>CAJVRI010001029.1:1155000-10728509 GCA_911649635.1 Poeciliopsis gracilis
CACTTTATGGGACGTCCAAAATCTGTGTTTTGACACGATTCGGTCTCTGAGATCCACAGACAATTCGCTTGACTTAATTGCTTGGTTTCCCCTCCGACACGAGCAATGAAATCACATCCAGACAAGTGCGCACGATTTCAGATGACTTCACCATGGACGGACTCAAATCAAGTTGAAGAAGCATCTCCCTTATGTCACATTATTTTCTTAAAATCCAAGAATATTTGATGTCTCCACTGTTATTTTGTGCTAATTTATGTAGAAAACTACACTTTAATCGGTTGCAGAATATGTCTGCAACATAAACTGTGGAAAACACAAAGGAGTGTAAATACTTTCTGACAACACTGTAACTATCTTGACTGTCACAGCAAAAGCAAATAATATCTCCGTGATCTGCTATTATTTTTTCAAACTTTTATCTGATATATCTTTTTCTAGTGCAGAAGATTCTAACAACATCCACTGGCAAGTTAATCCCACATGTTTTCCAATATTTAAAATGTTTGATGCCGTAGGATTGTAAAAGAAAAAAAAAGGTTAATTGAAAATAAAATCAACAGTTCATGCAGCTTATTGAAAGCTTTATTGGGATAAAACAATGTTTTTGTTTTTCTTACCGCATTGAACATTCGTTTCATGACACTTAGAGAAAACTGATGTGGAGAATTATTAACACATACACATAATAACTACAATAGCAGAACAGTAGAGTGGTGCTAATAATTGTTAGAAAGCCTCAGATTATTACTCTGCTCGGTCCGATGGTTCGCTTTAAAAGGAGTTCCCAGGTACAGCTACAGTTTTTCACAGTAAATATATTTCTAACGGAGCTATTGACACGAGATTTTCACCTGGTATTGATAACGACCCAAATAATCCGTACGTGGAAGTTAAGTTGTGTGTCGTAATGTGAAAAGTACTGAAAGGAGGGGAGTCACGGAAAGCCAAGAAACCAGATTAAATCTACCAGTGATTTGAAAACCTTCGTCAGGGTCAGTCCAAAATGACAGCCAATAGAAAGGTGAGTCGTTATCACGGCGTCACACAGGGACCAACTTGTGATTGGTTATTGAGGTTGTTACCAACACCTGGTGAAAACTTCATGTCAGTCACACCTTTTCAGGACTTTCTAAAACAGCCCCCATGACCCACCCTGAGGTTCTGGGGTTTGCGTTCGGCCTGGCAGCTGGCCTGAGGTCGGCAGACTGGTCGAGACCGGAGACTCGGACGACGGCGAGGATGGGCCGGGACTCTCTGTGTGCTCATCGGAAGACGGTGTTGAGGCAAAGTATTTTGGGGATGCAGGCTGAGTCTCTGGAGCCGAGGAGGTGTGCGGGGGTGATCTGGACGTCATCTGATTTCTGTGATGAGGACGGGGAGGCATCAGTGGTGGCCCTGTAGGGTCAAGGAGAATGTCACCTTAGAAGTCCAGCATGACTTCAAAGTGCTTTTTTTCACCCCAAGTGTAATAATCAGTAGAGCAGATTTACTCTTAAACACCTGCGACTTCTCCGAAGCTCTGGGGCTCGCTCCATCTCGCGATATCCAGCTTTGGCACCTTGGCTCTGCAGCTGTACCATCCTGCAGCCTTTCTGACATGCATGCGGTTCAGTGAGTTTGCTGGCCCCAACAGATTGTTGTTCTTGTAGAAATAGTAGTTTACGGGAGGGGCTGGGGCGGGGGCATTGTACTGGACGTGGCAGATGAGCTTCATTTTATTCCGTTCAAGCTGGGGGTTGTCTTTCTCAATCTCCAACACCGGCTCGGTTAGGACCTCTGGTATAGATCAAACGAAGAAGCAGAAGTCACTTGCAAGTTTGATTGATTACTGGTACTGGCCCGCATCTCGCTAAACATAAACGTTCAACTCACCTAAGATATTCACCAGAGTGGGAACCGACATCACGGAGTGTGTACGTCGACTCAGGTCCCAGGATGCCCTGCATGAGTACCTTCCTTCGTCCTCCAGGGTGACGTCAGGGAGGTGGAAATTTAAGCTGCTCCCGCTCTGCACCATCACTTCAATCCCGTCTCTGTACAAGATCGTCTGGTGGACGGGAGCGTTCCCTCGGAGACGGCATTTCAAGTCCAGGGCGTCTCCGGTGAGGACAGGGCGTTTGGCCATTTGCAGGATGACAAACCCTCCTGCAAAAGACACACAAGCAAAAAGGTTTTCCATTAGTCATTCAGTCTGTGATGATTATTTGAAGGGATTTGATAGAGGTAGCTTGATTTTGCAGTTCAGTGTAGGGCAGGGAATTTATTGTATCGTTTATCATTTATCACAATAAACGTATTTTAAGTATTTGGATAGATTGTTGTCACAATAAATTTCAATTAATGATGCTTTTTAAAACTCGTGAATGTCTGCATTATGAGGATTGATGTTTTTACTGTTCCATAAATAAATATCAATTTCTTTTGAAAATATGATTAAGTGCAGCTAGTGATACAAATCACAACTTTTTCATGTGACTGGTGTCCAAAAGAGGGACTTTACAAATGGGTAATGCTTTTCAAGAAATGTAATTGGGTTTTATATAACCGAGCAGTTGTGTAAAAAATATATATATATATTAATAAATAAATAAATTGTTCTTATCGTCACTTTTACTGTTGTCAAAATACTGTGATAAAATTTTCAGTCACCACCAACCCACTAGCTCAGTGCTAAAGAAGAAGTTCACCAGGTCAGGAAGAATTTACCGTTTGACAGTTTCGGAAATATGAGAAAGAGGAAGAGAGACCAAAAAGAGATTTGTTTCTTGTTGAACACCAGATCTCACCATCAACATGGATCTCGGTAGGTAGACTTCTTAGTGTTTTTAAGGTTCCCACGTCCGTCTCTCTCTTTCCTTGGCAGGAATATTTGCCGCTTTGTTTAACGTTGGCATTCCACAGGTGGAATATCTTGCCAGTCTGTGGAAGCTGCACGGATCCCCTGAACCACAGGTAATCCCAGGAGGCGTTGTACGCGTCGGGGATGATGCATCTCAGGCTCAGACGTTCCCCGCTGAAGATCCGGGAATCTCCCGAGACCGTCTCCACGATGGCCCTGTACGAGGTTGTAGTGGGAACTGTGGAAACAAACCATGTGATAGGGCATAGAAACCATAAAATCATTAAACTGTCATCTGAAAAACGCCAGTGTTTGTCCCCAATGATGTTGTTGTATCAAGCACTTACACTCAGACACTACAAGCTGTGGTGACAAAGCAAGAACTGAAACAGAGAGTGATAAAGGATTAGTGAGAGCAGATAGCATCATGTCATCAAATATGTTGAATCACATCAAAGTAGTCAAAATGAAAACCTACCGAGGAATGAAATTACTGCTGCCATTGTGCTCAGTGTGTCAGGGTCAGATAAGGCAGGATGCTTTATTCTAATAAAAGGAGAAGTGAAAGTCTCTTCACTCAGGATTTCCTCCGAACTGAAAAGTGCTGCCTCATCAATTGTTTGTTTCATACTATTTAATATAAAAATGTTTCATTTTCATCAAACACATTTGGATATAGTCGACTTTAAAGTTTGCCGGAAAAATCACTAAAATTCTCGTCGGTAGCAGTAATGCGGAGCTCTGAGCTCGGCTGTTGTTTCATCCCCTCAACAAATTAGATTTTACTCTTTTTTCATTTTTCGGTTGTTGTTGTTTTGACCTGTTATAAACCGTATCACAGGATTTCCTCCAGCTCTTCTGAGGTATCACTTAATCTTGGAAACTTAGCAAAACAGCCGAAAAGGGAACTGAAAATACCCCCCAAAACTCCTGTCAGAAGTCAAATCTTCAGATGAACTGGATCAACGCCCAGTGACAAGCTAAAACTAAAAATAATTAAAAAAAAAAGAAGCTAGTTTATCAGAATAGAAGTTGAGTGAAGGAGCGTTTATTTTACAATCTCCTATAAACAGGTGGTGCTGCTTTATTTAGCTGAGACACTATATTGTTTGCAGAATCCCAGTATGACTTTTTTTATTTTATGCATCTGTTACTCTGACAGAGTCTCATCTCCACCTAAACCAGAACGCAGCTCGTTTTTATTGGTTATGTTCGATAAAAGTCCGATAGCTTAAAAGAGACGGTTACAAAATGAGCCCAAATGTGAAAGCAAATACTTGATATCAACATTACTCAATTTCATTCCATTCTACCATCTTTTTCATTGATGAAGATGTACTCACCTCAGCATACCGAAGGCTTGAAGTGGCTGACACAGCAGAGGAGTTCTCACTATTTTCTAAATACATGTATAAGACTAGAAGGACCACTGAACTTCCAGGCCAAGATGGACATGAAACTATTAACTCTGCTCCAGCAGTTTCTTTATTTGTCAATTTTGCTGACAAAACAATTATGATTTATGCGGGTATAAGTTAACAGAAATTAGCACATTTGGTGAAATATCATGTCCCGTCGCTTCTGAAATATATGAGTTTTGTACAGTACATGTGTACTGAATGGATGGTGTAAAATTTGGCCCTATTGGTACCAGAGCAGATCAAATCTGTGCCACTTTTTGAAGCATTACGTTTTGTTTTGTTTTTTTTGCTCGACTCTCAACTCAAGATTGCAAATTTTTGCCATTTCATCAGTTCACCGAAATGACTCTTGTACATTCTCAGATTCAGAAAATCCCAGAATTTATGTCTTACTGAGGAAGAGTGACTCATCTTAGCGTGATAATGTTAGTCATGAAAAACAGCAGCTGCACACACACACAAGTACTGAGTTTCGATTTTATTAACCACCATCGTTCCACTCCCGTAGATGTAGGCAGATCAAAACTCCCCCAATAAATTACGTCTTAAATTAAAGGCAGTTTCGAGTTAATCTCAGCAAACCTGGAACTATAACAAACTTATAATCAAACAAATGGGTTCAAACACTCGTTCAATTAACTTCCGCTCTCAGTGCAAAGTTAAAAAGGTTTCCGAGCCACAGCGGAGCAGTACAAGACCTGGCTTTCAAACGGATGCAAATGTCAATGCAATACAATAAAACAAAAACAACAAAAAAACAAAGCACAAGTGTAAAATGCGTGCCTAATGCATTTTTGTCATTGTAAATCTGCCAAATACAGAGAGATGAAAATTACTTTTCTATCTGTCCGACACGGTGTCGCCTGATAGAAGCTGAAATTTGACGCCGCATGAGGAGCTTTAAAATCAGACTAAAAGATAAAAAAATAACTACAGTGAAGCAACTAAAGCTTTAGAGGTGATTGCTATGTCCCGTTTTTGCAGGAAAACAAGATATTTCTTTTGTTTTGGTCTAAAAATATTTGCCGGAGGAAATGGTAATAAATAAATAAATTGGTTAATTTATTTTCTTCGTCGGCCTCCTGAAAACGCCGCATCCCATGCTCATTCGCCGCTGCAAGTATTACAAGTTTAAACCGATCAAAGAAATATCGATATATTCTGACACTTTATAGAAAAATAAAATCTGAACATCCAGCTGATGATGACAGGTCATAAAAACCAGACTAGACGGTATTTGGACGTACTGGTGCCGCTTTTCTTTTCTTCGCACACGTGCGCCGCTTATTCACATGCACAGTCATTGTGCACACACACACACACACGCATGCACGCGCACACACTCTGCTTATTTCTGGGAAATACAAGCTAAATTCAGCATGAAACACAGGCATGACTTGAAGAGGAGTTTGATCATTCAAGATTTTTTTTTACACGTCTTTCTTTTTGGTTTCTAAACTTTTGCTATCCTAATTTTTTCTTTTTCGGGACATCTTGCATCGTGGCTGAAGGGTTTGGGACTCAAGCACGTCATTTATCGCTACTGTACAAACGTAACAGCTATAAAAAGTACTGAGGTACTGCAGGTAGAGGATGAGGAGAAGGTTTTTGGAAGAGCTTATAGCGGAGTGTTTTCCCTCCTTCGCAGTGAAAGGAGCCGCATCAGGCGGTCGGGGTCCGCCCTGATGCGCTCCACTGCTCCACCTCACGCGGAGCTGCTGTTAAATTTCGTCACTTATTTGTCTTTTTGCGGTGAGGTAAAACGAGAACAATGCAAAAACACAAAGTCTTACCAAATATTTTTGGTCTAGTTTCCCGTGGAAATATATTACTTTTCAGGAAGACATGGGAGCTTAAATTTTAAGCAAACAATTCCTTAAAATTTAACAAAAAGCTCCAGTTCCACTGGCAGGTTATTTCACTTACAACGAAACATTTTTCCCATGTTACAGCCAAAATAATCTCCCTTAGATTTGCTACAAAGTCACATGTAAGTTAGTTTAAACTTATTTCAAGTGTACTAAGATACTTGCACTAGAAACCAGACCAAAAATACTTGGTAAGATTTAGTTTGTTTGTTTTTTGTTTTTTTTTCTTTTGCAGTGAAGATCGTTGTGCCTTTACAGCGAAGCCATTTCCTGATTTACCTCCTTCAAGGAGGTAAATCAGCGCAATCAGTTCAAATCTAACAGTTGGGTAACGACTCAGCATGTTTTATGGCATCTAAGGGAACAGACGGATGGATGAACACTCCAGATCCAACAGACGCTACATGTGCTTACGGACTATAAAGAGAACACACAGGAAGATGGAGTAGAACCTCCAGGAGATTTTTCTGCAGAGCAGACGTTTTCCTATCAACCAGCAAACACCTGAGGCTGCAGCGGCGGCGGCAGCAGCTCGTTCTCTACATTTTCAGAGTCGATGGCCGACGACGACGCCGCGGCCGCCGTCGTCGTCGTCGCCGTCGCCGTCCCGCCGGCCGCGTTCGTCGCGGTGCTTTGGGCGTCGAGCGGAAAGCTCTCCAGCGCGCTCTGCACCTTCTGCTCCACTTCATCCGTCCAGTCTATCAGGTCGCTCTCCAGCTGCCGAGCCTTCTCCACGACCCGCTCCTGCCTCTCGCCGAGCCCGGCTAGCAGGTCCAGGCTGCTGTGGACCTGGGCATGAGCCGCGCCGCCTGCGGAGGAGGCGGCGGCGGCGGCGGCGGCGGCGGTGGGCCGCGGCCAGTTCGGAGACGCCTGGCCCGACATGTAGCGCTCAAACTCCTCGGAGCTCATATTCAGAGACTGACCATCCAGTTTCTCTATGAAGGCCACTGCACAGCACTGTGGAGAGGAGAGAGCTGTTAATGACAATCATATCATCTACACAACAACAGCAACGCTTTTTAGACCTAGATTTGTTTAAATAATGTTGAATTTATTAGGGATTAACAGCAATGAGATGGATAATACATTATGTGGGCTAACAGCTCCCCCTGCTGGATGCTTTCATATTTTAGACACTTAAAAAAAATACCACAAATGACTTGATGTCAGGAATCTTGAGTTAAATATAAGCAAAATAAAATAGCAAGTTTTCTGGAGGAAACCCTGAAAAACTCAGTCAAAGACCATTCATATGTAATGCATCTGCATTTCTAATAATATTAATTCTCCTCTTATGAAAAAAATGTCAGTAAAATTTCAACCCCTTTCAAGTCATGTTGTTGAACAAGCTCTTCTCATTTCCTCACCAGATTAGTGAAGTAGTACCCGTCCTCTCCGGTCATGAGGCGGCTGGGGTTGCAGAAGCGGGTGATGTACTGGATGTTGGACTGCAGCCGCGGAGGGTTTGCCTTCAGCACGATGTAGATGAGAGTCGGGAGGAAGTCGTCGGCTGACGCGGCCTCCTTCTTGCTCACTTTGATGGCGTTGAAGATGTGCTTGCTGCAACGGGTGACGCACGCCAGCTTGTCTTTGGGTACCTGCTTCGAGTCCATTTCAATTACGTCTGAAATCAGGCAGAAATGTTGGAAGAGGAGTGACCCAACTTGAGCAATCGGGCAAAAAAACAAACCCAGGTTGAGACTCACCTGTAATGGCTTTGACTACGCTGTCTGAGACCTCCGGGATCTCCTCATCCACAGGCACACACAGCATTTCTATGGTGACCCAGTGCAAATCTCTGGAACCGAACGCAACCAAGAGTAAAGTCACATTTACGGTATTTTTGTTTTTTCTTTTAATTGCAACACTTTAGTTTATGTTTGCAAACCTGATTCTCTTCTGAACAGCCAAGTCTTTCTTCTCGTCGTCTGTGGTTTCGGGACAGAAAACCTCAGTGTAAAGTCGGGTCATCATGTACTTCTCCACTTCATCCATCACCTTCTCTACATGCTCTGTCGAACCTGTTACACCGCAAACACATAATTACTTTTCACATGTGCTATTCTCACTGTTTTTACTATTTATTGTTACTATAAAAGAAATACACATATATTTGTGCGATGAAGCACCTTTGAACTGGTTCTGAAGCCGGTCTGAGAGGTTCTGGTAGAAGTCTTGCACACACTCCGACTGCTCGTCGGCTCCCATGTCCTGGACAGCGACCGAAAAATACATGAATTTGGAATGAGTCGCATTCAGATTTCACGCTGATTGCAACAGAGGTGTCCCGATACAACTTTTCCACTTCCGATACAATACCGATATCGACCCGATCTGATATTACCACGAATCACGCATACTTTCATCACTGATTTCGTCATGTGGAATGTTAGAAATGGCTTGATCATGTGATTTTACAATAGGTAGAAGAACAACTGACAACTGACTAACCAACGGTTCTGCATGTGGGATGTAAACAATGCAGGGTTGAAATCCAGGGGCAAACTAAATGCTGCAGAATAGTGTTTCTATTTGCACGATTACGTCTGACATTTTAGATGCAGACCGATATAATCAGATACTCTTTTTTTTTTTTTGGTTGATGTCAGACCGATTTCCAATATCAATATCCAATCCGGACAACCCCAGATCAACGTCATCTTAATAATTTAGGCAGGAAGTTCAGCAATAAATGCTGCAAGCATTTTTAAACTGCTTGTTTATCATAAAAACAAAACATATAAAAGCAAGTTTTTGTTTTTCTTAAAGGCAGTTACAGCAAGGTAAACGTTTCAGATCAGGACTACTCTTTGAATTTTGATTAAATATCAAAACTGAAGTGAAAAGATCTGAATGTTATAATTTACAGCAGCTTGAAAAGCTTTTTTTATATGTCTTAAAGCTTTTCCAATTAATTATTTATTACTTCATGCTCAACTGTACAAAAAACAACAAAAAAAACAGGAAGTTGGTGGCTGTAAAATGACTAAATGTGGAATAGTTCAAGGATTTATAATTCTACTTTACACTTATTGCGTATCATCAAAAAGCTGACGTATTCAATGATATATGATGCTAAAATGTGCAATCTTTCAATGAACGGTGGCAGACGGTAATGAAAACGATGCAGTGAATTAAAAGCTTCCTCCTCTTTAAGAGCCGTCTGAGTGAGAGCGTGAACGCATAACGAGTTGAAACGGGAGTAATGGCGTCTGGACGGATCAAAGCTCACCCGCTTGTACACCATGCCCTCAGTGAAAGCCCGACACTGTTTAAAGATTTCCCTGCCAGACTTCACCGACTTCAGGAAATCTATGAACTCTTGCGTTGCGCGGTCGCTGTCTGGAATGGGCTGGCGACTGGCTGAGGAGCTGGAGCTCGGAGTCGACTGAGCGTCAGCATCTGGAGGAAGACGACGACAGGCAATAATTTTGTATGTTTGCATTTACTGTGCTGCAGTGTTTTTTAAGGTTCTTTCAATCATAAATATCCAGGGATATGGGTGAAAGGAAGGAAGAATAAAGCTACAATGTAAGGCGGTAAAACATCAAAAGAGAAGCTAAATTTAGCATTAAGCATCTGTTGGAAAACTACTTGTGCTCTGTTTATAAAACAAAAACTGAAGTAAGTCTTCAGTAAAGGCATATTTTTTTTGTTTTTTTCTTTCCATACAAGCCACATCTGGTCTGGTGTTCTGTTTGGTCACGGCACCTTCTTGAAGGGAGGCATGAGCTGCGATAACGCCGTCAGCGATTAGACACTCCCCCTCTCCTGCCATTAAGATTTTACTTTCCAATAATATAGAAAATAATTCAGTTCTTCTGTTTTTTTTCCCTTCTTTTTTGTACATTTGGCTCCGTCTTCTCAAACCTCCAGCAGAAGGCGCGGCAGAAGGCCAGCAGAGACGGGTTCTGGTTCCGCCAGAAGTTTCCCGCTTCAAAGAGAAGTGAAATTCAGCAAAATCTGTCAGTTGTTTCTAGGTGAATGCATTCAAGAATTTGAAAAGATTTCTCAAAGACCCGGCCAAACACCCAGTTTCAGGTTCATTTGTGATATAGCTTTACACACTGTATATTAAGCTCCTGAAAGAAAGTTAAATGAGCTTGTAAAAAAAATAAAAGGGAAAAAAAACCCAACATCTACAGGCATCTGATATATATATGTAAGCATAAAGTGGCTGCAACAGTTTGCACGACAAAAGATTTTAAAAAATAAAGATTTCAAACGTTGAGCAAATATTTATGTTATGATTATTTGTGTTTGCAAAAATGTGGGTGGAGCTTAAGGTTTGGATACGCAGGAGGTGGATCCAGGAACAAATCGTGTAAAAATAAAGTTAGAACCAATCAGCGTGCATGTGCAAGACACATTACCCTTTTTGGGTGGTGTTTTTGTTGATGGAGTGAAAAACTTTGTGACTGTGTTGACTTTGCTGGACTTCTCCTTCGTCTTTCTTTCTTCAAACTTGTTGAAGGGAGTGATTGCAGGCTGCGACTGTGCCCTCTGATGCCTGCTTGCATAAGCTTCCTCTTCCTCTCTCTGCAGCCTGGGAAAACGACAACAGGACAACCGAAAAGCTTGCGGGATGAACAGCAGCACAAAAGCCACGTTTTCATGAGGTAAGCGGACAGGTCTTCCAACACTTTGGTGGCTTTATTATTTGCAGCAAAGACACAGTGTGGATGCAAACCTTTCCGCAAGAGCCCAGTCCTCTTGAATTTGCCTCTGCTTTTCTCGCTGGTTTTCCTCTCGCCAGCACTTTGAGCACAGGCCCTGCCAGGCTGCGTTGCCATAAAACCCACATCCTTTTTTGCAGAGCAGCTCAGATTGGTCCACATGGATGCCACGTCTCTGGCTCATCGCTCCTCAGTGACAGCTGGGGGAACCAGACAGAGAGAAAAACGTGATGTAGCAAACGCATCCAAAAAGTCCCTCTGCAAGTACATGTATTGCTCCTTCACTCTTCAAACTATTGAAAGTGTTTCGTCGCTTAAGTCAAACGGAAGCTCGGATTTGAACACATTTGCTCATTTGAGCTCTTCAGGCCCAAGTCTAAGCCCAAACTAACTCCATGACATTTCAGCAGGACTGACGTCAGAGGCGCATCTTGTCTACAGGAATGTAACAGCTACCAGCTAAGTTAGCATTAGCTCGAATATCTGAAGACACTTAAACTTGGTAAATACTCTTTGTCAGTTCGTGACACACGCTACAAACAATTTCTGACGTATCGTGGTAATACTAGGACATGTCAGCTTGAGCTAAAAACAACACCTCGTTCTCCAAAAACGCCACATTTACAAGCTAATTAACTGTTTACCAGTCATTATCCAATGCTACTTGATCTAGACTACTGTCACATGCCGAAATGGTATTTACATATTATTTGCTTGAATTGTATGTAAACATACGGTCTTATTCGTCTCCACGGGTTATCTGTTAATTTTTGTCACCGCAGTCTCCAGCCTGTTGGTGGTGGATAGATTTACATCGGCTAAACAATTAGCTTCGTCCTGTAGCCATCTTCTCTGACAGGCTCTTCTTTGTGGGTTTAGGAATTCAAGGGAAGCCTTTGTCTCCCCCTACCGGTAACTTTTGGATCGACAAAAAGTGATTTGAGTGAAAACAATGAAACTTATGAACTTCTACTGCAAAACAGTGAGTTATTTCGCTGTACTAAAAAAAAAAAAGTATTTTTCTTGTTAATAAAACAACAATAATGCGTTCACCTAGTTGTATTCAACTAAAATAAACTGAAGTGACATTGTAAACATCAACGCGTGATGGTCTTGCATTAGATTACAGTACTAGGATTTATTTGGCATAAAGAAAAAAGTGTGCTCATACATTGTTTTTGGATACTTAAAAGTGTGTGACTGAAAATAAAGCAGATGAAATTAAAACAAGGGACTTGGGGTCACAAAAGTTGATGAATGTGTAATCATTTATATGTAAAACAAAAATACCAGATATTGAGGTATTGCGTCATATGTATTTAGTTTAAGCAAATGTATATATATATATTTTTTTTTATTTACTTGATTATATTGCTCTATATTCTGTCCATACACTCCATGTCCCAGCTGCTCTATTTCCCAGGCAAATGTCCACTGAGTTTCTGTTTGCAGTTCACTCAGTTTTGAGTTGTCCGTGAGGTGACCTTGATTTACACTTGAATAAACTGCATTTCAAAGTCACAACTCAATCATATTCCTAAAACTCCTCCCCCTAGATCTTATATGAAAATTGAATGTTGTTTTTTTCTTTTTGCGTGGCCTTTGAAAACAGTTTTTTTCCCAAGTCATTTCAGTGCAAAATGCAGCATGAGTCACGAGCCCCAAGTGAGACGTGCAATGTAACCTAAGCTAAGTTATGATGTTTGCCCCTGAACATGTTGGCAGGCTTTACAATTGAAAAAGAAAAAAACAAGTCACATCATGCTTTGACAAAACAGTTTATGTTCTTCATCAGTGTCTGCAACTCAGCAGAAAAAAGTCAGTTCACATACATGCTATAAACAAAAACATCAAGACAGAGGAAAATTATTGCGATAATATTGGTTAAAACGATGCATGACTATTGCTTATTTTCAGGCTGCCGGGCATCAGCTGCTTCTGGAATGAGTGCACATCAATTTTCTTCCAAAGTCACAGGAGCTGGAAAAAAAGAAGATGTTGTTACTGAGTTGTTTTTGGTTTTGACCTGCATGTGTTTTTGTGCGGGGATTGTACCTGCTCAGATAGATAGGCCGAGGTCAGAGAAGAGTGTAGGATCTTTATTTTGAAAGTGAACCATCATCTTCTGGCTGGCTTGATCTCCTTTCCGACTCACTGAATCGATGAGAGCGCGCGCCTTGTCTGCGCGGCTCTTGTTCTCCTCCAGGATTGAGTCTTTCTCCCCGTCGTTCAAGACTTGGTCCAGCAGCAGGCCGTCCAGGAGCTGATTTATTAGTTCTTTGGAGGACTTTTCCACAAAGCCGAGCCTGATCCCTCTGAGTTTCTCTGCTAAAAGACAGAGGACGCGTTTACAAAACGGCAACCAGTCTGTTTACAATGAAATGGTCAGTTGATTGTTGTTGCAGAAATGACGCCCGCAGAAAATCCACATTCATTCATAATTGTATTTGAACTTTTATTTTTGCCTTGTGGCACAGAAAGCCACATCAGGGCCAACACTGCAACTGTCAGAATGAAACCTTTTAGTCTTCATGACAGAAAACTACACTCACTTTCAATACTCCTGTTAGTATTTGCAGAATAATTTTATCAGGAATATTTGCGGTTGGGTTTTGTGTGGGGCAGAAATACAGGGCTGCATTCATGCAAGAACGGTCTGTGTAGTTTTGACAATCCTCATGAAAAATCAAATAAATAAATAAATAAACAAACAAATAAAAACTGTTCAGGAGGCATTTAAATCTACATGCACATTCTCCTTTAAATCTTTAATAAAACGTTTAGTGGATGAGTGAGAACAAGTTAAAAGGATTCTGGCTGAACTTGAAGTAAACTGTGGATTTCACAAACCATTGAAAGTGAAACTAAACACGCCCGATGAGGAAAAGAGGAAGGAAGACAGAGTGTGCTTTTTTCCCCCCTTTCTTTCTTTTAAATATACATTGCTGCTGTTCGCATCTGCAATGAATATTTCTTGTCCGATTTCGTCTGAAGCTGCTGCCAATTTAGGTTGAACTTGACTTTCTTCTTGTCGATATATATATATATATATATGTATATATATCTTACCTGCCATGGCTGCAAAATCTCTTTGCGTGGAAGACTTTGCCCGAGTAAACTCCACCCCATGTAGCTGCAGACCCAACCTCAGGCAACCAGGACACAAAGTTCAGGACTGCAGAGCTGCTGCATGAAAACTAACGATGAACTGGAAATGAATGCGTGTTTATTGTTTCAACAGCAGGACATTGACTGATAAAACCTGAGCTTGTACTATTCTCTTCATCCATTCTTGTTGTTGTTGTTTTTTTTTTTTAATTATTATTATTTATTTATTTAATTTTGGTCGGATGAAACAGACGTAAAAGTCAAATGAAAGTTTTCTGCAAACGATGCTGTTCTGTAAGGAATAATTAAAAATCGATAAGCTTCCCGCTCCAGCGGTAACCGTGTCATTACGCCTGCATTATAGTGACGCGCAGCTTTATGCAACTGCATCTGGAAGTCATTGAGCGCCTGGAACCGCGGTCAAGCAGGAAGTTTTCAAGTTGAAGTTTTTTGTTTTTTTTCCCTTTTGTTCGTGGACGGTTCGGGAAACCCAAGCGATCCGAGCCCCCTGAACAATGGCAGGTGAGATAAACAAATCGAAGCTTTGCAGACGTGGCTGCAGGTCACGTTCGGGTTTTTTATTTATTTATTTATTTTTAATATACATCCACGTCGCGCATCGAATGAACCCAAAAAAACCGACGACCTGCTTGTGACCATCTGAGTGGAGACGGGAGTTAATCATCGTCTGAGGTCTGCACAGTTTACTGTTTCAGACGATTAGAGCAGAAGAGTTGAGTTATATGTCTTCCTTTCTTTTTTTTCTTTTTTTTGTGACACGTTATAGTTTCACTTTGACGACGATTCTTTTTTCGAGATGAACAAAGTGCGCGTATTTAAAGGTTTGAAGGTTATTTTAAACGGCAGGGTGTTTGCCAGCACTGTGCTGTTCAGAGCTGTTTCACATTTGTTACGTCAAAATCACAAACTCCGATGTGTTTGTATCCTCACTTTTGTCCTGCACTGACAGAACTGTGTAACACTCCTGTGCACTTTCAGAGAATAAAACTTCATAGTAATCTGCCTCCCCATGGCAAATTTGTAATACATTCTAGTTTTTGTCCCTCAGTAAAATATTGGTGCTTGCAGTAACTTTTGCACTTGTCTATCAATCTTTTTGTGACTTCACTGAATCTCATTGCACCATTTTGCGTCGTTTGTGTCCCTGTCCTTGGAATTGCAGCTGAAGAACTCGACAGAGTCAGACCTCGCTTTGTGGAAAAGGTGACCAAAGAGGTGATCAATCAACTCCTGGACGGCCTTTTGCACGACGGCGTGTTGAACGAAGAGGAGAAGGACGCAGTGGTCGAAGAGAATGAAAGCAGAGCGGCGAAAGCACGCTGTCTCATCGACAAGGTGAAGAGGAAAGGATCTGAAGCCAGCAGCAGGATGATCGCTCACCTGAAAAGTGTGGATAAAACACTGTACCGTGAGTTGGGTCTGTCCAACGCCCAGCCTGCTCAGCCAGGTGAGAGACGTACACACGCTTTCCCGAAAAAATGATGTGTATGCTACTGCAATGAGAGATAGTTAAGATTAGAAAGCGTCATAATATGCTGTCATAAATGTGCTCTGATAAATGTAATGTAAATGCTTCTTTCAAACCAACACATTTCTATTAACCGTTTAGCTGCAGCAGGCCCGGCGGCTCAGAGCGGATCAACTCCTTCAGTCTCCAGCGTGGAAGAGTTCTGGAAGTCCAAAAAGGACCATCCAGAGGTCAGTGACACGTTCTCATGAATTAAATGGAAATGTTTATGCCATATTGGATGTATTAGCAAATTTATATATATCTTTACATATAATGAAATAATTATTTATTTTACTTTGGGGTTGGTTGTTTGGATTTTTCTCACTGTGCTGTTGATCGAGTGAAACAAATTTTGCGTAATGTAAACGTAACATGATAATCAACAACCTCACTTTAACTGTCCATATTAGGCTCCAGTTCAGTTTTTTTTTAATCAACATTTAATTTTGTTTGTTTGTTTACCTCTTCCTAATCCGTTCTCAGGTCTACCCTGTGACCCAAACTTCCTGGAAGAACCGCGTAGCCCTGATGATCACTAATATCAAGTTTTCTAATGGATCAATGAACAGAAGGGGAGCAGAGAAAGACGAGGAGAACATGGAGAAACTGCTTTCTAAACTGGGATATGAGGTGGTGAAATACACAAACCTCAATGGAAAGGTACTTCATTCTAGATGGGAGATTAAATGAAACAGATTCTTGTCTGATTGATTAATTAGTTTAATGACTGTTGACATGGTTTTCCGTCTTCTTTCAGGCGATTGATGAGGCTTTAATTGCCTTCACGAAACATCCCAAACTAAAACACACTGACAGCGTGTTTGTGGTTATCATGTCTCATGGGAAGCTGGGCAAAATTCTTGGGGTTGACTGGAAAGCGGACAAACCAGACGAATTTCCAATCAACAACATTTTCAAACGCTTGGGCTCCGAGAGCTGTCCAGAGCTAATAGAGAAACCAAAGGTCATCATCATACAGGCCTGCAGAGGAGGTGACTCAGATCTGCTGCTGCAGATACTAAAGCTCACTGTGAGTTAATATGATGGTCTCACCTGTTTGCCTTTTTTTATGCTTCAGAACATAGAGGAAGCGTTCTGGTCAGCGACGGTCCAAACACAGCGGATCATGTTCCACCACCTGTGGATCTGGAAGAAGACAAGCTTCAATTTGAACACATAGAGAAAAACTTCATTTCTCTTCTTTCCTGCACACCTGGTGGGTTTAAAGTGACACTTTAGATGAACTTATTGTAATGGTTGTAACTTCGTCACGTTTTAGCCTCTGCTCTTCATCCTTCAGACACTGTGTCGTACAGACAACCAGATTGTGGGTCTCTCCTCATCCAATACATTGTGGAGGTTTTCACCCCAGAGTCCTATCAGGAACACATTTATGACCTTTTCAGGAAGGTATATAAAAAAAAAAAAAAAAAGCCATTAGTTTTGAAAGGAGTTATTAGTGCACGGCATTTTTGAAGATTAGGGTTCAAATACAAAATATTCGAAATATTCACTGCTCAAAAAAATAAAGGGAACACTCAAACAACACAATATAACTCCAAGTACATCAAACTTCTGTGAAATCAAACTGTCCACTTAGGAAGCAACACTGATTGACAATCAACAATGATTTTGTTGTCAGCACATTCAACTTTGTACAGGACAAAGTGTTCAATGAGAATATTTTATTCATTCAGATCTAGGATGTGTTATTTGAGTGTTCCCTTTATTTTTTTGAGCAGTGTAGATGGATGGATGGATGGATGGATGGATGGATGGATGGATGGATGGATGGATGGATGGATGGATGGATGGATGGATGGATGGATGGATGGATGGATGGATGGATGTGAACTCAAATGATTAATTTTAAAGAATGAAGCACAGACAGTGAACATAACCAGTAACAATGATGACGCTGATTGGATCATGAAACTTTTGCTAACTGTTTACACCATTTCAACTCCACAGGTCATCCACCGCGTTGAACAGTTTAGGATCTATGAGAAACTACAGATGCCAACAATTGACAGATGCACGCTGACAAAGAGCTTCTACGTCTTTCCAGGCCTCCTGCACAACGATCACTGATGTCACACGTCTTAGTGTGATGTGATGCAGCACTATTTGTACTTTTTGTACTTCTTGTTTGTTTTTTTTTACTTTTTATTTGAGCTAAGTGCTCGTACTGGCTCGTTTGAGCAACCAGCCAACCAATTAATTAGCCAGTATGAACTTGTTCTCCTGTTAATCTATAGTAGAATGACCAAAGGGTTTATGATTCTGTGTAAAAATCATTGTGGACGTTGAGTTATACCAGTGGCAGTTTCAGATATTTTTTGCTGCAGGACGGAGCTAGGCATTTTTCTAAGGGTGCTATGAAGGGTAATTGGTTCTTACAGTTCTCAACACACACAGAAGCAAACACATAGACAACAGTCACCGATAAAAATGACAGTGAATATGTGGCATACTGCTTTTTAACTGAAGTATATTTAGGGCATAGCTGAGAAACGTATAATGATAAAAACGTATAATGTATAAGTCGATGTTGATAATTGTTCATTAGCTTGCTGTTTTCAGTATCTGAAACGCTGCCAAATTGGTGATGTAATCGTTCCAGTTTTATCCACAGTTTCTCCTTAAGCTGTTGATTTTTATCATTGGAAATTTGGGTAATAAAAAATGATCCATTTTCACATTATGTTCTCCTTTAAGTTGTTTACAGGAAGTGAAGATAATTGCGAGAGGGGATTTCTTTTAATGCAATATAATTATAATTAAATATAATTAAAAAATGTATAAATAAATAAAATAATTATTTGTTGTGGTTTTATTATTATTTTTCAATTAGTTGTGCTTTTCGAGGACAAATATCACAACAATATCAAAGAACATCATCTTGAATGAAAAGGAAAATAACCTGGTATTTTCCATGATCTCTCCAGGGGGCGCTACAGCACCAGTGAAAATGTGGAGCTTTCTTTACTTCAAATAAAGAGAATCTGTATCAAAGACAACGACTCCACCACTTTTTGGTGGACGTCAATCATGTATTTACATCTTTGACCCAAATATGTAAATACAAATAAATACTTTTGTCTGTCATGGTGGGTCTGTTGAGGGTTAACCAACACTCCCGCCATTTCACCGCAAACGTCACGCAGCTTGAAACTATGTAACATGAGGAACCACTGCCGGCGACATGGAGCGAGCCGCGGCGGAGAACAGAGCTGGTACGGTGAATATTACCGAGGGACGAGGTCCCGTTGACACATTGTACACATGTAAAGAGCTCCGGAGGAAGTAGAAGGAAGTTGGAGGAGTCTTTTTGAGACATTGTGTCTGGTTTTGAGTTGGAAAGGGAGCGCGGCAAATTCTGTGGCCCATTCATTTCTATGGCCAGAGGGGGGCGATAGAGCGCAGCTACGGCTTGATGATCAGCGAGAAGAAGAAGAGTATTTACGGAAATTGCGTAAATGCTGATGAATAACAGTATTTATCCCAACGTAAGGTCACAACTTATTCCAAGTACACCTCGGTCCTGGCTATTTGAGGGTTACGTTTTGTTTTAACGGAGGTGTGACCGTAATGGAGAGGCGGCAGAAACATTAAAAACCGTGTTAAAAAACCACCAGGGCGCTTTGAAACGTCCCTTCATCGTTTCACGAGTTATTAAACAGTTGGTTTTTATACTTTATCGACAGCCAGACATTGAGCACGATGGTCCGTCAAACAGTTTTCAGAGTCAAACACAAAGTATTACATTTTCTCCGGCAATAAATGAGCCGCGACGTTCACAATCCCAGATGTGAACGTCACGGAAGAGTTCCGTACGCAGTTTACGGAACTCTTCCTTCTTCTTCTTCTTCTTCTTCTCGCTGATCTGGACGCTCTATGGCGGGTCACAGGTTTTGCTTTCAGTTTGATGACATTTTGAAAAAAACAAGTCCTGGCCAGGAATCAGATGTCACAATCAGTTGTCACAGATGTCACAAGCAGTGTTGCTTTTTAATATAATAGCAATTACCAAGAAAAGTGGAACAACAGACTTAACGTTTAACATAAACATACATTTATTTTTTTTTCAGGCGGACAGAGTTTCTCATAAAGCCCCCTGAAATTGACCAAAGGTGTACTGACATCAATAAAAGTGCCAAAGCAGATGGATGTCAGGATAACAGGAATTAAAATCTATAGTCATATAAGTTAAAGGGAGAACACTGTATCAATATGGCTATAAAACAGGAAGTCAGTAGGAAAAGTGTTGTGCAACTGTGAAGAGTATTTTAAGAAAGATTTTATGATCTTAAAATTGTAAACAAAAATCTTCCCTACTTAGTTTTACACCCGATTTTTCTGCTTTTTTAAAAATAATTAAAACAGCTTATGAGCCATTAATATTTCTTTCCAATTCCAGATAAGGAACTTGAGGGAGTGAGAGATGAATTCATCCAACGAGTGTCTGTTGCAGTGATGAATCAACTCTTAGATTTATGCTTAAAAGATCGCGTGTTTGATTATGACGAGAATGATGCAATCCTGGAGGAGAACCGCACGCGAGCTGGTAAGGCCCGCGCTCTCATTGACGCGGTGATTAAAAAAGGACCAGCGACCTGCGAGAAGATGATCGGTTACCTGGAAAGGAAAGATGGAATGCTTTTCAAACAGCTGGGTCTGTCCCGCGCTCAGTCTTCTCAGTCAGGTAAGTGTTGCAATGCGATGGGCAGCCCTGCATAGAGAAAACATACTCTTTTATTGCAGGGTCACAAGTTCAACTTATTTTTGTTAAGAAAAGTCCAGGCTTTAGCTTGAGTACATTTAAAAAAAACGTGCAGAAAAACTATTTTGTCTTTCAGCCAACTCACCGTTGCCAGACCTGTTTGCACCTCTGTTATTACCTCCTTTTTCATCCCTCAAGCAGCTGACAAAAGGAAAAAAGAAGAAGAAGAAGGAGAAAAGGCTGGTAAACACGCCCGACAGGAGGACAAGCCAGGTAAATTTGCTTGACCGCTGAAAACCTATCAGACAACTCCAACCGTACCTCTGCCCACAGTAACGCACCTTTTCTCTTTTTGTCTCTTTCTTCAGATGGAGTGACTCGGAGCCGGGACTTGTCAGAGAAGCAGCTTCTGCAGGTCGCCGAGCAGCTCGGGATGGAGTGGAAGCAGGTCGCCATCTACTTAGGCTTGGGGTCCAAGGACCTGGACGACCTTGAGGAAGAAGAGAAAAGTGTAACCATGCGGAAGCAGAAGATGCTGTTGAAGTGGAAGAGAAAAACGAAGCCAGGAGAAGCTACAGCCAAACACCTGCTGGAGAGTTTGGAGGAGATGGACAACCTGCCTCACAAAGTTTACGAGATTCTGAAAGGTTAAGTATGGCTATTAGAATAATAACAATCTCTTCATAATTTATTTTTATTTTTGATATAATTTTTTTTCGTAAGTGTTCAGAACACGTAGTTCTGTCATGATGTTATGACTGCAATCCCTGCATCGCTGTCTCCGCTCAGATCTTGTAAACGCGTACAGCTTACCTAAACGTTTCACAGGTTGTACTGCACAACGTCCATGATGTAACATTATTTGAATTCCATTTTGTAAGCCAACACAATACAAACAAATTGAAGGAAACTTAAGTCAGTTATATTCACACGTATTTTTGTGACTGTTTTCAGATTTCGTGGCCGATGTGAAGGATGAAGCTGCTAAATAAATCAGCTGCGTATTCAACATGTGCTACGAAGGAAAGTCGAACTGTGGACTTCAGCCCTTTGATTTTTGTTTTCTACAGAAGACACACCTGGACATTTAAAAAATATATTTTATTGGCTCTAGCTGCCTTTATGTGAGAGTGGCTGTACAGGAAAGCAATGAGAGAGAGACAGAGAGAGAGAGGGGAAGACATGCAGCAACGCTCAGCAGGCTGGGAATCGAACCTGAGACGTCCGTGTCGAGGACTACGGGCTCCACATGTGGGTTGTGCATCGCCCCTGTGTCACCACAGAATCCCAATGTCTTTATTTTAATTTGCTCAAATTTGAAAATTAGTTTTCTGTAACAAGCAATAAAGTCACCAGGCGTAAGAAAGAGATGTTTGGTAACCGATCACAGCCAACAACAAAATGTAAAAGCGCTGCAGTGTTTGCAGCAACAGCAAAACATCCGGAAAATTCTGGTAAGAGCTGTAGAAAAATGTCATTACAAAAAAAATATGTGTGAATGCTGATTTAATCATTGAATTAAGAATGAATTTTCTCCCCTGTTCATGTCATTTCATTTTAAAACGATAATTTTTCCCCCCAAGTGTTGGATTGTATCGTTTTGAATCTTTTTTCCGTTTTCCGTCTCTTATCTCGGCTCTGACTGCACTGTGGTATGCAATAGAGATGCCAAATGAAGAAGAAGGGCAAATAATACTGTATTAGAAAACGTCCTATTATCTGATGAAAGTAAAATTGAATAATAGCGTAAATGTTTACTGGGGAAAGCAGCAACCAAACTGGGAAGGAGGTGCATGAGGAAAAAGCATTTTGTGGAAAAATCGAAGCGACATCTCAAGGAAACAGCCAGGAAAGCGCAGCTTAGACAGATGGATCTTCAAATAGACATTCACGCTAATAATATCAGCGAATTAGTTATGAAGTCAAAGGATGACAAAGTCAGTGTTTAGAGTGCAGTGCCGTCGTTCTCAGTCTCGGCAAACTTATAGGCAGAACTGAAAAGTTGTGTCAGAGCAATTCAGTGTCCAAACCTGATCTAGTTCCTGTTCACTATTTTCAGAAGCTTGAGATCCAAATATTTGACCCAAGTCATAAAGTTTGACAGGAAATGTTTCTAAATCCTAAAAAAAACTGTACAAGAATTGAATAAAAAAAAAAAAAAAAACTAATTCTGGCATTTAGCAACTAGAAATAAATTTGGAAAACTTGGCTGATCAAAAGAGTTAACATAGTAACGTGAGGGAAAATTATTTTTTTTTCCTTTATGGTTTCATTTTAGTGAATGCAGTTTAGCCTGCATTTGTTGCACTTTTCATCTTGTACGGATTAGCAAAAACAAACAACAAAAAAAAACCCTCAATATGTTGAAATCCATGCACCTATTTCTTGTTTTTAAGATTTATCGACGTTGCGGGTTGAAAGATTATTCCAGAGTGGACAAAACCAAATTGCTCAAAGGCACCACTGACATACAAAGGTTGTTCTGACATTCACTCCATGTCATTTTCTTCGTTTTTTACACATCCACCCTTCTCGCCATCACTGCCTTTTGTGGGATCCTGTCTGACAACCTCACCTCTACGGGTTAAAAGCTAAACGCTCTTAGAAATTCCAAGTAAAATAGAGAAACAAAAATGAAAACACTTCTATTTTCATTATCAGTGGCAACAAGCAATTGACGTACATGCTGGTATTGTTTGGAAAAGCATCACTTTTAGCAGATTTGCACACAGTTACTGGGGACGTGAATCCTAAAACGTGCATTAAGGTTCGACTGCAAGGTCTGACAAAATGTGTGAGGAAGACAGTTTCCACTGGACTGACCTCTAAAACACTTGTGAGTAAATAACTGATAGCATCATTGGCATGATTTCAGGTCTGAGTTCATGACAGCGTCAGAGTCAAACCTGACAAGGACATACTAGTTGAACGAGCTTCCAACCAGTTACCTGGAACTCAACATCCCTTTAAAACCAAGACCACTTCCTTTGTTCGCACACACACGAATCCTCCGCCGTTAGAAGAAAGGACGTTCACCTCCGGCGCGATGGCTGGTAAGGTTCCAGTAACCGCGGATTTTAAGCCCAGGTCTGTATTTTCCACCTCCTGCTTTTGTCTCTGCAGACAAGGAGCTCACCAGAGTGAGAGGGAGATTTGTGGAAAAAGTCTCCAAAGCGTTGATCAAGCAGCTGCTGGACGACCTGTTGGAAGACCGGCTGTTGAACGACGGGGAGACCGACTCCGTGCTGGAGGACAACACGGGGAAAGCGGACATGGCCCGCTGCCTCATCGACATGGTGAGGAAGAAAGGGGACAGAGCCAGCAGGAAGATGATCGAACACCTCGAGAACAGAGACCCTGCACTTTACTCCGAACTCGGCCTCACCTGTAAGCCAACTCCAGGTGGGGGCAAAGTGAAATCCTTTATTACAAAGTCTGTGATGTCAAAATGGATACAAATACAATTCCCCAGTTGTGATAACTAGAGATGCCTTTTTTCTCCCTCCTCCGTTCCAGCTCCTCAGAACCAGCACGGCTGGTCAAACTCCCTCGTCACCACGACCGACTCCTTCTGGAACGAGAAACGGAAATCTAAAGATGTAACCTGAGCTCAGCTCTCGCCTCCTCTGACTTATTCAACACGAGTCACATCGCCTTCACCTCGCAGAGGGCGTTGTGAATGAGCAGCTGCTAATTTTACAGCTTGCAGTTGTGAAAACAAAGTCCTAACAGTAAAAAGTAAAAGCCGACAAGAATAACAATTAGACTCACACTGACACAATTTTGTTTGAAAAGACGCAGTTAGAGGATAAAAGACTTCATTTTAGTTCTCCCCAAACCAGATGAAAACTGAGGATTTTCCACGTCGAATGATGCTCAGACCTCACGTTCTCAATGCTGTTTCCTCGTCCTGATGTTTATGTGAGTCTCGTTTGACGCTTCAGGTTTACGCCGTGTCAGATGAGTCCCTCAGAAGTCGCGTGGCCCTTTTAGTCACCAACAGAAACTTCGCCGATGCGAGATTAACCAGGAAGGGAGCCGAGAAGGACGAGGAGAACATGGAGAAGCTGCTGAGGTCCCTGGGATATGAGGTGGTGAAGCACAACGACCTCACAGCTCAGGTATTACACTGGCCTTTTTGAACTTTCTGTTTTTTACTTACGCTAGTTGCATTGAAAGCATCTTTTTCCCCGCTTGATATTTAACAAATCGGGATAAACGTTAGTTCCTGCTGCCAAAACCATGGTGGGGTTTTTTGGGGTCTGGCTGCTTCTGTCATTCCTCGCTTTAAGTTTGACAAAAACAATAAAATATTAAATAATTGGTAAAATAAATTATGTTTAGTCAAGTTACTAAATAATGCTCTGTCTACATTTGGCTGATTAGGTAGCAAAAAATAACATGTTTAACATGACAGGATTGTTTTGAATAATGAGAATGTATATTTGTATAATTTGTGTGTAGAGTTGACCCAAAGGTCAATCAGGAAACCTGTTTCAACGTTGACATCTCATCGTGCGGTGACTGAATTTTCTCCGTTTCAATTTCGCGCAGAGGATGAATGAGGTTCTGCACGCTTTCGCAGAGCATCCGAAGCTGAGGGACACCGACAGCGTGTTCGTGGTGTTCATGTCTCACGGGAAACGCGAATTTGTCCTCGGGGTCAACCACAGCGAGGAAAAGCCAGACGAATTCCCCGTCGACAACATCTACAAACACCTGGGTCCGCAGGAATGCCCTGCCTTGATGAACAAACCCAAGATCATCATCATCCAGGCCTGCAGAGGAGGTGGGCACCGGCCCGTCCCGGTTTGGGACGACCCAATCCCAGATTGATCTTGACCCTGTTGGTTACAGAGACGGGTGGATCCGTGTTGGTCAGTGACAGCGCTTCGGCTAAGGTGGTCTCTGATGACGTGTCGCGGCAACTTCCTGCTAATGTCGGCGGCAACATCGTCGACGATGCTATCCGGTACGTCCACAAAGAAAAGGACTTCATCTCCCTCCTGTCCAGCACTCCAGGTAGGTTTGTCTTAAAGTCCAGAATGTTCTCGAGGTTTTCTCGACTTACGCAGGAAAACTGTGGCTCCTTACAGACACCGTCTCGTACAGAAGAGAGGATTTGGGCTCCTTCCTGATTCAGTACATCACTGAGGTCTTCAACACCTGCTCCCACCAGGACGACATCGATGAGCTTTTCAGGAAGGTACAAGTCTTAGCGATCAGTATTTAAAGACAGGAGAAGAGTGTGCGCGTTCGGAAACGAGTCACTGTCTTTACTTTCCACTGACCTCTGCAGGTCATGCAGCGCTTTGAGGAGTTTCCTGACGCCACCAAAAGACAAATGCCAACAAAAGACAGATGTACTCTAACGAAGCGCTTCTACCTTTTCCCAGGCCACTGAGACGGCAACGATTGGTAAATCACTGAATTGTGCCATTAAAATGCTCCCTTCGTGTATCTTTATATAAAGTCCGACGTATACGCATACCAAGATGTCGGGCTTTTAATTTTGTTTATTCTTTTGTTTATTTTTAAACTGTGAGTTATTGGATTATTTTACTAAGGAGCGTATATTTACTTTAATTGGATTCAGTTTCATTCACTTTAGACAATTTTTTTAAATACTGTGCTTAAAATAAAGAATGAACATTTCAAGAAAAACATGGTCCGTCTCTATATTCCGGTGTTATTCATATTTCTACAACATGCATCTCCTCAAAACATGTCCTTATCCTGCCAAACGTCTCTAAGTGCAATAATATAGCAGAGTTAAACTGCATTAAGCCGTTGTATTGTTTATAAATCTGTCTCCTAAGTCCAGGAGAAGAGTTTTGTTCAGGTTTTGGTAACTGAATTTGAAACCAGCTTAAGAAAATAAAACAAGTTGCTTTAATAAGGTATATTCAGTCAAATGGATATAGGTCAATATATGTGTTCATGTATCCATGCAGACACATGCAGAGTTAGGGAAACGCTGCCAAACTGGTTGTACCGGCAGAGCATAATTAGAAAAGAAATGCCTTTCATTGAGAAAATATGTGAACAAGAAAACAAGCTGCCAAAGTTCTGATTGGACAAACACAACATCAAAAACAACGCCGCTTCCTTTTTCTTACTGCTGCCCGACTTAAAGGAGCTGGGTAAGTAAAAAAAAACAAAAAAAAAACAAAACAGTGAAAGACCACAAAAGATCTCGTATGTAAAAATTCAAAATAGTGACGAAGACACTAAATAGATATTGCAAACAAACTGGACAACATAACCACAGCAGCCTTGAAATCAGCTGAACGTTGAGCTTGCTGCCTCACATCTTTGCAAAAAGTTCAGCATAACTTGATCTTTAATCAATCTGTTCGAAAAGGACAGTGAACACACAGCCGGTGGGGTTTTGCCAGATCCCTGCGACTTTCGGTGACACTTCAACTCTTGGAGCGAGTTTTCCTTTAACTCATGTAACTGAATAATATGACCATTTACATCTTGGTATTGGTGACAGGAGTAAAATGTTACAAAAATTTCCCACATTCTGTGTTTTTTTTGAATCCACAAAGTAAACAATTGGAGGGCTCTTTACACGTCCAGTTCATACAGTTTACAACCTAGTTTAATTAAATTTCGTCAGACTTGGTAGATCATGCTTATCGGTGACATTTGAAGAAAAGGAGCAGATTTGATTCAGGAGTGGTGAGGTCACCTCGTACCGGGAAGAGCCAACACAATGAAAGGCCGAGAACGGCTCCCGGTTGCATGGAAAACAAACAAATCTTTAGCAGCATGACTGCAGAGCCGTCGCTCATCGGAGCTGCCCTCACGTCTTGATGGCGGTGCTCCTCAGCCTGCATTCTGCACAAAAACATGGTAGTATTTCTTTAACACTAACCCAAAACAAAACACTCTGACGATTTCTGAAATGCTTTTCAGATGGCAAAGTATTGGATCCCCACATTTTGAGAAACTCCCAATCAGGGCTCACACTACATGCTGTTCCTCTGACCTCTGTATCATTGACAACAATTACTGAACTCAGTTGTGTCATTGCATATTAAAATCACTTGTGCAATTAGTGAAGGTCAGAAAAAAATATTCTCGATTGACTCTGACAGCCCCCCAAAAATAATCTGGAAGCTTTAGTGAAATGTAACTCATTCACTGTAAGTTTTGCAAATGTAAGAGCACAAGACAAAAAAAAACAAAAGTGTCTGCTTCTCTTTCTCTAAATCAAGTTTGCATACCGCAGCCACGAAGCACATCTGTCATTTACCAGTGTAAACATGAGAGACGTGGGAAGCGAGCGCTGAGACCCTGCTGGCTGCAGGGGAAACATGGAAGCGTTTAAGTGCACAAGTTAGGGCAGGCTAAATATTCACCCAGCAGCACTGAAAACTGATGCAGGAGGAACGACACTGAAAAACAAACGTGGAGCATCCAGAAGTTTTCTAAAACCAGATTCTTCTGGTGTCTCTTTCTGCAGACTGAAACTGCAATAACATGCAAACACTCAACATGTCTGAATACGTCTGCGTTATCTGCAAATTTTATGGTCTGACTGGTTGCAATCTTTTTATGCTGAATGCATAAAACTCGACAGACCTTCATTCCTGCATTAAGACATATCTGCAGACGCAGTAGCAGCTCTGGGAGGAGGTGGAGCAGCTCCATCTTTTCACAGACTGCCTGTGTCATACCGTACTGTCACGACATGGTGACAGTTTTAATGGATAAATTTTTTTTAAAAAAAGCATAGTTTTGTAAACGTTTCCACATTTTGACACGTTACAACTCAAAATATTTTAGTGTGATTTGAGGTACGGCGAGAAATTGCAAAGCGCAAGAAACAACAATTAAAAAAACAACAACATGAAAATCAAATTAGCGTTGGATTTCTTTCACATACACTAAGAAAACAGAACTGCAACAAGTTGTAAACCTAAAACAAACTGCAGGAATACAAAAAGCAAAAACTGATGAAAGTAAAACTCAAGATCAAAGTTTTGAAGTGTCAGTAATATATATATATATTTAAAAAAAAAACCTTAACCCTTTCCTTCAAAATGACAATCATGCTCTGCTTTGTGTTGGTCTGCATCATAAAACCCCAATGCAATAAACAAAAGTTTATAGCTGCAATGCGGCAAAGTGTAACAAAAGCTTGAAGCCGTGTGAATGTCTGTTGCAGGAACTGTAAGCGATGCACATAAGAAGAAACACAAACAGGTCTGTCAGGTGACGACGACATCTGATCTGTGTGTTCATAGTGAAAAAGGAGCAGATGTGCATGTGATCAGCGGAAAGTGAAAACCTAGAACGCATGTAGCTCTGTAAAGATCCTTAACCGCGTTAAAGGTTATTACAGGGTTTTCTTTGCTTTCTGGGATTCTGGGAATATTATTTAACCAGATCAAACGACTGGGCTCATTCTGGCGTTCAGGGATCAGATATTCAGCAGCGAGTCAGAGCATGTTGTTGGTATAATAATGAGCTTCCAAGGAACCGTGTGCAACTCACACAGCTGTCTCCACCTGCTTTTATAAGTCGACCGACTTCCTCAACACACACACCCACACACACACGCTCATCCGTAACTTTCAGAGGACCAGGCATTCATCTCCTCAGTTCTGAGCCATGGCAGGTAAGGCGTCAGGATTTAGGATTTATTCACTGCTCGTTTTCTCCGTTCTTTCTCTACGTCCTTGTCAGGATTTTCAGAGCTGCTTTTTCTTGATTTTGATTTTTTTTTTTTTAATTGCAGACAAAGAGCTTTTCAAAGTCCGCAGCAAGTTTGTGGAGAAGGTGTCAAAGTCGATGCTCAAGCAGCTCCTGGACGACCTTCAGCAGGACCGCTTGCTGAACGATGGCGAGGTGGAGTCTGTGCTCGAGGACAACAGCACCAAGGCAGACATGGCGCGCTGCCTCATCGACATGGTGAGGAAGAAGGGCGCCACAGCCAGCAAGAAGCTGATCGACCACATTCAGACCAGAGATGAAGCGCTGCACGGCGAGCTGTTCCCTGACTCACAGGATCAACCGGGTGAGACTGCGGGGGAAAGCCCTGCATTGTTATGAAGGATGAAAATAATCATTTGATGTTGTGCTTCTTTTCCTCAGATGCAGCTCCTCCGACACAGAAAACCTGGTCAAACAAACTCATCCCCGTGTCTGACTCTGAGAGGACGAAAAAGATGAACGATCCAGACGTAAAGTTTCACAATCCAAATCAAAACGTTCTCTTTTGCCTGACAGGAGTAACTGTGGTCAGACTGCTTGTGCAGGGGGTGTTTTCAACGACAAGCGACAATTGTGCAATTAAAAGTACAAATCATAGTTTGTAAAAAAAAAAAAAAAAAATGTATTCAATCCTGTATTCTTGTTTCCTCCAGATTTACAAAGTGTCAGAAAAGTCTCTGAAGAGCCGCGTGGCCCTTTTGATAACCAACAGAAACTTTGCCGATGATGACTTAACCAGAAAGGGAGCCGAGAAAGACGAGGAAAACATGTTGCATCTGCTCAGGTCCCTGCAGTATGAGGTGGTGAAGTACAACGATCTCACCGCAAAGGTATTTTAAACTTCTGCTTTTATATATATATATATATATATATATATATATATATATATATATATATATATATATATATATATATATATATATATATATATATATATATATATATATATAAAAGAATCAAACGCAAAAGCTACAAAACGTGAAGGTTGAGACACTTTGGGCAAAGCAAACCGGGTGATGTCATTTTTTGGGGGGTTTTGTTTCTTAATTTGGAAAATCTCAAAATGCATAAAAAATATTCAAATATGTATTCATTTTAGATGAATACACGTTTTATATGAAATGCTAAACTTTGTCAATGTGCATGGCTGCACAATCAAAACCCAGGTTCTTTAAACGCTGCAGTGCTTTCAGGTGAAACTCTTATTGCACTTGTCTCAACGTGGTTGATTCAGCTGCGGTTTAGTCTCTGTCAACGAGCAACAAAGGTCACGACTCTCACTGTCAGGCACGGCTCTCACTTTCACGATTGTTATGGGGATGAAAAACAAATCACTTTATTTTGCACAGCAGAAAATAAGGATTCTTCGACCTAAGTTATCTCATGTGTTGCACGAGTTCATAAAACGCTGCTGTTCGTTTTCCAACAGGACATTGATAAGGCCCTGCGTGAATTCACAACGCACCCCAAACTGAAAGAAACAGACAGCGTGTTTGTGGTGATCATGTCTCACGGAAAGCGGGGTTTGGTGCTCGGAGTCGAACACAGACAAGACAAACCAGACGAATTCCCCGTTGACAAAATCTACAAGTACCTCGGCCCACAAAAATGCTCCGCACTGATGGACAAACCCAAGGTCATCATCATCCAGGCCTGCAGAGGAGGTGGCCATCGTTCACCCTGAGTCTGAGGCCACGCTTTGCCTCAGATCCTGGTGTAATTATCGCTCGTTTGCCGCAGCTCTGGAAGGACACGCCATTGTTAGCGACAGCCCGGGAGCCAAGGTGGTGTCTGACGAGGCGTCGCACCGACCGGCCTCTCCTCCGAGCGGCATCGTCGAAGACTCCATTCGATACGTTCACAAGGAAAAGGACTTCATCTCCCTCCTGTCAAGCACGCCTGGTCAGTCTGGAATCAACTCATTCGTGTTTTCTATTTTTAAGATCACGATCAGAAATTAGTGACTGCATGTAAGAAAACCGTGTTGTTGTTTGTTTTGTTTTTCTACAGATACCGTCTCATACAGAAGAGAGGATTTGGGCTCCTTCCTGATTCAGTACATTGTTGAAGTCTTCAACACCTGCTCCCACAAGGACGACATCGATGAGCTTTTCAGAAAAGTACGTATTTTTTTCCCCCCTTTTGTTTCTCAGGTGGCACAACGTTGAATCCTAAAAAAAAAAAAAAAAAAAAACAGAACAGAGTGGAAAGAGTCATTTTTACGTCTGTTTCTATCCCGCAGGTCATGCAGCGCTTTGAAGACTTTCCTGATGAAACCAAAAGACAAATGCCAACAAAAGACAGATGCACTCTAACCAGGCGCTTCTACCTTTTCCCAGGCCACTGAGACGGCAATGTTTGACGAATCCACCTGTTGTTTAGCTTGCTACGCTACCCTTACTTTTCTTACTTTTCTGTCTGTGAATGTAATAGTGGCGCCACAAGGCTGCTTGCTGTCCACCTAATAGTTTGAACTGAAACTGGAAATTAGCCCCATTTTTATTTTACAGAGGGAATTATGAGCCCGACTTCACTGTCTTGGAGAGAAATATATATATATATATATATATCTTAAATAACTCTGGATAGCAAATAAAAATAACATTTAAACCCCCCTGAGAAGACGTGGTTTCTCAGCCCATTTGGCCCAGATGTTATATGGATCGCATGTTTTCCCAATGAGTAAAATCTGAATCTCAAAGCAGCTTCATTAAGACATAAATGTAATTGTGTTACATAAACCATCAGATATAGCGACATATAAATTCAGACGGTGGGTCCTACGTCCATATTTGATCGTCTCTTAGGGAAAGGTAAGCTCTGTGGTCGTGACGCTAGTGAATGCAGCTGCATATGGGACAACGCTGTGACCAAAAACTGCAACACAGTGAAGTGAGCTTCACCGACGATCCGATTCTTCTGGACGGTTTTCACTGAGAACGATGGGGCCGAAGCCTCGCTGAGAGCCGCTGCTTGTTCTTGTGATGCTCTGCTCACACTGCAGTAGCCATCATTGTTTTATTCAATTAAATATATGGAGATTTATTTAATTGGCGAATAAATAAAACAAGAGCGCATTTTATTGATCTTCAAATGCAACAAGAGGCTCAGCAGATAGAGGATAAAATAACAACAAAGGTGTATGTCTGTATTATCCATTTTTTGGTTAAAATGCAGCCACCTTCAGTAAATTCAAATAAGCGTTTTGATGAGGTTCATTTATCGGATTCAAATACTTTTTAATGCGACAGCATCTCTACATGCACTAATCAGACATGTCACATTTTTATTTGCTTTAAGTGAAAAATATTCATAACTAGATTAAAAAAAAAATAAAGACTTGAAAACATCCATCTGTGTTATTAGTCTACATGGCGTGTTTAACTTAGTGGACTGAGTTACTGAAATGAACCTTTTAACACTATTGTAATGTAATATATTAGTAACATAGATCAGTATCAGAGTATCAGATGCATGTGGAGGGAGGATGTGCTGTTCCCCACCGGGCCGAAAGTTCTTCTGCTAATCAAAACACAACATCTCCGGGTCATTTTCCAAACAGACTTTACTTGAAAACAGAAATAACAAGTACAAAACAAAGAAACCCGGCGTAACACAATACAACAGAAAGGCAATACATTGAGTAGGCAACACGGTTGCAGTTTGCAAAATGTGTCCATAAAAACGGATGAGGGCCTCTCTGACTATCTGTTCATCGACTAATCGAGGACAAAAAACGAAGAAGACCGAGAAAATGTTTGAAAATTCACGTAAATTAAGCAGAAATACATTTTTATTGAAGTAGGCGAGACTCTGCTTAGCTTAGCTGAACTGACTGGCAGTGTTTGAGAGCTTTGTATCAATTAAAAAAAAAAAAAAAAAATCAAATCAAGACACGGGCGGCGACGCACCAACACTCCAGTGTGACTCGACAATCCAAGAAGCTACAGAACATTTTTTCTTAAAACATACATGCAAACATACAGGGAGCCACACCAGCAAGATCAGAAAGAAACTAAAAAAAAAAACAAAAAAAAAAACAGTTTAACTGCGTCAGCTGTGTATATAAAAAAAAAATAGTAAAACAAAAGAAGTTTGGCAGTGTGAGGATTCAACAAGCAAAAACATTTACGTCTGTACATGGTTAGTTTTCTTTTTCCGGCCCCCAACTCCTTGCATCCGAACACAGAACACTTCACCATGCAGGGCTTTGAGGGAAACCAGAACAAAATATGCACATATATATTTATATATATATATATATATATAAAAAAAAAAAAAAACTACAAATCAATAGGTAAAATATTGTCTGTGAAAACACTGCAGGTGAGTGACCCGTCACTTCGCTTGTACAACACAAAACAGAGAGTACAATCAAAGTAGTGTCTTATTCGCGAATTGGAATGCCTAAGAATACGTACCACCGAGTAACGTCCCATTCCCAGAAACATCACAACCTTTGAAAACATCCAGATGAACAATTTGCAGCACCACATTTTTACAAAATAGCAACTCATGCGAGATCGCCTCTGGCCCTGCACACTATTTGCAGAATGCATCATACAGTAATGTGACACGCTGTGCGCTAAGCACGTTCCAGATCAGTCGCCTCCAACACCGACCCTCAGGATAAACCGCCAGGGACGCTTTCGATGTTTCCCTGCTGCGGAAAACCTGATTTCGATCAATTGGCCAGCTGCCAGGTGCCGGTCGAACTTCAGTTATCAGAATCGGTTGTGTCATCGTGAGGAAAACATCTACAAGACGCAGGGCAGTTTGAGCCGAGGACTGGGGTTGGGAAACACCGTTCAGGATTGTAGTTTTTAATACAGACACTGAATGAACTGGCTTTGCCTGTTTTCGTATGTGTGTGTGTGTTTGCGTGTGTGAGTGTGTGTGTGTAGTTTTGTGACTGTGTGCGTGTTGCAGTGTGACAGCAGATGAGGCTTAAGACACAGTTCCTCCAACAATGGAAGCAATGACAATCCCCAAAATCACACAGCATATAATAATCATGATTTTCTTCTACAGAGTAAAAAAAAAAAAAAGAAGAACATAAAAAAAAGTCCCACGCAGCAGACAGGAAAGAGAGAAAAACTTGTTAGCAGCATGAACAAAGCTTTAATACATTTGAGCAAAGTGGAACTTAGAAAACAAAAGTGGGATTTAATAACATAAAATAATCTCAAGGAAATTATCGGAGTGCAACTTTTACAAGGATTTGTAAAAGCTCACGTTTGAATATTTGCTTCCTGCATTTTGTTCAACAACTTAAAGTTAACGTTCAGCTTTACAGGCAGAGAGGACTCAGTGAGACATAAAATTACCATTTAAGATTCTAATCAATTCTTAAGAAAATGCGTGTAAATAAAAGAGCGCTGTAAACGTTTTTGTCCTCTGAGAGGAAATTCAGCTGAAGTGAAAGTTACTGTCGTCACGGCAATAAAGTTGAATTTTACTTTTTAGAGATTGCTTGATTTAATAGAGCATTTCAAGTTAAATACATTAGATCTGATCTTCTTAAGTTGCAGAACATTGAGTTCTCTCTGCCTGAGGGGCTTTTTGCACATCCAACAAACACAATCACTGAAAGGTCAGAGAATCAGCTGTAGCTCCCTCTGGTGGTAGGAAAAGGTCACTATAGGCTTATCTCAATAAATATAATTCATAAGCGACCAGTGTCCGACAAAACAGAAACAAGATACTTGTTCAATCTTTAAATCAAAAAGCCAGGTCCTAATTTCTGCGATGGCCCAAATGCTTTTGGTGGATCCATGCAAATTCTTATTGATCAAATTGTTGATATGGGTCACACACAGCTTAACACATGGACAATGGACAATGCCAGAACAAATGGTATGATGATGTATTATAACATGCATGTCATGCACATTTATATGCATTTCTATTAAACTTTTTTCCAAATGGAAAGATGTCGCCTTGGTGTGAGCTTGCTGAAAATGTAAATAGTTTCACTAGATTTTATCACCCTTGAAAAAGTTTTTTTTTTTATGGCGCTAATTCCACAATTCTTGATAAAGATTGGTTGTCCATGAACTACTCAGAGATACATGTGATAATCAGAATAAATGCTCGAGTTTGAAAAGTACGCAACATTTTGTAAGTTTCAGAAAACGTGCAAAACAAGAAACACCAACATGTGCAAGAGCAATTTAAAATAACACAGTAAGGCAATATTAATTAGTCCCTCACAGTTTGAGTGCTCATTTACAATGGTGACACTAAATTATTGAGCCACTTCTAGAGTAGCAAACGGTGTGTGTCGGGGTCCTAACTGAGGCCGACAGCAAGAGAAACAATGAGGATGGTGAGGCACACTGCGACACAACCGCCTATCAGGATCATTTTCTGGATGGGGAACAGAGAGAGCAAAGAGTCAAATAAAGGGTCAACGGGACAAATAAGGAAGAAAGAGACAAATAGAGAAAGAGAAAGGAGTAACAGAAAAAACAACAAAGGAGAAACATAGGGGGGGAAAGGAGAGAAAGAAGTGGATTAGTGCTATTTTTAACCAGCAGGGGGCAGAATGGTTCCATTTTCTTTCAGAAGTTCTCCTCCCTCAGTTAAGCTGGTTAAAGAAGCTCAATTTGACTTTGTTTGGATAAAAGATGGGAAACCATCCAACGGCCTCGGCTACGTAATTCAAGCTTAAACTCTCTTCCACAAAACGGGCCTTCAGGTCGGGCTGAGCAGAGGTTCCCTGGGAGTGAAGCTGAGAGGATGCGGCGCTGAGAACAAATGGGCCAACAGATTTGGTCCAGTCCAATGAGAAAACAGCAAAACGACGTGCATTTTATTTTCCAATAAAGCTTGGTTCAGGGTCCAAAGTCAATCCTTTTTTCTCAAGGGCTTTTTTAAAAAAAAATCTAGTTGTGTAAAAAAAAGAGAGAAAAATTAGCGGAACTTTTACGTTTTTTTTTTACCTTAGAAATTCAAAAGTTTATTTACTTCATTGACCCTTAAAATATATTATTGTGATCACTAAGAAGTTGATAATTGCTTAAATAAGTGCCTAGTTCCAATGAAATAAGTATATTTTTGTAATATGGAGATTAGACTTCTTCCTGGAAACGTGGCCAATTAGAGCAGCTTGATGAGGAATAACTCTTTCAGATGAATTACCGTTGGAAACTGAGACTTTGAGTAATCGATTTTTAACGAGACTGATGAGAGACTTTAACACGCAAGCATAACTTTGTTGCTTTATCAGCTGCTCCAGCAGATTGTTTGGGTATCACAGCAAGGACTCATGTGTAAATATTGATATAAAACAGATGCAGTTGGATTTAGAAGTCAATCACGATGGAAAAAGTCCAAAACAAAATCAAAAGAATCACGAGGAGAATGAGAGATGAGACACTTCTTGCACTTTTGTTTACTTCTGTAGTTATGACCTCTGAGGTCATTGGTTGATTTAGAGGCAGAGCCTAAATTTGTGGTTATCTCCAAGCTAGACATCCGTAAGTAAGTCGTCCCTGGATCTGAAACTTAAAACAAAAATCCAAAGATGCCTGTAGAGACAGACTATCGTCGCACCACCAGAGGTCAACACAGCCTGGTCTTGCGGTCAATTCAATCCCAACACACAGACACGTTGCATGCAAACTGTATAACAGGTAAACATCCATGCACACAGACAACAGCCAACACTCCACTCCCCGGGGGGCATGCAATGCTTCTGAAGTAGCGCTTTGCTGCTCGTCGCAGACACTCACCCTGCGGGCTTTACTCTGGTACTTAACCGCCTTCTTAGTGTCTGATACCGCCCTCTCCACATAGTCTACCGAGTGGTCCACATTGTACTCTATGCGGTCTATCATTTCCCCCTAGGAAGGTTAGTTAGAGGGAGGAGGTGGCCAGGTGTGTGGGCAGGAGCAGGAGGAGTGGATGAAGGGAGAGAGAGAAGGTGAAGGGAAGGAGAAGGAGAAAGAAAAGGAGATAAGTATGTCACCCGTCTGCTGGTCTTTTTGAACTTTTTGCATTTCGGGATGCGCTCCTTTGCTTCCTCCACATATTCCTGAGCGGCCTGAACGCTCCGCTCGACGTTGTTCACCAGTTCGCCCTGCGCACAAAACAAGAAGGCAGAGGACGTGTTGGTGAAAGCACAGATCAATCACATAGATCAGCGGTTCCGAGGCCCGTTTTCCTGAACCACACACACCTTGTATTTTACAAACCTCGGTCACATTGTTCTGTATTTATCACTGATCAATATCTCCTGTGTGACAATAGACCAATCAGAAAATGTCTGGTTTATTGAAGTTTGTCTGATTTTCAGGCTTGTGTTTGCAGGCAAGACACTTTTTATCCACAAGACTGGAGGGAAACTCAAAACTAACAATCCATTGATGAGTTCAGGTCAAATCAAGCCACCGGAGCTCAACGTCGTCTTCATGGTACATTTCTGTTGCTCTTTGAAATATTTCCATCTCTGTTCCCGGTTAGCAACAAACTCGATTTCAACTTTAAAGAAATACACGCAAATACTTTTGATTTATGTCCAACGTTCGACTATTCTCAGCTGCGATTCGGACATAAATAGGTTTTAACAACAAAACATAATTATTGTAAATTTGTGATTATAAAGCAATTACAAAATCCAATTTGAAGCCAGTCTGCACAGCATGCATGCAAATTTAAAGACGTTACATTCACAATATAATAAAATTATAAACAGACTTGTATTACCTTGTTTTATTGGAAGGAGCTTTCTGTGTTGTCTAGAGCTTAGAGTCATTGCAGGGTTGTGCGAACACAAAGAGCGGAAAGCAGAGTTGTGGACAGAGAGACAGAAAGAGAGCAATGCTGAAACGGTAAAATTACATTTTCATCTGAGAATGCTCTCAAACTATGAGGAGAGCAAATTAAAATTTGGATATTAATACACAAGCATGCAATTACCTTGAATTAAAACAGTCGTCCTTATTTTGTTATGGCAATTTACTGACACAGGAGGTGATGGGACTTTGATTAGACAACATTACAAATGCAGCTTAATAACTAACTTTTAGTGTTTGTCTAGAGTTAATAACTACATCGATGGAAGCACTGCAGCTCATAGAAGACAAAGAAATTACAAAAATAATAGGGAATTCAATTGTTAGCATGTCTTTAAATAAAACCTCTTGTTGTTGAAGAAAGTTTTGTAGAAATATGATATTAGATGGAAGGCGTATGGTTGGAAAAACAACAATACTATTAATAGACATTGGTGTGTAGATGTTTTGTTCTAATTTATGTAAATGTTTAACATCATCTCCTTGTTTTGTTTTGTTTCATAGCCATTCAGATCAGAATGCTTGTCAGAAGCGTTTTTTTTTGCCATTATGTTCAGTTTCGCTTGTCTATATTTGTTCTAATAATGGCATCAAGAAATCTAAATAAATGTTGAAGCGTTTCTCTTTTCTTTCATCCTCCATGTTGTGCGCGGTATTTGCTGATGTGGGATTCTCTGTGGGGAGTTCAGCCCACACTGCTGCAGTCAGACATGGCAGCGGCAGCAGCAGCAGCAGCAGCAGCAGCAGCAGGACTGAAGCTCGCTGAGGACAGCAGACGCAACTCTGCACCGAAGGATTACTGACGTGTGTGTAAGGATCTAAGGAGTTACGTCTCTGGATTAGCATCCGATTGATCCCCTGAATCACTCAGTTTGTTCAAGACAGCATTTGTAACTGAGTGAAGTTATCCGTGCTTCTAGCTTTAGAGCTGGACAGCGAGACAGAGAGAAGGAGTGCGGTTTTCACCTGGCTCTCCACCAACATGGCCATATCCATGAACATGTCATGAAGTTCCCTGATGCTGTTTTCCAGCTTGATGATCTCGTTGTGCCGCGTCTCGATCTCATTCATTGCTTGTTGGGTGATGTTATCCATTATTATCTGAGGATAAAAAGAGACAAGAAAATAATATCAAGACAGAATAAAATACTTTTTAAAAAATGGCTATAGAGTCGCTTACCCCAGAGGTAAAGATGGCAGGGTTATCACTCTCTAACATGCTCTCTAGTTCCTCGTTTGTAGTGTTTCTTCCAGCTAAATAGGAAAAAACAAACACACCAATAAGCTAAAGTCGTGTTAAAGTGGCAAAACGTTTCTGACATCTGGGATTTCTATAGGTGATAGAAAAACATGTCAAAAATCACCATGCTCAACATGTGGTAAAGTGCTTCTTTTGTGAAAGCTTCAACTGGACTCTCCAAAGATCAACCTTGTCTTCAAGGTCAAATAATTTAACTTATTTGACCCAGAAGGCCTCTGGAAATACCAGTAAAGCTATAAGAGAGGTTTCCTTTCAAGGCCAGGATCCTTTCAGTCCGTGATGATGTAAAACTAATTTCACTCTGGGTTTTGACATTGGCCGTTTCCAATTCATAGTCAGTTGAAACCTTAGTAGTTTCATGGATGTCCCTAAAAAACATATCCATTTTCTTCCAGCCTGAGGATGAGGGAGAGGATGGCCGTGTGGGTCTGATGCTGAACCTCGATGCTGCGCACAAATCCAAACCGGTTTGGAGCTGGAGGGAAGCTCACCAACTTGAAGCTTTTGGAATGGCTCTGAGCTCAATCCTTTAGAAAACATGCTGATATTTAGAGCCAGTAAATTAAAAAGAACGTTTCCGATTCTGGGGAGATAAAAAAAAAAACCAGCAAGAATGATGTGGGGAAACTTCTGCAACTCAGTGAGGCATATTTTTTTTATTATTGAGTAATTTTGACTATAAATCGATAAAAACCATAATGTGGCATTCATGGCGATGTTAAATTTATGCAAACGTCTGTTGAATAAAGATATTTTCCTCTTAAAATCAGTGTGTTTAAATGACTTTAAGGTACTTCATAATAGTTTAGCTTCTTGTTTTTGAGCTCCTCTCTGTAACTCGTCTCCCTCCATCTACTAATCCTTGTGTATGTCACTGCCTCTTCCTGCTACATTTGCTCCTCATCCACTTTTATTTGCCCCAGCAGAGTTGCCCTACTTCATGAACAGTTTTTCTTGCACCTCTAGTAATATCCTACAGTGTGAATGCGGAAACCGCCTGCAGAGTTGTGACTCTGGAGGTCCATTACTCCCACTGTTACAGTGCGTCTCTGTCAGATGTTGTCAGCATCACTTCGAAATCATTTCCATGCACATATTAAATCTCTACTTGGTCCACATACAGTTCACAAAAGAAGTTTTTGCTCCATTTTTTATTTTTGTTGAAAACCTAGTTTCCATCAAATAGTTTCTAGCTGTGGAGGGAAGTTTAGTTTTGGTACAAGCCGCGAAAATATTCTGTCACAGCTACAAAAAAGAAAAGCATGAATGATTATGTCAGCTTTCTTTTGGTCTAATAGTAATGATAGTAATATTCTGGTGTAATACGCCAACCTTCCTGATATAATATGGCATCTTGCCATTCATCTCAAGATGCTGGTCTGGAGATGGAAACCTCCCTCGAGTTCGCTTATATTCAGTGGGATAAAACCGTCTTTATGGCTTGTGTCGACATAAAGATTGTTATCTGTGGAGTAGGACAATTTGCAGTATCTTAGCAAACTGCAATATTAAGTGATGCTTAACAGTATTAAATGGGTGTATTGTATGTAAATAAATGTCACAATCTCGACTATCGCAAATCTAAAAAACACAGAACAATAATATTTTTGCCCATTTGCTTTCCACAGTCCCACAGTCGGGGGGAAACAAAGTGTATTTATAAATAATGATGGCTGCATTCCACTCAGCACATGCTGGCTCATTGTCCTGGTGAAACCAAGACAACTAGTGAAACAACCAGAATGAAACTATTTGTGTGTTTCCTGCTATAAAAACCCCGATGGAAGCTAAAGAGATTCTTTTACAGGAGGAGATTACAGGGTTTCTCAAACATGCATGCAAGAATCAAGGCGAGGCCAGGCATATTTCTGATGAGGAAATAACACTGCAACATGATGTAAAGCTAAACAAAAGTCAAGTTTTCATGATACTGCCCCTTTAAATAATCTCCTAAAAGAAAGGCTCCCTATTAAGTCTAATAAAAGTTAAAAACTGCATTGAAACCTAAATATTTTTTAGTTATTCTAGCAAAGAACAACAGATTGATTTTCTCTAAAGTTGTCATTTGCATTGGTAGAAAATCTTTCAATACGATCAGCATTTAGATGAGTCATCGCAACTCGGTGTGTGATAGAAACCTCACTGTGAGCCAAGCTGAGCTTACAGCAGTAAAGAGGAGCATAAGGCGGGTTCCCCAAATTTGATCCTTTTCACCGCACAAGCATAAAAGTGGAAAGTAGGGTTTCTGGAAAGCTCAGATTATGCAGCTGTCCAGGCAGGTTGCTCAAACACTGCTCTACTTCCTCCCTGTGAGTCTCCAAACAGCAGGAGCGCCACTACAAAAGCCTTTCTCCATGACGTCATCAGAGTGTGTGCGTGGCCGTGCGTACGACCAAGACTTTGAGGATAATGGAAATGGAAAATGAACCCTCTGTGTAGGAAAGAGCACAGATGAAGCATCAGTCAAACTTTACAAGACTTCAGGCCCACTTGGCTGAACATTTATGAAGCAAATCAACTCTATTCACACCAGCGAAGTGTCCATATCCTTTCACTAAACAGCTTAGGAATCTAATTGAGTTCACAATTCCAATTTATTTATTACATTTTTTTTTACATGCAAAGCATTAGCACACACACACACACGCAGACACGTTGTTGTTTCCTTTAAAGCCCTTGCAAGCTCCAAGGGAGGTTCTTAATTGTTACCATGGAGACCCAAACCCTGAAAAGTCCAATATGAAGCCGAGGAGTATAACTACACCCATAGTGTTCATAGGCTATTAAATCTTTAATACCTCCTTGCTGGCAGTAATTGCACTATTTCATTTCCCGTGTTTGGTGAATCAGAAGCGTCGTCCTCGAGGAGCAGAGAGCACAAACGTTTGTGCAGCAGAAACAAGAAGACGAAAAAGGTCCTCAAGGTTCCGATGGTTGTATTTTCGCCGTCAATAATTAGACATTTTTTATTTACCAACTCTTTATTGCTAATCTTATAAGAGTCAGATTTGCTGTACAGGTGAGGAAGACGTTGTTTGACCACAACAAAGTCATTTTCCTGTGCCGGAGCGAGCCGTCGGCGGAGCGGTCCGATGGGAAATGGAAAACAATAAGCAAATGTCAGAGAGAAACCCTTGCGGCCAACCTCTCCTCGGCTTGGTCGGCCTGGCTGCTTACAGCACACAGAAACTAACAACTGACTGGTCTAAAATACCAACATATACATTTCTACATACGTTTCAGTCGACAAACAGATTTACTTGGACGGACGGATGGATGACTTTACAATCCTAAATAGCACCATCGTTATGTCAGAGTCTCCAACATGACGCTTGCAGGGCGCTCCGGCATTTCTTTCTTGTCCTTTTCATGTCTGCACCCATCAGGCCAGAGTGGAGGTAAGCGGCAGAATCGATACCGAGACTGAATGTTTCCCTCAGTGTGTGACATTTTATCGATTCACACACAAACCGGTGAAAGGTGTTGGAGCTGCACGACGCAAGGAATTAAATCTTTATAGACGAACAGAATATAAAGAATGGGGAAAATCCTCCCTCGGACAAGTAAATAATTAGTTTTTCCTTCGCGGTCAAAGTGCTGCCTGTCTTTATGTGTGTGGGTTTTTTCCATTGATGCTTGTGTGTGATCCCTTCCTTGGCGACAGTGAAAGCCTCCTGTGATTCCGGCAGCTGACGACTCAAACTGGAGCGGATCTGGAAGAGCTCAAGGAGAAAGTGACACAGGTGTTTGACTTCATAAGGTGTGCTTCTGTCCTTTGACTAGGCCCACAGACTGCCGCAAGCTCCATTGTTGTCCAGAAAGTGGCGCATGGAGTGGAGATAAACTTGCTGCATGTGTCTGGTCTTCCCTCAGCTATCACCACTAAATAACTCACTGCGTTCCATCTCTGTATGGACGCACATACGCGACTGCATTATGTATTAAATGAGGAATCGTCCAGGACTGGAAGGCTCATATTTAATACCTGTCAGTTCATCTGACGCATTCAGCGCGACGGGAAAGAGCAGAGCATAGATCTGAGCTGCGGTAACCTGCTGAGAGCGACCAAGTGTGTGTGGGTGTCGATGAAAAGCGATTTGATTCTGAACGCGGTTGTTGTGGCGCTCTCCGCCAGGGACACACAAATAAACGACAGAAAAGCGAAAGTGAAACCTGAGAGAACAAACTCTCCTTCTACCGTGGGATTTTGTTTATTAGAATATTGTTGGAAACTGGTGACAAGTGCCCAAAAACGCTGAAGAAGAGTCAAACAAAAAGGTCAAAATGATGAAATAGAAGTCGAAAGGACTAAAGCAAAAGGCAAAAAATAATATTAATATAAAGTTGAAATGAAAAAAATCTTAATGTTGCCAAGTATTTTTGATCGAGTTTTCAGTGCAAGTATTTTAGTACACTTGAAATAAGACCAAACTCATCTACAAGTAACTTTTCACTAAGATATAGGATCTTGTTTTACGTCAATAATTCTTGAATAATGACAAAAAAAAAAGTACTAACTCCATTTTAAGTTTATTTCATTTATAACATGGGAACAAAGTGAAATAGAAACTAGAAAAAAAAATGTTGGTAAGATTTTGTGTTTTTGCAGTGTGATATTTTCAAAATAAAGTTTCTACGCTGGATTAAAGTGACACAAAACCAAACTCTCACAACGATCTTTTAAAACCTTTTGGAAATGAACAGGGAGCTTCATCTGATCATCATCTGGATGCACTTAAGATCTCAGCCAGAGCTGATCTAAATCAAACGTTAAATAAAATACATTTTAAAATGAGTCAAAAGTTCCTTTGTCAGATGTTAGTCATATTCAAAATAACTCATGTTGTAAAATAAAATAAAAATATTTCAACAATTTAACAGAAAATCTACAAATTCATGGAAATGTTGTTTTTTTTAAATCAAGCACTCCTTAACCAAAATTAATAGGAAAACTATTTTTCTCTGTAGCAGAGAATCTTAGTTTGTGTATTTTTGTTGTCCTGGACTCAGGATTTTGAAGAACCGTCTCTGGAAATCTTCATTATGTCTAATCCTGCCAAATTAAGATGCATTGTTCTGTCAGTTTCTGTATGAATCGTCCATTTTCAATGTCCACTTTTTCTTCTGCAGTGAATTTAGAACACGCCGTTTTCTTCTAGTTTTGCATCCTGTTGCAGAAGAAGTGTAAATCAGCAAAAATCTCCAAAATGAAAGAAAAATTTGAGTTAGCAGTTTTCTGGGTATTGTTCAGTGGAAACCGTTTTAGTTGAAGGAGCCTGTAGCAGTCACTGATACTTTTGCAGATTTTATTTTAAATTAGAGCATAGTTAAATCCTATTGTACCAAGTGAAAAAGCCAATTCACGTTTGAGCTGCTCTGGAGAGTTTTATTGCTCAAAACAAGCAACAACTATGGGGTGGAGTTGATAGTAAATCATTATCTACTATAAAACAATTTGTCACCCGTCCTCGGTGTGCATTAGTTGATCTACTCACTGATCTCCAGCTGTCTCTGAATGCGGCCCTTGCAGCGCTCTCTGTAGTCCGACTGCGTGGTGTTGTACTCCGACATCACCTCGACGAACTTCCTGGACAGCGTGGAGTGCTGGGGAAGCGAGAAGAAGAAGAAGAAGAAGAAAAATTGCTTCATCCAAGTAGGAAAAATAGCTGCAGTTAGATTACAAGGAAACATTTTCCTAAAGCTTTCGGTGTTTGCTTGAACTCTACCTGTGTTTTGCGTATCCTCAGGTCAGCTGACGATCTGTTCTGCCCTTCCTCCTGCTCAATAGTTTGCTGAATACCTGAACAGAAAATAATAAGAAAGACACTTGATCAGCAATTGACTCAATAAACTCAAACAAACCGCAAAGAGAAAAAAAATCTATTTTGATTCAAGTTTTATTGCACTGCATGCATCTTTTTTTTATGTAATTTTCTAAGTTATTATTAATTTTTTTTAGAATTAGTTCTCATTATAGTTTTTATTTAATCTCATATCAATCTTTTTTTTTTTAACTCTTGAATCCTTTAAATCTTACATGAAGTTTCATTAACTTTACAATCTTTCTACAATCAATTATTAATTTAATTGTTTCTTTTTTTCCAAAGTCATTGTTTTATTATGTATTCGTCTGAATGTATTTTGAAATTATTATTAATTTGTTCTTTTAAATCTGCCAGTTATGGATAATTTTGGACTTAAATGCTCCATAGAATATAACAAAATGCTTCTCAAATGTTTTTTTTATTATTGTCTTCCATAAGAAACATCGACATCTGATTTGCAGCAGTACATCCTCCCCAAATCTCAGCCATCTGTTCTGTTTTTTTTTTTTTTTCAGATTATTTCCGACTGCATCCATTAGACTAATAAATTGGTATAAAATCAAGACAGAAATTGTGTTTTCTTATAAGATTTGTCGCAGTGCGAAGTTTGACATATGAATGAAATAAAGAGTTGTCACAGCAATGATTTAGCACATTTCATCAAAAAACAGCTCAAAATGATTTACATAAAGAAAACATAATAATGACCTACAGTCTAAGGAATGAAAGTAAAGAAAAGTTGGATTGCAGACTAAAATTTCCAGTTTATATTATGAACTGTCAAAGACGACTCTTAACAAATGTCCTGATCTTAAACAACTCAGGGTTTTGGCATTTTTGACGTTTTCTTTGTTCCAGATGAGTGGAGCATAAATATTGATGCTGCTTCTCCATGTTTGGTTCTAGTTCTGGGGCTGCAGAATGGACCAGAACCAGAATAAGGCTAATACAAGAATAGCAAGTCTTTCATGTGTTTTGGGGCCAAGTCATTCAGCGATTCATAGACTAACGCCAGTGTTCAAAAGTCTATTTTCTGCGCTACATTTTCCTGGTTTTAGTGAGGATGTGAGCAGCAGAGATGAGGATCAGCTGGAGATGAATGTGTATAAAAAAAACCTAAATAACAGATTAAAAACTATAAATAGGTTTGTTATTGAGCTCAAAATGTGTTTTTGAGTCGACAACATGTATTTTGTCACCTTATAGTTTGTGGTTAAGATGTGATTAATGGTGTTTAAATAATTACACATGCTGCACTTGATTCAAATTTTGTATTAAGCTCCACTACTAGAAAAAACGTGAACAATTAGTGATGCTGTTGCATAAATAAAGAAAAAAAAACACAAATCCAGAACATTTTTAATTATTAAAATCATTGATCACTTGTGGCTAGAGAGTCAAATGGATGCAGAACTCAAGTTTATTTGAACTTAAAGCTCGAACTCGCAGACCACTGACTGCAATGTTACTAACAGAAATGTAAATAATTACGACTTCCAGCCATCAGCACCTGAGTAATAAGTGTCACTCATGTTTCTGCCTCTGGAGAACGAAACCTTCATGAATAAATGAAGCTGTCTGGGAGCTGCTGCAGGCTGAGCTCCTCGGTCTGAACAGCAGGTCTCCTCTGCTGGGAATGCAAAGCACCTCCGCAGGAAAAGATGAACATCTGATTTTATTCCTGACTGTTTGCCGTTCGTTTGTGAAATGAACTGCTCCATATTATTTAAGAAAACACCCAAAGCCCTTGTGTCTCAGTCCCAGGCTCACGTTTTTGTTAACCAACACGACATTAACAGATGAAGACAACAATGACTTACTCTTTAATTTAGAGCGAATTTTGTTGGCCAGTTTCTTGATGTCTGCCATGAGGTCCTCCAGCTCGGCTTTGGTCTCTGAGGAAAACGGAGGCAGAAGAAGAAGAAAGAGGAGACGTGAGAAGAGACGTCCGACACCTTTGTGCCTCCACCAGTTTCAAGGAGACAGAATCGATAGCGATGCACGAAGATGGTCTTTCCCAGATGGGTACGACAACTGATCAGCTTCAGCTCTGGTTGAAGCTGGTTTTTCATGAACTACCAGCATCAGTCCCCTCACCTCCCAGTTGGCCACAGCTTTATGTGATCACTTGATACAAAACATGATAAAAAGAAAACCGCAATCAGCTGTTCTAGTATCAGAAAATTAAACAATTCAGATGACAGAAGGTAGTAGAGCAATAAATAAATATTTTCCACCTTTTCTGCAATTACAGCTTTAAAGAGCCTGACCTACCAATTTTGATTTTGGCTAATATGAATTTTTTTTTTGTCTGAAATGCTGCTAAACGTAGCAAGAAAGTCACTGAGTTGACAATAACGTGTAGACGTTTACATTTGTTAACACCAGATCTGTCAGTCAAACCTCTCACTGCAGAGGAGAAGAGGACAGAGACTGATTTTTAAACCTTTGCTAATGAAGGTAAGATTATGGGATAAGATCAGCTTCACATGTAACTATCAGCAGATCACGATCCCCCAAATTTAAGGGAATAGGCGCCCAGAAATCAACTGGTCCATAAATCAGTTGGCCAATAAATGCATCTTATTATACATGTATATAATGTAAACAGCACTGCCAGAGATGCAATAAGTTTATGGCAGATTAGTGAATAATCTAATGATTGGGCTGCTGATTGCAGATCTAAAGGGCCCCAAAACCACATTTCGCTTATGGCCCCATAGAGGCTTGGGCTGGGCCTGAACTTACTAGTTTACTGCTGCAGATAGTTAATGAAACCAGAGTGTTAAATAAATGGGTCGTAATAGAATGCATGTAACGCATTTCAGATTTGGATATCAATTTCTTTATGGCTATCATAAAATGCATCAGATGTGTGATTTGTGTGCTGAAACTGTTGAAAAGTTCAAATATTGTGAATACTTTTGCACAGTTGTGTAAAAAGTGCTAACCCAGAAGCATTAATTACAGGTTCACACACACGGGGAAAACCTAATTTATCATCTAAATGTCATACACTAGCCAAATCCCCATTAACAAGCAGCTAGGAGACAACACACACACGCACGCACACGCGCACACACACACACACACACACACACACACCCCCACACACACACACACACACACACACACACACACACACACACACACACACACACACACACACACACACACAGGCCTTGTAAGTTAGCACAGTCGACCTATTCAGTCACAGTGACGGGCCTGCAGTTCTTCTTTATAATGAGTTTATTTCTGCATATTTCCTGCTTCTTTTAGGCTGCATAAATCACAAAGATAAATTAGAGGCAGCGGTAGACCTGTTGAACCAAAACTCACTGCAGACATCTGAACCCAATTACCGATAGCCTCAGTGGATGATTTGATTACACAGAAGGAGACTTCAGTCACTGGCACACGTTCAATTATTAAAACACAATATTTGCGCCTATTTTCCAATAAGGAATAGGCTTAAATTGTGAGATAATCATATCATATTCTTCTCAGATTTCCATTGCAAATCTGCCTTATGCGAATGCCTTAACGTCAGACAAGGTTTGATAATTAAACCATCTAAAAACAAAGCACCATAATCCACACATCCATGTTGTGTTCAGGGATCAGAGCTTAAATGTTAATGTAGCCATTCCCCAAAAGATCCAGTGGGTCATTAAGTTGGATCCTGTGCTCTTTGGGTGGGGGAGTCTGAGAAAACAAACACGGGGTCTTCAGAGAGTATTTCACGATACAACCAATTTTGAAAGTAACGCACCGGCAAGCATTCGCCGTCTTTGTCAGAAAAGACAAAAAAGATCACATTGAAAGCTGAAATAAAGGTGTAAAACGAACCTTAGAGTGCGAGAAGAGGACAGGCTAACCGGAGCCTCAAAGAGGTGCAAGATTTAGAAAAAGCGCTCGTTCTCATTTCTCCATACCTGTGCTGTTCCACGAGGGCGGCTGCAGGGCAGCACGGAGATAATAACATCAAAATTGAGGTTGGTCTCAGGTTGTTACAAGCGGTGTAAGTGTGCTTCTGAGTGTGCGGCGTGTCTTTTAAGTGGTTAGATTTGATTTGCTTCTCGTGGCAACCGAACAGAGGAAGCCAACCTGTCAGATCAAGTATCCATTCAGCCTCGTTAGTTGCCGTGTGAAAAGAGGAAGAGTGCCGCCAGAGACGAACAAGTAGAAGGAGAAGCGAGACAGAGGCAAATTAGAGGCCAAGAACTGAGGACTCAATTGAGCTGTGGCTTTGCACTCCGTTCCTCTCCCAGACGTTTTTCAGACGAAATCTTCAGGTCACGCTTGTTGCCATCATTAAGACTGCGTTGCTATGGAGATCTGTGCTGTTGGTCCTCTCGGCAGCTTCAGATGGTTTCGAAGTGACAGAAGGAAGGAGAGCCGAAGAGATGCTACGAGGCACTGAGACATGTGGGAGCCGGAAGAGGGGCCTCTGTGAGCGCAGGAAGCAAATTCAGATTGGTTTTACATTGTTGTTTTTATTTTCGAGGTCAGGAAGAGATGAATGGAGCAGAAAATGGGTTCCACCTGGTTGTTTCTGCCATTTTTCTTGTTACTCTCCTTTGTGACGGATTCCATAAAGACGACAGAGACTCACACGAATAATGGGTTTTGTCATCCTGGAGTCATAAACAAGCAAATAGGACAAATAAAGGGAATCTACGGATTTCAAGTTGCACTGACCCATACATAAAGCTACCTTCATTAAAGATTAAGGTCAGCTTGTAGTCTCCATGATTTCCACAACAAGGTATCTGGATCCTGGTAAATTTGGAAAATCTTTCTGCGTGAAGACTAAGCTGTAATGCTGCTGTTGTTGAAATCTGCACAACTTTCTGCACCTCCACCACCAGTTTTAGCTTTGCTGTGTAGGGAAAAGATCCGTCCGCACTGTGAGACACGGTTCTTTCTGTGCTGCCAGAAGGTATTGTACAGTACAATCATCCTTCAATCGAACTGAGTCGTTGCTCAGGTGTTTTTCTTTCTCCTAACTGCTACATCTGATTTTAAGACTTCAGGATTTCTCAGTGCAATAAGTCTTTACTGCAGTAGAAGCACAACTCAGAAAATGCGTTACTGTCTTTGGTCTTCCAGACATCAATCTATGTGCAATTTGGAGCTGTGCCTGCTAACCTGGGAGCTCAGCTCATACTGAGCTGAGGACAGCATGTTGATTTGCTACTTTTGATGCAAAATCAAAAGGAGCATTGTTCATTTCAGCTGATTGGACAAACCATTTTAGCCAAAGCAGCAGCAGGAAATGATCTACATCGCCAAGCCCGGATTTTAGCACGCGCTTACCGGGGCTGCAGCCTGGGGCCCCGGAAGATGCTTTGTATTTTTGTGAATGAATAAGGTCAGAATGTCTTAATTTTATCACTGGCTAAGAGTAATTTGGCGGTGTTGTTGAAAAAATGTCTGATTTATTCTGGCAAATGTCTATTATTAATGCTTGATTATTATTGGTCCAAATATATGCAACTGCATAACGATGGGTAAGTAGGGCCCTCACCTTGGCTCAAGCCCAGGGGCCCACACCCTCCTAAGTCTGGCCCTGTACATCGCACCAGCTGGGCTAATTTGTTTTTTAGTTGTTTTTTTTCCTCACAGTAGATTATTTGCTGCCTGACATAGGCATGATGAGGTCATCACCCCTCCTAGACCACTATTTTCAATTCTCTGGTGAGTGATCCATGTGGGTGAATACAGGCCACAAATACATATCAAATTGCAGCTTTGAATTTTTCTAGCAAAAATCAACACTTTTACGTTTCTTTCATCAGGAAAGTGAAAATGTTCATGATATTTTGGCTGTGTTGTATTCATTCGGTACCAGTGGCCTTAGGTTGGAGCATTACGAAGAAAACATGCGCCAACTTGCAATTCGAATATATCAGACTTGCTTTTAAGCATTTTGTTTCAGAAAATTTCAACTTCCTGAACGTGACTTGGCTCGATGTGATTGGATCAATTCTTTCACTAGAAACAAGGAGACAGCATCAGAATCTGCTACTCAAGAATTTCATTTCAGATTAATTTGTGGTCAAACTGGAGAAGCATAAACTCTAAGCTAAAGTTTTAATATTTTTCATATTTAGCAGTCAGTAGGTTCCACATCTAGACAGATAGTGTGACTGTCCGACACTAAACAATCTGCTTCTCTCTCCGCTCTAAATCTGCTTTCCGACTTTTATCCGTTTATCTTTTTTCTCCCTCTGCTCTCTCTGTAAATGTATTACCAGCCCATTGTGTGTTTGCTCTGCTTATTGATTGTCTAGAGTCCAGATGTCAGAGAGGCAGAATCTGAGCTCATCCCTTAAACATTACCAACATTTACTTTTCTGCTGGAATACAGTGTGAGCACAGCAAACGGCAAACTGAAAGCACAGATAAAGTTCAACCCCCAAAGTATCGCTGGGGGTTTTAAAAACCTTCACGTCTCCGTCTGACCACCGGAGACGACGACATGTGAGCATTTCCCAAAAACCTGACTGCATTACACCTCGAATGAAGATGTGCTGCCCCCAAAAACGCTTTCATTTTGCACTAAAAACTATTATCTATTAAAAACAAAATCTACTTTCTCAGCTCAAAATATTGATCTCAGCTTGATTAGTTTGTTACAACAACAGAACAATACCAATTTGTAACGATTTGGCTAATTTAGTTTTTTAACAAACCCACCATTGGCTGAAAAAAAGCCCATAATGCATTTATAAAACACAACATGCATTGGAATCAGTCCCATTTTTACATGTAAAAAATTAAAACAACCATAACAACAAAATCTTTCAATTTGTAGCGATCTTCAAGTAGCAAGACTGCTAAATGAGTTTCTTTCTGTAAACAGGCATTAGCTTAATTACAAACCCAAAGTTATGTTTTGGGGTTTTAATTATTGATGAGATGCTCCATCATTTTTTAATGATGGAGCATTAAAAAATGCTCCATCATTTGTACAACTATTTTTCTAGTCGTTCAAGAAAAAATACTGTAATAGGAATTTGGTTCACATTGTGGAATTTATGTATTTTCTGTAGAAATCAGAATTTAACTTGTAGGTTTTATTGTTATATATATATATATTGAGATTTAGATGAATGTCCCCTAATAGGACAAAGAGAAAACACACCCTTTTTTTGTAGCTGGTATTGTTCAGGTTGGTTACTTTTCTTATTGAAATTGTGTATTTCATTTAAATTGTCTGGTTTTCTGTCATCAACTCTTCATTTCAGGATGAGTCTGGAGCAAGACGTGACAAACTTTCCATCTCAGAAATTAAATTTAGACTAAAGTTTCTCAACGCAAAGCAGTCCTTGTATCTAACCAATGTGTTGCTGCAACCTCATTCTCTTCCCTGAAAATCTCGGTTTCTTCACCAACGTCTTCCTACGCAGAACATCAGGGTTGCTTTGAGTTAACATGGTGACGCTGCTGTCACTTTGAAACCTCCCTCTGCCTCCAAACAACTAACATTGTAATCAGGATCAGAGCCCAAACCTCCGCACACCACCGCTGCCTCCGAGGTCAAGGGTGCCGCGGAGTGAAAGACGCGATTTGTCTCCCAGCGAACGCGTTATCTTACTAGCTTTGACCTCCATTGTCTTAGTGTCTGTGCTTAGCCTTGGACATCATCGTCCACATTCGATTAACCTTTCCTTCACAGATATTATTTCTCTGCATCTTTAAAGCCATGGCTACATATCAGCTCAGACGTTATGAGAGAAGGGCAAGAGAGGAGGAAATGAACAGAGATAAGGCACAAAGGAATCGGCGGCTGAAAGAGAAGAAAGGAAAGGAGGAACAAAGAAAAGAAAAGAAAGGAAGGAAGCTGAGGGTACTTTTGGTTGAGGGTGGAGGCGAATTGGCAAACAGATCTCCACTTGGCGAAAAACTAAAACCAGAAATAGTAACACTCACAGGCTGCAATTAAAACAGCCGTCTCCAGTGCTGCCAGCTGAGGACTTTTAATGGAGGGAAGATGCTTTCTGTAAATGGAGATGTCAGACGGATCGAGCTCTAAGTGCTTGGAAAAAATTTTTGATAAATAAACTCTTATGTCTAAGTGGTAAAGAGCGGGTTCACAGACGTGTGGTTTAACTGGCTTGAAAGTAAAATGTGGATAAAAACCTACAACGTCTATATCATCTATTTGTTGTCCTGTGACATTTATGAAGTTAAAAAAGAAATCCTCCAGTAAACACCGCAGTTTATCAATTTACAGGCTGACAAAAGCGAGGGTTAAATCTAAGGTTCTCCGTTTAGATTTGCAACAACTTTAAAACTGTTTCACTTTAAGACTTGAAATATTTGTTGTGGCAAAGTCAGAAACGAGGTGAGCACAACAACAAGGTCTTAAGTTGAACTGCTTGACTCAAATGGTTTTAAAGCATGCAGGATGTCGATGCATTAAGAGCACTCGGATCAATCTTTTTTTTTAAATCTGGGCTCACACTCGCAGCTCAGGTTTCCATCTGGATTAAGAAACACTTTGTGAGTCACAGGACATTTGAAAGCAACTTCCTGTTTCTTCAGTGTGTCTGGAGCAACACTGGCAGCTGGAAAACTGAACAAACAGGCCAGCATGCCACCTCTGCACCAAGTAGACATTTTATTTTTGGTTTAAATTGTTGGAGATGTAATTATTGTTATGAACTAACTTGTGAAATAAGTTGTCAACTTACATGTTGTGGTTATTAACCCCTCTTAAATGCCCAATGTGTCATAACATCATTGGTATGTTTATTTTTAAGAAATGTTTGCATAAAAATTTTACATTAACAGCGAGTTTTACTTCCACTGGTTAAAATAACTTTCATGCAATGGTTTTAGTTGCCATTTCCAATTCGCCAGCATCAATCTTAAGTTTGTCTCACTCCCCACTTTCAGCTGCAGGATGTTTGAGGGGATTCTCCTGCAGCTTTTTCACCCTGTAGCGTCTGAATCAGATCAGTACCTGGACTTTTCATTTTCCAGTTTTCAGTCGATCCTTGGTGGATTCACGTAAAGCAAGTCTGCTCGTGTTTCTGTAACGTCACTGATAAATATGCTCAGACGACACAGTCCAGATTATTCTGAGTTGAGATTTTGTAGAAGAACTACGACAACAGACAGTGTCGGAGAAACAAACGGGATGAAATATGCTGATACTTTGTAAAGCATCGTCTAAGCAAACATAAGAAACTCTGTCATTTCCATTCCTATCAGCTGTGAGTGCAGCTCCAATGTACCTGTGAAGGTGATATTAAAACTAAAGATGGGATCCGATCCAGTAACAGTTTTGGATCTGATATTGCTTGATTCATGGATGGGAAACCTCCTGACACAGATCCAGGCTCCATGCTGCTGTGATGCTGCAGGTGGTTTAATTTTAGTCTGAAAGTTCCTTAAGCAAATATTGCATGCTAGCATGGTAACGTGTACATAGTGACCTCGTATAAACTGCACATCGATCTCTTTTGTCAAAGCAGAAACAAGGACATACTTTAGTCGGGATACGTGGACAGGAAGCATCCGTGATTGGAATGACGGATGTTGACAGAGACTCAAATGAGGATGCAATTATCGTATTAGAGGGAGAGGCAAATTCAGAGTGAAGCTGGTTCATGAGGACATGCAGAGGGAAGAAATGTTTTAAATTCCCACTGAACTTGACTTCTCTCTGACTTTCCAAATGTCTGATGTATCAGAGGTGAAAGGAAGAGTCTGTGATGACAGTGATAAAGTAAGTTAATAATATTTGAGTGGTATTGTGAAATTTAGCGGCTAAATCCGTCCAACTGTTTCTAAAGATCTGATTGAATAACAGTTTTGTTGCTGGATTTGACATGAGGGTGAGGCGATCGAACCCTTCACAGATTCAGATTCTGATCATCCTGATCGGCTCCAGATTAGGTTCTGGTTGGTTTTACTCTAGAAGTTTTACAAACGGCTAATTAAAGTTTAAATTTGAGATTAGAGCTTATTTTGTGAATGTCTCTGTATGGTCGGGTCAAACTCATTGTCGCAGAGGTTTGTCAAAAATGACAAAACTTTGTTCTCAAGCTCATGCTGTCCGACCCTTCTCGTCCCGACCGCCCCGCCCAACCTTTTCAGAAACTACTGTGGAATTGGTCAGAGATTGCAAAGATCTAGTGAAGGAATAGTAACTCAACACTTGTTGCATCACAGAGGAGCGGCGAGGAGTATGGGTGCATCATGGGTAACCAATCCATCACAGGGACAGAATGACACCCTCAGACACAAGGACAATCTGGAGAGACCAGTTAACCTAACATGAACTTTTTTCAACTACAGGAAGAGGCAGAGTTATGCTGGGAGATATGCAGAAAACCCCCTGGATGATGTTTGAATCCTGGACCGTCCTGCTGCGAGGCAACAGCAAAACAAAACAAAAAGTCCTATTTTACTAAGTTGTTCAGCATTACCTTGCTCATCCCTACACATGTTGGGTATGTAAGACAAGAAATTACGCTGCTACTGAGAGTAGATGGATGTAGTGACTTCAGATCATTTTAACTTCAAATATGAGAGTTAACAGCAGCAACTGTTTCTAAAACTGTCCTTATTTTCCTCCTCCACTTTCCTCTCTGGAGCTTTGCAGCTAAATTGGAAAAACACAAAAAAATAATTATTCTGACTTTGTCATTATAAAGTCTTAACATCTCCTGCAGCCAACAAATAGCCTGATGTCACAATTTATAGTCTTACTACAAACCAGGAGAACATATCTTAATAAAAATCAGTCTGTACAATTTACGGTTATGTAGTTTTATCAAACTTTCTCCATCGATTTCGCTGAAATATGTAGACAGGATAAACAAATCTTCAGATGCTGCACTGAAAACTGAACCTGATATTAGAGAGTAAAATTATGATTAGCATCAGAAGACCACGGCAGACATTTTTAATGAAAAGATTAAAAGCTTTAAGTTCTTAAACATGCCCGTCTCAGTTTCCTCCAGCCCCGTTCTCTCCTGGGTGTAAACGCCACTGATGCAGCAGCAGGAAGAGCAATCATCCCGAAACCTTTGACCCCGTGTTGCTTAAACCACAGCTCCATAAAACAAAATAACGAGATGCGGTGCCGTTCAAAGCCAACAACTCAAATAGCGCAATCATCCAAACTTATCTGTTCAGCACCCAAGGAAATATAGTTTCACAGTGATCTGATGATTACCTGCTCCATCATCGCTGCTGAAGCCACTCCCACTGTACAGAACTGCTGAGTGCATTTCAGAGACGATGATAGAAAAACAAAAAACAAACAAGGAACCCACACACATAATAAATTGAAAATCCCTGGAGGGAATTTGCTTTGCTTCATTTAAAGGGGAGGCGGATAAACTGATATGGAATAACAGTGTAATGCAGAAGAGAAGATAATATTACACAGAGGCTGCATGTGACAACAGCTCTTATTAAGAGACGCAATACTGGGGGAACTGGGACAGAACCTGACTGAGTTTACTTGGACCTACTGCTGGATAATACGGCTGAAGAAACTATCACGGTTTAAGGGTTCCATATCAGTCGATATCGATAATTATTGATTAGTTCTGTGTTTTAAATACCTGAAATACCGATAAATTGTTGGCGCGACTGTTTCTGTCTGAAGCAGTGCTACTCGTTTCCTCCTTGAACAGCGAGTACACGAGCTAGATTGACAGCACCAAGACCCTCCTCCTGGCTCTGATTGTTTTTGGTCTGAAATGATTTAATTCTTCAACAGCAGCTCAGAAGGGACGGGGAGGAGGTTTCTTTTTTTTTTCACAGATTATCTGTCAACATAGCGACAGTTTGAACAAATATGTAAAACAAAACTTAAATATTTTTAATAAAAGTTACGTTCTGCAGCTATAAATGACCTCTCTCTAATTGGCTGGCGATGATCACCGGCCTCCCCATGAATAGGAATGGTGGAACAAATTCATAAAGGAGGATATTAAAGTTTATGATGAGAAAACAGCAACAAAAAAAACCCAAGACGAGCAGATTAGAAACATGATTTGTGTTTCTGCAAAGTCTGTTAAACATTTTCAGCTTGCCAGAGGAGCGCATCCGACAGGATGGTATGTTTTCACATTAAAATGTCAGCGTGCAAATGGCTCTGATGACGCGTTCCTCTGCAGACTGCAGACGACGTGTCAGCGGAGGAAAGACTAACAGCTTGTGCAGGGGGAAAAAAAAGCTTGTTGCTCTTTAGCACTTCAGCTACATCCATGCATTTCAGTCACGTGGTTCATTATTTAGGCTAGAGAACAGAAAACACAATGAGCAAAGGACATTTTGGAGTGATGCTGTTGTAAACTACTTCCACAGATTTGGATAAGGACATTTCCCATCATGCATTTTCAGGGTACTACCACTTCTATCATAAACTACTGGTGATGTTTAGTATCGGTTTTTGCCTTTCACCCTTTTTCCCCCCATTATAAGAGCATAAGCAAAGTCACTGTGTGTTTTCATAAACACATTCATCACACCTTTGCTCCCAGAAGCAAATATCAGACAAATAAATGGAAAGCACTGAAAATGACCTTCAGCAGCAGTGCTGTCTCTGCTGTGCTTGGTGAAATATATTGATTACGTTATACTCTTTATGTTTGTGTCGCCCAAACAAAATCCATTAATCAGTTCAAGGTGTTTAGGTATGAGCATAAGAAACAAAGGGGGCTCCAGAGATGAAGGTTCGCCTCAGATAAAGGAGGTGTTATCCGAGGGGCCTCCGTCAGACGCAGAAAGACAAAAGAAGGATTTCCACTTGAGTAACGAGTGACACGATCTGTTGTCTGGTTTGTATCGGCTGCCCTCAGCCAGGCAAACGCAAACACGGAGCTTTAAATTCAGTCACACAGACGACGACTTGCCGAAGAAAAACGAAGCACCGTCGCCTGATTGCCTTCCCAGCTCTCTGCACCGCCTGTCAGAGTCACGCTAAGGCTGGTTAAAGGGCCAATCTCCAGAAAGCAGATCAATGCCTTTTCAGGTAGAAAGAAGGTGGGGAATCAAAAGGGGATTGGAGGCCCTTGCTAGCAGGAGTAAAAATCTCCTCCTAGGATACCAGGGGTCTCTTGATCAATAATGCCCTGGCATAAATGGGTGAGAAAGGAAAACGGTGGAGACGAGAGACGTGAGGACAGATGGGCTGAAGTATCCTGCACCGACTGAACAAAGGCAAAGTGGAAAGTGTCTTAAAATGAGCAAAGTGCAGACAGAAAATGAGGCCCGGAGCAGGAGGGTGGGAAAATAATTGGAGAGCAGAAGCAAAGAAAAAAGTCTACAAACAAGCGTGTTGGACTCATCTGGAGGAGCTTCAATTCCTGGACTGAACAGAGGCAGCTGACAGGCGGACCAAACATCTTCAAGGTATCACAGACTTCAGTTTAAGCTGCTTTTTCAGACCAATCATTTCCTCACATTATTCTAAAAGATGGAGTCATTTTTCTGCCTCCAGCTTTTTGCTTATTTTTCAGACATAAGATAAAGAACAATGACATCAGCCATGTTTAATAAATAAGAGATTTCCTTTTGAATTAAACTTTGAAACAACTCTACTTTTCATGCTCATTTCACAACACAGATGCAGCTTGGATCCACTTTCAAAAACGTCCACATGTCTGTCAGATGCCAGAGGACACGATGAGAAAAATGGCGTGTCCACCTCCAGTCCTACACAGCAGCCGTCTTGCATCATTTAGGCTGTGTTCACACAGCAGGTCCAATTTTTAGAAGAATTAATTTTTTTCCCGTGGTCGTTCATAAGACTAAATAACTCCGACTGCAATGAGACGCCTGTGTGAACGGTTTGCATCCCCAAAGAATGTCGACGTCACACAGCAGCACGCTGTCTATTTAAGCGATGATGGATGGAGGCGTTTATGGTTCGATTTTAAAGCTTGTCCAGCAACAGGAGCCGACAGCATCGTCACAAGATCACAACAAGACAAAGGAAGCTAATGAAAAGAAAGGACAACTCATAGAAATGGTCTCTGATGGAGCATTATTGACGACTGTGATGGGATTCGTTTCACTGACTCAGACATCTTCACAAGTTCAGAATCATAATTGTCATCTGGATTTTACTACATCTCGTTTCTTCGGGTGCAGAAACACGACGCATGTCTCACATCAGTGGCAAACAGCTGGATAAAATGTGACCGTTCAGACTTTGATAACAATCAGATAAATAAACGACTTGCTTCCACATATTTAAGTGCCGCAAATAAAAAACATTTTGGGGAGTAGATAGACCGCGGGAAAAAAAGTCAGATCTATGTCGCATTTGAGCAAAATTTGCCTCCTGTGTGAACGTACAGCTCCAACAAATCAGATTCAAATGGTTGAAGTCCCTCATTAGTGTTCAGCCGTTCTGCAGAGGTCTGGAAATGAGCCTCTCCTTTAAATCCTGAGTCGAGCAGGTGAGCGCTCAGCCAACTGGAAGCAAATATATCTGAATAAAACTCTGTAGGCGCGGCATTTTTTACAATTTCTGCTCTCCAAGTTAATGACTAAAACAAAAAGCCTGAGAGTCAGACAATAAATAAGCGTAAGAGTTCATGTTTATTGATTGGTGCATATACTGTGAGTTATAGCCTTGCTTTCTGCTGCTCTAACTACCAAGGTACTTACATCCCAATGAAGTATTTATCAGTTCTGGCATCGGGAACTTTTGCCCCTGGAGCAAATCAAGACAAACTGAAATAGAAAAGACAAGCCGCCTTACTCTCATCGGGGTTCGGCGAGGCAAGGATGGCGCTGTGCTTCCTCTTCACCTCTTCCACTTTCTCTGCCAGAGTCTCGATAAAACCCCGGATCTCCTCTACCTGACAGCAGAGAGACAGAGAAGCAGTTCAGGCATTACATTGAGACAGGAAGCCGCAGTGATCGGTCTGATGGATGTAGACGGACACTGTGGACGAAGGTCTCCTGTTAAGAGTCCAAACCAGAGTGACTCTGGTTTATAAACGCAGGAAAAACAGGTGTAACCTTACAACATGATTCCCCTGGATTGAAAATGTTCTCAGCAAACCTGGTAAAACTTTTCACACAGAAGAGAACAATCATACAAATAAAAAATAGATAATTTCCAGTCAGAAGTTTGAAACCATGTCATGAAATTACAATTTACTATCCAGCAATGATCCTAGACAGACACATACTGTATAAAAAAAACTGCAGAACGTAAAAATATTTTACAATTTAGTCCATAAATACTGGAAAAAAAAAAACTTCAACAATATTAAAATGGCCGGTAAGACAGAAAGACCATGTGTGGTTTGTTCCAGTAACTCAAGTCGTTGTGGCATTTTGACGTGTAAAATTTAAAATCCAATACTCACATACAACATATTCCCCTATTTTAAGAATTCAACTTTATTGTACAAGCAACGAAATGTAGTTTGCATCTATCCAGAAGTGCTATACATGATATAAATATTTATAAACAGGTGTATGAAGATATAAACAGAGAATAATATTGATGTTATAAATAAGATGTTTTGTACAAATATAAATATAAATGAGAGCTTATGTACATATTATACAATTTACACAGATTATACAGAATATACAGGAATATGAAGAATATGAAGAATGGATTGTATATTAGTTGTTTTATAAATACAGGTTAAATAATGGCAAATTAGATTTACAGATTATATAAAGATTGTATATATAAATCATGTATGTGTGTGAGGGTACAGTCCTTATAGTTTGTGTCAGGAGGCGTTCAGGAGCGTGACAGCTGTGGGGAAGAAGCTGTTCCGGTGGTGGAACATTAGAAATACTCTTTGCATTACATAGATCAATGAATCTGACATAAAAGCTAAAAAATGTATAATCCTTTGTATGAACTGCTTCGAATCATTTTTACTTTGAACTCTGCGTCATCTGCACCAGAGATGCAGGTCTGACATTTTACCCGGTCGCCTCCCACCTGCTGCCTCGTCACCAGCTGCGCTGCTCCGGGCCGCCGCTTGCAGCTGGAGGAGCAGCAGGTCACATCTGCCGGCGACTTCATGAATCTGAACTTTCATCTCAGACTGTCAAGCTCCTCATCACTTCCTCCTCCTTTGCACCTGCTCCGCCGACAGGCCAGACTCCAAATTTATTCGTCTCCATGATGCAGTTGTCATTTCTCGTTGTCTCCTTCACTTTCGCTCTGCCACATTCCTGAGCCCGACCTCCCTCAGCCGGGGTCGTTCTTCTCAAATCATCTCCGTAATTAACTGCCGATTGAATCTATTTTTTTTAATAACGACAGTGTTGGCTTTAAAATGCCACAAGAGAGAGACCAGACACTGAAGCCTGAATGTGCGTTAGGCAGAAACCAAAAAAATATCGAATAAAGAGAAAAAGAAAGTAGAATGTGAAACCATTCAGAAGAGGTTTGCTAGTGAGTCATGGTGCGCCTTCCAGCATGAAAAAACAGCAACAAATTTTATTTACGTGGGAGAAAAAAAAAACAATTTCAGAGAAAATCTCATTTAAACGCAATAATGCATGAGCGCTCACAGACACACACAAGCTAGCACTGCTAATACTACATCTAATTTATTACAGGCAGAGAACATTTGCAAATCCTTCAGGGTTAAAAAAAACAAAACAAAATCTGTTCTGATTTTGTGCCTCATATTCATTAATGCAATCACAATAACCCAGAAGAAGATGCTGCAGCGCTGTTGGTAAATTACTGACACTCATGATGATTTCTACTTCTAAATTATATTGTTAATTTTTGTGCAAGTTATCATTTTATCAATTAAGCCTTTTTTTCTTTTCTTTTTTTTTTTTGCTTTCCCAGTGCATTAAAAAAAAATAATTTCCCACAAATGTTCTTTTTACTCATTCTGTTTTTCAGCAAATAGGAATAACTTTGGGAAACCCGACTCATGTGAAACCTCAGACAGAGGGAAACATGTTGTGTCCTTTCAGCCGTGAATGTAATTTATCAGATTTGATATTTAATCATGTAAGCTGTTCCTTAACTTCAGGTCAGTGAAAGTTATCAAAATACTTAAAGTTTTTATTTAGAATTCTTACAACTTTCTTCAGTTTGGATGCATTTTACGAATATTTTTAAAGATTGACCCGTTTAGTGTCGTTATGCATCTTCCTCCAAAGGTTTGCTGGGATTTTGCTCCATTCCTCCAGACAGAACCTGTGCAACCGAGTCAGTGGCTCGCACACTCCTTCCTACCTTTTCAGCTCTTCCAACAAATCTTCTTAACAAAACTGTAACATCAGGATTTTGTGACTCCAAAACACTAACTTTGTTTTTTCTGAATCACTTACCAGCTAATCTGGTGTCATGATTATTGTCCCTCTGTGCATTTATATAGCATTATTTACTGTTTATCTTCTTATTTAAACTTGTGGTTTCAGCATTTGACCATCTTGGCCTAAAACCAAGACATGTGAACAGATAATGTGTCTTTTTATGCACTGTGTATGTAAATATTTGGCTGCAAGTGAATATACAACTCCAGATAGAGGAATAAGAAACATTTTTTCATTGAGTTTGCTGATTATAGTGATGTGTTTCGGTAAAACATCATTTGTTTTAGTTATTCTTTGAACATTTATCCCAAATCACCAAGTAAAATCAAATTTTTCAGACATAAATTTACAGAAAGAGTTGCAAACGATCAAAGAAACTATTATTTAAAGCTTAGATAAGTTAAAGAAAACAAGTCAACATCTTAAAATAGAAGAATTTCCATCACCGCTTTCATGCTTTTCAATCTTTCACATTGTTGCTGGTTTCATCACCTAATCAGTAAATCATTACAGGCCAAATGACGCCTTCTTGTATTTGAACAACAATGGAAGGAAATGGATATTATCTGAGTCGAAATGCTGATTTTAAAATGAAAATTACAGCCGTCTCTTTTCCAAAGGCTTTCTATAATAACATCTCTGATTTGGTCTAAGTTTCTTTCTTTATAAAAACCTTTTCTTTTAATCTTGTACAATGAAACAAATTAATGATTTGCCAGCTTGAGGTCACAGCCTCTTGCTTTTACTATCTTCATCGTTGCATCATCACATGAAAGGAGCCTTTAAACACAAAAAGAAAGAAGAACTGATGCTTACATGCTCCTTCGTGTGGCAACATGTGCCTCGAAGGAATGATATTCATCTCAGGTGCTGTTGTGAAACTTTGCTGTTTGACACAACTTTATTGAAATCATGCAACCCACGTTAACTCATATTCATTCTTATCAGCCTGTAAAGTCCTGAAAAGCTGAACATTCTTCTTTTTATGTAATATGTATATAAATAAAGCTTGACAAGTTGTGCCAATAGTAGTGGTTGGGATGTAAAATTAAAGACCAACTCAAACTGTCCATTCTGCTTCCTAAAGCTGCACAAGTCATTCATTCAGGGCTGATTTCTGTTGCAGTAACGTGTTCGTAGGATGATTTTAGGATTGTGAGAAACACAATCCACTTTTTATTCTGTTAGCCTGCTGAGAAATCAAGCTGACAAGTCATGTCTCCCTGAAAAGATCAAATCCTCATTGAATCTTCCACGAAATCTTCTGAAAGGGATCAAATAGAGTGTTATTTTCCCAAGGCAGTAAAAAGCAAATTGCATCGATGTCTCTGTGTGCGTGTGTGCGCATGCAGACGTCATGTTGTTGAAAGCCAGACCCCACACACCTTTAGTTTTACACAAATGGCACAAACCCAGGGGAGAAATCAATATCGGCTCTCTTAGGGACAGTTTGTTGTGTGAATGGAGGACAAAGGGCTGCAGCTGTTCCTCCACTGTCTGCTGTCCCTCCTGATCTGAACCTGAGTTAATACATCCTGTCAGGGTGAGGGACTCTTTGCTACTGTTTTCACTTTTCTCCCATCTGCTCTTATTACCAATTCTTCATCTTTGGCTCATATGAGCTCTGTCCGTTCACCTGTAGCTCGTCCCAAACTGCTCTCTTCTTGCGCCGTCAGTCAAGTTATGATTTTACTCTTAAAAGCAACACAATAAAACTATGAACAGATGAAAACGTTAGAGCTTCTATATCGTGACGTGAGGCTTTTTAAGGCTGCAGGCAAAAAGGAGAGAAACAACAAAAGGGAAATATATTTATGGTATAAAGTGAGGATAATCAGAAAGTTGAATCCCATGAAATGAAGCACATCCACCACAGACATCCAAATGGTCGCCGGGTATTTATGATGTTGTGTCTCTTTCATTTACAGATCATCCCGTCATTTTGGTTTTTCGGGACTTCTCATGGGAGATGAGGCAATTAATGTCGGCATCAAGAGTCTGGACGGAGAAACAAAGCTTCACAAAAACAACTCAGGCGTCTGCAGCTCAGATATTTCCCTCAGTCTCATTTGAGTTCATCATAAATCATCTGGAACATTTGAATACAATCTGTCCGGTTTTGGACTCTGATCCACTTCAGCTAGATAAAATGATTGTATCTTTCATTTTTAGATAAAATGAAAGAAATTCAGCAAAAACTTGTTTTTAGATTTCTTAAAAAGTCATTTATGAAAATTTATGGCTGTTCCTGCATTTTTGGCGTTTTGTTTTAGTGGATTTTTGTTGCAAGAAACGTATAAAAATAAAAGAAAACCTTTTTTTTTAATGATTTTATTAATTGGCATATTAAAGAAAAAGATTGAAGACTAGACAAGAACTTTTATGTACAACGGTGGCTTGGGCAGCATTTCACTTTCATATCTCTGGACAAGGGTTTTCAAAGATTAGCTTATTCTGAAAACAAATCTAATTTGTTAGAGCTTTTGTAAGTGGGTTTTTTCCCAAAGTGATCAAAGCATGTTTCAATATCTATAATGAAAATCTGGAAGCTCATTTTTAGAGATGATACCAAATTCAGATGCCAGAAAATCTACCCAAAAAACCTCAATCAAAGTGATGTTTCCTACTAATATATCTCCTTTACATATCTACAGAGGTTTTCATTGATGCGCCTCGAATTCCTAGATAATTTATCCCCCATTGAAATCTGTTTGTTGTCCTGTTTTCCTTTGAAAACTCGAACATCAAAGCCCTGCTGGTTGGGTCTCTTTCATAAATCACAAATGCGGCGAAACGGCGTTCAATCTCAGCTGACCCTCTTCTACAGACGGTCAGCGTTTTAGCACATCAAAGGTGAAGCAGCCATGTCCATAAACTGATGTACACAAGTTGTTTTGAAACTGAAAGGACCTGACGGATGAAATATCGGAAAAACAAAAAAACGGCCATGAAAGAACAACAAGCCGGATGTCTTAGTAAGTCGCAACAATCCCACTTTTTACATTTGTGTCTCTGTGGGGAGATCAGGCCCATTAAGGAGGCATTGCAGAACCCACTCCACTCAGACTGAAAGATGTCACAAAGTGAAGTCGCCACGGCTCTGTGTGACTGATGACTCACAGAGGGGCACCGTCTCTCCAGAGCTACCAGAAATGGATCCATCCGTCAGAAAACCAGGATGGCATTCAGACTGTGAGGCAGAGATTCAAAAGTCCAACCCGACCCAGTCCTGATCCGACCCGACTAATTGTCTTACAGGCCAGAGTCCGGAGTAATTCTAACAATTTATTAATTTAAGATTCTTCTGCTTTCGTTTTTATACCACAGTGTAAGTAAGTAAGCAGTGTAACCTCTCCTGTTTTAAGCTCCATCTTGTCGCTTGTTGTAACTGCAGGGTGAGTCAAGTGAAAATCAATCAGGATGTGTGATTGATAGCCGCTTGTGCATTGTGGAGTGTGCTGCTCGCGCTTGTTGCAGTCTGGATAACTGTTTCCTATTTCCCCAACAGGTTAAACTATCTACTCCTGCGTTTAATCTATGATAAGCAGATTAACTTTTTATTGTGCATTATTGTTTGGTTTCCTCTGTGCTGTTTGGACTGCAGGCCTCTTAAATGCACCACAAAATCCTGAGCCGTTTTGTGAGTTCTGCGTCTGGCTTGGGCCATAATTCTGAATTCTACTGTGAGATCAGCATTTGTGCAAACAGAACCTACATGTAGAAGCATACATCGCAAAAGTATGTCTGGTAAATCAAAACGGAGTGATGACCTAGAAGAACACCAGCAAACTGAAGTAAATAATGATCCGTGCCACACCCAAAACATTAGTTATAAATCATTCCTCAGCAGCAGGAGAGAGAACAGCCTGCAGTACATGGATAGCAAACCAAAACGAGTGGAACTGACATCAGAAGAGGGATGATGCCCTGGCAGATGTGGTGTTACAAAGTAACCTGATCATTAATTCACGATGGCAAGTTATGAAAGCAGGACAGAAGGAAAACGATGGGAAAAGATTAGAAAACAAACCTGTTCAAAGAATTCCTCCATGAAGCCTTTGTCCATCCCCACAGCGACTTCATCCTCTTCCTCTGCTGTCTCCTTGCCCTGCACACACACCACACACACACATACACACACACACACAGATACTGCTGTTATCAAAGAGAGACTAAATAAAACTGAATTTAGAACATTTATAAACTGCGCTAATGTAGATAACAGCAGAAAAGTTGAGATCAGACCACTTCTATTGCATGACTTGAGGTTAAATAAAACGGCATCAACCGACTCGCTCCTTCTCCACCCATCAGCTGATTAGAGTCAAGCAGCACTTTAGCAATTAGAACCACAGATAGAGTGATTAACAACTTATTATTTAATTACGACCTGGAGGCAAACTGGATGTTGGTGGGGCAGGGCTGTTCTTCTTTTACATCTCCGTTAACCCACGGCTGTAGAAAGTTGATATTTACACACAATTTTAAAAAAAGGAATGCAAATTTCTTTTCTCTTCTTTGTGACATTAAATTAGACTAAAGTGTTTTAGATTCAGTATTATTGCCCAAAGCTTTTCCACACGTCAGGATGAGAGAAGGTTGGGTTTTTTTTGAGATTTTAAATATTTTTTTTAGATTCAAAAGTCAACATACATTTCCTTAGTTTGTAACAATATTTCTGCAGAAATGAAGACTTTTGTCTAGAAGTTTCTAATTTCCAAACTGCAATAGAAGCTTTTTGGAGAATTGGCTTCTTCTTCTCTGACTGGCCTTCCAGCCCATGTTGACCTGCTTCACTGTAAATACTGAGCCGATACCAACCTCAGCACTTTCTCTCCTAACTGCAGAAACTGATTTAACGATTTGAAATTCAGCTTGGAGTATATTTTATTGTTCAGCCTGTGTGTCAAAATCACAGCTAATTTCTGCTGAAACTTGCCATCGCCTGAGACTGAAGCAACTGCCTTCTAGCGTAAAAGTCTAGAAGTTCAGTAAAATGATAAATGTTTGGTAGTAAGAATGCCTTGACTCAAAAATAAAAATAAGCGAAAACTGAGTCCAAATTATTGCAGAATATCCTAGATGTCATTCACCAAACCCGGAAAGCCTGGAATCTCCTGCCTGGCAGCCAAAACATGGCCTCCTAGCAGTAGCACATGGCCGACATCAGACAGGTCTTTTTCATGAATCATGTAAATTCAGAAAGAAAACCTGAAAATAAGGGAGAACATTCTGATTTCCCATCATGTATCCAGTGATTCATCATGAAATAAATGCTTATTCCTAATCACATATCAGCCATTATGCTGCATTAGCAGGATCTCATGTGGTTTCATCTCATTCATTTAGCCACTGTCAAACTAATTCACATGCCCATTACGAGCTCCATTTGCGTATCAACACTGTAACGTCAGGCTGCACTTTTCATCTTTTTTTTCCACCTGGTGTTCCTTCATGTTATTCATCTGCAGTTTCTTTCCAAATATTCACTTGAGTAAAAAGGGGAATCAGGGAAATCTAAAGTGAGAGGAGGGATCCAGTAAGAGCTTTTCCTGAGAGTACTCTCTGGTCTCTTTCAAGCATTAAGTCCAATCAATACTTAAAACACACAGATGCACAGAGACATTATTATCAAATTATTATTGTTATTACTATGAGCTTCAAGAGTGAATGCTGGCTGCTCCCATTCACTCAGACAAAGGCAGGAGAGTGAATGCATTACATTCACTGGGAGACATAAAGCTTACAATCAAATGAGGCGGATAAACAAATATCTGATGGGAAGAGTTATCCAGTCTATGTGACATTAATCCACAGCTATTTACTACACTCAGACTCGTTTGTAAGCATATGGATGCAAATGTCTTCCTACTCAATATACTGTATGACATTTTGGTTGTTTTCTAAATATTGGAGTGTTTTAAACACTTTTGTCAAATCCATTTTAATGAATTAAACTGAAAAGTGTTTTAGTGTTGAAAAAACAAGCCTTGAGCACTTTAGATTATAGTGGAATATCAAGGGGTATGACAGATTAAAGAAAAAAAATAAAATAAAATAATGAGGCAGCAGAAGAAAGTTTTTTTGCCCAACAACTTGTAACTTTCTAAATTCAAGATATGACCTTAAAAGAAATCTCCCTTTGTAATTGAAGCCTTGAAATTGGCCTTTGTCTCTTTAAGAAGCTCCTGATCTTCCTTCAGTATGTCATCACACTGATGCTTCTCCATGATGCCGTTTACGACCATTCTTATAAGCTCAGCAGCTCCACCAGGTGTTTGCTAAATGATGCTGCCACTAGTCTGGAGGAGCTGAGTGACGAGGGAGGGACGCTCTGTGAGGCTGCAGCCCCAAACCTGGTGGGAATCGGCGGCGCTCGGTGAGACCAAGCGTTTAGGCATCCCCGAATGGTCGCCATGGGAGATTATAGGATTCATCAAACATGATGAAGGAATAACTTAATGTGAAGCTCAAAAAAGTCAACTTTACATTATACTTCCCCTTTAACTTTTGTTCAGATAAAAGCTTGGGGGTTATTTAATTCTTCTGTCTGAAATTGCCATCAACATTTTCTCAAAATTCCTGACAAAATTGAAACATGTGCCTTATAAAAAAAAATAAATAAATAATCATTTGTAATGTACAAGAAAATATGCTTGAATTGTATCTTTGTCAAGTTCTTTGCTGTGCGAAAAAACAGTGAATGAAAATCATTTTGTGCTTTTAATTAGCATCTTCCTCTGTGAGAACAGCTGACGGGGATGAAATGAGGCACAATGAGGAGATGAGTTAAAAACACAGACAAGAGGGAAAAAAATGCTGTGAACCAGGTTTAACGGGAGATGCTGAGATAGTTGGCACAAATCTTAGTGAGAGGAACACAGAGCCACTGTTATCACTCTATTATTTGGGCCCACTCAAGATATATTTAACCCAACAGGAACTGTTTTCAAAAAAAAATTTTGTGAAAACAGCTTATATTCTCGGCAGAAATCCTCCTTAAATGACCTCGGGATACAAATATCCGAGGGAGGCAATATTCAACGCTGACATACATCGAGGAGTAGGACCTGCTGCTTTTTCACTTCAGCTGCGGTTCTGTCCAAAGCGGGGCGAACGCTGTAAAGGCTGCAGCAGCAGGATGCAGAGGAGGAAAACAAGCAGGCACTCAGAATAGGCTGAGAGAGTGCTGTCCAGCCTCCACAGAGGGATGCTGTCTCCCCTGCAGAGAGATAAGGGTTCTGGTCTGTTTTCTTTTCTTTGCTATTTTTTTTACTGTTCGGTCAACCAACGGCAGCAAAGTCGCCACCCCCGGAGTCTCCACCTCCCACCCAGATCTGGAACTCCCGCTGGCCAAAAAAGAGTCTGCGGAGGCCCTCTGCGCCGCACTCTCCACTCAGCCCACAGACTTTACTGTCCACACACAACAGATGCTCTGAGCCAGACACAAAAACATACATCTACACATCACAGAAGACACACTTATAATATGCAGCAGATGGCATGAACACACACACACGCAAAAACAAGACAAGGTCTATAAACGAGCCGGTCCTCAGTGGACCGTAACCCGTAAAATGCACTCTGCCTCTGGGCTCATGCTTGGGCGTGACGTCCCAGCGGCAGGTGACGCTGTCGCCTGATTTCGCCGTTCGTTAGATTGGAGAGTTTTCCATCAGCAGGGAAGTCTTTCCATGGAGACAGAAGTGCCCACACATCCAGAGCACGCAGAAAGACGGAAAAGAAGTTTATTCCATTCAATCAGCCACGTCGCTTTGTGCTGTGCAGCAGCAAAGCCGGTTCAAAGTGCTTTTATATCATAAAAACACAAAGACAAAAAGTCATAAAACCAACATAAGAGTCACCAACTGAGAAACCAGTAACAATTTGGTCGAGTGCCGTAATGAAAATCATCCACACAAATCCAACAAGTTGGTCAATGCTCCATTTATTATGGTTCACAATCAACTCTAAACAGGTTTTAGGTTTTAGTCTTTTTAAAAGAACTCAGTGTTTCAGCTGTTTTGCAGTTTTTTTTGGAGGTTTTGCTCCAGATTTGTGGTGCATAGAAGCTGAATGCTGCTTCTCCATGTTTGGTTCTGGTTCTGAATTCCCAGAACCAGAATGCCTGAGAGGTCTGGATGGTTGACACAACAACAGCAGATCTTTAATGTATTTAATGCCAAGTCGACCAGTGATTTATAAACTAACAGAAATATTTTGAAGTCTGAGCTACAGGGAGTCAGTGGAAGGACTCCAGGACTGGGAGAGTGGAAGATAAAGCAGACCAGGCTTAGCAAGATATATAAGAAGTATGAATGTCTATCAGAAGCAAAATGAGGGGAAAATACAACAACACAACAATTACTGAAAGCTGTGAAAGTGTCACACAAGGTGCAACAAGAACCCAGAGAGACACAGGGAGCTGTGAATAAAGCAGATCTCTGCTTACTAACAGTAATCTCAGAGTTGCATATGATAACAGACGAGACACAGCTCCTGCAGAGGAGACATACAACTGCAGCTCTTTGCTGTCCCTTTTGTATTTCCAGTTTTAAAAGTCGACCTGTGTCTGGCGTCTGCGTATGAGAGCCGGCTGAAGAAGCAGAAGAAAACACCATCCTGCAGTCGGACTCATAAATAAACCGTCAGCTGCACAGGGAGGCGATGTGAAAATAACCAAATTTAAAATCACAAGGCAGGGAGAGAGATTTCTTCTGTGCTTACACAGGCATGCACAGAAACCCTCAAGTTATAGATGTGCATCAGTGACGTGCGGTCAGGGGAGGCAGGTGAGGCACGGCCTCACCTGACATCATGGAAAGAAAGAAATGAAAAAATATATATATTTATATTTATTAAACTTCACCATTTTTAGATTATTTTTTTATCGACTGTAACACTTTTCATGGGTAATAATTTAATTAAAAAGCTAAGCGCCAACATTTTTTCTTCAAAATCGCCGAATTTTCACATTTACCGTTAAATGCTGAGAAAATCCGGGAGGTGAGGCAGCACCTTGCTGAGCCTCACCATGGATTGCGCAATGACTCGGCTAACTATGCTGCCATGTTATTTAGTGAGAGCAGATCGCTGTCTCTCTTTATATCACTATTAGAATGTTCAAACACGTTTGATATATGAAGTAAGTTTCCAAAGTTAAGCCGATTTATATAATGAACAGCAACTATATGCGTGTAATGTGTTTTTTGTGCTAGCGCAATCATAAAACGGCTGAAAATAGGCACGGGGTGAGGCACGCACTGCTCCTGCCTCACGATAGGGGGCGCTAGTGAGCTCAGGGATTCTTTTTTGCGATTTATTGGCTGCAGAATAAGTGACAACAGGCGGGAGTTTACAGTTAGCAAGTCAAGTACAGTTATCGTTTTCTTCTCGCATGCCCTTACTTTCAGAATGGATTATTCTTATTAATGGATTATTATTGTTAATGTTTTGGCGTGGTTACGGCCAACAGTAACCCATCCTGTTGAGCAAATAAAAGGTAGAGTACCGAAATGTTGCCTGATTATTTGTACACTACAATACAATATGCTTGTAAATCTGACAGATGAAGTCAGTGCCTCACCATCCATGAATCTCACCGCACGTCACTGATGTGCATGTCTATTAGAAAGACAGAAAATACGGAAATGTTAAGGTCCAAATGTCTCAGTCTTCTTGATAACAGCATTTTAAACTGAACCATCTGTATCTATAGATGATCACCATCACATAACTGCTACAGATGCTAAGAAAACTGTTTTTTCTTGTCGTTGTCATGGTTATGAAGATTAAAAAAAATATGAGTTAATTTTTGCAAAAGAAACAGTGATCCAAATACACTCCACCTTATGTGAAAACGAACCGACTGCTCATGATGGTGTTAATAACTGGTTGTGACATCTTTCGTGAAAATCAAGAAACATAACTTGTAAAGCCTGGACTTTGACTGGGACACCCAAACCATCATCTTATTTTGGGGTTCTTAAAAGCGCTTCAGATCACTGTCCCTGCATGAGCTTAAGGTAGGGGACTGATGGCTGCATGACCTCATGAGATTATGGTTCTGATACTCTATTATCACAATGTTTAACTGTTGGTATTATTATTGCTATCATTTTAAAAGCTACTGCAGTTTCACTGTGGTTTCAAGTCTCGAGTTTCACCTCAGTTCAGTCAAGCCTAATCTCTCTAACAACTGAACATTTTGTCATCACATCCTCAGCGTCTGAACAAATGAGACAAAGAGTAGTAAATAATTTAAAGTGTTGAACAATGACTTAAATACAAAATGTTTTTATTTTGACCTACTCTGCTGGACTTTACTATGTAACCATTAAAAGTGAGCGAACATGACGGTCAGTTTTGTTTATTTTGATACGTAAACAAGCTAAAGTAAAGGGGAAGTATTATGTCTTTTTCAACCATATTTACAGCAAATCAAGTAACTATTTTAACTTCAGAAAATGTTTTATGTATTAAGATATGAAAAGAATTTCACACCTTGAAATTGGATTTCTAGTTTTAAGAAAGCTTTTTTGAAAACTCTGTTTTCAGAACATTGTGACATTTCTCCTCTATTAACCCTTTAATGCTGAGAAGTAGCTCGTATAATGAGCTTAGCAGATTCGGCCAGGTGTTTACTGATTGCTGCTGGCTAGTCTGAAGGGGCTGAGTGGGGGCGGTGCTGGGTGGGGCTGCTCTGTAAGGCGAAAGCTCACTTTGGAAACTGCAGCTCTGAGGATGAGCTGCGCCTCAAAGGCAGAGCTGGGTTCACGTTCACGTGTTGAACAACTGAATGGTTGCTATGGGAGATTACAGGATTTCACAAACATGCTTGAATGAGTCAAGGCAACATTCGAGATGCTTTTGATGAGGAATAATATTATACCATGATGAAAATCTCAAAAAGGTTGCTTTAATATGATAAAGCATTCAGAGAGACTTTCGTGTTCTCATTATTATAAAGCTGCAGCTAACATGAACAGATTGTTATGAGTCATTAACAGCCCATAATTCACCAATATCACTGGCTAATAATCAAGCACATCTTTTCACAGAACGACATGCACAGCGGCTGCAACTCACATACCTGATTCCTTTCACTGCTGTTTCACTTTCCTACTGCATTTTGGGTAATTAAATGCTTATTTTCATATTTAAAAAAGAAATGCTATTTGTTTTTTTTGTGTTTTTCTCATATTGCACAAAACAGGTTTAAGTAGCTACATGAAAAAGCTGCAGAATGTCAATATTCTTACCCAAAGACTCGATTAATCACCAGAGTAATCGATTACAAACATACCTGTTAGCTGTAGAACTGACTCAGTGTAACCTGAGATTTAGTTCTCCATTCAGCTTTCTGACAAAAAGGCACACTGGCGATGCTAACACTTTGAAACCACGAATCATCAGCCGACTGACAGAGGACCTGTCAGAGTGAATGACTGGCTGGCGGAGGAGGAGGACAGGGTGTAGGTTGATTGAAACCTGGAAATTATACAACTGGAGAGGCAGCAGCGCGGCTGATGAGCGGACACGGCCAGTGATGGAGACAGCCGGGAGAAGACCGGCCGAGTGTAAAACTCATTCAGTTCCTGTCTCATTACTGTTCTCCCTGTTACAACATCGTCAGCAGAGGAAAGCCACAAGTGTCTGTCGTTCGGAGAATACACTAATGATTAGTTTCTGTATCTGAGAGGAGAAAAGGAGCTAAAGCGGTTTATTTATTTATTTGCTTCAGGCAGAATCACAGAGAACTATACAGAGAAATATCCTCAGTAGAATCTAAAAGTAAGAAGGTTTTTCTGTCTGTTTGTGTCAAATTATTTCAAAATCTTGGAGCAGAAGACTTTGACGTTAAACCATAGATTTATAAATAAAGAACAGCAATACAGTAAAATAAAGAAAGCTAAAAAAGTTAAATATATTTAGCGGTAATAAACAGAAGATGTCTGAGGAATATTAATTAAAAGCAAAAAAAATTATTGTTAAATTTAAAAATGTTATGATCAGATTGAGTTATATTGAATATAACTCAGCAGCAGTATTGATTGCTCACTGCCTATTAAACAGACTCTCTTATCCATCCATATCATCTGAACTTTTTATTGTTTAATACTTTAAACAAAACAGAAACATGGAAAAAAATATAAAAACAATTTCATCCTTTTCTTTAAATCCAAACAGCAGCCATGATGAAGAAGAAGCTTTGAATCATATTCATCTGGAAAAATACTAACTGAATTCCCTATGATTATTAATAATCATATGGAAGAACTGCAGAAAAATCGAAGGTTTCATCTGTCCACTGTGTCCACATGCTTACTCAGAAACAGGGATTGCTGCAGAATCAATGACTCAACGCCTCCATCTGTCCCCTGTTGTCACATGTTCTCCCAGGATTTACAGTTTCTCCAAAGTCAGAGACTCAAGGAAATTAACTGTTCATTATTACCACATGCTAATCCAGGTGGAAGGATTGTCACTGTAGCCAAATGCTTTCTCAGAAAGAGGAAGAGGGATTCCTGCAGAGTGAACGATTTGATGCAATTATCTTATTCAGGAGGGATAGCGGCAAATCATCCATTCTACTTTAACTTGACAGAAGTCAGGATGGCTGCAACGTCAATGACTAAATGTGTCTGTCTGGGCTTCCTTACTTAACTTTTTACTAGTTGACAGTGTGAGTTTTGGTTGCATGTAGAATGTATGCAATTAAATTAGAATCTGCCTCGGACTAAATCAGTCTGATTTTCTAGTTGTAGGTATGAACCAGATCTGTTTGTTTCTTAAAGTCCCTTACATCTGCTGTGAAGTGGCACTCTATTAAAAAACTGAATTGAACCTCCTGCCGTTTTTGTGACAGTTACTGTGAATTACTTCTCATTTTATGACTCCTGCATAGTTATAGAATGCCTAACAATTTCCTGTTGCTCCCTCAGTGTCCTTCTCCTTTAATTATCTTCTCTCTCTTATCCACCTCACCTGTCATTTTGACACCTCCTTCCTACAGAGTGGAGCTTGACTATAGAATCATTGCTGCAGCAGAGCCACACACCGTGGACTCGGTTACCTCTCGCCCCTCCACACTTCATCACTTTCCTTCTTTCGCACACGCTTCTGTCCAGACTTTATTTTATACTGCAACTGTCACAACATTACCCCTGTGCTACGTTTCTGCTAAATTAAATAATTTATTCCTCCTCACCCCCCCGACCACCACCTTCCTCACATCTTTCTGACCTTTAACAATGCAATCATCAGAGTGATGCCATTTAAAAGCGCATAAACACAATTTTACAAAGGGCCGCACAGCAAAAGGTTAAATAATGACTTATAATGCGATAGTACCTTGACTTTGCATGAATCAATATCAGTCGGTTTCAGGTGTAAATCTGTCAGCTCTGAGAGAGACGTCTATTTGTGCCACAGAGACTCACATGAGAGAAGTGACCTTTCAGCCCAAGTCCTGACTCCCCCCTTCACCTCCCACATTTCGGCTTCACAGCTCATAATTAGCCGACAGGTCGGGGTGTGACTATATGAATTACACATGATAAAAGATTTTCATACACCAACTCTTCCATCCTGTGTGTGTGTCCACGTGTGTGTGAGTGAATCAGGTTTTTGTATCCTCGTGGGGACCTAACTACAATGTGGAGTTGTGGGGACCACTGTTCCTTGTGGGGACATTTTCTTGGTCCCCACAAGGGAAATGTTGTTTCAGGGTTAGGGATTAGGTATGTGATTGTTAGGGTTAGGATAAGGGTTACAGTTGGCGTTAGGGGGTAGGGTAAGCATTAGGCTGAAGAAAATGAATGAAAATCAATGTAAAGTCCCCACAAGTCATGAAAACATAACTTGTGTGTCTGCAGGCAGTAGAAAAAGGCTGGCCAGCGTTCATTTTGGCAGGAGTGGGAGAGAAAATGTCATAAAGCCTCAATTGAACTTTATTGACAGATCACAGGCTGGGAAGAAGAGATGTGCTGTCACCGCTTTTTCCCTCCACCCATATCTGCTGCTCCAACTTCTCTCTAAAATATGGGAAAGCTGGAGCATGCTGCAAGTCGCTGACCATAAAGGATTATGACACGATCCATGCTCTGCTAACACAATAATGCTGTGGCAATGGAGGAGAACGTGTAGCAAGGTGTGGGAGGAAAAAGCAGGACGTGATGAAAGGGAATGCTTAGAAAATAAAATACAAGAAAAAGGGCTGGGGGAAATAAAGCTGAGGAACATTTTAATAAAATTAACATCAAATGTTTGCCAACTTTTTTAGTTATTAAATAATCTACTTTGTTATGAATGGTTTAAATTAAGCAGAAACATCAGCTATTTAGGTAGCATGCTTGGATTTTTATTTTTCTACATTTAAATGTTTTCAACAATTTATCATTTCCAGAGAAAGCAGTTGTGTATCTAATAGAAAGCAAATTACAAATGTTTTTACACATTCTGTGGTCTTAACTTTTGGCACAAACCTCAACGTATTTTTGGTGGATTACTTAGTGATAGACCATCACAGACAATAATTTGTAGTTTTCTTCTTTTTTTTTGTCTTTTGTGGATGTGCACAAAATAGTTGGTAACACTCCAACGTCCACAACTGAAATACCTTGAAACTGATAAAAGTATAGATTTTAAATAATGACTGAAAATTAACCAATTAAATTTTTGAAATGTGATACAACAGAATCATCAAAAAAACAGACTAATGAAACAGGCCTGTACAAAAATGATGCTACTTCTTGAAATAATTGAAAATAATTTGACCACAGGGACACGTCAACTAAATCTGTGCACGGTAAGTTGGAATGTCAAGACTATCGAGGTGTCCTGGAGAGAAATGGACTGCCTAGTTTCAGTACGCCTTGCCTCGGTCAAAGGTCATAGGTCATCCACAAACACCCAGCTAAAAACACCCAGGAATAGCTAAGAGCAACACACTGGACTATTCTGATCTTAGATAGAATGAATTAATTTAGCTGCAATGCCAACAATTGTTGCTCTTCTGTCTTAAATAACAGAGATCATGTTATATATTTTGAATAAATTTTTTATCAAAGGAAAAACTGTTTTATTGTCAAGTGCTTGAATTCAGCACACTGCCAATTTCTGACACACATTGAATGTACATTTTGGTGATGGATATTGCACTGAAAATCGTTTCAGACCACGTTTCCCTCCCAGCTTTTTCCACCAGACAACGTGTTCATGTTCATTGACCGCAGATGTTTATCCCACTAAGGAGCCTCTGCCAAAAATCCAACCGGCAACATTCAAGACTTTAATCCATCAAATTCACCTGCAAACTCTGACAGGAACACCTACTTAGAGCCTAATGAGGATAATTACCATTTAAGGCCTTAATCTTCAACAAGAGTGCATGATAAAAAGCTTCTATCTGCTCTGCTAGAGAACCGTTCAGCTGCTATCAATTATGTGATGATGTGAGAGCGGGAGGTCAACACATTAAAAATTCAATCTTAACAGCCAGAACCAAGATTACCCAAAGCCAATCTCCCACAGCAGATGGGTAATGTTTGATTACAGGATTGTCGTCGGATTTATAATATTAGGAGCTTAATTATCTCATTTATTGGAAGAAGCTTCAACACAGCCAAATCCTTAAAAAAATCAATCACTGTAATTTCATAATTCGTACATCTACAGGGATCCTCGCTGGCCCGAATAAATCGTCTGTAAACAACAGTTTAATGAGCCAAATTTCAGAAATAATCGTTCACAGCCAACAGACACTGGATATCATTGCAGCTGTCAACTCATTTGCAAAGACAGACAAGTCCCTGGTGAGATGCCAGCTTGGTCACACCATTTCATGGCTCATTAATGCAGCCTCTACGTGTTAATGAATAATATGCTGGTGAGCGTGCCGACTTGATAATGCTGAACCATGACGAGGCATTTCACTGCAACTCCTGATTACATCGATAGGTTTCCAACCTGAGAGAGATCAGTGTTTTCCGTAACACATGCAAGGCATTACAGAGACTTTCACAAGACAAATTAAGTTATCACCACTGCTTATGCTTCCAAACTATAAAGGGTTAAAAATGGCACGAGTGCTTATCAGTTTGGCTTTAGTGTCTAGCACAGATCCAACTCCTGTTTTGAAGTTATCTATCACTCTCTCAATGTCAGCGGTGAGCTCATGGTGAACCTTTGGTGCACCATGCAAGATGGAGACAGTGAGAAGCACATATGCAAACATGATTGACTGCGCTAAGATCCTCCTTGGCTCTGATTGGTTGTTTCTGACTGGAGGCAGCATTATATTTCTACAAATGGCCAGTATGACAACTGGGGGGATCCAGAGGAGCTTGATGTGTTCACACAACATATTGACAATTTTAACAAATTTGCAAAAAATATATTATGAAAGTTTCCTACTGCAACTTTAAGGAGATGAAAATGTCTTATTTACTTTGTTAAAGTAAATGTAAAACAACAAAATAAATAAGAAATCAGGATAAAAATGAAGAGTGAATCAGGTGTTACACATGCACCATTAATAACTCCAGCCTAAGTAAATAACTCACAGCTAAGAAACAATAAACAATCTGATTTATAACAGCTCCAGTAGTGTGGGTGATATCTATAATAACAGCATCAATTTAATTCCCAGGCGATCTAACAAACACATCATATCTATGCCATCTGTCACTGCTGGGCTGACTGGGAGCAATGGGAACACGTTGATAAGGAGAGGTTGTATGACCACTTTAGTTACTGAAGCTGACAGCTTCAGGCGCGGAGCTCAAGAGAAGCTGTTGGGAGAGGCGATGAAACGCAGGCGTTGAGCTCATAAAGAAGCTTTACATGCATATGGGCAGTGCTGAAGCACAACCTGGATCATCGCATAAATATGAGCAAACCCAATATCTGCCAACATGACACGCATGCGGATGAGTAAACGCGCTGTGTGACGCGACAACAAACACACAGAACACACGAGTAACATAATCTGGAAAACTCACGACTTCTTTTTGCTTTAGTGCCTTGCATTACTCACGCCTCTTATACGTTTTCTTATTTTGATACTTTTTACCACAAACTTTATCTTGTTGATCTGGCCTTTATTTGCCAGACCATCAAATCCTCATGTGTAAATCGGCAGCGGCAAGGAAGCTGGTTACAATTCACCAAGGTCCGTTTTTCACCAGGAAAGCAAAAATTTTGTTCATGGCATATTTGTCATGAGTTGCGGTAGACATGGACCAAAACGCAGGAAAGACGGTGAGTGCACACTGGAAAGAAAAATTCATTAAAGCAACTTGCAAAAAAGATGAAGAGAAACAAGCCAGGCACAGAAGACAGGTAAACTGACAGGACAGGAAATGAAAAGATCTGATGAGAAGTGAAAGAATCTGACTGGTCTATAACTTCTGGAGAGATGATTAATGGCTTGATAACCAGGTGAGCAGAATCACTAGCATGCAGTAGATCTAAGAGGGTACCAGAGGAGCTGAAGGTAAAATGCCTCAACATAAAAATGAATACGTGGCGATCTAAACAAAATGCAAAAGGATCCACTAAATTAAAAACTAAACAGTAACGCTAAAATAGGAATCTAAACAAAGATGTAAAGAACAGAACACAGCCAAACGACAACGAAATAACTTCAACATATCCTAAATAAAACACAAAGGCAAAAAAAACAAAAACACAAAGACCTGTGAATTATGACATATGTATGTGTTAGAAGTCCAGACCTGAATCCATCGTAGAATTTGTAGCAAGACTTAAAAACTGCTTTTCTCGGCTGCTCCACAGAACAATCTGTCTGAGCTTGAGGTACTTTGTAGAGAACAATGGGCAGAAATTTCAGACTCCAGATGGGCAGAGCCAGTAGAGACATTTCCCAAAAGATTCTCAGCTGCAAGAGCAAAAGGTCGTTCTTCGAAGACTCAAGGAGGCTGAATACAAAGGAAGATTTTTATTCTGTAAAGGAAATGTTAGAGCCATTTGTCATTTTCCCTACTCTACAGAACTACATACTGCTTTGTATTGGTCTATCAAACAATTTCTCAATATGGTCAAATTACAAGAGGAATTTTTGTTTTAAAGTGACAAAATATAAAACATTAAGGGATGTGAACACTTTGATCAGATGATAATTTACTTCAGTTTGTCTGTATAGTTGTACTATGTTACATAACATGGAGATAATTATCTTATAGAAACATAAATGACTTCCAATTATTGACGTGTACAAATTTTCAATTTGGCAACAGAGGAGGACCTGAACTGAGGCAACAAAATCAATTATGTAGAAATGAAAACGACAGCTAAACATTGGTCTTGATGAAGCTTACTTGGGGCTGGCAAGTAAATTTAATTGGCAAACTCTCTAATTTTGTTCGGACTCAGAGGAAATGTTCAAATCAGCCAATTATTTCTAGTTTGCTCGCAGGGATTTGTTAGTCAGCTGTCAACAGAGCTGCATGGGAGATAATTGGAGACATTATTAACCATGTTTGCTGGCAAGGATGGTGGCTATATCCACTGTAAATAGGGAATCCATCCATCCAGTCCCAGTCTGTCATGTTGAGGGTCTCAGGGGTTGAAGACCAGACTGTATGATGGAAGGATCACAAGCCCATTGCAGCGTTGAGACAAAAACTAACGATGATGAAAACCCATCCCTCAAGTATGTTTAGAGACTACATGTGCACCATTTTATAATTAAAATATTTGCCAGAAAAGTTAAGATAACTTTACAACCATTCATAGAGCTTGGGAAAAGTAAGGACCACTTTTTCTTTTTCCAAAACTGAAGTTGTGTTTGTCTTTTCTAAAAGGTTTCATACAAACACCATCGACCCGTGAAATGCCTTTATCCATAAGGAAGTTACACACAGACTGGTCATACGGTCATAACTGTACCCAACTTTAAAATATTTGAGATACCCCTTGTTCAAGGAGCGCAGAAAGAAATATGATTCAGCCTGTCTGTAAATGTAAACACATGTTGACATCAGATCAGCAGGGACTGTAGAAAATGTGAAAAGAATAGCATCATCACATCGTTCTGCACTTCGCATCACCTCAGCTGCGTGATGTTATTGGGAGCTACGATCCTGCTACACTTTCACTATTTTTGCTGTGGTGGCGCAGCCTGGGTTGTGGCGATTCCTTTAGGATTTGAAACTCAAGTCTGTCATCACTTTCTCCTTGCAGCTTTGTGGTGATGCTTTATTAAGGAGCATTAAAAAAAAGCATCACTTGTATGTCCACTTTTATTAAAATGGGGACATGAGTAATTCTACAAGGGACTCCAAAGACTCCCAAATCTCATTCAGCACTATTTTAAACAACATCAAGCACAGAGAACATTTACAGGGAAGAAAAGAAGTGATGACAGTCAGCAGAAGCTACATCCTCTGTCACTGCTAACGGCCACATTAATAATCTGGGTTTTATTGAAATGATTTTATACCCAACTTAAAATGTGCCAAACTTGTTTTTCTTTCATAATACAAGGAAACAACATGGGAAACTTGTGAAAAACAAAGCATAAAGATGAGCATTGTTCAGCATCTCTTTAAAAGCCTGACAGTGAAAGATTAATCAGAGAGACAATCTAAGAAAAAAAAAAAAATTTTTAAGTGCTGGTTTGGATGGTTACATAATCATAAATTCACCAATATTCTGCTGTGCTGTCCCCAACCCGACACTCCAACTCTGACGCTCTATATGGAAAACAATATGAATGTAGTGCTGCTGGGAAATAACAGTGTCGGACTTGCAATTTGCTTCAATCCCATTTGGTCTGAGTTGCCTAAAATAGGTCTGTCTGCAGGCCGCTTCGGCTGCAATCTCTCAGACATGAGCGATACGATCAGAAAAGATGAAAGAAAATGGGATCAGCAGTTGGCATTTCATCGGTGTCGACTCCCCACGACGCACGCCTCAATACCGGCTGAGCTTCTTACTCGCTAAGCAGGTTTTTGACTAATTCTCTGTCTTTCTTGGTTAAACAGCAGCATGCATCAAGGAGGAGGACAATGGGAAGGCAGCGTGGCATGATGAAGAAGAAGAAAAAGAAGAAGATGAAGAAGACGCGCCTGTCTTGAAACACTCTCACATGTGCATTTGGCAAGGCGAGGTTGCTTCCCTTGAGGCCAATTCATTGAAACAGTTTCAATCAGCTCCACTAAAAATTACAAGTAAGGCCTCACCGAATGACATAAGAACCCTGTTGTAGAAATCGACGGTTTGATAGCAGATATTTTAGATTTGATACTTAAGAGTGTCAGATGTGGCAACAAATATGGCCGTGTTGTAGAAAAAAAACTCTGTAAGCCTCAGTTATCAATTTAACCATTTACTTTTACATTTGTATAATGTCATTGACTGAGCTCTTAGTATTTCTCACGTTCCTTTTTCCTGATGTTTCCATCATTTGAGATCACCACATCGATCACAACAGCTGTCCTCTGCTGCTTATCCATGATCATAACGTCTGGTTGGTTGGCTTTACCGTTTAGATAGTTTCACCTTATTAAATTACTTAATTTAAAAGATACCACCTGTATATTTTAAAGCCTTCTTAAACATTTCTGTTAGTATGATAAAAGCAAATGAGAAGTTCAAAAAGTGTTTTATGCTAATGTTTATGGCTAACTTACAATAATCTTGCAAGTTAAGATGTTTATTTATTTTTTTATATACTGACAGATTTTAATTATTTTACAGGCTTTCTGACAGCTTCATGTGTTCAGTGGTTATTACTTGTGCAAATCCACTTTATTGCATAAAACAATTTATAGACTAATTTATTGTAATGTTTTTAAATGTGCCAATTAATTGCACTGTTACTGACATCTACTGTGAAAATTATATACATCGCTCCATAAGAAACATACTCTCTTTTTTAGCAATAAATATGAAAGAATATTTATTTTGAGATTGTGCTTCTTGGTAAGAAGATCATGAAATATATCCATATGTATGCTAAGGTTACAGCATCTCCATTTAAACACTTAGGATTAAAAAAAAACAAAAAAAAAAACTTGGGCCCCAAAACAGTAGCCCTAGTAAGCCATTACGTAAGACCGGCCCTGTGTGTACGCCAGTGGACATGTAACAGGTGAAATGGACGAACCGGGACTGATTAATACTCACAATTAATCAGTGGCACACAAACTGATTCACAAAATTCAACATAGCCCTCTGTCTTATATGCCGGTGCTTACAAGATAATTGCACAAATGATCTTGTGCAACATCTCCAAATACTAGACATAAATCAATTGTGAGATTTTGTGCATTAAAGATGAGCTTTTCTATGGACCTGACCACTGAATAACCGACACTCAAAGTCAGGAGGAGGCATTTCCAAGATAATTAAAAACATGACTCAATTCGCTTGGACACTAAAGCAACAACTAGTTTCCATCCAAATCTGCGCTCGTATCAACCCTGCAACCCGAAACGCGCTGGTTTTCCGATGAAACGGCAAATGTGAGCCTCCATCACCCGGAGTCACAACTGTTGCTCTGGCAGCGCTGCGACTCAACGCGCCTCTGCTCCGGCTGAACAGGTGCCGACAGGGGCTGACGGTGAACAAAAACCAGCGGAGACGCACACAAATACGGCAGAAACTTACATGTCTAAGTTCCTGCATGCGGTCCTTCATGGTTCCTTGTTTCCACCGGACGTGGTTTCTCCTGCGCCCGTCGTTTCTTTTCTATTCCCCCCCCCACACCTCCTGGATGTGAGCTGATGATGGAGCGACGGGGCGGAGACCGACTGGATGATGCGAGTCGGGCGCGCGGGGCAGAGGCTCCGAAGCCCCGGTTCTCCTCACAGACAGGGACTACTTTTATGTGTTAAGGTGAGACACGGCCTTCCGCCGACCACCAGTCAGTCACAAGCCTAAAACTCCCCTTTTGATCCATCCGCAAAAATAAAACTCTTTTGTCTTTTTAAGAGTGAGTTTGGCTCCAACGGGATAAATTGGGATAAGTTAACAGAACAACAACAAACACGACACGTTTGGTGAACTGAGACGGGAATTTTTGTTTGTGTAGGTTATCGATTGAGCAGGTCAAAGGATAACGCCCAGGTGGTTTCCAGTGAGAAACAGCGACATCTTTTGGCCACAGGCGAGAAAAACATTTACATGGAAGGCAATTCAAAGTATGCGTCTACAAAATATATATGTATATATATATTGCATTATGTTTATCGCTGAACTGACAAAATAGGAAAAGACAATAAAATTAGTTTTTGGGTTTTCGTTTTTATCTCGACACTCAAGTGTATCTCAAGTGAGAGAAAAAAGTCTGGACACTTCTGGTCTACATGCTTCTCAACATGTAAGTTAGATCTGGCGTTACCAGAGTTAGTCAGACGTTTATGAATATCTAATAAAGATATACTTTTTCCCCTGCACTGATTCCAAATGTGACCAAAGTTCTTGTTTTAGTTGTTAAAGAATACACCCATGCATTATCCATTTCATACAGAATGAATTTGAGAAAACAGGGAATAATCCAGAATTAGAAAATGAAGACAATGTAATTTAAAAGCATTTTTGATAGGATAACATTGCCTCTGTTTTATTTTATTATTATTATTTTTTGTTTTTGTAGCAGCTCATATTCGGTCTTCAACTCAAACTGAAAACTCCATCTCCTTACAGCTTCTGACGAAACATCAAAGCACTTGACGAAATACAAAAAGTGATTTGGTGTAATTCATCGCTTGCGTTTTGTCCACTTGAATTAGAGACCTGAAAAGTCCAATCAAGCCGCAGCTCCAGGGGACACTGCATGAGTGTGTGTGTGTGTGTGTGTGTGTGTGTGTGTGTGTGTGTGTGTGTGTGTGTGTGTGTGTGTGTGTGTGTGTGTGTGTGTGTGTGTGTGTGTGTGTGAGAGTCTGCGCTAATGATGGAGCAGCTGCATGAGTCACAGCTAGAAGTGAGGTCTCCGCTGACGTCCGGTGTATTTCGTGTCGGGTCGAACGCCCCTGCAGGAAACAGCAGTCAAGAGGGAGAAGGTGCGTCAGCCAATCAGAGGCAGGTTTCAAACCAGACTGAAGTGTGTTTAAAATGTTAAAGCTGAAACAATATATATATATACATCCATTTTATTTTAGAACAGTTTCTCACGTACTTTCCTTGTCGTCTTCGTCTCTCCTTTTTCTCCATGATCCAGTCTCGGCCCTTCTTTGCCGATTTCCCTTTCATGTTATTAAACCGACATCTTTGCAAAGACAGAGAAGAGCTTATTAAAGTATTCAAACCGCCTCTATAGCCAGGAACACTCACACCCAAGGGTCTGACTGGGAAAAGCTTGAACATCCGAATGTGAAAGGGAGGAAAAGCCGCCTGACAGAGTCTGACGTCAGGCAGGACAACGGCCCTCTCTGAGCTCCTGTCGGTCTTTTGGCTTCATCAACGCAAGTATGACTCAACCTGCACTGATTGACGCCGAGACTCGCTTTACAACTTGCTTTCAGAGTACTCCAAAATAAAAGTGACTAATCGCATTCACAGAATGAGGTAATTGCTTGCTTTAATCGTCTCGTGTCTAAGAAAAAGAATAAGGCAAGCAGGCTTGAGACTGAAGGCAATTTTTTTTTTCCAATAAATTAGGCCAAGTATTCTAACTGAAGGCTTCAAGCATCAGTAAAACAATTGTATTGAAGCACACAAAACACAAATATTACAGATAATGTTTCATTTAGAAACATTATCTGCAAAAATTACTGCTTTGCTTAGAACATATTTACCTTTGTCCTGAATACTGAACCTGGTTTGCAACAGTTCTGTCTGACGTTTCTGACCCCAAACCCTGAAATAATGAACATTTAATAATAATAACAATGATAATTAAACAAAGACAGAAGTTCCAAAAAGGGAAAGTAAGTCAAAATTAAATAAATGTATGTTTCTTACTTTGGGAAGAACTCCCGTCCCACCAGCAAACAGACAAAGGAAGAACCTGGAGGTAAATAAGAAGCCATTTTTTTTCATTTGTAATGAACTCAAACAAGTTAAATCAGAATGACTCCTATGACTTTCTGCTACGTTTATTAGCAGGTGGATGAACATTTCTAACTTTTTAGCCTTGCTGCTGTTTGGGTAGTCCACCACCATGCCTCCACTGAAACCCGCCCTCATGGCCTGCGACGTAATGAGTTCAAGCTTTAAACATAAAGAGAGACAACATTAAATGCACGAGAAGATCATTTCAGACTCCAAATGAAAGAAAGCATCTTAGATTTTCTACCTGCTCTGAGTTTTCAGGATAAAGCTGAAAAACTGCCCGAGATCCTCTGGCCTAAAATAACAAAAACACCAAAATTACTTCCTGTAAATGTAAGAATCTGACGTATTGATGTTCAGGTTGACGACATTAAAACTTTACCAAAGACGAGTAGAGGGTGCTGAAGAAAGTGTAGAGTCTCTTCGGCGGACTGTGCGACCGTTTGTCGGCATTACAGAGCCACTGCAGTGCAGAGATGCTGACGAGAGCAAAACAGCACAAGTTTTAATCATGAAAACAATTCAGAACTCAGTTAAAAGCGTTAAAATGAGCCGGATAAACCGCAGAGGCTTTTACCTGATGCAGCCGTCGAACGTGCCCGGCCGAAAAGGCATGCCCTGACCCATGTCCCCCAGCAGGACGTCTCCCTCCACCTCCCTGTCCAGAGCAACATCTGGAAGCATCAAGGAAAACATTCACAGCTTGGTGATTAGTCAGTAATCTGACAACGCACTTATTGGTACAAAGAAAATGTGGAAAAGCAACCAGAAATCTCTCAGCTGGTAGCCTGGAAAGCTAACAAGGAACTTTACGTTTTTCCGTTGTCTAATAGTTACCTTCGACCTATGGAACATGAAGTGTGCTTGTTTTTATTAAACAAGAAAAATGAATATAAAAATCCCGCCTCAAGTCCTGAACTGCTGCAGGTCATTCTTGTTTTTCTCCTAAAAACCAAACCTGGTTCTTTTATCAAGTATTTTGAAGACAACACGCGATTCAATGCCTCAACATTAAAAATCATTGTACTTATACAGTGCAAAAAAGGCTCCAGGTTACTTCCCACATTTTTTTTTTTTTTATTTAACTTGAAATCTGCAGAAAACAACAGATGGATGAAGCACAAACGTGCAGATGGATAGAGACACAGAAACTCCTCCGCCGTGCCTCATGAATTGTGCTTCGTTTTTAAAAAGCGCTGAAACTAACCGAGCATGGCGGAGCTGATGTCGACTCCGACCCAGTAGTGTCCCTCCTCTGTTAGGTAATCTCCACTGAGACCAGATCCACACCTGGGAGGCAGAACAGAACTTAGTGCCTCGTGTTCCTCTGCTCCGGCTCCAAGTAGCCCTCAGGTTAGCATTTTACACATTACAAATACACAGTTGATGTAAATACATATGAATTATTATTTTACTAAGGTTTTGCTTCAAGTCAACAGCCGAGGCAACTTATTTACCCGACGTCTAACAGGTAGCAAGCCTGTCCCTCTGGCAGGCTTAGCAGCTCCACCGCTCTCTCCGACATCTGAGTCTGGATCTCAATCATCCGAGAGCTGTCGATCAGTAAGTACAATCAGATTTCGTGGAGAGAAACATATGTGCAAACAATCCCCTATTAATATAGCTCTAATTAATAGATAAAATGCAGCAAAAACACAGATAAGTAGTCATTTGGGATCTACACTAAAGATTTCTGGCAACTCCAGTAATATCTGAGCAATTATTCTTTGCAGATAAGAAAAGAATGCTGGTTACTTGACTTTTGCAGAAACATAAAGCTCAAAGTGTCTCTCATTTTCAAAACCAGGATCATTTTAATCCACTGGGGGGAAAAAAAAAATCAATCAGCAAGAAATGCAAAATCCAGCGACTTATTGAAAATTAATCAATGCATCCATCTTCATAAGCATATGAAAAGTAAACAATGATCCCAGCAAACACAACATCAACATCATCCCGAACACAAGACAAAACAAGAACCACAACAGAACAATAATCAAACATAACTGAACAGGAGCTTAAATTGAGACATGTTCATAAAAGCCCCAAACTTTACACATATGACAGAGAATAGAGGATCCAGACTTACTTCTGGGAGTATTTCTTTGCTTCATCTTCATTGTAGAACTGCAGAGATGAGATGAGATCAGTAAATCACATGTCTGTAGGTCACTAAGGTTTATTTTACCTAAATATCACAAAGCTACAAAACCACTGACACGTGAACGGTTTAAATGAGTTTCATTCCCTCAATACGCCTCTTTAAAAGGTGCTATGTCTCCATTAAGGAGACACACCAAACACTTAATGAAACCACTTCTGCAGTCCCACAAAACACACACGGTTACGGCAAACAAAGCCGTCAAACTGACCACGTCTGGCGGAGCTGAGTGTTCAGGTCTGCGGCAGCTGGAAGCCATGTTCCCCCTGGCTTCACTTCTTTATCTGTTGTTTAAAAATCAAGCTAAATGTTGGGATAGCAGCAGGATATCCACATGTGAAGAGGAGCCACAGTCCTTGTTCGCTGATTGAAATTGTGCTCATCTATTGGGAAGCGGCGATCTATCGCCCCCTGCTGTTCATTCAATTCATCCTTTGCTCTGCTCTGGTTTCCATTTTACAAACAGGAGGAGAAAAACAAAATATACACCTTTGCGTTGAATTCATAATCAAAACACCAGTTTGTAGACATTTAAAGCATATCATAAAGCTAAACAAATAATAACTCAATGATGCAGATTCTTTTTACCATCTGCATTGTATACTGAAACCTTACCTAGTCAAATTATCACATTATTATTATTATTATTATTATTATTATTATTATTATTATTATTATTATTATTATTATTATTATTATTATTATTATTATTATTATTATTATTATTAATTTAGATAGTGGAGAAAAGCCAATCATTCTTTATACTTTTTCCAATTTTATTTATGAGTTGTTTTCTTTTTCCTTACAGTACAGTAAAAAGATTGTTCTGCAGATTCATGTAATTTCAGTTTTATTGTCTAAAAACCCCTCCAATATTGGCAGTTATTGTAAAATATTCATTCTACATTTTCAAAATGTAAAAAATATTCATGCCCTTTAATTATTTTCACTTTAGTCTGGTTAATGAACTTTCATGCATTCACTTCACCTCGGAATTTTGACAGTCACATTTCAAATTACGCAACTTTCGAGTTTCCATGTAGACTCTGTCAAATATGAGAAGAAATGTTTTCTTTTCAAATAAAGCAATAAATAGACAGTATCTCAAGTCAATCAAAACCGAGTAGAGAGAAAAAGGAACAAAACGCACTTTTAATCTGCTAAAATGCTAAATGCATTTCATTAGGGTAAGAGATTTTGTGTATCTAGTCTAATTAAATACCTTTTGAAATAGGGAAGTAAAGACCTAATTCTGGGTGAGGACATTGAGCTAAGCCGGGGGTCGGCAACCCGCGGCTCCGGAGCCGCATGCGGCTCTTTAGCGCCGCCCTGGTGGCTCCCTGGAGCTTTTTCAAAAATGTTTGAAAATGGAAAAAGATGGGGGAGGGAAATATATTTTTTGTTTTAATATGGTTTCTGTAGGAGGACAAACATGACACAAACATTCTTAACGTTTTCCAATGCTGTAAAAATGTGTAGATTAAATATTAAATTTAAAAATTTCTGTCAACGAAGATTTGCGTCATAGCCTGCGACACACGTTTCTAACAGCAGGGCGGGATGCCAGGCAGGTGGCTGGTGTAAACAAATCGGCGGCTGTGTGATGGGCCATGGATCCCAAAGGGAAAAAAGAGAAAAAATAACAGAGGAGAACAGAGGTTTCAACGTTTCTTGGACCGAATCATTTGCATTCATTGCTAATGTGGAAGGATTGCCTGAATGTTTGCTATGTAGCGAGAAGTTGTCAAATAACAAAAAGAGTAATGTGGAAAGACATTTCCAGGAAGGCATGCTACATTTGCAAAAGGCTGCGGTTTTATTTGTATAAATGCAGGCTGCGTTTTGTTGCACTCTGTTTGTTGCCCACATAAGGGGGCACGTTATGCACGTTCCATTTTGTTGTTGTTTTTTTCGAATCCTCACCATTAAAACGACATCAAAAAATCTGATTTCTTTATTACATTTCTTTAATTTCATCAAAGCAATGAAACATAATTCATTAATATTGTAATGAAGTTAAACTTGAGGCGGCATCGTGCAACAGAGTAGTCACGTGGTGCGTCATTCTCTAGGATGCACTGCGGGAAAAAAACATTTAATTGTGAAGGCTCATTATGTATTTGTAGCCAACTTAGTCATTTTGATAGTAGGCTAATATTGCTAATACAGATACATACAGCATGTGTTTCCTTCATTATAAAGCTTATATAAGGCTTTTAATTTTTTGCGGCTCCAGACATATTTGTTTTTTGTTTTTTTGGTCCAATATGGCTCTTTCAACATTTTGGGTTGCCGACCCCTGAGCTAAGCTAAGAAATATTCATTATGTTTATAAAGACCTTTTCTCCTATACAGTTCTAATGTCCCAGTTTCATCTAATGCACCCATTCGCGAAAATCTTTGTTGTGAATCTGATTGGTAGATGAGTTAAAGTACTTCCTGTAAACATTGCACCTGATTGGCTTGTTGCCTTGTAACACCCGGAAGCTCTCCGTCGTCGTTCACCGGCTTGTTGTTGGTAAAATGGCAGAGGTCAGCCAGCGGCTCGGGACCGGAGCCTACCGGCTGATGACCGCAGGTCCCGGCCAAGCTCGCCCGCTGCGGCCCATAAGACCCAGGGGGCTTCTCCCGGGAAACGACACCTGCATCCAGGGACACTTTACCGAAAAATGCGTCCAGCTATTAAAAGGAAGAGCCCCTCAGCGGAGTCCTGAGAAACTTAACAGAGTAAGACAAACTGCAACTCATCTTGACTGCACTTCTTTAAACGCACCTTTAGCTCGTCTATTCTGGCTTCCGGACACCAGAAAGAGCCAAACAGTCACCAAAACAAACCTGCTGATCCCGACTGGGCGCCTTCAGGAGAAGCTGTTCTCCTGCGAGAAGCCCATCTGGACCAGTGGGGCAGCTTCAATCCACCCCGACACCTGGTGGTCCCCTCGGCAGCTCAGAACCTTCTGCACTGTCCTCCTCATCCTCGCAGATGACAGATCCTCACTGACACACCTGAGGCTCCACCCTGGTGCCTGTAAAGCCTCCACAGCATCTAGAAGTTACAGCAGGTGGTCAGAGGAGACTCCTCTGCTGCACAGGAGTAAAACCGCCTATTATGACGTCCTCAAAGTGTCCCCAAGTGCTACACAGTCGCAGATCAAGACGGCCTACTACCAGCAGTCCTTCATCTACCACCCTGACAAGAACCCGGGCAGCGAGGAAGCCACACAGCGCTTCTCTGAGATCAGCGAGGCTTACACCGTGCTGAGCAACATCAGCCTGAGGAGGAAGTACGACCGAGGCATCCTGAGCCAGTCTGACCTGCAGAGCCCAGAGAAGCCGTCCTCCAAAGACGCTTCGAGCAGAGCCACAAGCTCCCAGCAGCAGCATTATCGTCAGCAGAGAGCCAGGCCATTCTCCCAAACCGATGGTCGGCCCATGTTTGACTTTGACGCCTTTTTTCAGGCTCACTACGGAGAGCAGCTCCAGAGGGAGAGGGACCTAAGAGCCAAGAGGAAGCAGATGGAGGAAGAGCAGAAGAAGAAGCTGGAAGAGTACCGTCAGGAGAAGATGCGGGAGCTCTTTGCGTTGATGCTGGCGACCATGTCAATGATGATCTTGATCAGTCTGCTCAGATTTTGACCCAGCAGCAGCAGCAGACAGTGGCTGATGTTTCTCGGATGGAGGCGGTGGCTCAGGCTGCACAGTTTGCAGCAAGAGTTGAAACTCCAAGTTTTCAAACTGGATTTTGAGGTTTCTGAAGGGAACATTTAAGGCTCTTCATCTTTCAAATCGGCACCGACGCCAAATGGTTGACTCCTCAATGATCCGAGCCTGACTGCATGTGAATGAGGAGTTGTTTTTATGTTTTTAAGCTCATTTCAGCTTTAAGCTGCTTGCATTTTGAACCCATTTTCTTTTCTATGGCTAAAAATGTGAAAACACCATAAAATCTGACTTATCAAAGGCCAAAACAAACAAACAAACAACAAAAATACAACTTTAATTGTAGAATTTCAACCAATAGAAGCACAAAATTATTGTTTTCCTGTAAACATGCTTTTCTTTAAAGGAGCAGCAAATCAAAAAGTGCAAAAAAAGTAGTTCTAAAGAATGTGTGCTAAGTCACTTACAATTTTGCATAGCTTTATTCAGCGACTCTAGTAGTAACCCTCACCGTTCTGATTATGCTTGTCATGTTGAGCAGCTTTCTGTGATTGAACTTCATAAATGGTGATCTTAGAATAACATGGTCAAAGTTTCTTCACCTACAGCTCTGCCTCAGCATTGTTTCAGCCAGAAACAAGTACTTTGTAAACAATATCGTTTACTTTTCATTTGCATTCTCAGTTCTGAAGCCAGGCAGCTTTTGGCACCTTAAGATGATTGTTTTCTCTCCAAATGAAGCCTAAAGATGAAAAAGAGGGTTGCTCTTTTTAATGATGCTCAAGTTTTTTGTTTCCCTTTACGCTGAATTTGTAATAGGAAAATAAATGCATATTATATGCACAGAGCAAATGTAAACATCTGCTAGTTTCCTTAGGTGTGTAAATGTAAGTAAATCTACGTACTGTACAGAAATGATGCCTCTGTATGATTATCAAAGTATTAAAATCTACAAATATTTTAAGGAGAGTTATTTTTGTGTTTGAATTTTTTCAGCAGAGGAACATCAACCTCGCAAGAGACTCACTTGGCTGGTTTTCCATTTGTAGTCGTTCAGGTCGCTGAGACAAAAGACTCACACGTCCAACAGAAACCCTGGAAACATGACTGCGATGCTTAAAACTACACATCAACATATGCTCAGTAAGTCTTAATGATTTAGTTCTCCAACTGCTCAATTTTAAGTGTAAAACTAATTAAAATGAAGTAAAATACAGAATATCCAAAATTGATCAGAAACACAAGAAGCCTGACTGCTTGGTAGGGAAATATAAACAGATTAAAGTACATCATATTTAGTGCAGGCAGCTGTATTTAACGTACAGCAAAAGTTCAGAGCGTTTAGATATGAGAACCTTAAAGTTAAACTTAATGTCCTTTTCAACTGTATTTGCAATTATTAGTTTCCAAGGAGATAATATTGTCCCGAAAAAGACTTGAAGGCTTTGATTCAGATAATAAAATTTTTTTTGTTTTTATCATTTAAAAAACATAAGATGTGTCGCATCAGTGGAGTTCTATGTGTAGAAACGACTTGCTACCAAAGGAAACCATGAATTGTTACTGGAGAATAACAAACGTCTAGAAAAGATTCATTTCTATGATCTGCACATATGTTTTTAGAAACTAATTTCATGACTATTGTAGAATAAAAAAGTGGATAGTATTTTTGTCAATTTAAGCACACTATTGGCTAGAAATATGACTTTAAAAGAAATGAACATAAATATACGCCAACATGACGTTTATACAGTTTTTTGAACTGGACAAATCCTTTAAAAACAAATAATCTTTAAAACTTTCCGCTCAACAGATGCTGATTTGCAATTCCCTCTCTAAAACAATGAATTTATGTTTTTAAATCTGTCCTCCAGGGGGCGTCTGAATATATGAAAATAAAGAAATATCCATCTTAAATAAAAAAATAAAAAAAAACAGAAGAATTTGAACTGAGTGGACATGAAAACATCTATAGGGGTTTGAACAAATCCACTGTGATTAACCCGTCACTTTGTTCTGAAGAGCAAATATCCAAACTGTGAGCCGATGACATGCCTGCACACTCCTGCGTTTTCTCTTTTAAACGCTGAAGCACACCGCTGTGCAGCGTTCGTGTCTCAATAAATAACAGCACAACACGCCCAATAGAGTCACGTTTTATTCACAGAAATATAAAGTAGTATGTCAATTACATCACTTTGTACAAAATTGCACAGACTCTTCAAAACTCAGTCAGACAACAGAAAGTTCAGCTGCGGGAGAGTCACGTAGAACAGAAAGGAGTGCTGTCGCCGACATGTGGGACGGGCCGGGCTGGGTTTCTTTATTTTCTCCACCTTTTCATAAAGAAGAACCGGTTGTACATAAATAAGACTCGATAGGAAACATGTCATTTACATGGGCGAAGGAATAACTGGCTTTCAAAAAATAGGATTCTTATTGGCACATGAGCTGCTCCATTCACTGAAATCACCTTCCGGGCTCGGTGGCCATCCTCAACGAAACACCCCCGACTGTGTGTTTCCAATAAAAGTAGAGGTTTTGTTTCTTTAAGAGAACAGTTTCCACATGAAACTTTTGCCATTTATAATCTTTTTGGCAAACTGAACAAAAACAAGGTATTTGTTTCTGGCCCTCGCTGCTGCTGTTAATTTTATCGTCCATATTGGATTCGCAAAATAACCCAAATTAGGTTGTTTTTCAAACTCAATGTCACGTACTTTTGAACGTAAATCAGATTTTTTTTCCCTTGAAATAATTTGCATAAAACCTCAGTTCGTACAGCAAAACACCATCTTTCTATTCACGCGTGGCCACCTGGACCACTTTGTCCTAGTCAAAACCCACAAGCTTACCTGGAGAGAACACACAACTGTCCCCAACGCTGCCTTTCACACACGCACACACACACACACACACAAAGAAAAGAAAAGAAAAGAAAAGAAAGAAAAAAAAAACATGTCGCAAGTCCCCCCAAATAAAGCTGGGTTTTGTTTAATCCTCAAGTCGTTATTTCAAAGTAATCTTATGTCAACAGAGAATCTAAACTATAGGTTACCACTGATGGTGATGCGTGTGAATACGGAACCGAGGGACCCGGAAAAAGCATGTTTCAGAAACACCACTGCAGCACGCGCACACACACACACACACACACACACACACACACACACACACACACACACACACACACACACACACACACACACACACACACACACACGCACACCATTAAAAATATCTGGACTCTAATACACTAGCACACATTCAGAGTAACAACCCGCCAACGCGGGAGCCATCCTGTCCGGTTCATAGAAACTATCTCACACTTTTTAGCAAAACAAAAACGCCTGACCTTGCGTCTGGACGGGGTGAAACTTTCAAAAACCTTTGCAGATGGCATTCTTAACACCCGGTCTTGCAAAAATAGCCATATCCCTCTAACTTTTCCCACAACTTGTCACTGTAAAATACAAACTTTAGTTTAATTTTAATTGGGGTTTTATGTGACAGATCAACGCCGAGTGGTGCATGACTGGAACGCAGATTGAAAGTCGTGAATGTTTTTGAAAATCTCTCACAAATAAGAATCTGTGAAAGCTTTATTCGTCCGTCCTTCTTTGCGGTCCGATTTGGTGGACAGCACATGAACCTCTGCGCCCGTTTAAAGTCTTCTGCAGCCGATTAAAAACGTTTTCTTCCAGGATCGCGTTGTATTTATCTACATCTATCATCTTCGACCAACTTCCCTGCCACCGCTGAAGAAAAGAAGACCCACAGCATCATACCGCTACCACCGTGGGGATGATGTGTTCAGCGTCATCATGTATAATGTCGGGCAAAACGTTTAATTTTGTTGTCTTTCATTGTCTCTTTCTACTACACGGATCTACAGCGAACATTTTCTTAGGTTTAACAGAGTAAAAAGGGGGCGGACTTTGACTGTAAATACCCATTTTTTAAATTCTCATTTCGAAAAATTAAAACAAAGACGTGTCATTTTCCTTTCATCGCACAACTTACTTCACTTTGTGTTGATCTGACACATAAAATCCCTGTGACCGAACGTGGAAAAGATCCAGGACTACGAATACGTTTGCAAGGCACTGTAGATTTTAGCCAGAGATTAAACTCACATTTTTAGGGGATGTTAATCGACTCCTCCTCCTCCTCCTCCTCCTCCTCTTCAACTGCTTCAGTCTGTTCTGAGTTCAGGCTTAACTGTCAGGCACCCAAACCCCCCCCTCAGGCTGTTCAGGTTTAGGAAAAATACCTCTCAGCTAACACAAACACATGTGCTAGCTGTCCCAGTGTTAGTGTAAGGACCCGGAGCCGGACTCTGAAGAGAAAATCCTCGGGGGACAGCGAGGATATCCGGGACGGATTCAAAGCAGCTTTACAAACATTAACAGGATGCTCCGAGGAACTGAGCGAGAGAGGTCGGGGTGGGGGTTGGAGGGGGAATAGGGGTTGGAGGGGGGAGGGGGGCTGGTTCTGCAGGGTCATTTCAGACTCTCAGTCCTCTGGCAGGGCGGCGACACCGGGACGTGTGGGGAAGGCCGAGCAGAAAACGAACAGAGGAAGCGAATCGAAACCGTATGACTCCATCTGCTTGCAATCATCCACACCATCAAGTTTTTCTATTTATTATGTTTGTTTTTTTTTTTTATTTTTTTTGTGCATCTTAACCTCTTGTTCTGTGTCCTTGATATCAAGCAAAAAGGGGAATTTGTCAGCGTGGAGATGCCGTTTGGCATCATTTGCTTCCCTGGAAACAAAAATAAACAGAGGAAGTGAGGAGTGATTTGGATCAGGGTTTTGTTGTTGTTGTTGTTTCTTTAAATGTGCGGAGTTGTCCTTGACACCTTGTGTTTGCAGCACACCGTTTGTTTGTTTTTTTCTTTAGGATGGTTGCCTAGTAGAAGGAGTACTGGTTCTCCACGGCGCGGGCCCTGCGGGTCCCGTCGGCGTCGTGGTAATCCTCGGACGCTCCGCTCGACGCCTCCAACAGGCGCTCGGAGCTGTTGCTCCGGCTCTGCAGGCCGCCGCCGCCGCCGCCCAGCCCCGTACCGGGGTCACTCCGGGAGAGGGACGGCAGGGCGGTGGGCGAGGACGAGGTGCTGGAGGACCGGGGCCCGTCGGACGGAGGCCCCGCAGGAGCGGCGGTTCCGGGCGGGTGGAGGGCCGGCTGGACGGGATCCGTTCTGCAGGACGCGTCCCGAGGAGGAGTGAAAACCGGAGGCACGGCCGCGTCTGTGGCAGAACAAAGAAAGTGTTTTAAAAAGTGTAGACGTACGTGGAAACGAAGCAACAACTCTGGTCGCTGTTCGCTCGTCCTCCTGGAAAGTCAGAAGTAAAAGGCCCCTTCATGAATCGGCATGTCAACACAGGCAGTGTGGGCCTCCCGTATTATCCTTTCTCTTGGTGGGCAAGAACGCCAACAACACTGAGGCCAAAGACGTGCCTGCGCAGCGCATCAATACGGCCTTTTACACCTCGAATGAAACCCTCGCTTCATTTGCATGCGAGCGAGTGGATGAGTGTGTGTAGGCCCCGGGTTTTGGTAAAACAGAGGGCCTCTTTGTGGCCGTCGGGGTGGAGTCAGAGTCCAGGCCTGCATGCAAAACTTCAGCTGTGTAATTCCCCTCCCCTCACTCTGCTGCACAGGGTTGGGGGGGCATTTTGTCCGAGGAGGGTGGCAGGATGAGGGAAGGTCAAAATCTGCCGTCCATCAGACACCTGCAAGTTCCTCCTGAATTACATTTAGGTGGTCAAAGAGATTTTAGCTGATATACGTCGCTTGAAATCACATCGAGGTTCAAACGGTCAGTGGCTGTTCAGGACGACCGACAGTCATGACAATATGCAAAAGCTCAACAAGAACGAGCTTCGATGTGCTTTACTTGGATTTTATACAATCGCAATGCAAAGCAGAGAGTAAATGTGAAGTGCAGGAGAAACAATATGCGTTTTTAGACTAATTAAAAAAAAGAAACATAAAACATTTGTGTGCAGTATTTGTGTTCAAGTCGACGTACCTGCAGCGGAGCTTCGCTGAACCTGCACATACGAGCGTAACGTGATGTCGGCCGACCCGCCCGACTCCAGGGGGATCGGGTGGGCGTGGAAGTGTCTCAGCATGTCCGTCACAGTGTGGAACCACAGGTGGTGGACGTGGCACTGGCCGTTCTCATTGACGGACAGACGTAAATGCTGCGGGGAGGACGGGGAAGGAGAGAATGAACAGAGAACGTTGCCAAGGTAAGAGAAAAGATTTTAAAATCAGTCAAGAAAACGGGCCGGCTGATGCACAGGAACCCGGACAGAGGGCATCGTCTTAAGAAGCGTCTTGTCGTGGGAGAAGAGTGACAGCATCCCGAGGCTGACACCAGCGGATATGATGGCAGCTGACACTTCCTCAGCACAGCCGACTGGCAGGATGTGATGGGCTGGGATCACGCGGCATCAGAGAGAAAAGAGCTCTGACGTTACAGAGACTTTCCTAGGAAATGACAACTTAGCTCGCTGTCAGCTGCAGGGACCGCTGCACCAGGCGTTAAATGTATTGGGTTAAATCCATTATTCTGGATGCCTAATGCCAATTATCATAATTAAACAATACGTTATTAGGGTTTTGCTGGTTTTAGGAAAACTAGCAAATAAATGTAAAACTTTTCAAGAACTACATCCCCACACAGACGTGCAAGAGAAATGCGCATATATTTTTTAAATTTATAGTAAAATTTCTGTTGTCTTTCTGTGACTCGGCAGCGGCTTTGTCCTTCTGACCCGTCATGTCGCTCCCTACAAACTTTTTTGCACATAATGTTTGCGACCTCGCATGGTTCGGCAACACAATTGAGCCTGCAGCGAAGGTGAATGTAAATAAAGTTGCACTTTCCCACGATGCACACAAGGAAGCAAGCTAGGTGGCAAGTATTACTGACGGCTTTTACGGCCTCCAGACACAGGAAGCAGCGAGTGACGACGCCTCACTGCGACTCAAACTTCTGATGCACAAGCCCTGCAAAAGAAAACCTGCATCGCCAAAAAATGTAACACTTGTCGTGAGCATACACAAGGCCATGGTACATTTTCTTTACTCAATTTAGGATGTTTCAAGGCCTCAATTTAGATTCATGAATAAAAGAGTTTTTAAGAATGCACAAACGCCCTGAAAGAGATGACAGAAGGTCTCACCTTGGCTTTGCCCTGGAAGTTGAAGGTGAGGACGTACTCGCCCGGCCGCGTCTCGCTCTGGCGAATCACGAAGAGCCCGTGGCTCCTGGCCCCGCCTGCAAGCACCAGCTGAGCCGCCCGAACGCGAGACAGAGTACCGTGAAACCAGGGGTAGCCTGCCAAACTGGCATCGCCCTCTGGCTCCTTTGTTCCTTCGCCGCCACCTGAAAACAATGTCACAGGTCGGTTTGTTTTTGTTGTACGGTTTCCTTGAAAAAGCGTTCCAACACTTCGACTTTATGTTTCCGTCATGTCACATCGACAAATTGATTGTATTTTATAGGGGGGTTTTTTTATGTAACAGGAGAGATATTTTAGGCAAAGTTAGACTATGAAACATTATAACAGTCTTTGAACGTCTGACAAAGAACTGTTTAATCCATAGACTGATAAATGGAAAGAGTACGACATAACTGCAACCTTAACAAAATGGTTGCTTCCTGGAGGTTTTCAATTTTACCCTGTTGATAACGTTCGGCTAACGCTAAAAGGTAACCAGAAATGGTTTGAGCTGTAAACGAACTGAAATTGACTCTCACTGCGAAGAGGAGACAGTTCTTCTCTTCTGTTTCAGCTCAGAAGTAGTGAGCTGAACAAGATGGTTAACGTTATTTCAATGTTTGGACTGACTGAAGGACAATGTTTGGACGTCTTTCACTTCCTCCGCTGCCATTGGTACATCTACAGGCAGACTACAGAAAAATCACCGTCAATCATTCACGTCTTCGTCTTTTCGCTGACATAGGAAATTCACCACAGGAATCCATTTCAATGGGAGAAAGCCCAAACGGCTGGAGATGAGAATCAAGTGGAGTGACCAACCTGGTCAGTCACATAAGGTCCCAGTAAAACACATCAAAGTTTGCCTGTTGAAACGTGACAGATTTTCATAAAGTTCAAGTGTCAGCCGTGTCTCTTGAGAGAAAGAGGGAAAGCGGCGTTCCGCTACCTGCAGAAGCGTTGGAGCTCTGGGCCTCCGGGGACTGCAGGAAGCGCTCTAAAGGCATGTGTGAAGGATGCTGAGTGAAGGGAGGCTCCCTGCATCGAACTGAGGGGGCACTGTAATGATCTGCTGCTGTGGGACACGACCTCTCCGGAGCGCGATACACACCTAAAAGGGTTTTTTTTTTTTCCATAGAATATATGTAATACATGTATATAAATCAGGACTTCTTTTTTTTTTTTTTCCCAGCATCAAAGCATGTAAACACTGTTCAAAGCGAGGTCTCAGCTCACCCTCGGAAAGCAGCTCGCAGCTGCAAGAGGCCACCATGGAGCAGTCTTTGGAGGCCTGGCCGTGAGGACATGACGCCAGCTCGATGTCATCGCCGCTGTCTCTATACACAAGGAGGCAGGTCAGAGCAACCGCAAGAGCGTACACACAGGAGCAAACAAACATCAGCCGTGCCCTAACATGGTCCTGCGCGCCACCACTTCCTGCACACGCCGAAACAAATAACCGTTTTCTGTTTACATGAGGACCTGTGCCGACTAAAACCGAGCGGCACAAACCTGCCCCGTGTTTGTTGCTCAAACATCCTGTCAAAAAAAAAGTCCACTAATTGGATGATTAATGACTCCGTGTGTTTCCCTTCCTCCCCTCCTCCCCACTTCCTCCCTCCTGTCTTCGGTCAACAACAAATATTTATCTGCCTCTTTACCCGGGGTCTATGCAGTCCTGGATGTCTGCAACCCAGGAGTTTTTCTGCAGAGAGTCGATGGTTTCCAGGATGTACTCCCCCCCATTCTCCACCTGCGAAAGCAGCCAAAAAAACACATCAGTCACACGCCGAGCTCCTGCTTTTTTGCGAGTGACCTGTTCTCCAGCTTCAGGTCACCGCCGTGCTTTCCCCCACCCCCACACACTTTTGGGGGCGTTTTGAACGCACCTTCAGAACGAACGTGTTGTCCTTGTCGGGCATCTCCAGCGGCATGGTGGTCCTCACCTCCACGATGGCTGAGAGGGGGATGCTCACTTTAGGCTTTGAACACTAGAACCCAGCAGACAAACGGACTCGTTAAAGCTCACACTGCGTTCATTGTGCCTCGTCAACAGCAAGATGAAGACGGTCTGGATTTAAAGAGGAAATCATTTAGAATCTCTAAAATCAGATTCGCCTGAAAAAAGTCGAATGTGGCGATATAAACTATTTATTACTTTTTATTTTTTTTAACCCCACAAGAATATATCACAACATTCCTGCATGTAATGCGTCTCCTTAGGACTCAACTCGCAGGAAGAAGTGCGTTTTATATCACTGAATTATATCACAGCAACTGAATCTATTTGGATTTCAAACTTATTGATGAGCTCAATGGCAGAACTAAACTAAACCAACAATAAGGTCGGGTTAAACTTCATCAACTGGAAGTTATTGTGACAATCAATCACAGTTCTTATCTCGATAAGAAGTTTATCACGATAAATTGTAAAAGACACAACAAATGCCCCTGATGGATGGATGGAGGCGCCGATAGATTGACGGACGAACACAAACAAAGGTTTCTCTGAAAACGGTCGAGAAATGAGGGGACCGAGAAAGCCTGAATCGCTGGAAGCGAAATATAAAGAAACAACTTTGATCCCGTAGTTGCAGTTTTAATTCTTCCCTGTCAGACGAGTCGACTGTAAAAGGTAGAGCTCCACATCTGTAAATAAAATTAAACCAACGGTAGGAAGAAGGAAGAGCTAAAGCTCTGCTCTGGGCCAAGTGGGAACGTTTCCCCTCCGTTTCCTGTTTCCCACTCCATCCCAGAGATTTCTCCTGCAGGCTGACAAATGAAACATTCAACAAGTTTACCAGAGCGCCGACACATGGCTCTGCAGGGCCGCATGGCGATCTTCAATCAGACTCAGAGAGCATGTTCAGGGCAGCGAACGCTGTGTATTTTGTGCACATCCATTTGCGTGTGTGTGTGTGTGTGTGTGTGTGTGTGTGTGTGTGTGTGTGTGTGTGTGTGTGTGTGTGTTAGGAGGCTGAGCGATTGTCTAGCTTATCAGCTGATCTGTCTGTGCAGCTGGCTGCCATCCACACCCACAATTCCCTTTTTTTTTTTTTCTGGACCAAATGTCAAAAAAAAAAAAAAGTCACTTCCTGTATTAAACCATTCAGTCGCTTCCTGTTTGTGGTGAGCCCAGCCTCTGAGGGAACAGTCTCCTTAAAAGAGCCACTGCTTCTTATGGGCCGAGGTGAAGATGAGCAAATGTGTGTTGCTGCATGGAATGACGCATAGGTAAATGCAGGGGTTTGTTTCTGCCCAGCAGTTCTAAACGGTTACCAGATGTTTCCCACAGGATCACACATCCTCCTCCATACCTAACCAAGGGGCCTGAACTGTTTTTCATTAACTAATGTTTTAACTGGCGCAGTTGACTGCATGTAAGTAGCTGTCCTAGTTATTTCCTGAGTCATGAAACTCACATGACGATTTATAATTTCACAGGAATTTTTACAGCTGCATCAGGTTTGGCAGAGGAGGTGTCAGAAATGTTTTCTTTTTTTTTTTTTAAATGTTTTTCTAAATTCTTCAGGGCGAAATTATGATGCTCTGATACAATATTAGTTCATTTTATGAGTTTTTATTCGTCCGCGTGAGAGTTGATCCAATAAGAGAAGAAACTATTGTGCTAAAAACATCAAGACGCCACGAATGAAAAAGTGTGGGATGACATACAGATAATACGTTTAGGTCGCTTTAAGTTTTAATTTTGAGAACTTTTACAAAACTCACACGTGATCTCAACCTTTGAAGGATGTTTAAGACTGATTTATATTATTCTAATTATTTATATTTCAGTAAAAACGTGTTACTCTTGAATGACTTCGTCTTCCAACAGTTTTTCCTTCCACCTAACTTTCCGTCAATATTCCTGGATGCAGCGTCGTTAGCAGTTCGCTGCTCTACCTGTCCCTGTCCGCCGTGTTCCTGCGTGGGCTGTGAAGCGGAGTGAGAGCGTGTGGCGTCACAACGCAGACCGCCGCCGCCGCTGCTGCGTTGCAGAGGAGCCGGCAGATTGACGACCCTGGCAGGAACCGGGGGAGTCGGCGCGAGTGAGACTTTTATGAGTCAGTTTATCTCTCCGGCACTTCGGAGCGACCGCTGTTGTGATTTGTAACATGTGAATGGGACGGCGGTGATAAAGTTGCGTTTAATGGTACCTGCGCCATTCAACAGCAGATTACACCGTGAAGCGAAATCATTCCTCTTTATTTGTTCCTCTTGTGGTTCTCGCCGGCTGGGCAGGGAGTGAGGTCACCCTCTGAACTATTTTTGGTTCCTTTTTCTCCTGCTTGTCCCGGCACCTCGCTCGCCCAAGATGGGGAAGCAATCAATGTGAACATGAAAAAGAAACTCTTGAGATCCTCTTGCCTTATGAAAATCAATGAGGCAGCCTCTGGATGTCTCCGCAGCCGCCCCTCCCTCCCCACCTGTCCCCGCCGCTCTGCTGCCCCAAAGGCAGCCGCTCCCGCATCCCCACCTGCCACGACCAGAGGACAGCAGCAGAGTTACACGCACTCAGCCGCACGGCCTCCCGGCCTGCTAAAGGTCACGGGCAACGAAGTGGAAATCCCATGCAGCCAAAAGGCGCGCGCATGCTCCGGAGCGTGTGGCTGCAGGCAGGGCCGGATCGCATAGCTGAATTTTAATCTGGGATTCAGGAAGGGCTGCAGCTCCTCCTTACTGTCATCATTGATTTTCTTTTTTTTTTTTTGCTCTTCTACGCTGCAAAAACACAAAACTCACCAAGTATTTTTGGTCGAGCTTCGAGTCTAAATATCTTGGTGCACTGGAAATAAGACGAAACTAACTTACAAGTGGCTTTTCAGCAAGAAATAGCGGTTTGATCTAAGTCACTAATTCCTTAATATTTGTGGAAGAAAAATCAGCAGTTATACGTAAAATAATCTGCCAGGGAAACAAGACATATTTCCTATATTTTAAGATAAAATGTCTTGTTCCACTGGCAGATTGTTTTATGTATTACTACTGCTTTTCCATCAATATTAAGGAATACTGACTTAAAACAAGATCCTACATCTTGATGAAAAGTTACTTCTAGGTTTGTACACTTCAAATAAGGCAAAACTAACTTGGTGAAATGTTTCATTTTTACAGTGCACTTCAACTTAAAGGCAGTAAAAAATGCATAAAACGGAGATAAATGGTATTTGATGATATTAAAGCCGTCTGTGTGGCATCCATGTAAAACAAAGCGTGTAAAAACTTTCTAAAATAAGAAAATGGCTGAATCTTGGCTTTTCCTCACAGCCGGATCATCATTTGGCGACATGGTCCATGTGTTTCATGCGGTATGTCAAATCTGAAGACAGGAACATGCTACAGATTAAGCACAACAGCTTGGGTCTCGTCTTACGCACTGAATAAATTTAAATGGATGTAAATTCATCCTTTCACACCTTGCCAGCGGGGAAACGCCACAGGTTGCAAACCACCCTCTTTCAGTTCCGCAATCGCAGAACACGCAGGGTGAGCGAACACAGCGGATCGACTGGTGTGACGTGACGGGAGAAAGTGATCCAGGAGGGGAACACTTCTGGATTTATCATCTGAAATGGGTTTCAGTGTTTGTCAAGGTCAGTGAGAGAGAGACCAGTAAGGAGAGACTGTACTGGCTGCTGCAGCTTAAGTCTCTTAAGAGTTCTGAGAGAAATCAAACCCAAATCAATAAGAAACAAGTTTTCCATACGGTGACATTAAATGCTTTAGACCAGTTTTCAAAGGAGGTGCAACACGTGCCTCAACTACATGATCACCATTATTTCTGTGAGCCTTTCGCAGTTGCTTCGTGCTATTTTTCATGCATGTTGCACTGCCGCTTTTAGCACGTTCAGTGCTAAAAGTACCGGTGTTTGGTTCCTGCTGTGACCACAGTCCCTTTAGCCCCCGTTAAAAAGCTCCCTTTAACAGACAAAACCACGGAAACCCAAAGTTTTAATCATCATGTTCATACTTCCTTCTTTCTTTTTTCAGTTTGCTTTGCTCACACTGTCGCTGCATCGCTTTAAGCTCCTAAAAATCTACCTTTTTTTCTCTCTTTTCTTCTCTAAATGTTTCCAGTTGCTTTTCCTGGTTTATTGTTGTCACATTTCTTTTTTTCCAATTTTTTTTTTTTTTGAGATAATGTACCTGAACCCAAAAAAAAAAACTGACTAGAAGAATGTTTTCCGCAACATCAGCACACCTTCGGAGGAACGTAGAACTCCAGCAGGAACTTCTCCCCTCCGTCCTCCCGCTTGGTCTTCCTGAGCAGCAGGCGGCACTTCTGCCACTGCGCGGCGCCCATGCAGTTCGTGTCGTCGGCCACCATGTACCTCAGCGCCCCCTCCCTCTGGATCTCCAGCAGCTCGGCCTTGTGGCCCTGGGAGCTCCGGGGCAGCCGGAGCTTCTGGGACCACCTCTCGCCCCCTCCCGCCTCGCCTCCCGCCCCGTTGGCCCTCCTGGCTCCCGAGGGGGCGTCGGGCTCCGGGGAGGCCCGTCTGTGCCACATCTCCTTCACCCCGTCCACCACGCACAGACTCATGTTCCTCAGGGAGAAGCCCTTCTTGAAGCGGGCCTTCGGGTGGCCCACCGACACGTCCTCCGAGCTGCGCGACTGACCCAGAACGGACACCTTGTGGTTCTGCGGACTCCGGGAGGAGGAGGCGCTGCCGCCACCGCCTCCCCCGTCCATCCCCCCGCCTCCACTGTCCATGCTGTCCAGAGACTCGCTCGAAGCCCCGGTGTCTTTGCGCCGCTGGTAGAGGTCGTGGCCGTAGGTCAGCGGGCAGCCCTGGATCCCCAGGAAAGGGACGATGCTGTACTTGGTGGCCGCGTTGCAGCCGTCCTCCCCCGGAGAGGACGCCCGTTTCTCCTTGGCCCGGGTCAGCGCCGCGGAGAAGCACTCCAGAAAGTGGTTGGCGAAGTGCTGCGAGAAGCTGGCATCGGCGCCGGGCGAGTCGTAGCACGGGTTCTCCGACAGGAAGCGCTGGAACTTGTCGGCGAAGTCGGCGGCCGCGGCTCTGGCGTGGAGCTCGCAGAACTCTCTCCAGTCGGGCAGCGGACACGAGGAGGAAAGCTCCGGGCTACCGGGCAGCGCCGCTCCGTTCATCACTGGGCCATGCCAACCCACCGAGGAGAGGCTGAGGAGGAAGGAGAGGGAGAGACTGTCGGTGTGGATTACACAGAGAAAGAGAAGGAGACGACGCTGGCTTTGGGTCACACAAAGCAGCCGGGGAGCAGCCTGCATGTGAGATGGTGTGAACGGAGCAGACTGAGAGCCAGCTTACGTCCATCACCGAGATGTCTACATAGAAACACAGAAAAAATACTACTCAGATCTGCTTGGTTTATTGGAAGGGTTTTCTTTTTTTGTTTGGACAGTGAGAAGATGCAAAAGAACCCATGATCCAAAACCCCGAACCTCCATATTCCCCCCAAAAAATCTGTATTTTAGTGCTCTGTTAGATCTTATTAATATAAGACGAAGCACTGAAAATGCTTTTAGTGCTTGTCTGCCTCTGATGGACAAGCAGGAAATCTGTCATCCAATCAGATTATTGCTTCATGTCACGCTGACGTCTCTTGGTGTGGAAGTTGTTACTGAGGGTTGAGAACTCTAATGTAGCAAACGCCAGAATTACTCGGGTGTTTGAAACATGAGGTCAGAGGAAGCTTCTAGAGAGAAAACTGTACCTTCAACAGACACTACAGCTCTTTTAACACAAAGCTAAACGCTAACCGAAGCTAATACGGAGACGTTTCCCTGTTTTATCACTTTAAGAGATAACATTTCATCTTTCATAGAACCTGTTGAATTAGGAAATGTCGATAGTCTTCAGGAAATCCTTTACGTGAGGATATAAGAGGTTTACAGTGAACAATGTTTTTAAGCTAGCCACGCAGCTAACTACCCCAACCATGCTAAATGCTAACACAACATGCTAACGTCGGCGCTCTATCAATTGTGTTTTTTGCACAGTGACGTCGCGTCTAAGCCTGATATAAATAATACAAAAACTTAAAAAATGAATAAAAACAGTAAATGATATAACTGAGGATATAAAGATGAGGCACAAAAAGCCTGAGCGAATGGCTTTCTGTACGTCACTGTTTCCTTTCCGTGTGGCTCGCTTCTGTTGTCGAGCTTAAAAAGTTCTGCAATCTTAAAGTAGAAAAGTTCAACACTTCACTTTTATCTTAGTTGGCTGCTTTTATTTACCGATACATCTGAAGGACGTTACTACGGAGCCCCATAGGGGACATGGGGATTTTTTTGTCTTTTGCGTTACGTCGGTAACGCAAAAATTTTGCGAGGTGACGCAAAAGAAAAAAGAATTTCCCCCATGTCCCCTACGGGGCTCCGTACGTCACTGTCCCGGTGAAGTTTCGACGATTCAGGAAGAGACGGATCTGACCGCAGGGTTTTATTTCAGAACGAGACAAATTGTTCAAAGGTGTTTAGATTCGAGTCAGTCACAGGGAACGTTTCAGAAGAAGAAAAAACGAACGTTGTTATTAAAATCTGTTCATCTTGGATGAGGAAGAATAAAGTGGCGCCTTCACATGTTGAACCGACAGGAGAGTCAGATGGTTCTGATCCAAAAATATCCGTCAGTTCCAGTTTATGACTTGCATCATTATGTCCTCTTCAGTTCTTTTTAATTTTTTTTATATATATATAAACATCTATTCAAAAGTTGCTGACATCCGCTGTTTCTTCCCCAACACGCCAGTTCGCGTGAATCGGCTTCTTCCCCTTTCGGGCTGCAGCTCTGCCAAATCGCATCACATCACGGACTGAACTTTTCGCTACACTGGGAATCCAACGCAAAGCCATAGCGACACCGTGTCAGCGGCAGCATCCAATCAGACATCCGCACACAACCTATCCTCCGTCTTCCCCCCCCTCGCGACATCTGCACGTCGTCCTGCGGTGCCAAACAATCCGACGCGTGTTGGTTTTGATTATTTCATCCCCCACGCACCCCGAACCTCACGGATGAGCGGGGAATCGCGCGGCTGGGCGGCCGGACAGAGAGAGAGAGAGAGAGAGAGAGGCCGGATCATCTGAGCTGCTGCAGCGGCGAGAGGTTTGCGCTCTGAAAACAAACGCGTCTTTCCAGGGACTTCTGCAGGAGTCCCAGGGCTGATTGATGGTTTTGATAGAATCAGCATCATGTCTCGCTTTTGTTTTGTTTTTGCCCTCGTGATTACAAGATAGGACAAAAACAACAGAGCGGATCAGAGGAGGAGAAAGCAAAGGAGAGCGCCTCGTGGAGACCCTGTGCCAGAGTTTTAGATGCTTTAAAGGACAGGAAACTGGTGAGATGACAGAACAACAACAAACAACAAAGGAAATATTTTCTCAGCTCGATTTAGTCTCAGGAAAAATGAGGCTTCTCTCCTTCACTGCATCTTCATCACGGCTTTATTATTGCTGTGGGATTATGACTTTAGGATTAGGCTTACAATCAAATCAAACATCTTCAACCCTGGATTCAACAGGGTGGATCCCCAGTTTCCACTGGGCTGGCCGCCCACTAAACACTGGAATCCAGAAACACTCGAGATTCTCTCTAAAAACGATTTAAACTACCTATGTTAGTGGATCACACAGCTATATTTATCCTAACATGCATTACTGCACACAGTGCATCAGCATCACCAAAGACGCTGGAATTCACAGCATCTCCTCTTCAGCCAATCAGTGTCCAGGAAAATAAATCGCAATCCTGGTTTGGTTGCTTTGGAAACGCCAGCGTGTGGTAGCGTTGTGTCTCAGCTTTCCAGGTTGAGTTTTATTTTTTGAAATAGTTCCCATGTTCTACAAAACACGGGAACAGATATGCGAATGCATAAAAAAACCGAGCCGCAAATGGGAGGGAGTCCACTTTACCTGAGGCTTTTGAGGTGAATTTTAAATTTCATATACTGATTTTTATACTTCTGAATGACAGAAAAATATAAAAAAATAAATCGCTGTATGTGCCTGGAGTATTTACAACTCTGACAATTCACGTCTTTGTTATGAGACAGAAACTCGACATTATAAGTCAGGTCACATCCTTTTTGTGTGAGACTGGCTGAATACTGAATAACATGCAGAATGTGTTTTCATGTATATATACTGTATATATATTAGCCCTCAGTTTCTGCTTTCCGAGCTTCCCTTCTTAATTTTACACACGCTGATATTTCAATAATGATATATTATGCAGCCCTTATAAAAAAACTTAATGATTACTAGAGTATCGATGTAAGAAGTGGGTCAGAACTCTTACACAACAATGTGTTAGATATTGTTTGTGTGCCACATGTGCAATTACTAATCCCTTATTCTCTGTACTGTTTACCTAAAAAAACAAACAAAACAGCAACTTGACAGACAAATCTGAATCTTGGAGTCGACTTAGTTCCCCCCCCCGACCGCCCAAGACTTTTCTGAAACTCGGTTGTCCTCCAATGACCCTAGATCGTTGGAGTGAATCACATTCAGCCGCTGCGACGCGTTTTCAAAGGCTCAGCTTGCTGGCAGAGCGGCAGAGACACACGAGCGAGCCGCTCACACGTTTTCCTCTTATTTTGCGCCCTGAAGCTGAATCACGACGCGAAGTCCAGAAATAGAAGCAGCTACATTATCAGTCATCAGGTTACACAAGCCCATCCCGATAGGTTTCACACACACACACACACACACACACACACACACACACACACACACACACACCCCCACACACACACACACACACACACACACACACACACAGAGGGAGAGACGGAAGGGGGGAAAAAATGGTTTTCATTTTGGGATGAACACCTAAACAGTGGAAGATTGTTTTCTTCTCATTCATGAATTGATGGACTCATTCATTAAATGCTCCATGTATTTATGCCTTCAGGCCACACAAGCTTTGTGAGCCAAACTGCTAATCACCATGCAGTAATAATCACCCCCCTCCCTCGCTGTTGGTGTGTGTGTGTGTGTGTGTGTGTGTGCGTGTGCTGCTGATGCTGGGGAGCAGGTCAATACCCATTCAGCTATTTAAAAACCTGCACTCGGCCAACTTTCCACCCATTCAGCAGAAAAACCCAGCACACGACGAGGTGCTTCTGAAACTCCTGCCCTTCCTCGTTCAAGGATATTGAACCATCCACTGTCTCTCTCTCTCTCTCTCTCTCTCTCTCTCTCTCTCTCTCTCTCTCATACGCACAGTCATTGAGTCAGCATGAAACTAAAGCCGTAAGGCTCTGGAGGAAGTGGACAGCATTATGGTTTTCTGGGGCTCAGCAGACTCCTGAGGAGTCAAACTGGCATCTGGAGGAAAAATGATGACAAAGAAGCAGGAGGGATGGAGGTGGAGAGAGAGGTGGAATCTGGGTCCACAAGAAGTGTTTCCCTGGGATTTTGTGCAACAGACCGACGCGCAATAACGCACAACTGTGAACAAAGGTAAAATGATAGATGGGTTTTCAGAACAAAGTTGGGATGAAATTGTGCCTCTTGTTGCACTCGGTGCTTTGACACCCCTAAATAAAGTCCAGGTTCCTTCAGAGGTAGTTTGTACAATAACTCACACAGAAAAACAAAAAGTGGTAATCTGAGTTTTATAGGTCTATGCTTGAGTAAAATGAACTTTGCTTTTCTTTTAATTCTCTGAACTGCTAATGACACGACAAGCAAAAGTTTGATATTTATTAGCAGAAAATGAGAAACGGTCAAAACGACGAAAAAGACGCAGCGCTTTCAGACCTGAAATACTGCAAAGAAAACAAGTCCATGCTCATTTGGAAACAACAATATTAATGTTTTAACTCAGCGAGGGCTCATATTTGGTGGAATAACCAGGTTTTCAGTGGCGTTCAGTGCAGTGGGCTCTTAACGTTTTGCAGAGCTGGAGGTGTGAGCCTCCTATCGGACGCTTTCTGCACGGGCCGTTATTTTTCAGCAGGCAACAAGCAATGACCAGCTTCTAAACAACCACGCCTCAGGATGAATCCTGCATTCCTGTAAAAGAGGTCAGCTGTGTAAGAAGGGCCGGATCATTAACGCATGAAGCAGAAGCAAAATCTGAAGAAATTGCAGAAACGACTAGAGATTTTTGGATAGTTGGGAACCGTCGTCTCTGAGGAAGGAATGTGTTTGGACAAAACATCCAGACCGTTTGGTCATCTTTTTAAGCATTCGGTGAAATAGACCCAACGGAGCCATCGTTGGAGGAGCTGCACAGACCCACGGCTCTGGTGGAAGTATCCGAACACCACACTGTTATTGGTGCGGCCCGAAAATATAGACTGTATAGAAGATTGACAAAAAAAAGAGCAAGAGGAATGTTTTAAGACACGTTTTTGCTGTTGTGTTTACAGCTAACGCAATTTCCGGTGCGCTCCATCGAGCCGGTGTGTTTCGCACGGCACATCCAAACGTCAGTCGGGTCAAATCAGTTCTGTTCCATTTCAAACTTCAACAGAGTTCAGTCCAGGTCTCCAGCTCAGTCTGCACGAAGCAAAGCGCAGCAAATGGGTTTGTTTGTTTTTTTTGACTGGGCCGAGTAGATGGAGGTTCTGCAACAAACACCTCCAGGTTAGAGCGAGGATCACTCTTGTCGTTTCATTCTTTAAGTAGCCAGGTAAAAAACAAAGGTTAGTCAGGCTTGTGCAGGTGTGAACACAAAAGTCGTGGTCTTTTATTTTTTTTTAAATATCCTCGGTGAACTTTCACTTCCTTCTGCTTACATCTGGTAATCTGTCCAAGAGGCCGGTTTTCATGTTGGTGTTTAAAAGTGAAATGAAGTAATTACTATCAGAATTTTTTACACAAGAAATGGTTGAAAACAAGCAGCCATCTCTATTAAAAAGGTGTAACTGAAACATAGAGCATCAATGCATAGAACGCTCTGTTTTGACAGATTGGGCAACAAATTGTGACGCTGTACAATTTAACGCTGGCATAATGCCCACTCCCAGTCATATTGATATGTTTTAGAAATGAGAGTAAGGTGGGGGTTTTTTTTCCCACACGTAAAGACGAGGGACCATGTTTGAGGCCAGCTGGTAAAACAATCAGCAAGGCTGTGAAGGTGTGGGAGACGAGGGGAGCGTAAAGAAAAGCAGACACACTCCAGGACGAGAGACAGCAGAGATTCCCACATCGACACGAATCCCTTCAGAGGTTTTCAGCTCCACCGGACCAGAAACAAAGACGGGGAGAGAAAAGGGCAAACTGAAGGCGAGTCACGGGGGGAGGCTGAAGGTGTAGGCGGTCGGTCCAGAAAACCTCCCGTCTTCCTGTTTCAATCCGTTGGAACAATCCGCCACTGCCGAGCCTCTTCCTCCTCCTCCTGGTTTTACACCCTGGGGAGTGGGGCAGATATCGCTGTCAGATGGTCGAGAGGAGAGGAAGGGGACGTCGCTGCGCTGCACGGGGTCAGCGGTCTGCAAGACACGTCGTACAGCCACCATTCCCTATGTGAGGTTAGGAGAGATACGACGACGCGGCTGCAGGTTCCTGTGGGAACACTGAAGACAATTCAGTCTCCGTGACGCATAGGAGATGCACGCAGCTCTGCGTTGCCGAAGCTCGGCACATTTTCAGAGGTGAACAGCGCGCATGCGAGGTCACAGACTCGCCTATATCGTCCGTGCTGCGCGCTGCCTCGTGCCTGCAGAACTCCCCCTGTGATTGGCTGATGAGGATGATTGGTGATGTTGCGCTCTCACCGCGGGGAGTTCAAGCCCAGCCGTGTTTTCTAAGATTAGCCCTCACCACAGCAGGACACACGGCTTGGGAGCACGCTCAGTGCAGCACAGCAACGCACAACATCTCCAACACCGCAAGAGTCGCATTGACTAAAGGCCTAGCACAGGTGTAAATAACGTCGAGGCGTTATTAACACGTCATAAGGTTTACTACCTTATGACGTGTCAATCGCTGTAATAAAACAAATCTGTCAAAAGTAGATTAGAACAAAAGACCGGTGGGTATATAAATAAGCCTGATGTTAGGTCCTTTATGTAACAGCCAACCTCACCGTATCGTCCTGTGACAAATCGCCGCATAAATGTCCAATTTTACCTCAGTGATCTAAGATCAATTCATACTTTTGATGCTCACTTGCATCAAAACTATATTGTTGAACAGATCTAATAAGATAAGAGACGGCAATCTTTCACAATGGGAGATAATAGTTGCTAAGGATGCATGAAATGAAATGATATTATATATATTATGAATCATACATATTTGGTGCTGACTTATTGCGCATCTCCAGATTTTTTTCACACCCGGCTCCCTGCAGGTTCACAGCGTCATTGCATAAGCGGGTCTGATATGAAACTTTTATAGAGTCGCTATGTAGCAGAAAAGATTCAAACTCCCTCATCCTGATTATTCTAACAGACTAGCTCCTAAAAAGACAAAGAAAAATAAATGTCGTCTTGTTTGTCGTTGGTAGCAACATAAATCGATGACAGGATGGAAAACTGCCTGGTCTCACGGACAACTTAAACATTTTTTTTTTAAGTTTGATTTTTTTTTTTGCAAACTTTGTTTATTTGGTTTTTAACAGGAATTGCATAGCCATACATTTACAATGTGATACATATAAAACAAACCATACAATTCCCTTAAGTTATAAAAACAAAACAAAGAACAACAAAACAAAACAACCTCCAATCACTCCCAGACAATAAGAAAAAGTCATAAGGAAAAGAACAAAAAAAAAAGAAAAATGTTTAGAAATAAATAAAATTAAGATGCATTCTGCCATACCAAAAATAGGTACAATTTGTGCCCAGGAAAGTAAATATGAAACTATAAGAAAGGGAAAATCAGAGGGAAAGGACACAGGATGAGCAGACAAATACATACACAAAGGACTAGACTGGGACAGAATGAAAATGAACTTGACCAACTAATTGTAGCAATGGCTGCCAGATTTCTACAAATTTGTTAGAGGAACCCCGTAGTGACATTCTTATTTTCTCAAGTTTAAGAAAATAAACAATATCCCTCAACCAGTGTATAAAAGAAGGAGGTTGTGGTGACTTCCATTTAATAAGAATTATCCTCCTTGCAATAATGGTCATAAAGGACAAAGAATTTTCTTGGGAAGAGGACAAAGGAGATGGCCCCGAAAACACCCCAAACAAAACACTCTGGGGGTTCGGATCAATTTTTCTGCCAACCACGTCTGATATAACAACAAATATCTCTGTCCAAAAAACTCTTGAGCTGGGGGCACGACCAAAACATGTGTATAAGGTTTGCAGGAGACTGTTGGCACCTACCACAAACTGGGGAAACAGTGCTATAAAATTTAGACAGACGAGCCCTGGTATAGTAAACGCGGTGCACAAGCTTGCATTGAAGAAGACAGTGCCTAGCACATATAGAAGACTTATGCACCCGAATTAAGATACGTGACCAAAGCTCGTCAGGGATAGCCTCTCCTATGTCCTCCTCCCAGAGGGCCTTGATTGAGCTTAAAGAATTGGAGCGGATCGAAGCTATGCGGGTGTAAAGAATTGAAATAGATCCTTTCAGCCTAGGAATGGGCAAAAGCAAAGAGTCAAGGTCAGAGTCCTCAGGCAGCCTAGGAAAAGTGGGAAAATTACTATGAACAAAGCTGCGCACCTGTAAAAATCTGAAAAAATCTCGAGATGGAAGAGTAAATTTGGCAGAGAGTTGTTGAAAGGTAGCAAAGACACCATCAATAAATAAATCCCTAAAGGTCCGAATGCCAAGGTTTGACCAAATCACAAACGTTTTGTCTATGAGAGAGGGAGAAAAGACATGATTGTTTGCGATAGGAGCATATGGAGAAAGGAGTTGTAGACCAAAATAACGCCGAAATTGAGTCCAAATCTTGAGAGAGGTTTTAACTACGCTATTCTTCGTGTAAGCAGCAGTCGAAGATTTAATTGGTGAATACAATAAAGCTGCAAGAGACACAGGTTTTGCTGAATTCGTCTCCATTACAAGCCAGTCAGGAGAGGATGAGCCACCCCGAAGCCAGGCTGACAAAACCCCAATATTGGAAGCCCAATAGTAGTACCTGAAGTTCGGTAAGGCCATCCCCCCTAGCGGCTTAGGTCTCTGTAAATATTGTCTAGACAATCTAGGGACCCTCCCCTCCCAGAGAAAATCTGAAACAAGAGAATCTACCCGACCAAAAAAAGGAATTGGTTAAAAAAATTGGGACACATTGAAAAAGATACAAAAAACGGGGAAGAACATTCATTTTGACACAGTTAATTCGAGCTACCAGAGACAGTTTAAGTAAGGACCAGCGCTCAAAGTCTTCTTTAACTTTCAATAGCAAGGGAGAAAAGTTAGCATTAAATAAGTCCTCATACCTATGCGTAATTCGAATTCCAAGATATGTGAAGCTGTCATTGGCTACTTTGAAAGGAAAGCCTTGCAGTGGAAGAGCCCTAGCTGCTGAGTTAATAGGAAACAATTCACTTTTACCCAGGTTCAGCTTATACCCAGATAACCGGCCAAAGTCTGAAAGCAGGTGCAAAGCAGCGGGAATAGAGTTGTGCAGATCTGAAACATATAAAAGTAAGTCATCAGCGTAAAGTGAGACCTTAACTTCCAAACTATGACGTTGTATGCCCACAATAGTTGGACTCGAACGAAGCATGATTGCAAGCGGTTCAATAGCCAGGGCAAATAAAAGGGGACTCAATGGGCATCCCTGTCTAGTAGAGCGATGAAGGAGGAAGTACTCCGACCGAGTGTTATTAGTCCTAACCGAGACCTGTGGGTTAGAATAGAGCAACTTAATCCAAGTCAAAAAAGTTTCACCAAAACCAAACTTTTTGACGACATAAAAGAGGTAAGACCATTCAACTCGGTCGAAAGCCTTTTCAGCATTGAGAGAGTTAAGTTTGATTTTAAGTTATAGGACGACAAAGTAGTGAATGACTGTGACAACAACACGTGTTTTAAAGACAAGAATCGTGGGAGCTGTGGTTTGATCTTCGCTCTCTACTCAGAAACCCCAAGAGAAAACGCAACTACATTCAGAGGTCTTCTTCGATAAACAATGTACGCGTAATTTAACCTCAGACGTCTTGAGGGAACAAACCGTCACACAGACCAAGATAATGTCCGGGTTTCAGGACGTTATCTCAAATTTTGGACATTTCACAAAGCAGCGGTCAGTCTTTCAGCTCCAAACCCACCGAGAAGCTGCAGACCGTCAGGAAAGTATTTTTGCTCCCAAGCATGTTGTGGACACAGTAAAAATGTGAAAGAAGGTGATCTGGTCAGATGAGACAGATGAGATTTTGAAAAGCAACTGAAAAGCATACATCATTCACTCTCCTCACATGTTGCAACTCGGTGGCTTTGTGTTGGCCTGTCGCAAACGTTTGGGGTGTGTGGATACTTTTGCAAGGTATCGTATGTGGGAGTGCGCGTGTGTGGGCGTGAGACGGGGGAACTCTGCTGCCGCAAAAGATGAAGCGAGAAACCCGGGAAGAGAGCTGGAGGAGGTGGAGACGGACGACAGCGATCCCCCTGAGTGGGCGATCAAAGATTCAAGACGGCGCACGAGGGGTTAAGCAGGAGGAAAAGCAGAAATAGGGGTCGGCTGAGATAAACTCCCCTCCTTCTTTTAGTTTTAGATCTGCTGCCTTCGGACCGGTCGCTCGGTGACCTTTAACCCCATCGCCGATAACCTTGCCTGTTCGTAATGAGCCTGAACGTCGCACCACCAGAAACACGCACGGACAAACGGAGGGTTTTTCCTTTTTTGCTTTTTGTTTCGTTGTTTTTTGTTCGCCCTCCGTCTGGCACACAGACGGACGTCATGAATGGGATCCAGCCCCGATCCAGACACTGATACACCCCGCTGCATGCAGCCACTGTCTCTGTGCAGGAGACCATGGGCGTGTTTACAGTATGTTACTGCAAACCGCAGATAAGAATCCAGACATGATGAGGAGAGGCAGATTTTCCCCCCGCACCAAATTACCTAAGTGCTTTTCCGGTTTACCTGCGATGGGGGCAGGAGAGGGATTTCCATCCCCTTCCAATAACGTGGAGAGCAGAGCCTGAGCCTCGCCGCACACATATTAAACACATTAATTAGCCTCTCCAGCCCAGACCGTCGTCTCCCTCCCTCTCCCTCTCTTTCCCTGGCGAGGTTTGACAGTGGAAGCGTGGAGCGAGCTCAGGCATCCATATGGCAGCCGGCGATAAAGGACGGACTGCGTGGGAGATGCACATTGCGCCGCTGACTTGTATTTCCTGTCTCTCACCCACCAGGTCTAACCGATTCCACAGATGACCACGGGCCTCTCGCAGAGGAACGCTCCAGAACCCGCTTCATGTTTCACTGGCCGGGATTAAAATTTGGTTAATGTAGGAAACAGCAACAGGAAGTCGGTTCAGTCGCTTTGTGTGATATCCCCTCTTGTCTTGGTTTATCCAGCGTTTTTTTATTTATTTATTTATTTATTTGTTGACAAAATGTTTCACTTGTGATATTTTTGAGTAGAGTGGATCCATGCTTCTTAAGGCTTTTTACAGGATTTGAGCCTATCTTTTTTTTTTTTTAATCTTTTAACTGCGTGTGCTTTACCCTTCCCACGTGAATCGCTCAGGGATGAACAGGTTTTGCATCTGCAACCAATCAGTAACTGGATCTTTGTGCGTCTGCTACAAGCAGCCTGCGACAAAGGTGCAACTGTGAACATGGGAGAAATGACCAAGCAGACACAATTTGACAGGTTTTAGGAGCAGAACGGAGGCTTCAACAACGAGGCATACAGCTGGATAATCTACTGTATGCACCTGTGTTAAACTAAAGGCCCGCGGGCCAAATCCGGCCCGCCATAGCTCTTTGTGTGGCCCTCTAGATCCCAGACTAAACTCTAGGTGTGCTAAAATATTATGCTATCAATGCAGTTTTTATCAGTTTCAAGTTATTGTTAAAATTCACGCAAAAGTCAACAAATCGCTGCACTTTTTTTGCATTAATATGTAATTGGGAGTTTATTGCAGATTTCTCTCAAAAATTCTCAAAAACTTGTTTACTTGCACTAATCAGCTCCCTCAGCCTTAATGGATGTCAGACAATAGACCTTGCTCTACACAGTGAGTAATAAAAAGTCACTTGTACCAAGATAAATAAGCACAAATATCAAAAATTAGTATCGCCGACACTTTGATTTTTACTGCGAAAAATATTATTTAAGAAAAAAAAAAAATCACAAAAAGCATCACGAAATCCTTGAAGGACTGAAAAGATGTTCAAAACTATTGTTTAGTTTTAAGTATTAATATTTCATCAGTTTGCGAACTGGTTTCATCGATGCATTCTGGCACAACCGGCCCTTTAAGAGCATTCGTGATCCTTATTTGGCCCAAACCGAAAATTAAGTTTGACGTCCCTGAACTGAGAGACGATGGAGCCTTCAGGTTCCAGGTTGCGTTGTGGACGTTTCCGCTCGTTTTTTTTTCCCCACTCTTTTACGCACAAGTCCTTCTTACAGTAGGAACAGATTGACCCAGAATTGAGACTGAAAGTCCAGTGACACAATTTGCATCGGTAAACTGCAAAAGCTTCGCGCGGGGAAGCATCCACCTTCGCATTTCTGTCTGCGTGTCACTACTGGGACCGTGAGGTAAAGTGACCAAAAACATGCTACGAACTGAACCTTCACAAGTTCAGCCCCTTTACTCTCCAAGCCACTTTCACCAAGATTCAATTTAAGACTCGTTTTTCATTTGTGTCGCTTTACTTGCAATGTTATGCTTTACTTCTGTTCCAGCTTCTTTTTGTTTTTATGCTAATTTGATCCATTTTTTTTCCCCCATAAAATCCTCCTCTCTGCTGTGCAGCAGACGTTTCCATTACTCCATGAAAGGATGGCCGTCAGGGATCAGAGTTGCATTTCCCATATTTTGCCATCTGGTTCAAACAGACATCATAGCAATGAGCAGAAGGAAAAAGCTTCAGAAAGCAGCGTTCATTTGAAATGCATCACAATTCAAATTCGAGCCATTTCCAAGGTCATTTATTGCCCCGGATGATTCAAATGCTTAAGTTAAGGGGGCAAATAAACAGAAGCCAACTGGGTTTGATTACAGATACGAAATAAAAGCAGATGGACATGAAATTATGTCTCCTGTCCTCTACTTGTCGGTTTGCTCCAAAAAAAGCTACAAAATATGTCGCTGCGGTTCTGAAAGCAGATCAAGTCCAAAGGAAACATTAGGCGTCTGCAAAACAAAAATGCATTCAAACATTACGCTCCTGTCAGCAGCGCACGTCGATATTTAATAACGTGTGATGAGATCGATCAAGGAGGAGTAAATTTGATTTCATCCAATAGTTCTGAGTGAACAAGAAGCTCCTTGTTGTTGGATCGTTGCCGTGGCGCCTCGTTTCATTTTGAACGATGAAACGATGAAACAAAAAGCTCGGCTGTCTTTGATCTGAGTTCGTTTTGGGGTTTTAGACCTCGTGGCTCTGAGCGAAGGACGACCGGATCAGCCGTGTAAAACTATTATTGATGTCTGTGTGATTTCATGGGTTTTTTTTTTGTTTTTGGTTTTTTTTCAGAAAGCATAAAAAGATGTTTTATGTCAAAATTCCCGATGTAACGTTTCAGCAGATTCCGGGCTTTAAACACACGTCAGGATGTATGGATGTTATCCAGGTATTGATTGTAAAATTCAGGATCAAGAGTGAGTCTGTAGGTGAACGTCGCTCTGTGAGGGATCCAGGGGGGCCAAAGGTCAACAGGCATCTTCAGCTTAGAAAAACCAACCAGACATTAAGGTGAGTCAAACTGAGTGATTCGGGAGATCCGTGGTTTCCCCATGGAGGCTCTGACCTCTGGACAAAACTGGACAAGTTTTCACTCCAGATCCCAAAACGCCCCCGATTTCCAGGGAGCAAAAAGCACAAACTGCTTTCTGACCACGGAACCGGAACCGGATCCCTCCAGCTGACCGGGCCGTGAACGCCTCACAGCCAGCAGGGCCTCCTCGGTCGTGGAGAGAAATCAGACTTATTAGGGCTTCATATTAACTGTCTGTCTGCTGACACACGAGAGAAAGTCGATAGCAGGCCTGAAAGCGGGGCCGCTGCAGGCCTATTTAAAGCCCACAGTGGATCGTTGTGCAGCCTGCGCGCTGCGTGGCTTCATGAATGGGAGTCTGCGGGGCGGCCGCCTCCTGCTGAATGGCTGACAGCTCCCGGTCCGGATGAATGGGAACAAATGACTGCGGATCACAGAACCATCCAACTTGGCCGGTGCCGGGCCGCTCCGGACCGGACCGGACCGGACCAAACTGTGCTCCTTCAATTAAGCCTCCTAAGTGGATTATCGGAGAAGCCCTGTTCTCTCTGTTCACACCGTGACCCTCTCCTCCTCCTCCTCCTCCTCCTCTTCCACTCCCTCTCGCCATGCAGAGCCCGATGCGCAGCCCGTCCCCCGCTCCGATCCGGCCCATTGCCATCCGAACCCGAACCTTCCCGCAGGTTTCACCGCGGACGCTGGACGAAGCGGAGGCGCAACAAACAAGCAGATTATTCACGAATCCTGCGTCTTTACGATCAGCGTTGTTATGATGATGATGATGATGATGATGATGATTATTATTATTATTATTACTATTATTGTCCTTCAGGACGCAAAGTGCGTCGGGAGGTAAAGAAGGTGTCAGGATGGATAAAAGCAGGTCCAAACGCAGCAGCAGCAGCAGCACTCACCTCAACACGCTTTCATCGGATCTCCGGTGTTTTCCAGTGAGGATGTTCAGTCGGTGGATTCAGCCATGGTTAGTCTGCCCCCATCCCCGCCCCTCCCCACCGGCTCGTCCGACGCTCTCCCGTCCGGTCTACAGGCGCTGCGCGGCGGCCAGCGCTTCCTCCATCTCTGCGCGGCGCACTGAGCTGCAGCTGCTGCTCTACACCGGGCTCTATGGCTCCACAGAGCCAGAAAACCAGCAGGAGCTAAAACAACACACACACACACACAAGCATATACACACACACACACACACACACACACACACACACACACACACACACACACAGACCACTTCCGGCGAAGGCTTTCAGAATAAAAGCGGCTGGCACTGCAATCCCCAGAGTTTAGGCGCGGTTCCACACAGCGCGTCACGTTTAAGGCTCTCACGCCCCGAGGAACCTGAACGTGTCGGTTTTATTTTGTTGGTTTCAACGAGTCCAATCCGGCAGCGTCGCCTGAGCGTCACCGCAGATTCACCTTCGCGAGTGGAGAGCTGCAGCTTTCACCGCGACGCTCTGCTGCGAAACTGTCTGGGAGGTTTATGCCAAACCTAATGAACAAAGAAAGGTGGACAAAAGGAACGGAGAGTCATACAAAAGTTTGTTTTTCTCTATTTAAATCCAAATAATGGAAGCAAAAATTTTGTTTTTAAAAAAATGACAAATTTTGATCGAAATCACAAGTTGTCTTTTTTCTACAGACGTTATTATGGTCTGTTTTTTAAAACTCATTCCTTTCTGAGAAGGTAGAAGTCAAGGTTACTAACTGAACAGACAGAGATTACTCAGCCAGAGAAACATTGACGGGACAATAAACAAGTAAAATGAACTTTTTATTAAACTTATAAACGATTAAATGGGACGTTGGGAAATACCACAGAAGAAGCTCAGGAAATATAAAGACTCAAAGGAAACAGAAGAGGAAGAAATAAAGCACAAAGTCCAGATTAGAAAATAATCAAAGTTCCCAGGCTGTCGCATTTTTAAAGTGGTTTTATTTTCCAGATGCGTGTCAAACCTGAGGCCCGCGGGCCAAGCCTGGCCCGCTGTGGCTCTTTATGTGGCCCTCTAGACTCCAAATTACATCTGGAAGTCCCTCCAGTTTTACTCAAATCCGCAAAAATCCACGCAAAATTCTCACAAAATCGACACATCCCCACATTCTTTCTGATTTTACAGATTTTTTTTCCTCAACATTAGCCAAAAAAAGGAAAAAAACAAACAATCGGTTTAAGTGACTGCCGAATCAGCGTTACTTGATGTCAAGTTACAGTCCAATGATCGACATGGCGATTAATAAAAAGTCACCTTTGACGTCACACATCAGCACAAATATCGTATAAAATCCCTTACAAACATTTCTAAATTACCAAAATATGTGATTTTGATTGCAGAAAAAAAAAAAACAAGAAAATCCCACCATGCTGGACGGACTGGTCAGTTTGAAGAGACGCTTAATGTCATTTTATTTTAATAATGCTGAAACAGCTATTTGTTGACATTTTAACAACTGAATGTGTTTTATTTTTGTTTTACATTCCGGCCCTTTAAGAACATTTGGATTTTTTTTGACGCGGCCCAAAATGAGAAGGAGTTTGACCCTCCTGACCTGGACGATTAGGAAAAGCAAATGAAAATGAGTAAAACACATAAACCAAATCTTTCAGCAGCAAATTCCAGATGAACCCAAACGCCGCCGCAGTACAGAATGACACTGTATTTTCAGTCGTCATCGACCAAAGGAGGAAGTGAAACCGCTGGAAACGTGACCATTTGTCAAATGACCAGATTTTTTTTCCGTCAGCTTTTTGCTCACCGTTTTTGTCAATGTCACAGAAATCAGCAGATGGCTGGAGTTTTGAAATAAAGAACATTTTCCGCTTGATATTAAGTTATTGAACATAACAGCAGCTTTATATTTAGCTTTGTTGTGTGACATGTTTGCTGCTACGCCACTCTGGGGCCAAGCAGCTGTGTTCATAATAAAGATATTCGACTTAATATGAAGAGCTGAAGACTGGTTAACATTTTTCTTTCATCGTATTTTCTACTGACTGCTCACAGATTCTTAGGCAAACAGTTGATGGACGAAACCGTAAACTTTCCATTTCAATGTTTGGGCTCAAAGAAGCTTTTCATCAAGGCAAACCTGATTTCATCCAAGGTGTCGTTTAATATGAGAGATGAAATACGTAACGTCCCCATAATTCTTGAGATCAACCTTTTCCCTCAGAATAGAGAAGCTGATCTGGAGTTTCACTCTTGATATTTTATCTGCCAATTATAAAACCTGCGAAGGTAAAAGAAGCAGAACTCCTAGAACAGTTCTGCTTCGTAACCTGGGTTCGGTCGAACCCTAGGGGTTCCGCGGAGGTAAATTAACTTCATACCAGGTGAGTCTCTCTCACCTGAGAATGTGAAACTGCACTGGGCTGATTTTGCCTTCAAATAATTTTAACAACGCTCCTGTAGAAGATTCGTAACTTAAAAGTCTGAAACAGGAACAGGTCTGAAAAAGCAGCCTGTGTGCTTCACTCAGGAGAGAGATTCATTTGGTGCGTCAAAGAGTGATGTCATCACTGCTGATGCCATTGTTACCAGCGGAACTGAACATTCTACTGGTCCATTCACATCAAACACGTTTAGAGCGTCAGGCGAGTCTGGTTTACATTCAAAGTCTATGTGGAGTGTTGGATCCGCAAGATATGTCAAACGCTCCAAACGGTTCGAATCACGCCGCGCTAGACGCTCGAAATGCACTAGACAGTTGAAACGTGCCGCAACAGCCCTCGACGTGGCTCCACATAGACACTGAATGCAAACCAGACGCATTCAATGTCTTTGCTGCTCAAAATGCATTTGGTGGGTTTTGAGCACCAAATGCGTTCAAAACCCATTTGGTGTAAACACACCATTATATGTCCAGTGTCACATTAGGTCAGTGTTTCTCAATTCCAGTCCTCAGGCCCCCTGGTCTGCATGTTTTAGATGGACAGTGCATTAGTTCCATCATATTAGGACTAAAGTCTGGTCCTAACATGATGGACTCATTGATTTGGGTCAATCAGTAGACTAATTGGCAGTTAGTCTACTGCCAATTGCTTAGTGGCAATAGACTAGTAATCTAATGTGTTGAATGTGCTCAGACACATTCAACACATTAGAAACCAAAAAGCTTTTAGTTTGGTTCTTTTAGTTCATCTTTTGAACCAAAAGATGAACCATCTTTTGGTTCAAAAGATGAACTTTCAAAGTTGCCGGAAGGACTTGATTCCCCCTGGATCTTTGTTGGTACATCTTCCGGCTCAATGGGGCTGTCGTTGTCATCCTCGAAAGGGAAAACGACGGCGTCGTAGTCGACTTGGACATCGAGGTCCATTATGTCGACCCATGAAAGCTTAGATGGAAAAACTTCATGGTCACATGCAAGCTGTTGTTGCTTCATGTCGATGTTCTTGCTCTGAAAGGCGTGCGATATCTAGAATCGATATGCCGCTTGTTTCAATGACTTTCGAACGTGCTTTGTAGAGTGATCTGCCGCAATAGAACTGAGGAACAGGTCTGACAAAACGCTCTCTGTGAGCTGCATTCAAGAGAGAGATTCCTCTGTGGCATCATGGAGTTATGGCATCACTGCTGATGTCATTGATACCGTTGCAAAAATATTCTTTTTCTATGGGAGTTGATAAGCAACCAGCCCTAAAGTACTGCCATCTGCTGGCCTCGCTTGGGAGTGCACTTCTAAATAAAATTACTGCGATGCCATCATCATCTGTTGAAAAAAGGCTGAAAAATTGACACTTTTCTGAGAATTCTAAAATTAAATTCTAAAATATATTTTGTTTTTCTCCACAATAACCCTAATATTATTTTGCACCAGCAAAGACAATCAGGTTTTTATGTATTGATCATCTAGTGGTGGCGAAAGCAACAACAACAAATAGTCTCATGTCTTCCTCTCCGTTCATTTTCCCTCCACATGCAGGTTGTTTGGCAGACACCATGACTCCTCGCGTGTCTCTGCGCCGCTCTCCTCCCAGTAAGTAAGTGGCACAGCCAGCTGAGCTTCAGCGTAATCCTTTCTGAGAGGATCGGATCTGTCGAACGGAGGGCGAAAATAATCACCTGGTGATGGAGCGGGGACGATCAGCTGCTTCACCGGGTCACCGGTTCGGCCTTCCGCCTTAATCAAAGCCTCAAATTAATCTCGTTTTCCAAACTCGCCACTCGGCAGCCTGTAAGCTTGCGACGAGCAAATCATTTACTGGCATCAAACAGATAAACAAATGAAAGCACAGAGTCTAGGATTTATGCACTCAGTCTGCGTCGAGGTGTTTTTTGTTTTTGTTTGGGGTTTTTTTGCTAGCAAAGTAGAAGCAAATCTGTGGAAGTGAGATGGTCTGTAGTCTGTATCGATTGGATGACCGTCTGCTGAAATACTGATAAATCATTCATAACAACTTACTACAACTACAACTTAGAAGCTGCATAAAAACCCCTTAATGTCTGATGAAGCTTAATGTTGTGATGTACTTCACAAGAAAACTGGGTCGGGTAGCAACATATTAAATCCCTTCAAATGATGCGATTCTCTTGAAAGGATAGCAAATATTTATTTTAACTTGCCACATAACTCTGTGGCATTCTGATTTAGTGATGTAATTGTGTTAGTTGTGTTACCAGCTGAACGCCACTAGAGGCAGTAGTAGTAGTCCCAGAAAGTAAATCCTCATAATCAAGGGTCACAAAGGTCAAAAATAGGATTAACACAGGATTTCACATTCATTCATCGATGGAAACCAACAGGAAGCTGATCTGAATCATGCTGCTGAGTAAAAACTCTAACGCTGCTGTTGCTAATTTAAACACTGGAATGGAGGAAACCGAGTTGTGGATGGAGTGACGGCGCCGCCTCCCTCCGCAGATCCTCTCGTCTTATTGATCCTCAGACACTTCCTGCCGGAAGGACGGATCGACGGCCGCTCCCCCTCAGATCCCTGCCTGCCGCAGCATCTCATCCACACTCTGTTCAGATCGACGTCTTGACATCTATTCCTCTTCAACAAGACATCTCGACTTCATGGACGGCACGACCTCCTCCTCCTCAGAGCCGATCAGGCGGCGCGGCACTCGATGTGAAGCCGATTTCCCGTAAAAGCCTCTAAAGTGGTTGAGATAGGAACTGGCCTCTCGGGGCTGTTTGATGATCGCCGTGTTTGCGGGATTTTAATGAGCAGAATCTGTTCCTTCTTTACCGTCTGCAGACCAGAATCAGCTGTGAAGCTCAGCTGCAGACCAGCACACCTCCGCCCAGGCCGGCTGGTTTCTGTCAAGTGACGCTCTGTGACGCTTCCGCATCTTTTGGGTTCCTAGCTGTTGGACAGCGTCAATGTTTTATCGTGATATTTTGCGATACTATTGTGATATCGGTAAAAGTGATTAGAAGCTTTTATTGTTCCTTACAGATGTGCTACATAGCGCAGCATTAACAGGCAAACACAAACACTTCTCTTGAAAAACATCCATCATGATTTATAACGCTAAGCTGCACACAGTAACCATTTTTATTCATATTTCCAAATTTATCGATACTCTCACTGAACAAAAGGTGGGAAAAAATAGCAAAACTAACAACCTAAAATATATTGACAATAGAAAAATGGCCATTTTCCAAGCCATGGTCCAGATTCTCAACTACATGAGATCTGGACTTTGACTAGGCTATTCTAGTCAAAATCTAGTCTAGTCAAATTCTAGGCTGCACTGGCTCTTAAAAGTAATCTTCCAGCATAACCTTAAACTTTTGTCAGCGTGTAACAAGTTTGCTCTCAGGACGGTCCTGTGTTGAGCTTCACCAGTTCTCCCATCAACTTTGAGCAGCTTTCCTGTCCCTGATGGAGGAAGTTCTTGTAAACGCTGCGCAGTTTATCTGAATGTGCTTGATTTTTAAAAATGTGTCAACTTCCTCAAGCTCTGGGTTTTAAGTAAAGAAAAAAAAAATGTATGCCACACTTTCCAGATTTTTAATTTTTTACAATTTTATGTTAAGTTCATAAATTGTTGTCCTTCTATTTCTGGGTTATGCTGCTGCAGGAACACAGACGTGTGCGTGTGCATGTGCGTGTGCATGTGCGTGTGTGTGTCCTCCTGCAGAGCGTTCAGGAGGTGATGTGTGTAATGATGTCATCCCATCCAAGCTGGGAGGGTTCGGCCCAAACATAGCACCGGAAATAACAGCGTCAATGACACGGTAAACAACACGAGCGAACAACAGGAAGGGCTCGACGTCAGGGCGCGTTCATGTGCTGCGAAGATTAAGAAAATAATGTGCTCCAGGTCTGACACCGAGACAGGGACGTCTAGTGAACTGGACGGTTTGGTTTCTGTGTTGGTTTCATTTGTTTTACAAATGGGTTTCAGTTTGAATGACAGAAAGACTAAAAGCCAGACCTGCACATTGTTGCCTGCAGCTGAAACCAGATCATTTCAGAAGTTTCATCAGCTGCGGCTCACCACCCAGGGCGGCATGGTGGAGGCGGGACGGCAAGAGAGAGAAAGTGTTCTCATCAATATCCTTAGTTCCTGTTGTGCTGATGGGTTAGTCAGTAAAATTCTGCACGTTTGCGAATCTATAATTAATTTAAGCGTCTAGAGCAGGGGTGGGCACTCCTGGTCCTCGAGGGCCGGTCTCCTGCAACTTTTAGATGTACCTCTAAATCAACACACCTGAATCAAATAATGAGGTCATTAGCAGGACTCTGGAGAACTTGACTGCATTTAGCAGGTGATTCAGCTGCTGGATTCAGGTGTGTTGGACCAGGGAGACATCTAAGAGTTGCAGGACACCGGCCCTCGAGGACCAGGATTGCCCACCCCTGCTCTAGAGGATGCAGGATGATGGATCCGGATTTGAGTGTTCAACAGAATAAAATAACTTTGTTGTGCCGACAACCGGAGTCATGCAGATAAATATAGGTCACTAGTAAGTCGGGGAATAATAATAATAAAAAAAAGAGAGACGGTACAGAAAGGTCACATGTGTAACGTTAAAACAAAACTTGCTACGTTCACACAGCAGGCGTTGATGCTCAGTTTTGATCGTAAGTTTTTTTTATGATTATTTTAAAGCTGTTGCGCGATGGAGGCGACACTACCGTTTCAAGATTGTGAGAAAGAAGATCGCCCTCTGCTGAAATGCGCAGCTCCCGTTCAGAAACAACCAATCAGAGCCGAGGTGAGGGTCTTAGCGTTCATGCTGCGCTTCATTAATCAAGTTCAGATTCCCTACAGAGAATGAAATCACTTTGGATTATTTCGAAGCAGTTTTTCTTTTTCTTTTTGGTGTGTGTGAGGGTTGATTTTGAATTCATCTAAATTTGGATTCATTTTTCTTTCTTTTTGTGTCACTAAAGAGACGATGATAAAAATCCCTGGCGTTCTCCCAGCAGTCAGGCTCTGAATGTGGGGAGTGGAGAGGGGAGTTTTGGACTCTGAATATCCGGCGTCCGGACAGGGTTCGGTTCTGATCACGTGTCCGACTGAATCAGAGAGCGAGGGGAGCGTTTGGCATGGAGTCACCTGACAGGGGAGGCCTGTTGCCATTGCAACGCCGTGGTGACGGGGTGAGGGGGCGACGCAGAGGAGGAGGGGGGCAAAAAAACACAACAACTTTAATGCACACAGAAAACGAGGACGGGTGTTATGAGGAGCTGAAATACAATGAAGGGATTTCAGTCTGAAATGAAACAAAATAGAAACACACACAAACACAGATACACACTCCCACACACACACACACAGTGTTTGCATCCGCAGCAGTTTCTGGTTTGAGCTACTTAACGACACAAAAAGAGAGAAACGCTGAATGGTCCGTCGACTCAATGAAAGCCCTGAATGAGATTTTCACAGCCGCAGAGGAATGAATGAAGACGGAGCGGAGAGCTTACCTGGAGGAAGGAAAAAAAAAAATATATATAAAAAACAAGCAGAGAGGAACTGTTACATAATTCATCTCCCCCCGGAGGCCCTGCTGAAGCTCTGCATTCATTCAGGACGCAGCGTGGAGGAATTCAGGGCCTCACACACACACACACACACACACACACACACACACACACACACACACACACACACACACACACACACACACACACACACAGCCTGGTTCACCAGGATGTGGGCCCCTGGGCTGCAACCAGGTTTGGTGATGCTGATCAGCCGCAACATTAAGACCACTCACTTTAAGTAAGTCTTGAGTAAAGATATACTTTAAATCAAGTGATTCTTCAATTTACTTGAGTAAATTGAAGTGGATGGTGAGGTTCCCTGTGGTTCCCTGAGGTTCCCTGTGGGTTGGGAACCAGGGGAACTCCTCGACCTCTTCACCATGTCGCTCCAATCCTTTCTGAACAGTTCTGAAGTAGGAGGACAGCGTTTCACTTCCATGGTTTCTGCAGGTTTCGCCAATTCAAATTTAAGGCCTTTTTAAGACCACCATAACTGGAATTTAAGACCTGCGTCGTGACAGAAACGCACCAAAAGAAAATCGCAAAGAAGTTATGCATGTCGGCGAAGATGAGCATGTTCAGCCGACTGCAGATGAATTTACACTTCCCTAAAATGGACGTGAAAACGTCTCGCTAACTCTACCCTTGCTTTGGCTAGCATGAGCATATTAGCAGCTAATTAACGGTAGCCGCGACCGCCTTGAGTCATAGATTAAATAGTGCTGCAGCAACAGAATTTAAAACAAGGAACTGACATATTTAAGATTAACTTGTTGCTCAATTTCAGACATTTTCAGGACGTAATTTTAGATACATGAATTTAAGGACGCCATGTTTTATGGGCATCATTTCAAGGCCGGGTGAACGCAAATTTACACTTTCACATCTTTTATACGTGAAAACTCCTGTTAAACTGCACATTGAATTTCTCACTTTAATATGATGCGCTACCGTTGTGTTGATCTCCAGTTTATCCCCGTTACACCCCAATGGAATAAACAGTTTGCAGATGTTGTGCAGAAAACTTTTAAGTTGCCTACAGGGACTGTACTTCGGATTTCCCTGCAAAACCTACCACCGTGCTCACTTCACAGAAACGGAACTAAAAGTCTGCAGCCATGACAGATTAATCAGTCATATTGACACTGAAACAGCTTTATTGCCCTCTGCTGAACTCCTGCTGGAAATGAAACAAACAAGAGTTTTTTTTATTTAATTTTTTTTCTTTTTTATTATCACCACCAAAGCAGATTACTTCCTCACTGGGGGAGACGCGACATGAAGGAGCTTTCCCGTCAGATCAGTCTGAATAAAGCAAGCCGTCGTCTGCAGTAAAAATAACATCAGGGCCATTAAGGCTTCACTCAAGACCTTTTCTTATTCCTGATGGAGGCTGCAGCAGCTGAGATAAGGGAAACTGGAGTAAGTGCTGGAGCCCAGGAGGATGATGGGAGGTCGTATTAGGTGTGTGGGGTCAAAGGTGAACGGCGATTGCGGAGGGCAGGATGAGGCCGTAATTGTGCTGAGATGGCTCGCCGTCTGCTCCGATTGATAAGCGAAACGAGGACGAGACGCAGCGAAAAGCGGAGGAGGAAGAGGAGGAGGAGGAGAGCCAGGGCCTAATGGCCGCCCGCCGAGGCGCTCCTGAAGAGGAGGCGTCTCATGAATAATGCAGACGGGGAGGAAGGGGAGCTTTAAGTGGGGCTGCCATCGTTCAAATCTCCAATCAGCACATTGTGAGTTTTTTTTTTCTTTTCTTTTTTACTTTCAGTGCAGTTATTAGTTGGTTGCTTTGAGGTCAAAAGGTCAACAAGAGAAGCTCAAATTATGCTAGAATATGAGTGCCTGGGAAAAAAGCAGCACTTCTCTCTGGGTACTCTTGCTTCCTCTGTTCAATAGCAAAATAAAAGCAAACATGATGCTCTCAGAGCTGCTTCGTCCTCCAGCATAGCAGCATCTGTGCTGCTATGGTGGTGAGCAGAATTGTAATTTTAGTTCTCCGTATGTTGCAAGAATAAAATGTTTGCTGCTCTTCCAACTTCAGCTCGTCTGTCAACTTGAACCTGCTTTTCCACTTCATCGCCTCCATAGTATAATGTCTTCTTCATGTGAAATGTAAACGCTTTGTTGACATTTTTGACATTCCTACACTTCAATGCGCTTCATTCGATAAACCAAGAAAACGCAAGGAGTCAGTTTACGTCTGCCGGCTCCTTTTCATTCACGGTTTCTGTTCGTTGCTGCATGAGCTGTATTCATATTCATTACTGGACGATTGAAATGGAAAATAGAATGAAATGTTCATTTCTTGTCCACCTGCAATGGTTTTTCTCTTCTCACCTTATTTTGCTTCGCACACGTCGACGATGTGCCGCATCGGTCACGTTAATAGTGTTCAAACCGCAAACCTGACATATAAAAGCGATTAATAATTCAGATGTGGGAGGAAAAGAGCAGGTGTGTGCCGCATATGGAGGCCACAGTCCATGACGCAGCGGCTCCAGGTTTCACTCCTGACCCATGAAACCCAGCACTTTGAAAGGAGATTAAAATCATTTCCAGACGTAACATAAAAGCTGAAGAGAAATGAAGCGGCTTCGGCTCGGAACGGGGACAAGAACGACGACACTCCACAGCAAGCTGCTGCATGGCCTTTATTTAGAATACAGCTGCAAGGATAGAAAGGGAGGAGTAAGCAGGAAAACATGCACAGTAATGCCCTTAAGGATGACAGACTCAGTAACTCAAATCATTGCAGTGACATCAGACAGGAAGTCACAGTAACCAGAGGATCTCTGCACCAAAGACAAATCAATAAAACTGCGTCCAATTCACTTCCAAACGCCGTAAATCAAGACAAAAACTGTATTCATACCACCACCGTGATCAGATCTTGTTTCTACTGCTAACCTGTCACCATAGAAACCATTAAAAAAAATGACTACCCTGGTCCCTTTAACTACACTAACCTTCATTAAACCAGAACACAATGTTAACACCATTTTCAGTATATGAGTGATCCTAAACTCCAGTCATAAATCTGGACCAGTAAAGAGTTTATCAGAGAAGGAAACAGGGAATGGAAAGCTCAACTGTCCACGGCCTTAAAACGCCCTCTGGTGGACAGAAGAGCTACTGCAGCCAGAGAGAAGGAGAATCGACTTCTGAAGCAAGAGGAGCGCCGCTCCAAAGCCTGAGCCGAAGCGGGTCGGCCTAAAGGTTCTGGTCGTTCTCATGGAAGCGGTGGAGGTGGTCAGCATACCTGGGAGAAAAACATATATATATATATATATATATATATATATATATTAGTTAATTAGTTAGCAGGATGTTTGAGCCTTCAAAGCCAAGAACAGGACGATCGCTGACTTTTTAGCACAGAAAGCGGTGCAGTCTCTGCCGATGCTCTCGCTCCAAGCAGTCTTGTACAACACCTGGGGGGGGAAAAAAAAAAAAGAAAAAGAGGTGATTCCCTTTTCTCTAAAGCTAAACTTCACACAGCGGTAAACCGTTCCCTACCAGGAAGACCAAGAGGTGCAGGAACAGGGTGTAGAAGAAGGCGATGGTTCTGGCCATCTTGTTGGAGAGGATCACACGGCCCTGGGAACAGAGAGCAGTGTGTGGGTCTGCGCTGCGTCAGACACAGAGACAGAGAGATTCTCCTAGACTGAGACGCACCAGACTGAGAGTTGCTTTGTCCCAAGGGCTGAGGCTCAGGTACCGACGTTGACGCTCCTGCACACAACATCAGCGTCACAGAAACAGACAAGTATCCAGCTTGACCCATATCCAGGGCTATTTATATTTTAAACTCAAACTCTTTCAAAGGTGAATTTTAACCGCTATAATGAGAGAATGCATTTTAAACACTAGGTGATGATGGTTTCTGTTCACGGTCTCTTTCAGCTTGTATGGACCTCTTCCATATATCTACCTTTAAACCAGTAAAGGCTGGTTGGATTTCTGCAAATTAAAGATGGACTGAAAGGTGGCAACAAATGAAACACTGAATCAGAAACTTCAGGTAAAATATTGTTTTTAAATGAGGGGAAAAACAACTATATGGACTCTAGTGAAAGCACTCAGGCCTGCTTGTGCTGAGTAAAGTGCGCTGCGTGTCTCATACTCTCTTGCTGAAGGAAGCAAATGGGTCCAGTCTCTCCTCGTACTGGGAGGAGTAGCGCATCACAGTGTCGTCGCTGCCTCCGGCCTGAAAACAACAACATCAACAGATTTTAGATTCCCTTCATGCATTCTTCCGGGATCAACCTCCAAAAGAGCAAGGGGAGACCCACTCTGCCCGGGTAGCTCTGCAGGAACTTGATTTTCTCGTAGAGCTTGATGTTGTCGGCCCTCAGGCTGTCCAGCTCGCCCTGCAGGGCCTGCATGGTCTGCTGCACGGAGCGGCTCTCCTGCAGGGGTCGAGAGAGGGGGACGCGTGAGGAAGGCCGCATCCGGTAGGAAACATAAACGGGGACACACGTTCAAGGTCTGTGTGAGCAACTCACGGCTTCCAGCTCCTGGTTCCGGGAGCGGAAACGCTCCCTCTGGCTGGAGATGATGGACAGCAGAGAGTCCATCTGGCCCTGGGGAAGCTCAGGCTGGGGGGTCGCGCCTGAACCTGGGGGTGACGGGCCGCAGACATCGACTCAACACCAAATTATCATGGACTTTGGTTGTTTACGTACAGGTGGAGTTGTAAACCGGGTATCTGCAGGTTTCAGCTAATCAACTATAAGAGTTTTTAAGATCGATTTAATGCCACCGTGAAAGAAATTTAAGACCTAAAACAAAACTAAATATATGGGATTTCGGGGAGAACTTGCTGCTTTACAATCAAGAATAGCAAAAACTGAATCCAGCTTCATCCCCACGGTGGAGGCAAAAATACCAGCTAGCTAGCTAGCTAGCAAGGGTTTATTAGCAGTGTGTTAGCGATAGCCTCAATCGCCTCGGGTCACAGAACGCTATAAACACGTTTGTGAGTGACAGAAAAGTCCTGGGAGAATTAAAGAAACCACATAAAATAATGCTACCACAACAAAGTTTAAGACCTGTGATCAACACATTTAAGACCAATTTACATTTTTTTTAAAAAATGAATTCAAGACATTTTAAGGCCTCAATTTCACATATGTGAATTTAAGACTTTTTAAGGATGTGCGGACACCTGGTGAAGAGACGATGTCTTTCATTTGTCTCATCAGAAGACAGAAAACAAACGTTCTGACCCTGCACCACATGTAGTCTGTCATAAGAGGCAAAATAAATTAAAGTGACATAACATTTCACAAATTCTGCAGAAACTATTTTGTCTTAGAGATTAAATATTTTTTCAATCTTAAATCAAGTAAAACCAAACAAAATTTGATCTCTTTACTTCCCTTTTCTTACTACGGCAGTGGAGCTTCTTGTTATCCGTTTTTATTAAACAATCCATCTTTATCGCAAATATATTCTGCCGCAGATTAATAACGGATGTTTTTTTTTTCTCTTGATCTGAATTTAAAAGGACAGAAACAAATCTAACTGAACAGAACACAGTCAGTCGTGGCAAATGATTTTTTTTTCTCCCCCTCATCATTATTGTAAAGTTAGAGCGAAGAGGTGAGATTCAGATCAGGCCGCCTTCAGCAAGGTTTCCTTTGTGAAAAGCTGCTGAGGGATTTTGGCAGCGTGCTTTGGATTGCCATCAAGCTGTCACAGAAACTTTGCTTCCCATCGATGACCCCTGAGCCAAATCAAAGAACACTTGCCTTTCTGTTTTTAAGGGCTGGATTGTGTAAGCTGTCCTCCTCCTAATCCCTCTGCAGCTCAGATTAGGCAGAAAGAAACTCTTGCTCTCTTGATTATCTGAGTCTCCTTCAATCTACTGCATGGTTAGTAATAAATAAACACATTTATGTTGAGGGAGGATAGAGAGATTTCTGAAATAAAGCGTCCTGCAGCACATGTTGCTTTCCATTCGACTCTACAGACCTAAAAGAAAAACGTCGTCCTTGTGGGACGGACGGGTTTTTGTTTTATGAGGTAAGAAGTGTCTTTCTTGACCCAGACTTGGTGCTTTTTTATTTAGCTGAGCTTCTTTCTTGGATGAAAGAAATGAAAAATATGTTGATACCACTGATTGCATAATCCCTTCCTTTACGTCCTTCCAGCTCAGTTCTACTGCTTCCCTTTCTTGAAGAAAGCTACTGACAATTATTAGTGCCATTAACGCCAGTTCTTTGCTTTTCTCTTCAGCGGAAAGTACCACCAGTTCTGCTTTTAGCAACGTCTCCTTCCTAAGCTGTTTTGTCCTGCGTCTCTTTCCAGAACAAAACCCACTGGTGGAGTTTCAGCTGCTGTCGCCTTCGCGTTCCCTTCGTTTTCCTTTTCCATCAAAGTCCTCCCGGATTCACTCTCCTGTATTTCTTTCTGGAAAGAAGCTGCAGACTGATCTGTTTCTGTCACAGCTATAAATGTGTGATCCTAATAGAAAGCACCGCCTGCTCAGTGCTACTGATGTGCTCAGTTTTTCTATCAGTGAGAAAGTACGCCCGACCCAGTGCTTCAAAGTTTAGCTGCACCTTTCTCACTAACGGAGCTCATGACGAAGGTAGGAACGTCATGCATCTTTGAATTGACTCGCCAGTGGAAAGTACTCACCGCAAAGTGCTTCTGTTTAGAGAAGTGCATCCTTCCTGGTTGACTCCATTAAACCCTGGCCATCGTTACCTTGTTCCTCAAAGCTTTTGCTACTGCTGACTTTGTGTATGCTTAGTTTTTCTTTCCGATAAAAGGTGCACCCGGTCCAGTCCCTCTCTATAACAGTTTATAACTATATTATATTGTAACTGGCATTGAACTGAACTAGATCTGATCACACTGAAATGACCTGGAATCATATCCGTCGCTGCGACGTGTCTTGTCGTGGACGCACCTGCAAATGCGGCGGAGGCCTCTTTGACGGGCTCCGGGATGTTGCCGACCTCCGACCCGTCGGCGTCGGGCCGCGACAGGGACGACATGGTCTGGATGGTGCTCAGGTCGTGCTCCAGCTTCAGGATGAGCTCCTTCTGCTCGGCGCTGGTGCGCACCGCGGCGGCAAACTCCACCTGCAGCTCGGAGTAGCGGCCTGTGGGGCGCACGAGATCAGTCACAGGTTACAGACGGGTCACTTCCTGCGCAGGACGCACGGAGATCTGAAGCGACTCACCTGAGGGAGACGGCCGGAGGAGTCCAAAAGACCTCTGAAACCCTAGCGGTTCGTTTTAACCTCAACTGACCTCTTTCTCTGAGAATACTTATAAGTTTGGGAACCGACCGCGTCTCGTAGAAAAAAATGAAACAAACAAAACAAAAATAAAAAACCCCAAACAAACAACAAAAGTACACTTTTAGTATTTGTATAAAAGAGATTTACTTCAATTATCACACCTAGGGTGCATGTGAATAATAATGATGATGAATCAAATGTCAATCATAACAAATACATTGTGAACGTTTCATACAGTGATATTGCTTTTCAATGTCGTAGAAGGGACTGTTTTACAGTGCTGAGAACAAACAACATGATACGTTTAGTAAATAGAAAGCTAAAAGAAACAATGATACATGAAGAAAAAAAAACAACAAAAAAAACAAACAAACAGAGGGACACCCCGAAGGACAGAGAAATAAAAGCATCTCAGGAGTGACAGAAGTGCTGAAGAAACCACTTATTTCAAAGAAAAAAAACAAAAAAAAACAGAGTAAAAACATCGTAACATCCCTTTACAGTCATGCAGCCTCTTGTACTACAACACACACTTTCCGCTCGCTCTGTCTCTCTCTCACACACACACACACACACACTCACAAAATAAGCAGTGGGAGAAGTTATGAGGATTATTACTTCCACGTTGTTGATGGCGGTGTTGGAGAAAAACAAAAGAATCATCTAGAAACACTCTGAACCTGCTAAAGCCTTGACGAGCATCTTAAAGCTTTCCAAAAGAGGGAGGAGGACGTGGGGGGCGGGTGAGGGCGATACGCGGGGGGGATGGAGACCTCCCTCCGGGTCATTTGGTTGTCAGACTACACTGTGCTTCCTGCTATATGAGCGAACGGACGCGACGACATTGGGTAGCGACACAGAAATCCGTCGCCCGCCTCCCGACAGAAGCGGAGAACTACATCACTATTTGGCTGTTAGTTTTCCTTTTATTTGATCTATCTATTTATTTATTTATTTTTTTTGCTCCGTCTTTCACGTCTTGAAATGTTTTGTCGCCGCCGGAGTTTCACGTTCTTCACCGAAGCGTGAAGGAACCGAGAGATGATGGTTTGTTTTTTTTAAGACGGAAGATGAGCCAACGTGAGCGCGAGAGGGAAAACGAAACGCACGCGGAAACGCACGGAGGGGCCGGGGTTGGGGGGAAGGGGGGACGGCGTTTAAAAGGATGAGTATTGTGCTGTGCTATGTGGTAATAACATGTATTACTGAGTGTGCTATAAGTACAGCACCGCTGATTCAGAAAGTGTTTCCTTACAAAAAACCCACTTCATAAGATATATTCTAAAAGTCTTACAAAAAAAACATCTGAGGTTTCTCTTTTTTTTTTTTTTCTCTTTTTGTGTTTTTTTTTTGTTATTGTTTTTCTCCTGAATATGGTGACCAGTGCTGCTGCTGCTGCTGCTGTTCGGGCTTCCATCACAACTAACAAGGAACTACTACTTCAAAAACAGATCATACAGTAAAGCTTTCACAACTTCAGAAAACATGATATGATATACAGCATCTGTTACACCTTTACAATGTTATTCAACAGTGTATAGAATCATCTGATTTAAATTTGTAGAAAAATATCTGTGGATCATGGAAAAGTCCTGAATCGTCCCTTCTCTCCTCTCCTTTCTATCGAACGAGAAGCGCGCTGTGACAAAAGCGAATCGATCGGCACCTTATTTACACCCGTCTCTCTTCCTCTCCATTTTCATTTTTTTTATTTTTATTCCTCCTAAGAACCCACTTGAATTGGCACGCGTCATTATCAATACATGTAGTGCCGTTATCAATGTCACAGCAAAACCTGACGTAAAAACAGACGAAAGAAAAACAATTACAAAAATGCCCCGTGAATAAATTCAGTGTTCTTACAGTGTACGCTGCTGTTTCTGCATGCTTCCTCCTTCATTTAACGCTCTGGCCTTTTTGTTTTTCGCTGCTAGTTTATGTACAACACAAGAAACGCGTTGAGGGGGACGTGAAGGAAGTGGAGGGGTTTGTTGGAGGGCCAAACATGAGGACCTGGACTGAAACACGACTGCGGCTCAGTCAGGAGAACACGCCGCAGTTTGGACTCTACGAGAAAAACGCGTTCGGTACCAAAAAATGAAATCTGAGAGAAAGAAACTTGGGTCTGGAGTGAGACATCAGCTGGAACTGTCCATGTGACATCGCTAGTTTGGTGCCCTGCTTGGCAGATAAAGGCACGAAATCTGATGATCTCAAGTTTGGGATGAAACTGTGGCCGTAGAAAACAGGCGATGGTTTTAAGTGCTTCGTGTTTTGCAGAGGCTGTTGGGTTAGTGTAAAAGAAAAAAAAACAAAAAAACCAAAGACACGCTACGGACGAAGGATGTCTTACATCGTGGCGTCCGCAGGACGAGTCGCTGCAGGTGCATCTCGGAAAATTTGAAACGAGTTTAGATTCATTTTAAAAGGTCAAAGCGAACAGCCAATGAAAACCCAACATTTAGTTTCTGAATTGTGAAAAGGACAATGATATGAAAGCAGCTGTTAAAGGAACCTGAGTTTCCGTGGCGACTCGGTAGAACCACAGGCCGGATCAACACAGTAACTCAAGCCAAAGTAGTCTTGATCAAACATACTGGTGAGTATTTTCGTGCTAAATATTATTCATTTTGCAACCTGTAGGGCCAAAGACACGATCCTAATAAATTCGGCTAAAAGTAATTGGGTAATGTTTTAAAATATAACAAAAGGAGGTTTTTTTTTAATAAGAAATCTTTTAAATTCTTACCTGCAACATTAGAAAAGAATGACATTAATAGTACCACTGATATGCTTTTAGATCTGTTCTACTGTCATTCAGTTAAAATCTGTGATTTAAAAAAAAACAACAAAAAAGCAAACTATCCTATTATGTTTATCTTTACTTTAAATCATAACAACAAATAAAAAGCCAGCTCTTCAAATACAAAAAATTCTCTCAAGTAGATATGTCAAAAAAGCTGTTTTCCAAAAATTCAGGTTTTACGAGTTATTTGGCTCCTGATCTAACCAATTAGTCTAATTTTCAGAGAAACTGAATTGTGGGTTTTCATAAGCTGTAATAATCAAAAGGGCCAGAAATAAAAACCTTATTTCTAATTTTCCACATTATTTATTTACGTGGGGAAAAAAAATAAATAAATAAAATCTGAGCTTGACATTTTGGAATTGAATAAATTATCCTTCAAATCATATTTTAAATGACGCATCTGTTTTAGAAAATCCAATTTCAGTAAATGCATCAGCGCAAAGTCCCCATTGGCTGAGCAGGATGAACAAGTCTGGAAAAAGTGGTGTGTGTGTGTGTGTGTGTGTGTGTGTGTGTGTGTGTGTGTGTGTGTGTGTGTGTGTGTGTGTGTGTGGGGGAGAAAGGCTTTAGTATGGAGACCAAAACAGGTGGTTACTCATAGTATCTACAACTGTACAGGACAACAGCTTATTGTGTCACACAGTCATCTGTAGTTTGGACAGGATAACAGCTTGTCGCGTGTTCGACATGGGCACAGCCACCTTATTACTTTTAGTGTTTGGACGCGGAAAAAGAGTCTGTGCTTGGTTTACAACCGCTGTTTAAAAAAAAAAGAAAAGAAAAGGAAAAAAGGAAAAAAAAAAAAAAGAAAAAAGGCAAACACTTCCCAGGATGCCTGGGCTCGTACTCCGTCGTAGTGTTTACAGACCCTGTCCGAGGTTTGAGTCATAAAAAGATCCTCCTAAGTGCTTCGTTTGCTAACTGCAATAGAAATTCTGCATAATCATAGGCTGGCTATCTCTGCTCGATATGGCGCAGCTCGTCCTGCTCGCTGGTACGCTTCTCTAATCTCAATTTGGCAGATATGACCTCTTTCAAGTGAGCATGCGTTCTCAAGTTAAGGTAATTTCATTTGACCTTTTTTTTTTTGTTTGTTTTTTTTGTGTGTTTTTTTTCTTTTTTGCTTTTTTTTTTTTCCCCGTTGTTGACTAAAAGAGTACAAATTCAGACCAGATAATTATGTGGGTGTAATAAATGGATGGGCGAAGTCTGGCTAAAGAAAGAGCTGCATGCCCTGCTGAGCGTTAGTGTTGGGCTTGCCCCAAAGGAAGAACTAAAACATCATTATCCCAGAATAGAATAAAATAGACTAACATATATTCAGTGATCTTGATATGTCCTTTGATTCTCTAGCTAGCAATTTAAGAGCATAACAGTTGTGGTAAGAGCTTTTATGCTTATGGGAGCATGAACTGTAGCAAAAACACATCTCCAAAGCTATTGAAATGACACTAAACTTTAGGATTCATGAATATACAAACAAATGAGAACTAGTACATCTTTGTAAATAGTAACCAATACTGCCGGCAGTCTATACGTCTAATAATAAAAATGTTACTTGCCCTCAGGAACAGTATAATCCCTTAAAAAATAGACAACTCATATGATAAGACATTAAATGACCAAATAAGCAGAATAAAAACCAAACTATAAATGCAAAAAAATAGCAATAAAACCAAGCTACAGTAAATCATAGTATTACACTACTTTGTGAGAAGATTAATGCAATGGTAACGCATCAAACAGCTTAAAGAAGGGTGTCAGTTGTGCACTAGTAGTGTGTGCAAGTAGATATACGAAATATGACCCCACTCGTTAGAAACGCCCAACGCTCCTCGATCGCTCGCGCACGAGCGCATCGTGTGTTCATGCATCCATGCAAACTTACACGCACGCACGCATACACACACACACACACACACACACACACACACACACACACTAGGGGACAGGGAGGCAGTGGGCTGACAGGCACTGAGGGCTTGTGTAGGACAAGGGAGGGAAGTGATATGCCTCAAAGTTTGTAGTGTATACAGTAGAATTCAATGCAAAAAAAAAGACACACACACACACATCCCTGGATTCAGGATAGACTGGAGAAGAGTGGAAACTACTCACAATCGGTAAGGGGTCGGGTGGAGGGTCAAAGGTCGGGGGGAGGTTGGGGTGAACTCACTTTGACGGAAAACCAGCAGAAAGTACACGATGATCGAGCTCAGCAGTTCAACTCTGCTACAACTCGTCTTTTTTTTCTTTCTTTTTTTCTTCTTCAGTCAAGAATCATAATATAAGTCTTAAAATTGTACTGTGTGAATTGACCTCAACCCTGACTGACATGCAGGCAAGTATAAATGCACACAAAAAGACACACACGCACACACACGCTTCCTGATTTGGCCTATAAAAACATGGTGTGAACAGAGGAAAAAAAAAAAACGTTTCTTTTTCGTCAGTGGTGCAAACGCACACGCGGCCGCGGCGTGCACAACCTGGGGAAAAAAAACAACACAAGAGACACACGAAGAGCGTCGCCATGTCGGACAGCTACAGTACTACATGGATGCGTCGTGTCGCGTCTCCACCACGCAACATTGTTCCGTTCTAATTTACTTGCCGTTTTCTTTTCGTTGCAAATTCTCGCAGTAACTTGTTTCTCTCTTCTTTTCTGTCGTCGTTGTACTAATTAAAAATGCTTTCCTAAGATTCCCTATTTTGTATTCTTTAGAGTCGATAGACTGTGCAATCTCTTATTGGCAACCTAATTGCAGTATCAAAAACGGATCATCCGTCATCCTAAAAAGAAGAACGGGGGCGACAGGCAGCAAGAAAAAGTTGCTCCCTCCCTTCCTCTTCAGATGAGTGCGTATGTTTGCGAGGAATTAAAACGATCCTTCTGGCCATCACATGGCAGTCAGCAGGACAGGATATGGGACAGAACAGGTCAAAGTTCATCTGTCTTATTTCAGTAACCATGGCAGCTCAGCCAGCAGGCTTTCCACTACCCTCCAAAGAGCGTAGGAGTGACTCAAAGAAAACGCGCTGCCGCTGAGTAGAGACGTACGCACCACATTTAGGTGTATACACACACACACACACACATAAAACACACACACACACACACACAGGTGCACGCCGACACAACCCCTAACGTACAAACACACACGCAGTGAGTGAAAAAGGCAAAGGGTTTGTAACAGTCACTCTACAGTGTGAAAAAAATGAGGCGTCTCACTGAGTGAGGGGAGGTTTGTGGACACTTGGGAGGTGAGAAGAAGAAGAGGAAAAAAAAAAAAAAATCTCCTTTAAGAAAGTTGAGAGTTCTTGTTAAGAGTTTCTGTCTCTATCTATCGTCTATCAGTGTCTAAATCACTGTGACAGCTGCTGTGTCAGGCCTTGCCTGTGATACCGAGTCCAGGTTCGAACCCCGGCTGCGGGTCAGACCCCCAGCGCAGGACTGACCAGTTCTGGTGCACCAGTGGCTGGTGATAAGGGGGGGAGGTACAGCAGGGCCAGAGGCCAGCAGGACGGCTAAGTGCTTTTTCTCAGTACAAAAACAAAACAAACCCCAAAAAAAACAAAACTCAGTTACAAAAAAAAATTAAAAAACAGGAAAAAAAAAAACAGGAGAGACAATTCTCTTATTTTGTTCTTCTACGTACTCCGTAAAATCTTCTTTTTAAGGGTTTTGCCAACCACTCTTTGTTTCTTTCCGTTTTATTTGTATTTTATTTGTTTTTTTGGAAAGCTTCTATGCAATAAAAATGGCTGCTGAGCTTGACTTTGGCTGTGTCCGCTCTCCGACTGGAACAGAGCAGGAGGGGTTTCCAAGGTTAGAGGTCGTGAGGTTATGAGACGGTAAGGACAAGGGGAGGGGCCCAGGGGTCGGGGGTCGGTCTGGGCGGAGCTAGAACTCCCACTCTGACGGGTCCTCTTTGCTGGCGGCCTTCTCCAGCCGATGGATGATGTTGTTGAGGTTGGCCGCCTTCTTCTTGCGCAGATTGTTGTCCCTGGGGTTTCTGGCGGGGACGTTCGTACTGGAAGCGGCGCTAGTGGAGGACGCCTCCGTGAGGCCGAAGATGCCCAGTCCGCTCTGCCCGCAGCTGGAGCCCGGCCCAGCCAAGCTCGAGGCGCTGCAGTCCAACTCTGCGGGGGAGTCGTTGGAGCCCCCGGCCTCGGACTCTACCTCCATGCCCTGGTCTTTGCACGCTCCTCTGTGATCCTCCAGGCCGACGCCCAGGCCCTGGCGGGTCTCCACCGTGCCCTCGGACTCTGTCCCGTCGCAGCTGTCCCCTTCCCCTGATTTGGACCCGCGGAGGGATGGAGACCCCCCTTCGCTGCCGGGCCCCATGCCCCCAGCTGCCTGGATCTCCTCTATGAAAAGCTCTCTTCGGATGCGTGACCTGGAGAAGACGGTTCAAACCCAGAGTCAAAGTCTGAAATGTCAGATGGAAATAATCTCTAGGTTCTCTGCATGGCCCGTTTCAGGATATTTCATTCTGAACAAGGAGCTAAACATTTCATTTGCGTTGCTGCAGTGTGCAACGAGTTCACTGCTGGACAAGTTATAAAAAAATAAATATATAAAAACCGAGTTGCCAGAGGGAGACATTATGGGACTTCGGTGATTTATTTGAACCACTATTATCTGAGTGGAACGATATTAACAGATGTCGAGACTTAAGTTTATTAACTTAAGTTAATAAGTTAATAAACTTATTAACTTAATAAGTTAATAATTAAGTTAATAATTTAACTTAATTATTAAGTTAAATTAATAATTAAACGAAAAATCGTTGAAAAAACTTTCAACGATTTTTCATGAACGTTGAAAGTTATACATACAGGCAAATTTCTAAGTACACCTCTAAAAATTAGGGCTGCAGCTAATAATTATTTCAGTCGCTGATTATGAAATAAATAATTCTAAGCAGTTTTTCTTTTTATTTAATCACCAAAAATGGTCTTAATATCAGAAATACATAAAAATGTAAACAGATTATTCAAATCCCTTTTAAATGAACATCTTCTTGCCCAAACTGCAATAACGCAACATTCCCTTAGTGAACGCTTGATCATTTGTAACAGGAGGCATCTGAAACTACAAAATGCTTCTAACGTCAACATGTGAACAGCTCAGATCCTTCTGTTTGATTTAACATCAATATAGTGTAGGATTGATCTGTTTATTAATTTTGGATTAAGGGAATAACGATTGGAAAGCGACATGCATCATATTTTCTGGGGGTGAGGATTAAAGGGCTAACGCGATTTTTATTTGAAGAATGTGAATCAGGTGAAACTTAAAACGCCACATGAGGATTTCTGGGTAAAACAAATTTACCGACAAGTTTCTTTGCCATCTTCAATGCAAGTTGTATTTTTATTTATTTATTTTTTTGGTACAGTTGAGGCTTAATTAGATTACTTGTTAAGACAATGTAATCTATGTTTTACTAAGTAAGTTGACGATTATTTCAATCATCGTTTCAACCCTACAAAAGATATTTGGTCAAATGTCCTTTAAAGAAGCCAACCTCGTCATCATTATGACTGACACTGGGATTTAAGCGGTTCGTACGTTTTCAATAACGTTGAGGTCAAAGTAACGAATAACTGACTTCTTGTTTCCACCATCCAGCCCCAACAGTTCACCTCAGATACAAAGGAAATCTGTTGAGATTGTCAGAAATCCCTGATGACTCAGCCTGGAGAACCAGCTGAACATTTCTGTGTTTATCAATGAGGTTTGTACCAGAAGACTGAAATCCTTAAAAGGCCAAAATTAATACGACAATGTGCATGCAAACCTCCCATCTGCACTGTAAAGTCTGATTGAAGCATTGCGTCTCACCAGTTGGTACTCAGGATTAGATTCAACACTGACCTGTAATTATGAAACCAGTTGATGACCGTACTGGTCTTCAGGTTGAGCTGGGAGGCCAGCTCCTCTATGGTTTTAGGGGAGGGGTAGGGTTTCTGCTGATAAGCCTTTTTTAGCGCCTCCTTCTCCTCGGGGCCCAGGACCACCCTGGGCTTCTTCAGCTGCTGCTGGCCCCCCGGGCTCTGGGAGCCCTGCATGTAATCGGGCCCCGGTAAAACTCCGTCCACAGAGTGGCCGTCGCTCAGAGAGCTCAGCCGCCTTTTCATGTAAGCTGGACAACAGAGAGAGAAACAAAAACACACACACAAAAAATGAAGTTAATACACTCAAAGTATAAACCTGTACCAAGTGATGGCTGAGATGACATCAATTAAAAAAAAAAAAAAAGGAAAAGTACGGGTAAACAAAATGTGCTTTACTTATGTGCTATATAAATTCTTGTGCTTTATTCATCTTATATATTTATATGCATATAAAAATGAGTATAAATACAAAAAAGGACAGAAAAACAGGTGACATCATTGCTCAAATGTGTAAAAGTAGATTTTATCAGTGAAGATCGGCTGAAGAAGCTTTTAACCAAATAGATTTTTTTATTGCTTTTGTCATGAAAAGCTGTTCATAACTACAATCATTCCTGAGGTGCCTTAAAATCTGGTTAAAGATGCCTTAAAGGGGCAGTATTATATATTTTCCAGGCACATTGTGCCACTTCATAAAACCATTAGTTGTTATAAAAATGCTCTGTACATCAAACATGACTTAAAGGAAATTTGACTTCATAATTTAACGCACAAACAAAAAAAAACAAGGTGAAAATTTGGCAAGAGACTGCATACATTTTTAAAGCGACATACATTGATTCTCTGCAAGCACGTTTTGCCAGTTGGGTGAACTTTCACCACTCTTCATGTCCACACCTGAGTACAGGTTTCAGTAGCTCATGAAGCATCATGGACATGAAAAAGTGCAGAGTGAGAAAAATAAGCAATACAAAACTCCCCAGAACCTCATATTTTTCTGGTATCATAGAGCGCAAACTAAAGGTCAAAAATGATACCAAAGACCTGACAGTTTCAGTAAACCCAAGCACCACTAGATGGTGCTCTCGCCCTTCTCAGCATCTTTACCAGCAAACGCGTCCCTTCTTCCCCTTTCACAGCAAACAAGCAGCCGTGTTTACTCCGGGCACCAGCAGCTGAAAATGAACAGCTCGTGGCAGCTTCAACATGAGGTTGACATTTTCCCCAACCCCGATACACGCTGCCAGATATATTAGTGTTTCAGGGGAAGAAACCCCTCAGAGCAAGGTTAGCGCTCTCTGAAAAGTTGCGCGCTGCCTCACAGGGCTGGCAGCGCCAGAGCGAGAGGTCAAATACGGTTAGTCTAGATTAGGTCCATGTCTTTCCTCTGGGCTCCGCTGGTGGCCCGGTCCGCTGAGTTATTTTTTTTTGGTCGATACTCGGGAGTGCACTGTCTGATCTAAAACCTTCAGAAAGATGTGAGGTTAGCTTGCCATGGCGCTTCTAGGATGGTACACAGATCCTGGACGGACGGGTTCAAAACCTCTCGTTTTTGCGTTTCAGGAGGAAAGTGCTTTAAGTGGGTCGTCGGTAGAGTCGGGGGTGGAGGGAGAGGCAAAGTCTGCTGGCTTTGTAGGTTCTTAACAAATCCCACCACCAGAGGATAATACGGCATGATGGAGCGACAGGGAGGGCGACGCGCTTACGAACGACGGGCAAAAAAAAAAAACCCCAACAAAAAAAACAAAAAACAAAAACACAAGCCTATAGACACTGATGATTATTATGATGATGACGAAGATGATGAAGAAGAGTGCTGATGAGTGTGAGTAAGCAGCCCTGCGGCGGTCCCCGAGCTGTCACATCCAATAGAGGATGTGATGTTTGCGGCCCTGATTGGTACAGACATCACACCAAGATGACTGTGATCTGCACAACATGCTCTGCTGTCCTGCACAAAGGATAGCGCGCGCGTTTGTGTGCCATTGTGTGTTCCCCCTAATGTATTTATAAAAATAAAAGCACTCCAATGACCGCATCTCTGTGACCTTTTTTTTTGTTTGTTTGTTTGTTTACTGGTTTTCAAAAAACCGGATTTCTTTGCCGTCTCTTTGAGCTTCCGCTGCGGCGCACCTTTCTTCTCCAGGCGCTTCATGTCCATGAGCTTCTCCACGCTGTGCGGGTCCTGGAGCCACAGCTGCATCCGGACAAACGGCTCCCGCCCCTTCAGGCTCAGCTTGTGCCAGGGTTTAGGCCTGGCCAGCAGGTCTGAGACAGAACCCTGAGTCAGACCCAGGATGGTCTCCCCGAACAGTCGCTGACCTTGGGGAGGAAAAGGGAGAAATAATTAAAAAAAAAAAAGGTTTGTTTTCAGACACAACATTCAATGTATTTTGTGTGTTGGTGCACTTTTTTCCACGACAAAATTTAAGCGCATTTCCAAGTTTTCAAAATTTTCTAGCGCCGCACTTTGGAGATTAAAATAACAAATCAAGTAGAGGCGACAGTTTTAATTTGCTATTATGTGACATAATTTATTACTGAGAATGTGTTATATATTATTCTACATAGCAGGGACAATGTAGACTAAAATATCACAACATTTTATATTTTGAAATGTTATGCTGCACACCTGATTGGTCTTAGAACAAAACACAAATTTCACAAAAAAAGCCCCCAATTTTAATAACTTTATGTAACATAAAAATATCGGAGAAGAATGCGTATCAAAAGTGTGTGGTTTTAAACCAATCAAACTGAAAACTGCATGTTTTCAGTTTGATTGGTTTGAGTGAGATCAGACTAATGAATTATCAAACATGTCTGCAATTACTCGTTACACTGGCTTTTCACCGATTCATTTATTACAAAAACTCAAATAAAACCCATTGAAGCTTGAATTTCAATGTGAAAAAAGTTCAACATTCTCTAAAAAAAAAAAATAAATAAAAATAATCCAATTCCGTGTTTCTCACCGAGGTTATTATCAGTTAGCACCTCCTTAACCTTCTTGGTGATGGCGTACGTATCGAGCTCGGGAGACATGGCGACCATCTCCTGGATGCTGAGGCCGGAGTGGCCCGGTAGGGGCAGCGGCGTGCCGGGCTGGGACTCCCCACCCGAGGGGTCTTCAGACAGCGGCTTGAGGCTGGAGGACTGCGAGGCGAGGGGGTCCCCGGCCAGACCGTTGACGGACTCCTCGGCCGAGCTGAGCGGCGACTCGGGAGCGGGGCTGCAGCTCGCCGACGTCTTGGGAGTCCCCTCTGCTTGAGCGGAACGGACAGGGTGACAAAGACCACGCAGTTTAGGTGACACGTTGCATTATGCGAGTGCAGAGTTTCATCTCTTCAGCTGAACTGCATCAACAAATTTAAGACTTCCGTTTAAAAAAAAGCCTTGAAAAAGGTGCTCAAGTTTTCGGTTTGAAGCCTCTTTTTGGCTTCCTCCTCTCATTCCTTCATGTATCTGTGTAGTGCTGCTGCGCCGCTCAGCAGGCTGGAAGAGAGCAGTCATGAGGAGCTGTCAGTGTACATTAGCTGCTGTTTACACCCCCAGAGAGAAAAAGAGACGCACGCGCGCACAAGCACGTGCGCACACACACACGCGGCGCTGCCATCTGGCGCTGCAACGCTAACTTGTCTATGACATGACAAACCAGCAGCTTGCTGGCTGACACTGCCACAGAACTGGGGATGTGGAGAGAGAGCAGGGGGGATGGTGGAAGCCAGGAGGAGGAGGAGGGTGGAGTGAGTGACAGGCTGACAGTAGCAACTAGCCACTGGCGCTAATCGGCGTCAGGTGACGGTGTTGGTCGGGCGAGGAGCGCGCGGAGCGTGGGTGGGGATCGGCTCACCTTGGTTCTGGGCTTGCGGGATGTGTGTGTTCTGCGCCTGGTCGCCGTTGAGCCACGTCTGCATGCGGAGGTATGACGGCTCCCTGCTCCTCTGGTTCAACTTGTTCCAAGGTTTGTGTCGAGTTAAAGTGTCGTTCAATATTCCCTGCAACCGAAAGAACAGCTCAGGCACGCCGGCAAACCCTACAGGGCTTCCCTTCGCCTAACCCTAAATTCCAGAGTTTTCCCAGATTCTCATTTCAGGGGGAGCGGTCAAGCTTACATAATCGGAGGAATGGAGAGGTAAATAGATAGATGGACAGACAGGTTAATGGATGGATGATTGAACAGAAATTCAAACAGATGGATGGATTAATAAATAGCTGGATAAAATAACAGACTGATCACCGCTGGGACGGTTAATCAAGACGGATCGATTATTAAAGTAACTGTCAGCTATTATAGAGACCGATTAATTGTTACGTGTTATGGATTGGCTAAAAGAACAACACAGGAAGAGGAGTAATAAAACTGTACAAAATAGATACGTATATGGACAGAGAGACTAATACAACAACACACGGTGGAGGAAACCAAAAACAGAAGTATAGATGAACAGAGTGATTCATAGATGGAAAGATGGGTTGGGATGGATTGACAGACAAATGGGTATTAATGGAAAGATTGAGAGAGGGACAGAAATAAACTTTTGACATAGTCATTGTGATAGTTTGAACTACCGCATTTTCACCCTCTATTGTCTTTTTCTACAACTCAAAAGTTTCATAAATTCTCCGGACAGTGAAGGAACTAAAAGTGGTTCTGATGCAGTAACAGAACCAAACGCTGATTCTGATTTATTTGGTCTTGCGATGCTTGGTTGAATTTCGGCTCTCACCTCTTTGGAGTCCTCCTGGTTGTGGTTTTCCTCGCCCACCTGGCTGGACATGGCCCTCCGGTGGTCAGAGTGCATGTTGCTCCACCACTGCTCCCTCCAGTAGCCCCCTCCCACGGCACCCCCGGGGCGGCCGGAGCCCTCCGAGGGCCGGCCCAGTCTGAACGCGCCGTCGGTCGACATGTCGATCCCTGAGTTAGCCCGGCCGTCTCTCTTCCCGCCGGAGCTGAAGTCCAGCACTGGACACGGGGATGGAGGCGAGGACAAGTGGGAGCTCGGTGGCTTCTTGAGGGAGAGCGCCAGGGGGTTGTAGGGCGGCAGCGGGGCGGTGAGAGACGAGCCCAGGATGTCTCTTTGAGACAGGGACGCGGAGGAGGAAGACGCAGATGAAGCTTTGAGGATGGGCTCCAACGCCGCCTGCTGAGCTTCCATCTCCCTGCGCGCCTGCTCCAGGATGGAGCGGATTGCTTCGTCCGAGCCGCTGCCCCCGCCACCTCCCACGCCGCCTCCGCCCCCTCCTTTTAGCCCCATGTAAGACGGCTGAGCGTGGGACAGGTCTATTAAAAGCAGAGGAAATGGGCAGTCAGAAGAGACACGGGCACAGCGTCCGTCTTTAACGCTCCGGTTACCGTGGAGATGAGGAAATGAAGGAGAACTCACCGGCTTTCTGCACCTGCAGCTCTCTTTTGGCCTGTTCCAGGATGGACTTGATGGCTTCATCCGAGCCCGCCTCCGGGGTGCGGACGCGAGCCGTGATGTTACCTGGAAGGGACATGAGGGTGGGGTCGGGTGGGGACGGGGAAAAAAAAAAAAAAACGACAAGAGGCGTCAAGAATAAAATGGGAGGAAAAACCAGCAGAGTGAATAAACATTCACTACAGATGCAGCTCTGCAACTTGGATCATCATCAAAAAGTTTTATCTCAGCAATTCAGCTCCAAAAGTGAAACTTGGATTCATAGCAAGCAGAGTCATCAGTTTCAAACATTTATTTGGGTGATTACGATGTGTAATAATAAAAACCCACATCTCTGGCTTGAAGAAAATGACTGAGTCTGTTCAATCTATGCCTGGTCAGGGCTCCTTTCGCTTCAAGCACTTCCAGTCAAATCCAGCAGAAGTGCCGGGATGCTTGGCCGTGTGAGCAGAGAAATAGTTCAGGTATGACTTTGTTGCAGGTTCGGGAGAGGCAGAATGAAAGGAGTGGACCAACTGTGGCTCTTTTAGCATTCTGCCCTCAACAGTTTTTCTATCACCCAATATATATATATCTATATTCCCTGAATATGCTTAGATACAGCACTCTTCTTTATGATGACTTTTTATGGCTCACCCTGTGTGGAGGGTGTCCTCTGCATGACCGTGTGGGCCAATGCAGAACATGTCTGCTCTTTCTCTCAAGTAATCAACTTTTCTGAGAAACTCCATTTTTAAATTTCCATCAGCTGTAAGCCAAACTCAAAATGAACCAATTCTTGAAATGACTCGTACCGTTATGAATAGGGGTGGGTGATGTGGATTTCAAATTTTATTGTGACATTTTGTGGTACCATCGCGATAACAGTATTAGTGATGCACGATATGTCGGTACTAGCATTCAGTATCAGGCAATATTAGTAATTTTTTTACCATATATCAACAGATATTTGTTTTTATCTTGCTGCCAACGTATAAAATGTTGGCAAATATCAGTAATAAAAGCAATATTAACATCAGTCATTCATATCAGAACAAATTTTTATATCGGTGCGTCGCAAACAATTCTGACTAAACAATTATTTTATTCTCTTTTTCTGTAACTTTTGTTGCCTGTGACTGCGTGGCATTTATAATGCCACAAACAAAAATAATGTCCTTGAAAAGCATTCCCATTTGAAACAGGGGAATTTCTGCCACTATCTGAAAAAATAGTGTGATTTATGTCAATAAACTGTTCACAGTAACAAGATTTACTCATATTTTTCAAACTTACTGATATTTGTTATGCTCTTATGGAACAAACAGTAGAGAAAAATAATTTAAAAACAAACTTATTTAACATAGCATCAAGAAAATGTTCACGATAATTGAGGAACTATATAATAAATGCCCACTCCTAATGTTGAACCTATAGGAGAGTTTCATTTTTGAATTAAATGACTGAAATAAGTTATCTTTTTGATGACGTACTGATTTAATTGATAGGCGCCTGCATTGCACAACACAAAGACCAACATTCCCACCACTGAACTGCACAGCGACAGCACTGGAGAGCGCCCCTACGTCTCTCCGTGTGGAGTGCACACATGCACACTTCGGCGAATAAAAACACTCTCCACAGAACAAGAACTACCAATAAAAAGCCTAAATACACATGCTGGGTTTTTCCTTTGACGCAAGTCGCTGGAACTCTGCGGTTACCTTCATCTGTATGCCTGCCCGCAATTAATAAACGGCGTCACACACTCATACGCACACACACACACACACACACACCCCCACACACACACACACACACCATGGATACGGTTTACCCCAACACAAACATGCCACACAGACACAAACGTGCCAGAATCTCTGCATGTGGACGGGACAGACCTGTGTGTGAAGGTGTATCGGAGTGGGTTCTCCGCTTCGGAGCGTCCTGAAACACTCGGCTAAGCTGGGGCTGGCCTGAGCCCTCTGTTAAAAACAATACACCACACACTAAGTTACAGCACTTTGGTGTTGCTTTGTGTCTTTTTTTGCTTCTCCTTTTTTTTTTCTTTTTTTTTTTTTCCTACAGCTAGACTACATGGTGCCGCACAGCGTCCTGCACGTTGCTTAGCCTGATGGACATTGCATGAAAAAGGTGCATCTCTATAAATAAGAATATCATTAAAAAGTGATTTTAGAATTTCCTTTGTTACATTTCAATCATTCGGAGGATCATGGCTTACAGCGAATGAAGACCAAACGTTTCTCAATGGATTAACACTTTAGGTAGAGTCACTGGATTAAAATTGAGATTTCCCAGCAAGTATTCAGCCCTTTTGAAGGACTTTCACTATTCTCAACTGATATATAGATCTTATAACCAAGCCTGTCACAATAACACATTTAGCGGGATGATAAATTGTCCCAGTAAAACCATTTTCAAGTAATATAATAAAAATGGGATAATAATGTAAGTTCGCCCTCTGAAAGATCAACACTGGAACTGGAAGACTTTGATGGTGACCCCACAACGGGTTTTCAGCAGGTTGGACGACGAGTCCCTCCAGAGATGATTTATAAGGCGGCATTGAAGAAAAATACAACTCAACAGATCTGTTCTTTTTCTGTTTTATGGGGAGATTACATTACTTTTTACCTCACTATTATAATTACTGCCTTTTTTATTTTTATTTTTTATTTGTTTCACAGCACACTACTTTAAAGTGCTTTATAAATAAACTGACATTTATTTGGGGAGCCATATCATCTGCTGGTGTTGTCTACATCTAAGAGTTAATTTCAGTGAACTTCATGCTTCATGAGAAGCTTAACCGATAGGATAATTTTTAAATTTTCAATGTAGCTTCTTGTTGGCTGCGAGCCAAAATCACCTAAATGAACAAAAACAATCACTTTTTGAACTAAATTCTACAAAAAACAAACAAAAAAAACCCTTTTCAACGTGATATTTGTATTTATTGAGATGCCCCTGTGAGTGCACTGACGTCCAGCACCTGTGGCCGGAGCAGTAGTTAAAACTTCTGCCCGACGAAAGCCACGGCAGAAACGGACTCGTGCGTCGCATGGCTGATGCAGAGGCAGACAAAGTGCAGGTTCATTTTATAATACTTTTGTTCCTCCGAGGCCCCCCTTCAATCAGAAATGTCCTGATGCGTTAAGAAAAGCAGGCCCGGGCTAATCGAATCTACCCCGCAGTTAACAGTACATCCCTGCCTTCCTCCTGGTTCCCTACCGATCAATACCATTGATGTGTGAAAGGTTTCTGTATTGATCACAATAGCGAGGAGAGGCTCTTGGGATCTGTGTGTGACTTGGAACTCATTCAGTACACACAGGTGTGGGACAGCACAGGACGCGGGAGGCAGAAAGAAAAATGGAAAAAGAAAGAAAGAAAAAGAAAGAAAGAAAAAAAAAAGCTAGTCTGCATCGACAAGCTAAACAATAGCTTTGCGCGCACACACACACACACACATTTTCACACACACACAAAGAGATCCATCAAAGCACATGTGTCAAACTCAAGGCCAGTGGGCCAAATCTGGCACGCCATAGTTTTTTTTTTTTCTTTCTTTTTTTATGTGGGTTGGGTGGTTTAAACCTTCAAGATGACAATTGTGAGCTTTCATATTTTATCAATTAAATCAAGGCGGTTTTTATCTACATCCTGGCAAATTACATCAGTCAGTCCCTCCAGTGTTATTGTGTTTCCACAATCGTGGAAATTCATGCACAAATTAACAAATCCCTGCACTTTTTTTTGCACTGATACAAAAAAGTGCAGGGATTTGGGGGGGGGGGGGTTGGGAAATTTTCAGCCAAAATGATCAGCTAACGGGTTTAAGCAATGCTAATTCTCACCTGCAGGTGGCAGTATTTCTTACTCCTACATCACATCTGATTGATGTGAATAGAACGATCGATGTGGCGAGTAACAAAAAGTCCTATTTACAGTCATACAAAAACAAGCACAAACATCACATAATGTTTTGCAATTATTTACGTTTGATTCCAAAAACAAAGCAAAATCCTGGGGGGACTGATCAGTGTGAAAAAAAGTTCAACATTTAATTTTAAAGAGGCAGTGTTATGTATTTTCCAGGCACATTGTGACATTTTATAACAGAATCACTTGGTTACCTTCAGTCATTCTAAAAATACTGTACATCAAAGATAACTTAAAAGAAATTTGACTTTGTAAATTAACGGCTTGAAATTGGGCCTCTGTCTTTTTAAAAACTCCTTCCTGCTCTTTCTGAAACTCCGCCTTAAGGAGGAGGTGCTTGGCCCTGTCGAGCATTTTGCACATCTGAGTTGTTGCCACAGGAGATTAAAGCAACACTCCAAGTATGTTACTGATGAGGGAAGAACGTTACAACCTGATGTAAAGCTCAAAAATGTCAATTTTTCTTAATGCCGTCCCTTTAAGAAGTACTCATCATATGCGGACAGACTGTTATTAGTATTTTAACAGTTCATAATCTAGATATAACAGCAAAATTAAAATGAGTTTGACACCCCTGCGTTAAACACACACACTAACCTCTCTGTCGGCCCTGGATGCTCCGCAGCGCCAGGATGTTCTGCTCGTCGGCCAGGAACTGCCTCATCTTGTGGAAGGGCTCCTTCCCCCGGATGGTCAGCTTGTTCCAGGGCTTGGGTCGGGCCAGGATCTCGCTGACCGAGCCCTGAGAGAGTCCCAGCACGTAGTGGCCGAACACTCGCTGGCCAATGTTGTGCTTGATCAGCTGCTCTTTCACCTGCCGGGCGATCTCCGCCGTGTCCATGTCCTCCCCGTCCAGGACGCCGCCGCCGGTGGTGGCGGCGTCCGAGTGGCTGGGCGATGGTGACGGGGCGCCGCCCGCCGTGCCCGGGAGCCATGTCGGGGCTGGCGGGGGGCGGCTGGGGACTGCTGGCCGCCAGCGGGACGGCGGCCGACGCCGACCCGGGGGTGGAGGTAGGGAGGGAGCTGAGCGCCGGGGTGAAGGGCGTGAACAGCAGGGAGCCGCTGTGGATCCCCGACGAGTCCTGCAGAGCTTTGGAGTAGAATGTTTGGAGGAGCTGCCGCTGAATCAGAGAGTTCAGCGCCATCTTGCTGCCGACCAGGGGGAAAACGGGGGAGTACAGCTCCTGTCCGATGCCCGTCGGGGTGAAGGGCGGGGCTTCGCTGGTGACGGCGGCGGCGTTCAGGGGGTCTACGTGAGCGCGAGATAAGGGGTGCTGAGAGGAAGAGGAGGAGGATGAAGGGAGAGAGGGATCGCTGTTGACGCCGTCCTCCTTCGCTGCGGACTCTTCTGTCCCTTTCCGCCCGGCTGACCCTACAAGAAAGGTCAAAGCACAATGCATTATGGGGGAGTCAACAAAAAAGGGGGTTCCAAAACAAGAGAGAGCAAAAAAAATATATTATATATTTTTGTGAAGTTTTTAATTAGTGAACTTTCCTTTTTTGCCAATCCCCCCCTAGACAAAGTGCCCATGCATTTGTGATTTCAACCTTTCTTGTAAGCCACAGCCTGGAAGGAAACAGGACAAAAACAAAACAGTTGTCACCGTGCCACGCGGGCGGATTAGCCTGGCCACAGGCTCGATCTCTAGAGGTAGCTGAATAAAGTTTACAAAAAAAAAACAAAAAAAAAACAAACAAAGCAAAAGGTTTCCGGATGGAGTCAATAAGACTGGGCAAGTCCACTTCAACGATCTTCTCAGTCCACTGCAGATGCTGCGTCACAGTCTTTTAGTTCATTTTAAAACAACAAACACTTCAGCTACAAAAAAAGATCTCAAACTTTTATCAAGAAAAAAAAAAAAAACAGCAATTTTTTTTTTTTTTACAACAACCAGAAGAACATGCAGACATAAACTATATTTCTCCAGTCTTAACGACTACAATTCATCCCATTGAGCGCTTGGGAGAATTATTTTAATGCGTAACCATTGAGACTTTAACATGATCGAATAAGACAGTAAGCTCCTCTCACTGTGAATGTTAATCAATTCTAAGCTATTCAACTATTCAAGCCTAAAGCAATGACATTTCAAACCCATAAACACAGTTTGCAGAGGGCAGCCGAGTCCCGATGTAAAGAACAGAGGATGGTATCCTGCTTTTTTTGTTGTTGTTGTTGTTGTACATTGCTAGGCTGTTTTTTTTCTCCCTTCTTTTACCTTTCAAGTTGAACCGCCTCATTGTGCGTTCATAAAAAGACACAACACATGCTTTTCTGCAAAACATGAGACAGAAGCAACATCTTTGCACCACAAAAAAGGTTTCACAGTCACACAACCCCCTCCTGTTTTAAAACGATAAATCTGTGGATGGCGGTGGCAATGTTTAAATAATTCAATCGAAAATGAAATATTTAAGTATTCTCAGAGAAAAGGAACCTGCCAACCAACATGAAGTGGCATCAAAAGTCTCAGAACTCCAGACAGAAGTTCTGTTTCAGCAAACAACTAATGGCAAAACATGGAATAATTCCACCCAAAAAGGACTGGTTTTTCTCTTTTTATGATACAATCTTGATGTCTTTCATCTGGTTTTGTACTTTGAGATGCTTAGGTCAGACTTAGAAGGAAAAACATAACACCTCCTTAAACTGATTCACTTTCTGACCTATAGCGAGTTTTCATTCCTCTGATCCTTCCGCTAAACGGTTTACTCTGGGAACATGAATAGAAAAAAAACCTTGATGCCACTGTGCATGCCGACACATCTCTGCCTCGCTCATTCCTGTTCAGCCTCGCACGCAGCTAAACCTTCAGCCCTCGAAGCTTTTTTGGACTTCTCCAGGCCTCTTACCCCACACCTGACACCGACTCGAACTTACCGCTCAGCTCCGTGTTGGCGATGCGCATAGCGGCGCTCTCCGACTGAAGAGTCCGGTTCTTCTCCAGCAGCAGCACCTCCAGAGGTTTGGACGAGTCCTGACGAGGAGGACAAATGGAACGAAGAGGTGATGAGCGTTTGTTCATCAAACAAATTCCCACCCAGTAGATGTGAATTTAGTGTTTTTACCTGCACTGAGTCGGTTCCAAACTCCATCGTCTTAAGGATGCTGAGGGGATAAAAGAAGAAACTTCCAGCTCACTAAAACGCATCCTCATTTCACTTGGTTAAAATGAGGATAAACCTGTGGTTTCCACATCATAACTGTAGGCAAAAGTGTTCATAATCTTAACCTCACCTTAGTTCCTTCTTGACCTCCTCATAGTCGGCTTGCCTTTCCAGTTTCTCCTCCAGTTCCTGATGGATCACAACGAGATGAAAAGTGAACATTTCATGGAAACGTTCCAGCGGCTTTAGTCGACATGAACACGATTATTACAACACGGAGCAGAAAAAGGGGAAAATGAGAAGTAGTCACAGAGTCCTAAAAATGATTTGTGGCTGAAGAGTGGAAATCCCACACCCCCCCCAAAAAAAGAGGAAAAAGTAAGGAAGTTGGATGTTTTGTTTGTATACCTTGAGAACTGCAGACTTGCTGCTAAGCTGCTGCTCCAGCTGGGAGATCTGGGAGCTGGTGGTCTCACGGAGTTTGGTCAGGCTGGCCTGCAGTCTCTGGACATCCTCCACCAGCTGGGCGGTCTCCCTTTCTTTGGCCCTGAGCTCCGCCTCCAGGTTCGAGTGCGACGCCACCTCAGATGCCTGATCCTGCGGGCGAGAAAAAAGGGGAAAAAAAAAAAAAAAAAAAACTTTCATTAATTGAACTTCTTCAAATCTTTGTTTAGAGTCTATAAAGAAAGTTCCTTGCGAATAAACTCATTTGCCAACGGTAATAAGCCAAAACAATCCATGACGGCGTACGTTGTAAAGTTTCATTTACCACTGAATCAAGCTAAAGAAAAAAAACAAAAAAAAAAACAACTCACAGTTCCTCCTCCTTCACAAATGTAAAACTAACTCCTGTGGGCACAAAATCATCTATAAAAATTTATCAAATGTTTAAATATTTTAGTCTGTGCAAACATTTAACATAAATTGGATTCACTTCCATCTTTAATAGCATTTTAGGGTTAATTATTAATGAAATAAAACCATGCAGTAGTGATAAAAACATCACAAATGTAATGAATAGATTTAGATTTTTATCTGTCAAAACAAGCTGCTCCAGTTAGCATTTTGGCATTGTTCGCTAATTAAATATACAGCTTCACACTATGCTGCAGTGATTTTTATCGTCGTGTCACCCGAAATAATCGGTCCAGATTGCGTTATCAAATCAAAAACCATTATTTCCCCATCCCTGAATGAAATCTATTGCTCTTTTTTCCAGTGACAACACTTTTAATAAATGGGAAAACTGAAGATAATATAATCCATGCCTCATTTTTGTTGCGATAACATAATATTGCTACTTTAAAATATGACTTAAATGCATGATAATTTAAACATATAATCACATGATAAGGACGTCTGCAGCTCTTTCTGTTAATGTCATATTTTATTATCTACCTATCTCGAGATAAAGTGCGTTTCAGAAGGCCGCCTTTAGTTTTACCGCCTTATCTCAAGATAATGAAATCTGAATCGTTTTGTCACGAGAGCAATTTCACTTCTGTTCAGTCATTGAGAAAAACGCTCGTTTTCATCTGTGTACAGTTTAATTGCTCCATTATATTATAATACAGTTTTCTTACCATCACAACACAATGGAATCTTCAGATTTGTATTTTTCTAACGACCAAATTGTAACTTATTTGGCTGTATTGACTAGTATAACTCTGTTGAGGAAAAAAGTATTTTCAACTAGTTTTCTTATCTCAACTATTTCGAATGAGATCTTAAGCTTATTTGTAGACATCATGTGCCTAATTATCAACAATCAATAATAAAATGCAATTAGGGGCCACAAAAACATCAGTCAAAGGGGCACAAGTGGCCCCTGGACCACACTTTGGACACCCCTGATCAATTCTGCGTAATCTGTCAGAAAATTAACAAATTTTTTCCCCAGAATAATAAGCAGAACAGAAAACTTGAATCATTTCTCCCGACTCAATTACAGTCTTCAATTTTCATCCAGATTTGGAAAAAAATACTAAAATATTTAAATCAAAATCTACAGCTTTACATGCTTCTAAAAAAAACAACAAAAACCTCTTTTGGTTCTGAACACCATCACACTGCTGTTCCCACAGAATAACTGCTCAATTCAGTGAGTACAGCAGCATAAAATATAAACAACCAAACACTTCTAGGTTAAAAAAGCGAGTTTTATCCAATCAGCAGCTTTTCACCAACCAATCAGCGAGGCAACAAAAGTGGGTTACCGAGTCGGGATCGGCCTTGGTGGGACTGCTGAGCTGCTGGGATTGGTTGGACGATGACAGCTGCTCTCGGAGCGCCTCCGCCTCTCTCTCTGCTGCCTCCGCTCGCTGGAAACAAACAGAAACGTAAACTGGAGATGAAATGGTTATTAGGCTGGGAACCCAACTTAATTTGATCGGCACCGACTGTTTCTTTACAGTTATTGATCAAAATCTAAGGACGTTCATTTCGCCGCGCAGAAAAGCAAATCCCCTAAAGCGCGCGCGAGCGCGGAGCCAAAGGTAATAAAGTGAAGGCGTAAAGGTTTTCCATTACACAATCCGCCTTCATGCTGTGAAGCGTTTGTATACGAAAGGAAATGGGCCCCCTTTACAGCCTAAACAAAATGCTCAATAACACCACAGGGGGAATATTCAAAATGTAAAAAAAATAATAAATAAATACATTGATTTTCTTCATAAATCATAATATATTTCCCTAAAGAACAGAAATAATAAGCATAGCCGTACATTTACAACCACTCGGCCATGCTCTAGTCTGGAATCATCTGCTGCACTGGCCCAACTTGCCATCATTAGGAGTTACAGGGAGCCGATTTCACAGCGTTCCTAATTGCAACCATCTTGAGAGCTGTTATTGACTGGGTGGGAGTTAAAGTGCCAGGCCAGACAAAAAAAAAAAAAAAAAAGAAAAAAAAGTCCCGTTTTCCATTTTCTTCTCGTAAAAGCTTCTAAAAAGTCTGACTGAGCTGCGGGCCACGCTGTCACCCTCAGTAAACCTCAAATCAGAAGTGTGAACAGCGCGAGAGTGTGTGTGTATGACTGGCATTATAGTCGGAGCGTTAACCTTTGGGCTAATATTAACATTGCATGCCTATGCTGGCCCTTTAACCAAAATCATACTCTTGGCCTAACAATGAAAGTTAACAACAATGACATTAACAGATAGCAAAGGGATTTTTAACAACGCCAAAGCAGAGGGAATGCTGGGAGCTTTTCTCCAGCTGGATGAACTCAGTAGGTATTCGCTCTATTTAAAGATTCGTGTTTTTAATACAAGGGATAGTTTTCATAGCTTCTGAATTGGTAAGGGATTATGAATAACAATGCCTTCTTTTCCAGGCAAAAAGAAAGAAAAAGAAGTAGCACAATTTTTTTTTTCCTCTCGGGTTTAAAATAGTCAAAAACACACGGTGCGTTTTTAGAAAGAGCTTAATAACTCCTTAAAACCAGCTGGACATTCGCGCTGCACAAAGTAGAACAAATAGACCGCTTGTTTGGGACTATTTTCAGCCACAGATTAATAGGCAGCCGGCGCTCAGGTGAGTATTTTCTGCAGCAAAGACGACATGGGTGGGGCCGAGTTAAAACAGCAACAGCCCCTGTTTACACATAATGAAGGAATGACTCAGTCAGAAAGATTCTTATTTTACCCCCGGTTCGCGTTTTTAGCTCAGCGTCGGAGGGTTTACACAGACAGCAGGCATTTGGTTGAAACTTGTTGTTTTTTTCCTACACGCTTTCTCCATCTCAAAATTCACACTTTTCCACACGTAATATCTTAAGAGCATTACAGACGAGCACGTTGATGTCGTTTCTGCGCGTCTGGAGTTCAGCATCGGAACAAAACCACATCGCATCGCCTCAGAGACAGCCACCTGAGCGTTCAATTATTTCAAAGCCTAAATATTGTGCATGGAATGTTTTTGAGAAAATCATCTACAGATTAGCTGATGGAAACACAACAAAACCAAAAGTGTGGAAATAAATGTTTTAATGTTTTGTTTTGGGTTTTTTGGGGGGGTTTTTGCACTTTTAATTTTTTTTACATCGCTATTGTGAAAACTTGGATAATAAGGCAAAAAACTATTCTACAAATTCATGCCTTAAGTGTAATTTTAATCATTTTCCATTCACTTTTAAGCTTAACAGTTTTCTTAACTCCGGAACACAGGATCAAGCCCATTTTCCTGTGATCGTTTCTTTAATGTCATCTCAAAATTATATAATTTGGGGGTTTTTGTTACTAGTTTCTCATCATGACATGTCAACATCCAAAAGCTCTTTTTTTTTTTGTCAAAGTTCCCATGATCTTGAGCTCCTACTTGTATGAACAGGTTTTCTTAACTAAAAACGCGAGGAGCCTAAAATATATTCACCTATCAAACAAACTAATTTTGCTAAAACTCATGGAAGTCATGCTGGCAGTTGCTGTAAACCGGAAAAATGTGTTTATTCCTTGTGATGTGAAAATGTGTACCGACATAAAAGCTACCTAAAAAGAAAAAAAAAAATAAAATTAAGGCCACACTTATAAAATCATATCCTCATAACCGTCCGTGCTCATAAAAGATGAGAAAAAAAAAGTCTTTCAAAGAAACAAAGCAAGATAATTAAGACCATATGGAAAACAACTACAAACTTTCCTATGTCAATATTTTATAGGAAAGATTTGTTTCCTACAAAAGCTTGGTGAACCATTATTAAACTGGCTCTCAGAGTTTAACAGATATGGATCATCTCTGACTACTATCAGCGTTCTAATCTGAAAATTACTGAACAAGTTAAAGTGACTGGAAACAAATATCCTGCCATATTCGTTCTTCTTTTCCCCAAACATATCCAGATTTGTAAAAGTGAAAGCAAATTCTAGACCTTCATTTTTTTCCTTTTTTTTTTACCTTGGCCATTAGCTGTTAATTAAAAAACTAAATGATTGATTGAAATTTTGGCCAATTGATTCTGCAAATTCATGTCCAAAGTCCAACTTCTCTGAGTGACGGGCAACTTTTAAAACGGTGACATGACTCTTGAGTGAATTACCTGATTGGCTCTTTCCAAGTCCGTCATCACCATCTCAATCTCGTCAGCCCTGAAAGAGACGTCCGATTAATCAACGGACAAAACACGATGAAACAGCAAACAGAGCTCACAGCAAGGGGAGGAGGAAGAGGAGGAGGGGAAAACTTTGCAGGTTCCCGGAAATAAAAGAACATTTTGCTCACAAACTCGGCCTCCATTTAGCTACTGTCTAAATTTCACCGTAATCCACTGATTGTAAAACTCCATTACTCAAACAGCTCGCATGTATTTAAGTGCACATGTGTGCCTATGCGTGTGAGTGTGCACATGTAAGCCCCCTAAACCCCAGGCCACACTAAAACAGAGGGATTACATTAATAGAGCTCTAAGTCCTAATACAGCAGACTAATCTGCTATGAAGCTGTGTGATTGTGTCTGACTAATGGTCTGGATGGAGGCCAGGGTTCACCTCTCACTTGCTAGAGGTCAGACGGCAAGAATACATCCACGCACAAAAAATAAAAAAAAATAAAAATAACGGACACTGGAAAAATTGTTCATGTTTTCCGTGAAGGTGACGTAAACGCCAACTTTGGTAAAGGAGTAAATCTAACTCATTCTACTGTAGCTCTAACTGTATGTTTAATTATCCATGTGATGGTTTCAGATTTTAGAAATGGCCTCCAATAACAAGGAGAATCTGCTTTTGTTTTCTGGACGTGTTAAATCATCCGTCTCTGGTAATATTCTGTTTCGAATTGTGTAAAACAAACAAACAAACAAAAAAAAAAAAAGAGTTCCAAAGGAAAAGACTGGCACAAACGAAGCACAAACTGAATCAATTTTGTTCAATTGGAAGAAGGTGGAGGAGCCAACTTCACTCAGGTGAGTAAAGGTGGGGTTAAACACGAAAGCACTAGACACTTTTCAGATTTTTATAGGCAAATTTCTTTAAAAAAAAAAACAGTGTAGCCATTTCATTCCACTTCCTACTTATGCACTACTTTGTGTTAACCTGTCCCATCAATTCCCAGAAAAATAAAACTAAAATCTGCTTGTAATAAAACCAAACATAAACTTCAAGGAGAATGAATATTTCTGCGAAGCGCCGCAGAAGGAGGAACGGAAATAAAGACCCCAGAAATGGCGTTCAGCGCAGCACAAAGAGAGCACGCTACACGCCGGCCCGCTTATTTAAGACACGGCGAGAGCAAAGATGTGAGCACATATGTGCACCGCTGCCTCCATTAGGACCTTTTGATCCGACTGCAATCTTTTGATAGCGAACCCAATAAGCCCACGCAGCTTTTGTATTTGTGTGTCACAGTATGCGAAACAGCGCCGTGTCCCATAGGCTCGCGTACTGCTGATTTGAATGTGTTTAACAAAACAGACACAGTTGATATTAGGTCAACATTGTGCCACGGGCGATGCAGCAAAAAGAATCAGATGTGGGTGGGAGAGCTTTTTCGCTCTCCGCTTTTTTTTTTTTTCCCTTTTACTCTTTCCTTAATAGTTGAAAGGATCTGGTGTGTGTTTAGGCAACATAATAGTAACGCTACCTCAAACAGCTTTTATCCAGTCTTAAGCTATACCGTGCGGGACTCAGCCTACGTTCCACACACACATATATGCACACGCAAACACACACGGGGTCAGAAAGCGACCGAGCTCAAAAAGCTTGTAATGGAGAGCGTTTATGGGTGGTAATGCAACCCAAATACAGTGGCGCTCCTGCTCCAAATGTGATCGCTTAATCAAAGTACAGATGCACAAAGTCTTCTTAAATAACCTTTGGATTTGGCTGTATTTGGGAATTATAAAAGCTGAGCAGATCACAGGGAAGGGGATTTTCAGCGCGTCCTGATAACATTCGGCCTGACCGCCGAGCAGGGCAGGACCCGAAGGCCCGACTAAATCATCGCCGAACAATAAACCGGGGTGACGAGGTGAGGTTTTGCGCCGCCGAAATGTAAAGCTCAACGCGACGACCACAGGGAGGCGCTGTAGAGAAAATGCAAACAAGAACAGAGAAGTAGCCGTATAGAGGCTTGCTTTGTGGCAGGAGAGCCAGTGGGTGCAGCCGGCGACATTAGTAGGAGTTCTGAAAGCGACCCAGAGCCTCAGAGCCCCGACTGCACATCCTCCATCTCAGACAGGCCGTTTCATCTCTTATCTTCTCTGTCCTGCTCTTCTCTCGACTGCTCCTTTTTCTCCCGTCTGCCTCTGTTCTCCTCCTCTTAACTGTTCCCTTCCAGTTTTCCCTCTCTCATCTATCGCCCTCTCTTCCTCGGCCTCTGTCCTCTATGCCAGCAGGATATTCCCCTGATTTAGATTTTCATTTCCCCTTCTCTATCACACTCTTATCCCGTCTTCCTCGCCGAGGCCTCAAGCACCCCCTGGCTTTGCTTTTTGCCCCCCCCCCTAGTTTTCATCACTCCATTTCTTTTCTTTCCTTGGCTTTCTCCACATTGCATTTTCACAGCATGTTACCGTAGGGATTTCAGGGAGGCTTAAAACGGATTGAGACGTGAGAGAGAGAGTATGTGTGTATGCGTGCATGTGTGTGTGTTTTGAGTATATCCTCGCGCCATTTTATATTTGTGGGTGCTTGTAATGGACACCAGGCCTGGGCGATGTGGCTTGGAAATGAACTTTTTGATTTTTTTTTTCCCCCGCACCAGATCCAATTTCAAATTGATTTTGTCCCTCTCGCTTTCTTTTCCAAAAACAAAATTACAAATAACAGAAAACATTTTCAAAAAGTTGGATTTAATTTCAATCATTCTTTCTGTGAGTTGTATGACAGAGTATCAGGACCAGGCTACAAGAATTTTTTTTTTCTTAATTACGAGAATATAGTCACAATATTAGCAGGATAAAGACAAATTTACCAGAACAATGTCTTACAATTACAAACAAAGTTGTTTTAATGAGTAAAAAAGCTTGTACATTTAACTTCTGATGAAGTTCGCATTAAAAATGATTCATTCTTCTGATATTATGACTTTATTCTCGTATTATTTTGACTTTGTCAAATGACTTTATTCTTGTGTTACTACGACTTTATTTTCCTAAAATCAAGAAATCGTAGTCTGATATTCCATGACAGAGTTGACCTGATTTCAAAGTCTAAATAAGTGCAAGCTGTAAAACACACTTGTCAAAACAAGATGGCCGCCCTGGGCCTACTGACGTCACTCTGAGCTGTGGACACTCGAGGATTGCAATAATCGCAATAGTGAGGAAAAGAAAATTCAGATTTTCCCAAAATGTCATCTTCAAAAAGCGAAAAAAAATTGATTAATTAATTAAATCGATTCATCGTCCAGCTGTACTGGCCACGTTAATTTTAAAAAATATATATACGCTGCCTAATTATTGGGAATAAAAGAATAACTAGAGTGGTAGAGAGAGAAACATTTAGAGAAATTTGTACATACACACCCTCTTAAAGCATCCTGCGGGGCTGGAAATCAATAAATCATTAATCTTTAACAAGGACTAAACGATTAAAAGGCGGCTGGCCAGACTCTCGCAGAGATGGGGGGGGGGGCGCAGCGTTACATCCACAGGGTCTGCCTCCCGCTGATTCTCCCGCAAACACACATACGAGCACACCGTGGGCATCGCCACGTCATCCAGATCGTCAGGGTGTGTCATCGGTGTGTGTGTGTGAGGGTGTGTTTTAAAAGGGAGATTACCTAAACGCAGTGAGAGATGAGGGGGCTAGAGGAGGGTGGGCGGGGGGGGGTCGGATTTGTCACGTAAACCCCTCGCTGGGAAGTTTCCACGGCGAATTCATGTTCGCGTGCGCGTGTATCGACGTGTGTATGTTTCACATAATATGAATGGCGTTTGTGTGAAAGGAGACCCAGTTAAAGGGTTAAAAGTTGTTCAGCCAAACACTGGTGATTTGCTCAGCCAAGCAGTAAACGGGGGGGAAGGACTCCGAGGACTGGGAGGGTGCAGGGTCGGAGAGGGGTTTGTGTGCGCTTTAAAGCGTTGCATTAAAATTTCAGATCACAGCACGCCACATAGTCAAGGACCCTGACTGCCTGAGGCTCACGAATGAGTGAGTGAGCGAGAGAGCGAGCAAGTGTGTGTATACTTTAATGTGAGTGCATGTGTGGATGTGGGCGGGCATGTGCTTATTAGCTTCTGTAAGCAAATGGGGTTGACTATAGGCATCCCTTTTAACAGGGTTCCTGTCTGAAATGAAAGGAAGAAACAGAAGGGAGGGAAGAAGTAGTGAAGTTCTCAGAAAGCAGAGAAAGAAGTCCAAGACAGTGAGAAGTGGAAAAACTAGGTGTCTCTTTGATAAACAATAACTATTGATTAGCGCCTCCGCGCTGCACGCAATATCTTCATATGGCCTTTCCGCTAACACAAACACACAAGACTGAGAGATAAAAGATAAAGTGTGGGTGGAAGCAAAAGGGAGGGGGAAAAAAAAAATATTCTGAGGAAGACAGAGGAGGGATCGATCTGTTTTTAACAGCCAATCAATTTAACAACGCTGGTAATGGAGAGACACGGCGAGTCTGGGGCGGCGTGAACGCCTCTGGACGGGGCGGCTTTTTGAAAGCAGGGCTGATTCCAGGTTGTACTTTATGCATGCACGCGGGACGCCCTTCAAGCTTTTATTAAACGCCTCGTATGTAGCAAGGGAGTTCCAGAAAAGTGCCATTTTCTCTTACGGTGCACAGATGATCAATAAAACGATAAAGCCCGCCCCCCCGCCGTCCCATAAATATTATTTTTCAGCTTTTGTGGAAGGAGTCCGGACGCTCGAGTGGTTCTGGTTCCCACCACTAACCCTGAGAGACGGCGGAGTGTGAATGTCATAAAGTGGCACTTTGCAGCGTGGAGTGCAGACATGGAAAAGCTTCTGTTCTCATCCTGCCCACCGCTAGGAGATCAATAACGATGGCGGCACACATCTCTAATAGCCGAAACCCGTCTTTCAGATCCTGTGGCTTCAGGATCCTAGAGAGAGAGAGCTGACCATGATGCTGCCACCGCCATGTTTCCCCATAGGAATGGTGTTTTTACCATGGAGTTAAGTTTTATAATCCAACCTTGCTTTGAACTTCTCCATAACTTTTTCCCCATCGACCTATCAGGTTACTTTTAGAAATAGTTAACTGCACTGGATACAAATGGTTTTCAGTTTGTTTTTCTGAAAAATGTTCCCACTTAGGGCCCCAACTAACAATTATTTTAGTGATTGACTGTTCTGTCAGTTCTAACGATAATTAATTGCATAAAGAAAATTGGCACATTTTGCAGATTTGTCATTTAACCACCTAAGCCTTTTTTTTTTAAATACAATATTGGAAATACATTAAATAAACAACTGAATTCCTTTTCCACGTAAGAAAAAATATTGTATTCCCCAAAATGCGATACCAGCATTTCTTTAGTGAACGACTAAAATAGTGAACGTTAAGCTAAAACAATACGTCAAAGTGAAACTTTTTGCTAAACTCTTGACTTATCAAGAGTTTAGGTTATTTTTTGGGTTAAATAATTGATAACTGGACAGTAAAAGGTGCTTAAAAGGAAATTTTAACACAATTTGAACCAGGTGTAGCTAAAACTGCCACTTGAGTAATGGAAAGAACAGATTTACAGGAAAAGGAGGTTTTTTCCATTGTAAATGCCAAAAGTATACATTCTTTGCATAGTTTTGGCTTAATTACTGCCTGAGTTTGTTGCTCTTTCAGCAAATGGCATAACTGAGGGTGTATGCTCCAGTTAATGATTAGCCGATTCCTAAATTAGTTGACCATTCCTTCAATAATTGATTCATCCCTATTAATCAGATTGATCGTTTCAGCCCTACTCCCACTATGATTTTTCAGCTCTCTGAAAGGAGTTTTGACACTAAAGTGGTTTCAGTTCCCATAGCTAAACCTTAAGACAGTGAGGAGTCTTTCAGTGTGGATTGCAGACATGGAAAAGCAGTTTTCATCATGCCCAACACAACCAGATCAATAATGATAGATGCACACAGCTCGAGAACCTGAAGCCATCTTGTCTTTCAGGTTTTTCAAAAAAAATAAAAAATAAAAATAAAAAAATACCCGTGTGGCTCCAAGTCCGAGGCCTCAAAGTGTGCTGCCCCTCTGTCTCTCCGATTCAGACGGAGCACTCTAAACTCCACGGCAAAAACATAAATCTATTTTGATGCTCTGCCGAATCTGCAAAACGCATTACAATCCCTCTCAGTATTTACTGTGAGTGGGTAATGCTGGGATTTGGAGGCTGCTGAGCGTTGTGGGAGACATTCCAGCTGTTAGGGGAGAGAGCAGGAGGAGTTTCCAGGGAGGGAGATTCACTAAAGCAGGATGATTATGTCAAGAGCAGAATATGGAGGGCGCCAGAGGGGAAAAGTCACCCTGTAAACACACATGCAGCTCAGAGACACATACTTTGCTGTGGATTCCTCGTCATACTTTGTCTTCAAATCAAAGAGCTCGGCCTGAGTTGTTTCAAGTGCTGAAAAAAAATGGGGGAAAAAGAAATAATTAGTTGTGTTTTTAATCTCCAACTGCATTTCATCTTTAAAAAAAACAACAACATGAAATTATATTAGTTTAGCTTCTCATCAAAAACAAGACATGAACACAACCTTTTATTCATTTAATTAATTTTGGTGAAATTTCTATCAGATTAGGGAAGCAAGTTATCAATTAATCTAAAGTTGATTGATCTTATTGATCAACCAATTCTTAATAAGCGTCCACTTTCTTAAAAGCTTGTTTTCTCTTGTATCAAGAGGGCCAACCGTTTTTACATAACATGAAGGGCTACATTTTTATAATATGTGGAATTTAAAATATTGTATATATATATTTTACTGCTATGTTGTGTGAGTTGTATTAAATACTGACTGAGTAAACGGAAAAGTGTGATTTTTTTTCCCCCAGATTAACCTATTTATAAAATGTAACAAAACAGCTACATCTTAGGCTGCTGAGTAGAAAAAAAAAAAAAAAGATGGAAAGAAAAAAATATGAATCAGAAAGATATTCATACAAGTAGTTCCCTACCGTCAGTGGTTGCTCTTAGAAGAATGTTAAAGCTTCGCTCTATGAAGTGCATAAACTCACAACTGCCCTCAAAACATGATGAAATTAATCTACATCATGTCTTTTATCATCAAGTAATAATTTTTCTGCAGTAATGCTGCTCACTTTTGGCACGTCAGTAATTTTTGAATGAGAAGTTGACGCAGCACCGTCATGTAGCTCAACTAAATGAGCGCTATTACGATTATAACTTCTGGGGCGTTTAGATTTCTAAACAGAATCGCATAAAATGCATTTTGTGTCCCACACCGGAGTTTTATGGGACCGTTTTGCTTTCCCGTTCAGAGATGGCGCCGCCACCTTTATTTCTGACTGGCTTTGCTTAAGAATGACCGGCGGTGCCCTCTGCTGGATGGCGGACAACCTACATCACTACAATCGGGTCCACAGGGATGTTATTAAAATGGTCGTATTGAACCCATTTTAATTTCATATACCATTAGTTGATAATTAGCCATAAGTCAATTAATTGTTTACATCCCGATGTCAGACATCGTTAGGTATTTGCCTAATTTACGTCAGGTATTTGCCTTTTTCTAACATTACCTTCAACCTTCTGAACACACAGTGTAGATTAAAGTTAAGCAAAAATGAACAGAGAATCATTATATCAGAATTGGTCAGCTCGGATTGGACCTGACCACTAAAAATCTGAGACTCAAAAGACCATTTTCCGGTCAGCGAATGTATTATATTTGAGTGCAACCAGGTCATTGGGTCGGTTACAGAGTGAAGGAGACACAAAGTGAGCCGTCAGTGGAAGCCCGGAGAGGTGGGCCCGGTACCTGTCTGCAGGGACTGCGCCTTGTGTTCAGCCTCTTTCAACCTTGAAGACATGGAGTCCTGACTCTCCTGGAGTTTCCTAAAGAGGTGCGAAAAACAAAGCAGGAAGCACAAAGTCGCAGTTAAGAGATAGTGAGTCAGTCGTTCTCGGGTTCACACTTGGTGGAAAATGCAACCATTCCTCCATTTTCCCACCATTTCTGAAGAGTTTTTCCCCACTAAAAACTCTCCACAACACAACCCACTCCTCATTAAGCAGCCCTATTAGGCAGGAATGTCTGGCCACTGGGGCACGCTGCACCAGGGGGTGGAGTGGGGGGCCGCAATGGCTGACTCAGAAGGTGGGGGGGGGCAGAAACCACAGGGATAAAATAGATTCATTCTTGGCACATAAAAAGTGGGGCTCTGCTGAGAAATTGCCGCTGCGTGTAAAAACATCAATAATCCAGCACAAATACGGCCTTTATGACACCCTTTGATGCGCCCCCCCCCTCCTCTCCGCCAATCTGTCTCTCCTGTCATCTCTATTTTTCTGCCCTGTACTTCAGCCTTTCATCTCCGTCTCTCTCCTCCGCTCGCTCCTTCGCGGCATAAAATGCATCAGGAGGTGCCATCCATTTACCAGCCCTCTCAGACACAGGAAGTCGGCTCTCTGCAGACAGGAAGGGGCCTATAAAACTCTGACGTACAGGAAACGCAGTCGGACAACTGATCTTCGACTGCAAGCCTAGAAATCTTTGAAACACCTTTGGAACGTAAACAAGGTGATCGACAAGGGGAAAATATAGGCTTTGTGGAGCTCATTATGTTGAGGTCGACATATTCCACCTTCAGATAACTGGGTCAACTGTTTATTATATCTGTTCAATAAGTTTAACTTCTAGTTATTAAAGCCTTATTACAACTACCCGCCCTCTATCTTCTCGCTCAAAATGATGAAATAGTAAGAGTGACAACCCAAAGTTTTTGGCTTCATGTAACAGTACATGTGTATTATTTACAAAACAAATAAAATACAAAACATGACTGTGCTTTTAATTAAGATGGAAAAGTAAAATGACTAAAGTGTCACATATTTCTGACTTTCTTGCAAATAAGGAACAAGTAGTGGCAGCACGGCGCTGCCTAAGCTTCAAACATTCAGAGGAAACTCTGGTCACTTTCTTGATCTTTTTGAAAATTCAGTGGTGTCTAATCTTTTCAAATCAAGTCACTCAATTTATAACGGGCTGCGTAAAAAGACACCTGTTGCCTCAAAGATCTTAGGGATAATCAAATTAGACCAGTAGAAGAAAATGAATGGCGTACAATCAAAAGTAAGACAGAAAAAAAAAAAAAAAAAGTCTGCAAGTTTTCCACAAAGTGCCAGAAAACGAGTTTTCGATCTTGACACAATTAGCGACGGAGAAAAACATGGAGAGGGAGTTTGTTCCGAAACATTTCAGCCCCGTCCTACATTAGCGACGTTACCTTTAGGCCAGAACACAGACGCAGTCGACCAGCTGAACTGAGAGCCACCTGGACTCAGAGAACAAGGCAGTGCTTTGAATCACTCAATCTTTAACTCAGTTAAACCAGAGTGTTCCACTTAGTCATAAACAGCTGTCACTTCCGCCTCATAGGGGGCGATAAAGCACTGGCTTGTACTCTGTCAGCACGGTGTACAAGAACACGGTAATTTCTCACAGGAAGTCGGTTAAGTTTTTTGTATCCTTGCGGTTCCTGAAAGATAAATTATCTTTGGCTCTCCAGATGGACAGAGGACAGACAGATCTCTGCACAACATGCGTCTTAACAGAACCCTCTTTTCCTTTTCCCTGTTTGGCTTGTGATCTGACTCAGTTTTTCTTTTTATCTTCTGTGTTGGGTGTGACCATTTGAATGAAAATATTGTTGAAAGTAACAACAGTCTCATCCTTGCTTTATGAACAAATTTACAATCAAACAAAGGAAAAATGGAGGCAAAAAACCCAGAATAATGACTGAAAGTTGAAGATGCTATTTTTTTTAACGTTTCATTAACTGTATCATCTCAGTTCCTTTAAAACTATTCAAACATACAATCAGATGTTTTGGAAGACATCTAGAAACAAGTGGTTCATAAATGAGGTTTGTTTAATAGTTCCTCTAAATATCCTTTACAGTAATCCTTCAAAGTGTTGATAATTCTGTCTGAGGGACACAGTGTCCCAGAGAACTAAAATAACCTCATAATAAAGACATAATTATCAGCAGTCAAACTGTTTATCATACCTCTCCTTCTCTGCATAGTCGTTGTGTAGCTGGAGCTGCTTCTCTTGGGCCAGGTTCTCAGCCTGATTCTTCAGAGTCTGCTCGTACTCGCGGATCTTCTCCTTCAAGGCCTTGATGGTCACCTCTGAAAGGAAAGAGTCGGGGCAGAAAAACAAGTGTTCGAAATGAAATGAACGATTTGTGAAAACGACAACAACAAAAAAACCCCAGAGCACATCCGTTTTGTAGGATGTGATAAGCGGCACCCGTGACCATGATGTGTTTGACGGGGCATTTTGACCTTTTAGGGAACAGCGCTTCACATCCACACATTCTTCTTCTTCTTCTTGTCAGAACAGGCTGCAGACCGAACCCCCCCCACCCCACACCCCAGCACCCTCCGTGGCTCCAGCCTAATCTTTGCATCCGCAACTGGTACAGAATATTCAGCTGCTCCCTCAAGCCAGCAGATACGTTGTCTTCATTAGGGCCGCATTAGGACCGAAATCCCATAACCTGCCGGCTGCCGAGCTCCGTATGGGGGCCGGCCGAGATAAATCTAACACATAACTGGAGTAATAAACAGGCCTGTGTGTTCGTGTGCGTTTTTCAGAGAGAGATATAAGCGAGTGAGACAATGATATAAAGCAATGCTGCCTTTGACTGAGGGCTCTTAGCGCTCTGTGTGTGCACGTGATTTAAACTACAGCCTCACAGCTCTGACATATAATCAATACAGGAGAGTCCCCTTAGAGCCCTCTTACCCCTTAACTGCTTAACTGAACTTTAAACATTTAGGTTGCAGGGATCAATGGCCTCTGCTCTCCGTGCGCCTCGGCGCGTGTGTGTGAGTGTGTGTGTGCGTGCGCGCGCTCGGAGCGAGTCCACGTGTGCGTTTCAACAGGAGTGGGAGTTCCAGAATGTGTTTTGGGGGGTTTAAATATCCCCCTGCATCTATTGAGGCGGGAAGGAGGGATAAAGGGTGATGGGAACAGAAAAATCAATAGCAGAATGGAACCCTGCCGTTATCGAGCTGTTCCAATTAACTCTCACTGAGGAAGGAAAAAAAAAAAAAAAAAAAAACACAGGGTTGGGGGGGATTCCAAAACATTCCCTCACTCGCTCACTCCTCCTTTTTGACTGAATTTGCAGCACTTTTATTACCGCTTCACACTCATCTCTCTGCCTTTGTCAGTTTTTCCATCTTTCTCTACCCTGAGGTAGCCCGTCGTCTTTTATTCATGAACCCTCTGCCGGCTTTTTCCCATCTTTAAAACCTATTTGAAAATGTAGAACCTTGTACGTTTTCCTGTGTTTCTGAAATATGCATGACGCATTAAATATGTTCAAATAAGGACTTAAACCTTGAATTTGTTGTGATGTTATATATTCTTTTTTTTTTTTTTAACAAGCAAAACATAACGGGAAAAGATTTTTTCAGAACTCGTTAAGATAAGATTCTGCATCTTGATCACAAAAAAAACTCTTATTTTTTCATCATTAAATTTTTTGGCTTTTGTTTCAGTTACTTTTGATAATTGTGACTCACAGCCAAAGAAAACCTAGAATTTTAAATATCATAAAATGCTCATATTACATAAGACCAACACAAGGATCGTTATTACAGTAATGCTGGTCATGGTTTGGTCTACACCATCATGGAGAAAAATGCTGACTCAAGCTGACCCAGGAGACAATTCCTTCCTTTCACAAGAAAGATGAGGCACAAAAGGTCACTGCTAAGGAACCTTTAGAAAGAAAGTTTACTGGAAGGAAAAAGTGTCATAGAAGGAATGCAAAAAATGCAGCGTTGTCAAAGCCCATTCAACAGTTTGGAGAAAATTCACAAGAACTGCAAATGGAATCACAATGCTACCACACACACACACACACACACACACACACACACACACACACACACACACACACACACACACACACACACACACACACACACACACACACACACACACCATATCCAGGATATGGCCGACTACTGGCAATGTGTTAAGTCACTCTTAATTCAGAGAGAAGGAGTATCCTCAGTGGTCCAAAGCAATATTAATGCTGCAGTATGTAACTTTTACAAGTGATATATATATATATATATATATATATATATATATATATATATATGGGTTTGTTTGTTTTTTTTTCATATTTCTTTAAAACTTTTATGATATGGTCACAGTGTAAGACAGATAATCTGAAAAAGAAAAAAACAAAAACCCTCTCCTTCTATCTCTAGTCATATAGCCGTCTCAAGACATTCATTGATTAGTTGCCAAAAACAACCAATGAGAGCCAAGAGGAAGGTCTCACTGCTGTTAATCACTCTGCTGTATATGCTGCTCAATGAGATAATGGCAGAGAAACAACTTACAGTCACAGGAAAATTGTTTATCCTCTAATCAGTGGCCGTGCTACCTAGCCTTAGCATTCACAGCAAGTTCTGCTGTGGGGAAGGAGCTAAAGGGTAGCAGATGGCGAGAGCAACATGTACACAAGGGTGATTGGCAGAGCTAAGACCCTCCTCCTGGCTCTGATTGGTTGTTCCTGACAGAGCAGTATATTTGTGCAAGTTTCTGTAGGAGTTTGTTTTAGATCATCCACCTCATGTGATGCTGTCATGACAGAGTGAAAGTTTTAAGAAATATGGAGCAACATTTTTACAAATGTTACATACTGCAGCTTTAAGAAAAAATTTAATTTCACATTTTGTATAGAAATTAAGATCCCAAAATCTGGATAAAGAGCACAGAGGCAAAGAATCCAAGCTGCTGGAGGTCCAGCATCTTGTTTCCACTGTTCCAGTTGGCACCCAGTGTTTCATCAAGTCCAAAGTCCAATCAGGAAGCCTTAAAGCACCTGGTGCGTTCTTCTGCTGATTTCATTTTCAAGTAGGAAACCAAAGGTACAAACACTGCTTTAATAACAGTGGCATCGATGTGCAAAGCTGATCACCTGGCAAATCTAGGAGGTATTGTGGAGGAAAAGATGAGCTATGAGACTCCACACTCCTGCTGTTAAAGCATCCTCTGCTTCCTTAGCAACACAGCAGAGACACGGCTGACGGCCATGCCAAGCTGCACTGATGCAGTAAAATATTTAGTGTGTGTGTCTACTTCCCAGTAGGCCGGAGTTTCTGCAAGAGATTTTAATTTTCTGGGAAGCAGACTTTTTCCCCCCGCTGTAAATCACAATCCTTAAAATGATAACATTTTATAGAAGACGGTATATATATATATATATATATATATATATAAACACTTGTGTAACTGTTAAAATTCCTTTGACGCAAAATTAACTAAATTAATATAACTTAGAAGACATGTATTTGTGATTCACATATCAAGTCAATGTTCTTCAGTAACTATTAAAAAGAAAAGGTTTACAGGTCGATTTGTAAAGGGAACTAAAGTTACTCTTTAGTTCACAAGAACTGCAAATGGAATCACAATGCTATCACTGACCTCACATGATCACCAGAGTTATTTTTAACGAACATAAGTAGAGGTGTACATTTATCATTGTCATGATAAATTCCAATTAATGAAGTTTAAATCCTGCCAAAACTGTCTGTATCGTCGAGATAGTCATTTCTGCCATTTCCTCCACTGCTTCTTCGATGAAAGTATCAATAAATATGAATTAATTTGAAAATATGATGAAGTGCAGTTGCTATGTGCAGTTTAGTGACAGAAATTATGCTTTTTTTATGTGACTGGTGTCCTAAAGCAGCGCATTACCGATGGATTTGTTTGTATTTGTGTATTTGTTATAATTGCTGTGTCATGCAGCGACAGTCATACAGTTACCTAAAAGGGAAGTCATAAATAGTTCTTATCGTCACTTTCACCATTATCACAATAGTTTCTCAAACAATTCTTTTTTTAAACTTTAAGTTTGTATCCCCCAACTCTAAACAAGAGGACCAGTTCAATCTGAAGAGTCACAGAGACTCTTCAGATTAACAGTAAGTTCACCACTTCTCTGTTGAGCAACTAAATAATTTTCTTTTTAAATAATGTCGCAGCATGAAGTAAAAACTGAGTCATTTTGATGGCTTTTGGCTACCTCACTGTCCCCTGCAGGTTAACAATATCCTCTCCGTGTACCCCCCTCTAACCTTGGTTTTTAACTTCTGCAAACTCTTTGTTGTAGTCCTCCAGTGTCTCTCGTAGCTTGGTGTTCTCTGTCTCAATGTCGTGCATCCTCTGGAGCTTCAGCTGCAGCTGCTGAGCCAGCTCCAGCACAGGTACAGGGTCTGAGGAAGAGGGGTGGGGGAGGGGGGGAGAATAAAAAAAGACGAAATAAATTAAAAAAAAAGAAAACACACTCCATGTTAACACGCTCCAAAACAGATCAGACAAGCAAGGGCGGCGAGGTGGCCGAGTGCGTTCGGAATAACTGCAGTCAAGGCCGTCTGAGAGCGAGCGTTTGAACTGCTGATGCGTCCTTGAGCAAGGCAATGAATCTTACAAGCCTAAGGACAAATGTTTGAAGCTGAACCCTGACCTTTGATTTCTGTAGAAAGTGACTGATGGGAGGAAGAAGTGAAACACAAACAATTAGAAGAAAGCCTGCGATAAGGGAGGATGTAAGTTCAGTCATTAACACACAGAATACAGCTGCACTGGCAAAAGAAATAGGTCTAGACACAGTTATGTAAATAAATTATTTGATTATTAAAAGGGAAAATTCTATATTCGTTCTCCAACAGTCTAACCTCTTCCAGGGCTGTTTTATCGCTTTGTGTTGGCTTTTTTGTTATTGCACTGTATTGGAAAAATTCCCAACAATTCACAGGCATTTTTATGCGAAAGACAAATATTGATACAGCAGGAAGGTTTTCAATATGGTATCAACAGACGACACCAAGGAAAGAAGGATAAAGGACACAAAGAAGGAATGGATGTAGGACACATGAGTTTAGATCAGGCCTGAAGAAATGAGACCAACCCAAGCCGAGCCCATAGACATTGTGCTGAAGCCTGATCCAACCCAACTAATTAACTCTAATTAGAGAGCCAAGCCCGAAGTAAACCTGATCTATTACTTTAAACTGCTACCAGATTAAAATCCTTCCAGACCTCCGACTTTGCACTCTGCTGGCTTATTAGCGTAATTTCCCCCGTTTTTAGCGTATGTGTAACATGTTCCAGCTCCATTTTGTTGCTTGTTGTGACCGCAGGGTGAGTCAACAGCAAAAGATCTGGGATGTGTGACTTGACAGGAGCAGGGCGGGGCCACCTGCACTCGCTACAGTCTGATTAGCTCCCGCGCCGCACTTTGATTCCTGACCAGGGTAAACTGGCCGCCCTTCTATTTAGACTAGAATAAGTAGATTAAAACATATTTATGTCGTCCATTCTCCTTCAGGTTTTTCTGTGCTGGAACCCGACTCTGCCCAAATGTCAGGTCGGGTCGGCCTATTGATCTAAAAACGCTACAAGAAAGGAAGGAAGAATAAAAGAAGAAAAAGACTAGAAAGACATTAAAGGCAGAAAAGACAGGATGAAAGACTGAAAGATGAGATGGAAATAACTGAAACAGGACACAAGAAAGACGAAAAATGGCATGACATAAGGGCGGAAGAAAGAAAGGTTACGAGGAAGGAAGCAAAGACAGAATTGGGAAAAATAATATATAAAAGGAAAAGAATTTTTAAAAAAAAAGGAAGAACGTGAAAAAGTCTGGGCTTGCTGTAAATATGAAACTGAACGACACATCACAGTTAGCTGCCTCCTCCCCCCCTCGTCTCCCTGTGCAAACAAACTTTCTCCGTTAGGTCTACTCAACAATGGCCTGTAAGAGGAAACTGTTGAGCTTTGTCATAAACATTGGCTTCGTATTAGCGGGGATCTAACACGACGATGGCTGACACAGCAGGAGAATTGGATAACAGACGCAAAGCGAGGCAGACAGACAGCAACACAGATTAGACACATTAACAAGAGATTACTGGCTGTGATCAGTTAAAGTGTTCGCTGCGATGCATCTTGAAAGCGAGAGGAAAGGCGAAACATGGCAGCAGACAGTTGGACAAAGCGAAGCTGTAAAAAAAAAAAAAGAAAGGAAAAAAAAAAATCAGGCAGCGAGAACTGTAAATAAGAGATTAGAGAAACGGAGACAGAAGGAAGAAAGGCAACTTTTCTGGAGGCATTTTACCAACAACCCTGGAAAACACACAGCAGGGTTAACTGTCAGTGTGATGAAGAGAGCTCTGTCAGTCAGGCCAATCACATCTGATTGGTGCTCATGGGTGGCAGACTGGTGACAGGCAGCCAAGAGACGCAGGCAACGCTCATCAGCATGCCAGCTAAAAGAGCAGTTTATGCGTGTGTGTGTGTTTGTGTTTCTGTGTGTATGTGTGTTGTACAGATAAGAGGAACTGACAGCTTACAGCTGGGGGTAAGAGCCGTGTATGTGTATGTGTGTGTGTCTTGTGTCTGACGCAGTTAGATATCTTAACTATGCTAATGAGAGATCAGCAGAGAACGATTGGGGAATTTCATGCTGATTTTGTACCGTCAAGGTGACACACCACACAGGGTTGAGCTCCGACACACACACACACACACACACACACACACACACACACACACACACACACACGCGCGCGCGCGCGCACGCTCCCTCACACAAGTTCTAGACCCAAACAAACAAATACTAAGTAACATAACAGTATGCTCTGAATATAGACTCCTATCTACTTTTGTGCCCTTGAAAATTAACTTTCTCTCTCCCGTTTATCAAAGTTTTGTCCTTCACAGAGACGCTGTCCCTCCCCGGCCGGTTAAAGACAGCTTGACTTGTGGGCCGCTGGTGCTGAGCGCTCTCACCAGACACCTTTAATCTAAACCAGAGCACGCTGGGATGACTGTCCAGGCCTTCAAGCTGACAGAAGGCAGAAGAAAACACACTGTTTCCTCTTTCAAGACTGCTGCATTAGTCAGGCTGCTCTGTGTCTCTGTGCATGTGCGCATCAGGCATTACATCATTGTCTCGCTGCAAGTTAAGAATAGCCCCGTCAGAGCCGGCGCTGACTTATTGGGAGCAGTACAATCCAAAGATATTACTGTAGGTCTATCCGTGTGGGAATATGATGACCTCCTTACGTTATAGATGAACTCGACTCCTTTCTCGTTCTTCCATACCGGGGCCCTCCAGGACTTCCGCGCAGCTGAAAACCTCCAACCAGCAGCGCTGCGCAGACACTTCTGTCATTTTTCTCTGCCTCAGTGCATGAAACGTGACTGGTTTTATTTTTTTCTGTGCGCGCGTTTCGCCGCAGCCAATCCGGGGCCGTACTTGTCATCAATGTCAGGATGCACCTTCTGTTAAGACCATCTTAAAGCTACACCCGTGGGATTAGGCCTTGTAGGGATGTATTACAGAATCACACACACACACACAAAGTTGAAAATGAGACGCCATCAGAGCGCACTGGTCATGGGCCGGTTCAACCTCGAAAATGTTCCACCCTGATTGAAGCCCAGCTGTTCAGAAACGTAAAAAAAAAAAGAAAAAATCTGATCTATTTCCAATCAGTAAACCCACTATATCTAGGAGCAGTAAGATAACAACCCTCTTCAATGTGGACGAAGTTACTGCGTGAAGAAGACTTTTCCACTAAAGCCGTCTTCTTCAAACTATTTGTCCACGAGGTACTACATGTAAACGAACGGTGATTTGTCGTAACGTGAGCTCAAAGTGAAATGTGTACAGTTAGCTTACCGAATAACTAAAAATTATAATCGATTAGTGGCTTACGAGCAGGTTATCATTTTAACATGGAACTCTTTGGCTTGATAAAACTTAAGAGCTTACACAATAAAATACTGCTGATCTTTGACAGGAGGAATGCATGTCTACAGGAATATTTTTCAGTTTCTGAGTGTGAATTGCACAATATTTTAAGCTGTTGTGTTATTGCGAGAGCAATTTCAAGTTAGGTGGTCTGTGAGTGTTTGCTAAATGCGTCAAGTGGTCCTCGGCCTGGAAAAGTTTGAGAAACACTGCTCTAACCTGATTTCAGTGCTCACCCGTTGCTGGGTCTCAACTGGTTCTGCAAAATCACCCGTTTCCTTCCCCACAACCAGAGTCAAGTCTGTTGATTCTCCGTGTTTTATGCCGTTTTTGCGAAGCAGCATAGTGCATGGAAATAGTTTAATTAGCGATAGCGCAAATCTTTCCAGCCAACAGCTGTTACTCTATAACCATCACTGCTCCCAACAAAATGTTTACGTCCCTACTGGCATATGCATAATCGTCTGCTCTGCTCTTACTCATTTTTACGTAACATTTCCACTGTTGCTCCACATCTGCTTTTCTGCGCTTATACTGTATTGTAAATTGTCTGTCTATCTTTAATGCTCACTTTGTCTACATTTCTGGACAAAGTGATCCGAGTCTGACATTCTTTCTAATAATAATTACGCAGTATTTTCTGTTGCAGGATATCACTGTGATTGTTTTTATTGTTAAACTTGTTGCTTTATAAATTGTTAACTCTTTAATAACTTTTTGGTGTGAACTTTTATATAGGAAGCTGATGTTAAACTGGATTTTTCCCCTTTGCTGGTCAGTAAAGGCTGTTTCTATACTATTCTTTTCTATGTTTTCTATATTTTCACACCATAATGTCAACTCTAATAATTTTGTCCTTATCTTAAAATGTTAATAAAACTTCCCAGTAATCTCTTTCAATTCAATCCTTAATCACAACAAAGGCTAACCTGGCTGTTTTGAAATATTTCCACTCATGAAAACCAGCTTATTACGCAGGTAACAATTTAGAATGATAACTAAATTTTAAAGAAATATATCCTACATTTTTTTTTTATTAAATTTAATTGAATAGACATGTTTTTGGCTAAAGGTAATATACAATGATGACTTTCTGTTACAAATAAAGGCAATTTGGTATATTAAATATGGTGGAACGTTTGTGTTTCAATTCAAGATAGCGCATCACCGCGTCATGTCTGGAGAGGAGGAGCTATAGTTTTTCCCTTCGTCTCTTTAAGGAGCCATCTGGGTACAAACTCCAGTTCTGACTTGATGTTTCCCAACAGAAATTTTACACAAACACAGACCGAGAAACTATCCTTACCTGGGACATCAATTATTTTCTTGTACACGTTCAAGAAGGCGGCCTCTGCTTCTTTACTCCTTTTACTCAAGGCGTCGATCTGCGAAGACGAAAAATGAAAAGGAATGGTTAATTATCACCCCAAATCTGAGAGTCGGATCTACTGACCCAAGAAGAAGGCCCATTAAATTCACAGTAAGAGGAGCCTGCATATCTGTCTTTTCTCACTATGCTTCGGTATGCTGCCTGCGATGGCGGCCGTCTCGACGACGGCGTTTCCTTCCCCGTGAAGCCAGTTCAGCTGTTCAGCTGCTGACGGATGCTTTTCGTTTGCCGTGCGCGAGCGCGCGTCTGCATCGCTCTGTCCTCGAGTGAGTGTGCCTAAGTCCGTTTGTTAGCCTGTGTGTGTGTGTGTGTGTGTGGGTGTGCGTGTGTGTATAAAACGGTGTGTGTTCGTCTCCCCCCTCCAGCACGCTGACATCATTAAACAGCTGGCTCAGTCTTTCCAGCCACAGCAGGGGCAGATTATTCAGTCAGCTCTTAGCAGCAATACAGTGCGGATCCATTACTGATGTAGCCATTAACACAAGAGAGCACGGCATGCATTCCATCACCAATAATATCGAAATGGACGGCATTAAGACAGATCCATAAGAAATTACTCCTAAAAATCATGCTGTGGAACTTCTGGAGCGTTTTCAGCGCAGCAGCAGGAAGTGACGCGGCTCTACTACAGACTGTGCCACGCGTCCATATGAGAATCAAGACGCGGTAGTCGAGAACGCATCTGAAATCTTGTCTAAATTGAGGGAAACAGATGCCAAATAAAGACATTCAGATGGTGCTACTGTACTGGGCAGAGCTACAGCTGACTACGCTGGCTGCCGCGCTCAGACTAAACAGCCCATGTGTTTCTCTTCCAGCTCCTCCAGCACGTTCACAAACTGAAAAGGAATGGAGACAAAAGCCTGCGCAAGTCCAAATATAAAGTCTTCACATTCCCAGCCAAACCAGTAGTGTAGTTGATGGGTGGTTTAAGGGGTTCTTGCCACTGTAAACAGAACAGGCTACATGTAACACTGCCTCGGCTCCTATGGGAACCTAATAAATCTCCTCACATGGCTTTGATTCATCTGTAGTTTTTTAGCCACAAAACATCTGGCCCCGAGTAGGCTGGTGCCAGCACCCCTCCTTCTTTCCCCCAAGTCTTTTTATTTCTGGCTTTCTCTCAGTCTATCTCTTGTCACTTCCATGTTCTCCGACTCATTTTCGCCCCCCCCTCCTTTTCTCCCTCAATGATTTTCGGCGTCAGTCTCTCACATGTTTCTCTGTCAGAACTTTCTACTCTCTCACACGGAAGCGGAAAAAAAAACAACTTCTTTAGAAACGGGCCGGTTACCGGTATCGAGGTGCATGTAGGTACATTTAAATGGGCTAAAATTTTCCGTTGCATCGTTCCAGCTGTATACAGTGGTTTTAATGAGCCAGCAGAGAGGAGTTCTGGGGCGACAGGAGTTTTAATGAACCCAGAGTAACTCAGCGATGTCCCTCCCCCACCGGTTGCTGCACACTGCTGGTCAGCCGGTGGGGAAAAAAATGGCTTCCGTACAGGAAAGGTAAACTCGACGATTTGGAAATCTTTCATTTCGTGAAAAACCTGCACGGTCGTCATAGTGTGGAACAAAAGGAGCGCAGCAGCCGCCACTCATACCAACAAAGCACTGTTTTACGACCATACACTGTAAGCTAGGAGCTACGTGTTTGTTTAATCAGCGATTTGCAGGCTTTATCCGAGCAAACAGCCCAATTAATTAACCATTAGAACAGGAGCACTGATGAATTTAGTGGGTATTGATCCCGGGGTTTATGCAGGTTTAACCCACTCAAATTTAAGATTTTTGAATAACTATTTTAAAGACCATTGCGAATAAAATCTAAGACTTATATTACGACAGACAAAAGAAACCAAACCAGTCAAAATTTTTGTGGTTATTTTGTGGCTTTTGGTAGCCATGTGAGAAGCTTTGTGCTTCTCACATGGCATATGCTAGCAAGCCATGTGCTAGCTGCTAATGGCTTACTGGCTTGCTAGCCAGTTTTAACAGCTCGTTTCCAGTAGCCTTAACCCCCTTGAGTCCAAAAATGCAGTGAGAGAAAAACCTTTACTGGATAGAAAAGGCCCACCAGAAAAAAAAAAACGTCCATAATTGGTTAAATAGTTCTTTCATGACAAATTTTAAGACTTGTGATTAACACATTTAAGGCCAACGTACCTTTTCTTTAAGCATTTAAAGATGTTTAAGACCTTTATTTTATTTTAATAAATTTAAGACTTAATGATGCAGACATCATAGATCCTACAGTTTTAATCTAGCTAACATTAAAATACAATAAACGTCACAGATGTTGCACACATTATTTGAGCAGGAGTCTGAACATTTTTTTTGATGTTGTTTTGAACATTCTGGTCAGATATTGTTTAAAATCATGTCAGCTTATTTTTCAGCTGCATATTTGTATCCCTTAAAAATACCAAGACATACGTTGCAAACACAGCTAAGGTTTCCGAAACACTTGAGACTCCACACAGTAGGGACTGCCAAGAAGAGTCTTCGTGTAGAGAGAATGATGAACAAGTAAACATTTTGAGCCAAGAACACGATCCAGTTGAGCAAAGGTCACAAATCAAAGACCTCCACTCTGATTATGCAATTTACTTTGCCTGCTGCATTGGTCCTTTACAACTTGTCGAGCCTATATGAGCAGACTGCTTCATATAAAAATTTAGGTCAATGTCAATATGCTGCGATGGCCAATGCCCAATATTTAGGATATTGGGGCGACGGGGGTGTGAGTTCGTCCTGTAATTGGTGGGTTGCCAATTCGAACTCCACTCTCTCTGTCTTAGTTGAATCCTTGAGCAAGACAGTTCACGCGTCTCGCCTGCTGATGGTGGCCAGAGGGTTTTGTGGCGCTGGTGCGCGGCACCCTCGCTTTTGCCAAATTGTCTCAAAACAGCTGCCGCTACAATGTAGCTTACCAAACTCTAGACTTGATAAAGCCCTATACTTTATCAAGTATAAAGTACATACTTTACAATGCTAGCGATAATTGTATTATTGTTATTAATACATTAATAGCAAAAATGTATTGCTATTTGCAATATGTATATTTCCCTGACACTGTGAAAAAAAAAGAATTAAAAAGCCACTAACTTTGATTTGCTGATGTTAAACACTCCAGTATCCTGCACTGCATCACTGTCACATGCTCAAACAAATACCAAATGCCAACCCTCCTTCCAAACCACAGATGGAACAAGATAGAAATAAATCTAAACTATTAATGCCAGCTTAGTTTTACTTATCAGACCAATACATGAAAAAATTACTAACATAATCCTATGTTATTGCCGTTCTATCGACAATTCCCACTTCTTGCCCTCCACCTTGAATTCTTATTCCCCCTTTGACATTAGTGACCCAAAAAATCTTTAACGCAAGAACTGTATTTTTAACAAAGACGAACTTTTTCAAAACTTCATTTGCAGGAATCCTTGCATTTAAAAAGAAAAGGCCCCTCTGAACATCTACTTTACAGTGAAAGATTGTGTGTCGTTTAAATTTTTTTTGCGTAGACATCATGAGACTCTCATAACTGCCTAAACTCCAATGATAAATCCCGTTCCCACAACATGCCGCATCACGCCCTGTACCCTTCTCGAATGCTATGTGACCGTGTGTGATTGAAGATACTCAGCCACTAATGGAAGATTACTGATGTTAAGACCGCTTACACAACAATGTTGAACTTGTGTGCATGTGTTTGTAATAACATGCGATCAGAGATTCTGAGAACCATCAACACCGTCGATAATAAGGACGGCACAAAAGACAGAAAAAAAAAAAAAAAAAGACGGGCTGATGGCAGTGAAGGAAACCAGCTGCATGACTGTACAATGACTGGGCCAAGGTCAGTGGTACAGCAGCTTTATATAGCGCAACATGGGAGGCAGGAAATAGACGTTTAATGTAGGACACACCCTACAGTTAAAAGCAGGTTAACTGCAGGACCAGAGCCATTAGAAGACCACCCAGGATTTGCAAATACAGCCCTGCTGTTCCAAACTGCAGCTCGCTCAACCAATCCCGATGACATCTGCTGTTACACGCTCCCCTGCCCCCATCCCACACAGACACACACAGACAGACAGACAGACGCAAACCAAGCACAACAAACCAAGTGACACAAATGATACCTCGCCAGTATCGGTGGGTTACCAATGAGAAGTGCTTACAATGGCAGAAGGTATCCCTGACAGATCCACACACAAACACATACATACATACGTCAGCAGCTTGTGGCACCATCACTCAGCACCGCCTTGCTCCCCTATCTAACCCGTAGTGTGTGAAGGGCGTCGGGCTGACCTGTGTGTTTGTGCGCGTGTGCGAGTGTGGCCCCAGTGGAGTCTGATAAGGGGAGGCTATGGGAAGCAGAGACTGAAGCGTTGGATAATGGAAAAGCTTATCTGATCGATGGACCAACAAGGAACACTAAGCATGCAATACACACAACACACACACACAGACACACACACAGAACCCGTTTACCAAACTAGGGCCTTGTGGAAACTGTACTGTTATTGGTAATAATTATGACCCGAGGGCATCCACCTTTCAATGACAAAGATTAAAAGTGTCGGACCCTCAGACTTCCTTGTGCTAAAACTTTTTATTGCTCTGTCAAAGCTCCGCAGTCACTTAGTAATGATTAAAGTTTGTTGGAGGGGGGTGGAGGGAAGGCGGGTGCTTTGGGATGGGTTACTGAGAGACTCTAAGACGACCCCCCACACCCTTTCTGTTTTTTGGTGCTGTCTTGTTTCTGATCAAAGGGTTTGAGGGCTAAGCAAACAAAGACGGGTCTAAAATTACACACTCCGAAAACGACTCAAGTTGTGGCACGCAAGCGCACAGAATAGTCGCCTGATTGATGGGGTGCTCCGAGACTGGCGCTGGTGTACAGTATTATCTCAATAATCATAAGATAATGTCTCTCAGTTCCGCGGCCACCCACTGCGCGTCTCGGCGTGTCCTGGTGTGCACGCCATCGAGGTGTGTCAACATAAAGATGGTGGAAACAGCTGACAAAGCCCCAATTATACTGCTGGCTGTTTCTATTCTCTAAATAGATTGTGGATCATCAGCAGAACGCGGTGGAACCGCGATAAATTACTGTATTTTTACACAACCGCCGGCTGTGTTTGTTGTTTTAACACAAGAATATGGAAACTAACCCAGTGTTAAACTGTAATATTCCATGGCCAGTAGTAAAACAGACCTTGTCACTATCTATTCAGATGATTTTTGCTCGACTGCATGTGTGCATGTGTGTGTGTGTGTGTGTGTGTGTCCTCGTGTGTGTGTGTGTGTGCGTCAGCGCGCACCCACCCACTCCGACCCTGAATAAAGCCCCAGTCTTAACCAGCCGTCTCCACTCCTACCCTCGGACTTTCACATAAGGGAGTGAACTGGAAATGTGCGGCTGCCAGAAAGGAGGAGTCAAGATGGAATCAAGATGGAATCAGGCCAAAATGATGGAGGATGGCAATATTAAGAGCATAATGCAGCACATCCACAGTTCAGTCAACTTTTATCGATCCTCGTGAGTTCACCATTAAACCGAATATAACCAAATGTGGCACAACGAGGGGAGAAAAAGGCTGGTTTATAGTTCAGCAAAAGACCACTGAATTATACAGAGGAACAAAGTGTGAGGAAATAGTCACTGAGTTGTGACAGGATAGAGCTAGGGATTTTGTGGTGACTTTTTGCAGGATGCAATTTAAACACACCCTCAGGCTACAGAACTTCATGAATAGGACAGAAAATCAAAAGCAGAGGAGAGCAAAGCCAAGGAGGAGAGGAAAAGGGGAAATGAGATAGTGCCGAGGGAGAGGGAGAGAGGGACCGGGAGGGAGAGAGAGAGAGAAAACAGTTGGTGAAGAGAAGAAGTGACAATGTAGGAAAGACGAGAGAAGAAGAGGAAGAAAAGGGCACTGAAGAATGTCAAACATAGTTTGTCAACAGCGGTTTTTAAGTACTGTAAATGGAACAGTGGTGGTTACTTCAAATTTCTAAACGTACGTTAAAAAACAAAACTCACCTCTCCTTGGAAGCTCTTCAGCAGAGGGGCAACCTGTTTCCGTAAATCCTAGAAAATAAAATGCATAGAGATTAGTAAACAATGAAAATCTGCTAACATTTTAGTACGAAAACAAGACATTTCCTGAGTGGAATTTGTTGATTTTCAGCTAAATCAGCTCTGATCGGAAGCTAAACAAAAATAAATCTGATCTTTTGCCAGTCAGTGAACGCACCACACATTAACGCTACCAGCTCGCACCGGCAACCCTGTGTGGAAGTGGTTACGGAGGGAACCATTTAAAGTTCACTGCGTCTTCAAAAGGGAAGAATATCAAAAGGTGAAAGACGCTGCAAAGAGGAAACCAGCTTTATCCTACAAAGACACGTCAACTGCTTTCTTCGTGTATCCACAGTGGGTTGGATGTCAACAGATAACAGGAAACTAAAGGCATTACAGCAAAACTGTTCCACTTGATTATTTTCAGTCCAACTGGGACTGTCATGGGACATGCTGTAATAGGACAGGTTGGCAAACTTTTGGAAATGTCACAGGTAATTAGGTCTACTTAATGAGGAATGCACTCAAACTACTGTATTTATGCTAACTATACTAATCTCATTAACATTAGATGCAACAGAGTTTGAAATGTTGGCTCTTTTTTTTTTTTTTTTTCATAATCGTTTGTGAAAATGTGTTCAAAATCAGAACTGTGTAACGACAATTGTTTCTTCACACAGAAACAAGTGTGACATCAACCTGGTCACATTATAAATAAGGACCAAGCACTTAATGTCCTCTGTAGCTACAATAAAACATTTTTCTGTTCAATTCAATATGTTCAGACAGAATATTTTTAATGGATCTTGTAGAGAAAAACCATCTGGTGAAATATTTCAAAGTGTTCGTATCTGCAAATGGATAAATAGTGATTTTAGCCAGGTTTTAGTCGGGTTTTATTTATTGATACTTCTGCAGGATTTTTCTATATTCGTGGATTTACTTAGTGGCAGAGGGAGACAGCTCTGTAACTTTGAACCGTTAATGAAAAAGCCAGCGTTGTAATTCAAACGCTTTATTGTCCGCTAATGTTATTTTCCAGTTTCTCTTGAGAATGGAAAACAATATTCCCTTTTTCAAAAAGAAATCTGTTCCCACAGAACCTCTAATTGGTGCATCTGTTAGTAAGATGTCTGTAAATTTAAAAAAGGAGGCTGGGATGTACTGAAGAAGCACAAACCAAATCCAAAAGTACGCCGAAATACATCAAATCCTAGATTCAAAGAGGCAGCCATTCTTCTTGTAGCCAATAAATCCACCGTTGTGTGTGAGTGATGAACAGAGTGGGGGGGGAAAGGCCCAGTTTTATACCCTGAGGTGCTACACCGGACTGTGTTTCTCATAAGAACAGGTGCAGCACCACCTGGGCCACCCAGAGGCACTGCTAGTGCGTGTGATTCGGCAGCGAAAGGAGCTATGGAGCAGGCCTACAGTTAATGCAAATTGTTTTAGTGGCACACCAGGGTTTCATCTCCCCTCCCCCCTTTCTCGAACAACAAACCAAATGCATTGCATCCTTCAGGTTCAGTATGGTATGACTTTCCAGTACGAATCAGCAGTTTCAGATTAGATAGCCAGTCTTGTATGTATCAGGGGAACATGCAAATCACCATGCTGTTAGCCAAGCCTGCATGCTGACAGACTGAACTGGAGCGTGCGGTAAAAAGCTCAGCAGAATAGGACATTATGTGCAAAAACATTTGATTTGCACAGCGTACGGATGCAAACACAGACACAAAACCGGCTAATGAAGACGTTAAGTAGGGCAACAGCAGCTGTTTGAAGAGGACAATCTGCACCTTTTCAAAAACCTGCAGCCAAAACACCAAGTGGGAAGTGTGGGGTAGCAGGCATCCTGAGCTGACCTATGACCGGCGTCTGGAGCTGGTCTATTCTCGACTCGGTCCAGACAGGCCGTTTGTCTGGGGCTTAGGACAGGTCAGGAGTCTGTGACCCCACTTCATTGTTGCCTCATTAGGGGTCGGATGGGCCGTTTGTCTGGGCCAATTCAAATATTCCCCCGTCATGGGTAATGACCTGCACCCTCTAACCCCACCTGTCCAGCCCCGGGTTGCCCCACGCCCAAAACCACCAGCATAAGTGTCTGTTACAAAATTTGCATTATATTGTGATTATGTCCCCAACCCCCCACCCCCATTTTGGCAGGCATTTGAGATTACCTATACATGCTCCCATTTGGATGACAACGGTTTCCCCTTTTAATTTAGCTTCCAAAATATTGGCACATTTAAGTAAATCTTTTGTTTTAAAACTCCACCAAGAGCCATAAAATTATTTTTAGATCGATATCCACGGTTACGAGGTTGTCATCTCTTCCAGGAAAGTCTATTAGCCCTGCAATAATTGCTTAAAAATCCCAATCTTCAGATTCTATTTAGCAAGTGCTCACATGACGGAGTTGGAAGTTATGTTTTTCTTAAGCAAATTACAGGGTTCCTAGAAATGTTAAAGCTTCTACTCTTTCCCAGACACAACTGTTCATGTTTTTCAACTCGTTTGCACAACAGATTGGACCAAAAAAAATAATAAAAAAAATTTGGGGGCACCCTCCACAGTGCTAAATGGTCAATGGATTGAATTTATGTAACCCTTTTCACTTTCCAAGTCACACCGATCACTTGTGGTGCTTTACACTCGAGCCACATTTACCCAGACGCACCCACAAATGTGCACACATTCATAAGCCGATTAGGGCTGTGACAATTCATGAATGATTCAAGGACCTTGATTTTTAAAATTCCTCTAAGCAAATTATTTGCCTCGAGGCTTCATTAAATTATGTCTTACCATTTAGCATGCTGTGTTAAAGCCGGATGATTATTTGTGTAGCGCAACACTCTCACTTCCGCCAATGAGCTCCAGAGCTGCTAAGGGTTATTAGCAGCTAAGGAGGGACACGGCGAGGGACATATTTCTGTCCCTCGCCGTCGCCAGTAAAGAGACAAAAAGTGTCAAAGGTGTGATTGTGTGGGATTATTTTATACTAAATAGAAAAGATGACGCAGCTCGGTGCGCATACTGCAAAACGGAATTGTTTCTTTACGATAGCAAGTCCTGGATGCTCCGTCTTCAAACAAATCAACAGGAAACATCCACTATATGGAACAAGCTCCTTCATGGTTGCCGAGAGCTGACATTTTTTGCTCACTTTGCAAAACACTGGCTTTAATCTGTGACGGTACAGAATCTGACATGCTACGCTTGTCAAGGAAATACATTCTGACTAACATTACATCTACTTGCTGATAAAGAGTAGTGACATGAAAATATTGATTCGAAATTATCAGTATTTTCATTTATTTGAAAAAGGAACTGAATGTTTGTTTCTTTTTTTTTTTTTACTAGCATTTTCTCTTTCACATCCTTCTTTTACTAGGTTAAGTAGCTAGTGTAGAACAGGACAATTTATAATACTCAATAACTTAATTAGTTGTCAGAATAATTGACAGATCACTCAGTTACTAAAATAAACATTTGTAACAACCCGGTAGGCAATTTTGGGTGAAGTGCCTTGCCCGGTGGCACATCGACACGTGGCAAGAGGAACGTGAAATCGAACCCAGAACTTTCAAGCTACAGAGTCACTGTCCCTTATCATCTAGCTCCAGTTTGATCAGTCTAATTTGAGATTTTGAGATACTTCGCTGCTTCAAAAGACGGATCAGAAATAGTCATTGTACCGGAGAGATCTTGTGCCACAAGATCCAATTTCACTTCCCCCACCCTCGACCTAAATGAGATCGGACCCCCAGGACAAGCACATACAGGTAAGGAGGGTGTAGAGGAAGGGTTCCTGTTCTCAATTCCTGTGCATGTTGTAGACATTCCCCTGGTTCAACACACGTGAATCAAATGATGGGGTTATTACCAGACCTCTGCGAAACTTCATGACAAATTAAGTCAATAACTCTGCTAATAACTCAGCCGCCTCAGACAAATCGTTGCCACCCCTGGTGTGGAGGAAAGAAAAGTTGCAAAATTGGGAGTATTTGACGTTTTGTCTGCGACTCAAAAACCAAATCATTCAACTATTTTGACAAAAAAAACAAATGTTTTGGCAAATGAAATCTAAAGGGTGTGATAAAGAAATATAAATCAATGTAAAACAGGTAAAACGGGTCTGTTATAATTTTTTAAAATTATAACAAACATGAGTGAAAGGTTTATACTACGTTTTCTCATTTTCTTACTTGCACCTATTAATCAGCCGGACAGTTTTTGCTTTCCCAGCTCGAATCACAAATACTAAATTTGAACTTATTATTCGCAAAATTAAGAGTATAAACAACTCAACAGCATGAACTCTGAACTTTTTGATCTTAGTAAAAACATGTGCTTCAATGCACAGATGCATTTTCGAATACATGCAGCACACTTTCTTCAAATACCTCGAAAGAAAGATGGAAAAATCAAACTTGTGCTTTTGTAATTTTCAACTTTATGGGAGGACCTGCAGGGGGGGAAAAAAAAAATTCAAAAATAAACGCATTCACCTAACCCGGCATAGAGCAGCCATGTACCTCTGATGGACAGTGAAGCTCTGAACCCGTCCGGTCCACTCTGGAGCCCCTCTTCCCCAGCCCCCACCACTTCTAAAGATTTATGACCAAATAACATAACAATGCACACAGACACCATGGTCAATCTGCGAGTGTGTGAGTGTGTGTGTGTATTTTGGAAGGGGAGTGAGGGGCCCAGGCAGCAGGAGATGGATGGCTGGTGTGTAAGCTGCCGGCAGACAGCAGACAGGCCAGCCTGAGGAATCCTCCAGGGAGTATGGAACTCCCATTCCCTGTCTGTCTGCCCTACAGCTAAACACAAATGTGTGTGTGCGTGCGTGTGTGTGTGTGTGTGTGTGTTCTTTTACTACCACTGCCTCTGGCCAGCAATCTTTGGGGCATTTTCCAATCATCCCCATCTTTTCCTTTTTTTTTTTTCTCCAACAAAAAAACAAAACAAAAAAAACACTAGCAGCACAGCCTTAACTGAAAGGAAATTAAAAAACCAGATAAATAATTCAGTCAAATTAGGAAGCACAGTGAGATGTAGTCTTTAGGAGGAGGGAGGGGGGGAATCTGTGTGTCAGTTCTAATGAATTATAAAAACTTTGTTTTCACGCTGCATTTCTTTGCACTACTTTCCAAATGCTAGAAACGTCGCTGTGTGGACGCGCGCACACACACGCGCGCGTGTGTGTGTGTGTGTGCGTTTATGTTATTATGCAGACCATGAGTGCAGTTCACACCGAGTACAGCTCGGCAGACCAGACACAGTCAACGTGGGCCGGTCTCCTGGTTGCTGAATAATGGATCAGAGACGGACTCCCGCTCCGCTTAATGCAGTCTTGATCTGATGTGACTGTGATCTCCGTTGACTGGTGTGGACCACAGAGAGCTGACAGCCCCCCCTATGGGCTGGTCAACCACACACAGAGCCATGCAGATGGGAAGAAGAAAAAAAAAAAAAAAAAAGAAAACTTCACAAACACAAAGATTTTTAATCAAGCGCAGGCCATCACATGTTATAAACCAGCCTTTGGTTTTGGTAGATGGCTCTGACGCTTCGGTACTTGCAGAGTTTTAGTGCCGATTCCTATTGAGCCCGTTAGAGCTCTGTAATGAATCCCGTCGCTCGTCTGGCCTGGCTCGGATTCCTCCTCCACATACCAGGGAGATGCCAGGGGCCACACAGACGCCAGAGGAGCCTTCCTAAATCACAGCCTTGTTACACTGATGAATGTGTGAGTTCTGTTCTGTGATCGAGGCTATCTGCCTATGTGCTTCTTTGTGTGCTCTGCAGGCCTGCTGCTAACGATCTGTTCAGTAATCAATTAATCGATTGCTCTGACAAGTAATCATGCTTTTTTTTTTTTTTGGTTTGTTTTTTTAAAGGTACAGATTTTTTACATAACCACAAACCTTTTTAATACAAATCCTTCAACAAATTAAAAACTTAGGGATGCACAACATCATCATGGTATTGTATCGACCGATATTGGAATCAATTATCGACCAAATGAGTTTTAGTACATCGGCATATTGGACATCGACTGAAAATCTAATTTTTTGCATCCCTGAAGAAAATAAACATTTTAGTGCCTAATATGGATTCACATAGCATTCCTTTAGTAAATTTCAACTGGGTGAAATTTAAAATCTACACATTTGGCTTAATTACTGGTCAGAATGTTGTTGTTTTTTTTGTTTGTTTTTTTAAATCAGATGGGACATTTTTTTGAGTGTATACTCCAGCTAACGATTAATCGATTACTAAATCAGCTGGTTCTTTCAATAGTCGATTAATCGCGATTATTTCTGCCTCGGTGCCTTTTGTGCGCTGCTGGTTACTTTAGAGGTGAACGTGGAGTGCAGCTCCAGCTCCTCTCCACCACGACAGGCTACATGCTGGAGTCAATCGTCACAATCCTCATCCTGTGGTAACTATAATAGGCCTGCTGTCAACTCCGCCGAGAGCTGACGATTTTCTATCCACTGTCTACACCATTCATCCATTATTCATGCCACCATCAATAATTCACCATGGTGACATTACCAATAATAACACAACAATACTTTGTTTTCACTGCGAGGTTTAAAATGTGTTGCCTTGGTAACAGAGATGAAACAAATATTCCCAGGAGGAGCGATGGGAACATAGGAACAGGACAGAATTCCCTCCTGATCCCACTTAGTAGTGTTGTCACACTCTTTTTTTTCCCCTCTTACCCCTCCTGCTTCTCTTGTCTTTCTTTCTCTTTCTCTCTCTCTCGCACACACACACACACACACACACACACTCTCAGGGACCACACTTTCTGCTCACATAAAAAACTAGGTCAGATAATACAAACTCCTGAGGGGGTTTCTGTTTTGTCTCTTTAGGATTTCAGGGAAACTAATGGAGGGACTATTTTTGGGAGACGAGCCCGCATCTCTCTGCTCCGACTTCGCCTCCCCCTTTGCTTTTTTTCAGTAAATAATCACAGCGGCGTTTATGAACAAAGCAGATGCTGAGACACACTTGGGCAAACTCTCAAGGTGCGTTTCCACCATGCGGCCCGGAACAGGGTTTTTTTTTTCCCCCCCACCCCAGAACGTCCCGTTTTACCCAGGCGTTTCTTGTTTGGGGTCCAAAAAACAGGCTGTTAATGTAAATTGCATCTGTCGATGCTGAAAGGGCAGGGGGGGGGGGGGTCGCTCCTATTTTGGGAGTGTGGACCAACATCTTGGTCGGCCTCGGTGTGTGGAAGACGCGCAGGCTCCCGTTGCGGAAACAATAACGTAAACTTCAGGAAGAAAACTTCAACCAGTCATTCTGTCAAATGGATTAAACTTTACAAGTTCTTGTAAAGTCATTCAAAATCTCTTGGAAAGAGGTGCAACTAAGAAACAAAACAATATTCCCAGTACAGATCTATGTAAAACTCTTGCTTTTGGAGCAAAGATTTATTTTATATTTTTACAGCCATAAATCATAATTTACGTATAAAGCCATTTTACAGTTCACATCTCTACGACTGGCTCTGATAAGACAGTTTACTCCGCTTCCACAGATGTTTCCGAACACTTCCACAAAGGATAGATCGTTTTATTCATGTATTTGAATGTAGACAATGAAGCACCACATTTAATAACCAGGTTTGAGTCTAGTAAATGCAAAAAGCACTAAACACTTGCTGTGTAAACAAAAGTTAACAGGTAATGTGAACTCTGAGGGGGATTTAAACTTCGTAATGACAGAAACAAAATGCGAGAAAGTATTCACCATGAGAAGGCTGGTTCCAACTGCGGGACTCTTTCCAGTAACCAGGGCAGTTTGATGGCGCCATTATAGCCTGTCACTGTTTTCAATGAATTTACCAGGGTAAATGGAGGAAAGTAGTGTATTTTCATAAACCACAAACTTTTAGAGGGAGCTTTGTGGACGTAGAGCGCTAAGCTTTTCAATTTTCTTTTTACTTCTTAAACATTATTATACAGTCGTGTCACGTTACAGCTCATATTTTGTGTTAACTTTATCATATTTGCAAGGGGGAAAAACGTTACGCTTTCAGTCCAAACAAAATTTTAGGGCCTTGTTTCTTCCAACTTTAAGAGCGAGAAAACTGGAAGCCAAGTTCGGTGAAGTTGCTTTAAAACGTTTGTTACACCTCTGTAAATTTTCATGTGAAGTTGCTTGTGTCATAAAGCGCAATTGATAATTGCATTGCTGAAAAACAACTCAATTTACCAACGTCACTCTCCAACACTGGTGTGGCAGAACGCACTCGACGTCTGAGCAATAAATAAATTAGTCACACGATAAACTAACATGAGCTTGATAATTATAAATGTCCTAGCTCGCAGCTTTACCTGTCCTACCTGTCTGAGCCAAATTGACATATTTCTTGAAAGGCAATTTTGTTTAGAGAGACTTCACAATCGATTATATCTACGGCTTCAGTCGCGTTTGGTTTATATTTCAGTTTTATTTATCGATATTTGTTGTTTTGTTTTCTTTTATTTTGGGATAGTTATAGTGTATTCTAGAGAGCCATAAACATTACAGGAAAATAGTCTAAAAAAAAACAACGTGGAATATCACAATCATTTATGGGGTAATTTATCATCCAGCAAAGTTTGTAATCGTGACAGTCCGTAATCAATAGGAATGACCCGGGTTTTGACCTATCAGAGAATGTAAATTAAAAAGTTTCAGGAGAATGAGTTGCCAGTGAGAAAATATTCGCACTTTTGGGAAATGTTTTGTGCCCATCTACAATCCAAAAGGTGCTACCTCCCTAACGCGTCGGTTTTCTGAAGTATACTTTTCCCCCAGATTTGTTCTAACGTATTTTCCTAAATCCCACATTTCTGTATCGAAAGGGTCTTCTTATTAAATTGACGTACTATTCTAATCTTATATGACTTACTTGTCTCAAACGTTTCAACATTAATTTATACTAAAGCATGGCTGTATAAAAGACTGGTGTGGGTTCAGCTGTCTCACCTCTGGTGTCGTCTTCTTGAACTCGCGGCTCAGGTCGATGAGTTTCTTTCTTGACTGCTCGCTCTCATCCTGTCTGTTGGCAAGCTGTGTGGCGGTGGCGTCTAGTTCTTTCTGTAACCCAAAAACACAAATTTGTATTTATTGCTCCAGTTTGTTTTGCGCACAGCACCATTAATGTTAAAACAAAATCATTAAAACAGACACCACAAACATACGCAAGCCACTTAAACAGCAGCACGATCATCTAAGGAGCTGAAGACCACCCAGAGGACAACGCCGCAACACCTTTCTCCACCCAAAAATAATAATAATAATAATAACAATAAAAAAAAACTCTGCTACAGAATCTGCTCTTCCTGGCTGTAACATTAGTCATCCAGCCTGTCAGTTCATAAAATACAATTATGTCGGCCGTGTAAACCTGTGTAGCAAATGGCAGCAAATTCAAGGCAGTTCACAGCGATTACTAACTGTGAGCCCCAGACGACTCCTCCGCTCTGAGTAACATAACAACGGCAACAATTATCTAAAACAGCGTCGTCAAGGCTGATCTCAGCCCCGCCTTTAACCACATTTATTTCGCATTGTTATTAATAGCCATTCACGGGCCTTGTTCCAGACGATGGGTACAATTCTGACATTAACAACACGTTCAAGACTTGTACCGATTGTATCTCTCTTTGCTGACTGTGTGGCAATTGCCGGATTATGTTTCTGTTGGATTCCTGCCCTCTCTTTTTTTCTTCTTCTTCTTTTTTTTTTCTCTCCCCCTGCAGCCTCTCCACAGATCATCCACTCACTCATTCAACCAGCAGTTCCTCAGTTTAGTCTCTTCAGTTTCCTGCATCGTGCGCCTCTCTCCTTAGTCCCCCTTCCTCCTCCCACCATCACCACCACCACCACAAAACTCTCCCATCCACCCCCTGTGAGGACGCCCACCCCTGAGAGTGATTAAATGGTGCTGAAGGGCCGTTATGCTAACTAACGCACTAATCATTTAATACACACATTACCACAGGGGCCCTTGTGGCCCAGTCCGCTGACAAGGTCCCAAAACACACTCATGCATATATATCCCACCCCACCCCATCGAAAACACACAATACAATCCTCTAAAGAAATGGCGTGATCAAGTACTAATTAGTAGATTTGCTTTCATCAGCATTAAGTTTAATTCCCTGGCCAGCCGCTATTTCTGTTTTATTCACAAACCGGGATAAGGAAAAACATGCATTCTTTGACAGCCCGCTGCTATAGCCTTGGTACAAAAAAAAAAAAAAAAACTTGCTTACACGCCATCTTGCTCTTGCTGCCCATGGTGCAGTTGATGTAGCAGGCTGTCTGCCTGTGGCCATGGAGCAGCTGCGCTATGTGTAAGTGAACTCGAGCGTACGCGGAAGCTTGTGCAAAGCATGGCGGAAGGAGGAGCCTAACACGTTCTTTTTTTATCACTTGAAACTAATTGTCAAACTGGGGGCTCTACTGGATGGATTGGGATCTGAGAAAAAAAAAAGAACAAAGATGCTGGAAAATATTGATTCGGTTATTATACCGCTTGATATTGTGCTTTTGTGCCATTTCTCTGTCAATTAGCCTCTAAAAAAAAAAAAAAAAGGAGGAAAACTAAAGAATCATTCCAAAGTAAAATAGAATGCAGCTAGCATGTGGTACCTCCCAACAATCCTGTTGGTCAGTCAGAGAATCTTACGTTTCTCTGGATGTCCTCGACATCTTACAGTTTAAAACCTGCTGCAAATTAAGGCGACAACTTGGGCACATATAGTTCAAATTGTGATTTTAACGTAATTTGAACTATATGCTCGATCGTCTATGTTCAGACTATAATTAGTACAAGTACTTTGAACCAGATCTTCATTTTAATGGAATAATCATCCATCATCCACCTAAATGTAGGCTAGCATAGAGGTGTAGTGAGTACAGACGTGTCAAATCCTGGCTCCAACATAATTCTGATCTCATTTCCAAGTCTGATGTTTTTTTTTTCTAGAAAAAAAAAAAAGTGTACTGGATATTTTTTGACAGAGGGAAGTGATTTGAATGCAGTAAAAAAAACTGACAAAAGAAGAAGGAAATAAAAGATAATCTTCAACATATGTATCAAAACTCGATTCCCCAACCTTTGTGATTTAAAAAATTTTTTTTAATAAAATTTGTGCATTAAAGTAAAAGCTACACTTTGATCTGTTTACAGAGCTAAAATGGTGGAAAGTCTTAATTTTGATTAATGTAATGAGCAGAAGAAAAAGAAAGATCTAGAAAATAGATCTTGAATTTACAATCATTTCTGATTTATTGGTGTATCTATATCATAAAGTTCCCCTGAAACCTACAAAAAAAATGGACGTCAATGAGACATTTATAGAGTAGGTACACCTAGAACTTTGCCAGTTTTTTAATGCAAGTGTAAACAATATCAAATATTTCCCCATTTATTAAATGTATCCATACCAAGAGCTCACACCATACCACTTTGCAGAAATATGGTACTATGGTAAGGGTCAGAGATAAATGCTCTTATGCATAAATCGGCAAAGTGTTGTCACTCTTTCAGTTCCTGTTGTATTCAGGACCAAAATATGCTTAAGATTTTTACCTCTTTGCAGTCCTTGGGATAAAAATAACTGCCATGAGAATTTTGCCGGTTAACCCTCAAATGCGGAACTGTGCATCGGCCACGGAACGGCTGATCGATGCATCTAAAAATAAGCCTGGTCCAAAAGCAGAGCTCTGCTTCAGAAGGTCATGTGCCAATCCCCAACGCCCTCAATTCACTTTAATCCCGTCTCAATGCGCAGCGTGCATCCCAACGCCAGATACCCGTTTCCAAAGGAATTCTCAGCATTAAGCTAAACGCATCACGTCACAGAGGATTGGGTTGGTCCCAGGTGTTTGTTAAAACAGTTTTTTAAGCTAACAAAAAAGTAACCCTTAGACTCAATCAGGTTTTGACTATGCAGCAAACTATGCGCCCACATCAGCGGGCCACGGCAGACTTTACACTTGCTTTATCAATGAAGCGTGACTTCCGAAAGTTCACAATCCGTCTTGCCAGACTTTATTCTTGCACATTAAACCATGTATTAAAAAAAAGTTCTAAGCAATTTTATGCACCTGAGGCTAACTAGTGAAAAGTAGTCCTTGTTATTTTCTCTGCCCAATACAGTTTTTGTATTAAATGCACTGGGGGGGAAAAAAACAGAAGAAAAAAAAAAAAAAAAAAGAGACAACATCCGCCTAAAAGCCCTGACCGCCGTGATGCAAACAATGTTTTTAATAAGGAAAAACAGACACACACTTTCTGGAATTAGCTTTTTAGTGTCTCCATGTGTACCCAACAAAGTGAGCTTTTACGAGAACCATGTCACAGGCTAATTTTCTTTATTCTTACTGTGTTTGTGTAATAAAGTTGAGCTGGAGACAAACCTCAATCTTCCTTAAGTTGCTTAAAACAGATATTGATATCGGAACACTGGCATATAAAACACACCCTTTTCCTGAAAGGCAATACTTTCATTTTAGCAATATCTCTCCGTGGAAGGATTTGGGTTTTTTTTTTTTTGAAGACATACATGTTCATTTATAACCTCTTACATCCAACCGTTCTAATACTTCTGCAGCGTGGACTCGCAGGCCAGCCGTTCCAGCTGACTGATCCTTCCTAGCACCCACTTTGGAGCTGATATTACTGCTGAGGCTAAATATAGCAGATAGCTTAATTAACAGATGGCTAAACAGAAAGATGAGGACCTTTCATTTTTATAAACAGTGAACACAGGCAGGCCAAAATGAATTTGCAGCAGCCGGCAAAGCGGTCAACAGGACAAACTTGGTTTTCAGAACGCCGAAGATCAGTTTTAGAGAAGGGGAGCAGCTCCAGACCCATTGATCTGCAATCAGGTCAAGCTTAAGTCATACGACGCGCGTGTTAAAAAAAGTTGTTTTCTTATTTTCTGCCTTTATTCGAATCTAGTCCACAAACGCACTTCTTTCACTTGTACCAGACAGAACTGTTCACGTCGAACAAAATGCTTCAAAGTCATCTGGAATGGCAGTGAGATTTTTTTTTTTTTTTCACACCGATTTGATATTAATAATTAAACTTTTCATGTCAAGCAGTCAAACTACTAACCCCCCCCCCCCCAAAAAATTAAGCAGCTTGTAGAATGTGTTTTATATTAGAGAAAGAGCTTTCAGGAACAAGAAGCCTTGTGCACATGAGAGTGAAACTTCAATAATTACTAAGACAAGCCCTTAGTAATATCTGAAAGTCACGCGACTGCTAAATATAAAGTTTTGAAAATGTACAGTTTCAAAAGCTGCTGAGGCATCCCTCTGAACTGTTCCTATGATTTTAAAGCCTTTCAATAAGATGCTAAAGAAAGCTGACGTCATTTGACAAGATGTGATGTTTATCACTGCTTTCACAATTAGTTCGTGTATTACGTGTTTATGGTAAAGCGCTTTGAACCGCCTTGTTGCTGAAATGGGCTATATAAATAAACTTGATGCTTTCTCCAGCTGCGTGGAGAACAAATAAACAAGCAACACCTCTCTACACCTTTTGCTGCACACTGCTGGGAATCTGGCTGAAAATAAGACTCTCTTTACTGTTTGAAACAGTGTTTCCTAAAAAAAAAAAAACGCACAAAAAACACATTAATGTTGTGGAAACTAAAGTGCACTGGACTCAAAAATTCATCCTCTACAATCCAGGGTTCTGGAAATCAAATGTGCAGGTGTTGAAGGACTCCACATCTCTCCTGTTCTAGTTTTTTATATTTTGATGGGTTTTACAAGTCAGCCCATCAATCGTTTTTTGGAAAAAAGGTATCACAGGTTTAACATAAAAGGTGTAGTTAGCAAAACTACAAGCATGAAACTCGCACCGAACAGACCGCCGCCTGGCTAATTAACCAGCTATAACCATCTTCTTGTGAGCAGAAAGGAATACTTTCTACACCACGTCTTCTACTACTTTTATACTGTTGTTTAAAGCTTTGTTTCATTACCACAAAAATGTGGTTTTTTTGTTTTTTTTTCAGTCAAGGCATGTTCGGGGATTCTGTGTGCTAAACGATCCTCTGGCTCTTTAGTCATTAAAGTCTTTAAAATCTGAAAACAATAAAACTTTACTGGGATTAAAAAAAAAACCCTACTATTCAAATGAGCTCCAGCAATATTTTTAAATGAAGCAAAGCTCAGTAAAGTCTCCAGCGACTAGTTCAGTGGAGGACGAAATGTGTGTGTGCGTGTGTGCGTGTGTGTGTGTGTGTGTGTGTGTGTGTGTGTGTGTGTGTGTGTGTGTGTGTGTGTGTGTGTGTGTGTGTGCAGGAGAGCATTAAGTGGACTGTAATGTCTGTGTGATTGCTGCAACAGCCCTTGCTTGGGGTTGGCCGGACTGGCCCACAGCAGCGGTCCCTGTCCTGGTTCATTTGGTCGTCTGGTCAGCTGTAAAGACGATTGGAACAGATTGCCAACACTCCCTCGAGAGGCTTCGACACCGACTTGGCCAAGAAGCCTCTCTCGCACGCTGCTCCCGCACGCGTGTGCTCTCACATGAGCGCACAGGCAGGCCCTCCGCAGCGAGTTTGGCGCGCCCAGTTTCCCCGTGTTCTTTTTTGAACAGGGCTTCAGAAGAGGAAGTCGGCGAACATGTTTCGCCCCGGCGAAATCTGGCATGGGGCGCACTTGTTTGCAGCTAGGCAGGGGGGCGCTGGGGCCATTTTGGAAACGAGTATCTCTCCATCTACCGCTGTGAGGGAGGCGAAAAAAGTAAATAAAAAAAATAAAAAAATATTCGTCACTGATAACAGTCATGGGTAAACAAATCCCATTACCGACGGCTATGAGAACTTAGGTGTACGTCTGTGTGCTCAGCCCTCCTAATGCAATTCCTTCCACTCGTGTGCAGACAGAGAGAGGCCGTCTATCTGACTAATTCTGTCTAATTACTCTAATGAGCCACAGGTGATGATACAGTGCGACTGATTAATTAAATGGGAGGCCCCAATCAGGCATGTCTGATTATGCCAATCATATTGACTTCAGCCTAAATGAGATAACGGGAGACAGACGCACTTTAATTGGTATCAAAACTTTGTGGAATTCCTTCTGCCCTCACCCACCGACGACGACGAGCCCGATAAGCCGTTGGAATGACAACAAAGTCATTGTTATGTACACAGTATGAAGTCAATCTGCAGCTGCTGTCTGAACCGACATGGTGATCAGGAGTTTAAGGCAAGGAGGAGATCACACACGGGCCTGGTATTAGGCATGACGCTCTGGAGAATAGCTGGGAATGTGGATCCCACACAAAACCACGTCTGTTGTAATCGGTTATGAGTTGTCCGCCTTTGCTATTTGATTGAAGATTGAGCAGTCCGGCTTCAGTCAATCAGGGAACGCAAATTTTGGTCTGTCACGATGAAGTTCGCTGCGTGTTAAATCGTCCCAGAATTTATTGCGAGAAATGATCATGTTGTTGAGAGACCGTTTTCAAGCAATACCCTGGTAATGACACAATAATGCAAGTTTGCCCTCTCGAACACAAATAAGGGTTCTGTGTAAATTAAACGCTGGAACTGGAAGATGTTTTAAATACCCGAGATGAAAACCTGACAACTAAAAATAAACCATAAACGAAAACAAACGCCACTTAAAAGCAAAATCGTAAACAGGATGAATTATGAAATCTCCAAAAACATTACCTGATGACCAAACAAAAATATTGGTCATCAGAATGAAAATGATCAAGCTCATTTTAATTCATCATGCAATTAAATTGATTAATTGTTTACTGCCTGTGCTATCAGGCAATAAGTTGATTACCAGGTCATGGTAACAAAAGGGCTCCTAAATTTATGTTCATCGCAGTGTCATTGTGTGAAATAATAACCACTTTGATAGCAATAAATAGTACGCCGCAACATATTAATAAAATGCTACTCATTATCCAGAGACTCAAATCAAAAATGGAACATTGTTTATCTATTGCAAATCACATACATAGAAACATTCCCCAACATGTTTCTATAATCATGTGATATCACATGATTATCGCATGATTTCCTGATAGCTCTACTGACCACGGTGGGAATCTTCTACCATCTCAAGATTCAATTCAATTCTGATTCTGAGGTTCTGAGGCCCTGATCCAATTCCAAATCAACCTTCCATTCAAATTGGTTACTCAAAGATTTCTGCTTCAGTCTAAACGTTTGCAAAGCATCCTCGTGATCTTCTTCACTCTGCTTTGCAAAACAGAATGACAAATGGAGACAATAAAGTGTCTTTGTCACATCCAGAAAGTTTCAAACGTCAATCCATACTTGGGTGGAACTGTTACAAGTCGTATCAAATGTTACTTCCAATTTGATCATATCGGTTAAGGCACTGGTGAGTCTTCTTTTTAGACTGCGTGTAAAGCGGTGGCAAAGCCTTTTCAGCTGAACCAAGTTTCTGTTCTTGCGTGGCATTACGTTGAGCATCAAACCATCCTGATACGATTCACTGGCAGGTGATGCTTACGATGATAAAACACCTTCCTACTAAAGCTAAGGGAAACTTTACCAATAATCACAGAACCTCACTACATAAAACCCAAATAAAAAAAACATTTCTAACTTTCTAATATGCGCACAAAACAGTCCTTTTTTTTTCCCCCTAAGCTAGCTCTGCTAACTGGTAGGATGAGATGCTAAAGTCAGTAAAATATCGACTCCAACTCATTCTGTGTTTTTAAACAGTAAGACCCTGGTATAGTGCAATTGCCCGTCACACAGAGTGTCGACTCCGCTCCCAACACTATTTTAATGATTCATTCTCAATCACAGCAGAAGGCTAGAAAATCAAAACAGTGTTGACATACTTCTGACATCATACTTCTAAAAGTAAAGTCAGAATCAATTAAATTCTCTACCAGCACATAAAAGCTTTACAATAATTTGAAAAATACCAATCCTTTGATCCATACATCCTGCAGGCCATCATCTACAAGTTTAACATCTACAGTAGGAGCTCTAAATTTAAGGGAGACATTAAAAAACACGTGCACTTTAGGAGTGGTTACCATAGAACCCCCACTACAGAGGAAACTAATATGAAAATAAAGACGTCAAGTTTTTATTACAAAGTGAGGAGCCTTTTACAGCCTTTGTACTTGGCATCATGACACAGATGTTTAAGAGATGAAGTTCTTTTTTTTATCCTGCAAGAGCAGTCACTAATCTTTCCTTTCATCTCCAACATGTCTGAGGCTGTTATGCGGTTATGATAGTAAACAGTAAAGGCGTCTGGAAAGATGTCTTATCTAAAGATCTACGAAGCCTACCTTTCAACCCCGCCCCCACTCTTCCACCCGGCACAGCGTTCCAGCTCCACAGCGGCTGACTCGTTCTGTCTGCCAAAACCTACTGTGTGTGTGTGTGTGTGTGTGTCTGTGTGGAGGAGCTGTGGGGTGGCGGCTCAGTCAGGAGCGACAGGCACACTCGCTACGACGACATAGTACACGATCGCAGATCACAGGCACGCCCCCTCTTCCCCCCAAAACACAACAGCAGCAAAGATAAGAGTCTGCCGTCCTTGCTTGCTTGCTTCCCTACCTACCTTTGACATAGCAGGTTAGAGAGCTTTAAATATGCCAGCAGGCGCCGCTTTCAAAAACAAACCACAAGTCGTATCCTCCATTTTTGCTTTTCCTCTACCCTACTTTGGAGTGAAAAGCCACAAAGTTTTCAGGCCAACGCTACAGTTTCAGCGCAATGACGATTTCAGCCCGTGTGTTTCCACAGCCTAACAAGACGCTTGTGCTCCCTGAGCGTTTTGCTCCTTTTTTTGAACACAGATCCATATCTACCAACAGCGCGGGAGCTGTCAAGACTCACCTCAGCCGTGCTGACGCAAGCCGGGATCAAAAACAGCCTTTTTACACCGCCGCTCCGTTTGTATTGATCCATGTTTCTCTGCTGAGAGACCGGTTGTTGTTTTATCTCCCCTACATCCAAAGCCTTAACTCTCTTGAAGCTTACAGAGAGCGAGTCATTATTTTGCCTGACCTATTGTCTGACAAGGGAGATTCAAGGGCCTGCGCTGGGCCTAAATACAAATATAATGAGACTAAGATGGTTTCTGGCGTAAAGGAAGTGCAGCTCACTTGGTCTCATTTTGCGGAGTTCGGATTTCGCTGGAGGCCCGTGTAACAAAGGGTGAGTGGTATGGAGAGCGTGATGGGAGGAAGGGGGGCGGAGGAGGAGGGGGGGGGCGTACGGTGATATGCCGGGGTGTAATGCATTGGTGAAAGGGCAAGATTTTTCATCCCTGCGTTTACAGGGTGGAACGGCGAGGATATTGAGATCCGAGATAGGATCAGAGGGTAGTGAGCTGTTTCGGCTACGATAAAGGCCAGGAGTTACAAACGCAACAACGGTGGAGAGAAAGAGAGAACCGGAGAGACACAGCAAGAGAGAGAGAGAGAGTATCATACCTCTCATCCTTGAATTAATGCCTCCATTCTGCCAGGAAGCCATTCTGTGCCAGTGAGGGGAAGATTGGGGAGGGGATGAAGGAACAGATACAGACTAGAAAAAATGGAAACGTGATCATAGAGTAGGGGGGCTGATGGGGATTAATCAAGTCCAGAGGAGGGGGAGAACAAGGGTTCTCTAGGCCCTACAGCACATAGGCAGGCCTAAGACCAAAGGCTGTGAACTTAGTGGTGCTAATAGTTGACATAACATGAAATGCAAATGGTTGAGACTTGACATTAACTGATCAGTGCCAAGGATTTTTTTTTTTATTGGATCAGAAAGCAACAGCATAAATATAGATTCCAATCTTTATTTGGTATTTATTATATAAAAAAGCCCATGTATTCGCTGTTTGATATGTTTATAGATCAAAAGTCATTTATTCTTCCAGTTGTGATGTACTTAATGAACCGAACCAAATATAAACAAAATATGATTTTATGGGTATTTTACCAATCAGGAAAACTGGCACATTCTGAACTTTGGACGGTTGATTGATGGAACTCAAAGAATCATTCTTGTTTTACCAAAGTCGTTTCTCTACTTGCATATTGCTAAAGTTATTTAGCAATATATACCCTATTTTAACTGGGATTCTCATCTAAAAGTATAGAATACACAAATGGACACTTTGCTCTTTTCATCTTTATATTCTTTCTAGCAAACAAGTCTAGCAGCTTAGGTAGCAAGGCTACAGTGAATGCTGCAACTCAATCCTAGTTTTAGAACAGAGTTGCCTTAAGCATGACCTATCCCAGTTATTATAAGTCTGGCGGGCAACCAGGCTTCACTTGCCCCCCGCCACCAGGCTAACTGTCATTTGTTTATTTTAAATGTGTTTTTTTTATATACCAGTAACAGTAACAGTAAAGACAGATTAAGCTGCATTTATAGTTGATGTGGTGAAATGGGCACGAAGACTGCGCGCCGATTGCACCGTCCGGAACCAACCCATGGATCTCACACACTATTAATTCCAAACTATGATGCCATTTAACACAAAAATCATCCTTAATAGTCATATTCCTTTAGTTTCTATAACTGATTTCCAAACAGTTGAATTTGTCTCCCTTTTAAGTGGAGTAAACTGTTTTTACCTTTATTCAACCAGCTGACCAGCGGTGTGCGTCAAGAAGTGGTGGAGGGGCAGAACAGTAATACCTGATTTGCCAAAAAGCTATGAAAAAAATAATAATAAAACTTCCAATTCCTCTGCCGCCCTTGTATCTCACAAAAGTGACTAAACCAGTGATTCAAAGAAACATGCTCTTCCGGGCTAATACTGATTTTTTTTTTTTTTTTCTTTTTACTGCCTGACCTGCCGATTATCACTTTGACATTTCTTTTTTTCCACGGCTAAAAAAAAGGACCTAGAAATGTACAGCAAGTTCCTTCATGGTTAAAGAAAGTTTTAAACTCCAGCAAATGCAGGATTATCCCAATATACTAATCAACCTAACCTTTATCAGATTATTATTAAACTAATATATGTGTATGGAAGTACATATCGCTGGTTGATGTCCATTCAAATCAAAGATGACAGGAGTTTTTATTTTTGATGTATTCAACAGGCGGATTTCTACTACTATAGAATAGAATTCACTACTTGAGCACTTTAAAACAAAAGGAATTGTGACAAAGTCCTGTACAGACGAAAATTAATAAACGTTCAAAATATGAAAAGGACAAAACAATAGAAGCAATAAAATGCTATAGAGGAACAGCAAGAGTCACAATGTTTGTTAAATGCCAAAGGATAGAAATGTGCTTTAAGAAGAGTTTTAAAAGTGGACAGTAAATACTTAAATACTTAAATAAGTACCAATCTATACCTTAAGTACTGGTGTGTTGCATTATGTGAATCACAGATGGCTTCACAGGACACTGACAGAGTCCCAGGTGCGCTACAGCAGAGTCCCACTACAGACACCCACACCTTCCTCCACTCATCTGCATCTATTTTTGACCCAGAAAGCCTCAGACCCTTGACAACAGCGCGGTGTTCAGTGCTCTTCTGCTCTCGGTTCGTTAGCCCATTTCATTTGTTGTAATTCACTTAGACTTCTCTATAAGGATAACCTGCGGCTTCATGCCGCTGGCAGGGAGACGGCACGGTGAACCAAAAAAAAAGAGAAAAAGAAGAAAGAGAGGGTGTCCATCACTCACGTGCCTCTGATAAATCACAACCCTGCACCGCATGATGTCTCTCCACCTCCCTCATCCCCCCCCCCCCCCGATTTTAAATTTAGCCTCGTCTATCTGTTGTATCCAGTAATTTTCTAGACGTCTGATGACACATCAGCATGAGCTGTGCCATGGCCTATAAAAGCAGCATGTTGATTTCTTTGCATAAATTAAAAGGCATACATCAAAATGCCCCATTGGGTTAGGCATCTCTCTGTGCCTGGACTCTTTAATGTGTCTGGTCTGTGCTGTCACTACTTCCTAGCGAGGCCTCGTAGTCTGACCGAGTTTGACACCCGCGGTCTATATGATCAACGTCAACGGGACATGTCCAGGGGCTTTGTCTTACTCAGCCTTTATGAGCAAGACTTTTTCTGCACCGCTCGCATGACTTTTGAGGGGAAAACAGTGCAAAGGAGAGAATGAGCATAGCTAATCCTTGCCATAATGACAGAATAATTAGCCTGCGTTAGGCTAAGTAATGAGCTGTAATTATATCATTTATTCTGTGTTGAGAAAATGTGATATAAAGGCTGCACAATGAAAGAGGAAGAATTGAGCTCAGTGGGAAGTAGGAAGAAGCATGTGTAAGAGCTCAGGCTCTTTCTATTGATTGATCCAAACATCAAACGAACCACTAGAGTAATGGGGAAGAGAAGGGGGGAGTGAAGGACAGCTAAAAGCTATTTGGAGCCTTCACTGCATAAAAGACTTGACCTGTTCCACGCAGCCTACATATCAAAACCATCAAACAGCAATCAATAGACCAAAGCGGTCAACTCAACAAACCGTCACCCTACTAAAACATCAAACCCCCAGCCCGAGCGTCGGATGATAGGCTACACTCGGCTTATCCATTACCATCAGATAAAGAGGAGATAAAACACAGAGCCTAATCCTTTCATGTGTCGTGACAGCCACAGCAGCCTACGAGGCATTCCTTCAGTCTGGCTCTCAAATAGTTTTATGGCGGAAGGCAGCCATTCAGCCAGCCAGCCAGCCAGTCAAGGCTGTTCTGGTCTGTTTGTCTTATTTCACAGTTTACACGCTGTTTTATAGGTGGTTATTATGGTCGCCATGGTGATACCATACGTTTTTATGGTCTTTTGGTCTGAGGGCAGAGAGTGTAATAAATGAAAGAAGAAAAAAGGAAAAGGGAAAAAAAAACCAAACACATGAAAACAAAGCCTCGCAAAACACACTCCTGCTGTGGAAAGGTCTTGCGTACCTCCTTTCCTCCCTAGCTCTTTATCAGTCTCGCCGAATACCCATCTCCCCACTTTCTGCTTCATGTGAAACATGGATAGGCCCACAGATTTGTCCTCTCATTCCACATCTGGAGCTGATCAGAGGGCCTCCTGGAAGTTGAGGCCTCCGGGCCTATTAATAACCGTACCGCTGAACTCAGGGTCAGACAGCAGTCAGCGGATGAGCCTGTGTCGACTAAACACACACAGTCAATTCCCCCTCCCCCTTACTCAAGAGGGCAACTCTCACTTTTGGGAGAGGAGATGGACGGCTACGCGGCTTAGCATTGAAAATCCAATTGAAAGACTTAGACGACAGATGATGTGCATTATTCAGCTCTGGATGAGGTACACAAGTTTCGCACCAAAACTGAAACTTCTTTGGTTGTTTTGGCTAAAAACTACTTTTTTTTTTAAGTTAGAGAGACAGCTCATTTCACTTCTTACCTTTCATTGTTCGTTCCCACTCCTACGTTTTTGAGTATCTTAGTAGTTGTGGAGTAGGGGGAGAGGCATACTAGCCCTGATAAACTAGGAATTTGAAGAGGCTCTCATGGAAACAAAAGGTTAAGAGCTGTGATTGAATAGCCAGTCACAAATTTATATCTTAACATTACAATAACCGCTATGACGTTCTCGTATATAATAATCATTATTGCCACTTAATTGATCTCTGCTGAAATAATTCAACTATTTTCCAACATACTACTGCAGAGCGATGCTTATCAGTTAGTGATAGATTCCCACGGACTGAAATATCGTTTGCCACACCACTGTCCGGCATCTCATTTATGTTTCGTGTTCACAACATGACTGCCTTGTTTTTCACATCGGGAAAGATTTCCAAACATGCAAATTTGTCTTTTCTTTTGTCCATAACCAATAGAGCGCTGTTGTAGCCCTCAAATAAACGTGCAATCAGACTAATCCTCAGAATGCCAAGAATGTCCGAAGATAAATGTGGTCTGCATTTTCGAGCTACTGACAAAATTGGTTTATTTTTCTGTTTGGAGAATGATATTACTGAAAATCTAAATACAACAAACTTGATTTGTTGTTTCATAAATCAAGTTTGTGTTGTTTTATAAATCAAGGCAATGCATTTTTTTTTTCTTGAAAATGTGTGCTTATATTTGTTCCAACAGAATACTTTTAACAAATGGGCAAATTAAATATGCTAAAATAGTAGTAATTTGTTCAAATTGACTATGTATATTTATATTGAAGGAGTTGCTACATTCTCAGTAGGCTATTTTCGTCACTTCCTGAATTGGCAGTCAACGGACATGGGGCACGGTAAGGTGAAAAGTTATGCCCAGAAACTGGTATTGAGTCTAAAATCTTGTGATGTATTTTTCCCCTCACAATCACGTCTCAAACAAGTTCAAGTTCAAGTAGGCTAGACCTACTAAACACAAGACAGATGGTGAAGTCATCATCTGTTCCTGGTAAAGGTTAGGCCTGTCAGACAGCCCAGGTCATGCTGAGGCCGTAAGGGTCACGCCACCTCTGAACCGTGGCTCCAGTCTGACAGCTGCATGGCCCAAAGGTTAGCGGGGGGAGGTTAGTGGCGTCTCGTGGTGCTCAATGAATTTAACAGCTATTGGGCAACATTTGTACTGAATTTCCCACGTTTCATTAGACAATGTTGGGGATCAATTTTAGTTTAAGCGTCATCGTAGTCCTACGTGATGACAATAGCTGGGTTCAAGCACTTACCATCGACATCGTGCCAGCTGTGAAAAATGTAGGCTCCTCCAAATGACTGCAGTAAATATACACATAAGCAGTTTGAGGTATTTTTCAACAGTTGCTAAAAAAGATTTTCCTCACTTCAGCAAAGTTTTCCCAACATAACTACAAAGCAAAAGTCAGCCAAGACCATACCCAACGCAGAGGACGATCTGGAAAGTAAAACCCACCTCCCCGCCCCATCTGACACAAATATGCACCTGTGAATACAGGGTAGTTGAATCATCATAATCGGTGGTAGTTTTCTGCTGAGCCTAGCCAGCAGTGTGTGTTATTTTTAGAGGGCTGACACAGAAGCAAGCCACCCATTTACTATGTGAGAGGCCAGAGCAACCGTTGCATCTCTGGTGTAAAACTACTGAAATGAGGACACCGGGCTCAGTACAACTAAAAAGGTAGAGATTGAGATTATCAAACTCCACACACAAATAAAAAAAAAAAAAAAGGAGTAAATCACAAATAAGACTAGCTCGCTTTGGTGGTGTCTGGGGAAAGTTGCTGTTTCTGTGCCTTATGACCACAAAAAATATATGTTAAACGAACACATTTTTGTTTGCATTGAACAGAATCGGATAACATAACTGCACAAAAGACTAAGAGCAACTGAGAAGAAAAGTTGAAAGACTTATAGGAAAAGAATGACGGATCGGCCCTTAGGGCTGACTATGGATCCAGCAACTAAAGCCGTGATTGACACTGAAAATTACACAGAGTGAGCTATTAGCAGATAGCAAGGCGTATCATAATTCAATCCCTACACCATCAAAGTGCACCAATATCATAATTCAATACTAGGAACCATTAGGCTGCTCCACACCAATATCATAATTCAATCCTGAGGCCATCAGCGCTTGCCAATATCATAATTCAATACTTGGACCATTAGGACACGCCAATAGGCCTATTAGAATTCAATACCTATGGTCAATGATCTAACAGTACACTGATACTGGAGTCATGGGTTGACATGGGATAAGCCCTCCACATAGGGCCACTCAGACCCTTTTAGCCCAGCTACGCCATGATAACTAGGAGATAAACAACACTAAAATTAGGTACCAATAGATTGGCTTTAGATGCTGAAGGCCGCAGAGTATTTGGTAGAGAAACAACTTTCACTATGTGCTTCAACACTAACGCAACATATGGAGGACAAAGCGCTACAAAACTATAAATCCGCTCCGTAAACCTTCTAAAAAAAAGATCCTCGTCAAAGGAATGTTCACCTTAGGCGTCATCAGACGTACCCTGATAAAAGTCAGACGATTTCCTGTCCTGCACGACTGCATCTGCTTGAGTTTACCCCGTCGACGTCTTGCTCAACACTTCATATGAGGACAATTATAATCACCATCAGTTGGGCTGAGTCATAAGAAATCTGAGCCTTAAGAAACAATCAGGTTTTTGAAGGTAGGATTTGCCCAGCTATAGTTTTCCTCCACCCATTTTCAACAAATCGACTTATGTCACAATTTTGCATTCGATCTTTATGAAGCGCAAAATGAATCTGAAAATGAAAAGTTTTTTGTAACACTTGAAATACAAGTTAATTCAATGCTTCAGTATTTTGAAACGTTAGCGATGATTCATCTGTGGCGGTAATGCTGTAGATCCTTGTTTTCACTGGGATCCGACACTAATACCTGTATCAAGCAACCCGTAGCTCTACTTCCCTTTTAGAGTCTTTTTTCTTTTTTTTACATTTGACTATTGAATGGTTAGTTTACACATGTCAGCAGCAGGTCAGACATGACGGAAAACTTGAAATCAGTCTCTGGAAGTAAATGCCTGATAAGTGCATCGCTGCAAAACAGGACGTATTTTACTGACTAATGAACTTCTCGTAATTTGATAACGCAAAGGCAGAGAAATGTCAAAAGGCAATTTCTCACTAACAAGAGTTCTTTTTATCTAACTTTTCCTTAAAACATTAGGTACAACACATCACTCTGGCTTTTAAAAAGCTTGAAACAGAAATTATTTTCAAACCTTTATGTGACAATACTAGGTCGAAGACATTGTTGGTACATAAAATGATAGTTTTAGAAAGTGAAGCGCTTCGGATCTGAAAGGTAGAAAGGCCTAATTATTTAAAGAACATGGTGTATATTCATCGGTCTGCACTTCTGAGAACTTAGAATCCATCTAGCTCTTAGCTGCAGACATCTGTTTTAACTGTGTTGTCGTCAAATAGTTTTTCCAAATAAAAAAGGTAAGCAAGAAATATTGACAAAGATACTGCCGCTGTTCTTCCTATTCTTACGCTACACTTTCCCCTTATGAACTTATGAACTTTTGGCCAACTTCTTACACTCAGAAGCACACCACAAGTGTAGATTTCAACGCAAAAGGAGAACTAGCTTGAGCAATGCATGAATACAGAGCAGCACAGTCATGTATGCTATGCCTCTGTCATGAGACACTGTGAAACTCTATGATGCTGTAGGTGAGGGAGACTCCAAGTGGGTCTGGAAATAAAGCCTGCCACTTGGAATTAGGCCTCAGAAAACCAGCCGCCCCCCCCCCCCTCTGCTCTTGTTGCTGGCTGGTCGAGGAGGAGGAGAGGTTCATCAGTGGGAGTTTGATATTTAAAGTTACGGAGCGAAATACCTACAGGTCAGGAATTTTGATCGACTGCAGCCACATTTTAGTGAACAAAAAGTAAATAAGAACAAGTGAGCTGAATTGTAGCTTTATTTTCCACCTACTTGCTCGCTTGTGATCCCAGCAAACAGACAGAAGTCTATAAAGAGTCATAACAGATGTTATTGATTTTACCGATACAGCAACTGCCAAAATATTATTTCACACACTTTGCCAAGCTACTGAAACATCTAGCATTCAGATTTCTGTAGGGATTTGCATTTATTTAATGAGAGAAACAGTCGCTTGTGATCCAACATTACTACGACTACTACTACTACAACACGAGTTATTAAAGCAACAGTAAATACTGTGGAGGAGCGTTGGACCTTAGAAAAATGGGTGGAAACATGTACTTATGTTTAAGCAACTACTGGAAAACACACAAAAAAAAAATCCAAATTAAAAAAAACAATGTGCTAAGAAATGACATTTTGGTCACAGCCAGCCTTTTCCATTTTCATTATAACCCCTCAAAGCAGGCCAGGCCCAAGCCTCCATGGGGCCCTTCAGTTCTGCTAACAATGTGGACTGGCTCCAATCAGCAGCCCGATCATTAGATCATTCACACACCTGCTATAAACTTATTACATCTCTGGCAGTGCCGTTTACATTATATACTTGTATAATAAGATGCATTTATTGGCCAACTGATTTATGGACCGGTTGATTTCTGGGCGCCGATTTCCTTCATTTTGGGGGATCGTGATCGGCCGATACTTGCATGTGAAGCCCATCTCATCCCCTGATCTTATCTTCGTCAGCAGAAAGGTTTAAAAATCAGCCTCTGTCCTCTTCTGCTCTGCAGTGAGAGGTTAGCCTGACAGGCCACTCCCACCAGGTCAGAGCTGAACGCATTGAGCAATTTATTTATTTCTATTTATCAATAAAATAATAAGTTCTACATAGATTATCTAACATGTAATCGTAAAAACAAATCACTTTATAGTGAAATTGTGTGTTTTTGATATTATAATGACAGAAATTATTACTAAAAAGAACAAAATTTAAAAATCAGCTCCACTGAGGGGATCCCCTAGTGGCCTTGGGGCCCTAAGCGACTGCTTAGTTTGCTTATGCCTTGGGCCGGGCCTGCCTCAAAGCATTAACCGATGTATTACTTTGTCGTCTTTTTAGAGTTTTCTTGACGATTTTCAACACTGGTATGTTACTAGAGATCCATCAGTCAGTAGTCAGAATCAGTTTTCCCTGTCTGCACTGTCCCAGCCAGCCCCATCCTGTTTTTGATCATTTTGAAATCTGTTTCTGATTTTCGAAATAAAAACCAGATACAGTTTAGGGACATATAATTTGGTGAATAAAGAGGAACAACCTTGTTTTCTCTGAGATTTAATACCGCTACTATCAAAGAACAGGAAGCACCTTCTTTCTTACTTTTACAAACATATTGGGATTCAGTCCAAATTGGAATTGGCGGTTCCGGCCACAAAGACGACCGGAAATCGCTATTGGCCAGGAAACATGTGACTGCTGCATCCCTAACTAATTACGTTATCTTTTATCTGAGTTTTTTTTTTTTTTTTTGCAGCTATGGTCAGCTCTTTACAATATTCAGACAAGACAGAGAAAAGTTACAGTTCTGATGTCTGACTAAAGTACTTTTCAACTCAGTGAAATATTTTTCAAAAACATTTAATCGATTGGTTCTTTTACTACATTATTTGCAAGCTTGGGCAGACGAAGCAGGAACTTCTCAGAAATGGAACCAAAGTGAGAAGTTTTTCAGGACAGCCTCTACCTAGAAACACTGGCCAATGTGGTAAACATGAAAAGTGTTTTTTTTTTTTTTTTGTTTTGTTTTTTTCCTTTGCCCTCTTCTCCATGAGCATCCCCGACGCCTTCACAGTAAAACCTCACAGACAGAAGACAAAGACCCTCCGAGAGCGGACCCAAGAACAGACTGGAGACCTGACATGCACTTGTTCTTTTTTTTTTTTTTTTTTTTTTTTCTCTGACTCATGCTTAGTCGCTCAGCACCACACAGTGAAACTTCAGTCCCGATGCCAGGTTCTGTCACTGGGCAGAGCAGCGAGTTGGCTACGGTGAAACCATGACGTGATGCCCCACAGCCCCCCACTGTCCCTCGGTGCTCCCCCGGCCTGTGCAGCAACAAGAGGGGTAAAAATATCCCGCCAGTGGGTTCAGACGACCGGCTCATAAATTAACACTAAAACTCCTGCAGACAACAGCGAGCCGGTCGTTGAGAGATTTATACCACTCGGGTTGCCACCGGCCGCAGCGCCGGGGTCAGTTTACAAAACCCTTTTCCTAAATTTACCCATTAGGAGGTGGTGAATTAAGAACAGTGTCCGGATCAATTTCCCCCTCCAAGTTGCCATTTACCTTCGCGCTAAAGTGCCGGACTATTTGACCTTTTTTTTCCTGTCAAAATGGCATCTGGGGTGCGTTTTTCTATCTGGGGTGCGTTTTTCTATCTGGGGTGCGTTTTTCTATCTGCGGTGCGTTTTTCTATCTGGGGTGCGTTTTTCTATCTGCGGTGCGTTTTTCTATCTGCGGTGCGTTTTTCTTTTTTTCTTCCCCAGGGAAATATTACGAGGTGAGACATGGGTCTCTTAGGCCTAAACTGGGATTTGCATGTAACTGAGCAGTCTGCTCTTAGTTTTCTCAACTTGCAGGAAAATTAAATAAATAAATAAATAAAATTACAAGCTATAGGTTCAGGCACGGCTATTCACCCGCGTCTTATTAAGGAGCGTCTGTAATGAAGAGTCATTTCTCAAGCAGACATGCGACATTCCGGCGAACTGCTCGACTAGGTCTCAAAAAAATACACACACAGAAAAGAGGGGGGGCCGGGGGGAGAAAGAAGAAAAAAAACAACAGGAGCGAAGAGTGATGATCCCCCTCCCCTCTAAAGAAACTCAACTCTGTAATGGACAGAGAGGGATTACAGACGTTAAAACCTCCTCCATCTGTAATTCACTGTCACCCTGCCATCATCTCTGAATCACTGATCCACTCTGCAAGTGTGCAAGACCTTGCTAAAAGCCTCACAGTTGCACCCATTTGTGTTTGTAGTGGTGGTTGGTGGAGGGGGAGAAGAAGAAGAAGAAGAAGAAAAAAGAAAAAAAAAAAAAAAAATCATGCAGAGACAACTTAACAGCTTACTGTGCTGTTTCAAAGCACTCTCTGTCCTCTAACAACCACCTAGCTCGTTTTCCCACACAGGGAATGGGACATACTGATCAAATAAGATTTTAATGAACATCAGCATTTGGAGCGAGGAACAGACGCCACAACTGCTTAAAGCTACTGACATCCCGGCTGGGGTTGGAGTTTCATCTTCAAATAGGGAAAACAAGAAAGAAAACATTCCTGAAAGGGAAAACAGGCGACGAGCAAGTGTTGTGTTGTGATGTGTGTGTGTGTGTGCGCGCGCGCCTGCGTGCGCTCCCGTCTCGTTCGTCGGAAAAGACGCGAGACGAGGAGTCGACCTGGCCGACGAGGCTGCGCGTTGGTTCTGATCATATCATATGCCAGCCACATATTAGCCTTAAAAATGATAATAAAAAAAAAAAACGGGAGAAAAAAAATGAGGGGGATAAGAAGAAAAGGTTGTTCTCTGAAGGCTTTCCTCTAGGAGCCTCTCGGTGGGAGGGAGAGTAAATAAGATGTCATCAATAATAGAAAGTGAATGTTCTGAGCGGTTCTGCACGCTCACACACACACACACACACGCACACACACGCACACACACACACGGCGCACCAGCTCCGGCTGATTCCTATCCTGCAGACAGGCCTGCCAACCGCCAGCCCCCTTTTTTTTTTTTTTCTTCCTTTTTGCACACGCTCAGATTCACTGTCCTGACTAATCGCTTGTGATAGGGGCCTTTGCCATAATTACCCAGGGCTTTATCGCAAACTTATGCGATGCATTTTTTATGTCCTGGCTGCTGGCAGTGCCTCCACTGTCCATGCTGGCTGTCAGTCTATGAAAGAAAAAAACAAAAAACAAAACAAAAACATAACAACGGATCCCAGACCAGCTCTCTCAAACACACACGTATAGTCGTTCAGACAGGGCGAAATAGGTGAGAGCAGGGTGAAGGGCCAGAGAGTGGAGAAAAAAAAAAAAATGGAGGAGGAAAAAAAAAAAAAAGAAAAAAAAAAGGAAGGGAGGGAGGGGGAGGAGAGGAAGTCAAGGATGTTGGGAGGGGGAGGAGGGGTGATGCACGGCGGAGATGCAATGATCAGCCTTTTCCTAGTCGTCTGACTAGTCGGCTGAGATGGTGGCCGATTCTGATCTTTTCACGGCGACGATAAAAACAGAAAACCTGCTGCAGGTTCTCTGACAGGTTGTACCTTTAAATCACACAGAATTTAAAAAAAAATAAATAAATAACGTTGCCCTTATTTATGCCTCCCACTTGGTTGTGCATTTACAGACCAAAGTAAAAAGTTGTTTTTTTTGTTTTTTTTGCAGACTCAAAGCATTTGAATGAAAAAAGAAAACCTTTTTTCAGTATGAAGGGGAAATTGGGCTATTAAAAGCCTCGGACGACTATTTGGTGCCAGCCATCAATTTATCAATAAAGTTACTAGTTTTTCTCTCCTGCGTTGTGTAAATCGGCAGTGTTGAGAATGGCAGAAAGTTGATAAAGCACGCGTTTCGAGGAAGGAGTTTGTGAAACCAGGCATAGACGAGCGAATGTTACCTCCAAGCAAGTTGGGCAGCACTTTTGAAATTCGAACAAAAACAAAAGCAAAGGATTACAAGGTTACCAGGTAAGCATGACATCATAGGGTCTAATAGTCAACTCAACTGCTTCTGAACAAAAATAAAAAATAAATGTTTCGGGTTTAACAGATTCAACGGAGGCCAAACGAATCCTTCAAAATAAAACTCACGAAAAATAAAACACAATTTCTATACTTACTTAACAAATGGGTCTTTTAAGTTCAAGACAAACATGAAAAATAAAGTGTACAGACTAATTAACTGTACATTCAATTATTACACATCAGTAACAGATTCTCAGATGGTGTGTGTGTGTGTGTGTGTGTGTGTGTGTGGTGGTGGGTGGGGGGGCTTCAAAGAAGGGGTTTGCCCAGGGAGTCTTTCATGCAAGGACTGCCACTGTGCCTAATAGATAGTTAGTGAGGAAAGACAAGAGAAAGCTGTCTCAGTTTTTTTTTTCTTCTTCTTCTTCTTCTTTTTTTTTTTTTTTTTTTTTACATAATGCATGAACAAGGGGGCAACGAGTAGGAGGACCAAACAGGATCAAATAAATAGGAGAAGTGAAGCCTTGATGATGTGGCATAAGTGTAACACAAAGCCCGCTGGGAAGACTTGCTCACTGTCCTTTTGTCTACCCAGTCATCAGGGCATCATGACCCAAATAAAAGTTTAAAAACCCAAAGCTTGTGCAGCCTTCAAAATAATGTATGAACAATCGGGGCTGCAGCCTACATAATGCGATCTTTATGTTAATGACGACGGGCGAGCGGGCAACTAATATTCATAAATGATGATTTGAAATTCAGCAACGCGTGTTAAATGCCACGGGAAAGAAAAAACACACACACACACACACACACACACACAACAGTGCCATTGTCTCGCGCGTCTTGTGATAGGTCAAACATGGTCTAATATATTCAGGCCCAATATGTTGTTGTTGTTGTTTTGTTTGTTTTTTTATTTTCCTTCATATCCCCTTCGTGGAGCGCGCAGGGTGTTTTAGAGGATGAGGGAGGCACATTTTAAGGAGTTTACCGTAATTACAAGGTCAATCTGTCACATTTCTAACATTCGCGTTCTTTACTGTCCCGTCCTGTCCACTTCCACAGACGTGGCAATGTCTGTTTAAAAAAAAAAAAAAAAAAAAAAAACTCACTGTGAAGTGTGAATGCCGACAGAAGAGAGGGGGGGGGGCGATGAGGTAGTGAGGGGGGGACCGAGCTCATTAAGCATAAACGACTTCCATATAAACTGTTCCAAAAACCGTTAGCCGATAAGGTTGCTAAATGGCTCCGAAACTTACTAAAAATGTGTCAGCAAAACAGCATAAAAAGCCCAAAGAGCTCCCGTGGGTCTCAACGGTCGGTGTCACCACAGCGCCACCGTGTAAATGAGTCGCACTTATTATTTTTTTTCTTCTCTGCCCCCCCTACAACACACACACACACACACACACAAATTATCCAACCTTACAGCGGCTAAAGCGTCGCGGCTAACTACGGCTACTACTCGCTCCGGTAAAAGTTGAACAACACGCAATAAAGATAGCCAGCCGAGAGCTTCTTCTCCTTTCCCCCAAACGCCGTAGCCCCGCCGTTCGGCTTTTATTTCGGCGCACCCCCCCCGCGGCGTCGCCCCGGCTTGCCCGGTTGCGGTGTCCGATCGATGTTGAATTGAACAAAGAGGATCAATTTCTGATCAGCGAAAGAGCCACTTTCATCAATGTGAGGAAGAGGTCCTGGATTCTCTTCCGAAACAACCTTACGAGGCGGCCGCCGAAATAAAAGCACAAAACGCAGCCCCCGGAGAGCTGCAAAGCGGCCGAAGAAGACGAGGGCCAGGCGGTTAAAAGGGAGGTTGAACTGACCTGTAGTTGTTGTAAGTCAAAGCGCTTCCAATATTGAAACATCGATCCTGCATTGGCCGCCATCTTGAGACATATTGAGACAGGAATGAGATGCTGATAGAGAGCGCGGGGGTTGGAGTTCAGTGGCGAGGACTGGGCTGCCGGAAGACCCGGACTGGATCGCAACCGCCACTTGCTCCGGAGACAGCTGCTACGTGGAGTGGACTCAGCGCATGTGAATGTCTCCTTAATAACGCCATTATAATTGCTTAAATAGCATTTTATTAACGTTGAGAAATTACAGGTAAACAACCAAACTAGCACTTAATTACAGTGACTTTTGTTCAACTGAAATAAAAATGCGCAGGAATAAGTTTTGGTGTTTCCATTTGCTTCTCATTGGTATCTCCCAGAGTTCAATCCCTTTGAACTTTGTTACTTATATTGTCACATTTACAGCAAGTTTCAATATACTTGCTGATATCTACTTGGTAGACCATCTCTAAGTGATGCATGAATGTGAAGTAGAAGAAAAATGATACATTACTTTCAAAATGTAGCTGGTTTTAATTTAGAATCTCTAAATGCAACATTAAAAATTTAAAAAAAAAAAAAAAAAAAGGGAGGGGGACCTTTGATTTAAGCATTTTAAGCATTCTATCTAAAAGAAAGTGTAGCTCAAAGTGCCACCAGTGTACACACCATTGCCGTCTGGCTTCTGAAATGTAATCAATATTGCATATTTTATTAATGCTTTATTTTGTTTTCTATAGGCAGATTTTTTTTTTCTTTGCCGTTGTAAACATTAACATACACATGATTGGAAGTAAAATGTACAAATGAGGACAATTTAAAGGGATCATTAATGAAGTTTGAGGTGAGCAGTAGTTTTGGAAGCTCCTACAATCAAATTCGGTTTAGGCTCCTACACATTTCACTCTACATATCCTTCTTAGAGTACTAACTGGGCATTTAGTTCATTCTTTTAACACGTGGCTCATGTATGTTCTTGCCTTTGAAGGATATTTATATCCAGCATTGTTTTGTTCATTTTTATTACAGGTATTTTTGGAGATCATTTCACTTAACAGCTCTTTGCCTTTATTGTCTCTTTACGGCCGTTTGGCTTTTCTTTATGGTCCTTATGTGTCTCAGTTTTTCACGTTTAAATCTCTTTATAGTCATTTCAGTCTCTTCATTAATGACTTTTTCCAGTCAATCCGAATGCAGTTCTCTTTGCGTCTTCCTGGGATAATTGATAAGATTCTGCCACATCACATTCGCAAAGTTCAATGTATTTTCAGGGGGATTGCATCGTATAGACACACAGTAGTTCATAACCATGAAGTGGAAGGAAAATGACACATGACACGTGATTTCTTTCATGTATCTGTGTCTTTCCACTTCACAGTTATGTTCTACAATGTGTTGGTCTATCACAAATAATTATGATATAAGAAAAAAAACACTATAGTCTGTGGTCGTGGTGTGACAAAATGTGAAATTGTGCATGGAGTCAAAATACTTTTAAACGGTTGATTCGAATAGATTTGGCAAAAAAAAAAACAACAACATAAGATTTTCTTCAACAGAATCCCAATAAATGCCACATTTAAGCTAAAACTAATACTAAATGTAACATTTAGTATTAGATTGGTCCTTTTTGGAAACAGCTGTTAGTCCCTGGCCTTCACCTCACATATATGTGCATTTAGCACAAATTCAACATAGTGCATCCTCACTGTAAGGGAATGGACCAGAAAGACACCCACACATAAAACAGATCCATTAATCAAGCAATCCCAACAGGAGGGAGAACTGAGAAAGCAATTGAAACGCCAAATATAAATGAATGTACAGAGCTGGAAAGTATTCACAGCACTTTGCTTTTTCCACGTTTTGTCATTTTACATCCTTATTCCAAATTGTACTAAATCAATCGCCTTCCTCGAAATGCTGCCCTCAAGTAGCCCATTGCGACGTCTTTCTAAGCTTCGCAAATTATTGAAAACAAAAACATTTGGAAAAGAATCACATTAACGCAAGTATTCCCAGCCTTTGCTGAATACTTTGTTGTTGAAGCTCAAATCGAGCCGTTTCCATTTATCATATCTGAAATGTTGCTACGCCTGTGGAAAAATACAGTTGTTTGGATTTGACTCATACACACCTGTCTATACAAGGTCCCACTGTAGACAGCAGGTCAAGAGGTCAAACACCAAGCATAAAATCAATGTATTTGTTTGTAGACCTCACACATGAAGTTGTCCTGAGGCAGAAGTCTGGGGAAGGATGCAGAAAAAGTTCAGCTGCGTTGAGGGTCCCAATGAGCTCCATCAGTGGTGAATGTCTGGAGTTTGGCAAAAGGGACCATGAGAAACAAAATCCTCCAGTCTGATGAGACAAAGCTTGAACTCTTTGGCGGGAATGCCAGGCGTCATGTTGGGAGGAAACTCCACTATCTCTACAGTGACGCACGGTGGTGTCAGCATCATGCTGTGGGGATGTTTTGCAGCCACAGAAGCTGGTAGACCAGTCAGGATAGAGGGAAAAGATAAATACAGCCATTTCCAGAGGCGCTCTAGATGAAAACAGCCCGTAGAGCGTCTTAACCTCAGACTGGAGCGACGGTTCATTCTTCAGCAGGGCAACGACCCAAAGCGCACGGCCCAGAGCTCAGAGACGGTTACTGCCAGGAGGTGGATCAACACGACATTGAAAACAGCCTGTGCGTACTTGTGTGAATGTGAAATGTTGGTTTTCTATTCCAAATAAATTTGCAAAAACACTTAAAAACTTTTGCCCATGTGTGTGTGAGTACAATCTTGAGGGAAGAGATTAGTCTACTACGTCTTGTAATAAGGGTCCACAAAATGTGGAAAAAGTGAAGAGTGATGAAAACGTTTTGTGTAACACATATACATTTCTCATTAGATTCTAAAAATGTTAAAAATAGTGAAAAAAAAAATGTAGCCTATGATAAGAGTCATATCGTGCTCACATGACATAATTTAATAGCTCATAGACAATAAACAATGGTGAGGATAGTGATTTTAAATAAATAAACAAGAAACATACATCGCCGATTACTGATGAACAATGAATACCGCAAGATAAACTGAACCGATGTCTTTAGCAGCATTTTCAAAACTAAAAATTCAATGTTGCAACTCATTGAAGCGTTTTCTCTTACATAAGAAATAGTGCGCATGAGGGACAAGAAGGCTGGCTAACTCACAGCTGTAGCCACTAGGACGGACTTGAAGGCAACTCGAGAAATGTCGTCTCAAACATGTGATTTTCTGTGAGTACAGTAATTCAGCTAAGCCCTTTAAAAGCCAGGGATTCGACTACACGCATCAGTTTGTCCAATAGTCTTGTTGCAGCAGGCCAGGCAGTGGTCAGACTGTCAGTGTGAATCCAGCTCCGCTGCTGAAGTGACCTTGAGCAGTGCACTGAACCCCGACTGCCCCCATCCGCTGCCCCACACCCTCCCTCAGCCCCCCCCCACGGGGCGGGGGGGCGTCACTCCTGCAGACCACGTCCTCTGACCCTCTCAGCGTGTCGGCGTGCCCAAGAGAAATATGTAAAGAATCTAATTACACTGCATAGTTTGCCCCGGATTCCTCAAACTGCTCTGCCTAATTCACCTTTAAAGCAAAACAAAAAAACAAAACCACACCAGCGGCAGCAGCAGCAGCAGCAGCAGCAGCAGCAGCAGCAGCAGCAGCAGCCTCCACCGAGCCTGAGCCCGAGCCGCTCCAGGTTTATCAAGGTGACACATCTGCTGCACACATTGTTTTCATTTTTAGCACTCTGTGGCTTCCCAAAATTAAACTTCCACGGCGCATGTGTGTCTGCGAGTGTGTCAGGGCCTGCAGTGTGGAAAATCCACACCCGTGTTCACGCTTTAAAAAAAAAAATAAAAATATATATATATATATATATATATATATATATATATACACACATATATGTATAAATAAGGCCGAGAGCGATCACCAAAATTATTTCATAGCTTTATTTTTTTCTCCAATTTCTTCACAGCCGCTGCACTTTAATTGTATTCACCCAAAAATAACAGGAAAATTTGCCATAGATAATAACACCTCTTTTGCCGCATGTGTGCGGACACAAAGGTGGGCATTCTTGTGCCTGGAACCACCTCGCCTTTCAGGCCATTACTTGATTTGATTTGAAGCTGTTTGTGTCTCCTCCCTGGAGCATGAATAAGGCCCCGTTCATTCTGATATGCAACCTAAATAGCTGTGCCTTATTTCATACTTCATTTATGGGTATAATGCAGTGATTTAAAAGGCCCACTGCGGGGTTTTTTTCTCATCATCAACGGCAGCCGGTCACATGCGTTTTATAAAACACATTGGATTACCGCCGGTCTGCACGAAAAACAGTTGCATACGTGTTGATTTAATCATTAAGACGTAATGGCAGCGGCGTGATTTGCAACGTGCGCCCAATTCCTCTTCGTATATACTTTCTATAATTCATCTGCACAAAGGCTGCTGATCCTTTAGTTGCATATGAGCTGATGATTCCACCATTTAATCCTGTCATTTCTTTCTCTTTGTTAATCAGCGCTTCCCTGGCTTGGCCCCCGACCGGTGACGCTACCTATCATTAAGCCAAACCAGAAATACGAGTCTGAGATAATCCCTACAAGCTTAGTAGCTCTGCAATGTGTCCATTATGCTGTATTTGTAAAGTTATCTGCAACCATTACACAAGGAGGCGCACAGAAAGAGACGTGATACATTTTATGGCTTAGACGTGGCTTCGAATAAACAGGGAATTAAGCACAGGATGAATTCAAAAGTTTGAGTCAACACAGGCGCATGATCGTGTTTTGGGGATGATGCAGACTAAAAGTAACATTTTAGTGTGCATGTTATATATATATATATATATATATATATATATATATATATATATATATATATATATATATATATATATATATATATATATATATATATATTGATATATTGATTGATTGTACAAAATGCCCCCTTTGCAGGAACTTGATGCAGACTAAAGGTTTCACATGCTAAAAGTTGAGTGTTAAATAAGAAACTTCAGTCTTTCATTCGAAAGTTCTTAAAAAAAAAAAAAGAACAACTTTTACGTTGATGCATTTCCTCTATTTGGGTTCAAGATCCCACAATAGATTAGGAAACACCAAGTGAGAAGTTGTGAAATGATCGCTACGGCTCACACTGATTGGCCTGGAACGCAATCAGTGCTCAAAACGTCATTTTAATATTGGACTGAAATCAAATGTTTTGACTTCAATGTGGAGCGATTTTCTGCCAAAGTCCACCTTCCCCCAAACTCTCACTCTCACTCAATCATAAACAGCAACCTTAGCTCAGGAAAGTGAGCGCCACAGAGCTTTAGTTGTGGCAGGGGGGGGTTGTGACCTCATGGATGGATGGATGGATGGATGGATGGATGGATGGATGGATGGATGGATGGATGGATGGATGGATGGATGGATGGATGGATGGATGGATGGATGGATGGATGGATGGATGGATGGATGGATGGATGGATGGATGGATGATGGATGGACGGACGGATGCCATACTAGAGAAGAAGATTCATTATGTCTCCATGTTTTACGGATAATAGTGCTCACTGTGGATCCCTGTTGTCCCAAAAACTCAGAAATGACTTGATAACTCCTTCTGGACTCATAGATGGGAATAAAAAAATCCTTTAATGTCCCACAATGGGAAAAGTGAGGTTTACCAGCAGCAAGGTAAACATCAATGACATTGTTTTCTTCCACCTGTTTTTTTAACTGAATCGGGACACGATATGCTGTTCCTGAGATCTTCTAGCCTACTTCATGTTGTCATGCAGGTTCAAGTTAAGGGTATTCTTGATTTTACAGGTCAGGTGAGACTCGGGCCTGGGTACGCCTGGCAAACTTTCCAAACAGCTGTAGCAGATGTGGCTGTGTGTGACTTTTTTTTCTAAGTTTTTCCCCAAAATAAATAAATAATAATTTTAAAAAACACAATTTCAAAACTACTTCGTGTCATTCGATGATAGGAAACAGCAACAAATGAGCAAGACTGGCAAAAATCCACCGTGTAGCAAGATGGGAACCGAAAGCCTTAAGCGGGTCTGGATCAAAACTCAAAACGCACTTGTGCGTTTTAAAGCAAAGCAAACCAGGCAGGTAAGAATGTGGGGAAAAACACCGTTGACTCCTGCGCTGCCACTGTTTTCATTGACTGGAAGTTGGGAAAGAAAAAAAGAAAAAAAAAGTGTAACCTCTGCTTTGAAGATATAAAAACGATCCATGATTTATGTTGTTTCTGCTTCGCTAAAAAGCCCTTCATCTTTTGAGCATGCTGAATTATTTGAATTAGCCGTGGAGAGACTAATCTAGCGATGCGAGTCTACGGGGCAAATCTACAGCGCCTCGGCTCTGCGTTTAAGGCACGGCCCTCTGTGGGGGTCCGCAGAACTTCAGCAGTAGCTGAACAACTTTGAAGCAGCAGGAGGGCCGCTCGGCGCAAGTAACACAGTGATTAATTCGCCGGCCGATGGAGGTCACGTATGCACATGTGCTGTAAATAGCTCCATCTCTTCTTATTTTCACATGTGTAGTTCCACACATGAGGAAAACAGCAGCAGGGACACAAAAGGTTTCAGTGTCATGGGTCTGTTTTCTAGTGCGAGATCCTACAAAAAAAAAAAACCTTAGTCCACATGAAATAAGACAAAACTAACTTAGAAGTAACTTTCCAGTCAAATATATGATATTGTTTTAAGTCGATGATTCTTTGATTTTGATGGAAAAGCGCCGGTTCTGCTGGCAGATCATTTCAATGATGTGAGAAATGTCTTGTTGTATTCTGCATTAAATCAAAAATAAGGATTTATTTAGTTACAGCAAGCTCTCAACTCTCACTGAGGGGTTACCCTCAAGTCAGTTTGGTCTCATTTCAAGGGCGCTAAGACGCTCGCACGAGAATCTCGACCAAAAATACTCGGTAAGATTCAGTGTTTTCGAAGCGAACTTGTCTGCACCACACAGATTTAAAAGACAAAAAAAAAAAAAAAGCCTCATCAGCTTTTCCATGTTTGAGCAAAGTCTAAAAACGGAGAAAATAAACACATTCATCGTGTCAGTGCCATTATACAGCAGGATCAGCAGCCCAGCTGGAGCTATGGGGGATGAAACGAAGCAGCCTTTCTGTCTCGTGGCCTCGCCTGTTCTCTCTGCTCGTGTCCCCGTTCCTGCTGCTCGTCGACTCTGCCTGTAAGGTGCTTTTAGCGGGCCTCGTGTGGCCCGGTTAGAGACGGATGCGAGGCCCTCGGGAGACGCAGGCAGGAGCGCAACACTGATCATGTCAGACAGGCTGGGGAGGCTGCATAAGATCATCATCACCCAGCAGTGGAGTGAATCGCCGCGGTGGCACTTTCACACAACCTCTGACCTCCGGGGCCAACCTCCCAGGTCACGATCAAGGTCAGGGGTCAGCCGGAGCCTTGGCCTCCGCTTCCTCCTTCATCTCTTTTTTTTTATTTTTTTCTCTCTCTCTCTCTCTCTCTCTCTCCCCTCATCCTCAATCTGTTTTTCTATTTCTCAGCTCCTCTTTTCGTCAGCCGGGACCAATTGAGACATCCTCTCCCCTGGGAGCGCAAAACAGAAAGCAAGAGAAAATCAATAAGGAAGATGAGAGAAGACCTGGAGGTCCCATCAAATCCCGAATGCTTCTTTCTGCGCCGCTGTTCTCGCAGCCACAAAAATACGCGCCGACACAGGCTGTCCTCGCTCTTAAAATGTAGAAAGACAGCAGTGAACACAGGTGTGGTGAACCATCGCTTCGCTCTGACCCCTGACTTACCGATTCACCCCAAACTCTTCACTTTAAACACACATCGCTGCATGAGTGTACTTAGCCACTCATGTTTAATTATACAGACTAGCCATCACTGAAAAAAATATATCAAAACTTTGTTAAAATGCAATTTAAATGTACAGTTTGCTTCGTATTTCATATTTTAGCTTTATTTATATTGGCTTTGGTTCTGATTCCTAGGAGGGGCAGCCGCCTCTGATCAAATAAGGCATGTTATGATTCACATGAGTCACAAAAATGCCTTTTCCTGACAGAAGACAACGAGTTACATATATAGGAAATTGCATTAAATCAGCAGTGGTGAAAGCAGGAACCTGACACATGGTGGCAGCGGGCCAAACGGAGGGAAACGGCAAAGGAACGAAGTCGCGAGCAACAGTTGAAAACTCAACTAAATGTCTGTCAATCAGAAGCTGGAGTCCGTGGAGTAAAAAGCAAAGTCAGCCGAGGAGAGAAGCTGCCCGCATGCAGGCAGTCGGAGCTCGTCTGGAGAGACTGACCTGGCTAAGCAAGTCGTGGAGGAACAGGGAGTCGATCGCAACAATGAAAGAAGACTCGATGGGAAACTGTACAATTTTAAACGACGCAGCGCCGCGCACTCCCAGTGAGAAACAGTTTATTGCGATGTTTTTAAAGGAGGCTTGATCAATAGGGCTTTCGGCTGTTTTAGTGTCACTGGACTTTGACGGCTACTTCCTGTCCGTTCTGAAGACGCCGAGGAAAGTGGAGGACAAGTTCATGTCATGTTTGCGTTTCCATCTTAGACTTTGGTTGTGTTTCTCTTTTGTCTCGTTGAGTGATGTGGCTGGACTGGATTATTTATGGTCGTTTGCTGTTGGTGTATTGGTTTGCATCACTTACCTCTACTTCAATGTTTCCACCAGCCTGCCTGGAACGGGTGAATGGTGGATAGACAAACCGTATTTTCTATAAATACATCAACCCCAACTCTTTGTATCAAACACAAAGTCATTATGCGGTTGATATACCTGGATGGAAGTAGCTGTGTAGTCAAACAGAACGCTAAAAGGCACGGCGTTTCTCACATGAACAGAAAAGGGGAAGTTATAGTGTTACAATATCACTTTGAAAAAATTTCAAGCAGTGTAAATTATGCAGAGCAGTAAAAAAAAAAAAAAAAAGAAGAAAAAAAAGCGAAAGCTCCAGTACCAGATCATTCTCCGAGGAGTTTTCCTCCTCGTTTATTTGTTAAATCCCTCAGCCTTACCTATAAATCATTCATTCATCCGAGCTACAAAAGGACAACCCATCATTGTTGCACAACGCATGATAGGCTCTGTAACAAAGAGCATATTATTTCGCTTTCGACTTTGAGGAGATTTGTTACTTTCCTGGTATTTTTAGCAGCATGCTGTCACGGTCAGGTCAGAAAAGTGTGAAGCCAAAAACGATGAAAGTCCTGCAGAAGGCCTTGAGGTCTGACGATCAGTGTTTTAAAGGGCCGCAGGAAAATCTGGATGACTGGAGGGAAACTGTAAGGGATTTGAGTTGGCTTAAAACTTTTGCACAGGACAGTAATTTGATCTCTCTTCCTCTCTCTCTCTCTCTCTGGGTGTGTGTGAGTGTGTGTGTCACCAAATCAACTTTCAGCCACGTCTTCTGTGTGGACTCGCAGCAACGCGTACCGGACTGATAGAAGCCCTTTTCTTTCTTCAGAACTGTTTGCTTTATCTGATGAGAAGCGCACATGTGTTTACAATATTAAGGCCTCGTCCTGAAGCTGATTCATGGCGCTCCTCGGCGCGACGCAACCTGAGGCATGACATTAAATGATCGTCCGAAAATAGAACTGTTCAGATGAAAAGGGAGGATAAATAATGCAGAAGGAATACACAGCCTCTTATGGGGATAACTAGTCACACGCACAGCAAAAAAAAAAAAAAAAAAAAAAAAAACAAGAGAGAGAGAGAGAGAGAGAGAGAGTGAGGAAAAGTGAATGGATGTAACAGGAAGGAGGAGGACCCAGTGGAGAGACACACACACATGCTTCTTACTTCATCTCCTCCCTCTCCTCCTTGTCTGCCTGGTTTTTTTTTGGTGTTTTTTTTCCACTGCTCTCAGTCAGACTTCATGACATCCTCTGTGTCTGTGGGGAGGAATAATGTTGTCCCAGCAATGGCGTGTTTTTCCTGCCCACCAGACACAACAGACAAACCCTGCTGCTGCTGCTGCTGCTGCCTCATCATTTTTTCATGACTTCTGATCAGAATACCTTCAAACGAATGCAGCGAACCCTGAACGCACCACGGAGAGCCTGGTCGCTGCTTCCAACCTCCTTTTATTTTTATTTATTTATTTTTATTTATTTATTTAAGAAAAATAAAAACAATTTTATTGCATTTTATTATATATATATATATATATATATATATATATATATATATATATATATATATATATATATATATATATATAAATTTATATATACATATATAAACATCCCTTGCATTTGTTTATATTAGATCATCACATTAATTCTGTGACTCAGTTATTAACATGTGTGGTTGGGGGGTGTGCTGCGGCGCTGGCTGGGTCATATCTAATACATAAAACATTGAAGACAAACCTTCTCGAAGCTCCGCTGCTGGATGCCTCGTTTCCTGCTGAGATGTTTATTCATTTACTAAATTAAACATGCACGCTTGCAGAAAAATCTAAATACCACCACGCAGAGGAAGAGAGAGAGGGAAGAAGAAGAAGAAGATGATGAAGAAGAAAAACTCTGAAAACGATTTATGCATGCGGAGGGAGACACCTAGTGGCGGCTGCCATAATTGACTTTGTTTAAAGCTCAGAGCTGCAGGAGATCATTTAGGGCTCCAGGTCCAGATCAGTGCATCATCTGATTTCACTTTTATAAAGCTTTCCAAACGAGGCATTAAACTGTTTAAACAAACAGCACTTTAACAAAGGTCTCATTTGAACTACTTTCTTATATTTCATTTGAAAGTGATCAAATTCTTCCTCTCTTTGTGAATTTCAAGTTTGAGTTTGGGAGTCTATTTTTTATTTTTTTTGTCTTTCTTTCTTCAACTTTGATGTAGTTTATTAGCTCCATTAATGAAGTTAAAGAGAGAAAAGGTGCATGAAAGTGACGTGCAGAAGGCGTCCGCTGGATCTATTTCCAGAACATAAAGTTGTCTGAGGTGTGTCTCCAGCAGCTTCGCACATCCGGATGCTGAAAAATGTTCCCCCTGCCTCTTTGGATTGGGCCTTTACTTTGACTTTCCACTCAGCTCGCATTCCTCTGTGTTTTGGTTTCTGCTGTCATCTTCCCTTCACGCTACTCTGCTCATTCCTCGGTTTGTTATTGTTTCCAAGGTGTTGCCGGATTAGTTATTCCCTCCATGTTTAGTTGGTTTATGCTTGTGTTCATTTTCTCAACTATTTGTAGTTATTTCTTTAAGATTATTGCTTTCCAGCTGACCTGTGTGATTCTCTTTGCCACGTTCAACCAGACTCTTGTGTCACTTTTCTGTCTTAGTGACACAACACTCTTCTGTCTTGTGTCTATTTTTCGGAGCTGCATTCTCCTGTTCTATGTCCTGCCGTCCTCGTTTCATGTTCTCTAAGTTGTCCCCTTTTTATTATTACTACTATTAATGCTTCAATATTCATTTATAGACAGCTGTCTGTAGACAAGAGAATTTGAAACAAATCCTGCAGAGTTAAATCAACACTATGCCGAGTCTATCAATGCCAATTCAGACTTGGCATTGATTTAACTCTTGCAGAGTTATTTCGACAATAGTTTGAGTAGTAGTAACTATTTCAGGTGTTAAAATTACTCAGTTTCTCGCTGGAATGACTCTGAAGGAGTAAAATTAACGGCGCTTTTGCTAAGTACCAAGCAGACTCGGCACCGTGTTGATTCAACTCTGCAGACCACACACAGGTTGGCTTTCAGGATTATCCCGCGTTTCAAGTCCACCCGTCTTCTTCGTGTTTGTCCACTATTTATGTTGCATGAAGGTGAACTTTCTTCTGGAGGCAACCGCCCTGGCTTTATTTAGGGGTATCAGAGAAACGGGCGCTCGCCGCAGCTTCTGCTCTTTGTGTTGCTTTGTCGCGTTTAAGCGTCCGACTGCAATGTGCCGCGAAGGGTGAAAGTTCAGTCGCCGCGAAGACTGGAGCCGGTTTTACAGGCACGTCGCGTTGTGACGAGGCTCGTCTGTCAATATAATATAACAACCCCCAGGCAGGCAATAAAGTCCACACCTTTTGTAGTAAGAATATTTCTCTGGCGTACTATTCATGTACTAAATGTGTGAGCTGTTGACGTGAAATCACCACGATTGATATCATTTGGGCTTGAGAATAATGTGAATAATGTGCTTCCCGTCAGTGACCCGTCAGAGGAAGACGATCGCCTTTCCAACGTGTCGATGTTTAATTTAAAAATGTCAACCTGCTGGGACAACTTTTAAAGCAGCCTGAGGGTTTCAGCCTGATTTTACCTGCATGTTTTATTATTATTCCATGTTTTCATCATCGCCAAAGGTCTTAACTTAATATCTTTACTGAAGATATGAGATGCAATCTGCTGGGTTTCCTTAGGTAAAGCTTTTTAAACGACTTTGAATAATCAGTTGAGCATACTGCACTGTTTGGTGACTATAGAATCAGCAGGGATGCATGTCAGATTGAATTGAACTGATTCCTTTTTTTTTTTTTTTTTTTTGGGTAAAGTGTCTACAGGGACCATATTTGCTGTGAATCGGTGCTACATGAATAAATAAACTGAATTGAATTAGATTTTTTTTTGTTTGTTTGTTTTGACTTTGTAAGGGAGATGATTTGCTTATTTCAGCAGCCTTCTGGGTCCAGGTGTTTGTCCAACCCGCCCTCAGTCCCTCCAACAGTAAACAGGCCTCACAAGAGGTCCATTCACCAGCAACTGGCAACCCGAGCGACTCTGCCACGTCCAGGGGTCGGTGTGTGCAGACAGCCCTGGGGTTAACGCTTCTCGTTTCATTTCAAATGATCCACAAGCGGGAGACGTCACACAGGAAGTAACTGGAGCGACATGACCCGGGTTTGATACGCAGTGCTCTTATCTTAGCTCAGCCCCTGAACGACAGGCCAAAGGTGTCCAGTTCAGGGTGTGCCAGACGGCGCACTGTAAAATTTAACTTCCCCATAGGCATATTGTCCCGTATGATTGGGGGGGATCTGCGGGGTGAGGGGAGTCCATGGGAGTTCGGGCTGCTTGGAGACAAGCGGGCCCCTCTCCCAGAGCATCCCCGCGGACAGGTGTGCGGACATTATCTTTGGATGTTGTCCGGAAAAGACCCCAGCTGTGGGTGTGCGCGGCCGCCGCGGGCTTCCTGCTCCTCCTGGCGGCCTGTGCGCGGCACCTGCCGGAGCAGGCCGCTCCACAGCAGCAGCAGCCGCCGCCGCCGCCCGAGGTCACCCTCCTGATCTGGACGCATCCCTTCGGGGAGTACCACGAACTTCCGGACTGCCTGCAGCTTTATCAGATCCGCGGGTGCAAGCTCACGGACGACCCGGGGGCGTACCCGCAGGCCGACGCCGTGATCGTCCACCATCGGGAGATCCCCGCGCGTCTCCCACCGGAGCCGCGGCCCGACGCGCAGAAATGGATATGGATGAACTACGAGTCCCCCACGCACACGTCCGAGCTGTGGCTCGTGGAGGGCGTCTTCAACCTCACCCTGACCTACCGGACGGACTCGGACATTTTCCTGCCTTACGGCTATCTGGTCCCCCGGGCGCGCGCAGCGGACGGGGCTCCTGATGGCGGCCAGCTCTCGCTCTCGAGACGCCCGCGTAAGCGCTTCGTGGCCTGGGTGATCAGCAACTGGTCGGCGACCCACGCCCGAGTGGTCTTCTACCGGCAGCTCCGCGAGTTCGTCCGAGTGGACGTGTTCGGGCGCGCCGGGCGGCCGCTGCAGGGCGGCGGCGACGGCGTGGTGCGGCTGCTGCGGCGCTACATGTTCTACCTGGCGCTGGAGAACTCGCAGCACACCGACTACATCACGGAGAAGCTGTGGAACGCGGTGCGGGCCGGGGCGGTGCCGGTGGTTCTGGGTCCGTCCAGGCAGAACTACGAGCGCTTCCTGCCGGCGGAGGCGTTCATCCACGTGGAGGACTTCCCCACGGTGAAGGAGCTGGCCCGGTACCTGCTGGCTCTGAGGGGCGACCCGGACCGGCTGAGGCGGCGGCACCTGGACTGGAGGAGGAGCTACAGCCTGAGGCAGCCGAGGTTCTGGATGGAGCACTACTGCACGGCCTGCCGGGCGGTGAGGAGGACCAGAGGACGGACTCAGACGGTGACAGACCTGAGGAGGTGGTTTCAGTCATAACAACCGCGATTCACTTTTAACTTACTATGTATGAGAACGTTCTAGGAGTTCACCTGGATTTTGTTTCTGATTTTTTTTTCTTCTCCCCAACTCATTTTCACATCAGTGTTGATTTTTTTTTTTTTAAGTGTACTCACGCTTATTTGACTGTTTGATTCCATAAAGTGAGCAATTATAAAACAAGCTGCAAACATTACATTTGATCAAATCGCCAAATGCACATCAAACATGCTGATCAATGCTCCAATCCAAAGCAACTCTGACTGGCAGGAACTCTGCGTTTCGACATCATTGCACTTTTCTGGAAGTTTGTTTCTGGATTTGTGGTGCGTGGAAATAAAGTGACAGAACTGCCTGCTATCAGATTCATTTTTGACCAAGCCGAGGTTCATCTAAAACAAACAAACAAACAAAAACAAAAAAATAGCTGCAACAGATGACGATGCTTCCACCACCATCAGCATCATGAGAATCATCATCATCAGTGGCTCAAAGATGATGCTGCTGCTTTGTGCCAAACGCAGCACTGTTGATTTAAGCTTTTAATCATTCATTAAGTATTTCCTCAACATGATCTATTAAGGCTGTAACTCAGTTTTTTTTGTGTTTTTTTTAATGGATTATTTAAATTTCCCGCCTTGTTGTTACGCAATCAATCGCCTTGTCCACCTGGACGCAGGGCGCCGGATAACTTTGCTCCCAGTAAATGATCTAAAGCTCCAGCAGCTGCTGCAGGCGCTGATGGTCAGCAGCAGTAATGATCTCAGAAGGTCAGAACGGCCAGGCCCCCCGGATCCCATCTAAATCCCATTCCTGCAGTCGCTCCGAGTTACAGCGGGGGGGGGCTCAAAGTCACATTCGCTCTCGCTGCTTTTTTTTTTTTTTTTTTTTTTTAAATCACGGATCCACTCGCTCCTTCTCACAGCTCGCAAACGACTCAGGAACAGAACAAATCGGTCGCACGATTCTGCTGCTGCTGCGTCAGGCCCGAGCAGGTTCCGGGTTCCGAACGCGTCATCAATGAGGAAACTGTGGGACTGTGAAGTGATTTATTTATTTGTTTTTTTGCAGCTGAGTCACATACGGTCGGTCCCGTCCAGGACGCAGAAGATCGTGCAGTAATTTTCCATCATGTTCAGGGCGCTGGAGCCGGGTTGGCTTTGAGCAGGCGGACTGGACCGAATGTTTCTGGACGGAAGAACACGCTGTACTGCCCCCTCTGGCCACTTGAGATCACTGCAACCCATCAGCAACTTAAAGCAGCTTAAGACTTGACTAGAAATTTCTGCTAGAATGAGAAAGGGAGAATTTCACACACAGATATGTGTAGTAAATAAGTGTAAACATGAATAAATTTCATGTGCTCATATCTTTGAGGTCATGCCAATTTTTTGGAACATATTCAACAGTAAAAATAAGGAAGTACAAAAGGATATTCTCTGCGATGGAACAAGTTCAACATGAAAAAGTTATTGTCCAGGCAGTTTCTTGGTGACGTTTGATGGTTAATGTACGACAGCAGTGTTCAAAGCCGCGGTCCGTGGGCGGTTTTCAGCCCTTCTGAGCGACTTTTGCGGCCCAGCGAATCAGGTTTTCTCAACGTCGCCGTTTCCCAAAGAGAGCAAAGGAGTCGTCGAAGTCTGGAGGTTGAAGCAGATGGACAATAAAGAAAAAAATGCCATCAATGAAATTCAAACTCTCCAAATATTTGGGGGGTTTTTTTTCATTTGGAGATGCTGCATGCTACGGAGGCTAACGCACAAGTCGACTTTCAGTACCCGTGTTTTTTCTTGGAGTTTAATTTCGCGGTCACAGCGACTTGTGCTCTACAAAAACAGTCATGAGAGCATCCATCCATTAAATCCGGTTAACCCTTTTGTTGTTGCTGGCAACAGACAAAACAACGAATCTCTCCAAATTCTGGAAATTGTCCACATTTCCTTTGGTAAGGCGAACAGGACTGAGGTATTTATGACAAAAAAAACCCCAAAAACATCTGCCACCTTGTCTGTTTTATTAAAACGTTACATGCTTAGTTTATGCTCTGCAGGTAAGAATAACAAAAGACACCCTGTACTTATATTTAAACATGCTGAATGCTTTGATCTGTGAAAATCCTTCTTTTCTTAAAACAGCCAGAACATCAACATGTCCCTGATTATAGTACTTTAGGTCATTTAATTCATTTTTATGAACAAGATCAGGTAGATAAGCTTCAATACATTCTGTACCTGACAGGTTAAAAAACAATACATAGGGACTCAAACGAACACCTGCGTTGATAGTTGGATAATTGTCCCTCAGAAAGTTGTAGCAAAAGGACATTTAAGCAAAGAACAGAAACATATAAGATGTCTGGATTTGAATCTGTGTGTAGGGTCCTTCAAAAAAAAAATAATTGAGGTCCAATATAATATAAAACAAGCTCCCCAGGCGAGCTTAGAGAAATTTCAGCTGCCGCCTGGTTCCTTTAATGATAAACCGAATATCACCTGGATCTAGGTCAGTGCGGCGCTCAGCTGTTTTTGTGCGAGCGAACTCTATCCGTGCTTCTTCAGGAGCTGGCCCCCGAGCACGCAGGCTCCCAGCAGGAGGGAGCGTTTTCACAGAAATTTGTCTGTTTGAGTTCAAGCTCTGCAGATGCATCAAGCTGCAGGTTTGGAGATGGGTAAAGTAAAGAGAATATGGATTAAAATTCAGCATTTCTTCCTTCTCGTTGCTCGCCCCAAGCATTAAACATCAACCCGTGTCACAGACTGACAGGTCAACAGAGCGCGAGGTGAAATACCAAATGGTGATACCAGATCGTGATTCAAGCAGTCATGCCCTGAAGTGTTTCAGTTTTGTTCAAAGTCCAAAACTGATATCGCTGTAAAAAACAGAAAAAACCTTACCAAGTCTTTTTGTTTTGGCACAAATATCTTAGTATACCTGAAATAAGTCAAAACTAACTCACAAGTAACTTTTCAGCAACATAGGAGCCTGCATTGTTTGGTAATAACATTCAAATGAGGCTTCATGAGAAGCCTCAATTTCCAAAAGCGCTCAACTGTCAAACAGATTCTCCCACCTGAGCTGTTGGCGTGTGCAGCTCCTTCAAAGTTTCCACAGGCTGTGTGTCAAATTAAGCCTGTCATTTTAGACGGTCTCTAATGCGCCTGGTGCCTCCATGTCATCTGTTGGGGACCTAAGCTGCTGTTCTCAACCCAGCATTTAGTTTTATACGTCACTCAGCAGGAATTAGAACAAACTTACAATCCATATTTTTCTTTTCTATTAGTTTATCCAGAGGAACTCCTATTACTTTACCTTTTCTTTTGTCATTATGTTTGAATTTCCTAAAACTCATGTACAGCACTTTGACATGACCTTACCACCTTAGTGTGGTAAAGTGGGTTAAGAATGAGCACCACATTTTATTTTAATGTAAAAAAATAAATAAATAAACGCTAAAAAGCCAAGCATAATTTACATCTTAATTCACAATTTTACACTATTTCTGCCAGTATGTCACGTAAAAGCCCAATAAATCACTTTTGCAGTTTGTGGCTGCAAAGTGACGCCACGTGGAAAAATTTATATTCAGCGAAAGCAAAAGCAGATTTTACAAGTGTAAGCACCGAGGATCACCGGAAACCGAATTTCACTTGGTTCATTCGGCGTCTTCAACAGAAGCAGCGGCTCGTCCCCCAGACACACGCTACGGTTCATAACCTGGAGCCCCTCCTGGCCCCCACCGGCTGCAGACGCAGTAATCCCGTTTGTACAGCGACAGATGTTTCTCTTAAAAACATCCGTTCACTCTGCAGCGGAGGAGAAGAAGAAGGAAAAGAAGAAGAAGAAGAAGTAGTAGTAGTCAGCCTCTCATTCTCCCAGGAGATGAAAGAGAGCAGCTTAATCACTATGAAATCGGACAGATTTGCGCTGGTTTGCAGGGAGACATATTGACTTTCAGCACAGGCTTACTGTTCTTTAAAACGTAAACAAGCTTTTCTTTTTTTTCCTGCGTTTCCCTTTAAAACGTGTTTTACGAGCAGGCTTTCATGTTGTGTAGCCTACATGAAAAAGGCCGCAGAGAGAGAGTGTGTGCGTGTGTGTGTGTGTGTGCGTGCGTGCGTGTGTGTGTGTGTGTGGGGTGCGTGTGTGTGTGTGTGGGGTGTGTGTGTGGGGTGTGTGTGTGTGCGTGTGTGTGTGTGTGTGTGTGTGTGTGTGTGTGTGTGTGTGTGTGTGGAGAAGAAAATGCATATGACACAACAAAACAACCCTCCAACACACACACACACACACACACACACACACACACACACACACACACACACACACACACACACACACACACACCAGACAAATAAACAGTGCATTGTTCCCATGGTAGCGCGGCGCATTAATCTGACGGCTGGTTTCCCATGGCTGTGTCTCCCTGCCCTGTAGACCTCCGCTCTGTCTCACTGATGGCTCCTGTGATTGCAATCATCCATCTTACTGTCAAAAGCAAAAATAGGGGGGCAAGAAAGTGTGTGTATTACACTTTCTCTCCCCCGTGTCCGGACAAATACGGCCCCCCACCGAGAGCAGCGCCCACCAAAACAGACTCGTGTGATTAACAGAGGGAACACGAAGTGGGTGTGCATCTTTCTTTCTTTCTTTCTTCTTCTTCGTCTTCTTCTTCCTTGTTTTGGTTGCTTCTGCCCCTCGTCATGTCGCATGATCAGTCGCCGGAGTGTGCGCCGGGGAACGGTGGACACGTCTGATCTCGCAGCCCATCAAAAGCGCCAGAGACTCGCTCCCTCGTGGCCACGCAAGCGGGGGCCCCTCACATCAACACGCCTCTGTTCAGTAGACAGGAAAAACAAGAGTGCGGAGGAGGAGGAGGAGGGAGGAGGAGGAAAGGAGGATGAGGGGGAGACAGAAACACAGATGAAAGACTTCATGAAGAGGCCGGAGAGGAGCGTGAAGACGCCTCGGAGCCACGCTCACCCACCGCTCTCTGTTGCCGGGAGCTAATTGAGCAGCAGAAAGTCAACTCTGATACTTGTGCAACTTTTGTGATGCTTTCTGCAGAGACCAGGCGCCTGGCCTGTGGAGAGAAGAAACCGAGGGAAATGTTTACAGGTCAACCAAGTTGTTCACATGCTCTTCTGTAGGATCTCCGGGAAAAACAGAGTGAGGCCAAGAGGAGGAGGGAGGCATGTTCCTGCCTGTCAGCGGTGCTGCTTGATTGTGAAACTTGTGCTGAGGTTGTTACCATCGGCAATGATGGATTCAATGTTTTTTTTTTCTTTTTGAAGAAGTGTTTAATTATCTCCAGCCAGAGAGCATTTCATGTCAGGTTGCTGAATGCTATAATGCCATTCCCTGGTCAAAAACACACACGGAGTGTGGCCTTGATTCTTTTGTGAATGCTTGAGAAATCATTTAATCTCTTTTTGCAAATATTCAGAGGTGCAAAAGGCCTGCTGGGACTGAGCCCCGCCTTCGAGGATGAAGCTCCTCCCCCACTCAGCTCCTTCCGACTAGCCAGCTGCGATTAGCGGACACCTGGTGAAAGTGACCATGAGCTGCTTGTCGGTGCAATGCCGGTAAAAAAAAAGAAAAAGAAAAAAAAAGTTGTTCAAGGTTAAAGGTTAACGGAGGAGCCATGTCGTGGTTGCTTCAGAAAGAGCAGGGTCTTCTTAAAGAGACAGAGGCCCCAATTTCAGGGCATTAAATTACAATTTTCTTTTGACTTATATTTGAGATATGCAGCATTGTCATAACAACTGAACGTAACTATGTGCTCGGAAAATCCATGATGCATCAACAATGCACCCTGCACTCTCTCAAGGCCTGATAGTAATAAGACTAATAGTAACAAGAGGAACAGGAAAAAGAAAGTGCATCTTGCAGTGATTTTCAGAAAATTGCATTAGGTTATTTTAGGGAAAAGAAAAGCAACTAAAAACAGCCATGCTAAGCAAACATGGAGAATATTCACTTATTATAAGTCTTACAGCAATTTCTGGAAGGCAGCTTTATTCACAAGCAGGAATACATGGATCAAAATCAAAACCGCTACAGATTCTTGGCTCGTGTCAGATCCTAATAATAATAACAACAAGCTCATGACTTTGCCCCAGGACGAGCCAATCTTCACTGCCTTATAAAATCACTGCAAATCGATTTTCTTTCCAGATCAGGTAAAGGAGTCATTTGTGAATCATCTGCTTACCTCTTCCAGGAAAGCAGCTTGACTTGCATCTCTGAAACGTGAGGGTACAACAACGCCGAGCAGTTATTTCTGCCCTTCTGAGTTTCATTTGAACACGTTGAGGTCTATAAACAGCTGATAGTGGCCAATAAAAAGTATGTCTCTTGTTAGAGGGGCTTTGATTTATTTTATTATGTAGTTCTCTTTTTATAGAGCAGTAAAAACTTAAGACTTACAAATAACTAAAATGCCAAACTCCGAATCTGGACTCTGACGGAAGCAATCTTCGCACTCGTCTGTTTATAGTTTGCATGTTTTGGTCTGCTTTCAACGTTGTCGTCATCGACAGATCCGCGGCTCCCGCTCCACTCCGGCGAAACGTTTCGTATTTAGCGAGCGGGCAGGAGTCAAATCGATGCTCTCCTCGACTCCCGGCGGAGGAAAACATGTTTCCCTCCCAGAAGGATTCGCTCCCCTCCCCACCGTCTGAACTCTGCAGTGGAGGAAGCACGGATCGCTCCAGACCCGGTGGTGGTGGGGGGTTCACTCAGAAAACCTCCGTCTCGATCACTCGGGAGACACATCGCGCAATAAATCACGGCGGTTTAAACGGAGACCTCAGAGAGGCAGTTTATTCAACGAGTCGATGTAACCCTGTCAAGTTTGCGGCTCCATCAGCTTCCAGGTGCGTCGGGGGCCGAGCCAGGGAGGGGTTTGGCCCGGGACTCGGGATCTCTTTCCTCTGACTTCCAGATGTTTGCTCCGGTTTATGTCACGTTGATGTTCTTGGAAGCCTTTTCTCTCCCCCCCCCTCCCACAACAGCATTAACACAATTGAAAACACAAAAGAGACGATGGAAAGCAAAGATTTTTAGATCGGTGCAAAGTTGGGGTTTTTGTTGGACTTTGTTGAAGAATGCAAAGGCCTGTAACCTAAACCCCAGGAAAAGAGATACATTTACTTATCTCTCTTTTAACTGATGAAGGAAGGATGCCAGAACCTCCACTGTAATTTATGGCATACTTCTATGTAAGGCAGCAGCAGCAGCAGGGTGATAAAGGGCAATAAATCATTTGGTGCAGCAAAGGAAATGCTCAACATCTCTCTTCTACGAAGAACTTTTAATACCAGGACTTATTCATGTTGCAGAAAAACAACTATAAATCTGGCAAAAACAGATATAAAGAACAGCTACGCATGTCCAGTCATAACAAAACCAAAAAAAAATAAGAAATGCCAATATTCCCGTACAATTATTCACACAAATGACAAAATGACACAATAACGTTAAAGACGGAGCCGTTTCTGCCTCCCGTTGACGCCCGCGGGCTGACGGAGGGCTCGACCGGCCTGGCGACGCTTCGTCTTCAGGCTGGAGAAACCCAGCGGGTCTAAAACGCTGCTGAATCCGGATCCCTCAGAGTTCTCTGCACAGAGCAACAGACAGAAAAACCAGTCAGCAAGGCCGCGTCCCTCCTCCGCTCCGGAGGGACAGCTCCGAGATTCCGCGCTCTCCGGCGCAGCAGGTGGACGCGGTGCGAATGTTCGTGCTGAGAAAGCGCTTGCATCCGTTTCCCACAGCCACTCGGTGTCTCTGCGGCGTCGCAGCTGGTGTCTGTCTCAAATGGTCGATGGTCGAGACGCGGCATGCCTGCACCGCACGGCGAGTCAGACGCAGACAGCCGCACGCGGACTCGCTCTCAGTGAACTGCGATGGAGCGCCCCTGCAAATCTAGCATGCAGGCTTTTTACATGAGAGGTCATCTAAGGTTTCCAACGAGGATTCGGTCTACGACCCCGCCGATGACCCCTACATATCTTATCGAACAGTTCATTTCCTAAAACAACCGAAAGGCGTAGTAAAAACGAACCTCCAGTTCTTATAGCAGACAATTCCAAGAAACACAAAAAAGGTGTTCAGGTTTGTTAGCTAGAAGTTTATAGTGCAGGCAATTCTTGCTAAGAACCTAGAGGTAATTTTTCCGATACTTGCCAGGAACTTTACCCCCAACTGGAAATCTGGTTGGTTCTTGGACAGCAACCTGTAAGTTGCATCAAAGTTCAATGAAAGTACTTGGTGTATCTCTAAAAGTAACAGCTATAGCTACTGTGAAGTTCAAGGAAAGAACCCAGAAAGCTCAGTGTCGAGTTTTGAGAAAGTAACCATTAAAGTAATTACTAACTGGGAAGATAATCTTAAGTTGGATCTTAGTAAAACCAGTAAGATCCATTAAGATTTCTGAATCGACCCAGTGAAGCACCCTTGAGGTTTTGGTGAAGTTTGGCTTCTCCTCACCGTGAATCCCAATCATGTGCTCCAGGATCAGAACCCGCTCGGCCAGGATCTTCAGGGCCTCTCGGAGCTGCTGCACGGCTTCGCCCTGAACAACACCGCTCTCTTTAATAGGATCCGTTTTCAGAAAAAAAAAAAAAAAATCCGACCTGCAACGCCTCTCACCTCATTCAAGCTCACTCCTGGTTCTCCTTTTGGTCCCGGTGCTCCCTGAGAGGGGAAAGAAACGAAGGTCGTCACCTTCAGGACGTTCGGCTGTGTGAGGTTTACGCATCACATTGAACAAACTTACAGGTAGGCCCTGCTCTCCTTTGGCACCCGGCGCCCCCTAGAGGAGGAATGACATCAGTTACCAATATTTCACCACTTCACCAACCTCGGATCGCGCACTCATTGGAAAGAGATCAGGTTTAGAGACGGAGGACCCACTGGAGACCCGACTACAGATCAAACATGGCGGCCCAGATTAGTGCGGCCCGGCCGTGGAGGAGAGGGCAGGATTAGTCACGGGTTGGAGAGAGTCTTTGAAGAAAAGCTTGTCCTCCTTTAATGTGTCCACCAGTGCATGACGGGGTCATTTTACAAAAACTACAGAGCGCTCGCGTTATTAATAAGCACCAAATACGTTCAGACAGCCCGTTAATCCAATGATGGGGGTCATTTTTACCCTTTCCCCTGGATCTCCTTTGGGGCCGGGACTGCCGTGTCTGCCTGGAACACCCTCCCTGCCCTGGATTCACACAAACAAAGGCGCGGGCATTAGCAGTGCTGTCCGAGACGACCAATTATGACCGAGTGAGAAAGACTTACGTCCCGTCCTGGGAGACCAGGTGTCCCTGCGGGTCCTCGTTCTCCAGGGGAACCTGCAGTCCCACACACAAACACCATTAATCATTACTGAACGCTGACACCTTTCAGAAAATATGCAGGAATCTGGTCAAACTCTTGGTTTCTAATATTCCCAGAGAGAGTATTCCTGGTTCAGTCGTCCTCGTTCCGACTGTTTCTCTCCACTGTCTCCGCATGCTGAGACTGATGATGTTACACGATCAGCTGCTTCCAGATGTTCTGTATGTCCGTTAATCTGAATCTGGATCAGAACCGATCAGCTGCTTCCAGATGTTCTGTATGTCCGTTAATCTGAACCTGGATCAGAACCGATCAGACGGATCGATATAAAGCTCTGATGACGGACAACACTGACAATTATTGATCGTTTTTGTTTGTTTTGGACATCTGAAATGATGCCTGTCGTCACTCAACAGGCTGTTGCTAGGTGACCAAAGACTGAGAGAGTTGCTAGGCAACCAAAGAGCGAGCGAGTTATTCCATGCCACCCAACCTTGCTCAGCTGAGAGTTGAGCAGCTCATGTTTTTTTTTTCCCCCTCTGCCTACATCTCCCAGAATGCTGTGTGGTTCTGGATCGGCTCTTTTTGACGTATTATCTATTAAAATCGACCACGCGTCTATCGTCATATATAAATCCCGCATGTTTGACGCTGCTTGTTTGTAACTACACACTCAGCCGGCTCCAGGACACGACGTGGCGCGCATGCGTAAATGCGCCGAGGCCGTGCAACGTGCATACAGGAAGCGGCTCGTGTTCCTACCCGAGGGGCCGACGGGGCCAGCGGGACCGGGAGGGCCGACTCTCTCCGGAGGCGCAGCCAGGTCCTCCTCTGAGGGGGAAACATCAGCGTCAGTCACAACCAGCGCGTGAAAACCGCGCCGCGTCACATGATTTGAACTGCAATGAAATGGATCATAAACCTGCAGAGGAAATCGCACAGAGAGATAAACAGCTTCTTAAAATAAACGCTGCCGTGACGCAGCAGAACGCTGTCATCTAATTATAATTGTTCAATATTGATGATTAAAAAGTTGTTTGTTTTTGTTACACTTTCTCATACTCTCCCTACAGCTTTAATGAGTCCAAACAGAGCAGATGAGATTTATTCCAAACGATACAATGTAGAAAATGAGTGGCTATAACTTATTCAGCATGGTTATTAATACAGTCTGGTCACTAAAGTGCATTATGTGATAAAGTGAACACGTAATGGATAATGTGTCTGTTCTTTAAAGGCTAATGCACGTGGGAGAGTGATTCCAGATTGAGTTTGAGTCATTTCCCTGCGTCGAAACGCAGAGATAAAAGTTAATTCACGAGAAACGTTTCGACACAGCCGCGCCGCAATGTCTTCTCAATGGCGGTTCAGAGGGATTGCTGCCTTGTTTTTAAATCGCGTCATACAGAGAGAAGTGACCCATGAAGAGCAGGGCCTGCAGTCTTAGTTTGGTTTGCGTGATAAACTGGTAATTTATCAGTTTTAATGCAGAACCTGGCTAAAGAATCCTTCTCCACTCATATGAATCTCTGCACATTTTGTCACTTTGCAACCGCATTTCACCCCAACCGTGTCTTCATTTGGATATTTATTGCATGCTAGACCTACACTTTTTTTTTTTTAAGTTTGTTGCGAACTTGGACTCAAGACCAGAGAATGATGAGTGGAGAACCAGTCTTTGAACTGCAAGTGCTCCTTTACTGACTGAACTCAGCCAAACCTGCACGACGGCGTGCAGCCTCGGAACAGAGCGGTGACGAAAGTGAATCGTTTCATGGTGAATTCGCCCCACAATGCCAGAAAAGGTGTGGCTATCTGACTGCAAAAGACCACAAAACCAACGACTGTAATTTCTGTACCGAACCAACACCCAGTTACAGTGTTTTAAGTGAAACAGAACACAATAAAGGGTAAATTTAGAGCAGCAATCCGCAAAGCAGAGGGTAACTATCTATCAGTTCCACGACACTTTCCTTTGCAAATAATTGGCCCTGGAAGTCTGTGATTCGCACGCAGCAGCTGCAGTTTCGGCTGTCGGTCTTTGGCAAATATCCTCATCAGTTTTGTTGATCTGGGCAGAAATTTAATTTAATCGTTCGTTTTGGAAAACAAGCCCAGCCAGCGTGAATTAACCCTGTGTGGACAAACACATTCAAGTCTTGTCACAGATTCTTGAATCTTGTAGACATGGACTTTGACTGGACCCTCAGTGTTTCTTCCAGGACAAGATAGTATTTATCTCCATTAACTCTGAGCAGCTTGCTTGAGTCTGTTTTCCCATGATATGGTGCTGCCACCACCATGATGCCATGGTGTGTTTCTGCTGCACATGGTGTTTTGCACAGAGGTCAAAATGATGGTCCTGACTCATTCATCCTGTTGCTGCGTCTGCTTCATGAGTTGCATCGACATGCAGGAAACAAACACGACTTCTTCTGGCTTTCTTGTAACAGCAGTGACTCTCTGGATTCATCATGAGGTTGTTTTAGAAATCATCATGTAATAAACAAAGTCGTTTTTTGTCAAAATGTTGTTGTTTTTTTCTTTCTAAAACATCTTTTTGGATGGAAAAGGTGGTGAGTTTCTTTCTTTCTTTTTTTTTAATCAAAATCGCTTTCGGTAAAATTTTTTTTTATATATATATATTTATATATATATGTGTGTGTGTGTGTGTGTGTGTGTGTGTGTGTGTGTGTGTGTGTGTGTGTGTGTGTGTGTGTGTGTGTGTGTGTTAGGAAGGTGAACATAAAAAAAAAGTTATTTTAGGAACTTGGTAACTTCTGAAAGCAGCTGGCTGGGCTGGTTTACATTTCGAGGGATCAGAGTAAAAAGGGCCGACTATAAATTCACGCCACACTTTTCAAATGTTTCCACGTAAAACATGCTAAAAACCATGTTTGACTTTCCGTCCACTTCCTGATTGTGAGCTATTTTGAGCTGGCCAATCACATTTAAGTTAGCAGTTTTATCATGACAGAATGTGGGAACGCTCAAGACGGGGATAATTACTTGCAGAGCAGAGACACACACACACACACACACACACACACACACACACACACACACACACACACACACACACACACACACACACACACACACAACCATCCACTCCAACTGTAGAGAGACCAGTAAACCTAATAGTCATGTTTACTGGAGGAAGCTGGAATCCACACATAACATGCAAACTTCATGCAGAAAACACATCGGGCTGGGATCTTGTTGCTGCAAAGGAGCAGTGCTACCAACAGAACCAGCCTGAGGCTCAGCTACAAAAAATTAAAACAAACTTGAGAACAGACACACATTTCTGCAAAACCTTTAGCGTGCAGTGAGAACTGAACCTTCACCCAAAACCAGAATTTAGATTTTCTTTTAAAAAACTATAAACATTTTCAGTAAAATCTGTTTCAGCCCTGAAATCTTTTTTTTTTTTTTTTTTTATCATAATAGACAGCAAGAAAACAATAGATGTGGCAGATAAAGGTCAGCAAAATATTGACATGCATCAGATGTAGGATACGTAAAAAATAGGCAGATAACGTTGAAAGCCTGTCAACATAAAGGTGATTCTATTTATATAACACATTTTCAGCAACAAGGCAGTTCAAAGTGCTTTAGTGTGCATCAGCGTCTCCTCCAGAAAACCTGAACCCGTCACACACATGAAAGCTCACCGCGTTTTTGTGCTGAAAAATGCTAAAAGTTAAAAAAAAAAACATTCAGAGGCCCCTCGCACCAGCGAGCGTCACGATTTGAGACAGGGGCGGCGCAACTGGTGCTGCGTATTTAAAAAAAAATCATTTAAATTAAACAAACTATGCTGAGCCTGGTGGTTGGGGGGGAAACCGCCAAGCTTATAATGTGCCGAGGGAAATCCTGGGCACGTATAAATACGTAAAACACATATTCTTAGCTTGCATTTCAAGTTTTCCTCTAACATGAATGTTGCTGTGGATTTAAGTTTGGCTGGAGACGTCCGGCGCTCGGATGGACCCGGATGAAGTCCAGCCTGGCGGTGAGGTCGGGGGCGGGGGGAACAGCCGAACGGGCGATCCGAACGACGTCTCGTTTCACGGCGCAGGGAAATGCGATCAAACGTTTGACAGAACACACCGGACCCAGAAGTCCCCGTCTTGGATCTTTCAAAGCCCATTTGTGGGAATAGATTCAGTCTGAAACCACCTCACACTTCCTCACCACTTGAGCATATGCTCAGCGTCAGTCTCTCTCCCCCGTGTTGAGGCGGCCCCGTTGCATTATGGCTGCAGTCCACAGAAAAAAAAAATTAAAAAAAAAAGAAAGAAAAAGGGTCTAGAAGGAGCAGATTTCCCTCTGGAACTAATTTTCTAATGCTACAGTCTCCTCCAGTCTGGCCGCCTCCCAGAGAAACTCCACATGAGTGGCAGAACATCTCCTCCCATGTTCAAAGCCAGGCCTGCTCTTGGCTCTGAGCCGCGGTCAGCCCTCCAATCCCCCCCTCCACCCCCCACCTCCCACCCACCCCAAACGCAGATTGTTGTGCTGACAGCTAACAAATTAGACCTGATTTACAGCCAGTTCCCCTCTCCCTCCAGTCCTCTGCCTTCACTTACACGGTCCCACAGACCCAAATCTTCATAGCTGCAGAGCCGCAGACACGGTCCCGGGCTCAGAGAGGCAGGCGCAACCAAAAGAGCCTAATCAGAGCCAGCAGGCCTCCAGAGGTAACGATCATTACACAGACTCCTGCTGCCTCCCTGTGGCAACGCTCTAGTACTGGACGTTTAGAAAAATGATGCGTTCAGGGTTTGTTTTTGTTTTCCCGTTTTTTTTTTAGATCAAAAGGAATATTTACTTGGACGTGACAGGCGGCGTCAAAGCCGAGGCGCCACGTTAGCGGAGAAAACAAGCAACAAGCCAGGTTTCTACGAAACACAATGCGGCGACGCGTTCAGTTCTTCGTCTTTTTCAAAGCAGCCAGAGCTAATCTTGTGATTTGTGCTTCGGCTCGTTAAAGCCGCAGTGTGTAGAGGCCGAGCAGGCAACAACAGCAACGACACACAGAAACAATAAAACGACAGCAACTCGCAAAATGATGGAGGCTCCTTTCAGAGTCTCACATTCTGTCACGCCATAAACTTCAATGCATTTTTTTTTTTTTTTTAATGTGTGTTTGACCGCAGTTTTCTTAAGAGTCTGATTCGGTGATGCCTTGCATTAAATCCCCTTTACTCCAATGACACTCAATAAAACTGCTTTTAGACAGACAGACAGACTTTCTTGCAGATTTTAGACTCAAACGGAGGTAAACAGAGTTCAAGCCAGTGTAATCTAATCTCAGTGTAATTGAGATTAAAGGCCTCGGAGGTTCGCCGGAGAGCATCAGCGAACAAACGGCTTCCTGAAGACGGAGGAGGCAGAAAGCAGAGAGGTCAGGGCGAAAGTTGTGGAGAAGTTGGCTTTTAAAAACAAAAGTCCTGAACTTTGGACGAGTCACGGAAATCCCACAGAAAACCTCCCTAAACTTGCAGCCAGAGCTGCAGAAAGTCAAATCCGAGTGTCGGAATGGTCAAGTCAAAGTCCAAACATGAATACATTCAGTTGAGAATCTGAGGCGAGACCTGGTCGCAGACGCTCACCGATGCTCCTCATCCTGTCTGACTGAGTTTCAGGTATTTCGCAAAGACGAATGGGAAACTATACCGTAGACATTTCAAGTTGGTGGAGACCTTCTGTACCCAGACGACATACAGCCGTCACTGCAGCAAAAATGTTTTGCAAAGTATTTCTCAGTTTTATTTGTAGAAATCTCTGAAAACCATGTGTGATTCCCTAACAATTACAGCTACCCACTACTCTGTTTACTACGTTACCACGGTAATCCTGATAAATTAGACCGTCGAAAAAGGTCACCAAGGGTTTGAATACTTTTGCTTAGAGGAAATAAGTGTCTGCTGCTCGCTCCCGTCCGTGGTGATCTGAGCGCAACGCGGCCTCCGCCAACAGCAGGTGCTGACTCCAGGGGAATGCAGCGAGGGCGGCTTCTGTCAGACCACCTTCAGAGATGTCCTGGGGCTCCTGTACCTGCCCTGGCTTAGCAGTGTGAAAGCAATCTGCCCTGAAGGACCACCCACCGACCAGATCGAGGTCCTACTTGGACATCTCTTGTTTAACGGATTGTGATTTCTCTCAAGAGATCAGACTCTGCAACCTGGGCATTTAAAGCTGTAGTTAAAGGGGCCGTGCTGCCTTTATTCCAGGCTCGTTTGCAGCACAATCAAGTGACTATGTTGCCTTCAGTTGTTCTAAAAATGCTGTATATACCAAATATGACTTCAAAGAAATCCGATTTATTTTTTTTTTTGAAAATTGGGCCTCCGTCTCTTTTAAGAAGCTCCTGCTCTTTTCATCACAACGACCTTTCTCCGTGAAGCTTTAACGACATTCTGACCATCGTTTCACTGAGAGGTAGTTCCTATGATGAGCTCAGCAGTCGTGGTAACTGCTGCTGCCGCTAGTCTGGAGGAGATGTGTGGGGGGGAGAGCAGAGGCATGCGGATGAGGCAGCACTAAGCCAGACCACGTGATGCTGCACAGCTCAATGGTTGCCATGGGAGATTAAAGGATTTCTCAAAAACTCCTGGTCGGTTTTGATCAGGAAATCACGTCGTAGCATCACGTCGACTTTATCCAACACTGTCCCTTCAACCGAGAGGCTCTGGTAAAGATGAGGCGTTTTCAGGCTACAGCTGGTTTCATTCTCACTTCAGTGCGAGTTTGGCGTCATACTTCTGGGTTTCGTCTGTGCTGGATCGTTTACTCTGCTCATCTCTGGAAGCACTGAGGTTCTGTCAGGTGAACGCATCGCTCTAGATTAGGACGTTGTGCGCTCACCATGACAAAAGTGTGTAGCTCTGCTGATGCTTTCTTGCCACCATGTTCAGAAAATGTCCATAAAAGAGGCCAGACCTAAAACAGCTAAAACATTTTTTTTTTTTTTTATCATTTTGTTTATTTATTTTGTTTTTATAAGATGCATCCCTTTCTGCAGCTCGAACATAATTCTTGGCGCAGACACGGAGTTGTGAGTTTTGCTGATCTCATATCCGCCACATATTTGAAACTCAGCAGGTTATGAATGTGACAGCCCACTCTGTAGGTTTTTATGGACGGCAGCAGGTTGCTGTGATCTCATCACCCAGGTTGGTTTCTAACGTCAGGTCCAAACGGTCGGATTGAATTAACGCCGTCTGCTTGTGTCTGAATCAACCAGGGCGCATGTTACATTTGAGCAAGGCTCTCGGTCTCTTTGGGTTAAATTCTGAAAACACCTTACCTCGATGGAAAACGTCTCCCCGGATGGGGAGAGGAAAAGAACCTGGCCCAGAAGGACCTGGAGGTCCAGGAAGACCTGGAGGCCCGGGGCGGCCGCTCTCTCCTGGATAACCTCTGTCCCCCTTTTCCCCTGAGCATAACAGTCCAGAGAAACAAAAAGGAAGAAACTCTCCCCAAACACTGAGCAGATAAGAGGATTTATTTTACCGGGAGCTCCTCGGTCCCCGGTTCTTCCAGGAGGACCTGGAGTCCCCGGTCGTCCAGCCGGCCCAGGAGGTCCAGTCGGTCCGGGGGGCCCTCTGGCTCCTCGCACTGAGGAATGAGGACATATTTATTTAAAAAAAAAGTTACATTTGAAATGAAATAAATCCAAAAACCTCAGACTTTCTTTCTGCTGGATGTCTCTGATCATAATGAGAAATCTGAACTGAAAATCTTTCTATTAATCTGCATTTCACCACTGAAGCCCTCAAACAAAACCTTGAACAAAAGTAATATTTTATTGCAGCTGAAAAAAACGCAAACTGAAAAACATTTCCTATATCTTGCATAAGTACGTTTTTAGTAAAAAATCGCTGGCGACGCAATTACTTGTGACCTAAATATTTAACTTCAATTACATGTAAGAGAATCTTCTTTTTTTTTTTTTTTTTAATAAATCAGATTCTTAGGGAAATTCAAACTAATTAATTTGTTTCCCTGGTGTAAATATAATGTGACACAGTAGTTCACCACACATGATGAAGATTAATCTAAAAGGCTCACATTTAAGCAACTACAATGTGGAGTGATCACCATCACAAACATAAATGTGTCCCAATGCCCGCCCATGCCGTCGGGCCTGTTCCATTTCCTGCTTTTGCAATGTTTTAATAAAAAAAAAAAAAAAAGGTTTTAGATGTTCCTAGTAGATCAATCCATTAGGAATGTAATCTCCGAAGACGTTTATTTCTTTGAAAAAGTTTGGAAAAGATTTGATTAGAAACGGCGGCGTTCAACAAATGAATGCTGAAGCTGAACATTTCCCGACACTCCTCAAGTTTTTTTTCCAAGTGCTGACACCTGGTGGCAGGTACGGCGCTGGAGTGGCTCGCCGACGCGTGTCCACCTCATTTCCCGTTGAGCCGTCTGGTGATCTGACCTCTGGAAGCGATCGGCCGCTCTCCAACAATCTGATCTGGAGCGGGAGCAGAAGTTGGCCTGAATGCAGCTTTTTTTAAAAAATATTTTATTTTTATCCATCCCACCTCCAAGATTTTGATCCTCACCTTTGATTCGACGGCGTTTATTCTGCTGTTCATGTCGCTGAAGCTGGTGCAGTTCATGCATTCTGCAAGAAGACGAGAAAAAAAAAAAAAAAAAAAAAGGCACACACAGGACGAGTTTAAATCTCCTCCAGCTGCGTCGTGTCTCTTTCATCCCTGGCAGCATCGGCTGCATGTCATTATGTCACGGCGCAAAACAAAGCCAAGTTACCCAAGAACAATACAGCCAAACCTCAGGAACCCTTAAGGCATGTCGTTATAGTATCCGCTCTCATGGACAGATGTGCTGGAGAGTTTGTTTATTTTCTGTCTGTCCCTTCTGCAGTGACGGCACCACTTTGTTCTTTTGGGGGGGGGCGCAGCAAAATTGACAGCTGATGATGGAGATGTGAGAATAAAGATGGTTCATCTTGCATCGTGGAAAATGTCTCCTTTTAGTTTTAAAGAAAAAATATTCTACATCCAATATGACACTTTTTTTTTTTTTGGACAACCATCCAACAATAATCTAACAGCACATCTTGTTGTAAAAAGTTCATTTTAAGGCGTAATGGGTGCGTTATTTTCAATCTGTTCATTTTGTGCCGAGCTGGGTTTCAGTTTCCTTCTCGATCGCTCTCTGGATGAACGTTAGAAAACGTTACCTATGAAATGCAACACCTGAACGTATCAACAGACTGTCTGGCATTCTGGGAAATAAAAGGCGCGGCTTTGAGATATTTACTGGCAACAGACGCCAGTGCAGCCAAATAGTAATATACCATCAGATATGTGGCATGGAGGACCAAACAGCATTTTGGGTTTAAAAAACATTTTTGCACAAAACCAGCTGACAAATTGAAAATAGTTTGAAATGTTTTGTGGGGTTTTTTTGTTTTGTTTTGTTTTTGCAAAATTTGTATTTCGACTCTGAGGTATAAATAAAAGGCGCAGAGGAAATCGTTAGATTTGTATATTTAGTAGGATTTATTTAGGCGATACTACATCAGTCTTTGAGGGGCTGGGCTGACAAGGGCTTGTTCAGTTTCTATAATAGGTTTCATCCTTTAAAACCTGCAAAAGCTTCTTGTTTATCGTGTCGTGGAAGCCTGCCGCAAACATTTCCTTTCTGTTTCCTTCCGAGTGTTTTCTGGCTGCGGTCGCTTCAGTCGCTGAATCCAGGGTCGACCGCCGCTCGGCCGCACATGCACTTTTCTGGCCGCGGAGCCGTTTTTGCGCCGCTAGCTGCAATCTGAAGCGCAAAATAGACCCGATTTCCTTGAAACGAGCCAAACATTTCTTCAAAATCCCCCCCTGTCCACGGCTCGTAAGAAGTGTGGAATGTCAGCTGTCAGTTCCACAGATGGGACCCACCCACACTGTGGTCACTGCAGGAGCAAGCAGAAGGCAGAACAACTGGTGCTCATAAATAACTGCAGCAACAACAAAAAGCGGCCCAAACGGCTCGGGTCGGCATGACGAGACACGGTCAGCGTCTACGACCGCCTGGACACCTGCACAGGTATCATTTTCCCCCTGAAACGGTTTCGTGTTTTGATACGACGCAGCCACAAACTTCAGTGTGTTTTGTTGGGATTTAATGTTTCACATCGAATTTTCAGCTGTGAAATTAAGTAAAGCCATAACACTTAGAGAATAAAGTGACAATCAGAGTAAACTTGTAGGACAGAGTCACAGCATTACGAGAATAAAATTGAAATGATACATGAAAAACTACGAGAATGAAGTCATACTATTACGACTTTTCTGACTTTGTTCTCTTCTCTTGTGCTCCTAAAGAAATTTGACGTCACAATCTGACGCCAGGAAATTGGGCCTCTGTCTCTTTAAGAAACTCTTTCCAAGCATTACAGCAGTAGTCATTAGGTGTGCTAGAAAGAGACGTAGTTCATATGCAAGCGTTTAGGCAGCCCCAAATGGTTGCCATGGGAGATTAAAGGATTTCTCAGACAACGCATGAAAGAATCAAAGTAACACTCCGGGTTTGTGTTCGATCAGGGAATAACACTGAAACGTGATTTAAAACTCAAAAAAATCAACGTTATCTAACGCCGACCCTTTAAATTAAGATCATTTTTAGCTTACCTCAAAAGAAAATGTACCTTTTAAAATGCAAATAAATACTTCAAACCAATTAAAAGTTTTTTTTTTTGCATTTGGAAATGAACGATTGATAAAAAGCATAAAACCTGCTTGAAAGTATGTATTTTTTCAAAAATTTGCTTTTAAAAGCATGATCTCATCCATTGATTCAGGCTGCAGAACCGAACAGGCTTTTAGGTTGAGACGTACTGGGAAAAGGCACTGGTTCCACTGGCAGATCATTTTACTTATAATAAGACATTTTTTCCCATGTTATGAGAGAAACGATCTGCAAATGGAACAAGGACATTTTTAACAATATTAAGAAGTTATTTACTTAAAACAAGCTCTTACATCTTGCTGAAAAGCTACTCTAAGTCAGTTTTGTCTTATTTGCAAGTGCACCAAGATATTTGCAAATAAATAAAAAAAAATAATACTTTGTAATATTTTGTGTTTTTGCAGTCAGACCTGCCTCTGTACCTTGCAGTGAAAAGGTCAGAGGGGTCAAAGGACCTCCTGACTCCAGGAGGCCGAACACAAACTCACGCCACACGTTTGGATCTCCCTCGCAAACGGCCCCATCGGGCTCCACTTTCCAACCGAGCGTCGCATAAAACGCATCCGAGTTTCTGTGGCTGTGTTTGGCAAAATCTGAAAAACTCGGAGCGGCGAGAGCGATTTGGCACGGCTCCGTACATTTAGCCCGGAGAGGATGTGGCGTCTCGACGCTTTGTGTCAGCTTGTTTAATCTCATCCCCGGAGCGAAGCCACAATCAAACAGTTTGGCCTAAAACGCTTTTTTTTTTCTTTTCTTTTTTTCTTCCATTCTTTTCTTCTCCATGTTTCTCAAACCAAACGCCGGGCGACATCCGATGATGAAATGATCCCCGCGGGATCTGAGAGCTGAGGTTTCTGCTGTGTGTAGCGGGACGCTAAACATGCACACATAATTTGAGGACTTGATAAGATGATATATACACGCGTCTCCTCCGCCGCAATCCATCACGGGCCCGGAGGAAGCCTCCGCCCTCCCGACGCGCTCGCTTGCAATACGGGCATCAATCTGTGACTCGCCGTTAAAACCTCGTCGGTGATGATGTGCTGACATTTCGTCTGGAGCCAAACTACAAGCGGTGCTGGCTACAGACCCTATGATAAATGGTCGGACGTGGGCTTTTATTTCACGTTCCGTATTTTCTGCTGTCCAGATTGTGCATGCTAAAGACTTTGGTTGCGGCTGACATCTGCGGCTTCGAGTTGAAAACGTGCGTTTAAAGCGCAAATAGCTGCTCTGAGGAACAGCTATGATGCTTTCCTACATTTAGGGGGAAGGGAGGAGGGCAGCGAGGAAATCCGAAAAGGCTGAGATCACATCAAGCCTCATGAATTTGAAATAGTAAAAGACTCAAGAGTCGAAGTGCTGCGACTTTATTCTGGCGTCATTATGACTTTATTCTTGCAGTACTGCGATGTTTATCACGTGTTGTTTTGTAATAAATCAACTGTAACGTCATTCTTAGAATATGACGTTATTCTTGTGACACTTTGACGTTATTCTTGTACAAAGTTATTCTCAAAGTAACGACTTTCCTTTCTTAATTTTATGACTTTATTCTTATATTATTCAACTTTATTTTCATAATACTATAACTTTATTCTTACGACTTTCTTTCCTAATTTTATAACGTCATTCTTATGTTATTTCAACTTTATTCTCGTAATTTTATGATTATTTTTATTTTTTATGTCACTATGGCTGTAATTCATGCATTTTCGATGGTGCGAATAAAGAGAAAATCCTTTTTTGTCGAACCTCCACGAAGCGCTGAAGTTCACAAATACTTGCTGCATTAAGCACACGCTTCAGGCAACATCGATAATTTCTTGCACATATTTACATCCTCTGTCCAAAAAGACTCCGATGTTAAATCAAACTAATCTGGCGTCTGGCAAATGGACTTTAAATGTTGCAGGATCGCTGAGCTGCACAAACAAGGCCTCTCGCAATTCCCTCAGGGCTGCCAAGATCGGACACTTTTTAGGGAGTTATTTGAAAATTTCCCAGAGGTTCTCGGGTTTGTTGGAGCTAAAAGTCGAGCGGTGGAGCCCAAGGACGGATCCCACTGCAGATGTTTTCAGAGCAACGCGGTGGAAGAGAAGGCCCTGCAGCAGCAGGCGTCCGTCTCGACTGGCCTGGATAATATCCATGTGCAGGAAATGCAAATTCGTCATTATTTTCCCCAATTTTGAGATTTTGATCTCCGGCGGAGATTATGGAACAGTTAAGTTTGTAACTTTTTGTTAAACTGTAAAAAAAAAAAAACCCTTTAGTGCTGCAGCACGCAACTTTTATAGAACAATTTTTTTTTAACATATTTGTTGAAACTGTCAACAAATATTGAGTTTCTCCGCCTCCTCTGACTGCGAAACAATCAGAGCCAGGTGGGAAGTCTTAGCGCTGTCAATCACAATCTTGTCTGGCGCTGCTCAACCTCCTCCCCGCATTGCTCTCTGCTACGCTGCAGCCTGTCATGAGCGATCAGTCGAGATAGCAGGTCCACCGGTGACATCAGAAAAGCAGCCTTCCTGTAACAGCAAGTCGCTGTTTCTCCGCTGTTAGCACACTGAGCATCATATACATGAGAGTGATTGACAGTGCGAAGATGATTCCCCCTGAAAATTGGTTGATTTTCTTCGGGAGCGGTGTATTTCTTCAGATGGCGATGGTAGCTCCTGAAGGAGGTTTAGGAGATCCATCTTCTCACAGATTATCTGCTTCTGTCTCGACATTGCAACAGTTTCAACAAATAAGAAACAAAGGATATTATTCTCTATAAAAGTTTATCTGATTCGTGCCGGATCTTTGAATTTTTTCTGAAGCGTGGAAGAAAGCAGCAGCTGCTCTTCACCTCTAAACGCTCCAGCTTCACTAGGCTGCATCTTTTCTTTTCAAGCCACAAAGACACACGATGGGAAAACAGCAGAAGTGTTTCCCCGGCGGTGCGAGACGGAGCAGAACTGCAGCGTGCGTTCTGTGGAGATGTTGGGCAGGAGTTTCAAAAGATGCCATTCAATCACGTTTTGCTTAGGAAACCAAACTTCCTCTGTGCTCGAGCTGTTTAGAACCACAACGCAGCAACAGCCAGTCTGCTTGGATCCATAATTGCACCAGTGGAGCATCAGACGGGATTATTTTTCTTGGACGCGCAGAGCTCATGGGAACGAATCACAGTTCTGTTGTTTTTAGAGGGAAAGCAAACAAACAGAAGAAAACAGAGAAGCCTTTCCTGCTCTGACGGGATTCAGGAATGTGGGTGTCTTTGCAGTTTACCCCCTAACACTCACATGTTGCATCTTGTCTGATCTCCAGAACTGTTGATTCCTTGAAATGACGCGGAGACACTTTTTTCTTTTAAATCACGTACAAACATAACTTTGCTGCTTGGAATAATAAAGCACAGTGAGATGACATAAAATGCAATTAATAATAATAAAAATTTCAAAAAAAGTCAAACGAGTGTATAATACATCAGATTAAGTGGATCACACCCATTAAAATAATAGCAGGGAAGCTAACGATTAGCTTAGCGGGAGAGGGTGGGAACGAATTCGGAGGGAACCGAGGAGCAGGCCGAGGGGTGCTGAGTGCAAAACACTCGTGGAGGTGAACTTTTATTTAATCATAGATCAGAATCAGGACACATCCTGCATCTGAGAACCGCAGATTTAGGAGCCATCCCCACCATTAGCTTGTGATTTACAGGACGAGACAGAGCATTGGGTTTTCTGGAGCAGGATGCAGTCTGCTGAGACAGATATGTTTGCTGCCATCGGTCCTGGAAGGAGATCAAAAGTGTTCCCGCTCCGCCTCGTTTCTGTTTTGCACTTCAGCGCACCCACAGACGAATCCTCAGACATCCTCACCCACCGGGCGAAACACCAAGACTTTCCCCTCCGACGTAGAAAAGATGATGCAGTGGAACATCCTCCTGTAGCATCCCGACAGCTGCTGTCACATCACCAGGATAAAAACACAAATGAGGTCCAAGTGTGTGTGTGTTTGTCTGCGTGTGTGTGTGTGTGTGTGTGCAAGCCTTGCAGAGCTGGCCGAGGCCCAGAAAGCCCGCTGTGTGTCTGGGTCTGGCCCGGCTGACAAGTGGTCAGCTATTGCTGGCATGCAGAACAGCTGGCACACACACACACACACACACACACACACACACACACACACACACACACACACACACACACACACACACACACACACATATATATCTGCACACAGATGAACACAGAGCCGCAAACTCCCACTCTGTAAATCACAGCACCCACTTTGACTGTGGCGGAATGAGGAGAGGACAGGAGGGAGGAGCGGGGGGTTTTATTTTTGAAAAACCAAGATGTCTGGTCGCGCACGGCGAGGTTATTTAGCGTCTTTCACCATTGTGTCAGAGCTGCCAGGCCACAGATCCTTCTGTAATCTGAGCGTTTGAAAAGCCAGAGCAACACACGACGAAACGTTTTGTGAGCTCTATCAATTTCACAGCGTGGATAAAAACAAAGATTGTTGAAACGCCAGCGACCACTTCCCTCTGTTTCCTCTGTTTCTGTTGTTATGACTGTCTGTGGGCGCTTGCTGTCGTTGAGTTTACGTCTTTCTCTGAGGAAGCCATGATGAAAAAACTTAACCATCACGCCACGACACAAACGCATCAAACTCAAGCTTACATTTACTTGCCCGACGTTTTGGGGATGAATGTACATTTTTACGGCGCCGTATCGTTTTTACTCTCACCTGAGTGAAATTCCTGGACACTTTACAAATGCGAGTAACTTCACCGAATGAAGAACAAGCTTGTCTTCCCCACCGTTACGGCAGGCGTTATTTAACAGAACCAGTAGAGAGTTCTCTTTGGAGCTGCAAACGATGTTCTCTCGTTTTTGTTCTTCCCACACAAAGAAGTCATCGCTCAGTGCTGCTGCGATTATCTTTATCTCTTTCCTTTAGGAATCCACTGATGGTGTTACTGCAGCCACTAAACTGCGTGTGGTTTCTGTTTCTTGCCATAAAAAGACACTCCAGTGTATCTGCGTCCACTTGTGGTGCTTTTTGTGAAAAGTCGTGTAGACGACAGGGTTACTGCCGCCATCATTCATGGACGCTCCCTTTGTTTTCCTTCACGCTCCTGTATTTAGCGGCGTCTCGTTCCCAGCTGGAGGCCTCGGTGTAATTAAATGTGTAGATTCTGCATTTTTTTTGTTGTTGTTATCGTTGTAATTTTATGTTTCCTGCACAGAGGCACTAAAAATAACTCGTTGTGTTCCCCCTTCATTTTTCGTGAAAGTACTTCAGGTTCAGCGCTTCTGTGTTCAACTGTGCTTCTTTCCTAGACAAAGTTATCAATGAAACTTTAGCTACGTCATGCTTGTGGTTCTTTAAATGTGAAGCACTCTTTAGCAGGTGTGTTACCATTTAGATTTGTCTCTTTCCAGGACAAAATCATTGACATAGAAAATCATTGCAGCCAGTAAACATGCCTCAGTTTTTCTTCTTCTTATAGAAAGTACTCCTCACTCAGCCATTCTGTATTTTACTGAGTCAAATCATAAGAAACTAATGGAGCCACCGCTGCTATTTAGCATTTTTGTCATGTTCTTTTCACTTTTTGCTTGGCTGCGCCGTAATGAAACCGAAATTATTTGACAAGTGGATCCGAACCTGACTATTCGACTGACTGAAAAGAGACACAGACGAGTCCTTCTCACTCGTTTCTAAACCGTTTTTGTTTTTTGAGTTTTTTTGGGGTTTTTTTGCCATTCTGCTGTTCTGTGGGCCCACTTATCCCATCATCCTGTGTCGCTCCCAGTCAATACGACTCGCTGCTGATCTGGAGCTGAAGTTTCATCAGCGCATCGATCACAGTTTGGAGATCGCTTGACTGCATTGGTGCAGCCAGCGTGAGATCACGAGGCGCTACTGTGTGAACCGGCTGAGAGAAGCTGGGAAAGCCAATATTTTCTGTGGTTCCTCTGAGATGTTTGGTAAAAGACAAGGGAGGAAATCTAGACAAGTTTCAGACTTATTGGATGGATGAAAAGAGGGACAAGAACGCTGTGCAAAACTGCGTTCGAGGCCCCTATTTATTTATATTTTTATGATTTGTGTCTAAGCAGACAGGATATGAATCCACCATGTCTACCTTTCCTCATCCCCACCTCCTTCATCTCCTGCTCCCATCGCTCCCCCTCATCCTCACCGATTTCACCCGTTTGTTTTTCTGACATGAGGAAGCGTTGTCCTGACACTGAGCCCCCCCCCAACCGAGACCTCCGGTGGGAACCGTCTCCGTCAAAATTCTCCAGTCCTCTCCTATAAATCACGGAAAGTTAAATTCCCTGGTTTTTGTTCAGCAGATGCTTTTTTTTTTTTTTTTTTTTAATAAGCCGAAGCATCAGCATGGCTGTTATTTAACCAGCTAATTCACACGAAAACAATTGTTTTTTGGACTTACGGTGTCGATGTTAGCGATTAATCTAAAATGTTTAGCGTGTTAACATTTTATAATGCAGATTAATCGCATTACTTTAATCTAACGGGCTCTCTCCTGTGGGGAAGATTAGCTAGTTCACAGCAGCGTGTTATACTCCGGTCAATTATGCAGAGCCGCAAAAACGAGCAAAAAGATGAGCGAGGAGAGTCGATGTTTTGTGCTCACTGGCAAATTTCACGTTAAAGGGGTCAGTGTTATGTGTTTTCCAATCGCATAGTGCTATTTTATAGCACAATAAGGAACTATGTTAACGTCAGTTGTTATAAAAATACCATATATGCCAAATACGACTAAAAAGAAATTTGACTTTGTAATTTAATGCCTTGAAATTGTTCCTCTGTCTCTTTAAAAGCTCCTCTATTAACCCTTTAACAACCTTTTTACCCGAGAAGTGGCTCGTCAGATGAGCTCAGTAGATGCACAGTTCCACCAGGGGTTTGCTAATTGCTGCTGGCTAGTCTGCAGGAGCAGAGTGGGAAAATTGTGAGGCAGAAGCTCAGATTAGAAGCTGAATACCTGAGTGAAGTTGGCCTCCCACCTCCTTCCAATCAGACAAAGTTGTTATGAATCGACTCAACTACGTTTGTGCTGGTTTGTGCAGCAAAACATTTTTTTGTTTGTGCTGCTTTGGTTTTGAAGACATTAATGAAAGTTTAAAGGTAATTTTGATTCAGTAAAAGTTGGTGGGCGGGTTATTGTTTTGACCTTCTCTCTGAGGAGGAGCTGCATATCGAAGGCGGGGCTAAGTCCACCGAGGTGTTTTGCACAGCTGAATGGTTGCCACGGAGATTAACGAGCTTCTCCAGGCAACACTCTAGGTACGTTTTTGATGTGGGAATAACATCATAACATGATGTAAAGCTAAAAACAGTTGATCTTACCCAGCACTGCCCCTTTAAGAAGACACTGCAGTGGACGTTTGGATGAAGCCACGGCACTACGTTTGTCAGCTTGTAGTTAACATTTCTGAATTAACGCTTGAAACAAAAACCACTTCTTTTAAACCTTCCTGAATATGGAAACCCGGGAAACCAACACGCTAGGATTGAGACGGTGAAACGTTTCTTTAAAAGTTACCAATCACAGCGCTCCCGTGGGGATCAATGGATCGGCGGCACTGTTTTGGACGCACAATAATTACCTGACAAACAGATGTGTGCATCTGCAGACAGACAGACTGTCAGCTGGAAGGAAATCTATCAGCAGGAGGAAGGAAGACTTGCTGACAAACGAAGAAAGAAGTGAAAAGTCCCAGAACGAGCACGGACAGAGCGCCATCCATCAGGCAGACCAGACCGGGAGAGGGAGCGCCCGGCGGGTCAGAGGTCACCCGCTGACCCGATGTAACGGAGACGTCAGTCACGTCCTCGCGCTGCAGGTTGGGGCCCGGAGCAGCACACGTGGGACTCGGTTCTGTTTTATCGCTCTGCTCCGAGGAGAGGGAGATCTAAAGGACGCAGGAAGAGGGATAAGTGGAAAGCAGCGCCGAAGATAAAGGCGAGGGAAACCAAGGCCAAGAGAGCGAAATGAGAACAACTCCAGCCGACCCCCCCCCAAAAAACTCAAAGGTACTATTGAATAGAACATAATAATAAAGCTGGCGTCGGAGATGATCCATCCAGCAGATTTTCTCCTGAATGAGATGCTTCCCAGCTGCTGACCCGCCAAATCAAAGCAGCTGGAACGTGGCTAAAAGGCTTCGGCCACATTTTAGCTGGAAACCAGCTTTTGCGCACGCAGCATTAAACCTCCTAATACTTTCCCCGAGCACATCCATAAAACCAAAGATCGCTCCTCTCTCGCAGGGGAGGTCCTGGCTCCGGCTCCTTTAACATCATGTCCCCCCCCCCCCCTCTCCCCCCCCATCACCACTCCACCCCAGGGAGCGCGCGCAAATACCCAACGAGTTAATATGATCGCATGTGCAGATAGGTGCAGCAGTGAGAAGGAGGGCGAGCAAATTGCAAACACATTTTCCCCCTCGACGTGTTCCATGCCGTCATGCGTTCAGCTGCGCACCGAGAAGCAGCGATGCCCGGCAGCACCAGCCGGGCCCGTCAGGAGCGGAGACGGGCCACTGCGTCCAGGAAACACCCGGTCTCCACGAGCGGAGCGACTTTACCTCCGGGTCCGACGAGAAACGCCGCGATTTTATTGATTTTATCTCATTTTATCTCTTTTTTTTTTCCATTTTTTTTTCTTGTGAAGCATCGTGAAAAGCATTCAGCGCTTGAGTCATCCACCAGCTGGATTCACCACATCATTACGGCGTCCATCAGACTCCTGCGGTTTATGGCGCTAAATGTCAGGCATTTGCAGATTATCTTTGATTAAAATGAATAAATAAATAAGAGTGTTCTCTGAAACAGTGATTGAGGTTCGTAAATGTCAGCAATTGTCTGCAAAATGCTCGCAGGAACGTTCATTTAATAAATCACCTGTTTGAGCAACACAGATGGTAAAAGTCAGCAAATAAAATCAGATTCTTTAAGCTTTTTAAAGTTTCTGGGTGTTTTATATATATATATATATATATTACTTTTCTTTTTCAAAAAGTAAAATTTTTTACTTTTTTGAGCACAAAATAAAAATATTTCAGTACTTAATGTTATTATTATTATTATTATTATACATATGGCTCAAGAGTTTGATGGATACAAGAGACATCAATGCAGCAATAAAATATTTTTAAACAATAATATTTACTGGCTCCGAGTGAACCAGAAGTAATGAAATGATGGAGTCCTGCTGGTCTTTTTAATAATATCAATCATGACTGACTGGTAGTCTGACTGCGCCGACCTTGACCTTGACCTTGGTGTCGTTTAGAAATGAGGGATAAAAACCGTCACAATGAATAGAAAGTACGCCCCGGCCCACGTCCAAGAGCCGACGCACCAGTGCATGATGGTCTTTTCTTTGACAGGCTCGAAAATGACTTCCATGTGAACAGGAAAACAAACAATAGATTTAATTTGATGATTTATCACCAAACAGAATTAGCTACACTTTGTTTTATCAGATATTTTACGTTTTTTTACACGTGCCTTGATTTTTGCAGAGCTCTTTTATGGTTCTGCTACAACGTTTAAGAGGTCAGGACTTTAACTAGGACACTTAGGCATCTTGACTCCTTTAAATCATTCTGTTTAGCTCTGCTGCTTTGTTTCTATTTAGAAAATACGACAATATGGGAGACGCCGTGTTTCATGCGAGCTCTTCAGCATGTGTCAGTTTAGTTTAGCTAAAGCAGACCAAACTTCGCCTTCTCCTCCATCGGGTTGTTGGTGCGTCTGAAGTGTGACCATCAAACTAAAACCAGGGATGATGTCACCTTCGTCGGTTAAGGCTGTCCTGATAAAACCGCTGGCTCCGAGGCCCCATTACGGCAGACCTCAGCTGCTCAGAGCCGCGTGGTCAGTGTTGCTTGAGAGACCCGAACATGAACGCAAAGGCACATTTTACGCAGCTCTGGCATTAGTCAGAGGAATCGTCTGACAGTCTGGGAAATACGCTCATGTGTTGCTTTTTTGCCAAGCGTTACATGAGAAGATGGATAACATGTTTCATATCTGCCTGTTAAACGCAGAGCTGGAGCAAGAAGATTGATAGCTTAGCTTAGCGCACGGGCTAAGCCACGTTTGGTTCCAGAAATTCGATCCGGTCCGTCACGAAAAGCACACGAAACCCAGCCGTATCGCCACGTCTCAGAAAGACGTCGATACCCTTTGTTGTTTTCATGCTGGGGGAGCCGGTCCAAAAATGTCTCTCTGCATTAGTCCAAAAAAATACGTGTGTTGCTGGGATTAGCGGTTGACGTGTTTTCAGTCAGGAAAATCTCAATCTGCCGTGAGCCAGCATCCTGCTTAGTTTCAAGATAGGAGACATGTCCAAGCGCTAACGCATGGCTGTGGGAGGGTTACCGTGGCAAGAACAAATGAGACCTTTAAGGGGCTCGGGGAAAAATACGCTTTTCATGCTCATCAGGCTTTAAAATTTTACGATCGGTGGGACAGATTGTGTAAAACTAGATGAAACGTGAGAGCGATGTCAGCGCCCCAAGGAACAGTTTCCCAACGAAGACGTGTAACATAACACGAAACCCCAGAGCAACCTGATGTTAACTTGGAGGGGCGGTTGCCAAGGTTTTCGACCTTCGAACCCACAAAATTACCCCGTCAGAGACTTGTGACCCCAGCTGTCACTGCTTAAAGTGTGAAAACATTGCTAATTATGCTGTTAAAGGATAAAGGCGTCTAAACCAAACTAAACCACTTTCATCACGTTGAAATATATTTAAAGGTAATCCTTTTATTTCCTTATCGACTGAATGAAAGACGGCCGCTGCACTTTTTGCCGCTTCTGACCGCAGTCGGCATGAAAGAATTGTTTTGGCAAATTTGCTTTAAATAAAAGCAATTACCGATATTCAACTTTCTATGTCAAAACTGCAAAGTTGTGGTATTTTTACCTGAAGTTACTATACCATAAGAATCTCAAATCAGCTGTTCACCAGCGAAGAAAAAAGGTTCACAAAACTCACAGCCAACGGATGAAACGCGGAGCAAGTTTTTGTCTTTTGACTGTTGTTTTCAGAGAAGATTTTAGAAAGATAAAACTAAAGTTTGAAAGGAGAAAATGCTGTGCGTCGCGTTGTTCCGAAGGTCTTTTAATGACATGCCAGAGGAAGAGTCAGAGTGACCCGAACGTCCTGCGTGGAGCAACATGGTGCTGCCCCTCCCTCACTTGTTGCTGTGTCGCTGAATTAATGCGGCTACATCTTTCTCTTGGCAGCGATTGATGACAAAAAAAAAACTAGAAAAGCCATCGTGTGGAAACTATTGGAGGTGAGGCTTATTTTCAGCTGCCACTGGCAACAAAGAGCGCATCTGCATCTGACTGACCAATTAATTTATATCAACTTGTTGTATTTGTGTTACATTATAAGAAACACGGTCATAAAAAGGGAGAACAGTCTGTGCGACACGGCTGAAAACGAATCGATCAAATCCACTACATTACATGTTTAATGCATCGGAAGATGTTTGGAGAATGTGAAGATGCTGAGAAGAAGGAAATTAAGACCCCAAAACTGAATTGTTTCTCGTTGTTTCTACTTCTGGATGTAGTGCAAACACTTTGCTCATCAGGAAATGAGGAAAGTCTCGACATTAGTAGCATTTAATCCACCGTTTTCATTTCTGTCCTTCTTCCGGCAAAAAACCTGCGCCAAGGACGCCAACGCTTGTGTCCATGAACGAGCTTTCAGAGCCAGAGCTCAAACATCTGAGCACCAACGACTCTTGGTATGTTCACATTTGCCACAAAGAGCTGTTGAGGTGGCGTTTGGTTCGGTGACGTCGTTCGGGCAACTGTGCAACTCGCAGCAGCTGCTGCTTTGCTGTGGGACAGACACACTTGACTCTTCTCTTCAGCCCGGTGTTATGTCTGCACCGACTTTTCCCTCCGCCGCGTCCTCCTTTCCTTTCCTGTGCTGTGGTCTCACCCTGACATTTTGACCTCTGCCAGCTCTGCCTCCACCCCTCAGTGTGACATCAGCGTCGATCTTTAACTCCTCCAACCGCGTCTCTCCATATGGAGACAATTACCGCGCTGCGTCGCAGCCGTCGGAGACTGCAAACACATTTCAGCTAAAGTTAAATAAACAGCTGATTACTTCTTCACACTCTTGCACTACGTTGGCCTCCGGGGAACCATAATCTACGGTATTGCACACACCTACGGTCAGAATATCATCCAGGGGTGAGAAGCAATAATCTCTGATTATCTCATACGTCTCGAAAAGTGTGTTTTTGCGGTCAAATGTTCACATCCAAAGGCAGCAGTGAATAATCCCCTGAAACAGAACAAGGTGTGGTAATTACGAGCCATATAGGCGAAAGCTGCTTTTTGAGCTAACTGTTAATGTTGGCTCGTGGTTTTCAATGAAAATTGAATTTACGGCACAGCCCCACCAAGCCGATGTCTTCGCCCAGCAATTTTAAGAGAAGTTGTTCATATAAGCGTGCATTTTAAATTACTCCAACCGACGTAGAGGGTTTTTCCTCTTTTTTTTTTTTTTTACAAGCATCTGTGATATTTAAAACATATTATATGAATCTCCTGCCACAGCTCTGGCGTACTGACCACTGCGGCTGGACCGGCTCTGGGTCTTTTTCTCGAGCCCAGCGTCTGCGGTCTGCGGCGTCCGTGACCAGAGTGCTCCACTGCTTTACAAGCCGCCCGCCCGGCCGGGCTTTTCTCGTTCGTCCCTATAGCTGCGGGGATATTTAGGAAGCAGGCCGAAGCCGACTCATCGCTGTAAAAGGGCTCAGATGTGTTTACGTGCACACATAACGAGAGCGAGGCACCGAAAAGAGAAACATTGTGGTTCTAACTTACAGCAGTTTCTTTAAACTGCAAGTTTTTTGGGGGGGGTTTTTTGTGGTGCCTCTTCCTGAAAGTAATCAAACGCAGACTTTCTGTCTTAATTCGAGCCCACTTTTAAGAGGCCGACTGGTTCGGAGTACAGTGGGGTGATTAGCGAGCTAACCAGATACACACCACCTCACATAATAAGGGCACTGATGTGGGTAGAGATGCCTGGTGCTGCTAAAGGCACACAGATGTGTCCACACTAAACATGTGGTCCTTGAGAAAGCTTGTGTCTGATAACTTTGTTCCCAAAGACTGACTTTTAAAGAGAGAGAGAGAAAGAGAGAGAAAAAAAAGCACGAAACAACCAAACTCACCTTCGCGACACTCCGCTCCCACAAACCCAGGGCAGCACCTCCACTCCAGAGCCGTGATTTGCTTGTAAGTGATCTTAAACGACGGCTTGATGACGGTTCTATAGCTGCACAGAACAAAACGGGAACAGAAACGTCATCGAAGCAGTGAATGCGCCGATCTGAGTTGTTTTTGGCACAAATGATTCGAGGGACAACAATTAGGACTGGATAAAAGGAAAAGATTCAGCCTAACTGAGGTCGACACTTTGAGTGGAGATCCAGCGAACTCTGACCAGAGGAACCCACAGAGAGCATTTCCTACAGGTTCTGCACAGGTTCTACGTCGACCTCCTGGAAACTCTGAGGGAAATTTCTGGAGATTAAAACTGCGACTTTTAGAGAACCTTCAGGGAATGTTTCCTAAATATCTCTGAAGGTTGATTTCTGGGAACTATTAGGGAGGGGAATGTGCTCTAAATGTTCCCTGGAGATTATCCACAACTTTCCCAGTGTAACCTTCAGAAAGCGATTCGCTGACCCATTTTCCGGCCTTTAGAGGACATGAGGAGAAACTTTCCTAAAGGTTCCCTGAATGGTGCAACTTTCAAAGTGCACCTTCTAGAAAACCTTCAAGGAACACCCTCTGAGGTTCCCTTGTGTTTTAACCTTCAGGCAACCTTCTAGGAATGAACCCTAAAGGTTCTCTTAAGGCTACGCCGTGATCACATTTAGGAAACTTTCCCTGAAGGATTCGGATTTTTAGAGAACCTTCCGGAAATGCTTCCCAAAGGTTTTCAGAAGGTTCATTTCAACGTTTTTTTGGGAACTAACGAGCAATGTTCCCTGAGTGTTAATTCCAGGAATGTGCTAATAAAGTTCTCTATTGGACATGCAGCTGCAGAACAGATCTTTCACAAAGCAAACTGTGGAGAATATCCAGTTCGTTATCTACAGCTTTTACCATGAAAGCTGTAGAAAACCCAAAGTATTGTTCATGAACGAATACCTGAGGACTACCAGGTAATCTTTCAACAATGCAACATTTAGAGAGTCTTTTGTGAACATTACCTGAGAATATCCAGGTAGTGGATCAGTGCAACAATGACAATGTGCTGATTCGAGAACTTCAGGGTTTGTTCTCCAGGTTTGTTAGAACATATCTATCTTAAGGGGTCGTTCCCTGCAACTTTAGCGATGTGACGTATAGAATACCTTCAAGGAACACTTAAATGCCCCATCAACATCTTCCACAATGTGACCTGGACATTCAGCAGATGTACTCTGAATGTAACAGCTAGGGAACGTTCAGGGAACTTCCCTTAAAGGTTCTCTTGATGTTTATTTAAAAACTGCCAGTGCAGCCTTTTGTAAACAACCAAGAAATATACTTTAGAGGCTCTTTTTGACATCTATAGTTTGAACATTCTGCAGTTCTCAAGGATTCAAATTAGCTCCACTGAACTTATTACAGTAAATTTAGCTGCATCCTTCAGCGAATCTTCCTGTGACCCTGTCTAAAGGTCGATGAAATGGTTCCTGAACGGTTCTTAAGTCCTACAACAAACACTGCAAGATCATTTCTCAATGTTCCACCAACCTTGAGCATGAACGTGATCTAGATGTTCTCACTTTGTTCATCAGGTGTTGTTGAGAAGCTACCTAATCCCTTTTGTGGACGCATTTGTAGGCAAATCACAAACAGAGCTCCAGCTTTTAAAAGTGCGCATGTTGGTGGACTCTACCTGATGACTTTGCTGCAGGGTCCAGGCCACCGGCAGGCCTGCATCACCCTCTGCACTGAGGTTTCAGTCCCGTTGTGCACTTTGCAGGGCACTGTCCTGGAAGCAGTGTACTGACACCAGTTCCTAAAACGCAAAAGCAAGAAAGATGCGATTCTTACTGATAACAGCTGGAAGACAAAAAAAAAAAAAAACACAGACGGCGAGGGAAAAGATGCTGCGACGCGCGTAAAACTGCAGCCAACTCTCCGGAGCGGACGCACCTCAGTGAGGACGCGGCTCCCGGCGGACCCGCGCTGCTGCCCTGTTCGGAGTGGAGGCGCTGCCGCTGCAGGGTGATCCCTGGGAAGCGATAAACAAACCTGGTTCCAAGTGAGGGATGCAACAAGCCCATCCACACGCACAGCGCGCAGAGGTAACCCAGAGCCATCTTCTTTCTGTGAAAGGATCCCCGACGGAGATATCCCGCAGAAACAGGACTGCGCTGTTCAAGCGAATCCCGTTACGGTATAGAAATGGAAACAGGAAACCCCAACAGAGCTCCCGATGAAAGCATCAGAAGGAGTTTGCCATCTCCTGTTCCCGATTTAAAAAAAAAAAAAAAAAGCGTGCCCCCCCTCTTCAAGAGGACGGTATGAATGACACACAGCCTCTTCCTATAGAATAACTGGGCTCTCTGACGTTTGACATGGTGCCGAGAACCGAGGAGTCAAATATCCAGAGAGCGAATTAAAAAAAAGAAAAAAGAAAAAAAAAAAGCGCGCCGAAGCTGGAGAAGTGCGTCAAAAGCGCATCTGGTCTCTATTGAAAACCCAAAGCTCCCGAGGCTGATGCGGAATGATTTAAAAAGAGTATCACGTTTGGTATGACATTTAGCAATACGTTTACCTTCATTATAATACTCAACGGCATGGATACAGATATTGCAAAGGAACTGAATGCCTGTCTGAGTATGCCCTGATAGACAGGGTGAGATGTTGCAAATAGAGGGGAAAAAAATATATTTTAAAAAAAGAGAATTTTGAGGAAAACAAAATTCAGAAAAGAACTCAAAATTTGAGGAAAAAAAAGAAAAGAAAAGAAAAAGTGGCCCAATATCTTCCGCACTGTGCAATTAATTTTTGGGGGGTGTTTTTTAGGAACATTTCATGTCATTCGATCACATCCTGGAGGGTAGGGTTAGGTTTATCATAGAAATAAGCTACATTAATAAGTTAGTAAATAAGTTCATAGTAATCGCGTGGCTAAATACACGCTAAAAATGGTTTAAAGTGTTGGAGTTTGACATTAGACATTAGATCAGAGTGTGACATGTGTGATGTAAACGATCACGTCATATTTGCGGAAACATGACCGAGTGAGCGCTCTTAGCAGCAGCACGCTATCTTTGTCGAACGTTTCCTCGGTAACCTTGTCAACAAGAATTCAGTCATTTAGGAGAAAGTAAACGACTCTTGAACGTCCTAATGCACTTTATACGCTTTGTACTTGGAAAAACGTTCGTCTTTGTGGGTTTTTATGGCATTTGGGAGACACTTAGACATGTGATGTTTTTTAATAACATAATAAAATGTAGAGAAATGTAATCTTTGAGTGTAGCATTATCATATATGTATCTATTAGCTAGTAATGTATGTTTTCTTTGTAAATCTTTTTGAGTATTAGGCTGCTGTCAGGGAAGTTCAAGCATATTAGTTATTTTTCCCTTCTATTGCATTTCAGTTAAAACAATCCTTTTATAAAATATATTTTGTTAATAAAAGTGCCTTTCACTAGTTGTTTCCTGGCAAACACATGAAGTCACCTGGTGTGAATATTTTATCCTGTTTTAATATATGCCGTACTCTTATTTTGTAATTATTTATTTGTTGTTTTCGTTTTCGCATCCATGTTGTGATTAGCTACTCATTACTTGAGTGACCTATTTATGTCTCTCTCTTACTTGAGTAATGTGTTGGACAGTAATCTTCTTCTTCTTTTTATTTTACTAAAACAAAAAAATAACCAGATACAATATGGGTACTCTACCCACATCTGACCGCAGCTCCGCGACGCCCCCTGGTGGCCCTTCGCTCTCCCTGCAGCCTCCGAAAGGAGACGTGTCCCACCTCGGATTAGCTTGAACGGTTCTCGCCGAAACATGGCCACGGACCCTGAGCGAACGGACGCGGAGATGACAGAGAACCCGCTGGAGCCGTACATCGAGTCCCTTCGGCAGCAGCTCGAGGAGCAGGACCCCGTGGTTCTGGTCGGAGTGGTCGTGGCTCTGGCGGTGGTTGTCATCACCTGCGGTAGGAACGTGCAGCCCGCGTTAGCTTTGTTAGCTTAGCAGGCTAGCTTTAGCATGTAGCTTAGCGAGTGGAAAACAAACTCAGGCAAATATAAAGCTGCCCTCTCTGCAACAACTTCTACTGCATCTTCAGCATTTTAAACACTGTTTGAAACTGTTAGCTTATTGTTTAAACAAGCACGAGCCAGGAAGTCATTCAAACGGCCGCTGTCGCTCACCGACCACCAAACTCGGTTCATTTTCTAATTCATTTCAGTGTTCTTGAAGTACTTTTTAACCAGTAAGACAGTCCGGAGCGCCGTGCTGCTGGTGGGACTGTGTGACTCTGGGAAAACCCTTCTGTTTATCCGGGTGAGTTCTGGCCACGTTGCTCTCAGGAGGACTTCGGGAGTGCTGGGAGGGGGCTCCTTTGTTTTAAACCGTGTCGTCTTTATGTCTCCCCAGCTGCTGTCAGGGAAGTTCAAGCGCACGCAGACCTCCATCACAGACAGCAGCGCCCCATACAAAGCTAAAAACGACAGAGTAAGTCACAGACTGCTGCAGCAGTGCCTTCCATGAACGTCAATGTCATTGGAGTTCTGAAAGCCTCTTTTATGTTATTCAGGGTATGAGAGTAAAAGGGGCAAAAATGCACACCACACATTTGAGATCTCTTCAACCGTTTAGAAAAACCACACATCCCCTCCGCCCTTCATTTATAGTCGTGTCGTGCTCTGTGTTGGCCAACTTGGAGTTGGCGGTTGTAACGTCACCAGATGTGAAAACATTAAAAGTGGCGTGATTTGTTTTTATTTTCTCAATTCGCCGCTTTGTCGTCGTCATATGTTGACAGTGATCCACAGCTCTCCTCCTTCCTTTCAGAGCTGCACCTGGACTCTGATAGACCTCCCGGGACACGACAGTCTGCGGTCTCAGTACCTGGAGAAGTTCAAGTCTGCAGCCAGGTGAGAGCCCCCCCCCCTGTGTGGCTGCGTCTTCACGCTTTCCTCCTTATGTTGTTGGGATCGTGAAAAATAAGTTAAGCCTGTCCAAAGCGTTGCAGTTTCTAAAATATGCAAATTTTTCTAATTGAATTTTTAATTTCAAATCCGGCGGTGATCGCCACTGGATTAACTCGCCCGTCGTCTGTCCAGAGCCATCGTGTTTGTGGTGGACAGCGCCATCTTCCAGAAGGAGGTCAGAGATGTGGCCGAGTTCCTCTACATGCTGCTGACGGACCCGGTGGTCTACAGAATCGCTCCAACTCTGCTGGTGGTGTGCAACAAACAAGGTGACTCAACACTTTTTTTTTTTTTTAACCAGTAAACTCAACCACGTCCCTACTCTTTGTGTGATATTTTTGTCCTACGCTATCTATCTGTAACGCAGTGACCTCGTTTAATTATCTCTTCTTCTGCGCAGATGTTGCGATGGCAAAATCTGCCAAACTGATTCAGCAGCAGCTGGAGAAGGAACTGTGAGTGTCTAAAATGTAAAAAACTTCCACCTTTAGTGTTGACTTTGAACCTACTAGGTCTTGCTGGTGACGCATTAACCTGCTTTTACAAGTTCACAATGTCTGCATGGACGCCAGCTAGCATTCACTTCGCTTCATCCTAATTTCTGTATATAAATAAGACGTAACTAAGGTAATGCCACAAGTATTAGTTCAAGTTTCTCAATCACGGAAACAGGCTTTTGTAAAAAAAAAAAAAAAAAAGTTGAGAAAACTCAAGAAGTCGAGGAATTCCTTACATTTCCATTTACTAAGACCTTCTGGACAATTCCCTGTTTCTTACCCTGCGGTACTATTTTGTTGATACTTCCTCCTTGACCCAACCTGACTTTGCACCAGTTGCTAAGATCAAAGTCCATAAAGACATGGCTGATCAAGTTTGACAATAAGGAACTAAACACAAAGTCCTGGCCTCGTGAATTACAGCAGAGACGTCCAATCAGGGCTTTCTCGTCCAACGTCAGTGTCTGACCTCAAGAATGAAAGAATGGCAAAATATTCCCGCAAACACACCTAACCCTCGTGGAAAGCCTTCCCAGATGTTGTGACGGCTGCAAAGGGCGGGGCAGCTTTATATTAAACCCTATGGATTAGGAATGGGATGAAGACAGATCCGTTTTGCAATATGAAATGGGTCCATGTCCAGGTCTGTGCTTGAATGTGACAACCTGTGAATGAGCCGCAGACGTTCCACTTTAAACTCAAACCAAGGAGGCATTTTATTAATGAAACGCCGCCGTTTTCCCCCCGCAGGAACACGTTGAGGGTGACCCACTCGGCAGCTCTGAGCGCCCAGGATGGCTCCGTCGGCGGCAGCGTGTATCTGGGGAAAAAGGGCAAGGACTTCGAGTTCAGCCAGCTGCCCATGAAGGTGGAGTTCCTGGAGAGCAGCGCCCGCGGCAGCAAGGGCAAAGACGGGGACGCCGACATCGAGAGCCTGGAGAAGAGCCTGGCGAGCCTGTAAACGCCGCAGCTCCACTCACTGGACGCACTTCTGCCTCAACAGGCACAAGCCTCGGACGGGGAGCGTCTGCCGCCCTCCTCGATGATCAGAGGAGGGGAGGCGAGACGCTCCCCTGGCTCTGTGCAACCTCAGCCTCTTAACTCCATTTAAACATCTGCACCACAAGAAAGATTTTCGAAAGTGGGAAATCACGAGTTTCACAGACAATTGGATAATTATGGACATTACGGTTCCTCTGATCCGGCTTGTTCGGCGCAAACTTTTGGTTCGCTTCTTTGTGACATCTGTAAGGGCAGACTTTTTGCTGTTGTGTGGCTGCCGTTATTAAAGAGAAAAGCTGTAAACTGCCTTGTGAAAAATAGACGGGTGTGCATTGCGTTTCTTCGTTAACTTGGACTGTTTGCCTTTTTTCTTTCCTCGTCGTCCTTATTTTCAATCTGACATGTTTTGCAGAAGAAATGGCTCAGTTGTTTGATCGTTTAAAATGAATGTATGCGTTGACTGTCGTTTTGCCTTAGTAAAAAAAACCTTTTGTTTGAATGAAACGTGTGAAAAACATTCTGTGTGGTTTTGTAAATTGGTAAAGGTAAAAAAAAAAAAAGGGGGAAGTTTTGAATGGAGTCTAAACAAAATTGAAAGTGTTAAAATAATCTCACAGTGAAAACTGAGAAAAATCCGGCCTGGAATCACTGATACCGCCTTGCACTTTATACTTCAGAAAGTTCAGAGTGAATCAAACTATCAGTTAGTGAAATGCCTCAACTACTCCTTTCAAAATGGGAAAGACAAGAGAGCATGTTATTCAAGTAGTTTTGTTTGGAAATGGCAACAGAAAATCTACTTGTTATTGACAATCGGAGCGATTAAAGATTAAAATACTTTTTTTGTTTTGACGTCTACACTCAGAGCAGCAATTGACAAAAAAGCAGAAAAAGGACCAGCTTCCTCTTGCCCGCACACGGAGCAGGAAGGAGGGCGACGGAGGTAGAAAACCGCCCACAGCTTTTAGAGAACTGCAGCACGCAGGTCATCCAGGGGTCATTTGATCTCAAAATCCATCAGGTATCGTTTTCATGCCAACTTTATCTGGGGAACGATACAAGGAAACGAAACGTTCTTTCCTTTCCTACCATCTCCAACGTAAACATACAGTTTGCTAAACTTTAGGAGATGTCGTCAGATTACATTGACATCGAGTCCGAGCAGCAAACCCAGCAGTTGGTCTAAAACAATCATATTCCCTGTTAAGCATGGAGGACCTGTGATGGCGGGACCGTTTCTCATTGTCAACATTGTTAAAAGTCTTGACGTCAAGTGGCCTGAAAACAAAGAGAAAAGAGTCATCAGCAGCTCTAAAACCTAATTTTGAAGTTCCCTCCTGCAATCAAAGTAACTCAAGTTAAAAGTTCAATTTCTCTAACTCTCTGAAACCCACCTGCGGTCTTAAGAGACGTCGTCATCCGGACTCTACAAGGTTTTTTTTTTACCCTGTATGTAGTCCCCACCTTTGAGGTTTTTCTTTTGTGTGGTTTCGGGAACTGACGGTCTGACAGGACAAGCCCCCGCTTCTCCACTGTCTGTCTGTCTTCTGAGCGTCGCACTGAGACCGCAGAAGGGTTAAAAGCAACCAAAGCTAAATTTAGAGCAATATGTGAAGAGGAATATATGTGTATATATATATAACAATCATTAACGTAGAAACATGTGCTGCTTTGATGTAATATGGAACATCTTTTTTTTTTCCTGCCTTCATTTTAGCATCTGCTGCTAGTTTTTATTTCGCTCTGTAAAAAGGAGCTGCAGACAACGCTTAATGCAAATTTCTCAAGTCAGATGTGGCCGTTTTACAGTCAATAAAACCATTTTTAAGGAGTTCATTTCAAGTAGTTTATTTCAAAGGAGCCCACACACACGCAAAAAAGCATAACGCATATTGAAACCCTATATAAATGTTTGCATCTAGTTTTAAAGACACAGAAGCAAACAAATGAAGAGCGACCCGAAAGTCAAATAAAATTTGGAGAAAAAAAAAAAAAAAAAACCCAACAAAACTAATCACCAAATAAAATGTTAATTTCTTTTTTCAACAGAAGAAAAAGACAGAGGGTAAACGGTCAGATTGGTGCTCTGATCTGCAACTATCACGCTTGGTTCTCCTTTCAGCACAGCGGGGCACAGCCAGTTCACCTTGTCCCCGTGACTGATGCTCAGTTTGGGCCCAGGCGTCGTCTCCTCCTCCGTCGCCGACTCCTGATCCTTCGCAGCTGCTTCGTCCTCCTCGTCTGCCCTCTGCTTCGATTTCTCCTGAGCCTGCTCCCTTCTCCTCCTGCCGCTCTTACCTTTGCGGCGCTGAGGAGCCGCCGTTTGCGCTTTCCCCTCTGGATTCACCACCGGGTGCTTGCCGAGGTCCCAGAGGGCCACGAGGCCGTCGTTCCCCCCGGTGACCATCCAGTGAGGGTGGGAGAGGAAGCTGACGAAATGGGCCTGGGAGGCTCCCTGAGCGTGAGCCTCGACGGCTCCCTGCTGCTCCAGTCTGGAGCCGCCGCCGATCCGCATCAAGTGGACCCGGCCGTCCTCGGCGGCGCAGCCCAAGACGTTGCCGCAGCCCGACACCGAGACGCAGTGAGCCAGCGGGGGGTTGAAGAGCTGGCCAGGCCGCTGCTGCTGCTGGTCGCCCGCTTCTTCTGCCGCGTCCTGCAGGTTGAGCGTCCACAGTGGGCGGGTCTTCTGCAGACCCCACAGAATCACCTGGAACAGCAAAGCAGGCAGACGTCGCAATGAAAGGCCGATCATTAGAGCGTTATCAAAGTGTCTGTTGCTCCTGAACTTTTTTTTTTTTTATTACGCCACATTATAACAAACTTCCATGTGTTGTAAATGATCTCGCATTGTCAACTTTACGCTAGGTCTGGGTGATGAATCGATTTTTACAGATTAATCCAATTCTCTGTTTTTGAATATTTAACTTTTGGGAAATCGGACATTTTCGTGGGTTTCCAGAGTGCGGGGTTTTAACGAGCGTCTTTTACAGCTTCTCTTTATTTTGACTTTGAATTCAGATCAAGTCACAGAAGGAATTATCAAAATAAAAGCCAGGGTTTTTTTTTTTTTTAAATGTATTTTCTAAAATTTTTTAAGGGAAAAAAAAAAATTTAAATCGAAAATCCAATTTGGTATAAACAAATCAGAAATTGTATTTTCAAGTAATAACCAACAGAAAGTAGAGCTTTATTAATGAAGCAATGATGATATAAAATGATCATGATTTTATGTATACATGGTTTGGGGAGACAAATCTGAAACCTATACATGTATTTGCATCAAACTCACTTTTACCTCGATGCCCTTAAGTAAAACCCGGTGAATCTAATTCACCTGACTGTATTAAATAAAGTCCAGCTGTGTGTGTTATTAAATCTCAACATAAATCCAGCTGTTCTCTGAATCCCTCTGAGGTTTTTAAGAGAAAGTCACAGTTTTGAGAAAGCCGTTTTTCTAAAAAGTCTTGAACACCTCAGACTGTTTTCCTTCCACCTTGCAGTCATGTGCTCCATAAAACACATTAAAATGCGAAAAGGTCACACGGCATGAACTAGGTGACATTCACTCACCTGCATGTCCAGTCCCACGGAGACCAGGTTATTGGGTCTGTGAGGTCGGAAAGCCACAGAGGAGCAGATGTTTGTGTGTCTGCGGAGACTCCGGCACACTTTCCCGCCTGGGATCTCGAGTATCCTCACCGCCCCAGAGTCGTCGGCCACGGCCACGTTTGAGCCGGTCTCGTTCAGAGCCACGGCATTGATCTCCTCCTCCCCCGCACCGCGGAAATCCTCCGCCGGGCCCTTCAGGTTCCGCGGGTCGAGCACGCTCACCACGTTTCCGTGCGACACGTACAGGTGGGCGGCGGCCGCGGGCGAGAACGCCGCGCTGGTGACGTCCTCGTGTCCGGGCAGAGCCAGACGCCCGACCACGGCGCCCTCTTGAGTCCACACCGTCACCTCTCCGCCCTCGGCACCAGAAGCGATCAGGCCCTCTGGGCCCGGAGACGCACCGACGCAGAGGATGGAGGAGGAGTGGCCCTCAGACCACAGGCTGCCCATACTGACCACATTCGGGAAGGTAAAAACATGAAACCGCAGGCATTTGTCTTAACATTGCATGCTAGATTTAGGCCAAGCAGTTAGACTGGTAACTGCATGATATGTAAACTATATCAAGCAGTAATAAAATAGGCGCATGATGTCATTAAAACTGAAAGCTCAGTGCAGACAAAATAGTTCAGCTCTGATTTCTGCTTTTCAAATTAAACGCGAGAGTAAAACCTGACCTGGGTGATTTATTAGATTATCTTTCATTTTCTTTTGTAATTATTAATACTTCATGTAAAATGAGTGAACATGAGAATGTCGCTCTCATGTAGCTTCTGCAATACTGTTCCAAAAATTTGAATGCTCATTCAAAATCTGTTTGTAGTAACAATTTATGTAAGTATATTTTCACACACAAAAAAATGCATAAGGATGCAATCTGATTAAATAAAATGCAACATAAATCAATGGAAAAACACCATAGAAAAGTTTTTTTCACCATAAAGAGCAAACGGAAGCTATTTATTTGCCATTTTTAGGTTGTTACATAATTATATGGAACATCATACCATTATGTTACACCTTAATGGACTTATTAACCCGACTATAGAGGCAGGCAGAGGGAAAGCCCGTCTCTCTGCCAGGCTTTCTATCCATACAGCCAGACAGACTTAAAGAGAAGCAGCAAAAGTAAATGGATTAGAAGTGCTTGTCAACAGCTGATGCTGCCGTCCAGGACGTGACGTGCTACTGCGAAATACTGTCTCTGCTGCATGGATACTTCAGTCAGAGGCCTCTTCGGATGCGTTGTAAAGCTGTCTGCTACCAGAGATTCAACCAGAGTATTTTTTTTTAATGGAACTGAATTTACTTTACTATTATAACTTATTATAAGTGTCGCTGTATTGTTTCTTTTTTTGGTTGGTCTTGGTGTTATCGAAGGACTTTGAACTGCCGTGTTGCTTAAATGCACAACGCAAACAAACTTGGCGTGACATTTGTTGAATTGCTACAATAGAAGACATGTTTAGCCATGTCCATACAGACCACCATGCCTTCAGGAGATGTCAAAACAAACCGCCTTTAGCTATGAGGCTAACTGGTTAGCCTCGACGCTAATATGCTGCTTTTTGCCCCAGTTGACTTCGTGACAGCGGTTAAAAAACGTACACACGTAAAGTTTAAAGACAGCAGCGGCCCACGCACGCAACGTGGCATCAGGTTGAGCTTCAGAATGTAAGAATGTTACTACCTTGGCGAGGAGAAGTCACAACTTTAGCATGCTACCATGTGAAAGGCTGCAGTCGCTTGTTGGTGACGTCACAGGCAGCGTCAAAACTTGAATCCCTGAGTTTGGACTGCCAGGCGTCAAAGGGGAAGCGAGAATTTACTAAATAAAACCATTTTGGACACTAAATACTCAACAACCCCCAATAAAAATAAACAAGAAGAGGAAGAAAATACTTGGAAATATTTAACTCAACAAGGCTATTATATTTTTCTTCAGCTTTATTGACCTTTGGCCCAAGTTGTGCCTTATTTTTTAGTGAGTTATTCTAGTGATTCAGGTTAGGGTTGCAAGAGTTTGTGCTCTACTCAATACAGACAAATTGATCTGTATCTGCATGAAAAATAACACAAAATTAAATAAAGTTTATTTAAAAAGCATCACTCATAAATAATGCCGTCCTAAATGACAATAGATCTCATGAGATACATGAATAAACTTTTAAGCGTTGCCTAAAATGTTAAGAGAACAAAGTGAGGTGAGCTGGGGAAATGTGTATCACTGTGGAAAGGTTTGGAAGCATTTTAAAATCCGACACACTGCTATAAAAGAGATAAACACAGCAAGAAAAAAGCGTGTTAATTTCCGTAGTTGCTGCATCGAAGAAAAACAGAACCAAACTCTCTCATTATCGTTCGGCTACACCCCTTCACCCCAACCTGGCCTTCGTCTCCACAATGGCTGCTCTCTCGCTGATTCATCCAAAGCTGCAGATCTGATGAGTGTTCATTTCTGGGTCAGTGAGCAGCACGCAGTGCTGCCTCTCTGAACAGCGAACAGAGAGGAGCAAACATTGCTTTCAGACACAAACTAACTGCACACAAACCCAGCAGCCCTTCCCTCATGAGGCTGCGGAGCCCTCGGGTCTCGCGGACGCTCTGTGTGCCCTCGCAGAGCTGCGGCGCTGGGATTGTGAGTATCTCTGTTTTCAGCTGTACAGGGCCTGGTTTAGTCTTAGCAGAGCGGGGTTCTGCTTCGAGACAGAGTAACATGCAGTGATGGATCTGTGAATTAAGTTCTGCTTTATCAGTATTTTTTAAGTTTTTTTAATTGTCCAACATCGAACACAAACCAGTTTTACAAGTCTGGCCTTTCTTTAAACCCTTGGACTTAAAAAAAAAAAAAAACTATGATGTTTGAAGCCCAAAATAGTAAACATGCAGAAAGAAGTCTGTCCTTAAGATTTAGAGAGAGGTAGAGTAATAGCAGGCGAGTTCCTGTGTCCTGGATGATGACGACATGGTTTCCACCCAAATGTTTTAATTGTAGAGCTTTGAATCAGATTTTTGACTGCTTTGTTTTTTTAGAAATCCACATTAATATTCCCCAACATTTTGCACTAGTGCACAAAATGTAGCCTTGGAAGATGCTAAGTTCAAATGAATTAATCTTCAGGCTGTTGATATGCATTTGTGTCTGTTTTTGTTCACTGAGCTGTGACTTTTGTTCACTCTCACGGGTCTAGAAATAGAAAAAAAAACAAAAAAACATTTATTGCACAGACACAGCCCACGACAGAGTGTGTGAATCAGCTCCTGTATCTGTAGCCAGATGGCAGCAGTTGGAACAAATTGTCTTTTAAAATGATCAAAGTCCAGTGACTTTACGCTCCCTGTGCATGAATCTACACGTCTTTTGCTTGGATTTCATCCATAACTTTGTAATTCAGTGATTTTCACTGAGATTGGCCTTTTACTCGCTGCAGATTTCTGACCAGTCGGAGAAATCCACCTGAAGGGAAGCATGAGATCGCCGTACTTCCCGGCGAGGTCGGTGCTCTTCCACAAGGAGCCCAGCGGAGTGACGTACAGAGTCCCGGCTCTGCTGTACCTCAGCCGCTTCAGGGCATTTCTGGCCTTCTGTGAGGAGAGGCTGACCCCGTCGGACTCTCAGGCTCACCTGCTCGTGATGAGGAAAGGCACCTTCTACAGAAACTATGTGGAGGTCAGTGACCTGTGGTTACAGGTCTGGTTGGTAAAGATCACTCTAAGAGTTACGAGTCAGTATTATGAGTTTAAACTACTTCCTTAAAGTCGTCCAAATTGAAAAACAAAAAGTTGGTGGACATTTTGAAGCAAATATGCTGTCGTTGTATATATATATCCTCTCAAATGATGCTAATTTTCTGTGTTCCTCTTTCACTTTCCGTCACTTCGCTGCAGTGGAAGGACATGTGTGTCCTGGGCACGGCCTTCCTGCCAGGTCACAGGTCCATGAACCCCTGTCCGGTGTACGACGAGTTCACCGGCGTCCTCTTCCTGTTCTTCATCGCCGTCCTTGGCCACACCTCGGAGTCCTACCAGCTGGTCACCGGGGACAACGTGACCAGACTCTGCTACATCTCCAGCGCTGACGGAGGCGACACCTGGAGCCCAGCCACAGACCTCACCGAGACCGTCATAGGAGGCACTATCAAAGGTAACGGGACCTGAAAACAGACTTTAACCGCGTTACCAGTGGTGGTTGCTGATACGGGCGATTGCCCACTAGAAGAGGGTTAGCTTCTATGCACCACAAATCTGGAACAAACTTCTGAAACACAGATTTTCTTTAAATGAATGCCAAACCCCTCTGGTTAGGTGTTGCTTTTGAACCATAATAAATGTAACACTGACAGACATATCTCATGTGTATCAGTGATTTTGATGATGCCACTCGACAATGCAATGCAGCGTTGGGTTTATGTTTGAAAGCACTTTGCACTTTCAAGTGAACTCGATGGACTGACTGACTTGACAACCCGACAGACTGGGCCACCTTCGCTCTGGGCCCGGGTCACGGCATCCAGCTGAAGTCGGGCCGCCTGCTGATCCCCGCCTACGCCTACCACATCGACTGCAGGGAGTGCTTCGGCCAGCTCTGCCTGACCACCCCGCGCGCCTTCTGCTTCCACAGCGACACCCACGGGAGGAGCTGGCGCTTCGGCGAGCCCATCCCGGCGCCGGAGAGCGTGGAGTGCCAGATGGTGTCCGTGGACGAAGAGGACGGCTCCAACGTGCTGTACTGCAACGCGCGCAGCCCTCTGGGCTACAGGGTGCAGGCCCTCAGCCTGGATGACGGCGCCGTGTTCCAGGAGGGGCAGCTGGTGCAGAGCCTGGTGGAGCCCAGAAACGGTTGCCACGGAAGCGTGGTTGGATTCCCCGCCCCGTTACGTCCCTGCGAGGCTCACGGCGGCCGCAGGGCCCCCTGCAGACACTGGACGTCCCTGACGGGCTACGCCGACCGCACCCGTCCCGCTCCCCGACCGGACTTTCTGACCCCCACCTGGGTGGTGTACTCCCACCCGACGTGGACCACCGCGCGCAGAGATCTGGGCGTGTTCCTCAGCCCGTTCCCACGCGACCCGGACAGCTGGCGTGGCCCCTGGGTGATCTACGAGGGCCCCAGCGCGTACTCGGACCTGGCCTACCTGGACCTGTCGCCGTCGCCGGGAGAGCCTCCGGCCGCGGCCTTCGCCTGCCTGTTTGAGTGCGGCACCCAGACGGCCTACGACGAGATCTGCTTCAGCGTCTTCAGCCTCTACGAGCTGATCAACAACCTGCCCGGAGCCGCGCGCAGGGCAGAGCGCGGCGTGGGCGCAGAACTGCAGCCTGGACGCGCTGCGGGGGCCCATCAGGTGGCTCCTGTGAAGAAGAGGAGGAGGAGGAAGCTGATGAAGATGTGCTCTGTTTCGTAAATATTTAAGAAACGGAGAAACTGCGTTTTATCTAATTTATGTTTGTGATTTTTTCTTTTTTTTTTAAATCAGGAATCCAAATAAAAATGTCGGATCATTTAGTTCTGTGGTTGTTATTAAATCGGATTTCAGCAGCGTGTTGTTTTCGTGGGAGGAATAAGTGACAGGAAATGATAGGAATTTTAAAAGCTAAACATTTTGCATTAGAGCTAAAGACACTTTATAAGGAATTACTAGGAATTTATGGCAATAAACTCAAGAGTATTTAAAATACTGAAACTACGTGTCTCATCATCTTTACCAAATCAGGCAGTTGTTTTGCACAAAGCACCTGCTAAGTGCAGGGGTGGTTTGGCCACGCCCCCTACCTGCATTGTTTCTAGAACAATGACGTCACATTTCTAAAGGAGTTTAGGAAAGATATTTTAATGACAGATCTTATCAAAAAAAAAATTTTTTTTTTAAAGTGTGAATTTTGTTCACTTTTTAAATGTTTGACATGATTCCTCATTCAATGAAACAAGTATTTATTATTTCATTAATTTAATAATGAAATGTAGTAATTTATCAGTTCATTCATTTTAACTGATGATTAATCAGTTAAAATGTGCACTGAACTTAACGTTGCATATAAGCTCCCTAAAATAAACTTTCCAGAAGTTTATTTTTTTAAAAAGCAACTAAACTTTATTGTGTTTGTTCCAGAGCCGTTTGTCCAGTTTTGTCAAAAATGTTGCTTTAGGCGGTGATGTTTTAAATGCTTTAAATTCCTGAAACTGAGACAAGTTAAATGTTGCCTTAGTGATTTATAAAAAAAATAAATAAATAAAAAATAAACTCCAGTCAAATGTGACGCAGCAAAAGCAAAACCAATTATAAAGACGAGTTCCAGTAAACATAAGCTTAGCTAAAAATAAAAAAAGAACAAATAAATTACAGCTGACTCTTCTTTAACAAATAAAATCTCCCTGTTCCTATTAATGCTTCTGTGTGACGTTTATCAGAGAGATTGATAGCTGACAAAAGCATTTAGCATGAGAAAAGTGACATTTTAGTACAAGTGACCTTGTGACCTCCAGAAAATGTTGTTCAAAAAAAAAAAAAAAAAAAAATTTTTGGTTTAAGCCTTCCTCCAAAATTTTCGACACGCCCTTCTCTGGAGAAAACTGACTTTTTTATTGCACTCCCAACATCTGCAACACCATGACAAAAAATATAATTTAAATTAGTTTATTTTAATTATACATTGTAAAAGTGAAAATTATAAGGTATATATGAAACACAAAGTGATAAACATGTCAGGAAATAACAAAGAGCCACTGCACTGAATCCCACTGAAAACCTGGTTATTCCACCAAATATTGATTTCTGAATCAATATTAATGTGAAAACATTAATACTGTTGATTCTAAATGAATATGAACTTGTTTACTCTGGATTGCATGTTTTTTGTTATTATGACCATTTCTCATTTTCTGCAAATACAAAGCTGTTGCTTTAACTTCAGAGACAAGTTGTCACAAGTTCATAGAATAAAAGAACAATGTTCATTTTACTCAAACATAGACCTATGAAGAGTAAAACCAGAGAAACTGATCATTTAAGTGCTCTATTAAGTTTTTTCAGAGCTGTACATAAAGTCTCCGTTTCCATTTAAATTGCTGAAAAAGTTATCCTGCGGAAACACATGATCACTTTAGACTATGTTTACTCAAAACCTGGTTAGGTCCTGCCTGACTTGTCTGGATGACAGTGGGATTGTTGAAGCAGGTGCATGATGGCGCCTTCACCTCCATCTCCACAGCGATAAGGAACCTGCAGCAGGACCTGATGTGCGCTTGTTTGCTCCCTCCGGTGGGAGTCAAAAGGTCAGGTAACATTAGTGGCTCTAAATGAGTTTTAATTAGCTGGTAGCGGGTCCGACGGGGAAAACGGCTCTCTGGGTCGTAAAGGTTGCACACCTCTGGATCACTCACACACACACACACACACACACACACACACACACACACACACACACACACACACACACACACACACACACACACACACACACACACACACACACACACACACACACACACACACACAGCTTTAACTGATAGATTATAGTCTGTTTTCGGTGATTGATATAGAAAGGAGGACGGTCAAGAACAAAACCCTCAAGTTTGACCTCCAGACTCCCCGTCTGTCTTTCCCTCCCCAAGTACCATTTTTAACTTTAACCTTAAAAAAATGGCTCCTTCCTAAAAGAAGCTTACTTAGTTCAAGTTTTGTTATTCCTTTAGTCAAACACTGAGGAGGAGGCGCGGCTGCAACCAATCAACTCTCAGACGGATCCCGCCAGACAGCTGCTTTCCTCCTCAGACGTTTGGAGGCTCATGAGCCGAGAGCGTCAACAGAGACAAAATGAGAAACGCGAGCAGCTTAAGTGCTGCGGCTTTGTTTAGCTTATGGGAACAAGAAAACTAATTTTTCTTGTTTTTCTTGGAAGCAGGTAGAATCTGGAAAATCTCGTCTCTCGCGTCCCCTCCTCTTCTTTCTTCTGGTTGCACAACTCGGTGCCGACAGCTTCATTCCTCCTGCTGCACTCCTCCGTGCTAGTCGCTTTGAGCTCGCTCACACACACACGCACAAAAACACACACTCGTCTGAGCTTCACAGCCGACAGGAATGGGACTGAGGAGAGCGATTGTTCTGGTTGCGTTGATGGAGGTGACATGGAGCCTCAACGTGACGACAATCGGACCTGAAACCGTTTCCATGGACGCCTCGGCTCATCCGGAGGCGGCCGAGGAGAACGCAGAGCAGGTGAGGAAGATCAAAACTATACGACCCCTGCATCAAAATGGCATATATATATGTATGTATTTGTTGCAGTCATTATCAGATCAATATCATTCTGTACACAGTACAAAAACCAGCGTGAGTGAAAACAGCCTTCAGTAACGACTCAGGTTGGAGGACCAGATGTTGAGTTCAGATGGTGCTCAAAACAGCATAAATATGTTTCACATGAGATTTAGACAGAGTGGAGGATGACAGGGGGATAAAGAACAACAAAATATGAACTTGTTTTTTTTGGCTCCTTGAACTCCTACATTGTCCTCGGCGATTGTGGAGTCCAACAACAAACCGGCGAGGGAGCAGCTCAGTTCTTCCACTTGTTCTTTTTTGCAGGCAGCTGTCCTGTGGCCTCCAAGTATTTGTTGACAAGGTCTTCTTGTGTTGCTGGCAGGCAGGGCTGATATCTGCTGTAGTCCATGGTGTACTCTCCTTTTCCCTGCAGAAACATCAGGAGAACATTTTTTTCCCCTGAGTAAAATCTGAAAAGTAGCTTCTGTCTGGCTGCGAATCAAAACAAATGAATGTGTCCCTGATTTACTAGACGTCTGGCCACTGCTTTGCTGTGCAACTCGGCTTGAAAAACACAATTCTCTCCCCTCAACTCGCATCGTCTCCTGGTCGACTTTTGTCCAATCAGTGAGCAGAAGGAGAAATTTTGAGCAATGACGTCGATTTGCTGCACCGGTTTATCATTGTGGTCTGCTTGTAGTTTTAGCAGTCATAACGGAGAAAGCGAATGAAGCTTTTCGGTCCGTGTTGGCTCCGCTTCCAAACACTGAATTAACATTAACACCCGGTTTAGAGCGAAGTGATCTCTATGTAGTCATTTAAGTTGCAAAGCCCAGGAATGAATGCAAATCGTAATCTTTCTGGCAGAGCTCCAAACGCTGCTCCACATTTCTTGATATCCAGCTCTCCTCTCCAGGTCTGGGTCAGAATTGGTGAGTCAGATTTCTGATGACATTTTAGCATTTTATACTGAGTGACACCTCGCGAGTTAAAAAAAAAATAAATCAAAAAACAAACAGACTTCTCAAAGTCTGAAATCTCTTTGTCCTTGAGTAGAGTTGTTTCTTTGTTTAACAAAGTCTCCTACTTGAAAAGAAAAACGGAAGAGAGTTTTTTTTCTTATTCTAAAGGCTTTCACAGCTTGATTAAAAAACACGAGGATCTAAACTTAAAAAGTTTTCCCCTCAACAGATTGAGATGCATTGACTGTATTAACAGTAGTTGGAGTGTTACAGCATTTATTTATTGTTTTCATGTATTTTTAAGAAAACGTGGTCTTTTAAGAGTCGCCTAATGAGGCTTCTATGTTTTCTCTCATTCTCAGCTGTCTCCGTGTTCACTAGCTGAGTTCACTAATGTTCTTGTTGCCACATTTAGTCAAAGTGTCAAGAAGAGGCTAATATTCTGCTCAAATGTAGATTATCTGGTTTGCGGCTCGGTGAAGTCGACCGCTTGCTACGCCGCCATCTTGAAAAGCCCCTAGTGGCTCATTTTAAAAGATGCAGCAACTGCATTTCAAATGCATTCAGCCTGAATATTAAAAGCATTTCTCAAGTCTTGGCTAGAACATCTTCCAACAACAATCGAGTTTCTGAACTCTAGACATACCTCGGTGCAGGAGCGCAGCTCTGTGGAGTAGCCAAACATGTCGTTCAGAGGAATCTGTTGGAGGAATCCAGGCGATTTTAGAAAGGAACGGAGGAATATGAATATGTAGATCTCATATAAACGCTGTAATTTGAAGCCAGACTCACATCGGCGTACAGAGTGAAGTATCCCTCGGCTCCGTCCTGGCCTGTGATCACACCGTGGCGACGGTTCACCCCAGAAATGACGACTCCTTGAAACTCCTGCGGCGCAACGATCTCCACCGACATGATTGGCTCCAGAATCACAGCTTTGGCCTTTTCCATTGCTGTGGAGGAGAGAGCGCCACCAAATTTAAGGAACAAACACACGACGACGTACAGAAACAGCCGTGGAAATAAATGTTTCTGCTTGTTTGTTTGTTTGGTTTGGTTGCACACACCACTTTCATTTGTTTGTGCTGAGCGAATCACAATGTGAAAGCAGACCTTGTTTCAGAGCGCCCTCTCCTGCACGAATGAAGGAGATTTCATTGGAGTCGACCATGTGATTGGCTCCGTCCTCCAGAAGGAATCTGACTCCTGAGATCTTGTGTCCGCTGAGGGGTCCCTTCTCGCAGGCCTCCCTGAAGCCCTGCAGCACGAGAAACACGGAAGAAATAAAAAAAAAAAACTAAAAAAAAACTGGAGAGCTTGACGTTATTTTGATACGGCTGTAAAGCACTTAAACCTTCAACAGTAAAATATGGCATAAGAGTTCAGCTACGTCTACTCACCGCTGCTGGATTTCAAACAAAATTGACTAATTCAACTTGAATTGTTCTTTTTCCTTTTTCTTTATATAAATGTTTTGTCACAAGTGGTAAATCCCCACCGTGACGAACCATGAGCAGGACGAGGTTGCCACAGAGCACTTATAAATCCCTGGATGTGTTGCCGGTCCTTTTTGATATTCAAGGCTTATTTTTTTTTATTTCTTTCGCACTTTTTACAAATATTTCTCAGCTTTAGGCATACATAATGTGCCGCTACGAGCAATAAAAGCGCGTACCTTCTCCACGGCCGGCACAAACTGCTTGGGGACGTTCGTTCCAACGGTCTGATCTTCGAACTCCAGCTTGGTGTAGTGTTCGGGCTCCAGCGGCTCCAGGACCCCGATGACTTTACCGTACTGCCCGGAGCCGCCGCTCTGCTTCTTGTGGGTGAAGTCAAATCTGGAAACGGAAGAGACAGAGGAGCCGCGTCAGGACGACGGACCGAACCCAAAGTTTGTCGTGGCCGATCGAGTCGCAGTAAGCGACTAATCAATAAACGGTACGATAAATTAAAGTGAGCCAGATGAGTACGATAGTTTTGATATACATTGGAGTGTGTACGTTTGGGAAGGCACAACATTTGGCTGGATCTTTTTCAGCACAAATTGGCAAAAAAATATTTTCAGAACCTGCAACAAAAAGTGAAAACGAAGCAGCAGACTCATCATCATACAAGGTCTATTTTAAATGGATTTTGATTTTATTTGTTATTTGGGGATTTTTTAAATCGAATTAATTGTATTTATTTTCGGTTGCAGTGGATTATAATTTGTAAGGTTTCTTTGATTTTGCACAGAAACGTCACTAAATCAAATTACTTGTTGAAAGTTTCTGGAGTAAAACATTTTATGCCATGTTGTGCTTCTAAGCAGGTGAAAACGTTTACAGTTGAGTACAAAATGAATCCCAGGCAGATTGAAAATGTTAAAATAATCTTAGTTTCACTGGCATGTTTCTTCAGACGGAAATAATATGAACCTTAACCAGAGTCCTGAAAGGAACCCGACAGAGAATATGTGGAGGAAGTTAAGGATTAGGGTGATGGAAATGAGCCCTTCCGATTTTATTTTTTAAAGTTTTTGTTTCTTAAATGGTCTCCAATCATAATAACAGTCTTTTTTAGAAATGCTTTCCAAACTTCTAATTTCAAAACAAAACAGAGAAACAGGCGTGTGAATAATTCTGGGCTTAAATGTCGATTGATATAACTGCAAAGCTGTGAAACTGCTGAGCAGGAGAGGCGTACTGTCTCTTTAAAAAGGGGCAGAGCGAGAGGAGCTCGGCTGTCAAAGGAGGAAGTAATGCTTTCGTTTGCGGGAGGAGCAGCTGATTTGGAGGACTGAACGGAGAAAACGTTCACCCAGTCAAACCTTCAGCTTCACTGAGCGCAGGCAAGAAGCTCTTTGATTCACTTTTTGCTCTCGCATGTTTGTTCTACTTCCTCCCCTCCTCAGTCAACGTGTCCAAGCTAAAGACAGCAGCCCCACCCAGCGACGACCCAGGGGTCAAAGTCCATAAGGAGTTGACATTTCCTCTCTCTCTGTGCACAAAAGGAAGCAGCGGAGGAGGATGTGATGGCGACAGGTGAGCTGAACCCCAGCCACTACCCCGCCCAGAGGGCCGCCAAGGTGGTCCAGCACTACCTCAACATGCGCTACGGCTCCCCTTACAAACTGTTTGGACTGAAGGAGGTCCACAGCGGGAACGTGGAGGTCAGGCTCATCTTTGCTGCAGAGCAGCGAGCGTTTCACAATCTTGCATGTGTGAGCCAACCAGCGGCTCAACTCTGGATGTTCCCAACAGGAAGTGGCAGACTCCGGGAGAAAGTATCAGCTGCAGATATCGGTGCAAGAGATCGTCAGCAACGTAAGGGAAACGTCACGTTGTTGTTGAAGCTGACGCTAATTTATCTTTAATGATAGTAGTGTAAGATACAAACACATTTCAAATGTTTTGTAGCAAAGAGTGATAGTTGATTAAGCTGCTTTAGTGATATTTTACATTAAGGATGAAGAAATCAACAGAAGTCTTACAATGAAACAGTGCGACTTTGTTCTATGTTTAGTCTGCCTGCTATAAGTCTTGCTTTCTCTCGCTCTCCTGCAGCCTGAATAAATTGCAGACGTTGCATTACTTTAACATTTCTGTGCACCTTTAACTGTATTTCACTGATACCTAAACCTTGAGTCTGTCCTGAGGAAAATCCTCCAGATCAAAGAGTAGCGTTGTTTCTGCTACTTGGAGGCACTTATCTGGTCCATTCAATTACAGGGAAATAGTTGGATTTTTTTGAGTTTCTCACCAGCAAGTTAAGAGTGAGAATCAACTGGACAATTCCTGTCACCAATCGATTTCTCTGTGCATCTCTAGATCTGTGTCTCATTCTAAATTTGAATGTGAGGATATTTTTAGAAACAGATTTTTCTCTTCAGTTCTTGTTCCTCTCATAGACACTGAAATAAAAACCTTAAAATAGACTTTTGCCCTTTTGAATTGGATTATTGTCGCCATCTTACTCGTTTCGCCCATCTTCCCCATTTTTTTGTGGAAATTTGGCAGTTTTCTCTTCCCAATGTGTTGACTGAAAGAAATATCAGGCAAGTCTTAGAAACGATTTAAGTTTAAACAGTTGGGTAATCTCTGGTAGTCAGCAGGTCTAACCGAACCGGGCCTGGTGAGAACCCACTGCCTGATAAAAGAAGACTTGGATGAATAACTGTGTGCTTTAACCTGACTCACTGTTGACACTAAGGCGACGCCTTTTTTCTGTCCACTCCCGTTCTTTTCTATTACAACCAGACTCAAGAGGAATGCTCCGCCGAGGTTTTCTTTCCGAGCGGAGCAAAGCAGCTCTCGCCTCAAGTCCAGGTCTCCTCATGCGAGGAGATCTTGAAGCTTGATGCTACATCTGAAGAAGAGGCCTTGTACCAGCAGTACAAGACCAACAAAACCGTTCGCACTGAAAAGCGCCTACCGGGTAATGTTCAAATGGCAGAGACGCTGCAGATCACTGGTGACGATTACTAAAATGGGTTTGGTTTACTCAATGAGACTCTCCTCCTCAAATGTCTTTCAGACAGCTACGGTCACATCGACCCAGAGATGATTCCTTTCTGGCACCTGAGCGTCGTGGCCTCTAGCTTCATTATGCTGAAGGAATCGACACAAAACACGCTGTACAACGTGGCTCAGGTGGCCAACATCACTCAGCTGGTAAGCTGCTAGAGTTCGTTTTGACGGTAGAAAATAGCAGGAGTTTTAGCCCAAATGTGCTGTTTGAACTGTGTCTGCAAACAAGGACTTGACCGGGAAAGTTACGCAAAAACAAACATCTGCTGAAACCGATTGGTTGGATCTCTGGGGTTTCCTCCTGAAAATCTGCTAAGTCCGGTGGTAGGGGTGCTAGGGCAGTCCACCAGCGGCCCATCAGGTTTAAAAAATGTTAAGTTATAAAAATTGGGAGGTGCAGAAGCAGACATCGTAATTTGGAAATAATAACTTGTGAGGTCAACAGACAGGAGTGAAACGACGCAATTAGGGCAGTTCAACACGTCGGCTATGAACTGAGCTTAATCTGTCTCTACTGTCACTGTTAAATACTCTATTTAAAATAACAAATGACTCTTAGTCTGGTGGGGGAGCAAGCAGAGCCTGGTGGCCCGCCAGGCTTTTAAACACTAGGGGGAAAACCAAGATTAAATTAGCTATTTTTGTTGGAAGTAAAGCTGTAATTTCTGATTCTTTATGATTTCTCTTTATGATTAGTACAAAATTCTTCTGCTCCAACACACCGTGTCAACTCTGTCAATGAATTGCCTATGAGACTGAGATCAGAGCTTCGTGTTTGTTGCCCTGGAGTCACTTTAGAGCTAAATCGGTGATCTCATTTTTCATTTAAAAGACCAGCTTTTGCCCAAACTTCAGCTTCCTGCGGATGTCTTTAGGTAGTGCTACAATTTGTCCATATATGGTTCTCTTCTCGAGACGGAATCTGTTTACTCTCAAGTGCAGCAATACGCCCACACACCATGATGCTGCCTCACCCGTGCTTCACAGTAGAGATGATGGTGTCAGGCTTATGTGATTCCTCATTTTTTGCTTTAAATTTAGACATTGCAGACTGCAGTGTTGATTTCTGAGTCATGGCTTCTTCATCACTGATCGGCCTTCCACCTTATGTTGGTTTAGAACTTGTTACACTGTTAACGACATTATCTTTACCAACTTCAGTGGAAATCTTCACAGGTACTTTGGATTTGTTTTAGGACATAATTTTGCCTAATCTTCCCTCAAGTTTTTAGTATGATGAACACTTGAAGAGTCCGAATAGATATCATGCATATTTGTACTAATTTATCCCTGCTTTTCTCTTTTGTAAAAACAAAAATGCTCCACTTTTTATTTATTAATAACTACAAATTTATTATTTCAGAGAGTAGGGGAACCAAAGTCAGATTTCTTACCTGTGTGCTCAAATTTGACTAAGTTGCGACAGGAAAACATGTTAATCTCCAGGAGAACAACACGAATCTTTAAAAGGATTCCTGGAGTGAAAATGCAACGTCTGAACTATCAAAGAAATGCAGTTCCCATCCCTTTACTGAATGGTTCTTCACGCCAAATGTTCACAAAAACTGAAAGTCAGCACCAGATTAAGTCTTCAACCTTTGAACTGTTACTTTCTCTGCTTCAGGCAACAGAGAATGACCAGCTGAAGTTTGACTGTCACGTACTGCTGCATGACTTGGTGTCTCAGGTAAACACAAGCAGTAAAAGCTGAAAACTAGAGCTTTTTTCATGTTATACCCAAAGAGAATTCATTAAGCCATTAAATAAAAGCGGATACATTTACATTCAATATAAGTATTAGATCAATGATCACCCAATATTGTGCTAAGCTATGTGTTTTATAATGACAGTGTGTGTATTTGTTGCAGGAAATTCCTCAGTGGAAGCTGCTGTTCACCTGGTCTCCAGCAGAGGGCGTAAAGGTGCTGCAAACGGAGCAGCTGCCCCACATTCACGGATGCGAAAAACAAGCAAAACCGAACTGATCGTTTTCTAAGCTGAGATTGCAACACTTTGTAATCAGTTATTTCTTTGTAGACGTGCTGCAATATCTGAAGCAAGTCCAGCTGTTTCTCTTTTTTTCCCCCCCCCTGCATCTTAAGCCGTTTGAAACACACAAAAAGATGGAGTTTATGAAATAAAGTGTTTAACGGTTTGTCTCGTTCTTTGAACTGCTCGTGTGGATTAGACTTACGGTACAGGACTGGTGATCGTCTCCCTGAAAGCCACTTTTGGTTTCCCCATCACACAGGGACAGCCGTATTCTCGCTCCATCCTCTAGAAGGAAAGTAGATGTGGGTCACATTTGCCTGGTGTGTGAATGCAGCATTAGTGACATCAGTCCTGAATTGGTGGCTGTTGAATTTACATCCAATTAGCAGCAACTGGAGAACAAAATGAGAGTAAAAACAGCTGACTAAGGCTGATGGGGTACCTGGGAGTAGATCTCCAGGTGCAGCTCGCCCATCCCTGAGATGATGGTTTCTTTGCTCTCGGTGTCAAAAGTTACTCTGAAAGTGGGGTCCTCTCTGGTGAAACGGTTGATGCCTTTAGAGAATTTGTCCAAGTCGTTCTGGTAAAGAGAGAGAGAGAAAAAAAAGAAGACATTTAGAGACAATCCTTTATTAGCCCTTATTTCAGGTTTAAAAAACCCTTTTACCTTATTTGATGGCCTAATTGCCATGGAAATGACAGGATCTGGGACGTGAATGGACTCCTGTGTGAGCATCAGGACAACAAATTAGAAAAAAAAAAAACAACCCATCAGTTTCCTGCCGTTTGACGGCCCAGGGCGTTCAGGCGGCTCACCATGGAGAGGTTGGAGCTGGACTTGGATGTGAAAGTGTCTCCGCTGGCACAGTCGATCCCAAACAGAGCGCAGATGTCTCCTGCGTAAACCTCATCCACGTCCTTAAACACCACAAGCAGACAGAGGCAGCAGTCTGGTTAAATTCGCTCCATTTACTTCTTAATTTAGACACTTTCATAGCTTTTGTGTTTTGCTTCATTTGTGAGGCGGATGGAAACATGTTGCTCTGTTGTCAAGGAGGATGTGGTTCTTATCTGCACACTTGACTAAAGCCAGAAGAGGAACTTCACTCCTCTGGCCAGTCATGCACTTCTCTAGTTTTTACTCTGCACGCCGCAGATGGAGATAAAGGGTGACCCGTGACGACCCGCCGGTGACTCGCCCTCACCTCCATCTGATCGGCGTGGAGGCGCACCAGCCTCTGAACTCTGACTTTTTTGCCCGTGCGCGTGTTGTAGATGTTCTCCCCTTTCTTCAGGCAGCCCTGGTAAACACGGACGTAGGTCAGCTGACCGAACCTCCCGGCCTGTCGACAAGAGACAGCAAAGCATGACGGACCTCGCCCTTCTGAAACAAACTGAGGTGGAAATGATCACTTTGAAAAAACAAAACAAAAGACAAGTACGTACCTCCAGTTTAAAGGCAAGGCCAACGTAAGGCTTTGAGGCATCTCTGATCGGGTCCATTTCAATCTTTGACTTCTCTGTTGAATCCCTAAAATGAAGAAAAGAAAATCAATACGAAGTTTGTTTGTTTGTTTTTTTTAATCATCTAAATGCCTTCTTAAGAGGATTTTTTTTTTTTAGCTAAACTTGCTGGGTTTTTTTTAGAAAGCAAGATTTATATTTATCTACACACAATTACTGCACAGAAATTACCATCTTCAGTATTATTAGTCCACTTAAAAAACAAGCTTTTTGTTCATCTCTGTTGGGCATTGATTTCACCAAAACCTGTAGCATTAAGTTAAAACTAAGGCTGCCAATTCCTGTTTCAGTCATCGATTATTCTGACGATTCATTGATTAGTTGGATAAAATATTTTAGAACATTCTGCAGGGGTTTCATTTAACAACTTATGCCTATTTTACATAATATTAGAAATACATAAAAATGCAATTAAAATAAATAGTCACTTAACTTCAGCAGACGGTTATCAGATGACATTTAGCTTTAAGGAGGCTAATAAGTTTCACTCATTCACTCAGGCAGCTTTTGTTTTCAGAGAAATAACCGTGTGTGTAAATCTGAATATTGTCAGCATCAAAAATGAAGCAGGTTTCTTGAAATTAGCTAAAAACGTTTTTGGCCAAATTGTTCATGACATCAACTTTGACGAGACAAGCTTTGAAGCGCTCACTCTTCATTGAGGATGGCGTAGTTCTTGACTTCGCTGGGGTTCGGCAGGTAATCCAGGACGGCGTCCAGGAGAGGCTGGACGCCTTTGTTCTTCAGCGCCGTGCCGACCAACACGGGGCTGAACAGGCGCTGCACTGTGGCTCTGCGGACCGCAGCCTGGCAAACGAGACGGTGAGACGCTTATGAAGCGACTGGCTTTGATTAAAACATGCAGGAAGCATCTAAAAGTTGCAGGACGGCAGCTCTTGAGGCCCACCCCCAGTTTGGATGGAAAAATATTTGTGCGTTAGAATGGCCCGGTCAAAGTTCAGACCGGAATCCAAATGAAAAACTGAGTTCAATCCAAAATGTAATGGGAAAGCATTTCAGTCAGTAGTTGTGCAACTCCTGAAGAGACATACCGCACATGACATGCAGCTGAAATTACAGCATGAGGTGCTTCTCTAAAATAGCGAAAAACAAAAACATGTATCATTTTTCCTCTTTTTATTTTTTACAATTATGCTCTATTGTTTATTGTTATTTCACAAAATAAAAATACACTATAGCTTGTAATTTTAACAAGGCAAATTATAAACAAGTTCAAGAGGTATGAATACTTTTGAAACTGTAGGTCAATCTGTTTAATTAACAGACCTAAATATTAACACTTTGACTTCTTGTGTTGTCTCTGTCAAGCAAAAAAAAAAAAAAAAAACTTAATCCGTAAATGTGGTGACAAGCTGCTCACAGTACAAGACACAATCTCTAAATGTCAAAGCTTTCTTAAGCTGCTAACCTTGAGGTCCTCTTTGGTAGGAATTTTCTCCTCCAGGAACATTTCTCCCAGCGTTTCGTCAGCGTTGGCGACACTCTCCACCAGTTCCTGCCTGCGGTCTGCAGCTTCTGCCCGGAAATCTGCTGGGATCTCGTCGTAGCGAATGTTTTGACTGCAGGGAAGAAGAAACGGTTCAGAAATTCTCACTCTTCACATCTGGAAGCGACAGTGAGACGAGCATCGATCGGAATGACTTCAAACGGATGCAACGTACGGGAAAGTTTTATGAAATAAGTAAAACAAACTATTGTTACCCAAACGGTCCTTCAAAGTACATGCTCCGCTCTTCTATCAGGTCGATGATGCCGCGCATGTTCCCCTCCAGGCCCATGGGGATGTTCACGAAGGCTGCGTTGTGGTTCAGTTTAGATCTAAAAGAAAAACAAAGCTCATGTCAGAGTGGAGCGGCACCGCCATAACATCGCATTCGCTGCTCTAAGAGAGAAGTTGGCGTTTTTTAATCTCTAATCACAATTTCATTAAAAACTTTGAATTTTGCAAACTGAGTTGATTTTGATTTATAAGGAAAGTCCATACAACAGTAACACCCCAGATGATGGCGCTTATTAAATGACACGAGTTAAAGATTTTGAGATTTTTATTAAAGCTGCAGTTGGTAAAAAAAATAAAATAAATGGTTTTTTTTTAGTTATTAGAAGTGTAATAAGTACATAGTTCTAATAAAGTACATCTTAGATCATTTGTGAAAGACGGAGCTCCTATGCAACCTCCTTGTGGTCCTACTTCCATCTGCAGAAATACACCAAAAAAACCAAACACAATCAGAGCCTGGTGGAGGGTTTTAGTGCTGTCAATCACCCTTGTTCATGTGCTGCTCACATCCTCCCCCCTGCTATCTTACATCTCTTTCCCCACAGCAGACCCTGTTGGTAAACACACAGGATAGTTAGCATAGCCACTGATGACGGCAGATAAACAGTTTTCCTGTAACAGGAAGTTGTTTCTCCGCCATTAGCACACTCAGCAGCATGTACACGACACTCATTGACAGCGCTGACAGTCCTCCTTGCTCTGATTGGTTGTTTCAGACCAAGAATGGTGTATTTCTGCAGATGGCAGTACAAGCACAAGGCTCAATCTTTTCACATGATTTCTCTCATGTTATATTGTCATGACATAGAGAGACTTTTAACAAATATGTAAAAAAAAAACATTTTTACAAAAGTTTCACACTGTGGCTTTAACATCTTTATTTCACAATCACAATTGTTTTTATGCATTTCTTTACTGCAACAGTTTTTCTAAAAGGTGAATAATTCTTATTCTTGGCAATAAACCTAGTCTGACAAATCAGTCAATATTTATTAATTTGATTCCCAGATTTCTAGTTATCTCCCCAAGTCGACAATGGCACTCAGAAAATCAAAGTGCTGCCTAAGTCTTTTATCAGTCGGCTCAGCGTGAGGACTTTAGTTGGACCCGTACCTCATCTGCTGCAGCGCCCGGCTCGGGTTGGCTCCCATTCGGTCCAGCTTGTTGATGAAGGTGAGGAAGGGGACGTTGTAGCGCTTCATCTGTCTGTTGACGGTCATGGTCTGACACTGGACGCCTCCCACTGCACACAGAACCAGCACCGCTCCGTCCAGCACCCGCAAAGCTCGCTCCACCTCGATGGTGAAATCTACGTGACCTGAAACACACACACACACACACACACACACACACACACACACACACACACACACACACACACACATAGGTTGGTTCAGGAATACTGTTATGTCAAAGTAAATATTGGTTCAGGAGCTTTTTGAGGAAGGACAGACATTTTCTTTAGCCAAAAAATGAAATAAATAACTACTGAAATTACTTTGGTAAAGTTAAAAAGAGAGAGATTTTAATATGTGACATCTAAACTAAAACTTTGGCGCTTCATTAAACCCTTTGTTATGCTTAGCACAGGCCTTATAAAATGTATTTTCTGTGGTAAACATGATATATGGATTTAGACATCCTTGCAAAGGTATTTATGCTGCATGGATCAACACAAAATATAGTTACATTGTTAAATTTACACTTTTAAAAACACAGGTGGTTTTCAAATGTCTGAATTGAGAGAGTCTCATTTGCAGGTACCTTTCAATTCATTCATTCTTGCAGCTGTAAATGCAGCGAAAGATCCCCGCCTTCAGATATATAACTGTTAAAAACCATGGTGGATACCTGGTGTGTCAATGATATTGATGTTGTGGTTCTTCCACATGGTGTAAGTCGCTGCTGACTGGATGGTGATGCCTCTCTGCCTCTCCAGCTCCATGGAGTCCATGGTGGCTCCAACACCATCCTTCCCTTTCACCTTCACATCACAGAGAAAAGCACAGCTCATTAACGCGGCCTCATCTCCTACCTCCAGAAGCTTCGTCCGTGCTGGCCCTCACCTCATGAATCTCCGCTATCCTGCCCGTGTAGTAGAGGACCCTCTCGGTCAGGGTGGTCTTTCCCGAGTCGATGTGAGCCGAGATGCCGATATTGCGGATTCTCTCGTTGGGGAAGACCCCAGAGGAGCAGCTCCGACAGCTGTTAATAAGCACCTGCAGGACGGGAGTTCAAAGTTAGGGACAGTTTTTAGAGAACTGGGGTTGAACCGGCGGTCGGAGTCAGGTTACCTTTTTCAGTGTGACGCTCCCCGGCGCCAACAGATGATTCCTGGCCAAACACAGACCCGCTTTCAGGAGCTTCATCTCGAAGAAAGCTCGGCGAAGCTCAGGTCGGATGGTTATGCTCGACCCCAAACCCTCTAGCCGCCCGGTGAATGTCACGCCGGGATTCTGCTGCCTGGTTGTGAAACACAACTTCCGCATCTACGGAAGCCCAGAAGCTCAACGTGCGCCTTTTTTGGGGTTTGTTTTAGTATTAAAAATTAATTACATATGCAAAAAAAAAAGTTTTTTGAGAAAGATTTTAAGCCGACATTTGTCCCGATTTAGAGGCTGAAACAATATTAAGGCACAAACATCTGAATTATCAGTACAGTTATAATCTGAGCGCATCAGATTATAATCACAATCTGATGCCTTCAAGGGCTAGCAGATGTGTTCATTTGTATGATGTTTTGTATAATCCATTTTACTTTCATTTCGCAATAACATTTTTTTAGACAAATCTCATTCTAAACATTATCTATTGAATTGGTATAATTAACTTTTCCACAATAGACCATTAGCTTTCATTAGGCTACACTTTAAATTTTTATTTTCTGTTTTGTTCAATTGCAAATATTTTTTTCTCTGTGGCCAGTTATGATGCTACAGAAAATATATGGCTAATTTTCAAAAGACACGCATGGATACATGTAAGTGTAGAAAAACCATGTCGTTAAACTTATTTGCAAGTAAAATTTGAGCGGTAATTTCATTCTTAAAACTTGAAAATGAAAGTTAGTTGCCACTCACAAGATGGAGGAAGCGCTGATGTATCGGACGACGTGCCAAAGACGTAAACGTTCATGTTAGCTTTGCAAGTCTTATAGTGTAGAAATATGTATTTGGAATTATTTCGTCACAACTGTGAGTTTAAGAAACATATTTTAGTTCTTTTTTCATTTAAAATAAGAACCATGGTTTACGTTTACGTCCTAGCTTTAAAAAGAAAACCCCAACAACCGTTAACACCTAAAGGCAGCACAGTTCAATACTTAGTGACTAACCATATTCAATATTATTTCTCTGTTGAGACTGTAGTTCTGTCATTTAGGTTTTAATATATTTTCTTGGTTAATTTCTGTTCCGGTAATTTCGTAGGTATTACTCTTTTTTTTCTTCTTTTTTTTTTAATCTATATTTGTATTTCAAAAAGAGCTGTGCGCGTGAAGTTAACAGCACTTTAAGCTAGTTCCCGACATGAGTTTAAAGAGCCAGAGCGTCAGCAAGACCTGCCCCCGTTTACTTCAGCACTTCCTCTGCGCCTCTTCTCCTCGCTATAACCACATGCTGGTGCTACTACCGTGCACTCATCGGTATTTCTCTGTGATTCGCAGAACAGAGAAGCCGCAAACTCCTCTTGACACCATTGCCTACATGAGTTAAAGCGCCATTTCCAGTGTCAGCCCTTTAACAGCTGCTTCACGGGAGCCAACAAAGCAGCGTCTGTCGGGTAAGTTTTTATAATACATATCTATATAAATATATTTGGGTTTTAGGTTCGTGATGTCTATAATCTCATGAGAGTATCTACAGTCAATAACCCGTTATTTTTATAGGTAAAACAGCAAGAGTGGCATTTAAAAAAAAAAATGTGGATCTGAAAGTCCTAATTAAAGTTTTGTGAAAGCATAATAAATTCACCAGTCATTGCAAACACTGTTGGAACAAATAATTCACTCTGTATGCCTTTACTTAAGAGGAGTGGCTGACTGAGTAAATGTATCACAAGCAAACAGATGAGTGTCAGTCTAAGGTGATGGCTGGTGAACTTCCCTATAGCATGCCGTTCTGTGTGCTTAGATAATTTTTGTGTGTGTGTTTTATGTTTGTGTTGAAATAACCAACTTCCCATTAAGGGTATGTCACTGTTGTAGTGGGTGTTGATGGTTCCATGAGTACATTCAGTCCATATCCGTAAGAGAAAAGACTCCCAGGCGTTAATCATCTTTCGCTCCTAAAACCAGATCGACGAGATGACTGGTGTTCTTTCTTAAGGAGAGCTCACTATACCTGAAAAACCACCAACTGTTAAGAAGAGTGGGGAAGGTAAAAGTGTTTTTACTTTTATTTTATTGTAGAATTAGACCAGAGAAACTCATGTGATTCATCGTCTTAGTCCTCCTTCCCCACCTAAACAAGGACATTTCCTTTAGACGCGTGAGTCATTTTGTAAGCTTATTAATAATTAAATAATATTACACAATTTCGCAGTTAAGTGTAGTTGTGCATGCTTCACAGTGAGTCGGTATTTCCATTGTTGCGCTTCCTGTCCCATTTCCTTTCTGTGAGCTTTCCTGCTGACAGCACAGTGACAGAACTGCTGTCACAGTAGAAGACAGTAGGATGTCATTCACACGCTGCTGACTTCAGTCAGTCTAATTCACAAGGCATTTTCGTTTTTGTAAATTCACGCTTCTGGCCTTGTAGAAAAAAAAAAACAAAACCCAAATCAAATTAATTTTGTGTAGAATATTAATATTTTCCACGTTTAAATGGCAATTCGGAGCGAACGTCAAACATTTCCAGTTTAAATATTTACTGTTTTTATGCGGCTGTAAGTCACATTATTACTTGCTAATATGAGAAAATGAGTAGACTTTGAGTAATTTACAATAAGCTGTACATACATGTTGGTGCTATCAAAAGTATTTGTACCTGGTGTACTTGTTTACTTTTTTTTGACACATTACAGACATAAACGTTAAGATATTTCTTGTGGCTGACCCGCACAGGGTGGGACTTATCGGAAGAACAGGAAAACAATAGATGGGTTTCAAAGATTTCACAATCTTTAAAAATCTGAAAAGTGTGGCATGCAGTTTATTTCAATACTTTCTGTAGACGTGTTGCAGCGCGACGTCACACGTCGAAGATCTCGCCTCCAGCTCCCTGCTGGATGGCAAAAAACTGCTGTTGGCATGTGGTTTTTGTTGTTGGTGGTGGTGGCGTTGCTATCAGTTGCTATGGCAACCCGTCTTTGTGAAGCATAAAACGGGTTGACGGGTTTTGAGTTATTCTTTGACGGTTTTTCAGTGATATTTTTCCCTTTGCTGCGGCGCACAGCACTAATAATAAGAACAATAGTGATAGTAGTAAAACCAGCGCTTTCATTTCTCAGCAGTGATTTTCTTCTTGCCACTGTTGAACGAAGTCTGACGTTTGGGATCTTGTTTCGAAACTTAGCCCTGAGCTAAAGTTCTCCACACTTTGCCGCTGACCTGCTCTGCTCCTTGGGTCGTCTTGAGGAAGTTTGTTGACCGATGTTCTCTAGCAAACCTCTGAGGCCTCCAGCCTACACCTGTGAGAATAAATTACACACCAGTAAACAACAGTACTGAATTCTATTTACATGTATCAAAGCAAAAGGAGGGTCTTTCTGCATGGAGTTTGCATGTTCTCCCTGTGCATGCGTGGGTTCTCTCCAGGTACTCCGGCTTCCTCCCACACTTTGAAAACATTATTGTTAGGTCAACTGGTCTCTAAGTTGTCTTTAGATGTGAGTATTACAAGAGGTGCAATGTGATTTTATTTTATAAATATAAAATTGTAAAAAAAAAAAAAAATCACATTATGTTCACTAACCAAAGCAACTGACCTTTTAAGTAGATTTTTTTTTAGTTTTAAGTGAGGATAATTAAACTTTAGGTATTTTATATTAATTAATGAAAGTCTGATCACTTGACTTTTGTTGTACATCTTAACATTGAAACGCCAAAACAAAATTCAAAGACTAATGTGCATTTTGACTTTTCTCAACAATGAAACATACAAGGAAAATCATTTAGAAAGGTGGCTACAAATGACACAACCATTGACACAGAAAGGCTTCAATAAAACGCCAGAGAAAAATGATTCAGGATTACAAATGACCCAATAATCAAATCAGAAATGCTGGCTCGCATCAAAATGCCTAAACCAACTGTATCGGGTGGAAGTTCCAGTTAACACACAGATTCCCATGATGCAACAGTGTGTCTTTTATTCACAGTTCAAATTGTCCAAAGTTCAGACATTCAAAACTTTATTTAATCTGCCAAGTGTGACTCAGTCAGAACTGCTGGCTGTTCCTTCCTTTTTCTACGACCAGCGCTGATGTGTGAAAAATCATTCCAGCCAAGATGAGCCGGATGAGTTCCTGCTCACATTTTTTATACGTCTGAGGAGCCATTTGTTTTTTTTTTTGTTTTTTTTTTTCATTTACACCTGGGATAAGTACTTTCACACCTTCATCTTGCTGTGAAGCATCGGTTTGCCAGGGTTTGTCGGCGCAGACGGTGACGTCGGAGCTGGTTGCTCAGAAACATGCTGGTCGAAACTCATTGCTCGTGAACGGATGCAGTCTTGTATAGAGAGGCAGTCTGACTGTCTTCTGGGGGTCTGCCTGCTGCTGGTTGATTGACCCAGACGTGTAGAGTCCACTGCTCGACACTTCTGACCGTCTACAAAGTAGCCGCTCAGGAAGTTTCCGTATTGGCGAGGCTTGATCAGGCGGATGCTTTAACGAATGACAAATATTGATTTAATTTCCGGCAAATATTGGCTGACTTTATTGGCCTGGCGATTGCTCTGTGGTGAGACACAGACGGAGCAAAAAAGCACATGGTCTTGCCAAGTGGAGAAAAACTAAATAGTGATTATTGAACTTTTGCTATCTAAATAAAGGACCGTGTCAATTTTTGCTTTTAATTTTACACCAAAATATTGAAAATAAACATCGTAGATGTCAATGAAGGGCTATGAATCGTATCCAGACACAGGAGGGCAGTAGTGAACTGATTTAGCTCAGAAGGCAGAAGATGTTTTAATTTTCTTTTTTTGACCAAACATGATATTTTGCTGTGAATATGCTGTATTTATCTGCTATCCTAGCAGCTGTTACAAGCCTCTGGCTTTGCAGGGAGAAGAATATCAACTGTATTATTGAGTCAAGTTCAGTATAATCAAATAAAAAAATAAATACATTCAATTCAGAAGGCGTAGTTTGCATATGTTCATTGCATATAAAGGGATATATAGTTCATTTTTGATCCTTTTAGATGATTGTCGTTCAGTTTCTTAGAAAATTTGAATATTACACGTCTCTACTGAGCCTCTGGATCTTGATTTCCAAATAGAATACAAAATGTACCATCGATGTTAACGTAAACTTTAGACCACTAAGCAACAATCCCATCATTCTTCTCAGCTTAATACTGGCACAGGATCAAGAAATGGCTTAATGTAAGGAACGGGACATTTGTAGCCCATGTCCTGGAAATGTCTGTCTGGCTTGGCTCTTTAAGCACCGACTACAGTCACAGTCTATGCTTTTAAGACTCCACTTATCTCTAGAATCTGCTGTTCTTGGCTGTCCTGTCAAGGCTGTGCTTAACATTGTTAGTTTTCACTTTTTTTTTTTTTCCTGCCACACTTTGTCCTTCTGTTCCACTTTTCATTGATATGCCAGGATGCAGCAATCGATGAGAAGTCAACCTCTGAAGCAAAAGGACTTCTTATGATTTATGTTTTGCCCTGAAACTATTTGATTATAGTAATGGAAAATACCAGATTTTTGTGCATTCAGCAGTATTTATGTATCTTCTCTTTACAGATTTGACCAGTCCCCGTCTGGATGAGAAGGTGTGGACTAATTTGGGATTTTCCAGTCTCATTATATGGAATCGGTGATTAGAGGCTTACTGAAGTGCTGTGGACAGAGTTGTGTGTTTTTGATTACACATTGAGGGCGCGCGTGTACCACTACGGCATGCGGGATGGGCCAAACGCGCTCTGATCTCTCGCACAGCACCGCCGCCACAGGCGGGGCGAAGTGGAAATCAAGCGACACGCCTCATCGACTCAGTATCTCCAGATTTAGGAGCAAAGGGAAACCTCGGAGCGAGCAGCTGAGCAGGAACCCAATGAGAAACAAAGTGCTGTCCTGTCTGGGAAGGAGGAAGCGATACCCCAGCCAGACCGACGAGGATTCGGGCGCCGGGACGGAGGCCGCCGATCCAGCAGCGCGCCGCGGACACAGAGCAGGGAAGTTGCCCCGAGACGAGGCTGCATCGGCGGGCGGGGGGTATCGAGCAGCCACGGGTTGCTTGGAGGCGTCGTCCGGCCTCGGTGGCCATGTCGAAGCGGTCCAGCTCGCCGTGAACCGAGAGGCGACTCCAGCTGATGCGCCAGGCTCGGAAACGCGGAGCGGTGAAACGAGCCCCGGCGTGCGGGAAGACCATGCCTCTGATCCCCCAGCGGGGCACATGGAGCAGCAGCCAGTGGGGGGAAGCCACGAGAATCGCTTCGTGTCTGGGTTCGGGACTGATCTGAGCGCGACCCCCCTGCTCACCTCTGACCCGGACGCTGAACGGACGTCGACCTGCTCGCCCCCGGATGAGCACTTGCGCGGTGGGCTCTCGGTACTGCGCGGCCGCATGAAAGAAGAAATGACTAAAACCGAGCCCAGCGCCGGGGGTCCGAACAATGGCTGCCTGGAGGGATCCGAGAGCGTGAAACACCCGGAGCAGAGCAGCCAGAGCCCCCCGAGGCAGAGTTTTCCTGGAACGATACCGAAACTGATCATCACCAGAGACACCAGCCCCGTCCGCTGCCAGGGCACCGCGGCCCTTCCGACCGACCACACCTCCTGTTTGGACCTCCAGGCGGAAGACGAGTCCCCCTGCTCGGACAGCGGCTGCGGCGGCTCCCCCGCCCTGATGCGGACCCCCAGGAAGCTGTCCACCTCCTCCTCCATAGGCCTGTCGTCAGCCTCCTCCTTTGAGGAGTCCGAGGACGACTTCACCGGCAGCGACATCGAGTCCAGCCTGTCCCCGACCCGGTCTCTGTGCAGCGCGGGGGACAGCTCAGGGGTGAGTGTCCTTTGTTTTACCACAACTCTGCAAACCACTGGTTGACAATCAGGTCGCGGGAGCGAATTACTGTTGGCGTTTTTATTGCTTTCTCCTCTTTTAATGGCATGAAACAAGCTAGAAACAGGTCTTGCTGTTCCCACTGCCAAAAACACCAATGCAAATATTGCACAACTTTCCATTTATCATGACAGTTTTTATTTACACCATGCAACTCTCCCATTAAAGAAACCAAACAGAAATCCTGTGTATGGTGCAACAGGATGTGTGTGTGTGTGTGTGTGTGTGTGTGTGTGTGTGTGTGTGTGTGTGTGTGTGTGTGTGTGTGTAAGACATCCGATACCCCAGATTTCCAAACTTTCCCAGCAATTAATGTGTAAAGAAACAACTCACAATGGGACACACCTTTCTTAGTCAGGGATGTGCAAACAGTTCATGCCGAGGTCTAGATCCTGCCCTGATAAAGGACGCTGGTGGAATCCAACCAGTACAATAATCCTGCTTACGCTCCATTTAAGTAGATGGTTTTATAATGTGCACATTTGACTAAATTAGTTTGATGCTAACAGAGGATTTTGCTCACCCGTTTTAACATCTGCTGGAGAAATAGCAAAACAAAAAGGATGTATTCCTGATGAAGGCGTAAAGAGTTAACTAAATACGAATAAGACTTTTGTCTTTGTTGAGGTGAGATGCAGAAATTGGATCGCTCGTACACAAAAACCGCTTGGGGTTCAATAAGTTCAACTTCAGCAACGTCGCTAAGCTAGCAATGAGAAACTCTTGCTTTGATTGACTCAAACTTCTCCAACAAGCCTCATGACGGGTCTTGGCTTTTAATCAGCTGAAATATTTGCTGATGACACAAAACATTAAAGTATACCAACTTTACTGTTCTCACCCAGGCTGTACTTGTTACAAGTAATAACAATTAGCTACATAAATGTTCATTTCTACTTCAAGCTGTGCAGGCTAGGTCTTAATTTGAGTAATACACCTCTTTGGAATATGAATAGTTTTACTACCTTACAAAGTGATTTATTTATTTTTTTTAATATAGTGTAGGGTTTCAATGTTTTTAAGTGGTGATAAAAACAATGCATTCCTTACTCAGCGGTTTCCCATTGCATCGCCTCTGCGTTGGCATTCGGTTAAAGATTAAATGGAGCAATAAACAAAGGTGGGTTAACGTTGGTCTCTGTTTTTCAGGAGTTAAACTGCCTGACTCACGATGCTGAGACAACAGACGACCGTAAAACATTTGACGCGAATGGGAAGGGAAGAAGTCGTCTCTCGTTTCCCCACCTCTTGTGTTCTTGAACGGCGACGCGCCTCAGGGTCGCTGAGCCGTGATTAACTCGGCTCTGAGGCCGTTTGTCCTCGCAGGCGGCACGTTTTCAAATCGCTCTGCTCAATCCGTCAAGGACAGAATGACAGAACAGGGACTTGTTGTTGGCTCTCCTTCAAAGATGAAGGTTTCCATCGGGGAAGAGTTTCTTTCTTGTTTCGTCCCCTGACGCCTGGAAGCGTCGATGCTCCGTCGATTAGACATGTTTGGAATGCTATGAAAACAGGATGTCTCTGTTAGCAATGGCATCTCTGCGCTCCGCTTCCTGTAGCCACAGGAATCTGGATTATCCAGGCATTTTCATGTAGTTGAAAGGTGCTGTTCGTGCTGCCTTGCGGTAGAGGTGACACTTGCTTTGTATATATATCCTGCAGTCAGTGTCACACTATGGTTGACAGTCACCAGGGTATTATTTTCCTTGAAAAGAGATGAATGAGGATAACTCCATAATAATTAGTCAGCCTTAACGTTTGTGGTTGCTGTTTCACTGTAAAACAGATTCGCAATTAAAAACAAGACTTGATGGGAGTCACCAGGTCTACATAAAAAAAAATCCAAATTAAGTCCGAGGTTTTGCCTGTAATAGTTATTTTTATTTATTTATTTTCTTAGAGAATTTCAACAAAAGAGACGACAAAGTTGCAAACTAAGAAGTCTCACATATTTGCAACAAGAAATGCTTAGCTAGCTTCCCGTAATGTGTTTAAAATGGACATGAGGTCTGAAGACTATTTATATTTGGGCCCTTCCCCCACCTGTTGCTGTCAGCTGGTGGCATTCTTTTTTTTCCTCGCTTAAAAGAAAAACTATTTCTCCCACTACCTCTTATAGCTGAGTTTTTACTGAAGATCTGGAGACCATTCTGACTAGTTCTAATAATAGTCTGTATGCATAAACATTATTAAAATGACTAAACTTGTCATTTCTCTATTATAAAACCTTCAGCATTTGCTGAAGCCCACAGTGATTAGTCTGAAATCACCTGTTGAAACGAGTCTCTTTGAGTCAGACACTCAGAAGAAAGTAACAGGAACGTCATGTGAAATTCAAATTTCTGCACGTTTCAGTCATTTTAGCTGCGGGTCAAATAACAGCAACAGTAATTTCCAGGAGTTTGAATAGCTTCAAACCAGGAAGAGAGCGACCGAAGGAGCTGCAGTCTCGCTGTCGAAACAAACAGGATGATTCTGGCTTGTGGTTTGTGATAAGTGCGGCTGCAGACGGGGCCCTTTTTTTTTTTTCTTTTTTTTTTTCTACAGCTACCTTAAAGCACCGTTGTTCTCTGGAGTGACTCTGGAGTGCGTGTGCGCGCGTGCTGCTTTAATGGCTCGCCTTCAAACTCCCGGCCAAACCTGACGTCTTGCATGTCGCTCTCCTGGTGACGTACAAGGATACCAGCTCTCTCTTGCTTGCAGCTATGCCGTCTTGCGTTCAGAGTTGCGTGTGTGTCATGGAAAATTGGGCTGAAGGCTGAGCCGGTTGCTAGGCAACCTCTTCACCATATAAGGCTCTTTTCTCTTTTTTTCCCCTCCTTGACTTGTGTTTTTGTTTTTTTTCTTTCACAGACAGTATCTACTCTGTCCATGATATTTGAATGCAATGAGATGTAAATTCCTATGAATAACCATCCCGACAATAAGTATCCCGTTGTATATTGTTTGCAGATCACTGCAGTATGGGACAGAAGTTTGCTCTCCCTCAAAGTGGCTCTTAACAAAACGTTTTAGTATTTTCCACTGGTTCAACGTGAGGCACATCGAGTCTCATGTTGAAAAAAATAAGAGGAAAATCAACGTAAGCTCACAAAAGGACAAAAAAAAAAAAAAAGCGACGCAGTGAAGCCTGGAACGTGTAGCCTACACACGCTGATTGTTCCTATTTATGCCGCTTAAGTCATGAGCCACGCTGCAGACTTTTGTGTGTCCCACGCAGCACTCCCACAGCTGTTACACACAAAGTCCATGTTGCGAAGTCATAAAATGCAAATCAATGCACGCTCCTTTGGCAGCCAATTAAATATGGACGTTATTCTAATCAGAGAAGAATGGGCAGACTGGGTCTGAGATGGTGGAAAAGTTAAACATCCGTACAGAACCAGCTCAACGGTGGTCCAGAAAACAATGGAGACGCTCTTTAAAACGACAGGCTGGTCGTCGCTCGTCTTTAGGACTTTACATCTACACTGGTTTGACTATTTAAATGCGTTTACTGGAGTATAACGGGGGCACAATTCAAAGAAATATTGTGTGTAGCGGTTTCAAAACAAACAAAATGTGCTAATTTCTTCATGTAAAATTCTGATAATTAATTCTCTATTGCACATAGTCTTAAGGTTTGTCCTTCAGTTGCTCATTTCGGTGACCTTGTGCTTGTATATTATTTCTAGTATGTTGCTCAAAGGATTATTGCACACGGTTAATAATCTGCTCCTTAATCCCACACCTCAAGGGATCGGTATAAAATTCTCAGGGCATTACTACATGCTCCAGACATCCAGAGAAAACTATGATTAATTAGTCACTCTCTGTGGGACTTCTTGCCTCCAATCACAAAGTTTCCAGTTTACAAGGAAGATTGCGTGGCATCTAAAAGGCATTTGGTGGAAAAGCTGATGAATCAGCGGCCTTAGACCTGAATCATAAGCATCGATGGTGATACATTTTTAGAGTTTTGTAGAAACAAGTTCAGGGAATGTCACCTGCGTCAAGGCAAAGGGAAACGTTTAAGACGACAATATGCTGCTGCTGCTTCATTTACAGGGTTTCCTCTGGATCGTTTTTTTTTTTTTAAACCGTGGTGGTGGAGGGATGACGCGACGCTGCTGATTACATTCTACAATCACCAGAATGTATCTGAAACATGACGCGTGGAAGCCAAACTGCATTAATTAGCTGTGTTGCTGTTGTTCAAAATGCAAAGTAGGTTATCATTAGGGTTATTTTCAGAGACTTGAACTGAAAACGCCTTCATCTTGACCTTAGGTGATTTTCTTTGCTTTTTCTCTTCCTCTTCTTCGGACTAGTCATCACTAGTTTTCCTTTTGCTCCTGAGAGCAGAACAGTGGCCCGCTTCGCAGCCAGACAGGCAGGAGCCGGCGGTGTTGTTTTTTTTTTTTTTCAAAGTTAAACAACTTTTAACACTTCTTAATATCTCTTTGAATTGCAAACTGTGCTCATGTTTGTGCAGCCATTGAAACCCGGCCGAGCTGCTCTAAGTCTGACGATTTGAAGTCGAGGGAAGGGGGATGTGGTTTTGAAAGGCTTCAAGAAGGGAGCGCTAACAGCGCCTGTCCCTCCCGTAGCTCATGGTAGTTGCCTGACAGGTTTTTCTTTGTCTCTGTACACACATGCGCCTCCATGCTTTGGTGAATAACTCGTCATGTAGACAAAAGAGAAGCTCTGGGATCGCCTGGAGAGGGCCCTGCCGGCCCTGCCCCCACGCTGTTATGCCTGTCATGTATCCGTCAGGAGATTGGCTCAGCCATGAGGCATTAGAGGATAAGAGGACGGAAGGAGACGGCGCATTGTATGGAGCGTTGTGCCGTCAGTCGGACAGGATGAAAGATTTGAAGAAGGTGAAACAAAAATGATCAGTTCAAGAAAACCGGTGGCTGAGAGAGTGCGAGCTGCTGGTCAGACGCAAAAGCGATTCAGGTGTTAAGAAAGCAAAGGAAGGGTGTCTTAAAAAACAGTAAAAAAAAAATGTTGAAACCGGACAGATTGTGCATTGGGATGTCCTAAAGTGGCTGTAGGAAATGAGGAGTCATCAGAGTGAGCCAAGTCTGGTCGCCATGCAACATTTAACATCCCGACTGAGGCAGCACATTAGCGTGAAACCGAGAGCCCATTTGGTGAAAGTGGGTTTTCAATGACCGGCGAGGCTCTCAGAGCGTCAGGAAGGCAGGGGAGTTAATGGTGCCGCTTGATGGTGTAGCGATGGCGCAGAGCTGGGCGTGTCGGCTGCGTTCTCGCTTCGCCTCCGGAGCGGCTTGCATCTTCGCCGGCGTCTGCCTCCTCCTGCCTCCTCCTGAACCTGAAAAAAAAAAAAAACGTAGAAAAAAAAAAATCCTGCGTTGCTTCTGGGAACATATTGTTGGTGAGAGTACATTACATCAAAGGCGACGGCTTTGATTGGTAGCTAAACAATCTGTTGAATGACACACAGATATTCATCTACAGGACACTTGTCTACTTGTAAATTGTATGTGTCACAAGCCTGCAGCTAGCCAACAGGAAGAGCATACTCATCATACTTTTGGTTAGAGATACAATCAGTAATTATGCAAAAGACGTGAATCACTTTGCCAATTTCCATGGGCAAATTGCCAAAGTCAGGAGATATTGGAGCTGTTTGCTAAGGTACGTTTAATATGAGGTTAAGGTGCCTATATATATATATTTTTTTTTATTAAGAAATGTTTAAGAAGGCCATTGTTGACAATGGGACTCTTTGCCCACAGAAATCTCAGTAAATGAAAGCTTATTTCAGTAAGTCGGTTAAATTGCTGAAGTAAATGAACCTTTCAACATCAGCTGAGATAAATGAATCAAAACATAGAAACAAAGGAGGCAAGTGGGAGACTTCATTTGAGTTAGATAAATGTTAAATAACAATAACGTTTAGAAGGGGAGGGGAAGTCTGCAGGAAGTGAACATTTTGTCGACGTCGGAGCTCTTAGAAGTCAGCTGGAGGTGCTGAGGACAAAGAATCAGGAAACGGAGCTGCGTTTGGCGTCACGAGTTGCATAAAAGGGAAAGCCGAGACGGCGGAGGGCCGTCTGAGTGGAGCGAAATGTGACCTCGGCGATTAAAATGCGTGTGGGACGGAGATGCAGAGAGCAAAACTGCAAATATTTATCGCGACCTCCTTTAGACGCTGTTGCCTGTTGTCCGTCAGAGCGGCGTTTTCGTCAGCGCTGGTTAATTTGCCAAAGTGCATCCGACCTCCCAGCAGAGCACGTCGAGAACTAGTGTGAAGCAATTAGAGACTGTGAAATGTAAGAGGAGAGGCCGGAGCTTCACCTTCCTGTCACCCTGGCTTTCATCCGCCTCCGAGGCCTTTCTCGGGTCAATCCGGGTTCTGCTACTAGAAGCTAAAGGCAACAAAACTGGACTGAGGATGCAGATCTGATGTCTAAACACAGTTTATATTATTAGAAGCCACCTCTGCAGGTTAAATGTAGCTTGTTACTAAGGCAAATATTTGTGTTGAATAACCACAGTGCTGCAGTTTGTAACCTTTGCCAAAAATATAAATGTTTATTTTTCACATATTTGTTAAAATTGTCACTATGTTGTGATGGAACCAGATAAGATAGATAATCTGAAAAAAATCCAGCTCCTCTGCCTTTCCTCTATTGACCTGTTGTCATCTGAAAAAACACACACCTCCTTCAGAAACGACCAATCAGAGCCAGGATGAGGGTCTTATCGCTGTAAATCACGCTGGTCACATCCTCCCCCATTTCCCTCTGCTGTCCTTCAGCTATTTCAACACAACGAAGCCTGCTGTCAATGCTAAGGCTATCTTAGCTTAGCTTCTGAAGATGGCTAAGCTAAACGGTTTTCCCGGAGCAGTAAGTTGTTTCTCTGTCATTCGCAAATTTAGCAGCAAATACACGAGATTGATTGACAGGACCTATTGTTTGTTTTTAAACGGGAGCAGTGTATTTTTTTTTTCTTTTTTAAAAATGGCAATAGCAGCTGAGGGAAGCGTCTCTTTCCGCAGATTAAACGACATGGTGACAGGTAGAACTGATGCGTATTTATGTAAAAGTTACACACTGCAGCTTTAAAATCTATCCCTGTTTTAAATGTACGCACGCACTTAAAAATGTCATAATACATTTATATATTTAGATAGCAGAGAAGATCGAAACTAAATGTTTCCCTAGATTAGATATGTCTTAAGTTGTTTGCAATCCTGTCATTTAAAGAAACCCAAAGGACAAAAGACGTCAGCAGAACGGAGAGCTATCTGCTTGTCCATCTTTCTGTTATTTCAGCTGTTTGGTATTAAGGGAATCTCCTCTGACAAGTTGGACCTGTCTAATTAAAGATAACCAACTAAGGAAACTCGATTGTTCTGGAGTTTGTTTACTTACTTTTATTTTTTATCTTATGACTGAAGCCATAAAATAAAGGAAAAAAAAAAAAACCTTGACGGAGATAAAAGTTCTGAATCCTGTCTGACGACTGTGTGAAGCCATGTTGAAAACTGCAGCTCTTGTTGTGTTCCCTGTCTGCGGTTCTCTGTATTTATCAAATAGCTCCAGGTAGGAGCAGAACTTGGTCTCAGGGTCACGGCCAGGTTTATTGGTTTATTGGTGCACGTGCGGAGAGCGACTTGGCTGCAGAGCTGGGAGGTCATAATGTTATGCCTCATCTTTGCATGCTCACATGTGGGAAGTTGCGTTAAGATTTCTAATGCCGGTAAGTTTGACTCCAATGTTGTGTTTGCGACTGAAACAAACTTTTGCTTCCAAACTTTTTCTTCTCCCTCCATCGGTTTTTTGGTTGTCTTGTAAAAGTCAGCCCTATTGATGACCCTTCACCTCTGTTCATCGATACATTTCCTGTATAAAGGAAATGTATCGATGTGAAAATTTCACCAAATGAATTTTACTTTAGAAGCAGGAGTTGTTTTCCATTTCCTGAAAAGTTATTTAAATATTTTTTGGAGATGCCAGCAGCTAAAACCAAAGCAGAGTGTAGTAATAATCCGGTATTTTCAGATGTGCTGTTTGTATGAAATAAAGAATATTTACAGAAACTACTCAGCCCCATTTACAGTACAACACATCATCTCCTTTTCAGTTGTTTCTCTCTCTGCGCTCATGTGCCGGCCAGACGTACAGAATGGTTGGATTAGTGAAACTGGTTTTCACAAGAAAAATAATTCAGCATATGAACAGTTTCATCACCGCTTTTGACACTAAAGTTGACGCGGGTTGCAGTAACGGCGTGCTGCAACTGTGCCGTCATTTGAGTCATGCTCACCTCAATCTGCAGGCCTGATGAAAGTCACCACACCAACAATCTGATGCAAGTGTTTCATTTTTCCAGACTTTGTTCCTTCTTCCATATTTAAAAGTGACAAAAATCTGGTAAATCTGAGTAAAGTGGGTTTTTTTAAAAAAAATAGAAATTACAGGCTTCTTCTGCAGTTGACCTAATCACATAGTAATTTTAACATTTTACTCGTTTGTGTTTTTATTTGTTTATGGCTGAATGAATGCTAATTAAAAAAAAATCACATTTGACAACTTCAACTCTAGACAAAGCCATGTACCAAACCTGTTCTTTCCTCCTTCTAAATAAAGCCACGAACATACACAAACATTGCTTTGACGAATTTGCATTCACTGTCGGTTCCTTAACCCCTTATTTACAAGTCTAAGTGCTTCGGATGTCGAAATGATGCTGAACTATTTAAGTCCAGGTGCCAAAAAGCATGGAAGCATCTCTGTACCTCACCCATGAAGCTAGTTTAGCAATATTTTCTAAACTTCTTTTTTCTGTTTAAACCTACAGGTGATGAGTCCCAATTATTATTCAGTCTGATCATTTTTAACACATTGCTCATTCAAAAATATTTAAAAATCGGGAGGAAATACAGACTTTTATATATTGGCTAGATAATTATATGTGCAGTTTTTTAGTTTATATGTATTTACCACCTGAGTAAGAAACTTTTTTGCTTGCTTTAATTAATAGATTTTTTTTTGTTGTTATTTTCAATTTTTTTTTAAATTCTTTTTTTACTGAAATCTTTGGTTGTAGATCTTACAAATGTATTTTTATTTTTCCACTCGTAGCCTTTGTTCGCCTCATGTTTTCATCTGACATAAAACCTTTTGTATGTTTTAAAAAATAGTAATATATTTTGTCCCCAAAATAAAATAAAGACTAAAATCTTTAAAGCTCCTCCAAGTTATTTATTTTTTTTAAACTGAATTAGGCACATCACAAAACATTAAAAGGAAGGAGTTTAGCGGTGCAGTGATTAACAGATCCCCCCCGAATGATACCAAGTGCTTTGAAATGAATGTTTATTGGAGCTGTCAAACTGTTATACACAAAATACCAATTGCTAAACTCAAATAACTCAATTGTGACAGTTCCAGAGAAGCAGCTGGTAAAAGAATGCAGATGCAGGCAGGAACAACTGTTCACCCCACCAACCTGTAATAAAAAAAAAGAAATTATTTTATGATCACCGCCTTGCTGCAGTTTACTGCTCGTCTGAGCTGACTTCGTAGTTTTTTTATGTCCTTCAAAATCAGGACGGAGATTCAGTTTGCGCTTAATCACACGCTGACGCTCTTCGTTGGCCGGTGAAATATTTGCTCAGTTTGTGTTTCTGTGCAGTTGTGTAAAACACCGAATAGCTTGTTCCTGTCAGAAACCGTCTTACTTGTTGTGCTTTCCCACACACACACACGCACTTGCTCTAATCATTGCACGTCTGGTTCTCCTCAAACGACTTGCGTCAACGCTCCTGTTGCACACTGTCCTCGATTTCAGCTTTCCCAACATAGATAACCGCTGTATCCACACACACACTGTCACACACTTTCAGACAGTGAGGTCCTGTTTTACGACACGCCACTGGTGGCTTTGGTAAATGTTTTATGAATGGGCTTTGTCGAGTATGTTGTGCACCTGTCCTTGGTTTAAAGGGGAAAGCTTGTCCAATGTCTGCTGATGTGTGGGTGTGTGTGTGTGTGTGTATGTGTGTGGAGAACAGGGTGTGTTTTCCTTTAATCAGTAATCACTCTTGTGGCCCCGGACTTCCCTCTGTGCTCTGTGAGACCACTAAAACGGATCCGCAGATCAATCAGGGTCTCAGATTTGTTGTTTTTTTTTCCCCCCGTCTTTTTCTGCAATTTTTTATTTTTTTTTAACAAGGATGGAAATGTTTCTTTGTCTGTTTTCAGAGTAAATCCTGGAGCAAGTTGAAGAGCATGGTTCACTTTTCTCCTTTAGCCTTCACGCTAAAGCCCCGTCATTCGTGGGTGCAGCTCGCTGGTCACACAGGTATGCAATTTTTAACCTTTATTGTCTAGAGCTGGAAGATAAGATTGAAACCTTCATTGTATCTGTTTGGTAAATAAATCTACAGCCGGTTAGTTCAGCCCAACGTGGAAAAAAAAAAAAAAAAAAACCTGAAACAGGGCAGGCAGCTTGCGTGTCTCTGTCCAAAGGTGACAAAAACCAACCAAGCAACCTCTCTGCAGCTGATTTCTCTGTTTAATCGACACACAAACTTTCTTTTAACACCAGTTAGCACTGTCTAGAAGTAAGACAAAGCGGTGTCGATCAGATTTTTTTTCATTAAAAAAAATACAAATAAAAAAAAACACATACATGTTCATAATACAAAATGCTCCTTTTAATCAGTATTTTTATCTGCTGAAGGCAACTTCACGGCCGGAGACGCCGGCCGTCTGCTGAAGCGCTACTGCGAGTGTGAGCAGCAGTGTCTGGAGAAGCTCATGAAGGACGTCCTGCGTCCCTACGTCCCCGGGTATTACGGTGTGCTGCAGAAGGACGAGCAGGACTTCAACATCATGGACGACCTGCTGACCGACTTCGACATGCCTTCCATCATGGACTGCAAGATGGGCAGCAGGTGAGCATTTGGAGCCGGGGGTGGAATATTTTTACATCGCCCCGTTGACCACAGACGGGGCCAGATTTAGAAGAATAAGGGCCCCGAGGCTAGAGCCACTTTACATGTTCTGTCTGAAAACTGACAAAAAAACAAAGCAAAAGATCTTTTACTCATTCAAATTACAGAACATTAATGGATTAGGACCGCACATTCGCAGGTACAGATTGGTGTATTATCGGATTAAAATGTGCGGCAGATGGCCGGATGGTGATTTTTAAGTATTTGAGTGTAGCTTCAGTGAGTAAAACTCCAACAATCAATACCACATCAATATGAACATACACTTAAATCAACAATTTGTTTGCACCTCCCCTCTCCTAACAAAACTAGGCCCATTTAAGGTATTTTCCGTAGCCCGGCCCGGCACACAGAGACTGTACGAGTCAGGCAAATTAGCTATAAGTTCAATTAAAACACAGATTTTAAGAAATTTTAGAATATTGTATACAATATTTCAGAAAACATCACAGTTCTCTGCAAGTTATAATCTAGAAGGTTTGGGCACAACCAACCTGATGAGGCTCCAGCTATTTTACTAAAAGGGATTTGTTTAAAGATATGCAGCTGGAACTGCAGTGAAATATGGCTCTTCAAAGTATGGAAATGAAATAAAAGCAAGCCACACTTTTCAGATTTTCTAGTCGTAAAATACACTAGATTGGAGGGAAAAAACCCACCAAGCAATATGAAAGAAACCCAACACAGTGAGCCAATTTAACCAAGCGAACCTTCCGATTTCAGGACCTGCCTGGAGGAGGAGCTGATAAAGGCGAAGGAGTGCCAACGTCCGCGAAGAGACATGTACGAGAAGATGATCTCCGTGGACCCCGCGGCCCCCACCGAAGAGGAGCGCGCTCAGCAGGGCGTCCTGAAGCCTCGCTACATGAGGTGGAGGGAGACGCTGAGCTCCACCGCCACGCTCGGCTTCCGCATCGAGGGCATTAAGGTCAGCCTCGTCCCCGAACGTCCGTCGGCTTTAGCGTGTCTGACTGCTGGCGTCAGAGCCGGCCGGGGGTGGTGAGCAATAAATAGTGCAGCATGTTTTTACACGAAGTAAACAAAGAGTGGGAGTGGATTTCTTCTTGACAAGACGAACTGCAGTCGGAATGGCAAATGGTGTTTAGACATGCAGCTGTGCAGAGGACTGTTTGTTCTCTTGGAAAAAGAAAAAAAAAAAAGAAAAGAATAAATCCCATCCCGCTCATCAAAGCCAAAAATGCTTTATTTGCATACCTGAAAGACAAATGAAAATGCTGGCAGTGGAAGTTTTTTTTCCGGTCAGACAGGTATTTACAGCCAACTTAAAGGGTCCAATCGTGTTCAGCTGCTGCTTCAGCAAATCATGTGGTAATAAACCAAACGCCTGGTCACGCCGTACCGTGGAGTCGGGAGTGGAAAAATAGAAAAACAAAGAATAACACGACACTCAAGATTTGCTGCGGTGACTTTTAATTTTGCAACCTTTCCGCATTGATTTTTCCGGTGAATCTAAATGGACAGAGCGGCGTCAAACGAGGCAGCCTGCCGTCTCTACCGTTAGCCGATTACAAGAACTATGCTGGACGAAATTTGCCAGGACAGCATGGTGGGCCTCAGGCCGTCCCTCAGCGTTTTGTCTTTTCATGTGCAACACTTCAAAACATCCAAACTGGGCTTTCCCGTCTTTATTGCCCATTTCTCATGGTTATCCCAACGGCTAGCGTCCCCTCCGCTCCCTCCGTCTGTATTCAGGAAGAGCTTAACACATTCCAGAGAAATGGGACACTCCTTCAAGAAGAATGTCGTTGAGTTATTTGCATTACATAAACCAGGATGACTTTGAATATGTTCGTTTGTGTTCTGCAAATGGTTATTAATACCACTGAGCAAAAGTCTATTATAATTTTTAAAAATGCTTGAGAAGGTATACAGCACACTTGCACAGCTGGAGAAGTCTGATGTATAATGTGAATACAGATACACTTTACATATTTCATACAATGATCATTTTCTTAAGCGGCTCTTTTAGTAACTTTTGCTTGATTTAATTTTGAACCGATTGCTGTTTTTAGGTGTAAATATAATGCAGTTTTTTAGTTCTTCAATTGAATAATTGTACTTATTTCCTACAACGGAATATCAATGGAAGTGCCAGTAATTTTTAGTTCACTTTTCTATGAATGTTGTCCTTTGTTAATCCTTTTTTGCCACAAGTATTAACATCCAATAGAATAATTACATGCACCCTTTTTGTTTTTTTATTTTGAAAACCTAGCTCTTCCAGTACATATCAAAAATCTTAATAGGTTTTTCCAAAACGTTATGCAAAATTTGCTGCTCTAAACAAGTTTTATTTCTCCTTCTAAAACCTACCTGTTGTGTCTCAATATAAACTATAAATATCACGATATTGGGCATGAAAAAAGGGCATACTGTTACCCATAAAGTAATTTGACATGTTCCTCTTCCTGTCGCGTTTAAATGTTACTTTAAACCGCCGCGTTAATGAACTTGATCAATAATATTTTCACTTGATCCCCGCTAAAAGAAAAGCCCACGTCACAATTATTTCATGAGTGAAAGGTAAAAAAAAAAAGATTTGACTCTAGCTTTATTGGTAACAGTCTAGGTTTTACATTCTGAATATTCGTGGTCTCAATGGGTCTAAAGTGTAGCTTTGTAAAACAAATCTCAGGAACAAAAAGTAAGTTGTTTTTGCTTTTTCCCTCTGTTCCAACAGAAAGGTGACGGATCGTGCAACACCGGCTTCAAGAAGACGAAGCACAGGGAGCAGGTGGTGAAGGCCTTGGAGGATTTTGTTCAAGGCAACGTTCAGATCCTGGTATGAAACCCCATGAATTGATTATTCAGGAGGAATAGAGACAAACTGAATGACCACAAAAAAGAAACAAAAACAAACATTTTTAAAATAAGTTTATTTCTTCATTTATTTACTGGAAGGGCAACATTCGATGAATTAAATCAGTAAATCTAAACCGCCCCCAGTCTGTGGCCGCAGCATCAGCTACTCTAGAAAATCTGTTTGGTCTGCAGGTGTTGGCCAATCGAACCAGTTTCCCATTTCCCAGCGTTTATGCCGAGTTTAAACACACTGCTGTTTGCTTCATGTTTACGCCCCAGACAACAACCCTGCTCACACGCGTTTATTAGAAGTAGATGTCGCTCCAGACGTCGTCTGACAGGAAAAAGAAAAAGGTGTCATTTCCTGTTTTTGTTCTTGCTTTCTGATTCCCTCCACTGTTTTTGTAGAAAAGTTACCTGAGGCGTCTGGAAGAGCTGCGCTCCGTTCTTGAGAAGTCAGACTTCTTCAGGACCCATGAGGTGAGGAGACGCTTTCCTCTCTGAGCTCGTTTCCCCTTCCTGTCTGGCCGCTGCGCCTTCTCATCGCCTTTCCGTACTCCCCTCACCCCCCCCCCTCTCTTGTCGCAGGTCGTGGGCAGCTCTCTTCTGTTCGTGCACGACTCATCCGGAAAGGCCAGCGTCTGGATGATCGACTTCGGCAAGACGGTTCCGCTGCCGCCCCCCATGACGTTGGACCACAGATCGCCCTGGGTGGAGGGCAACAGGGAGGACGGCTACCTGTGGGGGATGGACAACCTCATCGACATCTTCGGCAGCATGCTGCCTCGGACGCCTTGCGACGGAGAGCAAAGCTCGGAGGAGGCGTGACGCGGCTGGGCTCCGTATGAAATCTTTGTACGCCATCATCAAAGTGTCTTAATCCACTCGGGATAAAAGGAAACGTCAGGAGGACGGAGTGGGACATGCCTAAAAGACTGTTGATATGCATTATTAAGAGCTTCTGAGCAGAAGGTTGCGAAACGTACAAGACTAAATATCTAAATATTCTCACGTTGACTTATTGTCTGAGAATTCAATGCTACAAACTAATTCAAAAACTTTGACCCAATTCCCCCCCCCCCAACTCCCCAAGACACACTAGTGCTCATCCCCTCCTCAGCAGCCCCCTCTGCTGGAAGTTGTTGCACACAGCAAATCGTCTTGCATCCATGAACTTGACTCTGCAGAACCCAAAGTACTCTGTCTTGGCAAGATCTTTGTTTTTTTTGTTTTTATTTTTTTTTATTGATGGACCACTTTTTATGTTAAAGCACACAGCAACACTAAAACACTGGTGAGACCAAGTGTTAACTAACTCAGAATGTAAATAGCTTAATTTAATCTTTTTGTTTTTGGGCCTTGGGATAACCTTCTTAATATTTGTAAAGTTCCTATGCCTAACACTTTTTTTTTTTATATATATATATAATTGATCATTCCAGTGCAAAGGACTCCCTCCACAGAGTTCACCCAAGTATAAACTGACTTGTATCTAATCTTAAAAAGTTTTGCCTTTTTTAGAAACGGTTTTATCCAATAGTTTTTGTATGACACAATGCAGTGACTTATTTTTTTTCTTTTATTCTTAATGTACGGTGAGCAGCTTGGCCAAGCTACGCCTCTTTGGAAATTGTTGCACTGTGGATCCTCAAAAAGCCATCGAACAAAACAAGCAGTGCCTCTGTGTGTGTGTGTGTGTGTGTGTGTGTGTGTGCTTGGTTTACAGCTGAACATGAATTAGATTTTCTCTAATCAGCTTTGCTTTGGGGATTTTACAACAAACTGGTGGTATAAAGGGTGAAATTTAACTAGAGGTAAGATTAATGTGTTAGAGCTTTTAAGAGGCGTGGTTAGAACAAAAGACTGGAAAATCTTTGTCCATTTAAGGCTAAAGAATTATTGAAATGAGTTGACCTTTAAACACGAGGATGTTTTGGTACACTAAACTGGATGGTGTAGCGTCTGATGCTAGTATTCAGCATGTTTACATAGAAACATTGCTGTAAGATACCAGTGCAGTGCTGACAATAATAATGTTTTGGAAATCGATCAGTGTCAATAATGTTCTGGAAATCGATCAGTGTCAATAATGTTCTGGAAATCGATCAGTGTCCGGCAGCTCTTTTAGAGGTTCCGCATGCAATTCTTTTAACTTGGTACAAAAATTTACTTTGGCACTGCATAAATCTGACATAATGAAAATAAAATAAAACATTTTCATCTCTAAATAGTAATCACACCAGGCGGAAATGTAGTATTAATGTTTACAAAGTATTACAAGCCCACAAATTACCTTGTGATGTGGGGAAATAATCAGGTTCTCAAACTGGGTGCTACTTTCCAAGAGAAAAAAAACTGGATATAAACCATGTTTTTTTTGTTTTTTATGTTTGTTTTTCTTAAAGGTCTTAAACAAAGACTAATGGAAATTGTTAATCCCTGCTTTGTCCACATTACGGATTGCAATAAACTGAAAATAAGATCGACGGTAACCTTTTCTTTTTTCTTCATCAGAGCAGCTCAAGATCAAATCAGGGTAGAAAAATACAATACAAGAAGGCATTTTATTTTAAATTGCTCAAATATAAATACTTTAAAATCTTTTGTTCGGTTAGTTGAGAAACTGAACCAGGTTAGAAGAATGAAAGACAAAACCAAGGACCAAAAGTGCCACATCAATTTATTAGCAAAATAAATTTATTTAAATAAAGTTGTGAATGTGTGTATGCGCTGTGTAAGTCAATAACAAACATATTTTAAATGTAGAAGTATTGATTAACATTGTATATACTTGATTATTCAGTGGGTGGGTCTAACGCCGTTACAGACAAGGTGATTGGTCGACGTGAAAGCTGCTGTGAAAATTAACCAATCACACTTTGAAGGTTTGCTTGATGGGAAAGTCGGTTCAAAATGTTTCGCAATGGACTGTAGTTGTACAAACTGACATATTAGGCTATTGAGACCATAAAAAATATTTTTTTAGATATATGATGTCTGCAATTTTTATTGCTCTATCACTTGTCTAAACATTTATGGAATGATTGTGACACTTTTGTTCTCTCGATTAGACAAAATCTTCTCAATACTAAAGTTGCGTAGCGACCGTTTAGGCAACAGATGAAACTAGTTTTTGAGCAGCGTCACTGTGCTTCCTGCGGCTGAGTCCTCGTGTGGAGTAACACCGCCTGTCCCGCGAGCCCGGCTTCCACTCCTCCTTCCGGAACCACATACTGGCTCCCGTCGTTGGCTCGCTGAGGGTCCATCGTCCTCAACTGCCCGTTGCTCTGGGCAACGCTGTCCAGACTCCACAGCTGGTAGCGCAGGCTCTTGCCCTGCTTGGCGAGGATGTAAACCTCAGCGGCGCTCGTGCTGGTGATGGGACAAGGAAGATGGCCGCCTTTGGAGACGTAGAGCCAGGGCACAGATGGATCCGGCTGAGCGTACTCGTGGATTACGCTCTCCTGGTTCAAACCGAGGAGCACACCTGCAATCAATGGGTAATTTAGATCCATGGTTCAGGAGAGAAATGGTCTTTAAACTAAAGGCTAGTTCAAAGACCAAAAAAACAACATTCTATTTAAGAAGCAGGAATTCCAACATGGCGACGCTCAAACATGGTTCACAGCATAAACATGAATACGGTTCGCCGCTTACAATCATTTCAAACTTCCATAAGTTTGAAAAAAAACACTTTTTATTTGTTTAGTTTATTGATGCACATGTAAGACTGATTGTAAAACTGATTCTAGATGCACTTAAACATGTTTCCACCACATATTGCTGTAGTTGATGCGAGGGACGGCGGCCATATTGAAACACAAAGTCCGCCTTCGTGTTTCATTGTGGCCTTACAGTCAGAGTTGCTCCCAGTGTAAAATCCGACTTCAAGTGGTGTTCAAGTTGACATTTCCGACTGGGAAGTCAAAATTTCCCAGTTTGGAGTGCAACTGGAATGCAGTATCAGCGTCATTCATCTTTCTATCAGAACCGACCAGCTCGGCTGTGCTATCGAAGAAAAGCGACTTCTAGGTATGATGCTGTCACTGTCGCATTTTACTGTGGGAATTTCTTTTTTATCGTCAAATTAGGTTGTTTTTTTTTTGTTTGTTTTTTTTTTTTGTCACATATGCATTTAACTACAGTCTGATTTAGAATAGAAACAGCCGAACAACAAAAGATCCCAGTAAAGACATAAAAAAATACTGAAGTTTGCTGTTTTAACATGAAGAACCTCCAGGGATGTAAAAGCAGCTTATCAGAAAACTGTAAAATTGCTCGTATCTAGTTTATTTTCTTTTTTTTTTTTTCTGTAAGATGTCAAGAAATACAATATTTAATGCAGAAAGTCATTTTTACTTTCAATTATGTGTCTATTAAACTGCAAAAGCTAAAATGGGTCACGTATCTTTACACCCTGCATTAAACACTCCTAAAGTCAAGATCTGATGCGAGTCAGAATGCAGGAATTAAACCAAATCCACTTCATGAAAAATGGAGACAAACTTTTTTTTTTTTTTTTAAATCCTCTGCCCAACAACAAGGTCTTACCTGAAGCAACGGCCCAGTGCGCCCTGTAACCCTCACGCTGGCACGGCTCATGGTTGAAGTCCTCATCGTACCTGCGCATACCGTCAAGGAGCCGCGTGTCGCAGGTGAAAATATTTGCCGTCACTTGGCAGCAGGATACGGGATGAGAACGGGTTGTCCGCTCCACAGGTGTTGGACGACGGCTGCCGAGTTTCTGCCACTCAGACCTCCCGACAGCAGCTCGGCCTTACAGACGCAGAGCTCCTCTGCCAGCAGGGCCATGTTGCGCGCTGGAAATACAGAAAGCTCAGCGAAAACACGCGGCGACAACACAATCGCAACACCGGGTTCGAAATCTTTCATTTTCCATTATAACTGATTTCTGCGAGCAAAGTGTATTGTCTCTACTCCGGGCAATGGAAAAAGTATTCAATCTCTTTGGGGTGTCTTATTTCTAAGTTAAGTGGAACACAATCTAAGGTTTATTTTCTACAAATCTGGAGTTTATCACATTTATTTGTTGATATTTTTGCTTCTGTGTATTTTAGTGCATAGAAAGCAGCAACAGAGATATTATTTGAAATGGGAATAACTACATACAGCAGCATCAATGTGAATTCGATGAAAGCACCAGTGGTTATAAAGGCACAGTTAAATATGAAGGAATACAAAACTTAATCAAATCAAATAAATAACTTTAAAATGTTCCGGCGTCAAGTGGTCTTGCACACTGCGGTTACCTGAAAACATTTCCCCCTGGGCGGTGTAGCCCCTCCTCGCTGCTGTCTGAACCACCGTCTCCATGGCGACGCTCAGCTGCGGCTGCCGCAGGTGGGCAGCCATCCACAGAGCCACCAGGCCGCACCTGAAGTATCAATACTCGCTGTGAACGGGTCACGTTTTAGGACTCGCGTCTACAACCACTCATTATAGGGAAACTAAAAAAATAAAAAATACTCGGTTTGTGTTTAGTGACAAATTTACACACGCTCCATCACCGGTTTCAGGTTTCAGAGCACTCGATCCGGTGACTTACTGTGGGCCGTCTTGGATGAGGGAAGGCACGTACTTGTTTACTAGTAACCACTGCCGATCCTGCCTGAAACTAACCAATGAAACATTGCATCAAATAAGAGAAGAATGACTTCCTGTGAACAACTTTGACATTATTTTTGTTTTGTTTTTTGTTTTTTTACAGTCTAGCTCAAAATGACTTTTTGTTCCAAAATATTTAAGGGTCAGTTCAAAATGTACAAGAGCTAAACTTGCATTTTTGTGCACACACAGACTAAAACTTGGCTTTGTGTAAAGGCGCCATAAATAAACTCCTTTAACAGCCACAGATTAGATTAGTGTTGCTTCGTGATCATATTATAGTCAGTGACGCAACATTTCTTTCCCCTTTAATTAAGCAGATGAGGTACTGATTTTCAAGCACAAAATAGAAAGCTCCAATTGATTCTGTAAACGCAAGAGACTGCGTGTCCTTCAGTGAAAACAACAATCATTATCTTTGAATAGCCAGATTAGTACAGCACACAACTACTTGTTTTCACGTCACCGGGTTCTCCCTCCTGAGCTTTGGCTCTCTGGAGCTCCTCCAAAGTTGGTACTGTCCCACCGACTGCTTCTCTGATAAATTTGGTCAGCGTTAGCCATGTTAGCTCGGCTGGAGGGCTATAACTTGGTTGGATTTCATGCAGAAGTATCAGGGCTAAACATAAATGCATGTCAAACATTTCAGATTTTGATTTATAAAAGTGTTGACAACCATAAGATGTTTTCCTTCCGCTTCACATTTATGCACCTCTTTTTTTCTGTCTTTTGCATTTCTCCTTTCTTATTTGTTGTACCTTGTACTTGTTTTCATTTACTTTTGTTTTATTACCAGGTCTCTTGTTCGATTGAAATTTACAAGTGAATTACAAAAAAATGAAATATTGCATAAAATCCAAATATTTCCTGCCAGTCATTTCAGAAAGTTAAACTTATGTGGAATAGGATACACAGAGTGGCATATCCCAAGCCTTTTGTTTCTCGTAATGTTTCTGATTATGGCTAACAGATAATGAAAACACAAAAAATGTCAATAGTGTGAAAAGGACTTTCGTTTTTTTTTCTGTTTCTATCCTGACGCTTGACTATATCAGTGCTGTTCTCCTCTGTGCTATTGCCAAACAAATTCAGTTTGTGCTAAGTTACCACAAACTCCAGACAAAATACTGAAACACTGTGGTCGTCATTTGGCAGGAAGAGGGAAAAGCTTAAGGGGCAGAAACAGAGACCAAAGGTCGCCAGGCAAAGCAGATGTCATTGCTGTCACCCGACAGAGTTTAATAATCTGATTCTGTAAATCTGATTTACAGTCCAATCAGATTTGCCCTGACTGCAAATCTGATTGCCCTGGCCAGGCCTCACACATGCACAATATGTGACCCAAATATAACTCAGGCTTGGGTTCGTCACCACTTTAGTCAGTGAGGAGTAAAATTATCACAAGATGTTTTGTAACAATGACAAAATATCTTGATTTCCTAACACTAGTTCATTTATTTATTATGATTATTTTTTCACATCTTCAGAAGTGAGGGTTTTATTTATTCTTATGCCAAATCTCACCAGCTCTCCCTCTGTGTGAGGAGCAGGCAGGCCTCAGTGTGGTCCCCCTCCACAGGACTCCTGCTGCTGGCTATAGTCTGGTACAGCTTCTTCTTCTTCGCTGCTGGAGGTGGGGGTGGAGCTGGGGGTGGGGGTGGGGGTGGAGGGGCAGACATCTTCAGCTCCTCCACCTGAACACAGAGAGAGAAGGAAAGGCTCTGTTGGAATATTTTGTATAATTTCAGAGAGAGCGATGATCATACAAACCTGCAGCCTCTGCTCCTGCTTACTGGTGTCTGACTCGCTGCTTTGCTGCGTTCATAGCGGCACGGAAATTTTATCATCGACTCTAAAACTTAATTTGCGCAAAAGTAACACCAGAAATGTCATTCTACCACGATATATAAGCTGGTATTGCACTAACTTCACAGACCGTCAACTTGAGCTGGCGCTCACCGGTTTCATGCCCATATTTAGCAGAAGTTGCTCGTTTTGTTCTTCTTCTTGCTTAAATGGGGTAAGCAAAGCAACGTTTTGGCGCATTACCGCCACCAACTGGACCGAAATGTTCTCCAAAAGGTGCATCATGTCTGTCTGCATTTTGTGGTGCTGTATTTACATTGTCGCATTTATTACAGACATATCACAACAGCCGATGAAAAAAGTACCACTAAAAACAAATAAACAAATAAATAAATAATTGTGTGAAAGTGCAGTACGCTCAATTTACTTTACATTAGAGTTGCTTACAACTGAACACAAGTGTTCATTGTGTTCCTCAGGGAAACTGCCTGGGGAAAGAAACTACCTCTGAGGTGGCTGGTTTCGGTCTGAGGAGCATAACAATGAAACAGTTTCAGGTGGAAATGTGTCCACGCTTTGTAGTCCAATTCTAATACTAAAATCAAGCCTTTAAAAATATATCAACTAAGAATTCTCTTTTTTTAAAAAAAAAAAGCTATTGATTCCTTTGTCAGAAAATAATGACTTATTTTTTTCTTCCCAAACAGGACACTTAAGTCTTGTTGGCAGGAAGACATAATGGAGATTGGACAGCAACAAAAATCCAAATATTTAATAGTAGAGTGACAGTAACGTTTCCAGGAGTAGATTATTCCAAATATAAAACACGCTTTCACTTTCTTACACAGGAGGAGATAGGGAATTAAATTTAAATGATCATATTGCACAGTGTTAATCAGTTTTATGGTTATGTAAAAATGCATAGAGATGCATAAGAAATACAGGCAATGAATTCTGTGTGTCTTTAATTCTTCCACAATGTCACATCAAGGAGATAAAGCTCAATAATGGACTTTCAGTGTACGCCGGGGGAACCGTGGAAGATGTTCTGTTGCGTTGTCTAAAATGATCGGAAATAGGGAAGACAACTGATTCAAAACCTGGGAAAAAAAGAAAACAAAATGGAGTTTCGCATAAAGAGTTTATTGCAAAGGAATTCCAGATGTGAACGTTTTATTATTTTATTTTGGTTTCGAAAACTAACACATTTGTATTAGGACATGAGTATTTTTTATTTTATTTTATTTCATGTCGTTTTGCTTCTTTGGTGTCAGCGACATTCTGGTTCACACTCCAGACCAGTTGATGGCGGTAGCGCACCACGTCTTTGTTTCCCAACCTCTGAAAAATAACACAGAAGAAGAATTATTTTTCATTGTTCCCGCGAGAAGATAAACGCGATTTGAGAAAACCGGGGCTTTCATTCATCAGATCGAGGTGAGTAGCTCTGCGTTTAAATTAACGGCTTCGCCGCATTCAGGGAGTTGTTAAATCTCCTTCCAAGGTATTTATAGACTTATGTTTCTATGCGTTTTGTAAAAAAAATCCCTCGTTAAGTAATTGTTTCATTTAGGTTGATTTATTCTCCTGAAACCGTTGACCTAGCAAGCTAGCAAGTACAGCTAACAGGCTGTCCGTGCTGAATGGCTGTTTGCTAACCACGGTTAGCCTCTGTTCCTTCAGATTGTTTAAAGCTGTTTTGTTTTACTCTAAGTGATCTGAAATAGACTTCAAGATGACCACGCCGGAGGTTCGTCCTAATCACACCATCTACATCAACAACCTGAATGAGAAAATCAAGAAAGACGGTGAGGTTCTATACAACCCGTCCAGGTCGCATCCGTCCACAACTCGATTTTGTTTGACGTAAACTCACATCCGATTTCGTTTTCTCCCCGTCTATACGCAGAGCTGAAAAAGTCGCTTTATGCCATCTTCTCGCAGTTTGGCCAAATTCTGGACATTCTGGTAGCACGGAACTTGAAGATGAAGGGCCAGGCCTTTGTTATATTCAAAGAGATCAACAGCGCCTCCAACGCCTTGAGGTCCATGCAGGGCTTTCCCTTCTACGACAAACCCATGGTAGGTTAATTAAACACTGAACAACTGCAAAAGTCTGTATTTTTAATTAGGCCCGAGCAGCTGAGCGCTGCGAAGCCCTATTGTTTTTGTACTGTTTCTTATTATTATTCTGCCCCCCTAAAGAGGGGCCTTTTTGGGGGCTTTATCATATTCAAAAACTCACCAAACTTGGCGGACTCGTTAAGGTAGTTTCAAAATTTCCTATTTTAAAGCCATCGCAAACAACAGCACCACCCTTTGCTATTCACTTACTTCATTGTAGAGACATGAAATTTGGTACACTTGTAGAGCTCCCCAAGACGCTCAAAATTTACAATTAATGTCATAGTGCAAGTATCACAGGAAGTCGGCCATTTTGGATTGAAGTTCCGATTTTGACCCCATTTTTGCCGTTTACAGCCTTTGTATTTGATCGAAGGTTTTTCACTTTCATTTTCCTTCAGAGTTAAATCCACCAGCTTTTTTCTTTGTCTTTACTATTTATGTAGTGCTGCCATTAAGTGGACATCTGTGTTATTACCTACTAGAGAAATCCATCCATTCTATCTTTTTTTTATGCATTCTTATCATCTGGTACATATTTGATTTGTTCTGACTTAGAAATCCCCTATAGTTGATAGAATTATCCATTTCTTATTCTTTTTTGTTTGTTTGTTTGTTTAGCAATGTTCTTTAGGTTGCCTGTCTCGTTAGTTTGATAATTGGTTGTGTGTGTCTCTACTTGTTTTATATTCTTTATTTAAAAACCATCTGTACTTTATTCTGAAAAAAGACAAAACAGATGGTGACAGGCTACTGTTTTATTAAAATATGATCTGAAGATACTGAAGATAATAGAAATGTAGCAAAGTGGACTCAGTGCATCCAGTCATAAAATGGGAGAAAATCCCATTTCATTACTGGGGAGATTGGGGGGGCCACAAACAAGAACATTTTTAAGAACAATTTTTGGGCAAATTTACAGTGAAATGTAAAGTAAAATGTGATTTTAAAGCTGTTAAAATTTTAAACCTGATAAAATTATAAAAAAAAGAGAAAAAAGGCTACATAAATTAATGGTTTTAATATACCATTGTCAATCTAAACTTAATATTTAGCTATTAAAATCTGTGTTTTAACCCCTAACCCCCTGAAATAGATACTTCAAATGTCTAAGGGATGCAGTTGCATAGGATTAATAGTCATGCAGAACTGATTTGACCGTTTCCATAGCAACGATCAGAAGCAGGACATTACCCCAGAACTACAGTGACCTCATTGTAGCTATGACCTCACTGTCTGTGACACAGATCTATGTCATCGATCAAAGAACATCTGAGGTTATAAATGCTTCCATCTCAAAACATCAGGTAGTCGACAAGCAGCCCTTTGACGATCAGCCCTGTGTTTTTACTGGAGTGTTTCAAATGGAGGAGGTTTTGATTACGATGTTTTTCCCCTTGTCATTCGGAACCGGCTATTTGGTGACCACGGGAGTCAGAAAAATATTCAACACACTCCTTCCTCATATCGAATTTGATATTACAAGTTACAAGGATGAGTCCATGGAAGAATACGATGAAATTGATGCTTACATTTTCAGCCCTTCTTGGGCAGTGAAACCAACTTCCCCGGCTGGGGAAGAAGACTCGAGTAATTTAAAAAAAAAGGAATGTCAAATTAATGCCGAGCTGGACGCTGCCCTCAGACGATACGAGCAATGGAGTCGCTCTAAATTTGGTAGAGTTAAATGTGGACCCCCTCCGCCGACAAAGGCAGACTTGGATCATTAGACAAGTCCGGAGGGATTTTTCCCAGATAAGGAAAGTTTTGAGAGGTTCGTAGCATTTTTACGTAAGGAGTTTTAAGGGTTAATTTATTAAAGTAAATAAAGACATGGCGAATCTTTCTTTAACTTTAAACATTTTTTAACAGATGGTCATAATTCTCTTTAGGCCGAGTTACTCTTTAGTTGTAAAACTAAGACGGTTCTGGAACCAGTCTCCTGGAGAGGGGCTGGACTTACTTCCACTATGGAGTTGCCCACGGTGAGAGGCACTGGGCAAGAATGGGCATACTTGTTGCCCCCCCCGCCCCCCCATCTCGGTGCCTGTGTACGATGGTCAAGTGGTTCCTAAATTCTTAAAAAAAATTTTTTTTGCCATGAATAAAATGGCAAAAATAAAAGATCATGACTGCACAGTTGGTAGCACTGTTGCCTTGCAGCAATAAAGTCGTGGGTTTGAATCCCAGCCTGGGTTCAAACCCACATGTTCTCCATGTGCATGAGTGGGTTCTCTCCGGGTGTTCCGGCTTCCTCCCACAGTACAAAAAGACATGAATGCACATTAAATGATAGATGGATGATGGAAACATTTTTTTAACTTGTTTATATTAAGTATTATTATTAGTAATAACAATAGCAATGTTAATATGAAAATATTAACATTCATATTAATATATTCATATTATTAAATATATATACATGTGTGTATATATATATATATATATATATATATATATATATATATATTAAACCTTAAACATGTTTTATAAAACATAACATCGCTGAATCTGCGCAACAGCCTTCCGCGATGCCCGTGCAGGTGAAGGTGCTGGAAATTGCATGAAGCTCCTGTGGTGGCTGGCGGGCGGCGGTCGCTCGTACCCCCGCAGTGGTCAATAGGCCGGAGCGGCGCTTAGCTGCGAGGGCCGCACGACCCCGCTTGCGGCTTTAATTGATTTTGTTTTTAAACCCAGATTAGTTCTTAACGGTGCTTTCACCAAACAGTGCTCAGGTTAGTTGCGTGCTGATGGGATGTAAAGAAAAGGTGAGGTCTGATAGGTAAAGTCATTTTATTTGTAAAGCACATTTTCAGCAACGAGGCAATTCAAAGCGCTTTACATGAATTTAAAGGACAGTCAAACAAAAAAAAAAACAAACGAAAGAAAACAGCAAAAGAAGAAGAAAAAGAATCAAATAAACTTGATCCGGCTAGATAAGTGTAAGTAAGTGTCCTTTGGTCTAAAAAGTAGTTGCTAAGGTTTGTTTTTTCTGTTCTAATCACTGGTTTGGGTTGCTAGATACATATAAGTAAAGGCTAAATGTTCCTGATATTAAACTTTGTGCTGTGTCTGTCTTCTGTTTTAAGCAATTCGTGTCTATATCTTTTGCAGCGTATCCAGTACGCCAAGACAGACTCCGACATCATAGCGAAGATGAAGGGGACCTACGTGGAACGAGACCGTAAAAAGGAGAAGAAGAAGCCCAAGCCTGAACCGGGCATAAGCAAGAAAGCAGCAGCAGCCATGGTGGCTGGAGTCCCTGCTGCCATGCCGGTGAGTGGAGCTCTGACTGCCGCTGCGGAGTCGGTGAGGACGCATTTCAAACTTGATTGCTGTCTGCAGGGAATGCCTCCTATGAGCCAGGCTCCACGGATGATGCACATCCCAGGTCAGCCGCCGTTCATGCCCCCTCCCGGCATGATGCCCCCACCTGGAATGGCCCCCGGCCAGATGCCCCCAGGGGCCATCGCTCCTGGTCAGATGATGCCTGGACAGATGCCCCAGCAGGTAGTGTTTCCGAGTGTTCCTCAGTTAGAGCCGCCTGACTCTCATTGACGGGTAGAGTTGACACGATGGGGTTTCCTCGCAGGTTTCAGAAAATCCCCCCAATCACATCCTCTTCCTCACAAACCTGCCAGAGGAGACGAACGAGCTCATGCTCTCCATGCTGTTCAACCAGTGAGTACCATCTCTATTTATTTGTTATGTTTTTGCTTGTTTGTTTTTTTTTGTTGTGCAATTTCTGAATGGATTTGGTATTTTCCCAAACTAAATCAGAGCTGTATGAGAATCGGCTTCTCTGGTTTCAGCCGATCCTCATTCAGAAAAGCAGCAGAATTTACTTAAATAGTTTCTTTTATTAAACAAAGACGTAAGTGCACTGAATTACAAATGTATTTGATAACTATGCCCCGGTACAGAGTTACACCCATAGCTTTGGAAGCTCGCTCCAGGATGTAAAAACAACCTTAATCAGTTCAGTAAGGAGTTTAGCAGCCAATGTAAAATAAATAATAAAATGATAAATACAAAAGGTTTACTAATTTGGTCAAACATGCGAAAATAAACTGCAGCAAACTTTTCAAATGGTTCATAAAGAGCAATTAGAAATTCTGTCTTTAATGTCAAATAAATAAAGGCTGAAGTCGCTCAGAGCATCCAGCGTAGAATTAGACGGGATAGATCTGCACTTATGGATCAAGCACATTGTCACTGATACCCCATCTACATTTTTTTTTTTTTCTTTTTTTTTAATTTTTAAAATTGCTGCCTCTCTCGTATTTATTCGCGTTTAAAAGTTTGTCTCCGTGAAGGCAGAACCTGACCGCTTGTGCTTCTTCAGGTTCCCCGGCTTCAAAGAGGTGCGATTGGTTCCCGGTCGCCACGACATCGCCTTCGTGGAGTTTGAAAACGAAGTCCAGGCCGGCGCGGCGCGCGACGCCCTGCAGGGCTTCAAGATCACGCAGACAAACGCCATGAAGATCTCTTTCGCCAAGAAGTGAGCCCTCCCTGCAGGCCCTGGGTTCAAATGCTCTCAGCTCTTTTTTTTATCTTTTTCTAAGAATGTTGCTGATTTGAGGGCACTTCCCCCTCTTCGAGGACTGCCATGTAAGTATGCGTTTAAATGTCAAGTTGCTGAGCTTTAACACTTCCCAGGCAGAAAACACTCGTTGGTAAACGACACAATAAAAGCTGTGAATTTTGATTACAGATTTATTCTGCCGTTGAATCCGCAACTTGACATTTGTTTTTATAAACTGTTAAAGCATTGCACCCAGAGTCTGGGCGACCAGACATTGTACCTGGAGCTTTTTCTTTTTTTATTAAAAGAGGTGATTTTATGTAACGCTTGTTGTCTGTGAGTCTTTCAGAACAAGTTTGTTTTTGACTGATTTCCATGTCAGCCCTGGGCCCCTCATTCGTTGATGTTTATGTATTTCTGATTCGCTACGACGTGCATAATCATTTTCCAAAGGTCTAATTCATATGCAGCTCACTTTTTAGGAAAGTAAGCTCTGAAATCTCAGTAAAAAATGTAAGTCATTTATGGCATTTCTTGAGAAAAACTCACGAAAGACCTTCAGCTTCAGAATGCATTTTTCAAAAAAAGTCATTACATTGAAACATTACATTGTCCACTTTGCATCTGGGAGGGAAGGCTGTTCCGTAATCATTATCGTAAAAAGATGATTACGGAACGTCTTTAATTCATTTCCCTGATTAGAAGCCATTCTCTCAGCCTTGCAGTGTAATTACAACCCGGTAAGGACCTCCTCTTCGTCTCAAACGGCGGATTCATGAGCTTCAGGCAGGAGTGACGTGTGAATTAGGCCTGAAAAGAACTAATTTCGCTCTTTGCTCTCCTCACACAGGGCCTTCCTGTTGTGGAAACTGTGCCCTGGGTAATTGTCTGCAGGTCAGACCGACTAAGTACACACAAAAATTCACATTGTTCTGGCGTTTCCCAAGTCTTTCCACACCCTCTTATTTTGCCTTGGGAAAGCGCTGACCTTACCCACCAGGGAGCCGTGTGTGTGTGTGTGTGCGGGGGGGTTTGGTTCTGGAAACATGGCTGCCCACTCAGAAGAGGGAAAAAGTCTTTCTGTTGTGGTGAGTGGAGCGGGAGTTAAAGCCGCTTGTCTGTTTTCAGCTTAGCTTAGCAAAAGGTCAGAACTTTAGAGATTCCCAGTCGTCGCTGCAGAACGTTGAGTTTTTGTTCAAAGCTTCAGCAAAGAGCAAAACAAACTCCGCCTCTTTACCGGTTCCTTCTGATAATCGTGTTTTCTGGTCACACCTTCTGGACCGTCAGATGAGTTCCGATCAAAGTGCAATTTTAAGGTTATTTCAATTATTACGGACATGACTCAATCAAACCCAAACTGGGCCTCTTTGAAGGGGGGCAGTTTTGCGGGCAACAGCAATTGCCCCCCTAAACTCGGTTGTGCCACATTTGGTAGCAGTTTGCAAGAACCAGTGAACGAGTCGTTCACATCCGTTCATTCAGCCATTTAAGAGGATTTCAAGACAACCAGCGTCCTGTTTGAGGACAGATGCCCCCAGGGGCATTTGAGGTGACACCACAGCGTCTTAACTGAGCAGGACTTTAACTAGACCACCCCAAAAACTTCATTTTGTGCCTTTCAGACATTCTGGTGTGCTCAACTGATGTGTGGACATTTTCCCCCTGGATTTTCTCATACAGAGAGAAATGCATGTTGGGCAAGGAGATGTTGGAAGTAAGCAAGTTTTTTGTATTAAAACACTTTTCTTTAATTGGTCGGATGAAATATGCTAATTTTTTGAGATAGGAATTTGGGGTTTTCATGAGCTGTTTGCCAAAATCATCTGTATTTAGACAATGAAGGACCTGAAATATTTCAGTCAGTGTGCAATGAATCTAAAATATATGAATGTTAAATTTTTATCATTACATTATGGAAAATAATGAACTCTTATCACAATATGCTAGTATTTTGAGAAGGACCTGTAGATGTCAAAGGTCTAAAATCCAAGAAAACGTATCAGAAATCATCTTTAGTTATTTTTCTTAAGGGAGTTGATTTATGCAACCAGTTCAGCCTGGAAGTAGCTTTTTAATTCCTTAAACTAAGCATGAACAACATCAATAATTGAGAACTGTGAATACTTGCTGAAAACAGACGAGTCGCCCTTCTTGCCATCAAGAAGTCCAAACCGTTCATCCCTTAAAGTCTCCCAGTGGCCACAAGATGGCGCCAGTTGCACAACTTAAAGCGTTCAAATTGCTATCGTAAAGTCTACATGTTTTGGTGGTCGTTTTCGCCAAGGTGAGAAACGCACGTTAACTAGAACCTGTTAAAAAAAAAAAACAGGAATGTGTTTTGCTCATTCAGCTCATGCCTGCGTGTCGCTGCTCCTCGTATGCAAATCAAGGCTCTCCTCAAGAGGCCTCTGTTCCGCTCCCGGGGTCACCGCAGAGCGCCAAGCTGCGGAAACACCAGCGGTTGTCAGGGAAGCTTCTCGAGGCAACGGCCCCGCGATGGACCTTAAGATGAAGGAGGAAGGAGGAGGAGGAGGAGGGTCGAAGGAGCCAGAATCTCATTAGATGGCCCTCCGATGAAGAAGGAACATTGTGTGGAGGCCTCGAGTCCCAACAGGACACCAACACTGGAGGTCAGATGTGGAAAATATGCCATGTGACGGGTGCCAATGTTCAAAAGATGCCTTCACACTCCACAACTCCCTTTTATATTTATGCGCTCAGCCGGTTATAGGGGAGCCCGGCGGCTCCGTTCAGCAGCTGCATGCGAACAGCAGGATACAGCTGCAGCTGTCGGAACAAGTTTAATCACCAGCGTCCATGTGTGAGCAGAGGGAAGCAGCAGGCTGCAGGTGGAGTCTCTCTGTCCATGGAGTCGCTGTGTGTGCTGCACACACCCAAAGCAAACCCACTCTGTGGAAAACAACATTTTTTTTTTTTTGTGTCCAGCTCATAAGAAGAACTGATATTAGCTGTCCCGTCCGTAACCACCGGCGAAACGCTCTGATCTGAGTTTAACTCTCGAGCTTGTCCTCCCTGATTGACGTCTTGAGATGAGTTGCGGCATCATTTCCACACGATGTTCTTTTGGGGAAGTTCACCGATCTCCCCCAGCAGCAAAACGATAAGTCAACACGATTCTGCCATGGCCGATACTTTGCTTCATAGGACCAAGAATGAGAGTCTTTGAGTGAAAATAAGATTTATTGCTTCCTCTGAGCTGCAGGTGAGTCTTTAGCTCAAGTCCCTTCTTGTCTCTTTCATGACATACAGTAGGATGGAGCGTCTGCGTCTCGGATGCAGAACCGTGGACACAATGCTACTATGTCTCCTGGTGGAGGAAGGAGACACAGCTAACGATCCATCTGTCTGCATTTCTTTCGTCACTCTGTGGTTCTGAAGTCATAAGCTTCTGGTCACAAGGAGTCAAAGTTAGCCGCCTTTGAGAGGTGGCTGACCTTTTGAGACGATGGGCGGGTCTGGGGCAGCGGATCGCTTTGGGAGTTTGGATGGACGGATGAATGGAACCGTATTTAATCGGTCCAGTACTCGTGCAGTACTTTTTGATTTTCATCGTCTTCTCGTCGGAAATGAGAAGACGTCAGAATCAGAATCCTAGAAGTTCTGACTTTGAAATTCTAGGATTGGCCGGTTGCACCAACCGACTCTCCTCAGTGCACATCAGGCCTCCCTTACGTGGCATAATATACAAGGCCGCGACTGTTGAACTCCAGTCCCTGAGGGCTTTTAGATGTACATCTGCTGCAACACACCAGAGTCAGATAATCGGGTGTGTTGCAGCCGGACTCTGGAGAACATGTCCATGTAGAGAAGAAGAGGCGTGAAGCCATTTCAGACAGGAATGTTGGACAAGTGACACATCTAAAAACTGCAAGTCTTTTACTTCCTTGTTGATCAGTCGTTTGACAAAAACGCGGCGAGAGCAAAAAGGAGCGTCTCTGGAGTCAATCCCATCTTGACGGGTTTAGTCAAACGGATGAGTGGACTGTGACGCCCCCTTGGTCATGCCACACTGGGCGGACGACCCATCCTCCTCGTGCAATGCATGTTTTCTTATTAGATCAGCAGAAGAGTCCCTTTTCCGTAGAGTGGGTTCAGTTTGAAGATCTCCTCTCTCTTTTTAGAGTCTATCCAAACTCAGACAGAGCTGCTGCGACTGCAGCTAATTGGAGGAGAGGGGGAACTGGAGGACAGAAACCAGGGAGGTGTCGACGAAAGGTGGAGGGGAAACTCGAGCAGATCCGGTGAAGCGAATCGCCCGTGGATCCCACGTGTAAATGTGACAGAAAGAGCGAAGTGGGGCCGCGGGGCAACGAGGAGAGAGGAGAGAGGAGAGAGCTCTGCTGCGCTCTGGAGACCATCCCGACTGAAACAAGGATATTCCCTGCCTCAGGACACACCCTTTGCCTCTCTCTCTCTCTCTCTCTCTCTCTCTCTCTCTCTCTCTCTCTCTCTCTCTCTCTCTCTCTCTCTCTCTCTCTCTCTCTCTCTCTCTCATTGTTTCCCACACTGACTCTGCCCCTTCCAGATCGGGTTCGCAAACCAAAACAGCCATGCAGCCGCTTCCATGAGAAGTCTGCAGAGAGAGAGAGAGAAAGAGAGAGAACGAGAGAGAGAGAGAGAGAGGAGCAATCCCGCTGCAGAGATGCAACTTTTAGTCGCTGCGCGCTGTGGACGATGAGCATTTCTTCCTGAAGAATCGGCTTCTTTTGTCATTTCTGCCCGGTGGAACGAGCCCGGAAAACGGACGGCGGAGATGAAGGGAGAGTGTCATCTAATTGGGATGAGAGTTCAAGTCGAGTGAGCGGAGCGGGCAGATTGGACCCCTGAAATCCTCTTAGCGCAGGTGGCGGCAGGAAAAGGAGAGTGTTCCTGCGAACTATGTGGATTTGCGCGCTGACATCTAGACAGGAGGGGCTGGCGAGGTGAGCGCAAATGCGGGCTGGTGGGCTCGCCGGGGCGCAGTAGCTGGGACAGGGGTGTGTGTGTGGGGGGTGGTGGTGGTCACGGCGGGTTCCAGTTCTCTCGACGCGATGAAGTTGCCTTGTGGGAGTTTGAGGGTTTGAGTCTGAGGGAGAGGAGACGGAGGAGGAGGAGAGAGAGAGAGAGACAGAGAGAGAGAGAGAGAGAGAGGAGTGCCACCACCAGCGCCGGAGCGCACAGGGTTCTGTTCCAGTTCTTTCCAGTTCCCTGGACGTGGGGATGGAGAGCACCAGAGCGCACGGGAGAACTCCCATGGATCCTGGAAGCGGAGGCGGAAAGCTCCGGAGGGCGCGACTCCACCTGCTGCCGGCCGCGATTCTTCTGGCCGTCCTGACGCTGCAGCCGCGGGTGAGCAAACGATTAAGTGCTATTTCGGGCGGCGCGCCCTCAAAGCCCCGAGGCTGACCTGCCAATGCAGTTCGGTGCTTGTGCGCGTGTGTGTGAGTGTGTGTGTGTGTGTGTGTGTGTGTGTTTTTTTAAGAGAACACCTGAGTGGAAATAGCCACCCATAAAGTCCACGCGCCGGCTCGGCTTTGTGCTCCCCTCTTTCTGCTCCCATGGCGATGCGCCCACCTGTTGTCTCAGCCCGCTGCTGTGCCTGCTATCAGCAGAGCCTGATTGTAGTTATAAGACTGATCGATCAGAAATAACAATGATAATAATAAAAACACAAATCGTTCAACTAACAAGGTGCAAAATTTTTTTATTTTTTTCCAGGTTTTTTTTTTCTTTTGCGTTTTTACCAGAGCGTATGTAGCCTATAATCAGGCTTAAAGAAAGAATGATAATAATAATAATAATAGTAATAATTTGATGGCTTATACTCCAAACAAAGCGCTTCTCCTTTCTGGAGTAATTTGATGAATTCTTTCTGCGTAACGGAGCAGAGATAACACCTTAATTACACCCACCACACCCCCTCCGGCGTGCAGAAAGGAGCTCTTCTTCACCTCCACCGCGAGTTTCTCTGCACACGAAGCGGACAAATCACACATCCTGACCCTCCTTCGCGCCAAACAGCTGCATGTGCGCAATTCCACTGACTGCGACGGCTGTGCGTAATGGTGGCGGCTGGGAGGAAAACAATAAGTTGCTCTCAGCCAGCAGACCTGCAAAAGACTCTACCCACGAGCTGACAGGCCGGGTGAAAGGCAGGGATTGTTCAGAGGCAAGTGAGACCTCTGGAGGAGTTGGAGAGACCCGCAGCTCAGGTGGGACGGTCTGTTAGCGGTGTGCTCTTCAAAATGATCCACGAAAACAATGTTCTGTGGTTTTGCTGCAAGCCGTGGGAGACTTGTTTCCTGTTGAGCTCTTGGGCCACAGCAGCCTCGCAGTGAAGCACGGTGGTGGCAGCGTCATGCTGAGGGGTTTGCTTCTTCTTAGCAGGGATATTCAATTGCTTATCCTGATGATGAATCGATTAAATTGATTTCAAAATGGACTCCTTCTGCAGATTTTTCATGCGGCTACGCAAGCCTTTTTAACGCGATATTAGGAATATATCAAAATAAACAAACAAATAATTCAATTCCTTTTTTAAAAGAAGAAAATGCAATAACCTAACATTCCTTATGTGTTCACTTGAGCATCTGCAGCTCCAAAATACTTTGGATGGTGTAAAAGTCTTGACTTAACGTCAACACAACGTTGGATTATCTGCTGATTGTTATTTTTTGATGAATTGATTTGTATTTGCATAGCAAAAGGTGCTTAATGGGAGATTTTCTTTTAAAAATTTGAACCAGATGAAGCTAAAACTAGCCTACTCAGAGAATTCTTTTCACTCTTGATGCAAAACGTGTATATTTTGTACAGCGTTTGGCTGAATTGCTGCTCTCATTATGTTGTTCTGTCCGGAAACGGTCAGCGATTAATCGATGACTAAACTGGTCGCCGATTAGCTCAGCAGTCGATTCGTTGCGATTGATCGCTCCGGCCCTAGTCAAAGTCCAGACGCGAATCTAACGGAGTCTGCGTTAAGAGAGGAAGCTGCGTGTCCCCCGATCCGACTCGGAGTGGCTGGATGCAAACGCGTCGCACACTTTTCACTTTTCAGACTCGTCTCACACGCCCGAGTCTTAATGCAAGCACGTTGAAATCTGCGGCGTTAAACAACGACAAAGTTCACGGGGTGTAAGAACCTCGGCACGGCACAGCGCATGTGCAGGTCTGCTTTGCTGTTTTCTCGTCTTATTCTTGACATTCTCCAGGAACTGAGTGGCATAAAACTTGGTTGTTTTATGCTTTTTTTTTTTCCCCCTGTGAGAGAGAGAGAGAGGGCAGAAAAATGATCATCCTTGCACCTTTTGCGCCGCGTTGCTGACAGGACGGCTGTGATGTGTGACAGGACCCACCAGACGCAGAGGTGCTCCTCGCTGTGTGTGTGTGTGTGAGTGGGTGAGTGTGTGTGTGTGTGGCACATTTTTTCCTTTACTCCGAGCGCTGAGCTCACAAACAGCGTCTGTGCTCCTGGGTGTGTGAGAGTGTGTGTGGAGCGCAGGGCCACAGGCCAATCAACTCTGGGGCGTGTGAATGTTGAACATGGGGCAGCTCTGCACCTCTGCAGCCCCCTTCACAGCTGAGCAACAACACACTTCTTCTCCTTCTTCTTCTTCTTCTTCTCCTTCTTCTTCTTGCTCCTGACCGCACTGCAGAGTCAGGACCCTCTGCAGCTGTTTTTGCCCCTTTATCATAACGCCGGGGAGAGAAAGGAAGTATCAGAACTTGCGATTCGTCAGACAAAGCGGTCCCTCCCGCCTCATCTGCTCTGCGATATGTTTATTAATAGAGCATACGAAGCAGCACGCTGTGCAGTCATGGTCCGCAGAAAATGGCTGGAGAGCAGATCAAAGCTGCACGTCTTTGAAGCTCATTTGGAGTAAATTTGCTCAAACAGGCTGAGAGAGAGAAACGAATGAGAATCAAGTTTTTTTGTCATTCTGCTCTCGCGTAATTTAATTATCAGACGCTTCTTCTCCTTTTGGATTTAAGTGTGTGTGGGGGGAGATTATTTGCAGAAAACACACTCTTAAGCTAAGCAAGAAAAAAGTGATTTTCGCTTTCGGGATGATGTCAAAGAAAGGAAACCAGCAAATCTGCGGATTTCGCAGGCCGCCTTCTAGTTTGTGTGCCTCTTTTTTTTTTTTTTTTTTTAGGATCGATGGCAGATAAATTGGACCTCAGGAAACTTTAGATAAACATTCAAATTACGCATTCAAATAAACTGAAGGCAGAAACAAAAGGCACTGTATGAAAACACTGACGTTTTATTAATGAGGAAATTTCAAGGGAAAAATCCCAACGTGCTTCAATAAAAAGCAAAAACGGTTAAACCAGCATTTCCCGGAAACGGGTTTAAAATATGACAAGTCATCTACGAATGTGAAGCTTTTCCCTCTTCTTCAGCTCTGCTGTCAGCCAAGAGCAGCTCCTGATCACACAGTCGTTGTATGTGAAGCTCCATAAATGAAAAAAAATTAAAAAATCAGGATCTGGTGGAGCGCTTTGGAGCTGCTTCGAAGTGTGTGCAACTGATCTGAGCAAAACTGCAACATGTGAAAACTTGGAGAACTTCGTCAGAAGCTTCTCCGAAACGTTCTGAGCAACCTGCGGGCGATCCGGGGAGGTCTTGTTAGGACAAGCGAACAATGAGCTATCCAGGAATCCAAGCGTGAATGTACTTTTCCGACCTGGAGATGGACACAAAGTGGTTTAAGTTTCTTATGCTCTCAGCGACTCTGGGGCGGATGAATCTGCACATATTTCACTCATCTGACGTCCATAAAACCATGTGGTTGTTGATGATTTGAGGGAGATCAACGCTGTGCTTTTCGTCCCGTTTGCTAAATGCTGTAAAATCCGACACCCTGGGCAAGTAAACATGGTGGAGGTGCCATCATGCTGTGGGGATTCCCAGTACAGGCAGTTGAGCTGGTCAGCATTAATAGGAGCACAGATGGAGCTGAACGCTGAATCCTGACGCCTGGTTCACCTTCCAGAGACATGACGGCTCTAAACCCACAGCCAGAGAGCCAATCGAAGCACATTCCTGGCCTAGTCAAAGTCCAGACTGAGGTACACCCGTGGAAAGACTTGAAAGTTGTTGTTCAAATACACTCTTCGTCTGATCTGACTGAACTCGAGCGATTTTGGCAAAGAAGAACTTTAAAAAAAAAAAGAAAATCTTACATCTTCTGGTCTATTTATTTTACTGCAAACATCTTAGTTCACTTAAAACAAGAGAAAACTAACTGAGAAGAATCCTTTCAGCAAATTCAGGAGCTTATTTTAAGTAAACAATTCCTCAATATTGATGAAAAAGTTCCATTTCATAAGTTACATAATCTGCTGGTGGAACTAGAACTTTTCCATCAATACCATTGACAAGACAAGCTCATATATCTTACTGACAAGTTACTCATAACTTAGTTTGTGTATATATATAGATATATATATACAGTATATGTATCTTACTTCAGGTTTACTGGTATATTTACACTGGAAACTGGAGCAAAACCACTTTGTGCGGTTGAGTTTTTTCCCCGTCTCTCCTCTACGCCCTGCCTGCTTCAAGGCCTCCTGTCCCTTTAACGCTCACTTCCATTACCGAGCCATAAATGCCCGTCTTCTCGATGGCGGGGGGATCTTTCCGTGCGCCTCTAAGTGCAAGGGGTCTCCTGCCGAGCGGGCCGGGGCCCCCCCCGGGCTCAGACCCCTCTGTCTCGCTGTCTCGGCCCTGACTGAGCGCTGAAACGCTGGTATGCGGGGAATGGCTCCGGCAGCGAGCGGAGGAGAGGAAGAAAGGAGGATGTGGAGTGATGAGCACCACTGTATCTCCGCAGGCCTTTTGATGTGGCCAAGTCCGCCCGCCCGCCCTCCTCCACTTCTCTCTTCGGGCCCCCGGCCCCCACCCAGGGCGACCCGGGTGCAGCGAAGGGGTTGCGGGGGGGGAAACTCGCTCTTCAACAATGGGCCGATTTTTGGCTCGGCTTGGGAAGCGCGTCGCCTCCGACCGGGTTCACAGCGGCTCTTTGGGTTCACGGCTCTGATGATCAGAGCGGCGACGTCTGTGGATCAGCAAGGGCTTCGCTGGGCAAACTCGAGATTATGGCGGGTTTATTTTTGCAAAACGAAAAAAAAAATAAATAAAAACGAGGCACACACTTTTCCCCCTTCTCGCACGCACACATACCTGACCCTTCTGCTCCGGGAATCTCAGGGGGTCTTATTAACTCCAGCATCTGTGTGACGAGTGTGTGTGTGTGTGTGTGTGTGTGTGTGTGTGTGTGACGAGTGTGTGTGTGCGTGTGTGTGTGTGTGTGTTTGTCTGCTCGTCCACGAGCAAGGAGAACGAAACCAGGCGACGGACACAAAGCAGAGCCGCCGATTGTCGCCGCCGGGAGAGAAATGACAGGAGCATCACGGCTTCGCATTGAGAAAGAAGTGAGGAGGAGGAGAAGGAGGAGGAGGAGGAGAATCCAGTGTTCCCCCTGGGGATGAGGGCATGAGGGAAGAATAAAAGGGAGTGGCGGCCGCACATAGCAAAGAAAAAGAAGGGGACGAGGCAAACAAAAGGAAGTGGGGAGATAAACAGTTGGAGGATTATATGGCAGGAGTGTTTGGTGTGTCTGTTCATAATTTAGATGGAAAAGTTTGTTTTTTCCTCTCCAGAGGTCAGACAGAGTTGTGGGAATCGGAGTTATGTCCCTCTCTCTCTTTTCTTCTTTTTTTTCTTCTTTTTTTTTCTTTTTCCCCTGCTTCATTTCTCTCTCTCTCTCTGTTTTTCTGGCTGGAAGAGAGAGCATCCAGCCATGAGTTGCACATGCCCTCCAAAAACTTTTAATTTTACCAAGAAAATCCTGAAAAAGTGCCCCATGCGGTGCCTTCAGGGGAAAACCTGCTGCTTACATGCAGTTCACCTACATCTACGCAGCAAAACTGACTTCCAGCAAGACATAGGAGCTTGTTTTAAGTCAATAGTTCCTTAGTGTTTATGAAAAAGTACAACGTTAAGACATTATTGACTGAAAAGCTTCTATGTGTTGCTGAGAAGTTACTTGTAAGTTAGTTTTGTGTACTGAGACGTTTAAACTGGACAAAAATACAAAAAGTGAAACTATCACTTCTCATTTCTCCGAACACGTCATCTGCAGTGTGAGACACGGCGGTGGCAGCATGATGCTGTGGGGAAGATAAATAGGTCTAAATCTGGGCTGGTGCCGGTGGAAAAGCATTTTGGGAGGCTGGAAAAGACCAGAGACCCAGCGAGGATCCCCTTCCAGCAGAGCAACGACCCCAAACACGCGGCCTAGTCAAAGTCCAGACTTACATCTACATGAAAATTTGTCAGGAATCTGCCTTCTCTGATTCCCTCGTTTAACCTGATGGAGGCTGAGATAAAACAGGAGTTTTATCCCCGTGATGCAGTTAAAACCAGCCATCATTTTTTTAAAAAAAACAGTTCTCATTTTCCTTCCACCTCCCAGTGGAACCCGACGACACCAAGAGACGAATGAGAACTGCAGCTGCGTCGCCACCAAACGTGGAAAAGTTATGAAAACATCTTGCAAGGCGGCGGACATGTTTGAACGCCGCAGCGCGTCTGTGAATATGACAGCACAGAGGCTCGCTCTCTTCCCTAATGGTGTAAACCTTCTGCGGGATGCAAAAGCTCAGCGGGAGCTGAAGCAGCAGCAGCTCTCATTGTGATTAGAGAGCAGACTGCGGCAGAGGTCCTCCGCGGGGGACCCTGCTTTTGTTGAACAAATCACACTAACCCAGAAAACGCTTCACTGCTTAGTCAGCCCGCGTCAGATTGAGCCGGGAAGGAGCTCAAAGTTGATTCGGAGCTCCGAGGAGCAACTTTCTTTCTGAGAGTTTCCATGTTTTTTTTTCCTGGCTCCTCATCGCTCTACTTTCTGCCCTCTCTCTCTCTCCCGGTCCAGGCTGCGCGCGCCGCCGGGATGTTCGAGCTCCAGATCCGTCACTTCCACAACCCGCACGGCCTCCTGCAGGCCGGCGACTGCTGCGACCTGCAGGCCGGTGGCGGTGGCGGCGGCGGCGGCGGCGGCGGCGGCCAGCGCTGCTCTGCCCGGGACCAGTGCGACACCTTCTTCCACGCCTGCCTCAAGGAGTACCAGGCCCGGGTGGTGGCCACGGGCGCCTGCACCTTCGGGTCCGGCACCACGGCCGTCCTGGGCGGAAACTCCCTGTCGCTCCGGCACCGAGGTCACGAACCCGGAGGAGGAGACGACGGGACTAACGGACACATCTCCATTCACTTCAAATATGCCTGGCCAGTAAGTACCACTGGGATGGAGGATGGGGTGGGGGGATGTGCTTGTTACCAGTATGGTTACCAAGGGAACAGGCTAAGCTTCAAGTATAATGCAATCCTCTCGAACCAAGGCTAGATTGGAGTGATGATAACCCGCCGCTGTCAGAGTTCACATGATGTTGCTTTTTCTGCTACTGGGAGCCATTAGAGCAGCTTTCATCACGCAGCTCCCCGCTTCCAGCTAAACGTCTCTTTATGAGAGACGCCTTCTCTTAGGAAACACAAAGCAAGACTCCATTTCTTTTCCTTTTTATTACTGGGGAGAATAGAAAAAAAAAATTGTAATTTAAACACAAACGCTGGCTTTTATTAGACCCCCCGCCGTTTCTTTTTTCTCCTGACCTTGAACGTGTCCAAACACTTTGCCGTCGCTGTTTTGTGACAGGAAACAATCACGTCTGTTTGTTCACGCCTGGATTTATTTATTTATTTTTTTATTTTTATTTTTTGAAGTGAGCGTATTTATCACGTCTAGATGAGCGTCCTCCACGTCAGCTTCGATGCATTCTGGGAAACCCTCAGCTGTCATCTGCTGAGAGCCTCTTGGGGTGATAATAATGGCCGCTGCTTGCTGGGATCATCAGTGCGTTTAAAACATAAAGTCTAACACTGAATAAGCCTCCCGATCTGTATGCCTACATGCGGGAAAATTAACAATAGATGGCAATTAAAGAACTAAATTATCATCAAGTGGTTTGATGAGCTCGGCTCAACATTTTCTCAAGAAAGCAGGAATATTTTGATGCCAAATTTTTGGTTTGAAGCCAATAGGTTTGATTTGAACTCGGCAGGATTTGACCGCAATCGTTTGTCCTTGGCATTAGCATGTTCGCTCTCTGCTTTGATATGACTTGTTGATATTTATCGGTAGCGTATTTCAATGGGGATTCCAGCTGCTTCACACAAAGGTACACCTTCAGTATGCATGACTTAAATATGTCAGCGGTTCTCTGTGCAGCTTTTCCTGTTAAAAGCAATTTTAACAGATGATATAAAAAAAAAAAAACAGAACTTTGGGAAAAAAAACCCAGATTGATCAAACAAAAAACACTTTTTTCAGGCTGTGCATGAGAAAATAGGCTGTAGTTGCAAAAAAAAAATATATATATTAAAAAAAGAATTCACATGTTGTGGTCGGCGTCCCGATCACAATTTTTCTGTCCACCAGTTTCCTCGGTTTCTCTCTCAGTCTTCCATCCATCCAAATGTTTTCACTTTTGCTCTTTCGGGAGCTTTTGAACTTCCTGCTCCTGGCTGCTGGACTCCAACACCCTTGAATGAAAGAGTAATTTAATTACAAAACAGAACACCAGAGTGGCCAAAAGGTGTATTGATTATTGAGCTCGGCTCTTTCATTCCCCTCTCCAGCCGACGTTTTATTTCTTTTTTTTCCTTCTGTTTCATTATTAACATAAAAAAAAAAAAAAGACCCAACAAACACGGCCTGGGTGAATTAAAGACACGGAGTCTGCCTCCTTTTCAGACTCCATTAGCAGCTAATGCTCGTTTAAAGCTCAAGAGAATCCCTCTAAAATGACTTGGCAGATCCATAATTTTCTGCGGGACTTTAGAGGTTTTATTTGAGTTTTGGCTGAAAGGCTTCCTCCCCTTCCTCCTCATCCTCTCCTCTCCTTGTGATTGTTTCTCAGCTTGCTCCCATCTCGACGCATTCCAGAGTTTAAGCTCCAACCTTAGCATGTTGTGAAAACGTGTGTGATGTGGGGAGACGCGTCTCTCCTCCAGCGTCTCGGAGTCTCCGCACCGAAAACAGTTTGATTCACCTGATGGGGATAAGGCTCCCTGTCCCTTTAACACACCTGCACACATGAGTGCAACACAGGACCGGCTTAGGTTTCCTCCCTGTGATCGGTATCGGCCCGTTTACCTGTGAGACTCGCTGTCCCAGAGCCAATTATCTTCCCTTATCTGTGTACCGTTTACATCTGGGCGTGCTGGATGCACGCCGCGTGAGCGCCGAGCTCCGGCCTCCCCCCAGTCTCCCCCCAGCCCCCGGCCCCCCGTCCCGTCCCGCTCTCCGGGGAGGTGTGTGACTGGCAGGTGCGAGTGTGAGAAAGTTTCTCCGTGAGAAAGCCTACCTGGATCGGTTTCAGGGCCGCGCCGCGGGGCCCTGATCGGGACGCTCTGTGGCAGCCTCAGCTGAAAGGATGGCTTTATCCGGCCATCTCTCTGAGGCGGCGCAGAGGGGTGGAGGGGAGCCCCCGCTGCCCCAGGTGAGGGGATCAACAGGTGAGCCGAGTCATTATGAGGTAAGGTGAGCTCTCCCCGTCCTCCCTCCTCTAATCTCTCCAGGGAAATATGTGCATTTGCTTGTGGATGTGGGCACGGTTGTAATTCGTTGTGTTGGTTTTGCGCCTGACGCGATCAAGGCCAGGCGTCATCCCCTTTAAGCTGCTCTCAGTGCATGTTGGGATTTTTTTTTCTTTTCTAAATCCTACACTTTTTATATGATTTTTAATCTAGTTTTTTTTTTCTTTTCCTGGAAAATCTGTGATCCTGAAGAGCGCGACTTGTTCTCGACCCCCAGAGGAACAGACAATCAGCAGCCTGTTTCTTTCTTTCTTTCCTTTTTTTTTTGTTTGTTTGTTTCAGCTGAGATTAGACAAGTTCAAAGACTTCATAACATAAGTAATTTCTTGAAGCTCTGTCTCTGTCGGCATTAGCTCTGCTTTAAACAACGAGAGGAACAAAGCAAGCTGACATGAAAGCGCTTGATTAGCTTCTGTCGAGCAGAAGCTAATAAACGGCGAGTGGAAGGAGGCAGGCTGGCAGAGGACATCGCTTGTTTTTAACCTTTATGAGGGATAAACTGTGTTCATCTCACTGTCTGCTGCTGGAATACTCAGGGTTTAGAGTTATGAAACAGCCTGATTATTTTTGCTTTCCCGCAAGATTTTAAAATGCTTTTGATCATTTTTTTTTTTTTTTTGGGTCCCTTATTCTAATTAAAGTCACTGAAGAATAAAGGATCGCCCTTAGACACTGCAGTGAAACTATTGAGGTCAATTGCAGTGAAAAAGGATTTACATCTTTTCAGATTTCTTCTGTGTTTTTTTTTTTTTTTTGGGGTCAAAAATGTTTCAGATAATCCAAAAGTTTTCAGATCATTTATAGACGACGTAGAGCTCGATTATTAATTCTTCAGCCGTTCTTAAAGCCTTTCAAACCCGTTCTTTGGACTCTGGCCGCTCCTCTTTCGTCACGAATGAAGGTGTTTGTGGTGACGCGAAGCCAACATTGCATCAACGCTGCGGTGATGTGAAATCAAACTCAAGGAAATATCTGCTGGCGTTAGTACGTGAAGATAACGCGAGTCGGACGACTTTGCTTCTAATGGAAGTGCACGGGATGAGAACATGGACCGCGTGCTGCACGTGCAATCTCCTTCTTTTTACAGTGACATGCAAACTGCTGCCATCATGCAAATGCGTCGCAGTAAACCGCAGCAGGCGTCTCGCCGAGTCACAGAGCTTGTTCCCGGATCTGTTTTAAATGGAAGCGTGAGAAAGCAGAAAGCTTCCCCGAGAGTTTGGGTGTTGTCGTTCAACCTCAGGACGTTACTGATGAAGTTGTGTCGTTAGGAAGAAGGGACTCCAGGCCAATGACAGCGATCATGTTCACATTTCGACGCGTTTCTTGAGCATCTTAAACATAAAAGAAAACAAATGAAAGTTTTTTGCATCAAATAATCCAGTTTGCATCTTTGACATTAATCTGAAAACACCTGGTGTTTGAGAAATATGATTCACTGTCAGAAGCTTTTCGGCAGCATAATCAATTTTTTTTGCGATAATTTTAAGGGACATGACGTGTGTGTGTGTGTGTGTGTGTGTGTGTGTGTGTGTGTGTGTGTGTGTGTGTGTGTGTGTGTGTGCTGAAAGGTCAAGCATTAAAAGCAGGGATCGTCCCCTCAGTCGTGAGGCTTTTAACAGGAAGTAATTACATTTAATTGCTCACATACGGCCCAAAAATATTCATCTGTCACAGCAGCCTTATGGATATTACAGTAATTAAAGTTATTACTGCAACGCAGTTTCAGACAGCAGAGAGGCTTGAAATGGGCTTCATTTCGCTCTTATAGCTCAATGTTTGGAGGCTGTTTTAAGCCTCGACTGCACAGTTTGTCTCCTCAGTTTGAAAACATCAGCATCAAGGCAGCATAATGTGCAAAAGAAGAGTCCAGGCACAACAGATCTATCCAAGTACGACAGAAGTACGTTTCTTCTCATGTTTGACATTTTCTGCACGGAGTTGGGGATTAGCGGCGACACTGTCTGAGCAAAATGAGGGAAAAATGTCCAAACTTTGTCCGGTTTGTAAAAGTTTTCCTCTTGGGAAAGCTTCTCACCCTGAGCCTCCGTCAAGACTTCAGATGAGCTGGAAATGAAATAAAAAGAGCACTTTAAGTACTTTTTTATTTTTATTTTTTTTTTTTACGGTTCAGAGGAAAGAAAAACAGAAACCGTGACGATACGAGCGATTGGTAAATACCGAGAGAACGCCACAGTTTATGGTTTGTATCTGGTTCGTTTCTCCGTTGGATCTGGACTCCGTCTCTCGCCGAGAACTGGAAATACTCATGAAACTTTTCACTTTATGTGTGAACACCAAACATTTACCTCCTATTAACATATTGCTAACATCTTGTCTCCGTTTCACTCTCATCACCTTCATGTTGATTCATCATACGGTGCAATCTGACACCATTTTGCAGTAATTTGTCGTAATAATCATTGGACTTATGTCCACATTTAACAGTCATTCATAGTTATGGTGATGTTGAGACATAGAAATAAGCAAGTCTTAAATATACGACTGGCTTTCAAACGCTTCTGTTCTTAATCGATTAACAACAGGACAGTTTATTTGAGGCAGCGCTGCCTGCAGTCTGTTGCTCCAAGCTTTATCAGCAACAGCTTTAAAACACTTTTAAAAACAGTCAAATGTTTTATTTTGTTCTTGACTTCCGAATGTAAAACGAGTCGCTTCAGCTCATCTGTTATTACTTCCTCCTCCAAAACGCTGAACTCGTATGCCCTCCCCTGCAGTCGCTGCGTTAGATCAGGCTGCAACTAATGATTATTTAAATATTTGATGAACCAGTCGATTATTTATCTTATTTTGATTGATCCGTAAGTTAGTCAGCCGGCACCGACCCAGTGAGCGACCGCGACATGGCCCTCATAAAGAATCGACGATGAACTTCTTTGCCGAAACTTTTATTCATCAACTTTTTAGTGATTTTATTTATTCGTTGGTTGTAAACCAAACAAATGATGATGTCACTGCCGGGTAACGTCAGGGTTTCACCTGCGGCTCGGCTCCATGTGTGCTGGTGTGACTTGGCGTTGGCCTCCTGCAGAGGTCAAGGGTGAGAAACGTAGTGGAGGGAATCCAGCTTTCAAAAGGTTTCCTTTATTGCCTACCAATTGGCCAGCTGGACATTTCTACAAACGACCATCTGGTCGTTGCATAATGTAGTTATGAAAGTAAACAATAGCAAAGCCGTCGGAACGGTTTGCAGCAGCAGAATATTAAACATCAGTGGGTTTCTGTCTCGGTCTTACAATTCTAATAACACATTTATTTCAACTTTGACCCATTATGCCCCCCCCTCTGTCTGAGCTGCAGTGCTTTTCATATCCAAATTGGACTGTAAATGCATCTGCCGGACATTTCCATCTCGTTGCCGTGGCATAAAACAAACCAAACCCTCGGTGCCGTTCAGGACGCGCGGGAGACGAGACTCTCGTTGGCCAGAATACGAAGTAAACGTGACAAATTTCAAAAACGAAAGCGCCCGCAGTCGAGTTTCCTAATTATGCTTGGAGTAATAAAACGAGTGCACTTTTAGTCTCCGGGTTTTGAACAGAGGGCGGTCTCATTCGTTCTCATAGCATGTGATGGAGACACACAGCCATTGTTGCAACCTGCACATTCCTGCTGTGTGGGAGCCGAGCAGAGAGGAACCGCTGAAGAGAAACGAACGTAGACGAGCATAGTCGGAGCTTTCTTTCCCCTCCGGAGTTTCTCTTTCACTCTTCCTCTGTGTCGCTTGTGTTTTCCTCTCTTTTGTCGTCCCCCCTACACTCCCACCCCCCCTGTAATTGACTCTCCGGTGCAGCCTTGCATACCTGCATGTACGCTGATACCGCTGTCTGAACATACACATCTGCAGACGCACTTTTGTCCTCACAATCCTTTTAATTTGCCTCCCACAGACACACCCAAATGCACCCAATGCATCCGGATCCACACGCACACACACACACACACACACACACACACACAAAAGGTTAATATCCAGCAGGATTTGAAGTGGGTGTTTTTTAGAGATAGGGTAAACGTCTCTGGGGAGGCGCGCATTAATGATTTGTGTGCAAATTGGATCGAGAGTCTTTATATATATAAAAAAAAAAAGAGGGAGAGAGAATAGAGAGGAGTTTGATTTACACGATCATTGTGAGATTAGCGAGTGTCTCCGTTTGTGTGCGGCTCGCAGGTGTACAAATGGACTCGAAAGCTGTAATTACAAACAATAGTTTCCTTTCAGGGCCCGTTCTCCTGACGTCTTTCACCCCGTCACGTCTCTCCTTCCCTTTCTTTGCCCCCACACGCAGGTTTAAACCGCTGTTTTTGTTTTGCGCGCCGCTGCCCTCCTGAGATCTTCAGCCGGATCGGGTCCCAGCGGACCTGCCTTTCTCCCCCCCCTCCCCTGTGGTCTCCTTTGTTGCCAAAGCTCAGCAGGACCGACCGCAAACATTTCAAGCAAGAAATGTTCGACAATGACTCACTGCTGATTTTACCCCTGCAGCCTCGGGCTCGGGTCTGATGGACTCGTGTTCTTGCAGCGGGGAACGTTTCGGACGATGCCATTTCAGCTGCTTTTTATGACGGTGTATAAAAAAAAAAAACCATGCAAGGCCTTGACTGGTGTTCCAGGAAGAGGCGTACGTTTGGACACGGATCTCATGTTAGCATGGGGGCAGGATGTGAGGTTCCTCCGGTCCACACCGGGTCAGAGGTGGAGGTTCGGTCTCCAGGTCTGACACTGAGGCCCGACTTTCAACTGGGTTAAAGCTGCAATGTGTAACTCTCATGGAAATGATCTTTTCATGTTTGTTAAAACTGTCACCGTGTCGTGACTGCACAACTGTCAATCAGGCTCATGTATGCGCCGCTCACACACTCCGCCTTTCTCCCTGCGATTCTCGTCAGCAGAGGCCGTCATGATTGCTAAGGCTAGTTAGCATGGCCGCCGAAGACAGTGGATTAACGGTCTTTCTGTAACCGTAAGCTGTTTCTCTGCCGTTAGCACGTTTAGCAGCACGTACTAACTAACGAGGATGATCGACAGCGTTAAGACCTTCCTCCTTATGTATTGCAGCTTGCTTGTTTGCTTTGTCCACTTTGGGATTACGGTCCACCATCTGTTTCCAAGTTGCAGGAATCCACCTGTTGAGGAACCTGGAGGTTGTTCTCTTAACATTGTGTAATTTTACCAGCACATCCCTCATCATGATGCTGCCACTACTGTTCTCCACAGCCACATCTTAGCTCCTCTAAAGCACTTTGGCTAACGGCCTCAGCGTTTATCCTCTGATGGTCCAGGAGACGTTGGCCTCTCTGAGAGGAGGTTGCAGCATCTTCCAGTTCATTGTTGCTTGAGTCTCGAAGTCTCCTTGTTCCCAAACAGGCTGATCAATAGATACGGGCAGATTGATTGATCCAAGTTATCAATAATATCGACGCCATGTTGGTATTAGTATCGAATCGACACTATGTGGTACAATCAACACTTAAGTTTCAGATTCCTGCTTTAAATTTTGTTTGGTTTTTGTTTTGCGGTTTCTTGGCTCCACCTAAAAAATGATTTGTTTTGATGTTCAGGTAATATTTTTGTTTATTTGGAAAAACTTCACATAAATCATGTTCACATGTGATTAAGGTATTCTGCACATAACTATAAAAGTTCTGTACTTGTTTTGACCAAAACTTAGTCAAAGAAAAAAAATAACGAGCAAATGTCAGAAGTTTGAAGATGCCTCCAGCTTAAATAAAAAGTATCGGCATCAGAATTGGTGTCGACGATTTGGTATCGAATCGATGAAATACAAAGTATCGCACATTTCCACTTACATAATCCAGTTCGGGTCAGATTGTTGAAACTCTGGTTTTTATACGTTATTCTGAGGATGCGCAAAAACAGGTCGTTGTCCTCCGACTGCTTTCTGGATAATGACGGTGACGCCACTCAGCAGAGTCTCACACGTGACGCGTCCGTCAGCTGGAAAAGGGCGATTTCCTGTGGAAGCGAGGGAGTTTGGCGTTAGCCTGGGTTATGATGGAGGATGCGAGGGAGGAGGTCGAGCTGGGAATAATGTGTGAAAGTTGTTGCGAGCGGCGGAACGGAGGGGAAACGGTGAGCAAAGAGGAAGTGAGGGAAGAGACGGAGAGGAGGAGGAGGAGGAGGAGGAAGAGGAGAAAGAGGAGGAGGAGGAGGAAGAGGAGGAGGAGGAGGCCTGCCGGTGATCTCGGGAGAAAAGGGCACAGGTGCTTTGGGTGGAAGTGCGCGTGTCATGGCGGCTTACTCACTCTGCTGAGAGAATCATAATCAGCAGGAGGTGGAGGAGGAGCAGGGGCCGATGGGCGGACAGGATAAGGATGAGACGGCCTGACATCGCACGGCATGTCAAGAGGCCTCTGTTGTTCCGCGGCGTTTGAAGTGGCCGCGGCCAATTAACCTCGCGGGAATGTGACTTTCAGACGGAGAGGGAGGCGGCTAAATGAGACAAAGAGAAGTCCGAGGGAATTTCCTCTTCAAAGTTTCGACTTTTTGCTGCGAACAGAAACGATACACCTACATGCTTTTTTTAAAAAAAATTTTCATGTGCCTCGGGTAAAGCTAAAATGTGGTTGTTTTTTTGTCGGTAGCCAAACATTTTTAGATCCAAAATGCAACCAGATTCTTCTCTAAGTCATCTGTCATGTAAAGAGACAATACTGAACTTTTTAATGGCTGAAGAAATCCTGTTGTTTAGAGTTAAATGTTTTCAAAAACAAGCAGAGAAACAGATCTGTCACGATCTAAAGGATTTTGCTGGACGATAAATTGTCCCAGAAATTATTGCGATAAATGATAATATTGTTGTTTTTGGACCGTTTTCAAGTAACGTGTTGACAATGGCACAATAATGCAAGTTTATCTGCTAGAAAACTTTCATTTTGTAAAGAACACTTTGGAAAAAACACAAGAAAAACAAAAACAAGACAGGAAAAAAAAACAGACTGACAACCAAAACCATAAATGAAATAGAGTACGGTGTCTCTGTGAAAAGAACTACCTTTCCCAAAGTAACAATAATCAGAATGGAAAGCAGGTGACCTCATTTTAATTGATCAGTCTGTTAGTTGATTCATTGATTTTTGCGTGAGGCTCAGCAGAAATGTTTAGGGTTTGGACTGAAGTTGAGCATGAAGGCAGTAAAAGATTGTGGAAAAATATCTTGGTAGAACTTTATACTGAAATCTTCTTAATACAAGAAACTCTAAGCCGTCGTTTGCTGATCCCTGCTATAAAACATAAACTATCCCGTCAACAGCCAGATTCTTGAGATCAGGAGACTGCAGAGGTCAGCAGGATTTGACCTCCTGCTCAGCGATCGAATCCATCGGCTGATTATGATCTCTGGGTGACTAATTGATGCATCTGTTTGCTATTGGCTGACATCACCATCATGTAGCAGATTATTCACAGCGCGTAGCTCATGTAGCGCACATTGTCCTGCATTTATTTCATGCAAATTAACCTGGGAAACCAGGAGGGACGTTTCGCTGGACCCACACCGGAAAGATGCTGAGACAAAATATTTCCACACCGATATTCGATTTTGTTTTCCATGATCATATTACTGTGATGCTGAGGTAAATAATACATACTACAAGCTAAAGGTTTTAAAGCAAATACTGAGCAAATAATATAAATAATGCTAATGAGAAGGAAATAATGAACTGAAAAACAGAATGGAGCTCCAACTTTAAAAAGAAAATGAATTAATGTGTTAAATGTAATCAAGTTAAGTTTGTCAGAGCTACTATATTTAAGCTTGTTCACCAGGACAACTTAATAAACTCATCAATTTATGAGGATTTGATTACTTGTTGCAAATTAACTCTGTTTTAGAAATTTGGCTCACCTGTTTTCTTTTTTCGGTGTGGAAACCTTTAGAAAGTTATGCTAAGTTGTTACAGACTTACTGCAAAAACAAAACCTTAAAAAGAAGATTTTCAGCATTTGTTCACATGTTTTCCGATGAGAATGAACGTAGATGTCTGTCTGTGTTTAGAGACAGAAAGATCTGCCTATGAATCCACCTGTTTCAATTACTGTGCCTCTTGTTTCTGGAGATCAGTGCTCCGGCTATGAGCTGTATTAATGTAATTTTAGATACGTATTACACTAAATCATCCCTGGAGCGTGTTATTACCTCACAAGAGACTGAGCATGAAGTACTTTGTGTGAAAGCTCGAACCACAGCAAAGAGAACGGAGAGAACGATGGTGGATGTTGGTCCAAAATAACCAAAACTGGACAAAACTGGCCCGGTGCATGCCGGGAAAACAGCAAACAGTGAAGGAACAGTGAAGTTTATGGCTTTAGATGTGTGATTGTAAATTGTTGATCTTTCTGTAGCTCTCCTAACAGATAGTTTTACTGCTTCACCGTCAGCCAGTGTATTTGTTTTTGTTTTGTTTTTTTGACTTATGACCGAAATGAATTTTATTGGTGCTTAAGATGTTGGTTTCTGTAAAGGCGGATCTGCTTTTGTGCTCACTCTATCAAAACGGGAATGCAGACTTTATGAGTTTTGACTGAGGAAAACAATCCGAGCAAGAGACGCATTTGCAGTGGAAACACTGAAAAACTGACAGACTCTTGACGAGACATGACATAAAGCAGCGACAAAGCAGGAACTGGCTATTGAACTCGCATGTCTGTGGTGCCGCAAATGCATCGCGGCTAAATAAAAATCATAATATTGCTACCAAATTCTGCACAAATTACCGTAGAGAAAGAGGAAAAAAAGAATCAATGACAAAGTCGAGGGTAGAACTGAAAACAAAAACACATTTAGTGGTAAAAAAATCCAACATAAAAAATATGGAAATATACATTAAAACTTATTTCATGTATATTCGAATGTGATATAAATGTGAGGTTATGATGCTCTGTAAATATTCAAGGCTTACAAAATAAAAAATATTACCAGACTCAAAAATGACTGTGAAAGGAATTATTTTTTGAGTTTGCACACAAATCAAATTGATGCTTTCAAGTGCAGAGAAACTCATTTTCTTCTTGAAATGATCCTCTTAAAGGAGACAAAACTCTCTGTTTCTCGTTATGTGACTCAGGCTGAGCCCAGAAACGCCTCCTTTCCTTCGCCGAGTTCGTATTTTCGACTCCCAGCAGGGAAACGCTGCGCGTCCCTCTGCGGCGAACAGTCAGAGCTTTCGGTTCCCCGCCGGCGGGTCGAGAGTTTTTAGGGAAAGCGGCCAGATGACTGACTTTCCGTCAGCGCTGTTGGACAGATGGAAAGTGAATGATGGCAAACAAGGGCAGATAAAGTCTGCAGCTAATTATATCCACAATGGGAGAAAAACAGAGGGGATGTCAGGAGTGTGAGAACAGAGACGTCTAATTACAGAGACGGGGCCATGGGAGCGGGGCGGGGTGGATGGCTGCACACTGGGGGTCTAATTCCTCATCTCGAGTTCTGTGTGTGTGTGTGTGTGTGTGTGTGTGTTCGTGTGTGTGTGCGTGTTTCACCTGAAGACAGGGAGACGGACAGCCCTGGTTAATATCCGTAGAAGGTTTTAAAATTCACATTTGAGCCACCGTAATGTCTCCCGCTCCTTTGCGCTCTGATTGCTTTCCTTCGTTGTTTTGGCCACAGAATCCTTTCAGCAGCACAATAGTCATATTTGACAGAATCCCACTTAGACTGTGGGGCTCTCAGGAGCTCAAGGAACCAGACGACGTTTCGCTTCTCTGTGCTCTTCTCACTAGAACCCAGCCTGAGCGACTTTTTCCTCATTCTCGACGAAAACAAAGCAGAACATTAGACGCCGTGTTTTGGTGTCTAATCATAGCGTGCATATTTGGAAACACACTTTACAGTGTAGCAGCAAAGCCTGCTGCAGGAATAGTAATTGCATTGTTTCTGTGGTTACCCCAACAACCAGTTGACAGCACAGGTAAGGTGTCGAGCGTCTAATCCGGCTCAGTTGCAGCTGCAGTCATGACAACCATTTGCATGATTTGGAGAGAGGTTCTGTGATTGATTTGAGCTTTTTAACGTAGCAGAACAATGACACGCTCGGCTGAAGTATCACAGTGTAGCAAACTAATTAACCTTCTGTTCAGCTGTCACTCTCCTACAAGCAGGTCTGTGTTATGTGTGCACAAAGGCTTTTAAATTCAAATGACAAATTGCAAACTTTAATCCATTTGCTCCGCTTTGTGATGTCCCAGGGCTTGAAGGATCTGGCGCTAAAGCCTTTGGAGACACTGGTGGGTCCAGTGGAGTCAAGGAAAAGGCAGCTGGTCATAATGTTATGCCGTACTAGAGTATGTGGATGAGGGATTCAGTCCACATCAGTCTTTATGAGAGGCGAAAGAGGATGTTGTGTCAATTTAGGTGTTGAGAAAGAAAAAAAAAAAAAGAAAAGTAAATGATTGACCGTAAAATAGCAAAATCAATTGTTCGTTGTATTTGGGGTTCAAGGTCTGCTCTCTAACAGATGTTAGAGAGCAGACCTAATAATAATAACAAAAACATCAAAAATCACAACGGGTCAAGGTGATTTATGATTTTCCCGTCTGAATCTTTCCTGAAAAAACTATTTAGCCGACTGCTTATTTAAACGAACAGGAAAATAAAAATTAAAAACGAAGAAGTGTTTTTAATTGGCGGTGCAGCTTGATTAATTCAAGTTAATTACAAGCGCAGCAGGTCTTGTTGAACAAATTTGCTAAATTAGTTTGCCGACAAAAATTGACTTCGGGAAATTCTCATTCGAGTCCCAGGGAAGCAATTTTGAAAAGAAAACACAAATGGAGCCACATTATTTCTGACCTCCTGTGATGTGTCAAAATTAGCAACATGTCTGAAGAAACACAGAGATTCAAGATTACAGTATCATAATGCTAATTTAGAAGTATTACTCATAAGTAAATGGGGAAAAAAACAGAGCAACATCTGACTACGCTGCCAGGTTTAGGAGAATCCTCTCATTCAAATAACACTTTTTTTCCCCCTCAGATACGTTGGCAGAGTCTCGCTTGTTCACACTTTTATTTTTCACCTCAGCCATTTGCGGTTCAAATCTGTGCATTTCCAATTTGCCATTTGAACATTTGCATATTAATGCATCTGGAAACAGAAAAGTCAATGGTAACAGCAAACCACACTTTGCTGCGAACGAACGCCAACGACTCATTATGGACTCTAAAGGAGCGGCAGCCATGTTCACTGGGTGATGAATACATTCAAGCTTTTGTTGAGTGAATAAAGCAAAACACCACAAATTCCTGTTTGCTGTCTAAATTGATGAATGGCATGTTTTGTCTCAAATTATTCCGGATTATAAACGAAAGCGAAAAAACAAAGGGTTACGGTGCAGGTCTGAGCTGCTGTGAGCGCGAGTGTGTGTGTGTGTGTGTGTGTGTGTGTGGGTTGTGTGTGTGTGAGCTCTAAGGGGAAATTCCTCTCTCATGGATGGGAGTTCTTCCTGTCGTAGAGCTCTGTTTGTACAGCCTGGCTTTGTCGGGATATCCTACCCTGCCCATGTCTGAGGGGGAGCGAGGGTGGGACAGACAGACGGTGAAAGAGGGCACCTACATGGGAGGACCGAGTGGAGGGGAGGAGGGGACGCAAAGAGGAAAGAAACAGCCGTAAACCTTCGCAGAGCAGAATTCGCAGTGCGATAATTGACGTCTGTGTGCGAGCGTGAGGGAAAAGCATCAGCGTGACCAGACGCTCATTCTGCTGCTTTCGTGTTGTTTTAGTATGTTGGGAGACGGCTGCTCTCTTTTAGTTCGCTCTGCACCTGCGTATAGAGCAGCGGATGATTGAATATTTCAGTGAGAGCTTGCATGCGAGAACGAGAACCTGACTTGGCACAGATGTTCGCGGGGGCTTGTGTTTTTGAAAATTAAAATAAAAATGTTGGTTCAAGGAAGACTTTTTTTTTAAAATAGTAAATTTGACAGTTTTATCACAAATACTTTTGATGTCAACTCTTGTGTGATTGCACCAATAGTCGTCATATTTACTGGTAATGTTTTGATTTTTTTCAAGAAGGCCACCGCAGTTATCATGGAAAATTAACTTTTTGCATGTTTTTACAAAGTTTGAATGGTAGAAAACATACATTTCCCTGATCTCGTTTTTTTTTTTTTTTTTTCTTTTTCTGGTGGACATTTTTCAAAATGGCTGCCATGGTCGTAACAAAAAGAATTAAAGTCAAGAGTGGTTCTTGCCAGTGGTGGTCGCAGTTAACGACCAACTTAGGTTCACTAAACAACGGTGAAGAAGAATCCCAGCTTGGCTAATGCTAATCTGCTGAACACATTGAAAAAATGAGCAACTATGACTTAGCTGCTAAACTATAAAAAATTAGCAGAAGCTAACACTAGCCCACAAAACGGGTGAAAAAAAATTTGCAACTGTTGCTAAAATACCAAACATATAAAATAATTAGCCGAATTTAATGCTAATCCACTAAACATGTAAAAATTAAACTCTTGCTAAACTAAAAAAGAATTAGAAGAAGCTAATGCTAACCCCCGAAACGGGTAAAAAGATTTGCAACTGTTGCTAAACTGCCAAACATATTAAAATGAGCAGAAGCTAATGCTAAACCACTAAACTAAAAAATTAGCTCTGCCAGCTCAGAGCTTCAAAACAAAGAAAAAGCTCCAAATATTAAGACGATGGTTAATCAGTTAAAATCCTCTATTACAGTTGATCTTGACACATATTATGACTTTAAAAGTTGTATAAGTGAAAGACTATAGTTCAAAGCAGGTGATGAATACATTATGATCAACCAAGTCATAATTATCAGCAACACTTTATGGCAATAAATAAATAAACTGCGGCCATTTTAAAAAATGGCTGACAACATACAGCCTGAGGGCTGAACATATTGTTGAGCTTGTATCCAGACTTGAAAGGTTTTTACACTAATATGCTGAACTTCGATCACTTTGACCAATCACGGAGTGAATGTGATTCAAAATGAGGCATTTATTTCTGTTCAAGAGGTTCAGTCGCTCACATGAACTCATAGAAATCTCAAGTTGAAATGTTATAGAAGAAGCTCCTCTGTGGCTCCTTGGACGCACAGATGAGATGGAGGAGATCAAAAATCCACTTCCTGTCTGCCTATAGAGGTATTTCTAGCTCTAGCTGTTTGTCTGCTGTGTCAAGTATTGCTCTCACATTTGTCATGTAGAAAAATGCTCAGGCTAACGCTGCAGAACCTGTTCCTCCCAGATCCACAAACCTTCCACAAGTCAAAGTTTTTACGACGGCCTTCAATACTGCAAAAGGGTTCATTTAAGTGCAGACGTTGCACTAAATTCGAGAGTAATCTGGTGAAAATCAGGTTTCAGGTGCATTTTTTCACGCCGCAAAACAGAAAAACTGCCAGATAAAGGTTTAATGAGGCAAATGGATGTTTTACTGCTGACTTTTGACTCGCCTGATGCTGCTGTGACAAATAATTAATCACAAATGTCTGCAAGGCATGTCGTTGGCTGGTGAACGTTACGACCCAAAACATCTGCTGCTGTAAATTTTCAATGCTCAACAAGAAAATGTGGCGTGTAGAAAATGACAAAATCAAACATTATGAATGAAATAAAGACCTGAAATTGATTCCACTTTATTTGTTTGAACAGCTGGAGTGTTTAGCGTATGAACTCTACGCTCTACATTGTTGTTGCATCGCTTTTCTTGGATTTCTTGGGATCTGTGGATGGCAGTGAGCGAAACCGTCATTCGTTTCTACAGTAAATATTTTCTTCACGTTTAATTTTTTTTTGTGCCATTTTCGGTGGGGCTTTAAGTGTAGTTTAGATCATCGGTGCTGCAGTTTGTGAGTTCGGGTTCCCGTCTCCCTGCAGAGCAGTTCAGGTGTGTGAGGGCGTTTGAGGGGCCTCCATGTCCCGCTGTTCGCGCAAAACAAGGAAGCTAACACAAATGTAACCGTACTTTCCACGCCACCCAGGAGACTGTAAACGCAGCTAAAGAACAAATAAGAGTAACAACTAAGACCTACAGTTAGATATTTGTTCTTTTGAAAACCTGGAAAACTTGTGATATTCCCAGTTCAGGATTTTTATGTAGCTTGGAAACAGAATATTGATCATGGACTCGTTTACACTGTAAACAATTTGTTTTTCAAATCAACTAAATCCAAGTTACACATCTCAATAAAAACTATTAGTGCATCTGAAGTGTTATTTCACTAAATAGGAAAACAGACAATACTCACGTTATCTTTCTATTTCAAATCGGTGTTGATTTGTCTTCATTAAAATGCTAAACTATTTATATCAGGAAGAGCTTCTGCCCTCCAAGCAATTTTTTGTTGTTGTTGTTTTGTTTGCAGTTTTGCAAGTTGCGCTGAGCATTAAGTGTTCCTACTGTTGGTGTCGAGTTTTTTTTTTTTTTTGTGTTGTGGAAACCGTAGTTCATATAAAATCCCAAATCTGTTTTTAGCCAGTGACTGTGAGCTCACCACACCAAGGCTCGAGTTTAACGAGTCTGTGTTCACTCTGAAGTTACGCGCCCTTCTCTCTGTCCTCTTCCTCTTTCATCACCGCTAATTTCTGAGGTTTCTCTTCGTCGACGTCACAACTTTATTCCACATTTGATCCTCAGTCTGAGGCCTTAGAGCCTCCCAAAGTTTTCCCCAGTCTTCCGCCGGAGCGTCATGCGCTCTGTGTCCAAGGGCCCGGGGCCTGCGCGGCAAACTTTCTTCCTTTCTGTGTAGGATGTGAATTGTTGGTGTCAGCTGCTTGGTGAGACCCTTCCTGGCTGCAGCCGGAGCGGTGGCAGGTTGCCATGTGCGCAGCAGCTGTCGTGACAAAAGCGATACGGTAAATGATTTTGACGCGTTGCCAGCCCGATGTGGGCGCGCCGTGGCTGGCGTGAGGCCGGCACGGTCAGTCTTTCCTTTTGAGCCCTCTGATGACCGAGCCGCTTAATTGGACGCGAGCCTCACGTCGTGGATCGTCGAACCCCCACACCGTCACCTCTGCAGAGTCGAGTGGGAAAAGTCTCACATTGCGGCATCTCTCCTTGCAGACTCTATCCGGTCTTAGTCTGGGCGCAGAAGGCGCTTTTATAGGCAAAGCAAAGGCCAGTCTGAGAATCTCATTCAGGGTTGCCAGATCTGACTGACAGTTTCCAGCCCAAACACAACACAAAACCCGCCCAGCTCTTAAAACAACAACAACATTGACTGCATTTATAGAGTTGTGACAAATCGCAGCGTTTTTTTTTTTTTTGTTTGTCCTTTATTATGTTCTGAGCAGAACCAGACGCCGCCGGGACGGAAAAGGACCCGACTTTAAAACGACGATGTTGCCCTGGGATTTCTGCTCTGCAGCATAGGCTGCTGATCATTGATGATGTCACGCCAGACAGCTCAGACGTTTCAGAAATAAATAAACTGGCTCATAAAAATAAGCAATAACATGGCATTTTATGAAAAGTTTTGGTGCTTTTCCGCCACACAATTACAACTATTTTGAAAGAAATTTTCCTCTGAACACTTTCTAAAAACCCACGAAATGTTGTGCAAAGCAGCCCAGATCTCAACAACACGCCCAAGGCTGTTTTTCCCTTCTTCTTCTTCTTCTTCTTCTTCTTCTTCTTCTTCTTCTTCTTCTTCTTCTTCTTCTTCTTTTTTTTTCAGCCCAAACTGGCAACATGGATCTCATTATTTGATCATTGTCAGCGAAAATAACACAGGGCATCACAGGATCGACGTAAACATCAAGCATTGACGCTTGTAACATGATCTTTTTGCTTTTATTTAAACATGAGCTTCTGGAGTATGAACTTTAGAGTTACAAGGGAAGCTGCAACTAAAAAAAAATCTAAAAATCTATTTACGATTTTAATTTTAATAGACCTAACGATACCGAAGAATTAGCAAGCAGCAAACATTCTTTATCTTTGTGCAGGGAATAAAATAGCATTTTTGTCGTTGTGCTTTGGTTTCCGGCCTCTTTTTTTTTGTATTTTACAGATACTAGTAGTTTGCTAACTGTAGTCAGAAAACATCATTATCTTCATAAAAGTGATGGTTTTAGTTTCCATGCCTTCTCTGTTGCCTTTTTCTCCAAACGGCACTGTGGTGCCTCTGTTCAGCCAGCTGACCGGCAGTGCAGAGAAGCACGTCAGCCGGATAAAACCCCAGTGTGGCTTGACACCGGTAACTATTTGTTGTGAAGGTGAAACTGATGGTGAGGATGACGACTTCCACACTTTGCGCCACAGAAAAGCGCCGCCGGGTTCCGTCTCGCTGCTGAAAAGCTAATTCCAGCTGTCGTCTGCAAAAGTTTAGATAAAAAAACCTTTTACTTGGCTGCTGTGTTTCCTTTCTCTGTTTTGAAAGGGGTAATTTTCCTTTCGCCACACGTAAGAGCAGAAGAAAACTCACAAAAACCTTTCCATTAGGTCAAGTCCTTGTTGTCACCACTTAGGTCATTCATTCCACACACACAGAGAAAAAAAAACAACCCAAACACTTTATGTTGTTTGTGTTGGAACAAAAGTCCACTATGTATTTTTTAATCTCTGGCTGTGATCAGCCTCTTGTCGACGTCGTTGTGATGCTTTTTGCCGTTGTTTCCTCAGACTGTGAGGTAACTCTGCCTTAAACCGCCTCGCATCTGCTGACATCACAGACGCGCCATTGTCTGTGTTTGTGTGCACGCATTCGCAGAAATTGCCAGGGCGTTGCAGACGACTCTCTTCAGACACAGTTGTTGCTGTGATTTTTAATTTGGTAACCATGGTTACTCAGATCCTTTCTGACCTGCAGACAGGAGCCCAATCTCCAAAACAGAGCTGAGCGCACAGACACACACGCACATGCGCCCGCACACACACGCACGCACACACACACACCCTCTTCCCGTATCGCGGCTTCACCTGGTGGCACGCTCTTAGAGGAAGTGAGAATATGTGCGCCGAGGAGGATAAATAACAGAGAGCATCGGGGATGAAAAGGCTGGACTTCCTTCAGGGCTTTACCTGCCATTAATAACAGTTGGCAGGCAGCGAAGGTGAGGCACCTCCAGAGGGAGGAAGGAAGGAAGGAAGGCTTGATTGAAGAGGTGATAAAGTTAGGGAGTCTGCCAGAGGGCCGAGGCGCCCGAGAGTTTTGTATTTGTGAATATCAGCAGGACCCAGCCGACTGTCCGTCAGCTCCTGCAGCGTTTCCACTAACATTTAACTCGACTCTGCCGCTTTATTAAAGCTCTTTATTTAGTCGTGCACTCATATCGATCGCACTGGGAGTCAGAAGTGTCCTAATTCATCGTGTGGCGGGTTTGTGGAAAGGTGAGAAGATGGGAGGCGTCCCGTCAGCTCAAGCCGTTTCTCAGGGACACCCACCAAAATGTCCAGTTTGATGCAAAGTACAAGTTATGTTTTCCTCATACAGCGCAGGTTAAAGTGCTTCACAGTGAAAATATGAAAACACCTTAAAGACATGATTATATTTTATTTCATCGAATGTGTTTTATAGCAGTCAAAAGACAACAAGAACAAGAAATCAGTGTAACAGAGAAAACATGTGCATTCATAACCAAGAACAAAATAAATTGATTACCACTGCATTTCTGTTCGTAAAAGAAGATGAAGAATGAAATACATCACCTGATGTTAATATTGGACTCTAAACAATTGCAAAAAAAAAAAACATCATCTAAGAAGTCTACTCAGATTTTCTAAAATAAAGAAATACATAAAAAAAATCAGCAAGAGGCAGAATTATGCACTTTCCAGACTCATAATGTCATTTTATAGCAACACACTATGTCACATTCACTTATAATCAAAATTCTCTAAATATCAAACATGACATGAAATAAATATGACTCCACAAGTTAACACATTGAAATTGGGTCCTTGTCTGTGTAAGAAGCTTTCTAATACTCCTACCTCAGCGCGTCATCACAACAATGCTTCTCATGATGCCGTTTAGAGCCGTTCTCAGCTTTGGCCTGAGAGGAAGTTTGTGTGACGTTCTCAGCAGACTCACGGTTTGCTAACCGTTGAGTCTGCTGGTAGCAGGCAGGGATTTCTCAAACATGTCTGAGAAAAAACCAAAGCAACACTGCAGGTATGTTCTTGGTGAAGGAATTACATTATATAACATGTTGTAAAGCTAGAAAGGTCCATTTCTCATTACAGCCCCTCCTTTCTAATAATTACAACTCATATTGTCCATCACTTTTGGGGAAAAATGACTTAAGCCGTCATTTTTAGTAAGGTACAGTAGCAGTACAGAAAAGCATGGCTGGTTTCAGGGAGACTCTATGATTGGCTGCTGATCTCAATCACTTTTTTCATCTCTGAATCCTCCTTCACTTCCTGCCTCCGGTTCTGGTTCTGCCTTTTGGGTCTGGATGGAGTCACTGGGGATTTGAGGCATTTTAAATCTCGATTGAGACTTGTGGAAAACGCTAAACTGCACAATTTGCTGCTGCCGGAGAATCAAGTCGGGAAGATATCAGTCCAACTACATAATGGAGGAGCAATGTTATTAGAGTCGGACTTTGAGAAGAGGGAGAAGAAACAGCAGAGAGCTGAAAACCCGGAAAAAGAGAAAATTCTCACATCAGCCGCAGCCTCACCTAACAATTTTCCCAAACAAATTTCTGCCATTTCTTGATATTCTTTCTCGCTCTCTCTCTTTTTTTTTTTTTTTTTTTTATCAGATTGTCTAAATCTGCAGTCGGTGCGCCACAGACAGATTCCAGTTCTTCTCTGAAACCTTAATTTATCTCCAATTATCGATGCTAGAAGAACACGAAGGATTGCTGACACAATTTAAGAAACCGTCCATCATGAAGGAGTAGCGGATGCTCCGAGCCAGAGACCTGCTGGGTCAAACTTCTTACACTAGTTTTAATAATGACCTAAATGTGATTTCAAATTTTCTCTGTTGCCCTTGAACATAGCATCTGAGATGCACTGCAGAACAAAATTACGTCACAAACAGTAGGACAAATTTGAAATACAATATGACAAGAAGAAGACAAAAAAAACGGGGGGCAGGAAGTGTAAATACGAGAGCAAACCTTTGCGACCTGCGCAAGAAATGCGTGGAATCCATCCTGCTGGAGTCGAGCACCCCCACGGCATGATGCTGCCACCACCGTGCGATGATAACATTGGGATGCAGGCCACACATGAGACATGAGTCTCCAGGACTTTGGCTCATAATGTAACGTTGTATCCCCTGTTGTATTTAGCTCAAATTAAATGTATTCCAAACAGAATCAGTGTGTTGATAGTCGGCCGTTTAATCCCGCAGCGCGGCTGTAAATAATGAATTTGGTCGGTTCGGAGTTTTAAGCCAAAGCGGAATGACTCCAGCTGGTATCTGTGCTCGCTGCCAGTTTTAATGAACTGGCTTTGAGCCCTTTGCCGCCCCGTTCTGCTCATTATCTCCATGATTTCTCTGTGTGTGGGTGTTCTTCCTCTTTCCTTCCATGATTTTTATGATCACCTCAGCAGTTTGTTTTTTTTTCTTGTTTTTTTGTTGTTGTTCGTATTCTCCCTAATCTACTGTCTCGAATCCTTTTGTTTCATCTCCTGCAAAGTTCTTTGTTTTCCGTCTTTATGATTAGCCTGCAGGAGTCCCACAAATCGTCACTCTGCGACTGCAATATCTCTCTGATCCTTTTACGGCCTTCTTCTGTCTTCCCCGTCCCTCGGCTCACCTTCTCCTCCCATCTCCTCATCTGTTGCAGCAAATTCCACTTGAAACGACGCCCCGACTCGGAGCTTTTGCCATGTAATTTTCGGCCCTCCAACATTTTTGAACTTCCACGCCAGCCCTTTATCCTCATGGCCGCTCCTCTTCCTCCCCCATCTGTATCCTCACTTCACAACTCCCGTAGCTCCTGCCACCTGTCACCTCCTCCTGAGCGGTTTCTTCCTCCCACTTCCACCCGACGCCTGTGGGCTGAACGCTCTTCTAAACAAAGACGTGACTACACATCCGCGCAGCCTTTTAGACGAACCTTAAACACAACGCACATGCCGGAGCTATTTGCATGACAGGCGCTGGTGTGATTCACAGAGGGAGGGACTGGTGGGTGGATGAAGGGAAAACGAGAAACGGGGAGCGAGACGGAGTTGTAGTGGAAAGTGTTGGTCTGAATTATTCATCGCTGATGTATACGACGGAGCAATGCGTCCGAAAGGAGGAAGTCGCGAGTGAAAAGTCGCCCCCTTATCTCTCAGGAGTGAGATATCTCAGTGAGCTCAATGTCATCGTTTCAGGACGTCTGGCGTTCGTTCGGCGACGGCAAAACCCGTCGGCTGAATTTATCTCTGCTGCAAATGCTTACCTTTAATAATAGAAATGTTCAGAGAAATGGGAGGGGGGGGAGAAATGGACTGCTGGAGTTATAAATGCAACAACCTGATATCGATCCAGCTTGACCTGCACACTGCATTGAAGCCTGGGATTAAAGGAAGGCTCATGGGAAAAAAAAAAATCAGATAAACTGAGAAGGGAATTTTTTTTTCTCGTTTTTATGCTGCAGGTCAGGATTTGCTTCATGAATATCGTTTGCTGCTTGTCGTTGTGTTACAGGCACACAATGGAAATGTGGAAGCTGAAAACCTCACCGCCTCAAATCCATGAATACGCTCTTAACCATTTCCTTCTCAGCTGTCTTTGGGCTTGTAACTCGTGATTGCTGTGTTTGTCTTGATGTTAAACATTGAGCGATGTGTGAAAAGGCCTGAAAACATGAAGCGAGAACATCGAAGCTGAGAGCGCAGCCGGTAAAAGTGACAGTTTTGAAACTTCCATCGGTTTTGTAGCATATTGGGGAAAAAAAAGACAAATGTCACCCAACTCCAATTTGATTTCATAAGGTGAGGAAGATCAAGTCAGAAGAATGGCTGTTAGACAGCAGCTGAGAGACCTAGCAAACCGGGACTCTGTGCAAAACTTTAAAAGCGTTCTGCGGCGATGCTCGTGTGCAATTTTCTGTAAAAATTGAGCTACATTTAAAAAAAAAAAAAAGAAAAAGAAAAAGGGTAATTTCTGCTCCTGTCATGTTTTGTAGGAAGGCAGTCGGCCCAATATGGAGGCTTCAGTTCGGGTCTGTAGTCTGTTCCCACTGCAGAGCGATGGCGGCCTCATTGAAGAGATAAAACCTGATTTACAGAGATTTCCAAATAAGTTGCAAAAAGACAAGAAAAAGTTATATGTGGAAAGGCAATCTACAAAGACTGACGGCTCAACAGGTTACAGAGCTCCACATTTAAATGAGGATTTTGCGCGAGCCACTGGGTGTCATGTCGGAGAGCGGCCATAAAAGAAAACGAAGCTTAAAGTCAGCATGTTTGACATGTGGCAGTAACAGTGATGATAATACAATTAATTTAAATTAGGGCACAAAACAACAGTAAAAACATTTAACGATCAATCGAAATAAAGCTCTAAACTGCTGCGTTAAGCTGCGCAGGTCTGAAACAGATGCAGCAATCTGGTTCATGTTTGGTAAATCGCACTGTGGGAGGTAAGTCGTTACATTTGCATAGCCTCCTCCTCCCAGCATTTTGCTCTTTTTGATGATCAGCAGACAACCTAAATGTAGCGCGCCTCGTTCTCCCGTTTCGTGCATTGTTTGTACAACAGGTTTGCGCCTGATATAATGTTTTTACCTGCTTTTATACCCGCAGACTTTTACTAGACCAGAACCCTAAAGCAGGAAAAAAAAAACAAACAAACTCAGGAGCTTAAAACTGCAAAAACAAGAGAGGACAAAACGACACTTAAAACACTCCGTGTCTCTTTTTTTCATTTGTCTTCTTCCAGAAATCTTTTTCTCTGGTGCTGGAGGCTCTGGACCACGACAACGACACGGCAGAACCAGGTAAGGATGAGCTCTTGTTTTTACGACCTTCTGAATTTGACAGCGTGCGGTCGATCGATGCCCGAGACTGGTCTCTGTTGAATCCGATTGATCGGCGCTGAATCGGGGGTGTCCTGTTGCCTGTTTGACTCGTAAAGGCCAAAGGGGCATTCGTTGTAATTTGGTGTGAAATAAGTGAAACCAGTACTGTTTTGAACATTACTTGTGGTCCAAAGCCTCAGCACAACTACATGCCTTCATGATTAGGTTTTTGTGGGCTTGATTAGCTTTTTGAGTGCTTAGCATCAGGGTTACTATTTGGCATCACTTGTGTCAAACCGCATCCGCAAAGAGGCCAAAGGGCCTTATTAAAAGGCACAGTTTGTACCCAAATCTTGTCGTTTTATGAATGTTTTCAAGTTTCTCGGTCCTAAAACGCCTTTAACAACCGAATGTGCGTTTTTTATTTTATTTATTTATTTATTTTTTTAAATCAGCATCTTTAAGGATTTTGCACTGCTTCTTAATTTATGTAAACAGCATTAAAACCTTCATCACTTTCCCTCCTTCGAGTCCAAGAAAGCTGCAGCTCCTTAGTTTAGCTCAGAGCAAACAGCACAAGTGCTTGTTTACCAGACTGTGCGGTTTGACATGAAGAAACAATGTGAAAACATCCTTTGCGTCTTAATGTCTGTGATCACACAAGCTCTACCCTCACCCTTTCATTTCCTGCTCGTCTCCTGTTTTCTCCGAACTCTCCTCAAGATGTGGAAAAGCTCCTCGGCGGGAACCGTGAGCCGCCCGCTATAAAAAGCAAAGCACAGAAGATGAGCAGACGGATGCTCCCGCGTCTTCCCCATTCCTTTCATGCCTCAGTCCTCATTTTCCGCCCCCAACCCCGCTCGTCTGGGGAAAGAGGGCCGACTGCCGTCCGGACTGAGCGGGAGACTGGAATAATGAAAAACTAGGAACTGTGCCAGACTTGTTCTCCGTGTCTCACCGTGTCTCTCCTGCATCTGTCTTCCTCCCGGCCCTCCGGCGCTAAGCTTACATCTGTTTGCATTATCTTCCATTTCCACCTGAGCCTCTCGCTCCCTCTCACATTGTGGCTAAAGCTGCGGAGTAGGCCGCCAGCTTAGCTCTGCCCAAACGGTAGCGGCCTGAACGGAGTTATCGGGTCCTGCTTCCAATCAGGGAGGATTACAGAAACCAAACTGGAGCTTCTGAAATGCGCCGCGGAAACAATATGGTGTTCTCCCATCTCCGACTGCCTGACTTTCACAGAGGTTACGTTGGATGAGACGTAGATTTAGTGTAGGATGAGCAGGGAAGGTCGTAGCAGACATTTAAATTAAGTTTGAACTTTTATTCGCAGCTTTTTTTTAATTTCGGATCAGGACTTTTTTTTTTGGTCCTGTTTAAGTCCAGGCGTCATGAAATGTATGCTACTGTTGTGACATCAAACCAAGTCTTATTAGTACCTCATGGTATTATTTGACTCTATTCGGATGTTTCTGATACTTTGTCTCCAAGTTATGGCTTCATCTTTTCAAAAATCTCATCAGAGCATTTAAGGTGGAGGAGTGAACAGGATTTGACGTCTTGTTGCCGTTTGTTTCTTGAGAGGGGAAGGGCTGCTCATGTGGTATTTGTTTGCGGAGAGTGATGCAGCAAAGGATTGTGGGAAGTTCAACTGAAGCAGAGAAACAGCGGTGGAGCAGTGTGGTCGCTTTTGTGACGGTCAGTCTATAAAATATCGTCAAGAATTGGTTATCGGGGCCATAACAGCTGCGATAACATCGGATATCGGCTCAAATGTTCGTATTGGTGAATCCATACATTTATCTGCAGGAACTCTTCATGGTGTTGATCCATAACTAGTGTTTCTTTTTTTATTTTTTACAGGTATTGTGTTCTTAATTATCACACATTAGCTGTGCAGATTTTATTCCCGAGGCAGAGCCTCGTTTTCGTAGATCCAGGTTTTTAAAACCATTTTTAAAACGGTTTTTAAGAGTCGCTCCGCCTGCAGCTGTAGACGAGTTCAGAGGAGCAGCTTTTTGCTCGCAGCAGTTTCTTGAAAATCGTTACACATGCGTGTTACTTAAATTGCGAGTTGTCTCGTCTTTTCCGAAATACTAAGAAAAGTTCACAAACATTGAGGCGCACTAAGCAGAATGTCAAGAATGAACACAATTCTTCATTTACGATAAATGTTGCTCCACTGCGACAAAATCACTGAATAATAAAACGAATTGTCAAATTAAATGCTGGATTACACAAATTACTTGCAATTTAAGAGTAACTGCAAAGAATGTGCAATTAATTTTAGACGTTTTGGTGTTTACGCCATTTATTGATAGCAAGTCTGAATCCTTATTGCTTAAGTTCGTTGCTCTCCTACTTGTCGTCTTGCCTGCCGATCGACTGCATTGATGGAACGAGCTTTAGGGAGCATCGACTTGGCATTTATTAAACACAAATATCCTTCAAGCAAAAATAATAATTCACTCCCAATAAGAATTCATTGGCAAAGGTCACACAGACCTTTCCTGGTCGTTATAAATTTGCTTCAACGGTATCAGATTTGCTCTTCAGCTGGCATTATGTCCTCGTTGTGTTTGCCTGTTTGGTGCAGACTTCCTGCTGCATTTAAGCAGCATCGACGCCGAGCTCAAAGCTGTGGAGGAAAACCGAAATCCAATACTGGAAGTTTTCTAAGTTGGACCAGCTTGTCGACAGCGTTCAGCAAAGCACGTTTAGGCCGCCTGCCTCGCCCGTGTGAGGGTAATATTAATGAGGCCGAAAGGAAAGCCCTCACACGGATTGGCCCCATACGTCGAATAAAGAGTGGGACAAAACAATATCCGTCTGATCCTGTCTGCTTCCTTGGGTGTATTGATTTGCCGGCAGGTGATCTGGAATAACGAGTGGGAAGCGGGTCTTTCTCTCCTGCGGGTATTCTCAGACATTTCCGAGGGCGAAACGATTCACAAAGCTCCGAGGAGGTTTTTAATACCCGCAGACATGCTCTGTGGTCGCATTTCCTTTGTAAAGTTTGACTTCCACTAAAGGTTATTGCTCCTTCAACCTGCTGTGTTTTAACATCTCTGTCTACGGCAACCAGGCTTGTTATTAATCAACCTGATCTAATCACCTCACGAGGAGAATCCTGCCCTGTTTGCACACTTCCCGCCGTGTCGGACCCTAATGATGTTATTTCTTCTTCTCTAGTGGCGGAGAAGTAATAATGATCAAATTAACCCTTTGACACGCCCGGTTTATAAAACAACTTAAAACCGAGGGCGCGCTGCGGCTGATTGATGAGTGTTTGTGGTGTTGGGCCCTCATATTTGACTGCAGGCTCATTTGGCTCAGTGTCCACGCTGCCCTCTTTCCTTTTAAACCCACACACACACGTACGCACGCACACACGCACACACACTCACACACACATACACCCACACAGTGAAACCAGTGTGTGTGTATGTTTTCTGTGTCAAACCACAGTGACCTCATCTCTCCGTCAGTGTGTGTGTGTGTGTGTGTGTGTGTGTGTGTGTGTGTGTGTGTGTGGGGGGGGGTGTGTGTGTGTGTGTGTGTGTGCGTGCGTGCGTACGCGTGCTAATAGCTGCTGCGCTGAGTCTCTGGCTCTTTTTGCCTCTGGCTGTCAAAACGAGTCTTGCACAAAGACTCCTTCTACTTTCGTCTAACTTCTCTTATCTCCAGATCTTCCCTTTAGCTCCTAAATACACACTTGTCGCATACATTGAGACACATATTCGCACCTCTCTTGTGTGTTTACGCCCTGTCAGGGAGTATTACGCCGGAGTTGGGGAATAATGGGAAAAGCCCCTCCTGGGGGGCAGCCGTTGCCCCAGTGTTGCCCAGGGGCTCGTCTGGCTCCCTCATGCCTCTCATCGTCGACCTCTGTGTCAAGTGGGACTCATGCTGGAAAGGTTTTATCATTCGACTCATAATATCCACCCTGTCGAAGCTTTCTGAGTCTGATAGTTGGTCGGAAGCCTGAATAGGTTTATTAGAATAGATGTTTCTCCGGAAAAATGAATGTTTCTGTTTTTGTTTTTTTACTTAAAGGGGCGGTATCATGTAAAATCAATTCATCTTCTATTATTTTCTTAGCTGGAGGGATGCCTCGATTCCTTCATGCACGGTTGAGAAATCCTTAAATTCGCTCTGGCAGCAAAACGATTTCTCTCTTTTTCTATGAAGACTTCCTGAAGGTGGAGTTTCAGAAAAAGCAAATTAGGAAGAACATTTTTATCTTATGTCATATGTATGCGCAACTCTGGATAAATAAAGAACCCACTGCACTGAACTTAAGGTTATTCCACCAAATATTGATTTCTGAACTCTTCCTGAGTTAAAACATTAGTGTTGCTAAATAAATACAAACTTGTTTTCTTTGCATTATCTAAGGTCTGAAAGCACTGCCTCTGTTTTGTTATTTTGAGCATTTCTCATGTGTCTGCAATTTTTCCTTGAAATTGCAGACACATGTTGTCAGTAGTTCATAGAGAAAAAGAACAATGTTCATTTTACTCAAACATGTGCCTATAAAAAGTAAAAGTGGTCTCTTAACCAGAGCTGTATATGACACATATAGCACTGAAAGCAATTTAGTTACTTGATTATGCTATGGAATGGTCTTTGATGAAACGTTTTGGGGGTTTGAACTTGAATTGGACGCTCCAGCTGTTCAAAGATCCCAAGCAAACATCAGAACATTTTATTATTGATAAATCAACACTAAGCTTGTGGAATATAACTTTCATGTCAAAATTCATCATCAACTTGCACGCGCCAAACGTCTCTTACATCCCTGCTGGTATTTGCATAGATTTACTCATTTCAAATAACATTTCTGCTGCTATTTGCTGCTGTTTACACAGTTTCATTTATTGTAAAAAGTCTGTTTTTTAATGCACAAATACACACGCACAGTTTGTAAGGTTTTATTCCCACTCTGATGCACTTTCTTGTAGATCAAAATGTGCTATTTTTTAATAATTTTCCGCTCTCATTGTACAGTTTGTTGTTCTTAGTTTTGCTTTTAATATATATGTTTAGGTTTTGTCTTTGTGAGAACCTACGTGCCTCGACTGCCTGTCACTGCGCTGCTGTTGCGCCTGCATTGGAAATAAAGGATTTCCATTCTATATTATTAAAAACATTCCACATTTCCTTATTCGTCTGTCAGTGATCGCCTCTCAGTTCCAGGTTTAAAGTTCTCCTCTGCGCTCCTCCAGGTCAGCTGATCGAGCGCGTCCTCCTCTCCTCCATGCTGAACCCGGGTGAACAGTGGCAGACGTACCGCCACCACGGACGACGGATCCTCAGCCTGGAGTATCGGCTCCGCTTCCGCTGTGACTCCAACTACTACGGGCCTCACTGCAACAAGTTCTGCCGGGCCAGAGACGACTTCTTTGGCCACTTCAGCTGCGACCCGAGCGGCTCCAAGGTCTGCATGGAGGGCTGGACAGGACCGGAGTGCAAAGAGGGTAATGCCGCCGTCGAGGTTTTAGTTCACATTATCTTAACGGTCTCTTTCCTCTTTTCTTGTTCGTGAGTGTAAATGTTCTCTGCCAAGGTTTTCCATGAGAAATTAAATACTTTGCTGTTTTATGTTGACCTAAGAAGCCCTGTAACAAAAAATGAAACTCTGCAAAAGTTGACTTATTATTAACTTTTGCAAGATATGTAAGTATATACATACTGAATTACCCTAAATATTTTGTAGTAATGTTGTGATCACAATAAAAGGAATAATATCTATTACTTATTTTTAGTAACTGTGGCGTAACAGAGCAATCTGTCGCGCCACAGACAGATTGCAATCTGACAGAGCAATCAGATTGCCACAGATTGCCAAGAGCAACATATTTTCAAACATTGCTCTTGAAAAACATTCCCGTTTTTAATACGCTTCATTCCAACGCCAGTCACAAAAAGAAGTGTGATCTGTGTCACTAAACTGCACACAGTAACCGCATCGAAGACGATTTTCAAATTAAATGAATGTCTATTGTAACTTTCGTTGAACAGAGTGGAGAAAACAGTGAACCCAACAATCTTGACACGGCGTTATCGAACCAAAGACATGTATCACGTTGAAAGACAAACAACAGATAAATGCACAGCCATAAGCTGAAGTGGAATAATTATATGATAACTTTATGAATGACTGGTCCTGCTGATATCACTGGGGGGATCGCCTCACTCTGATTCGTCAGCGGGACGTCATTCGCCGTGACTCATCAGCCGGACGACCCGTCTCTGTGACCTCTCGGAGTTTTTGCAACGGTAAGAGTGAATGGAGGAAACCAAAGTGGAAACTATGGAAGGACACGCAGTTAGCTGGAGGACATCCTGCAGCTCTGCCCACCTCGCCCCGTCTCACTCGCCCTGACTTCCTCCTCAGCACGCCGCTGATTGGACCGCACAGAAGCAGGAAGTCGGAGAGATTAGCCTCGGCCCCCCGCCCCGTTACCTCCAGGTTAACCTACAGTGCCTGTGAGGGAGTTTTCACACTTTGAGAATTCAGAGCGATAACATTTACTGGCCTCTTTGTTGACTCTGAATGCATCTCACCTTTCACCAAACAACCAGTGAAGATGTAAAAAAAAAACAAAAACCCCAAAATTTTCATGTATTTTATTTTTCTTGTTTTGTGTTGCTAAGTTACGTCACTGAAGCGTCGGGTTAACGTTTCTCTTTGTGTTTGTCTTGCAGCCGTGTGCAGGCAGGGATGCCATCAGACTCATGGTTCCTGTACTGTCCCTGGAGAATGCAAGTACGTTTCTGAAACAACGACCAACACTGGTGTTGCGGTAACAACTCTCCTCTACCACTGCCATGAAAATACTAATAAATTCCCCTCATTTATGTCGTACAATGGCCTAACGACCAGACTTCCTTAAAATGTTTGATTGTGCTTTTGATCAGCAGTATTACAGACTTCCTGAAGGGTTTATTTCTACTTCCCCTGCTTTTTTCCCCTTTTTACTCATGTTTTGCACATTGCCGTACTTAGCATGAGCATAAAAGGATAAAAAGCTCTTGAATGTTTCAGGCAGTGTTGTTTGCACAAAACAACTAATTAAAAAGAAATTATAATTTGTCATAATTTTATTTTCCCGGAGAAATTAATCAGAAGCACAAAACACAGGAACAAATTTAGCTCTGCACAGAGATGGCAAAACGTATCAAACTATGTTGGACTTTGAGTTTATTTCGTTCCATCTTATGTTTCGTTTATCTCTGTGTTCCCGAGTTAATTTTCCCCCCAAGTGCCACGACATGCTCAAAAACATAAACCGCACTGAAAATCTGGTAACAAAAACCATTTGAAGCTTAATAAAACTGGAATACATTAAAAAAAAATCCCAGGTAATTGTTGATTAAAACCATTTTCAAAAATGCTGAAATAAAATATGTTAATTTGGAAGCACAACGTAAAATGTTTGGGTTGGTTTAAATATTTAACGCTGTAGAGATCAATTATCTCTGGTTGTGTTTAGAAGAATAAAACGAGACACAATGTTTGTTTCCCCGCAGCAATCGTATGCAGATTAAGTTGAAATTCATGCATTCAGTTTTCCTTCACTAATAATATTCTAAGATATTCTGAGATGCAATCTGCCCGTCTGCTCTGGTTGTAGGTGTCACTACGGCTGGACGGGTTCTCTGTGCGATCAGTGTGTGACGTTTCCCGGCTGTGTGTACGGGAGCTGCACCGAGCCCTGGCAGTGTGTGTGTGACCTCAACTGGGGAGGTCTGCTGTGCGACAAAGGTGTGAAATGCTAAACGTTTCAAAACGGTGATGAACCGAGCGCCGAGCGTCAGGAGGCCCCGAGGATCCAGATTTTGAAATTTGAAAGGATTTGAGTTGTTGCCGCTCACGTTTTATTGTCTCAGCGAAAGCATCGGGGATTAACAGGATATTTTCTGTGTTTGTCAAAAGATTTTCTTTTTGTTCAAACAGCAGAAAAATTTGAAGCCTGTACGACTTTTGGATGGATTACAATTCACACCCCGGATTACTTGGTGCAGACGTTTTCACCTTTACACACACAGAGCACAGAGTTCATCGCGGAAGCAAGTCAATCAATCATTAGTTGCTCCCGGAAGCAATCATGACTGCGGAAGTTAACTAGTGATTGCTTCCGCAGTCATTAGGAGAGGGAAGTCTGCGCCTCTCTTCTTAGGCCGGTTCCTCCATGACCCAACCTCAGATTAGCATAAGATAATTAAGGATCTGATATTTTTTTATCACTCTAAAACATAAGGTCAAACTCATCAAACAGTTCAGACTTATTCACACTTTATTCACTGAACTTGGTAGCTACCACACAGCTACAGTCCAAGTACAGGACTTAAGCACCTGCATCACTTCTTATGACTTCCAGAAATGTTTAATCTGCTGTAGATTTGTTTTTAAGCCGGACGCCTCTTTTATTCTCTTTTGCTACTCCTCTGGCTGTTGACAAGGAAAACCTAAAAATAAGACATTTAAAGATCCGTGTAAACATTGTGCACTTTTACAAATCTGTTGTAAAAGATTTACAACAGGCATCTGTTTTTTTTTTATGAAACATAAACATTTTGTTTCATCACAAACATGGCTCTCCGGGCGTGAAGTCAGCAGGCATCATCAGAGCGCATGAAGAGCTTCACAGAGCTTTGCATGTTGACCAAGGAAAACCGTGCCTGGCTGCAGGGAGAAAGTGGTGGGTGCTGTTAGCTTGTCGGGCGTGGTTCTTTACACATGACTTGTGGATTCCCGAACAAGATAAAAGAAAAATTTTTTTTTAAAAAAAAGCACCTGAAGTTTTCCGGCAGACTGTATAAAAGAGTTAGATCCTCTGTCCCAGAGCAAGAGCTGGAGTCCAGCCTGTGCCCAGGGGACGGAGCATTGTGGAGAGGAAAGGTGATAGCCTTGGGTAGAGTGATTATGGCGCAGCGCTCTGTGCTTGGTGTGGCCCTGAGCAGCTTCTGCCCATTCAGACGGGCACTTTAAAGGACGACAGAGAGACAAAGGAACTGTGGGAAACGAAGAAGATGATCAGGGAAGATTTTTGCTTTATTCTTCCTCCAGAGCAGAGACAACAGGCCCTGCAGCTATCCGCTGCACAGGCAACAGTGACCTGGATTCACCGTAGATTTTCTGCATCCATGTTAAAGAAACATGGCCGAAAACCAATCTGCATTTTCATTGCCTCTACATTTAAACATGAGTGTTTTTTTTGTGTGTTTTTTTTTTTTTTGTGAGTTTTGTTGAAACATTAAACGCTATTTTAAAAAAACATTTCTTCATGTTTCCAGACCTTAACTACTGTGGGACACACCAGCCCTGCAAAAACGGCGGGACCTGCACCAACACAGAGCCAAACGAGTATCAGTGCGAGTGCCAGGAGGGCTTCAGAGGACGCAACTGTGACATCGGTGAGAGCCGCGGTGTCCTCTGTTTCGAACTGGCAGAGGACAATGAGAAGTACAAAGTAAAAACAATGTCAAAGTAACACGTTTTCCTACCTGAGGAACTTTATGCTCACAAACAAAACGTAAAACTGCCTCGGTTCTCCGGCTGCCGACTCTGTTAGTCGTGCCCATCCATGTGAGGAACAGGGTCATTTCCTCGTCTCTTATCTTTGGATGGTTCCCTCCACAGAAGCCGAGATTCTGCTTGTTTCAACATCCTGAGGCAAAAATAGTTAAAACTGATTTTAGTGGAGAGAAACCTGCCCTCAGAGTAAACCTGAAACAAGTGATCGAATAAACGGATTGTTGAAATATTAGTCAACTAATTTACTAATCAAATCATCGGCAATTGGAGCCACAAATTTAAAATAAAAACAACAACATTTTGCATTTTAAATTAAAAATCCTTTTGTCTGTAAATACGTTCCACTCAGGACTCCTCAAGGATCACAGTTTTAGCTTCACCTGGTTAATATTTTGTAAATTCCTTTATTAAGCACCTATTTGATATTCAAGTATTAATTGGTTAATTAAAAAATAGTCCACAAAGCATCCAGTCATGTTAAATGAAGCAGGAAATGATTAAGTATTTATCTAGTATTTTTGTAGCTGCGGATGCAACCTTTGCTGTGGTACTGCATTTTATGCAATGCAATGTTTATATTGTCATTAAAGGATATTTTTAATACTGTATCAAATAAGCTTAAATAGTTAAATAAAAAAATCTGCAAAATGATCAATTTGTTTTTATTCGATTGGTTGAATAATTGATTACTCAAAATAATTGGTAGTGGTCATTTTCTAGAGGGTGTGTTTCAAATGCTCTTTTTGTGCTAGAAATGTGTGTTTTAAATGACTGAACTGCTCTGAAAACCAGTTAAGACAGATTGCTACTTATTTTTCCGTCTTTTAATATTTTTGCCGATTTCTAGCTTTAAAAATGTGCTGGGAGTCATCGATTCAAATTTCTGCAAAAAACAAACAAACAAACAACAGAAATCAAAGGCGATCCATTTTTCAGTTTTGCTTCCTCCCTCCCGCCAGTGGAGCACGCCTGCCTGTCGTCGCCATGTGTGAACGGCGCCACCTGTGTCGAAGACCCGGACGGCTTCAGCTGCGTCTGCCCCGAAGGCTGGACCGGAAACACCTGTGCAGACGGTGATTGTCGATTCCGCACACATGGGAAGCCTGAGCCGAGCGAGAGAAAGGGGAGGGAGCTTTTAAGATTGCCTGAGATTGGTTGTAATTGGATTAAAGCCACTTAGGGACTCCAATCAATCCAGTGGAGGAAGTTAAATCAGCCTCAACAATAATCAGTACTCTGGCTGTGAGTGTGCGCGCATCACCTGCGCCTCTGCTGAGCTGGAAAAACAGAAGCAGAACTGTGAGCTTTTATCAGGTCTTATTGGCATCAAATTGAGGGTTTAAAGTCTAATCCTTTGGTATCAAAGGTGGCTCCTAGGTGTGATTTCTTCCCTTCCACAAATATCTGGACTTTGTCCGCCTCCGGCTGTCTGACGTGGTGGATTACATTTCACAAAAAGCAGCACCATATCGCCTCGCCCGAATTTTAAATTGCGGAGAAAAGCCAGGAAGAGACGGTTCCTGAAATCGTTCCCACAAACTGGCACAAAAAGCGCGCGAGTTGCGTCAAACGCAGAATCACACCGCTTAGTCACAGTGAAGCATCAGGAGCATGGAGTGCACTTTTGTTTTTTTGTCCTAGTGTCAGATCACAACCAGACAAGCAATAAATGCTCCTCAGCGGGCTTTGTGAGCTCGCGCTAAAACATCCGGTTGGCGTTTTTCATGTGCGTCCGTGAGAAAAACAGAAACGTCTGCCAAAGCGAATATCATTTCATCAAAGTTTGTTTGCTCTGCGAGCAACCGGAGACCACTGCTAAGCATAACAACAATTCACAAATACACACACGTGTTTAGAAAAGGAATGACATGTTGTTGTTGGCATTCGTCTTCATCAGTCTGCAGCACTGCTGCCTGAAGTTTTGTTTTGTTTTTTTTTTTCTTACTAGAAAAATGTGTTATACCAGACAATCTGACTTGAAGGGTTATGAACACCAGCTGATCATAAAAGATAGAACTCATAGCAGCAGTAAAATACCACATGATGTTCAGTAGTCGGCTTCGAGACATCTGGAGAGTTTATCCTCTCGGCGCACATTAGAAACAGAACAAACCGGGGGTCACAGAGGTTTATTTCCAAGATCCCTTTCACTCTGGACTCAGAATGTAGATCTTCTTCGCAGAGTCTTGCAGAGGTCTTCTGGGCTTCTTTAAGAACGACTCAGCTGACAAGTGATCGAGGACCAGCGGCTCCCTGACTCTTTCCGCCATTATCACCGACGCCCCAAAGCCTGGCAGCCGCAGCGGCAGCTTATACGTGACGCGCTTCCATTCAAAACAAGCGTGGCTTGTTTATCACATAATTCAAAGGAGGCCTGGCCCAATGTCAACCTAACCTACTTTTTGGCTGGCATCGCTGCAAGTTGTTTATTGCTATACTTTTGGCACCACGGCTGCTGAGTGCATGGCGTTCTGCCCTCCCTCTCCCCGCAACAGAAAAGACCTCACAAAGCGGCTGGAGCAAACAATCCCACCTCCCAAAAGAACAACAACAAAACGTGTTGCTGGTAGGATAAGATTTTTTCACGCCCCTCCCCCCCAAAAAAATATCCGATCTGTGCCACTTATGTATGTGGAACTAATTTGGATGCATAGCAGAGACTTTTCAAAGCGTCTGAACGTTCATGTTGCATCTTATCCGCCTTTCATGTCATTGATTCGAGGACATGCGCCACAATTCTGCACCAGACGGTAAATCGGGACAGAAAAGTATGATTATAAACTTATGAAGGAGTCTGTGTCAGTGCGTCGCAGTCAGACCACTCTTGGCCCTGACAGCATCCCAGCAGATTCCTCCTCATAAACTGGCGTCAGTTCTCCACTAAAGACCATTTATATGAGTAGTTCTTTATTTTTTAGCTTCCTTCATCTTGCTATGATCTTGTGACGATGCAGTCGGCTCCCGTTGCTGAATGAACTTTAAAATTGATCCACGAGCGGCTCCATCCGCGTTACACAGTGCTCTGCTGTGTGACGTCTGCGTTCTTCTGTGCTTGCGGGTCGCTTTAAGGTCGTGAACTGTTCACATCAAGACTATCTGGAACGGGCCGTGGAGGTGCAGAAACCTCTCGTACTCAAAGGGAATGTAGGCAGATTCTGCAACAAGCAGACCAAAAATCATACCCGGAGCATGTCATGCATATCAAAATAGACTTTCCACACTGGCGGTGATGAGGGATGTCCACATTTTCCATCACATGGAATATTCAGCATGCTAAATGTACTTTTACCGGACTGGATCTTTGTTGCCACCCTGCCTAAACAACAGGTGTGAATATTTTAATGATAAAACGGAGAAGGCAATGCTGTACAAGTTTACCAAATGAATGTTTTATCCTTGGCATTTTTCCCCAAAATAAAAGCCAAACGGCACTCAGCGCATCTGCACACAGCCATGGCCAAAAAGGCTGACAACTAAATTTATGGTGCTGATTATCTCCGGAGTTTGGAGTTTTTGTCCAATGCAAATCGAGTGTGCCAGCGTCGAGCGTCCGCTGCACCCTGCTCAGTTTCTAAAACCACTTAAAAACACAAACAAATGAGGCATCAGTTAGACGAAAATCTGTGTCTGCAAGATTGTTTTTTCGGTGAGAGATCTTCACTTTTAATTGCAGCGCAGCGTTGCAGTGTTCTCACCTTGTAATTACTCTGTCGGAAAAAAACGAGGCTCATTCTCAGACACACTATTCGGCAAACAGTTTTTAATGAAAGAATGCACTCAGAAAAGCTTACGGCCTCTTTGGCTGAGGCGTGTTAGTGGATCGGTTTGGAGCTCGACCCTGTGAGCCGACGTGTCTGTGCAGCGGGTGAGATCTCGTGTTTGGTGCTGCAGCAGGTGAGATACGATCACACGGTTTACGGTCTGTTAGAGCTGTTTGTGTACATGAGCACCGTTCCACATTCCCTGCTTTCACCTCCATCAGGATAAAAGGTGCTGCAGGTTGGACTCCTGTGTGCGTGTGTGTGTGTGTGTGTGTGTGCGCGTGTGTGTGTGTGTGTGTGTGTGTGTGTGTGTGTGTGTGTGTGTGTGTGTGTGTGTGTGTGTGTGTGTGTGTGTGTGTGTGTGTGTGTGTGTGCGAGCCACGTTGAGAGGCTTATTTTTACGAAACGAAAAAAGGGACAAACAGAAAAATAGTTTATTTTCGCTGGCGTTGTTTGCTGCTCGCATGATTAACTGTCAGGGAGGCCGACTATCTCTGTATGTGTTGTTGTTGTTGTTGGGGTGCGATGGGCGGGGCGGGCACTCCAGGGAATGCACAACGCGAGGATCGTCAAGCTTGCAGGGAATTAAAACCATAACCACAACACATCTCTGTTTTCGGCCAGGATTTATGTTTATAACCGATATTAATTAAAGGATTCTTTGTTTGTTATGAAATCTCGGGCTGGTTATAGATGAAGTGCCTCTTGCTCGGGAGGATTGTTGTTGCTTCTTGGGTTGGAGTAGGGGTCACGACGATGGAAAATGACTCCTCTGCAAGGTTAGGTAAATTGGGAAAAAAATGTTATGAGAGACAGAAACCTTATGAATGACAGATCTACACCACAGAGATATATATTCATGGGAAAAAAAATGAGGATACCACTGCGACACAAAGAAGTAATGTTCGGTTAGCTTGTCTCTTTGTTTCCACTTTGTTTAGATTCCTTGCCAGATAAGTGGAAACAGGCTTCCTCCTTTGCATTATTTAAGCCCACTCGTTGCCCCGCTCCCTCTCTGGCGAAAGGTTTGAAGTGTCAGTCATGAGCGTGCTGAAGAGGACTCTGTTTATCGCTGCTTGCACAGCATTCAGAGGAGCAGAGACTGAAAACAGCCGCAACCACAGCGTGATGGTGGCGTCACATGATCTCAGTAACACGCACGATGCCTACTGAATATTCACACTCACATTCCCCTTGCCCAGACCAGCAGCTCACGAGCAAAATGTTGTTCTCTCTTTCTCCTCCCAGCGGTGCGGCAATGTGATCGTAACCCCTGCGGACGCGGAGCGACTTGTCAGGAGGCTCCTGGGAGTTTCCGGTGTCTCTGTCCACCGGGATGGACCGGCAGGACGTGCCAGCTGGGTCAGTGGGTCAGGCTGCATTAAAAGTGACGCACACTTGATGACGCCTATGAATAATGAGAAGCATGAAAAATGTGCTTCTGTGTATGTTTCTGTCTATTCTGACATTAGTTGCAAAATTTACGAACCAAAAATACAGAAGATGCAGAGTCACTGGGTGATATGTTTTTTTTCCCGCTAATTGTCTGCAAGTGCATACAATTTAGGAGCGTGCAATATTGACTCAGACTTTTATTACAATACTTTATGGTACGATTGTGATAACAATAAAAATTATCATTTAAAAAAAGTGTCTATTACCTTTTTCAGGTAACTGTATGGCTGTGACTGCATGGCGCACCATTAATAACATTTTCCACAGCACTGTCAGCTTTTTCTTGTCATTAATTGAAACTTATGAAGACAACAACTAATCAAAACTAGCTATTATCCGATGCAAACTACTACATCGTATTGTGATACAAAGTTGTCACGATAAATGATGCACTATATGATAAATGCTCAACTGGCTTCAGTCCGTTTCACCATAACTTATATAATTAGCACAGTTATTTTGAATCTCCTTTGAAGGTAAATGTAGAAGCAAGTGGTTCAATTTCCCTGCGTTAATTGGCGCCGCAGTAAAACAGAACCTCATGGTGGGATTTGGGTCATTACACCGGGGAGCTCAGGCCGACTGAACTCCATCTGTGAAGCTAATATTAAACAAATGCGGTTAGCTTATCATTCGGGAGGTTTACTGGCCTTTTGAAGTTGCTGTCAAACATCCGTTTCATAGCGTTAGCTTGTATCGTTAGCATGTCTCGTTAGCATGTATCGTTAGCATGTATCGTTAGCATGTGGCCTCATTCAGCTTTATTTGTTGCTTAAGATCAGTTACATTAAAATATTCATTATTTTGACAACAGTAAATACTTGCCAGGTATTAATTGTTGGGCTTTACTCCTTATTCAGATCTTTCAAATATAATCAATCAGTTTATAAGTCCTGGGTAAAAGTAAACTAATCAATGGTTATTCAATAACGCCATCAGTGCTGAAATGATCGAGTAATTGTTTATTTACTTAGTTGTACTGACTAAGCTCTTTGTCTTTTCATTCACAAACAAACATTTATGTCACTGTTCAGAAATTGAGACATGCAGCTCTTGTGACGTTTTGGTTGTAAAATTTTTCCCGTCATTAGCTGTAAGTCTGAAGGGGAACCAGTTCGTTCTGCAAGCGCCTTTGGGAAATTTATGAACTGTGTGCTGAGAAATACTTGACACCTGCATCAAACGAAATAAAATCAAGCTGTAGAATTCATTTATTTTTAATGCCCTGTTTTAACCAGGGATGAAAACGTCTCGAGAGCCCGGCAAAGGCAGCTGTTATGTTTCATTTTTGTTGTTTTGTTTTTTTTACATGTCTTAAATCAAAAACAAGGTACAGTTGTGACCCAATCAAAAAACAAATTGTCCCTTTTATGGATTTTTTTTTAGTTTAGATGCCCCTCGTGTCTTCATAAAATAACAGAAAATCTCAGAGCAGCACAAATCAACCAAATATATATATATATATATATATATATATATATATATATATATATATATAATAAAGTGCGAAGTCTGGAATAAAACCAAACTCTATGAAGTAGTGGTGTGTGATTATCTCTAATTTGAGGGAACAATGTGAATTTAATTCTCAAATTAAAAAAAAAAAAAAAGCAGAAGAAGCGAGCAGCATCTTAATGCTCACATTAAACCTCACAGACTGAGGATTAGCTCTCTCTCTAAATGCACCATCATGTCCCTTTGGGTTCGCTCCTCATTTTCACGAGCAGAGCCTATAGCTGCTGTACCGCAGTACGAGTTTTCACAGAAAAAAAAACAAGCCGAAGCACACACTTTGTGTTTTCGAGCAGAGGCTTCAGGGCTCTGGAGTGAAAAACTGAAACATATTTCAGGATGACAGCCACTCCTGCTCCTCGGTGTCACAGTGATATGTCACGCTGACACTTCGTAATCCCTCATAGTTCCACATCACAGATCAGGAGCCCACAGCCCAACGTCTGCAGACAGACAGAGATGCTGAACATCAGCAGAGCCTCAGTCATAAAAGTATTTACTCTCCATGCCTCATCGGCTGATTTCTGCCCTGCATCATTTTCTGATAATAGACTCTCCGTTCGACATTTAAACTCCCTGACAGAGCTGAGTCTATATTTACTGTCTGACAGAGACAGTACATTTGTCTTTAACTAACAAGCTAGATGTTTTTTGTTTAACTTTCTCTGTGCTGCCAGGGAGCCTCAGGGTTCCCAGCTTTAGGAGCATTTAATTATAACAGTGTGGCCGGATTGATTTCTAAGAAAAATGTTTGACTAAAGCACTGTGTCTACTAGGAAACTTTACAAAGTAAGATAGAATTTACTAAGGATTTTTGTGTTTTATTTATTCTTTCTAAATTAGATTTAGTTTATTAGGTTTTTTTAAAATATATATTTCTATTCCCTTTAAAACAAGCAGTGTTGTGAAATGGTTTTAATCCCTTAATTTAATTTCTCTGGTTTTGCTTCCCAAGAGCCAGATAATGTTATCAAGCTTTCTCTCGCCTTTCTCATAGTTCTCATTCATTTAGTTTTTTTTTTTTACTGCGGCTCTTTTGAGTTTGCATTTGCAACGTGACAAAGTCGATTAAGCGTTTAAAGAAAAATAGCATTTCTGCGAGGTTTTGTCGTTAATCGGTGTGTTTGGATTCTCTTGACGTGATTTTTGCCCTTCTCCTCTGCTGCGTTGCACCTTCAGATGCCAACGAATGCGAAACGAGTACGTGCGTCCACGCCCGCTCCTGTCGCAACCTGATCGGCAGCTACCTGTGCGACTGCCTTCCTGGATGGACGGGGCCGAACTGCGACATCCGTGAGTGCAGAAGAGGAGAAGAGAAAGCGAACACAAAAGGAAAGGAAATTGGTTGAAAGGAAAAAGAGAAGTAATTGTCTTGTGGCAGGCAGTGAAACACGATGAGGCTTTAAAGAGTTGCTGTGGACAGGAGATCGTTTTACTCCAGCAAACTCGGCTCTCACAGAATATCACTGACAAACATAAACAATAAAGCTCCTTTTGGTCCTTTCGTTTGATGGGTGTAGTTCCTGCCAGGCTCTTAAAGCAGAAATACCAATAATACCACCATGTTGTTTCATTTTATTGAATTATTGTGTTTTCTATGTCTAGGGAACAGCAGCTGTCAGGATTTGTGTTTGAATGGCGGCCATTGTGAGGTGAGAGTCCTGGCCCTTTTGTCATCAATTTTTACTTGTTTACAACATTTTAAAAAACTACCTAAAATACTACCTGCATTCAAAATATCCTTACATTTGTATTATCCTCTCAGAGGAACATGTGTGTTAATGCTTGGGTCAAATCTATGACGTGTCCCTTCTTTCCCTCTCGCAACTTTCCTGTCAAATGAAACATGTATGTCCTCCCACGTAGGACCTGTTGTCAGGATCCAGATGTGCGTGTCCCACTGGTTTCACTGGAAAATATTGCCAAAATGGTTTGGGTCCCTGCGACAGCAACCCGTGTCTGCACGGAGGACGGTGCGTGACGACGGAGGGGAAGACGGCCACCTGCGACTGCCCTCTGGGATATTCGGGAAACTCCTGTGAGGTTGGAAAACTAACCAACAATAGGAATATAAGTCATCACAGACTGGTTAATGTCAAGTAAGCAACCAGAGGAGAGACGAACAAGGAAGACATGAGGAGAAGATGCTACAAAAAGGGCCAAAGTTAAACAGATTTTTATTTAAAAAAATCAATAGTTATAGTAAAGGTTGTTTAAATGTGTAACAGGTGGCAGTAAAAGGTCTGGTTAAATATTTTACTTTCACTTGCCATGAGGGATCATTTCATAATCATTTTGGATTTGTCTAAGCTTCTCTTTTTATTTGGTGGAATGATACCAAAACAGCTTTACGGATGTGTTTAACTCTGTATGTGGGTTCAAAATCTTACATTTGTTTGGCTCTCCTCAGATATACTCACATAAATCCATTATTGTTTATTTATATATAACTACTCTGTTGTCTCTCTATCCAAACTGTGCAGGCCTGAAACTGTTGCTTCAATTGATCTTGTTTCAGATAGCGTTGGATCCGTGCAGCCCTAACCCCTGCCAGCAGGGGGTGCAGTGTCACAGCTCGGAGGGAAGATTCGTGTGCGCTTGTCCGGACGGTTATTATGGCAACGAGTGTGTGAGCCTCAGGAGTCCTTGTGTCGGACAGGATTGTCAAGGTGAGACACGGGTTGTTTTTGTCTTTGACCGGCAGGCAGGCGTTAAGCTCGCTCTGACCTTTGACCCCTCCTCGAAGGCGCCATGTCCGACACGACCCACGGCGGCCTCAGCCTCTACATGATCCTGGCAGGAATCCTGGCTCTGGTGACCATCTGCGGCTGCGTGGTCTGCGCCGTCGTCTTCTCCCATCTGCATCGGAAGAGGAAGAAGCAGCAGTCCGTCCCGCAGGAGGAAGGCATCAACAACCAGAGGGAGTTTGTCAACCTGATCAGAAACGTGGACCGCCCGCCCGGACCCTCGCAGCCTCCCGCCGCCACGGCGCCTCACCTTCACCCTCACCCTCAAGCCCCAGCGCCCGTGCCACGTTGCTGCGAGGAGATTGAACTCACCCTGCCGCCCTCCCCGGCTCCGTCGCACCCCTCCCCGGCTCTGAAGCCGGCCCACGCCCCCAAGCTGGACATTTCAAACCGAGAACGAGAGAAGCTGAATCGTTTCCACTGCACAGACAATCAGGAGCTGGAGGTTTGACGCTGTCCTGGACTTCTGTTTTGAGTTCGTAGCACTTTTTGTTTTTTTTGTCGTTGTTGTTGTTGACAGAACCTCTGTCCGGTTATTTGCAATGAGTCCAGCGTGGCCATTATGCAGACTGCAGAGACCTTTGACCTTCATGGCTCTCAGCTGATTCTTGAGGAAGAAATGCTGCTAAAGACCAGAAGTCTTTTCTACAGTGGCATCTTTGGACACCGTTTGTTGGCAAAAAAAACAACAAAACAACAACAAAAAGCTGGTTTCTTTGCAACCTTTGACTGAAATCTGAACTTTTAAAAGCCCACCTCTGAGTGCCTGCATTTCAACCAGGAGAGCCCTTTATCGCGTTCTGATGCGCCATCTGAGGGGCGCCCAGAGCCCCGTTTCCATTTCTGAATCGATGCATGTTTCGCACTTGGAGATATTTGGGTTGTTGAGTGTTTGTGAGCGTGCCTGTCAGTGAATGAAAGAGTATAAATTATGTTTGTATGTGGTGGAGAAAAGGTCAGAAACAATATTACTTAAACAGAATAAAATAAAGTTGATCTTCTCGTCATAAAGGGGAGTTTCTGCTCCTGAAGAAAAGGCTTTAAAGCCTCGTGTTTTAAAAAAAAAAAAAAATCCACACACTGTTGCCTGTTTTGTCTCTGTAAAAGATGTATGTTTTCTTATTCATATTGACAACAACAAAAAACACAAGCTTTTTTTGTACATAAATATATTGTACATATGGACGCTGTTTTTGTACTGTGGTTCAGTATGGAAGTATCACTGTATTACTTTGCTCCGTTTGTCCCTTTTCACTTTCCATTCGGGATGATGAGCAGACGTGGATTGTAATAAAAGTCCATTTACCAACTTTTGTTTTACGTCTTATTCCGACCTGGGGGTTTTCGCTCTAACAATGTGCATCAGCGACATTTGAAAAGAGAATAAATTGCAGCTAGTGATATTAACAAGTCCAGGGAAGGAATAAATCACGACAGCGGAGTCATATAAAGTTATCGCTGGCTTCGGGGATCTTCTGTTTTTTTGCAACTGCATCTTCCAGCGGTCGCCACAGTAGGTCACCTCTTTGTATTCGCCCTCCTCAACCATATCAGTATTTCTACTACAGCTTCTTCCGAGGTCTTTCCCTCCACTCCAGCAACATTTTTTTTTTTTGACAATTTGCCCCAGGTACTTCTGCTCATCCACTTTTAATAACCTCCTTCATCTTGCAGTTTCTCTGCCCCACCTGCATCCGTCCATTCAGACATGCTTTGGATGTGAAATGACTCCACGTTTATGAGATGTACGCACTATACAGCATGTACAGAGCCGGCTCATTTATCAGTGCTCCACCCTGATGCTGATGTGTAAGGAGCTTTTGCATGAATCCATCTTTTGTTGCAACAGCAGCGTAATCTGATGGTAAAGAATAATAGTCATTGATCTTTCTTTCTCTAAGCTTTAAAAATGTTACAAGAGAAAACTGGAAGCTGTCTTATTAACTGTGGGCACTTTATTAAAAAACTGATGTTTTCACACCTCTCATGAATGAAAGTACTGCATGTTTCCAAAACTTTCAGTCTGACAATGCGCTGCTGTAATCAGGTATTAACACGAAAGATTCCACCCATCTTTACTAGGAGCACCAAAACACGTGTGCACCAGCGTTCCATCAAATATTGCTGAAATGATTAACTGCAAAGTACAAAAACGACTGTGTGCGAAAGGAAAGGTCTCGATAGTCGAGGCAGAGCAAAGCGACCGTCAACGGCAAAATGAATGTCACAAACGTGACCTCCATCCTGAGCAAACAGCGGCGGGCTGGAAATGAAAACAGGCTTCCTGTCTCTGTGCCGGTCTGCAGGAAATGTAGGAAACAAGAGTTTTTACACACACACACACACGCGCGCGCATGTAAAGATGAGACGTGCATGAGATTTGCTCTTCACCTGCTGCGCAGCACAGGATGTCAAGGCCCTGTCTGCAGATTAGAAAGTTTACCATGGGTACTGACTCTGAATCTAAAGAGCTGCTATAATGCCCTGTGTCATCAACTGTCTGCCTATATTGTCCCACAAACCTCTAGGGATGCAGCTGATGCTGTTTGCTATTACCAGTCACAAAGCTTTGTTTATTGTCTCCTAATAATTCATATGGCCCTCCTTAAAGCCAGCTAGTTTGCACAGGAGATTCCTGTAAGCCTATCTATGCTTTTAACAAATAAAGCCAATCCACTGATTCTCAATGCGAGCCACATTTAAGCAAAGCAAAAAGTCCAGTTATGATAAGAGAGAGAGAGAGAGAGAGAAGAAAAAAAACGTGGATAATTTATTTTTTCTAGCCAAATAAAATATTACTGAATGGGTTTCAGGGCTCATTGGAAATCCGTCAGTTGTAATATTTCCAGGCAGATGCAGACTTGAGATTTAATAAATCCTGTCTTACAGAGACATCTTGTGGCCACTGGAACGCACTGTTTAAAAACCGCTCATTCATGCTTTTTTTTTTTCATTATTATTTTTTTATTTATTTATTTTTAAATCACTACAACTGTATATGTCGGCCTTTTGAATTCAACGTGAACATTAAATAACAGTGTTGATGCATGGATGCAACACAGACGGTGCTCTTGCAGTTCTGAGAGAAACCATCAACTACTAATAGGATAAAGTAATTTATAATTGTAATCCATGGACAGAGTCCACTCACATCACTTCTTTTAAATTGTACTATCATCTCAATGGTCACGACAAAATAATAGGATTAAATATTTATTTTGAGAGAGATGCATAAATATAGTTAAACTTCAGCGTGGCCTTTATTATCAACTGTTTATTGGGCAGGTTTATAAATGAGTAAATTTATAATCTTATTCAGGCGGAGGCGCTAAATCAAATTCAGATTAAATTGGGCTACAGATGGCATTCAAAGGCGAAAATTGGTGAAATTTTGTGAGCAAATAGCCTAAAAAATAAATCGACACTTCTTCTGGTGCTTGTAATAGCGGACATTAGAGGCGCAGCGCCCTCTACAGGCTGAGTTTGGCGAAGAGGGAGAAAGGCGAAGGAGGCTTGTGGTGGTGACGTTCAGCTTGAGAGATTAACCCCGATTCTTATTGGTGTACAACTAAACAGGTACAGACCGTGAATGCAGACCGTGTTTGCCGAGCTGCGTGGGTTTCATGTGCTGTGTTTTCTGTGCCGTGGAGCTGAGACTCAGTCCCCCGTCGCTGCCGTTTCTGCAGAGCTAATGTAGCTCCGATGCTAACAGCGAGCAGGCCTCAGTCAGATGCGCAGCCTGTGGGGCCCATGTGTTGCAGCACCAATTGGACTTACATTAAGTCACGGTATTCTACACCACTGCAGGATAGAAATATGCAACATTGAGCTTCATGAGAGAAACGAACCGCAACGTTTGGGAGTTAGCTAGCTATGCTAGGTTAGCATATGAATATCTGACCGTTGAGCTGCGGTTAACCGTGTTGAAGTGATAGAAACATGGGAGCAGATTGGTTATACTGTCTGGTCTGGATGCACGTAGTCACGTGTTGTGTTTAACTACTAAAAACGGTGGTGGCAGCATCATTCTGTGGGAATCCTATCTGTTGAACAGGAAAGCTGGACAGAGTTCAGTTCTCATTTAGAAGGGGAGAGATTTGAGACCGATTTGAGTCACTGAACTGAAAATGTGGCAGAAGTAGAAAGTGATGATCTCTCAATAACATTGCACATCACATCGCGTCTGAAACTTGCATTTGAAAATGAAGCGGATTTGGATATTTAGCTACACTATGTCAATTTATGAATGTCTAACCTTTTAGGTGCTGCTACATTCATTAAGTGAATACAAAAACATCCACGGTTACTCGCTTTAACTACGATCTGTTCACTATTGGCTCATGAAATACTGATTCCAAACATCTTAACCAGTTATTGATCCTTGTTTGAATTCATTTATCGATTGGAGGGTAGGTTATTGAATAAACCTCTGTCTCCTATTACAGTGAGTGAGTTTATTGTTGTATTCGCTTCTTGCAGGCTGGGGGCTGATGATTGTGCACATTTAAACAGATCATTACTGAGATTTTATTAATAAATGTCCATCAAACAATTTGCAAAAATAAAGCCCTCTCTTGTAAATAAATGTTTGTCAAATATTTTAGGAGTAGCAGTTTCTAATTCACCTAAATTGGAATGTGTGTGCCAAAAAAAAATGCATTGATATGAATTATTTGAGTTTTGCTTTACAGTGCCTGTCCCTCTTCCTCTTTCCTCCACTTGCAGCAGCCGTGCCCCGCCGCGCCCCCACCCCCAGCGGCGCCGTCATGTGGCAGGAGGCCCGCAAACACGAGCGCAAGCTTCGTGGCATGATGGTCGACTACAAACGCCGTGGCGAGCGCCGCCGAGAGTACTACGAGAAGATAGTGAGGAACTTTGTTGCTCTGCTGAGCAGAGTGTGGCGGTGACATTTAAAGCCTTCCTCTGCAGCATAATCACTACATTGTAGCTGTGTTCCAGTGCTCAAAAGGGCAGCAGTGCCCAGCAATGACGTCATGAACACAGAATTAAAAAAAAAAGAATATGAGGCACATTGTTGTTGTCTTTGTGGCGTTTCAGAGTTTGAGTAGGGCGGTCCGTCGTGGTGCTCACCTGGTTCTCGTTTTGTCTCGACAGAAAAAAGATCCTGCCCAGTTTCTGCAGGTTCACGGCCGATCCTACAAGATCCACCTGGACCCGGCTGTGGCGCTGGCTGCAGAAAGCCCTGCCAACATGTGAGGAAAACTGTGCGCAAAAGATCCCTGATAATAACTCAGAAATTAGCTGGTGACTGGAACCAGACAACGTACAGCTTGTCTGGCACTGACCAGTAATTGGCCGATGGGGGGGGGGGAGAACATAAACGATCTTTTTCCAGTCGGTTAATGCAATATGGAGCAGCACTTCAGCCCAGTTCAACTGTAAACCTAGCTTAACTCGTCTCACTGTCGCTGGTGTATTTAAAAAAAAAAAAAAAAAAAACTATTTCCAATAAAGAAACACCACTTAGCCCAGCGTTGCTAATTGCTAACGTAATGTCCTGAAGACAGTTTAAATTAATAGACATGTCGTCAGTTTGTCTGTTTTAAAGTATAAGTAATAAAATTAGGATTCCTGCAGTGTTGGGGGGAAAATAAATTGTATCATTTTAATTTTGTCTTTCAAAGGATGCCATGGCAAGGAGACGCCAACAACATGATTGACAGATTTGACGTGAGGGCCCATCTGGACTACATCCCAACTTACACCCCTCCTCTGCTCAGCACGTCGTAAGTCTTTAAAACACTTTGGTAACTCGTTACGTTTGAAGAAGGGGTCTAGTTTTACTATTTTATTGTTGTTTCTGGACATTAGGAGATTATTAAAGTGAAAGGAAATAGTTTCTAAAGTGCCGAACATTCTGCTGCTTGTTCTTTCACAGAACACCAGATCACGAGATGGAGGAGAGGAAGTGCAATTACGAGCGCTACAGAGGACTCGTTCAGAATGACTTTGCCAACAGTGAGTGTTTACTTAAAGTAGCGCAGCAGTCGATGCTTTACACACATGCTTGGCTCTGTGCTCGCACAGTGCGCTTGCAGCGGTGCTTGGCCGGCTCTCAGTGGGTATATTTTGCAGTCGTGATGAGTTCATGAACTCCCTTGCCGTCCCCTCACAGTCTCAGAGGAGCAGTGTTTATACCAGATCTACCTGGATGAGCTCTACGGTGGCCTGGCCAAACCAAATGAGGACGAGAAGAAGAAGTATGTTTTTTTTCCTGCTCTGCTTTTGTATTTTCAATTACGGTTTTATATTTTCTATTTTGTTTATATGCTACCCCTTTGTCTGGCAATAAAAATTAGTTCGTACACTTTTAAATTGTTTGTTGATTCACAACTATCATATCTTTGCTTCCTGCAGATTTTAAGTGATTCATAAATTCATTAATCCTTCCTCGCCTCGTGCAGACTTGCAGAGAAAAAGGTTGCCATTGGTTACACGTACGAAGACAGCACCGTGGCGGAGCCTCATTCCCAGTCGGACAAAGAAGACGACAATTCAGAGAACAGCGAATCCGAGGAGGATGAAGGCATTCCTGATATTGGTGAGGCTTCGGCCAGGACGGTTGCAAAAGTTCGAGCTAAAATGGAAGCGGAGCATCAAAGCTGCCGTCTGTAGCTATAATGCTAACTGTTTAAAGTATGAGGCACTCGACGTCTTCAGTTTTTGTTGCATTTGTATAAAGTCAATTGAAAAATATCTATTTTTGAGGGACAATTTAAAACATTAGCTATTTCTAATTTGTGACTTAATATTGCATTAAGAATGAATATAAAATCAGAACTTGCCTCTTCTAGAATTAGCATAGTTACACAACTGTTTGTAGATTTTTTTCCCCCCTTTTTATTAAATAAAAACATAATATGAAAATCTTAGTTGTATCGGGAAGCAAGATGGTAACGGTAACAAAAAGGTTTTATTTTCCAACTTTCTAGCTGTAGGGAAAACGAGGTTAATCATTGATTGGAGCATTTATTGCTTTGATAAAAATTTCAACAAGCATTTTGTGCAGTGAGTTTCTACATTTTTCACAAGCTGTTGACTCGATGCACACTGTAATGCTTATAAATAGTGAACCGTTTCTTCTTTCTTCTTCTGTCCTTTTTACAATCGGTGAATAACGTTTTTTCTGCCGCGCTCAAAACCTTGAGCTCGATGCTTGATGTTTGGGATTAGTTCGCCTCAGTCTGACCGGTTGTGCGGCACATTTGCAGATGTGGAAGTTGATGTTGACGAGCTGAACCCGGAGCAGCTGCTGGATCTGAACAAAATGGCGACTCCCTACGGAATGGGGGAAGGCGACTTTGTCAGGTACATTTCATTTGTTTATTTTTTGGTGTAGAAAAATAAGTGGGACATCTCGACGGAGGGCTTCAGCAGAACGCTTTTAGCATCTGCGAGAGTGCATTTGTATTATTTCTAATGCTTTCACGACCTAATCTGTTGTCAGGATGTTGAAGAAAGACAAGGAGGAAGTGGAGGCCATTAAACACGCCAAAGCTCTGGAGGCAGAGAAGGCCATGTACTCTGTGAGGCTGAATCACTTGGAAGACGTTTTTTTTTGTGTGTGTGTGACTTTCTAGCTGTTTACATGCGCTTGTCTTGCTTCAGGGCCGCCGCTCTCGAAGACAGAGGAGGGAGTTTAGAGAAAAGAGGCTAAAAGGAAGACAGATCAGTCCACCAAGGTGCGTTTTGAACTTTTATTATGAAGTTTAAAACCAGGCTAAACTCCTGCTTCGCAGGCACATCACTGTTCGCGTTGTTTTTCAGCTACGCCAGAAGAGACAGCCCGACGTACGACCCTTACAAACGGTGAGATGTTCCACGGATTCTAACATTTTAATCCTGATTAGTTGTGTGAGAATATAACCTCTCACTTACAATTTTGTTGTTTCACTTGTTTTTTTCTATCTCCTTCAGGCCTGAGTCGGAGTCCAGCTCAGAGTCCCGGTCCCGTTCGCGTACCCCCGGCCCGGAGAAGATCACGTTCATCACCAGCTTCGGAGGCAGCGACGACGAAGCCGCGGCCACGACACAAACCGCTGCCCCTCACTCTGGCCACGCCCCATCCAGCTTGCAGCACTCTGCAGGTCATAGCAGGGGCTCCCGGTCGGTAATTTTCCCTCCTCTTGGCATTTCTTTGGTTATTTCCTCTCACACAGTCCTTATGTACTGCAGCCGTTGATGCAAAGAGTATGATGGTGGATTTTTGTGATCGGTGAGGTGAATCAGGTTTCAGACAAACCATCAGGGAGGAAACCTCGATTAATTCAGTCAGTTAAGCTCCAAAGCTCTTCAGCGAGATTCATGCATGTCCCAGTTTATCTTAAGTAGGTAGAAAAGAGCGATTTTATGTCCGGTGGTTTGATTTCATGTGATTATGGAGAGGCTGGGAACGCAGCCGATGTTATTACTCAAACTTTGTGTCTGTACTTGTTCAGGAGGCGAAGGTCGTCCTCGAGCAGCTCCTCTTCGTCCTCGTCTCGCTCCTCGTCCCGGTCGTCCTCTCGCTCGTCCTCCCGTTCACGCAGAGGCCGGCGGGGACACGGGCGGAGAGACGGCCGCCGCTCGCGGAGCCACTCGCGGTCGAGGCGGCACTCCAGGTCTCGCTCCCGGGGGAGAGGAGGAGGAAACGGGGGCTCCTGGAGGAGACGGGAGCGGACGAGGTCGCGGTCCAACGACAGGGACAGAGGCAGAGATAGAGACAGGGACAGAGACCGGGAACGGGACCGGAGACGCTATTCGGCGCGCAGACGAACGAGGTTTGGATAATCCCGGAAACGTGGCCATTAGCTCGTAACAAACGCGCCGTCCTCTAACGTCACGTTTGTCCGCTTTGTCTGCAGGTCTCGTTCGGGTTCACGGCAGGGCAGCGGCTTGAGGCAAGGAGCCTGGAGCGGTCGAGGACACCGGAGGAGAGACAGCGACAGCCACAGCGCGTCCCCTTCTCCAAGCCGCCCGCCCCACAGTCCCTCCCCCACCCACAGGGGGGCCCAGCCTGCTGCCAACACCATCTCTGACAAACTGAGAAAGTAAGAAGGTTTCACAGTTTGATCACACACACACACCTCAGGAAATACAGCGGCTAGCACAAGTATTTATACATTTATATAGGTGAAACTAGTACTAACACGTTGCAGGTTTTATGTTGCAACCACAAACCAGCTTTGGACTGGTTTTATTGGGATTTTATGGGAACGGGTTACAAAGCAGTGTCTAAATGTCAAGTTGAAAGGACGTTTTAAAAGGTTTCCAGTATTTTACGCAAAGTAAAACCTAAAACGTGGCCTGCATTTATTTTTAGTCACCCTGAGTCGATAATTGATGGAACCTTCCTGTGCTGTAATTACAGCTGCAGGCCTCTAGGGGTATGTCTTCCACCTTTGCAGGTTGAAAGTCTGACATTTCTTCCTTTCGCCTTTGTAAATGATCTGAATCCTAATCCTTGAAAGGGTCTATGAACATGAACTCTCGCCCTTCGTTCCCGATTCTCAGTTGTCTTTATATCTGGACTTTGACTGGACCACTGTAACTCCTGAATTTGCTGTGACCTACTCTGCACCATTTTAGTTCTCCAGTTAGTAACTGGAGAGCCAAACGTGTTTGCTAGGAGAATTTCACAAAATTTGAGCCATGTGAAGCCAAGTGTGAAACATATTTACAGACGAAGAAGGTTTTTCATCTAAAATGCAAAATGTTTACAGTTTTGGCTTAATTGCTGCTTTGAGAATTTTTCACCAAATTGCACATATTTAGTGTTTGATTTAACACTTAATCAAACACTAAATTAGTTGACATTTCTTTCAATAATCGATTAATCCAATCAATCGTTTCACCTTTAATTTTTTTGTTACGTATTAATCTGTGACGACGCACACTGAGAAATAAACTGTTTTACAACGAAGCCATTCAGCTGGTTTCTCGAAAGCAATCACAAGCAGCTAACCGTACCGGAGAAGATGAATTAATCGGTCAACACATCTCACCGGTGGCACATTTTAAAAACTTGAAATGTTTCTTTCTCTCTCTCTCTCTCTCTCTCTCTCTCTCTCTCTCTCTCTCTCTCTCCCCAGGCCTGACACTCCGGGTGGTAAAGAGACGGGAGCTGCCAAAGTCAGTAAGAATTTGATCTAGTTTGGTTTCTTGCTAAAGCCTACGCCTCCCTCATCCCTGACAGGCTGACATGGTTGTCCATCACACTGGAATATACAAGCTATTGTTACACTTAAATTGCTCTTTTTTAAAAAAAATTTTTTATTTTTTATTTGTTTTATTTTTCCCGTACTTGGCGCCCGTAAAGCGGACGCGGGCTCTGCCGGCTAATGCCCAGGAGAACGGCTGAATGCTGCCCCGTTCCTTCTCTCTGAAGCCCGTGTGTCTTGATGCCTGTCCTGTGAAGAGAACCTGTGTGTGCTGTACAAACACGTATGCGTGACAGAGCGAACCGTCCCCTGTATGTTTGTAGTACGAACCAGTCCGCAGGGCGTCACGCATTAGTGCCCGTGAGAAACACCGACTCGTTTCCCATTGGATGAAATGCTTTGTTGCATCTTGTGACTGTTGAATGAATGTGCCTGTATTGGTTTTTGTTTTTTGTTTTTTTTTTTACAAGCAACACAACTGATTTGACTTGCAAAGTTATTTTGAGTTACATTTATCAAAAAAAAGTTCCTGTGGAAGTTTTAAGATGGATGCGTGCGGCGCCTCATCTGTCCGTGGGCTCGCGTTGTAGCTCCAGATGTCTTGACCTCTTGCTGACCCAATGTCTCTTCTCTAACCAGCTGCCACGTAAAGTGGGAACAGTTTGTAAAACAGGCTAGAAGTCATGATGTTTCCCTGTGCCGAGCATGCCTGCAGTGTTGTGACCTGCAGTTTTTCTTGCCTGGCCAGGTCTGAACAGCCCCACTGATGGGTGTGTCGGGACAAAAAAAGAAAAAAAAAAAAATGCCACCGGCTCTTTATGAACCTTTCCAAACTCGCTGGACCTGAACTTGCTCATGTTTCACTGTCTGACCCTTTCTCCTTCTTCGCTCGTCTTCTCGTCCTTTTATCTCTCTGGCAGTATTGTGTGTGTAAATACTGAACATTGTGTCCTGGTTCGTCTAAGTGGATCCTAGCTTCTGCTGATCTGTCCCACACCTGCAGCAAGCTCTATCAACACACACACACACACACACACACACACACACACACACACACACACACACACACACACACACACACAACCTCGTTTGGAGTGTGTTTTCACTTGTCAAGACGCTCTCTCATTATTTTACCATTTGTCCTTTAATCTTCTCTTTAAGACAATGGTATGAAGCTTGTATTTCAGCTAGAGATGCACCGACAAGAACTTTGTGTCCCGGTTCTGATCTCTGGGTTTTTGTAAATTGTCACCTGTGTCGATTTAAGAACTGGAATAGAAAAGTTACACAATAGCTTTTCAAACGTTTTCTTTTCGCCCTCCTACCACCATCCTTCATTAATTGTTTCAACGAGGAGCAAAATGCCTGATGGCTGTCGCTGTAAAAAGAAAAAAAAAAAAACAGACAAACTGATCAGAGTTCAAATGTCAATCTGACCATGCCAGCATCTAACAGAGAAAAAAACTAGTTCCCCTGATAATGGCCTCTTATGATGCAATGCTTTTGGAGCGCTGAGTACGGATATGCAACAAGAGAACCTGCTGGAGGTGAGCTCAAGTTCCAGGTTTGGTTTTTTGATGCAAAGAACACTTCCTTGAAATGTATTAAATTCATGAAAGAAATTGTAAGTTGGTCTTAAATACGTTAATTGCAGGTGTTAAATTTTGTCGTGCGGCACTTCGCAACCTTCGAGTATTTTACGTAGGTTTATTTCTTGTGGGATTTTCCATTAGAGATGCACCAGGCTGACATTAATATCTGTTTTGGTCCATTATGATTCTCGTTCTGGTGGCAGCGATGATGTGCCCAATCCCAAAGGGCAGATCTGTTCAGTTTAATTCTACGCTCTGACGTCATTCTGTATTGTTTGTTTTACATTATATTTAGACTTTATAATTGCACTTTCCGAGCCTTGTGAAAGGAGATTTGTTGGGGTTTATTTTTACGTTAGTCAAGTTAGTCCAGTTTTTGTTAGTTTGTTTTGAATTGGGTGTTACAGTCTTAATTGCAAATTAAAGTTGTGTTGTTTTTACATGTTTGGCCCAAGCTTGTGAAGCTGTTGGTGCATTTAAGGGTACACCACTACATTTTTGTCTGTGTTTAAAAAAAGGAAACAATTTAAGCCAATTCAGCGCTGTCTTTCTGTATCGGACTGCACTAAACCGCAGATATCTGCATCGGTATCGGAAGTGAGAAAAGGATCAGTGCATCTCTATCAGACAAAAGTTTGACATCTGCACTCACTCCATTCTGTGACCTGAGGCCGTTGAAGCTACTGGTAACAAGCTGCTAATACTCGCTTGCTTGGTCGCTTGCTAACTAGCAGATGGCTGTCTAGCTACACGCTATGTGAGAAGCACAAAGCTGTTGCCAAGAGCCACCAAAAAAAACAAAACACATAAATTAATTTCTGCATTTATTTGTATAACTCTATTGAGACATAGGTCTTTAAATTTTATTCCTAAAGTTTGTGTTGAAACCTGCAGCAACCCTGCAATATGTATGTAAAAAGTGGAAAATCGCCTACTTCAGCTCTGCCTTCGTCACAGCTTTACCCTCCAGTTGAAAACGGCTAACTTCTAATCATCTTCACTCAGTATCAGCGTCCACACCAAAGAGCGGTTTGTTCTTGCGCGATCTGCTAGAACTTCAGTACGCCGTGTTCGTCCATGGTAAAAAAAACAAAAAGAAAAAACTTTTTTTTTTTTTTTTTTAAAAAGAACAGAAGTTTCGACTACCCGACCCTCCGCTCATCTTCCGAGGCCGATCAGGATAAAAACAGCTGATTCTCGGTGCATCTCTAATTTGGGCACAGATGTGCACGCTCGGGACACTTTTTGCTTTAATGCTGCCAAGTCTTGTGCTGAAACATTTGTGTCCCTTTCAGCCCAAGCTGACGCCGCAGGAGCGTCTGAAGCTACGGATGCAGAAGGCGCTCAACAAGCAGTGTGAGTGCCACTTTCTGTTCAGATCAAAATCATTTAAATCTCAAAACAGTTTTTCCCCTCTTAAATTCACCTTCAATTTTTTTTCCCCTCTTCTTTTTCCTTCCTTATCTGCAGCCAAGGCGGATAAGAAAGCTGCTCAAGTGAAGATCCAGCAGCAGGAGCACAAGCGGCAGGTCGGTGTGCGTCGATTGACGCAGAGAAAGAGGCTTCCCTGTCCTTCATTTCCCATCATCGCTCTTTGTTTACTTTACAGGAGCGAGAAGGAGAGCTGCGAGCCATGGCACGCAAGATCCGTATGAAGTAAGGCTGCGTGTGTGTCAAGAAGGACCCATCGGTGTCTGTGTGTTGCAACCGTCTGACCCAGAGGCTGTGTGTGTGTGCTCAGGGAACGTGAGCGACGTGAGAAGGAGAGGGATGAATGGGAGCGACAGTACGGACGACAGAGCCACTCGCCCTCGCCCTCCAAACACGGTGAGACGGACGGTTCGCCGTCCCGCTCAGCACAGATATTTCATCTGCCTCTGATTACCTGCTGTCAGTTTTATCGGCGCTTAGACGCTGCGGCACGCATTTGTTTTCACTGTGGTTTTGTTTTCTTCTGTCCCTCAGGCCGAGAGCACAGCTCACACAAAAGGTATGTAAGGCACTGGAATCTTCACAGATCCACTGAAGCCGAATTAAACACTCTCCCCCTCCCCCATGTCGATGCGCAAACATTCCCAACGGCCAATCACAAAACCCGTAGGGTTATTATTTACCGCGGTTGTTTGGGTGACTCAGGAGAAAAACATCAAAACTCTCCAAAGAAAACAAACACCGTCTTGTAAAGTTTATCGTTGTGGACATGACAATCCGCGCTTTAATTGGAGATTGTTTTGTTTTACTTGAACTCTTTTCTTTACTAATGAGATGTACTTTATACTGGTAACATATCACAGTATAAATGCTTCATGTAGCGCTAGTTATTGATTAGTTTGTTGTTTCCAATGTCTGAAATGCAGCCAGACTAGCGGTGTGACCTTTCCTCTTTTATGCACAGTTTCTCTGCGCCACACAATGTTGTTGTTTTTTTTGTGTTTTTTTTTGTTATTTTGAACCAGTTTTGAGGCAACAGAGTCGAAACAGGAAGCTGCTGCTGGGCAAGTTTCTCAACAGGTTGTTGCTAGGCAACCAAGGAGCGAGCTCGTTGATGCCCCCAGTCCAGCTTAGCTGGGTGGCTGGCAGCATTTCCTCTGCCTACATCCCCCAGAATGCCAAGCGTTTTCTGGATCAGAGCTCAGTGACATTATTGATCATTCTATCAGCTGTATCTTCTGTTGATATTGATCACTTGTACATCACAATATGTATTATTGATTTATCCAGCCCTATGATTATTGTATTTTTAAATAAAAACATAAACACACACATCCAAACATCAATAGCCAGAGATTTAAACAATTACGGACTCAAAAATGTCTTACAATATAATACTTTTTGGCTACAGATCTGTCACTGCCTCTACATGTTTGTTTACATGTGATAAAAGGGAAATAAAATCAAACCTGCCAGTCTGGCACATTTAACTATAGCATTCACCTGAAAGGACAACAACTGTCAAATGCTAACGAGTTGTTTCTGAAACACCCCTTATTTTCTCAATGCACAGTAATTAACTGTGTAACCTAATCATTAATTGAAGGGTAGATTGTTGAAAGTTTTAGCAGTGTGTGGTTCAGTTAGTGAGGTGATTGATTGTGAGTGGAAGCCGTGGTTCTTATTTAGGGACCAAGCGTCAAACGCAGTAACTTTTGGTTCCAGACTGATTAGAAGATCGGCGTTGGATCGCCTGGAGACGAGAAAACGTTTAGATAGTATGCAAAATGCTCGGCTGAAACGATGTCACATGGTTCAAAACGGGAAGCAAAACCAGAAAGAAGTGGAACAAAACTGAAAACTGTTCTTCTCGTTGGAGCTGCACGATGTGTTTTGGTATTTTGCGTACGATGCTCTGAGATTGACCAAACCCAAAGCATATTGTATGTCTGAAAAGTTACTGTTTCATCATAAAGGAAGAAACGTCAGAGCAACAAATATCACTGCAATTTTCAGCAATTAGAATTTTAAATTTTCCAAATATTTCTTAATTGGATGAATATTTGGAACAAATTTGATGATTTTTATTTTTTTTTTTTTATATTTGGTTTAGAAGTTCTGTGCTGAAAGTTAAAGGGACACATTGCTATCATTTTAAACACAATGCCCTAATTTACACATGATAGCGCGAGTAAATTAGATTTTAATGCGAGAAAACGTTTGAAGTTCTGTTGACAATGACGTCTTAACTTTATAAAGGAAAACATCTGGAACATTTTTGTCTTCGCTCAAACTTTATTGTGTCGAGGAGACGGAAAAACAACGCGCCTGATGTTGCGTTTCACTTCAGTCTGAAGCTGCTTGTCGTTACTGTAAAACACACGTATTTCCATCTGTGTGTCCTTTGGTGTTGGCCTTTGCACTAATTGTTGTTTTTTTTTTTCTCCCTGAAGATCTCGCTCCCGGTCTCGCTCTCACTCCCGCTCCCGCTCTCGGAGTCCGTCGTACAGATACTGAGCTGGACAGCGGGACGACGAGGCCCGACCTGCACATCAGGAACGTTTCTGTTGACACAAAACGACTCATCCAGAACCTCTCACGCGGAAAGTTTGGTGAACGAATCTGCAGCTTGGGTCACACCATCTCCTATGAAACACTGAGATTCTTTAATCCCACTGAATTAGAGATGATTTTAATCCGCCGTTTAGTTGTGCTTCATTTTGTGAAGACCGGAGAACATCTGCATGTCAAAGCTTTTTGCTTTCTCGTCTTCCTGGTCCGTTCTTTGGGACATGCGGTTTTTCCGAAGTACGACACGCTGAGCAAGACGTGATGTTTTTGAAAAGGTCTTCTAGTGTTCAAATCTTTACCCACGGTTATGTTTATGTGAAAACAAACACCTGAAGCTAAAGATTGAAACTTTAAATAGACTTTCACAAATGTGATTTCCAAAAAAAACTATCAAATGAAAACCACTCCGCAAAAGCAGAATTAACTTTGTAAATTTGATCGCTCTTTTTGTACTCGGTTCTCAGCTGGCTAAAACCACCAAACTATTTTTCCTCTGTAAAAGTGAATGTGAAAATAAAACAAATAAAGCTCAATTTAAAAGTATTTAGGTCTCGTCTTTAATTTGTTGCAGGAAAATTGCGTTTCTCCCCTTTGTGTCTTTATATTTCCCTCTGGTTGTTGCGGCAGCCTGACAAATGTAGAAATTGACGGTTGCATCCAAATTAATTTGCTCATCTAGCTCTCGTCATCTCGATTTCTGGAAAACAAAAAAAGTTGCCAAAGAAAGCGCCTATTTACAAAGTGCTGCATTTAAGTACTTCAAAGGAAGGTTTAGTGGATGGAAAAAGTGACAGGAAAAAGGTACACAAACTTTTTTTCTTGAGACAATTGTGAAAGAAAAGACCATTCAAGAGCTTGGAGGAGATTCACATGGTTGGAGTCAGAACTTGAAGCGCCGCCTCCCACGGTCGCATCCATGACAACCGTCACATTCCTGGTATTGAGTCATTCCTGACCTGGAGACGTCAGAAGAGTCTTACCTGGGCTAAGGGTCAGGTAAGACACCAAAGCGTTTCTACTGCTTGGTGGTTCAAAGTCCTCAGTCGGGATGAGGGTAGAATTCCCATTTCATTTGGAAATTAAGGTCCAGAGTGAAGTTTCCACAGTCAGAGATGATTTGAACGTTACCCGCTGGCGTCGGTCCGCTGTGCTTCAGAAACGCTTCCATCTGCTCATGATCTTCCTGAAGATGCTCATTTTATTTTCCATTAGAAAGCAGAACCAACGTTGCAGATGAGCTGCAGGCTGACCGGCTCCATGGCACGTTGCATTGATGCTGCAGTTCATGCAAAAGGAGCTTCTGCATTAAGTATTGACCGCATATAAGGTTCAAAATATCGACTTGTCAAAATAAGTCTTTTTGTTGTTTTATATGTAATTTTCAGAGAAACTTGATTCTTTGTTGTCATTAACTTTAAGTGATCCTCCTGAAAATGAACAAAAATAAGAAGTATTTCACTCTGTACTAAATTAATTTATGTCATTATTTAAATAAATAAATGAAATTCTTGCTGAAGAATCAAACTTTTGGGGTTATCTAATTTATCCAGGTGCGATTTACTTTTCGCCAGTAGGTGGCGACAAACCTCATTTCACCCTTTCATCTGTTTCTCTTTTGACCGTTCCGTAACTGTAATCATATTAATATTCGTCAGCGCGTTTCTCCGTTCTGGAGGCTGAACAGGGAGCTACCTCTGGCCAAAGAGGAGAAAAGCAGAAGTGAATCGCGAGCTGGTTCCGGGTTGGTTGTTCAGAGACACCTGTGGAAAGCCAGTGAGGTTAGTTCCTCTCAGCTGCTGAGGAGGAACCAGATGGTGATAGTGATCACATCGCTCTCACTAGCAGCATTGAAAGAAAAACAAAAAAAATCAGTTAAATCTCAGGAAACACCACAAAAAAGACTGCTCTGAAAGTATCAAAAACAATTTAAGGTGATATAACAATTTACTGGCGCGAGAGTGAGAGTTTCACAGGAGGAGGGCGGGGTCAGGGTCTGCCGGGCCGGGCCGGGGCGGGCGGTGCTTTCGGTCGCCCATGCCCCCTCCTGCCCTCTCGGCTCGCTGCGGGGGGAAGAAGCGTGAACTTGAACGCTGCTGCTGCTGCTCTCCACCCGCTCAGCGCCAGTCCAGGCGGAGGCCAGCCAGCGAGTCTCGTCTTATCAGCTCGGCGGAGTGTCGGTCAGCTTATCGGAGCCGGAGCAGCTGGACGGACGGACGGGCGGGGAGGGGGGTTCTGCTTTTCAGGGGGTTTGGGACCCAGAAAGGTGCCCGACGAGGCGACGCAATGTCCAGGCGCAAACTTGGGAGCCGACCGCAGCACCTGAGCGCGATTCAAGGTAAGCTAGGGGAGAGGGGGGGGCACGCCGGAGTGGGGCTTTTCTTTCTTTCCTTCCTTTAAATACATCTTCGTAAAAACTAATTAATATCCACCTCGTGTTTTGTTGCGGTTCAAACTTACGCGCTTGTTTGTGTCCAATTACTAATAAGCAACATTGAAAGGATAATTGATTCGCCGGGCCGTTTCCAGACGTCCTGGAAGCGCTTTATGTGTTTAATTTGTGATTGTTTGGAGCGTTGGAGTTTAAAGGGACGTGCGTGTTGGTGTGCGCGTGTGTGTGTGTGTGTGTGTGTGTTTGAAGAAGCGCTCGTTTTGATGGTCCGCGTCGTTTGTCCTGCTGAGTGTCGGTGCCGCCGCAGCAGCAGCAGGAGGACGGACCGGTTTATGGGCTCTGCTCTGAGGTTACAGGTCCGAACAGTTTTCAGAAAGGCTGGTCTCCTTTAATAATAATAACAATAATAATAATAATGACGATATATTTATAAAACGGACACACACCGGCTTCTCAGAGCGAGTCATCGTGACGTTTTTAATAATAATTAAAAAAAAGCCAACTCAAGTACAAAACAACCAAAAGTGACTTTTCAAATTATTATTACTTTTATAAGCATAGGGGGGAAATGAAGACGGGGAGCTGAGAATAATTAGTTCTTTTCACAGTTCTCCACTGGAGACCAGTGGTGCGTGTCTGCTGTGACCACAGGCCCTGACTCAACCCTGTACGGGCTGTGTGTGTGTGTGTGTGTGTGTGTGTGAGAGAGTGTTTTTGTGCGTGCGTGCGTGCGTGCGCGCGCGTGACCTCGCACGAGCCGCGCCTTGCAAGTCTGCACAAACAGCAGCGCGGGCCCTGAAACAGGAAAGGTGACATTTTTGAGTAACAACTGCTCAGATCCGACTTCAGACTGTACTGTCTGTACCTGTCCTGTACGGACAGGCTGCCCGGCCTGGGCAGGTGGATTCAGGTGTGCCCATGACCGGTGTTGAGCAACAGACTCCTGACCCCCCTCTCTCTCTCCTTTCCTCCCTCCCTCCTCCTCCTATTCCTCCTCTCCCTCTGTGTCTCTCTCTCTCTGTCTACCTGAGCTGTGTGAGTTTACTCAAGCTCTTCAGGGGTTTGGTTGAACCTTTGTTCACAAACACTGCGCTGTTGTATTTAAAGCGGAGGACCACATTAGATTTGTCAACTTGTTACCCTCCTCCCCCAGTACTTGGTGTGAACACAGAAAAAAAAAAAAAGAAAAAGACGTGGCTGCTCTCTTATCTCAGACACCTTCAGTCACTTTTCTCTCTCTCTCTCTCTCTCTCTCTCTTTTATTGCAATCCACTTCCTGTTGAGAAACTCCCGCTGCATGTGGCTGGTAAGGCAACATTTTCTGTTGAGTGAAAGATGAACGCCTCGGTCGTGACCGTCCACTTTCTTCTTCTTCTTCTCCTCCTTCTTCTGCTGGCTCAGTCATTCCTCTACCAGAGGGCGAGTCATTCGTGCTCGGGCGGACCGTTGGGCTCCTTTTGTGCTGCACCCAGCCGGAACGAGCTCAGATCTGTAACTGATTTTAAAGGAAGTGGTCAGCGTTGGCTGAGCAGATTGGCCTCGTTGAGCTTATAAGTGAAACTAGCACTTTCAATCAGCAGGCCTGTTTGTTTGTTCCATTGAGGTCAGGCCCTGCTCCGCCTGTAATTTGGAGGAGCGCAGCAAACGCAGCTGCGTGCAGCGCTTAAGAAACCCCAACTTCATTTGGGAGTTAATTGAGACGCCCGGCTTTGTACTGGATGAGACTTCAAACGACGAAAGCGAAGTGTTTTATGTTTACACGCTTCCGATGGGGGGGGGGAGAGAGATTTGCAGTCGACGGTCTTGAAAACGCACCGATCTCGACTTTTTGGGGCCAATTATCTTGCCTCTGTCAAGAGTCTCCACAGAGGGAGAAGTTCAAAACGTGTTTCATGTTGCACGCTGCGTGTGGGTCGACGCGTTTACAGGCCAAAAGTGATGGGTGGTGGGGGGAGTTTGTGTTTTTTTTTTTTTTTTTTTGCGTTTTTTTTTGACCTGCAAATCAGAGCCAATCAGGAAATGGTGTGATTCAGATGAGCTGGGGGTTCGGCATGTGTCTGATGAAATTCTAAAAGCAGGAGAACATGGTGTCAAAATGCAGATCGTCGTCATCGTTTTCCACAGAGTTGAAGGCTGATGTTCAGCGTAGGCGTTTGTTTTCATTACGTTCAAAAGTTTAAGCACAATCGGTTAACGTTATGTGCTCTGTTTAAGAGAAGGATTCACATCCAAACACAAACGGTGCGCAGTTGCCAAGAGGAAGAAAAGTCACGCTTGGTATTCATCGTGTGGATTTCTTTAATCGTTTCATCTCGGTATAAATCCAGCTGATCTGCGGAAGCCTCAGAGGTTTGATGGGGGAAACGGTGAGAGCCATACGGAGAGACTTCAAGCAGACTTGGGTTGTGGAACAAGATTCATAGTTCTGAAAATGTCACTGGACACCGTTTGACGCGTCGACTCAAAACCAAGAGGAGGCCGTCGTCCACACATGCAGCCCGGAGGCTCTGGGTGACTCTGGAGGAGCTGCAGAGCTCCAGTGGGTCCAGTCAAAGGACAGAAAACACGTGGAAGAAACCGCTTCGGGCAAATATGGCAACATTTTGTGACCTGCACGCAAAGGTATGCGTGTCGGAGAAGAAGGAACCTCCCCTGGTGTGGAGTACGGTAGTGGCAGCACCATGCTGTGGGGATATTTGTCCTATGGAGGGAAGCTGGTCAGAGCTGATGGGAATATGGATGGAGAGCCTGCTTAATAATCTGATGTTTGAGTTTGAGTGAGTTTTTACTTTATCTTTTACAAAGTGAGCATAAATTTCATTCTTATGTGCAAAGCTGGTAAAGACGTAACGAAGCACCTGCTTCTAAATACATGGAGCAATTTCTCTTTCACGTATCAATTGTGCAAGGCTGCCTTTGAGGTCTGAATACTTTTGCAGGCCTCTCGCGGTTCAAACTCAAATTCTTTATTTTTCTCCCCAGATGTCTGTGCTATGGAGGAAGCCGCCGACCCGCCAGGCGACCATCACCTTCCTCCTCCTCCTCTTCCACAGGCCCAAGCCCCGGAGGATGACCTCCTGACCTGTGGCCAGTGCAGCCAGGCCTTCCCCCTGGCCCACATCCTGGCCTTCATCCAGCACAAGCAGGGCGGCTGCGTCTCACGGAGCCCCGGCTCCGGGGCCGCCCCGCCGTCGCCCGCCGGTCGAACCGGGCGCCAGCGGGTCGCCGGCGTCGAGCCGCAGCCCGGCTTCATCGAGCTCCGGAGAGGGGCTCACAGGGGCCGGTCCTGGGGGGACGAGTCCGGCCCGAGCGTCAAGGCGGACCTCAGCAAATCAGGTGAGACCCCACAGCAAGGCGGCAGGTTGCTAACGACCGAGTCTGTGTTTTTGTTTTGTTTTTCTTTTCTTTTTTTTTTCCAGTCGTCCTTTTATTCAGTTAACAACCGCTCCTCCTCCTCCTCCTCCTCCTCTTCCTCCTCCTCCCTCTCCCTCTCCAGCCCCGCTCATTAGCTAGCCGTTGCCATTAGCGCACCCGCGTGAGTTAGTGACACTCGGGCTAATTGCGTGGAAAGGATAGGCGTCAGGAACATTCAGAGGGCACCGAGGGTCCCCCAGGGGCCCGCGCCGAGCACCTGAGCTCCTTCCCATGTCCCTGGCTGTCGGCCTCTGAGCCGGAGCGGCCAGGTAAACATGTCTCTTCCTGCCCCTCATCAATGACGCTCCTCCTTGGCCAGCGGAGTGAGTCTAACGGCCCCGCTGGCCGTCATGACACCGTAATGGAGGACGTTGCGTCAGCTCCTCAGCTGTCTCCCACTGATCAGCCCCGGGCTGAGCCACCTGAGCTCCTGGGAGCCTCTTCCTCCTCCTCCTCCTCCTCCCCCTGCTTCTTTCTTCTTCCGCCTGTTTTCAAAAGAACGATCCCATCTTGTCTCTCTTCTTGTTCTGCCTCTAAACTGCGTGCGAAACGTCGGCCCCCGCTCTGGTTTTGTCCGCTTTCCGACACTCCTCCAGCGTCCTTTAAGCGAAGACGAACTTGTGACTGGGCCGAACATAAAGTCACACGGTGGGGTGGATCAGAAGTCCCCGAATCCTCGTTAAAATCCATCTGTGTAGTAAGATGAACCCAAGGTACCACTTTACAAAAAGGCATCTGGAAGCATTTTATATATCATTAATAACTGTTTATTATTAGTAAACAGCTAGTAAGTGTGAGAAGGAGACTTTGCTAAAAAAAAAAAAAACACTAGATGTTGTTGCCTTCTGTCTTAATTAATGCATAATAAACAGTAATGAATGATTTATAAAGATGTTAGAGATAAATTAATTACAAATCCATGAACTACTTATTAGCTTTATGGTAAAGTGGCACCAATAAAGGTTTAAGAGTTGATGGATTTCCTTGCGAAGGTCAGAGGTGTCAGGTTGCGAAATCACGTTTGCTCTTGTACCAGCTCTCCTCTTCATTTATAAAAACGCTCGCCACACGTTGGCAGTTCCTTCCTTTGTGTCAACGCTCAAGAGGACGCATGCATGCATGCATGCAGCGTTTCCGTTTGTCCACACGTTCGCCTCGCTGCCAGCGCGTTTGCAGCAACGTGTTGCCCGGCAGACCCAGCAGGACAACGGCGAGGCAGCGGAGGGCGGTCAGAAAGTAAATAAATAAAAACAACGGAGAAAGGGCGTGACAGGTTGTGCATAATGCAGGAGTTGAGGTTGGATTAAATTTTTTCATGCATGTTGGTTCAGAGTTTTTGACATTTTATGTCCGTCCCCTGAGCCGCGGCGCCGGCTGTGCGGACTGACCTCGTTGGAGAGGTTCGACTCCTGCAATGACTGCAAGTGAAAGAGCAAAGAAACCTGACAAACGGCAGCTCTCTGTTCATTCAGAGCCTGATGGAGGAGAAAACCGGGGTGGGGGGGGGGGGATGGATTACTGAGCAGCCGCGTGCATCTGTCTCATTCCTTTTTATTTATTCTGCTTGTTTGTTTTTTTTTTCTTCTTCTTCTTCTTTTTGCGCCTTCCCATTTCTTCCCCCGCATCTTCAGCACACTTTCGCTTTGCCCTCTTTCAATCCCCCTCCTTCTCCTCCTCCTCTTCTTCTTCATCTCCCCCTCTCCCCCTCTCTCTCTGTCTCTCTCTCTCTTTTCCTCTTTCCGCCGCCTCCCCAGGGAGAAGAGATTCTGCCTGCTGCTCGTTAGTGCTCCCAGCCAATCTGCATTTTTAATTAGTAGTTATTGCTTCTGCTTAATATTCAAGTGCTACCCTGGGCCAAATGGGAATCCTTACAAAAAGAGGAGGAGTGAGCGGAGGAAAGCGAAACCGGCCGGGTATTGTGTTTCTCTCCAGGACCCCAAGACAAAAGCCCCCCCCAACCCCTCACCCACCACCACCCCCTCCTCTTCCTCACCCTCACCCTTAGGGAAAGATTTGGTGGGTCTTTTAGGGGGAGTCGAGGGTTGGAGGATGGGTCTAGAGTACAATTCGAAGGGGTGACACATTTTCCTGGTGTCTTTTGCCCCCCCCTCCGCGCTACATTACAATCTTTTTTATCTCATTCTCTCTTTATCTCCCGAGCCCTGACCTACCTATCTCCCTGTTTATCTTCCCTCCTCTTGCTCTTCACCCTATTTTTTTTTTCCTCTCTCTCTCTTTAAGGAGTATCTCAACTTCTCCTGGCTTTCTCCTCAGGCTAGGTTAAAGGACACGAACACCGCAGCTCCTCTCATCTCCAGACAGAGGGAGGGCGACGAAGAGAAGGAGGAGGAGGAGGAGGGGAAGGTGGTGGCGGTGGGGGGGAGAAGAAAACGAAACAGTTGCTCTCTTTTTCATCTTCAATCTCCTCCCCTCCTCCCTCCAATCCTCCAATAAAATACAGAAGGATTTGACTTGAGGAAACATGAAAGAGGCTTATACCAGAGTCTGCTTTGAACCTCTCCAAAGAAAAAGTGTTTAAAAAAAAAAACAAAAAAAAAAACAGTTTTCCCTTCAATTTGGGGATCTTCTCGCCAGTTCTGATTTATGCAGAAAGGCCTCATTTGTCAAGCAGGCTGAGTCAGAGCCCGATTTGCATAAAGTGTTCGTTTTCTGCATTCTGCTAATTAGCAATTTGCAGCTTAATTGGCGCGCAGCTCTCAGTTAGGAGACAAAGCTGCATGGAAAATATCTCCAGATGCACTTTGTTTCACTTCGTCCTTCCCTCGTCCAGGTGAGGCTCTTCGTCGCCGGGGTCTTTGGCCCGCTCTCCTCGATTTAGGCCTCGGCATCGTCCTCGTTCTCGTGCGCAGCTTTCGTCAATTAAAAATGGCTAAGATAAATATTTCAATGTGCCTGGAAGTGGTTGTACTGTAGCGATAAAACCACCAAACTAATCCTCAACTCTTCCGTCTCACCGTAGGTCGAGTTTCACACGTGAGCTGTTTGTTGCGTTTGCACGACATTTTTAGTAGTTTTTGCAACCTCTCTGAATCCTCCTCTCAGCCAGATGGGGGCGATTTTTCTTGACGTTAAAGAATAAAATTAGCAACAAACCCCCCCCCCCCATTTTTGAACATGTTGCGTTTAATACTTTCTTAAAAATGACAGGATTTTGAACGTTTTAATACTTTTGATGCTGAAATCATAACAAGCCACAGTCAGTCTTTCTGCACGGAGCGCTTCGCATGCACAACAAGCCCAACTTGGAGTGTTGCAGATAAAATAAAAACAATAGAAAATGGAGAATTAATCGCATTTTTAGAATCAAGAAATGATTTAACCAGAACCCGACACAAAGCAACGCATCATGCCCAAGGCTAAAGAAATAAATAGACCTTTTTTTTTTTGTTCAGGTGATTTCTAAGACTTGATCCCCACACATGGTTATTATTCATAAATGGAGAAAACATGTGACTGTTGAATCTTCCCTGGAACGAGCTCAGACTTTGAGTCGATGTTAAATGACACACTAGGGTAAAGTTGAGGAAAAATGGTGCCCAAGACTTATAGGAAATCGTTCTGTGGGCTGACGAGGCAAAACTGAGACATTGTGTACCATAAGATGTGGTCTGAAACTAAAACAGTATTTCAGAAAAAAACTGTGTTACTCACACTGAAACATCGGGCCGGGTTGCTCTGATTGTTCAGGTCCTGAATGATTTGCCTGGTTGAAACAATGAATTCGGTTCAGCAGGACGGTGGTGCAAACCTGCAGGTCCGGCTCTGAATGCACCGAGATAGTGAATGTTTGTGGAGGCCTAGTTAAAGTCCAGTTGAAATGCTCTGGCAGGACCAGGACAGGACGTTAAGAATGAAAATGAGCTTTTTTATTTGCTCTGCCTGATATAAAATCTCCAAAGGGTGTACATACCTTATTTTTACAATGAGATTTGACCCTTAAACTTTCAGGTTATGGATGTTCTGTGGTTTTTGTTTGTTTAAGGTAGTTTCTGTGTCAAATTTTATATGATAAAGACAGATGCTTTATTTGGATCAAACGTTTCTTAATGATGTTTGTTCATGAACAACACTGCTTGCATTGTTTTTGTAGACCGAATTAGGCTGAAGGGGAAACGAGGCGTTTATGAAAAACGACACATGAAGCTCGTCTGCGTTGTTGTAAAGGAGCCGCGGGTTCACTCTCTTAGAAGTGAACTGCTCAGTTTACAGCGCCGTAAAGTTGCTCCCAGGTGGACATTCATCTTTCATTTTCTTTCCCAGGTGGAACTCGAATGTTTCAATGAACATTTTACTCCGTCGTCCATCCGCTGACTCTGTTCCTCTCTCCTCGCAGGATGTGAAGAGCCCGCCTTCTTCACTTGCTTTCAGTGCGACGGCGTGTTCTGCTCGGCGTGGGCGCTCCTCCAACACGCCCAGCACACGCACTCCTTCAGCCTCTACCAGGAGGATGAGGACGATGACGCCTACGCGGGAGGAAGAGAGGGCCTGAAAGAGAGCAAGCCCGCAGCCGCCGTCCTGGACCCGCGGAGCCTGAGCCAGGCTCTGGCCTCCGCCTTCCAGCCCGCCGCCCAGCGGCGCTCGCGTCAGCACCAAGCCGCCTCGGCGAGCCTCCAGGCCATGAACTTCTCCGTGCGACTCCGGGAACTCGCCGAGGGGAACAACACGAGCCTCAGCTCCCCCGTGGCGCCCGTGTTGTCCCCGTCCTCGTCCCCGCCGGCGGCGTCGACGTTCCCTCAGTCTGGCGCCCTCCAGGCTGACTTTCACTGCGAGCTGTGCGACCAGAACTTCCACTCGCTGCGCGCGCTCTCTGCCCACCGCCGGACTCACGCCTGCGACCGGCCCTATCACTGTGGGGTGTGTGGGCAGGCCTTCGCTCAGAGCGGGCAGCTCGCTCGCCACATCAGGAGCCACCACCGGGAGGCTGCGGGCGGAGGAAGTGGGTGCGAGTCGGTGGAGGCGGTTCTGATGGAGGAGGATATTGGGAGGCAGGGGGCCCGGGGAAGGCTTCAGGGGCCGGGGACGATGGGGAAAGAGCTGGACCTGACCCTCCCGAAGCACCCGGCCGTAGCGTCAGGCCTGATGCTGTTGAATTCCCATCTCAGACCACCGGACAGGGAGCTGCTGAGGCTGTACCCGAACCACAGAGCCGGAGGCGAGGAGGCGGCCGAGGGGCAGGGGGAGCCGCAGCCCGCGTCGCCCTGCGCCAGCCCCTCCGAAGGCTCCCTGGAGAGCGGAGAGACGGGAGGAAGCGGGGAGAGCGGCATTGCCAGCGGCAACTGCACGCCCAAACGCCCGGAAATGGGCGAGCGAGCGCGGGGGGTCGGAGAGTGGGAGAATGAGCAGGGCGAGCTCGTCGAGAGGGAGAAGGAGTGGGCCTCCGGCGTGCAAGAGTGGCAGAGAGACTTTGAGCGGCGAAGCGCCGCGGGAGCCGCCGCCATCGCCGGGGCGAACGCCGGCTCCACTCCAGGTTCCACCGGGAAGAAGAAGAAGGACGAGGCGTGCGAGTTCTGTGGTAAGCAGTTCAGAAATAGCAGCAACCTGACCGTGCACCGCCGGAGCCACACGGGTGAGCGGCCGTACCGCTGCGGCCTCTGCAACTACGCCTGTGCCCAGAGCTCCAAGCTGACTCGCCACATGAAGACCCACGGTGCCCAGGGGGCCAAGGCCTCCTTCCTGTGCCAGCTGTGCGCCGTGCCCTTCACCGTGTACGCCACCCTGGAGAAACACCTGAAGAAAGTCCACGGCTTGAGCCACGCCAACGTGGGGGCGTACGCGCAGGCCAGCGCCGCGGACACCTTGGCCGCTCTGCGAGCTGGAGAGGAAGCGGTAGCCGGGGCGGTGAAGATGGAGGAGGACGAGGCGGGTCCGGAGAGCAAGGCGCAGGGATACGCAGACAGAGACATGGAGGTGGAAGAAGGTAGAGGGAGTCCCGCAGCAGTGGAGGATCTCCCACATGAAAGCATTGCTGAGGCAGGCCTAGCTTTGGCTTCTGCTCACTGAATCAGGTTAAAGTCGCAAAGGCGCCGCGCGGCCGTCAGCAGCAGGTCACAACAGCTTCCGAGGCCCGCTGCAGCCAGCACTGGTTCATAATCGACTGCAAAGCTGCTGGCTGAAACTAAGTGCCTACAGTTCTTCAGACCACAGAGAAAAACAAGTCCGTGACATTCAGCAGGGAGATTACCATACCTCGTGAACAGGAAGTGCACTGCCGCAGTCCACACCAACACAGGAAACTGATCACCATGCTGCAGCGCAAAATGCAAGAGAACTAGAGCGCTTCACGACTTGTAGCGACCCACTGGACAGACGGAGACGCATCAACCCAATCAGAAGAGATTCTACTGTGCAAAGAATTAAAAAAAAGCAATATAATGCTTTCGAGCACTGATGAGCGTAGAGGTCAGGCCGCGCTGTTCTCTGTGGAGAAGACCTTTTAAAGACTTTGGAGCCGCCGCAGGGCTAAAATGAATCCAAACACTGACTGCCTGTAGACTGTCACACACTTTTTAAAGGCGCTTGCTTGTCACAACACTTGTCACTTAATGTTTACAAGTCCCATGGGGCCGAGCGAGGCCGCGCTCCTGACTTTGTGAATAGATGCGGCAGTGGATGTAAAAAAAAAAAAAAAAACAGAGAGAGAGAGAAAAAAGTTTACACACCCTTGTCGAAACGCCAAGTTTCTGTGACCTAGAAATGATAAGACCGTGACGGATCACGTCAAACGCAAATGGGTCCGAGCGATTCAGCTGAGAACGTGTTGGAGTTAGAACTGCACAAGCTGAAAAATGGCCTGTTTGCTAAAGTTTGTGCACCCCTAATTAAAAGTTTGAAGCACTTTTTGATTCAGTTTCAACATTCAGTCTGAATTATTTGACATCTCATTTCCACAGCTCTGAACGCCCCTCAGATTACTTTAACTCTGAACTTTGACTAGGCCGTTTCTCGAGGTTTCTGTTCTTCTGGTCGAATCGTTTGACTCGTGAATGATAAAAACCCATCTCCACCCTTGTAGCAAACGCCTGAAAAAAAAAGTGACTGGTATCCATAGAAGAAGAGTAAGCCCAGAGCATGATGGTGCCGCCACCATGTCTCTCCATGGTGACGCTGTTGTTTTGGTGTCAAATCTACATTTTGGAATCGGGACCCAAATGTTTCATTATGGTCCCATCACACTTTCTCACACCCAGATTTGGGTCAGAACTGGATGTTTGGAGAAAAAAAAAACAGCTCTGTCGTCCAGACATGAGGTGGAAACAGGAAGTTATTGTCCCAGTCAGGTCAGAGGTCACTGCTGTTGCTGGCAGCATCTGGACCAGATTCAGTGAAGGCCTCCTCCTCTATCAGACTTAATTACAGTCAAAATAATAATCTTTTATTTATTTATTTTTACCAAATGAATAGTTTTGGATGAATTCCAGCTTGTTTTTGTGCCCTTCTCCTGACTGATGCATTTGTATAATCAGATCCTTCGTAACATATCTGCAAACTGCGACTTCAGCTGAAGGCGTCATGAAACTCCTGCTTGACCAGCTGAGCTTCATTTACAGCTGATCTATAATTAGCTTCAGGTGTGACTGAATTAAAAGGTGCTTCATGCTAATGCATCCAGTTTATTTATGGCAAGAAAATAATCATTCTTAGAATCTTAAAAACTTGGTACTTCACCAGGATGTGTGGACTTTTTTTTTTTTTTTATCTCCACTGCGCATGGAACCTTTTTTTTTGTCTTTGCTTTTCTTATTTTTATAAATGTGAATACAGAGACTTTAAAGTCTCACCTGCTGATGTTTTGTAAGATTAGTTTCTATGCATAAAACAAACAAAAAAAAAGCCAGCGATTTTTTTTTTTTTTTACATACATACATATGAAACGGGTGTGTATCATTTCCCCCTCTGTACTGTTGTGATGGGAATTTCTCTCCTCTGTCGTTTACGTTGGTGAAAGTGCCGGGCGGCCGCCTGAAGCCCGTGCGCATTTCGTAGCCGTTTTGCGTGATTTCTGTTGTCCGTCTTTGAATTCTTCCTAATTTATGGCTGCTGCATGCTGGCGGGTCGTTTGTTTCGCTGCCGGGGGCAACGTGAGCCCGCCGAGCGAGCACTTAGCGGGTGGGGGTGTTTGGAAATTAGCATCAATGGTCATAATCAACATGTTGAGCTTGTGTTTATTGTTTGTGACCACTTTTAAATCCATGTTGAGCTAAAGGAAAAAAAAAAAAAAGTCATAAAAAATCAGCTTATTTTGACAGTAAAACCTCAATGAATTTGTCTACTTTTGTTTTTTTCGTCAATCTCTTGACCTCTGAATACATTCGGGTCATTAAAAATGTTTGTGCATTTTGTTTGAATGATCGCAGTGTAACTGTTCAGGGATGATGATGATGATGTTGTATATATTTTCTTGCTGTTCTCGTTGTGGATACCTGCCTGCTCCTGTTACATGTTACTCACTTTCTTCCAGCATGGCTGACTCCTTTCTTTTTATGCCCAAAAGTGACTGTCTGTGCAAAAGGATGTAATTTTGTTATTACCCTCATGACTAAGCCTCAATAAAGAATTGAGGTTAAATATATTCTCTTGTTGGGTCTCTTAGTTATTTATTTTTTCACACTTTTTGTAGCCATTTGTTGAACTTTAAGCGCTCCGCAGTTTGTCACATCCGCAGACTTTAGTATTTTAAGTGTATAAGCGTAATAACTGGAAGTAAAATAAGTGCCAAGAATTAAAAATGTCCCAAGTGGGACACGTTGGTAATCAGGCATATGTCACTTTGACAGCGTCTGAATCATCAATTTACTGTCTCAGTTGAGTTTGGGTGAAGACTTTGACTAGGACGTTCTTTTATGTTCTGATCCTGAGTCCCAGTCTCAAATCTTTAGCAGGATTTCTTCAAACTTTGTCTTGTCATTATCTCCGTCCATCTTTTCATACTCTTAATGAGCTTCTGTGTCCTCGATGAAGGAACGCGTCCCCACAGCCTGACGCTGCCACTACCATGTTTCACACATCATCCTAATGGGGGGACGTGACCGTCCTCCGTACAAACCCAGACATTGAAGTTTGGCCTCATTGGACCAGAGAAAATTCTTCTACCGGTTTGCCATGTCCTTTTCATGACTTGTGCAAACTACAAACGGGTCCAATATTTGCTTTCTTTCAAAAATGACTTTCCTATCAAACTGAAATTCACCCCAAATAACCGATTCTCCAACCCGAGCTGTTCATGCAGCTCCTCCAGTTACCACAGGCCTCCTGGCTGATGAGTTTGCACTTTTCCTACTTTTAAATCACAGACGGAGCCGTTCTCTCTGATATCTGTGGACATTGCATTTAACTTTAAACTTCTCCACATCTTTTTCTCTTACTGATACGCTGCTGGGTCTTCACGAAATTGTTTAACGCTCCCTGACAAATCTCAAGAGGCCTTCACAGATTAATATGGGACATACAGGTCAGGTGGACTTTACTAATGAAATGACTGCTTTGGATTTTATTTTGAGGTATCATAGTAGCAGGGGGCTAAATATCAATTCAGATAAGACGTTTCAAAATTTTATTTGAAAAAAACAAAAAATGCTTAAAACCTTGTTTTATTTTCCTTCCAGCTCACATTATTTTTTTTCCTGTCCTTTAAAAACACACACACACACACACACACACACACCCACACACACACACACACACACAAAAAAAAAGTTTGTTTCTGGAAAGTGACTAAAATGTTGATGACTACTTCTGGAAGTCTGCCGGAACGGGTTCCTCGTCGGGACGCCGTGTGAGGAGGGGCTCTTCCTCAGAGGACCGCGCTCAGCGCTGACTTTTTCATTTTTAATGCAGACGCTTGGATCAGGGACCCTCAGTCCTTGTTTACATCCTTCTGATGTCGCAGGGCTTCATCTCCGAACATCGCGCCGCAGTTCGGCTGGGACGGGGGGATGGGGAGGGAGGTGGGGGGAACCGGGCGGCACCGTGTCCCGGACCGCCGCTGCGTTCAGTTCTCGCAAGCTGCGATGGGACAGGAGTGACGGGGATTTCTCAGGATGCGTGTCTGTGACGCGGTGGGGAGGGGGAGCAGGGGGAGGGGGTGTATCAAGGGGTTGGGATAATTGCTGACTCCATTCTAAGGGGCACAAAAAAAAAAAAAAAAAAAACACGCCACAACAGCATCTCTGGTCTGAAGCCCAGCCCTCCTAAATGAAAATGAAGTTGTGTGATCCCACTATAGCTCATTAACAGCAGGTCCGCTAATGAGCCTTCAACAGGGTGGGAGTTGGAGGGGCATGAAGGGGTAAGAGTAAGGGGTGGTGGTGGTGGTGAGGTTATTGCGCCAGATGCACACACGCCCACTCCCACCAATTACCACTGTATGATTGAGAAGAAGGAGGAAGTGGGGACAGCAGACCCCCCCTCGGCCCGCTTCTGTCCGCAGAGACGCAAAAAGAGAAATAAAAAAACAACAACAGAGCGACGCAGCGGAGCGGTAACGTCTCCAATCAGCGCAGCGCGCTGGGCGCCACGGTTAGCGCCATAATGGACCCAATTATGTAAGGTAAGGTGATATACGGGGCAGGACGCGGCACGCCGGGGCCTGCAGCAAGCTGATATCTTCTTCCCTGCCCTTTGTCTCCTTCCTGCCGTCCACACCTACCCGAGCCGCTCCTCGGACCCGCGCAGGTCAGGGGTGTGGGCGGCGGACGCGGCCAATGGCGGCCGCGGGTTCGGGACCGGTCAGCCAATGGGAGCCGAGGAGTTGTTTCTGACCGGCGGCTGCGCTCACAGGTGGCGGCGGGGTGGACTTTGAGATCCTGTGTGTGTGTGTGTGTGTGTGTGTGTGTGTGTGTGTGTGTGTGTGTGTGTGTGTGTGTGTGTGTGTGTGTGAGGGCCGACGCTGCGGGCCACACGCTCAGGTGTAGGACGCAATAAGAATGAGCAGCTCACACATTAACAGGTCCACAATGGAAGAAGAAGAAGAAGAAGTGATATTGTGATGCAATCCGGCGTCACGAGGCTGACCTTTCAGAGCCGAGCTCTCACTGAGTTCAGCTCAACCGCTTTCACAACGATCTGGAAGGTCGAAGCCAACGAGCGAATCCAACGTGTGGAAACTAACAGAGAAATATACACCTGTCCTGCATTCGCTGCTCAGTCCCTGGATCGTGTCAGACTACCTGACTGGGCTCCTTCAGACTAGCCAGCAGAAATTAGCAGACACCTGGTGGAGCTACACTTCTACTGGGCTCATTAAAGGAGCTGCTTCTCAGTTAAAAACATTGTTAAAGGGTTAATAGAGGAGCCATGCTGTAATGACTTCAGGAGTTTTTAAAGAGACAGAGGCTCAATTTTAATAACAAGTCCTTTTAAGTCCTATTTGATATATAAAGCATTTTTTAAACAACTGATTTAATAGTGACTTGATTACGCTATAAAAATGGCACTAGGTGCCTGGGAAATTCATAATACTGGCCCTTTAAATGATCTGGTGGGAGATTCTCCCTTTGTGTTTGGTCCCATGTTGAGGTCAGGCTTGGTTATGGTCACAACGGTTAAACACTCCAATTACAGTCTCATCAGTCAGCCGGACATGGAAACTATTCTCTTTGTTTGCATTTAATAAAAGCATCACGTTATCAAATGCTTTCTACTGCATCTCTGAAGCTTAAACAGGACAATAAAGTATTTGAATGTATTTCAAAATAGAGAAATAGAGAATGATAAAATCATTCTGATAAAATGAAAAATATTAGCCTGGGAAAAACTGAGGTGCTGGACTCTCGGCTATTGAGAAACGATTGATTCCTTGAGGCATGGACTCGTTTTCTTCTTGTGTTTTTGTCAGTCGGCAAGAAAACTGGAGATGTGCATTAAAGGTCTGAACTCTGCTGAAGTCGTAAAATTTTACCCAATCGCTACGACGAGCTGTAAGGCAGCACAGAAAAGCCACGTCATCGTTCACAATTTCTCCCTCCGGTCGCTGATTGGCCCGGTTGAAATTCTGCCGGAGAGAATTTGAGTTAATGGGAGAAAAATCAAGAGGAAAACCGAAGAGAGACGAGAATCAAGTGGAAGGCAACGGCAGGGCTAATTCGGGTTATGGATTTGCGTCGGGTGGATTTTCTTCTTCGGAATTGCTGCCGCTAACCATGCAATACGAGCAAGCGAGTGGCTCAGAAAATACAAAACGTTTCCTGTCGGAGGCTTTTCCAGAGGAAAAAACCTCCAGTGGAATCAGCATCAGAAACACGGAGCGCCCACATCAAGTTCAGACTTAAAAACTGATTGTTCCCTGAGCTCGTCGTCTTCTGCTTCTATATGAATAGTTATGAGGAACTGAAAGCTCCTCTAAGACCCAACCAGAAATTCAGATTAAGTATAAGATGATTAGCTCAGAAAATTCAACAACAAAGGGCCTGCATGAGCCGTGTGTTTGCTTTGCTACGGGCCAGGCCTGTGGCAATGAGAGGCTCTCACTTGTGTATGAGGCGATGGGGCTTTATCATGTAAAAAGCCAATTAACTGTGAGTTTTTAATTACATTTCTCATGGTATGCCGTGTGAAGCTTCCAGTCGTCTCTGCAGACCTTGCCCTGTTGTCGTCTTCTTCCTCCTCTTTCTCCTCCTCTTCGGGAATAGGCGAGGAGGAGGAAGAGGCCTGGGATTAAAGGAGGGCGAAAAACAAGAGTTGGGGGTGATGGGGGGGTGGATGCACTTGTGTTGCGGTCAGACAAACCGCAGGACTCGGCTCTTTATCCTCACACATTTCCCCACAGTTCCCACTTTCTCCCAGCCGTTCCTCCTCCTCCCACGGCGACCGCAGTGTGAAACCCGAACCGAGGAATTACGCTCGCTTTGTCTCGGCTCCATCCGCAGGGCCTCAGCCTCGCCGCCGGCGGGGAGGGAGTCCGGGCAGGAGCACGTCAGTCCTGCTCGCGCTTTAGCAGCGAGAGACGAGGACGAGCCCTGAGGTCACCGCAGGTTGGTTCACGCCACGAGGTCACCGAAACCGGGAAGGCAGAGCGCGCCGCACCAGGCCCTGCTCAGAGAGGAGACTTTAAAATACCGTCGTTAGTTTATAAATCGCTGAGTGGCTCAACGATGAAATACATCAGAGATCTGTTGGCGTTGCGTAAACATGCATCAACCAGGCACGGAGGCGCAGCGTTCAGCTTCGGCGCCTCCAAAACCTGCAACAAACGTCCAGAAAAGTCGCAAAGACGCAGCAAACACAGAGTTCCTTTAAATCAAGGCTAAAAGCCCGGCTGTTCAGAGTTTGACTTTTTAATTGAACTGAAGCTTCGCCATTATATACAGCTGCAAACTGCATCAACACTTGCAATAGCTGCTGCAATTCATCTCTGCTCGGTGCACGTTTACTCTGCCGTGTGCCATCACATATCATCACACGTAAAAGCGACTCAATCCGTTATGGAGGCAAATTCAAAGTCTGCCTCACGGAACTGATATGTCTGGTGTGTAAATGTCTTTTTGGGTGACCTTTGACTGGGGTCAGAAAGTCTCATGAATCCCTGCAGATTTCATGAAATCATTGACTTGCAGCAGTCGTTCCTCTTGGTCGAGCAGGCAGCAGCAACAATGGACAGTTGATTGAATTGTGTTATTGACTTTGGTACCAAGCATACATGGAGCGACAGCGGAGAGGAAAACTCCCCTGCAACAGGGCTAAAACCTCCAGCAGAACCTGGTTTGGGTTCTGATGTGAAGCTGCTGTTACGCTTCGGCGGATTCATCTAAGGAGGTGAAACAAGACGATGCTTCTTCCTTCTCGCTTTCAGACACGTTGACACGATTTATTTTGTTGTTTGACTGTTGTGATTGTTGCTTCCCTTTTTTTTTTGTTTATTCCTTTATTTGCATTTATTTATTTTGTTGTCTGATGATAAAAATGCTGATGCTACAGGATTTGCCTCACAAACACATCATGATGCAATTCTATGATGCTTAATGAAATTTTACATGTTCAAATAGCAATGATGTCATACAGTTTTGCATTATTAAACATTTTGGAATTTTATAACTTTATTTTCATATTTTGATACTCGTCGTACTTAAATCACTATGAAGCGATTTAACGTAACTGTTTAAATTCCCATTCATTTCTACTGCCTAAATCTTATCCTAACCTTAACTCAATCCATTACATACCTAACCCTGACCCTAACCCTGACCAAAACTTGATTCACACTTTAGTCCTGAATCTGACCCCTGACCCAAAAACGTTTCCCCCGTTTTCAGTCCTCGCTTTGGCCCTGGTGGGGACCGAAACCTGGTCCCCACAAGGGGAAACACTGTTTGTGGCGCAAAGCAGTGAGTCCGCACAACGTGGTATGTGTCATGAAAATGGTTCCCACAAGGTATTACACACACACACACACACACACACACACACACACACACACACACACACACACACACACACACACACACACACACACACAGAGCAACAGAAATCCAAACAAAAACTCTCGGGTCAGTCAGTTCTCTTCCTCTGTAAATGTTGGAAAGCTGGATCCTAACCGTGCACCTCGTTGCTGCCCTCCCCCTTCGCTCCACACACACACCCACCCACACACACACACACACACACACACACACACACACACACACACACACACACACACACACACACACACACACACACACACACACACACACACACACACACACACACACACACACACTCAGAGTGCTGGGGTCAGAGGTGCATTCTTGACGGTGAGCGTAGTAAGTTTGGGATGCAGCGTTCAGTCCTGTGACAGGTGAAAGGCCCAGGGGCGGGTGAACTCCATCACCTGCCCGACTAACCAACATCCTCCTCATGCATCCTCAAAGAGGCGCCGCGACTCCAACACTTCTGTCTGACTGACCTACTCTTCATGGTGTTTCGTTTTGAATGTGCATTTCACCGCTGAAACTGAACATTTATGAGTTACCTTGTCTTGGTTGAACGATTTCGCTGCAATCAAAATTAGTCTGTCATGACGTGGTGATGATTTTTAACAAATATGCAAAAAAAACCCCAACAAAAAATACTTTTTTTAAAATAAAAGTTATGCACTCGCTCAGAAGACTGTGTGAAAATCAAGGCTCAGTAGAATTTTGGCCTGGTCCTTATTGACCTTTAAGGAAACAAATATTTATTGGAAAATGAAAATGTAGCTCCAAATATAGACACGAATGTATATCACATGCAGCTGAGACGTTTGTTGCTCTTCAGGAATCCCTCCGACAACGTGAGTGCATAGAAAACCACACGCGGGTTATTTTTGCTCGCTGGGTAAAAATACTCGGCTCATTCATTAGTACATCTGTATGTATTTTGGTTCTTTTTTTTTTGTTTATTTTGTTCATGCAGATGTTTGTAGCAACTGCTGGCGGTGTGATTTGAGGCCCCAAATGGCTTAATGAAGAGCTTCATTATTAGCAAGAGAAGGTTTCCGCTTTAATGAGTGTTTTCTGTAAACACGGAGCTCTGCAGGAATATTATGAAAATGTACTCGGAATGGTCACCGCTGCTCCTTTATTTACCGGAGATGATTTTCCAGTTTGCTAGATGAGTGAATGAAGGTTTAATTCATATACCGAGACAGAAATATAGCCGTTTTTAAGATCCAACACAAGAAAGAAGCAGTACAAGAAATGATCAATTAATGGGAAATGATCGAATTCAGTCCAATCAAAGGGAATGAAAGGTCATAAAACAGATTATTGGTATTAAAAATAATCTTTTTTCCTTGTTGTTATTTGCGGTGTTGCTCCTCGGTGATCCGGTTTCCGTCCCCTGACTGTTCGGCTTTGCTGTGACGTGTGTGAGTGATACGGCAGAAAACGGGTCGGGACAAACAGGACAAAGCCGCTCAACTGGCGGGGAGGCAGAGCCGGGTCCCGGAGCGTGGGGCCCGCTGGTGCCAAGGTCGTGGGATCAGAGCGGGGTCACGGAGGTGTGGGAGTGTCTGCTCGGCCCGCTGACCTTTGTGACTCGAGGCCGCCTATAATCCTGTCCTCAAAGAGGGGACGGACATAATGGAGAGCAGATGAATGGAGTTAAACGGCGACCATTAGGCGGATCCGTGTCGCTATTCTCCCAGTTTGTTTGGTCCAGGTCAGTGTGGCCGCGTTGGTGAAATCGAGCGCGTGACGAAGGGGGTCTGGAGAGGACCAGCCGTCCCGACTGACAGAGGGATGAACGCGACGGTCGTTGCCAAACGGCGCCTCCCTTCTGCCGTCCCAGACGCCGGCAGACATTCACTCCCTTCCCCAGAAACGTGAATCCTGCGAAACAACAATCACATCGCATGGACTGCTTTTGACGTTTCACCGTCACCTTCAGCCTAAAGGTTGTCCAATCACACGCCTTTTGTGTCTTCTTGCTCAAGTAACGATTTCAAAGACCTCAAACTGGAGTTTAAATATCATCCGCTCTTCGCAGAGCAATCCAGCCGTTTTAAAAAACAACTCCTTACTTTAAGTCATGCTAAATTTTCGTTACCCGTTTTCTCATGTCTTTCATTTTGTGGTTCCCCACAGTCGGTGCTGCCCTGGGCAGAGAGCCGTGCTGATCATATCGAGTACCGCGCTGAAGCTGCACTTTGGATCGTTTCAGTCCAGCCTCCAGCTCTGAAGATGTCCTGACCGCGACTTCCTGTGACTTTTTACAGAGCAAAAGTACTGATATGTACTCTGATAATGGGCCGGCTTGTCAAAACACTCGATTGCTGTCTTTTCATTTGTTGAAATTAGTTATAAACAGTTACGAGTGTTTGAAAACTGCTGCGTATAAATTAGAAGATGATATTCTGCAACTGTGACTCTTAGTGGAAACTGCCAGGTCAATTAGTCGCTCCGTTTTCAACGACAGGTGCAGCTCAGTAAATACTGTAGCTTTATGTAAAGAGGCATTTCAAAGCAGTGGTGAAACAGGATTTGGACTCAATTGGTTTTCACAACCAAAGTGAAAATGTTTTCGCATCGTTGGAAACGCTGCAGGGCAGTTAGCCTGGTCAGTCTTCAAACTCGACTGGTTCTGCAGTGAATCGTTTTGCTGTCAGAGAAAAGCAGGAAGTGTCTCCGTTGCACTTTTCTTCGGAGGAGTTTCTCATCAATCAACGATGAATGTGACTCAGCTGCTCATCTTCTTGGTTCTAATGAACTTCACGTCTAATTTGATTCTTTCTCGTTTACCTCGCAGACAATTTAATCCGAGATTTCTTTTGGGTGTTTGTAACGTCGCCCACAGAAACGCCCTGCAGCGAGTTTGAGAGCCTCGGCTGTAAGTGGAGTTGGTGCAGCGGATCGAAAGCAAGGTCACAAATGGTATTATTTGGGAAACAAATTATGTATTTTATTAAACACGTAGCTCTGCTTTTGCTTCGCTTTGCTTCCAAGGTGTCTGATTTTTAAAAGTCTTGTAAAGCGAGTTTTGACCAGAAGTTGTCCTCTTTAGACTCTGGTTGCTTTTTCTAATTAGTCCAGTTTATGTGACTATTTGAGGTATTCATTCTTGTTTCTAACTGTGACCTATGAACTTTTTAGGCAGGAGTCTTTCCTGAACTCAAACTCAACCCCCCCCCAAAAAAAACAGCTTCACTCTCTGCGAATCAGTTGAATCTGCCGGGTTTCCTTAGACAGAAAACATCTGAGCCAGTTTGAACTTGACACCAATGGTTGACGCTGATCAACTGGTGCATCTGTAATTCAATTGGATCGACTTGCTTTGGTAAAGGACGTTGTGAATCGACTCTATGCGAATGAACAGAACCGAATCGCATATAATACTTTACAGTGAGTGGATCCTTCTGCTGCAGGACGTCGTAACAGAGACTCAGTATATTTCCTTCACTTTGCGAATGGAAGACAAATAGGAGATAAAACATTGTTCGACTCACAGAAAACAGTATTTCAGCACCAGCAGAGAGACTCCCAAATTACATTTAGCTGAAAATGTGTAGCACAGTGATGAAGGGTACAGTGCATCTGTGCACCACTGCGTCTTTGTCTTTGCGTTGGCACAAAGGCCAAATATTCTGTTTGTACATTCTGGTACATTTTCTCTTAGCGCAAAGAAAACTTAGGCCAGTTTTAGCTGAAAAAAAACAAAAAACAAAAGAATATAAGTGATACAATTTCATCCTTTAATACATTCTAGCACACATTTCTACAATCACATTTATAAGAGGAAACATCTGATGAGAAGCTGGTGCTGAGTGGCTTTTCAGCGGCAGTGCAAACAGGGCGTGGAGGGAAATCTGTTTACGATATTTATCTTGCGTTTAGTTTTGTTTTTAAATCGCATCCTCAATAATTCAACAGCGACAGTGAAAAGTACCGCGATACACTGGCTCATGCCACCATGAGCTGCCACATGGCGCGGGTCCTCCCGGTGGAGAAGACCGCCCCCTGCTGCTTGCTTTGTGGAACTGCAACATGTTTTGTTGATTTGGAAACTTGCAGAGGAGAGAAGAGGACAAAAAAAAAAAGCTCTACTTCAGCATACTTTTACTGCATTAAAAGTAAAAAGTAGATGATCTGACTGACATCTGATTTGATATTTGGGATGTTGTCACCAGAAAGACAAAAAAAAAAAAAAATACAAAGCTGTGTGCAAAATGAAAATAATAAGATGAGTCATTTTAATCAGTTACCGCTCACCTCTGGAAATATCTTTAGACCGTTTAAAGCTGCTGAAATTTTACACGCACATGACCTGAAGTCCAGATGCAAATGAGATGAAATATAAAAATCAAACTTCATCCCGGGGGGAAATAATCAAACATTGGTGTGATGTCAGTAAGCAGATGAATGTGGGTCTTTTAAAAAGTTGGAGAGGTTCCTCAGGGTGAAAGGCTGATTTACATTCTTCCATACAAACAGGTTCAGTCTTAGAAATCTTTGATGTTTTCGCTAAAACGATGTGGACACAAACTTGTCATCTTTTCTAGAACAGCTTTTGGGATACAGAAGGACTCTGGGTGGAGTAATCCTTGCTATAGAGCTCCTTCAGTGACAGACTGCTGCATCCTAAATGCACAAAGGAGTTTTATCACAGATCCTTCCTCCCAGCAGGAGGAAGGATCTAACCAGATGGTTCTGGTTAGACTCCAGAACCATCTCTGGTGTTTGTACTGTTATTTGCTCAAGTCTGAGTCACTTCAAGCACCGTTTCAACTCGTCCTGATCGCCTCCAATTTTCAGTACTGTTGTTATTTTTCAGAGATTGCAAATTGTCTGTTTGATTCTTAACAGACAAATGCAAATTTAGATCATGTACGTTTAAAAAAAAAAAGTTATCCTCCTCAGTTGCGCATCCCTTGGATGAGAGAACAACATTTCTGATAACTGCACACTGTCTTTACGTCACGATATTGTCCTTAATGAGAACAAAACCATTATTATTGTTCTTAATCCTGTTCATTTCTTTTCTATTCTAACCCTGTGTTGAGAAGGGTCAACATGGTTTTCACATTCATCACTGAATGATGCCACTCTCTACCGACATCAGGACGTAGCCTCTCTACCGACATGAGGCTACGTCCTGATCAGACAATCATTCCCGTTGGCATCACAACCAAACGACTGGTTTGTGTGTAGATGTCACCCAATGATTGTTTTGGAACCCCAAGATGCAGTTCTGCTCCAGTTTTCCATGACACATCCTCTCATCTTTCCCCTTTTGAAGAGCACGCGTCACCTCTTATTTCGCCCCAGGGGAAACAGGAAGTGATGGATCACGAACACGCATCTAATTACCCTAGAAAGTGAAGTATGAAAAAAAACCCCAGCTGATTCAATTAGTAGGTTGCTGTTCCTCTGTCCATTGAATACTCAAGTAAAGGCTTTTTATTGTTATTTCTATGTGTGGGTGTGGCGTTCAAGCTGCAAGGATCAGATTTTAAACATGAAAAAACAGGAATTTCTGGGTGTAGGTTAACACACAGAAACGCCCTGAACTGGATCTACCTGGAGATGATGATGCACAGAAACCAGGTTTGAAAAAAAAGCTGAGTTAAGAAGAAAGAAGAGGCTTTTGAGAGTAGGACCGCTGTTTTTACACTCTTCTTCCTGTCCGCTGAGGTGCTGATGGATGTCAAATTAGAAAGATCAAAGCCACCGTTGGCACTGAGTCATTGCTGGGGCTCCAGCTCCTCTGGGGCCCCCGGGGGCCTCCGCATTCCTTTCTGGTCTGGACCGAGCCGGGGGAGGCGCTCCTCGGATCCGGTGGGCGTGTGCCTCTCTTTAAATGCCAGCCGCTCTCAGTTTGCATCTTTCACCAGTCGCGTTTCCCCCCTCCTGCAGGCAGCATGGCCTCTGACGGCGCCGCCGCCCCCCTCGGCTCCATCGACAACCCGGTGAAGTTCCAGAACCAGGACTTCGACGCTCTGCAGCAGGAGTGTCTGAAGGATAAGAAGCTGTTTGAAGATCCCTCCTTTCCTGCGGAGCAGAAGTCCATCGGGATACCCAAAGATCCAAATCCAGCGAAGGAGATCAAATGGAAGCGACCCAAGGTGTGACTGCCGTAAATTACCTCATGTTTTTAACAAACCCACAAGTTATTTTTAGCAGATTAACCAGTTAATTGAGTGTATTTCTAATATTTTGTCAAGATCTTTTCACATTCAGAAAACTTTTCCTGAATTTGTCAGTTAAATTTGGTGTAATATTTTCCCCCAAAGTCTCTACTCATCTCCCCGAATCTGTATTTTTGCATTTCTAAAGTCTGTCTTGACTTCTCACTAAGGCATTCGTGGTCTGAGTTGCTGTTGCTGCTTTCTTAAGGAAATCAGTGCAGATGCCTTGTTTGTGGAGGACACCATTGGGACCACCGATATCTGTCAGGGCCAACTGGGTAAGAGCACCAATCACAACGGATTTCATAGAAACTAGCGTTGCATAACTCCACCGGAGGACTTTAATCCATGAATTATGTGCTGAAAGCAGGCAGACATTTGGAGAACACGCAGCTTGCTCTTATTGGCAAAGAAGGAGACAGAAGTATTTATTGGACTGGACCAGTCCTCTGACTTTATTAGCCCCTTTTTCTGTAAACAATTAACAATGATAAAGCATGTTTTATGCACAATGTCAAATCATCTCCATTCGTGGGATTTGTGGAATGAAGAGTTTGGTCTCCAGTCGTGTGTAAATGCGTCTAATGACAGACCAATCGCCTCCTGCAGCCTGTTCTTCAAACATGTGGTTCCCTTTAACACTGTAGCAAAACCAGGATGTGTTTCCAGAGAGTCGCGCAGACGCAGACGGTTCCTGCAGCATCTCTGGCGACAGAACAAATGTTTGCCGTCGGGGAGGAATGTGACATACAGCATGCAAAAACCTAAAACACAAACGCGTGCATTCGCTTTAGACTAACACCAGAAGTCTAAAGATGGACTGTGGGCTTCCTTCATTCACCAGGTAACTGCTGGCTGCTGGCTGCCCTCTCCGCGCTCACCGTCCACCCGCAGCTCTTTGCTAAGGCGGTTCCACCCAACCAGAGCCTGGCGGATCCGTACGCAGGGATCTTCCACTTCAGGGTGAGTTAAGACTCACATCCCAACCTCCGGCTTTAATTGCAAAAGTACAATGCACATCACTGTGAATTGTTGGGAAAGGACTTTGGCAAGTTCTGAAAAATGAAACAACAACAACAACAACAACAAAACTCTCATAGGTGAAGGTGAAATGTTTGATTTAGGCGTTTTGAGCCAACATTGGTGCCGAACTGAGCCCATTCAAAGGAGCATCCTCCACAATCATCAGCATCCCTGGAAGTTCAAAATAAGATTTAAACTGGACTTCAAAAATAACGTCTGAAGAGCCGTTTTTTTTTTTTTTTTTTTTTTTCACTTTGAAGATTAAGATCAAAATATCATTTACTGTCCCTGGTAGAAAAAAAATCAATTTCTCCCAAATGCACAAAGAATAGAGCATAACAATTCATTAGAAACAAAATGCAGATAGATGAAACTATATGACAACATTGTTAAAACAATAAAGAACTCAAACAAACATTAATAAACGACAACAAAAAAATGGTCAAAACACAGACACTTGCCCTCTGATCTCAACATTCTCGTCCAACATCAGTGTCTGACCTCACTGATTGTAGAAAATTTTCCAGGACGAGTTTAAGCTGTAAAAATGAGGTCTAGTATGAAATCCTAGCGATTATGAAGGAAATGTTTCTCATGTTCAGACCTGTGTAAAGGCAAATGATTGAATTAATAAAGTTAATATGTGGCAGTAAAGTTAACAAATGGTTATATATATATATATATATACATATATATATATATATATATATATATATATATATATATATATATATATATATATATATATATATATAAAACTGGAAAGTAGATAACATTTATTCTAATAAAAACTTTAAAAACCTTAAACTGAATTCTTGTCATGACCTATGAAGTTTCTGAAGTTTCTGAAAATTAACGCAACTTAGCTGAAGTAATTCAGAGTATGAACATGAAAACATGAAAACATCAAAAACCCAATGAAACTGTAAACCAATTGTTTTTGTTCCCTTTGAAGCGATCGTCACCATCAGTTCTCGAATTTTCTTAGATTGGACAGAAAAAGAGTAAAAAGCAGCCGTGACGCTCAGCATCGATCAATAGTTTCAGCTATATGAGATAGTTTATCTCCACGGAAACAAAATATAAACAACCAGAGATGAGTTAATACTTTTGCACGGTATCAGCAGACTGCTTATTGTAAACAATTACGTTTGATTTATGAACAACATAAATCACCTGTTTGCTTCAGGGACCAGATATTTTCAATTTATTAACATGTTATCAGATTTGGCTCATGTGATTGTCTGCTCATTTGGCTGCCGACACTTTGAACCAAACAGCAGCTTTGAACAGGCATCAACTCATCTGTGAGCACAAAGCCATATCTGCATCAGCTCATTAGACGCTGTGATTAAAATCAACATTCTCAGGCTCCGACCCGCTCAGAACAATACAACTAATCTCGGTAGACGTCTCGCGTTCGCACAAACAGGCCGACGACCGGGCGATGATTTCGCCCCGGAGCTTTGGACCTTCAGAGGGGAGAATGTGGCGTGACTGAACAAGCAGGACAGAGGCTTGTTTCGCCCGCAGAGAGCAGCCCGGTTGTGCACAGAGTGGCTCCTCCTGGGACAAATCCGCTCACACACACTCACTCTGCAGGTGTGTGTCCGTTACTCCAGAGGACCTGCAGAAAGTTCCTGGAAACGTGTTCGAATGCGAATCTCTCTGCTGCTGCTGCTGCTGTCTCATTGAGACGCAGCGACCTGCCAGTAGAGCTGCCCTCAGAGTTTCATCACCCAAACAGGTTCATGTCCCAACAGTGTGTGAGTAACACCGTGCAGGTCCACACACAGCCACTGAAGACCAGTCCAGGCCTGCTCTGAGCTACTCCCAGAAACCCAGCCGGCACCACGACACACACACACTAAACAAATATCAGAAGCAACGCAGCCGTGGCAAGAAAAAAAATGAAGGAAGACGTGCCAAAAGATGTGTCATTGTTTTGTTTTTATGTGCAGAATGGTGTCAGAATGATGCCATTCTTTAGGCCAAGAATGTCTTATTTATCATTTATAATACATTTTTGATTTGGATCCAGATTGAAAAATGCAATAATAATAAAACCACCAACTGAATTCACTGAGTCAGGATGACTTTCTCCAGACCCTGAACGCCTCACAGGTGCACCTGCAATAAAACAAAAACAATTTAGACCCCGATGTATAAAAAAAACAAAACATCTCTTGTACCTGGACCATGAGCCCAGGTACTCCACAAGGCTGTGTGCTCAGCCCACTCATATCGTATGGAAACACTTCCTGCCCGTCTGTAGTGAGTCGGGTTAAAAGACATCATAAAACTGTCACTGAGCAGCTGCTCTGAACTCCAGACGTGACTCCAGCTCATAAACATTTTCCTTTCTGGTCGCAGGTCAAACTTCGGGTGCAAAACTTTCAATTTTGAGTCTTGAACAGCTAATTTGACTCTTTCTAAATTTTTAAGTACGTAAAAATTCTTTTTAAAAGATGTTTTTTGATCAAGTTGTGCTTGATCAAAAAAGTCTCACATTATTTAGGCATTAGGTCAGCTATTTTTAATCTGATTAGTTTTATTAATCCTTCTTTCAACATAAAACACAATCCACAGATCTTGCCCAAAACATTAATGTTTTTGTTTTTATGACGCCTTTATTTTCTTAACAAATAAATAATAAACATGTAGGCTTATTATACTTATATTCCTATATATATATATTTATATTTATAATCAAGTTAATTTATAAAGCACGTTTCAGCGTCAAAGTGCTTGACGTCACAAAAACATCACACAGTAACAAACATTGCATGTTGATGAGTGCAATGTAACAGCATCATGCCTTGGTGATTTTATTTATTTATATATATTTTTAGAAATGACAGGGAAGCTGATCAGACCAGATGGGAAGATGCACAAACACGGAGCGCCTGGAAAAACTGCCTTGAAACTGTTTTATTCTTGTCAGACTAACTTTAACCCTAAAAAAAAGTTGGCTGGCCTTTGCAAAATGTTAATTCACAGTAAATGTCAGAGTTTTTCCACAAGCAGTAATCCTCCAGCAACTTTGTTTCTCTCAGATATTTCGATGGGAGCAAAGAAACATGAAGTGAAGGGGGCGTCCTTCTCTGACAGATTTCTGACCAATGGGCTGTTTAAATGTGTAAAACATTGCGGTACAAATCGAGGCTTTGAACGCAAAGTTCACGCTCTGCGTAATTCCTCCTGACTCATCACATCCAGTCTTCCCCTCCTTTCCTCTCCTCTCCTTTCCTTTCCTCTCCTCTCTCTCTCTGTGCAGTTCTGGCAGTATGGTGAGTGGGTGGAGGTGGTGGTGGATGACAGGCTGCCAGTGCGCGAAGGCCGTCTGCTCTTCAGCTACTCTCGCACCCGCAACGAGTTTTGGAGCGCCCTGGTGGAGAAGGCCTATGCCAAGTCAGTTGCCACTAGCGGCATATGTTCCTGTGCTGTAATGACTGTGATCACCCACACACTCTGTGTGTGTGTGTGTGTGTGTGTGTGTGTGTGTGTGTGTGTGTGTGTGTGTGTGTGTGTGTGTGTGTGTGGGTGTGTGTGTGTGTGTGTTCCTTCAGCAGTCAAACTCTCGGCCGGTGCAGATAAACGCCTCACCTTCTGTTGCAGGTTGGTGGGGTCCTACGGGAGCCTGAAGGGCGGCAACATCTCGGAGGGCATGGAGGACTTCACGGGAGGCATCGCTTACTCTCTTCCTGTCGCGTCCCGCACCCCTCCGGTCCTCTGGAGGATCCTGACCGCCGCCCTGTCCAGAGGCAGCCTGCTCAGCTGCTTCATCCAGGTACTCTTGAGCGTTTGACTCTGGAGGTCCAGGCGTTTCCCCCGCTGAGAGACTTTCGTCTGCCTGAACAGGCCTCCAGCTACAGCGAGGTCGGCAAGGTGACGGCGGACGGGCTGGTAAAGGGCCACGCCTACGCCATCACGGACACAAACAAGGTCAGAAAACCCCCTAGGCGTCGCGCTGCCGTCTGGGTTCACTTCTGCACAGTTTTCGCGTTTGTCCAAGTCCTCTTTTAATCGTCTAACTTCCCACTGACTGAGATGTTCATTCTGCACCGAAATGTTTGAATTGTAAAATTAAGAAGAAGGACCTTTTAACATGTTGTTTTCAAAATGAAAGAACATACAGCCATTCATGTCAGATAAACTGGAATATTATAAGAAGGTTCATTTACTTCAGTAAATCCTTCCACTGAATGATGGACGTTAATCACACACAGACTGATGTTTTCAAGCTTTTATTTCTGTGAAGAAAGATTTATTTTCACTCACACCTAATGAATACATGGTGTTATTTAATTTAATTTAATTTAATTTAATTTAATTTAATTTAATTTAATTTAATTTTACATCGGACCAATAAAAACAAGAAATAATGCAAAAATTGAGTTTCAATGTGGCAACAGTATCTTTCCACATTTGTGAAAACACTGACAAAAACAGTTTAAATTTGTTTCCATCATTCAATTTCAATCATCTTAACTTGAACTCTGGTCACCTCACATCCTCAAAGCTCATTTTCTTTTCTTTTCTTTTTTCTTTTATCTTTGATGTGACTTCTCGAAACATTGCAAAAATACTAACTCACAAGTAACTTTTTATCATGATACAGGAGCTTTTGCTAAGTAAATAATTCCTTAACGTTGATGAAAACGCAGTAGCTCCACATGCAGACGATTTGTCTTATTAAAACGGGAAAATGTCTTGTAATACAATACTAGTTCTACTGCCAAATTATTGACTGTACTAGTTCTACTAGTCGATACTAGTAGAACTAGTCAGTAACGGAAAGGTTACTGCAAAGTATTTGAACCAGAAACTAGGCAAAAAGATGGAGGAAGAATTTGCATTTTTGCAGCGAAGCATTGAGGTTTCATCCGTTCCTCCTCGTCCTGTTAATGTTTCAGATAGCAAGAGGATCGGAGGAGGTTTTGCTGCTGAAGCTGAGGAACCCGTGGGGTTTCGTTGAGTTCTGCGGCTCCTGGAGCGACAAGTGAGCAGGAGGGGGGGCGTTTGGGGCTCTGCACGGCCTGAGTTTCTCCTCTGCGTTCGTTCGTCGCTGCAGGTGCAAGGAGTGGAAGGACACGGAGCAGTCGGAGAAGCAGCGCATCAAGCTCAAACTGGAAGAAGACGGGGAGTTCTGGTATGTATGGAGGAGAGACTGACCTCTGACCCCTGGGAGCGGCGGGTGATCCGACTGTCGCTCCTGTTTCAGGATCGGCGCCGGTGACTTCAGCACGATGTTTAACGTCGTGGAGCTCTGCAGTGTGAGTCCAGACTCTCTGGAGGACGGAGACACATCCACCGGCCCGTCCACCTGGACCCTCAGCGAACACAAAGGCTCCTGGGTGCCAGGAAGCTCCGCTGGCGGCAGCCGCAGAAACAACAGTAGGTCCGGTCAGGTCTCGGGCCTTCGTCCGTTCACGCCTCTGCTCCACAGCTCTGCTGCTTCTCTCTTTAAATCCACGCCAGAGTCCTTCTGGAAGAATCCCCAGTTCGAGTTGGTGCTCAGAGAGCAGGACCAGGAAGACGACGGCGAGGAAGGAGAGGTGGACGACGATGACGAGGACGAGGTCGACAAGGGCGTGGAGGTTCTGGAAGAGAAGAACGAAGCCAAGACGCAGAAAAAGAAGCACTGCACGGTGCTGGTGGAGCTGCTGCAGAAAAACCGCCGGCAGAACGACAGGATCAACTTCCTGTACATCGCCTTCCACGTCTACAAGGTCAGAACCGAACGAGTCCGTCACATCCAGGACATCCGAGCTCATGTTGTCCCGTAAACTCATCCGTTGCCCTTCTTTTTCTCAGGTTCCTCCTGAGGTAAGTGAGAAACAATCTGCTTCACGCAGCATTCAGGTTAATTTCGTATTTCCATAAAGTTTTAATTGCATTTGTTTCTTTTCGTAGCTGCAAGGTGGCTGCCTGGGCCGCAGCTTCTTCATGAAAACCCGTCCGGTGGGTCGTTCTGGGAAATACAAGGCCCAGAGGCGAGAGTGTTTTCCTTTAGTCTGAAAATCTGGAGCAGATCTTTCTTGAAACTTCAGTGTACAAGAGCAACAAGAAAAGACTTGTCCCACTTCACCACCGCTACAAACAAAAATGGGCACCGCGAGAAGCTTTTTACGCTTTTTAAAGTTTTCTGATGATCTTTCTCTGAACATTTGCCGCTACTTTTGGCTCCACAGGGGCGTCTGGAGGAAGCTGCGTCTGGATCCGGGTCACTACGTCATCGTCGGATCCACTTATCAGCCCAACCAGTCGGGAGACTTCTTCGTTCGCATTTTCTCCAAAACAAGAAACACTCTTGGGTGAGCTGAAGGATCTTTTTTTTTAGTTTGTCCTTCATCCTGTAAACAACTGGACACCCATCCAGGATGTGCCTGTTGGTTATAGGAGAACACTTGCTGCTGTTCTGCTCCTTTGCTGTAGGAAACTGATGGACAGATTCTCTTGGAAGCTAAAGCTCTCAATAAACTTTATGCCTCGTAAGGCTTGGTGACGCAAAACAACTTCCCAGCCGACTCCAGACTCAGCGCCTTTATTCTAAACCACCTCAGATGATGGGATTTATTCTCAGAAGTATGCATCAAACTACAACATGTGTTCAGGACTTCAATTATGATACCTTTCAGCAGACTGTCGGCCAAATTTCTGCTTAATTAAAACAGTTGTGAATCAAAAGAGAGTGAAAAAGATGCAAGATATTTGGCAGGAAGGATAACGGAGCGAGCCTGTAGCCAGAGTTTTGTTTTATGACGGATGGGAAAAGCCCCAGCTTCTCCCATGAAGAAAGACTGAAAACGTGCCTTTAGATTACACAAAGTGCTCGGCGGGTAAAAATTTGACACTTTACTTGAGCGACTTGAACTCTTCCACCTTTGTTTCGGTCAATGTCATAAAGCTGACCACGCGGTTCATTGAGCAAGCTAACGTCAAATCAGTGTGTCGGACTCTCGCACAAAATCTTGCAGTGTGAATCGAGCTTTCAAGGGAAGAACGGCTTTAAAAGAGATTCACTGGACGCCTGCTGTTTTCTTTCATGTCCAGGGTCCAGGACTTCACCTGCTCCTCTGACTACCTACCCGTGAGTTTGCACACACTCGGCTTCCAGAGAGCCCTCCTGACCGATTGGGCTAAACGGTGCCTGTCTCTCAGGTTATGGCCGCCCCGCTCCTCCCGGAGGACCAAACCAAACTCGGGGAGACTTTTGAGGAGAAGGCCGGCCCGGTAAGAGCTACTCCCCCTCCGTGGCCTCGGCGACATGCTGCAAAACATTTTGGATTTTACTGTGATTTTTGTTTTCCCTCCTGCAGGATGACAGGCTGAACGCTCAAGAGATCATGAAGCTCATCAACTCAGGTTTGATCTGTGATTTTTAATGCAGCGCTCTCATTGTCTCACTGTCGGCTGCCGTGGCTCTTTTTAGCCACTAGATGGAGCCAAAGTAGCAATATGACATGACGAGTGGAATCAGAGGTCATCCGTCTAGACAGTGGCTTGTTGCTATAGTGAGGCAAAAATAAACTTATCTTGCTGTGTGAACGTGAAGTATAGACACTTGTCGTCGTCTTTCACCACTGTCCCGTCTTTCTGTCCCCACAAACAGTGTTTGACAAAAGTTGCCATCTGCCTCTGGAGACGTGCAGACAGATCATCTTCGGGGAGGACGTATCCTTTTGTCCCCGGCTCACTCTTCCTGTCTTTTCTGTGTCCCTGTGCCTCTGATGATTCACTCAGCCGCACAAACTGCTGTCGTCTTGACTCCGCTGGTAGACCGAGGGGCGCTCCACTCTCAGCCGTGAGCAAGCGGAGACCGTGCTGGCTGATCTGCGCACTCTGCAGGTGAAGCTCACACCTCAAGAGTCATCACTCAAGGTGTTTCTGTCGCTGATGTTTCCTCTGCCCCTTCCTCTTCAGTCCACCTTCGTTCAGTTTGATGAGGACTCCTCTGGAAGCATCAGCCCCTTCGAGCTCAGCTTGGCGCTCGAAGCCGTCGGTATGAACGGGAACGCCGAACACGCACCCCGACACGCAGACCGCTGCTGCATTTGCACCTCTGCTTGTCCTTTTGTCGTTTGCCAGGAATGAGGTGTGACAGCAAGGTAGTCCAGCTCCTTTCTGAGCGCTTTGTGGGCGGAGAGCCTCACCTGTCCTTCCGCGGCTTCGTCTCCTGTGTCTCCAGGCTGCGCAGACTCTTCGGTAACTCACGCCTGGTCGATAATGAGTCGAACATGATCAACCAAATGCTGCTCTTTGACTGTTCGAGGCTGGGACGCGAGTGCTCGGTCCCGTTGGAGACTTTTCCTTGACACAACTTTGCCCGAGCACATCCTTGTAAATGCAAAACAGACCCTAGCAGATCCAAACCTACCAGGAGTTTGTTTCTCTCCTGGTAACTTAATTTAAACCTTTTAAACACAGAGTCAAATTGAAAACAGAGGAGGGACGAAATGGGCCTCGGAGAATCGGAGTAGTACCTGGAAAATATCCCTGCAGCCGAGACAAGCCTCAGATCATTTCTGCTTTCCTTAAGCACTCGCTGTCACTTACTTTCTGAGCTGTTCATTACAGTTTAGTGTTTTACCTGGAACATTTAATTTGTGCTCTTGAGATAATTAGCGTGTACATGATGGTTTTTTGTGTGTATGTGTATGTACGTCTTCTTTCTGAGTGATATGTTCCTCCCTTCTCCTCAGCTCTGTTTGAGTTCGAGACGAGCCCAGAGGTGAAAGACAGAGGCATCAACTCTGTGAGTAGACGAAAGTTTCCCTCGCAATCAGGAGTTCACTCTGACCGGCGAGATTCTGACCAGGACCTTGTTTCTGCCTTCTGCTCTCCTGTTTTGCTCAGTGGCTGCTTCAGTTTGCTGCTCTGTAAAGGGGCCGGCACGAAGACGAGCCGCAGATGGAGCGAGACGAGCCATCAGTGGGATAAAAAAAAACAAAAAAAACCCCAAAATGCAACGTGCTCTGCAAGAAAAGCTGTTTTCGTTTAAGTTTTCTTGTTGCTCTTATATCGACAACTTATATAGCGCTTCAATATTTCTGAATTGTTCTCTTTGGAAATGATTTTCTTGATTTAAAAAAAAAGAGACTGCTTCAGGGTTTCACTTTCATATTCAAACGTTTGTGTTTTCATTTAGTCGACCGAATATAACTTAGGGATTTCTTTTTCTTCCAAGTTTTGAACCGTCTTCGATTTAGGTTTTCATGATTTTTGCAGGTTAAAGGTGATGCATGCCTTTTATATCTGCTATGATTTTCTGCCCACATCTGAATAAAATGAGGAAAGGTCTTCAACTCTTCCTTTAAAGCCGATGCAGCTCCTCCTGCTACCGTGAAAACCTCTCCGCTTCTGTTTTTCTTCCCAGGAAACAGATTGGTGTCGTACTTTTACTTTTTCCTGGACGTCATTGTTTTGATCTCTGCTTATTTTCTTGCCTCTTAATGACGGCACGTCACGGAAGACCCACGCCGATTCCCTGACGCTCGACTCCAAATTATTTTGTGGAAAAATTTGCCAATTAGCTGATTTTTTTTTTTTTTTGTGGAGCATATCTAAAATGTCTGACAGAAAATGCAGCTTGCGAAGCTCAAATACCTTTGTGCAATTCTGCTTGATAGACGATTGGCTGGCATTTTTAAACCAGCCAATCCTAGAGGAGTGCGCCCCCCCCCTCCCCCTGCTATCCCCGCTGCCACCCCCCGGACGTTATGGTCCCAGAGCGGATCGTTTCCTTTCCTAACTCGAGAAGTCTTAAAAAAGTAAACCAATTACATTCTTACTATTTTATTAAAAACATCAACTTTCAAGATCTGAAGAAAGATGCGAAATAAAAGGGGGGGCGAAGGGGGTCAAGACCAGTTAAAAGCTGGTTACAAACAGATTTAATTCTTAAAGGCACTAACGTTAACTATACACAAACGTTTTTCATTGAAAATGACCAAAAAACCATTTTAGTTCTGACCTTAATTAATAGCAATTTCTGATGTAGCCGTGCTATTCCCACACTCTTCCTGGCAGGGTGTGGTAAACACCCTGCCAGGAAGAGGTTTTATGATGGTTGGTCTTTGGGTTCCAAGGGGGAGTATGGTTGCAAAGCTGAGAATTAAAGTCATTAATGGAAGAAGGAGAGGAGCACGCAGCTGAAAATGTCTCAAAACAGGAAGCCTCACCTAACGCTCGCTCGCTCCTTCTCTCTCTCTGTTATGAGAGATTTTTATGGGGATCATGGTGCAAATCCAGCTGGTGAAGCGCAATTGTTTTAGTGAAATCCGAAAATGAACAAGAGTCCTGTGAGCTAATTTTGCTGTCATAATGTCACCTTTAGAGCAGCATAACTGTGTCTTTTTTATATAGAAATGTTTTGCTTTTATTATAGATAAGTGCTTCCTTCCTGAGATGCATTCAGTGGCAATACAGTGGTATGGAAAAGGAGAAAGTATTAGCACCTTTACAGACTTCTTTTGTTTTTCCCACATTTAATGTGTCAGATAAATAGGGGTGAAGCAACTTATCGGCACTGTTTTTAGTTTTTTTAAACTGTTTATTTATTTATTTATTTTTGGTCATCATTTATCGGCCGATACACGTGAAGCCAACATTATCTACCTAAAAATCAACCACCATCAAAAGAAATCTGGAAAATCCCCAACACATCAGGTTCAAATGGAGAAAAATGGATCAAAATATGGATCAAAATCAAAGAAGGATGGTGTAGTGGTGTAGCGGCAGAGCAGGCGCCACAAACGCTACAGTCCCGGGTTCGATTCCCAAAATTCAGACCTTTGCTGCATGTCTTCCCAGCTCCTCTCTCTGTCCATTTCCTGTCCGGTGGCTGTCCATAAAAGGCCACCAGTGCAAGAAAAAAAACAAAAAAAAAACAACTTGAGATGGTTGCTGACATCAAATTGTCACGAAGCCATCTCTAAGGCTTCGTGACTCCAGTGAACCACATTATGTGTTGTTGGAAAACCTTTCTGGGAGCCGACCAAAATGACACCAGGAGCAACGATTTATCCAGAAGGTCATGAAAGAACCCAGAACAACAAGCTGTTCCCTGCAGGCCCCACTTGCCTCAGTTGAGGTCAGCAGCGTTCATGATTCAACGATAAGAAACCGGAGCGCCCAGTCCAAAACCAGCGCTCACCAAAAGCAGGACAAAGGTCACGCTCACCTTTATCAAAAAATTTTTTAAAATAAATAAACTAAAAGTGGAGCTTTTCGGACAGCCTGTGCCCCGTTACGTCTGGTGTAAACCTAACTCTGGATTTTGGCAAAAGAAAAGACTGGCGCTCCTGAAGTCAAACATGGTGCTTGAAGGTGGACCCGTTCCATTCTCCAAGAGAAAATACTAAAGGAGAAAGATTTGCTCTGAGTCATCAAACAAAACCTAAAGATTTTAGTGTGGTCCAGTCAAAGTCCAGACTTAAATCTGACTGAATTCAACTGAACGCTCATGCTTGAAATTTCCTCTAATTTCCACAATACTCCGGTGAAAGATGACACAAAATCCCTCCACAGTGATAAGAGACTTGCAGAGAATTAGGGGATGACTGCTTTTCTGGGGTTTTTTTTTAATTTATTCAACAAAGGTCCAGAAAGGTTTGCGTTGGTGCAAATTTTTGATGACTGAAGTATTAATATTCATTCGATGGTCTGAATGTAAATGTGCGTCAAGGACAGCAGAAGCAGAAGAGCTCCATAAGAGAGCAGACGGATCCGCACGGTTGTTTCTCTCATGCCAACATGTCATAATTCAAATACAGTGAAGACTTTCGGTTGTTAAACTGGTTTGATATTACAGCAACAAAACATATGTAATTTTTTGTGCCACAAAACAACTTCAAAATGCATATTCTTCTTCTCTAAATTTTAAACCGCTCGGATAAAGAGCTGACTCAGCATTTTCTGACAAACGCAATTTTCTTTCTCTTCTTTTTCTAGCGCGGGGGACGAGCTGCAGCGGCGTTGAGGTGACTTAAAGGAACATTTTCAAGTGGGAGAGGGGTTGGGGTTAAAATAAAAAAAACATACATATACTATATCGCAATCACTTTAGATTTCCTTTACATAAATAAAAGGCGTTCCTACAAACCAAACGTGGAAAAAAAAAACCCTGGTCACATAACTGCGCTTATATAACAGGCAAATAAATAAATAATTTTCACAAAAATAAAAAATCTGTGTAACCGTTTACTCATCCATGTCCACATCAACATACTCTGGGAAATATCTGGGTACACACATGTACCCACTGACACACACACACACCCCCCCACACACACACACACACACACACACACTCGGAGTGAGTACCGCCTGCCCCACAGAGGGTGTGAGGGTGATGTCTCAGCTATACGCACCATCTCTATTCTTATCGCGCTGACGCCACGTACAGCGTCAACACACACTCGCCCCCTCCTCCACTGCATTCCCTCACTCCCTCCATCCGTCCTTCACCTCCCCGCCATCATCATCCTCCCCTCCTGTTCTCTCTAGTAAACGTCTGAGTCTCACAATCTGCATCCTCCTCCTCCTCCTCCCTGTTACATACTGGCTGCTTTCTCTCTCTCTCTCTCTCTCTCTCTCTCTCTCTGTCAGACACACAATCACAGGTGCTTGCATCTACATACACACACACAGGTGCACAAGTGAGCCAATGTCCTTTCTACACATGCTGCTATAAATAGCCGCTTCACTCACACAGCACTTCCTGTTCATCGTTAGGTGAGTACACACTGGTTGCCCTCAGCAACCATCCGTCTACATTGTGATGGAGAGAGAGAAGGAGAACAAGGGGAAAAAAGAGGGAGAGAAAAAAGAAAGAACCCACTGAGTCTTACGAGTCTTTTCAGGGACCTGCACTCCTTTTCACTTCCACCTGTTTCTCTGATTCCTGTGTTGGTCTCGGAGCCTTGGGCTTCCTCCTCGTTTCCTTGCGTCTGCTCTTTGAGCGGGCGTGAGTCACAAGAGTCGCACAGATGTTCTCAGCATTCAGCAGCCTCCTTCTCCGTATGCCGTCAGCGTGATTACTAACAATCAGCAAGAAGCTGCAGCTGATGTCACGTACGGTTCACAGGTACTGAGTCTTAAACCGGGGGAATTGGGACAAACTGAACGTCTCTGCACAGAAATGTAAGGAGTCGCAACATCTGTTTGTTCATTTTGAACATAAAGTCATACCTGCGTGTAGACCTCACAGGTGGGCCAGGGCCCTAAATGTTTTCTCTTTTAGGACCGCCTGCCACTGCTACGGTTCAACTCTGTCTTTAGATCCAACACGCATTTCACTTTTAAATACTGAAACTCTCCAAAGGATTTTTTTTTTTTTGTCATGTGATAAAAGGGACTTGGAGCGAGTGAGGGACATTTAGAAAGTCATACGAGAAAGCATATATTAATGTAAATTAATATTTACATAAATAAATAAATAAATAAATAAATAAATAAATAAAAGGAACTCAGACCTTCTAACTAAACTTAATGTTTGTCCTTTCCTGTGTCAAATGTAGACATTGACAATATTTTGCATTTAAAGGGGCATCATAAATCACACCCAATCCACTTCCAGGCAGTTTTATAGCACAATCAATTAAACATGTTGCCTCCAGTTGCCATAAAAAAAAAACATTGTATCACACACAACTTAAAAGAAGTTTGACTTCGCATTTTGGCGCTTTGAAATCGGGTCTCTGTCTCTTTAAGAAGCTCCTGCTCTTGCCGCCTTCAGGTCATCGTCACAACAATGCCTCTCATTGTGCTGTTTGCATTTGTTCTTAGGAGCTTGTGGTTCATTTAATAAACCAAGCACACTTGAGCAGTTCCACCAAGTGTTTCCTAACTCCTGCTGCTGCTGTCGCTAGTCTGGAGGAGCCGAGTGGGGAGGAAAACCTGTGAGGAATGGTGTGGTGGAAAAAGCAGTGCTTTGTGGGAGCAAACGCTTAGGTAACCCTGACTGGCTGCCAGGGGAAAATTCAAGGATTTCTCAAACATTTATAAAGGATGTTTCTGATTAGGAAATTACATTAGAACAAGATAAACAAAGTCGATTTTCCGTAATCCCCCCGCACCCTTTAAGAACATAACACTGTTTGGTCTGAGCTTGAGGAGGGTGTACGCATCAATTCTTGTTTTGAAACAAACCAAGTTGGCTAAGATTAAGATCCTGGGATTGGTTTCCCAAAACTCCGACCTCAACTCAGTTGGAAATTTGTAAACTGTGCCAGTAAATCAACACGGTTCACAATAAATCGACCAACTCTGGCATGAGAAGTGAATCAAATACGGCAGAAAAGAAAAGCGCATCCACCTCCAGCGTGTTCTGGAGGAGACCCTGTTAGAACAAAAAATTCAAACATGTGCACCCAAGTCTTTTTTTTTTTTTTTAATCATTTTACATGTGGTATAATAATTTCCTCTTCATTACCGCACCTTTGCAACTTTATGCCAATAATGTAGCAGATTCAACTGAAGATTTCCTAAAAGTTGTTAAAGTTTTCTATAATTCGGTGTTGAGGCGACTCTGCGTTGTGTCTCAAAAGTGAATCAGAAGCTTTTGCACAAGCTGTCTGAGAGGAGGAGAGCTGATCCAGATCAAAGCGTAGAGAGACAGTTTGCATCAGATCTGCCTGGATTAAAAGCTGCGAACAGAAAATCCTGAGTTTCTCTGTTGATTCTTTATTTCTCAACAGCAGCTGTGCTCATCTCTCCACTTGCTCTGCTTCCCTCTCTCTCTGTCTCTCTCTCTCTCTCCCTCCCAGCTGCCATGTGGGATGCGATGATGCTCTGACGGGCTCGGCGTCTGTTCTTGGAGGTGCTGGTATTTTCGTGCTGCTACAGGAATAGTGTCAAAGTTGTAGCGTGTATTGTGGGGGTGGGATCCTGGGGAGGGCTGGGATACTTTGAGACGTAAGACTCTGAAGCCACAGAACAGACAGGAGGGAGTCCAGGGAGGGATTGCGTAAGTTGGCTCGCTTGGCAGTAAATTTAGCCTGGGTTCGCTCACGCATAAATTTGATGAGCGGTGCTATCTCAGGCGTCAGAGCCGCGGTATTTTAGGACGCGAGCGTGTTTTGGCTTGGGAACGCGGGGCGCATTTATTGTGCGTTTATTTACACGTCGTGGAGACCGAGGGCCGGTCATTTGAGATGCAAAGAGCACTATTTGCATCTACATTATTCACCTCTCCGCCTCGCTCTGCTCTGTGTTCCTCGTCCCGTTGCTGGTATTTATCATCTCAATGGCAGATTGTTGTAAACACTGTGTGACCACAGAAACGCACGGTGATGTAAGAGCTCACTGAAACACTGTTTTTAATCTTGTATCACTTTTTACAAGTTGGAAAGGTCAGAGAAAGACGACAAAATACTTTCAGATGTTCGTCTCGTCTGTTGGGTGCTGAATGTATTTCTGCATGCATCAGAGAAATATAATCAAAGTGGATAGGTTTGATGATGTTTGATGGTGATAAATGAACGCCGATGCTCAAATAATGTTATTGAATCTCATCATGAATGAGAGATTATTATTTATTAGGGTTAGGGTTAGGGTTGTTTGAAAACAGTTCAATGTTTCAAACAACTCTTCACTTTTCAACATTTTGATTCTAAGACTTCCTTCAACAATGATGGTTCTTGACATGGATCACCACCCAGAGTGACAATGAATCAGGGGGCAGCGAACGCAAACAAAACAAACTAAAACTAAAATGGAAAGCCTCTCCAGTGCTGTCTAGAACGATTTAGCTTCGAGCTAAATCCGTTTCTTGAGTTGAACGGCTTATTTGGCCACGAACAATTACCACGATCAGTTTGATGATATTGTGTTTTCTTTTTATGTACTGTTGAGTCTCAGTGAGTGATGCTGTTGGAGGGTTGTTTTGTTCTTGTGTTTTAAACACGACCTCTGCAGACATGAGGAAAGCTAATCGCGGGCTAAAAGCTACGGCCAGAGATGGAGGCCTGACTTCGTGGGGCACGTAAAGAACGTGCTGCCGGGAGAGGCGGTCAAGCCTCGACGCCCCGCAGTCGCCAACAAGATGAATGTAAATGACTCTGGCGGGTCTTTTTGGTGTTACTGCTTCATCCAACACAACGGTCTCTATCACCCGGATTTGCACTGCGTGCGTCCCCACTCCCTCTTGCAGCGCACTGCTTTTTAGTTGATCATAAGGACAAGTTTTTGGGTGAATTTTTGTCTGTTACACTATTTTAAGAAAGTGATCAGGCTAAATTTTGATTATTTATAACAAAGCTGAAGATTCTTTGCCAAGTCGCCTGCTGCGTGTAAAAAAACCCACTGACTTAACACCTTGAGTGTTTATGTCATGTTGAGTGTCATATTCTACTAACTCATAAGTGTAGAATTAAGGAGTTAAATATACACAAAAAAAATAACTGAAAATGACTGAAAGAGCAACTGATCAATAGTAGAGCTGCACACTAATAAAACACTGTAATTACAATCTTATTGGTAAAAGTTGTGATTATCTAATTGCACATATTCCTTGTGGGGTTTTTTTTTTCCTCGTTCTTGTAAATCCCAGAAGAGCATTGCTTACATAATTAAGGCAATCGCATTTCTAAACCTGTTACGTCTTTAGGCGTCTGCAATACAACCTCCAGCTGCAGAACCGCTCTGCTTGAGGCCTCAAGGAATTTCTGTGAACGAAAGTTATTTTCTGTAATTTGTTCAGCTGTTTTGTGTTTATTTGGGCATATAAGAATAGAAGTTACCAAGAGGTTTGTGCCCATTCACTAAAAGTACAACAACGCTTTGGAATGCTGCAGTGAAGTGCATTAAATCTCCATTATCAACACCATGCACCTGTGTGATTCTGCAGCCTGAAGCTCAAAGTCAGCACTTTACAGCCATTTTATTAAAATAAATCTTTTAGAGAGGAATGCTGGCTGCGACCTTGGCTACTAAAAATCTAGCACTAAATTTAGCATTTCAAACATCTGCACGAACTTTTCCCTCAGAAGAGCGGAAACTATAAACCAACATTCAGGCAGAATGATGATGTGTTTACTCTATTAAACAAAATATCCTTTAAAGTACATAATCAAATGTCTCACCGTGACAACAATTACAGAAACACAAAGCGAGTGTTTATCCCGCATGTGCGTGCGCGCAGGGAAATACACCAGCATAAACATCGAAATTGCTTTCGTCAGTCGCCTGCGCCTGCGTTCCTTTAAGGGCCCCGCAGCAGCAAAAAGAAAAAAACCCGCTCCAAATTTTATTCATAGCTCGAATGCCATGTCAGCCGCAACGAACGCTCGTACACTCATCGTACGTAAGTGCGGTTTGAAGTCCATCTCCATCCGTCTCTCAGCTTACATAAAACCTGATGGCTGGTTGACAAGTATGCTCTGTCATAATTCAGAGGATGTAATAAATAAGATGTTTATGTGAATAAAAGGCTGTTCTGTCGATGGGGGGGGGATATTAAGAATCTCAGAATCAAAAGGCTGCCGCTTCCTTGGAGGAAGATTTTCAAAGATCTTTCCTGAAGGTATCAGGGTGAGAAGCAGAAAAATCGTTCCGTTCATACGCTGCTTCTTTGAAGAGCTTAAATCTGAACTTTGTATGACAAAAAATTAGAAGCATTCTGACTGTGAGGTTTTGTTGTTGTTGTTTTTTTTCTCAGCGTTAAGTTCGGTTTTTGTGTCCCTTTCAGTTAATTGAGTCTTCGTGTTGTCCTGTCTACCCCTTGATCGTTCCCAGCTGTGCATTTAATGTCACCCCTTGTTCTTTGTCCTCGTCTTGTCTACTGTCTTGCCGTGTCAAGGCTGCTGTCAGATGTCTGTTGTTTACCAGTCGCTACCAGCTTTTGAGACCGAGCCTTCTGCTCATTTCTGTGCTGCCTTGGACTTTGGCTCGTTGTTCTCTCACAACTGGGTCCACTCCATTTCAACTGGGTCCGCTGCGTCTACCCTCACCACCTCACGCCGCAGATCCTGACACTGACGTGTTATTTCACAAACTCTCAAACACAAAATCTTCGAGTTAATCAAATTAACTGAAGTGTTGTGATCTTGGGTTATGTGGGTTTATTCTTCGATCTTGCAGAGAATAATGGGCGAAATATTAGTCCCTTGATGTGCAAAAATGGTAGAGTTATAGCCAGAGCTGTTGGTGTTAATGCAGAGAAATGATTCGGCAAAGAATTCACTCAGGGGGCCAGAATACTAATGTATGCAAAAGTGGGATTTTATTTGTAAAAAAAAACCCTCCAAAAAACAAAAAATATAACCATGTATAATTTCCTTCCACTTTACAGTTATTTCCTGTCTTGTGTTGGTCTGTTAGAAGACTGACCAACAACATAGAAGCATAAAAATCTGTAGCTTAACGCAACAAAAGGTGAACAAGCTGAAAGCGTGGTCCTACTTTTGCGAGTGTCCTGACAGGGTCGCTCTCCTCCGAGCGCCATGCTGGGACCGAGACGGGAAACTGGGGGGGAGGTGAAGATGGACCTGGACGGATGGGATGCTCGCGGGCTTTGATTGGACCCCCCGATACGGCGGCAGACACCTGGAAGTGTCAGAGAGAAGATGAGAATCGAGGTGGAACGACCGTGCCGAGACGAGGGACGGGAGGAGAAGAAAAGGTTGGCGGGTGGGGAGCGGAGGGGTGAGCGGTGTGTGGGCGGGGAAGGCCGGCGAGGTGAGTGCGATGACGGGTACATGTGCAGGTTTGTCTTCCTGACGTGTGCAGCGTACACACAGTCCTCTCTTCTGCCCCCATGTCTTTTCTCTTCCTGTCTCTCCTCATCAGATCCCCCACTTCTCCCCCCCCCCATCATCACTCCCTTCTCCCCACCCACTCACTCGCTTTATTCCTGCCACTTACTGGGCCCTGAAAAAAAAAAAAAAAAAAAAAAATAGGGCAGTCCTTATGTAAGGAGCAGAGACGCAGCGGGGAGGAGGGAGGAGAGGGGCGCTGCGAGCTGAGGGGAAGATTAAAACAAAGATTTCCGGATGCAAACAAGCAAAGAGAGAGAAATGATGACTAAGATTCATTATAAGGGAGGCAAGGATGCGGCGCACGGATATAAAGGACAAACTATCAGCCAGAACACTATATGACTAATGACAAGTGAAGAGGACAAAACACCACTTTTCCTCTCAAAGCAGGATAGTATTTGCAAAGTTGAGATGTTGGAGGCACAAAAAAATGAGCAGCGTGAGGATTTATGGCAACAGCAGCAAAAGTGAAGTGGCGTGACGTGAAATCTGTACATCAGCGGGTTCTGCCGCGACGTTCTGGAAAGATCAGAGCGAGGTCAGGGAGGCGTCTGAGGGATTAGAAACAGCAGAAGCGCCGAGCATCAAAAGGCCTTAACTCAGTATGTGGTGTAGAGTGTTTAATAGTGGAAAAAATGACAATAGTGAGCAAACTGACCAGAGTTTGTGGTTTCACCCATGGTACGTTCAGCAGAGGCAGTCGTTCTGGATCCCTGAAGCATCTCCGCTGAAGCTCGGCTTTTGTTTTCACACTGTTTTTATGCTTTTGTTTGCTCCGTGAGGCGACCTGCCGTGTTTCAAGAAGTGAGTTTGAATAAAATATGCCATTGTGACTATTGCTCTTGCGAAAACATTGCCGTCTAATACATGAAGAACTTTAGCAAGAGTGTACTTCACCTGAGTGTGGTTATCATCCAGTCACAACAGTCTCAGACGTGGTTTACCGAAATATATATGTATGTCAATTTGCAGCTGAGACCATGCATGCACATCCATAAAAACATATACATGTCCTTTTTGTCTCACTGTCTGAACGTTAATCTGACTAAACCTAAAGAGACTGGACGAAAAAGTAACCACAAGGTGAGAATGAAACCAATTCTAAGGGACTACGTGTTTCCTTTTACGCTGCAGTGATTTCTGCCGTGCCTCAATGGTCCAACACTTGTATATAGCAGCAATAATACCAATAATTGTTAAATGCAAAAATCCTAATTTCAAGTATTTATAGCCATCGTGACAAAAGCGACAGCTTCAACAATGCTGTGCTGTGGTGGTGAATGCTGTTATTCATGGCTTCCAGGAAAATCTTTGAATGAGGCAGAGTCATCTGTAAAGTTTTGAGTGGAAAGGTCATTTGTGCGAGACTAAAGTCAAACATTTTAAAACAAATCATGCAGAAATCTCTTACTCTCTCTCTCTCTCTCTCTCTCTCTCTCTCCGCTCTGCATTTAGGTGTGAGGCTGATGCTTTACAGAGCTACTTTGCACCTCTGATCTCTTCCTTGTCCTCTCTCTCCTTCCTCCTCTCTCTCTCCCTCTCTTTCTGGCTCTCTGCCTCTGTGACTGGCAGTGAGCCTGCCAAAAGTAGGCTAGGATTGACGCGCTGCTTGTGTCTGAGTCACAGAGAGCTGTGGAGCTGAAACCCACTGATTGCATTTAACTTTAGGCATCTGACTCCCATGCAGCGCATGATACAATGGAGGCATCCACTCCCGTTTCTTCACCTCGCCGTTGACGTTTGCAGCCGCAATTACAGCAATAAAACGAAAAAAAAAAAAGAACTCCAGCGGGGCTGAAGTTGCACAGATATGCGGTATTTATTTTGAGCCACGACCAGTAGGTGAATATCTTATAGGTCGCAGCTATAAGACCTGTAAGAAGGAACAGGCCAGCAAAGGTTTGAGGACAGCAAGCGTAAATCTGTCGGGCGGAATAACATGAAACAAGTAAGATTTGTGGTTTGGGATCTTCTGAGAGTTACAGAAGATCCCAGCCCTGCGAATGTGTGCTCCCTGCATTGAGAGGCTTTGTGCAAACACGAAACGTTGCCGAACAGAGAGTCAGGCCCATGGGTTATAACGCGTAAACACATGTACAGAAACGTAAACACGACTGAAAACGACGTGGGCCAGAGAGGGGGAAAAAGACATTCTGGAAAGTTACAAGAGTGCGTCGCATCATGCGGCCAGAACTTCGTCTCGTGCCGGCTGGGGTTAGTCATTCAGCTATGGGTTTGCACGCGTTTCTTGAAAAGAGGAAAATCCTCAGTAGCAGAATAAAATGTGTTCGCTTCACAAGAGTTTTGGGACGGCGAACAGGACGCACTGCATGGGCGCCGTGACATCAAAAAGCATCACTTGGATTCTGTGGCTGCCGGACGTTAGCGGATCTGGTCATTTGGTTTGATGAAAAACAAACTCAGACGAAGACTGTGGGTCAAGCCTTAAAGTAAGGTTGATGGTGAGTCAAACTTTGAATATCAGTGTAGTCGACAAATGTCAAGATACAGGAGGGAAAAAAAATACAACAAAGCCTATTCAACATCTCAGTAAACTAAGAGAAGCATTTATGCTGGATTAGTTTGATAATGAAGCTGCATAGTGGAAGAAAATAATGTGGATATTATTGCGAATTCCAATAAAGATATAATTAGTTTTTCTAGTCTTAGCATTGCCTTCAGACCTTTAGCACCTTAGGGACTGTAATCTGTGTCCAGTCTGGGAATTTGACACAATGAGACAAAATTTAACAGCCTGGTTATTTTATTATAATCTAATCTAATCTAATTTTAATATAATCTGGTGAGGAGAGCCAAGCCTTTGACGCTAGAAGGCCTTCTAACCTCCATCTTAAATTTGAGCCTTCTCCACACATGATCAGATTCAAATCAGGACTTTACACTATCTCAAAACCTATAATTTCTCTTCCAGCCAGAAGAACCTCGATCCGCTGTGGGACGTTAATAATTTCATGCTCAGCCAAAATTGAGGGCAAATATGTTCATAATCGCTTCAGGATTCAGTTTCAGTTCAGAAAACTTCCACTACAAATCAGGTATTGTTTCACGGTGCCGCCAATAATAATAATAATAATGAAGAACCCAAATCATTTTAGAGTAACATAAAATGGAGAACAAATAAAAACTCTACAAGTGGCTCTAGAAAAAAAACAAACCTTTCTACCAACCTCAAGCCGCCAGTGTAGGACGTAACACAATTGTTGACTAGCTGCGCTGCGGCTCGGATGGTTCACCACAAGGCTGCCAGCGAGACGTGCTTTCATTGTTTTCCTAAAGTCTGTGCTTATTGCAGACATTCCACAACTACCTGACCAAAAGCCTGGCTTCCCTTCATAACGGCAGTGGAAAAAAATAAAAACAAATGAATAAAACCCCTGGACAAACTTTTATGAATGAGAACAATGTTTGAATATGAGTGGCTTGACAAAAACACGTCACTGTGAAAGAGTATTTGTCTCCTCCCGTATTTCTGATGCTCGCCTCTTTACTCTTTCCCCTCATCAAATACAATTTTAACATAAGATTATTGAATTATTATATACATGCAGAAAGTATTCCAACCTTTTCACACAGAGCCAGGTGTGTTTTTTTTAAAAGCTTTTGTTTCCCCCCCTCTCCATTATGAATGAAATCTCTTGCATTTACTCAGCTTACCTTTGTCTGATGTCGAGTTTAGTTTCACGATCTAAAAGGTTTAAGTGACTACAAAAGGCAAAAATATGCGCGTTCTCTCACGGGGCAAAAAAAGACTTTCTCGAAGCAGTTCAAAAGTTCATCGCAGACGCATTAATAACGACAGAGCTTTGTGTTTTTAATTTCACCTAGCTTTTTGGTTAATGCACTTCATACAGAAGCCAATGTTTACACAGCCACACAGGAAGGCCTTCAGCTGCACAGAGGAAGAATTGGCGGATTTAGACAAGAACTGATGTGTTATAACAAGCTTACAGAGGCGGACTTTAACCCTCCCCTCCACCTAACAGATCGCATAACAACTGGCCTGACCTGAAAGTCCAGCTCCAACCTTTCCACAAACACCCCACTCTCAGTTTCACTTTGGTTTTGCTGAGTTGGAGGTAGCTGCAAGTTAAAAAAAAAAAAAAAAATGCAACCCCAGCAAGAAAGCTTCAGCTGCTGAGAGGGAGGCTGCAGTAAGAAAGGACGAGGCGCTGTGGTTGGCTGGAGGGGTAAAAGACATCTCAGGTTTCCTTCGGCGGGGTGACGAAACACTGGCAGTTATGCAATGTTCTTGGGCCGCCGAGCCAGAAGGGGTGTAAACAGGCCCGCTCTTAACTGGGACAGGCCGACGCGTTGCCTGGCAACAAGTATTTTGGGCCAGACCAGCAAACATGGGCCCGCCTTCCAAAAGGAAACAGGAGCTGGCCTCATGAGTGCAGAGCACGTTAGTGGCTTCCCGAAAATACGCTAAGAAACCGAGGCAAGCAAAACAAAGCAGACAAGGGGTGTCAGATAACCCCCACTGCTATATTTTCAAGTCTGAGTCTAGACTACCACAAGTTACAAACAAACAAACTGCCAAAAAGAAAACAAAGTAGTCTGACGGGAAGATTAGTCTCACATGCATCGCATTACTCCACAAAGCAGCAATGAGTCTTGGGGTCAAATTGGGCCATGTAGCGTTTAAAAAAAGATGCAGTGTTTAGGGGGAGGTTTTGTTGATTTTTCTTGCTCCTATCTAAATGTATTTTGTTCATTCCTTCTGCATCTGCATAAGAATTATTTCTACAAGCACTACAGTCGATCTCCGCTTTCAGAAACCTCCTGACACACTTTGGGGATTATACAGATCTTTTGATTTACGCCTAATGTACTGACCCAAATGCACCCAGAGTCCCCCACAGTAAAGCGGCGTAAAGGTAAAGTGTGTACATTTATTTACTTAAGATAAAAAGTATCAAGGAGTAGTAAGAAAAAAAATCCGACCAGTCTCAATTATACTTTCATCGGCTTGAATCAGACTCTGTAACTTCACATGAATTAGAGCTGTTTACATTGTGATGTTTCTTGAGGTTGGGTTTTATATATAGGTGTGTGTGTGTGTGTGTGTGTGTGTGTGTGTGTGTGTGTGTACGTACGTACGTGTGTGTGTGTGTGTGTGTGTGTGGGTGTAGGTGTGTGTGTGTGTGTGTGTGTGTGTGTGTGTGTGTGTGTGTGTGTGTGTGTAAAAAAGAAAAGCACGCTTAGTTGTAATTACACATTATTCGCCCTTCAGTGCTCATATTAGCCTTTTATAATGGCCTTTAGTCAAATTTGTGCTGCATTAAGTCTTTCATTTACGACTGAGTGAGGTTTACAAAACAAAGCAAAACAACCAACAGTTAAAACTGACAAAAAACAACAACAGTTGTTTCTGTGTGAGCGCCTCCCTGCGCTGTGGCAAGTTGTGACAAGATTTAATCAAACCACCCTGAAGGTTTCACGCCTAATCCCTTTTCAGTAAAGTCCATTGGTCGTGTGGAAGTCCATCACTTAATAACTAACTGAACTGGGTAATAAATTACATTGTGATTTATATGTGTCCTCAACTGATTAAAAATAAAAATAATGCTGATTTTGTATTTCATTAACAAAATATATGTTACAGAGAAAGAAAATTTGAGCTGCAATTCTAACAAAGGGAAATTTTGTTAGGCTACACAACATTGTATTGTAATATGCTTCTATATATCTCATTGCTGCTCCTCCTCATATCTATCAACAACATGTATTTATAATTATGAGGCAATATAAATAAGTCATGTTGTTGTTTAACTCAGAATAATACGTACTTATTTGTGACTCCATACTTCACACTGTCCACACCATCAACATAATAAGTATTTATTATGTCTATGGCTCATGCTGTTGCAGAAGCCAGGCATAACAGAGATTCTGCACAAATGAAAAACAGCTCCACATTAATTTAAATATGTGTATTATTTATCCAGGAAAAAAAGTGATATTTAACACATCTGCTGTGTTGGTGAATGTGTGGCAAAGGGGAATCAATGTTTGACAACGAAGCAAAGCAAATACTAAAACAAAGATAAACAAAAACATTATATTCATCTAATTGTATTTATACTAAAAATATCCGGTATAAAAACTAAGGGAATAGTGCTGAATTAAAATGAAAATGATTGTGAGCGTCTGGTTATTATGTGCTAAATCGGCTTGCCATACTACATCTGTTCTCTGCACAGAAAGAATCCGGAAGCCATATTGTGTGCTGCTGCCCAAAGCGTGTAGCCACGGAAACGGGTTGCTAGGCGGCATAACAAAAAAGACCAAATTTATACGCGCTTGCGTCAGAGGGTAACGGCGTATCCATGGTGACGGAACGCCATATATATATACACACACATACACACACGGTTCCTGTCGCTTGTTTTAGCTCAGTTAGCGTATTAAAAGTTGCGAATGCGGACTATCTTTAAAAATGAAACGCACGTGAAGTCAAACCCAGCACATTACACAAGGGTGACGCGTGTCGTACTTGGTTGTAGAACAGCTACACGGCCGAAAGTAGCAGATTTCACGTCTTCATCTGGTCAAAAATTCTGGCTTTTGGTCGTGTTGTTGCTCCCGGTGAGAGTGGGCTGCTCTCGCGCGCACGTTATCGCCCGTCCGCTTTAATAACTCCCCATCAGGAACGACTTACATCGGCGGAGTTAGTCATCCCGGTTTCGGCGGCACACGGCTCCGTTAACGGCAATCCGGGACACAGCGTCCTCCGTGAATCCTCGTCTCTGACGTGGTTGCAGCTCTGACTAATAGCTTGTTATCCCCAACTCTTCCCTTTTTGCTCACGCCTGTTCACACATCAGCTGCACCGTGGAGCCCTTTCACAGCAGCACGCCCGCCCCGACACATTGTCTGACATCACAGCCAGAAAAACGTAGTATTTGAGGGTTTGTTTTTTTATTTTCATTCATTCAGGATTTCGGCCCCGCTCCCCCCCACCCTCTTCCCGCGTTTAGCTTGTGCAGCACGAGCCAAAAAAAAAAAAAAAAAGCCTCCCACCTGCCACATTCCCGCTAGTGTCCGAATGTAGATTTCACAGTGAATCATTTATGTTCGGATTGCAGTGACAGGCTCAGATTTCCGTCACTGCTGCCCACTGTCCAGTCAGTGCTTACACACGGCCGATTTTTCTGATGGGGGGGGAAAAAAAATGGCTGTGAGTGATGCTGATTGTGCTGAGTAATCCCCGAGATAAGGTCTATTGTCTTGAGCAGGGGCGAGCATTAAACAAAATGACGGGCAGGGGCAGCAGCCCTCCTCAACACCCACTTTATCTCAAACACATCAGACATAATTATTTCAATTTGTCTGATCTGGAAATTATGTCACCCCTGAGTTCAGCATGCTCCAGCTGCGGGTCAGAAAAATAGTCTCGTTTTTTTTTTATGCCGTTTCTTTTAAGGCTATTTACCTCTAGCAAGATAAGCAAAAGGAACGATTTCACAAATGGAGGTTGTACCATGTGTGCCTTTGATTTAATGTAATGCTGACCATCAGACCTGCTAACGAATACTTTATCTGTTTTTTTTTATTTATTTATGGCAGCCATATTGATATACTAATATACCCATATACTAGGCTCTGAGATTATCAGCAAAGTATTGCAAAACCTAAGAGCTACCCCAATGTTCACCTTGACACCTAACCCTAGAGCAAATTACCTAGCCACAAACTTAAACTCCAACTCCCTTGACATGTCAGTCATTTACTATCAAATGCGTAACTGTGAACCAGAAAGAAAATCTGGACATGTTTTTCCTCACTCTTTTGAGTTTTACACATTGGTAGAGGGTTTCAGACTGGAGGGTTTTATAAAAGTGTTGTTGGGAGTCTGCAGCTGTATGCCTCTGGTCTGGCAAACTATCACTTTCCCAAAATAACTCTGGGGTACGTTCCTGTTTCTGACTGGGAAGTGCAAAAATTCCTCTTCCGAAGACAAAGAGAGCAGACGGACAACACCAAGCCTTAAACGCATGCCACACACTTCCTTCTTCTTGTTCTTTTGTTGTTGTTGTGGTACTTCAGCGACTGCATTTTACTGCCACACACCACACTTGGTATAAATCCTCCAGTATTTTCTTATAATCAATGGTGTTTCTAAAAAACAAAAAAACAAAAAAAAATCACATTGTCATATCATTATTTTCCTTTAAGAAATTACAAAAACAAAGGTGCTGGAAATATTCAATGTCTACACACTTTAAACTTGATGTGTCCCTGACTGTCTCCACTTTTTGAACGCGTGAAAGAAACTTGCACGAGGCGCAGGGAGCCAAAACCCGGCTCTCGTTCACGCTGTTCTAGGCCAGAGCCCTGGCAGCAAGTCTCTGTTTTTATGTCATTTCCCAAATTGCAGTTGATCCATTCATGGAATAATACCCGACTTCAGATTCAGGGAGTGTCCAAGGGCTCGGATCAAAAGAGGGCTTTCCTTGCTTTTCAGACATTATGAGTCCTAAGGGTGTGTCCTGAGAAACGTTCAAGCAGGATTTCCCTTGAAGTTTGACGGGATTCCGTCTTGGAGAGCAACTCCAGGCTGTCTGGGTTGTAAATAAACCCACATTTTGGAGTCCTCCCTCCCCGCCAAAATGTGGGGACATCATCTACACAGGGGTGTCAAACTCCAGTCCTCGAGGGCCGGTGTGCTGCAACTTTTAGATGTGCCTCTGCTGCACCACACTGAACAGAACAATTATGTCATTAAGCCTCATGGAGAACTGATCTACATAAGGAGGAGGTAATTGAGCCATTTCATTCCAGTGTTTTGTACATCTAAAACCTGCAGGACACTGATTCTTAAGGACTGGAGTTTGACACCTGTGAACTACAACAACTCTTTGGAGAATTAACATGAGTTACGACAACACTTAATTCCCCTTTTGAGATTAATAAAGTGGTGTCAGAATTTGAATGGAGTCTCCCCAAAACAGGAAAAACATGTTAGGTATTCTAATACCATTCATAACCATGACCTAAGAATGTTCCTATATCTCATGCGCATCTTCACGGTCCTAAATAGAAACTTTCCATATTTATCACCCTCGTGTTTCTTAAAATTTCCTCTCAGACATTGTCAGACGGTGAGAAATATATATATATATATATATTTTTTGCCTGTGATAACATAAAAAAAGGAGAAAAAAAAGAGAGAGAGAGAATAGAAAGTCTATTATTATCCGTCGGCGAGGTAAAAAGCTTCTGGTCCATTCAGTGGGAGAGGGAATCCCTCAACGTCACCAAGGAGACCAAACACAACACATCAAATATGGGCATGTACGTCAGCGGAACTCCGAGGCGGGACTTCGTAGCTAGAAAATGCCTCGGTGGTACTCGCAGCGGATGGCTTCATTCATGAGTACAACATCGTCCACGCTGCACCGTGAAAAAAAACCGGCCGGCGTCCGCCACGGGTTTTCCGTTAACGGACCTGTACATGGATCTATAACCTCGCTGGGGCTTTTTTTTTTTTTTTAATTTATTTGATTTTTTTTCCACTTCTTTCTTCTTCTTTTTTTTTCTCTCCCTCTCGAACAGCGGATAAGTTAGAGAACAACCGGGATTTTTCTCTTTTTTTAATTAATTACTTTATTTGTTTGTGTGTTTTTTTTTCCACAAGCCAACCATATCAAAAGCAGACGGAGTTCATCTGGAAGCGAAAGAGTTTGTTTTTTTTTGGTCCCACCTCTCCCCCCCCACCCCCCACCCCCCTACCTCATCGCGAGGAGTTGGATTAAGTTTCTTCATGCAACTTTTTTGGAAAGAAACCAGGACCATCTCACTGGGAAACAACAAGAAACTGAACGGTAAGAGAAATGACAGACGTCGGAAGCGTCCACTTTTTAAAAGCTGCGGCTGCACACTCTATATATAGAGCTGGTGTGGTATATATATATATATATATATATATATATATATATATATATATATATATATATATATATATATATATATATATATATATATATATATATATATATATATGTGTGTGTTTGTTGTTTTTAAAGAAACCTCATCGGGCCTTAGGCGTTTCATTAACTTCCTCGCCTTAACACACCGCCCCCCCCCCCTTGCCCCGCCGCTGCAGGTGACACCGTGCGCTCCCTGACTACCGCAGGTGCCGCCTTCTCCTTCAGTCCCTCCGGGGAGATGTACCAAGGGTTTCCCGGCGACCCCGACAGCGGATCCCGTGGAAGCTCGTCTCCGTCCGTAGAGTCCCAGTACCTATCCTCCGTGGACTCCTTCGGGAGCCCGCCCACCACCAGTGCTCCGCAGGTAGGCCCGCATGGAGATCTGCTGCTGCTTCACTTCAGAGAGGATGCAGCAGAAATATTATTATTGTTATTGTTATTATTATGTCCATGCCGTCATGTTTATATAAATAGTGCAAAGGAAACCGGGTCAAACGCGCTGATATGATTTAATTCACCATCTTATAAGTTGAGCCTTATGTCGACTGTAAGGAGCGGCGATTCAGTCAAAGTTTCCCGGTGATGTATCTGTTGCTGGCGGCGGCGCTGCAGCCGCGCTCCGCCGACGGCAGCGTGCTCCGCCGACGGCACGCCGCGCCGCGCAGCGCAGCGCCGCGCCGCAGCTCTGGAACTCCCTACGTAAGCTCCGCTCTCCGCTTCGCCGTGACGTAAATGCGTGTTCTATTTTGGAGCGCTACGTCGCGTTGCCAAGGGGAACACCGGGGGTGTGACGAGGGAGGAGGAAGGAGGAGGGAGGGGAAAGCGTTCACGGAGAGGAGCGATTGGTCGGCGTCGGCAGCCCTCCCCGCCCTCCCCCATGTCTTCACACGCTTTCAGATGAGCGCTGATGGCAGCCGCTGCTCCTCCTCGGCTCGAAATAAACCAGGGGGGAAAAAGGACAAGTCACACATCTGAAACCTCCCATTTGCGTTTTTAGACCCATATATAGTTCATTTTGTGCAACCTAGATTGGACAAACCGAAACCTATACGTTCGTATTATGTTTCTTTTTTGGTGTTTTTTTTTGTTTTTTTTTTTGACTGGTTTATTCCAATCTGACCACCTTCACAGTCAAACATGTAGGTTCGGCTTTCTAAATCAATGAAGTTTAGTTTGTAGCGTTTCATTTTCAGGGAAATAATTGACATTAAGAAGCATATACACGCTTTCTAAGGCGGCCCGTCTTCTAAGTTGCAGTCAAACTCAGCTCATAATGCCAGTTCCTTAAGAGTTATCCAAGAAACTGATTGCACAAAACCGTTTTTTGTTGTTGTTTTTTCCTGCGCAAGCATGTGATGACGGTGCGAAGGAACACGTTGTTTCCACAAATTGTGACTTGGTTCCCAACAGGCTTCGCGTTTGTTTGTTGGATTTTATTTGGACTCACAAGAGCAATCATTTATTAGAGGAGCTAAGCAAGTTGATTGTCAGTTTAATGTCGAGCTGGTTGTGAACGACACAGTAATAATAGAGGATTTGTTCAAGTCAGTGTCATCGAATAGGGTTTTAGCAGAAATGCGGGATCCATAAAACCACATCAAAACCAGTTCGGTGCTTTAACTATACCACTGAAAGGTCTCTCGACTATCAGACGAAAAAATCTGAGAAGAATCTTCTGGAAGTGTTACTTATTTCTAAAGGAAACAAACCCAGCACAACTTCATGAGCCTGTCATGAGATTTATATCTAACCTAGACTGATTTATAAACTCTCAAATCCCTGTTTTTTTTCTAACTTTATCATAGGTTACATGGTTTTAATTCTATAAGATTGCTGATTCATGAGTTTTGAGTGTCTTTTCTGGTGTCGTTTTTAACTGGTCGGTCTAATTTCACAGTGACTGATCATCTAAAATCGTTGTATTTCCCGGTCAGGAGTGTGTTTCAGCGGGTGCTGGCTCGAGCATTGTGGGCAGCGGGCCAGGAAGCGGTGTCGGAGGTGAGATGCCAGGTTCATTCGTGCCCACCGTCACCGCCATAACTACCAGTCAGGACCTGCAGTGGATGGTGCAGCCGACCCTCATCTCCTCCCAGGCCTCCGGGCAGAGTAGCTCCACTGGCACCTCGACCATGACCCAGCCAGTGTCTCTGGTGGACCCGTACGACATGCCGGGCCCCAGCTACTCCTCGGGGTCCTGTTTCACCCCTCCCGGTTCAGAAACTCCAGTGCCGGCGCCGGGTCCCATCCGGCAGTCCAGGCCCCGCAGCCGCCGCGCACGAGACGAGTCTGTGAGTGAAGATGGAGATGTTGGTGTGTTAGTAAGTCTGTGTGCTTGAGAAGATTTGTGTGTTGAGTGAAGGTAAACGATTTGAGAGAGAAAAAAAGGAAGTCAAATGAAGCTATTGTTAATACTTGTTGACTTTCTGGGTTGTGGTTAACGAATAGAAATGCTACAACTTATCCTGACGGCCTTTTGCACGCGCATTCAGAGAAACAACGCCGTAGAGGGTTGTGAAAAAAGAAAAACGCTTTGATTTATCAGCCGGGATTACGCTTACACAAGAAAACCCACAAAATCCTACCAAGTATTTCGTCTAATTTCTAGTGCAAATATCTCAGTGCCCTTAAAATAATACAGTTAACCTCTCAGGAAGGAATAGAAGCTTCTTTTAATTCAATCATTCCTTACTTTATAATATTAAAAGTAGATTATTTCACTAATAACAAAGCAATTTTCCTATGTTGTTGGTGAAACAATCTGGCAGTGGAACTGAAACTTTATCATCAACGTTGCTTAAAACAAACGCCTATATATTCATCAAAAACTACTTGCAAGTTAGTTTTGTCTCATTTCAAGTGTACCTATGCATTTTCACTAGAAATTAGACCAAACACACTTGGTAAGAGTTTGTATTTTCGCAGTGTGTTTGCTGTTATCAATCCAGTTTGTGCCTCTTGTTGTGAGGCCAACAAGAAAAGAAATCTCCTATCCCAGCTGTGTGTCAAAAGGCTAGAAATGAGCGTGCTCGTCGCAGTGTGTCCAATATCAACACGCATATTTTAAAGTTGGAACCAAAACTTCCGGCCTCTAAATTTACTCCTTGTGCTTGCAGCTAACACCTGAGGAGGAGGAGAAGAGGCGCGTTCGCCGAGAGCGAAACAAGCTGGCTGCTGCCAAATGCAGAAACCGCAGACGGGAACTGACAGACAGGCTGCAATCGGTGAGTTGAGCCCTGCTTTGGAAGCCGGAATGAGCGATGATCATAATTATGCTGTTCTTCTAAACTCCCGTTGCATTGTGAAGTATGTTAATAATGGTTTACATTGGTCCTCGGGGACTTGGATAATAGTAAGTTGTATTCAGCTGTTACGGGAAAGAAATTATGGTTTTGAAGAGCGGCTGTTGTACCTGCGCATTTCTGACCTAATTAGGGAACTTATCTGTAAGGCAGCTTACATGTTACCTGCAAGACGTGAGAAGAGCGTTTCCTCTGAGAGAATACAGTTCCAGGCAAACGCCGATCAAAGGAAAGAAATGTTTTGTTCCTGCTCCCAAACTCACAGCTTCATGAAGGAATGAAGGCAGAGAAAGATCCACCAATTTGCAAAAAAAAATGACATTAAGTTTGGTTTCAAGTAGTCAGGCCGAGCATTTCAAATTTCAAACCCAAGACAAGCACACCAAGGAGGTGGCATCTTTCAGTTCAGCTGAATTAATTCAAAATTAGATTATTTATCCCAAAGGGAAATTAAATGGTGTCTTAACTCATCTCATGCTGTGGATGCTGTGGGCAGACAGTCTTGCAACAAGGAGCCTCTTACTAAAGATCGTTGCTGCATAATAGTCTGAAGACTGCTGTGCCACGCTAACAGCTCGATTTCCGGGCAGCAGAGACAATGTTCCTGCAACTTGTCCTGGATTACACCATCAGTTGTTGACAAGCACTGCTAATCCACCACAGTCGATTTCGCCACTCCGTCTGCCTTTCTGGTTAGAAAGCCGGGCAGATACACATTGGAGTCCGTGTCATCACGCCGTCACTGTTTACCACTCGCCTGATGTGGTGGTGTAGTTCACAAAGTCCTAAAAAACATTGCAGGACTATCTCCAGATTTTTCATCGTCACCTGAAATTAACTGCTAAATGGTCACAAGCCAGGTGGTTGGTTGTTCCAGCAGGACGATGAATCCAAACACTAGCCGAAACCGGCATCTTGAGCCGGTTGTGATAAAAAGTTTGTCAATTGCTACAACATGCCTGTGGAATCTCTGTAACCTGTTAAGGAACCTTCCATCAGAGTGGATTGTGGATTAAGTCATGTATCGGGGAGAGTAAATTTCAACTTGTACCCCTGAACGTGCCGCTTGAAAGTAATTGCAGTCTCTTGTTGTTTGACTATACCTATTGATGAAGAGCGAGTGCAAACCTCTGACCAGAACTGTAGCTCTTCTCACAAAAATATCCAAGTAGAAAATGAGCGTAGCTGACATTGACATTCCTCCTCTTTCTGCCCACCTTCTACTCCACTTCATCCACCTTCCTCCTGTTCCCTCCGCGCCCTCTCGCTCCCTGTAACTCCACGCAGGAAACTGACATACTTGAGGAGGAGAAGGCGGAGCTGGAGGCCGAGATCTCCGAACTGCAGAAGGAGAAAGAGCGTCTGGAGTTCGTACTGGTGGCCCACCAGTCAAACTGCAAGATCCCGTACCAGGAGCAGGCTCACCAGGCCTCAGTGCAGTCCCAGCTCGCTCCTCAGAGCCTGCCACCTCCCGTCTCCATTGTGGGCTTGACTGTGAAGGAGGACTCTTTCTATCTCCCTCCTGCCTACTCTGCTCACCCGGCCCCCACACAGCCCCAGGCTCCGTTGCAGCAGCAGCAAGTCCAGCAGCAGCAGCAGCAGCAGCAGCAGCCTCAAGCAGGGATGATGCAGGAGGTAGAGTTTTCTAGTTCTTTCTACGGCTCAGCTGAGCCAGCACCTGGTGGGCCATGCCTTATGGCCAGTGACAGTGGTGGTGGTGTTAACCATGACGATGCCGCCATTGGCAGTTACAACACCTCATACACATCTTCATTTGTGTTCACCTACCCAGAGGGAGCCTGCGGGGTCAGTGCCAACCAGCGGAACAGCAGTAGCGAGCAGTCATCCGATTCCCTGAACTCGCCTTCGCTGCTGGCGCTCTGACTGACCGACAGACACATGCATGCATAGATTACCACTCACACGCCCAATGCTCTCACTGGATGCAGAGGCTGACACGAGTACACGCACAGTGCCAATCAGTCTCCCAGATTGAGGAAAAACAAAAGTGTCAGTCATTCGTACCTGATTGGGCGGCACATCCGGAAATATATTCCTATCAAGAGCCATAGATTGCACATCAGATCGAACCTTTAACATTTGAGCTACAGCAAAGAATGCGTTCCTGTTTTGTATTTAGTCGAATAGTTGTAACAGGGCACGATTAACACGTTTCTACAAGAACAGAAAAAAAAAAACCTTAAAAAGTGCATTACGAAAACCTGCAGAGCCTTGGAAGACTCTTCGAACCGCTTTAACTTTTCCACATTTTGTCACATTAAACCACCAACTTCAAAGCGTTTCATTGGGACTTTATGTGACTGTCCAGCAGAGCGTAGCCAATACTTGTAAACTGAAAGGAAACAAACTTCTCACAGATAAAGTTCAAAGAAGGAACGTGCATTTGTAAGACAATCCTTCGGTGGTATTGGTGTCATTTGGCTTACGTCTCTGACAGCCTGGTGCATCTGGAGACCGTAATTGTTGCCCATTGTTCCTTTCAAAACAGCTCAAACTCAGACATATTGGCTGGAGAGCATCAGTGAACACCAATTCTCAGCACCTGTCAAGGATTTTGAACTGGACATAGGCCTAAACTTTGGCGGATCCATCGTAAATCAGTTGACCTAAACTCTTCCTTCAAAGCTTTGCTTGTACGTTTGAAGTTATTGAGCTGCTGGAAGGCGACCCTCCACCACAGACTTAAGGTCTATCTATCTCCAGGGTTTATCCTCCAAGGTTGTTCTGCGTTTATCTCCGTCCATCTGCCGGCCGGCTCTGACCGCGCACTTGTTTGTGCCCCTTTACACGGCTTGTTGAAACCTGCGAAGGGGTTCTTCTTATGGCTCTCTTTCAACAATTCATCAATCTTGCAATTTTGGCCTCTTGGCTGCTTTTTTTTGGATATAAAGTGACAAAGTGTGGAAAACTCAAGGCGTACGAAAGCCTTTTCGCCAGGGACTGCTCGCTACCAGTCTAAAGTGCTCTGATTTAAAGAACTGATTCACAATGAATTTTTCTTATTAAAATACTCTCATTGAGTAAAATAGATGTTATTGCTGCACCCCAACACGCACCAGTGCCCCCACCTTGTTCCCTCTGTCGGTTGCCCTTCTGCTAGCGCTCTTGCTTTCATTCTCGTCCATTATCTTTTTCGTTTTTTCCTTTTTATTTTTCCTCTCGTCCTCCCTGTTGTTGAATGTATTTGTGCAGATCTGAAATAAGGGACCAAGGACAATTTGTTCGGGGTCTTTTCTTGTGGAAGACAGACACAGCTCGCTCACCCGTAACCCTCCATCTGCTCGGCTGCTCTATATGCTTCTTCATTTGCTGCTTGGACTTGGCGGGTTGAGGATCTGAGTATCACAGCCTCCTCTAAATCTTGTGCTTTCTGTTTAAAAATCAATCTTCCACCGTCTGCCTACCTGCCATGCGACCCATCTCTACCCATCTGTTTTTTTTTTCTCCTCTTCTGTCTCTTTTATTTCTCCCTCTCTCTTTGAAGTCCTCGACCACTGAGAGCCCGGAGAACCCCTCCAGCCCCTGGGACCTTGAGTGAAAAAGCCGGCGCAACTAACACTCCCCACTTTTGCACCCCAGTCATTCAAGGATCTGGACGTCCAAACGAGAAGAACCTCTCCTTTTTTTTTGGCGCTCACTGCTCAATTCCTTTTTAACGATCCGAAACAGCAGCCGCACGTACATCTAACACGCACGCGGATGCATAAAGCGCGACACGAAATGCCACTGTCTTCTGCTGAGCCATTTTTCATGTTGTTCGCACGATGAAGATTAGATACATCTGCTGTGCTGGAGAGCAAAAAAGCCAATAGGAATTGAGTGCAGGCATGGAGGACAGACACCTGCGGAGGATGTCCTGTCATCCGTTTTGGGTGTAAGATATGATAAAGTAATGGGCGGGCAAGAGGAAAAAAAAGAAAGAGAGGGACCAAAAAACGAGAGGGAAGCACCTCTGTGGAGATGTGACCTCGAAAAACAAACAAAAAAAACAAACAAAAAAAAAAAAAAAACATCTTGACATTAAAGAAACTCAACGCTCGGGGCTTTCAAGTCTCTGAAATCTGAGGTTTAGCTGCAGCAACTCAGTTTTATCAGATGTGAACCAATGCTTTCATACAGAGGAGGGACTTATATCTATTTTATTATTATTATTATTTTTTTTTTAAAAGTGTTTCAGACAACCTCTAAACGTTGGGCTCGGTGGTCTCTGCTTCCTGTCCCCCGTTCTCCCTGTGCGGAGCTGAGGAGGCGTTTATTGTGAGTGGGTGGTCCACTCTTGAGGCACCCGGCCCGTTTATTTCTTTCTTTATTGAGGTTGAAACGACGATCCGAGCACAAAGGCAAGACCAGGAAAGAAAAAAACAAAAAAAGAAAAGAAAAAAAAAAACAAGAAGAAAACAAGTGGAGAGAGAGAACACGGGGCTGATGTTGTGGAGTGAGCGTCCTTTTTCTTTCGCCTGTGAATTTGTACATTTTTTTTTCCTCTGTATTGTTTGAGTGAAAACTGTTATATATATATATTTCAGTGTTTGTTTATGTGACTCATTGTTCTTGCTTTCTCTTGTACCGTTGCCATGTTTGTTTTTTTTTGTTTGTTTGTTTTTTAATAACTATTATTTTTAAATTTCCGTTTTGTTCAATTTATTAGGGAGATTTTTTTCATAACTGTTAACTATTACTGTTTTGCATTGTAGCTGGTTTGTTGTTGTTTCTTTTTTGTTTTTTATTTTTATTTTGTTATATTTTCATTTGGCAACTTAGGAGGCATATTATGTGCACTACAAAAGAAAAGAAAAAAAAATTGAATTCAACGTTTATATGCATATACATTTAAACGGTAACATGTATATGTATACGTGTTATGTACCATGATTGTAATGTATGAATGTCTGCAGATATAAATGGAATATTTTTGTCAATGAAGAACAAGGTAAAAGTACAAAAATAATAATATTTAAAAAAAAAAATACATATTTTTATAAAGCAAGAAAAAAAATTTGAATTTAAAATACTGCCCTGTCCCTGAACATGAAGCACGATGTCACTGCCTTTGTCAATGTGTATTTATGTTTTATAAACAATATAAAAGCACTATCCAATTTACATTTATTGTATGTTTATAACAATGATGTTAGAAGATTGTGGGGTTTTTGTTTGTGAGGTCTGTCCCAAAGCTACTGACCCCTTCATGCCTCCAGTGAGTGAATGTCAACAGATGTATTTGTAACTTGGTTCTGTTTTAAAAGGTCAAAGTTTCACACGCACATACACGCGCAATGCATATCTGCCCTCCACCATCGAATGGCAAATTTCCAGAAATGTTTGTTTGAAGGATAATATTTAGTAAAATGTGTTCCCAAAAAAAGCTTAAAAAATTTTATTGTTTGCAAAAAAAAAAAAATAAATAAAAAAAAGGCTTTATTTGATCTAATAAACTTGCTTATTGAAAAACATCAGCATCATTAAGGGTTTCTGCAAGGTTTTGAGAAGTCAATAAAAATTAAAAATTTCATATGTACTGATTAGGCACTGAAGTCTTAAATATATATACAAGAAAATCCCAATTTGGTCTCAAATTATATTTGGTTACGTCTTAAATTTGTACATTTATTCAGTTGTTGCTTGTGCCATCTTCTTTTTATTATGTTATTTCTTGAGAGACGTGCTGGAAACATTTGTTTCTTCTCTTAATTGTTACTCTTGCTGAGAAACTGAGGCGCTAGCACATTGTTGGAAAACTATAAATCCCACAGTGCGTGGAATGAATAAGCCCAGTCAACGGAAATGTACCATTCAGATATTCAGCTTTTCCTGCAAACCTGCAAAGAATTATTGTTTCAAAAGTGGATAATTGTAAGTTTAGGCAAAGAAAATCCAAACGGTTTTTGTTAGGTGAGCCACTATCTACTCCTTCTTCAGCATGGGAAAAGGTACATTTAAGTTAACTTGAAAACAGAGTCTTTAATGAGGCTAAAATATGTTGTAAGCTACAGTCGTCAAGATAGCTATTTACTGTAATGAGATGTTGAAGTTGGGTGGGAATAAATGGCAAAGCCAAAAAAACTCAAATTTAGGCTTAGAAAGTTAGATTTGTCTTGCTTAAGCTATGGAGTAAGTCAGGGGTGGGACCTGAGTGATTAAAGTAAGAAAAGTGTCTGAATATTTTTCTTTTATCTACTTTTGGAACAGCATTGTTCCAATAAACGTCATAAACGTCACCAAAAACTTTCAGAAACCCTGGACAAGTAACGTGATTGTTTGCTCCATCTTGGCTCCTGGTGGTCAGAAAAGGGGCAGACCTCATATTTTATTTTTGTTTTATTTTATGCTATTTTATTTTATTTTCTCTAATCTTGAATAAGGACTGTGTAAAAGTGCTGGAGATGCCTTTTTTTTTTTTTTCCACTTTCCCAAAAAATGCAAATGTGATGACAAATTATGTACTGGTGTCAGAGTAAGCATAAAATATATTCAACAGTTCTCATGTACATAGGTTTTCGTGGTGCTACATATAACTATACGAGGCAGATCAGAAAACGTGGCGGTGGAGTTTAGAGGTGGAAAGGCTGCACACTGCCATTGCTGTGGCTCAAAGTGAATGGAAAGTCCTGCTTGCCTGATTTTCTTTATTTAGACTGGAAACAAGAGGGAGGGATGTTTCTTTTGTTTTTTTGGTTTTTAAAAAAGAGCAAAAAGTCTGCGATCCAAGAGGTTAATTCCCACTGCCTGCTTCTTCAGTGAACCAAATTGATCTCTGAAAGTCCCTCCCTCCCTCGCTCTGTCAGCAGGTATGATTTCATCTGTTTGAGTTTGCTGTAAATGTCTGTATGTTTACAGTTGAAAAAGAGAAAGAGCGCTTTGCCAATCGATTGGAAATTGGAGACGTTACAGAAGGAAAACGGATGTATAGGCAGCTTAATAAATCCGAGACAGACAGCCTGCCTGCGTCTACATGTACTGTAATGCTGCAATAGCATTAACTGAATAAGAGCTTTCCTATTTTTCTATGATGGGGTGAATGTTGCTACGTGTTTCTATTTTTCCAGAGCTCTCCGTTCGCCGCTCACATTATCCCTGTCCTGAAATGCAATACTTACAGTCTGAACTTAATGTAGCATATCCTGCAGTAATTAGACACACTGCTACTCTGTGTCAAGTGTGATGATGTATTGCTATACCTATCCACTTTTGTTACAGTATTAAATATAAATACGTAAATAAATATTCAAAGTGACATTTATTATGAGACAATCTAATGATGAAAAAGAGATAGCTCGGAGGTGTACGTGTTTTTTTTTTTTATTTACTGATGATGAACGGTTTCAGAAAACTTATTGTTTTTACAATTTCTATTCCTTTTTTTTTTTTAATCCAGGAGCAAAACATTTACCATTTAGTGCTCTCCGAATATATAGAAACAAAAACAAATGTGAAATATTTTTGAACTTATGCCCAAAGAAGATTAATGCAAACATGTTACTTGAGGTGTATAGATGAGAATATGTCGTGTTCAGGAGCGTTCTCTGACCTTATTTGTTTGTTACTCCTAAAAAAACAAAACCAAGCAAAAAATAAACACTCACACACACACACCCCCCCCCACACACACACACACACACACACACACACACACACACACACACACACACACACACATATATATATAGATATATATCTATATATAGATATAGATATATATGAAAAATTTACAGTTTTTCCTCTTGATTGTAAAATGCCTTCGGAGCTTCAGCTTTTACTGATGGTAACTACCATTTGAAATTTGTGAAGAAAACGTAAATAAAAATCATATTGTAAAATGCATTTTTCTCCAGCTTTTTATTTGTTTATTTTGTCCTATTTTTTTGTTTATATGTTTTAAACTACATATCTGTGTCACCTATGCTTAATTTGAAATAAAAATCTTTAAAATAAATCTTTTATTCAATGGCATAACCTCACATTAAACGCAAATCTGACCTTCAATTTGAGCACCTTTATTTTCTGGCGTAGAAATCAAACATTAAGCAAAAATAAATAAATAAAATTGTGTGAGCTCGTGGGGAATGTGAGTCTCTCTCTCCATCTATCGTCAATAAATCAGAACTGCACCCACCGTCGAAGCCCATTTCACCGGAAATTACGTCACCCTTCATTACAAACATGGCGACAGTGACAACAGGTGAGAGCGTCGAGGCCCGGCGAGGCGGACACAATACTTGACAAAAACAGTAAAATACTCGTGGAAGCGTTTGTGAGACAGTGTCAGTTGTTAACTTTATCACGGCGTCGGCGGTATTTCTTGTTTGCGGTTTGTGTCTCTAACGAATGCTTGTTTCTTTTATGTAGCGGCTAAACGATGCTAACGTGTGTCTACCGCTGCCGGTGGGTTTTTTCCTTAAGGTCTCATTTCGTCTCTATGGACGGAACAACCAGCAGCGCAGAGCTGCTTCATCTTTCGTTAGGTCAAACGGGCGAACGCGTTTGCAAGTCGTGCTGTGGTCGAGATTTTAAAGACTAATATTCACAATAAACTGGTGGAGATTTCTCTCAGTTTTGCTCAAAGTAGCGCGACATAATATTTATAAAATGGCTTCATATGTTTTATGTGCCAAAGATGACCAACCCCAGTTCTTTATCTTTGTGGCATTTAAATTATACGCAACTATTCCTCCATCTTTTATCTGTTTGATAGTTTTCCCAAGATGACATGGTTGGGGCAGAAATGGAGCTTATGAAATGTAAACAGTCCTCCCAAAAAAAAAAAGAAAAAAAAAAGCGTCTTTTGACTTTTAAAAGCCCATCAAAATGTGGGAAATTGTGGACTCTGTGGGTGTCAGATGGTAATTTAGCCAGGGTGAGAGTTGCCTCCATCCGGAGCTCATCGGTTAGTCAGAGAGTGTTGGCTGGTTATTGTTGTGGCAGCTGTTCTCTGCTTCCTTCACTCTTGTCTCTGTAACTCAAGATGTTTCATCACTGGTGGTATAAATAACCCCCAGCTGCTTATGGCCAGCATGTGTTAGTCCTCCACATACCGCTGTCTGCTCCAGTTTGCGTCTCGCACTGGGGTTTGGTGAGAGCCAGCCTCCCTCACTGTAGTCTGCACTGATACTGGCAACCATCAATACATAGTTTGAGAGAGCAGACTTTCATATGAAATATGATGACTTTTTGTTTCCCTGCCCATTTGTGCCAGTTTTTATTTTGTCGTTTGCGGTTCACCTCTCTACGTTTTAAAACTGAAAAGTCTTGGTTTTAGTCATTCTTGTGTTAAATTGATATATATATATATATATATATATATATATATATATATTAATTCTTTGCTTTGTTTTTGTCCAAAGCCACCTCAGAGTGGATTCAGTTTTTTAAGGATGCAGGGATTCCTGCCGGCCTCGCTGTCACCTATGCAGTTTCCTTTGTGGACCACAGGTAACTTAAAGTCTTCATTAACGTGTTACTAGAGACGTATCGGTCAGAAAATCACTGACTCTGTAAAGGTCTGATGTTCCAAAACTGATTTTAGCTGATTCCAATTCCAGCCAACAGATTGTTTTGTTTTTTTTCTACTTTCTTTCTATATGAAAAAGAATGATAAAATCTTCATAAAATGTGTATTGTAAATAAAGCATTTTCCGAAAAAGAGGAGAAGGTTACAGATTCTCTCTCCCTGTCTGCATCATTGGAAATCCAATTTAATGAAGTACTCCAGTTTCTAAGACAGAGGAAACTGTTTAAACGTGCTGAAACAAATGATAGAACAGATGTTCTCTAGTACACCGGACAAAACTGTAAATCCAACAATTATATTTACTCCCATTTTGTCATGAGCTGAGCTCAAACATCCAAATCCTTTTCTGTACATTGTTCAAAAAAATGTCCAAGTCTGTGTTAGTGAGCGCTTCTCCTTTGCAGAGAAAATCCATCCCACCTCGCAGGTGTGTCGTACTAAGATGCTGATTAGGCATTGTTATTAGACGTGTGTGTGTGTGTGTGCGTGTGTGTGTGCGTGTGCGTGCGCGCGTTAGGGTGGCTACAATCAAACATCTGTCGTCAGTTTATGTGCCGTTAAGCAGGATTTCAGTGCAAACTCATTGCAGAGACATGAAGTTTTGATGTTTTTAAACTACTTTTCCTCACTGACTAGTGCATGAAGCATTGTCTAGAGAGTACCGTGGTGTTCCCTTTGTCCCTCTAAACTAAGTGCATCTTTTTGTTAGCTGTGAGATTTCAAACAGCTTGACAACTTTTTAAAAATCCAGCTGATTCTGTAACAGAAGTCAAAAGTGGAAAACAGCTGTTCAGTGGCATATAAGTAAAACAAGAAGATTGTTTTATTTATTAAGAGCTTTTAATACATTTTTTCTTCCTCTGACTTTTCCGTTTTCTTCGCTGACAACTTCACAATTGAAGGATGTTGTTTGTAGCACCAGTTGAGAGTGTCTACAGTGCTTAGCTGCGGTGAAAACATGAAATCCAATTTTTAGTTTCCAACCGTTCGATGTCCAATCACAGCCAGTCTAACAAAAAAAATCAAATGATTCCTCTTGGCAGCCAGTTTCTCAGCACATTTCTTCCTTATAGCAACACTTTATGCATTTATCATCTCCATAATGTTTGTACCTGGTTTTCCTTGCTCTACTATGTAAGAATCCAGAAGAACATGCTGATGGACCTGAGTAAAGACATCATGATGGACCTCGGCATCACAGTCATCGGAGACATCATTGCCATTCTTAAACATGCCAAACAGGTGCACAGGCAGGTGAGGCAAGAAACCATGTTCATCTTTCAGCTACTTGGCTGTTGTTGAGTTTTACTTTACCAAGCACTTCCCAATGAAAACATTTGAACACAGTCTAAGGGATATAAAGTGCTGTGAAAAAGTCTCCCTCATACATATGTTTATTTTTTCTGTTTAAGTGCTTTAGTGTTTCTTACCATGAACACAATTTTTAAGTCTATGTTGAAAAGTAAATCCCACCTGAAGCCTAAAAATTAGTTCCTGAGATTATAAACATTATCAAATTGAATGAACTGAACTTGACTCTAGTAAAGTTAGTGGTCTGTATTTGAATTACAAGAAAACCCCAAAGCTCTTCACCCTACAATCATTCACCCATTAATTCACACACTGATGGTGGTAACACTACACCTGCAAACTGGATGTAGTGTTTTGTTTGAGATTACTTTTTTTTCTTTTTTTTTTAAATATTGTTTTTTCAATAGAATCAATTTTGGCCTGTTTTTTTTTTTGGCAGAATTGTTTTAATTCCTCCCACAGAATTAAGCTCAGATTTGTGCTAGGTAATACAAATTCATTCATTTTGATTTTTAGTCATTGAGAGGTGAAGGAATAAAGCGATACACAATGATTATTACATAAATGGAATTAAACGTTTCAAAATAAATGTTGGATGAACAAACTCTTGAGTGCCAAATGGGAATGTGAAATGTTGGTTTTTAATGTCATTTACGTTTCTAAAATGATATCTTGGTGGTCCTGCTGGTCTTTTTTTAAACATAAATTCATGTGATATCGCTTGTTTCCTGCTACGGTTCATATTTATGACCCAACCTGACATTCAGATGTTGCGGGCCAAAATTATTTGCTTTATTGTCGGGTCAGGCTATGTCAACTGTGGCGTGTTTAATATGCCTACAAACCATCTAGCAAAGAGGGGGGAAAAAAGAAAATAAAAAAAAAACACGTTTTATTCTTGTTAATTTGCTTATGATAGATTTAAGAGAAGAGTTGGCAGCTTACCTTATTGAGGAAAGAAATAAAATAAAGGGCAGAGGTTAGACTGTAACAAGTATGGTGCATAATAAATGTGCATTCAGCCCCACCGTGCTCCTCTCCTGTCAGTCACACATCCCAGATGACAAACTGGAGCTGGAAGATGTTAAAAAGCTATAAACAGCGGAAGTTACACTCCTTACTCAAATTACTAAAATTGTTTAATGCTTTTATCTAATAACAAAAGCAGTAAAATCTTGTTAAGAATGTCGGGTTTACTTCTGGGCTATGTTTACAGTAAATTAGTCGGGTCGCATCAGGCTTGGACACAATGTGGACTGGCTCAAAGCGGGACTGGTTTGATGGGGTTTTTTTAGGTCTGATTTCCTGCTGGTGTTGTTTTCTCAGGACATGTGCAAAATGGCAGCTGAGGCCATCACCTCAGGACAGACCAGTGTCCAGGCTGAGCTCAGACGAACGGCCAAGACTCGTGAGTATTGAAGATTTGATTTTATGTTTCTGTACGAGGCGGAGACCAGAATACTGTGACCTTCGCACAGCGTTATATTGTCCGTAGAGCAGAGAGAGAATTAACAAATACACAAGGTTACAGAATGACAAAGGATTTTGTTAAACAACTTGCAGCACCATACGAAACAGACCTGAGCAGCAGCATTCAAAAATAACATCCAATGAAACCAGATGACTGTAGCGCAACCCTTTTGCAGGACTCTCTTACGGAGGCCGCTTCTCATTCAAGTTTGGGTTTTCATTCCTGCCTCTAAAGTTAGGTCTGTGTCTCTTTCTGCTGGACTTTTAAACCAATTTCAAATGTTAAAAATCAAGGCTCCAAGAAGTCGGCAAATTGATATTCGTAATATTGCAACTTATAACAACCACTGGTGGTGACGTGAAAGAAACAAAGACCTCGACAGAACCTTCTCTTAGTGAGCACATCCTGGGTTAAATCCGTAAAATCCATCATAATTCATAGCATCCACACTTGTGTGAAATGGTTCCAAAGTTGTTCTTGTACAGCTTCCCATCTTTTTAGTTTTTTTTTTTTTTTTTTTTTTTTACCAACTTTAGCTCAAATTTACCAATGAGGGTGCAGATAAAAGTTAAGTGCTCTTCAGTTAGCACTCCTGTCCCAGCAGGCAACTCTGCATGACGTTCCATCAATCAATCAATCAAATAAAAACTATAGACCTACATATGTGTATTTTATATCATTTGAAACAGTGCAGCCTGAAAGGAATTTAGGTAATATTTTGTTCTCTTGATATAATAGATCTTATTAAACAGATTGAACCCTTCGTTAAGATCCTGGACTTTTCATTAACGACTGACTAGAAAATAACTTTTGCCACATGTTTCCCCTCAAAACTCATCGTGTGATTTCTGTTGTTCTTGTAGGGTTTCTGTGCTGGTTAAGAGTTCATATTGTACTAGATTTAATATTTTCTGCCACAAAGTTTTTTGTGCAAGTTAACGCCGGACAGCTTGAAAAAAGTGAAGATGAACCGTAATCGTATCGTTAAAATGTATCCTAACGACATTTGCATTTCTGGCTTTTCCATAGTTGATTTAATTTAATAATTTGGAGTAAAATTGAACAATTTGTCATACTTGTGTGTTTTTTACAGCTGCCACTCGTATGATTGCCAACGCTTTGAGCCATGACTCCCCTCCCGCCACGCCAGTCCGCCGACCCATTGACAACCGGCTCTCAGTCACAGTGTCCAACTCGCAGGCAAACAAGAACAGCAAAGCAGGTGGATGACATGTTTGAATTAGTATTTACGTTTTATTTAGTTGTTCTTCCTGCGGCGCCGTTTGATTCCCGTGTCTTTCTTCCAGTCGTAAGTCAGCCAGCCGACGAGGGGAAACCTGCAGCAAAGCGCCGACGTGTCACAGCTGAGATGGAAGGCAAGTACATCATCAACATGCCAAAGGGCACCACGCCACGTACACGTCGAATCCTGGCCCAGCAGGCCAAGAAAGGTAGGCCTGACCCCGCGGTCTTGCCGACAGCCTAACTAACCAACAGCAGCACTCAACTAATCAACTGTAAATGCCCCTTTCAGCTTCACTAATATTCCTAATCAGGGTAATTATTCTTCCTTCATTCCTAATATCTCTGACCTCACAAACTCTCTGCAAAATCTGAAATCTTTGCTTTTGCTTCATCCTTGAAGAAATTTCAAAAAGTTTGCTAAAGAGCACTGAAAGAGTTTTCAGAATGTTTTCTTCAAATCAATACTTTTTTTTTATGCTGTTCTTCCTTCATTCTTGACACTTTTTGAACACTCGTTCTTAAAATATTAATGGCAGCACTTTTTTTTCACTCATTTGTGCAGAGAAAGCACATTTTCCAGTAATGTACCTATCACAACAAAATGGAAAAAAAAATTGTTAAAATTCAGCCCTAGAGTTGACTAATTGAGGATTTTCAGTTTAGCCCTATTTTAAAGAAGCGCTATTAATTTTTAGTCTCAATAAACCCTGAATGTAGAAGAAGTGAGAGTTTTTACACAGTGGCTTCCAAAATCATTCAAACCCCTTAACCATTTTCACATTTTGTTACTGCCACACACTTAATATAATAATTATATATATATATATATATATATATATATATATATATATATATAAGAATTGAGTCATGAATTTGAAATACAATTTTCCAGCTTTTTTGTGTGGATCTTGAATTCCTCAGTTGCATCTTAATTTGTGAGTATGTTGCTTCTTCTATTTTTTTGCTTTAATTTATTATTTATTAAGTAATGTCCTGATAGCATTCGTTTGTTCGCAAAGGACTTTCAATTGCTACGCATGGAAATTCAATAAATTACAATATTTATTTCATCAAGTCCAACACCAAGTTAAACAAATTTGGATTAATTCTACAAAGACTTGTTTTGACATCCGTGGCAGAAAAAGGTTCAATAAACCTTTAGTCTAGCCATTCATCTTATATAACTGAGAAAAAAAAAATAACCTTGCACAAGTGGTAACTAGGGCTGGCAGATGTGGCTTGAAAATGAAATGTATATATTTTTTAATACTAAATTCAATTCATAATTTTAATCAATGTTTTTCCTCTTTTTTTTTTTTCTTAAAATGAATTTAAATGACAAAAAATATTATTTTTAAAATGTATTTAAATAATTTTTTTCTTTGAGTCGACCTGAATTCAAAGGCAAACTAAATAGAAGTTGTAAAACACGCTTATCAAACAAGATGGTGGTTCTTGGGTGGGCTGACATCGCTCTGATCAATGAAAAGCTAAGATAAAAAAAAATCACAATTATCCTAAAAATACATCTCCAAAAAGAGAGAGAATTGAGTTCATCACTCAGCCCTAGATTCATAAGCTGTGACCTTTTCTGTTTGACAGAAACTGCTTGTTTCTCTGAAACAGGCTTGAAGCGTACCTCTGTGTTTGAAAGGCTTGGAGCCGAATCGATGGCAGACACGACGACCAGCAACAGCAAGGTGAGTGTCGTCGCCATGACTTCCAACTGCAGCCTGGAGTAAAGCTGTGACCTAACCTCGGCGTGTTCTGGCAGCCCACCGGGGTGTTCAGCCGCCTGGACAAGGGGGACGAAAGCGGAGAGATGCCGAAGCCGGGAAACACGGACGCAAACATGGATGAAGATGACGAGGACACCGACGGCGAGGGCTCTGTCCTGCAGTACGCCGGCGTCCTCAAGAGAGCCACACCGTCGAAGAAGAAAGCGCCCGCTTCCAAGACGCCCCCAACCACCCTGCGTCGCCTGGGTGGGAAATTCAAGCTGCTTCCCTCCGATGCTCCCACCTCCTCTTCTACCTCACCCCCAAACGGCCTCCCGCCGGCCAAAATCAGCATCCTTCAGAGACTGGGCAAGCCCCCCGCCACGGGCGCAGCAGTGACGCCAACGTCCACTGACACTCAGGACAACAGAGTGACGAGCACCAGACCCAGAGCACTGGAGAAATCCACTTCAGCCAGTTCAAAGGTCAGCAGCAGCAACGGCCCAGGGGGAGGAGGGGAGTCTGCGGGGGCCAAGATGGACGTCAAGGCTGTCAGTGTTTTCAAAAGACTGGGCAGCAAGAAACCCTAACATCATGATTCAGACTCTTACTACAGAGTTTGCAGCCATCCTCCTTTTCCTTCGTACAGGAAGGAAAGTTGGTATTATTATTATTATTTAATAATGTTTGTTTTTTTTCTCCTGCTGCCATTGATGAGTCACTTTTATTTGGTCTTGGGACTTTTATTTAACAGCTTTAGTAATGCCGCGTTTTTATGTTGCATTTTTTTTTATCATGTCATATCAGCCTTTTCTGTATTTTATATGTTAAATTATGTTCATGAGCTGAAATGCTGTTCTAATTTTCCCTATTTACTCAACATACAGGTGCATCAAAACGAGTTGGAATGTCATCAGAAGTCTTTTATTTTAATCACTCAGTTCAAAAAGATAAACTCAGATATATATTCATTCCACCCACAGTGATATTCTTTACTCTTTGATTTCAGTTCACCTTAATCCTAATCCTAGAATTTAGTGTCATCAGACACCAAACCATTTAAAAAATGTTTTTAATACCGATCACAGAAAGGTTTCGCTTTTTGAATTGAATTCATGAAACCAGCTTTTCGGTGATATTCCAGCTATTTTAAATGCACCTGTGTAAAGACTGCTGCCTGTACTCCCCATTTAACAATCCTTAGACTATGTAATTGTTGGAAAATTTCCTAAAAAATAATGTATTAGTTAGCTGGATAAATTTAGATTAGCTCACAGCAGTTAGACACACTACACATCCTGAGATGATTAAGGAATTTAAATGTGTTCTCCTGACCTGAAAATACCTCCTGCGCCATGATCATCATCAAAAGCTTCTGAGCTTTTCTTTGTTTTTAAATTTTGTTAGAAGATATAAGAAAGAGGTAAAAAAAAAAATTAAAAAAAATCATAATAAATCATGCTGATGAATCCTCATTGAACCCTTAAGACTAGAAGAGCAACATACCTCTGCTTCAGCGCGTTGTTGGAATGGTAGTAGCACCTTTTATCCTTTTGACCAGGGCGTTTTCTACAGCCTACTTGAACCCGTGTGAGTAGAAAACCTGCTCTGATTTTTATATTTCCACCTGGATGCTCTGGTGTCGAACCTCAGAGGTGACATCAGTTCACCGTTGATACTTCGCCTCAGTCCTCTTAGAGATTGTTCGAAGCTGCCGTTGGTTGCACTGTAAATATTTTAAAATGTTTTTATGGTTTAAAGGACAAACAAAGTAGAGCAAAAAACATCAGCGTTGATGATGGGTTTTGTTTTCTGTTTTTGTTTTTTAAGATATTGAGGGGGGAAAAAAAAAGTTCTGGTTTTGAACAAATTGTGCTTGAAAAATAATAGAAATGTTATATTCAATGTCTGCATTAGCCTATAAAGGCAAAGTGATCACCCGTTTCCTATGAAAACACTTGAGCACCTCATTTATCAATAAACCTTTTCAACCTCCGGTCTGCACGCGCTGATTTTTATTTTTTTAACAGCAACATCAATAGAAGAACATCTGTTGACACTTCATCTCCTTGGGGGGGAAAAAAAGCATTTAAAATTTCTGCCACCTGTTGCTTATCATTCTAAAATACTCAGAAATCATCTCACTTTAAATGTAAGATAAAAAAACATCGGTGGATGTTTAAACAGAATTGTTCAAGATCATGATCAGTCCTAGCTCCAAATTGAAACTCAATTTAAGTCTGCTAAAAGACAGAACAGCTTCTGTTCAGTGGACAGACTTAAGTGCACTGTTGCTTCTTCAATACCATTTAAGAGAAGGTATCAGCCAGCTAATTAAGCACATTTGAATAGTTGTTTAATGTGCCCTTTTTTTTTAAACTCTTAAGCTCCTGCCCCTCCAAAGGTCTCTGCACGGCCCTGCCCTGAAGGATAAGTCCTTTTTTGAGGCATTGTTTTGCTTACTTGACCTGAGACCGGCGCTTTGAACGTCTGGATGGGGACCCCAAGAGCAATTTAGTTTTTTTCTCTTTGTCAATAAAATAATTTCTACATACATTATCAAATATATGTTATTGTAAAAACAAATCATAGTGAAATTGTGTGTTTTTGATATTATAATGACAGAAATTATTACTAAAAAACAAAAATAATAAAAGTTTGCTCCACTGAGAGGGCCCCTTAGTGTCCCAGAAGCCCTAAAGCAGCTGCTTAATTTGCTTCTGCCTTGGGCCGGCCCTGATTCTGCACGTAAATGGTGTTTCTTGTTGTCTGTCACGACTATAAAACAGTACACAGGTTTAAGAAATGGGCCATTGAATTTAAGCATCCCCACACAAGAGCTTATAAGAATTAAATGCCATCACTTTAAATCTCACACCATTTTAAATACGGAGATATTGAGCCTCGACAGCCCATAAATATGTGTATTTCACTCTATGTCCAGGTGAGGTCGCTGCATTCTCTTCTTTCCCTGGCAATGCACCCTCCTGCTGTTTCTTCATCTCTGAAAACCTTATCAGCTGAAGCCATCCGGCGCTTCTCGTTGACTACATGTATAAAAGGAAAACCCGGATTATTTCTTTATAGTAATAAAAAAAAATAGTTATTGATAATAAATGTTTGCGTAGCTTTGTTTTTTTTTTTATTTTTTATTTTTTGTCATTTCACGTAAAAATCTCTACCGCAGCAACGCCTCACGACTTCTCTTCCTCTCCCATCATCCTGTGCGGTGTGAGGGTTTCGTGTGCGCGCTGTCTGTGGTGCTGAAGCTGCGCGTGCCGTCCACAAGAGCATCCTTCCTTCCGCGAGACCAGAAAGCGGAATTCTGTTTCCGACGGTTGGGCCGTTTGCTAATTTCGGGATGCTTCCTCCCGCTTCTCTTCGCTCTTTTTCGCCTTTTTAACTCGCGTTTATGTTTTGAAGCGGCAGTGACAATCTTCAGACGCGCCTTTAGCCTGTGTTTCTTTCGTCTCTTTCGGGTTTTTTTTTTTTGTTTGTTTGTTTTTTTTCGAAGCTTCCAGTCAGTTCGGTGCCGCCTGCCTGCCCCGCCGATACCGCATCCTTTATGCACAGCACGCTGCTCCAGTGCTCCCCGAAGAAACACACCGAGCACAATGGCCCGCTCCAGCTGCGTCCACTGAGAGACATGGAAGCCAAACAACACCAGATAAAAAGCCTGAAGAGCTACCCGGAGTCTGGCGGTCGTAGCCTGGCAGCGGCCGCCGGAGGAGGAGGAGGCGGAGGAGGAGGTGGTGGTGGTGGTGGTGGTGGAGGAGGAGGAGGAGGAGGAGGAGGAGGAGGAGACGGCGGGTATCGAGCCGGCTCGGCCGAAACGGAGATGGAGCTGAAGATTCAGAAAGCCATCGACTTCAAAGCGGAGGGCCACCGCTGCTACAAGGAGAAGAAATTCCGGGAGGCGATAGGCAAGTACCACCGCGCGCTGCTCCAGCTGAAGGGGGTTCACGTTGTGGACGGGACGACGGGCTCCGAGGTCAACCTGCTGAGTCAAGCCGCGGCCAAGCTGACCGAGGAGCAGCGGAGAGCCGTGGAGAGCACCGAGATCGAGTGCTACGACAGCCTGACAGGTGAGCGACGGCCGGCCGGCCGGCCCGGTGCCGCTGACGCGGTGGTTCGCTCCGGTTCACCGGGTTCATCATAGTAGGCTGAGTTATTTTGACAGACTTTCTTCCTGTCAGTGTGCGCAGAGGTGGACGGTAGCCTGTTGTGTCCAGGAGCGAACAGCGTGTACTGATTCAGCACAAGATGTCAGGCTCACCAACCAGTGCAACGACTTTCCTGTCAAATCAGTTTTCCTCCAATGATTATCGGAATAAATTCGGCTTATGTGCCAACGATTAACAAAACACATGCACAGTTCATCATTTGATTCGAGCTCATTTGTGTGGTGATGGATAATCAGTGTTTTTGCAAAGCAACAAGTTGATGCAACTTCAGGACATAGTGTCCTGCAACACACAGCTCTGCAGGTCAAAGGTGAACCACGCAGGGTTAGAAAATATTCGTGGCATTTTCTTATTGTTCAGTTCAAACCATATATTTATATTCATGGCATAAGCCTTTTTATTTCCCCCCTTACTGCCTGATACTGAATCAAGTGAAACTTTCCCTGTTTGTTTGGTTAGCTAAGCGCAGTAACGCAATAATGCGAAAGAGAACGTTTCTGAAACTCAAACGTTCCCCTAGATGTTTTCAGCGTTTGGTACTTAGGTCATCCTTGGGTGTATCCTTACCATGAGATTTGCACAATTATTTTCCCGTCATTCTGGCCCATTCCTCCTGACAGAAATAGTGTAAATGAGTCCAGTTTTTAGGCCGCCTCACTCTCACACGCCTTCTCATTTCTGTCCTCCCGTTTTGGACGGAGTTCTGGGCCTTGTGACTCAAAACGTTACCCTTATATCACTCTTAGCTAATTCAGTGATATACTTCAAGTGCTTGATGATGTGCTTGAAATGCTGGAATGTTGCTCCCTTGTGAAACTATACACAGCTCTGGAAAAAAATAAAGAGGCTGCTGCAAAATGATCAGTTTCTCTGATTTTACTCTTGATAGGTAGACTATATGTTTGAGTAAAATGAACATTGCTCTTTTATTCTGTGAGCCACTGCTAACGTGTCTCTGAAATTCCAAGTATTTATTAGCAGAAAATGAAAAATGATCAAAGTAATAAAAAAAGATGCAGCGCTTTCAGACCTCGAACAACACAAAAGACAACAAGTTCATGTGATTAATAAACAGTAATACCAATGTTTTGACTCAGGAAGACTTTAGATGTCAATATTTGGTGGATAACCGTGAGGTTTTCAATGGCATTCAGTGCAGTGGTTTTGCATCCGTCCCGCTGATTTTAAGCCCAATTAGACCACAGGTTATGTCTCCACAATGTACATTTTTGTCCCTGAGTGTGTTCACAAACTGCAATTTAGCTTCCTTCACTGACACATTCTAACCGCTTTTAACAAACATGTTCACGGAATGTTTTTTTCTTTTTTCTCTTCTGGGGCTTAAACACACATTCTGCAGCAAAGTTTCCCTTTTCTTAACATTGTGATGTGCTGCCTAGTCTGTGCAGGAAGGTAAACAGATGAAACCTTTAGACAAATTACCCACGAGAGGAAGATGAACGTGTGAGGTGTGCTTCAAAAGCAACCACAGGTTTGCCCTGAACTTAATTGTCTCAGACGAACATAGTGAGAACCTTATCAGCCATGTTACTATCAACTGGGGTTTTCTAACGTTTTCTAACGTTTTCTAACGTTTTCTAACGTCCACTGAATGGAGACATCTGAATTTATACAAAAGAAACAAAAGAAATCTGTGATTATTTAACAAAAGGGAGTAACTATAGTAATCCTAAGTGACCTCAAGAAAAAGCTAGCATGATTTAATGTCAGTAAGAAAAAAGTTATGTGTTTTATTGTACAATGTGTGTTAAATAGCTAGTCTGAACTGTACATTAAAGTATAAATAGTTTTTTCCTTAATTACATAACAGTCTGCTTTCTTGACAATATTTGCCATAACAGGTAATCATTAGCTCTTGTCTGAATAATAGCCGAGTGTACAAACACACTAACTAACGACACACATTTCGGTGCAAATACCTCAAGTTTGGAAGTCACGTTGACAGAGTCATAACATAAGACTAAGCTGTAATTGAATAAGTTGTTGCTGAAATGCCTAAACATTTTGGAAATACTTTGAAAAAAAAAACAAAAAAACAATCAATGTTATTCCTTTGTGCTTCTTTATCCAAAGTTACCCGTTAGAACGAACCACTTATAACTTTGTAAACAATTGCTAAGATGCATTCATAGACTCTGTAATAGCTCGAAGTCACTATTTGCTGTGCACTAAGCGTGCAGCCATCACGTGGAAGTCCAACTTCCTGATTTTTAAATGGATCTCCATGAGTAGTTTTTCACCCAGACTCTCAGAAACAGCTGTAACATTTTTGTTCAAATTTGGGCAACCGTACCTGACCCTTGCGGATAATATTATACCAAAGCCTTCATTGAACGCTGCATGAAACTATTATTCAAAATGTATAGACGTACGGTCATCAGTGTCAAGTACTGTCTTACTGCTTCCCCCTTTTTGTTTGTTGTTTTTTTCGCTCGTGTAAGATTTTAAAGTTGTTCACTCGCTTTAAAATCTTAAAATGAAGTGTCATTTTAAGGAAATCATGTTGTCTGATATTTCTTATTCCTTGCTAAGCACATTTTGTTTTTGTTCTTTTAAACGTTTAAATATATTACATAGAAATGTGGAAATTGAGGATGCTATCCCCGAATGCTCCTCATGTAGTAAATAATATAAAGTGCTTAAGCAGAAAATATTATGTTACGCAGCAAGTTGAATTTGTTATTGGCTTGCGAATCTTTAACATTTTTTAAACAAATGTTTTATTAATTTATGGGGGGGGGGGGAAACAAACAAACACTTTTTTTTTATTTATTATTTTGTTGGCCATTTCACATGTTTTTAGTGTCTGTCGTTTTACATTTTCTCCAGACCTTTTCTTTGGGATGCATTCATAAATCAAACATCATGTTTTTGTCACCACTTAGATTTAATACTTGCATATAGTTTAAACTGGACATCCTAAAACTATATCTTCTAAAGTTATTGATTGTATTTTAGCCTCAATATACTCTTGAGTTTCGTGGTGTTTCTGTGTGCTGCATAAAAAATATCACAAAGAAGAAGAAGCATTGAGTAAACATGTTGCCAAACTGCTGCCAGGCTTTGGCAGCGCCATCTGCCTCTTGATCAGTAGGTCTGATTAGATGTCCAAATCCAGAGCGAAGTGAGGACAATAGTGATCAGTTGTGTGCATTTCAGCAGATGCTTTACAGCGTTTTTAGGACTGTAGAAACTAAACTGAGCGAGGCGATGTTGTGCGGTGTTTCTGTGCTTGGGTCTGTCCAGTCAGTTTGCCACGATGCACTGAAGGCCGCTTCCCCCCCGATGCTGCATTCAGGGCCTGTCTGGTGCCTGTAGGGAGGCCGCTGTGATGTGAAAGGCTAGGAGAGGAAAAACGAGAGGGGAGGGAGGTAAAGAGGAACTAGGAAATGAGAGTAAGTCCAGGGAGTGGCAGGAGGGAAATTGTAGACTGAAAGAACTGACATCATTTAGTATGGCTAGGGGGAAATAAAGCGCTGAGAAGAGGAATAGAGAAAAGTGGGAAAAATGAAGTGATAAGAGGCAAACGAGTGGTCAGCTGGCCCTTTATAACGCTGCCTGTTTACCATGGCAACCATCACTACGATTGTTCCCTTTTTATTGTGTTGTCATTGCTCATTCCTTTTGTTCTCTGCTGACTCAAGTCTGGCTGTGCAAATGGACGACAGCAGAAGGAGAACATCAGCCGAATGTTTCTCTGCCCTCGCAGAATCTATAAATGAGCAGAGCTGCATGGCACTGTGCGAAACCCACGAGTCATCACTACTTTACATTTCACTGCCAGGAAGCCAGGCTATCTTATTTCTTTCACTGGATCAGTAACGTGTGTCAAAGATCATTTATAGCCTAAATAAATCGTAGGAAATGGTAAAAATCAAGAAATAAAATGCTGTTTTCTGCATACATAGGAACAAGGTATTTCCCACAGATAATTCAACTGGAAAAAAAAAACAAAACACATAAAGTAGATCAAATAAAAATCCTTTGCTAGATTTTTTTTTTTACTCTTGTCTGCTGTAGATTGTTTGATAATAAGCGTCTTGCATGGTATGCTACCATAATAAAGTACAAAAGGATTAGAGAGTAAAAACACATAAAAAGTCTCGAGTAATACTATTATTATAATAATAATATAAAATCAAAATAATCAAATTTTAGGCAGCATGTAGTTTTTATGTTCTTATGTCCCTGCACAAATCAGCTCTCCCTCAGAGAGAGGATGCACTAATATCAACCAGATATTAGAGTCTGGATAATATTTGTCTGTTAACACGTGTATGTACTCACAATCATAATCATAAGCGATCTGATACCACAGGACCTGATGTCAGTGTGTGAGAAGCAACAACTTCTCTGACTTAAATAGTACCTCTCTCCATACAGTCATATTCAATAAATCAGAATATGTTTGTCAGATTAAAAGTACCTTTTGACAATAACAACCTTTATCGACGAGGTTGCAAATTATTGCAGCATTGCTAAGAGGAGGAAGATCACCACTTTTGGCTCAAGCAATTTAAGGAAACACCCAAAAACCAACAGGAAGCTGAGTTCAACGTGTTTGCTAGCAGCAGCAGGAGTTTGTAACAGTTAACTGCATCCATCTCCAGAGAAGCAGGCCAAGTTGTGCAGGGACAACTGCACAACCTGGCAGTGAATATAACAGAGGTACTTAACACCAGTACATTGCCCTTCATGACCAGCTATTGTCTGTTGTTCATAAAATGACTGCAGAGGTATCAGATCTTAAGCACCAACAAATCCAACAAATCACCCACCCCTACACAAAGTTGCTAATAGTTTGTCCACTTTATTTTAAATCATGTCGTAAGATGAGTTTTCCTGCTCCTGATTAACAAATAAAACAAAGGACACTATACAAATGACTTTTTCAATATAAAGGTCAGTGTATATATAGCAACATGGTAGCACAAAACTATTTTAATTGCTCCATTTGTGCTTTAAAATATAGCACAATATGTAGTTTAGGAGGTGCATAAAATATAAAGTATAGCCACAAAAACAAATTCTAAGTTGGTGCTTTTTGACAGTATTCTACAATATTCAAAACGACCTAAATGTTCAGGCAGTCCTAAATGTGGCCCTATGTCTTCTGTTTCAGAGAAGGCTGAATTTGAGAGTTGATTAATAAAACAAAGACTTGCTTAAATTCTCTAAATCCACTTTAGCCTCATAATGAAGAGAAAGAACTATAGATAAATGAAACAGTTGCCCTTTAAGATATGTTAGTTAACTCCATAAATCAGCAGAGTAATGCAGTTTTGGTCTCAGGAGGAAAGAGAGCATTTATTTGGAGCTATTTTAGGATGTTGGAGAATACCCTCGCATACTATATGCAACTATGCATAGTGGCTGCAACTATGTCGGCGGGGCCTCATAATGTGTTTCAGTAGTTTCTGTTATGTGAGAAAGTTCCACAACTCTGAAGAAATATATTTGGCAGAATCAGTAGCACTGTTAGTTTGATTAACATGAAACAACAAATGCAACTTTTATTTAGCTTTCCACATAAAAATACTGAACTTTTATTTAAATCATACACACCCGATACAGGTTAAAATTGTTATAGAGCACTTTCTTTCCAGAAGTAGTTGTTAGGTTTAAGACGACTTTATCACAAAAGACAGAAGAATGAAAAGTATCTTATGCGTTAAACAAATGTGTGTTTCTTCTGGCCCAATAAATACTGCATCTCTATATCTTTTTTTATTTTATGTGCACAACTTAAAAACAATAAAAAAAAAGAAAAGACAGATGTTAGAGAAGAGGTCAAGACATAACGAGTTGGTTCCATGGACTGGACTAAAAGTTTTACAAACTGTCATAAAATTGTGTGGGTTGTGTAAACAGAGTCAGAAATAGTATTAAATAGCACAATTGTTAAGGATTTTTAGAGAAAACACCAATAACCTTTCACAATATATATTTTTATGTTTAAAATACTTTTAAAAACTTGTTACGGCTCTCACACATTATAATTTCAACACTGGGCTTTGGTTGCGAGGTTGCGCCTGGTTTCCCAGAGTTCTGCTGCGTAGATGCTGCGCTCAATGGTCAGGAGGGAGGAGGTGCCAACTGATTGGCTCGCCATCTTTGGCCCTGATGCAAACCACAACCTCTCACATGTGCAAGAGAGAATGCATGTCAGCAGTTGTGAGTGCAAGTACTGGTGTTCATGCAAGCATGTTCGTGTTTGTTTGTCTCTGCTTTCCCCGGCCGCTGGAGGAACAGCAGCTCGCTCAGGGGATGCAGAAAACGTGTGTGTGTGTGTGTGTGTGTGTGTGTGTGTGTGTGTGTGTGTGTGTGTGTGTGTGTGTGTGTGTGTGTGTGTGCGTGTGTGCGTGCGTGTGCGTGCGTGTGTGTGTGTGTGTGTGTGTGTGTGTGTGTGTGTGTGCATGTGTGTGTGTGTGTGTGCGTGGTCAGAGGGAAACAGTGTTGCTCCCAGCACTGTTTGTTCTGCCATTCTTACCAAACCCATTGCTGACTCTGCTAATTTGCTGAAACACGTCGTATGTGTGTTCATGTCTGTGCCTGTTTTTCCAGTGTTCTTGTTGTAGTCATGAGAAGGACATGATCTTCTTGTTGCCTCTGTGTGTGTCTGGCATTCAAAGGAAGAAAACAGATGTATTGACTCAGTCGCCTTAAGGGGAAAAAAAACTGTTTGCTCTTTAGATAGTACACTCAGAATAATAAAAAATGTGATTTAATTTAAAGTAGTTAAAAGTCAGCCTCACCTCGATAGTAAAACATCTGAAGGCCATTTATTCATTAAAGACATTTTACTGATGTCAATTCTGTAAAGAGTTTCCAATTTTAAAAAACAACCCCAATTAGAGGAAAACATTCGTAGAAATTAGATTGAACGTTTTAAATTTGTTGAACTCTAGTGGAGAAATAGATCATCCTATTTCCTAACGACATAACAGATGGTGTTTTAATCTTTGAGGTAAAAAAAAAAAAAAAAAGTTCTCATTTTTGTTCAACCAGGATCATATTTGTAGCTGGTTGTAATAACTGTACAAGAAACCAAGAGTGAGAATAAGTTCATTTTGCACAGCCATCAGATCATAGAAACAAGTATACAGACTCTAGATATTCACTCATAAAGGAGACAAATCTATAAGAGTTTAATAAGTATTTCACAGAGCTTCCCATTCAAATTACTGTGGGTGCAGTAGTCCCCTACTTGAAGCCTGCAGCAGTACTTGAATGTGTGCGTACCTGACTCATGTATGAAACTACAGTCATTGTTTGGCTTCATCTGAGCTGAGGTCTCAAAACAAAGATGACATAAAAAGTGCCAGATTATTGCCAAATGAAATGAGTTATTAAAGTTAATGTTTTCAAACTTGGCAGTTGTCTCTTATCAACAACACTTAATTAGTGTTGTTCACTACTGATGCCCTTTTGTTTTATTGTTTATTCATTTTTAATCAGGTTTTTCTTTTTATTTATTTATTTATTTTTGGTTATAGTCTTAATGGTGGAGTCAATGCCATGTGTTATAGCCATGCAGGATTCATGCAGGAAGTTATTTCTGATTGGAATATGATTGCACTGTCATGTGCCAACGTTTTTGGCAAAAGTATTTCCTCATGGCCATGTTGCCTTTTTCCACATTTTTGTGGACTACTGGAAGTAGTCACGAACTCACAAACTCAGAAATTCACCTTACGTGCGAGTGTGTGCGCAATGCACACACACTCGCACGTACCAGCCGTTCGTTTTGCGAGCTTCTCAGTCATCAGACGTGCAGCCGCGATGACAATCTCCAGCACTATATAATCATTCTCACTCACTGTATTGGAACAAAAGCATGGTGAGTATATCTATCATTCAGTAGAGCAACTTGTTATTAGATCACCATCTATGCACCCTTCAACTTGCATCAAACAGTTTTACAGATTGCAAAAGCTGTGAATGAGTCAAACGTACCTCCGAAAATACACAGCGAAGGAAACAGGGAGCACATTGCTGCGATCCTTCTAAAAACGGTCATCATGATTTTTTCATTAACTACCGCTCACAGATCTCAGCCTTTGTTCCTCCTGACTGCTTCAATCTGTGCATGAGTCATAAATCAAAGCTCTGGGAGACACTCAGCAGGAGGAGACATGTAAAACTGTTTGTTTCATAACACACCAGCCACCTTCTTGTTCCAGTCGTGCAGCTCAACGTCGCTCCCTGTCTTTGATCATGATCCAGCAATTTCAAACTTGCATGTTAAGGTGAGGGAGCTCAAAACTAAACTAAATGAGTCAAGTTTGAAAAAAGAAAAGAAACGTCAGAATAATATTATTTTGGTTTTACATGTGAGCAGGTGTAATCCATGCCCAGATTTAATTTCCTAAGATTAAGATTAAATTAACCCTAAAATGTCAGACATCTTGATTTTAAAGCCTGTAGCTTTCAAACCCCGCATATAAGCCTGCCAACAACAGCTGCAGAAAGATACAGCTGCTCGAGTTAGCAAATGTATTTTTTAAAGAATATCTCAAAGTTTGTGTAACCAGTTCAGGAAGGTCCATGGAAAGAAGCCTAATAATGGCTGTTCAACTTATCCGTCTCAAAGACCGGTGAAGGACACGGGGGGTTGTGGAATTTCGAATAATCTCAGTGATGTGTAATACCAAAGACAGAGAGATTTTTACCCATCGGAAAATATTCAACGCCTGCTTACAAAATACAGACTAAAAACGCCTCCTTGTCATCTCCTGCCAACTCAATCACCAGGGGATGTGGTGGAATGCTGAAGATAGAGACGGAAAGAGACTTTAGAGGGAGCAGATGAAGAGGAGAACTGCGAGATCGAGGGGGTTAAGATGGGGAGAGATGTGGGTTGTCTGAGCAGCTGGGAGTAGGAGGACCTCTGCAGCAGGAGGAGAAGGAACGGAGGTGTCATGAGGCTGGGTGAGCTAGTGGGATGGCATGAGGTTTGGGTGGTGTTTTCCTTCCCCCTGTGCGGGTATTTCTGCCATTGGAGGGATGGCCAGAGCAGAGCTGTGAGAATGTTGAGTGCCAGAGCTGCAGATGGCTCTCCCTTTACTGTACTATTCCTCTGAGTTACCTCAGAGCTGGAAGACAGAGAGATTAAGAGAGCTGGGAAGAGGATGGAGGCTGTGACAAACTGGACAGCACTCATAAATTAGAAACAGTCAGCCTGCCTCTATGACCTCTAAGCAGTGAAAGATGAGTTTTCCAAAGCTGCTTTTTGTCGGTACTTATTACTCTGAAAGATCCAATAAAGATCCAAACTAATTTATATCGCCCGCTCTGACAAGCCCAGATCACTGCTGTCACGGGGGCAAAAAAAAGATTTGGTTGTTTGTCAGGAGTAGGTGAGTGAAAACAGAGAAGAAGAAGAGCTTGGAGTCTCATTGGCGTGATCTCAATTAGACCAGAGGTCCCCAGATAGTGATCAGAATTTTAGATACAAATATAGACGAACTGAAACAAGACTGAAGATAAAATGTTACGTGCACAGCTTGTCTAGACTATATGGCAGGAGCTACAAGCTTCCTGTCTCCACAGAGAAGAAAAAACACTGAAAGTGAAGAAGAAACTGCTCTGTTTCTCTGAAATGATGACGCTTTCAAAGCCAATGAACTTCAACACTCAAACCTGTTTATATCTTGTAGACTGTGATCAGAGGCAGTGAAACGTATCGAACATCACAATGCGTTACTGGCAGACTGAAGACAAGTTATAAGTCATCTCAATAAAAATAAACATTTTCAACAAAGAGCCGGAGGCTTGATGAAAAATATGTGAAGTACCAGCTTACAGGTCAATATTTTACTTTTCCCCGTTAAACATTAAGAACGGTTTTTCTTTCACTTTTTTCAGTGAAACTTCTGAAGTACATTGACTAAACTACAAACTCTGTAAATGGCGAGATTCCAGCCATCTTAACACGACGACTCCTCAGGAACTTAGCTTGAAAACCTTTCCTGTGGCTGTGATGGGTTCTGTGTCCCCAACGTTCTTGGATTGCGAATTTCTATTTGGCACAGTGTGACAGTTGTGTGCAATAATGTATGAAGTGAAAGTGTCTGTCAAAAGCTGTTTTTAGTGCCCAGTTGAAAGTCCTGACATCAGCTTAGGGAGAACTGAGACATTTACCCTTTCCCTGACATCCTCGGAGTGAGAGTGAGGAAAATATCCGTCCCTCATAAGCCATCGGTAATGAGAATTTGCTCCAGCTATTTGCACACGTCTAAAACCCCAGCTGAACCAACGGGCTGCTTGTATTTTTCCAGCAGGGTTCCCTGATGATATGGTTGTCGGGTTGTTTGCTTGCTCGGCTCACTCTGTTCTGGCCTGACCTTGAATGCTTTAAAGCCTGCTCTGCTGGGACTTGACATTAAAAAACTCGCCCTTGTTACATGCTGTTTGAGACGGCAGAGATGTGTAAATGATGTGTTTGGCCTGGTTTTCAGACCCACGGTTTGTCTCTGTGGAAAGGGATTGCTGAGAAGACTGATGTAGCTAAACACAGGTCAACCCTCTTCATGTGACATTAGTACAGTGTTTCTCAATTCCAGTCCTCAGGTCCCCTCGCCCTGCATTTTTTTTTAGGCGTTCCCCTTCTGCCACACACCTGGTTTGAATGTGTGGGAGATTTACATGCTTCTGCAGTACTTGATGACTGTGGAAGAGGCCATGCAATCATTTGGATCAGCTGTTCTGAAATAGAGACACATCTAAACCTTACAGATCGGGGGGACTTGAGGTCTGGAATTGAGAAGCGCTGCATTAGCAAAAGTGTCCTTTTCTGTCCACTACACAAGTATGCACTACTTTGTATTTCTCTACTAGATAAAATCTAGATGGAATTTGTTTCATTTTGTGATTATAGAGCTAAAAGTTAAAATGATCATATAATTAGATGAGTTGTAGTAATCAGTGCTACTGTTGATTCTGCTTTATAAAGCCTAAGCTTTGTGTTCCTCCTTCATGTGTAAACGTTGAAACGGGTTAATAAGGGGGCCCTGGATGTGAGAATGTTTTTTTTTATATAACGTTCTTCATGGTAATCTTCCTGTTATGACATTTTTTTTTTATCAACATATACATTTTTTTAAACTCACCTGACAAATTAACAACAAAGATATGGATCCTTTCGGGGATGAAGCAGCAACTTGTTACAAACTGTGTCTGTTGCACAGTGAAGCCTTTTAGGCTAAACTAAATATTTAGAAACTAAATATTTTAAAAATCTTGAGTTTTTTATGAATCAGAGGTGCTTCAGATGAAAAGTCAACAGTTCAACTTAAAAATAGTGCAGTTCCCAGGATGTGGGTGGGCACTGTTTCACTGTTTCACATCTAAAATTATCCTGCATCTGTTAAACATGGAGATGGTGGGATAAATGTAGCATCCAGCTGTTACCATCATGCTTTAACTCATGCTCCTAAAAAAATTAATAATTAATTTTTTTAATTAATTTTTATTTCATTAGATATGTATAATGTGTTATTGTCTCACATTGTACATGATGATGAAGACTGTAATAGAATTACAGTAACTTACTGGCAACACTGCTGCCAGTAAGTTATTGTAAACTCCACAGGGAGTTTTTTGACACTGCTGGTTGGAAATGTTAGTTATAGTCATGCAGAAGCCAAAGAATGAACTATTCTGATACTATTCCAGTCTGATTGCTCTTTTTGTTGTTGCTTTTTAATATATGACAATTGGAAACATCAAAACATGTAGATTTCATTTAGAAAGCAGACATGATACTTGTCAGTGTGTTATTTCTATGAAGCTACAATAAACTTTATTCACAGATATTTATACAGGAAGCATTTCTTCGTTTAAATGAGCTTTCCTCCGTTCTTAGAAACGGCTCTGACGCACATAGGCAGGGAGCCAACACAGTTGTTTGCCAACATAAAACAATGGTTTCTGCAGGATGAGGACATTATCTGATCTGTACTGGACTGAAAGTAGATTGTATTTCACAAGTTCCTGCCACATAGGAATTTTTAAATTCTTCTTTTATTCTTTCTTCCCTTAAAGATAGAGAAGCACTTCCCAAAACTGACTTCAAAGACAGTCTCTCTTGTATATTCAAAAAGAGAGAACATCTTCCGCACATTTATCCCGACTCATTTCCACCTTTTTCACCATTTTCTCGTGTCTCAGACTACTCTAGAATAAACTGTGAGTAAAGTCAATTACTTCCAACCCACCTTTATCAGTTTGTACCTGGACTTACTGTCAGTGGAGGCACGCTTGAATTAAAATATTTCTTTGGATTCTGACTGCAAGCTCAGCAATGGCACCCCCTGCTTTCCCCCCCTTCTGCTCAGTGTGGACGAGCATGAGCAAGCATTTCCCCTCCTGGCCACCTATGTTATCTGTAAATAGACGCTGAATGTTCATACATGACTAAACAGTTCATTTTAATGAGTGCTTAATCCGATTAGAAAACCGCTATAATTTCTCCCAGCCAGCAGTGTTGTGCTTCTGAAGGTTAAAGTTGTTTTCCGTCACAACAGACGGCGGCACTGATTAGTACAAACATAAAAGGCTCAAACTTAAGGCTGAGTGTTTAAAAAGTTACCTGATGTTTGCCATATACACCTTTTAAAAATGATACTTTTTACATTTTTTTATTTTTTAAGCAAAGAGTAAATTTGATTCCCAAAAGTTTCTGGCACAATTTCACCAACTCCCACAGTGTGCAGAGAGAATCTGAGGTCTGGTGAGGTGAAGCCTCCAGCAACACTCAAAGCAGAAAACAACTTTATTTGCAAACCAACACATTTTGGCTTGTGAGCAAGGCAACAAAACCTTAGTTTCCCCTAGTTCGTTTTTAGAAACGCAAGAAATTATTAAAGCCAAAAAGAGTTGAACATTTTAACGATATTAGCCGATCACTCTGATTTTTCTTGCAAATTCTCTTTCTGGATCCTTTGGGTTTGAAAACAGCAACAAGCAGAAACATCTGATCTGCTGATAGCGAAACAAAAGTCTGCAGAGTTTCCACAGATGACATCACCAGCCAGATAATGGCTGCAATAAAATTATATCAGTGTCAGGGAGTTCAAATATGGTCGATATCTCTTATGCTATATGTAACTCCATTTATGTGCCATTAGGAAGTCTGTTTTTACTCATGCAACAAGAATAATGACAATCTTTCTTGATTCCTTTTTGGCCACTTTGATAAAGCCAAAATAATCCTAATGGAGCTGCATGAGCTGCCTTTCATTTTATCTCCAAGCCATAAAAAAAACGAACACAGAATCACATATAACCAAAACCTAAAATAAGAAGCATTGAATATTAAAATATTTCATCTCGCTGACGTCGTCTAGACCAATAGCTTCCTCCGACGTATAAATATTTAAGTAGGCGAGCATTAATCCTGAGCAACTATTTTAGGAGAATGGAACAGGGTGGTTAGCCGAAAACATGAGCCCAACCTGCATCTGGACACTTCTAGTGCATAATGAGAGCTTCAGAACCAGAACAAGAAAACCAGAACGAGAAAAAATGCATGTCTGCTGCTTCGGGATCTGCCCTCTCCCTGCAGCGCTGTCGCCCACTTAACAAGAGTTCTACAAAGATGTTGAAAGCAGCTAAGTTTAGTAGCTTTGCTCATTTAAATGCCTCCCTGTTTGCTATATATGTCCTACAGAATAATCTGACTGCTCTATTTCTCTAATCTCCTAGGACTGGTGATGCACTGTGGGTAAACTCTGCAAACGCATTTGATGGAGCAGCAGTTCTTATTCTTAATGGGTTTTATCAGCAAGCCAACGATTTCCTGAGCCGCCATGACAGATACAGCGTCAGCATCTGCAGCAATTCCCTCTGGGATCAATAAAGTATTTGGAATTGAATTGAATCGAATCAAATAGAATGGAATCGAATCGAATGGAATCGAATGGAATCTGGCTCAACAGAGGGTGAAAAAGGAAAGGAAGGCCGCTAAAATGATGGATGACGGTGCTGCTGGTAAAAGCTTTGTCAGAGCTGAGGAGAGTTGTGAACTGTGACCCTTGTCCTTATCTATAACAACTAAAGACATTTGCAAAAAACCGCTCTGGGTGGAGCTATTCTTAGAGAAAGACGATCTGTGACGTCAGCTGCACATGTGCGAGGCAGCTTCACAATGATGCACGCTTCGTTTGACTCTGTAACCGAATCCGTCGCAGCAGCGTGGCATTTATAAAGGATAGAGGCCACGATGCAGGATAAAGGTTGGAGGTGAACTTTGCTCTGAAGTGAACACAGAGGAGCTGTAAGTGCCAGAGTGAGTGATGGGGCTCTCCTCCTCCTATTATCTTCCAGCAGAACTAATTACAAGGTGATGGACAGCAGACTAATCACCAGGGCCACCAGTGGCTTCAAATTAGACTGAGCGTGATGTCAGGCCTGCTGTTATGATGGAGGCGAGGCGAGGCCCACGGAAGGACGCAGGTCCACGGAGAGTACATGACGAGATGCAGGGAATGGAAATTAGTCAGGATTGACACATCTTGAGCTGGGGAGCAGAAACAGAAGAGATGAAAACCCGGCCGTTTCTGGATTTTGTTGCCTCTGCCCTCCATCCTTTGTCTTGCTTGTCTCCAGTTTGTTTTGGGTTTTTTTGTTCTGTTTATCTGTTATTTCAAACAGTCTTTGACATTGATTCATGCTTCAGGCAGCCAGTGGGGCTCCTGAACTCATTCAACTTTACTTGCTTCTTGTTTTTATCTTTTTAATCCAAAAAGAAACTAATGCATGGCGTCTCGAAGACGCAATCTTTTCACGGATACTTTCTCTTTTAGGCATTTCTCTTTTGGATTTCTCATTTATGCTGAAACATTTTTTACTCCAAATTTCAAATCTTTTCATCCTACATATTTCCCTTCCTTGAATCCATTACCCCTCAGCCTGACTAGAAGAGTTTAAAGGACACACAGACGTCAACATCGCTTTCTCTCAGTTAGTCCATTAACCATAATTAACTCTTAGAATGTGCTAATTCTTTTCCAGGGAAAATGAGTTAGTTTATTGTTTCTCCAGAGCTTTTTGTCAGTGAAACCTTTGTTAAAAACCACAGAGGAGGTCAGTCATTTCCCATCTTTCGCTCTATGTCGGTCGTGGCAAATGGATGATCTGGCAGGTTTTTCCTCTCCACTGTCGCTACATGCATACTCAGTAAGAGGGATTGCTGTAAAGTCAACAACACAATTGTCTCCTGTCGCTAAGTAAACGAGGCAAGTCAGAGTGTCAATGCAATCTGCTGGGTTTCCTTAGAAACCTTTTAAATTTGAACGAGAAGCTTAACTTTTATGCATCGTCTGTAACTCAACTAGGAATAAGTGTAATCTGTGCGTGATTGGATTGACTTTTTCGTAAGATGCCTTGAGACGACGTCTTGCCAATTTGCATTGAAGTGAAAATGAAATGAAACACATCCCAACCTTTTTCTCTCTGTGGAAAGGAGCTGTTATCACCTGCTGCCGCGCGTCTCGTACAATAGCAGACGCAGCCATGTCTTTCACAGTGACAGAGACATTGTGGCTCCTGTGAAATCGCTCTGCTATTCTTTATTGGGCCCGTGTCCCTGCCAGGCCTGGTCCGATGATCCCATCATTATCATATCCTTAATGCATCCCGCCACACTCTACATTTCCTCTGGCATTCCATCCATCTGCCTAATGGGCCAACTGGGTGCGGCCAGTCAGTCATCGCTTGTGCAATCTGTGGCTTGTGTTTGTTTGCACCGCCTCTGATCTCTTCAGCCATCCTGAAGTCATCTGCTTTTGCTCAGATTTCGTAGCTGGGTTCATATTTTGGCCGAGCCACCGCCGGCACAGGTGGATGTTTTCACGGTTTCGTTGTGCGTTTGTATCGCTTGTCGCTGCTCGTATGCGCCGTAGGTGTGCGTTGGTTGTATATCAGTGTGTCAGTGTGAGTGAAACCTCTAAGTCAGCCATTAAACCATTACAGGCCGTAACTGAATCCTCTGAAAGCTCAGCTCCCCGTCGCTGCTGCGGGAAGATGATGGATGGGAGTGCAGCGGAGGAGCGGCCTTGCGATTGCTGGATGGTGATAAAAACAAACAGAGCAGTGGAGTGTGTGAGGAGTGTGTGTCCAGGACAGGTAGAGGGCGCGTGAGGTGATTCCCGCTGTAGTAAATGTGAGCAGGCTTTATGTTCACTAAAGAGGGAAAACAGCTTTGACCTTCCTGCTCTGCTCCTGGCTGAGTCATCAGCCTCCCCTGGAAATAAGAAGTGTCAGGTTTTCTTTATGTTCCGGTTATTGTTAAAGCTGTGTGTGTGCGCGCGCGTGTGTGTGCGTGGACTTATGTATGCTGCTATTTGTTTGAAAACAACAACTTCCTCAAATGTGCCAGAGTACTGTGAAAAACTCTTAAATCATTCCTTTTTTTTTCAAAATTTGGCCTCCAATGAGTTCAATGTTGTTGGATTTTTTTTTTTAAGGTTTTCTTATCTTTTTGGTCCTTCATAGTTAGACTTTAGTTGTGTTTTCAACGTCAACGTCAAACTCAAACTGGATTTGATGATAACCACTTTCATGGGCATGCTGTGTGGATGCTTTTCTTCAGCCTTTGATAGTAAATCTGGTTCAATCTGCTTAAGACTTAGACTTTATTGATCCCTTGGGAAGACTCCCTCAGGAAATTGAAATTACCAGTAGCTTACAGAAAATAGTAGCACAGAGTGAAGAAAATACTAAAAACACAGATTAAATACAAAGATACACACTAAGTGTGAGTGTGTACCTTTCAGCAGGACAATGACCCAAACATACAGTCAGAACTGCAGTGAAATTACTCACATCAACGCATATCGATGTGGTAGAATGTCTGAGTCCAGACCTAAACCCAGGTTTTATAAAGAAAAGTGGGGATTTTTGTCAGTCTCCCTGGTTGTGCAATTTTGATAAACATCCCCCTAAATGTAAGACCTGCTTGCTGCAACTGCAGCCTAAATCCAACCCTAACTTTCCAGAATCTATTTAGAGAAAAGCGTATCTTTTTCTCTTTAATTATGCTTTACGGCTCTGTCGCATAAAGTCTCACCGAGGTCTGTAGTTTTACGCGACATAAAATGTGGGACAAGTTAAGAAGTTTCAATACTGCAAAAGTCTCCTTCAATTCATAAAAAAAAAAAAAAAAATCCACAAACGGTTTCAAAATGAGGGTGGCGGGTTGCGCTCCTCTCCTCTCCTCCCCTTCACCTTGTCGCCTCCACAGGTGTCACCTCCTCTCCCCTGCTTTCACCCCAGCCTCCCACACATCGCCTCTCACTCCTGACTCATCCTGCCTCTAAGCTTCCCAACTCGTGGTTTTAACAGACGCGTCAAGGACACAGTCAGGGGAAACGGGGAAGACGGGAGGGACTGCTGTAGGGGGACACTACGGCGAAAATGGAGGAAGCACAAGTGGGGATTTTTATTTTTCATCTTTTTTTCACGTCTCATCAGATTAATTGTCAGAGACGGAGGGAGCGGTGGAGGGAAGCCGCTGGAGGTGAAAGCTCGTGTGGTTGTGACCAGCGGAGGATTTCCGAGCCATCAGCAGCGTTTTAAGAGCTCTGATGGACTGAAAGCTGCGTTTGACTTTTCTCGTGTCTCTTTCATAATAAAGTTACTCTGGCCTGAGCTGATCTGAGAACTGCTGAGAATCGCTGGTTTGATTTGGAGGATTGATGACTACAGTAAAACACGGGATGTCATGTTATGTCATAATTCACTGAGCGCGTCCTCTTCTTCTTCTTCTTCTTCTTCTTCTTCTCCTTCTTCTTCTTCTTGTCTTTCTTATTTCCTGGTGCCAGACTCTGACACTGTGACATGAGACAAAAAGCCTCCTCACTGTCTGCATCGTCTTGTAGCTGCAGTTTCACTCCTCTCCTCTGTTCTGCATGACAAGTTCAGCAAAAGCAATAAATAAAAGAGACACCAAGCTCCTGCCTGGGGGCTCAAATTGCTTGCATGATTCTTTTCTCTTTTCCACGCTCTCTAAGACATCACTATTTATAGTCGCCGCCACCCGGAGGATGAACTGGAGAGGAGACGTTTACGTCCAGGCTGGGAGGAACTCGTTGTTTAATTGCTCCAAAAATAATCGTTTGATTCAGGGTTTGTTTTTGTTTTTTGTCTTGTGCTCTTCCTGCAGCCTGCCTGTTACAGTCTGACCTGGTAAACTACGAGAGAGTGAAGGAGTACTGTCTGAAGGTGCTGAGCCACCAGAGGGACCACTTTAAAGCCATGTACCGGGCCGGCATTGCCTTCTATCACCTGGGGGATTATGAATGTGCGTTACGCTACCTGCGCGATGCTAAGAACCGGGAGCCTGCAGGTGAGTCTGAATTATGCTAAATTAGACTGATCTATGGGAGCATAATCAAGAATAAATGCAGAGTGAAATACAAATAAAACGTTTTTGAGTAATCAAAACATTTATCCATTCCTAACCGTTGTTAGACGTTCCTTCAAAATATTTTTCTCAACAAGTGGGTTTGATGTGAAATCAGGAGAGATCTGATGGGATGTGTATTTTTTATTACCGGCATCTTGACAGATGGAGAGAGTTAACTGCATTGGGGGAAAACAGCCTGGATTCGGACATTAAAGCTGATGTTCTTGCGTCATGTTTTCTGTCCGTTTCAGACACCAACGTGCTTAGATACATCCAGCTGACAGAGATGAAGATGAGCAAGAGTGGACAGCGAGAACGGGAAAGCGGCAAAGAGACCCAGGGCTAATCCCTTCCAACTTCCTGGCCCTCCTGTTCCCTTTGACCCTTTTGGCAATCCTGCTGACCCCTTCCTCTCTCCTCCTCCTCCTCTTCCTCCTCCTCCTCCTCCTCCGACTCCTGACAGCAGCACAGACAGAACAGACCCAACCACCCGGCTGGTGACACACAAACGGGGCACATATCAACAACTGTCTGCTACTTTCTCCTCTTCTCTCCTCTCGGTTTCTCCCTCAGGGGCTTCGGTTTCTCTCCCTGGACACAATCAGCAGCCTAACACGAAGAAAATCAACAAAAAAACAAACGAAAGACAAAACTGTAATATACTCATAGAAACCGTCCTTGTGCCGGAGTGAAAAAGGAGCTTCGAAGACCTGCACATGAACCATGAACGTTTGGTTGGTTTAGTACACACGTTCAAAGAGCAGAACATGCTTTTACTTCCTGCTTTCTTGCTCTTCTCTCTCTCTCTTTTTTTTTTTTTCTCTCTGCCTTGTTTCTCCAAGACCCCAAATTCTCGAGGAGAGTTTTTGGGCTCGGGAAGCTGGACCACACTGGCAGGAGGGCAGGGGTCTGTGTGCATGTGGGCAGGGGAGACGGCGTGAAGCGTGACGGTTGGTTGGGTGTGTGAGACGCATCAAGACCGCAGGCCCATTTTGATTGTACACCACGACCCGAACAGAGCCCACTATCAGACCAGCCGGAGACAAGAAGCTGCCTCTGTTCCCGACCCGTCATTTCTCTGCCCAACCTCTCTGCCACGCATCTCACTTTCTAGACTGTTCTTTCAATTCAAGGGCTAATTCAAGTGTTTGTAACTCCTCAGTTAGGGTTTTTAGTTTGCCGTCACGGTCAGTCGTACGTGAAATGTTTGTTTGCAGCACAGAGGCTAAATTGTCAAGCGGTTCTGGCCGTTGTCCGGTCCGCTGTTGTGGCGAGAAGAAGAAACAGAGCATTACGTCTCGAATCTGTCGTCCGAAGCCTCTCCCGGATCGCGTGACGTGGCCGTCACGTCGGAGAGATGGTGCGGGGCCTTCCTCTTTCTCCCGGTTCTCCACGAATGATGTCACAACGGAAAACAGCCAATGAGCTCAGGAGCTCCGTCGAACCCGGGTTGGCTCGTTGGGACTCGCTTTTCCAAAACGGCCCGACCTTTTCCCGCTAACGCCGAACCTTCCCAGTGGTCGCTGAGACCACTGAGGAGACTCCGGGAAAACAACCTCACACATCGGCCCAAACCACAAGCGCTGAGGCACTCTGCTGTCAAAGCAGAGAGCCGTCTGAGATTCCTCCTGCTTTCAGTTTGCGTTGTGCTGATAGACAAACACGGCTGTGAGGGCATGCAACATTAGCATCCGAAACTACTGAAGTTAGTGCGTATCCATTACTGGCTGTCAAAACTCTGCCGCTTGCTTCTGTTGTGGCTCATGAAGCTGAATCATTGATATCGCAGATCTCTTGTTCTCTTTCTCTGATGGCTTTTCTGCAGGTTTAAATCGTCCGGCGCGGTGTTCTGGCCAGGGGCTCGATTGATCATATGTGAAAGCATGACCCGATTCCCTCTCCTCTCTGGGTGGAACCCAGATTTCCTCGGTCCTTTTGTGCAAGCCCACGCTCCGTCCGCATGCAAAGCGTGGCTCTTGAGGGTTATTTGAGAAGTTTTTTTCGACTGGGGAATTTATTGGCCCCGTTGCGTTCTGTCATGGCATGCTGCCACTAAAATGCTTGCTCATGCAATCTGCTTAGCTCTTCTCTGAACTGAGAGGGTAGTGACTGTGATCACAACGGTAAGAGAGGTACGAAATATCTCTGGATAGAGCTTGTTGTTGATTTACAAAGGTGGAGGATTGCTGCTCTGAAAGTTAAGGGATCAAATCAGATGCTGGGAAGGAGATTCATTTGATTTATTGGCCTGGTACGAGTTCGAGAAGTACCCACAGTAAGTGTGTCAGTGGCGCTCTGGAGAGACGGCGCCATGAGTTGAGGAGACCGGCGTGATACATGGAGGCTCCGGGGAGGGGAGGAGAAGTAGGCCAAGCAGTCAAGCAGTCGCAGCCCCTTGCAGAAGACGCAGCGAGGTTCAAATCACATTTATCATTCATGACTACATGATGGGGATACATGACGAGGCTCACGAAAACAAACCTGCAGCTCAGGCATCTCGCCGTCGAGGAAACATTCTCCTTAAGGAGTCTGACAGCTGGAATTCACTTTCAACCATAAGAAGAAGAAGACAAAAACCCCAGCTGTTTCAATGCTGTAAACTTTAACATGATGACGTGATAACAGTGTTACACACAGCCTTGCAAAAGTATTCATACCTCTTGTAATTAGGCTCATTTTCTGTGATAGTCCAACACAAACTAGATTGTAGTTCTGAAGCAGAATCAGGACTTCTTAAAGTTTTCTTTCACTATCGGCTTTCTGCTTGACATTCCCTAAAGATCAGGTTGGTGGAGAGCGTGAATTGTTAGCAGAGTTCCTCGGTCTCCATGATGCTGTTTGTTCAATGAACCGCTAATGTAGGATTTCTCTTTCGTGTTAGCCAAAAGACCACAAGCCATTAGTCCCCCAAAAGCTCGACTCTGCACTGTAGTCCACTTCCTGTGTTTTGGATCGGTCTCCACACATGTATTCGACCTGCTCCAGGGCTGGTGTGAATGCACCCACAAACCGAATACTTTTCAGATCACAGTGAAGCCAGGCTGGCAGGATGTGAAGGACAGGACAGAGCTGAGGGCCAGATTTGCTGGGACCCGCTAATAACTGCTTGCAGCTCTCTTTACATTTTCATTCGTGAAACTGTTGAAAACCTTGTGCCATTTTCCTTTCACCTCACGATTATGCGGCGCTTTGTGTTGGTCTATCCCATAAAAATCTCAACTAAAAATCATCAGGTTTGATACTTTTGCAGGGGCCTGTCAGCTTTAGCTGCAACATCCAAACATTGGGTTGGGATTGAGATGTGAGATGCAGAGACCGTTCTGCTCCTGCGCGCTCTCTGCCGTGTGTTTATGTCTTCTGCCTCCCAGAGGAGATAAATCAGCAGCAGGAGCAGCAGCAGCAGCAGCAGCAGCAGCAGCAGCAGCAGCAGCAGCAGCAGCAGCAGCAGCAGCAGCAGGCTCGGTCTCCATGGCTGCCGGAGCCGAGCCTCCTCTCCCACAGGGTCCCTCGGGGATCGGTGTCCCCCCTCACGGTCGTCTCTCCACGGCTCCGGCTCATCATCTTGTTTTTGTCTGGCTGTGCTGAAGTCATCTTAGCTCATCGTGTAAGTGAAAGGTTAACTAGCTGCACACTGAGCAGGTTTGTTGCTTACTGACCGCGCCGACTCTGAGGCTGTTAATGGCGGGTAAAAGCATAATCCAACAACGAGCTGCGTGTGCAGACAGAGACTCCCTCATCTCTTTGTCAGTGTGGCTTTGAAAACAAACAAAAAGCACAACGGGGGGGGGAAAAAAACAAAAACAAATAGACTAAATAAATGGCTGTGTTATTTATTCATGTATTTTTATTTTATTTCAATTTTTTATGCTCTTTTTACTTTTGATGTCATTCAAGGTAAATGTTTGTCAAATGTCAAAGTAGTTTTTTGTGAATATGTAATACAAATGTACAAAAAAAAAAAAGTTACAGAAATGGAAAGTTTTATGGTTGTGAAAAGCTTTACTTTACTGAATTCCTTTATCTACAGAGAAGAGATAGAAAAGAGAGTTTTACTAAAGCTCCTCCTCAGAGCTGCATCGTGACTGTGTCTGTATTTGTTGGTATTTCTCGTCCCGTCGAGGGGAAACTACAACGGCTAAGAGAGAGAGAGCGCAGAGCGATCGGCGGCCCCGGCTGAGCAACGACCCACCGTGGCACCGGTGGCGCCTCACGCCTTCAGCCCGGCGGTTCGACCAGGACGGACAAAACGCCGGGGAGGACGGGGCTCGGACTGCGCTCTCGTGTGGCCTCACTCCCCGGAGGCCATTTTTTTCATTCGACTTTCAAACCTGAGAGGCCTCCATCACAGGATCTACCGAACTGCAAGGCCGGGAATGCACTAGTAACTGGAACATGAGGATTATGAATAAAGTTCAAAACAAAAAGCAGTTCTTGTTGTTGTTGTTGTTGTTGTTGTTGAAGGGGTGGAGCGTTTGCTGATTCTCCTCATTTCAGTCTCTCTAGAAATGAGAGAAATTTCAATGTGGAACATTTTTCAAGTGACATTTAAAGGAACAGCGGAAATATTTTAATCATGGTCTATCTCCAGGCTTTTTTGTGGTTTCAAGAAACCACATTTTATTTTATGTTAGCTGTACATGTTTATTATTATTAATTATTATTATTAGTCATTAGTCTTAAAAAAAAAAAACTCCCAAACTGAAAGTCTAATTCAAAACTTTCAAAGAATTGCACAATTCAAAATGTTTTCAGTTCAATGAATCATAAAATCAAGCGCCTTTTATGACGCTGTAACTTTTTAAACCATTTGATGAGTAAGCTTGGTGACTGTCCATCACATTAGACCATGATTCATCTGATGACTCCTGACCTCCAGGGGTTTTTTTTTTTTCCTCTGCTGACTGGAGCGTGTCCTCACTGTCAGTGACTTGAAATCACTCAGGTTCAGTAAGCGCTCTCGCTTTTTGATGTCGGGTTTGTTCAGTGAGGCGCAGAGTCATTTCCTAATGAAACTGCACGAGCGGCGCAATGGGCAGGCTGAAGATTCGGTGGAAGACGAAGCGAGGCCTTCTGCAGATCTGAGGGACACAACCACCTGGCAGGCGGTCTGGCAAGCTGTTCCCCTCGGAGCCGGACAGAAACACTCACTGGTCCAACTCGCTTTTTCTGTGTCACCATCCTCTCCAAACACTGTCGCCTCCTGATTCTGCCTGCTTTTCTCGCTGCTAAAATATGTTTTTACGGGCAGAAGACATTGGTGGGGGGGGAGAGAGAAAAGTAAGACAGTGGAGATAACAACGGAGGGATGCTGGAGACATCCCTCCGTTGATACAGGGTCAAATCAAAGAGTAGACACAGGAAGTGGCTCCACTCTGTCTGCCTCCTGTTGAAGCTGCTCTATAACCTTTCTGAACTGCCTTTTCACTTCATCTTCAGCCATCTTCCACTTTTTTTTTGTTGAATCTCTCTCTCTGTGAGTGATGTTGCTTTTATTAGCGTCACCATGGAAGTGAAAAGGGGTTGCTAGGTAACAGGCTGGCGTCTGAAACGGTGTTTGATTGGCGCTACCACAGAGAGAAAGTGTGTGTGTGTGTGTGTGTGTGTGTGTGTGTGTGTGTGTGTGTGTGTGTGTGTGTGTGTGTGTGTGTGTGTGTGTGTGTGTGTGTGTGTGTGTGTGTTTATGGCTGCAGGATCAGGGAGTCACTACAGGAATGCATGACGTGGAGAGAAACACAGCAGACTCGGAAGAGATATGACATCATAGCGCGCAGTGGTGACACCTGGTGGAGCGCGGCTGTTACTGCAAGCGCCTTTGTCTGGTGACATAAGGTGTTGTTGGCAAGAGGGAAACACGCTCACTGAACGCTGATGCTGAATAATTCATGTTTAGGCGTTTGGAGCAGCATAATGACGTGTGTTTCTAGTTCTTCTCCACACTCTCCTTTGCTTTGGACTTTAACTGCCTTTTAAAAGCATTTTTTGGTTGCACTTTATCTGAACTTTAGACTCATAAGACTGACATGACACGATGGAGTCTTAGAGAATATTTATGACTCATGAAGTGTCATTTGGGGCGTTTGAACAGAGGACGAGCTGAAAGCTAACTGCTGGTGTTTGCGTCGAATCGATGAATTAAAAATAAACATTTGTGAACTTTTCGTGCGTTTTCGCGTTTCGCGTCGACGTGAGTGACGTCGGGCTCTTTCGGGGGAAACATGAGGAAACGGTGGATCATTTGACTCCTGGGTGCTTTTGCCGAGATGCGATGAAACAACGTGACAAAATCTCCACAAATGTCTTTGCTCGTGTCGTTTTTGTTATTTTATTCACCTCTCATCCGTCGTATTCCACACAGATTCCTCACAGGCAGAGACAGAAGACAACACAAACGTTCAGATTCCCAGGTTGTTGTTGTTGTTGTTTTGGGGGTTTTTTTAATCGGTTTCTTCTTCCCATATTAACAAGTATGTACAAATATCACCTAGGAAGAGTACTGAAATCATAATAATAGTAATAATAATAATAATAATTACTTCTTTCCCACAGTAACAACAGTTTCAATAAATACTCGGTGTTCTTAACCGCACAGAGGGAGAATGAGTTTGGGCTCACTCTTGTAGCAAAGGGATTGTCATCGATCCCGAGAAAGAAAGAAAGAAAAAAACAAAAAACAAAAACAAACAGTCGCACGGATCCACTCTCGCACGCAAACACACGCACAGTATTCACCTACAGGAACCTGCACAGTCGAGTAAATACTGTCTGCAGCCGATAAAAACCGCCCGGCGCACGAAAGCAACCGCGTCGGTTTGATTCCGCCGACGAGCTGCAAAGAGTTTCTCCTAAAGAGCCGCCGACGTCGGAGGTCAGAGGAGCGGGAGGCTGATGCTGGAATCGGAGGTTGGAGAGGGGAGGAAAGAGGAGGGGAGGGGGGGAGGCTGTGTGCGTTTCCGGTTCTGCGTCGCCGGGATGAGTGGGATCGATGCTGCCGACGGACAGAGGAGGAACGATGCGGAGCAGCCCAGAGAGAGAGAGAGAGAGAGAAAGAGAGAAAGAGAGAGAGAGAGAGAGAGAGAGAGAGAGACGGCGGCGACGTGCGGTGGGAAAAGAACTGGCGACGTTTGCAGATCCCCCTGGCAAGAATGCTACAGCAGCAGCAAAGCTGAACAATTCAACTATATATTCATATATATGTATATATACATGTATATATACACTCTGGGAAAAATTTAAGAGAGCACTTAAAATGATCTCTGGTTTGACTCTTTACAGGTTTATGTTTGAGTAAAGTGAACATTGTTCTTTTCTTCCATGAACTACTGACCACATGTCTCTGAAACTCCGAGTGAAAATGTTGTATTTATTTGCAGAAAACGAGAAACGGTCAAAATAACAAAAGAGACGCAGCAAAGAAAACAAGCTCCTGCTCATTTATGAACGATAATAGCAATGTCTCAACTCAGGAAGAGTTCAGGGATCAATATCCGGTGGAATAACCAGGAGGTTTTCAATGGGGTTCAGTGAAGTGGGCTCTTCATTGTTTTTCCCAGTGCTGTTAATGATTCAACTGGCACTAACAGCTGCGATTTTCTGAAAGTGCAATTATTTCTTTACACAGCTATGCTGCTGCAGGAAAAGATGAATTCGCTGTTTTATTAACTTTGTCTTCAGCATCTTTACCAGGGGTTCCAGTAAGCGTGGCCAGCTCTGGATGACATCAGCCAGTCTGGACTTTGAGGCAGAAGAAGCAGACAGGGATGTTTAACTCAATGCCAAACAACAACCCGACTGCGAAAAGGTGGAGGAAATAAGACTGTTTTTAATGCACACGTTACCAGTCCACTCAGGTTTTTGTTTTTTTTTCACGTTTGGAGAGATGAGGATGAAGACCACCATGCAGAAGAAGAACGAACATGCTCCGGAACTACGACGACGGACGTGAGGCGACGTTTTCCTGGTCTTGTTCAGGCAGCGGACAGGAATGAAGAAGAGAGGAAATGCGTGGAGATGCACAGACAGGAAACAGCACTAGGAGGCGGACTGAGATGACCGTTGGTACCTTTAAAAAGTGGCTTTTGTTTTTTTTTAGACGCTTTGATGGCTTTGGAAAGACGTTTGGCTGGACGAGATCAGTACCGGGCTCTCAGAGGCCTCTGGGCCCTCGGCGTCACGCAGAGCAGAGGCCGAGGAACGCTGCAAGGGTTCACGCCATTTCGGGAGACGAGCGACTGTCACCAAGCGGTGCGACGTCTTCAGAAGTGGGATTTACTTCCGAGCCCCAGAAGCCTTAAAACGTGTCACTACAAGTACTGCTGTTCGCACAGAGCGGCCGGCTGCGGCTGTCCGCAAAGCGGAACGGTCGGGTCCAGACTCTGGCCCTCCATGTCCATGTCCATCAGGTTGGGCCGCGTGGCGCCGGCGCTGCTGTCCCCGGAGCCCAGGGGGCTGTCGCAGCTGCTGCCCGGCGACGAGCTCAGGGTCCGGCACACGGAGCCCAGCTTCCTGTGGTCGGCCCTGATCCGGGCCGGGGTGGGCCGCGGCCGCGGGGCGAACTCCAGGGTCTTGGGTCGCTCCAAAGGGCTGATGAGGAAGGCTGGGCACCGGGGCGGCCGGGGCTTTACGGCGGTGGGGGACGTGGGGGTGGACCGTGGACGGGTCCGGGAGGCGAGGGATGTCCAGCCGGTCTGGAGTTCCTGAGAGGAAAAGGGAAAATAAACGTGGGTCGTTTCTGCGCCGCAAGAAGAAAGAATCTTAGCAAAGTCGCATCAAACCAAACAAGTAACTTTTCAGCAAGAAATAAGAGCCTGTTTTATTTCTCATTGAGGGGGAAAAAAAAAACCTTTCCACTGGTGGATTAACTCACTGAAAATATGGAAAAAATGTCTCGTTATAAAGTAAATAATGGTGGAAACTTTTCACCAACACGAAGAAGGAATTATTGAAAAGTTACTTGCAAGTTAGTTTTGTCTTAAAAAATATTTGCACGACAAACTTGGTGAGATTTTGTGTTTTTCAGTACATAGAAGGTTTCATGCCAAGTTTTTCCCTCGGAATATTATTTCTATCACTGTATCAGAACCGATGAGGCACATTTACTGCATTATGCAGCAGAAAGTGATTTGATCTGGAGTTACTTATCACTGAGATTGTTTTAGAAACGCAACTTGAAGTGAAAATTAGCAATAAGAGCTATAAGTGGAGCTCATACGCTGTCTGTTCATATTCATGATTTTTAACGTGAAAAATATCTGATCATAGGAAATGTATTGATTTATTGCCGTCATAATAAATTACTGATGGCACATAATTGCTTTTCTAATCAGCCTGATAGTCTGAACAGAAATGTTATTTTTACTGTCTTCTCCGCCGTTTGTGCCACAAGAGTGTGAGTAGATATCGACATCGACATCGTCTTGTCCAGAAGAGACACGGAGCCGCAGTGAGTGACGCGTCCGTTCTGCGTACCTTTAGACGCCGCGGTGACGGGATGAGGAGGCATCGGCATGCTGCCGTCAGACGGAGTCCTGCGGTGTCCCAGTGTCTGCGCTCGGGGTCGGATGGCGCTGTCCGACGGCGTCCGTCTGTGTCCCCTGTTGAGAGCCATCGCTGCCGACACGTGGGTCGGCGTGAGCGACTGGTTGGGCTCCCTCTTGAAGCTCTCCGCCCGCAAGTCCAGGAGCGGGTTGAGGGCGGGAGCCGGCGACGGCGGCGCCGCCGGCGAGGGCGTCTTGACGCCCGCCGACGGGGTCAGAGGGTAGTCGTCCGAGTCCGAGGGAAGGAGGGACTTGGTGGAGTTGCAGTCAGACAGGGAGGACAGAGACAGGAGTGTGACGCAGGGGGACGGGTCCAAGCAGGCGAGCCCGGAGTCGTGGTGTCTGGAGAGCGTCAGCGACAGGTTTCTGCTGGGCGGGGAGGTGCTGCGGCGGAAACGGCCCGTCCGCTGGAACAGACCCTCCTTCTTCTTGCGCTGCTCCTCTCGGTCCTGCTCGTCCTGAAGCATCTGGGAGCCACAACAAGGTTCACAGAAACAAATCTACCTTCACCTGCTGTCACCACGGCTCACATGGCAACACGGGGCTGAAACGATTTTCAACGAAGAAGCGATTAAATCGCGATTGATCGATTAGTGAAATGATCGTCAACTAATCCAGGAACGGACTCATCATTAACTGGAGTATGCAAACAAAAAAAAAAACATTCAGAGCAGCATTTAAGCCAAAACTGAACCAAATATATATTCACACATTTTACATTTACGCATAATGTATGTATAAATGTAAATCTGTAAATATATCCCAGCAAAAACTCCTGAAGCGGCAAACGAACAGATCTTTTCATTTGCGAGTCCAAATCTTTGTTAGGATAAACGTGTGTGTTTAGACACCTCGCTGTGTTAAATTTAATCGTAGAGAACAGAAGAAAGTATAAAATTAAAGTATTAAAATTAGATTAAAATCTGTGGACAATCAGTAAATATGTGACAAGTAAATAATATCAGGCCTGGCACTAATTAATCTATCAATTATTCTGACGGTTGATCGATTGGATAAAAAAAATGGTACATCACAGAGATTCATTTAAATGATTCACGTAAAAAAAGAATGATTGATTCAATTCCTTTTTAAGTAAGAAAATAAACATCTTATTGCCTAGAACGAAATCACAGCATTCTTTAAGTAAATCAGGTGAAGCTAAAGCTGAGGAGTTTTGACTACAACTTATTAAAACCAAAAGGGCTTTTATGTTTTTATCTTAAATGCAAACTCGATTTTTTTTGTGCAGATCAATTACTGCGATTACTGTGTTGTTCTTTGCAGAAAACTGGCCCTTTTTCCGAGTGTGGACTGCAGTTAACGATTAATCGACCACTAAAATAGCTGATGGTGATTCTAACAGTCGCTTCGTCGCGATTCATCGCTTCGGCTCTAAATAAGAAGCGACTCTACGGCCGAACAATCAGGTGGTGGTTCGGTGGTTCGGGCCCCACCTGCTGCTTGCCCAGCTGCAGGAGGTCCTGGCCCAGACCGACAGAGGCCAGCAGAGAGGCGCAGCCCAGCAGCAGCATGTCGCTCTTCTTCCTCTGGTTGCAGCGGCGAGCCGAGTCCTGGTTGCTGACGCCCATCCACAGGCCTCCGGACGCCGGGCAGAGGCCCGCGCCGCCGGCCGGAGGCGCCGCGTTGGGGCCCAAGCCGCCCCAGTCGTCCGCGGCCCCGTTGCTGCCGGTCTCTGACGGCGGCAGGGACCCCGGCGACTCCTCGAACTCGGAGCACTCCTCTGTCGTCCACAGAAGGAGAGAGAGAGAGAGAGAGAGATAGAGAGAGAGAGACAGAGAGAGAGAGAGAGGAGTCAGACTGAGAGGAGACGTGCGGCGGACCGGTCCCGGCGGAGACTCACCCATCTCTTTGAGGCTGGAGAAGCCGGGCCTCGTGGGAGCGTGTTTCGGGGACTTCCCCAGGTTTGGCGCGCTGGATGAATAAGGCCTACCCTCACTGAGGGATTTCAGCCTGCGAGCGCAGAACCGTATGAGACCGGGAAGCATTCACACAACTTTTCCACAGTTTGCCACTCTGCAAACTCAAACACTGACGTTTCACTGAGATTTTATTTCCCCTTTGTGACAGAAACACAAAGTGGCTCATAACTTTGAAGGGAAAAGAAAGTATTTAGAAAAGAAAAATCCATGACGTGAAGGCTGTGTCATACTTTAGGAACGGATTACAGGCTGCAATTTGTGGGATTTTATACTGGGATTAAATTACACCCAGATGGACTTTTATTTAAGGGTTCCATAGTAAAAAGGTGCAATTTTTAGATTTTCGTTTGTAAAAAAAAAAAAAAAAAAAAAAAAAAAGACAACAAACAAATTATGCAACCTTTTCTTTCCACTTCTTAATTAAGTGCTATTTTATGCTGGTCTATCCCATAACATCCCAATAAAACCAATGAAATGCCTGCAGATATTTTTACAAGTTCTCACAATACTTTAAGCTGTCTTTTTTTTTTAAGTCAATTAAAATCTGAGCAGAGCTCCATCTAAATTATTAGAGGACCTGTACACAGACCAGCAGGTTGACGCAGCCTTTCTATAACTTATGATATTCTCTATATTCACAGATCTAGCTCAGCCAGAAGCAGCTCTTACTTGTCCTCTCCTCCGAGCCGCTCCTTCTGGTGGGTGGAGCTCGGGCCCCAGGTGCGTCCTTTCTTCTTATTGGCCGTCAGCTCTTTGTTATTACACACGGCGGTGCGGCCCCACGTTTTACTGAGGTCGCTCGGGGTCACTGAGACACACAAGGAAGCACTTAAGACGACTTTCACATGTCCTGTTCTTGTCTCTCTTCGACTTGCAGGCGACTGATCTCACGTCTGAAGGCTCGCAGGCGGGGCAAGACCCCCGGACTGGCGGGCGGCGTGGTGCTCTCGCTGCCCTGGTTCTTCCTCTTGTCCACGCTGGGGGACGCCTGCACTGTGATCTTGTGCTCAAAACCTGCAGAGACAGAGAAAGAGAGAGAGATTACAGATTTTTCATCTTCACCATGGCGGCCATCTTGCTTGGCAAGCGTGTTATGATGAAATATGGCCACAATTTCAAAAAAATGTAATTGAGCAAATAACAAGAATAGAACAGTGATAATATGATCATGAAGTTGTTTCACAATAAAGTCGAAATAATACGAGGATAAAGTTGGTACATTAGGAGAATGAAATAATGATTTCTGAAAATTACTACCCAAAGAAATAAAATAAAATAGTTGCTTTGGTATCGGTTTTACAGATAACTAAATAATTAACCTCTTAACACATCAGCATCAAATTAGAAACATAATTTTCATAAATAAAGAGGTTCTGATGCTCACGCTAGATCCTTTTCTCATTGAAATAACTTTCGCTCTCATGACTTTAAGACTTTCTTCATGCAAAATTACGTCTTTATTTTGTTAATCTTATGTCTATCTTGTCATGTTTGAATAAAAATGTTTGCGGCCCCGATACGCCATCGACCAATTCACGGAGGATTAAACACGTAAAACACACTGTTTGAAAATATTTTCTATCATTTGTAATTTCTTTTTCTTTTTTTTTTTTTTAAGTGATTAAAAGCAGCTCTGGCTGGGAAAAAATCAATATTTTATTTTAAAGCCATACTGCTCTGCAGCCCTACTGTAACAAGACCCAGGCTGCAGTTCTCGTCTCCACCCACCAGAGGGCAGACTGATGCAGTTGCTGTCCCGGCCCAGCTTCAGCCTGCTCTTCTTGAAGTGGCCGTTCCTCTTCTTCACCTTGGGCTTCTCCTGGTACATCTGGTGGATGATGATGTTCAACTCCCGCTCCACGATGTCGAACTCCCTCTCCGCCAGCTCCTGCTCCCTCCTCTTCAGCTGCTCCTCCTGCTCCTTCTGCTCCTCGGCCGCCCGGGCCAACGCCTCCTCCCACGACCTCAGCTCCTGCAGACCGGAATGAGGTGGAGGGAACGAGTGTAGCAAAGCGGCAACCCGATTTAACACCTGTGGGTTGCTGAGCTATTCCTGACGTGCAGAAACACTTCAGACCGACTGCGAGATGCTTCCCGGCGTCGGGCTCAAGCAACAGTATCCAAAAACTGTACTCAACTGAAAGAGTACCAATACTTCAACGTGTTTTTACTCAAGTAAGAGCAGAGATGCTTCATGGTGAATAAAAGAAGAAGCTACGGCGGAGCAAAAAATACTCCCAAACGTCAATTTCCTCCAAAAACTCAGTCACGTCAACGTGACTGAGTAAACGCTCCGGTTTCACCGCCCTCACCTTCTCCTTGGCCCGGAGCTCGTCAAACATCTGCTGGATCTCCAGCCTCCAGTCCTCCTGCAGCGAGTGGAAGGACTCTGGAGGCATCTGGAACATGGAGGACTGTTCGATGGCCTGCAGGCGCCGCAGGATGCTGGTGAAGGAAGGCCTGGCGCGAGGGTTGGAGCTCCAGCACTCTGACGGAGGAGAGACGGCAGGAAGGAGTGAGAGGAGCTGCTGCCGTCTGATGTGGCAGCTTGATTTATTTAACCGTTTCAGATTAAATGTCACCAATGTGCTTTGTGACCGCTGACGATGCTCTTGTAATATCTAAATAGACACCAGAAACATTCGTAATCCTGCTCATTTTAAGCAGCAGAATAATCGTTTAGTTTGTACATTTAGTAAAGTAATCTTTACTTGTGAGTTTTGTTTTAATTCATTTTCTGTTATTTTTTTTTTATATACCAGTATATAATTGTTACCTTCCTAAAATATTGGCCTATGTCCTCATTTTTATTATTTTGCAAAATAATCACCGCATTTTTATCGGCAAAATATGATTTATGCCAAATAAAAAATAAAGAAAGAAGCCAGTGTTTTCCCATCTCATTTGCGCTCTAAAAGTACATGTTTACGGTAAAACGGCAGACAGAAATGTTGTCGCTCGTTAGCAAAGCGCTGAGCAGTGAACCAAGTGAAATCAAAATCGTGTGTAGAGACCCCGTCACGCTGATCAGCTGTCAATACAATGCACAAACACAGAGCGGTGGGATTGTTGGACCGGCCGGGTTTTTCACTCCTGGCAGTCGCAGCAGACGACGGGGAAGGGGAAGGCAGCAAGATGGTGGCGGCATATGGCCACCATCGTGAGCCAGAACCCTGACTGACAGAGTTACAGACGACAGGCTGCATACCTACAATGAACACTGATCCACAAACCGATCAGTCCAACATGCAGCACGAACATCTGCTGCATGTTAGGTTTACAAAGAGAGTCTAACGAAGAGCAGTTTCTAACGAGTAAAGCTTCAAATAAAATGGAAAAAAAATAGCAGCTGGTTGTTGTTAGAAGAAATAAACTAGCATTAAATGCATGTTAGACAAAAGGAGGCAGGAGACACGATGAACAGGAGAGGGATAAAAGGATGAGCCTGGATCAGATGAAGAAGAGCAAAGAGCAGAGGCTTTAAGAGAAACTACTCTTTCTCTTTATTAGAGTAACAACCTGTCCTCAAACATCCTCCTCCTCACCTGTGCTTAAGATGGAGCACCTCAGGTCAAGTGTGTCCTGCAGGCGAGTATTTAAGCAGGGATGAAGTGAACTGTGAAACAAGAGCAAGCCGATCCTCCACAAAGGCTTCAAGGAGCAAGACCCAGAACTGCAGCGAGACGAACGCTAGCTCTCATCCTCAGCTCCTGTGTAATGCAACAAAACCTGCTGCAGATTCACCAGCTGCAAGCGCCAAGGCCTCCAGGACGGTCAAGTCATGGTGAGCAGCATGGTGAGCCGCTGGAGGGTTTTTCCTGCATCACTGGCGGCATGTCGGTGCGTTTTCATACCTGGTAGTCTGATAGGCTCGGTTCGATTGGGGATCAAAATTACAACATTTGCTACATTTTCAGCTGGTGAGGTTCGCTTTCGCAAACAATACAAACTAATTGGAAAAAAAAAAAACTGTTCCCCTCCTCACCTGTGGTGGCGCTGCACCAAGAACCAGTGAAGTTCAACTTCATCTTCACAAAATGTAAAACAAATGTTTTGTTTACTGGAGCGGCGTCGGATTGTAACAGTTGTAGGATTTCTCTTCTCTCTTCTCTGGTAAAGGACCATTTCTCCCAGTAAACCCAGACTCTCGCATTTGTTTTTGGTTGTATTTACCCAGAATGCCCTGCGCTTTAGTGCACTTGCTGCTTTTGGAGCGGGCTCGCGCTCAGTTTATGTAACTGAAACGCGACCCAGGCTTTTAAGCGGACAAGAGCTCACTTTTTTCGGTCTACGCCTCACCAAACGAACCGGACTTTCCAGACAAACAAACTGGAGTTTGATTAGAACTAAACAGGGTTGGTGTGAATGCGCCCTAAAGGTCAGGTTGGATGACTGGCGTAAAGGAAAACCACAGGCACAAACAGAGACGCTGTACATCTGCAACAATGCTCTCCGCATGTTTGGGTTTTACTTGTGCACAGTCAGCTGTCGTTGTGACATTTTTCCGGGCCGGGGGGGCGGGGGGGTCGCCCTCTTGTTCCCGCAGCGCCTGCTTACCTCTCAGCAGCACAACAAAAGGTTCAGGGCAGGTTGAAGGGATGGGGAGCGTCAGCTTGTTCATGGCGACGCCGTAAGCTACCGCCAGGGCGTCGATCTCCCGGTAAGGAACTTCTCCGGTCAGCAGCTCCCACAGCAGCACGCCAAAACTGCAAAACGAGAGAGAAGCGGTCAGTGATGGTTTTACCAGAACTACGACACCTTGCTGTGACTTTTCATGTCTCCTGAACTTTGAGTTTATTGTATTTTATGGGGGTTTTGAACACAAAGCGGCGCATAACGGTGAAGAGGAAGGACGCAGTTTGGGGTTTTCCAAACACCACACTGGAAACTATTCCAAGGGGAAACATTTTCACACACTGCTGCAGATCCTGCAGACATGGCGGACAGATGGACGGACAGCGATACCTCCACACGTCGCTGCTCTTGGAGAACAGAGAATGCTTGATGACTTCCGGCGCCATCCAGGCGTAGGTCCCCGCTGCACTCATCTTGGTGGTCTGGTGCCACTCTCTGGCCAGACCGAAGTCTGTGATCTTCAGGGTTTTCCCACTCGGGTCGTCCCGCTGCACCGGCTGCAGGATGAGGACTAAGGAAGAGGAGACAGATTAAATGAGCTGTTTGGTTTTATTAGTGAACACCACAGAAAGATTTTCCTCTCCTGCTTTAAAAAAAAAGTGTTGAAATAATAACAAGAGACTTAAAAAATGAGTGAGTAAAACAAGAATGCAATAACTTTTCAAGTGTACTATGTGTTTATCTGTGCATTTCTACAAATGCCTGAAAATATAATGTTCTGCAAACGGACGGGTTCTTTGTGCCAGAGATGGACGCATTTTGCTGCCAAATGAGTGTACAGACCTCAGAACAAAACGAAATCAGACGCCCAATCCCAAGGCGTTAAAGTAAGAAGTCAAATTTCTTTAAAGTCATACTTGATATACACAACATATTTATAACAACTGAAGGCTACATAGTTACTTAATTATGCTATAAAATCGCATTATGTTCCTTCAAAATCCATAAAACTGCCCCTTTAAATAGGTTAAAGACGTGCTATGGTCTGAAAAAACGATTCAAGCGTAACAATTATGTATGAAAACTTCTACATTTTAGGAAAATAAGATGGATTATCATTTAACATATAGACATAAAGTGACCAAAAACACATTTTTTTGTCACTTTTCTGTCTGATTTAATTAAAAAATGGACATTTGTCATTTCTACAGCATATTTTATATCTGGCTAAGTATGCAGTGAGTCCCAGGTGTGTTTTCGACAGTCCAACTGAGGTCCAGAGTCGTTTCTGTCACTTTCACACACAGCCTCCCTCTGAATATCACACACTCAGCTGATCTCCCTGTCTTTGTCCCTCTGCGTGACTTCCTCCTCCGTTTCCGTGTGAGAGCCGGCTTATGGAAATGTTTGGACTGCACACAGTTCTCATAAAGTCAGGTGGGGGAAGTTCTCTCTCTCTCTCCCTCTCTCTCTCACTTATCTAGAGGCATATGCAAAGGGCGGTGAAACAAGAAGACACACACACACACACACACACACACACACACACACACACACACACACACACACACACACACACACACACACACACACACAGCCATGTTATTGTTTACACACATGCACTCCTGCACAGACACACACAGAAAACGGTGTCACATGATGGAAGGTGTGGCTCTTTGCTTTTCTCGGCCCACAGGTTTGCTAGGAGACCAGTTTCTGCAACAGAAAACTGATCTCAGGTCAGAAAATACTGATCAATTATTTATTTAGCCAACTCAGAGCCAAGATCCACCTCTACTCTGTTTTTATAAAATATAGCTGCGGAAGGAGGTTTTTAAATGCTTCCTGAGTGAAGACACTGACAGCTAGCTTCAACGACGCTTATGTCGTTCCTCAGACTCAGAAGCTGTCACAATCTTCTCTTCATCGTCACTCAGAAGAACCAAACTAAACGACGAAAACAGGAAAAAGCTTCATTAAAATTCTCTCTTTGCACATTTTCCTACTTCCATCATGTCTCTACTGCTTCTAAAAGTGCAAAAAAGGTGAAACAAACAAATAAAATCACCCTGATGTTTTCTTTGCAATAAATTAATGTTTTTGGGTGCCTTGGAAACGAGACGGTTTTGTTTCCACCAGTATTTATGTGCATATATACATTTCTTTTTCTTTCTTTCACCAAATAACCACAATAAATGGGCCGGGGAGGTCCCACAGGAGCTCCTATCTAAAAAGCTGGTTGTCATGGTAACCGGCAACTCGTAAGGAGTTTCATGCTTCTCCCTCTGCCTGCCTATCACAGGGGCTAAAGGTCAACAGAAACACTCGAGTCTGACCATTCATTGGCTGATGACGCCGAGCGTCCGTTCACAGCCAATAAAATGCAACGGCGACCGTCGCCACAACAACCGGACAAGCTGGGATAAACGACTGACAGCACGAGGACGGTAGACGGAAAGGGACGAAGCATCTCTGCCTTCAGACTGAACCGCAACGGTGACATTCTGGTGTAAATCAAGCACTTCGCCGTGTTTTATTAGGATTTTATGAGGTAGACCATAACAATGTTGAACAAAAATGTCAAGCGGAAGGAAAACCATATGTGACTTTTTTAGTTTTTACCCCTAAAAATCCAAAAGGTGTTTTGTGCATTTAGTCCACCAAAATCAGGATCTTTTCCTGAAATTTTTACCATTTTGGGGGGTGTTTCTCCACCGTTAGTTTGGTTGTACCATTGTGAAACAAAAATAAACCAGAATGTAGTCGGTGAACATCTTAAGTCTCAATTAAATTTGGGTGTGTGGTGTAACACATACGGATTCTTTGATCTGAAACGTTTCTAGCTTTGGCTGCACTCAAGTCTCCTAACAGGCTTCCATGATTTTCACCTCCAGCCATCCTCCCAATCAACTCTGACCACTGGAGCATTGGACAAAACTATGTCACCATTTAAAATGTCAAAAAGCAAATATTTCCAGAGGTAGAGAAGCATCGGTCCTCCTCCGGACGTCTTTTCTGTTCAGGTACGGTCATAACTGTGAGGGACAGCTGTCTTTCTGGAGTGGACAGTGTCTCAGAGGAGCAGCAGCTGGAGGGAGAAATCCTCAGATGGGTATGTTTTCCATAAGATTCCTCCTTTCCTGGCTTGCTTGATGAAGCAACACCGTTTATGAGGAAAAACCTCAAGCCGAGGGTGACAAAAAAAAAAAAGAAAAAGGAAATGTAAGGAAGGAAAACGGAGCGAGTTACACAGACAGAAACAAAACATAACTGAATGACTGTGGCTCTGTGATGCAAGTAAATCTCATCATCTGCTGCTCCCAGATCGTCTCTGTGCTGCTGGTTAACACCTCCTGCACACGTTCAATCATTCACCCTCAGGTTTTCCCTCATTTCTTCCAGATTGGCTCTGAAACGTAGACATAAAGCCTCCAAGGGGAAAGAGGAAGAGAAAACAAAACAAACAAACGAAAAAAAAACGACCTCGGGGAAAGCGTGGCTTTTAAACAATGCACTATGAGCGCTGTTGGAAATGTTACCTCAAAGTTGGAAATGTTACCTCAAAGTAGGGTGAGAGAAATAACGAGAAATGTAGTTTTTGGCTAGCTGGCTAAGGGGGAAAAGAAAATGCATTTAATTCCATCTCAACCAAAAAAAAAAAAGTTACATTTACCCGCATCTCCTGTTTTACCAGTGAAACAATTTCGTTTTAGTTTCTTAATTACTGTACTAGAAAATGTTAATGCCCTTTTAGGGGCAACTACATATTACTGGCATTGTGCACCAGTTCAGGCAGTTCTTCAGAGCACTGAATTGTTCAAAAGTTGGTTTTGGATTAAAGTGAATGATTTCTACAAACGCTGCGATCTCCCACAGACTCCACATCAAGACTGAAACTGGAGGCACAGAAACCTCCCATATTCAAAGGAAAACTCTGCAAACTGTAGGGATGCACAATACATCGTGGCTAACATCGGGATCCGCCGATATCAGTCATTTTTTAGCATATCTTAGCGGATGGATGGATAAAACTGGGCTGATATTAACAACCAATGTTTACTTTCTTCTTGTTGCTGTTTGTTTTTCAGAGTCGGAAGAAGAGGCTGGTCATGTGATGATGAAGTGGCACCGGGGAGTGAAGTCAACAACGTCAAGAACTCGTTCTTAATTAAATAATGGTTGAATGAATGAAAGTGCTCGTTTTTTTTAAGGTTTCCAAAAGGCAATGAAATAGACACAATGTCTGTAAATACCGTTCATCGGCCGGTATTTACAGACATTGTAAATCGATATTCACAATGTCTGATATCGATATCTATATCGATATCCGATATATTTATCGGATATCGATGTCTGGCTACATTTTCACCCCAGTGCATCCCTAGTTGTCGGGAAAGCAGCTGTGGAAAAATGATTTGGCGAGTATTAGTAGAAGTAGGCAGTTTTACTTATAAATATTAAATAAAACCAAAAACTGAGGCAGAGAAATAAGCGAGGGCTCATTGAGAGATTAGACATCAGTATGGGAGCATGTCTTTCACTTTTCCACATGACTGCATGTATTGATCTGCTATCAGAAACTCTGCAGCCTCGGGGAGCAGAGCAGAGCGGGTTGATTGCCTCTCCTGCTCCTGCTGCCACCGCCGCCGCCGCTCCTCCCTAAACCCTTGGACTCTGACCCCGTCTGAGGGTTGGGAAATGTTCAAACACCCCTGGACCATTGACTACTTGAACTTTAAACTCACTAATAATCCCCTGCGCTGGTTAGTCGGTGCTTTGGGAACAGGTGACACGGTAACTCCCGGCCCACACACACTTCTCACAGCAAAAGAATGCAGATAGAGGACGACTGAGTGTGACCGGAAAAGAGTTTATTACCAACAAACCCCAACAAATTATGCCAGTTCTGAACAAGTTCACAAAAACTCATGATGCACAATGAAAACATAAGCGACAAATAGCTTAAAATGTGCTTTTTTTTTTTTTTTTAGCCGACTTAAATGATTAACCATAGCTCTACAAATATCCACTTCATCTCTGAGCAGGCTAGGCAAAGTGCCAGCCTCTTCCTCTCTCCATCTCTCTGCGAGGCCTCGCCTTAAATAAACAATGTCAGCGCCGTCAGCTGGAGCTCTGGGCGTGGCCCGCTGAGCTGTCAGCGGAGAGATTTTCCGACAGGGATCAGCTGATCCAGAGCTGCAGGTGAATGAGTGTTGTTTGAGGAGTGATGATGACAATCCAAACTGGAACATCTTCAACAAGCCTGCTGCGGAAATATGTCGACAAAGGCCTAACAAATGTTGTTTTACCTCATTTGCATGTTTTATTTCCTGTCATTTTCTGACCGTCAAACTCATTTTCATTCTGGGCCGGGTCAAAAATCTGAATGTTCCTAAATGGCCGGTTGTGCAAGAGTGCATTGATAAGACCCATTAAAGTGCTAAGATGTCAATAAATAGCTTTTGTTTGTTTCAGCATTCAGTGGGTGTTTCAAATATTAAATAATACTGATTTTAATATATCAGAAGCAAGCCAGGACAATTAGACATAAACACAGTCAGAATTAAAGATTAGAATAAAACTACATGAACATCCATCCATCAATGAAAGGATACAAACGCAAAGGAATCATGAATCATCCCAACACCAAAATACGCCATGCACCAAATTAACTTGTTCATTCCAATCTCCATTTTTTTTTGTTTTGTTCCTTTTGAGCTTCTTAGAAGAAAGCCAAGCTGAAAAATGCCATCTTGGAAGGGTGATGGGCGCTCCCACTTCCAATCATGTTGGAGTAAGGAGGAAGTAGACGCATGCAAATGTCTGCGCCGCCAAACGGCACAAAGCCGCACGGTCTTAACCCAAATCGCTGTGGTTAACTAAAGCTGCTCTTTTCACATTGGAGTTGTGTTGTTTAGGAAATAGATCCAGTCCAGACCGCTGTGTCATTAACTTGTTGTTATGGTAACAAGGTGTAGAGGTCACAAGCCAAGACCGTGACTGAGAGGAAAGGAGGCGGCTGAGGCCCGAGCGCCCTCATGCCCCTATGAGGATCCTCTCCTCTGCTTTCCTTTCCCTGTGTCACGATGTCCTGATCAGAGGGACACGCCGCGGGTTTTCCCCTCGACATTTTCCATCGTTTCTGTTTAATCTCCACATCAATACGCCAGATATGTACATGTTGTATCAAGAGAAATACAACCTGCCTGGTTACATTTGTGTCATAACCAGAGGTTGAAATGAGCTTCAGTATCATGAAACGTTAAAATTTTACTCTGGTTTATGAGAAGTCATCAGGCACTAGAGGAGGTCCGTGAAGAACACCCCAGCCAGGATTTAGGAAAGAAATAAAAAGGGGACCCCTCCACCACCATCATCATCATCAGCCCCCTCCCTTCCTGACCGCCGTTGCAGCTGTTGTCGGCCTGACGACACTAACAGCACCCCACGAAGCAGAGATGGGAGGAGATGCTGGCTAAGCTTGACTGAGCAGAGCTTATAAAAACAAGGAGTCACTCAGAGAGGGATGGTGACTGAACAAAACGACAGGATGAAGCAGCAGTGATGGTGTGAGATGAAGGATGGGGGATGGGAGCTTCAGAAAGAAGGAGGCAAAAGGGAACATTTAAATATTAGGAGAAAGGAGCAAAAAGTAAAAGGTGAAAAAAAAAGAAAACAGATAAGAAAGAAAAATTGGGAGGAGAGACGGAGGTAAGAAAAGACACAATCTATGTGAGAAAGACGAAATGCACGGATGAAACGATGCCAGCGTCGCAAAGTAGAGAGAGATGACTGGAGGGAAAGCTTTGGTCCTTTTCCTGGCAGGACACACCACACGTCTTTGTCTCCCTCATGTGTGCGATTCACCCAAGTTATGAGGAATGCGCACAAACAATGAGTGCAAAAAAAAAAAGACTGGATTTCAACAACACTTCATCTAGGTAAAAAAAAATAAAATAAAATAAAGCATCAAATCCTTTGTACGCCTTCGATTTTCCTGCTCTGATACTGCAGCTTTAGTGAGTGCGCTCCCATGTCATCGATACCTCGGCTTGGCTCCCGCTCCGACCACCACGGGCCTCAGAGCCTCTAATCCCGAGCCGCTCCGCAGCACGGTTTCCCCCCGCAGCCACCAGCTTTGTCACTGCACAAACGCAGCTGCCAGATTCGTGTGACCAGGCGGGCTCGATTTCAGAAGAGATGGTTGCATTAAATGAGCTGTACGAGTCGGGTACAGCTATCTGTGTGTGTGTGTGTGTGTGTGTGTGTGTGTGTGTGTGTGTGTGTGTGTGTGTGTGTGTGTGTGTGTGTGTGTGTGGGTGGTATGAATATGAGAGAAGTTTTTAAGGGTGTGGGAATTCCTTCAGCTTCTTTCAGTCTTCTCATCTTCCTCACTGTCTTTTTTTTTTTGTTCAGCAACTGCAGCTTTTTTCATATTAATGCCGTAATAATGTCACACACAAGTTAGCCTCATGTTAAATGTCTAACCACTTATCAAATGTGCCATTTAACCAATTTCCTTTGGTTAAGTGTCTAAGAATATGACTGCTTTCCTAATTATTCCCTGTTGTTAAATGGTTAATTAATCAGATTTTGGTGGTTCAATTTTCCATCTCTGACATGTAAAATCAAAAGCAAGTTAAAATCCTGGTCTAAAAAAATTCAGGAAGAGATCAGAAGGGGCGACTCACAAGCCGAATCAACACATCGACCTCAAAGTTGGGCTAATCAAACCAGTCCTGAGCTACTCAGAGAGAAAGAACCGGGCCGCGACCTTCAGGGTTTACAGTTCTTCCCTCTGTGGCTCTGCAGGTCCCCCCAACACGCAACAACAAACTCCTCCACCATTTTTATTCTGGCACCTTTCAGTCAGAACCGGCATTGTCTTGCAGCAGCTTGTCCGTTGATTCGGACCGCACGGCCCTCCGTTCAGCCGCCGCTCTCTGGGTGCCAGGCAGCTGCTGCTGGCGCTGCTGGCCAACAACAATGACCCTCTAACTGCAGAGTCAACGGGCAGCAAACATCCAGCTGACCACGACGCGCCACTGCGCCCGTCACCGACATGTCCGGCTCTGCCTGCAGGACCCGTCCCTCGTGTCATGTGGTGTTTATGCATTAGCAAGCTTTGAAACATTTCGCCTCTGCAAGCTGAAACTAAAAAAAAAAAAATCAATAGAGTAAAAAAAACGAGTTGCTTTTTTTGGTCTTTATTTTCTGCTCCAGTTGCTCCTCGTTCCTTTGATGTTTTAAGGCAAATAACCTTTCAAACGAGCGCTGAGAAGCGAACCACCTGTGTTTGCTTTAATACGTTTGGTCCGTCTGCTGACTCAGAGCAGCTCTCTCCAGACCTGCTTTGCAAACAGGCTTTTTTAGAAAGTCAAAAATGATAAGATGCCTGCCTGCTCATGCAAATTTGCCACTTTTATGTAATGCGATGTTTACATGCAGGCATGCATAGGGCATAAACCACACGTTTGGACAGTAAAAACAGCAGATGTGCTGCAGGTTCACGCCAGGTTGAGAGTTTTTAGGTGAACCTGTTATCCAATGACGTACAGTAAAACTGTGTCAGCCATCTGACAGGTCCAGTAAAGGGAGCAGAGCATTCCCACTGTTTACTGGTGTCCAATCGATTCCCTACTGTAGCAGTATGTGTGTGTGTGGGCGCTGGTGTGTGTGTATTCATCTGTAATAAAGCGGTCATTGAGTCTCTGATTGGTGTCAGCGTCTGGTTTGGTTTCTCTCTCTACCATAAGGAGGAAAACTAACCCACTGACAGCGAGGCAAAGTTCACACAGTCTAAACAAAACAGGTCAAAGTCCTGAACGACGATCTGAACGGTCATAAACTCTTATCGCAACAACAAAGGCTTCATGATGTTTGAGATCAAATATTGTCAATAAACATAAACCGGGCAATAAATACTTTTTACTCTCCTCCCGAAATTCCTTTAGCACAAACTTATCGCAGCCAGGACATAAAAAAGTCGTAGTGTTTATATTGTGGCACGAATGGTTTCAATTGTTCATCATTCAAGGTGCGTCTGTGTAAATCATTAAACAGAACAAGTTGGAGCATCGCGTCAAACATAAATAAGAACATCCTGACTCGGACCAGGGTTTCCCTCAGTGTATGATATTCTACCTGTGCATTGGTCCTTTATAGAATGTTTGCATTTATCAAGACTTTATAGTTTAATAAATGCAATAATACATAATAAAACATAGTACTGTGAATAAATATATTAAACATTTTACGCTAATTGAAAACCAAATTATTGGAACAAAGCTGCCTAGAATACTTCAACATGATTTAAAGAAGCAATTTCAACATTGTGTTTTTGGAAAAAAAAAAAAAAAGATCTGGGGTTTTATTTAATCACAGTTTATAGATAAAAAGTGACAATAAATGACAAAGCTATACATCTTTGGTAAAATGTTAAAAACATTTAAGACAAGAGTTAACCCTGTGTTGGGGCTAAAGAGACAGAATTTTTTTTTATCCATTTACAAAGAGCTTCTATTTTACAACAGGACTATTTACAAAAACTTTATTAAAACTTCTGATAAAAGTTAAAGTGTTTATTGCTTGTGCTTCAGCTTAAAGTCACAAACATACCACTTTATGGCTAAAAAGCCATTACAGTTGCCTCTAATACCCACATTATTTGGGGTAAATACAACCCAAATCACTCTGCTAGCCTATCAGGAGACGCCTCATTATCTCGTACCAAAACATTCTCAAACTCCTCATCACAGGCTGCAGCTCCTACATTATGTCTCCAGCTGACTTGAACACGAACGAGCATAACGAGGGCCGCAGTACATAAAGATGCAGATAAAGGCTGCAGCCTGCAGCGCGTTGAGAACGTTGGCCTTAATCTGTAGCGGTCTCGCTGTTGTAAAGAAAAATGGTCTGACCTCCTCTGCTAACTCACCCTACACTCTCCTCTTTCCCTCCATTCATCCCTTCCTCCTCTTCTGGCCTGTTTCCCTCCTGAGCCTTCAGGGGTTTTTTTTTTTTCTTCCTACAACCACTCCTCTCCCGGTCCGGCCTTGCCTCCATCCATCTCTCCACTCAGTCATTCACAGCCTACAGTCGACCCTCGCTGCATCCATCTCCCTTCTTCGCCGCGCCTCTCCGCTCCCTCACAGTGGCTCCTGCCATTGTGAGCCCCGCTCTCTTTCTCTCCGTCTGCTCTGTGAGAATGGCCTCGTTGTTGCCGCTGCCGTGGTGCAGCGTGTGTGTACGCGTTTGTTCGTGTGTGTGATGGTAGAAGTCTGAGATCTCTGCCCTAAGTACAGCATGTCCTGCTGCACGACCTTCACCCACACTCCGTCCTGTATACATGCTCCCAAAATGATTATGAAAGACATCACTACCAAATCTAGAACGATGACAGAGTCTGAAGGACGGTGCAAACGTCTTTTCTGACCATTCATTTGGACTAAGATTATTTTATAAATCGATTATTTTGATGATTAATCAAATGAAAACAATTGGCACCTTGTGCAGATCTTACAATCGACCAGTTAAAGCAACAATATGAATCTTTCATACTTCTTTTTTTTTTTTTTAACAAATTTGAAACAGATAATCTGTGAAAACAGATTGCCTCCCCCCCCGCAATGCTAACAACCAATCAGAGTCAGAAGGTGTTCGTGGCGGTGTCAATCAATCTCATGTGGCGCTGCTCTCTGCCATCGCTATAGCCTTTCCCCATCAGCAGATCTTGTTGTGAATGCTAGGCTAGTTAGCGAAGCCACCAATGACAGCAGCTAAACGGTTTTCCTGTAACGATAAGTTGTATCTCTGCCATTGGATTTAGCAGCAAGTGCATGAGGATGAGTGGCAGTGTTAAGACCCTCCTCCCAGCTATGATTGGTTGTTTTTAGTCTGCAGCGGTGAATTTCTTCAGACGTCGCTAGCAGCTCTACCGAGCTAAAAAAAATAAATAAATAAATCACCTGCTTCTTTAGGATAGAGAAACTGCTATTTATGCTTAGCTAACAGTGCAAACTGCTAATCTAAGATGCTTAAACTAACAATTTAGTGACAGTTTAGTGTGTCTGTGATTTCATACAAGACATTGCATTGTTTCTTCCCTTTATACAAATAAATAATAACCATCAAGACTGGTCACAAAGTTTAAAGTCAGCTACAACCTCTACCACAAATGCAAATGTTTTCACTTTCATCCACATTATCGGATTTCCAGATCACCAATAATGCATGCACACATTCAAAAACCAAAACAGAGGACAGACAAAGTTTTGTTTGTTTTTCTAACGTTTTCGTCTTACCATCTGAGTCATGATTTGCCAGCATCATCCCAGTCAGACCACAAACAAGAAGAAATGCTTCAAGACCCAACAAATGTTTCCTTTTGCAACTGATTGTTCACAGAAATAACATTTCCAATATCTGCAATGTAACTTAGTATCCAAATGCACAAATGAAAAAGGACAAACTGCTGCTGCCAGTCTTGGCCAGGATTCTGTTGCAAGAGAGATTTTTTTTTAAATCTCAGTGGGATTTTCCTGGTGAAATAAAACTTAAATAAGAATAAAAAAAATACTTGAACATACTGGTTTAACTGGTAGCCAAGAATTGACATTTCTACCATTTCTAGATTGTGTCTAGAAATCTTGACTAGATTTCTAGACACAAATCTAATCAAGAGTTGGGATAAAGCACTTATTTTTCTGTTATAATAACTTAAAATAAGTCAAAAAAATAACAAATAATATTTAAAATACCAATAAAACAAATAAAAATAACAGTCTTTTAGGATAAAATGTTAACAAAACAGTCATAATGTTGGTTTATTTTAGCTACTAAATTAAAGATGATGATTAATATCACTTCCTGTTTGATTTTACGTTGTTTGTATGCAGTAACTCAACTACAAGTGTTCCTTAAAATATATACCCCAATAAAACACACAGTCATTCTTCACTGTCCTGTCTGTTGACTGTGTTTGATAACAAATTTCCACTTGAAAACTGCATACGTTGCCTTATATCTCTGCTCATAAAACCCGTCCACCTCCCAGGGTCAAAGATGGTGTGATAACAGCATTCCCAGTATCCAGCCCAGTTAGTCACAGTCTCGGCCTCCGCTCTGTCTCTGTGGGGGATTAGCAGCCGGCACTGGCCACCGCTCTAATCCTTTCCTCAACAGACTCACTCTCACGTTCTCACACACACAGTCTGACTTTTCTCTGACAGCAACCACACACCATATCTTGGCCTGCTAATCTGTTAAGTAGCTATTACAGCACTTGTGTGCAGGGCTTTTGTTGGTGTCGTCGTAGGTATGCTTTAATACTCCAGCTATGAAATACTCCAGCTATGAGAGACAAAAATCAATGGAAATTAATTTATCCGATCTGGTTTCTAATGAAACCGTTGGCGTAGTTAACAGGCCAGCTGTGAGACTGCAGGGTCGGTCTATTCAGAGGATTGTTAACTGTGTAAACACTGCTTCCATTTGAAGCTAGAGCGGGCAAAACAGCAGGTAATGTCAAGCGGCCTTTGTCTTTATATAGCGTGTTTATATATGTACTGGCCTGCACATCATAGGAGATCCTTGAAAGTGCCACTTTACACAAAGCTCACTAGTTGCAGCAACATTACCCTGGAGGGTTTTATGTTCAAATACTTAAATATTTGATAGTATTTCGCTATTTCTATATATTGGGCCTGCATATTTGTAAGACCATGAAACCGGCTCAGATACGTCCCGACAGGAGTTTAGTTGTTTAGTCACATTAGGTCGTCTTGTCACCTGTATCGTCTTACCTGCAGATGACTCACTGCCTCTACTAATCTCTAAATAAACTGGCACTGAATGCCTTTTTGTAAAGTCCAGCATTATAGGTCCTCTACCGTACTTAGCAGTGGGCTTGGGGTTATTTGTCACATATTCATCCATTATTCCATGTTGATTGCACCTGGACTTTCTGATGACAAACCGCTCAATCTTAGCACAACGTTCCAGCTAAAATGCGAGCAGGGTTTAGGGAAATCCATGTTTGCGTTCATGATTGGAGGACAGAAAAAGGCATCTTCTTGGTATCAAAGAATTACAGTGGACCCTCGCCTATTTTCCTGGATTTATGTGGATTGCAGCTCCAAACTGTGAGTCAGGAATTTGTCTATTTGTGAATTTTTTCCCCTAAAGTATTAAAAAGAAAAAGCAGCTTGGAAAGCTCAACACATCGATGCAATGCTAGTTGACACGCTGGCACTTGGAAAGCAGCCAATCTAGGAGCGCCATTTGTTTTCCTTGGAGCTGATTGGCTAAAACCATATCAGTGAAGATGAGGAGGATGTTAGCTTCTTTCTAGTGTGCGTATCAATGCATATTAAGGTATGTTTAGAGTTTGAACTACTAAAATAGACATTTATAAGCGCTTTGGAGGGGGATTTAAGTATTTGTGGATTTTATGTTGTAATCTAAATCGTGTTTAAAAGGTCCAATATTTGCTGAAGTTGTCCATCACTGAGCTTTGGAGACTTGGTTTTCTTGCGTTGCCATCCTCCTCACTGTGCATGGTGGCAAAATAAACACTGCAGCTCATCCAGAATTGTTATCACAGTTCTAGCCGTTTTAAATGTTTTAACTCCTCATGGAGTCATTTTCCTACAGATTATGTCAGAACCTGTGAAGATCAAAACACATCTGACTTACTCGAATGGTATGTTCACTTCTCTTTCCCGTTTTTAAGAGTGGATAGGAGGAATTGCAGTTTGTCTCACGTTCTATTTAGACCCAGGGGGGAAGCTGAAATCTTGGTGATAAAAATGAACACATAACAGTAAAACATGTTTTAAAACTCTTTATGGTTATATTTACTTTATTGGAATTGTTGGAGGTTGCACAAGAGTGGTTTTGAAACAATTATTGCTTGATGTGGATTTTCCCCTTCTCAACAAAATGTACTTCAAATAAAAGATCAGATTTTTTTTTAAGAGTCTGCTATTGTTGTGATAAAGATTTTATTTATTGCGGAGCTTTTCCACACCTTCACTGGTAAATACGGTGGAAACCTGCAGGGAAACAGCTCAAGGTCTGTTTGCTGTTGAGCCTTTGAGCAAGTCAAATAGTCCGTGTGAAAGTGCAGATGTTAAAAATTTCCATGACACTGAACATACTCCAGAGTCGTCATTTAGTTTGATGCAAAAGTACACAGACTCAAAGGACAAAAACAACAAAGCTGCTGTTCGGTAAACTGCTGATTCTGGCAGCTGTTACATTTGAGTTTGGGTTAGCAGTAACTCTGATTCTTCATTAGTTACCAATTAAACACCATGTTCCAAATTATTATGCAAATTGGATTTAAGGGTCATAAAGATTAAATTTTTTGTTGTGCTATTAAATTTATAGATGGTGTTGTGTGTCAGGGCTCTTTCAATCTCTATAATTCCTTTCAGAGAGCTGGTTGATTAGTTTGTCTGGTGAGCTCAATTAAAGGAAATCTACTTAAGAAGGATGTTCCACATTATTAAGCAGGCCACAGGTTTCAAGCAATATGGGCAAGAGAAAGAATCTCTGCTGCTGAAGATTATCAGATGAAAGCATTTGATATTTAACAAAAACTGAAGCGTTATCGTCGTGCCGTGAAGAGATCTGTGGCTGATTCAGATCAAAGATGGGTTTGTACAGATAAAGGCATAATGAGGAAGGTTTCTGTTAGACAAATTCATGGGATTAAGAGAGCAGCTGTTAAAATGCCCTTTGACGCTGCTGGAGGATCCTCCAGCGGCTTGTGGTGCATGAACCTACTATTGGGCCACCCCTAACCAGTGCTCTGAAAAGTGTGGCTTGCATCTGAAAAAAGTATTTATAGCCATCGTTAACCAAAATGTCAGATTTTCTACATTAATCTGTCCTAGGTTGCAAAAATTGGCCATTTTACAGAGTGACAACAAGATTTGAATCATTGCTAAAGTGTTTTTTTTTTTTTTTTTTTTTTACTTACTTAGGTATTATTGTATAATATGATTAACATATATTTCTTAAAATCAGTGCCGTTAACATTTATCTAAATGATCTATTTTCTGTTCTATACAAGTAGACATCTATCCTGTGGCTATCTATCCTTTCTATTTACTTTAGTTGTCAATTGGAGCCAAGTTGAGCAGACTGAAGCCCTCTGCTTTGACAAACCAGTGGCTGCTCCGGCATCGGAGTGACAGGTAAGGGATGACTCAGGGGCCAACGACCTGCCAGCACACAAAGATGCTGTGACATCACTCCGAGGCAGTCACGGCAGTCAAATTATCTCCGTTACACAGTCAGACGCTCAGCTGCCGCCTCGAGCCAAACGATCGGCGGCACTCTGCATAAACACACAACTATTAAGAGACTTGGGACACAGAGTGAGATGGGATAAATTTAGAAGAAAGCATCTGGACCGGGCTGAAAATAAGAATCCTTTGTTGTGTTTAACAAGGCTCTAAAGCCATGTTGAATCCAGATAACGCATCACGTTTTGGTGGTTATTTTTCTGTCCTTTCGGGCGCCTTCAGCCTGTTTACCGAGCCAGCTGACGGGAGACAGAGGAAAAGCTCGGGGGGCCTCGAGCTGCTCTGGAGCTGCGCTGATGCCAAGTCGTTGGCGGTTTCAAGGGGACACCTGAGACCGGCGCACCTGAACAATGCGCCAAGGTGTAACCCTAAACTTAGACGTACCCACTGTTTATCCCCCACGCTCTCCTTCTCCTGTTCTTTCCCATCACTCTCCTCTCATGCGGCTCCAAAAGCTCGTTTCACTCTTCATAACCTGATCTATTCCACCCGGGTATTCTGTCAATCTCTTCACTCATTGGCTCTCTCGTCTTCCCATTCTTTCACCTTCTGGGCATCACAAATGCATTGTGGGTGTCAGACAGAACGTTATGGTTCAAACTGTATTTTCTCCCATTTAAATCATTCAATTGGATCTCTATGGGGTTGAAGAGGTTAATCAAATTAATCATGATTAATCGTGAATTAATCTGGTGACTAAAAAAATGGTCATTTGCCAAAAGAACAACACAGTCAGAGCAGTAAAAACCTTCTCTGTTTGTAAATATGTTCAGAACTTAAAGCAAAGTTTTAGCTTCATCCAGCTCAAATTCTACTAAAGAACAAAAAAAGGGGAACAAAAAGAAACCTCTCATCACCTTTTGCTGTCCATTTATTAATAAAAAAAATAAACAGAATTGACAGTATTTGTAGCTGCAGATGCATCCTTTGCTAAATGATCAGCCATACACTAATGAAATGTTATCGCATTTAGGCAACAATAATTTTATTTTCTTTTTTAAAAAAGGGAATTAAAACATTTGCTCATTTGATTTTGACTCTTAATACATTTCTAAGACTGTAATGAAAAAGGCTTAAGTGGCTAAATGAAAAATCTGCAGAATGTGCCAATTTTATGATCCGATTAACCGATTATTCTTCAGGATAATTGATTAGGCCTAAAACCATCATTAGCTGCAGCCCTAGATCTCTTCCTGAGACATTCCTCCATTTCGTCTGCAGCCATTTTCACACAGGCAACACTTTAACTCGGAGGAATAGCGTTTTTACAGCAGCTGACAGCGGCTAGCGATGGTATGACTCAGTGGCTCAAAAGGCAGCAGCCATGTCACCATGGAAGGGCGTCTATATGGAGTTGTTGCCAAGGCTCTGCCGTCAAACACAAGTAAGATTCTGCATTTTAAATCTGCGCAGGGAGGAAGGAAATTGAATAAGATGATAGAAGTGTGGATTTAAGACCAACTAAGCCTTCAGAGGCTTCTGTTGTCTCGCTGTCTGAGCGGCCTTTAGTCAGCGTCTTTCACACTCCACCCGTATTTCCGCGCATGTCACTCCAGGCGAACAGGCGCCCCGCAACACCTGCACCCACACCCAGAAACAAGCACTCAGGACTCTCGTTCTCGTCTTTTTTTGGTGCTCCGACAACTGTAACTGTGTCTTTAAACAGCAAGTAGCACAGAGCACCAAAAATAGCCCAGCGAGTTGCAGAGCAGATCTGCTCTCCTTGAGGAAGGGAGGCAAGAGGAGGATGGCGACAGAGAGCAGGAGGAGGTGCAGAGAGAGAGAGAGAGAGAGGAGGAGAGATGACAGGGAAAAGATGGCAGAGAGAGACCAATTCTCCAGGATTTAAGTTTCCCTGCTGTGATTAAATTCAAGTTTCTCCTGCAGTGTCAGCAGTCAGCGCTTCCCAAAAAAAAAAAAAAAAAAGTCGCATAGCAACATGAAACATTTCAAACGTTATGAAAGAACAAGCAGAAAAAGATAATGGTTGCAGAAGTCAAGTTGACTAAATAAGTTGTTTCTCGTTTGCATTAAATTATCTCCCACAAGGCAACCTCATATCTGCCACAGTCGTAGCTGCAAATCAAACACCTGTGAGGCAAATATTGTGGCTTTCAAAACTGTTCACACTCCGATTACAATGTTGGGGTTTTGTGTCAAAAAGAATTACATCTTGATAAGCACTAAAAACTGGTTTTAACATCATTTGTGACATCTATCCTTTAGGAATCAACTCTGCTGAGGGAAACAGACAGCATAGAAATTGCAACAACCTGGTTACATAATGCTAAATTAATATCTTGCTGAGCACATTTTGATCTAATTTCAGCATTCAGTCTTCTTTGGTGTGATTCCATCAGCATCCCATTTTCTAACCAACTAATTTTACCTTTTTTAAACCTGAAAAGGTTTTTCTACATTTGCCAGATCGTGGGGACTTTTCTCGTTCAGAGCATATTATCCGTCAGATTATCTGTCAGGTTTTTTTTCCTGGGGTCTAGCGTGGAACTTTCCAAGACTTAAATTTGTCTCAGATAAAGTTGTTGCATGATTTGAGTCATGCATTGCATAAAGATTTTGTTTTAAAACTGACAAGTATTCAAAAGGGTTAGGCTGTTAAAAGATTTTATCCAAAGTGACAAAAGTTTAGAATCAGGGGGAAACGTAATCCCAGAAGATAATCCTGCCATCACCACTTTACTGTGGGTTCTTGGTGGTCCCAAACTTCACCATTTAGAAGTCCCAGTCTGATTTCATTACACCATCAAATTTTTCTTTAAGGTTTTGAGAGAATTTAGCAAAATCTAGAAGTTCATTGTGGAAGTAAAGGACCATTATTTTTGACAAACTCCTCCTTCCAGATATATAAAGAATACAGAAGATTGTTTTCATGTGTGGAACCCAATTAAGAATAAACAAAAATTTGAATTAGCACCTCGTTTTGTATAAACGTACGACTCTGGACAATGCAAATGACCAGTTTACATCTCGTCTTTTCGTCAGTGAGTACAAATGTCCAATTTTAGCAATGCTGCATTTTTTTGTAATCTTCTCCTGACTGAAACCTTGATGACATCCATTCGACTCATGATATCTATCGTAAGAATCCTCCTCGAATTTTTATCAGGTGGATAACATTCGTTTTAACACCCGAGAAGACTGAAAGCTGAAACTGAATGAAAAGGTAATTCAACAAAGTAAAGCAGCCATTTTTTGTTGCTTTTTTTTTTTTTTTTTTTTTTTAGAATTTCCCTCCATTAAAACAGATGTTTTTGTTGTTCACTTGAGTTGTAAAGGATATAATTCACCATAAAGACCGATTAAGTTCTGAAATGATAAATTATGATTTCATTTTCTTAAAATCACCAAAACCTTTCAACAGCCACTGCGGATCAGAAAACCTCATTATGCAAGACGACCATTATAATTCTCAGTAAATGTGAATCTCAATATTAACAGGTTGTGGGAAGTATATTTCTTCATCCTTTCAACCGTCTCATCTGATGGAAAAACACAATACAAAGTGCTATTATCTCCAACTTTCCCCAGACAACATATATATATATATATACACACTCAGTAAAGAGTTGAGTGAAGCTGTGCTGCTCTGGGAGAGAAAGAGAAAGAGAAAGAGAACAAATATGTGCTTTATTCCTCCACTACAACTGATAATGTGATGTGTGGCAGAAGAGTCTTGTAAACTGAAATTTTGTATTTTCTAACCCCCTCGATACAACAGCTATGAAAATGATAACGTCGCTGTTATCATTTTTGCCGTGTTATGACCGAGATCATATCTGGAAGATTAAAGTCCAGTTCTTTTATTGAGAGAGTAAGAGAGGAGGCTGTTTTTCATCCTCCTTTAAAACTACACGATAAAAACATTAAGCTGTCGTATCGCTTCACAATGCAAACGACGTTATAAACGTCACCATGTTTCCGCGTTTTTCTAGAAGTGATTGTTTCTAATCGCGTTTCCATAAAGAAGGTGGAAATCTATTTTTTTTCTCCAGCAAACTAAAACCACACATTGTACAACTAGAAGTACAATCAGGAAATAAAACCAACATGTCACTCAACATACTTAGATAAAGAAAGTAAATATCTGTCAGTCAATGGACCAATGATCAGAATTAGTCAGTTTTTCCCAAATCAAGCTCATCAAATATTAAAAGGTTTTTTTCCCCCCCATGTTCTTTAAAAATGTTCTACGTTTATGATGTGTTGATAAAAATCCACAAAACAGAATGTTCTTTCATGTGCTTTAGCTTGATTTCAGTAAAATCAAGTGAAGGTCGAATTCATGCTTTCATGTAAACAGTTTTTAAAGATCTGGGTTTATAAGTGAACAAGCTTTTTTACAATCATCCAGCAGTAAACAGTTTTAATCACCAAAAGACAAGCTGACACACAGCGCATGGCATAAATAAAGCAGCACTGCCTTCAAACAAAATAGACCAGCATTAACTTAATATCACAACAATACTCATTTGTGGTTCAGCTTAATGACAACTCAAATCAAGGGGAAAGAGAGAGCACTTAATGTTGGCACCTCACTTAAAATAAAGGTAAAGGAATTAAATTAAACACATGTGGCTGTGAAACTTGCTTTAAAAACTGCAGTGGGCGACACGGCGATGCAACTGTTAGCACCCCGCCATGGAGGGTTTCAAATATCTCAAATAGCATGAGATCTTTTGGATTTGCATGTTCTCCCCCACGTACTCCCAAAGTCCAAAGATATGACTTTAAAGTGACTGGTCTCTTGGGTATGACTGTGTGTGTGTGTTTTTTTATCCAAAGTGTCTGTGTGTTGCCCTGAGATGCATTAAAATTACATTTTCTACATCTACGTTGTGTATAGTAAAAAGTTGCCTTAAAGGCTTTTAACCATAGATAATGATTGAGAAGATTTACACCAAATAGTGTGATTGTACTGCTGTCAATTGTCAAATTCAATTGTATTACCAAATTGATTGATGCTCTTTGGAGCCAACAGCCCCAATTATGGATTTGTTGTCGGGGTGTTGAAGATGTCATAAACTAAGAGTTTATGATTCCTTCTCAATTGTGGAATAGTTCAATTGATGAGGCTTGAACTTAGCTGAGTAGTAGGAAACTATAACACTATAAATGTGTTATAGTTTTTAACACATTTCCCTCCAGATAAAGATAACAAACACAATAATTGTCCATCCATCCTGGTAAATGTGTCTTTGCAAAAGGTGGACATGCTTTGAACCAAAATCAGCCGCCATCTTTTACCCACTAATCTGAGATCTTCTATCTAAAAGAACTATTACAGTACACTATGAAAAATCTTGTTGACACTTGAAACAAACTTTATATTTGTAATGAGCTAAAATCCTTTTTGATCGTTGCTAATCTCATCAGTACAGATTATAAAAAGTTAAAGTACTTACTATTGCTGGACTTGAGGTCTCTGTGGATGATTGGTACAAACGCCTGGTTGTGCAGGTAATCCATGCCCGTGGCAATCTGCACGGCCCAGTTCACCAAAACCCTCGGGGGAACATTCTTCCCAGCCAGTGCACGGTTCAAAGCCCCTCCTCTGGCGTACTCCATCACCAAGCAGAGGTTGGGTTCCTTCAGGCAAACCCCGCGGAGAGCAATAATGTTGGGGTGACGAAGCATCCAAAACAGCCTGGCCTCCTGCCGCACGCTCTCCGCTGTGACACTAATATCCTCATCTGGATCCTGCCTGGCAGCCTTTACAGCGACCTCCTCTTTCCGCCAAACTCCTTTGTACACCTTCCCGAACCCGCCGGCTCCTATCACCTCCTCCAGGGTCAGTTCTGAGAAGTCGATCTCCAAGGGGGAATCACTCACCCGAACTGCCACCAGGCTCCCGACCTTCAGCTGCTGGTAACTGGCAGCGTCTCCTCTGGTGACATAGTTACTCGGAAAGATACCCACCTTGTCCTGGATCTTTCCTGTCCACCACCCCTCGTCCCCAGACACTTTGGAGTCTTTGGAGAGAACCTCGAGGAGGTCACCGCGTCGCAGGGTTAATTCCTCATCTGCTGTGGCCTCATAATCAAACACCGCCGTCCAGTAAGGGTTGGGGTTCTTAACCCCACATCGGCGACCGGGATGAGAATCTGGAGAGGACGAGACGGTAGAGGAGTTCCAGCTGGTTCCGTTCTCCACCTGCACGAACGGGGCGGGGGACATCGGTGGCGGAGGGGTCATGCTCGGGGGCATGGACGAGGAGGAGGTAGTGGTCGAAGAGGACGGGGGCTCAGGGCGGATGAGGCAAGGGGGAGGCGGCGAGCAGCAGCCTCCGCAGCTGGTGCAGGACACCGGGGTCGCTGTGCTGCTTGTTCTTCCGTATGGATTCATGGCAGCCTCACTGCTGTTTGAAGCTTTGGGCTGGCCCCGTGTCAACTCAGGCACGAGACCCTCACAAGGCCCATGGACTGAGACGAAGTGGTCTCGACCAGCCTGAAGGAGCCCAGATCAGGGGATCTCCCCCCTCACTGCATCTCATTCATGAACTTGTGCCAAATCGTACAGTTGCAACACAATGCGCAGGTAGCGGGTATGGCCAAAAGGCAGGTTGACACAGGGGTAATGTGCTTCAGGTCAAACAATGACACTCAGCAGGGCAGCTCCATGACTGGGTTTCCTAGAAAACGGATTATTTACATGGACTGTTGAGTCTTTTGAAAGCTGACACAAATTCTTGGTAAATTAGAAAACAGTAGGTATTTGATTGATTGACTGATTGATATTCTTATAATAAAAACTGATTGCCATCACTGTGGTTTTGCATTGGAGGATACAAATATTTAGTGAAGGATGTGCATAACTGTGAAAACTTCATTCCTAGGTTTTAGGAAACGTACGCAATAATAATAATAATAATAATAATAATAATAATAATAATAAATTATGACCTCGGAGATTTTCGTTCTTGGCTTCAGTTTGCTTAATTTCAGCCAATTAAAAATGAACCCTGAGAGATCGGAGGCGGCTTCACCAGTTGCTGGCGTGACAATGAAGCCACAGCTGACTGTCAGATTAATTTCAGTCAGGAAAATGAATTATTAGGCTCCCAGTAACAGCCAAAGCAAGTGCATGAGCCGAGTGAAATCCTCTGTGCAGGAGTGTGTGTGTGTGTGTGTGTGTGTGTGTGTGTGTGGGGGAGTGGGGGGAGGAGGGGGAGGAGGAAGGGGTTCACATCATTTCTCATCCAGCCGATGCACCTCCCCCGCCAGCCGTCTCCATGAATGTGGTGTGCTGCTGTCTCCTCTTGCGTCGTGCGTGGAAATATCCGCGGGTATCTTCGCCCTACATCTCCACGAGCCGGTCCGGGGCTAAATCCTATCCACGCATGGCCACCTCGTTAGCCGGTTACGCGTCCCTGAAAGGCTCCAGACAAAAGGGCCTCGTCCATTTTAATACAGCTGAGCGGGGATGAGAGAGCCGGGCCGACGGCTGAGTGGCAGCAGGTACTCAGTGACTGCCGCGGGGCAGCGAAGTGGCACCATGTTCAGCATCCAGAGCAGCGCGAGCGCAACAAACCTGCCTCCCGTGCGTGCGCAGCGGCCTGCATCAGTCGCCTCTGCTGCTGCGGGGCTCCATCGGGTCCGCTGCAGGACAAGTCCCTCTTCGCCGGAGACCGATAAATACAAACATTTATCATTATTGGCTCACGTTTAGAGGAGGAACATGCATTTTCGGCTGTGTGAGCGTCTTCTTCAGCAGAGACGGAGGCTGTCGCTCGGCTCAGCAAGGTGGAAAATGTTGTCAGCGAAGATTTGCATGGAGCTGGCGGGGATCCGAGTCCACTGTGGCCGTGTCCCTTTCTAAATAATAATACTAATACAAAAATATTCTAATACGTGTATGACGCGTCTTCCGCCTCTGGCTTCTTTATTTTATCCCGGCGTCCACGCAAACCTAACCTGGACGCTGAAGGCAGCAACATCCACAGAAACAGTCGCAGGGGCGTCTTCATTAGGATCCGAAACCCCAATTAAATTCGGAATTAAATTAAAGCGGTCTTTGCAGCTTAGTGGCTGTTGTTATCCCGGAGCGTTTCGCCGTGTCCCGGCGGGTTTTGTCCTCCAAATAAGGCGTAGACTCCACTATTCCGCTCCCGACCTCGGAGCTGTCAGTCTGTGGGCTGACTTTGCATCCAAACACACCGGGCAGCGGCGTGCGCGTTCACGGGAACGAGCGCGTCCGATGTTTTCGATCTTCAAGTCATCCGGATGGCCGCAGCGTGCATTTTCATGTCTGGCCATCCCTTCTTGCGGCCGTGTGCAAATCTGCAGTTCACCTAAGCCCGGGGAGAGAGAGGGCGGTCCTGGCAAAATAATAAGAAACGGTGCTGGTGCATTCTGGGTAATGTAGTTGAGAAGGTCTCTCTTTCTGACCTACATCATTTCCGCAGCTGATACAATGACATAATTAGCAATATCACGCTTGTATTAACAAGGGATTGGTAACACTGGAGATATTCCACAAAATAATATTCAAATTACTCCACTATAACATAGACCGCATTGTAGTGCGTTTACATATGTGAAAATAGTGCGATATTTTCTTAAAGCTTGACAAAAATGTGTTTAATGCACACCTGTTCTGTGATCCATAATAACTGCATAAAACCTGATTTATGAACGTAATCAATGTTTTCTTTAGGATGTTAAAAACATAATTATATGTTAATTGAATTGAATTGATATATATTACCGTCTGGAATGTCTGTCATTTTAAAATATGCAATCAAAAAACCTAAAAAAAAAAGAAAAAAAAAAAGAAAAAAAAAAAGAAGTTAAATCAAAATCTGACCATATGTTCATAAGTGAAGCTTTTATGAAGCCACGCTGCCCCCTGGTGTGTTTTCACTGACACACAAGCATGATGTATAACTCCAGCTTCCTACAATCCACCATTTGTCAGTGATTCAATTCAACCAGTGAATAAATCGTGTGATTTATCACACAGGAATATTTTTTAAATGTTTGCGTCAAAATTTTTACCAAGCACATTTAAAAACAACGTCAGCTGACCAAAGTAATAATACCTTGACATTGAATTTGCCAGCAAAACACAAGGCAAAAACAATTATTTTTTTTTCATTCAAGAAATGTAACCTATGATCATGTGATGGCCACCCTTTACACAATCACTGTGGCAGCAGACATCCTTATTGACAGATGTTGCATGTTCACAAAATTAATAGGAAACTGAATGAAAGGAAAAAGGAGATCGGTTCACTAACAGTGGGCATGAAACAGTCTTAAAAGTGATTTTACAGGTATGCCTATGAGTTTTAGAGTTTCTAATTTCCAGGTAAGCCACCAAAAGGGTTGATTTTACAAACAAAATAAAGTTATTTTTCTGCCAGATGTTTTTCACATTGGTTTGTGATTTGAATTAAAACTCTGTAACTGTAAGAAGTGAGTGCAATTAAGTTTTTGAAGGGAGTGAAAACCAATTTGTTTTTATAGTATTTTAGTATTTTTTTGGTGTTTCAACTGGAAACATGTAATGTCAAAAGCAAACGGTGGATAATTATATGTTTATAAGTACTAAGATTGCTTTTGTTTGAGTCAATAGACAATAATCTTTTGTTTATGGAAATGTTTCATTGAGGTACAATATTAAAAAGATTGCAAATTCTCTAGAAAATGTCAAACAACAGAGATTAAATAAAGATGCAAAAACATGAATGCAAGTAAAACGATTGCATTATTTTTTTTAAATCACCTTAAATCACTAAGCTTCGTCAACTACGAGCCATTCATAGAAATTGAAGGTATACCAACATCATAAGTGGGGAAATTATCTTTGCTCACCACAGGATGGCGCCATTTAGAAACTTATGCACTTGCCTTTGAATTCAAATTCAATTTGTGGATCCAGACACCAGTTGACAAAAGCCATCTCAATTTCAAATGAAATCAAAATACTATCCTATTTTATGCCAATAATCGTAGAAACAGATGTTCAATATATCTTGTCAAAACATTTCAAAACGTCACGTTTAGAATCTACACTTAAGAAAACTCAAACGTTTCTCAGACAAATATCAGTGTATTGCAGTCTTTCAGTTTTATTTATCTTTGAGTAATTGACCCCACCTGAAATGATTTTTGAAAATATCAGAAAACTCACAATTAAAATTACCAGTCAACGTTTCAGCATTTTGTTTGTCATAGATTAAATTGTAAAGTCCAATTTGTTTCTGGTTACTGAAGAAATAAAGATATAATCTTTTTTTTTTCTTTTTTAAAAAAAAATGCAACTATGAAGATAAAAAAATATTGAAAGAATAGTTAAAAGTCTCTATTAGTACAAGTAATCAAGCTAATAAAGTTTAATTACAAATATTGACAAATATATTTGGGATGATTTATTATAAAACATGGTAGAAATATAAACATGGTTTATACTATAAAAACTACAAAATGCACGATATCTCAGGTTTTTCCCTAGAAGAAGCCCATCCATATAGTCCACAGTGTTTAGAATTACATAATTCTGGTCACTGAAAACAATGACCAGAATTATTAGTCATTAGAATAAGAAATGACTAAGCTATCCTCAAAAGGATAAAGTTTGGTCTGAAAGGTTGATTATGAAAGAAACACTTCTGAAAATCACGAATGTAATTGCATAATGAAGAACAGAGCTATACTTTTTAATAAGAAGTATTTTTGCCTGTTGGAGTATTATTTTAGAAATTAATATATGATAGAAATGAATTTGAAACAACCCAGTTTAAAGAGTTGCAGGACGAAAAACGTTAAGAAAAAAATGTCTGCTTCACTCATTATAGACGATCAGCTGAGCCTGAATCCAAATTGTTCTATTGGATGAATTGCTCAAAAGAAAAAGAAGATTAAGTTCCTGAAAAAAAAACCTCACAATTAATTGACATTTATGGTCAATGCTGCTGTATTTAATAAATAGTTAATTTAAAGCTATAGAGACAAGTGATAATGTATGTATGTGAGAAGGAGAAACATAATTACTTTTAACGTTGGAAATAAATGGATATGTAGGATTTGATTATGTATTGAAACGTCCTGCTTCAGCTGTGGCGATCTGCTGCCCCCTCTGGTTACTATCAGTGTTGGAGCTAATGTGTCTGCGCATGCGCGGTAGGAGTGCGGGCGCAGTTTGTACCTTGGTTTCGGTTGAGCATTCTTGGCAACGTCTCGCTCGGAGAACAGGCTGCACACTGACGGTGAACCACCGACTGTTCCTCCCCCCCGCCCCCCCTCTCGATGTCCAGAGAGTTGTGATTAACGGACTAACAGAACACACCGGAGCGGCTTTTTAGGTAAGGTTTTTTCATTGTCTCTGCGGCTTTCTTTGGCTTGTTTTAGCTGGAGCTCCGGCAAAAATATTCTCAGGAGCTGAAAAGTGACGAGAGAACTGAACGTTAGCGAGCGGGGCAAACACCGAGCGGCGGCAGCTGAGCCAACCAACTTCAGTCAGCCTCTCGACTGCCGCCCAGCCGTTTGCCCCTCAGTCTAAACTGGAGGCTGGTACCCCCAAACCCGAGCTCTGCCTCAGCCTGCGAGTTCCCGGCGAGCTTCAAATCTACCGCTACCCGCGATAATTTATTTACTACAAAAAATACTCCACAACCTCTCTGATCGTTCAAGATCCAGTGCGCATGCTCTCAGGGGTTCTATAGAATTCGGTTTTGTAGTTTTCCTGCGCATGAATTAATCACAGTCGCGAGGGCCAGTGGAAAATGGTAAAAACTACAAGTTCCAGACAATGGAGCTTTGTTTGGGAGCGAGGCTAGGCTTGCTAAGTTAGCCTGCAAACAAGCTCTGAATTTCGAGTAGTTGCAAGTTGTGCTGGTTGGAGGCTCGCCTCGCCGGACGCGGCGCATGACAAATGTTTGGGCTGCGGGGTTTAAACGGTTGTTTTGCGGCTACGGGTCGTCATGAGGGGGCGTGCAACACGTTTTAATTGTTGTAGTAAAAGCAGGACTGGAGGAGCTCCTCTGCGTGTGTGGACACGCACCGTCGGTTCACCTGTCGGAAGACCTGTGTCAGTTTGATCAGGATTAGCAAACGCATTGTTGCACAGGTGCGTTTGTGTACACACCGGCTGAATGGGTGAAGATGATGCCTGTCTTTGCTATTGAAATCCCATGTGCTGCTGTTGCTGTATTTCCCAGCCTTCGGGAAATGGCACCTTGAGCATTAGGATGTGGATTCCTGAGAGCAGCAGAGCATGGCTGCACTGTGCAATCTCTTGGCTCCATTTACTCTGTTTACCTTCCAAAAATAATAATAATAAAAAATAAAAAGGTGACTATGATGTTCAGGTTACCTAGCATGGGAATGTTTCTGGTTGATCACGTGAGCAGCATTACAAATTAGTGCTTGTGTGCAGTGGATATAACCTAGATTTTCACGTCCAGTGTGGAACTCAGGTGGTTCTGCACATTGTAGATCCAATAGAGGAGTGTTGTTGATGGATCACTGCAGAGGTTCATGCAGTTTCCACATCCAACTGCTATTGCTCTTTTGCAGCTATGTTAACACAATGTTGAAAAGCTGCACGTGAAAACAATCTGTTTCATCCATCCTTCCATTTTCGAACTCCCTCGTCCCTAGTGGGGTCGGGTCGGGTCGGGTCGGGTGGGCAACAGGCAGAGTAAACCCTGGACAGGTCGTCAGTCAAGTAATATAACGGTAATACCGTAATGATGCGAGAACACAATCTCAATAAACTTTAAAATCTAATAAACAGTTAACACTCGGAACTGATAGACGTTTTAAATATCCGCAATAAACAAACAAAACAATAGAAACAGCAAATAAAATGAATTATGAAGTCTCTGTAATTAAAATTTTCCTTCAATAAAGGGCCAGTTGAGACCAATGCACCACACCGAAGATCAGTTTTGGTCGGAAAGAGAGCATGAGAAAAGAGGAAAAACGACAAATCATGCAAATGGAAATTATTGAGCTTGTTTTAATGTATCATGCGATTAATTGATTTATTGCTTATTGTGACATGCCCCACTTGTCATAAAACATTCAACAAAAGCAGTGCTTTATGAACGTTCTGTCTTCTTGAATAAATGTCCAATCATTTATTTTCCAATGGTCCTTTCACTGAGCCAAAAGGTCACGTTTGTTGTTTCACCATTGAATCCACTGTTAACTTCAGTGTTGGATGTTTAAGTTGAAAATATGCAGTGGCATCTAATAGTCATTATTATAGCTGGATGATGCTGGGAAATCACATGATGGTGATATTATTGTTAAACATTGCAGTGGTGAAATTCAGCTGGGATAAATGCCCATTTTCTTCACTTGCCTTTTTCTCTCTGTGACCTTTAGCAACAATCAGCTTCCTGCCGCAGAGAGACTCCAGCTATCACCTACTGCATTCAAAACTAGGGCTGTGTGATATTAGGACAAAGAAAATGCAACATACGATAACATTGATGAGCGTTGCGTTAACGGCACAAGTTATAAATGATCAGATACTTATTCAACAGTGTTGATGTCTGTCTGCTTCAGGATTCGTGACCTCTGATAATGGGCAACCTGTCAAGCTTCTTGGGGATTGGAAATCAATATTTCAATAAAATCCCAGGTTTAATTGGAAAGGCAACTTCTGGCCAGCATATGCCGTTTTGGAAATGAAGCGACTTGGTTGTAGTTTCTCAATGAGTTTATTTTCTAAAAAAAAAAAAAAAAAAAAATATTAAAAACTGGTGTCACCAAATACATTACCGCCAAATAGAATTTGAATTCACGCCACTGAAAGTATTGACGAACATAATCGTAGTCCAGGCATTCTTTACAATGTGCTTATTGTGTTCTGTGATTCATATATATTGTCCTGCCCTGTTTATATCTATTTGTACAATGAAGTGGCTGAATGAAAATAATCACAACTTAGCTGAATTATCTAAACATTAGAAGTAATGTTTATTTAGTAGTACTTGTAGAGAAATTTATTGTCCTAAAGGGGCAATTGGATTATAAATCATATCAACTGATACTACATTTCCACTGTTGACACTGGGGGGGAAAAAAAAAATGACCCAACTGCTCCTATTGTTTCTGCTTCAGTTAAACACTGTCACATAGCGGTCACACTCATTTACTTCAAATTTCTCCATTCTGCTTCTCTTCATGTTCAGTTGTTCTAAACGGAGCATCTCCCCAGCTTTGTAATCCTTGTATGATACACATTCTTCAACTTGGCGTGATACATCATCGGAGCTAATCTGGACTATTTTCATAACTTCGACCTGATGTCACGGGTATGGCATAGCGCCTCCGGCAGTTATCTTGTAGCCGTCTCCACTGGGTGCCGGATAACACTTGCTTATGATCTGGGATCAGTCTGAACATCTCATATTTTCTGCTACTTGGTTTGGTGTTTCATTGCAAGCAGCTGCAGGAACAAAGAACGCTGTCTTCAAAGGGAGCTGGATGTGGGCCACCTGAGTGATTTTGCCTGTAAACATTGGTTTGAATCACCATGTTGTATCTTCACACGAATGATTCGGTTGTTGATCTGTTTCCTCTTTGTCTTTGTTCTTGAAAAATTTCTTTTGGAGAACTTACTTGCAGGCTTTTTTTTAATTTTTATTTTTTATGATGACCATCTTTTTAGAAAAACAGAAATCTTAACCACCGGCGTCCCTTGTAACAATCTCACTAATGCGTCAAAAGCTGTGCTTTTGGCACCTGGGAGTTTTTTTGGTTCCCAGCTGCGACATCTTGGCAGCGCTTCTGCTGTTTGTAATATCATCCCTTGCCAGGCTTCCAGTTAATCCTTTTACACATCCTTTCGTTAAATAAAAGGTTAATATAAAAGAAAGTGTGCGCTTCCAGAATGCTTGGGAACAAGCGCATGCACTCACACACCATCCATCATGATCGTGGATGTGTCCTGATGGGTCAGAGTGGGAGGACAAACCGTTAGAGCATGGATACCATCTGCTCTGTGTCAAGGTCCACGCTTGCGCCCCAGTGTGTTTGCATAAGTGTATGTTTTAAGGAGACAGGCATGTAAAATTGTCTTAAAATTCCCTTTTTACCTTCAAGTGGAATTGAATATCCTGAACGTTACGGGCTACTTGGACTCGGCTGCATTTTAAACTGCTCTCCCCGATTCTTCGTCATAAATGAACAGGTGAGACCCGCATTGACAGTTACTCCACAAGCTATCACACCTGTCATTACAGCTTCCTCCTGGCTGGGCTGAAATGCTGTTAGGACATTAACTGACTCCGGTCAGCAGGTGTTTCTGCTTGATTGCAGTTGTAATGCTTTTATCAGAAAACGTTAAATGAGATGACGTTATCATCGACACAGTGGTTCAGACCAGGCAACTGCTATTTATGTTTGGTCAAAAATTCTGCTGTACAGAAAAAAAAAGGCACTATGACATATTTTGGATCCATATGCAAAATTGCCTAAAACTGAACAAAGTATTGGCAATTTATTAAATCCTTTCTGAGAGCATTAACATTTACCTGTTGGGTTTTTTTTTTATTTTTTTTGTCTTGCCGATGTATTCACACTGCTTGAATTTTTTTCATATTTGCCTTATTGCAAGCACACATGTTTTATTGGGACTTTTTGTGGTAGACCAATGCAAAGTAATGGACGAGTGTAGAAAAACATTGACTGACAGAGTGTTTAGGAGTATGTCCATCAGCTTTTCATATACAGGTACATCCTTTGCAAAATAGCTCAGTCGGATTGGATGGAGATGGGAGGCGCAGAATTTTGTTTGGATCTTGGCCGGGCCATTCTAACACGTCAGGGCGCTTTCTTCCATACGTCGTAACTCTGACTGCATGATTGGGATTGTTGTCCTCGTGAAACATTTTTCATAACTTTGCTTACTCTAAAAAAAAAATTCGACAGCTTTATTCCTAACCTGCCCGATGCATTTCTTGGTCTTTACGCTGCCTGTTCACTAGTGTTCTCCAAGGGTGTCTTCACACATGATAGTCCAGTGGACTTGGTTAGACTGGGGACCAAACTTGCAACATTTGTTCCATTTTTAGCTGGTGTGGTTCACTTTCACACTGCGTCAAACAAACCCCCCCCCCCTCCCTCCCTCTTGGCACTGCGCCATAAACCACCGGAGGAAACGACGTGAAAACCTCTGAAGAAGACATTGATTGCAACTTCCTTCTTTGTGGCGCGCAAACAAAAATGGAGAGGCATCAGATTTTAGCAGTTGTAGGATTTCTCTTTTTGCCTTTGACAAATGACCATGAGCCATTTCTGCTGCTACTGTTAGACTTATGTGTTTAGTTTGGTTTTATTTACTTTCTGCTTTTGGAGCCGTGTCATTACAGCTTCCACAAACAGTCCAGTTTGGACTGATCGCATCCACATATGAACCACAACAGAGGTCAAAAAGATACCTAAGTTTTTAGGTTGACCAGAGTTCACTGTTTTGATCTTCATCAGAGTTCGATTGCTTGCTCATACATTCCCAAACATCTTTCTAGGCAAGCGAACCAGAGTTTGATTAAAGTACCTTAACAGACCCGAGAGGCCTTCACATGCAATACTGGGATTAAATTCCATGTAGATTGAAACTTTCTAATAGCTTGGTGACTTAATTTAATTTTACTTTTATTTAGGGATAAACATTTATTAAAGTTTTTCCAAAACCTTGGGTCATTTTCTTTCCTCTTTAAAAAAAAATGTGGCAAACTGTGTTGGTTTAGAACATAAAATCCCAATGAAAGTGCTAGGTTTGTATTATTAAAGAGGCACAATATGAAAAGGGCATTTAAAAACTTCTCCAAGGTACGGCATGAATCAGTAGCATAGCAGAACTGAGAAAGGACCCCAGGCATATATGCAAATCACAATATATTACTTTTGTCGAAACAGCATTTGTCTGTCTAACCAACCAGGCAGTTTGAGGGTACCAGGACGAATCATGTGGGCGAAAGCAAGCATCCGTACAGAGAGTACAGAAAACTACATTTGATTTGGTATTTATGTAAGGCAGTGCATGTTTATGTAACACTGTGGTGCATTGGAGATGTGCATAAAATGTTTCTTTGCTGCCTTAGAGGCCAGGTAATCAAAATCTTACCTGGCAGGTTTGGACTTCTCACTTCTGGCTAATCTGGCTACGAAGCAATCCTGGGGAAGTTTTCTTTTATTAAAGCTGTGGCCGCTGTGTTGTGGTGAATATTTGAAATGCGGTAAAACCAGCTCCTTCTTGTGCAGTTAACTCCGTTTTAATAGAAATGTGTCATGCCCATGTGTGAGACAGAGTGCAGGTGTACAAGATGAAATGGCATTATATAATCGGAGTCCCTTCCCTCTCACTCTGACTGATGAGTTTTCTGCCCTTGAGGATCTTATCCATAAGTCAGTTTTAATGACGGTGTCAAGAGGTCAGATTTACAGAGACGGAGAGACACACAATGCTCTCTGAAATGAAGCTCTGCTTTATGGGCTTCGTCGAGGTATAAAACATTTGTTAGGCAGGCAGTCGGTCAGTTGAGCCTGTCTCGTTTTTTCGGTCCACTCAGTTTCTCCCAAGGTGTTGTTTACTTTTATGGAAACAGTGAAATTTCTGACTGGCAGTCCTGCATGTAGCCACCTGAAAAAGCGTTGTATTTAACTGGTTTGACTATCAGAGAGGCCGGTTTGATAGAGCCTCAGCACAGGCTAAGAACCAGACTCCCATCTTTCTTTCTCTCTGCCCCTCTGTGCTGCTAGATATGTTTGACCGGAGTAAATATAGCCTGTTGGTTTTAGCTAGAGGATAAACACAGATGTTGAGGACGCTTTGCCTTGCCACAGGTTGGCCAGTTTCCTACCGGCGGTCAGCGCTGGTAGGAACACGTCGAAAAAGCCCCATCGTCCGTCCGCACACCCTTTAACAGTGTTACTGGAGTTAACGCTAAGCTTTTAACAAGATTAGACATACACTTGACTACAAAGTAATGCCCTGACAACATGGTGTATGTAAACTGATTTCACCCGGCCTGCGGTGGCATCTGTTTAGGTGTTTTTTTTCTTTTCTTCTTCGTGGAAGTTTTGCTGATATCCACCAAAGAAAGCATATGTACTGTTTGCTTCCTGCATGCTTAAAAAAAAACTTAACTGCTGGTTGATGCATTTATAAACCAAAAAATGATGGTAGTTCTTAATACTCATGCTCTAAATAAACAGATTTACATCAGCTTTTGACCGTCTGACCTCCAATCACACATAACCCAGGGAAAATTGACCAACATGCTATATTTGCTTTTTGCCTTGCGTTTTCTTCTCACCAGTATCTTTATATTGGGCGTTGTTGTCTCCAAAGTAAGGATGCAAAACTGTTGGCTTCGAGATGTCTAATTGTTCTCATGTCCTTTCACTCCTTTTCTGTTGCTAAAGAATGCATCTGCGTGTTGTTCTCTGGAGAAGGTTTGCGCCAGGACAACCGTATCCCCAAGTGGAACATTTTGTTTTCTTGTAGGATTTCACAGTCAAAAGTTACGGATCTTCTCAATTTAGTGTCTTCGTATGCGGTGGCGATGTGAAGTAGCCATTTGCTTCTTTCAAACATGCAGCTCATTGGCTAAAACCAATGGGGTGGTTTCTTCAACACTTCAACTACTATATTTTGTAAGAAAACAAAAATCACAATTTTCTCTAAATGCATTATTTTTTTTATTCTTTTTTTTTTTTTTTTTTTTCTCTGTTTCTGCTCTGGTGACTCGTTCCTGATCTTGCCTTGGCGCGGCACATAATTACTCTCGTATTCTTAGATGTTGTTTTGGGCCCTTTTTAATTCTGCTCTCTTCCATATGTGCCTCTGTTTAAAACGCTCTCATGTTATTGTGTAGAACAATTGGTTAGGATACTTGAAATGATTTAAGTCTTTAGTTTTGTTGCGTCAGTGGACAAACTTTTTCCCATCAAGTGTTCAGATGTGCATCCCTGGCTTTATGGCTCTTAGAAATACAGCTGCCACCTTTCTGGGTTATGTTTCTGTTCAAACAACTTGTTTTGGGTCTTGGAGGATTTGTCTGGCGTACCAAGAGGAAGTGTGTGTTGTTACACCTGCTTCGTAGTCGTCCCCAATTGAGAGTTTGCTCATGGGAATAACAGGTGTTGTGTTTTCCACAAAGAGCTCTATCGTGCACTAACATGGGAGAAATGCTCTGCAAACAGGAAATCCTTCCTGGCAGGATAAAGAAGCAGCTGATTCTGTTTCCATCTGTTTATTATGGACTGAGAGAATTAAATTAACCCACTTTCACACATTCACGCCTCAGCTTGACCATCACAAACGCTTCTGGGGTTCACCTGTGGGGCTTGCTGCTAATTTCCGCTCTCGTACCGCTAACCAGATGCAAGTAAGACCCTGAAGGGAAGAGTCTGACTGATTTGAGTGCACAGGAGGCAAAACCTGCTGTAGCATATATACACTTTGAGACTTGGAAAAATTGTTCAAATGTGTGCATGTTCAGAATGGTGGAGAAGACGCTTGTCTGTTTTTCTGCCTGTATATTAATAAATTACAAATAGGTCTGTCACAATAACAAGTTTTACTGGACAATAACTTGTCCCAGAAGTTATTGCAATAAATGATGATGTTTTGAGACCATTTTCAAGTAACGTAATGGTAATGACAAAATGACAAAGATCAATCAACTTTAAATTCGACTGTTTTGTTTGTGCATAAAATCTAACTCAATAACATTAAAACTGTAATAATAAATATCTTTTTTTACAACAGTAGGGATACTTGTATTTATTTTTTTTAATAAATGCAGTTATGTCAATTTTTATTTGATTTGGGCAGGATATACCATGTAGCTATGGTTACTGGAAATTACAGTACCGTGACAATCGTACTGGACAGACAAAACCGTACTGAGGCATTTACTCAAAAAAAAAGTAAATACCTCTCGGCTAGAAATAAACATGATTAAACATTAAACCTGTTCTAAATGAGTAGTCGAAACAAGTAGCGAGTGGGAAAGTTTAAAAGCCCGTCAGCTCAGGGGAAAATTACTAAATAAACATAACACTGTAATTATTCAGCCCACTTAACACACTCTTAAAACGGCAAGGTCTCGGTTAGTGTAGCTCACGCGTTTATCTGTGTTTCTAATTGACCAAGTTTGCTGGCATTTTTCGTCGCTTCCCCTCCCTGCCTACCGGAGAGGTCGAGCCGTCGGACAGGAAGCGAGCGCGTTCCTTTAGTATGCGCGTTTGCCGGAGATGAGTGTTGATGTGAGTCAGTCGTTAAGCATCAGGGAAGGAAGCAGCCTTACACCGCTGTCCACATCTGTCACGAAGACAAATGACCAACTCGCTGGAGATGAGTAATCTCCCTCTTTTCAAGATCAGAAAAATGTCAGAGTGTTGGTCTTCAGCGCGCAGCTGAGACCCTGAAGGTTTTCTTTGTCCATGCATTGTTGAAATACTTGCTGAGCTCATTGGAGTTTCCGGTGAGGAACCGTGCCTTCATCAGCATGTTGAAAGTAAAGGGCGTAACGCCAGCGGAAAACTTGTGCATGGATTTACATGTTTTCACTTACTTCTCCTACGACAGGATCCTTTGCTCTTACGAACATGTTCATCTCTGTAAAAATTATTTACGCGTTTCAGCCTCTTCTGGTGTATCAAAAGCAAATATCTTCTCAATTTTGATACACGCGTGCTTGGGCCAACACGCATTCCTGCAAGCATACTGGATGTCCGTGCATGTAAGGTCTCCCTTGAGTGCTTCCCTCTGTCTTAAAATGTCAAGTTATTGGTGCTTACTGTAGGCGCATTGTTTTAATGCTAATTGAGTGTAGCATGTGGTCATTCCACAAATACCTCCTCCCCAGATTATTATGGTACTGTATCAAAATATGTGTTGTTCTCTTTTTTTCCTTCCCGTGCTCATTTCCAAATCAGATTTGGAGGGAGGCTATTTCGCGGGTTATTTCCAGACGAGCTCATTTGATCTGGCCTGCTCAGAGATGGTCTGGAATGCTAATTTGTTTATGATGCTGGTGAGACACAGCCGGGGGAGATGGAAGGTTAGTTCTGAGAGCAACATCAGGGGATTTCGTACAAGGAACAAATGCTGAACTGTTTGTTTTCAAGTGTGTTATTTTATTTTCTATGTGTATGGCTGTCTTGATCTCAGCGGAACCAATGATTGATTGATGTGCATTGTTGTAAATTTGCCTTCAGAAAACAAATGGAAGTTATTGACTTTTGTTAGAATACCTACCCAGCATGTACACCAATCAGCTGTCTTATGCTGCATTGTTCAAGTTTCGAAAGTGAGTCAACAGCGGTCAACTGGAACGGCAACTGTTATTATTTTAGCAATTGATTATTGCGATGATTAATCAGATAAAAATTGTGCACATTCTTCTGATTTTTTTTTTTTTTTTTCATTTAACAACTTGAGCCTTTTTCAATATAATATTTAAACATTTTTCAACTGAAATTGATATCTGCTTAAATTAACAAAATATCATTATTTTAGACATTACTCTCTTAACAGTGGTGGTCATAAAGATGTCGAGGATGTAGAAGTAAAGGTTGTTTTCATCAAACTGAATGGTCATACCTTGTTTGACGCCAAGCAGCCTGAAAATGGTTTGCCTTAATGTGCTGTTTTATTATATGTATCTGTTGTATTAGTAGCACAGTAATTGTCATAGATAGCAGCGTGCGGTTTAACTCAATCAAAAATAAACGCTACTCGTCTGTCAATGACAGATTTAGTGAGAGATCGGTAAAAGAGCGCCCTGAGCTAAATTAACACAACTCCAACCAGCACTAACAGCAACATAAGAATTTTACAGATCATAACTAAATTGTCAAAGCAAACAATGACTTTACGTAACAACTGCTTTGGCTTAAAACAAAAAAACAATTACGTCTGTTGTTGGTTCAATAAGATATTGCAGGTTATTTGTGGCTACAATAATTTTGTCCAGAAGATGTATTCCTTTACTTCAGTTTTTTTTATTATTATTTAGAAAGAGATGCATGTGGAGCACAGCTTTCACATGCTGAGGTTTGTTGGAAAGTTGATCTTCAAGCCAGCTGTCTAAACGTGCATTGGTAATAACTGTTTTACTTCAACATCAAGCGATCCAAGGTGTTAAAAACCTTGAAGAGGTCAGTAGTGGCTGCACATTTCATAGTGAGCGCTAAACGCTCCTATGTCTCAGGGCCCTGATGTCTACAGCATCAGTTGTTGCCGTTACCAAATTGCTGAAGCAGCAGATTTTTTTTCCCCAATAAACTGTTTGTGCGTTTTTTGTTTTTTTTTCCCCCCCCCCATATGTTTTCTGTCTAATGTTAATGCAGCGTGGCTTGTTAACCGTTTGTAGGCGGCGGCCAAGGAGCAGAGGAGAGCAGGAGGAAGCGACAGAGGTTTGGGTGTTTCTTCACAGACCTTAGAGGCTGTTATCATCGTGGGAGACGGACGGGCTGATAACTCACAGGGAGTGAAACGGCCTAATGAGACGAGGGAGAGAAGCGCAGATACAGGGAAGGGCTGAAAGGGAGGTTTGTTGGAAGAAGAAAGCCTGCTCATGTTCTCCCATTTCCTCCAGCACCTCCTTCAATTCATCCTGCCATTTTCTCCCTCCTCCCGAGCCTCCCTGATTGACCTCTGCAGCTGAGCTCTGATTAAAAGAGCTCTCGTTCACTGTGTTAGGCGAGGCTTCACGTGTGAAATAGTAATGATGACCAAAACAAAAACAAAAAAACAAAGAAAAGCAAATTAGAAAGTGAGCAACTATTTAGATGTGATGCCTCAATCACCCCCTGAGAGAGAGAGCAGAGAGCCTTGGAGATGGAGGGAGGTTGTGAGTCTGCGGAGGAAATCAACGTGGTTGACTCTAGAGAGGAAGTGTGTGGACGATCTCTTCTTGCTTTAATGAACGGGATTCAGAGAAGAAGCACGAAAACACAGGAGAGGATGGAGGTTGGGAATATTTAGTCCCTGTGGGTCAGCTACCTGGTGACTGAATGTGTTTGTAAGATCACTTATCAATCATCGCTGAAACTCACTTGACCCACTTTGCTGCCAGCGCCCTCAACACCTCTCGTCCTCCCCGCTCCAGACATGCACTTAGAGAACCAGACATGAACTCTGCTTCTCTCAACTGAAAACATCTCTATGCACACATTGCTGCATCCACTAAAACACATAACTACTTTCTCCTTTAATACATCAGGATATTCTGACTTGAGGCTAGACAATAAATCAGTAACAATACATGAATATATGCAGTGACACACATGTGATCGATATCAGTAGATAATATTGTTATTGGTATATGTCTAATAGAGTATTAGATATATTGAATATTCACTAAACTCCAATCTGGAATTGCACAGCATTCTGGGAGATACAGGGAAAGGCTTTAGCCGTTCAACTTCTCACAGCCAGCTAAGCTAGGTGAGTGGCATCAACGAATTCACTTGCTCATCGGTTACCGAGCAACAACCTGTTGAGTAACTTGTGCAGCGGCAATTTAAGGTTTCACCACTGTGCCTCATAACTGTTTAAAAATAAAAACAAAAAACAGCGAAGAGTGACAATTGGATAAAGGAGGAAAAGTCACGCCATCAGTTTGGCATTATTTCAAATATTTACAATAAAAAAAAAACCCTAATTGATAATTATCAATATTGACTGATAAGAAACTTTTATATTGTGATTATGTTTTTCAGCTATCTCCACCACACCTATTAAGATTTTTTTTTTTCTTCACTGTTGTTTAAAATTAAGATGACAACAAATTTTGCCTGTATAGTTTTAGAATCAGCAACTTTGTCATGAGAAGAGATTACACAAATTTCCCTGCATGACTAAATTCCTTAAACACTCCCCATCTCCTCCCTTTACCTTTTGTCCAACATTTCTGCTCTAAATATTAAGCCATTAGTCAAATCTTTTCATTACAGGCTATATAGCTGCCTGACTGGAAAACAAATGGGCCTCTGTGAGTACATGTGCAGCACTGTGTGAATGCAGGACCACACCCTGGAATCACACTGCAGCTTAAACCAAACACACAGAGAAAGGGAAATGAATGATGGAGACCCGAAGTTTTGTCTTATTTGTACTTTGCTCTTTTCTGATTACTTCAGATCACAAGGTGAAGAGCTGGGGCCATGGGCGCCACACTCTCCCTCTGTGTTGCTGTGGCTCTTTCAGCTGGAGCTCGATTTTAGAGATGTGGTGAGAATGCCTTTCTGCTGGTGTTCCATTTGCTGGATCACACAGATCGTTCACTCAGCTGTTTTTACTGGCCAGATTCCACTTCAAAGATGCCGCTTTCCGTCCAGATGCCTGAGATAGCTTTGAGGGGCGAAGACCTCTGTCGGCATGTACGACTTCCCCTCGCCTCGTTTGTTTGATCATGAGTTGCTTCGGCAGGAGAACTGCACCCATTAGTGACAGTTACAGTTGCTTTGCTAATATTTTGTGCACCTTGAACTTATGTCACAGAACTACAAACTTCAATATATTGTAATGGGGGTTCAACTTGTTAGACCAATGCAACTTGGCAAGTTGATGTAGTCCATCTTAAGTCCAGAGCACATAAGCTATTTTTTGTTGTTGTTGTTGCTTTCGTCACCACTAGATGATCAATATATAAAAACCTGATTGTCTTTGCTGGTGTAAAATAATATTAGGGTTATTGTGGAGAAAAACAAAATACATTTTAGAATTTAATTTTAGAATTCTCAGAAGTGTCAACATTTTTCAGCCTTTTTTCAACAGATGATGATGGCATCGCAGTAATTTTATTTAGAAGTGCACTCCCAAACGAGGCCAGCAAATGGCAATACTTCAGGGCTGGTTGCTTATCAACTCCCATATAAAAAGAATATTTTTGCAACGGTATCAATGACATCAGCAGTGATGCCATAACTCCATGATGCCACAGAGGAATCTCTCTCTTGAATGTAGCTCACAGAGAGTGTTTTGTCAGACCTGTTCCTCAGTTCTATTGCGGCAGATCACTCTACAAAGCACATTCGGAAGTAATTGAAACAAGCGACATATCGGTTCTAGATATCGCACGCCTATCAGAGCAAGAACATCGACATGAAGCAACAACAGCTTGCATGTGACCATGAAGCTTTTCCATCTAAGCTTTCATGGGTCGACATAATGGACCTCGATGTCCAAGTCGACTACGACGCCGTCGTTTTCCCTTTCAAGGATGACAACGACAGCCCCATTGAGCCGGAAGATGTACCAACAAAGATCCAGGGGGAATCAAGTCCTTCCGGCAACTTTGAAAGTTCAACATCTTCAGAAGTCCAGCAGGAAACAGCTCAGTCTGCTGGCTTCAAGATCACCCCCTCAGTGGAAGTCGTGGACAAGACAAGCCAACGCGTCATCGATCTCACAAAGCAGGTGGACGAACTTAAAAAAGAGTTGCAGTGTAAGACCTTTGATCTCCAAGAGGAACGAGACCGAAGGATTGCCTATCAGGCTGAAGTAAAATCACAGCAGGAGGAGATTCAGAGACTGCAAAAATTGTTAGACAAAGAACGTCACCTGCAAGTCAAACAAGATCATGACAGAAACGTGCCAAAGGCTTCTTGCGCTTCCAAAGTTTCAGCCGACAGGAGCCTTCTTCAACAGCTCGATTACTTCAAGAGGGAGGCTGCAAAATGCGCCTCCCACAATAAAGGTTTCATAGAAGTAATGGTTGAAGAATATCGAGTGAGACTGAAATATGAGGAGCAGCTCAAGCGTCACACTGAGCAAGCTTCTAAATATATAGAACAGGAGGAAACAGTGAAGTCTTTGCAGGGTCAGGTGGCAGACTTGAAGATAAAGTTAAAACTTGCTCTGGAAAACATCCAACCTGAAGTCTCCACCCAACCAGAGGCACCCCTGCAAACACAACGCTCCCAACAAACAGAGGAGTCCCAGGTAAGACAGACCTCCGATCCACCAGGGAGGTCAGAGGAGAAACAGACCTTGGATCAACCGGGGGTCTCTATCCATAGCCTGGCTTGGCCTTTGCACCGACCAACACCCAGGTTGCAAAGAGAGGAGTCCACGCAAACCCAGACCTCCTCACAAACATGGATGGCCGAAGAAAGACAGGCATCCATGCAACCAACCTCCACTGGTTGCATGAAGGGCCTTCATGTTGGCATTGGCAGGAAGGGCAAACTATGCCCGGCTCGGCCTTTACGCCGACCCACACCAGGGTGGAACTAACCTAGATCATCATCCTAGGTTAGTATCCTAGTTAGTAGGAGTTGCTCAAACTCTGCATTAGTTAATAGATTAATTGGTCTCTCTAAATTGTCCAATCAGAACCAAAATATGAGCTTTTGGTTCATCTTTTGAACCAAAAGATGAACTAAAAGAACCAAACTAAAAGCTTTTGGTTTCTAATGTGTTGAATGTGTCTGAGCACATTCAACACATTAGATTACTAGTCTACTGCCACTAAGCAATTGGCAGTAGACTAACTGCCAATTAGTCTACTGATTGACCCAAATCAATGAGTCCATCATGTTAGGACCAGACTTTAGTCCTAATATGATGGAACTAATGCAGTGTTTCTCAATTCTGCTCTTCAGGCGGATGCCCTGCCCTGCATGCTCTCCATCTAAATCATGCAGACCAGGGGGCCTGAGGACTGGAATTGAGAAACACTGACCTAATGTGACACTGGACATATAATGGTGTGTTTACACCAAATGGGTTTTGAGCGCATTTGGTGCTCAAAACCCACGAAATGCATTTTGAGCACCAAAGACATTGAATGTGTGTGGTTTGCATTCAGTGTCTATGTGGAGGCACGTCGAGGGCTGTTGCGGCACGTTTCAACTGTCTAGTGCAATTCGAGTGTCTAGCGCGGCGCGATTCGAACCGTTTGGAGCGTTTGACATATCTTGCGCATCCAACACTCCACATAGACTTTGAATGTAAACCAGACTCGCCTGACGCTCTAAACGTGTTTGATGTGAATGGACCAGTAGAATGTTCAGTTCCACTGGTAACAATGGCATCGGCAGTGATGACATCACTCTGACGCACCAAATGAATCTCTCTCCTGAGTGAAGCACACAGGCTGCTTTTACAGACCTGTTCCTGTTTCAGACTTTTAAGTTACGAATCTTCTACAGGAGCGTTGTTAAAATTATTTGAAGGCAAAATCAGCCCAGTGCAGTTTCACATTCTCAGGTGAGAGAGACTCACCTGGTATGAAGTTAATTTTTCGGTACTGAAATTACACCGAAGATAAATTACCATAGTTTAATCTAAGGACATCATGAATATGTGAGCATGTAGGTAAAGATTACTGCAGACGATAAGGTGGGTCCATTTGTGTCTGAGGTCTGGCAGACCTTTACTAAGATCCTGTCTTCATTTGTATGCACAGTTGTACATTTGTGCAGCTTAAGGACACACAAACACTCTTCCACCATGAGCCACACCTTTCTCAGGTAATCCTATTTCAGGAAGGACAAACCCCTCTTTATAATTCTTTCTGAATAGACTCTGCTCACCTGTACTCACCACCTGCCTCTCCTTTGCAAGCATTTGCGTGCTGACTTTTGTGCAATGCTAATCTCTACCTTTTGTTTTTGTTGTTTGTTTATTTAAGTCCTCTGTCAGCAGGAGGTAGAGGTGCACCAGTCAGACGGAAGGACATAAGAATCGGACAGTATTAACGTGATTAACTTTGATCAAAGACTAAAAAGTCATATGATAAGCCTTTAATTAGATGTAAGAGCTACAGCTGAAATGTACCAAAAATAAGAACTACAAGGGCTAGGAGAAATGTTCAAGTTTTTTTTCACACCTGATCCAATTTACGATTTGAATTCTTTTTTCCTTGCTTTCTTTCCTAAAGTAAAAATACAAACGGCAGAAAACATTTTCAGAACGTGGCTTTTATTTCAGTCATCCCATGTGAGCTGCAAGACAGAATATCAGGGACAGGCTACAAGAATTTTTCTTTAATTACCAGACATTAGACGTAATGTTAGCAGAATGAAGATTCAGTTTTACCAGAAAGGTGTTTTAAAATTATGAGAAAAGTTGTTTTGATGAAAAGAAAACTTTGGAAAATTAAGTTATTTTTTTGTGTTGGAGTTCTCATAGAGTTACTACTTCATTCTCCCAACATTAAAACTTTCTTCTGCCAATATTGTGACGTCATTCCTGTGTTATTTCAACTTTGCCATACAACTTGTAATATTATGACTTTATTGTCATAATTAATAAAGAAAAACAATCTCATCTTGATTTGACCTAAAAATAAATAGTAGCTGTAAAAAGCAGTACATTGGTGAAAAGAAAAAAAATCCAGATTTTCCCAAAAACCAAAAATTTGGTAAATTGACCAATTTTACTGAATCAAAACAACAGTATAGCTATGCAAGGTGTGTGATCCAGCATGTTTCCTCCTCGCCTCTGGTTCTGGATAGTCTTTACGTATCGCCTAATAAACCGAGCGCACCGGCGTTTGTTTGCAAGCAATCCCACATTTTCACAGGGACCAAACTTTTTTTTTCTTTGCTCCGTACCAGAGTTTCTGGTAATCTTTAACACTAACCCAAACAAAGCAGATTATCGTCAAAAACAAACTTTGATCCATTTACAGTCCATGAAACTGCTCTGGTGTGCAAGCACATGTATTTATGTTTGGCATCTCCCTGTCAGGTTCGTGTGTTTATGTCCAATCAAAATATGTTAGTAGGTCAGTAGATTTCCTTGGATGAAATCTAATCGTTGTAAACTGGAGTGCTCAAAGTGAACCCGATTCCTCCTCTGTACAAAAGCTGTTGATCTTAGACTCCTCTCTTTAGAAGGATCAGCCCTCTGGCAAGAGGGAGTAGCCATGATTTAGGATTCAATGCTTCAGCAACACAAAGACCGTAATGAGTGACTTTAAGAAAGCGGGAGGCTTTATGCTCTTTAGGCATTTTTGTAGCCGATTGAGAAAAAAAATTACACAAAGAGCCTGCTTTCATTTGCAACATGGTGTCTATGTACACATAAGCACATACCTGTGCAACTGATTGCCATTTATTGAACCCTCTCCCCGTTTTAGCTGGCATTCTTTGTACTCTCTTTCTCACAGTGTTAGTTTCTGCCTCTCTGTGTTTCAGCTGGGTCTCAATAGACCTACTGTAGTCTATTTGCAAAGTCCTGCAGGCAAACATCGTCTGCACTCCCTCTGCAGCGCGGAACCGTGCTAGCTTTGCCGAGCTGCACTACTACAGTTTCACCACAGACTCATGTTACCCCTTGTGTCTGCCTGGTGACGTTGTGTGAGAAGCAGGGGTGTTTGTGTCTTCAGGCGTTTGGTAAGGAACCGATGTGGACAGTAGTTGTATTGTTTTCGTCTTTTTTACAGCATCCCGGAGGTGTTAACTCTTGTTCCATGCTATTAAATTTCAGGGCAAAAAGTTGAGAGGGTGGCAAGGTTCAGGGAGGGGCAGAACGCTAGACATGACAGAAGGTGTTAAGGAAGAACAGCAGGCTATGTAAAAGTAGGAATCAGCCCATCAGGCAGTGAAAACTCACCCATTGTCCTCCACATTACTAATCCATGTTTCTGCCCAACAAAAGCGTCATATTGACACGATGGTCCTCTTTTTTTTTTTTTCCTTTTCCTGTTTTAATCTGCAGCTCCCTCTACCTCAGCATCTTAAGTATTCTGCAGGACTTTGAATTGCTCCCCTCGGCGGTCGTTGGCAGACGGTGGGAGAAGGGGTAAGAAAAGGAGGGGGAGGCCGGAGCGATTATGAGACTTGGGGTGCGCTTTAACCCACTTAGCACACCATTGCAGGGTCTTCTGCCAAAACGGTAAGCTTAGTGCTTTAAATCCTCTTCCCAGAGAGGGCTGATAGTTTGCTTGCAGCTGCTCCTCGTCTTAATGCCTAGAAATGTTTTCCGCGTGAGCTTTTTATTTTCCCCTAACAATTTATGATTATTTGCTTTTGCTGGGACTTTTTTTGTGGCCCCATGAGTGGGAGTATGCGAACGAGGATAAGTCCATCTTTCATTGAGTTTTTGAGGGAGCTTCTGGTCATAAACACGGCGGTGAAGGACGCCCTGCTGGGGTTTGAAGTGAGCTGACAGGCAGGCATGTTTATTTGCCCCCTCCAGACCAGCTTTAGCTGGGCCGGCCTCTGCCCCCAGGGGTCTGACTACAGTCTAGTTTGTGCTTTGGCTTGTTCATCCTCTCCCAGGCAGTGGCCTGCATAATGTGCTCAGCCCCCCCCCCCCCCCCCCCCCCCCCGTCATTACCACCACACTATGCTAGACTCTCGTTCTTAATAAAATGGACTCATGAGACCACGTTCTTTAAATTCTTCATGTGGAAGCTTCTCTCTTGGTTTGTTCATCCATGTAGGAGTTGCAGAGCAATATGTTAAACTGAGCTTCAATGAAGCCAAATTAAGCAACAAAAAGAAAAAATGCCTTCTTCATTTGACTACATGCTACTATGTTTATTCATTATTATGTTGTATTTGCAAGATACCAGACATTTTGGGAAGTTTTCTTTCTTGATGTGAGTGGAAGTGCAAAGTGACGCCCTCAGATGGATTTAGTTGGGGGGGAGCAACAAATGAAGACTGATTCAGTGGTGGGGGAGCATCAGTGGAGCAGCAGCGGCTCTGTCATTGTAGGTTTACGTCTGAACCGTCCTCCACCCACTACCCGCTTCCTTGTTTCTTCAAGCACAGAGGAGTCACAGAGAGAATCAGGGTCAGTCATGCTTCATCATTTGCAAACCCGGTCCTTGTTTTTGTTCCTTTCTTGCTAAAACAGTTATTTCTCTGTGTCCACCCAATATCAGCCATGTCTCTATCTGACCTTTAATCAGGCCATCCAGTCGCATTTCCTTCCCTCCTTCATCTCCTGATGACTGTCCTAATCTCACACTAGTGCTCTGGGTAATTCCCATGTGTCTCTTAGAAGATTTATAATGAACAAAGACTGAGGCTGGCTCTGAAAGGGAGAGCTGTCTAGAGAGATCTGTGTGAAAGAGACAACAAAGTGGGCTTTATTTATACAGCTAATCAGATAAATGTTGACAAAAATGAAGTCTTTTGATTTTGATCCATCAGTCTAGCAGTTTTTAAATTGCATGTCTTCGACTCAGTCATTATTGTATCTATTGTATCAAAGGGCAATAAGCTACTAAACCTTGTTTCACACATACCATCTCAGGTTTGTCGAGAATTGGCATCAATGTATACCTTTACGATAAAACGTTAACTACAGAGTCACTTATTTCTTTCTATTATACAATTTCTACAATTAAAGTACCTTTTTAAAGAGATCCGAGGAAAGGTGCTAAAGTGACCAGGTTTTTATGGTTCTATGGAGATTAAAACATGGCCATTCTCACACCTGTTGCTGTGACTTCCAGCCAGTTGGGTAGAAGCAGGCTACCAAAGTTTACAGGAAACCCTGAAGCTGCTGAAGCATCACTCAGTTTGTATTCACCACAAATCTGCCACAAAATTCCATAAAACTGCAAAGATGCTGAAACACTGAGTTCTTTCAAAACCTCACCTGCTTAGTATTAACTGGAACGTTAATCATTCGTGTACATTTAATGATGATTACTCTTGGTAACGTTTGACAAAATGTAATGAGTGGCACTGCCAACGTGTATGGTGATTGTGTTATCTGCCATGTAAAGCACTTTAAATGCCTCATTGCTGAAATGTACTATAAAATCAACTTGTCTTGACTAAAGGGCACCACAAAATTTCAGAGCGCTGAACCAATTAACCAGGTAATACCAGCTTATTAAACTGCTGGTGTTACTCTGCAGTGTAGGAGTCCAATCTTTTAGTAGAGTCTTCAAAGAGCAGCAAAAAAGTAATATGTTCTGCTCAATAACCACATAAAAATGTGCTTTAGCGATTTAGAGGAAATTTATTCTATGGTTTTGCATAAACCTGTCTGTGAAAATAAAAATAAATGGATGTTATAAGTGTCATACCAGCATGTTGGATGATTTTAGCAGCATGTTTTCTGTCTTAATGTTTAATTTTTTTTTTTTTTCTTCAAAATGTTAGCGTAACTACTGATTGAGTCCTATCCTGGTCCAATGTCTAGACATGAAAAAGCACATTGCAGGAGCATATGCGAACGTTTTTCCAACTCTTAATTCTCAATCTCTACAGAAGTACCCTCATTCTGTGGCTTTAAGGGAGGGCTTGGCCTGTTTGGTTGGTTAAACAGATGGTCTAGCACAGGTCAATGTGGTGGAGAGAGGGACCATGCAGACAAGCTTTTAACCATCTGGGCTCCAAGAGACATTAAGATAGTTTCTCTGTTCAGATGTCAATTAACCGGTTCCCTAATTGATCTTTAGTAATACAGTAGGTTTGTTTTCTTGACAGTTCTCAGTGTGAAGACGAATGAGTGAGCTGAAAGCTCCCTGAAGGAGATGTTCAATATTCAAAGTGATGGCTTGACACTAAAAGAAAATGAGTTTTATTGAATGAGGGAACATAGGATGTGTGCCTTAAGAGTGATTTATGCAGCTGTCAGTGTGACAGCTTATTGTGGTCTGTGAGCAGATGTGTAATGTGTAACAGACCCTTAGACGGTTCTGGAAAGTATTTACCTGGCAAAGAAATACGGATTTTTACAATTCATCATTATGTAGCAAAGTGGAATATATTTTATTCTTGTAGCTATAAATTTTTAGCCCTCAGATATTCGTCATGTGAATCTATGATGTCCCAAGTGCTTTCTGCTTAACATTTTTTGCACCAATCAGAATTGAACAGCTGATTTACAATCTTTGATTTTGGTGAAGCTTTGACCTGCTGAGATTGCTTTTTAGATTTTGAGATTTATTATTTTTCTTTTAGAACAATAATAGTAGAAAATACAAGAACAGCATTCAAGCCTTTCTACCTTTCTCCTCTTAAGCGGTCATTAGTCTTTTTTTTTTTTTTTTGCTTTAATCAAAACACAAATAATGAGTGTGAAATTGGGGATATACCTTGAAAGGCTAATTAGCCAGTTTGGCAGGATTTCAGATATTTAAAACAAAAGCCTCCTCTGTACTTATCAATATTAACTGATATGAAATGAAATGTTGTTAAGCCATATTGCCCAGCCCTAAAAAAAGAAAAAAAACAAACAAAAAAAAACATTTCTTTTGTGTTACTCAACTCTTTGGTCTTGAAAACATCTTTAGCTAAAAGAAGATTTTAAAACATCTTTTACACATAAACGTGTAAAAGGTAAATGAATTTCTTTTACTCCTTCCTTGGAAATATCACACTGGACCAAAACCGGTTTGAAAGCTCCAAAATAAAGCAGAAGACTTTGCTGAAATATGTTTCCCTTCTTGTTATCCAATGAAATTCTTGCTCTCTTACAGCCTGAATGAACCAGAGACATGTCATGATATGTTGTAGAAGGTAGTTTCCAAATAGTTTCTCGTATCTCTGTGCTTCTCCTGAATTCAACTGAGACGCCTCACGGAAACTGGAAACGGTTCTAGATTGCGGTTTCTATTCCTGCATGAATCAGTTTAGAAACGTAGGCATGCAGCTTAACAGTAAATGGCGTCATGTTTTGATTAATTACTGTCTGAATATCTGCTGTAAACTTCCTCCTTTTCAGCCACAATTATCACCTTTCCTAGGAAATGTGGAACCGTTTCATCTCTTTACATTCTGTATTTTTCACTATTGCACAAGTAAATGTCTGAAATAGGTCGAGCGGTTTTGGTTCACGTATTTCAGCGATTTCAGCTTAAGTCAATGGAGCACAGTGGAAGCGCCAAAGCCAGCACTCGGTCAATATTTGACTCTGCTAGTGTATAGCCACTGGCAAGGAAAACAGTCAAATTGCCCAAGAGAAAAACTAGGAACAAAAGCTGCACAAACAAACGTTTTCTCCCTTTTCCCAGCTCCTGAGTAAAACCGACAGCTGATCACTGAGTATGATCATCACTCGCTCGCCCATGTTCTCCGCAATATTGTTTAGTAGAGCGTCAGCACAAAGCCACAGGACAGGATGGGTGAAGCAGGAGCTTCGTTAGAGACTTAAATGTGCAGAATCTGGGCTTATGTGTGAGTTTCTTTTGCTTAACTTTCACCTTGTGACCTAGTGTTGTGACAGTGTCAGTAAAGGGATGAACTGAGTGTCACCTTTCCCTGCTCTATCCATCAGCTAGGCAAAAACATGATGGAGCGGGCAAAAGTACAAGCAGTGAAAGTGGAAAGATTTACACCCAAAAATGTAAAAATTGCTGGAATTAATAAAAAAGAAGAGAGAAGATTAATTCAGCTGAGATACTAATGAGCTGCGTGGATTGGGGGTTAAACAGTCTGGGATTCTGCAACACATGCAGCACACACAGAGCCCTTTTCTTGTCTTTTTAACCAGAGCCTACTGAGAGCTTTAAAAGCGGCCAATGTGGTCAACTAACATTTCCCACCCTTTCAAAGGTCAGTTCCGCGTGGGCGAGAATCGCCAGTCCAAAAGTTTACTGAAAAACAGATCAACACAGTGAGAGAGAGGAAATGTTGATACTAAAAATGTATTCCAGGCTTGGTTTCAGCACATTTGGCTTTTTTTTTTTTTTTTCACCTTTTTCACACTATTTGTTTGGCACGGATCTTCACTGTGTGCACAATACATCGCCGTTAAAATTGGTGTTGGCCATTAGACAATGATAGTGATTCAGCACAAGATTATTGGGTATTTAACTGAAGCATAGAAGAAGTATAGGTGGTTTTATGGTATTGAAAGTTTAGGAAAATATATATAACATTGGAAAATATTGGTCATATTAATATCAGACACAGCCCAAATTTTTATATCTGTGCATCACTAGTTTTAACACCACCTTCATCAAGAGTGACAGAGAGGGTCCCTTATTTGCCTGAAAATACTTCCAGTCAAATTAATCTTTATCGTGAGCTTGAGTAACATTTCTGGCAGTTCACAGCAACATGTGGGGGAGGAGTAACAGCCAGAGAAAGCTCTTGTACCTACCTCGCTTTGACGTGCGTCTCATTAAAAGAATTTTAAGTTCTAGGAACAGTAAGATAAACTGTTTGAAATCTTAATTTTCAAAAGTCCTGGTGTATCTTGGTACCGTTAGCCCGCCCATGGATATTGTCTAGAACTCCTGCTCTGTCACAGCCTTGAACAAACATGCCCACAGTGCAGCAGAGACGAGAATCCGGTGCCCACAATGAGCAGAGAACTGTTGGCAGAGAGTGTTAGTCACTTAGTAGATATGGAAGTTTATGTTTTCTTTTGATAAGATAGTGCAGGTGAAGTTAGAGGAGTTGTTGCTATGCCAACAATAAAAGGAATTACATTGTTAAAAAAAAAAAAAAAAGGAGTTCCTTGGTTCATTATGTTAAACAGTTTTGTTCCACCATATTATTGTGGAATAAGTTATGTTTGAGGTTTTATATTTGTGCATATGAATCATCTGTTTGTTCATCTGTTTCCAGCAGGTGAGTTGGTAAATAAGGAAAAGTGTTTGAACAATATCTTTAATACAAAATATGGTAAATTTGATTCGAGTTTTTATTATATAAAATATGGTTTTCTGTAACTGCATCTTGATATAATCTTTGATATTATTTTCTTATTGGGAAGATGTGTCCTTACCGGTCTGTAGTTTCGTAGCCCCATACACAGCAAAGCCCCTTCTTTTGGAACCACTTTGAGCTTATTTAGCTCCTGTTGCTCATCTGTTGGCCAGTTTTACTTGTACTGTGGCTCAATACCGCTTGAATTACCTTAAAATATTTACACACGCAAACATCCTGCAGTTTCAGTTTCACTACCATCACTTGCATTTATGCCAGCAGTTTCATGGTTCGAGTGTCATAAAACAAATACCGGTAGTTGCTCCCTGGTTGTAGAGGTGTGCAGTGACTCATTCTCCAGCGAAACTGTGGCTGAGTTGGCTCAGAGTCTTGTTTGTGTTGTTTATGCTTGAGCAGTAAAGTTGTGTTACCTGTTAGGCCAGTAGATCCAGCAGATATGTACTTTTGCTTTGTTTGGGATGTTGTGTGGTTTGACTGAAGGTGTTAACAGGCTGTACCTTAAGACTAGCAGACGGATGCAGATAGGAGTTGAACCAGTTTGACTCTCTCTCAGCTGTTAAAGGGTCAGTATTGTATATTTTCCAGGCACATCTCTCACCATTTTATAGCTCAATCACCTAACTGTTACCTTCAGTTGTTATAAAAATGCTGCACATATGAAAACATGACTTGAAAGAAATTTGACTTTGTAATTTGACACCTTGAAATTGGGCCTCCGTTTCTTTAAGAACTCCTGTCCTTCCTGAAACGCCGCCTTCAGGAAGTCATCGCAACATCGCTCCTCTATTAAACAGTTTCGATTTTTACCAGCGTTGCACCGGGAAGTAGCTCATATAATAAATTCAGCTGATGCACAGTTTCACAAGGTGTTTGCTAATTGCTGCCTACTAGTGTGTAGTAGCTGAGGCAATAATGAGGGAATATAACATTATAACATGAGGGAATGAGGGAATAGCATTATAACATAACGTAAAGCTCAAAAAAGTTGATTTTACATAATACCTCTATTTATTACAGCAGAAGATAAACACATTGTAATAAAGGCCAATGGGATGAGAACCTAGATAATATTTTTAGGTACAGCCTAGCTTTGACTTGAATTGTTTTTTTTTTTTACTCTCATTAATTCAATTAATTTCGATGAAATGAATCCACTTAATGGCAGTGTTTGTGCCTTAAAAGATTATCCTCTTCAGTTTGCATAGCAGTGTCATTAGTTGGCAACCTTTCTAGCTGAGGCAGCTGTATGCTGTATAATCTTCCAAAATGTAATTTCTGATGGGTAAATCTTGCAAACAGTTATTTTAACTTTGCTAAACTGATTATTAAATACTGATATTTCTTAACTAACTTTGTTTTTACTTCATTTGTCCCTCTCTCAGGTCTTCCTGTGAAATTCGCTGCGAGCCATTCAGGCTCTGTGTCAGTTTTCATGTAGTCGCCACTTTGCATAGTGTTGTTAAACATGGAGCATCATATTTAGGGGTTCCCCCAAGCATTCCTCCTCCCTGCACTTTCCATGTTCCCCGCTTGTGCTTCCTGTTAAACATTTCCAAGTCTGCCACTCCCCTACCTTCTCTGAATGGCTGTCTATGGCCAAACTCCCAGAAATCTCTCACCAAGCTAACCACAGACACAGTGAAAAGACTCTGCAGTGAGAGAAGTGACTCTGAATATGTATTTAGTGAAATATATGTCTCTGCCGAACTGTGAGTCTTTTGAGCTTTGAGCGTTTTTATCTGTAATCTTGTGGTCCACAGAAATAATTACGTGTGAAACTGTTAATCATTGTCGGCCTTATCGGGTTAATCCACATGCCTTGTCTTTATAAGGGTCCAGAGATTGCTGCTGCGAAATGCTCCAACGCTGTGGGACCCGATGTTGAGGCTTTAGCAGGAGTTCACTGCTTTTTGGCCTTTCTTGAGAGGACTGGGCGGAAAAGGGAGGAGTCGGGGAGTGGTGGATGTGTTTTTAATTCACTGTAGCAGCCCTCAGCCTTCTGCTGTTGCTGTTCTGCTGCTTATGTCTCCTCTTGCTGTAGAGGTTTGAGAGGGTCCGGGTCAGGATCGTTGCAGGAAAGGGCGGGGTTGGCATGGACCCTCATGTTAATGCAGTGAGGGGTTGGATAAAGACAGGAAACTGATCTTTAAATTTCAGGATTTCTCAGTGTGAGTCCAGTTTCGCCGCAGCTGTCAAGAATTGCTGCCGTTTGCGTTGTTGCTGTTCGTGTAATGCAGCAAGAATTGACTGCAACCGCTTGACTTTGTAATTTTTAACATCCACAATTATAAAGTCATTTTTTTTTCCTGCTATTACACAAGTTTCTGCTCTGGTAATTTATTTCCTTACCTCAAATGTTTTTAACTTGTTTTCTGCTCTTTTATTTATGGCTGTCTGACGTTTATAGGACAGAGCATGTGCCTTTGTGTAAAATAACTGTGCTGTTAAAAAGGCATTGAATTCAGCTCAGTGCACAGTGTTTTTAAAAAAAATAGGTTTGGACTTTTTTTATTTGACTAAACATGCCTGGGGAACCTCAGAGTAACGTTGATGTGAGGACATTGGACAAGTTGTTTTTTATTATATTTTTGCATTTAGTGAGAGGAAGATTTGAATTCATCTTTAGACTGTAGGTAGAGCTGAATGATTCGACTCAAGATTCAGTATCTCTGAGAATTTCTGTCGCTGTTCATTTATGCCCAAGAAAACAGGAATTACTTCACGTTAAAAAAAGCATTTTGCGAACTAGTTTTTTTCAGTTTCTGAAGAGATTAAGAAGTCGCCAGTGCTCGTTTCAGATTCAATAGCAGAACTTGGAGAGATGTTCAGGGATAGCCGCACACTTACCATCGCAGACGAAATAATGTTACAGTAGCATATTCTCACACCAAAAAGAAAAAAAAAGGAATTTCAGCCTTGACTTTTAGTGCATTGATTTAGTAGTGAAGCTATCAGTGTGTTTCCAAATTCCAGAAAATACCGACAGCTTTTTGTATAACATTTCAAACACTCAAAGCAAACACACAGAGAAATATTTCACCATCGTTCTCTTCTCTTCAGCTCACCTTACTGTTTTTTTTTTGTTTTTTTTTAATGATTATTTTCTCTGTACATGGAAGAAGACTCATTGCTGTATCTGGAGAACCATTTCTGTGTTAATAGGGATCAATATCCTGCTGATTGAACCAATGACGTTCCATTTTCAGCTTTCTGCCAGAGCCCAGCAGGTTGTGTTTTGGCCTGCACATATAACATTGCAAAGTGACTGTTGATAATTGCATTGGAAAGATTATACCCATTAGAATTAGGAAGACCTCTATTAGAAATTTCTGGAAAAAAAAAACAACCTATGATTTTATAATACTTTGTTCCTTGAAAGACTATAGTACAGGAATAAAAGAGCACATTTCTCTGCCAAATGTGCCAACAGACTCGTCTGCTTGTGTACAAATATTGGGAATTCAAAAGAAAATCTGATTTTGTTTTATCTTACAAAACACATGGCAAGAATATATATTTTGGAACGAGCTAAGCTTCCAAGAAATGTGTCAGCATCTAAATATATCCAGAGCCAGGTGTGCATACCTCTGAATAGATGGATGAGAGGAATAAGGTTGCAGACATAGACGTTGCGGACGCACAATAAACCCACGGTGCTTGAAAATTATTTAAAATATTCATGACTTTATTCGTTTTCTACTGATAAACTGGGCAAGTATTTTTTTTTACATATGAAGGGAAATGAGAGTGAAGCACACTTGTTCATGATTTGATTTAGAAAAGGCTGTATTAAATCAAGACAAATTTGATTTCAAGTAGGCACGTTTCCTTCATCTTTAAATGAATTGAATCTTACTGTGTTGCACCCGCAAAAGAGAAGGCGATTCCCACACTTATTTATTTATTTATTTGACCCAACCATTCACTCGGGTACAAATCTCATTACAGTACAAATTGTTTGTCTTGAAATCCCCGAAGGAGCCCATCATTTCAGGAGCATCAGAGGAACCGGCAGGCACCATTATCTCTATCTGACCACTATCTTTCCAGCTGAGCGTATTTAGGCCATCTCGCCAAACCAGTGCTGGGTGGAGTCAGCTCCAGTTTACATTGTCGGAGCCATGAATCAGACAACAGCCAATGCATCTCTCCTCATTGTGCATCTCGCCGTCACTGTTTTGATTTGCATCGACGTTTACGTTGCTCTTTGCAAACCTCGCTCATTTGCTCCCCCCACCCTCCACCCCCCACCCCCCCCAAGTGAGCGAGAGCCTTTAATTCCTCAGAGACGAGGAGCAAATGAAAAATGATCCGCAGCGGTCGGGCTCGTCTGTGAGAGTTGGTGTGCTCCTTTGGGAGCTCACAGAGTCTTTATAGAATAAGGTCCTAACTGCCTCTTCTTTCAATGGCACCATTCAAGGGGGGAAGAATCAAACAGTGAGAGGCCCAGTGAAAAAAGAGACGCAGAGGGAGAGAAAGACTGGTTGGATTTGTGTCATAGACTCTCTTTGTTTGACTGCACTGTAACCTCGCCACACATACACACACCCCTTGACCCTGTACTCTCTTGCTATTGTTGATGCGTCGTATTGAGGAGGTTGCAAAAAAAAAAAAAAAAAAAAAAAAAAAGAGGACACCACTGTCACTTCTCATTAGTGCTAAAAGCTACACTGATGAAGATGGCTCTCAAGATGCTGCTTAATGTTTTAAAATAGGGCGTGTTTTTAACCTCAGGGGATGCATGAACTCACCCGTTAATGTCTTAACTACAGCTCAACATTAAAATGAACAGAATACACCAGAAGATGGTAAGTAAACAAAAAGAAAACGTGCTTGGGTTTCTTGGTGTGTTTTTGCACTCGCGTATTTATTGTCGTCGGCGTCATAATAAAGTTCAGTTGTTCTTGTTGGATGTTCCTTGCAATAACGTTCACACCCGTTGAACGTTTTTACATTTTACTGCGTCAAAACCGCACATTTCCATGTATGTTATTGGAGATCTGTGATCTGCATGGTGTTGAAAGTTGGTAGAGATGTTCCCCAAAAAACACCTGCAGCTGTGATTAGGGCATAAGTTGATTCCACAAAGTAATGACTAGTTAACAGCGCTGCTAAAAGCAAACGGAGACCACATTTCATAGATGCAAATTACGCTCTACTTCCTAATAGTTGTAAGTTGCTTTATGCTGTGCTGAAAACCCATAGTGAACTTGGTTAGGGTTTGTGGTTGCAATGTGACAAAATGTAAAAAGGCATTTATACTTAATGCAGTAAACAGTAAATATCTGTGGAGTCGTACATATTTCAGGAAGTTCATCAGAAGTTCAGTGATGTGGGGGTCCTGTTCTGTCATTTCTGTAGTAGTGCAGTTGTTTACCAAGGATTTTGTCTGAACTGAAGAAATGGCTTAGTTTCTTAGTTTGAGTCTTCTTTTAGTTTTAATTAGTGAATGTTGCCAGGTTTCTTCTCAGCCTTAAATGCTGCAGTTTGGCTCAGTTCTGTCCCCGCACTGATGAAATAATCAGTTTAAGTGAAGCCCACTGTGGAATGTGCTTTAGGAATTTTTTGATTTGTGCTTGCTCCTCATTTGACCTTTGCTTATCCAGTCACTGGCAGTAGATAGAGGATCTCTTAATTCTGTTGCTTGGCTGGAAGTCTGGACAGTGAGCTTACATCTGTTAATGTCGAAGCTGTTGCGCATTCCTCAGAGCTGGAGCTGCTGCAGACATGCTGGAGGAGCGCCTCACGGAAGTGGAAGTGGTTAACCCTGACCTTCCACATTGACCTTTTGAGGAGGTCTCCTTTAGGAGATCAATAAGCCCATCACATGAGAATCATTCCATGACCTTACTTCATTAACTGAAGACACCAGCGTCTTGTTGCTTCAAATTGTGTTTTGGGAATGTAAAACTTCAGGAAGACAGCTGCAGATATCCCCTCAGTTGTCTGGTAGATTTTCTCCCCTCTCTCTCACAGAAGCCAGTCATTTTTTTCCCGAGGCCTCATCATCATTTAGCTTCATTAGTCTGTCACTGCTCTGATTTGGTTACAGGAAGAACCTTGAGACAACCAACAGCCCCCATTCACAGAGACATTAACTTTCCCCTGTTTTGAAGCAATAGCAAAGCATAATTGGCAAATAAGTCATGTGGATTCTCACATTGCTGTTTTTTTTGTTTGTTTTTTTATACGGAAAAATATATTTTCAGTCTTTGTTTAAATTTAGAAATTGGAGAGAACATCCACAATTTAGATCTTTAAATGTTCATTGTTTCATCTTATTATTATTATTATTATTTTAATGCACTTGTATCACTTCTCTTTTGTAACCCTGAAAGCTTAAGTAGAAGATGACTGGACTTACTCTCTTCTCCCTGGGAGATGCTTCACCTCTCGTCCAAAAGGATTCTTCAGTTCCATTTTTAAATACATGTGAAATTCGGTTTTTAAACGGATAAGAATGTCACATTGACTCAGTTCATTTCACTTAATTTACTTGGAAGCCAAAGTCATCCCTGACCAATTTGAGCTGAAACTAATCTTTTAATTTGACAAACATTTTCATTCCGACAGGAAGAAATATTTATGTCTTGAAGTGACCCAGCCGGTTTCCTGACTTGAATCTGTGAAATGATCTGTTGGAGGGAGCTAAACCTCAAAGACTTGGAGCTCGTCACCCAAGGCAAATCATCAAAATACCAGCGGGAACATGCAGAAAAACTGTCAGCAATTACAATCAAACAGTGGTTTGATTGGTGTAGTGTAAAATTTGAATGATCCTTTTTTGTTGTTGTTGAAAAGGCATAAATAAATGTAGGAAGGCAAATTATTTATCTCAAAATTAATGGTACTTTCGCATTGCTTTATTGTCTTTAAAGATGCCTGTCTTCTCTCCTTTAGGAATCTAAATTTCTTGATGAATGAGTGGAATTTTTCTCAAAAATCTGCAAGGAGTGTGAATAAGTTTGGGTTTAAGTATCGATCTATCAGTGACCTAAATACAGAGTCACTGATCCAGACATACAGAGAACAAAACTGAGAAAACAAAACGTGAAGGCAGCAATAGCCATGTCGATAAACGCAAAACCAGCGCAATTGTTTAATTTATTGCAATAAATGCTATTATTGGTGCCACTGAGTGATGGACATGGATCATCAAGTCTTAGCTATATAGCAAAAAGAAGGTTTTATATTCAAAAGGCAAGTTTTAAACCTAGTCCCAAGAGCAAGCCAGGTGTTGACATGCTTCCGGACAAAAACAGTTCTCCATCCCTAAAAGTAAGTAAATAAAAGCTGACTAAAGTCGTACCTGCCTCCAATTAGAATAAACAATTTAAGAAAATAGACTGACATTTTTGTGACCGTAACTGTTTGCCTTGCTAAGAGTTTATGGGATATGTCCTTGAAGCATGTGTTGAAATAATTTGTGCCCTTAAAAAAAAAACACGTTGCAGCAGAGAACTTATTTAAATGAACTTTTTAGCAGTACTGAATAAAAGTTCCTCTTGGCTCTTCTAATAATTATTTGCTGGCATGTCCAGTTTGATTTCAGATGGACTGTAGAAAAATGGGTTTGAACAGTTGTGCTAAACAGAGAAACAGATTGAAAATAAATCATGTTGAAAACCTGTCTACTCTTTCCCTCTTCAAGTGTTTGATGAGGTAGGTTTTGTGGTGTGCGTGCGTGCGTGCGTGCGTGTGTGCGTGTGCGTTTAATGGTATTGCTGAAATTATGCTTGTAATTCAACAATTAAAACAACTTAATTGAAAGTAGTTTGCTGTCTTTGCACGTTTTATAGCTTTACTTGCATCAAAAATGAAATTCACTTGCACTTCAAGGCTTGTTTAACTCCCAGATAGTTAAGTTGTTTGCAACAATATCCTCACTGTTAACTTTTCATAGCTGGCAGTGGCTAAACAGGGAAAGAAGAACACAAATCCCTGATTTGGTCACACATCTGTCTGTCCTTGCTACAAGTTGTTAAAGGGGAAATGTAGGCTAATCAGCATTACAGCAAACAAATTGAACGTGACAGATGTATTTATTATAGCTGAGTAACTCTCACAATCTGCTTTTGGGCTGTCATCAGCTTGACATGTGAGCAGATATTAATCCAGATGTTATTCACAATTAATCAAGCGTGTATTTCTGACAGGCGTGCAGCTTGAGTGGCGCTACCTAATGCTTGCTAATTTATTATTTGTGTCTGAATGTAAGGTTTAATTCTAGTCATGAAGTTCAGCATTAGCAAAGTGTGCTTCCTCCAACAGGCCTTTTAGCATGCTAACATGACATAAAAAATGTGTATTTTAGCATCTCTGTGCGCTTTGCACTTAGACTGAAATCTCAAACTGCACCACCTCACTGTATTTACCACAAATGTTCTTTTACTGTTTCAAGTCAGAATAAATTAATACAGTAATTATTGTTGCATCAGGCGTTGAGTTACTTTGGCGTTACTACAACACGGCAGTTAAAGAATCAACTGATTTTACTCAAGGAAACAGTTTAGGGTCTGGTATACCAAGAATGTGTGGTATGCGGCTTCACTGTTAAACTACATCAGGAGGAAAATGTTGGATTTAATTGAACCTTACAGTTTCTTTCCAGCTGAAACGCATTTGAATTCAATCCTGGACAACCTTTAACACACTTTAAGAACAGTTTATGTGCAGTCGGGAGAAGCATAGGCTACATCGTCATCAAGTAGGGGTGCACTGATAAATCGGCTTCAGTTTCCTTCATTTCGGGAGATCGATTGGCCAATATTTGTATGAGAATCCAATCATATTGACCAATTTGATCTGCCTCCACAAAAGTTTGAAAATCACATAGTGTTCACTTTTGTTCCGCCTTGAGAGGACTGACTGACAAACTCGCCTATCAGGTCACGTCCGCATGTGTACGGTTAACAATCGTCGCCATTGTAGCTTAGTGACCCTGTCTCTATGTGTACCAACTTTTCAGACAAAGAGAAAATTGGTATTGACTTAAATTTTAAATTGGCAGGTCAGTTTTTTTTAAGATTGGTGATCGGCCAGAAAACTGCACTGATGTTATCAAGGGATAGATACGTATGGGGGGAAAAAGACTCTCTAAATGAACTTTATCAGTGTCCATTATCCATCTGCACTTTCTTCCATTTCTTTATCTTTCCACCCATGAGTTTATTCGTGCCTCCATCTCTCTGCTTGTCCTTTCCTTGTCTATTTATCAGTCTGTCCAACCATCTCAAAGTGCAGAATTTTGTTGTGTCAAATGTGTAGGAACTGAACATTTATCGCTGCATGTGTTTGAGGACTTTTCTTGATGGACCCTTTACATTCATTCCTCTTTGGCTAATGAGTGTGAAGATGAAGCAGCCCACAGCTCTTGGCCTGGGACTCCTCTGTGGGAGCTGCAACAGCTGTGATGGCCTAAAACATCCCCCCACCCCACCCACTACTGCGGCTGCTGCTGCTGGGACTGCACACATACACAGAAACACACCCGGTTCCACGGCACAACCAAGTAGAAAACGGATGATAAAGTCGCACTGTGGCTCCTGTACGATGATACGTAATTCTTTCTTGCATTATAAGCAGACACCACTTTGGGAAATCAGTGAAATTAGCAACAGAAAAGTCCTGTAAGCAGTGTGCCTCTGTTCGTTTGGGTAGGCGAAACACCGGTAGAGAAGGGGTAGTTTGTTTCTACATAAAGTGGCCAGTCTATCTAGAGTCTGATCTCCACTGCAGAAAAACATCTGAGTGTGACAGCCAGACTAAATAAAGGCTTGGTCTCGCTCTGCAGCTACAGGTAGCTGACACGATCTAGATGCTAATCGGCGTTCACATCCTGACGTCGCATGAGGGCAAAAAAAACAAAGGTATTTATCAGCTGATTGTTTTGTGGGAATTTGTGTAGTGATTCCCCTTTTTGTTTTCCAAATGAATCTGATCTGCTCACCTACAGATTCCTTCTTGATTTTTACCACTTTTTTTTTTTTCACATGTTTTAGATCATCAAATAAAATGTTATATCAAGTAAGAGAACACTTCTGTTTTGATTTAGGCAATGCCAACCAGTATGGCTCTATGTGGAAATATTGTCTTGTAGCCAAATGAATTGTAACTCGCTTATCAATAGCAGAGTTGGTGGTTGTGTTAATAACTTCAAGGCAAATAAATAAGGCATACTTCAGCAACAAGTTTACCTGGCCAATTTGATGGGCGGCTTCTATTTAGGAGATTTCTAGATTCTACAGGTTGCACAGTAACAGAGTCTATTTTAACCTTGTGAACTTGAGCTCATCCTTCCAATTTTCTGTGGTTAATCATACTAAATTTATTATTAAACAAGAAGAGGGATGGTTGCTTTTTCACTTAGGTCCAGGTTGGTGTGGAGAGATTTTTTGGCTCATTAATAAAGAAAGTCATTATTTAAAAACTGCTTTTTTTGTGCATATTTGGACTATCTGTGTGACAAATCTGTAAAAGGGGAAAATGCTTTTTTCGCAAAACTGTTGATGAATCAGACCTAATTTATAGCAGCTGGCCTTCGATAATATTGAGGTGTAAAACATTAATGTATTTGTTGCTGTAAGCTGAATGACACTGATGTATGAGAAGTATTAGACTGTGGCTTATGTGATCTTAACTTTACCTTGAATTGCTTGATTTTGCTCGTTTTACAAATCAATCATACGTTAAGATATGAGTTATATCTACTTTTCTCTGTTGGCCATTTTTGCCCCTGGTGTTGGAAAGACATCAAATGAAATGGAAAAAAAAATATTCCTGTTCGTCTTGGTTTTTTTTGTTTCAAATGTCAGCAAAATTGATTTCACATAAACTGTCAATGCAAAAATCCTAACGATGATGCGAGAAGTCTTTTCTGACTGGATTATGTTATGGAAACAAAACACAATACCAGATGCTGGAAGTTTGCTCATTGCTCGTTTTTGTGACTTTAAATAGTCTAAAGCCCATTTAGGCATGCTTTGACGCTAACATGGCCTACAGTTGTAAGCAGCTTGGTGCTGATGAACAGGGAAACATAGACAGAGTGATTTAACAACAGAGGAAGTTCGCATTTGAGGCAAAGCAGAAATTAAAGGGCTACTGCAGAAGATTTGTAGATCTAATGTTTGAGCTTTGCTGCTGTTTGCTGCAGTGACTGTATCAATCAGTCTATAAAGTGGCCGTCTGATGGCTGCAGCCTATAGATTACTGCTTTGTTTTGTGTTTTTTCTGTGTCCTCATCGCCTGCGGTCATCCGCCTACATCGCATGTCTTTTTCCTGGTGCACCTTCACGTTCCTATGGTAACCAGCACCATCAGTACCCGTCAGCGTTTGAAGTGGTTCTGCTGAAACAAGCTCTGCTTAGTACCGATCACTACGCTGCATTTTTTTTTGATCCTGTTGCTGAAAGGAAGATCCACATTCAAATAAGCCAGTTTTTCTACTTGCCACAGGCTGGTGTGAAATCATCGCAGTATGACATTATAAATAAAAATCTGAAGTGGACACAAGAACAAAACTGCTTTTGTTCAAAGCAGGAAACCAACAATTGATAACTGCTGCTAAACCAGTTGCGTGACTTGCACTCTTATCTGTTACACATTTCTTTTTTTGATTCTTAATTAAAAAAAATTAGAAAAAAACCAGTGTGAAATTTAGTAGTTCCTTTCATGTGCATTTTGCTCAGGATATTATACCTTTTATTGCAATTATGCTCTTCAGAAAATTACATTGGGAACCAAACAATCAGATTTCAGCTTGGAAATTAGTCAGGCTATCTGCTCTGGTGGCCTTAATGCCGCTTCATATGTTGCTTAGAGTGGAAATGATGCCGCTGACCCTGTTGAAACGGACTCTGCTCTGTTGGTTTACTACTCTTGCGCTTTCCTAGTTTTGTAACGTTTTGCACAAGGCTCAATATGGAGGAGCAGCAGCACGGAGTTGGAAAGCACCTTGGTTTTTACACGCATACAAGCCATCTTTATTATTGTTGCACAAACGTCACACAATGCCTGAGAAACACACAAGTAGATGTGGGAATCTTTAGGTGCTTTATGGTCAATTTTCAATCCAGAAAGCCACAATGCAGTTACAGATCAGTTGTTGATTTATTTGGTTCCCTGAGTTTGTTGTTGTTAAACTTACTTAGCTCACTTTTTCTCACTCTGTCAATAGCCTGGCTCCTCTCAACGTCTTTTATGGTTTCACCCTAGAAAACTTGCTAACCCTGGTAGGAGGAGCGCTGGGCCGTCCACCAGCCGCCCACAGTATTTTGGTGTTGAAAATTGTTAAGGAAATTTGAAAATATGATTAAGCGGCTCATAACGCGGTGGGGGAAATGGTCTTTGGTGCAGAAGGTGCCGGTTGCGATGCATGTGGGTTTGTTATGTATTCACCATAAACTGCCTGGGTTCTGCACTTCCACGCTTCCTACTTCCACCTTTTGTGTTCCTCAAAATTAGGTTAAAAATCAACTCTGAATGTCTTTTCCACGCAAACTCTTTGATTAGCACTATTATTCATCAACATTTCTGAATCATTCAGGTTTTACAAAATCAACTGGCTAGAGACGGGAATTTAAACGTTTTTGTTTGATCAGCTCTGATTGATAAATAGGTCTAGTTCTCATGGATCAAAACCAAGTACTCCCATTATTTTCATTCTATAAACAATCAACTGTTTATACATTTTTTTTTATTATATAAAAATCATATTAACGTAAGAGACAAATTCTCTGATGCATAAAATGGAATTGAGGAAGTTTGGATTTGACAGGGATTTCAATTGCTAAAACTTGTGGTCAATAATGATGTGATGAAGTTATAGTTCAGTGAAGCCATTTTAGAGAGGACGAAAACATGCACTGTTCAGTTTCAGTGCATACAGTAGAAAACAGTTCAGGATCACAGAGGATGGTGGGAAATCTGAGGTGTGAAAAGGTCAGAAGTGCGGCTGTCTCCAGCTCCCAGCGTTGGGAGTTTGAGTAAACCAGCACTGCCTGCTCTGTATGGGGTCACCTTCTTCAACACATATGTGCTCCTTGCACAAAGCAGGCTGCTCTGTGAATCTTCAACCAGGAACGGAGCAATACGGGTCGGATACATGAGCCACTTTTACGATGGAAACCGAGAAAATAGCGTACCAAACCACAGCGACCCGAGCAGTACCACGCAGTGGAAACGAGGCACAAGACTGGCGAAAACATTATGATGAAGTAGTAAACCGGAAAAATGTGGGTTAAATGTAATCAATACCGTCACATTTCATTGCAATAGCATCTAAATTACATTCTTTCTTGATATTGTGCAACCTTTGTCAAAACTACAATTTTAACATCAGAATTGTCCATTCACATTTACAAGGGAAGTCCCAATCTTTGTGTTAAAGCTGGGATGTTATCAGCAGGCTGAAGTGTGAAGGAGGACTGACAGAAGAAGGTTTCTGCACCAGAGTTGAGAGTAATACATCTTACAAAATGCCAGTGATGGTAAATGTGCAGGCATCCTTCCAGCTTTATACTCTCGTTTTTTTCCCCCCCTCTGCTGTCGCACTTCAGAGTAGTGGATGTCGTGATTTTATTTTCTATGTGCTTCAGTCATTTCTATTTATGCGTTTGTGGGTTTTTCTTTATTCATTCTATTTTTTTTCATACCATCAATCTGCAAGAAACTGTGTGCAAAAATAGCCTGTCAGGTTAAATCTGACGTATTTGTCATGATGGACTCAAGTCCTCGTGTTAATTAATGTCTACAGTCTTTTTCTTTTTTTGCCCACGTTAACAAACAAACCTGAGGATGTTTCGTCTCCAGTGCGCAAGCTGCACATCCACTATAATGAGACAGGATTTGCATTTTTTCTTAGCAAAACCTCTGACAGGCGAACTTATTTATTTATGAGGCTATTTATTCCGGGTTCATCCTTGTTCTCAGACATCCACTGAGGGGGGTTAGTCCAGCTCGGTTCTGGCTGTTTGACAGTCATTCTGTCTGGCAGTGCTGCACAGAACGATTCCTCTACTAAATATACACCAGATGCTCAAGATGCAATCAGTCGCACTCACCCAAGTTCACGCTCAGACAGTAGCGCGCTGATGCCTGCTGGAACAATTTCTCTGCTGCTGCTGCTGCTCACAGAGGCTCACTTATAATGCTAAGAAAGCAAAAGCTTTAAGCTTGTTCAGGAATCCGCCTGTGTTTGTTTTACATAACCAGCTTTCTGATCCTCTTAATAACCACTGACCTTATGAAGAGGCGTTGACTCGACTCTAAACTTATGCGAGAGGCGTCTTGTGGCATCCGTGTGGTTTACCAGTAAGGATGGACACTCCACTTGTTTATCCTCTGCGTCTTTTGGTATGGGTAGTGTTGAACCCTTTTAAAATCAAAGATTAGATCTCTCTGTTTTTTTTTTTTTTTTTTATTTACACTGGAAACAAAGCTTGACAGTAAACCAAATAGAACAGCTCCTCAAATAAATACATAATTTAATTAATTTGATCACAAACATTGTCTATATTAATGTTTTTAAGACAAAGCTACTAATCCCCCTAGTTCCACTCCAGTCTTTTTCCACGTCGGTGAAATTTTTTTAAATGCGATGATATGATTTACTTGTGATATGTGTTCTATAATATACAGGTGTGCTGTGTGTAGACATATTTGTTGCCTTGGGAACATTTTCGACAACTACTATTCGAGCACTCTACAAATCTGGTCATCGTAAAAAGAGTGACGTCAGAAGACGGCCATTGTTGAAGGCCTTAAGAAGCTTTCATTACAGCTTGCCACCAGGTTGCATCAAACAGGAAATAAATGGAAGACGGCGCTCTGGTCAGATGTGACCAGATTTGAGCTTTTCTTTGCCACATTGTTCATGTGGTGGGAAACCAACTGCACCCTAAACACGCTATTCTTGGACTGGCCTGCACAGTCATTCTCTAGAAGTGCGATACGCTCTGAGAAAAATGCCTCGTCAGCAATTGCAATTAAAATTGGCTCAGAAGGTTTTGACTCGGGGAGCTGCAAGTAAATACATTTTCGGATTTAAGTCCAGCTTCCATGTAATCATTATATGCTCCTTTCTATTGGCCTATCACAAAGACGTCCCAATTTGAATTTTGCAGTCGTAATGTGACAAAATGTGAAAACATTTCAAGAGGAATTAATACGTGAGCCAGTGAAAGACACTTTACTGTGCTAAAACAGTCACTCACCCATTCAGTGACTCTTCGCTACCCCCGTTTTCTCCCCTCGTGTGTTTTTATGTTGTGCTCGGCAGGATAAGTGGACCCTGATAGATCAGTATTGATTAAACCGTATTTGCCAGACAGTAACTATGGTTCCCCTCAGGACATTGTTTGCTTGCTCCCACCCTGCCCCTCCTGGTAATCCTCCTGGTAAGACAGACAGCCTCAGGCGTATCTGCTCAGAATCCTCACCAACAATACACCCATATCGATGGCATTTCGTTTTTATTACCCCCATACAGATAACTGGAAAAAAAACAAAACAAAACACAATGAAGATGCTTCATAGAGCAAACCAGTTCATGACATTGAGGAAAAAAAAGTTTGTTAGCTTATTGTGGATGCTAACTTTCCCTGTGCGTAAAGTATTTTTTTTATTATGTATACCAAGAACAAGCCTGGACTTCCCTGTCCACTGTCAATACAATAGCAAGTTGACTTCAGTTTTCTGAAACTTTTATTTCACTTTTCTTCTCTTTACAGACTAAAGTACAGAGCTTCCTCTGCCGGCACAGTCACACCAAACCTTTCACTAATTGCTTTGCCTGCACAACTGAAGACAGAAAAGGTAAGAGGCACATTAAAAAGTTTAAATTTTACTATGTGAATGATCTATTTAGCGATTTGGTGTATGTTCTGATCAGAGATTATAACCTGTTGACCAGCGTTATTGAGCTTTCTGTATTCAAAATCTCTCTCTCTGTAGAACTATTAAATTAGATGTTCTTTATTCTTAAATTTATCTTTATAGTTTCTTCCAGACTTTTTCCAATTTTGGATTTGAAACAAATTTTGTTTTGTCTCAACGCATTATTTCATCTGCTCTTTTGGCATAAGAAGCAAATTATTTGTAGTTATGTTTGACTTTATCCAAACATCTCAATGCAATCCTAGAAAATATTCTGCTACATTAAACAAGCATTACCAAATGCATAACTGGCATACAGCTCTTGAATGAAATGCACTTTAGCTAATATTTATTGCAGTCCAAGCAGCTAGTTGCTGTCGACGTTCAGTGTTTTTGTGATGATAATGTGGTGTAGCATGCAGGCCTACAATTCCAGAATCATAGTCCAATACATACATTGGATCAGACCATGATAACACCATGAGAGAGTCATAGCCGTCCATGCCTGCTCACGATCGTTTCCTGACTTAAGCAACACCAGAGCTTTTTTTTTTCTGCTCGGTTCTGGGTTTCACCAACGAGCTGATTTGAAGCGTTCAGCGGAAACATTTTCAGCTGCAAATGTTCTGAAAGTGTAGTCTAAATACAGTGATGTGGGAGGAGCACAGCTCTAAAAACTTCACTGTTTTCTCCGTCAGCCTTCTGTTTTGTGTTTGTTTAAATCAAGATTTAGTTGTCTGGGATCTTTTAAAGTTGCACAGATATTTAAAAGTTCAAACAAATTTTTATTTAATTTATAAATCCTTCTCGCCAAATCGATCAGCAAATGATGACCGGTGGAATGCAGTTCATTTTCTCCTGCTAACTCCAAATCATTAGCGTTTTTATATCAACGTTTGACACTTGCTAAATTAGTCCTCTCACCCTATCCTTTAGTCTTCCTCCTCCTCATGGATTGTCTTGGTGTCGTGGGACAGCAGCCTGGCAAACAGACGGATTGAAGTGACACTCACAGCTTTAGCGGAGATTCATCTGCACGATGTAGACGGAAATCAGCAGAGACAGGGACTGCGGGGATTGGGAAGAGTTGAGGGAAGCGGGGCGACTGTGAGAGAAGTGCAGCTCGGTGACTCTCTGGTCTGAGGCGGAGACGTCGCCTCCAGATAACCCAGACAGACTTACAGGCCCAATATAGAGCAGAGTCGGAGGCTTCCAGCCTGCTGTTCACATTTGTCACTGTTGTTCCTTGTGTTTCCTGTGAGAGTTTTGTTGGGATTAAAGTTTTTCTCTCTGTATCACAAAGGACGACTTTCATATTTATCAAGCGGGATAGACTCGTGTCCCAAAGCAGGAGTGACATACGTAAATCATGTCATTATTTGGACTTCTATATACATAGTTGGAGGTTTTCTGTTGTTTCTTTCCCTTTTGCACACAGCTGTAAGTGATCATTTAATTTTTCGTGACAGCAAAACATCAACACGTAATTCTGCATGTTAAATGTGGGATGGAGGAAGTAAATCATTTTACTCCATCGGGGGTTTGGAAGTAGACACACTATCGTTCTGCAGCATGTCTTTGTGAGCTCGAGGGAAACAATGAAACATTCAAACCCTAAAATATATACTTGGTTCACTTAAGAGCTCTGACATTTTAGTACTTCAGGAGCGATGCCTTTGTTTTTAGTTCTCCTTGCTTTAAACCTACAAAAAAGTCTTGAAGGTTGCTCAAGACGTTTTACTCAAGACAACAGAAATATTGTTTTCTGCAGACACTCATGATAGCGGAAGAAAAAGTATTTTAAAAAAACATTGTTGTTCAACAAAGTGGTAGGTGAAAATTTTTATTTTTTTTTTCTTTACATTTCACCCCATTTTATTTGGATCTGGTTTCCAAGTTTGTTGAGCTGCTGTCGTGAAATATGACCCATTACGACCCCCGGTTGAATTAAAACGTCTTTTAAAAGCATGCCAGTTGATAAAGATTTTCCTAGTTTAAGATTCAGATTTTCTTTGATGCATGGTTATTGGAAACAGTCCTGCCACAGCCGTTTCCGTTTCATAAAACCTTCAATACAAAAACGTCAAGATCAAAAAATGGGGAACGTGACAAAATGATCGGTGCCGCAACGTGTCTGACTGGATTTTGATGCGTTTGTGTAATTTTTCCTATTCGTGTCAAGTACAGTTGACATTTAATGCCGTGACATCTGATTTATGGCTGCTGTTTGTCCTCTGTGTCTTTCTGCGCTTGGCACGATCACCACTCACCAAACTGGATGAGCGGCGTATCAAAGTCTCGCAGTGTTTTTGGTTTTTGTTTTTACCAAGTGTATATGCGGCTGAGCAACAACAAAGAGGGAAGATTCATTGCATTAGTAATGCAAATAATTTTTAAATGCCAAAAGATTAACACTCATGTGGTCGTAATTTGTAGCTTAAGTTGTATTTAAGACTAGCACTTCCACTCAGTTCATTCTTCTATCAGTAGTTGAATACTGACATAATTTTTTGCAGCAATGTCAACTGTGCGACTGTTGTTTTTCAAGGAAAGGTGCGAATCTTAACGAATCGATCCTAAAATCACAATTCACGCCAGAGAACTGGCTCTGGTTTTATTGGCCAAGAACTTCTGCGCAGCAAAGACGATTCATTGTTTCACTAAAAATCAAGAAAACAGAAGTACTGTCATCACCACATACTTGGACTTACAAAATACAAAAATCGTCTCAGTAATTGAGAGATTTTAATTTTTTTTTTATGGCTAATGATCTTTGAAATGACAAGAACTTATAAGAACTTTTTTCAACTGTTTGGTAAAAAGTATTCATTGGGAAATCTCTTACTAATTTGTTGCTGTTTCATTAAATCAAGGCACAAGAAGTCATCACTAATTGTACTGGCGTGACATTATTAAATTAAAGAGCCGAGATAATGCTGTGATTATATTTTTGTTTTTTATATTGTTTGAAGATATTTGAAATACTCTAGATTGAAACCAAATTTTTGACTTTTATGTTTGTCTGGTTTTCGAAATTTTTTACTTTCCGTCTGTTAAGACCTTGCTGCTATGTTTCAGCGACATGGACTTGTTGCATTTTTATTAAAACCGTGTGTCAGTGCATCCTTAAAAAGTCTCAAATCAAATTAAGGCCTTTAAATGTCTTTGATTCATTAAAAATGTAATTTAATGTCAAGTTACATGTTAATCACAGGAATATTACGCGAATATTATATGTAGTTCGAAGCGAATGCAGGCGTCTTTATGAATCAAAGCTGTTGAGGCTACCGCCAACTGGCTGCATATAAACTGTTGCTAGCTAGCTAACAAGCTAGCTGTTTTGCATCCATTATTGGTAAGTGCAAATTATGGTCAGTTTGCCACCTGTTTGCTCCTGTTGCCAAACTGTGCGATGCCAAACCTGGCCTGTCCTGGGAGTCCTGGTGGCGAGAATGCTGGATGTGCTGCCATCACACCGGGGGCCAGCGCTGCATTGTCTGGCATGGCGGCGTCAGGCTCTGCTCCTGTCTGCCGTCTGCCAGTCGGATGTTCCGCCATATGTTCTTCAAGCCAGCCCTCAAATCTCCGTCCCTCCCACACATGCTGTTGCTGATGCGTTCACGTCACCTCTGGACGGTTTTGGTTTTGTCATCTTTTTTTTTCCATCACATATTTTTGTTGACTCTCAGAAAGCTTGGGAGATGCATTTCTGCATCATGTGCCTTTCGAATGTTGGCGTACCCTGCTGCAACATATGGCAGGTTGATCCCTCCTTGCCTCTGATCCAGCGGTTTTCAGTCAGTCCTCTCTGATCTGAGGTCCTCTGCATCGATGTGACTGAGGAGCAGCAGCGGCAGCGGCACCTCCTCCACAGTGATTACGCTCATTCCTTTGCGAGCTGGCCCTCTCTGCTTGCTCTGTCATTACTACCATCTAACCAGCGTAATTACCAGCCTCGGTGCATGTTTGTGGTGCATGCGCCAAGCCTGCCGCATGCTGGGCAAGTCAGAGCCAGTGTGCAGAGAAAGGAATAAATGATGGAGCCGTATTAGCGGTGCCACATCTTTAAGCTAATCAATCAGTGTATGTGAGCGATTAAAAGGCGTTAAATGTCTGCTCCTTATGCTCTGAACTGTGGGCTAAACCTTAATGTGTGCACATAATTCTGACTGCAGCAAAGGATGATTCTCTCCCCCCTCTCTGCACCCCCCATCTTTTCTCAGTTATGCATAATTACACAAATTAAGCCGTCTCTTTCTGTAACATTTCATGCATCGGCACGGTTTTGGTGTCCTTATTAACGTAGGTGTGTTTCAGACGGATCAAACAGACTGCTCTCTCTCATCAGCCACATAATGAAGCCATTCTCCAACCCCTGCAGCTGGGGCATATAATCTGGGATCGGGTCTCGTAGTGGATCACAGGACGGCCTTTTTGAATGAGGACAGACTCTGTCAGAAAGCATGATCAGAGCAGGAGCCTTTGGCTCGGAAATGCTTTTCCCTCCTTCATAAGCAAAGACAGGACACACTGGTGTGGCAACTTAAAAAGACGTAAAGTGAGATTCTGTTAGCCGTGATTTAGATCATTAATGCTTTTATGTGTTTCAGTCCCAGTGTGTGAGTAATGCAGCCCAAAAATAGATTCAGCAAGGATGCAGATATCTCGTGGGCTGTTAAACACACACACCTCGTTAAGCTGGACTCGATACATTTTTCAAAAATTCACACAAACCAAGACGAGCAAAGAAATGTAACCCCTTAAAAAAGCCTCTTTCTAATTGGCGCTTTCAGAGGCTAGGATGTAAAAACTGTTGCAAATATTTTAGAGCTCTTTATGGATTTGTTGCTTTTTACTCACTTTTCTATTCACTTAAATTTAGTTCAGTGGATTTAAAACCGTCAAGATTCAACTAAATGTTTAAGTAAGTTTCTTTGACTATCTGAATGTCAGCGTGGTTATGTAAAAACGTGCTGCTAATGAGCAGTTTGGGAGAAATAAGAAAATTATTTGTGTCAATGACTAAACGTACTAGAGATGTTATGAATTCAGGAACTTTTTAAAATGAAATTATATGTAAAATAATAGTTTTATTATAAGCAGACGGGATTGTAGTGAATGCTGAAAACTACCTGAACATTATAAAAGGTTTGGAGTATCTGCAGATGGTGTTCTTGTGCACAGTGGGCAAATTCACTGAGATATTTTAGTGACTTCTGCAGTTTGAGGAGAGACTTACGGAGATAAGAGCTTTAATCCCAAAATGGAGTGCTGCGCAGATGGATGAATTAAGCACATTTTACTTTTTAACACTCGTCTGCTGCCCTTATTTGAAATCACCAAACCTCACAGATTCTTGGGCTCATTTTTGAGTCACTTTTGAGTTTTCCTCGACTGGTGCGTCTCAGTAGGTTATTTTTAATAATTACATAAATTATTTCCCTTTTCAACCAGGAGTATCGCCATTTACACAGCAAATACAACTGAAACCTATGCGTCAAAAACACGTTTTAAATGTTATCAACTGGTCTCATTTTTTCCTCATTTTACCTCTGCACAGACTGTGATTATAAAACAGATGAAGTGTTCCATATAAATAACACTGAAAACTGGTTATTTTAATGAGAACAAGACCCTTGCACCAGATGCTGCATGAGGGCCAGGCTTAATTTCCTCACTTTAGTTCACAGACCAACATGTCACCAGGCTCCCATTTCATGCTGCATCACCCAGTGAAGTCATACTGTTCCCTCAACAGAGAGGAAAAAAGAAAGGGGAAAAAAAAAAAAACGTTCCTAATGTTTTAACAATGAAAGACCTCAAAACAAAAATATCTTGTTTTTATACCCTTGCCTAGTCTTAATAAAGGGGGATAAAAAATGATTTCCAGTTTGCCGAAGCATGCCTCTGAATGAGCTGCTGTCCTTGAAAGGCCATTGGATTAAGAGTTGATGCTGTGTGACTGTCGTATCGAAGCACATCCATGTGGTTCACTGAGCAATGTACTGTGCTCTTTCTTGACTTTTTCCCGTCGCTCTATTTATGGCTTCACCCAACCTCACCCCTCCGGCTGATGCTGTGTCACTGCTGCCCTTTTCTGTCTTCTGGTATTTATTCATCCCTGTTAATTTCACAAAGACGTAATTGTCTCCCTCTACAGAAAGAGAAGAAGAGAGTCTGAGCTTAGATTTTTTTTTTTTCCCCTCCTTCTTTTTCATTAAAAAAAACTTGCCTTTAGCACATGAAGAAGTTCAAAGTGTTCATCCTTGGTTTTGGAAAAACAACAAACTTCAATGTATTTTATTGTCGTATTACATGACAGACCAGCCCAAATTGGTGCATAATTGTGAAGACGCAGTTACAAATGAAAATCAAAAATTGGTGTTGTCCGTTTTTTTTTTTGTTGTTGTTGTTTTTTTAGCTTCTTTAGTTTGATTCTCGGCTCAGCCAATTGCCTTCAGATGTCATCCATCGTGGTGGCGGCAGAAACATACTGAGGGAATAGTTCAGCTCTCATTTCAATTGAGGATCTACAACAAAAGACTTGGGAAGTGCTCTTTACAGACACTCTGTATCCACTCTCTCAGCTTGAGCTGTTTTATGAAGAATTAATTAAAAAGGTAATTGCATGGTAAATTGTTCATATTTTTGTTATTTCAAACTAGAGCTGCACAATTTACCAAATTACAATCAGCACAAAATCTGTGTACACAACTGTGGAGGTATATGTGGAAGCAATATTTGCTAGGTTACTATATTTGAAGTGATAATATTCCATGTCAGCCTCTTGGAGAGAAATTCTCTGCCATATCTCATCGCCTTGTTTTCTCTCTTGCTTATCAGTCTTACAGTACGTTACAGCTGAGTGAGTTGCCCTCCTGAAGCCAAAGCTCATTCTGGTTGTGTGGTTCAAATTTGGGTCACGCGAGCTCTTCGATTTAAAAATGTTTTATATTTGTTGAATTAATTGCTTTCTGTTGTTCTTTTTTCTTTCTCTTTCAGAAAGCTGGGAATAATCCTAAAGGACGAGGATCCAGACTTGTTCCATCATGCACCACTGAATTTTCTCCATCTCCCACTGAAAGCGATGTTTCTGGGAGCTAGAGGCCACAGCAGAGTGTGTGTGGGGCCCCTCCCCAGCACCCCTCCTGACACGGGATGCCAGAAGCCTTCCCACCGGCCCTGAGCTCTCCCAGGGCGTCATGAACATCTACAGAGACAGGGGGGTAACCTGCGTCTCCTCAGACCTTCTGGATGGAGGCGGAGGGTTACCCCAAAACGCCCCACTTCGTCACACCCCCAATGGCCACCCCACAGAACCGGCAGCACAACCTCGCGTCTCTGTGCCCAAAATGGGTGTTCGTGCACGGATCGCCGAGTGGCCTCCCCGTCGCGCGCAGTCTCGGGAGTCGCTGCTTGAAAACGGACAAAACGGGAGCAATCACTACGACGACTGCTCCGTCTCATCGTCGGTTTTGTCATCCGACGGCAGGCTGGTGCGAGGAGGGGTCGCCAGGCTGCCCCGCAGATGGTCGAAGGACGTGGAGTTCAGAGGCGACAGGGGTTCGCCTCTCAGTCTAAGAGTCTTCCCACCACTCAGACAGCGCTCCAACAGTGAAGTAACGCTCAGCGAACAGGATGAAAATGAGGTGAGCCCGAAACATTTCTCCAATTTCTGTTTTTCCTGTGCGTTGCGTTGGAGTTGAGAAGAATAGGATGTGTTGTTTCCTCGTGGCGGCAGTCCAGGATTTCGACACAAACCTCTTGCTAATGAGGTACACAGATGGAAGTCAGTTTGGGTTGGCCTGCAGAAAGCCATGGTTTGCTTAGCCTTGCCAGCTGTATTTACAGCATTTGTGTGCTTAGATAAAGTGTTCCCCCAAATATTAGAACTTGAAAATATTAGTTTGCCTCTAATGAGTGCAGTCTGCTACATTTTCTGTTTGTTTTTGGTGAAATACTGTTGCTGTAGAAGGGGGAAATGGTTGCCAAATGGGCTTGTGTGGTGTAGAAAACATTATTTTACTGATGGAGATATTCTTAAAAGCCCTCACTGTTAAGAAATTCAAAGTGTGAGAAAGACTCTGTTTGGTTGAGTGAAAGAATATCCTCTTCTCCTTATCAGGTTCAGCAAAGCTTCAGTTTTAGTTTAGGCCCCGACAAGTTTTATAGTCTTTAAACTGTACAACTATTTATTCACTTTTTCATCAACTGAATATTTTATATAGTATAATATGCAACTGCTAAAAATGTAAATATGACAAATTTCACATTTTTGTCATTTCAGAAAGTTACATTCATTCATTATGACATTTTTTTTCATTATGATTAATAAAAAATAAATAAATTCATTGTTGCAGAATACAAACGTAAAAAAAATGTGACAGGTAAGTGTTTGAGTTAATTGCAGAAACACCTGTGGATGTATTCTGAGGCCTCAAGTGCACTGCTTTCTTGTTTGAAATTGTGGAAAAATCTACATCAATCAGCCAAACTATCAAGCAGAGCATTGTGACTCCTTCTTGGGTGCAGGAACATTCATTTGTTCAAACAATAATATTCAAGTGTAAACACCATGGCAATCCCCTGTTCATTGGGTTCTGCAAAGCTGCAAAGAGTGTCCAGTATAATTTTTGAAATCCCATCTGACCTACAACAGTCAATATTTATTTGATCGAATGTTAGATGGAGAGTAAAAAAAGATTTTATTCTTTTTTTAAAAAATCTTTAAAGTAGGATGTAAAACAGCATGTTTGCACATGCTGTTTTTGTACAATATGTGCAAATTAAGTCAATTTTAACTTGCAGGAACTGTTTTTTTTTTTTGCAGAAACCCAAAAAGCAACTCTTCCTGACCTTTTTCCATTTCCAATTTCTCTTTGTCTTGCCTTCAGGTGGAGGCTCGAGGTGGCGGTGGGTTTGGAAACCGGTTCCGAGTGTACGGCAGCACTTCTTCCATCGACATCCAGGGCATTCCCGAGCAAGGCTTCTTTGAAATGCTCAGTCAGTTCCAGCAGGAGAGACCTGACCAGCGCAGCTTAGCTCCCACACAACTTGGAGAGCTGCTGCGCGTTACGGACCCGTCGAAGACTCCTTTCCCCGGCGCTCCCTCCCCTGCTCCCACAGGTGGGGACGACAAAGGAACGGGGCGGAAGGACGGTACGGAGAGAGCGAGGAAGAAAAGTGGTGGGACGGAGTCTGCGCTGGGTACTTCCTCTCTGTTCAGGAAGCTTCGGAGCTCCAGTCGCGGGGAGCTGGACGGAGGAAAGGGAGACGCTAACGAGGACCGGGGAGTCAGAGGCTCTTCAGATGCCTCTTATAAACCCTGGGTGTGTCCAAAGAGCTTCGTCCACTTTGATGCTCAGAGCGTCCTGTTCGACCTCCACGAGGCAGCAGCTCAGCGCAGCTTTTCCACTCAGCGTAGGAACACCGCCACCGGAGCATCGGCCGCTTCGTCCTTGTCTGGCTCCAGATTGTCAGCTCCGAACCTGAACGACCCCATTTACTCGAGCATCGAGGATCTGACCCTTAACCTCGATCAGAGCTCCGCAGTCCCCTCCCTACCTGCGGACCCTATAGATGGGCCTGCAGCGCACACTTCAAGCCCACTGCTCCTCTCCTGTCCCCACTTTCTCAATGAGATAGGCGGGCAAAGGGAGAGAAACGTGAGCTTCCTCAGCTCCTCAGCAGAACGAGGAGATGGAGATGGAGGAAGAGGGTGGCTGAGGAAGAGTAATGCCAGCATATCTGTGCTGGAGATCCCTGTTGAAGAGCAGGAGATGAGGCTGGAAAGACTGAAACTCTACGGCATAGAGCATGTAGACCAGGGGGCTTGCTACTACAGAGACTACTTCCATGGGAAAGGTAACGCCGAGTTACACTGCAACGCATTTGACACGTGGTGCAGGGATGGACTGTTAGCTAGTTTGGTTGGTTGGTGGCTGGATTATTAGCTCAAAGCCGTCATTTAAAAAATATGACTTATATTCATGACAAAGTAGTTTTCTTTTTCTGTAGACTTTAGATTTATGACCAGAACCCGACCTGAAAACTTGTCCTCAGGCTTTATAAAACTTACAATGCATAGAGCATGGCGAAAAATAAACAAGAATGCATGATATTAAGTGAATCTACTTGTTATAGACTAAACACATGAGGCAGTAGTTCACCCTGTTGAGGAAAAGAAGAAAGAAAGGAGCAGATGATCATTAGACGGTAACAGCGCACTGCACATTAATGCGCAGCCAACCTCGTCCTGCTCCGCTCCTATTAATCACATATACCAGATGATTTACGCTTAACTCATCCATCGGACACAACAAAAGACAAGATGGAGCTGGAAATGCTGATAACTGGAGAAGACGCGCTGCTTACTCAAATCATAGCCTAAAAACAAACGCAGTGAAATCGTAATTAAAATAGTATGTCTGCTTTACTTTGGGCTTGGGCCTCGATTAAAGTTAATTAGTCAGGTCAGATTGGACTTGAACACCATGTCTGCTGCTAATAGCGTTAGTCATTGCAACAGAATAATAAAATGTGCCGCACCTCACAGACAGCCGAAGCTTTATTTCATCTCACAGTGCACTTCCTGTACTGCTTAAAGCTAAAATCCCTGGAACCTCCCTCTGTTCTCCTCAATCAGTACCACTTTACCTTTGTCTTCTATAATGTGGTGCTTAGACGCAGCACTGCACTGTGTTGATAATTGGGTCGAGATTTTACTTCCAATTAAGCCTCATCATCAGCGTCGGGTAGAAGCTCTCCAAATTCTACGAGGGATCCCAGTTGAGAAGCTGCAGCCGCAATTTATATTTATCCTGGTAATTAATAACTAGATGTCGTCTACTTTATTTACTGTCTTATTCTGTCGTCAATGTTTGCCAGCGTCTTATTTCCAAGATGACATCCACTGGTTTTGAATAATCAGCTGGGACGGAGCGGAGTTAAGCAGACTGGCAGCCCTCCGGGAGTTTCAATTACACATGTACCTGCTTTTTGGTCGGTTGGCAAACTCTGAGCTGATGATACACAGGCAGTACTTGACACCTGAGCCATCTCAGCTTTGTTTTACATCTGGCTTTTAGTGTCAGAAAGTAAGTGGTTAATGTGATCTGTGTGGCATCACCTCTTCAGACACTTTTGATGCCACTTCCCCTTTGGCAAGCGTCATCTGGCTGCGGACTAATTAGTGACAGATGTTATTAGGAGCACGCGTGCAGACAAGCATGTTCGAACATCGTATGCGAGGAAGACTCAGGGCTGCAGCCGCACAAGTAAAGGTTAGCGTTCCAAAAATACATCAAGTCTTCTGACTCCATGCCGTCTTCGCTGTCCCCCCCTGAACGCCACTGTAGTTGTCTTTTCTGGCTTCGCTGTGGCTGTGGATGTCAGGATCTTCATCAAAAAGCTGACATTTTTGCTACAAGCAAGATAATCAGACACGAGTCTCCTCGCAGATAGGTTGTCCCAGTTCAGTCCAGATAGAGGAGGGATCTGCCAAGTTGTATTCATCCTGAAGAGTCTGGATAATTTGTGTTTACGCTGCTGCGCTGCTGCCTGTGGCGTTCGCTACAAGAGGACTTAACTCTGAAGCTTTGGAAGCAGCTGTGCGAGCTGCTTGTGCAGTCTGTCAACAGCTTTCACTATATTTAATAATTAGAAACAGTCGCAGATGATTTATTTGGAATCAAAACATTTTGAAAACTACACTTTTTAACCTTTTAAAGGTGACAAAGGAAACATTCATCTTTGTGGTGGTTGTGTTTTAGTTGAATTTTATGCACCAATCAAAAACTAAGATTATATTGTTTTCTTTATGTGTTAAAGCCCTTAAAATTATGACAGATCAGAGTTCAAAGACAATCATAAATCAGTCCAGGCCAAGAAAAGGCTTATGGTGCGTCGTTTAGTTTAATTATTCTACCTATATGTCTTCATCGTTTCCACATCCAATAAAAGTAAAAGATCAGATAACTATCGATCACATATTTCTTCAACCTTTTCTTTGCACCCAGGTCTTGACTTAACTTTTTCAAACTGACTTTGTATTTATTATCAATTATGATACAGTAACAGTGTCTGCTTTGCCCATGACTCAACGAATTCTCTTCTCCTTTCCACTTTGTAAACATGTAAATAAACCAAGTCACTTGCAACTGCTTCTGGAACAAACTTCATTACATCTGTTTAAGATCTATATCATATTTTAATTTTTATGGCCGTTTTAGCTCAAGCAAGGAGTGCCAGCCTCTCCTGTGTTGTAGCCATAGACATAACACCACCTCATGTTCAGACGTAAACAGATGAAAAACCTTTCTCGGCACAAACTGTAAACTTGGTTAACCGTTGTCCTTCACCAGAGCACTCCAACTACTTCGGGACGGACGACAAGCTGGGCCCCGTGGCCGTGAGCATTCGCAGGGAGAAAGTGGAGGATACCAAAGACCACAAAGACCAGTACCAGTACCGCATAATCGTCAGGACCAGCGAGGTACGCTCGTAAGGATTTCTGATTGACAGTGCAGTGATGAGTCAGGTTAATTCCTCACCCAGGTTTTCGGCCCCTCTCTGTCCCAGTTTTTCTCCCATCAGCTTAAGCCTCGTCTCTGTCCTGCCACTGGGAACATTCCACCTGTTCAGTCTGTGCACATAAAAGCCAAAGTAAACACTATCTGCTGTGTCTGAAGCATTTGGCATGCCTTCAATGACAACTTTGCTTTGCTTTCATGGACAAAATATAATGCAATGTGTGAACTGGGACTTTTTTTTTTTTCTGGTTAACCAACACAAAGTACTAAATAATTGTGAAGAAGAATTAGAAATAGTTCTTTTTTTCTGAGGAACCATCACTGCGACATTTTTTTGTGGAGCCACACTCTCTGAATTTCTACCTTTCCAGCTTTCTGCATCTCGAGTAGAGACAGAAATGTTTGTCTATTCTGCTTTGCAAAACACCTCAGGCTCAGTCAGACTGGATGGAAACCACATATGGATTTGGTTTTCAGATTTTCTGGTGAATTGTGCTTTAGTCGACGTCGTTCTGACATCAGGGTTCGTACAGGTGCTTGAAACCCTTGAAAATGTTTGAATTTCAGTTCCTAAGGTTTAGAAAGTGCTCGATAGTCAAACTGCCCTTAAAGTGCAAGCTAACATTTGATTAAAAGCTTACATTTGGAAAGCAGAATTTTAAATTGAAATCAGCTTTATTATTTCAAGATAATAAAGAGAGACATAGATATATTTTATCTCACTATCTGAAGTTAAATCAGACTTCTCTTGTTTTAGGTCAGTTAGAATCAACAAAATTATTCCTGTTTGGTAAATGCCGGAAAACTTTGCGAGAATACTTTTTAGAGATTCATTTCGTAATTTTCTCAGACCAGTCAAGACGATTCAAAACAAAAAAAAAAGTCTCATATTTTACTTTACCTTGTCCCTGCTGTTGATTGCAGAATACTATCATGATATATTATTAACAGTGAATTGAAACTGTGTTTTATTTGTGTTTGTTTTTCTCCAACATGTGATGCTGTGCTGGAAAAGTTTGAACCTTCACTTTGTTTAAATTTTACTGTGGCAAAAAGTGTATGAAACCTGGATACGTCCATATGCAGCTTCGACTGTATATGTATTGGTGTTGTTGATTTGCATAAAGGTGAACCTCTGCCCCAGACTGAAGTCTCTTGCAGCCTCTAGCAGGGTTTCTCTGGGTTTCTATGTTTTAGCCATCCCAGGAAAAAACATACCCGCAGCATGACACTTCCACCACAGTTTTTCCACAGTGTGGCTGTTGTGTTCAGGATGATGTGCATGAGATTTTGCATGTAAGCCAGAATGCTAAATTTAGATGTCATGTGATCAGGAAGTGAGATTCGATTACATCCAGGTAGACTCTATTTATAATGAGGTGACTTCTAGAGGTAATTGGTTGTACTGGATTTTGTTATTCCGTATCACAGCTATTGGTGTTGGATACAAATGCATGCTCTATGCTTATTTGTGATAATGTTTACCAGATTCAGGGTCACCACTTCCAAAATTTAAATAAAAAAAAAAAAGAACACGACATGGGTCTTGGGAGTCTTAAAAAAAAAGTCACCCCTTTTTGTCTGAATTGTTTTGTTCAGACAAAACATTGTAAAAACTCAGAAACAAAGTTCCCCCCATGTTCATTGTGTTGATGTGGTCTTAGTGGAAGTGAAGTCTTCATTGTGGTTGGTGTGGTGTTGTCTTTAGCTGGATTACATGGCTGCCTGGCCTCATCACTTTAGCTGTGATACAACAATGGAGCCTGTCTGCTCAAGCTCACTGAGCTAAGCTAGCAGAAAGACGCCTGCTGTTCCCACAGAGGGGGGAAAAAAAAAAGAAGGGAGACATTGATTTCTGAATTTACTCTGTCCCACTCAAGCCGCAGCGCCTCTCGAATATCCTTCCCCTCTAAGTATGTCATTTAATTCTGCACAGCGGTGCTGACACAGCAAGGTGAAGAGAGTTGCACTCTCTGTCCTCCTTCCTCTCAGCCTCCCCTGTTTGTTTTTTTTTTTTTTAATCACCCCCAACTTCTGATATCCCAGCTTAGCACGCCGCTCTCTCCACCGCCGCACAGCAGCTGACGAGCTGAAACAAAAGCTTCATAACTTCAGCTGCTTGTCAATCAGGTTTGATTCCTCTGCAGCAGATTCCAGCCTCCAAGGTTCAGCTGTCACTCTCTCTCTTTCTCGTTCTCTCTGGCCCCTGCCAGCTCCAGAACGCGTTATGCATTTTTAACGACTCCACATGCGAGCGAAAGCGGTGTGAAGAGAGCGGCCCACTCCTCCTGACTGTACCAACCCCATACAGGATCAGTCCTCCTGTCATTAAGTGGGTTAATTACCGATCAGTAGGGGACAGTACACTTTGACTGTATGATGTGCTGCAAAAATATTAAATCACACACGTTCTTCTGTGTGTGTGCTTGACAGGGTGGGTGAGGGAGGCACTCTTTCTTGCTTCGGTGGGCCCGGTTTTGCCACGACCCAAATATTTAACAATGTTTGTAGTTTGCAGTTTTCTAGAAGCTGTGTACACAGCAAAAAAAAAACCTAAATCTTACCTAGTTTTTAGTGCAAGTAAGACAAAACTAGCATACAAGCAACTTTCTTATCAAGATATATTGAATAAATAATTCTTGAACATTGATAAAAAGTACTTGTTCCTCTTGCAGATTAAACTTATTTATATAAAGACATTTTTTCCATGTTAGTGAAAAAACCTGCCAGTGGTGTTACTACTTTTTATCAACATTCAATAATTTCTAACTTAAAACGAGCTCGTGTATCTTGCTGGAAGGCCGCTTGTGTGTTGGTTCTACGCTATTTCAGCTGTACCGAGTTATTTTCACTAGAAACAAAACTAAAACGCTTGGTAAGATTTTGTGTTTTTGCAGTGCAGGACATGCATCAAACATGTGGAAGAAGGTGGTCTGCTCAGATGAGGCCAAAGTTGAACTTTTTGTTTGTGTGGAGGAAGGTTATCGCTACATGTCATCCCCATAGCAACACATGATGGTTGTGTAGGAATGCTTTTCTTCTTTATGAATGGGGTTGATTGGGAGATGGATGGAGCTAAATGCAGGACGTCCCGTAAACATACTAGAGGCTGCAGAGCAGAAGACTTGAGACTGGGGTGGAGATTGACCTTCCAGCAACACTATAACAGCAAGACATAAACAAAGATCCAAAAGTTTGAAAATTTCAAGAGTATAAAAAAAAAAGCTGTTGTCCTCGTCCCAATCCTTTTCTTCCTGTCCCCGTGTAGCTCGTGACCCTGCGTGGCTCCATCTTGGAAGACGCGGTGGCGTCGACAGGGAAACACGGCACTGTCCGAGGTCTTCCGCTCAAAGACGTCCTGGAGCAGGTCGTCCCTGAGCTCAGCGTCTCTTGCCTGAGAACTGGCGCTCAGCACGGCCAAAGTCACAGAGCAGCTCCTCAAACTGGACGAACAGGGGGTGAGTTTAATGCTTCTCTGGATGACCGGGGTGTCAAATGCATTTTCTGATTTTGTGCATCAAATCATGAATGTTCTCAAAAGGCCTGTTGTGCCAGAATATATTGATGAAACACATGAACAAAAACCTTAATAAATAGATGGGTACTGCTTAAAATAGAATAATATTGGACATTTTTGTACTTTTATCGGCCGCTTCTACATTTTGCTATTGTTGTTGTGTTTTTTTTAATTGCAATCAAAATCACTGATTTGTGGTGGTAGTTACAATATTTGCACTTGTATATATGACAGTTAATGTGACGTTTTTGTTAAAAGCCACATTGATCACGGACTATAACATGACATCATTAGAGTTGAGGCAGCAGTGGAGTAGAAATTAGAAATACTGTCACTTTCACGTGGGAGTTTGCAGCACTTAAATCCAATGTTTGTCAACATTTTGTGGGAAATTTACAATAAACTCACAGTTATGCATAAGCGCAAAAAAGCACAGGAAGCTGTTGATTTTCTGTAAATTTTCACAAACGCAAAATCGTGAAAAACCGGAGGGATTGATTGATGTAATTTACCTGTATGCAGAGAAAAAAAGAAGCTTTGATTTCATTGATAAAATAGTATTTAGGCAGACAGCTGTAGTGTCCTGTCCCTGTAAAGTCCAGAGACCCGCATATGAAGAAGCTACGGCTGACCAAATTTGGCCTGTGGGCCTTGCGTTTGAAACACTCTGGATTCATGGCTATATATTAATTTGCAGGTATTTATGAATGTTTTTGAAGCTTCTGCTTAAGTCGAGTAGCTACAAAAGAATGCAAAGTTATAAACAGCATCAGATAAGGCAGAGCAGTGGCATATGGTTTGCTCAGACGGTGTGGATGATGTGACTGAACCATGTATATCTGATTCAACGTCGGAGCAAAGTACAAAAAGTGGGCAGAGAAAGCTGTGTCGAAGCAGGGTGTGTCACGAGTATGACTAAAGATAAAAACTTTAATGTTTGGCCATGTTATCTTTGAGCTGTTTCCTCGTGAGCAGAGTGTGAGGTATTTTGCCAGCAGTTGGTGTGGTGTTTGTGTAGGTGGATTATACAACAGCGAAACTGTACTGTGTGTTTTAGTAAGCACGTCCATATATAAATACACTTTACTGCTGGGTTAAAGTCTCATCCGCTGACAGCAGCTCAGGAGGTTCAGACTAACATCTCATCTGCTTGTCTTTGTTCTGTGTGTCCGTGCACGTTGCAGCTGAGTCACAAGCACAAAGTGGGTGTTCTGCTGTGTCGTGCGGGCCAGAGTACAGAGGAGGAGATGTACAACAACGAGGAGGCGTCGCCCGCCTTCTCTGCCTTCCTGGACCTGCTGGGGGAGCAGGTGCTCCTCAAAGGATTCTCGAAATACGCTGCACAGCTCGACACAAAGAGTGAGAGGCTCTTCCTTACTGTAACAGCTGTATTCCTTCGTTACCGCTTCCCAGATGCAAAAGGAACACAAGAGGGGAAAAGGGGACCTATTTTTAACAAATAAAAAGTTTCAAAGTTTTACATAACTGTTGGGCAGTCCATAAAAATCCATAAAAACAAATCCCATCAGTTGATTTACGTTAATACAGTCGAAAATATTATTTTACCAAAAGTTTGAATATTAGCCATGCATCTGCTCTTTGTCCACTTGTGCTTGTCCTTCCACTCAACTTTCCATTAGGATGCTTGGATACAGAACTCCACATTGATTCTTTGCAAAGAGGCATTTTTGACTCACCCTCCGCCAGCAGTCCGGCGGTCAGCTGGACTGTCGAGTCAGCAGCTTTTTTCTCGATTCTGTATTATGTAATATAACAGTTTTGGAAAAACTTAACTTTTGGTTTTCATTAGGTTTAAGCCGTTGATCATTTTGTGTGTGATAAATCAGCCTAAAAATGTGTCTCATGAAAATAAGTGACTTTTCTGATGATCTTCAAACTTTCAGCTGTTTTAGCATCTGGTACCAAAACATCAGGAGGATTTTATTCTTTTTTTTTTTATATATAATTTTATGTAAACATCAACAAAAGTAAACAAAAACAACCCACCCCAGTCAACAAGAAGCTTTATTCTTCTTCTAGTGTTCTTATTCTGGCCTTCTGGAAACACTGCGACTTAAACCAGAAAAATCGCTGTTCAGCAACACAAATCTGTTGATCTACATTCAACATTAAATATAAATAACTTCAATTTTCCTCCCTCTCCCCAGCTGACTCGACAGGCACCCACTCCCTTTACACCACCTACCAGGGCTATGAGGTGATGTTCCACGTGTCCACCATGCTGCCGTACATGCCCAACAACCCACAGCAGGTAAACGCGCTCATTAACATGCGAAGCTACCTGAGGCTGCATGCTTTGTAGCTGGTCAAACACTGCTGTGTATACGAGGAAAGCACTTCCCTCTGTTGTTGTCCGGAGCCTTTCAAAGCATGTCTGTGGTTGCGAGTTCAAACATCTCTTTTTGCTCCGAATAATAAAAGCAAGAATCCGAGATGTCGTAACCCGTGACTTGTTCGTTCTTCTTTTCTTTTTTTCTTTTTTTTCTTCTTTCATTTAGCTTTTTTGTGCTTTTATAGTCTCGGCTCTCTTTGCCTTTGTGGCTTTTCTGTCGGCTCTGCTTTTCCGTCTTTAACTGGCACAGCGCTGGGTGGGGTTCACCAGTGAGTAGTTATTAGTATGTTTTTGTTTTTTTTTTTCTTTTTCTTTCTGCTTTAGCTTTTTTATCCTAACATAGCAGCCATGCCATTCATGCTCAGTTGTTTACAGTACAAGCTGCTTGTAAAAGTCACTCATGGAGGGTTTCTGCAGGTTCTTAAAAGTACATCAAAAAGTAATTATGAGACTTGATTTTCAGTTTTAAGTAAATTATCTTCCAGTTGCATCTTCAATTTTTACTTCCAAAGTGGACTTATTGCCATTTGTTTTGGAATTAAAATTAAACTTTAATGACATTGCATATTTTATAAGGTTTGGCTTGAAAAAGAGTCATTTAAATAATTGACTCGTCTTGCTGTTATAATACTGCAAAGGGTTCAAGTTTATAATCAATACATTAAAGCAGTGGAGTTGAAAGTTTATGTGAATATATTAATACACTAAATACATATTTGCTGTGGATTTTAAATGAGGCTCCTCAGAAGCTAATGTTTAATTTTCAACTTAATGATATTATTAAGGTTTTGGAGCTTCCACAACTTTTCAGATAACAAAACTTTGTATTGCTGTTTCTTAAAGGACTTGCATGAACTATTGCAAATAAAGGGGGAAGACATAAACAAGTCAATCTTTTAGCTTAATGTTAATAGATTTGCTTTAAATTTCAATATTTATGGCAATTAAACATTGGTACATATTGAAATAGAGGATCTGAAAACCAATTTCTTAGTCATTGTGTAAAGTGGAAACATGTTCAAGTCAAGTTTTATTATATTTTCTGTGTAGATTGTTTTACTACAACTCAGTGCTTGGAAATCTGGGACCTGGTTGTTAAACTAAGGAATATTCAGTTTTAGATTTTTAATAAAGAGTGGTAAGAATTGTAAATATGGCTAATTACTAATTAATGTACTTTTTAACTAAATAAATTTTAGGTCTTGGTAGATGTCAGACATCTAAAATTATGCACACAAAACATTTACTGTAATCTGTTAATATTCTAATATTGTTTGAAAAAAATGTTCTGAAATTATTTCATGGCCTCAGAGGACAAACTTTATTCTAAAAACTGCTAATAAAGACAGTTGTCAGGCAACACCATGACGTTTTAGTTATAGAAGTGAATCTGTGCAATAGCTTCAATATGAGCTGAATGTATTGAAATCAAAAAGTAAAAATCTGATGCAGTAAAGCATCCGTTTTCTGACAGACCCTGTTTGACGAGTTTGGTGTCACAATAAAACCTTCAGGCAGAATATGAAGATGAGTAAGCGGCACAATGACTCCATCTGCAGGGCTGAAGGCCGCAACAGAATAGGACGTTTTCTCACTACAATTAGCCTCTAGGGGGCAGCATCTGACTGCAAACATAATCCACTGTGGAAGCAGTAACCCGGCAACATGGAAGCTGACTAGAAAGCAAGAAAAGAGAGGGGGACAGCGTATTCCTGGGAAACCCCTGAACTCCCCTCCACCTGTTCATGACCATAAGCATCATGTTCCTCTGGTCATGAACTTGGTCTTTTGCGCACCAGACATATTAAAAATGGCTTAATGTTTAAGTTCATCAGTTCATAAAACTTTCTCCTCAAACTCTAAATTTTGAACTTTCTTATTTTGGCACCAATGGTTTATCTTGGAATGTTATTTTTATTTCATTTTTTTAACTCTTCAGTCTTCTCCCTGAGCTTTTTGTTGGAAGTTCCTTTAACTTTCTCATTGCCGTAAACAACACACCTTAAATAGCTTTTAAGAAAGCTTAAAAATCTAACTTCCACATGATGAGCATGTAAAAATCTGCGATAGATCATGTGGAAGTCAGATTTGAAAAATCCTACATAAACTGTAGCGTAAAAAATACTTGCTCATGTATTGCCTGTTAATTGTATGCAATGCTTAAGAAATAGAAAATTAATTATTAAATCCTTTAAATCTTTTAAGTCTCTATTTCAGGTCGTAACTGTAAATCCAAACCCTAACATAGATAAGAAAATTGATCCAAGCAGCAGATTAGGCTTGTTTCATGTTGGCGTATATTATAAGTGCAGATGTTCGAACTACAGCCCATCAGTACCAGTAAATGATGTTCCTCTGGGCTGCATTACATAACTGGTACTTTCACACTTGTGTGGGGAAATGAAGCGAGAGCTGGCATGCTCTGCAGCACAAGCTCGGCCTGGACCGTGTGCCACGTTTCCTACATGAACACTCAGACCCAAATAAACCCACTCAGAAGGCGATAAACAAATTACATAAAGAGCTGTCGTTTTGTGTACGATCGCAGGCGTCCTGGTTTATGTTGGCCGCAGAGTCGGCTCTGACCAGTCCTGTGTTTTCTTTGCTCTTCCCCAGCTCCTGAGAAAGAGGCACATAGGTAATGACATTGTCACCATCATTTTTCAAGAGCCTGGAGCGCAGCCTTTCACCCCTCAGAACATCAGGTCCCACTTCCAGCACGTCTTCGTTATTGTTCGGGTGCACAATCCCTGCTCCGACGGCACCTACTACAGGTAAATATCCACAAATGGTCTTAAGCTTTTCAGATCTTCTTCCTCGTTTTTGATTGCTTCGCACTAATCCCCCTTTCTTTCCTCAGCGTTGCTGTAACACGGATGGAGGACGTCCCCTCTTTTGGACCACCCATCCCCAGCGGAGTCACCTTTCGTGATCCGGAGAACTTTCGTAACTTCCTCCTCGCCAAAGTCATCAATGCGGAGAACGCAGCGCACAAGTCCGACAAGTTCCACACCATGGCGACGCGGACTCGGCAGGAGTACCTCCGGGACCTGGCCGAGAACTACGTCAGCAGCACGCCCCTGGACTCGGCTGGGAAACTGAACAACCTCATCTCCCTCGCGTCTAAGAAACGCGAGCGCACGAAAGCGAGAGAGAGCGCGGAGCTGGATGCAGACGGGGCCGTCGCCTGGAGAGTCCTGGCCCAGGACTTCAGCGGAGGGGCCGCAGAGCTACCCTGCGCCTTGGGCATATCAGACGAATACGTGGTCCTCATCGACTGCTCCACCAAAGAGGTGGTGTTCAATTGTTTCTGTAGTGATGTAATCGGCTGGACGCTGGAGCGGCTGGCGTTGAAGATCTTTTACGGGAGAGGAGACCACATTGCGGTCAGAGTACCAGAAGGATCTGGACACGACGTCACAGAGATGGTGCAGAGGTTAAAGGTGAGAGTTCCCAGCTTACACCAGTTCTCATGCAATCCGGTTTCGACTCGAGTTCATTTGTATTGCGCTTTTCAGCAGCAAGGCAGTTCAAAGAGCTTTGAATGATGAAAACATCTTACAATCACCAAATGTGAAACCAGCAATAAAAATGTAATTTTATTAAATGTCGTCATCAAAATCATCAATCAAGGACTGTAGAACTGGAGTGATGCTGGTTTTAGTGAGAACATGAGCCGCAGTGTTCAGAACCAACTGACATTAAGATCTGGAGTAAGTGGACCAAACTGATGCTGTGTTAAAAGGAGGGCCTGGTTTACATAAGAGCTGACATTTCTGATGGGATGAGCCACATCCAGCCAGAATTACTCTGCTGGTGACTGTGTGGTTTCTCTGAAATATTGATGAAATTAGGAGTTGCGATACGAGAAATCCTGCTCTTTATTAATAAAAGTTTGTTCAGTTCATTCTACTTGCAGAAACCTTTCACAAATGTAAACAAAAAACAAGAATGTTGGTTTTTGTCGGACTACTGTAAGCTAATTACTTGATGAGGTTAGAGGGGCTTTTAGGAAGCATTGTTGTTTTAGTTTTGTTTTGAAAACTGGTCAGGCTGCTTACATTCGAACACTTCCCATCTCAGACGTTTTGTTCTTTGCACGCCGGGAATTTCCATTTGTGGGAACGGGGTTATTCCTAATCTCTTTGGAATTTGTTTGGATTTACCAGGAAACCTGTGAACCTAAAGACAGATTTCTCACCCAGTGGTCAAATAGCGTTCAGTATGTTGTCGACAGATGCACCAATCAGAGATTTTCAATTTTCCAAAGCTTCGCCTTGTCGATTTAGATTTCTCAAGAATCATATTTATCAAAATTCAAAATGCTTTTTTAAATATTCCTTTCTCAGACATTATATTGCCTGAGAAAATTTGATTTTCTTAAAGCAAAATGACTGAGTTGATATTTTAAGCTTAAGATTCCATATTGAAATTATCAGACATTTTTGTTCGAGCTTCATCTTTAAAAGCCTCTTTTTAGTGCATTTTTATTGTTTTTATCTCCAAAGTGTGGTCTTGGATAAGTTTGACAACCTACCTTGAAATGTTTGAAAAGCGCTTGACTTTTACTGCGTGAGAAGTGAACAGTCTCTGAGTTTATTATTTGGAGAAACAAAATGACCAAAATGTCAGTAGCACCGAGACTGGAGGCTTGAAGTTTGGGTCTTGGTATTACTAACTCATGTGTGCACGTTGAAGTAGTTCACTTCCCAGAAAGAATGAACAGTGTGACTGTAATCCCTGCCTCCAGATGTTGACAGTCGGGTGCGAGACGGTGGACATGACGCTAAGAAGAAACGGACTGGGACAGCTGGGCTTTCACGTCCGTCTGGACGGCACCGTCTCCGAGGTAACGTCGGACGGCCGCGCTGGATCGCGGCCAACGAACGCGCTGGGCTCTGAATGACTTCAGGTTCGTTCCGCGCAGGTGGAGGAGTACGGCTTCGCCTGGCAGGCGGGACTGAGGCAGGGCAGCCGTCTGGTGGAGATCTGCAAGGTGGCCGCCGTGACGCTCACTCACGAGCAGATGATCGACCTGCTGAGGACGTCGGTCACCGTCAAAGTGGTCATCATTCCTCCATACGAAGAGTGCAAACCTCGCAGGTGTGTATGGACATCAGTTCACTTTGCTTGTGGCTGAAATGGTGAGCGATTTTTTTTGTTTGGAAGATGTCAAAGAGGAGGAGGAGAAGAAGAAAGAGCTGCAGTGGAAGGGCAGCAGCGAGATACAATGAGCACAGGATGCTCTTCACTGAAACACACAAAAGCAGTGGCCAGTCTCCAGTGTTCCGAGAGGATTTTGTGTGGGAGTGTGTGGAGAAAAAAAAAAAAAAAAAAAGAGGAAGCGAACCAACGGAGAGACGGCAACGTGTAGCTGGAGTGGAAACAAGCAAAACGAGGCACAGAGACAAAAACGCAGAAGCGTTTGTTGAACAGGAATTAGCTAAATCTGTCGGTTTTGGTCTCTTTCTCTGGATTTGTTATATGGTAATCTCCGCTGGTTTGGTCCTTCTGCAACAATCTTTTCCTGCTACACCCTTTTTTTTTTTTTTTTATCTTCTCATCTGTGCTCCAGGTCTTGAGTGAGCCTGAATAAAGAGCCATTATTAGATGCTGGTGTGGTTTTGCAGAATGGTTATAAAAGAAAAAAAAAAAAAAAAAACAAGCACACTGTGTGTGTTTCTGAGCATCAGAGCTCCTAAAAGCCATAATTGTGGCGGGCTGTGTGATCACACTGTGGTTGGATTCCTTTAATGTTGGAGGCAGTTTAATTACTCCAAGTTAAACCCTTTCCACACACGCACACACACGCGCACACATGCACACACACACGCAAACACGTCGAAACACTGAGCTGTGGCCTTGGAGCAGCTGATAATTAGAGTCTTTGCATTTCACTCTTCCACTCTGACTCGACGGCTGCTGTGTGCCAGGCGAGCAGATTGCATGAGATTAAGGCTTGGCATCTGCTGGAACTGGGGGGGGGGGGAGAACACCAAAAAAGGGGAAAAAAAATAAAAGAGCCGGCACGATTATTGGAAAAAAAAAAAAAATTTATGCCCTGTGTAAATAAAAAGAAAGGAAAACAAGAAGGGAGAGGTGGAGCGACAGAGGGAGAGAGGCTGGGAGGAGCGCTCGATGAGAAGGACGTGTCTCAGCGCCACCGAGAGTAAGAGGAGTGGGTGGAGGCGAGGGGGAAGGGGGAAAGTGGAAGGCTCCGTCTCGGCTGCGAAGCCACTCGACGGATGGATGCAGCAGGAAAAAGGCGTGGGTCTGACGGTGTGTGTGAGTGTGTGTGTGTCTGAGCTCCAGCCGTGTCACCTCAGCTAATGTGATGGGAGAATTACTGCATGCTGACAGACGTTAGGCTCTGCTCTCTCTGAGGTTTGTATTCCCCTCGTGTGTGCATGCAAGGCTGGGCTCTGTGCAGCCGATCTGTATCGATATCGATGATAGCAGAAGGCATTCTTTATTGATTTAAACAGTCCTAGTGCACATTGCCTTCATGGACATTGATTTGTGGGGGGCGGTTTTGTCCCTGGAAAGCTGCTGTGTTCGAGAGGCATTTTGTTGTTGCATGTTTTCTTCATGTAAATCTGTGTTTCTCAAAGGCTGCAGAAAACCTTCACCTAATTATTCATTAGTTGGTTGCTTTCGTCTATCTTCCAAAACATTTCCCAGAGCTGGCAGTTCTTTATCAGTTTTTGTACGCAAACGGTTAACTCTGATGTTGTAAGCTTGACTCTTTTGAGCATTACTTCATGTAACATCCCTGGAGTGTTTTGATTTTTTCATGCATGTTTGAAAAATCCTCGAATCTCCCACGGCAACCACTCAGGGGTGCCCAAACGCTTATTTACACAAACCTCCTACACCTGGCTCCTCTAGACTAGCGGCAGCAGTAACCGACAAACACCTGGTCCAACTGCGAGTCTGCTGAGCTCATTATACAAGCTACTTCTCAATGCAACGCTCCTAAGGAAAGGTTGTTCACTGCATAATGGAGGAGTACTGTTGCGCTGATGGCGGAGTGTCAGAAAGAGCAGGGCCTTCTTAAAGAGACAGATTATCTGATTAATTAATTAATCTATCTGGGTGATTAATTATCTTCCCCAGAAACTGATTACATTTTTTTCACTCCTCACATACCAACAATTGGCTGGAAAACATTTCAATCAATCAAATTGATTTGTATAGCACATTTTAAGAAAATATGAATGAGCCATAAAAATGGTGCCACTTAAAAACACTGATGAAGATTGTTTGTTATAGTTCACATTACCTGTTATGTTGAGTTGCACCGCAGCCTTAGATTTTATCAAAACTCCTGAAAGACTCCTGAAAACCCTCCAGTAATAATTGGAATGTCCATTAAACTACAGGATTTAATGTTTTGATTTAATGTACGTTTTGAATCCATCATATTGTTCATCTCCGTTCATCCTGAATGCCAACTTATCGGCATGCTTTAATCCCTGCCTCCCCTTTAATAGGCCTCTGTATAAAATATTGAGAGAGGAGCTGATATACAGACAAAACGAGGAAGACGCCTTCCAGCAATGAGCTTCATTATGGATGAGAATAAATGTCAGCTCATTTTCACTTGAAGCCTGCACCACCCATCAGATGATATTTTTACTTTTGAGCTCCTAGAACTCACATTTTTGTGACTTCATTTAAAAAAAAAAAAAATTAACCTTCACAAAATATCTTGTGTATTTCCACAGAATTTGAGTGAAGAGCTCTTTGGTGGGTCAAAGCAGTCATGTCAGTATAAAATACACATTTTATGTGACCTAATCTTCCTGTAGCAAAGATGAAAATTTGATTTGTCATTCATCAGATGTCTTCCTGTTGTCCTCAGTCTCATGGGAGCTCATTAATGAGCTCTGTTACATGTCTGTTGTATATTTAAGCCTCCACGTGAACTGTAACGTGGAGTATTCAGAGTGAATAGACTGAACAACTTTTCCACACTGATCTTGGTTCAGCCGGAGTTCAGAGGAAGTGGCAGTGTCTCAGCTGTGCTTTCCACTAATTCACTGCAGAGAATCCTTTAAACTGCAGATGAAGGATCGGAGAGAAAGAAAAAAAAAAAAATGTAGAGTTTGGACATGTGAGCAGGAAGGGTTTATTTGTTTGATGATCTATATTTAAACATCCCTGCTGTCTCTCTCTCTCTCTCTCTCTCTCTTCCCGCCTCTAGGGGCTGCACAGAGGAGTACGAGATGAAGACCATGGAGCAGAAGCCTGAGCCTGAGCCTCTGGCAGCCGGATACCGACCTTCTCTCCACCAAACGTGGCGATGGGAGAGCTCACCCATTCCTGCGGGGCTCCTGAACGCCCCCAACATGCCTCGCTGGGGACCCATGGGCCCCCTGCCTCCTCCTCTGGCCCGCTCACACAAACCCCTGATGCCGGTTCCCTACAGAGAGCCACAGCACTTCAACTCCAAGAGGTAGGTACCATCACCCGATATGGCATGAGACTCCAGGTTGCAGCAGCAGACTGAGCTCTGATTTTGCAGCAGTGATGTGGCGAGGGCAGTGCAGCTTATCAATAAACATGAAAGGAAGCGAGAAATAATTCATAGTGAAAGTTGCAGAGTTGTCCCGAAATGGTATTAGAGAAGCTGAGTCGTTTAGGAGTTAGTAATAGCGCAGAGGGCGTATAGATATAATTTACATAATGCATTTATCACCTCCATGTCTTCGTTTTGGCCTGAAACATTCATCCATTCGTCCGTCCGTCATGGCTGCCATCTGCAGGATCATGGGGGCTGGTTGAGTTGGAGGTGGGGTTGCTGGTCCATCACAGGGCAACACAAGCACAAAGCCATGTTCACACACAATATTCCCTAAGAGCAGTTTAAAAAGGACCAGATGGATAACGTGCATGTTTTGGACCGCTTGAAGCTGGAGTACCCTGGAAGAACCGACGCATGCACTGGGAGAACAAGCAACTATACGTAGAGGGAACCTAAGCAACCCATAATTAAAATAATACATGTGCACAGGTCATCTGCGTGTTTTACAGGTGTCCCAGTAAAACTCCTGCACTTCTGAAACAATCCCAAAATTGCAGCCTTGAGTATTAGCAGACACTCTATTGACTCCATATAAAATCAGCACTAATCACAGTGCTAATCATCATTTTGTGTCTGGAATGTTAGAAATCTTAAACTTCTGTTCCTTTTCTAATCATTGTTTTTGCTCTTCTCTTCCAAGGCAGTTTTTAGTCAGACCTTAGTTAGAACTGACTGCCTGCATGGTTTATTGTAGTTTAAACTCCTTATACGCCGTCTTTGAATGGTTTCACACTGCCCACTTCTAAAGTATAAAAAAAATAAGTGTTTTTCTCACCCCATTGGAATCCATTTTATTTATGTTATCACAGTCTTGTTCATATTCATGACATGTTCTCACACCACTCTTGTCTTCCAGGCCTGTGAGTTACCCAGAGAACCACTACAACCTGTCTCCTGCAGGAGGCGACAGAGTCCTGCCCTACAGAAACCCCTCTGCCAGCTTCTCGTCGCCCTCCACGGGGCTGGTCGCCCTCTCCGTCATGGGCTCTCCTGGAATGACTCCGGGATCTTTTGTGCACTACAAGCAGTCGCCTGACAGGTGCGTGCCGGCACGTTTGGGGTTTCCCGTCTTCTCTCCTTCGTTCTTGGCTGAACATGTCCAATGTTTCCTGTAATGACTGTTTAGCGTGCTGATGGAAGATTACTCCAGTTTAAGGAAGAGGGTGAATAATGTCTGGAGTAAGGCGTGAAAAAATGAACACACTGTCTCTCCCGGAGGAAGGATCTGTTGTGTGGGCGGCTCTTCCTCACAGTGTGGAGGTTGATAACATCGCACCGAACCAGAAAAACGTGTTTATTCAACCGCCAACAGGATGCATAGCAACATTTGGAAAACATTTCTCCATCAATTAAATAGAAATGGTTTATATCTTTGTCTTTTCTTTTTGGTTGCCTCCATTTTCCCTTTACGTATTTGTAATTAAGTTTACTCATCCTAAACCTTCGTTATGATTCGTTTAGGTTTGGATTAGTACAGCGCCCCCTGCTGCCCTATGTGCCGCACTTCAGTGTGGACATCACTTCGAGTGGAGAGTCTTCCTCGGGCTTCATCAGTCAGGAGAGCACAATGGAGCGCTGCAAAACGGGTATCAAATCTCTTCCTGGTGTTTCTCTTTTAGTTGTGCGTACGAAATGATTTCAAGCAAATTTTCTGTGAAACTTTTTTTTTTTTTTTTGTGTGTGTGTGTGTGTGTGCAAGTTCATTATAATTCATACTGCTGTGCGACTCCTCCTGACAAAAGTCCAGTCTTGAGATTCTGCTCTCTCCAAGACGTCGGTTGTTCAGCGTGTAAGCGGCGCGTTTAAATCTGTAAACCGGGATCCTCTCCTCTGCAGACGGGAGCCGTGGGCTGACATCGCAGGTCCAGCTCTGCATTGGTCTTGACCCGACATCTCGCAGGGAAAAAGTTCCATCAATAGCAATATCTTCTCAATGTGTGCTGCAAAGCTCTTGCTTTCAGATCTCTTTTTATCCTTTTTCTTGCCTTTTTTGTCATCATGCTGCTACTTGGCATTATTTTCACAGCTGCTTTTAACTTCATCCAGATTTCCACCACGTTTATGTTCCACTGAAAGACACTGGTGAATGTTCAAAGTTTTAATGAGAGCGAGGCTCGAGTCGTGTGGTTTAGACCCAGCAGCACCTGCAGAAATCCAACATTCATCGTCTTTTTCCCTTGGCATAAAAAAGAAAAGGAAATGATCACTTATGTCATTGTGAAAATGGATCAGCTCCTGTTTGTGTATCTTATTTTCTCTTCCTTGTCTTTCATGTTTGGTCTTGCATCACTTTGGTCAGCTTTGTTGTTTGCAAGGTGCTTAATTTGTAAAGTCGTATGTTGTTAGTAGGTACGTCTTTTAATCGGTTGGATTTCCTGCTACGTCTCCAAGCACAGAGTTTAGTTGCCGCTGAATAAATATTTCTGGTGCATGTGGACAACAAAAAATGCCAATTCCTGATTTAATCCATTGACTAAATGAGTGTAAAGAGTGACGACATGTCGAGTTCTCAGATTGCTTTGTGAGGAGATCTGGGGGGGGCTTTGAGTGATGTTGTGCAGAGGGAGGTCAGCGTTTAAATGTGCCATAAGTATTTAATCCTCTTTGCCGACCATTGCCATTCAGTGTAATTTATTTAATCCACTATGTGCGTGTTTTTCTGTCTAGAGCCTCTCTGGCATGTCCCAGCGTCATCGTCTCGAGGACCAGGTGGCGGAGGGGGGCAGAGGAGAATAACCAGACAGGATGTCCCGGCCAAAGACTCTCCAAACAGACACTCAAAGGTCAGATTCATCTTTCAGCCGGTTTCATCCGTTCGTCTCTTCCCGGCTTCTTTACCTGACCGGGTCCGCCTGATCTCCCTCCAGGGCGAGGCTCAGTACTCCAGCCACTCCAGCAGCAACACGTTGTCCAGCAACGCGTCCAGCAGCCACAGCGACGAGCGCTGGTTTGACGGCGGACCCGGAGGAGAGCGGGGAGGCGGCGGGTTTCTCGGCGACGCGGTCGACCCGGACCCAGACCTTCTCAACCAGGGGGGCTCCAATGACAGCGGCATCGACGCCTCCACGCACTACAACAGCGGCCACCGCGGACACAAGACCGGCAGCCAGCCTCACAAACCCATGCACCCCTCGGCGACCTACAGCGGCTTCCCGGAGCTGTCCGTGGGAAGGAGCAGCAACGGCGGAGAGTCGAGGAGACTGGAGTCTTCTCCCATCATGCCAGGCGCTGCCAATCAGAACAGAGGGTACCCGACCAAAACGTTCCCGCCTCCCAGCTCCAGCGCTGAAAAAATGGACGCTTTCAAACCAAGGTACGAGTCGGAACCGTCATGTCGAATATTGAAAACCTTTTCGAGGACTTTTTAGACAAACCATCTGCATCTTCCACAGCGCACAGCAGCGTTAATCCTTGTAAAACTTACAGATGATCATGAGATCTATTGCATTAGAGCTGCAATAGATCCAGCCTGACATGAACCACGACAGTTATTCAACACAGACTTAGTTGTGGATTAAAGCAATCTGTATTTAATACCAGAGGGCCGGTGCTGCAAGCTGTTCCAGGGAGCTTTTCACCATTTCAGCTGATCTCACAAAAAGGAGGAAAATGCCTCAATGCCATTTTCTATCTATTAACTAAACTAAAAAGTTGCACCTTTAAAGTCTGAGTGAAAAGCAAGGACGGTCTTTTTCAGTCCTTATGCATTGAAACAACTAAATGTGATCTAAATCAGGTGTTTAAATTAGTGAAATACCACACAGACGCTCACTAGATGAGACTATATCCTTCTACCTAGTTGAGTAAATATGATCTTTTTTTACTGAATTAATGAGTAAGCCCTTACTGTAAAGATGCAGAGAGATTCATTATAACGGCCTAATTAAGACCTACACCTGATTGAAATGCTGTTCATGAATATAAATGAACTGAAACAATATTCAGCTTACCAAGTTTGCAGCAGATTAAGAGAAATCTAACAGAACGTCGGTCTGATGTTGTACGCATTTCATTTCAACAGCTGCTAAGGCGTGTTGTCTTATTTTAGTCGACAACACAACTATTAAAATACAACTTGATATGTGCTTCTTGTTTTCTGTGGCTAAATCACATTTAGCAGGAAAATAACTTTGCGGAATCAACATATTTTATTTGAGCTTTTCAAGACTTACAAACTGTTCATGGTTGTAAAAATACAATTTGCAGTAAGTGCTCATAACTCAGCATGCACGTATCGCAGGATTATTAAACTGGTCACAGAAGCCCAAGTCCGACCTGACCATTAAACGAATCATTTTTGATCCAGGGCAAGATTTTGGTTGGGGTTCATAGATCTAAACTCTTAACAGTGAGTGAAATATGTTCCTGTCTGTGTTCAAAGGGCCTTCACACCGCAGGGCTTCAAGACGCCGGCGGCGGAGAAAGCGCGGCCCGTCCGAGCTGCCACGACGACGCCCACCTCGGGTCAGATGGGCTCCAGCCCTCTGTCTAGCTCCGCCCCCAAGGAGTTTTACGGGAAGAGCAAGTCGAGAAGTCGTCAGACAGAAGAGACCAGCGCATCGTCTTCAAACACGGCCAACGCTTCCAATTCTGAGAGCAACAGCAACAAGAAGTAAGTCAGACGCTGTGGACTCCGGTCGGCTCTGAGTCGCTGCTGTCTGCGATCACAACGTGAAACGAAACGGCTTCATAGCCGTCTGAATAAAGCTGGCTGTAGGACATTTTCTGTGCTCCGTGGTGAGATGCTTCAAGCTGCTTGTGATCAGGAAAACCATTTTGACGTTTTTCTGTACTTCGGCAGGCTGGTGGATACGAATTCAAAGAACGTGTTTGGGCAGCCTCGGCTCCGGGCGTCGCTGAGGGACCTCCGGTCTCCACGTCGGACACACAAGAGCACCATCGAAGACGACCTGAAGAAACTGATCATCATGGACAACCCCGGAGAGACGCCACCGTCCGACCCGGTAAGAAGCTTGCCTCGGCGGCGCTCTTCTCCTTCGTCTGCCTCTGCGCGTCTCTGACCGCCACGCCCCGTCTTCCTCCAGTCTCCCAGGCACACCCTGCAGCGCACCTTCTCAGACGAGTCCCTGTGCAGCGGGCGCCGAGACGCCGCCTTCGCCTGCTCCGAGAACCAGACCGCCTCCAGCGACGTGCTGTTCACCTGCACGCTGCCCACACGCAAACACTCGAGCTCCTCCAACAACTCCAACCACTCGCACAGCAAGAAGAGTGAGTTAGTTTCAGCGCCGAACGAGCCGTTCGCCCGCCGGGGTTCGCCCGCCGGGGTTCGCCCGCCGGGGTTCGTCCTGCGGCTCATCGCTTCCCCTCTCTCCCTCCCCTCAGTGCCGCTGTCCGCGTCGGAGTTGTCCCTGACGGAAGTGAGAGACAAAGTCCCTCCTCTGAGGAGGCTGGACCCGGGCCTGATGCCGCTCCCCGACACGGCCGCCGGTCTGGAGTGGTCCAGCCTGGTCAACGCCGCAAAAGCCTTTGAAGGTGAGACAAGTACTCTTTTTAATCACATTATAAACACAAACTTCAACCCGTTGAATTTAAAGTGGAATGAAAACGACACACGGCTTTCAATTTTTCACATGAAAGCCGATCTAGCACTTTAAATCAGGTGTTAAACTTGTTTGTACTTTGGGCTACAATAAAATGACGAATGTGATGAAGGGCCGGTCGTGCTAGATTGTATTTATGGAACCCATTAACAAAGTACTGACAGTGGTTTCTTCTAAAAACGTTCACATCGATTAGTTCCTTAAGGTTTTCACGATTGTTTTTATGATCACAGATTTGTGCTTGTATGCAACAGTAAATGTGACTTTTTGTTACTCCCCACATCAACCAGGATGTATAACTTGACACCAGATGAGTATGTCGTAAAATTAAGACATACTGCCACCTGCAGGTGGGAGTCGGCATTACTTTAACCCTGTGTTTTGGGTTTTGGGGGTTTTTTTTCTTACATTTTTGCTGAAAAGCTTCAATTAAGTCATGGTTATAATTTCACATGGAAAAACGTGGGGATGTTTTCCAAGATCACAGAATTGTGAAGAGCCAGAGGGACTGATCACTCGCATAGCAAGAAGAGTCTGGAGTGTCGTGGGCCACTTAAAAAAAACAAGGTGGCCCCTTGAGTTGGGCATATGTGATGAGCCTTAAATGCAAACGAGGTAAAGGTCAGAAAGGACGTACAACACATGGTATGTCGAATAAAAACAAATATCCCAGCAGCTTTGTTCGATGCATTACCTGAAAATGGGAAGAGGTGTAGCAGGAGTTGAATCCTACCAAGATTTCACTCCTACACCCTCACGGTAGTGCAGTTATGTTGGTCCAACACTTATGCTAGTGAATCACATGAAAGTTAAATCAGTAGGACTAATTTTGGAAGCCTCTGTGAGACAAAACTCTCGGGGGGGGGGAAAAGAAGAGGTCTAGGCATCCATCGCTGTCTCTGCTCCTTGTCGTGGTCTGCCTGCTCTCCCTTGAGAGCCGCAAAGCAAACCGACAACTGGCAGACACTTGATCCTTCCCTGCTGTCCGCTCCACCTGTGACGATCGCCGCGCCTCCTCTCTGTGTGAAAACCAAACGGGTCTTTGACGCAGCTTTCTGCTGCTGCTCTCAATGATCCTAACCATTTCGTTTGTTCTTTTTTCGTCTTTCTTTTGTGCGTTTTATTTTTATTCTGTGTCACAAATGGGAGATCTTTGTGATGTTTGTCTGTGAGAAATGTTGTATAAATAGATTCCTCTCTCTCTCTCTCTCTCTGTTTCGTCGCAGCACAAAGGGCCGTCTCCCTGTTCTCACTGAACGAGCCGCAGCTTGGAGGTCCGGAAGCGAGACCGACCGCCAGTCCGGTTCAGTTCAACACTCCTCAGACGCCGCGGACCACGCCGACTTTCAGCGGGTGGGTCTCCTCTCCCTCTAGAATCACTCCTATCGCTGATTCTGTTAGTGCTGCCACCTGGTGGTAGTTTGCTCATTTGGAAATGCTGCGTCTTGGAAACGACTTCAGCTTCTCGTTGCTTCGAAAGAACTAAAAGACGAAAGCCTCTTTAGGGAATTGAGTCCAATAGGAGAAGCTTTGATTTGCCAGTGATGTGACGGTAACACTTGCTGCGTGTGCTTCCAGCGATGAGGTGCCCAATGACCTGTCGGGTCGGCTCTTCCAGCTCGAGGTGATGCTGAAACAGCTGAACAACGATCTGGAGAAGGTAAGACTCCATGAGGAGACAAGTAGACGTAAATACAGAGCAATCGTGGAAGAAAACCTGTTAAAGCTGCAGAAGCCCTGAGACCTGATGTTGGGAGGGACGGTCCAGTCAAAGTCCAACCTTAAACCCTGCTGCAGACATGTGGCAAATGGTGAAAGTGTTGCAAACACTTTTTTAACACACCAAAAACGAGTGACTTCCCCTCCCCGATCCACAGATTCGCTGCTTTCTCCCGGGTCCTCAGCAGGAGCGTTTCATCTCTTTGCTGTTGCTTTCCTTTCCCAGGAGAAGCAGGACAAAGTCGTCCTGCTGGCAGAGATGGCGAACCTGAGAGAAAACAACCAGCGGCTGCAGGAGGAGAGCCTGACGGCCAGCGAGCAGCTGCGCAAGTTCAACGTGCTTTTCACCAACCTCAAGACCGGAAGTGACCACGAGACCCAGCCTGTGACGCAGGACGCCAGCTCCCAACGGGAGTGACGGACCGGAACCGGACGGGAGGGGCGCCGGCCGGCGGGCGGACGGATGGACGGACGGGCGGGTCTATTTAGCTACCCGGTTGGGACAGCCTTGAACCAGAGGCCGTGAGAACAGAACAGACCGCCTGGACTTGTAAACAAGCAGCTCTCCCGGAGAGTCTGCACCTGTGTGTACTCTGAGCCCGTTTATTTTTCTAACCTGAAGTGAAAACATCTCATCGGACTTTGTGATGCTACTATGCCGGAGGAGCAAGCAGGAGAAGACTGTTTTAGAGAACACTACGTCACCTGGAGAGGCCTAATACTGTTTCTGCAACAAATCAGCCAAAAAAAACAAAAACAAAACAAAACTGCATCTCCCAGAATGCACTTCACATTGTGGAAGCTCTACAGGTATGATTATACAGACGCCTGTGCGGTACGATTCTCATCATCGACGTCAAACTAATAAACTAAATAGAGAGGTGTGAGTGTGGTGTCAAACTCCTCAGAGGCACTAAAGTGGCACCTGGCATTTGGTTCCTCTAGTGTGTGTGTGTGTGTGTGTGTGTGTGTGTGTGTGTGTGTGTGTGTGTGTGTGTGTGTGTGTGTGTGTGTGTGTGTGTGTGTGTGTGTGTGTGTGTGTGTGTGTGTGTGTGTGTGTGTGTGTGTGTGTGTGAAAAGTGACAAACAGACTTGTTTACTGTAACATAAACCGTTCTCCGTTAACGAGGATGTACTGTGTGGCTCTCAGTCGTGAACTGAAGCCCCGTCGTCGTCGCCGTCGTCATTCTGACCTGCGGTGATGATGTCATGGAACTAAACTCAGTGAAACGATAACATCGTATCTTCTAGGTTTGACTCGCTGCTTTAGCAGAACCTGATCATCTCTGATCCAGAAGCTCTGGATCTTTTGTTTTAACCTCAGTTCCTACAGTGTGTCTCTTAAAGAACCGCCGTGACATTTTGAGCTTTCATTCTGAGACCCGGTCTACAGCGATGAAACAAAAAGATTAGGTTGTCATTTTCTAAATAAGATAAGTTGACTATAAATTATTTCGCTTTTAGCTCTATTTTAAAGGGGGAGGTGTTATGTAAAATTAACTCTTTTTTTTTTTAACTTTATCATCATGTTATTCCCTCAACAAAAACACACCCGAAGTGTTGCTTTGATTCTTTCGTGCTTGTTCTGTTAAACCTTGAATCTCTGATGGCAGCTGTTCAGGGTGTCTGTAAACGCTTGGTTTGTCAAAGCTCCGCCCGTGTCCACGTAGCTCCGCCCCTTTCCACAAAGCTCCTCTTTGGAGCTGCACTCACCAGCCGAGCTTCAGCCTCCTAAGAACGGCATAACGAGGAGCACTGTCGTGGTGACGTGCTGAAGGCGGAGTGTCGGGAAGAGGAGCGGCTTCTTAAAGAGACAGAGGCCCAATGACAGCAGAGTGGCCCAGTTATTATTGGGCCACTCTGTTGTACTACAAAATGGCAGTATGAGCCTGGAAGACCCATAATGCCTCCCTTTAAATTTTCAAGCCAGTAAATGTCGAGTCCGACTGAAAAACTGACGACTGTTTGTTTTTTTTTAAGGTTAATACTCCTCACGACTTCTCAGGAGAAAAAATGAGCCTAATCCCTCAAAATGTCAACCTGTCCCTTTAATTTGTCAATGTGGAGCTCCGTCGCCCCGGACACGTACTGGCAGGAAGCATCTACTGCACGTGAAAACTCACTGAACAACACTGTGTGAACAGGTTCCTCTCAGTGAACTAAGATATCGTCAAAAAGTTCATTCATCTCCGAGATCTCGTTTAAAAAGCGACACATTTCATTCCTGACAGATTTCATGGATGCAACATGAAGCTAATAAAAAAAAAAATAATCTAATCCAAGTCTGTCTCAGAGGATTCAAAAATAATTTAAACAGGACTAAAAGCAATTTTCACTTCAGAACGTTTCCTCCTGGCTTCAGTCATCGTCTGTAAGATGCTGGAGTGCCGAATTCAAGCATAGAAATGGAAAGTTAAGTGGAAGAAAAAAGTGTTTCACTTTTTGAAATTGAACAATATTCTAATTTACTGAGAGGCCTCGTTTGTGTGTGTGTGTGTGTGTGTGTGTGTGTGTGTGTGTGTGTGTGTGTGTGTGTGTGTGTGTGTGTGTGCGCCCCCTCCCCTTCGCCCCATATGCTAAAACGAACCCAAATAAACAAAAACACTTTATACACCCAGCCTCCCTGATATTGTCTACTATAGCTATTTTCCTACAGAAAAGTGTGTTTTTAGGATCCCTGGTACTTTATATATCCCGGCAGAGGATAAATCGGAGATATTTCTGATGAAATGGTCTCTGTACTTCTGTCCTGAATTCTCCAACCCTCTCAGGTTCTTTGATGCTGTTCAGCGCTACATCTCCACCATCAGAGACGATGTGCTGCTGTTTCTGCCGTGTTCGGCGTCCCTTTAATATTTCTGGGTTGAAGGACTGTTTTTTTTTTTTTAAAGACGCCGTCGGAGGCGACCGGCCTGGTAAAATAGCTCGGCTCGTTCGCATATGATCTGCAAACGCAAGGGTCGAACGCGGACTCGTCCGTCGACGGCTTACTAATCGTCCTCCGTGAGACGACAAAGTGCAAAAGGCTGTGACGGTTCAGCGAGCTTCACGTCAAACACGACTTGAAATGAGACGAAAGGTTTTTTTTTTCCTTCTGCTCGTCTGTCGAAGTGCAGCTTCAGCTCCGATGTCGCCGACCGTCTGAGGTCCAACGCTTTGACCGATCGGAGCCACTTTGGCCCCTCATGTCCCCTCATGGTCGCAGTGAAGGACGCCATCCTGTAGAAAACGTCTTTTTGTTTTTCACTCGGCTTTGTGGGCGTCGCCCCAACTTTTAGTCTTAATTTCCTGTTTGCTTTTGTAAAACGGTTGCAGTTTCTCATTTCCTCTCTCTCTATATATATATATATTAACAAATATAAATCATGCTATGAATCATTTTTAAGCTATTTAAAGCGTACACAACTCCCCCCCTCCCATGTCGAACAAGGCAGTGACGCGTCATTATTATTATTGGTCATTTTGTTTTAATGTTAAATATTTTTGTAATTTATTTTTTAACCCGTTGGCCACTGTTGCAGAATAGCGAGGAGAGAAGATGCTGTGTTTGAAACGTGATGTTTTACCTCCGATTTCTGTTCATAGCTGATCTGTTTGATGCCTCTGCGCATCAGGGGTTCCTTCAGCCGAAACAAAAGCCTTCTGGATTTCTTTGTAATAACTTGTAAATTGTAAATTATGTTTTCATTATTTTATAAAAAAAAAAAAAAGTAATTAAACTATATGAACACGTGTTTTGTCTTTTTTCTTAAGCTATTGTTTTACTCCGTATTAAAAGTGTCAATGTTTAGTTCAAGTTGAGTATGTATTTTAATATTTAAAAAGATATTGATCTGATTTCTAGATTAAATCTTTTTTTTTTTGTATAATTTGATGCAGAAATTTTAGTGGTGAAACTAGAGAACTGCAGCCAGGCTGAGAAAACTAATGGCTGCTGGAGAAATTTACCCACTAAAGCAACTTCATTTTAGATATTTGATGCGAACAACGAGGGACAAATGGAGAATATTTTCCGCACGTTTCTTCATATTTTGCCTAACCTGGCAAAAAAAAAAAAAAAAAAATCAGCCTCTCGTCTCCCGTTTTGGCCGGGAAACTGCGGTACTTTTACTGCTCTTTAAGATGACGAAAGAAAACCGTTCATTTTTTTTATTTCATAAAAAATACAAACATCAGATCAAGTATGATCTTTCCAGCGTTTCCAGCATCAGGAAACGCATTCGAGTCCCAGCAGGTTGGTTTCCAGTCGGCCCGCGCTAAGAGCCGCACATCAGGCACTCGTCTCTGTTCTCCAGAGAGCAAACCATGGCCGCCTTGTTCCTCTCCTGCATCTCCTGCTCCGAGGCCTGGCTCTGCTGCGCCTCCTTCAGCTTCTCCTTGTTCAGGGTGAACTGGATGGGGTTGGCGGCGGGCTTCGTCCTCAGGTAGTACATCCCCGTCTTCAAACCCTGTCATTGAGAAATAAACACCGTCAGTTCAGCGATTGAGCGATTAGTCAGTTCGTGTCTCGATCGGTTAAGCTTGATAAAGTTATTTCTGATTTGCTAAGTGTGAGAACAGCAGAGCGACATCGACTGCTTAAGGACCAGTCCTGGTTCCTGACACCGAGGAATTAGCGCAGATTTCTGTTTCAATTTTCGCCGACAATTTTGGATCTTCTTCCACGAGCTTCTTCCTTCTTCTGGAAGTTTGGCCCATTTCTCCTGACATAACTGGAGAAGTCTGGTCAGGTTTAAAGGGTCATTGACCTCGAGTTCATTCGAAACCCAAAGACACGATGATAATCACGAGGAATGAAAACTTAAATTTGTTATTCTCGCTTTTAAATAACGTTTTCCCTCATAGAGGAAGCTTTCAGTCTGATTCAATATTAAACAGTGAAGACAAACAAACGAGAAAGTTCTGCAAATTTAGAACATCTGGTTTTCAGAGTAACATCTCCGGCCTCAGCGGGAGGCGAGACTCGCCTGCTTCCAGCCGAAGAAGTGCATGCTGGTCAGTTTTCCGTAGTTGGGCTCGGCGATGTGGATGTTCAGCGACTGGCTCTGGTCGATGAAGGCGCCACGGTCTGCCGCCATCTTCAGCACGGTCTTCTGGGAGATTTCCCAAACCGTTTTATACAGCTGCTTCAGGTCGTCCGGGATGCCGCCGATGTCCTGTCGAAATCGAAACGACAACCTTGATTAGCGGAACCGGAGCCGGGGGCGCTCGGCGACCGCGGCGAGCCGACCGTCACCTGAATGGATCCGTTGTGCGCGATCAGCTTGTTCTTCATCTCCTCGTTCCACAGGCCGCGCTCCGTCAGGTCCTTGAGGAGGTGAGGGTTGACGATCTGGAACTCTCCGGACAGCACCCTGCGGGTGTAGATGTTGCTGGTGTACGCCTCGATGGACTCGTTGTTGCCCAGGATCTGGGCGGTGGACGCCGTGGGCATGGGCGCCAGCAGCAGGCTGTTCCTCACGCCGTGCTTGGCGATCTTCTCCTTCAGCGTCTTCCAGTCCCACAGGTCGGTCGGCGTCTTCTCCCACATGTCGTACTGGAGGACGCCCTTGCTGACGGGCGAGCCCTCGTACGTCTCGTAGGGGCCGAGCCGTGCGGCGAGCTCGCAGCTGGCCTCCAGGGCGGCGTGGTAGATGGTCTCGAAGATCTGGACGTTGAGCAGCTGCGCTTCGGCGCTTTCGAACGGGTGCCGCATCAGGATGAAGGCGTCGGCCAGACCCTGGACGCCGATCCCGATCGGCCGGTGGCGCTTGTTGGAGGTCTCGGCTTCGGGGATCGGGTAGAAGTTGATGTCGATGATCTTGTTGAGGTTTTTCACGATCACCTTGGTGACGGCGGCCAGCTTCTTGAAGTCGAACGTCCGCTCTGGCGTGACGTACATGTTGAGGGCGATGGAGGCCAGGTTGCAGACGGCCACCTCGTCCTTGCTGGTGTACTCCACCACCTCCGTGCAGAGGTTGCTGCATTTGATGGTGCCCAGGTTCTGCTGGTTGCTCTTCCTGTTGCAAGCGTCCTTGTAGAGCATGTAGGGCGTCCCGGTTTCGGTCTGGGACTCGATGATGGCGTACCAGAGCTGCTGCGCCTTCACCACCCTCTTCACCCGCCCTTCCTTCTCATATTTGGCGTAGAGCTTCTCGAACTCCTCTCCCCAGCACTCGTCCAGCCCGGGACACTCGCTGGGACACATCAAGGACCAGTCCTGGTTGCTCTCCACTCTCTTCATGAACAGGTCGGGGATCCACAAGCCGTAGAAAAGGTCTCTGGCTCTCTGCTCCTCCTTGCCCGTGTTCTTCTTCAGCTCCAGGAAGTCGAACACGTCGAAGTGCCACGGCTCCAGGTACATGGCGAAGGCCCCGGGCCTCTTGTTGCCGCCCTGGTCGACGTAGCGCGCGGTGTTGTTGTAAACCCTCAGCATCGGCACCAACCCGTTGGAGTTGCCGTTGGTGCCGGCGATGTAGCTTCCCGTCGATCGGATGCAGCTCACCGCCACGCCGATCCCGCCGGCGGACTTGGAGATGAGCGCGCACTGCTTCAGGGTGTCGTAGATGCCCTCGATGCTGTCGTCCTTCATGGCGAGCAGGAAGCAGCTGGACAGCTGCGGCCGGTTGGTGCCGGCGTTGAAGAGGGTGGGCGAGGCGTGGGTGAACCACTTCTCCGACAGGAGGTTGTAGGTCTCGATGGCGGCGTCGATGTCTCGCCCGTGGATCCCGACCGACACCCTCATGAGCATGTGCTGCGGTCGCTCGGCCACTTTGCCGTTGATCTTCAGCAGGTAGGAGCGCTCCAGAGTCTTGAAGCCGAAGAAGTTGTAGGAGAAATCCCGGTCGTAAATGATGGAGGAGTTGAGGCGGTCCTTGTTTTCCATGACGATGTCGAGCGTCTGCTTGGCGATCATGGGGGAGTGGCGCTTGTTCAGGGGGTTGACGTAGGCGAACAGGTCTTCCATCACCTCGCTGAACACCTTCTTGGTCTCCTTATGCAGGTTGGACACGGCGATCCTGGCGGCCAGGATGGCGTAGTCGGGGTGTTTGGTCGTCAGGGTGGCCGCGATCTCCGCCGCCAGCGTGTCCAGCTCCACGGTGGTGACGCCGCTGTACAAGCCCTGAATCACCTTCATGGTGATCTGAGCCGGGTCCACAAAGTCCGGGTTCAGGCCGTAGCAAAGCTTCTGGATGCGGGAGGTGATTTTATCAAACATTACGCGCTCCTGGCGCCCATCTGGGGAGAAAACAAAAAAAAAAAAACAAACAAGAACCGGGACAGTTTTCCGTTAGATCAAGAACCAAATGGAGCTTTTTCTTCAAACATAAAAAAAAACATTGTTGAGATTCTGAATTTATAGAAGACACATGACTGAACACCAATTTGTATTAATTGACCATCACATCAATCCAGGTTCTGTTGACAGTAACTTCCTGTTACAGATCAATGGTTCCTCTCCACAGTTGCCCTATTTAACTTTTACTCTCCTGGCTGTTATAAATCTGCTACACCCAGTTTACCTGTCAGAGCCCAAATTAACAGTAATTAAAATACCATCAATCATTTAACCAATCAGAATAACTTGCCATCACGTGTTCAGTCTAGTAACTCATCCATATGAAAGGGATTGTACAACAAAATCATAAACCGTGTAGTTTAGAGTCTGTAAATGTTCAAAACATTTTTAAAAAACTGCATTTTTTTTTTCCTGATTTATTTCAGTAAATTGTGTTCAGGATGTGTTTTTACATCTAAAATAAACCCCCTACAGCAGTCAAAACCCTTCTAACTTATTTAAAACCTTCACCACAACAACAGAGGGCTCTGGACTTTAAAACTTTCTAAAAGGTTTCGGTCTAAACCCAGCTCATCCAGACCAGTCATGTTTTTGGACCTTCTTGCTGCAAGGCGGCGGTGCTGCTGCCTACCAGCTGCGCCACCAAATGGACAATTAAGCTTCATTTTTGGCGCCATTTTCAACAAAGGCTCATTTTCTGGCCATGTAAACCAAAACCCAACAGAGCTCAAACTATTTATCGAGGTGTGCTTGTTGGGTAAAAGCCACAGGCTGTCTGCTAGTTTGCCTCCTACACTAAAGTTTACTGCTAAAGTTTAGCATGCTAGCTGGCTAGCTCCGACGGATCAAAATGCCTGCCGCAGCCTGGAAATAGAGCTGTTGCTGTCAAACCTCCTTATCAAGTAGATGCAGACATTAGAGTCGCTGTCTAACCAATCTTATGAACAGCTGATGGCCGAAGCAGCAGAGCGACCGGAGGTCGAGCTGCTCAGCTAACAACACTCACCTCGTTTAATCACGAACATCATGATGAAAGGCGATGTTTCCCGTCTGATGGGTCAGCGGCAGACACAACCAGAACCTCTTTCCTCTTTCTCGGTGTCACGGTGCGCAGGACGACGCAGGACCCCCTCGACTTGGCAGAGCACAACCGCGAAAGACTTCCCAAGTTCCCGCTAACGCTGCTTTTTGCTGGGACTGAGTAGGTCAGGACTTTGGACCAATCGGCGGCGGGAAGGGTCGTGACGTCGAACCGCGAACCAATCGTAGATCTTCTTCACGGAAGAAGAACCAATCGCAGATCTTCACGGAAGAAGAACCAATCGCAGATCACGGAAGAAGATCTTCTTCGTGGCGGGAATGTTATGTTTTTGGTTCTTCCATTATTCACAAGAAGAAAAAGCAAGAGCACCTCGTTACCACTGATTTATAAAAAATGTCCGGAAATGAAAACAGTTAACTAAATAAAGTGATCTCACAACCACATAAGACAGTTGAGATTTTATGTTTTAGAAGTGCTACGACTTTTGTATTTTATCTTTTTTTTATAATTTTACATTTTTTTAAAATAATAATCATTTCCGCTTATTTATACAGTGTCATTTTGCAAAAAAATATTATATCAGGACATTTTGCATGACAGGCCAATTCAGTTAATATCCATTTTTAAAGTAATACATACCCAAAGCAACAATTTACAGTGAAATTATATTGGACTGAAACGCAGTTATTCAGGTGAAAAAAAAACTTTTGTTACTTATTAATTGAACTGTGATCCAATGGCTACATGTCCTCTTACATATTCCACAAATGCTACTGCCATTCCATTTATGTAACAGTTTAGTTTTTTTTACCATAAGAAGTAAAGAATTTATTTTATTTTATTTTATTTTATTTTATTTTATTTTATTTTATTTTATTTTATTTTATTTTATTTTATTTTATTTTCCACTTCTTGCCACTGGGTGGCGGTAGTATAGCTCAAAGTTGTTTACCCAACGCCATCTCTCCATGCGAAAAAGAAAAACATTTAGCCAAGAGTGTACACTAGATGGCGCTCCTCCGATGCGCCCTCACTGTCAAAAAAGCCTAGAAGAAGAAGTATCACTTGTTTGGACTCCAGGTCAGTAGGGAATTATTTAAATTAGTTTTTTTTTGTGTGTGTGTGGTTTATTTTGATACGACTGCTTAAAATATGACGTTTTTCTTCACTAGCTACCAGTGACTGAGTTTTCAGGAAGTGACGAGGAACATCTGCAGAGGTCCTGCAGCTTGTAGGTGCAACTTGCAACTATTATAAAATGAACTAAGCAGATGTAGAGCCAGCCATGGCTCCAGAGCGCTCAGCGTCGAGGACAGCACGCGGAGCTGTATCAGCTGATCCCGGATCGATAGGTTGAAGCGAGCAGCTGCAGATGTCATCATCGCTTCCCTTGTGAATCTCAAGGCCGTCGCTTTGGACACGTAGCCGTAACTTCAACACGGCCGCAGCAGGAGGACCATGTCCCGCTCCAGCCGCAGGTTCGGCAAGCCTCCGCCGCTGAGCAACGGCGGCTCCCTCCCCGGCTGCGACCGGGCGCGGATCCCCAGAGCCCGGGTCCTGCTGCTGGGTCTGCTCGGCGTCCTGGTGCTGGCGGTGGTGCTGAGTGTCTACCTGTCCAACGACGCCTCCGGCGGACAGGGGAGCCACCTGCCAGCCGTGGATCTGGCTAAGGACAGGGTGAGACACGTCCACAGTGGGAGCCGTAGACCCGAACTTTACCATGTTTCCGCCTGGATTATTTTTGCAACTCTGTGATAGTTGTTTAAACACGGGGGACTACAGTTAATTTTAACCAGTTTATAGTTGCAATCAGATCTGAGTAGTTATAGATGAGGATCTGTAATAATCTGGATGAGATTTCATCATCACTTTTGCTTTAAAGCCATTGAGTATAAAATGTCTTTTTTTTCACTACTGACGAGCTGTAACATGCCTTTTGGCAGTGTTTTCAGTTAAAGGGGAGTGTTACGAGAAAGCGACTTTACTTGCTATCATGAAATTTCCCAGCTCCCACAGAGCAACCCCTCCCCCACACCTCCCTCAATCAGCTCCTCCAGACTAGCCTGCAGCAATTAGCAAACAAGCTACCTCTTCGTGCAATGCTCCTACAAATTATGTTAATTTGTAACATAATTTGTTATGTTACAACGTAATGCTTTGTGCAATGCTCCTCCATGCTGCTCATGGAGGAGCATTGCTGTGATGACATGCAGAAGGCAGAGTGTCAGAAAGAGCTGGACAGATTTCTTTGTAGGCGTGTTGGATATATGCAGCATTTTTATAACAACTGAAGGTTAACGTATTTTCGTGATTGTGTTATGAAAGTTCCTGGCCCCTTTGAGGTCCCGCGTTTAGTTCCGTCATATAAAATTATAAAACCAAAAGTAATAAATGTAGCAATCATGGATGCATAAAATGATGATGGAAACGTTTCAGTATGGAGCAACAGAACAACTGCATAAGTAAAATACTGGTTAGTAAAGAGTCTGAGCGTTCACAAACATCTCATTCCATTTCTGTGATACTATTCCTGTTTTTATTTCATCTCCTCTCCAACAGTTGTCCCACAAACCCAGTAAAGTCTCTGTGGCCCAGATCCGCCGCCTGGCCTCTTTGGTTGATGGCGCTCGCTTGTGGGAGACTCACCTGCGGCCGATCCTAATAGAGAGGCTCCCAGGGACTCGGGGCAGCCTGGCGGTGCAGCAGGTGTGTGAAACTGAGACGGCATCTGAGGTTTTGCGTCAGCCGATACAGAGAAACGGTGCTGAATCGACTTAAATCGCTTCGTCTTTTAAACACAGACATAAATGTAGTGGATTACAAATTTATTTCATAACCACGACACCAGTACAGCTCACTGAAATACACCAATAGCTTCACAAGTTTGGTCAAACATGAAAAAAAACTTTAGTTTGTTCTGTCAGTGCAGTTAGGCGTAGAGCGGCCAATAAAAAATAAGTAATAAACTCCCTCTGCTCTGCTTCAGCACATCTCCTCCACCCTGTCCTCCCTGTCAGCCGGCTGGTCCGTGGATCTGGACTCCTTCCGGTCTCCGACCCCTCGCGGTCAGGTCACCTTCACCAACGTCGTTGCAGTCCTGGACCCCCCCCCAGGCTCCTGCTGGCCTGCCACTACGACTCCAAGGCCCTGCCTCCGGACCCGCGGGCCCCAGAGAGGGTCTTCCGGGGGCCGACTCTGCTGTGCCCTGCGCCATGATCTTGGAGCTGGCCGCTGCTCTGGACGCGCAGCTCAGATCGTTCAAACAGCAGGTGTTTTGTTTTCTGCTATAGGAGTGAGATGCTTAGATTCAGATGGCTGCTGGGGCATCAGGTTACTATTTTTGTCGTTGCTTTATTTTTTTTTATTATTTTGAAGTTGAAAGAAGCTGACCAAAGTCTTCTCCCGTTCTGTTCCCGTTCCGCTCTGTTTTTATCGCTCTGTCTCCATGGCGGCAGTGTGTGCAGAAAACGCTGACTCCAGTCCCTGTCCCCTCCCCAGAGGCCGTAATTTACCGCACACTGTTGCTGCAGGAGGGAAACGATGGCTTCAGCTGCCGTTTTAGAAAACGATCTCTTCGTGAAATCTCTAACTTTTTCCTCCTGCCCTAGAAACTCCCAGTCACCCTGCAGCTCGTGTTTTTCGATGGCGAGGAGTCGTTCGAGGAATGGACGGCCACGGACTCGCTCTACGGCTCCCGTCACCTGGCCGAGCTCATGGGCAACACGCCCCACCCTGCCGCCTCGTCGCGCACCACCGCGCTGCAGGCCGTGGTGAGGAAGCAGCGACACGAAACAGCCAGGGTCATTCTCTCATCCAGCGCATTTATAGACCCACATTTATAAAAATTTAAACGGGATATTAATGCACAATTAACATCCCGGCTCTTCATAGCCTCAAAAAAAAGGAGAAGTTACAAACATTGTTCTACTTAATAACCAGGTTACTGGCTGAGATTTATCATTATCTGCTCTCTGTGTCACCTGGAAGCTTTGAAAACGTACATCTTTGTTTTGCTTTGACATACCAAAATCTGGAAACATTGAAACGCGGTTCAGATCCTGAACTAAACCGATCCAAACGAGGCGGCTGCTGACGCTCATTCGATACTTGGAAACGTGACCAACACATGACTGAACGGCTTCGTTCACTTCCTCCGTTGGTAAAATGGATGACAAATCCGTTTCACCAACGGAGGACAAATGACAAATCTAAAACCGCACAGGAAATGGACGTTTAAAAAGGAAAAAAATCAACCGGAGACAATCCAAGACAAGGGGAGAAAGCCCAGATTGTGCTGGAAGCGAGAATTTATTTTCCAAGCGGAGTTGTACAGGAAGGCAACACTGCAAAAAACACACAATCTTCCAAAGTATAAGTTCCTAACACGAGTATCTTGAAATAAGAGAAAACTGACGAGCAAGTAACTTTTCAACAGGACACAGGTGTTTGTTTTAAGTCGACATTTCCTTAATATTGATGAGAAAGTGTTAGCTCCATTAGTAAATTATTTCACTGATATGGGAAAAATGTCTTGTTGAAAGTAACATAAATTGCCATTGGAATATTAACATTTTCATCAATATTTAGGAAATGTTGATTTAAAGCTAGCACCTGTATCCTGTTGAAAAGTTACTTGTGAGTTACTTTTGTCTTATTTCTAAGATATTTACACAACTACTGAACCCCAGGTTCAGTGGTTTCCAGGGCTACCAAGGTCCTCAGTAAAAAAAAAACAAAAAAAAAAACACGTGTTAATTTTCTTGTGGTTGCATTCTCAGGACCTTTTTGTGCTGTTGGACCTGCTCGGTGGCCCCGACCCGCTGATTGCGAATCACTTCGACAACACGGCACGCTGGTTCGACAGGCTGATCTCTGCAGGTGGGTTGCGGCGTGCGCCTCAAGCTCTGAGTGCCGTAACGGTGATGTGTGGATCTGAACCGCGCTCTTCCCCTTAGAGAAGAGGCTCCATCGGCAGGGCCTCCTCGCGTCTCACCCCTCGGAGCAGACGTATTTTAGGAAAGACGTTTACCTCGGACCCGTTCAAGACGACCACATCCCCTTCCTCCACAAAGGTAAGGCAGGGAAAGAAAAGACGATGTGTTTAACACGGAAGCCACTCGAGCTATTACTTCCCAGACAGGTGGGGAGTTTTACTCTCCTTAAAGATCAAATCCTTTTTTTTATTTAAAAATATGAGTAAATTAGAATGTAATGGTGGAGAGCACACGTAAATATTGTCTTGAGTGCCAGCCTAGCGTGTTCATGTGAACTCAACTCGTTTCAAATTTTAATGTTAAAACCACAAACGTTGACGTGTTAAGTGGTTTTATGTGATAAGCCAAAGTTGTGAGGATGAGCAATAACCTGGTAAAACCTAAAACGTTGCTGTGCTTCTCGCATAGGTCTATAAAAAGACAACACGACGCACTGCAGCTCACCACTGCGTTCGGTTTTTGTTTCTGTCGCGGTTTCAAGAGCTTTGCATTTCTTCTCTCCTTCTTCTCCTCCAGGCGTCCCCGTGTTGCACATCATCGCCACTCCCTTCCCTCAGTTCTGGCACACACTGGACGACACGGAGGAGAACATGCACCGCCCGACCGTAGAGAACCTCACAAAGATCATGGCCGTGTTCCTGGCCGAGTACCTGGGCCTCTGAAAAAAAAGCCAAATACCTCGGAGGGGAACAAAGCCAGCCTCTGGTCCAGCTGATCTGGACGAGTCGGGACGAGAAGGACCCGGTGTCTCAATGTCCTGTTGACATGTAGAAAAACCTGAGCAGCCTTAACAAAACAGCCTTTAACAAGAATTTACCCCCGTCAATATGAAGAAGATGCACTTTATCTTCTTAAAGATGGACTTGCATCGAATGGAGCTGAGCTCTGCCCGTGACGCTCAGATTTCTCCTGGTCACTGAAGGTCTCTCTCACCTGCTGCTTTCAACTTCATCACAATCTTTACTGTAGGCGTCCAGCCGCGCTCTCCTCCTCAAGGTTGGACTCTCCGGAAGTCCAAATCACTTTTATTTATTTCTTTTTACACTCTGAAGGTCAAAAAGTTACACTTGAGCTCATACAGACCAGTTTACCAGCATTGTCCTCGAATTGAACTCAACATTTGACACGAATGCCCCGATGTTGTGTCTAAACGCCTGTGAATCAATTCTGCTGATTTATCTTGATTATTTTCATTTTATATCTTCTTTGTGTTGTTGGTCAATAAAATCCTAGCAGTCTTGATGCGTGTGATAAAGAGGAAGAGGAGGGTGGCACAAGGGTGGAGGTGTCGGGCGGAGTCTCCGGGGCGGTGGGCTCTTCTGGGGAGAAGCTTCATTCTCAGAGGACAGGTAGATTTCACCTGAACGTCCTCCAGCGAGGGGCGTCTGAAAACTGAGGCAGAAAACACACCGCGTTAGAGACGCTGAGATAATCTTTTGATGACCCAGTTCTACCACGTGAGGGCGCTGTCGCTAATTTAATGCTCAGCTCGGAGCGGCTTTAAAAAGAAGAGAACGAGACCTCGTTAGCGCCGCTGTGGTTGTTTAGCTTCGGGAATTATTTGTTTCCCCTCCAGGGGGGTTTTTGCGGCCTCTAGTGCCCCTTGTGTGAAAGTAGGCTGACAGGAAGGAGGTAAGCAGAGGGGGGAAGACATGCGGCAAATATCGTCGGGTCCGGGAATCGAACTCGCGACGAGGACTCGAGGCCTCCAAACGTGGGTCGTGCTATGGCTGCTTCTTCTTCGTCTTCTTCTAACGAGCTTCAGAAAGTGATCGTGTTTGTTTCCCCAGCAAGAGTTTATTCAAATGAAATAAACCCAAGAACGTCAAACAGCAGAAAAAGATTTAGTCGCAGTAAAAACACATTTAAGAAATATCACACTTACAGGAAAATATACTACATAAAATCCTCAGGATTGCTTTCATGTCATTCTGAAAATATTTTTAAGATTTATACTTAGGATTGTAGTGATAATTTGGAGACGTGTATAGTTGTTAGATCTAGTTATAATCCACAAATTATCATAATGGGAACATTTAAAGGCTTATTTGTGATTCGCACTCAGTAATAGATCCAATATTTCCTAAATGCAGATTTAAATTTCAGACACAAAGTCTTAAGAGATGTCAGTTCCTGATGTTGAGAAAGTTGTGCTATAATTGTAGGTTTCAGTACATTAGCTTTGATATTTTAGGAGACGATCAGTTTTCTTTCAAGACAGAGTGAAGTTCTGTACAATTTATAAAAAACTGTTTATTTTTTTTACCCCCTTTTTTATCCCATATGCTTTAAGTCATCAAAGCTGAGTTTAACCTTCCTCTGACCTGTCAACATCCGTGGTTCGCTCCCTCTGTCGGCGGTTCTTGAACCAGTTGCTGACCTGGGTGGAGGTCAGGCCGGTGGCGGCGGCCAGCTCCCGTTTCTCCTGGGTGGACGGGTACGGCTTTCTGTGGTACCACTCCCGGAGCACGCTCCGCGATTTCTCCTGCTTTACAGATCAGGTCGTTTACTGTTCTGAACATCAGGGATCAGAAACACGCTGGACTGTTGGCGAGTCAACGTTTTATGGGTCATCAGGAAGAAAAAAAATGAATTAAATTACACATTCTTTAGCTTTGGTTAGTTCACTTAAACCTGTATTTTCATCTGTTTTTATCGCAAAGCAAATATGGAATTAAAATGGATCCTGCTGAGGCAATAGCAACACTGGCAAACCGCATCATGAAGCTGAGAGATCAGGTTAAACAAAATCCCAAGAGAAGCTGCAGAGAGCCACAGTCAAAACCTGGTGTCGATGCAAGAGTGAGAAAAGGCAGAAAACTCCATTTGAAGGTTGTTTTGATCAGAGCTTTGCTTCCTTCCTGCTGGGAGCAGGAAGTAGGAAGATCCAAAGGATGCCATCCTGTGGCTTCAATGGGACGCTTTAAATCAAAACCAATGACCTAAATCTGATTAAACATCCGCAACACCCAAATGTCTTGTGATCAGGGGTCACTTTCCTGTAGGTTTTTGACGTGTCCCTAGTGCAACACACCTGAACCCAAAGTCTGCATTACTTTCTCAATATGCAGTCAAATTCTCCAGCGTCCTGATGGCGTGATGATCTAAACCCTGAGGACTGCAGATGAAGACTTTAGATGTACGAGGCCGTTTTCAATTTAAAAACACTTAGAAACTGAAGTGTTGCTGCAACTTATTAATTTGAGATTGTTGAATCTTGAACATTTCAAGAGTCGATGCCTGAACCCCAGAGAATGCCACACTTTCCAGGTTTTTGTTTGTGAAGATAAAACAGGAAAGGAAAGTAGCAATTATGCACCACTCTGTGTTGGTCCCCCCCCAAAAAAACAATGCTCTGGTTCTAACTTTTGAATAATTTTGCGAGGCGCTAAGCAGAAGGTCCTGAGAGTAATTAAAGCGTCCCGGTCACTGTTAGAGGCTGAATAAACTAAAGAGCGGTTTTGAGTTTTCTTTTGGAGGAGATTTCTTCCCACCTTGAAGCAGTAGCTGGTCTCCTCGCCGTCCCAGATGGTTTGGGGTAAAGGAAACTTCCTCCTAACGCGGTACTTCCCCACGGCCCCCAGGGGCCGGCCCCGCTGCCTCTCGGCCTCGGCGTAGCGGGCCCGCAGCCACAGCTGCTGCAGGAACGGGTGGCTGCGCGGGGAGAAGGGGAAGCCCTCCAGCTGGGCGTAGAGGTCCGAGAAGCGGCCCTGGTGAAAGGCCACGGCTGCCCTGGCTTTCAGCACGCTCTCCAGCTCCCGGTGGCACAAAGAGGAAGAAGAAGGTGGAAGAGTGCAGAGGAAGCTGGCGAGACGATCCATGTGACCGCCCTGCAGCAGGACCTCACACACACAAATGACCTGCTCTGTTGTGAAGATCATCGCAGTAAAAACAGACAAAAAAAAAAAAATATATATATATATATCTCCTCCACAGCTCAGCTCCTCTGAGAGCTGCAGCCTCCGTGGATCATTATGGACGAACCAAAACCAAACCGACCAGCATTGAGTGTTGGGATTGAGCATCGTCATGCCCTCGCACAGGTAACCTGAACCCATCGGGGTTTACAATAACACACCAGAGATCTCCCGCCTCCTCTCTTCTCTTGTGCAAACACGAGCCGCCGGCTCACCTTTGAAAGCTCTGGGCTGAGCTGAGCCCAAAGCTTTCCCAGAAAGGCATTTGAATAAAATTTTGTTGGCAAATTTTAGGCAAAATCCCTGAACAAATGAGAGTTGGTTGAGCCCTACAGCTCCGGCAAAGGGTAAACAGGAGACACAGGTGTTTTTTTGTTTTTTTAATAAATGTAGTTTATTACAGTATCATGTAATATAAAAAATAGAATGCATTTGAGTAAAAAAAAAAACAACAACAACAACATAAGGAAACAAAACAGGAAGAACATTGAAAGACAGACATCTCCCTTTTTGAAAACACAAAAAGACCGACACACAATCTTTGGTTAAATCAAGAGTTGCGTAGGTTAAGTGACTGGTAACAACAACAGCTCGAGGTTACAAACAAAAGAAAAACAAGCATGCTTTGGTATATTTAAAACAAACAGTCCTGTTTCCATCGACTAAAGCTCCAACAGCGGGATAAACTAGAGTTTAAAAAAAAAAACCTCAGAGCCATTCCGAGGTTTCCTATATGCACCGTTTTCACGAGTCTTAACTTTAAGCTGGGAACCGACTGGTACATGCAATTAAATAGGTTAAATGTACAAAACATACCAATCAGAAGGAAACATAAAAATCACAAACGCAGGTCATCACTGTAACTGGAGGCAATACTGAAGTCCACACTGGATTTGAAAAGCGAACGCCCCTGTTAAAGGGCTTGATTTTTAGGACACGAAGAAATAACTGGCATAATAAAACAACTTCCATTTATTTATGAGCTGCCTTTCAATTCAGCTGAAGAAAAAAAAAAATATATATACAAATTTAAAAATAATATTTTGAAGAAGTAATTTTTTGTTCAAATTTGATTGTCCTGAATTAGGTTGGGACATCTTTTCAGAAAATGCTCCTCACTTTAATCGCTCCGTTAAAGCCACAGTTTGCAGCTGCCGGATGAATCAGATGATTAAGGGCGTATAGGTTTGATAAGCCAAGTTGAATTCTTCCAGAGAAAACAAGTCAAGGAACGCCTTAAAATCGCCTTGTGATCGTATGTCATGAGTTAATAAAGTCAAACAGATGCAGCCGATAAATATAGGTTTGGCAAAACCGCCGTCAATCACTAAAGGAAGAGAAAAAGAGAAAACAAGCAAATAACCACAGTGATATGTTGACCTGGCTTTGCTTTTTCCTCCCCCTGTGAATATCACGATCCAAAACCTTCAAAATGTCTGCTAGAAATCTGAAGATGTTTTTTTTTTTTCTCTTCGGAGAACAAGAGAACATGCAAGCACTCCTTAAAACCCAGACAAGAATTATTACCTCATGAGAGGAAAATTGAAGTTCGGAAACTTCAATTGTTTTGGTAGCACTGGGACGAGGTGGGGCAGCTTGACTTTTTTTCCAAGGAACTTCTGTCTCATCATCTGTTGAGATGGTGACAGTTTGAACAAATATCTAAAAAAAAAACAAACCAAACAAAACAAAAAGAAAAAAAAAAAACAAACAAATAAAATAAAAAGGTACATGCTGCAGCTGTAAGTCACAAAAACCTGCCGTTTTAACAGGGGCGTGTCCACTTCTGACATCCAGTGTACATTTATGTACCATACACGAGCAAAAGGCTTGACGGCCTGTTTGGTTTAGCGTTTAAATCCGAAGGACCCGGAGCGTCCCGAACCAACGAGTCCCGCCGCGATCGCGACAGAACGGGAGCGTCGACGTAAACATTACTGCGAATGAAATGTGCAAAATATACAACGACTTTTTAAAAATATGAGATGGAGCAACGACCATGCAAATAAAGTATCACAGCAATTCACAGAGGGTCAAGCTGACGTAGAAATTGTTCTTTAAAGTCCAAAAATCTGGTCAGCAACATACGAGTCATACAAAACGGTGTAACAAACACAAAACAAGATAATATAAAAAATAAAAATTAAAAAAGATACTGTTTAAAATAAGGCACTTATCAGCATCGTTGTACTGAGACTTTGGCTGCATTTGATGAGAAACATCACAATCAGAGCAAAACGCTTTAGTGTAATGCGCGTCAGCGCTTCATTTCATCTCCCAAGTGTTGTGCGACGTAGTGTCCTATAATGCTACACGTATATTGCATAGAGTTATAAACTGTTCTTAAAACCCTTTTAACTCCTGTATCATTATCATCATGATCATTTCAATCACACAATTCAAAATCTGAAAAAAAAAAAAAAAAAAAAAAAACGAAAAAAAACTTTACATTAAATGCAACAAATCTGCCTGGTTCGCCAGACTTCAGTAACTGGTTCATATCTGTGAAATACTGTTGTGTTTCCCTTGCAACTAGGAGTTGAGGTTTTTATGCTCTTTATTTTGGAGTGTTGGTAGCGGAGGACGAGTCAAAGTCCAGAAGCTCTGGCTGAGAAATGCACAAGTGTTTTCACTTTACCGGATCTTCTCTCTTTTGGTGGCACCCCGAGGAAAAACTCCAGGAAAGTGTACTGTTGAATTTCCTCAAAATGTCATCCAGCTCGACTCCTCCCTCGAGTGAGATTTTTATTTATGTATTTTTCTTAAACGTGGCTAAAAAACGGCCGAAAATTCCCTTAAAACCTGGAGGGAAAACCCTCAAAACGAAGCATTTCCAGACTCGTTTACACTCATCGTGGACGTCGATGTTGATTATTTAGTAATTATTTTTTCATCTAAATATGTGTCCGACTCACTGTTTATGTTTCTGACTACAGGAGAGCTTAGAATACGAGGTAAAACTTGGCGAGGAGGTATTCACGGATGCTTGACAAACCCTCCTGGTGAACCACATTTAAGTTGTTTTTCTCTGGATCTCGCCGAGCTTTCGGGAGTATTCCGCAAATTTTGAGCATAGTTGAGGTCAGGTCAGGGCATTCCCGAAGCCAAACGTCGGCCCGTTTGGTTCTCCTGACCTCAGATTCCGTGTGTTTGGGTTTGTTGTAGATCCGGCTGTCAAATCCTCATCTTCGGGCTGAGAAACATTTTCTCTCCAAGTAGAAATTCTCACTTTCAGCCTCATTGAAATGAAAATTGGTCTAAACCTAAACCCTTTTTTAAAAACGGAGATAATCAGGTAGAATTCATTTTATGGTTGAAAAATAAACATAATTTTATATCTATCTAATGCTTTTAAAACAAATATGCTGGTTGAAATAAAGACAATATTTTCTATATTTTATATTTATTTAAAGTGGATCTATTCACTTGTCTGTAGTGACGCTTTTAGGTCAGAATAGGTCATGAGGTTAATATGCGTTATGTAACATTGACGACCCTGGTATAAATCGTTACATCCTGTGAGAAGGATGGTTCGAGTAAATCTTTTAAAACCGGCGTGACGTTTGATATCCATGAAAAGCGTATGCAAGGTCCTGACTGGAGCTGCCAAACGCCGCAAAACGAAACTGCAAAAACATCTCTCAAAAGTGCCAGTCAGGACTGTGAAGACATTAAAACGTTTAAATACCTAATTAATATGTTTGGAGAGTATGAAGGTGACGTGTCGGGTCGTGAGGAGAAACGGAAAGTGTTGTCGCCAGCGTACAGTTTTGAGAGACTACAAACCCAGGTCTTCATCCACGGGGACCGACTGGAGCTGAGTGAGGATCTTGGGGTCCCCGTCCATCTCCTCTGGGTCGCCCAGGGGAGACCTGGCGTCCTCGTCCTGCCCCGGCGAGGGGCTCCCCAGCAGGAGCGACTCGCCGCCGGGCAGGCCGAGCAGGGCGGGGTCCACGGGCAGCTCGCCCTTCCCCCGCATGTCGAACAGAGTCAGGCTGGCCGAGGTGGAGAGCGACACGGGGCTCCACGCCGGCTGGGACAGCTGGAGGCCCGGCGCCACGCCGCTGTACATGGGGCCGAGGGCCAGCATGCTCTCCGGAGCGAGCGAGCTCTGCGTCGTCATGGTGACGGGCTGGTCCGCGAGCGCCTGGCCGGTGGCGACGGCGGAGTCCGGAGCGCAGTACAGAGGGGACGAGCTGATGAAGTTCAAGGGCGAAGCTGCCGGACCGGCGGCGGTCGAGCCGGAGGCGGACGGAGGCTGGTGGGCCGCGGGGGGCGCGGAGGGGCCAAGAAGCCCCGCCACGCCGTTGGCAGAGATGGTGGGTGCGTCTGGGACTGGTTTCAGGGGTAAACTGGTGAGCTGGATCCCGGCTGGGATGGTCAGAATCAGCTTCCCCTGCTGGACACTCAGATACGGACTTCCACCAAGAACGAGGTTCCCTAGAGGAAAACACAATGATCCTTATTTAATGACTTTATGCACATTATATCTTCCCATCAACTTTGACCTTCTGAGTCCCTGCTGGGTAAATACAACCTAAACAAACACGAGTGTAAGGATAGTCAGAAGGATAGTCTGTGGTCTTTTGCCAATGATGAAGGAGAAATTCTACAGCCACTAAAATCTGACCCCACTTCTTCTTTTTTGATATGATGGCGATGGCAAACAACTGAAGAAAGCCTACTGCCCCCAGCTGGTGACCTGATGCTACTACATTTCTGTTTACATCATGTGAAAAAGAAACTTGTGCTCAGCTTTCCTTTCATTTCCTTCAGTGGTTCTTGATGCAGCGCCCCCACAGGCGAGAAGAGGGAACAGGTATTTCAAACTATTTGGTTCACCGCTGTGTGAAAGCGAACCGCACAAGTGGAAAATAGAGCAAATGTTGCAATTTTAGTCCCCAATCGAACAGAATCTTCTCGACGATCAGGTGTGAAAACTCCCTGAATGTCAGGCTGTTTAATGGGACTTTCTGTTGCTTTCTTTCTGCAGAGGTTGTCTTGCACTCTTCCATGAAGATCTGATCCACAATAAACAATTTGTTGCCTCTCAAGATGAACTTAAGTTTTACATTTTTACAGAATCCAAAATATATTTAATTCCTCATCATGTTAAATGAAAACCCATCAAAGGATCCAACTAAAGGCCAATGATAAATCTCATTTTCCAATGAAACGCGCTTACCTGTTGGAGAGGAAGGCAGCTGGATGATCCCAGGGTTCAGCAGCTGCACGGCGGGGGCCACGCTGCTCGGGTTCCCCACTCTCTGAATCGGACTCAGTGGGTTTATCCGTAGCGGGGTCTGCGGAGCCCCTCCGGATCCGGGAGCCGAAGCCAGGATTTGCAAGGGCAGCCCGGCCGAGGGGATGGAGAGAGCCGGGCTGGCCGGCACCACCTGAGGGAAAGAGACGTTGGAGGAGGTCTGGATGGAGGAGACGGGGACCAGCTGAGGCATGGAGAGAGAGACTAACTGTGCAGAGGTGCTGCTGCCTTTGGCCTGTGACACCGGCCCTACTGGAGTTGGGGAAGACGCGGAGAGAACCTGCGGAGTCTGGATTTTGGAGTTTATTTGCTGGAGGGCAGCGTTGCTTAGCTCTGAGACCGAAACCACAGTCGCAGCAGATTCAGATACAGTTGTTGGGGGCTCTTTCTGCTGCTCCGGTGGTCTGCCACCCGGGTTTTGAGTCTGAGGGTTTTGGAATGGTGGAGCCGGCGAGGCGAGGGGGGATACTGGGACGAGCTGAGAGCACTGGGATCCTAAAGACGTCTGGACCAGATGGGAGACCGGTGCACAGTGGATGGAAGGCACAACTTGGGGCAAAGAGATGACATGAGGGGCGGAGTGGATGGAAGAAACCGACGAGGGAGAAGCCCCCTGCTGACTGGGAGAGTTAGAAATAACTACGCCTGCGGAAGACAGAGGCGCTGTGAGGGAGAGCGGCTCTTGATGTTGCGGGTTCTGGGTTAAGACTAGAGATGACAGACTGGCGGGAGACGACAGAGCTGGCGGGGAGGGCGACAAAGACGAGGAGGACGGGGATACCGTCTGGCTGCCTCCCTCCGATTCACAGCGGACGAGAAAATCCATGTTGTTGCCGCTCTTTGCTTTGGTTTGAAGTGGAAGAGAAGCGGAGGCCTCGGAAGATTGCATGTTGCCGCTCAGAACCGCCGCCTTGGCCGCCGCCGCCTCCTGTTGCTGCGCTGCGCCGACCCCCGGTTTGGCTATGACCTGAGCCCCGTTCAGGATCAGAGGAGAGCTGGTGGTGACAGGACTCAGCGTGACCGTCTGGCAGTCGCCCAGACTCAGGCCGTTGATGATGACGCCGGCCCCGGCTCCGGAGATCAGAGAGTTTCCGTTCAGCAGCAAAGGCTGCGGCGCTGTGAGGAAGCCGCTGGAGCTGTTGAGGATGAGCTGGCTCCCGGCGCTGCAGGGGACCGCCGAGACGGAGATGATGGACGCCCCGGAGCCAACGGGCTCCTCGGGTTTGTCCGCCGCTTCGTCCATGACGCTCGCCTCGTCTTCAGTGCTGTGGTTCCCATCGGACTCACTGAAATGTGATGCGAAATTAAACATACAAAAATTACTCTGGTTATTTCATGAGTGTTTTTCACAATTATTTCATGAAGTTCAGGTGCGCTGCAAAAACACAGAGTCATAGCAAATGTTTTGGTCTATTTCTATTGCAAATATCTTGGAACAGTTGAAATAAGACAAAAATGACTCACAATAAACTGCCAGTGGAAGTGAAACTGTTTCATCAATATTGTGGAATTATTGACATAAAACAAGGCACTTCTTGCCTGAAATTTGAAATTTTATTTCAAAGTTAGTTGTGTCTTATTTGAATTGTACCAAGATATTTGCACTAGAAACCAGACCAAAACACTCTGCAGGATTTTGTGTTTTCGCAGTGCAGAGATAGTCATTGCCTTCCTGTTTTGATGAAAAGCACAAAAGGCCGTATTAAAAATCACAATCATTTGTGTTGAATTGCTGATAGACATCTAATGTAAATCAGAGAGATTTTGTGCTGATTCGATTTAAATCTCATATTTCTAGAGGCAAAAAAAAAATGTGTAAAAGTTTCTCCTCTACTTTAAAACCGCAGCACGGTTAACCATTACTCAACGCCCTGCTCCTCCAACCTAATAACCAACCATGCATAACAGCAAGCAGGAAGCACCAGAGTCCTAAAAAAAAAAAAAAATCCTTTCTGGTGCTGGTTTGGGTTCGTTTGTGTAGTTTTGACCACACAGATTGGCTGCCTTGCTCGGCCTGAACACCCCAAACACCGAGATAAGCCCTCTGTGCTCTGTTTTATCTCTTCAGAAACAGATCACCCCTATTTGGAGAAACAGTGGTTGCAAAAAAAAAAAATAGAAACAAGAGATGCACCAATTATTCTGCCAGAGACAGGAATCAGCACCACTCTTCATTAAATAAAAACCAGGAACACACACACACACTTTTACCCCCTAAATAAGTCGGCTGAAAGTAAAACCAGAGTCATTCATTCTGACGCACATCTGTGAGCTTAGATAAAAGCTGTAGACAAAGGCTTCCAAACGTAAGTCAGTATATTGTCATTTTATTTTCTATTCAATTTAAAGCTGCTACTTCTGTCAAGTACTGCACAGGGTGTTTTTTTTTCTTTTATGAAAGAGGAGAAAGAGTCAATAAAAATAATTCTGAATCACGAAAGATTGGATTCATTGGATGGGACCTGGAAGAAACTGAAGCATATTTGATTTGGTTGGTGCGTTATGATTAGTCAGCACAAAAGCTACTGGTTATTATGCTGCCGACTTATCCTTCCCCACTAAAAACATTTTTCATTTACAATTGCAGTTTCAAGAAATCCCAATGAGAAAGTCAAAGTAATTTTACTACGTAAGCTGAGGATAATTGTTAAATTCTCCTCTGACTAAATCTGTTTAATTTGTCTGATGATGAGTCACTTTTTTAATTACACCAACCAGAGTCAGATGCTGGTCGCTATAGCAACCAATGGATGCTGTGTTGAGCTACAAAACAACCACAGCGCAGAGTCTGCAGAAACTGGGAAACCTACTGCCCTAGACTCTGAAGAGATCTCTCTCTCTCTCTCTCTCTCTCTCTCTCTGTCCTTGTCAAGGCTCCAGAGATATATATATATAGATAGTTAGATCTATCTATGTATCTATATATATATATGTGTGATTTTAAGTTGCAATTTTGTATTTTAATGTGAATTCAGTGACTTAAATTACCAGAATTATAATATTTCTTTTTCTTTTTTTTTTTTTAAGTGTTGCTATACCATAAGATTTGGTAGAAATTGGTTGTAAATAGGCCTGGGTGCAAAAAAAAAAAAGAAAGAAAGAAATCTTTAGGCAACGGCGGTGGGTAAATATTGCACTACATGTGATCAGCGTAAAACAAAATATGGCAATCATAATAAAATTGAGAATTCCTATGATTAAGAAACTCTTTTTTTTTTACTTTTACTTTTCCTCATCAAACTCTTTTTTTCCCCCCTCTGCTGGTTCTTTGGGAGCATCAATAAATATCAGTATTTTGCTGACAATGAACACCACAAGGTCTGCAGTGTATAAAATGAGAGATCTCAGGCTGTGCCAGACCTGATCCTGCAGGGTTGTTGGGGATTTTTTCTTTCTTTTTTTTTTTCTTTTCCACACACTCTCTCTGGTGAAAGGTTTCCACCAACTCGTTTCCCTGACTCTGAAGGCGGCAGCGCAGTGCAGGGTTTCAGGAAACTTGAGCCACCGTGGGCCCATCTGGATCTCACATTTCATAACAAAGCAACACGCTTCAGGTTTTGAGATGTGTGACTCCACTGCTGCCAAACCGATTGCAGTAAACCAGCGTCTAAACACAGTGGCTCGTTTTCGCACTCCAGTGAGGGCGCGCTGTGTTTTTCTTCTTCAGGTTTTAGAGCCTTTCTGCGTTTCCTCCGCTTCCAAACAAAGGACACTGTTTACAGCTTATATAATTGAACGTGCGCGCATGCATGCAGCCCTTGCCTTTTGCTGTGGGTCCCGGACGGGGTCCTGTCCCTCTGCCTGCGGTTCTTGAACCAGTTGCTGACCTGCGTGAGGGACAGTCCGGTGACTTTGGCCAGGTTTTTCTTCTCGTCCGGAGTGGGGTACCTGTTGCTCTTGTAACATTCCTTCAGAGCGTTCCGGGACTTCTCCTTGAAGCAGTACACGGTCTCCTCCCCGTCCCAGATGGTTTTGGGCAGGGGAAACTTCTTCCGGAGCCGGTACTTGTCCACGGCGCCCAGGCTGCGGCCCCGGGACCTCTCCGCCTCCTTGTAGCGGGCTTTGAGGTACAGGTCCTGCAGGAACCCATGGTTAGACGGGTGGAAGTCGTAGCTCTCCAGGATGGCGTACAGCTCCTTGAACTCCTCCCGGTGGAAGGCCACCAGCGCCTGGGCCTTCAGCAGCGTCTCGTTGCCACGTAGCAGCTCGGACGCAGGAGGTATGGTGGAGAGGAACCTCCACAGGCGATCCACATTACCCGCCTGCAGCAGGGCCTCGCACAGACACGAAACCTGGTCAGTGGAGAAACTCAGGGCCGACTTCTGGAAACTTTGGAGCAGATGTTCCGACACTCGGGCGGTTTCTTTGTCTTCCTTGGACTCGGCTGCTGACGGCTCCTCTGGGCTGTTCTCAGATTGTTCTGTAGACTCTAAAGACAAGGAAGCCATTTTCACTTTAACTTTTTTTTTTTTTTTCCCCACTAGTAGTTCCTCCTCCCCTGTCTCTCTCTCTCTCTCTCTCTCTCTCTTTCTCTCTCTCTCTCTCTCTTCCTCCCTCCCTCCTCAGCGCTGCGTTTTTCCCGTCCTCCGCTCCGCCAGCAGACCGATTAATGTGCCTCCAGGCCAGGAGCAGACACGCCCCTCTGCTGTTGGCACGATCCGACCCCTTCCAAACGTGATCTCAAGCTGCAGCTTTAATTAACTCCAACAGGGACCGTGTGTCTTCCAGGAGCCCCTTTTGCCCCTAACACTTCGGAAAAACCATCGGCGCTTACTCGCTTCCAGAACTTTAGATGGCAGTCGCCCAGGGCGGCAACGGAGAACAAACAAAAGGGGCTGGATAACTGTAAACTTTTGACATGTAAAAAGTTTGTTGAAAGTATGCAGTGGTCTCTGTTGTTTCCTGTGAATGATATAGCGGATGTATTTTGTGTCCATCTTATTTGTCTTAAATTGGTGAAAAACCGTTGTTTTGCCTTATCAGCAACAAAATGGATAAGGCACCATTGTCACTACTTTTCACCACTAGCCAACTAGCTCTAGAGCAGCTCATGGTGGAGGTATTTTCATTACCTTTACCATTATAACTGTGTTTGCTTGCCGGTAGTTTATCTTTTCCCACTGGATCAAGCAGTTGAGCATTGTGCCAATCGAGATGATTTTTGCATTTGACAGGAATTTTTATTTATTTATTTATTTATTTATTTATTTATTTATTTATTTATTTATTTATTTTTTACAAATGAATGAGTTGTCAAAAAAAATTTAAATCACGACCCACTTCAGAGATGCATTGCTTTCCTCGTGATTTGCTTTTGTTTACGATGTGATAGAAGACGATGAAGATATATAAAAGCCTGAACTATACAGATGAATGACAATCCCTGTGTTAGACGATCTCTGGAGACCTGCATCCACTGAGTACAAGAATGTAAATATTCAGGTAAATATGCTGGTTAAGGAGATTTATCTTGTCCCTCTTCCTGTTAATCCCATATCCTTACCTCTAATCTGCTCTGTTCTCAATGTTTATGTGACCTTGCAGGGGGATTAATGAACTGAACAAATTTATAATTTAGCTTAGTTGTCTTTTTTCATCGATAAAAGCACCAAATTGCAGACAAAGAGAAGCAGAAATTGTTCATATTCTAACAACATCCACTGGCCCAGTCAGTTTGGTCGAGTAAAGTATATTTTTCCACTGACTTCTAACACATTGCTCACAATATGATAATAATTACAATAAAGGCGTAGTTTTAAATACTTATTCCAATCCAAAGTTATGAGAGTTTTAGAGATTGCAGTACACTTTGGAAGCGTATAGGGGAGGAATAGCGCCCCCTACAGTTGCAGATTATTGAGGAATCAGAAATGTGAAAATGGGGCCATTTTCACCGCTTTTCAAACCACATTTACACTTTCACTAAGGCATTTTGACCACAAAAGGGAAAATGTCTATTTTCTAAGTTTCCCTCCACAAAAGTCTCGAAATATCTAAATCTATCAATCCAACTTATCAGTGTCAGTCCAGCCTTTATGTAGATGCTCTAAAATCAAACTGATCATAATTAATTTCAACACTTAATTCCGATGTAACCATCCCTTCATCAAAAAATAATTCAACACTTTTTACTGGGTATGTAGATTGACCATTTGCACAACTGCGCCGCCTGGTGGTTGCTCGTAGAGATTGGGATTTTTAGTCCTGTCTTTTGATTGGTTGTTGATTTTGTCAACTGTTTCCGGAGGAGGAGGTCCTTCGTTGTTATATCGGGTGGCAGTAATTCTTATTGGTTGAGCCAGTTCTATCTCCAATGTGATTGGCGCGTTCCTCCCAAGGCGGGTAGAACCTTCCAGAGCAGGGCGTAGCAGGAATTGGAGTTTGAGTTTTCTGGCGTAAATACAAAGCGAGGCTAGGTTCACCATTTTTGTTTTAGTGTCGTTGTAGTTTATAACGGCTTTTTAACCGTACACGGCTTGCCTCTGTTCGGCAAAACTTGCTCATACCGCTGGAGATAAGACACACAAATGTAAGTAAATGGAAGAAAACTGTGGTTTAATTCGAGGTGTCTCAATGGGTCCAACGTGGCTGCTGCTGCTGCTGACCACCAACCCTGTCAGCTAGCTAACCCAGAGGGTAGCTAACGACAGTCAGATTTAAAATGACAGCGAAAAGAAAAAGCCTCATTGAGAGAAATCAATCTGGAACAAATACTGGATGAAAGCCACGTTGCTTGCCTAAATGCTTGCTGTGATGCACTAAAACATGCGGACTTGTTGGAAAAATACTGCATCCTCTGGCAAAAAAAAACGTGGACTCACTGCCTTTGTAGGACGCAAGATGTGTTATTATAACGTTGTTGCACCTCCGGTAACACCTACTTCCTGATAAAGTAGACGAATAATACTTTATTGCAACTTTCCATGTCCTGGTTACATTTGTTTGAGGCATAATCTTAATCAAGGGCGTAGGAGCGAGTCTGTCATTGACAGATCAGTAAATAGCTGGAGCAGAAACCCTAACCCTGTGGTCTTAATTATCGGAGCCTAATTGTTACTCAACTTTCGACAATCCCTTTAAGCAGTAGACGGATCCGTTTTGCAGGATGGAAGCTGTTCGTGTATATGTATATATCATTTTTTTTTTTTCCGCATTTCAGGACTCTTAATGCTGTTTCCTTGTTGTAAAGATTGGCTGCTCTCCTAAAAGATAACTTCACAATAATCAGGCCAACTTTTGATAAATGCAGTGGCACCAAACAAATACTTCAGCATCGTCTTCTTGACCAATTCAGATCAAAGGTTTTTCTGCCACTGCGTTTAATATACAATCACATTTCAGTGACTGATTTCACTTTGTGCAGTGAAATCGTGCTTCCTTTGTGAGTATCAATGATGCCTTGAACTAGCCGTGTTCTTCACTGCCTGCCAGGTTGTCATTGTAAAGAATTTGTCCTTATCCACGTCAGAGAGACCTTCCCGGTCTAGAAATGGGCATCCTTTCCTCAGAAGTCGCATGAGAAATGCCTAATTACATGTTTAAAATCTTTCCAATTCTGTTGGCTGATCTGCTGATGGCATTTATTTTCATTTGTAGAAAGAAGCTTTTAGGCGGGGCCCCGAACAGAGCGCAGGATGGACGGCGAAGTGACGGTGGTTACCAACCCGTATGTGAATGTCCGTATCACAAGCAGCCTTTCCAGCTTCGAGAACCGCCGAAGGTTCAATAAAAGAATTACTATTGCAGAATTAAAGGTAATGTGCAAGTACGACATCCCTTGCACTTTACTTTGAGAATATTAACCAGTTCTACTTTCTAACTGCGGCCTGTTCCGTATCTACTCTCTTGCACAAAGACGCTCCTGGAGATGAATGTGGGTGTACCTTCTTCCAGCATGGACCTGGAGATTTTTAGCACCACCGATAAGTTCCTACAGAAAATTGATAACGATGAAGCTTTATTTGGTTCCTACCCTGTGGATGATGAATGCAGAATACACGTACGTACAATATTAAAAGTACCCGAAATGCAATATCTAGTGATGTGGGAGATAAAATGGAAGTTACAGTGGATGTAGGATTGTTTACAAACTACACCGGTTGAAAAGCTAGGAGTGTGTGATGTAAAAATTGTTTTCCTTCTTAAATCAAGTGTGGGAACAAACACAATTATTGGTGAGATAAAATGGGAATGCTTAACAGTCCTATCTGCTTGCATAAGCCTGCATTTTGATACTCGTAAAGTACAGCATCTATTGATTTAATTGCAGTTTTCAGTCTTTGGCAGAACACTGTCGTCAGCGTGCCGCACCTTGACTCGTTAACGGCTCTCCTCACGTCGCTTATAGACCTCCTGTCAAATATAAGGTCTGGGGTTATAGAACGCAGGAGTGTGTTTATTTTAATGTGTGCTGATCAGAAAAAGATATGATCATCTTTAGTTTTATATGAAATATCTGAAGATTTTTTTGCAGAATCTGTCTGATGTCTGCAACTTTTCTTAAAAAATTGGGTTGAAAATGTGGATAAAAATCTTTCCATGTGGGCTAGGCATAATTCCAGATGCTTTTGGGAGATGTGGACAAATATGATCACCTTTTACATTAAAAAGTTAAAAAGAAAAGCTTCTTTAATAATGTTGCTGTAGCTCTTTAAGCTCCCATTGTGACCAGATTCTGTGATTTTTTTTTGTTGTTGTTTGTTTTTCTTTAATCGACTATAAAAAACTTCCAGTCGTTTGTAATGTGTTCTCCTCTCAATATATTGCTCTAAAAAGTTGTATAATAAATCTTTTTTTTTTTCCTTTCTCAAAGTGACCCTAATACTCTTTTGCAAAAATAAAATTCTGACCTTTACTGGGATTTTATTTTAGTATAATCAGAGTGTGTGGATGGCAGCAGGATTTTCTTTTTCATTTGTATTGATGGTTGACGCAGAGGTAGATTATCTCTGTATGAATGTATGATCCAGAAAAACTTACAGCTTTTTAATTGGTCAATCCTGAAAGACACTGCGATCAAATCTCATCCTTTTTTGGGGGCTGTACTGGACGTAATTTTGAAATCACATTATTGTACCCGAAAGAAAATTACAAATTGAATTTATTGTGGTTGTCATATTAATGTGTTTTGTCTCATTGTTCCCTGACCAGGTCATTGACAGGAGTGGAGGACAGACCAGCGAATTGTTTGATGATTCCAAAGTGGAGAAGTTTGAGCTCTCAGATGAGGCCTATGAACAACGGAAAGGTACAAAGCTCACACTTTTCTCCTTCAAATTTGTTCCTAAAACAAATCATGGATTAAAAATTGATTGGAGAACTTTTGAATTTCACAAACTAAATATTTTGAAAGCGACAAGATAAGTATTAAAGGTACATTTGAAAGCCCCTTTAGTTAAAAACAAAAACTTGGCCATTGATGACATTTTAGTTAAGTAAAAACTCTGATTTGTTGATCATTCATTAGAAATGTACACTTCCGTGGTTTGATCATTATTGCTCAATGTACAAAATGCACATATCTTGCAGAATCCGTCCGGTCATTCCTAAAGAAGCAGAATTTAGGCCGCTTCAACGAAGAAGAAGCTGCTAAGAAGAAAGCTGAGCTCACCATTCGGGAAGAACAGCAGAAGACTGCAGCCGAGGCCATTTCTGTCGGCAGCCGCTGCAAAGTGGAGGTTCCTGGGCAGCCCACAAAGCTCGGCACGGTTATGTATGTTGGTAAGTGTGCTTAAAATGTCCAGATTCATTTACCCTGACCGGTGACATTTGAGTCAGAAGCCAAATTTTGACAAAAATTTTTCCAGATATGTGGAATATATCTGGTTTATTCGAACTGTAAGAAAAGGCCAGACTGTTTTATTATGAGAACTGAGCTATCCTTCAGAAGATACACATTCTGTATTAGACCATTATGGCTTGTGAAACCTTCACCCAGGGACAGTTTCAAGGTGCTCTATTTTGTCTGTGTGAGCTCTCAGTGTGTGTCTGCCGGATTTGAAAATTCTGGCAGTGTTGAAATCCAAAAGTTGAACTTGGTGTTATTTTGTTTAAACAGTGGAGCTGATTATTCGTAACAGTATAATGTCTGTTAAAAACACAGACTTTTATTCTTGAGGTTTCTACTCAGTCGTCAACATTTTCCTTGGCTGTTTAAAATAAGGGGAAAAAAAAGAATAGGGAAAAATATTTGCATTTTACAGACTTTATTCTCAGTCTTATCTAATGTGTATGATCGTAGGTACCACAGAGTTCAAGTCAGGTCATTGGGTGGGTGTGAAGTACGACGAGCCCCTTGGAAAACACAATGGAACGTAAGATGACCTCCCCTCCCCCCCATTAATGTAAAGAAATGTTAACAATTTTTGCAAGTTTTAATCTTAACTTGTTTTTATTGTGTGTCCAGCGTTCAGGGGAAGCAGTACTTTGAGTGTCAAGACAAATACGGGGCATTTGTGAAGCCGTTGAACGTGACTGTGGGAGACTTCCCTGAAGAGGATTACGGTTTGGATGAGATATAGAACTGTTCTGGTTGTTGTTGTTGTTTTTTTGTTTTTTTTTTTTGTCTTGTTGCGGTCATCTATTTTAATTTCAGATCCACTCACTGAACAGAGAGGGAGGAGAATGACTGATTTATTGTAACAAATGTTCCTGTTTGTTCCGTGGATGGCATGATCCGTAGGCACTTTAGCTGGAAGTTTCTCTTTTTCTGCAGCCTCGCAGAAGCGATTATCAATTTGTGACTTTAGACGAGTCATTTAAAAAACTAGTTACATCTGACAGCGCTCGCTGCACACAAGAAGGTTTTTTTTTGTTTTTTTTTTTCAGATTAATGTATTTAAGTTTTCTTATTTTGTCTTGTTTTTGAATCAGTTTGAATATTTTTCCTTTTCAATTCATGTCAGTATGTCTGAATTTTGTGTAACGGCGCTTATTTACAGTCGTATTGTCTAAGGACTGTCAATCGAGTTTAAAATTCACTCTAATCATACTTTGACAGTAAAAAGGGTCACTCCAGGTTAGTTACTTTATGATTGGTGAGTGTAAATCAAAGCTGCAGACGGTGGATGCTTACATTTTTTAAGTCGCTCTCAGAAAGTGCATCACATTAATTTTTTTAAGTAACAGGTTTCATTTTCTTGTGTGAACACTGTTTTTTTTCTGACAATACTGCTGCTTTTTTTTTGTTCTTTTCTTTTAAAAAAGACCAACAAATATTTTCCTTCTAAGCAAAACATGGCTGCTTTGTTTTGTCACATGTCACCACTCTGTCCCGCAGCATAACTCACATATTTTTGCAACTGATTTTGCTCAGTTACCTGCAGATCTCTGTAACGATTGCATCACTCGGTGTCGGAAGGTGTTGTATTTCAAATTGATGGTAGGCTATATGTGAAAACACTTGGCATACTGTTTAATTTGAAAAAAATGTAAAATTGTTATAATTTCATTGTCTTTTCAATAAAGTTGGTAGTAATTATTATTCACTGACCTCTAAGGTGCTGGTGACAATATGTGCCAAAGGATAATCCACACTAATAAAGTCGGTACACATGATCAGCATTTGTTTTGATTTGGGGTTTTTTTTTTTTTTTTGATTTGTTATAATAAGTTAATCATATATTATGTTTTCAAACCTGACCAAAAATCTGATTTGGATTTTTCCTAACGTAAACAAGCTTTTTTCCTCCTCACAGATTTTTTGTTTTTGATGTTTGGGAGTGGTTAAGTGTTTTAGCTTATCAGTCACAATAATCTGACTAAATGCAAAATTCAGTTCAAAAGATGACGTCATGCCTGGAGTTTCAAAAACCTACTTTGCTAAATCATGAGTGCTCAGCGATGAGTCATGTTTTGGTTCATATTAATAGCCATACCTGGCCATATGACTGTAGAATCAAATACCAGTTCCTGTCAGGCACCAGGTAGAATAGGATCTCAAAAATCAACTCATCCTAAAGAATTTCAAGAAGAAGAAATGAGAAGTCAATTAGATTCATCAGTGTGGAAAGGGTTACTAAGCCATTTCTAGGGCGTTAGTACCTGTGTGAGAGCCAATATCCGCAAATGACAAAACACTGAACTATGGAAAACTTTCCCACTAATAAAACCAAAGAAAGTCATGTAAGATAATGTTTGGTCGTCATTTTGTATATTTAAGCTCAAACATATTTCATTAACCTGTGGGATAAGATTCAAAGCACACCAGCAAGTCCAATGTCTCGGAAAAACTAAGTATGAATCTGAATCTGATCAATAAGCTATGGCAGGATGACCTTTATCATCCCGTTCAATTTTAAAAACCTTTCCATATCAATAAAACATGTTGTTTTGAAATGCCAAATAACCACTTGATTATAATTTTTTTTTGTTTATAACGTTAAGTTACCAGAAAATGAATGACCCACATGTGTTAAACATTATGAAATACTGTCATTTTTATTTCTGTTAAGTAATGTTTTTTTGCAACTCGATATTTTAGCATTACGAGAAGGCGACGAAGGCACTCTCACAAGACCGTACATCACTCCGATGACGGTACAGCGGCCGTATCGCGAGACTAAGCGCAGTTTCCCGGCCAGCAAGTGTGGTGTTTGCGCGATAGAGACGAGGAAAGATGGCGACGCAGGGGAGCGAGTCAACTAAACCTACAGTCAGCAACGGAGAGGTAAAATGAATGACAGCCTTACAGCGGGGTTTTACTCGTCACGTTCGGAGAGTTGGAGTCGGTTTGACGGCTTCAACGTGGCGTTTGCTCGTCCTAACATTTAACCGTGTCAACCGTTGCTGCGTGAGCCTCAGTGACGTTGTCAGTGCCGGTTGGTTTTAAAACGACCTCCCGTCGCCGCTCACGGTGTGTTGTGAAACCGGGACTGTTAGCGAGTCGAGGTACGGAGCGAAGGAGGCGTTGACAGCGGAAAATGTGCCCGAGGGCGAACCTTAAAATAATCCCGACTGCATGTTGAGTTTAACGTGTTGGCGTTTAACCAGCTGACAACCGCAGCCTGACAGTTAGCTTTCACAAGGCCTGAACCTGGTCAGCGCAGCATGGCTTCATTAACTGGGCCAGTGTGTTCCCACTCATTTCAACTTTGAGTTAAACCCTTTCACATGCTGTCCTCCTCCTCGGTGTCAGAGGTGGCCGTTCAAATGACAGAAACGCTGCCTCTGAAGATTGGTCAGGCAGGGGGAACCAGATGTAGCTTAGCCAAAAACTGCCGAACAAGGTTCCTACGCAGTCTCTTTACAGAATGGAAAAGTGAGCATGATAAATTGACTTCAATTCGACAGTTTTCTGCTCCAGGACAACTTTTAAAAAGCTCTGTCTTAAACAATCTACCCACACTTTTCAAATCCGAACCGATCAATCCTTCGAAAGATATACTTTCTGTATTAGACCATTACGGCTTGTGAAACCTTCACCCAAGGACAGTTTCAGTCCTTTTTATTGGCATCTAAACTACCGTGGATCAGTTTCATTTCTGGGGGAAAAGAGCTATTTAAACTATTTCAAACTATTCACCCTGAAGTAGCACTGAAGTTAATTTGAAGTGAAAATTAGAGCAGATGTGTAGGTTTTATATTAAGAGAGATAAAGAGTTTTGTTTTTCAAAAGCTTAAATTTGAGGTCATTTATGCTCCTCAGCTTGCTTTGTCCCGAGATCACAAAATGCTGAAGTAAAAAAAATGTTTTCATCATATCGCCATGAAACCTACTACGAACAATCATCACTGACTGTTTTACCTTTCAGCAGTTGGAGTAAAGGTTAGTTCATTAAATTTATAATAGTCTTGTCATTAGCCAAAGGGTCATGTTTGTTACTGTAGAATATATTGTGACCATTTTAAAAGGTCATCTACCATAAAACCAAAAACACCAAGCTTGTGATCTTTCTCAAAATACAATATTTAGTGAAATTCTCATATTGAGACATAAATTGTTTCCAAGTCTTGACGGAATCCTTTGTTGTATATAGGGACTGTTTAAAAAAATGCTTCTAGCAATAGCTGATACGAATCTGTTTTGTATCAGCTATACAAAACAGCTGATACAAAACACTTAATCAAGTGATTAATTACTAATTAATCACTTAATTGCTAATTAAGTGCTAATTAATCACTTAATTACTAATTAAGTGATTGAAACGCAACAATGGTAACCACAAAAGCTGAATCAGCTCTATGATTTAATTTGGATTATCTGGCCAGCTGACCAGATGTGTGGATGGGTATGTTTTTTTTTTTCTTGTTGTTTATGGTGAATACATTCAGTGAACATAGCTAAAAATAGATGCTGTGGTATGTGAATACAGACCTTTTATCATAATTTATATGTATTGTATAGGACTTTACTATTTTGTTTTAAATTATAAAATGAATTTACAAAATGAACTTCTTAAAATGGCCTTTTAAGAAGTTCCACTGTAAGACCATAAGAAGTTATGGTCCTATTCGTTTAAATAAAACTTTAAACGACCATAAAAGCAGGAAAATGGCCAATCTTTTATTTTCCATTGTTTGTACTGGATGTTTATAATAAATACTTGCACGTAAATATCAAAAGTGGAGGAACAATCAAGTGGACATTCATTCCACTAAAAGCCGGAGATTCTAACATTGTGTGTATCAGCATTAGTGGCATAAAAGTTGCAACATTTGTGGAGAAATTTCTTATTGCACTTACCACAACTGAAAACAACTTGGATGAAGAACTAGAACAGTGAAGATACAACTTTCCCATAGAAAGTAAAATATGGAGAACTTAAATGTACCTAATCAGACAGAGATTGATCTAAATGAAGTGGAAACAACCAAAGGAAATGGAAAAAGAGACACTAAAGAACAAAAGATATTCAAAGGTTACTAAATAACCAGAAGATATTCGCTTGACAAACACGTGCGTTATCTAGCTGGTAGAAAAGGCCTACGGTCTTATATTTGTTCCCTCTAATTAAGTGTAGTGTTGCAAAAAGGCAGTTATTTTCTGAACATTAGTCATCATAACATGTTACTAAAGGTCGCTGTGAATCATCACTTTAACCCACTTCTCTCCTGCGTGCTTCAGTCTGATGCCCATAAAAATCCAAAGCATCACATTTCACAAACAGATGAAACTGGATAAAAGATGAAGCAGCAGTGAGCGGCAGCAAAAGGCCTAGAATGTGGATTATCATATGTTGGGTAGTTGTAAATCTAAAACATGTATGTTGTTGTTGTAGATTTATTTTACAGGCATCTTTGCAGCGTGGATTTTAATTTGATCAAATGTTGAGTTTGCAACAGCTTCAAAGGGATTCCTTAATTTTCTAATTTTCTAAAATGAATCAAAGTTCTTTGAGTTAGAACATAGTTGCCACTGAAAAACAAGACTTATCTGTGTTTGGGAATTTAGATAGTGTCTTCAGGAATTTTGTGAATGTACTTCATGCATTTGAATGATAAATTTTACAGTCCTCTAGGATTTTTTGTCTGCTAGAAAGAAAGATGCTTCGCTCTGGTTTCCATGTTCCCGGCCAGGACAATGCGTTTAAGTGTCTCTTTGGCAACGCAAATGCTGTGCAAAGATAAATTTACAATTAAGTACAGAGTGAGCAGTTTCCCAGCTCTCCAAATGTCCTGTGGCTAATCTGGAGAAATTTCTGAGACGGCGTTCTGAGAGGGGCGTCAGTCCATGACGCCTGGCCAGATTTAATCATAAGTGTATGGTCTGCTCTGTTCTGTAACGCCAGTGATCTCAGCACATCAGTCAAGGGTAGATTTCTCTTGCGTTACATCTGAATGTAACTATGGAAAGCTTGGGTGAATCAGGCTTGTGACACAAACACAAAGCTTTCCAAACTCTTATTTTTATTTTTATTGCTCTCACAAAGAGATATTACAAATAAACTACTTTTTTAAAACAAGGTTGTTGTTTTTTTTTTTGTGTGTCTCTAATCCCAGATTGAAGGGTAAAACTAGTGTGAATCATTTAGCCGGACAACCTAGTGAATGATTAAGCTTTGTTCAGCTGGTGTAAATTATTATCTTAAGGTGGAGAGAGAACCGTTTTCTATTGCTGAGTGCATATTTGGGTTTTCTATGGATTTGTTCCATCCAGAAAACAAATGTATACAAAATGAACTTTGTGTACAGAGTATTAGCTTTGTTTTATATTTGCATAGCAGGATATGGAAGTGAGGATGAATACCCCTATTTTTGTCCACTTCATAGCCTTCAACAGTTGGGCTTTTTTATGTCGTTACGTCAGTTGGATGCTTCAGATCTTCTCATTTCCTTGTCGTCTTTGAAAGCTACATAACCTGTTGAAACCGATGACACTCTTCGCTGTGCGCTGTCTGCTTTAAGAGGCCAACCAGAGCGCTCCCTTGTGTTTATAACAACAGAGCAGATTAGATGGATAGTGAATGAGTCTCATGACTTGCCATGTGCTTGTCTATTGTGACACTTGAATAGACTGTGGCCTTGCCAGAGGGTCCAGCTTGGGGTAAAGAGACCACTAATATCCCCTTGTACTGATCCAAGCGATCATTTACAGAGACTAAAACCTTCAAATGAAAATGAGATGGAGGGCATTTACCTTTGGCCTCTACTTCTAAGGCTTTCTCCTTTAGTTTGATAGAGTATTATGAGCACCATTTCTTTCACCATTTCTTTCACCATTCATGTATTTCAGAAAAGAAAACAATCTTACGAAGTTGTTGCCTCATCAATTAAAAAGATCAGTTGCATAAAAATGTTTGTAATGACTAATACTATTCTCACTTCATTTCTTGAGCAAATCAGAATTCTGTTTCAGCAACACTTATTTACACACTGGTAAATAAGTTTCCACTGAGACTGACATTGTGGCATTACCCACTGCTGCATCACCAATGAGCCTTCTATTTGGCCACCCTTACGTCTTCGTCATGTTTGTGTTTGTAGGTGAGCAGCAATGGAACGGCTGCAGCCGCAGACGGTCAGACTGTGCAGACAGCTGAAAATGCCCAGGATCCTCAGCAGCAGCAGCAGCAGCAACAAGCCCCTAATGCCTGGCAGGTCATCAAAGGCGTCCTCTTTAGGTGAGCTGTACTTACCTTTAATTCAGACTGAGTAACTCACTTCGCCGCCTGGCAGATAAAGGGCGAGCGTGTCATTGTAATAATTAATAAAACGGTATGTATTCTATTAGAGTCATAATGGAGTCACTGTTTTATTTTAGGATACAATAAAACAGAAATAATGCGCCGCAGGTCACGTAGTTCACTGTGCTCCAGATCTGTGTATGGACTCTGCAGTCGGTCTTTCTGCTTCTCTTCTCTGAGTCATCGTCTTTTCTGTGCAAATTGAAGCATAAAGAATAGGACGAATAAAGAGAATCATTTTCTAAATGGTTGAAAAAGATCCAGTCCTGAAATAGAAACTTTTATTGTGTTCCAGTTTCAGTTTTGTTGTCCTGACACAGCTGCTTCAGCTTCTTCTTCGTTTCTCATTGACACAAATGTCATCGTTGTTTGGTTACTGAAGTTAAAAAGCGATATCATTTTACTAAAGCAGAACATTTTGTTCCCTCATTGATGTAATTGGTGATCTTTTTACTCTGTGCTGTTCTATTTTTTGGTGTTTTAAATCTGCAAGATGGGACACTGAAGGATTTATTACTATTTTTTCAATCTGTTTTTAGGTTTTAGTTGCATGTGAAATTCAGCAAAGGCAGTGGCTCTTTAACACACGACTTAATGACGTTTACATCCAGATAAAATATATTGCTACTTAAGCTCCAACTAGTTGACAGTGAACAAGCAAAACATTTTAGAATTTGAATTATCAGTCGCTTAAGTAGAATCATCGTGTTAACCTCTATTCCCCTTTCCACCAAATAAAAAACGTAAAAGTTTCAACATGAAATCAAATTTTAATCCGAGAACCACAGTGAAATAAAAATGACATTTGACACGCTTTTATCTTCTCTACCATTTTTACCTTCAACTGTATGTCGGCTAAATCAACATTTTACTGAATTGGTGTCGCTTGTTTCTCCAGAATCTTCATAATTTGGGCAATCAGTAGTTGGTTCCGCAGAGGGCCGTCCACTCCTGACCCCAACACACCAGCAGGGGCCCCTAGAGTTCCCAGCAGGAACCTCTTTCCCAAAGACACCCTCATGGTACAGCACTTTTCCTCTTTGTCTTCCTGTTTTCTCATTTATGTGCATTAAAGATATATAAAAACTGAAAATATGTAGTGTTTTTTTAAAAGTTGTTTGAGATATCTTTGACAAAATTTGAGTTTGAATTTAGTAGGCATTCATATTTTTTCAAGGCACCATACATATGAAAAGAATAATGTATTCAAGATCTTCATTCCTAAACAGCCCTCATGTTGGGATCCCTAATGTAACCTCACCGTGGTCGAGTGTTAGCACACCCTCAGCCTTTCTGGCTGCATCTCTCCTGACGCTGTAATAAGATAAACACCTTTTTTTTTTTTCTCACCAGGACCTGTACGTCTACGTGTCCCAGGAGGAGGTGTTCTCTGACTTCAACAACACAGATGCCCTTTTCTGGTTCCACAGGGACCTGGTCTACGGAGACTGGGCCACAGGGGAGAGCGGAGATGGCTGCTACCAGCAATATAAAGAGTTAGACATCGCAGAGGTAGCGGTTTCTGAGAATGGACGGGGAGGAGGTTTCTACAGTGGAAGAGTGAGTTTGATAAATTTGTGTCTGCGACTCTTAATGTCTTCCCTTTTGGTGCTTGATTGCAGAAAGTTCAGCAGAACGGCTCCCTGTACATTCATGTCTATTTCACTAAAAGCGGATTCCACCCCGACCCGAAACGCAAGGGGCAATACCGCAGACTGGCAACAGTTCATTCAACAAGAAGTAAGGACCAGGAATACACAAACAAGTTTTTTTCTCATAGCAATTAAATAACCATTGATCACAAATTTTTTTCTTTTCTTTTTTTTTTGTCAGTGCTCAATAAATTCAAAAGAAGAAAGTTTCTGAAAACTAAGAATCTGCTCACAGGAGAGACAGAAGCAGATCCTGAGATGATTAAGGTGAACTCACACACAAAAAAACACAGTTATGGTTAAAATCTTGTCCAAGCCCTGCATTTTTGTCAGATATAACATCCCCATTGCAACAGGGCGCAAATATTTTTTGTTGTTTAAGGAAAGAGGGGGGAAAAGATTTTCAAAATAAAACTTGATACATTTAACATAGATATATATTTTTTTCCATTTGTAACAGAGCTTACCTGTACCAATTGGTCTCATAGCTTCATATCAAAATCACATGTAATGTAGCAAAGATTCCTGGAAAAGGTTGAATACACAGAAAAGAGAGCAAAGAATTTAATCACTAGAAATATTTTCTGACCTCAATGAAATGAGCATAAGAGCATCAACACATTTGTTCTACAAACTGGATAAGCCAAGTAAAAGATAATTCATTTAAATTTTAGTCTGCTTTTTTTTTAAGTAGCTTTCCTGTTTTTTGTTGTTGGCTGTTGCTGCTCTGAAATGTCTCAACTGTATTTCCTCACAGCGGGCAGAGAGCCACGGTCCAGTGGAGATCATCTCCCACTGGCACCCCAACCTGACCATTAATATGGTGGATGATCACACAGCCTGGGTGAAAGGCTCTGTCCCACCGCCTCTAGACCAATGTAGGTTCACTTCCTGTTTTTAATGTTTCAGTTGTAACTGAAATTTCTAGCTTGGTTTTACATCTGGTATTCTCGTTGTTCTGCGTCTGATTCCAGATGTTAAGTTCGACGCAGTAAGTGGCGACTACTACCCCATAGTTTACTTCAACGACTACTGGAACCTGCAGAAGGACTACTATCCCATCAACGAGACCCTGACCAAACTCCCACTCAGGCTCACCTACTGCCCGCTGTCCCTGTGGCGCTGGCAGCTCTACGCTGCCCAGAACGCTCGCTCGCCATGGAACTTCCTACCCGAGGACACGTACGAGCAATCTGACGAAGACCAAGACTCAGTCAAGGTGAGCGCCCACGGCTAAATACAATGATGTGATGTCACATTGTCCTGTTGTTGGATAATAGATTAGTAGTGTAATCTATTAATTTACTGTTAACACGTTACATCAGAGAAGAAACTTACAAGGTTCTAAATTATAGTAAAAGGGGGTTTTAATGAAGATGAGCGTAAAAGCAGGAATATTTTCAAATTGCAAGAAGGATGGAAAAAAAAAGATGAATAAATTTGTGTTCACAATATTTAAAAAATGAGTTTCAATAAGGTTTGCCCCATTTGTACATTAGTAGATGTTTTTATTGCTTTTGTATTAAAGAATATTTCAGTTTGTTAAAAAAATGATTCAGAACTTGATCTGATTTGGCTCTTCATAGTCTTAGTGTGATTTTATTATCTTACTTAAATAAACCCTGTGAATACATTTTTTTGAGGAAACATTTTAAGTTGTCTGCTTTAACGTTAAAATGTTTTTCCTTGTATAGGTCGCCCTTTTGGAAACCAATCCGTACCTGCTGGGACTCACCATTGTGGTGTCTATTGTACACAGCATCTTTGAGTTCCTCGCGTTTAAGAATGGTGAGTAGGCAGATATTTTTTCTTCTTTGTCATCAGAAACAAAAGGCGTTTTGGTGTGGGATCCCAGCTGAGCTTCACCACATCACCCTCCGTTTTTCTTCTTTTCTTTCCTTCCCATTAGATATCCAGTTTTGGAACAGCAGACAGTCTCTTGAAGGTCTGTCTGTGCGCTCCATCATATTTGGGGTGTTTCAGTCTCTTGTTGTGCTGCTGTACATTTTGGACAACGAAACCAACTTTGTGGTGCAAGTCAGCGTCTTCATCGGTCTTCTAATTGATCTGTGGAAAATCACCAAGGTTATGGATGTCAGGGTAAGTAAATAAACACTAACCAATGTGTGCATTTTGCTGTAAAATCAGGTGAAGTTTCTATATTTCAGGGAAGAAATTAAGTCGGAACCAAACTAAACATGTATTATGAGGCCTGTCACAATAAACAATAAATTGATAAACTAGAACAAATGCAATAATTTTCATTTGCTTGGCTTATCATTTTTCTCTCTTTCTACCAAATCTGGTCTTCAGTCTGATGCTCTGGCCTAAACTCTCCCTTTTTTTTTGAAAGACAATTTTGTCTACAGGGAGCTCAGAATTAATTTTATTTGTTGTTTCTGTCATTTTCTTCCTTTATTTTGGATATTTAAAGTGACTTCCAGTCCCAACGTTTAAATATTGATCAGAATTTAAAGTTCATTGATGTTTGAGGAAGCTTTCATTCTTACCATTATATTGAAATTGTTATTTTTTTGCTCCCTCTAGTTGGATCGAGAGAACAAAATCGCAGGGATTCTTCCGAGATTGGTTTTCAAAGACAAATCAACATATGTGGAGTCTTCAACCAAAATCTATGATGACGTAAGTTTGCATGATGTTCAGGATGCAGCACTCTAGTCATGTTTATTCCAGTAAATTCAATTTAAAAAAGGGAAACTCGTGTAAAGATGAAGTAAATACTTTGATACATTTTTTATAGTTGAAAAATAAGAATAAAGCTGAAATATTATTAAAACCAAATTTAAGTAAAGGGGATCTCTGGTAGTGATGTGACGTTACGGCCCGTTATAAACGTTTGTATTGCTGAGCAGCGTCGTCGTCATCTTGCAAACAGCAGGCGATGCCTTCTACAAGTAAGGACCGGGCCAGAAAGCTTAAAATAGCTATTGCTAAAGAAGGTTGGCTATATTCAGTGTGTTGTGTCAAAGCATATTTTTGAGAAGTTAAGTGGAAGGAAAATGTTGCCCAAGTAACAGAAATAGTAATCAATGTTAACAAACGTTAAAAAGAGTTTCGCTTTTTAAATCGAATTCACCTGGGCTGTTGGAGTTGAATCAGTCGACAATGTTGTTTCCTTTTGTTGATGCCTGATGAATGACCTGAACGGGTCTTTTAAGGGTGTCTGAGTTTTTATTCAATTGTATTTCACTAAAACATCAATGTACATCAGCGTATGTAAATAGCACAGAGTTGTGTTGACCTCCGTTCTGTGTTGTGTTGACAGATGGCCTTCAGGTACTTGTCATGGCTGCTCTATCCTCTGTTTGGCTGCTACGCCGTCTACAGTTTATTGTACGTCGAGCACAAAGGCTGGTACTCCTGGGTACTCAGCATGCTGTACGGCTTCTTGTTAACCTTTGGTAAGTTTATCTGATGGTTTCATGCCCTTTATTATACGTATTTTTCTGCTTCTTGCTCTCTGCTGCAAGGAACATTTACAATAATCTCAGCTGTGACCATGTAAATAAAAACAAATCTGGATTTATAGTAATTTAGGCTTGAAATGTTCCACCTGTTGAATCAAGGCTTTAAAAAAAAAAATAAATACCTGCATTTACTTTATTTTAGACTGTAAAATGTGAAATATCAGCAAGATAAGGTCTTGGATTGAAAATGTTATGCTGATTGACTCTTTGGTATTTTAGATAAACACACTATGGACGTGTTAACTATTCAGATTACAGCAGCAAAACATACTAAGCTGTTAAAAATGTGTCCTTTTGTGTCTTTGTGTTGTAGATTTCCCCCCAAAAAGATGATTATTCTGTTCCTAAATGTTCAATGTTTCTTTATCTGCTGGTGATCTTATTGTGCATATACTAAGATTCCTGTGAGTGCTTGTATTGTTTTAATGGGATGTTTTATCAGGTTTGCTGCATCCCTTAAACTGTGCCTGGCAGCAAACACACCTGCTGGTTTTTATACTTGCATCATAGTTGCACATCTGTATTCCCTGTAGTCTCTGTTAAAGCTTTGCCTGCTTGCTTTACTGAGTTGATTGTATAACCGGCTGCTTTTTTGGTCTTTTTAGGTTTCATTACGATGACACCGCAGCTATTCATCAACTACAAAATGAAGTCTGTAGCTCACCTCCCATGGAGGATGCTCACCTACAAGGCTCTCAATACCTTTATTGATGACCTGTTTGCCTTTGTGATCAAGATGCCCATGATGTACAGGATAGGATGCCTTAGAGACGGTAAGTCCTTTCTTGATGCAGGTGCTTGAGAAGAAGGCAACTGGACTTCTCTCTTCTTTCTTGATGGTGAACGAGAGATGAAATGACATGAAACAAGAGAAGTCCAGTTGCCTTCTACTAAAATATTTAACTGACAATCTACACCAGCTAATAATTATGCTAATCAGAGAATGCTATGTGACTTGAACATGATGTGTGCTGTTTTTGTTTGATGCGTTTTAGGTTTGTACTCTAGAGGCAGTAAATCCAGAGGCTTTGTGTTTGTTTGGAGGAAGATTTGCTCCGATTTTCTTTTGTTTAATATCAACCAAAAATGGAGCTCACAAATATTAGCTCTAGGAGTCTAGCGATGATTCAAACCTGCTGTCCAGATTACAGGAATGCTCCGTCTCAACTTTTACTGTAGCTGATCTTCCAACTCCACCTTGTGGCAATTAATTGGAGCTAATTATAAACAATTTTCTTTTCATTTTGAAGAAGGCGTTCTTGATTCAGCTATTATGTTAAAAATCAGATGAATTTTTGGGCATTGTTTTTAGATTTAAATATTTAGAATTTTACTTATTGTAATTTTAAAGATATTTTTGTTTAGGGGTTACTTGATGTAACTATATATATATATATATCATTTTCTTTTTTACCTTTAAGAGTCCTCTACAGTTGAAGGAGGGCCTTGTTTGGTCGGCATGCGTTTTCGTCCGTCTGCCATATTGGATTTAACAAACATTTTCTTGCCCTTACAGTGGATGGGCAGTAGTTGATGGTGTATTGTTGATGGTGTCCACTTCAGTGGTCTGTGCGCATTTGCAACATAAAAATCCACAACAAGCACAAGAGAAAGGCTTTGAGACAGCGGTCCACTGCAGACATCACTTTGTGCAAAAGGCACATGGTGGCAAACTTCACTTCTTATGCTTAATTTTTTTATTTATTTTTTGTTAAAATTGTTTTCCTTGCCCCTTTCAAAGTTCAAATATGTGGCGTGTCCAATTAATAGTTGCTGTGTTGGCAGATTCTACACTGCAGTTTGTGGTTGTAGTGCGACAATTTGGAAAACTTTTTATGGGGCATGAATACTTTGGCAGGGCAACAAATTTAGTAGTTTGGATATTAAAGGCTATACTTATGAGAACAGAAAAGAGTCAAAACTAAACTCCAACTACTTGTTGTATTATTTTAGCGTATGATTTTTTTTTGTTTTGTTTTTCTTGATGATGCTTTCTGGAACGTGTTGCTAATTTTGAGCCGCACTGATTTCACTGACACACCCGACTTCTGACTCCTGTCCTGCAGACGTGGTGTTCTTCATCTACCTTTACCAGCGCTGGATCTACCGGGTCGATCCCAACAGAGTGAATGAATTCGGCACCAGCGGAGTGGACCACTCCCAGAACAACACCGCAGAGACCACGCCCGCTGTCACAGACAAACCAGAGGGGGAGAAAAAGAACGATTAAACACGGCCCCACACTTATCTTCTCCCCGTTGCGCCGACTGCCGGGGCGAAGAGGACTTGTGGAAGTTAGTGCAGGGAGCGGAGTGGTCGTTTAGCCGTTTAATGGACGCCGCTACAGGAAAAAAACAAAAAAAAAAAGGAAAAAAAACGTTGCAGTTTAACTGTTCCCTCTGATCTCTTTGTGGATCCACAGAGAGTCCTATTCAGTGTAGACTTGGTAAATTCTCATTTCTGTTCCACCACCCTTCCCTGCCCTCTCGTTTTGCAGTTCAAGTGAAGTAATACAAAACGTGACGTACTGTATTCTGTAAGATTTCTTTCCGGAGGGCGACGATGTGTTCGGCTAGATGTTGGAAGGGGAACAGTTGCCAGTTTTTCCTCCATTTTACTTTTTAAACGGGGAAGAAAGAGGCCAAGTGCAACTTTTCTTTGTGTCGATTCTTTGTGAAAATTTTTTTTTTTTTTTTTTTTTCTTTTCATTCCATGTGAGCGCCGTGTTTCGGGTTTGCCTAGAAACTTGCGTGTAGTGCTGGAGGAAACTGGAAAATGTCCTGAGCCACGATGGAGGACGAGACGTGGTGACTGGAGACACAACGGACGACCCTGCGGGGGGGGGCGCTGCCCGCCAGACAATGACTACTACACTCAATTTTAAAAATGGTTAATGTTCTAGACTTGAACACAGAGGGGAAAAAAAAAAATAACAGCCTTGTTGGTATTAATATAAGATATTGATAATATTGATGACTTAATCTTGTTTTGCAGTCACTGAAACATTCTTTTGTATCTCCTTTAAACTGTACAGACTTATGTTAATAATTAATGTCCAAAATATTCAGAAACCAATGAGTTGGAAGCCTGATTTTTATGTGTCCCAACAGCCTGACGTCTTGATTTATAATTTTTTTTTTCATTAACCTTCACCAAATCACCACAGCAGCTAGGAAACCAGGAAACATCAGATGCGTTCTAACAGAATTACAGTCTCTCGCTCTCTGTCTGTTTTTTTAAGCTCTGTAAATCAAAAGAGAAGGGTTCCATGTCGGTGCATATTACATTTTTTGAGCATCCATGTTTATAGTAAAGACTTAAGTGTGATTTGAAATGTCTATGCAACGCTTTGTTTATCAGATTTTACTTCTAATTTTGTGTTTAAGACCTTTTTTTTTTTTCTTGCATGGAACAGCCTTTTATTAGTTTCTAATGATATTGAGGGAAATATAATTTGTGTATTTTAAAAAAACATCCACATTATGAGCCAGTTTTTAATCCTCTTCTCTAAATCCCTTCTGATTCTGGTATGTCTGCAGAACGACGGTAACCAGCATTCAGTTTCCTGCAGCCTAAAGATGACGGCTAATAGACATTCTGTTTGCAAATAAAATATTAAATGTTTAGAAAAATCGGCTGTATTTATACTGACCCCATCAGTCTGGAAAATTGAAACTGATATAAAATTTAAGCTAGTAGGTCTTGACATAGTTTGAGCAATCGCAACAAAATTATTCAATTGATCTTTTATCATTTCACTTCAGATAAATGCCTAAAATGTACATATTGCTAAAAGAAAATACATTCAGTTTGCTTCTTGATGAGCTCCACTCTCATTATATAGACAGTTGCAGTAACTATATATTTAAGTGTGTACGACTGTATACACATTATTGGGTTTAAAATTAGATTTTTGTTTCTGAATTGAACCTTTGCCAGCTGCCTCTTGTCTCCAGACTGTTTGTATCCATCACCAAGCTTCCAGCATATTTCTAGCTCAATGTTTGACCCACTCTTCAATTTGAGCTCTGGAGGTAAAGATTGAGCTATTTGACCTCCATAAATATTTTTGGAAAAGATGAGGCGACACTTTTGAAACCTAAGAACGGTCCAACAACGGTCAGCATTACGCAGAAAAATACTACAGGGTGTGTTTTGCAAAACACACACTGCAGGGCGTGTCTTTCTACCAGCATTAGTATTGCATTGCACAAAGTACATAAAATAATCTCTAACCATCGTGGTGGAAACTGGTCCACTGTTGATGTCGCAACAAGGCAATGATCCAAAATGCACATCAAAACTAGATTTGAAATGACTAAAGGAGGCTATCATTGATGTTCGTGTTAAAAAAATTGAGTACAAACAAAATGATCCGTCCCATTTTTATTAAGCATCACAAATCCTGCAGAATTATGTCTGAATCTTATTAATGGCCACAAAAGTTGTTAGCAGGATGCTGCAGAAGAGGCATTGTTTAATTTTGGATTGGATAAAATCCATAGTGTAAACAAACTTGTGCAGCCAATTCCAGCATTAGATGGAGCATTGAGCTCACAATTAAAAGGCCCAAAATGACCTCGTTATTCTAATGCCTACATGCCTTGCCGTGTTTAAATATAAGCCAAGCACTTATTTACACCTGCATGCGTGGTGTCGCAGGTGTAAACAGGTGTGGTTGACAGAAATTCATGGTTGGGTTGTGCGTTCATAATACCAAAAATTCAGAAGTGGTTTCGTAAACATTTCTGTGAAGTTTTTGATGCGTCTTACATGGTGGGTCACAGTTCTTGCTTGAAGCTGTGGTTGTAGATATTCCTGCAAACTGCACACACCAATCTGATCATGGCTGATTCTTCTGTGCAAGATCCAGGATTGTATTTCTTTAAAAGCCTATTTTGCAACTTGTTTATTGCCGGCATTTCACTTTGAAACCTGCTGGGTAAAAGCATCAGGATGAGGGATCCTGCAACAATGGATTTGGGAGCATCTGCTGAGTCACTGCTTCCTCTAAACGCCTTGCTTTCGTTTTCCATTTCCTTTAAATTGTATTTTCTCTTTGTGGCCAGCAGGTGTCACTGCTGCTAGCCAAAAAACAAAACAAAAAAAAACAATGACTGCCTCTGGGTGGAAGAAAAAAAGCTGTCAAAACACACGGTTAATGACGTCATCTTTGAGGGGGGCTACCAAACGTGCAGAGAGGTTATTGTTGAGCGACATAAGAAATTCCCACTTTTCTTTTCGTGTGAAGGAAGTGTCATCAGAGGTTCATGCAACCAGGGGAAACATTAAAAGTGTTGCGTCTGCCTGCTGCTCGAAATTTATTTGGCTTTCAAATAGTTTTGCATGAGATCCGAGGCGAGAATCCGAAAGCGAAAAGACGTGAGCTCAGATTATCTTATGGAGAGAGAGAGAGAGTTGTGCATCAAGTCTACTGAGAGCTGAAGACGCTGCAATCGTCAATTCAACTCTAAAACCTGCAGCTGCTCCAGGAGGGGGGGGGGTTTCCCGCAGGAGAGGTGACGCGACGCTCGGGGGATTTCCGCGAAGCGCGGCGTTAGCCAATCAGAGCCGAGCACTAAACTTCATCTCTCGTCGAGTCTTCGAGCTCTTCCACACCTCAGCGCGGCTCAGAATCCTTGCTGGTGACCGGACCGACACCCTCACTGACAGGTTTAGCGCAGCGCGAGGAGCTTCCTGGACTCATCCGGGTCGAGCGCGCGACGGCCGACTTCAGGGTCTCCTTTCATCCTCCCGTGAGATGAAAGAAATGGACTTCTTCAAAGGTAGGGGCGGTGAAACGTGTTCCTGTCCGCTTGTCGCCGTCTAAACCCCCGAGTCTTCCTCCTTCGTTCGTGTGATTCTATTCATTTCGGCGTTGTTTTCCACAGCCGAGGAGCCAACACCCAATTCGGGGATCAACGCGTTTTCGCACATTTGTACTCCCAATGGCGAACTCGGTGAGTTTGGTTTTTAATGCCATTTCCGATGCTCTTTGCGCTCCAGCTGCTACACAGAGGCATGGCAGACCTGGTTACGCTTCGTTGTGTCCCGACCTGACCCGAGTAAACAACGACTCAGATCTTCTGCCGGCATTTTAACTTATCTAGCGATGCCCTTCCTTCTTCTTTTTTGTTGTTGTTGCAATAACGTTTAAATAGCTTTAAGATGTGCATATTACTCTAATATTACTTCAAAAAAATATATAATTATTTAAGTGATGAGCCATGAAATGTAGAGTTCAGGTCTTTCCTGTGTGCTTTGTTTACCTTTGTTTACCTTTCTGCGTCTAGAAGGCCGGAAGCCGCACATGTCAGACCACATCCAATCAGAAAACCTGAGCCCACCGCTTAACTCTTTGCCCTTTACACTTAAGTGTGGCGTGAAGGCGTCACCCTGAACCACCCTGGTGACACGTGGTGGTGGCAGCATCATGCATTAAGACGTTTGAAGCTTGTAACGCAGGACAGTTCAGAAAGATGGTGAAACTAGGGTAGTTTCACCATCTCAATCTAAGCGGCAACCTGTGTGGTCTCTCTGAGTAATGCTGTTTTGCAAACAGCATTACTCTGGATATGAGCATCACACACATCCCATAAAAACCCAATGCAAAGCCTTGACGTTTGAGATCAAATGTGGAGAAGTTCAAGGGATAAAAGCACTTCCAGTGATGAAGTAGCCTTTCCTGAGCCATTTAAATTAGCATGAAGAAACCTTGATACACACCTGAACACTTTTTGTAGCCTCTTGTTTACTCCATCGACCCGCATCCTTTTTAAATGTGATTAGATGAAATAAACCCCTCATTTCTCAAACCAAAGTATTTGGTTTTGTTTTGTTTTTTCTGGCACGCAGACCTAATCACAGAAATCATCAATAGCTGCAACGAGCAGCAGAACGGCTCCCTTCCTGGCCCGCCTCCTCCGCCTCCTCCTCCAGACCGCTACTGGAGGACGACGGAGGGCGAAGACGTCCTGAACCAGGACGGCTTCAGCCTCCTGCAGAACCTCCAGCCGACGTCCAAACCCGTGCTGGTACCCAGAGGCACCGCAGTGAGTAACGCTTCGGATGCTTTAGTGGAAAGTGCTCTCCTTCCTGAGTCCTACCACTTGTTAGTTTTTTTTCTTTTTTTTCTTTTTAAGCTGAACTAGAAAAAAGGTTTTATTTGCATTGGTTTTAAAGTAAAAACATGATTTTAAAAAAAAAAAGTGGGCCCAAATTTCTTGCCGATGTTTCAAGTCAGCACTGCTAGGCCTGTCACAATGATCAATAAATCAATTGATCACGATAAAGTAGAACAAACTCAACCATTTCCATTGGCGTAATTTATCGTTTCTTTTTTTTTTCTCTCTTTCTACCAAAAACTAGATGATAAAACTCCTCAGTCTGGCGCGCCCATCTTAGAAGGACAATTGCGTCTTGATGATTCGTTTTATTTGTTGTTTTGCTCATTTATATTTGATATTTAAAATGGCGTCCAGTTCCAGTGTTGAATGTTCATTAACATTTAAAGTTTACTGATCTTAGAGAATGTCTTCTTGCTTTGCCGATAGGTTATATTATCTAAAAATGGTCAAAACGGCGATGTTGTCGTTCATCGCAACAATTTCTGGAACAATTTATCACCCAGCGAAATTTGCTATTGCGACAGTAGCAGCAGTTGCAGGAAACTCCTTTCTGCATGGAGTTTGCTAATTGATTGGCGTTGGGTGTGAGTGTGTTGTCATGGTTGCGTGTTTCTCTGCTGCCCTGTGATGACCTGGTGACCTCTCCGGGGGCCTCTCCTGCTTTTCGCCCGATGACCCAGAATGACCCTGCAAAGACAAGCCAGTGGTTTGCTGTTGAGCCTCTCATGCTGGTTTATTAAACATCCTTCTGATAAACAATATCAAATATCCTTTTCTAAAGTAAAGGATAAAGCAAAAAGCTAATAACTTGGTCAGCTAGTAAGATGACTCAGGAGGTAGTTAGATGAGTTTGATTGGAGATATTTAATCCGTTGAACTTCTTGAACCCGTGAAAATAAAGACCTACAGCCCATAGACAGTATTCGTGTGGCTTAAACATGGTTTTAGCTCAGGAACTAAAGGTCAAAAATTGAGTTTAAGCCAATCGATTTGGTTTGTGAAAGGCGGATTGTTGGTTATGAGCATGAATAAATGCCGTGTTTGTCGATCATTTAAGGTCTATTACCACTTTTTGACAAATTGGCACACAATTTGAGCATGTCTCCGTCTTTTGTTTAACTTGTGTAGCAGTATTAGTCACCGTGTGATTCAGCCCGGGCCGCTTCTGGTAATCGGCCTCTTTTTTTTAAATTTTTTTTTATGGCGCCCGCTGCTGTTTTCCTGACCGTCTGTCGACGAAGGAGCAAAAAGCCGGCTCACGGGCCTGCAGACGGTCGCAGGTTTCTGTCATTCCCTCCCCGATCAGCACCGCGGGTCAAACTGTTATCAGAAAGCACGTGACTTCCAGACAGCGGGGCAGATCAGTTGTAATCTGATAAGGCTGCGGTGATGCTGCAGCCTGCACAGACAAGCCGAGCTGAAAGGGCAGCGGAGGAGATAGAGGTTTCACCCTCTGTTTTCGGGTTATCTGAGTGGGATCGTTGCTACCGTGAGCGACTCTCGGTGTCTTGAGACGCGCTCTCCCAGCATGCCTTTCTGCAGAGAGAGAGAGAGAGAAAGAGAGAAGGGAGCGCGACGTCATCTTGGAAAATGTGTAATCGGACTCCTGTTTGCCGTCTCTTCTGATTACAAGCCAAACCCTCTGAAGGTTAAAGGTTGCATTTCTTCCCCCCCCTTGCTCAGCGTCTCCTCCTGCTATTGGCGGATCAGCGGAGCAGACTTCCTGTTCCTCCTTCGCCGCTGCTCGCTTCTGTTGTTTGTGTGAGTGTTTTGCAGCGAGCGGGTTCTCTCGGCAGACGTATGTGGCTCCGGAGGATGTTGAGAGAGGGATGACCTCACGCCTGCTGGGGCGCCACCCTGATCTCTGAGGCGACACTTCAACCAGCTCCCCAGCCGATTAACGGCTTGCCTTTTAGCTCTTTGTTGCACGAAGGTTTGTTGTTGGATCGGCCGAGTTTGCCGAGGTTCTGTTCGGGTTGTATTGGAACCTCGGCTTTTGCAGAAAGGAGAGGGAGGGAGAGAGAGAAAGCAAAAGTGGCAGAAATGACAGATTAAAAAGTACGAGTGGGAAACGGAAAGGCTTGGCGGTCTGTGGTGCAACGGAAAAAAATAGACATCAGATGTGTGTGTCTGATGTCGGTGGAGGAGGGGAGGAGTCGGGGAGCACATGCTGAACGCTGCGCAGTGATGGAAAGCACATGTACGGGGGAATAAACAAGCAGTCCGCTGCTGAACCTCACTGGTGGAGCTGGTTGGGTTCAGCTACCTTCTGTTGTTTCTCTGAGTCGACCAAACGATGCGCTAGATGTAAACTGTCGGAGTTGAGCTTGCAGTAATTCTCATCCGAGGGGTAAGAAGATGCTTACAGACTTGACCTCCAGTTCTCACGCCGACTTGTGTTGTGTTGTCTATGTGCTCTGTTGTGTAATAGCAGCCCGGATGACACTTTTATAGGTTTGTGGTGTGAAATAATGGCATAATAGAGGAAGTTCAAAGACATGAAGCGGCCTCTTTTAGGCATGGGAATTTTTGGATCAGGATTTTACTGAAATGGGAAACGTGTTATGATTTTGCTTGACCATTCATATCTATTATAGTCCATTCAAATTGTGGCTATTTTCATCAGCTGCTTTAGTCATTGTTTTTCTTTTTTTTGCTCGCTGACTTCTTCCAAATTAGCGAGATTCTTCAAATCTGCTGGATTTGAAGAGCTGGCAGATCTTTTATTTCATTTCTAAGTTTAGTGTCAGAGATGCAAGAAACTCAGCCGAAGCCCAGAGATGTACGGAGCCACTCAAAAGAAAATGATTTCCAGGCATGCCTAAAGGAGAGAGAGGGAGAGAGAGAGAGCAAGACGTTCAGTAGATAATAGGAAGGCTGAATGTACAGAATGTTTATTTTATTAACACTAACGGTGCTAATTGATAAAATAAGATTATTGGGATCTGCAAAGAAACAAAAAAGGGTCTCGAATGTTTCTTTGATTTAAGAAATATTTACAAAGTCCTAAATGTCTATTAGACATTAGAATAAGAGTCAATTTAATTAAAAATGCTTATATGCTTATTTTGTCTTTAAAGCAGGTCACTTAAAGGGAAAAGCTAAAAATAACAATAGTGAGCTAAGAATAACATGTACGTTTTTCTGAGTTTTTATTTATTAAGACCTAAAACCTGTATTGTTTTTAATGTCTTATCTGTATCAACCTCCTCATTATGCGGACCGCATCATCAATCTCGAGGGCTGCAAAAGGCCCTCGAACCTCAACTTGAACACTCCTGCTATAAAAGTGTCGTTGTTGCAAATTTATTCCTGATAACTGGTTAAATTTATAAAAGTATCAAGTTAGTTAAAGCAAACTAACTCAGTTTACTGAACAGAAAGAAAAATGTCTAATTGTTCTTATTCTCCCAGCCCAACCCCACTTCACTGCGAGAGATGGCCTCTGGTCATCCTTCCCACAAACCCGTGGGCCCCACAGGCCGAGGTCGAGGTCCGTCCTGCTCACTGACCCCCAAAGGCGGCGTTCCCTCCCAAGGCCTGCAGAGCAACGGCAACATGCTGGAGCGGATCCTGGAGAAGCCCAAGCTGGTGGTGGTGGAGGAGCCCAAGGACCGGGGCATGAGGTTCCGCTACGAATGCGAGGGCCGCTCGGCCGGCAGCATCCTGGGGGCGTCCAGCACCGACAACAACAAGACGCAGCCCACCATAGAGGTACACGCTTGATTTCGGTTTCCTTACTGAGGGGAGTTTACGAGCCCTCCGCGACGGTTAGAGGCGCAAAACCACAACTGAGGCTGTTTGTGAGCCCCGGCTGAGGCGAGGTGTGGAAATGGGGGGGCGGAGTCGAGAGGCTGCGGTCGGCAGACATTGATTAGAAAGTCCCCGCAAATCCAAACTATCTCTGTGGTCGGGCTCTCAAGGTTTATCCCCCCTTTTTTTTTTTCTACAAACAAACGCCACAGACACCCTCAACCCATGCGACCTCGCGCAGCAAGTAGAAAAAAAGAAAACGCAGCTTGACAGTGAGAGAAGAAGAAAGGCTGTCGATTTGTCACAACCAGATAAACGGGTTGTTCTGACAATGGGTGCAAAAAACAAAAGACTATTTAAAGTTAGCCAAGCTCTCTTAAAACCTGGAGTGACTCTAAAGTTACCTTAAATATTTGTTGCAATTTCATAACATCACAATGAACATTGAAGGAGAATCGAGCCTGAAGTTTGAGTTTCAGTGGAGGAAAAAAAAAATCACACAATGTTTTATTTTTTTTTTTATGAAATTCCAGCTGCTGTCCCTATTTGTCATTAATCTTCTCCTATGTTATAAATATAAAGCATACAGATAGGAATCTTTGACTATGTCAAACTCGAGGCCCGGGGGCCAAATCTGGCCCGTCGTAGCTTTTTTTGAGTGGCCCTTTAAACCCAAATAAGTCCTTCAAGTTTTTCACAAATTTGCAAAAATATTTACACAAAATCAACAAATCTCCCAATTTTGTTTCTGATTTTATTTTACATTTTTTCAAAACTGGCAAACAACGTTGGGTTTAAATGACTGGTGCCTCAAGTTGTAGTCCATATTAAAAAGTCACATTTAACATCCCACATTAGCAAAAATAAACATTCTTTACAAACTAAATTGGCACAAAATCTGTCATTTTGACTGCATAAACATTAAAAATCAAAAGTCCTGGAGGAACCACTGTTTGTTGATATTTTACCAGTCTATTTGGTTTGATCAATATTTCCTGGCACCACCGGCCCTTTAAGAACGTTCAGATTTTTGATATGGCCCAAAATGAAAATGAGTTTGACACCCCTGCTCTGGATAATCCAGTCCTGGCTTCTCTTCGTCTCAACCCGCAGGTTTAGGTCTGGGGATTGTTAAGGAAGGAGGTCGATTTATTTATCCGAAGTATTTCTGTGTTTGTTTTGCCATATGGTCAGGATTATCATCCTTCCAGTGACGACCCACTTTCAGTTTACTGCCTGGCTTTTATTAAAAATGAGCTGGTATTTCACAGAGTTTATGGCACAATTTACTTTAACAAGGTTCCTTTAGGAGAGAAACAGACCAATTCTCTCTACTGTAGTGAACAAAGGGCAAAAAGTGCTTTTCCGTGTTGTCATCCTTTCTACATTAAATCCACTTGGAGTGTTCCCAACCACAGACTCCAGATGGAGACTGAGATATATCCTTTTGTCCTTTTCTACCCCCCTTATCATGCAGCTATCTGTTTGTTTTTGCAAAATGAAATGGATCCTTGAACAGCATTCAGTGTTTTTCGCATTTCAAATAATAAAAAAAACCAAAACATTTTTGTGGTCGGTACTTTCAACTTGCTGATTTTTGGCTCATGTGGCAAAAAGTTTGGACACCTGTAAAATGTAAAAATACCAAAGTATAAGCTCAGAAACAACACTCTTAATTTCACCTCAATTGTGCTCTAACCAAAGAAGTTTGGATTTTTCTGTCTTTTTTTTTTTTTTTTAGCTTATGATAAAATGTGAGTTTATTTTACTCCACCAGTAAACGTGTTCTTGACTGGTCCTTCTTGTAACACCGCTGTTCCTTCCGTCTCTTTCAGATTCAGGGTCCTGTTGACCACATAAAGAAGGTCACAGTGACCGTTTCTCTGGTCACCAAAGACTATCCCCACCGGCCTCACCCGCACTGCCTTGTGGGTAAAGATTGTGTAGCTGGCTCGGGAATCTGCGTGGTCTGCTTTAACCCTCATACCACCCGACGTCACAGGTCGGCGTCCTAAATATTTTTACTTGTTGGTCGTTCCAAATGCACATTAGGTTTTAATTCCCCTTATTTTATTTATTTATTTTTTTAAATCGTTTTTGTTTAAAATTTGCAGCTTTGCTAATCTCGGCATCCAGTGTGTGAGGAGGAGAGAGCTGGACGTGTCGCTGCAGAAAAGGAGAAACCAAAACATCGACCCTTTTAAGAGTGAGCTTCACACACACACAAATACAGTTACAGATGTCGTGGTAAATCTTCAACCAGACAACACGTTCAGCGCTTTTCCTCTCCCGCAGCCGGTAACACTAAAGGGATCGAGGACATGGACATGAACGCGGTGCGTTTGTGTTTCGAGTGCCTGCTCGAGTGGGACGACGGCAGGAAGGACTCGCTCTGCCCGGTCATCTCCAAGCCGATCTACGACAAGAGTAAGAGATCGCCGCCGCCGCGCTTCCTGACGACTCTCTCTCTCGCTACATGAGCTGCGTTCACGCTCCGCTCTGTGTTCTTCCAAAGAGGCCACGACCACGTCGGAGCTGAAGATCTGCCAGCTGAACCTGAGCAAAGGCTCCTGCAGAGGCAAGACGGAGGTCTACATGCTGTGTGACAAGGTGCAGAAAGGTAACGGAGGCTTTCATTCCCACTCGGAAACTTTTCATTTGGGGTGGAAAAATGTGGATATAGTACAATAACAACAACTACGTTCGTTAGGCTTTGTCTGGAACCAACGACTGTTGCTGTAATCGGTTATTCTGTTGATTAGTTGGACAATTAATCGATTAATTGGATTAAAAAAATCTCAACTATCTGAAGATTTTTTTTTTTTTTAAACTATTAGAAAATCATATTGTTACCAATGAAGAAATTCAATTTATTTCAAATCCATTTTGCATAAGAAAATCGTTGAATTGCCTAAAATGCATTCCCTTAGTGATTTCTTGACCATTTAAAGATTTGTTGATTCATTTTGTGCGATTTAACAATTGACAACTAGATGGCAAAAGATTTTGAACGAGGTCAAGATAAACCTGTCGGGTTTGAACATATTTACAAACAGACAGTTTTTCCAAATTACATGCAAGTTGTACATATTTTTGTACAGTTTTGACTTAATTACTGCTCTGAATATATTTTTCCTTAAACAAATTGGCCTTTCCTGAGCCTGTCTTCTCCAGTTAATTATTAATTTGTAGCTAAAATAGTTGAAGATTGTTCAAGTAATCAATTAATCCGATTAATTCTTTCAGTTTGTTCCTGCTTGGATTGCAAGTGTGACATTGTCATGAGTTATTATTTAAAATAGGACGCTTTTCTTATTTTATTCCCGTTTTTTGGACAAAAAAAGAACCCGTAAAGTTTCTGCTTATTCATCTCAAAGAATAAAACGGTGCAGAATTAAGTCTGGTATTGTTGCTGGGATCAATCTGTTCTCCTTCCTCTAATCGCCAGACGACATCGAGATCCTCTTCAGGCAAGGCTCGTGGAAGGCGAACGGCGAGTTCGCTCAGACGGACGTCCACCGGCAGATAGCCATCGTGTTCAAGACGCCGCCCTACCAGGACCAAGACCTCACGGAGGAGGTCGAGGTCAATGTCGTGCTGCGCCGCGTCTCGGACCAGATGGAGAGCGAGCCCGTCTCCTTCACGTACTTGCCGCACAATCCCGGTCAGTCGGGGCTGCCGCCTCGTGTCGGTCAAACTTTAAGCGGAGAACAGGTAGAGCGGGCCGGAGAACCGCACTGGGCTAATCCAAGCGTGGCCGCTTTGTGTTTCAGATCCGTATGAAGTGAAGCGAAAGAGAGCCACGATTAAACGGGACGTTGGTGTGACAGGTGAGACTTCTGCTTTCACTCTGATGTTTATTTTTAAGGTGTGACTCATGAATTAGACCAACAATGCTGCTGTTTCTGTAAAAGCTGAGCATACCTACTGAGTAGTGTGGTCTGATTGTAAATGTTTGAGCCATTCACTGCTTTTTTTTTCTTTTTTTTTTCCTCTTTTAAATAACCGACAGACTGTGATACCTGCTTACTGTCAACAAAAGAAATCCCCGAGCCGTTTGTTAGTTTGATGGCTTCAGCAAATCTAAAAAACCACATCCTCAAAAAAATGGCCAGGGGAGGAAGAAGGGCAGCATTTATCTGGCTCATTTTAGAAATGACCAGAAGATGTAAATGATAAGCAGAGAGCGGTTTTAAGTTTGTAAGGTTTTAAAGCGGTAATAATATTCAAACGGCCATCGTTTTTATGGAAGTTATGCTGATTGTAAAAAAAACAAACAAAAAGATAACAAAAGGGATTGTAATATAGGTTAAACGTATGAAATTCTGCTCTTCAACAAAATACAGTATTTAATAAATATTTATTTATTTGTCGATATAAAAAAAAATATTTATAGTTTTTATATAGAAAATGGAATGAGAATTTACTGCAATTCCCGTTCCAGTTTGTACCAGGTGAACTTTTCCCAAATCATCTCTGGCCCCTAATCAAACCAACGTCTTCTTCTAACATTTTTGGTAACGTTACTGTTTAAAATTCAGACAAAAAAAAAAAAAAGAGAGAGAGAGAGGAAAAAAAAACTAGGTTAGGCATGATAATTTGTTATTTAGCTAACTTAACAAATTCCCTCAACTGAAAATGTAACTAAATGCACTATGACCTAATGTGAAGACTTAAGACTTCAAGTTAAGTTTTCTAAAGTTTAGATTTTTTTTCTCAACACCTCTAGAGGCGCCGTGGACTCGTCGCACAAACACTCGCTCGTCTGTAGGTGCCATTTTTCTGCACATTTCCTTACAGTAATGAACAATTACTCAACCGGCCATCATATTTTATCACCCTAGCTGAAAGCTGAAAGCTGAAAAAGCCAAATGTTGACATGAGGTTTGCCTTCCGTTCTCAAATAAACACCACGGATGGATGTTTACACTCGCCTCAGCCAACGACTTATTCATATTCATTGCATTTAGCCGTAACGGTGAACCAGATGGCATTACACAAGAACTGGGTCCACATGGCTTCATTATTTTACAGACGCACCACAAAAGAGCCTTTTTGATCGTTATTATGACTCGCTGAGAGACCTCAATGAGTGAGTCATTGTCACTGATGACAACAATAATGTCTCTCTTTAAGAAAGTATGAATCATAAAAAACATATTTTTTTTTTAAGATGGTTTGTTTTTATTTCATTACCACTCACAGCTGATCCATTACTATTTTTTTTTAATGATTAAATCCAGTATAACTTTCTTCTTTCTGCTCCTCCTACATTTCATGTGATGAGTGAATCACATGAAAATGTGACATTTGCATGATCTGCTTCATGAGGCCGCTGTAATGCACAGAAACCTGATAGAAGAAGTAGGAAAATGCCCCTGAGCAGGCCATGTGACATGCCCGGCAAACCTTTCAAAGACTTGGATGGTATCACACAGAGTAGTGGAAAAATTGAATAATTGAAAGAATGACCTTTTCCATACTTTCTTGGAAGATAGTCTGCTAAATTAAACCAGTTTCAATATGACCCCAATTTCTTATTTTACATATTTGATGGCAGCATTATGTTCTGATTCTTTTCATTTTTTTTTATTTCACAATCTTGTCTTGACTAATTTGGGTAAACCGCACAGCAACTGTTGGTTACACAGCTAAAAAGTCTTCCTGTTTTTCTATTTATTTATATATAAGAAAATAAGTTGCTGTCTACGGCGTAAATTTTGGGGAAAATTCTTTGTAAAGCAAGATGATTTTGTAACTGTGAAATCTACCAAGCCCTTCTGCTGCTAATGCTAATTTATAAGTAGATTCATGCTTTATGCATGCAAAACGTTAAGAGAACTGACACCAAAACACTCAGTTTGACCTAAGTTTACAGTTTTAGAGAAATGATGTCGAAAACGCCTCATGGTGACATTTTTAAACCAGCATCTGTTAGCAGCTGGTGCTGTTAGCTCAGTTAGCAGGCTAACGGTAACAGCTCATCTGCGTATTTTCTTTATTTGAAATATTCCTATGTTGTGTCAGACTTTCTGTGTATCCAAATATATTTTACTCCAATTAAGCAGTTAAGAGGCTAAATGTGTAAGAGAGTGAAATGAACCAACTTTTCACCACTCACTCATCCTTCATGTTCTTTGCTAACGTTTGTTGTTGGTCCTCGCTAAAGCCATCCATTTTCTTTTACCGATTTCTGAAGAGTTCATTTAAGTGCCAAATACCTTTTAGTGCTTTAAATGTCAGCCCAAAAGCTAGTCTGATGAAGAGCAATCTTGTTTTCCCCCTGAAAAATCTCTAAATTAGACCTAAAGAAGACCAGAGTAGCAGACTTTCCACTAGCTTCATCTGAACGCTACGCTAGCAAAGGTTGTTCAAGGAAGCTCCATCAGTAATGGAGCTAGCAAAGCTAACAAAGTTAACTAATTGGATACCAGAAACATTTGTGTACGTACCTTTTAGGTTTCCTATGTACGTCTTTGTATTTAAAATCAATCAAGTTTATTTGTTTGGCGCATTTCAGCAACAAGGCAGTTCAAAGGGCTTTACATCATAAAAACATTTAGAAAAAAAGTCATAAAATCGTCAAACAGCTGTGAAACCAGTAACCAACATTACATTTTGTCAAGTGCCATCATCGATACACACCAGATACACCGATCAATGTTTTAATTATTGTCGAAAGCAACTCCATAAACCTTGAGGGTTTTTAAAAGTGCAATGATTCTTCTGGCTCCTAATATAGCAGCCATTTTGGATAATTGTTGCTATATTTGTAACCGTAATCTCTGAGAATCTGAGTATAAATGGATGAAAATTAAATAAAAAATTTTTGCCAAAATATGCCCATGAGGAAATGTACTTTTGGATTTTTGGCTCCTATACCAGCACAATGATGTGAATATAACTTTGAACAAAGAGAGGAAGCCAGAGGACCCAGAGAAAACCCATGCATGCAAAGGAGAAAATTCAAACTCTGTGCAAAAAGACCTCGGATTCAAACCCAGGACCTTCTTACTTGAAGGCAAAAGTCCAACCAGTTGCACCACATTTAAGCCGAAGGAGCAGTCATTTTATATTCCCTGAATGGAAACTTTCCACCAGATACCTGTATTTTTCTTCTCTGTAATCTGTAACCCGTGTATTTATTTATTTTTTTTTCTGCAGAGCCAGCACCGTCTTCAAAACAGACCTCGAACTTCCTCATGGAGACACAAAACATGACGGCATCGGATGACAGCCACCTGGCCTTCCTGTCTTCTGAAACGGGGGTGATGGACCCCGGCATCCTTGACGAACAGATCATGCTCGACCTCTTTCAGTTTTTGACCGACCAGAACTCGACGGGCGACGCCGCCGCAGACGCCAACGGTTTCCCCTGCCTGAATGTGAATCTAAACGCAAACTACAACCACTTTCCACCGGACTTTTCCCAGTTCAACGACATCCAGTTTAATATGCTTGTCACCGACAGCCAGATGGCCCAGTCGGAACAGCAGGACGGCGTCATGCAGGTGAAAACGGAGGAACAGCTATGAGCTCACGTTTCTCCTCGCAAGTCGTTTCTGGATCTCGGACTGGGATTCATTTCGGTACGGACCAGAAGAGGTCAGAGCAGATTCTCCTAAACCACCAGGAAGCGAGACACGTCGTTTCCTAAAGCTGCTTGCACTGTGTATTGTAGTTTTAAACTGATTTTTAGTTTCAACACATTGCTCTGTTTACATTTTAAAACGCCCATGTATTTTAACTTTATATTGAAGCCTTGCTGGACGAGGCCAATGAAACCCAGAGCATGTCAACTTACCTAGGCCCTTTGTGTGAGTGCTGTAAAGCATTACTTTTAAGAATTACGAGTCAGACCAAAGGCTTTCAAAGCTTCTCTTTTAAACTTGAGCCATTCCAGTTTTTGTTTTGTTTTTTCTTGTCCTTAGTGAATTGTGTATTAAAAAACCTGGATATTTGGGAGAAAACTTCCTGCCTAATCTTGGATCACCAGCTTTCACATCAAGTCTGAGCAGCTCCGGACACTGTTCTCTTTAAATGTGGCCCCACTTGTTTAATTATCTACCTACATGTAATAGAAACCAGCCCTCCTTCTATTCTTGGACCTGCTTGTGTCAGTTCCCTTTGTGCCACAGTTTCGCTCCCGTGAGCTGAATTCACCTTCTGTCACATGTCCTACTCTGCCCCCTGGCTGTAGTGTAAATATGTGAAATAAAAATAAAATATAAGTGTGATTCCTTTGTTGTTGCGTCCCTTGAATTTGACAGACGGGTGTGAAATTTGAACATTTAAATGTGAACAGAGTGACTCGTTTTATCTTGTTAATATCTTTTATCTTTTTTTAAGGAGAACCATAAACGTGTGGCATTTATCACCTGAACGTCACAACTAATAATGCTTTGTCCGCCAGAGTAAGTGGGCGTGCCACGTTGATGCGCTGAGGTTGAGAAAACCTCAAAGTTTCTGCTTTCCTAGTCGAGCTGATTCATCCGTCGCTGACTCACAGGGGCCTCTGTCAGGTTCCCAGGAGCTGGGGAAACTTTAACTTTAAGAAACAGGAAATCAGAAGTTTCATTCATCAGATTTAAACGTTGCTTACAGAGGGCAATTGTCGGCCATCTACAGATTTCCAACTTTGTGAAAAAAGTATCAAGAACCTTTTTGTACTTTCTCTGCTTTCCTTACCCACATTTTTAGATTATTGGTTTGAATTTCACTAACTTTGAAAAGCGCCTCTCGGTCAGGCTAAGACTGACACGTTCTGGGTTGACCAAAATAAATTCAATGACCGCTGAGAAACAAAGCTGCTGAGTCATCTCTATGACTCTGCTGAAAAGAGGCATAGAGATATTTCTAACAGTAGAAATATCTATGACTCCAGGAAACTACAGTAAGAGAAATGGAGAAAACGTAGCGGCGTTAAACCACCAATCAAAATGACTCCAGGCGTCTGTCCACAACTTATCTTGGTGAGTTGTGGACAGACGAAGGAAATCAGAAGGAAGTCAGAATAATATGAAGGTTTAAGGTTGCTGTTTGTGATTCAACATTAGACGCCTGCACAGCTTACCCTAAAATATACTCCATGTTTCTGAAAGCAACAAATAATTGACGGTCTTGCACCCTCGGACGTTTCTCCTTCGGTCATTTTTTGCTCATCAGTGGCTGCAGCCAGGAAGCGGTGTCATCGGATGGCCGCCAGCTTCCTCCGACTGCTTCCACCCTTAGCAGTAACATTGTCCCAGTGGTTCTCTGCAGTGGCAGACAATCACTCCTCATGTCTCCCGTTCTGCCAGCTCATCTCGTCCCAACTACTCCGTATCCAACAGGACCCACCTGTTGGTAAATCAAAATGACTTTCCATTAAAATCCCTCATCATGAGGTACCATAGCAGCAAATTGACCTCTAGAGAGCTGATGGTCTTAGAGTCAAATGCTTATGTTTGACTTATTTTCTCCAGACATCATTTAAACGTGTCAGTCGTCCGTCTGCCCGCTCATGTCCTCTCTTCATAGAGCAGACGCTGCCTGAAGACTCTCATCATTGTTGGCTTGAACTGAATTTACTTGTCTTGCAGCCACAGGGAAACTCCGCACCAGGCCGGTCTGCGAAACCTTTTCAATTTGATAAAACGCGTTTCCTGAGAAACGATACCATAAAACCTGCCCGAACACGTCCAAGCCCCCTGCAAGCCGAGGGCAGGAAGCAGGTTTTTAATTGTGATGAAGTGGTTTTTAAATGGGCCATTTTACAGTACAGCTGAACTGAGCCTTGCTAGACGAAAGGAAGACAACGCTTTAGAAATCCCCCTTCAGGAATTACTATTGTCAACTTTTAGCTTTGTCTCTTGACACAAAAGACAGTCGGCAGTAATAACTGATAAACAGGTTTGTGAAGAAAGCCAACACCTCTATTTGTTAAGAATGAAAATGATTGAATAAATTGAATACGTTTCAGTGGGAAACTCCTGGATTTCAGTTAGCGCAATTAGCTACGCGCTAATTGGAGCATCTGTGTTGGCCAATGGTTGTCAAGCGTTCTTAATGCCAACAGTGGTGGCGAACAGGCTCTCTGCTGGTACTGAAACAGAACAAAATGGTGGAATCTATTGAATCTATTGACAAGTCACATAATCGTGTGTTGCCAGATGAAATGGTATGGCGAGCCGGCAAAGATAGCTAAAATAAACTGTGGTTTAAGCAGAATCTAATCCTCACTTCTGGAAACAGATGTTCAGCAGATGTTTCCAGAACTATTGCAGGAACTGAATAGTTCTGGATAAATGAGAACGTGGGACAGAAGCAGCTGACATTTCTATGCAATTTGTTGGCAACATTCACTACAATGATCTTGACTACGGATCGTGTTGCCGTGGGAGACGGTGCCTGGATGAATCCTCAAAAGTAACTGGTGCATGAAACCAGTCTACCATTAACCAAAAGCAATAAACCCTTTGAGATAAGGCCAGACGCTTTACAATAACCCTTTGTGACGAGTTGCTAGTTATCAAAGAGACGCTATGTAAAGCAAAGACGCCCTTAGTTTCCCCTCTCACAGCTTTTGATTCATTTTCTGCCATAAATAATGACCTTGCGAAACCCTTTGCGAGTTTTATATGCCCAAGATTTAAATTCTCGCTCTTTCTTTTTTCTTTAGATTTCAGAGTAATTTCTTTCTAATTGTAAAAAGAACCGGTGATTCTGGAAAAGATTTGGGATTCTGACATTAAAGAAAGAAAAAAAAAAAAAAAACCCAGTAGGAACATTTATTTTAGTAGCTAATAATCACCAATTGTACTTTGGCCTGGAGGGTGTACTTTATTTTTATGACGATGTTTAAAGTTTTATGTCAAGACATACACAGTTGTTGTTTTTTTTTTGTGTGTGTTTTTTTTTGTGTGTGTGTTTTTTTTTAAACTAATTTTCAGTGAATCAAAGAACTTTTAGAGCTTAAAAAAAAAAAAAAAGTTAACACCAAGTTGTGTTTCCAATTTGCTTTACCTGAATAGGTTTGCTTGGATTGTGCACATCCTGGGAAATGATTGAACTGGGCGATGAGTCAAGTGTGATGGAAACTATCAGAGCTATAACTTAGAGAGCAAATCAGGTGACATCAGTGTTTTTTGTTTTCACTTCCAACACCTTTCACTGGTGTGACACAGATGAGGTCACACCGATTAGTTCAGTGCAGTGAATCACCCACTGTGTCAAATGTTTACTTCAGCTTAATAAGTACATACTTCATGTAAATTGCAATAAAAATAAATAAACCAGGGATGGCTTTAAAATGAATGTTTTTACTGTTAGAAGAAGTGGCTTAAAAACAGCCAATTAAAACCGACTAGACACACAAAGAGCCCAGATTCCCGACCAAAAGAGGACAAAACCTGAACTGAACGCACCAAATAAGGTCCTCGGGTGACAGTTTCGTCATCTGTTTACTTATTTCAATTTTCCACGGGGGGTAATTCCACTCACAGCCTCGACCTGCAGTGAGGACTTCAAGCCTCGTGTTTGCAGGTGTTGCCTGTTGCCTGGTTACAAAACGCCCACGGGAGTCCCCGCGCCGCGGGAGGGAGAAAGGGAGGGGGAGAGAGAGAGAGGGGGGACCCACCGCGTCAGCTTCACCTCATCGCTGCGTTCAGGAACCGCAGCAGCAACTGTCACTAAACAGAGACGAAAACGAAACTGGACGAGGAGAGAGCACGAAAAAAACAACTCGATCTCGATGCGGTTTTTTTTTGTGTGTGTGTGTGTGTTTTTGTGCAAACATCAGCACCTTTTTGATCTCCACTGCTCGTGTGTAAGACCTGGAAAGCCCCCAATATTCACCCAGGCAGATGTGCGTTTTACCTCGAGCCAGAAAACCCTGCAGGTTGTGAAGCTGGAGACGTGCGTGTTGTGCGTTTTGGTTCAAATGTGGGTGATTTAGTCTGCGCTCAATTTATTTAATTTCACAAAGAGGATCTGAGGGCTCCATCATTCAAATGATCCACCTCGGCTGTTTTCTTAAATTTCTATTTTTCAGCACATTGGCTCCACCTGGCGGCAAACACAGGTACAGCTCACAGAAACAGGGCAGTGGTCATTTTGCCCTTTGTTTTATCTAATTGGCAGATGGTTGCGCCAAAGTAGCTTGAACTACTGGATTCGTCTCTAAGTGATCTGGTTATGTGAACTTTTTACAAAGTAGCATATTTTTTCCCCCTATTTGTAGCTTTGTATTAGTTTCCAAAAAATAAAAAAAATAAAAAATCTCTCTCTATATATATATATATGCCCATGGCTTTTCTTTACTCTGCAATTTACACATCACAGTTAGAGTTCAGTGTTCAGTTGGGATTTTATGTGACAAACCAGCAACATAAATAAATAAATTAAATTAAATAGTTTCAAAGTGGAAGAAAAATGCTTTGGTAAATAATGGGGGGTGAACGTTTCTGCTCAGTTTCTCATCGCTCTACTTTTTGCTTCTCTTACTGTTGGGAGTCTCTGCCACAACAGTAAGCAGTAAGCAATACCACCAAAAGTGGTAGTGGCTTCTCTGCAATACCACTTTTATTTTTGGATCATATTACGGCATGGTGTTGGACTTAATTCCATAATCTTTCACTTCCAACACTGAAAACATTTACATTTTGATAGAATGTGAAGTTTGGTAAATAACTCGCATGTAAAACATCTGATTTCGTTTTGTTGTGAAAAAAAAAAAAATATCTAGTATGGAATGGATTTTTTTTTTTTTAGATCTATGGGCTGAGACTCTGTTTTCCTAACTGTCACCACATGTCTGTCGGGTCTATTCAAAGATCTCAGCTCAGGTTTCTAGAATCTTTACAAACAACGAGGAACATCAACTCTTCTGGATGAAGGTAACCTGACCATCATCTCGTTTCTTTAGGCTCTTGAATCATTCAGGACATATAGTGAAATGTAGCAGAGAAACTATTTATGGGAAATTACAAGAAGCTTAAACAGGTTCTAATAAAAAAGTTACTTTATTCAATAAGATATACATCTGTGGTCATACGCCTCTGCTGGGTATTTACAGCGTTTCTTTCCGCGATCCTTGGAAGTATTTTGTGCCAGTCTTTTGAAACATGAATGAAATAAATAGACGTTATTCCCTCGGGACTTCATCGTTTGCGATTCCTCCGCTTGCTTTCACCGCCTTGGCGTCACGACTGCCATCGCCGTCTTCAGCGTCCTGATGACTTTCAGGGTTCAGTCCCTGTCCAGTTCAGCTGATTCACTTCCTCTCTGCGACATGCGGCTCTAAAAGTTTCTTGATCTCAAGCTCCTGCACAAGCTTCTCCACCAAGACCTTAAACTGAGGCTCCGGCTCCTGAAACGACGAGAGGCAGAACAAGGCAAAGTCACCAACCTGCAGACGGCACATTTCATTTGAGCCGGAGTAAGAGCTTCATTTAAACAACAAAATGTATCTTTTAATGGATCGTTTACAGCTTTTTTGCAGCTGTAAACGTCAATATCGTCGACTAATAGCGAATATCTGCTGGATTAGCCTACGCCCCCGCACCGTTTTGCTACGTCATGGCGATCCTCCAAAATTCAGATGATCTTAAGCCTTTCAATCACGAGAATCTACATCAGAGGTTCATGTAGAAGAAAAACAGATGCTGCAGTTCAGGGAAACATCATGGCGAGTGAGGCAGGAGGGGCCCAATCAGAAGACATAAACAGCGTCATTCTTTAAAAGCTGCAGAGTCTTCCCACACATGGTATTCATTTCAGCAAATCATTGGACTGGATGGGCAACATACATGCATCTTTACTTTTCTCTCAGCCTGGATTTTGTAACGTATATGTCTCAAACCTTTAGAGTTGAACAAACATGACGTCACTGTGGCAGAAAGACAGGAAGACTGGTTACCTTGTGCTCCAGCAGCCTCTGTTTCTCCACGGCCTCGTCCAGGGTCAGACCCACCCACTCCGCCTCTTCCTCTGGGATCTCAAACTGCTGCTCAGACAAAAAGAAAACATAAAACAGGCATTTAAAAAAAAAGAAAAAAAAATTCTCTCTTAAAGCAAAATGAATTCTCAAAAGTTGCGTCAATTCGTGGCTAGGCACCTTGTACTTGTTGTAAACGGTCTCCCTCTTGACCGGGTCGTCGGGGTAAAGCTCCGTGTCTCTGCGGGCCAGGCGGAGCAGCATCGCCCTCTTCAGGTTCATCCCCAGCCTGGAGTTCAGGTCCTCCTTCGGTGTCTGAAAAGCGCCGACCATTAAAAGTCAGGAAGACGTATTAGTATGGGGAAAAACAAATTCATGGCCACGCTTACTTTCAGGATGTAAAAGTCGAAGCCGAAGGCGGCGTCGATGAGGTCCAGAGTGCGAGGCGTCACGTCGATGGTGAACTTGTGATCCAGGATCTCGCTGTACAGTTCCCTCCTGAGCACCTGCGGCTTCCAGACCTTCTTCAGGCGGTTGGACATCTGAGCGACAGATGGGTTACAGTGAACTTTGGATAAGACAGAGCAACTCGAGAGTCCGACTGTTGACATACTTTGTCATTGTTGGCATATCTGAAGCCTCTTATCCAGCCCTCTCCGGCCCACAGGCCATCTTGGGACTCTGGAGGGTAGTAGATGGGGATGGGGACGTCCTGCACCCGCTCCTTCACCCCGGTCTTAGGGCTTATTCTGTACTTGACTCCCAGGGGCCTCCAGTGGACTGGTGTGGGCTCTTTGGGTTCGAGGGACTTCAGATAGTGTTTGGGGAGACGGGCGTAGATGCCCTGCTTCAGTTTCATAGCCTCCCACAATTTGGGGGGGTATTTATGAAGAGGCATGATGCACTTTGATAAATAAATCTGAAACAGAGGAGGAAGAAAATTCACAACCTTAAGATGTATATTTAGTGGCAAAACTGCAAGGCAAATCAAATATCTTAGTACACTTGAAATGGAATATTTTCCCCAAACTAATCCATATGAAAAAATACTATAGCTTTAGTTTACAGCTCTGAAGATAGAAAGCAGCATTCAGTAGGACTTGAGTGCCACTATGAGAGAACATATTTGAACGAAGATCATAACAGACACAGTCAGACACTTCATAATAATGCTAGTTAGCAGGAAGCTAATACAGATTAATATGGCTACAGAGGTTGGTCCGCAACAGAAATAAAGCTTTACGAAATCTCTAGCTGGAATAATATCAAGGTTCTTACCGGGAACTTAGAAAACAGACAGCTCTGCTAAAGACAGGTTCGTTTTCTGTTGACTTTATTCCCAAATTCAAGCCAGCAAGGACATCGTGTTGCAGCCACTACACCGGTTGACTTAGCCTCTCGTTCTTCTTCTCCGGAGAAGTGATTGCAGTGCAGTGCTGCCACCTCCTGTCAAATCAATGTCACTGCCGCTCTAGTTCTCTTCCGATTATAAAATAAAATAAAATAAAATAAAATAAAATAAAATAAAATAAAATAAAATAAAATAAAATAAAATAAAATAAAATAAAATAAAATGGTGAGGTTTTGGCAATTCAGTGCATATGATGAGGTATCAGGATAAAATACTGCCTCAAAAAGTCTGAATTGTTGACAGATTAGGACTTTTTTTTGTTTGGACACCTTTTTGTAATTAAGAATCCCACACAATGAGGATTATTTACCAGCTACAATTGTCTGGGATCTCTGGAGTTGGATTAGTGTCAACCGAAAATAAAATAGCTTTTTGGGTTGTTTTTGATTTAAAATAGTGTCTCTAGTACAAAACCTATTTTTGTACATTTCCTCATATGTACAAATTGTGAAAACTATAGCACAAAAAATATATATTTCTTCACCTTTAATCTGAAGAGAGTAATTCTAAGATGAATTTAAAGATGGACATCTGAAGATGTTTAAACTACAAAAAAACAAGTTAATCCAAAATGTAATGTGTGGAATATCTTGGCAGTATGAAACAAAAAAATATATGACTAAAAGTCATATATTTCACAACAAAAACATAATTCATCATTTCTAAACAACAGAAAGTCGATTATTTTAGGCTTTTATTTTGAAATACATCATAGCGGAAATGAAAGTTTTTCGACAATAACCTGGTTTTTACATGTTCTTCTAATAAATGGCCGCCCGAAAGGTGGAATTGAACCACTCTGCCGCTAAGCAGCTACGGGTTTGAAGCCCGCACCCCGGACCACCGAGGCTCATCCGGGCACTTGTAACCTGTCCAAACAACGCTTTTATAACTACTCATATTACATATCACTTTCACTAACGGTGTTGTCTTGATGTTTGTTGATTTTTCATGTAAACCTTTTACAAAACAGTTCAAACCTACCACAACTTGTCTGAGATCAAAATTCTCGCTTAATAAACCCGAAAACAGGAATATTTTCAGCTCTGCTGTGTGCTATGTAAAGCAGGCGCGATGTGATTGGCTGGTTCATACTGTGAGGGTGGAGACTGAACTCTGTCTTCACAGGTGAAAGGTCGCAGATTTTCAGTGAATCCAAGTGAAACAGTAGTCGTGGTTTTGTTTCATCAACGATTACTCTGAAATCTTTAGCAAGGATCAAAATGGAAACCCATGTTTGGTAAATTTATTTATGCATTTCATGAAGAAACAATGAAAGTTGGGCCATAAAAACCAACTGAGATTGTAATTACTCTTATATAGTAAAACTATCCATGAACTCGAGTGCAACAACCTAAATATTATATGTTATTATACTGTATAATATGATATTGTTATTGGAATGACAGCACTATTTTACAATACCTACTGTAAGTTATGAAAAATAGTTTGGACATATTTGTTTCTTCTGCTAGCATTTTCTATTTTCATTTACTAATTTTGTACGTTATTCTTTAAAGTACAACATTTCCACATGGCTTTATATCTTTGCCTATTTGATGATTTTGTTAAATCAGCTGTTATGCTCCAACATTGTAAAGGATCACAGTGAATGACTGCACTGCTGTGCAGTCATTCACAGCAGCCCCACACTTCGTCATCCATGGCTTTGGATTTTTTTTTTTTTCTCCCATCTGTTAGTTTCAGAAAATTAATCTTGAGTTTAAAAGATTAAAAGAAAATAACCTGTAATTGGATTTTAAACTGAAGTAAATAATTAAAGACTTAGCCATACCATCAAATTAATAAATTTGGGGAATTTTCAGCCTGTGGTCAAGTTCCTCACTCTCACCAAACTCTTTTCCGCGGGATCAGAGGTGACCTAAAGGCAGCTGGTTTGCATCCCACATTCCTGATGATGAGAGCGCAACATGCTGGCGAAAGCTTCAGCATACAGATGCTGCGGGGGATGGAGACCATCTGGCTGGAGAAAGTGTGGAAGTGTCAGAGTGCAACGAAGCAGAAGGAATGAACTCTGTGTCCTTGGGAGGACGAGAAAACTGCATAATTTTCTATAAAATGAGTCCATGTTCATTTTAATATTCTCAATCTATGGGTGTTTCTCTTGTTTGTTCCATCTGTTTATTGGAAAGCAAAGGCTTGATTGGACATCACCCTAAGCCTACGCCTAACACTACGCCTGAAAATAATTTAAAGGAAATTTTACTTTGTAACACCTTGAAATTGGCTCTCCATCTCTTTAAAAACTCCTGCTCTTTTTGAAACTTCGTCTTCAGGAAGTTGTCACAGCGCCTCTCCTCTATTAACCCTTTAACAATGTTTCTACCAGCATTGCACCGAGAAGCAGCCCAGCTGATGCACAGTTACACCAGGTGTTTGCTAATTGCTGCTGGCTAGTCTGAAGGAACTCAGTGAGGGACCCCCAGGAGAGGGTTGTTTCGTGAAGCTGCAGCTCCGAGGAGGGGCTTTGACTCAAAGGCGGGGCTAAGTCCACCCAAGTGTTTAGCACAGCTGAAAGGATTTCTCAAACATGCATGAATCAAAGTAACACTCCAAGTATGTTTTTCATGAGGGAACAACATTATAACATAATGTAACACTCAAAAAGTTGATTTTACCTAATACTGTAATTTATTTAACATCGCCCACATGAAATCAAAAACGTAAAACTTTTCCATAATCAAATAAAGAGACAAAAATGGATAGAAAATCTTTGGAATAAAACCTGTTTATATAACGAAACTAACAGAGAAAAACATGTCCTATTTTCTGCCTTCGCCTTCTTATCAGGTGAAAACAGAGAGTCAGAGGAAAGTGTTCTCGATGACCAGAGTCCGAGGATCCTCCTCGCTCTCTCCAGTTCCTGGACTCTGGACGCTCCGGATCTGCTCCTCCGCCTCTTCCAGGAGGGAGCAGCACATACTGGCAGCACAGGCTTTCCCGCAGGCCAGGCTGCAGGGTGGGAGAGGACGAGAGCAGTGGTCCCCTCTGCGGACAAAGGCGGCGGCTTCGTCTCCTCCGATCGGGGAAGAGGAGGAAGTGAACTCCGGCTGAACAGTGCTGCAGCTCACGCCCTCGCTCTGCAGCACTTTGGTGACTCCTGACATCAGCTCAGCGTAACTGGACAAATAAAGATACATGAAATATACATGACTTGCAATAAACTTTGACCTCTGGTTACTAACTGCGGGTAAAAATACGAGAATACTGGAAAAACCAAACTGTTCCTTTAAAATGTGATGCAGACTGGAAGGCAAAGACGCTGAATGAACCGACGTCGGGATTAAATCCCAAACATAATCTGACATAGAGAAGTTAAATAAGCGCAATTGGTTTGTCGCCTTATGACTGCAGGTTAACTCATGATTCTGTCGGTGAATGGGGCGCCTTGAGATGAGGATGTTCTTTAAAAATTGCTGTTCAGAATAAGAAAATAAAAACACAACTTTCCTCTAAGTTCAACATAGAGAGAATAACAGCAAACAGAAACCCTTTTCATGATTTCCTGTTTTGCTTAAGGCTTTGTACTCTGATATAAAAACATATTGAGCCCCCCCCAAAAAAACAATCAGTGAATTATTAAATGTATTAAACGTCTCTGGAAATGTTATCGTTGTGATCCTAACTTATGTTTTCCAGCGCTTCAGCCCGTTCAAATCGCTCCAAACTCATGGCTGCAGAATTGAGTTCTGACAGCGGCGTTTGACTTCACCTGTTCGACAGAAACCCGGTGTGGCAGTGAACGTGGACAGAGGCCACTGTGAGCGACTCGGTCAGCTGCCAGACGTGGAGCTCGTGCACAGACCGCACCCCGGGAACGCCGGCGAGCCTCCGGCCGACATCAGACACACGCATGTGCGGCGGAGAGGCCTGGAGAAGCAGCATGCCGAACCTGTACACCTGCAGGGATGCAACGCAGAAACACAAAAACCAAGCTGTGTCATTTAGAGCAGGCCTCAATGGTTGGAGTCCTGAAATATGACATGTATCTCACGTAACTGTTTACATTAGTCGCTATCTCGTGAACAAGCTGATCAACGTGTGATTTTAATTTATCTTGCATTTAATGGAATCACCGCAATTGCAAAATTTTGCTTTTTCGCCAAGGATTTGTGTCCCTTTGGGACGGAAACGCGGCTTTAGAAAAACAGGGCGTCTTCAGTCAGTGGCCTCTTCAGATTTGCTACAGGAGATCTTCCCTGGCCGGCGCCGTCACTTCCTACCACGTCTCTTTAAGGAAATGAAAGCTGACAAGAGTGACCTGCGGCACAGACGTCGCGATCAGCGTGATGACAGCCAGCATGGAGAGGCCCGGGTCCAGATAAACCAGGACGCTGCAGGCTCCAGAGCCGTGCAGGAGCTGAGGAACGACCAGCGTCACCAGGCTGCTGATCAGAGCCAGGAGGGATGTGAAGAGTCCCTGGATGACGAAGACGAAGGACAGGAGGCAGAGGGCCCAGCGGCACCTCCGTCCAGACGATGGCTTGTCCGCTGAAGAGGGCACGTGTGTGTTCTGACTGCCTGTGACTGGAGGAAACAGAAACAGATAAAACAAAACAACGTCCATGAGCGTTTTGGATGAAGACGTCAGTTATCTGAACTCTGTTACCAGGGTGCCCCGTGCACAGGTGGCAGTTCAGACTCTCTCCCTTTAAACGTGCGGCACCGTCCTCTCCGCCGGCGGTTTCCTGCAGCTGAAGCTCCGTTCTGCAGTCGTGGTGAGGCAGGCTGGGAGTTCCTGGATTACAGAGGACAAGAGCCCCGCCGTGGAGACAGCGGTGCGCTGCAGTTTGAACTTTGGACGGGTCAGAGAGCTCCTCTTCGTCCTGGCCTCGGGACTCCGCTGCAGCGCAGGCGGTGGGAGAGGAGCAGAGGAATGGAAAACAAGGCCTTGTGGGTTATCTGCGTTCCAGCTGAACATACACATCGTTCTCTTAGAGGAGATCTTTAAATCAAATAATGTTTCTTTTATGTTTGCCTCGCAATTGTTTGATGTTTTTTTTTTTTAAACTGCTACTCCGAGGTACATGATTTCTAGCAAAAGCATTTACGACGTTTCAGGGTTTTTTTTTTCCACACTTTGTTCAGTTACAGCCACAAGATAAAATCTGTTCAAACTGGGATTTTAAGAGACAGGAAGTGAAATTATTAGTTGTTATTAGAAATTACAGTGCAACCAACAAACGTGAGGAACCACCTGAATGCAGTCAGCCTGCATGTGTAGAAGTCTGCAACAGGGAAAGCTTTGAACCACATACAGGGACCTGATCAGCTCTTCATGTGAAAACAGAGTGTGGAGAAACTACACACCTACCATCAGACGGTAGGCAGGGCAACAGTGGCATCAGTCAGAGAAGCAGCCAAGAGGCCCGTGGTAACTCTGGAGGAGCTGCAGACACAAACCTCAGGTGGGATGATCTGTTCACTTTTCCGGCCTTCATGCAACAGTTGGATGTGGAACGAAAGGTTAGCAGAAATCTGGTTTTTGCTCACCCACTCTGCACATCCGCTGAGCTAATTGTACGAGCTACTTCTCAGCGCAACGCTGGTAAAAACGCTGTCAAACGCCGAGCAGAGAAACGTTGCGGTGACATGTCGAAGGCAGAGTGTCGGAAAGAGTAGCAGCTTCTTAAAGAGTCGGAGGCTCAATTTCATGGTGTTAAAACGCAAAATCACATTTCTTTTTCTGTCATGTTTGATGCATTGAGCGTTTTTATCGCAATGTGAGGTAACATGTGCTATAAGTAGGCACAGTAACGCTGCCCCTTTAAAGGTTTTGACCTATGTGTGGCTCTGAACGATGTAGACAAGATTATATTCATCTTAGATCCACTTTAGATTTTGTGGCAAGTCATGAAAATCGATGTTTTGGGAAAAACTCGACGCTGGAATGATCGCAGGAAATTGATTGAGAGGGATCAATACTATGCATGTCACGCATTCCACACTTTAGTCTGTGATGCTAAATAAAAACGATCCATTTGATGATGGGATTCTTAATATGTTCTGTGTGCGATGGAAACAAAAAAGCCCTTGTAAGTTAGTGCATTAGTTTTTTCAGTTGGAGAGGTGTCACGGTGTCTGTGCGGCCGTCACCTTTGCAGCTCATTTCGAGGTGAGGTTGGGCCTCCACCCGCCGCCTGCAGCTTCCTGCCTTCTCATCCAGCAGCTCATCCCAGTCCAGGACAAACAGCAGCAGCATCTTATGGAGCAGACTCCCGGCCCCGACCAACACCGGCAGCAGGGGGCGGTGAACCGGGTGGGGCTTCACCAGGAAGCCCATGATCTCCAAGAAGTAGGCGACGCACAGGGAGACCAGGAGGAGGTAGGACACGAAAACACCCACCGCCCGCTTCCTGCCGTCGGGGAACGACAGGCCGCAGCTCGGAGCTGCTGGGGAGAAATGTCTCTGCGAGTCAGTCGGGGCGGCCGGGTCTCGGTGGGGCAGCTCCGCGGCGGACTGAGCTCTGGGTGGAGGTTCAGCAGGTGGACCGGAGTGTGAAGGAGGAGGAAGAGGCCCCGAGGAAGAGGAGGGGGCGAGCGGAGAAAACGGGCAGGGATCCGAGGAGCGGGTGCGAGGGTTGACGAAGCCCTCAGTCCGGCGGAGAGCCATGTGGGAAAGGATGAAAAGAGTATGGAAGCCGTCCACCATGGTGATGAGAGACTTACACAGCTGACTGACGGCGACCTCACACAGCAGCAGCAGCACGGTCACCCCCACAATGCACCGCTGTCGCAGCCTCATACCTGACACTGGGAGACAAATGAAGAACAAAAATAAATAAATAAATGGCGTAAAGCCACAAAAACTCTCCCAATAATGACCACGGTGGTGGAGGCATCATGCTGTGGGGTTACTTTTCTTCAGTAGGGACTCATCAGAGTTGATGAGGGAATAAATGCAAGAGCGTACAAAAAATATATTTTCCGTTTATTAGAGAAGAGACGAGAACCAGACCCTCCTACCCAACATCAGCGTCTGACCTCACAGACCTTCCCAAAAGAGTTGAAAACTTTACCTACAAAGGGAGGACTGATCATATCAAGCCCTCTGGATGATGAATAAGACGTCAATGTTTACATTAACCGCAGTGGGCCAGCAGGAGTCACAAGCAGAGAATCTATCAACTAAGATAAACTGTCAAAAAACAAACAAACAAAACAAACAACGACTTTGATTTGCTGTAATGACAATTCAGCGAATGCCTTTGGAAAAGCTCAGCACTTTCAATTTGTGGTTATTTCCATTAGAAATAAATGTTTCAGTTGAGTGAAAATCATTTGAGCGACTCTATTTTAATGACGCACTCCTTCCCGGACGGTATGACGGTACAACGGTACGACGGTACGACGGTATGACGGTATGACGGTATATGGTTCACATGCATGGATTGCTGAGCTGATCATATTGATATGCAGGCACAGCAGGAGATGCTTCAGAGTCGAAGGGAAGAACGTTTGAGATATATATGGAAAAAAACCCAAACATTTAGAAGATTGAACAAAATAAAATAAAATAAATAAAAAATTTTTTTTATATACATATTTAAATATATACATATATATATGTATATATACTCCTGATTTTAGGTGACCAACTAAACAGAGTTCTATGCAGAACTTTTTTTTTTTTTTCATTTTAAAGTAAGTTTAAAATGTATTTACCCCAAAGAAGCAGACGAGGGAAAGACAAGCTTAACTCCTGGATAGAGTCTGTGTGTCGCTTCCTCCTCGGTGCACCGTCCTCCTCTTCCTCCTCTCCCTCCTCTTCCTCCTCCTTCCTCCGCGGCTCTAATCGCAGTCATGTGAGCTGCAGAGGAGGTTGGGCCCCGTCGCTCTCTCGGTCGTCTCCTGTTCGCGTTCCCCTCCTCGGCAGTTTGGAGGGACACACACAGCGCGGCCCCCACGGCCGACACACGCAGTCCTGCCCACGCTATACGTGCAAAAACTAACTGCTCGCGCTCAAAGTCCCCGTTGAGCCGTCAAGGCGACGAACCCGAACCGGATCACATCAGAAGATCCAAGATAAATTAAAGATGACCTGAGAAAACGCAAAAAAAAAAAAAAAAAAGTTTTCAAACGATTGTTGCATTTATTTCTTGTTAAGACGTGAATTGGCTGTAAATCTGTTTGGAGATACAGTGCAGGCTTCCTTAAGAAGAAACCATTTGACGACATGAAGTAGACCAAAAGTGTCCTAGTCAAAGTATAGGTCTGAATCTGATTGGGAGAATTCGGTGTGACTCGTTCAAACAATTCAGGAGAGAAAATGGGCGGAAACACCTCAACTCGCACGTTTTTCCATTCAGTCTGGTTATTCCTCGTTTGACAAGAAAGCAAAACGTGCAGAATCTCAAGACAAACGCTTTTATAATTCAAACATAACTGTGCAAATGCACACTTCACTTCTGCAGCTCTCTCAGCGTGTCTGAACACGACGGAACCGGTTCCTCCCTCGGCCGGTCGCCGGTCCCGTTTGTTTCAGTCCACTTGGTTGTGGATCAACAGGACGGATCCGGGCTGACACTGCAGATAAATCCCTGCTGTCCCACCGGCATGCCAGCACATTCCTGAGGCACGGCCAACCCCAAAGAAAACCCGGGCAAGAGAGCGTTTGATGGTCACCGAACCCAAACTGCAGACACAACCGGCTTGGCTGGATCTTGTCGTCTCGGGAGGCACAGTCGAGGTCAGACCTTTAGCTATTTGTTTTGCTTTTGAAATCTCATCGCTGCTCCGATTTAAATTTACATTAGAATCACCAAATTTGAAGTGGTCACTTTAAGTTGATGCCTCTCTTTTATAGATGGGGAAACATCTTACTGGTTTGTGTAACTGATGATGATGGGACATGTCTGATGGCAGTTTTTTTTTTTTTTTTAAATGAGCGATATGGCTCTGCACCCAGGGCTATTTGACCTGGGGTTGTGTTACGTCCTCAGTTAGAAAAGAAGAGTATAAAAAAAAAAAGCTTTCAGGTTTTTTGATAAGTGAAACATTCCCCATTACATGCTGAACAAACTTCAGCATGTAATGGGAACGCAGCAGCGTGTCCCATCCATTTACATGGAAGAGATGAAACATCTGACATAAAGCTTGTGAACTTTTTATTCCCTCCTCCTCCTCCGGCTCACAGTTTCTCATCAACGTGGGCCGATGAGAAGCTTCAGGAACTTCTCCGGTCGCATAACTCTGAAAACATGAGGAAATATTTCACCTCAAGCGTAGTTCTGAAACCACTCTGAGAGTCACGAGAAAACACAAGACAAACACAACTGATAAAAAAAAATCAAAAAAATCAATCAACCTTTGTTTTCCGCTTTAACGCCACCTTTCTGCTTTCTGCAGATAATCAGATCATGGCATTTTTATTTTCGTTTTAGAAATGCAGACACTTTGCATTTCTCCCAATCATGTAGCATTCAGTTAGCTACATGCAACCATTTTGCAGTTATTTTTGCATGACACCAAAACTGCTTCATTTTTATGTTTCCTTCTTATTTTCAGCAGCTAAAGAGGCATTTGCCAATTCGTTCATTGAACTGATCGGTCCTGAAGACAGGCCAAAGTCAGCAGCAGTTTCTCTTAAAAACGACGACTCACTAAACACTAAAATAAACCAGCTTCTTGGCAATACGTCAGTCAACTCTAATGTAAGCTTTCTCTAATGATATTGGGAAATCTTTTCATTTTTCTCACCACCCTCCTCCTCCCCCTGTCGGATCAGAACTGGATTGTATGGATTAGTGTGCTCTGGCATTGCCGGAGGAATCCTGAGCCGGCGCTCCACACCCTGACCCTCAGCTTGCCTCCGCGTTTCCCTCGTGACGAGGGGCCGAACGGATTCTCTCCAGGGCTAAAGATTCTTTTTTTAAATTTTTTTTTTAATGCATTTTCTGTGAATCTGTTCGGCGGGCACAAAGAGGCACGTCCATGTGACGGTCAGTCCGAGGGATGTTTTCAACTTGCTTTCCTCTCACGGGACGGATGAGATGATCCCGGATCAGGCTGGAAAGAGAGCAAATGCCGAAGAAAAGTACCAGTTGGGAGTCGGGGCTTCAGCTCCAGGTGTGTTGAGGAGGATGGACTCAACAACAGTCGGTGCTGAAGAGTCAGTGACTCAATGAAGCTCCTAAGACAGAAATGTTTCTTCAGCTGGTGTGAGAAACTGAACTTCACTGCAGTGCCTCATAGCGAGAAACACATTTGTGTTTGTCTGCATTGAACCGACCACATACTGGATCACTGTGTAGGATCTCTATAATAAAGAGGCTTTAGACGTTTGTTGTGAACTGAACTATTATTGATGATGATGGCTGTTTGCTGGGATTTTGACCCATGCCCCTTTACAGAACCGCCGTACCCAAGTCAGGTTTTGTAGGTAAACTCAGATCATTTTTAGCTTTGCCCCGTAAATCTTCGGTGACGCCGAGATCCACGTGTCGAGTCGTCGTCCGGAAGGCCCATTTCAACTCAAGCTTCAACTTCAACTTAAAATGTTTCATCTCTTCATAACGACCTTCCTTCATCATGTAATCGTTCTTGGAAAGTGTACCAGTCCCTCCCGAAGGGAAACACCCAAACATGCTGCTGCTTCCCCCCCATACTTAACATTTGGCATGGTGTTTTATAGGATCCAAACTTTTTCAGACACTGGTAGCTATTGCCAAACCCTTGGATATTAGCTTCATCAGACTTCATCAGAATCTGTCTTTTCCAAGATTCTTTGAGTATTTTTTGAGTATTCTGAAGAACTTCAGGTTTCATGACTTCCTGCTTGGACCCGTTTACATTCGACTCTCTCATGGGACCAAACCCAAGAGCTCAGACTGACTAATTCACCACGGAGTCGTTTCATTAATCATTACATGCATTTATTTGAGAGAAACAAATTTCGCCATACACATCTTTGTGATTACCAGCACATTTCAATTAAGTTAACAAATCATCATTAAAAATTTCTAAAAATTAAAGCATTACAAACAGTGTGGGTGGCGGGGCGCGGGGGCGGGGGGGAAAACTACCATTTGGGTGGAGAATCGTTGTGGCATCGATGGCTGTTTCCATGGAGGAGAGAAGAAAAACGTTGCCTGCCTGTTTCTGCACCAGGGGAACAAAAAGCAAAATGTGAAGGCAGAGAGAACTGGACCTCTTCACAGAAACATCGAATGGATGTTTTAATGTTTAAGTCTTTTGTCTTGATCTAAGAATATTTAGCTGTTGAGCTCATAATTCTTATTAAAGTCCGAATGAAAGAAAAAAAGAACCCCCCCCCCCAAAAAAAAAACAGCCATCAACGCCCCCTTGTGGCCAATGATTCGCTCTGCAGGGCTGCTGCAGAACAGGAACCTCGACATGTTTACAGCTTTCTGCACCCCAGTAGTCAACCATTCAATTAAACCCACCATTTACTCCTATAATAGATTATCCCGTCCCGAAAAACGTCCTTTAGTCTAAATATTTTCTCTAGTTTTGCATATGAAATGTACATCGAAACGGGCGTCGGCTTTAAAAGCGACCCCTGGGATAAAACAAGCAGACGGAGAGATGGAAACATTTTAAACCAAAGAGATGTCCAAAAGTACAAAAATAAGTCATTTGTCAAAGCTGAATGGGTGAGAGTTATGAGTAAAAACTGAGGGGGGAAACAGAAGAAGGTGCGAGGAGTTCTCTCTGGGGGAATAAAAACAAAACATCTAATCTGACTTCTCTTGAAATTGACATAAGCTCTGAGTTATGATTTGTGCAACTCTGTAATTTGGGGACTAAATTCCTTACGCCGAACACAAAACGGAGGTTTCAATCGTGCAAAACAAAACGCGTGTTTTTGATGTTCTCCCTGTCGGGTCTGGACAGCGAGGAAGAGGACGCGGATTCCTGAGGGGCCAAACAGAGCAGAAGACGAGAAACCACAGGGGAAAAAAAAGTCACTTTGGCAGAGGTCCCTTAGAGTTTTATTTCTGGTGGGGAGCAAGAGAGGGGAGACCAGCAGACACACACACACACACACACACACACACACACACACACACACACACACACACACACACACACACACACACACACACACACACACACACACACACACACAATGTTTACAGTTACACAGATGGATAAACATCCTCAGGTTTCTTGGATACAAAAGCCTTTAACAGCAACTCACTCCCAACCTCGAGTGTTTTAAAGCCAGCAGGTCTGCTCAGCAGGGGGCCACTGCGTTTCTCGTCGTCAGCTTTACGTCCGAGTCATAAAAAACTGTGAATCGATTTGCCTGACGACAGTCTACGGAGAGCGAGCAAGGGCCGTCAGAGAGGTCTTTGGTTAGTGTTTCACCCTCCGCTCCTCCGTCCCTGATCAGTCTGCGACTCATCGAGGTTCACGGGAACGTCACAGAACGGGGAAAATGTAGTGATGACCTCCCCCCAGCTTTCACCTGGGAGATATAGCTATGGATGCAGAAGACTTCCTATGAGTCACAGGTTGAGCTCCGGGTGATACTGTCCTCTTTGTAGTTTCATGTTAGGAGCTGTTTGACGTTAACGCGGCGTCGTCCGTCCTTTACATGAAGCTTTGTTTGTTGTTGGATAACGTGAAGAAACGACAAAAATATTGTGGGGCAGCCGGTCGTGTTGCAGAGCTTGACGAATCGTCTTAGTGTTGCTTCCTTCTGTCCTCCCTGCGGTCCCTGCAGGGAAACCAGAAGCAGAGACAAATCGGTCGTAAAGCAGCAGACGTGGGACTGGTTCAGAAAACAGAAATATTATTCACGTTCAACATTAGGTTTGGGGAATATGGACTTTAATTTGGACTTTTCCATTTCTCTCTCTAAGCTCATTTATCTTTTAGCTTCTCCCTTTAAAATATTCATATTTGTACGACACGAAATATGATGGTCGGCAGTAGGAAGTGTGAAGACGACATTTGGCCAGCGCGTCCAGAAGACGCAGACATTTACCAGTTTACGCTGCGTCTCTCCCGTTGTCCATGCTGGCCTCCAGCAGCAGCTCCTCTAGCTCCAGTGCACAGCTGGAACTAACTGCAAGGCGACGCAGAACAGATGTTTACAACAAATAGAACAACCTGGAGGGCGAGTCATCTGAAGAGGAGCAGCGACTCACCGTGCTCCATCACGCAGCTGCCGGGCTTCGGGGTTTCGCCGTCCAGCAGGTGGAGGGAGAACTCGGTCTTCAGGCCGTTGGGCAGAGCTGAGGCGACCACCTCTCCGTCCAGCGCCTCCACAAAACACTCGTCGGCCGAGTTCTCGTCAGTCGACTCTTGATCTTTAACCTGTGAGCCTGGATGCACGTCGGCGCCGTCTTCAGGCGGGCCGGAGGACGACGGAGCGTGCTGGACCGGGTCTGGACTTATTTCCACTTGGCTTGGCTCTGTTGGGTCAGGGGGAGGGGACTCTCGTGGTCCTGCTGTCTGGTCAGTGTTTAGCTCTTCCTGTGCAGGCGTCGGCTGAGCTAGTTCATTTGTGGAGAGTCCCTGTCCGCCATCTTGCAGCTTTCCCTCGTGTTCCTCTGCTTTATTGCTTCCCTCTGTGGCGGCGGGCTCCTGAGGGGGGCGCGCCGCGGGGCTCGTTGGCTTCAAAGCCACATCCGGCAGAGGAGAGGAGTTTGAAGGCAATGCTGGTGTTGGCAGACTTGGATCCGTCAATCCTGCTGGACCTAAAGTTCTGGCTTTCTCTGACCACAGCGGGTCCAGTTTGGGACTCTGAGCAGCTCCGACTCTCTCGCCGGCGGCCTCCTCTGTCGTCCTGCTGTCTGCAGACGGAGCAGGCGGGCTCCCGCTGGCGCCCCCCGGTGTCAGTTGTGTTTGTGCGGGTGTTAGTGTCGTCGAGTGTTTCGGTGGGCATGGAGCTGCAGGAGCTGCAGCTTTCTGCAGTTGCTCCGGCGGGCTCTCCACCCGCGTCACCATAAATATCTTGTGGCCCCTTCCGGGACTCGACACGGAGATGCAGCGGCCGGGCGAGGGCGGCGTCCCCGGAGGCGCCGGGACCGTAGACTCCGTGACCGTTATTCCCGTAATCAAAGCCGGTGCTCGAGTGGGCGAGGCAGAGTGGGGCGAGGGGGTAAGAGAGGCACTAAGCGGGGGCTGACTGACTGGAGCAGCCTGGTTCATCACGACGGGAGAAGACTTGGCCACCGCCTCGTCCTCGTCCTCGTCCTCGGTGTCCGAGTCAGAGTCCAGATTTTCCGGAGGAGCGGTCGCGTCGGGGCTCGTTTCTGACCGGCTGTCCGTTTGCGACGCGCTTTCAGTCGGTTTGCCTTCCTCCTCTCCTTCCTTTCTCTCAGCTGAAGCCGGCTCGTCTTCCTCTTCCTCCCTCGTTCCGTCCTCTGTGGCTATTTCAGCCATGGAGGCCGACAGCTTCATCTTCTCCTCGGTTTCCTCCTTTTCCTTCGCAAGGATGAAGTTCCTCTTACAGCCGTTCTGGATTTCGGTCAGCAGGGCGCGCTGCGTCTCGATGAAGCTCTTCACCTGAAACGCAAGCGCAGAGACCGGAGGAAGTTAGTCAGGCAGCACTTCAGAAGTTCAAGTCGTTCGTAAAAAGCTGAGGCTTGACCGTGTGGTGTGTTGAGTGAGGCGGCATTTAATAAACAAATAGTTTTACACCATTTAATATCAGGGCCGCATTTCATTAGAAAGAGATCAAATTGTGCCGCTGTTGTTGAATATTGTGACGACGTCCATTGCAATTTGGAAAGTTTCTCCTCTCTACTGTTCCTGTTAAAACCATGTGGTCAAACTGAGAATAAAAAAAAACAACACCTTTTTCTTTTCTTTATTTTTTAAATGCAGTCGGTGCTTACACTTTCTTTCTTGGGTTCTCGGTCCAGGTCGAGGCGCAGCAGCGAGTTGTTGACCTTCAGCGCGAGCGACAGCGCCATCAGGCCTCCGGTCTTGATCTCATTCTCCCGCAGGTCCAGACGCAGCAGCCTGGGGCTCTCTGCGATGAACTCGGCCACAGCGACGGCTCCTGCACCCCAACGTTAACGCAGCCAGAGAGTTAAGACCCAAACGCCGCAGAAGACGTATACGCACGCACGCACGCACGCACGCACGCACGCACGCACGCACGCACGCACGCACACAGACACACAGAGAGAGTGCTTCAGCTCCCACCTTCACAGGACAGCTTGGTGGAAGCCAGTCCCAGCCTGAGCACAGAGCGGTTGGCGATCAGTCCGTCCTTCAGCTTGTGGACTCCTTCGTTACCCACCGAGTTGTGGCCGAGGTTCAGAGTCTCCAGGCTCTGGGTGCACGGCTGAGAGACGGGAAACACACATTCACCCTCAAGCGCGTGAAGCAAACTATAGCGAATCACGTTTCTGTCGTATTTTAAATGCGGGAGGTGGAACCCTGGTTCATATTCCCTGAGACTGAAGAGGCATTTGAAAAGACGAGATGCTCGTCGACTGATTTGATTACGATTCCAATTTTCGATTCTGAAACGCTTTTCGGTTTAGAAACCAATTTTCTGTAGATTCTGTTTAAATTATGTGACTGACAAGAAGAAGAGACGGTAAAAACAAAGATGGCGATTGTTTATGTTAAATTCAATAACATTACGTGCTGCATCAAATGCCACCAGATTATATTTGAACAAAAACAGACTTAGGTTAGGTTTTTCTTATAGAAAAGCATATCAAAGAATAATTTCAAAATGTAATTTTTGATAAAAATGAATCAGATTTTTGATCAGAATGAATGGATTCAGAACTGCCAGGACTAGGAATTGCGAATCTCTGTGGAATTGATTTTTTGTCCTGTCCTTTAAAAAAAAAAGAAGACAGCTGCTAGTTTTGACATCTGACCTTTAAACTCTGTGCAGAGGAGGCTTAACGATTTTACATGCAACACTGCACAGTTTCTCCTTAATGCACAGCTGAATATGGACCCATTTAATAATCTTCAGTCTGTTAATTCTAGTTAAACTCCCACTTTTCACTCTTCATTATTCTTACAGAAATGTGGTCCGATGCTAAAACATTGAGATAAGCAAGAAAGAAAACTATATTCAGGAATAAAGGGTTTATATATTATATGTGTGTATGTGTGTGTGTGTGTGTGTGTGTACCAGTGCAGCAGCGAGGTAGCCCATGCCATTGTGTGTTAGCTGGTTGTTCCATAGCACCAAGGTGACGAGACCTTTCCTTTGCTCCTTTAGTCCTTCACACAGGTAGGCCAGACCTGAGATGACAAACACACAACATAACAACAACAATAATAACAATAATAATGAAATGTGTGCATCATCTGAATGCTGAGTACAGTGCCTTGCAAAAGCAATTTGTGCTCTTTAGCCACGTTCACATTTTGTCAAGTTACAACCAAAAGCGTCGATGTGGTAAAGTTTGATTTGATGTGATAAACACTGAACTATTGGATAGAGTGGAAGGCAAAATACATCGTTTATTTAACCTTTTATAAGTAACTATAAAGCAATATGTTCATTTATTTCATCTTTTTTGATCATTACTTTCTAGAAGCTACGTTTGTTTAGGTTGTTTTTGTTCAGCCTCTAACAAGTTTTCTTCCAATTTAACTCATTTCACTTTATTCATGTGGCATCACCTCGCAGCAAAAGACACAACAAGACAAACGGATTCAATTTAAAACTGAAATATACAGTTTGATCGATCCAGTCGTTCAAATTCAGTTCCTCCCATCCTAGAGGAATTGGAGCCTCCCCATGATTTTCCTGTTTTTAGCTCCATCCATCTTGGCATCAACTCTCACCAGCTTTCTTGTTCCTGTCAAAGAAAGCCGTCCTGGCAGCATAATGCAACCACAAACATGCTTCACTACGGGGAGGTGCTGCGTTAGCTTTGTATGAAGGTAAAATGTCTATCATAAATGCTGGATTTGTTTCGACAATGTCTTTAATTTTGGGACTTAGAGGGATTCATGCAAAATGCACGGCGCAGTTTTCAGAATGTGTTTCGTAAATGTGTTTGGCTTAATTCAACTTCAAAACTGTTTGTTGCATTTCGTTCACAAAAATCTGATAAAAGCATCAAATCTTTTGGTTGCAATGTGACAACATACAATGTCTTGTAAAATACCTCTACAAGTCAGGTAAAGAAAATAACGCAACAGTAATAGAACATGATAACCGTGTCACATTTTGAGTCCTGCTCTTTTCTCAGGGTTGCGTACCCGAGTCTAGGATGTGGTTATTGCGCAGGTCCAGAATCTGGATGTTGCAGTTGAACTTGAGCAGGTTTCCCAGCTGAGCCGAGTCCTGCAGGCCGTTGAGCTTGTTGTCTGCCAGGTACAGCTCTCGCAGGTTCATGTTCATCTTCAGCGCCGTGGCTGACGGAGGAGAGGGCGGTTGAGGCAAAGCGAGTTGCCGGAGGGATAAACAGAGAGATCAGATTTCACTGCATTCTGAGAAGAAAAACAAACCAAAAAGAAAACGAGAGGAGAGGACAGGGAGAGAGGCTGCCTGTCCTTTGCATGTCTCACCTAGTAACATGAGCGGCCTGCCGGAGAGACCGGCGTTCTCCAGGTGGAGGACGGCCAAGCTGCCACTGATCCTGAGCGCCCGGGCTACAAACGGAGCCGAGTGGTCCAGCAGGGGAGTGTTACGGGCCTCCAGGTACTGCAGGGAGCTCGTCTGTGGAGGAAACGACCACAGAGGCTCAGCTTCAAACACAAACGCATCCAACAAATCAGACTCCTTTCATAACGCAGCCGATATAAACAAATCCACGTGTTTTACCTCTGCAGTAGCAGCTTCTCAGCAGATGACATGACATTTCTAATCTTAGCAGTTATTTGTGTGAATCAAATCAACACACTGACTTTTTTACACAAGTGATTTGAATTGTGTTTTCTGTTTAAGCCGAGGTTTAATCTCATTCATTCATGCGCAGCAATTTGCCAAAACATTAGTCGAATAAGATTTAAGAGTCCCGATGAGTCCCGGTGTGTGTGACTGTGTGTAGTCTTCAGGAAGGTCCCCATTAGTGATCTGACATCCATTGGGTTTTTTTTTTCCTCAAACGTTTTTGTGGCATTAGTGTCCCGGAGAGGAAAACATGGAAGACAGAAGTTTCTGCTCTACCGCTGAGCCACTTTGAGGTCAAAAACTTAGCAGCTCACCTGAAGAAAGCTATGATTTCAGCAACTTCCATTTGATCCATATTACTTGTTATTGAGCCTGAATAATCATCGGCTGGTATTAAGGTTGGATGATTGGATACTTTCTTACTTGATGACAAAAAAAATAGGCAGCTGACAGAAAAACAACCCGACACCTAAAGCTGTTTTTAAGTGGTGAACACAAACTCTTCAGCTGCAAGCAAAGCCTTTGTTTTCCCTGGAGAGACTCCAAATGCAGCAGCTTTGGCTTCTTTTAGTCAAACTCTGAACGGAAGGAGAGCATCCCAGACATTACATTTATTTAAATAATCACAGTGAGATAAAGTAATCCCAAATAGGTGCGTTGTAGTTGTTTTAAATGGTCAAATCAGTCCATGCATGTTTGCATCTTTGCATCTTTTTACCCACAAAAAAAGTGCAAATGTCACTATGTCAATATTTTGCACATTGTCGTTTGTCGGACAGATGAAAATCGACCAGGAAAATGTTACACCTCGCCCAATCTCAGCTACATATTATAATCTGATTCCGTACTTTCCATTCGTGACAGCACGTGGTTAAAACTGGGAAAGAATTCATTTTAAGTTGGGAGAATTTGAATCTCTGAGTCAGAAATAAAACAAAAGAAACGATCTCTCACCTTTCTCATCATGTGGGCGGCGGCCTGCCATCCCCGCGTGCCGATATGCTTGTTGAAGGAGATGTTGAGATGTGTGGCCGATTCGTAGTACTCGATCATGTCAAAGAGAGCCGACGCACCCTGAGAACGACAACAACCCGAGGGCGGACTTTTAAAAACGTCACAAAGGAAGAAAAAAAAAAAAAAAAATCCCAAAGGTTCCAAGTTGTTCATTATGTCAGAACATCTTAAGAAATTTCAGAGGAGATCTGAACGGTTCTTCAGGACAGGTGAGAAATTAGAGGCGTTTCCATGACGCCTTTTGAAGTGTTTGGGATTTCTTTAAGAGCTCCTCAGGTTATGGTATATATTTTATTTATTTATTATGAAAACAAGAAACAAAAAAATCTCAGATGAATTCAACACAATTAACACAAACATGAAACAAGATAAATATGAACTTAATGAGTTCTCCTACTTACCTTAAATAAAGCTACTTAAATAGTGAGAGCAGAAAATATAAAAGAAATACACGTATGTAATAAAGTAAAATGATTATTAAAATCTGAACAAGTCAGGGCAACGATTTTATCTTATTACTTTCTCATTAAACAGGTTTATGATCAAATATTTTAACAATTCACAGGAGAGTGATTTTGTTGATTAAAGACTTTTGCTTTTCTTCAAAGTCTGATCTGCAAATTTAGATTTTAAAACATAATAATGTAAATTTGTGACAGAGCTCATCTGATGGGGGTAGTAGTGTTGAGTCTGGGAATAAATTAAGGAAGTTATCAGTATTTACGCATCGCATCACGAGGCCCGAACCTTCATCTGATTTAATTAAACTCAAAAAAGTGCAAAGAAAGTATAATCTGTTTAGATTATTGATAAAATAAACTCTGATCTTTTAGTAAGCTGATCAGTAAATTAGCCGATTTCCATCACAGTAACTCGTCCCTCAACCACTAGATTAAGTTTAACTATAACCATCATAAAGGTTTTTAGTTACTTGAGTTTTTCTTGCCTACAAATTAAACATTAGCAAAGTTCGGGGCGAAACGTCCAACCAGTGCTGAGAGTCAATAAAGAGTGTGATTTGTATTTTCCTCCGAGGACAGAAACGTAGCAAAAAAAGGGAAAACCAGACGAGCTAGATAACATAACGTCCTCTAACCTTTCGCCTCCTCATGCGTGTGTGTGCTGGGAGACATTGCCGAGTGTACACACGCGTGTTTATCTACAGGGCGGGGGAAGATGAGTCACATTCAGTCTAATAAAAGCCACCCTGTGATCACACTCTTCATGCCTGCTTCTCCACATGTTTCTCAAAACATTTCTCCACCGAACCGCTTCTCGGCTTTCATCCTCCCAAAACCGTCCCGACATGAGGCCACGACGCAGATGTGACTCTCTGCCGAGTGTAAACCATCTTCTGCATTTCTCTCTCGCCCACTCCAGAAAACGAATCCACCCTCTCAACAACTCGGTGCACGATTTATCCCCGTTGCTTTTTAAAAATCAGATGAACCAGGAGTGCTCCTTCCATAATTTGTCCTTTCAAAGTTCTGCTTCATCGGAGCCCGAAGCCAGACACTCGTCTGTAGTGACTCAGTTAATGACTCACTGAGCTAATTCATTCATTTTTCCGGAAAACTGCACCAAATCGGTTAAAAAAAAAGAAAAAAAAAAAAAAGAAAAAGCTCTAAATGTTAAACTGCATTTATTTGGATACTGTGAAGGTCGTATCTTCTAGAAGCTCGGATATATAAGCAGCATGACTCATCCAAATATTAAGGCCTGATGGCTTTTCCCTGCAAGGGAACAGATTATAAAAAATGCCTCCACTTGTAGAGTAAACAACAAATATTTTGGATAAAACTAAGACAAAGTATCTGTAACCTTTAGGACCCTCTCAGGGATTAATAAAAACAAGCAAGTGATTCACATTGGCAGCGGAAAAGCAAATAGTTTCTCCAAAATCACATTTTTAAAGAAAGTCCAGCAAACTATTTCTTTCAAAATCTTCTTCCAACATTAAATCAGGCAGCATTCATCGGATCCAGGAAGTCGTGACGTCTATTTTGCTTAGTGTGAAACGGGTTAAATGACTTCATGCGTTTCTCCACTGAAGAGAAAATCATCTCAGTTCGCTATCACAGTTTCAATTAGGTCACATTGTGCGAAATAAATAAATAAAAGACAGAGACATCTTTAGTCTCTGATTTAGTTTCTCTGAGATTTATCTGTGGATATCTGAAGGTAGAGTTTGTGGCTGAAAATGAAAGCAAGAATGGAGATGGTGGTTAAATTACCCTGCATTAGTATGTGCTCTTATAATACACTTTAGGTAGTGAAACAAGCTGGTGCTTTACAGACAAGAGCAATGCAAGTTATGATTTAACCAACGACAACAGAAACATCAAGCATTTATGAACAAAACTCTTGATTTCTTGTTTGAGTCCAAGCCTGAGCTCGATTTAGTGAGGTTAAAAGTTTAATAATTGAGCATTTTTAGAGTCGAATTTTCCAACGACTAACAAAAAATAATAAAAGCAGCTTGATTTTTGTTGTTTGAATAATGTCAGAGATGTTTAATGTAGACCTAAAGACATCAAGAGTCCTTCAAAAAAGAGGTTGTATCTCAAGGGACGCCTGGGAAAAAAATAATAGTTAAGTAAAAAAATAAGTTTGTCCTTAGAAGTCAGTTTATTGTTAGAAATTGAGTGGAAAATCAATCAGTCAGATCAACTTTATGCACTCAGGTTGTGCGTCTGTCTCTTGTGTGTATTATACAACATCGTCCTGTGGCTTTGGAATGAGAGTTTCGATGGTCAGAACCTGCGTCCCAGTTCTTCGTACATTAGAACATGTGCTCAACCCCAACATTTCCAGTAGTTATTTATTTTTCTAACACAAATCAACATCTGGGATCAGATAAATCCATGACGACCCCTCTAAATCCTGGAGAGGATCATCACCGACCGAATTTGCAGAAAGCAGAAACAAAAACACAGATGGAGAGATCATTTCAAGTTATCTTACATCTTCATCCAGGTTGGTCTGCTCCAGGTCTATCACTTTAAACTGGACTCTCTTCAGAACCTCCTCCAGAGACTCGCATGCTTTGTAGTCCAGCTTCTCACCTGAGCAACACAAACACACATTTAAGAATTTATGCTCAATAGGAGAAGAAACGAGGTTAAAAATACTGTAAAACAATCCAGAGTCAGTAGGGACAAGTTGGGAGTTGTCAAGACCACAGATATACAAAAGTAGAGGGTTCAGTAATTGGTTGGACTGAACTGTTCATGTGTGAATGTAAGAGAATGACTTGTTCCTGCTAAACAATGAACCGGTCGGGGAAAAAAAACAAATCTAAATCATGTTAATTTTTTTTTTCCAATCAGAAACACACCAGACTACGCCCCCTAAAGACAAAAACACTCTTTTGAGTGGAAGAAGTTATTGAATGATGAAGAGATTTTCAGGTGTCTAACATAAAGTTGGAGGAAGAGCAGACTAATACAAGTCATTTATATCAATGCAGTTTTTTCTACAACATTTTGAGGCGTATCTGGAGTTGGAGTGAGCGAGACCTTTAGTTAGTACCAGAAAATCGGCTTTGCAGCAGGAGTCTGCTGTCTGCTATTGAGTCTATTGAGAATGAGACTTTTAAAAACTTAGATGAAAACTGTTTGGCAGCATCTGCCCTGGTGTTATGTGATCTCATCTCCGCTCCTAAAATGGTTAATGAACACTTACAGCAGGAAGATTTAAATCACAATTTAAATTCTGGTTCTTCATTTGCTTTTAATGAAGTTGTTAAAGAGAAATTCAAAATCAGCAGTTTAAAAGAAAAAAAGGTGACCATAAATCAGCCACAGCATTCCTAATGGAGCGTCTCTAGTTTTTGGACATTTCTTCTGAAAGGTCAAAGGAATCATTTCCAAATAATATGGAGCACATCACCACTCAGGGGTAGAAAACCTTCGACATAGTTTCCAGTTATTCCCACAGTGGCTGTTCCAGCAGGTTCACCTCAAGTTCAAACTGTGATGTGTTCAAAGCAATTGCACAAGAATGCAAAAGTCAGATCTCAGAATCTGCATGTCTCAGAGGAGGAAAGGCAGAAGTTCATGATGAGAAAACATGAAAAAGACCAGAGCAAAATGCGCCTTAAATTGAAAACGTTGCATCTCGAAAAAAATAAAAATACAGAAAAACAACCATGTACAAGGTTTTTGGAGCAATAAAAGCTGGAGTCAGGAAAGTGAAAACCTCATCCTGATTTAAAGGCCCTGGTGTGGCTTAACAAAAGCTTGCAAATTTCTATTTACTGAATTGATATAAAGACGAAATTTCCTCTGGATTAGGGCCTCACCTAATGGTTATTTTAGTAATCGATTATTCTGATGCTTAAAATGGCACAATCTGCATATTTTTCATTTAACTACTAAAGCGCAATGGTAGAAGTGCAACAAAAAATGCAAATAAGAAAATAATTCAACTACTTTTTGGGAAAATGCCACTGCAGGAGTTCTGAGTAGAACAGACAAAGACGGGTTTTCACCTTAAATGCAAAATGTTTGGGGGTTTTTGTAAAATTTTGCCTTAATTAAGGTTCTGACTGTGTTGTTCTTTCAGCAAATGGCCATTTTTAGCATCTGCATCCTCCAGTGAACAATTAATCCCTGAGTAAATTAGAGTTGACAATTATTTCAGTAAAGGATTAATCACAATTAATTTGATTAATCATTTCAGCCCTATATGGATTAATAAAATACATTGTTTTTTTGACAACGCAAGTTCATCTGAGCTTAAGTGAAACTATTAAAGGCGGACAAAAATACACAAGTTGAATGTACAGCACTGCTGTGTTATTTTTGCACTTACCCTTCAGATCCAAGCATTCGTTTCGCTGCGTCAGGTCTTTCAGTTCCTACAGAAACAGAAACAAATGTGGTCAGAGTGAGTTCATCTTGTCCATCAGGCTGCAGCAGACTTTGTTTTTCACAAGATGAAATTTTCACGTCACATTAGAGGAAATTCAATAAACTCTGTACGAGCGGTTTGCATCACAGATCTTGTGCAAACCGAGATAAACCTTCGGTACAAACATTAGTTCAAGGCGGCTGAAGCTGCTGACTGAGTCCCAGTGATAGCGAGTTTAAAAGGAACAGCGTATCGCTGGCAGAGCGACGTCATTGGTCAGTACAGGTGGGATCCTTTTCTCTATTCTCTGCTGTGTTCTTATAAATCATACGCCTTAAAGTCTCTGTATTGCTTTATCGCAATAAAAAAAAAAAAAGTAGAGGAAGGTGGAGTTAACGATCTTTTGGCGACTTTAAGATGAAAAGCTTCCCATAGAAGAACACCTTATATGGAGACTAAGGGTGGCATTCCTCAGCTTCCCTCAGCTACAGCTTTGCACAGTTTAGACAAACTTGAAGAGTCTTTTAAACAGGAACAGCAACAACAGCGATGCAAAAGTGAAATTAAACTTCAACCCACAAAGTTACGCTATGAAAAACTAGAAAAATGGGTTGTGGAGTAAAAATTAAGGGAGAAGTGTTGCTCAGTTTCAGGTTTGGAAGCAGCTCTGAGGAACATTTTGACTAAGATGTACAGTCAACATGAAAGCAAAACTGGACACCTTTAAAATAAATAAATAAAAATCCTGCTTTAGGCCATTTATTTCTTCGAAAATGTATTTTATTTTCCATTTACGGTGAAACATCTTCACCCAAACTAAAACAAACCAAAAAAAACCCAGTAACTACCTTCTTTACAGCAGACGGTGACGATAAAACCAATACAGATGAAATCACAGCAGAACCGTATTAGATCAATTCAGCTTTGCCATTTGGTGCCTAATATTTATTGTTTATTCCTGGAAACAATCTAGGGCAGCCTAATTTATCCTTTCCTTTCTTTCTCATCTGTATTTTCATCACTCTGTGACCTTTTGGACAGATCCACTTGCACCCAGTGTGAGTATCTGCTGCCCTGAGACTGTCCAACGGGCTACATATGACATTTGTATGCAAATGCTTGTTTGTTACACTTGGAATATATTAGCCAACAATTAGATCCAATAGTCCTTCGCAATTTAAATAATGCACACAATGATAATGCTATGACCAATGTATTGGTTAGCCCAATACGTTGGTTAGCCCTAAAACAAACCTAACTCGCTCACTCTTTTGTTGCCTAGCAACAATCTGCTAAGTAACTGGCGCAGCAGCAGTTTCTGGTTTTGCCATCGTGTCTCATAAGTGCTTAAAAATCAAAACAAAGAATGGAGTGGGGTGAAAATTGTGGATAGGTCATGCCACCAGTTTGGCAGAATTTTAAATATTTAAAACCAAAAAATAATCAGTAATTATCAACATCGACCAATATGAAACTTTTATGTTGTGGTATGGATTTTGGCCATGTAGTCCAGCACAGAGACATGAATTTAATGCAAACATTTCTTTCTAACTGGACATGCAAACACTTCATCATCACAGCAAACTGAAATAAAATTACAATGATTTGAACTTGGGCGATAAGGAAATACATTATTGCAATTGTGCTTCCTGCTGATCGGCTCATCCAGGCTATGATGTGAAACATAAACGTAATGAGGGTTTTAGAGGCGGTGTACTGCACCTGCTGGTCCCTACGTGAAACCAGCATCAATGTGTCTTGACTGCAAAAGTAAATTCTCGAAATTTTTACATCCAGAGCTCCTCATGTGTTCACCTTGACCACTGACTGACTGTAATGGCACCACAAATTGAAGGCTGGTATTTAACCTCCTGCCCTGGTAAAACATCCAACCAGCCCACACAAACATGAAAACACACAGCATGCTGCCCTCAAAACTATGCACCAGCAAATCCCAGTCTCTCGATGATTGCCCCGTCCATTCAGGGTGAACTCCGCAACCCCTGCCCTACTGCCTCACTGCTGTGGCTGAATGTAACGATGACACGAGTTCATGGCCTCTTGCATGACTCGACTGCTTTCAAAAGCATGATGTTATGGTACAAATACCACATGCAAGAAGCTGAGCCATCGTTACACTAACAGAACGACATGAAGTGCTTGAGATAACAGAGTTTGTGTATTCAAGGGAGAAACAGACACGGGCATTAACAGTCTCTGGTGACATTTTGTGAAATCCGTTGAGGGAAGGAGACTGATCTCTTAGGGGATTTTTCATTTGGTCTGCGCTTACCTATGATGAAAATGGGCACATGTTGGGAACGCTGACCAGATCAGAGTAAGTTCGTCCCTCTAAGCTCTGCCAGAACCCAAAATAAAGCATGACACATCATGGATCACTTCATGAGTGTTTGTGCTGTGGGTGGACTTTCAAAGAACAAGCGTTTTAATTTCTGACCATTTTCATTTCTCGTTGTTATTATGTGCAGGGTTTCAACATATTTTTAACGTTACAAAGTTCACAGTGACTTCAGATAGGCATTTCCAAAGGGGGTCCCGATTTAAACATAGAAGGTGAAGGAGGGAGCGGTGCATGGATGGATGGATGGGCAAAGGGAAGGATGCATAAAACTTTTACTGAATTATATTGAGAATTTATTTCAAATGGAAATATTCTGACAGTTCTCTTTTGCTTAGTTATTTAAACATGAGAAGCACTTTCCTAAACCTCCTTATATAGAAACCTTGTATGTACATTAAACAGGACAGCATATTAAAGCCACAGTATAAAGTTATTATACAAATATTTTTTCATATTAACTAAACTCTTACGTTATATAGTGACAGTTTTAGTAAGCATATTTAAACATAAAACTGTCACTATGTTATGGCATTACGACACAAAGTACATAATTTGTCAGGAAAACAAAACAAACAAACAAAAAGAAAATCAAGCTCCTCTGCCATCTCCAAAAATGTCTGAAACAAACAATCAGAGTCAGGAGGAAGGTCTTACGAGTGTCAATCATTCTGGTGTACACGCTGCTGGAGCGTGTGTGCAAAAGCTCAAAATTGATGGTTTGTCGCAGCAGCTGTGCAAATGGCAGAGAAACAACTCACCATTACAGAAAAACAGTTTATCTGTCGTCGTCATGCTAATTAGCTTGCACATTCACGGCAGTTGGTATGAGCGTGACTGATTGCTCTCAGACCCTCCCCCTCGCTCTGATTGGTCATTTCTGACCAAGAGCTGTGTTTTTCTGCAGATGGCAGCAGGACCAGAAATAGGAGCGAGAATGGCTCAATTTTCCCCTGTTTATATGTTATATGGTCTCAACATAGTTAAAGTTTTAATAAACATGTAAAAAAAAAAAAAAAAAAAAGCACAATATTTTTAGAAAAGGTCGCAAACAGAGCTTTAACTGCAAAAAGCAACAATGTCTGTAAAGCAGATTTTTAAGGAGCCTAAAATGTATTTTAGTCGATCACAAATGTGACTCGTACATGGAAATTAATAGCAGCCAGTTTAAATTGAAACTAATCCAAAAACCATATTAATCTGCATGATGCAATGCTTACCGTCTTAACAGAAGAGCGTATGTGCTACCTCCTTTAGCTTTAAAAATACACAGTGGATGGTCTGCAAAATCAATGACACATGTCCTCTGACATGTAGCTCTGATATGCAGCTCGTAAACGACGAAGGACTTATGATGGTAATTCCATGTAAAGAGAGCGCCCGCATGTTTATCTGTTCATTAAAAAGCTGAAAGCAGCCTATAATTTTACATCTCATTTACAAACATTTGCCAGTTTTTTTTGTGTTTTTGTTTTGCTACAGCGTTCAGGGAGAACATATGTCGACACAAACAAGCATTTAAAAATGACGGAAAAACACTCTTGCTGCAGATGGAAGATGCAATCAAGAGAAATGTGACACAAAGCTACCAAGTTTCTAAGTTTTAGGACCCCGGTGGGAGGAACTGTGCAGCAGGCATTCAACAAGCAGCTACTAAATAGTCTCGCTTACGCGCTTACGCACACACACACACACACACACACACACACACACACACACACACACACACACACACACCAATGGCAATATGGAAAATCACCTGTAAGACCACTGGCTGGTTGCCACATGAGCAATCCAGCAGGACTTAATAAAGAAAGCATTTAGAGTGAAAAAGAAAACTGTAAATATCTGGGCAGCTCTTGCCAAACACCTCCCACCGTCCAGTCATGGTTATGTGACCAGTTACTGCAAGGGTGACTCAGCAGAAATGGATGGTCTCTTTACCGGACGAGAGCTCTGCTGGTAGAGAAACCGTGACGTTCAACATCGGACACAGGCTGGTAAAATTTCCACAGGATGTGACTGAAACTCAAGATACAACTGTTGATGACAACATTTTAATAAGTTAAGAGGGTTTGGACTTTGAATTTACCTTCTCTAATAATTAAGGTGGACGTTTCCAAACCCTGAAAACCCAGACGTGGCACATATCCAAACTTGCGGGTTTCCTGCCTTTCCTTTTGTGTTTTTGCTAAATTAATTTACCTACTGTCAGACTCTGGGGATGCGGTGTTTACCACCCCCACAGGAGATGTGAGTGCTGAGCTTGGGAGCAGGGATGCATTATTAATTCCCCCTGATTGTTGTGCCACTGCAGAGCACGCACTGTAAACCGTTTACTGTCCCCGCTTTACAGGCTTTGCACATTTGCAAAGCCTGTAAATGCGACAAGCATTTTGAATGATGGTGTCAAACAAGAAGGAGGTCTAGATGAAAATATGTTCCACACGACGAGGAGACTGGTCAGCTGAGAGTTTGGGATCTCAGCCTCGTGTGGATATTCACATTAATGTGCCAAGCTGCTGTTGTAAAAAAATGAAATCAAATCACATGGGTACATTGCAGGAGTGCACTTACACACTTCAGGACTATTTGTCAAATTTCCAGCTTCCAGAATGATATAAATTGCTTAAAGACAACTGTTTTTTTCCCTTAGGGTGGCTATATATTCCCCATTTCCTCTTGCGCTGTTACAAAAACACATCTGACGTTCAGAGGAAACTACTCCCAAATGAGGAAACTCCAACTACAGTAATAGATTGAAATTTGTGCGTCAGATCACACACAAAAGCAGAATATCTGCAGAACAATATGGATACTTTAGGCTTCCTCAGAGGAAGATGAAGAGCTGAGGGTTTGACATGACGAGACTGAAGTCTGCCACCAAGAAACTAACAAACAAACAACTGGACCTGATGATTGCCTTTTGTTTTTTCCTGTTTTAAAAACCCTCAGTTCTGTCAATTTATTTGCTGGTGTTTCATAACGTGCCGTTTTCTTCACAGACTAGTAAAACTGCATTCATCATACATAGTTAATAAAAGGAGAAAAAATCCTGCTACCTGTGTAAATTTACAGTGTCTGACTTTAAAAATTGTAAAATACAATCAGTAGGGCTGGGTGATAAATTGATTTCATCGATTAATCAAATTTTTTTGCTTTGCTGAGATTTAATTTTTGGAAAAATCTGGATGTTTTCTCCTATGTACATCTTGGGTTTTCATAGTTCGGCACACGTAGGGCCGCCATCTTGTTTGACAAACGTGTTTTACAGCTTGTAAGTACTTAAGACTTTGAATTCAGGTCAACTGCAGGTCAACTATGACAGAATATTAGGGCCAGGCTAAAACTTTCAATTAGGAGAATGAATTTGTAATGCTAACAGGATATTGTTGTAATTTATGAAAACTACTAAAACAACCACAACACAAAATTCAGTGAGGAATCTGGAGCATCTTATAAAATCATTCTTTGGTCTAATAATAAATAGACATATTTCTAATGCAAACAAAATGATCACTAGCAGGATTTTTAAATGATTGTGCAAACAAGTTTATTTTGAGGAAAGATCAGATCCTGATGATGGTTACCAGAAAAAACAACTTGTACTAGAAAAAAACAACTTTTTCTAGAAATTTTAAGACTTTTTTCTGGTAAAATTGCATCTTTTTTCTGCTGATATGACAATTTTCTCGCAATAGACAAAAATTCAGGAAAATACAAGATTCTTTTGTTACTCATCTTCTATACTGTGACAGATTTGTTATTAAGTGTCTAATAACAAAATAATCTTTAAGACCGGAACATTTCTTGTAGCCTGGCTCTAATGTTCTGTTGTACAACTAACAGATGGGATGATTGAAAGCCATTTAAAAAAACATTTTCTGCAGTCTGTGTTTTAGAAAGGAAGCAAGCTAACAAGCAAAATAAAACAAGTAAATGGAAAAACTAGCTGACGTTTACATTTGTTATGATGATGTTCTGCTCTTTGATGGCAATAGTATTTATTAAAGCCACCAAAAAGATGAAGGAATTTATAGGATTATTAAAATGTTGCATGTAGCCTGACTCTTAATCTGTTATTAAACTGTAAAATTGTGAATGAAAGTACAAGCTCTTGGCTGATGTGGTTAGATTTGAGACAGAGTTCAGTCGCACATGTATGGCTTCTCATGTTTCTGCAATCCCAGCTGATGCTCTGAAAGCACACAGGTTCTGAGGCGTCGGTGGATCGACTTCTATGATGTGAACAGACAACGTGATCTGTGATGGTGGGGCTCTTTTTTTGTGTTTATTGCAGATTAAAAGACAGCCAGCCAACATTTTCTGATGCCGCCTCATATTTGTCATCGGTCGTCTTGGGTGACGAGTTCTAAATCTGACTGAGGAGTTTCTTTTGATTCGCTCACCATGAATGATTTTGCCAGCAACAATTGCAAAAAGCGGACCCAGCTTGAAGTGATCACATGCAAAACAACCTGCAGAGCAAGATTAAATGTTTGAGCTCATTATGCTTCTAAGAAAAAGCTCATTTTGTCGCAGCTCCGTCTGCAGCACGAAGGACTGGAAAAAAAGGTGAACAGCTCACAAAACGATAACAAAAAAAAATTAAAGCTAATAGTTCCTAGGCGAGTTTGTTTTTGATGCAAGACAATCGTGACATTTCACAACTATAAGCGACAAGTTATAGACCATTTCAATTCCACCCCTCCATTCAGATTTTATTTAGTCAACATTTGTACATAAAAAGCCCAGTAAACCCTTCACTAAATGTCTTTTTGTTGCTTCTTACCTGTATTTGTTTGAGCACTTTGGGGATAGGTTTACAGTTGAGTTTCTGACAGGCCTGTTTGTAGGAAGAGAGGATCTCCTCCACCGTCACATTCTGAGCTGAAAAACACAACAAGAAGGTAAAAAAAAAATTAGAAAAGAGACCAATAAGAAGGCAGAAATGAGGATGGCTGGATTCTCTGCACACATTGTGAGCGTTTAAAATGCTGAACAGTTGTGATTGTCACCACAACACTGAGTTCAGACTGGCGTACTGAAACAGAAACACGGCTGCGGAGACACTATTAGGACATCTAACGCCCTTTAGTTTTTCTAAATGGTCACATTTAGTTATGAAGCTGTCCTTCAAGTACTTATAAATGTTACTACGACTGCATTTCACTTACCTTTTTTTTTTTTTCAAATTAAGTGATAAAGGTCTAGCAAACATTAATGTAGCCTCTGAACAGCACCAAGCACAACCTGATGCTACTCATCATCAACTCCTGTCCGACCAAAGCCTCCCTAAAATAAAGTGTAGGACTGAGACACAAAGAAAATACTTTGTTTTACTGCGACTTGTTTGTGTTTGAGCCTGAGGGAGCACTCCGCTCTGACACAGAGGATCAGAAAACGTGACCCTCCCTGCCTTCCACCCCCCACCTCAGGGTGCCCCTGCTTAAAGCTGCAAAAAGGAGGTATTGTTCTTGGTTTTTGTGAGGGTTAAGTGCAGTTGCCATCCCAGACTGTTGCAGAGACTAACTCCAGTCAGATGACTGGGCAACATTCAAAGCTACTGTTCTGGCTGAGAGGCTCTGCTGATAGATGAAGCGAGGCACTCATGCAGAGGAGGTGGAAAAAAAAGAAGAAGAAAAAAAAAAAAAAAGAAATAAAAGCCCACGATAGACCAACATGAAAGCCAGAATCTGTACACATAAATTTAAAAACATGAGGCCGACTGATCTGATTGACAAAAACCGGAGAATAATTATGGTCTGTTTCCATGAGCTCTTCACTCTCTCTCACACACACACACACACACACACACACACACACACACACACACACACACACACACACACACACACACACACACACACACACACACACACACACACACACTCTGCAGTCTGTCTGTGTGTGTGTGCATCTGACTTTTGCTGCAGTCAGCAATCTGATTTCACAGAGGTGAGAAACTTGTCTCCTTCACTGTTCAGCGGCATTCATCACTGGTATCCTCGCTCTCTTGCGGAGGCTCTCATTAAGTTCATCACCCAGCGCTTTGGTTAAAAGCAAATTCTGGAGAAAAATGCTGCAGTGCATCAAATCGGCGATACAAGACCAGCATTTGTTGGACTTCTAGAAAAAGCTCATTTTAATCATAATTGCTCTGCACACAAATGAGAAAGCTGACAAAGCCGCTGAATTTGGTGGTGATGTAAAAAACAAAAAACAAAGGATCAGACATTTCAGTTATATCCAGTAACGTTGCGGTACTACAGATTGGTTTTGAGAAGTTATTTTTCGAGTCTTGGTCTCGTCGGAACCACATTTTTATTTATTTATTTTTTCCCCCCTCAATCAAGTGCACAACTTTGGCATCTTTTTTAATTTCAGCTTGGTGTGCATCTCCTGGCTGCATCTGGACAAGTCTTTAACTCAGAAAATTGTTGCTTTTCTTGATACATTTGCAGCACCATTATGATAATAGCAATGGTCTTGAAAACTGCCTTGTATGGACTCAGTCCTGGTTTTCCTACACTCAAAGTGTTGGTTTAAGATAGAAAGAGATGCAAACAACCAAGATTTAGGACTTTTACTGGATACTTCTGTGTTTATTTAATCCATTCCACTGTAGCACTGGTTGCATCTTTAGGGTCATTGCCCACTATTTCAATCCTCTTTCAGGTTTTTTATTTTTTAAAGATTGACAGTATTTAGCTCCAGCCATCTTCACATCCACTCTGACCACCTTCCAATTGAAGAAGAGACGTACAGATGTCAGATTTTTGCTATAAAAAGAGAAAACTTGCCACGGAATGTTTCTTTGTTTGTCCGTCGCCTAAAGTCACAACTTGATGCATGTGGTTTTAACATGAGGAATTCAGAAGAAAAGCTTTACTCACTGTAATCGTCAACGAAATGCTTCACAAGGCGACATGAGACTCTAAACATTTGTGTCTTTTTGTGAATTACACAGGTATAACACGGGTGTAATCATTTAATGCAACGTTAACAGTTTAAATATGTGCTTAACTGTAGCGCTGGCAGGACATACCAGATTGATGCCAATCTGCGTTAGTATTGTACCTCTGAAATGCATACAAAGCGAGCTCTGTGACGCGAGAAAGCAGTCTATTAAATTTGTTCTGTACAGTTCATGCGTTCCAGCGAACAAAGTGTCCTTGGAAAAGTGTTATTGTGGAGCAAGTGTGTGAGTAAACATTTCCTGAGACGAGGTGGGGTTCGGAGGTGGAGAATGCCTGATGCTCACAAGACTGTACTTTCGCGCAACTTATTAATTAAAGGAGGATAGTAGGGGAATTGGCAAAGAGCAGAGATAATATAATTGAAAAAGTGATCCATCACCGCTATATTAAAAGAGTGCAAGGAGTATGACCATTCCTCCAAATTTAAAACAAAGAGTAAGCTGAGGAAAAGAAAGAGAAAACAAACATCAGCGCCAAACTGAAGTCAGTGATAAGTGTTGAAAGGGTGCAGAATCAGTAAAGCCTGATCTACGACTGCTGTCTGCATTTCTGCTGGCTCTGCCTTTGTTTTATTGTGCTCTGCTCAGAGCTGCTGCTACATGCATGGAGGGGAGTGGCGATGAGGCACGCAGAGAGGGAAGGAAGGCCAAATTACTGAGCCAGGTTATGTCTTAGAAACACAGATTGAGAACCGGTGGCACGCACAGCCAGAGGCAAAGAGATTAAAAGGTAATACAACAATGAGTCAGGAAATAAACCCCACATCAGAAAATGAAACAAAAACGGGACGGAAAGCACAAACAGTACAGGAAGCAGAGTCCTGATCTAGAAAGGAAACACATTCACAGACCAAGAAGGTTACACACTATTGGTCTTGTTTAAGTGACTGCAAGAGAAGGTCGCAGAATAGTTAAACTGGCATTTATTTTACCCTGTCAAAATCATGGTTTTGGCTACAAATTAACCAGCTTTGAGTATAAAAGGATGACCCCTTGACCACTATGATCTGTACCCAAACTCTATATAGTTTCTACTTTTCATCAAGCATGTGATAAATAAACCAAATCAAGACAAAAATGTGTATATTCTGTCCATCCAACACAAAAAGTTCAACTAGAGCAGATGAACTGTCCACCAAAGCTCATAAAATCCGTGTCTTTAAAAGATTCGAGGCAAGATGTTTCGCCACGCTGATATTTCCTGTTTGGAGGACACAGAAGAAGAGACGACTCTGCTCTAACCAGGAAAACCTCCAACAGGCCACATCTTTACATCTTGTTTATGTTCTCGATTGCTGCCGGCAGCTCTCCACAGCGCTACAGCAGAGTTGCCTAGACTGTGGTCTGTGCAGCAGAACCTTGTATTCTGCTGACTCTGGATCTCGGAAGTGAACTGGGTTGTGCAGGGTTAATGGCTAGAGCCGACGCTTTTATGACGAGGGCTGGCCAGCTTAGCACAAATGTACCCGCAAACATTTTGAGTTTGTTGAAAATAAAAATCGAGGAATTTTGACTGTGACGGGGAAACGGACAGGCAAAACTTGCACAAATGTTTCTCCCCTTCACTCCCTGACGTGGAGAACTACTGCCAGCAAACACACACATCTATAGCCGCAGTAAAGACATCAGTGTGATTAAATCCAGACAACCCAGAGACACGAACTAACGGCAGAGCAATGCAAATGTGCCACATGACGTACTGCTGCAGATAGACGGCCTTTAATGGACGACAACAGACGGCCAAAACTCTGCTACAGAGGTAGCTGAAGGGGCCACAGCCTCCAGCTGGCTCTGCAAGAACACACCGACTGTCTGCCTGAGAGCTTCACACAAAGGTCAACGTTTGAGAGTAATTCCACTCAACTCTTTAGAGAGTGAAATTTAATGTGGGATTGTGCGCATGGTGCTTAATTTGAGCAAGTCCTGAAACGCAGGGCTTAAAATGCCGAGTAATCTAGGACACCCTAACAGAAAAGATGGTTTTAAACGTGCAATTACTGTAAATCACGGTGGGGAATAGGAATGATATCATCATATAGCGGGGAGAGAATAAAAGTTTGATAAAACTTTAGGTTTATATGGTGCATTCCTACTGAGGAGTACAGAAAAAAAATGGATAAAAATGACCCAATATTATTTTGAATTTTTTTCATTATTAAATGATAACTTAATTTAAATAAGGATTAAATCAACATAGGGATAGTTTTGGGTCACTCTTCTTTGAAGTGCACAGTCACCTTTGTGCTTTTCTGATTATAATTGTCATATTCCTTATGCAACAACTAGTTTCATCTAAAGTGTTTTTGCTGTGAAAATAAAGCAAAAACCCAACAAATCTGAAATATTTCTTGCAATTCTGTGCATTTTCTAAAGCTTCTTTCCTCTCTCTTCAGAGACAAATTAGGGCACAAAAAAAAAAACCTAACTACGATAACAAAAGCCAGCTTTTTAATCAATCCACTCATGCTTAAATTTTAACTGAGGGCATCATGGTTAACCCGTTTCCTTAAAATAATCTGCTCCCTCAGATTTTGAGAATGAACATGTATAAACAACGATGCACTGTGTTTGTATATTTTGACTCTTGCACTTGACTGAAATACTTCTTTGTCAGGACAGCGCCATAAAAGTGAGCTACTTCAGTTACCGCACCTGTATGAAACCAGAACCAGCTGGGCCGATGTCCCAGGGCGAAGAAAAACAGCCAACAACAGGGGAGGCTTAACAGTCATGAATTTTAAATCAATTACTCAACCTGAATAACAGGCAGAGCTGCAACAAGTACAAGCGCGTGTTCGCGAGGGAGAGCGTTGAACCAACAATATGACCGAGAAAGCCCATCCTTTGACCTTCCACACCTCAACTCGCTTGCATAAGGCCTTACGTGAGATCATGCTAATTTCAGAGGAGGTAGCTACTGTGTATTAACACACTGTTATATTATTAGTTATTGATATGGATATTTTGCTCTCAGAAAACTGCGTCCGAGTACCATATTCATCTGTTTGTTTTCCCTGAACTACACTGTCGTGACAGCTGAAGTTTTTCCATGAAGATACTACGCAAGGCAGCCATTCACCCGGCGGCCTGTCGAGTTTTTGAGTTGAAAAAGAGTTTAAAGCTGACAGGAAATTTGAAAGTATCACTTGATAATTATGAGTCATTGGAAGACTAATTTCTGAACTATAAAGTTGTTTTCATGCAAACTTTAAAACAAAACTTAAATAAATAAGCAATGCTAGGCCTGGTGGGGGCACACGTAAAGCCTGGTGGCCCGCCAGGCTTATGAAACACTGGAGCAAACCCTGCTATAAGTCAATTGTTTTCTGTTGAAAAGTTACCATTCAAAGGAGCCAGGTGCTTCTTTTTTTTTATTTTTTTTTTTAATAAAACTCCTATGCACCCACATAGGAGTCCGATAAGCTTAATTTTATTATGAACAGACCCAATACTAAGTGCACATTTTAGCATAGTAGCTAGCTACTGCATAAATATGCCCATTTTTTACTTTTCATTAAGAGTATAAGCACACGTTCAATACTCATTTTATTTCATGTTGTCACTAGAACCTTTTGTCCCGGTTTGTTAGGATTTTCACTAGATTATCAGTATTATTGTTTCATTTTTTTTTTTTTTACACTTTATGTCTTAAATCAAGGTGTTCAACTCTTGTCGAGCAGGTACAAGTAATCAAACAGCAAACTTAAGACCCTGTCAGATAAAAATGCTAAATATCTCCTTCAAAGCCTGACAACTCTGTAAGAAAGTCTTAGTCAAAGTCTTCATCACGTCCCACAAGTGTCAGCATAGACTGACCTACAGTGTGCCAACAGTGGAAGCGTAGGCTGGGCAATTCAAAAGGAATATTTACCTCTCTGAAATTATCACAAAAATATCATACACTAGCTGAAGAGGACGATGAATGCATTTATTCTATATCCATTAACATTTAAAGTTGAAGAAGATACGCAGGTTTAAGCCTAACTTAGTTAATTAAACACCTTTTAATAGAAAAGGTCTTACTATCCACCCTAAACAGGCATTTTGTTACACTTAAAAAAAGAGAAAAAAAAAGAGAGGAGTGTTTGATATGTGATCAGTTGCTACACAAAGAAACATCAAAGTACAAAATAACAGAAAGAAACATCTCCCTCCCCAGGATACTGAACAGAGGCATTTATGATAAACATCTAAAGAAGTGTTAGAACACCGAAGGGGCCTAATTACTCCATTATGAAGTTCTTCAAAGGCGCTTGATGTTTAAGCCAAACCTCGGGGGCCTGTGTAAGCATGAAATTCTTACCTTTTCACATAATAAAGCAGAGTTAAAGCAGAGTTAACATTCTGTTTTCCCTCGAGGAAGCTGTCAAATGAAGGCACTGCCAGCCTTCAGACCTCCGACATCTTAGACAACTCAATCCAATACCAGTATTTCTTAAAGAAAAACAAATCATCGCTGGGTTTTCCTAAATGCTTAGCTTGCATTTTGACCTAGTTTCAGCACGTTTGTTATTCTCTCCATCTCGACCTCCTTTTTCTACCTTCATCACTCATTCGTTCCCTTTGCTTAACAGACAGGAAAACTATTTGCTCTTTCACTTGGGCAACACAGAGCAAACAAGCAAAGGTAAAAGTCTACTTATTTTCAGAATAGCGCCAGACACCACCTGTACATAAAGACAATGGTCATCCTGTGGAAAGATTCAGTAAAATTACATTTGACAAACAGATTTCTCCCAAGGGAGATTGATAAAATTCTTTGACTTGACTTTGACTTGCATGGAGAAACAACCACTCAAAGCCAGGAGTAGGATCTGAATGCTGTCAATCATGCCTGTGTGCGTGCCAAAACCCCCCAATTCTCTGCTCTGATGCAGTTTCTCCACTTCAGCAGAGCCCATCATAAATGCTAAGGACAGTTAGCATGGTTACCGTAGACGACCTTTTGCCGCCATTAGCATACTTAGCATGTCGTTCATGATGTTGTTTGACAGCGCCAAGACCCTCCTCCTGGCTCTGATTGGTTGACAGCGAGTGATGCGTTACTTCATACGGCAAAAGCAGCAGAAGGAGGAGGAAGAGATTGCTCTATTCAGATTATCTGTCTTATATTATGCAGTCACAATATGGTGACGGTTTTAACAAATATGTAAAAAAATATTTTTAATAAAAGCTACATACTGCAACTTTAACAACCAACACTGTCATTTAAAATCTGCATTTGGTATTCCGACTAATATTTTAACTTGTCTGATATTGTGAAACAGTGAAGTGACAAACATGCAAAAAAATAAACACTTCTTCACAGCACCGTATGCTACAATCCTAAATCCTGGATGAAGATAAACTCAGGTAGTGACGTAAAATGTGTTGAACTCAACCACAGGTTACACTTGCAGTCTATACAGATAAACAGATGAGGTGTCAGCAGAGGATATTGTTGGGGTAAAACAAACAGTGATTTGCTAACCAGCTAATACAACCAGCACCTGTTTTTCTAGTGCGGCTACATTAAGGGGATCACTTTGAATTTATAAAACTATTATAACGGCGTTAAAAGATTTTTCAACCAATTTCACCAATTTCAATTTTGCACCACCAAGGAATATAGTGGCGCAGGTTCGAACGGCGACATGTCAGCAGGGTAATTACTGTCTTCAGCAAGATAATGATCCAAAACATATGTCCAAGCCAAGACAGAAACCGTTGAGCACAAAAAAGAGGAACCAGGCTCTTGGACGACCAAGAGATTATGCAAACAGAAATAGCCAGATATCCCTGTTCGTACGCTCCAACTTTGTAAAACGTTATGAGAGATGGATCAGAGCCGGTCTACTGGCAAAGGGAGGCTGCATAAAGTGTCAACAGGGGAATCAATAAATGTGCCGTTGTGCATTTTAAGTAAATTAGACTGTTCCCTCGTGAAAGAGAAGAACACAAAGGTTGCATTTATATCTGCCTCTCGATGGACATGCAGCCATTTCAATTTTCACTCTACTAAAAAGTACAGCCTGGTACAGCATATTTCTATCAAAACTATAGAAACGTTGGGACTAAAATTAAAGCAATAAAAGACTCTAACCTTTAGCGGGAATAAAATGCCTTGCCGTCCTATGCTGCAACCCTGTTTGCTGTCATTTTGCACCTCTTTGTTGTGGCAGCAGCGCCATTAACACGTAGCAGACAGCTGACTGGTTTGTCAGAAGTGTGGCAAAAAAAAAAAACTGAGCTGAGAATTTGTACCAGCATGCAAAATGAGAGTCATGTAAAATAAACAAAAGGATGCAGTGATGTTTTGTATCCAAGAGACATGCTGGTAAATGATTAAAATTGAAATCTCCAGAGTAATTAAATACAAACCGCGGAGTGAAATTTTCCCTTACAGTAGAGAAATAAAGGACTGATGTTTTGGACTGAGAAAGACTCATGTTCAACATGGATTGCCCTGGATTTGGCTTCTTGCAGATATATCTAGAATAGGGCTGCAACTACATTATTTTTGTAATCGAATATTCTATCAATTGTTCTGACAATCGGATAAAAAAGAAAATTGGTACATTGTGCGGTGTTTTCATTTAGTCATATACCTTTTTTTAGGCATTAGAAATATATTAAAACATGCAAATAAACCAACTAGCAATCCATTTTTTAAATAAGAAAATAAACATTTTGTTGCCTAAAGGGAAATCACATTTAGTGAATTAGAACTGGGTGAAGCTAAAACTAAACCACTTGAAGAGTTTTGGGTAAAACATATTTGTAGAGTTTTGGTTTAATTACAGTTTGTTTTTTTCCAGCAAATTGCCTTTTTTGAGTCTGTATACTCCAGTCAATTATTAATGGAGGACTTAATTCATTGACTTATTTTAGTAATTGATTCATCATGATTAATTGGTTCAGGACGAATCTAGACAGCCATTACAGGCAGGTATCAAAGATTAAAACGTGCATGTGCAATATTAGCATAAAAATTCTCATGAGAATTTTGGTTACTAGATTAAACGGCTCTATTCAATTATTTCCAACAGTTTGCGTGACATTATTTTCCAATGTTAAAGTGTTTTTGTCCGGTCCGCAGTCGTTTGCATCTTTTGACAGGAGCTGGAACGAAAGGAGAAGAGCAAGGTATTCCTGTTTGACGAGGACAGACGTGGCGGCAGATATATCAGTAACAAACAAGCAGTGGCCTTGTTCTGTGTCGAACAGTGTTTTAACATCCCAGTGAAGAACCTCGAGTCAAAGGGCAGGATTCAGCAGAGAGCAAACAGACACATGCTCACTTCTTTAATTTAGAAGACAAACAAAGATGCGTGAGCTGTTTGGTTAGTTAAATAAGTCTAATAGAAGAAAGGTGCAAACAGGAGGACCAGCTCAGCTGATATCAACAGATGCTTTTGTTCCTCCAACATTAGCAGACGTTCATTTGCGAGAGAAACATTTTGTTTCAAGCGTGGAGGCAATTTATCAACGGCTTGTTACAATATGTTGCAGGAGTTGAGTTAGGAATCATTTATTTTAAGCAGTGCAAAAGTTAACGGTCATCACTTCCTTCATGCGTTCATGGATTAGCCAGTCGACCTGCAGACATTACGACGCTTCTATCTTTTGAGTATCAAAGATGCTAATGACAATAGCAGTCGGGCAGCATGAGGTCCTCACATTGTGTCAACCTTGAGTAGAAATGGCATATTATGATTCATACGTTCTTATTTAAAACAGAAAAGCAGCAAATATCCCTGCCCTAGCATAGGAGCTATAATTATATTCTAGGTTACATTTATTTGCAGTGAACCCCTCCTACTCACTTTTCATTATTGTAGATTTTACTGTGGACTGTCACAAGAAGAAATTTTTTTTTTATCTTAAATGTAACAAATAAATGAAGTGTTGATAGAAGACAGGCTGCTGTTTGGCATCTGAAAATCAGCTAAAATTGCTGGTGATTGACTCTACCTCCAAAATTAGAAATAAGGAAGAGTGGAGATGATGGCTTCTCATAACTTTTAATACTTAGTACTACTCCTATTGTTAAAGACAAATAGTGCCAAACAGCTTTACTGGCAGTTACCTTAATAAGACGGTGGGCGACCATCTGTCATCGTCAATGTTATTTGCAAACAGAAATATTTCTTAGCAGCTAAATCAGATTTTTTAATAAACTTCCAAACACTTTAGTTGCCATCTTTCAGCCAGACGCCCAGCACCAAGTGGAGGGACGCTGTGCTGCTTCAAGATGCATGATACCAAATCATATTTAAGCAACTTTAAACCAATTGGTATGATGGGTCATTTCGGTGGCTCTGAAATGTATAATTAGTGCTGGAAAGCGTCTCACTCTGAATTGAAAGAAGTTCTAAATCTGTTTCAGATATTTATTTTTTCCTTTTCCTGATATTTATTTATTTTAAAACACATTAAAGGGGTACGTTTCACAGAAAAGGAACAACTAATCTAAAACCAAATGTAGAAAAAAATCTAATAAAAATAAATAAGAATTTAAATTTGTAACTACAACCCTTTCATTATAAACTAAGAAAAGTGATCTTTGGAAAAAAATGTTACAAATCAAAATTTAAAAGCCTGGATGTTAAAACACTGTCATACATTATCATAAGAGTGTCTTTATCAAAAATATTGTATTTTGCTTTGACAACTGAAACAAAAACAACTTTAAATTTTGTAATTGTCTGTTATAGCTCGGCATTCTCAATCATGTTTGTAGTTTTTGCACATATTCTACATGGGAATAATTCCTCTTGTGTTTGTAGACATGCTTCGCTCTGGAATACATAAAATTCATGAGTGAAAAGTTGGATTTTTGCTGGCACGGCATGGTATGTAGGCAGGATGTCGGCCCGAGAGCTTTAACGCTTGCAAAATAGTCAGCTGTCAATGTGAAAGCTCTGTTTCGATTGCAAATAACGAGACTTAATCGAGATCAAACACAAACTTTGTGCTATAAATATTTTTGCATTTTCAAATGGAAACATTGCGGTTAAGGCCTTTATGGTTTGAGCTAGCGCTGAACATTAAAGCTGTTTTAAGGGGTGAAAAAACCTGGGAAGAGAAGTGGAAAAGGACGGGGAACTATACAGCGAAGGGAATTCCAGGAATCTCAGGATGTGATGCAGTATTTGCCCGGGCCTGGGGAACAAACAACCCTCAGGTCCTGACTGAAGAAAAAAAACAAAAAAACAAAAAGAAACCTCTAGAATATAAAGCAACTCAGAAAAAAACTAAAATGCACATATTTCACCTTTTTAGGGAGCAAATAGTGGTGCTGTTTGTTAGTCTTCACCCCTCTTACACCCACATGTTATGCTGGTGGATAACACAAACCCTGACAACAAGGTAGGAAACAAGAGGACCAAGAGGGCATGGAAATTCAACACCCCAGCTGCTTCCTTCTGCTCCCCTGAGATGCTAAACCAAGCGTTTATTTTAAATGGCAACCCAGATGAAGCTTACTCCATTCAGAAACTCCTTTTATGGCTCAAACAAAGTCAGATATCTGCTTTTCATCAGCTTCTTCATTCCAATCTAATTCTTGAACCAAAATTCGCAGCAGAAACTCGGTGTGTGGATGAAACTAAAGTCTGCTTTTCACTCATGTGTTTGTGAACGACCTTTTAGGGAAGGGAGCCAACGAAGCGGGACCTGAAACTGGTCCATCATGCCAACGTGCTAAAGCCTTACTGACACCACAGAAGCTTTCAGAGAGTTTCAATAAAACTGATGATACAGGCCTTAACTTTACCTTAGAATGATTTGACTTAAACCAAAAACAAAAAGATTTGGGATCATTAAAGATAAAAACCCTCTCCTTTAAACATTTAACTTGAGTGGATGACTGTAGAAGCCATTTCTAAGCAGGTCCATGCATTTCTCCTGAAGTTGCATAGCAAACCCATCTGTGATGAAAGCAGGACGTCCTCTAGATGGAAAACGTAAAGCCAGAGAAATAAAGATTGGTAAAACTCGGCAAAAATCTTTCTGTTTGGTGACAACCCGATCAAAACGCATCACATTAGCTGGAGATGGATAACAAAAGAAAAGCCAGTTAAACCATATCAAAAACTAGCATAGTTAGGCGTAGGCCTTTAAAAGAGCCGTAACAAACGAAGAAAACATTTCATTTGGTAAATTACTTACAGTTAGTCATGTTTGTAACATACTGATAAGTAAAACCAGGCTGATATGACCAACCGCTGATCATTTACGTGTTGTAGTCGTTTGTGTGCATGCTGCAGGCTGGGTTTCACCGTTATGTGTTTGGACATGTGACAGTGATGCAGACAGGATGGGGGGGTTTGTTTCCTGAAGCAGAGACGTTATGCCAGAAGTGTGGTTGCTTTTTTCAGTCTAGTCGTTATAAAAATGTACTGGCACTTAGCCGTAACAGGTTATCAGCCATCAAAGGAATATTAATTTTGGAAGCCGATAGCTGCCCTAATTTTCCTATTGGTGCAACCCTATTAGAGTGTAATGATTCATTAGAAATAGAGAATTTATTCCTTTAATCTGAGCTAATGTTCTCTCCATTCCTGTGTAAACATACAAAGACAACATTAAAGTGATTTTCCAGTCATTAGCAGCAACTGGTTGCTAATAAGACTAATATTTTCTGAGTTATCTACGCAAATTTTGTGAGAGAGCTGCAAATTATGACGTTTTCTCAGACACAAAGGCAAGAACTCAAAAAAGTAGGGAAATCCAGATCTGATGTACCAATTAATCCATTTTCACGGCTCCCTTACTAACCTCAAACTTGGGCAGTAGACCAAAAACAGGTATCAAGTGTTGTGTCAGCACAAAACCTGTTGATTCTGCTTTTTATTTCTACAACAACTTTTTAAATGCGAGAGTTTTTCCCACATGCACAAATTTTAAAAGCTTTATTGCAGGCCAATCGCATCTTGTTGACCAAACAAGTCTTGTTTTTATCTAACAATCTAAGTGTTTGGAGTGAATGAAAGAGGGAGGCTCCTGCCTCTTTCTGTCTGTCTGTCATTCGACCTACTTTGCTCACCGTCCTCTGACAATTGTTGAGGTGCAAAGAGAGCAGCTGAAACACCAGTCTTTCAATTTTATGACAAGAAAGTAAAGAAACTTTCAGGCAGAACAACTCTCCCTGAGACTTTTGCTACAATTAACAAGACAGTACTGAAATATGAGATGAGCCAAGTCATTGTCCAAGTTGCTTCAAAATAAGAGGAGACGTACGCGGGCCTTAGCCAAAAAAAGCAGACTGACAAAAAGGAAAACATCTATAGCACGAGCAAGCAACGCCGCTTATTAAAACTTTCGCTGCGTGTCTCCAGAGACAAATGGTCCTGTGGAAAAACTATTGGGACTGTAGTTTTGGACAGGTGATGGGTCAGTACCTAAAATAGGAAATAATCGCAGCTGAATAATCGTAGATCATGTGATACAGGAATGTAGAGGGGAAATTTATTGCAGCACTTTATATATTTAAATGGAGTATATTTTAATCATGTCTTGGACAGGGATTTTGTAAAATGCATGTCCTTAAATGACTCAAACTGGAAAAAAAAAAATAAAATAAAATAAAATAAAAAAATCCTGGTCTACAAATTCCTACAGAAATGTTCAGTTCACTTCACGACAAAAAAAAAAGGCAGCAAATTTGCATATTTAAGAAGTTAGAAACATCCCATGTTTAACACATTTAAAAACTATCAAAATATCCCTGAATGAAATCTTGTCAACTTTTACTATTCAGACAGATTTCCCCATGAGCTCAGTAGAACTTTTATTGTATTTACATGATATTTTCTAAACTTTATAGGACTTCCCATTCAGTAAAAAGTGCAAGCAAAGCACTTCACAGCAGTCAGGTGACTCTCTGCCTTCATATCGACACTCAGCTGGGAAGAACTTTGGAACTTAAACCAGCTACAAGATAAAGGTGTTTGATAAAAAATATCCAGCGCCGTGGTTCAGTGTGTGAGATATTTGCCTTGTTTTGCACAAGGCCAGAAAAACTTAAGGGATAAACTTTGCACCAACATTTTCATTTAAAACTTAGCTGGCCACGTGATTTGGACCGAACCTTCAAACGCAGCCGGGTTATTGACAAGTTTTCAACATGCTAAAGTACTCCACTGCGGCAGAATCCACAGTCAGAAGCATCTGCGTGTGATTCGATGAACGGAGGAGAACTTATCGGTTTTTCTCAGCGGCTGCTTGATCATTTCAAACCGAATGCCGACTGGGTTTTCTAGACGATGGAGGTCACAAACGCACTGCAATCGCGAGGTCAGCGGCGTGCTTTGACACCGCATGCGATCGTCTTGAACCTGCCAAATGTGTAACTATGCCAACGGCAGTCACATTACTGCGAGCAAACAACAGTTTTCACATTAGGCCTGTGAAGGCTGTTTAGTAAATGGCGTCCTTTGTTGACACCAGATGAAGGAACGTGTGAGTCACACACAAATTTCCAGCTTGGCCACTGCAACGCTACTGTTAAAGCAAAGCCTGTCCTGCTCCCTGTGTAAGGAACCAGCGTCCCACATATAAACAAAAACAAGTAAACAAAAGCGTGTTCAGCTTTAGGTAAAGACAAAAATGAACAAATTGACTTGGAAAAAAAAAAAGTCTCTCTGATAAATAAATACTTAAGTCCTACACATAAAATAAGCAATTCCCTCCGAAAACCTTTCACGAAGATCTGCTTCATTGTAACGCCACACACTGGGTTCCCTATGTGCCTAAGCAAAGGCAGTGCCACATCCTCAGTTTTCCAAAGTGTGCATTCGCTGAACAAACAGGAACCTACCGTGGTGAAATGGCACACCTCAAGGAGTGGAGGGACTCGCTCACGGCGCTCACTGCTGCGAGCCGCCATACTTGGATATGGAGTTATGCTTTGGCTATTCTGAGTGCGGCAAAGCCAGAAAACCTATTATGTTCTTTATCTATTAGAAGTTGCTTAAAGTAGGGGTGGGGGTTTGGGTGCTACCTGAGGATTAAACAGCGGACTGACGAAGCAGCAGCAGCAGCTTTGGCGAAAGACACAGAGGAGGAATTCTCTTTAAGACTTAACACACTAACACACCTCTTTGGGATGAATGACTACATTCACCGAGCCGTCGAAATTTTAACGGACAACGCGAAGGGACGTTTTAAGCTAGTGCTGCGTGATAGTAGGGTGATAATAATATTGATTAGGTAGCTGTGCTGTTGGGGAGATCGGTGGTATAAAAGAAAGATTTATTCACAAACAGCATTAGGACTGAAATTAAATGAGAGTCATGATCGATCAATTACTGAAGTGATTAACTACTTCTTAACTGGACTATACAGACTCTAAAAAAGGCCATTTGCTGAAAACAACAAGAGTCATAATTATTATCCAATTATTGATCCAAAACAAAAAAAAAATAATCAGCAGATTAGCAGAAGGCATTTTTGTTAGCTGCAGATGCAGCCTTAACTACAAAGGATCAAACTACATGAGGGCTTTCTATAACATGTTTTTCTTGATAAAAGAAATGTCAGTATTTTCATCTTTTAATTGGTTGAATAAAATAAAATCAATGGAATGCGCAAACTTTTTTTTTTTTTTTCACCGATTGATAATCAAAATAATTGCTAAAATAATCTTTAGTTGTAGTTCTAATCTTACTAATCGTACTTAAATTAACATAACCAAATCTTTGTTGATATGCGGATGATTGTGGTTCCATGTGCTGGACGGATCCGTTTTGAACTGGATCTTTCTAGCTGAGACTCCTGGAGTACAGTGATAAAACTTTTAAGTGGAAATCTGTAACGTAACCTAATCTAATTTTTTGTATACATGTATCTATTAAAAAAAAAAAAAAATAATAAAACCTCCTGATTATTGTAGTTTGCTGCAATGTTGCTCAGTTTATAAGCTAAGAGCAACTCTTAGCCAACAAACTGTACCTCTGAAACGTTGCCATCCTAAAGAGAGCGCTTCTTTAGTTTTCACAGTAGAATTATGAATGTTTTTCTACAACTGGAAATATTTCCAAACAACCAACTTTGTTTGTCATTTCTCTTTTGTGAAGGACAAAGAGTTGCGTGTTCTCTCAGCCTGCTGATTGGCAGTGTGCAGCAAAGAGCACTATTCGACTGGATAAAGACACCAGCTACATTGGTTGCCAATGCCTAAAAGAGACAATGGCTCAGTACACTGCAGCTAGATAATAATTTAAATATGCAACAAATGATCAGCTCTAAATTGAAATCGAGAAAAGGTTATTTTAAAAGTCCCCAAAAGAAAATAGGCATGAGTCAGGAAAAGACAGAGCGGTGCGTCTGTGGTTAAGTCCCTGGTGAACCGACGCGTCTCAAACGGCAGTACAGTGAACAGAAAAGTTCATTTACACACACAGACATGCAGAAAATGACAAGTACTACCATGTCTCCAGGGGTCCTTCGGCTCCACCGCTCCAGAAACAATGTCGTCGTCTGAAGGAAATGTCACCCTTTTTCCGCTCTGTTTGTGTTTCTCTCCCCCCTCCTCCACCAAGGGATACAGTCCCGCTAGATCAGCGGCAGACGCCTCGGTGCTGCGCGTCTGGATTGCATTTGCCTGGCCTTCTGCTGTCCTGCCGGCTGGGACGTCCTGAGGACTGGACTTGGAGTTCAAAGCGCTGTCCGAGATCGACGTGGCGTTCGCAGACTCTGCCTCCAGCACCCCGCTCTCGTCCAGACTCAGGTCCACCCCGATGTCCATGTCCACGCCATCGTCCCCTGCCTCCACAGCAGCTCGGGCAGAGTCGCCGTCCCTGTCCTCCTTCATGTCCGCCTCCTCCTCTATAACAATCTTGTGCTGCTCATCGTTGGATGAGATCAAGTCAGTGGGATTATCTACAGCAGGGGTGTCCTGGGCACAGCTCCTTTTATTTCCATTGACTTCATCAATTTCCAGTGTGTCTTGGTTGTCCTCCTCAGCTGTCTGGAGATTGTCAGTGAGCTGAGGCATAAGGTAGGTCTCAGAGGCCTCTGTGGGAACACTGGTTTGTTTCTCTAAGCCACCGTCTGTCATCAGTTCAGAAATACGAGGGGTGACCGCTTCTGTGCTGTTGGTAGTGTTGTGATCATCGTCCACGTTGGCCTTTGTCTTGACATTACGCACATCTAGACGCTGCTCTTCGAAATTCATGTTTACATTTCAGCTCGCGAGCTGTTGCACACCGTGTGGTCAGCAGGTAAGACGACGGCGACCACCTGGAACAGACCAGCTCTTCTCTCCAACTTTAAAGCTTTGGTCATTCAAGTGTGTGAGGAACATCTACCCGTCTCTGCCTGTATTTTGTCTTCGCTGTGAAAGCAACATACTTCAACAAACAGCCGTCAAACGTTGTCACGAGCCGACTAAATAAAGTGCAATTTTGTTGAAATGTCATTGAACAAGAAGTCGTTCGTTTCCGTGCAAAACTGTTGTCTGCACTTGCTCGTAAGCCGAACTGCAAAGCCTAATAATGACTGCGAACGCGCAGGTAAAGCGCCGTTTTCCCGGCAGTCCGAGCTTATTGCTTCGATTAGGGGGCGAATAATGTCTCCCTGGTCGTCAGCATATTACCAGCCGGAACAAACAGGGCCAGGCCAATCCACTAAAACGAACAGGTCGCTCGGGGAGCTTAAGGAGCCAAGTCATCAGCGTGAATTAAAGCGAGCTAACGCGTTGCTAGCTTGCTAAAGTTGTTGTCCAACAATGAGGTCCAGGCCCGAGTCGGGTAGCATGCCTGCTTCTTTACGCCGACCCGACAGTTTCTCCAAGCTCATTCTTCCGCGACAAGAAGATGAAATATATTCCCTCCGTAGGTCTCGCTCTCACCCTCTGTCGTGGCGCAACTCTCTGTGCTCGCATCACAACCCTCAGCCAGCGGCGGCGGAAAAAAAAACAGGCGTCGCACTCCGAGCAATGAACATGCCTCGGTGGCTAAAGCTCAGCGCTCAGGAAACGCACCGGGACTGCCGGTTGCTCACGGTCGGAAGACTATGGCTACGATATTCCCACCATTTAGCTCTCGGCTGTGTCTCCGGCTCCGGGAGGAGTCAGCTGAGCCTGGTTTTTTTTTTTTTTTTGTCCAACGTTCTCCTCCGCTAGCCTGTTGAAGTCCAACAACTGTTTGTTGTGCACTCGTCATACGTCAGCACGTAGCCGCACGTACTCAAGGCACGTTGAGCTAACGCACCTGTATGGCATGCAGTTGTGTCACATAGTAATCAACGTTCTTCACAGAAAAATGAAGGACAAAAATGTAATAAATACACTTTTAAAAAGAAACCCAGTCAAAGAATAAACGTATAATTTTAGTACTATGTTAAAAAATAAACATTGAAGTACAAAAAAGGAGAGCTGTCTGATTATATGTTTAGATCACTGTTGCAAAAAATCTGTGACGTTTAATGATCTGCAAATTGCTTTTCTCCTTCAAAATGAAAATTTGACTTTAGAAATCTTCCAAGGAATATATACGTCGTTACCTAGATGAGGGATGGACTGATGCGACCAATTTTTTTTATTATTTATTCCAATAATTCAATTAAAAAGTTAATCAAACTAGTAGGCCTTCATATTACTTGGTACCCACGAAGTACAACTCAGTTGTAAAAAGGTTTGTGAGCTCAGAAATAGATGAGTAAAATGTCCAGAATAGTGAGAAGCTTTGACAGAAACAATGGTGGGTATATAAATAAGACAACAGCAGACATGTTGATGCAGTGTGGCAATTAAATGTAGCATCGTTTTATCATGACACTTTTCTTAATCCAGTCTAGATTGCTTCATTTCTATCAATTGCTTGCCAGAGTTTTTTCTCTTGCTGCATCTAACGGTCCCTAGAAGACGTCTCACACAGCGAAGCGTTGAAGTTTCTTTTTCAGCAGTGACTGAATCACTCTAAAGCTAGGACTCCCCTGCATGTTCTTTTAGGCCAGTATAGGACCCCTGAGGATATGAGCAAAGGTTTAGGTAATTTTGTCAGGGGGAAGTGCAGGTCCAAAGTCCCTCTGGAAAATGAAATTAGGATTCCCATAAAGCTCATGAGAGCGTGAAGTGCTGAAAATTACAAATGGTGCTCTGCCATGACTCTTGCACCAACACCAGCAAGAGTCATGGCAGTTTAAAGTAGACTGTGGAAAGATCATATTGGACAGGAAGCAGCCCCACTGTTCCTTACTTTGGGACACAGAGTGCCAAATGAAACACACAATAGCCTTCCACCCAAATTTAACCACTGAGCATTCTGCTTTCTGTAGCTCAAACCTTTGCGCTCTGCAGTGCTTAATGCAACTCCAGACTTCATAAGCAGTCTGTGCCATCGTCAACTTTTCACAAGGTTAGCTGCAGCACCGTTCAACAGGCACACCGCCTCCCATGCGTGGAGGGTGTATGAACTCAAGCCGATCATGCCAACACATTAAGAATCCTTCAAATTTCTGAACACTGTGCACCTCACTGTGGTCTGGATTATATTAGAGCGCATGTGCAATTAGCTTGAGTCATTTCCTAGTTCTGGCTTAATAGCGCTTCAAACTGAAGTTTAATACAGGTTAAGCTTTAATAAGTTCAAGTATAAAGTTTAAGAGCATTACAAATTTGATTTAAAATAAACTTCCTGTCTGCCACAATTAAGATTCTTGAGAATGGACATCTTTGGCAGATGCATCTTCCCTTGGACCCGAGGTCTTCTTCGGTAGGAGGGCTGCATGAATGTTTGGCACCACCCCACCGTCTGAGATAGTGACCCCTGCCAGTAGGTTCTTGAGCTCCTCGTCGTTCTTCACAGCCAGCAAGATGTGGCGCGGCGCAATGCGCTGCTTCTTGTTGTCACGGCTGGCGTTTCCAGCCAGCTCCAGGATTTCAGCGCAGAGATACTCCAGGACGGCCGAGAGGTACACAGCAGAGCCGACGCCAATCCTCGGTGCGTAGTTGCCGTTTCTGAGCAGCCTTTGAATGCGGCCCACTGGGAAAGTGAGTCCTGCTCTGGAGGAACGGGACACCGCAGATTTTGGCTCGAATGGAGTTTTCTTTCCTCGGCCAGACATCGTTCGGCTGGATTCAAAGAAACACACAACAAGCCTCAGAAATCAAAAACACACCTTGAACTGATTCTTAAACAACTTCAAAATGCTATTAAGCCAGTCACTCATAACCAACTCACTCACTCACTCACTCACTCACTCACTCACTCACTCACTCACTCACTCACTCACTCACTCACTCACTCACTCACTCACTCACTCACTCACTCACTCACTCACTCACTCACTCACTCACTCACTCACTCACTCACTCACTCACTCACTCACTCACTCACTCACTCAGCAGGAACACTTCAACAGGAGAGCTCTACTGCAGACTGAACCCAGAAAGCAGCTTTTATCTCAACCATGTTAATGAGTTGATTGTTGACACCTGAAGACATTGAGACGCCTGAGCAAACCAATTGATTTAAAAAAAATCTATTGAAACTGACAGGACCTGAATTCATAAAAGCTACACATTCTTGCCAATAGTGTAAACAGAAACCGTATGTAACTCAGGTGATGCAGATGAGACGCTGAGATGTTTCACATTTATGTTATTTAGTTTTTGTACTTTTATTGTTTTTAGTGTTATCTGAAATGCATCTTAACTCAGGACATAAATTAAGGAAAACTGTGTTAGGCTGATTAGTTTTTGTTGTTGGCACAATAAAAACTAATGGGGTCAGAGTTTAAGGAAAACATATTGGTGGAGAGGTTCAGCACAGCTAAGCATGTGAGCTGTAAAAAACATGTACAAAATCGTCTCTGCCGGAGCCAAATAACTTTTGGTGGAGGCAGTTTGATGCTGTGAAACGGCATCTCCATCATTGAAAAACTAAGGATTGTTATTATAAGAGAAAGTTTCAGTCCAGACTGATGTAATCCTGCTATTATGCAGCCAGTGGCCAGCCCATTTAAGAACCAGATTTCACCCTGCAAGATGTCATTGACCCTCATCAGAGGCCAACTCCAGGATTTGGGGATGGAGAGGGTGGAAAGGCGTCCCAGTAGTCCTGACTTTGACCCCTGTGAACACTTGTTGCGTCAGTTTTGGCTTGCCGTTGTTCCAGAATGACCAACACAACCGCATGCAACAACTGCAACTGCAGGAATGGGATGCCATCTCACTGCAATTAGTAAATCGCTAAGTTAATAAATTGTTAACTTGCCAATTAGATCTTCAAACTTCTATCATTATTGACTTAAACAAACATCACAAAACAGTCTGTTGCAGAGTAAGCTGTTTGGGCCTGTTGACTTTTACATCTGTTAGGTAGAATGCAGAGTGATGCAAATCAGAGAACCAACTGTAGATGGCAGCATTGAACCACATATTTATTCTGGTCTATTTGTCTTGCTTAAAGATTGATCACTTATAAATTTACACTCATTGATGTCATGAGCCTGGACTTTGGGTCTGCTGTGTCTGAGTATGTGATGTACTTACTGATCAGCTGTTTGCTGCAAAGATGAGTCATCTGCTGCGCAGCGTAGCACACAGACTAATTCAATAAATTTGACGTTATGGAAAAGTTAATTTTCTCCAGTAACACAATTCGCAAAGTGAAGCACATGACATAGATTAATTAAACACAGACTGATGTTTTAAGTCTTTTTTTTTTTATGTTAGTTACGATGATTTTCAGCTTACATCCAGCAAAACCACGACATTTGAGATTAGACTATTGCATCACACCAATAAAACATCTCACAACAGAAATATGAGCTTAATAAAAAGTATGTTTAATATGTACTTAAAGGCTGTTCTTTTCAAAAGGTGTTGATAATCTGGAAAAACAAAACCCTCGTTGGAATCCAGAAGTATTTGTTTAGGGTTGCTCTTGTTACTGTTTTAAAATAATCCTCATATATAATCATATACTTCAATCTGAAGCTTCCTTAGACAATGTTTGTTTTAGTAGAGGCTCGTATCAGTTTGACTTAATTAAAACAGTAAATTCGACTCAGCAAACGTGTCCAAAAAAGCAGATGAATGGGCCCCAGCTTGTTTTTGTCGAGCCAATGTTCACAGAACAGCTGCAGTTGATTTATTTTAACGGAGAAGAAATGCCACCAAGTTGCTCCGCTACCCACTGCAACTCTGGGGGAGCTGCACAGACATACAGCTCAGGTGGAAGAACATAAGCAGGACAGCTTTTATTCTTGATGTTTGCTATATTTTAAGTAAACTGTGCTGCACAAGGACTAAATTCAAATAAGAAGACTATTGTTTAAAGAAATATGTAAAAGACCCTTCTTTCAGCCACCAGCAACGTATGGGGCAAATCAAAAATGGAAAAAGGTGTTCTTATCAGATAAGATCAAATCTGAACTCTTTGGACTAAACCCCAAAATGAGAAAGGTTCTTCTAGGAGGAAGAAAACTAATGAAACACATCACCCTCAACACACAATCCCAACCGCAGCATTAGGCTATTAAAAAGTTGTTTATTTTGCAGTGACAGGTCAGGGTAGATGGGAATATGGATCCATCTAAATACAGGATAATCCTGGAAGAAAGGAAGCTGCCACAGATTTGAGACTGGGATTGGGTTTGACATGCCAGGTGAGCAATAATCCCAAACATATAGCCAGAGTAGCAATGGGAAGGTTCAGATCGAAGCACATTTATGTGTTAGGAAGTCTAAAACTTAAACCACTTCAGGACATAAAAATGGATGTTCGTAGATGCTCTCCTTCCAGGGAGAAGCCTCATCGAGTTTTTCAACCATGAGGAAATTTGGCAGAACTATTTATCATTCTCTCTCCACTTCACAGTTATGCACTACATTGTGTTAATTTGTCCCACAAAACACATTGAAACGTCATTTGAAAATGTGAAGTAGAGCAAGGTAAAACAAAAAAAAAAAAGGAAATCAAGTTATTTTCCCAACTGTGCAACAGGGGCTCTTATTGAAGCAGATGCTTCATTTGTCTTCTGCGTTTCCAGTGGCCTGCAATAGAGAGACGGAGAGCAGAGAGCCTGAGACATTCTCAGTGTTTGCCTTCACTTTAAAGTATGGCAAGGAGCCAATCACAAAGCAGCAGGAAGACAAATTAAGCAAAGACCTTCCCAGCAGGTCGTCCTTGGACAGTCTGAATGTGATTCTGTTTAACCTCTCAACATCCTCTTCACACGAGGAGGACGGGACGGGACGGGACTCACGAGCTGTTAGCTACCAGCGCAGATCAGCCTGACTTTCAACTATGAAACGGACATTGCCAGCACACACATTGAGCTGTTTCCTGACAGAATTTATTTGCACTCAGCTGAGGGACCAGACCTGTGAATTAGACTGCAAGCTGCAGTTTTTCATCGTGGCAGTCGCCATCGTTGAGGGAAACCATTTGTTTTCACACAGTTCTCCTGAGGATTTGTGTCTGGATAAAGCCTGAAGGCCTTCTGTATTTATTAGCAACAGTAGCTACTAACACTGAGGCCTACGTTCTGCTGCAGAGAGGAGACCGAAGATGAAAGCAAGAAGAGAGGAGGACAAGAATTGAGCCAATATTATCATTAAAGTCAGATACTGAAGGCAAAACCAGACACCACGGCTTCTAGCTAAACCCCTTCGCCAAGGAAGCAATCGAGCCAAAACAAGCACCACTTCATGTCTGCTTTATTAAAACCGACTGCAGACTTTAAGTTTTAGATATTTAGGCTCGGTCGACCGAGCAGACTTTCTCTTATCCGTGGATGTGCTTTCCACGGACGTCTACAATGTAACGAGCTTCTCCGCAAACTCAGTTTAGCTCCATCAAGGGTCAACAATTGCTTCAGTGAGTGCAGACTACTCCATATTACAGCCCGCCTTTGTAGGTCTTTGAGTTATGACTAATTTTCTTGGGTAATGTTACACAGAAAGTGACAACATCATGATGGAGATTCACCGTGGCTATTAACCTCTTTCAACAATGAATGACTCAGCTGCCTTTTAACACCCTTTTCTTCATAAAGTCTTAATTTACACCGATACCATTAACACACAAAGATATAAAAGTATTAGAGGGAAGAATTTATCAGGTCACTTTGACAACTTGAATTTGATATAAAAGTTATGATTAAACTTTGATTGGATTCATTTATGTTTTGTTACTGATAATGGATGAAATTGTGGCACTTAGACGTTGAGAGCAAGAGGAAGATTTGTAAAGATTCTGCAACAGTAGGAAAGTCATTGTGTGACTGCATTTATTGTTCTTCTTGCAGATTTAAACGAGGGCCTGCAAGTTTTCAAATGCTGGGATTTCCTCGTGAAATGATTTTTTTTCTGAGTTTTTACAAGAAACTCTACATTTTGAGGATTACTAACAAGTTGTTTTCCCTCCAAAACTCAAAAGAAACAACCGAGTCACTCCTAAAAGCGATCATGCCATGCAGTGGCTTGCAAAGATTTTCATTCACTTTGAGTTTTTCACATTTCATTCGGTTTCACCAACAAACTTCATTGTAATTTATTTGGATCTTACAAGAAAAGTCAACACAAAGAAGTGAATATTCTCAAGCAGGAAGTACATTCAGATATTTATAAAAAAAAAAAAATAAAAAATCTGAAAACCCTGGCACGGATTTGTGTTCAGAACGCTTTAGTCTGATTTGGCCTCGGAGGTTTATTAGAGACGAGCAAACAAACAAAAGATCAGCAGCATATAAGGCTCTTGTGTGTGTTGTATTTTAATACGCAGGGTCTGTCCTGGGTGAATAAATAATATTTTAAATCAGTGTAATAGGAGGTAAAGTCACCTCCAACCTAACTTAGAAAACTTAAAGTGAACACAACTAATTGCAAAGGTTAGTGTAGAAATTGTTCAATTAACATGTCGACCAAAGATTTTGAACAAGTTCTCTAAGTCTTTCTGATTGTTTATCAATGTAAAAAAAAAAAAAAAAAGATAAGACAAATTTGAAACAGCATTCCTACACAATTTCAATTTGAAGATTTCTGATTTTCCAGATTGTTTCAAGGCTGTTTCCAGGTGATGGTCATGTCAAGGAACAAATATGACTCGCATGTTTCAATTTAATTCTTGGACCAACTTCAGATTTTTATAATCTGGCTTCCCCAGTAAAACCTTTATAATCTACAATACTGTCCAAAAATAAAGCAACTCACCAGCCAGGAGCATGCCACAAAGATATGAGCTTAAAGCTTCAGCGAAGAAAGGATTTGTGGGGATGGATGGATTAGGTGTGAGGATAATGGGTCATCTGGGGAGACTTACTGGGGGGAGACTCAGGAAATGGATTTCCCAAGCCCACCTAGAAACCCCCTTCCCCCTCACCAGTACCCCCGGGTGGAACCTGAACGAGGCGAGGAAACAGGGGCAAGAAAGAGGTTGATGGGACGAAGAGGAGAAAGAGAGATGAGGTGAGAATGAGTGAAGGGTCAGGGAAGGTGAAGGAAGGTGATGGGGCTGTGAAGGATGGGTGAACTGGGTATGAGTAGACTACTTCTGGGTGACTGGAGGTTTGGTGGAGGCTTAACGTTAACGTCCTAAATCTTCATTCACGACGGGAAACAAAATGTCTGCAGCGTTCAGACGGAGTCAGCAACTTTGATCTACGATTGAAGCCAACTGCATGTTGATTTGACTGAATTCATGACAATAAAACTGGTCAAAAGTGTTACGGATGTGCCTCAAAGGTCCTAGTGTTGTTATTTTTACACCCTCTAGTGGAAACAAACTATTGGGAAATATCAACTTGTATCTTGTCCCTGTTTATCCAGTGTTTCCATCGTATTTTTTGTCATTCTCAGGACTGAAGAAAGTTTTGATGTCTGCCACATATCTGCACGGGTTTAATAATTAAAAGCATTTAGTGCAAATCACAAGACGGGATATGAGAGACGCACAATTAGTGCAGGACTTGACCTGGTTTTGACCAGGATCAGACAGTCGGGGTTTTGCTAAAGAGAAACGCAGTCCCCTCAGATCTTCTGCCACGTCATTCGAGGAAGGAGGAAGGATGGAGGGCAAAAGATTTTCCATCATCCACCCAAACACCCATCTGTCCATCCCACCTGTGCTTTACTCCCATTCCTCCCTTCTTTTAATCCCTCCATCTGTTTTTCTCTCTTTCCTTTCTCCCACATTTTTCCTTTTTCAGCCATAACTTGTTTTGGCGGGATGTCACTTTTTCCATGTAATTCTCTTCCTGTCTAGATTTTCTCCTCTATGCACCCTTGGTACCTCATCACCCGACACACACACACACACACACACACACACACACACACACACACACACACACACACACACACACACACACACACACACACACACACACACACACACACACACACTCACACAGCAAGAGGCATTTACACACTTCATTTCTTTAAATATTCATTTCCGTCTGTCTGTGAAGTGTTTAGTGGAGTTTCCTGTTCCCAGTCCTCCCACTTCCCTGAGAACCAGCATGTAGGAAGTGGCATTTCTGGCTGTGGTTCCCTCCCGTTCCTCTAACTGGTCACATTCCCACCTGGTGGAGGAAGAAGATGATAGGAGAGAGAGATCAAGGTTGCCATCAAGGTCACTGACCGTCCAACAGCAGCTTCTCAAGTTTTATTGTCATATGTTAAAGGCACTCAACTTCTAGTTGTAAAAAATAACTCAACACTTCCTATATATTTATGCAATAACTTGATTTATGTTAGATTTTTATTTCATTGTCATTTTTTTGTAGAAATAAGTTTTCACTTTGACATTAAACGATTTTTTTGTGATTTTTATGTAAAAAAAAAAAAAGTCACATTTTGCTGATCGTGACTGCTTTGCGTGCTTGAATGCTTTTTATAGGCGCTGTACATGAAGGACGTTTGGGATTCTGTGGTGTTTTTGTTGACATTCAGTATCTAATTTGGGAATGTTTAGCAAATAGTCATAACTCTTGTGTTTCCCCCAGCTTCTTTCTGCAATCATTAATGCTCGGGCAAGTTAGCATGATCACCGATGACGGCAGAGAAACAGTTTTCCTGCGACTGTAAGGTTGTTTATCCATCGTTTGCGCAGCTGCGGCATGTACACAGATGTGATTGACAGCGCTCAGATCCTCTTCCAGTACATTTCTGCTAATGGGAGAAGGCAGAGGAGCTCAATTGTTTTCCACATATGATCTGTTTCATGTTATACAGTCGCAACATGGTGACAGTTTTACAGAAATGATGTTTTTCATAAAAATGACATATTGTAGCTTTAAGTAGTACTCTGAAAAGTAAAATAAAAACGTTCATGTTGGGGATTTTTGGTATGATTTTTGACTTTCTTCATATTCTTGCCATCTCTTCCGTTGTTTATGTTGTCATAATGGATGCACTCACCCTTCCTCCTGCTCTTTTTGCCATTGTTGGTGATTTAATGGAGTCAACCCTCCCAGCCTCGAGTTCCTGAACAGCTTCCTAAATAAATGAATTCAAATGGACTGTGAGGGATGTTTATAAGACATGTTTTTAGTGTCTCCATCCTGTTACCAAACCACAATCAGGACGTCTCCTGCTCTCCGTCTCCCCCCTCCAACTAAAACATAATACTACTTCATGATAAGTAAAAAATATTGACGTGATTCTCACTGAACTTCGTTGCCAGCCATCTTCAAAACACATATAACGCAGACACCTGCTAGAGCGCTCACTACTACAACAGACTCTGCTGATGTCCCGTAAGCGTTCGGATGGAAACGCTCCATGGCCTCTTGGCTGGCTTCTTTCCGCTTCCTTCCTCGCTAGCTGGTGTTGCAATCTGCCAAATGCGAGGTGCACAGTATCCCCACACACTCATGTGAGTTCACACACACCTGATGTTGAATCAGATCTGGTTTTTGGGAATTTTTATGACCACGTGGCAGCTTGTTTTTATTTAAAGAAAGCATGGCTTCCAGTTAGCCACTGATCTCGGTTTGACAGGGCGGGGGGGATTTTGTCTCTAAACGCTGGATTTTAAATCAGAAGGAAGTTTGTACTATAGTAGCACCAGAGGAAGAGAGAGATATTAATAGCAGACAGAGGAAATACACCTGGGAAAGTCATAAAAAGATCTATTTTTCCCAACAGATGATATTTTACATTATCTCAGGCTATGTTTGCCCCCCCCTCCTTTTTCATAATTAAAGTGAGCCGGTAAATGTAGCGGGAAATTTTAGATCATCTCTCTCTCAAATTTTCAGACAAAAATTATCCTTTTTTAAGTGATGGTTTCTTTTCTGTAAGGAAAAAAACAAACTTTCTAAACCAATTTGTTAATAGTTTTAGGGAGCAATTACATTTTTACATCATAAGTGATTGTGCCTCTCTGACAACTGGCAGGGAGTTTTTCTTACATCTCTTTGGACATTTTTTTTTGTTGTACTCTGTTTTGAAGAAGTATATTATCAAACCTGAATCTATGATCACCGGTGTCAGACTCCAGTCCTCGAGGGCTGATGTCCTGCAACTTTTAGATGTGGCTCTGCTGCACCACAGGTCATCAGCAAAGCTCTGGAGAACTGATCTACACAAGGAGGAGGTAATTAAGCCATTTACTTGTGGCACATCTAAAAACTGCAGGACAAGCGGCCTTTAAGGACTTGGAGTTTGACTCCCCCTGATCTATGTTGACCACTATGTTTTCTCCACTTAGTGCAAGTCATCCTGGACCAGAAACAGCAGAGCAGCACCAGACCATCACACCACCACCACCACGTTTCACCTACGATGTTTTTCTGAAATGCTGTGTTAGTCTGGAGCCTGATGAAAGCCTTCCAAAAAGTTAGCTCACTAAATATTTTCCCAAAAGTCTTACCAGGATGTTTTTAGGGAAACCTGAGATGGGTCATTGTATTCTTTTTAATCATTAGCGGTTTTGGCTTCTCTGGTGGATTTTTGCCCAGTTTCTTTCTTGTGATTGAGTCATGAACACTGACCTTAACTAAGGCCTGCAGGGCTCTAGATGTTGTTCTGGATGCCTGTCTCTTGTCTGACTTCCTCTAGGAGAAAATTTATTTGGCTGACCACTGAAGGTTCACCACCATTATGTGTTTCTTCCATTTGTGGATAAAGGAGCTCATTGTGGTTCACTGGAATCCCAAAGTTTTACAAATGGTTTTGTAACCCCTTCCAGACTGAAAGGCGACTTTGTTTCTAACGTGCTCTTCAGCTCGTTTAGATAAAAGCTTAATGTGCTGCTTTTTGAAATTTTATCTTTATTTTTCACCCTATTTCATGTTGTCAGACCGGCTTTATTGCAGCTACATCTTGTTTCAGGCAGTAATCAGGTCCGGCATTGGCCGGTGAGACCAGATGTTGTTCAGAGTCAATTCACGATTCAACAACAGATGAAGTAACTTCTCACAGTGGTGATTCTTTCCCCTCAAGAAAAAGAAAAGATCTGATAAGCGGTTCATTATTTTCTCGATTAAACGTTGGAGCGATACTCTAAAACTTCCAAAGCAAGAACCAAAGCAACACGTAACGGGAGCTCAAACGCATATTACTAAAACAAGCAAAAGCTTAGCGTATATCTTTCTGATCCAGTAAAGAACCACTAACCAGACTTTTGTGTGGGTGAAGCTTTTAGCAGTTATTCAGAAATAAATGAAGTTCAAATCTGTGGCTCTGGGCTGGCATTCCTCAGGCCCCTCAAGAGCTTCAGCTCATCTCCTCATTTGTCATCAGAGAAAATGACTGCTTCCCCAGCAGCCCACCAGTGAAGATTAGAGGGTATATCTATATATCAGTCGATCTATCGCTTTGTCTCGATGCTGTCCCCGCCCTTCCTCCCTTTGGAGTTACAGCTGACGCTGCTGGATGCCGGTTCACTGTAGCGGCGGAGTGGAGGAAACATTCTTCCTCCAGCCGCGGTCGATGTTTCCTTCCCACAGGGTGCACAATGTAATGAGAACGGACTTTGGAGACTGGGCAATCCTTTGTTGCAGGGACTGATCATCAGAACAACAGTGAAGAGGTGTAACAGAAATCACTGGATCGTAAAACGGAAGAAACCGCCCATTAGAGAGGAGTTGGTTGAGAAAGGAAAGTTATACGCTTATTTTAGAGAGAGGAAGGCATCTGTTGGCGTTATTTAAACTTTGACTGTGACAAAACCTCATCTGCATGACTCATCCTTGTTGTTGTAGCCTGAATGAACTCATTTTCATTTTGGGTGAGATCAAGAATGTCTTTGTAGGGCCAAATGTGTTGATTGAACCCCTTAACAAACTATCAAAATAGCCACCTTTGCATCTTGATGAGTACTTCATGGTATTAAATAATATGAAACATATTTTTACCTTGACATAATTTGGCAGAAAACAGATAAAATTGCTGTGTTTTTACTGATTAAATAATCCTTAAACCAAAGACCAAAGCTGACATAAAAGAATAAACCAAAGTGCACAGAAAACAAAACACAAGAAATTAAATATATGGAAATCAACAAAAAGCACAGAGTACCATGCCATGGAAAGATGGACTGCATGTGATTTATGAACAATAATCAAACCAGAATTTATCTGAAAAGAAAAACAAAACAAGACATAAAAACCCAACACAACTACAAGAAAACAGCAAACATGTATGGAGGGGTAACTTTTTGACCTATTGAAATATTCAATGTGTTGTGAAAAACGAACACTTCCCTAACCTGGGAACAGTGGAGGCAGCATCATGACCCAGCTTAGCTGGGTCTATAGAAAGCTGTTCAAAGAGCTAAAATCAAATGGCTAATGCCAAATCGATCCTGTGTCGTGTCTCACAGTCGCTCCCCACCCAGCCTGACTGAGCTGGAACTACTTTGCAAAGACTAGTAAGGAAATTGTCAGTCTCCAGATTTGCAAGGCTGATGTAGACATGTGGTAAAAGCATATCTGCATATCGTTTTCCTTCCTCCTACAAATTTACCCTAATTTGTTGGACTCGTGTCACACAAAATTCCAGAAAAATACACAAAAGTTTGTATCTGTAATGCGACAAAAAAAAAAAAGTGTGGAAACAATAAAGGCTTTTATGTGATTTTTTAAAGTGACGGTGCACTTTAAAAAAATCATCTCTTTCCCACGACACCCATGTCCTCCCGAGCGTATTCTCCATCTTAACCTTGTGCAATCAGACGCACTTATTGGATTTTATTCTGTCAGTCTGCGTAATCAGGACTCTGTTTCCAAGAGGATCTTAATGCAACAGGCTGTTTTATTGGCCGTTGTTCTGCATGACTTCAGGATCAGTATCTTCGCACTTGTCCATCAGATCAAATAAAAATATATCCAGAGCCATTTTACTGAGGAAGCATTGATTTATCTCAGTGGTGATTGTCACATATGTGAAACTTAAAAGAAAAAACTGCATTTTTTTTTCAACACTCCATCAAAGAATGAAGCTCAGAGGAGGCAATATATACGTATTCATCCACTTATGTTGGTTTCCCTTAATGCTGCTTTTATAAACAAAGTCATCTTCAATTCAATTGTGTTTTTTGCTAAATCAAAATATTATTTTATGTCAAAGTGAAAGCTGAAGAAAACCTGTATGAAAACTTGTGTGAAATTTGCCCAAAGGCCTGACAGAGACTAAAACTCTGGAAAAGTAGAGACATTCATTCAGCTAAGTAAGCTTGTTTGGTCTTAATAAGAGAATTTGGTTTACTGGACATTAGACCAGAAGCTAACACATTTTAACACCACACTGTGAAGCATGGCGGTGGCAGTATCATGCTCTTGGGATTCTGAAAACCTTATCAACATGGAGCAGAACATGATTGCAGAAAAACGCTACTGAAAAAATAACAAAGCCGAGTTCCAATTTTTAATGATTGGACAGCCTGCATTGTCATGGCAACGTTCTAAATACTATTTCAGTATATAAAATACGAAAAGAACAGCCTAACGACCGAAAAAGCCCAGAGAAATGAAAAATAATGCATAAGGCCAGCGGATGAAAAGAGAGGTGGAGGAATAACTGTAAAACCTGGCTATGATCTGGAGGGGGAAGAAGTAGTTTGAGCCAGACGAGTTCACAGATGTTTTAAAGTGCTAATCTAATCTTTATGCCAGGCCTTTCCCTCTTCTCAGCCTTCCCTTTCCTCCTCAGTTTTGCTTGAGGGAGGCTGGAAAGACTCCAGTTTATGTTAATGCATCTCAGGAGCATCATGTACCGCCGCTGCTCAGTGACAGGGCCTATTTATTCATACGCCTGTTATCAGCCCTGTTTTCAGATTCGGACACATGTGGAATTGCAATGAAGGAATCTGGACCTGAGAAAGAGCGACAATGAAAAGTAATCTTACGCGGCGACGCCGACAGAAAGGGATAGAGGGGAGCAGGAGAAGATTGGATTACCTTTCTTTTTTTTCTTTTTTTTTAAAAAAAAAAAACAACCATATTGTCTCTGCTGATAATTTGTTGAAGTCTGCTTTATTTTGACATTTCATGCCTTTTCGTAACATTTGCCAAAAAAGGATATTGTTGTGCATGTGGGTCTGGGAAATACAGCGATGTTGCAGTGATCGGACCCAGGCCTGATTAATGCAAAACCTGTACAATAAACATAACCTGTGTCACAACACAGGGTCAAAGGTCACAAAAAACAACTCATCATCCTGCCTCCATCTAAAGGGTCACTGACATCTAGGAGTCAGGAAGCAGTCACAGTCCAAAAACTCACCAAGGACAGATGATTGATTGCTGCTAATGGTTCCAGACTGGACCGGGTTGTTTGTGGATAACATTTTTTGAAACCTTAATAAACCAGTTCATAATTCATTGTTTTTGTTGATTTGACTATGTGAAGCATTTCAATGCACTGAAAGCTGCTTTATGTCATTTCCTCCACTTTTCATCTTCTTCCCCGGTTTCTCCTTTTGCTTTTCCTGCCTCCGTTCCCCCTGAGAGGACAAAGGTCTTTCCAAAAATGCTAAAGCTTCCTTCACATTCAGCCGACGAGCCGAAGTTGATCTCTCGCCACAGAATTAAACAGAAAGCACAGTCCTGAAAGTTAAAGTTTTTCCTGCCGACGTATCTGATGTGGAAAATGAGACAAAGCTTTCCTGATCCACAAAACTGGATAGCCACAGACTGGAAGTACAGACTGATACATTTTGAGGAGACTGTGCACTTATGAATATTTTTCTCCGCAACACAGTGAGAGCTGTTAACCACTACCACATGGTTTTAATCTACTTTCAAACTGTTTTAATTTATTTTTGTTCAAAAGAAAGTGAATGTGCATGACTTCCACTGGATGTTTGTCCTGCCTGATCGAACCTTTACACCGGCGTCTGCAACCTGCAGCTCCGGAGCTGCATGCGGCTCTTTAGGCCCTCAGTAACTTTGGCCAAAAATGCTAAAGACATGAACAATATTTTAAAATGAAAAGGAAAACACAAAAATGCTGTATGTGCAGGTCTTGACATTTCTAAACAGGATGACAGAAATATTTTTGAGGAATATTCATATGCATAAAGTCAGTGTTTTTGACAAACTGAATGTTTTTGGACATGAAAACCGAATGTCCCACTGAGTAAATGTGGCAAACCTTAAAGATAAAGTTTTCAGAGAAGACACCGAGATTGTTGCGCTTTTAAGAAATTAGACTGTGCAAATTTTATGCTGAAAGTTTTGTGGTAGAGGTGGGATTGGGCGTAAACTCACGTCTGCACACCGACAACATCAACACTCAAAACAATCAGGAGAGATCTGATACATCATCAGAGACCCAGCTGACCTCCGTTAGAGTCATTCTCTGTCTTCTGGAGACATGATGTGGCCTGTAAACTGTTTAAGCTTGTTTTTTGGCCTGTTCGGTGCATCACAAACACAACGAGACGTGACGCGGCCCCTGCTCCATAGGCTCCAGACTGCCGGCTGCTGTCACTCCTTTCGGTTTTCGAACACGCAGGCCTTTCGTTGCACAAGTAAAACTCAACGAGTTTACTCCGCAAACTCAAAAACAAAACGTTAAAAAATATGGTTCTGACTCTTTCTTTGGACTTCCTGCACTGTTTTGCGTCTCTTTTCATCGTCGGCGTGACTGGAAACATCTGCAGAAGAGAGATATTTGTGGAAGTAAACAGCTGTCAGCCAGCTTTTCTCTCTCCTATGGTCATCCCGCTTTCTTTCTTTCTTTTTTTTTTATTTTTTTTAATCTTTTCTGTTTACCCACAGCCACATGTGCAGCTGCTGTTTTGGTGATATTCTGTCGACTTCGCTTCAACAGGTGAACATCACAGATAGAGATGCAGACGTCTCGACCTCCCAGTGAATGCTTGCAGCTGAACTGAGACGTACGACTGCAGAAACAACGAGCCGTCATTTTTCTATGCTACAGCAATTAAAGAGCAAATCCAACTAATTGCAGCGCTCAGTTGATCTAAATCTAATATTTTTGTTGCTCTTGAAGCCGCAGTCCACATGTCACGATTAGGTTATTGAATGGCGTGCACTCTTAGTGATAAATATGAAATAAAATTTTATGTTTCTCGTTTCAAGGGAACGTTTAGAGTGAAATGCATTTGGGATCCTGGAAGACCCTTGACTCTAAATATCTGCCTCCCTGTTCAGCAGTTAAACCTGGGAACACATCCCTCATCTCAGGTTGAGCAATATATTTCCTCTAAACTTACACCTCAGCCGAAGTAAATCAGAGTCTATTATGCTGAATGCAACAAAACCAGAAAGGAAGCGAAGGAATTATGGCGACTTGAATCTGTTTTGATTGTAAAACACCTGTGCAAACATTGTTTTTCACCCTGAAGCCGCATCAGAAAGGAAAGCGGCGCTCTGGAAGAAAAGCGGGGCGTGAACGCACAACAAGGAAGGACGGGAGGGAAAAAGCTGATGTGTTTGTTGAGAAGAGTGTTTAAACTAGAATCAGGTTTGATTAAGACGGTATCTGGTGCACAGATTGCCAGAAATATCTGGCGAAGCTCAATTGAGGAAAGCAGCTGGTCCTTACGCAACCTCTGCCTTGCTACATTAAACACACATGCACTCACAGAAACTCAGCGTCCCTCCCTGACTCACTTCGGGGGTTCTGGCTCCGGAGTCGCCCGTTTCCGGGCCGACCTTCCCCGTGCAGCACCTGCTTTACTCCGTGACCCGCAGGATCGATTCTTTTTTTGTTTTTTTTTTGTTGCGCCGATTCAGTCCGTCTTTGAAACCCAAAACCTTTGCTATCTGTTTTATATCTTTCCACCGCGAACCACCAACCCAGTTTCAGCACACGACTGGTAGATCCATTCACATCTGCTGCAGAGATTTGGGACACCATCAGTTTATTGTGTGACACACTATATGTATCAAACTGCAGTTTAGTGCACTTTGGGGGTTATTATGATTGAGAACTCTTTCTGATGTCCAAGCAGGAAAGGCTCACACCCATTAGCAGTCGTGACCTTGGTTGTGTATGTGATGCCATGGATCTTCTGCTGCTGGTACTCTAGACACATCTGTACTTTTTTTTTTTTTTAATGTAGCATAAAACAAATCTTAAATCTCTTTGCCAAGAGACGAGTAAAAAGTATTTTTCTAAAGCATTATGTAATAAAATTTTGGGAAGTCAAGGACCTTTCTTTGTTTTAGTTTTCTAAACCTTCAATTTATGGACTGAAATATGAATATGAAAGTATTCATACCGACATGTGACATGAAACATTTGACTTCTAAGACTATTTTGTGGTGGAGGTACGGGAGGAGACTGGTGCATCTCACTCACTATGTCTGGCCAACATCGATTTTTAATTTACCTTAAATTAATGCTGATTTAATAGTCTGTTGGTGCACATTATCATCACATTCACACAAATGCAAACTCAAGGGAAAAACCGAGTTTAACGTAGAGCCACGTTGGACTCTGGTTGGAAAATACAGATGAAATTGTTCTCATCTACCTTCCTTTCTCAGTTGTCGCTCCAGAGAGTTTATGACAGTAGAGACTCACCCTGCTCTATTCATGTTCTCCATCCTGCTTTCTTCCAGCGTCACTTGATGCTGGAACTGAGTTTCTGCCTCGAATAACTAAGAACCACACTTCGCTTCCACGCATAGACATCTTGAATGCGAACTGGTTAAAGAAGTGGAAGTTTCCCGCACTTATGCATCTAACTAAAAAAAAAAAACAACAAAAACTGTTATGTTTTCTTTAGTATTTTGTAGTTTTTCACCTCCTTATCACTCATCCGTCAGCGCTGATCTAGCTAACCCTAAGCGCTTCAGTTTCCACCACCGGCATCATTTTCCCAGCAGCTTCAGTAACTTTTGTGTCAGTCCGCTTTGGAAGCAGATCATCACTGGAGACGGGGAAAACCACGCGGCTGAGTTTCCCTTCATGTCTGACCACGTGGGTGGGAAGGCTGGCAGCGAAGCTTCATCAACTCTGTCAGCCTCCGTTTCTGTGAACGAGGAAGCGGCTCGCAAACCCGAATGACACGACACATGTTAGATAGTCACTGGCAGAAAGTACTAAAAATATTTCCAAAGTCCAACTGCAGCACGGTCTTTCTCCACAGCCTCCCTGTTTGCTCTGTATTCTTTCTGGATGTGTTTCCATCATAAAGAGAATAATAGTTGTTTCAGGAGCCTATGCATTTATTGCAGCTGTTGCAGTTTTGCTGATTTTAGCAAAGAGTTGCGTGACTTAAGACACGTGTCAAACTGAAGGCCCGAGGGCCAAATCGGGTACGCCACTGCTTGCATTTTTCTTTCTTCTCCTTCTTGAACCTAATTTCTAAATAAAATTCTAATTGTTTTTGAACTGAGCAGCCTGAACCTCCTGCCTACATGTGCAATTTGGATGTGTGTGCGCTGCCCCTCACCTGCCTACATATTTTGACATGCCAGACTACCAGAACTTGCCATAGTGTTTCGGATATTCTTTATTTGCAACCTTCCCAGGTTAACTTCACCTGGGAAGGTGAGATCCCTGACGAGGCGTTCAAACGTAGTACGACATTTTGCTCATAGGTAGTATACAGCTCACCTCATCGATTACCTGTCACCGCTGCAGCCAGCCTCTCCATGCAGCTGTTACCATAGTAACGATGCTTTATCAAGGCGCAATACAGTCGGGGAAATCTTACACCGTATCACATACCGTAGAAAACACTGTGGACGTCACAAAGTCAAATTTTTGTCTTTTAATCTCACGATAAATAAATTTAGGGTTTTTAAAATACGCTTTGCTAACTTTCTTCACAAGGAAAAATTAGCTGTTTGACACAAAGGAGTCGGTGTGATAAGCTGAAAAAAAAAGGAAAAGAAATGACGGACAACCAAAACTGTTTCAGGAACATTAAGTTCAGCGGAATAAAAGATTTAATGAGAAGTAAATTGAAAAGCGGCTAAAGATGAGATGAGTCAGGCTCGTTTGAAAAGGGATGGGCTGAGAAAAGAAACACAAAAAACTGAGCTGGGACCGCAGACTGAAATTGTCAGAAGATATATTTAACCCATAAGTGAACAATGATGTGTTAAAGCGCAGGAGGAGAAATGTTGTGGTGCTAAACCAAAAGCCTCATCTGCTAAAAGTGCTTTGTAGCTGAGCGGACATACACTATCTGTGAGGGTATCAGATGACTTTTCTCAAGCTTTTTGTCCTCCCATTTCTCTCCCTAAGCTCTCACACAGACTATGTCTTCCTATCTTCATAAGGACTTTGCATTGGCTTGATTTCCTTTTTCACTCATTTCTACAGCCTAACCCTGATCCTCACCCTAAACCTAACCATTACCAGTTCATACCCAACACTAAACGGATCCTTTGTCCATGCAATGTATCAAATACAAGAAACTCACAGTCGCAGTGTGAAAGAGGCAGGAAGGAAGTTTAGATAGTTCAGTTTTTATACTCTGGGTAATTAAAGCGCAGCAGCATATTGTTGAAGACGATATCTGAAACTTCCAACATTCTGCAGAGTTGTAAAAACATCTGGGTCCTTTACAGCCCTCGCTATGTTCCTGCCTGTGTGTTTTTATTACGCTCATTTTCATGCCTAAGCAGATATCGTCAGCAAACTGCAGGTGTAAATGTGTCCTCATTAAGATAACCGCAGACAGTTATGAAAGGAAAGAAGCAGGAACAGATCACCACTGAAGATCAACAACTATTGAACTGAAACACAAAACTAAAACCATGTCACGGGTATCAGACGTTAATAGACGTGAAGCAGAAAATTAAAAATGTTTTAGGTTGAACTAGTCACATGAGGAAAGTCCTTTGGTCCATTTGTTTGGCCTGGACCAAAAGTGGAGTTCGGTTTGGAAGTGGATCATCTCAAAAAGTGAGTTTCCAGACGGGGCTTGTTTGGTCCGCAACAGAGTGAGTTCACACCCGCACAAAATGCCTGGAACGATGGGGAAACAGACTGTGGTTTGTTTTGAAGTGGGCCAAACGTGTCACGTATAAATGCATAATTTAGGATGTGTTTGTCTATAAAGTGACATTTTTACTTTACCCATGCCATCTTCTTTGGCTGCTCATCTTGGTTCCTGCTTGAACAGTAATTTAAGGAGAATCACAGCATGTTATTCATTCCTATTAAAAAAGAATTTTGATACTGTTGGAGAAATTGTGCTTTTATTCATCAAATATTAGTTATTCTCATATAACCTTTCTTATTATCTAACAATTATGCCTTTATTGTTTAATCTGATTGAAGTATTACTTGCTTTGATTCTTTTCCTTAGAAGATCTTGCTAATGAGAACCAGAGACAGCAGTTCCTACTCTTTTCCAGGGGCCTGACTTCGTTGACCTGCTGGACAGTTATAAAGCTGTCTCTGTGAAGATTAACTACATGTTCTGTTAAACTCTGTGTCCGGGACGAGATTATCTAGTGCAGAATAATTTGTGACTTAGATAGTAAATGACAATCAGCGCTGCAGCTATGTGATCAAGTGTTTTCCCCTCCCTTAGAGCTGCAGCGTCCTTGTGATTAGGGATCCTGAAAACAATAAAAAGAGAGGAGCAGACAAATGTGACTTCAGAGCGGCTGGAGATTGTAACTGAAGGCACATCTCTGTCCGTTCTCCTCGCGAGTAGAAAGAATCTATCTCTCTTGTCTTTCCTGAGTTTGCATAAATTATGTTCATAGGTGTTTGAACCTAACATTTTGGTCCTTCGAGCCGGATGTCAAATACCGGACGGATTCCGGCAGGTATGGCGGACCCCAGTAAGACCGTGCGCACGGCAAGAGAACCTGTTAAAGGGCTGGGCTCGGCCTGCCTGCTGGGATCTGAAGGTTGACGACATACCACGGAGAGACTAAAGGGGGTGAGTAGATTCTTCTTTAAAAGTGGCGAATGACTGAGGGTCGTTGCGCGCACAGAAAACCCTGTCAATTCTAGACTCTAACAGGTGAAAGTAGTGCACAAAATCCGTGAAGGACGGCGAAGTCCTGGCGCAAAAGTTCGTGTAAAGGCGTTACGGAGCCTGGTGCTGCAAGGTTGGAGACCTTGTCCTGTTGTGGGCGACGGGGCCCGAAATGCCCGTGACGGACGGCGGAGTCCGGCGATAACAGGCGCTTAAAGTCCGCGACAAAAACTGTGTGAATGTGTGAGTGATTGGAGGTATAAATACCACTTGGTATTTTATCTCATATAAAACAGTAGGATTGTAAGCAGCAAACCTCTTGTGGATGCACAGGCAAGAACTCTCCACTCGAAAGAGTTGAAGTGAGGGTTACCACAACAGGTACTTTCAATTGCTGGCCTACTGAATCTGATATCCAGTTTCTAGGACTCCCTAGGAGTCGAAAAAACTGGTCCAAATTTTAATAAAAAAATGGGGAAAGGGATAAGTAAAACCAAGCCAACAGACAGTCTAAAAACTAACGACTGGAAGTTTGTCAAAGATCAGGATCCGCGCAAAATCAAACACTTAGATAAATGGATAACAGATTATGATTTTGACGGCCGTCTTAACACACAAAAATTAATTCTACTGCAGGACAAAATAAAACAAAAAAACAAACTCAAATTCAAAAAAAATGTATGAGGAAGGGTATGATGACGTGACTTTTTTGGTTAGAAATAGCACAAAAACGTGAGGGTGGAGAAAAAAAATCACAAAAAACAAGAAAAAAGGGGAGAAAAAAAGCTAAAAAAAGAAGTTAAACAGAGTAAAGAAAAAAACTTGATGTTTTATAACAACGAGGACTATGAAACAGGGCCTGGGAGTGTGAGAAGACAGGCAGCGCAGCAGCAAGCAGTGGGAGGGGGGGGTGGGGGAGTAATAGATGAGAATGGGGCTGATAAGGACAGCAAAAAAGGGGAAACTAAAGGAGGGCAAAGCGCTAGATTATACCCTGAGTTGCCCTCACCCCCAGAATATGAGGAGAAACATTATGATGGACCTTGTACTAGGTCAAAAGGGAATAAAATATGAGTGGTCAAAACATTTGGGAGAGACCTTGGAGCAGGGAGCCACAGCTTCCTCAACAACTTCACCTCCCCTCCCTGCTTGTCCTCCAGAAGGGAGAGATAGTCAACAACATTCCACTGGATTGTATCCCATGATCCAGGTGGCCAATCCAAATGCAGGGGCAGAAGGGGCACGGGCCACAATACTGGTATACAGAACGTGGACCCTGGAGGACATTAAAAAGGCTTTAGAAGGAATTACATCTCCTAAAGAAGACGTAAACCGTTTCATTGAAGATATGAACAACTTACGTCAATCTTACCACCTGAATGGACAGGAGGTCCAACAAGTGTGGATGACTGCTTTAGGCAGTGACTGGCACCATGTTTGAGGAGGGTGGAACCCGTTAGCTGGGAATCCACCGGCTGTTCTTGCACATGATGACGGGGAACTAACAAACACAATAACTGCTCTAGCAGCAAGAACAGTTCAAAGATTCCAACGCCGTGCAAATTACACTGAAATAAGCCGAATAAAACAAAAAAAGGATGAGTCATTTGATGATTGCAAAGTGAGAATGACAACTGTATTTTAAAATGCACAGTGGGTTGGTGGAAAATAATGATGAAAACAGTCCATACAAACAACAGCTAAAAAACGCATTACATGCAGGATCAAATGTCACCTGATGATCTGCAAGTCACACTTTGGTTCAAAACAGTTCCTGGGCCTGATAGGAACTATGAAGCCAGACTCAACAAGGTCACTCCAGCCAAGATAACTGTGACCTATCTATATACTGACACAAAGCACACTTCTGTGGCAGCAGTTGCTCTCCCGGAGGAATTGAAATTCCTAGACAGAACGTGGGCTCCTTCGCACGTGTCTCTGTTTAAACAGAAAAACGAGCAATGGCGCCAGTTGGGCAATATTGTGCAGGAAGGAGAGGCAGCAACTGATTGGGTGACTACTTCTACGAACTTAGAAGTTATTTTGGTTTGCTTTTACTTTTGAAGGAAAAAAGATACACATACACCAGACTGCCCCAGGGCTACTGTGAAAGCCCTACAATTTTCTCTCAAGTAATGAGTGCAAGTATGTCCACTCTTTTATCTCAACCCCATCTGACTATTGAAAGATGCACGGTCTTAAATCCTGCAACACTTTTACCTGTCCCAGATGATGGTACAAAGCATGATTGTCAGGAATTAGCCGAACAAACAGCAAAAAGTAGAAATGATTTAAAAGATCTGCCATTAGATAAATGTGAAATACTTTTTGTGGATGATTCATGCAGAATTATTAAAAGAACTACTACAAGCTGTGCACTTACCAAAACAACTAGCAATCTGTAAATGTGCGGCACACACTGCAGGGTCAGATAAGGTGTCCCTAGGAAATGCTTTTGCAGACAAAAAAAAAGCAGCTGAGGGAGAAATAAATGTGCTGCACGTGGATGAAAAATCAAACTTATGAAAAAAAAAAGGGAAAAAAAAACGAAACTTTAAAGGATATGCAACAATTAAGTCCTCAAAATGAAAAGGATCTATGGATAAAAAATGGAGCCAAAGTTGAAGATGACATCTATAAATGACCTGCAAATAAACCTATTCTACCAAAAAATCTGTATAAATGGGCTGCAATATTGAGCCATGGCGTTTCGCATGTCTCAACAGGGGGGATGGTAGGACAGATACATCAACATTACACTACTTATGGATTTATTTCTTATTCAAAAAACTTTTGTAGGGCCTGTTTGATATGTGCTAAGCATAAACTCTCAGGGCAATCTAAGACCACATAGAGGAAAATTTTCTAACTTGCAATATCCATTTCAAGTAATACACATGGACTTCAAAGAATTGAATAAAAGTGAAGGAAAAAAAAAAAAGTACTGTTTAGTAATAATTGATGCTTTCTTTGAATGGATTGAACTTTTTTCTAACTAAAAACCCAGATGCAGCAGAAAGGTCAACTTGGTTACATTTAACACACTGTAAAAAGGTTATTTCTTGTCAAAAGTAATTGGAAAGCGAATTCGAGACGCTCACCGACTTACAGGGCAAAGTCCAGGTTACAAAGGGGGTTAAACCAAATAGTTTTTCCGTCTCAAAACTGGTGAAGATTGTCCACAACCCTGTAGTGTCTTTTAGGAGCAGAACGGATTTGCACACCAATGAAAATGGCAAACATACAGATCCTTTTTTGTTTTCACTCTGTGTTTTCAACTAGGAACAACTCATGTCATGAATGAAACAGATTATTCTTGCAGCACTGCTAGCAGAAGGCTGGCAGGCATGCATGTGTGTTTTCCACCTGGGTTCTATGTTATGGTCGAAATCTCTTGGGCAAAGTGTGTTGACAGCTGACTACAAAGATTACACGTGGTACTTGACAAATTTATAACACTAACTGGAAGACTTTACTCTGTGAAGAAACTAACGAAGGTTGGGGGAAGCGCTACTTCTCCGTGGGTCAGAAGGAGTAAAGCAGTTGATGAAAAGAAACCTCATTTTTTCTAAGAAGATAGCTCCGGGTAATTTCTCATGTGTAAACATGGTGGGAAGCAGGAAAAGATTGGGAAATGTTTCGGAAACTATGTGTACTACTGTTCTCTCTGTAAACAATGATTTTAACCCTGTCTCTCGTGCAGATGTCTGGTGGTGGTGCGGTGATGACAAAATTTTTGATAGATTACCTCGGAAGGTGACAGGGTTGTGTGCATTAATTTCCTTGTTGCTGCCTGTTTTTGTTTATCCTGTGACTGCTGATCATCTAATTTATGCTCTAACTGATGTTGTGCCCCAGCAGTGGCGCCGTTTGCAGAAACGTGACCTGGCCTGGAACGAGGACGATCCTACATACATCGATGCCATTGGAGTTCCTCGCGGTGTACCTGATGAGTATAAATTGGCCGACCAAATTGCAGCAGGTTTTGAATCTACAATTTGTTGGTGGTGCACATTAAACAAAAACGTTGACAGGATCAACTACATCCATTACAATGTACAAAAACTGGGCAATTGGACACAGGCAGGCTTCGAGGCGGTGCACGAGCAGCTGGCCGCTACATCACTGATGGCTTTCCAAAACCGTATTGCTCTTGACATGGTGCTGGCTGAAAGAGGGGGAGTGTGTGCTATCTATGGTGAAGGATGCTGCACTTTTATACCCAACAACACAGCAGCCGATGGGAGCCTGACGAAGGCCATTGAGGGGCTCCGTACCCTCAATGGTAAGATGAAGGAGTTCTCTGGAGTGAATACTTCCAGGTGGGACGAGTGGATGAATGCCTTTGGAAAATACCGAACCCTTGTGTCCTCTGCTTTAGTGTCAGTGGCAGTCTTTGCTGCCATGTTAACCTTGTGTGGATGCTGTTGTATTCCTTGCCTGCGTTCTTTGTTTAATCGTCTCATCACTACAGCTATTTCGCCCGCGGGGGACCAGATGACACCGATGTATCCTTTACTAGCAAGTGACTCTGAGTCTGACAGAGAAAACTCTGATGAGGACTCCCTTGATGTGGCTGAGTGAAAACCTTGAGTGCAAACATATTTGCTTTCTTAAAAATGAACTCTAGGCTGAAAATCGTTTGAAGTGGCTGTTTAGGAGGGATATGAGAATTAGAACAAATATGTGATAAACAGGGGGGAAATGTTGGAGAAATTGTGCTTTTATTCATCAAATATTAGTTATTCTCATATAACCTTTCTTATTATCTAACAATTATGCCTTTATTGTTTAATCTGATTGAAGTATTACTTGCTTTGATTCTTTTCCTTAGAAGATCTTGCTAATGAGAACCAGAGACAGCAGTTCCTACTCTTTTCCAGGGGCCTGACTTCGTTGACCTGCTGGACAGTTATAAAGCTGTCTCTGTGAAGATTAACTACATGTTCTGTTAAACTCTGTGTCCGGGACGAGATTATCTAGTGCAGAATAATTTGTGACTTAGATAGTAAATGACAATCAGCGCTGCAGCTATGTGATCAAGTGTTTTCCCCTCCCTTAGAGCTGCAGCGTCCTTGTGATTAGGGATCCTGAAAACAATAAAAAGAGAGGAGCAGACAAATGTGACTTCAGAGCGGCTGGAGATTGTAACTGAAGGCACATCTCTGTCCGTTCTCCTCGCGAGTAGAAAGAATCTATCTCTCTTGTCTTTCCTGAGTTTGCATAAATTATGTTCATAGGTGTTTGAACCTAACAGATACCATTAAGTAAAAAAAAAAGAAAAAAAGATTCAGTCCAATTATGGCACCTCATCAGTTCTGGGGTTGACACTGATGGTCTCTGTTGCTGCAGTGGACGTTTTTGCTTTCAATCAGATATTTCTGCAGTAAATGTTCACTGGTCGCCTCAGGAATTAGATAAACAAAGATGTCATGTATCAGTAGCTGTATTTGGCAGATTCGCAGGTGGGACCTCGAAGAAGCTCAACTGTAAATCAACAATCTGCCTGGAGGGAAAGCAGTCTGCTGCTCATCGTGACCTTTGACTCTTTGCTCCCTGTCGCCCGTCGACTTTTCTTTAGTCCTCCTAATTTTGTTGACATTAAACCATTTTGTTCTAAAACATTGTAACACAGCAATTGACCCCGCTCTTAATATTTGCAGCAAGCGATTCCAAAATGAAATCTGTTCTGTTAAGTCATGTTTGTCTCTAGTTGCTTCACAACAACCAGAGTTAGCTTAGTTACTTGATGACGCTGTAAAATCGCACTATGTGCCTGGAAAATGCATGCTATCCTAGCAGTCTGTTTGCTCTCCGAGCTTCTGCCTCGTGGAAAACTTTTCTCCTGATTTTTCTTCCGTTCACAGCAAATGTAACTTCAGCCTGTAGGCTCACATTTGTTCATTGACTATCTCTACTTGCATATTTGGTGTTAAGCAACGATGTTCCTTGTGTAACGTCACAGAATGGCTTCAGCAGGAGGACATTTAAACTTCTCTCCAAAACCCTGCGAAAGCTGTTACAGAATGTGAAGCTGCATTTTAAATCTAAGACTTTGGATCCTTTACTATATATTTACAATCTCTCTCCTTTTTTTTTTTTTGCCATCTAAACGTGACACATAGCCTGTAAAGAAAGGAGAAACAGTCAATGCAAAAGAAAAGTCACTTGAACAGTTGTTCTGCTTGGTCTGTTTATTAGAGGTATATTGGCAAACATTTTACAAGCTCTGGCTGAAATGTTTCCGTTCATAGAGTGAAAATGCGTCACTGTAAAACACACAAAGCTCAGCAGAGAAACACGTTAAAAGCCCCTGTTTTTAAAAGGCACTAAAGGCCAGAGTTTATACTAACCGTCACATCGCACACATGCAAACACGACTATAGCAAAGACACCTGTGTTACACACTTCAGCTGCTAGAACACACAGAGCTTCCGGCTGATGTGTTAGTTCAGTTCCTAGAGGTAATACCACATATGTCTGCTATCATGTGTTGCACACCGAAAGGCGGGCGAAGCGTCAAACACTGTTAATTTCAATATACTGAACATTCGTCGGGATGTAAAGCTACCATTGAGTACTTTGTGTGGCTGGCAGGCTTCCATGTTTGCTCTGGATGAGTGCAGGTATTTTAAATATTTTCTAGATTAAATACACCATACTGCTGCTTTCTTTAAATACATAATGTGTCTTTTTAACTTAAAGTTCACTGTTTTATGTAAAAATCACGACACAACCATTACACGAATTTTTGCAAAAAAAAACAAAAAACCTTTTACAAAATTCTTTCTTTCTCTCTCTCTTTCTTTTTAAATAATAATGATAGTAATACATTCAAATAATAGCATATTAATTCCTCTGCATTACTGTTTTAAATAGCTTGTGACGTAGCGGTTGCTCGTATGGTACAGTCATTCTCGATATCAGCTTTCGTAGAAACAAACGGACCCTCCTTCTCATTCAAACGCCGCCGATAAGACACTGTAGCACAAAGGCTTTAATGACATGCTGGTGCCGTCGTCATGTTTATTTCAAATACAGTTGATTATTCGGGTCAAGTCAGGCAAGAAGTACATGGGATTGCTTGAAATGCACAGGAGCTCAAATGTGTCCTGAGGACAGAGATGTCGACAAGCTGACCCACAGGTCTTTGGCCTCAAGTCCGTGTCGGGTTTCAAGTCTTTCGTGGCAGATGCATGCGGTCTGGTCTTCCTAAAAACAGCGAGGGGTAAAATCAAGATCTACTGCTTAGTACTTTTGATTTAACTTGTAAAAAAAAACAACAACCCAAAAAACAAACAAAAAGCTTGAATTACTTTGAGAATTAATTGCAAAATACCTGAACAAAAATCGAAATGTGGACTTACATTTAAAAAACTTGCTGAAGTAGGGCAACACTTTAACAGGAAGTGCTTTTATTGTGAGGACGTCTCTCTGTGTAGCTGTATGTAGCATCTGTTAATCCCACAGATCAAACAGCCTCATTCTTTACCCTGTGAGAGATTAGTCTGGATTATGGCTTTTCTTCTAATCCCAGATTATTGGGAAACCAAGTGCTAGATTTAAAAACTTTGTTTATTCCAAGTTGATTGTTTAATCAAAATTATCAAATGAAACGTCGTGTGGTGAACAAATGAAAAGCAAGATGTTGAATTTAATCAAATATAACGGGAAATGCTTTTGTTTTGAAGGGATTGAAGTGATTTTTTTTGTCATGGTGCCGCCTTGTGAGACGATAAGATTTACTCATTTAGCGGCGTGTTCATCTGCCATTGTCATGAATCTACATCTAGCATGAATAGGTTGTTATGAACCATTAATAGCCCACAGTCTATGAATCACGATGCTTAATAAATCAACCGCATCCTTTTACTAGGATGAAACGAACATCTCAACAAACTTGAAAGCTACTGGCCCGTGTTACACTCTGGCAACGTAGACGACTCACAACATTTCCTAAGGTACTTTTTTCACCTCTGATTGCACAAAAGAAAGTACCAGACCTCGAGTCTGAGCTGGGTCTAAAGTCTTTACAGCGAGAGTTTTTGTGTCAAGTCTGAAGTCTGTTTCTGCAGCTCAGCGTAAGAGTTTGCGTCTCCATCTCTGTCCGTCAGAGACTCCCGTTTCTATTCAGGAGGTCGGCCGCCTTCCTTTCACCTGCGCTTTCCTACAGGTTGCTGTCGTTAACGCAGACCTTCTGTTGTCAAAGCATTCGATGTTAAAGCATTGGCTTCTCACAGCGGCGCTAGCAGACTGGCAGTGAATGATGTAAACGGCTGTAGAATTGCAAAATGGAAAATAGAGCATCACTCCTGGCAGTTTATTTCTGTCGTCAATATGTAGCACATTATTTCTTTCAAATGCTCTTACGCTTTAAACTCTCTCTTCCAGTCAACACTGTTTGCTCCTGATAATAACTTAGCTGCTCTTATCCCATCATCACCCTCCTCTCTGCTCATTTTTCTGTTTGCTGTGTTTTTTTTTTCAGTCTCTGTCTGTTTGCAGCTGACTGGCCTCTTCCCTCCCGTCCTTCTGTTCTTTCAGTCTCCTCTTTGTTTCCTTGTCAGAGTCGCCGCGTCCGAGCCCTCCGGCTCCTCTACCAGCAGCCGCAGCTTTCCACCACCATGTCCTGGTAATTCTTTAACACGACTCTGTCGTGATTGTCCAGGTAGAGCAGGGCGATGGGGCTGAGGGAGGTCGGGACGCAGCAGGCCCGGGGCACCGCTCCGTTCACAGAGTTTACCATGGTTTGGACCACGGCGTGGCTGGAGGCGTTCATGTGGTCGGCCAGAGGGTAGCGGCACTCTCCCAGGCAGAAGAAGGCGTCGTAGCCGCTCGGCGCGATGATCCATTTGTGCCAGCCCACATCCCTGAAATCTACGTGCAGAGGATGACGCCGGCACCTGCCACGGGAAAGCCGCTTCAGCTTAGCGGGACTGCCGTTTCTTTTCACTCGTCCACGATCACTCCAGCTTACTTCCCCTTTGTCGTCCCCCCAGCTCTTCATGGAGTAGCCCGTTTTTCGGGTCTTCCCCCAGCCTTGGTCTCTGTTGTGGCCTTTGCCGCTTCTCTTGGTCTTCATGTTGGACCCTTTTCTAGCCTTGACCCACTTGCTTTTGCCAGACGTTCTCCTGCCGTGTTTGACTAAAGGCTCTCCATGGCCGTCGTGACTGTAAGTCACCAAGAGGGGTCTCTCCTGGGCCCAGCTGTGGTCGTCCTGTCCCACAGACCTGGATACCCTCAGGTGTCTCTCCTGATGTTGCTCCGTCTGATTATCACCTGCAGCAGAGGAGTTGCTCTGGTCGGGTGAGGTGGTGCTGTTTTCAGGTCCGACCTCCAGGAGAAAGCCCAAGCTGCCAGTCCCACCATGGGCTTTACGGAGGAGGTCCGCATCGAGGCTAAATGCCTCCCAGAAACTGCCGGCTTTATTGCCATGGAGGCCACCGGTGAGTAGTCTCGTCTCAAGCAACGTGGGCTCAGGATCCTCTTGGTGTTTGGAAAGGTACAGGCTTAATCTGTGCGGCCCGGGGCCCGGGGACGCCGTCTGGCTGCGGAGCAGGCGAAGCTCAGCAGAGAGAACCGTTTCATCTTGAGGTATGGAGGAGATGTTGAAGGAAATGTGCACTCTTGTCTGATCTCTTACTTTGGTGTCGTATCCAAAGGGCTCTGAGAGGAAAAAAAAAAGAGCAGGGAAGAAAAAACCTTAGTGTGATCAGACTTCAAATAAAGAATCCTAACAACTGTTTTTATAAAAGTCTGAGCAAGTTTTAGTATCGTCAACAATGACTCCAAAACTGTAAAGAAAGTTAGGACAAGGTCTTTAACTAAGGTGGTGCAGGAAGTGGGCATGCACACATAGAGACGCCAAATAATGACGAATAAAATTGTTTTCTAGTTGACATTTCCTGTATTTAACAGCAGTTTGTGCATGTGTGAATGACATCAGCATGTAGCATTAGACCAGCCCTTGTTTCCTTTAAAGCTTTTATTGCCAACTGTATTGATTATTGTCAGCTTCGGATTTTCTGATTGAGCCGTACAGAACTTTGGCGTCCAGTTTATAAACGAACGAATTTTCTTTTTGTTTTTGTCTGAGCTGATCACTTTTTGCAACGCACAACATAAAACCTGAACTCTGATAAAACAGAACAGATTCTGCAGGCGTCCTCGTCGACTTCGGGAAAGTTTTGGTTCTAACTTTCTGTCAAGTTCTGAAAACCCTGCAGACACATCATCACGACATCAACTCATACGGCAGTCAGTACGAAAGCATTGAGCGTTTCATTGTGGCCTCGAAATCACAAAGTCAGACTCTTGCTTCGAAAAGGTTTACGGCGAACAGAAAGCAAAAATATCTAAAGTAGAAGCATGTAGTTTAACTTGGTGAGTTACTTCTCCACAGTCCTCAGATTTACATTTTTATTTCTTTTTTTTTTTAACCGAATACTCACAGGTCATGGAAGCCCCCATAAAAAACCTTGCTCTCTTATTCAGATTAAAGAGGAAAGATATCGTTGACAGTACTATTAAATGATGTGAATTAACCAAAAGGCCTGCACTCTGCTCAATTTATGCCGTATTTATTGCAGTAGTACTAACATTATGTTTCTTTAATTTGATGTTTATTTGCTGTGTTTGTGCGGGAGGTCCAGGTCGTAAATATCGGCGCTAAAGCCTTAGGTAATAATGGGAGTTATAAAGTGGGCTGTAAATCAGACGACTTAGGCTGGTTTAGAGATATTGCTGACCCAGCAGTGAGTCACACTGCTGGTGCAAATGCTACAATAAATAACCAAAAACCGAGAATTTATCTCGTTTTAAACAGATTTTACGACTGAAATACCAACTGCGAAGCCCAATACCCCAATGCTGCAACCTTTAGCACTTTATATTTAAATAATTGCAATTTTCAGGAGGTTTGGGGTTCTCTCTTTGATTCCAGGTGTGTTCGGATCCGACTTTCTCAGGTTTGATCCAACAGGCCCTGAAATAACAGGGCCTGTTTTCCAAGCAGATAATTGCACAACAAACGGCGTTAAGTAGAGACAATAACAGAATGTGATTTTCGTGCAAAGAGCTCCTCAGTCACAGGCCGTAATTTCAGGGCTCGTGTTGGAATTAATGGCAACATGAAAGGCGGACCGGAGGGGTCAAGAGGGTCCCCACTAATGTTTGCCCTCATCCTCTCTGACGGGGCAACTCAGGCGCGATGAGGGGAGCAAGACGAAAAGCCCAAATATTTCACAACCCAGAACGAAAAGCGCGAAAAATATTATTTTCACCCCTTACAGATTTCTGGCGGTTTTGCTTTCTCGGTCACACTTTAATATCTCCGGCAAAAATAACCTGAGAAAATGCATCGTGTCACTTTTCAAATGATTTAATTTGTGAATGAAAGATGTTATTATGTGAAATTTCTCCCTAAACTCAATAACTGGTTGTCTTTTTTTTCTGAACCACTTTGGAGATATTTAGCCCCTTTGTCTCTCTCTTTTTTGTTTTGCAGAAGGACTTTAACTAGGCCACACTAGATATTTTCAACCATGAAAGGTCAGTTGAGGGTCACGCCGCAGCATCTCACCTTCACCAAGCAGGAAGTGCAGCTTTGGATAAATTAAGAGACCACTGCCATGAACCCCACGCGGTTATTCCACCAAATATGGATTTCTGAACTCTTCCTGAGTTAAAACATTAGTGTTGTTGCTTATAAATGAATATGAACTTGTTTGCTTTGCATTATTTTAGGTCTGAAAGTGCTGCATGATTTTTTATTATTTCTCGTTTCCTTCAAACAAATACAGAATTTCTGCTTGGTATTTCAGAGACGTGTCGTCAGTTCAGTAGCTCAGAGAATAAAAGAGCAATGTTCATTTAACTCAAACATTTATATAAAGAGTAAAATTTAGATAAGGGTAAAATTTGAGCATGGATATTTTTGCAGTGGTCGCTTATTTTTTTTCCTGTGCAACTTTAGGAAAATGCACTGAACAAGAAAACATGAGAACTTCAACATAAACTGTAACAAAACAAGTCAGAAGAGTCACAACTAATGACCGAAAGAGAAGCTGCACTTTTAAGACTCTTTAGGAATTGCCTTGACTGCAATCAACGTTTTGATTACAGATGTGAAAAAGGGATTTTTCACATAAGCGCCCTGTGTTTACCCACTCTCACTGTTCAAACCTAAAAACCCTAAAGCTGCTGTCAGCGCCAGCAGTGAGCTTACCACTGTGGTGAAAGCTGCGAATGGTGTTGGCCTGCTGGATGTGGTGGCCGGGGAAGCTGAACGCCGGGTCTTCCAGCAGATGGTACTGCTGCTGGTGGAAGCGATAAAGGTCGAGGAGGTACTGCGGCACCGGCACGTCGGGCCTGGGGTTCGGCTGGGACTGCAGGCCCAGCCGGCTCAGGAGGAGCGACTGGATGGTCTGGGCCAGACCGGGGTCGGGCGTCGCTGCGGCGGGCGACGGGGGCGAAGGGGTCGGGGGCACCCTGCCATTGTCGGTCTCGCTGGATTCTCCACCCTGGCGGCCAGACGAGGCTTGAGGTAGCAGCAAGACCATGAGGAGCAGGAGGTTAGCAGGGAGCATGGTGGACCTGAAGCAGGAGGAAATGATTACTGCATTTACCTTGCCTTGCAAAAATTGTTGTTTCTCCTAAAGTTTCGCACATTTTGTGGCAAAACACGTAACGTTCCATGTGGACTTCACCTGGTACACCAACACAAAGCAGTGCATAGTTTTGAAGTGAAAGAAAATATATTATTCGATGAATTAAAATCTGAAAGTGTGGCGTGCATTTGAATTCAGTTCCCCTGACGCCTTGTGGAAACGCTTTCCTTTGCAGACCTTCGGCAAACGTCTCCACCAGGTTTGTATGTAAAGGCTGAAATTTGGCATTTCTGTTTTAGTGAAATCGCTCAGGCTCAGTCAGAATGGAGGAAGCGTATCCACAAACATCAATGTTTGATTATTAGTTGCATTTGGGTCCGTACACCGACTGCACCGTCCAAACTCATGAAAAGGTTTTGATCTCATCTCTCTGGCTCTGGGAGGTTAAGGGTTGTTGTTCCTCTGGAAGGTGAAACACTTTTTCAGCCTCTAACGGCTTTTATTCCATCATTTCCCAATATTTAGCTCAGTCCAGCTTCCCATCAACTCCAACCAAAACCTCTTGACCCTGCAGGTGAAAACCTGAGGTGTGAATGTCCCTCAAGGGTCGCCAAGGGTCAGATTAATGACCAGCAAACTTCTGGAAACATATTTTTTCCTCCATGTCACAAGGAGGCAACATTAAGCTTAGCTTCGCATTTTTATGCCTTACTTATAAATGGACGCCTGGAAGATCCCGTCCTCCTTTGTCTCCGCGCTGTTGTTTATTTGTGTCTCTTGAACTCGTCTCATCGTGTGAGTTACTTTTATAATTACGATGCTTTAGTTTATTTGCGGGTAGTGTTAGATCACATGAGATTTAGTTGCTATATTGTGAGTTAAATTCATTGTAAATATCCTGGAGTTGCTTAAAAATTCGATTACTTAACATTTGTGATGTTTTTTTTTTTGTTATTTCATATAAACAACAAAAATGACTAGAAATTGATTTTCCGCTGGTTTGTGATTCCTTCAGTATCTTCGGCCGCCTGGCTTGATGCGTTTTGGTAGATTTGCAGCTGTCACAGACGAATATCTTTGACTTTTCATGATACTTCAAGTTTTCTAACGTTCTCTTCAAAACTCCCGAGGCCTCCTGAGAACAATTGAATTAATGCTGAAATAGAAAATTCCCCAGAAATGTACGGTGACCTGAAAGCCAACCAGGTGAACACAAAATGTTGCCTAGATGTTTTCAGATCCAAATTAAACACGGTGAAGTTTGTGGTTTCAAGTTGACAAAACGGGTGAAAAAGCTGAGCAGGAGTGCATTTGCTTACTGCTTGATTCCAGACTCAAAAAAAAAAACAAAAAAAAATCAAACCAATAAATTGTACAATATAATGAGAATACAAAGAGCTGGTCATGGAGTCTGCAGAAGCGATAGCCCCTCACAAGGTGTTCCAGCTCTGTGTATATCATGCTCATGTCCTTTTGCTTCCTGGACACACTAGTTTCTCATTAGTCTTCAGCCTTCATGTGGCATATGTTCAAGAAATTTACAGTCCACAAATCCATACCAAACTGTTTACTTGTTATTCCTGCCTACTACGCCTTATTTTCCTTCTGCTAATTTATGGCGGCGCTCCATACCCGCATGGCCCATCTATCTCGGCGGACACCTCGACGGGAGCAATTAGGCAGCCTCCAACTGGAACGTAATCATCTCGTGCGAGCGCTTAGAGTGCCGAGCATCGCGATTTCTAGCATTAATCAGAGATAGTTGACTCTGGTGGCATGTTATGGAGTTGTAAAGACCTGCCACAATGACACATGACCCGCATTTCCCCCCCCCCTCTACGTCTTCAATTCACCAGAGAATCAAGGCATTAAAGCATTCTGTAGCTTTCCGCAACTTTGACTGCATGCAAGGGAGTGAAAAGAACATTTCCTCAGAGCCAAATAATAGATCTTAATAAAACGTACAGCTCTGATAGATCGTTCTTTAGATTTGTTCGCTCATGAGAAAAACACAAAGCCACGTTTACAGCTCCGGACGGCTCACCCGATCCGTCTGCACTCATTCAATGAGTCGTTTCCAATTTATTTACCAAATAAAAAGAACAGAAAACAGTTTACAACATTAAGTGACACAAGGCCACATCAATGCAGCGCAAATGGCATTAAAAACCAGTAAAAACAAAAGACACTGATTTATATCCACGTGTTCTCTTGTTGTAAATATAAGAAAAAAAAAAAGATTCAAATCCTGAAAACAAATTTAATTCTTCCCACTAAGGCCTCTAAGACTTTTTTTTGCCAGCGTAGGATCAAACATTTCAGTGTGAAAATAAGGAAACCGATTGTAATGGTTTTTGTAAAGAGGTTTGAATATTTTAGGTTTCTTTGTTTTTTTTTTGTTTTTTTTAAAGCTATCAGGTAGGGATTACTTACACTTCCTGAATCACAGCCACTTCCGTCCGCTTCACCAAAACGAACCGGTTCAAATGGCTGGAAAACACATCTGAACACTGAATGATCCGGATCTGCTGTCGGCTCGTGGGAGGCGGTTGCCTCTTCCAGGCGGGTGACGCTCTCTGTGTCGGCGCGGGAACCGGTTGGCTCGAAAACGGGGGGTCACGCAATTAACCGTGACCTGGTTAACACCCGGCCTCTTTGTGGTGCAGGTGTTGACGATGAAGGGTGACTACACGCCGGCGCGGCAACAGCTCGCCTGACCTCAGAGAGGTTTCAGGTACCGGAGGAGCAGAGATATGGATAAAACTTGCTGAAAAAGGCGACATGAGCCACTGAACACACTACTGGAGTAGAAATTTCACCAGCTGGTCCCACAAAGGCAGATTCCTGCCAGTGCGATCAGCTTTTAGGATGGATGAAATAGTTCTCACTGCACCAGCACTCCCATATCTCCAGTTTTCTCACCTCTATCTCCTTATCTCATCTCTGTAGGGGACAGAGAATTGATTAGGGCCTCTGCAGCGAGATAACAGCTGCGTTTATGGGTGAGTAAACCTATAACGATCCTGTAATGACTCTTAATCTCGCCAGATTGTCAGAACAGAGGTAAGAAGGAGGTCACAGGTGTGAAGGCGTGTATATTTTTTATGCGTGTTGTTCAAACTGTGCACGGTTCAAAGGGCAGGCATGGGAAAATGAACCACCTCCTACCGTGGGATTGTTGCTGGGTATCCATTAAACTCTGGCAGCTCCACCCTGAGCTGTTGCACCTGAGGCAGCGTAGCAGAGGACAATTATAGATTAGACACCGCTGGACGGCCTCTCCCTTATACTGTGGAAGCTTGTAAAGGAGATTAAGGACAACAACACCACCTCTCTCTTCTGTACTTTCCTCACCTACAAAAAAAAAACAAAAAAAAAAACACCCAAGTGACTCTGAGGTTCAAAGGTTTGGCTGTCACACAGCAAGGTGTGTCTGAGGCTGTGCGGAGCTGAGGCACGGAAAAGATAAAGAAAGACGGAGGGGGGAAGGCTTCCTTGACAGCTATAATTTTCCATCACACTGTTTTTATGGCTTGAAATTTGTTTTAATTAAGAAACGTTTAGGACAGCAGAAGTTTCCTGTGACTGTGCGCTGCCAGTCAGCTGGCTGCAAGACGTTTACTGCGCTTCCATTGTCATGAGAAAGAAACACAAGTTCGGCTGTTTGGAAATATTCTGACATAACAACATAGCCGATTCAGTTAAACAAGCACCGCTCAATATTTTTCCATCGTATGTTGGTGACTACAGTCAGTGATGGACGTGTTAACAACTTAATATGAGCTGGTTTGACTTTCACTGCGCTTTAAGGATCATAAGTGCCAAAAAAATAAAATCACTGTCTACGAAAGGAACCTGAAAACTTCCAACAAAATTTCCTAGAGGTTCGTTTGATGCATTTAAAGTAATGATAAATAAATGTCGTTGATTCGTAAGTGGTTCGATCATCTTGTGCGTCTTTGTTGAAAATGACCTTTGATTGTTTTGAAAACCTGGTATTTCGCTCCGATAAAGTTTCTGATTCTCATTTTCGTTTTGGGCCAAGACCATAAAAGCTCTTAAAGGGCCGGCTGTGCCAGAACGAACTGATAAAACTCGTTCTGGAACTGATAAAACATCGCTGTCAGTTCTTACAATGTAATTATATTATTGAACGTCTTTTCAGTCCCTCCTGGATTTTGTGACTCTTTTTGTGAGTTTCCCAATAAAAGTCAAAGTGTTTGTGCTTATTTATGACGGTAAATGCGACTTTTTATTACTCGCTGCGCAACTTATGGACTATTAAAGCTGAGGGAGCTGATTAATACAAGTAGGAATGTTTTTGACAGTTTTTGAGGAAAATCAACAATAAATTCCCAATTAGTGCAGAAAAGTGCGCGGATTTGTTGATTTTGTGAAAATTTCCTCAATAATTACAAAGAAACTGGAGGGACTGACTGGTGTGACTCGACAGTAAACGGATAAAAACTGCATTGATTTGATTGATAACATAATATTTAGCACACGCAGTGTTTAGTCTAGAATCTAGAGGGCCACATAAAAAGATACGGCGGGCCTGATTTGGCCCACGGGCCTTGAGTTTGACACATGTGTTCTAATAGTAAAACTTTTAGAGATGCAGAAGATAATAAATTTCATCACGCATCAAAAATAACGACGTGTGCAACATTGCATTCGCAAAGGACTGCTTGGTTGCAAGATCTGGTGGGATGTTAGTTATTATTTTCAGTGCCACACGTGCAAATTCTGCATGCAAATAATATGTTTGCTGTGTTGGACAGATTTTCCCTGCCTCCTCCTTCGTTTGATGTATATTCTTAGTGACGCACATAAAGAGCGGTTGGAACTTTGCGGAGAAAGAAAGGAGAGAATATCCGGGTCAGTCGCAATCAAAACCAACTTCCAACGGCAGCAGTGCAGTTACACGTTTTCCTAATAACACGCAGCCGTCGTAGCCATGAATAAAAGCGAGTGCCGTGGTTTCATGGTTTGTAACTTTGCAAAAATGCATCCGGACCGAACTGCGGGGAATTTTACAAGTGATCTTTTTCTTCCTGTCCAACCTGAGTCTGGCCTGAACTTGAAATAATGAAATGTTTGGAGGGTGTACTCTGTAATTAAAGGGTCATAGATACCGTGAAGGTTTCAAGGTATAAGAGTCAAACACGGCTGGTTTTCCCTCCTTGTTCTTTGTGGATGCATAAGATGAGGCCTGACCTGACCAAGCAGACAGTAGTGTGGACCCTGGCGTGCAGCAAGGGTCAGCGTCGTGGCTGCCCTGACCCCGTATCTCTCTGAACTCGCTGATTAAAACCTCTGACCTCTGACGTCCGCCTCTCTTTTTATCTGTTTATTTCAAACTCGGCTCCTTTTCCCCTTCCTCCTTCCTCTTTGCATTCCTTGAACTTTGTCCTGCAGCTTTGTCCTTTATGTTGACTTACAAAGCTGGTAAAATATGCGTTGTCTTTTTATTTTTTTTTTTACGTTTAACCCCAGATGTTCAATATTTACCCACCTTTCTCCTGTCTGTTGCCATCCTGTGTTTGAAATATCTGTTTCCACGCTTTTCTGCATCACCTCCCCGTTACCCTGTCAGTTGCTCCCCTTCCTTTACCCGCTATGAAGGTTTTCCCTTTTTTTTTTTTCCTCCCCAAAGTTTTAAGTGAATGGTGTTTTTACGGAAGAGCGCAGCAGACTGTTGCTGGGCCGGGGGGCCGGCGTGTCACCGCAGCCGGCTGATTTATCCACCGCTTGCTGTCTTCATGTTACGCCTGGTTCCTTAACTTTCCCTTCCTGTTGTTCTTCCCGTGTTTCTTTTCCCAAATTCCTTCTTTCACTCTCTCTGATTTAATCCCCGCTCTCCTCTTCTTGGCCCTCATTTTTCGACGCAGTCGACCTATTATTTCTGAACTTGATACGTGCTGCGAACAAGCCACAGGGTTTGTTTTTGCTCTCTGAGCAAACAGTAAGGGAAATATTAAGTATTCTGACTCGTGAGCCAAAAGTGTGACACACACGCCTTTTTTTCATGATTTCTCTCCAAATCAGGCCTTTTTTTCTAAGAGTAAAATGCTCAGAAAAAAAGCTCAACTTCTTTAACTGAGGTCATCCTATGAAGGCATGTTCACCTGCTGCTACAGATTTTTAACACTCTTCATTGTGGATGTTGTTGCTGAGTGAGGACAATTCAAGAATTGCTATTTTAAGTATTAGGAGGAAAGAAAGAGATGTAATAAGCTTTTGTTAAAAAAAGGAAATTGTCCTGTGCTGGAGGAATTCTAGATTGCAGCATCTCTCTAACACTTTGGATAGTGTGGAAAAAGTATCCACTGCAGTCAGAGTTACATGTGAGCTCATTGTATTTTCACTCTATACCATCAGAGACAAGGACAGAGTTTTACCATTATCGTCTTCAATGTTGCTAACTTCTTCAAATGCACCCATTGCCTGCCATTAAAGGAGCTATAAGATGCTAAATTAGACGTAGTGGACCATCTGCAAGCTGCAGGATGGAGGAAAAACACTGTTGAAGTGACAATTACTGTAAATAAGAATAAGAATTAAAAATGAATTCAGTTTACATTAAGAAATGTTAATTCGTTTAGATCTCTTGAGTCTGTTTCTTTATTTCTTTGCAAGTCACAGAAAAAGGTGCAGAACAGTATTAATGTTTAAATATTTAAATATTTTTGAGTTGACCAACAAGAGGCAAAAGAAATGCAATAATTGCCAGGAGACAAAAGGTGATCAATATTTATATGCTGTCCTTGCTATCAGCGTATCAACCAGAGAAACGGGTGGAGGTGTTTTGGGTGGATGTCTCGACCCGGTTGCTCTGCGTCAGGACACACTGTAAAAAAAAAAATTACGTGTAAAATCTACAGAAAATTACTGGCAGCAGGGCTGAGCGGATTGCTGTAATCTTTACCGTAACCTCCCTGTAATTTCACTGCGATTTTATTACAGTTTTACTGTCATTCTATTACAGGGTTACTGTGAATTTATTACATTAGAAAAATGTCACAGAAGCAGAAAGACATTTTAACAGTAACTCAACTATTTTGGTCGCTGCAAGCTGTTCAAAGTTAATCAGTGCATACCAAACTCACAATAATTATTAATGTATATTTTTTTAATTTCAAGGAAGTAATAAAAAAAAAAAAAAAAAACATATTTAAATGACTTTATTCCACTGAACATTTAAAAACAAATGAAGGAGCGGGATCTTTAGCAGTTGATCAGAAGATTTGCTGGATTGGTCTAAAAACTTGCTAAGTTTAGTACAAAATGTTATGCCAGTAATTTCTTCAGGCTGTGAGAGAGCGAGCGATAGCAAGACTTCAGGAAGCCCGGAGAAAGCTGCTCTAGTTTTGTCATTTTGAGTTTTCAAGCTCCACCTGCCATGGAGCAGGAAAATGTTGCACATATTGCTGTAAATGTTTGGGTCTAAATCAGGAATCTTCAAATCCAGTCCTCGAGGTTTGGCGACCTGCAACTTTTAGACGTGTCCCTTCTGCAACGCGCCTGAGGGGATTCGGTCCAGAGACACGTCTACGGGCTGCAGGTCAGTACTGACCCTTACCCTCAAGGCCTTTAACTCAAGGCACCTGAATTGTCTTGTAGTACAAACAGTTGTAATTGTTCATACAGAAGGCCAAACTCTGGAGCCATTTGTCACATGTCATGACTTCGCTGCATGACTTCACTGCAGGTAGGCCAGGAAAGCGTATTCTGCTCTCTGCCTTTTCGTCAGATCTTAAAGAAAAATTGACGTCGGTATCAGCAGGTCAAAGCCTCACAAAGATTCAGCTCTTTGTCTTATGGAACGACTTTAACATGGATGTAATCCATGAAGTGATGTTTTGTTTAGAAGAAACGCTAACATGACCAACTTTTAGGGTCTTTTGGGATGCGCAGGAAAACACACGCGCGCGCACATGGCTAATGGGTGCGTGAATCGCACACCTCGAATCTCATTTAGAGACCAGACATTGAGGAGATCAGGAGACGCCCTGCTCCACCTGCCCCATCAGGTGACCAAGACACGCAGGCGCTCCGCTCTCGTCCGCTGGTCGCACGGCAACCGTCCTCCCGCGGCTGATCTCCACGGCCGGAGATGCTCGGAGGTCCCGGCGACGCTGCGGTTTGCAGGAGGCCCCACGCTGACGGGCAGCACTTCACCAGCATCAGTGGAAACACTGACATCTCCAACCCGCAGCTGCCGAAAGCTCAGAGACCGCTTCTCGTTATGCGTCTGACAGCTAAACGGATGTGAAACACAGAACTAAAAAAAAAAAAGAGAAAGGAAAAAGAAAAACAGCTCTGCTTTTTGCATTAAATCTGACGAGTGTTAACGCCGAGAGCCAAATCATGCTGTGCATGCTGAAGCAGTGGTGAGTTATGCTCTTTGAACTCATAATGGGCGCATTATTCTCAGACAGGTTGCTCACCGGGATGAGGTTTTGATTGAGGTAAAAAAAGAACAGTTTGAGGGGAATGTGTGTGTTTTTCCCCAGAGTGGCTAATGGGTTCAGCAGCACTGTTCCTGTGGCCTGTTGCATGACAGATAGATGTGTGTGTGCGTGCGCGCGTGTGTGTGTGTGTGTTAGGATGGAGTACTCACGTCCAGGTGTGGTGGGATGTATGCAGAGTCCATGGTTTATCCTTGAGCTCCAGTGTTACGATCCCTTGCCTAGTTCTTTCGCTCCTTTGGACAGAAAAAGGCAAAGTGAACTAATTACGCTGTCTCTGTCTCTGTCTCTGTCTCTGTCTCTGCCCCTCTAGGACCAACCGGGCTAAGTGTTCGGGGTCTCTATAGGTATCTCTGCTCGCTCCATCTTTTTCTCTCCCCGCTCAGATTCTCATCCTGTTGTCACTGTCAGATAAGCAAACTCTTAAAAACATCCGCCGGCTTCCCTTCCCTTTGCCTGCCTGACCTCTGCCGGTGAACGCCGCCCTCCTCCTCGCATCCTCCCGCACTTCCAGCCCCCGTTTGCTAAAAACGCAGCCGGTGGCCGCAAGAGAAAAAAAAAAACAAGCCGTGCGTGTGTCTTCACTTGTATCACTGGCAATGACTCCCTCTTGTTTCTAAACCTCCTCACCGTGTCTCACTCCTTCCCTCTCCACTCTGTTCCTCCCTTTTGTATGTATCTCCTCCCCCTTTCCTCCCACTCTATCTCTCCCAGCAACACACACACACACACACACACACACACACCCACACACACACACCCCCACACACACACACACACACACACACACACACACACACACACACACACACACCCACACACACACACACACGCACACACACCTCCACGCACGCACACAGCTGGCAAACTTAGTTTAACTCTGACTTTCCTTGAGTGTCAGATCTTGAAATGTGCTGAGGCATTTATCAGTCTTCTTTCGCGTAAATCCTCCCCCCCCCCTCACTGCTTTAAAACGAAACACACTGATCTACCTGAACCGGTCAAGATAACGCTGGAGCTCGGCGCGCACAGACCGTTCCCCTCCGTCAACACACTCACCTGCTGTGTTTCATTGGCGGCGTTTGACTTTGTCAGCCGGCATGCTCGCAGACGGTTCCCCCCCGTCATTATAAATACTCGTGACAATCAGAGCGAAGAGGCTCAGTCACAGAACAGAGGTATGAATGGATGACTCATGGGAGCTGCCATGAAGTCACCGCAGCTGGGATTTGTGATTGGATCAAAGTTTAAAAAAAAAGGAAAAAAAAAAAAAAAGAGAGAGCAGGACTGCTGGGCTTCTCCATGATGGGTTGAAGCAAGGTGCATCCGTCCTTCCAGAACGGAGCAGGCGGGCGGGGGGTGAATTTGTATTCATGAGGTGAACCCATGAGAAAACGTCTCTTTAGGATGCATCGTCTCTCATATTAGATCTCATCTGGAGAATCACTCACCCACGTCCCTCGGCTCCTCCTCCCTTGTCCCCTCCACTCCCTCTTCCAGTCCACTCTTGTACAAACACACACACACGCACGCACACACACACGCACATTCGCAAACTCAACCACAGACCTCATTCATCCCCAGATGGAGTAATTGTCCCACTGCAGTGAGACACAGGCACAGAGAGACGGACCCGGACGCAGGGCGTTTGAAGGTTTTTGTAAAAATTTGACTAATCAGTGAATAATGACATGACTTTAGAAATGCATTACATTCACCTGCAGGTTGTAAGCTGCTGTCAACGCCTAAAATTAAAGACCCAGACCTGCTGAACTGACCTTCAGTCATCTACACTGGTAGAGGAAATATACCTGTCGTTCTCTCAACAAAGTTCGTCAGGAAATAATGAACTTTAACCCGTTGAACCAGGTTTTGACAACGCAATAACAAATCTGACTTTGTTGCTGGAAGACTTAAGAACATTGAGTCTCAACCCATCCATCGACTAAATCAACCTGAGATCTGGTGGCGGAGGCAACAGGTGCGGGAGGGAAACCCCGGCAACCTTCTCCCGAGAAACACTCCAGCGAGTTCGGCGTCTTCAATTTCTGAAAGACCCAAAGGAGGAGTCATCTCGGGATCCTTTGTTTGCAGTGGGTCCAACCTCCTGACATTATCTCTGAAGCCGACCTCAGACATCCCGGGGAAGAAGCTGATTTCAGCTGCTTGTACCCAGAAACTTGAGTCAAATCCTTCGACCGTCAATGAGGGAGACAGACCGGCACGTCCAGAGCTGCGTCGGCTCAGATCTTTCATTCAAGGAGCAGCGGTTCTCGTTGCTGCAGAGGATTCGTCTTTTCCATCTATCAATCTCCAGATTCATGACTTACAGTCTCCAACAGAAGTACATCATGGGCAAAAAGTAAAGACCTTTAGTTTGTGTCCATAGAGGGGACCTGGGCGTAGGGGAAATCACAAATTAAGTACTTGATACAATTATCACTGCCAAAGAAAACAATGTTTTATTAGACTGTATTAGACATAGGCTACTTTTTGGATCTGTCTTATGCTTCCTCCATCCTTTATCTTTCCGCTCTAATCCATGCAGGATGGTAGCTTGTGTGTGTGTGTGTCTTGCGATCATGGCCTATCCATGCAACTAGAGAGATGGACAGAATAAAAAAATAATACACACCCTCCTCAACTAACAACTACGTGTATATTTTTAGACTTAGGGAGGAAGCCAGAGTACCCAGTGAGTACCAACGCGCTCCTGGAGACAGCATCCATACTGATCCATACAGAAAGACCCCGGTTCAAACCCTGGACCCTGAGGCTCTGTGGAAACAGTGCCAACAACTGTGTCATAATGACGCCCACACGTCCAACTATGGCTGATCTAGTGTGGAAAGTTTTGGCTGCTATGCGTTTCAGATCAGTCGATGCTTCCAAAGCAGGAATAACGTTGACGGCTCACAGCGGCTCTAAAGGTCTGTTGAGTTGAAGACGATGCTTTCAGACAATGCTCAGTATTTAAAAAGTTAGATCGAGCCGATAAGTTCCAAATCGACTCGATTTGGAACTTATTGGCTTTTCTGAAGATCGTTGTTTGGAGTGGTTTGTCGTTCGCTCTTCCTTCATTAATCCTTCCCTCTCTAAAGTAAGAGAACCAACTTCACTGCTGATGAACTCTGACAATAATTTTGCACAAATTAACTTGGAAGCAACTGGAAAATATCTTTTTGAGAGCCAGAGACGGCTGAGAGCAGCATCACATCTTTCCCTCCAGCTGATTTTCTTGTTTCTTACTGCTTGACTGACTGTTTTTTTTTTTTTTTTTACCAATTTCCCTCTGAAAGCTGTTAACCTAGAAAGAAAATGCCCACATCAAAAAACATCTACACTTTTTCATTTAAGAGAAAAAGAAAAAAAAAAGAGAAGAAGAAGAAGTGGGCAGTGATTTCAGCCTCCAGCTTTCCCATCTTCTGGAAAAGCTCTCAGCTGTCTCTCCAATTTACTTCCGACGGAGGTGGAGACAAACTTTTAAAGAAATAGCTCACCGCCTCCCTAACAAGCCCTCCATCCATCCTGCATCCCAGCGTTCCCACCTCCTCCGTCCCTCCATGGAAGCAATCAACGAGGAGGGGAGGAGAAGGGATTTGGATTTGTTCCCCGTTCTCGCACCTCTCTCTGTATCCACGCTCAACAAATTGTCACACATAATAACTCATCAGTCATTCAGCAGCTGGAGGAGGAAGCAGCGAGTGTCTGGACAAAGAGGTGACACGGCATCTCGAATGATGAGGTTTTGTCCTCAGATAGAACTAACAATGCTATTCTTTCCCCCATATTTTGTCAAATTTCAATCACGAGCTTCCGTGTGTTTTATTTGGGGCTTTTATATGACGGGTCAATGCAAATTAGTGTCTAATTAGGAAGTGGAGGGAAAATCATACATGGTTCTCAAACTTTTTTTTGCAAAGAAAAATCAGAAAAAGTGTGGTGCGCATCAGAATTTGCAACCAAAGAAAACACCCATTGCAACCAATTGCCTTCAACTAAAAAGTGTCAGCAACTCAATCTCAGCACAAATCCACCTTTTATTACGGCTGTGATGTTCGGTGAACACATGATCCATACATCCCATCAATCAGATCACCAACAATCCATATTTTCAGCTTAAAAATTAGAATATTTCTCCACATTCCAGAGTTTCAACTCTTAAAATATGACATATATTATGTAATCCTTAGAAACAGGAAAGCGGTTTCTTCAAATTTTTAACAACATTAAAAAACAAACAAAAAAACCCCCAAAATCATCCTGATACTGAGAACTCTAGAAAAGTGAAGCTTTTCTCTGCAGCATGACAAGAATGACAAAGTCTGGATGAGTCTTTTTGAGTCATTTTAGCATTTTGTTATCTTTTTCTTCTTCTCCCAAAAATTCCAAAACAAATCTTTTGCTTTGTTTTGGATTATTGCAAAAGTTTTGTTGATGCATTATTATTTTAATCTGCTAGGAAGACACAAGTGCTTCAGGAGAAATGTTAGAATCCACTTCAGTTCCAGTAGTTTACCTTTGTATCTCTCCAAAAGAGCAACCTAAAGTTTTCAATCACTTCTTGTGAAAAAAAAAACAAAACAATAATTCACAGTAAACCATAGAAACTAACTTTGTTACCTTCAGGCAGCTCTGAATCAAAACACTGAGGTGACGCTGATAAACCTCAGCCTAAGGTAATATGCTGTTTGCAGCAACTTATGGAAACAGCGGAGTTTAATCACTTGGACATCTGCTGCCTTTTCCCTAAATCAAATTTTCCTTCACACAGAACGGTTTGAGTCATGGGTGAAAAGTTTTCATTGCTCAACTGTTGCCTGCATTACAAATACGGACACTTTTCCCTGAATTTAAACTTTATATGTAACATGTTTACATGTCTACACTTGTTGTTCTGGGTGACTTTAATACAGAACTTTGACTTTTAAAGCAATTGGATCCATTTTTCTTGTTGGAAATATTTATGGTTTCAAACTTAACATATGTTTCCTTCAATTCGGTGAAGTATATTGATTTAAAAAAGCTGCAGGAATTCTGGTTAAGAAGATAAAACTAAAGTGACAAACAAGAACAATTCAAATGCTTTTAAACATGCACACAAGCCCTGTTAAAGTCACAGGTTTTACAATGTAAAAGATTAAGTGAATTACATCATCTTTACTTCACTGAATTAAAGGTGATTTAATTCAGTGAACTGAAGATGATTCAGTGAATCATCTTTTAACGATTCGCTGAATCGTTAAAGGATTCGGCGAATCTTTTAATTGAAAGATTCAGTGAATCTTTTAATGTTTCGCCTCGACGTTGCACATATACTTCACAATTAAACTGAACAATGTCAACATCTGTCGGGGAGGCAGAAAGTTTTAGTTTAGGCTGAAACTTTCTGCTAGAAGTTAAAGTAAAATTGATAACAAAAGTTTGTACTAGAAGAAGTTTAGCTGAGATGTTCCCCAAAATCAAAAACATGAACAAAAATAACTAAAAGAACAATATTAAACAAAACAAAAAAAAAAAAAAAAAAAAAATGCATCCGAAACAATTTTGAGAAAACGTTCTGGGACGACACAGAAAGTGGACGTTTCTCTAAAAGCGATAAAAAGATGAGGAAGAATCGGGTCAGGGACGCTGCGAAGAGCGGCACCAGGCGTTCTGGTTGGGTTGAGCGTGACGCAACAATCACCCGCTTCCACTGGGCGAAACCAGAAACATTCAAAAACACTCTAAAATCCATGTTTTCACAGTGTGAATTTACTTGCTGTCAGGGTTTGGTTCAGCTGAACTTTGACCTCTGAGCGAGGTGATGAGTGCAGACACAAGCCGTCCGAGTCCCTGGAATTTGCTAGTCACCTTCCAGGTAACTTGTTGCACGTTAAGAGAGCTGTTCTGCCATAACAGTGTAAAGTCCCTTTGAAAGGGAAGCAGGCTGAAACTTTCGGCACAATAAACTGAAGAGAGCAACGCTTTCTGCTGCAGCGGCCCGAAACCTGAACGTCCCGCTGGTTCATTGACTTATCAATGCTACAAGGTCTTCACTCCACCCAGACATCCACTCATCCATCCGAGGGACTAGAACCAATCTCCAGAAGTCGCTGGGCGAGAGGCAGGGTCCGATCTGGGCAGGTCCACATCGCACACACAGAAGAACAACCTGGGGAATCCACGGGCGTAACGGACTGAGTGTGATGACGACTTAAAACCCTGCAAAAAGTATGAAAGAAATGTCTTTGGATCACCTTGTTTATGCTTTGAATAAATACGTTATTGATTTATTGTTTTTGTTCCCCATTTGTAAATGTTGAGTGGGTTTTACAGAAGGAATGATGCCGTGGAAGAAGAGGCAGCGGGATTTGTGGGTAAAAAAGAGTGGAGGAAGGACAAATAGATGTCAGAGCGAGACGAGCAGGAAAAAAAAAAAAAAGAGAGAGGGACGAAGATGAGATTTCATTAGCTGCTGCTACGAACGAGTCCTCTCCACTGAAGAGGACACACACACACACACACACACACACACACACACACCCCCCCCCACACACACACACACACACACACACACACACACACACACACACCCCCACACACACATTCAGCGCTTTGTTTCTGGTTGAAATCAAATGTGTGTTATGTTGTGCTAACATAAAACATTTTATGCTCGACTTAGTGACTCTGACCCTTCATTAACTTGTCAAGGGTGAGTTTATATTTGAGAAACCAAAATATTTCATTAAAGGCGCAACATGTGTTAGAATCTTGGCTGTGGAGAAAGACGTCCTTCTGCTCCGTGCTGCACTTGGTCACGACAAATAATGAGTTATCAGCATCCAGACCGACTGGACCACGTTACAGTTACAACGGCTCACAATTTACCGTCCAGCATTAGCAGCACGTCAAGCCAAAAAGATATTCAGGTTTTTTTTTTTAAATCATTGGTATTTAGGTCTTTCCACGTTTGTTTATTTCCTTTGCGTTGAGTTTCTTGGTTCCCTCTGATGTTCTGCTTTCTGTGCATTTTGATCCACAGCCTCACATTCGAGTCACGTTTGAACCTGCCTAAGTCTTTCTCTGCTGCGCTTCGTTTTGCCAGTCGTTCTGGTTTCATTGATCTCACCACCGCAGCGCTCAGGTTCGCCGGCCGAGTCGTCTCTGCTTGATTCGTCCGTTTCTTATTTTATTTCACCATTGAAACGTCTCATACCTCGTTCACCCGGCGGTGTCCTCTCTGCATTTGGGCACCCAACGAAAAAAAACCCCAGAAGATAATCGTGCAAAACCTGGTCAGTCATTATAAGAACCAATTAGACATAAAAATGCTTTCACTAATTATGAGAAAAGGTTCGTCAGTATGTCGTTTTTTCAAAATGAAAATAGAAATGAAGACTTAACGCTCCCTTTACAGTGTTTTTCTTTTAACATTTACACCCAGAAAACACTTGTTGGCTGAATAAAACATCATTTTAAACCTTTCTCAGCCAAAGGCTGCATTTTAATGGTAAGCAGTGTTGTCTCAGTGCCACCTAATGTCCGAATGCAGTCTAAAGTATTTTTGTTGTGTTCCTCTTTTTCAAACTTTATAACAAAGTCGCCAGAATCTCTTATTCAGTGACAAGAATGATCCTTTTTGAAGAGATTTATTTGGTCTTGCAACAAATAAACGGCAAAACATTCAGAGTGAATTGAATTTGTTTTATTGTTGGCTGAGAAAGTAAGAATGTTTCACTGATTCAATGCAATTTTTTTTGTCTTTCGAGTCTATTCCGTTATTTTGGAGGAACATGATTCTGCTGAACATTAATCGGGGTTAAATCAATTAGTCTTCGCAAGAAACCTGGAATTTACGGAGCCATAAATTAAGAGTTTATCAAAGGTGTTGTGACGACCAGAAGAATTTGGATTGATCATTAATAGCTTTGGAAAACAGAAAACAGATGAAGCCATATGATTGCAAATATCTTCTAAAATAAAGTATAAACGATGAAAGAAGGAGCTCCAGTAGTCACACTCCTTCTCCAACAGACCTTTAAAGAGAAGGACATGGACAGAAGCAGAGATGGATCCCGTGTGTGTGTGTGTGTGTGTGTGTGTGTGTGTGTGTGTGTGTGTGTGTGTGTGTGTGTGCGTGAGCGTGAGACAGCATCCTATAAGTTAGTATCTATTCATTATCTCGCTCAAGGACAAACACGCGCCTACTCGCTCTAGACGGTACTACAACCACTGCACAAATTCATTCAGTAATTCATTCAGTAATGTTTGAGAGCGGCGCACACGCGCTCCCTCTCTCAAACACACACACACACACGCACACACACACACACACACACACACATACCAGGCAATAGATCAATTCAAAATATCTGCCTGTGTTGGGACAGACTGGACTCTGCCGTCCACATCTTCCTCCCTGACCTGACATGTTTGTTCACTGATGTTCTCTAACAAACCTGTGAGCAGCTGGATTTATAAAGTCATTAAGATGCTGGCATGTTTACTGAGTTCAGTAACGAGGGGCCTGAAGTCGATCGGCTGCACCGGATTTCATCCGCAGGGATGGACACACAGGCACCCCCAAGTTTTGTTTTTTCAACTACGATCCCGACAGGAACTTAATTATCATCACAACAAGCTTTTTATGTGGAGAAATAATATCTGTGCTCAGATTTGTCTGTTCAGTGAAAATAATTAAAATCTCAGCCTAGATTTCAGCCCATTTCCCTTTAGAGTTATCAGAAGAAAGATGAGCTTTTCCTCAGTCATTCTGTCTGAGCGTCTCCAGTGTTACTAGTATAGTTTGATCATTTCCTCAATGTTTCTCATGTCCCGATATCAGGAGGGTTCACAATCCCCTTTTACATATTAGTCATTAAAAAGGACAACAGTCCTCATGACGTCCTGCGTCCTCCAGAAAATCTGCGGATGCTGCCGTGTGATTGCAGCATGTACAGCATGTTGCTGGTTTGTATATGTGTATGTATATGTGTGCGTGTGGTCAGTAATAACAGGAAGCTGGCCCTTGATGTTGACACAAAACCTGCTCGGCTGATTGGCTGTTTGAAAGAAATAAACACACGAGCGACCCGCTACGTCCACAAGCAGCAGAGTTCTCAGTGCGGCTAAAAATAAGGAACGGCGTCAAACCCAAACAGGAACACCTGGGGCCCCCGTCCCCTTAGGGCCCAGCAGGCTCTGGGACAAGCAGCTGCACTGCAGGGAAACTGTTTACAGTCGGATAAATACGGGGAGGGAACGGGCCTGCAGACTCTGCAGGGCTCGGATGATGGCGGAGGAGAAACTACAGCTGATCTGAAACACTGATTAGGAAATTAATGGATGGAAAAGGGGAACATTTGCATGGAAAATACATAATAATTTAAAATACTTTTTAATAAACCCACATTTCTGGATTGAAATTTATTGGTCTGATGGGATATTTTTTATCTTAAATGTCATGTTTTCATCCACTGCACATCGAGAATCGTAAAGTCCTGACACATCAAGCTTTCAACAATGTTTTAATTTATTAATATTATTGATATATATATATATATATATATATATCTTCCAATAGTTGTGGATGGCACTGTCTTAATAACATCAAGACCATTCATTTTCAAATCATGCATCAGGTCCCTCAAGTCCTTGAATGCCTTGTTTTCTTATGAATCAAATTTGCCCACGTGATTCTTCCTAAATTGGCAAAAAACATGATTTTTTAGCTATAATCAAATACAAAAATCTAAATACAACTTCTCAGAAAACACCCTAACACACCCGGAAAGCCAGTTCCTGCCGCATCCCGCTCCGAGCTGCTGCGCCAGGAGGCCGTACTCACCAACGCAAAGCGGTAAACCTGAACGTCCCAGGCCCTGCTCTGACGTCCGCGTCATCGCTCTGGTATTCGGGGCTCTGGGGAAGCGTCGCGGCGAGCGAAGCTCGAGCCGTGATGGACGAGCTTTTCAGGTTTCAATTGTAACTTGTCGCCCACAAAACATGTTGAAGAAGAACAACCGTGCACAGACGGTGTTTTATCTGCGCTTCGCTCTGGGATGTCCCAGCACTTCTCCCTCGTCTGGGAGGTCAACATGCCCTCCAGCAGCTGCAGCACCTGCACATATTTCTCCCAGACACGGCACGATAAAACACAAGTGTCTTTTTTTTTTGTACATAAAAACGTAAAAGCTCAGGATTAATGAGATGACCACACCGACCATCTGTATCTGGACTCAGTGTGCGTGTGTGTACGTGTGAGACAGACGCGTTGCACAATCTGGGATTCCTTTAGCTTTCTTCCTCTGAGTGTGTGTGTGTGTGTGTGTGTGTGTGTGTGTGTCTGCGTTCAAACACATGTGTGGAGACGAGCCGTATATTTGTTCTCCGGGAAGTGCACGCCTGTCTGCCTTTGTGTATTTCTTGTGAGTGACATACTGTACATGTGTGAGGGTGTTATTTATGCACCTCCTCGGCGTCTTTTGAGTGCGTCGGCTCCAGATGTGTGGGGGTCAAAGCCGGGCTGGCCTCCCCGTTTCGGAGGAGTCCAGGTGTAAGAACGGGTAGGTCTGACTCTCCTGAGACCCCGAGACGGAGCGTGTGAGATCGCACACTTTCTCCACACATGCTCTCGGAAACACACAACAGGTGATCCACCTTATCAAAACAGTTATTTGTTACAAGTAATCAAATTAAGTGTAAAGTTGTCATGTTAAATAAATGCAAATAAAGCTCAAGTTGGAGCTCCATTCTCTTTTGTGATTATGCAAAGTATTGCATAATCACAAAGTGGAAGGTAAAGAATATATGCAATTCAAAATCTGATTTGTGGTTCCTTTATTTTTATTTTTTTTTTGCAAAGAAGCTTCCGCTCAGTCAGACAAGGTAAAATAATCACTTGCCTTTTAACGTCTCACCACTAATTCTCCGTGGGATCTGCTGAGGCCTTTGACTAGGAAACTCTGACACAATGCATTTCGATCTATGCTTTCCATTGTCTGCATGTTTAGGGTTGTTGTATTGCTGTGGGCGAACTCTCACATCTCCTATCAGGTGTCATTTTTACTCTTTTTTTCTCGTCTCTGATGAAGAAGAGTATCCCGCAGCATGCTGCCGCCGCCACTGTGTTTCACTTTGGGTTTGGTGTTTTGAGGTTTTCTTTTGCAGGAAGCTAAAAACTTCACTGTCCCCGTTTCTGACCAGAGCATCAATTGCCACGTTGCCCGTCTCACCTGCATTGTAGAGAACCAGTCTACCCACCCTAGCGAAAGAAAGATTTTTTTTTTTTTCCCAGCAGCATGATGCTGCCAGCGCCGTGTCTCATCCTTCAGACTTGAAGGTTTAGCCGTTCTCACAGCAGCCAGAATCTCCTACAATCTTACCGCAAGGAAAATTGGGTGTGAGATCAAATGCGATTTCATACCAGGACCAAACAGGGAAGTTAAAGACCAGCATGTTTAAATTTGAGTCTTACAGGGAGATTGTACCAACTCATGAGGATTCAGGTCTAAATGTCATCAGGGAGGAGTACTGGGCAAGAAGAAGGAAGAAGAGCTCTTCTTGTTATCTGGCCCTGCTGTTTACTCAGACTCCTCTCACAGATAGCATCAGCAAATAAGCTGCGAGCACGTCGACGTGCTTTCAGACCAAAACTGACCTTTTGCCTCCCTAAACGCACACACACACACACACACACACACACACACACACACACACACACACACACACACACACACACACACACACACACACACACACACACACACACGCGGACAATCCTGCTGTTCTCTACATTCAGCTCAGTTATAAACACAAAGTATTTGTGTGTCCAAAGCAAAACAAGACCAGAGTTTAATGGAAGAACATAAACACATGACTTGTATTTGGTTTTGTGAGCCTCTGTGGGAGTGTGAGTCTATTATCCCCGTTTCTCATGTTTTGCGTATCGTTTGTGTTACAAGGAACAATGAAGAAATTAGGCTTCCTCGACATGAGCTGAGAAATACGGGCAACAGTAAAGAACAGTGAAAATATACACCTTATTTCAACGCCAAGGAATCCCCTAAAGTCAGTGACGGTTTCAATCACACACCGATCTCAGAACCAATAGTTTTAATAGTGTTGGACTTTTGCACACTGTCACTCATTTGAGTCCATGCATTTGCCAGATGACCTGAAGTTTTATCATTCAGGCAGAGTCTGTAATGTAAAGGTCTATACATCCTCCAAAAGGACAGATTGTTCTCCCTGCCAGGCCTGCAAGGACAAAATGACATAATTCAGTTCTTGCGGCCTTGGCCCGGGAGTTCTGGTGGTCTGTTCTTGACACATAATCTTGGCAGGAGCGAAGTGTTTGCTAACTATTAGCTATAAAAATGTTGCAGTGGAAGATCAGAACTTCCCAGGAGTTTTGCACTCGAGCCTCCTGTGAAGACAGTGACACGGTTCTTGACTAAAGGACAGTCTTCTTTCAGCACTAGCGCTCATTCAACACTGCTGTTTGGTTTGTGTTTTGTGCTAACATCTAGGGTGTGTTGGTTGATTACATTAAGAGTAACTGAGGAAAAACCTTTGTGTGAATTTGTGTCCTGTTTCGGGGAAACCTCTGGAACAACCGGGGATTATTGTGCAAAGAAGGATTCGTCGTAAACTCAAGAAAAGCACGGCCAACTCTGAGGATTGTCTCCCTGAGCCGAGCGTCGGCCTTCAGTCAGAGGCTTCTTTAGCTGTTCTGTGAAACTGACTGCTGCGCACAGCCTTCACCGTCTACAGCAGAACTTTAATTAGATGAGCTACGACAACCTTTAGTTTCCCTTTGGAGTCGATGACATTTTACAACTTGAACTGATTTTTAAATTTTTGAAGAAAATCGTCTTCTATGAGTTCCAACACAATGCAGCTTCTTTTTGGGATTAATAGAGTATTTTTGAATTAAATAAATTGAACTGAATGTGGAAAGCTTGCAGAGATACTCCCCAAAAGACAGACGTGTACTTTCAATAAAAGGTTGTTCTACTGACCCGGTGTGCCAATACTGGGTCAGTTCATTCATACTTTGGACATGAATGAACGCTACATTTTTGAGATTTTACAGTTTTGGGTGCAACGTTTCGAAAAGTGAACAGTTCAAGGGTACTTCTGAAAGTTGATTTTACTGGTCTTTATTGCGTTCCTGCATGACTTCTTGCTTTACCAGGCAGCCCACAAATGAAAGTGGCACCACTCAGTCTGATGGGTTACCCAGTGCATGAGGACTAGCGTCTAGCATCTGTGTGTATATGTGTATTAATTATGATGGATTTAACATAAAGAGCGCAACGACTATTTGATGAAGCACAAAACGGCTGCGAACACCGAGAGTACCACGCAGGCATTGGAGTCATGCCTCTCGTTCGTCTTCGTCTCTCTTTTCTTTGGTCGAGAAGAAAAGAGACAGTAGAGAGCAGACAAAGTCGGGTTACCCTGATAATTTAGGAGGACGGAAGCGTCCTGGACGGGCGGAGTCCCCCCCTCCCCTCCGCGGCGAGAGTCCCATTGATGATTCACCGGGCTGCACGACGAAGGTTGGTGACCCCAATTTGAGTAAGGCATGAGGAGGAGGAGCGGGAGAAGACGATGGATGAAGAAGGGGGATAATGAGGAAGAGGGGACGCCAGTGCCTACGTCAGAGGCGCTCGCTAACAGGCCCATGTCCTTGTCTCTGTCACAAGTAAATCATGTCTTTTAGGAGGGAAGAATGAAAGAACGAGAGAGGAAGAAGGAGGAAGAGGAGGAGGGGGAAAACAAGAGAAGCAAACATTGCAGCCTGCTGCAGGCGAGGCGCCGCGATGGATGCTGCTGGTAAGCTTTAAAGTGGAATCATTAGAAAGAGCAGTTTAGTTTCTGAGCCCAAAGAGGAAAAAATAAAAAAAATAAAAAAATGAGAACGAAGAACTCCTGAGCTCATAGCTTTAAACGCTGCTGAAGTGTCATGATGTGCGGTGAGAGGTGAGACAATTATAAATGTCGTGGCCATTTAGACATTTAGATGTTGGAGACAAACTGATCTCAAACATCTCACCGTTCAAACCGTTTCACGGCCTGCCAGCGTTTTCACTTCCTCCATCAGCCTCTTGAGACGTTTTGGGTAACAGGGAGCGGATAAAGGCAGTTACAGCACTGTGAGCCGCCCTCCAAAAATACTACTTACCTCCCAATATACTTCTTCTGCAGCAGCAGAAGATCTATGAGAAATGATCTTAAAGATTTCAGATCATCAAACAAACTTTCATAAGAGACAAATAAAAGCTTGAAGTAACACAAAGTGTCATATACATTTCATTTGTGACCAATCTACCTCTCCACTGTACCGTGGCTCTGGCTGGCGGCTTGCAGCTGTTGGATTTGTCCCACCAGTGTGGACGTCAGGCGTCCCTCGGCCTCACAGACACCAATTAGTAGCATCTTCCTGTGTTTACTCCAGTGGGAAAGGGAGGGGACCCTGATGAGGTCCGCAGATTTATAGATGAACGGAGATAACTTTAATCTCACCCTAATTAGCACTTCCCCTCCCCTCCCCACCTCCTCATATGTCTTCCTGTCTAGACATGAGAGACCCATAAATGTGCAGCTTCCCATATATGATCCGGTGGCATCATCTTGATAACGTCCTCGGCTCTCATGTCCATCTGGAGCGGCTGGATTGAAACACCGACTCTGTATTTGAGGAAGATGAAGACGAGTTGCTATCGCGCACGCAGCTCGTCTCAACGAACCCGGATGTCTTTATTAAAAATAAATTACTTAACGTGAGTTAAATTCAAAGAATAAAACTCGTGCGATGTTTATCTATCACATGCACAGCAGGAAGTGTGCAGCAGTTCAGGAGGATTAATGAACTTTGATCGTTTTGCTTCTCATTTCTGATTTGATTGTATTTATGCTTTTCATTTCCTCCTGCTATATAAAACAATTATATAAATGTTATATGACATTAATCAATCAATTTTGATTGATTGGTTGTTTAATTGATCTCTCATGAACTTGATGCTGTTGCTCAGGAGACCAAAGTCCACATGACCGACTAAAAGTAAATTTAACATTTAATTTGGAAATCAAGGGAAGATTGAAGAGGCACGGAAAAAAATCATCAATAATGACAGAAATAGAAACGTGAAATATATTACTTTGTGTGTGATGTGTTTATGTGATACTTGAATTTAACTTTCTAGAACTGTTGCCTAGCAACAAGAAAGGTCGTGGGTTCAAATCGTTCAGGTTCTCACTAAATTCAGGAAGACAGAGCAACATCACCCTCTGTGGAATAGACTTTCTGCTGTTATCAACCTTCCTGACCTCTCAGGTCTTCTGGTTCTGATTCTGGTTCTGATTCTGGTTCTGATTCTGGTTCTGCTTCTGGTTCTTCTCTGCATCCCCAGAACCAGAACCAAACATGGAGAAGCAGCATTCAGCTTCTATTCTCCTCAAATCTGGAACAAACCTCCAGAAAACTGTGAAACAGCTGAAACACTGAGTTCCTTTGAATCAAGGCTAAACATCCGTCTGTTTAGAGTTGCTTTTGATACCATAATGAACAAAACATTGATCAACATGAACAAAACATTGATCAACATGTTGTGTGATGCGTAATGATGAGTTTCATGATGGCACTTGACAAAAAATGATGTTTATTACTAGTTTCTCAATTAGTGACTGTATGTCTCTCTTGGTACTCCAGTCCAAACCAAAACGTGACGGTAAGGGGTTTCTGTAAATTGTCCTAAGGTGTGTGTAAGTGGCGCGCCCGTGTGTGTGCGCGCGCATGTATAGAGTTTTGTCCTGCACGCCTCTGTCTTGTCCTGTGATGGACCGGCGACCTGTACTGACATAAATAACCTTGTTGATGATATTGTAATTAACTGAGATGCCTCTGTATAAAGTCCCTTTAAACAATGAAGCCTTAATTCAGTAACAGCCCACATTATATTCCCAAACCCCAAACAAAATTAAATATGTAATTTACTAATGTTCCAGCGCCCTGCCCTCAGCAGGGTCCAGCTGGCATGATCCATTGCTGGCCTCTTTATCTCTCCTGACCACTTAAGTGTGGGAAGTGAGGCCGCCTGCCCTCACAACGCCTGGCTTTCACAATCACTGGAGCTCCTCCAGAAATCACCCCCCTTCTCCCCAGACAACTCAAACAAATCCGGGGACAAAGGGTGACTCAGCCATTCCTTCTCATGTCTGCCTTTCTGACAACTTGAACAACACCTCGAGAACAATGCAGGAGGAATGATCGCAGCACCAAATCGCACTTACCTAGAAAACTTTCACCCACGTCCTGCAGGTTGCAGATTCATTATGTTGCAGATGCACATCCGACACAGACCCGGTGGGTACGCGTTCCTACTTTACGCCCTGCGAGGTGAAAAAGTAGAATTTGTTCAATTTTATTGCTTTCTGCAATTTGTTCATTTTATTGCCGTCTGCAGTCGTAATTTAGAAAACTATGCGGGGGTTTTAATTCGAAGCGACGTTCTGCAGCTATGCGTTTCGCCCGTTTATGAATCCAGATCCTTGAGAAACGAGAAGATTGATGTGAACATTTGTAAAAAAAAAGATTACTGAGGGATTGTTGGTGAAGCCTTTAATTTCCACGTTTCACAATCTGAGTTTCCATCCATCATTTCATTTTCTGTGACACGCTCTTGCTGGAGCATTTTTTCTTTTTCTTTTTTTCCCAGAAGCCAACAGGCAAAATGCGGGCTACGCCCCTGGACGGTCAGGATTTATACATTTGAAATTAAAATGTCTCCCTGAGAAGCAGAGCTGCGGTGATTAGCGCTGAATGCTAACTGGCTACGGTATTTATTTGTGAGTAAACGCCCAGTCACAAAGCAAACGACTGAGGAAATCGTCATGGTGACTTTAGCATGAAGGACTCTTTGTGTTTTCCAATTTGTTTTAATAAGCTGGGCGCACATTGGACAATCAGACAAATGAGGCTCTTTTCAGAGCTGCTCTGTTTGCTCTCGGCTCAACGACATCGGACAGCTCAGAAAATCGAAACGGCAATCACAATTACAGACACCGCAAGCTGCAGACGTCTTTAAGGGCAGCAAATGCCCAGTGAATTGCTGCAAGTAGCTGAACAACAGTGGGGGGAAATTGTCTTCCTAAATAAATAACATCAGCGTCCAATTAAATGACTCAGCTTACGCGTGTAATTTTAGAGCGCCTTGAAAGAGCATTTGCATTTCTTGAACTTTTTGTGTTTGTTTTTTTTTTTTTACATTGCAACCACACACTGCTGTGTGCTTTGACTTTATACAGACTGATACTTTCAGCTTGACTGGAGAGCATCGCATCACTTTTCACATCCAGCCGCTGGTTCTTGAACGAATTCAGGTCTGAACTTTAACTGGACCGTTCCAACACAAATAAACTTTGACCTTCCCGTCGTATCGTTGGCGGCGTGTTCAAGGCTTCTGCCGTGCTCAAATGTGAAACCTCCACCTTCGTCTCTGATTTTTTATTTTGCAGCCTCTGATATTTTTTCCTTTCTGCGAAGCTCTCCTACAGCCTGACGCCATGTTTTGCGGCGGCGTGGTTTCAGTGGATGTTTTCAGCCACGTATAAAGTTCAGGTTTGCTCTTATTTGCCGGAGTTTCCCCTCTCTGGCCCTTTAAGTGGATCTCTTCATGCTACTGTTTAAGATCAGACCGGTATACGCTGATTGACTCAAAGCCTTGAGTTAAACCACCAAGAAAGAGGAATCTGATCGTTCTTCTTTGCGTGACTTCTCTGCACACCCCAAAGGTTTCACAGGTTTCACGTCTGGCGACTGAGATGGACGTGGAAGGAGAAGCTTCCCTTTCTGTGTCTGTGAAACCATTTCTAACTTGATGTGCTTTTGTTTTTAATTGCATCAGCTTTGGTCCTCCGTACGGCACAAGAAAAAGTGTAAAGAGGAGACGAGGCAATGACAAACACTCGTTTAAGGAAAAGAAAAAAAACAAAAATCTACATTTCTGCAGATTTATTCTCATGTTCATAAATTCATGAAGGGCCTTTTGTTCTCCTGAAGTCCCAGGATATTTGTTTATCTGTTACACTTTGTGTGAGCTGAAGACAAATTATATGCGGCGACCTTAGATAATACGTGCGCCGATAAATCAACAAACGTTACCGAGTGAATTAACTTCTCCTTTCTTTTCAGTAATGAAAAACGCTAAAAATACACACGCATGAAGTCACTGGCTTATTATTTCTGTCTGCTGGCACCAGAGCGGGGCAAATGGGTGATTAAGTGTTTTTTTTGAGAGTTATCAGACACTTGCCAGGAAGTGAGAGAGGGTCACAAACAGGAAGCAGAGGAATGTGCTTCCTGTTGGCCGGTGGTTCTCTACAGGGCAGATTCCATGTACCATCATGACTGACGCACTGATACAACACTGCGAACACACACACACACACGCACACACACACACGCACGCAGACGCACAAGAATAAACACACATGCATAGAAGGAGGCAGGAATGTTTTTCCACCGAAATCAGGGAGAAGCAGACTGTCAGGAAAGGCAAACAGTAAGAGAAGATAACATTGAGACAGTGTGTCCATGTGCAAGTCTGCAAATGAGGGAGCAAAAATTTCAGCTTTAGTAAAAACTCCAAACTTGATCTCACTAAACTATTTAGTTCTCCTGCTTTGTCTTTGGTTATGTGAGGCAGGATGAAAACAGACCTACCTATAGTTGCCATAGGGCCGAAAAGTTATGACAATTCTAAGGGCCCACAATTCATTTATTTATTTTTATGGTTTTATAGAAATAAAAAAAAAAAAAGGGGCCCTGTCAATTACAAAATTCATCACATTTTTGTTTTTTTAAGATTATTTGCAGCAGGCAGTGGAACGACTGTGGCTGTTACGATCCTGCAAAGAAAAATGATAAAATCAGGTTTTCGAAAAAAAAATCTATAATAAAATAAATAAAAAAAATAAATAGAGAGAGAAAAAGGTAAGGATGAAAACCCAGTTTTTCTCAGAGAGGTGGGTAGACTGTAGACGACTATTCACCTCCTTTTCACTGGCATCAAATGAATTAAGGGAATACATTTCCAACATATTCATATATTTAACTTGTCCTTTGTACCTTTTATATACTGCAGCTTGAATAAAATGGAACAAGGCATTTTTTGAGAAGCCTGGATTGCTTTATGTGTATTTTGTACGTTGCTGGTGGGGAGAGGCATTTCAATAATCTAAAACTCTGAAAAAATTTAAGCAACCTACTTGCGTACTGTATGCCTTGATTAATATTCCTTCAGGCTTTCTAAACTTCGCTTCTTTTTTCATGATGAGATGGCGTTTTTCTCCCCCACGAATCTCCAGCCTTCTGTGGAGTCTGTGGACAATATGAAGACATCCGAAGAGGCGTGAGACCTTAGACGTTCTCTACAAGCAAACGAGCAACGTAGGAAAGTCACGTCTTTAAGAAACAGCGAGACATCCTTCAGAAAACTACACTGGAAATGCAGCTGATGAAATTGGCACATTAGCTGCGACTGACAGGGAAAATGTTGACAGGTTTTCAGGGCTCCGATTTCAGTAACAACGCAACGCATCATTGACAAAGTTTTGTTGCGGTGGGAGGACAAACCAAACCAGTAAAACCATCGTATTGGTCTGACTTGAACTTGCTCAGTGCAGTTCGACATGCACGGTTTCTACCCTAATTAAATGGATGTAAACTGTTGCATCAACTTTAATGGTTTCATACCAAACAGTTTGTTTTTTGTCAGCGCGAGTTTGGGAGTTGGTTTATGCTGAAATGATTCATAGGTCATAGTAAAGTGGTTTGAGTCACACACAAAACATCCTCTGAAAATTACCAGGCGCTGGGCTTAATTAAAAACTCCCAGTACCTGCGGGTTTTAAAGTAACATTAGATTACTTTAAAAAAAAAAGAAAAAATAGAAAGGTTTTTGATCGATAGCTGCTCAAAGATTACAATGAAGCTCGACTCGGTGCATACAGATCGCGCTGCAGTCTGTCCTGCACGTGCCGCGTATATGTTTTGTGTTGTGAGGACAGCCTGGACATGAGACTAAGAACCGAAGGGGTTCAGGGCAGCTGATCACAAAGCTGCACGCCTGCTCTGTATATAAAATTAACATTGTTTGTCCTTGAGGGCTTCCTGATCGAATCACGCTGGCCCGATGACGTCATGAGAGGTTTAAGTCATATTTGGGATTAGGGAGGGTGAGAGGGAGAACGAGATGATGATGATGATGATGATGATGGTGGTGGTGCGGTGGAGGGGGGAGGGGGGGTTCGAGCGAATGAGTCACTGCTTTACTGATGACTCGCTCCACTGAGTGGTCAGATAATTCAGGTACAAAAAGAGACACAGACACAACACGACCGCCTAATGGTACTCAAATAAAATGACTTATTGGGAACTCGCAAAATACACCTTTTAAGAAGATTAAACAGTGGATACCCCCCGTCTGCCTCCCCCCCCCACCCACCTCCTCTGCTGCTGCTGCTCCCTTGAAAAGGGACTGGTGAGAAACAATGATGAATCCAGTTGTTCTAAAATGAATTCATGAGTGGGGATTTAAATAATTGATATCCTCTCTGCTGTCATAAAGTGGTCCCCGTGCGACATTTAACAAAAATGATCTGATCCATTTAAGAGCTGTTTATCCTTGACTTGAATTAATGTCCCACTCCGTAAAAAGCCTCCGGTCTGTGCCTTTACCGCTTCGGTTACCGCAATGCCCTGCTTTAATGGTTGGACCGTTGAACATGGCTGCCAAAATCGCAAACACTTTTGATACCGACACAAAATTTCCGCAAAGTGACTAAACTGAAACGGCCCTTATTTTTCAGCAAACACGATGCAAAAGCTGCATGTCGAGCAAATAAAACCCGATTTATTTGCTTGTAGGAGAAAGTTTGGCAGCAATAACTTGAATTAGTCATTTTCTGAATCTCGCATTATGAACCCTTCACTGCTTACGTTTGTTTTTTTTCTTTGCCAGTCATAGAGCTGCACATCATATCCTGACATAATAAATCCACTTTGGTCCGATTCTTTCAAATGACTCAAATTTCTATGCTTCTTTCAGACGAATAAAACCAAGTCTTGCCACTATAAACGTTTAAGAGAGAAAATGAGCCACCATCAGGTATCTAGCCATAACTTGCAACACTAAACATGCCGAGGCAAACGGAGCCTGAGGCTTAACTCCTTCGGTTTTGTAATTTCTCGTCTTGCTGGCACGTCTACTCCTGGCAAAATCGACAACCGGCTTAAATATTTTGATTGCACAAACTGCATCATGAACACAATAGATGGAAAGAATTTAAATAGTACAGAAGTTGCCTCATAATCTTTCCCACATCGATACAGTTATAATTACTTCTCAAAAGCCGTTGCTCATCTCTTCCCATCTTTGATTGTATTCACAGCAATGTGCTCATATCTGCTGATAATCATTTAATTAGGAGTATTTTGTGCTTCTTTAACTCCAACAGCATCGACCAGGCTGTACTAAAATCTCCCATGCATATGTAGTTGATCTGCTTTGCTTTCAAGTTTGCCATTGAGATTAGAGTGAGTACTTTTAATTTAAGAGTAAATGATAAAATATATCAGTTTGCATGTCAGTTCGGTCTAAAATAACTAACGTGAATAAATTATCTCTGCATTTTCTACAACAGGCTGTTTGATATCGCATACAAATGTCATAATGTAGTCTAAGATGTTTAAAGTTGCTTGCATGACAGAGAAACTAATGCTTATTAAACAACCAACAACAAGCTTTCCGTTTGAAAAAAAAAATATTAGCTGAGGTTTAGTTTGTATGCAGTTTTTTTTATTTTACTTTTGTCTAAATGAAAAGTATTCAAAACCATATTTAAACAAAACTATTTTTAAACAAAGTACAACAAAAACATGAAGGTAGAAAGTGTGAGAAATATAAACAAATAATAAAAAAAAAAACTTGTTGCACGTCAGAAGATGATGGAAATGTTGCCATTTAGGTGCCATGTTGTTAGATGGTTAATATCAGGCAGCATGTCAGGAAGCAGATGACAACTGAAGGACTGAGAATCAAACTGTGAATAAAACTGCAATACTGTCGAACTGCCAGCAGACAGCATCAGGTTCAATACTTGGTTTCTGATCAAAAGGTATAAAAATATCTTTTTACCAAAGTGTTTGGTAAGAATACCAAACACTTTGATCATGACGAATAAATGGCTCCCTCTTGTGGTGGCAGTCAAACAGTTTATGGACTTTTGTAAAGATATTGTACAATAATATCATCCTGACGTGAGAAGGCCATCGCTGAGATCAAAACATGGGATTCGGGCTCAAGGTGTCATAAATCGAATGCAAATGAAATGACATCCTGACTTCTGATGAGGGCCTCTTTTTGCACCCCGATGGGAGTGTGCAGGTCGGACACCTGAAAGTTCAGCACGTCGATGTCCGACGCCCCAAACGTGGCCTCGACGTTGACCTTCTCGTGCATGTGAAACCGAACCTTCTTGTTGGACATGGCGAGCAGACAGCGCAGGAAGCGCTCTCTCAGCACCGAACGTGCATGCTGCTCCTCCTGCAGCTGCTGGGGGTCCGACTCTGCCGCGGCCGACGTGGGGATGGACGTGCGGCACAGAGCGATGAAGCGAGGAGAGTTCGGGTCGAACCCACGGCTGTTCGGGTCGGGACCTTTCGGTAGGCGAAGCACCGGCACTGGTGTGGCCATGTTGAGATTCTGTAAAAAGTTATTAGAATGCTTTTCAAGGTGATTTTTCATCCACTAGAATGCTCATGGAGGATTAAAAGTGGGCTACGAAGGAAAGGCCTTGCAAACTATCTTAACATAAAGCTAATAGATAATCTAAGGAGTACAGTCAAGAGAAAGACACTAAAGTAGAGGAGGTTCAGGCTTCCATTAAAGCAACCTGGGCCTCCAATGTGCCTCAGCAGTGATGCAGTATTTTATGCAACAGGAGTGTCAACTACATATTGAGGACATGTCCTATGTAGTGCACAGCTAATCAGACAATTCATCTTTATTAACACACAAGTCCATGGTTACAGAGATTAAAAAAGATAAACAAACATAAAACCATAGTGATCATAGATAAATAGTTATAAAAGCAATGTAAATTTAGAATGACTTCACAGAAGGTTACACGCAATTAAAAGAAATCAAGTTACACGAAAACTTTAAAAGCTCTGATTCTGTAGGATTTGTGAGTGCTGAGGCGATACTGTCTGCAGCACCAAGAGTAAACATTAACGCTCTTAAATGTGGTTTGAAATGCAAACCGCTGTGGTTAAACTCCCTAAAACCCCTGGTAATTTAAGGAGGAGCCTGACAGCTTAATTGCGCGCAACGTCTGCATGCTGTATTTGTAAGATGAGCAGAGTACGGAAAATACTGTTGTTCTAAATCAGGGGTGTCAAACTCCAGCCCTCAAGGGCCGGTGTCCTGCAATTTTTAGATGTGCCTCTGCTGCACCACACCTGAATAAAATAATTAGGTCGTTAGCAAGGCTCTGGAGAACTGATCTACACCAGAAGGAGGTAATTAAGCCATTTCATTCTAGTGTTTGGTACCTGCTGCACATCTAAAAACTGCAGGACACACTGGCCCTTGAGGACTGGCGTTTGACACCTGTGTTCTAAATGGTGGTGGGAAATGTGCCCATACACAAGTGTGATTGACAGCGCTAAGACCCTCGCTCCTGGCTCTGATTGGATGTTTATGAACAGCAGGGGTGCATTTCTGCAGAACAAAGAAAGAGAAGGACTCATGTCATGCAGGGACATGAAAGAACTACGTTTTAACAATTTTAACAAACAATTTTACAAAAATCACTGCGTGCAGCTTCAAACAACACCAGGTTTACAGTAACTTCACTGGGTGTTTGACTAAATGGAGATTAACACATAGTCCCGTTTTTAATCATCTTCAAAAACATTTCTAGAAAGCTTAAACGTTTAGCCTTTCATCCTGCTTGCTTCTAACAAAATAACACTTAACAGCAAAATACCTTGTATTATTTTACACCCCATATTAAAGAGCTGCTGCACACCAACACTAAACCAACACCGTGTGCTCGCTGTCATTGTGCATTCATCCGGTGCTACAGGCTACCAGCTGCATGGACGTCAACATAAACATTTATATTCTAACTCATCAGTGGGAAACAGTTTGAACAACAAACCTATTAAATTGAATTTAGTTTCGGGTAACACTCATAGAAGGTTCGTGAAGCTGAAACCGAACCTTCAGCACATTGTAAGTATGTTATTTATTGTACTTACTGACGGCTTGCTCCTGTTAGCAACGTTAGCGGTTGCTAACAGACAACATTTGTAGTAGGTTGTCTTCTTCCTCATATGATCGAAGCAGGCAAACGAATTGTTGGTGTACTGCTGCCCCCTTCAGTTCAGATAATGTCATTGCCTAAAATCCTCTAATTTAATCCAGATTTTGGGAGAAAATGTAACTTTTTAAATCAGTTTATGCTTCGTGTCTGTGATTAAAATAAATTCAGAATAATAAAAAAAAGATTATCACACCTGAATATGGTATTTAAATACTTTACTCTTTTAAAAACCATGGAATCTTCTCAGTTTGTCCAAGTCAACATTTCATATGTTTTCTTATGAGGGTTTTTGCACATTTTGTTCTGCCTGCGTTTTGTAGGCAAATATGCCTATTTATCTATTTATGCAGGTTTAGTGGCAATTCTAACATAAAATGACTGTCACATCAAAGGAGCTGCCTTTAAATTCTGGCATGAACACATTTTTCCACAGCAGATGACCGAATAACATCTGTCCAAACTGATTGACATCCTGTCTTTATATCCTTGAAGATGGTTTGTCACTGCAAAACAGACTGTTTTGCTTTTGTCTCCGATTTCGAATTGCCACAGACCCACAGTCTGGGTGGAAGGATGTCTGTTGGATTCCTGTTAGTATGTTAGTCCAGCAGGATTCAGATGCCTTGTAATGGACACAGTCACAGTCAGTACATCAGATTTTTACACACACACACACACACACACACACACACACACACACACACACACACACACACACACACACACACACACACACACACACACACACACACACACACACACACACACACACACACACACACACACACACATATATATGTATGCATGCTGATTTGACACTTTCTCAAGCTGTTGCCAAAGGTAAGATAAGATTTAAATTGTTCCTGTTTATTTCTTCATAGCTGGTTATTATCTAAATACTTATACACTCCATCTTATGATATTTTTCAGCTTTGGTCTTAAGCTGTTATTGTCTTTTTCCAAAATACAGCGCTCTGGAAAAAAGTTGAGAGGCTACTGTAAAATTATCAGATTATTTGATTTTACTTTTATATCTACATGTTTGAGTAAAATGAGCATTGTCCTTGTATTCTATGAACTACTGACAACATGTCTCAGAAATTCCAAGCAAAAACGTAGTATTTATTAGCAGAAAACGAGAAACGGTCAGAAATAATTAAAAAGACGCACTGCTCTCAGACCTCAAATAATGCAAAGGAAACATGTTCATATTCATTCAGAAACAACAACACTAATGTTTTAACTCAGTCAGTCAATATTTGGTGGAATAATCAGGAGGTTTTCAGTGGGCTCCAGATCTGTATTTCACACAGAACAAAGTAGCATAATCGAGGAGTTGTTTGCAAATACAATCCACCTCATGGTTTACCTTCTGTTTATTGTTATAAGAAATAATTATTGTGATCTGTACTAAATGTTTTTTTTTCTCCACACCAATATATGCAAAGCCTAACTTTTCTTCTAAAAGTGCACATTTTGGGCTCAGCACCTTCATGTACTACACAAGCGCACCAGCAGAGGGAGACATTTCAGAAGGAATTGACAAATGAAACTCCAGCAGTGAGTCTTGGGAGTGGTGGTTCCTACATGGACAAACCCTTAGAGGTTTCTATTTACATGGTGGTCAGCACAGATATTTTGGGTTTACCAGATAGAAGATTTTTCTGTGCAAACCAATGGAAACCACAACCATTTAGCTTCGAGTAGCTAAATGGGGAACAGGATGTTTGCATCCTGTAGAGGTTTGTTTCTTCTTTTTTTTCCTGGGGCCACCTTCACTTCAAACATGCAAAAAAAAAAACAAAAAAACAATACAAACACCACACATACAAATACAAGTCCATGTGGACCAAAACGGTCAAGTTAAAAATACCTGCAAGCCAAAACATATAATAAAGCAACAACACCAACAAAAGCCTTAAAAGTACCCTAAGCGTGCCATGATTTCATTGAATAAATAAAGTACTTTTTATTTTTTTGTAGGAAGGATAAGTCATTTTAGACACAAAACCTAACGTTTATTTCAATGAAAGCAAGCCATCCAGTTTCCAAATTATTTTGGGACTCACCGAAAAATAATAAAAACATTGTCAACTCGAGAAGTGTGAGGGTGGCAGAAAGGTGGTTCGCCCAGGGCGGCAAACAGGCTAGGGCCGCCTCTGCCAGTACCTTCTTGCTGCAAGAGCACAGTGCTAGCAAATGTGCAGCCCTCTCAAATTGAGCCAAATTATTCTAGTTAGTTAAAAGCAGATTTGAGTTCACAAAAGTTTGCTTTGGAGTCAAAGTCGCCAGATAAACACTAAAGTTTTTGTGTCATACAACTGAAGTATGACAAATGTGTGTCATGACTTGAATTGTAGCCGGGAGCTGCAGAAAAGCAGCCTGACTCAGTCATTTTGACACAACTTGACTTTCAGTGAGGAGTCACTGAAAGCGATCTTTGTATTTGGCAGATGTGAAAACAGTCCTTATCTAGTTTGTAAATCAACCTGAGATTTTCATCTGTGTTCGAGGTTCAGTGCTTGAAAGTGAACCTTCTGGTTTAGTTTGAATCGAAATGTTACTTATTTGTTTTTACACTGGATTGTTTGTGTTCACGAGAAACTAAGTGGTTTAGCTTATCTTTTCAAAACCCTCGAGTGATGGCGCAACATCCAGTTTGTTACAGTCGTTGTCATCTTAAGGCCTTGAGAAAATGGTAGGATCCTGTTGTGACAGTGAAATATGAAAGTATTTTGTTGCCCAATCACTGAAGTTGGCAACCACTCTCTTCTCACGTTCCATGCTGTCAAAATAACATTTCAGGCTATAAATAAAGGCGCTTGAGTATATTAACAGTTAAAATATAATATGAAAAGTTAGCTTGTTCTCCTTATGTTTACAATATTTCCACTTGTAATAATTTGCCCGTCAGTTAAAAAGCATGGACGTTGCAGTCACAACTTGACATTCACACGGCATTTTGTCACACTGTAGCTGCGACTGCAGCTCTTCCGGTCATCTTGTGACCGCAAGGTTGTGGGTTCAATTTCAGCTTCCTCTTGTCCCAGGTCGATGAGCCCCTGAGCAGGGCACGTAAGCCCAGGTTGTCTACCCATCTGCGTTTCAGTGTGTAAATGTGGGAGCGTTTGAGTTTGAATGAAGTGTTTAAAATGAGTGAATAAAGGGTTTAAAGTGTTTTGAGTTGTCAAAATGATTGGAGAAATGCAATCTAAGTTCAGTCCATCTTCTGTAAACTTTAGCGTAAACTGCAAGTTATTAATGCCTGACCCAGCATTTCTCTGTGATCCTAGCATCGTGGGGTCTTTTAACATGTTGACCGAGTAGAAAATTTGCAGGACACACTCACATTTGAAAGTATATGACAATTACAGTGTATTTTTCCTAAGGATGGTACTGTAACACAACTGAAAGCTCACTATATAAAAAAAAAGAGTACTACATCACAAACTTTCCAAAATATTTGCAGACATTTCTAGGCTCTTTATGTGGATGAATTGCACAAAACGTCATTGGAGGAAACCCCTTTTCCTGATTGTTTAATTTTTGTTAATATATAATCTCAGAACAATGCCATGAAAAGTTCTGAGATATGAGGTTTTTCCATACTCATTTACAAAAACAAAAAGAAAAAAATGAACTCAAGAGATTCACTGGTGTTGCATCTCTGATAAGCATAATTAAGACAAAAAGTAATAGTTTCTTTAGTCAACTCGTCAAATGTTTTTTACTCTTTTTCCTTTTGTGAAGCCCCGTTGGACTCTTGACTCAAACCTTTTGATATTTCCGGGATCTCACGGATTCCGGTGTAAAGAAATGTTGTTGATTTTTTTGACTTCCCTCCTGGGCTAATACCCAGGAGGGAAGGATATCGTTTTCACAGCTCATGACTCTCCACCGGACTAAAATAGTACAGTGTTGTGCCGGGTGGGTCTTGAAGCACACATAGCTGAGTGCTTCAGCGTGTTGAGGTTGGACATCTTCCCAGGAAACTTGTGATTGAGTGCTGAGTCACTCCGGCAGCCAAACAGTGGTGGGAAGGAGGAGTCCCTCCCTTGGCAGGGGCAGCAGCGAGAAATATTTGAAATGATGTCACTTGTAGAGGCACATGCAGGCCATGTTTTCGTTGTTGAAATGCAGGTGCTGAACGAGGGTGTGTGTGAACCACCAGGGAGGCGGTTTAGTCAGGAACTGTTCACAGCAGTTACTGCTGTGCTGTTTCATTCCAATGGCAATAACACCTCAGTGGTTCAGTAGGTTTTGTTGGTATTAAGTGTAACCCTTCTTTGCTTGCCTCAGGTCCAATAGGCTGACTTTACGACAGACGCAATCAGGTTCATTGTATTTATTCTTCAGAAAATAGGAAAATCAAGTTGGTGGTTATCGTCAGCTTCTGCTCCCACCGGTACAGACGGCAACGAAAAAAAGGGGACGAGCTGTCGGCTTCCGGTTACTATGGTAACCACCCAACGTCAAGAGCAGCACAACGGAACTCAAAACACCAACAAATGTCTGAAGAAGCATACCAGCAAATAAATATCTTGTAAGAAAATCAAGGCTGCAAAATAGGACAGTACCGTCAAACTGACTATACAATCAGAGCGGCAGGGAAATGATTTAAATCAAAAGCTCATGTGTTAAAGTGACTCGATCAAAGTTCAGTCAAGAGGAATTTGGGGAAAGACTTGGAAAAAAATGGTGCCTGCATATGTTCTGCATCCCATCTGACTGAGCCGGAGTTGTTTTGCAAATATCAGCTGGCAGAAATTAAGTCTCTGAAAGCTGGAGAATGGAACATCTATTGAATAAATTAGCGTTGTTTTTTTTCTTTTTTAAATTAAAAACTAAATAGTCAAAGTGTTGTGAAAGTGTAAAAAACTGAGCACCTCTGCTTTTCCTCAGTACTCCTGCTGACATCTGCAGTTCACAATGTGGTCAAGACTACAAGGGCCAGGAGGATGGTTTTAGCACTGCAAATCAAACTTGTGTTTACACATTAAAGCCAGTGCGGAGGCGTTCTCACATTCCTGTCATTCAAAACCACAAATCAGATGCAAGTTTTAAGTTGGGAGAAAAATCAAAACCGAAGCCAATAAATGTTGTTCTCATCAAAATTTATGCCTATAATTTATACTAGATACAACCAAAGTGGCTAAATCCACCAGGTCCCTCTTCTCTCTCATGAACAATATTTGCTGTGGTCTTTCATGAATCATATCAAAGGATGACATCATGAAGCCAGAACACCAGATACTTCTCTTCTGTCAGATAGACAAAGTGGCTGGCAGAAGATATGGCCTTGAAGAGGATCCTAGAGTCGTTTGTAAAACCAGATGAGGCTTTATTCATCAATGTACTCGTGATGCTTTCAGTTTTCAAGATTAGGTCAATTTAAAAACAGCAGTGCAAGTCAAAGCTAGAGGATTCGTAGCTTTGACAGGAAATGGTGGATTTCTAATCGGCGGATTTAGAAATCCACTATTGACAAGTTATGACACAGAGTTGACATCTAGATATTTTATCTGCACAGAGAATGGTAATGGCTTCTCAAGACTGCATAAATAATATTGCACTGTCTTCTGTTTGCCAATAAGCTCTTTCTGCAGTATTTGGCTTCTACCGTCACTGTTAGAGGTACCAGAAGCTGCTTCAGGGACCATGGTGTCAATGTGCACGACTGACCAACAAATCTCAGAGAATATATGGAGTCCCTTCCAGAGGAAGAAGCATAACACCCGACCCAACGAAGCAGATCACCTGCCGCTTGCCGTCAATCAACCGGATTTTCTATTAAAGCGGTGCCACAGGCTCCATTTCTGTTTAAAGTTGCAGCTGCAGGATCCCACTAGATGTAAGTTTTTGTCTGTGTTTGTACTCTCTTTAATAAAATTTTTATGTTTCAACTAACAATACGTTAAAATTACACACAGCAAATTTTCATTGCAGACAGATTCACAGTGACGATGCAAATGTATATCTTTGTGTAATTGTCATAATCTGATTGGTTATGATGAAATATGAAGAGAGCAGATGCAAGAGGAACAAAATCTTTTGAACTATGTCCCTGGTGGGTGGACTGGGGACAGGATGCCAGTAGTTTAGGACCTTTGTGGTCAGGAATGTTATGCTGCAGGAAGCCACAAATCTTAAAAAGTAATTAGAATATTTTTCCATTACAGCAATGTGTGTTTTCTAAAAATAGACATTACACCCACACAGTGCCTTCAAATTTCTCTTCTGTCAGAAAGACAAAGTGGCTGGCAGAAGATGTGTGGGTCCCTTCATCACCCACACAGTGCCTTCATCATGGGGACATTACACCCACACAGTGCCTTCAGACCCTTAGGTCTGAAGGCACTAATGTCCCCATGACCCTTAGGGCACATGGGGGCATTTTTTTCTTTTGCATTACCTCGCAAAACTTTTGCGTTCCCTCGCAACACTGTACTGATGAGTTATGTGGAATAATTGAATACTGTGAGTCTTTCTTATGGTGGCCGCCGTACTTTCTTCTTTAATATAAGGCCATGGGAGGTTTTTCCATGAACGTTAATATCTCTTTGTGAAATATCTGATGTTTTACGTCTTTTCCTTCAGGATAAAAAGGCACCAATGATACAAACAGAAACGTTCTGTAAGTAAGAAAAGACATAAAAAGACATCCTAATTTGGACTATTTCTGAGTTATTATTATCGTGGGATAATTAGTCATCTGACAGTTTTGATTGTGCTCGTATACTGAATAGTTTAAAGAGCTGCTTTCAGTGCCGTTCCAACTTTATCATGCAGTAAATATATCGACTTTCAATCAGTATTTTGCACCAAAGAGTTAATAATAATAAACACGTTTTCACCGAGGCAGTGTAAGAGCCATATGAATGAAATTCATCTAATCAAAACGTGTGCCCGTGATTTTGTCCTTGGAAAAACAGCTGTCCGTGGACAAATATAATTAGCCATGCCTACAAGATGTCTCCAGTAGAGTGGCTCACTTCCACTCTACCAACTAACTCCCCTCAATAAATTAAGACTCTGCTTTCACTCAGCTGGTTTTCAGCGAAACCATAACATGTGTGCTGCAATCTAGCCGCAGCGTGGACAGGCCTCCAATGATCTGTGACGTACCCTGCAGTACGGCTGCAGGGTATGTTGTGCGCCTGCATGGGCATGTGACAACAAAAACAATGCCGTCTAACACAAACACAAAGTCTGTTTCACACAAAGTCTGATAAGGAATATGTGCGTGTTAGATGAGCACTTGCATCAGAGGAGACAGTTTACTCTTTACTACATGAAATGGAAACTAGGGAGGTAGAAGCCAAGAGTCAAAAGCACCTGCATGTTTGGACAATACGGTGAGATCACGACGCTGAGCACGATAACAACAACTGATTCACTGTGTCCTGGTGGCCCTTTTCCCCAATCAGCTTCTGAAGAACATCAGCAGCTTCATGTAAACATTGCCTAAATCATTTTTAAGAAAATGCTTGTTTTATTCACTCAAATCGTCATTATCTGTGATCAAGACAAAAGCAAAAATAGATCTGATTTGTGATTAAACAAATACTTTAAGCACAGCCTGATATCTTCATTAAACAGCAGATGTCTGAGGCAGCTCCTTTGATCTCGTCTTCCTTTTGTGGGCGGATTAGATGGATGGATGATAAAAAAAAAGCTTGGAATTTCTTCCCCTGCTGTGACGTAACTTTTCCTGAGTTTTATGAAGATTATCCAATTGCTTGGCAGCTTCCTGTGGTCTCACCCACTCCATCCTCTCTGTAAGGCTCCAGTCAGAAATCCTGAAAACCTCTCTGCTTTTGCTCTGCCAAACTGTAGCCCTTGTGTCGGAAGGGGAACACCCACTGACTGATTGATTGTAGTTAGTTACCTACTGAGCTATAAAATGTAATTTTCCTTCCGGTTTTTTTTTTTTGTTGTTTTGGCGTCACTACATGCTTGTGGTTTTACATAAAATTATCATTGTGTTGCTTCTCTTCCTTGCTACGGAAATTAGATTTTGAATCGTCTGTCACATTCAGTACTTTTTGCTTTCAAGTTTATATTTTGTTGTCTTGTCTTATGTTTGTGAATTTTTCTTGTGAGCATTGAATGATTAAATCAAAGATAAATCTGTGAACAACAAAAGCGTGCGGTGGCTGCACATTTTTCACCTGGCGCAGTGTGTTTGTTTGTCGCAGGTTTGCTCTACTTCCGCATGGGGACAGTGCGCTCTTGCTTTAGCGTCACGTCGCTCACCTGGGGCGACGGCATGTCTCACGCATAGAAAATGAACTTGGCATCAAAGTTTGCACAAATACACGCTAACCTTTTATCTGTCCTGAGAATGTGAGGCCGTCACGCAAACCTTTGCAGCCAACAAACTACAAAGCACCAAAACTCACCTAAATACACTAAAATGTGACTCTAATAGGTTAAATCCTACACGGTTCAGTGCTTGAATCCTACAATGCTTGTCAAATAAATTATAGTTGGCAGCCTGATATCCTTTTATTTAGTTGATTTAACACATAAGTGGTCATAGGGTGTTATATGACTGGCTGCACAGACAGGGATGCAAACCAAACTTGTAATTTTATCGTAAATCTTTTGATGAAAGACTGACGTTCATTTACTTCATAAATCAATAGTAGTAAATCAAATGAATGGGTTGAGAATATGTGTGTATAGGGACGGGAGACCAACCTCTGGACCTGGAACCACTCTGGACCTGGAACCACTCTGGACCTGGAACCACTCGGTCCCCGTCTTCTGAGGACAGAGAAACTGGTTAGTGGCTTGTGAAATTCTTGGTGTCAAACAGCTTAAAGAAGAAAGACACCAACCTTCTTAAAAAAAAAGACAACCCCCGTCCCACCCAAAAAAACAACAACAAGGAAATGGAGACAGGTTCTTGGTTCCTTGAGGTGTCGTGTCTGGGGGTGTTGGTTGTCGTAAACACTGGTAGCACAGTGGTCTGGTTGCAGGCATCAGCCCATGGGAAGTTGCCTGCACCTGGGTTGAACCAAGGTGGCAGAAGCAGACAAACTTCTCTGGGGGTCAGACAGGAATAGGCGACCTCAGGCAGACAAATCCAGGGACGAGGCAGAAACAAGGTCGTGTCCAGAAAACAAAAGCCAGTGACGTGGACAAGGCAGGGAAATCCAAGAGAAAAAACAACAACAACAACAACAACAACAAAAAAACGTGGTGATGATTGTGGGCAGGCAAAGGAGGAAACACTGGATATCTACTCACACTAAAGGCTTTCAAAGGCTTCTCTTTATGCGCTTTTATGATCACTGACATTAAAAAATCAAGCACATAAACTATCAAAGTTGTCTTTTGGTTTAATTGGAAGAGAGCTTGTTTATGTATATTTGATATATATTTTTTAGTTTCCTGTGTTCGGTTAGGAGGTATGTCTGGTATTTGATCAGTTGACATTTCTCTGCAGCATCACACCCACATTTGAAGCTTGGAATGCATGACTTACTGGAAAGGATACAAATACAAAACATTTATAGTTCATGGAAGTAATGAATGTAATTAAATGGGATGTGGTAGAGCAGCAGTAGAACTCTAACGTGTGGCTGAGGAATGAAGCAAAAAATAAATAAATAAACACTGAAAAGTGTGGCTTTTTTTTTTTTTTGCAAGTTTTTGGAATCATGCTGTCATTACTGAAGTAAGCTTCTGGCCCACAAAAGAGAAACTCTCGGGAGACATTAGCATTCCCAAAACCTTATCGATGTACCGCCAATGTCAAAAACTCCCCATAATTTTACAGTTGCTGTGTTTCCATCAAATAAGAAGTGTAATTTAAATCATGAATAAGTTTGTTCACGTGATTAGTCTTTTTTCAAAAAAAAAACTTTCTGCACCGTCGTCCTCCTGTCAATTCCTGTCATCGCTTTTTTTCTGCCAGTAACAACAGCTGGAAAACCAATTCCCTCTAGCTCAAACAGTTTTTCAAAACTGGTGTGTTTCCTGTAAGTGAATTTATTTTTATAATTCCAATTTGTACCATTATATGGTCAATGGAAACGGAGCTACAAATCCCAGTTCAACAGATTTATTGGAGTACAAACTTCCATGCAGTGAAGATATTACTGCCTGGAAAAGGGTGAGAGAAGAGTGAAACCTATAAGCAACAGATAATGGGGAGGTGAGAATGTACGACAGATCCATCCATCTTCTGCTGCTTATTCGGGGTCGGGTCGCAGGGGTAGCAGCTTAAGAAGGGAGGCCCAGACTTCCCTCTCCCAGCCACTTTCTCCAGCTCCTCCGGGGGAATCCCGAGGCGTTCCCAAGCCAGCCGAGAGACATAGTCCCTCCAGCGTGTCCTGGGTCTTCCCCGGGGCCTCCTCCCGGTGGGACGTGTCCGAAACACCTCACCAGGGAGGCGTCCAGGAGGCATCCTGACCAGATGCCTGAGCCACCTCAACTGGCTCCTCTCGATGTGGAGGAGCAGCAGCTCTACTCTGAGTCCCTCCCGGATGACCGAGCTTCTCACCCTATCTCTAAGGGAGAGCCCAGCCACCCTACGGAGAAAACCCATTTCGGCCGCTTGTATTCGCGATCTCGTTCTTTCAGTCATTACCCAAAGCTCATGACCATAGATGAGGGTAGGAACATAGATCGACCGGTAAATCGAGAGCTTCGCTTTTTGACTCAGCTCTCTCTTCACCACGACGGACCGGTAGAGCGCCTGTTTCACGGCGGACGCTGCACCAATCCGCCTGTTGATCTCACGCTCCCTTCTTCCCTCATTCGTGAACAAGATCCCGAGATACTTGAACTCCTCCACTTGGGGTAGGACATCTCCCTCGACCCGGAGAAGGCAGTATACCCTTTTCCGACGCAAATTCCTATTTGCGTAATTTCCGGGACACTAAACAAGATGAATATTACAAGACTGCTTGACGGGGATGTTTGTGTTTGGGCTCTGTCTCCCCAGATCTCAGAATAAGGTGCCTGACTGTAAAAACGGTGTTTTTTTCCCCAGATATAGTCTCTGCCCTTTGTTGGCTACCACTCCTTAGCTTCCCTGTGATTCTGGAAGTGCTAACAACTTGCGTTAAATCTGAATTCATAGAGTAGGCAGTAGGAATGATTGTTCCTACTGACAGTGTGAAGAATTTTTTATTTTCCTTTGGTGACATGAACTATTTCTGTGTACACACAGAAAATTTGATCCCTTCTGTGGGTTGCTGCAGGGCAGCTGAAGCTACAATCCAGTAGCTTCCCACCGTCGGCGTGTGAATGTGTGTATGAATGGGTGAATATGCTTTGGGTTCCTCTGGACTCGACAGGGTGCTATCTGTGGAAGAGGAAGCAACTTACAGAATACCGTCCCTTTAAGATGGATGGAAAACTCATGCTAGGAAAAGGTTAGGTGTCATTAATTGTCAAGTGATTCAAATTTTAAATCTGATTGATCACATGCTTGCTGTGAATTAATCACCAAAATAATTAATTGTTTTGAGTTAAGAAGTTATAAATGGTCTTATTAGGGCTGTTAATTGACCAAAATATGATGTTACAGGCAAAACATGGATCATTTCTCTCTTTTTTGAGGCTTTTGTATTCATCAGTGCTCATGTTTTATGTTTGTTCATGGCAGCTTAGTGTTGGTTCAGTTGTGAGTAGAAGAAAATGGTAATTGCCGTTAGTGACAAGTGAGTGTCATTTTTCTTCTAATTCTGGTAGAAGGCAAGTGGACTTCTTATTTTTTGAAGAAGCATGACAAAGAAACTCTTTGGATTATAGGTGACAGAAGAGTCCAGTTACCTTTTACTTGAGCACTAAGATTGCCATCCCCCAAGTGACTGAGATTGTATTCCCTCATACCCTATTATTACAGACTAAAAATACAAGTGCCCACATAATGCACTTTTCCCACTAGATCGCATCTAACCAGTTCTGTCCGGTCCAACCGGGCCAGATTCATTTTTGAAAGTTCATCACATCTCCACATCGACGCGTATAATGGAATAGCTCACTTCCAAACCACAAATTAACTGTGTGGGTCCAGTGCGTGACAGGAAAGTGTTTAAATTGTGAAGCTCACAATTTGGCTTGTGTGAACTTAACCACTGAATATGACTAGAAGATGACTTTCAGACAAAACTATTAGCTGTTGTGTTTGGAAGTATGTGAAAGGTGAAGTCTTTGGGGGACAAGGAGTGGAAAAGTCTATAGACTTCAGTTTGGACGTGTGAACAATACAGCAGACTAGACTCAAAAGCCTGGAAGTCTGGAGTTGCTCTGCAGAACAACCACTGAGACAGAGTGCTGGGAATGCAGTGTGTGTGGGTGGACTGGAGGAACTTGGCAAGTGAACAGTAAAGTGGGGGATCTGCTATTGGTCAAATACTTTCATCCGTTGCAACATGAAGAGTAGCAGCACGATTGAGACAAAAAATATGAATCATGTTTGGCCCGTTTCCACATCCTGCAACCAGATCTATTCCACCGGCGTTTGCAGCTGGTTATCAAGGCACACAGCTTTGTTTTTTTAGACGATTCCCTCCTTTGATGACTCAAATAATTGCAATTCAGCAAATCCCTGTTGTCTGCCATCAAGTAACACACATGCAGGGTGTGTTAGAAAATGAGCACTTTAAAACACCGTTTTACTTAGATGTAGACTACACTGCGGACCACTCTCCTCCATCATGCACTTCAGACTCTGTTCCAATCAAACAAAGTCTGGTTGGAACAGACTTTGTTGCATTGTACTCAGCACTGTACACAGTACAATGCAGTGCTGTACAAATGCATTGAACATTGTAAGACTTCAGCATGACTGAAGGTCTTTCTGAAGCTACGTCCACACAGCAGATGTGAATGCTCAATTCAGATTTTTTCTGAAAACTGATGTTTTTTGTGCGCGTAATCTCTATTACCAATTAAAGGCAACTACAATCACAGCTCTGAGTGCATGATTTATGAGGATTTTTTTGGGCCGGTTTCACTTCCCTGAAACGGACAGATGTCACATCTGCCGCGCTCCTCCTCTTGAGCGCCGCGCGCTCCTCTTCCTGGGCGCGGGAGGGTAATGTCTTCCGGTTCCGTTTGTTAAAATCACAGTGAGTCGAATTTAATTCTTCGCACCTGCGGAGCCGCATTACTTGTTAATTAGATCGCCTTTTACGATCTAATTCTGCATCTTTATTTATTTCCTCAAGATAATCTGCCGGCTCCTCTGTTTAGACTAAATGGATAAACACTGCACTCTCTTTCATTCTGTCTGCTTTTTGTGATGGGAGCTGGAATAAAACGCGACACTTTAACTGAAGTTTGGAAAGCGCTTCTGAACCAGACAGGCTCCAAAGCGTCCTGTCAAAAACTCTTAGTTCTTAGTTAAGAGTGCATGAGTTGATATTCAGATAGGATCTTTTTATTGATTTGATTTTTAGTTGTCTCTGTGGTGAACTATTTGCTTCAAACTATTCCATTGTGTGTGTGTGTGTTTTTTTTTGGGTTGTTTTTTGTTAAACGGTCAAATACGGAAAATATTCCGTTAACGCGACCCCTGGCGCTCACACAGATTCACACACATTTCCACTGAGCTGTGGAAACTGTGCTGTGGACTAGTTTCATTCAGGGTTGTGTCTTCCCCAAAACCTCTTCAGCCAAAGTTTTTCAATTAGTTTTGTGGTCTCCCATTTGTCTAGTAGTGTTTGGACTAATTCTTACTAATCATGACACCCTTGGTTTTGGACTGCGGTTGGACTGTCTGGACTCCCTCTTGCTTTCTGGGACTGCGTGTGGTTGAACACACCCTGTGGGGCTTGTGGTTCTCACCGTGATAAAGTGGTAAAAAGGAGAAATGAAAAAAGGTTTGGAGCGTTGGAGCCAATCACCCAAGGTAACTGGTCAGTTACGACTGTGGTTGTGTGGCAGAGTTGTCGTCTTGCAATCGGAAGGTTGTAGGTTTGATTCCAGCTCCCTCCTGCCACATGTCGATGTGCCTCTGGGCAAGGCACTTAACCCCAAATTGCCTACCGATCTGCGTATCGGTGTATGAAAGTGTGTGCGAATGGGTGAATGTGACTCCAGTGTAAAGTGCTTTGAGTGGTCAAAATGACTGGAAAAGGGCTATATAAGTTCAGTCCGTTCCATTCTCCTCCCCGCCTATCGAAATAAAAGCTTTTGGTTCATTTAATTGTAGCCGAGTGGAAAAGCATGGCTTCATGATGACCGCCAGAGGGAGCTGTGTGTAGATGAGCCCTGAGCTTTGCCGGCTCGTTAGAGAAAGGGATGAAAAACGTTAGACCGGAAGTAGCAGCTTTGTGCCGTTTGCTAAGGTGCCTATAGCGCTTTTCTACTTTTCTAACGAAGGTAAATGTATCTAGAACTTTATTCTTACTACAAAGTGACATATTGGTGTGCTTCTGAGAAGTGTGTAGAATTATATTGGGTGTTATGTTTGTGAAAAACTGTGGAGCTCGTTCAGGCTCTGCGAGGAACTGTGGGGCTTGTTCTGTCTCAACATATTGTGAGTTTCTGTTAAATGATATCTGGTTATAGTTAAACAAATAACCTGTTGTTATTTTACTGAATATATGTTTATTTTACTATAGTGCCGGTTAGAGTGAATGGCCAGTTGCCATCAGCAATTTTGAGTTGTCAGCAGAGTTTACTGAGTGATTATTTTAAGATGCTGTATAACTGAGTTTACCATATAGAGCTTTTTCACGGCAACCGGAAGCCATGAAAAACCTGCCATTGTCCTATGGCAGGTGATACTAGATATACTAAATTATATACATTGCATATACTGTCATACACATATGATCTTAAAATAACAGTACTATAATTATGTACACAATTTATTCCTTCTTTGATTGTGTCGCACAGCCATTTATGTTCCTTTCCTGCCTATATTTTATAATCTCCATATAAAATTTGCTGTAATCTCAATATTACTTGTGTCAAATATAATTTCTCTCATAGTTTGTTTTGGAATATTCCTTTTTTGTAGGCAATGAAAAAAATACAGGCTCAACTGCTATGAGTTAGTTTATTTACAAGTTGGGTAAAAATCTAAACTGTGCCAAATCAGTCACATTATGTCCTAACAAATTGCTCACCCATCCCTTTATTTGTTCTTTAGTTTGACATCTTTCTGTGTATTTCTTTTAAGGGGATACATCCTGAACCTGTCAGCGACATGGTGGTGCAGAAGCCCAAAACTGGTTCCATCCAAATTTACCTCAACCCTATGGCACAGGCCCAAATTTGGGCCTGTGCCATAGGGTTCACCAATGTCTTGTCAATGCCCAGCTGAAAAGTCCTCTGGTAGCATCATTCTGCACCACATGGCTCCAGACTTCTCTTCCTTTGATGCTGCATAGTCTTCCGAATATGTGCTTTGTGCCCACACTCAGTCAACTTATGCATCTTCATTCTCTGCAAGTGTCACTCGAAATGTCTTATGAAATAGAAGCCAGAACAAGAAAGCAGTCCAGATGTCCTGAATGGGTACAACTCCGACAACCAAGACTTACTGCTAGCCGTTTTCATGATGCTTGCAGAGGAAGTGCAGAGAAGGAGTCTGCTGCCACAGCTCCGGCATCTCGGATGATCAGGGACTCCACATGCCGCCATGAAGCAAGGTCTGCAGTTGGAGTCTGAGGTGCTGTCAAACTATGCTGAGATGTTGAGGGTCAAAGTGCTCCCTGTGGGATTCATCGCTCACCCTGACACATCATATCTTGGTGCAACTCCAGATGGCAAGGTGTATGACCCATCAGAATCACCCCCGTCATGAAGAATGACGCGTCTCAGGTTGCTTGCCTGAGACCACGCACTTTTGAGGTGTTCACACGCCTACTACTGGCAGGTACAGGGTCAGCTGGCAATCACCAGATTAGAATGGTGCGACTTTGTCAGGGACACGCTAACAACAATAACTGTTGAGCTGGTGTGGCGTGATGAGTCTTTCATTGATCAAATGAAATCTAAACTGGACTTATTTTACTTCAACACCTTCATGTCAATGCAATAAGAATTATAAAATGTGTAACTAACCCTTTTATTCCTTTGCATTTCAAACATCCAATCTCAAGCTGTGTGAATCACTGTAAATTGTTACTCAAATCTCGTTTAGATTTGATATATATTAATTTGCATCATAATTTAAATCAGTGTATGGTGTACAATTATAAAATATGAAATAGTTAAGGATTTTGTTTTGTACTAGATATTGTAAATTGTACCTAATTTGTTTTCCTTGTAATTCACCTTAAACAATACAAAAAGAAAGTCAAGTATGCTGCCAAAGTGTGTTTTAATTGAATGTTTCTTTTAAAAGTCTAGCCTTTTAAATATTTTTTTTACATAGCATTACAACAATTAACATGCATAAATAATTTAGTCTGCAACACAAAATGGGCCTTGATAATTTGCCAAAACACAACAATTGTGCCAGTCCAAGTTGACACGGACATTTGGAGAGAACTTCAGAAATCTCTTGAGGCATACTGGCTTTTACCTTCTCACGACTAATCCACAGGTTGATGGAAGAGAACACTATGAAGAGGTAGATGGCCCAGGTGATGGTCACTTGGCTGACAGTAGCTATGCTGTCAGCCGAGTAGGGACAGCATAGCTACTGTCGGGGGAGTAGGGAAAGGATCTGATTATGATCGTTGTGCAATGGGATTATGTACATACTGAAACATGTCAGCAATGAGCTGCTCCTTCATGCCCACTGCTACCCTGAATGAACACATCAGGAACAGCTCCACTTCTAAGGCGGCTGGTGGTGGATCCGCTAACAAAATCCTCCGGTGTGAAGTGGCGGCTACATACGAAAGAGTTCCCCCGACTTTATGCAAAAGTCCAGACCTTCATCTCTTCGTATCGCCTGGATCCACTGCCTCCGTTGATCCGGGTCCGTGGGGAAGGCATGACAGGACAGATATGGCCGTTTTCTTGCTCCACATGAACAACCAGGGACCGAACAAAAACAACTGCACCGAGACTGAGCCATTTTCCTAGCCTTTTAATGCTAACGCTATAGCCACCGGAAGTTGTCCAACCCCACATCCACTTTAGAACCCGGAAGAGTGAAAAAGGTCTATCGTAAGAAGTCTGTGATTTTATTTATTTTCCTTTTTTTTTTTTTATAGAAATGTCCCTGCTTCAGTTGTTTATGCTTATCAGTTTTTTTTAAACTTGAAGTTTAAAGCTTAGTGCTGTATTTTTAAACATAACATTGTTTAAAAACAAAAGATAACAACAACAAAAATACAATTTATTTGATTTTGCTATCCAAGTAGCTGTCACTGTAAGATTTTTGTTTAACAAAAATTCTCCAATCTGTAAACCTCCAAATTCATTTAACTCCCTTTATTGGAGTATTTGTGTCTGGTTCCCTTATTCTACCAGGCTGCATATTAATTAATAAATAACATTAAATCTAAATATGCCGGGCGGTATAAATAACTTTTGGCTTTTGACACCACATTAATATTCGTACTGAACACACAGCACGCTGTAAATGAGATGCCAAAGAAGGCTTAAAATGCTTTCCCCTGTTTTACTCCGCCTACTTTCTCACACAGTGTCTTCAGCACAGCTTGAAAACATAAATAAAGTTCTCTAATGATCTTATAAACGTTTGGCTCATCTATAAGTGCAAGAACTTCAAACTCACATAAAAACAGATGGGAGAGAATATGTTAAACATGATCCAAGAAAGCAACATTTTTATTGCCTAAAGAGTTATTGAAATTTTCTGATGTCTTCTAGTTTTTTTTACATGACCAAATATTTTCTAAAAGCTTTCAGGAAGAGTTAGAACTTTGGACAGACGACAACCACAGAAAATCAACAGGCAAACAGACAGACTGACGTGACCAAGGAAATAATTACAAGCTGGAATGCAGCTACAAACTCAAAACATAAAAAGACATTTGGGACAGAACCTGGATGCGATTTCAATAGCACCACACAGATTCATCAGCGCTGCTGGTATGTCTGCATTTTTTTTTACACAGTCGCAAAGATCCTCACCACTCCTGTCTGGGTTTTTCACTGTATTTACTCAAGCTAACAAGTAAACATTAACGAGACACAGGCCACCTAGACTGTGGTATGTATACTTATTCAAAGACATACCGAACTGGAAAAGGTCAGTCCACATCAGGAATTTTTCTCTCAAAAGAAGAGTTCTCAAGAATGATTATGCAATTGTGGTCTCCTAACAGGGATTGTAAGGCATTTCAACGCTTCTCTTCATTTTCCCAGTTCACTGTTCAAAGCGTTTTTACAAGACTTGATGCAATGCCAAACCAAACAACATTTGGTTTTGGCACCTAATGAGAGAGGGAAAAAGAAGAAAAAAGAAGTTCGACAGGGGAGTAGGGAAAGGATCTGATTATGATCATTGTGCAATGGGATAATGTACATACTGAACAGCTCACCTGGTTACCACAGGGCAACACAACAGAGGCACAAAGGACAAACAACCATGCATGAACACTCCTATAGAAGAGTAGTTTAGAGAGAGATCAATTTATCTGAATGAAGTTTTTGTACTATTGAAGGAAGCCAGAGTAAGCAAAAAGAACCCAAAACAAAAATACTATGGCGAAAGACCCTAGGCTGACATTCACACCCAACCTCTTGCTGCACACTGTTACCAAGTGTTCAGCATTTTACCACAGCATAGTCATATTAATTTTTTGAAAATATGGTTTTAATTTGATGGGTGGACGCGTGACGAACATTGACGTCATTTTGTCTGCGGAGGCAGCCGCCTGTGTAAAATTTATTCAATAATTCAATAACAAAAAAAAAAAAACAAAACACGTCAAACAATAAAAGTAGTATTCAATCAAATAAAATAAAAAAATAAAGTTGTGATCAAAACTTTTGGATTTTCAAAACGAAAAATGTTTCAAACAAAAAAAAATCTAAATCAAATTAAAGAATTTTTTTAAACAAAAAAAAATTGCTTCAAAAGCTTTTTTTGAATTATTATTTTAATTCTTTTTGAAATCACAAATTTTTGTTTGAAACTTTGATTTTTTCATATCAGAATTTTTTGGTTGGCAGCATAAGTTCTCGGTTGAGTCTAAGATTTTTTTGATGCTCCCTTTGTTGGGTTGAACTCAACGTTTTTTGGCTGCGAATCTCACATGAACATCCTGGGCGGGGCCTAAAGACGAGCCATGTAAAACGTGTTCCTATTGGTCAGCGCTGACTCCGACTTCCTACGATCTCAGAAGCCCTGCTGTCCCGAACAGAACAGCAGGGCTTCGGGTGACGAGCTAATGTTAGCACTAGGTAAAGTGCTTAAACGAGGCTTGTGTGATATTCTCCTGTCTTTATGTTGAACTTGTTAACCAGCGCACCTCTGTCGAGTGGCATTAAGCATGGAAAATACCAAATGTATCTGGGGAAATATGTGTTCAAAACTGTTCTGTAATCCTCCGTGTGTGAGCGTTAACTAGCATTGAAGCTAAAGTGGGAAAACGCAGCGGATCGCTGCACCATGTTATTAGCTCCATGCTAATACGCACCACACCTAAAGTCAGGGCCGTGCAGAGACCACTAAAGGGGCAGATGCTCAAAAAAAAAAAAAAGGGCACATCTAATTGCATTTTAGGACAGAATAATAATAAAAGAATAATGTAAACAGGAAGAAAAAGACCAAAAGGGCACTTGGGGTCATGGAGCAAAAGGGGCAGGTGCTCAAGCCCCCTTAACCCCCCCCTCTGCACGTGCCTGAATGAACGTGTCTGTAAAGCTGCACAACTAAACGCCATTATAATTATTAAGATTAAGATAAGTGTCACAAATCTGTGCAGCCATCTGAGTTGTGGAGCTGCATGAGGAGCGCTGCGCTCTGACAGCAAACGCAGGGTCGTCTACGTGCTCATCGTCGCTGACTTCTTTTATTTCCCCCATGCAGATAAAAGATGACAACTTTTTCATTATTTAATAATAATAAAAAATACATTTTTGATGTGGTTTAATTTGTAGTTTTATGGCGAGATCTCTGATTTTTGGCTGCCATCTCCCTCTTTGCTAAATCGGGAGCAGAAGTGCCATATTTCAATTTTAAAATATCTAAATCATTTTGTAAAAGACATTTCAAAGAAAAGTGACTAACCTTTGAGCTGTTTGAGCTCTGCTGTTTGTCCGTAGAGGGGTCACAAGTGGTGCTGGTGCTAAACAATCATCTTTTTAGACTGGGAGGAAGCCGGAGTACCCGGAGAGAACCCACCATGAAAACTCATACAGAAAGGCCCCGGGCCGAGAATTGAACCCAGGACCTTCTTGCTACAAGGCAACAGTGCTGCCAACTGTGCATCTCTGTTTAAGTAACATTCAAATTTATTGAATATGATTGAAAATAATCCATCCATCCATCCATCCATGTTCTTACAGCCTAGTAGGGGGTCAGGAAGTGTGCTGGTACTTCTCTCCAGCTGTCAACAAGTCAGAGGCTGGGTCACCCTGGACAGGTCACCAGTCCATCACAAGGAAACAGAGACACACACACACACTCACTAAGGAGAATTTGGAGAACCCAATTAACAGTCATACTTTTGAACTCTGTGGGAGGAAGCCGGAGTACCCGGAGAGAACCCACCATGCGAGAATTGAACCCATTACCATCAAACTGCAAGGCAACAGTGGTACAAACTGTGCATCTCTTTTTAGGTAACATTTAAAGTGATCAAATATGACTGAAAATAATTAGTAAGGTAATTATTGGAGACCTTTTGGGGGTTGGGACTGACGGAGGCACGGAGAGAGGACTCGATACCAGGACCGACAGAGGAGCAGAGAGGCCGAGGCACAGGGGGGCGTCATGGAGCCGAGATCGACAGCCGAGATTGACATCTTCAAAAGGCATTTCATTTGATGAAACACCTCTTGAAGATGTTGGCACCAGAAGAAAGTTTTGAGAAAAAAACTGCCCCTCTTCTTCTGGTGCTTTTCAATCTGGCGTAAAAGAGACGACACAATGGTGTCGTCAACGATCTCGTGCTCCATGAAGCCCAGAGCCCATCCGGCAGAACATCCGTAGGTTTTCCTGAGGTCCCTGAAAACCTTTTTTTGCAAGGCCAGGGACCCCCGTCCACCTGGATCTCCACCGGATGGCTCTCGATGTCAGCGCAGATGTTACGAACCATGCGCTCCTGTGCCTCCATCAGGGAATCAAGACACCGCCGTGTCTCAGACTCCCTGATGCCCAGACACAGCAACGACTTCACAAAAAGTCGCACTGTGTCTTGTCTCTGCTCCTCCAGGGACGCCCTCAGTCCTTCGGCGCGTCTCCTCGCTGTCATCAGTTGATGGATTAAACTGATGACAGCTCGCACCAAAAGACTGAGACCTAAGCCCGGCCTCAGAATCGACAAGGGGTCTTCATCATCCATGGGAGACGTGACTGTAGATGTTACGTGCTTTAGAAAGAGGATGTCCACCACTTGAGCACAGTCTCCCTGGATGACTTCGTCGATTCCCATCGCCCGGGCAAAGGCCTGAGAGACCTGATCTCCGAACATGACTTTGATATCGCCATACTCGTAGTTCAGGTTCCCAGAAACGTCCCTGACAAAACTGGAGAAAACCTCCGTTAAATAACGTACAAGGTATCGCGTCCTCTCTGCGATGCCTTCGTCCGAGTCCAGAAAATCCATGTCCACGCAGTCCTCTTCATATGTTTGATTGATGTATTCAATGATTGCAGGTACGGCGTGTCCATCAACTAAAAACTCCACATCTCTTTTCAAAAAAATCCATCTCTTCTCTTGATCTGAACTCGATGCTTACTCTTCTTGAACTACCTTGGAACCTGGCAGAATGTTACCATCCAGGGTTATTTATACCCCGTGTTACACAACAAAGCAGTATGTGACATCACAGCCTGTTCATGTTATTATGATGTCACAGACAACTTTCCTTTAAATTCTTAGAATGATGTTTTTATACTTATTTGTCTTTAACTCAATCTAAATTCTTGCTCAGATATAAAAATAAAAAAACTTAAATGGGTTCTCTGCTGATCAATTAATCCAAGTAACATTTAAGACTGACAACATCTTGTTTTATGTTATTTTTATTTATTCTTTTAAATTTAGAGGCCATCTTTGACCCAGTTGATTGTGTAAAGTGCAATTGTTGTGGACAGGCTTAGCGCGGGATCACGTGATGTTGTTAGTGATTATGCATCACCTGTTGCTCACCTGGGTGACTTTAGTGAGTGGGTGATGGGGGAAGGTTTACCTTTTTGCTGACCGCTTTAAGTTAGTATGTTTTTGTCCCTAATCACTGTTTAATGGTACAGATCCGTTCTTTATGCTGCTTGGCAGGACCGTGCAGAGACCACTAAAGGGGGAGGTGCTCAAAAAGAAAAAAAGGGCACATCTAATCGCATTTTAGGACAGAATATTAACAAAGTCACACAGCTTTCAGAGTTTAATTAACAATGATAAATTACAAAATTGTGAGACATACAATCAAAGAACATCTGCCTGGGTTGCTGTACTTTCAGTGGAGATGAAGACGGTCCATTCAGAAAAACAGCTGCATCAAACTTTAACGTGGAGCTGCAGAAAAAAAAACAAAAGCAAAAATGTAATTAATGCATGTCACTATGAGAAAAGACTGCTCTTAACATAATAAAAGCATAACAGCTGCCTTGTAATATTAAATATGTGTTCACTACCAAACACTGCAGGTTGATGATGGTCAGAACCTTTACTTTTATTGTTCTTACCTGCGGTTCTGGTTCTGACCCAGTTGGTCAACAATCCACTACCTTTCGCTGCTTCTAGCAAATCCTTTCTTTTTTGTTTCTGACATCTGTCTTTACGTGGCATCTTTGAACTGAAACAAGCAAAACATAATGAATTATTATCAGAACACTATAATAAACCACACTACCAGTTCTTTACCCTTGTGTTTAAACCAATATGTTTTTCAGTCCACAGCAAAACAATATTAATTTCTGAGAAAATCAGACCTCTCCTATGGAGGTCAATTTGTTTCACAATTATTCAATTAAAATACTAACCTCAATTAAATAATATAAAATTGTGATCAAGACATTTTGGATTGTAACATTGTTTTCAACAAAAAAATGTTTAGCTTAATTTTTTTTTAAATTGAAATCACAAATTTTTATCTCATGACTTAAAAAAATTATTTGCAAAACAAACTTATTTGCGCCTGTCAGAAATCTTTGCTTGCTATTCAAAGTTTTGCTTGTGATTCTTACATGATGTCTTTGGCAGAGCCTCAAATCAAAACCAAAGATTTCTGATGTGTGCAAATAAAAATTAATGTTTGCCCCTTCATTAATGACAGAAGCAGTTTGATTATTACATACATTATATCTATCATGGTAGTTCAGGATGAGTTATTTTTCATTCTAAATGAATGTCCTTGTTGGACTTTTATTTACTATTCTCCTTCGAGATACATTTATCTAACGGCAGAATAAATGCAATATACATCATTCACCAAAGAAAAGGAGAAAATCGGACATGTATCCATTGTGGAGATGATTCTGGTTTTGTTCCCCTATTGCATAAGTAATACTGAATAATGGCCGCCATCATTAACAATACAGGGAAGCTTTTTAGTTATCTTGCTTTGCTAGCAAAGTCATTAGCTACCAGCTAGCTCATAGCACAACAACAGCGTAATGTCTGATGATAAAAATTACTGGATCGATAGATAAGAACAGCTTTTTCTCACCTGGCTGTTTCCTCCCGCTCAGTAGATATTCAGAGAAAGGCGGACTCAGAGAGCGGACTATATTTTCCTCCGCCTGTCTTGTTATATTTCATTTCTGCTTAAACCGCGACTCCGTGCTGAAGGAGAAACGATACAACATTGAACGTTTTCCGTTATCTGACAAGTAGCAAGCCGACTCCGAATGTTCGCTAGCTTTAGCTCCGCAGTTAGCCGCCTTATCTCACCGCGCGAGAGACAAGTGCGTCATGCGCCACGGGCAAAAGGTCAAAGGTAACAATGTGACCGGAGGGCTTATTGTGTTGTTTTTCTTGCAAAGTAATAATAATAATAATAATGATAATGATAGTAATAATTGTAGTACATGTGTAAAAAAATAAAAAATAAAAAATAAAAATAAATAAAACCAAAAGGGCACTTAGGGCCATGGAGCAAAAGGGACAGGTGCTCAAGTCCCCAAAGCCCCCCCTCTGCACGCGCCTGCCTAAAGTGACCAACACCTCTTCTGTTACATTTTTTGCACTATTTTTAGTACAGATTTTCGGCATACCCTGTACTGTGTCTGCTAGTAGTTTAAATTGATATCAGCTACATACTTTCAAAATAATATTGAGATTTCAAAATTTATTTTCTAATTACTAAATATTTCAGTTTACTCTTTCTCAGTAATTTCAGTGTTACACCTATGAATTATTTGCATTGTCCCTTATTGTGATACAGTAGCTGTTTCACTTGAATATTTAATTTCCTAACATATCATTAATTTTTCTATTAAAACTCTCAAGAAGATTTTAGGGCTTATTGGGTTTTGATTATGTTGTCTCGGTAAATATGATCACTTTTTGGTATTTTTTATTATTTTTGAGTTTTTCAGGTCTGTGTCGTACAGATTGAGACCCTCTATGACGTTCACCCAGGACAGAGAGGAACTCGCATCAACTCCACTCCATCAACCCCCTGAGAACTTCCTGTTGTTAAATTACCTTTCCCTTGGATCCAAGCACCTGGACCTCGCTGACCGGTACAGTGTCCATCAATCCAGTCAGCTGGATCATCACAGCGTTGACTAACTTTTTATTTACAATTGGGATCTGGAAACCGGAGGACCAGATAAAAAAAAATCTACCTGCAGACTTTAAGCAGCTACCCCGACACTGCAGTCAGCTGCTCTTCCTCTCTCCTCCAGAGTGATGAGTTTTCATCACCAGTAAAGACAAACAAGTAACTCCTGGGAAGTGTATTATATATTCACTGTTCATTTTGTTATACTGTTTGTACTTACAATAAAATGTAATCTCCTTTTGTAAAACTCTAGATTTCACAAACCTTTTTCTCTTATCTCAGTTTTAACATTATATGAAGTATTTGCATGTAATTAGGGCTTCAATGGAACTCTTTCAAGTAATATCAGCAAATAAATATGAATATTAAGTAATATGCAGTTAGTGAAATAGTTCAATATACTGAATAAGACTTGATATGACTGAACAGTGTTTCAATTTCCTTTCTAAAAAAATAAAATACATTAAAATTCTTTCACAAAGTGGCTTTATTTCCATCGTTCCTCTTGTGAGTTGTATAATGGAGTGTTATGGCCGGGTTACAAGTATTTTTAATCAGGAGAATGCAGTCATATTGGCATCATAAAGATGCAATTTTACCAGAAGAACATCTTAAAATATGCAAAGTCATTTTATCGAGAAAAGTCTTAGCTCCCTGTAAGAGCTATTTCTCCATTTTTAGTTGAATCCTATAATTTAGATTTAGTTCATTTTTATTTGCTTATTTTTTAATCAATTTATAATTAGAATTTTTGTTTTATTTGTTATTTAAAATAGGTTATTTGGTTAGTAATTCACTTAATTAGTTCATTATTTTCAGTTTGGGATGTAGGTGTTTCACAATATAAATAGGTAGGTTTTAGGCAGCTCATTATGCACGTGGGCGGTCATAAGGTTTTTTACCAGTCTACCCAATCAGTCAGTCTATCCAGTCAGTCATCAGTTCATCAGTCAGAGACTAGGTGCAGGAAAAAACAGAATCCTGTGATGCCTTTAACTTGTTTGCCTGAACCGGAACAAAAACAAAGAACTGATTCTTTTTTGACCGCATAAACCAGAATCCATGGTGCATCACAGTCTTATGTGTTTTGATTTTTGAATTTGAGTTTTGGACAAATAGTCACAATTCAAGGAAAAAACCCGGACCTTGGCAAATACAGCAAGTACAAGACCCAGACTTTGAAATCAACAATATCAAATGCTGATTGGCAGATGGCCCCGTAAAATTTGGAGGAACCATCTCCTTTGTTCTTTGGACGCCGACAGCGGGAGGAATCGGCCACGCCCATAAACCATGGAGGTGCCTCACCTACAAGCTACAAACGCTTGCGTTTTTCTTCAACGACAGTGGTATGTACAATGATTGCTAATGCTGTAAAGGAAAACGGCCAAACGAGAGGAGTTTGACGATGGCGATCAGCGTTACAGTGCAAGTTTGTCAACTTTATACATGTAAAGTTTTTCACAAAAAAATGGAATCACTCAGTGACAAGAAAACTGAATGAAGATGAGCCTGAGCTGAAACTGATGAGGATGGAGAGATCATCTCTTCTGTTTGTCCAAACTTGCATTTTAAGTGTTTCTCTTTACTATTCTTGTGGTGTCTTTTTTTTAGTTTTTCACATCATCTTTTCTGCTCTTATTTTATCCAGATGTCTCTGCCTGATCATGTGACTGATGACTCTTCAGACCCAAGAGGGTTTTCAGATCCAGAGATGAGGTCATGTTTGTGGACTTTCTGACCAGAGTTTACTCATCTCAAACACACACAGTGCCCTTACATATCAACGACATAACTTTACACACACACACTCATGTATTCATGCACAACATTCACTTGTGGACAAAGTTATTGGTATCTTCTGTTAAAGACTGAAAAACCCACAGTGTCACTGAAACAACCTGAAACTGACAAGTGATAAATGAAGATTTACTGAAAATTAATCAATAATAAAAAATAAAAAAAAAATCAGAAATGGTTTTTAAATGAGGTTCAACAGAATAAGAAAATGACAGACCAAGATGACTACAGTCGTACAGATTATTCTGAAACTTAAAGGTCCATAGGACTGGAGCCATTCAGCCTGGCTGTGATTCTCTTGAATCATATCATAATTTGTGAGAATTATGATATTAATGTTTACTAAAAGTCCAGAACAACCTAGTTTAGAAAGTAAAGGTGAACTTCAAGGTCATGGTGGACTTCATTAAAGCAAATCATTAAAAAGTGAGGCTGGAATTTACCACAGAGACCTTCGGACAGATGAGACAAAATGTCCATCAGCTCTATGATCACAGACACAAAAATGCTAGTAAGTTTGAACTACCATCGTTTTGATTGAGCCACAATCTAAATCAGTTTGCCGGTAAACATTTTTTTACTACTTTTGTCAGTTTTAAGTTACTTCAGTTACCACTGTGGGCTTTTTGTTCATTAACAGAGGGGTACCAACCATTCATGCAAGCTCGCTTACAAAGTATGTCCACAATTTGCCCCCATATTTCCAGTTCTAGTTTTCTAAGACTTTTATTATTATTATTAACAGTAATATTACCACTGTGTGGAGAGACATGTTCCTGCTTTTATATTCTATTTTTAATGTTTCCGTATTAATAAATATGTAAACTGTAACTGTCCCAGTTTCTTCATTTTATTTAGATAAATTAGCTTTTTCTTTATCGCTGAGCGAGAAATGTCCCCAGATTTAGTCTTGGAAATCTGGTCACCTTAACTTAGAGACCAAGCACCCTGTGCATAAGCAACACTCAGGGTATCACTGTCTCTCATCACTCCCAGATAGGACCGTCTCGTTGCAAAGAAACAAGCTCAGGGCTCCCATTAGTCGTTATCGTGAGTTGAAATTTTCACAATTTTCACAAACGTTTTTGTGGCGCATCTGTGTCTGATTTTGAAGGCATGTGTAAAGAGTCAGAGAGCATCGGGGCAATGGTCGAGATGAGTTTTAGGTCTGGTTCACAGGGCACGATTTAAGGATTGTCGGCCGATTTTTCACACCTCTGTTACCACACACGACACGAGCTGATTCAAGCCCAACAGGTTCGGTGGGTTCGTGTCTCCAGCCACACGGCAGGAGCAACACACCTCACAGGACCCGATTCCACTCACAAACATCCAGAAGAAAATCCAGTAAAATCCCCAACATATCATGCTGTACATAAGTTTAGAATAATCAAACACAGATGACAATTTAGAAGCAGTAGTGATAGTTTGTGGACTCAATTTAAGCGATAAAAGACGAAACAAAAAGAAAAGGCGTTTGATAAAAGGGAGCAGCCGCTCTACTTGTTGCACTATGATTTGGAGGTGAGTGATGTTTTTTCATAGTTCACATTTTTAACTGAATAAACATAACCACATCTAATGAACATAAATAAAAATGTGTTTTACATATAATAATAATCATTTCCACGTGTCACCTCTGATGTCCATCAGACTCTCGGTTGCCATGTCAGCTGTTTGGGTTTCCCCTCCTTTCTTACGTCACCCCGCTTTCTGATTGGCTCCCTGTCACACTCCCTTCCAGTCAAGGAAAACCCCACAGGCTGAGGTTTTCGGTCCAGACAATGCTGAATATGTCTAATTTTAGATTAGATTTGATGGGGGGGATTTTTATGTTGCAAGATTGCCGCAAAGGGAAAATCGGGGCTAAAAAACAACAATAACAACAAAAACAGGAACACCAACATACAGAAGCATTATCTGATGGTGCCCCCCCCCCTCAACCCTAAAGGGCCACAGCAAAACTGCTGCGGTCTTGACCAGTCCGCAGTAATAAAAAGGTTGGGGACCACTGGTTAAGAGGATCAACTGGCCACCAGGTAAGCATTGATGTCAAAATAACAAACAGAGATTCTGATGTAGGAGTATTTTTCATGATGGAAGAAAAGCAAAGTTTATGACAGGAGAGGGAAAATGTTGCCTTGTTAGCAGCTTTAGCTCAGCCTATGTCTCCGTCCAGGAAGCCAAACAGAACTCCAGTCCAGCTCCAGCTGCAATGAGTAAGAAAAAGGGAAAAATAACAGAAAATCAACATGAGCCCCTGCCCCTTTTATCCTTGATGCCCGAGTGCCCTTTTTGATTTTTTTTTTTTTTTTTCAATTATTAAAATCTGTATGTCAGAAGGCCTGTTTGTGCCCCTCAGCAATAATATTTAGCTAGATATAATAATTTATCAAAATAAACTAGTCTGGCTGCCCTCGGGCTAAGAATGACTCAGTTTTTCTCCCTCCATGTTGTTCAGACTCCGGGTTCATTGTGAGGAGGAGGGGCTGATCTGAGCCTCTAACTATCAAATTATGGGCACGAATATTTTTTCTATGCAGGTTTGTGAATAAAATAGTAGGTCTGATGCTTACGTTGGAATAACTGTTTCTATTGATATTTTCATAATTGTCCTCACAATAGCCGGAAAAACCCCCCACCTTTCCTGTAAACACAGAAATGCTTCGTCAGAAACTTCTGACTTTAACTTCACCATTCTGCCAAAGGTCCGGTTCGCTACAGTCTGTGTCGGTACCATCGACAGAGAGAAAGAACATCTGTCTTTATGTCAGACATCCTGATATAAGACATGGTACCTCAAAACCCAGGTACCACCTGGTACCACTTGGTATGAACTGCTGACTGTTTTTCTCTGCTTCTCCTTTACGTTTCCACCAGGCGGGTTAAAGCCGCTGCTGACAGGATCTGGGCTGGAGGTGAGCGGCTGTGAATAGGAGTTACTGCAGAACCTCAAGTGTTCTGCAGTAACACTTGAGGTTACTGCAGAATTGGGCCGAAGGAAGATTCGGCCCAATTAGAGTTCACACAATAAACATCAGAGAAAATACTGGAGCAATAAATAGAACCGCAGCATAAAGCCAAACATGCCACAATTAAATGAATATGGGGCCTGAGACAGAACCCCCTCCATCCCCTGAAACGCTTTCTACTAAGAACCTCAGCATCACAAACATGTTTAAGTATCGATAAATAAATCTGTGAGAGGGAGACCAGGTTTATTGGCCAAGTTTAAAATCAATCACTGATTATTGGTTATTATTTGCCGTGATATATTTGTGAACAAACCCACCTCAAACACAAAGATTACACGATATTATAGCCATGATAACACAACAATCAAACTATCAAGATGATTCTTTAAACTTTTGCAAAGTAATCTTCCTAATTAAATCCTAAGTTGTTTTTTTTTTCTCAGCTGAATGCATTAAATACAATTTAATAACATTGTCATTCTCTATAAATGACACTACAGGCTTAGATCTCTGGTCTGTGTTTACCATTAAACCATTTCTGGGGTCCCCTGAATATCTGAAGGCCCCTGAAAATCTGAAGGGGTCTGAATACCTGGAGGCCCCTACCAGCCACTACTGGGTTTTATTTGCCTTGATATTCCAGTCTTACAATTCTAGATCTCAGTTCTAGACCTCTATATGACAGCAGTTATATAGAGTTAACCCCTTTGAGCTTTTTTGATCAATAAGTCAGTCTGCAACCAAGTTCCAGACTGACTTATTCCAGAGGTTAAATAAATATTATTAGGGCTTAATTAGTAAAATATCATCAAATTTGCTTAGTTCATAGCTTCATAACCTTTGACCTTTGACCAGCTACAGTCAGTCAGATCAACTCAACCCTCCAAGACTGTCAGACTACAGTTGCTTTGCATTGTCCTACCATGATGGCAATTATATAGTAGCATCCAATTAAATTCTTGATTAATATGGGTTGTTGCTATGTTGATGTTCGTGTTTCAAGACCTTGTTCAATGTGCCCTTTTTTAACTTTGAGCCCCTCCAAAGGTCACTGCGCGGCCTTTACGTCACCGCGTTATATAGCCTCCCCTCATCCACTGCACTGATTATGTGCTGGGTAATAAATAATCTGTAGTCACTTTAGGTGTGGCGCGTATTAGCATGGAGCTAATAACATGGTGCAGCGATCCGCTGCGTTTTCCCACTTTAGCTTCAATGCTAGTTAACGCTCACACACGGAGGATTACACAACAGTTTTGAACACATATTTCCCCAAATGCATTTGGTATTTTTCCATGCTTAATGCCACTCGACAGAGGTGCGCTGGTTAACGAGTTAAACATCAAGACAAGAGAATATCACACAAGCCTCGTTTAAGCACTTTACCTAGTGCTAACATTAGCTACCACGATATGCTAGGGCGGATCGCTGCAGACAGACATGTGACTCTCGCCATAAGTTGTGTAAGATTTCTTCTTTGAAACAGGGTGGACACTTTAGCAGCTGCTAAACGGTGTAATATCGTGAAGATTACTTACCATCCACATTCTGTGTCCCGTCACCGAAGCCCAGCTGTTCGCGTCAGAGTTCTGAGATCGCAGGAAGTCGAAGTCATCCGCTTTAGTCAGCGCTGACCAATAGGAACACGCCTTACATTTTTTCCTAAAAACACTTTACGAGCGTAAACTTGCCTAAGACTTTAGGAAATTGTTGGCCTTTGCCTGAAAACCACTGAGGTGACTTCAGATGACTGTAAAACAAGGTGGTTACAGGATGTTCATGCGAGATGCGCAACCAAAAACCGTTGAGTTCAAAAATCTTAGACTCCACCGAAAAATTCTGACGTGCAAAAGTAAAAGTTTCAAACAAAAATGAGTGATTTCAATAGTAGTGATAATTATTAATAATAATAATAATAATAATAATAATAATAATAATAATAATAATAATAATAATAATAATAATAATAATAATAATAATAAGTTTCAAAGCAATTTTTGTTTCAAACAAATTCTTATTATTTCATTGAGACATTTTTTGTTTGTTTGAAACACTTTTGTTTTGAAAATCCCAGTTTTTTTGTTTGACATGTTTGTTTGTTCTTTTTTTTTTTTTTATTAAATACTACTTCTTTAGTTTGAAATTTTTTTTCTTTATTTATTTTATCAAATAATTGTGAAACAAATTTAACTCCATACAAAGTGTCTCAAAAACAATATTTACATATTATTTTGAGACATGATGAAACTGGCTTATTTGCTTGTCACGTCTATGTCTTATAGTAATAGCTGCAGAGAGGGCAAGAAAGTGTCAGGATAGGACTCTGTGATGAGTTAAATGATAAGTTATCCTCTTGTTAAAAAAAAAAAAACAGACACTGGTGAGACACTGGTGATGGGATGAAGCTTTTAATTTCAGTTCGTGATTGTGACAGTAATGCCTCGCTTAGTAACAGGGAAGGTAAAGAAACGAAAAATCCACATGTCACTCAACATCAGTCCACCGAGAGTTTGTCAAATTTGAGAGATCCGACATGAAATGTAAAAGTAACGAGAAAGAGAAATGTGGGGAAAAAAATGTAGATTGTCCTTAAAAATGATTTTAAAAGCTTTATCAAATTAATTAATAATAATAATAATAATAATAAAAGAATGAAAAACACTATGAACTCGCTTAAAGCTGAATCCCCCACACCCTCCTCCCAGATCCAACACCTTACTAAAGCTTACCTGTGTGACGCGCCACCTGGTCAGTGACCAGAATCAATGACATCCCTTTCGGTGGACCGGAGCCTATTGCGTTGCCAGGCGCTGCTTATAAATGGCACATGCTTCGAAGATAATCATTGGAGGTGGGACTTCTCACGGTAACCTATTAAAGGCTCCTTAAGATCCTGATCTCATCATGATCAGGTCAGATGCGGTAAAGATGATTTCTCTGAACAGGCTCAGATTGGGTAAGACTTGGTTTGGGGAGTGTGGCGTTATCTCTGCTGCGCACTTTGAACAAACGGGCGAGAAAATGTGGAGTGACTTTATTGTGGCTGTTTTGTCCCCTTGCAGTATTCCTGGTGTGTGGTTTCTTCTCTTTTGGGGGTGAGTATATATTTATATTGAGCTTATTTCCTACAGATGAGTCACTTCTGACCTAATTTTTTATGTTTTTTTTTGTTGTTTTTTTTTTTAAACTGAATATCTGACGGTGTCTGTGCATGTAAGCAGAATTGACAGTAGATTTTAGAAACGTGTGACTGTGGGATGCCCGGAATCTGAACCTCCTTCCCGTCACATCAAATAGAGTAAATTGCTCCCCTGGCCCGGCTTGTTCTTTGAGAGGCGCGCACGGCAAGAGCGCAAGCGGCAACGTCTCGCAGACTGACGCGAATCCAATTCGCGCCTCTGGAGAAGCCACTTATTGAGGCGCGTCAGACGCAAAACGGGAGGGACAACATGCACTTTGGCCTGTCATCATTTCATGGAAATACTCTCGTTAGCTTTGCGCTCCTGTTCTGTTGGAGCCGCCGCTCTCCTGCGCAGAGCAGAGCTGAGTCTCTGAGAAGAGATGGAGTTGCGATCGGGACGGAGACGCAGGTTGATTTGCAAGAAAATGCACGGTCGTGTGCGTGCCAGCTTTCTAGAAGGTGACCCCCGCTGCGTACTGTTCGCGCTTCGAAAAGGATCCAGGACGCAGAAACTGAAAAAACAAACAAACAAACCGAGATTCACTTCGGAGGTTTGTTTGGAAACCGAATTGCTTTCTGATCTGTTTCCCGTGTATGTGCATGAGCCGATGGACAGTTTGTGTTGTCTGTTATCAGTAAAACTGCAGCACAATGGCGATCTTTTGACTTGACGCCGTCTTGGCAATTTCCCCCCAAAATGCAACTATACTGCAACTTCACGTTTGCAGTATATTGTATTGTTTGAAGATATGCAGCCCGAAAGCCATTTAGACTATAAGTTCACATGAACCATTTGCTTCTTGCAGATCCTGTGAGAACAACGGGGCGTGAGAAAGGGTGAGTTAATTTCCTACCTATTTGTTTAGTTTTCAAAAACAACTTTACATTACAAAAGCATGGCATTTGCATAGGGATATGTACAATTGGTAGAACCCTTGGTATAACTGGTACCATTTAGTTAAGAATGTTTTAAATAATGAAATCAAATAAATCTTCCAAGTACCCCCGAGATAACAGAATATCAATGGGGAAGAACTGAATTAGTAGTTAGGTAAATATGAAGTCAACCGGAAGGAGCCACTGGAGAACAATGAGGAACACAAACTATATTTACTGAGGAATTAGTGGAGAGTGCCAAACAGCCCAGAGGGACTAATCAGGAGTGAATAGTGCACAGCAGATGCAAAACCTCTCCGTACAAAGCAGGAGTTCAGAGTCAGCCAACATGGCAGCATGGGCGAGAACAATGAAAATAGTTTGTGGACTACTTTGAACAAAGAAAAAAAAGAGAAAGCGTTTCTGACATCCTCCAGATTTTCTGTATTTTCTTGGCAGCTGTTTTATCATCTTTTTTTTCTTTCTTTTTTTCAATCCCCTTTTGTATTTCTGTCTCCTCGCTTTCTGACTGCCTACATGCCACATTTGACATTTTCATTTTTCCGTGGGGCAACACAACACAATCCAACGTGTGGAATAGCCCTGATTTTAGATCTGAGTGGTCCCAACATTGTTCTGAGTGGACCAGAGCCCCCTTAATGCAGCGGTGCGTAACATTTACAAAATATGTGGTTGATAAATGTATTGTGATAGTATGATATAAGACAGATAACCTGAGAAAAACCGATGACGGCAGCTATGTTAACCGGCGGATAAATGGTTTTCTGGTGAACAATTAGCACATTTAGAAGCGAATACACGAGGATGATTGACAGTGCTTTTCACAAGTTATCTGTCTGGTACCATAACGCAACAACATGGTGACAGTTTAACAAATATGTGAAATAAATAAAAAATTAAATAAATAAAAACTATAGAAGTTACGTACTGTCGTTTTAAGGTTATTTTGAAAGCCATCTCTATAACTGGGACATCATTGGAAGGGGAAAATTAGAACAAAAGTCAGTATAAAAATCTTTCCCTGTGAACTGGGCATGAAGATCATAATATCACTGCCTCAGTATACTAAATGTTACTTTAGTAGAAGACTACTAAAATCACAAATGTTATTTACTTTTGCCTTCACAGTTGCATGATACACATTTTAATGGCTGATTTTCACAACTGCTTATTCATAGCTATTGCAGAGTGGAGGTGCTCTTTGTGACCTTTTCATTGCTACCTTCAATGCTAATTGTGCCAAGCTGCTTTTATCCAAGCTCATCAAAGAGCCTTTTGTTTAAAACGCCAACTGAAATCATAAATTTTTCATCAACTTGACAATTTTTATTGAAACGTCCGTAACATTGGCTACGAAACAATCAGTTGTAACATTTGTTGCTCTTATTTATGTTTTGCAGATCAACAACCACGGGATGTGGGTCTCCTTCAAAGCTCTCGTGTGGATGTGAAACTTATAATCCTCGAAATGCCACTTGCTGTAAAGGTGAATTGGGGTGGGAAGTGTTTCTGGAAATCTTTGGGATAGGATTGTGAGGTTTTACAATGCAATGCTTCTGTGCTAAAAAAAAAAAAAAAAGTGTTACGATATGTAAACATAGGCGCTTCAATCCAATCATAGAGACAAGTTATACACTTTCAAAAGGAGAAATTGTAAAGTCAACATAGCCAGACTAAATACTAACAAAGGTTTCCGAAGAGGATTCTTTAGGACAGTTTAGACTTTTATCATTGTGTGACTACATTTTCATTGAACCTTTGGTGTTTCAGGTAACCTGACAGAAGGCCTGAGTGAAAGGATGTCTCAATGCTGTGGAAAGGAGGCATACAACCCACTTAATGAAATATGCTGTAACCAAACTGTGAAACCCAAACCTTCACATGATGCCAAATGCTGTGGCAGAGGTACGTAGTGAAGTTAGAGGTATTGCAAAGTTTTTCACACTCAGAAAACATTCCACTTGGCCATATGCACATACCACTACATAGAGATTTCGTAGTTGAACTGGGTTAAAGTTCAGGTCAAATTTGTGGGGCGACGGTGGTAGGAGTTTGTCCTGTGATTGGTGGGTTGCCAGTTTGAACCCTGTCTCCTTGTGTCCTTGGGTAGAGTGAAGTGTTTTGTAGCCCTCTGGTCTATACAGATACAGGTCATTTACCAATGAAGTGTTTCACACTTTTCAACAGTGCCTTATGATGAAAAGAAGAACGTCTGCTGCAGTGGCAAACTGCTGGAGAAACGTACTCCTGACCATCTGTGTTGCTACGGGAAACTGTTTGACTCTTCCATTGAGAATTGTTGCCAGTCTGTGTTTCCTCGGATACAGCTGAAAATCAACAATTCCAACGTCTGTGGTAAGTGACTAGGCCCTGTTTCCACTTTCTTTTTCTTTTTTTTTTTTTTAATTTGTAAAAAAGATTATTCTTGATTTTGCCTGATAGTAGGCAAGAAACCTTAGGTTTGCATTTCCAGTTTGCAAATTCAAGCCCAGTCTCATCCTGCAGCTAGCCAGAGCTTGCCAGAGCTACCTACAAGAAAGTATTTAGAAACTGGCATTATCTACTAAAACATTAAGTCTAATTCTGCTTTTTATACATTCACCTTTATTTATTAGCTTTTTTAATTTATGAAAATATCTTCCTTTGTCTGATTGTCTTAGCAGATAATTAGCAGACAATGAAAGGACATTGTCTGCTAATAGACAAGACACTTGCTCTTGTCTATGTGCAAGTGTCCTCCTGTGGACATAGACATGAATACGCACTTGCAGAGTAGCATGCAACTGCAAAACTATGTCCCAGAGGAACAAGACATGAAACTTTTCAGTTCCCATTTAATATTGACATAAGATCACAAGATGTAAATTAATTAATAGTGAAAATTATTTGGATTTAGTTTTATTCTATTTAAAGGTTATTTTAATCTTCTTTCTTACAAAAGGCTGCAAGAGAAAAAAAAAATAAAAATCCATTGCTCCTCAATGGAGGGCAATCAGTGCTTGCAGGACCGTTTATGTTGGAATCATTTTTAATAGGCCAACACTGAAAATGTACATTTTTGCTGATAATTATTAAAACACAAAGTGAAATGATATTTGTTTTACGTTAAATATTTGCAAATGTACTTATGTTTACTTTTACAGAGAAGAACTTAACATGTGATCCCACATTTTCTGAAACAAATCACTGGTATGTAATAACATTTTGTCACCTTGTGTAGTAAATGTACCAAACGCTAATGCATGACAGTCACGTTTGTTTATGTTCAGATTTTGCCTTTAATTTTTTTCACATTTCCATTTTGTCCGTCCTACATGCATTCTTGCATGATTCCAGATACATTTGTCAGCAAATGAAATTATTTATCTACTTTCCTAATAGACTGCCACACAGTTTGAATTGCTTCTGTAAGATAGAACGTGAAGGCGTTTCATATCAACAATAAAAATTAAAAATACATGTTGCCATTTGGTTTTGTAGTATTCTTAATTTTTCTCCATTTGATACTAATTCTTTTTTTTCCCCCCAACTCCAGCAATAACTCGAGTGCTAACAACAAAATCAATACGGAATCAGACAAGGTAAAGTTTAAAATGATTATTCTGACATTGAAATTTCACTACCCTTTGTGTTTGTAGATCCCAGTGCAGGTCAAAGTAGAGATAAAACCTTTTCAATCCACATTCCTATTTCCTGGCTGACTGCTATTCATTCATTGTGTCCTTTTGGTGATTTTTATCAACACTTTCATAGAGGAGTGAGGAAATGTCAGCTTTCTAAGATACATGAGAAATACACTAAGTCTGAGCAAACTGAGGCGTCTCCACTCAGCTCAATAAGTGTGCTGTTTGACTGCTGAGGCAAATCAAAATGTCTTCAGAAAAGCCAAACATGTAGGTGGCATAATCCAAGAAGTCAGGACCAGACCAATATCAGCGAGGTGGTTGTAAAAAACCCCCAAATGCTGATGACTACACCGAAGTGCATCACCTGATTCAATAAATCATTCATTGCTGAAATGAATATATTACATAAATGTATTATGTTTTCACAGAACAAAAACATAATACGACAGCCGACACACGTTACATTCTATCAAACGCCATTATCAAAATGTACATCAAGTAAATTGATTACGAAACAAACCAGATGAGTTTTCAGACGTAATTTAGCATAGAAACAGACAATTTATAAACTAACAACACTATTTTGAAGTCCATCCTATGGCACAGGTGGAGCTGGTGGTGTGCTCCATCTACCTGGTTTTAGTGAGAAGGCTAGCAGCAATGTTTTGGATCAGCTGCACAAACTGTCTGAGATTTTATGGAGCTCTTTGAAGACACTGGTGCAGTAATCAATTTAACTGTATATTTCTGTTTTTTGTTTTTTCTTTCATAAAACTGCTTCATCCAGCAGGTTTGTGAGGTCGGGAATGAAAGGGAGGTGTACCATAAGAAGAAAGGTTTTAATTGCTGTGGTCACTACTATTTCAACACTACCCTCTGGTCTTGCGAGAATGAAAAACTGCACGCGAAAATCTAAAATGACACTAATTTGTTGTCTTAACCTGACTAGTTTCTGCATTTTTATAATGAAATTTATGTAGTGGATTTTTTTTTGTGCAGTCTAAACATCAGTGAGGGAACATTCAAGTAAGTAACCTTTGCTTTTAATCACCATTTGTAAAAGCAAAGTCTTGCATAAATCCCTCTTTTTTTAATTTAATTGGCTATTCTGGATGTCACGACTCTAAAATTGAGTGAAGAGAAAAATGGCTGCTGCCGAACTTCAACATCCTGTCATCATGAGAACACCTATTCCATATGCTTCAGAAACTAAGCTGTGTAAAATATGCACTTGTTTAATGATGTTTTGACTGACTAACCACAATGTCACTTCTCCAGTCCACTGTGTTCATGTATTCTCAGTATGTTGCCAGTGGCTGGTCCGACATGCTTATTGTTACTGTATTGTGTCTCATTTTTGCTGTGCTAACCCAGTGTGATCACAACTTAGCTAAGAACCAGTCTGTCTTTCCACGTTCAAAGAACCAGCTCTACATCATGCCTTTAAACTTCAATATTTCTGTCTCAGGATTGCGGTAGAGGGCGATAGCTTATTGGACCAAAATGGCTGTTCTTGTCTCTGATCCATGTCGACGGCTCAGTTATGATTGTAGTTTTAACAGCCAGTGGTTTTGAACATACTTTACAATGCGAGCTGGATCTTTACGACGGTCTCATTGTGAACTGGGAGTGGGTTGATGGTGCTGTTTGTCAGAATACAGTGGGATTTGTTATGTGATTTGGTGCTAACTGCTTTCAGGAATACAACATAACTATATTCAAAGACAAGAATATGTTTACAAATAAATATTCATAGCACTTGTGGTGCCACTGTTAAACCAGGCACACAATGTTACAAGTTCTTATGGAAAACCAAACGCCTCTGCAATAAGCTCTGGCTTTCCCAGCCGAATTAGCAACTTCAGGGGTGTTTTTGTTGCTTTTTCAGGCTGGGACTCAGGAAATGTTTGCATATGAACAAAATGAACCAATATTAACTCTACCTAGCTCAAATAAAAACTCTTGACATTTGTTGGGAAATTTAATCATCAATGCTAAATAAATTCATCTGCTTAAGAGAATATTTGAGCTCAGCTGTACAAATGAATCTCTTCGAACAACTTAAATGATTACATTTTTTGACCCGACTTGTCAATATTTAATGGGTTTTTGTCCAATTTGAGGCACTTTAAAATGTAAAATAAGTAAAAAGCAACACTTACTCCTTACCACGTCGCTGCCTTTACCTTTTAAACACATTTCTATCTTTCCTCTGTGTCAGCTATGAATTGGTGCCACAAAGAGTCGACTCTTTGAGTGGTGTAAACAGACTTGGTCACAAGCAAACATTAGCACAAAAAATTTATTCATGGGTTAAAAAAAACAACTTGTGAGCAAATACAGTCTATACGTACAATCTTTAGGATTTACAGAGCTTTTCACTTTAGCAATAACATTTGTTGCTGCATTTATACGATACATGCAACTTCTTAATTACTATACACATTATACCATGTTAACTGGAAAGTTTCTCTGTCTTTACTATATCAAAATTCTGATGTGATTTTTTTTAAAACCGAAATTACTGCCACTAAATATGTAGAAATGTAATCTCATCTGCACGCCATGTTTATCTTAAAGGGGGGGAAGTGTTATGCAAAATTGACTTTTTTGAGCTTTATGTCATGTACATCAGAACCGAGCGCCGTCCTCGACAACAAAGCTGCTGTTCTGTAACGCTTCCATGTCACAGAACAACATCCCCCCCACGGCCGCTCGTCTAAGCTCCTTCAGACTAGCCAGAAGTTTATGCTCTGCACTTTCAAATGCAGATTTACTAGTGGAACTGTGCATTTGACTCTCCCAAAAGCTAAGAGTGTCAGAAAGAGTGAGAGTTCTTAAAGAGAAAGAGGCACGTTGCATTTTGAAATCATAATATATTTTTACACCGTTACTGTCTACAATGGTAAAAGTGAAGCTCGATCAGTGAAAAAAAGCTAGCCCATCATTTTGCCATATATTTTCTGCTTGTCTTGGGGGGAGATCCATTGTCCTAGCAGGGTCTGCATAGGATGATGGATTTTTTTTCCTGCAGACTTTTGCCCAGGGAACTATTGCATATGTTTATGACAAAAGCTATACTGTTTATATATAAGCTTAATAGATGTCATATAATGTGGCTTTTGATAATATATATGTTTACATATACATTTGTGTGCTACTTTCTTTTTTTATATATATATATATATATATTTGCATACTTTCCTTGCTCCAAAACAAATAGTTTTGTGTAGAAAGGGTTTTTATTAACCTCGACTTGATGATTGAGCTAAAACAGAGCATCTAACAAGTTCAGGGACATGAATGTAAACATTGTAATCCCATATTGTTAATGCATCAGTTGTCGACAACAACAAGAAAAAAAAAAAACACATAGCTTTTTGTGACTTATGTTTCTTTCTAACAGCTTCGATTATTTCATATGAATGTGAATTCTGTACTGTAACACATGCAATAGTTATGGAAAACATGGTGACTGAATGTTTCCTTTTTACTGCATGTATTTGAATGAGTTTTTTTCTTTTTAATAAAAAATATACTCAATGTTTATTCACAATATATTTTTTTTATCAATATACTGTGTGTTTATATTGACTGGTGTCATTCAAATAAAGATTTTGACCATTCGCAGTTGACTGGGTTGGTTCTTAATCGAATGATTTATGATGAAGTCGAGGTTTCGCGTAACTTGACAGCCTAAAATATCTATCGTATTGATGGGACGGCTTTTATCGGTTCTACAGTTCTTGCAAAAATATTACACGCCCGTTGATCCTCAGTGTGGGTTAATGTGTGCAGTGCACAGCTGGACAACCGTACATCTTTGACAGAGTCAAACCCAGAAGCAGAAGAAGTGGAGCCTCCTGCATCGCCACGCTGGAACTTTGATAAAGAGACAACAATTAACAAAATAGATGGATTACTTCATTTAAAGCTTAGGGGCTAACACCATCAATGTTTTTTGGAACCTCATTTATTTACACCACAGAACTCTGCCATTGCAAAACGGTTGTGTGGACTTTTTCTGACCACTGGGTTCTATGTGTGCCAATTTAATCTGCCTTTTGTTAGTAACTTTTTTTTTTTTTTTTTAAAAAGGCCTCATTGCCCAAAGCTAATCAAGATTTGATTAGTTTATTGGTATAAACTAAAATGTAAGTGATATGTTTAAGGGGCCCTGAAAGCGGAAACGACAGGCTGATAATCCGCCGTTCATTTTGTGCAGAGCTGCAGCGTTTATGGTTTTTAGAGAAGCTGGCTGACTCAAGTGTCTCTGTGTTTTTCAAACAGCTGTAACCAGGCTTTTCAACCTGATCCTTTGAATCTAAAGAAAACAACATAAAGGTTCACTCATGCACTTGTGTTTACTTCAAGTCTCCTGATGAGTCGTGAAAGTACACACACTCTTTGTTTGGTGTTAAACACCGGTCTCACTCTCACTCTCACTCACTCTCTATGGTAGCCCTGAAGTGCAAAACCACTTCAACAAACACAACTACAAGTTGAACCACACAAGAACATACGCAAAACCACAGTGACATTATTCACTTGTGTGAGTTGCTGAGTTATTTGTGTGAGTTGTTGAGTTTACATAGCAGAACTTTTTTGACATGTCCAAAAGAATAAGAGGGAGTTTGTGTTAATAATTAGTGTTACATGTGTTGGACTGAAACATAGACATTTTGGAAACTGGTCCTCCAAGAGCGAAGTCTCATGACACTCTGACCTCAGATACAAATCATTAAATGATCGTCTGCAGACCATCAGACAGATTTGACTTGATATCAAGCTATCAGAAAACTTGTGCTTTCTGTGTCAGGTCCTTTGTCTTGTAAGCAAGACAAAGGACCTGACTGGATCATAGTAGAAGCAGCAATCACAGAAGAAAGAGGAAATGGAGGAGAATAAATACTTATAAATAACAGATTAGACTACAGACACAGTATTGATAGTCTTTACAAGAAAGGAGAGAGCCAATTGAATTTCCTCTGGAAGTATGATTATACCATGACGATGACGTTAAGAATTTTTACTTCTCGCTATTTTATAGCACAGTTACCTCATACAAGTGCCGTTTATATCAAGCATGACTTAAATAAAAGTAGATAAATTTGACATTCCAATTTCATGCCTTGAAATTCTTAAAGAGCCAGAGCGTGACGGCACGCCATCAGAACAATGCCACTCCATTATGCCATTTGCAACCATCCTGAGCTTGGATTTGCACTTCACATCAAATTTGCAAAGAAAACTACATCAGCTGACAATTTAAAAACCATGCATCTTATTTATTTTTACACTGAGAAGATCTGGCAACGTTCCAAAGGAGGATATTGTGAAAAGAAACAACATATATAAAAGAATTAGTTAAATCAACCAATCAGACTGGATTGATCAAATGCCACTAAGCATACACCCAGAGCTCAACATTAACACTAAACTGAAGTCATTTGTTTTGAATAATCTAAGGCATTTCCTTAGATTATTCCTTAGATTAGAATTGTCAATGACATCAGCTGCAGAAACCTGCCGGCATTCCCCATAATTCAATTTGGTAATTTCCCTAACTTGAAAAAGTATGCTTTTTTTTTGTTTTTGTTTGAAAGGAACAAGCATTTTATTGTTGGTTTGGAGTCATGCGGCATGCAAGTGATGACATCTAAGTTCAAATGTGGAAAGGTTGTTGAATAAATGCTTCAGCGATTTCCAGTTATGTGCGATTAAGTTCAACAAGTGACGCCAGACCAACACATAATTGCAGAGTGGATCACTTAGGTTTTTTCTGAGGATTAGAAAACATTTTGAACTGACTTCACCAAAATAGTGTCATTATGAAGTGTCCATGAAAGTAAATCTAGACACAGGAATTTAATGAGAACCAAGAAAAGTATGACACAACTGCAAACATACCAAGACAAGATCATTCACCTATTAACAGGAGACTATTGTTCAGAGAACAAGCCACCAGGTGAAATCTGAATGACAAGAAGAAGCTGTTAAAAGAAAGCCATAAGACATTGCAAAGCCAGAGGTCAGGTGACAGGAAGGCCTGCAAGATATTATCCGAGGGTATGCACAAAATTATCACTGCACCGGACCCCAAGAGTGCAGCCACATCTTCAACTCGCACCATGTGCACCATCACACAAAACCGGCACAAATCTGAACTACATAAACGCAGGCCATACACACGTAATGTGCAACCTTGCCAGAGCCCACCAGAACCGCACATGTGGTAAAAAGCTCAGGTGGGGTTCAATCGACCAGTCTTTGCTCTACTGGAGGGTGAAAACCACGCTTATTCACTTCCAGCTTACAGAACAGGCTCCATCCGCCAAATAAACAAACTAAACTGACCAATAGTCTTTAGTGTTTGGTGTGCCCAGCTCCACTCACTGCTCTAAGTTTATTTTTGATCTGTTTTTTTGCAGTAAACACACTGTACAGTTTTACATTTGGAGTTCTCTTAAAGAACCTTATTACTATCAAACAAACTGACCTAAGTATGTTGTAATTTTCTTATTAACTAAATAAATGCTGATTGTGATAAGAAAAACTAATTATTTCACACAGATGTGGCTTCATACAACATGTTTTGACACAAAAGACAGTTTTTTTCTCCACAATTTTGTTCATACTAGGGCTGGAAAGTAAAAAAAATCCCAAACCCATTTTTCTCTTTTGTTGCTTAAATGAAAATCTCAAGGTACGCACAGGTGCCACTGGTATGGGACACAGTAAAGATGTAAGGCAAAGTCAAATGAGATCAACTTTGAACATTTAAACTTTTAAATGTCCCAAAAGTTTCAAAGTTCACTTTGTGGAGCAGAATTAGTGCTTCACATCACCCTAAACTGGATAGAGTGCTGTGAAATCCTAGAAGACGGGCATTGCTGGGTTTCAGATGACGAAGCATCGACGTGACCCAGTGCAGATGGAGGAAGGAAGTAAACCCAGCCCAGTGACTTTTGTTGGTCCAGCATCAAAATGCCTAAAGTCTGTGATCAGTACGCTTTTCCCCAACATTCTCTGTTAGAAAAACACTCCGCCTTTGTGAGCTCGCCCTCACATGTGGCCAACTTCCATAAGAGAGTCACATTATCTTATGAGAGGCAATTGATGGCTGCCTGGAAACCACTGAGATGACTACAGATTACTGCAAACCTTCAAGATTATATAACAAGTGGTTTTGTGGGGGTTTTTATTGAAATAATACGGATCATATCGGTTTTTTAGAGATATCTCATCAGTTCCAGCCTATTTAGGACATTAGCATACTTGTGATCAATTTTGTTCTGAACCGGAGAAATCCACTTCCGGACCTCCATCTGAATTTTGCGTGTCATTCGGGTCACATGTCTGAAACCCATTAAATCATTAAATGATTGAAAATGAATGCTCACTGGGAAGGAAAAACTTTAAAATCTGACTCATACATTGACCGATGATTACAAATATATTGGATAATATTATTTGAGTGACCAGAACTTAGGATTTATGCTTAGCTTAGCACTGGAACAATTATATCCATGACGAAACCACAAGAAGATCACTTCCTTCATCTGATTATCCTGCCTGTTCAAAATGAAAAGCTGTAGATGTACACACTAATCCTTTTACTAGAAGATCCTACCTGTTACAAAATATTTTAAATACAGAAGCGTTTGTAAGAATAATACGGTACCAGACAGGGGAACAACGTTTATAATTAAATTAAACACAGACAAATACAGATCATCGCAACTGCTTTTTGTGGATTAATATGTTGTATGTCTCTTATCAGATACAATGTCCTTGGCCAGGTGGTACCGGGGCTTTGAGGTGCGTCGCGACTCGCGGTGACAGTCGGTACCGAGTCTTTCAATCAGGATTTCTGATATAAAGACAGACATTCTTTCTATCTGTCTGTGGGACCGACCCAGACTGCCTGTAGTGAACTGGCGGGTTTTTTTTTACCACTATTGCAAGGACAATTACAAAAATATAAATAGAAACAGTTTTTCTAACGTCAACATCAGACCCACGTTTTATTTACAAACCAGTGTATGAATAAATATTCTTGGCCATAATTTGTTAGAGGCACAGATCAGTTCCTCCTCCTCTTCCTCACCATGGACCTGGAGTCTGAACAACATGGAGGCAGAAACTGAGAGTCATTATTAGACTGAGGGCAGCCAGACTAGTTTATTTAGATATATTATTATATTTAGCTAAATATTATTGCTGAGGGACACAAGCAGGCCTCCTGACAAACAGATTAAAATAAAATAATAGTTGAAAAAAAAATTTCTGAAAAAAAAAAAAAACAAAACACCCAAAACAAACAAACTCAAATAGGGCAATAGGGGCATGAAAGATAAAAGGGGCAGTTGCTCAAACACCCTATGCCCCCCCCCCCTGCACATGCCTACTGAAAATATAATTTGAGTTCCTATATATATTGCATAACCCAAATGTTCACAAAACTCGTATATTTGACATGGGGCGTTTATATTTTTGCCCAGTATATGTTGTAACTTGTATCTTCTTCAAATAGATCCTATGCAAAATGTAAACAGTCTTAAAAGAAACATGTTTAAAGGGTAACAATTTCTCTCAGCTGGACCTTTAGTCCCAGCATAAATCAACTTTTTAAATAAACTAAACCACCAATGGTTCTCCAAAGTGACAGCTGTTATGACTGCTGTCTGCTCCAGGTAAACAAAGCCTCCTCTCAAGAGCGTCACACTGCTGAGCCTCATGAAAAGAAAAGAAAAAGAACAATATTTTCTTTTAATCTGTTGACGCAGACAGCTTCTTTTCATTGAAGCGTGATGTGCTATGGCAGATAAAGGTGATGGTATCAAAGCATGTATCTGTCTGGGAACATTGGAAAACACTGAAAGGGCCAAACCACAGTCACCTCTCAAAACCAGTACAAGTCACCTGACAGGTTGTAGGCAGACACTGTGCGGTTTGCAAAAGATTAAAGGCTTTTGTGGGATCTTAACAGGCTGTTTACTCCCTTTACCAAAGCCCCAAAAGCAGATTAAGTGAATTTTAAATCCACAATCTATTAGGCATCATAGTGGTTGACATTTGACCCGCAAGACAACCCAAGAGTTAAGTTAGATGAATGACTGAGCATTAAGACTTTTCAGGCTGTTAGAGGAATTAAGTTCTTGTTAATTGATGGCTTGATCTCCCTCACAGTTGGCATCGCTCGGTACGCTTCTAGTACTCCGTGTAGGAGTCCAGAAACAATGTATTGTACACACAAAAATACAAGCTAAAGGGGAACAAAGACAAAAAAAAAAAACACTTTCATCTTTAACAACCAGTGAATAAATTGCTACAGGCATCGAGTATTTTGCCTCAGAGGTTAGCAGAAGATCCTGCAGATGGTTTTTGTTAGAGTGAGTCAGAATGGTCTGACGATTCAGAAAACCACAAATAGTTATGAATAGGCTGGATGCACATCCTGGTTGTGGCTGGAAGATTTATTTACTTATTTTTTATTTATTTATTTATTTTCTGGGCTCTTAATCGTTGGACTAAATACAACATGTCACTCTTTAAATGCTAATTGTAATCTTGTTTTCATTGAGACAAACTTAATATCAGAAGTCAAACAGTGGCTTTCAAAAGTATTCATACCTTTTGAGTCTTTCCATATTTTGTCACCTTACAAACATAAATATAGTTATGTAAAAGCCCAACACAGAATGGAATACAATCTTGACGTACAGAGAAAATTATAATGGAATCAAAACATTTTTTTTACAAATAAAAAACTGAAATGTTTGGTGTGTGAAAGTATTCAGCCCAGCCCCCCCCCCCCCACGAGGCTAAGCTTTGCAGAACCACCTTTTGCTGCAACTCCAGCTGCAAGTGTTTTAGATTAGAGACTGAAATGTTTGCCCATTTCTTTTTTTGGAAAAATGACTGAAGCGCAAGACATGATCAGCTGGAGGACATTTGTGAGCAGCAGTTTTCAGGCCATACCACAGATTCTAGATTGGGTTTAGGTATGTGATCAGCGTTCTCCTCGCTCAGCCTGTAAATTTAGATGTGATATTTGTCTTGGAAGATTTACAGTTGTGCCGTCTTTCATGTGGCTTGAATAGCGCTCTGTGAAATGTTCAAAGCTTGGAAAATATCTTCACAAACCATTCCTTTGAAGCTCTGGCACGTGTCCTTGTCCTGCTGGAAGGTGAACCCAGTCCACCGTGAGCCTCTGGGCTTCATCTGTGATCAGCGTTCTCCTTGCTCAGCCTGTAAATTTAGTTTAGGTGTAATATTTGTCATGAAAGGTTTACAATTGTGTCGTCCTTCATGTGGCTTCAATAGCACTCTTTGAAAAGTTCAAAGCTTGGAAAATATCTGTATACTCTGAGCCTGCCTTAAACTTTTCCCGCAACTTTATGACTAGTTTTATGCATCAGGAGTTACTTGAGTTGATTGTACACCATTTTGTGTTGGTCTGCCACATAAAATTCTAATTAAATATATTTCTGTTCGTGGTTGTAATGTGACAAAACATGGAAAAGTTCAAGGCGTATGAATACTTGCAAGTCACTGTATTTTTTAATAGACAATTGAAGAAGATTTTGCCAACTTGAGGTGCATGTGTTTTCCTGATCGTGCCAAAGTGTGCATTGGCAGGACACAGTCAGAAATCCTCTTCACACATTGTCAGACGAACTGTTTGCATTTGATATGAGAGATATGGTTTTTTTCTTCCCATGACAAAATAGATGATTTCGCATCACCACCCAAAACAAAGCAAGCCAAAACAAAGTGACTTCAGGTGTTCAGTTTTGCCACCTTAGTGCTTTCACTCATTCTGTCGTCTACTCACAGTTCAATCTCACAGTTAAGGTCTTGTATGTTGCAACAACAAGGTGCTTAGCATCGGACTGCCAGCTTATTAGTCACTCTTCGGCTTATTTTCTTTTTAGAAATTGTAGAGTACTCACTGTTTAGATCAATATTAGATTACTTTTTTTTTAGATTATTATGCAGAGAGTCTCCCATTATCGCAGCCTGGAAAAGGAATTAGAACAAAAGAATCAAAGCGCTATCTCAGCATTTATTTAATCTGAATTTGATCATCTCTGCACTGCAAAAACCGACAAGTTAAGTTAACCCAAATGATTTAAGTTTTGTAACTATTTTAGTTTATTTTATTATTTGATTAGATTTTATTATGATGAGGTAACTCAAATGCATATGTTTAACTCGTTTTATTTGGTGTGTTGCAACTTATATCATTAACCATGTCTGACTAAACTGCTCTATTTAGTCATACTTATTTAAATGCATCACATGTTCAAAATTAAGTCAAGTTAACTCGAATGGTTCTTATTTAACCGACTTAGATCTCCACTGGACTTGTGCAATCCAAATGGGGATTGCACAAAAAACCGAATGTGTAATATTAGCACGACAACTTTTATAAATCAGTTTTCGTTAACTCAAAACGGTAGCTTCAAGCATAAATCATGACTACAGAAGCCATTATCATATATCAAAAATTGGTCTTTTAAAGCTGGCACCTTAAAAGTACTTACATATTTGTACTTCTATTCAAATTGCTAAATGCTTTTGAAACATTGATTTGGGTGTGCACCAATAAATTAGAACACTGTACAAAGTCAAAATTATTTCAATCTTTTAGAAGCAAATTATTTTAGACGTTTTTGTCCTTAAAGGATGTAAAAATCATGACAGTGGGAATGCTAACAATCCAGTAAAATCATTTTGAAGTACTTGTTTCTCATTAAGCTGCTCCAGCATTTCACCAACTCCTCCAGTTTTCTTCTTTGTGAAAAGTCCAACCAGCTGAAGAGGATAACCAGCCATGCTAAATAGTAATCCAGTGAATTTCGCAGTAGAGCTCATGAGAATTTGCAGAAAATTTGCAGGAAATAAAAAAAAAAACACTGCACCAAGTGCAGATGAAGAGAGCTTCTTATGTACTTTTACTCACATTATTGCCCACAAAAATGCAAAAGTTGAACAGCAAACATTTTCAAAGACATAAAGATTAAGCTTTGATCTTACAAAATAATGAATTCCAGCGTTCTTGCTCCGTCCTAATTTTATTTGACAGGGATTGAGGATTTGGCAGAGCAAACGCACTCCTTAACATTCATGCCATGAGCAGTTCCTCATAAAATTGTACTAGTTTGACAAATTCTGTTTCTACATTTGGACTAGAAAAAACTGTAGTTAGAAAGATTAAACTGCATTTCACCGAGACGTTGTGTGCCGTGTAGATCTGAATTAATAAGTTACTTCGCTATTTCAACCGAATACGCCGCTACATTTTAAATTCATGCAAGTTGACGTCAAACGACGCTCGGCGGGAGTTATGCTAGCAGGCTCCAGGAACTTGCTAGCAGGTCCATTTTTTTTTTTGCATGTTGACAAAACCATTTCATAATTTCACTTGCGAGCTCTGTGTAAACACAACGATGAAGGACAAAACACCTCCCCTGTCATTTTCACATTGCAGGTTGTGGAACTCTTCTGTGTTGGAACTTTCCCCTAATAGGCGACAAGTACGGGCAAAACACCTCGGCATCGGGTGCCAAGCTCAGCGATGACTTCAGCAAGAGGTTTTATTTCTTTGAGTATTGTTGCTTTGAATTGCTTAAGGTTTGATGACAGACTCGGACCGAATTAAATGATTCATGTGTGTTTATTGTAAATGAGTTCGTACGTCAAGCAATTTAGCCGAAGGGAGTACAAATAACCAACTTCTTTTTAGTCAGAAGCACCGTTGGGGTTTACAGTGTAGTTCAATCTCTTACATTTTCAGACTGCTGGGACTTTTCCTATTTATTTTTTTCACTGAAAATAGACTCTTGGAAGCAGTTTTATCTAAAACCTTCTCGCTAGTTTTTGTTTTGTAACGGCTTGACTGGAAACAGGACAATCCCAGAATAACAGATTATACCAGGCAATACAATGTAGTAATGACAGGTGCTTCAATGACATTAAAAATATTTAAAGAAAATAAGAAGCCACAGTTTCTGCTCCAATGTCCCATTCTAATTGTATATATATATATTTTTAAGACTTGGTCTAGTAGATTCCTTAAATTCCTGCTTGACTCAGATTTGATCTTTACCCATTACCTCATTGAGGGTATTAAAAAAGAAAAGTATTTAAGTCATGCCTCTGTTTTGATTATGCCTACTTCACTGTAGTGTTTCACCAACATATGCCAGCATGACCTGCAGGTGTTACAACAGACTGATGTCAAAACAGTGAGTTGTAGTAATGTGATTAATGTCATGATATCTGTCTTCATCTTATCAGGATAAATCTGATTTGTTGAAAACGACTTTTAATCATGGACTTCATGTGTCAGCTGGCATATGTACTTTGACTCTTTTGAATATCATGCACAGAATATGTGCATGATAACGTCTCTAATTGGGGATGAAACATTGACACTATTATTGGGAAAATAAATGACTTAGACTATCATTTCTTTTGACGCAATTTCTATTCTTGCAGCATTTCATTTTTCCACTATAAGTGAGGATTTATATCACATCACTCCTGGCCACGTAATGCCTCCTTTTTACGAGGAAAAAGTTGCTTGCGTCCCACTTTTTTTTTTTTTCCTCAATGTACAGGGCAAGATACAACAACCCTTCCAAGCATTCGATAAAGGCTTTCATCTTTGGAGACGTCATTTGATCATTGATCAATAACGGCAGATCATTTGATGACGGCGGCCAAATGACGGAGGACAAAGGAGGACAATTCAATGTGTTGGCGTCACCATCACAAAGCCCAGATTTCAGCCCAGTGGACAAGATGTGGGAAGATACGAAAATGTGCATGTGACGGTGACGTTGCCTGGCAACAGGTCTGAGTTATTCCGGTTCTGAAGGAGTGGATCGAGAAGAACGTGTCAAAAATCATGACCAGCAAAATCGTTGACCCAAACAGCTTAAACGCTACAACAATCGCTGACGCTAATCAAATATCTGTGAACTTTCTGAATACGAAGTAAGTAACAAAAAATGTCTAAAAAAAAATTGTTTTTGCCATGTTTTCTGCCGTTTAGCAAATCTAAATAATTTAACCTTAAATAAGAGAAGTTTCATCTGATTTACCAGCAATCGGTGAAGAAAAAATGTGCATCTCTTCCACTATTAGATGGTTCTTTATAGTAGACTTTGACTAGATGATAGAAGGGTACTTTTTATTTGGATTTCAAAAATTCTATTAAAGAGAGTAACAATTGGGATATGGTTGGAAGATAAGAATCTTCTTTGAAAAACTCTAGACTATTATCTTGGGATGCTTTTCTGGTGATTTCAACAGTTCTGAAAACCCCATCTGATAAAGAGTGGGCAAAGGAGCGGTGATAGCAAAATGCAGGTTGATGAGGCGAAACAGTTCAGGTGTGTTGGCCCACCGTTGCTTTGGAAACCACGTTTCTCTGCACTCATATGCAGAGATTAGGACAGGCATGCTGATATAATCACAAACGCAGTAGGATAAGGGTCAGGAAGTAATAAAGCACCCGTCTGAAACAAAGATCAACAAGTGTTTAGCCAATGCTGGTACCGCGACTGCTGAGGTACTCAACACACCAGGAAACAAGATCTGTGATACACAGATTTGTTTTTCCTGAAGCCCTCTCACTCGCACCTCAAAAAACCACAAAAGGAAAATAACTCGGTAATCTGTTAAACTTTTATTGAAGTCTTTCTTAAAGCCAATTATGGGAAGGGCGGCTAGACTGCTTATATATAAGCAGCGATTGTGTTCTGATTGGCTTTTAGCCAGACCCTGAAGAGACTGTTGCAGTAATCAGTGCGACGAAAGATAAACTCCTGGATGAGTTTCTCTATAGAGCTTGCCGAGACATTAGTCCTCTAAATCTGGAAAAGGTGATAGAAGGCCGATTTGCTAATTGTCTTTATGTGGCTCTGAATGCTCAGGTCAGAGTTCATCACTACATTAAGATCTTGTGCCTCTAGTTTCTAGTTCCAATCGCTGAACACGTGCACCACTTTAAATCTTTAGGTCCAGAGATTATGACTTCACATTTGTTTTGTTGACTTGTTCTAAGCATGGATGGGTTCTGAGTCACCTGGTGACATCATAACGTGGGGCTGTGTATCATCTGTGTATTTATGGCAGCTAATCTTACTACTTGTTATAACGTGAGCTGACGGGAGCGGGTAGGTATTTGTTTTTTTCACTGATTGAATTCTTGTAAAAGTTGATTTTTTTGTTTTTCTTTCCCATTGTTCATAAATTCAATCCACTTAGGAACCTGATTGTGCTGGTCATTTTAAATGGCTTCATTTGCATTCACATTTTTACATGCAGTTACTCAGTAAACAAGTTTTTCTGTGTTCAGTGACACGTGTTTTTTCCCTTAAAGCTTATATGTGCAAAATTTTACACCATCTCCATTAAACAGCAAACAAAACTATTTTCCTTCCATGGGGTTAGAGAGTTGTTTTAATAAGGTGTTAAGAACATTTCTGCTTTCTGAACATATTTCAAAAGCTTAATTTGATTATAGCTGACAGATTCATGTGACGATTATAAATGACTAAAATATTGTCACATCACGGGAAACTGAAGCACACAGCGTTATAACGTTGAACCTCCTCTGCCTGGATTTCTGCTCCTAAACGGCGCCTATTGCCTCATCTATCACACGTGTGCAGACTAAAAAGACATGAGCTTGTCAAAAAATATCCGTGGGTTTACAGGCAATTGAAGAAAACAAAAAAATATTGACAGTAAAATATAACAAAGAGGAACTGGAGCCAGTCTGAAATCCTGCCCTCTTCCAGTACACGATGACACCAAACTAATTTTGCGAAGGTTATGTCACACTTCATGCCGCACTCCTCTGCAGGCGTCGCAACAGGACAGCAAGCGATTGCAGCACCCACAATCTATGATCACCAAGCGAAAACTCGAGTATAAAGAAACACAATGAAGAGGCAGATTGCAAATATTTTGGAAATAGTTTTATTGCTGCTTATCAACTGCAGAAGAACACACAAAAAAAGACAGAGGAAATGGTAATGGATCCCAGGTCAGCTGGTGACTGGACTCCTGTAGCCAGGCGTGGTCAAAGTACTGAGCAGATCGATTCACACAAGTAGCCTAGAGTTTTCATTTAGACAGTAATTCACAGGTTCCTTAGCGTCTTCTTTTCATCACTAGACCTCCACTGTTTGGAAAGTTTTCAAAGACATTATCAGAACAAGAATAGATAAGTGCGCTCCATACTTCAACAAGTTTTCTCACGAAACTGCTTGGCAAGCAGACGATGCTGGACCCCACACAATCTTGAGTATATTCCTTTTCGATTATAAAGATGGTTTCAGCGGCAAAAGATAAAGGTAATTTTACTAATACAGCACATTTTCAGCGACAAGGCAATGCAAAGTGCTTTACAGGAATTGAAAGGACATACAAACAAAATAACAACCCAAAAGAAAGAGCAAAAGAAGAAAAAGCTAATAATGTTGGTCCAAAGTACCAGCAGCAAACTGGCACAGACAATGTTTTAACACATTGATTAATTTAAGGGTTGTTGCTTCGTCTACCTTTCTCTCAAAAGGAAAAAAAAAAAAAAGATGTTGACAAAGCACAAAATATAATTCACTAATCATGAGGATCACACATACTGTAACCTCAAAAACACTTACTGGAAAGCTGTAACCAGCGAGACAGCAAGTGATGTGGCTTGCATTTTCTTGTGCGAGAAAATGTGGTGGAAGCGTCACCTCCAGCAAGGGGAAGTGGCTCGCTTGTGGTTTTAAGGACTTGCAGACATCATTGTTAATTTCTTCAAGTCCAGTGCAGTTGTTGGGAGGGTCCGACAACAAGTTGGAGCAAGGTTTTCTGCACGAAACATTGAAGTTCAACGCATTGCACTGATTCAAATGAGTGAACGAATGAATGGATATTATTTATTAATCCCCAAAGGAGAAATTTACATTTCAGTACAGCCCTTCCAAGAAATAAAAAAAAAACAAACAAGCGCAAACGGAGATGGTGCCCGAGGCTGCAGCCCTGGGAATTACCGACTTTTTGTTACACAAGAATGACAACATCAGGTGAGATGAGGGGAAGAAAAATCATGGCTCACACTGCCATGATTAAAATGGACGAACCGGATGAACACATACATATGTGTGCATACATATATATGTGTTCATCCGGTATTACTTAACTGCCGCCAGTATGCACAGGAATTAAAAGGCCAGTATGCACAGGAATTAAAAGGCCAGTATGCACAGGAATTAAAAGGCCAGTATGCACACACACTGGCATATGTATGTGTTCATCCGGTTCGTCCATTTCAATCTTTTTTTTTATATGACCTCTGAAGTTGATATATTGATGTCTGTAAGGTATAAAAATATAAAACAAAGTCAAATTTTTTGAATGTTTACTTAAATGTTTACTTAAAGTCTTTCCACTGACTGTTTGTATGCTGTTCAGTTTGCTAGCTCCAATCAAATCTAAAAAAAAAAAAACAAGGCAGGTTGCAACATTCCTACATCCTTATAGCTCAGGCTGTAACGTGTTCAATGAGCTCATTAGCCCGGGGGAAGAAACTGATTTTGTGGTGGTTTGTGTTTCCAAAATGTGCTTTCCCGAGTGAAGCTGTAAGTGAAAGTCTTGGCAGATTGTGTCCAGGATGTGCAAGTCCTTTCTGCAACCCTTTGACTGTGTATTTCCTGGACTGGGGAAAGGTCAGCCTCGATAGTTCTTGTTTGATGTTTAGCCCTCCGTTTTTGTTTGTTAGTTTGTTTGTTTTTTGCTAAATCATTAATCTGACAGCTTAATGTTTTCTGTTCAAAATAATCGTCCTGAAAGCCTGACGATGCCCCCTCCGTGGTTCCAGTGGTATGTTCAGGTTGAGGTGCGGTGTTCGTTTTCATCCACACATGGCATTTGACACAGATGTCTTCAAAGAAGCAGCAACTTTTAAAAGCATCCCAGGTTTGACACGGCTTGCTTAAGGCCTCTTGGCACTTTAAAGCCTGCCTCATCAAAAAGTAGTTTTTTAGAACTAGGATCCTCATGAAGCCTTTGAAGCAAAATCAAATATGTATGTATATATATAAAAAAATAGCTTGTCATTTATTTTATCATTTATTTCTTGCATCACATTTGATACGGCAGGCTTTTCTTAGAACTTTTGGCTCGCAACGATGAGTTTTAGATGCAAAAACAAATGTTGCCTATACTATTTAGAAAACATGGAACACTTTAGGAAGTTTTTCTCTTAGTTTCTTTTTCCACCAACAAGTTTTTCCAGTCATTTATTTCACATCGTGGAAGCAACCAAACGAGTTTTCAAGCATTGATGATGGTTACTGAGCCACTAGATGTACATGCACCGTCTTCGGGATTTAAAGTCGAACTTAAAAAAAAAAAATGCTGATAACATATCAAGAAGAGCAACACCACCCATGAACTCATGTGATTCAACAATAGCTGGCTTGAAAACCATTTTATGGAAAACTGCTTCATGAGGGATAGAAATGAATTGAAGAGTGGAAGAGGGTGAATGGACTCAGAGTGAACCAGGACAACAACCTAACTGTGATCTAGTATGACGGGTAGTGAAGCTAGTTCTTCATTTTCCACTGGCTTTGAGCCAGTGGAAAATGTTCTGTATATTTCCTGTAGCACTTCATCAGTGATCAAGTGCTTAAATATATATATATGGAGTGATGCAGCACCTATTCTCTGAGCCTTTCTCAACCCTGGCAATGACAGCAACTTGACTGCATTTCTTCCATTTGTATTATTTGTCTTTCACCTTCGTCTTCACTGACTGTGTCCAGATTCATTTCTATAGTCCAGGGTAGTTGTTTGGACCTCAATTGCCGTATTGATCATCATTCTGTTCATCATAGTTGGTATCTGATTATCCTTCATCATGCATGGCCAGTGGAGTCCAGTCCTCATCATAATCCTCATCATCTTCTCCTTATTGCTCTATACAGCTTGAATTATCACACATTATCATGTTGATGACGATTCAAAGTATTTTCTTTCTCTCTCCTCTTCCTCCACTAAAAATGTAAAATATATATAAATAACTAGTCGACACACCATAAAGATTATGGTTTTAGAATAACTACTATTGTGAGAAAAATAAAAATACGTGATTTTGAAATTAAATGTAATGATGATTATTGAGTAAACAAATGTTTGTGGCTGAATTGTGGCTGGGCTGACATTGGTTACATTATAAAAATGTTACATGACTGTTCAGTCATAAAGCACCTTGAATACCTGCAGTATCAAATATGAGACACGATTTAAATGTAACATGACAATTTCTAAGTAATTGGGCATAATTTCAAAACATGAAACATTACTTAAAAAAAAAAAAATTGAATAATTGTGTATGTATTATTTTTATTGTAAGTTGTCTAAAATTGGCAAAGACTTTCCTGGAGAAGGCGTCTCATGCGAGACGACATTTTGAAAAGAGAGAGTGAAAAAAAACTGCTGTTTTTCTGCCTGCAGTGCAATGATCATCCAATAGATGGCAGAATACAAGACATACATTGGGTATAATAGTTTATTTTTTGGGGGGTAAGTATTGAAAAAAATAAGAGACCACAGAAACTTATGAGCCGGGAGGCATTCAGATGACGGGGGGCAGCAGAGCTGAAACATTTCACTGAATGATTCAAGGACATTCATTTTGAAAATGAGGCAAATTATCTGCCTGGAGGTTTCGTTAAATCACGCGTCTCTACACAGAGTACTGTGTTCCTGCCAGATGATTTCTTACTTCGCCTAATGCTCTAATTATTATTTCTTTGTTTCTCATTTAACAAACCATTATTGCACATTTAAAATGATTGATGATATCATATATGTGAAGCCCTGTAATTTATTTCCAGTCAGAGCATGATGCTAAAACTGAACATGTTTTAACATGGATTGATGCAAAGAGTGCAATTATTTGCTAACAAAAGCAAATTCACTTTTGATCGTGCTTATCGATGAAACGCGTCTAATGAATCAGTTCTTTTTACCATAATTGCAGAAGCAATAATTCTACTGTAGGCGTGAAAAAATTGGCATGAAGCCCTTTTGCGTCACACTTATGGACGCCCAGATCCCAGGTACAAAACAAAGACGTCTTTCTCCTCAGAATGGTGGGAGCAGAGAGGCAGGGCCGGAACAAACACGAGGCAGTTCGACCTAAAGGCAGGTAAACTGGCATGAACAGACATTTTGGGGGCAAGTTCTCAGCAGGTAGAAAAAATCCTGGAACAGTTAGCAGCTTTACTGGTGTGAGGTACAAAACAGTCACAATTTTTTTTATGGAGCAATTCTCATAAAACTACGACCTCGCTCTCCTAATGTACAACTTTATTCTCATTATATTATTACTTTATTAGGTAATATACTGACTGTACTGTTGCGTCATTGCGACTTTATTCCCGTATTCTTTAGACTTTCTTGTTGTACAACTTTATTCTTGTTTAGACCAGAACTTTATTCTTGTAATATCATGATTTCTTTCTGGCATGCACTTTCTCCTCCTTGTTGTCGTGACTTTATTGTGATGTGTTTCAACTCTTCCCCAAGACCACTGAAGGTAAATTCTGGAACTGGGTGTAACACAAAAATGAGTCATCTAAACAGCTGATGTCAGAAGCAAAAGATAGTTTATTTTACACTTTGGGTAAAACATCCATCACAGGAGGCAGAAAACACAGGGAAGCTTTAAGCTTCGGGGTCTCAAAGGCCAAAACAATAAACAAAACGCGCAGTGTGTTGGCGAACAACCATCCATCCATCCATCCATCCATCCATCCATCCATCCATCCATCCATCCATCCATCCATCCATCCATCCATCCATCCATCCATCCATCCATCCATCCATCCATCCATCCATCCATCAATCCATCCATCCATCCATCCATCCATCCATCCATCCATCCCTAGTTGGGTCGGCAGGTGCTGGTGCCTGTCTCCTGCTGATGTTCCAAGTCGCCAGTCTGTCGCAGGTGACCATGACATTATGTCCTGAATTTATTCGAGAAATTAACGAAAAGCATGTTCCTCGCCCTAATACTCCATCTTACAAAATAACTCACACAAGTGCAAAGCTGAAAAAGGCTACCAATAACAGCCACACTTGTGACTAATGCTCTGCGGCTTACAGAGAAAAATAATAACGAACTTGCAGACTTTCAGGAGGGTTCTTCAAAAGGCCAATTAAACAGCAATGTCCATGACTTTTCAAATGCAACAAATCTGAATAGGGGAAAACGCAATAACAAAAGAGGAATTCTTTAGCCATGACTCTGAAGGTGTGGAGGCAACGTGGCTGGAATAAAGAAACAAACATACGATGGAAACTTTCGGCCCAGAGCTGCTTATTGCTGATGAGTGCAGAAGAAAGGCAAAGCAAGCTGTGTAATCAAAAAGATGACTGACAAATTTCAAACAGATGGTTTGATGTAATGATGCAACGCTGCAAGGAAAATTGTAAAGTCATTGTTATTTTATCGTAGCAACTGCAGAGTGAAAGAGTACATAAAGACTTGGCAGCTGTTATTTTTTTGTTGTTTTTTTTTCTTCCACAAAGTAGGAGCAGCAGTAGAGTGCATGTAGTGACGCAGATAGACAGAAAAAGCCGATAGCTAATGAAAGCAACATGGCCAGATCTTCCTATAATAGGAGTTGTAGGATTTCTATGATTGACTTCTATGGCTGAATGAAAACGGACTTTGAGGTATTTGGTATTCCCAAGTAATTTATTTCCTAACTCTGGAGATCAGCCATTTGGCAGCTACCTGCACAAGAGCCACAATGGTAAAAGTCATGAACAGGAAGAATGAAACAATAACGCGTGGGCAATTAGACAAACTCGATTGCATCTTTGCTGGGACATTTTTGTTTTAATATACAATAGGCGGCTTACCAACAGACGGTCTAATTAGTGCCACAGATACTTTTGTTCCTGTTGCGCCTGCAAAACCTCCGGGTCTAATTGTGACGGTTCCATTTTTTCCTGACATTGTATGAAGCTCAACATTCCAAGGAACATCCTGTTTCTCCTTCTACTGCGTTCAATTTGGTTGACCTTTCTGTTTACACATTCGTTTTTCAGAACACAGTGGCATCTGTTTTCTTAAATGTAAGTAAAGCTGTGTCTATAATTTGCATATCTCACCAAACCCCCCGGCAGGATAAAATGCTTCAGATCGTTGCTGTGTGTGCACTTTAATTTCTCCACTTCCACAAGTTTAAGAAGACATTAACTAACTTTAATGGTTGCACAGTGCAATGGTATTTCCGCCAGGGTTGAATAAACAACAGAAAGTTGTCCACCACAAGAGTCAGGTCCTCTTGATGAACCTGCACTAATAACACCCCTATTGTACTGCCCACAAACCATACACCACAACGCCCATGCACAAAAAGTAAGCTTTCAGAGAGAGAGAAAAAAATAAGCAATATATGGTTCCTATAATCTGGGCCATAGAAATAATTCACCACCATTATCACCCATAAAGAATGGAAAGACAACTGGGATACAAACTGAACTATTCATCTATCAAAGTCCATAAAAACGTACTGCTGAAAATGTAAAAACAAGACCATTCAAATGGTTTTGTTGCATGTGCACATGCAACAAAACCGAGAGTTTTCTCTGCCTGTCTGCTTCCTGTAGAATGCAGATTTTAGTCGTCATCCAGTCAAAACAAGTGGTTTCAGTTTGATTTGCAAGTCATTATTCCTGAACAGTATGCACATTTTAACCTGTGGTCAAAGCATTGCGGGATCCACTAGAACCACAAGATGTCCTACAGCAGTTTCTTCTTGTAGCAGTCCACTTCTGGTGCTGCTGAAATTCACTCACAACAAATTTGACATATAGTGCACTTGCTTCCACCATCAACAACATGCACAAACATCTTTCTTTTCAAACAGTTCTGCGGGTAACGATGGCTGTGATGTTTGCTTGGCTTTGTGAAGAGCTGCACTTGTGTAGCTTGTTATCATTGGGCGGCTATCACCACGTGCTTTGGTCTCACAAAACGATGCCAGCAATATGTCATGAATGATCGAAAGGGTTTGTACTGGAAGTTGAGCTGTTTGAAGGCAATATTTACTTCATGTTTTCAAAATTATGGGATGGTTAGAGCCTTTTGAAAGCAAAATGTGTCAAATGTTTTGGAAATGCAGAGTCTTAACTGCATGAAAGCAATCAAGAGAAACTGTAATGGCGTATACAGAGATTGAAAGGATTGAAATACCGTTGTGTAAAAGGTCGGTATTTCTGACCTGGTTTTCGTCACTTTAATATACTCTAAAGAGAAATTATACATGTAGAATCAATCGTAGCGACACAGAGACATTTTTGATAGAAATCCACTCATGAAATTTAAATCGGACTTCGTCAGAATCAACTTTATTCATCAAGCTTTCATACAAACAACAGATTTAACTTTGGCTCTGCTTTGCTCTCACTTAAAATATTTAAAAAATACTAATACGATTAATTTTTTTCTTTTAATGATTAAAGTAAAGTGTGCTTTATGGTGTTTTTCTTTGGGATGAGGATGGTCAGAGTCCAGGAGTCAGTTCTGTTGCGTTGATGTCAGTGAATGCGATGAACTGTATTCCAAAAGCAAATAAAAGTAAATGTGAAAAAACCCTCCAGTAAAGATCAACAAGTTTTCTCCTCCTCGATGAACAATTTTATTTGGCCAAACATCACAAAGTAATTTGTTTTATGATGCAACAGAAAACATAATGACATAAATGCAGCTGGCATCGCTGTCCACACCCCCGACCAAAACATTGCATATGTAAACACAATCATCATGCTCTCTGAAGCATGGTCTGACTTTTTGAATGTGCTTACAGAAATGCTTACCCGGTGAATGTTTGTCAAGAGAGAATATTTTTTTTACAGTTACCTGCTCCCAGAAAAACATACCACAGTACACTCACAGTCAACATTTTAATTCAGGGCTGGCGGTCTGACCTCCAGCAAGATGACCACCGTCAACCAAAGTGGTTTCTGGTTCATGTAGAATCAAGTTTGGTTGCAATTTGGGACCTAAGTTTTATGGGGCAAAAATCGTCTTGAAAAATTGCTTTTTGACGCACTTCCCTTTCCCCATATGTTTTTACGATACAGTCATAAAGACAAAATTGTGTTGAAGTACTTCAGGTGAAAAAGTGAGAGCCGCCATTTTTTGTTGGGCGAAACAAGTCACCAATATGCTACAGACAGAATAATGATAGCAATGTAGTAAAACAGCAGTTGCCTCCCGTCACATTCCCCCTTTTCCAATCTGTGACTGGCAAGGATTCAGAAGGAGAAACCTGGTGGTCGGCGTTTAGTTAGCTTTTCTCCTATTGGTCAAAATCCAGATCCAAGAGCTTCCTGTCTAATGAATCGCCCTCCTATCTAAATGAAATACCTTCCATTTCAGCTGAGCTCATCTGAATATTTTTGGCTAATTCATATGAAATCTTTTCACTAGTTTGTCTGAAAGTGTTTCACCAATTTATAGGAAAGTTTTTCAGTTTTAAGCAATTTCTTTTAAGTTCAAAGCAATGTAAATAATATTCATTATATTAAATAGTTTTTCAAACCTCCTGCTCTGTGAATCGAGTTGCATGATCTATTCCTGTGCCACTGCTGCACCATCGTGGCATCACATCACATTAGCAAAGTCTCCAATGTATTAAAATTTGTGTCATTTGGTGACGACACACATATTCTAGTCTCTTGTGAAAACTTGCAACAGCTTCTTTCCGGAGTCGCCTCAGTAAATTTAAGAAATGGTTTGACAATAATAAATTATCACTAAATTTGGACAGAAGTCATGGTTTTGGAAGCTGTTACCAAAAAGCTCAAATTCAAGTTCAGATAGAGTGTCACGCTGGTTATTATGAGCACACAAACATTATTCTTAAAATCTAGAATTCTTACATTTGGAATTTTGAATTTAAAATTCTTCAAATTGTGTTTAAGGCATCTAATAAACCGCTACCTGAGCACATACAGAACGTGTTTTTGAAAGAGAAGGAGGATAAAAACATAAGAACTTAAGGAATGGTAGTTCACCAACAACAAGAAAGAGCTTTTGCATTTAAGTTATAAAATTAAGAGTTAAAATAAAGTCGAAACTGAATACAATTTAGGAGGAAATGTAATGAGGTCGTTATCACAAGATATAGAAATATGGGTGAGAGATAACACAAATGTATATATGTAAATTGAGGCTAACACATATGAATGTGTGGGTGTGGATGTATATATGTAAACCCAGATAAAATGGAAAATTAATTAACCTACATTTATTTTATTTTTTTATTTGATTTAATAATGAAGGTCCATCGGAACATATGGTATGAGGTCATGGGGTAGGAGTTTTCTTACTTCTTCCTACTCCTTTTTCAAGCATGTTAAGATTATTATTATGCAATAAATATGTATTTTTTGCATTCCTCGTTCATGTGTGTGATTTTATACTGTGATGATGTTCAAAGTACAAATTGAAACAGATTTTAGGCTGTAATTGTTGCTCAGCAACCATAGACCGGGACATTTTCTTGCACAAGAATCTGGTTGTATTAACCTCTGCAGTACTTGGCTACATCCGTCAGTAGACAGGCACATTTAGTGCTATAACCAACTGGAGGCTGGAACTGAAATCCGGGAAGCTGTGCCCTAGCCTCTGTGAAGAGAGGCTTCAGAGAACTGCAAGCGAAGGATTGAGGAGGAACATCAACAACTGACAGGTGTGACAAGAAGCCCAGCACATCACCAACTTCAGATCCAGGAACACTACAGAAACCTCTGGAAATGCTTCACTGCTAGACTAGCTCAGTCACTAGCGGAGCCACTGACATACAATAACTGTACTGTAACTGTGGAGGTCTGGCACATGAAGTATGGAGAAAGCTGCCAGACCACACAGTGTGACTGACTAGATTAAATTCGTGCTTCATGCTTCACCAATTCTCATCATCCAATGAGTCAGCTCATGGGGGCCGTGTATTCCCTCATTGGGTGGGGACTTGTAGTTATCCAGGTTCCTCCTTTTTGCACAGGGAGAACATTTGTGTTGTATCTCGTCAATCTCAAGTTGTGATAGCAGTTGCCGTTTGTGGATGTTGTTTACCACTTAGTGTTGACTGGGGATGTCGAAGTAACCATTCCTTCCCCAGTCTTTGCAGGTAACCTCTCTGATCAGGGTTACTTGATAGTAGCATTCCAACAGATCCACATTTTCACCTCTCACCCATTTCCGTCTTGTTCCAATAGCCCATTTGTCATCAAGGTGCTCTGGTTCCCCAACAGCTGACGCAGACCTTGTTTGGCCAGCATGTTACGCATCTTAGTATGAGGTAGCTTGAAGAGTTTTTCCTAAGAACCCTGCCCTCTCGGGTGATGAACTGATGCCTTATCTATTGAGCTATATATATAAATATATATTGAGCTATATATATATATATACAGCACGGACATTGGGATGTCATTCGGACTAGAGAAGTGTGGTCGGCTGATTACAAAGAGGGGGAAGGTGATCCCCACAGAAGGGGTCTCACTCCCAGAAGGAACAATAGCAGACATAGAAGACAGTTACAAGTACCTGGGTATACCACAAGCAAATGGCAACCTCGATGAGGCCACAAGGAAAGGAGCCACAGCTAAATACCTCCAGCGAATAAGGCAAGTCCTGAGAAGCCAGCTCAATGGCAAGAACAAAATCCGTGCGATAAACAGCTACGCCCTGCCAGTAATCAGATACCCTGCTGGAATAATTAGCTGGCCAAAGGAGGAGATAAAAGCCACAGATATCAAGACTAGAAAGCTACTAACAATGCATGGAGGGTTCCATTCCAAATCCAGCACCCTGAGACTGTACACGAGCCGCAAGGAAGGAGGCAGAGGACTAGTGAGTGTGAGCACCACTGTCCAGGACGAAACAACTAAGATCCATAAATACATCAGGGACAAAGCCTCAACAGACAATGTGCTCAGTGAATGTCTCAGACAACAGGGAACGGAGGTTGAGGTGCCAGAGATACCATCATGGGAGGACAAGCCCCTACATGGGATGTACCACCAGCAAATAACCCAAGTGGCTGATATCAGTAAATCCTACCAATGGCTGGAAAAAGCTGGACTCAAGGACAGCACAGAGGCCCTCATCATGGCCGCCCAGGAACAGGCCCTAAACACCAGAGCAATAGAGGCCCAGATCTACCACACCAGGCAAGACCCAAGGTGTAGGTTGTGCAAGGAGGCCCCTGAGACAGTCCAGCACATAACAGCAGGGTGCAAGATACTGGCAGGGAAAGCGTACATGGAACGACATAACCAAGTGGCAGGCATAGTGTACAGAAACATCTGTGCAGAATATGGACTGGAAACCCCGAGATCAAAGTGGGAAACACCCCCAAAGGTGGTGGAGAATGCCAGAGCTAAGATCCTGTGGGACTTCCAGATCCAGACAGACAGAATGGTAATGGCGAACCAACCAGACATTGTCGTAGTGGATAAACAACAGAGGAAAGCCGTTGTGGTAGATGTAGCAATACCAAGTGATTGCAACATCAGGAAAAAAGGAGCATGAGAAACTGGAGAAATACCAGGGCCTTAGGGAGGAACTGGAGAGGGCCTGGAAGGTGAAGACCACAGTGGTGCCTGTGGTCATCGGGGCCCTCGGGGCAGTCACCCCCAAACTGGAGCAGTGGCTACAACAGATCCCAGGAACAACATCAGACATCTCAGTCCAGAAATGTGCAGTCCTTGGCACAGCCAAGATACTGCAGGACCCTCAAGCTCCCAGGCCTCTGGTAGAGGACCCGAGCTCAGAGGATAACAACCACCCGCGGTGGGTGAGAAGGGAATTTTATATATATATATATATATATATATATATATATATATATATATATATATATATATATATATATATATATATATATATATATATTTAAAGCACAGCAAACCTCATACTCATAAGGTATTTGTATGTATATTTTTGAGGAAAGAGATTATTTAATATAATTACAAATAAGTCTTCATCATAAGTTATGGACAAAATGAAGTGAAGAGCAGGCTTTTTGGATGCACTGTAAAAGTCATAGGTGGATAGTTATGTCTCAAATTCATTTCAAATCATGAGCGGATGGTTTTGATTTCGCTCTGTAAGATGTTAGCAGCTTTAATTCTTTGTAACTTTATCCCTGAGATTCGTAGAGATTTGCCTTGATCTCTGCTTGTTCAACTGATGCGCTTTGACAAACCCGCAAGACTATTTAAACAAGGCCAAATTACACACAGGTGGCCTCTGGTACCTCCAGCAGTCCTTTAGTTGTAATACAGTGGGGTGAACAGGTGTGGTGCATTATTCCAGCTTTTGTAAAGCTTTCTTTGTGAACAGTGGTGAGCCACTTAGTAGATTTGGTCAGTCGCAAAAAACCACATTTACTTTGTTACGGAACAGAGACAACCCAACGCACAACAGATTTCTCACAATGACACTTCTTTAAAAGGTCAGGCTAAGGTGACAAGTCTGTGTATGTCACTTGGTGGGACTGGATTTTATTTTTATGTGTCGTTCTATGCCAGATTTGAATTCCTAAAGTCCTTGAAAATGGTATATATACATAAATATATCTGTATTTGTAAACTTGTATTATTTTGTATTAGTCCATTCAGTTTCTGTTCATCCTTGCCTCTAATGGAGCCGAGGTGCTGGTGCCTATCTCCAGCTAATGCCAGTCTGTCGCAAGGCAACACAGACAGGACAAACAACCATCCACCCCTAGGTGGCATTAATCTGACAGTCAATGTTTTTGGACTGTGGGAGGAAGTATCCGGGGAGAACCCACCATGCACAGGGAGAACAGGCAAACTCCATGCAGAAAGACCCCGGGCCGGGAATCGAACCCAGGACCTTCTTGCTGCAAGGCAACAGTGCTACCCACTGCGCCACTGTGCAGCCCTTTGTATTACTCTTGAACATAAAATCCAATTAAAACACATCAAGCTAAAGCATTTTATGATTTCATTTTTGTCCTTCTCCAATCCACTAGTTGTCCTGAGTGCAGCTGTTTTTTTTTTTGAGGGGGGCAGAAATAGACGTTTGCTTCATGTGTGCTGCCTCTAGTTTTCTAAGGGCATAAAAGTTTCAGATTTCTGTTGAAAGATGAGAAGAATAATTGCTGCGACTGGTTAAAGTCACATTCAGAATAAAGACAGCTGCACCATAAGGCGTCACTGTTACACTCCAAACTGAGAATCTTGCAGCCAAGCAAGATCTATGAATAGTGTCCCACACAAGTCAGGTATTCATTCAGTGAAAAGAATCAATAACCAGCCTTTCGAATGTTTTGTCAAACAACACAAGTCAGGAAAAAAATAGAGGAAGTACAGTTTTTAGAGACATGTGAGTTTGGTGATTTCTCAGAAACAGAAGCTTACTTTGCATTTTTTGCCCACATTTTGTTTTGGTATTTGGTCGCTTGTGATTTTTCACATTCCTGCTTCATATTCTCACGTGTTCTGCAGTATATACTATCGTTAATGTCACATGAGAGTTAGAGTCTCTGGGATGCATCAACGGGCAGAAATATTTTCCGGGCAACAATGTTTCAGATGATCTCAAGATTTGACAATCGAGACACCAGAGGAAAATCTGACAAGCTTTCTCCCATCAGGGATGGATGGATGGATGGATGGATGGATGGATGGATGGATGGATGGATGGATGGATGGATGGATGGATGGATGGATGGATGGATGGATGGATGGATGGATGGATGGATGCAACTCCTTCCACTGATGTTCAACCTTAAGTTCCATTGTGTGGGGAAAAAAAGTCTTGTTTTTGCCCTTTTCTTGAAGTAATTATATACGGATCCAAAATGGCCCGCTAACACCACAGATGGCAGCAGAAAGCTAACACCAGAGGAAGGTTAAAGTCCCTACACTGGCTCCCTGTAGCTCAAAGAATAGATTTTAAAATACTGTTAATTCATAAATCACTGAACATTAAAGATCTGCTGTTGTTGTATCAACCTGCCAGACCTCTCAGGTCTTCTGTTTCTGGTTCTGCTCTGCATCCCCAGAACCAGAACCAAAAGAGGAGAAGCAGCTTTCAGCATCTATGCACCAAAAATTTGGAAACAAACTTCCAGAAAACTGTAAAACAGCTGAAACCCTGACTTCCTTTAAATCTCAAATAAAAACGCACCTGTTTAGAATTGTATTAAACGTAATATGTAACAATGCATTGTTTATTTTATGTTGCATGACTTTGTGTTTATGATGTAAAGCACTTTGAAACGCCTTGCTGCTGAAATGTGCTATACAAATAAAATTTGATCGATTGATTGATTGATTCCATATATACTTCTTTACATCTCGGTCATGCAGCTCCACCATTTTTCCCACCTAAAGATTTCTCCTCAAGCAACTCAGATATCTGCGTCGGCAGCAGTAGCTGTTGCCTGAACGTAACAGTGGGGCTGTGACAAAGGTGCAAAGGTTTGCACATCGTGCAGCTAATTCTGCTTCAGATTTCCAGTGAACTCCCTGACATGTCTGTTGTCAGGTAGACATGTCCTGCTCGCTCACTTGAATCCAACGACGCAGGCGGATGTTCCAGGCTGCTGAGTGGCCGACATCATGAGTGCTGTTTGTGGAAAAAAGAAAAAAAAAGGAGAAACTGCGCATAATTTGTCATCCACTCAGCAGATTCACACCAGTTGTAAACTACTGTTAAAAGGTTTTAAATGTTTCTGCGGGTGTAACAGATTCTTGTGGCGTTAACTGAGCTACAAATGCAGACGAGACATTTGAGTTTTCAATTATAATGTAATCTGTTCCCAGTTCATTTGTGGGACTGGGAGCAGTTCCAAAATGAACTGGGAGCAGTTCATTTGTGGAACTGCTCCCAGTTCATTTAGGAGCATTAACTGGGAGCTCATGCTCCTAGTTCATTTGCAGTATTTACACACTGCAGAAGTGTGTAAATATCTTTGACTTAAAAGTTGAATTCACTCCTAATGCTCACAGTAATTCATTATTTCTATTTTTATTTTTGTGGTTTGAGTTCCTCTTTAAAGTGCTTTGTGTGACATCTGGAAAAATCTGAACAAAGCACTTTGCTTTTTCTGTACTGATAGACCATCTGCAGCAGCAACGCAAAGGTGACAAACCCTGTCGTCTCCACAGCGCACCGTGTTAGAAATCACGATGAAAACATGAAAGTGTTATGGATGTATGATTCTGTGGTGTTGCACGGAAGGGAAAAAGGGCGCAGCGCAGCGAAAGAATGGCCATTTTGTGATCACGTTAGGCTCTGGCTTAACGGAGAAACTGTTGTGTTATAACTGTTTCAACGAGCAAACTACACAACAGTAAACGCGTGAGACGGTGCAGTGAGAAACGCTGTCTGCCTTTCCACAATTTCACAAACATTCTTTGAACGCAAAAACGACAAAACCGAGGCGCATCTTCAGAGATTCGCTTATTCCTTGCGCAGGACAAATGAGGAAGAAACCCTCGGTGTCTTCTGATGTGAAGCTTTTATCTATAACTTGGGCAACAAGTTGCTTGTATACTGAAAGACCACAGACTTCCAGGTGAGATCATAAATCCTTCGCACCAAATTCAAAACCTTCTTCGTGCGTCAGAGTCGTCTGTCAACCACAAGTACCAACATTTGGATGAGAAGGAAAACATAAGATGATATCACAAAAATAAGTTTAAAAAAAAAAGAAAAAGAAATGACACACTGCTGGAGAAGATGTTGAACAAGAGCCTTTCACCATGTTCAGTGCCCGCATGGACTTAAGAAAACAAATGCAAACTGATAAAACATCCACAGACTAAAACGCAGCAACCGCTGAGGACGGGCAGGATGAGGCTCCGGCTGACCCACAGTGAGATAAGGTTTTTTTTTTAAGAGATATATGTTTATAAACATTTTTTTATTCTATCCCGACGTCGGGGAGCTTCTCCAGCTTCTCTTCTTCGTCGGTTCTGATGAAGATATCTGATTTTAAGAAATGCGTAAACTGGAATTGGAAGGCTGTGTGATCCCTACAGCCAGACGTGATTTAGAAAAGAAAAACCCAAAACAACAGAAAACAATGAACAGAACAAAGAGTTTGATTACGCCTGCATTTTTAAGACGCAAGTTTTGACACAAGAAAGTGCAAGAACATGAAAGAAGGTTCAGATTTTGATTGCTTAAAGTGCCTTTTCTCAAAAATCCTCTTTCGATGACAGAGTGGTGGGTTAAGATGGTGCCAAAAAGGCTCCACGTCTCAAAGTTGATTTCATTAACTTTTTGAAAGGAACAATTAATCAATATTGTCTAACAATAAAAAAAAAATAAAATTCACTAAAAACCTCATGACGATGCAACAAGCCTGTGCATCGACATTCCGTGAGTGTGTGGCGTTACAAAGCGATACGCCTTTGGAGATGCTTAGTGAAGGCACGTAATTTTACGCGCGCCTGGACCCGTGGAAGCGCACTCCTTGCTTTTAAATGCCATATTTTTAGGTGCCATCACGTGAGAGGTGGGACTCATTAGAATATCATATATAAAAAGCCTCTCATAGGTTCAGCCTTAATCCCAGACCGTCAGAAAGGCGTGAAGATGCACACTCTCCATGCTTCCAAGATGGGTAAAATGAGGCGCATTTGTGCAGACTATTTTAATCTGAATGAGGAAAAAGATTGATAATAAAAACTGTGTTCTGTTTCAGCTTGCCTGATCTCTGTCGTCGTCTTCGTGAGTTATTTCAGTAAGTACCTGTCTCTCTTTTCTTCTTTATTATTCGAATTGCTCAGTTCTTAGTAGCAGACGCAGCGCGCTTCATCTCTGATATCATTCAATTAGATTTCATTCTGTTTCATTGTGTTTCAGGGAATCGGCGTTCATTTCTTTTCTTTTTGTATTTTCTTTTTTATATATATACAAGTGTCCTTATTCCTTTCTCAGTTTGGATGTTAAAACCCACACTTGTTCTTTTACGCATTTAGAAGATGAGGCGCAATAAAAACGAGCGTTTGCTTCTTCCTGTCAGCCAAAAACACAGACACAACCTGGTCTCGCCTTCAGATTAGTTTCCCCCAGGAGCAGCAGCAGCAGCAGCAGCAGCAGCAGCAGCAGCATCATCATCATCAACATCACTTTCGGCTGCATTAGGGGAGCCACTGAGTGCGTTTGTGTCTCGACAACGAACCGGTTTATGGATGTGAACGCCTCAGACTCTGTCTCGTTCTTGGAGTTTGTCCTGGAAAGACTGTGCGCTTTCTCTCTCCCTCTCTCTCTGCGTAACAGCTGCCGGATTTTTTGCGAATTGGCGTTATGTGTTTGGATAAATTTCGAGAATAAATAAATAAATTTATTTATTTATTTATTTATTTATTAAAGCTCTTGTGAACATCAGGGCGAGTTTTAGAACGTTTCTTTGCAACATATTCAGCAGCTTTGCTGTAAAGGAGAAACCCAACAGAGCCGCTGCGTCTGATGACTCACATGATCAGCATCCTTCAACCCCTTGGGGGGGGGGGGTTGGAAAACGAAAGTTTGGCAATGAAAGTCCCGTGAATAATATTTAGCTTTATCCTGAAAGAGTTTTTTTTTCTTTCTTTTTTTTTTTTTTTTGGTCATTGTGTTGTTTTTTGTTTTTGTTTGTTTTCTTTCGTTTTGTTTTCCAATCTCGTTACTTATCCGAGACTGTGGAGAGTTGTGGTGAGGCAGATCCAGTAGACCCGTGTTGAAATGAGATGAAGATGATTTAATGGTGAACGAAAGCAAAACCACAACCCAAAGACCCTGACGGCACAGCTGGGCGGAAGCTGAGGCTCAACACCGGCAGCAGCTGGAGAGCCGAATAGACAGAGTGGAAGAATAGACAGAGTGGTCTAACACGTTCGACGAGACGAACACGACCAGGACCCGACAGAGTGACGCTTAATACACAGGGAGGGAGGGGGAGGGGAGGCGGGGACGAGACACACCTGGGAGGAATCAAGGGGGAGACAACTCAGGACACAGAAACTCCAAATGAACCCACAGAAAAACACCAAACACAGAAAAACTGTGATATGTTGTAATGGGTTGTTTGTTTCGATGTCGGGGCGAACTAACAGGTGGTGGACTGTCGGTCTTGCAGTGCTGCTGTTTGGGGGAAATCCAGACCCCCAGACTCCAAGAGACCCGGCCCCAAAAAGCGATGTGCGCAAAGATCAGTGCAAGTCAGGGAGGCGGCGGCGGAGAAGGGATTTCCCGAGGCGGCGTTTATGATGATGCAATTTTCTCACGCTAATGATTAACAACGGGTGAAAACTTGTTGATCCATCAGAGAGAGAGAGAGATGGAAAAAGAGACGTTGAGGGGGGGGGAAGGTGGTGAACTGATGATCCAGACATTTGTGTGGGATGGTCTAAACATCAGTTTGTTTGTCACGGATCGTTGAAGAGAAAAAAAATCCTGAGTGACAGTGTTTGTTCAATGAGCGCCTGCTCAGCGTTTTCTCTCCCTCGAGGTTTCACTTTTTTTTTTTTTCTCTACCCAACTTCCATGTTCCACAGGAACTGAAGCGTAGCCACAGCGGTTGCAGACTCTGCTGCCGTTGCGTAGGCGGACGTTTGCGGCAAGTTCCGGAGCGCGTGCCGGACACCGGCCCGTGCGCAACTCCGCGCGCGCGCGTTGCGCACAGCAGAGCGCAAAACTGTTGGTGCGCGCGGCTCGCAATGCCAATGAATGAATTTTAGGGTGCGCTCTATTCCGCACCTCATACGGTCGCGTGTTATTTTTTGCGGTTTATGCAGAGACCAATGCAATCGAGTCCAACTGCAAGTTCATCCTGGTCTTATTCTCGTTGGCAGGCTTCGTCGCAGGAGGCAGTGATGCAAACGTAGCCTCGCAAAAGGACAGTGGCAGGTGAGCTGTCTCCTCCTTTGTCTGTGAGTGAATTTTGGCCAAAAAGAGGAAGTTATTTATTTATTTTATTCATTTTTTATTTCATATGCTTCCCGGCCCGAGTCAGATTTCAATCTCTCATCAACCAAACTCATCATTCCATCAGACCAGCCTGCACACAGATATGGAGTTCTGCAACCACAGAACTCCATATAGCTATCCATATCATAGATATTATTTTATCTACGTCCTCTTGCTTCCTATTTGACCTGAGGGGATGTTTATATAGTAATGCCTTTGGCATTGGGTTTTTTTTTGTTGTTGTTTTGTTTTACTTTTTTTTTAGTATCCTTCCGCATTAAGAGGTGCACACACTTATCCATAAACCTAGAAATGCACTCGAAAAAATATGTCATTATGAACAAATAAATGGCGTGAGAATTAAAAAAAAACAAACGCACAGTCAAAAACAAACGCCCACGCGCGCACACACACACACACACACACACACACACACACACACACACACACACACACACACACACACACACACACACACACACACACACACACACACACATGTGCATGTGCATGGACACGAGCCCACATGCTCACTATTCTTTTACAGGAAACTGTTCATATAACATTTGATGGGAACCTTTTCTGTTCCCATGGAAAAACTCCACCCACGCTGAGTGGACACTCAGCAGAAGTGGGGATAAACATGAATACTCTCTGCTAGTGGCAAACTTTCAAGACTAATCAATCATTTGTCTTGATTTCAACCAGCGGACAGTAGCCTATATGTGTCTGGAGTTCAATTATACAGATCACCCATTGAAAAAAACAAACAAAGAAATAAATTCCATTTCTTATGTCCAAATGAGTAAATTGTCATCATTGATCCTTTAAAAAACATCATTGCACAAATGTTGACTGAAATGGTTAGTATTGGAGTTAATGATCATATACAAAAATGTTTTGGAGGAATTTCTTTTGGTTTCAACACTCCCCGGGTCAAATTGACCCACGAACATTATTGCTGTACCTCAGAAAGGGACGTAACAGGAGGGTTAAGCGTATCAAACAAAATGCTCTTTTTTTTTCAGATGAACAGTACCTGCAGGCAAGCAAAATCAAGACAAAAAACAAACAGGTTATTTTATCTGTCTGTGTCTGGGTGTGCGTGTGTGTTTGTGGGCATGTAGCCAGGTGTGTTGTATAATTGTATTAGTTACTGATGACACGTTGTTGATATGATTGGCGTCGTTTTATTTTTGACAGAGTACAGGGATGGATATCTATGACAGTCTTGGCAGGTCTTTTATTCCAGGAAGGAGGCTTCATGGATCCACAGCCACATTAACTGTTGCATCATAATCACAAGACTCCTTATTATCCGCCCACCCTGTAACTGAGCTTCCTGTCGGGCTTGTACACAATGCCTTGTGAAAGTATTCTGTCCCCTTGAACTTTTCACCCTTTTGTCGCTTGTCAGGCTTCAAGCATGAAGATCTAAAATTTTTATTATTTTGTGAAGAATCAACAACAACAATCGTGAGGTGGAGTGAAATTTGTTGGAGATTTTTTTTAAACAAATAAAAAGCTGTAAAGTGGGGCGTTTAGTATTATTTGCAATAATACTTTGTTGCGCCACCTTTTGCTGCGATTACAGCTGCAGGGCCCTGGGGACACGTCTCTACCAGTTTTGCACATGGAGAGACTGAAATTCTTGCCCATTCTTGCTTGCAAAGCAGCTGGAGCTCAGTGAGGTTGGATGGAGAAGCGTTTGTGAACAGCAGTTTTCAGCTCTTTCTACAGATTGGATTCAGGTCTGGACTTTGACTTGGCCATCCTAACACCCGGACACGTTTATTTGCGAACCATTCCATTCTATATTTTGCTTTACGTTTGGGATCATCGTCTAATTGGAAGATAAATCTCCGTCCCAGTCTCAGGTCTTTTGCTGACTCCGGCAGGATTTCTTTCAGAATGGTTCTGCAATCGGCTCCAATTCATCTTCCCATCAATTTTAACCATCTTCCCTGTCCCTGCTGGAGACAAGCAGGCCCAAACCACGATGCTGCCACCACTATGTTTGACAGTGGGGATGACGTGTTCAGGGTGATGAGCTCTGTTGCTTTTACGCCAAACATATCATTTTGCATTGTGGTCAAAATAGTTTCATTTTGGTTTCATCTGACCAGAGCACGTTCTTCCACTTGTTTGGTGCGTCTCCCAGGTGGCTTGTGGCAAACTCTGAACAAGACTTTTTACGGATGTCTTTGAGAAATGGCTTTCTTCTTGCCACTCTTGCATAAAGGGCAGATTTGTGCAGTGTAGGACTCCCACCTCACCTGTAGATCTCTGCAGTTCATCCAGATCACGGGCCTCTCAGCTGCATCTCTGATCAGTCTTCTCCTTGTTCGAGATGAAAGTTTAGAGGGACTGCCGCGTCTTGGTAGATTGACACTGGTCTCACACTCCTCCCATTTCGAAGGTGGTTCTGGTTCTGGGGATGCAGAGCAGAACCAGAACCAAAAGACCTGAGGGCTCTGGAACGTTGATACAAACAACAGCAGCAGCTTTTTAATGTATCGTGACGATAAACCATTCAGTGATTTATAAACCAGCAACAGCACTCGATAACCAACTTGACTCAAAAATTGTATTTTGCGTTTACTTGCATTGCCTTTGACTTGTATTTTTGTTGGTTTTATGTTCTGAAACACCTAAGTGTGAAAACATGCAAAAACAAAAAAGAAAATCATGAATGGATGCAAACAATGTTTCATGGAGACTTTCACTGTTATTGCTGAGTAGCAACAATCGTAGAAACAAACAGCTGGAGTTTCCTTGCAGCTACTGTTCAGGATGACTCACGCTGACGAGTGTTTTCTCTTGCATCCATCAGAGGGCAGTAAAACAGAAGATAAAAATCTTCTAAAGGCTCAAAGAGAGAATGCATTCCCTTTGATCTGCTTCTTTTTTTTTTTAATAGTGTACTTTCATTTTAGTGTGACTAGAATACATTTATAATTAACCATAATCCTTGCATTGCAGAAAATCCGACGTAGGAGCCAAATCTGAGGTCCCTGGAATGCGTTACTGCGGTGGGAAGCCTTACAGTCCAGAAACTGACACTTGTTGCGAAGATAATGGAAAGAAAGAAACAGGTGATATTTTCCCAAGAGCCAGGCTGAATGTGCTTAAACGATTTGTCTTCATGTCACTCTGTCAACACCTGATGCTCTGAAAGAGTCTCATACATTCACAGTGCCATAAAGTTGGCTTTTTCTTGTGGTGGCAGCATCTCGCTGTGGGGAAACGTTTCTTTTAAGGGAATTGTGCAGGTGATCAAGTTGGATGAAGATCAAAGGGGGAAATTCTGAAAGAAAACCTGTAGTGCAGAGTTAAAGCTGTACACAGGCTGGATACAAATCCACACCACACTTCTCAGATTGTGTTGGTATAATGTTCCCTCACTGTAAGCAAATTATAAGTTGATGGTTTGCGCTGATTTCAACTGGATGCTTTTTCTCAAACTGGGAAAGGTGTAAAAATATGTCTTTAACCTTAGTGGAAGATGTTGATGTAGCCCGTAGTGAACTGTTTAAAGTTATTCAGTTGGCAGCGCGCTCGTGCCAAGTTTCTGACAAGCGCGTGTGTGCAAACATGATATATTTTCACAGTCATACGAACATGACCCAGTTGGTGCTTTCATTCCACCCAGAGAGTTTAAACAAAGTTCTCTTTGCACAGGAGAGATGAGGTAATTCTGCACTTTATAGGAAACTAGCTGCAAACCTCAAACTGAACCTCATGGTCTGATTCATGCTGTGGTGGTGAACTTTACATGAACTCCACATGAACCCCCAGGTGTGGTTCATTTTGTGGGGGGAAAAACATAGTCCTGGAAAGACTTCAGCTGCTGCTCTTAGGCGTTTGCTACTTGAGTTATTAAACTATTGAACTTTGGCTCTCCCCTAACTCCGGGGCGTCCTTTTAGCAACACGTCGTGTTGCACGAAGCATTCCCTCTCGATTGCACTGCCACTTGTGCTGATTACCCTTCTTTCTTTTGCTCTTTTCACAGACAAAATGAGTGAGAAGGTGTCAAAATGCTGCGGACTCAAAGCTTACAACCCACTCAATGAAATGTGCTGTGACTTTACTCTCCAAGCTAAGCCTTTTCCCATGGCGGAGTGCTGTGGAAAAGGTAGGTCTACATTAAATGGAGTTAAACATTTGTGCGAGAGTTAGTGCTGGTTTATGCTGCCAAAGTTGCGTTTGAAAAGACGAAGCAAGCAAGAAAGAAACGTACCACCGACGGGGTTGTGACCTTGACCTGACCTTTATGTTGCATTATCTCAATCAGAAACGAGCAGCAGCGACATGCACAAAATTCTGACGTGCTAGTAGACAAGTGTCTTTGCATTTTAGTCAAGTTTGACTTCATCATTAGTGTCTCTTATTTCTGAAAACCCGCATGGTTTATCATGTAAATATTCCACTCCATCGTGAGTTGTGGTGTAGGTGGTGAGGCAGGACGCTGTAGGCCCAGGTAGAAGTGAATAATGAAGATTTAACGATGAAAATCAGGCACAAGAAAACTCCGAAAAGTCCAAAACCCAGGCGGCACCGCTGAGCGGAAGACAAGGGGTCAACACAGGTAGCGACTGGTACACGATTGGACAGCTGAGGACAGACTGCGAACACAATCAGACAAGGCCCAGACACAGGTGACATTAAATACACAGGAGGTAATCCGGAAACGAGACATGATGGGAACAATCAGGGGGAAGACAGGACAACACGGGGACTCAGAAGACCCTGAAACCTAAAGTAAACACACAAAAACTCAAGACCTGACAGACAATAGCAACACACAAAAGATGGAGACAAAAATCCCTGCGGACATCCTAATTTTATAATTGCTTGACTGACATCCAAAGCAGCCGTTTTATATCTGAACCTTTGAAAATGACGAAAATCAAAAAGAGCAACAGAGGAGACCACAATAAGGGATTTAAGCTCTTATATCGGCAATCCTGTGCAAACGGTATACGAGGAGGGATTAAAGAGCCTTGTGATAAGTCAAAGAATCAAACAGTTTCTATAGAGATGAAAGTCCGTTTTATCTCTTTCAATCGTCCAGACTATAGCAGGGTTAAAAGCTCAATCCAAGCGAGTTCAAGTAAAGTTAAAACCTATTAAACTGTGAAGCAATGATCACAATGTGTCTAAAGATGTGTGAGGAGCTATTGATTTATTTAAAGCTGCAAACGTGAGACTCAAATCTGATTTAGGTTGTATTGGCAATTTATAATAAGTGTGGCTGATTTCCACAAAATTGTTGTCAGTGGGCCAAAAAAAGGCTAGTAGCTGTTCACAAATGGGGCATTGCAACTTTCACAGTGTTTCCATGACGTTCCAGTTAAAAGAAGGTTTCCTCCTGTGTATCGGGAGAGAACTAGCAACAGGTGTGAAAAAGGGAAACCAAAGAGATCTAATCAAATTGAATTTGCCCCATGCTAATTGATATGTTGGATATTGTTTCCTCAAGATTTTATGCTCCGTCTTGTTGTCGTTGGTTGCGATTCGGAGGCCCGTTTGGGCCAGACGACCTCGAAGCATAAAGTATTCGCTGCTTCCGGAAAACATTTGTCGGAGCCACGTGAGCAGGTTTCCTGACCTGTAGTTATTTGTTTCTGCAGCGGCCTTCGACAGCGAAGCTCAGCTGTGTTGCGGTAAAAACAAGACGATCTTGAACAGAAGTTCTCCGGACCACCAGTGCTGTCACGGGGGTCAGTACAACACCAAGACTCAGTGCTGCTGCGGCGGAGGGCGCGTTCAAGACAAAGACACAGTCTCAGGCTGCTGTGGTGAAAACAGCCCCACTGTGACAGGTCAGCTTGTCTCTTGAAGAGCTTCAGACCACTAAATAAAAATTTCACATGTTTGGAGTGTTCATGCATTCAACTCCCTCCACTAACTCTAGAGCAACCAATCATCTTCATAGGTTACCTAATTAGTACATATTGTGTGTGGACATTATTATAATTTATTATTCAGTGAATGTGAACTTCATGCACACATTTCCACATATTTATTGGTAAATTTTCACTGAAGTGCTGTGAGTTTTCTGCTCTCATCGTGTTTCTCTGAAGTCTGGTGGCTGCAAGCGGCTCAAACCAAAGTGCAGGTCTGGAAATCCACACCCAGATCATTACATTTAGAGCAAAATCTTTCGAGGAATTCGTTGCTTTGAGTGTAAAACATAAAGGAAAGTAGAACTTAAAGGGAGATTAAATTAAACATTCGGAGGGAGTTGATTTGCTTGATCCAGAAAAAGAGATTCCTTTATTATCATGTTGGCCATGTTTATAAAAAAAATAATATCTACATCTTGGAGTTAATGGACTTTAATACATAAACCTTTGGATATGTTAGGAATCATACTATTATGACTTGTACTTTGCCATTCTTGCACATTTATTTGGCTGATGTTTGCCTTACAGGAAACACTTCCCCTGCCAGTCTTGTTGCAAATCCCCACAGGTATGAAATGCTTCATTTTGCTTCGTTGGCGCACGTTGAGTGACCAAGCAATGTTTTGAACTATAATATATTTTTAAATAATTGTAATTTAATAGATTCTTCATTATCATAACACAAAGACACAGACAGTGAATTTGGCAACAAAACATTCAAGCTCGACTCCTGAAGTTCACACAAAATAAGAATAATTTAAAAAAGCTACAGCTGCATAAATACAATAATTCTAAAGGATAATGTGTAGATGATACTTTTTTTAAATGCTTCTGGTTTTCGTCTGTCCACAGGAAACATCTTTGTGGGTCGGAGCCTTACGATCCAAAGACCCAACGCTGCTGCCAGAGGAAACACGGAGACATAAACGCTCTGTGCCCCTCAGGTAAAATGGCCTTGAAATGCTTGTTTTTACACCAGGCCGCCATGCATGCAGCTTTTGCCGTCTTATCTGACTTTACACGAGCAGAGAAGAACTACAATGCATCCGCTGTTAGAACGGCACTAAGATCATGATAAACATTTATCTCGAACACCAACGAGGAGAGCCAAGGTTGTTTATCGTCGACCGTCCCACGACGGCTTAGCAACCGAACAAACTTTGATTTAAAGATTCGAAAACAAAGAAAGTGTTTCTTCATTTTCTATCTCTTAGCAATGATCTGCAACGTCAGCCAATCTCCCTTCACTTTGCTCATATGCAGGTCGAAGATGTATCACTTTTTTTTTAGTTTATGTCCTTTTTTTTTGTAGATTACGCAGTTGCAGCAAAACATTGATGCGTTTTAGGTTTTTCAAACATGTTTGCTTGTGATATCAGTGTGTATAAACTTTTGGTTTGGACTGTAAACAGTCTGGGGCAGAAGTACACAGGAGAATATTCAAATGGAACGTTCTCCTGTCTGAAATCACAAGCAGGAGAAGTAAATCATTCTTACTTTTAAAAGTCCCCAGACAATCACCGACGCCAGACTGAAAGCACAAATGTCAAGTCAGCCTGCGGACTCTGCATTACCAGCAGGCCAGTTTCATTTCCAGTCAGACATTTGTCATAAAGTGTCTGAGAAATGACTTTGGAGACTTTCTTTTAAAAAGGGCTGCCAGTTTAGTAACCCTTTAGGCAAACTACAGGTGGTTTTGTTTGTGTAATATTCAGTTTAAGGTGCAGCTTCTGATAATCCTCCAAATCCTCAAATCTCATCTCCATCCTTTTCACAAGCTTATGTCAGAACTTTAATTGGTTGCTTTATAAAAAATAAGACAAAAATACACTTTTATCAGCTTCACATTGTGAAATAATATTATCCCGTCATAAAAAACAGACCTGGGTTGTTACTTTGACTCTTCCATGTAAATTTCATAAATACTTTAATCTTCCATGGCAGCCATTCAGGGGTGCCTAAACGCTTGCTGCCACCACTGTCCCACAGAGCTCCAGCCGAGTTTCAGGCTCCCCGACTCCACTCCTTCAGACTAGCGTCAGCCAGGTGGAACCACACATCTATAGAGCTTATTATACGAACTATTTCAGTCCAATGCTCCGAGAAACGTTGTGGGAGAAATGTAGAGGTGATGGCTTCCTGAAGAGGGTGTGTCAGAAAGAGCAGGAGCTTCTTAAAGAGACAGAGGCCTAATTTCAAGGCGTCAAACTGCAAATTTATTTTAAGTTGTGCTTCACATGTACACATAACATTTTTATGATAACTGAAGGTAACATAGATACTTGATTGTGGTATAAAATGACACTATGTGCCTTTAAAATAGATAAATATTATCCCTTTAACTTTGACATCCTTTATGCATCCTCCCACTCCTTTTGATTAGGTAAGGAACCTTCACCAACTCTTTACAACCCAGAGAAAGATATCTGCTGTGATGGCTGTCTGACAATGCTGAAGCCCTGGATGGATCAGGTAATCTCCTCATGTCACTGTTTTCGGTTGCTTGTCGAATATTTTTGTTTTGCTGAGCTTCAACCGAAACACCTGGGCCTGTGGCTGATTTCAGGCCTTTGGCACTTACAGTACTTATGTGGACAAATAACAAATCAGAATAGCTCGGTGCAGCTAGCCCAGCTTTAGAACTGGTTTGCAGTTTGCAGCTCTTCACTCCTCCCATTTCAAATTTACCCTCCTACCGAGGGACAAACTCACACGCATTTTCAAGGCTAACCGGCTCCGTCAAAGGATCATGTAAAAACGCTCCGGTAAGACAAAGAGGGTTGTGGTTTATATGTTGAAACTCTTTTTTTTTTATTTCTTTTATTATTATTATTATTTTTTAGTGTGAAACATTAGACAGACATTTGACCTGATTTTTTTCTCCCCCCCAATTTGTGCCTTTTTTCTTACCAGTCTTTTAAAAACTTTAAAATTGATAAAGAAGAAGGCTTCAATGTGAAAAACTTACAGCTTTGGTTTCCATTTTTTTTTTTCCGTCTTTGACTCAGTGCTGTGGAGACGCGCCGTACGGTCTAGCGCAGAGAGGAGTCCTCTGCTGTGAAAACCGCCTGTTCCATCACAGAGAGGATGGAGAGGAGTGTTCGGAGAGCGGAGAACCTTACAAGCCCTCTGCAGAGACCGTGTGTGCTCGGAAGCGGCACAACTCACCGGGAGGGCACTGCTGTGGGGAGGAACTGTACCAGCCCAACAAAACTGTTTGCTGCAAAGGACAAAGGTAAGAAGTAATCAATTGATGCTGAAGAATCAGCTGATTCTGCAGCAGCTGAAGTGCTGTGAAGAATTAGTTGAAGCGCGTTCTCCCACCTCTTCTCGTGGCGGGAGAATGCACAAAGAGCTGATTTGTGCAGATGTCTTTTTTTTCCTGTAAAACAAAAAAAGACATCTGGAAGTGCATGAACAAGTTAATGCTGTTTCTGGGATTAAAAGAGATAAAGTGATAAAAAAAAATATCCAGACGGGAGTGGTGAGAAAATTCCACAGTGTCTGAGAAAAGGCAGATCTTTCAGCTTCTCGTCTCATTCCAGCTCTTTTCTTCCCCCCCCCCCTTCCCTTTTCTCGTCGAGTTTAAACACAACTATGATGCCAAACATGCTTTGTCCAAGTCTGAATTGATGCTTGAAATTCCTTCCATGTTCAAATCTGTCTGCGTGCAAAGCTGCCAGAGTTGGGTGTTTAGTCTCTGTCGATAAATGATGCCAGGACAGCTAGACATACCCGATCTATGAGTCACACAACCTGAGAAATATTTATTCCTCCATATGAGGAGACAGCAGCAACGACTGCAGCTCCTGGACCTCCCACGACATCCTGCATCGCCCTCATGCAAGGAAAAATGACCAGAGGCAAGATAGCTGATGCAATTCAATGAAAACAGTCTCATTAGATGGAGACTTTGAAATGACTTGGCTGAAGCAGCTGAGAGTGGGACCCACACACACACACACACACACACACACACACACACACACACACACACACACACACACACACACACACACACACACACACACACACACACACACACACACACACACACACACACGCACAGAAAGAGAGAGTCTGAGTAAATTCCGCTTCTTTCTTTTTCATCATCTGCATTAATCAGTAACAGCTTCACATGCCGACCAAACCTTCTCACAGCAAATGAATGTGATGTTCTTACATAGATTCTTTTTATGTTGAAGCTATTTATTTAATCTTTTTCAGGTGCATAGACCCAGTTTTCACATCCTCATTCTTCAGAACAGTAGCATATTTACATGTTGTTTTTATTTCTCAACAAATGATCTCCAGCACAGAGCAGACTGGTTTTATCTGGTGCTAAATGCGTCTATAAAGAAAAAAAAAACTTTAATGTCAACAATAAATGCAAAAACTCTCATCAAACCCGACTTTGTCTGAATGCTCATAAAGTTGCAGCGCACTATTACTGTGAAACCTGTTTTTTTTTCTTTTTTTAAATCAGAATTAGCATAAAGATCTTCAGCAGATTGAGCTGCATTAGTTCTACCCGATCCGACCACGCTGGTCCTCCTTCACTGACGAACCCGGTGGATTTTGATGGAAGATGAAATAGTTAACCTTTTTTGGTTCAGTTAGTTTTTGTTCTTTGTGAAACACCTTTCCTAGATCTCAAAATCTCAACCTGAGATTAGCGGTGATGGAGGGGAAAGGTTCGACCTGCTCATATTTTTTGCACTGATGTTCATTTAGCATTTTATCCTTTTCTCACTTTTCTCACATTGCTTCGTTTTTCTCTGTTTGACAAAACAGACACGATCGAGGAAAGCACATTCGCTGCTGCGGCATTCATGCCTACAACATTTCGGACCCACTAAAGAAGTGCTGCCAAGGAACTCTGCACAACTTGACGACTGGGGAAGAAAATGAGCTGAAGTGCTGTGGATCCGAGCTGCTGAACTCGACGGTAGGCTTTATTTGACCCAATTAAAGTCACAAGTCTGGAAAACACAAGCATGTTATTCATGTGGTCTGAAAACCTCATAAATGCTGCTCAGAACCGGGAAGTTTGCTGCACCAGTGAGGAACAGTCCCTCTTCTATCCAGCAAAGGATGGATTTCAGTGCTGCGGTCACCACTACTACAACTCTGCTCTGTGGTCGTGCTGCTCGGGGAAGCTCAGCCCCGTGCACCGTGAGATCACCCACACACAACCCACCCCGAAAGGTCTGAGAACACACATTTTATTTTAGAGTCAATTTACCCAGCTGCTGCATTTCAGTGATAAAATCCTTTTTTTTCTGTCTTTTGTTTTTCAGAATCCAAACTTCAACTGGTGAACAATCTGAACAAAACGCAGCTTTGCAATGAAGGTAAGGCAACGCTGAAATGTCCTTTTGCCGCTCTAGTCATTAAGGGCACCGATTCGATATGTGGGAAACATTCCTCAGAGGTTCGGGTTCATGGTGGGGTGATGATTTCACAGAGTTGCTACAGGTTTGCCAGTTGCAATGATTAGAAAGACTGGTTAGTCTTTTTTGACACCAGCAACCACATCTTGTTCAAAATCTTTTAAATTTAAACTTCAGCTTTAAAGTTGTCTTCACCACAGCTGATGTATTGAGTTGCTGCTATGTGATTGGCTGAATTGTGTTTGCCGGCAACTATCCTTCACAATATGGCCCAAAGTGTGTTCTTCAGTTCATGTTTGTGCGTGTGTCTCTCTGCGTAGTGTTCGTTGGGGTCGTGGAAAGCGTGTCTCGGAGCAGCACCGTGTTCAGCAACGTGCTGAAAATCAAAGGGAAGGAGGCCACGGTGGAATCAGACGTTTTCATCCTGGAGACGCCGGATCAGTGCAGGTTCTTCAAACTGACTGCAGGAAAGACCTACTTCTTCAACCACGCCCACGTCTTCGCTGATTTCAACCACGAGTCCGTCCTGCAGTCGCTGCATTTCATTCTGTCCAAATGTTCTCAGTAGGTCGCCGCTGGCCGGTCTGGTCCTACGCATTTTCTCTAACTTTTACTTTAAGCTCATCTTGTCATGCCAGAAAGTAAGTTTACTTTGACAGTCTCATCACCAAGTGCCTCTTAATGTAGTCTGACAAAAGGCTACAGTAGTCCAAAGCGAGGGTCGATCCAAACGTCGTAACGGTTTGGAGACAAAGAAGCTACCTTCAAAATAGTCGGTGTTCTTAGAGAACATTAAAGCTTGTTTTCATAAGCTACGGTGCTGCCAGCTGATGTGTTTGTTAGAAATATGTTTTTTTTTTCCATTTTAAATATATGCTATTTTTTTCTCTTTTTTTTAATGCACTGATTGGATTTTGTACCGCACTCTTGACAATTGAATGTTTAAATATTTAAAAGATTTATTTTAACGTACGCAGTAAAGCTGAAGAGATTTTTAATAAAGAATGTCAAGGGCGGTGATTCTGCCCCGGGGCTGTTTTATTATCTCAGTCGTCCGAAGAAAAAAACTGACTTATGTCAGTTTGTGTCAAGCAATTTTATTGTCATTATGGTAGCATCTCCCGCAAAACGTGACCTTCAGGAGAAGAGATGGTAGTGCCTTAAATTTGACTCACTATTTCATATCTTTCTACTGTATAAATGTGAAAAACGAAACAAAGCTCAAACAAAGAGAAGCTCAGTCTTTATCTACTTTCATCATTACTAATTAATGGCTTTGTTTTTGTGTTGCATGTTGAAAACGAAGCTAAATGTACTGTGGGTGCTTTTCATTTTGTAATAAATGTTAAATAATAATCGACGCTGTTGTTCCATCCATTTGTGCCATGTATCCCCAGTCCCTCAGGAGCGCTACTTAATGCCCTGGTGACCTTATGAGAGTCATAGTTACTGCCGACCTCTTCGCACTACGTGCTTTACCGCCTGCTGACCCCACACTGTCGGTGTACGAGGCCTTCCACTTTCTGACTCAGTTACCGTCGTTCCCAAAAACGTCCTTTTTCTTTTTTAATACAGCCGACAGTTGGAATATTTAGGAGCGAGGAAATTTCTACTGTGTTGATCTACCAGATCTACCACACCAGACAAGACCCAAGGTGTAGGTTGTGCAACGAGGCCCCTGAAACAGTCCAGCACATAACAGCAGGGTGCAAGATACTGGCAGGAAAAGCGTACATGGAAAGACATAACCAAGTGGCAGGCATAGTGTACAGAAACATCTGTGCAGAATATGGACTGGAAACCCCGAGATCAAAGTGGGAAACACCCCCAAAGGTGGTGGAGAATGCCAGAGCTAAGATCCTGTGGGACTTCCAGATCCAGACAGACAGAATGGTAATGGCGAACCAACCAGACATTGTCGTAGTGGATAAACAACAGAGGAAAGCCGTTGTGGTAGATGTAGCAATACCAAGCGATTGCAACATCAGGAAAAAGGAGCACGAGAAACTGGAGAAATACCAGGGCCTTAGGGAGGAACTGGAGAGGGCCTGGTGTAAAAAGAAAACACCTTCAAGGTGGGCCCTGAAAAATTACCTTTACCAAATCTGACAGAACAGAATCATATATTCATAGGACTTGTGAAAATGTGAAACCGAGCTGTGAGCCAAAGCGTCTGGAAGATGTTTAACTATGTGTGTCCAGTTTAAATCATCTGAATGCGAATCAGAAAATGTCTTGTATTATGCGAGCATTTAGCTTTCAGCAACATCTTTCTCTTGGCCAACTTTCTATTTGGTAGTCACTGCCAGTTTCCTCTGACAAACTTCCATTACTGTTTGTCTTGTACAAATAGAGACTGCAGGATATCTCCCAGACTCTGAAGCTCTTTCATCTGTAGCTCATGTGTGAGTCACCATCGATTCGTTTTACTGCTCTACGTTTAATAGTCTTCCCCACATCCTGCAAACCTCACCATGTTGGACACTGAAGCTCGGCTGTAGGTGACCTTTTAGTGTAGTCAGCTTGTCGCCAGTTCACAAATGATGCACTGTGAGCTGCACATGAACATACTGTATAATTGCTGTCTAGTCAGCAAACCGTCCTTGACAAGGAGGGCTTTAAGTGAAAGTCCAGTGTAAATGATGACTTCTCCTCAAAATGAAATGTTTGCTAGGTTTGGAGGAACAGAAACAATTTATTAACATAACTTATTTCCATATTGAGATTGTTCTAAGTTCACTATACTACACAGTTAAGCCCAAAATTATTCACATTCCTGACAGTTTTAGATGTAAAGTAATCTTGAAGGTTTACTGGTGTTGCTTCAAAATGGAAGGTTATTTATTTTTGGTGTATATTTCACATTTCACAGTTAGCTTAAATTAATTTAAGCTAATCTTTATTTGCATGTTCTCCCTGTGCACGCGTCGGTTCTCTCCATTCGTTACCAATCCTAGAAACAGTCGAGCCGAATTCAAGCACCACTTGAAGCGGACAAACCCACAGAAAACACGACAATTGTTCACTGCAAATCTGTGCACTCGATTCACTGGAGCATAATTACATCCAATGTAAACCGGAAGTAACGCTCCAAGCAGGATCGAGTCTCAGACATTTAAGATTAATAGTGAAATGCAATGACTTTATGCTGGAAAAGGACCTGAAAACAAAACGCTGAATGTACAAACTCAAAAAGAATGAAAATAGTTAGTCCCCCCCTCATGTATCATAAGGGAAACAAACACAAACCAAAAACTGGGCAGACTAAGAAAAGAAGAAAAATAACTCTAAAGGACAGCAGGAAGCAGATGCTGTAAAAACAACATACAAAAATGACTAACTGCTTATAATAAACGCTTTAATCAAATCAATCTAAAAACACTGCACTCAAAATCAAACCAGAAGGATCTGGTGTTGCCCTGCAGGACAAAAAAACAATATAAAAACAAAAACATGCAATGGAGTCTAGTTAAAAAGGCAAGTATGACTCCTACCTACTGGGTCAAATGGCTACCATCTGGAACGTCACTGATAGTGTGACCCTGTCTAGAAGACAGCTTAGTGTCACTTGATACAATAGGAACGACGGTGCCAAAGCTTTTCGCTGGCTCAATTTCCGCTCCACCTGCCTCTGTTATTGTGTCCTTGACACTTCACCAGCCTTGCATGCTAGTGGTGGTCAGAGGGCCCAGTGGTGCTGGTGCATGATAGCCTCACTTCTGTCAGACTGCCAATAGCTTGCCACCAAGTGCTTTGGGTTCCTCTGGACTTGATAAGTGCAAATCATTTATTATTTGAAGTTGTGCTTCACACATGGGAAGGTTTTTTTTAACAATCTTTGTCTGGTGTATTTTTAAAAGTCAGTATCGGTGACACCAATAGTAGCTTTACCTCAAGCTCTCTTCTATGCTCATAAAATAAGTCAATCGTTTGGGCTTTGCACTATCCTGCCAAAAGGGCTCAAAGCCATCAGGAAGTCTAATTTCTGTGAATGCTCCTCCTGAAACATGCACATGTTAGTATCCCAAAATGCATTTTGGTGCCAAGGTTTCCCCACATATGTGTCTCGTATGGCCTTGGTCATCCATTTGATGCAAACCTGACTCACCAGAGCAGGACACTACATCAGATGTGTTGACAGATAATGTCCTGTTCAGCCATTTCTTCTCATTTAGTTTTCAAGCTAAAATTAAATCAGCTCCATCTGGGATAAAGCTTTACTGCCGTTATTTCTGTGATCTTAAACAACCGGGAGGAAGCAGGGAGTCAGGGTTTCCTGAGCTATGATTAATTTCCATCGCTGCAATTTCTCTATTTATTGAACTGACGCATCCCAATATATAATGGCACACGGAGGAGCTGTGAGAAATAAATCTTTTCCGGAAATGGTTGTTTGGCACTTCACATAATTCTTGTTTGCTCCTTTTGTTCTTAGTTGGTGGTCTGGTTTGTTTCCTTCCTCAGGCTTTCTTTTTCCCAAGGTCCAAAATTATGTCTATTACACATATTGAGCAGGCAGTATTATTTGTTTTCCAGCCACATAGTGCCGCTCTGTGAAGCGGAAGTTTGGAAACTGCATCTCCGAGGTGAAGCTGGGTTCAGCTCCACCTGAATGGTTGCTGCAGGTGATTCAAGGACTCCTCAAATATGGATGAAAGAATCCAAGCAACGCTCGGCGTATGTTTTCAATGAGGAAATCACATTATAACATGATGTAAAGCTCAAATAAATGGACCTTTCATAATATTGTCCCTTTAGTTGCTCTTCAAGCTGAGCCTCTGTATGCACGATTCTTTGTCCCAATACTTTCTCCTGCTGAGCAGAAACGAAAACTGAAGGTTTCACCTTTGACCTAAATAGAAACAATATAGAGACCAGGCAGTTATTAGAAACTAGAGATCAGGCCCGAAATCTGGATGTGGTGATGGACTCTGACCTGAACTTTCAGAGCCACATGAAGACCCTTATTATAACCCTTATTAACAAACAAAGTAATATAACACATCCTGTTAAATCAGAGCACTTTACTTACAGTCTGAACTTTGAGTCTCTTCTTGAATATAAGAAGAGAGTGAATAGAGCTACTGATCCATGCAGACAAGTTCCAGAGCATTAACCTTAGGACAGCATAAGAAATGGCAGGAAGGCTGTGGATATAAAAGGTGGCGATGGGTTTAAAAGATGAACAAAGACGTAAATACCTGAAGCGTACAGACACTTCCGTTTCCCAGAAACCACAATCTATCATCCGGTCATTAACAAGCAAAATAAATAAACTCAAGAGGACGGAGGTGGAAGCAACAGTGTTTGAGACAAGCCGGTGTTTTTGTTAGCTGACACTGAGGTCAAAATAAAAATTACAAAGAGTCAGCAGTCGTGCCAAAGAATGAGGTCATAGAAAGCTCCTTAATTGGTTTTTATGCAGGACATTCCCTTTACGAGAAATTTCTCGTCTTGCATGTTGGCCTGCGACCAGACCACATAGTTTTATGTGTTGAAAAATAGAGGCAGAAACTGGCAGAATAAAACAACAAGCTGGCGCATGGGTGTAATCCACACGTCTAACAAACTTTAAACATCAATTATGGCATCACTTTACAGTGCAATTCATGGTGAGTTTTCCTTAATTTCTTCCTTGGCAAGAGCACAAAGAAATGAAACCGAGAGTAATTTATTGTCATTCTTCTTGATGCTACTGTAATGGGTTGCTTATGTTGCTCCCTGTCTGTTTTCTGCTGTGTGGTTGGCAGATAAATAATGTCTCTTTGTTATGACTCAAAGGAAACCAGATAAGGAAAGCTTGGCCTCGGGTGACTAACCTATCTCCTCATGCTTGTGAGAAAGTGTCGCTTTCACTTTTCAGCTTTATGTGTGCAGAAAGAATAGAAAACCCGACACCAGCAAAATAGTTGGCATGGCTGAGAGCACGACAGCAAGGAATGCTCACCGACTTCGTCTCCCGTTTTCTTCCAGACCAACTCATGACGGAATATTTCTGCAAGCGGGTCGTCGTCGCCGCCATGTGGGATTTGAAGCCGCGCAACGTCATCGCACGAGCGCATTTGGCTCAAGAAAAAGAGAAGATCATACGACTGGCAAGACAGCATTCGTTGGATTGTGGAGGAAAATGGCTGTACGTCTTCTCCTTGAAACACACCTCAAACTGTTAAGCTGAAAGATTGGCTGAATTTACATTTTGCCCTGTTGGCTGTGCAAAATGCAAAAAGAAGAAGCTTGATGCTAGTTTTTTGTGGGAGCAGAGAGGGAAAGCAAGTAAATAATCATACTGGAAAAGAAGCCAGGAGATCAAATCATGATGAGGAAATGCTGTACTTTTTCCCTGCATGCTAAAACAGGAAAGCTGTTGGGTTGAAATGACTTCATTAAAAGACTTTATTATTATTATCAAATGACTTTATCAATGTTGTACTCTTGCACATTTGTTACGAGAGTAGAAATAAATGTATGTGTACATTGAATCAGTCATTTTATTATCTGTGAAGTAATAAAAATGACCAGTTTGTGTTTGAGCATCAACAAACAGACCGTTTGTACGAAGTTAAGGATTTCTGGCTGTTTAGCTCTTCATTTGACTTCATTTGGACTCCAAGTCCTGATCAGAAGTTTCCCCTACTTTGTTAGAAATCGTTAACTTTAAATCAGCCTGTTAACTTTAAATGAACTGGAACTGATTCTTATCTTTCAGGACTAAATGTCTTTTTTTGTTAACAGGAATCTTTTTTTTTTTTCAGCTTCTTTCAGTTTCTCAGAAACTCAGGAGAAAAAGCAATAAAGGGAAAGTTTTGTGTATTTTTGTGCTCTCCTTGAGGAGCTTCACTTTTCAGGAAAGCGGGAGATGAGACAGAAGAAAGGATAAAGGTTAAATGTGAGAGAACGTCTGAAAAAACAGATCAGCAGCTGGATTTGTCTCATGTTTCCATACTTCAGTGTTTGGACGGCGGGGTGCCAAGCTAGTCAAGTGATGCAACAGCGAGCAACAGAAGCATCAGTCGTGCTCATCTTCATTTTTTTAAAATGTTTACAAGAGGGAGAAACGTGACAACAAAACAAAGTGTTTCCTCCTTACAAGTACTACTGTAGATGTAGATACTCTATAGCAGGTGTGTCAAACTCTTTTTTGTTTTGGGCCAAATCAAGATCATGAAGGCTCTTAAAGGGCCAGTTGTGCCAGAATGTGTTGATAAAACCTGTTCAAACTGTTAATATGTCAATGAATTCTTAAAATTACATAATATTATTGAACATCTTTTCAGTCCCTTCAGGAACTAATAATAAATGCGACTGTTTATTTACTGACTGTATAAATCATGGACTATAATCATACATCAACTAAATTCTCAAGAAACTGGAGGGATTGATTGATATAAATAGGCAGTAAACAGATAAAAACTGCATTGATATGATTGATAATATAATATTTAATCACACTTAGTGTTTAGTCTAGTCTGTGGAGGGCCACATAAAAAGCTACGGCGGGCCGGATTTGGCCCCCGGGCCTTGAGTTTGACACATGTGCTCTATAGAAACATGCACTGATCTACATTAATTCAAGATGAGATAAAGGTATTGATATCAAATCCTGCCACAGTTCTAAATGCAGCAGGTCTCTTGCCAAAGGAGGAGTTCCTGTTTTCGCTGTTTTGGGCTAAACAGCCAAATTTCAGACATCTGTGAAGAATTTGATTCCCCCACACACTGAAAGACTTGGAGCTACATGGGTTTCTGCACGTAGCTTGCAGGCAAAGGGTGAAATTTTGTGTTGAAAGTTCGTGCACTGATCTGATTTAATCCGAGATCACATGAAGTTATTGATATCAAACCCTCCCGCAGTCCTTGCTCAACGCTCAAACAGAAAGCGGTAGCTGCCACGGTTGGAAATGATGACCGTCAGCACTCCACAGCTGCAGCTCATATTTCACCTTTGACAGTGACCAGACTACCGCAGAGGTCACGTTTTTCTCAGCATGAGAAGGTTTTTATGATCCAGCAATAATAAACTCATTAACAGTGACAGATGAAATCTCAAGGCTTTCCCTGCAGTTGTCCTTGCCAAAAGAGAAACTCCTGTTTTCTCAGATTCAGACCAAGAAACAGGATAGAAAGAATTTCTTCTTATTCACACACTGAAACACTTGGAGCTACATGAGTTTCTGCACGTAGTTTTCAGGGGAGGGTGCAGCTTTGGGTTGGAAGTTGAACGACTGCCGGCCTACCCACAGTAATGCAAATGGAGGGTCTTTCTCTAAAGCTAGTTAAGTTGCATCAGCAGATAACCGCTCCCCATTATAACCAGAAGCGACGTCAGAAGGAGACCCACATCTTTTGGGATGTGGAAAACATTGTCACGGGGAACTGAACAACAAATTTTGATTGACGATGGACTTGGCTCTAGATTAACCTTTCCATAGAAATTTTACTGAAGGTGGAAAACTATTGAAAAGATGCCTTTACTGACATGATAAAACGGAAGAAAATTGACAACTAGTGCAGTGCTTTGATTTTCTTGAAACTGTGAAATAATTGTGTCATCTATTAGGATATTTGCGTGATTCCTGAAAGCAGGAAACTTTAGTTGATCAAATCTTATTTGTCAATGGAAAAATCAAATGCGAATTGTAATTGTGACGCACTTAATAAATGATGTAAATAAAATGGCTTTGAAGGATTTGGATTGTTTGTATACAACATGGATTGCTGGTCTTAGACTACATAACACATTTATTGGGAAACAATGGCTACGAGATCTCAGCTCACTGCTGCCTCCTACCGGACGTTTTGTATATTTAATGGAAACGTTAAGCGTCCGAAATACATCTTCTACTGAGAGGTGTGGCATGGGAAAGATCACTCTTGGGTGCACAGCCAAACAAAGCAAAGGGGCAATGCATGGAAATGATGCCAGATGTTCAAATATTGGCAACGCTCACATTCAGCAGGTGGCTGATGAATGGAGCAGAGAAACATCACATATATATACGTTCAGATCCTCAAATTAGATAATTATCTTAGCTTTCCTGAGAAGAAAAAGAAATGCAAAAAAGTTCTCACATAAATGCCAACATTGACATTTATCAACGATGAAACATCAAGCAAACATTGACACTTTGTGAGTCGTGTTATTCTCTTAATTACAGTGATTTTAGCAGCCAATAAAGTTACTACTATAAAAGATCTGCTTCTAAGGCAGCCTTTCTCTTTAGCTGCCACATCACAGCCAAACAATTCAGTACATTGAGACATACAACAGGCTGCTTACAATTAATTTTGGAAACAAAAAGGAAAAGTTGGAGAGCAAACAATGCATTTATTTTCTTGTTTTTTATGTCGAATTATTTATTTAACAGCAGTCTTTGTGGTTTGGGCGTGTGTGTTACGGATATATGATTCTGTGTCGCACAAACATGTGTTTTGACCAAACAATGTCTGGAACAAAAAAGATACTGTGACTCAGTGAACTCAAGCAACACTTATAAATCTTGTAGAGTCATTTTTCATGAATCTGCAGTCCGATAGTGAAATATTATTTTGTTATAGTCTTCCACTTTCCTCCTTCCTTCCTGAGTTGAAGCTTCCTTGATGTCATCTTACATCCTCCCCTTGAGCACTCACTCCATTGACCTTTGACCCGTCTTGTTAGGCTTCCATGCCAACAGCCTAAAAAGCTTTTCTTGGCTGCTGATCAGAACTGAATTGATATCGATGTGTCTGTTGGTGGCTCTTTTGCTTCAATCCCTCCAAGGCTGACCTGAGCTGTTGTGTTGCTACACTTTTTTTTTTCTTTTTTTTTTTTTTTTTTACTCCTAAATTTCTACCTTCCACTCAACTTTCTGGCAACGTGCATGAATACAGCATTCTGAAAGACCTGGCTTTTTTTTCTTTTGTCTTTTGCAGCTTTCCTTGCTTTAGAGTGTGTCAGTGTCTTGACCACTGGACAACTGTGAAATTGACAATCTTCTTCCCGACTGTGTAAGCCGTTGCATCGGATCTGTCATCTGCACCGATTGGGTGAAACCGGGCTTGTGCCAATCTGCAGGGGTCGTTGGGAGAGAGGCAGGGTATGAGGTCAACAGGGTACAGAACCATCAGAGGGACCAGAAACCATCAGTTTCAACAAGTACAGACTTGTGAATGTGTAGAGTTCATGCAGAAAGAGCCCAGGCTGTGATTTGGACCCATAACCTTCTTGCTGCAAAGCAACTTCTCCAACAGCTCTTGAATTGGTAATGTTTCAATTTTCACAAACTCAGTTTAGAGTTTTTAAATGTTTTGTGACGGATAATCTTTAGGACTGAGGTAGACTTTTCTAATATGATTTAGTTAATTGAATAAAATGCAAATGTAATTTACACAGCTCTTACTGAAATGCGCTGGTTTCAAAAAGGCTCACCCTTTGCTGAACTTTGGAAACAGACAAAACATGAGCATTAATTATGAGAGTGAAGTCTGTGAATAATGGAGCTTTACAGAATGTTGGGAAACAAAACGACTGGTTTTATTGTGGTGGTCTGGGTAAATATCTAAACACAGGCCAAAAACAGTTCAAACTGGGAGGATCTCATTGGTTATTTTTATGAGGCTTCCAGTAATGGCAGGGTGGAGATTGACACTGATTAATTGGGCATGCAGACAAATGTAAAACTGAGCCCGGGAATTTACTGAGAATCAAACAACCGACCACAGGCTGAAAAATGCTCTCCTAAGTATCCAGAGGTCTGGAGTCACAAACTACCCAGCAGGTGAACCTTCTGTTCACTCATTAAATGATTCCTACCAGTTCTTGAGCGGTATGTGAGCCAAAGGTATGTGAGCCTCAGGGCACCAAACCACCTTGCCAGAATGAATGAAATAAAGTCCTGATAGTGTGGTACTTTAGTGTTTTTTTGCATTAAATATAACATGTCGTGATGCAGTTGGCAGGAGAATGGATTTGTATATGAAAGTGTACCAGTGTGAGAATCTGCAAGTGTTTAAAGAATGTAAGGTGCAGCGGTGAGTGAGGGCTGTGCTAGTAGAGACGAAGAAACAACTCTTGTTGTGGCTGAAATGTTGGCATCAAGGGTGATTCCAACATATTTTTTAAGATGGTACAAAATCCATAGACACACCGTGTCTGGTAGTGATAGCAGGGAGAAATGTGGACACTTCCTTTTTGTTGGAAAACAAACATGCCCTTCGTCTTACTGGCATCCAGTAGCTGTAATAGTTGAGACTGAAAGTTGTCAAAAGAGAACCGCAAGCGCTCAAAAGTATGGGCAACTGACTTTGGCCAATAATCAGTCACTGAATTGTCAGCATAAAAATGCACAACTGCACTTGTAAGACCATGACACAACTTATTAATATAACTGGTAAGCAGCATGGGTCCTAAAATTGATCCTTGTGAACCTCTTTCGCTCTCTTCGACCCTCTGTGTTTCAAGTAAAATTGGAAACATATTCAAGTCATCTGTGGGAGAATTTACTTGGAATTGAACAAAGGCCCTGGGTGTGTCAAACTGATTAAGGAATTCACAATAACATGTAACATTATTAAACTCCAAGAGATATTGACCTTTGAAATCAACACACCCAACCACGCAGACACGAGGAAAAGACGTGCACATGAACATGTTTAATATGGAAGCAATTTAAGAAACTGACGCAGATAAAAAAAAAGTCACATGCTGCTGATGTTTTCATCCAGTTGAATGGAAAACGAGACAGAGACCCAGCCTGACTCCTGGCTCCCAGACATTGTGGAAAATGGTCCACCAAGGAATTTTTCTCACCACTCCTCTTTGTGTTTTTCCCCACCTTTTTCCCAAAACAGATTCCTTCTTTGCAGAAAACAGTCAACTCCAATGCTGAACTCTACAAAAATTGATTAACACAAGAAGCAGCTTGATCGTTCGCCTTTTTTTCCCGTTTAAGCCGATAGTTTTGTGGGGCAGATAGAATCCCTTCCAGCGATTTAAGAAGCACACACACTCTTCCTGAAGCACGTTTAAGGCACTCTGCTTGTCAGCCTCCCCATCCTCACTTGTCCTTGCGCAGGCTGTTTTCACAGTGCAGGGTTCCCTTCTCCACAGCACTGAAAGAGTAGTAGTCCAGCAAAAATGAGCACCCAGTGACTAAATGCCACATTTCACAAATAACCTGTGAAATAAACTTTTAAAGTCCTACCAGATAAATGCAACAGTTTCGCGTAAGCGGTTAGCGTCAATGCAGCCTCCCGTTTGATTTTATCCATCATTAGCGGAACGCCCTCGGTAAATGAAAAGGAGGAGCTTCGAGCTCGGGATGAAGAAGCGGTACGGTTTTCTTTTTTTTCTCAAAGTGGGATTTGTGTGTCTCCCAGTGGCAATTTATGGAAGCTCTTTCCTCACATAAAAACAAAAGCCACAGACACAGGGAGCTGATCAGATCAATAAAGACAGTAACAGCAACATGAGCATGTCACATGATCCAAGGCTTCAGTCTTGTCGAAACAGCCATCATAGCAGATGCACGTATTTGGGTAGAACAAAGCAGATGAAGCATTTTGACAAAAGGTCAGGAAGGTCAATAAAGGATAAAGAGGTTACAACTTTGATAGAAAGCTGTGAAAGGGATTTAGGTGAGGTTTGGAGGTTTACCTGATGTTCAAATTAAGGGAGAGGTTGTTTGCTACCATTCGATATAACGTCTGGGTGCCTTAGTTCTACATCGGCCATTCTTAATGTTGTAAATTAGCCATCTTGGACCTTCTTAGACAATACTCTCAAGAGTCCGATCTAACAGTATTCAACGATTGAAACCTAATTTCCACCTAAAAAAAAAAGAAAAGGAAAGCAGAGAAGGTGAGAGTCATCAGAAGATGCTCTGGCTATCACAGACATGCAAAGAAGAAATGAAAGCTCAAGGCCTGACTGTCCATCAAACCAGAGGAGAAGATGGCAGTAGATAAAGAGAGAACACAAGATTGTGCCTCTGTGTTAAGTGACAGGTAACGTACATGTGAGCACATTTATTGTGAAAATGTTCTAAAATCCTGAAAAAATAATAATTTGATTGGAGTAGCATCCACGTAGGCCAAAAGGTGCGTAAGAGCGGCAGTGTATTTTGGAGATTTCTGTTCCTCCTACTGTCCTGCTCTGACAAAATGAAACATGGATCCTCTTCCAGCCTCATTTATGACAGTTCCAGGATTTTTAAAATGTTCATTATTACCCTGACTCTAGATAATTCAGTTGAGAAGTCATTTTCCTGTGATGAAAGCCGCACTTATGTGTATCGACAGCAACCTCACTGGTACCAGAGCGACAAACAGGTTTGCACCTCGTGTTACTTTCATTGCCATGAGGTCATGAGTTACTAATTAAAAGGTTCTGGATTTTAATGTTAGTTCTGCAACTTCAAGGACACACACACACACACACACACACACACACACACACACACACACCCCCACACACACACACACACACACACACACACACACACACACACACACTTATGCATATATATATATACATATATATATAGAGGGATAGATAATCGATATACATATAAAAAGATATATTTAGAGAGAAATATACTTAGATATCTCCTTATATAGATAGATATATAGACATGAACAGTATATATAGATATATAGATATAGCTATATAGTTAAAGATATGGACAGACATAAAGTAAAACAATCTGTCTGAGTAAAGGAAGGAAACAGTCTCTGAACAAACCTTTGAAACTTGTGTCTTATCTTTTACTGCCCTCTGATGGACTGTGAAAATCTCTGCTTGACTGGTGAAAAATAAAGGACTGCAGTCGTGTAAACAGAGAGATCCAATTTTGTGACACCTGGAAACCAGGTTTACAACAAAGCAACATTTTTACCATGATGCTTTGAAGACCAGAGTGATCAACTGGTACTGAAGAAACCTCTCTTCATTTTATCCGGATAAAATGAAGAGAGGTTTCATTTTATTGTTCAAGCAGAATTTTAAACAAAGGTTGAGTCAGGAAGTCAACGGACCAGTCATAGTCGAGGAAACATCAGTGGCATCCAAGTGCAGCAACTTGCAGCACAAATCATGGAACCTATTGCAGCACCAACTGGGTGTTTTTTGTTTTTTTTTAATTAATATGAGCTGAACACAGGGATAAAATTCACAAGAGGAGTTCAGAGTCATGTTTGCAAACATATGCAACAGAACAAAAATGCAAAGAAAATATGCACACAAAGATATCCCACTTATTCAGAACAACAGCTAATTGCTTAAAAATTGCATAGCTAAACAACCTCCTGCTGTTCCTGACAAGAAAAAGGACACAAGCTCTCTCCAGAGCTCTCCCTCTTAAAGTTGTTGCTAACAATAGAAGAGTTCGTATCTGACTGAACACCTACTGGCTTAGTCATAAAACTGATGTGATGACACACGTCTAAACAAAAAATGTAGCTTTTTCTGCTTATTTAAACTAAAAAGCAGGGGACACGACGATAAAATGCCCACGCTATTTGTCAAAAACTCAATTTCACTTGTTTCTTCTGATTTTCACTCTCTTTGGATATTACAACAGTATCTTCTCGCCTGTCTTTTTCGGGTTATTCAGACATGGCTGCAAATCGGTGTTTCTCATTTCCAGTCCCGAGGGAGCGCTCCTGTAACAGGATGTAGTTCCTTTTTACTACTTTGGTCAAATTTTAGTTGTGTCCCTCCCCCAACACACCTGTACTAAATGTCTTGACATATAAATATCTAACATATATTTGTGACACCTGGAGACCAGATTTACAACAAAACAACATTTTTTAAAAACAACATATATTTGAGCGATACATACTTGTATATCTCCTTATATAGATAGATATATAGATATTTTAGGGATGGATTTGAAGACCCACAATCTAAGCTTTTAGTTTGTGATGCAAACTAAAAGTTCATTATTTTGTCATTGTTCAGAAAATCAAGAAAATAATCCATGTCATGTTGATTTCCTGATCAATATAGTTTCAGTAACTTCTTATATAAGCTCAGTTAAAGCATCTCACTTCAACTAATCTTCATTGCCTATGAAACAGAAACCATTTTAATGATTTATGTATTTCAATTTCATGTTTAAATGAACTATTTCAAAATATTTTATGAAAAGTTAAACTGGACTGAAATATCCTTTCTTGCAACAGTAATCTCCAAATATTTCACAGCAGTCCAGCCAGCTTTCCTCTATATTTGGACCACAAAAACCAAACTTTATGCAATTCATAATATTCTGCGTCTGTTTATTGCTTTTCTTTCTTGCCCCATATGGGTACACACTCTGGATGACATAAACTACTGATAGATATTGTAGGCTGATAATATTTTACTGCACAAGTAAAGTTACAAAAAATTAAAAATAATTTTTTAAAAGCATTTTTTTTTTTTTTTTGCAATGGGATAAAGTCCCAATCCTGGATTCTTTTCTTTTCAGTATCTTTGCGCACATCGCTTGCTTAGAGTGGCAAAGAGTGTAGAGTGTTTTATTAAGTTTTAAATTATAATTAAGCTTTAAAAACATAAAAAGCAGTAATGAAAGAGCACAGCAGTGGGTTATGTACTTGTAATTCTGGTCAGTTCTGGTCATGTAGAGCAGCTGCGGAGGGATACATTCTTTTTTGTTTTAAAGGAGCCGAAGCACAACGCCGGCGTCGCTGGATTGAGGTTTCCGGGCAACACCAGAGAGCAGGCTAACCGTATTTCCGAGACTGTAGACATTTATACTCCATTAGTTTTGACTGTCTTATCAGGGTGACATTCCCTGCAGCAGTTTAAAGTAAGAGTCTCAAATAAAACATTTGTCTCCTTCGCAGAGCTTAAAAACTCAACGGAACGATGGTGAGTATCGAGCTAACGCTTAGCATGTTAGCATCGCTGGCGTCTCGGTGCTCAGGCTTAAGCGGTCGCTGTTGAATTCATGCGTGTGTGAAGCGTGAATATTTCGTTTTGAGCATTTTGCAAAGCCTAAAAGTCTGCTGGACTCGCAGCTTGCGCCGTAGTCTTCCAGGACGGCGGGGGAAGCTAACATATTTACCCTGGCAGCTCACTCACATTTACAAGCAGCAGCTCACGTTGGAGAACTCCCTGTGATTATCTTATCCACAGAGGTTGAAGGATTTGTCACGGAAACGGACTTGAAATGCGACACCAAGCAAACATTTATATGGTTGCAGCCTGCATGCATGAAGGTTGGCAGCGTGTTTATTTATTTATTTATTTGACCCGTCAGTGGGCGTGGCTGCAGCGTCGTTTAATGGTTTTGCAGCGTAATAACAGCAGAAACCATCACACTCGGTATTGTTTATTTAACGAGGACGCCTTCGGCGTTCGGGTTAGATGGCATGCTAACAACCTTTTTGTTATTCCACGTTCGCTGTCAATGCAGCTCTTCCTGCAAAGCACATCAGCAGGATGGTTTAAATGCAGCTTGACATGCGCAACAAGCAGATGGGGGGCTGGTTGGTGGTGGTGGTGGTGGTGGTGGTGGTGGTGTGGTTATGATATCTGATGACTGCAATTGCATAACAATACGGCTTGCAGGTAGCAGCTGGCTGCACGCGTTTAGCTGCAGTTACGTCCACATTTCAGTCTTCCAGCAGCAGCAGCAGCAGCAGCAGCATGTCACCATTCTGCTCGGTTACGTATTGCGCCACAACGTTGAACCGCATTCTGCTTCTGCTGAATGATCCTCTTTGCCACCCCTCCTCTCGCGTCCTTCCCTTCCCTTCCCTTCCCTTCCCTTCCCCCCGCATTGAACCAAAACATGCTTGGTGCAGCAGCCGCAGTGCATCCTCCAAATCGGGAACTAACTAGTTTTGAACGGCCCAGTTAAGGAGCACAAATGACTCCCTGCCTGTTTCCCCGTCACTGTTGGACTTCTCTCATGTTGGACGGCCTCTGTTGCCAAGGGGGAAAAAAAACAAAAAACAAACAAAAAAACAGCAACAACGTGCAACATGTCAATTTTGTGGGCTTTCACCCTGTGCCACATAGCGGTTTATCAAAATAGAGTTTGTGTTTTCACGATGGGAATTTGTACTTGTATGCTTATAATTTGTCAGTTTTACCATCACTTTACAGCTGCTGTGCCGACTACATTTCTTACAACAAATATCTATATATATACACACACACACACACTTCCATTCTTGACAGTGTGGGTAGTCTTGCTCTCCTTCACTTACCCTCCCACCCCTCATTTCCTCTAACACGGTGACTCATTGATTTTGATTCAAAGAACACATGGCGTTACCAACACCTCAGGATCTAGAAATGTTGGCTTTAATCTTTTTAGTTTTGAGAAAGCACGACGACGACGACGACAACAAAAAAAACAAGAAATCTGCAAATTTTGCTCCCTACATTTCGGAGGGAGAGCCACAAAATGCAAAACCATTTTATCAGAGTTGAGTTCTGTGCCAACATAGTTACGAGCCCATCTTCATCACTGAATACAGTTTATTCAACCTCGTAGTCTTCCTCAGGCTGCATAAATACGCAGGGCGGGATTCAAAGCACGGCCAAACGGTCCGTCCTTCAGGTTGCTGGCACTCTACGGCCTGAACTTTAATATTTGCCCGGTGAAGAATATTACAAAGAGATGGTTAGCTGCTGTGATATTCAGTGTGCTACATAGGCGACCCTGTTCGTGTCTCACTAATTATAGCAGGCATGTGTATTTCGGGCTGCGGAGAATTTATACCCGTCCCTCATCACACTTTCTCAGCCTGAAGTGAGCACATCGGCTGACTTAGATGGGCCTCTTCAGAGTTCACAAGCCGGGGAGAGTGATGTCTTGGATAAGTGTTGGTTCTGGTGGGAGAATAAGTTCATCGCATGGAGAGATTGCTTTCACACCGTGTGGAAACGCGTTGTCTGACCTTCCACAGCGGAGACACTTTTGCTTTTCAAATCACTTCGAGTTCTTGTTGAAAGATGATTTGTATACAGAAATGCGCAAAGTTACAAATTTGGCAGGTTGAACCTTTAAATGAAAAGCAAACTCTTTAAAATATGGCAGCTCTTGCTGTAGAAAATGTATTTCAGGTTATAAGTTGTGGCTCAGCTGTTGCAGTGTGTTTTGACTCGTTTGTCTGAAGCAAGTTTGCATTACTGTACTCAGTGGAACTGGTTGCAGACGATGGATTTTTGAATTGTAATCAATTTATTTGAAAGCAGAATCGATCTTTTGCACACTTTTGAGTTTATTTCATGTTATTTTTACTGAGTGTAGGTTGGGAAATGATCCTTGGAGGCATTTTTATTCAGTTTTACTTTTTTCTTGTCTACTTATCGCCTTGTCTAAATGTGTATCCTTGAACATCTGTGCAATCAAACACATTCACGTTAATTTAGAATCTTGTAACTTGCAATGCATTCTACACTGAACAGAAATGTGAAAAGTGATTCTTTTCTAGTAGGTCTGCCTGTACCTCACGCCTGTCTTGTGCTTTTGTTTACAGGCTGATCAGCTGACAGAGGAGCAGATTGCTGGTGAGCGCATACCTCAACCATGTTTGGCCTGTTTTATCTTTAGCAGCTCCTTAATTCATCACCGAATTAGAAAAAGCAGAGTCAGAGATCCAAAGAACCAAAGGTTGCGTTTAGGAACCGGTTCATTCTGCCTGAACAAGTCTGGTTACGATCTTGTGAATTTGAGTTTAATGTTTTTCTTAGGATTATGTGTGGGAAGTTTTCAGCAGCTTTGAAAGACAAAACATTTAGAGAAAATATGTGTTCATTAGAACATGATTTTTTTCATCAATTTATTCTTACTTTTAATGCTTTTTTCCAATAATGCATGTTCAGCAGAAGGTCACATTCGATTATTAGTCATGATTAGCAAAGTTTTGGTTCTTCTTTGTATTGCATGTCATTGCAGAAACGTTGTTAATGCTTCACATAGTTTAATTATTGACTGTTATTAAGGCTTTGTGTTGAAGTCTGAAGCCCACTGGAGCCTCTGTTTCTGTTGTTGTGCAGAGTTCAAAGAGGCTTTCTCACTGTTTGACAAGGATGGCGACGGTACGATCACTACCAAGGAGCTGGGCACGGTGATGCGCTCTCTGGGACAGAATCCCACCGAAGCTGAACTGCAGGATATGATCAATGAGGTTGATGCTGACGGTAAAGAAACCAAATAAAATTTCTCAACCGCATCGGTCCTATAAAACAAAGAACCGTGTGCAGGCATAAGACGCGACACTCTTGTCTGATTTTCCTTTATCTTCCAGTTGTAAATGAATATTTTAGTAAGTGAGTACAGTATCGATTATTCTTACAATTAAAAGAAATAAAGTAAAACATTGATAAATCTAACATAACAGCAGTATTGCTATTGCATATCGACATCAGTCCAGTTATTCACAATTGCACTTCCCTAACAATAACGTTTCTGTAGTTTAGAAAATGAATCTGTCACAATAATAGCTCACGTTCTACGTTAACCTGAAGAAAAGTTATACAAAATCTGAAATTATATTCAGTTTAATGATAATAGGCAGGCTCACAAATACGCTTTTAAAAAATGCCAATACTCCAGCTTTTCGTTTCTGTATTTATCTTCAATCAATTTAATAGATGAACTCTCATCAGACATTTTTAGTTTTTGTGTTCATGTTGGCGACGGGATGTAACACCTTCGTTCATCACACACAGAAACTCAGCCGCCACGATGAGATCCGTCACCCATTTTTTGAGACCGGGATGAAATGAAATAAAATTTTCGGTTCGTCCATAAAGCTACACTTGCGTTAATCATGTAATGCAAAGCCGCCCGCAGTGTTCCGTCTACTTACCTGTATGAATGCACCTGCAGCGCTCTGAACCGCCACCAGGCTGCAGCTCTGGGAGAGAAAAGGCTGCCGTAAACCAGGCGTCGCGCCAGTCATTTTAATGCTTATTGGTTCCCCCGAAAAACGACAAAGACCTGGACATTATTATGACTCAATAAAATCTTCCCAGGCTGAACTTGAAAACTGGACCATATGCTGCTAACACTTAGCTTTTGTCAACAACTCAGGCGGAAGTGAAGCTCTGGGCAACGCAAGTGCAATAAATAATAAAATATAACTTAACGAAGCTTCGAGGCAGATCAATTTTCCTCTGGAAATTTTAAAAATCGAGGTACTCGAATCACTCTAGGAATCGTTTCAGCCCTAGTTTTAGACATGAAAATATTCGGTAGTCATGTGTTTACCTCAGCCTAGAGACAATTCAACATTTTCTATACTATTGATAATATTAAACAGTTATTTTCTGTAACAGTTGCCCTGTTAGCCAAATGAATGCTAACTTGTTTCTCTTTGTTTAACATTGCAGGTAATGGAACGATTGACTTTCCCGAGTTCCTGACTATGATGGCCAGAAAAATGAAAGATACGGATAGCGAGGAGGAAATCAGGGAAGCCTTTAGGGTATTTGACAAGGTATAAATTAATCAGCAGTCCCAAGCAAAACTGGAGAATGTTTTTTTTTTTTTCTTCATACTGTAACGATGATGAGAAAAACGCATTCGAAACTATTTCAAAGTGGAAAAATGTCAGTTTTGTCCTAAAATACTCAAATTATTCTAGATGCTTATTTTTTGTATTGCAGTATAATTTATTTGTTAAACAAATTTTGTCAAAAACATATTAAAAAAATATTTGTTTTTAGTCGTAGTTAAATTTCTGGAGACGTTTTAAGCAGAGTTACAGGAGAAATATCGTCTTGGTTTTAAATTTTTGTTGGGTAAAATAACTCATAATAAATATTAAACTGGGCTCCGTTTTTACATTTTTGAACTAGTCTACAGAAACTAGGAGACCACTGATGAATCAATTTTCTTATTTTGGATAATTGGTTAATTCTTGCAGGTGAAATCGATCTTGTCCATTGACATTTTTTGCCCCCGCAAAGGTCTGAAAAACGGCCACTGTCCTCTTATCCTCCACCGTCAGAGACGAACCCGCTCACCAGATCACATCCGCTGTAAACAACAGTCGCCCCACTGTCACCGGCTATATCTAGCAACTTTCCAGACCAATTAAAATTGATAAAAAAAGGTCAACATTTTTTTTTTAATTTCGGTCATCAGCCTGAAAACCTGATCATTCCCTCATCTGTCAGGGTTTTGTATTAAACACTGAATCACCAGTTTTGTTGGATAATTGCTAAAAAGGACTGGTATTTTTTCCTAAAATGGAAGTACAGTCACCAGGCTGATCTATTTTCACATGGAAGAGCCAAACCACAGAGAAGAAATGCCCGAATATTACAAGACATCATTTTCATGTCCCATCTTCCCAAAGTAAGATTTAGTTTTCGTTGCAGGACGGCAACGGCTACATCAGCGCGGCGGAGCTACGGCACGTTATGACCAACCTGGGTGAAAAGCTCACAGACGAGGAAGTGGATGAGATGATCCGGGAGGCCGATATTGACGGCGATGGCCAGGTCAACTATGAGGGTGAGTTGTCTTTACTACCAACCCATTGAGCCCTTTTCTTTTAATAAAAAAAAAAAGAAATATTTCTAAACACGTATATCTGAAAAATGTCGCACTGTCTTCTTCCATCCAGAGTTTGTCCAGATGATGACCGCCAAGTGAAGAGAGCAATGAAGTTTCTCTCAATGTTGCTCGTCCCACTAAGATTACCGTCGCTTAAGAAACTTAAAAAGCAGGAACAGTTATCAAATGTCGAACAACCACCCCCTTCAAAAAAAAAAACACTCGCCTGTAGGAATTTTCTCAATGTGTGCTTCAAAAACATCCAAATAATACTTTGAAGGTATCTGTTTAAAAAAAAACAAACAAGAAAAACAAACGAAAAAAGAAAAACACCAACAGAATAATCCCTAAAGAAGTGAAAGGACCAAGCTTTAAGAGGGCCAAAGTCCTCCAACTTCATACCAAGAATCTGCCGAGTCACCCAGCTGCTGATTAATTTAGAGGAAAGAGCAACGCCGAACTGGTAGGAGGATAGAACTTAAGGCTATAATCTGTACAGGGACGTTGGCTTTTTAATTCTTTCCAGATAGTCTTCAACAAAGGAAAACTGTCTTGCACTTGTGTTAACTTAAAAAAAACAACAAAACAAACAAAAAAAAAAACAACCATGAATCGAGTACTCTTCTTGCATGCACCCTTTTTGTGGCCGTCTCTCGTGACAACAAGGAGGCTCTGACCCCGTCAGAGGTAGTGGTCAGCTCGTGTACACACTGGAGGTATATACATGAACATATAGCTATATATCTGTACAATTTGTGTCACTATTGATTATCGCAAGAGCAGTTAGTTGAGATGTAGGGTGTTTTGTCTGTGCTCAGCTGGAGGCGAGCGGCTTGGGAGTTCAGGAACAGAAGAAGAGCTCTGAGACGTAAAGAAGGCTTTTTCCTGGCGGGATATGATGTTGCGGTGTTTTGAGCCGGAGGCTTCACGCGGCCTGCGGCGCAGATCGGAAACGGGCGCACTCTGTGCCGTTTCAGAATGACTGCTGTGGGGGGAAAAAAAGACGACAACAACAAAAAGAAAAAAAACACTGTAATAACTGCAGTTAATACATTTGTTCCGTAAACGGATATGAAAAAACAAATAAAATATTGATGTGATGCTTTTTAAATGTTACGTTAATGTATTGACGACAAACTTTGGTTACGAAATATATCTATCTATTAGTGTATTGTAAAGTTTGCATTGCCTATTGTGCTAGTAAAAAGATCTGTGACATGTTTCCTCTTCGGTTTTAAAATGTGCCATAATACTCTTTAAATGCATCTCGACCTTGCAAGGCTCGTAGTTCATCAGAATATGAATCAACCTATAACAATGTAAACCTTTCCATGCAGTTGCACTTTGGTATCAATCATGTGGATGTTTTAAAAAGCTCTGAAAGAAGCAAAACAAACCAAATGTCACTGTTGCTGCTGCTATGATAACGCGTATGTTTCACTCATTTATTGTATTTGTGTCGGCTCCTCAATTTGTAGTCCAGTGAGCAAACTCTAGTCTGCTTGTTGTTTTACTGCACCAAAACTCATATATTGTGTTTTCACAAACAATACTCATGGTCGGGCTGTTGTATCTAATTCGATGGGACAGGAAGGTGTTTCGTAGCGAAGACGCAGACGTGCTTTTGGCTGCAGCGTCGTCAAACTGGTGGCTTCGCAACGATTCGGTTAAAATAATTGAAAACGAGCTTTAAATGCAGCTTTGAGATGTTTTTTTGAGACATGTTTGGGATAAAATGTTTGATGGACTAAAAGCTGAAGGTATCTCACTAATGTAAAAAAATGTGATATATTTTCCATAAACCAATAAATTAAGCTTTACTTCACCTACACGTGTTTGGTAAGCATAATTTAAAACGAATTGACGGTTACACGGGTTCGATGTTGACCGACACAGTTTTGAATCGTGCAAAGAGCCTTAAAATAAACGTGGCTCTTATTTCAGTTGCGTAATCGGATCCTTAAAGCTAAAACCGTTTTAAAAGATTGAGGCTTGTTTAGGAATCGGTCATATTTAACGAGTCAATTGGCTAACATGAGTTTCTGGAAAGTCATGCAAAACTTGTCGGCACCTGAGATTTCAGTATTTTTACGACTTTGTCTACGCAAGCCATAAAAATAAGAGTACGACGCGCTAATTGAACCACAATGGCTTAAGAGCATGAATTTAAATGGGCCTGTACAGACATGAAATGGAAGTAGGAAGGGATTAAATTGCACAAAATGATCCTGACAGGAAATTGGCGCCTTGCCTAAATTCACCCATATTTACAGTTGACGCAATAATTCAAAAAACTTGACATAATTTGAGCTCTTAATAGAGCTGGACGAGGATCCGAGTCCGCTCTGCTACTGTGCACAGGGAGCAGGATGACACAGAAAGTAAGAATGAAGAATCTCCAAAGCTCAAGTGTAAACCGAACTTGAACCTTCGCCACGCATGAAGTTGGAACCGTTTGCTGCTCTGAAATGCGTCTCTGGCTGTTCTGTAGCAGAGCTCTAATCCAGACAGCCTCAGACTGGGTCGGGGCAGGCCGGGTCACTGCAGCGCTTCACGAGAGAAACTCGGGCTCCGGCTATTTTTAGTGGCTCAAGAGATTGCTGCAGCAGCGTGTAGTAATCCAGGTCAGCAGGGGTCACGACCTCTCACACACAGTCCTAAGACTGCTGTGTTGGCGAGCCAATGGGCGGTGGTTTTATCTGGAGCAGCCGCTTTGGATTGGATGGGAGCCCGCATGCTAATTAGGCGCTTGATCCGATGAGTCAAATGATTTATTAAATTGGATCCAGACTTACGAGACAACAGAATTACCGGCAGGTGTGATCATCCGGCTCTGGTTGTGTAACGGCAGCCTGCAGCGGGGAACGACGCCAACACAAACGACTTGAGCAATGGAGATAAAGGCAAGGCTTTAAATCTCTTCGACTGCGACAAGAGGAGAAACGTTCACTTGATTTATAAACACTGCTGCTTCAGGAAAGAAATGGCTTCAAAGATTTGAACATCCTCCTCTCGGATCGCGCTTCCTGTTCAATCCCTTCAGATTAAATTCAACATGACCGTAATTTTGACCATTTGCTCTTTCGACAGCACAAAACAACAAAGTACAAACTCACATGCTGGTTGGATTTGTTGCTTCCCGTTTCTCCAGGGGCTGGCGGACGTCAAAGTGGACACATTAAAGTTTTTACCGCAAAACATTTGGGTTTTATGAGACGTTCCCGAACAAGCCTCATGTCTGTGGTTAACCGCTGATATTTTTAATGGTTTTCCATTGTTTGAGCCCTTTGGGTTTTTCCCCCCCTCAGAGAAAATACTTTATGACTTCATGAGAACAAGAACTTCTCTAATTCAACCTCAGGAAACCGGCTGCGATCGGGTGCCGTCCTAATTCTGGTGATGAAATGATTTGTTTTTGAACAGAGCCGACCGCATTTTTTTGGTTTTAAGAGTAAAACTGCAGGCGCCAATTATTGTCTAATTACACATTTTAGCTCTTAAACTCTACTTGAACACCATTTGCATTGTAAAGCTTAAAAAAAGTTTGTGAACATTGAGGTATGAACATGCATTGCAGAAAACAGCCAAATACTTTAGGATGTCGCAAGTAATACTGCTTTAATTCAGTGATGATACCTCTGCCCATCTTAAAACTGCTTTTTCCAGAAGGAAGGGATTAAATTGCACAAAATCACCCTTTTTTTTTCTCCAGTCTTTTATTTTTGCAATTATACTTTCACCTGTAAAGAAGTTTATTTCTGAAAGATCAAATTTCATGAACTGACTGATTTGATGGAAACGAATGACCAAGCACCGACTCATTCATGAAGAGAGTAGAAATATCACAGGAGGGTTAACACAAGATGGCGCTGTTTCATCAAGTAACTGATTGGAAACTTCCCTGCTTCGGTTGAACACAAAAACTGCTTTCAAACCGGTAAGCAGATCAGACACGAGAAAGTAAAAGTAGGCACACAGACAAGAAAAACGAAACATTTCTAAAGCTCGCAATAATTCACGAAACAGATGAAGCTCTCGGCTGAATGCGTGTTACAGGCCGACTGGACGCGCTGCGGCCTCGACCCATATTTGTGTACATTTGCAATAAAACATAACGGCTCATGACGCTCAGTTAGAAACCTACAGCTGAAAGACACACATGAGATTTTTCTGTCGCCTCGTCTTCCTCCGGTTTTACAGCCAGTCTAGTTCCAGTTTTTCAACGGCAAGTTATCTTTCCATCTCTTGCTCCTCATGAGAGCTGCAAGAGAAGCAGCCGTCTACCCTCTCGGCTTACAGTCACGTATTGACCTTTGAACTTTTTTCTTGTTTTGTGGATGGAAGCCAGAACACGTAAAGAAAACCCAAACGGGCGCCAGAGGCGAACGCGACTTCCTCACAGACCGTGTTTCTGTGAAATGCAAGGGAGTCCCTTGTCATTATGATCAGTTTCACGACATGAGGACTTTATTCTCGTCCAACTTTACTCGTATTTAAAACCCACATCAAAAACTCGGAGCCTGGCCCTGATGCTCCACCATGTACAAGTGACCGGCTCGCAGGAAAACGGCCAGAAAATAGACATAATAACCCATCTTTTTATTGTCGATGCAGAAGGTTATGCACTTTTCATCTCCTCTCATCTGACAAGCTGAAATATAAGCAATATTGCTGCAAATCTTTCCACAATAAATGTTAAAAACTAAAGCGAAGAAGCTGATAGTAACCAGTGCTTACAGCTCTAAAAGGTTTTACTGCATTAAGTCTAAAAATCCAAATCCCAGTGAATCATTTGCACTTTTTCTTTGTCAAACAGAGTAAATGCTCACGATTCACTCAATAAACTGATCTTGGGAGTTATTTTTACAACGGTAAAAGAGCGGCTTTGATAAGAAGACCATGCAATGCTGGAGCCAAACGGTCTGTAGGATAAAATATGAATTGAATACGAACAGATTTGCAGTAGAAAATAACAGAAACACTGCGTTAAGCTAACAGGTTCTGGGGCGATTGCACAGCCTTGCGCTGCCTCCTACCTGTAACCTCCTGCTACTGCTATGAAAATGATTGCATTACATCTGGAATTCTCATCTATTTCAATGGGGAAATGAGGGAAAATGAATAATTCAGAATTGTATTTTTGTCTATGTCACAACGTTGCTTGGACTAGACCTAAAGGCATAGGAATATATTTGGGATGAACCAAAAAAAAAAAAAAGAAATAAAAGAAACCCAGTCATTATGTGATTACGTGCATCACACTGGTACCACAGAAGAGTGTAAGCAATTAAATGACATAGTTTATGCCTCAGCTCACCAAAATGAAATCAGGCGGAGGTTGCTGAGAAAGTCGAAACTGTCCCCAGTTTCTCTATGTGTGAAATGACGAAACAATTTCAAACTTTCCTATTCTTGGTCTTTCTGCATTTTTTTTACTTTAATGTTCCAATGAGCCTTTCAGATGATTTAGGTCCAAAAATACCTTCGCAAAAAAAACCCGTCACATTCAACCAGAGTTCAGTTAAATACCAGAACTTTTGTAAAGGGACACCATTCACACAACAGGTGTTTATAGCACCTTAATCCTAAAATTGCTTCCCTTGGGTTTGACGAGGAATTTCGATTTCTTCTAGAGAAGCAGCTTATTTTGAGAGACCAAGCTAAATGGAACCTGTTCCAGCTCTAATGGTTGACAAAGCCTTGGTGTGAGTCATGTTGTGAAAGCCACAAAAATCAGATGATTGAGATATGAAAAAGTAGCCTTTATTCTAGGAAAAAGCAACTCTGTTAAGAGCAAAAAAAAAAATAGTAGAGGAGAAAAGAAAGCTTGAGTCGCTTTTACGGAAACAGAATGCAAAGGAAATGGTCTGCAGCATTAAATATAACAATCAAGAGACTGCACTGATGGAGGAGAGAGGAAGAGAGAGCAACCCTGACCCTTATCTCCACCACTGCATCAGGTCACAACCGGGCTGCGCGTCTGCCGCCATGACGCATGACGAACGGTGAGTTTAACAGAGTTTTCCTTTTAACGAATAAAATCATAATTTGATCATCTGCCTCTTGTATTTCTTCAGGTTTCCTTTGTCTGACAGTAAGATGCGTTTAAATGTCTGAAACATTTGAGGGGAACGAAAACCAAACGAACAAAAAAAAAAAGATCCAAAACGAAACTGAAGAGGGCAGACATCTGTAAACGGGGAAATACCTCAGTCATGTCGTAACATCGCCACGGCAAGGTGGTTTATAAATGGCTTGTTTTGTTTTTTTTCTGCACCATTTTCTGCTTCTTGTCTGCAGGTGACACTTCGGAGTATTCCCAGTAGAGGTCCAGTGCAAACATTTGCCAGTTATCTGTTGCCCCACATGCGCCTGCTTTAGCAACTTTATCCGGAATATAAACTTGTAAAACTCGCAACGATACAAACCCTGAGACGGGAACGGGTCCAAACAGACGCCGACATCCGAGCTGCCTCCAGCATCACCAAACATCATCCCTGAGCTATTTTCAGAATCACGTGAGATGTAAATATTAAGCAAAAAGACGGGATAAACAGGTGAACTTCCTGCGCTTCCCACGCTGCTGGAAACGGTTTCTACTTTGTTTCCTCAAATGGTCACAGATCAGACGCAGAGCTCAGGCCACAGACTGACGTTTCTCCCCGGCTTCACAGCCGTATCGCTTTCACAGTGTGGTTTACGATGTGGTTCCCATATATTTCTGTTTTTGGGGGTCAGCAGAAGTAATATGGGATTCGCTTTTGCTCCTTTGTTTCCCTTCCTGGAACTCGCAGCTCACTGACCGTCATGCATATAATGGCTTCAGTATGTCTGAAACGATATGCATCCTTTCTTGTTTTGTTGTCTGACCACATTTACCAGCTAAACATTTCACCGCACGTACTCACAAAGGTCACTTTCACAATGCTTCTCGAGCGGCAGAGACGCGCCGTCCGGTAATATCAACCACATAAAAAAGTTACTGCAAGAACTCGCTGACATGTCGGGTTAAAATTGTACATGTTTTTTTAAATCCTTGTTTCGGCTGGTTAAAAATCACTATTTTCTTATCTTGTATCTCATATGTAAATTAGCTAGTGACTATTTAGAAGTATAATTTACTTAGTTATGCAAATATTAAGTTCAAATGCAGTATAAAATTATTTAAAAGCCTTGATGTTTGTTGCACACCCACAAACTTTGAAAATATTCTTGGTAATTTTTGTGGCCAATCAAACACACAAGACATTTGTAGCTTTCATCTGTCGCTCAACCTCCGACATCACACGATGAAATCTGGCGAAACCAGCCGCCTTCATCTGATCGTCATCATCGCCCGTCTTCCTTTGTTTATTTTAATCCCGGCCTGAATCCGCCTGTTCTGCGAAGCCCTCTGAGGTCTGTGAGAGAGAGAGCGTCGGCGCTGTGAGTACCGAGAAAAGCTCGGCAGGCAAGACACGTCCCAGATAAAGCTGTGGAGAAGTTGAAAGCGGAGGTCAGCGGCGGGGAGGATTAATCAGAGACGCAGCCAAGAGGCGCATAGCAACAGAAGCTGCAATGATTCACAGATGAAGGGGATGAACGTGTGATCTGGTCTATCGGGGCAAAGTCACGATAGACCAGATCTTCCTGTAGAAGAAGAAGCTGTGAGCAGAACAAAATGAAAAGAAAACTATTATTATTTTTTCCTTTTTGGCCTCCATGTTAAGTCAGTGTTAGAAAACTACCTCTGCTCTTGACCTCCGACCCCTTTTTCTCATCAACACTGAGCTTATCTTTGCAACCTGCGACCGAAACGTGATGCCGGTTTTGAACGTTTTGAGTCGACAGTGCGCCAAGAACTGCGCCGCTTTGTATTGCGCGGTAAACCTCGAGTTTCTGTGAAACTCTAAAATGTCTTTTCGAGACTCTTTCCCCCCCAGAATTATGCATTGCATGATTCTGCTCTCCAAATTTGATCAGAGAGACATTATGGCCTCAGCCATCATTCGCCGAGGCATCTTGACCGGGTTTTATCTCCAATATCACATTAAGAAGACACAGAGAAGCCGGTCGTCAGACTTAATAGAAAAATGGATGGAGCAAAACGCAGGAAAAACCAGGAAGGAGACCTTTTAGAAGCCGTGAGCCGCTTTCAGCCGCGGTGCAGATCCTCCTTCCTGCAGCACGAAGAACCCAAACTTACAGCCAGAGCTACAAAGGACTGGTTCACAACGCTTTGCACAGTTATGCACTGCTTTGTGTTGGTCGACCATATGAAATCCCACCGCAGCACATTATTGTTCGCGGCTGCTATGTGACAAATGTGCAACATTTCAACCATGAAAAATACTTTTTCACCGAGAGACAACTATTACACTTCGCTCGATTCTGTAAATACCGTTAGCTCTGTTTGGGATGTTGGTTCTGGCTTTGCTTGCTGGATGCGTCGAGTGTGTGTGTGCGTGTGTGCGTGTGTGTGTGTGTGTGTGTGAGAGAGAGAGAGAAAGGGAAATAGGAAGAGAGAGAGAGAGAAACCTTTTTGCCAGCTGAGGCCTGTTTGGACAAAACAAAAACAAGAGAAGCTTGTGAAAAAAACAATTGCTTGACTCAGAACAAGAAAAATAAGAAGAAAAAAAAACATTTCAGGATCTGTTACGGCTTGAATTACATCAGACGGGGTGAAACAACACAGCTCTGGCTCATTGTAGGTAGTTTAGATACCTGCGCATTGTCTGCTGGATTCCTCCAGGATTACAAAGGCCTTGCTTGTGTGCGGTGTAGTTTTCCACAGCACCATTGTGTCTGTGGAAATGTTTCCACCTGTATGTTCCTGCAGAGGACTTTCCAATGCTTGAATTAGCTATGATTTATGAATTTCACCACGGATTTTTCAGGTGGGTAAGACGTTTCTGCACTTCGTCATCAATGGACAAAATTGTACAATTACCTTCTGAAATGCTCTTTGTTTTTTTTATTTTTTTATTCCATCAGAATGTAATCCTGGACCTTTGGGGGTTTTTTCTTGCAGCAACACACACAACTACGCTCAATACTTGTGTTTCCTGACACTAGTTTTCTTTATTGGCTGAGCTGATTTTAACAGATTTCCTGTTCTTGGTGTCTTTTAGACATTTCGGCATTTGTAAAAGGTTTTCAGCCCGGCTCGTAGTCTCCTCGTGTTTTTAGCCAACGCACATTTACTGAACGATTTAAAATCCCGTTAGAGCTGCACTCACTTTGAAGCCAATGCAGCAATCTTAAGTTGACTGTCGAATATTCCCTTCGGGGAAATGGTGGCATAACAAAAATATTTCCCATTTTAGGTCGTCTTACAAATGTTCCCTTTGGGAAATTGTAGCATAAAATAAAATAAAAAAATGTAAAAAATGAAATCAAAAAATAACTTGTGCTTGTTTAAGACGTAGCTTTGGCTACAGCTGAGCTATTTAAGGTCTTGTCTCCTTTTCAGTCCATCGAGTTTTATTTTCTGTCATCCGTCCGACCAAAGAACAAAACAAACAAACAAAAAAACCTGCTTTTGCCTGGCTTGAAGTAAAAACATCAACAAAGAGTGGGCGAGGAAAGAGACAAAAAAGCAATTTTCCCGGAATATTACACATGACTGAGAAGAAATGCACTGTAATTAAATCATTTAGTGATTAACATTCCTATACTTTATCCGCACTTGATCAATATACAACTCAGTGGAAACACAAGCAGGAGAAACAACATAGGAAGTGCTGGGAGGTCTGGGGGGGTGAAACATGGTAATTTTGGTTGCATAATAGACAAACTCCTCGGACCACAGGGGGCTTTGACCGAGCAAGCAAGCAGTCGTGCAAAACAAACATACGTCAGAACGCAAGACTTTCAGTAAATCTAATTCAATTCTCCACGGATCAATATTCACCTCAGATTCTCTGCTTCCAATAAGGAGCAAGAGACTGTGCATGTTGCGTAACCCTGGCCCGGACACGCAGATGCCAAGGCCCGACCGAGTGACTTATGACTTATAAAGTGATACCCGATGCAGAGACTCTTCTGAAAACGATCCCCTTTTTTTTAAAATTTTTTTTATTTTGCGTCACCGCGTTTTTCCTCCCTCCCCCGGTTCTCACCGCTCACGCTCGCAGACGTTGAGTCAAAGACTTAAGCGCCTGATTTAAAAGGCCGATGGACAGAAGCCCAGATTGTTCTGACACCCAACATAAAAGAGAAAATGATGCACACCAGGCCGAGCGTTTCCGTCATGCGACGAGACAGATCAAACTCATGGCGGGTCGGTTCTTGAATCCACTTAAAAGTAACTGTGCGGTCGGTGGCAACTGCGTCTGAAAAGCGAGAAACCCGACGGGCGGAATGGAATCCAAACACCATCCGTCTCGAACGAGGCGGTTCATCAACAAAAATTTTTGCTGAAGGCGTTGAAGCTTTTAGTTCAAATATTCAGGTCAAGGTTTGGGAGGAAATCAAAAAAATCCTGGTCTCTATCTTTTTCACTCATATTATGTTTCACTTTCACAGAAGTGCAGAATGTAAAAAAAAAAACAACAAAACCCACCAGGTTCTGTGAAACCCTGAAAACCACGAGGGTAAGAAATTGTCAAGCTTTCAGCTGTTCAGTCTCTCCCACTTCAAACAGAGCAGAAGATGAAGACATCCATTAAACGAACTTTCCTTCGTTCGCCCTCTGACCGTCTCTCCATCGATCCATCCTCCTTTTGTTTTCACCCAAAGGCTGATTTACTTCTATTCTTCGTGGCTCTTTATTCTCTAAAGAATGATCCGATTAATAGCCGCGCAGGTTGACAGGGTTTCCTTTTTCTGTCTGCTTTTCCAGGAGTTCTGGTGGAAACCTTTTTAATAAGGCTCTTAACCTCAGAGTATGAATGTGGATGCAAAGGGAGCTTTTTTGTCAAAACACATGACAACATGACTTTTGTTTTTGTTTCTGAATCCATTAAAAATATCAAACATTTTGACAAAAGAAATAAAATAGTACTTCAGCACCAATGCGGTGTTTACGAAAGCGTAATTAGCAAACTTCACATCAACTTTACAAAACTTCCACATTTCTTTCAAGATGTGATCTGCTGTTCTTCAATGAAGAATGAATAACTTCAGATTCTAGCTCGGTTAGGGAGGATCTGGCAAACGGACGGTCGGCCGGACGTCTGGTTTGTCGGCTGGAACATTTCTGCATCTGTTTCACATTTAGAAAAGCAGATAGAAGCCCACTGGTTCTAGTAAAGTTTATTTTTATATGTATATATATATGAGATTCATGTGTTCATGTTGAAAGAGGTAAAAGAAGCTTGGAAATGCTGATCTTTTCTCGTGCCTTGTTCCTCCTCCCCCCTACACACCCGGACCTCAAAGATGGTTGATCATATTCAATAACTTTGCTGGTTCGGCGCAGAGTAACGTCGTTTTCCAGGTTTGTTAAACGGTGCAGTAACTTAGCCGCACATTTCTCTTTGTGCGGCTAAGTTACTGTTGCTGTTTCTCATAGACGTGTCGCCTCAGTGTCGTCGTACTTTTCATGCTCTCTTGTTAGTATTCTATAACTTCACTGTGATTTATTTATTTACAGTGAAGCTGTTTGACATAATTTCCGTGAAAAGCGCTTCACAAGTGAAATTCATTTATTTTCGAATGACTTTCCGGTAGGACTGTAGGTTTCGTGTCAGTCGATATTGACGGTTATCGATATTTATCGATCAGTGTTTTGGTTTTGAAAATCTGAAACTCACTGCGATATTTCCCGGCTCATCCGCAGTTCTCACTCCGCGCCTTTGTTTGTTTTGCGGCAGTTTTGACGGACAATGGCCAAACTTGAAACTGCTGCTGTGCAAGTTGCTCAACGGGGCGTTGCTAGGCAACCAAAGAGCTGAGCGAGTTAGCTGATACCTAGAACCCAGCTAAAGCCTTTTCGGCTGCCTTCGTCTCCCAGAATGCTGTGCGGTTCTGGATCGGCGTTCAGTGAACATTCGTCTTGTCTCCTGATGCCGAAGGCGTTCTTTAGGCCACAAAACAAACGCGGCGGCCTTTCACGTGCACAACCAATTAAATTGTTTTGCTGTGCAGCGAGCCTGCCATGCATCATCGTGGGAGCTTGTGCAAAATGCTCCACGTCTCACGGTCTCCTTCCCTCATTTGGTGCGCTCACAAACAGGCGAGGAGTTTGTGTGCAAATGGCAATATTTGTTTTGAGCTTCTGCGTCTGCTGTTTATTTAAAAGTGTCACCTCGGTTTGTTTTACGGGCACTGAATCCTCCCGACACTCTCCGTGGCGTCCTCATCTTTAGTAGTCAAAGGTGAATTAGAACAATGCTTGCCAGGCAGGGAGAAACAAATAGCGTAACTCTCCAACATAAATCATCCTGACACTCTATACGTTGAGACGTCTTTTGTCGTTTGCTGCTTCACGGCTTTTGTCTGCAAACAGGGAATTAGCTGCTTCAATTACATTTGTAGTCAATAATGTGGAAAGTCTCTCTCTTGGTCTGAGGTGTTGGAGGGAGGAAAGCATCACATGTGAACCAGGTGAGGTTCACACGTCATTACTAATACTGGAAGCCAAACGCTTCCAGTATTAGTAATGATTTTACATTTCCTTTGCACATTGTGTGTCCTGTGGTGTGAGGCGGGTCCAGGGTCGGTGTCGTGGCTCTGGGTTCTGGTCGGGGCCCGGGGACGAGATCACTCTGAAACCACAACGCTTTAAACATGAGCCGATGGAGACCAATTCAAAATGTATTTAAAACATGGACAAAAAAAATAAAATAAATTAAAATAGAATAATATTCATATACAAACAAACAAGAACAACTTTGGGCGTTTGCATCTAATTTTTGTCCCAATTTCTACTTTTTCAAAAATGTATCTGCTATTAAAATTGTTCAGTTTTAACTACACTATGTGTGTGCAGACACACAGTGTCACATATCAAATGTGTCTTTAAGAAAAATTACACAAATTTATATATTTGGTGTAATTTCGGTGTTGTATTCTCTGTTGTTGTTTTTTTTTCTGTCTTTCTATTGATTTGTGTTGTTTATGTTAGTGATTATTAGAAAAAACAAGGCCTACGTGTGGAAAAGCTTGTTTGTTTACACTTTTTTTTTGTTTGTGTGTGTTTAACTTGAGTGATTGCGATTTATTTCGTCTGCTGATGGTTTACATTTACAATCTACAAATATTTACACTGGCCCAATTTTTAAATACACATCTCATCATCATCTTCATCACCACCACCACCATCATCATCATCATCACCAGTCAGAACCGTCCGGATGAACATCACCTTCATCTGTGGCACGCGTGTTGCGCAGTGGGAGGGAGGTTTGAATCGATCCGACACAGACTGGGAGGAGCGCAAACTTAAAGAGGAGGAGGAGGAAGAGGAGAAAAGGAGAAGAAGCCGTGAACCGGTCAGTCGCGTTTCTGAGCCCGGAGAGTCACCGCGGATCAGAGCTGCATGCGCTCAAACTCAAGTTTTATCCCAGGTTATGATGTCATTTTTCTCGGAGTAAAAAAACAGAAAGAAAAAAATAAATAAATAATAATAATAAGGAGAGGAACAGGCAGCAAAATGAGAAAGTCGGAGAAAGGAAAAAGTTGAGACTTCTTCATAGATTTATTACTATTATTATTATTACTATTGCGCTGCTGCTTCAGTGAGAGGTAAGTAGCTGTTATTCATTGCCAGTCCTCATTTTTGGCATGTTGTGACTAAGTGAAAGCAAAACTCCTTCTGTCATTTTCTGCCTGATCTAAAAGTTTCACACGTTCCGCAGAGTCTGCATGCGCGGAGGGGCGATGAGGCTGTGAGGGCGTCGACGCGCGGCGGCATCGCGCCCTTTGCCAAATGACCGTCTCCAGAAAGCAGGACTCACGCGCGGATCGTTTGCAGTAAAAAACCCTCCTGGTGCTGGAAGACCCCCCCCCGCCCCCTCTGACAACCATGAACGGCAGCTTCAAATGCCACGGCCAGCTTGTGATTTCCGGCCAAGGCAACAAGCCGATCACCATCACTTTCTTTTCGCTCGGAGTGGTGGGCAACCTGCTGGCCCTCTTCATCCTCTTGGTGCACCAGAAGGAGAACCGCTCCCGGTCCTCGGTCTTCTGCATCCTGGTGACCGGCCTGGTCCTCACCGACCTGCTGGGGACCTGCCTCCTCAGCCCGCCCGTGTTCATCTGCTACGCCCACAACACGTCCCTGCTCGGCCTCGGCGGGGAGAAGCTGTGCAACCTGTTCGGCTTCGTGGTGAACTTCTTCGGACTCGCGTCCACCCTCATCCTGTGCGCCATGGCGCTGGAGCGCTGCATGGCCATCAGCCACCCGTATTTTTACTCGGTGCACATCCGGCCCGCTTTCGCCAAAGTCGCCCTCCTCTTCATTTACCTCTTCTCCTTGACTTTCTGCCTCCTGCCGTTCATCGGGTACGGCCAATTCAGGCAGTACTGCCCCGGGACGTGGTGCTTCATGGACATGGGGGACGCCCGCGGCACCTGGCATGAGCGCGGGGAGTTGATCCTGGCCTTCTCTCTGTCCTACTCCTCGCTCAATGCGCTGCTGATCTTCGTCGTGTTCGCCTGCAACGGCTCCGTGATCGTCAGCCTGTGCAAGATGCACCGCAGCCACTTGACGCGCCGCGGCTCCGTGGTGTCGGTGGCCCGGAGGAAAAAGCTGAGCTTGGCCTGGTTCGGACGCGGGGAGGAGGAGATGGACCACGTGGTGCTGCTGGCTCTCATCACAGTCATCTTCGTGGTGTGCTCCCTGCCTCTGACCGTGAGTACCGCGAAACCCCGAGGTCCATCCAGGGCCGGGTGTAGCGGGGTGTGGGCCCCCCCCCCCGGGTTAGAGCAGGTTTTGGCCCCCCAAGACAAGAGAGCAAATCAGAGGAGAGAGGAAAAAAACCTCAACAGTGTTTTTTTTCTCCCCCTTCTACGGGAGTTTAAGATGGAGTTCTTCATATGAATGTGCATTTTTTTAAAAATTAAATCACAAAAAAAAAAAATCAATATTTTTATGATATTTACTTGTTTTATTTCAGACAGTAAAACGTATATGGGCATAGATTCTAATAAGAAATGTCTGTAGGTGAACAACCTGTGTTAATTTACCAATGCAGATGAGCTGCTTTACATCAGCTGCAGTGGCTAATCTAACACAGTGAAACACCTGCTCTGCTGACGTCAGTGTGAAGTTTCGCCTCCTTTTTATGTAGTTTGAATGAACCCAAACACTGAATCCCGCATCACATCCACATGTTAAGGTTGTCAAAGTCAAACAACTGACCTGCTCACCTCTCTTTTGATACATTTTTTACAAATTAAGACTTTTCGCCAACTTTGTAATCTCGTTGACAATTAGAAGCAAAGCATTGCGTCCCTTTTGTGTTCATATGTCATGCATACTTGTAAGATTTGGTGCATAACAGTTAAACCCAATTGTAGCCATCCGACGTCATTCTGCAGTTTGTCTATATTGCAGCAACTGAGCAACGTGTCTGCGAGTTGCTGATGTACACAAGGTTTCTCTCAGTTGTCTGGAGGAGCAGACCCGTCTTCGAGGGGCCGGAGGCGGAAATGGTTGTTGCTAAAGTGGCTGGTCGTTCACCGAGACCTGCATCCCAGGATGTTTGTAGGAAAAATGAGTGGAAGGAAAAAAAGTGTCCAGCAACAGCGACACTCCCAGACAGATCCCAGACGTGGGCTGCGGGTGTTTTACCGGGGAAGAAAAAGAACCGAACTGTTGCTGAGTGGGCCCAGGTCTTCTTTCCAAACGAATGTCGAGTTTGTCGCAGAGCAATCACTCATAGCTGACATAAGGCCCACGAGGCTAAAGGTCACAGAAATTGCTGGAAATTGCAACTTTTTCTCCAAGGTTATGTAAATATGGATTGGCTCTGCTTTTGGAGACCAGATTTCTGGGCTTGTGGATTTGGCTTGACTAAATATATAGTGAAATGTAGGAATTTGACAGTAGCTCTTCTGTTTTTGCCAATTATTGATGTTCATAATAAGTTGCGATTAAAATCGAACTAATCAGGACGGCCCGTTATGTCACACGGTTCTGTTGGAAGGATTATTATATCCAGCCGCGTTATTAAATTTTTGTCGTTATTCATTTTCCTTAATGATCCAGCTCTCAGCAGACGTCCCACTAACTCACATGGTCCTTCGGGGACATTAACTGCCCCCCGGGTGAATTAAAGCCCACAGTTGTCACATCTAAATATAGCACAGAGTTGCTATATTTACATTTTGTTTTCAAAAATGTGACAACTTGTCATTTACACAACAATCTAGCAAATTAAAGAAGCTCACAGCGATATAAGTTACTGCGTGAGCCTCTAAGACTCCATGAATATAAAATCTATTCGTCTTATAGATGAACTGCTGCTGGGTTCAAACGTTGGGTCACAATTTGTCACAACTGCCAAACTAGAAAGTTATTTAAAGAAAAGTGACACAACAGCCTGTAAAGGCCAGCGCTCCAATAGCTTTCTGGAGCAAGTTAAAAAAAATGTTTCATCATAAAATCCAACAAGTGGGTCATACTTCCTGTGCTTTTGCACTTGTGAGTGGTGACATCAGAGCAGGTCTGTACATATATTCCTTCCTGTCGTTGTCGGCTCTTGTTCTTTTATCGTCACACTTATGTAAGAAAAGCTTTTTGGGGCACGGCAGCAGTTTTGGAATGCGCTTGTTTAAGCCTCTTTAACGGCTGTGTTGTGTTTAGGTGTGTCTGAGAGTGCGGCGCAAATGTGTTGAGTTTGTTTTGAGGAGGCAGCTTCACATTTGCTCCTATTCTAGGGGAGCGGACCTAACCTGAAAACCCTGGAGGACTGGTCCTGCCTCTCTCCTCAGGCCGCTCTCCTTTCTGTCGGAATCTGAGGTCAAATCAGGTCCAGAAAAAACACATCGGCTCGGCACACTGACTGATGAGCGTAGCGCGCTCCATGAGCGTATGTTTCATAGTAAAACACAGTTCGCTTTTGTTGTACGGGCGCCATCTTTTTTAGTGATAAAATAGTTTCCGAAAAGCGATAAAAACGGCTCGTGATTGTGCCATGTGCTCGTTTGCGGTCTGTGCCTGGATGCTTGACTCAGCTCTGGTTCATGATGGTATTTCACCTAAATCACTGTCGAAAAACCCAGAGGGCAAAATAAACACTGATGACAAAGTCCTCTTCACATCTGTCTGAGTAAGACTCAGGAAACCCCAACTTTGGTGGCTGCCAGCATTTTAGAAATGCGGTGAGGCGTTCGAGTCAAAAGAGGTTTGGATCTGGAAACGTCCCGGGTGTTTCTGTGCCTTATGTCGACTCGCATTTCAGCAAATATAGAATGTAAAATATCAACATCACACGTAACTCTGACGTCCTGACAACGACACACATTTTGCTCTAAGGTGGGGTTAAAGCAGCTGCACTTATTTACTGTTTCACGTTTGCTCTTTGCTTCAATTGATCAAACGACATCCATTTGGATTAGTTGTTAACTCAACGGTTTTGTTTTCCCAAATGTTAGCGTTGGCTCTCCTTGCAGCCAACACCGGCAGATGGATCGGAGCTCTTTTCAAATGACTCTGGATCAAAATCATCTGTTGCTTTTTGGGATCTTTTAGGCTTTTAGTTCTATTTATGCAACTCCTTGAGTCCGTGGGTTAATTAGTAACACTTACACTCCAGTGTTGCAACTGGAACTAAACGTAGCTTTCCTAAAGACTCTGGTTTGTCATTGTTTGCTCAGGATCTGAAAGGGGTAAAAATAACTTAGTCTGGATAGTTTGGAAATGATTCAACATTTTTGTACCTTTTTTTTTTTTTGTCGCTGTTGTTTTTCCAAGTTATATTTGATATTAAAATGTTCTGACGACACTTCAACTAAGACTAACAATTATTTCTTAATATGTATTTTACAGCCACAGCCTTAAATAACTCTGGACTCTATAGCTGAACATTTAAGCGTTCGCTATGCTAGAGAGCTAACTTTTCTTTTTTGTGTTTCTTATTAATGGTGTCCAGATAAAACAGAGGATGGCTTCCTGCTTCATTTCCTGCTTTCTTCAGTGATTTTCTCTCACAGACTTTTGAGTGAAAGCGTTTCATGCCATCCATATACCCGTCGATTACATTTTTTGGCCACTCTGATTTTAACGACACTTTTGTTGTTGTTGCCTTCCTGTTCTCTCGTCATACTCTGATCATGTCAGGACTCACTTTTAAGAGGCTTTAGGCAGCTGCTCTCTGCCCAGTGAAAGGTGTCTGTGAAAACACCAACTGGATATGATGTCGTCTCACTCAGTCTGAATGTGAAATCAGATGGCGGAAAAAATAAATAAATACTTAAGAGTCTCTGGCGACAACCTGGATTTGACTAACAAAAGAAAGTGCAAAGCCTTTAGTACAGATTTGCTTGCTGTGCTTGTAGGTTGTGTTGTCTGTTCGAAATCACAGACGGGTTTCGGGGCTTGTTTGGCACAACAAGACCTTGTTTCAGGAAACTGAGGGTAGAGTTGCGTTTCCAGCACATGTTTTGTAACGTTTTCAGTAATTTGTCACTCTCAACACCGAGCCTGGAGACATTTCTGGAGGTTTCTGTGCCTGTTTGTACGCCTGAATCTTTGCAGTCGCACTAGTCACGCTGCGGAGCCTGATGCTGCACACGTACGAGCAGCCGTAACCTTTTCCAGACAGATGTGAGGCGGTGATTAACACCCGTCGGTCTGGCTCACAGCACGACAGATGCTGGAAAGGGAAGGGGGGAGGAAAAGAAAAGAAAAAAAAAAGTCTTGACTCAGACTAGTGGGATGTTTTCATTGTGTTGCTCACATTGAATTCATTACAACCTGTTTTTCTCTTGACATGTAACGGGAAGGCTAAACGCCGCGTCCTTTATTTGTTGCTGTCAGCGAACACAGCAAGAGCAAACCACAAAACCGTGAAACAACAGTGTGTTTCCGGTTTGTCCTCGCACGCGTAAAGCAATATCTTATAACCCGATGCGCCGACATCGAGTCGTGCCAGTTTTGTCGCCGTACCGACGCAGGACAGTCAAGAAAGAAAGCAGGGACAAGACAGGAAATTGGCAGGGAAGAATGATAATTATGTCATCGGATGTTTTTGGTTCTCATCTGTGAATAGTGTTTGCTGATCTCATACTGGGAGTTTCAGCAGATCCTTGTTTGCTTTGTGGAAACTAGGAGGCAACTTGTTGAGCTTTTTCAGTTTTGGAAGACTGAAGACTTACTCTGAGGTCGAACTTCGCATGGAGGGATGTTGCGTTCGAGGAAGTGGTAAAAGACTGGTGGCTGGTGTGAAGCGTTATCTGTCGGCTACAGCTGCTACAGATCCGTTCAGCTTCTCAGGCTTGTCTCCCTGTGTGACCTATCACCTCTGTTTGATTTACAGCGCATTATGTGCCTTTGCAGGAGTTGGCTCCGCTAAAGTGTTACTGAGCAGTAAAAGTTGATGTGATGAATTTTATTACTTGAGAGGATCTGTGAAAAACGCGCTTGATTTGTTGCACTCGAGTTATTGACGTATTTAAAAATGCATCACCAGAGCTCATATGTGTTCAAGTTTTCAAAGTAATGCTGTAAAAGTAAATATCAATAAGCAGTAGATCACTGAACGTCTATTTTCCTGTAAGAAGATCTTTAAAGGACGATCGCTCTGACCAAGTTAGACATTGCAAAGTTCTCAGCTTTATTTGAGCTTAAAACAAATATCAGAAGTTACGAGCTTGTTGATTAAACAAAAAAAAGCAAATATTCTCTCTTCCTTGTTCCCATTACTTCCAATAAATGTTACCATGAGAACCACGAAGTTCCCATCAGACCATAAATCAGTAATCAATACCAGGATCGAGGTTCCCTGTTATCACTTCCTTTTGGGAAGAATGGCTCCAGATCTTCCTTTTTCTTGCACCTTTGAATGAAAAAAGTTATTTCCTTAACGTTAATTCATAAAAAGTTTCCATTAGTGTATATGTACTTAACTTACTCAGCAGACATACTGTATTGATCGCTGCGTAGGTCAGATAAAATGTCAGGAAGGCTCATGTTGATCCATCATCTAAATAACTACTCCACTGGCTGGAAAGGGAAAGTATTACACGGATAAGAATAGCTTTAATACCTCCATTATGCTGCACTGATGATCCAGAATGAGCATTCGCAGACAGAGCAACTTCTGAAATACATCACTTCAACTATATATAGGTTTCACTTAGATACGAAAATGATCTGGCTTCTAAGCAAACTCTGGACACGGCATCTGTGGTGAAGCTGGAAGAGATTTTTGAGAACTGGAAATGGAAAAATCGATAGAGATTGTGAGGAAGCTTTTTTTTATTTGTAACCTAAACTCTTTTTTTTTTTTCTCTACCACCAACTAATGTAAATGCAGTTTTTAAGCACATTAGTTTGTTATTCTGATAGGAACCGATGTGCAGCTTCCTGCTCCAGCTCCTTCCACTATTGTTATAATCTTTATACTCCAGATGTTCAATATCCTTAATGTAAGCAGTGATATATGTTTGAGTTTTACCTTCTAAATACAGATAAGAAAAAGGGGTTTCCAATGATTTGGGTTAGAAAATGAAGACAGCGAACCAAATCCAGACCTCTGGGGAAACATCCGCTGAGAAAAAGGCAAGAAAAACCTGGAGAGTAAAACTGCCTGGGAAAAGAAAACGCAAGAGATGCAAAACCCTGTCTGCAACCTACTTGCCCGAGCCAACTTTACTTTGTTTATACAAATTAGCATTTGTTTTCTTGTTAGCAAGAGCACATATATTCCCCATTACAAAAAGGCCATGAGCCACAAAAGTCCCTGAGCGGGGACATCTCCTCCCAAACACTAGTGGGACGAAGTGGAGTCGGTGGATGTCGGCGCCCGCAGCCAGCTGGATCCGGATCAAGTGAAAGAAATCTCCCCAGATCCGCAAAGGTCAAAGATGATTCAAGTCTGAAAACAGGCTGACTCTTGCCAAAAGACGGTGAAAATGACTCAGGTTTTTAAGGCCACAGATGTGGAAATAAAATGTTATTAAGTGGGTGATGCAGGATTTTCTACAGGAAACTTACTGATCTCAGTGGTGAAGTTGTGACTTTGGATGTTAAACATTGCAGGAAATTTGACAACACGACTACTTCAGACATGCTACCTGCAGTTGGAAGACATTATTGACATTACTGTAACATTATTGACATTACTGTAACATTATTGACATTACTGTAACGCTGTAACACTGACTAGTCTTCAAAAAGGCAAACACACACAAGAAAATATAACTTAAATAAAAAGAAGAAATTTCATGCACTTCAGTTAAATACTAATTGTAACACTGTTCACATTTAAAAGTAACATAAAATAAATATAAGCTCAAATAGACAATGATGAGAATGTTTATGTTTAGCTAAATATTATTAAGGCACAAAATTCAAGTATGATTGATTGACATAATGTATAATGTTTTCCTAAGATCTTCCTTTTTGTTTAATAATGTCTGCTTGTTGTTTATTCACGTTAATGCAGCATTTGCAAGGAATAATCTGATTGGATGAACAGTGCCTGCCTGATTGGCCCGCGGTGTGTTTTTTTTCTTTTAGCAGAGAGACAGAGACGAGCGCAACCTGTACATTAGAGACGGGCGGATCGATCCAAAATATCGATAATATCGATACCATATCGGTTTCAGTTCTTGTCCAAGACAAGATTATTTCTTGTTCACAGAGAAACACGTGCTCAGGTTGGTGGGAAAAACATTACAACATATGCAGAAGGTTCCTCTTTTAGTCGCACTTTTAGAGTTTTGATGATGTGGTTTTGTGGTGTGGCTGAAAATTTGTCCACTATTATCCCACAGTGAGGCTGCATGTTGTATAACTCGGTAGTTTTGGGTTTTAATGAGGTGCAGCACTTTGAACGTCCTTGTTGACGAAATGTGCAACATACAAATAAACTTGATTGATTGATTAATTGATTGATTAAATGAGCCATCATTGAGGGATCACATAAAAGCCAGTACAGGCAGGTTCACACTGTCCACTTTGAATAAAAGCGACATAAATTCAGAGGTTTCCAGTCAGGCACTGAGACGGCATATTATGTTTTTAATGTCACTTAGTTGTCTTTTAATGCTGCCTGTGACGCACATTTTGAACATTTTTTAATGAACTCACCCAGTTGGATATTCCTTTGGATGGGACTTTGAGTTTTTCTTTTTTTTAGTAACTGTGGAACATTAATCCTGAAAAGTATTTTACTCTTATTTTTCATTCTGTGCAATTCTACTTTCTTTGATTGCCTGTCACTTTCTATTCTATTCTATTCTATTCTATTCTATTCTATTCTATTCTATTCTATTCTATTCTATGTTGTCTTTGCAGTAGTGCTATGGGTCATGATTTCCTTTAATGGCCCCATAGGAGCTGCGGTATCCTCATTGATGCCAGGCTAATTTTAGCTCTCAGAAGAGGAATCACAATGGAAATCGAATCCAGTCACAGAGGTGGAGAATATCCCTTGACCTTTGCGTGGGCCGCGCGTATCGGATGTCTCTGCGTGCCGTGGGAGTGGCGTGGTCATAGAAAGGCGCAGGCCGTGACTGCTTTGTGTTCCCGTCTGGTTTTGTGCTGCAGGTGCTGCAGGTGAGACTTAAGCGCTACATCCAGGCTTCCCAGGAAAGATGATGCTCTGCAATCAGCAGCTCGCTTTGTGAAGCGGAACAATAAGAGTTGGTTTTTTTTTTGTTTATTTTTTATTTTTTTAATGGAGAGAGGCATAATCCTAAACGTTTGTGTATGTGTTCCCGTTCAGTGTTTTGGTCGTCGTTAGGGTTACGGTCCTGTCAGTTTTGTTGCTCATGATCCATTTAGTTTGTCTTTTAAGTTTATTTGCTTGAAGCCATGCAAGCCTGAGTTTTAAATATTTTAGTTTTCTTTTATTTCTCCCAAACATAAAGTTGCAATGATTCCTGTGAGGTGACATGATCCTAAAAAAAAAGTTATTTATTTTTGCTGTACCAGCCCAATGACTTGGAGTCATTTCTATTAAATGTGCCAGAGGACAGTGGTTTTGTTGCCTCTTGTATAAAATGCAAGATGTTTCACAGCAAACCCAAAACGAGGCTCTTTTTTTTTTTAACATGAAGAGTTTAATCTTACTTCTTTGTAAGTTTGCAGCTTTGGATCATTTTCCAGTTTTTGAGTCATTCCTAGTGAAAACCCTGATTGCAGTGGAGAGAGCAGGAGGTTAGACGTTTCCCATATTTTTCACTAGTATTCACAGAATAATCTCTTTTTTTCCCCCCCCTGAAACAGAAGTTTTTCAAATATTCTAATGAAAACAAATATCAATGATTGCAGGAATGAAAAAAAAAACGTTTTTTTTTTTTTCCAGAACAAGCCACAAGTCTATTTAATGATCGTACTAAATCTTTCTACTCTGATGTTTCTGCTTACACGATGATTCTAAAGAGAAACTTTGTGAAGCGGTGGTTTGAGCCAGGCTATTAATGTCTGGCGATAATAAACATTTGAGAAGAAAATTTAGACATTTCAACAACCGAGACAGAGTTTGAAGACTCCAAATGTTTTCACACACGGCTTAAGTTTTACTGCATTTAACTAGGCCATTTCAGGACCTCGGTACTTCACATTCAGCCGTTTGCCTCAGATTTGCTTCTTGTTTAAACTACAGTTGCACTGATAGCTGGACGTAAGTCAGATTTAAAAAAAAAAAAGAAAAAAAAAAGATTTGGGTAAACAGGCGGATTCATTCATGTCTGACTGTAACCTGTAACCTGCTGACAGACCTGTGCAAGGCACGGCAAGTTTTTACAGCACCATTCACACACACGAGACAAATCGCCTTATCAAAGGAAAGACGGAAAGAAACAGTAAAAGCATAAAAGTGTTGCATGAAAGAAAACAATAGATGTTAAAATCCGGATATTAAACCGATAATTAGTCGGATTCTTTGATCAAAAGCTGGCGTAAACAAAATGTTTTCCACTATGAATTAAGGGGACAAACAGTTTCAATAAACCAACGTTACTCGCTTTTTAAACTATATAAAATATATTTACCTCGGTCTCAACACACCGAGCATAAGACGTCATCATCTTAAGGGGTTAAATGAACTTCAGTTTGTTCTGTTGCGTAACGAAGGATGCTTGTTTAGTTTGGGTGGTTTTCAAAGCTCATCTCATGTGATGTCGTGTGATCGCCCCGGTGTGAAAACACGCTTAAGTCAACTTTTATCTTTCAGCCATACAAGAATAACTCACAGCGACACGACGATGCGCTGACAGCGTCACGACTGACTGGGAAATCCCCTTCCAATTACATTTCTGTTTTTGTTTGTTAAATTGTCTTTTAAATTTTAATTGAAGTAGAAATGCTTTTACAATGGGTGTGTGCATGCCATAAAGGCCGTTGTAAATAGCCATCCAGTTTTATACTACCTTCATCCTCGCAGGGTTGTAGCTCATCACTAACAACCACAAACGCATTATCTGACTTCGGGGCAATTTAGAGAAACCCATTAAGATAGCAAGCGTTTTTTTTTTTTTTGTTTTGTTTTTGTTTGTTCTTTTAACCGTGGGAGGAAGTCAGAGCAGCGTTAACTCACGCCTGCATGTGGGAAACAAAAGAAATCCTGCAAAAACGGCAGGGGCTCGAACACAGAACCATTTGCAACAAGACAACAGCTGCTCACTGCGTCAAGCTGCAGCTCTAAACAGTTACTGCCAAAGCATCCAGCAGAAATAGCTATATTTTTGCAGCCGTGCAGCCGCCTTCACCTGCAAGTTATTTGCAGCCCTCTGTGTTTGTATTTTCGGTTTGCCGTCATGTGTGCCAGGTCTTGTTTATCCTGTCATTCATCTGCTTCCTTGCTCGCACACCATCACATCAATTGCGCTCCACACCCAAGGATAGTGTCTCCATCCAAGCGCCGCGACCCTTTTGTTGTGTCACTCTGCGGCGAAGGGGAGGAGATCGTATTGCACATTCAAAATGCACAGGAGCAACGCAAAGAACAGAACATTTGAACGCCTGTGTGCTTGGAGAGTGTTACATGAAATCTCGGCAGAAATCACATGATGGATCAGGAACAGCTTTATGAACAAACAGGATCAGAAATTGACCACTAAACGTCAAGTAGTCATCTCCTTCAACATGATGACTTTTAAAAGAATCTGAGTAGTGGACAAACATTTTCAATACACTGCAAAAAAAAAACAACAAAATCTTGCCAAGTATTCTTGCTATAGTTTATTGTGCAGAAGATCTCAGTACACTTGAAATAAGAAAAAAAACTAACTTCTCAGCAAGTTATATCTTAAAACTGATGGAAACGTTCTGGTTCCAATAGCATATTATGACCCAAAAAAATGTCTTTTTATAAGTGACAGTGTGTCTCGTTCTATTTTAAGATCAAAAAAATGCAAAAATGAAGAATTATTCACTTAAAACAAGCTCCCATAGCTCACTGAAAGATTACTCGTAAGTTAACTTTGCCTTCTTTTAATTTTACCAGAAAATAGACAAAAAAAATTATTTGGTAAGATTTTGTGTTTTCGCAGTCGTTTCGCTCCACATCACTATAACCCCCGAAAAGTGAAAACGAATAGAGGGCGAAACATCTGAAACGGTTTTTTGAGCTGCTGAATGAAAATGTCAGTTCAATCCATTTCGCCGTCAGCAGTAATTGTTACACTTTTGATATTGCGTTACAGCTAAATGTGCAATTTAGTGCTTCGCCTGAGCGGCAGAAGATTTATGAGCTTATATGAGTTGGCTGAGAGACAGCAGTGAAATACAATCCCTCCCAATAAACACACCATATATGAGGCAGAGTGCGGTGATCGTCTGTCCAGGTGCTGAAGAGCAAATAAAAAGGAAATCAAATGACTCTCTAAAGAAATGAAAATATCAAGAGAAAAATCGAAAAGACTCCAGAGAGATCACTCTGTGACTAATTACTTTTTTTTGTGTATGTCTTTAGAAAAAGATGGGGGGAAAAAAGACATGGCGTACAGAAAAAGTCTTCTATCTTCTGTGTTACTTTACGACTAATGATGCAACAGTTAAAAAAAAAAAAGAAGAAGGAGGAAGAAGGATGTTTGTACTCCAGCTGTAAGTGTCGCCCCTTGTTCTTCAAGTTCAGTGGGTTGAGTTAGGGAAGAACTTAAAGCCTTAAAAGCGTCTTGTCTGAACGATGTGGTTGTTCAATATTTATTTATTCTTTGCCGGGGGAGGGGGAGGAGAGGAGAGGAGAGGAGAACTGCGCAATTCTATCCAAAATGTTTGCGCTCAGCACACGGAGCACGTTCTTCCTGCAACGAGCCGAAGCAGCATGAAGACAACAGGGATTTAACAGCATTAGCAAGATAATTGCTACCAGAAAAGGCAAAACGTCGCGTTCTGGGATTTTAAGGAGCAGTGCGCACAAAATGTTTACTAAAAGTGATGGGAAGAAGTTTCCTCTGGCTTTCCATTGCTCTGAGAGACCTTTGACCAGACACCTGCGCCTCTGACTATCAAATTAAGAATTTTTTTTTTTTCATGCACTGGTTTGTGAATAAAACCATAGGTCTGATGTTGATGTTAGATAATATATCTAACATCAACATTATATTTTCATAATTGTCCTAGCAGTAGCGGGAAGAAACCCGCCTCGCCCCTAAACACAGAAATGCTTCGGCTGCAGAGAAACTTCTGACTTTAACTTCATCATTCTGCTAAAGGTCCGGTTCGCTACAGGCAGTCTGGGTCGGTCCCACCGACAGATAGAAAGAATGTTTGTCTTTATATCAGACATCCTGACATAAAGACACGGTACCACCTGCTGACTGTTTGCCCTGCTTCTCCTTTACGTTACTACCAGACCGACCCACCAGGCCATGTCTGCATGTTTGCATTTATCTGTAGCCCCTCCACTGTTGCCAACTCACCGACTTTCTTGCTATCTTTAGCCACATTGAAAACAAACAAACAAAAAAGAATCGGTGTCAGCCAACATCGGAATCTGCAGGTCAGGCTTTTTGCAATCGGTAATCGGCCAGAAAACTGCAATCGGTGCACGCCTTAAAACAAAGTGCGAACAAGCCGTGTGAGCACAAAGACACTGGGAACTGACATCAGGAGCTGTTCAAAAGACTACAAAAGGATTTCGGAATCGCATAAAACTTTGACCTTTTTATTCATTTGTTGACACCAATTATCACAAGCTATAATGAACAGAGGAGTTTCAGAATGATGTGGAAACGTTTCATTTTTTGTTCCAACTAAACGATGTAAGAAGAAGGCAACTGTTTCCCCTTTGCTTTGTTCCATATAACTTTATATATCAATACTCTGTTAGATGAGAGCAACATTGATGCTGTTTGGTCGACTGATTGTTTTTGAGCGCAGACGTGTTGCTATTAGGGCGATCCATCGTTGTTATTGTGTGCTGTTTGCTTCTGATGCTGTTTGGTGCTGCTGCCCAGCTGAGCCTGCGACACAAATCTGTGGATCAGAAAAACCCGATTAGATTCTAACCTGAAGTCAAACCGGACATTATTGAGTCAAGTTGACTTAAGAAAAACAAACAAACAATTAAACAGAACATTTTTGAAAAGTTAAATATCATAAAGCTTTTTTTTTTTTTTTTATGATGTTTCAAATGACATCTTTTCAACGCCCAACAAAACATTAAAATCTAGAACACTGATCAGAACCAACAATGAACGTTTTTCACTTGCATAACTTTCACAGCTATAAACGAAAAGGAACTTTCACTTATAGCATCGTCAGCGGTCTGGAGACGACCCGTTTTGAAGCCCAAAGTTTGGCATTTGTCTAATCGACGCATCTGCATGTGAGTCTGCAGAAGCTGCAGGTTTGTTGTCTAACTCTTGGACTTTTCTGTCTGTTTCTGAAGGGAGTGTTGGATCAGAGTGGTAATAACACTCTGATCTCAGATCACTTTTAAAGTCCGTTTCACCGCTCTTTGACTCCCACTTGCCACAAGTTAACGAGAATCGTTTTGTGTCATTTATCACGTTTGAAATACAAAAACAGAGTCAAACCATGATTAGACTAATAAAAACCCTGCCGATTGGAGCAGAAGAGTCCACTTTTGCAACCAGATTCTTGATACTTTCCACTCCAATATTTTAATTTTGTAACACGCTTAGTTAAATTGTATGAAGGCATGCCAAAACAAAAGTAAAAAAAAAAAATATTGAGACTATTCAAACACGGGTCAAGAGGCATTAAAATGTGCGCTGTCCTGAACTTGGGGAACACAGTGGCGTTCTGCCTGAAGTTCACACACAGGCTCAGCAACGATATAGAGATTATAGAGCTTTTCTGATGGTATTTGTGTTGCGTGCTGAGCACAAAAATGAGCGCAAATGTTATCCTGACAATTCGCCAGCTGGAAATGATGGATACATGTACAGAAATAAGAGCAGTGTGCAGCGTAGTGGCTCGTTATTTATCGCCAGTGAAAACAAAGGACACAGTTTGTAATTGTAACCCCCTGGGTTCCCAGAAATATTGTTGTTTTGAAAAATAACAAATTTAATGTAGGCAACTTAATATCTTAAAATAAGATATAATAATTTCAAAGTTGTTTGGGAGGAGTTTGAGAGTTTGAAATGAGCAAGAGTTCATTATAGAGAAAAATAGCTGAAGTAAAAAGTCTATTAAAATATTGTGTTCTGTCACTTTAAGAGCGAACAAATTCTGGATAGTTTGTATGTAAAGTACCGCTCAACACGAGGTGTGACAGACTAGAATGCTGTGTGTTTTTTGTTGTTCTGCCTAAGGTCAATTGCTATTGGTGATTGCACTTTTCCTGAGTTCTGATTGACTGGGGGGCGGGACTAACGGGAGTACCGCGAAAGAGAGAGGAGAGAGGAAGAAGAAGGAGGAAAAAGAGGAACGACGGCGGAGACTCAGTGGAGTTAGCCAGGACTTTTGTGAGCCGTTTTGATGGACTACCTGCTAAAAAAGTGCCACAAGTCAGATGGGCACTAGCGCAAGGGACAGCGGACGGAACGAGGAAGAAGCGAGCGGTGAGCTGGATGCGGAGGTCGACACCGGAGCTGTCGAGGCCCACTACACCTGCGTCGGGACTGCTGCTTTTGGAGTTGGCTGCGGTTTCCCCCCCTCTACCTAAAAGTGCGCGGATCAACTGACTGATATCTGGTGAGATGAGTCGTCCTGTACACCCGTCACAGTGAATTGAGGACCAAGGGTGAGTGTCTCAAGTATCAGGCCTGCAACGGGGGGTTAAAGACTATTTTGCCGGCTTTTATTTGTTTTATTTTGGTGGGCCCACTAATTAAAAATGTTAATTGTTTTATGTTTTGGTGTTCAAACTAAAGGACTCTGATGTGTTCGGGACTGTTAACATAAGCTAACTTGGGACTCTATGAACATTTAAAAAGAAAGGAAAGTCCCTATTCAAGTCCCAGGTGGTCGAGAAAGCCTGTGGTAATTTCTTTGTTATTTGTTTTTACATTTTTGGTTATTTGGAGGTTTACAACCACCCAAAGGGTGTTGTTTGACTTTATTCCCTTTGCCAGACATAAGGTCTGCTGGTGACCATATTCAGTGTGAAAGTATATGTTCACATGTGGTTTACTTTTATTTTCGTTCTGAAGTTTGGTAAATAAATATTTTACCTGAAATAAGTTTCATCATTTATGGGTCAGACATGGACAGTTTAACTAAGTCAAGTCCCTATGACAAATCAGTTCCTGGAGGTTCATGGGAAATGTAGTGAAACCAGTTTCTTGGGGTGTAACAGTAACATTAAATAATTAGAACCCAGAGCGCTAAATCTAGCTTAGATACCAGAAAGCGCTACATAAATGGAGGCACCGCTGGGATAGATAGACACGCAATAAAAATAAGTACGTGAAGAATAAACTTATGCGTGGAAGCTAGACCCCAAGTTTTATTTAGTTAAGCCGTTTTGGCTTTAATGTCTGACCCACATTGCTGTCTTAGTTAACTTGAACCTGTAGTTTGAGAGAAAAAAAAAATCAGAATTAATTAGGACTTTCCAAAGCAGAAATAAGTGAGTAAATCACTAACTACAGAATGTCATTGTTAGAAAATTGGTGTACCGGGGAGGGCTTAGATGCATCCCGTGCACTGGTAGTGAAGCAGGTTCCCGTCGAGACCACAGTTGAGCACATTGAGGAAACATTGATGACTATCAAAGTCCTAGGACGAGTTAGGGTCAGAGGACGCATGTTTGACCCTCAAGCACAGTCATTGATGGTTTTATGTGAGTGTAGTGAAAAAAGTTAACACAAAAACTATACCTCTGGATGTGCCATCTATTGAAGGAGGTGAACTGTGGACATTGCATGGGCCGACAGATGAAGAAAATGTCAACACGGAAAAGAGACAATCTGATCCTCTCTCACAAGATAGTTCCACATCAGCTGAAGAAGCAGCTATACCAGAAGTGTTGTCATCAGATCCTATGCCAGGAAACTCTGCAGAGTCAATCATAAGAGCGGTTGGTGATCTACTAGCGAAGACAATGAGACCTGCTCAAGAAAGTAATGTCTTCAGGCGTCTCCGTGCATATTCTGGCATAAGCCCCACTCCTCCAGGAGAAGAGAGTTTGGATACATGGATGGAGCAAGCACAGTTAATGGTGGATGAGAGTGACTGTTCCATTCGAGAGAAACGGAAAAGGATTGTAGAGAGCTTGAGAGGCCCTGCTCTGGAAATTGCACAAGCCGTGAGGGCTAATGATCCAGATGCGTCCCCAGAGGCATATATTAAAGCTCTAGAAAGAGCGTTTGGATCACCAGAGAGTCCTGAGGATCTCTACTTCTCCTTCAGAGCCTTACGCCAAAGTGAAGGTGAAAGACTTTCAGATTTTTTACGGAGAGTGGAGCAAAAGTTAACCAAAGTTGTTCAACGAGGAGGGATAACTCCCAATCTGAGAGACAGTGTACGTGTGGACCAGCTCCTTCGTGGAGCCACAGAGTCCGAAATACTGCTACTACAGTTACGCCTAAGAGAGAGAAAGCAAAATCCTCCTCCTTTCCTGACACTGTTGAATGAAATCAGAGAAGAAGAGTTTCAACAATCAGTGAGGAAGAAAACTAATGCTCCCTCAGCTAGACCAGTGGTCAGGCAGGTGAGGGTGGAAGATGAAATTAAGTCAGAGTCTGAAGTTCAGGAGCTGCAGGCTAAAGTCAAAATGCTGCAGTCCCAAGTGTCTGAACTCACAACTGGTCAGTTAAAAGCCACTTCGAAAGCTCAAAAAGTATTCCACACAGATGAAAGGAAACCCAGAGAAAATGATGAAGTTCAGACTCTAAGGAAACAAGTCGAGGATGTGCAACATCACCTCAATATGATGACTGTGACCCACACAACTCCTTCTCAGACTAAAGGTGCAAGATGGAGACCAGAAAACAAAGCAAATAAAGTGAATAAAGCTCCTCCTCGCTTTAGTAGCCAAAGAACAACTCACACCAACCAAGACGAAGAGGATTTCTTCTGTTACAGGTGTGGAGAAGGAGGACATGTGTCTACTCATTGTACAGCCCCTGAAGATAATGGCAAAGTCATTCAGAAACTGATTCGTTCTCTAAGAAGAAAAAGAAATAATGAGACAAACAAACAGGAAAAAGAGACCTCAAGGACCAACTGCTCTGTCAAAAGGAATGCAGTAGATGCCCATCATGCTACAGGCATCCCTAAGGGACTTGTAGGAGAGGCCTCCCTCAGTAAAGTAATCATTGAGGGTCAACCAACCAATGCCCTGATGGACAGTGGTTCTAGTGTTACCATAATATTTGAAAGCTGGTACACAAGCCATTTGTCTCACTTACCTCTCCATCCCATTTCCAGCTTGGCCCTTTGGGGACTCAGTGAATCCTGCTATCCATACAAGGGCTATATAGCTATGAATGTTGAGTTCTTGGAGGATGGTCTTCACAGTGAGCCCACGACAGTGTTAGCTCTGGTCTGCCCCCGACCCTAAGGGTCCAGATCAGGCCCCAGTAATCATGGGAACGAATGCCTGTCGTTTTCATCATCAGCCCAAGACTCCAGATGACTCTGACTGCCATGGATTGGCTCAGTCATGGCGAGTTGCTGTCAGCACACCAAAGACATTTGAACAGAAACACCTCTCCGGCCAACTGAATGATAATGTTGGACACATAAAATGGATGGGTCCTGGACCTCTTAAGATCCCCCCTGGTGGTTCAACCCTGGCTGCTTGTAAAGTCATTACAAAAGAGTCCTGGGAGCAGGATATGTTGGTGGTTGAGCCTCCTGAGCAGCCCTCTCTCCCAGATGGAGTAATGGTACCACCATGTGTTCTCTTACCATCAGACATGAGCATAAACAACTTCTCATTGGTGTTAAAAAATGAGTCAATAAAGGCTAAAGCCATCCCTAAAGGCACCATTGTGGCATGTATTCATAAAGCCAATGTTGTGACTGAGTTACACAAAGGCACAGAGTCAGGTCAAACAATAGATCCTGGATTGTTTGATTTTGGCGACTCCCCAATCCCAAGTGCCTGGAAGGAGAGGCTTGCTCGTAAACTATCAGAGAAAGCTGGAGTGTTCTCCCTTGAAGAATGGGATGTTGGTTTAGCCAAAGGAGTCGAACATACCATCCGCCTCAGTGATTCACGACCTTTTCGAGAAAGATCAAGACGTCTTGCCCCTGCTGATATCGATGACGTGCGAAGCCATTTACAAAAAACTGCTGGCGACAGGAATAATAAAGGAGTCACGTAGTCCTTATGCTTCACCCATCGTAGTTGCAAGAAAAAAGAATGGCTCGATCAGGATGTGTATTGATTATCGCACTCTGAATGCACGAACAATCCCTGATCAATATACAGTTCCAAGGATTGATGAAGCCTTGGATTGTATGACAGGAAGCCGCTGGTTTTCTGTATTGGATCTACGAAATGGCTATTACCAGATTGGCATGGCTGATCAAGACAAGGAGAAAACAGCCTTTATCTGTCCCCTAGGGTTCTTCCAGTTTGAGCGTATGCCCCAAGGCATTACTGGAGCCCCTGCTACCTTTCAACGGTTAATGGAAAAGGCTGTCGGAGACATGAACCTCCTGCAATGTTTAGTATACCTGGATGACCTGATAGTGTTTGGCCGGACACTAGAGGAACATGAAGAACGTCTCCTCAAGGTCTTGGACCGACTACAAGAATATGGTCTGAAGGTATCTATCAATAAATGTCAGTTCTGTCAACCTCAGGTCAAGTATGTCGGCCATATTGTGTCTGCTTCAGGAATTTCTACCGACCCAGAAAAAATCCAAGCAGTTCTTAACTGGGAGCAGCCCACAGACCTCAAGAGCCTTCAGTCATTTTTGGGTTTCTGTGGCTACTACAGAAGGTTCATTGCCAACTATTCATCCATTGTGAGACCCCTGACAGACTTAACCAAAGGCTACCCTCCTGTCAAAAAAGGACAGAAAGCAGTTACCTCCAACTCTGCCTACCTCAAAAAATCTGAGCCCTTTGGAGACAGGTGGACTTTGGCCTGCACTACTGCTTTTAAGAAGATTATACAGTGCCTTACAAATGCGCCAGTACTGGCCTTTGCGGATCCAACTAAGCCCTACATATTGCATGTAGATGCCAGCTTTGATGGGCTAGGTGCTGTGCTCAACCAGGAACATCCAGAAGGCTTGCGTCCTGTAGCCTTTGCCAGTAGAAAGCTGAGAAACTCTGAGAGAAATTATCCAGTCCATCAACTCGAGTTTCTCGCTCTCAAGTGGGCTGTTGTTGATAAGTTTCATGATTACTTGTATGGAGCCAAGTTCACTGTAAGAACTGACAACAACCCACTCACCTATGTCCTTACTACAGCCAAACTTAGTGCTACCGGTCATAGATGGCTGGCTGCACTGTCTACCTATGATTTTGGCATTCAGTACAGGCCAGGCAGGGAGAATATTGATGCCGATCTGCTTTCCAGAAATGCGAACTCTGAAGAGGAGGGCTGGATACCCCCATCTGGAGTGAAAGCCCTATGCAAAACTGTGAGTGTCTCGGAAAACATGCGGTGTGTGGATCAGCTGGGTGTATCTCCATCTGCCATTCCTGATCTGTATGTGTACCCCATCTCTCTTGGTGAGAACCCAGTGCAACAGTTCAGTATGACAGACCTACAAAAAGAACAAGACTCAGATGAAGCTATTGGAAGGATTAAAAAGGAGATAAAATCTGGAAATTGGCCCTGTAGCTTCCAGACTGATCATCAGGAGGCCATTCTGTTACAACAACAAAAGGACAAGTTGCAGATAAAGAATGGACTGATGTATAGGAGGACTTTAAGGCCTACAGGGAAGGAAGTGTTCCAACTGGTGCTTCCACCAAAATATCGGCTCCAAGTATTAAAGCAGTTGCATGATGACTTTGGGCACCTCGGTATTGAAAAAACAACCGAGTTGGTGCGGGATCGGTTCTATTGGCCGAAAATGGCACATGACATTGAACAGTATGTCAAGACTTGTGGGGTATGCGTGGCTCACAAGACCTTGCCTCGCAAAACGAGTCCCCTACACCAGATCACAAGTCGAGGTCCGTTAGACTTGGTCTGTATAGACTTCCTGTCGATTGAGCCAGATTCTCGTGGGGTGGCCAATGTCCTCATTATTACCGACCATTTTACTCGGTATGCTCAGGCCATTCCCACCAGCAACCAAAGAGCTACGACGGTTGCTAAAGTTCTGCTGGAAAAGTTCTTTGTGCACTATGGCCTGCCATGCCGAATCCACTCTGACCAAGGTCGTGACTTCGAGAGTTCACTGATAAAAGAGCTTCTTAATATGCTGGGGATAAAGAAATCAAGAACTACACCCTATCACCCCCCAAAGGGGATCCTCAGCCAGAGCGCTTTAATCGTACTCTCTTGTCTATGTTGGGCACTCTCGATCCAAAAGACAAACAGAAATGGAGTCAGCATGTAGCATCTATGGTTCATGCTTATAACTGTACTCGTAATGAGGCAACAGGATATTCACCATACTTCCTGATGTTTGGCCGAGATGCCCGTCTGCCTGTGGATGTGTGTTTTGGTCTGTCTCAAGCTGGAGAAGAGGTCACAACGCATCATCAATATGTGAACAAACTGAGAAAAGAATTACATCATGCTTTCCAGCTTGCAGCTGAGGCTTCCAATAAGAATCATCAGAAAAACAAACGAAGCTATGATAGCAGGGTACGACCCCAGAACCTACAGGAAGGGGATCGGGTTCTCATTCGAGCCTTGGGAATCCCTGGAAAACACAAGTTAAAGGAGAAGTGGAATCTGCAACCTTATGTGGTTGTTGGAAAACTCCCCAACTTACCTGTTTATCGGGTAAAACCTGAGAGTGGACGAGGGGTTGTAAAGACTCTTCACAGAGATCATCTGCTACCAATAGGGTTTCTGGTGAGGATTCCAGATATCCCTGAACAAAACTGCCTACCTCAACGACCTTCTACCAGATCCACTGATGTGTCTAAAGCAAAGTATGAGGTGCAGCATTCAGCAGAGGAAATGAGAGAAGAGGATTCTGAAGATGATGAAGACACCCCTCAGCATTACTACAGAGGTGTTGTCCATGATGCCTGGTTAACACATCCTCCAACTGTTCAGTTGTTGTCCCTTGCTAATGACAAGTCTGATGTCATCTCTGAAAGAGATCCTGGTGGACCCAGTCTGTCATGCAATGAGGAGAGATTGCCTGACCACGACGCAGCTGTGGAAGAGGATACCAGTGGTGTTATACTTTCATCAGAGGACCCTGTGGCGGACACAGGGCTGGAGGTGGGAGACGTCCCAACATCTAGTGTGTCTGATGATGAAGTTGACTCTACCAGCGTTCCTTCTGCTAAACGTCTGGTTAAGCCTGTCATCCGTCTGAGCTATGACGAGCCTGGAAAGCCCACAGACAAGCCATTGGTCATTGTGCACAGAGGGATGAGGATATACATAACCAGAGACGCTGAGGAAGATCCTCATATTGTCTGTCATCCGTCCCTGCAATGTCCCAGTACACAGATCAGCAAGATGCAGCTGTGAGAGTTTGCACCATATGGAACTGTCTGATGGGGACATCTAGACATTTAGGACGGGGAGGGTGTAACCCGTTGGGTTCTAAACTAGGAGAGTTTGTCGACTCTTTTACCACATAGAGAATTGTCTGATGGGGACATCAAGACATTTAGGAACGAGGGAGGGTGTAACCCCCTGGGTTCCCAGAAATATTGTTGTTTTGAAAAATAACAAATTTAATGTAGGCAACTTAATATCTTAAAATAAGATATAATAATTTCAAAGTTGTTTGGGAGGAGTTTGAGAGTTTGAAATGAGCAAGAGTTCATTATAGAGAAAAATAGCTGAAGTAAAAAGTCTATTAAAATATTGTGTTCTGTCACTTTAAGAGCGAACAAATTCTGGATAGTTTGTATGTAAAGTACCGCTCAACACGAGGTGTGACAGACTAGAATGCTGTGTGTTTTTTGTTGTTCTGCCTAAGGTCAATTGCTATTGGGTGATTGCACTTTTCCTGAGTTCTGATTGACTGGGGGGCGGGACTAACGGGAGTACCGCGAAAGAGAGAGGAGAGAGGAAGAAGAAGGAGGAAAAAGAGGAACGACGGCGGAGACTCAGTGGAGTTAGCCAGGGCTTTTGTGAGCCGTTTTGATGGACTACCTGCTAAAAAAGTGCCACAAGTCAGATGGGCACTAGCGCAAGGGACAGTGGACGGACCGAGGAAGAAGCGAGCGGTGAGCTGGATGCGGAGGTCGACACCGGAGCTGTCGAGGCCCACTACACCTGCGTCGGGACTGCTGTTTTTGGAGTTGGCTGCGGTTTCCCCCTCTACCTAAAAGTGCGCGGATCAACTGACTGATATCTGGTGAGATGAGTCGTCCTGTACACCCGTCACAGTGAATTGAGGACCAAGGGTGAGTGTCTCAAGTATCAGGCCTGCAACGGGGGGGTTAAAGACTATTTTGCCGGCTTTTATTTGTTTTATTGTTGGTGGGCCCACTAATTAAAAATGTTAATTGTTTTATGTTTTGGTGTTCAAACTAAAGGACTCTGATGTGTTCGGGACTGTTAACATAAGCTAACTTGGGACTCTATGAACATTTAAAAAGAAAGGGAAAGTCCCTATTCAAGTCCCAGGTGGTCGAGAAAGCCTGTGGTAATTTCTTTGTTATTTGTTTTTACATTTTTGGTTATTTGGAGGTTTACAACCACCCAAAGGGTGTTGTTTGACTTTATTCCCTTTGCCAGACATAAGGTCTGCTGGTGACCATATTCAGTGTGAAAGTATATGTTCACATGTGGTTTACTTTTATTTTCGTTCTGAAGTTTGGTAAATAAATATTTTACCTGAAATAAGTTTCATCATTTATGGGTCAGACATGGACAGTTTAACTAAGTCAAGTCCCTATGACAAATCAGTTCCTGGAGGTTCATGGGAAATGTAGTGAAACCAGTTTCTTGGGGTGTAACAGTAACATTAAATAATTAGAACCCAGAGCGCTAAATCTAGCTTAGATACCAGAAAGCGCTACATAATGTTCAAATATGTGCAGCTTTTGGCAAAGAAGAAGACAAGGTGCAGACATGGCAAACGTCCAGGTTGGTTTCTGTGGGAATGTGCATCTCAACCAGAAGAGTAACTATTTATTTGCTCATTTCCAGGAGGAATATTAAACGAACAGCACATCCAGCATTAAAGGCCCGTTCTGTTTTTCTTGTTAAATAGTTTTGGTTTGTGTTCGAAACGAAGACTTTCACTAATCTTTAAGTTTGAAGCCTGCGTGCGGACATTTCAGCACAAGCCATGAGCAACACCGAAGCTCTTTTGCAAGACATTTCACAACTCGTGAAATGTCCATTTTTTCAGTCTACCTGTTGGCACAGATCTCCATCGAAAGTAGGGCATTCGCTCTTCGACGTTGGCTTCCCCATTTTGTTCTTTCCGTACAGCTTCTCGTTTTTGTTTTCATTTTTGTCAGCAGTTTCTTTTTTCAGCTGCTCAGCGAACAGCAACTCCTACGACCTTTTACCCTCTTAAAAGAAGACAGTTAATCGGACTGAATGGCCACAACTCTGTTGGTCCGTCCTTTTGCAAATCGACCTAATAGCCAAAGAACAAAACCCACTGCAGACTTGAGCCTGACTTCGAGGTGGAAAGTCGCTAATGGACTTTTGAAATGGTGTCACTCCCCTGATGGAACTCGTCTGAAGATAACCACAGGCCGCCTTAAAAGCATTTGCTCTCCCCTTTTTGTACGCTGCACTCACACATGCAATGTGATAGGTGCAAATTAACAGATAAGGCGATCATGAAGGGGAAAAAACGCAACTCAGAAGGGTGCCGACAACACCCACTCGTTCCTCGTCTGGGTGTTTTTTCCCTCTGCACAAGTATCTCCAACTCACTTTGTGGTTGTGAAAATTCCCCTCCAGAGTCAGTTCTTTAATGTTGAAGTATTATGGCTGCAGCGTCTGCATTTGGCCACAGGAAGCTCTGGGGGTGAAAGACGTGCTCGCAAAAAAATTGAAACGCAAAACAAGAAAAAAATTAAAATAACGCCTGACCTGTATGTTTTTGCATAGTTGCTTTTCAAGAATGAAATGCAGGATGGCCAATGAAGTGACTTTTCTTACAGATTTAGCTCAATTAAAAGGAGAAAGAGGTGGTTGTAATTGTGCAAAGGTCATAGCTATTTAGAGGAAATGGGAGATCTGTTATCAAAGTCTTAAAAATATAAAAAAAAATACAAAAAATATATGTATAAAATGCATATAAGAAAGCACATTTGTCCATATGACTCGGGTAACACACAAGTATTGTCACTGCTGCACTTCCACTGGCGGCTGGTTGCTGTATCGCATGAGGCAGAGTTACGAAAATAACATGAACTGTTTAGTCACACTGCAAGCAGCCAGAGTAAATAATGAGGTCGACTATTTAATTTCTACACATTGATAGCTTGGGTTTGAATTTCATTGTCACAAATGTGTTGTTTTAAACTTAAGAAAAGACAACACTTATTTCCACACACACACGCTTGTGTGTGTGTGAGTGGCTGCAGTCTGAGTTGATGTTCTGGAGAAATTTAGCCTTTGCTTTACTGTCAAAAGACTTAAAATAAAAGCTTCACGTTTTCTCAAACTTCAGAGATGAATGGATGCATGGAAGTGCTTCAGCTTCGGTGATGATAAAACTGCTAGTCTGCAATTGTACAGCGTTCAGCAGCGTGGTGAGCTGGAAAGAAAAGAAAACGCCTCCAGTGTTTTTGAAGCTCTTAAAAGCTCCCTGTGAAGTCAGACACATTATATTTTTCCCTGAACTCATGTTGGAGGAAGGTTTTTTTTTTGTCCCACACTCGATTAATGCAGCCTCTGTTTCAATAGGCAACATGTTCCTGCTGCCCATTAGCACAAGCAAGCTAACAGTAGCAATGGATTGGTTTGCCCCTCATGAATTCACAATAGTTTTCATTTTTGGCACTGAAACTGCACCATAAATCGACTTTATCTTCCCTTTTATGACGTCTGTAAGAGTCTACTCATTAATCTCACTACGAATCACGTCAAACGTGCCTGTAGAAACGTGGAAACTTCTTCAGACGCCGATTGTTTCTCTCCACTGTCTCTGGCGGGTCAGCTGTCTGCACAATGCCTCCTCTCATGCCACGTGCAATGAGGCGGCACTGCAACCGAATCAGGGAGAGCGTAAAAGAGCGAGATGGAGGGAGAGATACGTAGGAAGAGGACTGGTGGATGGAAAATAATGGGTCGCAAAACGTTGACATCCATAATGGGGTCTGTTTCCTGAAGCGCGCGCGTTATCGGCCTCAAATAGCGTCTTGAGTGTCTCTGACAGGATGTGCTCATTTGCACCAGGCAAAATGGTTTAGGGAGGTTGGGAAATGTTTGCCCTGATAACCAGTTTGGCTTGAAGAGTGGATTCTGCAAATAGATTAGTGGAAAAGCCACGACAAATTTCCTGGTTTTCATTCCCTGCGAAAAGCCGAAACCGACGTTGTGGTCAGTGATACACAGAACCTCGCAAAAGCTCCCGCAACGTTTCTTTCATGTTCTTTTGTGTTATGACCAACAGTCAATGTATTATTATTTATTTTTCTGGCAAAAAATAAGTAAATCAAACATTTTTTTCCAAAAAAAAAAAAAAAAAAAACTCAGAAAAGTCTGACATGCCTTTGTATTCTCCCCCATTTCCCCTAACAAGTATGTAAATAAAGTGAGGGCTCAGCGATTTGTTTAAGAATAAATTGAAAGACGGAAACATGAGAACCAAGGAAAACAGCCGCCGTGAAGAATTTTAAAGCAGCTATGAGAAAATATCCTGACACATTGAACATTCGACCCACAATTAATTCATCAGTAATTAATTAACCTGAGAAGCCTCCGAGGTGGCTGCTTGCAGAACCATGTGTTGTGGAAAACCAGGCCGACTGTTGAAACGGTGGTGGCTGCGTCATGCTGTGGGAGTGCTTTTCCTCAGCAGGGACAGGGAAGCTGCTGGAGAAACTGAAGAGACCACTGAAAATGATCAGTTTCTCTGCAGTTTGTAGGTAAATGTTTGAGTAAAATGAACATTGTTCTTTCGTTCTACGATCCACTGAGAGCACGTCTCTGAAATCCGAAGCAAAAATGTAGCGTTTACAGGCAGAAAATGACCAATGGTCAAAATAATAAAAACGATGCAGTGCTTCAAATAACGCAAAGAAAACAAGTTTAATTGTATTTAGATAAAACAACACTGATGTTTTAATTCAGGCAGCGCTCAGAAATCAATATTTGGTGGAATAACCTGAAGCTTTTCAGTAACCGTGAGGTTTTCAATTGACTTAAAATAACACGAGAATAAAGTCATAATAATAAGAAAATTAAATCGTATTTTTATGAGAAATCTGATGCGGAAAATAAAAAAATTGGTTTGAGGAATGTTGAGCATCTTGTGAAGTTATACTTTATTGGTTGTAAAAAAAATAAGAAAAGAAAAGAAAATGGGCTCTTCATTTTTTTTCTAGAGCTAAAATGAATACTTTTGCATCGAAGTGTAACTGCATCATTGGTGAAGCTTCCTTTAACTCCGAGGCCTTTACATGCAAAAACCCTTGCAGATGGTTTGCAACTATGAACTGTTTACATAGTGTGTGTATGAGCACGTTTGCTTTTGCAGGCCTAATATATCCTTCAGCATGTTGATAATTGGAACATTTAAAGTGCACCTGCATGGCCCCCCGTTTCTGCTCCGCTTCTGCTCCGCTCTCTGAGCGCCCAGTGATACATTATTATGCTCCTGTTTAAGGAGATCCTGACGGGCCATCAGTCTCGGCCCCACAGCCCGCAGAAAGAGAGCGGCTCGTGATTTGTTGCCGATGTCCGCCGAGAGCACCATAAGAGGCAGGGTGGCACGCAGGAGCGCGCGGGCCAGAGCCGGGGTTGGTGAACGCAGAGCGGGACGCTGAGCGAGGGGGGGCGTGAACCCCGCGTGTGTGTTTGAAATGTTTTTGGCACGGCTGCGTGATGAATTAGGCGGGATGAGAGCTTTGTGTGGAAATAACGAATCGCTGAACAAGAGCAGCTTCTTGACCAGAAGCCAAGGCTGTTAAGGGCTCGCTCGCTATTGTTCCCAAAGACGTCTAAGATATTTCATCTTAATCCAATTTTTGCGTCATGCCTTCGTCAGTAAAGGATTTACGTAATACGACTTTTTGACCTTTTTACTTTGCTGCTGTAACGTATCCCATCACTCGACTCTACTCCTTCCTCTTCGCTGCAAAAACACACAATCTTACCTGGCGTCTCTGGTTTTTAGTTCACCTACTATAAGACAAAACTCCTTTACAAGTAACCTTCCAGCAAAATGTAGGAGCTTGTTTTTAAAAAGGACTAGTTCCACCGGCAGATTATTTCATTTAAACAACACATTTTTCTCTTATCGGTGAAATAATCTGCCGGTAGAAACACAGAGTCTCTTTTTTTTTTTTTTTTTTGGCAATATAAAGTAATTATTGACTTAAAACAACCGGATATTATCTTCCGGAAAAGTTCATTCTGTCTTATTTAAAGTATATTAGCATGTTTTGCACCAGACAAAAGATATTTTGTGTTTTTTGCAGTGTTTTTCCATAAAGAAGGGGATGTTTTGGAAATAGTTGCACACAGACACGGAGCTCCCAGTCACCATGGAAGCGAGGAGAGCTTGCAGGACCTCAGAGTGGCTCAAAAAGCCCGTCTGGTGCAGACCAGTTCTCAGCAAGCAGCCAGAAAAACAACTTTTCTGAAAGGCTTTTGTTTGTCTTTTACGTAATTTGCCAATCTGTAGGTGCTAGATTAGTTATTCAGAATGAGCAATGATTTTAATCTGCTTGGATTATTTATGTGACAAACCACAGATGCTAACCCAGAGTGACATAATAACTAGCTGGTTGGTTAAATCGACGACTTCATTGCTGTGTCCTTATTTAACGGTTAAATTTTTTAAGGAGTGAAACATCTCTGACCTATTGGGACAGAGGTGAAAATTGACTTGAATTTACAATGAAATTTCAATCATTTCCTTGTAAAACAAAGTGGCGTAAGTAACATCTTCTTCCACTTCTCGGTTCCCTTTGATGCCTCCTGAATTAAAGTGAATTTTTGGAGCTGACGACAAGGAGGAAGTGGGATTTAAACCGTCTCATGACTGCAGGCACAAAGAGCTGGACGAACATGGTGAGTGACGGTGTGCGAAACTATTTCTTGCACTTCTCTACGACCACAAAGCAAACTGCGATCTGTCGGGCCTTTCTGTTAAAGAACAGCACAAATGTGAGCGACGGTGGAGGCGTGAAAATGACACATTTTGTTTTACAGCTTTCAGTTTCCATTTCTGCCCGTTTTAAGCTGCTGGAGGGGATATTGCTGCTACGTTCCAGGAGGCTCCGAATGCGAAAGGCCTGCTGCCTTCCAGCTTAAAAAATATGCACCACTCAGTTTGTAATTGCACATCAATATAAATATAAATAAGTCAGAATTGACTTCGGCCCTCAGGATAAAAGATATTGAACGTCTCAATTTAAATGTGCTAGATTTATGCTTTCTTTTAAGCGGTGAGTCACATCAATTTTCTCGAAGCTGCAGGAGCTGCTTTAACGTTCAGGCACCTTTATCGATAACATACAGCCCAGTTTTATGAATCCGAAACTTGCAAATGGAAGAGCTCACAAAATCTTTTGCAAAGGGCTCATTTGATTGCAGGGTGACCTCCTGGACGGCTAACGCTCATGAAATTCATAGTGGCAAACGCAAGCGGCTTCAGGGAGATCTGGGAGACGCGAACTCGGCTTGGTTTATCACAGTTTTCTTTGTGCTTAATGTAAAATGGAGTCTCGTTGTGTTGTGCACATACTTCATCTCTCAAGTGTGTTAGGTAATAGCTGTGATGCAATATTGGTTTTGCAACTTCAAAAGTTCCAGAGGAATATGTATTAAAAGCAAATCAACAACATCTGGGCACTTGGTTGGTTCCACCCTGTACAGCGAACGCTCTTGCTTTTAATCTGTGGTTGTGGCCAAGAAGTGTGAATTAACCAAAGCTTTGATTCCAGATGGGAGTTTTAGACGGTCATGCAAAAGAAACTGCGACCAGACTGAACCAAGTTTTACTTGTCCTAAAGTCATTTTTGAAGTTTTTCAACACTGCGTGAGCAATCCCGCTCACAAACCGACACTGATTCGACACACGCAGCTTAAATCCAGCCTGATCTCCTGCTGGTGTCTCCACGGGTCAACGGAAACGACCCCCCCTCCGTGTGAAACTGCGAGGCGGCGAACGCGGTCGGGTCTGCGTCTCGTCCCTCCGGTAGTTTCATTTGTCCTCCGTCTGGACTTGCTCACTTTGGCCCCTCGCGCATTGTCCTGAGCTTATTAGATTTCAACCCAGGCCCTAGCAACAAACAAAACATTTACACCAAGGCACAAGGGCTCTCAATCAGCACAGGTCATTAATTAGGCCACTGTTTGTTGGATATTTCATCAAGTAAATGGGAAATTGTTGATAGAGGAGAGAAGCGAGGTGGCGAGCTTCCTGGCCCAGCTGCTGCGTCTCCCTCTCCCTCTTTCTCTGCCCACGGCGACTCAGCAGCCAGCAGCTGCCTCTTCTGTCTGGGCCGCCTGCCTACCGTCTGTCGGCACCGTCGGCACAAAAGAAAACCTCGTAGCTAAGTCTTGCACGGTCTTGGCTGTTGGCATTCGGGTCAGTTTGTGGTTGCGAAACCGAAATCTCACAATGTGTATTTATTAGAGAGGCGCCTGCCGATATTTGAATGCGCTTTGTGGCATCTGAGTTGGATAAACCGCAGTGTGAAGCCTGCGCCGTGTCCTGCTGCAGTGCAGGAAACGCTGCAGGCACATCGGCTTCTGCAGACAAGATCTTCTCACATTTTTTATTGAAAAGCGAGAAAACTGCAAAAACAATCGGCAGCCGAGGTTCATCGCAAAGGTTTTCACGAGTTTGAGTCCCTCTCTCTCTCTCTCTTTCTCTCTCTCTCTCTCTCTCTCTCTCTCAAGACCCTCTTTCCTGTCGTTTCACTACCAAATAAAGGCCATCAAAGCCAAGAAAAGTTACTTTAAAAAGAAGCAAATAAACTTCACCAAAGTTTGCTCTCTGACCTGCCTGCTGTGCTTCTGCTTGGTTCTCTGTGATGCTTTTTGCTCACAGAACAGCTTTGTTTTTACTTTGACTGCATTACATGCATAAAGCATTTACTAATCAGATTATAATCTAGATTATGTGGCCTCCGATTGTCAGGTAATCAATATTTACTGAAAAAGAAACGATTCCCATTGTGGACAAACACAGACAGACAGACACTACGCTTTGGCAAAAGTAAGTTCTCTCACTATTTTACTCTCCTCATCCAAAAACACATTCATTTTTGAATTAAAAGATCGTTTATTTGGCAGGTAGTTTGGGTCACCGGTCTCTTTAGCTGTTGTTTCTTAGCAGACAAAATGTTTTGACTGCAGTTGTGGTAAAACAGCGTTTGGCTGCAGCGTGTGAAAACGTGACGGCCTTTGATGTGGCTGAACAAAGCGCGAAGCCGGCACTGATCTTCACTGTGAGGCAGACACTCAAGGGGAGTTTTCAGTGAAGAAGTTCGACTATCAGAAGCCGTTTCCTCGAGTTGCTCTTTTGCGCATTGGACAAAAACATGACTGTCAGGTTCAGTCGTCCTCCCACTGATGGAAACACTCTTTAAAATCAATAACAAATCAATAACAAAGAGGGGAAAAAGCAACACAAGGAAGCAAATCTATTCAGCAGACAAGCATTAGCTGATTTTTAGATAAGAGTTGCTTGCAGGGTCTTCTGCAAGCAAACATCCATTACTGATGGAAAAGGCCTTTAAGGAGTCGTTATGTGTGCGTGGATCATCTTGATTCTTAGGCGTTTGCATATTTCTGATAGTTTTCCAGCTTGATTTCCAGGTTACATACAGAAGAGACCAAAGCAGCAGGTTGTCAAAAAAACCCCCAAAGCAAACAAAAAAAAAAAAAAGCGTAGATGTTTTATATCTATCTTTTTATTTCTACCCATGAAAAGTAAATTCTGTGTCTAACCACGACCTTCTCTCCTCCTCAGATTGCCGGCTTTATGAATGCCGTTAAGCCGTTCTCCGGAGACGTCGAAAACTTCAGCGCGTTCCGCTTTTACTCCCTGAACCCCATCATGGATCCTTGGGTCTTCATCATTTTCCGCAAGTCGGTGTTTCGTCACCTCTGCTCCCTGCTGTCCTGCCGGTTCGGCAAAGGAGCCATGAAGTCGACGGATCGCTGCGCCTTGTCTTTCCCGCTCGAACACTCCATACCCCGCAACCCGTGAGCGCAGGAGCTGCGCTTACTGACAGAACTGACTCTGTGCCACAACCCGGAGCCGACTCGCCGGCAGGGAGGGATGAAGCAGTCCGGTCTGGTCTGGAAGACGGTTTGGCAGACCTCCGGCGGGAGAGGGATCGTGAATGCACAGCTTGTATTCAAAGACAGACGATTCTCCGAGCGTCGCCGTCATTCCGCCTCAACACCGCAAAAGGAGTCGTGCCAAAAAAAAAAAACCCCGAAGCCCAACTGCTTCGATCAGAGGGATCAGATGTGCACTCTGATGAAACTGTTGTGGATATTTAACATGCATTACTGTATGCTATCACTTTCCTCACAACTGTTTTCTGAGCACACACACACACACACAGCCACACAGTGAAACCTTTGACCTCTGCTGTTCACTTGAAGCATTTCACCTCATGCTGTCGCCATCGAAGGCGACTGTCGCATAAGCATGTCTAATTAAAGTGAGTCGCATGTAGAAACCGGTGGGGACTTTTACGGTACGACTGAGAACGTGTGCGAAAAACTCAAAGCGTAGTGAAGTCATAATAAAAAAAAAACCACAGACCGAAGTTGCTTTTGTTTGCCTCAAATTCTGCTCAATTGGGTTTGGTTTCGATCAGCCGACCACATCGACTCGTATCCAGAAATCCGCGATGAAATGAATCCAGCCATTTAGATCGCTTCAAATTACGTTACCCTAGTTATGATGGAGAGCAGCCATATTCCGTTTGTTTCTAAAGACTCACAACGGGCAGTTTAGAGCAAAACCACTTTCATTCATGTGTGCTTCTTGTTCAACGTTGACATCAGTATAAGCTGTGGTAGCAATGTGGAGTCAAGTGTTAATGCGGTGAGCACAAGTCCCACCGCAGGTTCAGGTGGGACTTGTGCTCTTTGCAGACGTGTGATCAATAGATTTCCTTCTTCCACGTTTTGATCATGAGTTGCTGCTGATCTAAATGTTGATTGAAAGTCTGTGTTCCACGAAATGCATCTTAAAAATCCTGTGTAATCGTCGATGTGTTCATCTCAAAAGGTGTGACCTTCAGTGTCATTATTTGTGCTTGTGAAAGAAATCTTCACCGCTTCAAAACTTCAATTGTTTTTAAATGACTAACAATGGCTCAAATAGTTATTTAATGTTAATTTTTTTTTTTTTTCCCCCCATTAGAATTTCTGTAAATTATTCAACTTTGTGTCAGAATCGTAGGAAGATGCTCTTCCATTCTAATTTGCTGTGAAATGTTCAGGAAATCAAGCCGGCCCAGTCATGCACAGCCATATTCATGGCAATACAAGTTAAGCAAATATGATCATGTTCAAGTTCAATAACATGCTGAGCAAACAACAATCAAACAATGTCAGTAAATCAAGCTCTGACTCCCACTAAAACATGACTAAAACAATACAGTACACTCTGCATGTATTATCCTCCCCCTCTGAGACACCGGTCCCAATCCTGCCCTGGTTTTAGTCAGGTTCGTATTTTCACTTCCTGTTTTAACTATTTGTATCAGCAGGTGTTGATGACAAGTTGACGCCTGGCAGCAAAAGTGTTGCTTGGTACACGAGCAACATTTGTACACTGGTCTTTTTGATTTTACATTTCCTACAGTAAAGTTAAAAAAAAAAACCTCTATGGGCTAAATTAGTCAAACGTCCACATCCTCTTAGAGATACTGTATGTCTGCGAGCTTGTAGATTTTATCTTGTGAAAGTTTTATGCCTAATTTTAGACTGGATTTTGACTGATGGAACAACAAAGTCCCGAATGCGATACTTAAAAGTATTGGTTCATTCATTAAAGAAAAAAAAAAGTGAAAAATTGTTGGTATTTCAGTAAACACTGTTCCACCTGCAGCAAATGATTGTAGAAAGAAAAGTTTTATGTTTCAATCTGGTGTCTGAAGGTCCTGGGTTTGAACTATGTGCAGAGTTTGCATGTTCACTTGACCGTTTGGTCGGACCTTAAGCTCAATGAATGTACTAAATTGCCCTCATGTGTAAGTGGGTGCTTGCATAGATCCATAGTCGAGTTTCTTGAGCAGGTACATCAAATAAATTATGCTTGTGAGTTTATTTTTCTAACTTTACTGAATCTATGATTAAAACCAAACCAAACAAACATTGTATTATTCCTTTAACGTCATCTACAGTCCTTTGCTTTAACAACAGTCAAGTATTTTTTTTTTTAGACCCACAATAAAGTAGAAAGATGCTCCAAGACATTTTGTCACTGTAGTTTAACCCATATAGTTGTTGTATTAAATGCACGTGATTTCACTTTTCCATCTCTCTGTCGCTGATTTCAAAGCTACCTGGAGTGATTTGTGTTTAAAGCTTTCCGGTTTTGGAAACGTCTGCTGCTTCAACGTGCACTGAGAGAGTAAACTGTGAGCGGATTATTATGACTATTTCTATTTAAGGTCAGTCACTGTGCTCTTTGTTATAAGATCTATTTTCCATGGAATGCAACAGGCCTGGTGAAGTGGTTATAATTATTATTTTTTTACTGTATACAGTCACCTTTTGCTTATATGCATGACCAGTGCAATTTGTACATGTTTCTTCCTGCACACTTTCTTTGTGAAGTAGTCCTTTGAGCTGTAAAAATGGAGTAATGCAATAAAAAAATATTTCCACCATAAATAAAAATGCGCGAGGTCTTCTTTGGCAAGAGGTCAAACCACACAGATACGAGTGGGTGGCATTTCCAGCAGGAATCGTTTACATTTAGAACGCGATGCCGAGTTTGTCTTTGAGAATACTGGGAATGTCGCAGTGCTGCCAGAAGCATTTTAATGTTTGCAGATTTATAAGCGCTGTAAAGCAATATGTCATTTCAAGCCAAGAACAGCAACTTCACTCTTATATTTGACAGTGACGCATCAGGATTTCTTAGAAAGCGAAACAGCAAACACTTCATTTGTGGACTGATGCCAACTTCTCCAAAACTCCACCGAGCTGAAAAGGGAAAAAAAAGTTGATAGCGTCTCATTTAAATGTATTGAGTTATAATGCAGCCCGTGGAGCTGTGAGTGAGGCTGTAGCACCACCTAGTGGTAACCAAAAACTGAAGCTGAAGACACTGTCCACTGCAAAATGTGTCCAAACTTATTGTACTTTCTACATCATAACCACAAACTGCACTGCATTTTGTTCAATCTGTATGTAAAAGACTAAATATCACATAACAAAACCTGTACAATATTTCAAAATAAAGATTTTGAAATGCCTGGGATCATATTCCCAGGGTGACATGGTGATGGCAGCACCATTCTTCAGCAGGGCTGAAATGGTACAATTTTCAGATAATAAAAGTTCAGATTTTTTTTTTTTTCCTTTCAGCTCACAAAGTTCAACCAAGTTTATGGCTGAATCTCAAACTGAATTAAAGGAGTGTGAATATTTGTCCAAGGTACTGCATGTTGCTTTCTAGAGACAAAACTGTTAGAAACACACACACACACACACACACACACACACACACACACACACACACACACACACACACACACACACACACACACACCCACACACACACACACACAAAAAGAAAAAAAGTTGGTAAATTACCACAAGTTTATTTGGCGAACAAGCATCACATGAAGGGCTTGAAGCAAAAATACTTTAGCACCATAAAGAGGATGTGGCTCTTGATTTGTGTTTAAACCATCTGAGTGAAATAACCAAGAGAAATTTGTTTTATTTCTAAAATGTCATTTTGGTCTACCTTAATGCAAACTGTGCACTATACCGGTAAGTATCCGTTTAACTCTGCAGAAACTCATCATCCGACAGATTGAACTTGGAGAAGCACAGAAAGCTTGACGCAGGTATTCACAGCACATGAGCCAGATGTTTAAAATCCTGCTACTATGACAACATGTCCTGGCAATGAAATCAACACAGCTAAATCTCTAGGAGTAGCCTCCTGGGTTAAACAGCTTGATGACCACGGCTTCGTAAGGCTGCAGTTGGAGAGAGTACAGATACGTCGAGCCCATGTGGTTCATTCCTGTGCTGGCCACAAACACGCCCTTTTCGGGCAGGCCGGGAGCCCGGACCGGATCAAGGGAGAGCGGCTCGGGCCGCGTGTTGAGCAGGACGAGGAACTGCACGCAACCCCAGGAGCGCAGGAAGGCCAGGACGGGACGAGGAGAAACGGAGGAGTTGGAAAACGAATGTGAGGAAAAGTTGTGGGTGGCGTTGAAGGGGAGGAGCACCAAGCTGCCGTAGAGCAGAGCTTCTTCTCTGGTTTTGGAGCGGCTGAGAGTGGAGAAGAGAGCGACTTCCGAGTGCTTCGACCCTTTGTCCTAAAAGGTGAGTGAGAATAATCCTTAAGAAATCTGGTCACACATTATCTCATTACTCTGTGGGGAAATAGCGGTTCATTTCTGTACACGAGCCTCTTGGGTTTTGAATCCCATAACATCTGGACTGCTAAGGTTTTACCCATGTGTGGTTGATCTCTTCCCTGTATCTGAAAGCAGGTGATCCTGGCAGAGTCATCATCAGCACCAGGAATAACCTCCTCAGCTCAACAGGCACCTCGCCTCCAACCTGCAGATGTTACAAAATGTTACTGGAACGCAGACCAACACCACAATCAAAATGAGTTGGGAGGAATCTTTAAGTTTTCCAAACATAATTCACAACCAGATTTAAGGGTTTGCCTTTTCGTTCATCTCATATGTCAGGGCTCTGCAATCTTTACAAGTTCAAGAGACAATCAGTCCAGCTAAAGACGAAAATGTTCGATCCCCTTCTAAACGAAAATAAAAAGATTTGAAAAAATATCTACTGTAAGAATGTTATTTTCTAGAGACACAATTTTATTTCTGTTTTCAAGTTTTAAAAAGAAGAAAAACTTTTGCAAAGAGGATGAATGCATTTATTGCCACTGAATTATACTGGTAAAAAAAAAGAAAAAAAAAAGAAACCTAATGACAAGAAAAAAAAAAAATAAAATATATGACAAGTAGTTTTAGAACCAATCTTTGTACAAATGTAATAAAAACATATGGCAACTAAATTTCTTTCCAGATTTCAGTTTTAAAGTGCAAATAAATTTACAGCTTAAAAGAGGAGGGGGGGATTTTTTGCATTTTTACAGGACCTGATATAAAATGATAACATTGTCCCAACATTCAGGCTTGAAATGAAAGAAAATACCAAAGTTACAAGTAAATAACTCAAATCTTCCAGCATCCTTAAATACAGCAATTTTATATTTTCAAGCTAAACAATTTGCCCTTCGATGAATAAGCTACATTTCAGCTCTTGCCTTAAAAAAGGCCAAACACCTTCTAGGGGCTCCTCCCATTTAGTATCTACATAATAAGACCATAAACAGATGAGATTAGTTACCATAAATATGCAGATGATGCACAGCTCTATGTTACAATGTCATCAGACGACCACAAAGCAATTGAAGAACAAATCAGTGCCTGTTGTCCAGTTATAAAATCTTTTTACTGGTTTCCTATAGACTGAACATGCCAGGAAAAAGAATCACACATCCAAGTAGATTTTAAAAGTTTTATAAAATCCCTACTGTACACTTCAGTTATTTAAAAACACACACACATTCCTAAAGCGGGGGATTAATCCTAGACCTCGAAAGACATTGCTCGACAACTTTTCGACTCATCCTTGTAATTCTCCAGAGTCCCGGGAGGAAGTTATTCATTTCATCCAGGTATTGTGGAGGGGAATAATCTAAAAGTCATTGGACAGTAGCTTTCAGGACCTGGAGTTGGAAACCACTGACAAGCCTAGTTACACTAAATAAGCTTGCATAAAAACATCTTACTGTCCAGCTGGTCCATCCGTCTTCCTGTCGTGTCTGCAGCCGCGTCTCCACAGCTTCAGCTGCTTCCTCAGCAGAGAGAGGCCGCTCCGACTTTGGCAAGATGGGCCTCATGACCACATTTACCAACGTAAGGTTCTGAGTCGAGGCATTGAGCGGGCGCAGAACATCCGAGGTCTGTTCTACCAACAAAATCCTGCAGTAAAATACGGACTTGCATATTTATTTGCACATCTTGCAATGCAAAAAGAAAAAAAAAAAAACTTGGACAACAAGTTGTACCTTTCCTCCTGCTGAGTGCTAAATTCCTCAAAGACTGTCCTCCACTCCAGCAGAGTCTGATACGTTCAATACAAAAAAAAACGTAAATTCATGAGAATAGCGCTCGCACCAAGATTAAAGACATCAGTAACGTATCTACCTCCGCCGAATATGATGCATCAGAGTCACAGATGACAAATCCGGCCACACCTTGCTCCAACCAGAACCTTAATGCATCCTGGGGAAAAGGAAAATGCCTGTTAATAAGCACATTGGTGTGACGAGCTGTTTGTACGGCATCGTTTTCACTGGTACAGTAGCTGAACGGTTCGACGCTTTGTTTCCGGGCGTCTCCTCCTGTCCCTGCAGATTCACTTCACACACGCTCAACACCACCTTTAGACCTGAAAGACCAAATTCCCAAACGTGTTGTTGGTGTATATGCAGGAAAACTCCGATAAAAATGGAACTATACGAATCCTTTCACTTACCTGCTTTCTTGCTCTCTGCAAGCAGATGTTGGATCTGAGCCGTTGTTTTCAGGGCCTCAGCGACCTCACTGGGGTTAGCCGGTGTTGCCTTTTTATGAAACGCATCCTGCAGGATCAGAGCTCCAACTCCCAAAGACTTGAGATAGGGAAGGCGCTCGCACACCGCTGCAGAGAAAATAGATTGTCGCCAAAGATTAACCGAAGGGTAATTCATTTATTTAAACACAACAACGTTTCTGTCTAAATACACCCTTACAATCTGAATGATGGGCCAGCATTATTCAGTGAATTGTTGGTAGATAAATAGCCTCAGCCAAATCAAAAACGTCGTATTTTTCGTCGTGTAAGATGCAGTCACCTCGTTCGTGCTCTGCAAAAAGGGACACTGTCTGTAACATTTAATACTTTAAATGTTCTGCATAAAACCAAAGCTAAAATGCTGAAGTTGCACATTTAGCAGTATCTTGAAGTAATCATATTCTGTCTAGACTTTATCGCCCTGTATTGTGTCGCTGAAGGAACTTTGACCCACTTTTGTAAACAACGATGCTTTGGTTCTGTAAGATGTCTGCACTGATGTTTTGCACAGTTCTCACATGGACCAACTAACATTTCACTAATTTTGGATGCGATTCTTTACTGAACAGTTCTTTTCTTTTTCTTTTTTTTTTAGCCAGTTTGTTTTAGATTTTCTTTTGTTATCCAATCTGACAGCGCAGCTCTGCTGGAATTTACTTGGATTGTTTTCTACAATTACATAAAGCATAATTATGCTGGGTTTTAGCTGTCAAATCCCAAATTAGACAGAGCTTGCTAATTGTAACATTGATCTTATAATTGATTACAAAGTGTAGGCAGGGGGCAATTGATATTAGGCTCATTTGGGCATGACAGCTATTTTCTCAGTTATGTAGATTATTGATTCTGCTATTGCTAAACGGGATCTTGAAATTGATCAAATGAGTTTATGTGCAATCCACCCTCTATGTTGGTTTGTTATTATGTCTCCATTTAATTTCAACAAGATGTCATTCACTCTGTGACCACTAGATGGTGGCACAAGCGCTTCAAATAAAACAATTGATTTGTGTCAAATATTGGATCAATAGGAATTTGCCTGCATTAAGACTGAACATGATTGCGTGGCATTTCCCCAACAATGGACTGGAAGGGAATAAATCACAGCTCACAGCAGGTATGTAGCATTTGTAGGTAGATATCATTTTAAAAGGCAGTAACCTAAAAATGACAAAGATTTTCCATGCAAGTTAGAAACACATGCAGCCAATTGAAATCCCGCACTATGGATCAGCTAATAGCCCTGAACAGAAAATTACTCACAAAAACCAGTCATGCATTTAAAAAAAGAGAGAAGAAAAGACTGCCATGTGACTTTCAGCAAATATTCTTTGATGAATGTTCCACTCTGTGGTTAGAAAATGTATGCATTTATTTAATAGGATCAAGTATCAAACCAGATGATTACAGAGATAGGTCGTTGTAAACAGGTCCTATTGGCTGATTTTTATTCATTGATGCAAATTTTGAGCTCAATATTGTTGAAAGAGAAAGAAAAGCAACTCAAATGTATAAGGGGACCATGCAGTCAGAGACAGACTCACAACTGTCAAAATGGAGCAAAACCAGCCACAGAATTTGTGTCGAGAGAAAAACTGCTTGGAAAAACAGCAAACTCTCCACAAACATGCTCAAGAGTGAAGGAGGCTTTTGTTTTTCCCCCAAAACGTCTCCAAGGTTTGATATTGTTCCAGAAGTAGTATTTTAATTTTTATTTTTTGATTAAAAATTGTAAGAAAATGCTGCAACTTAAAACAGTACAAACAAACAATAATGATATATATATATATATATATATATATATATATATATATATATTGCTACCCAGTAAATTAGAATAAAAAAAGCGTAACTTTTTTTTCTACTCGACTGAGTCTTTTTTTTTTTTTGTGCATAATTTAACATGTGTCAAAATTACACACGTCCTCTTGTTCTTACCGTCGATGCCCTCTGACCTCTGGTCCCGCACGCGCCGGCTCGGCTCGGGCTGGATCCGGTAGAACAGGCTCCTCTGCCACCATTTCAGCGTCGTCGGAACCGGTTTCGGGCTTATGACAACGATGGCGACGGCAGCAACGAGCATGATCACCCACCCCAGCCAGAAGAGCACCACCAGGGAGCAGCGCGCCGCCCTCCATCCGGGACCCCCGGCGGCGGCCTCCAGCTGCTGCCTGTTCATTGGCTGCTGCTGACCCGCCGGCTCCAGGCAGAGCAGGGGCGCCGCCTCCGAGGCGCCCTCGCCGCCCGGCGGCCCGGCGTAACGGGCCTCTGCTCCCGCGTTCAGAGGCATGTGGACCCGGCTGCAGGTTAGTAAAAAAATACACAGCAGGAGAAAAAAAAAAAAAGTCACTGAATGTGATTGAAAAATCACTGAATGTGCCTGTCCTCTGGTCACTTTGACCCGACGACGCTTCTTTGAGCTGCTGCTGCCTTTTGCGCAGGTGATTCAATCAGTTTATTTACTGATTTTTGGCTCGTTGAGGGTCACGTGACTCAGACCATTATGGCAACACTCTGTGAACGTTTTCCACGGAGGTTTCCTCCAACGTTTCATGTTTCCAAGACAACAACAGAACCTCTTTAGGGCAGGTGTTCCTCTTTTAGGCTCCAGAGGGATTTCAAGTCCAAAACTCAATCAAACTCCATATCAAATACTTAAATATAGACAATAAAACTTATGCAATTAATGTATGTTTGATTAAAAGAAAAATCTCCATATTAAAAAAAAAAAATGCTAGTGTATAAATAATATAATATAAGCTTGCTAAAAGAGCTAGTAATTAAAGTATAAATAAAATATAACTAAAGGCTATAAATATAGAAAGTAAGTAAAGGTTGAATAGCATGGATTTACACCAGGCTATTCACCGGTAAGTTATCTTTGGTTATTTTACATGAATGTGTTCTGGAAATTATTCATTGACAATCTCTCTTCCCTTTGAACTTCATTTCTGCTAAAATTGACCAACTTTACTGGAAAACCTCACTGGTAGTTTAGAAATATTTTCTGATCAGTATTTTCTGATTTATACAAGTGGTATAAATCAGAAAATACTACAAAATAGGATCTTTCTTAATAAGGAAAATACACATATTGGTATCTGCAGGCATTTCCTGAGAGCATTAGCTGGACTTATACAGTCTTAGTCTTTAAAAACAGCGTCTCAGTTCAGCAGAAGGAAAATTTGATCCCAAATGTCACACTTGCAAGACTGCAACATCAACGAGGTTTATATTGTCTTACGCTGGAAAACTCAACCGATACTCACTCTTTTTCCTCCAAAAAGATCCAGCGTTTCCCTTACCTTCCTGCTTTCTGTTTCTGGTATAGCAAGCCATAATTATTTTATGATCTGACTTGTCAGGATTTCGTATGGCAAGAGGACGGACTGCCAAATGCAAACTCTGCTCAGTTAATTAATACAGAGGTGTGAATCGTCCCCACGTCACTACAACACATTCTGAAAACCCAATAAATACGACAGCTCCTTGAAGAACATCGTAGGCTGTTGACGGCTTTAAATCGTTTTCTAAAGGTAAAGTTAGGAAAAATAACTTTTTTCCACCAGCTGGCTTTCACATTGTAGTCCAGGCATTTATATATGTAGTTAATGTTTAGTGGTTGGCCTCACCGTGGGCAATGACTGGTTTTGGACTTCTAATGATTGAACAGTTCTTCTTCAAGGAGGGATGATTATACACCTTTACTTTCAGGGATTTTTAAAGCAAGGCTTGGCTGCACAAGTTTGCTTTTACTGTGGATGTTTTGTCATCCGAATAGGGTTACTTATAAAAAACAACAACTAATATATACAGTGGTATGAAAAAATATTTGGTCCCTTCCTGATTTCCTGTTTTCTTTGCATCTGACTCTTACACTTATGTGTTTCAGAACATGAAACCAATTTAAATATTAGACAAAGACAAGTCCAACACTTAATTATAAGTGTGTGTTTGTGGATGGTTGTTTATCCTGTGTGACAATGTTCTGCCTTGTGACTGGTGACCTGTCCCGGACATTGGTCATAGATTGGGGGGAAAAAAAAAAAAAAAAAAGATCGCCGACTCAGTATAAGCTGATAAAACTAAATTATTCACAGTTCAGATTTGGCAAACTTCACTGAAGGGAGTAAAGAGGCAGCGTAATTCCATACAGCATAAGTTATGGTAGCACTTGTTCTGCTGAAAGTCGCTGTCTGTTATGGACTTGTTTACACAAAACAAAAAGAGTTCATTGCACAAACTGTGACCTGCTACAGAAAGGCTAATTCCTGGAAAGAACCCGCTCTCTTTCTCTTTCTCTCTCTCTCTCTTTCTCCCCTTGTGTCTCCGCCTCTCACTGTCTTCAGTCATGGTTGATGTGTCTTCAACATTTTCTCTCTGTTCATTTAGCTGATTCTCAAGACTTCAAGATTTGTTTCCAGAGATCAAAAGAGTAACGTAACACACAGAAAACGAATATCTGATTTTTTTTTTTTCCTGTGTGGTTTGAAAATCAGCAGGGTCCCATCATTTGTCATTTCTGTGAAGTGAGGAGCAACAGGAAGTAGTACATATACAGCGCATTTGGAAAGTATTCCAAATGCTTCTCCTTTCCCACATTTTGTAATCTTATTGCCTTATTCCAAATTGTAATACTGCATTTCATAACACTCAAGATTACTTTCCAAATACAGTGAAAACAACTAACATCAAAGAACATTATATAAAATGGTGAATCATATTGAACAGTTGGGCTTTAAGTCTGTATAAGGCAGCAAGTCTTTAACAATTATGTTGCTGTCAGTTACTTATATTCAATGTTTCGGTGATGTTCTGTTTGCTGCCAAACATATTGTATGAAATGATGGCCCAAAAAAAAAATCACACAAAAGTTGTGAATGAGCAAAAGTGTAGAAAATTGTTCTAGGGCAGCTGAAGTTTATTTGTAGTTAACCAGATTATAATTGATGACAGCATGAACTCGAGGTAATTCTGGTACTGGATTACAGATTACGTCACAAATCCCTGTGATTTTGAGGTGGGCGTAGTTTTGTTTGCCGCCCTATGACTAAGTTGAGTGTTAGCATGAAAATTAGAAAACCTTTGTCACCATAACAAAAATCAACACAGTGAGTGTCTGATCCATATATTCTTTTAATTGACCAGAAAATAAAAAGATGAAGGACAAATTCAGAATATACATCACAGGAATCATTGTCCTCTTGGTTAAATGCTCAACTAAAATGTAAAACTTTGAAGCCGGTGTTCACTCTGTGGTTATGTCGTTAGCTTGAGTCCTCCTCTGATCCCCCAATGTCCTGTAAAGTTGCAATTCAGTGAGTTAGTCCAGTTGGAACGTCTAAACGTCATCAATCGTTTCTAAATTGTAAATTGTTCCAAACATTTCCAATACAATTAGTTGATTTGAATTATTCCTCTAATTCTTGTCAAGGGCAAAAATTCTCACTTTCAATTTTTGGAATTTCTTTTGCTATTCAATACTTTTAATTTTTGACTGGCCAAAAAGATGAACATACTGAAAAGTAGTAATTGTGTTCCAACTAGCAATGATGACTGAATGAAACGCATGAATGGCTCACCATAGGTTCCTGCGTCCTGAGATTCATGATGTGTTTCTGATAAGCTCCTATGATGCAGTCTCTCCTGCAAACACAGACGTCAAAATGGTTCAGTTCGCACATTTCTGCTTTGATCTGTTAAAGCTGCCGGTGTTATGGATTATTAATCACAATGTTATCTAACGCACTTGCTGGTGATGCCTCCCCCTGGTGGGAGCCCCGGTATCTCCTCTGCAGCCAGGAATTTGATCACATACAGAAGGTCGGGGTCTTCATCTTTGGATCGCATCATCTGAATGATTTCTGCAGAGGCAACAATTTGAGATGAAAAATGCATGGAAGAGGAAAGCAGTGTGATTAAAAGATAGTGAAAACTTCTGCAAAGCCATCCAATCACCTTCCACTTTCATGTCAATGTGCTGCTCCAGGTCTGCCTCGCGCTGCAGTGCCTCCTGCGACACCTGGGGGGCGCCGGGGAAGCACACGATGATGATGCTGATGTTATCCAGGCTGCCCTGCAGAGGGAAGCAGAGGATTATTAATACAGGTAAGTGCAAAATTAATAATACACCAAGAGGATGTAGAATTAAATTGGCTTCCTTTCAGCAAAAACATTAGTCCTGGAGAGGAACTCAGAGAAAAGATAATGATGACAATGATGTAAAAGGTGTTGTTGTAGGTTTTGAAAAGTTAAAAATTTGAAGAATTAAATAAACAACATGAAATAAAAATAATAACTTTAGCCATTGAACAAAGCATTTCAACACATAAACGTTTTTCTATATTTGGTTTTGCTTTATTATGTTCCTGTGGGGTTTTTTTCTGTTTGAAATAACTGTGTACAAGTCATTTCTAGGTTTTCTGTTTACATTAAGATGTTAATAGCTATATTGAATAGCATTTATATTGTGACTTAAAGAGGCGGGAAAAACTAATTGGCACTTTAATAATAATAATAATAATAATAATACAAGTTATTATTAACAGTGGTAAACCTAAAAAAAACGCCAATTAAAATATATAAATAATCTAGCTTTGCTACTCTTTTAATTAAATATTTCCAGTATTATATTTTAATTACATTAAGTTTATCATGTGTTTCTGTTACTTTAACTAAGGGCTGAATGATGGATCAAATATTAATCAACCAAATGTGGTAAAAGATTGGATCAATAACTATAAGTAGATGGTCAGATCTGAGTAATTTAGGCTATTGGTTTTATAGTCATTTGTTGCATTTGCAGTAATAACATATAATATAATTGGTGATGTTAATAGGCTACAGCATGTAGCTTTTATAAAACACAGTCTGCAGTTATGACTGTGTTATAACTGCAGAGCTGTGAGCACTGAGGGTCAATCTACTGGAACAGGAAGAGTTATAGATGCACTGAAGCCTTTCCAGGTGAAATAATTAGCAACACACAGAGGGAAGGATTAAAACTCAGAGGGGGAGTGTCTTCCATCGTTCTGCTGAGCTCTCGTCAACACGCTCACATTCAGTGTTAATCCCAACCATGTGCAGCTTTTCTTGCTCCAACCTAATGTTTAAGGATCTCTTAGTGCGTCTATTTATAGGTCAGGCAAAGCGCTCGTCGGTATTTTTGGTCAACCAGGAGACGAATCCACTTACGTAACAATTGGGTGCGTCACTGACAGCCTGCTTAGCTCACCTTTTTTCAGTGTGAGGCCACTGATTCATAAAGCTGTCTGCTGTAGCATTTAGTGAGACTATAAACAACCACTAGTTGAGTTCTTGTGGAGTCCGTAGACGTTTTGGTGAGTTGCTGCAAGTTCACTTCCAACCAAAATACTGAAAAACACACTTGATTCTAGACTTGCCTTTTGAAATGATCTGTATCATAGTATTGGACTGACAGCAATATAGGACAGTAAAGTCTTTTATCAGTTTTGGCAGTTGCTAAATGATTGCTATAATCTAATAAAAGGGAATGAATGGACAAATGAGTGAAATAATCCAGTCTGTTATTGTGCGGTTAGATTAGATATTAGAATTGTGATCCTGATTTCTTACTATTCTGCCATTTATTGCTTCGTTGTTATGATTAGCATCAGGACAAAGGAAACAAAACTAGAATGATGTGTTTTTAAGTAGCAAAAAGTAAACCATATTGCTTTCCTTTTATATGAAACAGAAAAACAAATGTCAAAATCATTGGCCTTCTAATCCACAAATGTCCAAAAAGACATCGCAATACTCTGGCAGATGAAGGTTTACATTTATCAAACTGTTAAGCATTTTATTTAAAGTTTCTCTCTGATACTGATTTCATCTTTTCTTAGATATATGTCCTATTAATTCAAAATAACACATGAAAGAAATAAATGTGCTACAGAATATTTGATACAAGAAGCCGACAGGAAATGAAGGATTTGCTAAATCATTCATATTTATTTCTAGATGTATTTTACGGGGTGATTCCTAAATTTGTTGATTTTTTTTTCTTCCTTTTATCTACTCCTTTAAAAGCTCCTACTGAAATATTACATCTTCATCTTAATCACAAATTAAATATTGATATTCACACCTCTTGGTGATTGTGTGATTCACGTTGGTCTTGCGTCTCACCTTATAGAGGCAGAGGTCAATGACTTGGGTACAGATGTCTCTCAAGTCATCGCACACCTGCAGACGGTTGCGTATGAATGCGCACAGCTCCTCATTACCGATGGCGTCCCACACGCCGTCGCATGCCAGCACGAGGAACTCATCTTCGGGTGTCCTTAACAGTTCGTACACTTCTGGTTCTGGTGACACCAGTTGCTCTGTTTGTGGTCTCCAGTCCACCTCCTTGAAGTCAAAGTCTCCCAGTGCTCTGGAAACGGCTAGCGAGCCATTAATCCTCTGCAGGGTAACCGAGCCGCCGGCGTTCTGGATCCTCTCCTTTTCCCTCGGGTTAAACGGCTTGTGGTCTTCTGTGTAGAAGACCACCTGCCCATTGTGGCAGAGGAAGGTGCGCGAGTCCCCGCAGTTGATGAAGTAAATATACCGTGGAGAAATCATGACAGCGGCCGCGGTAGTGCCGCTTCTGTCCCAACTGTCCTTGCGAGCCATTTTGTGCATGTGGCGATCGATGCCCAGGAATCCCTCACGGATTCCCTCCTTCACCTGGTCAGGGTCCTCGTTTGCTTTGATCCCACCTGTTGAAAACAATACTTTGGCATTCAGATCAATGTGTGCACCACATATGGCAGCAATGATTACTTAACTATGGGGGTCAACAAGACTTTATAATAGCCATTAGATTTTAGCTGTCTACTTCTTAACTGGTTGCTTGGGACCCACTTTTAGGTTTTAAAATATTTTATTGTGAATCTAATGGTGGGTTTGGCATAAAACAAGGAGTTGATGGATATTCACTTGAGGCTCTTTTATTAATTCATGGAATTGCCAAAACATGTTTTCAAATTCTTCCAAGATGTCTCAACTCTGTTCTAAACCCTTGCAAAGGTCTCGTTTACCTGTGTTGCTGTGTTTCTAGTCCATAACCACATGCAGTCCCAGTAAACTGTACGTTTTGCATCAGTATTCAACCACATTGAAGGTATTATCAACATCAGTTGCGTACCTGTTGTCAGGATATGATCCAGAAGGTTTCTGGAGCAGTACTGGGCCACTGTGAGGCCTGCATGTCCATCAAAAACAGCAAAGTACGCCCAGTCCTCCAGGTCTCCCTTCAGCTGGGGCATGCAGGTGTGGGCGTCTTCCATTTGAGCCCTCCAGCCCTGCATGCTGGCCACAGCGTAGTTCAACCCCAAACTAGAACCCCCTTCTGCAACATGTTTCTCCAAGTTGGGGCGGTCCAGGTAGGGGCTTGGCATTGCGTCTTCGTCTTCTAAACTGTCCTCCTCCTCACAGCCCCTTTCTCTGGATCCCCCTTTGAAGAAGAACGTTACCATTTTTTCCGTCTCTTTAACCAGCTGCCGGAGAAAGGAGGGCACCTCCACATTGCTGGCTCGCCTGGCCGTCCTCATCACGCCACGGAGCCTTTGCTCAAGCTTCCTGCTCGACCTGCCGGCGGCCCGTCTCCTCCTGGTGCTCCTCCGCCGGCCGTGTGTTTTCCTCAACAGGTCCAGGGCAACACTTAAGCTGTGCCAGCCCTACCAGATAAACTGATTGCTTTTAATACAAAAAAAAAAAAAAAAAAAGGTTTTTAATTTAAAAAACGAGAGTCCCGTTTGCTCATCCTTAAGCTGACTCGTACCATTTCCAGTGTCCGAGGTCCTTCGGTATGGGTCACAGTCCGTCTTAATCTCACTCCTCTCTCCACCTTGTTCCGACGGTCACTCCTCTATCAGTTAATCTGTTTAGTTATCCATCTTCTCTGCTCCGCCCACTCATCTCCCCTTCTTCCCTATGAAACGCTTCTGGATAATCACCTGGCCACTGAGGCACAACAGATGACCTGCGTGTGCACACACCCCCTGGATTATTAAGAGCACATTTTACGCAATGAGTCTGATAAAGGAATCCCATTATGAGACTCAGCAAAGGGATTGCATGAGTGATTTGTTTTATCTTGCTTTGTATTTTACTCACTAAGCACCTTGCTGCTCTGTTTAGGGACAGTCTGTTACTGTAAACACGAGTCGTCTGAAGGCGCTTAGGACATTATTGGACGTGTGAAGGTTTTATGGTTTAGCAGACGCAGTAGTATTTCTTCTGCTGTAAACAACAATATCTGAACTCCACAGAAAAAGTGCATATAAAAATATAACATGTTCAACATGAATACGCTTTTGATTTATGATGTCTCGTGCACAATATAAATGATTTGTTGAAGATCCGAAACACAAACGTCTTCCATTTAGTTTGAATACAGACTCTATGCCTCCCGAGGGACTTTGGCCTGCTCGGCTTTTTAGACTCTCTAAACCAGACCCAGGTTTCTTGGCTGCTACTTCACAACTCAACGTTTTAGCTTCCTTACCAGACTTCTGCAGAATTGAGCTCTTGAGTTTGCCGCATCCACTCCTTGACCTTTTTGTGCTCTTTCTTTAGCCACTTACTTGTTGCTCAGCTGATATGTTTGTGGAGGTCGATGTCATGCTATTGTCACAACCCATCTTTAGTGTTCTGAGGATATTCTTTAAGCTCAGATATGACCCGGTTCTTTGGCTTCTTAAAACAGTGAAGTTATCATTTATCCCAAGCAGACAAACTGCCCCAAAGCGTCTTATCTCCACCCCCATGCCAGACCATGAAAATGTTTTCTTTGGGTCATAATTAGCATTTCTCTTCCTCTAAACACAGTGGGTCAAGCTGATTCCAAAGATCTTGGTTTTGGTCATATTTGACCACCGCAATTTCTCAAGACTTTTTCTGAATAATTTAGAGATTATCTTAGGAATTGAAGAAAGGTTTGCAGATGAGCCCTGATCTGGTCATTAACAAACTACTGTCATGTACTGTAAGCTGATCTGCAATCCCCTTTTTCATGATTAGCTTGACCCAATGAGGCAACATGTTGGCAGGATAGTTGATGACCATCCTGTATTTCATTCTTATTGAATTACTCTCAACAACAGTGTCTCTTTCTCCCCAGCTTGTTGCTGATGGTTTTGTTGTCTAGTCCGGCTCTGTGCAGATTTGGTTCTTTAACAACTGTTTGGCCTCTCCTGTGGTAGGGAAGATGCTATTGAGGACGAAATTGACATACAGCACACGTGAATTGAGCTTGTGGATGGATGGATGGTTTGATGTGGAGGAAATCTTTGCTGTGCCATGTTAACAGTAGATGTATAGCAGTAATATTGCCCCTACTAATTTTGTTAAAAAAAATCGTAAACTGAGGAACAAGTTGGGTTTTTTTGTACCGAATAAATGTACTTCAATTACAGGTTGGATGTTTCTGAATTGTCATTGTAACTACTGCCGACTTTTTACACATCTTTACCAGGGCTGTTAAGACATGTGGAAGGTTCTATGATTAAATATAATTCAAAAAAACAAAACAGTCAAATGTTATAAATTGTCATATTCAAAAACACCTGAATCTAGGAAAATTTTGTACACTTTGATATTGTGACAAGAATAAATGTGCATTATAATTTGTAAATCCTTATGGAGGAGTATATTGTAAATTTATTTAACTTATTTAAGTTAGAAAAAAAAAAAACAATTCTGTGAGATTTAATTGACTTACCTCCTTTCTTCGTTTTCTTTTGTGTATTTTCAGCTCCTAACCTGGTTAAGTGCTGCTAAAGACTTTATGTGACATTAGTTATAAATACAACTAAACCTTTTATTAACTTACCCTGATCTCTGGCTGCAGGTGATCGCTTTATTTGTGTTTGTTTGCCTCGAGTAAACACGCACACAGTGATCGCATTTGCACTCTGCTACTGTAATCTCAGGCAGATGTTAAACGACCACATCTGTGAACAAAATATCGCTAGTTTGGTGCTTGATTGCAGTGTGTGGTATAAATTAAAATAGCCGCAAATAGTTGTTTGTGAAGAAAATGTAACATAAAATGGCCAATTACATAAAATATAAAGTATACTAAAGTTTGTGGTTGTCTACGAATACTTCTTTGTGTCCATTTCACCATTTAAATCTTCCTCATAAATATAAAAAAAAGAAACAAAAGAATTATGAACACTTTTCCTTTTATGTGTTTTGTCCTCCCAACTCTTAAACGTTTCTATCAGGATCAGGTTCATTCTGGCACTTCACTGCCCCATACTAGACATCTTTTTCACAGCAGTGCTTTAATTTCTTCAATCATTGCAAATGACAATCCTTAAGATGAATATTGAAGCAAACTTCCCATGCAGGTTTATTTTTGCGTTATGATGAAGCCTGCATCATTATCTGCGTGTGTGTGCTGCATTATTAATGACTTATCCCTCCCCGTCTCCTCCCTGTCTCCTGCTCCTAAAGCTGGAACCACGTGATTACAAGCAGATAGGCATAGACTGGCCGTGAATGAAAAGATGACAGCAGGCGTTCGCGCTCCTCTCCCTGTCCTGTAGCGTACGTTCCTACGGCTGCAGTCACAACGATGCAAAATTAGATGACGAGTGGAGGCGGCAGAGGAGAGGATGTCGGAGCGGAGTGAGGCAGGGCGGGGTTGCTGAGTAACAGAGGCAGGGGAGGGAAGAAGCTGCTTTCACAGGAGACGGATGAAGAGAGTGAATCCACACAACGTGAGTGCCGGCAGTGGATGAGGGAGGGGGGCTTCCAGACTGGATGGGCCCAGCAATGCCTTGATGGAGTATGGGCCAGGTTTTAGGATTCTCCCACTGCCGTAAGTCTTGCCTGTGTTTGTTTCTGTGCGTGCTCGCACAGCGGCGATCTTGTCGGATGTGCATAACCCACCTCAGCATCTTTTTCTCACATCATCGCGTGTGTTAGCTCATCCCGTCGCGCTCGCTCCTGCTTTTACCTTGAATAAACAATAAATGGATCGCTGCAGTGCAGAGGCACACTCTTATTGTTTTCATGTCTCAGTTTGCAGGTTGTGTGCAGGAAGCCTTTTTGCATGGAGTCGTGTTCGGATCGTAAATTATTCCTTCCTGGATGCTTCTCTTGTGATTTGAATTTTTGTCTCCCCCAATCTAATCTGAAGCTAAGTTACAGTAGCCGAGTATTTCTCTGTGCTCACACCACTGCTGCACAGAATATGCTGCATTCAGTGCAATGGCTGCCTGCTTGATTTATACACTGGTGTCATGCTGGCAATCTAATGCAGTGAAAGCCTTTTACTTCTGCCAGAACCACTCAATATTCAATGACCTACAGTATGCACTAAGGACTGATGGACACTCTGTGTTCCCTTAGTCGGATATTTTCTATCAGCATTAATATTTGTTAGCCTTAGCAGCATCTTTTCACGTGAAATGCAGGCAAGGAAAGAATTATAAAGCTATTACAGTTAGTTCTTGTGTGGTACTGCAGTGTTTATGGGCTTTGTGTGTTCCTGCTCGTCTGCAGTACATCTGTGCTGAGCTATATAATGGAACAGTTTATCTTGAGATATTTTTTTTTAATATATCTCAAGACAAGTTTATTTGTGTAGCACGTTTCAGTAACAAAACGGAACAACAATTGGTTACATAATTGCTAAAATAAAAATAATCAAGCGAATATATATGAAATGTTGTGATTACGGTGGTAGCGTTGTGAATCAAAGGCAACTTTATTTTAGGATTTAAAGGAACTCGGTGTTTTGAATGTTTTGTAGCTTGCTGCAAGTTTGTTCCAGGTAAAACTGAATGCTGCTTCTCCATGTTTGGTTCTGGTTCTGGTGATGCAGAGCAGACCAGAACCAGGAGACCTGAGAGGCCTGGAAGGTTGATACAACAACAGCAGATCTTTAATGGATTTTGGTGCTAAGCTGTTCAGTGATTTATAAACTAGCAACAGTATTTTAAAGTCTATTCTCTGAGCTACAGGGAGTCAGTGTAGACTTTAGAACTGGGATGATGTTGGCATCTAACTAGTTTTAGTGAGAACAGGATTTTGCTAGAAATGTTCGTTAAGTGATAGAAGGCTGACTTTATAGCAGTTTTTATATGTCTCTGGATGTCCAGGTCTGAGTCCACCACTCCTCCCAGATTTTGGTCCTGATCTCTAGTTTCTAGCCATAATAACTGAAGCTGCTTGTTCATGTAACCTGTAACTGCTTTCTTCCAGAGGAATATGGCTCTGTGGCATCCACCCCAGACTCAACACCTCCATGCACCGATGGTAAAAAGCTCTCACTTCTCCTCTGTACCTCATTTAGTTTTTATTCACGTCGCAATAACAATGTCGCAATTACCGATTACTTTGATAGCAACATCAAAACAAGTTTAATGTGAAAACCTAATCTATTTCTACCTTTCATCTGTCAGAAATAAACAGAAACGGCTCTGGCTGATCAAATAAACAGCTTAGTGTTAGGACGACTTGAAGACGTTTTCATCATTGTCTTTATGAATCAGTGACCGCCTGTCTTGATTTGTATCCAGGCGGCAACGAGGAGTCAGAGATGTGCGACCTGCAAACAGCCAGAGAGTGGTCCGATGATGACGATGAGGAAGTGGAGACAGGAGATCCGGACGACGACGAAGGACAAGCTTCCTCCCCGTCCATCTGGGGGACTCCTCGCCAGCACTCCTTCGAGCTGACCTTCTCTTACATCGCCATCGCAGAGGCCGAAGCGGTAGGGAGCTCACGCCACCATCGAGAGCGACGCAGGGCCGTCCCCCGGCTGGGACGCACTCCTTTGATTCGAACTGACACGCTGGAAATGCTGTTAGACTCCCCTGATGTGGACTGGGAGCCACAGGGGTTTCTCAATCAAGATGAAGAAGAGACAACATCAGAGACCACAGCGCGGGAGTCAGAGGAACCAAGGACAGCAAGCCCTGTGGGAAGAAGGGAAGGAGAACAAAGGGAAACTCTTACAGTGCAGCCCGCTCCTGAAACGCTGGACTCAGAAAGTGAAAGGACAGATGTGGGAGACGGACGAGACGAGGGCGCAAGTCAGATTGGTCAACGAACTTCCGAGATCCAGCAACACAGTTTCTCACAGAGAGCTCAGGGTAAGAAGTAGAAGCCGTAAAGACTCGGATGTGTCTTTGATCATCAGACGGCATAAATTATTTCCCCAATTCATCTTTCAGCCTTTTAAAAATTAATGGAAGAAATATTTTATGTTTTGTTCCGTTTTTGTTGTCGTTTTGAGAAACTCAACACATACAAATGCTGTGTTTGTTTACTCCTGGCGCTGTCAGCGTTCAGCTCATCCCTCCTGTCTGCAGCCATTAGTATCAAACGTTCATGAACCCGGAGCTAATTATAAGGCTTGACACTCGATGACCTTTTTCTTCAAGGGGTTCTTCATTTCATGTGGCACAGAAAAAGCAGAGTATGATATCAAGCCAGGTGTCACGTGAATTGAATGCTTGTTATTTTTTACATACCAACACACTCACTGGCCACTTTATTAGGCACACCTTGCTCATACGAGGCTGGACCCCCTGTTCACCCGAAGAACCGTCTCAATGTTTTATGGTATAGATTCAAAAAAGTGTTAGATACCTCAGAGGTTTTGCTCCACATTGACATCAACTTCTATGCTGCAAATCTCTTGCTCCATCCCTTCCCAGAGATGCTCTTTTCCATTGAAATTAGTCGACTGAAGAGGACATTGGTGGCCTTTAAAACATCATGTTTAGAAACCGTTAAAGAGCCGCGCTTTATGCCATGACGCGTCATCCTATTGGGAGCAGCCATGAGAAGATGGGTAGACTGTGGTCGTAAATGATTAAGTATGTTCAGAGACGACATTCAAGCAGGCTGCTGCATTACGATGAAGTTGAGTTGCTACAAAGAAGCCAAAAGTATGCATACACCATTACACTTCCACCTCTACGCTGCACCATTGATACAAGGCAAGGATCAATGCTTTAGATGCGAGACCACAGCGTCTGATTGTTACACATCAGATCAAAACTACAATTGTTCAAACTGTTGTTCAGTTTTGGTAAGCTTGTGTGTATTGTAGCCAAAGTTTCATGCCCCCTTCATAGTCACTCAAATGTCCTTTCTGGTGATTGGTGTAACGAGGCATGACATCATCAGATTTGTGAGATTTTTCTCGTTACTGGAGCTGATGTCACACAACAGATCAGCTGATTCTGCATAGTTTAGGAGACGCAAAGAAAGAGCTGCCTTTTTGTAACGGTGCCTGTAATTTACTTACTTTATCGCCATGGTGACATCAGCTTCTGTTTCCCGGCAGCAGAGGATTCACCAACCTCAGAGCCCGAGTCTCCCGTCACCCTGGAAACCATTTCAGTCAAGCTGCTCACCTCTGTGCGACCCACAGACCCAGCGCGCTCGTCTGCGGCTTCCGTAGGCCTCAACTCTCAGGAACAGCTGCTCAGAGATCACTGGTTTTCAGCACCGGACCTCGCCGAGGATCTGACCGTATGCATCCACATAGCAGGTACAGGATTACATCACTACGTTTTACTAACATTTTTATTTTTATTTTTCCATATCTGCCTCCACAGATCTTCTGTGTTTTACGTTATTTTGCTCAGATTCTTCCTCACAGCTTCCAATCAAAGATTTCCCTCTCAGCATGTACCTTCAGGGGCAGGCGGGCAAGAGATCCTGGCTGTCCACTGTCTCCATAGCAACCAACTCTCTCGAGGTTTCAGGAATGACGGGCTAATTGCAGGGGAAACATTCCAGGCTTTAGCTGACTTTTTTCAGGCAGGCACACCAATGAAACCGCTATCGGTGTGTGTCGTCTGTCTCAGAATCTAGGGCGAGTGTGTGTGCAGCTTCTTTGTATGCAGATTCGTTGGCGCAAGTTGGAAGTTCTTGAGTGAGTGAGGCAGAGAAGGGGATGCTTAGAGATAAGATTCAGTCATCGTGCTTGATGGGCTTTCAAGTGGACCATTGCAGTGGATTTAAAGCCTGCTGGTAATTTTGTGGTCAGTCAGATAACAGACCTAGTGTAGTGTAGTGTAGCCTCAAATAAATAGGACACATGCCGAGTGTCCACATGAGAATTGTCCTTCTTCTTATTCTGTTGGCTTCAGGTACCAAATACCACATCTGAATATATGTTTGCATCAATTGATGAGTGGAAAAAACAAAAAATCTTGAATAATTAAAAAAATGTTTTGCTACTTCAAAACTTTATTTTGGTCATAAAGTGTTTTTAATTCTCATTTGCTAAATTTATCACATATATAAATTTAATTAATGGTTGAGTAGAGTATTAAATAGCATATATGTGAAAATGTAAGTGTTTAGAGCTGATTCCTTATAATTCTGCCTTATTTGAATGTGTCTCTGTGTAATTTTGATGCTATATACCAGGAAATTAGGATGTTGTATATTAAAAGCTAGTGCTTTTAATGATCAATATACATGAAACATGCGTTCCTAATTACTTCTTCGGGATCCCTATTCTGAGCAATTAAACCAAGTTTAAGTAAAATCTACTTCTTTAACATTTTTTACAGAAAAAAGTCCCAAAGCAATGTACATACAACGATGATTTCTGAAATTGAGAATAAATTGAGAATAAAAATAATTTAAAAAAACCCAGCTTGTTAGAAATGTAAGTCAAAAAAATCAAGCATCACTACTTGATTTCAATCCAGAATCAAAACTGTGTGATTATGAGACTTTCAAGAACATATTTTGGAAGATTTCTTTAAAAAGAAAATGCAAATATGGTGGAAGTCTTTTCCGTTTCTTTAGAGAAGCAAACTTTGGCTTTAAGAAAATAACAGAATTAACTCTTCTCTGGTACATGACAACTAAACGGCAATTATTATTTCTTCTCATTGGACTTTGCTTTAAACGCTGATCAATTTCAAAACAGTGAAAAAAAAAATTAACTCTGTGTTCTCTGGCTGGGAGGCTTGAATAGTGGAGGGCAATTCTGTGGAGCAGCAGATTATTTTGGGCTGTTAGGCCTTTGCGGCGCTGAGTGAGCATTGGACGGCCAAAAACAGCTCAGGGAGGAGAAGGGAGCTCGTTCAGTCGGGGAGACAGAAAGGGGCAGGGGCAGTCAGGAGAGGGAGAGACTGGAACAGCGACCAAACATGGCCAGTAAAGGTGAGACATATTAAAGAAATTCTCATTTTTTAGACCTGTATAGTTAAAGTGCCGGGTTTGAAGTGTTAAGCCAAAAATACATTGATTTAAGTTAATACAAAACAAAAGAAAAGGTAGTTGAAAGAAGCAGAGATCTCCCTTAGATCAGTTTACGGGCCAGTTCCTTTGAAACAGAATAAGACAAGCTGCAGGTGTGTCTGACTTTAGGCTGATGAGCTGCTCAGGATCACGAGCCACTATCAGTGACTTCAATTCAAATCAGTGTTTGCCATTCAAATGAGTCAAAACGGTGCTGTTGTGGTATTAGACAGCTGTCTCCTGGCTGGCTTGATTTTACCGCTTTCGGCTGAACAGCTGGGCCATGCACAGACATTTCAGTGGACCAGTGAACAGGCGGACATGACCTGAGTCAGAATAAATGAATGTATAGTTGCTTTGAAGTAAAAATATACCCATTTAGCCTCTTTGTTCACGTTGTTATACTGACTATTTCTTCATTGGTTTCTGGTTGCAACTATTTTCCTTTTATTTGCTTCCTTCAGGCAAGCAGACACAATTGTATAATATTAAATAAATTAAAATATAGGCTTGTTTGATCAGATTAAACATTCCTTTTAAATGAATGACCTTTAAATAGGTTTTAACAATTTTTTCATTTAGCTCACATTACTGTGCAAAATGTTATTTTTAATTGGTTTAATTGATGTGATATTCTAATTCACATTTGTCATGTTTTCATTTGCTATATATATTTATTTTTTTTATTACCTGCATGTTCACGTTAATCTTGTTTTAAAGGATCTGCCATCAAAAAGCATCTTCCCTTATCACAGATCTCTTCTGATTTCTGTTACACGTTTGGCCAAACCAAACTTTCCTCTCCTTTTGGGAGTCGTTCAGAGGTGGCGTCGCAGATTATTGTCAATCTGCATAATCCAAGTGAACCTGAGCTCTTAGGTCACAAATTCTCCGGTTTCATCGATTACTCAAGATGTTTTTGTTTTTAGAGAATGAGATACAAACCTTTGAGTTATTTTTGATCATTGTTGTTTTTGTTGTTGGGACTTTCCCATCCTGCCTCCTTCTTATTTTTCAATTATTGTTCTATTGAGTTTTTGATTTTGTGGAAAACATGTTTACCACAGATATGCTTCTTTTTAAGTGTGCTGCTTCCTCATTCGTATATGAGTTTAGAGGTAAATTAGATCTGTTTGTCGGTGTGTTGAGCACCGCTCAGAGTGACAGCTAGTGGGACTATTGCAGGGAAGTTGTGGGAATGAATTGGAGTGTTTTAAATAACCCACCCACTGACAATGCTCTCTCTTCAAAGAGGCTTCCATGAGTAATTATCTTTTCATCCCGTCTGTTTGACAGACACCCAGAAGTCTATGTTTACACAACACACTACCGCATATAATACCTGTTATAATTGGTTGTGTGTGTATATGTGTATGGAAAACCCTGAGTGTGTAAATTTGAATTGGATGTTTACTAAGCTCCTTAATATCCATGAGTGCAAATCCCTAAACGGCAAGAAACTTGAATTACTTAGTTCGGAGGTTGAACAAAAAAAATCCCCCACAGGGACAGGAAAAGCAGCTAAAGTTCAATGAAAAACTGCAGTGGGCTTTCAGAAAGCCTGAAGAATCATTGATCAAGGTCACGCTTAATTGTTAAATTAAAATTTGCCTTACTGGAAGCAAGTTATAAAGAAACGACGCCTTTGCTCGAGGCTTTTGCACAGAACTTGGATGTAATTGTCTTGAGCAGTGTGAGCGGTCCCAGAGGTTCAAATCTCAAACAAGACCCAGTTTGTTATATTTAGCCTCCAAGACTAAAACAAGGCAAAATTGCTTTAATATGAAATAAACAGAGACCAAAAGGTTAAAGTTGAAACTGTATATATTGGAGCTGTCTGATCCATCGGTTCCTGGCAGACAATGAAACCATCCGGGTTCAGATGATCGGGTGCAGACGGCCTGACGTGTGACAACAGGTGGTGGGAATTTAAATTCCCTTCAACTGCTGGCTTTTTTTTTTCTCTGAAGGCTAAATTCAGCCAAGGCTTGAGCCTGTAGCTGCTGGGTGCTATCTAAGGCTCGATGACGAAAATACCTTTTTTTTTTCTTAATGTTTTTCCCTCCTTATTCTTTTTTCTCAATAATATTCCTTTTCCCACTCCTCTGTCTAAGTACACCAATTTTAAGACACAGAAATGAAAGACTACATAATATTTTGTCTTAATTAATGGACAACGCTCGGTATTAAAAGTTCTTAGGTTTGACAATTTATCTGTATTCCGACCTCATACATAATTTCAAAATGTAATTACACTAAAATGTTTGATTGCATTTAGAGTACAGAACCACTTTTGTCAGTCAACTATCATTTCTTTGACCATTGTTTTCATGTGCCTGTCTATCAGTGATGGACCTCATCTACTGGAAGGACACAGAGAGAAGTGGCATGGTGCTCACAGCCTTGGTGGTGGGCTTACTTTCCCTGTTCCAGCTCAGCATCATCTCTGTGGTCTCCACCGTCTCGCTGGCAGTCATGTGCTTCACCATCTCTGTACGCATCTACTACCTGTTTCTCCACATCCTCAGCTGGGGGGACGGAGAACATCCTTTCAAGTAAGACGATTTCCTTGAAACGTTCATGCGGTTTTAATACTCTGATTATTTCCCTGAGTTCTCCACTGGATCAAATATTGAGACACAAAGGAAATGCTGGTATCCTGGAGTCATGTTTTAAACGTGCCACTGTATGTAAAACAATGTGCAGAAACTTATTCGTGATTTTTTTTATTGCACCTAAAACAGGCAGGATACCGCATAATAAATATTCACTGTTTATATTACAACTGAGCTTTGTTAATGAATTATTTGTACAGTGATATTGAGTTGACTGAGGACTCTTGAGGCCTAAACTGCCTCCTTAGCAATTAGCTCAACATATCAGTATTTTAATTAAATTTGAGTTAATTTATTGGCTTAATGAGTGTGTGTTTCTATCAGATCATACTTGGATCTTGACATCAGTTTAAGGGGAGAGCAGGCTGACATCTACATGCAAAAAGCCATTGTTCTGGCTCTGTCTGCCGTTGATACCCTGAGGAGGCTGTTTTTTGTAGAAAATCTTTTTGAATCCCTCAAGGTAAGCTAAGCATGCCAATTTAATTACGTTCACTCTATTTGTCTGTGTAGTTTTGTTTATATCGGCCGTTGTTTGTGCATGGCTGTTTAGTCTTTTAATACGAGGAACTACTTTAATGAACCCGTGTTGTTTTGCTTCGATTTGAACCTCTAGGACTCATTGACCTAAACAATGGCTTCGTGTTCTGTCATTTTGCTCTTGTTATCAGTCATATTCCATCATATAAGCTACGTGGTTCCCTGGTCACAGCATTGTTACGCATACTCAAACAAAGACAGCAGCTGCCGCCTTTTATGATATAATCATTTTAGTGAATGATCCGGCACAATCAAATTAAACCGTATTATAAGCACATTGTCCGCAACCAATGCTAAGTTATTATTTTTGTGTCATATATTCACTGGTCTCATAATCTGACTGCCGCTTATTTACAGCTACTTCAATATGATGAGCTTTGATTATTCTTTTTAGAATATTTTTGAATGACTAGAGTTAATTTTGTTAGCCATTAATGTTTTTAGTATTTAGTATCTGATTGGTATTGTTCTGTCCAGGTCTCTTGTTTACTGATTCCATTTGTTTCAGCAAGGGAAGCATGTTGGCGTAACTTCCTTCCTAGTTACGACCTCGAATCTCACCACCTATCACGTACCTGTCAGGATGATAGGACCTCGAGGTAGCTGAACATGTAGCCAAACCTGATTGACAACCTCACTTAAGGACGAGCTAACTGCCATTAACAACACAACACAGGAGGAGGAATGATGTCGTGTAGTTACAAACTCACCTCAAGGCTGAGTTTGTAATGTAACGACTTAATAAGACAGGAGAAGTGTTGTCTAAGAGTGACAAGTTGGAAACCTCACTTACCGGCACCCTACTGAGGAATTTAAAAGGCCCTTTTATGGCCGTCGTAATAGTTAACCATTTTTGACAAAACGATGCACAACGTCACCATTCTTATTTTTGCTGACAACTTTAGAACGGAAATACTTTATTCGATTGCAGCGAGCTGTAAAACTAAAATCTGATAACATTCTCCATGTAACCTGTTCATGTTTTACACTTACAAAGACTCCGCCATTTCACAAAAAGCACAACATTGAAATGTGTTTTTTTTTACTTGAGAATAGTGTTTTTTATTCAAATTTTATATTGTAGAAAAACTTTACCTTTTTTTTTTTTGCCACACTTCAATAAACAAGAGATCTTTATTATAAAGATTTATTTCACAAAGGATGAAGCATTTCTAGGTTTTATGTAATGCAATCTTGAAAACTACTTTTTTTAATTTCTAAAAAAAAAGCTGTTTTCAGCTGTACTTGCATGTTGAGATGTTTTATTGTCCATGCATTTTACAACAGACATTTTAAGAGTTCTGGCTCTAAAATATGACCAAAACGATCCCTTTTGCATTCACCTTTACTGTGATCGAAAGTGAACACCTCGTTTTCTAATTTTAGTCATTAATTTTGGACAGAATAGAAATATTTATAGCAAATGACAGTCCGTGAGAGTCGGTTGAGCCCCTTAATCCCAGAACCTGCTGGCCAACTGTGACCCTGCTGGTATGCTAAATGACACACACCAGTCAGCACACAGAGACCCCCGGGATAAGATGGAGTCTTTTTCCATGTGGGACGGGGTTGTCCCATATCCGATGAACTGGATCCTGTAACCAAGACTGAGAAACCGACAGCCTTTAGATACTGTGAACAAAGCATTATGGAAGATACTGGAACAGGCCAGACTGGAGAAAGTTGGATGACGTTCTGAAACTAGAAGTCAGTTTAAAAGCGTGTTAGCTAAACCTATTTGCATATCTTTGATGGAAGTTACATAAAATACCTTCAGTTATTTACTTATTTTTTTATTCGGTTTTGTCTTTCTTAAATCTCTAGTTCCTGTTTCTGATGTACCTTGTCACATATCTGGGAGGCCTTTGCAATGGCCTCACCATCCTCATCATCAGTAAGAAACTGAAATCCTCACTAGAGACATAAGATGTATCGATAAACCCTGTGGCTCACGAATCAACTGTTTCTTCCTTCCCTCTCAGGTGTGATTGCTCTCTTTTCTTTACCCCTTTTCTATGAAAGACGGCAGGTAATACATTTTTCATACAACAACATAAATATCAGTTTCAACACAACAGATTTATAATTTTTTTGTGTGCAAACTGCGGTGTTATAGGAGCAAGTGGATGGCTTTATTGGAAAAATTCAGGCCCAAAATGACAGCGTGAAGGACTTGTGAGTATGGCGCCATCTTTTGATTGCTTCTAGCACAGCCACGCAACTGTTTTCGTATGAATGCAGTAAAGCTTAAATACACACTTGTTTTTCAAATTGGGGAGAGAGGGAAGGATTTCCCACAAAAATACTTGAACTTTAGACGTTTTGCTTTATTTTATGAAATGTTCGTAGATAAACCATTAAATAGACTTGGTGATATTGTCCATACTTACACAATGTTTCTCATCGGTCCATAGGATATCTTTCCAGAAGTCTGGGTGAATAGCAAGGGTTTTTGAGGGAAATGTGAAGACATCTACGTGCATTTTGATCAGCTGCGCGTTTCATTTGTGGAAATCATTGGATGTCATTTTTAGACAGTCTCTAGCTAAAAGCCACGTTTTCTCTGTAATTGCTTCCACCATGTTCACTGGAGTCCCAAACAGCTACAATTGTGACAATTTCCAGATTGATAGAAATCAATTACGTTATTTCTTATCGTCTTGAATGTCTCCAGATCAAAGGCACGTGTTTTTGTTTGGTTTTTTTTTCACATCCTTCAGCCTACTTCATGTTGTCAGACAGATTCTAGTTAAGTAGTTTCTTGATTCTGGTATTGTTATTATTAATAATATAATTAATGATTTAACAAAGAAAGAATAACTTTTTCCACCTAATATTCTCTCTTTAAAGCTGTGATTTGTCTTTGCATAGGTTATCTTTATCAGATATCACATTTACTTTGATGCTCTTGAAAAGCTAAATGTGACCGGAACCATTTTGACATCAGTCTGTAGAGCTAAAGTTTCATTATTGTGTTTTTTTCAAGCAGGCTGTGATTGCAGGAGCACTAATCTCTCCTCTCTCTCTCTCAGTCTGCGAAGACTTGCCCAAGGCGGCGGCCCTCCTCTTGATACAACTCCTGGTGGTGCCAAGCCTAAAACCCAGTAAAGTCTCATGGACATTTAGGAGAAGCTACCAGAGTTGCAGATTGCCACTCAATGTCTTACTCAGCAGTCTGTCCCTTAAACCTCCAGCAGATGGCGCTGCAGAAACTGGGAACCTGAAGAAAAGAGCAGTGATGTTCTGTGTACTAAGACTGTGTCTCATTTCTAGAGGTTAGAGGATGGCTGTCAGACGCTCTTAAGGTAAAGTAAGAGTTCTGGGTGAAAACTATCTGGTAAGATCATTTTAGCGTTACAAAAGGGATTCGATGAGCATCTTAGAGCCGTTGTACTAATGTGCTAAAGAACACGAGTGGGAATTTCTCACCCCAACTTGGTGAGTCAGGTGATTTAACGTATTCGAGAGAACAAAAACAGGGATCATCATGGCAGCATAAAATGACCACATCTACTTCTTCTTCTTCTTTCAGATACACTTTCATCCTCACAACTGTTTATCTGCATGAATGCCAGTGTATTGTTTTGAACGTGTGCGTCTGCGCTGACAAATTTACTGAATATGAATCTCTTGACCCCAACTAAAACAAATTTCTTCTTTATTTCTAAAATGTACTGTTTGTTGTCACCCCCGCTGTCATTCACTTTCCTTTACACTCCTTCCGGGACTTTGGTTTTTTGCTTCGCCCTCTATAGGTGCAGCGAGAAAGCAGAAAGACAGATGAGATTTGCAATAATTTTGCTCAGTGCGATGCACCTGAAGTGGAAGCAAAATCATGTTCTCATAAGTTCTTATTTGCTGTGTGTTTGTTTAGTGAAAGGTTTAAGATTTTAAACAGTCCTCCCAGTGCTCTTATTGTGCTCTTCTCCAGCTGTTGATGAACTCTGAAAAATTGAGCTAGCGACATACAGCAGGTGCCTTTCTGACCGCAGGTGCATGATATCATCACAGTACTGACAGCGACCATGTCTGACCATCAACTCACACAGAATGCTGTTTTGTGCGATTACCTTATTATATATACACTCGTGTACGCGGAATCTTGAACGAAATTGTAACAAAATCAGTTTCAGGAATCTCAAAAGTATTCAGGATGCTCAGCTATATAAATCTAAACTTTCTTTCAGCTAATGCTTCAAAGCGTGACGTTACTCCTATGCCTTACTGTTACCCAGCTCTTGCATCCTAAAGAGAAGCAAAGACGTGTCGGCAGATGTAAACTCCAGTACGATGGTCTGTAAGCCTCAGACACGCTGATGCCTATAAATGACCCTCAGTAGCTGAAAACACATCTTTTCCTTTGCGTTTTTGGCTTCGAGTTAGGATTACTGCGGCATTATTCCAAAATGTGTTCAATGTGTTACTCTGCAGCGGCGTTTGGATGTATGGTGCCTTGCGAAATCATTTATATCCGGTGGACCTATTCACATTTTTGCCATGCTGCAATCAGAAACTTCAACGTTTGATTGGGATTTTATGAAATAGACCAACACAGAACAGCTCAAGCTCAGTTTGATTGGATAGAGTATCCGTGAACTTCGGTTTGCTACAGATTCTCCACTGGTTTGAACGTGTGACGATTTTTTGATCTGAACTGTTTTGTTATGGCTCTGGCTGTATGTTTGGAGTCAGAAGGTGAACATCTGCCCCAGCAGCACAGTGTTTTGCAATCTAATATGACATTTGCTGAGAGTCTTCTGTATTTATCACTGTTATCAACTCTCAACTCTCCATCTTAAGGATGAGGGTAGCAAGGACAACTTTTCCGTTAACAGATTTTCCCACAAGAGCAGAGGTCCAAAGTTATCGCGGCTGCTTCTGATTAATTTTCTCCTTGTCTGACCTGTGAGTGAAAGTGAGCCTCCATGTTTTGGTGGCTTTGCAGTCATGCCATTCTCTTTACATTTTTCAGTCGCTGAGCTAGATAGCGCATCGTAAGAGAAAAGTGCAAAGCTTATTCGGTAAGCTAAACCTGATTAAAGCGCCTCCTCACCTTTGTCCCTGGCCTGCCTGCTGTGTCTCTATGATGCTGTTTGTTTTCTTTCACAAATTATAGACTGCTTCGCATTGGTCTGTCACATAAAATCTCAACCAATGACATAAAAAAGTGTAGTTATAATACGATCAAATTCAGCCTCTACCATCTTCCCCCACTGTCTGCCCCTTCTGCTAGCTTTTTAGATGTTAGCGTTAAACATGAAGAATAATTAAGACTTGGTTTTCCACTTTGCCTCAGCGTCTTTCCTAACACTTTTCTCTGGATGAATTAATATCAGCTCCTGCGCATAAAATTAGTACAAGCCAGGTTTACTGACAATGGTTTTCCTGCGATTACGCCTATAGACATGTTTGTGTTTCTGGAATTAAAACGAGCGTTTCTCCCAAAGCAACTCTTAATACGTCCTGGTTCAGTCACTTGATCTATTGCTACAATTAAAACATTCAAATATTGTCTTCATCTTGTGCTCTGTTCTTTACGTTTCACCCAGCGTCTCAACCCCTCTGGATACAGGGTTGTTAAGTCCTAACCTGAAGTGACATTTAGTCCTTTTAAAGCCAATGATGGTATGCATTGTAGTTGTGCACCAATTATTTTGTATTCTGGATCACCAGACTTTTATCCTTTGAAGAATAAACACATGAAACTCTCTCTTTGTCTGACTTTTTCAGATGCTGCATAAGGGGAAATCCTCAGAAACTGTTAGATGTGTCACATAATTGGACAAGCCTGCACCCCGTTTTAGCCGAAATTCAACAATCTCTCATCACAGTGACAGTTTAAAGCAGATTAAATTTGCTGGTGTGGCACTTATCTTGGACCTCCCAGCTTTTTTTTATGTGCAGATACAGAATTCCTGAGGATAAAGGACCAGAGGCAAAGACCACCCAGAACAGAACCGCATATCTGACGTTTACTGTGTATGCTGCATTTTTGTACGTTTTAGAAGAATCCCATAAATACAGATATTGTGATATGCAATCATCATCTAAACACTGAACCCTATAATATATGCTCATCCTTACATCCCCCTACTCTTTACATGTGGAAGCAAAATAAACCCAATCAACCATGTTCTACTCCAGTTCTAGTTGAACTTCTCGGATTACAAATTGATTTTAAAGTCGGCTTCATTTTCGTTGATTTAACTGCGAGAAGTGCCAATTGTGTTACAAATGATTTACTTAAACGGTTTCACACAACGCTCCACAGTCTCTATAGTCTTACAAGCATTTTGGAGTGATGAATGGGAGCATGCGATGTTTGATTCAGAGCCACATAACTTTTAATCTGAATGGGGAGCCAAAAGATTAGCAGAGGTCCTGATGGTTATTTGCCGCCACACTGCAGTTTTGTGGCAAATAATCTGACAGAAAAGCTGTACCTTAATATTCATTAATGCAACAAAACCTTAATACAACAAAAGGTTGTATCAAGGTTAATCAGCGGCCCAAAAGTATGAAATGTGAATTTGAAAACTGCTAACAGGGCGATGTACATGTTGTATCCAGCAGGTGGCAGCAGAGGTCCAAACGTTTTGCTTCTAAACTCAAACCTCTGCGTGCGTTGAGGTCCGAGGAGATGAAACATGATCACCTGAGCTACAGGACAGTTTGAGAAGAGCCAATCAGAGGCCCAGTCCGTTTAGATCAGTTGGTGGATGGGCAGCTCTTTTTTTTTTAATACAGTCTCAGATGCTTTAAAATAGGCCGGGGAGTCTGCGTGAGGCTAAGGTTTCAGTTAATATGACATGTGGAGAATTGACATGCAGGTGGTTTGTAGCATGACGCTGAAGACCAGCCTGGACACGTCCGCTCCAGATAAAACTGACCTCACATCACTTGGGTCGCTAGCTTGTAGTTTACATGCTTGAGACAAAACTACTCAGATAAGTGAGGCAAACTTTTACAGTGAAAACGATAAAGAAAAAGAAATACTACAGGTAAGGCAGGTAGCAGAGCCTCCCTGTGGGAAAAGCAAACCGAATATGACCGGGGGCTCAAATCCTACTACAATTTTAGACAGTGATAAGATGTAATAATAAGACTGAGTGGACATAAAATTGTTTCCTGAAACAGTTCCCTTTTTAATTTAATAAATAAAGCCAATATGGTGGTCAAACAGTGATGTTAGAGCAACTCCAACACAAGTTGTTCATATTGTGCAAAAGAAAAAAAACAACAACAACTGGTGGCTAAAAGTGCAAACTGTAGGTGGACTTGTGCCTCGGGCCCCCTTCGCTCTGGGTCCGGCCCTGGTGGGTGGGATTAGTCAAATTACTCTCCACATAAAGCGCACGCGACCCGCCCTGCCGCTGAGATTCTGCGGCGCGTGAGACAGTTGCGGTGATGGTTCGGCGTCCTGCCGTCTCGGTGGCTCATCTGACGGCGCGCTGGAAGACCGGAGAGCTTTTTTCTTCTTGACGCCCCGAGTCCCGAACCGGCAGCGGCGACTCCCGGCTCCGTCGTTGCGAGGACAGGAATCGGCTCCCATGCTGGGTGTTTTTTGCCTCGCGCCGGGGCTCTGAATGTCACCTGCAGACGCGATGGATTACGGACGGATTGTGGCCCCTCCGGTGCCGCCGCACAAAGCCCAGCCCGCCCGGCCGGGGCAGGGGTCCGGGCAGGAGCGGCTGCTGAAGTGCGTCCTCCTCGGAGACGGAGCGGTGGGGAAGACCAGCCTGGTGGTCAGCTACACGACCAATGGATACCCGACCAAATACGTCCCGACTGCTTTTGATAACTTTTCGGGTAAGAGAAAGGTTTTATGTTCCGTGGTTTTTGTTTGTTTGTTTGTTTTTTTTTGTCCTGGCGTGGCTGAAACGGCAACATACGGTTGACGTAGAACCGAACTGATGAAACACTCTTGGAATATTTAATTTTTACGCCTCAGAATAGAGCCAGTTTCATTTTGTCTTGAGTGCACAGATTCTCTCCAACCCCACCCCAGTCCTCCTGTTTCCTCATGCTCTTCCTTGGCCTGATGGATGCATTTGCTCTTCCTGTCATCTGTCCTCCATCGGAGGTAAAAAAAAAAAAAAAAAAAAACTCCAGAGGTATCCTCCCTGATGCGGCCAGGTTTCCATTTGGCACGCCTCCATTTTCCAGGCTGACTGAACGAGCCCCTGCAGGCATTGTTTGTGCTTGGAAACATTTGCCCTAAACCTGAAATCAGCGCTGTCATGGAAACGAACTCTTTTATTATTATTATTATTATTATCATCATCCTTTTGCTTTCTGACAATCACATCATCAATGTGTGGGACTTGGAAAAGTTTTTATTATTATTCTAAAATGTAACCTTTAAGCTCTGCAAATTGCAGAGAACACACCCGCCTCTGCAGTGAAACATGGTGGTGGCAGCACCATGCTGTGGAGATGCTGGTCTAGTGCTGGGACAGACTGTTTGTGTCGATGAGATGTATGGAATGAAGGTGGCCTAAAGGCAGAGGTTGATTTTCCAGCTGGGTAATGATGGAAAATTACCCTAAACATACAGTCTAGTCAAAGTCCACACTTAAATTCACTTGTAAAAATCTTCCCAGAAGTTCTTACTTTATCCTGACTGAGCTTTACCTACCTAGATGTGCAAAGCTGGTTGATGCATACCTCAAAAAAACCATTTGCTGCTGCAGTTGCATTAAAGTAGCACTTAAATTATATACACTGAAATCTGTGTACGTAAATTGTTTTTTTTTTTTGCAGAAATCGGTGACGTTTCTGCAAAGCAACTATTCCGAGTACCTTTTTTTTTTTCCTCCCTCTAAACCCAGTTTATTCTGAGAGCGAGGAGATAAATTAACAACTTGGCTCTAACCAAGCCCATAAAATCACTGAGTGAGAACACACACCGCCCTCAGACAAGTGCTGGCTCAATCCCGCCTCAGAGAACAGAAAGTGTCTCTGGTTCAGGGGTTTTGAATTGCACAACTCTGCCTATTGTTGTCGGCCTTGACCCGCGAGCCCTCTTCTCTACACTGGAATGGGCACATCTGTTGCAACGGCTCTGAGGCAGAGATTGTCTTTCGCCTTTTAACTGACAGAGAGCGATTGTGTTGTCGGGGGCCTGGGGGCCCTCGGCAGTGATGTCACTTCCAAAGCGCCCGGAATCGGCACGCACACACGCCGCCTTGGAAAACGGACTTTTCTGAGCAGTTACGCAACGTTGCAGGTGGGACGTTGCTGGAGGTTTTTCCTTCTTCTTTTTTTTTCTCCAGAAAATCAAGAGTATCATATGTTGGATATTAGGAAATGGTTACCCAGTGGGACTCCCGCCCTCGTTTTCCCTCTTTCATGTCCGCCAACTGTTTTCACTTCTGTGAAAGCTGCGATGGCTGCCCCCGGTGCATTAAATGTTTCAGCAAAACGTTTTTTTTTTTGAGCAAGTGGCATGACCGACCACACATACTGCAGGCGTGCTGGAAACGTTTCCATGTGCCCGCTACTTTGCTTTGTGTTCAGTCGGCTGAAAAGAACAAAAAGATCCTGTAATGAAACTGGCTGTGAGGTGACTCATCCACGTCTTTCTCCCCCCCCCCCCAAAAAAAATCTGAAAATTAGGCCTATTTAAAGAGAAAGTTACTAGATAAGCAAAACTGCTTTGTTGTTTTTTGTGCGCATTCTAAGTTAGTGTACCGTAGAGGCTACTGCAAAGAACAAGGCTCGCTGAGATTGTTCGCTCTGTTGTGCAAATAATTTTCCCTACTTTTGGCTTTCAATGGAGTATCCCCATTTAAAAAATATGATCAAGTGCATGTGTTGCACTGTTGAGGAGTACAGCTCTGCTTCCCAAGTCCACTGAAGTGGACTCTAATCAGCTGTATGTTCGCATTAACGGAACGGGTCGCCAGATATATTGCCAAAAAGACTGATTACCTTTTAAATCCATCAATCTCCCAATACGCATCGCCAGATATTGTCAAGAAATTAGAACTCCATATTATTGACCCCAGAGCAAACTCTGACTGCATTTAAGGTTGTAATTCTATATGCATTGTGCGTCTTCAGCTTTGCGTTTTGACATCTGTGTCTTTCCGTCTCCAGCTGTGGTTCAGGTGGACGGGAGCCCAGTGAGACTACAGCTGTGTGACACTGCAGGACAGGTGAGAACTGTTCACCCACAGATGCACATGGCACCGTCTTTGACGAGGCATAAGCCCCACAAACGTTTAAATGAATGGCAGATTGTATTAATATTAGTTAACTGTTTGTCCATTTGATGTATCTTTGTCTCCCTAGATTGAAACAAATGAACATTTTGTCATCTAAAAGACAAATCATCGCCTAGTTGCTCCAACCACTTAAGCTATTATTATTGACTTTAGATGTGGCACGTAAGCAGCTCTTATTTTGAAGCATTTCTTGTTTGAGTTGTGCACAGTGTATGTAGGGGGGGCGTGGCCTTGCTATTAATGCAATAAGCTGTTCACTGTTTGCATGTGACTGGGCATTAGCATAGACATACTGAGCAGCGCTTCAAATATGGTTGCTTAAGTCAAGATTACACCAAACTATGTTTTCCCTAACTATATCTAAAATTTCTGTTGCGGAACAATGTTGGCATATTTAATTCCTTTCTCCCATTAGTTAGCTGATAATTTGACAATTAAAAAAAAAAAAAAAAAATATATATATATATATATATATATATAAGTTTCCCAGATTTCTGAGCCTTAGTCAAATATGGACTTTAGAGATTCTTTAATGTCTGTGAAACCTACACTGAACCACAAATGGAGAATTTTAGCCTCCAAAAAGAGTACTGTGAAATTTTTTAATCTCCAAAATTTCAAAGTTTCACCTCAAATCTTTGTGATGTTTTGACTCTAAGTACAAGTGGTCTGAAACTGATCAAACGGGTCAAGCTTTGGCATGCAAAGCTTTGAGTACGCATTTAGTACACTGCATTTAGTCTTAATGGATTAAGCTCAATCTGAGAGAAAAAGTTTTTTGCCTTTTTTCTGCTTTCACGTTTCAGGATTTGCTGTTTTAAATCGGACATATTCTCGTGTAGCAAAAATGTCATCTTCGTAGATTTCCAGTACCACTCAAATTTAACTTTCGCTGTTTTCTGTCAACAAGAGCAGCGTTTGTTATATATTTATTGCAGTTCTCTGATGGACACGATAGGGAGACAATTTGCCCAAGTAAATGTATTTATTATTTATGTATTATTCCCATGGTGGATGCCAGGGGGTTACTTTATAATCTGGCTCACTGTGAAAGCAGCATGTTTGACATTCAACAAAAGCAGCAAAGGCACACCGGTTCTGTCCCGCATCATAAAGGGTTTTGATTTTTGGAACAGCACCTTTAACCCTAAATATGTGTAAAACCTCACGGCTCGCTCCAAGCTGTACTCCGTGTTACCACTTCACACCCATACGAACAAGCTTGGGCAAACATAGCTAGATAAAAATCGTCTCTACAGTTGCTGAACTGACGCAATAGGGGAGAATGTGCCAGAAAGAACAGAGATTAAAGGGAGAGCCGGGCTGATGATCATAGCTGCTCCATAGCTATGTTTCACCATATCTTTACCACGTGTCGCTCGTTTGCTGCTTCACTCTGTTCAGCTTTGAAGAGTTGAGATTTTTAGATCAGAGAGCTTGCATTTTAGACTTTAGAGGTCCAAGAGTTAGTCCAGGGAAGGCGGGGGGGTTAAACCCCCTGAAGAAGGAAGCGGTTTGGCTTCAGGTTTCTGCCAACTTTAATCTGCGAGCTCATGGCTGTGGGAGGGCCGTGTCTGTCAAAGCTCTGGCTCCGATGTGTTAATGTAAGAGATTTACTGCAGATGAGTTAAATGAATGGGTACGACTAGTCTATACTGTAAATTACCACATTCTAAACACTGTTCAGACAGTCTGTTTTAGCACAACCATTGGCACAAATCCCTTTTCTCTGTTCTGTGTGTTATAATCACAGCTGTGTGATCAGAATAGTGGAGACAAAAAAAAAAAACTTCAATCACAGGTATTTTAATTTTCCCTGCAAAATTTTAAAATATTTTTTTTATATAAAATCTTTAAAGAAAATCTGTACTTATAGTAAAAAAAAAATTGTGAAATTCTGTCTTTGCAGATCAGAGGGTTTGATGTAATGTCACTGTGGAATTAGCTACATGCTAACCAAAGCGTATGCAGTACAAGCGCGTCTAAAAACAGAAACAGACCGTTAGTCCGACCACAATTGGAAGCTGCAAAGCTAATGCTAGCTTTACACCCGGTAGCGGTTAGCCTGTGGCGACCTCTCTATCACACCGTTTGCAAATGCTTCGTCCCTTTTCCCCACTTTGTCACAGCGAGAACCCATAATGCTGTCGGACAAATGATATAAAAGTGGTGAATCTTTTTAGTTTCACTTTAAATGAAGGCGTTATAAATATGTCATCGGTTTAGTTAGTCTATGCCTGACTGCACCGTAAATTACACTACTTTAGTAGTCGACGTAAAGCTTTATTTTCCTAAGTTTTCTTTCTTTTCGTTAAAAAAGCCTAGTTTTTTCAATCATTTGTACAAATGGAGTGAATGTTTAATTCGTTTCTGTTTTTAATGAATCCAAAACAGTGCATATTAAAAAAAACACAAAAGAAATGATGAAAGCAAATGCTAACATTAGCTTCATTAGCGGTTCACGATTAGCTAGTTACGCTAGCAAGAACTTCTTCCTTTCTTTCTTAAAATAAGAGCAAATAAAAGCGTGTGATACTTTAAGCACTCATTTCGAAGTTGCATGTTTGTAACACATGTGGACGTCTTGCTCTGACAAGAAATATTTTTTATTTCACGTTGAGTTCTCGTCCGTGATGCTAATGCTAATGATGACATCATTTCCCCTCTCTCTCTCTGTCCAACAGGATGAGTTCGACAAACTCCGCCACTTCTGCTACAGTCGCACCGACGCCCTGCTGCTCTGCTTCAGCGTGGTCAGCCCTGCTTCGTTCCAGAACGTGTGGGAGAAGTGGGTCCCCGAAATCCGCCGCCGCTGCCCCCTGACCCCGATCCTCCTCGTGGGCACGCAGTGCGACCTGCGGCAGGACGTCAAGGTGCTGATCGAGCTGGCGCGGCGGAGAGAGAGGCCCGTGGCGGAGGAGGACGCCAGAGCGCTCGCGGAAAAAATGGGCGCCGTCACGTACGTGGAGTGCTCGGCGCTGACCCAGAAGAACCTGAAGGAGGTGTTCGACGCGGCGATCTCTGTGGGGCTGCGGCACTCCGACAGGAGGGCACGCCGGGAGAGGAAGGTCCGCAGCACCGCCGATAAGATGAAGATGCTGTCCAAGTCGTGGTGGAAGAAGTACGTGTGCGTCCAGTAGGAAGGGCGAGGGATGGGAGTTTTTGGTTTCTAGAGAGAGACTGTTGAATGTAAGGACGATCCGGACGCATTGGAATGGACGAGCCGGTCCTGACAGGAGCAGAGCTGAACTCTGCAGGGTTCTGATGGTTTCATTTCGCCGAGAAAGAAAACTAACTAAAAACAACCAGCAGTCAACCAAAAGTAACAGTGCCAACGTCACATGGAGTTTGTATACTGGACTCATTCAAAGAAATGTGACTTGGAGGGAAGCTGATGATAAAGTGATAATTGTGCTCCTCCTTTTCCTCTTTTTCTTTTCTTTAATTTAGTTCCTTTTTTTTTTTTGAGATCATTTGTGTTGTGATGTGTTGTCCACCCTGTTTCAGACACCTTGGCTTTTTATGGGATGATTTCCAAATGACCATAAAACAGTAAATGGGTCAACGTGAACCGTTCAGATAGTGGAACCAAGTTTAAAATGCAATTATTTAGTCTGATAAATCACAAACAAGTCGGTTTGTTGTTTTCCTTCAAATTTCTGGATAGTGCATGTGTATCAGATTACAGTCAAACTTATTATTAGTGTACATTTTATAAAAATTGACAGATATTTAAAAAAAAATCATTTTATACTATAAATTTAACATAGACAGTTATAATTTAAGATATTGATGCAGACATCATGCTTTTTTTCTTCTTTTTTTTTAAGATATCTTTAGCGTAAACTTTCTACGTTAATGCCTCAAGAACTCAGAATTACACATTTATTTAAAATCTAACCAGTGACGGTTGTCCAGGCAACAGATGAGACTGATTTTAGATTTTTGAAAGCGTCACTTCTGCAATCTGACTGACAAAAGTTTGAGCTTTTTTTTTTTTTCATGCATTTCGTTCCTGTTACACAACCGCAGAAATTTCTAGGCAATTTTTGCACTTGTATGCAATTCACAAAGATGACGGATATCTGGCCATCTTTGGAGACCGGTCGTTGGGCGCCCATTTCAAGAACGGAGTCGTGTTCGCCGCAAAGCAAGTCTGATTTACAAGATCGCTGCGTGTTTTCATTGTAAGCTAAGTCTCAGAAAGATCAGTGTGAAGCTGTTTCCTCTTTCGAAACCGAATAAATGAGGTAAAATGACCAAAGAGACTGATTCTTGGTTCGCTTCTTATTTTTCAGAAGCCCATCCGATCTGTTGTGTCTATTTATCTGTTCCCTCCAGGCCAGCAACAACCGAGCAACCTCGACGCAGGAAAAAAAAAAAAAAAACTGACATCCTTGAGAATGTTGCGTGGAAAATAAAATATTTGCCATGCGTGTAATGCCATCATGATAACTCTGTGTGGATGTAGACAGTAAGTGACTCAATCACAGGCCGCGCTGTATGAGATCCTGTCTGATACTAGAGAGGTTAAAGCTGAATGAGTGGAACTAAATAAAATGTGAAACATATCACTTTGTTGGGTTTCTTTTTTGTTTTCCCCTTTTTGCTTCCTTATTGGAAGCGTCTTTGCAGGAGTCGATGGGTGGGCGTATGCTCGCTGCTAAAGTAAATGTTTGTAGAAGGTTAAATGAATAGATGTTTATGCCGATGTTTTAAGGTCGCCGTGGCAACTTGCGGTGCAGAACCTGCTCAAGGTCACGTCATGTTTGAAACGTGTGTGTGTGTGTGTGTGTAAAGGTAAACTGATAAATTATTTCGAATGAGACTAGAAACCTCGGTGGGTAAGTTCTGACATCTTGTCTCTGACAAACATGAGTAAGATGAACTGCGCGTGCTAACCAGAAAAAAACACCAGGAAAAAGTGACCGGATACACACTTTATGTTATAATTTTTGTATAGATTATTGGTGATGCTTCAGACACCTCCAGCATACACCTGAAACGTTAACGCTCTGCTGTAATCCCAAAAGAGGAAGACGTCCTCCATTGTTCACTGGTTTAGTGTGATTGAATGTTTTGGCAGAAGAAATTCTCGATCTCAATATGACTACTGGTGAAAAAAAAGAAAAATAAAATGACATGATGTGTAAGAGTCTTTCTTTTCATTAAGCTGGGGAATTTGTGCTGCTTTTATATTGTGTTCCTTGCTTTTTCCTGAATTACACCCCCCCATTGGACAACAAACAAACAAAAAAACAACAACTTTAAATCCAGCCAGTGCAAACGCTGACCCATTTCAATAAACAGCCTCACAGGCTTCAACTTTAACTTTTGAAGCCTCTCTTCATTCCTGCCTGCCCTGGATTTAATGCGTTTGTAAAGCCATGCAGCACAAAGACATCTGGATTATTTTGGTCTTGTCGATGTACATCCGTGCTGAAATTTAAACGTAGCAACCAGATAACTTGAAGTGACAGGCAGGAACACATCAAAAACAAGGACATTGTCATCTGCACTAACTTATGACAAGCCTATGTAGCACACACTACATCTGTATTACACAAGAGAAAAACAATGAGCTTCAAAAACAACCATTAAAATGTGCAACTCAAAGCAGCATTCATCCTCAACTCCCTCACAACGATGTCAAATAGTAACAGTTCTTTCTATGTGTTTGGGATTAGCTTTGGGTCAGAGGTCATTGCATAATCTGAAAGTGCAAGTTTGCAGCGTTTTCCTGGACGTCAGCTGCCGGAATGTGGGAACTGTGGCGGCAACAGGTCCTGACGTCGTCCTCCAGCGGCTGTCATGACAGCTCCTGTGGTCAATGATTGTCTCTGCCGTGTTTTTAATGTTTGATGAACGCCCGAGTCCCGTTTGTCTTTAGCCGATGGATCGGACCTGGAGCGGGGCTCATTTTCAGGAAACAAGAGTTTCGATTCAATTTAGATATAGACCTATTATCATTCAATTATGTAATTATAATCGTACATGTTGAGACTGAAGTAACTCACTTTCTGTAAAGCCTTTTTGATTTGCCATATTTTTCTGAAATATCTCCGTGTCAGAGCAGGTGAGGGCTGCTTCACAGTGCTGATTTAGTTCATGATGAGAGCACATCTATAACAATAAGCTCTAATACTCAACCTATTCAACAATATCAGGATATGTGTTTTATTCAATTAAGTGTTCAGAGAGATCCAGACCTTGCAAATGAAGTAAATGAGTAAATGACCGTACCAAATATGAAATAAATGACAAATAAATCAAAAATGTTGCATTTTCTTGTGACGGCATAATCTCCTTTTCCTCTCCAAGGAAACGGTTCCAACACAAGTTCAATTTCACAAGTATGAGAGGATGAATTAAAGGGCAAATCTCCAAATCTTCTGTGCGGCATCAACATTTTAGACACCATGAGCACATTTAGCCAAAATAAAGCCTCAACACAATAGACCGATCTCTCAAAGTAATGAAAGTTTCTGGCCGTTGAGGAGAACGGAGGGATACGTCACGGACACTTTGGAAAACACCGTTTAAGATTTGCTTGATTTAGTTTGGCATCGTTTTGATTTTGTCTGCGGCGCAGCATGAGCTCTGCTTGCTTTGATGGCGTTTGAGCAAAGCTTATTTCCAAATTGACCTTTTTCTCTTCTCAGATTAGTGTTGAGAACTGGTTTGTCTTTGGCAATTTGGTCAAGACGACACATTTTAACAACGGCGTTAAAAAGCTGTAAAAGCGGACATGTCCATAATTCACAATCACCGGTCAATGAAATGATCCGAGGCACAAAAAGAATAACGCCGTTCACTGTTGCTGCTGAATTCACAGTAGCGTGGGGTGCAAGTGAAACGTTTTCAGAAATACAAACATTTGCATTTGATCAAACTTATCTGACTTCAAAGCTTTCGCCTCAAGTATCTCGGTGGCATCAAGACCTCTAACTATGCCGATTCAGATGATTATAACTCCCTAAAATAGACCTTTTCTTCTTTTCATAGCTGTGTGTCTCCACCACAATATACAACAATTTTCAGGGAATGACAGTCGGCTCTCGCTCCTGTTTGTAGGTCCAAATAATAGGTTAGACAACCAAACGAGAGCTTTCGTCTGGCGGGCTGCAGATGAGTACTTTTGTCCAGCTTCAAAGTGGATAAAACTTAAGGTGGGAGTATTGCTTTAATTATTACAGTCTGGATGGCTCCACTTTCCAGCAATATTTGAGCAAGAAGCCCCCATTGTTGTGTCCTGACGAAGCTGCCATCTGTGAAGCATCCTGCGGTTTTTGCGTTACGGCTCCTGCGATCCGCTGCGATTCCTGCTGGAAGGTCGTTTGTTAAAACTATCTCTGTCCGTCAGCCATGGAGGCAGCAAACAGAAAACCTGTGAGAAAGAAACATTAAGAAAATGTTTCAGGTTGTTTATCTGACTTGTCTCTGTTTTTAGTTTCTGTCTGAACACCTACACTTATTCCTGAGAAAAAAAAGTTTGTTTATTTTTGTTTTTCTTTTAAAGGACAAATTAGAGACCAAGAGATCTTAATCATTTTGGTTAAAATCAGTAAGATTTGCAACACATGGTTAAAAGGGACACTGATGTTATTCGCCTGTTTGGACAGTAACCAATTTCCCCATTTGGCCATTGAGACGATTCAAATGCAGGCAAATCACCGTTCATAAGATTTGAAACTTCCTTCAGTAAGTAGCAAACATTAAAAATAGCCAAAGGTAAAAATGGCTTAACAGACGTTCAATTATACTCAAAATCATGAGCAGGACGCGCTATCGCAGAACGTTGCTCCGTCTTTCCAGAGAATGCCACCGAGTCGGGTGGAGCCTTCGTCAAGCAGTCGTTGAACCTTTCAGGCCTACAAACGCTCGGTTGCATAACTTCTGGGAAACATTTAGGTAACAAGTGAACTTTGACTCCACATGAAAGAGCCCTGCTGCAGCCAGTTTTGATGTCTCGGAGCTGATGACGGCTCTTTCTGGTGCACCTCGGGTAATTACCAGAGCAATGACTCGAGCTCAGCCCTGGGGCCAGGATTACAGATGAACATTGAACATATTAAGCGGGCCTGCGGGTCGGGAAGGGGATCCAACCAGTGGACCGTGGTCCACTTCGCGCATTGTCTCACGGATTAAGCGCTGCCCAAGCTCTTGTAATGTGATGCAACACGTCTGAGGCCCTGATTAAAATACATCCACACAGATTGAGCAGAATTCATTATTCTTGACCCGAATCAGAAATATGTGTAAGATGTCAGCTTCTCTTTTATAAACCCCGTGGTGGCGAGTTACGTCATCGACTCGCTCCGACGTGTCGGAGCGGACAAAAGGTCTTGAAGGCCGAGTTCCTGTGTGGTTATCAAACAGCCGCATGAGAAATAGGAGACGGGAGTTCGCAAATCTTATGAACGGCCTGGAAGGAGTTCGTGTGATGTAATCTGAAATTACATTCCAGTAACACAGGCGTCAACGTCAAGGCCAGCTAAACAAGTGCAATCTATCTGAGGAAGAAGTCTTCCACTTAATTCAGTCGATTATAGGTCTTCCTCACAAGCATTAGACTCAAATAATGTGTTTATTCATGCTGTTAAAGTTGTATAACGCCAAGATAAAAACGTTCTGTCAGTGCCTGTGTGGATTCACTACGGTTTCCTCCCACTGTCAGCAAAATGAAAATGTGTTCTATATTAATTGGACTTCAAATCACCCTTAGATATGTGCATGTGTGGTGTTAGTTGTTCTGTGGGTCGACTGGTGACCCCAACTCTCGTCCTATGACTGCTGGAGACGAACGCTAGCCACTCCTCAACCTGGAAGATGGATGGACGACACATATTTCAAAACACACTTTCTGGACGCCTGTAAGTCAATGACTGAAAGTACATCTTGGTTATGACGTTGACGCAGATGCCGGGACAAACGGGAATGCTGAGACCGACACATCAGAGGAAAAAAGCTGGTCAAGACCGAACTAGAAGGTCGAAGTCAGCCGAACAGGAAGAGTTGTAAAAATGATGATAGACGCCCTTTAGCTGACTGCTATCGGATGCAGCCGCAGCGTTAGCGGTTAATTGTTTTCGCATGTCACTGAACTTTGGAAGTGATTTCTTCCTCCCTGTAGGTCAGATTTCATTGCCGTTTTCTGAAGAGTCAAAGGTCACGGCTTTTCCTTCGTAGAGTTTATTCCTCTTCGGAGCACTCTTCAAAACATGCAAAGTTCTTTCCTACCAAAATCAAATAAACAGGGTCTGTTGCACTTGTTTTTCATCTGTCACATCCGTTTTGAAGCGATCCATTGCCACACAAATTCAACTAAACACGTACAGCAAGTACGGTCAAGGAAAGAAATAATTAGGATTAAAAAAAAAACTATGCATACCTACAGAAAGTAAAAGTAAATTCTAAAAATAATTTAGACTGAGTTTGTTCCCACAGCTTCCATTCAGCCTATGTATTTATTTAAAAAAAAAAAAAAAGTCTTTCCATGGACCAAAGCCACCAACCTGCTGTTAGCTAACGCTGAGGTTGCGGGGGTCGCCTGTCTGGCATGTTACAGTATGGCAGTGCAAGCGGGATTATGTTTTAATAAGCTTATGCAAACACCCCCCACTGTGCGGTCTCATTATGGGAAGCTAATTGAGTCTCTGTGTCCTGTGGTCATTGGGGCCTCTTTGAACCACTCTGCTATACTTTGCTATAAAGGGGCCCCGTCTTTGCCCCTTAGACATCTGTCCTGTGCTCTAAAAGGACACGTGTCTTTCTGCGTGAGGCAAACCTGTTTTCCGTCATCCCTAAAAAAAAACAAAAAAACAAAATCAACATTGCTCTTGCTGATGTTGAAATAAAAGTACACGTTTGTATTATCTAAAAGAGACGATAGGAGTTTCATTTTCTTGATTTGCAGAGGGGAAACATTTGCTCTCTGAAGAAAATCAGGTCTTCTGGTATGACGGTCTTTAGACACCTAATTCCCAGTAGAGAAAAGCTTATTAACTCTTAAATATGCCAGTAGCATCTCGCTGTAGGGCTCAAGTGCCAACCTTCATCATTCATCATTAGGTGCTACAAGAAGCATTTCACCAGCGTCTTTTTATTTGGTCCAAATTCATTGACACGACGATGCCTTCAAACAGTGAGAAAGTTTGATTGAGATGTTTTTAGGTTTCATGTTTTCAACCACAAATATGTGGTACAGTTTGGTCTTTGTAAAAACTCCTGTGGCTTCAACAAAATAATGTGACCCACCTCTGAAGATCCTTGACTAACTTGAGTTGGCTGATTTAATGGACGTCACGTCACCGTATCAAACCAAACACACTGAGGCCTGATTTTTCAACCACTATTCATGTGGCGGTTTCAAACCGATCTCAGGTTCTCGTCATCCGTTTTTCCTGCCTGCAGCTTCGCTACACGACAAAAACATCTTTACCATTAAAATCTGCGGTTAATAACCGACTCCAGTCATGTCGGATCGTCGGTCGATGCTGCAGTCGTTGGGGTTCAGAGGCGCACGTTGCAGATTTACGCTCTTTGTGGTTCAGACATCGGCCAGATGCTGCATGCCTCTTGATAAGGACAACATCTGCTGCTCCCCCGGCGTCTCAAGTTGCCTGGAGTGCGCTTACGTTCTCTGCTTGGTGCCAAATTGTATCTGGGGCATACAAGTTCCCCTCCGAGCAGCAAGCGATACCGCAGTCGAAACTGGAACACAGACTGAAGAGTCTGATTCGATAAGGTTTTGATCTCCGAGAGAAACGGCTTATTTTGCCGGGGGTTGGGAGGATTTTTTTTTTTTTCTCGGTTGATCAAATTCCCCGTTTGGATCCGACCGAGCCGCTGATGTCAGCCACGGTGGTTGTGATTGGCTCGCGGCCGCGGCCCACTCAGCTGATGTTATCTGATTGGCCTCCAGATACACACATTGTTCTCTGAGTAGAAAACGGCTCACTGGTGTTGGGATCTCATTTCGTCCGGGACGTGGGTGAATATTTTTTTTTTTTATTTCCCCCTGTACCACGCTTCTGTTCATGTCGTCCCTTATCAGTTCATTTTGCTGCCGTGTCGTCTCTGGGGGTTTTGATCCCTCATGTGGGACCGATAAGTGTGCAGAACGTGTGTGTATGAACTAGAAAGCTTATACATGACTTTGTGGTGTTTGGCGTTTTATTGCGGTTTACTTCAATCCCCTTTGCACGGCCTTCATTTTTACTGATTTATAAAGATTTGTGAAACCTTTGACAACTCAAAAATGAGCATTTCAAAATGTTCAACCTGATTTGATTAAACCCATCCCTTTTACCTGATGGGTAAAAGGGACAATCTGCACCAAACCTACCCGCAGGCTTGGTAGCCATTGATTATTTCAAAGTTGGAAGCTGATTATTTACCTTCCTCTGCGACTCATTAGTAGCTTAACCAGCTCAACAGAACCTTTTAACCAAAGCGTTTCTTGTTTCCAAGTAAACATAGATAATGTGGGTCTACACATGGAGGCCAGAATGAGCTTTGCGGTCATAAATTTTAAAGAGCAGCAGTAAAAGTTCCCCTTGAAGGAAAACGGAGCAGATCAGTGAAGACTTTCGAGCAACAAAAGACCTCAAGCTGCGATTTGGGAACGACGTGCGGAGAGCCGATAGCCAATAGTTGGAAAAGTAATTATTTAAGCTGTATGTATTAATGAAATGCACCTTTTTGCTTCATTGAGTTGCTTAGGTATTAACACCACTTGGAGTTTTTTTCACACTTTATTGCATAAAAACCACAAGGTGAGGACAAAGTGGCGTCTAATTGTGAAGCGTATAAAGAGGACGCGCGGTCTTTTACGTCCTTCCAAATGGATGTGCGAAATGTGGCACGTTTCTCTGCAATTAAACCTGGTTTGCAGGTTTATAGGCAAAACCTTTTCACCGTTCTGTTTTTCGCAGCGACAAGCTCCTTCAGACAGGAGATGATGGAGATTAAACCGTCCGGAAACAACAGTTTTCCGGGCCGCCAAAAAGGACCCAGCGACACTTGAGAGTCACACTTCTTAATGTTTTGGCTGCAGAGTCGTTCAGCTCGAAGGTGGACCTCTGCTCTGGGCTGCAGCCTTTAACGGTTTTCATCTGGGTTGATTCCCGTACTCATCCCCAGCTATCTTCCCAGCAACTCTGACCAGTTTTTATGTCACCCAGAGCAATTTTTTTAGGTCAAAAAGTTCATTTTTATTCTTGTCTAACCAGAGCAACTTCTAATCCTTTCACTTTGCGGTTATGCTCTGTCCCATGTTTATCTGTTGCATCAAATGGCAATAAAATATACTGAAGTTACTGGTCTCAAAGAGAAGAAACATTTTCGCAAATGTCTGCAAAAATCTTTTTACCAACTTTGCAAATGCTTTCTGGTCAAAATAAAAGCAGTAAATATATTTCTTCCTCTTCATTAGTTTCTGACTTAAGGTGAATGAGGATGCAATTCCTCTGCATCTACCAACACACGTCTGAAAAAAACGAGCAGATTCTCCTAGGTTTAGCAAGTCACTGCTTCCAGTATTAGCTTGGGATCACGCCAACCATGACAAGCGAACCGCTGCGCAGCACCAAGGACGTGTTTTTAGGATTTCAATCAAATTTCTCTAAGCAAAAAAAGGCAGTTAATGCAAACCGTGAATAATCTCCTATAAAGTGTGTTTGTTTGTTTTTTTAAAATTGTATGATCCAGAGTGTGGTGTTGAAAAGTTTTTTTTGTTTTTTTTCTTAACATCCAATTAGTAAAAAAAAAAAACAAAAGAAAAATCCCGGTGTGCATTTTGGGATCAATTTCCACACTCGTTTCTTCATCGTCCACCGTGTGACCACTGATACACAGCATTGATCTCGTGCTGAAAGTTTGTCTTTCTGAGGCTGCAACCCATTACATTACAGCATCATTAGTGCTAAACTGTTTGCAGTGACTAAGTGGCCTATAAACGAGACTGTGATGTCTTTATTTTTGGCACCTGGTCAACACACATGCTCTCCTACTCCTCTGCCCGAGGAGATTCGTCTTGACTGGAAACAGAACCTCTCGTGGTCGGGGACACTCTGTTCTCTTCTCGGCTCTAATGTACTTACTGACACACACATGAAATCTGGACCCGGACCCCCGAAGGCTTTATTGCCGAACGCTTGGAACGGGCCAGCTGTTGGCAGGTCCAAGACCAGTTATGTAAGCGCTCTCGACGCAGCCAGAGATCTTAAGCGTTTTTTCTTTTTTTTTTTTTTCCCTCCACCTTGCAATGTTGTGCAAAGCTCCTTATCAGAAACTGAGATAACGACCTGCAGAAAGTGCTCCGTGTCTCTGCACCGGTTTAATTTTACAGCTGGTTGGGAAACAGCAGGAGTCAGCTTGCATGTTTTGACGCACTTTCGGGGGTTTGTTGTTCTTTCTCTGGCACATTATGTTAAATGTTCTTTGGTTTGTGCCCCCTTATTCCCGGCCAAGTTCTCTCTGTGTCCTTTCACGCCCGCGCTCCAAATCTGCTTCTCCCTCCAGAGGTTTCCCGTATCCCACGTGTGAATATCTGCGTCCATTTTCCCCATAGAACGTGACGAAAACAATGCTTCATTCATCAGACGCTCGCCAGTAGCATGACAACTTGTCTTTTTTTCTTCGTTTTAAATTTTCTTCTTTGCCCATCCCCCACCTTACGGTTTCATAACACGATCATTCATGTTTTGTTTTGGTTTAGGGAGGTGGAGGGGAGGCCTGTTTCATAAGAATTGTGTAAAGCCTTTATCAAATCTCCAGATTATTTACCAATCCACCCTCCCTGACCGCCATCGCCGCATTGAAAACGCACGCGCTGCGGGTTTTCAGAGCTGCCGACGTTGCTGTCGTTTGTTCTGGACGGTGAGCTCACACCGAGGCCGTTTGCTCGCTCGAGTCAAAACGCGGCTCTGCCCTCGGTGATTGATTGCTCAGCAATCCCGCAGAGACAGCTAAGAAAAAAAACAAAAATAAAACCTGCCGTCAGAGTGTTTGTGCCGCATCCATAGCAGGTAAGGAGCCCCACACAAGTCCCTCCCGAGCGCAGAAATAACCCCCAACAGCCACCTTGCCTCCACAAAAGGATATAAACGCTTCCATTTTTAGTGCCTAATTGCGGAAGCCATTACTGCCATCCACAAGACGGTGGCCGTAACTACGGAGCTAAACTACCCACAGCGACCTTGTAACCTCAGCCTCCTGGCAAGCTTTGAAACCTGAGAAAGCGGCCCTAAACTCTGACCTCCACCCTCCTACCTCCCATGGTAGGAGCAGCTTCCCCCCCCTTGGCCCTCCCCCTTCGGACAGGATGTGACCTAAAAGGGGAGCCCTGCAGGGGGGCCTTGACCCCAGACATTGTCCAGACGGAGAGTCTGAATCCAAGTGATTCAGAATGTGACAACAAAACAGGAATTGTTTGGATAATTGTCAAGAGAGAGAGAGAGAGAGAGAGAGAGAGAGAGGGGGAATAAGTTGTTCTTTGTAAAAGCCTAACTTAAACAAAAAAAAAATATATATATATAAGAGATAAATGAGACTGAATACTAAAAGCGCCTAAGAGCTGCACTCATCACCAGATGCTATTCATGACACCTAGCATTCACACCAAAATGCTTCTTGTACAAAATTCATCTTTCGTACGTTTTGGGAAAGTCCAGACTGGTCGTCACGCGCCTTTCGTTGGAGAGATGGTCGTCCTTCTCCTCTCTCCACAGAGGAATGGCGGAGCGCTGACAGAGTGACCGTCGGGCTCTTGGTCTCCTCTCTGTCTGTGGCTGTTCTCCACCGACGGCTCGGTCCAAACCTCTTCCATTCTCACTGCACTGAGAATGGAAGAGTGGCTGCACTGAAACCTTTCTGAGTCCTTCACCGGACTTCGGCCTCAGGACAATCCTGCCTCGGAGCTCTACGGACAGTTCCTGTGATTACATGCTTGGCGTTTGACCTTTGACCTTCTTCTGTGGAAAGATGCCTTTCTTTCCCTATCAAGTCCAATCAACTGAATTGACCACAAGCGGATGATGAGAGGAAACGGATCAATTTGAGCTTCGTGAGCCGTTTTGCGTGATTGGTGTTTGCGTGGAATTTCTTGGGAAGAAATCAGTTTTGCTTCTTATTATGTCAGTTTTAGTCCTCCATAATCCAGCAGCGTTTATGAGAGCAAACTTTCTTTGTGATGTCAACGTGAATCCGAGTCATCCATTCGCTTTTTGTTCCTCTGTTTAGCCAGAGCTTTTCCTCAAAGCGCACCACTGAAAGCTCGCCAAACCAAACCGGCCAATCCAAGCTCCCCCCCATTGAGTCTGGGAGACGGCTTTGATGCTCTCCACTTAGGTGTTTTTTGTCTGTTTCCTTTTCATTTTTGGACAGCTGATTCTTCTCTTTGTCGGCCCGCAGAGTGTCGGCCAAACCAAACATCAGGAAGAGCCCGGCTGCTGAAAGCAGGGAGAGCGTCGGGGCATGTTTGGGAGAGGGTCATGACGTCTGGTGTGTGTCAACAGTAAAGCTGCTTTTGATTCAGGAAGATTGAGAACAAAAACCTGCTGCAGGGTTTTATTGACTCTAAGCGCTCGCAGTCGGGCAAAATGCTGCTCGGCTGGATGAAAAATCTCCCTCTGGGACATCTGAGCCTACCAGATATACAGGACGCTGCCGATATGGCTTTGCTTTTATTGTCTCCTAACTATTAATAAAGTGGAACGATGACTATACTTAAGCGTACTTTAGCAGAATCATTTCTGAAGCACTTGCACGTTTGATGATTTCTGAATCCCACAAAAAGAGAAACAGCAAAACGGCAACAATCATCCAGTGAAAAATCTGTGATTTGTTGCTCTGGATCTTTTCAGTTCCGTCCAAAAAACAGGAACTTTAATGTGAAAATCTTAAAAGCTGTGGGGAGAATAATGAAGCGCTGAAGCGCCACTAAGCAGTTTTTGTTCTACGATGCAAAATCCAAAACTGTACGTGAGCTTTTAAAGTAATATGTTAGCTGTTTGATATTCCTGGTATGGCCCAATATGTGAATCACAATGAGTGGCTCTCTTACAGGCATGCAAGTGACCGACGCAGAGTGGATCGCTGTGTCCTGATGCAGACGCTGATGCTGGGTTGTCACTAATAACAACCACAGATTTGACTGCAGGAAAAATTTTTCCAGGAAGCAGAGTAGTTTTCCAGGTCCTGTTCTCCACCCTCCCACATTTCCACTGCATTTGTCTGGGTTAAAAAAACAAAAACAAAAACAAAACAAGCGATATTGTTAAAACTGTTCAAATGCATGACAAATATTTGTTGTTTTCCATACCTCTGTTTTTGGTTTGAACCCATTTGAGGAGCAAATGAGAACGAATAAAACGTCCGGAGAGATGAGGATGTGTTATTGCTTCACTGCGCAGACACTAATGTAAAAGAAAAACCTCCCAGTTTGTTGCAATGACGTTTCGCAGCTGCCAGGAAACACAAAGATCAACATCTTTAGAGACGGACTTAGAAAAAGTGCTTGAGGAATAAAAGTCCGTAACTCCAAACGAAACAAACCGGTTCTGCACAGGGAATCGCTGCTCGGCTTCAGCTTTTTTTTTCTTTGTGATTTTTCTGGCCTGTTTACAGGGAGGAAGGTTGTTGTTTCTCCTATTTCAACAGTGTATTGCTACCGCTTATCTTTTACATCTTTTAAATCGGAGATGACACGTTTTCAGAATTTAACTGATTCTCCATTTGCACCTCAATTAAATCAAAATCCCAGCTTCAGAAAAATGATAAAACCTGGAGACGCAGGAAGAGCGGAGCGAGGAGCCGCACTTTCAGGAAGCTTCTCCGAAAGTCAACGAGGCAGACAGAGAGAGAGAAGGAGGGAGGAAACGCACAGAGGATGAGACTGGACCGGGTTTAATAAAAGAAATTCTTACTTTTGGTCCGACTGTGGGGAAAGGAGTCAAGTTACATAGGCCGCCAGACATTTAATTCACTCAACTGTTGTTTTAGCTGCTTTGTGAGTTTTTCATCAGAACCTGGACGCATTTGGGGTTTGGGTGGGAGAACAAAGTCTGTCTTTATTACTGATGGGATTACGGCGGAGGAGGCAGACACAGAGAGAGAGAGAGAGAGAGATAGGCTGAATACCTCTTTGCAGCAGCTTCCTAATTGGTCTCATTACCGGCTGACTTCCTGAAAGCCGCGCTGACCTTGACCTCCGCGGAGTCTCACAGCCACAACCGTCATCATCTGTTCACCGACGTGTGCCGCTGCGTACGCATTCAATGTAGGAGGCGTCCGTTTGTAGAAGGAAAGAAACAGACCTTTATTAAAACCCGATAACGCTCAATTCGACGTGAACCTGCAACTTCAGACTGTTTTCATGAAACATAAAAAATTATGTGCCAACTTTATGACGATTTATTGCTTGGGTGAGAGCATATTTTTGCACAACAGTGCCAACATGAGGCTTCAAGTACATAAAGGAAAAGGGCTCCCAGTTAGGAAGAAGCGCCCACCTTTCCAAATTGCACATAACGACTTGTTGCTGAGAGACCAAAGGCTTTCAGCGTGCAGCTCAAAAACTAAATGTTTCCATAAAGTCAAAAGTCAAAGCTATATTTAGGCGTGGAAACGAGAAGGCAGGAGCAAAAGCAGGTCTAAACATCAGCGCTTCATCTTTGATAGACATTAAACAAAGAAATATCTGCACGTCTCATTACGGCAAACAGGTTCTTCCCATGCCCTCGTCTCGTTTTCTGTCTCATAGACACGCACCCGCAGTCACCCCGCTTTGCGCTAACCATGAATTTGACTGGGAACACACCTCTCCTGTCTGCTGCTCGTCTCTCATTATGGCGCAGTGCGACTCCTTGCGCCAGTCTGATGTGGAAAATAAATGTTTGTCGGTTGGCGGCGCGTGCCAGCTGCTGCAGGCAGGTCACTTTGCAACCCAGACGGTAAAAAATGCGAAGCAAGTCAAGAGCTGGAAAATAGGAATATCCAACTCTGAGACTGCAATTCAAAACAACATGCATAATTGTTAGCGTGTTGTTTATTTCCTATTCCATGCTATTCTCTCTCTCTATATATATACATATATATATGTATATAATTACTAGACTTTGTGATTTTCATGTTACAACAACAGTTATACACCTATTTGTGTTTTTCTATTCCTTAAAGTCCCCATAAAAGAGAAAGTTGAAGTAGTAATATTTTTTTAGGGTGATGTTCCCCCTAATGCCTCTCAGCTTCTTATAAAATCAGTTTTGACATTACAGACTATCTCCTGCCTGTCATGAGTATCACATTTCCATTTCAGTCTGTCAGAGTGAGGTCGAAGTTCTGTTATTCATGGAAACCCTGAGCGCTGGTGGTGCCCGATCTGTGTTTGAACAGTGCTGTCATCGCAGCGTCTGTCTGGTTTTCCATCTGGAGAAGCACGAATAACAATGAGTCTTTATCACCACGGCTTATTTTAAACCGGGAGCACCAAAGCGGCGACCCGTCTCCGTGGTTGTTTCGGACGGTGAAATAAAGCCCACGGATCTCTGGTACGCGTCGTTCCGGTGGGGCGGACACGACGGTGGACGGCGCTCGCCGCGTTCGGGTTCTTTGCTCGGCTTCTTGTCGTTGGTGGGGACAAAAATGTGAGCCGGCGCGGGGGGGGTCAGCTGGTGGGAGTGAGAAGCACGATGACGGACGACACAGAGTGTATCTTGTGTCTGCGTCAAAGGGCCTTATTGATGAGATGCTGGAGTGTGGCTGCTGATAAACAAGAGGCCGCATTCTCTTAACTCAACAGGTCGCAGCATGGTTAAGACGGCGTACTGTATGTCGCTCTGCCCCTGTTACGTAACCCGCCCCGCTCTCCCGGGAACAATGGACTGACTGACAGAAACCCATGCAAACAAGAGAGAAACACTTGAAGACAAAAAGCTTTATATACAGAACAAATTTCCATCAGACTCCCGCCGCCCCGCCGCTTCACCCCCTGACTGTTTTAGCTAATTACTACACTCGCAGCTGCCGCCGGACCCCGATGACTCACGAGTGAGCCAGAGGCTAGAAACACCCTGGAACATAAATATAGAAAGATAAACAGAGCTGACAAGCTGCTGGATGAGATTGCTGTGTTATAAAAAGCCGGTGGCCTATTTAAGAAGCTGATGTGAGCGCCGTCTGGTTTCATCCCCCAAAGTTAGAGAGGCCTGCAGCCGCCACAACAGGCCACCTCGACTTGGTGGATATATTGGAAATTCTTAATAAATCTATCGATCTTCTTATGCATTGTTCATTCGATGTTTTTACGTTTGACGCGTTGTCGATTTCCTCGTAACTGACGGATGGAGATGCTTCGTGTGACTCATTGGCAGAAAACCCTCCGATTCAGTGTCATGTCTGAAAGGTACAAACGTCGACAACAGCACATAAACAAGGGAGTCTGCTTCGCAGTGGCACGGTGACGCCTCCGTGTGTGAAAAGGCCTTTTGTGGGTTTGTGCCTGTGAGCGGATGGAAAGTGGGCAGGATGTGATGAGTGCTGCTTTACGGCCCGCTGATTGACACAAGCCCCGAGGCTGCAGAGACACAGAGTGACATAACGGGGGGAGAGGAGCAGAAATCGTAAATGATGGGTGCAATGGTGCAACTCCAGGCAAGAAACAGTGGAAGGGAGACGGAGGCGGATGCAAGGGGGAGGAGGACAGAGGGTGCAGATAAGGAAGAGGGGGATGAGATAAACAAACAAAACAAAGCAAAAAAAAAATCTTAGTAGAAACTTCTGTAAAGAGAGCTGGGAATGCAAAGTTGGGGCAAAGAGGGAAACAACATGGTAAATCTTCTGTCAGTGAACGAGTTGAAGGCTGTAAAAACTGTCCTCTGTGAAATACGCTCCCCAGGCTTGTTGGTACTTTTGCAGCTTTGACGTCAAAACCTCTCAGCGAGAGTGAGAACAGTAAATATCGGGTCGGCTTTGGAGAAGGTTTGTCGGGATTAAGGCCCAACAAAGGACACCTGCTTACCGTAGCTGCTGCTGCTGCAAAAAAGCGCATTTACTGGAAGCCGGGAGCATTCAAGCTGCCTTTCAAGGGTTGCTACGGAAAAAACTAGTGAACTTTGTTCTGTTGTGTTGTGGAGCAGGCGACGGCCCTTCCAGCCCTCCAGATAAGAGCGGGGCGGCCTTTGTGTCAGTGTGATCATGGGACCATGCAATAAAAACAGCTCTGGAATGCTTGTAGATGTCCATTTGTTTGTTTAAGGCCCCTCTAATACCGTGCACTGCACACCTGAACAACTCCGATACACCCTGACCTCGCGGACTCAACTGTGACTGAAGTAATATGTTCAGTATTTACAAATCCAGGGAGATGAAACAAACTAAATGCACTTTTTTGGGGGGGGGTTTTTTAGACCCGGTTATAAGGGGTAAGTCAGGTTCTGTGATGTTTTCGTCAACAACATCTCTCTTACCTGACAAGACCCATGAGCAACCAGGATAACTTGAGAGTAGCAGCATGGACGTTGCTGAGAAACCATGTAAGAAGCTTGACAACAATTTCCCGTAAAAGCTTTGACGTCTATTCAGAGTTTCAGTAAGAGGTCAGGCTTTTAATACGGAAGCCGCCCAATTCAATAACATTCTGTGCTTTAGTAAGATGAAGTCTTATGGGTTACAGTAGCGTTAGGGAGTAACTTTTACACCGTGTCCCAAATTATTACGCAAGTGATATTTACTCAGATTTTCTTAAATGGTCAATTCAAATGATGGTTAGTATAATTTTCAAGAACTGTTACAGTATAAATCAAATTTTACTGAACAAAGCTCCCTGTGAGAGAAGCATTTTTTCAAAAATAATAAAAACTCAAAATGCACTGTTCCAAATTATGATGCACAGCAGATTTGCTAAACATTTTGTGGGTCATAAAGAACTGCAAACAGTCATTCTTTGAATGTGCAGCATTAAGTGGTCGCATGTACTAAAATCAAAAGCTATTTCCATCAAAAACATCTTAACAGACACAGTTGCACGTCGATATCACCTGCACAATTCTTGCATTCGTCGAACTTGTGAGTTTGTGGAAAGTTTCTGCTGGAGTTTCTTTGCAGGATGTCAGAAAACTTTCCCAGCGCTGCTGTTTTGATATGAACCGCATTCCAGCCTCAGGTCTTCTGCTTGAGGAAACTCCAAAGGTTCTCAATAGGGTCAGAGGTCAGAGGAGGAAGGTGACCACACCTTGAGTTTCTCCCCTTTTATGCCCACAGCAGCCAATCACACAGTGGTTTTCCCTGCAGCATGAGATGGTGCATCGTCCTACATGGAGATGATTTTGCTACTGAAGATAAGGCTCTTGTTTTTGAACCATGAAAGAAAGTGATCAGTCATAAAGTCCACATACTTTGCTGAGGTCATTTTCACACCTTCATGGATTCTGAAGGGGTCGACCAGCTCTTGGGCCCAAAGCATGACTCCACCACCTCCTTGCTGACGTGACAGCCATGTTGGGACGTGGTGATCCTCCACCTTGAGGCTCCAGCTTGAGCAGCTTCAAATACCTGTAATGGTATTTTCTTAATCCAATGAATTTGTCTAACAGAAACCTTCCTCATTATGCCTTTATCTGTACAAACCCATCTTTGATCTGAATCAGCCACAAATCTCTTCACGGCACGACGATAACGCTTCAGTTTTTGTTAAATATCTAATGCTTTCATCTGATAATCTTCATCAGCAGAGATCCTTTCTCTTGCCCATATTACTTGAAACTTGTGGCCTGCTTAATAATGTGGAACATCCTTCTTAAGTAGATTTCCTTTAATTGAGCTCACCAGACAAACTGATCAACCAGCTCTCTGAAAGGAATTATAGCGATTGAAAGAGCCCTGACACACAACACCATCTATAAATTTAATAGCACAACAAAAAATTGAATCTTTATGACCCTTAAATCCAATTTGTATAATAATTTGGAACATGGTGTGTTAGAAAAAAATATAGAGAATGAGTCATGCAATCTGTGAAGTGATTGATCTCCTCCTCCTTCTCCCTGATTGCGACCGAAGAAATTCTCAGCTCCCGACTAGAAACAGCCAATCAGAGCCGGGAGGAGGATCTGACCCAGCATTCATGCGGTCCCTCCCCTTTCATCACATTCTAAATATTTATGGTCACTGTTGACCTGAGTTGAAGGCTTTTTACGATTATGTGAAGTAGATGTGGAAATGTGGATGGTGTGAGGTGATATGGTCATATGCTGCGGCTGGAGTCAGTATCTGATTGAATAAAGAACTAAAGAGATCTTTCCCACCGCTCTTCTTTGTTGTTATTGATGAGTCGGGAGAACATTTGATCATTTCGACTGGTCGCTGGTCAAACTTTAAGTTCCACAACTAAGCTCACTTTTAAAAACCAAGTTTGAGATTTATGCAGAAACACACAGATCACTGTTTTTGTCTCTGGCCTCATGGCAGTGAAAACCTGCGTTCAAGCTCCTGCAGCCTGCTAACAGCGCTCGAGCGGGAGCTGCCGCTGACCGAGGTGTGTTTCTGCAGAACGTTGTTGTTCCGCGCTCAGGCAAAAAAAAAAAAAAGAAGAAAAACATCTACTTAAGCCTTTTAACACGCTTTCCCCCCCTTAAAATCCCAACTTCTCACTTTTATGTATTCCAGGCATATATCTGCGCCTGCTGGATCAGAAAATAACACCATTAGTGGAAAACTGTTTTTCATGTGGCGCACTGTTTAACAACTGGGAGCGAGGGCCGATCAGTAATTGATAAAACATGTTGAGCAGCAGTGACAATACATTTTTGCGCCGTGAGTGAATTGCAAAGTAGTAAACAACTTTGGCAGTAGGGTCATTAAACAAGACAGGCCCTCCACTGTTCTGGGTCACAATGTTATCTTGTTTATTTAGTCTCAACACGCAGGCCGTGAATGTGGGCACGACGCAAAACTATCTGTGCTGTAATCGCACAGAGCGCACTTCATTCTCTCTTTTACCAGCAACTGCTCAAGCACAGGCCACACTCAGGCTCCAACAAGTAAAAAAAAAAAAGTGGTTTTTTTGGGTTTTTTTTCATATTTATAAAGAATGCACAGTGAAGTAGTTACTTTCTGTCCCATCTACAGGATGCATTCATTGATATTCCTTGTACCTCGCCGGAAATCTAAGTTCTCCGCTTTGTGTTGTTTTCCGTTGTCAACAAGCTGCTGTCTCAGCCAACTGGGTGGTGATAATCTCCCATTACTTCCAGTCCTGCAGCAGGATTTAGGGTGGAGATGCGCCGCAGCGTCAGGACATGTTCTGCACCGAACCAGAGCAAACGCTTTGCCGTCGAGACGAAAGGACAAGCATTGGCAGGAATTTGCCGTCTCTGTGCAAGGAGGTTTATCTCTCTTTTATGGTAACCTGCTTTCTGTTTACTCCAGGTTGTCGACTGACTGCTGGAAACGACCCTACAGAGCCGTAGTTGGAAACGTCCATGCTCTCCCTTTTGGAGCTACCAAAAAAAAAAATCACTTATTTTGGATAAACAGCTTAACACCAACTCAAAGTACCTTTTTCTACTCACTTACAGGTTTCATATACACCTTTGAGAAGACAACATGAGAGTAAGTCCAAAAAAAAAAAAGAAGTTTACTCTCAACATAATTTAGTTTAAGCAAGCAGTGCAGCCAAGCATGAAACAGCAGGATTATCCACCCCTGCTGGGGCAGCAGGGCAAATAAATGGCGAGTTTCCCTGCTGAGAGCAGAGTCCCTTAAAGCTCGGTTTTAAAGGTTTAACTCAGAGCTCAGAGTGGTCGATCATGTCGAAATGATGCAGAATATCAGCTTTGAAGCTGCACGGGCCTTGCATCCCACTAAGCGCATTTACCAGAATGTTTTAGCTCAATGTTCAGATCTGAATAAAGCAACCTCGAACAACTAGCAGGATGTTTTTGTTTTCTTTCCAGATTTGCACGTTCTGACATTTAGAAGGGTTTATAGCGTCCTCCAAGCCCCAGATGAACTCAAACATGTCTTTGTTGCTTTTGAAATACTTGACCTTCAGGTTTGCAATTGTTACGTCCTACTAGCAAAACAATCACAGATAAATTACTTGCTCTGTTTGGAAAACTGGGGATTTCATCAGCGCCTTCCTGTTTGCAACGTGACCGTCTCTTCCAGCACACGCTGATTTGTCCTGGTTTGTGGAAATGCATAAACACGGGCACGTGGTGACGGCTGCACGCACAAACAGGAGGATGGAACAGGATGGAACGCAAGAAGGGCAATTAATTGTTGGCATCCACGCACCAGGCTGGGGCGGCGTGACTAAGCCTTGCTGTGTTTTCAGCGTCATGCAAGGTGTTTGAGCGTCTTGTTTCCGTCTTTGTCATATTTTCCTGTCGCTCCTGGTCAGTTAAGACTTTTTGACATTTCACACACGCGCTCGAGCAAAGTGTCGGCTCGTGAAGCTGGCTTTATGAGCGGCTCACGACAAATTCCGAAACCTCAACAGCAATTAAAGCCGTAAAGTTTGCACGAGTGTCACCTGACAACTGGGGATCTCTGTGCCTTCTCTGTCAGATGTCAGGCTGGCGCGCAACGTAGCCTGACAAATATAAGACAAATATATGTCAGACCATGTTTCCCCCAGTCACTTGTTTTTGCAAATTTGGCCTTTGCCTTCGCACAGAACAGCAGAGCTCATCTCCGACATCTGCCACACCTGAAGACCTCGGCGGTAAACGTGTCCTCTGCTCTCTGGTCCACACACATCTATTGATCGTCTCCTCCGCTCGTGTGAAGCCCTCGGCTTCAGTTGTGAAATCAGAATCAGACTCTCTGGCGGGGAGAAAACAAGGATTGAGTCACTTTTCTGCTGCGAGTGGATTTGAGTTGTGGAACATTTTGTGTAACTTTCTTTTTTTTGACCCCCCCCCCTCCAAGATTTTGTGAACTGATTGAGATGGTTTGTTTCCATAAAGATAAAGAAAAGTTTTTTTAGTACTTGTTGATTACTATTCCAACCTAGTCCAGCTTTTTGTTTTCAAGTGTGCTTCTCCCTAAGGTCTTTTTTTTTTGTAATTTTAGATATATATTCCTATTCAGTAAATTCAGAAATGTGTTCCAATGAACCAAGTTTTATGTTTGAACTTTTTCTTCTTTTCATGATTTGTGTTTTTCCGTGGCTGTCAGCAGAAAATCGTTCTAGTAAACAAAAATAATATACGGTGTTTCACTCAGCGACCTAAATTCCTGAAAACATGAACTTTTCCATTATTATGTGTTTTATTTAACACCACAGCACAGTTTTTAAATAATCTGTATTATTTCATTAGCGTGTTCACTTTTGAATTAATTCTTGTTTTCTGTGTTCTGTGCAGCACTTTGTGGTTTTTATTTATTTCCAGATGGGGAAGCATCACTAAAATGTACTTACTTTTCATTTCTATTTTATTCCCTTAAAATATTGTAAACCCATGTACTTTAATGAATCAGTCAATGAAACTGAGATGTGAAAGTTACCAGGAGCTGATAGCTGGATGATGCCTCGCTACTAATATATGATGCATCCAACATGCAGCATATGTATGTGTATGCTAAAAATTAATAGTTTCATAGCAGGAATAGTTTTGTGTCATAAGAGTAAATTTTCCTAGTCGGGGAACCCAAATGAAAAAAATGGGAGAGTGCTAATTCTTAAAATGAAAGTTTTGACACCCCGATTGTAATTCAGTTGCTATATTTCATCTCGTTACGAAACAAGACAGTGACCCATGTGAAAAATGAACCTGCTGAAAAGTTCTAGAAGAACACAACCAGTATGACCAGTTTGAAACCAGTGGATCAAACTAGTTTGTGGACTCGCTCATCGGTTGATTTGTCTCAGCTCGTGTCCGTCTCTCTCCGCTATCATCTCTTTGAAGCACAGAGTCCAGAGTTGTTTCGTTGACGCGTCTCTGTTAGATAGCATGAGGACAAACATATTGTCACTGTTTTTGTGTTTGCTTTTACAAGGAGTGGAGATGATGTCGATGTGTCTTCTGAAGGCCTTTAGGCGTCTGTAAACTCAGCCTCGGCTGTGTTGATATTACTGCGAGGCTTACACTGAGTTGTGTTTTGGTTATTGTCGCGTGCAAAGAAAAGAGACTGATTTAGACATGAAAAGTGATTCAGTTAAGTTAACATTTCTTCCCCGAACCTTCGTTTGACAAAATATAGAAAAGGCTAGGATAACAAACAAACACATAAAGGGATAAAATGTTATTTCCTTCGCTTGGAAGATGCATGCACGTTCGATGAAATAGGTTTTCCCGTCTCCAGTTGTTCGTCCTGGGTGGGACGGTTAAACGGGTTTATCTGTCTTTGTATGAGAAAGTCTAAAATAACTGGAAACACAATTTTTCCGAGCTCTCCTTTGTTTCTGCAGGAAAATCCCCTTCGGTCCCGATTCCTTAAAACAAACACAACCCCTTCCTTTAATTTAACGTAACCACAGGGGCTCGAGTAACACGAAACCATTAAATCATGTCTTCACTATCACCTGTAAGCACACACGAGGTGTTGTTGTTGTTGTTTTAAAGCGGGGAACCTCACAATACCTCCTCACGGCTCGTCTTCGCTTGTGATTCTTGCGGGGTTTAAGAAAAGCGCGTCTGAAAGCAACGAAATTAGACCGTTTCACGCTTTTAACCCAGAGCTTGAGAAGCACACAAGAGAAGCCAAAAACCGCTTGTATTTGTTTTAAAACGCGACTGACAGAAGGCTGAAAGATTTCCTCCCCGCCTTATCTCCGCATCAATTAATCAACGACTCGTGTCTTTTAAGCGGACACGCTCTCAGACCCGCACACATGCATTCCTGCGCCGAGATGAATGGCGACCGTTGATGCGTCGCCCTTTGAGGCCCGCAGCCAGAGTGAGCGTTGTGCCGAGCAGGTGAGTGGTGGTGGGGTAAACTGATCTCGCCGTGCGCCCACCCCCCACCCCAATAGACACACATACCCCCCCTCCCACCACCACCTGGATCATTCCTCCGCCTTCATGTTTTTCCCTACATTCGCCGCTTCCTGGGCCTCATGTCTACCTGCCGGCACATTCTTGCTCCGTCCATGTCAAACTTCTTCTTTCATTTTTCTTTTTTTTTCTTTTTGTGTCAGCACTCTTTGTTGCTTTGCTTCCTCCCTGTCACTTTGTCTTCATTACCCGGTTTGTCGAGCCGTCTCCACCCGTGTTACCCGTGTGTTATCCGTCGCGGTTGGGTGACCCGCCTCCCTCCACCGGGACACGAGGTCAGGACACCGAGACGGAAGCAGCACGGAGACGATCTGAGCCAATAGTGCCGTTTCTTTCACACCGCGCTGATAAAGTCTGCTGCAAACGCATTCGGGCCCACTCGTTTCTCACTGCTTGTCAAGGCCTCAGAGGTTTGTTGGTGAACAAACATCACCGTGAAGACGACAGCAGGCGGGTCAGGGACGAAAGCAGGGCTAAGTCATAAATCAATACCCGACAGCAAGGCAGCAGGTAATCTCAGGATTACCTGCTCTGGAGGAGCATCAGAGCCCCACGGCTCGGGTACAGGAAAGTGTTTGTCAACTAGGAGTCGGACAATCCACAGATCCGATTTTTATGGGACGTTGTTCATACAGTTTGTCCCGTTGAGATTCAGGGTTTTATTTGCGAGAGAGTCTTGTTTTGATCAAATGAAACCAACAAATTACAAATAATATAAGCAGTTAAGAAATCCCACTCAATGGAAAAAGGCAATTTTGGCTTAATTTCAATGCTTCTCATCAATGAGAGCAGGCAGGCTTCAGCGACGGCGGGAGGATTATTGGGACCTTTTCGAAAGCCGTCAAATCAAATTGAACAGCTTTTACTTTAAAAAAAAAAAAAAAAAACATAAAAATTTTAGATCTATAATCTGTTAAAATTCAAGCTGTGGAGGCCATAAGCTGTTGCTCCAGTCCATTAAGGTGTAACAAACTGTAAAGTGACTGTGGTTTCGGTCAAACCCTGAAGCACAACCATTAAACCTTTTCCAGATGAGTAAGTCTCCCTGCAGCCCTTGTTTTAATCGAGCCACTGTCAACCAATCCAACAGCTAGCAATAATAAACATATTTATTAACTGGCTATGCAGAAGAACGAAAGACGTTTCAGGGGGGGTTTTTTCCCAGAGAAACGCTACGGCATGTTTTTCATGTCATTGATTGTAAGACATACGTGATCCAGTGATGCATAACAGCAAACTCCTAAACAGGTTTGTCCTCCATATGAAAGTCCTTGCTTGTTTGAGGTGAAACGTTAAGTCTTCTTAATATTAAGTTGTGTGTTTTACGCCGCCTTTTGAATGGGAATACTTGTTTCTGCACAAACTCTCTGTGCCGTCACAAAATCGACCATACCTGTCGACCGAGGTGGGACAAATACTGAGCAATTCCTCACACCCGACAGAAAACAGTCTTTCCTGTTGAAGTCCCAATCTGCGTTGGCCTCTCAGCGAAACCTTTTCTTTTCTGAAATGGCTTCTAGGTTGTAGGTGAGCTCAATCTGTCAGATCGTTTAAACACCCTGAATGCCTCCGCTGTGGCTGAGTTCATGTTTTATGTCTTCAGAAGGCTGGAAAATTAATTTAAAACCTCACCGTTTTATTTCGTAGAGGTTCAGTCCAATGAAGCGTGTTTAACCCCTTCAGGTAGCAGGCGGTGAAACCTGACAGGACTCAGACCGTCAATCCGGTTATTTACCGAAACACTGTTGAACTCAAGCCTCATTTGCAAAGTTTAAAGCCTCCTTCTGTTTCCCCCCCATTCTTTGTTAAACTGCCCCCCACACGCCCCCCACCTACCATCAACAAATAGGTGTCTCTGATCTCTTTCCCCGTTCCTCAACCTGCAATAATGGCGTCTCCCCCCCCTCAAGTCCTGACCCCACAGCCCCTCTCCCATACCATCCGCAGGGAGCCCCCTAAGAACTCCACTGGGTGGTCTCCTCCTCCCTCCTCCCCCGGTTACGATTTTTTTTTTAGGGGTCAGAAGTCAGAGGTGAGCCCCGACAGTGTGTGGGAAACGTGCTGCACCGTGTGCTGTGTGCTGGGGTTGGGAGCAGGGGGAAAAGAACAAAAAAAAAAAAAACACAACAACAAAAAAAACACAACAACAAAACAGAGGAAGGAGTCCAGGCTACACGGTTTCCTCCTTGGACTTCACTAAAGCTGCCTTAACGGGACCCAACGGCGGTCAGTGGGACAGAGAAACGCCGCCGCAGTGCCGGCGTCGGTTACAGTTTTGATTTATCGGCTCAGTTTCTCCCCCAAAACGTGAGCGTGTTTGGGTTGGTAGGGAGGCAGGGCAGACTGGTTTAGGCCGAGGGATCAGGAGAGACGCCGTGCAGGATAATGGGCGGCGGGGCTCGTTCATGTGCCTATGTGTATAATTGTGTCTGATGTCTGTATATGCGTGAGGCAACCTAGATCCCTTGCTGAGTGTGTGCTAACTTGAAGTATTTATTAGGGACCGTCTAGCCAGCGCCGTGTCAAAGGAGCTTAAAGTGATTTATTGGAGTAAAAAAGCTGGTTATTTTACTGACAAATCTCTGTGTATTTTGGAGCTGATGGCCTTGATTTCTGTCCAGTGGGGGACAACAAGTCTGCTTGACAGCATTTGTGCTGTGCTGTGAAATCTTAACATACACTTTGAAAGGTCTGTAATTTGTTGGATTTTTTTTTTTTTTATTTCTTTTTTTTCGGCATTGCCTTATTCTTTAGTGGAAGTTATTGCTTAAAAAGATTGGCTAAATCGAAGAACCCTGGTGACCTGAGGTTAACACATTATGACGTTTTGTGACTTTTTTTTTTTTAGAGTGGGGTTCTGCTGAGTGGTCAAGAGAAATCAGTATCTTATTTCCAGAGACACATTTTCACTCGGGAGCTGAGCTATTTGATGGTGCAATTGATGAAGATTGTAAAGACTCCTAATTGGATTCAGTTCTGGTTGTTACATTTGAACTTCAGTTACTCCTTCTCGTTGTCCTGCTCTTGCAAGCTGCAAGTTTCCTTTCAGGATTTCCGAATTCGTGCAGAGAATAATTTTGCACAGCTGGACTCTGTTCAGTAAAGAGGCGATTGTTAACGGAAACTGGTTGTGCAGGATTTCGTTTGGGATTACCAGAGCACGTATTCCTGCAAACGTATATTCTAGATGTGCAAATCCCACAACGAGAATATTACTAGAAGTCAGCAGGAAGATTTGGTGTCAACAACACGACTGAGCAACTATATGTCTCAGGAGAAAGGAAGAGAAGCTTTTTTTGTGGTTCTTAATTGAAGGGAGCTTCACTATCAGCCCGACTGCAGATTGGAAAACATTCAACAATTTAAAAAAAATAAATAAATAAAATGTATCCCAGCAAAACGACATCAAACTCCACGACACCGAGACTTTATTTACACACCACTGTCCCACATTGTATTGGACATTTGAAAACACAGGTCTCACTGTAGATGTGCAGACGTCTATCGCTGCTAATAACACGCTTAGAATGAAAACAGCGTGGCGCGTGTGTTCGTCAAAGCTCCAGCTATAATAACACGATCTGTTGCCGCGGTAAACCTTGGCACCCCGCTGTTTTTGTGTGTTTGTGTGCTTTCTGCCCTTCGGGCAGCAACTAAAACTTCAGGACATCGTGTCTTCATAAATGGATCTCCCTCCAACACGGAGGCTGCACACAGATTAACACTTTTATAGCGCACATTTGTAAGGTTTGCCTAGTTCGTCTGTTGCACATGGACCTAGGCTTGCCAAAAAAAAACGTTGAAAAAAAGATCCAGTTTGCATTAGGATGCTTCCCGACACTTAATTATAAAACTGGCCTCTAAACAGAATGAAGCATTGTATTTGCAATGTCCAGGACTTTTTTTTTTCTCGCTTAGAATTTGCTCAATTGTCCTATTGAACAGGGTCCCAATAAAACACTGGAGACAGATACAATCCATGGAAGCCCAGAGTAAACTTCCTGAGTTTTTTTTTTTTGGTCACTGTTTTCTTTGTCTCTGTTGAAGGACACGACTACAAACACTTAAAAATAGAAAGACGTTACGAGACACTGCTGACAGCTCACCTCTGCTGTGACTTCCTTTTTTCATTATTAATATTTTTGTTTTGTTTTGTTTGGCTTTACATTTTACGATTTTGCCAGCTCTAGACTGAGATGAGCTTCAGAACATTTCTCCCGGATTGTGACCAACATTAACCAAACCAACCATGAAATGCAACTCAATTCAGTCTCTTATTTCTGTTTGATACGTCTAAGTAGAATCTACGGCAACCAAAAGAGTCCACCTTTCTATATGAGCTGTCGCATGCCGGCGTCAGAGGATTGTTGTGGAGAACCAACAGCAGGAATAATATAGCAAACGGGTCTAGGAGGAAACTTTGAAAGGAACAATGCAGAGAAAAAAACCCTCCGGTTTGTACTTTTCCACAATTCTTGTAGGAGACACAGCAAGTATGTAGAGGGAAAACTACCACTGAACATACCATCCCCCGTTTTAAAATGCGGTGGCAGCATGATGCTGTGGGGGTCAGAGGCCGGGTTTTTTTTAAGAGTTGAGCGCCATCGAAGTACAAGCAGACCGTCAAGATCCGATCGAGACAAGATGGACCTTTAACTTTACCGTGTACGGTGCTGTGTGCCGGTCTGTCATGGCAAAGAACATCTCACATCTCAGACTCCCATCAGACCTAAAAAATAAAGACCAAAAATCATAAAAACCTTAAACATTTCAGTGCAGGTCATTCCCGTCTCCAACAGATGACCAGGAACCTTCATTCTGGCCTCTTTCTTTCAAGAGATCAAAGTTACAGTTCGCCGTTGTTTGCGTGAGTTCTGGACAGCGTCGAGTCTAGTGGATAAATCTCAGGATGACGGGGGAAGGATTTTGCATTGGGAAGTGACATCATGGAAAGTGACTGCTGTGCAAACAGAGGCTGCAGCCCCTCAGGTGGGCCCTATGATTAAGAGATTACAGGGGAAATGAAAGAGCCTCAGATAACACACACCTATATGCCTGTGCAATAACTCAGTCGAGCCTCGGTGTGTGTGTGTGTGTGTGTGTGTGTGTGTGTGTGTGTGTGTGTGTGTGTGTGTGTGTGTGTGTGTGTGTGTGTGTGTGTGAATGTCTGGAAAGTAAAGTGTGTGAGTCAGACAGAGCGGCCGGGATGCCTCCAGGAGGTAGATAGCGGCAGATAGCCGGGGTTGCCCCTTCCTGCCGAGGAGCCACCCGCAGGTGATTCAGCGTAGCTACACCAAACAAATCCCAAATAATCCTCCTTCATCCATTCTGGCGCACAAAAAAAAAAAAATCCGGCGCTGAGATTACTCGCCTTTGATCGTGCTCCTCAGTTGAATTTTTCTTTCTTTTTTTTTTTTTTGCCCCCAATCAAACATTTGTTTCTAAGGTCTAATCAGTTTCACATGCTGTGTACTTTTAGTATTAGATACATGTGTAAAGATCAAAGAGAAGACCTTACTCACTTTCCACCGCAATCACAACACCAACCCGTTTTATAATCGATCCCACATTCATGCGGGTGAACAGTAACGTTTGCCTTTGCATGTGAAGGCCCAAAAAACAAAAACAAAACAAACAAAAAAAAAAACACAGGCATCTTGTGAGGTTTCAACATGTTGTCCATATGCTCTCGGATTGTTTACAGGAAGGCCAAGTCGCGCTTTAGGAAGAGAAACAGCAAAAGGTTTTCACACTTTCGACACGGGAATTTGATCAGCACCTCCGACGCTTCCTGCTGAGAAATCCCAGCGGCAGAGGTTATTTGTTTGTGCCCTCTGGGCGGGTCGGAGGGGGGAGGGTGGGTGTTGGCGAGAGGGTGGCGGTGGTGGTGGTGGTGGGGAGGGGGCGTCGTTCTCTGGGAAAACTGTCACGGCTTAAAGGCCTGCCTTTGTCCTCAGAGACGAACAGGTTAATTGGAGCCCGACCCTGTGAAAATTCCCCTGCAACAGAGCAGGAGCAGCAGCTCAGAGAGCTCAACGCACAGCAGCGACTGAAGTGACCGAAATGCGTCGCATGTTTACAGTAGCTGGGGCAGATGGTTGAAGACGTTGCAACTTTCCCATGCAGGTGACGTCTTGCGGCCCCTCCGCCTCAAAGCGGGTCACTTCTACTGAAGATAATGAACCCTGGGTCTTTTGTGCCTCGATTGAATCTCCTGGAAATGTCCCATACAGATGTGAGTTAATCTCTAGTTTCTTCAAGTGCTACTATGGGACAAGGATTTACCTTTGTTAAACGAATCACTTAGAGTCACCACTGAGACTGAGGTGGAAAAAAAGTGGTTAAATGCAATGAACCCACCATATTACAATTTGAATAGACCAGATTTCAGGGAGAGCAGAGAAGATACCAAACGTTTTCACGCTGTGTATCATCCTATGTTGACATATTGCGATATAATGTGTTGTCTGCATTGATTTTGTTGTTGTTTTTCAGCAGCAACATGTTCATTTTGTTTCAGTGGCTGGAGATCGAGCCCTGCTCTGGGAGCTCAGAGAAATGCGTTTTTGTGAGACGGAACCGGGGACGGAACGGTCAAGCCGCGTTTAAATTAAAGCGAGGTGACATGTCTTTGGCCAGGGTTTGCAGCAGGGACGCGAGGACACAATGAAGACACACAGACTCGCACACAGGTGCTCTCCTGCTGGACATGAGATACAGTTTTGTTTGTGCAAAGCCCATGATTTGAGGCGAGGAGCAATGGCAAGGGAGAGGAAGCGAAGACAGAGCTGCTTTTAAACTCTCAGGACAACCTTATCATTAGAATCTGGCCGCAATACGGTGGCTTGCGTCCTCAGTTGGGCCGCAAAAGATGAGGAAAAGAAGAAAAACATAATTTCATCCGGCATGCAGAGCTGAGAACAAATCTTTGTCCCCTTGCTGATTTGTTCGGCTGTTTTGTTTTAAATGTTTCAGCTGGCGTAGTGTTGGTGCAGGTGGGCAAATTTACAGAGAGTCAGTTCTCGACGCAGCTGCTCTCGGTTTGACTCTCGGTCATTAATGGCATCGTTCCTTTTGTTTTCTTGCTCTCTTTCAGTGTCGTGCTCCCGTCAAATAAAGACGACTGCTTTATGGGCTTTATTTGAACTCCAGTTTTGTTGTCCCAGAAGGTCCGGTTCACCTAGGGAGGTGTGAATGCACAACTGAACTCCGATGTTGACCCAAAGTTGAACTGGACTCTGGTGCAGCTCGAATGCAAATGTGGATGCCAATAAGACCGGAGACGAATCCAAAAGCAGGAAGTGAACTATACCGCAGAGCACTATGGGTAAATACAACAAAAACAAGCGTGCAACTGTAGAGCTAGCGAGAGAAAATGGCTCATGGTTTTTGCCAGAGAAATCCTGAAACCACCAAAATTTGACGCCATTCCATTTGTGTTTACATTTTGTGCAAAAGGAAGTTAAGCCCAGTGGATCCTTCAGTGGTTTTTGTGTCACTTCCTTCTGTGGTTCTTGGTGCAGCTCAAGTGCAGGTGATGGGTTAAATAGGAGAAGGTTTGGTTGGTGTGACGCAGTGCACTGTGGAAGCCAACCGCAGCAGCTGAAAATGTAACAAACGTTGCATTTTGGCCCCCGATCGAACCGAGTCCACTGGACTATCAGGAGCAAAAACACCCATGGCGTGTTGTAGCAATCAATTAGGTTCACTGCGTTATTGTGTACAGCTGAATCAAGAGACACACTAACTCAGTATGAAAAGGAGACGAGGTTAAAAAAAAAAAAAAAAAGAGGAGCTGAGTGAGGTGGAGTTTGGGTTTTGTTTGAAGCTTTTCAGAGGGGATGTGGGCTGAGAGCGTAATTAGAGGAGCTTAGAGGAGGACAAAGGGAGGAGGCAGGATGGGCCTGACCCACACGCTCACCTGCACGAGTGGTCCAACCAGACCCCAGGTGCTGCACACCTGCACATCCCCACAAGCCACCCCATTTACACACCAACTCAGCTCAATGGCCCTCTGTGCTTCCCACAGGGAGGGGCTTTTGTGAACTTCATTCAAGATCCACCAGGAGGCAGATTTGTTGGGTTTAAAACATGCCGGATTGTTTGCAAACCTGCTTCTTGTTGAGCCTCAAAATTGGCCGAAACCCCATCTGGTACTGCAGAACAACTTAAATCTCAAAAAATATCATGTTGGCCTATCCTTACACTACATTATCAAGCTTTAAACCATCACCTCATTTGCATAGGTGATGTATTAATTTGCTGTGCTCCTATGGTTACTTACACAGGAAACGGGGATAGGCGCTTAAATCAGAAGATAACTTCAGGCAAATTACAAAGTAACTTTAGCGACTTGCTCAGTGTCGTGTCATGGCTTTTGAGCACAAAAAGAGGAACGGGGGGGTAAAAGTTGTGTGAATGATCTGCAGTTAAATGCGTGTCTTTTAACGACCTCTTCATTGCATCCTCAATGCAAACACTGGCCAAAGACATGCCACCTTGCTTTAATTAAAGACGCTAAACATGATTTTTTTTTTTTTTTTTTTTAAATAAATAAAACTGGCTGAAAGAATCTTAAAAACTGAATTTAGAATTTTGGAGGATTTCTTTGTGAGAGCAACGCTGATTACAATAAACTCCTAGAGCTTCACTTGAGAGGTAAAAGGAAGCTACCCCTTTAAGAAAGTGCAGCGTCTCTTCTTTGATTTGTGACCGTGCGGTTGCTGTGGTCAGTCGGGTCATCCATCAAGGCCTCCTGACATCATCGTTTCTGTTATCTCTCACTGACACAGGCTGCAGGACAGGCCAGTATTAACTTGCCAGAACACAGAAGCAATCAACAGCAACAACAAAAAAAAGAAAAGAAGAAGAAGAAGGAAAAAAAACAATCACTGGTGGAAAACAATTATTCTTTTCCAACTGACTACTAAGATCTTCCACTGCAAGAGTCTCCAGTATTTTTCTTTTCCATTTCACCTCTACTTTTGGCAACTTTCCCTTACAGTTAACCTCACAGTTACTCCTCCCGTTACCTTACGTTGCGAACACGCGTTGCAGCAGAAGATTTAATAATCGTGGAATTACACTTGTGCAGAATGGCTCGAGTCTTTTGGCAGAAGTGTGAGGAAGGGGAAGGATGCGTTCGTACATTCATGCCTGGGGGTGAGGCATAAAAAACTGAGAGCGTTTGAGAAGACCAGAGATCACCTCTGAGGCAGGAAACTGGTGACAAAAACATAAATAAAGGAAAAGATAACGTCGATGTTTGAAATTGAGTAGCTAATAATTAGTTTGTAATGGTAGCTAGTAGCTAATAATGCTTTTGAGAGTTTTTCTTTAAGGGGAATGTGTAGATGCAGCTCAGAGTGACAGATTGCAGGCAATGAGGCTAAAGGAGGTGGGATTTTCTTCCCCCCCCTCACCTATGGAGATGCAACATATGGGAGACGTTTCTTGGTGTGTTTATGTGAAGCTTAATATTCTCTGATGGAGTCTTTCTTTGGTCGAGGGCCTGTTGAAAAGACATCTGACAATTACGTCAGAGCAGAAAACCCATAAATTAGAAAATACGAATTCTTCTTCTTCTTCTCGGGGCTTGGGAGAGGAAAACCGAACAAGCACCGACAGTCGAGGAGCGAGAGAGTCTATTCCTCCCCTGACTCCGTCCCCCGGGAGAATCTGCATGAATTCCACACGTTGGGAATGACATCATGCAAAGATTCCTCAACAAGTCGCGTCCAGCATACGTGCATTGCACTCCGGAGGCTGAGATTGATCATTTCAACAGGCCCAGAGAGAAGACAGCGGGGACACATCGGGGCATGTTTCTAATCGGGATATCATGTGGTAATGCTTTAACCCCACCACAGTTTCAGCAGCAAGCTCTGCGTGACGATTCCGAGGTTTGTCACATCTCACTGACGCAACGTGGAAAAGCGGGAATTCGTTCTTGGACGTAATCGAGGCGAAGTTTGGAAATGCGAAGATGTCAAAAGGGAGACCAATTAGCAGCGCTGTTCCCTCCCCTCTGCCTGAGAGATAAATCTTTGGGTCGCAACGGAAATCTCCCTCTGAGTCGGTCAATGCGATCTCATTTTTACTCATAAGTGGATAAACCTCGATGGGAGTCGTAAAAATGACTGGCTTTTCTTGTTTGTTTGTTTTTGTTTTGAGATTGAACACGAGGTTTCCCAAATTTGTGATATCTAGAACTTTAAAAGAGCATCGACGCCACAAAGTTTTGTGTGTATCATAGGGCTCGTATGTGCAAACGAACACAGAGCAGTGCAGTTGCTAAGTGGAAGACATAATTTAAAAAAAAACAAAAAACAAATACAAAATCTGCAAAGTGTGGCGGGCCATTGCAGTCAGCCCTCCCCCAGTTTGTGCTTTTCTGCATAAACCTCCTTTTTCCACAGTTACATCTGCAGCCCAGGATCAAGTCAGAGACAGGAAAACTCCAAGGTGATTTTCAGAGGTAATAATTAAAACGTGTCTCTTTTGAGTCATGTTGAAAACAATCCCTTCCTCCCCGTTCACAATTTCACCATCCACCGGTTACAGTTGCCGCTTCAATCCAAACCCCTTGCAGTCATATTGTCTCCTTTACACCCTTGACCAGATCAACCTCTCTGCCGGTGCGAAACCGCCGCAGAGCAGAACTAGTGGCGTGAAGCAGAAGGCAGCTGACTTTTTGTTTTAGCGGTTGACGCATGGGGAGTTGGTTCAGATGACAATCTGCCACTAAAGACATCAGCTGGATTCCTCCCCATTCTAGAACTTGACCTTTGGCCTCTCCCTCCCGCATTTTTACGTTCGGCTGCCATTTCCTAAAATCAACTCTTTCAATGACAAAAAACTTGAGGAAGTAATGATGAACTTCGGCTTAAGTGCTTGTGTGCATTTTAGCAGTGCAACACTGCATAGTTTTGGAGCATAGCTTTCATGAGCTTGAGTAATTTTCTCTCCATGTTTTAATTTACTGCGGCAATTCTTGCATCTCATTTAAATGGATCATAAATCCTTCTTTCAGCCAGCCACCTCATATGGAATTGGTTTTGTGCAATTGCCATTAGTTTGTAAAGAGCTAATGTCTGTCTTCTGCATCCAGACCTCATCGTTTCCTGCGGGGGTGAAACAGCCAGGGAAGAAATTTGGAGAAGGGTGATTAGTGTTGTAGCCAAGAGCTCAACTCACCATGTTCATGTCAGTCCAAGTAAGAGAATCTGATCCTGATCTAATCCCATCTGAGCTTCTCTGCGCAGAGTGAAAGCTTGAGAGACGTCAAGGCTGGCCAAAGCAAGCTTCCCATTCGAACAACAATTATACAGTTTGAAACGTAGCTAATGGTGCAGAAACTGTGCTCTGTCGCTGAGGATCAATCAGTGACGAAGGATGCATGGGGCTGAAGTTGGGAAAATTATTTAGTGCCACTGGCATACTATATATATATATATATATATATATATATATATATAATTTTTCATTATAAGAGACAACATATCCCACATATTTTAGTTTTTGTTTTTTGTTTTTTTAGTGTAGGATCACGCAGGAGAACATTCATTCATTTTACTGCTTTTTGCACGTCTTAAACAAACGGTTGCCACTGGACTTTTTTTTTTTTTTTTTCGGGACGTTTTCACTCATTGTCCGGGCTGCTTAGAAAATTCCTTCTCAAATTCCTGTCGATGTGTGCATCAAATTCGGTGCGGTGATTCAAGCCGGGGTGGTTTGACTATCCCTGCTTCTGACAGGATGGTACGTGTTGTCTCCATTTGATGGATTGGTCTCAGCTAAAATATGATTAGTCAGAGGTATTCGAGCCACCTACTCGTCTTCTTAAGTTACACAATAAAACGCTGAGTGAATTAAAGGAAATGATGAAACACATTTCTCCCTACTGTTCAGCCACTGCACACTGTTGTGCTGCAAGATCTCCAAATGCAACAGTTGCAGCCAGGCCATTATCCACTGATGTAGAAAATTCGTAACAGCGTTGAACCTTCTCAGAAGTAGTCGCCCTGGCCAAATTACTAAAAGTGAGCATCAACCACGTAAAAAGCCCAAAACGACATCGGAAACGGTTGTCCCTTGCGTCAGCTACGGTCAGTTTTCAAAATTCAGCTATAAGAAAGAGGCCGGGCAAAAATGACATCCATGTTTCAGGGGCAAAGCCACTGATGAACTAACATCAGTGGAAAACATCATCATGATCACCAAGAACCTTGACCAAAATTTAAAATGCTCTGTAAAATTATGAGAGGAAAATGTCACTTTGCCAAAACGGTCTTATCTATAATTTGGCATAAAACTAAAAAAAAGATTTCAGAAAACAAGATCATATGTTATACAAGACTTTTTCAAGTCAATTAAAAATATGAAAAACTTTTTTAAAAAGTCAGGAATGCTACATGCTACAAAAGAAAGAAAAACTAAATGCAAGTTGACTATTGGTAGTTTGTAGATTGTAAAAAAAACTTTTTGAGCTAAAGCTTCTAGCTGCAATTAAAAGATTTTATAAACTGACAGAAAAGAGTTGAGAAAAGTGTGGCTGAGAGGATTTTTGATGGGAATTTGCTATTTCTGCGACTTGATGCAAGGACATCCACACATGAACAATTTTAGAAGGGCCTTGTCTGCCAGCGCGGCGTTAAAAGATCCAGTAATTGTGGCTGCTCAGGGTTTTCTGGACCATTGAATGCACTGACATTATTCTTTTCTTGTCTTCACCTCTGTAGGGGCATGCTTTCATGGCCACCCACAAAGTTGGCTTAAATTTTCGGGGAAAGTTAACTTGTTGGCTCTGTCTCCGTACTGTACAGACATGCAGAATGTTGACTGTTGTTTGGAATGTATTTTCATGACCACAGCATTATTTTAGACAGGTATTCTAAATCTTCAATATATATATTTTAGAGGGATTAGTCTTTGTTATTTTAACGTTTAAATGTTTGGTGTATACTTTCATTTTTTAAATGAGATGAACAGAGCACTACAGCATAAGGGGCACATGGAGACATATAAAGTATCTCGTTTTCATAGTTTTTCCTCGTCGTAACCAAGTAATTTGTCAAATCGCCAGTAGTCCACTTCAGAAATGCTCCATTTTAATGCTGTTGTCTACCGCAGTTTTACCAAATTTTCTTGCAAATTTTATTACAGATCAAAACCTTTCACTGAAATAACATTTTATTCAACTGGAAAAATTCATATGCAAAATAAGTACATTTGTGTGGCTGAGCCAAAGTTCTCCACAAAATATAATAAACCTAGAATTGAAATTTGAACAACTTTACTTACTCAACCTCCGACAAAGTTGAGTAAGTAAAGTTCACTTACTCAACCAGTTAATAGTTAAATGACTCCAGTAATATAGACTGAACTCATTCAGTCCTGCTTTGGTTCTGCAAAAACTACATTCAAGTGTGACATATGTAAACCAAACCAGTAACTTGATTATGGATTTTTTATGTTACTGTATTGTTCTGAACTTGCAGAACATGGTCAATGGACCCCACGAACTGCAGAGGATGTCACCGATGTTAAGTCTGTGTGCTGTTTGTCGTTGAAGTATGTTTGGATGGAGATTACGTATTGTTATATTGTTTATAAGGTGGTGTAAATGACCAATGTGCTCATCCAAAATTGTTCAATTTGGGCGAAAAAATAACGGATCGCTATTCATATCTTTGTTGATTTTCAACAGTAATTACAAGAGGTCTGACTGCTTATACCAAACCACAGATACGTGGTAAACAAAACTGTTCTTTTTTTATTTTGGTACGTTTTGTGCAATATTCACACATACTGAGGGAAACTGTGTGCTCGGCCTGCCCCTGTGGCCCGGTTTTAATCACGAAACCGCTCCAGTCGCTGAAACAGCGGTTGTTCAAATGACCCCAGTTCATGTTTTCATGCCTGTGTGAGCCAACCTACTGCTGGATATTGGCACTGCAATAATACAACCTTAAAGAGGTTGAGGTAGAAATTAACGTGGGCGGCTTGGTGCACAAACAAACTGTTGCACAAGCAGTGCGGTGAAAAGTAGGTAAGTACATAAATACACCCCCTCAGACTGAATCAAAGCTGTGCTCTGCTTTTTTTTTTTTCTTTTAAGTTCAGAAACACGTTATGTGTTTTTTAATAGTCACCTACACTATCTTCAGTTTTTCAAATCCCAAGCAATCACAATAAAATATATGTGTCTGCAGACCTTTTTTGGCTTTTTATTTATGCTCAAGAGTTTCTATCAACGTTTTATTTGCATTTCTGCATCCCACAGGTAGAAATATGATGTGACCCAGACGCCCGTTTCTCTTTGCCACTCAACCAAATGGGAAAGAGAAGAAAGCATTGAGTTCAAGTAAACCAGCTGTATCTCAGTCTGCATAAGTCAGGACAGGAGTCTAAGAAAATAGCTGCAATCTAAGTTTGCTTCCGTCTACCATCAGGACGATAACAAAATCAAAGAAAGCAGACACAAGTTTATTTTCCCATCACACGCAATGAGATAAGAGGAAAAGAATTTCAAATAAAATATTCACTGTTATCTCATTTTTGGCTTTCAGCTACAAACAGTTTTGGTATTTTGACCTGGAACAAAAAAATGTAGAAAAAAAAAATAAAATTTTTAAATCAATGTTAACTTCAGTGAAAATAATCTGTGAGATTGTGTTCTTCTTGCAAAGAGAATGGGAAAACGGTCACAGTGCATGACATCATGACCACTTTCATTTAGCAGGTGATTAAGTAATTGCAAATAATAACGTGAAAACATTTTTGCCAAATCAATATAGAAATGGAAAAAAGACATTTCAGATCTCAGAAACGTCTTTCTGTGTCCTAAAACTTTGCAAAATGTAAAAGAAGGCACTAAATATTGTTCTTCTCACAAGAGGGAGTATTGAAAGCGTGGGTAGCAAAAATTATTTCTGGTTATTTTGTAAATTAAATGTTTCTTCTGCATGGAATTAAACTGTTGAAATGAATGATCATTTCTCTTAAGGCATCGTAAAGAGGGGTGCATGGAAAAGTAGTTAGCATTGCATGTGAGTTGAGTCCATATTCGTGAAGTTTTTGGGCACAAAGCAATAATATGTTTTGTTTTTTTGTTTTTTTCCCCTCAGAAAATTCTCCCACGTGTTTCAGCTCATTAACGCGTTCATACGTTTCATCTGTTCACATCGCGTTGCATCTTTATAGGCCTTACTTCACAGCCGTCGCACCTTTGTTCCCCCTGCATAAAACAGCGGGTCGTCAACAATCGCTTTATGTTATTGTATGTATGCTGTGAGTCACAGCGTGTCAAACACCTTTATTTCTACATCCATGTCCTCCAACAAACAGAGCTCACCTGTTTAAAGAGGTGATTCACTCAAATTATGCTCTCCAGAGAGAGACTGTGTTTGCTGTAAACACTGAAAACGGTTTTTATGTGGGGTTTCCCTGGCGTGCTTGCGATATGTTGCGATCGTGTAGAAAGGTTGTTCTGTGCTTCCGAGCATGACGTGATGCGAGTTCCGCTCCTAACTTCTTTTGTTTTTAATTTTCCTCACGTGTTCCTGGTGTTTGGCTTTCATCTGTTAATCTGAACTGTCAGTGAGTCAACAAGCAACTCCCTCAGATGCACACAAATGCCTTGTTTGCCACACCATTAGAACAAATGCCCGCGCTGATGCAAGAAGACAAGACAGAAACGAGAGAAACAAAAACAGAAGAGGCATCGGGAAACAAAGGAAAGCGCCTCGCGGAAGCAAAACCCCCCCTCCTTGTTGCACACCTTTGTGGGCAGCCTTTCTCATAGCCCACCTTAGAAAAACATCCGTGCCCCCACACGACGCTGAGCCTTGTGTTTCCTTCTGTCTTTAATCTTTTTGCGAAAAGAGCTTTTAACAAGGCCAGGGAGGATGAGTGGATCTGCCAAAGCAGAACAAAGGCAGGGAGGAACTTTGAGGGATAGCAGCAGAAAGGGAGGCTCTGTAATTTATCACCTGTTGCCCTCAGGCTGCCCGGCACTCAAAGCTCTGGGCTCTTTTTTTTTTTTCTTCTGTTTGTGTGTCTGTGTGTATGAAAGCAGGCATGAAGAGGTGATGAATGGATATAGAAGGGGGGTTAAAAAAAAAAGGACACATTATAACAAAAAAAAAAAAAAATTCGGCCAAGGACACCACAGCTCTGCATGCACTGGAGGATCCTGGTGCATTTGTGTACTTGTTTTGGGGCCAACAAATGGAAATTAGGTCAAGTAGAGCAAACAGAAAGACAGTTTCCGGAAGAGTCTAATATAAATACATTATAAAAATGACACAAAACGCCTTTTAAGAGTAATATTTTCTTGCACCATTATACGAAGAGGTCTGGACTGTTAGCACGTTTATCAAACTGGGTTAATCTACATTTTGCTGCCTCAAGAAAACGCTGGATGTTTCATTATGTTCTTCTGCCACCCAGTGGCTAAGACAAGCACTCTCAGAAGTGTGTGTCCAAACATTTGTGCTTAGACATGTATTTCACAGTGTAATATTTTATACTATACTGTATATAGTATAAAATATACAGTATAGTATTTTATACTATACTGTATAAAATAACACTGTTTATTTTCTCAGTACGTTTTTCATAAAAGTACTGAGAAATACGAATCAGGCAAGCAAGGGAACCAACCAACTCCAAAACAAGTTTGCGTTTCACTTTTACATGCTGCATTTAAACTTGGCATTGTGTTTACTGTCGCATATTTGGCCTTTTAGTTTGTTATTTTACTTTTTATTCAAGATTGCTCAGGGAGCATGGAGTGTCGGGAAGGCTGGTTCTATAATAATCAAACAGCAGCAATGTGGGCCTCTGTGTTTGTGTTTGCACAAATAAGCCATATCCTTTAGCAGAATATATATTAAAAAAAGAGAGTATGTTCTTTGATGCTGCTTTATAATATTGCAATCCATTTACAGTCTTTCACACATGGTACTGTTCAACCTGTGTTGTTGAACGTGTTCCTTTTGAGTGTCAATTAGGAAATTGGAAAGAAATTTGGTTAATGTTGGATTATGTTGTAAATTAACTTGTAAAATATCACAACCCATTCGTTTCCCTAGCAACTGAAGGTTAAATACGTTTTTAATGACAATGGGAAAAATCTGGAAAGAAAGTGACAGTCATCCAATGTTGCATTTAATGGATCCGTTCTCATTTCTAATTCTTGTTTAAAGTGCACTGAAAAGTTTTAACAAGAAATCATTTTCAAATCTATTTTCTATGCGTCTCATCTGAATGCGTTTTAGTTCACCCGACAGACGGGACGCCGGAAGGATAAATTAAACTTACGAAACTTTAGCTTTTCAACAAAAGCCCGTGAAACTCGACTCCGACATTTCCGCGGAAATTTGAACGCCGCGCAACGAGGACCGCCGATGACGTAGGCACGCAAACTGCAGCGTTTGGTTGTGGTCAAAACAGAGGAAGCCAAGAAGGGGATCAAGGAAACCTCTAGCATCGCAGACAAACACCCCAGAAGACGTGTGAACCCAGCGGTCCCACGGCCGTAACTGTACCAAAAAGAACCGCAAACGGGTCCTTGACACAGCGAGGGTCAAGATGTCTGAGACATACGGTAGGTTTGTGGAGGGTCGGCGTGTAAATTTAGTAGTTAAACGTTCACGGCTCTGTCCTGTACTCCTATGTGACAGGTTGACTCTTAGCAACGCCGCTAGCTAGCTTGGCGTAAATATAGCCGGCGAGACGCTTCGTTGCGCTCATAATGAGGATTTTGAACTTATAGCGACCATTTAACTGAATCACTTTGAGACCTCTGCGTCTGTTATAGCTAGCAGCCTCGTCCGGCAATGGAGGATTATGTCGCTCCGTTGAGCAGCCGGCGTAACGCGAGCAAACAGATGGAGAGACGTTGTGAGTGAAAGTTGACCAAACTTCTGACGAAATGCAACAGCTCCGTTTCGTCGGGCCACAAACCACGCTTCTTGCGGAAAACCCCGGTAATCTAGTTGATTGGGTTTCAAGGCAGAGGGATCCGTATTGGCTGCAGTAACCTCGCCGCTATTTTTTTTTTTTGGAGTGTTTGATAAGAAGAAGCCTTTTTAGTCCGAGGCCGAGAAAGAGGAAGCAACGCGGAGCTGCGATCACCTGCAGTTCTGCAGCATCAGTTCCCCCAACCTGAATCAAAGCAACTGCAAAGTTCTCCTTTTCATGAAGAGGGCTACGCGTTCAAAAAACAAAACAAAACAAACAAACAAAAAACACAGCACCCGGCCGCTGCCGTTTCGGTTTCTTCACTCGTGCTGATGTTTTGTCAGTCTTCTGTCTGATGCAGGCTCCGAAAGCACACCGATCCTCTCGCATCACAAATGTCTTGAAACGCCACGCCATCATCAGCCTCTCCTGTTGCACTCCCAGTCCCTCTCTCGTCTACTGGAATAACCCCTCGCCGCCTCACTTCTTGCATGAAACTTTATCCACGGGGCTTGTGCATATGAGGAAAAGCGCCAGCACTAATGGTGGCCATAATAGCCCGCCATCGATTGCTGCCTCAGTCTCCCTACACTGCCATCACTGAAGGCTCGCTTCTCGCAAATGGAGAAAATCTCATTGAAGCAGCGGCTGCATGTTCATTGGTTGCAGCTGGAACGTATTTGACATTGAATCCATGTTTGCATGTGATTGCAATGTTGTTGTTTGAAATTACAGAATGAGAGCATTACATGGTGAAGTCTGGCTTCTTGTGGTCTTTTTAAGTTTTGAAGCTGGTGTTGCAAATCTGGAGGAGAATGGCAAAAAAACAAAATCAATCAATCCATCAATCAATCAATCCATCCACTTGTCCATCTGTCCTGCTCATTCATTCACTCACCATTCATGCATGCTGTTTGACCCAAACATCCACTCATGTATTGGTCCTTTGTGCCTTGAGGTGGGCGATGTGGACTTAAAGTTTTATCACACTACTATTGTAATAACAATAAAAATGACAATAGGAACTATTTATATCTTGTATTTTAGGTAGCTGTATGGCTCTGAGTGCATGACACAAACACACATGCTGCTTTTGAAACCATATCCATTAGTAATTCTCCTCTTTAGGACACCAGTCGTATAAATAAGCTGCATGTTGTAACTGCAGCTGATCATATTTTTTGATGTGTATTGATATTATTACTGAACAGAAAATAGTAAAGGTAAATGGAAAAATATACAATTTGACATATTTGGGGGGAGGTTTCAAACATCGTTAATTGGACTTTGTTGCGACAACGAGAAATGAGAATTCCTATAAGAAACGAAAAATGACCATCTCTATTCCTTCATTCCTATCTTCTTTTTTTCCCCTCATCTCTTGCCGTACTTTTGCCTCTGACTATAAGCTCCAGAAATTTGAGATTGGATAAAGTATGGCATTTTAGCAAACAGTTTAGTAAGAAACCCGGAAATACCCGCTTGGATCCTTGTTCTTTTTAAGCAGCAACGTTAACAAATCTGTTTTCGCTTAAGCTATACAAAAAGGTTCTGAAATGCAAAATATAGCGGAGATTGCAAAACATTGTGTGTGATCATTTTTCCCAATACTTATTGCTTAATTTTAGACAACATGCGTCATGATGCCAAGTTTTATGACTCTCTAATCGAAGGCATTTCGTGTACAGCTTTCACGGTCACTGTGACAACTTGATGGCTGTTTGCAGTTCATATGAGTCCAGATATAAGGTCTGATGTCTGAAAAGATGTGGCAAGCTTTTAGAACGGAAATGTTGCCTTTTGAGTCAGTTTTTATCTTATGGAAACAAATGTGTTTTTGCAGCAAAACACTTCAATGCCTTCACCACTGCTAACCAGGCGGAATAAATCTGACCTCTAGCTCGACAACGATGCACCATAAGCTGAGTTGGTGAAGGCGGCGACAAAACTGCGCGATAAATAAATCTCACAGACGGGCAGAGTTTGCGTCGTACTGGCGAGCAGCTCACAGGAGCTGCGTAGCCGAAGTGGTCTGGCCTTGATCCTGTCAAGAAGAAGAGCCGCAATTAAATGGTTTAATTCGGAGCGTTTTCAGGTGTCCGTATGGCCCAGTCAAAGTCCAGGTTCAACGAAACGTTGACTCATCGGTTCAAGGTTTTAATCGGCTAAACATTTTTGGAAGCCATTTATTATTTTCCCCTTTTGCGTCACAGATGGCAATTCCTCCGATCGATATCTTCAAAGCTTTTGAAGTTTTTTCGCCGTGAGCCATGAAAAGTTTGCTTCACTAAAACCATTTTTAGCCTCCGACCCGTACAGCCTGAATGATTGCGTGCGAGGTTTTCTGATTAGCGGGGCGATTGGAGTTTGGCGGATGCTGCGAAAGTAGCGGCTTTAACAGGATCGGGAGTTTATCCGAGGCTCGTCTCTGGTGCAAAGAGCCACAGCCGATCTGCTGCCAACGGCGACGGTGATGATTCACGTTGAGCTCTGCCTCCTCTCATCTTTGCAGACTTCCTGTTCAAGTTCCTAGTGATCGGCAGCGCCGGTGCGGGGAAATCCTGCCTCCTCCACCAGTTCATCGAGAACAAGTGTAAGTCTCAGTTAAAAGAGGTCAGCCGTCCTTCTTCTGAGAGGCAAAAAAACCCCAGATTCATTGACTCGCTGGTGCGCAGAATGAAACCTCAACAATAAAGTGTGTACCAGTCCCGTTTCCTGACATTTAGTGCAGCGTATTGACAACTATACTGTACATATTGTACTCCACAGCTGAATGGCTTCAACAGCCTTTTACAGACAGCTTTCTACTTTTTCATTTTAGAGTATTTGATGAAAATGACACTTTTTGTCACTCTGAAGTTCAGCAGTGTCCTGAGTCAGTTTGAATCTGAAAGCTGTTTTGACAGAACAGAACATTACAGCTTCGTGATCGTCAACGTTGTTCAAGTGTATATAATAAAGTTGTCGTTCAGAGTGAAAGGGATATCTTGCAAAACGGTGTTTAAACTGTTTGGACTTTCAAACTGTCGAGATAATGTAAGCAGGACATATAAAACTTTATATTGTAAATGTTTCAGGTTTTCACATGAATCTCTAGTTTAGTGAGTGTTTGGTTTCAGTTTTTCTGGTGAGATCAGGAGGGATGCAGCAGTCTGAACGAGTATTTTACCACGTAAAGATTTCAGATTTTTCTCACACTTTTGGAAAACTTTCAAACACACGACACAATAACGGCATGTGACATCAGGGTTTAAATGCTGGGAACACGTCCAAAGCCGTTGTCCGTCTTTACTGCTGTGCAAACTACATAAATATGACATTTCTTTGTTTTTGAACTATCCTGTCGCTCCTTTGCAGTCAAACAGGACTCCAACCACACCATCGGCGTGGAGTTTGGTTCCCGGGTGGTCAATGTCGGCGGGAAGACGGTCAAACTGCAGATCTGGGACACTGCCGGACAGGAGCGATTCCGGTAAGGTCTCGCAATTTTGTGAGCGAGGGGTTTTTACCGAGCCCACATGCAGAGCGACAGCTAGACTCGTCCCAATAGCAGATTTTGCTGGACGATAAATCGTCCCCGGAGTTATTGCGATAAACGATAATATTGTCATTTTGAGACCATTTTCAAATGGTATTACAATAGTAATGGCATATTAATGTAAATATAAAATGTTTCATTTCCTGAGAACGTCTAGGACATTTAACATTTAAAAAACCAAAATAAATAAACGGGAATAGCTTACAGAGGATCTGAAATCAAAATTTAGTTTCAAAAGTGTTTATCTGTCAATGTAGACAGGAAACGGTGTCAGGTAGGAGATTTGTTAAAAAAAAAAAAAAAAAGAGGAAGAAGAATAAAAAGTGCAAACAAACCACATCGTTTGCAGTGTTTTTCAAAATGTTGGTTCTTCGATGATATTAAAGTGGACCATCTCTTTGACAATTGTGAGTTAAGCTCAAATGGGAATTATTAAGCTAATTTTAATTCGTCATACGACTAATCGAACGGTTGCTTATTGTGACGGTTCGTTTGCTCTCTGAAATGATCTCAGCGTATTGAAGTCGAGTATTTGCGTTTTGGTCTGACATTGTGTCTGTTCGCAGTTCTGTGACACGCAGCTACTACAGAGGAGCAGCTGGAGCCCTCTTGGTGTATGACATCACCAGGTAAATCACTGCACTCAGTGACCTCACTGTCTGGTTTTTTTTTTTTTTTTTTTTTTGTTTTGTTTTATGTCCTCTTATACTTAAAATGATCTGTGTCTTTAAAAAAGAAAAAAGCAACCCCGTGATGGTAGCCACCCAAAACCGAATCATTTTGATCCGTTGCAGTTGCGTCTGGCTGGACTCAAAATTGAAATGCACTGATGTGTGAAGCTCAACTGCAAATAGTTTTCTTCTTTACTCACTTTAGATCGATCTTCTCTCTCTGTCTTTTTTCTTTTGGTAAAATATGAGCAATAACTAACTATTATAGAGTCCCCATAGTCCAATGACTAAGAGGATGCAGTGAGACATGAAGACGAAGAGTGAAGTTTTGCGAAATTGAGGGAGGGGAAACGAGGCAAGAGAAGGAATGTGGTCCAGTTTGGAGTTTGTGTAACCGAAGCGAGGTCTCATCCGTGGGCAGCAGGGAAGCTGTCGGCATTCTTGGATTAAGGGAAGGAGAAAGATCATGGGAAGCGGGCCGAGGTCGAGTCGCCTCGTTTCATCGCCGCGCGGACAAGGAGTTACATCATCGGCCTGTGCTTGTCAGTGAAAACAGCTGTTAAACATTAATGTACAGGCCTACGCCCTGTTTTACCTCGCTGACCTCATGTTTCCATAGACACCAAGGCACGCAACAGGCTGTTGTTGAGCAATATTATGTTTATCTCGTACCACTACGTATGTATGTGGTAATTACCGACACGTCAACATGGGGGAAAAGCTTAGACGGACCCGCCATATCTTAAAGGTTTGCAGTCGGGCCACACTAAGATCTTGTTTCATAACCTTACACTGCTATAAGCTTCTCCACAACGTTCCCTCTGTCCTGCCTGCTTTGGTTGTTGGTCTTCATGATGCCGTTTCTTCCCACTCATAGTCATTGTCGCGTTAAAAAAAAAAACGATAAGATTCAAGTTTGTACTTTCAATCGAACGAAATGTGAAAAATACCCTTTGTCCGGTTCATGTTCCACGCTGAAACTACATCCCACTTGTTGTGTTCCAGCCGCGAAACTTACAATGCGCTGACCAACTGGCTGACGGACGCACGGACACTAGCGAGCCCCAACATCGTCATCATCCTGTGCGGAAATAAGAAAGACCTGGACGCGGAGAGGGAAGTGACGTTTCTGGAAGCCTCACGGTTCGCTCAGGAGAACGGTAACTGGCGCCGGTAACTTTGTCTCGCAAACATTTCGCGGCTGCATTCGTCTCGTGAACTTCTACCCCGCACGTTTTTGCCCCGTACGCAGAACTAATGTTTCTGGAGACGAGCGCCCTGACGGGTGAAAACGTCGAGGAGGGGTTCCTGAAATGTGCTCGCACTATCCTCAACAAGATAGATTCAGGTACGCTTTAAACTGGTTTGGTAATGACGGAGACCTCTGCCGGAGTTTGGATATATTCAATACATTTTTTATGACATTTTCTTTCCTTTTGGTTCCTTTTTAAAGGGGAGTTGGACCCTGAGAGGATGGGCTCAGGGATCCAATATGGAGACGCCTCACTGAGGCAGCTGCGGCAGCCGAGAGGCACCACGACGCAAAACAAGCAGCAGTGCAACTGCTAGGGGTCGGACTCCGTCCTTACTTGAACCCGCTGGCCCATACGGAGAGACCGCCCCCTACAGGTAGGTCGCGAGTCCTCAACCGACGCCGGATCACCTCCCTGTACGACAACCTGAAACTGACGAGACGACGTCCGTTCCTCCTGCAGCTCATCTCCAGGTGTTTTTGGGTGTGTGCGACCGCCGTCTCATGCACTTTAGACCACCTGGATCAATGTTGGTAGGTTGGGGGGCACTACTTTGACCCCTGACCTCCAGCCTCTGGGAAGCCTCCTTACCTGAGCGGCTCAGGTTTTCATCCCGCCTCTGGACAGCTTAACCCCCTCCCTCTCAGTGCGAAGACGGTGCGATGGCGAAGAAGGCGCATCATCATCAGACGCCAGAGGAGGACAAGCCCGAGGCTTTTTTGTTTTGAGCTTCTCTCCCGTCGTTTTACGTCTTCGCTTTCCCACGCTGGTTTTAAGCCACCCTAAGATGTTTTCCTGCGTTTGCACTTCATTGACTGTAAATGATTGTGAAGCTCCTTGGAGCGTTTTCATCACTCGGCCTTCGGCTGATTAGTTAATCGAAGCAAATCGTAACCGATGGTGACTCTGTGATAAACGGTCTAAATGTGTACTCTTTCAGAGGTCAGCCTCCTCCGTAGTTTGGCTTAACGATGTCGTATTCAGGTTTCTATCAGACGTAACGTCTGTGGTTTGTCATCTTATGGTATTTCTCATCTGATCAGAAAATTGGAAGAGTCGTGGGGTTCAGGCGGAGCTCAGTCAGACCCAGAGTGTTCTATCATTGAGTGTTGCTTGGTTTTTGTATTGCAAATGCACTTAGTGATGCAGAGCGATGTGCTTTAATCCAGTTTTGGTCAGAGGTTTGCCTCCTTTCATCCGCCACGTTGATCCCGTTCTTTCCTTCTTCTTTTTTTTCCTGCAGTGAATATATATTATACAGTTGCAATGAGTTTTAGAAGCAAGAATTGGGAGCACCAATGAGGTTTTTTTTGTAGTCAACACAGCGTCAAAATGACGTATAAGCCCTCAAATATAAACATAGAGTAATATTTGCATAAATTTGTAGAGAAACTACACGTTTAGTCGCCATAAAGACAATAATTCTGCCTGGACGTTTTTGCCAGTCTTCTCAAAGTAGTTTCGGGACGGCTCAAAACGTTTGAGCGGAGTTTTCACATTCTCAGCAGGGTTCAGATCAGAGCCGTCGCAGATTTCCAGCAGCTTGATGTCGGCCCGCTTCACCAGCTCCAGAACCAGTTTTAAATCTGTCGAAATCACTCAGTTGTGTCCAAGTTTCAACCTGTTGTTGATCTGAGACAGAGCTGGAGAATCTGTAGCTGGTCAGCCATCGTCTTTATTGTTACCCATTTTATGCAGCGCCAGCATAAACGGCAACGAGACAGACATCAGCATGATGCTGCCACCACCGTGCTCGGCAGCCTCTGCATCTCTCCTCTAAACATGCTCCTGCTGCACAGTGGAATCTTTGACCCTTCTCTCCTTGTGTTCACATTTCTGTCGAGGTTAAAGGTCATGTCAGCGGAGCAAGTGTTTGTTCCTTTGACTCTGGTGTCCCAGCATCTCTCTGAGCCTTTCAACTTCCTGGATTATTCTTGACCAGACTGACAAATTTATTTTGGGTTAAACCTATTAGAAATGTATTCAACAAGCTGAGCCACCATCCAATCGGAATTACTGGAGAAGTTTCTTAATGGCTAAAAAAAAAAAAAGTGTGGTTCCTCAATACATAAATATATATGCACACATGTATTTACAATTTCACATCTTCACATGTGTTGTTTTCGAAGCCATTCGAACTGTATGTTCTGTAATAATTTTATACTCCAAAGAACACTTAAAACAACTCATTTCTGCCCAAATTAAATATCTGACCTAAACTGTGCATCAAACGTTTCATTCTCCTCCACGTCAAAGTGCAACAAAGGAAATTTGATTTCCAAAGATTCCGACACGTAAATATTAAGCGATATCAAAATAAGCGATATTTTTTTTTTTTTTATTCTTCCTGGGCTTTTCCTTCCTGAGCTCCCAGTGATCCGCGCTGCTCTCCAAGCTGACGCTGGATCAGCAGGAATCTTGACAGCAAGTGCAGCTTCCTGCTTTCGGAAGCGTTCATGCTCCCTCAGATTCGTCATCAAGCTTTTGCGGTCATTTATTCATGCGTGGTCGTGTTGGGGGGGGGAGCGATGATTCAGAAATCTGTTTGCAGCCTCACAAGTAACTACTTAAGCAGACAAACTATAAAGAAGTATTGGGCTCATTCGGAGGAAAACGATGGTAGATTATTTCTTTTATGTATTTTTCTGATTTCCCGTTTGAGAGGAAAGTCGAAGGGGTTTGGGAGGAGTGTCAAAAGTTTGATTTGAAAGTAGTCAAAATATTGAAGAAAAGAAAAACATTTTGTTAAGATTGGAACGTCAGAAAGTTGGAGTGTAAAAACATTTTTCAAGAAAATGTGACGTGTTGAGAAAAGACCTTTCATCTTTTCAAATTGAGGGAAAAAGTAAGAAGACATTTTCATAAAGAGAATGTCAAAAGAAAATTGGAACTATCAAAAATTGAGGTGAAATGTGTGGGGGTGGGGGGGGCGAATATTTTCAAAGAATAAATCAGGAAAACACTGAGACTGTAAATGATAAACCAAACAAAGACCCACAACAGTTGTGAAAAAGAGCTGCTTTAATGCAACACCGCAGTTCAGGAACAGCCCGTTACTCTTTCCACTCTAAATTATTCAAATCTGAAATGGGATTTTGACCCTTTTTGAAAGCTTCAAACTTCTTCTCGATGCTATGACTCAATATTTCAACTTTAAAGAAAAAGAAAAAAAAAAAGATTTTGTTCTAGTTTGTTTTAGTGAGCCAACTCAGGTTATCAATTACTTTAGGAGGAGGGGGGGGTGGGGCGGGAGCAGAATTTCCTCAGACCGCCGAGGCAGACGTTCTGGTGACGCTGGGGTGAATCGGGTTCCACTTCAGCACCTTTCCAAACCCCTCCCCTCCCACCTTTCTGCTAAAGAGACAGGCACCGCTTGTGCGAATCGCCCATCCGACGGCTGATGAAAACAGCCAGCTTCGTCTTTACCCTGAATTATGAGGTTTTGTCCCTCCAGGCTCACGGTGGATGTTTTTTAACCCGAGTGAGTCAGCACACTGACTGGGGAGTCGGGGGAGAAACTGGGGAGGACTTTCTGGGTTTTTAGGGTATCGGGAGCGGTGAGAATGTGTTGCTTTACATTGTGCGAGTCTCATTTCTGAAAGTGCACTTTTACTTTTACAATTTCGTTTTCTGAATATGCTGTACCTATAGAAATGTAAATGTTATTTTACTTGAAAAAAAATATACTTTAATAAAGATTTTAATGTAGATGTTATCAGCTCTTATCGATGAATTGCAACTGGGGTTCCTGGTTTTGGCCTCCTCGCGTCCTGCCGTCACCCATGCTGTGGTGGAGCGAAATCGTCGCGTTCGCTTTGTGAGAAAGCAGCCGATCCTTTCTGTTTTCTGCGCACTCATGATTTGAAATGTTTCAGTTCCGCCGACTCGCAGTGAAAGCGCATTGATATGTGTGTACAGGTGTAAACGGCGGTCCTCAGAACATCAGCACAAGCATCGCTTCTTCACTTGTCTGGACTTCAAGCACTCGGGAAACACAATCCTGACTCGGTTGTTTTGTAAATGATGTGATATATATATATAAATATATATATATATCAGCCCAGATATTACTGTACATTTTAATTATAACCTATGTTGTAAATATGAATTGTCAATTGTCTTATTGAGGGTGAGTATTGCTCATTGTTTTAATTATGCAATTCCCAGTAAACTGCTTGTTTTTCATTGAAACGGTTCTCTGTGTTTCTCTTCTTCTTTGGTAACCAAATTAGTCTTTGGGTATAAACCGAGACCAATTTTTTTGCACGTTGACTGATTGGTCACCTGCTGTGAAGATGACCTCATAACGGAACAGTGGGGTTTACTGCATGTGAGGTTTGGCCACCAGATGGCGCTAAATGTCCATTCAGGAGAAAATGAGGCTTCTTAAATTTTTTTTTTTTGCCCTCATTTCTGCCTTGCCAAAATAATACTAGTTTTAAGATCAGTAAGTTTAAGAGGTTTCAGTAGTTTTTAATAGTTTAAGTCGTGCCAAATATTATTAAGGCATTTTATTTGTAAAGCGCTTTACTAAAAATTCAAGTTTCCAAAAACTTTATTTTATTCTATGTAGGTGTAAGATGCACAAAGTAGAACCTCCACCTTAGTCTTGGGTCATTTGCGTCTTTTAGTTTTCCTTCCAGGTTTGCCCCCCCATTTATTCAGCCGTCAATTTTGACCAGTTTTATTCCGTTCCAGTACGATGCCGCCGCTGCCGCGTTTCATGGTGCTGATGTGCAAAGTTAGTTTTCCACGCCACTCAGCGTTTTACGTATCAGGCTCGTTTGACCAGACCACCGTCCGTCAAGTTCCTCTGAATTTCTTTTTGCCACTCTTCCATAAAAACAGGATGCATGACTCACTGCGCTGCCAAGCGAACCTAAGCTGTTGATCTCAGCAGCTCCTCCAGAGGCACAGCGGTCTGATTAATGCTCTTCCTGTTAGACCTGTCGGCTTAGGCGGACAGTCAGTCACTGAACAGAACTTTTTATGATGACTTTTATACCACATTTCAGCAACAAGGCAAGTCAAGCTAGTAGTTTTGCTCCATTTTCACTCAGCACTTTGACAATGGCCTCCTTCCCTTCTCACTCGTTGAGCAATTATTCGCTGAGATTTCTTCCTAGCAGACTCCACTTTCCCTTCCACAATGGAATCAATGATGCTTGATATTTTAGAAAGTTATCCACCGACTCATCTACCTTGTTACCTGCTGAAACGGAGATGGGAAAGTAAACTTGAAGGTTTTGACTGTGCTGCCCTTAAGAAAAAAAAAAAACAGGTTTATAACCTGCCACTGCTTTAAACTTCCCCTCAACTGTATCCATGGTCTGTTTTTGTGATGCTGTTTGTTCATTGATTTTCTTTGAAGAACCCCTGAGCCTTTTTAAATATAAATACAGCTGTTCTCTGATTAAATTACACTCAGGTGGGCTATTTACAACCTAAGAGACTTGTCTTGGTAAACTGGGATGAATACAAATGTGCCTAACACGTGTTACATTTTTATTTGTAAAATGTTGACTTTTTTTTTTTTTTTTTACATCAACACTACCTCATGTCTAAAATCCCTTTAAAAATCACTGAAGTGTTCAGCTTTAATTGTGACAAAGTGTGAAAAAGGTGCAGGTTAATGGATACCGCCATGACAGCCCCATCATTGACATCGTAAGTCATACTAATAACACAGTTTGTTCAATTTTTTTTTGTTTATTTACACAAAAATGGGACACACAGGTGTTGAACTGGAGACATCGTATAAGGTTCACAAGGAAGGAAGTGGCAGATTGTTCACTGATGTTCCATCGATGATAAAACGTTGGTCAACGTGTGAAATCAACTGTGCGACTGGATATGGTTGAAATTAGAATGACATTTTCAATTTCACAGGCGTTTAACTCCAGCAGAGACGCGCATGAAAGCAGATCGCTGTGACTTCACGAGGGAGCTTAAAATGCAATTTCGCTTTATGGCGAGCCAAAGGAATGTGCGACTCTCTGGGACCTCATTTCATAATACTCGACGACAAGATGCACAGTATTTACACACAAACATCACATCACCGCCTTATGGAAAGTACGCTGAACGTCTTAAGTTTCGTCTCCATTTGAAGTGTTTCGAGAGGGACCCAACAAGCACCATTTGTTGAAATGGAAAAAAAAATCAAAAGATAATCCATCATGTCATCCGCCAGCCTGAAGGATGCCTGACCCGCCACAGGTCAGCATAACATTGAAACTGTACTTCATTCGAGTAGGATGAACTCGCTGTGACGAGTTAATCGCTCTAAAATGAATTTCTACTTGTCGTCTGCTTGCAGCGAGAGTTGAATAAAAAAATGCAGATGAGCCTTGAAGAATGCTGCGACGCTCCCGAGGCTACTGCTTTTTGACTGCAAGGCTTTCATTACCATCTGTGGTCCACTTTTTTTTTTTTTTGGTGCTTGTTAGCTAAAAGTAGTGCCATTAGATGAGTGTACGGGTTAAAGAGCAACAAAAGGGGGCTAACAGTTTTACACCGATTCCAACAGTGCACAGGGATAAATGAGCCGATTTACTTGTCAATACACAGAATAACTAGTTTCTGCCCCCGCTGGCTGACAGAGAACACAAACATGACTGGACCTTAGTGAGGATCTCACACAGTAACAAATACAAGTGTTTTTCTGTTCACCTACTGACAATCGCTGTTCCACGTTTACAGAGTATTGCGAAGTCTAATTTTTCAACGGCAAGCAGTTTCGTTTACCTCAGATATCAGTATTTAGACAGTATTGGCTATGTTCTCTAAACACGGCTTCCTTGCGGTCATCGAAGAAGTGGCAGGACAGAGACGTGGTTGCTTTTCAGAGCGATATAAAACACGGAGAAGCGAGGGTTGAATGCCAGGGGCTGCAGATAAAAGAGGGATCGGCTTCTATTCTAGCGACTGGAGCATGAGGAGCTGCTTGAGGACCTTGGTCTGACTGGTCTCCCTGATCTCTCCTGCCAGGAACATCTCGTCCACCACGGTGTACACCTTGAAACGCACACAGGAAGTAGACAAAAAAAAAAACGCACAAGGAGCTGTCATCGCTGCTGCATTTGGGTTCCTAAAAACGATCGCAAAGTCTCGACGTGAAACACAATCTCACCTTGTAAAAGTTGAACACAAGGTCCAGTTCACACACGTTGTGAAAATATTCGTTCAGCACCTTTAGGGAGAAGAAGAAGAAGAAATCGGGAGAAATCAACGTTCTGATTGAAACAAGCTACTTTAATAGCAAGCTCAGTTTTTCTCTCATTTGTCTGAATGGATTAGAGATAATGGAATTCTCAGCTGTAGCACCAAAAGAATGAATAAAAAAAAGGACAAAAATAAATATCTTTTCCTCTGCATGTAGCCACACAGAACAAGACAGGAGGCTCACTTTAAGATCCTGCATCGCTGTACATTAAATGTGTCTGTCGAGGTCAAACAGTAAATTAAAAGACCTTCATTCCTGAGCAGGCAAGACAAAAAACGCTCAACTGTTTGTCTTAAAAAAAAAAAAAAAGAGAGAGAAACTGATTGTACTTCAAGCTTGAAATTTCAGGAGTTGACTAAATGATAGTGACGCATAACTTAAGACAAATATATTGCAAACATTTTACAAACTACAAATCGGGTTGTAAAAAAACAGTTACACGTCATTTCTAAGTAGTTTTCACATCGTTTTAAGACTTAATATATACATTTGAATAACTGAACCATCATTCATTTCAATTTTGCTTTGCGTACGTAGGAGCAATGGGGGAAAACTGTGTGCACAAAACTCAGCGGAAACAAAATCCCACGTGCTACTAGAGCTGGGTTGCTGCACGTTTTACCCTCAGAACTTCCTCAACTCTTTATGGCAAAGAGGGAACAGGTGCTTCTCAGAAACATTGCTCCATACAGACGTGGAAGCATCAGGCAGTAACGGTCACGTATTTGATGTCCTTACAGTGAGATAATACTTCAACTGACTGGAGAGATAATAAAGTTTGACATTTAGACGCAGCAAGTAAATAAACCAGAAAACATTCTTTCAAAAAAACAACAAAAAACCCCCCAACAACAATAAAAAAAGAAACAAGAAACCCTCTGGAGACATTCCTGGAAACCAGTAGACCACAACAACTAAATCATCACAGTTCACGTGCTCCGTCTGCATCGTGCGCGTTTCAGTTACTTACCTCCACAAAGTTGTGGATGGCTTCGAGGTATGCCAGGTTGTTGTCGGTCACGTCCACGCAGATGCAGAAGTAGAGGCCAGCGTAGCGCCGGTAAATGATCTTGAAGTTCCTGAACTGTGCGAGTGAAACAAAGAAATACTCTTTAATAACCCAGCGTCTCGTTTCATGACATCAGCACTTTCGCCACAGCTTTGCCATAAGAAAAATTTTTTTAAAAAAAGTTGCGTAAACGTAAAAAAAAAAAAATCCACAGGATGAAGAAAGAAAAAAAAACAAGGTCAGACTTTTGTTTATATCTGATGGCTCGACAGATGCATCAACCTTGAATTGAAGGTTGGACAATTCAAGGTTGCACAGAAACTCAGGTTCCTTTGAGTTCAATGAGTCATTTTTCATACAAAGGAGGAAAATGACTTGAGCGAATGAAAATGAGTGAATTACGACTCATTTCAAGCCTCTCCTAAAACATGCCAATGCCCTGCACAATAAGCTACAGGTAAACGATTGGCTTGATATGAAAATGGTTAATGTAGGACTCCCGCAAACATAAACGCTTATAAAAATTCAAACGGAAATATTTCACATTTAAAGCGTTTTCTGCATCAAAACACACACACACACAAAAAATGGCTTTTATTTTCAGCGGATGCTTTCATTTTAAATAGTGATTACAGTTTTCATCTTGAGGGAAAACAACAGAACAATAGTCATAGCATAGAGAGGGCTGCAGCTTTGCACCAACTAGCTGGAAAACAGCAATTATGTTAATCTGGACTCTCAGCGAGATCTTTTAACAATAAACACTCTTGGGAAAAAAAACAAACGTGCAGAGCCCTCAATCTGCTGGAGAGAAAATGGTGCAAAGAATGAACCAAGAGTTGAAACATGAACAAATCCCCTTACCTCGACGAAGTTGGTGTGCTTGGCGTCCCTGACGGTGACCACGGCATGCACTTCCTCGATCAGCTTCTGTTTCTCGTCGTCGTCAAACTGCATGTACCATTTGGCCAGCCGTGTCTTCCCTGCTCGGTTCTGGATGAGGATGAAGCGGATCTTTTCCGAGGAAAAGACAGCAGAAAAAGAAACATTAGTAAAGCCGCAACACAAAATACAAAAAGTCATCACCTTAGTCAAAGCAATTCAGTGTGGGGAAACAAATATATATATATATATATATATATATATATATATATATATATATATATATATATATATATATATATATATACATTTAACGTTTTAAAGGGTGAGCAGTGTGGACAGGTTGGTAAAGAAGTCATTGTAGCTAGAAACTACTATAGCCTAGCTAATGAGAAATGACTACAGCTATTTGTTTAGCAACGTAACAGTCCAATTAGAAAGCCAGCCATATTTTTAAACTAGTCTGAGTCAACTGAAGACATTTTGACTCTTTTGGTCAATAAATAAATCGCTAGCGTTTTTTTTTTTTTTGTCCCCCTGCTGACTGAATGAAGAGCTTATCAGTCCAACCCTCAAACGGTAGCAAACTCCAACTGACATTTTGAGTAAAGCCCAGCAACGCAAAACGATGACGTAGTTACCATTTTCGTTTCCCAAATAAAGTCTTCGCGAGCTCAAGAATAGCGAGTTCCTGAGCAGAAAAAGCACCACTTTTACACTAACACATCAGTATTTCTTCTATTGACCGCTCGTCCGCTATCTTGCCAAGCTAACCGGAAGTGCAAAGCTACGCCAAAGTACCGTTGCATGATGGGAAACGTGTTTCTGGCGCACTGGTAGGAATCCGGAACTTTCAGTTTGAGAACTACAAAACCCATAGATCCTGCTTGACGAGTTCTTAATGAGTTGCGTTAAAAGTCACATGAGTCCATCAGTTGGTTGCGATGCAGAGATGGGAATTCCGAATTTTTTTTTGGGATCCGAAAGAAATGGCTTAGTTCTTCGAGACGTTAACAATTATTAAACAACCGCTCTGACGTTTCATTAGTATATGTAGCTACGTCCACGAATATCAATACTGTTCAACTTCAGCTTTATTAAAAAAGCTTTCAAATATTTTGAATACAGAAATGTCATTTTTGTTATGGACAAGGATATATGAAGCCAAACTAGTCCACTCATTGCATCTAGGTACAGGAAAGCACGAGATTCTGACAGTCCAATAACCATTAGTGAATATGTCAGTAAAAATATAATATTAATAACTAATTTTGAAACAGAAAAGTAACAACTATTTCAACCACTTCCAAAACAAGTAATTAAACTAGCTATAACAGTTTAAATAATATTTTCAATAACGTGTTTTTGTGAGTCCTATTTAAATCCACAGATGTTGGTGAAAAAATAGAATAGACACCTGTCACATCAGTATTTGTTCTTAAATAGTCCCACTCTTCAGAAAAATTAGATCTAAGTCTGGACTCTGGACTCCTGTGTTAAATTCTTAATTGGTAGCAACTGTCTTTAGCAGAAGGCTAAAGGTTTTGTACCAACACTGACTGGCCCAGAGAACTGTTCATGACTAAGCCACCAGTTACTACACCTGCAGAAAACCAGCACAAAAGAATCATGCTGGCTCCACCAGAGGGATCGGTGTTGTGCAGGTATTTTGCTCCCAAAATACCTTCTAGAATTTTGGCCATGAAGCTCAACACTGTTTTCATTAGATCAAAATACATCTGCAAATGTGCTTTCAGTACACTTTGCTAAGGTTCTTTTCTTTGAAAGAAATGGTGCCACCCTGTCCCACGGGTGTCATGGGGTGGGGTGACCAGTCTCTTTCTCTTCACTTATTAAAACATATCCCTTCAATTGGATGGTGACCATGTTCCATGGTACATTTAAAGCCTCATTAATTATTTTTTTTGTGTGTTTTCCTCTGACTGATGCCTTCTGACGATGAAATTACTAGAAGCTGTTGTTTGTATACTGTGGCCAAGAAAACGCTGGAAGTTACTTAGGGCTAATGAGACACGCTTTCAAATAACGGCTCCAGTTTAACGTGAGCTTCGTCGTGGTGCGTGTTAGTGACCACATCCTCAGTTTGCGTCCAACGGCACCCTCTTCCACCATATCATTTTCAATTCTTATTTTCTACCCTTTTTGTCTTTCATTGCACAGGTCAGATTAAAAACAGAGAAAGTTCTAGCATGTCTGTTTTTCTAGCAACACAGAGGCCTGACATTTTACCAGTGATGCTTAGATTTTTATGCCTGTTGTGTTTTTAAAACAAGTTATTTGTGCTTCGCTCCTTCATCGCCAGGCGTCGGTTTTTGTACACAGGTCAGACCGGGCCGCCAGCTCACCAGAGAACATTGCCCAGACAGTTTGGACAGCTTGCCCTGTGAGCACTTTGGGCGAATCGGGAGTCAGAGGGAGAAAGGGGAGGTGGTGGACTGTGATTGTCAGGGATTGCACAACTGCGAGGAAAGGAATGTGCTCGTCCTATGGGACCCAGAAATATGTCAGCTGCAAAATGCGGAGAAGAGTTGAGGTGGAACAGCAAAAGAAAGAAAGAAAACAAGAAAGATAACGGAAGCTTGCAAGTGGCTCAACAAAAGGAGTTTGTCTTCCATGCGGTGCCTGCGGCAGTGTTTTGGCACCAATGTGCTTGGCTTCATAAAAGCGCCATTACTGTGGTAATCTCTAAGCAAGGATGAAATTGCTCAGATGGTGTTTGGCATTATAAAACAACATGAGAAAGAGAAAAAGAAGGAAAGGAAAGCAAATGGAGGAGAAAGGCCTTTGAAACAGAGACAGGTTGCTCAGTTGAAACTTTGACCCCTGCTAACCTTGCTTTGTGCAATCGGGATCATGCAAATATTGCTAAAAGCCCTGCAAGCAATGTGGCGTTAGGTGTGCGTGTGGTTTTTTTTTTAGCACTAGTTGAACATTGCTTTGCTAGGAAATCACAATTTATGACATTAACGCTCGTACTCTCCTACCGATAACATAACAGCTCAATAAAGTTGGTGGTAAAGCCACATAAAGTATAGTTTAATATTAAACTGATTTTAGATCAAGAGCCTAAAAAGGCATATTTCAGGAAGTTCAAGAACTCACAGAGAGCGAGGGAGAAAATGTTCAGGAGAGGGTTCCAAGCACGAGACATTAAACATCTGTTTGAGCTCTTGTGCGACTCTGCAGTCATTTCTCCAAAGTACAGCGCCGCTGACATCCTCGGAAGATTGAATTATTCATCATTCGCTGGCTGAACTTATCAAAGTACCAACCCCGTCACTGTAATTCTTTTATCAAGTGGAGGACTCTGAGCACAACTCAAGTAATTAGGACTAACCTTTGAGATGATTGATTTTCTAAGGAAGGAAATATTTCCCCTCTCTGCTGCCGCTGACGCTGAATCAGGCTTCGGGTCAGAGTTATCAGGTGAATCTTTTATTGGGTGAAGCATAGGAGGGATGGTTGAATATGCCAGAGAAGGACTAATGTTTGACTTTGTTCGCGTGAATCTGGATCAGCTGTAAAAGAACGGAAGTGGTATGTGTGACCCCTGGGGCCGGGGAGGGAAATGGAACAAAAATATACTCAGTTAGTCCGTTTCTAAACTGCAGATGAACCGCTGTAACAAAGCGAAGGCTCCCCGGGGCCAATAAATCGAATCCTATTTGAATAATTTCTCACAGAGACAAATGTAAAATTTATCTTGTGTGCTTCTGCGCTTTAAATTTACATTGAAGTCAATTTATTGTTTTATGGTGAAAAAAAAAAGCTACTCGAACTTTTCTTATAGAACTTTTGTGTTGCTTCAGAACCAAGTCAACACGCTGTCATGCATAGAACAATGACCTTTGCTCTCTATCGGACAATTGGTCTGCAAGGTTAGTACATCAACAACAGATCTTTGACGTAATTTGGTGCTAAACCAGTCAGTGATTCATAAACCAACAAAAATATTTCAAAGTCTATTCTCTCAGCAGAAGTCTTTTGGATCATCTGAAGCTGTCTGATTGATTTCTTTGGGCAGACCTACAAAGACTGTTGCAGTATTTAAACTAAATATAAAAGCAAGGATTAGTTTTTCCATTTCATGCTGGGACATTCGTCCGTCTTTCCTACAAATGTTCTTTAGATGATAAAAGGGCAGTTTTGACATCCGTGCCGTGATTTGATCAGTGCTTGGATGGGTTAATAGTGGTGACACTGTATTGTAGAGCTGTGTATCAATCTGCATTATCATTGTCATATTCTGAGCTACTGGGCGCATGTAGCAGATGGAGCCATGGGAAATTCTGAATGGGATTTTTTGTCGACTGCAACGTTACCTACTGGGATAAAAAAGACAAAGAAAAGGGTATAGTGTTTTTGAAAAGACACTATACCTAACGCGACACTTTGCTCTCAGATTGGGTCCCAGGTTTTAGTGAGGCTGAAGTTTTAAGACTAGCCTTAAAACTTTCCTTTTTGATAAAGCTTGTGGTTTAAAAACGGCCATGTTGAATTCAAATGACTTCTTCTGTAAAATGCCTTGTGATGACATTTGTTGTGAAATCGCACTACATATACAATCTGAATTGAACCAATGCCCACAAAGCAGTAATGATGCAGGTGCAGATATGAAAGAGTGAAAAAATATTTAACCCCAAAATACAAAACATGACTAAGATTTGTGGCATAAAACCAAAAGTTATGTAAAAAACAAAATAAGATCAAATTTCCACGCAGGGTTGAGGTGACTCTATGGTTTTTAGTTTTATGCGCTTTATTTAAATACCAGAACAATTCAAAGGTCATGTATTATTTTTTAAAAAAAATCACTCAGACATCATTCAATTAAAAATAAACCTAAAGTAAATGTCACCCATAATGCCTTTTTTGTCACATTTGTATTGTTGTGCTGTAATTGTGGCATCAGCCGCTGGGAGGGGAGAGACTCTCTGCTTTCTGTGAATAGGAGAGGAGAAGGTCCGCCATTATTGGGGAAGCTGAAAAAAAAAAAAAATCGGCTCGTACTCAACGTCACGCATTTATCCTGCGAGAGAGAGAGACTGAGTGAGAGAGAGAGGGAGAGAGAGAGAGAGAAAGAGAGAGTGAGTGAGAGAGAGAGCGAGAGAGAGGGAGAGAGAGAGAGAGCGAGAGAGAGGGAGAGAGAGAGAGACTTAACACGAGAAAGGAAAACACAGCGCCTCGCGACGAGCTGTCCTTACTCTGGAAATAGCGTTGCTGTAAATGACGGCCGAGCTCCCAGTCGGCTTCCATACGGACTCTTTTGTTTCGTTTCCTTGTTTTCTTTTATTTCAGACACAACAAAGGAAGCAATAATTGCTGAAAACAACGTGGTGGTGATCCGAGAAAGGGGGGAAAACACACCGAAACAGCTTCCCGACGCCTTCCCCCCTCTTTTTCTCTCTCTCTCTCTCTCTCTCTCTCTCTCTCTCTCCTTCGCCAGACATTTCCAGCCCATGTGAAAGGACGGGACTTTTTCCTCTTTTATTTTGGGAAGATTTTCTCTCACTCTTTTTTTTTTTTTTTTTTTAAACTGCTGCTGCTGCTTTTAAAGCCGTTTTTCCTCCTGAAAGAGAAAGTGCAAACGCTCATGGTCTGAAAACTTCAGACTCCAGCGGGGGGGGGGGAGATGAGCTCCTAATGCAGGGGGAAATGGGCCAGACGGCGTGTTTACTAGAAAACCTGGGGGAAAATAACCGATGCGAGTCTTTCTAGGGAGTGCTGTGTGTTTATATATATATATATATATAAATATATATATATATTTAAGGAAAAAGTCTTTCCCCGGCCGTGAGTCGCAGAGGAGCGACGAAGAGGAAGAACGCAGCGGAACGAGAGCTGGGAGGACAGGACTGCTCGTGGTATGTAGACTCTTCCTTTCCGTACATGATCATAGCAGGGTGATAATAAGCCGATATTTTCGGATGTTTTGTCGTTTCCCGAGCGGCGCAGCTCGTGCTGGGCTGAGCTGCTGCGAATCAGGAGAGAGCTGGGAGCCAACCCCGTTCCTCCCCACACAGGGCTGGCACCATTTGAAGCCCTTAGTTGTAGCAATAAGGATTCATTTCTTTCTTTCTGTATTTATTTTTCTCATGATGCATGGCATTCATATTCAGAGCCACTCTGAGGTATGCTGGTTTCAGTATGGAATGGGAAGATTGTTAAAAAAAAGAAGAAGAAGAAGAAGAAGTGTACCTCAAGGCTTTAAATCGAATGATTTTTGCCAGGCCTGGAGAAACTCCACAACATCATGCATTCATTACAGGGCAGGATATGATGGCTACATGTGTTTGCTGCCTAATCTGTACTATCAAGTAAAGTGGACTGAGTGTATCTCTGGTCCCAAAATTCAGTGTTCTTGTCGTGCTGTAGAAATTGGGAGTGAGCTTCAAGCTGACCTGCAGAGATGCATGAAATGGGTAGAGATTTCTGTCCTCAGTTGACTCGGATTGAGCGGCAGGTTAAAAACTGAAATTTCTACTTGTTCCCCTTCTGGCTCTTTGTCAAATGCATCAAAATGAAGAAGTCCCACCATTTCTAGTCGGTAAGCTCATTGACCAGCAGCAGCCTGTCCTTTTGATGGGCTGTTTTGACTTGAATAAGTCCGATCTGAGTTAGGGACGGATGCTTTCGAAGAATAAATTAGCTAACTCTCATAGGTCCATAATTGTCCACTACAAATGAACCTTGCGTACTTTTTTCACCTTGCTGTATCAGGTGAAAAAAAAAGATCATCGTTTCGGCCGGTAAGAGCTGATCGGTGCATTTCTGTATTTTCCCATTTCTGCGGGACAAATTGCTTTTAGTCTTTTCCGATGGCGTACACCAATCACGCCTTTTCCAATATTAGGATTGATTAGAACGGAGTCAAGTTAGGAATGATTGCCGTCACAAGATTTAGACTCCCTTTTATTGCCAGGTCATTCACTGATGTGTCACAGTTTTATTTCAACGCAAACCGGTCATCGCTTCTGCAGCCACTCCCTTTCTCTTGGAGTCCCTCTGCTGGACTTGAGTGCTTTTCTTTTTTTTTTTTTTTTAACAAGTGGATGCTGGCTGTGAAATATTCCCCACAGGGCGAGATAACTGTGGCCTGTCCTCAACATGCAGGGGGGGTGGGGGGGGACTTTGAGTTGTAGCTGCAGCCACACAGGAACTGCTGTGTCATTGCTTGATAAACGAGGCCGTTTGCACAAAAAAAAAAAAAAAAAACGGGAACTTTGCGAGTTCAACTTTGATTGTCTGTTGTCTGGTGATGTGTGTGGCGGATGGGGCGGCTTGTTCCAGCAAATCTAGTGACTCATAATCCCGCATTTGCCCTGCGTGTTTTGACTGAGTACGTTTGATAAGTCTTTCTTTTTTAGATTTAATCCAGGCTGTATTAGGATGACCAAGCAGACTGAGTGAACACATGCGTGTATAGATTTTCCCAGAAAGATGGTGTTTTCTTTGTTGTTTTTTTTTTTCTTTCACTCACAGGTAAATGCATTAGCAGCTGTCAGCTCTCCTCTGCTGTGCTTGATTGGGCCCTTTGCAATGCAGTCACACCTCTCTGGGAAGTCTGTCTTAACTCTAATAGTTGTGCCATTTGTTCAGGCAGCGGGCTAGCTAGCCGCTTTCACCCCTGACATTGTGCCTCAGGGCTGTGCATCGAGATGGGAGGCCTTGGGTTTCGACCGTGTTCCTGAGATTAGAGGATGCAGACTTGGCTCATCAGGATGTAGGCCAGGAATGCAGATACTTTTCTTTTTTTTTTTTTTCTGTTTTGTTTTGTTTTGCTGAGGTCACTGGATGACAGATCCTGATCGGGACATGTTGTGGCATGCAGTTTATCACAAATTCTCTCTTTCTGAATATCAGCGTAAGAAAGGTGGTTTGTAAATATGCACAGACTCAGATTTAGTCAGTTTTCACAGAATCTTCACTGATTGGTGATTGGCTGATCAATTGATTAATAAAAAAAAAACAATAGGGATGCACAATATATCGGCACTAACATCGGTACCGGTCGATATTAGTCATTTTTTGGCATATTGTATCGGTCTGACTAATAAAACTGGGCTGATGTTAAGAACCAGTAGTTATTTCCATATCATTGCTATTTGGAGGATGTTCATATGTTGTTTGTTTAGTCATAGTGATGCTGCGAAGGATTTTTGGGAGTTTAACCGAAGCAGATAAGAAGTGGTGAAGTCAGCAGTGTGGTCATTTTTTTTTTTCAAGGCGTCAAAATCTAGATAACATCGGTGAATACCTGTCATCGGCCATAACAGGATGTCGATATCGGCCCAGATTTTCCTATCGGTGCAAAAAAAAAACACAACATTTTTCTGTCATTATCAAATCAGAGACCCAAAAATCTGACATTAGCTGTGCTGAATTTATTTGATCAAAGAGTAAGAAAGTAATAATAAGCCTCACAGTCACTATTTCCCTGTTTGACTTAACATATTCTGTCCACATTAACCCCCAGCTTTTATTTGCCAGTGCGCTGCTGGGTAAATCACAGGCCACTAACCTGCTCATTTGCAAATTTCACAACTGTTCCACCTGTCAGCATGAGCTGACTCCATTCACCCAGCATGGCAAATTTCCCCACTTGTGAAATTGTGCTTTCATAATTTTTTTTTTTCCCCCCACTGATGGTTCAAACGAGTGAATTTTTCATTATTATTATTATTATTATTATTATTATTATTATTTCCTGAAAGTCTGTGTTTGGTGCATAAAAGAAGCTAATTATAGTGGCCAGCTCTGGACTTCTCTGGACCAGATTACACTCGCTCTCTCCTCTCAATGACCGCCTTGTTTTAGTGTCTGATTATTAGGCAGAGAGAAGTGCATTCTGGGATGATTGTATCTGAATTTCCATTAGAAAGTGTGCCCGCGTCAGTCGAACTGAGGCCTCCTCTGTGCCCGCTGTTTCTGTTGCCTCGCTCGTTACAAATTTGCGGATGATTTATAGGACTTCGCTCAAATGTTCTCTGCATTAGTCCTTTAAATTAAATGACCGTGAAAATAATTCACAGTTGAGCCAGTGAGCCAAGTAGACTGGTTTCACTTTATAACGCAAACTCACCTTACCATTTGTCACAACACGCGTATTATATTGGAGCTCAAAGACATTTCTATTGTGCTCTAGTTACTATCCAGATGTTTTTTGTAGAAGTTGTTTAGATGTTGTTTGCCCCCCTGTAGAACAGCATGTCATAGTCAGTTCTTTGATTTGCACGTTTCCAAGCACACTTACTTCTGGTGACGTGACATAAGGCTTAAGGCAACTGATCTTAGGAATAACTCTGTGTTTTTTTTTTTTTTTTTTTTATTGTTTTCACTGCAATACCTCCGTTAGAGGTGCAAACAAGTGTTTTGTACAGCTGCAGCAAATGATTGAGCTGTGCAATGGGACACATATTTGTTCCAGTGAAAGGTCCGAAGGCAGTCCTTGCCATTGTTGATGTCGCCACCTTCAGTGGCATCCTTAGGTTGGGAGCTATCAGTGTAAAACTTGGGCTCAAATGCAACTTAAACAAAAGTTGATTATCTCCTCGTTCAAGAAGCTGCTTGATTCTTTAATGTGTTGGGACGTCACCAAACCAAGGAGACATAACGCTGAATTAGCATTTCGTTTCTTCGAGAACATTCCAGAAACTTTGGTTTGTAAAATAAATCCTACTGTTGGAAATCCACACTTTGTTACATGGCTTTGCTTTTATTGGGAGTGTAAATTTGTTGCACAGCACTTCATACTATGTTTTATTTTATCTTTAAGTCACATTCAAATAAGAAAACAGCAGTAACAGCGTTTGGGCTTCGTGTGACCATAGCGACGAAGAACCAGGATGTGAGCCGCAGAGGAATGGTGACCTCTGGAAACGAGCGGCCGTTGTTTTGCCGTTCCAGCTCCAATTACACAACAGAGGAACAAGGGGCTGTGGTAATGTGGAAGAGCCATGGAGAGCCCGGGAGCAGGGAATTCTGGGAAAAGCGAGAAAAAGCAAAAAGGGTGACACAACAAAGTCGGCTGTCAGTTCGGAGGCAGCAAGAGTGAAACAGAGCGCGAGCGAACTGCTGCCAGTTTCTGCTTCAGGCTGTGTCTCTGGTATGTGCCCTTTTGGTGTTTGTGCTCATGGATCGACCAATCAATGTCGGCCATAAGTAACCCTGCTGCTCAGCTATGGCCCGGCCGAATTCCATGAGTCAGCACGTCCGTAGATAAGATGTTATGATTGAGTCTCCTGGCAGTGAAATTAGGCCACTGCTCAGAGGTCAATAGGTTGGACTTGTGCTGCTGGAGTCGCTCACACAACGTTTGTTTCACCTGCATGCTGCTGCTCCAGCATGTTCTGCAGGTTTAAAGTTCAGCCAGGTTGGCAGGTTGCCTTGGGAACTGACTTAAAAGACTTGATACGCTTGAACACATCCTCCTTCACACATAATGGGTGTAATAGTGTCTGATTATTTTTGGGATGAGTCAGTGTTGCTGCTAAAGGCTTGATACGGTGATAGACTGAAGGCACTGGAGTTCCCACTGAAATTCACCTACGCAAACATTTAAAGGTAAACGTGACGATGTTCATAATCTTATATGACACTGATTTGATTTTGTTTATTTGTTTTGTTAACCTGATGTTCAGGCTTGCTATTTTTCTGTCAAATTTGGGGCTGATGCAAGCAGAAGGGGAACTCCACGATTTCTCGTTTAACTTTCTCACTGGAGATTCTCGCTGTTGGCGCCTCTGGGCTTCCTGTAGGAAGTCCACCTATGATGCGTGGCTGGGTGGGAGGGAAGAGGTGGGCCAGAAGAAGTGGAGAGCACAGGGTCAAAGGTGAGGAGAGGAGCTGGAAAAGGTCAGCGGTCTGTTTTGTTATTCATCCATGTTCGGCCAAAGGGGGGTGGTGGGGGGGTACTTTCGGGGTCATCTGATTCTTGTAAAAGCGATAACTCTCGAATGCCCCAAGGGTCTGCCTCTAATATTGGTGCGACTGGTAACTTGGATCCTGCAATTAGCAGGATAGAGTGAAGTGCTAAATTATAAGGAATAAATCCTGTCATAAAAAAGTTGTAGGTTGTAATTAATTATGACACAAATGACTGGCGTTAAGTGATGACTTTTTTACGCTAAAAGCCTGTCTGCGCTCCGTTCCTCGTTATTAACTCAAAGCAGTTTTTTGATACTTTTCAACAGATAGAAAAAGGCTGAGCTTCCGAGACTGGAAGTTCATTTGAAGATGCTCCGATAAAATTTCTGTGGCCAATCTCTGCTTTCTGTAAAACTTTAATTTGATTCTTTTCGATTTTCTATTGGAGAACCAGAATAAAGGATGCAAGGACAGCATTTAAAACTTTACTCCTTTGCCTCTGCTGGAAGTGGGGTTGTTTTATATGCATACTAGACACAGAGGCAATGTCAAGGCGCTTTGTTTCTTTACTACATGGTTTTTCCAGACCGGATCATTCTAACCATCTTATGTTAGCAGTTAGTATGAAAAACCACTGGGTGAAAGTCTTGCTCTTGCTCTCTCTATCGCAGCATGAATGAATTGTTGGTATGTCATGACATTTTTTACAAGTAATTTTTTTTTTTTGTCTGCTACTTGCTACTTTTTGTGCTTTGTCATTTTTATATTTTAAACTTCTTATAGTTCCAGATACTACGAACTCTTTCCTTTGAAACAGTGACTCTGCAAAAGTGTGCTGCCATTTGTATGGCCTGAAATTATTTAGTGTTTCACGTATAGTTAGAAAATGCTGATTTATTTACTTTTTTTCCCCCCTTTTCAGTTACTTAAGAAGCTTATTGTAGCTTCTTTGTTGCTCTCTCACCTGACCTGGCTCACCTGACGTCAATCAACGGTTGTCATGGTTACTGAACGCACGGTCCTTTCGTGATTAAACTTATTTTACAGGATCGTGTCGCAGCAAGAGATGTGAACTGTCACCTTGACATTTATTTTTTTTTTGAATGCTAACATCACGTGTGGATGAAAACTGGATTTTAAAACTTGACTCGGGTGTGAACGGACAGATGATGCTCATGTGATTGCCGACACGCCCAGCTTGCGGGTTAATCTCAAAAGACACCAGAAGTGCTGATTGACAGAACATAAAAATAAAAATGGGGAGGAAATAGCAGCTGGTTGAATCAGAACTAAACAAAAGCAATTTTCAAGTTGCATCAAGTGACAAGAGCGAGGAATTGTCCAAAATATGTCCAACACTTCAAGTGAGACTAAAAACGTCAGTAATCTTTAGTGTAAATTAGTGTAAACGACAGCAGTTTATTTTAATTCAAATGAAGCACTTTAAAAAATTTCAGTCTATCACGGTCATCTTATGTTTTCATGTGACTTTGATTCAATGTTTTCCAAGTCAGATTCGGATCTGGGTATTTGAAGGACTGAGGAACATGTTACACCTTGCCCGAAAAAAACAAAACCGCTTAAAAACAGCTTACATCAGGTTCACAAATCAAGGTTTAAAATAAGATCACACACACACACAAACACACACACACACACACACACACACACACACACACACACACACACACACACACACACACACACACACACACACGGTGGGTTAAGTTACCACATTGTCAGTGCACCAGGTCAGTGGTCCGACGAACAAGACTACAGAATGCTTGTCAGCAAGTCATTTCCTGTCTTGCTGACAGGGACTCTGTAGACAAGTTATATTCCTACTAGTGGCTTGTTGGTCTGGAAAAATTTAATGCCCACAAGAATGTTAGGAAACGATGTTTTACAGCATAATATTGCCTCAAGATGAGATGATTAAAAATGTCGTGTCGTTTTTACGACATCTTTAACTGAGGAACTTGAAACTAACTTTAACGTCTGGTGACATACGAATGCGTGCGAAGACGTCAATATGATTTATCATGTTTGTGAACCACAGCCTTGTCTTTGGCCAGAATCAGATCTTGTGGTACACCATAAATACACTTGACTATTAGGAGTGTTGATATACTTGGACGTAATCTCAAACCTGATTTATTGGCAGAGGCATAAAGCAACGGGACAGTAATGCTTGTTTCTTTCTGTAATGAGGACAGTTGGACAACAGCCCGCCTGTTTATAACCACCCTGATCAGGAAAAATATGTGCCTCATCGACTGGAATGGAGTCTTCTAAGCTGCTGGTAGTCAGTCAGTAAATTGCTTTCTGTTTACTAAACACTCTGTGCATGCCCGCTGCGCTGAATCATATCAGGTGAGCACACACCTTATTTCCGTTTTCATAGCTCTAGTTGTAGTTGCGTTTTGGCATCCGACCTACCGCTTCAGTGAGAGTCAATGCCTATTGTTGTCTGTAAGCAGAAAGTCACATATCTGTGGTTTTATTATTGTGTATGTTTAAGCAAACAAAAAGTTTGAGATTATCTTGTGAAAAGGGTGAAAAGAGATTTCTAAACAACAGCTCGGGTGTGCCAGAAAGACAGGGGCTGTAAGCTGCTTGTCCAGTATAATGGTTCATATTTGAACTAAAAATAAAACACAGAACTGAGATTTTTTTTTACCTATTCTCAAATCTGCTTGGTAAATATCATAACGGACAGCAACAATGTCAAACAGAGTCAGATTAAAACGTGGCACAGCATTTGTCAAATAATCAACAAAACATATTTAAAGGTGTTTACTGGTTGTTATAGTAAAATATGCACATCGAGTGGTATGAGTTTGTCATAGTATTGGAACATTATGGAAAATGATACAAGTTTCTGGGTTTAATGTCAGACTAAAACAATAGACCTATCAGATTATTAGTATAATCTGATGATAATAATGGCGTTCACCAGCTTGGTCGCACCTGGTTGTGTAATTTTCTCCTACCAGCATTTGCTACAAATCAGTCAATCTGGGCACCTTGGTCAGTCCAAACGCTGACATGAACAGCCCACCCAGGCTGATACAGCGAGGGTTCAGTAGGGTTCGGGTCGGGCATTGACCTGTTGAAGGATAGTTTGAACTACAAAGGTGGAGATATGGGATTTCCACTCGTGGCAGAATCTCGTTGTTTTGTCTCCCTGCTCTGAGATCGTCTCCAGTGATTACGATCCTTGTTGTTCCAGTGAGGGAGATGCTGTACCACATCATCGCATTGTCCCCCGCAAAAAAACCCCCAAACAAAAACCAAAACAGTTTGGCATTGAAAGATTGGATTTGATAAGGTTTTCATGGGTGAGGATCAAATGTTTGTATAACATTTGAGTGTAAATAAATAGACTCTCAGATGGTTTAAGTTTTATTGCAAGAAATAACTCTCAATATTATCAACCAATGCATAAAAACTTGTATCTTGTCATGTCATGCGATGTCCCATACTGAGAGAAACTATTTTTGGGTCATTTCCTGTGGATAATTTCTTTGTGGCTTTTAAAATTGAACCGGTTGTCAGAACATTATTCGATACTTCTGTTAATATTGAGACCGTTTGTGCTTGAAGTTTACTTGTCCTTTGTCTCGTTTGTTTATTCGCCTGTCCCTCCGTGGATTTTGACTCTGTACTCGGCTCACCTGCAGTGTTCAGATGGAGAAGGGAGAGGCGGAGACTGCGAGGCACAGGGGTGTTCTGCTTCAAACGTATTCTAATTAAAGTTGGCAGCTTTAATCACAGAGCGTTTTGCACCCGAGAAAAGAGGGAGACAACAGAAGTGGAGCAGAAAGGGATGGAGAAAAGGTTCGTTGGGCACAACCGCAAGCCCCTCTTGAGAGGAGCGCTTCTGACTTCTGCTGAACTTCCCACCAACTTCATTGATCACTTAGTCTCACCCCTACGCCTGTTTTCCTCTTCTCATGTTGTTTATCTGTCGCTTAATAGATTTCAGTTTTTTTCTGTTCACTTCTGTTCCCAGCTTCAGCTTGTTTTTCGTTGGGGTTTGTGTTGTCCTTGTGGAGCAGGGCCGGGCCGAGTTGTCTTTCAGGATGGAGGAAGGGCACCACCTTGTCATTAGATGTTAGCTTCACATGCCACTGGAGGAGGATCTGCCCACCTGTTTGGCGTCTCCCTAGCGAACAGGTGCTGACACAGTCTCTTTTATTTTAGGACGCGGTTTACGACTTTTGGATTAGGTATTCCTCAGTCGTAGTTCGCTGCAGGCATTCTGACACGAGGCTGTGGTTATCTAGCTGTTAGTGTTTAGTATTCCGGGTAGCTGTAACTCGACTTTGGACGTTTGAGAATTGACGCGGGACGTGGTTTGTCGTCGCGTTCGGTCGTTGAGGGCAGAAATGAACGGTGTTAAAGATTATGGCCCCTCGATACACAAACAGCGTTGGCATCCTCATAGCTGTCAAGAGCGGCTCTGCGTCGTGGCAGCTGTGTGACGGTGGGCGTCATTACCCCTTTGAGGTGAGAAGATAAGGTGGCTGTTCATAGCCGTTTGTTATCACAGGCAGCGGGCCCCTGACACCTTCACATCCCTTATCTGGCTTCGTCCCAGCATCTGGCCCGGGCTCTGGCTCCGGTAGGCCCAGGGGCTGATGAGTAAGCGGTGCTCCACCGGCGGCCGGGCCAGGGCCCATGCCGTTATCGATTGCGGTGCTGGCGCTCGTCATCCAGCCACCACTTAGCTAATGATGTCCAAGCCGTTGTCTCACAGCTTGGAAAATGGCCACGAAAAAAGAAAGCGGTGGGCGTTTGACGCGGTGGCACGAGACGGAAAAATATATATAACAGAGAGACACCTAAAGCAGACTGGGCTTTGTGAAACCTTCTTACTGCAGTCGTCCATTTAGTAGTATTATTATTATTATTACTTTTACAGTTTCTGTGCTTTCAGTTTCCAGGGTTGCCTTTGTTTTTTTTTAAATGTGCAAAATGATGTCATTTTCTGGCTTCTTTTTACGTGTCTGAATATGTTTTTAAAAAAATTTGGGAGGTTCTAGGATATTGCCTAAAGATGAATTTTTATATTACCTTCAAGTAACTTGTCCAAACAAGTAGTACTTTTCACATTGAACTTCTACATCAAACCTGTAGTGAAATATTTTTGAAATGCTACTAAATAATTCCCTCAGTTTGCTTTATGTGTAATTGGAGACATATTCTGGGTAAAGGTCGAACACGGTTAAAATATGTATTGTAAATTCCCAGGTCGATTCCGTATTGACACATCAAGGCGTTCCCTGGACGCGATCAGTTGAGTCCAGCACAGTGCGGAGTTTTAAAATGGCAGACCTGCTGCCTCCTCCCATCTTTGTTGTGCTTTGGCTGTGTTTGTTGTGTTGCCGTCTGGTCCATCTGTACGCTAGAAAGATGGATCACTGTTTCTGCCTGTCTCTGTGATAGCCATATCCTGACCTTGTTATAATTATTAGTACTGCTGGGAAAATACAATCTTTGTTTATGAAAGAATGCAGACTGTAGGAAAATAAAGGGTTTCATCATATACAGCGCTGTGAAAAATGTTGAAGAATTTTAGATGGATTTAAAAAAAACCCCATCTCTTTGGTCCAGATTTTCGTCTGAGTCATGTTCAAACCAAGCTTCAAAAAGCACCAGTTACATTTTTGTGTCATGGCAAGCCGAGACGCAACCATCAGGCTTTTTTCTTGGCTGATTATTTGCCAATTATTTGTTTTCTCTGAGGTCAGATCTGCTGATCTGGATTTTGACCAAACCCATTTTTTCCCCCTTATTTACAAGGACTCTACCATATAAGACAAACTATGTGTTGTGGGTCATTTGACAGAGGAAAATAGAGGATTTGATTGAGAAAAAAGAAAGGGAGCGTTACATCATCATTTCTATTTCTAAGTCTTTGTCAAACTAAAAAACGGTGCATGATGCGTTTAAGGGCCCCCAAATGGGAAGTGGTTTGGTTGTGATGCAATTGATGATTGATTGTTTTCAATATTCTGTCTGTCCATCAGACCCAATTCTGGAAAAAATTTCTGGTTTCAGATTATTTCTTTTAGCTTTTGGGATTTTTATTTTGACTATTGGAAACCATTTTATGCATGCAAGTTTTAAGTGAACAAAGTTTTTTAGGAAATGCAGTGTATTTCTGCCAGGCCTTTTTCGAGGACTGTAAATATGTTTTTCTGGGTTTCATTTTTGCTTAGAGGAGGGTTGTGGGTATTTTTTATTTAATTTAATTTTTTTTTTTTTTTTTACTTTCTCATTGCCAGAATTTTCCAGCATGCTGTAGTGGCCCCAAGGTCCATAGCACTTATGTCAGAGTTCATTTCCTGTTGCAGTGTTCCAGCCGCTCCTGAGGATCCACCATTTCCTAATCTCCCCTGATGAGGAGTGAAATGCGTAAATTTATAACTCTGAATCCATCTGTGATGGGGGTTGGTATCAGCTGACTCAAGCGGGGCTGTGGAATAAGACGAAACTTGGAAGAAAAAAAAAATTCCCAGAAATTCCCCTAAGATTTGAAACTCTGCCATTCAGGAATTTTCACAATGACTAAACTTTCATTTTAGTCAAGTTTGCTGCTGTAATGGTTCATGAGTCAGAGCGGTGACATAGCTCAAACTTCTTTTTAATAGCACTCGGACCATCCCTCTGTTGGTTGCTGAACTCCACAAATACCACAACCCTGAGTCTGCACAAGTCCAGGCTCTCCCTTTTTTTTGTATCTTTGCTGACTTCCATTTATGCCCTAACTCCAGAAGATAAAATTAAGGAAAACACAGGCTAAAAAAATGTAAACATTGCTCTGAGCTGTTTTTCGGTTGGAAGGTTATTCGGAGAGACGACGACCTCACCACGCCGCGGCTCGTATTAGTCACAGCCGTTGGAGATATTTGAATGCAGCTCTTTTTACCCAATGAGGGAAAAGGTCGCCGGGAATGCAGTCTGTCAGGTCAGGACGAACTGAGTTTGCCTCATCTTAACAACATGTGATGGCTAGAAAAGAACAAAGATTGTGAAAGGTGAGCTTTTAGCTAAGCACATCTTTAAACCTTGAACATCAAGACGCTGATAAAAAAAAGTACAGTGAAATGTGTGCAAAAGGAGATTTAGAGAAGAGTTCAGTGCACGCTGGAAGACATGGAGTTTGTTTTTTACATGCAAAGTTGGATTGCAAATTTTGAAGTAAATCAAATATTTTGTTTATATTTTTGAGCAGAAGTAGATACGCTGTGTTTATCAAAAAAAGAAGCTCTCAAGGCAGCTGCAGTTCTAGACAGAAATAATCTGGGCTCTGAAAGGGGACAGTAAAGACTGCAGCATAAAAACCCAAACAGGCAATATTTCATTGTTTAAGATATATTATCAAGTGAGCCGATGAGCCACTTGCAGGCTGCAGATTCATGAACTTTAGCGATGGAAGCTACGAGCCTGTATCAATATGACTGAAGCTAAACGTTTGACACCTCAATTTTTAATTCACTGTTAAAATAAAAATGTGGAAATAAAAAAATGCAACCATAATGATAAGGAAATTCTTAGAAATGGACAATAAACCAAAAGGACTGGTTATCAGTTTTCATGCAATAATGAGTGAAACTATTTTAATTACTTATTTGTCGATTGCATACAGTTACTAATATACTAGTACAACTGACTTTCACATTTAAAAAATATAGACTTTATCATCCAGTTTTAATCCATTATTCTTAGATTTTTTTTAAAAAGTAATTATGATTAATAGTAATACAAAGTTTTGCATTGGCTCCTTTTAAATGTGGTTGTCTTCATTTTATGATCATTTTAGTCGTAGTAGTCAGTGTTTTCATTCAGTATTTGCATTTACACAACATTTTCAATAAATTTGAACATAAATCTGGAAAGGTGGGTCAGGTTAAGAGAGGAAATGACCTTTGAAAAGCCTGTAGAAATCTCCTACAGGCACAATTTACTGGATTTAAGCAAGGTGAAAACGAAACGATGAACACACGTTGTTTTATTTTGCTTTCAGCCTGTTCTGTTCCAGTAAGTCAGCTTTTGATGGAAATCTTCACACGTGCCATTTTAATTCTTGAATGTTTGTTGTATGCAGCACATCCTGATAACACTGGAAAATCCTCTCCACCAGAAAACCAACAGCGTCCGTGATGCTGTGCAGAACTCACTGAGTTTTTTTTTCCTGATAACTTTTTGAGCAAAACCAGACGCGATTTCAAGACATGTGCTGGACATTTGATTGCTGTGTTATTTTTCAAAGCCCTCCTTTGTAGAGGTCCATCATGAAAGAGCTTGCCATTAGTATTCGCCGTATGGGTTTACTGTGAGCAGCATCCCTACATTGATACTAAAACATCCCTACAGGCCATTAACTCCTGTTATTTCCAACTCCTGCTATGTCCATCCACATAGTGAAAATGCTGGTGTAAGATCAAATGTCTCCAAGTTATTTAAGGTTGTAAACAAAGTAGTTTGTTAGAAAATGTGCATAATAAAGTCATAATCATCAACGCAGTTGCTGACGTCATGCTATCAGTTCGGGCGTCTCTTTGTATTGACGATATTCCTTGTACGTGTTCTGGTGTGTGAAATGAGCATAAGAAGTGCCAGAGAGCAGCATAACCTGCTCCAGAACCAGAACTCAAGGTAAAACACTCGAACATGCTCACTGTCAGACCTTAAGCAACTCTTGTTTCAACATACTCGTACGATATTTCAGCGTATGCCACTGAACTATGTAAATATCTCCCTCCCTCTGGTTCCAGGGTGAGTGTTTGACCATAGAGAATCAGGTTCTAGGAAATTGTGCAATCCTAGGAGTATTCAGCTCTTCGACCACAGAGCAGAGCCTTCTGCCACGGCCTCGCCTCTTCCTATCTTCCGTGCTGTAGGGCTGCTCCTGCGTGGAGGTCAAAGTTGACAGGAGACATGGGTCAGTGATGTCATCCCACTCCTCAGAGGGTTTAGGGAGTCGTTGTAGATCTCGCAAGGTTATGCTGATATGCAGGTCCCTCTTGAAAAAGAGTTTGTAGGGGGGTTTTATCTGGTTAAATGAAGGTTATTGTTGTTATGTGAATTTTTCATATTGGGAATCGGGGGCAGTTGTGGCAGAGAGCGGAGGAATGACTTGAAGTTGTTCAGTTTTTGTTTTGTTTTGTTTTTGTCTTGCGTCAGTCTGCTAGTGGGAGACACCGGATGTCGATGGTTAGGACATGTCCATAAATCACCGGGACAATCTGGTTAGCCGCAAGCATGGCAGGTTTAAATTTAGATTATGATTCATTTATTTTTCTACAGCATTTCTGGAAGCTTTCTGTTTTTGCTACATCGCCATGTAGAACTTGAAATGTTTAAATTCCCAAGAAGGTTTTGGTCTCTGCTGGGCGGTTAGAGGGTGTGAAACACTAAAGAGTTACTGAAGAGAAAAGGGAGGAGTAGACACATTATGAACTGGTTTCTTTTGATCACAGCTATGTCATAACACCACTTTATATACATGTTGCAGTTTATGACCCTCCCTTCAGTCTGTTTTGAGTTTCTGTTGGCCAACCTTAGTTTTCCCTCACAAATCAAATGTGTCTTCTCGTTTGGTCTTACTGTATCTCGTCTTTCTCGTTTTCTTTCTTTCCTGGTTTTAAAGTCATTTGGGGAAACATGGCTGGTATTAAGACTGTTTACACAATGCAGGCATTGATTTTGAGTTGCTTTAGATGCCATTTGAAATGCTGTTTTGTATATTAAAGTATTGAAGAACAGTGAAAGAGAAAGATTACATGTCAGTTCAGTATAAATTTGGCTCAACAATTACAAATGACAAATTTGAGATATCTTTTCTCTTATTATAATCAGGAAGTGTCCCTCTCTATATGGAAGCTCCTACAGATTGTGCAGCAAGGTAGACATTTTCTACAGGTTACTTCATTATATATATATATATATATATATATATATATATATATATATATATATATATATATATATATATATATATATATATATATATATTCTTTAATCTAATATAAACTAAGCATTGCCCCATAGGTTTGGTATGTTTTGTATAATGAAAATAGTTTAATTGTTTGAGTTTGTTGGAAATAATTTAGACTTAATACATCATGCGAGGCAATAAAGACCTGAATAAAGTCTCCCTAAGATCAGGACTGTTTTTTTTTTTTTTTGTCTTTGATCCATTTAAGAATAGAAGCATCACAGGGTCTTGTACAGTTGAAAACCTGATAGCTTTAAGGTAAAGAAAAGGCTGAATTTCTTCTGTTTCTCAAAAAGGGCATTTTGGCTGCTGTTTTTCTTGGTGAATATACTTTATCCCAACGAAAGCACTCACTGTCAGTTTTTGGCCTGCTGCTTTGCAATTATGTCAAAACTTCCTTTTTATACTGTTGGTTTAACCCAAGCAGAAACCTCACTGGTTCTGGGTCTTTAAACATGGAAGTCACTAAAGTTTAAGCACTTTGTGCCTCTGCCCTCAGGCCGTGGCCTGAAAGATTATTCTTTCTCAACCAGTAGTAACACCAGTTTTCATTTCCTTGACCCGGTCTTGTAGCATGTTACGGCTTTTGGACGAGGGCTGTAGCCGTTTTTATTGCAGGGGCTACAAATTGAGTTATGCACAAGTGTTGGGTGTTACTTGTGGGGCTCCCAGTCGGTGCGCCCCTGTAGACAAGTTCGCACTGCTTGCACAGCTGTGGCACACACTCTGACTCTACAGTGTGGAAAGTGAGATGTGTGCAGGCAGAGAAAGTGGGCTTGGAGAATGATTGAACCAGCAGAACAGAGGAATGCGGCAATGGCCTTTGGGGTAGAAAAGCAACTGCAACACAGAAAAGGACAAGCGAGTGCAGAGGAAACGAGCAGAAAACCGATTACAAAAGACAAATCCCCGGCTCTTCCAACCAGACGGAGTTAGCCGCTGTATCCTGCGGGCGAGAAATCGCTACAGCATTAGCTCCGGCTCGAATCGGATCTCTTCCATGTTTTCTATGCACGTGTGCGTGAGTATCTTGGTGCATGTGTGCGCCTTAAATTCACAAGACAGGATTTTTTTTTTTTTTTTTTTTCCTTTCCCCTTCTGGCCTCCTCCTTCCTGCCTTCGTTCTTCACCCCATTCACGCCGCTTGCTGCTGATTGGCTGGAGGGAAAGCAAGGGGATGAGGTTTTGTCGTCTAATCTGGCAGCAGATCACTACTGATGGGCCTCTGTAGAATGGCTTTAGTAAATTACTGTTCCAGGGCTGGATAAATCCCCTCTATCAGATAGCAGCTCTGCCTTCATCTCTCCCTCTGTTTCTGGTCTGACTGTCTTTCTGTTCAACACGTCGCTCAGGCGCTGACTTTATCTATTTATCGCTTCGCCCCTACAACGATTGACCTCCACATCGGTTTCTGATGCGTTTCACAATCTGAACACCTCGAGCCGTCCTCATTTCTATTTCTGCAGATTATGCTCGTGTTTCTTTGCCTGTGGACCTTTACACCTGAAGTAAATTAGATGAGCTTCTCTCCGAAAGAGAGAGAAAGTGGATTTCTAGCCTAAGGCGATTGACATCAGCAGATTACGGTCTCTGTGAGAACAGTTCCCCCCCCGCCCCCATCTCCTGCCGTGTTTACGGTTCTGAGCGAGGCCATCTTGCCTCTGAAATCCAACATGAGATAATTCTCTGCATCCTGCCTTTAATACCTAGAAAAAGCTGTTTGTGGATTAGCTGGAATTGTTTGATGCATAGTTCTAGTCTTGGTTGACAGCGTGCCGCTGCCGAAGAGGCGATACCAGGAACGCAGAAAACTCTGGCTGGAGAAATGGGAGTGTTTTTTTTTTTTTGTTGTTGTTGTTGTTTTGTTTTTTTTTAACTTCCTCCAATGTGTGGGTGCAATTTTGCCTGAGGTAGAGTCATGCTGGGTTGCTTACAAATTCAAAGTCGATCCAAACTCCATCTGACCTCCCGTGTCTTACTGCATCTCCCCCTGCCTCCACCTCCAGCCTCCAGTGTTGTGGCTTCGCGTTGACATATGGGAGCCAGGCTCGTCTGAAGTCAAACAATGCTGCTATTCTGGACAAATAACAGGTGGCGCATATGAAGAGGAAGTGGCCAGGTCACACTAGGTATTTTTTAAATGATGTAAGGGTTTGCCTATCAAAAGCAGGCAGTAAGATTTGTTGGTGTAAGGTTTGTGCGAGCCCGGGCATTCGCAAAGAGCAAAACAAGCTTTTATTTAGAACCTGTAACTGAGAAATAATCCTGCTGCTTTGGCTGTTTTACCACCATCCCAGTTGCCAACTTGTGTGCTAACAGGGATCTTTGAAAAGAAAAAAAGAAAAAAGAAAAGAAGCCATTTAGACTTGCGCAGTTGATCCAAACGTTGGCGCTGACGTCAGTGAGAAGGCTCCTTAAATTCAGATGTATGATTAAAAGGAAGCACATTTTCTGCTTCTGGTTCTGATAAGCTCTGTTTTAAAAGTGTAGTTTACTGGTAAAATAATATATTAAGATTTCATCTGACTGCTAGTTTGTTTGGTTTTGGTGCAACTTATTGCCTGCGCTGTTAATTAATAGTTGCCCCCTGTAAGTACCTTGACCTTTTTGGTGCGACCCGGATGTGCAGCTTGGGGATCTGTATCAGACCTGCTGTTGTTGGATGGTTAATTATATCATCTGACGCTCTCTGACAGGCTGCGTGACCCACATATGGCAGTTGTAGTGTTAACACTAATTTAATTGAACATCTCAGGAGGAGTTCTGTGTGCTGAGCCCCACCCTTTGTTGTCAACCCCTCGCATCCTGCGACGAAGCATCTGCCCTGCATCTCTGCCTGCCAGACATGCTCACTGCGAAATGTTGCGGTTGCCTTCTATCCAGCTCACACTGCTGTCAAATCCCCTAATCTCCCCAGCATAAAGGCTATGCGAGGGAATTTATGTTAGCCTGCCACGGCAATAAAAGGAGGAGCGGAGAATCGTTTGAGCAGGTTGACAGATAAGGCTCTTGTGCTTTCTGTGTGGTGCATTTTAAGCCATGTTAAGCTGCTTAATTAGACATAATCTACAGACCCCAGACTGAGGCGGAACTAATGAAGTTAAAAGACTCAAATCCCATCCTACCATCACACTCTCCTCCATGCCACACCATCGCTCGTGCCTCTCCGTCTTATCGCCGCGCTGTCTCCTCCGCCGCCTGCCACGGCACTCCCTGCTCCTCGCAGCACACTTTGAACTCACCAACCCACTCTTTGCTTTTAGCGCCGCCAACGTCTCCCATCACACCCAAACAGTCGGCCGGGGCCAACGTGACAACGCAAGGCGGAAATTTCTCAATCCGTATATTCATCGGTTTAGTAGCGACTCTTTCTGTGAAAGTGGGTTTATTAGAGCGGTGAGTTGTTTGAAGCAGCACAGAGAAGACCGAAGCTGCATCAGAGGTCTTGGTAGGCTCTTGATGTGCGTTAGAAACTGTCATGTCACAGAGTGGATCATTGTGAGCATTATCTCTGTGTTTCAGGGACTTGTAGTCCTGGCTGGAGGCTGGATATTTTAAAACAGCAACATGGCCGAGACAAAGGATTGCCCGGTCCTCGTAATCTAATTTAGACGCTCTCTACATGCTTTGGGTGTGCTGGCTTACTTCAAACTGCAGCAGGGTTTATTGCTTTAAGCAATCTTAATGAAAAAAAAAGGCAAATTTGCTACAAAACAATAAAGAAAATCAATTGTTGAAATGCTTAAATGTCTTTAATTCACGTGGTAGTTCAAATTGAAATCAACAAATTTAATATGAGATGAAGGAACAGAAATAAAAAAAAATGTGGGTTTAGCATAATTGATTGTGTCACAATAATATTTAGCAATTTTCTCATTTATGTTTTTGAGACATGAGTTTGCATTGAACTTGGAGTTGAATCAGTAACATTCACCTCTAAACAGATGGAGTGTGATCAACAATAACATGCAAAGCTTTGTGAGTCAAAAACAGTTTTTTCCTAAAGCATTTTGTATAGTTTAACATCAGCACAGACGTCACTAAAATGTTATCCGATTAGCAACCGTTGTTCGGTCCATAAACGTACGTGAACATTAATGTTCAGTCACTAGTGAAAATAAGAATCTGATGAGTAAAACGCATTAGCAGTAATTGATTCTGCTGAGCAGCTCAGACAGCTCTGCTCCGCACGTCAGACTTCAGCTTGAATAAACCCTAAAAAAAAACAAAAAAAAAAACGTGTCGTCGGATAAAACTCGGCTGTTCTTGGTGTGTTTGCACATGCTGAGCATTCGCCGATTCCGACGACGAGTGAACTATTTCATCTCAGGCGCCGTGCTCGTTCGAGACAGTCCTGTGACGTGAGGAGCTTCTTCTCAGGGTTACAAACTCAATATTTCTCAGCTGCTCTGTCAAAGACAGGACTTCGGCGCCGAGTCAACTTTTCAGCGAAGTTAATCAAAAGCAGCATGGGTTCCTGAACTCGGGGCTGTATCGGTCGCTTTGGAGCAAAATTGAGATGCTGGACGTTTGACGGAGAAACCGGGGAGAGTTCTGGATGCTCTGCAGCACTTCTTCTTCCACACCTCTCCCTGCCCTTGTTTTTGTTCGCCTTCCTACTTTTTCCAGATCAAACAGAATTTTTCTCATTTCAATACCAGCGGCTCCCTTTTCTTTTCTATTATGGTGCAAATATCAACTCCAGCCTCGCATTTGAATATTTGCAGCGCTGTGAAGACGTCGGATGTTACAGATGTTTTTGCCATGGCTACTTTGAGAAGACTTTATTTTTATTTTTTTTTGTGGAAATTGCTTGGTCAAATAAAGGCTTAATGAAAATGTAAAAACCTGACCATATGTGAAAAATAATTTCTCCCAACCCTGACCGGTCTGTCCTGCATGTCGTCTCTTTTCCAGCACACCTGATTCAAATGACTGCATGACTTCCTCTGCACACATCAATTATGTGTACAAGACATTAATTGATCTTGTACAACGTAACTTTCTTTTACGTATTTTTATGTGAACCTACATGTCTGATGCTGCTACTATAATAATACGTTGGAGAGTGTTGTGTCGCTTGGTGGGAGGCGGTACAGCGGAGCTCGCTTCATATCACTGGAGAAAGACGTAAAAACTAAAATATAAACGGAGCTGTCAGGAAGAAAGCCAGCTCTATTGTGAACAATAGAACAGGGAGCACAGAAACACTCAAAAAAATAAATTAATTAAAAAAAACGAGAACAATTCAGGAGTTCGCGTAGGAGTCACAACTTCCAAATAAAAATCTGCTTTTGTCTCACATGATTTTGGCAAAACATGTGGGATAATCCTGATGTTTGATTTGACCAATGTGAGTTGGGTGTTTTTTTTTTTTTTGGTTTCTTTTTGTACATTATGGTCTGTAGTAGTTTTGGCCTCCAAACTGTGACATGAATGCAGTTTTTTCTGATCTCTTATTGTTGAAGCAGGAAAGCGAGGCCAGTGGGGCTTTAGCTGTTGTTTTCTGACCTCCTGGATGACTTTTCAATTTCTTTTTATTATTATTATTATTATTATGTAGACTTGCCAATTCTCAAAAGCTGCATCTCTCTGCTGTGTTCTCTACAGCTTTTCAGTCTTTCCTGGCTGATGGACGTCAGTGACTTTGTCATCTGTCCTTGAATTTCCTCATATTCACTCCTCAACGTCATGCTGCTACAGACATATTTCAGTGATTTAAAAAAAAATAATAATTTAATAGATTTTACCTTATTTTCAGAATATTTTAAAAACTTAATTTCTTTTTTTTTCTTTTTGTACCATCGTCTACTATAGAACATGCAAATGTGACAAAAAACAAAACACATTTTTGAGGGTTTAATGTTGCTTCAAAGCTCTGTGTCTTTAGGTAGAAGAGAGCTCCAGCTCTAGACGAGCCCCCCTGTGGTTTCCTTGGTAGGCTTACATCTGCCTTATATCTGTACATCTTACACTACCACTATCTTTGATCTATTTTTTTTTTTTTTATCTTTGTCTTTTTTTTTTTTTCTTTGCTTCACAGAGGGGCGGCTCGCACGCCGTCTGGTAAACTTACATTTTCCTCACAGGACAAGATTGCAGTTGACCAGTGTTTGGTTTCATCATCGCCGGAAAAAGCAACGCCTTAATGTCGATAGGCTGTTGGAGAATTTTCTCCACTGCATCATCTTTGTCCTTTTTTCTGTTTGCTCTTGTTTCGCGTCTCCGTCCCACCTCGTTTTAACCTGTAGCGCATCCAGCCCGTCGGACCGTCCGCTGCATCCTTCGCACCACGTCTTGCGTGTGCCAGAGTGTATTTATGCCAGTTCAGATGAAATGCTAATGCAAACGTGAGCTGAACCCCCCAGATGGGAGCAGCATTTAGTGGGGATCACATTGTCTCGCGCTGTGTTTTTATTCTCTCTCTCTGAGGCAAAGTCACCCGGGTCTTCAGGCTGCCCGGTATCATGGTTGCTGCTGAGTGGATCTGAGGACTGCTGCATTCTGGTTTTGCTTGATTAGCCAGTTTGTGATGCTGCAGGCAGCTTTGTTTAGTTGCTGAATGGACTGTTCCGCTGAGAGCACAGGAGACGACAAGGAGCGGAGGAAGGAGGAGAAGGGTGGAGTGGGAAAGCAGGAAAGTGCCGAAAAACTAAAGGGGGAAGGATATAAAAGGAGGCTGCGAGCGGATAAATGAGATCGGGGAGAAAAAGCCGAAGCGGGGTGGTGCGGGGACGAGCAGAAATGAGGAGAGGATGGTGATGAGGAGGAGAAAAGAAGAAAGGACTGACCTCTCCTCCTGTGGAGAGGGAAGATAACTGTGAGTGTTTAGAAATGCTGAGGTGGACAGAAGCCATATCTTCCTCTAACACACCACCTGCTCGTCTACCATTCACCCGCTGACTTCCTATTGTGCCTATGTGTGCACTTAAGTGTGTCTCGCAGCTCGTAAAGGAGTGTGCATCCGCAAACACACGTTCAAACGGTCGCGGCACCATTTTTGTTTCAAGCATGGGAGAGAGAGAGAACGAAAAAAAAAAAGATATAAAAACCCTGACATGACAAATCCCAGAGTCCCTGCGATGCACTGCTTTAATACATCCACGGAGGGCATTAACAGCTTTTTCTTCTGAAATATGCAGGATTTATTTCTTTATTTATTTACATAGTTTTGCTGTCAGCATTTGCACGCACAAATGCATACTTCCTTCCTGTAAACCTGTGGGATTCAGGTGCATTAAGCACTTTCAGAAGTCAGTTTAAGTAGCCTGATGGTGCACCGCTTAGAGACGGGAGTGGTCGCTGAAGAGGCGGAGGAGTCCAAGGAGAAACGATGCAAAGCAAATACTCCATATTGTGATTACCACTGGAGATAATTATTTCTCTAAATTGCCCATTTTCTTTGTGCTACTGTTCTGCCGGGAGCTGCTCCCCGATGTGGTTGTTTTAAGTATTATTTTGACTGAGTGAACGGATAAACGGCTTTAGGTGTGAACATGCACATAACGAAATGTTTTTTTTTTTGTATCACTAAGCTGCACACAGTAACTGCATTTAGTCATATTTTCAAATGATTTGTTCCTCATTGCTGTCATTGAACAAACAGCGGAGAAAAACGAGCATTCTCGACAATTCACACAGTTTTGTGGGGTTTTAAACGTCATTAATTGAATTTTTTTTTGTGACAACAATAATCCAAATTCTTATAGGAATCGCGTCACGATAAACGGTGAGATGCGATGAATGCCCGACCCTGTGGCGTGATGCATTGAATGCACTGACCCTGAGCTTTACTGCTATGTTCCAGCGCCTTGCAAAAAAACCCTTTGAATGAAAATAAACTGTTTGGCCAATTGAAAGGACATCAACTTGTATATTTTTGTAAAGCGTGGCTCAAAGTGTGGTCTGTAAGAAATCTGTCAATTATTCAGTTTACCAGAGAGTGTCAAGAATTACTCATATTTGTGTCTGGTGCTCCAGCATTCAGCTTACAAAGCTAAATGATTAGCACAGACATGGAGCTTCAATCCGATGGATTGATTTCAGTTTCACAGTCTTACATCAACTAACATGTTGTCCAGGAAGTGGAAAAACCCCCCAAAGCTCGAATCTCCTTTTTTTTTCATTCATTTATCTCGTAGTTTTTTATTTTCATTTTTTAAATATTCTTTTGACTCTTTGAACTGAGCCTTGTTGCTCCTGTAAACAAAGACACCTGCATCACAAACAGCAGCGCTTTAAATGCATATCTCCGGTCGTAATTTTAACTCGCTTCATTTCTCCCTCCGCCCGTCCAATGACGCCGTCGTACGCCGTCAGGTTCGGATGGAGGATGATGGGAGAAGCCAGGAAATGTGGGCTGTTTTTCATAGCAGCATGATAAACACTGTTTTCTGTGCTTCCTTGGTGCATTTTTTTCCCTCCAGTTTATGCCAGTCTAGACTACTTTTGTAGTACCTGTGCTGCCATGTGTGTTTGTTTTCTTGAAGAGGTGGAATCAAGCCTGCTGTGCTTGTTGACAGCGTTGGTTTGTCGGTGCATATATATATTCTGTGCTCTGTGGGACTGAATGTAAGGGAAGTTGAACATCACAGGAGACTTTTCTACTTCAGTTCAGAGTTTTCTGAGTTTTTCCAACCATAAAGTGAGATATGACAAAGATAAGCTCCCCGCCCCCCCATTCCACATCTGCTTCACTTTCTCCTCTTCCTTCTGATAAGTGACTCCTCTTTGATTGCCTTCACTGTCCTACAACTTCCCTCCATCGCATCTCTGTTTCCACTCCTGCCTTTTTTTTTTTTTTTTAATCTCTTTCTTTTTAACAAATGGACCGTTTAATAGATGATTGGATGAACCCACTCCTGGACACGTTCGATGAATATTTGAAATAAAGAAGCTCCTTATCTCTCCTGGCAGAGACGCCGTCATGTGCTCGCATGCAGATGAATAATATAGCGCACACGCAGCCCCGTTCGACCGGTTGGCGAGGCTGACACGGCCCCGTTGTGCGCTGATTGTGGCACAGCTGCGTTTGTGTGCGCGCGCACGCGCACTGGCCTCAGTGAAGGGATGCAAAGTCTCTCGGGGCCGCGGTGATGAATGGAAGTGTTGTCACTCGTCAGGTCCAGCTGCTTTAGTGCCATCTTCATGCTGCATGTTCCCCTATTATACCACGAGCTCTGCATGTTTGCTGCGTCTGCCAGAGACGGAGAGTCTGTGGGTGGGTTTTTAGTTCATGTGGGTTGCATAAAACGCTTCCTTTTGTTAGGGTGGCAAGCCGTTCACACGTGTGCGCGCGTGTGTGTGTGTGTGTGACGACAAGGTGTTAACATGCTGGCATTTTAGTGATGTTTTGAAGCTGTGTGTGAAAATGTAGACATGCATATTTGCTTGCTTGTAGCCACACATCCCTTAGATCTAATAAACCAGTTGAGCTGCCTTCATCTGCTTGGGTAATTACCTGGAAATGCATGCGTTTTTGGCCCGTCGATGGTGAAGGGGGGGATTCTCCCATGTAAATATGCATATGCTCTGATTTGTGAAGACTGGGCTCTGAGAAGAAAATGCTGCTGAAGCAAAAACTAAATCATTCGCCTGCAGACATTTTTTGTGACATGCACGCATAAATCTGTTTCCAGCAGACTGGCTGTATGGTATACATAAAATATGAGTGATTTCAGAAAGTCCAGAATTCCCATAACGCATAATGAAGCTCGTCTGAGTACGAGCTCTCTGTGTGACGGACCACACAAAGTTTAAGACAACTTATACTTTTCTTTAAGAACTAAGATTTACTGAAATAGTTTGTGGTTTTTCCCAAAAACTAAAGAGAAATCTTACAACCACTTGATGGCCAACTCCTTTTGTAAAGGAAGGAAGCGGCGCTCGTGTCTTCAGAGATCTTTGTGTTGTTTTCTTCTGTGGTTCTCGGTGTAGCGCCCCTGCAGGCGAGTGCGCAAAGTGTTTGCAGCGTTTTGGCACAGTGCAGTATGAATGTGAACTGCACCAGCTGAAAAAGTAACAAATGTTGCAATTTTGGTCCCCAATCAAACCAAAACACCCTTTGAGGTTGAAAGACCTCTTTGCTAACGTGCTAACCTTTAGCTACTTCTTCACATTAAAGTCAAGGCGCCTGTGCCTCCTTAAAAATCTTGAAATTGCTTCCAGACTCAAGAATTAAGTTGACAGAAAACAAATAAATAAAAGTTGAATATCATTGACTAAATCTGCCCGGGGCGTTCGTCTTTATGTAAAAAGCCTTCAGCGGCGGCAATGACAATGACAAAGCTACAGCAGCCAGCCTGCATTGTTAAGACTCCAGGACACACCGGCACACTTGCTTCCTTCTTCTCCTTCAGGGATCTAAATGGGAATCTGACTGGAGGTAAACATGCCATTGCTTAAAGCGGTCCAGCAAACAGTCGGCCTGACAGACCAGTTAATGGGGAGATGAAGGGATAGCGTTTAATAAGCACAGCTGCAGAAAACGCGAGAATATATTCAAACAAGGCAACATTTACCATTCGGTAGGAAATGTCAGATTGTGTTTAAATTGGACTCGCTTTTCCTTTCGGCATCTTTTTTTTTTCCTGTCTTCAAAGTGTTCTTCAGTGGCAGGATTTTTATTTTGTTTTATTTTGTCGCCCTTGTCACTGAGTGAGGAGGGGGGGGGCTTCAGTTGAAGCCTGTAACACCAGAGTGGATTGTGGGATTGGGGCCAGAAGCGTGACAGCCACTGAAGAAATCAGAAGGTTATTGGACTCGAGGAGCGGCTGCAGTTACAGAAATCAATGCCAGCGGTGTTTTCCTGGCTGCTTTAATCTAAATGAAGCTGTTTGTGTCACAGAATTTGTTTTACTGAAGTGCAACCTTCAGTAAATGACTCAGCTGTTTTTTTTTTCCCTGTCTTTCTTTTAGGCTCCTGCCATGACTGCAAGTCTCCTGAGTGCAATAAAAACAAGGCTTTATCTGGCTTAATTAGTTTATTCCTCGTTTTTTACCCCCCTCCACCGTCCCAGTAGATTTTTATCAACTTCAGTTGTTTGCTCGTGCCCCTCTGGTGTGTAGGCCGGCATTATGAATGAGCCCACTGAAGGCCACTCAGTCAGCATGCTTCTACAGGCTTTGTACACACAGCTTGCACATTTATTTTATCTCACAAATGGGAAAAAAAAAAAAAAGAAACGTGTCACAATCTCGCACCTTATCCCTTCTTTTCTTTCCTTCTTCTCTACTCAAATCCCCATGGAGACGAGCACTAGAGGCAAAGTGAGCTTTCACAGATTGAAAGAGAAAAGCAAGAGATAAAGACTAAAAAGAGAGCTTTAAGTCCCTTGTTGTTTGAGTGGATGGTGTCAAAATAATCCCTCCTTAGCCGTACATGGCAGACCCATTTATTGCCTTACCCCGAGCTCATCAGTCGAGTTGACATTGTCAGAAGGCGAGTGTGCGGTTCTCTCGTTTGTTTGTCTGGGTTCAGGGAGGTATTCACACGTCTAGGATTAGGAGGCTCTTAATGTTCATCACCTTTCCAGCTGTAGGATAACTGTTTTCCAAGATGGCTTTAGCTCCGCAAAGACAGAGGATTTGCAGTAAAGATACATCAGTTCTTGACTGGTTGGCTTGTATAAGCCACTTTTCAGCTTGACCGTAACACAACACCATTCACATCATTTACGGCAGACATGTCAGTCGTATTTATGGCCAGATGGACAGACTTTGCATTAATGCTGCATAAATAAATGAGAACCTGATGCGGATTTTATCTGCTGTAGGATGCTGATGCTTCAGGACGCGAGGCAGAAGTAGTCATTATCCAGTAATGCATGTAGTGGGAAGAGTGTTTTATAGCATTATTTATCGAAAGTGAATAATACTATAAGACACAACTGGCTGTATCAAAGTTTTAAAATGTCACGGTTCCAAAAATGCCACAAATGCCACACCGTGTTTAGTGTTTACATTAATGCTAAAAAGATGCTCAAAGGTCCAGTCACTTTTACATTTCGGCGTGGATCTTGTAACCAGCTGGTTGGCTGGAGTTCTCTTACTGGTGTGTGACCATTGAGAAGAGCGATTAAACAATACGAAACCAGACTATTTAAAACTTTAAAGGTTAATAATAGTAAACCTCCAAATCAGCCTGGAAGCAGACAGAGACCAGAGGAGAAATAACAGGATGGCAGGAAAACAAACATGAGCTGCAGTGTTTCTAGCAGTTTGCAAACAATGGCGTTGAGTGATGCATGCCCTCATGCAGAATACAGAGCAGTACATTCGCCAGTATTTTTTTCTAGACCTTTAATTCAGTCGTAGACAGCCCTGTGTCGGGTTCATAACTCAGTTCAGGCCCGGCTCTTTTAGTAAGTATCCCCTTTAGTTTGATGTGCATTTCTTCTACACACAAATGTACACTGGAGTATTATGCTCTTAAAGTGTTTAACAGACCCCCTGGGGTCTCTGAGCATCACTTTCATACTCGCCGTGTATCATGTACATCGTGGATGGCTGTGCCGAGCCGCGTTGGATAATTAGCAGTTGGATTCTCTTGTTTTAGCTAATTAGCTCAGCTGTCCGAATATGTAAAAACGCCTTTAATTAGATGCTTCTCTCACAAGATGACAAACCCCCTTTTCTTTCTAATTTTATTTTAAATATATCTGGAGCACAACTGGGCAGATTTGAACTTTAAAATTCACTTTAGCTATAAACTTTTTTTAATTTGTGGCTGAAATACTTTACTGTAGAAGTTCAACTCAAGTTTTTGACATTTGAGTTCCTGAGGATAAAAAAAAAAAAGTCAAAACAAAACAGGAAGAGCTCCAAACTTTTCTTTCTCATTCCGCAAGAGGATTTCGGAGAAACGTTGCAAGCTCGCGGCCAGCGCTATTGGCCGGCGGGTTCATACGAGAACCCTGGGACATGAGGTAGTGCAGAGCAACTTTGCCAATGAGAGGGGAGAGACAGGATGGGTGGGGCACAGAGGAGGGGATAGTGAAAGGAAGTCTTGGCATCACCGCTAAGAACAGGAATTTTATGAGGAGTGAGTGTGTGTTCATGAGGTGGGAGGTAGAGCTTGATGCCTGGGTTAGAGCCAGGAGGACCGCCATAAAGTCCAACCTGCTTCTTTTTCTGTTTCAGCAGAGACCGGGCTGATTCTGAACCCCAGAGAGATGTTGTCTTGCTCCGAGGCTTGGAAAGTTAACAGCAGACACTAGTCTGTGTGCAGAAACTAGTTTGAAAGTGAATAATTAAGACAGTACTCCAGTAACTGGTTGAATTGTGGAGGAGGAGGAAGTCAGCAGGGGTCAGTATTGATTGTATCTGGCCTTGCCTGCGGTCCGCCATTATATTTATCACATACTCCATCTTTCAGATTCACACTTCTCCTTTTAGTGTGCTGCTATTTAGACACCAATTTGTACCGGCGCTTAAGTAAACATCTATTTCACGTCACCGCACTTAGTGCTGCTGAATTGCAGCCACCAGTGCTACAATTCGGCAGACAAATAGGCTGGAGGGAGGTGATGCGGTGGATTAGAGACGCATTTTAACCTGCCAGTCACAGTTTTAGTTGATTCAGATTTCTCTTTAGCAGCTGTAATATTTACAGTCGTCCTGCTACGAGCAGCTATGTGTTGGGAGCAGAGGTGATGACAGCGCCGGGAAGAGAACGGCGGTGTTGACAGTTTGAACTAGACTTGGCGTTTCACTGTTAGCGTGGCTCGTATCGCAGTAGAAAATGTTGGTTCTCCTCGCCTCTAAAATAGCCAGCATTTCCAAATCAAGCACGTTCAGAGGAAACGAATCGCAGGGATCAACCACAGCAACTTTAAATCTATTGAAACTTCTCGCCAACTTCCCCCATCTCTGTGCGTCCTCTTCCTTCATTTTCAAACACTTCCCCAATGATGAAAATAATTCACTTTTAGCATTATGCACTCACTAACCTCTCCAGAATATCTCTAGCGGGTATTGCGCATGCAACTTACCAAGTCGCGATTGCATGTTTAAAAGTATTAACAGAAATACAATTTAAAGATGAGGGTTTTTTTTTTTTTTTCTTTCTGCCACATCTGGAATAAGCAGCTGGGTTTCACAATGAAAGGTGAAGGATTTAAATTCACAGGGAAGCTTGTCGGTGCACTGCAGTCTGCGTAGCGAGCCGTGGCACACAGAAGTTGTCCTCGGGCTTTAATACTCTGCTGCTCCAAGCACATCGGTGCGAAATGGCAAAGCCAAGCGCTTTAATGCAACACTTGCATCTGCTTGCTGACTGATTTGAATTGGGTGCCCCGCACAGCAACCTCTGAAGCTCCCAATCTTCCTTCACTCAAGCTGCAAATGGGACAGTGTTCACACAAACACTGGGGACTTTATTATGCGTCGTCATCTTCGTTCTTAGAAAGAGTAAGTGGCTTTGTACTCGGGGTAATTCCTCAAAAGTCGTATAATTTTTTCCCCCCAACCACAGTCACACCCTCAATGTTTTTCATGCACCTGAGAGTTTTTATTACTGGTTATGAAGACAAAATAAATTATTTTCTACCCCGGGTTCGTCGAAGCATTTATTCAGTTTAATTGTCGGCTTTTTTGTGCGCGTTCATAATTTACTGGCACAGAAGCAGAGCTCGAAGCTCCCAGAGGAAAAGGGGGGAAAAGAAAGGTGTGAAATGAAGAGAGTGAGAGAAAAAGAGTGAGAGAGAGAGAAAGAAGGGGGAAGAAATGTTTGACAGAGAGAAACAAAACACCTCTGCAACCATCTGCCTCTGTGCCAACAGTTGGTTACTACAGCAACGAGTAAAAAGTCATTATCTTTAATTGACTCTGTGGCAGGTTCAGGTGTTTTCAATTGTATCCTGTGTTTTCTACCCCCTCTCTCTCTCTCTCTTCAGTGACTCACCCGTCTCTGGCAGCAAACCTGCGCTTCCTTCTCGCGCTCCTTGTTTTTCCCCTGTGTCATCCTTTCTCTAAGCTCACTGTGTACCTTTTTTTTTTTTTTTTCCCCCCAGCTGCCTCGCAGGACAATTTACGGTCTGCGAGCGTTTCATGCCGTCATCGCCCTCAGTGAGGTTGCCCCGCTCCGTGGGGCTTGCGGAGTAATGCCACTGTGACTTTAGACCAGCATAAAGCATCGAAAGATCAGTCGATGTTGGGTGCAGCAAAAAGGGCTGAGGAGGAAGATTAGCCACCGGTGCTTTTAGCTGTGCTGTAGATGCATCTGCGGGGAACATGTGGGGTACAGGAGTGTGGAAAGTGTCTGTCTATACTTTTCTATTAGGGTTATGACTTGGCAGCAGCACAAAAATACAGAGACGAGATTGTAGAGTCGCTCTGTCTGTGTACCATTAACCTACCGCAAGCACAGAGCACTTACCAAAACCTCCTTGTGTTAACTTCCTCCCTCTTCCCACAACAATAAAGCTGGGTTCAGGATGTCTACTTGTTCACTTCTCAGCCCGCTCTACAGTGAGTCAGCCATATTTGTAGTAGTGTGAACTGAAGTAAAACTTCAAAAGGTGTTATTTGTCATCCACTACGCGATGCCGTATTCATCATGGGATGCAGTGAAAGCAGCATATAGCGATTATACACTGATGTCTCGTCTACTGGTAGTAGATGCACAAAACTCAGAAAATGTTAAGTTCAGTCCTCCAGCAGGAAGGGGAGAAGCGTCGGCCTGGAGCGGCCGGCGAGGAGCTCTCCTGTCTGGGATGGGACTGGTGGTCGAAGATCCCATCCAGTGTTGGGACTGTTGGCAATGTTCCAGCCACGTTGTCGCAGAGACAATTATTTTGAAAACTACTCGGCATTCTGCAGGATTTGCCAGCAGACCTTCACTGACGGACGGTTCTAAATCGAGTAACTCGCAAAGTAACTCGACACAGAATTGACCAGGTGGCATTTGACACCTGGGGATGATTTTGTGCGGCAAAAGTAATGAATATGTTCAGCATGGCCCATAGACATATCCTAACTTACTCAAGGAAGAAGATTAAGTTCCCTTAACGATTAATTTTCTCTTCTCTGGTGTGTTCATACTTAAATGTCATCTCTCTCTTTCTCGTAAAATTGCATTGCTTCAATTATGACTTCATTCGCTCCTGAATGATTCTTGGAGTATACCCACTTTAAGCCAACTTCGTTTTGTTGCTCTTGTCTTCTTTTGTTTTGTTTGTTTTTTTTATCAATTTTGAAGCACCCAGATTCTTAAAAGGCTGCATTTACTGGTGGAAAATGACTTATTTTCTCAAAACGAAAAACACAATTTAGCTGAGGCATCGATGTGAGCTTTAACAAAACATTTTTAGTTTTCCAATCCATTGTTTTATTTCTTTTTTTTCTTCACAATAAGCAATTTGTCGCCCGTCAATAGCTCAATCATTTGGTAAAGCACAAAAAGGGTCCAAGTGAATGGGGGGGAAAATAATTACACATACAAAGCCGGTATTGGGATGTTCTTTCTCCAGTTGTTTGAGACAGAGCCGTGCCTTTAATTACAGAAAGCCTGTCAGAAGCAGCTCGCAGCGCCGTGTCCAGGCATACCTTTTTATTACTGCTGGCTGCTTTATTAGCCTTCCTCTGAGCGGAGATGGACAAGCAGGATTGACTGGAGATGCAATTGGAAGTGACGCTTATTGACTAGTTTCTTGTTTTGCTGCTGGCAGAGCGCGATGATGCAACAAAGATGCTCCCAACCAGGCCCAGCCATTAGCACCTCGACTCCACACACACACGAGAGCATGATGAGAACGGGCCGCATACTGCTGGGCATGCACAGTTCCTCAGTGATGTCCCTCTTCTGGCATCTTTGACATTTTTCTTTTTTCCCCCCCCTTTCGTTTTTTTTTACGGTTGCAGTCGACACTTAGAGAATTTTGTAGCGGCATCTTCTTCTACTTCCCTATCAACTCGCGCTTGTGCGTTTTTGTCATTTTGGGTTTTAATTGGTCTCAGGATTCGCTGGTGCATGAATATTTCTCTCGGTGGAGACCAGATTAAACCTTTCTATTCAAACTTTGGCAATTTAAGCAGAGCGCAGATGAGTGAGAGAGCATGTGTACATTGCGAACGTGCTGTATCTTTGTTGGAACATATGGTGCTAGGTGTTAGATGCTAGCTTCTTTTTGTGTGTGTGTGTGTGTGTGTGTGTGTGTGAACCCCATCTGTCACTTGGTAACAATTTGAGTTGATCTCTAGTTGATATAAAATCTCCCTGCAGGCAACTTGTCACATAATTACCTACAAAGGCTGCAGGTCATCGTTCCAGATGGCAGGAGTTTTGCAGCACTAACCTTATACGCTTAATTTTAATAAGGAGTGAGCATTATTGTGGTGCTTTAACATTAATTTCCTCTAATATATGGCAGATGCTAAGCTTCAGATCATTAATGGTTATGCAGGCAGAATTAAACAGCCGTTGTTGCTGGCATTAAAGCTAATGATGCTTAATCAAGAACTTATTCTTAGAGGCGTTTCTGAAATCAGCGAAACACTTTTCCTGCTGTGTAGCACAGCGTCTGTGAAGCACAGTTGTGATATAGATGTACCGTGGAGAGGCCTGTCAAAATAGCAAATTTTGCCAGACAGTAAATTGTTCCAGAATTTATCGCAATAGACGATAATATTGTTGTTTTGAGAATATTTTAAGTAGTACAACGGCAGTGGTATAATAATCCAACAACACTCTCTCAATGTTCATCAGACATTAAGAGTCCAATGAACATTTAACGCTGGAACTGGAAGACATATCCAAAATATAAATGAAGCAACAGAAATGACAAAATAAATGATGAAATCTGTTAGTAAAATTAACTCAAAAAAGGCCTAGTTGAGACCGATGCACCAGACTGAAGACTTTTGTCAACAGAAAAGAGAATCGACGAATCGTGCAAATGACAATTACTGAGCTCATTTTAATTTTTCATGCGATTAACTGATTAATTGTTTATCGTGACAGACCTAACTGTGGATCTCTAAAGTCCCCACACATTAAAATCCCAGGACGCCTGAACATTTCTCCGAATTAGATGTAAATTAATAACTGAGGCTGCCAGCAAGTCAGCAGCAACAGATAAAAGAAGTTGCAGGAATTTCCAACATGTTTGACACAAAGCAGTGGTGCGCCTGGCTTTAGTGGCTGCACAATAAGGAGGCTGCGTAAGCCGGAGCTGTGTTCTTCGTTTTAGGTGGATGAAGTCATGAACTGTTCCAGATACTGTCCAGATTCAACCTGTCTGCTAGGAAGCCGAAGAGCAGTGATTTTATTTTTCCGGTGTCTCAGGGAGTCCGAGGATATTTCCAAACAAGCAGAAGACTTTACCGAAAGAAAACTAAAGTGAATGTCCAGAACTGAGCATGCCAGAATATATTTGATCTGAAGAGAGCCGTGGTCAAGAAATCTCCTCAAAAATTGATTCGATTAATTTTTCTTGACAGAATAAAAACTATTACCGAGGTACTGACACGGCATGCCTGTAAATTTTGACTAAATAAAACTGGATTTTTTTTTTCTCCATTTCAACATTGTAGCTTTTGCAGCTCCCCCCTTCCCAAAAAAATTATTCTGTTTGTATTTTCTTACTGAATTGTACCTATGTTACATAAAAAAGTATTTTTTAACGTATTTTACTTCACAATTTTGAAATTTAAAAAGAGCCTTTTCTCCAGAAGAAAACATTTTGATAGCTACAACATTCGATTGCACGGCAATTATTTGTTTCTTCTTTACAACATCTCACACCACCAACCATTTTCTTAGCGTCCTTCTCTTTCCTCTAGCAGGAAGGAAACGATGCAAAAGATTTGGACGCGCGGCGCACATTTTCATCATAGGATGTGGAACAACCGAGTCCGTGTGGACGTTTCAATCAGGACTCTGCTGCGTTTTTCATCTGGCAGTCAGTTTATCTTCGCAGCAGCAGATAAAGTGATGAAAATTAAACTGATGGCATCAGAATTGGTTCTAAGTGTGCACAGCTTTCCCGTCTTGTTCACCATCTGGATAACACACCCAGCATGTCTATTAGACATTCACTACAGCTAAGGATGAGTGCGTTTGTGGAAATGGGTTAATAACGACGATTTAATTGAATGTAATGGCAGCATGTGACCCGCTATTGAGATTTGACTTCAGATGGACGGTGCTTTAGATTGCCAGTGGAAAGCGGTAGATCTGAAGAGATGCAACTCACACGCATTCAACAGCTAGTTACTGTTGGAGACGTATTTTAAGGATTTTTTAAAATTATTATTGTCAATAGATATGTTTTTCTTTCATTACTGGAGCATAATCTCACACATGGAGAATAACGGGGAGAAAAATTGAGATTTAAAAACAATTTTTGGGATTGCACGAAGTCCTGGGTCCGTTCTTCTGGACTGGTCAATAATCCCGCTTTCTGTATGATCCAACCTTGTGAAATGGTTTAGGGGAAGACATTTTCTATTTGCAAGCAGGACCAGCGCGAAGAATTAATGGTGCCAAAAAGAAAAGATTCATTTATTTTGAGGCTCTTAAAACGTCTTTCTTTTACAATAGTGTCAATGTGTGCGGACAGCGTCGTCGGGGCTTGTTACGCCCTCAAAACCTGTTTCAAAACATTCCTTAGAAATCTTTTTCATCAAACTGAAATTTAGCACAAAGGCATGGAAATGGCAACCGGCAATGCTCAGGCAGACTACGGAGTTTAAATAAGACTGAAATAGACCGCTGTGCCCCGTCTGCCTCGCTGTTCAATGTATTGTACTGTCAGCAGTAAAGTTCTGCATACCTTTGTGTAATGGTTGGCATTTATCTTGAACCGGTCGGCTCATTGTCCTCTGGATACGAATGCGTCTGTAAGAGATACTTCGATGGGAAAAATCCCTCAAGCACAGTTAGGAAGTGTATCTAATAAAGTAACCAGTGAGTTTATATTAAATTAAACCAGGATTTTTAAACCGCTGTACTGTTTTAAGCTGGTGCCGTGATATTATCACCAGGATAGCGAGGATGCAGTGGAAAGCTGAAGTCCCTGCACACACCATTGCTGTTAAATCAGGTCAACAAGCAATCAAAGCTGGAGTGAGAGTCGGTAGGAATATTGTGCACCAAGGTGAAACCCTCACCTGCCGCTGTCCCTGTGCAGAATACCATTATATGACCCCGAAAGTGCTGGCCGTGCAGGATTTGTCCGTGCACATTACTCCAGCTTGTCCCCTGCGCACCTTTTAATACAACCTGATGAGGGAGTTTGGCAGATTTGCATGTACCCGCGTGTCATATAACCGTTTGTTTGTGCTGTTGTATCGGATTTTTGCTCCGGGGACGGGAAAGCTACGCTGGATGGCTGAACGCGTGTATACAGTTGTGCTGATGCAGACAAGCCTAACAGCACAGATCAGATGTATGCAAATATCCCCAGCAGAATGTCTTGTTGCTCTGACAGGAGCCTTTCTGCCAGGTTGGGTACCAACGCAGCAGCAGGAGACAGGTGCAAAAGAAAGACGAAGCACGGCGGCGACGTACGTGGACAAAGATGGAAAGAAATGACGGTGGGATTACGCAAAAGGCCGGTGGCATTGAAAGAAATGAGGAGAAAGACAGCTCATGCCTGGCAGAGAGAATTAAGAAGTAGAGAGAGAGAGAGAGAGAGAGAGAGAGACTGGGCCCACAGATGAGCTTTTGTGCCAGAGGAAAGCACAGGCTTGTCTTTCTTTCTGAACATGCAAGACAACAGTTGCGTTTGTTTATATAGCATGGCCTGATGAACTGGTAAAGCGGCAGCAAGTGTTTCCATGTACAGCACTCTATCTGGGATGTACACAGATGGTGAAGGTTGCTACAGAAGATTCCACATCTTTAGGTCAGATTTTTTTGTCATCTCTGTGGTAAGTCTACACATTGAGCCGGCATTAAAAAGAAAAAAAAAAACGGAAAAATACTTCCAGCTGTCAAAATTTGTGTGCTTCTGTCGCAGATTGCAGAGATCCAGTCAGTTCCGCTTGACTTGCTGTCAGATTGGGGAGAAATGGCCTTTTAACAAGAAGCTACCGCAGCATGAATGCTTGTGCACCTCAGCCATGTGTTTCTACCTGTTTTCAACATGGATTTATTTTTTTCTTTAGCAGTAGTTTAAATACATGATGCACGTCATCATTCATGTTTCTTGCACGACATTGAACCGTGCTGTCAGGAACGTGTTCCGTCGTATTTTGTTGTTCTTGAGCTTGAGCTCTCCACAAAGTCTATCCCGTCTCCCAGAACACCTTTATTATTCAACTTAAACTTTGCCCTTTGCTGCTTTTTCCATTTGAGGTTCCAGATTTTAGATTTTAGTCTTTGTGAAATACGGACAGGATTATGAATACAGTTTTATCTGCAAAGTCGTTTTTATATCTTGCTATTTCAGTGTGAGGTTATTTCTTGCTGACCTGGTCTCGCTTGTATTTTTTTGTGCTGCTGTCCGGTATTTTTCCTTGCTCTCTATTCCTATATTCTCTTGTTGGTTGGGGTTGCTGATCCTTTGAATCTGCAGTCGTTGTCAAAGGAAACTGGACTTGTAGCTGGGGGTATGGTGCAGCGCTAGGTTACTGTGCTGACTTAAAGCTACAGTGGATATAAAAAGTCTACATTCCCCTGTTAAAAATGCTTTCTTCAGCTGTTCCAATAGACTTTCCTTGACATTTTCTCGGTTGCATCTAACGGCAAAAGTCACAGTCGGCAGAGAGATTCTAAAGCGTCAGAAATGTCTCATTGTCAAAATGTATGAATCCGGAGAACGGTAGCAGAATAACTTCTAAGAGATTGAAAAGAGTATGTATGAAACGGGTGCAAGAGAGAAAGCAAACATTTGCAGTTGTTTATGTCTGAGGAAAGGATTCTTGTTCATATCAGTATTGCAAATTTTGCACCACAAATCAGTAGCCATAGCTATTTTCTTTTTCCTGTTTTATTTGGTGAGCAGTTCTTCCCTTTGCTTTCTCATCATATTATCACCTCAGCTGCACTTCTGACTCTCCAAATGGAAACATGTAAATAGCATCAACTAATCTACAGCCTGTCTATAATCACAGTAAAAATAGGACAACAGGTTGATTGGAGATTATAATATAAATTTTTCCAATTTTGTGCATTACTTTTTCCACTTTATGTACTTTCACATCTATTTACTTTTATTTCGAACATTGTGTTTGGACAATATAACTCACAGTATAATGGTCTTGACTTAATATTACATGATGTTGCATTACTTTATTTACACAGAAATATAAAACACAAATGAAGATGTTTGCTTATTTTTAAGAGAACCAATATTTATTCTTACTGCTGCTAAAATTATATAAGCCTAATTTCTAGTTGTTGCAATTGTAATTCACACTCTTAAGCCATAGATTAGGAAAAAAAAACAATATAGTACATTTGAAGTGCTTTGTGCAACATATGGCACCTTTTTTTTCTCTGTGCTCTTTATGTAGTAGCACAAACTTGACAAACTGATATTATCTGTGAAGTTATTCAGACTAACATCTCAGATAGAGGCAACATGTCACGTGTGCATGGAAAAATGAAGCAGGCCTTTTCCAGCGAGCAGGCTGGCAGTGTTCAGCAACAAGTGGGGGAAGGGAAAATGCTGTATTACTTTATGCTTCATACTGCCTGTAGCACTTTCTCTGGCTTCTCATGAAAATGCCCAAACTGGTTTGAAAGTGTTTGTGTGTTGTTTTTTTAAGCCGTTATTCTTTAAAAACCTCAGGACACTTTTGATATTGATAACTAGTCCGTGCCTAATTTTGTGCAGTCCATGTGAATTTGGCTTTCCAGGAGTTTTGTGGTCACACTTCGGTGTAAGAGTGTCGCAGTTTGATATGCTCGTGTGGTTTGTTCGGTTTATTTTGTTTGCCCGGCCACATGTGAAACGCGTTAGCGGCCGTTTGATGCTTTTTAGCGTTTATTTTTCTTCTGCTGATGAGTTTTTACAAGACATGGAAATGGGGAGGAAATTTGTATTTCCTGTTTGGTGAGTGGCGCTATAGATGTGCAGCCTTTGCGGAAAAGATAAATAACTGAAGGGACTGCTCTCTTCCACAGAGGACTGCTCCAAGTCGTTTCTGTGTGACAAACACGTCTTCGCTCTTTTCTAAGAGTCTTTAAGTTGTGCTTTTCATCCCCTCTTTATTTTTCTGTTCATCTGCTCGTCCAGTGGGAGATCACAGTCTGAGCAGGAAGTGGTATCAGTTTAAAAAAAAACAAAAAAAAAACCAAAAAACAAAAACAACCCCCAATGCCTTGCTTAGGACCCTCGTGTCTTACTAATGGACTGCAAGTCTCCAGAGAGAAGGGAGGGAAAGGGGCACGCAAGTAGAGATGAGTAAGAATGGAGGGGAAAGCTCAAACATGGGGATGGGAAATCCATATGATGGGGATAATGTTTGTAAAATAATAAGGGGGAGCAGAATGGATGCACAACTGACTGACGAAGGACTTGCATCATGCAGTGGGGGAGGTGATTATTTTTTAAACGCAAACAAAGAGAGCTGGTCACTCTTGTTTCTCACTAGGAATAAAGAGAGATTTTCTTCCTACGCCGGCATCACTAATGCTATGGATTCCTTTGGAACCTTTGTTTTTGCACAAAAAATTTGTTGCAACAAAATAAAACACTTTTCTGGCATAAAGGCTGCTGAAAACCTCTCTGGAGCTATTTTAGTATCAGGAAGATTAAAAAAAGCATTCGATGGAGATCTGCATCTTAACGAGTGCTTATATTTGTGAACATGATTCACAAGTGTGTATGAAACGACGTAGAAGTTCGTATCTCAACATTCACATGCATGTAAGCAGAATCTCAAATGTGTGCTTGTCATGTGGCAGAAGTAGTGATGCGCTTCTCGAGCACGAATCGCAAACTGATCATCCTGCCTGTGCTTTCAACTTTTAACTTTTCAAGGCCGGTAAAACGCTGGAACATCTGAGAATTAGAATTGCAATGCTGCGTTCAAGACAGAACCGACAGAATTCACTTTAATGTAAAATTTCTGTTACTGCAGCAAGCTTTATTTTCAGAGGCGTAACATTATAAATATGTACAAATATGACTTGTAGCAGTGGATGATTATCCAAACCTCAATCCTATAGTGTGTGGTGTTTTTTTTAATACACTGACCTGTATTTAAGTTGAACCACCATACTTGGGTTTTTCTTTCCTTTTGATATCATGACTCTCTCATCCAGTCAGCTGTCAGAGCAACACAATAAAAGCTTAATCTCAAGCCTGCCCCTGATTTCAACCTTCTGTTCAAGGCGCCTTCGCTAACTCTTAAAACTCTGTAATAAAAGGAATTCAGCCACCCCACGAGGACTGCCTGCCTGCCTTATGGGCAGTGAAAACAGCCTCTTTTCCCGCTGCCCTTTGTAGCACGTGTAATGATGAACTTCACGCCCTGCCACCCAAGCGTTAGCTCCAGGCTGCACTCAAACACCCCACAGATGCATTCTGTCTTCTTTGGCTAGTCTTATCCTTGAGAAAGCCAGCGACCTAGAAAAGGGCTTCGATGATAGGCTCAGAGTGTGATTTACCCGTTTGAAACAAACTGTTTTGTAAAATTGTGGTAGGGGAGAGACCGGACTAAAATCAGGTGGGGCGTTTTGTACAGAAGTCATCCAGGGCTTCGCCACACCCTGCACATTTTCCCTCGGGGGCATCCAGCGCGCAGCTCGCCTGACCCAGACCGCCGACCTCTCTCCCCTTCCTCCATATCCATTCTTCTCTGTACCCCCATCCTCCTGTTTGCCCTGACTTCCCACCCGGTGTTGACTTTACCAAAGCCTTCCTCTCTTTCCTGCAGTCCTTCCTCTTTCCCCTCCCCGTCTCTCTTTCTCCTTTTGTGCTTGCCGACATGTTTCATAGTCAGAGGCAGACTTGGGAGTCCCAATCTACCCCTGCCTCCTCTCTTGCACTCCGAGGCCCGAAGACACCGGTATGCGGCTGCACATCCGTGCCAGACACCAGACTTCGGGGCGAACTGCGAGACAGTTTGCCTGGATGTGACAGGACTGCAGCATTAGCGAAGCACATTCTGAGTCATTTTTATGAGGAAGAAAATGTTTTTCCCAGACGAATTAGTCTATGAAATGCTGCACTCAGACTTCTAGTGGCTATTCTGTTGAATAAAGCCATCTAATACAGTCGTCGTGTCCTTTTATATTCTCTGATTCCATCCATTTAGCTCCGCTGTGGCATTTAATGAGGCATTTCATGTCCTTTTTATTATTTGTCGCTGATGTTTTCTAAACCATTGAGTCCTAACATCACTTATGATTGAATTCTGTCCTGAAGGCAGCTTGTTGATAACTTTCCTTGGTGTAAACCGTGAGAGAAATGCATAGTTGGGCTAGAGGAGCGGTTGGTTTGAGGGCTTGACAATGTTTTAATTAGGAGAGTCTCGCAGCAAGGTAAAAGCAAAATATATTGTATACATTAACCTAACCTTGTCCATGTGCAATGTGATGTATATTGTGTGTCGTTCAAGGGAAAATGAACAAATGTGTGAAGAAATGCTGCTATAATCTGCTGTAATTTCCATCAAGTTGTATTTCTAAAACTATCACTGTCGAAACTCTTTGCACACCTTCCGTCGGTCGGTGAGTCTGAGAAAAATGCAATGAAGTTCAACTCAATAAAAGGTACAAAAAATCCACAATAGGAATCACTTCTTGTTGTTACATTAGTTACCGGGTTTGCAAGACACAAAATATTCCAAAAGAGAGATGGGGACACCGTGAAATATCCAGATAAAACACAAATTAAACTTACAACATTATCATCACCACTCGTTACCCGCTATGAGCCACGTTGGTGGTCCTGCTGCAATCTGGGGTGGCTTTTTGTCGGGTGGAATTGTGATTTTTGTGAAGGTGGTTGGAATAATTCCATATAGTTTCCATTTTGGCCAAAAGAGAAATAAAAAAGAAAAGTTGGGGATGAAACGGATTTTAATTTCCAAGCAGTCAAAGATTACACCCAATCAATCAAACAAACAAACAAAAAAAAAGATTTAATCTGAGAGTTAAAGCATTTAAATGATTCCGGAGTACATTTGATGGAAAATCCTTAATCTAGAGAATGTTTGTTTTGTAGATTTATCAAATATTGTCCAATCAAGATAAGTGTTGCTGAAGAAATGAAGAACGATTATTAGCAGGCTAAAGTCATGCCCTGTTAAAGGTGGTGGACTATATTCAAAGGTCATGTTTTTCTTTAGCATGCATTATGTCGAGGCCATCTGCTTTGTAATGTGAACAAGTCTGGGTCAGGACACAGGTGCTGATGCTGGATTCTGTGATGTTGTTTCACGCTCTGGATGGAAACGAGTAAAGAGCAGGGATGGGGCGCTTTAAATGAAACTTTGAACCTCGATAAGCACCTGTTTTAGTGAGATTTAAAAAAAAAAGGAATATACCGAATGTTCAGCTGGCGAATTACAGTAGCTCTTTCATTGTTTTCCCATCTGCATTAGATGTGTTGGATTTTGAAGTTCATCTTTGCAAATTCACAATAAGTAAGAACATTTAGTTTTTATCTGTCGCCTTTTATAAGTAATGCTAGTTTTCATGTTACACTGATTGGTGGGGTTTTATGTCTGCCTTGCAGCTGAGGAAAAGCTTTAATTGTTCCCTTAATGGAGAGTCTGTCAATTAACTTAATCCCCGAACCTTAACGCTTAATTTCTTTTTAGATATGATCTATAATAAATTTTCTTCAGCTTTCCCTCACAGCAGGCCTCTGTGTACAGTCCTGCTAATATATGCCTTTTCTTGCTTGCCATACATCAGTTTACTTATTCAAATTGAGATAAATGTGTTATTCAGCTCTGATCTATTGGACGAGAAACATGGGAAAACATGTTTTTGATGAAGACATGTGAACCAATAGGCAATGGCTGCCTTTTAAAATGCAGACGGCTCTCCCTAGTTGGCCAATTAGTAACTTTAGCACTGGAACACTTATCTGCTTTCATCTTCTTGTGTGTGTGTGTGTGTGTGTGTGTGTGTGTGTGTGTGTGTGCGTGTGCGTGTGTGTGTGTGTGTGTGTGTCTTTCAATTTTGGGTGCAGGCAGCTTAGTTTGCCTGTTTCCACAAGTGTGTAGAGGCCTTTGTGCACAATCATGTCTGTCTGCTGAACCGCACATACATTTACTGATTCACTTTATACTAAGCTATGCTCATTCACTGGCAGTGAGATGGCCAACCATGCTGTTCATCGTGTCCTAACACACATGCTACACACAAACGCAACTAGCTCATTAACTTCCTAGCATCCATTCGGATTGTGGGAATTTGTCAGGAGAAACGTGGGCAAGTTGCACGTTCGACTATAGAATCTCGACTGTGGAAACGGCGTCTGCACGGTTCACAGAATAAGCACAGTATGACTCAGTATGTTTCACCACCGTTCACCCAAAACTGCTTAAGAATAAAAAAGTGGGTTGGAATGAAAGGAGAAAATTGAGCACAGCAGCTCAAGCTGTAGATTAAAGAGAAAAGGTCACGTCACCAGTTTGGTCGTATTTTAGATATTTAAAGCAAACTCTAAATGGATCATTTTTTTTATATTGACCGATATAAAATGTTTATTTTGTGGCACCTTTTCCAGCCAGAGCAGCCAGGCTTTTGAGAAAGCCCTCCGGTCTGTGGAGTTTTAAAATTGAATGAGTAAAACTGGTGGGAAAGTGTCTTTCACTGAACTAAAGCTTGGCAACGTAATGCACTGCATTCCACCAGCTTTGCCACTGACCTCAATCTTTTCAGGAAACATTTACAGAGAAAATAGGATCAGAGATTAAACATTAATATCAGAATTTAGGCACATAATGGGAATTTAAATGAGACACACAGTGAATTTCCAATAATGAATGTTCTTGATTTTGTTCTATGGAGACTAACTTCCTGTATTTCTTTTGTCTTTCTTCATATCTTGCAGATCATGACCAGAGTTCATTGAGCTCCATTTTGCATGGAAACCCTGCTTCCCTGGCAGCCCCCTCCTCTCCCTAAAGCTTGCAGCCAGCATGGCAGGATGAGCTTCTGCCAGCAGTGATGATGGCTAAAAAACAAGATGCCCGGGCTCCCATCTACAACCTGGTCGTGGTGGGGTTGTCCGGCACAGAAAAGGAAAAAGGCCAGTGTGGCGTGGGCAAGTCCTGCCTGTGCAACCGCTTTGTTCGGCCGAGTGCAGATGACTTCTACCTGGATCACACCTCCGTTTTGAGCACCAGTGACTTTGGAGGCCGTGTGGTGAACAATGACCACTTTCTGTACTGGGGAGAAGCTGGTAGGACGATAGAAGAGGGGCAAGAGTGCCGCATGAATGTGGTGGAGCAGACAGAGTTTATTGACGATCAGACATTCCAGCCACACCGTAGCACAGCACTCCAGCCTTACATCAAGAGGGCAGCTTCCACCAAGCTGGCTTCAGCTGAAAAACTGATGTACTTTTGCACAGATCAGTTGGGCCTGGAGCAAGACTTTGAGCAAAAGCAAATGCCTGAAGGCAAGCTTATGGTGGACGGTTTCTTACTCAGTGTTGATGTAAGCAGGGGTATGAACCGAAGCTTTGAGGATCAGATGAAGTTTGTTGGCAATCTGTATAATCAACTAGCCAAAACGAAGAAGCCAGTGGTACTGGCTCTCACCAAATGTGATGAAGGAGTTGAGCGCTACATTAAAGACTCTCATGCTTTTGCCCTTGCCAAGAAGAACCTGCAGGTGGTGGAAACTTCAGCCCGCTCTAATGTCAATGTTGACCTGGCCTTCCTTACTCTGGTTCAGCTCATAGATAAGAGCAGGGGCAAGCCCAAGATTATACCATACTTTGAGGCTCTGAAGCAGCAGAGCCAACAGATCGCCTTAGCAAAAGACCGTTATGAGTGGCTGGTCACCCGAATTGCGAACAACCACAATGAAACATGGCCTGTTGTCAGTCGTCGCATGCAGACAGCTCCAGAGTACAAGGACTACGTTTTTCTTGAGGGAACGCCAAAGGCCAAGAAGCTGTTCCAACAGCATGTTCACAGACTAAAACAAGAGCACATAGAGAAACGCAGGAAGGCCTACCTAAATACTCTACCACAGGCCCTATCTGTGCTAATACCTGAGTTGGATGAGATAGACCACTTGAGTTGGTCTGGAGTTCAGAAGGTCTTGGAGACAAAGAGAGATTTCTCTCAGTGGTTTGTAGTTTTGGATGACACACCTTGGGAGACGACGCCGCACATTGATAAAATGGACGATGATCGAATCCCCCAGGACCTGCTGGAGACCCCAGCAGCTGAAACCATCTATGAATCCCACTTGGATCAGTTAAGGAAGGAGCGCAAGCGGGCAGAGATGAGATGGGAATTCAAAGAAAAGCTAAGTGTTTCTCCTTTCATCACACCCGGGAAACCGTGGGAAGAGGCTCGAAGTTTTATCATGAATGAGGATTTCTACCAGTGGCTGGATGAGGCTGAATATTTAGACATCTACAACAAACATCAGAAGGAAATCATTGACCGGGCCAAAGAAGACTTTCAGGAGCTGCTTCTTGAATACTCTGAGCTCTTTTATGAGTTGGAAGTGGATGCAAAACCAAGTAAAGAGAAAATGGGAGCCATTCAGGAGGTGCTGGGCGAGGAGCAGCGATTCAAAGCACTGCAAAAGCTACAGGCAGAAAGGGATGCTCTAGTACTGAAACACATACACTTTGTTTACCATCCTACAAAAGATACTTGCCCCAACAGCCCCCACTGTGTTGACAGTAAGATTGAGCAGATACTAGCTTCCAGATTTCCTACCAGATACGCATCATCAGACAGTGCTAGACTGGAAGGTGGAAGGGCGGAACGGATAAATCTTGTCATCCTAGGGAAAGATGGACTCGCCAGAGAAATGGCTAATGAGATCAGGGCATTATGTACCAGTGATGACAGGTATGTAGTAGATGGCAAGATATACGAGTTAACCCTTCGTCCGATAGAAGGGAACGTACGTCTGCCCGTCAACTCATTCCACACACCTACCTTCACACCTCATGGATGCCTTTGTTTGTACAATTCAAAGGAGTCCCTCTCTTATGTTGTTGAGAGTTTAGAAAAGCTTAGAGAGTCAACCATAAGCAGAAGAGAAAGAGAAAACAGCTTAGCTCAGCTCCCACTTTCCCTGCTTTTGGTCACCAAGCGTGGTGTTGGTTCCATTGGGGATATCGGAGGGGAAACGGCTCAGACTCTAATACAACAAGGGCAACAGGTTGCTGCAAAGCTACAATGCGCCTACCTCGACCCCGCCTCTCCAGGTAAGGGTTATGGCCGCAATGTCAGTGAGAAACAGCTTAACCAGATGCTGAGAGGCCTCTTAGAAACTCGGAGAAACATTGGGACCAGCTCCCCTACATTACCACCTTTATCCTCTGCTTACAGAGACTCTCAGTCTCAGCAAGGCAATGAGGCGGACCTCCGAATAGTTATGTGCCTGATGTGTGGGGACACATATGATTTAGATCAACTACTGGCACCTTTCCTTTTGCCCCAGCATTGTCGTCCCACATCAAGCCATAGCAGCGGCACGTCCGTTCTCTTGGACCTTATTATTGGGGGTCATAGACAGAACGTTGAGCTGTCTTTGCTCTCTTTCCACTCCTCGTTTTCCCTCCGAAAAACAGCCCTGGTCCACGGCTACATTGCAGTTTACTCTGCCCGCCGTAAAGCCTCCATGGAGACGATGTGTGCTTTCCTTTGTGAGGTCCAAGACATTGTTCCGGTCCAGTTGCTAGCAGTAGGGGAGAGTCAGATGGAGTTGTCAGACTCTGATTCAGCTAAGGAGCAAATCTGTCAGGGAGAGGACCTGGCCCATGAAATCAGTGCCAGATTTAGCACAATAATATGCGGACATGGTGGGGTAGTAGGAGGACTTCATAAGATAGACCTTTTCCACTCCTTCTTACAAGAGGTGATGGAGAAGCGCACTGTCGTTGAGGCCGCACACATGTATGATAATACAGCTGAGGCATGTACCAATGAGAGTTGTGGGTCCCCAAGTCCAGTTCACATTCATGTTGACTCAGAGGATATTGATCCTGCTGATATTGATATTGATCCATCACCACCTTACCCTACGCTTAGGGAGGGTGGTAGTCTAAGTTCCCACCTGGGAAGTTTCAAGCTGCCAGACCTGGAATCAAGTGATACATTTTCTGTCATTTCTGATATTGGAACATTTGAAAGCAAGCTAAATAACAAGGTGCCTCCACAAGTAAAGCCCAAGCCTGTGCGCAAAGTAAATCTCGGACCCTACGTTGATCAGCAAGGCACCTCTAACAGATCCGTCTTGCCCCAAACTGTCACCTGGGCTCCAGGGAGTGACGGAGGCTACGACCCCTCGGACTACGCAGAGCCTATGGACGCTGTGTGCAAACCTCGACCTACTGAAGAGGAGAATATTTACTCTGTTCCTATTGACAGCACGCAGGGCAAGATTGTCACCATCCGCAACGCCAACAAGGGCCATGCCAATGGAAGTGCTGCGGGAAACGGTTCTGACAGTGAAGCTGACAGCAGCTCGCTGGAGCGCAGGAGGAAGCTGTCCGTTTTTGGTGAAAAGCCTAAGCTTTACAGAGACAGGTCCCAACGGCTTGGAAAATTCAGCAGTTTTAGGACAAGCTTCTCTCTCGGCAGTGATGATGAGATGGGTGGTCCACCAAAGACAAGCCAGGACGATGGAGGACCTCAGAAGGACAACGCCATAGACGAGAGTGATGATCACAAAACAATAAAGATTCTCCGGGGTCTCCGCAGAAATACAAAGGTTAGTAACTGTGTAACCAAGTGTTGTATGAGCAAATATGATTATATAGCCAACCAATGGGAAGTGCATTGATTATTCCAGTGAATTTAAAAATATTTTAAGAAAGAAATTTCTTACCTTTGAGCAATCTGGTACAACATTAATTTTAAACAAACCTATCAATCTTATGTCGTGGTTCAATTTAGAGTAGATTGGAAAGTATAAACATTTGATTTCCTCACGTACACAGAAAAGCAGAAAAATCACCCCATCGTAATTATTTTTGGCTAAGACCCAGCACCGTTAGCTTTGGTGGATAACTGTTTGTTACTGAAGTTTTAAGAAAAAGCAGTGTCCAGAATCATCTCTCTGCTGTTCAAAACTGAACCCAGAGCAAACATGTCACGCTGTAGGGACTTCTCTGAAAGCATGCCTGCATGCCATATTCGTTTCCTCACTACTCAGTGGGAGTCCCCTAAACTAGCCAGATCATCAGTGGGAAAGAAATCTGACAGAATCCAAAATGTCTTAATGAATGGGAACAGAACCCCATTTATTTTGTTTTGTGCATGTATGTCTAATGCATACAGTCAGGAAAAAAATCAGAATATCACATAAAAAGCGAGGATAAAATCTCAGCATTTTTTTTTTTTACTCTTGAAATGAAAACCTTTCTAGTGGGAAAAATGAGTATTGGGCAATTAAAATAAGTACTGGGCAATTAATGTTTTCACTATTTTTTTCTGATGTGCCTCTTGGCATGAATCTCACTCTAGATGTGTGTGAACCCAAATGGTTCACTCACAAATAAATCAGCTCAAGTAAGTCCGTAAATAAAGTCGCGTGAAATGATGTGTAATTACTTTGAACACATTCACTAAAATTTAAGTATCTTGTCAAAGTAAGAGCTTCTGAATTTCTCTTGCAGAGAGAAAAGCACGCATTGCTCAGGTGTGATTTCAAACAGTATGCAGATTCATTGGCGTTTCATCCAGACTGTTTGATCTTCAGAGTTTTTCATAGATTTCCATTTAAATTCAAGTCCAGTTTCTATTCTACTAGTTTGTATTCTTTCCCTGGTGCCAGTTCAGTGTTGATTATGAGCATTACAAGTTGATTCTTTTGCAGTATGTTTGTAATAAGTGACTAAACCCACTGATATTAATTTGCACAGGATTGCTTTCTTAACATTGTCAGATTCCACTTAATTTCTTGGCTTTATTTTCTTCATTTGTTCAGTCCCCATTTCCGATATAATTCCACTTTATCACACATAATTTGTGGACTCATTTATTTACATTTCCAGGCATGGACTACTTGGGTTGCCACTGACAAATAAAGTTAATTTCATTACAATAGAACCAGAATAGACTAGAGCTCCCTGTTGCATCATTTGCTAAATTCCACAGTTACTTTTTTCCTCCCCTACGTTTTTTTTTTTTTTTTTACAAAGTTGTCAACAAACAAGAGGCTGTGATGGACACCAGTGCTATTTCTTAGCTGAGGAATCACTGCTTACTGTTCACTTTTTGTTGTCACTGCAGCGTAGTATATGCCAAAGCCTGTCAGCTTTCTTTAAAGACTCGCGATTCGTCCCGGCGACAGTTTGGCTTTCTTTACTTCCTTCCTTTCATTATTTGCCGCTACGTTTGTTTGTCTTTGCATCTTGCTGATTCATACGTTCTGCTTCTCATGTTCTCATCATACTCATTGTCTGTTCGTCTCACGCCTCCTTTTTTGCTTCGCTTGTCTTCGCAGCTTATAATTTTTTTCTTTTTTTTTACTTTTAAAGACGGGTGTCTCCCTGTTCCCTTCCCACCCTTGATACTTTTGACCTCTTGCACGAGGCTTATCGGCCCTGGTATGCAGATCATTCGCGCACATGGCGTGGCGCTGAAGTGCCAGCTGAAGCAGGAGTTGCGGCTGTGCATGTTGTGCTTGTGTAGCCGTGATAATTGCCGTGGCTGTCAGGGAGGGTGGAGAAGGAGGCGGATGATGAATGTTTTTAGACACTCAGCTGGGATGTACCTGCACGGAGGTCGCCGTCTCGCATTATTCAGCTGCCTGGACTACATTGTGCAGCGCTTGAAGCCATATGTCTGTCAGGGGAAAAAAAAAAGTACCAACAACTCAATCACGGGAAGACATCTGGGTTTGCAATCTGCGTCTGATGCAAATTGTCACATCGGATGTTAAAAATCCAACACGTACAGAGAAATCCCCGAGAAAGCCGCAGCCAGTGGAGTGTGGATCTGTCATCCTTGTTATTCTTTTAAGTGCCTCTGATTTGTGGCATGCAGCTGGTCTGAAAACTTGATGGCCACATTACAAGCTATTATGGATTTATTATGGTTATAACAAAGGATTAAATTTCTTCACCTATTTTATAAGCAGATGTCTCTCAAGTAATGGGCCATTTACAGTCTGCTGCTGCTCGAAATCCCTTTCAGATTACATTTTATCGAGTTCATTTTTCATATTCAGGAGACATGCTGCAGCAGCAGTTGGTGCAGGCTTGTATAAAAGATCCTGTCCCCATTTTTTGTGCCAGTTAAACTAAAGCTAGATTTCTTTTTATTTTGTAAAGTTATTCTCAAGGTAAGGATTTGGGTTCACGTGCTGCAGCATAAACACTTTCCTGTGTGGAGCTTCAGGGTCTTGAGTCATGATGACTTGAAGCAAATATTCAAAAGGAGTTTGAGCCCATTTAAAAAGCAAAACTTTTACTTCAGGCATTGACCAGAGTCTGCCTGCCCTGATCTCCCTCCCTCACCGAGACACAGGAAACATTTCCTCTCTCTCCTGCAGCTTTTTGTTGAAATCTCCTCAGGCAGCGAGAGGAATGTTTGAAATTCTTCAGACACCTAGTTCGTCTGGTGTCTTCATTCAAGCAAGGAAAAAGAAAAAGAAACGAAGGAAAAAGAGTAAACGGGGAAACAAATTCACGTCAAAACTCCAGAAGCGAGTCGTGTTTTGGTGTCCCACCGTGTGCAAGTGTGTGTATGCGCAAACCCTCTCCCCTTGATGTCTGTATAAGGATGTGATTTGTTTCGTTTTGGTTGTGTGGAGGGCTGCTTTGTCTTCCTAGAGCTGGAGACATATCCTGTCTCAGTTAGCAGCAGAAAGGAGTGGCCAGAAGGCAAAACTGCAGGGGGAGAAGACAAGCCAGCAAGAGTAAGAGAGAAGAAGTGTGTGTGTGTGTGTGTGTGTGTGTGTGTACAGAGACAGTCTGCTAGAATGAGACGGCAACACAGTTACTGTGATGGAAGTGAAATAAATTAGATGCTGCCATACTGAATCCAGCACATCTCTGCACTCTTGCAGTCAAGTTATTAGGATCTTTTTGTTTCTTATCCAACCACAGACATGTGTAGTTGTTTTTTGTTCTTCTGTGTAAATATATGCACCTTGTACTTCTTTAATACATTAGCTCAGAGTTTACATGTGACTGCAGAATGTGAGTGCAGGTATGAGAAATGTTTGGACAGGCTGGACTAGATGTAGGGACAGATAGCAGGCGGTGAATGGCATGCAGATACTTTTAGGGCGAGATCTCTAGTGATCTGTTGTGGCGACAACACAAACCACATTATGTGAAAAGGAGAGCTAAGAAATTTTAAACACCGCCTACAGTCTACTGTTTTATGAAAGAAAAGAAAAAAAGAAAAGTCTTGGACTACAGTGGCAAAAGTATTCCCTTGTCATCCTTCACACACATTAGTGACAACCCCACTCTTAATCCAAAGGGTTTAATAAAATGTCACACAATCCGTGGCGGCTATCACAGCTTGAGCTCCATTGGGAAGGTTTTCCACAAGATTACAGAGTATGTTTAAGGTCATTTTTAACCTTCCCTCAGAAGCTTATTTGTGATATCCTCCTGTAAAGTTATTTAAGCCGCACTGCGCCGCTTCCAACAGACAGACGTCCACACAGATACTTCAACTCCAATGAATGCTGCAGCAGTCGTCTTTTCTTTCCTCCTTCATTTATTTTTTCAGGCAGACTGACAGATATTTTTTCCAGCTCTTTGATTTCAGTCATTTTTCAGGTGAAAACTCTTAAATAATAGAAAGATTAAGACATAGAATAGCGTAAGGAATTCTCATGGTTGTTGTTTAAAGAACTTGGTCTGTTTTTTTTTTGTTTTTTTTGTTTGTTTTTTTTTAAACAACCCATGTCAAGCTCAAGGCCCGAGGGCCAAATCCGGCCCGTTACTTTCCATGTTGCCCTCTAGACTCAAAATGGACACATAAATAGAACCTTCAAGATAATAGTTGTATGCTTAAGTAATATTTTATCAAGAAAAGCGTAGCAGTTTTCAACTGTATGCTGCCAAATTACATCGGTATGCAAAGCTGTTCAACATCATTTAACCCTCAGAAGAACTCATTTAGTCCAGAAACAGCTATTTATTCATATTTTAATGGTTTGTTTACTGGTTTTATAAATACATTCTGCCACCAACGGCCCCTTTGAGGACCTTCATAATCTTGACCAAAATGAAAACGAGTTTTACACAGAAACTCTGGTACAAACTGCGACACGTTGTGTTTTCAAAGAGCCAGGAGGACAAATTGTAGAGACCGCTTTTAAAATCCTGCTCTCTCCCCTTTAGGATTGAGCGCACAAGTCGTCTCCAAATGTAAAAAAGAAATTTTATTTTTTTTTTAAAAAAAAAACAAAAACAAATTTCACTTGTGTTGGTTTTCGGTCCTGCCGGTTGTGGAAGATGAAAAGAAAACAAGCTGTAATGACTTCTCTCTCTCTCTCCCTCTCTCTCTCTGCTTGAGCGCTGCTTTGAGAGTAAATGTGTCCATAAATGTGATCAAAAATGTTCGGCGGAGTGAAGTGAGGCCGGTATCTGGAGCAGAGGGCACATTGGTGCTGCTTCTCTCTAATGAGCACTACTCCAGCTCTTTTCCTGTTGTCTGTCCGTCTATCCGTAGTGCTGCACTGCACCCGCACTCTGTGTGTCCAGCCAACCATGCACCTCTGCTTCACCCCCTCCGCCCCCCCAGCCTGCCAGGGCAGTGCCTCTGGGGTTGCTGACAGAGTTACTGCAGATCCAGGCCTCAGGGGTTGAGGGGGGATGTGGCTTGAAAATATTCCCACTGATCGCCATTAAAGCGCTGCACAATTACTGCTGTTGCCCTCGGCTGTTTGCGGGAGCAGGCAGAAAATGTTGCAGGAGCGTGTAAGAGGGCTCTTAACAGGAAAATAAAGGAGGTTGAAAAGTAATTAACCGCTGAATAAGAGTTTGATTATACGAGAGCCGCAATGCAGTGGAGGGAGAAATTCGAAATGCCAAAAAGGAGAAGGGTAAGAATGAAGAGATGAAGAGCGATAACGGCGATGTGTATCTGTCTGATGGAAACGTCAGGGCTTAAGATAGGAATGCATGATTTTCTTATCGTCTTAGCCTTCAGAATGTGAGAGGGGGACGTGTACATGTACGCTTGCCCTTTTTGTACAATAAGCATGAATATGCAGTAACTTTCCAAAACAGAAGAAGGTCATGGCCTTTGTGGCTTTTGTGTTATGGTGGATTGAAAAAAAAAAGTCTTAAAATTTGCCTTAGCCAGTTGTTCCAATCACAGTTAGTGTCACATAATGTTATATTTCCTGTCTGATTTCACCAAGCAAACTGTGTTATTTGTTGTTTTTTTTTTGTTGTTTTTTTTCTTTTTGGTAGAAACAAACCCGATCCAAGCCCCGGCATTCCAACTCCAAACCTGTGGAGAGCAACTACTTCGGCATGCCGCTGGCTGCTGTGGTCACTCTCGAGCGGCCGATCCCCGTCTTCATTGAGAAATGCATCCGCTTCATCGAGACCACAGGTAAGGATCTGCCCGACCTGCCTTCATACATCACAGTCAGACCTTTTCTTTCACTGCCTCTTGTTACGCATCTGTACTGAAGTTTGTAACAACCCCTTCTCCCCGCATTGTGTTACGTCAACACCCTCGATCTTTGAAGGGTTGTATTTGGGTCGCGTGTGACGGTCCGACGCAGAACTCGGCACTGTTGTGATGGTGTTCAGAAAAAGTTGAATTGTCTTGGAATATTTGGGGGTTCTTTGCCAATGATCTAATAATGGATAAAATAATGCAATTACAATTAGAAGTCCTTTGGAGGATCTGAATTTTACATCTATGTTTTGCAAATCGGCTCAGATTCAGCCGGACGTCGCGCATCCTCACTTGTATTTCGGTCTGGGCTTTGACTGGACACCGTTTCAGCAGCTAACGGTGGGGATGGTGTGTTCAGGGTGATATGCAGTGTTAGTTTTCCACCTGAACTGTGGTCCCATCTCTCCTTTCGGGTGATGGTTTAAACAGTTCTCTGTTCTCTGTTTACCCCGCCGGTGTGTGCTGCAGAGCCCATGGGTTGATTCATATATTATTACAAACACGAAGTAGACTCTACTTTTCAACTTTCTGAAATGGACTTTATCTAAAAATATCAGAGGAAGCTGGACCAAACATAAATGCATGACACACCTTTCAGATTTTTGCTTTTAAAAAAAGCGAACAAGTAAAATTGACCCTGAACTTGATCTTTATCAAGTTTGTGTCACATAAATGGACATTTTGCACGACACAGATCGCAAATATTTTCTTTTCATTTTCCGCTGCTTTTGATTTTTTTTTTTTTTTCCCCTCATCACCTCAATCGTGGAGCCGAACAGAAAAGAAGGCGGTGGGACGAACCGTTGCCGTACTTTATTTTCTTTGAATGCAATTACGTTGCCCTTCAAAGCACATGAAGCGCCCTCAAGCCACATTCCCCCCATCACAGCAATTTTTAAGCCAACCAAATGGATTCAGCAAATAACGTTAGACCTGAAAGACCCATATGCTCAGGTTAATGTTGTGTTTCAGTGTTTAGGTTACAGGTCATTAGTCTGGTGTCAGCAACAATCTATACATCCAGTTTTGTTTTTTTTTTCTTGTCTCTTGGCGCACAGATGTGCACAGACAGCCTCTTGTAGCTTTTCCACCCCGCTGCCCAGATGCCAGGCTCCCTGCCAGGCGGCTCCGATGCCACACTGCCCCGGCTGTGCCAGCTTACTCTGCCACCAGCTGTTAACCTAAACCAGAGGGTGAGCTGTGATGCTGATCTCTCGGTTCTTCCCCGGATCACGATTTCACATTCTCTGCCCCCCTGACTCCCCTCCGATTAATTGCAATTAATTTCCCGCCATCTGCACACTCTAGGCGATGCGGCTGATGCATTTACTTTATTACCTTCAGTTGCGTTTAATTTTGCCGTCTGAGTGACAGTGATGCTCCTGTTGCGGATGGACATTCCAGTTTAATCTCTGGCAAGATTAAAAGTCTGTGCTTTTGTGGATTAGCGTCTTACAAAACAGCCACCTCCTTCCTGCATGCTGGAGCGTATAGGGGCATAGCCCCGAATAACAAAGCATCGTGTTTGATTTTGCCTCTCCCTGCTCAGATGTTAACTGAAGCGGTCACAGCAGTTACTGCAGGATAAAGGAGAAAAACTAGTTGAATAGGTATTTACATGCTCTGCTGTTACGCTCACGGAGCTGCGATTGCAGCTCACTCTCAGGTATTCGCTGCCTTTTATCTCCACCTTTTTACCTTTAGTATTTCTCCTAATCCTCTCCTCTTTCAGCTCCCAGGTGTGTCTATTTTTTTTTTTTTCCCCTCTCCTTACTGAAGACTTACACCTGTCATATTTGGTTTCTTTCATTCCTTCTCAGAATGTCCTTTTCATTTCTTCCTCTGCTCCTTTGTTCACCGTCCGACTCCAGCTATTCTCTGTATCTGTTACTTCCTCTTCAGTGCTTCTTCTCCCTTCTTTCACCAACATGCTGAGTTTGCATGTGTCAGGATGTGTGTGTGTGTGTGTTTTTTTTCCCTCTCAGGGATCTTCCAGGTAATGTTATGCCCCACAGCTCCCTCTGTCCGCTTAACAAGATCAGGAACGGGACGGATGTTTGTGCTCAGCTGTTTCCGAGTTTGTTTAGCCCGTTTAGCTTTATTTATCTAGAAGGAGGGAAGGAGCTGAACCAGTTTTTTTCTAACCATTAAGGTTGACAGCTAAATAACATGGATCAGGTGTCATTAAGGTCAGACATGACGGAGTAAAAAGGAAATCACTACATTTATAGCAATAGCAAAAACACACTTGTTGTTTCCCCGAATAAAATAAATAACAGATTTGACTCACACATAATCCCACTTATGCAACGACAGAGGAGTCACCAAAGCTCTCATACCGACTCGAATCTCACAACTGCGCTCAGTTAATGTGGAAGGAAAAGGAGTTTATAGTTACCTGGAGCCAGTTTTTGAAATTATTTTTGCGATTTTATTGTAAACAGTCATTCGGGAGGGTTAAGTGTGACCGGTGAACTTCTGCGTTGTGTGTGTATGGTGATCGGACAAACCACAAAGCACCAAGTCTGGGTTTGGAGGCGGTCTCCGTTTATTATCAAACGTCAGCACTTTTTGTTCATTAATTGAAGACATTCCAGGGTTCAGACGGCAGAAACCAGATGTTTAACACAAAACCTTTTTACCTCGTTGCCTGACATTGGAAGACTAAACACTTCCTGCTTTAGATCAGCTGTGATTATCGTTCTTATTTACTAAATGCCGGAATAATTAGTTTTGTCTTACACTTTCTGCTATGATTATTATGCATTTAAACAACATGATAAAACCCACATAGTGATCTAATAGGTTTGTAAGTTTATTTTAGATTTGTGCACAATATCTGAGTTAATTGGATGTATTTTTTTTTTTTTTTTTTTTAGTAAATGCACAATTATGTATAAGAAACTTTGAAAATTTTTCTTTTATTTGTCATGCAGTCTGTGAAGTACATGACCTGCATTATTTTCACATTTCAGCGTTTTACTTAAGTGATCTGAGTTTTTCCCTTTGTAATTGGATGCATTTTAACACCATAAACAAGCCTTTTCCTTGTGTGATGTTACGGAAATGTGTGGGGGAGAAAAGAAAACTGATTATTTCCATATCAGCAACATGTTTATGACTACACATGCTGTTTGGCTGAGCTGTAGTTTCTTGACGGCTCTATCAGATCATCCTTCCGTCGTCTTCAAATATTTTTAGCTGCATTCAACACTAATTTATTGTTATTTTTTTTTACTAATGCAGAAAGCCAGAATTCCTGATACAAGTTGCTAATTTAGTTCCAGGAATTGTTTGGGAAATTTAGATTTCACACAGGAATAGTAAACTTGCAGGATATCAACATAATAGACCAGAGTTTCTCAGAAATGTTACCAACATCATGAGGAAACTCATGCCACAAAGAATTGATCCAAAATCTAGATTTGCCAGAGAGAGCAGGAGCCACGTCTGGCGAGAAAACGAAAACATGAGGTGCTTCAAAACTTCTGGGAACATCTCTGACTTTGTACAGTGAACCGTCATCTTTAGTTCCTACAGGACCTCAATCAATTTTCTGCCTGACGACTTTTCCTCCAGACTCCTGGCACATTGATTTCCTAATAAAAATCACAAAATACTTTAACCTGAAAACAGGACTTTGGACTACGGGCCGGTCCCTTTTTGTCCTTCTGATTTTGGTTTTATGATCAGATGAAGGCTGAAGTTTTTCCCTCTGAAGAGTTTTTTTCTTCCACTCAGCTTTCCATTAATATTCATGCATTCTGTGTGGAATGGATAATATTACACTTTACTGACGTAAATGTTGACTTTTGAAGAAGGGATGTGATTAAACAAGCTTTACTTCCCACGCAAGATTTATTTTTGATATCCAGATCAGGTTGTATTGTTGCATATCTTGCTTTATTGCTTTGGTTTATTTATTCTATCGCTTTTTTGGGTTTTTTTTTTTTTGCCAGTCGTAGTTAGGATTTCCATGTACAAGAGACTCTTAATCTCATTGGGATTTTCCTGGTGAAATAAAGGTTAGTAATAAAACTTTATTTGTACAACCATGCCCCTCCCCAAACACTCATGTATGTGGTTTATATGTATGAAATAAATTAAAGTAAAAATTAAGTTGAATTTTGGATCGTGTGGGCCATGAACATGGCCATAGCAGAACATTTTTGTATTAAACGTTACCAGAAATAAACACTTGAAATATATCTTCCTGAATATAATGAATTTAGACGACATAAGTTATTTTTTGTTGAAATTTAATCACCTGTTGGATTATATTCTGACGAGAGTTGAAACGATTAAAGAGATTAATCGCGATGCGTCTATTATTGAAATAATTGTCAACTAATTTAGACACGATTAGCTATTAGCAGACTAAAAAAATACCATTTGCTGAAAGAGCAACACCCTCAGAGCAGGAATTAAGAAACTGTTTTATGCACTTCACATTGTTAGCAAATAAAATGTTTATTCTATTAGTTATGAAAGGCGTTCGATTATTTGTTGTTGTTTTTTTGTCATCTTTTAATACACTTCTAATATTATATTTAAAGACTTAAGTGTTTACATAAAAAGTCTGAAGAATGTGCCAATTTTTTTGTCGGATTAATCGCCTGAATTATTGAAGTAATTGTTAGTTGCAGCCGTATTTTCAAATAATCTGGAGGGTCTCTAATTGATGTTCACGTCCATAATTTAGGGTTTGGTTGGTTTTAATAGTAACTCTTTGAAACACAATGACTTCATTTTTTTTACCCTTCATTTTTTTTTCCTTTGTCTCATCTGTCTCCCTCTTTTTTTGTTCCTCATAGCCGCTTTCCTTTTGTCCTTGAGAATAATTGGAGTGGATGTGGTATTTTGTTTTGTGTAGTTATTTTTTTTTTTTGCAAGGCATTCTGCGTTTGCAGAAAAGCAGTCATATAAAATCAATCCATTGTGACTGCTGTTACCTCCTCTCAGCTCAAGCTTTTCTCGTGGCGAGGTTGTCTCCGGGTGCTCCGCTCATCTCGGGCACCCCGGGTGACGAATGCGCTGCAGCGGGCACAGACATATCTGCTGGTGGTGGGGACCACCATAGCGACGAAAAGGGCAGCACCCAGCGACTGCCTGTCTCCATGGTGAACTATGAAATCGGCCTCCGGGTCTGGTGAGGCCTCCTCCCTCCTCCCCACGCTCCTCCCCCGAGGAAACGAGGCCAGGACTGATGTGGGATCAGCTGGTGTCGTGTCAGGCTGCGGCGCGCTGCGGAAATGCAGCCGCTACCAACCCCGAAGAGCTTTTATTGCTGTTTGTCAAAGTCTGCAGCTCCTCGGGCGTCTTTCTGTTCACTTGAGCACTCTGACAGTCACCACAGTTCAAAGTATTGTCTGGCTTTTGTTGTGTTTACTTTCAGTTGGGGGGGGAATGAACTTTAAAACTCTAGAAACGAGAATCTGTACAGACAATCAAAAGTTGTTTTTTTTTTAATAAAAAAGGCAGACCACAACTCCTAACCCATTTTTTTTATTCTGTAACTGTTTCCACTGTTGTAATCTTCCTCTTCCTCGTCATCCCTACTTTGATCCCATCTTCCACTCTCCCACTGCGACACGACTCCTTCCCACTATCTGTCCTCCCATCCCTGTTTTCCCCACGTCTGGCCTGCAGAGCTTTTGTGGGGAATTGATTGGCAGAAGGCACAGATCGATGCCGTATGCCTTGACTGAGAGCCCTCTCATTTCCTCCCTGCCTCTCCCATTATTTCATCTTCTCTTTCTGACTCTGCCCTAAATGCCTCGCTCCCTTTGGAATACCCCTCGTCTCCCCGAGTCGCCCCCAAAGTGTGAGTGAGGGAGTGTAATTCAAGACTGAGAACTGAAACCATATCTTTTTTTTTTTTTGGTGGAACATATTGATGAGATAAAACGCGATGAGGTATCTGCATGTCTCTGCTGTCTGTCCTGCTTTGACTTGGTTCCTTGTGTTGTTATCGATTTGGGGAGAAAATAATCATCAATTATGCAACATTTCTTTTAGTGACCCGTGGCTTCTCAGTCCGGCGAGTGAAAATGAAGATCACGAGTGCAAAACAGTTCAAATCTGATCTGTTTTATCTGGAATTCACGTCGGATTCTTGATTTTTGTGTGCACTTCTTCACTGTAGCTGCGGTCTGTCGGGCTGCAGGATGTTCTGGATATGAACTTGGGTTCCTTAAAACAACAGAGCAAGTGACAACAAATTGTAAACGATTACAACGACCTCGGTGTTCCAGAAAGCTGCCCAAGAACAAAAAAAATGTCAATAAAACTGGTGTAATCATAATAATTTAACTCAGCTTTAAGACATTGCATTTACAACATTGTATTCTCTATATAAAGTTTAACATATAAAGCAATAGCGCAATCATTTAGGTTAGTTTACTGAGATGGAAAGCAACATTTACTCATTTCTTTAATGCAGCAAAAATGCTTATTCTCTCATACTTTTCAAAGTAGATTTTAAATGCAAATTAACTTGAACACATTTGTGAGACAATTGAAGTTGCCTTTGTTACCGAGTCAACAAAAAGTGTGAATGATGCAAGGGGGCAATCTCAGTGTGTGTGTGTGGCTATTTGTCCCTTTTCGTCTCTGCGTTGCCCCGTGATGGACGCCCCAGGTTGTCCTCCGCCTCCTGTAAAGATTTTAGTCTTTTAGTCCTTGAGATACGTTATTTAAATCAACTTCACTCGTCGGCCTACTGTAATTGGCACACGCGTGAAGCTACATCAAAACATCTTAACTGTATTTTCTTTTACATAAATTTGTTGACAACTCTTAAACTTTTTTGTTTAAAGATCATGTTTCTAACTTCCTAAGTCTTTGTGAGCAAAAGCTGTTTGTAATTGTATTATTCTTGTTTTTGTAATTATGAGCTTGTGGTATTTTACTTACTTTAAGGTTGATTTATGGTTAATACCTGATTTATTGTCTGCACTGCGCTGTTGAAATCATCGCACACCTCACCACTGTTGGAAAGTTGATCTTAATTCAAAGTGCTAAAAATGTATTTTAAATCGGGTACTTTCATCCCACACTCGTGACTTTTCATTTCATCAGCACATCATTTCTGACCCGTTTCCACCTCAGGTAATTTGTTTTTAAAGAAAATCTAATCTCAGTCCTTCATTGCTAGGGAACACACTGGATGCTGTAACAATGGCATTTCTCACTAAAGAAAAACAAAACAAACTAAAGGCAAATCATAAGAAAATTTTAAAAAAAAGTTTATATTGTTTTTTTGGGCTTCAGTAATGAATGATTTTTTAAATATATACATATCTATATATACAAACAAAAGCAGCAACATAAAAAGTGCCTATTAAAAAAGTTGATTCATGTTTCTGAGCATGAATTATTTCTCCTTCTGTTGTGTTCAATAAACCGTCGCTGCAGATTTCTACCTGGTTTTTCCCATCACCGCTCTGAACAGATGCACGTATTTTCGGGTTTTTAAACTCCTGAAGTTCTTGGAAGAAGTTCAAAGATTCAAGTCTGTTCTTCAGTCATTTTATGTTGCTGTGGCACCAAAGCAGTGGCAAAAATCAATTAATCGCATAATAAATGACAACAGTTTTCATTCTGACGACTAACACTTTTTAAAGGGCGATTTTGTTGAGAGACTTCATAACTCATTTTATTTATGATCTCAGTTGTGTGCAGTATTTATTTCCTGTTTATTTATTTATTTATTTTTTTCGGTGGTGGCGTTTCGTTTTGGATATTTGAAATGTTTTCCAGTACCGTGTTGCGTACAGAAGTAAAGTTTATTAGTCTTTGAGAGTGTGAACCTGCATTATTATGCCATTACCCATTTATTTCTTGAAAGTGGTCTCAAATCAACAATAATGTCATTTATCCCTACAAATTCTGGGACAATTTGCCCATCAGAATCTGTTATAATTTGTCTACCTGCACCAGTGATTCCTTAACCTTCCTGCAGCGGTTTGTCATAATAAATTGCTTTCGAACTGCGAGAGGAAGAAAGAGTCTCTACCTGTGCGCTGCACACCAGCCTTTGGAGACAACCTGCCATAAAATATTTTTACAAATGAGCCCTGAGCTGAAAGCATTTCTCTTCCGTCTGTCGCCTCCAGGTCTGAGCACCGAGGGAATCTACAGGGTCAGCGGCAACAAGGCGGAGATCGAGGGCATGCAGCGGCAGTTCGAACAAGGTGGGCACCTCCCTCTCAGAGCCCCCCCCCGCACGCTTTACAGTGCAAACAAAATGCGGTGAAGATGCGTGTGTGTGTGTGTGTGTCTCCCTCTGAACACGGGGGACGCCGTCCTGCATGTTTCAGTTCCCTCCCTGGTCGGAGTTTCTTCCTCGTCAGCATGTCAACGTTCTGCAGAGGCCTGCTAACGAGCCATCATTTGATCCAGCTGTGTGGAACTGGGGAGAGAACTAAGACATGCAGGAAACCCGGGACTCGAGGACCGACGTTGGACACCCCCTGCTCTGAAAGAACCCTGCTTCTCCGTTCGTTGAGCAGGGTGTATTAATTGGCCTTCAGTTCCTCTCAGACTGCAGAGCTGCCCCTCATTAATCGTCTACCTGCTCCGGTGTGCATCAGCGCACGTGTACAAGCGCTCTGAATGTGCGTCTGTCTGCTGAGGGCATTTAATTGCCTCCAGATTGGTTTGGTTAATGAAGCATGTTGCTGTCGTGATGGATAGCAGACCAAGATGGCCTGCGCGTCTGTATCTGTGCGAGTGTGTGTGTGTGTGTGTGTGTGTCCACGCTTGGCTGGGGTTAAATTCGACTCAGGTAACCAGAGTTGAAAACCTGCACTGAATCATTCGAAGCCTTTCGCCCAACGGAGCGAGTCAATTAAAGGGTGAAACCTTCGGCGCAGGTGGTGCAGAGCTGCACTGAAGACGGCCCTCCATCGGCTCCCCGAAGGCATTTTCAAACTTTTTCGCAGGTGGAAGCGGTCGCAAGAAGAAACTTAAGTTTGAGAACGTAGCTCTTTTTCCAAATGCACGCTGGTTTACGTTGTTAAAAACGGATCATCGAATTGCTCCTACTCCTTTTCTCTTTACTTTAATATTCCCAAAAATGTATTAAAACTAAGCTCCCTTCTTTCAATTGTTTTTTTTTAATCAAAAATTAAATTAGACTAATTTAAATTCAAGTTAACCACGCCTGGATGTGACTGCATTGGCTCATTACGGAAATGTGGTAACAATTGTAGTTGACTTGTATCAAACCATGAGCCATTTCACGCAGATGCTATAGTGATTTAAGTCACATAACAAACGGTTATTATTGATTTATTTATTTACTTTAAATTATGAATTAAATTTTTGATTTTCAATTTTAGCTTTAGCTAAAATTCTCCGACTGAGTTAGTTGAACTTCGTGGTAGAAACGTCGTCCCAATAAATCCTTAGACAAAAACACACACAACGTACCGAGACATTCCCTCGCAGAATGAGTTTCTAATTTTCTGTCTGTGCCGTTTGTCTTCCACAGACCACAACCTGGACTTGGAGAAAGACTTGAGCATCAACACGGTCGCAGGAGCCATGAAGGCCTTTTTCTCTGAGCTCCAGGATCCCCTGGTGCCCTACAGCATGCAGACGGAGCTGGTCGAGGCCTTCAGTAAGTCCCCCGACGCTTGGAGGCGGGGAGGGTGGCCGCGTGGAGAACCGGATTTGGCACTGGCGTTGGACTTTTGTCCGGAATCCGTTTCCCTTTATTGTAACATTTCTTCAGCCTAACAAGCAAAAAAAAAAAAAAAAAGAAACCCTGCAATCCAAATCCATCCATGGGGAGAATTAGATTTACCACTCGCTTGTGAAAGCGGAGGAGAGAAGGAGGTGAAGGGGAGAATATTTAAAGCTTTTGAGAAGGGCGGCGCGGCGGCGATGGAGGGATCTGAATGAAGTCATTAGAAAACGGTCGTGTGGTAGATAAACGAGGGTGCATTTTCACTTTGTGTCCCTGTAATCTGTCAGAGTGGAGATTTAAAGCGCAGCTTAGCCTTGCGTAGCGCCAGAGAGATTTACCCGCGGGCCGCGCGGCTGCTGTCAGTCACAGAGCTCGACGCGCGTGCGCGCGTTTCCCATAGAGACCCTTCAGCCGTGACAGAGACCTGATAAACCTCCTGCCGACACAGAGCAGGTGAGGAGGAGGAACCGAAGCCTTCATTCTGCAGCAGAAACATCACAAACGAGGTCTCGCAAAGCCCAGCACCGGAGTTTATTTGAAACGACGCCGCAAAGGGGCGGAGAGAAGGCATCCAGGCCGTGGTGTGCGAGCGGAGAGGAGTGGGTTTTGTTGCATCTCGTCGCAGCGACATTTACTTTGACTAAGCAGGAGGAAGTTGCGTTTTAATCTCTGGTGATGGATCTGCAGCAGGAGGGGAACCGTTGCTCTGTAAATTGATCCCGCTTTAAATCTGTTTTTGATCTGAGCTGACCTCATTGTGGGAATACAAACTCCGATTCTCTGCCTGTAAATCACGCCGCCGATGCCAGAGAGGAACATCTGCTCGCTCTGCCTCGCTCGCTCTCGATCACACGCAGGATGGGACTGTGTGAGCTGGTGACGTCGTTTTCTCTGACTCATTCCCACTTGTCGTCAGGCCCAGCACACCCTGTGTATGCGTGTGTGTGTGTGTGTGTGTGTGTGTGTGTGTGTGAGAGAGGGAGGGAGGGAGAGAGCTTGTGTGTGATTTTCTGTAATCTGCAGAAGACTGTACTGGGTGGATGTAGGCCGTTTCTGCTCTGGAATGTGTGTGGTCTTTTGTTTGGACTCTTTTTCTTCCATTTCTAGTTTGAGGTCTTTTTCGATCGTTAATAGAGGAACGCATTTTTTTCCTCTATTAACGTTTTTATGGTATTTTTCACATTATAACTGTAAACTTCGGTTTCATCTGCATTTTGCAGTGATAGACAAAATGTTCCTATCATCTGTACTCAACCGCCTTTACTCTGCTGGCCCTTAGAGATGAAATATGCAACTTTTACAAACTTATATTTTTTTGCTAAAACAATGACAATATAATAAGAGACGTATAATCTGTGAAAGATTGAGTTCTTTCCAATGCTCCTGTTCCCATATACAGAAATGCGTCGTTCGCAGTGAGAAACAACCAATCCGATCCAGCAGGAGGGTCTTTGCGCTGTCAGTCCTGCTCGTGTACGCGCTTCTAAATGGGTTAGAAGGTGGAGAAACAATTTACCGTTCCAGAAAAACTGTTTATCCGCCATCATCGGCGGCCATGCTAAATACCTCGAGCATTCCTGATAGGCCGCATTGGGAACTAGCCGTAGCGTAGCAGAGAGAAACAGGCAGGTTTTTGAGAGGCACGTACACGAGTTTAATTTACAGCGCCGAGGCCCTTCTCCTGGCTCTGATTGGTTGTTTCATACGGCAACAGGGAGCACTGGGAGAAGGCAGCCCAACTCTTTCAGATTATCTGTCTCATCCCATGCTGCCACACAATAGTGGCAGTTTGAACAATTCTGTAAAAAACCTCTTTTGGTTTCTACAAAAAGTTTCACACTCCAACTTTTAAAGGATAAAATGTGCAGATGATATTGCTTGAGAATGTCTTTTCCTCCCCGTTCATCTCTCTAGATCCCCAGACATCTTCTCCTCAAATCCCTCTGCTCTTCTCTCTCGGCCGCTCGCGCTCCTTCCTCTGTAACCTCTCGTCTCTTGCTCAGAAATCAACGACAGGGAGCAGCGCTTTCAGACGATGAAGGATGTCCTGCGACGTTTTCCCCGGGAGAATTACGAGGTCTTCAAATATGTCATCAGCCATTTGAACAAGTGAGTGATGGGCAGGGGCAGAGACGGGCTCTGGCAGCTGCGCCGACTCCCCCGGCTGGTCACCCAGTCAGGTGACCTGCAGGTGATGTCACTGCAAACAGCCGCGCTGATCACATTCGACAGCTGTTGTTTTTGTGTTTTTGTTTGTTTTGTTTGTTTTTTTTCTCCACCGAGGCTGTGCGCTCTGCACATCAGCACCGCTTCAGCGTTTCCATTTAATCGCAAGCGTTCGTAAAATTCAGCGCAAATTTCACGGAGACGCGATCCAGTCTTCACCGTTCGGAGTGTTTTCATTCGTATTCAGGCCTGAAAGTACGACAAGCTTTTAGCAACTAGCGTTTTTGTTTGAACTATTTGACCTACAAACAACGTAACCTAACACAACTGTCAGTTAAGGACCAAGTTATGACCCTGATATCATGATGTCATTGCTGCGTAATCTGAGTAATTATGGGCGGAGCTGCTCTCCAAACCAAAGGCTCTCTGTATTGACGTCAACTTCAGCTCTATCTGTACAAACATTACTTCTTATATCCAATAAAATATTACGTTTCATAATATTGTGACAAAGATAGGCCCCTGATCTATATTTTTTTCAACTTTTGCTCTTTCAAACCAGCTCGTGTTGCACTGTAAACACCGGCTGGTTCGATGTGGGGAAAATATGACGCGTTTGAAAAAAAATACCCCGTCTTCTGTTATTATATTAATAGCCGGAAAATGTAAGAATCTTTTATTTTTTTTTTTCAATTATTGCTGTCATTTTGATGTCACGGTTTATGTCAATGAAATATAAATCATTTATAAATATTTAAATATTAATGAAGCAATCTCTTTTTTTCTAAACTGGCTAAATGTTTCTAGTGAAGCTCCAGTGAGCCGTCAGGCCACCGTAAAATTGTCTTTTTTCATAAAACTGAAGAGGGAGAAATAAAAAACCCTAAAGAAAATTGAGCAATGAACACCAGATTTAGAAGCAATTCTATAATTAATGCGCTTATTGTGCTGAATATTTTTTTTTGTGCGTTTTTATAATGTTGGGAGCCTAACATGTTGGCTCTGTAACGAGTCAGGTTAGCTGGTGGACTCCTAGTATATATAATTTAATTTAATTTAACAGACTCCGGCTCTGGACATTGCCGTTGTTGTTGTTTTCAATCGAACTGCAATTTTGTAGCTGCAAACAAATCTTTTCCTACTTGTACCATCTTGAATTACGTCATGTTTTTTTTTTTGTTGTAATTGAGTTGAAGCTGAATTGTCAAAGAGTCGTCTCTTGCTTTGTCTAGATTTGGAATGCAAAAACATGCTGCAGTTCCAGATCGTCTTTGACGCTCTGGAAAATCTTCATACGTTTCAGGCCGATTTGATCGCACTTCCTTCTGTCTCAATTTTTTTTTTTTTTTTAATTTAATGATGTGTGTCCATTTCGCAGGGTGAGTCAGAACAGCAAGTCCAACCTGATGACGAGCGAGAACCTGTCCATCTGCTTCTGGCCCACGCTGATGAGACCCGACTTCACCACCATGGACGCTCTAACCGCCACCCGCACCTACCAGACAATCATCGAGAGCTTCATCCACCAGTGCGCGTTCTTCTTCTACAATCAGCCCCTCTCCAACGGCCTGACCGGCTCCCCCACCTCCACGCTGTCCGGCGGCGGCGGCGGCGGTGGCGGCGGGACCTCGGCCTACTCCTGCATGGCCGGAGGCTACTCGTCCTCGTCGGCTCCGTCCCCCGCTGCCTACGTCCTCCCCGCCACGCCTCCCGTCATCCCCCACTACGGCCCTCCCCTCCAGCACCAGCCCACCATCAACACAGATCCCCGTCCCTTCCCCCCGCCCACTCCCCAGTCCACCATCCCGGCCCTGCTGCCGCCCTCTCTGCACCCCCACCACCCGCCGGCCGAGCAACACACGCTGTGACCCCGGGCGTCAAGGGAACGGGGAACAGGAAGAAAATCAAAAGCGATGGCAGATGAAGACGGACGAAGCGTGAAGAATTCAAAGTAAAACTGGTCAAAGATTGAAGGGTTGGGAGATGTAATCTAAGACGGAAGTCGAGGTTGGGAGAGTAAGAGCGAGATGCAGTATGTACAGGGAGGAACAGACACGTTTGGGGAGGGGGGAAAGTCTGAGGCGTTTTCAGCCTCCGCTGGTTTCAGAAGACGAAACAAATGAAGAGCCTCTGAACTGACTGGATGAACTTTCCTCTCTCTTTGACACTTTATCCCCTTTGTCTCTCTGTCTCACTTCACTAGTTCCATCCTCGCCGCCTTTTAGCGGACCTACACTAGATTGTAGATTTTTAGTGTAGCGAGGAGTGAGGAAAAGCCGTTGAAGGGACTCTGGCGGGGCTCGCTCCACAAACACACGCACGCAAACAACAGTAGAAATCCTCGACCCGGGGGGTGGGGCCAGACGCGCTGCAACACACGAGCCCCCCTGCTGGAACATAGCTCCTCCAGAGGCTGCGGCTGCCGCAAGCTGGAGGACTCAACATGCGTTGGTTCATTCCACCCTTGTGCAGAGGACTTGCACAAGGAAACACGTGCTTAAGCTCAACCCGGCAGAATGTTCAGACCAAAGAGGCTGAGAAATTCCTATCTGTCAGCCGCTCACACACACACACACACACACACACACACACACACACACACACACACACACACACACACACACACACACACACACACACACACACACCTGCGCGCGCACACACACCTTGATAGAGAGAGGTAAAATCGGGTTTAATCGTAAAAGTATGCCAGGCAGAGTTTAAAAAACAACAAAAAAAAGTAAAACGTCCCAACCAACTGGATCTGCTGCTGAGGATTACAAGTGCTGTAGCTACTTTTGAATTCTCAGAAAAAAAAAAAGCTCCTCCCTGTTTCCTGGATTTCTTTATGAGACATAAAGTTCAGCTCAATGTGAAATATTCCGATTGGTCCAAATCCCTGGTGAAGTACCTGCAGCTTTGCCTTCTAATTCGGTTTCTTAACCTGAATTTCCCCTCTGCTCGACACTTAGCAGAAATAATTCCAGAGTCGGACCATTTACCCGTCATGTTTCTTTTCACGCCGTGGCGGTTTTTAAAACCAAGCCTCTGTTGCTGCAATTTTTCATAGCGAGGACCTTAGTCAAAAGAAAAAAAAAAAAAAAAAAAAGCACTTTTCTGAGGCACAGTTTCAATGCAGAGGCTGCCATGAAGTGACTGTTTTTGTTGTTTGTCCACTTTCTCTCTGGGAACACAACACTGACATCTAGAGGAGGACTCGGGTATCACTGCCACATGAAGCATGGGCGTAGCACCTTCCTTTTGCTGTGGATTCTGTTGCATCTGGTGCAGTTGTCAAAATCCTGTGAAATCAGCTTCGATTACGTGGAAATAGATGTTCTAGTGTAGACTTAAACATAGACGAATTTATCTCAAATGCAAATAAATAGAGATTATACGAAATCCCGAATGTGTAGCCGCAAAAATTCAGTTACGTTTCAGTTTTCTCCTTTGCTACGAGCTCAAACCTTGACAAAGGAGCCCTGTTCTCTCCCAGACATCGTGTTTTAGCAAAAAGCAGACACAAGGCGAGATCAAATCGGAGCTCGAAGGTGTTTTTATGCTTGAAAATAATTGCCAGCCACTTCTCCGGGCCTCAGCAGTGGACACAGCTTACGGCTCTCTGGAATTAAATATCTTATCTGGTGCTCTTGGTGGGCAAGAAATGAATTATAACCACTACACCAGGAGCTCAGCCTCTCTGTGTGCCTCTGAATCCCTCTGTCAGAAACGAGACAGCAGAGAGAGAGAGAACAGACAGTCCATTCATCCGCGGGCACGACCCAAGCGGAGCATCGCGGGATTCCTCAGGCCGAGCCCGCCGTTACTGTAGAAACCGGCCGATGCAGCTGGAGGAGAATCGCCGAGATCCGATTGAAGAAGGCTTAGGGTGTCTCTGCCAGTGTGTGTGTGTGGGTTCCGTGAGCGAGACGAAACGACTACAACGTATTTCCAACTCAACCAGTCAGTGGACAGTGAAGGAGACGTGATCGGCTCGCTTCACGCGTGTGCAAGGCCGCGCGACGCGAGATCCGGCGTGCTGGTGTCCCGCTTTTGGGTCACTTTGCGCCGCCGTGTAACCCGGTTAGCTCGTCCCGATTACACGCACTGATCCCACAGAAGAAGAAGAGGAAGACTGAACGGCGGAGCGGACATGGGAAGGGGGTGTGCGTGAATGGGATCATTATCCGGGAGACGGTGGGGGGGGGGGGAGGAGGAGAGGGGCGACCACTGGTACTAGTGTGAGAACGCCGGCCGGTGGCGTTTCCCTTTGTACATCAACCTGTTAATACTGAACTGACTGTGAGGGCAGCCAAAGACTGTGGAAGGGAGAAAAAGGGGATGGGAAGCAAAGTGACAATTTAATGAAGAGTTGCAAACTTTGGTTCACTAATGAAATTTATTGTGGCTGCATTATTCTTATTCTTATTCTTCTTATTATTATTTTTGTTTATATTGCAACAATTGTGACATATGTCTAAGTTAAATCCAGAAACAAGCAACACTATATTCAAATTGTTCTGGGGGTCTGGGGGCGGGGCATCTAACACTTTTGCCCTTTAGTCAGGGGGAGGGGGGTTTCCATAGAAACACTTTCTTTTTCTTTTCATGTTTAATTTTAAGATTTAAAGATTAAAAAGAAGATGAAAAAAAAGACAAATTATTTTTTGCCTTTTTTTTTTTTTTTTTTTTTTTTCAATTTCTTTGTGAACAACAGAGACCAGCCCAGTATAATGCATGATTTCTTCCCAAGAGAAAGAAAGAGGGCATCAACACTCTCACTGTTTAAGTGATGATGATGATGATATTATTATATAGAATAATAATGATAAAAAAGAAATAAATGGGAGCTGAGGGAAGTTGATGGTGAGTGATTAAAAAAAATATATATATAAGTGAAGTACTGTAAAGTGAAAAGATGTCAGGCAAAAAAAAAAAAAAAAAAAAACCACACACACAAAAAAAAACTGTCTTTATTTGCTGAGTATGGTAATTTGTCTCAGTGGGAATGGTGTATACAGCAAGGCCTTATGTGACCTGTATCATAGTTAATAAATCAAATCTTGTTAAACTCCTGGCTTCTTGTCTGTTTTTAACAGCTGGCATGTAAAGAAAAACACAAAGTCTGGAACATGTCAAATTATTTTAACATAAGATGAATGAAAAGCTGATTGTTTTGTTTTGGGGTTTTTTTTCTTTCCCAGCTAGACTATTTAAAGGATGGGAGCAGAAAGAAAATGTGTGGCCACCTAAAATACTACTGAAGCCAAAACTACTAATTCAAGCTGCTCATTTCATGTATTTCCTTTATTTAATGCTCCCAGTGAAAACCCATGATGGACAAGCAGAACGTGCAACTTCAGGACCAGCACCGCAACGTCGCAACGCCAAACAGGAATTTAGATTCCGGCACAGATCATCGTTATCTCACTTGTTTCAGCCTCAGTCCCCAAGTTTACATCTGTCGGGGATTAGTGAGGTCATACGTGGCTGAAACAAGATGCGACTTTACTGAACTGCGTCCAAAGGGAAGACTTTCTCACCGAGGCCCCCTGAAACTTAGACCTGCTTCCAGCTAATCTTGCGAATCTTGTACCGTCCATGTGCCAAAACACATTATTTTTTGTTTTGCGCTTTTTAACAAACTTTGTTCTTCTGTTTTGTAAATGCACCAACATTTACAAAACAGACATCCTACTGCGCTGGATGTCAGCCAGCGCAGTAGTTCTCTCTGCAGGTTTACAGTGCTGAAAAGATGATGTTAGAAACCTAAAATAAACTATTTCGCATTAAAAACGATGCACGTTACTCTCTTTGCTGCAGTTAGGAAGATATTCACCCTGATCTGTGCTGGAACACAAATTATTGTAATCAGTTTAAAGCGCCATAAACAAAGCAGTCGTTGCAAAATGAACGCACCTTTTCTCAATTTTAGGCATTTTAACAAATAAATTCAGTCGTTCATGAGGTTCTAATAAGAAAACAATGAGGCCGGATGAACAATCCATCCAGAAAGTTTTTCCATGTTGTCATAATAAGAAATGTGGAGAGTTTTGGATGTGTTGCGTTTCCAACTTCCAACGGTGAAGCTAAAACAGGATTTCTCTAGAATATACAGAGCTTTTGCTTGTTCCATTTTTATTCTTTTTAAAATTGTTTTCACCGTAAATTCACAAATAATTTAAAATAAAAAAATGTAGATATCCATCTAGCCACAAAGGGGAGCTGTTGCCTCTCTCCAGCGGTCATTGAGGAAGAGGCGGGTTGCACACCGGACAGGCCAAAAGTCCATCGCAATCCGTACAGCGATGGATTTTTATGCCTCTTACCTGTCAGAGATATAAAACGTAAAAATAAAAAATTAAAACAGTTGCAAAACTCACAATACCCTTTTGTTATTTTGAAAATGTCTGGGTTAAAAACCGTCTCCTAATAATGAACTTTGAGAAGATCTTGAATCAAATCGGCATTAACAACAACAAAAAAAACAGTTTTACTTTATCAGTGATGCTAGCTGCGTTGCTCTTTGTTCATGTGTCGCACATTGAAGCCAAAGTTCCTCTGGGAGACCAGATGGGGTCACAGCAGCCCAAACCCTGTGGGTGGAGATCCCCGGGGCGGGGGGCTCGGTCTATGCCATTTCAGGGTGATGTAAGGACTGCGATCCCTAAGAGGGCAGCGTGAAGGCCTCGCTGCCATTTCATGGTGCCCTCAGCTGACCTTTTCATAGAGTCAAACCAAAGGAAATCCATGTCCATGACCTTTGTGGAGCATCTCTTCGCACTGGCACCAGTAGAAAAAGCGGGGTGGGGGGGATTAGCTTCTGATTGGGGATGAAAAGGGCAGGCCTCTTTGCACACAGGAACGCGACCCTTAAACTCTGACCTTTAGAGCGACGTGGTGGAGGGAGCACAGCCTGGGGGTTCATCGCAAATCAAATACGGGGCATTCGACGTTGTTCAGCAAGACCGGTCCGGTCGCGTTGATGTCACGGTGCGACCACAAATTTGAATTGTATTGGCATTTTATAAAGTGATCAGAATGAACATGTATGTTTTCCTACAACATCATTTGTAGGTAAACATAATTTTCTACAATTTTTTTTTAATTTTTTTATTTTTTTATATGTAGGCCTGTACTACAATTTGAAAACAGTTGGCTCATTCGGCTGTTCGACTCGGGTCTGTTGGACCAGGGATGCATCTAAAAGTTGCAGAGCAACAGGCCTTGACGCCTGGATGTCAAAACCAGAATAATGTTCATTATTTTTAGAAAATCAAAGCCGAAACAAGGGACAGCACTGGAAAGTCGCTGCGCACTGAGCAGTTTTGAAGAAGACGAGAAAAAGTCTCTAAACGTGCAAAATTGGAGGAATATTCTTAAAAACCACCGACTGTAATCCAAGCGAAACGCTGCATCACAGTTTCAGATTTTCATGCGTTAAAAAGGGAAACTCATCCTTTCCGTGCCGCGTCTCTCTCTCCTGCAACCCCCAAATGAAAGGGGACGAAGTTGGGGGTTTCTGTGACGTCAGAAAACGCAAACGAGAAAAAAAAAAAAATTCAAACTAAACTGAGCCGCAGTCGTTTAGCATTGAAGTGTTTCCTTCCGAGAAAAAAGCCTCTCCATTCTCAGCTGGGGTTTTGTTTTTGGTGTGCGTATGCACTGACGCGCCACTAGGGGGCGGCCTTGTCTCGCGCTGATCTCCCTCCTCCCCCGCCCCTCCCCATTGGCTCCTGAGAGCGTGGCCCTAATTGATCGGGTCAAGCCTCGGATGTCAGGCCGGGATGACACCTTAATCCGGGGCTCTCGGTGAGGGGAATGCGAGCCAGCAGCTTCTGAAGACTTTCCCTCCCGGTCCTGATCTCCGCTCCCCGCCTCTCGGTTTGAAGTTAGAGGAGGAATCAGTGGTGGGCGCAGGGGGGAGAGGGGGTGAGGGGGGGGACTCCAGAGATGAGGAGGCCCGGAAAGCTGCGGAATACAGACAAAAAAGGGACTTAATTGCGAGACGCGTCTTGCTCGGTGTTAAAAGCGTGATGTTTGGGTCTTAAAGTTCTGCGAAACAACAAAGAGGAGGAAGAGAGAAGGAAGGGAGCATATATATATATATATATATATATATATATATATAAGGGTACAGAGAGAGAGAGAGAGAGAGACTGGTCTGATGATGAGTCGAGGCACGTATCTCCGCTCAGCCGTGTCTCCTTTCTTGCGCTCCGAGCTTCGCAGCTGCGGCGGCGGGTATTGAATTCAGATGCGACCTGTCTCTCCGCCGCGCTCCGGCCGCTACAGGTGGAAATGCTCTTATCAATACCGACTGTCCGAGCCTGACTCCGGCCTGATCCGGCTCATTGGCGATTTTAGGCGCCCCCCCGCCTCCTCCCAGAGGGGCCCTGATTGATTCGTGTCTGGGTCGCAGTGGTATTTTCATATTGATACCTCGATTGATGAAGGCGCTTCAGCGCCGAGCCTTTATTGACCCGCAGGGAAAGTGACACGTTTCAAGCTGCTTGCGGGATGCAGTTTGGAATAATGGCTCGCAGAGATTGGGATGCTGGGATACACAGACCTGGGTTTAGATTTGTGTGCAACCCACCCCCAAAAAACAGTGGGAAAACCTTCATGAAGTGTCTCTAGATTCTTCTAGTTGTGGATCTATCGTGAACAATGCAGTCTATGTCCCCTTTTTTATTTTTGCAACTAAAGATTTCGCCAACCTAAACAGCAAATGGACTGAATTTGCAGCTTAACTGGTCTGACTTCTCAAGGCGTTTACATTAGGTGTGAACAGTCTGGTTCACTCCATTGACCGAAACCGCATTCGCAACACTCACGCGTAAATGCACCCATGCACAGTTCGAGTCGAAGTGCCTTGCCCAAGGACATACCGACGTGGCGGCAGAGTCAAACGCTAAACCTACCAAAACCTAAGACGGCTCCACTCCTGTGAAAAACCCTTTAACAAACACCTGCGGTGTGGTTTCAGGAACTGGTTTTGTTGGGTGCACAGCGAACAAACTAACATTCAGGCAAGCGGTGAGACATGACCAGTTCAAGACAAGTTTCTGATCGACTCCTACCAGAGACTAGACACGTAAATTGGACGAAATGGTCCTTTTCGTTCTTCAAATCTTCCCTCCAATGGACTTGCACGGCTGCAGGTGAGGCAGGTAAACACTGCGTGTGGAATACTTTTTAAAGGCTTGATCATGGTTGTATTTTTACCTCCCATGGACGCGGCGATTCATGTACGATCTATTTGTTTTAGTGCAAAATTATCGAGCACAAAATGCTGGTTTTGCTCTCTTGGATTGGCTGATGTCTGATGTTCTTCTTCTTCTTCTTCTTCTTTTTTCCTTTTACTTTTTTTTTTGCAGGGCTCCAGACTAGTTTCACTAGAGAAACGTAACTCACGTAAATACAAGAAGCTGTCTTCAAATGATCATTTCATGTATAACGGAAAAGAAAGTCTATTCAATTTCAGCTCTAGGTGAAGAAATTGATCAAACCTTAACATTGGAAAAAAACCGCCATCAAAAACGTGACCTCCAAAACTACGCACGGTTAAACCTAAACTAATTCATACGCCAACCAATAGGGTATTTCTGATAGGAAATTGACAGGCGTCCATCAAAACGTAATAAAAGGAGTATCAATATTGAATAATTTCCCTGGTGTGATTTACATATTAATAACAAATTGCATGTTGGAAATTATTCATGCCCTTCTCGATAATCAATGGAAAGAAAAAAATCTTTCATCGACGTTGCAGCAATCAAACTAAAATTGCTGACCGGCCTTTTGCATGTTTCCTCTGGTAATTTTGGACTTTTTGAGTCATAGCTGCTGTTCGCTTGTTTCATTTCCTTAGGTTCAACCCACTCATTTCAATATGTATATTGTATATATTTTTATTAATATGTATATATTTTTTCAAATCTCTGTTGGTGTCTGTGAACTATTATTTGACAAAACAAAACGGATCTGGCGCCGCAGGCTGAATTGATTACATTCTTTTACCTCATTTGTTTGGTGGATTTGCTATACGGCTTTCTAATTTACACCAAGTTCTATTTTCACTTGTGGCAACATGGACGCCAAGGAAGAACAAGCTCAACGAGCTTCACACAGAAGATGCTCGTTTTTTGTTTTTCGTTGAAAGTCGCCCGAGTTCGTGTGAAGTTCGTCCAAGTCGACGAAGAATAGCGACGTTTTTGCGAGCAAGCGTAACATTAAAGATGCCTTGTGTCCAGCTGATGAAGAATACGTTGGTTTTTGTCTCAGATTTTTTATGATTTTTGCTGTCACTTGTTAAATCGATTTAACAAGAACAGTTAAAGTTCGGCCAAAGAACTCTTGAAATGCTCTTAGTGGATTTGTGTTTGTGTTGCAACTTTCAGCATGTAAAGAAAGTAATGAAAATAACGAATCCAGCATTTTACAAGTAGAAACAGTTTTGGCAATCTTGACATGGCAATGTAATTATTGTTATTAAAAAAAACCCATCCAGTTTCAGCTGAAAGTGTATTCCATCTTTGACTTTTGCTTAAACTCTCTACATGTTTGCGATGGATTGTTTTGTTGTTGTTGTCCTTTCCGCGGTGAAAATGTAATCCTTCAACTTTGCTTGAGACAGCGCCTCCCCCGCTTTGCGATCTGCGCTTTTAGGACAGTCGCACGGTACCTGCCTAAGAGGAAGCCGGCTTTTTCCACTCGTCGAGCCTAATGCGCTCGCCGTGTAATGCAGAACAACTCTGCAGGGACTCCCGAGTTGCGAACCCAATTTCACAGGCGCCTCGGTTTAAAAGAGGGGCAGGCGACAATGCGATTCTCTGGACTTGTTTTGTGTTTTTGTCGCAGAGATGACTTCAGAGGCTGAAAGGCATTGTGAAGGTAGAAAAACACTAAACGCGCTGGAGGGACGACGTTACTTTACAAATGTTGGGTCAGCAAATCCAAAAGGGGCGCCCGGCCTTCAGGTCTTTGTGACAAGTGTCTCTCAGTGTGTACATGCTGATTGCGTCTCCTGAAGTAGGGAAAAAAAAAAAATTAAAAATGCAAATAATAAATGTATGAGCAACGTGCTTGTTTTTTTGTTTTTTTTTTCTTCTTCTTCTTCTTTGCTTGATTAATTATGCCGTTTAATTCTAGATCCACCACGCTGCTCCGCCGTATAATTTCCCAGTGGTTTTGGCTGTTTCTTCTCTCATATGTGCTCTCTTCTTTTTCTTTTTTTTTTTTTTTTTCCTCTTTGCAAAATGAATCGTGGATCCAATCGCCCGCACCCCCGGGGGGGGGGGGGGGGGGAAGCGGAGAGCCGGCGAACGGGCTGACCAATCATGAGCATCAGAGGCAGACGCGCAGACGGAGGCAGCCTTTTGTTGCGCGTTGGCGCTCATCAAGTTAGAGGACAACCACCAATTTGCCCTGAAGAAAATTAAAAGATTGAGTACAGGGAGACACAAACAGTCAACTCCGGCTTGTTTGTTGATCCGCTTTTTATTTTCGGCCTTGTTGCAGATCCCGCCCTGTCCTCCCCCCCCCCCCCCCCATCAGCCGCTTTATCTGAGTGGGTGGCACAGATTCAGTGCCATTGATAATGTGAACTGGGACCCTGAGCTGCTCCTCTATTCCCAGCCTGGCCGGCCCCTCTCTCAGCCTCTTGACAGCTCCAGGTTAGCTCTCTCTCTCTTTTCCCCCTCTTCCCTTCCCTCCAGCGTTCCTCTCCAACTCTCCCAGAGGGCCCCGCTGAGAATACTGCTCAGATCCAGGCCTCTGAGCCCCCAAAGCCGGTCCTAATCCTCTTCATCGATCGTCCTGAGATTTTTCTCCCCGGCACAGCAGGCCCGGCTCCCCCGATGCCTCACGCTGCTCGACCCCGAGCAGCCGAGCGCCTTTCAGTTACAGCGAAGCGCAGGCGCGGGAACATCACCTGCATCCCCTCAGCAGATGGGTTCTGGCTAATGCGATGTTTGTTATTAGGTGCTGAAGGCAGCCGGCAGAAGTCTCCCGAGACCTGTCGCGTTCCCCGCTCTTCCAAATTCATTCCCTTTCCCGACTAACAGGGAGAATTCAGAATAAATAGATTAATTTCTGCCAAAGTAATGTTCACCTCAGAATGAATATTCGGGCACTCTGCTGCGCAGCTTCTTCATTCTTTTATTTTAAAAACGAAGCACGAAGCAGTTGAAACAGATCCCCCCTTTGAAGCAAATACCCTGTGAAAACATGCGAATGTTTTCTCAGGGTATCATCTTGTAACCTGTCTAAATACGACACAGAAACATGCAAAAAACAGAAAATGGCGTCAACTCAGTGGAGCTTTGTAGAAACTTTAAAACTAGCGCCTTACTAATTCATCGAGGTCGTCTTCCTCAACGGTAAAGGTGGGTTTGGACATGTTCCAGTGCTTCTGTGTGCAAAAACGCCTGGTCGAAAAATAGCCAAGCTCCTTCAAATTGTTTTTTGGCAAAAGCTACGTCTCTTCCCCAGACGGAATCAACAAGTTTTTGGTTTTTTTTGCTGCTCTTACCTTTGATAGTCGTTTTGCTTTTTCTCTCCCAGTAAAGCTACAGCTACCAGCATTTTAACAACGTCTCCTTCTCGGCTGGAGCTGCTGGCGATACATTTGCTGCCGTTTCTCCTGCATTTCTGTGTTTCACTCGGAAACACCTGGTTGAACTGTGACTGCTGAACTTATGAGACAAGCTGTTTCTCCGTCTTAACACGCCTAAGACAAGTTGCATCAAACTGCATGTTTGATGCGGCATTTTTACAACCACTGAAGGCAACGTAGTTATTCGATTGTAGTATGAAGGCTGGAAAGTAGTACGAGCAAAACACATGGAAAGTCACAGGAGCTGATGCACGCATCAGAAGTGAAGGCTGCACCAGTGGATCCAGCTGACTGGCCATGTCCTCTTAACAGATCAGGTCAGAACATAGTTAGTTTTCTTGTTTGCTATTGCTTTTAGAATTTAAATCCTTTTCGGTGCTTATGCTATTTATATTTTGTCTCAATATTTGGCGTTTGGGATGCGAAGGCGCCACATAAAGTCCCGCGCTGGTCGCCAGGACGGCTTAGGGTTGGCCCTGAAATGGCAAATTGTTTGCTGAATCTACTTTTGATCAATCAGCCTGGGTTTCTTAGACTGATGACTTTTAAAAAGTTGACATCGCATTCTAAATAGAAATATCAAAATGCATCTTTTTTGGCACAACATGTCGTGCAACACAGTCTTTGAATATTGTAATCAACCATCTAAGTGAAAAAGTGAAAGCTGAGTCTGTGTCGATTTGTTTTACAGATTCCCGACCTCCTACAAGCTGCGAAATGGAATCAGGTATTTTCCAGTCAAAAGTGGCCAGAAAGTGAGCATTTTCAAAAAAAAAAAAAAAACAGAGACAAGCATCACCCAAAATCAGAATCACTAGACGTTTCTCCAGCGTACTTTAACGAAGTTACAGAAAACATCCAAATACTTGACTGAATGCCCCATTCGTCTGTTTGCAACATGGTTGTGTGATGACAAATGTTTTGGATCCTTTTTTTTTTATTTTAACAAGAAAATAACAATGACTGGCGATGTTACATCAGCTCAGTAAAGATGGAAGTTAGCAACAACAACAACAAAACAGTTTCAGAGCCACTGCTCTAGATAAGTTGGAAATATGTGTGAAGCACTACAGAATGAAACATGATAAGACATCTAAAGCATAAGGACAGGTCACGCTTTCATCCGGCGATGAAAATGAAGTGATGGGATGCAATAAATGCAACGCGGCTCTGCCGGAAGATGAGAAAGGATCATTACTGCAGCTCTCATGAGAAAGCTGCCAAACACCAGTGCATTCTGCACAACATGCTTGTTCATGATTTATTTACACGGCGAGCTTTCGCCTGGACTCGGCTGTGTGTCTTTTACTGCAAGCGTGGAGGTTTTCAAGAGGCATTTTCCCTCTTTTTCTGTCTGCCCGTGAGCGGGAGCAGCACGGCTGTGTATCCAGTAAAACAGCGGATGATTAAACCTCATACTTTATTAACAAGCTTTCCATGTGGTCGCCTTCTTAACTCCGTTCCGATCGTAAACGAGAAGGGGGGGAAAAAAGCGGGACATTTGGGCTCGTCGGAACGCAGTTGTAGAATCCGAGTCTGTGTTGGCATTTGCGGCAAGGACAGATGGTAATGTAGCAATACTGTTTAGATAAAGGCTCGCTGCCACATTTGTGAATCTGCTCCAGAGACTTATTTGGCGCTGTTTGGTTGTGGTTCTTTCTTTGGGGAAAAAAAAAATAATTCGAAGTTATTGTGAATTTTTTTTTTTTTCATGTATTCACATCTTTAATTTGCATTGGTGTTTTAATCCTCTTCTTAGGGTTCATTCAAAGTCTTTTTTTTGGGGGGGGATCAGTTCGTCACACACTCTCAGTTTTTACACACGTATCAATTTTTGCTGCTTTTCCATTTCCTCACTCTCTGCCCTCCATCCTTCAGCGCTTCGCTCTTTCCTCTCGTCTGCCCTTTTCCTTCCTTTCCTTGCTCTTTCTTCCTTTTTTTTTTTTTTAATTTCCTTGTCTGCCCCTTCCCTCCTCTCTTTCTCTCTGCCCTCCCTCTTTCTCTTTATTAATTTATTGGGTTGTTATTCTCCTTGCCTGGCTCTGCTAATGAAGGCAGGATGCAGATGAGGGCAGAGGTCGCCTCCGTTGCGATCGACCCCACCGCCCCGCAGCATGGCACTCTGACTGGCACAGGTCAGTGGCAGCTGTCAATCAAAACACACTCACTCACTCACGCACACATGGCCAAATGCATTCACTCACACACCTCCACCCGGCTCCTAAACAAACACTTAAAATAAAACAGAGTAATGATTAAAGACTTTATAATAACCTATTTCATTTAGAACTAGTTATTGTCTTCATATACATACAGTATGTGACATTTTGGAGCAAACACTCTTTTTTTTTTCAAACATCACTTCAGTTTATTTGCTTATTCCTAAGCAAACGATCAAATAGTTCTATGTTGACTAGTCTTTCTAATGGGAATTGTTGCCCAAGTGTTTTGGTTTATTTAGATTTCGTCTTGTGAACTTAAAACTTTGCAGGACCCTAAAAGAAGCCGCGCCGCCGTCATTTATAGCACCCAAACTTGAGCCTGCGGAAATAGAAATTGAGCTACCGTTTGTCCACTCTTGTAAAGATAGTAGAGCTGTTTTTATTATTCTTTGTGCTGTATCATCTCCGCCTTACGAATTCATTCGGCCTCAGAGGAGCTGCTTCTATATGAGAGCGAAGTTTTGTGTGAAAAGGTCTCGGCACCTTCACATGCTTAACAACTCCTCAGATTGAAATGCCGTGTTTCTACTCACCAGTACAGTAAAATCATCTCTCGTTATATTTAATGCCGTTCTCTCAATTTCTGCTTCTCAACTCAACAAAAATAGATCACTTTACATCATCAGTGAGTAGAAGTGGATATCCCTAGGTTGATGCTTTTTAACATGATTTGCAACATTTACAAACTTTTTTAGACATTTTTAACTATAAGTTTAAACAATTTTTAGACCAGGTCGATTTAGAGTTAATTTCTAAACCTGTATGAAGTATATCTATATCGCATCTACGAAAATTCATATACATAACACACATAATACGTAATTACTACTTTCCTTCATAAATCTAAAGCAAGTTGTCTTGCACAATTTTTTTTTCTTTCTTTTACAAGCAAGTACCGTGTACTCTATTGGATTCTGTCTACTTTATGTTATATTTAAATAACTTTATAAGATATGGAGGAGCAAATCAATGTTACCATGTTTTGAAACATAAAATCCTAAAACTAAATCCAGATGCGCTTTCCTTTCCTGGCTGTGCGATTATTCATTTCAAATCGCCTGACAGAAATCTTCTGCTTACGATTATGTTTCATGACCTAATCGTATAACTAAGACAAGCAACAGTTAAACTTTTATTTGCGCCTATAAACAGGAATATCTTTAGCTCCTAAGGCCTTTACCTTGGTGTAGGTGAAGTTCACAAACAACATTACTGACTTCCCAAAAGTGCATTGAACACATTTTACCCTCTGAGCTTGCAGAGAGTCTCTAAACTGTTACTTGATTATTTTCTCTGGCTACATGTACGCACTTTTTTTTTTTTTTCTACAACAGGATTGGAGTTTTCTCTTGGACAGTGCTTGAAGAGCTGGATTCTTTGGGGACTTTTGTGTGAAATTTGTGCAAACTGACAGAAAAGATTGGGTGTACACTCAGCTGTGCTGCGATAAACACCCTGAGATTCTCCATGGTGCCAGAGACAATCTCTGCTTTGTTGAGCCTGTGCTGGCAGAGAACCGCGCTGCCCGGACACAGACTGTGAAACTGAGCTGTGTGGAGCCTGTTTCTCCTCTCCCTCCAGAGTAAATGGTTCTAGGTGTTTTACGTTGGGGGTCATGACCTCGGTTTTGGTCCAGTTCGTCCTCTTCTAAACTGTTAAGGCCGATTTGCTTCTGCTCTGCACGAGTCAGTGAGTGTATGACAACACTGTAAGGTCACGGAGAAAATCAAAAATCTTTCCTCTTTTAGAGGAAAACTGATCTAATTTCCTTGATTTTCTGCAGCATAGCTAAGTTGATGACAAGGTCAAAGTGTAACTTGATATTCCTGTGCTTTTTCAATAAAGGCATGCAGCCCTCACATGCCCTTCAACCTTATCCTCTCTGTTTGGCGAATGCCATTGTTCCCCAGGCAGTTCATGAAGTTGGCTTGAAAGCCCTTCATGATCTAAGCGCTTTCTTTCTGTGTTTTGCATATTTTCCGGATGCACCGAAAGCCGCACTGTGAACATTTTCATATGTCCTTTTGGCAAACACCTGTTTGTACTTGTTTTCTGTTTGACGCGATTCCACAGAAACGGTAGGGAGATAAAAAAATTAGCTCCTTGTTCTGATTTGTACAGGGAGTTTGGACACTTGGTTACTGAGACATAATTGACAATTTGATTTATCCAATCACTAACATGTATATGAAGCACCAGATTGATGAGACTTACCAGAAGTTGTGTGCACCGTAAACATATGGCCATGATTTCTTTGCCAACAATAAAATGTCCTATGCGTTTCTCCTGCTCTGACTTTAATTGCTCAGTATTTGAAAGTCTTTGTTCACTTCCTCTACTGCCATTCCAAACTACAATCATAGGCAGACTACAATTTCAAAATTGGGCAGAAACGTCACGTCATTGCTCGCAAGTCCGCCTGTTCGCTGATTGGCCCAGTTGAAATTCAACCAGAGGAATCGAGCTCAGTGCGTGAAATCCCAGATGGAACACTGAAGGGAGATGAGAATCGAGCGGAATTGCGTAGGAAGTCATTGCATTGCTGAAGAAATAGATGCAATTTATACTATTTCTTAATTTGCATAATTTGGTGTGCATCCTGCCCCTTTCTTAGCAATAAAAGCCTCTGATTCCAAGATCTGCCAAATTGTCAATGACAGGATCTACTTAGTGGTAATTGCCCCGGCAGCTGTTGCAGTTATAATGACCTTCCTCTGTGGACATTTTATAAAACTGGTCACTGTTTATTTTCCTGAGAGTGGTATGAACTGCCTCAGTCAGGTGATGATCCCACCTAGATGATCCCACCTATCTCAAGCTTTTCAAAAAGATATTTCTGGCACTTGCGGGCTCCATACTGGCCACAGCTGTGCAGGGCCGTGCAGAGACCAGCCGTCAGTTCTGGAGGGCTGAGTTGATCTGAGACTGTAGCTGTTAAACAGACCAGAGGAGAAAAGGTCAAAGGTTATGAAATAAGCAAATTTGATGATATTTTACTAATTAAGCCCTAATAATATCTATTTAACCTCTAGAACAACTTGGTTGCAGACTGATTGATAGATCAAAAAAGCTCAAAGGGGTTAACTCTATATAACTGTTTGATGTTTGCACCTCTGAGATCTAGAATTGTAACACTGGAATATCAAGGCAAATAAAAACCAGTAGCTGCTGGTAGGGGACCCCAGATATTCAGGGGCCTCCAGATATTCAGGGGCCTTCAGATATTCAGGGGACCCCAGAAACGGTTTAATTGTAACATAGACCAGAGATCTAAGCCTGTAGCATCACTTATAGAGAATGACAATGTTATTACATGTCATTTAATGCATTCAGCTGAGAAAAATTTTTGTACATTTAGGATTTAGTTAGGAAGATTACTTTGCAAATGTCTAAAGAATCATCTTGATAGTTTGACTGTTGTGTTACCATGGCTACAATATGGTGTAATCTTTGTGTTTGAGTTGGGTTTGTTCACAAATATATCACAGCAAATAACCAATAATCAGTGATTGATTTTAAACTTGGTCAATAAACCTGATCTCCCTCTCACAGATTCACCTTATTGATATTTAAACATGTTTGTGATGCTGAGGTTCTTAGTAGGAAGAGTTTCTTAGTGGGAGGTTCTGACTAAGGCCCCATATTACCTTGGGCAGGCCCTGCATGAACAGCCACTGCGATGTGCATCTCCGTGATTACCTGGAATCTACCTGAATCCCCCCAGTGGCCCCGATGCCAGTCCGCCGATGCTTTGGGGACATTTTGATTCATTTAATTGTGGCATGTTTGGCTTTATGCTGCGGTTCTATTTATTGCTCCAGTATTTTCTCTGATGTTTATTGTGTGAACTCTAATTGGGCCGAATCTTCCTTTAACACTTGAGGTTCTGCAGTAACTCCTATTCACAGCCGCTCACCTCCAGCCCAGATCCCGTCAGCAGCGGCTTTAACCCGCCTGGTGGAAACGTAAAGGAGAAGCAGAGAAAAACAGTCAGCAGTTCATACCAAGTGGTACCAGGTGGTACCTGGGCTTTGAGCTGCGTCGCGACTTTCTATATTGTCTAGTTGCCTGTCAATGAATTATTGGGCGCAGTTTTTTAATAGCAGCACTCAGATGTTCATCTGTACAAATATTAATTTAACATAGAATTGTAGAAAATCCTTTTTATACAGGTAAATGTAGTCTTGACCTATCACCTACTTGAACATGTACATCCATGTTTGAAATGTACATCCTTCATTTCAGAGCACGGCCTCGTCCAGCAGGATAATCCTTTCTGCCAGGAGGAACAACTTGGCTCCGGAGTGGTTTGAGGAGCACAACAATGACTATAAAGTATTGACTTGACTTTCAATTTCCCAGACATCAGTCCAGTTGAGCATTTGAAGGGTGTGTTTAATAAACGCATCTGATACGCAGACATTCCACTTAGCTACGTTTAGGATGTAAAACGGGTCCAAGCATCAATTCTTGAGAGCCAAGCCTCGAACCCAAGTGGCTCATGTTCTACAGAGTCATTCTAATGACGTGATGATAAGATTCAGATGTCTTGAAGCTCGGTTGCAAGAAAATGACTGTCAGGGACTGGAGTTTGAGACCCGGTAACCTCTAGGATCTATTGCTGACACCTTTGGGCCAGATACCACAGCACACCTTCAGGGGTCAGTGGAGGGCTGGTTTAGGCAGCAAAAGCATAACCCCCCCCCCCCGCTCCCTTAATGTCAGGCATGCGGTCATGATGCTACGAGTGAGCTGCTTAGATTCTACTCACAGGAATGTTGCATTTACCGTGACAGTATCTACTGTACATGCATATCCAAAAGGTGCAGAGTTCTGCACCTGTGTTAGGTGTCTAATCCCTGCGAAGACCTTTGCACCGCTCTGTTATGCATCCCAAATCTCTGCACTTGTAGTGTTTACAACCCCTGCTCTTCATCATAGCACGTCGAGCGATTGGGCGTGTTTGCAGATGCGCTCCGCGTTAAGACATCTCGCGTGCATGTCAATTTTGCTCTCTGTTATTGTTGCGGGTTTATTGGCGTGCTCGGCCATGTTCTCGAGCGTGTTCACCTACGGCTAGGTGTTTGTGAATGTGCATAAGCCCTCAGCAGCCACACATCTCCAGAAACACACACACACACATCTCTATTAGCAGTATAGCAGTGTTAACAGTGTTATGCCATGCGTGAACTTCTCCACCTTTCCCTCATATCTATGCAAAGCTGGGGTCCTGTCAATCAGTCACCTTGGTGACATAGAGCCCCACCTCCCCAATTAGAGCTGACAGGGCAGGATTAGGAGGGGGGCGGGCCCCCTCCGACCTGCCTACGTGTCAATCACGCGCCGGGCATCCGCGCGCCTGTTTACTGTCAGATCCCATCTCTGTCTGTCAGGCTGCACTGCAACCGTCGCCCAGGGAGGGAGGAGGGGGGAGGACGATGGTGGGAGATGGTAAGAGGGTGGCGTGGAGGGGTTGGAGGAGATCTGATCAGAATTAACTATGCTTTCCCCAGCAGACCGGCCGTGCTATTAATTCATGAAAGGGATGAGAGCAAAGTGGGAAGAGAGAGGGAGTGATGGAGGGACGAGAGCATTTAAAACCCAGAGCAGGGTCTCCTTTAGAAGTTTTCAGAGTGATGTTTCTTCTCTCGCTGACAATCACTATTCTTCTCCAGCTAACTTTCTTTCCCACTTTGACTCCTTTTCGAAGGTGTGTGCTTTATGTTATCAGCAACCTCCCTCTCCCCCGAAACGGTTTTTGACCCTTTTTCTTTTTGTCCTCCGGTGTTGTTTCTAAAGCCGCACATTCATGTTTTTTGTATACTTTCAGTTCGAGCGTTAAGGTCGATTTATTTAGTTCTGCACATGCTCATGCAAATTTGCGTCTCTGTTCCAGTAGGTGTCTGGGGGTTCGGGTCCTGTCTACGCACCTACAGTGTGTGAATACATAATTCTGGTCTGATACCAAAGCTGCATCCTACCTTCACACAATGCTAATGGCTGTGTGATTGTGTGTATTTCTAAGTCTTCTTCTTTTTTTTTCTTCCTTCTTCTTTTTGCTAGACTCCCTGGTGGTGGGCCAACTTTGACCTTGGTGCCCCCGCTCTAATCCTTCAGCAAATGAGGGCTGTGTGGGGCTGAAAAGGTGGCGTTTGGGGGTCTGCGCCAAGCCGCAGTTTTAGGATTAGAGGGACGGAGTGGAGGTCCAGGGGTTATGAGGGATGAAGAGGAGCCAAACAATGGATTGTAGGCGAGGGAACGGAGGGATATTGTCAGCATTGTGTCGGTCACCAGTGGTCTCATTACTTCGGCAAAGGAGGTTATCTTGTCTGCCGCTTTGTCTTACTTTTACTTTGCAGGATCAAAATGTGCGTACTGACCACAATATGCGGAAAGTTTGCATTTTTCCCTTGTACATTGTCTTTGTAGAAACAGTCATACTCTTTGCATTCCCCACATTATATCACCGTACAATTTCAAACGGCATACAGTTACTGCTGGAGGTCGTTTATTGCGCGTCTCAACTAAGTTTCAAAATTATTCTTTGCAGCCTAGCTTATGTTCCAAAAGACTGAATGGAGAGTGTATAGAACCCCGATTTTCAAATCAAGGCCCGACATTAACAGGGTCACTGTGACACATGGATATGCTTTGATTTGAATCAGTCTATTGTAGCTCTGACTGAGTTTTTTGTGTGGTATTAAATAGGTTTTCTTTCCAAGATCACTCTGCATTTGGCTCCATCCATCAAGCTCTCCGTTAACGCAGACACTCCCGCAGCATGATTCTGCCATCACCATGTTTCACCTTTGTAAGGATTTTTTTCTTTTTGTCTCACTGTTTTTTAAACGTAGGCCAAAAGTTTCATTGTGATCTGTTTTGATCAGAGCGCCGTGGTTCTTTATGGAAGAGACTTCTGATTTTTTTCTTTTCAAAAGTATCTTTCTTCTTATTCAGTGAAGTTCTACTACTCTTTCTTGTTTTGGAGTTTAATTTAAACAGTGCTCCGTAAGTTTTATTCCTAACTCTGCTATAAATTTCTCCATTACTATATCCCTGACCTATCCAATGTGTTTCTTGGTCTCTGTGGTACTGTTTGTTTACTAATGTTCTCTTGTAAGCCTCAAAGGCCTTCACAGAACAGATATGTTTATATTGACATTAGATTAAACACAGGTGGGCTCTGTTGACTAACTTAGCAGGTTCTTAACAGAGACGGTTGCTGTAGAGTTTTTTTTTTTTTTTTAGGGGCGTCAGGGTAAAGCAGGCTGAACGCAAGCAAACAACCCACTTTCACATCATTACTTGTAAAATATTTTAGGAGCCACGTACAGCTGAGACTCTCTTGCTGGACATTTCTTTAAATCATCCATAACCCGGCAGCGCGGCAGCGCACTGCCTGACTTCATTACATTTTATTCTTGCCTTCTGATTCCTAAACGCGTCGTTTACATTGTGTCTATATGATTGTCAGGTCGAATTAATAAATGTCAGTTTTTCCTCCACAAAACGTTTGTCAGCTTTCACCCAACGCGTCGCTGACAGGCATACGTGTACCGTGTCATTCCTACTGATACCTGCGCCTTCCCCTGCACTTGTCGGTACCAGACATATGTGAGTTGGAACACGCCTCGTGTTTGTGTTTGCATTAGCGATGCGTTGCAGGGCTGTGTCTGAGACGCAGCTCAGGTGTCTGCTGAAACGACCTCGCTGCAGGGAACAGGCTATCAGGCTGAGAGGGAGGCTATCATGTTAATTACTTTACACACACCCTGCCAGCCAAGCGTGCAACACAACCGCTGAGCTCACTCGCTCACTCGCTCACTCGCTCACTCACTCACTCACTCGCTCACTCGCTCACTCACACACACACACACACACACACACACACACCCGCCCGCATCAGCCGTCTTTCTTTCATTTTGTCGTCTCTCTGTCTTCCTGCTCTCTCTGTTTGAAGGCCTTGGACATCAATTCCCCTTTGCTTTCAAGAAAGATTGTTTTATATTCTAATAAATTCAACTCCGTCCCGTGAAATTAATTGACATTCATTCAATGATTTTTAAATTCCTCTGAGGCCGTTCTTTTGTTTCGGGCTGTCAGTGAGCTGCAAAGTGAGATCGGACTAAATGTTTTGTCATCTCACACTCCAGGGTAAGCTGCTCCAAAGCGCCGGCGCCTGAGGTCAACTTAACCTCCTCTCTCATTCTCTGTAGAGCACTGGGAGGAAGGGATGGGCGCGGCGGAGGGAAAGAATCATGATCAGGAACTTTGGCAAAGGAAATTCTTCTCCGGCAGCCTTCATACGTTTCACGTGGATCATTCTTTAAAGTGTCAGAGTCAGGAGAAGTCCGACGCTCTCAGGCCGGAGAGGCAGGGGAGCCGTATTGGCTGGGGCAGGCTGCTGCCGTTAGTTAAATGATGCTGGCACGCAGAGGGATTGCTTTGGGAAGTTGTCATCCATCATGATTTTTAGAATGACTCTAAGCAGCGCTCTGCATTTGGGGTTATGGTCTGGGATCCTTGATTGATGCATGGGGGTTGTTGTGTGTGTCGGGAGGGAGGAGTGAAAAGGAGACAGCGTGCGCGCTTCTTGGCCGAAAATAAGTAATGATCGGCCTGCAGTGAGGACTCGTCCTCCGGAGAAGTTTGCTTAATTTCCCCTCTTCTTGTGGAAGCTAATGAACAATCTGCAGATTAAAGTCCACTTGGCATTACTGACCGGTGTTTGCGGGTTTTGCATGGGGGTGGATGTTTGCACTCGTTTATCTTTAAACCTAGATTTCTCACAAGTAACTGCATGCATCCGTTTTGTTTAGTTCGGCTTGCCGTTTCCACTAAGCGCTCATGAAAGCTCGCGGAGGAGCCATTTACAATCAAGGATTGCTGTTGCAATGAGAACATTTCTCAGAACTCTAGCTCTTTAGCAAAACTAGTACTTTGCTTAAGAACCCACTGCATCAAATCCTATACTTGTCCTCTGCCGTGTGTAGTAGGATCGAAGTACTACATGGGGCCGATGCCAAATTCATTCATCATAAAAGATGGCCTCAGACACCTTCTAAGGTGCAATGTTTTCATAGAAAAGTTCTACTTTTTGATTAGTTACAGGAAGTTTTAATGAAAAAAAAAATACGTTTTTCAAAAATGCGTTCTACAACGTATTAGTATCGTCATTCATTTTCAAGTATTCACAATGTCTAGGTTTAATTTGTATTATGTGTTACAAAATAAAGCCTGCAAAACATAAATGCCTGAACTAAGACTTGCCTGTACGAGAAAGGAGAAGCTATTTTGATCAGGAAATGTGAGCTCAAGGTCATGAAATGATGGTCCATCTGTCCAGCTGTTTTCAATGAAAATGTGTGGCCAGATTTTTATCTCAGTACTTTGAATATTTTTCTTGAAGTTGAACCATGAACCTTGACTTTAACTGCGGCAAGTTAGGCCAGGCAATCCTGGGAAGGTTCACCGCTGCTCTGTTTGCTCCATCTTGCTGTGGTTTGTTAGAGAAGCAGCATTAGAAATGACATTGTGACCCTTCCCCCGCAGAGACGTCTTTTCTGTCTCATCTGTCTTTTCACTCAGGGCGGGATGTGTTGCCTTCTGAGCGCTCTCAGCCTACTTCATGTCGTCAAACTGGTGCTATTTAGGTAGTTCCTCGCTTCTACGCATCTGGTGAACTTGAACTCACCTGTGAAATGTGTTTAATTCATCTCTTACCAAAACTTTTGATAAGTTTTTCCACAGAAGGCCAGTTTGATTTGAATATCAGTTTTCCTGTAATAAATGAAATAATCGTTTAAATATTGCCCGTTGTATTTGCCCTCAGTATGATTGAGTGCAAAATTAGCCTGACAATTTGAAACATTTAAATGAGACAAAAAAAAAACAAACTTAAACACAGGCAATGAAGCAAATATTTTTTCACAAGAGTGTATATCCAACACATTCTCTGGAAAAATGCAAATGAAGACGTAGTCCTAAAAAAAACGTTTTACTACACAGTTTTTATTTTTTAACGATGCTAAATATTTTTGCCCTGCGAAATTTGGCACATGAAATATAATTTATTTTTTTTTGACGAAAGAGTCCATTTAAAAAGTTACATTTTTAAATAACAGAATTATTACACCTTCATTTCCTGCATTAAGGGTTGAAGGATCAGAGCAACAGATGGAGGCGAGAGATGAAAAGATGGCGGCAAGAGAGAAGCCGGGGCCTTGAAGTGGGCGGACGTGAGCAGGGAGTGTCTGGGTCCGAGGAGAGGTGGGGTGTCGGCGTTACATGCTCAATCAAGCTGTGTGAGGACGGTGTAATTAATCCATTGAAGATGTCTGATTGCAGATGACTTTGGGAATACCATAGTGAGGGCCGGGACCTGAGGGGAAAGCAGGGGGCGAAGGGGTTGGGGGGGGAGCGGGGGGGGGGGCAGCCAGGAACAAGATGGATGCAGGGAAGCAAGGAGAAGGAAAAGCAGGAAGGGCGAATGCAGGGAGAAAGTGAGATTAATTGAGACAAGGGAGATGCAGTACCTTTTAAATGAGAAGAATGAATTTCAGTGACAATGTTGGGGAAAAAGAAGAAAGAAAAAAAAAAAAGCAAAAGAATTGATCATGCCCAGGTTAGGTCGGACCATCCCTCACTGCACTGCGGGGATAAAGACCACCAGCAGAAATTATACCACGATGCTGCTAAAGTCATCCTCTAGTTTCTTACTGTTAAAACACTTCCCTGCTAGATAAATGGCTGTCTAAGCTGCTCTAATGCTAACATGCTTTTAAGGCTCTATCAGCTGGCTGAGGTTTGCCTTTATTTAATGGACTATTAATTTGTTTGAATGCATTTGCTCCCTTTTGAAGCTGCAGTGGAGCTTTGTTGTGGCTCCACCTCAGCTCCGGGACTCTGGGATCTGTTTTCTTTTTCTAGTTTTGGAGGATAATCATTAACAAGCTAATTAAATTTGATAAAGCCAATCACTCATCAGGGTATTTAGGGACGTACTCGTCGGATTGATATGGTGATTTGTTTGGATTATTTTCTTCTTCTTTTTTTTTCTGTTTGTGAACAGTTTCATTCACTTTGTTGCTGTGGTGTTTTTGATGGCAATTCGACAGTTTGTATTTTTCTCCCGGAGGAAAGTAAACGGCATCAGGCTTTCACAGGGTGTCGCATCTCACACGTGCGGGTGAAAACTGCTGACAATAGCTTGACTCCTTAAACGTTTCACTTCTTTCATGGTAGAGGAGTCAGACGATGGAGACAAAAAAAAAAAAAGCGCTTTTCCTCTTTTTGTAGCTCAATTCATATGTTTGAGCTCTCCCTTTGAACGGGCGCTGTTTGGGCAACTTGCTTCTTTTCATTTGCACGTCTCTGCCTTGCTTTTCACGTAAAGCGCCTTCTGATGTCTGGATTGAGAAGGGCTAAATTAAACATACTTGATTGAGCAAAGTGGATTCTGAATAAGAACAATTATGATCTGATTAAAACCTGCTTTCAAGTTTAATGTAAGCGTTTACATTCATAATATATAAACCGTCTGGCAATCACAACAATTATTATAAATGCAAGTCTACACTACTTGCATATTGAGAGACAGAAGGAGGAAAAAAGATAATTAAACCCACATTTTCGCGGTTTGTTTTTTAATTAAAGAAGTTCAATCATCTCCTTGTAATTACTGCAGTTTTTGGCGTTTCCTCTTGGTTCAGAGGTTTGGCGATGGGGAGTGTTAAACATTTAAATGTTTTTATTTAAGCCACAAAAGGCCCAGCAAATGTTTTTCACTTAAAATAACCTAACATGTTGATTATTGTCTTATTATTAATAAGGTGTTCTAAAAAACATTAATAAAACACATTGATAGTCACTGGTTAAAGTGAGAATCACTCATGACAGATGTGATCCTGGTGTTGAGTTTAGTATTAGTTCACTATGGAGTGTAGGGCCATGCTAAGAAAAAAAAAGTAAAGCAAAATTGTAGCAGCAAAGTAATAAAATTATGAGAATAAAGTCAAAAAATTAAGTGAATAAAGTTAAAATATTGTAAGAATAAACTTCTACTAGAATAAAGTCGAAATAATATGAGAATAAAGTCATAGTATAACAAGAATAAACTCGTTATATTACAAAAATAAAGTCATAACATCTAAAGCAAATTATATAGTATCTGCTGAATTTAGAAAATGTTTTTTGAGTAAATGTGTTTGCTACACAGAACATTATTGCATTTTGTCACCTTTGTATTTATGGAGTAGTAATGGGAGCTCAACAAATTAATATAACCAGGCCATTTTAATATTTGATATGTGATTTAAAAACACACACTTAGGTATTCCAATAGCAGCGGGGGCCGTGTTCGGTGTTCTGATGGCCTAAGGGTAAAAACTGTGCTTCAGACGGTTAGTTCTGCCTCTCAGAGACCCGAGCCTTTTCCCTGATGGTACGAGGTTCCAAAGCGGCTGGCCAGGGTGGGAGGTGTCTGTGCAGATGTGCAGAGCTCTGGGCAGCTGATGATCTTCTCTGCAATCCCCGCTACCCTCTGCAGAGCCTTCCTGTCAGCTGCTGAACAAGCACACCGGTGAAACAGTGACTGGTGAAAAGAACCCCAGCAGTTTCTCTCTCTAGATGGTTCCTCCGCAGCACCCAGAGGAAGCGCTGTCTCTGCCAGGCCTTTTTCACCAACTCTGTTGTATTGGTCATCCAGGCGAGGTCCTCTGTTGAACTCAAAGGAAGCATTCTCACCTCACATGCCCCACAATTGGTCAGTAAAGCCCGGCTCCCTTCTGAAATCAGTGACCGTCCTTCTGGTCTTCGATGTGTCCAGCTTAAGATTGTTCTTGGTTCTCGACTCTTGCCGGCTTCTGCCCACGCTTCCTCCTGATTCTAAGACTTCGATTTTTAAACGGAGTCACTGACTTTGCAGCATTCCCTCTTCGCCTTGAACAAACTTGGATCCGGCAAAGAGCTGACGAAACTAAGAGGTATTTAAGAAGGGGCCATCATTACCTAATAAGGAGCAAGTAACTGGCTGCAGCTTAGCACAAAGAACCAGGACACAGAATGGCACCAAATGAATACAGGGGCAAAAGGAAAGCTAAGTCGATTGAGCTCAAAATGATTTGCTAAATGTAAAACTCAACCAAACAGAAGGGACGCACTGGGGGAAACAATTCTGGAACACTAAGGTTATCTGAAAACAAAACATTTCTTAAATTACACCCTGTTTATTTCAAACACCCTTGAAAGCTCAGAGCTGAAGGTCAACACTTGGACCTAATTTAAAATCCAATTTACAGAACAGATCCAAACCAATGTAGTCACTGTCTGATTACTTATGGACTGCACAGTACATTTGTCCACTCTCTGTCATCTTCCAGTAAAGATAAGGCGGAGAATGAACATCTTTTCTTTCCACTCAGATAAAAGTTAGAGGTTTGCTGTGCGCCTGCATTTCCCTTCCTCTATTCATTTACAGCATGAATTAGGATTAATAATTGATGCAAAAATGCAACCTTTAATACATTCAATGAATAATTGAGAATGAATATGATACGATTTAGAGAGTTGCCTTTTTATGCATCTGCATGCAGGGAACGGTCAAGGTGTATTGAAATTACCATGAGGGGAGAGTGCAAAAGCTTAACCGTAATATAGACTTGCAGAGCAAAACTTTGGCTCCTGCAACTTGCTGCAAAAGTCACAGAGGTGCGAGATGACACGATGTGTGTCGCAGCACAATGTTCAGAACGTTGCTAAGAACGTTGTGCGCCAAATCACATTCAAATTGGATCGTTTCATCTCGATTTTCAGTAATGTTTATTTGTGACTGTAAATGATTTTGTGTGAAATCGAGATTTCAAGATTTATGAATCTCAGCAATGTAGTGAAAAAGTAATACTTATATTGAGAATTAAATCAATCAGTAAAGAGTTAAAGCAGCAATATACAACAGGTAATTTAGGGATTTGATTCAAATGTGTTGGATAGGGACTCAACCCGCAAAACAAGGACAGGAGTTACCAGCTGTGGATTTGGATAAAATGGAAAGAGACTATTTTGAATCATGGTGTCGATTTTAAGAAGAAGAAGGAGAAACGCTCACTTGAAGCAGTCTGGCTCGCTTTAGGCTCAAACTATTTGCAGTTCTCATTTCCGCACCAGGAACTGCCCCACTTTTGCAATTGCTAACTTAAGTTGATGACGGTGTTTGTGCAGATGTGCAGAGCGCAAAGTCTGTGCAAAGTCCTTACAATGAATAGAAATATTGCTTGTTCTGAATTTGGCGTTCTAATTTTCAAAATGGCCCAAATGTGAGGAGATCAATTTGAACATTTTCATTCAGGAAGTCTAAACATGGAAGTTATCCATAGGACTATGGTGCAGTTGATTTCAAAAACTGAACAAAAATACCATGTAGAAGTTTAAAGGGGTTTTTAAAGGTAACATTTTTCGTATTTTAAGAGACATAAAAGTAAACAGAATTGTTAGGAAGCAAGTGCAGAAAGCTTGTTTACTGTATGACTATAATAAACTCTTACAGCCAGTTAAGATTATCTTTGCTTACACAGAAACATTTTGTATTAATCTGAGGATTTTGTTTCTATTTAAAGTTGTTTCTCCACTCATACAACATTCTTTACTTGCAACTGATTGATCTGAATCAGGCTTTTGACTCCGTGACTCCAAACTTTCCATCAGTTTAACCGGCGGGCCTGAATTGGCTGTGATAACCATAATTTCTAGACGGGCAGAATTGTAGACACATGGGAAACAAAGGTGAACAGAAAGGGGGCAAAATAGAAATTAGCGGGGGGGAGAAAGACAAACAGAAAGATGACAGGCGGGAGACGGAGCGATAGAGAGATACGAGAGGTTGCGGAGGAAATTGTTCAGAAAGGAGAAGAAACAGTGACAGGCGAGGAGCGGCGTAGAGTTAGAAATGTAACAGACAGACTTGGGGAGAGGCGTCGGAGAGAGCGAGACAGGCGGAGACAGACAGAGGGAGAGATAGACAGTGACAGAGGGCGAGATAGACGAGCTGTGTGAGGATGCAGAGAGTGTCCCCCTCTTCTCGGCTGCTGCCAGAGGCAAACAGACAGCCTCTCTGCTGGCGGAATGCTAATGCAACAAGCTGCTCCTCTCTTGTCTTCCCGCCCTTCTGTACCTTTCTTCTTCTTAAATCTCCTCTGTGCAGAAAAGTTTAGAGACTGCGTAGACTTTGATAATGGAGACCCCGACTCTTTCATGTTATTTGCACTTTGTTCCGTTCTGTAAATTGGGGGATTCTCGTCAGCCAATTTAAAAAAAAAAAATTTTTTTTTTTTTAAAAATCACACGATTCCGGAGATCAGCTGCGTGCGAATATGAGTGTATGTTTAACAGAATCTGAATTTTATTATGTGGCCTCTCCCCTGCTCCCCTCCAGCCTTTGCCCTGACATTGAGCCCGTTTGTAGCTCGGTTGCATCAGATGCCAACTGCGGGCCAATCAGCCGACCCCACTCTGTCTGTGTCAGAGTGGGCCGACTCCTGACCTCAGACTCAAAGCCTCGGCCAAAGCAAGACAAAAAAAAAAAAAAAAAATGCACTTTCTGAGTTGATAAATGTCTCCTGACTTTAAAGTCCAGACAGGCCGCTCCTCCATTATATAGGAGCATCAAATGCGGAAATGCCAGCGGGTAAAGACAACGGCTATCCTTCCTGCTTGCTGCAACGCTCATTGCTCCAGAGCTTCAGGTAGCCGTGACACAACCTTGAGCGGCAAAAAACGCGCAATCCAACTGCTTGTTTGTCTGTCTGTCTGCGTGCACATGTCAGCCGCTGAGAAATCGCTGCACACTCCTGAGCTGCGATCCATTTAGATAGCAGCAAAGGGTTTGCTTCTGCTACACGTTTGTGCGTCCTGAGCCTGACGCAACAAACAGATGCAGGCGGGACTCTACGTGCGCTCGCGAAGACACGACAGCGTGCTCGTCGCCACCAGGAGACAGAAACGGATCACTCTTTCCTCGCCGCACACACACACACACACGCGCACACGCACACACACACACACACACGCACACATATGAAGCTCCGTCTCTTGGTGCACACTTACTTGGTTGACAAGTCATCTCAGATAAGCCTGAGTGGCAGGTAGGGAGCGTTGACTACTAGTGTGTGGAAGATTCTCCCGGATATCACTACTTTATGATTATTGTGTCATATATTTTTAATCGGATTTGAATTCTTTCTCTTTTTTTCCAGAAAAAAAAAAACAAAAAAAAAAAAAAACCCTGAATTGATTTCTAACAGCTTTGGAGAAACTCTGTTTTTCCATGTTGCGCTTTCTTTTAAGACCATTTCTTTTCAGATCTTCTTACAAGACATTTCGATCCTCCATTTTGTCTCAGTTGTTAATTTTCCTGCCACCGTTCTCTATCTCTGCTCAAATATATTGCACCAGCTCTGTCATCGAGTGGGAATCTCATCAGCTTTTTGGCAGCAGATGTATTCCGAAGCTTTTTTTTTTTTTTTTTTCTGGAGGATTCAGGCCTTGTATACACACTCGTTTACACTCAGCTCCTCTCCTTCTATATCCCCAGGCCTCCCCTTGCTCCATTTCTCTATTTTCTTATCTTCTTTCTTCTCCTGCTTGCTCCTCCATGTCATTGCCGAATCTCTCCTGTCTGCTTCTTTTTTTTTTTTTCCCTTGCCTTCTCCCCTATTTCTTTCACGCTTCCTCTTCTCTCTATCAGCCTCTCTATTCTGTTACTGCGCTGACTGCCCCCTCCCCAAGTGGCACACCGTGTCGTGTCCCTAATTTATTTATAATTAGTGCTCTTTGTCAGGATGCGCAGGGAATGTTAAAGTACACGCCACCTCGCTCTGGGTACAAATGGGCTGGTGTTCCTTCATCCTTCCCGCGTGCCCCTGCTGCCCGGACGACACGGCCGCTGGGATGGTCGGACCTTACATCTCGAACTCCAGAAATGAAAAATGACTCGATAAAGAAAGAGCCTGGAAATTGTAAAAAAAAAACAAACAAAAAAAACTATGTTAAACAATTTGCTTACAGTTGTTTGCAAAGGCATGCGTTGTAATTGAACTTGCTTTAGGTATTGTACAGCTACAACCCAACATTTAATTGAATTTTGTTGGGGTTTTATGAGACAGGCCAGTGGAAGGAAAAGAACATGTGGATTTCAAATTTTTCTGCTACGAAAAAATCTTGCGTAACCAATCACTCTCATCTATTTAAAAGTAATCCACCTTTGTATTATTTATTCAGAGAACAAACACAGCCATGAAGCCCTCAGAAGTTTTGTTTGTGGATACTGTAATTAATGACAAAGAAACACAGCAGGCAGGTCAGAAGTAAAATTTCATAGAATGTCTCCTACCTAAACCCATAGAGTACAGGTGTCAAACTCCAGGCCTCAAGGGCCAGTGTGTCCTGCAGTTTTTAGATGCGCCACAGGTACTAAACCCTGGAATGAAATGGCTTAATTACCTCCTCCTTGCGCAGATCAGTTCTCCAGAGCCTTGCTAATGACCTAATTATTCTATTCAGGTGTAGTGCATCCAGAGGCACATCTAAAAGTTGCAGGACACCGGCCCTCCAGGACTGGAGTCTGACATCCTGGAGAGACTAGAGGAGGGAAGTAATCAGAGAAATGTCGAAGGGCTCATGGTTTATGTGGAGAACCAACACTGATCTACAGCTTGGGTGGAAGAACTGCACTCCACAAATTTGTCTTTATGCAGGAAAAAATGTGTGACATGTAACACAACATCCTGAACTCATATCTGCAGCGGCGTGCTATGGGGGACGCTCTTCATTAACGGGCACAGGGGAGCAAGTCCCTTACATCTCGGGACGTAAGTGACTCAAGTCCCGAGATGTAAGAAGTGGATGGGAACAAATTAAATACACGATGAACTGGAAAAACCTCAAACATGTACTGAAGTTCACCCTCCAGCTGACTCTACTCACAATCACACCGAAATGGTTTTGATCAAGTATATCCATGTGTTAGAATTACCCTATCAAAGGAAACCTTTTCACTAGCAGAGGTTTCCACATTTTACCCACTCACTCACGGTGTAAAGGTCAGCATAATATTATATCATGTAAGCTGTTTTTATTATTTCTACCTGCTTTGTATGTTTTTAGCCTCTGCTATTCTTTCTAAAATCCAATTGAGAATGTGCAGTAAGACTTGAAAACTGACCTTCATTATTTATTATCATTATTTAGCAAAGTCGGCGTGGCAACAATTTCAGTCTATCCACTTTATTCCGAGCTCCCATGAGGCTTTGCGTGATTCATGGGCGTGACTTCCACAGCAAACCGAAACTGCCATTTGTTTACAATGTAGACAATGTAAACAAATGGCATGTTAGCAACTTTACATGTTAGCAACTCGCTAACTGGCTTTCCACAGAGACTTTAGGCTGTGAAATATGTGGGTTCACCGGCTGTCACAGCTTAAATGTGGCAATATTGTTTTACCGCTACCTGCAGCGGTAAAACAATATTGCGGGGAGGGATGGCGACTTGGAGAAATGGCCGCAAGTAACCCGCACTACCATATGTAGCTACTTCACTGACTCAGTTGCGGGAGCAGATGCGGGTTTTCTTGAAACGAGGACACATAAAGCATTTTGGGTTCTCTCTTCAAGTTTTGAGTTGTCAGCCAAATTGTTTTTGTTTTCTGACCAGCATCTCTGTTTTTCTCTTTATTGCTGTCAGTTCTTGAGAGAAACGAGCTGCTAGCATCGCTGCTATGTTCCTGTCGCGCCCCGCGATTAGACTCCTCTGTACTGAACAGCTGTCTGATAGCAGACGTAAACAAGTTTAATATATATTGTACAATAACTGAAAAGAGATATGTAACTTCTATCATGAATATAGACTAGCAAAAAACCCTTCTAGTTACAGTGAAGTACTGCTACTTCCGGTGGGCGCCGGAAGTAAGACCCATAATCGTTTCCCCAGTGAGCCTCCCAGGAATAAGGTGGACAGAAGTGTAAAACTGTTTGAGACAATACAGCAGAAGACAAGGAGAATCCACACCACACTTTTCAGATTTTTACTTTTAAAGAGTTTTAAAGTTTTTTTTCTGCCTCCCATTTCACAACCATTATCTATGGTCGTTATCTTTGGTCATTACAGTGTGGAAATAAAATCAAGAGTTAGAAATCATTGGCAAGGCACTGTGAGGTATTACTAGTTCATAAATAAATTGGGTTTTCTAAAAATTTTAAAAACTGTCCAAGCAGAGGTATTTCAACACACTTGTTTGAAGAAAATGCAACTAAACGACCGCATCTGCTGAGACCCAGCTCTCCCACTTTCGGCTGTGCCGGAACACAGCGCCTAAAGTTAACAGGATGGGACAACATGTAATCTAAGGGGGTGATTTATTCAACATACTGCTGAATTTTAATGCCCATCACTTATGACAAAGGCTTGTTTTCCAGTTGCAGGAGAAAATATATTTTATTTCTTATCACGCCACCTTAACGTCAGTTCGGTTGTCATGCATATCGTACATGACCGGGAATGACGCCGCTGACAGAACTCGCATCGAGAGAGATCAGCGAGGAAGAGCTTTTGTCCTTGGGCTGAGAGGGCACCTGGCTCCTCTTCCTGTCCTTGTGATCTCTCTGTTCCCCTCTCTCTCATGCCGCTCTATCCTTTCTCTATCCATCTCTTCCTCTCTTCTCTCAGCTCAGATCCCTTCATCCCTCCCATCCACCCCCCACCACCTTCCCGCGCTCTCCCTCTTCTCTGCCCAAGGCGATGCCGTCCTGCAGGCTTTGATCAGGGGGCCAGGGAGGAGAGAGGAAGTGGGTCAGAAAGTTGTGTTGGAGACTGCAGGAGAACAAGGCTGGAATATCGAGTAGGTGAGGCTGCGAGAGGAGAAGGGGGGTAATCTAAAGTGATAGAGTGAGGGAGGGTGAAATGGGGCAACGAGAACTAAACGAGTAGAGGGAGATAAAAAGAAAATGAAGAAAGCAACAGGAGGAGATAGAGGAGAAGGACGTGGGAAAGAAGAGGAGTCTTCATTTACCAGGAGGAAAAAAAACAGACAACACATTTGTCTTGGACGTGACGTCCAGCATTTAAACAGCAGGTTGGAGGATAAGGCCCTGTTTTAACTAATCTACACAGTGCAGGACAGATAGTCCAGCTCTGTGCATGTGTGCATTTCTGCAAAAGTATGTGCGTATCAAGGCAGTGTAATCCTGGAGGTGGCTCTTTGGTTTTTTTTGTTTTTTCTCTCTCTCTCTTTTAATACATCATTAAGATGCACAGTTTATTAATATTCAGCCCAAACCATTAATATTCGCGGTGTGTTTTTGCTCTCCTTGTGTCGTCAGCTCACCTGGGACTGAGGAGGGCAGAGGGGGGAAGAACGGATTTGAAAAAGGGGAAAAGGGGGGGGGGGGGGGCAGATGTTAGAGGCGAAGGGAAGGGGAGGGCGAAAAAAAAAAAAAAGTCAAAGGGGTAAATGAAGGAGGGGAACGACAAGACGAGGGACAAAGTGGAAGCGATGGTGATAATTGAGGAGGACGTTTGAAGATGAGGGGAGCAGAAGGTACAGCGGAGGTCCTGGAGAGGGGTCGGGGCGATTGTGATGGACGATCTGGCAGCGCACAGAGCTGCTTGGGGAGGCGCGGGGAGAGGGGGCTGTTTGCACGGTTCACCGCTGGGACCGTGAGGTGAAAGGGGTGAGGGATTTTAGCAGAGAGACGGGGAGCTGTGGGCTTTCGGTTCTGGAGTAATTGGGCCAATGGGAGGGAAACCGTAAACACACACACACACGTAAATTAAAAGCACAAAAACACACATGTCCACTTTGTTTCATTTATATTTAAAACAAAAAATTCCCCTATTTGCATGCACACAGCAAGCTTTTCAGCGCACTATTAATACCTGCAGGTACACCCCTGTGTTTGTGTTTTGGAGCTGAAAATGGTGATTAATTATTCCTTTAATGAGAAAATTAACATTTTTCACGTTAGAAATGTCACAAATGATTGTGCTCTAGTTTTATTTATTTTTTTTTCCTCTCGTCCAGACACATTCAGGTACGAACAAAGACATGGAGCAAATAATCACATTCGACATGCAAGAATCCAGGTCTGTGTGTTTATTTCTGGTTAATAAATTAACAATTAGTTAATTAGCCGCAATTAATTATGCGGAGGCGTCCACATTATTATCTCCACTATGCATACAAGGACCCACGCATGTTGCCAGCACTCCAGTCAGATACACCGAGGCACAAAAGCGGACAGCAAATTAAAGCGGTAATTACTTTTAAGCCCAGAAAGGTGAGGTTATTGTATGGCAGGGAGCAATGGGTCACTGTTGAATGGAGAATAGCAGCGCAGGCAGACAGTGAGAGAGACAGATATGCATCTCAATGAAATATGGAGGAGCACACTCAACAAAAGGGGAAATGGCTCCATAATGGCCACATGCCCTCAAAGAGCTATTGTCTGATAGATTTTGGAATATTATCTGCCACCCCTGCCAGTTATCTTTAAACAACCTTTTATGCTTATCGTTCACGTGAGCCACTGTAGGGGCGGATGCAGAAAATGCAAGTTTATAATGTCTTTTTAGGTCCAGCAAATGCTTTTCAACGGCGGTGCTCAGGTCTTCATAAGCAGGACGGATAGAAATTCACTGCAACAAGGACTAGTTATCAAAAATAAAAAAACCCTCCTGATTAAGGTGTCACATTACAGCCAAAAATCTCAGTGCATTTTGTCGGACATTTTGGTGGTACGCCAACAAAAGCATGTCATTGGGAATACAAGCGCCTCTTTGGAGCTACATACATGAAAGGGTTAAAGTTCAAACTCCTGCGTTGCTTTGCATTTATCTCCATCCAGCTTCCCATCAGTTTTCCCTGCTGAAGAATTTAAAAAGCTTCGCACATATCTACTTTGCCTCGATTTATTTTCTATATATCTAATTAGTTGTCCCGGCAAAAGTTACTCAGTGCTTAAGAAGCATTATTTTTTTTTTTTTTTCTTGGAAAAAGTCACTTTTTACTTTTACTTGAGTGAATATGTGTTGAAATTGTGCTGCTTTTAATTGAGGACAGGTTTTGGCTTCTCTACCCACATCTGTTTAAATCCCACATTACTACATCATCATCCCTCAAGGTCAGCTTGTTGCTTTTAAAATCTACTGTCGCAATACTTTCAGTGGCTCATTTGGTGCATCGGCATCATCTTAAGCCCTCCCAGTGTCGCTTCCCGTTTAATGGCAACGGTTCAATAGCAGGTGTGCTCGAGCCTGTGGAGAGACTTTTTTTTTTTTATGTCCTGCCACCCAGAGGCCTGGAAATCAAGCATCCGGCGCTGGTTTTCAGCATTTCCTTTTGCGTAGCAATTTTGGTTACTTCTTTATTTCATTCTTTCAACCTCTTGAACTATTTGCCCGTGGAGTCGATAAGAAAGCTCCATGTATGTTGGCCAAAGCTGCTTCAAAAATGACGTCCTTCTGAAGCCGCAGCCCTTCACCCTTCAGCAATACACACAGGCTGAATAAAGGCGACTCAGTACCGCATCCGTGTGTGCTTACACACAGCAACCCTGTGTTGAGAAGGCAATAAAAAGACAACAGCTGTGCTGGTTGGAATTGCTTGGGACCCCACTCCTCCCTGTTCACACACTGATGCCAGTTCGGCTCTGTGTATGCTTGTGTTGCTGGCTCCGAGGCACATCAAACAGAGATCAACTTTAATCTGTAATTTTGCCTCTGGACTCTCAGATGCTCTGTTTTTTTTTTTTTTCTTTTCTTCTGACTCGTATTCAATTAACCTTCCCAGTTGTGAACTATTTATGTTAATTTGCTGTATTCTCCTACCGTTTTGCTGATGTTTTCCAATGGGTTATAGTCCGGGTAAATGCTAAAAGCAGTTTTCGAATGATGCTTTAATTTATTGAAAGAAAATAAGCAATCCACACCAATTGGGCTCTATGCAAAAAGCTATTGCCACTCTTGTGCCTATCTTGGCAAAAGAAAACTCGCATCAGGCATTCGTGATCGCTGTCTGTTAGTCTTTTTCAGGACTGTGGAGGAATTTTGGCCTGCTCTTCCTTTCATAATTGCTGGAATTCAGTCCCATTTGAGGAATTTCCAGCACAAATACTCCGTTTAAGGACATGCCACAGCATCACAACTGGATTTAAGTCCAGACTATTATATGGCACTTTAAAATCTGTTTTTTCAGCTCTGGAGGTTCTGCGGTGCCTCTGTTCATCGTCACGCTATATAATCCATGTGCATTTCAGCTTAAGATCACAAGCTATTGAAGGATTTTCTCTTTTAGGATTTTCTGGTGAACATCAAAATGAGTGTTTTTCTCACCTCAGGTTTTCGCTTTGTGCTTCATACAACTTGATGTGTACTTTCCAAAAAAAATGTCCACTATTGTCTTATTGATCCATTGAATATTTCCTGAAAAGTCTTGGGGATCACCTCAATGTTTTATTTTTTTTCTCAAATGTGATATGGGCTTTTGTGTTCTTTTTCCAGAGCACCAACCTTAACTAAATGAAACGAGGCCAGTACAGTTCGAGATGCAGGGCTGACTGTGACTGTCCAGATGTGTCCTGAAAGCACTTTTGGGGTAATTGTAATAGACAGTCACTCTTGGGACGGTTCTCCACTGTTCCATGTTTTCTCCACTGGTGGATAACATTTAAGACTGACAAAAAATATATATATAACTGAAGAAATTTGTCAGGAAGCAAATACTATTTCACAGCACTATGCTTTCCATGTAGACGTGACGTCTTTCTGCATTTAACAGAGCAACTTAATTTTCATTCACTGCTCAAACACTGTTGGTTTTTACTGTAGAAAGTCTGGCATTTTCATTGTGTTTACTTCCCACACAAGATGTGGAGGGTCAGAGGACACATTATAAATTGAATCAGTCTTGAACATAAAACTGCCAGATGCTTCCCCCCTTTGTGTAGTGACTTGTGCCTAAACGGCTCCTATAAATCCTCAGCGTTTTTGTCTTTGGGTAAATAGTCGTCCCCTGTGATCTCAGAGTGAACTTAACTTCAAATGCATGCGGGTCCGGCTGTTGATCTCTCGCTCGGCATTTCTGTTGCGACTGGTGCGTGAACTGTGAGGTTCGCTCCGTCTGTCAGCCATGTGTTTCCCTTCGCCTTGATGCCAAGGCTTTGCATAAGACTTGTTTCATATGGTAGCGTTTTGAACAGATAGCACTGTTTTTGGTCTTTCAACTCTCAAAACTGTTGTTGCACAGCCATCTCATACGCTAAAGGCCAATGGATGCTCACTACATCCTTTAACGTCTTGATGCACTATGTAGCGCAAGCATCTAGTTTTAGATTTTGTTTTTTTGAAAGGCAAGAGGCATTAGTGATCACTGTCAATCGGTCTTTAACATAACGGTGGAGGGGATTTGGCCTGCCCTTGGTGGATCTTGGTGAACTTTGGTGGTTTCTGAAGTCCTCCAAGCCTTTCCTCTCGCTTTTCCTCAGGATTCTCTGTGTTCCTCGATTGTTCTCCTCCCACTCGCGTCCTTCAGCTATCTTCCACCTGTCTGCTCTCTGACAGACACTGTTCAGGAAAGAAAAGAATCACACACTGGCCACTTACCTCCTTCACACCAAAGTCTCACTGTCGAAGTGTAAAACCATACCACTCATCCAAAGTTCTGCATTCCCTTCATAGCATTACCATTTCTAATTGCTTCTGTCTCCCCCTTCAGACAATGCTGAAAGAATTAGAATCCCAGCCTCTTTGTCATTTGGACATTTTTGTTTTTGCTCTGTAAATTAAACCTTTTACCTTTTGAGAAATGCCCCCAACTTTTACTCCGCATACGGGTTCAAGAAAATCCCTGAAATCGTGATGCCGTCAGGATTTCCTGCCGCAGAACAAAATTCATGTTTCCATCAATTGCTGCAAGTCGTCCAGATCCCGAAGCAGCAAAGTCACCCTGAGCAAAGTCATCACAAAACTATTCTACCGTATGGCTTTGGTGTTTTTGATGTCTTACTGCAGTAAGTAGCAAAACATCTGCTGAAAAAAAAGTCAAAAAGTATTATTACATTCTTGGCATGTTATTATTTACAGCTTTTATTGCATTTAAAACGGCTGGTATTATGTTACCTGCTGTTATTGGCTGCCACAAGGGGTTTGTGATAAATTGCACTAAGATTTCAAATAGTTTTAATGAATATTTCAGGGACGGCGTTCAAATCCAGAAAAGCCCTGTGTTCCATGTCTTATGCAGTCTCAAACTTATTCAACCTTCTGAATAGATTTCTTAAGAGCAGACGTTTGCAAATTAGCCGTGGCCTTACGCAAACCTGATGTAACCGATCCAGGGCTTCATTAACTGCACCAGGTGTCCTTGAGGGTAGAGCACCTCCAATATCTGGACCGTTGACAGTAGCGCTATTTCTGCATGTTAGAAAAGCCACGAATGCGACTCCTCAGGAGTCGCTGCCAGACGCTCGCGTCTCGCGATGAACCACGTTTTGCAGCAGGCAGCTCCTCTGCTTTGACAAACAACGCTAAGGTCAATTATGATTCGTACTTTGAATTTCTATAGGGTTTTGCGGCCCTAAAATACGCGTGCCGCTTAAGGATGAGGACGCTTCTCCTTCCTCCGGGTGTGTTTGCAATCGCTTCTCGAGGAGCGCAGCGTCCTGTCACGACATCGGACTGACCACAGTCGATAAGCATGTGTAGACAGGCGGAGAAACAAGGTCAGACATGGGTGTGACTATCCCGCTGACTGCAACAGACAGTTACGAGCAACTTCAGGAGAGTGTGTATGCACACAAACACACACGCGTAGAAATAAACTGACTCATGATTTTATCTAACCATTGGGTTTAATTACATTACTTATTCATTAAGCTGGCTGATTTTCTCTTTTTTTTTTTTCCAGCTCTGTGGTTTTTTGTTACTTGAGGAGCGCCGTGGCTTGTGAAGGGAACACCTGTAGTACAGCTCCGCGAGGCAAGCCTCGGGTACTGAACTGAGCCTGCGAGAGCTCAAACAATGTCTCGCGCACGCGCACGCACACACACGCACGCACACGCCGAAGCACACACGGAGTCAAATATTCTCCGTAAGTCTCCTTCAAGGACGCCTGGGGAAGACTTGGAGGACAAAATCACACACTCCCTCTCCCAGCGTCTCAGACGTGCCGCACTTCTATTGTAGGCAGAAAGCCTCCTCCAAAGAGACTATAGTCACACACACTTACTCGCACTTAAATACACAAACAACAACAACAACAAAAAGAAAAGGGCCCTGCCACCTTTTCCGTCTGTGTGAGGAAAGTGAGGCGTTTCTGCTTGCGTTGTTTTGTCTCGTTTCCGCTCACTCCTGCTCTCAAACATCACCGGGTTTGTTCAGTGTGCGCGTGCGTGTGGAAAGTGTGTGTAAAGTAAAAGGGGGCTCGCTGGGATTCTTTGACAACCTCATTCACTTCCTTCTTGCCCCCAGCTCCACCCCCCCGTCCGTGGCAATGGCTAACAATGGGGCGGGAGGGTGGAAATCGGACCCAAAAAAAAGAAAAAAAAAAAAAAAAAAACAGTCACTGTGTCTTCATTTGCCTCCACTTTTCACACATCGTTTCCCTTTTTGTCGCTGGCTGCCAGTTCACCATCGCGCTACAAGCACTTCGGCCAGTTTCCGCTGGCAAGACTTTCTCCCCCTCCCTATTCCCGTCACCCCCTCCATACTCCCATCACCCCCTCTCCCCCGCCCCTCATTCCCTCCTTTCCACAATGTTAAGCCCATTTTTTGGCTTGACATAATCTGAAATGCTACTTAAGTGAATTTATGTCTACCTCAGTGCATTAACTTCTGCTATTTCTTCCTTTATGTTGCTGGGGCTTTTTTTTTGTGTGTGTGTATAGCGAGCGTAGCGTCACGGGGAGCAAAGAGGGAGGGAGAGATTTGAAACTCAGACCACGAAGTAGACAGCCTATCAGTATTCAGTAGAGAAAGTGAGTGATGGAGGGAGAGAGAGACGGAGACAGGAGAGAGAAAGGAGGAGGGGGTGATGTATCAATATTCTGAGTAGTGTTTGAGGGCAAGGGGAACGAATAGAGGAGAGGGGGGATGGAGGGATGGAGGGATGGAGGGAGGGAGTACTTGAGTGAGTCTCTGAGTGTGATTATTTGTTCACGTATAAGCCAGCATGTGTGTGCATCCTTGATCCCGTCCATGCGTTACATTTCATACTTTTGGCTGTGGAAAATACCAAAGCGCATTTATTTAAGTTCATGCACAACCGGAGCGCCTTTAAAACCAATTTAAAGTGGGAAGGCTGCAGCTCCTGAAGGGTCTCCAGCAGAAGTCATTTCATCTTAAAAAGCTGCGCCGTAAATTGAATCACCTCGTTAACAGGAGTAAAACCATTTTGTTGTTTCCAGAAGCCAGAGATACCTAAAAGGAAAACTCAGTTTTGCTCACGTTTCACCATCGACTAAACTGTGTTGTTTTTTTTCTTTTTAATCTGTTTTTACATTATAAATCTGTTGGGCTGCAGATTCTTTTTCTAAATCTTCAAATTCAGCATTAAACCAGTGAAAAGCGGCTGCTGGATTATGTGCCTGAATGGCAGGTGCAGGCCCTCTCAGTGAGAGCCTCTCAATTGCAATCCCTCTGGTGGCTGGTGGACGAAATGCACACTTCAGTCACTTCTTTACTGCTGTCAGAGAGTGAAGGAAAATGTCATCCTGTACACGATGTAGCAGATATCTACTATTACCGTAGTAGATGAATTAAAAGACAAAAAAAACATGAGACAAAAATAAAGTGCTTTTTTTTTTTTTCCTACAAGACAAACAATTCTGATTCTCAGCTGCATGCAACCTGTATTGGAAAGCAATCAATAAAAAAAATGCTTTTTTGTTTAAAAAAATTCAAAGTATCAAGAATTAAAAGACAATCATTTCTATACGTCTCACAAGTATTCAAACTAATTCATCTAATTCAGACTCTTATGACCTCTTTAAATCGTAGAAAAGGGATTAAACCCCAAACTGAGGAGCCTCTAAACTAATTTTTCTCTTATTCGCAATAATTTTGCTATCAGAAACACACAAATCGTCAATCAAATAAGAACCATAAGCTGATCAGTTTTTACATCTGACCTAATTGAAATGTAAGTCTTACTAAAAAAAAAAAATTACTAAAAAAAACATACATATAAAATATATATATATATATGTGTGTAATGTGCTTCAGTTTAATCAGTGGATATCAGAACATCTTCTCTGTAGATTAGCAGAGCAGCAAGTGCTGTTCTTGCTTCAAATTTCACAAAAAAGGATTCTCTTTGACCATGAAAATGTTATTGAATGCCCTTGGTTGCGTCTTACATGAGCAAACACCAAAATGTGAAACTGCACGTCTGCTGAGCTTATCGTGCAAACTACTTCTCAGTGCAACTGTTTTAAGCAGCGTAATGGGAAGCATTGTTGAGACGACGTTCTGAAGGCGGCGTGTCGGGAAGAGAAGCAGTAATTTAACACCAGCGCCAAGGCCTTCAATTACAAAGTCTAATTTCTTTGAAGTCACTTTTAATGTTCAGCAGTTTTGTAGCAACTGCAGGTAACATAGATACTTGATTGTGCTATGAAGTGGCATTATGTGAAAATACATAAACAATTTGTTTGCTGCATTGCTTTCCGTACATTTGGTCACTAGAAACTTTTCTAGCCGTGTACCATAAGACTGAGATTCGTTTTTGGCAAAAGAGATCCCGAATCCTATTTGAATGTAATGAATAATTCATCTATTTTAAGCACTGATCATAAGTTTTTTTTTTCTATCCTACTTGTTAAAGTTGATTACTTTTTGAACGTTTCCGTTCAACTCGCATTGCACTTGGCAATGGTGTGCTCTGCAGGCTGTGCAGACATGACATTTTATAATTTCTAATTTCTGGTAACCTACGTTAGTTCAGCTCTGAACAGTGTTCTTGTCTGACCACATGAATATCCATTTTGGCCACAGTCCCCTGTCGGGGCATGATTGGCTGGTTGCAGACTTTGCGGACACAGATTGCTCAGAGCTACGGGCATTAATGTGATTGGCAGCGGAGGAGCACGGCGAATTACAAACAGCAGAACCAATCAACAGCAGTTAAAAAGTTGGGCACATAATGAAACTGTTTGACAGGGATGCTACCTTTCTGTCCCTGAAGATGGCACGTAACGAAATTGCTTAAGATTTTCAATATAAGGGTTTAATACTAAGACGAAATATACAGAGCCCTGCAAAATTCCCATTGAACGTTTTTTCCACAGTGATTAGCCGTCAACTCTGAAGTATTTTGTTGGGATTTTGTGTGATAGAACAACACAAAGTAGAACATAATTGTTAAGTGTAAGGAGGAATATACATAATCCATTGAACTTTAGTCATATTGGATGGAAAGTGTACATGTAGTTTCAAATCTTACTTCACATTCGACTGCGCCACTGTAACACATGGAGATATTTTTATCTAAGCTACATGTTTTGTGTCGCTAATGCCTGTCCTAAGACAATTTTCTTTCAAGATTTATTTCATTAATCTTCCAATCGAGTCATTCCCACATCATGATGCTACCACCACCATGTGTCACAGTGGGGATGTTGTGTTCAGGGGAGCATTTTGCTCTAAAATGTTTAATTTTTGTCTCATAAGCCTGTCACACTTTTTCAGATTTGTGTTTGAGCCATCCCCCTACCTGAAAAATGCAAACCGTTTAGTTGTGCCTGGAGTTTTGTGATGAGATGTGGAAAAATGTGAAGAACGTCGGAACATTTTTCAAGTCAGTGCACTGTCGTTCACGTAAATTTTGAACTGAAACAGGGATCAAAAATCGGAAAACAAATGACCCATTCTCATTTCTTGAATTTTAAAGTGGTCAAAACCGATAGCAGACCCTCAGAAAAAGTTTTAGATGAGAAGAATTTGACACTGGAAACTATTGAAATACAATAAAGTCATTTCAATTCAGAATCTTTTTGATGTTTGATTGAAATGTTGGATACAGTTAAGTTTCCAAAGAGTGTAAATCGTACATTTTCAGAGTAAAATGTCCTTGTAATTCATTTTGATGCTCTAGCAAGTGTCCAGTCAGTGTGGAAGCCCCCCTACAGTGACAAAAACAAGTGTTTACAGAACGCCAGTCACATTGTGCAATCTGTTTGAATGTGATGGAATCTCCCACTTGTTTCAGGCATCCTCTCTCCTTCCTTGTGTGTGTGTCTCTCTCTCTCTCTCTCTTTTTTTTTTGCTGCTAATCAGCATTTGAAAGGCAGCTTTGACAGTGAGAAAGAAACTGAGAAAGGGGAAAAGGAGAGGGGGGGGGAGCCTGTGGAGGTGGGGGTAAACGAAAGCATGAGACACAGCGAGTTAGGGAGGGAGAGTCAGAGGGAAGCCGAGGCGAGGGGCTGTACAAGCATGCCTTTTATATTTACTAGTGACTGGAGGGAGGGAGGGGGGCAGCTGAAGGCAGAGACAACTGGTGTGCACGGCTTTCCCAAGAGGAAATGAAAAGAAAGAAGCTCAGCGAGGAGAGTGAATGAGTGAGCGGCAGAGAGGAAGGGTGGGAGGGAGCGCGCCGGCTGGAAGAAGGGAGGGTGGGAGGGAGTTAGACAGAGAGAAAGAGATTCTCACACTGGCTGTGTCCTAATCCGAGTCCATCTCCAAGACGCAGCGGAGCAGAGTGTTAGTGAAGTGATTCCGAGAGCCGGGGAGAGCCGCATCAGCTCGTCACACACACGCACACGCACACACACACAGGCAGACACGCACACACACACACAGGCAGACACGCACGCATCCACACAGTCTCCGCTGTCACAGGCACACACTCTTGCAACAGGATGCGTCCGGCTGCGCGGCCACGGCTTTTGTGAAAGTGAGGGGATTGACGGTGCCCACCCCTTCCTGACTGTCCCAGCCGGCCCCCCTTTGGCTCACACACACCGCGTCTGTTTGCTGTGTCTAAGCTCGGGGCGCTGCTGCTGCTTCTGCTGCTGCTGCTGCTGCTGGAGGAGGAGGTGGAGGTGGAGGAGGTGGTGGCGGTGGTGTCGGAGGTGGGGTGGGCACTGCCAGGGCAGAGAAGGGGGCACCTTAGAGGAGAGGAGGAGGGGGAGGAGGAGGAGAAAGAGGAAGACAACAAAGTGGATCAGATCAACCGCACGCGGACTGGAAATGCCCGTCAGGTGAGTAGATAATGGATCTAACAACTTAGAGTCCACACACACACACACACACACACACACACACACACGCACGCATGCGGGCGTGCGGCTGTGCGCACACCTTTGCCGGATGCGCACAGTTGGACACACTTGCAAAGTTATTCTCATCCTTAAACTTTCAGTTTGAGTCAGAAATGTGTTTTGATCTACTGATTTGTTGTTTAATGCAGCTAGATAGAGGCTCGTGAAAACTTTCAGGCATCAACAAACTTCTTTTTTCTTCTCAAACGAGAAAAACCTGTGAGCACAGAACTTTTTTTTAATGGATTTTTATGAATAAAATGTAGAAATTTTAACAACAATGACCTTCATGTGGAAAAGTTTGACGTTCTTTCCATACAACTGAGTGAGAGGATGCAATCAGAAAAAGGCATAAAGTCATAAATTAACATTAATGCATCATTTGATGAAATTTAACCAAACTGTTGTCCCCTGGAGACACAACATCCATTTTTCCCCCCCTTTCTTTACTCTCTATTTTTATTTATTTTATTTTTTTTACATAAACTTCTTTGTGCGTTTCATCAGTTTAAACCAGCACACCAAATTCATTGCTGCTCAGATAAGCCAAATAATCGTGTACGTTTATGTTCGGCGTGCTTCTTTGAATGCGTCTGCTGTTTGGAGATAGGAAGGCTGAGAGTGAACGGCATGTGTGCCCGTCTCCACCTGCAGAGGCTGAATTGGTCACAGCTTACTGGCTCGGTAGCATTCGCTGCCTTCAGGGTGTTTTGCAGCAGGTGGTCCAAATTGGCAGAATGACTGTGACAAACAGGCAGCATTTCACTGCTGCTGTAAAGTAAATAACAGCATCAAACCATCACATAGAAAACCCCATGTTTTCATTCTCCCACCCCACCCCGCCCCTCTCTGTGTCTTTTTTTTAATATTATTTCTCTTTGATAAGTGAAGCAAAAGTCAAACTCGATTACATTTAGGCAACGTTTTCAATCCGATCCTGTTTAAGCCTATGCGTCGATCTAAATGTAAATATGTGCACGCCCATCCGAAAATTAATGTTGTGGGTTTTGTGTAAATCGTGCTCTATTTGAAGCACCGCCGACAAGTTCATTTGCATCCACACCTGCTGAGGATGCAGGTGCCTTGCAGATACATTCCCCCACAACATAAACTCGCTCAGATGTATGTGGACGAGGTGTCAAAAATTGTTTGGGGAAATAAAAAAAGGAATTTCAGAACAAGTTTCCTTTATTTTATTTTATTTTATTTTATTTTATTTTATTTTATTTTTTTCAGTGCCTAACCCCGTCGCAGAAATGTGTACTTTAAAGATTCATTACACCGTGAATGTTTCCACTTTAAGGACTGTAATTGCTTGAGTACAGATTGGCTTCAAAAGGAGCCAGAGTCCAAAGCGAATCATTGCATGGTACGGTTTATACCCCAGCCTCCTGAGCCTCCTGAGCCGCTGAGCCTCTCCATCCGTTTCAGAAACTGCATGTGCAGGATGTTTTGCTTGCGACCTCTCTTTAGGCCCTTTTTATGAGACCCAGACACAAGTTTATTTCCTTAGCTTTTTTTATTTTTATTTATTTTTTTTATTTGTATTTAAGGAGGTGCAGGTTTGTGCCAAAGGCAGAAGAAGTGAACTTGGGTTAAGCTCGCGAAAGATAAAATATATCCCGACTACGCATGGAGTATGAGAATCGCATGGGATGATGCCCTTGAATACAAACACAAAAGCCTGACAGTACAAAAATGGGAAAACCAGGATGTTTGACATGATGTGTTCCTGCTGCTTTATTTTTGATCATAGGTGTAATAATGATATGCGTGACATTATCCAGAGTGCTGCATTGTACTCCTTTAGTTTCAATATCATGACTGTTGTTTTTGTAAGCAAGGGAAATGTGTAAAAGTAATCTTTTAGACAGCTGATCAGCAGTGTGCAGCAACAGGTGAAGGAGGGACAGGACTGTTCTCCGCCCACTTTTTCTGGCATCCGATTAAAAGGACTTTAAGAAGAAGAAAGGAAGGGGTATGATGGAAGATCGTAGCTGTTTTAGAAAAGTAACTTTTTTTGTTTGTGGTAATTGCTCTTCAACAGTTACCTGCTGCGGCCGCTGCGACTCGAAATGGGATTTAATGCCATTTGTAAGCTTGTTTCTTTCTTTTCTGGCCTAATTTTTCAACTGCTCGCTTTTTGTGACTTATAATCGCCGTCTTCAGCTCGGCAGGTAAACACCCCGTCTCCTGCTCGCCTTCTGTTTCTTTTATCTCTTGATATTTTCTCCTCTCTCTGCTGCTCTCTTGGAAACACACACTCTGAGGTGGTCAGTGTGTTGACAGACAGTCGCTCGCACACTTCTTTGCTCTTGCCGTGCAAGAGATTGTGTGTGTGTGTGTGTGTGTGTGTGTGTGTGTGTGTGTGTGTGTGTGTGTGTGTGTGTGTGTGTGTGTGTGTGTGAAGAGCGCTGACAGACAGTGTGTGGGTCTGTGACAGAGGGTGTCAGCGCGGTGTCAGGGAGATGTGTTTAGTGTCACACTCTGCTGACCTGATCTCCGGTTGGACTGTCCACTCCGGCCCCGCTGTGGCTCCTTACATAACCCCCGCTGTCATTCACACAGATGCCTGAAGGGATCTGTGCACGCTCAAACACACGCATGCATTTGGAGATTACAGGAAACGTAAAGGCATGCAGATTTCCCCCCTTTAAAGTCCAATATCAGTTTTGCGGCTTGTTTTGAGTTTTCAACGTTTCTGGGATTCCGGAGCGCAAAACAGAAATTAAAATATTCAAACAAAGCAACAAGTTTCGAACGCTTTTCTTTCAAAGTCGGTTTTGCTTTCCAGAAGTGAACACCCACACAGCTTGTGCAACTATCATCAGGCTTTCTGACATGTTTACCACACTCATCAGCATGTTCACTTAAGCATGCGTGCTTCTTCACAGTGTGTACTTTTCTTCACAGTGTGTACTTTTAGTCCTGAATCAGTGACCCCATGTGCCGTTCTTTGGCCTGTGGTTATTTGGAGGTCAGCGCTGATATAGTGAAGTCTTGGAAGAGTGGATTTACAATCTACTGCGCTGGATCGAGGGTTGAATCCATTTGGCTGACTCCTCCACAGCCAGAAAGGAGACTTTTCTGTCAACTTTCTTATTTTGTCCATGTTTGTTTGCTTTTACAGAAGCTCTAAAATGTACTTGACCTCTCTTTATTGTCACATGTCATGACAAGCTCCACATACGTCCATGGATATTTTTATTTTATGGCTGAGTAAGTTCGACCAGACCTCGTCATTTTTGTTGACCAGACAAAAAGAATTTTTGAAAATCTTTTTTTTGTTTGTTTGTTTTTAATCAGTCCTAACCAAATGTGTCTTAACAAAGACAAAGAACGTCCGACTTTAAGAAACCCATAAAGTCAGCCCTAGCCTCCTTCAGTTCACTTGCAGATGTCAGCGGGTATCTTCATCCAGCACTATTTTTGCGTTTCACCTTTACATCGCTTAGGCCTGGGGTGAAATAGTTATTTTTTATGTCTGGGCAATGAAACATTTGTGGGTTGATGTCATCTTTTACATGTGTTCTCTTTTAACAAGGCAGCCTTTTCATTAGTAAGCAAAGAGCTCTTAGACGCTACTTGAACTCATGATGAAATATTTAACGGAGCAGCTCTTCATAAGGTTTAACCAGAGTGTGTGCACATCCTTAAAAAGTCTCAAATTCGTGTGCCTAAAATTAAGCCCCTAAAAAAAAGTTTCCCTTTCATATGTTAATTACAGACCTTAAATTTGATCTTGGCAGAACAATTCAGTCTCCTATTTTCTATATGTTTTTCTTTTCTCACAGGGCTTTTTTGTTACACAAATATTTGAATAACACACACACATCTTCGTTGCTTTTTTGACTTGAGGTTACTGGTGACTCATTGCTAGCATACCTCTACTGGCTAGTTAGATTTTTTGCGTCTGTAGCAGTTAAATACAGATTTATCTCCAGTTGTCTGGATGAAATTTGTACATTTCTGTGGAAATGCAGGTCTTAAGTTTCATTCATAATAGTTTCAAAAAGTCTTAAATTTGAGTTGGTAAAACCTGCAAAATCCCTGTTAACTGCCTCAAAACTTTCATCATTAAATATTGACAAACAGCCTGATTAATTTTTTTGTAAGTTGAATGTTTAGAAGTCTTTGCAGCCAGCTGACTGGCAGTGTATGGCAATCAGGTGGGGGGAAAAAGCAGCCACCAAACCACCAAAAAAAAACTTTTGTCGCTGTTAGTTTCTCTTTTACCGACTGAAAGGACTGTAAACAAACAGCATGACTCGTGAAATATAGTCATAACATTATTAACCGCACAACTCTTATTTCCCTCAAACATCCATTGTGAGACAAAGTCCACCCATTTTCAGTCCGCTTCTTTTTAAGTTTTGAAACATGTGAAGCATTTCTTTGAGATGAATTAAGACAACAAAAACAAAAAACTATTCTGCACACTTATTGTTTCGGCATCGTAGTTTATGTGTGCAGGTACAGCTGGGGATTTCTTATGTGTGTCCTGGGCTGCAGAGGACGATAATTATGACATTCTGTGTTGCTGCACGCCTGTGAGGAGCGGACATCAAAGCGTGCACACCAAAGCTCTCCGTAATAAAAGAAGAGGCGGGAATAGATATTGATTACAGAAGGTGAACATTAGCGAATCCCTTCCTCTCTTCTTATTTGCCAGCGTCCTCGTCTGTTCATCATTTCCTTTCCCGTGTTTCTTTTTTCTCCTCATGCTTCCCCCCGTCCCCTGTGTGCTCTCCGTCCGCCCCTCTACCCCCCCCTCTTTAATCATTTATTTATTTGCTGATCTCTTTATTTTGCGCTCCTTCAGTTTTAGGGATGCGGCTACCGGGTGCTGCTCTGTTATCATCATTCCTTCACACCCAGCCCAGAGCAGCTCCTCCTTTGCTCATCACTGCAGAGATACCTGGGGGCGGGCGGGGTCACGCTGGTCAAATCTAACGGCGTATTGATTCCATTAGATAATTAATGACCCAAGCAAGGGCCGCGGAGGAGCAAAAGGGGGGGGATGAGGGCGAAGGATCGTGGGGCGGGGATGCGGATTGTAGATGATGGGGTGCGAGACGTTCTTCTGGGGAGGGGGTGGCGGACGCCGGGGCCCCCGAGAGTTGAAGAGAACCTTGGGTTGGGAATCAACCAGAACTGTCAAGGTCAAGAGGAGCCGTAGCTCCACGACGGAAGCGGAATGCCGAGCGAGTCGGAATAGCGGGAGGGAAGGTGGGGGGGGTAGATCTTCATGTCCAGCAGCTGTCGATTGATCAGCGGCTGAAAAATTGTACATTAAAAAGTGTTTTGACTTCCAAATCCTCAGGTCCAACCGCGGCCGTAATGCATGATAAGTAGTTTTCAAGCCCTCCAACCAGAATACCAAACTTCATCTCCCCGGACGCTCCAGACACTCATTTACAAGCACTCAACAACATGAAAGGCAAAGATAGAAAACTAAGTACATCAAATATTCTGCTCATGTTACAGCCAACCATGTTTTCAACATCTTCCATGATATTGAGCGCTCTGTATTTGATAAGAAATTATTCAAAGGAAAATCTCACACTGCTGTTGCATGTGTGTGTGCCGTTTTTACCTTTTACGTTTGATGTAATTAAAGAGGAATGGGCTGCAGAGGACTAGGGGAGAGCTGTCTGCAGATCCTCAGCAGCGAAATGTTTCTGTAATGATGAGAATTTGAACAATGCTATTGTTTTCTTTTATTTATGCTGGTAAAGAAACAAAGAAAAAGTACCACTATATCAACCACAATTACCCACTGTTTTGACAAGAAAACTGAAGTTCACGTCACCCATGCCTAGACAGCATAGAATATTTTTGACGAATAATTCTGCGGAATTTTGACAAAAAAAAAAAAAAATCCAAAGCAAAAAACCGTCAGAAGCAAAATCGTTGCTATTTTCTGCAAACTATTGGCTTGCACAGACTTGTTTCTGCTCTTCACCTTCGCATGACTGCAGTGTGCATGTAATCTCTAGTGGGCAATGAGACCTCCTGTGCCTCTGCATTCGCAGTCTTGGCCAGACTCTGTATTGGGCCCCAGGGGTTGTGGAGATGAGGCATAAAACAACCATGGCCCTACCTAAGGGAGCTGGTGGCAAGGCGGCGGGGCTGTTGTCTGTCGGCGTGCTGTTTGACTTAAATGTGTTCATTTGCCTTAACTCCTGACTCCCTACGGGGAGGGGCAGCTCGGGGAAGAGGAGGGGCGCGCTAACGAACCTCTGACAGCTGGAGGCCCTAATTAAACGTCCCCGCTGAAAATAAACAGAGCCGGAGCCAAGCGGGCAGCAAAGAGCGGCTTGCGAACGAGCGTTCGCTCACGGCGCGCTCCTCTCTGTTGCTGTTGACACATTGCCAAGAGAGCATGACTTTATAGGGCGGGGGTCTCAAAGGCACCCTCACGTATACACACATACGCAACACTAACGAGTATATAGCACAGCAGCAACACATTTCGAGCACCTGCGGTCACACTTGATGGGAGTTGATCTCCACAGCTGTGAACACAGTATATTTTTTTTACTCCTGGTGCTTACAGGGAATCGCACCTTGCTTGTCCTATATGTTTCCTGCTGCGCAGCGGCAGAATAAAGCGGCCCGGCTCCATTGGGGAGGGGGGGCTTTCACACTCCGTCTAGCTGGATGACATGTCTGACATTCAGCCTGTTGTGCTGCAACGGCTAGCCTGGGCATTAGCAGTCAATGTGGCGGGGGTCCATTTGAGCGAGTGCATTAATGGGCCGCCCAACCTGCGACAAGGTTATGAGGCTGATTGAATAATTACTGTGGAGGCTCCTGTCCATTACGGCCCCGTGTCCGCTCAGATAGAGGCGGGCTCAGTGAGAGATGCACAGATAGTTTGAGACAGAAAGATGGGGAGGGCAGATTAGATAAGCACAGATAGGGTCAATTAAGAGATAAACACACAGGTATGGGCTCGAGGCTGGCTGCGTATGTGTGTGTGTGTGTGTGTGTGTGGGGGGGGGTGTGAGCGGGGGGCTGTGAAAACGGTTTCCTGTCTGTGTCTCCTTTTGATCCCTCCGTCCAGCCCCACACAGCCTAATTTGGCATGAAGAGCATTTATCCAGGTGAGGCAGAAAAGGTGACAAAGGTGAAGTTGTTAGACAGAGGTGCACTGCCCTCCGCTTGACCCTGTCGACTCTCCCAGGTTCCCAAGGAAGAGATCTGTCGGCTTTCCACTTATGGGATTAAAATATATAGGTTCGCTGTAGGTGAATGAATATGATGGCAGTGCGAATACTTTGAAAAGGGGCTTAACATTAACCACTGTTAACCACTGTTGGTACAACTGTTTATGAAACAGTTGTACCAACATGACATAGGCCATTGTGAAATTGTTTCTGTGCAATAGCATTGGTTTATAGTACTTTTTATGCCTTAGAACAAACCAAAAATGTGGGATCAAACACTAAATCAATTGAGTAGTTAATTTCCAGTGTTTATTGTGCAGAACATTTTATTTTCGAAAGCTTTGCAAGTAAGCCAAGATGTTATCAATTGAGGTACCGCCAGTCTGGAGTCCATTTGCTAAAACAGCATTGTTCTAATAGGAGTGATTGGTTTCACTGCTTTAGCTTCTAGTCTATGCCTATCTCTGTTTTTATCATTGTCACATTTTTTTTCCAAACAGTGAAATTTCGTTGTTCTTGTAAGCGAGGGAATAGTGAAGCACTGGCAGGACCCAGCAGCAGAAGAGGGCCTTCCTCACTGTAAACTCCACAAAGTTGTAGAAAACTTGATCTGGTCGGTCTGCCTCTCCTTTTGGCAACTCACCGAAAGGCATTTAAGTCGACTTTTCAAAACCTTAGTGTACCTCGGTTCTGAACCTGACACGATTAAATTTTATATATATATTTTTTACAAGATACTAAATGTAATTTCAAAGAGAAACAGCACAAACACCAATCAATTATCATTCAACTTTAAAAATATCTGAAGTATATTGCGGTTACTTTGTAGAGCTTTTTCATGATTTTCAAAACTTTGATTAATTATTAAAGTTTAAATTACAGAGATTTTCTCTGGATGCTAAAGGTGAAATGAACAGTTTCATATTATTTACAAACTGTAGAATACTGATCAGCTAAATTTGCTAGTCGTTTCCACACCTTTTTGTGATTCTGCTCTTCACAGAGTAACTTCGCTATAATCAGCTGGTTAATTGGTTGAGCTATCTGCTGTGGTCGTCAGCCTGCAGTCGCTCCACCCATCAGTTGGAGTTGTTGGTGGTGGAGCCAGAAACATTCGCAAACTACTAATTCTCTCTTTCTTACAAAGAGCTAAAAGTGTAAGATTGTTGTTCCTGCCAGCTGGGTGCCAGTGCACAGCAACAAGTGGTGGAGGGGGGGCGTGCCACCCAAATGAACTCCAGAACTTTCTCCGTTATCTCACACGGGAGATGTTGCCATTTCTCTTCTCTTATGTGTAGTCGTGTGCCACAGATGTCCAGGTTTATTATGCAACTTTTCCAGCCGGATTGTAAATGACACGGCAGGTCTCTTCATTGTGAAATAACCAAACTAAAGTCAGGAGAAACCGACTGCCCCGCTCAGGTAGTCAAACTTCTCTCTGTATTTTGTGGATTATTAAGCTCTGTTACTGTATGTCGTTCGTACGCTGAAGTTTTTAAATATTCATGTGAATGCATGCAACATCTGTGCCCACAAAGGCCAGCTTTTACAAGGCTGACCTCGGATCATGTTAGAAACAGACATCCTGCTTTTCTGCTCTCCTCTTGAGCTGCTTAAAGACAGAATAAAACAATGAAAGATGACCCCCATCTCTGTCTTTCTTTGTGAAACTGATTATTGACTTGTCTGCCTTTGAAATCTGTCCAAGCAGATTTCTCGCTTGCATTTAATGTTGGCTGCTTAAGGTCAGATTTGTGAAATGATATCTGCCAAACCTGCCCGGCTTCTGCTGACCCCTCTTAGCCGAGGTCAGCATAGCCATGCTTGAACTCAAGACATAATCCATTTTCCTTTGCCCTGGCAAAGCTCTACTGACGTGATTGTGCTGACCCAGCCAGCCTGAAGGAAGAGGGAGATAGCTACGGAGAGGCAGAGAGAGAGATAGAGAGAGGGGGCATGTGAGGCCCAAGGGCATGACACCGAGGTGCTGGGGGCCACAGCAGCCCTTTAAATGTCAACACAGCACACAGAGGGGAGGCCAACTTTTGAGGAGCAGAGCGGTGTTTGAGGACCACGGAGAAAACTGGCAGATTCTGTGACAGGAGTTTTGAACGTTGGCACAATACAGCAAACGGAGGAAGTGGACAATGCGTTTTGTCCGTAGAGATATTTGGTTGAGTCACTAGTTTGGAAACTTTTTTTTTTTCTGCGAATGGGGGATTTAGTGAGGTCATTCTATGCATATTTGTGAACGCTTTTGTCACTTTGGAAGTGTATACCTATTCTATTTTCCTTTAGAGTTGATAAATCTAAACAAAAATAGTGCGTAAATGTGAAGCGGGAGGGAAATTATGCGTTTTTGGCCAAGTTTTTTTTTACAATTAAAACTCTGGAAAAGAGTTGAAGACAAAATCTATTGTTGAAAGAAAGACAATAAGTCCAATTTTCACTTTGTCATGAGCCAGGAAAAACGGCAAACACATGGAAGAAGGTGCTCTCGTCAGATAAGAGTGTGTTGGCCTACATGCAAAATGCTATGTGTAGCAGAAAACCAACACTACACTTTACCCTGAACGCACCATAATGATGGGAAACATGGGGGTGGTAGCATCCTAGCGTAGAGATAAGTTTTCTTAAGCATAGACAAAAACCCCATTTATAGTTTATGCAATGTGCAACTGTTACACTTCTTTCTCTCTCTCTCTCTTTTTTCTCTTTTTGTCTCTCGTTCTCTCTTTCTTCTCCAATATTATCCCCGTACATCATTTCCATCAAATGACCATACCCTTTATCTGATGTTTATGAAATTCAAAACACCAAGAACATTCTGCATGAAGATCCAAACACAGAGCAAATAAAGTATGTATTCGTTTTCTGATTGCGTTTGATGAAAATGTGGAAAATAAATGTTTATTTTATTATTCCACTTCCAGAACAACAGCTAGAGCTGATGAGAGTAAACGCCATCTCTAATCACAGATCAATTGTAAACTGTGAAGAAGTTTTGTCGACCAGCTGCCCATAACCTTCAGATGTCTATCAGCTGATTAGTCACAAGCATGAGCACAAGAATAATGTTCAAGTAAATATAGCCACGGTGCTTTTTGAGAAAAAACAAAAATACGTGTATTTTGATAGAATATTTCCAAAAGTAAAGATAAAGTTCTCTTTTTTGTTATGTCATTTGTTGCACAGGCCTTCTGACATTGTTTCAACCTGTTTGTTTGTTTAAATGTACAGATGTTCAGTCAAGTTCTTAAAGAAAACCTGTTATGTTTCTTAGAATTAGAATTAGAATTCAACTTTATTGTCATTGCACTGTGAACAAATTAGGATAGTTCTATTCACTGCACAAGACATGTTCTTTACCTTTGTTTGCTAACATTTCTCAGATCCTGTTCGGTGCTCTGACTCTTTAGTAGCCGCAAAGACCCAAATAAAAGTGCAAGAATATGCAAAAATAAACATTTTGCATAAGAGTTCCCCTTTGAAATAATTAATGCAAACGTGACGAATCTTGGGAGATCTTGCAATAACTTCCAGGAAACATAAAAAGAAAAGAAAAGAAAAGAAAAGGGAAAGACATCAGGTCTAAGAAAGACTGTCTGCAGCAGACGAACTGTATTTTAAAGAGATTTCCCTAAGGAATATCTGGGAAAAAATATAGTGAAGACCCGAGACAGGACCTAAGACATGCACCTGGCCCTTCACTTCATCCATCTACTGTATGCCAAGTTTCCAGCAAAGAGTCCTTCGGGAATCACCTTGTAGGTGCAAAAATCCAACCTCCACGTCTGTCAAAGTGCTATTTTGGGTATTTTCTGTAGACTCAGCAATAAAAATTAAGACAAAATGTATGTTTTCGTTATTAGTAACATGGCAAAAGATCCAAGTAAGTGTCAGTTCTTCCCTGAATTGATTCTAATTTGGAGTAATTTCAGTATTTTCGCATTTTTAGACAAAAACACAAAAGCTTACAGTACGTAATGTATTTCAGATCCTCAAACTCGAATGCGTGCTCTCTGCTCATAAACTTTAAGTAGATCATGAGGATTTTATGGCAAATATTGATGACTGAACCAAGGTCACCTGGTTAATTTACTTCTTACATTTTTACCCGTTTCCAGGTCTGAGTCTGTCGCAATCCGAACCGATCGCAGCCTTCGTTAAGGAGCAGCGCCAGGCGCTGGATTGGAGCAAGCATGGCGAGCATGCCGTTTGTCAGCGAGGGGAAATGTGTGAGTGTGGAGTGGGATTTCCTTCAAGGACTTCTCGCCAAACCTCCCACACTACCCTGGTAAGATCCTCCAACCCTCGCTAACACACACACACACACACACACACACGTAGCGTCTCTATCTATGTATTTCTATCTTCACTCTCTGCAAAAGCATAAGATCTCACCAAGTGTTTTAGTTTCTACTGCAGTTATATTTGTAGATTTGAAATAAGACAAAACTAATTTAGAAGTAACTTTTCAGAAGGAGGTTTATGGGTGCTTGTTTTAAGTCAATATTTTTTTTTTAATATGGATGAGAATGTACTAGTTCAACTTTTTCTTATTATATGTTCCGCTGGCTCATAACTTGTACTTTTTCATTGTCATTGGGGAATTATTGACTAAAAACAAACTCCTATATTTTGCAGAAAAGTTACTTGTAAGTTAGTTTTGTCTCAATTTAAGTGTCTCAAGCTATTTGTCCACCAGAAACTGGATCAAAAGTACTCGGTGAGATTTTGTGTTTTATCAGTGACGGACTTTATATTGACTTCCACTAATTTTTAATTAATTTCTGTAGCCCAACCCTGGCCCAAGCCCCAAACGTCACCTAAACTTAATTTGCACCCGAGTCATAAACCTCACCCCCAACCCAAAAACAGCGCCTCACAATGTAAGTATTTGTCGGACAAATGGGCTTTGCAAGACGAGAAATGCTAACACTCACACACACCCACATACGTATAAAGGCGCATACACACCCACACAGACCAATATAAGCCTGGGAGCATGCCCATGAATTAATCTCCACAAGGTGAAATCCATGGGTTGACACCCTTGCACATACTGACAGCCTGATAAAGAGTTCCCCTTCAGTGAAACACAATACAGAAGACGTAAGTCTATTCTGCTCAGCGCTACATTTCACCTGCGCCGGTGCTCACCTGCCAGTCCTGTCAGACATGGGACCCCCTGCACCTTCCCCTTAAAGGAGATTAAGTAAATTTGGCAGGAATTATTAATGGGCAGTCATTTACAGGCGGATATAAAAACTAAGCAGAATCAATGTGCGCGTATTGATTGTTCTCGGTGGCTGGGGTCGAGGCAGTATAATAATGAGATGTTACACGGGCTGGCAGCATGAGTCCACACACACTCGCAGGGAGACACACCGATTTCACTTGTTGGGGAAATACAGCAGCTGTGCCACCTGATTAAGATATAACCATATCTGCACGCACGAATTTAACACACTTTTCGTTGCACACGCACGCTGGAAATCTGGGCGCGAAAACCCCATAGACACGAGAGAGAATATCACGCCCGTGTACACACAAACACTTTATTCCAGCGCTGCACTGACACAAATTGTGAAGTGGCTGTGACAACATAATTCCACCACTCAGGCCCCATTGAGGAGAGTCAATACCCAATCACAGAGACAGGCTACCTGAGGCCCAGCTCCCTCCACCCAACCCCCCGCTCTCTGTCACTCTGCCCCTCCCTCCACTATTGATCCCTCAATCACAGCTACAGCTCACTAGCCCGGGACCAGATGAGGGAGAGGCAGAGGATTTAGACGGAGGGAGGGAGGGGAGGGAAGGGAAAGGAGCGATAGGCAGGGGAGAAATTGTGTGCACAGGTTCACATATGGATTTTAGAGCAAATAGTATTATTAGGACTCTGGTTGAGTGGATAAAAGAAGAGGAGAGTTTGTAATTATCAGGCTCGTCTTCAGGTGATAGTTTCTCTGCAGCAGCTGGATCCAATAAAACACTATGTATTAATTTTTTTTTTTTGAGTACAAATGTAGACATCTGTCATACCGATTCATTCATTCATCAAACTTGTGCCTGTACTAAACCGAAACCTTGGAAAACTTTAGGATTCTTCAACACTTTTTTTTTAACAATTAATGTTGGTCGATAAGGGTTGACATCAAAATCTGATTGATCACATCCTTTTTAAAAAGTCTAATGTGTTTTGTTCGCTAAAACTCGTATTGCAGGCAATTATTTCAGGTTTAAAATGAATACCAGGCTGGAAGTGTTGAATGATCCGTAAAACACATTATGTGTCATGAAACAACAGCTCTAAATAAACACTGACACAGTCTGGAAGACATCAGAAAAAAGTGGCCAATTTATGGCACGTCTGATTCAAATGACATTCGTTTTCTGCGCTGCTTCAGAATTGTAGTCCAAGTTTTAGCAATAGGAGTTGAAGGAGTGAACAAAACCGTTCATTTGATATTGACTTCACATCAACAGTAAGCTACCAGGCCTCAAGCGCATTATCTACGTCACAGACAAACATTAGTGATTGGGTAAAATTTAAAACCTGAACACAGTCCACGCCACGAGGAGGCAATCATTTCTCAACAGCCGAGAGCGCAGGCCCTCTGGACGAAGCAAAGTGCTCTACAGGGGGATTGGTCATTACCAGCCTACTGATAAGTCTCTCATCCAAAAATGAAAACAACAACTCCCATAATCCTTATATGAATCTGCAAACAGGAGGAAGAAGTTAGTGTGAAGCACTATATGTGATGAAAACTATAATATAAAGTAGTCTGAACAGTCCACCCCATTGGTGAAAGATTGCTGTAGCTGCATTATGCTGGAGGGATGCTTTTCTTCATCAGGGACACTGAAGCCAGCCAGAGCTAATGGGAAGCTAAATGCAAGACAATTCTTGAAGAAAGCCTTTGAAAGTGGTCAAACAGATTGAGGTTGAAGTTCATTTTCCTGCTGGAGAACAACCCTAGACGCACGACAGACTAAAGTAAATGTGTGTGTTAGAACGGCTGCCCAAAGTCCTGACCTAAAACCAAGTGGGTTTCTGCAGGAAGACGTGTTCACAGATAATCTGCATACAATTTACTGAGCTTAGGCTATTTTCCAAAGAATTGGTAATAATTTCAGTCTCGTTGCAGTACGTGCACAGCTGGTGTAGACATATTGCTAAACACTTGCAGCTGTATTTGCAGAAAAAGGGAATTCTGTAAATTGACTTTGAGAGCCTGTTAAAATGCATCCCACACTTATCAGCTTTTGTGTGCAATGAAACCAATCTAAGCGTTATCATCCAAAATAATGGACAACGAGTTGAAAAGCCTTATGCTGCCAGATCTAGAACTCAAACCATGTGGTTGGAATATAAATATAAATGGACAGAAAGAGATATTCACGCTAGTTGCTCTGATTTTGAACATCAGTTTATACATTTTTATGTTGTTTTTTTTTCCTCTTGATGCTTTTATTTGTCCATTATGTTTTCTTTCGTCTCTTACTCGATCTACTTGTAATACACTCGTGTTTGTTTCTCAGTCTCCAGAACCTGCGTAAAGAGAAATCTCGCAATGCGGCTCGTTCTCGACGGGGGAAGGAGAACTTTGAGTTCTTTGAGCTGGCTAAGATGCTGCCTTTGCCAGGGGCCATCACGAGTCAGCTCGACAAAGCGTCAGTCATTCGGCTGACCATCAGCTACCTACACATGCGCACTTTCGCAAGTCAAGGAGACCCACCGTGGAGCCCTCTGCTAGAGGGAGACAACAACTGCAACAAAGGTAAGTTAGAAACCAAGAAACCTAGATCAGTACCAGACTCTGTCATGTTACAGTTGCAAGTTTTGAAACCGAAAGGATTTATTAGTTCGTCTAGCGTCACTATCCAGCAACTTTTGGATGGGTCTCCAACACACCTGAATCAAATGAAAGGTTAATGACCAGGATTTTGCAAAGCTTGCTGACGTGCTGCAGTTCAGGCCTTTGATTCGTGGTTAGAGCAGGAAAAGTTACAGGACACTATGCGTTTCCATCAATGTTTATTTTATGTGCATTTCAGGAACAGTTGATGGTCCTGGCAAAATTTTAAAGATCTTGCTCAATTTTGCAAAACTATTTTCATGGCTGCTTGAGGTGGTTTTAGGCTTTTTCATAAAAAGGTGATGTGCAGAAGGGAAAATGGAAACACATATACCGATTAAGTTCTGACGTAACAAACTTTACCTTCCACTGTGAGAAATGTCACTTGGTGTTTTCTAAATGAGCACTCTCCATTTTTCTGAGATGTGTGATTCATGCTAGTTTACAACATCCTGCTCATTACACCTGACCGTATCATCATCCTCCGACACAAATGTATGCTTTGCTTAACCTGGCGAATTCGCTCCAAACCAGTAAATGGAAAGACGGCTTATTTGCATTTTCTTTCTTACTTTTTTTTTTTTTTTGACATTTGAAAAGTTTGCATGACAATCTGACGGAAACAAAAACTTGCGGCACGCAAAGGCTGGAGTTGCAGACCCCTGACCCAGAAAACTCAAACTCAAGAACAAAACATGCAGTCATACTCCTTTGTTTCATATTTAATGTATTCTTTGTGTAGGGATAAAGATGAGTCAAAGTTGACGTGTTGCATTTTGCAGCCGAGGCAGTAAAAAGGTCAAAGTGGCTTTTGCTTGTGGGTAAGCCAGAAAAGCAGTCCAAAACATGCAGCTCCAACCAGCAACCGTGTCGCTGCAACTCTGGCTGTTAGGAAGGAGACTCCTCTGTTTACAGAAGAGGTCAAAGAGTCCTGGTCCTGATCATTTAAATTTGTTTTGACTGGACCCCTTAAGAAGATGATTGGGATCGAATCTAGACTGTCGCAGTTTTTACTTTACCATACTGAATTAGTGAAAATCTGTTAGTTAATTTGTTTGTGACTGTTGTGAACTCGCCGTAATCAAATCTGATTGCTTATTTTTTGCTAAATTCCTTGCAAGGACTTTCTCATCAGAATTAAATTAGTAATAAGCCGAGCACTAATGAAAACAGCAGTCTGGCCTTCCAGATGTGCAACCTGTGGAGCCTTTGGACCTTGGATGAATTCTCCTTAGTTCCAACCAAAGAAATTAAATAATTTGCAAGCACTTTTTTCTGAGATGAATACATTAATTTATCAGTGAGCAGTTGTTAATTTTGCTTCCATAATTGTGAAAGTTTGCACATTCTCTTTCCTAAAATAATAAAACAGAGATAATTGCGCTAACAAAGAATGCAAATCCTTTTGAGTATGTTTTCTTTGGCTTGAATCTCTCCCTTGGTCAGCTGGTCATTTATTGAGTTTAGCCATTTTAATTACCTTGGATGTATAAGTGCACACAAACATGCTTCTTTACATGGCTCCAGGAGCACCACATGTGCAAATGAAAATGCATACTTTTCAAAGCAGTGCATGAGTATCAATCTAATTTACGGGTTATGTGTTTGAAAGAGGAGAAAAGAGGGAAGCAGATGACATACAGAAAGGGAGGATACGATTGGTGCAAATTGTAATTACAGAAATTAACTACATAACGAGGACAGTGTAATTATACAGCCCATTTAATTGCTACCATTACTGAGGGGAAACGATGTAGCTACAATACAATTAGAAATGTGTGTTTGTGTGTGTTTAAGTGTGGGTCCTCGCCTGATCAAAATTAATTGCAGTATTTGAACAAACGCTATCCATGTTAGTTTAAGACTTTTTTTTTTTTTGCAGAGGCATGTAGGATGTCGTACAACAACATGTACTGAGTAAAGTAGGTAGAACAACAACAACCAGCCCAGTAGCGCTTCGCATCCTGGAGCAGCTTGTAGAAAACAGATTCTTAACATGATTCAATTCATTCTTTTTCAAATATTTCATCGATGCACAAGAAACAAAGCTGACGAATTCCCTGTATCTGCACTAACGTTTTTGAAAAAGAAAACATTTTTCTGCTCAAGTATAAAAGAGTAAATGTTCTTAATTTGTGCTTCTCCTTGGCTCCTCGGTCGTTTGACCAGACTTGTCTGAGGCGGTTTTCTAGAAAGTACTCCTGATTAGAATTAAGACTAATCAGGTTCTTGGACCGTCGTCCACTTCATCTACACCCAGTTAACGGGCAATAGAGCAGAAAGTGGCTGCTGCTGCAAACCTCATCTGTTGTGACCATTTTATCTTTAATTTCTTGAGTCAGTTTTCTATTTATCCTATTTTTGTACGGCCCTTTGCGTAAAGTTGCTGTTTTTTAAAATATGCTTTACAAACTCTCTGGACTTGTCCCTGCTGACAACCTACAGTTGCATTGATATTCCACTTTAAAATGAATATATATACGAACATAAACAAATGAGTCTCATAATCTTTCAAAAATCAGCCTGAGGAATAAATCCTGTCATTGTGCAACTGAACAATCTCCATCACAATTATTTACAGCAAAAATACAGAACAATAACTAACAAGCCCTGATGTTTAGTAACATATTATATTGATGTTAATAATTATTGCTGTGCTATAACGGGTATTCTTGTTAGCTTTTGCTGGCATTGCGAGTATTTTTTGTGAGTTTGCTCAAATGTTCCACATCCACATATAGCTCATGTCCGAAAAACGCGTTTAATCTATCGGTCTCGTTTTCGGAGGGACTGTGGCTGCGGGAAGAATCGTTGTCTTACAATCACAAAGTTGATGGTCTGATTCCAGCTTCCTCCTCTGGCACATGTCTCTGTACCCCTGGGCAAGGCAATTAGCACCAAGTTGCCCACTGCTCTGCATATCTCTGTGCTGCTATTGGGCTAAATGGCAATGCAGTAAGAACCAAATGCGCGAGCGTGTCAGTATTGACTTTGAAGTTCAACTCTGAATCGAGTCAAAACTGCTTGGGGAAGAAAAACATATTTTCTTTATTATTTTGTTTTCTTCATAGACTTTCAGCATAATCACATGGTAACGTCAATAAGTGGCATTAATAACCTGTCCCTTCAAAAAAAAAGTTTGACATAAAATTGAACACATACAGATCAATTTAATACATTTGAATACGAACAAAAATACTATTTATTTTAGGAACTTTTCAAATCGTTTTCACGATTTTCACGTCAGACAACGCTACTTGCTAAAGACGAAGCAGCCGTGATTTTGTATATAAGCTTTCTAGAAACAGGCAAGGTTTTTTTTTTCTTTTTTAAAGCCTTTATTCTGTTGCTGAGAGGAAATTTTACTACTTGTTTATAATATTTTACAGCAGATTTTTCACCTGATGGACATAAAGTGAGTTCATAGCTGTAGCCTCAGGACTCTGCAGTATGTCTTTGTTCATAAACTGCTGTTCAAAAACGGAGAAATGAGAAAGAAACTCCTTAAACAAAGTTGACAATTTTTTTTAGAGTAAATACTGCATGTTGCATCTGCCACATGAAAGTTATCTGCTATATGGGAAGTTCTGCAAACAAGATTCCCACTCGGAGTTTCTCTAACGTCCACTGTCTACGCGGCCAGGATCTGATATCTGAAATATGTTTTTTTAATGTTTAAGGAGTATTTCAAGCAGGCTGCCGTGCCATGAGGTCAGCACTAAAAATGGAAAGCTAATTTGGACATGAGTTCCAACAAGTCTACCCAGGATGCATTGGCAGGGTTTTAAGTGTGATGCATGACTTTAATTCCGTTAGTGGAATGTGGTCGGAGATGTGGCTGAAAGGGAAGCGAGGCCGGAGAGGAGGGGAAGGGACAAATGTGGAGGGAATAAAGACAGAAAGAGGCTGGAGGAAAGAGGGGCGGAGGGCGGTGGTGGGGATTGTGAGAATGGAGGCGGTGCGGGGGGGGGTTCGCATTCCTCCACATTCCCTTTCGGATGGATTCTGGATGGACGAGGGCCAGCGGAGAGGGAAGTAAGGTGGAAGGAAGGCTGGAGGAGAGAAGAGGGATGGAGTGGGCAGGAGAGGAGGGGCCAGAGTGGCTTTTGTCTGCTTCCCACGTTTCAAAGCCAGTCTTGAAAAATGAATAGACAGAGGAAAATCAATTGCATGACCTTCACAGAGAGGAAAGACAGAAGGAGAGATTGAGAGAGCGACGGAGGAAGAAAGATGGAGGAGAAGCAGAGTATGGAAGGAGTAAACAAAAAGGAAAGGCTAAAGGCAGGAAAAGTAAAATGACCCTTGATGTTCATTCCTGCTGTGTGTGTGTGTGTGTGTGTGTGTGTGTGTGTGTGTGTGTGTGTGTGTGTGTGTGTGTGTGTGTGTGTGTGTGTGTGTAGTTGTGACTGCGTGTGCATGTCTGTGCGTACATTCAAGGACTTGTTGAAATCATTTATATTTCAATAACGCTTTATTGAATAAATTTTGCTTTGGGGGACACTTTTCCTCTATTTCCTGCTTTTTATAAATGTCCCATTCTAACGAAAGCCAGATTTATTTCAACCAAAACCTTTTCTAATATTTCTGGGGTTATTGAGAGCACAGAAAAGCATCAGCATCGATAACCCATTAGTGGTTCCTACAGAGATCTAAGATTAAAATTAAAGTTTCATTTTCATCCATTTCCCCTTTGACTTTAGGTTCAGAAAAAAAAAATGTTTTCTAAAAGAGAAACAATCTGGAAAGAGAAATGGTTTCTAAGATATTTTTAAATAATTTCTTCAAATTCAGTAAGTTACATGGACTAAGATTACTCTGTCTAAATAATTTGATGATATTGGTTATAAGTTGATATGGTACATTTCGTGGCGTATCTGAAGGAAAGCATCTTAAACGTACTGCTTCCCATTGTGATGTCTTAAAAAAAGAAATCTTAAAAAAAACATCCAAGATGTCTGAAAGAGGATTAGGGTTCTCCAGATGTTGTCAATCCTGGGACGCAATGTCCAGGAACCTGAAGGTGCAAAATTCATCAGTTCCAACAATAAACAGCGTGATGATGTCACACCATTATCATGCTCAGGAAGAAAATGGGGATTGAGTTCAAGGGATTAATGTGTTTTGGTTCAAAATATGTTCTTCAGCCCTAGAACAAAAACAAACCAGGGCAAATATTTGCTTGAAGCTGGTAAGAGAGTTTCATTATCCACAGTGAAACCGGTGTGAGCTGAATCAGAAAGGGAGATTATATTACTCCAAAAGCAACATAAAAAGCCAGACTGGAGTTAGAAATGTGCTCAGAGACAGTCATTTCTGGAGAAGTGTCCTGTGATCTGATGAAATCAAAATTTCAGAGTTTGGCCATAATGGCCGCTGTTAAGTTCGGACGACTCACTAAGTAATAACTAACAATTAATAATAATCAACCATTGTTAACAATTAACAATTTATTGTGAGAGATTTATAGAAAGGCTCCCAAAACATTTGAACCACATCATATGGCTGAAAGGCATTTCTGCCTAATCCTGACGTGAACTTCTGAAGTGGAGCCAAAAGCTCAAGAAAAATAAAAAAAACTTCCTTATGGTGGTTTGGAAATCTTTTAGCAGTTCCAATTGAAAAATTAATATGTTTATGTGACTATACAAATTATATATTTCCATTTATAAATCTGATCTGCTGGTTCTAGAAAGAAAATGCTTTGAATTTCCACTTGTTGACATTCCCAATATAAGTTTACTGAAGTGAAACTGAATCTTCTGCTGTAGAATGGGGACAGAAGTTTTCTATTTTCTCATGCAGTAAATGAAACAGTTTTAAGTAATTTTAATAGTTTAAAACACCCCATTAGATACATGTTGATTTGAATAGGACTTAGATATATGCAACTGCATAATTTGAAGCAGTTTTGTGTGTATTTGGTTTGTGCGTGCGTGTTTGTGTGCATGATGAAATAATTTGGCGTCGGATTGAAATCTTCAATTAAAAGTAAAAATTCTTTAGAGAAATCAAACTTCAGCTTCAGGCTACATAGTTCCATCTGTGTGGCATGTCTCATTAAGAACCTTCCCGAGAAAATGAAAAGAAAATAATTCTACTTTTAGCACCATTTGTCCCCTTTACTTTACCCACATAAAATTTTAAGAATATGGATTCATAATAAGTTGCATAATAAGCCCAAATCAGGCTGAAATAAAGAACCACCCACGGAATAAAAAGAAAACTGGATATCTTGTTTTGACACCAGATGTACAAGGTGACAGTGTCGCAACTCATTCAGTTTACGTTTTTCTTCTTTTAAACAATTTAGACATTTAAGCATTCAAACATGGTTGTAAAAGATTACATGTGAAGTTTAGAAGCTTAATCACATAAAAAAAACAGGAATTGTGGTGGTTAATTGGTTTGTTCGCTAAACGCTCCTATGATTTATCCCCAAACTCACAAATAGATACTCTTTTCTGCTGAGTCATAAAAGTGTTACTAACATATAAAAACGGAAACGATGAACTAGAAACACATGGGATGCATTGCAAATCACCCAAAGGTGGTGATTGAAGACTTCTGTTAGTCTGCAACTAATAGTCGATTATTTTAGTAATTGATTATTCTGACAATTAGTCAGATGAAAAAATTGGCCACTTAAGCCATTTTTTACTAGAAAGGCACTCACAGATGAAAATAATTTACTTAAAATAAAAAAATGTAATAATATAGCATTCTTGGAGTGCAAAGGATGCATCTGGAGGAAACAAAAAACTGCTTACTAATCTGTTGATTATTTTTTTGATTAGTAAATGAATAGCAAAAGGTACTTAATAAATGTTTAACTAAAAGCATTTGATTCAAGTGAAGATAAAAAAAATGCCATTTGAACATTTTTACAAACAAAGCTTTTTCATTTTAAAATGTATGTATTATATATATATATATATATATAAAGTTAAAACTATATATAGTTTTGACTTAATTACTGCTCTGTTTGTGCTGTTCAAATCCATAAGTCACGATTGCTTATATCGTTTCAGCCTTAATATTGTGTAAATTTGTGTGTAAAAGAATCTTGACTTTATCTGACCCATAAATGCTTATGCCGATGCATTGATCCAGGGTAAATAAAGACTTTCAATGATATCTGTAGATGGACGGCTTGGTGAAAACTCGAGAGAAAAGCGCAGGTTTTCACAGTTTGCACATCTTAAATGAAGCAGAAAAGGAAAACAACAGCACAGCAGCAGCTGGAGAATCCCCTCGTCTTTACAAGGTACAGTACAGTGACAACTCACTGGCAGCAACAGGGCCGGCTCAAGTGCTTTACTGTCTCCACCAGTGAGGTCAAACACACCTCTCTGTTGCCTACACTGACGACATTGACTTTCATGCCGTCTCCTCTTACCTCCCTGCGTCTCCCCCAGCCTCTTCAAGATGTCCCTGCGTCTGCCTCCCCCCTAATTCACAGTGTTTAAAGCAGCCGGGGCTTTTAAGGGAAGTTAATTGCACTCAAATTATGTTCGACCGCAAACGGAGCGAGGGAGTGATTGAGAAGGGACCGAGAGATAGAGGGGAAGGAGGGAGGAATGGATGGCAGAGCGAGAAGATAATTGTGCCAGAGAAAGACGCCGCGATTAGGGTCACTTTCTCTCACTCGTTCTGTCAGCTGGCCTGGAACGTCACATTTGGGTTGTGGTAGACAGCGAGACGTGTGATCAGAACCGTTCGTCTTGGGAGAAAAAGATGAGTAAGGAGACGGCGGGAAGACGAAAGATTAGATCAGTGTTTGTCATACGCTTTGTTCCAGTAGTAACTTCCTAACCTGGTTGGAAAAGGTTTGCGCTACATGTGTTCGCGTTCGTGGAGTGTGTGTTCGGGAGCATGTGCTGCCGATCCTCGTGGACTTAACTGGGACTAAATTATGTATTAGACAGCGATCTAATGAAAATCCTTCAAATTTTTCATTCAGTCATTCAAATCTTCTTCTGGCGGAGCACCGGAGAGACCCGAGAATTGACCTGCGAGTCAGACTATAATTAACGTGTCCAATCACACCCCGACCCTTTCTGTCTCCTATTCCCACAATGAAATTAAACCTCAGAGCCGAGTCCCGGGGAGCTAATGAAAGGGGAGTGTGACAGAACGATCAAAGATCTCAGCTGTACTCGCCGGTCTACGTCCAGGTCTGCACACAAAGGTGTATCCTGCAGATTTACATAGCCAGAAGAACAAAACGTATTAAAGGGAGCCTCCTTAAGACATTTATTTTGATTTACATTCTAATTTCTTAAAGTAATTTGAGCATTATACCAATTCTGTTGATTGCTTGGACAGAGTTGGACAAAAGCTGCTCTTAAGACATCAGTTTCTGCATTTCAGCTGTGGGAACCTTTTCCACGACTGAATCCCGGACTAAATCAGACATAAGCGGTTAGAAATCGGCCCTGAAAGCAGCCCTACTAAGCAGTTTAGGCGAATCCTGAATAAAAGTGGGAGCTTCACTGTGGAATAACCTTTGTTATTGGTTGATGAGATAAGATTCTCATCCAGTACCCGAAGAGAACCCACATATACACACATGCAAAACTCAATGGAGCATTAGAAGGACCCATCAAAAGTCAACTTTAAATGTGGGCTTTTATTAAACTCTTTTGACTTTGCTATCAGACCTGGAGCCATTTCTCCCGCTAGTGCTTTGTTGGTTGTATTTACGCTCTATATCCGGCGTTATAGTCCACTTCTCTGGTCCGCTTGGCGTTCACATATCCATTCAAACTGCACCAGACACCTAGGTTTTTAGGAGGACCAGAGTTCGCTTGTTTGGTCTGCATCAGAGTTTGATTGCGTGTTCACAGCTGTGCTCTAAGGCTACATTTCAGAGTTCAAGAATAAAAAAACAGCTTATTTGAACTTCTCATGAGAAGGATCCCATAACTCGGTAACACAGCCGTTCGAATGGGTTCATGTTCAAGGGTTCTACTCAACATGTTGGTGGCATGCAAACGATGAGAAAAGTTTAACTTCTAAAGACTTAGACTACATATTTTCTTCATGTATTGTTTTTTTTTTTTTCTATTTTAATTTTTGATATTTGAGTTCAAGGTCAGGCATTTTTCATTGAGTTTTAGAAAAATAGAATACAGTGTACACAGCCAAGCATGTCTTCGGTCCTGAGATAAGAAAACGGATCAATAAATACTATAAGCACTATCTATGCATTAATTGAGAATGTAAATAGGTGGAAAACATAACAAAAAATATAATTATGATAAAACAAGCTGGATCTGGTCTTTTACCGTTTCACCATTTTGGACTTTTTCACCTTTGTGTCTGGCTTTTTGGGAATGAGAAGAGTAAGTCTGCTGAGGAATATTTTGTATGAAGCCTGAATCAGTTCATACCCGCCTGCAGCGCTGTTCACCTGGCAACTGAACTCCGCCGATTTTCAGCTTGAACCGAGCTGAGTGATGGCAGGCAGAACCTCAAAGTGCAAATACGCTTTCAATCAGTGAACGCACCATGGCTTAGCACTATCAGGTTGTGCTAACGACAGCCAACACTCTGTAGTGCGGAAGTTTTTATTGGAGGAAGGAGACTCTCTATCAGCGAGGAGTTTATATGTAACAATACACAGAGAGTCGTGCAAATCCCCTCCGCACAGACGTATAAGTTCACAGCACCACTACAGAAGGATCTTTGTTCTCGGGGTGAGATACCAACACTGCTGTGAGTTCACACATGTGTGCAAGAACACACACACACACACCAGGTCCAGTGTTTTGGTTTCCTGGCCAGCCCTATTGTGCCATGGCAGTCTGTAATAAATGGACCTCTGTGTATTTGTCCGCAAGCATGAGTGTGTATGCGTGCGTGTGTGTGTGTGTGTGTGTGTGTGTGTGTATGGGTGTAACTCATCTGTCAGCCCTGCCGGCCTCTTGTCACTTCCAACGTTTCCTTCTCCCGGCTGACGCTACTCAGCGCGACTGATCACCCACCATCACCTTCACCCCTTCAGGGATCTGTGGCCTCAAAGTTGACACACTCGCACATTCCAAGTATTTTATGCACCAACTCAGATCAGGAAGCGTGTGTCTGTGTGATGCATTGTTTTGAATCTGTTCTTGTATTGTCACGAGTAACCCAGCGCTGCTGCAGCTCCAGCTCTGCCCCAGATGGGGGCCGGACAGGAGGGGAGGAGAGGCTCGATGGGCTCCTCCAAACACCCCCTCTCTGTCCGTGAAGCAACTGACTAGGCTGAAGGGTCCCAGCACCCAGACCCCCTTTCACAGGCCTGAATGGACTTGCCTTATTTATATTCACACTCTGTTACACAGAGGGGACCCCAATCTCACAATGCCACAGTGGCTTTGTCCAGCAACTCTGTATTTATGTGTGTGAGAGAGAGTTTGCGTGTGCGTGCGTGCGTGTGTGTGTGTGTGAGTGTAGGGGACTATTTGTGTTGTTTAATCGCAGATCATGCTGTGTGTATTCCTGAAATGTGTGTGTGTGTGTGTGTGTGTGTGGGTGTGTGTGTGTGTGTGTGGTTGGCTGTTCTGTGTGTGTTTATGTGTTCTGAGTCTCCCTCTGTGTTCAGTTGTAACCCAGAGCAGTGCTTTCATTTTTCTGTCATAACGCTTATTGATTTCTCTCAGCCTTGCAGCAACACACACACACACATGCACTGATGCATACAGTTATCAGATGATCCTTAAAGCCATGCATACATACACCCACACACACACACACACACGCAGAATCAGGCGTACACAATCATATGCACACTCACATTCACAGTTTGTCTCTGCTACGTAGGGAATGTTGTGTTCTAAAGCATCCCTGTTGGAGTGAGATTAGTTTTCACATATGGTTCCCACCATGCGAGGATGCGAGTGTGTGTGCGTGCACCCTCGCAGGTGCTCACACACACACGATCCTCCTGCCACACACTCTTTCTGACATAAAACAATAAAGATGCCTGATTGCTAAATTAATCTTCCACGTCGCCACAGCCTTCCCTGTCGCCACGTTTGCTTTGGAGAAAGTGATCACTCTCGCCTTATTTAGTGTTTTCTCATTTTCCCTCCCCTTCTCACTGCTCTTCTTGCACCTATCCCCCCCACCCCCCCAACTCCTCCACCTAACCACCTCCAACTCTATTTGTATTGTAATTGCCTTGGTAAACAGCACCACTTTGGCACTGAAGCAGCTCTGATAGCTTGTATTTGGGATGCATTAAGAGTTGTGATGCAGACACTATATATGTGTGTGTGTGGGTGCGTGTGCGCGTGCGTGTGTGTGTGTGTGAGTGTGTGTCTGGCAGAGATCGAGTGGTGTGCCTCACATCCCACTTTCGGCACATTTTTTTTCAGGGTTGATTCCTCTCTAATCAGATGGAAATTATTTTTCACAAATTGCAGGTTTTTACAACCACAGGTGAACCAATTCTTACATTCATCTGTAAGGGAAAACTTTGTTAAGATTTCTTTTCTTGGATATAAAAATAAATGCATGTTTGTATTTTATTTGCTTTTACACATACATCATGTGTAACGTCTAACAAATTCACAAGGATTTCATGCGTTCTGACAGAAGACCAACTATAGATTATGCTGGGAAATTTGAAAGATATCACTGTTTAGATTTTCAGAAAACAACTAAGATAATAAACCACTTGAGAGTTATTTATAAAGTATCCAGTTAGGTTAAGACCTTAAAGCACAGTTCTAGTCTTTTTGGTTTTGCTGATATTTTTAACTGAATGCATGAAACAGTCTCTGCAGTGGAATCACGTGGTTTGAACTTGGTTTTATTCACAGCTTTTCAGACGCTTAGACTAAATTTGTGATCATAACAGGTAATGGATCTCTGGCAAAAGACGGGATAAAAGTAGTTGTTGGACTTTCTGCTGTTTTGATCAGAAGTTCACAAGAGTTTGTGACGAATGCAAAAGAAGTTTAGAAATTTATTGACTCAATAAAGTAACTTAATAAAGGTCATAACGGTCTTAAGTAACTTTTAAAGCAGTGCTGCAGAGTTGTTATATGTTGACATGTACAAAAACTTTGAGGAAGGTTCATTTTGTTGGAGACCACAATCTGTATGCTTCAGGATCAAATGGTGATGCAGATGAAGTGATTTTGCTCAAAGCTGTGCATCTTTATATACTACAGAAAGCAAGACAGATATAAAACTGACATCATGAAACATAATTTTCCAGCCCTGATTCATTAAACAACATGATGTGTCCAAGCACATTCAGCCAAATTACCTCTTTGATATTGCTCTATGTCTGTGGTTTATATTTTTTAAAGCAAGGGCCACAGCTGTGGATATACACCATTATTTACTGCTTCTTGAAATACAGTCTAAATTGTTTTCTTACAAACAGGCACTGTAGGATTGCCTGTCATTTTTACTCAGGAGCTGTATTTCCAAGTTCTAAGTAAAAGAACAAACATATAAATATATATAAAAATAAGAATAATTTGGACACCCCAAATGTCAGATTTTCTGCTTTAAAAGTTAAAGGTTTCTCACAAACCAATGCGTATAAAGAGCTCTTGTAATAAAGTGTTTATTTGCACTTCAGAAAATGTCTTTCTCTTCAAATCTGCCACGCACTCTACAACGTATGTTAGAGAAAGCCCCCAGCAATGTTTGGGGCACAAAATACATGGGGTTTTGCTTATGTCTCATCTTGCTATCAGGGAACAATTTGCAAATCTCTGGTTTTCTAATTTACAACAGAATAAACATTAAAGTAAGTATGAAGTTATTCCTACAGCTAAATCCAGCCTTTGAAGTAAATATATCCAAGTATCAAAGTCTTCGAGGCTTTTGGACTTGCTGAAGTCGTATAGGTCACTTTGTGTTCACAGGATCAAAACTGAACAGGCTGAAATGACTCGAGAGTCAGGAGGTTTCTGGATTGTAGGACAAACACTATAGTGCAGCTGCAGCACTCTGAACATCCCATTTTATTTTATTGCAGTGTAATATTTAGAATACAAACAATACCCAAATGACAATGTGGTAAAATATGTCATTTAAATCTAGATTTTTATTGTTTTTGTACTTTATTCATTAAAGCTGGGATTTGTTTCATCTGGCACAGCAGTGACAACGCAGCTGAACGAAGAATATTAAGAAAAAAAAAATCTCTTCTTCATAGTCAAAATGTCAACATTTACACTGTTTGTCGTTTTCTTTTGCAGTTAGACGATCATCCCATTCGCTGGCCACTGATATGTTTGAGCAGCACCTTGGGGCTCACCTCCTGCAGGTAACAAGCAAAACAAACTCAAACCGTTTTTGTTCCAACTGGAGTTATCAAAATGTCATGGTACATAAAATAAAAAAGAAACAGAAATCACTTAGTCCATATTTTCAAAATATGTATCTTACAGTCCCTACATTGCACAATTTACAGTACCTAGAGTACAGTACTTGAACCTTCCTAAGTTTTATTGTGGTGCTACATTCACAGGTTTATTGACTTTATTGAAATTGTGTGAGACACACAAACATCACATGAAGTGGAGGGATAAATAAATACGTATGGTTAAACATAACAATCTGTAAAGATTTCCATGAATTTTTATTTAGCCCCCATTACTGTGATGCTGTTCTGGAACTTCTAGCATAATCCACTCTCTGTGACCGAGTTACTAAACAGTAAGGACTTGTGTGATTTAGTGTCAGTATAAACACAAAGCCTCTAAAAGACTGAGTGAGTGAAAAATGAGAACCATAAAGATCAAGGAAGGCAATAGAGAGGTTCAAAGCAGGGCTGGGTTGTTAAACAATATTTCAACTTTTGAACGTCTCACAGGGAACTGAAAACAGAAAACATGGCACAGAGGCAAACCTGCCAATAAATGAAGCCAGACAAAATAAAAGAGAAAATGTATCGGTGAAGCAGCCACTCTGTTCATCCAGCCCAACTGAGCTTCAGCTGTTTTTGGTGACTCTGGAGGAGTCGTAACGGTCTACAGCTCAGGTGGCGGCAGCATCATGCTGTGGGGATGCTTGTTGGGAGCAGGTCAGAGTTGATGGAAGATACATGTGGCTAAATTCAAGACAATCCCTGAAGGAAACCTGGTAGAGGTCTTCTTGAAAAATACCAAAAAAACACATCCGCATGCAAAAACGCTCGTTTTAGATCAAAGCGGTGTTATGCTAGAATGACCCACTCAAAAGTCAGAGTGGAATTCACGGATCATCCGTGTCAAGACTCAAAATGTAATGTTGAATGATGCTCTCCATCCAAAAGGACTGAGCTTAAACCATCCGCAAAGGTGAATAAGCAAAAGTTTCATTCTTCAGATGTGCAAAGCTGGTGGAGACAAACTCCAGAAGAAATGCTGGTGTAACAGCAGAGAACAGTTGTTCTATTGATCTATTTTATAACACATGCTTCACTTTTCAGATTTTTTTTTTTTTTCACCATGAAATATGTCATCCCCTTTACAGTTCTGCACCACGTTTCGTTGGTCCCTCACCTAAAATGCCACTAAAATACACGCAGGTTTGCAGTTGAAACGTGTCAAAATGTGGAAAAATTTCCAAAGGCACCGGAGCGGAGTTTATTTAAATGGCAGGTTTTAGTGTGTTCCTCAATTTAATATTTCCAGGCAGACTCCCAAGTGAATTTGTATACACAGACGCAAACATCTGATAAAGCTCAGGCACTCGGACACTGTTGTTGTCTGCCTCTCTATTGGATCGACTGATGAATGGAGCCTGAGGGGCATTTGGGGCAGGGGGGAGTTGCAGGAGTGATGAAATGCAGAATGTACAAAGACTCAGAGGAAGTGCAAAGAAGGTGGTCCTGCAGCTTTTTGCTTTGGACTAGGAGGGGGGTTTCAGGGGAGGGAGGGTAAGGAGAATAAGTGGGAACAGATAAAGAACTGAAATTGGGAATTTAGAAGTGAGGAGGCCGTGTTAAAACAAAGAAAGATCGCATGTGTCTCCCCTCCTCTGGCATTTGAAAGAGGCTCGGGGAACGGTGCTGATAGAAATCAAATTAACGCTCCAGAAAAACTGTATGATTTCCCCCCCCCCCCTTCTTCTCTTTCCTCCTCCCAGCCGTCCTCCCTCCCGTAATAGCTTGATAATTGCACTTTAGTTCTCCGACATTCAGACGGCTGGTTTCTCCTCGCTGCGACACATGACGCCCCACACCCTGGCCAGTCATTTGCATACTGGATGTGTCAGTTGTGCATAAATTACCGCTGCCACTTTAAGCGCTTGGGCCGCCAAAACAAGCAATCTTTTTTCTTTTTTTTTTTCCCCCTCCAATCTCCAAGTGGCCCAGGTCTGTTGTGTACGTCTGTGAGGTGCGTCGGCTCATTCCTGGATGCCTGTTATGACGATTAATATTATTCTCTGAAGCAGTAACCTCTAATGGGCTGGCTGTATACCTTTCACTTCTCATTAGAGTCACGGCAGCCTATAATGACTCTGGTTCTGTCTGTGTCTGCTTTGGGCTTAGGTGTGTGTGCATCTGTGTGTTTGTGTGTGTGTGTTTGTGGCTGGAGATCAAGGATGAAGCTTTGTCTCTGACTTTATTACAGCTGATTGAAACAGCCCTGGTCTATAAGCTCAGTTTCTCTGTTCTAAATTTGTTTATGTATATGTGTGTGTGTGTGTGTGCGCGTGTGTGTGTGTGTGTGTGTGTGTGTGTGTCTGTTTGTGTTTGATAATGCAGATCTTGCTCACAGCTGTTGTGTGTAGCTGTATAAAGGTGTGTGTGTGTATGCAATTGTAAATTGAGAGAAGAGGCCGAAGGGTGACGTGTTGTTTGTTCTCTAGCGCCTTGCAATTTGTTCGATACATGCTAATTGCTCTAATTTGTCTGTCTTGTTTCTGTTTACCTTTTTTACGTGTGTGTGTGTGTGTGTGTGTGTGTGTGTGTGTGTGTGTGTGCATGTGGATGTGCGTGTGTGTTTCTGTGTGCAGTCTCTGGATGGCTTTGTGTTTGTGGTCAGTCAGGAGGGACGCTTCCTCTACATCTCAGAGACAGTTTCCATCTACCTGGGGCTCTCACAGGTAAGGTTACCTCATCCTCCTCTCACATACCCACACACACACATGCACACGCACACATGCACACACACACACACACACACATGCACAAACGCGTGCAAGGTCTTGTACCACAGATGTACATATCAAAATCTCTGGTTTCCAACCTCAAGTTTTTGTCAATCTTCACCTCCCAGTAGTGATGTTAGCTATTTCCCTTATTCAGTATAAAAAAGACATTTTCAAAGCGAGCTCACCCAACTTGAGAGAACAAACATACAACGACCCCTTGACCTCTCCCTATGTCATTGCTTGCATTTCTGTAAACATTTTGCTGTTGCTGTTGCTGTTTCATTCAGACATGTGCTAAAAGTATGAACTACTCTCTGCTGTGACTGCAGTTCATCATTTAGCCTCATGTAAAAAAAAAAAACTGGGGGGTTTTGCAGATAGCACTGTGGTCCAACCCAAAAATCCCAACTTTAAATGACCATGATTATACGTCCTTCCTTTTTTTTTTTTATTAGCTACTTTATCTGTTTTTTTCTTCTTTTAAAGTATTTCTCTCAAGCCTCCCTGCAATAAATAGTTGTTAAGCATTTACATTAGGGGAAGAGGCTGTTCAATATTTCTATTATCAGTAGGGTGGGCACTACAATAGTCAGAAGTTCATTTTTCAAAGCATACTTGGAAAAACTATGTTTTTCACTCACTGACTATATTGTTCAGTGGGTGGTTTGCCACCTAACTTGTTTATGCAACACCTATAGTTTTTTTTTACTCCATTGTTACTATTGAGATGTCACCGTTAAGAGTGTTGTTTTAGTGTGACCTGTTAGTGTTAGCATGTTGCGCTAACTGATATGAAAAAGATTGTTTTAGGTTCTGACCGTCTGGTCAGAGGTCGGGGCCGATCAAGCTGTTTACCTTCTCGTTTGTCTGTACGCACCTGTACTGCATATTTAATTTAATTTTCACACTTTTCCCTATATCCCACCTCTTTTGCTTTTATGTTGCATCCCCAGGAGTGTGTGTGTGTGCGTGTGCGTGTGTAAGTGTGCGTGCATGCGTGTGCATGTGTTTGCGAGTACCTCTGACTCGAGCTCATTCCCGGGGTGGCTCTCCTTCTTTTGCTCCCTCCCAACTGCTCCAGGTGTTCACCTCTGTTGATTGCCTGTGGCCTCTTGTACTGTGAATGTTAAGTCCTGCCATTTTGCCCAGATGCATAAATAATAACAGTAATTACTGGCCCAGCAATCAAAGTGTCGCCCCAGTGCGCTGGGCCTGTCTAGGGGAACAAATCGATAGGCATCTTAAAAGCCACATTGATTGTAGGGAGGGGGGAAAAAACACCAAGGGGGATGGGAAGATAGATAGAGACAGCAAGCGAGAGAAAGAGAGGGGTAGGGAAGGAGAGGAGGTGTGATAAGAGGAAGATGAAGAGGGATGGGTACACCACGAGAGAGGAGGGGAAAGAAAAGTACAATTACAAGAGTAATTGAGTGTATTTTTACATGAAAACTTGCAGTGATTTAGTGTTATTGATGGCAATAAAAAGAATAATGTTGGAGTCTAAACCCTAACGCTGTCCTATTCCAGAGTTTAACATTCACATGGCAACTACACAATGAAAAGCAATTGATCAGCGTTAATCATTCTTTTGTCTGGTGTGACTCTACAGTGAAGCCTTTATAACCTACAGGAGATGCAGGCGAAACCCACAACCCGCAGAACATACTTAAGCCAAGGCAGACAGTTGATGTGTTTTCCAGGACGGGGCTAACTTTGTATTGCAATAATCTGGTTTTAGAAGACAGGCCCCCATGCACTGATTGGCATCCTGGTCCAAGGCGGTGCCTGCATGAATGCTACCCTCACCAAGCCCGAGGTTCACTGTTCAAATATGTGTTTCAGAAAAACCGCAGTATCTTTATATTTATGTTCTCAAGCCTGCTTTAGATCCTCTTGATGCGAAACAAAGAAAATAAATGCTTTCTGTGTTTCACAACTTGATTTAAATTATGTTCATATATCTCAGACTGAATCCATTTTAGGGCTGTTTTAAACATCAACGAAACATTTAATTGTGATACTATTATCACAATAGTGAACATAGTGTCATATCCTGACGTTTTTGGATGAATATATAGATTGGAGGTAATTCTTGGACTCTTTACAATTTTCATTTTTTTGAACAAAACCCAAATCGCATTTTTTGAACTTTCAGCTGTTCAGCCTCTGAAAACACAAATCAAGTTTGAGCCATGAGGTCACTGACGGTCTTTCCGACAGGCCGAATATGTTACTAGCATGCAGAAGTTTTACCAATGGGTGAAGTATGTCAAATAACAAATATTTAATCCAGACAGGCCTTTGTAACTGCAATATGGCACAATATGGATTCAATATATTGTGTAAATCTAATCTAGTTAACTTTTGGCCCGTCTGGATATTTATGCTTCATCCTGGTATCCTAAAAACAGTGAATTGGTCCTTTAATTTCGCTCAGAATAGAAATATGGGGTTGTTGCTGAAATCTCCTTTGCCCATATATTCTTGAGTTAAACCTAACAGCTTTTATTTTTAATTTTTTGTTATTCCCTGTTTTTCCGCCAGGCCATATTGCCGATATCATAAACGTTTCACGCGTTGAAATATGGCCATCTTTAAAAGATCTTTAGTTTTTGATTTGTCTTGTTGCTCACATTTTAGTTCTGAAAACACTTTCATCCCTCTTATACAGAACATGGTCAAACATTCTCATGCTGTTTATATTTAGATGTAATGATTTGATGAATAAGACGGTGAATGTGAAAGAAAATCGTACTGAAGGATGACCAGACTCCTTTTATCTCCTTTTAAGTGCCTTAAAATAAATCAAATGGATTCAAATATAAAAAAAACTCAATAAATTAACCTCTTAGAAGCCTACAAAGCCATAATATCATCATCATCTGAGCTTGTAGGAATACTAATCACGGTTTCTGTAAGCCTCTGAATTTGAGGAAAGGAGTAGAAAAAATCCTAACAAACATTTAGTCAGATTTAAAGTGTGGAAAAGATGGTTACGCTGTGCGTTCTTTTAAACAATGTCTCGTTTATTTAGACCTTTTTAACCTTTTCCCTTTTCAAACAGATGTTAAAACAAACATGTTGTAAAAAAAAAATGAACAATGTTAGGCCAGAAAGATGACAGGCTAACAGGTGGAGCAGTGACAGACGGGAAGAAAGAAGGAAGGACCGAAAAGAAGGAACCAGACAGACAATTAACAGACAGAGAGAAAATAAAGTGAGGGAATAAGGGAGGAAAAGAGTGAGACAGTGAGTGTGCAAATAGAGCTTAAACGTGCAGTAGGAATGAAATTCGCCCTGGGATTGCCTAGGTAAACAAGGCAGCCGAGGCTTCTGTGGAGACGCTAATAAAACAGAGCTGTTCTTATCAGCTGAGCAGATGGCCTAACCCATCACATCTACTCAAACAGGGCCTAAGCCATCAGCATTCTAATGAAATTATTTATGATCGAAGATTACATTCGAAAACCTTGAACACACAACGCCACGACTACCTGCCTAAAAAGACGTGAGCGGGCGGAGATAGCGGGAGGTTTATGATCGGAGAAAGAGGGTGCGAGGGAACGCGCCAGAGGGAGCGTGTCGAGTGTTAACGGGCGCGAACGGCGAAGAAGGAAAAAAAAAAACCCCATATATATAGGGGAAAGAAAGGGAGAAAGAATTGAGGGGTAGGAGGGAAAGGACAAAACCATTTTGGTATGCTTTGTTGGCAAGTGGAAGGCGGTCGCCGGGGAAAGGGGAAGGACAGACAAACAAACGAGGCTCTGAGTGGAAAAGTAGAAGTGGTGGTTTGTTTTAGAGGGCATGTAGCCCCCGTGGATCGACCCTCCTGCTCTGCGTCTCGCGTCCCCCTCTTCCCCTCCCCACCCCTTCCGCCTGACCCCTCTGCCCCGGCTTACACCCCGGGCCGCTCCCCTGACAGTGGGGTTGCTTAGCCGACTTAGCTTAGGTCAGGCACCTTGACCAAGGGCACAGCCCCGTCTCACCCCCCCCCCACACACACACCCCCTCCCACACCGACGCCTCTACAGGTATTTATTTATTTGTTTTATTCCCCAGCAATCCTCATATAGCATCTCACAGTGGGACAGAGAATGGGGATGAAACAGGAGGAGGAGACAGGAGGCAGAAAAAAAGGACGGAGAAGTAAGAATACTGTCCAGTGGAAGGGGGGGGGGAAAAAGGATAAATAGGCTAAAGAGAAAGGAGGAAGAATGGGAGATGGAGGGAGGAGAGAATTGATCTGCGAATGGTTAGTATGCAGCCCCCCCTCCCCTCCCCTTCGACCCCCTCCCTCCTTCCTCCCTCTCCCATCAGTCAGTGAAGGCTTCTAGTGTGTTGTGGACCACTGCCCGGATGCCTCATACATATTAAAGCCCCCTGCTATTATTTATATCATGTCTCTCCTCCTCCCCCCACCTTGCTCCATGCCCCTCCACACCACCATACATACATGCACGTGGGTCTCAGTCTGCACGCACGCACACACACTCACTCACCCGCACACACAGATGTTCCTACAGACACACACACACACACACAATGACAGAAAAATAATAAAAAAAAAACAAAAACAGACAGTCTGGTCACATACGCAGCGAAACAGAGGCGTATGCGCGCTGTGGGCTCGCATACGCGTCCCACCCGCACGCTTGCGCGCACACCCACACCCACACACACACACTCAGAGAAATTTGAATGATCTCGGCGTCTCCTCGAGTCTCTCTCGCTCTCCATCCCATACCTGTTTTTGTGTCTGAGCCCGACTCATCCTCTCGATTGCACCGTCTTTTTCTCATCTTCTAATTTCTGCTTGATCGTTTTTCAATCCCTCCCTCCTGCCTGTGATGGAGCGATATTATTCGGATAGGTCTTAAGCCCCAGAAAAGCCCATAAGGACCTGTTTGTCTCGCTACCTTGTTTCCCAATGCCACAAGGCGGGGGAACTCTGTCTCTTTCATACTGTTTGTCCATTCGGACTCAGGGTTTGTTAAATTTGTCTTTGGCTCGGAACAGATCTTGATTTAATTGAAAGAAAAAGAGAAAAAAAAAGTTCAACCTGAGCTAAATCCAAGGAGGGATTGAACAGTAATTGTTTTAAAGCATTAATGCTGATATAAAAGCGTTAAATGGAGATGAAACAGGAGGAGAACAAATAAACTTAATCTCAGGACAAAAAAAGAGTTATCGCAGGAAAATAATCAGAGTTTGGATACAAACAGAGGAGAAAAGGAATCCGAAAAAATAAACACTTTATTGTAACGATGTTAACATGTAGAAAATATTTATTTCAATTACATTTTCAGCATGAAAACATTGTCTATATTCTGGAGGTTGCAGGACCTGGAACCAAACTATCTTCAAACTTTCTCTTATTTCGATCATCTAAATTCTCTGATGAAGGAGCAAAATGAAGACATTCAATTTGGACAGCAACGTTTGAGCAATGAAATGCAGAATTTTGTCCACTAAAGACCCATAAATGCACATTAAACAGCTAGACGTGAAGGCAACTTACTTAATTCACTGATACACAAAAACAAGAAAGTCAACCAAATGTTTTTAGGTTTAGAGTGATTTCCTTGTTTCCTTCAGATGATTTTCCACTCACCGTTAGCGTGATTGTCCTAAAAACGACTCATCAGTCTGAAATCTTCAAGCCATAATCAGAGCTGCAGAAGCTTCTTCTGAAGAAAGGAGAAATGTTTCGAGGAAAGTCATAGAGTAGAAAAACAGAATACAACTTTTAATTGTACAAATGAAAAGCAGAGGCAGACCTAGAATGACATCAATTTTCTACAAACGCTGGCTTCTTTCTGTTTATCACAGTAACATCACATTTCACTAACAAGAGGGTTAAAAAGGTCATTTCTGAAAAAGCTGGTTGTTCACAGAGTTCTGAATCCAAGTATATTAACGGAAATGCAATTAGGCCTGATAATCTGGGATAATCTGGTGCACGTTTTCCTTCCACTGAACTTCCGATGAAAACGCTTGGATTCATCACTGTCTGGAGAGCTAGCTTCTTTAGCAATGACATTTTGTGGCTTAACCTTCAATCTGCCAATCAAGTTTATTTGTATAGCACAATTCAGCAACTAGGCAGTTTGAGGTTTTTACATCATAACAATGTAAACTAAAATAATATCAGCAACCCTCGTGATTATACAGCTTACTGATCCAGACTGAGACCCTGGCATATTTTTGAGTTAATTAGTTGATTAGGCTGTGACATCATTCGCTTCCGATTTTTAACTTTTAAACAATCTACACGATGTGTAAGTTTCACTATCTAAAAGATAACAAAAATATTAAATTTTTTCACAATATCTATATATGGTTTTAGATGTATTTTTATTCCAAATCATGCGATGTTTATTACTCTGTCTGCAAACAAATGTGAACTTAAAGTCAATTTTTTTTTTTTTATCCATGAAGGCTGACATAATTTTAGCATTTATTTTCTCAATCAATGCACAGAAGGTTGTATTGGTATTTCAAGCTGCTTTTTCCTGATGTGCACTACTCTGCATATTTGTTTTTTTTTGCTTACACTGTATGCTTTGCTATTTGCAAAATGGACAAAACTCATCATCTTTTTCTGGAGGATTTCAAAACTGCAATGAATTTTAGAAGAACGTCTATTTTCAAAGAAGCTAAAGATTTTTTTTAAACCCTAATCATGTAGTTTAACATTACATGCATAGTGTTGAAAATAAAGTGCTAATGACACAGCATAGGAACTACAATATGAAGGTAAAAAAGAAGGGGAAAAAAAGCCCACCCTTCTCATTAAATGAGATAAAATAGGATTACTGCGTTGATAATCCCATTTCTTGAACCACCCTTAAATGTCTATTGAAACTCTCTGGAATATTAAAAGCGGTTTTGTCTGTCACAGTAAAAACAATATCCTTTCCTGTGAGATGTACAGTCACAGCTGGAAATACTTGAGTGGTGCCAGAGAATAGCGTGCAGAAGGCCCAACATGATGCAAACAGTATGCTGAGGAAATAGGAGCGTTTTATTTAAAGCCCTGTGAGGATGCCGGATGTGACTACCCAGACGGTCATAATGATTTATGCGAATGTCTGTTCTACATGTGTGAAAGTAGCATGCAAGCCAGCAGGAAGGAACAAGTTATCAGTCGGGTTTGTTGAAATGTTCATGTGGGGAGTTTACACCGAGGCACTGATGTGATGCTGATCTCAAAAATGCCACTGCAGAATCATTTTCACATTTTGTCCTGCTAGAACCATAAAATCCCAGGTGTTTTATTTGTACCCTAAATAAATGCAATCATGTTTCTTTCAGAAGTCACCTAGTTAGTATTTAAAACACACCAGTGTGTAGACAAGAAGAGCCTCGTGAAGGTCAAGGAGCACACTAGAAAGGCCAGAGAATTATGGAGAAGTTTAACCAGCATTGGTTTATAAAGAAAAGTCTTTGAGCATCATCTGCAAACTTACATACAAACTCATATTAAAACACTAGATAACAAGGCCATCAACCAGAGTCGTAGCCAAATGGGTTGTGGTAACCCTGTAGTTACTACAGAGATCTATTGATCAAGTGGAGGAATCTGACAACAAGACACACTTTTGTCACACACTCTACAAATTTAACTTTTAGAATAAAGTTGCAAGAAAGTTTTCTTGTAGCTTGTAAGCCGGTAGAGGAGACCAAAACATGTGGAAGAAGATGCTTTGGCAGTAAAACGTCAACTGATAATTTGCCCGGGAGGCAAAAATGGGAAACTAACACAGCTCATCATTCTGAACACATCACCTCCACAGTGACACACGGTGGCAGCAGCATCATGATGTGGAATGGCTTTTCTTCAAGTGGGACAGAGTTGGAATTAAGGGGATCTAAATACAGAGCAATGCTGGGGGCGGAAAAAAATCCTTTTAGAGACTGTACAACATTGTATATTATAGGTACAGCCAAAGCTAAAGATCAACATATTCATGTTTTAGATTGACCTAGTCAAAGTCCACATAGGTGCACTGTGTGAGATCTGTCTCTTTCTGCCCATTCAGCTTACTTGACACACCATCTGATTCAATAACTGCATATCCACTTAATTGTTCACTTAAGCTATAAGTAATCAGTTAATATTTTGTGCTTTTCTCTGTGCGACAGACAAAATGTTGTATGCATGTCTTGTCACTAGTAGAAATGCCAAAGGAGAACGTGTTGAAGATGCAGCATGATGCCGTCAGTGTGCTCAGGGAAAGTGAGCGTTTTATTTAAACTCTGCTGAGGATGTCGGATAAGACTACCCAGGTAGCCATAATGATTTATGCTAATATCTGTTCTACATGTGTAAGCATAGACAGTAGAAATAAACAAGTTGAAATCAGCATGCAGTCCAACAGCAAAAAAAAAAAAAAAAAAAATCTTATCACTTTGAGTTATTAAATTACACCCTGTTTTTATTACATCTTCCAGAAAAAAAAAAAAAGGCAAAGTGTGGATGTTCAGTGGCTTGCAGAAGTAGTAATGCTCCATGAACATTTGAACATTTTGTTGATTGCAACCACAAATTTCCCTCCACCTGTGTGTAATTTATTATTGATCCCTGTAGAAATCCTGCGGTTTTGTGACGGATCTCGAGAGATCTGTCAGCATTGTAGGACAAACAGAATCATAAAGACCGAGGAACACAGAAGACGAGTTTTGGGGGAAAAGGTTTGCATGCATTAAAGGAGCTGTATGGGGGGGGGAAAGATCATACATGACCATCATGCTGAGGGAAACGCTTGCCTTCAGCGTGGGAAACACTGCAGGGAAACTAGTTGGACTTGATTGGAAGACGGATGGAGCTAAATCGAAGGCAGTCCTGGAAAGAAGAAAGAAAAACTTCAGACCGACACAGATTTTCACCCTTCCTCATGGAAGTTCTGTCACATTGTAACATAACTATCTGAGGTCCAGACTTAAATCTCATCATGAGATTTCCAGTTTGACAAAAAGCCAATTTTAGACCAATTTATGTTCCCTATCTCCACATCTGTGACAGGAAAAAGAACTTAATCTTTTGATTTTATAAAAGATTCTGGCCGTCTCGTCAAACGGACTTCTCTTCCTTTTTGCAGAGGTTCGATCCAGTTACTGTTAGTCTAAAGAGTGCGTGATTGCAGATGTTTCTTTAGAGAGAAAAGAAGCAGAATCTGCGTTGGTGCTCTTGTTGTCATGCAGGTGATAAGTTTCCCCTAATCAAAACAGATGTTTTGACCAACTTCTGCATAATCACCCTTTTAGCCTCCATATTTAGATTTAGACACAGTCGCACCATTTTCCACAAAAACACAAATTCATAGATTGGGTCTGGGAAGTTCCATGGGACCTTTGGCAGCTCTTCTATTTGGGATTTTTATTTTTATTTTTTTTTTAAATCCAGCCCTTTTCTTTCATCCCCGCTCTCTCTGATGGGGTTTCCTTCTCACCCTCCTTCACCCTCATTCCTCCACTCCCTCCTTCTCGACTCTTCTTGCGCTCTTCCCTGGTTGTGATGTCCTTGAGGACCAGCTGAAGCTCCCATAAAGCCTGCAGTAAATGGCTCTAATCCGGTAATAAATGGCTGTGTCCTACAGACAAGGGTGTGAGGCTGCTGTGGCCGTGGGTTTTATCAGATGGAATGGTTTTGCCACACAGACACACACGTTGCGGAAACACACAAACATTCACAGATGTAACAGAAGCTGCATACCATAATAGAAGGCCTTTACACCCCGATATTGTTTCCTTCTCTCTCTCTCTCTCTCTCTCTCACACACACACACACACACACACTCATTTATACACCTTCAGATGGAACCACAGCATCTTAGATTGCGCAGCTTTTATGGATGCCATGCAACAGCGGCACCATTATTACCTTTAAATGATTAGAGATGCGACTGTGATGTATTATGATGATAGCATCGTGTGGAGCTGTTGCACCACTCTTTATGCCGGCTGGGGAAGACTGTAACTGAAAGAAGGAGCAGGGAGGGACACAATAGGAAGAATAGTAATGTGACCTTTTGAGATAGTTGGAGTTCACCTGTATTTAATCAACAAATACAATTGATTTTTATCTCTCCGGGTTTTATTTGTGTACCACTGTAGTGACATAGCCCTCAGAGGCTGGATTGTGTTGTGTGTGTGTGTGTGTGTGTGTGCGTGTGGGTGTGTGTATGCGTGTGTGTGTATGCGTGTGTGTGTGTAAGATGGGTGGGGGGGATGTCTTACAACCTCCTCATTCCTTGTTGAGTAGTAACCCAGAGCGGTGCTTTCATTTTCCTGTCATAACATATATTGATTTTTTTTTTTTTTTCCCCCCCTACCCATGTGTGTGAGCTGTACCTGCACACGCGGAGGTGTTTGTGCTCTAAGCGTTAGACTCTGATGGGTGGCTGTGCCTGCGTTCAGGTGGAGCTGACCGGCAGCAGCGTGTTCGACTACATCCACCCGGCGGACCACGTGGAGATGGCCGAGCGGCTGGGGATCAAACCGCATCTGCGGGCCGAAGCTGGCTGCCACATTGCCCCGGACAGCGCCTCCAGCACCGCCTCCACCTCTTCACTAGCCGGTACCCCTGAGCCTGGTACTTTTTGTCCCGTAATAAGCAGCTAAATGTAGATTTTTGCCGTTTCCCTAAGCAAAGTCTCTGGCCACATGATATGGTAGTGGTAGTTTTTTTTCTTTTGTTTATCAGTCATTGATAAAAATGGTGTTTTTATCTTTGACAGCAGGTCCCTCCAGTCCTCATTCTGCTGCTGACGATCCCCCAGAACGTGGCTTTTTCATCCGAATGAAGTCCACACTCACCAAAAGAGGCCTGCATGTCAAATCCTCTGGATACAAGGTAACTCACCATAATCTCAAAATATTAATTCAGTAACTTTAGGTAGAGGTTACAGTTTCATACCGATCATGATATGCTTATTGTCTGAAGTAGAGGAAGTGCTGTTACTACCAGAGTTCTTGAACAAGATTTTCTTGACTTGTTTCCAGTTTTATTTTTTATATTTTGTTTGATTTTTCCATCTGCCAATGCCAGTTATTTTGTTGGTTTGTTTGTTTGTTTTTTACCAATTCTGATATTTTTAAGGATTATAGCAAGTAAACAAAGCAAAATGTTGCAGGTTATTTTACAGATGTATTAGTATTGTATTCCAGATTAAATTACAAGTAGCCGCATTTTTGCAGTAAAGCATGTCTTAGATTAAAGGATATGTCCGTAACATTTGTCTATTTTTTTTAAATGAACTTGAAGTGCATCAAATACATTCTGTTGGTCGATGTGGTTGTAGACTGAAAATAGTCGGAGATCTTAGTTTTAATACTTTCTATTTTGATTTTTCATTGTTCAACCTGCATGTCAATCAGAGCCAATCTCTGGCAATGTCTTTTTTTTTTTTGTTCAGCATCCGTAGCATTTTCTTCAGCTATATGGAGCATAGAGGCCTCTGGGTAACTTTGCCTCCTCACCAATTTGTGCTCTCATTTTTACCCATGAGTTGCCTTTTTGTCCCTTCCTAATTACGTTTTGTACCTACAATAATTTCACAGCCAGCTTACTCAAAGCATTGTGAAAAAATGCATTGACAGTCATAAAATGCTCACACAGTATACATAACTTAACTCAATAGTTTATCATTTTCAGCCTAGTTGCATTTGTTTTGTTCGGGTGACGAAATAACCCAGAAAAATATTCTACGGATAAAATGTGGAACACACTAGTTCCATGTATTTGGTTCTCATCTTAAGTTGACCTTGTGAGTGACAGATTGTGTCCCCGGATTAAGAAAAAGCAGACTTCCTGATGACAGAAATATTTTTTTGTCCTACCGTCCAATAACTACGAGATAATTACAGAAGACTGGTGCCCAACTTCCTTTCAAAAGCACATTCAGCTATGATACGATGGAAATTAATGTTAAACAATAGCCTTGGGGTGAAATGAATAGCACACATCATATAATCCAGCTTCTTCTGTCCTACCTGTTGCTGCACACAACTGGTCAGCTGGCTGAAATAAGGCAACGACAGATTTCCCTCCCTTTGAAATTCAAATTTGTCTTCTTGGAAATATTTCTTTGGGGAAAAACAGCCAAGTTGTAAAAAATTAAAAAAGCATTGCCCATCACACATTTTAGTTTACACTGTCATAAGCATCATTTCTGTTTAGTTGTCGACCACACACTCCTTATTCAGCTAATTAATAGTCAAAAAAATGTTATGGACAACTTTTCTTATAACTATAATTATCATTAAGTCACTTTTTCTTAACAAAATAGGAAAACATTTTTCTGTTTTAAGACAAAACAGTAAGTTAATCTTGTACATTTTCACAAAAGATTTTTTGATACTCTATGAAAATTTTACCTCAGACGATCTCATTGCATCCAGAGAATAAACAGCAGAGATGGAAAGAGTTTAAAATGGTGTTGTCAATAAAAGTACAGTTACTTTGATAAAACGTTAACACGTAAAAGTTTAACTTAAATAAAAGTTAGCTTTAGTGAATACAAATTATAATCACAAGCAGCAGATAAAACTGGTACTATTGACATTTGATGTTTAAACATTGCAGAATATTAATATAGCACTGATTCATTTCCACCACTGCTAAACGGTAACATTATGTTGGATCAAAAAAGTCTCTAGTTGTTGTTTCTTGCTGCCCAGAGTTTCACAGCAGTCTTGTTTCATGGCTCTGACCTTATCACACACCGAACCAACTCGCCTCACAGAGTAGACCGCTCCCGAAGCTGTAATGTCAGACCGGCTCCATTCTTGTTTTGGTATTTTGTTTACAGCGTTCACCCCGTCCAATTATTCAGTTCGATCTCCACTCGGATGTATCGATGTGTTAGTTTGTGCTCCTACCTGGCTTTGTTTTTGAGGACCACGCTCTGCTTGTCAGGTCATCCATGTGACCGGTCGGATCCGCTGCCGCCCCGCACTCGTCCCGGGTTCCACGCGCTCAGTCCGTCGCCCGATGGGCTTGGTGGCTCTGGCGCACACGCTCCCGCCCTCCACGCTCAACGAAGTCCGCATGGAGAGCAACATGTTTGTCTTCCGAGTGAACATGGACTTGCAGGTCACATACTGTGAAAACAGGTAGCTTATTTCATAATCATAATTTTTGTGCGGACAATAAGTGCCACAGCACATTTGTCCAACGTGTGAATTTTTTGTTTTATGTAGTTTGTTGATTTTTTTTCTTTCTGGAGTGTGCCCACAGTCATGTTTTTTCATGAGCGGCTGGCAGAATCCCCAGCCAGCTGGTGGTTTTTAGAAAATACATCTGCTTCTGTTTAGTTGACAAATTAGTTTTTTTTTTTTGTTTGTTTTTTTTATTTTTTTTTATTCATTGCTCCACAGGATCTCAGAGTATATGGATCTGACCCCAGCGGAAGTGGTGGGACATACCTGTTATCATTTCGTCCATGTGGAAGATCTGGAAAATATCCGGCAGAGCCACGAGGACCGTGAGTCACGCACACATTTCCGCATGCAGACAGCTTCTCACCAGTGATATTGGGATGCCGTCGGTGTGCATTGTCTGGTTGTGCAAGGCGCCCTCTGCTGCCACATTTCTGAACTAACCAACCTCTCTGCTTTCTCGCCGTTAGTGCTGAGGAAAGGCCAAGTGGTGACAGGCTACTACCGCTGGCTTCAGAGGAGAGGAGGTTACCTGTGGATCCAGTCCACTGCCACCGTCTCCATCAATCACAAAGCCCCCCATGAGCGCAACGTCATCTGGGTCAACTACGTCCTGAGGTCGGTCCGGCAGCTGCACATTCGCAGGCTCTTATCAAATAAAGCTGTTGTTACACGCGGACAATATTATGCCTGTGTGCAGAAATCCTCTCGGAGGGGGAATAGGTGATGAAACATGCAGGGATTATTGGTGGAGATTTGGAGGTTACTGAGAAAGTACTGACTTCAAAGCATATTATTTTTGAGCTTGTTAATTCTGACAGCCTTAACCCAAACTGTTGAAATACAGCATGACTTAGAAATATAAGTGCTTTCATTATTTTTAAGGATACCTGACAAGGAGAGCGAGAAAGGGCAAAGTGTTGGCGAAACCAGGAGTAGGCAGCTTTACCGTGTTGAATCAACAAAGTTCATTAGACTTTAACAAGCGCAGGGTATTGTGTAATATACGCACGCAGCTCCGACCGGCTCCGCTCCTATCAATCACACATCTCAGATGATTTGCACTTGACTCACCCTGTGGCTACAACAAGTAGCAAAATGGAGCAGGAAGATTTTAAGCAAATCTAAAAACAGGAGAAGTTATATTGCTAACTGAGACTATGCTGTAAAAACTAAAACATAATTAAAATAATATGTCAGGTCTACTTGGGGCCTATAATTAAAATTATAGGATCAGGTTCCAACACAAAGCCTACCGACTCCGGCCAAGTCAGGCTGGATTTTTTTTAAAAAAATTTTTTGTCCCAGTCTAAACTTTACTCTTTATATGTTGTTTCTTTTGTCGCAGTTTTGCTAATATTTTTGGTGATTTCTGTCCAGGGAAGATTCATTACTGTTTTCATGTTTTCTCCATACATGGATGAAGGCTTTTACTGTGGGCTACTGAATTCGCAAAACCTTGGAAAACGTTTTTGCAACACTTCCTAAACCAGCACATGCGATCGGCACTGTTCTTCATCGTTCCATTTTCTTTAGACTGGTGCACGTTGCATTGCATGTTGGGAGCTTTCAGCAAGCGTCATGCTATCAGACAGGTTCTTTTTATGTCATTTGTGGACTCTTCACATCTGATTGTTATCAGGCAAAAAACTCATTCGGCATTTAATAAGGGGGCCATTTTAACTTTCACATAGGGCCTAAAGAAGTAATCAAATCACCGTTTGAAAACTGTGTTTGCTTCATTCTTGTCTGAATAACAAAAGCAACGTATATTACTTTGTGGGGGATGTTTAGAGTGAAGGTGTAGGGGGTTGTCACAAAGGAATGGCAGATCGTCATTGTCACACTTGTTTCTTCTTTTGAAAGTTCCGTTTTGAAAATACAGAAAAGATTCTTTTAAAAGTTACTTTGAATCAGTTAGTAAGCTGCTTAAAAGTCCTCGTATTTTCTGTGGTGTGATCCAACATTATTAGTATGCAGCAATATAACAATGCCTTCTTGTTATTCAGCTCTGTTGCTCTGAATTAGCAGATATGATCCTATTGAAAAGCTTTTAGGCTGAAACGCAGCATTTCAAATGTCTTCACCTTGTTTTTAAATATAAATTACCTTTTAAATGCTGTATTACTCTTGGTTATGTCTTAATGTATTTTATACATACACACAGACGCATGCAGAGTAGCTAAATGCTGGCTGTACAGCGAAGCAGTCAGACAAAAACAAGAGGAGTAGGCTGAATTTCAATGCTAATTAGACTAAAGCTATATAATTAGTACAAATGGATGTCAGAATTTTAGGTCTGAATGGTGTTTTAGTTAATTAGTGTTGTAATTACAAGAGCTCATTAACTTCTCGAACAGCCTCCCCTCCTTGTTGGAGCTTAACTTTGTATAGGTGGGCTGCTAAATGGGACGCAGTGTGCGTTTTTGTGTGCGTGTTCACGCGTATGGTTGTTTATTAAGGACTGTTTAAGGGGCCGAGGGTGTGTTAGGCAGAGGTTAGAAGCAGCTGAGGTAGTTTCGCTATTGGAGGCTGTTATTTGCCTGATTATATGTTGTTTCTGTCTCTAAGTATTCACTCAAACTAGTGCTGCTGCTTTTGTTTTGTTTTTTTTTTTACATAAGTGGATTTAAGTGGTTGATCAGTTGTTTATCTCTCTCTCTCGCTCTCTCTCTCCTCTCTCTCCATCCAGTCGAACTGAGATGCCCGACACTCCGCTGGATCTGCTGCAGCTACCGGAGAGCATAAGAGCGGAGAGACTTCGAGTCAGCTCGTCCCCCAGCGACGGCTCCCCGCAGGCCCGAGGTAGAGCACGTCACTTGTCATGCACGTAGAAAATACCAGTTCCCGCCAAAAGTATTCACACTTTTGAGCTTTTCAGCTATTTTTCACATCATAGCCACAAATGTCAAGGGGTTTTAACGGAATTTTATGTAATAGAGAAGCAAAAAATAGCACAAATTTGTGACATGGGAAGGAAATAAGTCTGAATTTGTGTTCAGCCGCCGTCTTATACCACTGAAAATCAAATCCAGAATCCAGGAATTGCTCAAATCTGATGCCACACCTTGTTTGTTTACATAATGCGAAGAAGAAAATTGTCTCGGTGTCTCAGTGTCTTCTTCAGAGCATGTGCATAGTGCCACTTTATAGGTCATTTTATTTATATGGCACATTTTTAGCAACAAGGCATTTCAAACATAAGATAATTAATCAGTTAACTATTTAATCCTCACTTGTTAATAAAAATGCTGTCAAACATTTGACTTTGCAATTTAGCATTTTTTAAATCGGGCCTCTGTCTCTTTAAGAAGTTCCCGCTCTTTCTGACACTCCGCCTTCAGCATAATACTGTTAATCAAACTTTGGCAACATCGTCAGCAGCGTTGTACTCAAAAGCAGTTTGAACGACGAGTTCAACCCTTTAATAACCAAGGAACACTTGGCACATGGAAGTGGCAGCGTCATGATGTGGGGATCTATTTGTTAGAAGAGGCCGGATAAAAGTCCAAACCTAAATCTGGTTGTGAATCTGTGGCAGGATTTGAGTCCCCATCAAATCTGAATGAGCTTGGGTTATTTTGCAATAAAGAACAGATGAAATATTTCTCTAGAAGTCCAAAGAAAGATCTGCAGCAGTAATAAGAATGCAAATATATAAAACCTATGTGTCTTTTTTCTTCAGTCATTTCTGTTATGCACTACTTTACATCGGCTTGTTGCATAAAATCCTGAAAACGTACACAAAGGGTTTGAGGTGTGAGTAATTTAGTGAAGAACAGCGTCTCCTCTCTTCATTGAAATGTCTTTTCCTGCTCAGGTCAACCACCGGTGAAGACAGTCGGAAAGAGTGACCCTGACAGCAAAGGGAGAGAGAAATTCGCTGCCCCGGCCGTCCAATCAGAGGAAAGGAGGAAGCGCCTGCTAAGGTCCGACCACGAGGGAGCGCCTCCTGAGAGCCGCCGTCGCCTGGAGGAACTTCGGCACACGGAGGAAGTGGTGTCGGCCTCCTCAGACCTCGCAAGCGAAAGCGAGGGCGATGAGGAGGAAGAGGCGGAGTGGGAGCAGGGGGGCGACAGCGACAGACTGAAGCAGGAAGACAGCGGGGGAGGGGGCAAACAGGGCAGAGGAGGGGACGCCCCGACGGGAGGGGACAGAGCGGGCCGGGTGCACAATGGCCGGGCCGTCATCCAGCAGCTGAAAAGCGTGGTGGCACCGTCCACTCTGCCGCAAAGTCCCACCATCAAGACTGAACACGAAGTCCTGTCCACCGGAGGGCGCTGGGGGTCCCACACGCACGCCTCACAGCCGCAGCCGACGCACGCGCACACGCCGTCCAGCAGCCTGAACGGCGACAGCCCCACCACCCCAATCCCAGACTCCTCGTCCAGCAGCGAGGCGCCGCCGAAGGGCCTGTTCACCCCTCCGTCTCCCGCCCTGTCCCCTGCCATGTCCGTGTCCTCCCCGCAGCCCCGCGAGGACAGGGTCGTCTCCGGGATAGTGAGCCGCGGCGCCGCGGGCGGCGGCACCGGAAACGGCCCCGACTTCGAGCTGCTCCAAAGACTGGCGGGCGGCGCGGCGGGACGGGTCCTCTTCCACCCCCTCGCCCTCGGCCCGCAGGGCCCTCAGAGCCTCTACGCCCCCAGCACCATCCGCTACGCTCCACCGGAGCTGCCTCCCTCCCACCACCACGGCGGGGGCCACGGCGACAGCCTGCAGCTACGCTCGGACCACCACAAGGGACCCCCGCCGACCTTCTTCCCGCACTTGCAGCGGCTGGCCGGGCTGCCACCCTTCAGCGGTTTCTCGCCGTCTGACAGCCCTTTCTCCTCCGGCCTGCCTTTCTGTATGAACGGACTGAGGGGGGCCGCGGGCACGGAGGAAGACTGAACCTCACCGGGGGAGAAGGAGAGAGGAGAGAAAATCAAAAATGAAGTGACATGACAGACCGAGAGGCCCCGCAAAAAGGGCATGAAAGACAGAAATGGCCTCTAAGGACGTTACTAATTGGACAATGAGCCGAGTCACTGCAGTCTTGAAGAACGCGACACAAAAATCCACGGTGAACCAGTGACAGCAGCTCTCAGAGAAAACCGAACACGGACACTTTTGATCGGCTGTCCCTAAAGACGTCTCATCTCCGCAACAATACAGAACTCTGCTCAGTCCTCCTCAAAGACGACCGCGCCGCTTTCTGTGTCTCTTCCACTTGGAGAAGCCATACTGTACATAGCTACGAACGAAACCACGAAGACCCTCAGCTTACATCCATGTCACTTTTACTCCAGTTAAACCAGTAGGAGGAGGACTCTTGCCAGTAGGGGGGAGGGGGGGTGAAAAGAGACATTTGGAGTAAAATGTTTTTATCATTGCAGTATTCTAAAAGTATCTCTTCCACTGGGTTTCCCTTAATATAGATAGAGATGACCTTTTGATGTTTTATATGGGATCTCTGAAAGCTATTACAGGAGCGTTCATCAGTCAGCCATACTTAAAGCACAGTGTTGGGACAGAGCCGTGAGTCACGTGGTCCCAGACATTCCAGTATTATATACAGAGTGGAAAAACTGCATCGCAGACAGTTGTTGTTTGAATATAAGATGGTAATTTGTTTGACTAAGTGTTAATCATAGAATATTCTTTATGAAGCTGAGGTTGTGTTTGTGTATGAAAGCCATACCGTTTATTTTTTTTCTTTTCTTTTCTTTTATTATCATTTAATTATTATTTTTTTTAACATTAATTCATTGATGTAGGATCTTTGTTTCCAGACAAATTAACATAGTTTTATCGGATTTTTTTTTTTTTGTTTTGTTTTGTTTTTTTTGGGAGGGGGTTTTGTGAAAAAGTATATTTCTGAGAATGTTTAGAGGAGGACGTGGTGCAGGACAGGAATGTTTTAGTCACCTGGACCTCTTGTGTTTTTTTTTTTATGAGCACTTACTGAAATTTGTTCCGGCGTGAACTCAATGCACTTGGTGACTCGGATGTTTGATCCTGTTAAAACAGAAAAAAAAACAACAGAAGCGGTCGTTAATAATATAGACTTGACTGCAGAGCACTGAAAGGGGGGAGGGGCGGCGGTATTTGTGTTAAAAAAAAAATAAATAAATAATAATAATAATTAAAAAAAAAGACAAAGACAGGTCGATAAATAGACCCTTGTGGTCATTAAAATATGACCATTTGGGGTCGATAAAACAAAGCTGTCAACTCGGTGAGGGGTTTTAAATTAAAGTAGAGGAACGGGGCTCTCGGCGTTAATTAGCGTCTCCGGTGAAGATGTGCACGTGAAGTCATCTTTTATTGCAGCAGCGTAGCGCCGCAATAAATACCTACTTTTAATTTGAACGCTAACATTCAGAGAGCATTAAAAGCAAAACGGTCGACGTAACGAAGGAGTCATTTACCGCAATTAGCGATGCCCTGAAATAAATGCAAGAAAAGCAGCAAAACAAAAATGTTTTCTCCCCTTTTTGAAATGTATAAGATCACAAAGTGACTGCACTCGATAGAAGGACGCTCCTGTTGCTGCGCACTGCTGGTCAGCTGTCTGAAAGTACAGCTGCTACACTTTACTCACCATTACAGGGATGACAAATTGAGCTGGTCATAATTATTCATAATGCAAGTAAAGATCCACTTACTGTCATTATCATCGCTCAGACGGAAAGCCGAGAAAGTTGCAGTATGAAAATATAATAATGCGCATGAGAATATTTACGCGCGTCAGTGGAGAAAGACGGACAATCATCATTCTGTATAAACGAAACAATCGTCACTCGTGACTAATATTAAAGCAAATCTACTGAAATTGGAGTCACAGAAAGGTTGAATAAATGCTTCGTAGTGAGAAAAAATGATTCGTAGCTGATGTTTATGCTTTCAATTTGCTTTAGTTTACGTATCAGAATCGGAGTAAAAAAGATACATTTTGCGGCTACCATGGCTAGAATCTAAATATCAGTGGATTGCATAAAATTAAAGGGGTCAGGCATAATTGTTGCTTTTCCGTTTTCTATAAAAGCTCTGAAATTAATCAGTGTTTCATGCATTCTCATGCCAGCCCACGTGTCCAAGGGATTTATGTAAATTATTGAGTGAATCATGACGGCGTAGTGTTAGTTTTACCTCTTTTTCTGAAAGGGATCTGGAGATTTAAACGAAACTCTGGAGGGAAGAGCCGATCAGGTAGATGCGCTACAAAAAGACGTGGAAACGCCGGATCATCAAGACAGAAAGAGAAAGTTTAAAAAAACAAAACAGTGGTTTAGAATTACATACTGGCCCGTGCTGACGAAGTCATTTGAAGTCATAAACTATAGTCTATTCCTGGGGTTTACGTACAATGCAACATGGAGACCCAATTTCTCTTTGCTGCTTTCTAAAAAGGAAAAAGACAGGAGAAATAAACTTTCCCATAGTCAGAGCTAAAAGTTTACCTGAAACGAAACTTAAGCTGGAGAAGTCCCTAAGCTCACCTTGCCACCATGTACAGTTAGCAGGATGCTAAAGGGGGAGAAATACAATATATTTCCAAAGTTGTTCATTTTTGCAATGAAAGATGAATTCATTTTGAGGCTTTTTTGCACATCTTTTATCCAGGATGCCAATAAATGTCGTGGGTGCAAAACAAAAACTGTTTGCTTTCTACTAATTGAAATGCTTTTCAAGGTCGACAAGAAGAGCATTTTCCACTTTTCAATTTGTGCTCGTGCCAGACGAGACACTCGAGATCGAAGGGTACGCAATTTGAAAACATTGAAATCCTAAAGTTTGACATTTTTCACAAAGAAATCTCTGCAATAACGCATCCAGTACTTAATGCATTAAGTAGTCCATAAATTATATTAAAAAAAAATTTAAAAAAGATAGGAACTAAAAATTGTTTCTTAGCACTTTGGAATGAGGTCTTTTGCACCTAAAACACAGGAAAAAAAAAAATAAAGTCAAAAGCTTATAATATTGGGGGCTTTTTTTTTTTTTTCTTGCCTTCACGATGAGATTATAGTTTAGTTTCCGCTGAGGATTTTAGTTCACACACAAACCGTTCAATCTGCTGTGTGCAATACGCGCATCTGTTGTAGCCGTCACAAATGCCGAGTGTGGGAGCGCGCTTGTTCTCGGATGTTTACCGGTGCAAAACTGCGAGTGTGGATGCGGTTCCGAGTGTGTGTGTGTGTGTGTGTGTGTGTGTGTTTGTTTGTTTGCGTGCGTGTCTGTGTGTGTGTGTCTGTGTGTGTGTGTCTTTTTGTTTGGGTCTTTTGTTCTCGTTGTTGCCGAATTTAAGAAAAAAAAAAGAAAAAAGAAAGAAAAAAAACAAAGCTAACCCCTATGCCCATCACTGTGAATCTAACATTATCCTTCTCACATGTTTGTGAATATGTCAGCCGCCACCCATCGAAGAAAACGAACAAATGTAAAGAGCAAAAAATAAAAAAATGATGCAGATGACGATAACAATAAAATATTCCAGTAGAGGAGCACAAGTATAGATTTTGTCGTATTTTCTTCACTCTTGCGCACATTTCAACCTAATTAGAGTGTGAAATATATTAAAGCCCGGCTGACACTTTATAAAGATGAGCTTGTTCCTCATTCATATTTGCATTTTGCACATTTGTCATTTTTCAACACACATCTTGATGAAGTATTTAACAGAATACATGATGCTGCTCTTAAGCACATTTTCTCTCCTTTGAAGTGTTTATTTTCTGTCAGATTTTTTACATTTTAATGTAACATCCTTGGATCATATTATATTTTTATTCGATACTGGCAGGCAAACAAAAACACACGATGCACATTTTCTAATCATGCAGAGCAGGGAAAGTTAAATTGTTTATTTTTTTTCTATTACAAATCAAAAATAAATTGGTGTGCACTGGGATCCGCCATGTTTTTACAATATTTTGTAATCTCAAAATTACAGCTGCGAGTATTTTTAGGGTGATTTTCTTTTTGCTTTCAGCATCCAGAGACTTTTTTTTTTTGTTATAGACTGCTTCTTCCTCTTACAGCGGTTCAGGCTTCGGTCATTTATGAAGTTTGGTTTCCAAGTCTTGCCAGTAATTCTTCATTTGATTCAGGTCTAAGACGTCCTGCTTCTGCTAACGAAGAACATTCCCCAAAGCGTGATGCTGCCGTCTTTTATAACTTAGTAAAGTTTACCAATTGAAATTCAGACCAGAAAGTTTCATTTCGGCCCGTTGGTTCACCTGCTTGCTGCATCTCCTGCATAGTTTGTGGGAAACTGATGATGTCGGCTTTCAAGTCACAGAAAAGCAACAATCAGTTGCTGCTCTGCAACACGAATCATCAGAGTTTCTCATAAAGGCCTTCACTGAACAGCAGTTTTTATAATAACGACACAGTGGCTCTCTTCACTAATTAACTGACCTCTGAAGGTGATTAGATTTTCTTTTGAGGAGCCAGAGTAAAGGGGGGTGGGGGGTTCAACATGAATCCACACCAAACTTTTCTCAGTGCTATTTGTAAAAAGCCGGGCGTCATTTTCCTGACATTCCCAGTTATGCTTGACGTTGACTTGATCAAAATCCCCTGTGAGGTTTTTAGTTATTTAACAAAATGTGAGAAAGCGCAAAACGCCAACAACACATGCAAACAAACAAGAGGCGGGGAGAGAAACGTACATACGAAGAATATTACTGAATATGCATGACCGCGTATTATCAAAAGACAAAAGTGAACAATCTTTTTATTTCCCTAAAGTGGACAGAACAATATAAATCCTTAATAAAAGGGCAGCATGTGGAGCAGGTGGGAGCAACGCCACCCCACACCCCGCCGACAGGGCATCACCCGAGCGCTCCGGATTCAGGAAACACTCGGCCATAAATTGGTTTGAAATGAACACAAAGGCGTCTCACTTATGAGAAACTATATATGCAGGCACGCGTCGCAATGTATGCATGCGTGCGAGTGCGGCCGCGCGCACGCTTTGCATGCGCCTTGCTGAATGCCTGTGTCTGTGCGTGTGTGTGTGTGTGTGTGTGTGTGTTGTCTGAAGCAGCCCCAGGGAGGGGCTCTGACATTGAAGACGGGTTAAATCCTGTTTTACATTCAAGTGGCAGGCCCTAGTTCATTAGAGTGAGGATCATTCCTCCTCAAGACCAAAGGAAGCGCATACTAAACAAGAGCAGTTGTTGGGGAGAAAATGCCATTGTACGTGCAGAAGTGTATGCACTGTATGTGTGCGTGTGTGTGTGGGTGTGTGTGTGTGGGGTTGCAAAACAACTTTTTCTCTTTGTCTTATAGCGCCTTTATAAAGTGAGGAAAAGGTGTGGTTTGTGCGACTGCAGCCGCTGCGTGTTGTTTGCGTGCGTGCGTGCGCGCCGGCGTAAGTCGTGACAGCCCCCCCTCTGCCCCCCGACTCGTCTTCAGCTCAGGCTGTCATTGAGTCACCCGTACGCCCTCTCTGTCACTAACTTTGATGGCTTATCTTACCCCCTGAATTAGAGTCGTGCTCCCGGGGGAAATACCTCAGCACATGTAAATGCATTTGAAAAAGTAAAAATATGATAGGGAATAATAAAGCGAGGCATTGCGGGGAGACAGTTTTTTGCCTTGCATGGGAGTTACACTCCTTGTCCTTCATTCTTTCTCTCTCTCTCTCTCTCTATATATATATATATATATTTATATATATTTATATTACTCGTAAGGTTTTCATCTTTGTCACCGTTTCCCCCAACCAGCCTCTCCTCAGACGAGTTTAAACTTCCCTCCGTCGGAAGCCAGATCCTTTGATCCGTGTGTATGATATTTAACACCTGAGAGCGGATGAGCCGGCTGCTTTTTTGAAAAAAAAAAAAAAAAAAGCAAAGGTGATGAACCCTACTTTTCAGGGCTGAGGGGGGCCGTTAATGTGAAATTGCGTGTTTTGGAAATTGCATGAGGCCCGGACTCGTGGCCGGCTGCGTTCGGCTGTTCAGGGTCTCGGATAGATGGTGTTTGTCAGTGAGGCCGCGTCTCCTGCCTCTGGGCACCCTGCCCTTTAGACGCGCCAGGCCTCAGGAGCCTCCTGCATGCCAAACAGACCTGTGCAGTCAGATGCAGCCGCAGAAGGGAGAGGAGGAGGAGGAGGAGGGGTGGCGGACGATCGGACGTGAGGAGAGACAAAGTCCAGGGCGAAAAGGGTATGGAGGAGAGATCTGAGGTGGAGCGGCCGGCAGAGGAGTCGAGGCGGTGGTCGTCCCACAGCAGAGCCTTCAAGGCGGCCCTCCAATGTGAAGCAGCACTGGAAACACTTAGCAGAGGTTGGGAATAGGTGAGAGGAAGACAGGCGCCTGTGGGGCGAGTCTAAACAGCAACGCTGTGTGTCGATGGCTGGGAGATTTCACAAACCTTTGCCCTAACCCAGTCAGAGATAGTTATCACAGACAAAGCCCACCCTGCCCAACTCCCAGGACTCTCCCACACACACACACACACACACACACAGCCGCACGCTGCTCATTTTGTCTCATATACATGCGCGCAGATGAGGAGCTCATTATAAGAATTATGCATGTACAGAAAACACGGTTTGTACATCTTTTGACTCCCACTGCAGCAGGAGCATCTACTGACTCTGCATTTACCCATTATCTTCAGCCTCATTTGTGAAACAAAAAAAAGGGAAAAAAAAACAAAAAAAAAAAACACGACAAGCCCTTATGTTGCATTGATTTTGAGCAGTGTGGGCAAGTCGGTATGTTTTATTTCTCGTGATTTAAAGAACTTTTTAAAACAGCGTTTCTCGAGACGCTTGCGCGTCAGTGATCGTTAACGTAACAGAAATATTACGAAGACACTGTTTCTGCTGATTAATAAATCAGGATATTCCAACATTTATTCTCACTTAAAATGGTGTAAATTACGCAATCTCACCATGTGGCATCGGACTGGATGCACATGATGAGACGATTGGCAAGAATCACTAGTGGTGTTGTAGTTGTAACAATAATTCCCCGTTGTACTGATTTCTTTTAGGGGAAGTTTCTCTTTCAAATAAAAAAGAAAAATACATGCAACCTATCTGAACATGGTGGCGGCAGAATCATGCTTTGGACGACCAATGCTTCATCGAAGGAAAACAAAAGTTTTGCAGTGGTCCATTCAAAGTCTAAACCTAAATCTGGGATGTGCGCAATGTTTAGAGCCATCGTGTCACGCGCCTGCTGTTCCCAAATGGTAAACTTTAATCTTTATCAAATTGTAATTACCAAAGCATGCTAAAGTGTGTGGGCTTTTTAGGAGTTTGATTTTGTGGACAACTAAACAGAAAAGCAATTAAAATCGAGAAAGAAAAGAGAGAGAAAAGCCGGAATTTTAGCAGCAATCTCCAACTGGCTGTGAGACGGGGGTTTTCAAACAGCCCTTAATGCCTTGGGAAATACCTTTTTTTCTTTTTCTTTTTAGGATGAGAAAAGCAGTTACCTGAATAAACAGAAGATGAAATGACTGAATGCTGGAGGCTCTCAGAGAGGCTTAGAGGAGTCTGCTGGTGGAGTTAATGGCTGGATTAGGCTGGTGCTGGGGAGGAGGGCCACGCTAATGCATTCACTCCGCTTCCCCGCAGCAAAATGTGAGTGCAGTGATCAAGAAGGTTAATTAAATAATTAGACTAATTAAATATAAAGCGGCATAATTGTTCTGATAATAGACTAATGTGCCATCAGTTTTGTCAGCCAGGTTTTATGGATTGTAAAAAAAAAAAAAAAACATATCAAAGTGTAATCCCCAAAAATATTTAGTCTATTCTTTAATATTTCAGTTGTGATTCGATGAATTTGGCACAGAAAACGTCACTAATTCATTTGGAACGTTTTCCTATTTGACAACGTAGCAGCTAAAGCTAGCAGCTAAAGCTAGCTATGTCTTTTCATCATTTCTGCTCGTCTTTAGCTCAACTAACTGAAGCAAAAGTACAAACTTTAAAGCATTTGTGACGCCTGTTCTTATCTCAGCAACAGCAGGCAGTTTTTACAGTCTTCTACTCAGGAACTAGCTCGTTAGAAACTTTCAAGTGAAACCAACGTTTACTGCCGCTAACGCTAAGCTAACAGCGATTCAGCCAAGTCTTCCACATGTGAAAAGTTATTTTTACTGTTTTGAGTGGAGAATAGAGCGTGGACTGGTATAAAGCTTTACACCAATCTTTTTTTTTTTTTTTTTACAGCAGCTGTACAAATTATTTCATAGTATTTATTATGAGTACATGAGCTAATGTAGCTTAAGGCCTTAAGCTAACGTAGCTTAAGGCTACATCAGCTAATGTAGCTTTCGCTAATGCTACATTAGCTAAAATACAAAAGGAAGGAGGATAAGTTTAAATAGTTGGGGTCAAGAGAAGAGAATAAAAAGCCTAGGCTGGACATGCTAACATCAGGGTTTATATTTGACAAGACAGATAAAAAATAAGGTTTTCAAAATGTTGAGATCCGCTATAATGTGTGGTTTTGATCACTTAAGAAATCAACCATCTTTCAAAAGAAGAGCTTATGCCTCAAATGTGAATATCCCACTGGGATTTATTATCAGGAAAAAAAATAATCAAACAATGATGCTGGGTCTCACTACACATTTCCTCTGGTTTTATTGTTGTGCGCACTATGGTGCGCAAAAGTAAACAATAGTAAACCCCCCTTCTCCACAAACAAATGCAATATAATTACCAGCATGAACTCCTTGCATCCATTAAAACTGAACTTATAGAGATAACCTGAAAACAGAAGATTCACTGAAAAGAGTTTTTGGATATAGATTGGTACTGTACATGATTTTAACCAAATACATAAACACAGAACGAACTGTGAAAAATATCTGGTTTCCAAACAGTTTCAAGAAAGTATAGTGACAAAAAAAACAAACAAAGCTTGACAAAAGTGCTGCTGCAGTGATACAATAATAATAAAAAACTTGAGCCCTCAGTGTCATTTTCTCTGATTAATTAAAAAAAAAAAAAAAACTTTTGAGACAAAACAACTGTCATCCCGTTATTTTGAAGACTTAACGTGAAGGGTCAGCCTTGATCCTACCGATCAGGTTGATAAGACAAACAGTCTCCTAAGAAGAGAGGAGACCGACTGACTACAGTGGCACAAAAAGTAAATCATAAGCATCAAACTAAAAAAAAACAACAAAAAAACAGATGAATAGTTTTAGATGAACCAAAGGAATTTTTAGAAAAAACATGTTTATTCAGAAAATAAACGGATTTTCCACAATTTTCAGCATCTTTAAACCTTTTAAAAAATAAAGTTAAAAGTTTTTCTTCACCTGAATAATTTTTTCTAACAATAAAAAATAACAGGTTTGCATTTTTTTAAGCTCACAGGCTGCACATGAACACCTATGCATTTTGCACAGACATACAAATAACAGAAACCCTGAATCACAGCATCAAGAAAAACAAAAAAAACAACAAAAAACAAAAAAAAAAAACCCACACACACACTGAGCATTCCTGGAAGATCGCTATTTGTTTTGGCCCTTGCTGCCACTGTCCTCACTGTCCTGGGAGCCTCTGTGACCTCGCTGCTCCCGCCTCTCGCGGCACTCCCTGCACTCTCCCTCGTCGTCCTCCTCGTCGTCGTCGTGGATGATCTCCACCTCCAGGCGGCCGATGTACAGCGATACGGCGCAGAGCCAGAAGAGGGCGACGCTGCCCACCACGGTGCCCTGGAGCAGCAGAGCTGGCACCGACAGCAGCATCAGCCTCCGCAGGGCGAAGAGGCTGCCAACGTAGGAGGCGCCGCCAAACGACACGCAGACGCCTCCCAGGATGAAGAAGGCTGCGTGGAAACACATCGGCATGCTGTTACTGGACTCAGTCGGGGAGCGTCTGCAACGGTTTTGTTTTTGAAACCCGAGTGAACCCGATGATGAGGAATCAAAAATAGTTGAATGATTTAAAAAAAAAAAAAAAAAGATCTGCGAGTAATATTGAATCCCAGAAATGCTCATCAGTGATTAATACTGAAAACCACGAGGCCTTGACTCCGTTTCACTACTGATGATTTTAGTCAGAAATCCTTGAGAAATTATATAAAGACCGAAAAGCCCAGCAAATATCTGACACAATGTTTCATCTGAACACCATTGATTTTACAGCAGAGAGAGAAAAGCTGCTTTTTTTTTTTCTCTCATTAACAACAATTTTCAAAGGGGATTATTTATTTTTAATAAACCACAGCCCAGTTAGATCTATTGGTTTTGAAGAATTTAATACTACAGCAACCTTCCGTTTCTACAAACATGATTTAGAGACTGCATAATGCAGTGGATAGAAATTAATGTGATGGCAAGTAAATCATTTACGCCATGTGTTTTAACTTAAGACAGAGTACAATAAATACAGCGCCCTACACAATTATTGCCACTCCTGGAAAATCATGAAGGTTTCTACACAATCTGGAAAAGTCAACAATTCTTGTCGTCTAAATACGTGTTCTTTAGGTCCTTTCTTCTCTCCTATCTTACTTTCTTTCCTTGATTTCTTTCTGCTTTGTTTCCTTCTGTCCTTCTTTGTGCCCTTCACCTCTCCAAACAGTTATCACCTTACATTCACATTTTATACAGAATACTTTCATGAAATTCAAACAAAAGCACCACATAGCCAAGCTCCCACTAGAGCTTGTGATATATAAAACATATCAGAAGCACTTTGCCGCCTTCTGGTGGTCACAGTTATGCCTAATCTAGGACATTTAGAGGGTTAGATACGTCACCTTTGGCGATACGTATGTTTTACAAGCCATTTTTTGACAAATTTGTTGGTCTTTCAAAAACACTTTGTCAAGTTTGTAGTACGGCTCTACTTGATGTCTCCTGTTTTTTGGGACAGTGAGCAGCATCGGGACAAAATGCCTCCAAACAACACGTTAGCTTTGCATTTTCCTCTAATTAGGGTTGCAAAGTCTCTTCTCTGAACGGGAGCTTAACGCCTCCAGCACCAGCTCACCGTTTGGACCGTCAGTCATGGCGGTCGAGTTTAGCCTCTGCAGGGGGGCGGAAACGGGCTTCTCTTTTCTTTCTCGTTCTCTTTACTACTCCCTCGATACGCTGCGATTTAAGCTTGAGTAAACTCGTACCGTATCCTGCTTCCCGTCCCACTTCGCTCTGGACAAAAGCAATGACTCCGATCCCCGTCGCCAGCAAGCCGTTCCTGAACCACGACAGGAACCCTGCGAAACCAGGAAGAGACGTTACAGACCGGCAGTCCGTCACACGGGCTGCTGTTTTCACACACCGAGCAGGTCTGGCTGTTCGGAGACCACAATTTAAACGAGTTCGTGAAAAGCTCAAGAATGTTGAAGTTTTGCACAGAGAGTTCCTGCACACACAAATTTTAGATTTGTTTTTTTTTTTAAACAAATTTAAATTTAATCACCTGTAGGTTCAATAAATCATATATGAAACTCTGACCAGTCCAGTCTAGTCTAGTAGTGGGGTTGTTGTTTTTAGTATTTTTTGACTAGGTTAATAAGTCCTAGATTAATGCATATAACACAGAATTATTCAACAATAAATGGATTAAAATGTTCATGGGTCTAGATGTCAAATAACACAGAAATTGTCCCATTTGTTTTAACTGGTATCTGTTTATGGGTTCTTTCACTTAGTGGCTCCAAAACGACTAAATTTATATTATTGTTTTTAAAACTATTTTATTGCTCAGTCCTCTACCTAAATATCTTTTCTTCATTTTGCTAATAAATGTGGTTACCTAAAAAAAATATAGAATTTTATGTTTTTTTAGAACCAAAGCGGTCATTATCTTTGTCAAACTCGTGGAAAATAAAAGGCAAAGGTTCCACATTCATTAGATATTAATGCATTCTTTCGAAAAATTCAGATTTTTATAACCAAACAGAAAACAGAATAAAGGCTGGAAGCTTCTTTTTCCCCCCGGCAACTTATTCAGCCCTTCCATGCGAACCCTGACAGTCAAGTTAAGGCGCATTTCTGACTGAACTGTAGATGCTCAGAGACAGATTAAGAAAAAGACTCAGATCTTACTGATCCTTCCAGAAAAATAAATGGAAAGAGACACAGTCACAAAAAAGCAAGATAGAAATAAATAGGTTGAAAATCTGAGGATTGCTGAAATGACGTACATTTCCATGCGTCGTGTCCTGAGAATCGCTATCCTTGCAAAACCAAAGAGTCAATAAAATTACTGAGCCCAACACACTACAGACAACTCTACTTTTGACAATCTGTGACTTATTTCTCTAAATCCTCTAAAACTCACAAGATAAAAAGAGTTCTCTGTTATTAGGTTTATGATAGGTTTGTGATTGGGAAGCCAAAAGGTTTTTATGCGTCACAAATACACATAAAAACACAAGCAGATGACATAAACCCTACAGCCAGAAAAGAAATCATGAACAAGTTCTTCATGATTCGACTAATTATGGTATTAAAACACGATTTGAATGTTTTAAACACACTCAACAGATCAGATGATGTCATGTTAATGGTGGATCTGAAACCCTCTGGAAACATTTAGGAATAATCATACGACATAAACTCCAAGGACTTCTAAAAACGAGATTCGTAGACACAAGTTTTAATGTACTGTGAAATGTCCAGAATTGTTATCGCGTTTCAAACTAAACACACACACTCCTGCGAGCATTGGATAAATGGCAAAGATGCAAAGAAACCAAGAGATCGGATGCTAGTGTGACTCCTGTTGAATATCTGAACTTTATGATGAGCTTTGAGGCGACTATTAAACACTCTCCGTATCATTTGAACAGTATTGGAGGCAGCAGTCTTAAGTCTTGTTGTGCATTTTGCAAAAACGGCTGAGCAACGCTGCCATCCTGAGACAGAGGGGAAATGCACAGACACACCGAATGCTTTCTGGTCAGACAAGTTGGACACAATGACGAGACGTATGTTCACTTGAGTCAAGGTGAGGCTTTCAAATGTTGGAGGACGTTTTCAACTATCAGGCACGGTGGTGGCGGCATCATGCTGAAGGTGCATTTGGCCTCCAGTGGCAGTTTTCCCATTTCACTAAAGCGGGTGAAGTAACCAGTACGTCCACATTATTCAGTTTCACCTAACCTGAAAGCTATGACCTGAAAAACAGATTCATCTATTTTTGTCCTGCAACAGCGTGTGGGTGTAGGATGAGATACCTGTCTCATGTGACTTCCTTAGCATCTGCAGAACACAAGAAAACACATCGACACACTTGAAGTTTATCTTCAGAAGCACAAACAAAACTCAAGCACAGGATTTCTCCTGCTGAATTTAAATCCTACCAAAGCGTCCGCCTTGTCGAGGTCTGTGAGGTGGTACTGCTGCAGCGGCTGCTCCGGACCCCGCTGGCTCTTGCCCCACGGCCCCTTCTCGCCGACCCGCTGCCGCGCCGAGCCATGCAGCCTCCGCAACGGGGCTCCGGCGCGGCCCGGCCGGCCCAGGAAGTAGCTGGCGGCCCGCGGCAGCTGCCTTCTCACGAAGAGCGTCAGGAAAGCCATCACGTCACCAGAACCGGCTGGCTTGAAAACAAACTAACATGTAGGAAAGAAGGAGAAGCACAACACGACCTCTGCATGCCCTTTGAACTGTCACGTGCTCGCACTTAACCCCGGAAGCGCTTCGTGGTAAAGCGTGGTGAGGACTCACCACAGCGCCATCTGCTGGCATGTTAGAGGAAAAACTTAAATGTGTCACATGGAGGTCGAATTGAAGAACTATTTTTGACCAAACATACTACAAATTAATATTTGTACCTTAACTTGAGCTGATGTTTATCTTCTTGGTCTCAGAATTGTGGGAAATCGATGTCTGCACAGATTGCAATAACACGGTTAAGCCACACGAGGGCGCCAGAGTACAGGATAATGAAACGTCATAACCGAGCAAGGGTCTCAGCCTGTCAGCCTCCATAGCCCTAACCCCTGATCTAATCAAATGTAACCATCTATTTATATCTACCTCCACATTTTCAGCTCCACTGTGACGTCCAACATTATTTATATGTAGTGTCATATTTATGTCACTTGGATGTTAGCATGAGGCCTTTTTTCAGCCCAGATCATACAGAGGAAAAACATTTATAGTTTGTGATGAGCAACTCAAAGGAACAAACTCACCCTTTTCCAATTTGCATACTGCACTTTATTTCAATAATAGTGTGAGCAGGAGTTGTGGCCCTCCACATGCCTTTAAAACAAGTCACAAATGAACTAATCATGCAAGAATATGGCTCTGTTTAATAGCAAAATACCTTTATGAACTGCAGAAACATTCACTGCCATTAAGCTATTAATAAAAACATAAGTGGTGAAACTGGCCAGTCAAAATATAATCTGTTATACATTCATTTTTAATGGATAGATGATAAATAGCAATTCCCTCTTTGCATAAAGTGAAATGATCAAAATTGTAAATACTTTATAAGTAATGTTATCTGACATTAGCAATTTTATTTACTTGCAAAAATGTCTAGCTATCATAGCTTTTAAAAGAATTGCTGTAATTATGCCCCAGATATTATATAAAATGAGTGTGATTTTTTTTTTTTATATCTCCCTACTTACTCGAGTTAATGTTTAATTAAGTGAGTTACAAATTGAACCCAATGAACGTAACTTATAAATAAATCAAATTTACCATAGTATCACTTACGCCCAGGGATAAGTGATGCTTATCCCTTACATCTGCTATGTATTTAATGTCACACTTCATACACTGATATGCTGCTGCAAATTCAAGGATCTTTAATAACTCATTAAACTTAATTCAGGTCATGAAGAAGCTTCTCTGAGTTGTGTTGTTTTGTTTAAGATGTTAAAAATGCGCATAAACTACTGTTATTTTTCACATGACATGTGTGGTGACCCCTAGTTCTCCAATTCCTACTTATCCCAAAAAGTTCCTCAGATACGCATAAACTTCCACACGCTGTGAAATTGTGCCTTTTATGTGTATTTGTGTGCGCGGAAGGATCAGTGGCGAGGATGAGCGAGCGGCCTCTTCCGGACCCTCTTTTGTCTTCTCGGGTCCGCTGGGACGCAGAAACACTCCACCTATCATCACATCAGATTGTTTCAGGGTGAGGAGCAAAGTGAGCCGCACAGCCGGGAGTTTGTATTTGTGTTCCTGTGTGCTTTCTTTCTTTTTACAATGTGTGTGCTGTGTGGTCTTTAAAGACAAATGTTTGATGTAATATTGCAGCTGACCTACTGTCCACTCTCACGCTACAGTTCCCAGCACAATGGGAGAATGTAAGTGTACGCCCATACTTAGGGAAAAAAAAAACTGATTCACACAGGGAAACGCTTAGAATGGTTTTCTCTGGAACTGCTAGACTTCAATTTGAAACTAGACATTTCAAAGAGAAACATAACCTTCTTTATTCAATAAAGGCCACTTAGAATCCATAAAAAGATTTTCTCTTCTTAGCTGCAGTATAAAATAATAGTAATTTTATAAAAATCCAACATGTAGCAAATAGGCATAATTTGTTAATCCTATTTGAAATCAAAAGTCATGTGTTGCTAAATATCAGGTATTCAAAAGTATTTGAACAAACCCTTGATGAAATGCCAGGCACTATTTGAGTATCGCCAATTCCTCCTGGTTGTTGCAAATATGCATCATAACCACTGTCTGAAATTAAAAACATAACAGTAAAAATCCTTCCAGCTACTCAGCTTCCAAAAACCAGGAGTAATTGTCCAAAAAAACAAAAAACAAAAAGCAATGTCCCAGTCAAAACATTATGACAAAAGTCATACAAAAAGAACAAAATTAAGCCTAATCACGGTAAAACCAGTCTTCTGGCTACAGATACGCTGCCACTTGATTTTGCACCGGATCATAGGAAAATCTGAAATTCTGTAACTTTCGTTCCTTGAAAAGGGCACAAATCTTTTAAGATTCATCCGGCGAGATGTTTTCTCTGGCGTCGGCGTTTAGGTTCTCCACACACTCAGCGGTGTGGAAAAACCACGCAAAGCATATGCATGGTCAGCATATGTTTTCAGGATGTGTCATCCAGTTCGACGTCATTCTCCTGAGCACGCCGCCGTCTCATTAGTATCTCTGATGTCAGGTTTTCCTCGCTATCTAAATAAAAACAAACTGTCCATGACACCCGAGCGCTTCCGTCTATTTTTGAAGTGGGGGGGGGGCTCCTGAGTTGACCTTCATCATCTGCGCACCAAGCATGATGATTTTATTTTATTTTTTTTTTTCGGTTTTGCCAATTGCCACGAATAGAAGGCGAAGCTCAAAGTTTGCACGGATTAATAAACAATAAGTCATCTCGATGTGTTGATTTAACTGACGTGTTTTAAACACTGATTAGGAAAAAAGATTGGCTTTTGACGTTTTAGGCCAATTTCGATTAAACAACAACGTGTGCTGCTTAACCCACCGAGAAAAATCAGCCAAAAAACAAAAAAAATTTAAAGTAAGCGAGAAAGCAGCTGCAGGAGTCTACCTCATGTTAACTCTTTGTTCTCCGTGCTCGAGTCTTGTTGCATCAACAAACAGGAGGAAGTAGCAGGAGAGACAGACAGAGCGAGGGACAAGAGGAGGAGATGTGTATACGTGCAGAGCTGCACTAATCTGCGATACGCGGTCTGGGGGATTCCAGCCAGCTGCACAGGGAGCGCTGACCTTGGCAAAGAGCATGCAGTTTATCTGCCCCTGGAACAAACAAGTGTTAGATTCAAGTGTCCACCGGTCAGCAGATAAATGATTGACTCGCATTAATGAAGCCAGAAAGATTACAGTTTAACAAGACGGCGTGTTGCTCTGCAACAAATCTCACGTTGTTGGGAGACGGCATTTTGAAAGCGTTTGCTTTCAAACTCATTACATTCTTGTGACTTTGGGTTTCAGAAAGATTTATTGGGTCCATTGTGTAACTGTCTCTTTCTGCTGGAGTGAAATCAAGACGAAATTCTGGTGGAGGCCGCGTGTGCTGTTTCAGCACGTCGGGCAGGAGAGGTGAAGAAACTGGCTTCTCGTCCTCGCAGTCAAATCCGAACAATAACTGATTATCCGTCTCTCACTGCTGCGGAGATAAATGCATCTTGCTAAGAGTAATAGCTGAAGGCTCGGGTTGTTTTGCTCCGACAAAGACCCGGGACAGAATCTAACATTCCCATCATATCTTGCTTTTTAAGTGCATACCCAATATACCCAAAAGTCACACATTTAGCACTCTGCACCTTTGCGGCTCTGCTCACATTTTTGTTTTTAGTGGATCTAAATCGATTTCTGTGATGACCTCTCCAAAACACTGACAATGTTGCCCTTTGTAGCCAATTTTGGTAAGATTAGAGTCGCTGCGCTTGTGAGGAGAAATTACCTTTCTTGCAAAGAGTTGAAGTCAACTCTGTTTCTTTGTTGTCATGGTAAACGCGAAACCTTTTGCGTGGTTTTACTTCAAACTGAAATGGCGATGCAAGAAGAAACCAATCCCGATCACCTAAAATGTATTCTATTTTATGGTGTATTATCAAAAATGTTCCAATTTAGTTTTCAGATCTCAAGCCGGTGGAGCTGCTTTGAGATCCAATGGAACCGGGACATGAAACTGACAGATCTGCAGCGTTATGTCAGCATGTCAATGTGGGTCAAGATCCTCTAGGATTGTTTTTGACACATTGTTGAAGCTGTCATGATTTGAGCAACACCCGAGCCCAACAGCAAAGTCCTGGATGTGTCCGACTAGGGTACCAGAAGCTCAAAGCAAGAGTCAAGAGCGGGATATGCCACTTCTCCACATTCTCAACTCTTTGCTAAATTCACAAATGTACTTTTATTACAAAAGTGGCATCATCTGGGAGTTTTGTCCTGTGACTTTGGTCTGAAAACACCTTTTTTACAAACAAAGATATGTGACATGAAGGGACTGGAAGCACATATGCGTTTGTTTACGGCACATATACCGTCTTGCTACACTGTGTAGATTTTAATGAAGTCTTCATTCCGCTAAACATGCAACATTTGTAACAGGCGTTGATCACGATCTTTGGGTTTAAACATTGTTTTACATTTTAGATACACTAACGTGTGTGGCAAGGTAAAAACAAAAATAATAAAAAAAAATTGTGTGACAAATGTTTTGAAATGATAGAAAAAGCAAAGCTGCAATAGTCAGAAGGCATCTTTTTTCTTTTTAAGTCAACTTTATGTCAATAATTATTTTAATTGCAACATTCACGTCCCGGCACGTCCTTTGAATTTCCTCCTACAATCATGACAGTCAGTAAACTGGAGTCTAGTTGATCAGGTCAAAAGGCTGTGAGGAAATGACTTTACTGACACGTCCAGTCAGGGTCAAAGGTCATATAGGAATAAATGACCAGGACAGATAAAGGGGAAAAGATGTGAGATTTTAGAGCATTTCTATATTGCAGAGGATACTTACATATTTATGTGTTTCCATACTTGCATGTGTTCCTATTGTAGGACCCACAACACAACCTAGAATGAGCTTTTGTCCTACGGTCACACTGAAATGAGAGGTGAGAGACGTGGGCTTGCGAGGTCTGTGTCATCACCCTGTGTCCCTAATCCTCCAGGGTGAGGCATTAATCCCAGGCGATAACCCCTGGCCTGGCTGCATAGCAGCACATTACCTCGTTTCCTCAAGCAAGGCAAATTTAGAAGTGAACAAGAAAATGGCCAGTCTTACAGGCAAAGATTTATAGCCCTGAGGTCAGAGACAGTTCAGCTTTGTGGGTGGAAGAATAAAACGTGGCGTTGTTTGGTTATTTAGGATAGAATCAATTTGTATTTACTATGTAGATAATCTATCTACAGAGGTTCACAATTACACAAAGTAAACAAAATAGTCAAAAAACTTTCAAATGAAACTGTTTGAATTCAATGTCCTAAACAGGCTCTGCAAAAAACACAGGATGAAAACAAATTGTCATCGCACTGATGGTCACTTTTTTTTTTTTTTTAAATTTTACTTTAAGATTATTGTCTAAAACCACTATATCATTATTACGGTGTCAAAAATTAAAATGCAGGAAACTTATGTTGCAGACCATTTTAAGTTATTTAAATTATAAGTGTAGTTTCATTCATTCTTAAAAGAAAAAATAATTATTCCCATATTTCTTCAAGCACAAATCAGTTTTGATGCTTGCTAACAATTCTTTCCCAACTATTTTCATGTTTCCTTATTTCATGTCTTAGTTTTCAAATCTGAAAAATGACTAGCTATCCAACTATCACCTTATTATATAACCGTATGGGTAAAGGTTTAAAATGAGGCCCAAATAATCATTTGCCCCTACAAAGGAACAGATTTTTAAAATATCTGACTGTGACGTGGGCCTGTTATTTTCACAGCCAATGCAAGAAAAGAAAAAGAAAAGGAGTGGAAGTTGAGTAACGGGTTTAAAATACCACTTATTAGTTACATTTATTTGTAAATGTTTAGTATGCATAGGTGGTAGAGAAGGAGGCAGTAGAAGGGACATTCCATCGATAAGCCTTCGTCTGATCAATGCTTTTTTTTATTTTTATTTTTGCTGTTTCGGACACTTCCACCGCTGTCATTGCTAAAACTACAGGAGACTACAATTCTTAAACAGCGCAGAAAACTTATCATTTTTCACAACTTCTTCTTCTGTCCCAATTGAAAATCCACTGTAAAAAAATCCACTTCGATGGGAGAAAACCCAAACCGATTGGAACTGAGTTGATTTGTAGGAATGAAAGGTTAAAGCCACGCAGCTTTAGCTGGATAAGAAACTAGCTCTCTCTGAGCAAAAAGCATTAAAAAAAACAAACAAAAAATCACCTTATGGCCTCTGAAATGATTCTCCTAAGTAATCCTGTTTCTTACATCTAACCTGGTCTATTATATTACATATTTGGTGGCGAGAAGCACATGGGGGGAGGTAAATGTCCGGTCTTTGCCCGGGAACCCAATCATCTAAACACCGCCACTGACTTTACAGTTCCACATCTGGACTTTTATTTTTTTGTTTTTTTTAAACTCCAGAGACGAGTTTATGATTCAACACTGTCATTTCAGAAAACGCTCTAACGCATCACTTTCAAGTCGTCGCAATGTGTCTCTTTACTTCCTGCGTTCAATAGAGGGATAACGCTCGTGCGCCCGAACGTCGGCTGTAGCAGCGGGTCACGTGGTTCGTTTGCATGCAAATGGGCAGGCGGGACTCGACGCGGAGAGCCGCGGTAGGAGGGGAGGGGAGGGGAGGGGAAGAAAGGGGAGGGGGGAGAGAAGAGTCCGAGGAGGACGGGGGGAGGGAGGCAGACAGAAACTCGGGGAGCTCCTCGACACAACGGGGGGAGCGCTTGGCTGTGGCTGTCGACGGGGGAAGCTTGTCCGGCTCGGAGCATCTCTCTCCCCCCACCCCCCCCCCAACCCACGCCCCCTCCTCCTTGCTCCGTCTCCCGGTAACGGTTTAACGTGTCAGATTCCTGTCGCCACCTGGCCTTCTTGTTTATAACCGCCGCAAAAAGAAAGTCGGATGGGACGAACCGCCGAGCCGAGCCGAGCCGAGCGGAGACACTCCCGGAAATAACATGCGTACTCTCAGCCCGTCACGTAGGCTCGCCGAGGATTTGCTTCGCCGTATGGCTGCCGGAGGAGGAGGAGGGTGAGTGTACCGAGCGCTCTGCTAGCGAGACGTTTTTATTCACCTCTTTGTTTGGAAAATGTCAAACACACTTCTTTAATAAAATAAAATAAAATAAATAAAATATTTTTAATGTTCATTTAATATTCAGTGAAACGTATCACTGTCTTGTGCGGAGCTGTTAAGTTAGTGATTACAACCAGACAAAAGACGAAAAAAATACATTATTTTAATGGTTGCGTAAGCGACAATCCTTCTATATTTCATTCGTAAACGCGTACTTTAAAAAAAAAAAATGACAATAGCGCCAGTTGTTGTCGTTTTTTTTATTTTTATGCTGATATTGTTTCATCAAAGAGTAACTGTTTAGTCATGACTAATATGCCAAATAAGATTTGTACTTGTTTGCAGTGGCATTTTGTTTTTAAAGTGTTCAGATGAAATGCAAGGCCTTTTTTTTTTTTGCGGCCCCAGTAAAGGCTCAGGGTTTCTCACCGTGGCTCTCTGTCAGGGCCGAATCGAGAATGTTTTGGGGTTCCGAGCAGATGGACGTCGATTTGGGCTCCCATTGAGACCACGCCCACCAGCCGCCGTCCCTAAACCTGTAGAAGTTATTTTTCTCTGTCCTCTGCTCTCCACTTGCTGTTGTTATTCTGTTTTAAAAAAAAATCCCTCATCCTTGTTTCAAGGCATAACATAGTTTATTGCACTTTTTAATGGTGAAAATGTCACATTTTACGTTACAGAACCGAGGAATAAAGAGGAAATCATAAGCCGGCCAACTTAATTTTACCCTAACATCAACAAATGCAGAACATTCTCCTAAGATTTTTTTTGAAAGTTTTATTTCTTTAAAAAATGTGAGCATTTCTATTATTTTGTTGCATTTCTGATTTTTGGTATTGTAAGAAAGTTCTTTTGTTTCTTTTGCACGGACATCTATTTTGACGTGCAACTGTAATAATTTGCTTCCTTATCTTCCTGTGCAGGTGATGATCTAAATAAATTACTAACAGATATTTGAAGAACCTAAGTAAGACAATTCGACTCAAATAATTGCAATTGTGTAACGTTTTGCCAATGATGCATTACAATCAATGACAATAGCGGCGATTCCCTGCTCTCTTACTTTAGTTAGTTGAACGTTTTTAATCAGTTAATGTAATTAAATCTTTATTTAAATGAAAACTGTGATCCTAAATAGATATTATGTAAACATTTGTAAATTAAGTCCTTATTGATGTCTTGAACTTTGGGACCTTAACCAGTTCATACCACACAGCAACATGTTGCATCACAGAAACTTGGAGTTTTATTTTACCAGTGCTCTCCGTAACAGATGGTCTGCACTCCCACCTATATATAGACCTAAAAACGGATCGTTTTACTCTCCACAGATTTCCGTCGCTGCCCGAATATGTTCAAGGGGCGCACTGAAACAAACGCAGAGCTGCAGAGTGACTGCTGAAACCAGAGCAGACGAAGGATTGGGGACATGATCCTTGCAGTGTTCCTCTCCGAAAGAGGAAGCAGCGGCTCAGTTGGAAGATGAAGGGAGGACGTGAGGTACGTGCGCACCCAGCAGACGACAAGATCAAATGGAGAGTTTGGGGCTGAAGGAGCTCTTGAAGACAAACTCTCGCCGCGGACCAACGGTCTTTTCAGAGTCGCTGGAGAGAAGAAGCCAGCAGGCAGAGATCTACGGCTCATACCAGGCAGACATGGGTCTGAACGGTTTCTGCGCAGGGCCCACTGGGACTCAGACGGCCGCCGAGCTGCTCGCCGACATGGCCTCGCAGACAAACTCCCCGGGCATCACGAGCCCAACGAAGCAGTCCAAAAGCGGCGTTCCGCCCTACAACGGTGGCGTGGTGTCTCCGTCGGCCACTGTGGAGGCCAGCCAGGCCGAGGCTTTGGCCCACACGCCCCAAAGTTACCCGGCTCAAGTGAACGGGATGGGAGCAAAGACAGGCGGCTCCGTCTGCACATTTGACAGCAGGGGCCTCACGATGGAGGACGGGGACAGAACGGCTCATGACATATCCCCTTTAGGGACTAGGAGAACCAATGAGGACCTGAGAGTCAGGCAGGCACAGCAGCAGCAGAAGAGGAGGAACGGAGAGAATTGGGACGGCGGATCAGAAGTCCTCAATGGTCATGTCATGGGCTCGCCAGGGTTGGGATGCTCAGCAGACCCGGATTGCGGAGCAGGGGAGTCGGATTTAAAGCGGCGGAAGTTGGCTGATGGAACTGTTGCTAACAAATCATCGGAACCGCGCAGAGTGGCCCGAGCAGTCGCCCCGATCAGAGTCACCGTCAGCAGCAGCAGCAGCTCTCGCAACCATCCAAACTGCTCTCCTGAAAATGCTAGCTTGCGAAATGGACATTACACTGCATCCCCAGGCCCCGCAGCTGTACCAAGCTTGCCCTCCATCCCTGGCCTCCTGCCTCCTGCAGGGACCGGCTGGTCAGCGGAGCGCATCGCCAAGCAGTACATTATCCCCTGCATGAAGTACTACGGTATTTGTGTGAAGGATAACTTCCTCGGCGTGCAACTGGGAGACAGTGTCCTGAAGGAGGTGGAGGCTCTGAACCAGAGTGGGAAGTTCCGGGGCGGACAGCTGGTGAGCCAGGCGGACATTCCCTCCCGGAACATCCGCGGCGACCAGATCGCCTGGGTGAAGGGGCAGGAGCGGGAGTGCCAGAGCATCGGGACACTGATGGCTCAGATTGATGAGGCCATATTGTACAGCGCTGCCAATGGACAGCTGGGGAACTGTGTCATCAATGGACGCACTAAGGTGAGAGTCGGTGTTAGGAGGGTGAGGACTCTGGAGCAAGTTTAATAGTCACAGGATTTCTAAAAAAAAAAAATCTCGGAAGAAAACTGGGTGGGGGGAAGTTACCCAACACTGCTGATTACATACCAGAATGATCAGGGAGCCTTCAAAATGTACCTGAAACATTACGCATGAAGGCCAAACTATATTAATGAACAATATTACTGTCATTCAAATGCAGCATACAAACTACAAATGCATTTAACTCAACCTTCTTTAGGTATCTTTCTTTTGCCTTTTCTCTCCCTCTACGTTAGACTAGCATCTCTAGTTTTCCTTCACTCCTTGGAGCAGAACGACACAGAGTAGCCAAACGGAAAGTATCAGGTTTTTAAAAATAAAACTAAATTTGAACGTTCATAAATTTGTTCAGATACATGTGTGCACAACCTTCATTCTGAAAGTATGGAGGCTCTGAGGCATTGCGCCGCGACCCATTGCATGTAGAGCAACCTCTGATTTATCATCTTCCTGCTGTTGGTCAGGCTGTGGTCTTTTCTTCAGTTTCCATAACATCACTGGCATGTTTTTCAGAGCAGTTCCAGAGACGCCCAGGGCGAATATTATTCCCCTGCATCTCAGGGCAAACACTGGCAACAAAATAACCCCCAGTGTTCGCGCGTGACGTCTTTCGGCGTTGTTGTTTATTGGTCGGACGCCTTTTCTGCTCCGCGCTATCTCTGCGTTTGTAACGCCGACATGTGGGCATACGCACACAAGCGAGCGCACTTGCTCCACAGGTAGCGTGTCAGGGAGAGCCATGCGATGTTCCAGTTCATGGAGACGGATAAGTCACTGCCCTTGTTTTTGTCTTCACTCTGCAGCAACCCTGGAAGAAGAAAGTAAAAAAAAAAAAAACAATAAAAAAAAAAAGTCTATCTCCTCTGCCATCACTTTATCTCTGACAGCATTTTCTACCATCACTTTGACCACACAAACGTGACGCTTGCATGGTGGAAGGGAGACGTTCTTGTTTATTTTTCTTCCCCTTATCTGATCCCTTATTCCATGCGAGCTGCACGAAAAAAGCTCGAGCGTAAACCCCCTTCAGAAATATCTCAAGTCAGACTTTCTTCTCACGCGTCGGCCTCTCTCGCAACTTCAGTTTTTCGTGCCGACTGTTTTCCGGGATCTGCTGTTGCGCTGTAAGAGAGAGAGAGAGGGGGAGAGACTCGCCTGCTCCCAGCCGCGCGGCCGCTCGCAGTCTCGGCAGGATTCACATTGTGACACCTCCAGACAATGCGAATCAAAATTGTTTTCGTAAAAGCCTGGCAGAAAGATCAAAACCTGCTGATGTCAAGTCTTGGCCTTAGCTTATTCCGCTCGCAGCGAACCATGTAAACTGTTATGTCCCATTAGGAAATGGATCCAGAAGACGTACTGGCACACGCGATCTGGCATGTAGGCACATTACTACTCCCCGGGGAGGAATTAGGAAAAGGTGACACCTGAATGCATGCAGCCAAAGGCCCGTTCCCACAGCTTTTGCCTAATCCACAGGGCTATAAAAGAGATGTTTAAGATAATGAAGTGAAATGGGTATGGAGCAAAGTCATTTCTTCACCTATGTACAGTGATAAGTGTGTCTTCTTTCTGGCCTTCCTGTCCTACACACGTCCTGTACTTCTAAAGTATTTGATCTATTAACCTTGTTCATCCCATGTTTACCATCAGACTTTGCCCTCAGTACATGCACACTGCTATTTACATAAGCATGAGACGAGGGCAAGTTGGCAGCCTTTACTTTCCTTGGGACGTGCAATGACTTTGCTGTTTTCGGACCTGAGTCATAGCTGTAGTTGCTGAGTGGCGGGTGTGAGGTTCTCGGTGGCCGAAGGCTTTTGAGGAAGGTTACCCGAAAACTTTGCGCACAAAAAGCACAAGATCTTACTGCTTTTTCTTAAAACGGAAAAGTAGAATTTAGTCACTGCTTCTGCTACAATAATATATAATACAGTTATATTTAGCAACATTTATTTTTTTACTTTTGTTTTTTTTTGTGTGCAAGGGACAGATTTTTGATCTGCTTAAGACGCTTCAATCAACCAATTAGAGTCAAAACTAACGACTCCCTCGGATTACAATATTTAAGTTCATCATCAAAACTTCTTTCTTAAATCTTTTTGGTTTAAATTGAAATAATCTTTACATTTTTCCTTTTGATTCAAAACTTCATACATTTTTTTATGTATGAAGTTCCTTCATGGTGGGGAAACGTTTCTGCTTCTGGTCTGTGTAGGGAAACGCTGAAGGCGCAATGGGTTGAAATGAGGAGGTTGGTCTTGTTGGGACTTTAACTTTGCTAGCCAGCATGCAGTTGGCAGCTATACAGACGTATTAAATAGAGAAAAGCTGAATTTTGCTTTCTTGCTGTCACTAAATGTATCCGACGAGGCCGCCTGAAGCGAAAGCTCGTCTTTCAGCGTCGTTTTATTTCTGTGCCCCATAAAGTGAAAAAAACAAAACAAAAAAACCTGACGGTCGCGCTGCCATTTTCTCTGGCACCTTCATTGGAAAGGCCTTAAAACTGCAGCAACAACATGACCTAAAAATGTTTTTGTGACTTCGAAGCTGTAACTTCATAGATCTTTTGCATGGCTTAAAGTCAGTATCCTATGTCTTGTCACGACTACGGCGAAGAGAAATGTTTTACATTTTCCTCACCGTTTGATAGTTTAACCACTTAAATTCTCTCCTGACTGAAATGGACGAGCTCAGTAAAACTGTGTTTACTATGCGGATGATGGAGTTTCGTGCGGCTTCGTTAGCCTCTGGCTCCGTTCATTTGGATCGAAAATCTCTCCTGTACATTATGTTGTTTATGTGCACATAGCTGCTTTCTGCATAATGTATTCCTTCTGTCTCGTTTGGCAGAAATAACAAAAGGAGTCCCTTGATTAAAAACGTTAGCCTGTTAATAAGGTTATGGGGTGTGCGTGGTACAGACTGTTCCAGCTTGGCGCTGCAGACGCCAACACAACACAACGCATCGCAGAGATAGGTGCAGCGGTGGCGTGTACGCGACAGGAAGTTGTTGGAAAGGAGAGGAGGAAGAGGAGGAGGAGGAGGAAGAGGAGGAGGATCTGGCTGGAGTGCAGCTAAGTGAAAGGTCACTGCAGCTTTTCCATCCAGCAAGCCGACGTCGTCGTCTTCTTTTCTTTCTTTCTTTTTTTTTTTTTTTTATCCCGGACCTCCCATTTCCTTCACTCTGCCATTTACTTCACTCTCTTCCTCCCCTATCTTATCAACCCCGCTCGCTTCACGCACAAAATATTTGCCTGCCGTTGCCTTGGTAACAGGCCCCATTAAAGAGTAGAGTGGAGCGGTATGTTGTGTATGAAAGAGAGACGGAGGGGGGGGAAAAAAAACGGACTGGCTAGCGGCGGCCTGAATACGGCCTTGCCGGGGAGCGAGTCGCGTTTCCGATTCCTTTCATCTGCAGGCAGGCAGGCAGGACCGAGGGATGTAAACATACACGTGTAACTGACTGTAAGGTCAACCTGAGGCAGTGACGCAACTCAGACTCTTGTGTTGCGATGGAGCAGAAAGCCGTGGCACATCCAGGCGTTTTCCAAGCAGTGGGTGGGGATGGACTGGAAGTGAGAGGCAAAGGGGGAATAGTGAGCAAAGAGTTTAGCCAGTAGAGCGGTGGGTTGGGGGGGTGGAGGCGATGAGGTGGAAGCTTCGGCATTATGTCAGCTACTGCAGTGCGCACATAGATGGCCCCTCTCTGACTCTGACGCTTAACGGGTCGGCCATGTAGGCGGCGGCGGCAGCGAGAAGCCGTGCAGCGCGGGGCAACCACACAGCTGGAGCTTGGCTGGGTAGACGGGTTATTTGCAGAGCAGGAGGACACAGATTTAAGAAAGTGCTGTAATCACGGCTAGCTTTGTCAACCACGGTTTCTCTGGATGTGCGGACGGCGATGGGCTTTATATATTAGTGCTTTTCTGGACTGGACAGATACGCTCCCCGTGTTGAACACTGGAAAACACAGTTGTGCCAGAAGTGCTTCAAGAGTTCAGTTCATATAATGAAATCTTATATATATATATTAGCTTTTTATATATAGTTCTCTCCGCTTGGTTGAAGTCAGGCCTGTCACAATAAACTGTCCCAGTAATTATTGTGATAAACTATATGACGCTTTGAGGCCATTTTCCAGTGATATATTCATCATGGTGGAATAATAATGCAATTTTGCCTTCTATTACACCAATAAAAATTTTTTTTGTAAAAAGCATTTAGCACTGAGAAACCGGAAGGCATTTTAAATATCCAAAATAAAACATGATATTTTCAAACCAGACCCAGTAAATACAACAGGAGTAAAACCACACGCAACCAAAAACATAAATAATATGGATTATGATAAACAAAAGTACCCTTCAAATTAAAATGACCAGGCTTGTTTAATTTATCATAGGATTAATATTTTATGTATTGCTTATTGGATCAGTTGAAGTGTCAACTTAAAAAAAAAAAAAAAAGCAATATACTGCATATTTTTTTCATAACCATCTGCTATGATCCGACTACAGCGAAGCCCAGCTCTGCCCTCTTGAACACCACGGTGTTTTCTTTCCTGCTGCCGTCTTAATGTTCCGCTGTGACTCACGCATAATGAGCGCCGCTGTGGCCACGGTGACACTGACTCACGGGCCGAGTGCATTTTCTCACCTCTCTGTGCTAAGATAACCGCAGAGAGGTATCAGTGATGACTGCAATCCGTTTCCTGTTCGTCCCTCGATAAATATGCAGACAAAGTCAAAATGTGATGGCAGGCAAAAGTGCCAACGCGTGAGCAGCGCTGCGTTTGTGAGGCCTGGTACCCGAAGAGACGAAGCTGGCCGGTGTTAGTTCAGCTGGTGCAAACCTGAGAATTGGAGGGGAGGGGATTTTTGAGCTGAGTAAACTTGAGTAATTTCAGAAGTTCCCCAGCAGTGACTCTGTATTTTTAGATCAGGTTATGACTCCAAATTTCAGTTTAAAGCATTTGTTTTGTTTGTGTGACATCACAGCTCTATTAGTTCACTGCTTTTTAAAATTTCTCTTTGATTTGTGACAGCTGTGTTTGGAAAATGACTGGAATCAAAATGTTCTTTCTTTTAGTTAGCCGTGTTCAAAAGTCAAAAATCTGATTTTGTTTTTCTCATGTTTTTTGAATTCATCCAGACATTTTTAATGCTCTTCTGTGTCTAATTCCAAAGGAAACAGGAAAAAGAATCAGAAGTCAAACTTTGGCGTTTTCAATAAGTCGTTTTTGAGCTGGGTCAGTTTGGCTGCCTTCAAAACTTTGGTGTTTTGTTGACGACAGCGACGGCCGTTTCCACCGGTTTGGGGAACCAAGCATTTGTTATCAACCGTGAGTGTAACACAGCGTGGCGAGGGAAAATGTCACCAAGATGGCGGAGGGGGCTCAGATGTCCACGTTCCTCTAATTTACCAATCTTCAGACTCTTCAACTGTGAATTTCTGCGAACACCAGTACACTGTCCGCTCTTACTGCACATAACAGAGAGACTAATGTCAGGCACGGCACATTCTTCGCTGCCATGCTTGTTTATCGTCTCTTTGTCCAGTTGACTGGCCTTTTTCTCCAGCTGTTGACCGGTCCGCGGGGGACGTTACGGTTCGCGCGGAAAAACCGGCGACTCTGTGGTGCCGAAGTCGAACCACATTTGTGCAGTGGAGCTTTTTTCCACGTGTGAAAACACGGTTTGAAAACATCTTTGGGAGCTGGCGCAGGCTCCGAACCGCGTTGGTAGAAAACGCCTACAAGGGAACCGGAAATCGGTCCCGGCCCCGCAAAGGCCTGATTGGTGCTTCTCCAGTTCTCAGTGACAGTGTTGTGACTATTATTATTCACGACACATTTCACAGCAAATATCCTGTGACGTACCGTGATCACACTGTAATATCTTCTGACTCTCCTAAATTAGCATAGCTCAACAATTATGGAGCTCTGTGAGCCAAGACCACTGTTTTAGAGGAGTCACCGTCTTGTTGATTATAACTGAAAGGACAATTTAAAACAGAATCTGAGCTTCATAGGCATGCTGTGTAATTCATATCTTACTTCCTTTTCATCTTAATTAAGCAATTAAATACACATAAGGCAAGTTGCACTTATGACACCTTATTTATTTATTTTTTTTCCGCTTGTGCTTCATTGCGCTGCGTACGTAACGTAAAGTAAACGGTAACGGCGCGCTTGAAAAGTCAGATAGAGGAGATTTAAAGCGACGCGGCGCTGTGCAGTACGGCAACAGGGGCGACGGTAAAGATAACGAGTCACCATGCGGCGCAACGCATTCAGCGTCGACGTGTCGCAACCTTTCCACAGTGGCATTTGTGGCGCGTCAGGCGCAGCGCGACGCAGGTTGAAAATGTCAAACGGACGGCTACCTGCAGGCCACCCTGGAATGTTTTAAGCTTCCAGTTATCCCAGTCGGCGCGCAACCTCTCTCACGCAATTGTAGTTCAGGCCTGTATTTGTTCAGCCTCATCAAGTCCCTCACGGCTCTCTCCACCGTCATTCCTCTTTATCTGGATAAGCACTCACCACTGGCCACTCTCTTCCAGAACAGCAGGTTCTGCCTGCTTTGCCGTCACTACATTCAGCGTTGTTTTGTTTTTTTGCTTCCCTTTTCCTGTCGTGCCAGCGGACGGGAGCTCTGGTGTTGGCGTTAAAAGGTTGTACCTGCCAGGCAGGTGGTAATTAATGCTCGAACTTGACGTGGGCGCAGTTCTCAGCAGACACAAGTCAGGCAGGAAGCGGCAAAGGGCAGACAGGATGCACTATTTCAGGCTCCGTGAATGGTTATTTGACAGAAAAGATGAGATAAAAAAAAAGAAACGCGTAAAGCTTCCTTTTGTTACTGCTTTTTGTTCAGTAAAAGGGTTTGGTTGAGTTGTCTGTGGTGTATTTACTGCATTTGCAGAAATAGACTGACTTAAATGTACATGTTCTCCAAAAATACAGACTGAACAAAACAGATTGTAGTCATTCACAGTATATGTTTGGTAAAAAAAAACCCTGAGAGAATCTCAATTGTGCCAATGTATCTACCACAGAACAAAACACACTCTGAGTATTTGCAACTTTTTCATGTAGTTGGAATAAAATCAAACTTTGAAAAAAAAAAAATGTTCATCAGCTATTCGTTTTGGCAGATTTTAGAAAAGCACCAATCAGAATTTTCTGGCTGATATTTGAGGCCCATGTCATCAGAAGATAAAGGAAGACGGTCCAAATTATCTCTTGCCGTCCTGCAGTTAGTGGTCATTAATTATTTATATTAGGCGTGAAACCGTTTGCTATTTTAAAACGACGACAACACGGCTGTGACCTTTGACTCTGTTTTTAGCATCTTATGATCAGTGATCAGTGCAGCTGGCAGTACTAAAAACACTGTTGCTAAATGTAGCTCTGCACCTTGACGCTGAGATTTTAGAAAAAGATCAAGCATTTCCAAATCTGTCACGTTTTATGGCTGGTAGAGAGTGTTACAATGTACAATTATCGGACAATTCGTAACTATTACAACAGGTGATTTATTCCTCCCTTTAACAGTCAGAGATTAGGGTTAGGGTTAGGGAAAAGTCTTGCTCTCTCTCGCTCTTTCACAGCCTGTACAAGAAAATAAGGTTTTATTATTTGAAATAGCTTCTTACTTCTCTTTGCTTCCCCTGACTTACTTTTTAAACACCCCACTGTCTCCTTCACTCAGTTACGTCCTACAACATGTGGTTTGAAAACTAAGTCGGTCACCACTCAGTTAAGTCTGTCAAGCTAAAAAAAAAAAAAAATCCAATTCTGGACACCAACTGGTTTCTCAGCACATCTTCGGTAGATTTTGATCGTCTCTGTGAAACACACAGGCTGAACGGGTTCATGTTTGCACAGAAGGGCACGTTTTCCCTACTTGATAGCGGCGCCGTATCAGTTTTGGATGTTGATCGGAGGCGAAAAGTGATATCTGAACTTGGAAACGGCAGCACTGTCTAAAGTCAAAGCCCTCCATTTTCTTGCCACTGCTTGTCTTTCTGTTGCAGTGCCACTATGAGGGTGTGTTCACAGATTTCCTCAGTATTCGCTGCAATAAATGATGCTTTTTTGTTTTTAAAGGCAACGTCTGATGTCGTCTGCACGTTTAATCTATCAGCGCCAATGGTTTGATGACTAGTGCTGCAACATACACAATCTGTAGAGAAAATGCATTTCGAAACATTTTCCAGTGACTGTTGTGTAAACTGGCAGCAAAAACAGGAACAGCCGTTTCTAAACATCTCTCCATAATGTCATTATCATTAGCCAAAAGTCCCAAAGGGTCACTCCAAGATGGCCGTAATTGACATCATTTACAAAAGCAACACAAGAGCTGCCCTCCATCTTTGAATTCAAAGTTCTTGCATTCCTTGCTGATGTAATGTAGGTAATTTAGATTATTTGAAAGTAAACTCCTTATAAACAATAATAAACTGAACGTCGACAAATGTAGCCGCTCACTGACGCTGTAAGTCCAAATAGGCGGCGAAATTACATTAGTTACAGAGTTTCCCGAAGAGAGGACAAAAAATTAGATTGATTTGCATTTCGGTGAAACGTGACAAAAGCACAAGAGCGACGTGAGGTTTCCTGTCGCAGATAAGTAGATTTAGACTAGAGCTGCACGTTACATTGAATTGAATGAGTCACAGCAAAATAAGTGCAGAGTACTCTGTGAGTGCAATAGTTTGTATTATATCATTTTGGTATTATTGTTTAATTTCCCTTTGGGATCAGTGGAGTATTTTCAATTTTAAGTGAATTGAATTTGGTAATGCTGATACAGGCACATTTCAAACCTATTCAAATTTATTGAGAAGTTGTTTTTTTAATTTAATTTCACAAAGTGAAGCATATTACGTATACAAGCCTATATTGCTGTTAATCGGGACAATTTTCTGCTTACAGCTAATTTCCTAACAAAGAAATGGTGGGTAAATTAATCGTATATTTAATACCTGCTTAAAGGTTATTTCCACAACCTCAGAAGGAGACAAACTAGCCTCTTCAGAACGCCTCTTCAATTCACTGAGATGTTCATGTGTATTTCAGGTGCCATGAATTCATACACTGGATGGCAACAATCTGGCTCCTGGCGTGAATAAGCAGTGATTGTGAAGATTCAGCTTCAAGATGCCGATCCGTCCATCTCATTATAAGTCCCTTCAAACGATCGCCCATCAGAGAAAGCATGAAAATGAAAGCAAAAGCACCTGTTCACCACCGGTGAAAACTATCCCGAAGACGCTCTTCTGAGACACTTTGTCTATCTTTCTCGAATGGTATTTCGCAAGATGAGAAATATGTCAGGGTTCATTCAGCCATTTTCCCAGCTCAGAAACGATCTGCAGATACAGTGCGCATTCTCTCAAACAAACAATGGCCTCACGCTGGTATTTCCCCCGCTTGACGTCTCAGCGTTGGGAGGCCGTCGGGGGGCCGGAGCGCACCGCTTTCTCCTGGGACCCGGAGGGAACCGAGGCTTGCGCGAAAAGCTGTTCGGGGTCGGTTCCAGACCAGGGTCACCACGAGGCTTGAGTCTGTGAAAGCGCTGGAAGTTAAGTGACGGCGGTGTGTGTGTGTGTGTGTGTGCCACGGCTGTGTGATGTAATGGAACATGGTCGCGTTTCAGGCCCTCGGTAAATACTTTGAAAGCTGTTTCCTCAGACTGAAACAAGCCTCTAGGTTCTTGGAACAACTCGAGTGAGACTGAGATATTATGTTCCCAAGGAAAGCGCGGAGTCGGTGCATCGCCTCAGCTTGACTGAGACGCCATCAGTCATGACTGGCCAGTTCTGCGCCGCTGCGGTATTGATTTAACCTTTAGGTAAGACGGTTGCACTTGTCCCCGTTGTTTTGCCACTGCTCAAATGTAGGCGATGGCTTCTGAGGCGTTTTGGTGAGCGTGTGTGTGTGTGTGTGTGTGTGTGTGTGTGTGTCGCCTTTCTCTCATTCACAGCCAAGCGAGTTTGGGTTGTGCTCTACTTAGCCGGCCATTGTCGGGCCTCATTAGCAGCTCACGCCCGCAGCCAGAGCTCATTAACCTCGGCAGGTTTTCACTGCTTCAGCCAGCCAGAGGAGCGTCGGTGCCGGGCCGAAAATCACCGTCCGAACTTTTGAAGACTTGAAACGGTTGCTTTTAAGAGCGAATACTCTTGAGGGCGACGACCTCTCATCGTTGACTGATGTGTCAAGGGTCGCCTTTATGTCAGGACGCTGCGCCGTTTAATTCAAGTGAAGTTAATCGGTGATACCTGTTCGCCTACGCCGCTGGTCCTTCATACATCATGATTGATGTTGAGGTGGTCAAATGTTCACAATTGAGGAATATACATTTTTTAAAATATAATTCTTTTTTATACTACAAGTAGAGATTTTTTTCTATTTTTCAATTTTGTGGCCAATACCACATTTTCACACATTAACCTTTTAATATTAGAGCCTGAGGTGTTGTCACAATAGAACTAGACTTTAAATGCATGCAAAAGGTGTTTCTAAACTTGCATTATTGTCTGTGGAAAATATGAATCTAGTGTTTTCAGTCCTAGCTTTAGCATCTACAGGTGATTAGCACAACTAGCCTTTCAAAAACATCATTTTAGGGGATGTAGATCTTTTATCTAATGCTGAGATTAAAAAAAAAATAATAATCCAAACATTCCCAAATCCACCATCTGTAGTGACAAAGGTGGGAAGCTCAAGCACATAAAGCACCTTCTCCCTTCCTGTTATCTGCTGAAGGTTTTGCTCTCTCTCGCTCTCTCGCAGCCTATGAAATGCCAATGCAGAAATGTATCGGCAATTCAGAGAAAATTGTTTGAACGGCCGCTCAGATCTCGTGTTTTCTCAGTCCTCACAATCTCACTGACCCTGAAAATAGCTAACTACCACATCCTTTTTCCTCAGCACCAACTCCCACACTGAAGAGTGATGTTGTCAGTTTAAACATGTTGTACATGTGGGTTCAATGATCAGGAATATGAAGGATTTGGTCAACCCGTCGTGTCCAGCTTTGATTAATAAGGGCTTTGTCTTTTGCATATTTTGCTAAAACTCTTGGCGTGTTTGCATGTGACGATAAAACTGTTGTTATTGTACTGAAATGCATAAGATTGAATTATTGTTTGTTCTTTTGTCTTAGGCCATGGTTGCTTGTTATCCAGGGAACGGGGCTGGCTACGTCCGCCATGTTGATAACCCGAACGGCGATGGACGCTGCCTCACATGCATCTACTATCTTAACAAGAACTGGGACGTTAAGGTGCTTTGACTGTTCTCTTTTTTTAAAATTGGAAAAACTGTCAGTCGCTAGTTGTCGCTTCCCTCTTTGCTCGGGTTTCCTGGCTAAAATGTGATCGATTCTAACGTTTTTCTTCTCACTTTATTGAAATCTCATATTCTCGACTTGCACGCGTCCCCTGCAGACGTGACTAATCCGTGCACATTCCAATTCGCAGACGCACGGAGGTTTGTTGCAGATCTACCCCGAGGGCAAAAACGTGGTGGCCAATATCGAGCCTCTGTTTGACCGGCTGCTCATCTTCTGGTCTGACCGCAGAAACCCACATGAAGTCAAGCCGTCTCACGCCACTCGGTGAGTGGCGGCCACTGGAACATGCGGCGCATCCTCACAAATAAATAAAAATATATCTATATATATTTTTTATGCTGAGCCTGCTGTGTAAATACTAGTTTCATTTTTTTTAAAAAATGAATAAAAACAGAATGTTTAGCTCAGTTTTCTGTCGTCGACCCTCTGGGCTCCTCGGTTTTTGCCAGTCGCCCGTCAATTGTTGTAGTTTCAATCCGTCAAGATGTCAAATAAACCTCATAATTGTGTTGTGAGATCAGGATTAGCGACCGTTTACTTTGCGCTGATGCTGATATGCGATAGAACCGCTCGGCGCATAAACACGCCAGTGTCAACGGGGGCTTTATTTACATCGTTGCATAAATTAGTTTTGTCCTTGGAGATCACGTGAAGCCTCCCCTTCCCCTTTCTTCTGCCGGTTCGACTCCTGTAGGGGGGGTGAGCGAGGTGGGGCCACAGGCAGGAAGTATACGTTTCCTGAGGAGGTCGGTGGGAGGGAGGGGAGAGGAGAGGAAGGTTCGATGGCAGGACTCGTGCTGAAGAGGCACACACACACGAGAGACAGGAATAAACAACAAAGCCCCACAGGAGAGATGAGAAACCTCGCGCTGCCTGAGACGTCCTTTTCCCAGGACGGTCGCTCCAAAGCGCTTTGAGTTTGTTGTCTTTGTGATAATTGGTGAACTTTTTTAGCAGTGTTCACAATGGGTTTATTTCTGCTTTGTCACGTTGTCTTGTTGTTTCGGGGGGGTTGGCCTGCAGGGTTGAGACACGAAGCTCATGTAAAGGGAAATGGACAGAAAGGTTTGCAATGTGCTCAAACTGTTTATCAAACACACATCGTGTCTGGAGTTTTTCCAAAAAAACATAATTTCACCACCGTTTGAAACGAAAAAAAAATGACTAGAGTGTCGGCGTTTCAAACTGTTTGTTCCGTCTTTTGTTGGCAATTCGCATGAGTGGCATTACAAAGACAGCAACTTCCCAATGTACTTCTGTTCTAGATTACACAGATCTGTACCTTAACTCTGAGGGTTACATAAAGCAGCTAACATTTTCATAATTGGCAGTGATTGACGGATGAAAAGGACGGAGCAGGCCTGACGATGTCTGCTGAAGATGTTGCTCTCTCTCGTTGCATGAACGAATCCTAATCGTGGTGAAGGAAATGGTTCCTGGAAACACATTTTGCATGCATTTAAATAAAATGAAATCTACAATACTAGATGTCATTTTGACTTTCTACGAAGCTATGTTTCACTTGACTGCTGTCTATTATTGCAGGTTAGATACTAACTCCAGGACACTACTCCACACAACCCTCTTAATATGCAATAATGAATTAGACAAAATAAACCGTTTTAATGTGAACTCGATGTGCTTTAGCTTTTATTTATACATGGATCTGTTTCATAACCAGGTATGCCATCACAGTCTGGTACTTCGATGCCAAAGAGAGGTCGGAGGCTAAAGAGAAGTACAAACTGGGTAAGCTTCCTCGTATCAGTTTGGCGAGATACAATGTCGCCGTTTCCTAATATTTCACTTTTTTATTATTTATTCACAGCAACAGGACAGAAGGGCATTCAAGTGCCTGTCACTCAAAACAGCAGGTCATAAAATAGAAAAAACAAAAAAAACTCTCCCAAGTGTCCAGAGAGCGCTCTCAAAAGTATTATGTGCCTTCCTCTACCGCTAACGGACACCACGGTCACAAAGGGAGGCGCGGTGAAACCGTCGGCGAGCGTCCAGCTGCTTGGTTCACACGGCGAGCCGCGGGGTGAGGATCGGGCTGCCGATCCAACACCTGGAGGAAACGGCAACGGCCGGCTCAGAAGATTTGAGACTGGATGAAAAAAAAACAACGACAAAGACTTTGACATCTCGAAGGCGTCGCCACTACAAAACAAAATGACTGACTGTTGCTGTTTTGTGTTTTTTGTTTTTTTTTTGTTGCAGATCTGCTTCTTGAGTTATCAGCGACGTTTTAACATATCAATGAAAGAGCATTGAAGTCTAAGTCCTAAGTTCCTTTATCTCACTTGTATGTGACGGTGGCCTCGTCTCTCGGCAGAGTGTGTGTGTGCGTGTGTGTGTGTGTGTGTGTGACAAGAAACAAGGGCCGAATATTGGCTTCACACTCAACATTTCAGCAGTTTTATTCTCAACAAGTGCATCTCAATCAATTCAAATATTTTGATCCAGAACGTGAACGCCATATTGCAGCTTCCTTAACGTATTTATTTCCGTCAGTTTTGATGATTACGGTCATTTTATCATCCATTGTTAGTTCTCTCGGTGTGGACCAGGGCCACGTTCTGCTGGGAACCTGAATGGGAATCTTTGTAAGATTTCCCAGCAGATGGAAGAGTGACGTACAAATTAGTAGTAAGAGCTTCACAGTACTTCACGCTTGCTTTAAATCTGAAGGCTTTTGCTTCAGAGTCCTCTGCAGGCTGCAGTTGTTCCTGTTGCTTGTGAAACATTTTCCTTCCACTCAACTTTTCATTAATATGATTGGACGTCGCCTACAGACTTACGAATGGCCTTAACCTCACAGCACTCTCGGGTCCACAGTTCTTCCTGATGCTTGTGCAAAATTGCTTCCACTCAACTGTATATGATTTGAAACGGCACCACGTCTTTTAGCGGTGACTTTAAATAAAACGTTACTGCGAAAGTCACTTTAAATAAAATGCGACCACTGTTTGGTGAATAACTACTGTCAAATCAGCAGTTTGTCTTTAGTGATTCTACCAAAGTTTTGCCTTCCACTCAACTTTCCAGAAATATGCTGTGAAAAGTGATGCTATAGTTGAATTTTCTGAGAAGCTGAATTGCAAGTTTTCTTTCGCCACTGTCACCTAAACGAACAGAAATATGGTAAACACTAGAAGGTTTTACCATCTCGTGCAAGGGATCGGTATAAAATATCGCCGCTTCTTGAATGGAATTACTGAAAGAAGAAAACCTTTCAACAATTTTTCGAATTGATTGAGATGCACCTGGAGAGCACAAACCTTTCCAGGACGTTTTGCTTTTCGTAGCTTTGAACGCATTTTTTCCATCCAGGCTCAAAAACGCAGCTCGACGCAACGCCCAGGAGCCCGCGGTGGACGTGCATCTCGGGGATTTGTCCGTGTTGATCTGTGCACACAGCTCACACCTGAGACGAGAGGCGGGCTGATCTGCTGACGGCACACGAGATGGAAGGGGGTCGAACAAGTCCGCCGCGTGCGTTTACGTTGCCTTTCTATGTGCTCAGACCGAGACGGACCAGACTGGAACAAATCTGCCCGAGAAATTCCCTCCCCACAGAAAAAGGACAACATGGCAGCAGCTTCATGCAGCAAAGTATTTTTTTTCATAATCTTATGACTGAAAATCTGTTGGTCTCTAAACTTAAGACAATTGGAGTTTAAAGCACAGATTCATTTTTAGAACTAAACACCGTGGGTGAAATATTTGCCTGCTCAAATGTGGGATTGAGTATTTCTGAGTGTGTGTGTGTGTGTGTGTGTGTATGTGCGCGTGTGTGTGTGTGACGATTTCCACTGCACCCGCAGAGTGGTCGCAGGAATTGTCTGTGTTTTGTTTTTGTTTTGTTTTTTTGCTTGATTGGTTGAACAGAAGGTTATTTGAAAAAAAAAAAAAAAAAAATTAAAAGCACTTTATTGTTTAAATAAATGCCATGTGTGAATGATATAAATAGTGTAAAGATTTAGGTTAATGCCGTTTAATGCTGTGGATGATATGGTATTCGAATGCAATACAAACCTAAACAGTGAGTTCAAATAAATGTTTTGCCTTGTTTTGAAGTATTTAATCGAAAGCGTGATTTTGTTTTTTTTGTTTTTTGTTTTTCTACCCAAACTGTTGTTATTGATTTACTGGAAGAGGGAAATCGGTTTAAGAGTTTAATGTGCCTGTCTTATTAGACAATAAAATAAGCTCGTTTATTTCAGATTATAATAATCATCTAAAAATGTCATAGGTGTCAATATAATGTCAATACAGGTTGGTGTGAAAAAACCAAAAAAAACTAAAAAATGTGGCGATTGGAGCGTATGCTATTTTATAGATTTTTTTTTTTTTCCTTTCTATTGTTGGATCAATTGAGCTCAGACTGATAACATAAACACAAAATGCAAAACTCATGTGGAAACATGAACGACTAAAGACGATGCTTAACGTTTCCCTAAAATGAGGCCTTTTTTCTAGTTTTCTTGAGAACTCAGTGTCTGGTAGCACCACATCAATATGTGGAGGTTATATTTAGTGGCTGATAAAACATCCACCCCGATGACTCACAGGGTAACTAATAGCGTCACAGGAACGGATCTGCATGTGATATCTGCACCTGATGCAGCATCGCCTATCAAAGCTGTACTACATGTGGTCAAAAGTTTGCTTTCCCATTGGATTTCAGGGGGAATATTTTGATGGCGCGAATGTGAAAAAAGTATTCTGAACTCAAAGAAACTCCCCTTTTCTCTCCTTTTCTAATTTTTCCTTAACCACAGCGATTCGCTGAAGCATCTCACACATTTTCATACGTTACAACCCAAAACCTTAAGCTGTTTTATTGAAATGATTGATGGGTTTTAATTTTGTTTTTTACAAATATAAACTGGAAATGGGGCGAGCTTTTGTGTTTGCTTTTGGAATTCAAAGCAAATGCTTTAAAAAAACCAAAAAAAACATCCAATTTACACTCATAGTCGGTTCAGTCCAATCAAATAAACCGATTCAAAGACAATCGATTCAGATTCTTCTTTGGTTTGACCCTGTTACGTATAAAGATGTTAAAGCTTTGACTTTAAATTCTGCACTACTTTATGTCGCTTTAGGACATAAAACCCCAATGAAAGATTTAACGTCTGTGAGTTAAAGAGCGTCAAAATGTAGAAAGCTTAAATGATCTGAACACTCAGACCTGACCTCCAGAATGACCAGAGGTCAATCTTTTATGATCGCTACTTTGTGTTAAAAAGCAACAACACTGACTTTAATGCTTAAAGTTTTTTTGTTGTTGTTTTTTTTTCCAATCATGACCAAAAAGGAAATTGTAATTGATCATCTTTGCTCTATGAACCCCCAGACACAACAAATCTACCATTTTACCATCTCAGTTTCTGACTAACTTTGGGCATTTAACCGTCTCGTGTTACTGTTTACTTCCCTTTGAATGTTTAAAACATTCTCCTTCCACTGTCTACTTTTAGCTCATTTTATTTCTCTTCACGCAGACTGAGGTTAACAGAAAAAAGATTTAAAAAAAAAAAAAAAAAACTCAGGATCCCAAAGAGCCCAGCTCACTTTGTTTGGTGCAGACACAAAACAAACGCAGGGCCTCACGTAATGGTGCGTTTTCACAGGCATCACTCTGCCCCTCTCTGCTAGCGCCGTCACGTCATCGCAGCCGAGACATGACTCATCAAAACAAGCAGAAAACAATGTTCATGAGCCCTCAGCGACAAAACACATCGTCTGGCCCCGGGTTGAGGAAATCACAGAAATATTTCTAGTTCATTGAGTAAATGAGGAGTCATGCTAAAAAGTAAAAAAACAAAAAGAACCTACAAATCTGTACTTAAAAATACAAAAGAAATATGGAGGGAGTTGCATACGGCGATGTTTACTTTGTGGTATTTTGCTTTGAGAGTACATGTTCTGCATGACACTCAATAAAAGTTTTGATAACGTTTGTTGAAGCGATGAAATGTTGAGTTAAGTGCTCAGGGCAAAACGTCCCATTTACTCCCAGTAAACCCTCAGAAAGAGCAGCTTTCTCATATTTTGATGTCATAAAATACGTTCTCGTGTGAAAGAGTCACAGTATTCCTTGTAGCTGGAAGCAACTTAAAACAACTTCGTGTGAAACACAAGTTTATGGCGATCATAAACCGCCATCTAGTGGGGCTGTGTGTGGTTGTGCGGTCCGCCTGAGAGGACCCTGCAACTTTGTGCAGCTCTCGCCTCAATTTCCTGTGTGTTTCGACAGACACCTTTAATTTCACTTTCCAGTTGTATTCAAAGACCTGCAAGGTTTATTAAACACCAGAATGAGACCCATAAGAGAGAAAAAAATGGAGTTTTTGTTTTTAAAACCAATGCATAAAATTAAAAAGACAAAAGTGATAATAAATAACACTGGCAATAAGACATTGCTTTTGTATAGTTTTTTTTTTTTTTTTTTAAAAACAACACAGAACTGGGCAAGAAAGTTGCAACATGTAACTTAGTATTTTTGTGTTTCTGTAGCTGAGACTTTGCTCCCTGCAGGTGGGCCTTCTCGCCCACTCATCACAGGCAAACCGGTCCAGTTGCTTCAGGCTTGAAAAGGCGCTTTCTCCAGACGTTTCAGCTCCTTCCACAGGATTCAGGGCTCACAGAAAATCCAATGTTTTGCTCTCACCTTTCCCGAATGTTTTCAGTTTTATTATCCTGTTGGAAGAGCCGTCGCACAACAAGACCCTGATCTGAGCTGAAATCGGTTCTCCACAGGTGAGAACTGATCAATCACATGACTTCTGATCGGTTTCTAATTAGCTGCACGAGACCTTATTCAAAAAGCAAAACATAGTTGAATAAAAACACGCTTACAACCTTCCCATCCATTAAAAAAAATTTATATATATATATATATATATATATATATATATATATATATATATATATATATATATATATATATAGTTAAAGAAGGTCTATTCATGATCTGCTTGTTTTAAATGCATAAATGCATAAAGAACAATTGCTTTAAACATTTTGCATCTCCCGACAAATTTTCTGGAAGACGTAAACACAACATGTTCCCATTTTACCGTCGAGGTCGGAGGTCTCCTGGTGCTTTACGTCCTCCATTAAAACCGGTGACAACTAGAGGGCGGCACACAACATCAAATAAACAGGAAAGCATCAGATTTCTCAAAGGGCATGTGCTTGCTCCATCAGGGTAGCAGGAAGCCTTCAATTGAGCGTCTGCATGTATTTTGACAGACTGCGTTGTCACAAAAACTCCCACACAATCTGACTTCAAATTAAAACATGTCTGTCCATAAAATCCTCTGTGTCCTCACAACGAATGTCAACAGAGCAAAGTCCCAGAGACGTAAGAAAGACAAGCCTGTTCAGTACAAAAAACTAAACAAAAAAAAAACGATATGTAAACTAATATGTGCACTCATGCAATGAAAGGACAGTCTGCACTTGCCTAAACTCCTGCAGCTCCACCACATCCATAACACCCTATTTTACCCATTCTAACATCGTTATTCATCTTGATTTTAACACGTATTTAACTTGCCATCTGGGGTTTGGATTTTAGTTTTGGTGTCCGAACAAAATGATGCAATTTTTCACTGCTATTACGCTGGCCATAAATAGTTTTGTTGCCTATAGTTCATTCGGCAGGGCGTGTAAAGAGTTTGTTTGTTTAGTCAGTGTGTGTCTGTCACATACGCCTAGGTCCTGTTCACAAGGTTTTATAAAATGGTTCCTGTGTGTTTTCTTCAAGCCACTCTTTCCTCGTTCCTAATAAAAACAAATCTCCAAAATGTGCTCAGAGCACCACCACCAAACACCTCAATTAAAACCGCAGGAAGGTTTAAGTGATTTTTGTTTTATTTAAAACCTCTTAACTTTTTATTTTTTTATTTTTATTTTTTTACAAAGTTTCCTGGGTCAAATTCACAGCCATGACGTTCTGCTCAAGTATCAATGTTAAATGTTTCTTTTTCTTCTTCCTTCTTGTGTGTATTTCAGGAATGAAACAAGGCCAGGCTGTTGCATCAGAACATGACGCCTTGACAAAGTTTGAACGTACCAAAGCCAATCAGCTAACAATGAAAGTGGTTCCACACCTGCTTTCTAACGAGGGATTGCTGCAAAGCGTGTTTTCACTAGGTGTTGACCTCTGTAAGTTACCTTTTGGTTTTGACTTTTAGTTGGACAACAATTGGCTTAGTTGCTGATTAAGACAAAGATTCAATGTTATTATCATTGGTGCACAACTCTTCAATTTGAAGTAAACTCTTCATTAGGAATGAAGACCACTTTGCTTAAACAGGGCAGGGAGGCAGAAAGAAAAGACCGATGCAACAAATGTGCGTTTGAAAAAAGAACTGCGGTAAAACTGACAACCAAAAGAAGAGAAATCAAAACGCTGAGAAGATAAACATCAACCACCAGAGAGGCAGGAAGCAGTAAAACTGGGAGTGAAACCAAACAGGATGTACAGCTAACAGGAAGATTAAAAAAGAAGCATCTGCCCTGGGAGGAGCAACTACTAAAACGGGAATAGTGAAATTTCCTTTCCGCCCTCAATTGCGGGAGCAGTGGGGAACAGCAGCGTTTCAGCTGCCACAAAGTCCGAGGCGATACAAATCGCAGGTTCAGAGGATGCTGAAGCATGTATTACTCAGAGGTCATTAGGTCAAGAACTCCAAATGTTTTAAGTTCGGTGCTGTGAAGACAATGGTGTGGGACTACTTTTTTTTTTTTAATGGGTATGGTTCTTTCGTTCCAGTTAAAGAGGCTCTATTTCTAACATTATTGTATCAAGACAACCTGGAGAATTTGATGTTTCCAACTTTGTGTGGTCAGTTTGTGCACCGTTTGGCAAATCAAGGTCAATAAATGCAAGGTTGAGCACGTTTAGCGTGAAAGACGGAGCCTGCACCGAGTCCTGAGCTCAACCTGACATGACACCTCGAGAATGAATTAGACCAGAAAGCGCCACTGCGTCCAACATCAGTGCTTGACCTCACAGATGAGCCTCAGGAAGAATGATAAAAAATTCCTGTAGATACGCTCACAAATCTTGTGCACAAAAAAATAACAAAGGAAGATGAAATACAAACAGATCTAGTTTCAATTGTGCTATGCTGGATGAGTCAAAAGAAAAGTCACATCGACTACGTTACCTTGAGAGGAGATGGTCCCGTATCTTCCTTACCAGCAGCAGCTTGTTGCAATACTGAAACAGATCAAAGCCTAGAACGGGTGTTTCGTTGTGGATTTAAACCACCAAATACAAAAATGACTTAAAACGTAAAGTAGGTCTAGAAATGTATTTTTTTTCACTTCCAGTGTGCCAGAAATGTGAGTGCTAATTTTAAGCAATTCTCTTTTTTTTGTACAAGGATGCAGCAGGTTTTCTCAAAAATAATTTTCTCACAGTCTTTGAGTTTGTTTTTTTTGGCTTTAATGTGTTGTCAAAAGTGACAATTAGCAGAAAAGGTCTCTCTTCTGGTCTGCAGAGACGCTATGTACTGCTCTTTCAGAAAAAAAAACAAAACATGTCATTATGGGTTATTGTTTTCCTTCAACACAGCCAAGCATTGTTGGAATTTCACCTTTCTCTAGAGAAATGAGCAAAACAAGGGTGGGAAACTTAACCTCTGCAACGGAGCTTCTTCGACGCAAAGGTAATAATGACTCAGTCTCTTATTAAGACAGCAAACCTGCCCCACAAAGTAAACTATTTCCGTACGGAATTAGGCGTATTAGCCATTTACTTGTGTATACATTTCTAAAAAGAGAATTTGTGCAACATGTGTCTTCACTGTGTTTCTTGTGGATGTCTACATTGATGATTCCCCTGTTCATAGGTGTGTGTGTGTGTATCGACTCGGGCCCACATGTGCACTTAAATCCCCGTCCCAGAGAGCTTTGCAGAAGGGCTGTTCTCACGGGATGGGGTGTGTCGGAGCACCTATCCCAGAGCACAGAGGGAGCTTTAGACTGTCTGACCTCTTGCTGATGCTTTCACCCCCCCCAGGGGCTCAATGAACCTCCATTCTCCTGGCCCCTGTTTGCTTAGGGCCCCACGGCGAGATTCTTTCAGGTCTGGCTTTTCAAATAAACAGCGGGACAATCGCGCCATATCAAAAAGAGCGCTTTTGAGTCCGAGCAATAAAGTCGAGACTCGTACTAAATGAAAGCGATCGCCGTCTCAGACTGATGCTTTACTGGGCTACGCATGCTAAAGCCTGCGAAAGTGATATTTGAGGCATATCCAAATTATAAGCGTGTCTGACAAAACTAAAAAACACTGGAGCTATTTCATGATACTTTTAATCCAACTTAAGCTTTCATGTACAGGTTCTGCTCCGCATTGAGAAATCGGCGAGTTTGCATTATGCAAAAAGCCAAATGCTCCCAGTTCACATCGGGTCAATTTAGTCTGTTTGCATAGCAACAATTTACTACAAATGTCATCTGAAGGCACTTTACCAAAACAAAACAGAATCAAATGTTGGAGAAGGATGGAGAATAAAAGAACCAGGAAATTATGATTATCATGATCAATTTTTAAAAGCGGTCAACCGTAGGTTATCTGAATATTCTCCCACCAAAAACTAAAGTTTATGAAAAAAAAAAAAGTGTCACTTGGATTTAATCCAGACCTGCAGGATTAGGTCAGTAAGAACTGACAGCAGAGGGAGAAGATAATGCTTCTTAATGACCTTCCACTGGAAAAGAACCCACAGCGAGTATCACTCACGCCGCAGATGGTGAGATCTGCAAGAAGCCCGTTTTCAGGACACAGCTGGGTGTCAGCGAGTGCAGGAACAGTTTTGCCAACCGTCCCATGCTTTAATCTGCTGCAGCACGCAGCTCAGGACAGCGGGCATTATCGGCTACTGTAAGGGGATTACAGGCAGGCATGTGATCCGCACACTGTGGGGCAGCAGGAGGGGCGGGGGTGTGGGGGGGGCGACGAGGTGCATCGCAAATCTGGACATGCAGACAGATGAGATTAGGATGCATGTCTTTCACAATCTCTGTTTAGGCCTTCTGAACTCCACGTTCATTATTTCAGATCAAGCGCACACAGAGCTTTGCCTGCGGTTTCATTTTCTCAAAGCCTTCGGCTCCTGAGGCCACATCAAACCGACTTACCCAGCGGAGTCCATGGACTTCTAACGTTAATATCGAAGGCCTGGGATCCTGGAGGTTTTCATGAAGAAAAATATTTGTTTATTACGAAGGCAATGAACGAGAATGAGAAAGTATTCCACTTATGAAAAGCCCAGGGGGAGGAAGGAAGGAGCCGTTTGTCTCATCTGACCTCCTGCTCCTACAGGAACGCTTCTTCAGGAGGAATATAATCGACACACCTGAAGAATTTATGATTGTTGTGTCAACACACGCCATCATAGACCATCCTCCATGCTAACGAAAGATCACCCAGTGGATGGGGATTATATAATAGTTGCCATGGCAGCAATAAGTCTCTAAGGCGAGAGCCCTGAACCGCAGTAGCCCCAGGTCAGAGGGGTTGTGTCGTGGCAGAAAGAAAGTTTCAAACGTAGGGAATCAGTTTCTCTGCTCGTCGCCGCTTTCGCTAGTCACTTACAGACGACAAAATCGAGAAAGGGGGACGTGACGCGACTTTTCGTGTCCAAACGCAGACGCAGCGCGGCGTCAGAGAGGAACAGCAAACGTACAAAACCTCGTCAGAGGCAGCGAAAGGCCCGACGAGAATAATAATAAAATATAAAACAAACGATCCCAACCTCAGAGTGGGCAAAGCTTGTTTCGACATATCCCAAAAGAGTCTGAGATGTGATCACTGGTTCAGCAAGTTACAGTCGCCCAATTCAAATGTGTGCCTCGTTTTTAGATGCTTGTTTCTTAAAACGGCAAAAACAGCATAACCCTCTCCTTCCATCGTATGCACAACGTTGTGTTGGCATGCCGCACTGAGGCTTTGGGTCGTAATGTAATATAATGTCAAAACCTTATGACGCGACTCCCTTCGCGAACAGGAAAAGGACAGAAAAAAAAGCAGAAAATGTAGATCCACGCGGTTCTACTGTGGTCAAATGTGAACGCCGGCCCTGACATGCAGACGCGCGGCTGTGCAAACTGCTGAGGGCAAGTTCAAAGGGCAAATATTCAAGTTATGACGACTCGGCAACGTAGGTGGCCAGTGTCAGTGTTGATAAACGAGACGCTTAATCCCTTCAGATCCACTCGGATCCTTTCTCTTTTCTCTCCTTCCAAAAAGACAGTAAAAGGAGCTTTAGGGCCATAACTTCTCCCTTCCAGTCCTTTTGTTCAACTGAACCAGAGCTGAGCGGGATGTCGAAATCAGAACGGGGGGGGGAGAGAGAGAGAGAAGGCCGGACCACTGAAAAGAGGAGATTCTGATCGCCTTCATGCAGTGCGGTATCGCATGACTGCCAAAACAGGAGCGCGGGCAAAGGAGCAGGGGAAGAGTTGGCTGGGAGAGCGTGGCAAGAAGGGCGTGTTGATCTCAGCAAATCAGAGTCCTTACTTGTTCAGGCTGGTTCATACTGCCTCTGCCTTGAATGTTCCCTGCACATGTCCTGTGGGGAGATTGTGTTCTGGCTCGCGTTTTCAGTCTCCGGGGCTGCCTGCTCTCCCAGATGCTGACTCGGCTGCTTTGACCTCAGCGGCTTTTGGCGAAAGATCACGTACCTCAAATTGAACAGGCCAGGTCGGCCATCTATCCACCCAGGAGAAGAGCTTTCCCCTCGAAACACGAGCGAGAAACGAGCAAACGACGTCCAGCTCAGATATGAATCTGGGCGCGTGTTAGGATTTGCTTGGTGATTGCATGATGAGGAAATCGCAGTTTTTTTTGGGTTTTTTTTAGAATACACTGATTCAGGCTGCGTTGTCCTCCATTTTGCCCCTTTTCCTTCAAAAATTCACAAAATGTCTGATGATTTCAGCTGTTGACACTGTTTTCAGTACTGTGTTATGACTAAAACGATTCATTGGCCATGACACATTAAAGCGTTCAAACCTTAACTTCATCCCAGTCAGCTTGAGAAGAACCGTGCGAAGACAAAACCTGACGACATTTAGAGGTTAAACCCTCTTCAGGTCCTGAAACCTTTCCGTGGAATATCTGCGTTTGCGTTATCGTGGAAAAGATCGTTTTCCTTTTGAGATTTAAAACTGAACCGTAAAAAAAAAAAAATGACGTTTGCTCGAGAGGCCAGCCACAAGGGGCCCTGAGTGAAACGGACTATTACCTGCCGAGTCATTCCCGACCAGCTGCAGGGCCTGCAACACGTTTCCCCAGATAAAGAACAGCCTGCTCGTTCTTAAATTAGCTTGAAATGTTGAATATCTTAACACTCAAGCAAATCAATTATTCTTGATGGAAAATTCTCCCTGGCTCCGCAAGCGGGCTGCACATGTAAAGCCCTGCTGGAGATTAAATAGTGGTGCGAGACACGCAACCGCACTCTGCCCATTGTGTGCTTCTTCTGGGTCTGACTATAAATCAAACAAAGAAGAAGAAGAAGAAGAAAAACAGTGGGTGAAAGAGCAAGAGGATTTTCATTAGTGCTCAACAAAAACAGTGTCAAAAGCTGAATAAGAAACAAACATTATTTGGAAAAACATTGCCTCACATCCTGCTGTGATTAGCACCATGTGAATAAGGATGAGAGTAACGTAACACAGTCCAGTTGAACTGAGCTCTGTGGAGCACAAAAAAAAAAAAAAAACATCCAGCAGGTTGTTTTCCTCTCTGCGTTGACTGACCTTGGCCTCTTGCAGGTTGTTTATTCAGATCCACACTGTGACACAAACCTTCACGCCACGTACGACCCGCACGGCGCCGCGACACACCAAGACCGTCGCCGTGGCGTTTGTGGACTGTTCCTGCCCCACAATGCAGCGGGGCGAAGGTCCCGGCGCTTCCGTGAATGCGTTTCCAACCAAACGGGTTTAATAGTGCTGCTTTGACCTCTGGCAGGTGACCGACTCTCTGCCTACTGCAGAGACAGCAACGCCGGGGGGGGGGATCCGGTTACGAAACCCTGCAGAGAGGCGGAGGAGGAGAAATGATTTCCATTTGCTGTGGTCCTTCACTGCTATCTGCTCACGTGAGAGCGAGTCGACTGAAAAAAAAAAACAACAAAACACAAAAGGAGCAATGACGGAATATGAACGTTGCGGCGCTGACGCTATCTGCAGATGAACAGCAAGCTCGATGAAACATATCGGGTTAAATACATCACTGAATGTGTCAGCAGTCCCAGGTACAATTACTCTTTCAACCAAGTCTTGAGAGGAGAAAACTGAGGGGGAATGCAGGATTTGTAAAACTGCTTCCTGACACATGGTGAGTCGTAAACATGCTTCCCCTATAAATAAATCCTTTCTGTGGACGTACAGGGCGCGTCCTTAACTAACTCAGACAGCTGCTTTATGAGCAGCAAATGAGGAAAAAGGACCCTCAACGACGCACGACTGTCCAAAGTCGCGAAAAGAATTTGCCTTTCAGCTTTCGCGTTAAACGACTGTTAAAAAGTGACACGACAAAACTTAGTTACACATTACAAAAGAAGGTTTTTTCTGCTCTCACTAAAGTTTGTTCATTTGCCTTCAAATCGAAGAATAAAGAGCTGAAGTGTTCGTACCCCTTCGTCCTTCCTCCCATTAGTCCCCTGCTTGTATATAATACATTTTATGGGGCTTTTATGTGACAGACCAACACAAATTTGAATGCATGTCTCACATGTTTCACCGGAAACGTATTCTCTACTGAGTCTGTTCGCGAATGAAGTGAACGTTGAAGTAAATAAATTGCATAAATAAATTGCCCTGGATTTTATTTACAGCTATCAGAGTATCAGGGGTGAATGCAAATGCTCGGCACGCTTTGGAGATTTTTCTTTGTCCTTTCTCGCGGGGTAATATATCCTTTATCTTCTTGATATAAATGCGCTTCTGCGATGGTTAAACGCGGAGAGTTCCAACAAAATATGTTAAAGCTTGCCTTAATGCGCGAAAACTAATACTGTCTGGAACTGCAAAAAAAAAAACAACCCAAAAACAACATTTTCATTCATGAGAAGTAAAGACAAAATGATGATTCGGCCTGTTCTTGGGATGGGAGAGACAGAACTGTGACCTAAATCGTACACCTGTTATGAGATCACATATATAAAAATTCAATTTAGTTTGCAAAACCATGGATGAAGTGTTGGATGTCTTGACCATGAAGCAACACCGTGAGCTGGGCTGGATTTCATTGTAAGCGTGCGGTCGAAAATAATTACATGTTTGGTCTCTGAGCATTTAGTGAAAACTGAGCTGTTTTTACAAGAAAGCTTACAGTAGCCTGATCAAGTGGCTTAGGGACTATGGCACATACCCCCTGGTCATAAATGCTCTTAGCAGCTTTGTGCTGTTTATTGCCATTGTTACTAAACAAGAAATAAAGCGGCAGTCCACCTGCAGCTGTTATGAAACGGCTCTAATAGTCTGAGTTATTAATCATCGACAGGCTGCAGCAGACACAGGGGATGGTTGCATGAGAGCGTGGTGACAAAGTGCAAATGTGTAAATAGGTACGGAAAATCTTTCACGCGCGTGTAATGATCCAAGAGATCAACTGGGTTTACTGGCCCCGAGATCAAATCCTGGGCCGAATGTGGGGAAACTAAGACAGGAATAAAAGAAATAAAGCATAATACATGCATGTGCATTAGTTTGGATGTTTGCATGCTTTTCTTGAAGCTTTGGTAAAAAAAAAAAAAAAGACATCCTGATAAACCTTTTCCTTACTTAACAGAAATATCATTATTTTATATTAGGAAAAGTGTCACCATGAGAATGTTGAAACTATGGACGCATGCCAAAGACAAGTGTGAAATAACTATAGCTATAATAAAATCAATTAATGTTTGGCTAAACTTTACAACTCGGAAATAGGTTTATCAAGCAGAACTTCTGCTTCTGTCATGCTTTTATCTCCCCCGCCCTGCAAAACTACTAATTTGCACAACAGTTAATCCCCATTTCAATGCACGACACAAATAAATCCAAAGTTAATAAGTTGTTCAGGTCTCCCCGATTAATTAGTATGTGACCGACTGGAAGTGGGGAAGTTCTAAACATGAGCGCAAACACATGTTTGAAGCAGAAACATTTCCACCGTGACTAGTAGGCCGGTTAATGGACCAAGACTACAGCATGACACAGCATTATATCTGACTCTGGTTTACGTAACAGGGCTCTGACCTGACTTGCCGTCATTTACACGTATAAACAAAGCACGCACAAACTACTTTGATTCATTACTTTACTCATGAGAATGTGTGCACAAAAGCCATTCAGCATATTTCTCTTCCTGTCTCCGCTCTCCTAATGGATTTCCACTCTGCGGTGCACTATCACCATGACTCAGCAATCTCCTACATCCACCAAAGGCAGTTTTTTTTTTCTTTTTTTTTTTTTAAACAATGGTTTTTGTAACAGTTTTGCGTTTCCAGAATGAGTTTGCAAAAAATAAAAAAAATGAGTAAATGTATCCTTCAGCATCTGTTGCTGGTAAAATGAAAGCCTTTTTGGAAACGACTTCCCTGAAACGTATAACTGCTTGTGCTGAACTGATCCTTCGTGAATAAGAGATACATTTTCTTGTTGCTAAAGCAGTAAAGCAGCCATCGATCATCAGACTACCTCCACTGTGTTTCAGTTTAGATACGAAGTTTTTCTGAAGCGCTTTGTTAGTGTCATACCAGATCTAACAATGGATATTGTATTCAGATGAGCAGAATAACTTCTGCGTCAAAATTGAGTTTGTCATGCAAAGCATTTCATCAAAATGAATCTGCGAGGAGAGGAAATGTATGTTTTTTTTTTTCACGACACTGTATCTACGTTTTAATGACTAGTCGTCCTCTCTTTCACCTGTCCTGTACTCCACCAGAGACAGTGTAGATATTGAGCTTCCTGTTTACTTTTTCTTTTGTTGTGATATCAACATTTAAGCTTTAAGTTCCTCCAGGTAGATCAGAGGAGGCGGCTTCTAATGATGGATAGTTTTGAACAATATCTGTAAGAATGCTGATGTTTACAACAGACCGGCCATAAATGTACATGTCAGGGGCAGGGGCACAATGAAATTACTTTGTACTTTGTAATGATAGATTAGAAATTATCTTATTAATTATGATTGTTTTTTTTTTTTCTTTTTTTTTCAAAATGGCTTGACAGTTTATCTAGTTATCATAAATATATTCTAAATGCAAGTTTATATTAACTTAATTGTAATAATTTGGAGCACTTAACAATCAATAAAAACACACACACAAATCAATGTGTGTGTCTTTCAAAGCATACTAAGAGTCTCAGCTCTACAACATCGAACCAGAGCTCTGTTTGTGTATCAGAATGGCCTAGTCAAAGTGCAAACTTAAATCCAATTGAGAATTTGAAAAGTGATATGACATGTTTTTAATCCACTTTTAGCAACTTTGAATTTTTTTTTTTTTTTATAAAAACCTTTAGCTGTGCAAAGTTTGAACAGACATACCTCAGAGGCTTTAAGTTGTTCTTGTAGGAAGTTCAGCCTCAAACATTCATCTAAAAAAAGAAATTAAATTGAATTAAGTTGCGAAAACAAACTGAAATAAAATTTTGGTTCTGAAAAGAATTTGCCCAATTCAGGGGAATCACATAACTTTTTACACGCTTATTATGTGTCGATAAGAAAACATCTGAGAAGATATCATCATGGCCGACGCACGGGAGAAAATATGCAGGTCACCTTGCACACACACACACACACACACACACACACACACACACACACACACACACACACACACACACACACACACACACACACACACCGCTTGTTTTTATAGATGGGGCTCTGCTCTAGAAAAACTCCACGCTGGCATGTTCCTGTGGATTCAGCCATTAAGGTTGTCCTTTCTCACACGGTAACGCTCTGCTTCACGAAATCACAGTGATTCCTCGCCATCATTCAGACGGGCAGCGGGAACAAAGGAACCAGCTTGACATAACAGACGGGCCACTGTGAGGACGGCTCCCTACCAGCCTGGGTTCTGGTCCTGTGGGCTTTCTTTGGTGTTAAAGGTGCTTTTCCCACCAATTTCTACCAGTGGGATCTGTTGAAAAACCAACAAAAAAAAAAACCATTTGGCTTGTTGTTAGAGTGTAAGGTGACTCCAGAGAGCCTTGGATCAGAATGCAAGCACATTTTTCAGCTATCGGACTGTAGGCCTCTTGTCTCCCAGACAATGAGAGCCCGTCTCAAGTTACAGTTTAAACGACATCCTGCCACAGATTGCACGGCGGCCGCCAGGACGCCTTCTTCTCAGGGAAACGTGAAACCCTTACACCAACCTTTCCCTCTCACTCATTCATTTTTGCGTTTCCCTTTCATTCAGACCCTTTTAATCACCTCACGTTAGAGGTTTATCACAGCTGTCTTCAAATTAGAAAGGGGCGCAGCTGGAAAGCGGACATCTTTGACCCCACCCCTCGCCGATGTTAGGTCACCGCTATCGCCGTCTGACTTTTTATGATGTCTGATGTTTCAAGTGCAAAACAAACTCAGTGCGCATTTCGATTCGACGCTCGGGAGGAGAGGAAATAAACACCCAAAGGAGGGAGGTCGCATCAAAGTCCAGTGGCAGAACTCCTCCGCCTCTCTTCGCCTCATAGCTGCCACTCCAATGAAACGGACCAATCTGGGACGGGGTTAGTGCATGCGGCTTCAATTTGAATGCAAAACACCTTAAAGGCATTTAGGATTGCATCAACTGATTGTATCATTTGGATAGAAGTCAGAGATTCTTTTGGCAGCAATTTTATCTTGAAGATTTTTGAAAACTGCATTAGATGAACCTGATGCATTTATCTGAGTTAAGTCTTTTCTGCATCAAACTGTCGAAATGCTGAAGACAAAAATCTCGCTCCATGTGAAATTCTTTCAAACATAATTCTGAAAAGCGAGGAGTACATTTGTATTCAACACCTTCTCATCTGACACTCTTGAATGAAATTTTCTGAATACAACCAACTGTTAACCAGATCATAGAACCTGATCCCGAGCTTTAATTATCTCAAGGATCCCTGTTTTTTTCCCCCCATCATTTGAAAAATGGAGCATGAAAACTTACAAAGAGAGAATTAGACTGAACAGCCAAGGACAACATAATTCAGAGAAGCAGATGGCCACTCTGGAGGAGCTGCAAAAGGAGTCTTTCAGAGGGATATTTGTGCGCTGGGCAAATCTAGCCTAAAGCTGTTGAAAGAAAATTATGACGTCTTCTTTTCAGTTTGCCACAAGCTATCAGACGCAAACCAGCCTCACACATCTTCCTGTTTCTGCGTGTTACCAAATGAAATAAAAATAAGCACTTTCTCCTCCCTTTGTTACATTCAAGGAAGAAGATTTCCATTCGCACAAAATAAAGGAGCGCACCTCACCGGACCGTAGCTGGGTGGCACACAGAGGGTGTTCTGCACACATGAGGCCAAAATGGTGGTCGATATATGTGGTGTAAAATAAACAATGCACATTTCACTGACACATGGAGGTGGCAGCTCTATTTTGTGGCAATTGCTGTCTTTAGCAGGGACAGAGTGCATACGTGGCAAGACGGGTGGAAGTTGCATCATACAATTGTGTGATTTAGATCAGAGCATGTCTTAGAATGGCCCAGTCAAAGACCAGACCTAAATTCAACTGAGAATTGATGGAAAAACTCGAAGGGTGATAAGACTGGACTGAGAGCATCTCAGTCCAGTTTTTCCATCTCAGTCCAGTCTCACAAAGATTAGACTTTTTTTCACTGTGGATCACTGGAATGCAAAACATTAGAGGTCGTGCAGGGCAACTGCATTTACTTCCAAGATTCTACAAGACGTAGGGCCAGGTTGGTTCAGGAAGCAGTTTTATCTTGATAATCATCCCATTAATAATAATAATAATAATAATAATAATAATAATAATAATAATAATAATAATAATAATAATAATAATAACTTAAACACAGCCTTTACTTTTTAATCTATTTGCTTAGATTATCTTTGGCGTTCAAATGTGCTTGAGGATCTGAAACATTTAAACCAGGAACATGCTGTTAATTGTTTCCTTAATTCCTTAATGAAACTGTAAGCACACTTGTTATATTTGCATAAAGTGAGGCTACGTTTGTAGCATGATGCAACAGATGTTACACGTTTCATCTGATCAAACATGAACTAAATATGTTTTTGTTTTTAGATATTTTCAGTTATTTGCTTTTAGTTTCTCCTGCCAAAAAAAATGTGAATGTGGTACGACATTGTTTATGAATCTACTTTATAAGAATATTTAAATGGTCATACAGTAAATGAAAGGCTGCTTCTCAAAGTTTCCAGGCGGCCGCTGTAGTAATTTACTTTCGCAGCAAGTTTTCAAACGTCAAAGTGAAAATTCTTAAGCTGAACAACGAGCACACTAGTGGCACTAATGCAAGGTTTTCTCTCTTTTTGTTTTTTAACGACTGCTCGTCAACAAGCGTTTCCCCTCGGAAGAGACCACGCCCAGACCGCTTACGTAAAAGGGGCGGAGTCGGGGGCTTATAACGCCGGTCCAACTGAACACGCCGAAGAGAAGGAAGTGGCTCGTAAACCACGCTGACGCTCCCGCGTAATTTAGAGTCACGATAAAAACACGACGTGTCCTTCTTAAAGTTTCCTTTGAAAGTCGAGTCCTTTTTCAGCAACATGGCGGAGAAGCTTGACCTGGAGGAAGTGAAGACGTCCAACGGCGAGGCGCACCGCGACGGGTCGCTCGCCAACGGCTTTACCGGGCAGCGGAAGGGCAGCCCGGAGCCGATGTCCGAGCGGGTCAAGAGGATCGTCAAGGCGAATCTACTGGTGATCCTGACCGTGGCCGGGGTCATCGTGGGGGTCTTCATCGGGCTCGGCGTGCGCACCGCGTCGCCGACCCTCACCCAGAAGATCTACATCGGCTTCCCCGGCGAGATCCTCATCCGGCTGCTGAAGATGATCATCATCCCCCTGGTGGTGTGCAGCCTGGTGTCCGGGGCGGCGAGCATCGACCCCAAAGCTCTGGGGAAACTGGGTGGCTGGGCCATGCTGTTCTTCTTGGTGACCACCTTGATAGCCTCGTCCATCGGGGTGGCGATGGCGTTCATCATCCAGCCGGGAAACGTGGAAATGAACACCACCGCGAGCGCCGAAGACATGAACGACGGGATCCCGGCGAACAAAGAAGTTATAGACTCCTTCTTAGACCTGATAAGGTGAGTTCGACGGTTGTTCGCTTTAACCCGCGACATATACGTCACTACAGCCATTTACGCACGAGACCAGAGCTCACCTGGCCGAGGGCTCGCGCGTCTTGTAACAGCAACAAGCAGTTGCATCAGCTTCTGTTTCCTCGTGCCGGTTAAAACCCCTACAGCACGAGACGCGCTTCTTTGCCGCTCTTTACGCGCGCGCACTAACTCCACTGTTTATAACTAAGTGAAAACTGGATAATATTTGATGAAACGAGCCGCATTCCGGTCTACGGAAGAAAATTAAAGAATAAATCGCCTAATCGTTGACGTCAACTATATATCTTAAAAGCAACCAACAGAGTCGATGTATTGCTTGACTTATTTTTTTAATAATGTCCCTTTTTGAATGACTACTTGACCCTATTAATTGGGTCAAGAGGTGGACGTGGTTTACATACAGTGAACTCTTAAGGTCACCAATGTGTAAGTCTTTTCCTCTTCAGGTTCTTTTCAGCTTCCCCAGAGTACCTGAATGCACCACGAGGTTCTTGCCTGTGGCCTCACACTTTAAAGAAGTGTAATAATGCCACTATTGCCCTCAAACACACCAGAGTATTAGTGATTTTTTTTTTTATTGTTTTTTTTTTACAACAAGTGGTGATGGCTTGTTGTAGATTTTATTGCGTCACATGTGTCATGGTTTGTCTTTTCCCGTACTCACACGTCTTCCTGTTCCAGTCAAGTCAGAGGGTTTCCATTCACAGAAAGCAGAGTACCGCATCGAACCAGATTGCAGCTGGCTGATGTCTGGTTGGATTATATTTAGACTCAAGTCGTACATGTACACACAGCGAAATCTGCTCTTGTGTCAAGAAGCCTGCTGCTGCCTGGACCTGCTTTTTCTCCTTGGAAGCATTACTTTTTTTTTTTTTTTTGTTTAAACGCATGCGTCATACTCATATGTTTCTTCGCCTTACTTTTGAGGATGTGCTTCCACAGTAGAATAAGGGTTGAGTGGGATCTTGGTATGTTTTGACAAATGATCAGTTTACTTGTTCTGAAGGCAGGAAAAAAAAAAACAAGAGCTAAACATGGTTTCACATTAAATTGTATTTTTGTATCATTTGTTTTGTGAATGGCGTCTCACTAAAATGACTTTTAATCAGTTTCATAGAGAATATTTGTAGTTTTGTAACTTGTAACGACTTGACATCCCCCGTCCAGAAGTGTGCTCACATCCAGTAAAGCTGTTGCATAATGTTATTTTCAAGGCAGCTTTTAGTAATTATGGATGTATTTTCCACATCTCCTGCTTTTTCCTTTCCCTCCTCCTGCACGGCCGCCTAGTCACAAATATCCACTTCTTGGGAAAAAAAAAAAACGGCTTCTACTTTTAAGAAAACTGCGCGGCGCAGTCATAGCAATGCTTGGAGCATTTCTCACAAAGCGTTTCAAGTAACCTGTTCGCTAAAAGATTAACAGTGTTGCCTCCGGATTTTTTTTTTTTTTTCCATCGAGGCATGTCGCAAAACCCGCTGCGCAACACAATCGCCTAATTTTAAGGACGCAGAACTTCATATGTAGGTTCATGGGGAGTGAAGTAAGCACACCCTCCTTCTTTTGTAGGGTGTGGAACGCCGGGGCGTAATTAGAAAATCTGTCGGTGATTATTAGGATGCATTTTTGCATGCAGAATGTGGACAAAACGGCAGGCCTGAGACGACAGAAGAGAACCTAGCAACAATTACAACAACAATTAAAAATGACATCTTGAGTAGAGTAAGTTATAGCATAAGAATAACAACAACAACAAAACACAGAGAAATGGGCCGGTAATTGGGATGCACTCGTTTACTAAAAATAGACATGTCAGACCTCAAGAGGACAAAAAAAAGAAAAAAACAGTTTGTGTCTTAGTTTTACTGAGGTGGCTGAGTTTTGACTACAGTAATCATTTGTTTCCAGCCTGACAAGACGTTTATCTCATGTTGGCCACATGCCGTGCGCTTCCACACTATCCTAATCACACAGCTGGTCTCTCATTAGAAGGAGCCCTCCCCTCATTCCCCCGCCCCGCCTCCCCCACTTTCCGTCTGGCTCTGTGCTTTGGTGGCATCGCAGCCGGGTGGATCTGAGCTGTTGGCGAAATAGCAGCCTGACTCACAGGTCCAGGTCGGGTTTAATGTTCAATGTTCAACGTCGCCGTTTCAAAACTGGCCACGCTGCCGGCAGATTCAGACGGAGCCAGTTTTGCAGGCACCCCTATGAATCCGTGTTGACGTTTCTTATCTCCTGCTTTGTCCTTTCACACATAAACCTAATGTTTACAGTAGACATTTGGTCACCTGTTGGATTTACATGCAATCATTGATGTTTATATAGAGCAGCATAAAAATGGGAAAGCAAATATGGATTTTTTTCCTCGAAGACCGCATAGCCGTTTACTATATACCCCACTTAGGTTAGCGAACCTGGCTGATTTAAAAAATAAAATTTTTATCTTCATACCAAAAATACCAAAAATCATTTTTGCTTATCAATATTAACAGCTGTTAGGTTGAAAGCCAAACATTTCGTCTTCCTTGTTGACCTGCCCTGATTCGGGGGAGGCAACAAAACTCCAAGCCGACGACGTCAGACTGAAACAAAAGGAGGACACACCTTCGTAGCAGCATGTGGTGGATGCCAGCGTTGGCATGACAATGAGACCTTTGTGTTTTATCTCACAATTTGCATAGCAATGTCACACTGTGACTCATAGACGATCTTACCCTCTCAGAATGAGACGCGCTCTGAATAAAGCGATCAGCTGAGGACAATTCACTGGTATTCATGATGGAGTTTCACATGAACATGTGTGACAAAGTCACCACTAAAACAGGGAAGTGGGACTGGACTGCTTGGGTTACAGTAGTTTTATTGGCGTAAAGTACTGTATGTTCCAGGTTTCAGTGGACGGTGCCATGCAGGCATTCCGTATTGTGCAGTCATGATGATCCCATCTGAATATATTAGATTACAATAGAAAAGTTTCTTTATTTTGGAAATGTAATTAAAAAAAAAATTACTCTCAAAGTGCTTTAATTCAGGAGTTTGTTGCTGTGGGTCTAAACTAGTAAAAGGCCTCAGGAAATATCAATATTATACGACCAATAAAAAAGGGTTTTAATCCAGACATCTTTAGTTATGGCCGAAATTCTCAACATTGCTAATCCTAAACTGCTTCCACATTAATGCAGGCGAGACCCAAAAGTATACTTTGCTAAGCACCGAGTGCCGTATCCAAGGGCATCAAGGGAAAGTTGAGTGGAAGGAAAAAGATGGTCAGCAAAAGGTGAAATCCATTTTTCAGGACGTGACCATGCTGGTCATCTATACGAGCCGGTCCAATCCCAATATCTTGACGGAGTGATAGGAGCGTCTGTGATAAATACGGAGCTATATTATTGCTTTTATCGCAAATTAATTTTTTTTTCCCTCCTCCATTATAGAATATCCATTAAACGTAAGAATAGTACATTCAGTAGTCCAAAGCTTGCAGTCTTTTTCAGCCTTTGTTTTCAGTTGCATGCCGCCTCATCACATGATGTCCGAGACTGATGTTTCCAATTATTGGCTGACAAGAAGGAGCTTGTGAAGTTAAAGCCTTATTGCGCTAAATCCGCTGCAGACGGCTGAGAGCAGGGGTATCGAGTACACAAGGCTTTACGGGTTCTTTAGGGGCGATATAATTTGCAGATGGACTTACTGTATGTAAAAGCTTTTTGTATTAGTTAGTGCAGACTTATATAATAGGAGCACAAAGGAGGAGGGGGGGGAAAGAGGTTTAATAGTTTAGTTCTTTGTGGGAGGTTCTCTGAGACATAGTGCTGCAAAATTACATAAACTGCTTTAATTAGGCTCAAGGATTTGACTATAATACACTGATCCGTTTTACAGATCTTGTAAGACATGGGCTTAAACATTTCTGCTCCACTGTTTTATTAACTTTGGGTTTTTTTTTCTCATGTATGTGGGAAGTGAAATAATGTGCGTTGTTTTCATTTCTTTTCACAGAAACATTTTCCCCTCCAACCTGGTGTCTGCCGCCTTTCAGTCGGTGAGCATTAGACCTTAAGGCTGTGATTTTTATTTTCTAGATGATAACCTTGCATAACAAAAGCTGCTTTTGTACTTCTAAATAAATTAAAACAAAAAATGTTTTATTCTTCCCCACCAGTATGGAACCTCCTACAAGATAATGAACACGACCGGAATCCCAGAGAAGGTGAGGGATTTATTTGGTTATCAACAAAACTCCACACATCATAATTTTAAGATGTTTTGCTTCCTCTTACAGTTTTTTTTTCTTTCCTAAACAAATCCGCACTTTTATTTATTTTATTTTTCTCAGGTTCCCGTTGGAACAGATCAAGACGGGATGAACATCCTTGGATTGGTGGTGTTCGCCATTGTTTTCGGTGTGGCTCTGAGGAAGCTGGGCGAGGAAGGAGAGATCCTCATCAAGTTCTTCAACTCCTTCAACGAGGCCACCATGGTGCTGGTGTCCTGGATCATGTGGTAAGAAAACGTCCTTGTTAATGTTTGGTAAGGTTGAAAGTTAGGAGGACAGACAAAAAACTGCAACAAATTTCAAATTTGAACAACCTACTAATAAGTAGAACATTAGAAGATTTCAGAAATTCAGCATTCATGTAAACAAAATTACATGTTTGTTTTAATTACGCAATAATCACATTTTAATTACGCGATGATTCATTTTAAATAATTAGGAAGCTTATGTTTTGTTTGTTTTTTTTTTTTTATCTCTGCTACTACTGGTGACACTTGAATTTTTCCTCAAATGAAAAGAAAAAATGCACTCAACTTAAGGCTTTTTTCTTTCTAAAATTTCAAAAAATCAAGTAGAAGCATCATTTTGAAATGGTACTGAAATGAAAGATTTTATTTCTAGGCTCTTTAGACATCTTTATTAGGGATGTTGACACGTCTAGAGGGTGCTACGAGTGTGAAACCTTTCAGAGAATGTTTTTCCTCAAACAAAGCATTGTAAGTCTGTTAAGTAACCTTTACCAGTGAGGTAGATTTCCTTTGTGCTGTGTCCCAGAAACCTGACCCGCAGCATTGTGCTGGTCTTTTCTCTCGTCTGGCTGCAGGTACGCCCCTATAGGTATCATGTTCCTCGTCGCCGGTAAGATTGTGGAGATGGAGGACGTCGCCAAGCTGTTTGCCAGCCTGGGAAAATACATCGCCTGCTGCATGATTGGCCACGCCATTCACGGCGGGCTGGTGCTGCCCCTCATCTACTTCGTTTTTACCAGGAAGAACCCCTACAAATTCCTGTGGGGCATCTTCACAGCCTTGGCCACGGCGTTTGGAACGAGCTCCAGGTATTTCATCTGTTTGCTCAGTTGGGGGTTGCAGAATATCCACAAAACAGAGGCTCTCCTGTTGAGGCAACCGCACGCCCACGCGCCTCCAGCCTCCGCTCTGAAACTCCCGTTTCCTGTTTCCAGCTCTGCCACCCTGCCCCTCATGATGAAGTGCGTGGAGGAGAAAAACGGCGTCTCCAAGCACATAAGCCGCTTCATCCTGCCCATCGGCGCCACGGTCAACATGGACGGGGCCGCGCTCTTCCAGTGTGTGGCGGCGGTCTTCATCGCCCAGCTTAACGACACCAGTCTCAACTTTATCCAAGTCATAACCATCCTGTACGTCCGACGTCTGCGGTGATGCGACTCCATTCGAGCGGGTCGCTTTAAAAACATATGTGACGACACATTTGCAGCTCCTTTTTTCGCGTGGACAGTTTGGTAATTGGGTTTGGTGACTTTGTGTTTGTCAGTGTGACGGCGACGGCGTCCAGTGTTGGAGCTGCAGGTATCCCTGCAGGCGGTGTGCTGACCCTGGCTATAATCCTGGAGGCAATTGGACTGCCCACCAGTGACATCTCTCTCATCCTGGCTGTTGACTGGCTTGTGTGAGTAGAAAACAACCGTCATATTTCCATAAACTTCAACGAATTTGATCTTAGAGAAACACAAAGCACGGCAATAAAAACACAAGCGTGAAGACGGCCAATAAATAAATAAATTAAATCACTTATGAAATAATTATTTCAGTGTCATTGATTTATAACAACTGCAATTAAATGGAGAAGAAATTTTTGAAACATGGAAATTACATGCGCCTCAAATATCTCATTTTAAAAATCATAACGTTTTTTTTTTATAATTTAATAAAGTGTTTCGTATTTCAACTTTACAGTTGACATGTAAAGTTGAAATTTAAATGAATTAGTTTTTAAATGAAATTGAATCGAGACGCATGTCATTAATTCTATATTTAATGAATTATTTGTGTATTTCCAATTTTTTTTTTTTTGAAAAAATGACACATTTAAATAATTATGTCATAACTTATTTATGTATTGTCATCTGGCACTCTTTGCTCTCCATGTAACTGAAAAAAGACGCATGGCTTTCAAACATCTTCTAGAAATACAAAGTGTGACTTTAGACTTGTGTTAATCTGATGACCCTGAAAAAAAAGATCCATTTCTGCTACAGTAACTGCCTTCAGGTCTCCTTACTAGTTAAGTGGAGACCATATGTGTGATATTTTTTTTTATCTCTGTTCAACCCACCATCTGAAAACAGAGTAAGGCACAACGTCAAACCTGTCAAAGACATGGCCATCGGCCTGAAATGACTGGGCAAATGGAGCATTTATAGACAAATGGCAAAATGACGGAGTTACCATGGCAACGTTTGGCTAACAAATTTTGAAAGAGGTCACATTTTAGAATCCAAAGCAAGCCACACGGGGGAGGCGGCAAACATTTGGAAAATCAAAAAAAAATTTGACGTTCTGGTCGGCATGTAATTCGAGGCTCGTATCGCTTCAAGACGTAACCCGCATCATAAAGCTTAACTCCCTCTCTCTCCTTATCCCGTTTTGTCCCTCTTTAGTGACCGCACCTGCACGGTGCTCAATGTGGAGGGCGACGCCTTCGGCGCGGGGCTCCTGCAGCACTTTGTGGACAAAACCGCCAAACACGAAGGCGTGGAGGAGCTCAGCGAGGTCAGGATGGGCGGAGACGCGTCCGCCGCCATGCCCGAGCACTCGCCGCTCATCGATAAACGAGGCTCGGAGGGCGCGAAAGGAGACCTCTCCTCCGAGAAGGAGTCGTCCATGTAACGCAGATGGGCGACTTCTGCCGCAAACCCTCCTAGAAACACAAAAACTTAAGCTCCCACTGTTAAGAAAAGAGTCCAAGGAGAGAGAGGACGGACATGCACACTACAATGCAAAGCAACGCTCTCGGACCTCAAATGCTTTTCTGGACGGGGTGCAGCTAATATCTTATGGGATGCATAGAAACCATGATACACTCAGAGGGTTATTTAATTTCTTTTTTTAGGGGAATATGAGACTGATTTTTTTTTAATTATTATTATTATTTTTTACGTCTCCCTTTTGTTTGTTTGATGTATTCGGTTGGTCTTCTCTGACGTCAGATTGAAACGTTTCATAAGCCACTTAAAAGAAAACAGACTATTTCCATCGAGGAGCGCAGCAGATGAAGCATTTATTCATGCCGGACAAATGAATATGAATGTTTGTTCCTAAAGCGTTCTTCTACCTTATGTGCGTCACTGTCCTTCTGAAAAACTGTCTTTTTGTACATATATTTAAGAAAACAACAAAAAAAAAAATGGCGTCCGTAGTTACATTTTTACATTTAAACGTGTCAGGTTTTGTAATGCCACATGTAAAACTAAAGCAATAAGAATGATATATTTTTTTCCCAAATGGGATCCAGATTAGAAAATTTTAAAAAAAAATGCAACATAAATGTAGCTGCTTTCATGCAGGTTTCTTCCAGTGGAGAGTTTCATAGATTTGCACCAATGCAGCGGTGCTCAAGTGTTACAAGCTGTGCAGTGGCTCACAGTCCTATTCTTGTTTTTGTTTGACTTCGCATTGTTAAAATTGGAGTCCTTATGCCTTTTTGGTTTAGAACTGTGACCAATCGTTTGTGACCAATCGTTTTATCGGCTCTGTCCGGTCTTTCAATTGAAGTAGACACTTAGAAGAGATAAACAATCTACAACACGCTGCTGTAATCTGTAGTCGTTGCCCTAAAGAAGATGATCTCTGAGCAAAATGCTTCTGTACATGTGGAGGAAGCGGTTTCGCTCCATGCTGCTCACGGTGAAGCACACACAGCTGCTCATAGCAGCAGAGGCTTTGCTTTCTCATTTGCTTTGACTATCTGGAACTGCTTTGGCTAACTTTGCAGGAACACGCGGAAGCCTGATTGAAAGTAAAGTCCAGTCCGATTTTAATTCATGATATTAGAAAAGCACTTTTTTTTTTTTTCTTTTTTTTTCTTTTTTTTTTTTTTGTTTAAATTCCGATTTTTAGATCTGCAAACCAAAGGTACAATCTGTAACTATCTGCACTATTATCGGAACCATTCTTTTGTACTGTAACTGGTTCCTTTACATCTTTTATTTTAGCATCCCATCCTTTGCAGAGAGCACAATGATTCTGTCACCTTGGTGATGGAGATCCACCTCCCCATGCTGCAAGGACGTAGTTCATCTATCCGCTTTACACCTGCTTTGAAACGGCCAAGATGATATTTGGAAAAAATGTTTTACAGTTAGTTTTGTTTTTTTCTTGTTGCTTGGAGGGTGTTTATGGAAGGGTTATTTTTTAGTCCGTTATAATTGTGGTTATCATAACCAAATGTTCTCTTACTGTATGTTTTTCCCATGCTTTTTCAGGGGCGGGGGAAGCAATATAGTTGTTCTTGTATTCCAAAGGCTACTAGATGAAATATTAGCTTTGGTATTGTCCCAAAGGAAAATGAAGGAGCACAAGCGTCCCGACTCGTCTCTCGAGACGGACTTTACCTTCTTAAAAAGACAACAGAGCCTCAGGTTTGACGTTTGCCTTGTTCTTCAGGTACTGTAAGACCAAAAATCAAAGTCGGCTTAATGAAGGAGACGCCTGAACTCTTCAGGACGCGTGATTATTATCTCTACTAATTTTGGATTTCTCTCTTTTCGCCTCCCCCGACTTCCCCACACGCTGCTGCTTCTGTGCAGGCTGCAGCTTTTTACGAGAGTATAAATAGAGTGATGACTCCAGTTTCTTGCATAATGTATGGTATGCTGCATACTGTGTCCGCCTTGTCCGTGCTCAAGTTGCCTTCGACTGCAGACACGTCTACGTTTTTAGTCTGGCAGCAGGACCGGACGGGCTGATTTTTACCGTTAAGCTGAAGACATAATGAACTTTGCGAAAGGATGTCTTTTTGGGATTTATTTATGTTTCGGATATTACAGCCACAAGAGGAAACGCTTCTTCTTTGAATGTCCATTTGTAATAGTTTATATTTATAGTCCAAAGGATTTTTTTTTTTTTTTTTTGCCAATGTGCCATGATTAAACAATAGATCTAATTTAGGTTTTTCTTTCTCCCAGATGGATGGTAGTAGATTTGTTACATTTTGTCATGCTTGTTTCTGAAGTGCATGATGAGTGAGGCTGAACCGCATGAGTGACGTGTACGCTGAGGAAGTCCTTTTAGTTTAAAACAATTTTTGGTGTGATTGATATTTTATCCCATGTTTATGATGCTTTAAGTGGGAGTTATAGCAGCAGAATTACATTTTTTTTATTTTTTTTTTAAACCAAAATTTCGCCTTCGACGTAAGAATATACGTAGCAGACCTGAAATCTCATCATTTCTCGTGTGTTGTCCCGTATGTTGTGGAAATCTGACGAAATGTTCTGCATTTTTCCAGCACAGCTGTTCAGCTCTTCCTCCACTGATATTTCAATGCCGTTTTCTTTTTCTCTTCTAAACATCATGCGGCGGTTTTGTTCAATCACATTATTTTTGTTGCAATGAAGTTCACTGTGACGAGGCTATTCTTTGAAAAAAAGAAAAAACCAAACTAATTTGTACTGCCAGACTGTAGTTATTTGTTTAAAAACAGTAAACTATTCTTTCTTAAATTGCTCGTGTCTCTGAACTGTTTATTTTTTTTTTTAAAAGTTTCCTTGTTTTTCTTTTTTTTTGTTTTTTTAAACTGTGCTTAAAATTACCACTTGCACATAAAATGAAGTTTACACAGGCTGCACTCATTCTAGGTGAATGCCATGTAGGGTTGTTTCTGACAGGAATCCCTAAAAATATATACAATCATTTAAAAAAAAATAATACCTGACTTCATTTCATGGCATGTCAAAAATATTTCTTCTCAAAAATCAGAGACAAAATGTCTTTTCGGAGGTGAAATGAAATTATTACGTTAAGCCTAAATCTGCCAGGAGTATAAAAAATGTTGGGCTTCACTGCACATCCCCATCAGTTAAGTTGCACAGAAACTGAATTTTCTTTTTCTTTTTGTGGCCACAAAAATTCATGATTTGAACATCGTTTGGCAGAGTTCATTTGAATTATTGGATTGTTTTGTCACACAAAATGCTTAACAAGGTTTTAGGTGAAAATCATGGCAAAAGCTTCACTGAGTCCAAAACCATCAAGCGGTTTGCATTGAGGCGAAATTAATGAGCTGGAGGTAGTCCTCTACTGTAATTTCATCCAATTTATGCAACGCCCTTACCAATACAGGTTCATTTAATCCTGCAGCATAATTATTGTCTTTTTGTTCTACTGAGAGAACAACTTCTCAAAGGCCTGAAACACTCGAGATGAGTCACGGTGTTCCCAGGAACAGTGTGCTTAAAGGTTCACCTCAAAGCCAGTGTGTTTGAGACCGGGCAAAACGGAAACATTTAGCACGTTACAGGTTGAAGTCAATGACGGTGCTGCTACTGAAATACCAAAGTCACCAGACGAGAATCTTCCAAAAGGACGGTGGCCGTACAGGTTTGGCTTGCAAAGGTGGATCTGAACTAGAGCTTCCCTAAAGTGCGTTTCTTTACTCCCTACACATTTGATCAAAATCAACGTTTATATTTAAATCCCAGCATCAAAAGCTATTTTTATTCTGCAATGACATCAGGGGTGCAAAGAGAAGCAGGTTAGGCTGCATCATGCATTTACCTGTGACAGAATATTTTCTGCAACATCCACACTGATTTTCAGGGGTTTTGGTGGCTTTTGGCTAAATATAACGGCTACAGCTATTGTTTAGTGAATGTCTAAAAAACAAAAACATTTGCTTAAACTTCTGTCTCTTCTGTTTCTCATTCAGAAACAGAAGAGAGCTTCGAATGAAGGCAGTAAAAGTTAAAACAAACCCGTCACTCGCCATCCCGTCTTTTTTTTGCTGTTTAATTTTCAGCAAATATGATTTGTTTTGATGAATATCTGATTCATTTATATTTTTTCCAAAAATCCCACAATATTTGTGTCGAAGAGAAAATCGGTCTTTGGCATAAAGTCAGCAGACATAATAATACAAAGATTTACTCCATCCTATCTGCTAATATAGTACTATGGTGAAGAAAAAAAAAAAAACACTTGTTTTCAATCTCCTGAATGCAACTTAAATAAAAACATAATGGATGATAAAGCATTTATTTCAATTGGGAATTAAAAAAAAAAAAAAGTCCTGTCAAAGTTAACTAAATACATGCAACACATGCTGTGCTGTTTATCTGAGCCTCGACCTAATTATGCTTGTAAGGACTGAGTGACTCATTAGAATATAATGAAAAGCTTTGAGCAATCACACATATGTGACCAGGACACTGTCAAGAGCAGAATCCTTCCAACAATGTAAACACGTTTCTAGAAAGAATTGGAGTGAAAGGTGGCACTCTCTGCGTGGGATCAAAAGACGGTGCTACTGTCAGCAGACTGGTTTGTGACGAACGGCCGTACGTTTTTCCCGTAAAGTCACATTCCTGTTTGAGGAGTCAGACACAGACACAGAAACAGCCTCCCACTACGGTACTTCTTGCAAAAGCGTTGTGCCATCTAGTGTTCACGAAGAAGCAGTGGAGGTTCTGTGTTAACAAAACATGAAAATGTAAGCAAAAAAAAAAAATCTCTATATTTGCACTTCATGAGTGAACCTGTTTTACATGAAGGATCGGTGTTGTTTCTACAGAAATGTGTGAGTATGAGATGGATCAACATGTACTGAAAGAATTGATGTATTTCACTGTTGATTCCATTATATTTCATAGTAAGGCTGGAGGTATGATTTATTTATTTTAGCAGACAAATCTTGCAGTGATTCTAAAACCCATTTCACAAAATAAAAGCTTGCTCGTCGCATCAGACCTGAAAGTCAAGATGGCCCAGGATTTTACCGCAAATATTTATTTTACTCGAGACCCAAAACAACTGAAGACATGAGTTTGCAATAAACAGATTAATAAAAAAGTAAAACAAACAAAAAAAAAACCCATAAAGGAATAAAACATAATGATAAAAACACATTGATATGTCGTTATAGAGTATCTTGCAATATTGTTTGCACCCATGATACAACTGAAATGAATAAATGCAATTGTGGCCGACACAAAGTGGTGCAAAGTGGGAGAAAATATAAATATTTAGATCAAAATATATTCACAGGTAATATTTAGACTCAAAGAGGCAAATTCTCTGAGTGAACAATTAATTTAAATTAATTGCATGAACGGCTTAAAAGTATCTACATTTTTAACATGGTAGTTTGAAATGCAGCTGTTTGTATTCCACATTCGTTTTGTTCCTAATTGAAGACAGTCAAGTTTCAATCTTTTCATTTGAAACACAATTACACAGTCAAAATTATTGCATGGAACATCAATGAAACATGAAAACAGAATGCAAAATTAAGCAAATCTAGACTAGTAGACTGACTAGTCTACAAGTCAGTGGACTAGTAGTCTCCTTAAAAGTGTTACTCTTGAAATAAAAAAGGGGGAAGGAGGCGCTTCATAAGAAATGTAAATCGACACAAGCCCATTATCGATGGACAAAGAAACACAAAAAAGGCCAAAACGGGACAATATGGAGACGCAAAATTATGTAAACTGTGGATGTTTATACTTTGCAGATAATTTCTTGCTTGACTTGTGCAAGCTTTGAGACCATTTCAGTCCACTTGTTCTTGATCCACTATGTGACAGTAATTATTTTTGAAACATCTGATAACAGAGGCCCTTTGTTTCCTCGTCTTTCACGGAGGTGTCTGGATCTACATTGCGCCGGTCTGCTCTAACGATCATTTACAGGGTAAGGAAACACAAAACGCGGAGCAGTCGCTGTGAAATGACGCCACAAAATCTGAAAATCCAGGCGTGCAGTAAAGGAAACGCAAAGGGCCGATTGGATGCAGTAATTGGTAGAACCGTTTAATTTCTTGTGCAATGGATACACAAGAATGTGTGACTTGCGAAGGAAGGAAAAGACAGACAGGGCACCTGTTGGAAATAGTTACAACTTTAAACCTGAAAGATGTTCAGAATTTTAAATAATCCACCTGTGACATTTATTTATACAGTACGATACATTCAGTCAACTAGAGAGCAAACCAGCTGTTGATTGTTTAGGGCTAAGGTGAGTGGACTAGTAGTCTTTTTAAAAGTGTCTCTCTTGGAAAAAGTACATCACTATTAAACTAATGATGACGTGTTTGAACATCAAGCTTAACATTTGAACACATACTAGAAAATATTGAGCAGCAGCTTTGACATGATGGCAGCTAGTAAAACTGTAATCATTTTAGCAGTACGTACTGCTCAGGCATCTGTCATCAAAGGATTTTCGAGGTATTTTTTATTTTTTATTTTCAGGTAATAAATACAGTGCAACAGAAACGGCCCGAGAGCACCTATGGTCACTCATAATTTGCTTCTGTCCAGCCTTTTTTTCATAGGGTTGGGGTACTGAGGATTCTCAATCACCCCTTCTCCGAACTTAAGCTCCAGGAAGGCCCTTTGGTTGTTGGGGCCGTAGGCTGTGATGCCAGCGAAGGGCATGGGCACCAGCGGCTGCAGGAAGTGCTCTGGAAACTCCACGTCCTGTTTGTGCTCTGTCCATGTGTCTTTCGTCATGACGCCATTGCGCGAGTAGAACGGCCACAGATCCACGTGCAGGTGGTTGGCCTCGCTGTACTGCACTCTGTAAAAGTCTCCCTCCACTGCCCGCTCCCACACGTAGCCATTAGCATCCACCAGAGAGCCCGAGTCCAGGTTCTTCAGGTGGTCGCAGTTGGGCACGTCCTCAAGGTAGATACCCAGGTCCACATCGTAGTCCCAGGGTATGATGTCTTGATGGCGGACGGCACCAAGAAGAGAGCCTCCCTCCAGCCAGTAACGCACACCGGAGCTCTCCAGGATATTAATGACGTATTTGGTGGTTTCTCTCAGTGCTCTCAGACAGCAGGGAGGCGTCCAGCGATCCAGATATAGGTAATCCGGCGTGTCATCCTGCACGGTGCCAAAGCATCGGGGAGTCTCTTTAGTGCAACCAAACCACTGTTCCTTTCCCTCAGGGAGAAGGAGGCGCTTCAGACCGAAGCTCCTCATGAGTTTCCCAGTTGCCTCCTTCAGTCGAGTGTCAGCCTTCCACTGATTGTGAGCAGAGCTGAAAAGTGGTCGGTGGTTTGCCGAGAAACAAGGGCTCTCCAGGAGTTTCACCTTCCAGCCCCTTAAGGTGGTCTGAACGAAAAGGGCAGGAAAGAGAGGGCGCCCCAGCGGTACGGACAAGTTGAAAAGGTCCTCGGTGCGAATCAAGACAACAGCGTCGCCTTGTAAAGCCGTGCACACACTCCCACTGCTTCCTGAAGCGGCCGGCGAGTAGGTGGCAGTCCACTCTTTGAGGTTGACCCGCAGGTGGAGGCACTGCACCGCAGATCGAGTTAAAACGGGCACCGCTACCAGCCTCACGGGCCCCCCGCCTTCACCTTCCAACTCTTTAATGAGTCTCTCAAAAACTCTTGGCTGCTCCAGCTCCACGCCGTCAGGTACCAACAGGACAAACTCTGTCTGCAAATGAAACTCTGGCCTGTGAGCTTGTGGTGGCTGGTCGGGGCTTGGAGAGAGCACCAAAAGGCGGGCGCCCTCTGGAAGAACAAGGGGAGGATACGGAACTGTGTCGGCCACAGCCAGAAAGGGAAGCTCTGGACGTTGACGAAGGAAGGAGTTAGCCACATCCCCAACGTAATTCTCAAAGTTTTCAAACTCCCGAAGGAGAACAGATACACGTGGGCCTCGGCCATGGCCCTCCGCTGCCATTCCTGCATGCTCACCTCCAATGACCCCTAACGCTCCCCCCAGAAGGGAAGCCGGCCGGGCAGCTCTCCTCGAGCCTCTACCAAGCTCCTTCCTTTTCTCCATCATCTGCTGTTGGGCCCGGGATACATAATAAAGTATGAGGAGGTTGAGGATGATGGCACCTGTTAACAGACCCTGGCACAAACTGATACGCATGGCAAATAATACCTTTTAGAGTTTCTTGGAGGAAGAATTCAAGTTTCAAGGAAGGCATCCAGTGGCGGACTTTGGCTCTCCATGTGTTCAGCAGCTGGAGACAAACTAAAAGCATAGAAAGACAAAGAAATGTTATAATACTCTGTGTGTGTAGGCAAAAATGCATTAAATGTATCTTGAACATTTTTTTATGATTTTAAAGTGAAACTAACATAACCCTAACCCTACAGTAAATTTAAAATAGTGCCTATAATTGTTGGTTGTCCCAATATAATGTAATGTATTTTACAAAAATGTGTGTGTGTATATATATATATCTTCTTTAATTCCATAAATTAAGTGCTCCAAGTGACCTTTTTGATTCTCCACAATGGATCTTAGCTTCGGCTAAAATTATAATGAACTAACTGATATTTTTAAATATAATTAAGATAAAAATGCAGAATTAAAAATCCACAACAAAAACAGAAAAAAGTAGCAACAATTTTTTTTTAATTTAATCTATTTTTTTCAATTCGGTTGAAAAAAACACATGCATAATCTTTTTGCTGAAGTTTTATGGGTTTTTTTTTCTGAATTGTAAAACCTAAAACAGGCATAAAATGTTTTTTTGTTTTTTTTTTAATGCTACAAGCTCTTCCTTGGTAACACAGATAAGTTGATTGACTAAATAATAAACGCACAACAAGAACAAGTTATCAAAAAAAAATATTCCAGCAATACTCACCTTTCTTTGAATACATGTCATCCTGCAAGACATTCTCTGGAGCAATCCAGGGAAACCCCAGCATGCATTCGTAATTCGAAACTCTAGCATTTACCTTATTTTTTACCATAATATTAACATCACTGTGGTGTATTCTTTTTTCAGTCAGCTTTTGGTGAGCATTAGCTAAACTGCCTCAACGGGAAGCAGCGAACAAAAACACAAGTCAGTATCATTTACAACGGTGGAGGAAACTGGGTTCTCGATACTGAAAGTAGAGACCTGCAACACTGTCCAGGCATTCGTGTAATTAATGCTTTACGATCCTCCATGCAAGGAACCTCACCAAAACGACTTTAGCATTATGCTAGGACACCTTTTGCCTTTGTTGCTCGGAGCAACCAAAGCGCTTCCTGTCATCGTCCTTCAGAATAAAAGTATCATATAATTACATTTTCTGTAACTTTGTTGGGCTATTTTTTATTTATTTAGTTTTTACATTTAAATAAAAAACACACACCAAATTTTCCATCAGAAAGTACTTTTTTGAGGGTATTTCTACCCTGAAAAATAGATAAGTACTTTCTTATCTATAATAAATAAGTACTTTCTTAGCTTTCGAATTCAGTTCGTTATGCATTTGTCGTACATTGACTATATATATTTATATATATATATATATTTACTGGGTTTAAAATGAGCAAGAAGCTAAATGCTCATATCTCATCGAATATTTATTTGCCAGAGCAGAGACACTGCATGCAGTCTTGATTCAGACAACTCTGGTTGGTACCCAAATTATTATTATTGTTTTTTGACTGCTTAGTAAAGTAATTTTTTTTTTCTTCCTAATGCTGAGTGGAATGATGGTGATATTACTGTAAGTGCATCCGTGGTTGCTTTAACTTGTTGAATTGGACACATCACAAGTCTGTGTGCCTTAATCAAATAATGTTGTACAACAAAACAGCAAAAACAAAAACTGACAATGGGAAACTAAATCTTTAAGTAGATGGAGGCAAGGTAATTAGCTTTGTTAACTTTATAAAGAAATGCTGATGAGATAGTGTATTATAAAGGCAATTTGGATTCTCTGTATTCCCCTCAATGCGCTGTAAGCTCACTAAGAACTAATTTTATATATGACATTTTATATATGGGGTTGTAATCTGAGATATTTTATACTTGCATATAAAAGAATCTGAGCCAAACAAATGGTAGTGGGTTGCAAGACAAAGATTACAGAATATAACATGCAATTAAAAATATACTATACTGTGATCTTCACTTGCTGGTCAAGTGGTTCTCGTCATGAAGAAGTTTAAGAACTACTGGTTCAACCGAGTGTTTGAAACTGTAAATAAAGCAAACGTTTGAGGAAAACCGAGATTTATATGTGAGATGGGAAAACCGGAAGTAGAATTTTGGGTGGTTGTGTGAGGCTTTGCTGTGTCAAAACGGTTTCTGATCACAAAATGGCAGGAAATGAACTCCCACTGGCGAGATCCTCATTGTATATCAGAGAAAAGAGTCCCGTTATTTGTCACCCAATTTCAGACCCCTTCCGACGGCAACCGCGGGGAAGAGGTTACACAAAATAAAGGTCGCAAGCAAATGGACGACGTTTGTTTAGGAAATATTGCATAAAATAGCTATGTTCTGGTGTATATTTGTTTAAATGTTTATAGAAAAATACGTACAAATGTATCTGTTAAACGTGCCCCCTAAAGAAATGAGCCGTTCTGAACACTGTCGGGGTTTTATTCTGAAAGTGTGAAAGCGGAAGTGTAGTATTTTACCAACCGAATAGTAATTCGACTCTGTCGTTTGAGAAAGGGAAGAATAGAGGGCAGCTTGTAGAGAACAGCTGGGTTCGGTGAAGGGTTCGGGGTGGTGTTTTTTGAAATAATTTTGTTCATACAGCCTGCTTGTTTCTAAATAAGTATCCTGGCGAAAGGTTGAACGGTGAAATGGAGGCGGACAGATCCGGCGGAGGACTAAACCCGAACTCCGGAGGCGGCGGTGGCGGCGGCGGAGGCAGTGGTACTAGCGGAGCGGGGCGCAACCCTAACGGGCCCAAAGCAGGACCGGGCCAGACGACGTCGGGTGCCGGAGTCGGGCCAATGGCAGCGGCAGCCGGGGCCATCTCCGGGTCGTTCCTGCCTCGAGAGGCGCAGGACGGGGACTCGGGCATGACGCTTCCCGGGATCCTGCACTTCATCCAGTACGAGTGGGGACGCTTCCAGGCCGAGAAATACCGCTGGGAGGCTGAGAGGGACGAACTCAGGGTAATTGCATTTATTTACATAAAGCATGCGTTGGCTGGTTTTACGCCGAAACAGGCTCGGGACGAAAACAAAAGACGCAAACAAGCGAAACAAACAAACAAGGAAACGCCACAGAGTCTCTTGCTCTGCTTTGTAGGTGTTCGTGTGCCCTAAAATCAGTGTCAGAGAGACGGCATGCTAATGGGCTAACGTATCGCACCGACAGGGATATGCATTATTACTGTACAATAAAAGGAAGTGGACCACTTAATGTTCGCAATAAGGAAAGCAGCTACCACTCTTTCTCCTCGAGCGAAACAGACCAGGTTTTCATCTCGCATTAATTCATGCTGGCTAAAACAAAAACAAGCCGCCGAATCGACGTAAATAGTTCACGTCCGATTGCCTTCTTTTGCTACTTGGATGTCTTTTTCAAAGACACGTCCTGCCCACAGCTCTTTACACAGGCTGCATTTTGACATTCGTGCGAAACTGAACCAAGAGGCCATTATCTGATTTTGAAGCACTTTCTCATGTGTGGTTTCTCTGTTGTGGTTTAGGAGGTCAGTGACATGCAGCTTTGAGGTACAAAGAAAAAAAATAAATAAATAAATAAAATCACAGAGATTGTGGCCTTACCTGTTTGAAGACTTAGTAAAAAGGCAGAATAGTTTCGTAGGTTTAAATGTTGTGTTTTGAAGGTGAATATAGATATTGTGAGATTCTCACCGTATTAAATGATGACCTTGATTTAAAAAAAAAAAAAGAGATCAGGTTATCTGAACTCTAAAAACAAGGGTAACATGATCAGATTTGTTTTTGTATTTGAAACACAACACACAAAAAAACAGCACTTGTCTCTAATGCTGCTGCGTATACAATATTGTAACGTGTTGATTATTACAGAAGTAATAATAGTTGGAATTCAAATGCACAGACTTAGGAAAACATGTTCAAACAGTCCATATTTGATGTTTTTGTTGTGCTGTTCTTTATATAGTAACACGGCTAAAATGAGCTGCTTAATTAGTCAGGCTATCTGCTTTGGGAAGCCAGTCTGCAGATAGCAGCTTAACAAACATGCTGCTTGTTATTTAAGTGAGAGCGAAACAGCGGGAGTCTTCATTCACTGACACATCGCATGTTAAGCCGTAGGATACCGGTTACCATCTCATGCCCCCTTCCCGTCCACACCATTACAGTCTGTGATATTTATTTGTTTGTTTATTTTGTGACTGGACATATTTCCAGGCAGCTAAATGGTTTAAGTGTGATTGCGCTTCTTACTGAGCACCAGAACGCCGGACAACAAATTGGGCTCTCCATAAAACCCGCAAAACCCCGGTCACTGACACTCTGTTGAAGGATTTGGAGTTGTGGGAACAAAGTGTTTAAAACTATTTCTCTCCCATTCTTAGATACCAGTTAATTAGGAAGTAATGGTTATTTGAATAATGGCTATTCGATGAATAGTGGACTACGATAGTTCAAGAGAAAAGAGAAGGAAAGAGAAAGTTTTGTCGATATGCAGTGATCGGCAGCTTACCAACGCGAGCGCGGGGCCTGCCTCCAGGTTGGACGTGTAGGCCTGCAGCTTTAAAGGTCATTGATCTGCGTGTGTAAAAGTGGCTTGGACAAACTATGTGAACATGTGAGTGTCAGTGGGAGAAAAATCCCCAGGAGCGAAACCACGAGTCCCACGGTGGTCCCAGTTGTTCAGATGCCAAGTTGCACAAGATAAATGTTTCTCTCCTGCACAGATGGAGGATTTTGCTTTAGCCTAAAACCTGCTCTGCTTTATCTGCGGCTCTATCTTATACTTGCATCGAGACATGCCGTCTGTCTTCTTTGAGGTGTTTCTGCTCATAGCGAAATGTGGGAAAATAATCCTGACAACATTTAGTTTCTTTCACTGTGGAGACTCCTCCACTCTGTTTGCCCCCCCGCCCGACTCAAACCTGTGCAGTTTATAAATAGGAGTCCGATTAAAATATGGATGAACAATAACAAACGGGCAGCGCTCGCTTCTTTCGTGGGCGCACGGAAGAGAAACTGAGAAGAGAAATCGGAAATGGGTCAGCGCCATGTCCAACAGGCCATTACAGCTGGGTTCGCAGTGTAAGTATTTGCAGCACATGATCTGGCTTCACAGGTACAATTAGCACAGTGTCCTGAGCTGGAGGAATGAAGGGGAACACTGCAGTGTGGTGCTGGAAAAAAAAAAATGACCTGGCTTACATTTTAACACCCACAGGCCTCTGGCCCTTTGTTGCCAGCATGCTTGAAGAGCTCTCAACATGCCAGTTAGTTTGCCCGCTGGCTACATCCTGCACAATTAACAACATGCAAGCACGCGTGTGAAGTATATTTAGCTTCGATAACGTCTCCACAAGACCACTTGTGCACTTAGTTTCAAGCTTTTGTAATCCAATCACAAACATTTTCATAAAGTAATTTAAAAAAAAAAAAAAAACAACAACCCAAAAACAAACTTCAATGTCGGACAGAGAGTTGACACTTTGTGCGTAATGGTGGGTGTTGCGTCTTTGTAGCCTGGCGTGTCTCTGCAAGACCGCCACACGTGTTCCCTCTGTGAGCGTGTCGTTCGTCTAAGAAGCCACCTGTGGTGTCTGCTCTGACAGGCCGACAATTGATGTCTTCCCCGCCTCTCTGAATCAGGTGGGACGTTTCGGGTCAAACGCAGGACAGCAGCAGACGGGTGGCTGTTTACCTTTGAGTCTTAGAATAGTTTTTTGAGGCGGGGGGAAAAAAAAGGTTTCTGTCAAATCACAGCACTACTGCGATACGTTGTTAGCCATGTCACCTATGTGCAGATAGATTAGTGGTTACCCACAAGGCATTACTTCCTGTTGACTGTGGGCTTCAGAGCCCCTGGGTGCTGATCTCTAATTAATAGTTACACTCTCTTAGCTTTGACACACACGACATCCGTAGGCATTGCAGTATTTCTAGCCATGCTTTCTTTCTACTTGCGTTTGCTTTTTTTCGGTTATTTAGTGCTGCAAAAACGTATTTAGCTACACATTTTGTCGCCAAAATAGTGTGATACAAGAACACCGCCCCCAAACAATACACCATAGCATTGACAGGCCGACAATTGATGTATTTTCCTCTTGCTGCAGTTACAGCTGTTAGAGACTTTTTGATAACTCTTCTTTGTTGAACAGTAGTTTGATTGACTAAAAATAATTTGATCTAAGTGCTTTCTGGCTGTTTGTTTAGGGATGTTTTATTACAGGAAAGTTAACCTTTGCCCTAATCTCAAACTGTTTTTCTGGAATTACCCATCTGACTTCCCATCAACCCCGTTGACAAAAAGAAACCCTCACAGAATGATGCCGTCATCTCCAAATCTCTTTTTACTGATCAGGTTACTTCTGGTTGCACTGGATTTAATTTGAGGGAATCGGATCAAAAGGGGGTGGATCCAAAATCCATGGCACTCTTTTCAACCTCGTGTCTGTAAGCTGTTTGAAGGCTATTTGTCCACTTTGCATTTACGCACTGCTTTGTGTTGGTCTGTCTTCTAAAGTCCCAATAGAAAATGTTGAAGTTTCTGGTTTTAATGTGTCTAAAGATGAGAAAGTTCAAGTATTAAAAATAGTTTCTCCAGACCCTGCATGAGATTTAATCTTTGCACTTTGTGAGCCTGTTTGACTTTATTATGTTTAATCACCACACACTTGTTTTATTCCTTCCTACTCTCGTTTTTTAACTCAGCCTGGAGGTCCTACCTTTCAGGATTTATTTCCCAAGTGACTCTACATAAACACACACTATCTGACGAAGCTATACACTTCGAACCAGCACTGGATTATTCTTCTCTAATAGCAGAATATTTATAATCGTGGTTGGGTGTTGTAGTGTTGGGGCTGGAGCAGTTCTAGTATGATCCCGGTGCAAAAAAGTGGTAAAATCAACTTTTATTGAAGTTTCACAAATCAAATCAAAGTTTCACAAACCCCAAACATGGTTTTAAATATTCTGCAATAAGAGCAGAATAATCCAGTCCAGGTTGGAAGAGTCAATTAAAAATGCGGAACGTAGTGAAAAATTGGGTGGAATCGCCCTTTTACTATTTCCCGAATCGGAAGCTAGAATTGGAAACCAACTTCAGCTTCGTCACTTTCTGCTCTGCTCCAGCAGGCCCTGTCCCAGAAAATGTCTGATCTACTTGTTTGCTGGTGGACTTTTTTCTTTGTATGTTTTTAAGAGCAATGAGAATGGGTAAATGGATGGTCAGCAGGGACGGAAGGCTGCCCTTCACCCTTCTGTGTCGCTGGAAGACGAGGAGTGACCGAACAGGCCGAACCTGTGTCGGCTCTCGAGGCGACAGTGGATTTTAGAGAAGTCAGCAGCACATGGATGAAAACACAAACACGAGAAAGAGAGATCAGATGACAGGTGCGCTCCCAGGAAAGTTCCTTTTGTGATTAAGGGTTTTGTTAGTTTTACTAAGATGACATCAGCACTGTACGCCCAGTGTCACTAGCAAGGTCGTATCTAATGCCATATAATGAGCTTTTATAAGCAAACGCTTACTCTTTAATAATACATTTTGTAAAAGTGAGAAGGGATGTTAATCTGCTGCTTTAAAACAGTTGATGAATCATCTTTAGTGGCAGATCAATGAGTTGCTTTGGTTTGTGTTTGGTCCAATCGACTCAAACACAAAGATTCCTGAAGCTGCTGATGTTGGCAAAACGGTAGAAGCGATGGAAGTAAATGAAAACCAAAAAGAAAACGCAGATTCAGCTTTTCATTCAAAGGTTAGATTTGAGTGTAAATACATTTTAGTAAGTTATTAAGCACATGGTTCATGTGCCTCTTAACGTTTATCACCTTATTTTACCAGGAAGCTCTGATTGGTGATCAGCAGGTCGAATACAGAAAAATCTGTTATTTTTTTTTATTTACTAAATGTTAAACATTTGTTATTTATATATCAACATTTGTATTTTGATGTTTTTTGAAATTGTGGCGCTTCAATTTGTGTTTGATAAAAATTAGATAAAGGTTTGGGGCATATCTTTTGATGCATAAAATAAGTAATCTATTTTACTTATAATAAAGTGTGATAACATTTTTTTATTTTGGATGTTAAATTAAAATTTTACTCATCAAAGAATCTCGTGCATTCTTTTCTGTTTTATCGTACTTTTAAAAAATGAAAAGGGGGGAAAAAAAAAAAAATCAAACTTGACATCTCAGACCTGCAACCAAAAGTTAGTGACATCTTGATTGTTACATCTAGATTAAAACAAAACAAAAAAAACATTTGCATCATTCTACGTACTTTTGAAGATTTGTCTTTAAACTACAGCTAAACGTTTACATGCATATACTTGAGATGTAGTGCTGTTTTTTCTTTATCTTTCAGCACATTGCATCTGCTACTAATGAAATGAACCAAAAATGAACGAGGGCTTAATTACGACCACCTCTGTTGTGGCCAACTACACGGTTGAAGGCTGCATGCTGCGGTGTGAGAATGCGTGTGGGACTGGTGTGATGCCTATCAGTGAAGGAGGGCAGGTTGGGGCTTCTCTGTGTGTGCGCGCGCGTACGAGTAAAAATGTGCGTCCTACTTTCTGCAGGTGAAGGATGAAAAATTCCTGAGAGGTGCAAAGGAGGAAATGCATTGAATGGGATCATTTATACGACAGGAACTTGACAGGTCCATATCTGTTGTTACTTGTCACAACAACAGTGTTTGGCATGGCTGTTGAGAACGATTTCCAGCCGTCCTGGGATAATGTTGTGTGTGTGCCTTAGCGTCCCCTCTTTCTTTTTTTTTTTTTCTTGTTTCTGTTAGTTAATATACCGATCATCGGTTCGAGCAGAACCATTTTGAACACATTTCCATCTACTTTTCTGATTTTTCCACCTTCATAACCATGTTGAGCAGTGTCTTAACTTGCATTGAAAATCTTAGCAACGTGGCAAACGTGGCCAGTTTGCTTCGACTATTGCAAAACCCATCACTGGATATGCTCTTAACCGCAACCAGACATTATGAACCCACATAAATACTGTAAATATGTTCTCGCATTGTTGTCCATTCTTGGTTAAACAGCTTCTTTGCACAGACCCATTTGCTGTTCCAAGATTCGTTCAGCAATAAACCACACAAGCAAACGCATCTCTATTTTAGAGCTTATACCTCCAGTATTCACATCTGAACTTTTTCTCATCTCCAAAGCCCTTCGGTTGGTCTATGAAACGACATTGCATTACTCAGGATTTCTCAGCGGCAGCAAGGTTTACTTGGCAGATTATCCCATGTTCCTCCTTAATCATGACACAGCCGTCTGTGTCGGTGTGAGCCCTCCTTGTGGATGTACATCTACTGTCTGGAGCAGGCCGAGCTTCTGCCCCGTGAGGCGCCGCTTTTTAGACTGCTCTACTTTTACGGAACTGAGTGTAGGAGGAGCCTCGCGGACACAGACTGGGGCAAGCGGAGGAGAAATGGGCTGTAAAATAAGCTCTATTTGTGCTCTGACGCGGCTTGGTGCCGTGAGTTACAGAGAGGAAATTTGCAGTGCTGTTGCACAGCCTCTTGCTTGCATATGCTTAAAGTAGATCTGGGTTAGAGCTTTTTAAACCTACTTGGATTGTTACACATCCTACTTGGATTGGAATCACATTTTTTTTTTTTTAAGGGGGGAAGATTTGAGAAGTCTGATGTTATTCAGTGATCTCTGAGCATGCACCTGCTCTAATCCTATCACAATTTTGTCCAGATTCCTTAAAAAAAAAAACACGCACACACAAAAAAACCCATCACTTTTCCCTCACAAATCTCTTTGTTTTGATAAATGGCCAGAACGGGCTGTGAAAAGAAAAGCCTTTCCTCAAGTTGGGAGTCCTATCAGCACCGAGGAAGGAAATGGACAGGAAACGAGAAAGGAAGGATGTGTCTTACAAGAGAGTGTTTGAATTCAGCTGGTCTGTTTCTTGTTTTTACTCATCTGCAGCTGCGCACGCAGGCCTTTGCCAACAATGGTTTAAAAATAAGAGTCCTTTGACTTATGGCTCCTGATTTCAAGAAGTTGTGTTTAAAGGGCTTGCCACATCAAGACTTCCTTCTTCTTCCTACTTGGACCTCCCTCCCATGCTCACGATGGGGCTCATGTTTATTTTCCACAATGTGTTCTGTGTTGTTTATTGGCGTATTTCTGTGTGTCAGGCTCAGGTGGCGTTCCTGCAGGGTGAAAGGAAAGGCCAGGAGAACATGAAACAAGACCTCGTGAGGCGGATCAAAATGTTGGAGTATGCCCTCAAACAAGAAAGGTGAAGTACAAGACAGTAAAGTGATCTTTTTGCCCTCGGTAACCAAAGGTTTTACATTCAGTAGGTGTTGCGATTCGAGTTAGGATAGACGTTTGACTCCTTTAACGTTGATCTTGTGGGTTTTTTTTTTTTTTTTGTTTGCTTCCAGGGCTAAGCACCAGAAGCTGAAATCTGGAAATGACCAGAGTCCTGGAGACAAGAAGCCTGAGATGGAGGCAGATCAGGGTATGTTTTTAATTTTTTCGAGGCCAGTTAGGCATGTGGATGTATTGCGTGATCAACGTTATGCCTTCATTTCCTTAGTTCCCAATGGACCAGCTGAGACCGACTCTGAGCCACCCAATCAAATGTCATGGAAAGAGGGTCGTCAACTACTACGCAAGTATGCCATGACTTCCACGTCAAAGATTCAAGAACCTTTTTTTTCTCCACGAACCGTCTTGAGAGTTCTGCCGCTGTAACGCAGGTACCTCGAGGAAGTCGGCTACTCAGACACCATCCTGGACATGCGCTCTAAACGCGTGCGCTCCCTGCTGGGGCGGAGCAGCCCGGAGGCCAACGGGCCCCCATCGAGCGACAGCTGTCCGGAACCAGAACCCAGAGCGGCTGGAGACTCATTGTTGGTCAGACAAATAGAAGAACAAATTAAAAAGTGAGACATTTTTACGGCTGCAACTTGCAATCACAGTCGTGAGGTACTGTGAGTTCTAATGATGACTTCGGATGACTCATACAAAGTTTTAATAGGAACAAGAGAAAGAGGTCAAAAAAGTATAAATATAATTATATATATATATTATAATATATAAAAGTTACAATAAGATACCTTGACTTAGACAAAATAAAATCTGGTTTGCTGTCTTTGCTTAGAAGTTGTAGCTTAAAAAGTATCAAAAATATTCATTTTGTTTGAAACAAGTCTTAATATTCTGAACCTGGATATCAGATATGGACCCTGTTGAAGGTATTTTGAAATTATGGTAACTAAAATCCAGAGTTCTTATGCAGTATTGAACAGTCTGAAAAATACAGTGTTAACGTTCTATTTTAGCAGCAGGGAAGAAGGAAAATTGAGTTTGAAAAATGTTAGATTTTTTTTCCAGACTTTTTTCCTTCTTTCATTGTTTGCAGTTTTTATAAAGTATCTCAGCTCTTCCCTAATAATGCTTTATAAATGCAGTGATTTTGCAATGATTTATATTAAATTGACATTTTTTTACCTTTCATACAACCCATCAGACTATAATTTAACTTTTGAAATATCAACATTTGCTGCTGTAACGCAGGTACCTCGAGGAAGTCGGCTACTCAGACACCATCCTGGACATGCGCTCTTAATGGTTTTGATTGGTTTTGATTTACTGACTAAAATTAGCTCTCATTCAGATAAAAAGGGGGAAATTTTATTACCTGCTTTTTTTTTTTCTTTAAATAACTGTGTGGTGAAGTTGTGCTTTGCAGGGTTTAAAATACCAAAAAAAAAAAAAAAAAGAGTTGAAACCATAAACGTGGGGAATTTTTTACAAAAATAGAAATAAACATAGTGAAGTTCTGCTTTTAGTAAAGGCACATTGTATTCCACTCTTCAAGTAATATTTAGATATAGAGAGCTCATGTTTGACCAGAACCCCACAAAAACTACATTTGTGTAAAGAGCGAGAAGCAGCCAAACGTGGTTTAAGACACACTATAGAGTAGGTGAAAACATTTTTTAATACCATTATTTTGCATGGAAATTCGAGGGTCAGGATGGATTTTCTTTGAACTGCGACGTAAAATGGTCCTGATGCGTGACCCAGTGAAGCCAATGTAGAGGACCGCTAAGAGACCATCGTAAGGACCTGAAAGAATTTTGCGTCTTCAGATAAATATAAACTAATTGCAACATTACAAATGCTGTGTAAACTCCAGACAACATTATTTTTACATAATTGCTTTATCTTTTCACAGTGTTGGGCTGTTTGAAAATGTAACTCTCTGCATGTTTTAACAGGAATGCAGGCAAAGAAAGCTCCAAGGAGAGCGTCGGCAGCTCGGTGCTCGACAAGATCCCCTTCCTTCCCGGTTGCGAGGATGACGATGAAGAAGACAGTGACGAGGAAGATGACTTCCAAGGCATGACCACTGATTGCATCGACGGTCCACGCAAAATCAAAAAGCCCCGTGTAAAGGTGAGATCAGCGAGTTGAGCCTGAAGAGTTGTCACAAACAACAAGCTGCTCGTCACACCAACTGAATCTCTGCTTCTTTTTGTTTTTTGTTGTTTTTGTTTTTTTTTGTCTGCTGTCCAGATAAGTTCAGAGCCCATGACTACAGATCTGGACCTTGGAGTTACGAGGAGGGACGAGGAGCCAGAAGCGCCCAAAATTTGGGAGAATGGGGAGGGGGCGGGAGAGGCCCGGATCTCGGGCGATGGACGGGAGATAGGTACGCCGCTACCGTAGTTGTCAGCACTGCCAGGATCACTGCCGACTGTCTTCTCTGCCTCCACTCGCTCACCTTTTTACCTCCTACGTCCTGTTGTGTCTTGGCATCTTTTTTCGTCAATAAAACCGACCTCTTTTTTCCCAACCGCCTGTCTCTCTGTCCTGTTTCACGATCTTTAGATCTGTGTGGCTGCCATCTTTGTCTTGTATATTGTGCAGCTTGAAAAGGTGATCACGCATGCTGCCTTCACTGGTCATGTGCTCACATTTCATTCCTTGAAACCATAAATACACCATGTAGATGTTTCACCCATGAAAGTGGATGTAAAGTAGTTGAGGGTCTTATTTGTATATTTAAGGTATGTAGTGTGTCTTTTTTTTTCCGCTTTTCTTCTCCTTTCATTTGTTTCATCTGCTGGCCTCGCCGTCATTTCTCCGCCTCTCGGAACTGACTGAGTGTTTTCTCTCTCCCTCTTCTCGCCGGGTTCAGAAAACCGCAGGAACAAGCTGCAAGGCATGATGTCGGACTTCCCACCTAAACCGTCTCCGCCCCCATCTGTATCGGGACAGGCTCGCTCCGGGGAAGGTTAGGTTTTATCTAATACGCTCATCAAAAAGGAAAAAAAAATATAAAAAAAAAATCCACACCTGAGTTATTTCACCAGTATGCTCCCACACACACACACACACACACACGGTTGGGCACTGAAATTCAAACTTAATTTTCTCAGTTTTAAAGCCTGTGTTAGAAGACTACGCCTACACCTGTAAATGTTATCTTTGGTACACTGTGTGGGAGTAATGCACCCAGAATAAAAGAGCACAGCTTTCTAAAGTTCTTCGCTATGGAGACCTTGCAGCGTTTATAAAGTCATGTTTTGTTTGTTTTTTTTAATACCATGAGGGGTAACATGCTTTTCCACGTTCGACCTGCAGGTGGTGCCCTAGGATTCTCCTCTGACGTCTTTATTATGGACGCTGTTGGAGGAGGCGACATGAACCTGGGTGAACTGGCGGATCTCACCGTCGCCAACGACAACGAGCTCTCCATCGATGTAAAACAACATCCGACCCGGTCAACCCTCTGATCGGCATGTGAAGCAGCACACACGCTAATAAAAAGCTTTGACTTTGCGCCCCACCAGATGCAGGACAACAGAGAGGAGTTCAAGAAGACCTGGAATCCTCGTTTCACGCTGCGCAGCCACTTTGACGCCATCCGGGCGCTGACGTTCCACCCCAGCCAAGCGGTGCTGCTCACGGCGTCTGAGGACGGCACCCTAAAGCTATGGAACCTCAACAAGGCCATGCACTCAAAGAAGTAAGAGAATGAAATACAGTGACTTGTAAAGGGTTGCACTTCAGGTGATTCTACAGTCTTTGTCGTGCTACATTGAGATTTTAAGAGCTATACCAAGAAAACGTGGCGCACAAGTATTATTATTTAAAGTGGAATATGAAGCATTTCGTTTTTCGTAAATGAAAGTCTGTATTATTTATCTTCCCTTAGCTTTGTTTATCCAACTCTTGCATAAAACCAGATTTAGTGCATGACAAGCAGCTCCTCCAGAGTTCCCATGATAGTATAACAAAATGTGAAAAGGTTCAATATAAATACTTTCTCAAGGCTGCAGAGGGGCAAAACGAGCTGAGTATGAAGTATGAAGCACATATAACAGGTTTCATCCCTCTACAGGAATGCAGCTTTGGACGTTGAGCCCATCTACACCTTCAGGGCACACAGGTGAGTTCAGTCTCTGACGTGTAAAAGCTAGTAGTACATTATTTCCCCTGAAAACAAGCCACTGCCATCTGTCTGTGTTTTCATAGTGGAGCGGTGCTGTCGCTGACCATGAGCGACGACGGAGAGTCCTGCTACAGCGGAGGTTTGGACGGAAGCGTCAGATGTTGGAAGATGCCCGACCTCAACGTAGATCCTTATGATAACTACGGTGAGATGTCACAGTTTGCTCAGCTTCATGGTACTCCGATGGCCATAAAGCAAATCCAGGGCTCCTGCACTGTGTTTTGATTATCCACAGTAGGGTGAAAAATGGAACGTGAATCTGAAATACAGCGTTGAGTCTTTGAGGCTTTATTGATTAATCCGTCATCTGTACTGTGCACAAAAGTTCAGAATGTTATAAAAGCTGCAAGAATTTTGAGCATTTTTGAAATTAAAATTTTGTACGTAAACAGAGACATTTAAAATTAGGGAGCAAATTAGGTGAGATTAAAAGGAGTTGCCAACTTAGAGACTACAAACTGTAGCAGAAACCTGCCACCTGCTGTCCATTTAGGAGAATGAAGCGTAAGGGTGAACTACATTGTTTTTCATGTTGTATATAAATTATGGACTGACCAGCAGTCAAATGCTGTGAATGAGAGAAGACTGATTTTATTTTTGGAACACTATTAAATTATTTATAAGGTTAATTACAAAACAAAATCTAGGGAGAAAAAAATGTTCATGTTGAATTTCATTTAGTTCTCCTGCTCTATTTTACACATGCATTTAAAACTGGAGTTCACAAACATATAACATCTACCCTGTTTATGCTCACATTTCAAAAATGACCTAAAACATAGTTTACAAAATCTTAAAATTTGCTGTTATCCTCACATCAAGTATGTGTTTTAAGTTTTAATGGCCTGCGGGTCTCCCTTCAGATCCTGGCATTCAGAGCAGCGTGCTGGACGGCCACGAGGACAGCGTTTGGGGTTTGACGTATTCGCTGGTTCACCATCGTCTCGCTTCCTGCTCAGCTGATGGCACGATTCGCCTCTGGGACCCTCAGAACTCATCTCCCTGCATGTCCGTCTTCAACAAGGAGAGAGGTAGAGATCGGCTTTTGGAGGTTGAAAAGAGTCGGGCAAAAAAAAAAGAAAAAAGAAAAAGCAGCAAACTGTTTATTTTTAAAACACAGAACAAATAATGTAACGAGTAACCATAACACTCAAAGCAGACAAGCAGAGGAAATGGTGCTGTTGTGGGTTTGTTTTCTGCCACAAGACGGGGGGGAAATGAAATAGGTTTAGCTGACAAAGCAACAACAAAACATTGCAAAATTGTATCTTAAAAGAGCAGAAAGCGACTAATTTGTTCTAAAAAGTAGCATTCCTTGGGGTTTTTTGTGTTTATAAAACATAAGTTTATCACAATAAATTATAAATATGATCTAAAGGTTTATTTTTCATTGTATTTAGTTTAAAAAATGGAAAGTAGCCCACTTTGGAAAACCCATTACTCTGTGGGATCTATTTTCTTAATATTAATCTGGATGAATTTACTGCAAGAGAAAAACCCAAATTTTGCTTCTCAGAAAATTTGCACTTCCACTTAATTTTCATTCCATTTAATTTCCCCATTGTGCATTTTTGTGTGGTTTTATTTTTGAAAACATCGTTCTTACCTGTATTTTCAGAGCACGGAACCCCGACTTCTGTGGCCTTTGTGACCACTGACCCCAACCAGGTGGTGGTGTCGTTCGACAGCGGAGAAACGCTGCTCTATGACCTCAACACGGAGCAGAGCGTCACCGCGCTGGAGACTCAAACGAAAGATGGTACGTTCAGAGGATCTGCCTCCCTAATTTTCCACTACAACCAACCTTTTCCTGCTGCCTCCAGAACAAACAATTAGCTAAATACGCGAACCGTTTGAATGTGTGTTTTCCTTGCAGGCAGTGAACTAATCAATCGCGTCGTCAGCCACCCGAATGAACCCGTTTCCATTACTGCACATGAGAATCGCACCATCCGCTTCATGGACAACAAGACTGGTACCTGCTTGATATCGAGTGCAACCTAAATCTTCTGGAGACAAAGATTAAACCCAGTTCGATGATGTGTTTGTGCAGGTAAAGTTGTCCACTCCATGGTGGCTCACTTGGATGCTGTCACATGCCTCACTACAGACCCTAAAGGCACTTACCTCATCTCTGGAAGTAAGTATTGCCCAGCTTGACTTATCAAGATCTTGACTGCAAAACTACACTCAAGAAAAATTTTTAATTATCATCCCATTTTATCACTGACAACCAATTATTATTTTCACTCAAAATGTCTTAAACGATGATTTAAAATGAGCAAAAATGAAGATAATGACATGGATTATTTGACTTCTCTGGGGAAATAAACTAATCAGCGTTGTATAACAAGACCTGAACACACTTCCCCACCTTTCACCTGCCCTTTACCTCTTGCAGGCCACGACTGCTCGGTGCGTCTGTGGATGCTGGACAACAGGACGTGCGTGCAGGAAATCACCGCCCACAGGAAGAAGCACGACGAGGCCATTCACGACGTGGCCTTCCACCCTTCCCAGCCCTTCATCGCCAGCGCTGGCGCAGACGCACTTGCCAAGATTTTTGTGTGAATCCACTGTTGCCATTTTGGTAAGATGGAAGATGTCAACATAGCAATAAAGCAACAAAGCTATTATGTATCATGTATATTTTCCAAAATGTTTACAAGTAAAGCTGGAAAAGATTTACTAAGCTTTGATAACTTAGTTATCAAAGCTAAGTTAAGCTTTGATAACTGTCATCAAAAACAATTCTTGGTCATTAGAAAGCCACCACACTTTATGAAAAGCCTTATTGCTGGTGTAAATGGTGTTTGTCTTCTTTCCATATTGATTTAAATCATGTATATAATGGCAAAGATTTTTTGTGTGGAAAAAATCTGGTGTTTTGTAAGATTATTAACATCATTTCATCTTTTTTTGAGGATTTATAACTGCTGGCACAACATATGCACTAAATATATTCAGATTACATTTGATATGAGGTTAAGCTTGAGACTGTCTAATTTTATGTTTTTTATATTAGGATTTAGAAACTAAAACTTGTATTATTTTAAAGAGCCCTCTTCTTCAGTTGTGAATGTTAGGAGTTTTTTACTTATAATTTTTAAACTCAAAATTCCCCAAATATAACTTACTAAAACGTTCAACAGCTCCAGTTTAATCTAAGCTATAAATCCTTTAATAATAGTTGTTACGGGTCATCTTTTCTTGCTTGTTTTGCTGTTCAGAAACCAAAATAAAACAAGAAAGTGACTTGAGAGCCATTTGATATGCAAGTTCTGCTGTTTATGTGAATTAGATCCGTGCAGATGTAATTGGGGGAGAAGCAAACGGCTGTAAAGAGCTGGCAGATAACAGATGGGAGGCACAAAGGGATGACCTCAAATAAAGTAACTTATTATGTAACCCTACAGCCACTTTATTTTAGTAGAAATGAGTTCAGTTGCTGCAAAAAACTGCTGGCAACACTTCATGCGCTTCTACGACTTTCAGCAAGGTTTCGCATGTTGTAGAAAAGCCTCTGTGTTCTCCTTGTGGTGCACATAAGGAGAGAGTTAGTCACCCAGCAGGATGTTGTAAAATTGTTGTTGTTGCCACAGAAACAATGGCAAGATTGTTTGCCTGCACTTACAGCGCCTTTCAGCTCTTGATGTAGATTTATGATTGCTTTCAGTTCTCTGTGCACCATCAACGCTGCTTGCATACAGGTGCATCTCGACAAATTAAAGTATCACCACCTGTTGTTAACTTTTTATAAAATCAGTTCAAAAAGAAAAACATGTTATATAAATTTCTTACACACAGAACATATTTAAAATGTATACAGACATGTTTTTTTTTTTGTTTTGTTTTTTTTACTTTTAAGCCACTTTTATGACTTAAAATTTATGATTTGAATCAGATCAGTTGCAATGACAGGCAGGATTTTCTTAAAGAAACTTGTGAGCATTATTATATCTGTACAACTGGTAGAATTGCTTAATTGATTAATAATTTCTTCTAAGCTTTTATAGTCGAGTAGTTGAAATTGAGTCGGTTTTTTTGGCATTTGTTGTGTTTGGGCATAGATTTGGCATGGATGTGCAGATTAACCCTCCATTTTTATTTTATTTTTTTACTTTCGCCTCAAACAAGTTGGCAAATTCACTAGAGGATGTGTGAAAGTGCAGTGCTTCAGGAGGGTTTGTGATCTTGTCAACTGTTCCCAATAAAGTTCCAGCATGTCAAATGTTTTTTTTTTTTTTTTTATGATTTCCACAAAGAACGTTTCCTTGAGTATGTTAGTGTCGAGTAGCAGCTTCGCGGTCGATCGTATTTGAATTTTCTAACAAACTGATTGTTAGGATTTTATAATAAGTGACTCATAATCATTCAGTTTCACAGAGGTAAGCAATTGCCATGCATAATGATGTGTTTTGTGAATTTTCACTTTTCGAACTGGCGAAAAAAAAAAAAAAAGCATCCATATGCTCCGAGTATGAAAACTGTTGGCACTGAGAAATATTTCTGAAAATTTGTCTTGTGATCTGAACATCCCTAATCCCGTCTTTCTGTTTCTGTCTCTTCAGCGTCCTGCCACCACAACTGGGCAAAAAGATGCTGCAGATGACAGCGGAAGAATTTCTCCCTCTTCTTTCTTTTCTTCTCTCGTTCTCTCTCTATCTCTATCAGACACACGCAAACACGTCCAACTGTCCTGCAGCCCACTGGCTGGGTCTTCACCACAGGACATCAACCCCCTGGCCCTTCTTCTACCCCTCACAGTTCTCTTGACGCCTCAGTGACTTCTTCTTGTAATACTAATCATATCTTGTACTGCTTTTTTACAACTTAAAAAGTTATGGCTGCTCTGTTTTCAAGTAATCATATTTAAAAAACAAAAAAACACTTTTCTACACTACACTCTCCAGCTTGTTTTCGCCCTCCCTCCATCCTGCCTGTGTTTGTTAAGACGCACCTTGCGTACACGCTCTCGCTGCTGACACACTACCCACACTTCGCTAACGGGTTTGCACCGTCGCCTGTCCTGTCTGATCTTCGGTTTGGATTTATGAGGAAAGCGTTTCTGGCAGATGAACAATAAAGTTGCTGCCAGGGCTCACAAGAAACACCCGATCCAGGCTCTGCTTTGGAAATGATCTCGCATTCCAAAGGATCCATGCAGGTCGTGTTTGTTCGGCTCCACGTTTTGGATAGGAGAATGTTTTACCTCGGCTGTGTGTAATATCAGGAGACACTAAGCAGTAAACAAATAGCTTTACTTTTAAATATCTTATCACTTCATCTCGTTTCATTCCTCCGTGTGACGTCCCGTGATTCTGCGTCTTCTCCTGTGGGTTGCTGTTTAAAGGCAAAAAACCAAAAAAAAAAAAAGACGCCCCCGAAACAACAGATTCCCACAGTCATGATCCATTTCAAACTGATGCCCTCGCACTACATTACACGGCTGAAGATAGAGATTATAGGACCCCAGCTGAAATCAGTAGGCTGTAAAGGTGTGAGCCTGGCCTTCGCGCTCTAGGCAAATGGCACAGATGCTGCCATTTGGTGCTTTTTACTGTACAGTGGAGTGCGCGCGCGCGTGCGTTGTGTGTTTGTAAATGCACTATTTAAACCACGGTGCTACAAAAAGACCTCATCAGTCTTGAGTCAGAATCAGGGACCTGTTTATTGTGTTTCAGTGTGATTGTTGGCACTTTTTTAATCTGTTTCAGTTGTGTCATTTCATTAGCCGTGGCCGTGTTTCAGAATTAGCAGTCGCTGTTGATGTTTTGATTGAGGAATGTGACGAGTTTTGATTGTTTCAGGCCTGACTGATGTGCAGGTCTGATCCTGAGAAGGTCATTTTGAGCTTTCGGAAGAGCTTCATGAAGGCAGTGCCAGTTTCTGGGGGAGGGGGTTATGGGTTGTTTTGTTGCTGGTTTATAATATTTTAGAAACACCAGAACTCATTCAGCTTTCTGTTGAAGGTGAAAAGATGGGTTCCTTCTTGCTCCAGAGGCCTCCTATGGAAAATGTTGACTTCTGGTTAGAAGTTTGCAAACACTCAGCAAAATTATCATTTTCTTTTGTGAGCTTTAATGCTTTTTTGTTGTTTTTTTAACCTTACTGTTTTAGAATAACTTGAAGAAAAACAGGTGTGGGAGCACAAGTTTGCATTTATTGTGGATTTTTTTCTTTCTTTTAATCACACACGATCAAAACAATGCAGATAGACTCCAAAACTAAAGTATTGGTAATTGCCTTTTAATAAATAATACTTTCACCACAAGCATTATGCAGCCTATTTCGACTGGACATTTCATGTCAGTTGGTTATTTTCCTGCCATGGACTTGGATTTTAAGCATATCTTATATGTTTTCAATACTGCTGAGACGAGGGCCTTTTCAGAAATATAGTTTGACCAAGTTTAAAAAAAATATTGTGGAGTTTGAGAAAAGCCACAATGAATTTAAATTTGTGTTCCTACTCTCTCTTTTCTGATTCATTAAAGTTTTATCTTGTATTATGGGTCAGCCCAAGTGAAGAATGGCTGAAATAAGTCATTAAAAGTCCAGCACAAATATGCTGGTACGTGTAAAACTCTGAACTAAACGTTCTTCTTAGGGGGGGCGGGGGGGAAGTATTGTTGTAAAAAGTGTTATTTGACACTGGTGACACCTGGTATGTCTCGCTGACTTGTTTTGAACGGTAACCCAGCGATCCCCTGGGTTTAAACAGTTCCTCTGAAACTCCTCACATCTGTCTCTTCCTTCACTGCGTTTATACAAATCTGCAAATCGTCATCTGGTTCTGAATGTGCACAATCTGTCGGCATACGACAATGTTTTCGGCGCGAGAAGCTGCGACGCGTCAGGTTTAAACTAGCTAAACTAAGTTGTTGATGAACGAGGAGAAGCTGGAGAACACATGCACTAAAACGGAGCTGTAAAATCATTGCTGGGTCTTTCACGACATTTAGGTAATCCGGATATGTTGTGGATCATCTAACATCCGGTAAATAAAGTCCTCTAGATTAGATTAGATATGGATTTCTAAAAACAAACATATTTATCAGGTTTAGGTGAAGTTTGCCTTTTCCCAAGCAGCCCTCAGTTCAAGACCCCTAAAACTTGATATACAGGGTCACAAATAGTTGGTTTTTTTTCTTTTGCAATGCTAGAATTAATTATAAATCTGTATATTTTTTGTCCAAACAGGGTGTTGTATAAATGTGTGAAATTAGATAACAAGTCACTGCTGTTAGTTTGACATAAATCTGAAAAATCAGACAAAAAAAAAAAAAAAAAAAAAAAAAGCTATGCCCCACAGCAGGTCATAATGTTCTGTTCCTATACTTAACTACTATTTACTTCCACCTTGCACTACATCTGAAAGTGAATGCTTAGCTTAGAAATGAGCAAACGGGGGTGCAGGAAGGCTGTGCAGGTGGCGTCGCCGCCTGAATGGAAACCTCCGTCCCCGAGTTGTTCCCTCTCTCCTCTGAGGGGAGTGAAGACAAATCAGTGTCGCATTTAGAAAAGAAACCGGAAACAGGCTGTAGATGACGAGTAGACTCACCATTATGTGCTGTAAATGTCGATCATTTCATTGTTTTTCTTTGTTGCATTTCATTTTTTTAAAAAAAAATTATGAATATGATTATTAAGATTTAAAAATACTGTAGTACCAGAAGAGAGTCGTTTTTTTTTTTTTTTTTCCCCTTGCTACACATAGAACATACTTGTGAATGATGAGGATGATGTAAAACTTGTAAAAAAAAAATAAATAAAATAAAAAAAAAAAAGGCAAAACGGTTAAAAAGCAAAAGAAAAATGCTGCAAATATGTTGGGGGGGAAATAATCTGTTACCAGTCAGAGGCCAAGATAAAGGACTCTCATTTCTTTGTGTTTTTATTTTTTTATTAGCAACTTATCACTGTGTGATATTTTGTACATCATATAAAGCTGTATTCCAACAATTTCCTCTAACTACAAGGGATAAGAGACCTGCTTTTTATTGATTTTGTCTTATATATTTTTGAACTGCATTCTGGCTTGTATCAAATGACTCTTTTTGTTTACAGGGGTCGCCTGTTGTATGTCATTAAGGAAGAAAGGATGAAAAATAAAAATTTTGTACAGTGAAATAAGAACAGTCTCTGTGTGTTATGCACAATGTTATGTTGATGCTGGTGTTTCACAATGGAGAGCTGTGATCAGAAATGAACCTGGTGTTTCTGCAGCCTCTAATATTAAAGATAAAAATCTTAATTTAGATAGTCCTTTTGTAGACATTTGTACAAGATGATCAAGTTATTCATTTCTCTCATCACTTCTCCAAGGCATGAAAGAAGAACCAAACTTACAACTGGTTCAGATGTCAAGAGACTTTCCAGGAACCCCTGAATGAACTGCTATGACGTTTGCATCGACGTTTGAAAGTGTCCTAAAAGGTGAAAGGAGTGAAAGGAACTAAAACATGTGAATATTACAGCTGCACATAAAAATGGAAGCTGTTTAGTCATTATGACAAGTGGCACATTTGTTGGGAGTCAAATGAGACTTGAGAAAACTACCCATTGTTCTGCATCATGCTTAATCAGGGCTGTTGTGCCGATGCATCGCAGGAACCGGATGGAGTCTTAAAGAAGGACCACCTCCCAATTCTTTAATCTCACCTCAGATCTACAGCTGAAAACAATGAAACATGTTTAGCCATGGATGAAGTGAACTAATGTTAATTTATTACTTTAATCCCTCTAGGAATGGCACTTACCTCGAAGCTATTACAGGAAAATCAAGGACTGGCTATTTACCGAGTCCATTCCTGGAAACCAACATAGTTGTTGTTTGGGGGGGGGGGTTGTTTTTCCAAGAAAAGTCATCACATGTCCAGCTAGAATCACATCAAAAACCGGCCAATGGCTGCGAAAAGCATGCAACTGGAGAGAAACATGCTAATTCATATTTAACATACGTTTAAAATAAAGTGTGGCAACACCTGATATTGTTAGTGCCATGCACAGATGGACACTTAGGTGTTTTATGTGTGGTTTAAATGGCAAAAAAAAGTAAACAAAAATGTATCCTCCAGCAGCACAAAACGGCGCCCTCTAGTGGTGAACGGAAGAAATAGTACATGATCACATGGAGCAGCTGTCACATTGTGGTCTTCTATCAGAAAACCACCTCAACAGTTCTCTGTGTTGGTTCATGTCTCTGAAAGCTTGAACATTGGGGATAATATAATAAATCAAACAAATGGCTCTGAGGAGGAAAACGTGTTGCTGTTTTGACACCTGACGCTCTTTGTGTGTCACCAAATGACCAAAACCTCTGGCAGATGATTAGATAACCACCGAGAGAGAGGTCGTCGCCATGGTGATGACTGGCCGCCGAGCCTCGCTCCTGTTCAGTCCCGTTTCACCCCAATCCTCTTCCGGCGCTCCCTGCCCCACCGGGCTCGTCCTAATGAAGCCTGACAACTAATTGGGATGCGAACAAGTCTGCAGGCAGGCGGAAGGTGCGACTGGTCAACAAGCAGAGGAGAAAAAAAACAAACAAACAAAAAAAACGACGTCACGGAGGTGGAAGAGTCACGGGAGCGCAAGTTGGGACAGGAAGTGGCCATTGAAGTTGGGAGCAGGATGAGGGTGTCCGAGCGTGGAGCTGCCCCCCGCCCCCCCCCCCTCGCCTCAGGCGGTGAAAGAGGATCTGCCCTGACCTCGTCTGAGGGACGGACCGAGCCAGCAGAACAGCCCTAAACCGCGGAAGGAGAGGGGGGGGGGAGAAAGGGAAAGGGAGGGGAAGGAGGGGAAATGTCGAGAGTTTAGAGTCAGAAGGTGGAACTTACTGGAAGTTTATTGGCTTCAGGTGGTGTCAGTCACGTTACTTCCTCCTTGGCTGTGGTGAGAGGGCAGGAGGAAGGGTTGGCGGGTGGGAGGCACCCTCACATCAGCCAGCTCTGTCTCTCTGCTGTTTTTTTTTTTCCCTCGCACAAAAAGCAGCCTGCACTTGGGTTTGAAAGTGAAACAGGGCAAGACTTGTAAAGAGGAGTTGCAGCTTCTTGGGCCTTTTTTTTTTTTTTTTTTTCTCATTCTCACGGCTTCCTGTTCAAGGAAGCCATTTTGTTACCAAACCCTGGAGCAGAGCACTTGTACAAAGTTTGCCATTGTTTTGTCCTCTCTCCCCCTGCCTCTCGCCCGCGGCCGGAGGAGTTTCACGGCCGCCTTTGGACTTTCTGCTCTGCAGCGCGACGCCTTCGGAGCCGCGCTGAAGGAGGGAGGTGGAGGTGGAACAACGGCAATGGTGGGAGGCGGGCGGCAGATCCGTCTCCCTTTCGGTGCGTCTTTCTCTCAAGCTTGCCCCGCGTGAAGAATGACAGAAGTCAGACGACGTGAAAGGACGTGAAGCTGCTTCCTGGATAACAGTTTCTTCCTCGCTCCTCTGGAGGGAGGCAGACCAACGAACAGGGACTCTCTGCTCAGTGTGTGGATGCCCAGATCTCCTCTCTCCCTGCAGGACAGTTTGAATGAGCGTGACCTTTCGCAGAACCCCCCTCCACTTCACCAGGGTGTGCGCTTAGAGCTCCAGGAGGTCGGCAGGGGAGAGCCAGTGGCCTCTGAATGGCCAACGCGAGCCCCTGCATGCCCTCGGGGGCAATGTCCCAGGTCTTCTTCCCCCCAGCAGGGGCCTCCCCACCTGGCTCGGCGGTGATGCAGACGGGGCCCCCCATGTCCATGCCCTCTATGCCCGTCCAGGCTCCTTTCCCAATGGTGGACCCGGCAGCAGGACACGTCGGGATGACGATGCCCTCAATGGTTTGCAATCCAGACGGGGTGTCCTTCATCATCCAGATTGGTCTGACCAGGGAGTCCGTCCTGCTGCCCCAGACTGCTGACCTGGCGTACGTGAAGCAAGTGGCCTGCTCCATAGTCGACACCAAGGTATGACATGGGAACACCGCCCAGGGGGAAACATTTCTTCTGCAAGGTAGAACTGTTTGCATCCCGCGGTGGGTTTGTGAAGCAGGCGGCGCGGGCGTTTTGGACGGGTTCCGTCCAGCTGTTTACCCCAGGGGCCACACATGTGCTGCACAGGAAATAGCTGTTTATAGGAACACGGCGAAGTCACTTGTGACCTTCATGTAAACTGCCTCCTCATTACAAAAAAAATTGATCCGCAGGTGCTTCTCGACACATTAGAATATCGTCGAAAGTTACCCTACATCAGTAATTATTTAAAAAAAAAAAAATAAATCTTGATATTTTTACGGGAGCATTTCACTTTAGGATTTTGAATACAAAAATATCCCATTGGAAAAAAAAACAAAAAAACAACACAACATGTCCACTAAATGCACGGGGCGCCTGATTGGGGGTCTCTCTTGCAGGAATTACTGCATAAATGTGGTGTGACATGGAGGTGATTATAGCTTCTGTTGTTTCTGGTTCACATAAGGAAAGGGACAGCTGTTGCTGCTATCCTGGATTAAGTTAAACAACAGCTCCAGCTGTAGTTAAAGGCTGGCAAATCTCCCTCAAATCCTGACTGGGTTTTCACTTCATAATTCTCTCAAAAACTGTGACTACCCTTGTTGTCCCTCCACTCAACTTTCTGTCGATGTGCAAAGATTCCTTTCTTAAGGAGGGAGTCGAGGACTACGGACCCATTCAATAAACCGAACATTTACTTTGGAACCTCAGAAATGCACCATGTAAATTAATTGCATAGTGTAAATTAATGACACTTTATTTTCCCCACTTACAAGTACTAAAAATAAGAAATGTAAAATTGCAAACAGTAGAGCAAACCACTAGGAACATATTTAAAACAGAAACATGGACTTAACAGAAAGTGCGCTTAAAGGTTGTGATTTCTAACAGGAAGTTTTATTCTGGGAAGCTGGCCCCGTTTGAACACGTTGTAATTTATTCAATATGACTGTATAGGTCAGACAGCTTTGAAAGGCAGCAGTCTTCCCCATTATTGTGTGGCTCTTTGTTTGAAAACGAGGCAAAATGTTATTCATTTGTGTTGTATGCATTAATAAAATTTTCCAGGAATCTTAATTTTGGGGTTTAATCAATCAACCTCTCAATCATAGTCCTGGAAACGAATGGTCTGTGTGTAAATGAACTTCAGACGAGACAGTGAATCTGCAGTTTCATGAGATGTACGTCTTTTTTGGGAGGATTATTTGTGGTTTGTTGTCGTTTGGCTTTCTGAAGGTGTGGACTGGTTTCTTATAATGAGTTTGTTTTGGTTTTCCACTTCTAACATTGAAGAAAAAAAAAAAATCCCTTTTGCTTTATGCACAGAGAGAGTTTTGCATTTCGAGCCACATCAAGCCAGTTTTTGATGAACGCTCCAGTCATTTAGTTTTTCCAGTCGGTTATTCTCTTAAAATGAAATTCCCAGATGTCGAAGGATATCCCGTCATTCACCGATTTAGCGTAAATATTTGAACAACAAATGATTAAATTATTAGACAACATTGGAAGGTTTCTCATCATAGTAATTTGAATGTTTTGTGGATGTAAAGTGGAGTTTTCAAACCGTTGAAACCTCCGCTAGGGTATTAGTGTAATGCTGAGGGTCCCTTGCAAAGCGAGCAGAGGAGAGGAGAGGAGACGCAGGAGGATCCCCACAGCCCTCAGCTTCATCCCAAATCAACAACCAGATATTTAAAACTTCTGCAAAATTGTGCGTGTTGAGCAGAAAACCAATCCTTGCTCATGCACTTTATTAAAAATGACATGCATTAGTTTTCATTCACTTGAAAACTCGAAACTTCAAAACACCGATACAGAGGCAAGAGTTGGCAGTGACGTCCTCTGTGCGACAGGAAACAATGTGTGTTATTGGAACTTTGTTCTTTATTTATGGGCCGGGGGCACACATGGCAGCTAAACCGTTTCTAGGACGTATAACGTTTGAAGGCTCAGCAGTTAACATCAGTTTTAATCCGTCGCTCGGGCTGGCAGGTGACAATCAGCTGATTACCCAGAGCTCGCTAAGAGAAGCTCTTGCTGTTCAGCTTGCAGCAAATGTGCAATTTCCAGGAAGCAGTGGCAGTTCTCTCCTACCAGCATTGGCCACTGTGCTAATCAGATGTTTTGTTTCTCTGCAGCAGGCTTTGTTCTTGCTTGCAGCGTCGGTGTTTCCCTGTCATGCACCTGCATGTTCCTCCGCCTATGGTTAACAAGCCTAAACGTACAGCTGCGCGTTGCATTGTGTTGCGCTATGTCGTGTCCAGCTCACTTCAGCTTCAGTCTTCCTCTTTTTTTGCATTTCCCCTGCATATATCTTTCAATAAATTACTGGTCCGCTCCACCTAATTCCCTTTTTTAGTATTATCAGACAAAAATCTATTTTTCAAAAGTACAATACTCTAGTCACAAGTTCATTTTTCCACCATATTTGGTCTTACTGCTAACAGACTTCATTGTATTTTATTGTGAGCCTATTTGAAGTCAGTGCAAACTGGCACATATTTGTGAAGTGGAGGGTAAAATAAAAATCTGAACAGTATGACGTACAAAAATAACTTTGTCAGAATGGCCCAGTCAAAGTCTAGAGCCTAATCCAGTGAAGAAAGATGCAGTTAATATACATTTTCTGTCCACTCCGGCTGAGCTTACGCTACTTTGACAAGAAAAGGGGGCAAAAAAAGTTGGTCTGCAGGTGGAAATAAAAAGTCTTGCAGCTGTACTTGCAGTGAAGGAGATTTCTATAAAGCATTGACTCAGAGAGGCTGAATACAAATCTATGCCAACATGTTTGTTCAAAATTAAGCACTTTTGTTTGGTGCTGGTTGATGATATAAAATCCTACTCCAAATCTGTTTGTTGTTGAAGCACAGCAAAATGTGCTATGCTTGATTCAAGCACCATGAACCCTTTTTTTTTTAATTAAGAGGTTGGCAGAATTTAAGATTGTTTTAAACTTGAAACCAAAATCATCTGGTTTCTTTTTTCAGTTTTGTTGTATTTTTATGGAATATGTGAGTACTATTTCCACAACAGAATGACGTTATTGGTATAAAATTATATTTGTCTCTCAGGCATCGTTTAAATAAATGCGAACTATGTGCTCTTTTAGTTTTCAGTTTAAAAGTTTGTGATCTGAACACAGTCAGGGACTCAATTAAAAACTATTTAAAAACAAAAGAATTGCTCTAAAAAAACAAATCAAAGTTATTTTGATCCAATTTTCATGGGGATTTAGAGCTGAAACATGAACTGCTGTCGAGGCGCATCGGAGTTCGTCGGCATTAGGAATAGTGAAGTATGAAAACTGTGGCGTTGGATGACTTTGTGTGGTCCTGCTGCAGCAGCTCCATGCCGTGACAAACTGCTGTCAGGAATAGATGCGTCCACAAAGGGCAGGAAGTAAGTAGGTGGGGGTCAAGAACATGATTGACCCTGCTGTGCGGTCACAGTGGGGCTGATAAGTTACCAGCTTTAACAGGGTAAAGTTTATCTGCACAGCCCCTGATAACTAAGTGGTGTCTGATAATCATGCTACACGTCGGTGTCGGTGCCCCGGTCAAACAGAACCTCAATCATACTGATGCATATCTAGGTAAATAAATTCACTGGTGGTTCTCAGGGAAAGGGATTAGAAATTACTACGCAATCCCAAACTGATGACGGAATAAGACCCTGCTCACAATGTGGTTTCTTGGAAACTCTTTGAACCACCCAAAAAAAAAAAAAAAAAAGCAACCACACGAAAAAGAAAATCTGGGTTTATCTACCGCCGTGCTGATGGTTGGTCAGGTGTGGTGTCTTATGATTATTCAACGGGGATCAGGGGGTTGAGGAAGGCGGCAAGCCCACAGCAAAACACACAACCACACTCGCAGCTTAGCAGCTTCCCTGGCAGATCAAGGAGTCATGAAAGAAAGTAAACGCATAAAGAAAAGCACCGCAAGTGTTGTATTTGCATCAAAATAATGAGAAATGTTAAGTATTTTAGGAGAGAAAAAATACACAGTTAAACGTAACTTTTTCAACATTCACATGCCTGATGACGAGCTGGGCAACGTTTGTCAGACATAAAAATCTGCATGTCTTAGCAGTTGTTTTGCTTTCATTAAAGCTGTTAAGATGATGTATTTTTTTATTGCTTACATAAAAATTACAATATATGTTTGATTTAACTGCCAAAATTGTGCAATGCAGATGATTATAGATTTACAACACTGACGCACATCACTCATAACTGTGCCAGTAATGCACATTGCGCCGTCGCTCCGATTAGTCAGGTCTTGTACAACTTTGGGCTCAACAAACAGGCTCCCTAAGCAACATTGCCTTAGGTCTCTGTTGCATACCTTAACATTAACTACAAGCAAGGCTGCGTTTTACTTCATATGGAAAATATTTTCTCAAAAAGCACACAAACATTATAGTGTTTGAATGGAAAGTTGTGACCCAGGACATTTTTTACCTTCAAACTGACTTAAAATGCAGAATATCCAATTCTTTCCCAAATACATTCAAGCTTCTCTTTGTCATCTTATGAAGAACAACAAAGAAATCCTAATGAACTCATGCAAGTTATACAGAAATGCTATCAATTGCAAGCAACTAAACATGTTACATGGACATCAGTAAATTAATAATGCTGAAAATGTATTTAGTGGAGATCCATTAGAGCATGACTGCACAGAGGCCTGCTCCACCCTCGGCTTCCCTTAGTTTAGTAAAAGAGAGTAAAACTCTGAAGAAGTGAAAGTAAATAACCAAAATGCTGACAAGTTGCATGTGAAAACACATAAGTTTTTTTTTTTTAAACAAAAACAGTGACTTGAAAAACTGTAAGAGCCTTTAAATCCCAAATTTATTTAATCTGCTTTCTAACAAAAACATATCTTAAGTGGTTTTCTTTGGTAATTGAGATTTATTCTTGGTTCTGTCTCGGTAAGCGAGCCCGACACAGTATCAGACGCCTTGTGTTTAACTCCCTCTGTGTAAAGGAGTCTCTGTATGGCAGGGCATTCAGTTGATTGGGCTCCATCCATATAAAAGGTTTTCTCTTAATATGCTACATGAGGCATAACATTTTAAATGCTTAAATCCGTCAGTATTCAATCTGTCATGTTCTGTGTAATCGTCATTGTTATTATTGGCAATGTAACTTAAGTTGTGAAGAAAAGAAAATAAACAAAACAATTCGGCACACTCTACGTATCTTATGTATTTGAACAAGTTTGGGTATTTAACATAATTATTATGTAGTATGGTAAATGCAATTTATTGAAGGAAAAAAAAAAACAGGACACCCCAACATTTATTCCCAGTTGAACTGATAACCCCCCCCTGACACACACACAAATAGCATATAGGGTTTTATTACGTCAGGAGTATAATTCCCAGTATTTTAAAGGATTGTTACACAATATTTGTTTTACATTTCTTCTTAGAGCTGATTTTACCATCCTCTACTGGTTTCTGCCAACCAATGCAAAACTCTTAACTTGGATGTTTGGAGAACAACCCTTAAATGTTAGGTTAAGGTTATTACTTGTTCAGTCATATGGGTCAAAATACTGCAACGTATCTAAGCAGATTACATTGAAACTCAGTAAAACCTGTGCTGTGTGACCAAGAAACCTTGGTTTTTCTTTTTGCTCAAAGGTTCAGCCACAGTCTCTCTGGCTGCTTTTCCACACATATGACATGAACTCATCAAGCTTTTATCTATTTATTTTTTCATGTGCAGTGATGACCCACTGGAATAATATTTAGACTAATCCCTTAGTCCAAAACAACTACGTTCAACTTGAAGAATTTATGTCTTTGTTTTGCAGAAAACTAAAAATACCCACTCTCAAACGAAAAGATGTATTAAGCAGGATCTTTCCAAAGCTGTTTATCCCAGGCACAAACACATGCGGTCAAGAGCCCTCCAAAATCCCCTAAATACAAAACTCCTGCCCTGTTTTGGAGCTGCAGCTTTAGTTGGGAAAGTTGGACAATAGACGGTTTGTCCTGGCCCTGCCAACTGAGTGTGACACAAGAGCTGGACTGCGTGTTTTCATGCATGAATACCTACATTTGGAGGGGTTTTGGAGGCTTATTGAAGGTAGTTGGGTGCCTACTACCCCACCCCGCGGTCATCATTGCCATCCCAGAAAGGGTGACTCATCTGCTCTGTTTATTCACAGGATCCCTTCTTGTGTTCCGTTGACACATTTTCCATTCACTCCTAAGTCGAGGAGCAACACTCTGCCTTGCCTCAGTTTATGTCATTATAGTCTCCCGACCGTAGTGCTGCTCTCTACGTTTGCTTCTAGAAACTAGAAGTGTTCCACCTTTCAGAGGACCAGACATCTGGCAAAAGTACTCACTAAAATCCATTTTGGCTGCCCTAGTTCGCACTGCATCCCAAGCCCCCCACTCAGTCTTGATCCAACACAAACTATTAGTGAACACAGAGGTCTGTCTTCATTTAACAATAAAGCAGCACTAATGTAATCTATCCCTTGCTCGACAGGCTCTCAGTGAGCCCCAGCATAATTTGATGGATGTTAGTTTATCTTCCTTACTTTTTCATCCCGTTCTCCTTGTTATTCTAATTCTCTTCATAATTGAAATCCTGTCCTATGGGTGCTTAAGATAAAACACCACTCCTCTTCCTCCTCCTCCTCCACATTTCACTGCTCCTCTTCTTTCGTAACCTCCTTCGTTAATCCTCACCTTATCTTCTCAACTTCTCACCCCCTATGCTCCCCTTAAAACAACTTCCTTGCTCACTGTGACTCATCCTTCGCTCCTTGATCCATCAAAACTTCTTTTGGCATCTGCCTTTTGGCCAGCGCTTCTCCTTTCTCAACACCTAATATTTTCTACAATTTGTTGATCTTCTTTTAAATGCTTCAGAGGAATGATTCTTGTTGTGAGCGCCAAAAAAAACAAGATTTGAAGATGCATTGCCTTCCAAAAATATCTTGGTTTTGTCATGTTACAACATACATTTCTGGAATTTCATTATTTTAGTTTTTTCTGTTAGACTAACACAACAAGGTAGCGCATCACGTAAAGTGAGTGAATATATGTAGATACGCGCATACATATATTATAACAAATAAAACTGAATAAATGTAGCATTGGGTTTTTATTCAGTCCCTCTGAATGAAAACAATTTGTCTGCCAACGTTGCACATCTAGATACATGTTCTCCTTTGCATCTTCCCTGTCCTTTCTGACCAGAAAGATTCCTACAGCATGATGGTGTATTCAGAGTGATTTGTAGGGTTAATCAGCTACATATAGCACCTTTTTTTAAAAAAAGTGTTTTTATTGTTCCCTATGCAGCTTGTAGCAAACTGCAAATATCTGATAATCTTCATCAGCAGAAAAATCCTTTCTCTTGGCCATATTGCTTGAAACCTGTGGCCTGCTTAATAATGTGGAACATCCTTCTTAAGTAGATTTCCTTTAATTGAGTTCACCAGACAAACTAATCAACCAGCTCTCTAAAATTAATTATAGTGATTGAAAAGTCCCTGGCGCACATTATCATCTATAAATTTAATGGCACAACAAAAAATGTAATTTTTATGACCCTTAAATCCAATTTGCATAATAATTTGGAACAGTGTACAGCCTTCACACTCCTGACCTGCCTGTTCTGTAGTTTTTTGGGCCTTAATGATGCCATTTCTTCTTTAATATCCTCCACCAAGCCCCTCAGTTCTGCTCACAATGTTTGTTGAAGTAAATTTTTACTCGGGTTTAATAAAGCCGTGACTTCTAGTGGTAAGCGTTGACGCTAAAGTGATATTTTAGAGTATAAGAGTAAAGGGGAGTACTCATAAATGCACTCAGTTTTTTAGTTTATTTTTCTTTCTAAAAAGTTGTTAAAACAATGTTTAACGTTTTCTTCTATTTCTACTACCTGGGGGTTTTATCTATCAGATAAAATCCCAATAAAATAATATACAATTTTTGATTTGGAATGTAACGGAATATGAAGTGCAAGTGAAATGAATACTTTTCTTCTTTGAGTAAAAAAATAAAACAAAAAAAGTTATTAAACGGTTTCTTAAAACCAAAGCTACCTCCGACATAATTCTAGTTCAGTTAATATCCTCTGTCCCGACCTAGTTTATCAAAAGGACCGACCGTTTATCTGTTTCTGACAGCTGCGTCATTCCTCACTTGTACAACGATTCCGGTTTATGTAAGTGTGTGGGTGAAGTATGTCTGTGACTAAGTAAGCATTTGAAGACCAGTGAGAACATGTCGGGGCCTTTTCACTGTTCACCCTGTCAACTTTCCGGATTGTCAAACACGCGAGCTAACCTGCCACGAGTTACGCCACATTCTGAACGCATAGCCACAATTCATTGGACCAGTGAAACTGTTGGCGCCGAATGCTGCATGCAAAGTGAAACATTCAAAATCTGCTGCAGAGAGTCGCATGAGGCCTAGGTATTTTTGCCAGTGTGTTGTGATACCAGCAAGGAAATGAGGACAGAGTTATTTGAACAAACACAAAGAAATCCAAGTAGCTAAACAGAAACACGTTCTACGCCTTTCAGACATAAACAGACTCGCAGCTGTGATTAAACCACCCCCACGGCCCACTCCCTCCCGCTATTCTGACCATTGTTTCCACCTCCGTTTTGGAAGTTGCTGTTTCTTTATCTCGCTCCCTAGAGAAGAAGCCCTGGGGTTGGGATCACACACACTACCTCCTGTTTACCACACTCGCTTGCATATGTATTCTTCACACTGTAATCCAACACTTGGTCCAGATTTCCCAATGAAGATCATGAAAACCATGATGGTTGAAATTTTAAAACTGCACCACAAGTGCTTCAGCTCTCTCTTAAAATCACCAATCAGTATATATTTATAAATTGTGGTTTTATAAAGACTCACCTTTATTAGTCAATAAATTCTTAAGTCAGTCAATATCCACGACTCAGGAAGGCGTGCATGCATGAGGATAAACAAGTTGTGGCTTTATCAGGCTATGCTAACGCGGCCGTTCACCAGTAAACAGCAGCTTGGAGCTTATTGCTCCGTCATTATTTGATCTACTTAAATTGCAGTGCAGTTAAATAAACTGTCCAACTTTTAAGTAGTGATATTAACAGCAACACTCGTTTGTTCTGCTTACCGAAACGTGTCTCCCTCTGTGTGTGCGCGTGCATGCGTGGGTTAGTGTGTGTTGGTTCCCTCTCTTGATGATTTGCATGGTAGTGGAACAGCTTTGCATGACAGACCGTGCTTGGTGTCTTCTAGCTGTTGACGGCAGGGGCCCCGGGGACAAACTCGCTCCAAATACCGGGACATTTGAGTATTCAAATCATACTTTCCTACAGGGAACGCTGGGATAGGGATGTTTGTCAGCCTCTGTGAGAGGACGAGGATGATAGATAGAGATAAGTATTTGAAACTAGATTGGTGACTGAGATTGCAATTGGAAAAAGAACATGCACAGATAAAATTCCAGCTGTCCACAGTTTGCACTAATGTTAACTATCAGAAGAAGTAGGACTGCTTACAACAAACTTTTTGAAAGGAGAATCTCTTTGGAGAGCCACACTTTCTTTCAGCTTTGTCTTTTTAGAGCCCATTTTCCCCCTGAGCCCACTGCATTCCTTCTCTCGTTGCCAGCAAAGGAAACCTTATGATACTAATCCTGCAATTAGTAATGGTGAAAACAGTTTTGTGCCATAGTCCAATTGGAAACCCATGAGCAGAGCTGAGCAGCATTCAGTGGCATTTACCGCAGTGTTTGTTTGAGCACAATAGGATGAATCAAAACACAGCAAAGTGAGCATACGGCCTTTCAAGGGTAGAGAAACAAACCTTTCATACATGCAGAGTGAGGACTGGTAAATTAATGACCACCTTCGAAATTAGTGACTTAGAAACAGTTGTGATATTCTTGGTTCTTTGACTTGTTGAACTGAAGGTAAATGTGATTTGTAATTATGATAATAATGAGTTACAGTTATTCCAAAGAAGGTAAAGCCCAAGGTTTGCTTAAAGAAAATAGCATACCTGACCCCTCAGAAAACACTGAGGCACCTTAAGAAAGTGCAGGGCTTGAAACTATTTGCTTTAATGATCTGACATGTTTGAAATGTGTGTTAGAAGGCGGGCCTTTGAAAGGCAGCAGACAATGGGGTCAGTGTGAAGGTTGACAGGATGGGCTTGGTTGGTCAGGGGCACACGTGAAGAGTGTGTGTGTGTGTGTGTGTGTGCAGCTCCGACACATGAGACGTGTGTTTGTACATGACTAAATACAAACACACATCTTCGGTAGAGTGTCAGGGTATGGTGTAGTTATGAGGGGAAAAGGGAAAACCACTGTGTTATCATACAAAAAGCTTCATAACTGGAAATACCAAACTGGTTTACAACAATGTTTACTGAATATTTAATACTTGTATGTATTTCCAGTTAATTGTGTGTAGATGATATATTAAGTATGAGAAACATTGTTCGTTGTTTTTCATTTAATAGGCTCTCTGACTAGAATATCATAAATGCCAATTTCTCTCTTTATGGTGAACTGCAGGAGGACATTGTGAACATTTAGACTGCTAATGGGAAAAATCAGTTAGTTACATCAACAAAATAACGTAGAAGGGCTACAATTCAGTTACAATTCAGATGGACATGACGTTTGCAAGTTGCAGCTGCATAGCTTGATGAAGGTGTCGCTGGTCACAGAATAGTCTGGATGTTTTGGGAGGAGAGTTTGGGGATTCGAATACTCAAAAATGCTGTGATCAAGATTCTAAATGATGGCTGGGTTTCTTTGAATCGCTGACTTTCAGGTCAAAACCAATATGGAGGATGGAAGCGAGACAAACATGACCAAATTTGTTGGTTTCAAATGTAAGAAGATGGGTTAACACTTTAATAGAGCAGCACCCTAAACTGGTACAATTCAGAAAATGGTTTCCTGTTTAGTTCATGCTGAGATATAAAGTTTGCAGGTGATGGATCAAGCAGAGATTTATCTGCAGTTATGTAAAAGCAATTCCAATGGAAGAGGAAGTAGGATGACAAAATAAGGCTTGAATGACTGTAGGGTTTTACCGTATGTAGTTTCAAACTCTTGGTTCCATTTCTAGATTTAGATATAGCAAAAAAATATTTCTCTTTAATTGTCATCTTGTAAATGGATGAGAGCCTTACAGTCGTATCCTAAATAAAGCAGTCCTTTATCAAGCATCTTTGGAATTTTAATTGGCGTGAACATTCGTTGTATGACCAGAACTGAGTGTTTTTAGCTTTCGGCACTTCCCCTCTTTGTACTTGCTAACCAAAACCATGAAATGCATGGGGCAAGGAAAGTGGACGAAAAATGGAGCATTTGGAAAGGAGAGGTGGGATAAAAAGAGAGGAGCAGATGACTCAGGGTGGAGTAATGTGGCCTTTTGTGGCCCTCAGCATGCAGCTTTGTGTGTTTGTATGCCCCTGGCATTCGAGGCAGTGGGGAATGTGCAAACACCACTCACATTCAGCCCGCCGAGTGTTTTCTCTTCGGTCTGGTTGCTCCAAAAAGTTGGAAGGCAGATCCACACTTATAGGGACAGTCGACGACGCATTCAGGGAATGTCGTAATAGCCGAAATCGCATCTCGACATGTGAAATGTCAAGTGCAGTGATGTATAGAGTTATTCGTAAATTTAAAATTTGGGCAGTCAAACAATTATTTTAATAAGAGCACCTATGTTTGACATTGAAAAGCACAGTTTTACAGATATGATTTTATGTTGATTTCAACTTCAATATGAAAAAAAACAAAGTAATTGCTCTCTAAATCTAATAACTGGTTTTGCCACTCTTGCTGGGAACAACTGCCACGAATCGTTTGCATTAGCTGTCAATTTTTTTTTTCACCACACAGGAGGAACTCTGGCAAACTATTTAAATAATTATTTTAATTTATTCACATTGGAAGTTTTTAAATGTGAACGGCCTGTTTAAGCATATTTAAACCTTTTATTTTAAATGGATTTAAAAAATGGATTTTTGAGCCGTTCAGAGATTGACCTTTTAATAACGCGACTATTCTGCATCGTGTTGCTGCATAACCTTCAAAGGTTTGAAGACTGGATGGAGATTCTCCTGTAGGATTATCTTCTACATGCAAAATTTATATTTACAAGCTATGATTTATTTATTATTTATCTTCCTGAAAGTTTAGACGTGCCAAGATGAAGCAAATGGTTTTGAATTTCTGTAGCTCATTGGTTGTTGTCTTTGGAGCTCTTTATTTTTTGCCAGAGAGGTTCTTTAAGTGATTTATTGGTGGTGGTAAATGCTCTGAGAAATGTGGTTGATGAAAGTGATTTCACAAGACAAGCAGTTGTATTTTCTCAAGTTGGCTTTAGACAGCTTTTCTCCCTAAATGAATACAGTCTTTCTGTTGGAAAAGCTGTTTCTGGTTTGTATCCATGTTTTTTTTTTTTTTAATATCTGATATTAAAGATGCATTTTATTTAAATATTACAAAAAGGCAAAAACTATTTATGAAGGCACCTCAACCCTACTATAATTTTCTATGCAATATAAATGTATGTAAATGGACATGCTCACATTAACGTTTAACATTTTTGTTACTGATCCTAATAATGTATTATTTTTACCTTAGATTTGAAGTATTTCCATACACACAGATGATTCGTCTGCAGAGCAGCACTAAAGGGAATTCAGCATGAAGATTATAGGATTAGAAAATCTGTCAAGATATAAAATTCAGTTCAATCATCAATGTAAGGATCCTTCAAGTCTGGACCAGAATTATGTGAGTGCAATGTAGAGATCAGTTTTAAGGCAAATGTTTTCTGCAGAATACCACCTAACATGTGACTAAGATGTTAGAGGGTTTTACAAGAAGCGAATCAAAGCTGCTACTCGATTTTAAACAACTCGGCTCGAGCCGTAACAATAAAAACGTGGCTAAATGATGCAGAAACAAGCAGGGGAAAACAGTTAAGTGCCAATTTTTCTCTTGCCATTTTGTTTCCACTCATCTTCCTTTTCTCCTCTCGCTCCTTGTTACCGAGACGCGTTTTCTTCTCTTACATGCTTTGTTTTCTGTGTTCCCTCCCATGAATCAGTTGTTTGTTCATTGCAAACAAAGTGGACCGAGTCCAATGTTCCTATCGGCTTACCTGCCCAGAACAAGGAAAAAGGTGGCAGGGGGAGGAAGGCGGGGGCCGATGGAGAGCGGAGCTGCTTCCAACAAAGGCTGCTTCAGAGCATGAACAGCCCCTCTCTCATGCCTGCTTACGGCTCTCATGTTACCTCCTCATCCTCCTTGATGCACGGGGCAGAATGAGATGCATTGTGCCTGCTCCCCTGCTCGAGACCAAGCTTCCTCTGCGCACACACACACGCGCCTAACTTTACACCGCTCTTTGTGACAGACGTTAGCATGGTTTTCCATGTACTGGTTGTTTCTGTTTTTGTCTGTTGACTATAATTGCTCCTCTTTTAAATCTTATTTAGAATAAACGCTCCATTTTCAAAATGTCACATCTTTTTTTTATGTTTTTATATATCTGGAATATCAGAATGACATGTTTTATTTCCAAAACATGTCATTGATATTTGTTTTAATAAAAGATGTGTAAGTGGTGCATACGTATCCAGAATTGATTTATTTTTTTCAGCATCATGCGAATCATGGCCTTTGTTCACGGCAAAAAAGAAATTAGAGCAGAGACTATGAGGCAAGCCTTCTCACCCAACATTAGAGTCTGACCTCACAAATGCTATTCAAATCAGAGTCCTATAAAGTCATTCCTAAGCCTTGTGGGAAGCTTTTTCCAGAAGAACTGAAGCTGTTAATTCAGTTTATTTATAAAGCTCCAATTCATAAGAAACATGATCTCAAACCACCGTGGCTGTAGAGAAATGGATGACGCTCTGAGTTCTTTTCACGTTAATTTCGATGAGGTGGTGAATGCCAAGAGGTCACAATGTCTATATTCTGGAGTTTTTGTTCTTAAATATGGTCTGAAAGAGACAGAATTAGTGCAATCTCCAATCTCGCATCATATTTTCCCCGTGACGATAGACGTCACGGGGAAAATAACATGTAAAGGCCACAAAAGAGGCCTACAGGAAGAACTCGCTTCATACACAATTGTAGCGCTTAAATCTGGAACTGACAGAAAACATCAAAGCAAAGTTTTCACATCCATTTTAAAACCTTTAACATTGAACGTTTTCACATGTCAAAGTTTGCGCCACTAGGGTTTAGTTGCTAAACTACCCAACCTTGATGAGAGTGACTCAAGCATGATCTCTGTAAGAAACATTAGCGGCTCTCCACTTGTTTTGGTGTGTGTTCCTTCACACTCCTGTTCAGCAGGTTTGAACGATTAAAGCTGATGGAGGACACTAACAGGCCAGGAATGTAAACCTGACTACGCCGGTGTTCTCCTGGATGACGCACACCTCGATTCATCGGTAAACACTCGGCCCAACGCCAAACCTCCTCGGCACTTTAATGCATCCCAATCGTGATTGCACAACCCTCATGCTTTCTGTTCTTATGTTTTCAAGCCATGTCTGTGCTTGGAAACGAAATCAAAACAGCCACCGCTCATTAGGACTTTAGTTCAGTTTGGTCAGGTTGCCATGAAGTTGTGAGACGTGAGCTTGGTGCCACAAATCGTACTCGCATGCACATAAATCATGAGTGGTGGGAAAGCAGCGGTTTTTGTTCTTTGGGAAACTTTCAGCAGTGTCTAAAGAGCCTCAGGTCTTAACAGTTTCTGCTGCTTGAAAATTCACACCGATTAGGTGATTAACATCCTTTGCTGTATTTCACCTTTTCACCATTCAGGCCTGACTAATACTACATAGGATTAAATAACTTTTTTTTTTATTTAATTTGAGAGGTGGATATGATTTATTTGGCAAAGTGCTCAAACATTCAGAAGACAAATGGAGAAATACTTCTTCTTAATGTATCTTTAGAGAGCATTGTAGCTACGACAGGCTCTTCATTTTAATCCTTTAATCCTGGACAATGAATAAAACCTTTTCTGTCGAGGAATTTTGTTTGGAACTGCCCTTTTTTATCATTACTTTGCATCTCTGAGATTTTTATTATGCTTGTTTTATCCTTCCTTTGGTTTCTCAGAATCTAAACGAGACTTATTTTAGGAAACAACAAAAGGTGTTTCCCAACTTTGCAACACCATCCGACACTTCGTCAAGGACAATAACAACACTTCTCTCTTGTAGATTTATATTTCACAACGCTGCTTAAAGACCAACAAACCTAGCAGAGATTTTCAGCCTCTTTGTCGTTGGATTTTCCGACGTTTTTAATTCAAGCTATATATTATTTGTTTCTTCTATGGCATCATAGAACAAGATTTGTACAAGATCTTCACTTATAAAACTGCCTTTAATGGCACTCGGAGGTATTTTACTAGGTGTGTAGAGTCATTTTAAAACGACAGTTTATCTCATTGTACTACAATAATAGCAAAAAGAGCAGCAGAGTCAAATGGGAAAAAAAAGTTGCTGATGCAATGCTTGATGGTTTAAGCTGAGATGACGCATACTCTTCTGCTCTTTATCTTGTGCCATTCTTAGCTGTCGTCTAAACTGTTGTGTTGGTTGTTCTCATGTCTGCTGCTGAAATGTGGCCGTGCGACGTCACATTTCTGCTTGCCATGACGCAGCATTTCATTCCCACTCTGAAACTTTAAATCGTCTACAAATCCTGCTGACTCAGAAAAGGCGTACATGTGAACAAACCTCTAATATTTTATGTGATTTTGCACTCGGCTCATCGAGTCGGTACAATCAAGTTTTAGCAAATTTAGACTGATGTTTGGGCCCATTCTTCTTGCCTAGGTGGCTCAGACTCGATCCCACTGCTCAGAGAGCATCTTTGAAGGTCACATCTTCATGATGTCGTTTTTCATTTTGTCAAATAAGGTGATCAAAGTCCAAACTCAAATTTGGACCCCAAATTTAACCGAGAATTTAAGCAAGAATTGAAAGTTTCTTTTTCTTAGACGTGCTTCACCAAGTGGCCAGAAGTGCAAAAATGGTAAAGACTTGTGTTAAAAGGCTTCCAGTGAAAACTATTGGCCACATGTCATTGCCCTTCTGCTTTACAAGTACCACAATGTCATAATTATAAAGTAGTAATTAAAATACTTATTTTTGTTTCTTTTAATGTGACAAAATGTGGAAATAGTTGAGGCTTATTAATACATTTCCAACATCCCGGTCCTTTTAGCAGCTTAAAGCCAGGCCTGAATAACCCGGCACACTTTGACTTAATATGCAAAAGTACAACGGCAGAACGAGGGCAATATCTGATCCGTTGTTACATCAGTGAGCTGGCGGTGCATGTAGTGAATCAGCAGAGGTCACGCAGTTGTGATATAACTCGCCGTCTCCAGAGACGTCCGCTTCAAGTGTGTGAGCAAACTTTGGAGTTGTGTTCCCCTCCTCTTTTCCTTGTTATTCTGAGCTCTACGTTGGCTCTCATTTGATCCACCGCCTCAAAGGAAATCACTGTAAACACACTTTCAGTCACTTTCTAGAGTCTTTCAAGTTCTTGTTTACGAAGAAGGCAAAAGTGCCAAAAAGAGAGAAAAGTTATTCCATTTCATCTATAATTCTTCCACTAGAAAAATACCAGATGTTAAATTATTTTTATGGTCTTCCACTGAAAAGTAACATACATGCCTTTTACCTCGCTTTCAACCTGCCTGTTGGTTAAAACAAGATGTTTAAGATCATCTCATGTTACCGGTAACCAGTTTTTTTTTGTTTGTTTTTTTTTTGACACATCTTCGTTTCGTCTCTTTTTGTCTTTAAGCCCTGGGGTTTGCTGATGCTGTTTGTATCACTTTCTAATAGTGATGCTCCCATCGAGTTTTTCGCTGCCCGTTCCGATGCCGATCACCCACGAGGCCGATCTCTGCCGATCGCCGGGGTTGAATGTTTATTTTTTGTGTTAATTATAAATGGTACTATGTGATCTGGCAACATTTTTAAAATGATCTGGTAATAAATTTACCTAATTAACCTAAACATTTAATATACTTGCAGGCACAATACGTCAACTTCTTGGTCAACAGAACAACTGAAAAACCTGCAACATGGTAAACAGTAAGGTTGTCTGAACCCTGACTTACACAGGAGTCAAATAAACCTCACAACGCTCCCTATATCAAACAAAAGAGGGAAACGTTCATTCAAAGTCAAATGCAGTTTGCATCAAAATAAACAATCATGGATTACTGAATCAAAACTTCCTAACGTGCCGCTTCTGATTGGTTGTTTCTTACTGAGCAGAGTAATTCTGCAGAACACAGGAGGAGGGAGAGGAGGTCGATTATTATTCATTTTCTCATAAATTATTTCTAGTAGCGAAAATTTTAATATGTGAAATCTTTGTTGTTGTTTACGTCACACGCTGCGGCTTTAAGCAGATGTTCTGGGTGGAGCAGAAACGGCGATCCATATGTGAAACATGACTACCATTAGGGCGTAGCGGCGGTTCAATAGTGAGAGCAGAACCAGCGTCTTTCACCGCCTGTTTGAACACTTGAATTATTTTTCTGGTTATTTGTTTAGCTTTCTTACCATCATAAGTGATTGTAGTTGTGTGTTGCTTTACCTGCTGTCTGGGCGTTCAGCATGTCATTTTTTTCCTTGCATTGAGCCTCAATGTAGTGAAGCGTTCATTTTCTTTTTATTTAATGTCATATTAGATTCATTGTGTTGATGCATTTTGACGTGCTTCACCCCCGAGGTAATTTTCCGCCGCAACACGCAAACTTCCCCATTTACACTGAGAGCCTCATAGTTCCACACGACAGGATTTGTTGCATCGTGTTTTCGCAGTGTGAAGGAAAGAGGAGGTGAGCTGCACTCGCAGCCTCAGAAGTAACATACAGGTGATCGTTTAGGTGATTGGCAACAAGAGACACCGATCATACACTTTTTCACGATTATGATCGGCGGCCGATTGATCGGCACACCTCTACTTTCTAAATTGCTGTGCGATGAAGCCATTCCTCATTTTGTAGTTGATATGTAGTGTAACTATTTCCCAAGGCACCAACTGATCTTCGACGTCCCGACTCCACAGGTAGCTGATGACACGGAGATGGTTGTAGTTTTTTGACCATCCGCTCCATATTTTTTATTTTTATTTTTTGTCAGCATATGACTTCACCAGGTTTAAAAATAGCCCAGAGAGCCAGTTTTACATTTGTTCCATTACGAACTCCGCGAGCACAAAAGGGAAAATTCCTGTGTTGCAGCGAGTTGGTGTCAAGAGCCAGTGAGAGCAGAACGTTGACGTCTTTGCATGCTGGTTGCCAGAGCAATCCTCCATTAAAGCCCTCATTGTTTTCAGAAAGGTGAGGCTCTTTCTGAAACCCCGGTGTGCGTTAATGAGGTGAGAGATTTACGTTACACAATTAGGACTGTGGCATTTAAGAGAGAAATGCAGACAGACAGGGTGAATATAGGTTTATCATAAATCGTCACAGTAGTCCTTGAGACTGCAAGTGTGAATGTGCGCGTGTGCCAGGGAGGGGAGGAGGTTGGCCTCATTATTTGTGACACAGTAAGATGTGGATGTTTGAACAATGTCTCCCGTTTGAGGGGATGCAGTGGGTTTCCTCTTGGCTATAAAGCCGCCGGATCAGGTTCCTGTTGTGATAATCAGCTCCTGTTCCATAGATCACATCGGTCTGGAGGAACATGTAGCGCCGCAGAGGTCATTCCGTGGACAAGACTTGGAATATAATATCGCATAGGGTAAGCCTCGACCTTTAGCCATGTTCAGTCCCATTTTCTGAGCTCCCATTGACATTAGAGGAAGATTGGCTCCAGTTCTCCAGAAAGGGATTTTTTTTCTTCCTAAGAACGGGGCTGTGTAAACACCAATCCAGCCCCTGCACTCTGGAACATCTCACTTCTCTAGTCTTATGTCATATGTCTCCCCCCCCCCCACACCCCACGCACAAAAAGACAAGTGAAGTGTGGTTTCAACATCAAAGTGTTCCTTTAAACTCTGTTACTATGTCTTCTTCCTGCAGTGCGCCACAGTTTTATCATTTTATTTAGTCACCACTCTGGCACTGTACGAGATTTATTTAGTTCTTAGTGAGCAAACCGGTGTTCTGACTGTCAGTGCTCCCTCGTCAGATTTTCCTACTTTACTACGGATAGATGGCCAAGTCTATCTGTCAGTGCTACCGTCATGTTTACAATCAGAAAACTATAGCGGGCGGTGATAATGTTAAATATATTGGATAGCATTATTTGAGTGATGGGACTGAAGTGGAAGCTTAGGCATTACATTTAGCTTAGCATTGGAAAAATTTATATCCATGATGAAACCACAAGAAGATCCCTTCCTTTATCTGAATATTCTACCCATTTAAAATGAAAAGCTGAAGATGTATGCACTGGTCCTTTCACTAGAATATCTTACTTGTTAAAAATACTTTAAATACAGAAAAATATTTTAAATACTAAATAATAATAAAACAGTATCAGACAGGGAAAACATGTTTTTGTAAAATAATAAAAAAAAAAAGTGTAATAAAACTAAAATATTTTAAAATATAGGGTCAAAATAGCCCCCCCCCAAAAAACAACACATTTTGTCCTGATTAACCACCGGACAATGACTTGTTTACAGTAGTAAAGACTTTGCAGACGGCAAACTAAAGACATTTATAAGCTGCCTATCATGTAAAGTAAAACGCGAAGTAATAAAGCAGCTTAATGAAAGCCAGGTATAAAATAAATTAAATAAAACTTACGGTAATCTTCGATGAAACAAAACTTCCACAGGTAGGATGTATTTATAAGAAATCTGCCGAGTAAGATTATGTGACGTAGCATCGATGTGCGCATTACCACAAGGTAGGACAGATTTAAGCGTAACACAGATGAACAGAACATCTGTACTATTTTGTATCGTTCTGTAATAAATCTGAGCATAAACAAAGACGGGGTAAACGATGGGCTACAGCATCGGTTGTGCTAATCACTGAGATTCGTTCTGTGTGAGTGTTCATAATACCTCTGGGGTCAGAATTACCTTCAACAGCATACAGATAAGGTTACAAAAATGCAAGATTAGAGATTTTAACTCAAATAGACTCTACAGACATCTACAGAAAGTGGTGTCTGAAAAGGGCCGGCAAAATCACCAAGGACTTGACTCACCCTGCACACACACTCTTCTCTCTCCTGCCCTCTGGGAGGCGTTACAGAAGGTTACGGACCAGAACCACCAGGCACCGGAACAGCTTCTTCCCCACAGCTGTCACGCTCCTGAACGCCTCCTGACACAAACCATAAGGACTGTCCCCCCCCCCATCCCTGGACTGTTCCCCTCACACACATACACATACAATCTTTATATAATCTGTAAATCTAATTTCCCATTATTTATCCTGTATTATAAAACAACTAATATATATACAATCCAGTCTTCATATTCCTGTATATTCTGTATAATCTGTGTAATTTGTCTAATATGTACATAGCTCTCATCTATATTTATATTTGTACAAACATTTTATTTATAGCACATCAATATTATTCTCTGTTTATATCTTCATACACCTGTTTATAAATATTTATATCATGTATAGCACTTCTGGATAGATGCAAACTACATTTCGTTGCTTGTACATGTGACAGTGCAATGACAATAAAGTTGAATTCTATTCTATTCTATTCTCAGTAATTGAAGAGTATTGAGTATTCAAATTAGTAGTTTTATTTTATTTTTTTCAGATATGGTTAATTAAACAAAAAAAAAAAAATCATCTTTATTTGTGAGGCATGTGTTGCATCTTTGCCCAAACCTAATTTTACACCTTGAGAGGTCAGAGAACCACAGGGCTGACGTTACGGCTTGGAAGTGACAGATTAAAATATTCATAACACATACGATAAGAGACGAATGATGCAAAGTCAATAACTATAATAGCCTACAAAAGACGTAGCTTAAATATGTGATTAAATAGTTCTGAGATGTTGTGAAATTCCCCCTTTGAAAAAAAGTTTTATTTTGTTTTGAAGAAATCACCACTGCAAAGCCAAACGATCTAATATATTCAAATATTCTAATATATTTTTCATGTTTAAAATTATTTGAGGCAAATATGGAAAAGAGTATCTGCAGAGTAAATGTAGTTATGACTCATCCAGTTTTGTTTTTTGACTACATTTTCATCAAAAGTTGCACAAGTGTTTCATTTATTGGTATTATAGTATTTTCTGATCAGAAAACCTTACTTGCTAGCTGGGGGTCTGAAGGCGTTTCACGCTGAGCTGCTGGAGGGGAAGTGACGGGGAGGATGAAACGCAGAAGTTAAGTGGCTTTCTTAGCGGGACATAAAAGTCTTTGTGTTATTCACACATGCTGAGTCTTTATTTAAAGATGGTCTATCTTTAGAGGAACCACCCTGTAGCGTTTCGATAAACCCACACGGCTGAAACACAAGTGACCCAACGAGACAAACAATCTTACTCTAAAATTGACTACCTTTGTAATTTAGCGTTTTTGAATGAAATAAACCCCGAATTGATGAGAAAGTTAACCACAACAGGAAGCAGTTGTTACATAGTTGGTTCATATCAAATCTTTTGGTCATTCTGAAACTGGCTTGAAATTAGCAAAACTGAGCAAAATGAAATCTCAATGTCTGATGATGATTTTGTGTAGAAAATGTAATGAAATTTTTTGTGCAGGCCATGCACCAATAAGACAACTGATCCCATTTGAGGATTTATTTTTTCTTTCTTTTGTCTATCAATCAAAACATATATTTTGAAATGATTTCAAAAGTTGTATGAAAGAATTTCACAGTGTCTAAAACTTCACCATACATAATCGCATTTAAGGAGATGATGGAGTTTCTTCATGACAAATTTTATTAGCTGCAAAAATAGCAGTAAAATTTGACTTTCCTGCTGCTTTATTTACAACCAAGGAAAATAAGTGTTTGGGAATAGAATCAAATGACTGTGTGAAGAACGCCTAATCCATAATTAATGTGACTTATAATGAGTTCATTGGTCCAAAGATCGAAGAGAATAACACAGGAAACAGTGGGAAACCTGATGCTTGACAACATAAAGAATGGCGTGCGAGAGCCACCTCCCCTCCAGGCAAGGCATGCTATCTGTACAGTAAATGTAATGACACATGCAGCTTTTTGTTTGCAGACTGAGCACACATTCACATAAACCCAAGTAACAATACTCCTAACCTTTACATGCGCAACCTAATGCACGCTGTGTACACAAATGTATGGGGTGATTGCAAAATGCTAAAATTGAAATCAGATATTTTATCCTCGTTCTACTCCCTGCTCTCACAGGAAACTGAATTCGAGATTAAGAAAAGTGGGTATTTTTCTGAAGGCAGCAGTGGTTTGTGGAGTCTGAATCTTATGCATTTCAGTGGTGTGGTAAAGAGGTGTGGTCGGCGTAGACTTGGCAGTCACTTTCTGCGGTTGGTGCATTGAGTGTTTTTTGAACAGTCGGTGGAGGATTTTATGACTCGCCTTGTTTCTTGAGTTTTGCGGCTCGAGAAGAGCAGTGACGGCAACAGCGGGGAGTTTATGGGAGACTGGCTGGCATTAAGAATCGCCTGTAGAAGATGATTGGTGGTGGATTTGTGAGCTTGAAGTCTGTTCTGATCTAGGCTCTGTGGGTGTTTTTGTAATTACACATGGCAGCACTGAGTCTCAGTTGTGGCCGTCCTATGTAATGATTTACGTAGCTATTACGTGAATTACTGCTGTCACAGAGCTTTTAGGCTCTGTGACAGCACTCTTGTTGGAAAAGAGTAAAGTCTGAGTTTATTGATGTCTGTATTGTCTAATTGTCCAGGAGCCAGAACCGTTTTTGTAGGCGTCTGTCAGGATTAAAAAGAAACCTAAAATTTAAAGAGTAAATCTGGAAAAAAAAAAATGAGGGAAAAATCTCTGTTCCTGTTGTTCCTGTTCCATTACATGTTTTTTCAGGCTTAAAAATACTTTTTCACCCCAATTAACAGAAATAGTTTTCATTTTAATTTGAATATTTTCAAAGAAAGAAATTTACAAATATTTGGAAAAAGACAATATCCATGTTTCTATCAATATTTTTTTATGGCCATGTTGATGTAATCCACTAGAAAAGATGAAAAATAGATGAAAATATTACAATTCAAAATAACTTTCTCATTTTCTCAACATTGATTTTTTTTTTTTGGTTTTTCTGAAAAAGAGTTACTGCGCTAAAGGGGAGATGGAAACAAACTTGCCCTCTATTATCAATAAGAGCAATTCACTTTAGAAACAACATGGAGTCTAATTTTAGTTTTCAGTGAAGTTTGAGTTTGAAGCTTCAGGAGATGCACCCTCAGAAATGCTGAGCATTGATGCTTTGCTTTTAATCTTTTCTATCTTCTGACCAAGTCTTTGCACAATTCCACATTTCAGAGACAAAAATACCATTATGTTGACTCTGGCTCTGCTTGTCTTGAATATTGGATAATAATCTTTCAGTGGGACGTTATTTCAAGTTTCCTGTTGTGAACCATCATTGTGTTTGGGGACCATCACTGGGAAAAGGTGTGCTTTTTTTAAAATCATAAAACAAAAACAGAATGACACCAAGGTTCCCTTTTTTTTTTAACATCCTATATGAGTGATTAGCATGGTTAGCATTAGCAATCCTTATCAAACTCAAGTCAGTGCCGTTAATTTAGCGTAACAGAACGGCTCCCATCGACTTAAAAGCTCTTGCAAAGACTTATGTCACAGCAGAGTCACTCTGACCATCAAAAGCTTGTCAGCCAGTAAGTGCGTACACATCACTCTCAAGAAAATCCAGACTATTGTCTTGAAATGACCCATAGGTCATTTCATGTGTTGTGAAATGTCCTACCATGCTCTACCAGAACAGAGGCATCTTTATCTATCTTTAAAAAGAAAACTCTTAAAATCCTGCCTCTCCAGAAAGTATCTCCTACTCTAGTTAATACCTTGACTTTCCTAGTCTCTCTACTGCACTCTGTGCTCATGTCCCTCCATTTCTGATCTCTATTTCCACACCGCCTCCCATGTCACTATTGACAGAACCTGTCAAATGGTCTTTCTTTTACTGCTGGCTTTGATATTCACTGCATTGTATCTTCATCTGAAAGCCGCTTTGAATAAGGAGCGTCTGCCAAAAGCATAAACATCTACAGGTAATGAGTAACAGGCTATCTAGAATAGCTTTGTTATTCTTCAGTAAAAATCAGGTGAACAACATTTAGTACTTGGATGACTGAAGTTTATTGTTTTGGTTTGATTTACTTCATTCACTCTGACACGGTTAATGTTTGATTCGTTCTCAAAATAGCTCAGAGGTCTTGAACGTATGTTGAAAAGACAACCTTTATGTGCTTTTTGGGTCTTGTTGTTGACTGTGGTCAGCAGCGGTAGCCAGCAGCTGGGGCGTGGTGGATTTGCTGTGTATCTTGGCTGCGTTACAAGCCAGGCCTGGATTTTGTGATGTGGTTGATTGGGAAAGCATGTTGGGGAACTAGGAGACAGACTGTGTTTGTGCTGTAGGGGGGAAAAAAAGAGGGAAAGGGGGGAAAAAGACAGGGTGTGTGTTTGTGTTTGTTAGGAGGGTGTGCCTGTTGGTTAGCCAGAAGGTGTATTTGTGTTATTGTGTCATTTGAAGGCGGAGACCACGGTCCCCTTTCCTGTAAGTAGTTAGTCTGGCCAGATGGTGAATCTTGACTCAACAATGGAAAAGCAACACTAGTGAGCAGAGATAACCATTTTGAATGTTTTTGTGAGGGAGCACTCTGTCCGAATGTAGCGTAATTTTTATTTTTTTTTTCTGCTCCTCATTTTGAGCTTATTTTTTCACATGTTACAAGAGAAAATGATTTGAAAACTGTGTGTATGGTGTCCTGTGTGGTGTGGCCACTGAAGTGAACCAGACCTCGTTAACTATTCATGAGGGCAGGGTTTTCCTGTAACAACCTCCCTTGCTCAGTTGACTTCTGACAGGCATTCTCATCTCATATCTGTGGAAAAGCTGAATGGAAACGCCTGAGCATGTTTGCGTGTTCACTTGAATATGGCTGATAGGAAGACAGGATGCAGTTACTCCTCTGTGTTTCCGTCTCCATTGATAGAGTTGCTTGACATGTGGCCCGGTCTTGGTAGCGTGTGTGTGTGTGTGTGTGTGTGTGTATTTATTTACCTGGATTTATGAAATCCAAAAACTGAATCCATTTCATTTCTGGGATTCTGTGGATTTGTGGACACTCTTTTCTGAAGTTATTGAAAACTTGTGGTGTGGATTAAAACTTGCTTTAAGGAGTTTCAATGCTCTTCTTCGTCATATTGTTTGAGCTGTAGGTTGCGTACATTACGTGCGCTCTTATCTGTCTGTTTTTGTTTCAATTAATTTGTGTCAAAGTGTTGTCTAAAATGTAACTGTGTGAAAGGCAGATTTTTGGAATTTTGGTTGTATGTTTTTTCACCTTGTTTCTACATAATTTGTTAAAAGTTGATGTAAAATTATGACCTTATAAAAACAAATCCTTCTTAAGGTTTTGATTTTTAATACTTTGTAAACATACAAAGACAAAAATAGTTAAAATTAAAAAATATAAAATGAAATTGCATGCAAGAGATAGAAGTACATGTTGCATTTGTGTCTTGATTATTCTTCTAATAATACATTTATTTTTTATACATTGAAAAATACGTTGCATTCCTAACAGCCCTATGAAACATTGATTTATCACAAGCCTGATTTGCAAACTTTACCATGATGAAGTCAAAAATTTAACATTTACCTTTAGTTTACCACAATTAGTATCACATTCTTGGTTGAATTATATTTGAAGTTGTTATTTTAACTTTTGTCTTGTGTCATGTATTTTAGGGTTCACTTAAGGCTTTCGTAATAAATCAACAAATCATTGTCTAGCTGTCAACTGTGACAGCTAGACAATGATGAGTACACAACCTTTAAATTTCAAAGTGTTGTCATTATTTTGTATCTATGCTGAGTTTTGGGATGTGTCTAATGTTTTTTTTTTAATTTTCCAGTTTCATCTTTCTTTAATGCATAATAAAACACAGGGATCTGTCATGTCTGATTTTGTGAAGCTTGAAGGAGATTTAAATACCTTTTTAAAGCCAATAATTATTTAATAATTTATGTATTAACGCACTAGATATGACTTGGCTGTACTTTAGTTTTACAACAGATTGACGCAATTGAATTTGTCTATAAACTGTAGATTGCTGAGTTAAAATCACCCATGATTAAATGTATATTTTGCTTCTCGTTGCAGTTCCCAGAGTGTGGATTTTATGGCATCTATGACAAGATTTTGCTGTTCAAGCATGACACAACCTCCAACAACGTCCTCCAGCGGGTCAAATCCACAAGTGACATTCAGGAGGGAGATCTGGTGGAAGTGGTGCTTTCAGGTGAGTCTTTCCCCAACAACAGTTCATAGCAGCTCTCTCCCTGCCTGCTTCAGTTCAGAAGAGATGGCCTTATTTTACTGCAGCCTGTCACAAACCCGAGGCTAATTTGTTCCTTTACTCTTTCAAACTGTATGGTCACATCATCAGAGAGAAAATCAATCTGCTTTCAGATTTTACCTGCATCTCTAATCCATCAAATATTTCTGCTATATGTTGAGTTACTCTGACATGATGTTTAACTCTGTTTAACTGCTTAACTCTTGTCTCTTTTTAGCGGCAGCCACATTTGAAGACTTCCAGATTCGGCCCCATGCGCTCAATGTGCACTCGTACCGAGCCCCGGCCTTCTGCGATCACTGTGGAGAGATGCTGTTTGGACTGGTCAGACAAGGCCTGAAGTGTGATGGTGAGAAGCAGAGGATGCTAAGATAATAAGAAAAGACATGCAATGGCATCTAAAGGTCTCTCTTCTGAAGTGATCTCTCACAACCCACACATGTCTTTCTTCTCCTCCTCTCCGTTGCACCGTTTATTTCTACCCATTTGATTCTTTGATCTGTGCATCCCCCTGCAGGATGTGGGCTGAACTACCACAAGCGTTGTGCATTCAGCATCCCGAATAACTGCAGTGGAGCGCGCAAGCGACGGCTGTCCACCACTTCTCTGAGTAGCAGTCAGTCCCTGCGTCTCTCCACCAGCGAGTCAGTCTACAGCGTGGGGACAGCCTCCACCTGCTCTGAAGAAACCAGTTTAATTCGCTCCCACACACAAATGGTAATTCATACTCAGAGCGCTGTGGTGCATGTCAGTTTGATAAATTATACTCAGATAAATAAATAACCCTTAAGTCCCAAAATAACCTTCGGCTAGTTGATCGTTTTGCATCAGAACGGTGATTTTGTAGCTGATAATATTCATTAAAATGCTAATTAAACTTTTTTTTTTTTTTTTGACAATGGAGACTTTTTTTTTCCAACAATTTTACAAATATATCTGCCATATAACAAATACAAACAAGACTAACAAATGCCCTCTTAGTTACATATCTACATATATTCTTTTAAGTAATAGTCCATTGTTGAGGCTCTCTTGTTTGACGTTATGTTCTGACATTAATCTCATCTTTAGCCGTCTTCTTCATTCTGAGGCAAGTCCGTTCCTTCAACAAAATTCAAGAAGGGTCTCCAAACGTTTTCAAATAATTTGCTTTTCCCTTTTTGGAGATAAGTTGTGTGTTTTCAGCATTTGCCTTGTCCATTGTTTGGTCCCTGGTCTTGGTGTATTCTTCCAGACAATGGAGACATTTTTACTCAGGCCTTTAAATGTCTTTAAATGTCTTTGTGACAAAGGCATGCAGGTTTGGAGGTTTTTAGATATCCATCTGAAAACCTCCAAAATACTTTGCTGAACTGCATTCCACACGTAGTTGTCTACAATCACAGTAATTTTACACAAATGGCAACACTGTTAAAGGAAACAACTTTCGTAAAAAAACAAAAACAAACAAAAAAAAAAACGATCAGTTTCTGGTCTGTCAAAATGTTATCTGGGTTTGGGATCATCATTTTACTTTGCAACTATCAACTGTGCAGTGCTGGCTCACACTCATGCTGCTGTTGTGCAATATGTTTGGACAGCTACATGCAATTGTTTTGGGTAAAGAAACACTCAGAGATCTGTTTTAACTGCAAACGTTGCAGTGATACATCTGTTGATATCTGTGGCACTTGACAAGATTTCCAGAGATACGTTGTGCAACAAATTACTTTGTGCACAATGTTTAGAAGCAGCACTTGCACATGATGATTCTGCTTTCTGAAATAATGGTTTTTGAAAGGATGTAAAGCATTTCTGTTTAATTTTCTAATCGTTACATTAACACTAAAATATATACATTGACTGTATTCAAGCTTTTTGTAACAAGTACAAATAACACAACACTTGAAATAGCAAGTGAAATTTAGTATTTTTATTTTACTACTATGAAATGCTAAGGATACACTGGCCAACTTAACTAACTTCACATTAGTTTTGCCGAAACTAATATGTAATAAAAACATACTGCCAAGAGTAGATGATAACATTCTTTAATTCTTTTTCCTCTTTAAGCTAAATCACCGTCGGTATTACAGTTTTTGTCCTTCTCTATCTTCCAAGCCACGGACTCCTAGTGAGGCGCGGCGCTTCTACACAGGCCGGCCTGTTCATCTGGACAAGATCCTGATGACGAAGGTGAAGGTGCCCCACACATTTGCTATTCACTCATACACACGGCCAACGGTGTGCCAGTACTGCAAGAGACTTCTCCGAGGATTGTTCAGGCAGGGTCTACAGTGCAAAGGTGAGCACAGATGATTTTAAATCACTTCTGTGAACTAAAATATAAGATGATCATTTAATAATTAATGGCTTTGTTGAAATGAACCTTTTCTTGTATTCCTCCTAGACTGTAAATTCAATTGCCATAAACGCTGTGCATATAAGGTTCCCAATGATTGCCTCGGGGAGACCATTGGAGGTGAGCAAAGACATAAATCCTCTGTCTAATGTATTTACATGGCTGCATTGTGTGTAAGTTGCATGGATTTGATAAAACATGCATGTTTTCTCTGTTAGAACTAATAACCATGTTACATGTCTTAAATATTCCAAATGACATTTTGTCTAATACTAAAACTCACTGGCCCTAATGTTTTTATCTCTTCAGACAACAGAAGTAACTGTGGTAAGTATAATCAGTGCTCACATGCATGCAAGCATGAGGCCTGGTCGTTGCTTTCCTGCTCTATTTCGCTCGATCCAAATCTCGCTTACAGCTCTGTGCGAAGCAAAGCAGAGTACAAGGTGCTGGTTTTTATCAGGCTGTTGTGCTTTTCACTTACAATTGAGCTAAACAGTTTTTACTATTTCTCAGTGCCAGTAGTAATAATTGCAATGGCAGAGAAGTAGCAAACAGTGGTGGCTTTCACAGAATGGTGAATAGATTTGTTTTAATCCAGTTTAACTCAGACCCTCTTTCTTTTTTTGCTCTTGCACTAGACATGCTGAGTCCCAGCAACGACACCGAAGTGCCCATGGACTTCAGCAGTGAGTACGACACCTCGGACAAGTCTTCAATGGATGACTCAGACGAGGCCTGCAGCATCCCGGGGTCCTTTTCTCCAGACAACAACCAGGATGGGACAGGTGGAGACCAAAGGTATGAGGAGGTTATTGTTACTTACTTACAAAATCGTGAAAATACTCGCAGGTCACCAAAATGTGCTTTACCCTAACTCTGACCCTGTTTCTTCATTTTTACACACTAAACAAAAAACATTAAACAAAAAATACAGCACTGTACTTAAGTGTATAATAAGGGCTGATGTTTGGTGAGAAAGCTTCTTCACCGATTATAAACAACAAAATAACGTCACCATTTGTCTTTTTCTAATCACTCGCCATATTTAGACAACAACAAAAAAAAAACAAATGGCCAAAGCATCATAAAACGTCCAACAGTTTGCTGTTTTTCTAATGTGCATCCTCATGCTGCATGTTAACTGTGGTCCCTTTACAACTTTCAAAGTAGTAAATAAGTACTAATTATAATCAGCACTGGAAATGGCTAATTAATACCTAATTGTACTGTACAATTAGGAGGTTGATTTGGTTTACACTCATGCTTTTGTTATAATAGACAAAGTTTAACCCTGTATAGTCAAACTTGGAATCCATTTCTTTACTATAAAACTCACATGGGGGATTTTAATTTTAAGATGTCTCAATTTGTGTGTTTTTTTTTTTTTCGTAGTGCTAATATCCCACTGATGAGGGTTGTCCAGTCGGTGAGGCAAACGACGAGACGATCCAGCACAGCTATTAAGGAAGGATGGATGGTTCACTACAGCAACAAGGACACTCTGGTACATATCCTATAATTCCATTACAAAGGTCTAAAATCCAAATCTAAATGACTTCTACTGTACCTTCTGACTTGAAGGTTCAAATCAATACATTGCAGGAATATACTAGATTTTCTTTGCATGTTTTCCATAAATTACAGCAGAATGATTTCTGTCGAGTAGCTTTTCTCACAGCAGTTTTGACCTTGATCGCTTGGTTTCAGCCTTTATTGCTCCTTTCCTCCCCATATCTCAATGTGCTGGTGTGCTTTTGGGAGAGCATGGTCGGAAATTGAAGATGGAGTTGACTCTTTCTGTCGTCGCTGAAGCACTCAGCAAATATGTGGTTAATTCAGTCTGAAATTGGATCTTTCTACCGAAGTGCAAAAGCTACATTTGACCTTTAGAGAAATATATTTATCTCTGTAGTCTTTTAGACTGTTTGCTCTCTGGCTGCACTTACACTCTTTCCTTTCCCTTTTCTTTTTTTAACCTTCTTTTTTTTATGTTTACCCTTGCATCCCTTACCTGTTGTGTTATCTTATGTGATCACTTCAGATCTGAAGTGATCCTTTTTCACGCGCTCTTCCATTTGTTGTCCTTTTACCCATCGTGTTCCTTAGTGTTGTGTCTTACTTCTGCTGTCCCATCCTCTCCAACCCTAATCTCCGACAGAGAAAGAGGCACTACTGGCGTCTGGACTGCAAGTGCATCATCTTGTTCCAGAACAATACCTCCAACAAATACTACAAGGTACGTATTGCTGATTCTAGAAGGATACGTATGAATTGTACGCTTTCTGTCCCTCACCAATGCATCCATGTTACTGCAGGAGATCCCCCTTTCTGAGATTCTGGAGGTGCGTCCTGCTACTGACTTCACTCTAGTCCCACAAGGCACCAATCCTCACTGCTTTGAGCTCGTCACAGGCACTATGTGCTACTTTGTCGGGGAGGACCCCAATACCCTTCCCTCACTGTCCACCAGCAACCCCCAGACCCTTCCCCAGACACCTCCCTCCCCCAGTATGGTGCAGCCCAACAGTGGCATTGGGCGGGAGGTGGCAAACGCCTGGGAGTGCGCCATTCGCCAGGCGCTCATGCCAGTCATCTTTCAGGATGCCCCTCCGGCTGAGGGCCACACGCCACACAGTGAGTTTAAGGATATAAAAAAAAGAGCAAGTGCTCAAATGAAGCATGCTAGGATGTTTCTTTGGAGATGTAGCTTGTTGTATTTGGTAGTGCAGGAAAATGTTCCAGTGAGTTTGAGGTTCTATTCAGAAACATATTGTGTGCCATACCCAACCTGTAGCATTTGGATGTTATTTCAGGACAAGCCTCTATCAGCATTTCTGTCTCCAACAGCCAAATCCAAGAGAATGTGGTATGACTTTTCACTCAGTTTTCTTTGGTCCAAGTTTTTGTTTTGTTGTTTCTCATCCAACAGCATTTTCACTTGGATAAATAATTTTCTCTCTTGCAGGATATTGGCACAGTGTACCAGATTTTCGCTGATGAAGTGCTTGGATCTGGTCAGTTTGGTGTAGTTTATGGAGGTATGTGAACATACATAGTCACAATGACATCGTTATAGGTTGCTGTATCATGTGAGAAACATGTATATGTATATATTTAAAGTGTATATATTTGACACAAAACAACACAAAGGTAATGTTGGTACTTGTGTGTAAGAAGAAACAATTTAAAAAGAAAAACAATACTGGATTGATGATTTTACTCGGGCTCTAACAGAAGAATGTCTGGTTTTTAAACATTTTAAAGTTGACATTAATAATTTCAGGAAAGCACAGAAAGACGGGAAGAGACGTTGCTGTCAAAGTCATCGACAAGCTTCGATTTCCCACCAAACAAGAGAGCCAGCTGAGGAACGAGGTGGCCATCCTGCAAGTAAGAACACGTTATAATACCTGTACCATAACATGCTTTAAGAATCCTATAAAAAGTCTTAAAATGATATGAGAACTAGCATTTTGTTATAGGTAATGAATATAGTACTCGGTTTAGTAAAGGAATATTGAAAGGTGAACTGATTCTTGATAACTTTAGTGTTTTTTTCATATCATGAATTGTCATTTGTATTTTTCTAATTTCTCTTATAAATATGCTTATTATTAATCATTCAGCTACCAAGAGACTTGAAGATAAGAAAATAACTACAGACCATCAAACAGTTTTATGCCAGATATTTTGATGAACATCCCTAACAAAACAACCTTCAACATAAAAGTGTCCGTGTTGCAAATAGAAAGTCATTTAAATCCGTATCTGAATCAGAGGAGAAGGCTTTACATGAAAGTACAGGAAACTACAAATAATACAAACAAACGCACGTGCTGGTATGCAGTGAAATGTTGCAATAATGAAGAAGACCAGCAGGGAGCACTGTATGTTGAAGCTGGCGAATGCCCACAGTGTGTGGAGCAATAAAGTTGAAGCACAAGCTCACAGTTCAAAACTGTCAAATGCTTTTACGGCATTTGACTTGTGCTCCTTCACTGTAACTTGTACAAACCCATTCAATATCTTGGAATGTTATGACAAAGTACATTAAGCTACATTTATTAAGCTGATAAATGTAGCTTAATTACACAAAGATTGGTGTTTGGAAGCATTTATTTCTGTTTATGACAATTTTCCGCTTAGAGTTAAAGAAAACAAGATGTTTAAGATTAAAATATTACATCAGACCAAAAAAACATTTTAATGGAGAAATGTAGCCTTTCTGAAAAGTATGTTTGATATCTGCTTAAAGGTTGACAATACTAATAATACTAATAAGTATTAATCTGACTAATGAGCCTCACATTTCAATTAATTGAATATGACTGTATTGTTGCACTAAGCAAGATAAGAAATGTGAATAACCAAAAATTTACATTTTTACCTTTCAGCTGAGATTAGTGTATGTTCATACTCAATAGTTTTGGAGCTAAATCGGTGTTCCAGTCTTAATCCTTAATTTAATCCACTGCTAGCTGTGGGGCAACCAAGTGTTGATGTTAACTCTCTTGTGAAAGGCATTGTGAAATATTTCTTCCCTTGGTTAGGCATCGAGGGCTGTAGATGTCATCTGGGGTGAGCAGAAAGATGACGTGCTTCAGATCAGATCTGCTAATTTGTGGATTTCAGTTTCATATTATTTGAGTAGCACCAATCTGTCATAACTAGAACCTCAATCGTTTTCACTGTCACCTGCGATCAACCTCAACACAGTGGTGTCATGAGCACCAGGATGACGTTTCCACAATAGGTGGGAGTACACTTATGTGTATAGAGAACATAAAGTAGCAGGCTGAGCACTCCACTCTGAGGAACGTTATTGCTCAGTGTTTGAAACGAGGAGAAATTGGTCAGAGGTTTTACGTCTTGCTGCTGCACTTTATTAAGGAAGTGATGGGCAAGGAAAACGGGTCAGCAGAGAGTCTGGGATGATGGTGTTGAAGTCGATGCTTTGCTTGATAAATCATATTATCACATGTCTCCCCTTGTGATTCAGGCGAGAGGGTTGTGACTTTAGTGTCCTCAATAAACCTGTCTTGCTTGGCATGAAAGTCGTCCAAATTGAAAGGTGGACCAACCTTTTGAAAATACTTCATTATACTATAATCCTTGAGACTTGAATTAGCAACATTTCATTTGGTTCTTTAGATTCACTGGATTTACTGAAGTATTGTAATTTGATGTTTTATAACTACAGGCTGCTTTTGGATTAAGTTCTTTTATGGTCTATGACTCAGGTGTAAACATAGATATATTCTTTTAACCAGCAGGTGAAGGTAGATTCACTATTTACAGACCAGAGTTGATCAGTTCAATAGTAAATTTGCTTGAGACAAAACAAATTAGACAGGTATTTAATTAATTCCTCTTTTCTGTGCTTTTGAAATTGGTTTGATGTAACTTTCTAATCCTACATATGATGATTGATTAACCATAGGCTGAAAATCATTATAATTAACAGAACTAAAGACTCTAAAGTGACAGCATATGTGAAATTAATCTATAGTATGACTCATTTACTCAGTGAATTGAATTACTGAAGTAAAGAAATTTTCAATTATATTCAAATTTATTAAACAGATGTATATATTCTAATGACTCTTTAAAATGTTCCTCATCTTGCTTCACATTATATTTCCTGTTTTTTATGGTTGCACGCTGACTTTGTGTATGACTCTACCTTCCTGTTTTTGCATGCGTGTGAAAGTTTGCTTTTTTTCTCTGTCACACACCTCAAGATGCGTTTTTGCCATTTCAAACCTAACTTTATCGAAACATGTCTTTCACAATTCTTCAATTCACTCGCCTCAGTTTTTCTCTCCAAAGTTTTTCAACATGTTTACATCGTATACAACTTTTTGACCAAGCTCTTGTTTTCTTTCAACCAGAGCTTGCGACATCTGGGAATAGTGAACCTGGAGTGTATGTTTGAAACCCCAGAGAAAGTGTTTGTGGTGATGGAGAAGCTGCATGGTGACATGCTGGAGATGATCCTTTCCAGCGAGAAGGGAAGACTGCCAGAGAGGCTAACTAAATTCCTCATCACACAGGTGAGTTTTTGTCACCGGCAGAACAACAAATTGTAACTAAATGCTGTTTATGTTACGTTTGCTAAGGATTTCTGCTGTTGTACTATGAATACAGTCCTGTCAAAAAACTATTTGCCCCCTTATAGAAGTTTTCTGTTTCTGCAGAAAGTGTTATTTGGCAATTAATGAGACTTATAACCCAAAGTTGACAATGTTGATGGACTTTTAATACATGTTGTAATGCAACTTGACTTTAAAAGTGTCATTATTTACCGAATCTCACTTGACTTCATGACAAGAGTCATAAACCTTCATGAAGACTCCTTCATGTTCATGACAGGTGTTATGTCATGCACACCCCGTCAAATAAAGTGTTACCCATATTTCAACAAGATTTTGTTTTCACTCTTTTAATAAAAGTAAAAGAGTGAAAGTTGTCACTTGATAAATTCAAATGATAAATTCTTCAAGAGATAAATAAACAAACTATATTTGACAGTCAAATAATGTGGTAGTACTGTGATGGTCTGGGCCTAATGTTGTGCTTCAGGATGACTGGATGACTTACTGGTAGAGTCAATAATTTTAGTATTGACCAGAAAATCTTTAGACAAACGCTCAGCCTTTGTTCTGTCACTTTAAGGTCATCTGAGCTGTGCAGCATGAAAATGACCAGCAATACTCATGTCCTGCTGAGATGTTGCTGAATTAAAGCAACATACCTAAACGGCGATGCGAAACATTAATTGCCAGTTGCAACCAAGGACGGTCTCCAAGCATAATTACTTTTTTGCATGCATTGTTTTGGATTGTTTTTTCTGACAGTTCCATGTGGGCAGCCTTTATAAGAGTTATTTTCAATTTTCTATTTATAGTTTCCTTTGAGTCATTTTCTCATTGTGTGGTCTGTGGCATGCTTTTCTGTTTGTGAGAAGATTCTTGCAGCTCTCAGACATCTCCACTTCAAGAATATCGTTCACTGTGATCTGAAACCTGAGAATGTGCTGCTCGCCTCAGCCGATCCCTTCCCACAGGTACCCACACAAACGAGCATCAGGGCTTATATATACAGTTAAAACCAGATATTTATGCACACTGAATAAAAAAGACACACAAATCCTCAAGTTACATCAGACCAAACTTTTCTTGTTTTAAGTTGGGTAAAATTATAAAAAATTTTTCTATTTGCTAAATGTTAGAAAACTTACCAGGAACTTTTTTTGTAAGTTTCTTTAAATTCATCAGTTTACACATATTTGCTCATTGTCAGAGATAATTATATTTTAAGCCGTATGACTTTGGTCAAACATTTTGGACATCCATCCACAAACCTCTGGCAGGTTTGCTGACGCATTCGAGTCAATCAAGGTTGAACCAGCGGGTGTGTTTTAAGGCTGCACCAGAAACGCACTTCTTTCTTGTTCGACATGATGGGGAAGTCCAAACAAATCAGCCAGTATATCAGGAAGAGAATTGAGCACAAGTCTGTTTCTTCTTTAGGAACAATTTCCAAGTGATTGAAGGTGCTGCATTCATGTGTTCAAACAAATTATGCCAATATAGACTTGGTGGGAATGTCCAACCATCGTACTGTGCAGGAAGAAAACGGGTTGCGTGTCTCAGACATGAATACATGAATGTGCAAATCAACTCTTGCTCAAAAGCCAAAGACGTTGTGGTGAAGACGATGTTGGTAATACAGAGTCGTTCTCGACAGTGAAACATGTCCTGTACCGACATGTACCTTTCCGATAAAGGAAGAAACCTTTAATTCAGAGAAAATATAAAAAGCCAGATTGCAGTTTGTAGATGCACACAAGGAGAAACCTTTTCATTTTTGGAGACTTGTCCTGTGGTCTGATGAAACTAAAGTGGAACTTTTTTACCTTAACAACTATAATTACATTTGGAGGAAAGGCAGGGATGTTTGTACCATCTTAGGTTTGAAGCATTATGTTGTGGAAATGATTTTCTGCAGGAGATTCACGTCCTAAAATAGATGCCTTCACGAGGAAAGAGCATTGAAATATTGAAGCAACATCTAAAGACATCAGCCAGGAAATAAAAAGCTTAGCTGCAGATTGATCTTCCAAATGGATATTGACCATAAGCATACAGCTAAAGAGGCTACAAAGGGTCTTAAGGACAACGAAGTCAGTGTTTTGGTGTTGCCATCACAAAGATTGAAATATGGAGAAGTTGTGGGAAGATACAAAAAGGCATTTGAGAGCGAGACGGTGTACAAACGTGACTGAGTTTCACCAGTTCTGTCAGGAGGAAACTCCTGCAAAACTCCTGCAAACTTTACTGTGAGAAACATCAGGTAGAAAATCCAAAAGGTTTGACCCAAATCATACAGTTTAACCTACAATTATCCCTGATGGTTACTGAAGACCTTCTAGAAATTTGAAGAAAGTTACAAAAAATATGTCAAAACAAGAGTTTTCTAACATTTAGTAAAATGAACGTAATTTTGGTAATTGTGACTGACCTAAAATGAGAGTTTTAATCTAATTCACTGTTTTGATCAAACAGTGAGAAAAAAACTGTCTTTCGTTTTAACTGTATAGAGCATACTAATTCCCTAATTTACTTTTATGCACTCTTATTCTAAAAATCACCTCTGTTGGTGCAATTGATCATCTCCTTGTCGGTTCCAGGTGAAGCTGTGCGACTTTGGTTTTGCACGCATCATCGGTGAGAAGTCTTTCCGCCGCTCTGTCGTCGGCACACCTGCCTATTTGGCCCCAGAGGTTCTGCTGAACCAGGGCTACAACCGCTCGCTGGACATGTGGTCGGTCGGCGTCATCATGTACGTCAGCCTTAGCGGCACGTTCCCCTTCAACGAGGACGAGGATATCAACGACCAGATTCAAAACGCAGCATTCATGTACCCGGTCAACCCCTGGAAAAAGATCTCCAAAGACGGTAAATGGGAAGGGGTTTAATCAATAATGGGCTAAATTGATTAAAGTTGAACAGTATTAGACTTAAATGGTGCACAAGCAGTGAGAAGGCAGTAAAAGACTCACAGTCTGGACCTATGAGCCCAAATAACCTGGTATTTTTCACCTCCCCCATGAAAGTGTTGCTCTAGCAAAACCACCAGAGACACAGACATTTGTAACCGCAGACCTTTCTCGCTCCAGCAGACGCAGCATTCACAGCTTTAGAAATTTAACCACCTAGCCTCAGGCTATCTGTGGTTGAAGCTATATTACTTGAAGCAACAACACTGACATATTTCTGACATACGTATAATATCTTAACTAGTCGATCATGAGCAGTGTCATGTAAAAAACTTGATATCTCTAAACGGTAAAATCAACACAAATGTCAACTAGAACTGCCGAAGCTTTCAATTTACGCTTTTGTTTAGTTTGTATCATGATTTGTTCCAGACGTAAAACCTCTGACCTGAAAATGACATCACAGCAGAGCAGAGTACTTTCCAGCCATTTTGAAAATGGAAACAAGAGACCTATGACTTTCCCGGTCCTAATTTGAACCTCAGTGAAATGTTCCAGCTGTATTTCAAAAAGAAAATTCAGAAAATCCAACATCCCAGAACCAACAGAAACAATAAAAGCTGAAGGTTTGACGCTTGGAGGCATAAAATCCCGTTCAACGCTGGAACAAGAAGATAAACTTTACTGTGTTGCCATGGATAAGATTTTTATTTTTTTTAAAAGCAAAATGACTGAAAGGTGCAGCAATCAGACAATAACCTCCAGGTCAAGCACATCTTTTGACTCTCTGCTGACTTTTTTCCAGTTCTGGGATTTTCCTGAATACAATGAATGTTTTTAGGGCTTCCCACTGGGCTGACGTTTCAAACCAACAGCAACTACAACAACATACACTTCTTAATTTAAGTGTAATATTTGCTCACTAAGTATAGACAACAACCCCTCTGTCCTACAATAAGCTTAGGATGGTTTGATGGAAAAGCCTAAAAAAAATCTCTTTTTTTTTCACGTAAATTAACTAAAAACATATTTGCTACTATATTTATTTCATACTTGCTCTTCTTTATTTCTTGTTCATTTTTAACAGAATTGTAAAAGGTGTTAAACGGGTATTTGATGAAGCAGTGATTTTCATTTTAATAATTTTAATAAACAATCTCACTATTATTGTGTTCTCAGCTACCGACTTGATAAACAACCTGCTGCAAGTGAAGATGAGGAAACGCTACAGTGTCGACAAAAGTTTGAGCCATTCCTATTTACAGGTAAGTTAAGGAAACCATTTATTTGCACACATTTTTGAGAGACATTGATAAAAGTAGAAGTTTTTTGCTTTATCCAAAAGAACAAAAGCTTTTAAAATCATGAGATCTCCTAGAAATCTTTAAACTGTTAAATTATATTTTACTAAAAAAATGGAAGTTCAAGGCTGATGTGTGCATAATGGGAAAATAACCTGCTTTTGATTTGCAAGTTTCCTCAGTCGCCAAGGTCTGCGTGGTCTTCATTTTTATTTAGCAAAGATTTTAAGATAAGAACCCAAGTGTTAGAAAAAAACGAAATATTTTGACATGACAGTTAGAATTAATTTGCAATCAAAAATTGTGAAATAACTATTTGATCCACCTGAAAACTCATTGTTTCCCAGAAATCTTAGATTATCTGATTTTGCAGATAATCTGTCAAGCAGATTATCTGTCAAGCAGATTATCTGTCAAGCAGATTATCTGTCAAGCAGATTATCTGTCAAGCAGATTATCTGTCAAGCAGATTTTCTGCAAAATCAGTTTTTTTCCCCAACCTTTCCACCATCAAGGGTGAGGTCACCAAACTGTGAAAAGATGTTGATACAGTCTACACCAGACTGGCGTGGGATACATGCGCATTAGTATTTGTGATGAAGCCGCAGCTGTTGGAGCCATAATTTAGCATAAAAGAAAAAATAAAATGACCATCTGTTTTCCCTGCTCTGGAGTTCAATGGAAGATTTTGCGTCACAGCATGTGGATAATGACGAGAAAGGCAGAGAATGCTCATTATCGATTATGATATTTTAATGCACTACAATGTATGTATATTTTTTATTTAATTCTATGTGTTATGCAACCATCTATACACATGTTTTAGGTCAAAATTTTGTCTTATTCCACAAAGGTAAAGTTAACCAAAAATACTTCTCTTTCCTAGGCAGGTCTTCAAAATAAGAACACTATAATATATCATCACCTTTCTAAAATAATGGGCTAAAATAAGTACTTTTGAAAAGACCACCACCTCAAAATGACTTAATTGTTTCAGTAAGTGTACAGGAGAGTGTAGGAGATTTCCATCATCCTGCTTGTCTCCTGTGTTTCAGGACTACCAGACGTGGCTGGACCTGCGGGAACTGGAGACGAAGCTCGGCGAGCGCTACATCACCCACGAGAGTGACGATAGCCGCTGGCAAATGTACGCCACGAAGCACAAACTGTCGTACCCGGCTAACTACGTCCCTCCTCCGCCTGCGTCAGCCTCTGATGACGACGACGGCGGGGAGGACTCAGACATGAAAGGCCTCACTGAGAGAGTCAGCATCCTCTGACCACAGAAACGCACTCCTCCTGATTTTTTTTTTTTTTTTTTTAAAAAGAAGACGGTGCAGTCTACCGAGTGAGAAGACCTTAAAGATTTGCAGAGAACATGCGTTTCACTCGAGAACATTGCTCTGCTGTTTGAACCTCGGAGCCTGCTTTGTGTCAGTTTCACTGCACTAAATCCAATTCCTTTCTCTTCTAACCAGGAGTCCTCAGAACTGCTTATCGCTCACCTCTGCTGTTATTGGTTCTTTTTCATCCTTTGAATGTTTGTGGGGAGTTTTTTTTTTTTTTTTTTATATCTGGAAGGCTTCCCACTTTGATTTCAAATTATGTTTGATTCACCCAGCAAGGTTTAAGAGACTGAAAAAGTCACACTTGAACTGGTAAAATCTGTCACAGAAACCAAAGGCAGCGTGATCTTGTTCCCTCGCTGCAATGTGGATCACAGCAAAAGCAAGAAATGGCCTCGGATCACGAACTAAAGGGTTTTTTTCACCGCATACAGAGAACGCAGGCTATTGTCTGATTAGAACTGCAGGAATTCCTAATGTGTGCCTTCAAAAAAGTGGCCTTAATATTCTCACCATGTCTTTTTAAACGATGGGTTTTTACTATAAAAAAAAAAAAAAAGACTTTCTTTGCCGGCAATTACTCAACTGAATGCGCAGAAGTCAAAGCTATTTTCACTCTCAAATGAAATCCCATAAATCCACGTCTTGCCGATGAAAAAGCCTTAAAAATGGGAAATATTGATCTATCAAGAATGTACTATTTATAGTAAGTTGGGAGCAATAATAGACTCATGGGGGGGGAAAGAAAACAGCAAATTATAAATGACACTGTGAATTTGAAGGAAGACTAAAAACTAAGCTTCTTTTGACAGATCTTTTTATTCCCCCTCCCACATTTCTTCCTTCGGCTAACAGATTATCAGTCTTGTGTCTAAGGAGTTGTCACCGAGTGGTGAAATTGCTCCTATTGTGTTGAGTCTCTGTCATCCGTTCCTAAAATCAAGCAGTGAGTTGAAATCAAGATTATAGCACGACCTCACAGCCGACTGTCGCGCTGCCGAGGACGAGCGGATAAATGGGAACATCTTTTTACAGCAGCCAGACTTCACCGCAACCACAAACGTCGACGCATATAAAACTTAAGTGGAAGGAGGGGATAGTTAGTTTTTCATTACTTTTCCAACAAAAGGTCATAAAAACGTGGCACGCATTTGTATTTAGCCTCCTTGTCCTCCACTGCCTCTCATTAATACCTTCAGCAGTCGCCTGCCAGGTAAATAAAGTCCCTCCGTGTGTAATTTCATCTTAAAAGCTCCAGATCTTTGTGAGAAAATATTTGCGAACAAACAGCACTGTTTTGGAAAACATCTTACATGGTACCATTCAGTCCACAATTCATAAAAAGAAACAGAAAATCATATGTGGCACATATTATGTGCAAATGATTCAGCAGCCACTCGTCCCACAGTACAAACATCTACAGCTGAGGGCTTCTGAGCAGCCGAGCTTCAGTAATGAGGCCTCTATGGATAACAGATATATATTGAAAGGAAACTATAAAACATCCAGTCTGACTAAAAATGAGCTGGTATTGTGACAAAAGGACAGGAGTTTCAGAGGCATGTCCAGAAGAGTTTGCAGCTGTTGCCGTGAAAGGCGCTTCCGCGAAACAAATCAAATTTCAAAACAAGGTATGTTTGCTCCATTTTCCGAGTCTTTACTGCTTTTGGTTGGTGTGTTACATAAAATCTCAATACATTGAAGGTCGTGGGTGTGATGTGACAAACTGAAAAAGTTTAAAGGCATGCAAGTTCTTTCGCGTTGTAGTAAAAGTGCTCGGGTGGACAGGATGGGTTGTCTGACTAGAACTAATATGCATGTAGTTAAACTACCTTTCTTTTCAATATGTTGCATGTTTATTTTATTTTATTTTTTTATTTTGTGAAGTACAGTTATCTCAAGATGTTTTTTTTGGACACGCTGTAGTGATGACAGCCTATTATGAAAAATATGTAACCTGGAACTTTACGTAGTTGTCAGATGTGTGTAGATCGTGTCCATGTTGTTTGAATGACGCTCCTGGTCTTTATATCGAATAATGCAGACTTGAACTTTATTCTGTCTGTTCTAGAAATGTTAATAAACCATCGACATGCTCGTCTATCTGTGAGTTCATTTTAGGCCTTCTGAAGTGAAAACCTGCACAAATCCGAATGCATTTTGTTTGTTAGGCCGCGTTCACACTGACGCCTTATCCTGGGTTTCTTAACCCTACTGTGGTGAAACGGCTCTCTGGTCTGCACCGGACCGACACTGTGACTCGTTTACATTGTAGCTTGAACTCTCTGATCCTCATCCCGTGGCTAACTTATGTTATTCCAAAATGCATTATGAGTAAATGCAGGAGCAATCTCAGCCTGCAGCCTCTCCATTTAATGCAATTACCTGCTGCAGCGCAGGGCTTCAGGCACTAACGGATGAGAACGGAAGTGCAATCAGAATATGCGATCATGTTGCATAAACACAGTACAAACCCTCTTTTGTTGTTTATTCACTCTGTTAGCTGATAGTTATCTCAGCATCATTAGACCAAACACACAGTCTGCATTCCAAGTTAAAGACCTTATCCTTTTTTCCTTGAAAGAATCAACAAGATTCTTTCAAGTCTCCGTCCTTTAACTGTAATACAAGAAAAGGGAGAAATCTGAGTGACTGTATGTTGGCATTTGCATTTACACAGAGTTGGGTAGATGAGCATACTTTGTAGTAAGAATGCTTTCATCTAAGAGGCACCTTTTATATCAAGACTGATAAATGGTTTCCAAAGCTGTCCTTCTCTTCTGGTTTTTCATCTTGCATAATAAAATCTTAATTTCCTCTTCCATGTCTAATCCTCGACAAGAATCTTTTGATTACAAAGTTGGGCGTCTCTGCTTTCACTTGCTAGTGCAGACAATTAGCTGCCAAAGTGCAGCCTAGGGGCTCAGGTACAAAACTAACCTGCACTCGACGGAGATGAAAGGAGACAGAAGGTGAGAAGGAGAAAATCATTTGGCATCACTTAGCCAACAGTGATGGATGCGGTTTTGGAGGATGTGTTTTCACTGCAGTCGGCTGAAGTGTGGCCAACGGAGAATGGAAAATAAATTATTCTGCTTGCCTCTGCAGTCACAGGATCCTCTTGAGTTCCACTCAGCTCACTTATGAGATTCTACTTTTATCCAACAAAAGCTGCTTTAAATTTTTTTTTTTTTTTGGTGTGGGCACATCAGTATATAAATCCACCTAATCTTTAATTAAATCCATGATGGGTCTGTGTGAGAACACACTCCATAATATCAGTTTAACATAAATTACCATGACGCATCAAGTATTACTTGTTCTTCACAGAGATAAAAAAAAAATATATAAGGTGAGAAGTAATTCATTGCTGCATCGTGAACACTCCTCATTCCTTTATTGTGTTTTATTCAGAGAAATATTGTCAGTCAGGGTTTTGTTTATGTAGATTGTGTCATCGTGTACCAGCACAAACTCAGCCGAGTTAATTGACACCTTTTGCGTCTGATTTGAAGAAGGTGGGGGGGGGGCTGGTTGACCTTCAATGACCTCTAGAAACATTTCTGAATATGTTTAAAATGATAGCAGCACAAACGAAAATTTTTTGCTGCACAAACGTAGCACAAACGTTGGACATCAATTTTGTCTGATTTGAAGACCTTCGACCTGAATGGGCGAGCCGATGGGTGTGTTTATGTGTGACTGGCGTCCGGCTGCTGGCCTGCCGTGACTGTGGCGGGTTGCGCCAGGCCACTCGCTGGTCGTGGCATCCTGCCAACTTACGGCGGCTGTCGCCGGAAGCGCCTCGCCACGAATTGCGTGTCAACAAGTTTCTTTAAAAGGTCATAAAATCTACGCGCACGCCGTACCTCACACCAAGCGAACATCTTTTATTGGAGGATTATGAGGAATTGAATTCGATAGATTATTGAATTTGTAATTGGCCCCAAAAATTTGTAACAATACTTTAGTTTCTTCATCAGCCATTTGTGTAATTCTCTCAACACATGCAATAATCTGTTAGTTCAGTCTAGAGCAAACCAGCTGCACAGGATAAATCACCATGGCAACTTATGCGTGGTGCTTTTGTGAAACCTTATTGGAGCTTCGTTAAGCCAGGATATCCGGAAAATCCCGGCTTAATCTGGTATCTGAGTTTTGTGAAATGGATCTCTTGTGGTAATTTTGTCGTTAAGTACACACAGTAGTTTTTATTGCTGAAACGAGCACAATGTTTTTAAACAGAAAATAAACAGAAAATAAAGTTCTTTCATTTTAAAGTTACCGTTTAACTTTCATCTGTTTTGCAATCAAATAAAAAGCCGCTCCAAATTAATATCCCGGCATGAATTTCAATCTCAGCCCATTTTGGTGATGCACATTTAGATTGTGTTAAATCTAAATGTACACACTGATCAAGAGACAGCTCACGTAGGATTTCCCTCTGCTACTTGTGACAGAAACTGAAACTCGATGCAAAAAGGTGCAGAGCGTTGTTGAATTACAGTGAAAATGGCAAAGAACGGTTTTGCTTTACATTAAAATCCAAAGCTTGTTCAGTTTTGACGTCGCCTGCGTCACCGTCCACGCGATCTGGCACCTTCCACTCCGCATTTGCCATGTTTCATGTTATCTTCTTTTTGTGAAGGCTTTACTACATCGTAAATAACGAACATTAGTTGAGGCTGAAAACAAAGGATGTGGTCATAGACTTCAGGAAACCCCCCCAACCTCCTACACCAAAAACAATTAAAGTCGTTTAAGTGGAAATATTTATGTTCATCATAGAAAAGTCGAGAACAATTTCGTCATCGTCAACCAACACATTGCAACAAGAAGTTCCAGATTTTTAAAAAAGTTATGAACACCCACACTCACTACTGAATATTCTAATAGAGAAACCTCATAGACACAAGCGCATTCACACACGCGTGCACACACACACACACACACACACACGCACATTCAGATGCCTGTCAGATATACTCTTAGCTGTTTCGGTTGCCACTGAACACATCTTGCGGATACCGTGTGCATGTAGCATGTTATTTGCTGATGTGGTTTCTCAGTTTTGTTTTATTCTCTCTTCACACACCAAGAGGCAGACTTATAGGGTGTTCATGGATGTTCTGTTCTAGAAGCGTAATGAAGCAAAAATGTGAAGCTAATGATTTGATTTCACTCCTTTCTGCTTCACACACCTCAGGTATGTATTCCTGCTTCCTGGAAATAAACATCTGCAGCAGCTGCTGATGTTTACTTAAGATGCAAGCTTTGCTCCAGGCTTCCTTCACAGGCTCTGTTTGTGTACGCTTGGGTCTCTAGGAACCATACAGAGGCATTTCTCCTATCTGACAAACACAAGTCCAGTCCCAGTCTGTGCACAACTCCTTACATGTAGATCATTTAACTTGTGAACCTTTGGAATGAGTATAAAAGGGCACTGGAGCCGATCCGTGAAAAACTGGGACATGGGTGACAGACGTTTCCGAGCCTGAAGTAAAATGGGTAATTATTACGTACACGTGCACTGTCTGCAGATGGTTTCCAAGAATTGAGTTTCTTTTCCTCATGCAGAAGCACACATTACAGCATGCTTGTTATTACACCATTCAGAGTTAACTCCGCCTGCTGCTTGTACGAGTGAGGTCACATATCTACCTCCTTTCCTTCCTCTGTGTATTTTCTCTCCCTGTTTGGTGTTTTACTTCAAACACTCGGCTGACTTGCTGCTGACATTGAAGTTGCAGCTGCTTTCAGGAAGTCCTAGACAAGGAAAAAAGCTTATTAAGAGAAATTACACAGACGAATGTCCACGTCCTTTGTGGAAATTGCTTTTCTCGCCGGCGATGTTCTCGCTCGTGGAGAATGCGAGACTGGATTTTAAATTATGAGGGTTTTTTCTTTCTCTCTGAAGAACATTTTCTGACCAGCAGAGACTGAAGCCGAAACATCTGGGGAACGTGTGAACTCCTTGGCCGGAAGACAGATTTTCTTCTTCAGACACACAACTGTGAACAAAAACAGGTGAGGCTGTTATTGACTGAAGTTATAAATCTGAAATATCTAACAGAAAACTTAAAAAAACCCAAACATCTTAGAAGTAGTAGCACAAGGGTTAAAAATTAGATCTTGATTTTCTAATTTTAACAAAAGTTAATTTTGTTACCCTAACAGAACCTTTTTTTAACAGACACGATGCCTGACTATTGTGTGGTAATGTTTGATTTTCTACTTTAATGTTTTGAAAGAGCAGGACACTTTGAAATGTCTCAGGTTACAGGAGAAGATTGTTTGAGAAGATGAAGTTATTGATTTGACTTTGAAATAATGGGTTTTGCTTTGCCTGGTCAAGCAGCGAAGCTCTAAATCAAACATTATTTCCAGTTTCTAAAAGAGGAAGCAGTACTCATCTACTCCACAAATATTAGTGCAACTGTGAAATGGAAAGGCAGAAATGTTCTCGTGAAAATATTGCGTGATGAAACTCCGAGAATTAAGGACGGATGCTGACAGTTTCAATAATTTACATTTTTTTATTGACATATTCTGCATATTCTTGTTTCATGTTCTTTTTGTGTTGCTCAAAAACAAACTTTGTGTGCAGATTTTCCACCTTGTTTCTCAGCAACTCAAAAAGAGCATGTACATGGAACAAAATAACTTCCAGCAGAATCTCCAGCCTTTGTGCATGTTATTTTTTCTATTTCTGATCAAATTTGGATTGTGATTCAAACACATAAATCACAATCACATCAACCCAATAATGTCAACCCAAAAATAAAGATGCCACACACGAAACATGCTCACTTTTGCAAAGGGGGAATACCAACGTGTGGTTAGTCACAGTCTGATTAGTACAACTGTACAGTTTTACAGAAGTGATCGCCTCAGTTGGAAAAAACCTTACTGTGATACCACACGAGTTTCCATTCTCTTGGAAAATGATTTGAATGAACCTGTGAATCAAATCGCCACGAAAGCAGCTCTGCATTGTGACTCACGAAGGTAATCTGATGCTGCCTGGATTCTCCGTTATTGGGTTTTGAGCATGTTGATTCCATTACAGGCGCCCCGAGCCTGTAAACAGAGCACAACGAGCCAGATGGAGGAAGATAAAAATAGTCAGGAGATAAAAATAAAAACATCACCGATCTCTGCTTGTACAAAACATTTTTCTAAAAAAAAACAAACAAACCCCAAAACATTTCAACGACCTTTCTGTTCTCAGAATCAACCCAATGATATTGTTTCTGATGTCGACGCAAGAAAGTTTTTAAAGAATCGCCGGGCGACACTGATGGCACTTTTGAAGGGTCGGTGTTGATGATGCGTCCACACAGTAAATCAGGAAGACAATAAAAACAATCAATTTGCCTGATGGGTCACGTTTGCAATATTAAATCTTTGAGCCAGAGTCAACAACCGGATACGTCTTTGTCACTTCAAATTAAAGCTGGACGGCGAATTAAACTGTCCGCCTGTGAGCATCCATTTAAATCAGTGACTGAATCTGACAATGGATTGTTCATCTCTCCACAGAATTACAAATATGCACAGCAAAATTGGATTTAGCCTGTATTAAAGAGCAATTGCTGGATACAACCTGTTGAGACTCTGTTCGTAAACCGTTTCGATTCATGGGGTGGAGAAACAGATTAAATGAGGAGTTAAAAGAAAGTCAAAATTTAATACAATTTAAAAGGAAATATAAGGAAGTCATTTTCACAAGATATGGCAATATGTGTGAGAGTTAGCACTAATGTGTTTATGTATATTGAGGCGAATGCATATAAATAAAAGTGTTTTGTTTTCTTAATCTTTCAGGTGAACTTCCAGAACCACACAGCGGCTGAACACTGAGGACACGATGAACCTCACTGCCACAGCAATGTCAGACACGTCTAATGCTACCAATGCTACGTGTGTTGTTATTGGTTCGAAACCTATGAGCGAATTCCTGATGTCTGTTTACATCCTGGCTTTTGTCTTCGGCCTGACCTTCAATGTGCTGACTTTGTACCCGATATACCAGCAAGTAAAGCAGCAGAACGTTTTAGGGATCTTCCTGCTCTGCCTGTCAATATCTGACTTGCTATTCATCTTCACCATGCCCCTTTGGATAAATTATTACCGATGGAACCATCATTGGAGACTAGGTGTGGAGTCCTGCAGTGTCGCGGGATTCTTCTACTACTCCAACATGTACATCAGCATTTATCTGCTGTGTTGCATCTCTGTGGACCGCTGCCTGGTGGTCTGTTACCCGCTCCGCTTCAAGCCCCATCGTACATCTCGATACGCATGGGTCCAGTGTGGCGTCGTTTATGCTTTAGTTACGTTCATACACATATTCATTCTGATTAATGACGACCTAGCAGATGCTCATGATGACACAAACAACAGTGACCGTTGTTATGAGACCTACCCAATGCAGCCTAAAGTGGCCTTGTTTAATATGATCAGAGTGGGAATCGGCTTCGTACTCCCACTGCTCGTGTTGGGAGTGAGCTACTGGAGGGTGCTGGCCACTGTGGGGAAAAGTCCCGGCCTGAGTGCCGCAGCTAAGAGGAAAGTTCGTCTGCTCTCCTATGGAGTAATTTGCATCTTCTCAATTTGCTTTGCTCCCTATCACATCCTCCTCTTTGTGCGCTCGCTGGTCCGTGTCTCCAACTCATATGATTTTTACTGTGGTTTTGAAAGTAGCATGCACTTCCCCTTCTCCAGCACTCTGGCGCTGTCCAGTCTGAACTGTGTCGTGGATCCTGTGCTGTATGTTCTGGTCAGTAATGGTGTGAAAGATAAACTGAAACTTTGCTGCGGACGTCATGAACAGAAAAAAGGGACGGAGGACTGCAGGCTGACTTCGTATAAAAAAGAATCATCTAATAATGCGATTGCCTTGATATGAAGGGCAGGCTGACTGTGATGTATCACTTGTTTGTATGTCTGTATGTACAATATGTATTAGCCCTTATGACCTCAATTACAGCGACTTAAAACTACTCATTCCTGTGATACAGGATGAGCGATTGTGATGCAAAGAAACACAATCTGTTGTTTTCAGAAACATGTTCCCTCTGCTATGTGACATGTGAACCAGTTTAATTCAACTGAAAAACCTGCAAAGGGGAAAACAGAAAATAGCACCAATAGCCATATAAAGACGCACCGTTATTATGCACCTCTTAGTGTACATTTAATCTTCCTATACATCTTTTATCAATTGCTGCTAATCTGATTAACCTGAAGCTCAGAAACTGTAGCTTTTCTTGTTTTGCTTCAGAACTGAGTAACAGGCTTCTCCGGAGGAATCTATCCTAGCGTTACGACCCCAAGTTTAACATAGTGATCACTGAAAACCAGAATTAAAATCTGACCCAAAATCTGTTGGATTATCTGGGAGGGTTATGAAAAAAAAAAAAGATCTGGTAGATTTTGAGGCAGAATAAGCAAATATTGGTTTGACAAGGAGTGTTAAGTCTTAATGCAATGCAGGCTGGTGTGGTTTGATGTTTAGTAAAATGTTATTATTTATTTATTTTTTTTATTTTATTTTTTTTTTACTTAAACTGAAAAAGTTGAACCTGATAAATGTGCCAGTACATTTGAAGAAAAAAAAAAAAGTTAGGAAATGTTTCAATGACTGACTTCAAAAATGTCCTGAACTTTTACCAAGTGTGTGGACGTCTGTAAGATGTTTGTGTCTCAGGGCTCAGTGTTTGCAGTGTGGTCTTTTGTCTTACTTGTCTTACTTGCTCCTGAGACAATTGTTGTTACACGCTTACAATGAACCAGCCTTTTTTTTAAAATTTTATTTTCATTCTGTGCATTTTGCACCATGCAGTTCTTGAAGTGTAAATAAAATCATGCATGCAATTTCCGCCACGAATTAACATCAAAACTCTTAGACTTCGGAGACCTGTTGCATTTGGAAAAAAAAAAATGAAAATAAAACCTCCGGTTTGAACAAGTGCTCTGTGTTGAGGTTGTTCAGTTTGTTGCAGCTTGCATTTTGATAATTTTCAAATGCTGGTGAAAAACACTGCAAAGCCCACATATCCACATATATAGTCATTATCTTTGCACATAAAGATAATCATAAATCCAGCACAGCTGTGCTACTGTGTGCCGCGCGTTTGTCAAGTAGGCGAGGAAAATAATCAGGAGACATGTGCGCATCCGAGTGTGAATGAGGCCTAATTTTATTCCCATTTGAGCTGATCATTTGAAAAGAAGCATGGCGCAAGAAAAAAAAGGAAGAGAGATATGAAAGAAATAAGGAAAAGAGAGAAAAAAAAGTTTATAGATTTGTCAACGTTTGGCCCTGTGTCAATGGTAGAGTTTTCAAAAGTAATTCTAAGTTTAAATATTGCACGTTGACCAGGATGCAAGAGAAAGGCTGAGAGAAACTCACATAAATAAACCTAACCTGTTCGCGGGATGCAATGTTCAGCATAACTAGTCAAACTTAAACATACCGCACCCTCGTATTTATATGCCTGTCACTTGTGGTTTATTGCCTCTTCCTTTCCGGCTTCCAAGGTTAAACCTTGCAGTCTAATCTACGTGTGAAAAACAGCTTTTGGAGCCGTTCCTCTTGCAGAATGCATGAATTTAAAATTACACTTACATAAAGGAAGTGTTTGTAATGCACTTCTTTGACATGCCTTTAGTGAGACAGGCAGGTCGACGTAGATTTTAGTCTGACGTTGACCTGCCTGTGTCACTATCAATAAATGAGACCTTTGACAAGAGTTTACCCTGGTAGCCTTAGGTAACTTGATCGTTATACAAGAAGTGAACATGGCATAATAAATCTTCCACTGGCTGATGTTGATGTGAGGTGAGATGTGTTATTTTGAATTTTCTGTCTGGGGAATATAACACATACATCATCTGTGTGAGCTTTTATTCAATGTGGAAATGTGACCGGTTTGGGCGTGAAAATGAAATCGGATCAAGAGACGAGACTCTTTCTGAACACACTGTATTCTGGAGGACCTTGTCAAAATATTTAATGTGTCCTTTTCTTGTAACGAGTGTCACTAACAAATAAAATGTATTATTTTCTATGTAAATGTGGAAGAATTTTAAAGTTGGGAAGAAGAAGAAGAAGAAGAAGAAACTGTGTTCACCACCTCTGGATGCCTGCGTGTTTTATGCTGTTGCCATGTGGCAACATTTGCATCGGCGAGAAATCAAACAGCCGTTGCTGACTGGGCAGCTGGCTGGTGAATTCGCTCAGTTTCAGTTTACAAAATTTGCGTGTTAATAGCCTCTTTACTTGTTTATTAGAATTTCACAATATCTCCTGTCAAACTAATGTCTGTGGAGTCTTGTCATTTTAGTTGCTGTCAGCAGATTTGACTTGGGGAAGTAAGTGCGTGCTATTATTATGAGCCCCAGACATAGAGAAGAATGAGTGAAGGCTCAATTGTGCTTCACAGCACAGTCTTCACTTTTGCCCCCTATACGGCGCTGAACACAGACCATGAGTTAGAATAGAGTCTATGTTCCTTAGGATATACATGATGATGCTGCTATTTTCTTGATACAATCAATACTAAAGTAAAATGCTCTAAATGTTCCTACTATAAATATTTAAAGACCAGTGATGGCAGGAGTGATATAGCAAAGTTATCATATGTCTTTGACTGAAGTGCTACGACATTATCAAGAGTAAAGCTGTTTAAAGATGGCGCATACCTCTTTTTCAGTGGCCCATGGTGAGGCGCTCACTGTGGAAAAACTGAACTGAGGCCATTTCTGCATGTTAAAACAATCAAGTGTGGTGTACGGATGGTTTCCACATGATCTTTTTCACACTTTGCAGAATATACCAGACGCCCTCTCATAGTTTGGATGGCCTATTTAAGATGGAAACCCTCCAGCTGCACTCTAAACTTTCTGCCCTCCTGCCTCCTGCTGCCAGCTCCTGCTTCTCCTCCAGCTAATCACCCAATCGGGGTCAGAGTTCAGAGTATCTTTGCTAAATTCCTGACCTAAGGGAGACAAGCTCAGGGGAGTGGAGACACACGAGGCTCTCCACAACACGTTGACCAGCTTGATCGTGAATTGATGAGATTCGAGCTTTAAACTTACGTAAGGCAATGAAGAAGAATTTACACTTTTACACATTAGTTGTCTTATGAAATGATATCTATGCAAAAGCGAGGACACTAAGAGAGTTTTGCCCTCCATGTAAATTAAAAACAGCACAGTAACTGTGCCTTTCGTCTTGCAAATGTAAAACGCGGTAAAGTTGGACAGAACTGAAGTTGTCGTCCGATGTCCGGCAGCATTTCGCCCAGGTTATTAAACATTTCTTTCTTTCTCCCGACTCAACATTAATGAGCGCCTCAGCTTGCTGATGGACTCCTCTGTGAATCAGTACGGTGTCTTTGATTTGCCATTATGACTAATGGCCTTATTGTGTGATGAAAGCTCGGTCTAAATGCGTGCGTCGTACAGACGAGCTATTCTTAGACATTATTTTTAGTGCTCAGTCAATTATTGTAGCCTACACAAAAGTGGACTCAGAAGAGAATCATTTTTCATCTCTTTTTCCTCTCTGCCCATCATAGCTTCTAAATTATTCTTGATTGCTGATCTCCAGCTGCTTATTATGTTACAGCATACCTTTAATGAAACAGCAAGCTTTCGTAATTAAACTGAATATACAAGCACAAATCAGGAATGGGCAGTCAACAAGCTAGTAATTAATCATTGTGATTATCGTCAACTGAGTTGTGCTAGTTGTGTTTTCTACTGATGCAGAGGTGCCTCAGTTCAACAGACTGGACCTGTGAGAAGTGGGCGTTCGAAGGTAGAGCTCCTAATTGCTTTTGTGATATTGATCTTGTGTTGTACGAAGATCAATACCTTAAGCTTTGTTCACTGAGAGACATCCAAACAACCCGATCTATGATGAAGCTGAAACCTTTGCAGTAAGCATAAAAAAGTCCTGCTAAGGTAAAGCTCTGTTATGCTCTCATGCACTGAAATGATGACGGCTGTCAACAAAAAAAAAAATAAATAAAAATGGGGGCGATGAGGATCAAATACGGCACAGCGGGACAACAATAAAGGTATAAAATAACTGGTGTTAACTCATGCATATTCTCTCATCTAATCAAAAAAAAATCTCAGATGCTGGTTGGTTGATCACCTGGACTCACACCAAATTAAAGAAGCTTCCTATCAATGGTGGTGATGGGTTCCTATGTCAGCTAAGCTACAGTATACACTCAAGCACACATAAAAGTATTTATTGAAAACCAGCTAAGAGGACTTTGCTGGTGCAACCTGCTTTTCTCTACAGCTGCATGATGATTATTCTGTATACTGGTCAGATGAAGCAGCATCGCATTTTGTCAAATCCCTAACCACAAAGTCTTCGACACATAACCAAGTTGGTTCAGAACTGCCTCAATTCCTTCCACAGTCAAGTAACTATTTTACCTTCAGTTGTCAGAAAAATGTTGTTTGTATCAAATATGACTTAAAAAGAAATTCGACTTTGTAACTTAGCGCCTTGAAATTGGGTCTCTGTCTCTTTAAAATCGCCTGCTTTTTCTGAAACTCTACCTTCAGCAAGTCATCACAGTATTGCTCCTCTATTAACTCTTTAATGACATTTGCACAAATGTCGCACTGGAAGTAGCACCTTTAATGAGCTCAATAGAGGCCCGGTTCTGCAAGGTGTTTGCTAATTGCTGCTGGCTAGTCTGAAGGAGTTGAGAAGGGAATTTTAAGGGGTGAGGCTGTTGTGTGAGGCTCCAAGGAGGAGCTGAGTCTTGATGAGGGACTAACTTTGTATTGTGTAAAGCTGAAAGAGAGATAGATGATTTACCACTGTAAAGCTCTGCTCCTCAGTCCTGAAAAGCTGGTGGAAGTAAATCCAAAGTGTCATGTAATTCTACCAATAGACTGATTTAAACTCAGTGAGAAAATTGCTCAATCTTGTATTTTGTTCTTTTGCTATATGAGGATCTGGGACTAAAGCGTACTATTTCCACATTACCTCGGTGTGTGGACTTGTTTGTTTTTACTATAATAAGAGGGGAATTTTGTTCATTGTCATTTCCCTATTTCAAATATAAAATACTTCCTACAACAGATTGCTAACCACAAGCAAAGTTTTTTTTTTTTTTTCCTTTGGAATCGGAAAACATGATCTTCATAAAAAGAAGGCCTAATTTCTTTGCAGCAAGCAGTTTTTGTAGAGTTTTGTGCATGTATCCTGACAGAACGTTAAGAGGCTGGGTTGTTTTTTTTTTTGTTTGGTTGTGTTTATTCTTATCTTTTTAACTTTGACATAAAGTTAAAAAGATAAGCTTTTTAACTTTAGGTTAAAAAAGTTTGATCAGTATCACAAAAGGCAAACTGGTGTAACTCCATTATCTAATTTCAACTCCATGTGAACATGTTTACGAACAGTTCCAAGTTTTTCCAAAGAACAATAACTCTTCTTGTTCTTTGTGTTTATTTGCAGTCATCTTTTATAGATCTTGAATCAGACATTTTGTTAAACGCGCCGAGCTTTTACGCATAGAGGTCTGGTTTCACCAACCTTTACATAATGAAACCCTGATGTGCCCTTCTAAATACAGGAATGAGTTGATTATAGTACGTATTATACATGTTTTATCATTTGGACGTGTTTGGAAGAATTACCCCTGGGGTTCCCCCGAGATGACTGTGACTCTGACTCCCGGCATCACAAAGATTTTATTTCTCGAGAAAGGCAGAGAAAGTCGTTCTTTATTCCTTAACGTGAAGCTGCAGCTGTTACAGATATTGAATTACAAACAGCAAGGATGACGTCAAGATATACTTTACGATAAGAATACATAGCATTTTTTTTTTACCCTAAACCCTAGCAGAGGAACTAAAAAACTTTTCTCGCTCTTCCAATTTCAGCTCGACATTAATTTTGAGTCCTTTTGCTAATAATCCATGAACTATGACTGCTACACACCCCTACTCAAAAAGAAGCTTGGTTGCCCATTTATTCCTTCATTAATCTGCTTGTTTGCATATTTCAACATTAAATCTGAGCAGCATCAGAATTTAGCCAAATCTGTAGAGCCTTTTAAAAACTTGATTAGTCTTTAAGAAATTTCTTAAGTTCTTTTCCCAAACATGTTCACTAAATGAACGATTTTACAAGGAACCCAGTTCATGACGCTATGAAATTTCAATTTAAGGAACCTGCAGCGTTTCTGTAAAACAACTTAGTGAAACAACAGGAGGATGTGAGCAGGTTGTAAATTTCAATGAACGCAACAGTTCATTGTGAGTAGTGTGGTGCTAAAGCATGATCAGCTTGCAACAAACTGTGAGAGTGGGAGAGACGATGTCACTTACATGCACCGAGTAACAGTTTGGCTTTAAATGTGCTGAGTAAGATGTTTGCTTGTTAGTTTTTTACACGAGCAAGCATTGTGCAACGCAGAATTAAACTGTCACCATGACGGTTTTAATGCATAATGCTTTGCGGTCATAAGCTAATTTCTGCTGACACTGAGCGCTCATTCAAATTCAATTTGCAACTAATCTGAAAACACTTTCATATCAAACTTCATAAGACAGGAAAACGTGGCTGACCTTTAACTCTTTTGTGGGAGAGTGGCTGAACATAATTAATTATTATTATTATTATTAATAATGAATTTTTAATAAACATTAATAATAATAATTATCATCTTGATCCTAGAGGTAATGAAAATAAAAGAAACAATAGCTTCACATCCTAAATGCAAAGTCTTGGCAAAACAAATCTAATAATCATTTCTATGTAAACATTTCATAATTGATAATAGGAAAAAAGCTACGCAGTGTTATTGGTATTTTCGTGCAAAATTATTTTTTTTTGTGTGTTAGTAAAATACATGAAAACATCACGTTTCATGTTTGACAAAAATAATTGAGCGTCTATGCTGGACTTGGATTATGTTTTAAAAAACATTGTGTGTGACGACTGGTGAATGCGGAGCATGTCAAAATGAAAGAAAACATTAGACTCATATCAATGAATTTAAAAGCACCCAGTTATCTTGGTTTGGACACGTCCAGCCTTCATCGCCGTCTCTTCCTCCCCCTCACTGTTCTGTCTTGTCTATTCCTGCTATGTGTTTGCACTACTGGCAGAAGTGAGTAATTTTTCTGCACATCTGTGATTTGTTAATTCCCGTGTAGTCCACCCATTTTTCTGTCTCTTCAGAAGTTCTTGAGCCCAGTCTTAGTCAAGAGTTTGCGAAACAACGTCTGATCCATACGCCTTTACCAGTTGTGACTCATAGAGAAGATTAAAAGTCATAGAGCTCCTTCTAAGAATTTTACTTTGTGCTTTGTGAAACTAATAACGCGAAAGTACGCACACACAAAGCTCAGCAAGAGAGGCAAGTTTTGTGTCGTTTGTACACGCAAAACTTCTTCAGTCTGCGACTTCTGCTATAAGAGATATACGGTAGAGATACCATATTGTTTTCAACGCTTGTGTTGCAAGACAAGAGAACTGCAAAGTAACGGTGACTGTGAAAAAATGCCCAGACAACAACTGAGTGGTTTCTGTCTGAAGGTGTGCCATGTTAGAAAATCCTTAAAGCACATAGATTTGTACATTCCAGGGCTGACCTCAGATTGTGTGGTTTTCTACTGATGCGCTTTTTGACTTTCGGTTTTAGATGTCAACAGGTCAAAGGTAAAGGAAACAGCCCTTCCAAGCATCTGAAGTATTTTGTTTTTGACAAGGGGGGAATTTGAACTGTGGACGTATGAAACATCACCAGGTCACTCACTGAAAAATGTGACATCCACAAAGTTGAATGTATTTCACTAGAATTTTATGTGTTAGATCAACATACAGATAAACTCAACAGTGAGTTTATCTGTATGTTAGATCAACAGTGTTGCATAATTAGGAAGCGAAAGTTAATCATAGACAGTTTTCAGCATTTCTTTGCAACCACAAACAGTAAAGGTGCAGCATGCATTGGTATTCAGCTCTCCCATTTTAATGCTATGGAATTGCAGCTGCACGTCTTTTAGGATACGCATCTAGAAAATGTGTGCAGTTGTTGGTTGTTGTCTGCTCGATGTTGTTTTCCTCCTCGGCTCTGCCGTGCACCTGATGCACCTGATGCACCTGATGCACCTGATGCACCTGATGCACCTGATGCACCTGATGCACCTGATGCACCTGATGCACCTGATGCACCTGATGCTGCATGAGTGTGGTTTCTTAGCAGGCTGCTGCCACAATACCCGAAAATCACTTCCTCATCAACCGCTTTAAAGGCCCCGGCGTGCTTATTGTTTGCTGGATAATTAATGCTAATGATAATTGCAGTTTCTGGCTTTCTAAATTGTTCATTTCTCTGGTACATATACCACAAGCTGGCTACACACGCCACTCAAAACTTCTCCAAAACGTTATATTTGAACTATTTGCTGTTGTTCGTTCCGCAGTGCTTTCTGGTGCCCCATGAAACGGTTGTATTTAAGGAAAATTAGGTTTACATTGCACCCCAACAGACACTATTTACTGATAAGTTTTCTTGTGAAGGAAATTGGTTGTACTGTTTTATTTAGGAGAATCAGAGAAAAGGGGGCTGAATATAAATGAATGCCACAAGTTTTAGATGTTTATTTTTTTAGAGAGAATATACTGTATCCTTTTCCTTCTGTATCTATGTTCTTGCTATAACATGACAAAATGCACAAAAGGCCAAGAGATTTGAAAACATTTTCAGATTACTGAATGTCAGTTTCTTTGGGAAGGGAGTTCATATTTATGAGGAATAAGTAATTACTTGAAACGATTTTCTAAACGTCGCCACAAAGAGTTTCACATCATTATAGAAGATTGCAGATCCTGAAATTATTTACCGCCATTTATTTATGACTCATAAATCTGCAAAGGATCTTTAGAAAAACCAGAACGACACAGAGAGAAAACCACAATGGAAAATTTACAGTTTATTTTCAGCCCCCACATTACATCAACTGACTTCTGTGAAACTTTGACCGTCTTCTCCTTCCTCCATTTTATCGAAACACTTCCCAACAGTACGAAACAAACATTTGTTTTCTCAGGTTACCGGGGAAGAGGCATGGAAAGAACATCAGGAGACACCTCCAACTATAATTAACATTTTTATTAGCAAATCTGAGCCATAAATCTCCCACCGTATCAGAGCCAAATTAAAATCACTAGATTGAAATCTTTCTTTGTTAGAGGTGGATCTTGACAAGGAAGAATATATTCCTATCAATCAATAAGAGGACTCAGTCAATTGTAATTTATTTTCTGGTTTCAAAATGATTTGACACAGGTGCTTCGAAACCATTGATCACGCTTCACAGCAGCTCAGTAAGAGAGACGTCACTGCGAAGAGCAGAGACGCTTATGACTGACTGTCCTGCTCATGCTCTGAATATTAAGATAATAATTAAATACATTTAGCTTCTCCAGACACATCCAAATGACTGTTTATCAACTCTTTATGAATCTGAAGTTTCTAACGCTGGCAGTGCAATCACTTGGATTTCTGTGATTTCTCCATTTGTTTTAATCCGTTTCCCTCGTAACCTGAAAATGCACACTATTTACAAAAACAAATACTTCTAAATTGAGAGAAATGTTGCTGTGAAGTAAAATCATCTAAGAAAGAGGGCACGCCATATAAACAAACAAACAAACAAACAAACAAAAAAAAGCCAGTTAATGCACATTTCATCACTAAATCAAGGTGATTTATAAGGCAAGCGAGGCAGAAGCAAAAAAGAAAAAAATACACATTTGCCCTGTGTATAATGAAAGAAATATACTTCATTTGCACTTTTCCTCTTCTTGGCTTGTGCTCCGTATCTGGTGTGAAGGATTCATTGTTCGGCCTGCTCTCTGGAGTGCTTTTAAACAAGTCTCTTAACCATTGTCACTAGTCTTGTGTCTCCAGCCTCAGCGCTGATTTATGCCTCTGCTGAGCTTTCTAAAACTTCGGTGAGCTGAATGTCCAGGCCACAAGCTTTGCTATTAAAGAAAAACACAGATATCCAAAAGGATGGCTTAAGCTGTCTTGTACTTCATCATCAAGCTTGACATCATACACTCTGGTATAAATTATTGCCTGTTTGTGGTGTCTGTTGTGAGCCACAAAACAGGACTAAATGTTTTGAAGTTAATAAAAAAAACAAAAAAGCTGAAAAGCCACGAGGGAAAATGGTCTAAGCGAACGCTGAGCCTGTGTTTGGCGTTTTCTCGTATTCCCGAACATCAATTTAAATGTCAGGATGGATCGTGTGGCTTTGCATGACGGGAGCTGTTACTGAAGTCGCATCAAACACTCCGCTCCTGGATGGCGCGCGCTCAACCGTTTCCCCTCGACGACCGCGGCAAGGACAGAGGTAGCCTTTCAGATGCATGCGCACCTTGCTGTGCAGAGAGGCGTAGATGAAAGGGTTGTAACACGCTGAGCTCATGGCCACTAAATGGCAGCAAACCTGCAGGACGTTTATGTAACGTTTCCCAATGATGAGGAAATCTGGGTCCAAGTCCAGCAAAAGGTTCAGCACCTAAACAACAGGAGACGCATGAAAAAAAAGTCTTTAATTCAGAGTACATGATGTCATTTTGTGCACAAATAGTTCAGAGTTTTTATTGTGAGGTTTTGTTCAAAATTTCATAAAGCAATGCCATGTCAATGGTTATTCGCACAGGAAATGGAGGAAGAAGGCGATGCGCCCCGTGGTCTTCCTGTCTGAAAGACGGGAGCATCTGAAGTATTTCCTGTGGCTGTAACTGAAACAAGTGAGGAGCTGGAAAAATCAGCAAACATAGTGCCACTTTGTAGCACCATCACGTAACTGTTACCTTCAGTTGTTATAAGAAATGCTGTATATATCAAGTTTGCTGAATTCAGTGCCTTGAAAGTGGGTCTCTCTCTCTCTCTCTCTCTCTTTCTCTCTCTCTCTCTCTCTTTAACCCAGCTGAGGTCTTAAGCGATGAGGTCATTTGACCCCCGCCCCACACTGGTGAAAGTTCAACGAGGCTTAACTGTGTCACCTTTTCTGTTCTTTATGGTTTAATGTAGGCAAATACTGAAGTGTCCCCAGATGTTCTAACACCATGCAGTGTAATAAAGTTTTGCTGAGGAGAGATAGGTGATTAATAATAATCGTGGAGATACTAAATAATGAACTGATTGCAAATGTTCAGGGCTTATGGATGCTGAAAAAAAATAAATAAATCAAAGTTCCTGAAAAGAATCGGTCCATTCACAGAGGTTGAGGTTGAAAACCTCTGTAGACCCAACGAAGTGGCCACTTGTTTCTAAATTACACACACAGATAAAAACGGGATCATTTGAGACATTTCTACTGAACAAACGTGTTTATTTTATGGTGAAATTAAATAACCTCAATGAATTTTTATTTTTTTCTCAGGTTGTAGAACAGAGAAAGAGCATCGAACCCGAAAGCAAAAAGCTTATTTTCATCGTTCAATTAGGCCAACTTGAAACATTTACATTAAGGAGAATGGGAATTCAATTAAAGCCCAGTAAAATTAAAGAGACCAACCAAGCTCATTTTCCATTAGTTTTATTCTGTTTCATTTGCAGAGACTATTTGCATGAAAGCTAATTAAAAATGGCCCGAAGGACCCTTTCATAATATCCTCATTCATTATAGGACAAAGAAGGACACTTTTTCATGTTATTATTGGTCAAAGTCATTAAAACCTGATGAGGAGGGTCTAAAGAGTCAAATGTGTGCAAGTTTACACTCTCCTGGACTGAATTAGCTTCAGCCTGGTGGACCAAATATTAGAGATTTCTAATAATTAAGGATGTCCAAAACGTTACCTGGTGCAGGTAAGTTATTAACTCTCAGTTGCAGAAATTGAGTTTGAAAAAAGTCTTAAGTCCCTCTGAGTTTTTCCTTTGAAAAACCGCTTTTGCGGTTTAGATTTTATTTGGCTACGGCACTACTGAGTGAGGTGATTTTATTTGGCTACGGCACTACTGACCTACTTAACATAATCTACTGTCTTTGACTATTTCCTGTCTATCAAAGGAAGTAATCAAAGTATTACTTCCTTTATGAAGGCGATTTCCTCTTTGTCGCATGAAAAAAAAAGCAGGCAACAGCCCTGAAAGTTTACAAATGTGTCTGTCGGCTGCATGGAACACCGTTGTTGCTGTGAAATGAGTCTTTCTCACCTGGTAAGATTTGCCACATAATCAGAGGGATCTTAAAATGATGGTCTCATCAACCCCTACGCCGTGTAACTTCATCCTCTCCTCAGTCCTCATACTAATGAAATCCTAATCTTTTAGTCGTCATAGCTCATTGAGAAAATAGTGCCGGATTTGCAGACTCTATTACTTCTACGTGGCTCTCGGTCATAAATGATGCAGGAAATATAATCTCGCTGGCAATATTAGTTTCATTTTTGGCCTCTTCCCTGCTGTTGTGTTTATCATTTGCTGGTTGATACAAATAGAAGGAAAATGCAAATTTGGTCGTCTGACGTTCAGCTGAACCAGATGAAAAGGGAGGTAATTAATACATAAATAGATAAATAAATAATAAACAGTAAACACTGGTAAACATCGAGTGGATAGTTATTTGTTTTCAGCTTTGCTTGTTTGGTAATTACCTGCAGGGGCAGCCAGCACAGTGCGAATGCCAGCACTGAGGCCACCAACAGAGTAAAGGTCTTTTTTCTTCTTTGACTCCAGGGCTGTTGGCTGCTCGATGGCTCCCCAGGCACTGAGTAGCGCTTGAGGCTAACGGTGATGGCGCAGTAGGAGATGCTGACGGACAGCAGCGGGATCATGTAGGAGGTTGTGAGGATGAAGCAGGAGTACAGCAGCCGCAGGTTGCCGCTGTCGGGCCAGAATTCCTCACACACCACCAAGTCGATCCCACTGGGACGAAGGTCCAGGTAGCGCGTGTAAAAAGACGGGGGGGCAGCCAGGGCCAGAGACAAAAGCCAGACGCCCAGAGTCACTGCACCACAGCCCCAGACTGAAATTCTTTTCCTTACGGGGTGAGCTGCGATGGGGGAAATGAAAGAACGAATGGAAATAAACAAGAAGAAACGCATTAGGGACAAATTGCTTTCAAATCCACTTCAGAGATCAGGATGGATAACAGACGGGATTGGACAAACCTGCTGGCTCTCCTGATCAACAAGTGTTTAAAAAAAATGTAAATTGTATTCCTCTCTGCATATTGTCAAACTAAAGGGCTTAAAAAACTCAAACTTTTGGTTTGAGTTAGGAATCCAATAAGAAAAAATTAACATGAAAGAAAAGCACATTATTCCTTTGAAACAAACAAAACCAAAGCATTTTTCTTGTTTCAAATTGATTAATGTTTCCAGGAATTTCTAATTAGTAATCCATCACTTATCCTGCCACTACTATCAAAAGGGAGGATTTGGGTAAACTCCAGTATATAGTGGCATCAGGTCCCCATAACAACCAATAATCTAGTTTAATTTTTTTTAATTTAACCCTCATTTCAATAGGAAATAAAGTACCTGCAATGAATTCACATTCCGAAGCATAAATGTTGAGTTATTTACCGACAACAACGTAGCGATCAACAGCGATGGCTGTGAGTGAAAGCACCGAGGCAAACACTGTGGCACACTGCAGCAAGGGCACCAAGTGGCAGAGAGGTTGTCCGAAAGCCCAGCCACGGCTGTCGAAGGCGTAAGACACAGTCAGTGGGACACAACTCAAACACATCAGCAGGTCGCCAGCCGCTAAATTACCAATGAAGAAGTTGGTGGCATTGTGGAGTTTCTTGTCTGCCAAAATGCAGGCCAACAGAAACGAGTTTCCGACACCCGCCACGACCACCACGAGGCAGTAGAGAGGCAAAAAAAGAGGTTTGAACCGTTGAAGAAGCTCCATCCCGACAAACATGTCCAGCGGGTCACTGTGATTGAGTCCTTGGCCTTTGTTGCCTTCTGGTCCTCCTGTTGCTTGAGTGGCGTTTCCAGGCAAACCAAAGTCCTTATTCGTAAAGATGTCCATGTCCGTGCAGGTAAACCTTTAGAGAAAGGCAAAAATGAATCATTAACTACTCAAATTTGATAAACGCAATTAGTCATTATTAAGGGATTTCAATGCCGTGGCTAGTCTGACTAATTAGAGTTATTGGATCTAAAATAAGACAGAATTAGTCACTATGACTATCTATGACGGCTGCATGATTAATGGACAGGAGGTTAAATTTTATGGTTTAATTCTTGAACAAACATGTAAGGCACAGAAAACCCCTGCAAACCTTCACTTTGCCCTCAAAACAGACCACAGGGATGGTCTACATTTTCATTTGTGACTGTGCTCGCTCCATTTAGTGGGGTCCATTGTGTTGTAAAAGAAGCTTGTTGCCAGAAGATTACGCACAAGGCAGCTTGAGTTGCATCATGCCGTGTACATTGGCTGAGAAAAACAGAGTGCGACCGGAAAAATGGGCCCAAGGGAAGGAAGTAGAAATACCATAGACTTCCTGCCTGGGACGTCCCATAACATAGTTGGACCCACAGACCACAGAAGAAACTCTCAATCCATTTGAGTGTGATATCTGCGCCGACAATCTATAGCTGTAACCTCATGCTGGTTCGGTTTCTTACGCCTCAGGTTTCCTAAAGACACATTTGAGTCGATAAGAAGTTTTCTCGTTGTATGAGCTGTGGTGGTATAGAGAGGACGCCTCAGATATGGAGACCGTTGACCCGTTCCCTGCCTTCACTTTGAATAAAAACCCATTATGCTACAACAAATTAAAAGAAAAATATTTTCTAGTCGAGGAGCCACATGCTCCTCGACTAGGTTTTATAACGGCGACTATTTTTCTTTACAGTTCGTGTAAAACGTATTTATTATATTTTTTTTTTTTTATTTTTATTTTTATATATATTTATTGTTATCAACAAATGAACAAAACTGCAGGACAGTTATCAAAATACAATGAAATCCGGATCGTCGATCAGACCATGATGACCAGTTGGCGTAGGTTGACGCTGGAATTGGGATCTTCTATATTGTCATCATCAGTGAGTCCAAACCAGATCGCAGTTACAAATAGATTCCAGATTGCGACTGTCATTTATGTATCCAGAAAATAAACAACACAAACAGTGATACCCCAACCCAACCCACCCCAGGTTATTAAGGTTATTAAGGATAGAAGATAGAACAGCAAATAGATAGATGGGGGAATCGGAAAGAAAAAATAAATAAAAAACAGATAAAAAAAAAAAGTGGATAAATAATAAAAGTACAAATAAAACAAGTAAGAACTAGATAAAATATTCAACTCCTCCACAGACTGCTGGAAATGAACGCATTTATTATATTCTTAAGTTGCACATCGCCTACAGGGAGCTACACTGTCTGTTAGAATACCAGACATTTGACCTCTGGGTCACAAGAAACCAGTTGTCCAATGTTAGATGACATCATTTATGGTCAGAACGACAGCAGAATACGATCCTCTTATAAAAAAGTCTTGCGTTGATGTGTTTAACTATGTTTCATCTTGATAAAAAAAATTCAAGAGACTGTATAAATCCCCAATGCTTCTAAACATGCAGACATACCGACAATAATGATTCACTTGCAGATCTATTTTTATGTAAGTTTGAGTATAAATTCTCTTAGGAAATCATTTAAAATGTTTTCATGACTTCTCTTGGGAGCGTTCTAATGTGAAGGATACATGTTTCCGCTCCAGCGCGTCGTAACGCATCATATGCTGAAACGTTTTACTCTCTAGTGGATTTGCTTTGAAGAGCTGCCAAATCCCAACTCTGGTTGCTGCTGCGTGCAGCTGTTAGATATACAGTGTCGTTCGCACCAGCAGAGAAATATCATGAAAAGTGTGAATTTATCAGGCTTTTAGTGTAGTTTTAGTAAGCACTCACATATCAAAGATTAGCTGAGTCCTCTTCAACGTAATCCAGAATAATAAGAATCCTTATTTGCCGCGATTGTGCCGAGATGAAAACCATCTCTTTCATATCATCACATTCAAATTAGAGCTCAACAACGAGAAGAGACGTGCTTGGAAGTGTTAATTTTCAAAGACCTGCCTACAAGAGCATTTGGCAGGAGATTTAGTATTAATGGAAGCATAATTGTGTTGGTTCTTCCTGACAATTTCAAGATAATACTGTTGACAATAAACTTTTAAAACTGAAACTTGCCAGTTTTCAAATATTTAGCTCAACGATCTAGCATTGTTTGGGATTATTTTATATGTTCCTCGTTATTATTATTTTTGGCTCCATATTCGATGGCATTTTTCTCCATCCTCGTGAGGCTCAGAACCGACGCCGCTGCTCCCCATCTTCATGTGGCCTTTACGTTTTGGCAGCTAAAAAAAGAGCAAACAGCTGCAGTGGCGACAGAGTAAAAACCCGTCTGAACCTAAAATGATTTTCAGATGCCTGTGAAGCTTTTTTGTCATTTATGTCAATTGCTCCCTGTATCCAAAACAAAACTGTGACCTTTACCCATACATCAGCGTTTCCAACATGCTATTAAAACTAAATTGATCTTTAAATTTACTCAAAGACTTAAGGATTGTGAATGTCAGGATTTTCTGCAGTCTACCGACAGTCTACTGTGCGTACCTTGAGTTTCTCATTTGAGTAGAAATAAAAATTGTGTTTTGTATCAAAGCCTCCTGTGTGCGTTTATGCAGCGTATCTGTGTGTGTCAGGAACTCGCCATCAGTGCGCTGTGTGTAACACTGCACAGCGCATCGCGTGCATATGACACGTTTGCTCTGTGCTGGTTTTGTGCGCCGAGCGATGCGTGTCGACATGTGGTGGTGGTTGTGGGGGCCAGGTGCAGTGAGAGTTTTTTTTATTTTGTGCGCGCCCTCCGATAATCTCCTGCAGGCGCCCCCGGTGAAAGCAAGGCGTTTTATTTACTAATGCTGGTCATTCCAAGCAGCACAAACATCCCTCACAACACAAAGCCCTTCACACTAGATGAGACATAATTATTAATCTACTGAATACAGATTGGTGCTGTCACTAAACAGATTACCCACGGACTAAAAAGGTTTGCAACAGGGAAAGCATGCTTATCTGTGGACTGGATGTGTGTGTAGCTAAAAATGCAGGGCTTTTACCTCTTGAGTCTTTTGACATTTTGACACATTATAACAGCAAACCACAGGTTCCAAAGCATTCCGCCCTGTTCAATGTGGGAACTTGTGTTTCACCCTCAAAAACAGGGAAAATGTTTGCGGTAGTGCTGCAGCTGCTGCAGATAGAACCTCATTGATCAACGTCAAGAAATTATCTGTGTTTCTCTTGTATTTCACTGAAAAACAACATATTCAGGATGTTTATGTAGGGTGAGACCGACAAACAGGGCCCTACAAGCCCCATCGCCACAAACACCAAATGGTGGCAGTGTGGTTTGAAAGCTGCTAAGAGATGATAGAAAGATGAATGAAGCTAAGTACAGAGTGAAGCAAAAGAAGCTGCAAAAGACTGGAAACCGGGCCGAGCTTTATCTTCCAGTAGGACAACAACTCCCAGCATAATGCCAGAGATATAGATTAGATCAAATCAAGTGCAAAGGTGCAGAGACATGCTCCAAAGTACTTTCAGCTGCACCTGCTGCAAAAAAGCTGCTTCAGTGGGGTTCAACACAAATGCAGATCAAACTTTGCAGTTTTATTTGTGGCAGCTGTTTAACTCATGCATTCTTCTCCCACTTTGTAATTGTTTATCAATCAATTGTTTATGTGGAAGTCATAAACGGTAAACATACAAATCGCAACAAAAAGCACTGGAAATTGTCTGCAGCTTTACAGAAAGTTTAAAAACACTATGAGGGTCGTGAATGGTTTTGTGCAGGAAACACTTTAAACTACAAATCAGTTTGTTAAAGTAACAGAGTAACATCAGGGGCATTTTGTCTTCTTCATTGTATGACTGGGTAACATTTGAAAATTTTGGTAAAACAGTCCCCTATTTTTAATTTTTTTTTAAAGGGACAGGTCTGTTGACTAAATACATTCATATAAAATATTCAATAAATTTTTTGAAAAACGCTTTTGTCAGGTGATGAGATTTCACCTGTCCGGTTGATCCTACTTTGAGCTCCTTTACTCAGCTGTTTCAAGGCTACATCACTAGTATGCAAATAAGCTGCTGCTGGCTGTGCCTCCAACTCAGCATTAGGACTTAATACAGCGGAAAATGGCTGCAAACAGATGCTCAGATGTACAATAACACAGCTTTCACCCCTTCATTACGGAACGATCAGAATGACCCTGGGTGCGCTTTTATGAGTAATTTTTTGCCTCTGTGGTTTCGAAAAGAGACATCCACTTTACATTCCTGTCTTTCAAGAATGACGTCTGCTTCGCTCTTCCTGAGAACTGAGCTGGGACAGGACAGAACTTTCCTGTTATCGAAGTCTTTTGGTAAATCTCGTCATCTACTGTCAGTAGTTTTCAAAAGAGTTCTTTGTTAAGTGATCTGTGAAAACTGTCATTTTGTTTCCTGGCAATACGGCTGAGACATTGCCATTAAAACGTAAAATGAAGCCAAGCAGCTCTGCTATGCATGACTGCGACAAACACTAATCTTTTCCAGCAGCCATTGTACATCAGTAACACCAAACATACAAGTCTTCTAATAATGAAGTGATCACAGTTCTGTGGGGATGATGGGGAACTGGGCTATACTGGGGTTGCTATGTGAAGGGGAATTGCTTCACAATTGACTTAATAATCCAGAGATTTTTGAAACAGCTCATGTTTCAATCCCCCAAAACTTTGACTGATTAGTTGGATGTTTTGTTTTATCCTTTGAACTGCTTGCAGAGACCCAAATGGAAATACTGTGATGCTATTTTGCTTAACAGGTCCACTTTAAGTCAGTGTCTGGTGCTGTGGTTTTGCAGGTTGCATCTCTAAGTATCCATATTACGTAACTGCTTCCAGTTTCACAGTTTTCTGGGAAAAAACTGTGAACAAAGCCTCCCTGTCTTACACTTGCAGCATCCAGGCAAACCGGGGCAGTGCTTTTGTGTAAGAACAACAGCAAAGTGTCAGCCTCCCTCTGTGTTTTAAACGAGCGAACATCCGCAGAAGCACAACATGTTTTGCTTCACGTTGTTTTCATCAGTAACATCCAACAACGCTGTATCAAATATTTATTAGCAATAAATTTAGCTCTTTATGAGGGGAAATAATCTGGCCTTCCCTTGAAAGCAGAAGCCGTTTTCCTGATCTGATTGTCCTGGGAGAGGTGATTGTGTTGTTGATTTCAGTTTTGCTCTGTATTTTTTGAGTATTCTTCAACTTTTGTATATTTTCATCTCTGAGGACATTTGTGTTTCTGTTCACTTGAGCTGAAAAGTTCTGCGTCCTTATTTAAACAACATGAAACGAAGCGTCTTTCTAAAAAACATAAGATGTTTTTTTTTCATTACAAATTATTAGTTTGCTTTCAAGCAGTGGAATGATTGTTGCCTTGCATGCACTTAACAGATGCAACATTTTATGAAATGCTTTGGGTGACATTGAGTTAATTTTTTTCTGAAAAGTGTGTCTTTATGTCAATAGGTTTGCTTCTGTTATGGTTATACATTTGGGTATATTTGCAAGGGATCAACAATATATGCAAGGCTTTTTGGTGCAACCAATTCTGTAACCATTACTTGTCATTGAGGTCCAGTTGACCCAGTATTGGAGCATTAGAAATTATTTAATCTCATTCAAGCATATTTGTCGTCTGCCTTCTTGTCTCAGGCTACAAAAATTTTTCCTTCATAATTGATGATAGGAATTTCTTTTTGCCTCAATTTCTTTTGTTAATCACGAGCATTAAGGAGATACTAACTATTGTCAAAGGTGCAACATTGTATTTTTTCCAAGTACATTGTACAATTTCATAGCACAATCAAGCAACTCTGTTATCTTCAGTTGTTATAAAAATTCTGTACATGTGAAACATTTCCTAAAAGAAATTTCACTTGACAAACTTTGAAACTGGCTTCTGTCTCTTTAAGAAGCTCCTGCTCTTTCTGACACTTCAGTATGTCGTCACAACAATGTTTTTCCATTATGCTTTTGACCATCAGCCGGTGAGATTTTTTTGAACTGAAGTTAAAGTTATTTAAAATGTCTGCTAGATCTTAGATCATAATTTGATATGTTTCTCTTCCCTTCTTGAAGATCATCTGAATACTAAATGAAATATGTTGCATAATTATTTGTGACAAATTAGATGTTATGAATTGTAAGTTCTTAACAAGTAGCGATTTAATGCAATGTTACTAAATTGTGCGAATTAGAGTTGAATATGACGAGGAGTTCTTGTAACACGAATCCCTGTGGCAGTAGTGATAATAGTGGTGGCCAGGCTTTTCTCTAAACTCCTAACTTCTCATGAACGATTTGTCTTTCAGTGACAAAGTCGGCTGCACAGACACACGTTTATAGCTCCTCGCTGCAAATGAAAATGACTCAGATGAGTGATCAATTCTTAAACAGATGGACCCACTTGAATGACTTAATATGTGCGCTGAGGAGTCACTGCAATCAGCGAAGTGGGAATTAAACGATTCTTCACAATCAATCCAAAACTTGTTGGTAACCATTACTTTCTCAGAATCGCTCCGCCCGAGAGCTTGGCCGGCGCCTAGCGTCAAACCAAAGTGTGGTTTAGATTGCTAATTTGTTATCCACATGTCAGTAATCCACAGCAGGAGCATGTGCTCTCATCCCATCTGGTCTCCCAACATCTACCTTATCAGACAGTTTCGAAGGAACCCACCCTTGCCTAGTAACGCTGTTGCCATGGCCTTAGTGGAAATCATCCAGACCCCACAGCTAATTTGCGAGGCGTGATGTGAATTGAGCACTCTCTAAATGCAAAACAGGAAGGACATCTACTGTTGATGCTCTCTCATCCAGCCTAGCTTGCGCTCTTGTGTCCCCATAATTTTTTCAAATTAATTTTTTTATCACTGTGTGACTCCACTGACATTTCCCTCTTTTGAGCACTTTGGTTGAATTTTAAACGTCCGTCATGCCGAGCGTGCCGAGGCATCCAGATGGAGCTGGAGGCAGAAGTTGGGTGAAAGTGAAACACGTATTAGGTCAAAGGCGAATCTACGCATTTCTAATGTGGTGACTTAATGCTTTCACTTACTGTCAGATAAACAACGCATAATTTCCACTTAATCTTTAACACATTTGAACTAGAGACAGTCTGCATATTGGAGTCAGCAAATGAGTGAAATTTTATTCTGTAACTCTTTGCGTTTCTTCAGGTCTGGGAGACTAATGATTAGTTGCTGGTTAAATGTTATTTTCACCCACTGATCATTTCATTACTGGAGGTCAAAGCAGCTCTAGAGGCATTGCTTTCCTTAAAAAAAAGGTTAGGTTAATTTAAGAAGTTAATATATGTATTTATATTTTGCCACTGAGAAGTTGAAGCAGCACTGGAGCCAATAAATAAAAGCAGCTCAAACAAAAAGCTTTATTATGTCCTTAGTTTCACAAATTTCTTGGGTGACAATTTGAATACTTCAGATTATCTTGCTTTTGTTTTAGATTTACTGAAAGTAGTTGCTCTGATTGTACAAATGCTTAAGTTTCATTTTATTTAGTAAGTAATAAAATCAAGCAAACACCAAAGAACTGAGCTTTTGCAATTTCTTTCCTTTTCTCCGCAGTGTAACCCCTTGTGATTGCAGACTGTAAATGTTGCACAGTAAACAACAAAAAAAAAGATAAAGTTGTTGACTTCTGTCATATATATTTTACATGTTTTACATATTCCTACAATATAAGTTTTATATTTGTTTGTATTTAAATTAGGCATTTCATTCTATTTTAAAGAAAAACTGCATGAAAAGCCACCAAAGCAAAATCTGCAGGCAGAAATGCATTTATTTTCTCTAGCGCTCCTTTGAAATGTCACACACAATCCTGCGGTGCCAGAACACAAATGCTGCTAATCAGCATTCGTCTTAAATTGCTTCAAATGACAGAGTGTTTTATTATGATATTTAAATGATTTAAAAGCTTATTTTCTCTGATTCATTTTTCCTTCTGCATTAAATGAATGAGAACATTTTCTCACACTCAGTTGCCTGACAGAGAAAGTCATTTGTTTTTTTGATGACATTTCAAACCTATGTGTTTTAGCTGAATTCCAAAAATAAACTATTATTATTTTTTTTAATTGATTGGTTGGTTCTTTATGCTTAACAAAAAAACCCTCCCAGTGTTTCAGTCTGTCATCAAAATAAAGATCTTACCTTTTCCAATTAGACAGAATCCCTTTTGCGCCTCTTCACTTTCACTTTCTTGTCTTTTTATCCCTGTTGTGAAAAATCTGAAATATTATTATCGAACGCGCTCTTCCCGCAGTCTAAAAAAAGCCGCTGTTATGTGGAGAGTCAGGGAAGAAGATGGTGTTTCTCACTTAGCGCTCAATGAGAGTAACAGGAGAAAACGGGGGGGATGAGAGAGAGGAACCCGCGGTACCTCTCTCCCTTCAAATCCTCACCAAATGCGCACCCTCCCTCATTTGTTCCTTTATCGTGTCTGCATTTTTACACATTCACACCTCACATATACTCAAACACACACACACATGCACACAAAAAGCGACAACAGCCGGCTATTATTTGACCTCGGCTGGCAGAACGCCTGTATTTTTTTTCTTTCTGCTGTATTTGAAAGCCTTGATTGCCTTGCTGAGATATCAACTACCTGTGGAGGAGAAAGAGGGGGTAAAAAAAATAGAAAAGAAAAGAACAACCACATGAAAGATGGACAGAACTGAACTGTGTGTTCTCAGAAAGAACCTGATCTCTGCTGACCGCTGCGAAGAAGGCAGAACTGTTGCAGAAGGATGCAGCTGAGTGACTGTGATGAATAATTAAAACATGAAATGTTGGCGATATCTGCCACATTCGTACCTTCACTTGATGATTTTAACACTTTCAAATGGCTTGTCTTTTACTGGGAAACGTTTGTAATGCCATGATGTCACTTTTAGACTAATATCTGTTTGCTCTCTCCCTCCACTGACATGAAGCCGTTTTCCACCACTGCAGTTTCGGGGAACCGATCCAGAACAAGACGGAGCTCTCAATAGGACAACCTATTCTGGCAAGAAAAAGAAAAAAAGAAAACCCCAACAAAAAAAGCAGAGGAGCGGAATAAAAAGAAAGAGGTATACGGGTTGGTGGATCTCAAAGAAACTGAAGAGTAGAGAAGATAGGAGCGAAGGGAACTTTCTTCAGCCATAGATGTTGCATGTGAATAGTAAAGATAAACACATATAATCAGAAGGAACATAAACACAGGGTTTAGCTGTGCGAACAGCAAAAGTTGAGCGTTTTACTCTCGAAACAAGTGCAATTTTCCCTTTGCACACCGCTGAAATTAGATGTCTGATAAATCCTCGTGTGCTTTGTTTCTGGAGGGTAAATTGACTAAAGATTATAGATGCGTTTGTCCTTTGCGGATATAAAAGAGAAGCTTTTAGCAGTTTGGAATCAGGTTTATGGGCTGGCATTTATTTAACCTTGTTATCAAAATGTTTTAGTTGTCTGTGGAGCTGATTGTCAATATAATCGCTGGAAGAGTTTCATAAAAGGGCATGTTTATGACTTGTGTATCAACATTGTTTACAGGGGCAGGAGTGCTGAATAGATGTCAGGAAGGGAAATCTAAATTCTTGTAAATGAAGAAGGAAACCTTGGTGAAGTAGGAATTTAAGAAACCAAGAATTTTATCTTTAATCACACTAAGACATGTATTTTTTAAAGGTGAAACAAAAACAAAATCTTGAAGAAATCTAGACAGCATATTTGTTTTAATACCATGTATAATTTAGATGTGATTTAAGTTGTATAGGTTTTTTTTTTTTTGACTGTGTGTCCATGAAAAGTGCTTGGATAAATTTCACTTGTTAAATAAGTGCACAAAATTTCATTGTGAAAACATTTTAGTACTATGAGGAAGGTCACCGATTGGTGGTAGAAAAGTCTGCATCTGTCACTTTGTTTTCGCACAACTTCACAGCCGTCTTTAGTTTATTAGCAGCATTTTGTTGTTCAATTTGGAACGGTCCTGCAACCCTGGATAAGAGTGAGAGGGTGAAATCAATAAAAAGATGGATGGAGGAAAAGGTCTGTTCTCTTGCAGATGTAGAGTCAGGTACCGAGTTCCCTGGTAAGTGTAAAAAAAAACAAAAAAAAAACAACCCGACAGAAATGCAATTCTTCCATGACGTTTTTATTATTTTTGTTACCACTGAGAGTTAACCCCAGATCAGTCCATTAGCAGGGCCATCAGAGAGACATACTAGACAAAACACACACACACATTTTGAAACCACCAGTCAACTTGATCTTGTTGCAGGACCTTAGAAAACCTGGAGAAAGTAATCAACTCAGAATCTTCCCCAACTAAAATTCCTTTGAAAATGTTATTGCAGTGAGGTGACAGTATTAATCACCCTGACCGTAATGTGGACTATTTCATTCAGCATTTCAAATCCATCATGTACATGAAGGATTTGGTTGTTCTTCACGTTTTCTGCAAAAGTCTTGCTCTGCTTTGTAGTTTGAGAAAATGTCTGATCTGACTACATCCCACTGATACTGAAAATAGCCAAATTTCAGTCGTCTTCTTTCAGTAGCAACCACAATCCCAAGTGGTGATGCTACATTATCACTTGTAGCACTTCAGCTGGATTTCTACACTGATTGAAAAGAAAAAAAAAAGAGTTTCCAACCACTTGATCGCTGCATTGGGACCTTTAAACTGAAACTCATCCAATTCCAGTTACCAGACTATTTTTTTTTTTGGTGCCTCTCTACCCTTAAGTAATTTGAAAGTTATTTTAGCTGGTTAGATACTATCACCACGATAAAATAAAGTGGAAATAATTTCACTCAACACAATTAGTTGCACCTGAAACAATCAAACCAGCAATATGTTTTTGTTGCTTCCCTGTGAATATACTTCCACTATGCTGTTGTTGGCAGCTTTGCAAATGTCAGACGTACAAAAGTAAACAATGCATGAGCAACATCCTGCTGGTGCCATCCTTACAACTGATTTCTCTCTGCCCTACTGGGTTTCTAAATGTTTGCAGCGACAGGCGATCTAAAAATGTCTTTCAGATAGAATGCCCCGCTGCTTGCACTTTTCCTCTGCCCAGCTCAATCTGACGTGATGCAACAGTACTAACTTTTTAATAACGAAATTTGAAAACAAGACTAATGGCAAACGAGATCACGTTGATTTACAGATGATCAAACAGGAGGGGGGACCTTGTCATGGTATTATCCGGTGACAAGTTGTGTCCAGTTAATTGCTTTTCAGCAAACTCACAAAATTTGATTTTGTCGAGAAAATGAAAACAGAAGAAATTTGTTAGGGGCAAATAATCTCACACACCGCACAGTACACGCATTTTACTTCCGTCGCCAAAACAATTTACCACATTTTGGTGGGCATAGTTACTATTACATTCATAGCTAATATGAAGAGAACAAAGTAAAAAACAAACAAATGAAGTCACGAAAATTAAATCCCATTAACCCATTAACATTGGTTCATATTTAAGTTAAAAGTCAAAACGATTATCTGCTTTAAATGTCATTTGGCTTGGAAAAAAAAATCTGTTTTTCTTTTTTTTTTTCTTTGGCACCATAATCTTTTAGAAAATCCTCCTAAAATAACATTTTCTCCAATCTCACCCTCAGTGGGTGTTTTAACCTCTGTCAAAAGAACACCAAAATGGTTTGTGGAAAATATATAGCCTCTCCACTGTGAAATAATAAGAGTCATACATCACGCAGTGGTCAAATGATTCCACTTTACAGGAGAGTAAACCTCCTTTCCTTTCTAAGTGATTCTACACTCCCAAGTCAGAAACATCCAGTAAAGCTTTTCTTCAAATCTCTCATCTTAGACGCGGCTGAAATGTGAGGCCTTGATATCTGTCGTATGTTTTTTCTTCATTACATACAATAAATAACAAAATTAGGTATAAATAGTGTGAAATGTATACACATAAATACACATATGTGTATGCATACTTTTCACACACTCAAAACAGATTTATTTATTTATCTGTGTATTTTTTTTTTTTTGTAAATTTTTAAAATCATTACTTTGGTTTTAAAAAAACAAAAAAAAAATCCTGCTTTTTTTTTTCTTTGTTTGTTATGGTTTCTTTTAAATTTTGCTATTGATTTTGCAGTTCTTTCTAGATGTTTACCACAGCAGTGAATTAGTTTAAAGATGTGACTTGACCAACCCGTTGTCAATTAAATTAAGCAATGTCTCAATCAGCCGACGTTATGGGCTCCCAGGAACCTTCAGGGCTTTTTTCCCCCCCATCAGCCCAAAATACACAGCTGCTGCTTTGGAAAGTGCTGCGTCTGCTGCGTGAACTATGAAGTCATTTCTGTAATTGTGAGTAGAGCCTCATTAAATAAAATCTGCTTTTATAGGTTTTATGAAAACTAGGCTACTTCACAATGTGTGCAGCGTTTGATTACCACTCAAATATGAAATTTTCAGGATTCAACAGTGCGACAGGCCTACTTTAGAAAATGTCACAGACTTTCTAAATTTGCCCCTTAAGCACCTTCAGTAGCCAACAGTTTAGTCAGATTATAGTCTGCCTGCACAGCTGTCATGGTTCTTATCTGCAAATATCTACAGGTGCAAGAGGCTCCTGACTGAGATAAAACTGAATGCCATGGATGATGATTGTCTCTCAAAAGACTCCCAAAACTCTTTGGTTTGTGTTCTCTGGAAAATTACTGCAGGATTCCACCAATGAAAGAAGAATAACTTTAGACTTCAAGCTTCGAGTTAAGTCTTTTTTGTTCCCTAAAAGTGAAAAGTACTCTACCTACTCCTGTTGAGATATAAAGAAGTTCTATAGCAAACCTTCAGTCATTTTAATGTTGGCTGTAAAGTACAATATTTTCTTGTCATTTACAATCTAAGGCAACCTGCTTGTATTTTACTGAAGAATTTGGTCACAGTAACAACAAGGCTGTGTTTCCATCTTCATTAAGATGGATTGATTTCTTTTAAATGGTAGTTATCTCCATGAACAGGCTTAAGTGTGTTACTTATTGTATTGCGTAAAAAAAGATACAAACATTTGCTCATCTATCCAAATAATTACATTTGGGTGTTCAAATTACCTCTGTGGTTACAGGCGCATAAAATCCAGACAGTCAAATTGCTTCTATCGATATTTATGACAGAATAGGTCACTCTCATGTGCTCAGGAAAATCCAGCAGTTAAAATGACAAGATAAAACCTCTCCATAATTCCCGTGGTTTAAAAAGAAAGTTGAGCAGAGAGCAGCTGATGTATCTGGTGACCCATCGCATATTAAAACATCATTTCATAATAATTGCTCCCTCATCCCGCCTGCGGTCTTAGTGCGACTCACAGAAGGAGTACGGCAAATGTCACGGTCGGACAGTGGAGAAGCTGGTGGTGTCGTCCCGACCGACTCACAGATTACGAAACCACACACCCAAACAACGAAACAACTTGCAGATGTTTTTCACTCTGTGTGCCTGCCTGTGCAAAGAGTAAAAACCTTTTGGAGTCTAAATGAAGGTTGAAAGTCTTTCACATTTGTTAAAAAACTGGAACTACTTTAAGGTTTTGATTCTAATGTTTTGTTTTAAAATGAATACAAGATTTTTGTTCGACACCAGGATGTTCTCTCACTGATAAGAAACAGACACTGCAGTAAGAAACTGGACTTTTGGACTGCATAAAAAGATTATTGAAAGTCATCCTAAAGTATGTTACCAGGGCAACATAGTGTCAGTGTTTGTGTCAGTTTCAAACCCACAACGCAATAATCACCGTCTCCTATCAAAAACGTAATTTTCCGAGACTGGGGAGTTCATAGCTAAACTTAAAGAAAATTCTCACAAAAGCAAAAATTTTCAATGTGCAAATGTTTTCAAAATGTGTGCTCACGATTCAGGACCATGAATGCAACAGACAAACAAGGTAATTTAGAGCACACAATGGAAATGAAAGTAGTCACGCTGAGCTGGTCAGCCTGTAGTCATGACTCATTCTTTATAAATACTATGTGAAGGATTTCAAATCAACATCCAGTAATGATGACCCTGTTATGCAATTACAGCTCAGATGTGTTTGCCAGAAGAATGGAGGGGGGGAAACACCTGAAATACCGCTCTATGGAGAGTTTTCAGAAGAGAAATACCAATATTGCATAAGAGATGAATGCTTCCAACTTTTTATGAAAAGCATGTTGAGCCTGGAATGCAGGAACGTCACTCCCTAACGTAGAATTAAAAAGAGTTGAACTACTGCTGTTTGTGCTTTCTTTACTCAGTTTCATTCTGCTGAAAAAGCACAACAAAAAAATATGGATGGATAAAGTAATTAAAAGTCGTTTAAACTTTTTAGCACTGGACTTACAGTTTCTGAATGTAATGTTTGCACAGCCTTATGTACTGGGAGCCACAGTGACAACATGAGGAGTCACCTTTGTTTGAGCCCTGATGTGTTGCTGATGTTTCTGTTAGCTCAGGCACTGTTTGCTGCTGGTTTCTGTGGTTTAGCACCACATTTAGCTTTGAGGGCGCCCCAGCTGAGAGGGATTAAGTCAGTGCCCTTTTAGTTATAGTGTCATTGCTTCAAAAATGAAGATAAAATACAAAATAATCCCTGCAGGAATTGTACCTTAGAGGAAAAAGCTGAAAAGAAATCACAAATATTTATATTCATTTGAAAACTGAATATAAAGGCATACACGATGGATGTCAGGTGGACAGCAGTTCAGAAATCAGCTCTGGAGCCTTGTGGTCATCTGCTCATTTTTCTTTTCTAATTTCAACTATACATTTTTGGGTAACACTTTGTTTGACGGGTTGTGAATAAGACTAAATAAACATGACATAACACCTGTGATGAACATGAGTAAGTCTTAATTTATTGTAGAATTACCTTCCTTTCATCAGCCACAGTCCATAACTTTGACCATGTGCAGCCTTGTTGTATTAACCTTTAAAAATCATTTGCCATATGAACTTTGATATTTGCATTTTCTTCCTTTCAATTTGATCTTAATGCTCAGTTTCATTCTGAGTGATTTCAGATCCCACGTGGGCTGTTAGGAGAGGCCAAGGCCTTAAAGTGAAGGCGTAGTTTCTGGTCACTCCACTGCTTAGGGTGGAACCACTTGCCAAATAAACAGCCACAGATCCAGCCGGGATCCATCCTGCTGCGGTTTCCTGGTACGATGTGTTCCAGAGGTAAGATAAGAGACGCCATGCACATCAAAACAAGACCTTCATTTCTCTGTGGTCTAGTATTTATACCTAGTTTCTTTTACTGCTAGACAAGGATCAGGTCTTCCTTATTGTTTTATGTCTATGCAGCTTTATAAATAAAACTGCAATAAACTGTATGTATGTTTGTGCCAGTTTTTACTCTACATTTGCAGCAGTAAACCTTGATTTTTACTCTGTTCATTTCTTAGACAACTTTTCATAGATCGACTGCAGACAAAAGAGATGAAGATTGTCTATACGTCACAATTTTGCCTTTGCCAAAATTTGCTCACGACCTTATATGGTCGTCCGTCTTTTCTGCCTCTAAAACATAAAACTTTGAGGAAAATGCGTCCATCCCTCATGTCACTAACAGACACAAGAGACAATCATCCCAATCTTTTCACTTGTCAGCAGTTAGAACACTGTACCTGATCTTTGTGCAAAATCCAAGCCACTTTACAAGACAAACAAGCCAATTCAGACTGTTTCAGTACAACTATGTGTCCAGTGCACTGAAATTCAGTAGCTCGTGTGATGCAGTTGCAAAAAAAATAAAATAAAATCATATTATCTAAGCTCAGTTGATTGTAAAACAACTGATGATTCTGTGATTGCTGCACAGAGTGAGCAGCAATCCACCCGTGAAAAACATCACTTCCTACATAGTTTTTGCAAAGCAAAGAAAGAAAATAAAAAAAATAAAACAAGCAGCAAGCCAAGAAAATTACTGTAATTTATTCCAATTTTTTTGACATGTTATTTCAAAAAGTAACTTCATTTTTCATTCCTTTTTCCACAAAGTAAATCAGTTTTGATAATTTTTTTTTGCCAATGACTGTTGTACAAACACTCATTTTGCTGTCATTTGATAGTTTTTAACAATCTGATGTTTTTGGACTTGAACTGTAGAAACCACGACTAGGATTCACAGGCGACATTACGCATCATTGCGTGAAACTACCTGACTAAACTGCTGTACTCTATAAGTGAACATCTGACATTTTCAGCACTTTATTTGCCATTTGATGGCGTAACCTTCACATTGCTGCATTCCTATTTTCAGGAGGTTTTCATTCATCTTATTTTGGTCTTAAAGAAATATCACAGTTGAAGCAAGAAGATTCGTGATGCGTTTGATTTTCATGTCGACCGTTTTCTGCGTGATGAGGCAATCTGTTCACTCCCACTTGCTTGCGTAAAAAAGGGTAAATCTGTGTGTCACAGGCAGCATGTGGTGACAGTCGGCTGGCTATTTGTAAAAGCGCCAGAACAATGAACCCCTTCAAAGGAATAGGCTGTGATATTGATGTCAATTATGAGCTAATTTGAGGTGTGAGTGAGATGTAATGCAACGATTTGGAGCTGGCAGAAAAAAAAAATTGAAGTATTGATGAAGAGTGTGTAAGTGGCGCACTTCACGTATACAAGCACTACAGTTTTATGTGAAAGCAAATCAATAAGACAAATGTTTTCATTTAGAAATCACACATAGAGAAAGAGAAGGCTTTTCATTTGTATTCTCAGTTGCTTTTTCATCACCTGTGTGTTTTATGTTGTGAGACCACCATTTGGAAATGTGTGTGACAGTAATGATGTGTAAATCATATGCATGTGGTAAAGCTCTTTCTATCAAACATGCTCTTGAATCTTGCAGAAGAATTTGCTCTTAAAGCTTCATGGAGAAATTGTATTTAAATGTGTCTTCTAAAGCAAAAAGACTTAAATGTAAACAAACAGATAATGATAAATTGCCTTTGAGAAATCCCAGAGATTAAATTAGTCTTGGTGTGTCTTATTATTCTCAGAGAGCCAGCTGAGATTTCTGCAGCTTACGTTGCCATCTTGTGGATTTAAAATATTTTTGTTCTCCTTTAATGCACTCAAATCTTTGGCCTCTCAAATCTCATTGTGATTAACAAAACACACAGTTTGCGTAGCACTGCAAATACAACAGTAAAGTTCACTGGCTTTCTAACCAGTCATGCTGCTTGTGTTATCCCATGCGTGCTTTTATTGTCATGTTGATCAAAAATACTTAACTACAGTCAATCAAGAAAAACAAAACTACACTGAGAAAATATCCACATTTTCGTTAAAACATATTCAACAGAGGAAACACATTATGCCATGGAAAAAGAGTAAGCGGTGAGAAATAAAGTAGAAACGATTTAAAAAGGACAAAAGTTTAAAAATAAATTCTAACTTCAAAATTCATCATAAAATATTGAGGTAATGGATATAAAAATATTTAGCAACTTGTGATTTTAGTCGAGACTCTTTTTTTGCATGCTATTTTTTTCAGAAATCACATAACACACTGAAAGAAAAAAAAATAATTTCACTAGCTTCAGAAATTTTACATTTGTGTGACAGTTTGTTATTTTTCCAGGCTTGGTGGGATATTTGGCCATTTTGTCATAATGACAATAAAAAAAGCACACAGCAGAGTTTGAAGTATGTACGGAAATAGCAAAAGGTGAATAAAAATAATGAAGAAAGTTAACATATCATCAGGTTTTATACAAAATTCTCACATCAAGTTCACATTTTTCGTATTTTAAATGTATGAAGTCAAAATAAGAACCGAATAAAAGACATTTAGTTACTCACTGAACTACATGAAGAATACAAAAATTAATATGGCATTAAAAACTGAGTACAAATAAATGGAGGAATTTAGTTACACTATTTTCTGCCAAACACTTCTTTCAGCCCATCTAAGGCCTCCTCTCTTGTGATCTTCATCCAGGCCTCTGGAAACTTTGCAAGCTCTTGCTTGTGTTTTGCTGCAAACTTCTCGCTAAACCTCACCAACACGTACCTGCAGATTCAAGAACAGACTCTTTATTCCTGATTCGACAAGTGGTAGCAAACTGTACATTTGTGCGATGCTCAGCAATGCTATTGTAAAGCTCAGAAATAGTAAAAACAGACAATACCTCCAATAATTGTTGGCCTTTTGACTGCTGAGGTCATCAGAAACAACGCTCCAGTTCTTATCTTGCAAAGGAAGATTTTTACATATCATGAATTCTCCGTGTGAGTCCTTGCTGGTTTCTGAGCTACTGAGGTGAAATGGAGAACAGATGTCATGAGGCAGTATGCCTTTGGGTCGATGAAGCAGAGAGCTGTGTATCTCATGGTCAAGCTCTTTTTCGTCACAAGGGGCCTTGCACAGAGGGCATCTTTTGTCACAGCCTCTCACTATTTGGAGAAGGTGGTCCTGCGGCAGAGTTGGAAGGTCATCGAGAGCCTCGACTACATCCACATTTTGGTTGAACTCCTGACTGAGACCTAAGCGCATTGTGGCCAGTAACTCTATTAAACACTTAACAAAGCAATCCCAATCTGTTGTGATGCTGAAGAGGGGGCTATTTAGAGACTCCTTTTCAACGGTAATGTTTGCATCTTTCTCTAAAATGAGACAGACTCTCTCCAGCAGTGGCTTTGTATCACAGAGCACTCCACTTGCACCTTCTGTTGTTTGACTTACAGCCGCCGCAATCTTCCCTATGACTTCTCCAAGTCTTTGTTGCTTTACTTTACCAAGGTTGGTCGAGTCAGCCAAGTGAGCAACCACTGTGTCATGAATCTTTGTTAGTCTGTAGTCTTCATAGAACAACAAATATTGTTCAAAGCTTTCAAAGCAGTCTTCATTAATCAGATCTTCCAGTATGCTTTGGTGGAAAGCATGTGGAGACTGATACTGCTTAACCTTATCCTCAATCTCCTTTGCTATATGTATCCCCAATGACTGATGGATGTACGCTAGCACTAATGGTTTGATGACCGTGGATATGAATGCTTGGGCCACTCTCTGGCGCTGATCTCGTTTCCTAAACTGGTAAATGAACTCTGCTGCGTACCTATTCTTGGTTTCAGATATATATGTCAGAAGTTCCTTCTCCTTGCCAAAACGGTCATGTAAGTTTTGGAAATCTTGGCATGCTGCATTACACACATGAATTTTTAAATCGACTTCAAAAGCTGATCGGATTTCTAACGATTTTTCTCTTAAACCATTTTCAATCATTTCTAACAGCTCGGTGATGTAGCTTTCTGAGAAATCTGCCGCTAAGCTGCATTTATTTGCACTAAACTTTTTGTATTCCTCCATGATTTTGTTGGCTAACTTTTGAGCCTCTAATTTTTGATGCATATTGTTGTCTTCAAGCATGTGTTTCAACCGGCTGCGATATCCAAAATGTTCATCACATACTTGGAAACCGGAAGGCTGCTTTTGGCCTATGACATCAAGTTTTTCCATGTGTTTCTGGAGGCCACGACTGATTAGATTCTGCCTCAGAACCTCTGCCACCCTTGAACTGATGTCATCACTTTCTGAAGGCCTGAAGTCAAAACCGGACAACATCTTCTTCCACACGCTCTCAAACTCCTCTTCCAGTTCTTGATCTTGGAGAAGAATATTGGTGGACTTGCTTGTCTCCACTAGTGCAACTAACTTGAACTCTTCCTCTCTTTTCAGTGATGTTTCAAATTTTTCAATCTGTGACAAAGAACAGTGTGACTCAGTGATTGTCTCCAACTTTTGCTTGACCTCCTCAGATACTCTTTCCTGGAGTTTGTCCATGTTGCTCAAAAGCATAGGCATGAATGTTTCAGAATTCATTTTGAGATGTTCTTCTGACATCAGATAGCTTTCTGCTTTTGATTTGAGTTTGTGTACTTCTGATTTGATTTCCTCCAGCGCTTCTTTCTTCAACTCACTTAAAAGGGCATCTTGAGTAGTGCCATCCAAAGCCTTTGTGGCAATAATTTTGGTTGTTGCCCCCATTAACCAGCTCTCCATGTGTTCCAGAAGGCCATCTTCCCAGTGGGAAAACTCTGTGCAGAGCAAAGAAAACACTAAAGCCACATTGATGTTCTGTAGACTAATGGAAAATGAATCACTTTTTACTTTATCCCACACCTGAGACAACTGTCCAATGAAATCTGACTCTTCGGTCTTGGTCGAACATCTCTTTAGAGCTCCAAACAGGGTTTCCTTAAGCTTCAGCACATCATTTGTGTATTGTTTATCAACTGTTTCAGAAAGAGACATATTGGGCCAAGGTCCTTTCACAAATGTGGTGCTGCTTGTATTTAATGCATGGTGATTGTTGCTATCTCTTTTGTCTTCAGTCTGTAGCATCTTGCAAACATGCCTCAGCTGGGACGCTTGTAATACGGCGTCTAAGCCCTCATCTTGAACCAGGCGATTGCAAATAGGAAATACACCGCATTCTTTGGAGCGGAGGAGAGAACTGACCATGACCTTAAATGTCGTCTCAGTCTCTTCGCCAGCATGAGGAGAAATGTTCTGGAGTAAAACGTCACTTAATCCTATTGCAACTGTGGCCATCATATTGTCGTGAATTAACATGTCGGTTTCAGTTCCTCCTGAAGCTAAGCCAAGACCTTCCACATCAAGTAGCAAAAGACGATCATAATCTAAGTCTTTTCTGCGATCATCAGGGAGACTTAGAACAGCCATATATACCCCTCTGTTGGTTCTTTTCCACCCCTCTTGGAGTTTAACACCAAACAGGCTGGATAGAACCACAGCATTCCTAGCCTGATGACCGCCAAGGATCGTCAGCACTCTGGTCCTCAGCTTCTCTTGACGTAAGGAGTGGTTGAGCTCTGCAAAGACGGAACCCAGCCAGCATATGGGGATGTTTGATGCGTCTCCGTCCATTAGTTCCAGTGAAACCCCATGGAGGAGAAGATCCGCTGCAAGTTTGGGCAAACGCAACACATTCTGACTTCCACTGGAAGTCAGAGAGTGTGTGAGCTCAAAAATCAGCCCCATCTCACGGAAAAAGTGTTCAATGCCTAAATTGTATGTTTTTGACTCAAGAGACTGTGAATGCAAGGCTTTAGCATCTTCAGATGAATCTTTAAGGTGCAATGATGAGTCTGGTGTGGACTCCAAATGTTCCGTGGCGTTTTCTGTATTATGCAAATGTTGCTCCGCATCTTGCGTTGTTTTGCAGCACTGAGCAACGCCTGATCCTTCATTGTTTACTGGCTGTTCTTCAGTTTCCTCTTCAGAATCTGTCCAGAAACTGTCACTATCTGCACTGTTATCGGCTTCATGTTCGAGGTTTTCTGTCTGTGACTCTGGGAAACTGTTTAGTTTTTCGGTTTGTTGTAGTTGAAGCCTCAATTTGAGCCAAGTAAGGAAATAAGTCCTCTGAATTTTATCCTTTGTGAGAAGAGCATCTATAAAAATCTTCATAGCTGGGGTCATTTTGTACCTTTTTATCTCTGCCAAGATGTTTTTCTTTTCGTCTTGAAGTTGGGGTTCAGCTTCTTTTTCTGATTTTCTGAGTTTGCTTTCCTCCTTATCTATCTCTGCCAGTTTGTGCCACAAATGCCCCTGCAAAGGGAGTTGTTTCTGCTGGAATGCGACTGATCCCTCATCTAAACCCTTCAATATTTCCTCCACTGTGGCCATTGCTTTTTTGCAGACTGGGCTTTCATCCACATTTAGGCCAATATCAAATGCTAATTTTGCTGCTGCCTCAAGTGTAACAGGCTTCAGACCGTCTGGTACCCAACTTTTAAGGATTTCACAAAGCTTGTTTGCCACATTCTCCTCACTCAAAGTGCTCCCTGAAAGCACAGACTCTTTGGGAAGCCATAAACATTCTTGAAGGCTCTGCCCACCGTACTCCATAGTTGCGTTCTCTTCTCCTTCTGTGCCGGAGACGTCAATTAGGATGAGCTTACTTGCCATGGCTTTACAAGATTCAAGGAGTTGCTTTTCTTTCTCCTTAAAGTCACCACAGGAAGATTACAAGAGCCGACGATGTTTGACATAAAAGTTTGAGACATCTCTCATGATTGCTGGCATCACCTCGTAAATTAGAGATGACAAAAGGGGCTTGGTAAATATCTCTGTCGACATCTCCGGTGGGTAGATACCATCCGAGCTCTACAAGGCCGTTAGAGAGTCTTCGGGGAACTTGCCCTCCATCCATGCCCTTGTGAAGGAATGTGTTTTTGCATGATTTAGGTCCAGTCAGAACATAGTTAAGCACTTGTGACTTAGAGACACTGCAACGGCCAAGTTTTATACATGAAATAATTGGCAAAGGTGTACTTGCCAAATTGCCATTTTGTACTCTGCCATTAGTAGATCTCCATTGACCCAGAACAGCTCTTAACGGCCAGAGAAGGAACTGACTGGGCTTCTCTGGATCAACGTTTGGTAGGACCAAAGGCACAGCAAACTTGCACTGCGTCATGCGCACAGCTATCTCCTGCTGCAGAAATGTGTCGGCAGATATAACGACAGATGCGACCAGATCAAGGGGGTTGATTGCACTTGTGGGGTTTTCTTCAGAACTGCCGAGTTTTCCCTCTGGTTGTTTGCCATCCTCATTGAAAGGGTCAAGCTGAGTCTGGCAACAAGAGCTCCGGGCATCTTCACTGAGCAGCCAAAGGCGTCTGAGGAAAGTATTTGGAAGATCTTTGAGCTCTTGAGGCTGTTTGTCCTCCAGAGTCCATGTGTTGATGTTCGACACTGATGCAGAATCAAGTTGTCTAGTACTGTAGGCCTCAAGGCCAAGCTTATGAAGAATCTCTGCCTGGGCATTGTCCTTCAGAGGTCCTAGTGACAAAACAAACAAACAAACAAACAAACAAACAAACAAACAAACAAACAAACAAACAAACACAAACAAACAAACAAAAAACATTATTCAAGGATGTAAGAACTGTATTTTAAATTGTAATTTTGTGGATTTAAACATTATATTTTCAATAATATGATGTTTAAATCTATAATCTATTATTCAACATAATAGGAAAATGTTGAATAACATATTTTAAAAGAACTCTACTGATTTAAATTGTGCATATTTTGATTTCAAACCTAGCAATAGACTGAATACTGTTGCTATTTTACATAAATAACATCCATCCATTTTCCGTCACCCTTCTCCCTAACGGGGTCGGGAGTTGCTGGTGCCTATCTCCAGCTGCGTTCCGGGCGAGAGGCGGGGTACACCCTGGACAGGTCGCCAGTCTGTCGCAGGGCAACACAGAGAGACAAACAGGACAAACAACCACACACACTCACACCTAGGGAGAATTTGGGAAGGCCAATTAACCTGACAGTCATGTTTTTGGACTGTGGGAGGAAGCCGGAGAACCCAGAGAGAACCCACGCACGCACAGGGAGAACATGCAAACTCCGTGCAGAAAGACCCCGGGCCGGGATTCGAACCCAGGACCTTCTTGCTGCAAGGTAACAGCGCTACCCACTGCGCCACTGTGCAGCCCCATAAATAACATACGTGACAAAAAAAAACATCATGTTCCAGTCCTAAATATGTGCACATTGTGACATTTACAATCACAGTAGAGTAGTTTATTTGAGTCAACTCTTGATCTTTGTTTTCACCCTGCCTACGGTTCTATGTCATCTTCTATTTCTGCCAGAAGATGTTGTGATGGATCACATCAAACACCTTTGTGTTCAGCTGTTACAATGCTGAACACGTCTTTTTCATCTCTCAAAGTTAATGAAATGAAGTGGATCGCTGGGTTTTGGAGAACACAAGTTCATTTGTGACAATTTCAAAAGCGATTGATCGATGGGTGACTGAATTCTTCATTTCCAGTCATCAACCTGTTCCTGGAGTGGGGAATGAGGGTTTTCCCAGAACCATTGTGACAGAACTTTGCCCCACTGTCTCTGCAACATTTGACACAACAGAATGAAAAAGTAGTTATCTAAAACTATTCTTTGTTGCCGTTATTGAACCAGTGTTCACTGATGCGAAAATACGTTGAAACAATCAATAATACTGTGATTCCATCCAAGCATATCCCTCCTCGAATGTAAGAAATATCTCCATTTGTTTTCAGGCACAGGGAAATGGTTAGCCTACAGAAAATACTGTTCCTAATGGGCTGAACAGTATTCCATGACACAGCATCTCTAACGTTCTTGTGGCAAAGGAAATTAAAATAACTGACCCCACTGTTTTCTGAGATTTGAAGAAAGCAGAGACACAGTTGTGTGATTAATTATCCATTTTCCCTCCAGCAGTCTATAAAAGTGTCATCCATGCAAAGCTTCCCACTCGCCAGTATTTTAAAACTGAAAAAGACACATTCCTAGATTTTAAACTCGTGTGCCTTATGGAGTATAATAGACATGATCATGCAGAGATGTGATCACACATACATGTTTCTGGAGGGTGACACATTCAGACTTTTGAATTCTGTTTAAACAAGTGTCCCAAATGTTAGCTAAATGTTAAACATTGGTCTGTTTGGGTGAATGACTGGATTTCGCATGTTGAAGATAAAAACACCATTCATGAAATGGGGATTTTAACACTCTGGAGATACTTTAGAGCACAGTTTCTTGGAAGTATTTTGATATTTCTCACTTTAACTAGGCACTATAGAGTGGAGTGTAGTTATAATTTAAATTTTACACCCATCTAATAAGTGACCTTTGTTTTTTTTTTAGTGGGTCAACATTGCAAAATATAACAGTGGCAAGTGCATTGCTGTGTCAATGGAGATGGAGTTCAGATGCCATTGTTGTTGGTTGTATCTTAAGTTAATGAAGGCATGCCTTTTGCTTTGGGCACTTTTAACCTCATAATTGTTGCTAAAATATTTTAGGCGACGATGAAAGTCAGTTTTGATGACAAGCTTTCCCATGACATTCCAGCTGGTTGTCTATTTCACAATAAGACTTAGACAAACTACAATAAGGTCGATTCATCACCTCAATTTGATGGCTAACTGAAAAGTACGAATATCTGGGGCATGCAGTATTTTCATAACGCACAGGGCAAACGAAAGTTCAATAAACATACTTTTCTTTTTGCTGCTTGGTTTTTTGGTAAGCTTGAAAGACATTGTGAATGCCTATAAGTCGCTGCACTCTGTCTTAAATGAGGTTTTCCTCCCTCATCTGGCACATCCGCAAGAGTCTGGGAAACTGGCTCGAAACCTATGAAAAAAAAAAATTCAAAATGTCAGTAAAATAAACACAACAGCAACCACAAGACAGTAAAAAGCTTTGTTTTATTCAGTAATACCACAAATATGCAAAAGTGACTCGGCACGCTGTCTCAAAGGAATGCTCACTTGAAAAGGAGATAATGCACAGGGCCTGTTTTACTGGACTTTTATCTTCCTGATCTGACTCTAACGTCACATCTTTCTTCATATTTTACTTCTCTACAATCCAATCTCATCTGTTCCAAAAGAAGTGTGACATGCTGATGCGAAGACATTTTTTCTGCCAGACATAAAGATTATGAGACGAACAATGAAACCAGTTACTCAGCAAAGCGTTGATAAGAGCTGCTGCTGTTTAGGTTTTATTTGGCCTCTGAAACAGCAGACATCTAATGAGGAGGTCAGGAGAAAACATAGGAGTTAGTTTGTTAGTCATTCCTCTTTATTGCACTTAGAGTACATATTTCATTTTTTTTTTTTTTTTGTCATTTTGATTACAGATAAGGAAAGCCGCAAATTCTGTGTGCCGGAAATTTAGGCCATTGCATTTAATTGACCAAAAATATCTGTTTTAAACAAAATTATCTATGTTTACTTCTGTGAGCCATATTCTTAGTGATGGCTGCAGTTGTATGAATTACTGCACGGAAACAATCCGTCCGCTGCATTGTTGAGGCGTAATGGAAACCCGGGCGGCTTTGATACGGGCTTCCAGGTAATGTGCATCCTTTTATCTGCCATTTCTCATCTACCTCTCGACAAAAACTGATCGATTCTCTTTAGGTTCAGGTCAGATCAGGTTACTGGCCAATCAAGCCAGTAACCTGAACCGGCTTTTGCTGCCTTTGGCAGTGTTGGCAAATGCCAAGTCCTGAAAATGAAATCAGCATCGCAGCTAAGCTTGTCAGCTGAAAGAAGCGTGAGGTGTTCAAAACTCTTCCGGTAGATTGCTGGGTTGACTGCTGACTTCAGAAAACTGATCAGCACCAGCAGATGACATGGCACCTGAATTCATAACTGCATGACATTTTACACAAAGCATATTCTTTACCTCTTCACGCTACTTCCTCTCTGTGAGATCTTGTCGTCAAAATAAAATTCAAACCTTGACCTTTGCTGAAAAGAAGGTTTTGGATCACTGAGCAACACGCTTGTTGTCCATGTATAAGATGCACAGACTCCAGTTTCAGTCCAGTCCTTGTAAAGTTCTAACAAATTCTTGATTTTGCTTGACAATCCTCTTTAGGCTGCAGTTTTACCTGCATTTCCTGATTAACCTTTTCCTACCACAGCTGTTTCTTTCTCTGAACTCTCTCTGAATATGAATTTACATAATACATCATTTTCACCTTTTGAAATAAGTGACTAAAAATATTAAACTTTTACAAAGCATTCTGCTCTTTTGAGATGCACTTAAATATGCGTATTGTTTTGCTTTGCATTCTTAAGCATTCATACATTTCCAGCGGGTTTTGTTTTAAATCAGAGAATTCTTACCCCCTTTTTCTTCTTGTGCGTCTGCTTCATGGAAAGAGTCCAGACATCTGGTTGTCCCGTCACAAGTTAATTTATACCCATCGGTTCGGTGATAAAATACTCCTCCTCTCTAACCATACTGGAACCAAATGATCATTATTTACACCCACAGACACATTCAGGACCTGCAAGGAAATGGCCTGCATGCTTTTGCAAAAATTCCTTACATTGCAGGCTTGACACTTAATCTTGATAATAGCACAGGATTGCAGTCTTTCACGGCGCTGCTGAAATGTATTCAGTTGCCAAAAGGATTATCATTTCCCTTCAGGGGTCAGTGACAAGGCTGCAGTCAGTGACGCACTAAAGCCTCGGACGTATGTCATTTCTCAGAGGAAGGTTTCTTATGACAGAAGAGGAAGAGTTAGCATGGTGATGCAGAATTTTATTCACGTGCAGCCTTTTTTGTAACTCTACCAATCTGTCCTGTTGTGGAAGAAACCTTTTTGCCACTGTACCAATCGTATTTGGACGGACAATTTTTCACAGAGTTCAGAGGCCTCCGCTGAAGTTTAAGTTTGTTGAGAGAGAATGCCAAAGACTGAGATGTGAGTCCTGACTGAAGTGGCACTTTAGTTGCCACTTCATTCGAAACTCGTTGTACCAGGAGCATCACGAAGAGGAGCTTTTCCTCTACATTGACTACGGTGGTGAGAGCGTGTTCGGGAGCAGCCTGAGGGAAATCTGACCTTCTCCTATCACTTTCCCATCTTTCTGAGACCTCCATTGTTCATTCATTTAAATATTAAATATTAAATCCAGCTCTGCAGCCCACTCATCCCAGAGTAAACATATCGACTGCTCTTTCGTCTCTACTACACGTCACTGCGCTCTCGGCGAATTCGTCTTTATCATTCCTTACATCTGAAACTCGACTCAGGCTCAGTCTCTCATGAATAATCTTTATCTCAGGGTGAGATTTTGTCCAGTAGATGAAGGTTATTTGAGTAAATAATCAATGAGGACTTCAATTTTACCAAGTTCCAAGGGCTGATTGACACAGTGACATTACACATCTCTGCTATGGTGTCAACAAAAGGTGCTAAAGGAGTTAGACATCCAAGCTCTTCTGTTAATATTTAATATTACAGCTAAACAGGAATCAAGATGTAGACCGCACCTGAGATGTGCACGTTATCCAGTTGGAAATTAAATTTGTTTTCATAACCAGACTGTGAGCACTTAATTGTTCATGAAAGCTTGTTTTATGTTTATTGAAGCCACATTAAACGGGCAGATGAAGCCGCATGAAGCCTTTTCTTTCTAAACAAAAGAGATTTCAAAGCTGTGATGCTCAGGCCTAAGTGAGAACAGTGGCTCCTTGTGGCCAACTGAAGCCACTGCAGCCTCTCAAGAGCAAAGCTGAAGTACTGGATCTGTTTGAATCCAATGTGAACAATAAAACTGCGGCGTTGAACATCGTGAGTCATGTGACAGGGGTGTTAAAAACTTAAACTCCACATCCTCAGAATTTGACCATTTAAAACATCATTAAACCAAGATCTGTTTTGAAGTGAGAGACAACTGCCAGTTACTTTATTATTATTATACTTTATTATTATTTCAGAATAATAAACTTAACTTGTTTATGTGCTCACTGCTTAGTTGTCATTATTGCAGGTTTTAAAAAAAATAGAATCACTTCCTGTTTCATGCATTGAATTTGGCATTAACAGGTAACAACCAAGTTCACTTTAAACTTTAAATCCCAGCTTTTAAGTTGCTTGTTTTTTCTTTATGTGAGCTGCATGCGTTAAAAAGATAAAGATGATCATAAGTTAGAATTCAGGATAGCAATTTGGATTCATGATAAACATCAGGTTTGGTTTAGCCAAATAAATGGCTTGTTATCATTTTAAATTCAAATGTTTCAGAACATTATGCAAGATTAACTGAACAAACAGGAACTTGGGATCTGTTCCACTCATTTACATTGATGGAGGGAATTAATATGTCACAAAACTAAAGGTCAAGATTAAAAAGACAATAACTTTCCTGATAGTTCAGAATGTCCATTTAGGAAGGTAGCAATTTTTGCATCACTCATTTCATAGACATCTCCACTTGTACTTTGCATTATCAGTGGGAAAAGCTTTATAACTAAAGGCGACACAAAGAAAATTGTATGATATTTGCATTCGTAAATGCCACATAAAAATGTGTGCGACACAAATACTGGAAAGCTGTACGTCCACCTGAGGGATAAGTGCTCTGCAGAGGAAAAGATTACAGCTTCTCTATTTCTGTCCTACAAAGCTCTTTAGCAGTCTTACCCTTATGTGTCTGGAGCTGGAAGTGCGAGGCGTGTGTGTTTCATGAGCCTCAGAGACGTCTGCAAACGGACATAATCAACGTTGTCTTCACGTTGCCTTTCCCCGAGAAGTCCTCTGCTGAATTGCATGATTGCGCAGACTTATTTCTGCATGGACTTTTAACTTTCTGTTGGCTGAACTGAGGACTGCAACACAAAGCCAAGACCTTAAGGAATATTAAAGACTCAAATAATAGTGGTCAAGATGTTGATCACAATGCTAACCGCCATGTATGTGATGGTGAAAGTTGTAGAATCGGTAAGCTGATTTCATTAACATATGACTTACTTATAGACTGCCAAAGATCTGTGTTGAGAATCGTAGTTGCAGCAGTTAAATGCATACATAATACATATTTTCTCGTCTCCAAATGGTTTCTTTATGGAACTGAATTTTAATGCAACTTGCTGAAGGAAACTATTGCTGCAACCATTAATTTCTATATCTTGCAGTCAGTTTAAATCTGGCTTATTCAATTGACATCAAAATCTGTATGTGATTTGTTAGAAATTTTCAGTGGAACTTGTTTTCCAAGCAATGGAGATTCACTTCCAAAACTTCAGAGTGTTTCGAAAGGAGGAAGAAAACACTCAAATGTAACTTCTAACCCACCCCCTTTTTTTTGCTTTTAGATTGGGGCCCGATTTGCACAGAAAGACGAACCTTTGCCTTACATGGTCTCTCAGCCTTTGCCCTGGCAGGTTCACTCTGTGTCTCACAGCCGGAGGAGCAGCAAAGCAGAAGAGGTTAGTCTTACCAAGCTCTCTGCGACTTCTTTATTGCTGATGCCATCTTACTACCTGCAGTTACCAAATTTATTTCTATGCATGTATCCAAATCCCGTCTTCTGGGTTCCTTCAAGGGGTCTTGTCCACTATTTTGTACTTTTGACTGCATCGGCTGCCCTTCTTTTGGCTTGGCTGGGTTTTAATTTTCATGAATTCCTCAACATCATAAAATCACAAAAATTTGACTTTAGTGGGATTTGCACCATTGGCAGCACCAGATATGTTTCCCAGTACAAATATGTAATTAAATTATTAACTTTTTGACATTGTACTTGTTAAATTATGATTATGTTTGACTTTAGAAAAAATTACTTTCAAGACTCTGATGAATCATTACCTATAAGTCCATGGATGTTTGCATAAAATGGACACCTGCAACCTCTCAGTTTGCTATCATGCAGAAGGTTTTAAAAAGTTTCTTGTGGGAAAAAAAAATAATAATCCAAACACATTTTGTCAAGCTTCAAAATATCTGATGGCAAATGACTGACGATAGGAGTGATTCCTCGCACCTCTCTTGTACCTTTGGTGGAGTTTTCTGGGCCTGATTTGAAAGGCACCTCTGTGATTGCTTGACAGTGTAAGAAAAATAATTATGGACTAAATCTGGCCGCAGCTTCAGTTCACTTGTGCCTGGGTGAGAGCAGAATGCACACCTTTTGTTAGTGTCACAAAACCGGTTTTCAAGCTGAATGCAGGCACCTAGCCAAATTTGCAGGTAAGCATGCTAAAATGGGACAGTTCTCCGACTCTGGCTCCCCCGCCAGTTCTCCACTTGAGCTGTAATCCCAATCAAGAGGATTTGTGTTTGAGGTCATTATTCAAGCTCTGGATCAAAAAAGGGCACACGGGTGAAGTCACACATGCAGAGCTACCTGATGCCCCCCAAAAAAAGCAGCATGTTTTGTAGGGCGTCAACGGATTCTGCGAAAACTAGCACGATAATCTATCCATGTGCACGATCACTTCCGTTCTCAAAGGAATGTGAACAAAGTGTACTGCAACTTCCAGATAAGTTTGTGTGTTTTTATCTGTTGATCGGATGGGGGCTTTAGTTTGAACGAGATTGTAACAGAGTTTTTTTTTGCTTTTGCAGTTTGACGGCTACAGGAGGAACAGCATAGGCGTATACAGAAAGAGTAAGTCTCAGGACACTGACTGTTTATCCTACTGTGATTGGTTGATCTTTAAAATGGATTTTTGGATAAGTCCAACTTTTTTTTTTTTTTTTTGCAGATTAAAACTTATCTAAAATAATAATTAAAAAAATCTCATGACATAATTAATCACAGAACTACTCAAAAAAATACATATATATGTTTTTTATTTATTTTATTGTTATTTTTATTTGCTTCCTCTCATTCTCAGGGTCCTGTACCAGCAATGGCACATGTGGCACTCCATCAGTTCCTCCTCTTAGCCCTGTCGAAGTTGAAAAAGCAGCATCTACCATCCAGAACCACTTCAGGAAATTCCAGCAGAAAAAAAACAAGAACGACAAATAGATGAATGGTGAGGGTTGCTGCGTTGCAGGTGCAGTTACTTTGAAAGGCAACAGGAAGCAGGTGGGCCAAGTTGATTCACCTCAGATTAAAACATAACAGCCTATAAGCAAATTTTGCATTTATGCTGAAATTAGTTCTGAAAATATATCACAGGAAACCAAACAGTAACATAAAGCAGTAGCCTTTATGACAAATTTTGTAGCGTCACTAAGAATTCAAGATGACAATTGATGTGAATTTGTGTGTCTGAATGAATGGTTTTCATGTGCATTGCTGCCAGGGGGGGTTGTTAAAATGTGTGTATTTTTTTGAGCATGCTGTCATTTGTGTGACTTATTTTAAAAACGTGGCAAAAACTGTGAACATATGTTTCTTTCAAAGCATCCTTGTTGAATTTTAAATTCAGGATATAAATAAAATTGTCTTTAAGACTTTGTTGTTCTGATGTTTTCCTTTTTTTTCACTCTTTTATACATATCTACAAATGTAGAGAAAAATGGCTGGATTTCACAATCACATTAAACATATACTGATACTCCAAGGGAGGCTGGAGAGACAAATTTAACGTGTGGAAAGAAAATACACGCAGAAAGAGCCTGGGCTCAGATTTGAGTCCAGGATCACCCAACTTCAAGGAGAAAGTGCTAACAGGTGCATTGATGTACAGCCTTATACTAAGACATTCTTAGGGCCGGTTGCACTGCAGCCGCACAAAATATATGTATTTTTCCATTCTTAAGACTTTGATCAGGAGTTTGTTTCATATATTTAACAGCTTGTCTTGACAGAAAAATTAAACCATAAACATGTTTTTACACTTATGCAATTTCACTGAAATGTATTTTTTTTTATTTTTTTATTTTGTCTCTATGAGTATGGTTTTCACAAACTTGCTATTTTTGACTTTTGCTTACTTTACCGGAAAAAACAAACTAAACATTCAAGGTATGGGGAGCACATGTTAAACTCCCTGTTATTTTAGCAGTGCTACTAAATAGACCTGAAAAAATAAACATCATCACAGTTTATAAAAAGATAGCTTTATTGCACAAGGTTTTAAGTACTCTTTTTTTTTTCCCTCCGCTTTTGTTTGTTTTGATAGAAAAGAGAATGTAGGGTTAAACACAAGCAATTGCAAACTGAAGCAATGTTTCCCAATAAAAGTTTAAAGAACAACTGCTGGATTCTTAAAATTCGTATTTTTTTATTAATGTCTGTTCAATTCGCCTCGTCCCCCTTTTCTCTTTTATAACCAGGAAAATTTCAGAACATGCAACGCTGCTGCCCCACCCCCAAAAAGCTCATTGACAAAAAAGGACCTCTAGGTAAAAAAAAAACAACAACCTGTGATTAAGTAAAAACAGAAATAAATGCAAAAATAAAAATTGAAACTATGCAACAAAATGCCCAATAAAAATCAAATAATATCAGTTAACATTGCATGGTCCATTCTGACATGTTGTATCTGGTCCATGGATGAGGATAAAGCAGTTATTTGTTTAATTCTAAGTTTTCATTGAATCTTCATCACATCACCTGTTCTTCAGAGTTTACATTGTGCCCTAGTTGCTAGTGAAGATGTCGAAAATAGTAGTCATTTATACAAAACACTTCATATGTACACAAGTCCTTTCCTATGGTGTAGAAATCATTGTATAAAGGTGGACAAAAGGCTACAGAGGAGGGGAGGGAGGAGGTTCTGATTGGTCGACAGATGTAGAACAGAACCGATGTGAAATATAAGCAGTATGCAGGTCAGTTTGAAAGCATGTTGTATCGTTTTAAAGAAAAATCCACCCCACATAAGTTTCACATCACATAGCTGCAGTTATGGACTTATTTGAGAAACGCTGAATTATTATACAACGCGTCTATGATTGAAACATTTTGAACTGGGTGAACGGGTTTCCATGAACAAGGTCAAAATTACCCATTCATACTCAGACATACTATCAGACTACCACTAATATTTTCATAAACCGTCCTAAAGTTGAAAGGGGAACAGTTTTCAAAGCCGTCATCGAGGTTCTGCTGTGATTCTGGGTGGATATTTCACATCTCTTTCTTTTGCAAGTTTATTTTATGTCCAAGTTTCAAACATCAGCGCACAAACAGTTCTTGTTCCTGTGGTCAAGTAGCTCAGTGTTTGCCTCTTCTGACCACTTTCTCCAGAGGCCACTTGGCCCGTCCATCCGCGCTCCTAATTTCAGGGTGTCAATTTATGGAGCAGGGACTTCTTTTCCAGTTTGTGTTTGAAACATGGCTAAATTCGAGTGTTTGGAAGGATCAGCTTGGCAAGAGCTGCTGTGACTTTACCTTCTTGAGGTATTTTGCTTCCAGGAAGGCCAACGGCAGAAAATCAAACTCAAAATACTGCCCTGCCATCCACCCAGAGCCATACAAAGTCGTCTTGGTGTTGACAAGCAGCATATGGTTTCTATGCAGCTTGCCAGGTGAGATTTAGCCAAACCATACAGAGGAGTTGTGTAGATTTGAGAAAAGCCACAATAAATGGAAACATGTTCACCCAGATCCTATTGTTTTTTTTTTAAACATTGAAGTCTAATATTGTATTGTCAGTCCATCCTGAAATAATTCATCTAAAAGCTAAAATTAATGGGATTTATACATTAAGTTCAAATTAAAGCTCACTTTAATTTGAACTTCCCAAATTAAAGTGATTAAAAGCAAATTGAAAATAAATCTCAAATTTACAAAAATTGTGCGAGCCTAATGAAAAAGTTCTTTTTTTTTTAAAACACAGAATTATTAATTCACACACCATTTCAGCTTGCAATTAAGATGGGGTGGAAGTTTCTTTGAAAAATATCACATTCACTTTAGGCAAACTGACTGAAAATTGGAGGGAAAGCATGTTGGTTAAAAGTTTATTTCATCAATCCAACCAAAATCCATGTAGTTGGAGTAAGGAAGCCCTTATGGGGAAAAAAACAGGCTTAATCCTTTTCCAAACTCATTCTTCTTCCCAGGACAAGTGTTTGCATAACTTAAAATGACAAGGCAAGTAAATGCATCTTAACACTATGTATAGAAATCAACACATATCCATTCTTGAACTCCAAAATACAAACATACATTGAAAGAAAAAAAAAAAAAGAAAAATTCTTACAGTTATCTGCAGTAATATCTGTCACTGGCCTGGAGAAATACGCAATCTGTTCGTGTTCGTCAGTTGTAGTTTGGTAGTGGCGTTGAGTCTGTGAACACAAATATTTGGAAGGTACAATACAACAAACCACAAGAGGCTCAATCACTTTATAAGCTTTTCCTTTTCACCGTTTTCTTTTGCGACACCACACTTCCTGCACTATCTGAGACCACAATAAACCAGCAACACGTCTCGCACTATATTTTCACTTTCCTGTGCTCGCCCTTTTCAAAAAAATCACACGGGAGTCAACGTCTCATTTCTCAAGTCCCAGTTTCACCAGTAACTTTCACACCACTTTCTTTCTCTCCAAGGTCTTCAATCCACAGCTGTGCTACCCGTTTAAACCTCCCGTCTTCCTGTCTCCTTATCATTTAGCGTGATGCTTCACTCGGAGCGATTGTCTTGTGATCTTTTAATATATATTTTCAATTAGAACGGCTTTTATATGTCTCTGCTCTTTATTCATATATTTGCTATATATTTGAATAGAAATATATATGTACATACTTTTTTTTTTTTTTTTGGAAAACAAACATATATGATATCTTTTTTTCTATTGCGAGAGCCCTGATGTTACGTTTTACCAATGCAAAACTTTTGGAGCAACTCTTTTTTTTTTGAACAATTATTGTTATGAGATTACAAACTTTGGGATAAGAAATGAAGCATGAAAACAAAAGAGGGAAACAAACCCCAAAACATTTCAACCATAGAATTGAAACTTAAATTCGAAAAAGTTGGAGAAACTTGATTTTTTTTTGTTTGTTTTTTTTTTTTAGCAAATTCTTATATAGTAATCTTTTAACACTATATAATTTCATTGCCTGTTCATTTATTCAAAATCATACAAATACATTTCTCAAAAAATTTGCTGAATGTGCGCATTCAAGCCGTCACTGAAAGTTAAGAATTTCTGCACAGACGTGCATAAAGGATATCCCTTGTTCGGTTGGTCTGTCTTTGTCTGGCCAGCATGCTAGCAGCACATCACAGTGACACTGTATGAATGTGATGGGGGACGGGGCAGGAGGAAAGGAGAGGCATGGATGATGGAGGTGTTGTGAAGGCGACGGTGAAATGACGGGATTGTGGACAGTAAAGGAGTTGCCTAAAGTCTTTGTCCAGATAAAAATAAATGGAAACAAAAAGGACCCTCTCACCATGCCTTGCAAAACTATAAATACTCCTTTAACTTTTTTCATATTTCCTTCGATGCGACCTCAAACCTGAATGTAGTTCTTAGAGATTTAGTGTGATAAACCAACACAAAAGCAGCATATAACTGTGAAATGGAAGGAAAACGATACAATTTTGAACTAGAAAACGTAACTTGTGAATATTTCAGCTCTGGCTGTATGTTTAATGCAGTTGTTCCACGGGGAGACAGGCTCAAGTGTCTTGCAACTAATCGCGAGTTTTATTCCTCAAGTTTCCTGTACTTTTCTGAAAGTACGGGGACTAAACCCTGAATCAAATTACATCCTAACAACACAGTTACCATTATCCACCGGGGGAAATTCGTATGTGCAGTGCTAGTTTGCATAGAGTTCAAATTTGGTCTCATCCCAAATTAACTGTCTTCAATAAAAAACTGCCAGGATATTTTATGGCTTTCTCTAAGCAATGGCTCTCTTCTCATTCCTTGACATTAAATGTCAAATTTGCAGAATGGCAACTAACATTTGTTCTGCTAAAAGTGTTTTCACTTGAACTGTCTCGGAAGCTTTTCCAGAGTTACCATTATGCAGGAAGCTCATTTTAACTGAGCCACTTTGCTGCTACTCCGATGACGCTCTCCTGGTCCCTGTGGACATCCAGGTCTTGGTGGTTTTTTTGGGTGTGTTGTCCTCCTTTCTGTTTTCAGACAAGTCACCTTTAAACTGCTCTGAAATTTTTACCTTGCCGTGCCAGTTGTGTTCCTTGGTCTTCATGTCGCTATTGGTTTATTTAACTTCTCTAACAAGTTCTGCGCCGAGTCGCAACATGCCGTCATTAAATTATGACAAGTTAATTATTTTCTCATTAAGTCGGTTCTGTAGCAAATTGGTTCACTGGATTTTACTTGGGGGTATTAGCATAAAGGGGGTGAAATAAAAATGGAATCCACACTTTTTACAACAATATACATATAATCATTTTAAATCTGGGTATCATTTTCTTTCCTCTTTACAATTATGTGCTACTCTCTATTGGTCTATTTTATAAAGTCACAATATATATATATATATTTTTAAGGTTGGCTGTTGCAATGTGACAAAATGTGAAGTAAATCAAGGGGGTGAATACTTTTGCAAGGCACTACATTTCTAATCCTCAAATGAAAGCTTATGGACCCTCTCCTTCATTAGCATTTTCATAACTCACCTACACCATGTTGTTAGCAACAGATATCAAATCAAATCTGAAAAAAAAATAAAGAAATAAAATACTAGAGCAAATTAAGTTTAAATTGAGTTAAATTGTCAGCATCATCGTTATCATTCTGTGTTTCCATAGGTACAAAAAGAAAAAAAAAAACAATTGGGGAGGAGGGTTTTGTTTTGTTTAGACACAGACTTCTGCCCAAGAATTCAGCATACAGATTGGTTTTAAAAAGGTCCATTGTTGGTGTGTGCCTGCCACATGTACACATATATATTTACACATATACATCCACGCACACAGACGCACGCACACACGCATTCACTCATGCACTCACGACATTTCTGTTACTTGGATCCTTTCAAACTGTTTCCTTGTGCACATAGGGTTATACTTCCATCGTCTGAAAACAAACTTAAACCTTTTGGATAAATAAAAACAAAACAAAAAAAAAGAATCTAGATTTCACTCAATGATGCTTGACATTTTTAGCTCCTCTTTCTATAAAATATTCCATTGTGACCACAATGCTGGGTCATCCATTGCATGTACAAGAGTCATTCTTTTGCCTCTAACATATGGATCTATGATGGACTAACCTTACAGAGCCAAAGTAACACAGAGGCTGGGGATTTGTGCATACAGCAAAAGCATCCTGCCGTGGCACAATGCTGAGATATGAACGAATCTTCCATCAGAGAACAAAAAGATTACATATTCTTTTTTTTTAGAAAAAGAAAAAAAAAAACATTAACACATCTTAAGCAACCTGGTTCAATCTACAGCTGTCTTGTTATAGAAAGCAAGACAGTGCAAGTTAAAAGCATTTTGTGCATAAGTTCTGTGTCCTTGCCTGAAAATGAAGATAAGACTGAACAGATAAATCATTTTTGTTTTGGCAAGTGATTTCCAGGGTGATTTAAAAAATAGAAAGAGAGAGAGAGAGAGAGAGAAAGAGAGAAATTACACAAATATAACGGAACACAATCAGGCAGAAAGAAAGGCAAGCCCCTGTGCTGTGGACACCCAACTCTGACCCCTTGAAACAGTTGTGTTGATGGGAGCCCAACCAGCTCCCTGCAGGCTGGCACAGCACAGGCACTGACGGGTAAGCTGTGCATGTGTATGTTCGTCACCCCGATTCACCATAGAGGCTCCAGGCAAACGCTGGTTGAACCAGCATTGTATTAAGAGTTACAGTGACAGGCCTCGCTATTGGCAGGCTACACCAGTGTGTAGGACTTGGAGTAGGCTCCTGACCCCCCATCCCTCTGCTTCTGCAGTCTGCCTAATCCCGAAGAGCTGCTCTCCAGGAGAGAGTCTCTGGATCCTCCCATTTTGGAGGAGGAAGAAGAGGCACCTCCAGGGGTCCCCCCTGAGGTCCCTGCTGCCCCACCGCCAGAGGAAGATGACGCGCCCCCTGCAGCAGCGGTAGCTGCAGCGGCGGCAGCAGCACTCTGAGCCGCAGAAGCAGAGGAGCTAGGCATGGTGAGAGTCCGCTGGGGAAGCGTGGAGCTGCTGGAGCTGGCAGACAAGCCTCCACTTCCACTGCCTCCACCGCCGCCTCCTGTTGCTCCTCCAGAAGACGCCCCAGAGGAAGTGAGGTTTGACAGGCCGGAGTGGCCCATGGTCAGAGCCTGTTGCTTTGCAGAGTCCATAGTCATGTGACGGCCCTGGCTGTGGTACGCCCGCTGGGCTAGGCCACGGATAGAGGCTTCGCGTGGTGGAACAACTGGACATGGGTCATGGTGTTCTGACTGCTTTCGGAAAAAGGGATCAGACTTCATGTACAGGGGCAGGTTGCAGTAGTCGCCTGGAGAGGAAAAAAGAAAAGAAGCTCATATTTAACTTGAAGATCTCGCTCAAAACAAAAGGCTATAAATGTTGAGTTAAGAATTATGCAGCTGAAGAAAATTTCAAAGATCTTCAGTGGCAGATTCTGTTTGACTGTGGACGTCAGACTTGCTGTGGACGAACTATTTTATTGGAGTGCATAAATTGGACCCTTGTAGATAGAAAAAAGACCTTCCTGTTTGAAAAGGCTCTGTTCTGTTAGTCATATAACATTTCAAACAATGACTGGAACATTGGTAATACTGCATTTCTGAATGGTTTGACAAAACCATTTACTTTGTGTACAATTTTGATTATATCCTTGCTTGGTGTGAATCATTGGAATTCCAAAAATCATAGCTTTACAATGACGTATAACATGCGTATGTATATGGAAAGTGTATCAAACCCCCCTGCATAGCATAAGAGCGTTAATGGGTTTTAAATACAGATCAGATTATTTTCACATATGCATAGGTACTCTAAAATAAATGGGAAACATTATCCACTTACTCTTGGCGCGGTGTGGAATGGGCACGGCTACATTCTTGCCACGATCGTAGTCTTGGGGTTTGGGTGGTGAGGCAGTGAAACGGCAGATACCGGGCTCTGATGGTGTGCTCATAGACGTCATACTGTCTGCGTTGTCGTTGGTACCTGTGGTCATCTGATCAGATGAGCTGTCGGATATAAAGCACTCTGTAATCTCAAATTTGGCATGTTGCAGGTGTTCCTCCAGCTTTGCATGCTCGTAGGCTCTTGCCAGTTCTTCGTAGGTGGAGGAGGCACTCTCGGTGGACACCATGCTGTTGCGGCCCTTGTCTGTGACATAAGAGAAAGTACATTTTGTCCAGTGTTTTTTATGCGCTCAAGAGCTCAAAAGTCACAGTCTCCTCCGCACGGTTTATTTGGTACATGTTAATGGCTGTAAGTGTCATTTCACCCTTGTACCAACCTGTGTCCTGTGAGAGGCTGGCACTGTAGCTGTCACTCTCTGTGACAGTGATACCATGCTGAGAACCAACTGTGCGCCAGTCTGAAGTGAGAGTGCGGGCTGGCGTTGAAGCCTGACACTTGGTCAGAGTCCACTGACTGGAGTAGCGGTTCCTGATGCTGTGGGCTGACTTGACACTCTTCCTTGACACTGGGTCTGGTGGCAAGCAGAAGAAAAAAAAACCCCAAATAAATAAATGAGATGCACACATGTACAGACAGAGTTTACAGTCAAGAAAATGGATGAACATTTACAGAAAAAAACAAAACAAAAACCACAGCTTAACATTTGTGAACCAATATTTGTCCCCAGTACCGTGACAAAAAGTTGATATGTGACAAGAAATTGAGCAGAAAAGCAGAAATTTTTCACAGTCGATGTTTATACCAATTACTCTATGATAAATATGGCATTTGCACTAGAGGTTTCTGGTAAAATGAACAGTGATGGAAAAGAACACATACTGGTTCCTGGTCTGATGTCAGACATGTCTATCAAAGGACCTGTGTTTTGGATGAGGGCAGGGTGGTGGACAGAAACACCAGTGCAGAAGCTCTGAGGATTCCCAGTTTGGTTGAACTCTGTGTCTGTCACAGGAATAGTGGCCTTGTCATCTCCTACAACAGGCAAAATGAATTTAGTTCATCAAACATACAAAGTAACTGTTATTAATCTACAGATGACTTAATCCAGAAAATGTGAAACATGCACAACCTTCTCATTGTTTTTATTTATTTATTTTTTTTTTCTCTCACCGATTTGCTTGATGCCTTCTTTGTCCTCAATTAGCAGCTGCACTCTGGGGATGTCAATGTGTAGCCGTGGGCCCTGAGGAGGTCCTTTCACTGGCGTGTCAAAGCTGCGGTTGTTTTTACTAATTCAGAGAAACAAGATTAGCATACACAATCACCTGTGTCTTTCAGAAAACGCATAAAGCTGACTTTCAGGGTACATTTAAGTTTTTTTTCTTTTATATAAAGCTAAATAAAATGTTGGAATTTGGGTCACAAAATAATGTATCTCACCTGATGAGCATCTCTGCCAGGCTTTTGGCGTCTAAGAGAACAGGAAATATAATGTGCATCTAGTCATATACATAGAAGTAATTCTTTTATTTCTTGTTAATACGTTTATGTAAACCTTATTACAATTACTTGTAATAAATATCACAAGTCATTGTGGTATTTTCTCTGTGGTTCGACGGGAACCATGTGATTTCAAGGAAGGACAGGACAAGCGAAATGCTCTTTGTCCTGTAGCAAGCCAGTTTCTGGTTTTTGTCACTCAGTGTTAAACTATGATTTGTAATACCAGCATAATGAAACTCAGGCTTGGTGATAATAACACTCAATCATATGAAAACTGTAGAATCTGGCACCACTTTAAGGTCAAAAACTACAGGTACAAAACACTTAAGGTAAAAAAACAAAAGGGAAATGGCGAAAGTGTGACAGAGGTATCTGAGTACTCTGAGATTACTGTGGCCAGCCATTAGCTTCTTACTACGCTAGGATTAGGATTAGTTTCTTATCAACTCCAAACTGACGGGCTATTTCACAGTTTTTGATTAGTTTGATCAAAACATTTTAAGATGCATGCAACTTGCAGTATATTCCTTATTTGTGACAACAACAAACTAAGCATTAAAACCACGTTGGAGTCGGGTACTGAATACTGAAATGGACTGAATAACACTACAATAACCGCACATCCTGTGGTTTTCTATATTTCTGAAAACTATTTTTTATTCTGCCCCAAAAAATATTGCTGAAACCCCAAGAGAGGAACTCAATATTGCGGCACTAAATAAAACTGCCAACGTAAGATATGAACTGCTTAGAACATTTTAACGGAGCCTCACTCTGCTTTACTTTTACTGTGTTTGTGCGTTTTCTCTTTTCTCACACGGTCACTTACCCCGGAGTCTCTTCAGCCTCTTCTCTTTGCGTTTCTTGCGAATGGCGACAAACAGCAGCGCAACCCCAAGAGTCACCAGAATCACAGGACAGCCAATTGAAAACAGTTTCTTCACGTCATCATTTTTTTCCAACGGGGACTTAATGGGAGGAATGGTGCCTGTATACAAGCAGGAGGATATTGTCAGTGGCTTCTTTGTGACTGCAGTATTGTCATATTAAAACAAATCAAACAAAGACAAAGAGTATCTACTCACTGCCGTCGTAGTTCGGTGTTGAAAACTGAGAACTCTGGTTGCCACAGCCAGCACTGTTACATGCTTTCATCTTCAGCTCATACCAGGTGCCTTCACGTAGCTCTGCCAGAAACACATCTGTGGTGGCGTTGGTGCGGACATGCTGCCACGTCCACATACCTGTACGAAAGCAAACTTTCATCTCGAGTTCGATTTAATTGTACTATGGGATTACCTGGAAAACTGTCAGTAAAGGCTGCACGATCTTGATAAAGGTATACTTTTTGATGGTTTCTTTATTTTATTTTATTTTATTTTTTATTATCAAGAACATATTTAGCAGTTTGAGACTGAAGAACAAATGTCCCACCTTTTGGTCTGAATTCCAGTGTCATTGAGGTGATTGGACAGCCTCCGCTGGCCCAGCCCTGCAGGTTGAGGCGAGCATGGGTGGAGTTGACGTAGGTGAAGATCGGCTGGTCCTTGTTGAACTGAGGCTCTGAAAAAGCAAAACACCAAGATGGATCAGTTTATGTACAAATAAATATCATCAGTTATTATGAAATAGAGTGTATAGTAGCACTGGTGGTAGATGAAGTATTTTTACCACTAAGGCAAATCTAAGAATCCAGTTTATCGTCCTCACTAAATGGCCTTTCGTCGATAAGGGACTTGCCAAATATCAAACTTCAGGTAGTATCGTCACAAGGTTCTTGCTTTTGCCATGATATTAAGTCAACTATGTTGCATCACAGCATGTTCATCTCCTGAACACAGACCTCATCTCCATCCTAAAGTCTACAGTATGACTGCTGGACATTCCTATGATGTTTAAACTTTAGTATAATAGCTTGAATACAAATTTGTCTCCTTTAGAAATGACAAATTTGCCATCAAGAATGAAGGAGACATGACGAGGTTAACGTTTTCTTCTTGATGACGTGACTGATTTCTTTTTATTTCCCCATGATGTAACTGAAGGAAGCAATGTGTTACGACGTCACTTAAAAATACATCCACAGTGGCTCCTCTACTGCACTTCCCTCCAACTCTGCATTATATTTCTATACTGTCTGACAGAACCTCGTTAATGCTCTTCTTTTTAAATAGCTATATAACTTTGATATTTACTACACCGTTATACCCTCCTTTAAAGTCACTTTGGATAAAGGCGTCTGCTAAATGTGGAAACATAAATTAAGTCATCAGAACAGTTATAACATCATCATTCTGGTGTTATATATAGCAATCATGGTGAATCTCAACTTCTGGCTTCTACTAAAGAAATAAAAAATATCTCCATCTCTCATTATTCTGGCACTTAGCACAGAGAAATAATTGGTGGTTATCACAGCCGTTCCCAAACAGGAAGTGTTTAATTCAAAAAGGCTGTTTTTTCACAAAATGCAAGTAATCATCTGGTTTCAACTACACAACTATATATATTCAGTTCTAATTAGCTTATTGATTATGTCACTGCAGAGTATTTGCAAAGCTTGGCTCTGGTCAGTAAATTACACCTGTTTAATCATCTCCTGCTCTCTTTTTCACATAAACTGGGTTTTATTCCCAGCAAAGCCGTTCACATATTTCCTCACTGAAGTTGTCAGAAAGACAAATGAGTGTAACTTTGATAGAAAATGTGCCCATAAGGACTGCATTTTTCTTAATCCTGGCCACTGTTGATGCTACATGAAACTGGTGTTTCTTGATACGACATCTAAGCTGTACTTGACAATACTTACCGTACTTAAGCAATGGTAAGAGAGCAAAGTCATAAAGGACTGAATGAATTAGGCTGCAGTTTTACTCCTATGCTCACCTCTGCTGCATCACCAACTAAACCAACACCAACTATAACACTTTTAAGTTCAAAGTTCTCAAAAAAAGCTACTGTGAATACCAGAGTGCTTATTTATGTTAATGCACAGCACTAATGCAATTATAATAGAGCTTGTGCAAAGATAAATATAACTTTAAAACATAATATCTCAGCTTTTAAAGGGGATCTTCCTTCTTTTTTTTTTTTTACCATGATACTGTTTCCTCTTTTATAGGCCTGTTAATATTGCTGTAAATGTTTTAGATTCAACTTTTTCTGCTTCTACCTCGCCCGTGGGTCTTTGCCTCAATGATCTCGCTGATGCGTCCAGCTCCAACGCTGTTCTTGGCAGCCAGCTTGACTTTGTACCAGGTCCCACAGCGCAGGCTCTCCAGTTTAAATGAACGCTCTGATGAACTGATGAAAACATCTTTCCATTCTTCTGTGTTATCAACAGAATACTGGAGCACAAAGCCTACACGGAAAGAAAGACAGACAATACTCATAGTGATCCTTGTTCTTTTGTACCCAAGTCAAAGCATAGATCCAGATGAATGACATGATAATTTAATGGGAAATTCTAACAGATTCGCTTGGCAATACATGGAAAAAGTTAGGAAATTAGTTATTCTGATTTGATTTTTTACATCACAAAGAACTGGATTTTATGAGGGGTATATACAGTTTTAAGATCTGCATCTATGATTACTTTTGAGTGCTTTGTTGCAGTCCTTTCCAAACGTTATGATGTTGGTACCTTTACTGTCCACCAGATGGCAATGAAAGACTACCCTTTGCTTTCAGTGAAGTCCAAATAGACAGAAAGTGTTGCTGCTTTCCATCTTCGCCGCCATTAGTTACCTACAAACCCAAAGCCTGGGATGGCGCTGACTGAGCATCTATGCAAATGCGGGTTTGCAATATGGTGACTGTTTTTATAATCAGCTTCCTTGCAGAGCCAGCTTCCACCTGCTATAGGAGTATTTCTATCTATCCTCTGTCAGTCTTTGCCTCTTTTTCATCTCTATGTAATTATGCACATCTGAATGTGTCCACTCTGTATTTTAATCCTTTGTACTGTCTGTTTCCCCTCATTTTCTTTCTAACAGATGGTGTGACCGAGTCCGAAGCATTGCATTGGTTACTACGCAAAATTTGAGCTGTGTTTTGAAGTTTTAAAGTCTGCCACAGAACAGAATAGCACAGCTACAAGCTGTAATAACCCAAGAAGATGCTAACTTAAAACAGATTTTTAAAATAATGCAGATTTTGCCACCTTTGTAAATCTAGTTCTCAGTACCTTTTCTTTATTATTCCTGTGCAAACTGAATGGAAAACTCAAAAAGAGCATAAATGTTTGCTGTTGCCAATTTAGAATTAATGCAGAAATGTTTGTTTATGGGAACCTTGAGCATTGCATAGCACAGATGCCTTACAAGCAGGCAGGCATTCTAGTATTCACAATAGATACACAGATGGGATTATGCATATATGCAGCACAGAACGATGCATGCAAATACCAGAGTGTGGAGCACCATTATTTGAAATACAAAACTGCACGTCCAGCACACTGTTTTTATTGCTTCCCATTTGGATGTGCACATTGAATGCACAAGAGTTTTTCTGTCCGTTTGCTTTTTTTTCTGAGGATTTTTTGCAGGTTGGTTACTGGTATGTAAAAAGAAAAAGTGTCAGATTTGGGTATGATAAACACTTAATGAAATCACTTTTGAAATCTAATTTCTTCAAAGTTCATCCTTTTTTTTTTTATTAACAAATGCTGCACAAAATTAAACCATGGACAAAGTTATACACAATGTTGGGAAACGACCGCACAGCTGATGTTTGATGTGTCATATAGGTAATAACTGCAGCATGAAATCAGACAGCTGAATCTGCAACGCTCCCACCGCCCCCCTATCCTGACAAATGGGATGAACAAAGACAGCAGCTGAAACTTCATTTGCATGCATGCCCATTCAGCCACACACACTGCAGCCTTCCACACAAAGAGATCACCAATAATACGATAATCAGATAGACACACAGTCAACAGGGAAGCATAAAAGCAGGACACCACTCAATGAATTGATGGATCAAAACGAACACTGAAAATGTGGCAGGTAACAAAAAAAAAAAAAAATCATCAAAAGCAAACAGTGACATACAGAAAGAAGACAGTATGAATTTAGTGGTTACTTGTTCATCATATATAATCAAAAGTTACTTATTAAGTAATTAAATTCATACATTGTACACAGTAAATTGATCAAAAAGAGCAATACATTTTAAGGGTTTATTCCTGTTCATTTAAAGAAAAGGGCTTGAATGTAAAGAAAACCCAAAGTGCAGTTTCTCAGAAAATTAGAATGTTACATAACATCAATAAAACACTTAAATTGCGAAACTGTCAGCCTTCTGGACAGCATGTCTGTGTACCGTACATTAAAGTGCTTCTGGAAAGTATTTGTATTTACAGCACTTCAATTTTCTCACGTTTTGTTATGTTGCAGCCTTATTCAGAAGTGTACAAAGTCAGTTTTCAGAGGATTCTGGAGTTTAAACGTAGTGGACCTGTGGTCAGTTCAGTTGATTGAACTTGTCTTTGAAAGGCACACACCTGTCTGTATAAGGTCCCACAGTTGACATCAGGTCAGAGGTCAAACACCAGGCATAAAATCAAAGCAATTGTCTGTGAACCTCAGAGACAGGTTTGTCTTGAGGCACAAATCTGGGGAAGGACCCAGAAATATTTCTGCGGTTATGAAGGTCCCAATGAGATCAGTGGGCTCCATCACTGGTAAAAGGAAGAAGTTTGGAAAAACCAGGACACTTCCTAGAGCTGGCTGGTCATTTAAACTGAGCAATCGGTGCAGAAAAGCCTTAGTCAGGGAGGTGAGCAAGAACCTGATGGTCACTATATCAGACATTCCTCTGTGGAGAGTGGAGAACCTTCCAGAAGGACGAGCTCTGCATCAATCTATTGATGAGCCTTGTGAGGTAGAACGCTGGACAAAAACTGCTCCTTATCAAAAGGAGCATGATAAAGTATTTTTGAATTGAATTGAACTGAATTAGAAACCAGGTACGATTCCATCACTAGACCACCACTGAAGCTTGGTGGTGGCAGAATCATGCTATGGGGAAATTTTATTCTATGTGTAATACAAATTCTATGCAAAGAAATTCACTTTCTGAGATGACTGGCAAAATATATTGCCCCTTTATGCAATATTCAAACTCTTAACCAGGTCAGGGAAATGAGAAGGGGGTAAGTACTCTGAATCTTATAAAATTGTAAGAGAAAGAAAGTTCAAATCTACATAAAAAGAAAAAAAAAAAAATCCAAAATACAACCAGTGAACTGAGACAAGAATTAACTAAAAGGTAAAAAAAAGAAACATATTAGAGAAATGGTGAAGCAGAGAAAAACAAACTGAAGCTAGAAGTTCCAGCAACAAGAGATCATGACAGAAGCAATGTGAACACGTTGGAGATGCACTGTAAAATCAACATCTCATCTCTCTCTCTGGTGTCTTCACTTGTCATGTCAGCTGAATTGACCATTACAATTAATCCTTGTGTTGGGGCAACACAAAGAAAGCCTTCGTTTTAGTACAGCAACTCACCTCTGATGGAGCTGCCTCCATTGTCCCCTGGAATCCAGGCGAGAGTGATGGAGGAGGTGGAGGTGGTGGAAACGGTAAGACGAGGCTGATCTGGAGGGACTGTGGAAGAGCATAGAAAGTTCAGAGTCTGCTCTTTCCTGCTCCCGCAGAATCATGGCTGCTGACGAATAGCTTGTTCAATAGATTTTTAATTTACCATGAACAAGCTGCAGCTAAAACTCATACCTTGCACCAAAAGGTTGACTATGATGGTGTCGAAGCCCAATGTGTTGGTGGCTGTGCAGGTGTAATAACCAGAGTCTTCAGCTTTGACGGATCGCAGCACCAGCGTCCCGTTGGCCAGAATGAGACGCTGTCCATCGAGAGACACTGGGATTGCTGTGTCCTCACTAAAAGAAGTGAACAATTATAAAAGAAAGGTGACAGATACACAGTACACGGAAAGGATGGTCACCTGTCTTTGGTCCATTTGATGGTAGGTGTTGGTTCACCTACGGAACTACAAGGCAGACGCACCTCCTTCATCCAAGGAGTGGTTACTGTACCTCCAAATGACAAGATTTTGGCAGGGGCTGTTCAAGAAAAATGGATACAAATGAAAGTAGTACTTTTAATATATATATAAAGAAATCGCTTGAGGTAACTCGAATCTAAAGTACAAAGATGTGTCTTAGTTTTATTTAAAAAAATCCTGTCTTTTGTAAGCAATTGGTACACTTAACTATTTTAATTATTCTGCTGTTTTCACTTTATACTTCAATTAAAAGCAGAAAAAAAAAACCCATCCTTCATTGTGGTACCATAAACCCAAACATAAAAATATTTGCATATACTTACAAAGTTAATTAAATTATATATTAAAGATTAACTGTTTGTTTTTTTATTAGTTGGGATACATTTATCAGTTCTCCTGTTAATACTTTGTCCAGCTTTAATCTGGTAACTTTGTGTGGGATGTGTGAGCTAATAATTTTGATTAATATAGTAATTTCTCAACTTAAGCACATTTCTTAATGTGCTTAAAATAATGGTTGCATTTTTATAAGACATGTTTATAAAAAAAATTGTGCTGGTGTAATGAATGATAAATTTATTTTACTTCAAGAATTTTTACACATATTTACAGAGGTTACAGCTGCATGTGGAGGAATCTGCTATGATTAACAAGCAATTCTCTGAAATACTAAACACCCTATGTGGGTCAAATCAATAAAATGTCATTTTTAATATTATCAAATATATAAATCCCTGGATAAGCATAAATCAATGTACTTTTATTTGTATGATAAGCAGACGGATACTAATTTTTTTTTCTTTTCTGTGATTCATAAGAAAGTAATGAGTTTTCTTATGAATCACATGAAATTCATAAGAATTTCCTAGGATTCATATGTGACTTTCAATGTAATTTTTTATGTTATCCATAAAAAATTAAGAAAAAAAAAAAAGATGATTATAGGAGAGGACAAAGAGGAAGCATAGAGGACACAAAAAACATCCTCTCTGGTCACATAACCTCTTTTTTCAGTGCTACTCCACCACCTGCTCTCTCTTTTTCTTTCCCACACTTCTAAATGGTTGTGCTCTAGTGCACTTATGTTAAGGTTAAATTAGGTATTGACTGTTCTAGCCTGGAGGACACGGGTTTTTTTTATACAGCTGCTGATCGGATGAGCCCGGCACTCACACCAGCAAGCCAGCAAACCTTTGCCCTTGGAGGTCAAAAGGACGAGCAGATAAAGAAAACGGACATTTCATTCATACAACTTTTTCCACCTTTAGAATCCGAAAGCCTATTGATTAACTGTACACACACCGCCTGTATCTTGGTTTGCGTGGGAGTTTTTCTCCACTCCTGTTTAGTCATTTTCTCTTCCCCCTTTTGCCTTCCCCCTGTTGTCTTTCCTGCTGTCTGTCTCCCCTCCTGATCACCTCCCTGGCTGGAGGCATTTTGTCTGGTGCACTCTGAACTCCAAAATCAATAGCACACCCCTGTGAAGTCTTAACAGGCAGCAGCACAGAAGGAATCAAGAGGGAAAATAAATAAATAAAAAACCTCGATACAGTGAGTCGAATGAGGGGCAAAGTGAGAAGAAGCTGAGTGGTATCAAGAAAAAGCATCCTTCAGGAATCGTTGCTTTTGTTTCAAAGAAAGCAAGAGGTTTGAAGAGCAGCAACTACTCCAGACTTAATAGTGTCAAAGTGCTTTGTGAGAATGAATGAAGATGCAAGCAGTGAAAATCAATCAACACAGTTGACTCAGAGTAAATGTGTCAGAAATTGCTTTTAACATGATTTTTTTTTTTTTTAAATCTGTGAAAGCAGCAGAAAATGACAACTTTCTGCTGTCTTTCAAAAGTTCCACATCTGTTAATAATGGACGAGACGGCTACATAATTTGAGGATCCTCTCCGAAGCTTGAATCACATGCGAGGCAATGATTTTTAAAATAGTGATGCCCTTTAATTTAAAGAAAACATTTAAGTTATTAAATATTTCAGGCTTATGCTTGAAAGAAAGCAATGGAGCAAGACCTCTGACAAAGTCATTATCAAGCCGGTATACAGATTAAAGTCCTTTCAACGAGAAGCCGGAGAAAGTTCAGTTCTGCACTGACCTTCACTTGTTGCTCTGTTGCTGGAAAAAAGGCTGCTATACTTTCTCTTAGGAAAACAAACTTGGCTCTTTGGTAATATTTTTGGTCATGAACAACATGGACAAGCTATAAGAAGCATGCATGTGAAGCAGGCAACAGATGACTTGAGCAGACAGCCAATCAAATTACTCACAAATATCAGATTTTTCTCTCTGTTTAGCCTTTAAACAGCAGAAAAGCCAAAATAACTTTCTTTCTAATTATTTTTTGCTGCATACCTATTTGAAAACTAAGACTAAATTTTATTGTTCACTAAATATCAATATAGTAATATAGTAATTACTGGGTTATGTAATTTCAGTATCAGTCAATTACTTATTTTTCTGCTTCAATAATAGCAATACATTCATTTTCAAAATTTTAGTTGCATATTTGTAAAATTACTCTGCTACCTCGAAATTGAGTTATTTCTACTTACAGGTAATCATACCATTACAACCGCTGTTTGCCATGAGGTGGAGTATGTTGTGATTGAAACCTCTAAATATGTTTAGTAGTCATGAACGATGCCACAGTCCCATTGAAGGGCTCACCCTTTGCAGCAGGCTCCACCGTGACTTTGTCGCTGATGTTGCCGCGGCCGGCGGTGGTGACAGCGGCAGCCCAGATCAGGTACTGCTGCCGGTGGTTCAGGTGGGTGATTCGGTAAAGAAGAAGTTCTGGGTTAGCTTCATACTCACTTGGCAGCTGAAATAAAGCAGACAAAACATGGGGTTAAACATGACGGACACATCTGGCGGCGTTATAAAATGGCCTCTTCGTTCTGATACTCTGGGACTGGTAAAAAACAAAAAAGAGAGAGAGAGTCTGAAAAATAATTCCTATAGCATAATAATAAATAATCAGATGACTTTTGAAGGCATCTTATTTGCTCTGGATTTCACTCTAAATGACTGGAAACAAATACAAGCCACTTTTCTCATCGTAAGATCATGAAATAATCTTGAATAATTTTTTATCTAATTTTAATAATGAACAACTCTTTGTTGGACTGTACGACATACAATCCCAGTAAGACACATTGTCGTTTGTGTAGCGTGACAAAATGCGATAAAGCTGAAGCGGAAACTTTCACAGGATACAGTAGATGTGAGGAGAAGCACTGAGTGAACATCACTGCTGTATATTTTGTTTAAACTGTGTTGAAGTAGAACAGATAAAATGATGAGACAAAGTTATAGAGGTTTGGGGGCATGGTACACTTGTTCTAAGGCAAAACTGTCTGAACGTATAAAGCTAGAAAAGTGGGCAGCGATGGTGAAAAATAAAAAGATGTGAAGGTTTTACTGGGGGAAGGGAAACCCCCTTGCCCTTTCCTCCACCGTTCTCCTGGGAGATCAAACACAGATATGACAGAGCAAGACAACAGGGAACAGACTAATGAGTCAGTTGGAGATATCATGAACAGCCATATCTACAGAAGGGATCTTTGATGGAGGACAGGCGAGGAGAGTCACATAAATAGAGAAGGAGACATGGCTAAAAACACACCAACTCACATAGACTGAGGCACCGACACACAAATAGATGCGCACACAGAGTGGCACACACGACCTGGAGGTGGATATGTAATTGCAGTGTGTTTAACCCGGCCATGTGTCTGCTGTCTAGACATGTACGCATCACTGTCCCCTCAGCACACACACATGCAATCCCACATTCACAGAGAGAAAAATCACTATTTTTTCTTCCTGCCAATCACGATTCTCCTACCCACCAATTATACCTGTATTCCCTCAACTCCTACTCCACACCTACTCTTCAGCTAACTCAGCCTTCTCGTGACACACACACACACACACACACACACACACACCCCCACACACACACACACACACACACACACACACACACACACACACACACACACACACACACACACACACACACACACACACACACACCTACACACACACACACACACACACAATCCGGATGAACAGTCACACACTTTCACACAGTTGTCCTAGGCCATTCAGTCCATTTCTGTGCTTTCATCTATGAATAGAGTCATAAAAAGAAAACGGCATCACAAATGTAGCACATTTGTGCGCCGGCATCATTTCACATCTTCCACCAGCTAAATCACGTTTTACCACACCTCAGTGATTTAACACTAACTTACATTTCTGACAGACAGCAGCTTGATGAAAGGAAGGTTGTGATACAGGAGTCAAGTGGGTTGAAAAGTCAGAAAAAAAAAAGTCACATGAGTAAGATCTGCGAAAGCTGCTGAGCTCAGATGTTTTAGTGCCGAGTGGTGCAACAAAACCTGGGCTGGTGGCCGGGACATCAGTCTGACTGGTAATGATGGTGACCAGTCAATTGGAAATAGTGAAAAATAAGACCTCATCCGATAAGTATCAATGTTGTGGTAGCCACTGTTGAGTGTTGAGTGAGCAACTAAGTCAAACAGAAAACGTAGTTTGTTATTTTAAATTTTTTCACTTGAATGCACAAAAGATATGAGAGCCATTTCAAGTATTACTAACATTTGTTAACCATGTTAAATGTGGTTATATAAGGTTCCAAATTCAACTTACTACAATAACTACACAATTATTTGGTCTGTTTTTTTCATTATTCAAAGATGCTGTTTTATAGAGAATGTCAAATCTTCTCCTGCTACAAATAATGATCACTTACTGACAAATATATTTATTAAATGTTAATTTCTGATATTGTACTTCCTTGAGAGAATTTGTACATTGCCAGTACAAAGCTTTACAGAAACTGACCATGCATTTCTGATTGGCGTATGTTTAGTAAGTACAATGCTTTAATCAGATTTATGTCTCTCTCTTTTTTTTTTTTTACTCCCACGAACAAGTCATCATTGTCAAAATTACTGAAATTTGTCTCTAATGTGTTCATTCCCTTTTGTCTGTGCCATTCTTATCTGGTTTCCCTCCCTCTTTATCCAATGCACCATCTTTTCCTTTCCTTCACCACTGCTCATCCATCTCCTCATTTTCCTCTGTCACCACTTTTCCCTATTATTCCACTTATCTATGCATCTATCCACAGATAACCCCATGTGTTTTCAACAGTTCCCTCGTAATCCCTCCTCCCTTCAAATCTTTCTCTGCACATTTGTCTCCATATCCTCTGCAGTGAGTGAAGGAAAAGGATGGATGGGTGGATTGACACATGGAAGGAAGGAGGATTGTACAGTGTAGGTGGGAAAATCTTGGGAGGAAGGATTGACAGAGTGTGCACTGCTGTAACGGATATTAAAATATTCCTCTAGCGTGGAGATAGCGGTGATCCGGGGAACGATAGAGCAAGATAATGAAAAGAGGAACAAAAGTACTCCCCGCGCGGAGTGTCTGACCCCCCCCTCCACCCTCCCTCTCTCCAGTCGCACTCATTTACATAGTAATCATCCCAAACTCTGCATGGGAGCTTGGGAGACAGAAAGAAAGGCCGAAAGAAAGAGATAGATGGATAGATGCGTAGATATAAAGAATGATTTGTGAGGGAGGGAGGTAAAGAACAAGATGGATTTATTTTTTATTTATTTTTTTGAAAGGTCCGTGGGGTGCATGCGTGTGCTTGGATGTGTATCGATGGCAGATGTATTTCTTGGTTTTGAATTCACACAGTCATAAAAAAACATTAAACGCATACTGTGCATGAATGAAGCACTTTGTCCCTGGCGTGATAAATTTCAGAGTGTTTTTCTACTTAAATGTGTGCATGTGTGTGTATGCGTGTGTATGCGTGTGCGTGCGTGGAAGCGTGTCTGTGTGTGTGAGTGGGAGTGAGAGTGTGTGTTTGCTCTCGGCTTGTTTTCCACCCAGGTTGATGAACAGATGAGGTTGTCCTGGCAACGTGATGAGACGCAGATATGTAAATGAAGCTGGAGGGTGAGCTTGCATGCACACACACTGCAGTATGAGGGGAGCTAATTTCACGCACACATCTTGCTGAGACTGCAGCAATAGGCCTCAGACACACACACACACACACACACACACACACACACACACACACACCCCCACACACACACACACACACACACACACACACACACACACACACACACACACACACACACATGCACACGCAGGGCGAAACACAGACACATGCACAGAAACTCAGAAACAACAAAAGCAGTACAGCCCTTAATTAAATGAAACTGTCGCCATCCACACAACATACAGAATGCACAACAGAAGGTCTTTCTGTTTCATCAAAAAAAAAAAAAAAAAAAATCTGTCCTTGCTTATTACTTAGCCACATTAAAGCCTCCCTCTTACCAGTTTTTAATCATTTATCAGTATTAAAATCCACCACACCCCTATGGTAACTCACCGGTTGGCCGGAGCCGGAGCTGGAGCAGTAGATGGTGTACTTGCGGATGATTCCATTTGGTTTGTGAGGGGGTAACCACGATACTACGACACTGCTGGCAGAGGAGGGCACTGCTTTAATGCCAGCTGGAGGTCCAGGATCTGAATCACACAAAGAAAAAAAAACCCCGCCATCCTTAGACATTTATTCCTCGTTAAATTATACAATTTTAACTATCTTGATCTAGTTTGTATATTAAAATAAAATGAGTTTGGGAAAACAATGCTTGTGCAGTGGCTAAGCAAAAAGATGTAAAAATGTAAATGTGTTCTTTCAGAGTCAGAATGCTCCAGGTTGGATGGTTTGTCCCCCTCTGGCCTGAATCTGCACTGACCAATGGGCAGCTTAAGCTGCAAAAAACTGTAGAGATGATGGTGGACATCCAGACAGCATCCCCTCACACGCTTTCCCTCGCAATCCTTAACAGCACTGCGGCTAGTGTTTATTGTTTGTTTGAAACAAGTTGGGTAGCGTTTAGTCTTTAAGTAAAAATATTATACAATCCAAAAATCCTTGGTAAAATTGTTAAGAATAATGCACCAAATGATGTAATTGTCTCGTCTCTCACCATCTTGTAAATGAGTTGTCTAATGTTGCCGCATTATTATTTTTTTTCAAGGCTGTAAACTACTTGGCATTATAGTGACATGTCATAAGAGTGACAGTACCAACCTTTTATTTGTCAAATGAGAAAAAATGGCTTCGTTAAATGGCAGTAGGAGTCTTATGCAGGGTTGTGTGGTCTTTGCAGAGTTGGAATATTAGGAAGATAAATAATAATTAGCATTTTTAATAATTAGTATGTCAGCTTGAAATGTTCTTCCCTAAATATCCTTTGGCCTTTTCACAAAATTATATCAAATCAGCTCCAGCATGAAACCAATACTGATGCAAAGATGAACGTCTCATTAAACTGTCATGGCCTCAACAATGCATGCACATATATTTGTGAAAATTTTGAAAAACAATATGCTTTGTAAAAATGAAATGCAGCTCCCACCACTCTCCCACCTCACACCTATCCACGTTGTTATGTGACCAACGTCCATGTTGAATAAAAGGCCTAACAGCTGTAGACCTACTTTTACTACCTCCATGTTGCTTTAGGTATTTTAACTTACTCAGGCAGAAGAAGGAGGTATTTTAGGCCTTAGATGAAAGTGGCTTCAAAATTGATAGAATATACAGAATTAAACTTCAAAACAGTGTTGCTTAGACATTAGCAAAGATATTTTAATAGTAAAATAGTAGATTAGTCTGACATAAGACATGTTGGGATTTGTAGAAAAGCAAGTCCAGATATCAGGTGCAAGAAATAAGATGCTTTTTTTTTTTTTTTTACCTAGTGTCGTTTTGCAGCTGGTTTCACCACATTTTTATTTTCTCTGGTATATTAACAATTTTTTGTTCCATTAAAAAAATATAAACTTTCTTATCAACATTCATCCAATAAGATGTGACACCTGACTCTGCCAATATTCCAACATAACATTTCCTGATAATTTACGAAAACAATAATTTACAGTAAAAGCAAACAATTTTTCTTGCTTTATTTTCTCCACAAAACCATCTTATGTTTTTGTCAATCTGCTGTTGAACATCAGTGTTGTGCACAGATGTTATGCTGACGAAGATTCAAAAATAACCCTTTTGGTTTTTACAAAAAAAGCCTTTAGTTGTGACCTTGCTCTTGGCATAATATTTGACCACATATGTAAAAAGTAACACTGGAAGTGAATTAATGGCAGAGATCACACTAATTGAAAACATCCCATTTAAATTAAGCTGTAAGTTATTTGAATTTCTACTAACATTAGATGTGTAATCATTTTAATTGGGTTATCTTCAGCCGTACAACCACAAATCAGTCATGACATAAAAACCTCAAGACTGCTAAAATGTAAGCTCAAAACCAAACAACAACAAATCAAAAAGAAAAGAGCCCTGGGTCTGCAGGACCTTAAAAAAAAGCAATATAAATAAACGGCCATGTTAAAAGTTCTTATGCTTACTGTCCGGTGTGTTTGGGCATCCAAGAGACAGAGGCATAAGATGTCAGGCTGAAAGCTGACTGTTTGCACAATTTCATTGCAAACACTTTTCCATGTGTTACAGACAGAACCGAAGGCGAAGGGAAGGGTTAAGCCAAGAGAGACAGATAACGTTTGTGAAGAGGTTGCCCCTGGACACAGTGTCAACACATATCAGGGGTAAAAAGACAGACTCCGACAGACACACTCAAAGACTAAAAAAATACACACATTTGAAGAGCTCTTGCGCCGAGGCCAGCTCAGAAAATGGAGATACGGCAAGGAAAAGAGAATAAAGGCCTTTTTTGAAATGACACTTCTTAGAACCCCCTCCTCCCCACTCTCTAGCGCTCCCTCATTTTCTCCATCTCGAGATGCCTGCCTCCTTCGCTGACTGGCCCCAGGGATGGAGAGGAGAGGCGGATACGGATGTAATCCACAGCCCGCCAGTGTAAGCACAAAATTAATTCTCTCTAAGCCACAAAGAATTAATCCCTTTCCTCTTGCTTCGTCGTGAGCTACTCGCACACAAACAATAATGAGCGGTGCACACATATGCAGCGATACGTGCACACCAACCCGAAGACTTGTCCACATGCAAAGACAGTTCTAACCCCCCAGATGCACACACATACCCACGTATCCACACACACTGACTGACACCCTTAGGGTTCTTTGCAGCACACACTTTTTGGCTTCTTAATTTTCATCAGCACTGGTAATGGCACATCAGAGCACAAAGAGGTTGTTAATCAGCAACCTCAGCCGTACAAAGACCCCCTCTGCACCCGCTGGCTCCCTGCCTCCCACACTGCTGCCTAAACTGGGAGGAAAAATCCTTAAAGCCGTTTAAAAAAAAAGCGTCAAGGCAAATGAAACATTATTGTGGGTAATTTAATTACCTGGCTTATCTAAGCTGATACAGCGAATAAATGCAAACTTACAGTCTTCACGGGTTTGGATGTACAGGACGTTGCTCCGAACACCATCTCCGGCCTGGGTGAAGGCCAGAACCTGGATGCTGTAGTTGGTGAACTTCTCGAGGCCTTTGAGCTCCACCTGCTCCTTAATGGTTGTAATGTTTTGCATTTCACCCCATTCTGGGAACAAGATTGGTGAAAGTCAAACTTTGAACTGAGGCATCAAATGATCACTGTTTGAGTATTTACAAGCTTCTCCACACACTGGTACAGAAAAAGACACATTTTTATCTCTTACTTAAGAAACATAGGACATTTCTTGAAATCCAGACATATAATATCATAAGTTTGAGTACAGTCATTTGATGAGAAATAAAACCCATGCTTCAAATTAATATCTTTAAAAACATAACAGCTGACATATTTATTCATGTCATTGCTGGTAAACCATTGTGCAGACTCCTTTTCGCCAATGGAACAGCACCGCAACAATGTTCTTAGATAGCATGGTCGGAATGCTTTTGTTTTGAAAAATCATCCTGCTGAAAGACCCAAAAAGTTGACTATGTTTAGGTTTTTTGGTAGAGTGTACCAGATTTCTTTCATTAAGTCCCATCAGTACAGACTCCATTGCTTTGTGTAATTTGCTTAATGATTAAAAGTCACCAGAAACTGAGATCAACTTAAAAACACAAAAATATAATTAAAATGAATAATTTTGACAGACAGACAGACAGTCGTACCTCCGTCTGGGAACACAGCCCAGAACACGACACGATATCCCTTCAGTACACCATGGAGAGTCATTCTAGGAGGTTCAGCCCAGTTGATCACCGCCTCGTCTGACGTTACAGAGATGGCTCGTACGTTCTGAGGAGGCTGACTAGGCACTAAAGATGAGAGAGAAAGACGTATTGCTAATGTGTCTTTAGCATCTAACCACATACGTCTAAAGGTTTAACTAAAAATAACAGGTAGTCACAACAGGGCTAAGGAAATAACCGTATGTTACTTTTCAAAATAAATAATTTATGGAAGAGTGACAATGGAGAATACATGTTTTCATTTGAGGAATAAACTACCGAACAGATGTGGTTTCACCTTTTCAGATTTCATACATACAGGTCTGTACTAAGTGGAAAGTTGACCACAGACATCCACACATAGGCAGCTCATCAAAATGTCAATTATGTAATCAGGAAATTTACATTTTAATTGAGTAAACCCTGTTAACCACATGATAAAAGTACACAGCTAACCATAGTTGATAAAGAGAACTTGAATCCATGTTGGCAGGTCAAAGCTTTACAAAAATCCAATTGAATATTTAATTTAAACTACCGTGCCATTCTTTGGTTTGTAGGAATAGGTCATTGTTGGTACAGAGAGAACAAGCAACGCATATTTAAACAAAATGTTCACTCTAATGTTTCAGAATGAAAAAAAAATACAATTTTTACAACAATTTAAAGGATACCTCCACAAAGTTTGGCAAGAAATCATTTTGATACACTTATTCGGCATTTCCACATCCGACCTATATTATGAATTCTCTGTTTTATATATTATAAAACAGAGTAGTGACTTATAAAAACAACGACAACAAAACCCTGCCATGCTTCTACTTTGATGTATAGGATCATCTCTCTTTCTCCATACAAGCCCCACTCTGTCTCTTCTAGCCCAGGTGTCTTTGGTATTGGCTGCAACTGACCACCAGCCATTCAGGCTTTGAATTACTCCCACTGTTGAAGATGAACAGAAGTGAACTTGTGAAAGGAGTAAGGACAGGAAGAGAGGAAGAGAGTTAACTAAAAGACAGCATGCAATCAAAGAAGGAGACGGTGCCAAGTCCACCAGAGAATTTCTCTGCAGCTGGTGGAGAGTAAAGGAAGTGAGGGGGGAGGATGGAGGAAGGGAGGCAGAAATAAACGAGGGTTAGAAAACAAAAACAGAGCTTTGCATTAATAGATCTTTGAAGCTAATGATAAATAATGAGGATGCATCAAAAGATAGCCCAATATCCATATTTAGACCTTGCGCAGAGGCAAAGTAAGAATTAGAATGCAGGCAAAGAAAGCAGACACCTAAAAACAACTAAGATTTGGCTTTTGCTTAGCTGCTCAACAGAGTCATACGTTTTTAGAATGATTAGGAAGAACAAAACAAGATTTTTGGAAAACCCTGCTAATATATCGAAGGCCATTGTGGTCTAAATCAACAACAAGGAGTAGATGGAGAAAAGAGACAGAATATAAATGGCGGAATTGAGGAGGAGAGTTAAAAGCAAAGGGGGAGAAAGATGAAAAGAGGGAGCAGAGAGACAAAGCACTCAGCTGTGGATAATTACAGCAGGAAGCCAGGAGAGGGAAAGAGAGAAAGACAGACAGAGAGACAAGCTAATTATAATTATTTTTAGTATGCTTGTTGGTATCATTATTATCATAATGGCCATCAATATCACTGTCGCCAGGGTTACAACCACAGGAAGGAACCAGGAGGGCTACGTCTCTTCTGGACCAATGAGGCTCGGCCACCTGTGGACAATTATGTGACGCATGTGTTCATGTGAACTTGAATGTTTTGTACATGACAAAGAAATTTGAGCATGGGATTAAAAATAAATGGGAATATAAAGTGCTCCATATCGTTCAGAGCAAATGCATGAGTATAAATAAAATCATCAAAAATTGCTCTTTGAAGCCTGAAAAAAACCCCACATTTTTTTTCTTCATGCATTCATGTGATGTTGCTTTTGTGGCTCAAAAATATAATAAGCTTGTAATGGTAAATTTCTGACAAAGACAAATGTTATATTTTGGTTGTTTTGCAATGTTTTCAGCTATAAAATGTGAGACATTTTGTGGGTAAATTATCATTTTTAGCCAATAACTAAGTAACTTTCTATATTTAACTTTTTCTCTGCTCTTAGCTGGGCCATCTTTGGTGAAACGCTTTAGACGTTCAATCATGCAAACCGTAAGCTCTCTATTTAATACTAGAACAACATTTAATTTACTGAAAACAAAACAGCAAAGCTTTAATATAAATGCAAAGTTGTTTTAAGAGAGAAAGAACATGAGTCTACTGTCTCTCATCTTCCTGTCATGTTTTATACAAAGTCTACGTAGATCAAAGTGTTTTTATTCCCAAAATATCAATGCCAGTCTTTTTTTGCGGCCAGGCAGAGTTAATATCAGCTGCTTTTTTCCACATGACTGAATGTGTGTGTTTATGTACTCGAGTTCTTTGTTTTAGTTGTGTGCTTTGTGCATTTTTGCATGGTTGCTTTTGTTGCTAGAAACTTAAAGAAAATGTCCATTTTACATTCTTTTAATAGACAATAAAGAGTCTTGTCTTATCTAATTTGAAATCCTATTTGAGACGCTATCTAGCTTCTATTTGCAGTTTTAGTGGTGCTCATGTCAGATCTTCTGATCAGGTTGTAAAGAACTCAGTGTTTGAATGTACATTTAAAAGTGTTAGTAGACAAAATAGTGGCATCATGACATCTGTTTGCAGAAATACCAAAATAAAAGCGACATTTATGAAGTTAAACAGCCTCCTTCGGGTTCAGTTCCCCACATAAATTCAGAATACTATAGTTGAATACTACTTTTCGGAAGAAATGTTTTTAATAACATAAAAATAAACACTCCAAGCTGGTTCCCTGGCTATGGAAAATCAAGAACTGGCACTTGCTTCGTCGAGGTTTAGCACTGTTACTGCTTTTGAGAATAACCTCAAACAAGATGCAAGAAAGAATGTTAATGGATTTTGATCAAATTTCTTGAAATATTGCACCGAAAAAACATTTCTAATGAGTCTATGCAGAACAACCACATGAATGGTTGGAAGGTGCAATTGAAAATGACACCTTTTGACATTAGTGACATGTTGCATACCTGACACAAGATTTTTAAACGTCCCAAACTGTGTAATACCAGAAAACATGCCTTAGCAGCTCATTTAATCATTTGTTCACTCACTCAGAAATATTCTGTTTACCCCTCAGTAGTCAGGGGGCACAACAGCTTCTCCGCATGTATTTACTGAGATCACTCAGTTTCCTGCAATGCACTACGCTGTGTCTTTGAGACTATCTGTGTCCTTGGTGCAGAAGCATTTGAATTCTAGCAGCACAGCATTATTGTTGCCTAGAGAAAACGAGTGAGAATATAACAATTGTGGATTGCAAATCAGAGAATGTCTTGAAAGAGATTATTGTACGAAGAGAAAGCTAAAACAAATTGGAGTATATGTAGATCAGAGAAAAAGAAGAGTGGAGGTGAAAAGATTCATTGCGCTGGCAGGTTAATGTTCATAATGATCCATTCTGTTTAACTTGTTTTACTACTGCTGGTCAACAAGAGATCTGAATCCCTCAATGAAGATGAATCACCAGCAATAATAGTGATGATGTGTGTTATGTTTGTGGTAAACCTTACCATCCTCCAGTGTTGTCGCATTGATCTCTGAGCTTGAAGGTCCTGTGCCTGCTCTGTTGAAGGCCTGGACAACCACACCATACTGAGCAAACTTCTTCAGGTTGTCCAGGGTGTAGACCTCACTGTCCCCAGTGGCTTTCATCTCAACAATGCTGTACTGGCCGTTGCTGCCAGGGCCGTTCTCTCTGTAGCCGATCTGGTAACCGCGGATAACCCCGTTCTGTAGCTCCTTTCTTGGAGCCTGCAGAGAAATGTAGCAAGGACAGAAAAAAAAAGTGTATTAATTATGGTATTTGGTGCCTCCAGCTGCTATTGGAAAATGATTTCGTCTGGTTCAGTGAGACTAAGATATTATAAAGGTTGGTGCTTTGAGCTGGCAACAAAGACACTTCTTGACTTTGTCCACCTTGCAAAATAAATGCATCAGCATACCCCTACTTATACTACATTTGGTAACTTAACACATTAAAAAGCAACTTTAACATTATCAAAAATCCAAACACTGGGATCCTGTAGCTCAGACAATACTGGTGTTAGTTTATAAATCACTGACTGGCTTAGCACCACATTATAATAAAGATCCGTTGTTGTATCAACCTTCCTGGCCTCTCAGGTCTTCTGGTTCTGGTCTAGTCTGCATGCCAAGAACCAGAACCAAACACAGAAAAGTAACATTCAGCTTCTATGCACCAAAAATCTGTAACAAACTTTCAGAAAACTGCAGAACAGCTGAAAGACAGATTCCTCTAAATCACTTGTCTCTAAACAATTTTTGTGTTTTATAATCTATGCGCTTTGTTGCTGAAATGTCCTGCACAAATAAACTTGATCGATTGATTAACTGAATAGAGAAGCTTGTTTACAGGAGCAAGACTATTAAGAAAGGCACATGTTATCTAAACTTGCCTTCCAGGTCACCCGGATACTTTGAGAGGTGACTGGCTGAAGGACGACATCCATTGGAGGACCATCAGGCTCTGTGCAGTGAGAGACAGAAAGTCAAAGTCTGCATCATTGTGGTAATTCCCATTAAAACACAGTTTAGGGTTTTACTATTTCTAGTACATGAATGCAAAAGTAAAGATGGTGCCAGTCAGAAACCTACGTGCTTCTTCGGTGCTGATGGTGAGCTCTTTACTGGCCTCGCTCTTGCCTATTGCGTTGTATGAGAACATACGGATACTGTAGACGGATGCAGGGTGGAGGTCTACTATGTTGGCCTGATTGTTTGTGGGAGATATATTTCGAGTGGCATGCTTCAACTCCCAAGTATCTGTCAAGACAAACAATTTAATAAAACTAATTTCAATAACCAACAGTTACAGTAAATAATAAAATGCTCCGTTGTGTCAACAAGCAGTCTAGTTGAAGTTACCTGTCTTGTTTTTGTATTCAATGTCATAGGAGGTAATGACGCTATTTCCATCAAATCTTTGTGTCCACCGAAGATTCATGCTACGATCTTTTACTTCTCGCACTTCGAGCTCTGGAGGGTCTGGAGGCTCTGAGAAATTTAAGGAGAATTTAAGAACTAAATAACACAAACACACCAGATGGTGCAACCAAAAGTGGGGAAGCGATAGCAATACAGTTTTTAATTTATGTGAAAATATTGTCTTGAATGAATACCTTGCACAGTTAGTTGGATAAGGCCTCGTCCTTCTCCATAAGAGTTGATGGCATGACAAGAGAAGAAGACTGAATCTTCACGCTCTGCTGGCTTTAGCTACAGAGAGAAATGCAGAAAGAGAAGCGTCAAAAAGACAAAACGGCTCATTCACACTGCTGGAATGTTGTGTTGGGAAGAGTCTTAATGACTTCTTCTTTGTCTGTTGCGTGTTTGTTAGAGACTCTTTGTACATCAGTTAGAATTATGAAAAATCTTTGATGCCTGTCGTACATTTTGATTCACAATTTGCCATCCAGCTACTCGATCAAAGTTTTAAAGTTATAGTATTGTTAGTTTATGATTAATTATTATTATTTTTTTTTGTAATTTTTTTTCTCCGAGGATTTTTGTTGGCTCTAGTGGCCTGTATTTTTTGAAAGCAGGCTGACAGGAAAGAGGGGAAGACATGCAGCAAACGTTGCCGGGGCCGGGAGTCGAACCCGCGACGGCCGCGTCGAAGCCTTCATACATGGGTTGTAGTTCTGTTTTAATTGTTGTTTATATGTAATTACTTGATTTATATCAGAACAATCTGAATCCCATTTGTTGTTATTGTGCATTACAAGAAGATTGCTAACATTAAACTAAAAGGCAATATTAGTTAGGTGAAGAAACAGCAAAATCTAGATATCAAAGATAAAATGTATTTTTATCCTCATACTGTGTGAACTGTACAGAATTTTACATCTTTGTGATATTCTGATGTGATTGGTCAGACACTCAGAAAGTATGCTTTCTAATAGTTTAGGGGACTCAAGATTTGGATGATTCACAATGTGTACCCCAGCAATGCAGACCTTCACCATTTCGCCCATCCCACCAAGGTAAAACCTCTAAATATGAAGATTTGTGGACAACAGGAAATGTGTAAAAAAATTAAAATAAGTGAAGAGAAAGCTATTTGTCAGAGATATGAGTAAAAAAACACACAGTTGTCTGATTTCATCAGCTAGACGCTCTGCTATAAACAAATGTGTTTTACCTTGAGAGTAGACAACACCTCATCTGTCTTTTCGTTGGGGCTTGTGGTTATGGAGTACCGGGGGTTGCGATCTGGGTCAATCACTGTGTCACCTCTCTCCCAACGGATGATGATGGGCCATTCTCCTCTGGCTGTGCAGTTCAGCTCCTTCACATGACCCTTCTTGGCCATGGTAGTGTTGGGGTGACTGGTGATCATTGCTGGGACTAATGGGAGAGAGGAAATCGAGTGCAAGATGAAAGGAGGGTGTGGGCAAATACGTAGAAGCAAAGGAAATCACTAAACAGAAATGGAGGCTGGGTGACAGTGAGAGATAAAAGAGAGATGAAAGAAAAGTCAAGAGTAAGTCAAGAGTACTAAGCAGAATTTAAGTGAAAAGGGAGACAGAAGTGACAGAGCAGAGAGAGGTATAGGAAGAGCTCAGAGTAACAGAGTTCCAATGCATTAGAGCAATGAAGAGCTGTGGTCATTGAGGTAAAGTCAATAAACCTCCTTTCTCATTCTCCAATAGTTAACATAAGGGGAGTAAGTGAATGAAGAGGCAAAAACAATACACTCCACCTTTCGTGTACGATACACATATCCCTCACATACTCAATCTTCTAAGTCCAACGCGCGCACTCACACACAGACACGCACACACCCACAGTATCGATCCGACCAGGGTTCTGCTGTTTTGTTTTCATCACTTATTCATCCCACTCGCCGTCTTTTCCGCTTTTCCCGCTTCTCCGCTGAGCGAAACAGACAGAATTGAGGGAGGCAGAGGAGAGGAACGGTTTAATCAATAACACTAACACGAGAAGGAGAAAGGAGTGCACCGGAGAGAGCGGGGCAGCCCCATGGATAGAAAAACATGTTGAGAACAGTAGATGCAGTTATCTGCACCTTGTTTTACTGGATTGTGTGCGCAAGTGTTAAAAGCTGCCAGATATCAAGCTTAACGTCTCTCTTTTGAGAAAAGCTGAATTGCAAGATCAATGCATTGCAAGTTACCGAATACATTAGCCTTGGATGGTGCTGTACTTGACAGTAATAACCTTTGTTTTTGGATTTATGAGAGTGTGCACATATACTGTTTCCTTTTCATTTTTATACAAGGTTTGGAGGTTCCTGACAGGCGGAGCGGGATGGAGGCATTGATTACAGATAACGATCAAGCTCAAAGTCTTTTTGACTGTCTCAACACAGATCCCATGAGTCAAAAGATCAATGGCTCAGTTATCTTCTCACTGTCTATCACAGGTTTGCAAACAAATTGCTCCCACTCAGGGGTGCTCTTTTTTCCCCTCTGTTAATCGTCACCTTTGCTTCATCAATCCGAAAGTACTGCGAGCTAATTTATTGGCTTGACAGTGAATGCAAGGACGCTAATAAAGCAAAACCAGAGCCTCCTAAATGTTTCATCTCTCCCACTGCCTTGTTTCCATGCGTATACTCACTCTTAACAGTGAGGACCATGCTCTTGCTGATGTCCGAACCCACGCCATTGGAGGCCTGACAGAGGTAGAAACCTCGATCTTCCTCCAGGACATGTCTGATCAACAGGGAGCCATTAGTCATGATCTGAATGCGGCCAGTTAGAGGAACTGTGTGGTACTGCTGTGGGTTTCCAATCCCAGCTGGACAAAAGGTGAGAGCCAAACAGGGAAGGTTATTGTAACGTATTTTTCAGACAAAAGTTGACATGCACATCGGTATGACAAGAGGTTTGCGTACCTAAAGCTCCTCTGGCGTGCTTCCACATGACCTTAGGAGGAGGGTATCCATCAACAGAACAGTTCAAGATTGCTGATTTGCCATAGATGCCATCCTGGTTGTTGGGCTGCACAACAAATCGTGGAGGGACTGGAAAATTATGAAAAAGTGCACTTCAGTACAAGTCAAAAGCCAATTAGTTTCAATCTAGGTGAGTGTCAAAACTTTTGACTTGAGTGTATTTAAGATTCTGTGCGAGTCACATACACCATCAACTGCATTCATTTGCATGCATAGGCTAAAAACGAAACTTTGCTCTTTTCTTTTAATATATTGCAAATGTCTTAGCTGCTTTCACACATCGTTCCAGAGATGACATGTGAGGATGAACCAGTTGATTCAGGCCTGTTTTTACTGTGATGAAAAGCTGATTTTATGTACATGTATGTAGGACTGTTTAAACATCAAAAGATTTTCTATGTTTCATCTGATCTGAAGGTCTAGCAGTTTAAAAGTGAATCCATGTGTTGTAATGAATACATGAATGCTTGTAAGTGTAGCCTACTCCATTTCAAAAATTTGAACGATAATTTTTGCATTTGATGTGATATGTGGCTTTATTACACAATTTATGTGTGAAAGACATTAAGGCCAATGATAAAAAAATATAGTCTTATTTCTTCCATATTTATTGTTTCTTTTTATTTGATAATTTATAAAAGGGGGATAGCAGTTGTTTCACATTTATTTTAAACAAGACTTAGAATTATTCTTCTTTACAACTAACATGTTTGTTGTTGTTACAACTCACTTTACAAGGTAAAAATGGTTTTACTAAAGACTCATTGGCGTTAAAAATAAATATCTTTGTACCTACGGCCTTCTTCTTTTCTTACCTGTAACGATGAGCTGCCTCTCTGTGCTGACTGTCGCAGCATCGTTGCTAGCGATGCAGGTGTAGTTGCCGTTGTGTTTGAGCGACACTTTGGAAATCTGCAGTGAACTCATGAACTCCTTTGTGTCGATGGTGATCCCCGAGGAGGGCACGATCTCCTGGCCGTCCTTACGCCAGGTGATTCGTATGGGCATGTCTCCAGATGACACCACACAGGCGATGTACATCAATTTACCGATGGAGGTTGGGGGAAAGTCAAACGGCTGGATCAGCGGGGGGACTAAAAGGGTCAGAGACAGAATAAATGAACGAGAAAAACCGAGGTAAAGGGATAAGAAGGATTTAGTTGGAGAAAAAGAGAAGAAGGTGCAATAAAAAGGGAAAAAAGTGCTTTTTTTAAAAAAAAAATCAGCCCATAGAATCATTTATTTTCATCTGACAATACAATTAATACGTCTCTTTCTTGTTAATAAAATAATCGAATAAAAAAGATGTCTAGTGTCCATCTTCTTACAATGACATCTTAAAGATTAAAACTTTCATCGGCAAAACTTGGGCAACTAACCCACTACACCCTCTACAGTTGCCCTCACCAACTCCTCCACTCCAACCCATCCTGCCCTGCTCAAGCCAACCCATAATAGCTGCTCTAATTAGAGCACCATCCATAGGGGAGAAAAACTGTGTTGGCATGGATACCAGCTGAGGTGACGCTGATGATTTGAAGAGGGGGATGACGATGGGGGCTTTAAGGGGGGGGTCTTGGTGTTTCAGCAGAGACATCTGGGAGATTTTATCTGGGCCTCATTAACATTCATCTAATTAAATCAGAGGCATGATGGGCACAAATTCAAATAAACAGATACCTACATCAACAAACAGCAAGAAGAATGTGCATATGCACACACGTGTAAGTGGTAGCCTGCTCCTAAACTTAAACACTGCAGCATGCAAAACAAGGACGCGACAAAAATCTGACACGTCGAGAGAACGAACGCAACCCACACTCACACTTCACAACTTCCTGGAACAAACATGTTGTTCTGTTGCAGCTAAGGACAGCACGTAACATTAGGAAGAAAAAATATTCACAACACATACTTTTCATTTATACGAACGCGTGCGATGAGTGAGGAGCACACGCACTCCCAAAACTTATACAATAGCCCTCCTGCTCTCTTTAATTGCTGAGTGGCTGAGAGCGTGCACTTGGCCTCTCTGCCCCCTAATCAGGGGTCATTAGAGGGAATGCACACAGCTTTCTTTTTTCTTCTCATTCTGTTTCACTAAAACAGTCCTGCTTCTAACCATTCCAATAATCACTCTGTTTATGGCACGAAACCAAAGTAGATTAAAAAGGATCATAATTCCTCTTCACTGATTTGTTCTTTGTCACCGCTGTGAATGATAATCCTAACAACCAACCTGATCGACAAATCCTTGATAAAACATTATGAAGTAGAAAGAACTTCAAGCATCCTGGAGCAGCACTGATTAACATATTCAAAAATGGCTTAACCTGAGACTGGGTTGAAGACAAGCAAAGAACTGCTTACAAGTTGTCTCCGAGCCACAGACAAAAGTGCACCGTAACATAAAAGGTGAATAAAAGGTTTCAGCAGGCAGAAATGAGATTGCTGAACGTCTATAAAGTGAACAAGATTGAAGAACAACAGTTTTGTGAATCTGTCATTTATTTTCCTCACAGTGATCTAAATACATTTATCCTCCTGCAGGATTCTGGCTTAAACATGCTGGGTTTTTGTTTTCTCTTTGGAATAAAAAGTTTTTCTTCCGGTGGATAACCGTGTCGCTGCTATCGGACCACAACAATAACCGAAAAGAATAGAGTGGAGCGCTACCCCTTGGAAGGACGTGGAGTGTGAAATATCTCATTCACATAATGTTTAAGAACATATAAAATGCTGTAAGATTGCAAAGGTAAACTGTCTTTGCACTTACGATGGGATTTGTCATTAAACGCATGGGACACAAAGTACTGTGCAAGCTCTAGTAGTGGACACAAAGACGTTGGAGCTGGAGTCAGAATTATTCATACCCCTCCTAGTGAAAAAGGTTTTTGAACAACTTATGCAACAAAAGGTTGCAATAATCAAACTTAACAGACAATTTAACTTCCCATGACTGTCAGAGTCAACCAAATCAACATCTGATTAAAAATTAAGATGCTAACAAAAAAAAAGTTATTTAGGATGCTACTTATATGTAGCAGAAAGAGTGTCTAGATAACAAAATATTTTTATGTGTAGCAGCACATTGCATTTTGCACATTCAAATGGTCTATCTGAACTCCAACTGGATCACGTGTACGAGCAGGTGTCATGTACAGCCGAGGAAATGTCCAGTTGTAGTGCTAGATGACGTTCCACACCTCCTTTCAGTAAGTCAGAACCTGTGAAACAGTTATCATGTTCAGCAGTGTCATCCCTGTAACTGACCTTTGACGGTGACATAAATGGTTTGTGTGATGAATAGCTGTGGCTGGATCAGCACGCTGCACACATAGGCGCCCTCATCCATGCCTTTCTGAACATCGCTGAGCTTAAGCGTCCCATTCTCAAACACCACCTGGAGAAGTATCATGAATGTATTAGCATGCACTGATACATCATCGGTAATTAGTACACAGAGGGGTAATTGTGAAGAGTACGTTTTTGGAGCGTAGGAAGAACATAAAAAAAATCCCCTCATTTGTGCAGTGTGCATTGTGTTTTACGAGTTTAAAGTGAACCTCACCTGACGATGGTTGTCAGGCAGCAGAATTCCCTCCTTGTACCAGTTAATTGAGTAATAAGGATACCCAATTACTCTGCAGTTTATGAAAGTGTTTCTTCCTGCCACCGCTGTAATATTCTTCATAGGCCTAATCCTTGGAGGCCCTGATTTGGGGAAAGAGATAAATACAGATATGTGGGGAAAGAAAGAGAGGTACAATCAGAGGAAGAAAAAGAAAGAGGGGAAAAAGAAGATTATTAGTTTATGGTGCCAATAGCAGGTCTTGGAATTTTAGGAATTATGCCGAAAGGGGAGGTGGAAAAGGAAGGGAGTTGGAGAGAGGGGCAAGAAAAAAAGACAGAAGTCAGAAAAAAAATGTTTAGAAAAAAAAAAAAGTTGAGAAAGAGATAGAGGTTTAAGACATCTTATAGTTTTCTGGTGAAATGGTATTTTAAATCTGCAGCTGTACTTGAATACTTGAATGAGGGCTGCTCAAAATATATCACATAAAAATGTTACGAGACGTGCCTGTTCCTCTATATCTACATAGATCAGAAGATTATCAATAAAGCTCTTATTTTCTCACACTGAACAGGAGATGAGATTTTATTCCTAGCTCATTATCAACAAAAACAAAAAATTGAACTGACTGCATTAACTACAAAGACCAAAAAAAAAAAAAAAAAAAAAAATCAAAGTAAGTGAATGTAGGAAAACTTACATGGTTTTGTTTTGTCTTTTCTAGTTTATTTAAAGGAGGTGAATCTATATCTAAGCCTAAGAGTAGCAATTTATGCTGACTGATTGGTCCTGAAAGCTAAGACACCTCCACAACAACTGACAAAGCAATTTTCAACATCTCAAATATTAATTCTTTGTGACTCCCTGTTTTTTGATGCATTTTGTGTTTCTCTTGCAAATACCAAAGTATGTTTTCTGTGCTTTTTTGTTGTCTATCTCTGACTAATATTATAAAAATATACAAGACTGAATTCTTGAAATTTGCTGGAGTCATCGTCAAAGGAAAATCACAAAATACTGTTGTTATCTATCCATCTACAGTATTAAGAAAAGTACCCATGTTGGAGCAAAATGCTTTTTCAAAAAACATGCAATCTGTGTGTAATTTGACAGAAATCGTTAAGCATTTTTGGCAACAATTGAGAGCCATCTCTCAGTCATACGTCACTTTGTCTTTGACCTTCTCACCATTGTTCATTTTGTTTTTGCTTCTTCTGACACCCTCTCCTATACCCCTGCCATCGTTTGGTCTCTTAGTATTTTTTTTCTCTCCCCTTCCTCCTTCTCTCAGCATGTTCTGAGCTTTGAAGTCACAACTCTGACGAGTCAAAGATGTATTATTCAGGATCTCCGTCACATATACGCACGCGTGCCCTTGCAAACGCGCACACTCAGGCTTAACATAAATATGTGTTCAGCTACGTCTGTACATTTCTGCGAACTTGATTGCTCAGTGAAAAGGATACTTTGAATAAAGCAAACCATAGTGAGTGGGAAAGCAGATTAGCATGATTGGGCTTTGTGAAGTCTTGTCGTGAGTATGCGTGTCGATGTATGTGTGGCAGTGCCATTTCTGACAGTTTGTGTAGCATGGATGGCTAAAACTCTCTGGCACTGGAGCTCATTCTCACTTCAATAATCTTGCTGGCATGTTTGCTTAGAGCAGACTTGCATGTCACAACTATACATCTCACCAAAAGGACCAAGAAAAGAGACCAAGAGGGTGATACAGCTTTGTTCAATGGTGTCACTCTTTATCAATGTCATCCCAGACAACAGTAACTTCACCCCTTCTGTCACCAGAGTTTACAATCAGCTGCTCCACTTATAAGAAGCTGTCCTCTTCTTTTAGTTGTTCTCTTGTTTCACCCAATCTTCCTCGAGTACTTTATCATTTGCTCGACCATCAGCCAACCATATAATTTTAACCCGGCCCGGCCTTAATTTGGATCTAAACTCCACTCAAAAGAGTTGCAGTTCTGTCACTCTCTCCATTTTCAGATGTTGGACTAAACAGTGCTTATATGATGATTTAAAATGGTTGTTAAAACAGATAGGTTGTGGAGCTGTCTTAGTTTGAATAGTGTATGCATCAACACTACAGTAACATATATATGCTCAGAGGTTTTGATACCATAAAATGGCAAAAAAAAAAAAGACAAAGAAAAATGACATATAACAAAAAATTTCCAGAAGAAATCAAGAAAAAATTTTAGAAAAATGGTAAACAAAAATAAAAAGGTGTGAAAACTAAAACTATATAGAAGAGAAAAGACAGACATACAGAGCCAGAAATAGAGCAATAGGAGGGTACAGTAGAGGTTATTGGTCAGGGTAGGGGAGGGGGTTGGGGGGGGGGTCAGGCTATGGGAAGCCTCTGTATGACTGATATTGAAAAGTAGACAGGCACCTCTTACGTTTATGCGCGCTTGGTACTCAGCACTACCAGCCGAGTTTCGTGCGGCGCACCGATACACTCCTCCATCACGAATCTGCGGGCTGCTGACGTTGACGAAGCTAACGGTGCTCCCATCGGAGAGCGTGTACTGGCTGGATCTCACGCGTGACAGATCCCGAGCCACCGGCTCGTCATCCAGGGTCCAGGTGATGGTAGGCGGAGGGGCCCCTTTGGCAGCACACATCAGGGAAAACGGCTCACCAGGGACCACCACTCGTTCGCTGAAGGAGGCGACAATACGGGGTGTACCATCTAAGAAAAAAAAATATATAAGGCAAAAACATAAGAAATAGGAAATCACCCAACAGCTTCCATTTCGTCTAAGCTCTCGTAAAACACTTTGCCTGAACCATCAAGCAATTAGAAGAAAGTGCTTTGTGCTGTATATTTTGTGACATTTACCCACCAGCTAAGGTCTTCTAGGACTCTCTGTGGAAAGCCATGTGCAGTCCATATTTTTGTGGTTGTGTGAGCTGTGTGCACTGGCACAGAAAGTAAAACTCCCAGTAAGATTTTAAGGCCAAACACAAAGTGGTTCAAGAAAACAATGGGTATGATTATGAACTCTTAGTTTTTTGTTTTTTTTTTAAAGTTCTTTCTTCCTCTTCTCCTTTATATGTTTCAGCATATAAAACAGCACCTCTATAAATCTACAATAAAATAAAAGTAAAATACAAATTATTAACATAATGATAATGACAATTGTACCAACAATGAATTTATTAAAAACAAATGGGTGTCCCCCCTACACAGACAAACAAAATAAAAAATAAATACGGTAAAATTTTTCAATATCTTATCAATCAATAAATGAACATATTAGCAATCAACTGCATTACATGTTCACTTATAAAGCAAAAGCCTAACAATCTGTTCAACATTTTTGTTTGTCTAAATATGTTAAAATACTGCTGAACTACTGTATCATTCAGACTAAAGACAAACCTCTATTCCAGCATTAACGCGAGTAAGATTACAGAACAGACAGAAAATAGTTAATATTAGACCTTTTTTTTTTTTTTACCTTCCAGCAGTATGATGGAGAAGTCCTGGGCAGTCTGGCCCTTTCGTGAGGCAAAGCACTGGTAAGCTCCAGAATGTCTTTTTTGTGCAGCAGAAATGAAGAGTGTCTCATTGTGTGTTCCTTGGATGGAAAAGTGCTGATCAGGCATCACAGGCTCTGTGTTACGGTACCAGGAAACAGTAAAGTGGGGGGAACCCTGGACGGCACAGGAGAGGATTACTGTACTGCTGATCCCCGTCTTGAGGTTCTTTGGAGACAAAGTGACCCGCAGTGGTTCTAGAGATGAGGAAAAAAAAAAATAGATGACAATAGCGTAGATGGAGGCAAGTAAGTACCTACATATTGAAGGAACAAAAGTTGGTATATGTCAGCATCCCAGGCACAGGATGGAAATTTTCTTATGAGCTACACTGTGCTGGCTAAGCAACACAAATCATATTTTGGTGTGTATTTCTTGTCTATGTTTCAGTTCCTGTGTCTGTCTGCATGCGTGTGCATGTGTGTGTGTGTGATTGAGATTGTGTGCTGAGCAGCGAGGAAAAATCGAGACAGGAAGACAGAGAGGGAAAAAATGTCAGTGAGCAATAAAGCAGCTGGTGTGATGAGCTGGGAGCTGCTGAATGTGTGTGAGAGCATGTGTGTCTGTGTGTCACTGCATCTGCATGGGGAAGATGTTTTTTTTTTTCACAGAATGAGTGCCTGTATCTGTGACTCCAAGTCTGTGAAAGTCCTACCACATATGATCTGTCACTTAAGGTTTGACATTTGCACTGTAAGGCTGTAAGATGTGAGTTTTAAGCAATTGGGGAGTGGGACTTGCTGACTGGCTTGCTTTCATCCTCAATAAAACATAAAGAGTCCCAAATAATCAGTGTCACTTTAGGAGCTTTAAGTTTATATAGTTTCATCCAAGCCTTAGAATAAAGACATATCTACCCTCGCTACCTACCTATAACATTGAGATGACCCGTCACCTCTTTGGAGCCAAAGCTGTTTGTGACTTCACAGATGTAGTTGCCACTGTCCTCAAGTCTTAAGTCGGAGATAGTGAGGCCAGTGATGCGGCGTGTCCAGCGAGAGTCAGCTGGCAGTGGTCGACCATCCTTCAACCATCGGATGGTGGGATTCGGATATCCGGAGGCGATGCAGGACAACTCCACGCTGTGTCCAACCTGCATCTCACCAGACTGGAAACTGTCCAGCACTGATGGGGGGGACTCCTTAGGGTCTAAAAGTGATCACAGAAATGTGATTTTGATTCAGATTAATACACTCATCAAAATCTTCTCAGAGACCAAAAGTCAACGCGTGACACATTAGTAACAAATGAAAAAGGAAACAAGTTTCTTCACCTACCCTTTACAGAGAGCCTGGCTCCATTGCTCTGGCGGGTCTCTCCACTGTACTTGTGCTTTGTGATGCAGCGGTAGGTGGACAAAGCATCTTCCTTCTGCACTTCTGAGATATATAAAGCGCCAAATGAGGTCAGGAAGAAACGATTACCTGTAAAAGAGTGGAGAAGTACAGGCTGGTCATTTTAGTATACTGTCAAAGGTCATTTCTGCACGCAGTGTGCCCTATGTCACTCCTTTAACCTATAAGCCACTTCAGTGATGAAACCCATTCTGCAAAAATACCTTCTGTGTTAATTATGAAAACATATAAAAGCTAAAACATATTTAGGGTAACTGATCTAGAGGGATAGAAAGTCAAGATTTTTTCACATACAGATTTCACAAAAAAAAATGTTGAAAGGCATCTGTAATTGAAGAAAAATTATATTGAGGTACTTCATAGGGCTTTTTAAACTCTTCTGAGTATACTTGAACAGGAGTCCTTATATTCATGCCTCAAGGGTTAGTGTTCTGCAACTTTTAGATGTGTCCCCAATCCAGCCTTCTCAGTATGCAGTCAGGTTCTCCAGAGACCTGCCAACAACATCAGTATAGTATAACCTCGGTGTGTTGAAGCAGAAACGCATCTAAAAGTTGCAAGACATTGGGTTTCAAAGCCTAGATTTAAAGATCTCTGCAGTAGGAGGTGGCTGTTTTACGCCAAAGAAGCATTCAAAGGCTTGCTTTGTTTTTTGACATTAAAGTTTTCTTAAAGAATCAGAATTCCAGATGAAGTTATTCTATTGAAGTTTACAATTTAAACTTTCAGCTAAAGATGATCAATTGCTGCCCAGACTCCTGAAAAGCCTGTAGCTCTCCAGTTTGGCACGGAATAAAAAGTTTTGAATCAGACTCCAAGCTTAGTGTCATTAGCCACCATCAGTGGGGAACAAGGGTTGTTGAGGATTCCCACTGTGTCTTCTTGGTATTTAAAACTAAATTGTTTTAAATACCACACAAGCACACATGCGAGTTATTATTTCTACCCTTTTAGGACTTTGTATTGGCTTCCTTTCATTTTTCTGACTGTATTTCTGCCTGACCTGTCCAATTTGATGGAAAAAAACCGGCTGTAAAAGTCGATAAATGATAAAACACGCTAACAGACATTAGAGTAGTTGTGAAAGATTCTTTGCATGCATCTGTGAGTTTTTTTTTTTTTAACAGTTATTTTTTCCTTAATGGCACTCATGACTGTCAACCAGAGCACTTACAATCATAAAGTTCACACACGTGTTTTCATGTGAGTCAGACTGTTGTGCTGAGTGCTAAGCAACGTAAGCTGTAATTTCAAAACCTGCCCTTTTGTTCCAACCTGGGTATTATGCCTTACAGGATAATATGCACTTGGTGAGCGGAGCCCTGTGTAACACATTGCTACACCCTTGTCACAACATGCCTGAAGAAAGAAAGACGGAGCACGAAGGGGGTGATCGGGTAGGAGGGGAGTGAGAAATTCAGAGACTATTACAAATGAGGACAAAGTAAAGCAGCATAGAGGATATAAATGAAAATAGGCTTGTCAAGAGACAATGTGAAGGAAACTCACTCCACCACTTACCCATCAGTTTTATTCTCCTCTCAATGCTTTTATCAATCCAAAACCAAAAGAAGTAAAAAAAAAGAAAAAAGAAAAAGAAAATCACCATCAGGAATCTGATATCTTCAATATTGTAGGTTAGTGTGGTAAAGAGTTAAGTTACACTTAATTTATATATTTACGCCAGTCGATTCAAGACAAAGGTCACAAACGTTTTACTTTGATTAGTTCATTGAATCATCATTTTTGTGATCAAACCCTAATTTGCTTGGGATTTGATCATGACATACGATTTTGGTTGATTTAAAAAAAAAAAAAAAAAACGGGTCCACGCTTAATTAAGAGATTTCTATCATTGTTCTGTAGAAATGAAAGACCTGTTGTCATAACGTTCTACACTGCTCTGGTTTTATGTTTCAAATTTCATTTGACCTCCCAGAATTAGAACCAAATATGGAGAAGCAGCATTACGTTTTTATGCTCCTCTGATCTGGAACAAACTTTCAGAAAACTACAGAACTGTCGAAACACCGAGTACCTAACGCATTTGATTAAACTTTTGATGACTTTCACTTCTGCAACGTTCTGTTTGTAATTGTCTATTTGTTTTTGAAATTGAATTGCCTTGTTCTTAAAATATGCTATACAGATAAACATGTCTTGCCAAGATAAAATACACATTTATATTGACCAACAAGCCTCTCACTTTATGCCTGGAATCCTGACCAGTCGTATTATCAGTCGTATTATTATCATGATAATAAGAGTGCAGGGGGATGATTCTGCTCTTTAAAATAGCGAGAATACATTGGGTAGAGTCCAAAGAGGTTTTTCCAGAAGTAGGGATTTCTATAAATTGAGCGAGCTGCGACGGCAGCGGTCACGGTGGGAGGAGGCGTGAGTGGTCGTGAGTTGTGTGTCGCTTGGTTTCCTGACACAGATCAGGCTTTGAATAAGAGTCCTATGTAATACACTGGTCAGGATGTTCAGGAGCGGCTTTGGAGCCATGTTGACCAAAACCCATCATAATCTGCTAATTCGCAGCTATTGCTGCGTCCCTACATGGGCTTTTAAACACTGCATCTTAAAACTATTAAAAATGAAGTAATAATCATTTAAAATAGCACAGCTGTAACATAATATTGTCAACATCTCCACAATAGATACATAAGAGATGATTGTGACTCATAAAACATTAATACAGTTCTGTTTTGGACACAACTAGAGTTTTGTTAAACTGGTTGCAGACTTTAAATTGACAGGAAGTGAGTTCCGAACTGCAGATCCTCTCACCGACGGAGCACTTTGAGCAAAAAGTGGTTCTACGAAAGGGAACCTTACAATTTCAATTTAAAGCCGTTCTGGTATATCTGCTGCTACCCTGCGATCTCTGTAGACAATGTAAATAAACGTTGATTCATAGATTTGCATAATTTCTTGCCCCATGTCTGCTCCCATTTGTGGTCTTTTGGTTTTCTGGCCCTCCCTCATTCTGCCTTTTTTTTTGGCACAGCTTGTATTTAATTTCTAGTCACCGCCTATCCTCCTGCTGTCTACAGAGATGAGACACACCTAAAACAGTGGAGAGGGTGCAGGCAGGGATGAAGGGAGGCAGCAGTGAAGAGGAAGGGTCTGAGGGCCTACAGGGAGGAGGATGGCAGATGGAGATTGATGGAGGGAGAGATGAGAAGATAAAGAGAAACATGCCGCTGGGAGTGACAGAGGAGGGAGTGAGAGTGATGAGGGGCCTACAGGCCTGAGAGCTGTACACAGCTAAAAACAATTCTACGTCTTTCTCCATCTCGCCCTCCGCTCGCAAACCTCTCCTCGTGGGAGAGATCAATTCTCGTCTAGTCTGCCTACGCCTCCAGGAGTAGGCTGCTGTGGTTGAGTGTGTGTTTGTATGTGTTCCTGCATGTGTTTTTGTGTTTATTTTATTTTATTTATTTATTTATTTTGCTCTTGGAGGAAGGATGGGAATTTTGAAGTCTATCTCACACCTATGGGAGTTGCACAATCACTTCACTTCCTCCTTATTTTTCATTCTTTCAAAAAATATTTTCAGTTGCTTTAGTTCCCTTTTCTATTCTGCGTGCCACCCTACAGTCCTCCTTCTGCCCTCTACCTATCTCCCCCCACCCCAACATTTACAGTGCTCTTCTTCCCCGTCTTTCACCGGGGGGTTGGGGGTCTGTGAGTAATGGAATCAGTTCAGCTGATCTGCCTGAGGCGGGAAGTCAAGCCAGGAGCAGAAGCCTCTGCTCGATCTTTGCACATTTTCTGGAAATTCACCGACATACATGGAAATAACGAGACAGAGAAACGGGAATGGAGAAGAAAGGGATCATGGGGCCCAGGAGTGTCGATTGTCTCCCACAAAGTTTCTCCAGAGAGAGGACACCAATCTTACTAAACAGTGAGAGTTGATTAAGAAAAGGCTGCCATTTTTTTTTTCTAACAAATTATTGTTAAGTAGGATAAATAAAAACAGAAGTAATAGAAGGAGCCAAGAAGAAAAAGAAAAATCTTTAAATAAATGTATTCACCAGGAAGAATGGACAAAAAAAAACCCAGATAAGCAAAACTGTGCATATTTTAAAACGCTAACTAGACGATGGGCGCAAGGTGAAGATGGAAAAAGATAAGAAAAGAAGATGCACGCAGGAAACAAGTCACTCGGTGGCAAACTGAGCTGAAAAGGAAATGGCGTAAGTACCGGGGGATTGTTCTTGGTGCTGCCATGCAAATGAGAGCGGCGCTGCAGCTATGCTAACTAACAGCAATTCACACTGTTGGACTCATCACTTATTAATGCTCCACAGCTCTCCCCTCTTTCCTCCCCCCCCACCACTTCCCTCCCATCTCTTTCTCTTTACCCATTCTCCCTCTCTCGTTCTCTCGCCAGGATCTCTCTTTTTTGTTCTTTCGCTCGCTGTTGCTAGGGCCTGGGCACTCACGTGACAGCAGCTGGGTAGGGGGCGCTGCAGTGGCACACGATAACGAGGGCGAGTGTGCATTTTTATGCACTTAGCACGCGTGCACGTGTGTGCGGCAGAGTAACCTTCATTAGAGGTAAAAAAAAAAGAAAAAAAAAAGAGAGGAATCAGCCATTTAATGAAGACGATGTAAATCAGAGGAGAGGAACTGCTGAATGGATCTGTAACTGATTCGCATGCCCAGACCTTAGGCCACAGAGGGGCTTGCCATAACACCGCATCGCTCGTTGCATAGTGCCACATTTGTTTTGCACTCTTGACTCCTGGAGTTTGGCGTTTGTGTTACTCTCAAAGTTTGCCTCTCATAGTTCAGCGCCAAAGTGACCCCCGGGCCTGCAGCCATTTGTGCGGCTGCAGGCCAGCGGCCGCACAAATGGGACTTTCTCAGAATTGCGCACCGACTCAAACGCACACAACGTGTCTTACAAGCTGCACGCTTGCACTCCCACTGTTTCACAATCCGCATTTAGAGTGCGCACCTAAGAAACTGTGAGCCGAGCGTTTTCACTACAGAGATGACACAGCAATGGGAAGACATCGGAGTACACCTACACATCCCTTATTTATTCGACTGATTTGTCCTGTTTTTTTCTTGTGTGTGTGTTGTTTTCTCTCTTTTCCCGTTTCCACATTTTTCATTACAGATATAATTTGACCAATTAGGCTCCCTACCAGACATAGAATGCAAATGATCAAATATCTCGGCGGTCCTTATCAAAGATGCATGCCTGTATTGACATTTATGCTGTTAGCGAATCATTAAAACTGTGTTAGCAGATGAAGTGGATCGTTGGTGCATACTTTTTTTTTTTTTTTTTTTTTTAATAAAAGCTGTCAGGAAAAATTTTGAACACTGAGAGGCAAAGAATGCTGTGTAGCATAACTCCAGCACTAGAGCAAGTATATACAGCTTACAGCAATTTAATGGTAATACGTAGGAGGAGGCTTGCATCAAACCAATAAAATAAAATGAGTGTATCGGACAGTTTGGCTTGAAATGCACCAAGTCATTGGAAATAGCCATTTTTTTCTTGATAGTAGATGTTGCTTCAGTATTTGCCAAGGTCAAATACTGAAAAATCATGTTGTTTTCCTTATTTATTACATTTTTAGAAACACATCAAACATCTCTGTGTATTTTATGCACTTTTACATTGTCATAAAAATCTGATCAAGGTTAGGAATTTGATGCATAAATGGAAATACCATTATAATTAAATTAGGTTTAAAGTAACATTTTAATTGAGGCAGCATGTTTCTTCTGACTGGACATAATAGCGTTGATTTGGAGCCCAAAGTCACTTCAATCTGACATAAAGCATAACCTGGTCTAGAGCTCATGACTAAAGACATTTATTGTTGGTAGAAAATGTCTTAGTGGTGCATTTTCAGGCTACTTGTTACTTCAACTGAGACTTATTTCTTTTAAAAATGCCAAAACTTACATAGCTTTAGATGTGGTAGCAGGGATAAGATCAAGTTAAACTTACTGCTGCATCTATATTTTTTCAGATGTCTGTTAAAAAAATGTGTGTCTACATTTTACAAAAACTCTACATAACATTATCTGTTACAAAAAAACAACAACTGCAAAGCCAATATCACCTCATTGCATAATGATATTTAAAATATAAGAGTAGCTCTGATGCTGAATCACTAATTAAGAGCAGCTCAATATTCAATGTCTCTGCACTGTGTTGGAATATATTTTCTGCAGAATATTGCAGAAGTTGGGTGGATTGTCTGACAGAGTAATAGAATATATTCTTACGTGGTTGAATTTATGAGCACTTTTAGTTCTGGTAGGGGAAGATGGTACCTTGCAAAAGTGACTCATTTAGATTTTTTCTGTTTCTAAAACAAGAAATATTTAAATAGTCACATACTTTATTTATATTACAAACTCTGACAAGAGAGGCCTGAAGAGAATCAAACAATGTGAGCAATTTAAACATGACTGGCATCCCACTGAATGTCACATGTGTTGAGATTTGCCTGCAGAAATATATTCCTTTCCAAGCAGCTATTCTTCAGCTGTAAAGCAGTGAATAAGGAAGAGGCTTTGAAATAAAGTCAGACAAGATCCCTTCACCTCTACGTTCTGGTAGGACTCCATTCCTTTCCATAGCTAATTTATTTCATAATTACCAAGGGTCTATTATGGTTGATTTGAAAGATGCGCTGGGAAAGCTTACTAAAAGCTATTTCATTTGAGCTCCTAATGCTGTGTCTAAACTACCTCCTTGTGTTATGCATTACAGCAGACACCGATTACATGTTATTGCACATCAGTCAGTGCTCGTCTTCATTTATTCGCCCAGAATATTCGCTGACATTTTGAGTTCCTTTTACCCATTTGTTTCTTCCCATCTGGCCTAGACAAAGATGTTGAAAGTCAAGTTAAAATTTCCACCACATTTTGACAACCAATGCCTTGATGCCGACAGCTCCTATGGTCAAAATTCCATGTTTTTGCACAGAAGGTTATGTAGACTTTTTGGAAGTGGGGAGAAATGCCACCACCCATCAGCTAGGACAATAGCTTGATTAGAATGGACACTGATTACTGATATTTGCCATACACTGATTACAATATATGACGACTGTGCACTCAACTGTGCACTGCAAAAACAAAATCTCACCACGTATTTTGCATAGTATTTAGTACAGATATGTCTGTACACAAAGGACAAAAATTAACTTGCAAATAACTTTTCTGCAAGATAAAAGAGCTTTTTTAGGTCAAACATTCCTTAACATTTATTCCAGATTATTTAACTTATAACAAGACCTTTTTTCCTGTGCAAACATTGTTGACCAAAGAGTTTAAAGCAACTTCAGAATGTCCTTTTGATCCACTATCTGCCTTTTCTGGTGTCTTGTTGTCGTATGAAAATTTAGACAAAAGAAAGAAATGACCAGATATTCCCACACACGCTTTGGGTTGTTGTGTCTGTAGCTTAGAAATAACTGAGCTGATGATGTCACATGAAGCATCGGTAACAGCAAATGGTGAAAACTAATCGGCATAATAAGATGAAAATGGTAGACAATTCTTTTCTTCATTTCAGTGCATCGGGACATTCAGCATGAAGAGACACAAAGCTCATTATGGGAAAAGCCGTCTTATGCTCAAATTAACGGTGCAAGTTACAGACCATACCTCTTTGGTTCCACCATTTCAGCCACATTCTCTGAAGGCGTCCACAGGCCGTGAGCTCACCATATCAACTTAACTGGTATAACTACAAAATTATCCATGTTTAGATTTTGGTTGCACATGAATCTGAAAGGGGTTGCACTGCTTTCTTGGAAAGAGACATGTGGTGCTACACAATTTCCAGCATCTGATGGACAGTTCTTCATTAGATGTGCTCAATATTGTTTGACTGTGTATTTTTAAGTTGCATTAAAATAAATCAAATTCGCTGTCACTTTCGACTGACATGTTTGTGTTGACGAGGCAAATAGTATTTATCTGTGTATTAAGCATTAAGCAAAATACTTGTGGAGAAGTGCATGCATGCATCTGTAGAGGATAAAGATTGGATTGTAATAAAACATCCCCGTCCTCCTAAATCCCCCTGCTGCCCTCTGCCCTTACCTGCCATATTAACACACCCATTACAAGGGCAGATGAATGAAAATGAACAGAGCTGTGGCGTGATTCCCTGAGTGTCAAATCAATACGGCTACCCTTCTTTCTCTCTCCCTCTCTTCCTCTGTCAGTCTCCCAGCCCCCCTTCATCTTTTTTTCTCTGCTGCTATCATTTTCCTATTCTCCTCTCCTCTGTTAGGTCTGAAGAATTGGCATGTGTTTGACAAAGGGAAATCTACACCTCGTGACAATAGGCGCTTTCCCTGTTTGAGCCCCTTGTCCCCCCCCACCCTCTTCCCTGGTTTCGCTCTCATAAAATGAATGATGCTTGCCTCTATTTCCTCTCTATTCACATTCAAAGCAGCTAGAAATAGTGAAGTGCTTCTGAGAACGAACCCGATACAGAAAGAGCCACAAGGACGGTGTATTACCAGCGTTTTCTTTAACTCAATCAGAGACCAGAACCTTGCGAAAGGACCAGTAAGAGGTCAAGTCAAAATAATAAAAGAAGGTTAATAAAGAGGAAATGTGTGAATTTTGTCGACTCATTCTTTCCATCTTCTTCCATGAATCTGGGATTGAGGCAGAATGATTTCTAAAGAAAAGGCAGAAAGACTCCTACTACATTCTTATCTTTGAACAAGTTTCACAGTTTCCCAACCCTTGACCTTTTCATCTGCCAGCTGGGTTACGTCTGTTTTCCAGGTTTCGTTCGGATCAGTGATCTGAGGATGGCCATGGTGAGGGCCAATGGAACCATTTAAAAAAGACAAAAAAAAACATACTCCACAGTCAGCTCCAGCTGCTGCCCTCCCCAACACCACCGAGTCTCCTCTTCCTTTGTCTTTTACTCTGAGGTTCTGTTTCCTTGGTTTCTCCATTTCTCTCATTTTCTGATGCTGCAACTCTGGATCTATTTCTATATCGGTTATTAGAAGGTGACACCCCACACACCCACACACCCCTCAACTCATGCCTAAGTGTGGAGGGCTTGAAAAAGAAGAGCAAGAAGCAAAACAAATAAAGTGCATATATGCACTCTTCCAAATGAAAAGATGTTTGTCTCAGTCCACCACTCTTGCTCTAGGGAAGGCCTCTAAAGAACTAGAACAACCTTAATCAGAATGGCCACTTATATATATATACAGATAGAAGTCAGATTAGTTAAATGTAACACTCTTTGCAAAATTCACATTACGTCAGCTAAAATTTGAATGTACTTTATTGTCATTTTATAGGAGAGGTCAAAATAAAAAAGTGCCTATTTGTGAAGTGAAAGAAAAATGATAAATGTTTTACAAATGTGATGTTCGTTTGTATTAAATCCTGTAATGAAACCAGACTTCACTCAGCTGCATGTCTTTTAAAGATATTTATCTATTACCAGGTTTGCCCCACTAAACCATTTCAAACTCTGGCTGCAGGTTTTCGGTCTTTGGCGTGATAACGAACTTCCACCTCAGTCTCAAATCATTTTCACCCTCTGACAGGATGTATTCCAGTTTTCTTTGTATTCAGCCCCAGCCATCTTCCGATCTGTCTCTGCTGAAGAAAAGAATTCCCACAGCATGACACAGCCACCACAATTTTTCTCTGTGGGGAATTAGCTGTGACCTCCGTCAGCACAACAGATTCTCCCACAAAAGCCATGGACCCCTGCATCCACATGAACCTGATGTTACCTTCTCTGATTGGTTGGTCTGTCAGTGAGGCTGTCTTGGTTTGCAGGTGTCCCATATTCTTCCCATTTTCAAAAGATGGATTAGACCATCTATTATGTGTTCAATACATGGGATATGGTTTGAGTTATTGTTAGAAATACCATAAATATGCAAGTTGCAAGATGGCAGAGCTTGCTCGCCTGATAAGTGGAGTTAAAAGGTGCACCATAACATAAAATGACACATCATGTCATTTTGATTAGCTCTCTGTGTATCTACAAAAAAATGTGTTCAGCTAAATGTACATTTAAATCATTTTGGTCGCTAGCAATAGCAAATAAACACCGACTTCTGATCTGTCAACTTGTGTCTCTGTTTTTAAATATTTATTTCTGTCAATAATGGACACAGAAATGCTCGACAGTCATGAGAAGGCTGACAGGGCGTATCTAAGACCATGATGCATGAGCTAATTAAACTTTGCTAGAATGTCTTATTTCCATTGTGGCAAAACACAAAAACAACCCAATGAAAACTCAGAATTCACAAGTCGATCTGCTTGGTTTCATTGTCATCTATTGCAAAGGAACTGGCATGAAAAAGCAAGAAAAAGATGAATGGTGGACGTTATTCAAAAGTGGCACTGAAAACCTTTTCTTTGAGCTCTGCAACTTGACTCCACTTTGATTTGTTGTGTACATGCCTGTGTGGACATGAGAAGGAGAGCGTGCTGACACATGTGATAAACTCTCACACAAATCAATAAAGCTTTGCCCTTTGTAAAGCCGTGTTCTCCTCGGTGGGAGTACTACAGTCCCTCAGGATGTAAGCACCACCCCTGTGACATATTCTGAATCTCAGAGAGCAGCGGGGTCACTGGGGAGCAAAGCCTGTGCACGAATGAGTGCGCCTTACACAGCACGACATATGAGGGGGAAGGAGAATCGCGGGGAGGCTTTACGCTTTCCACCGCATTCCTACGGAGGCTCCGCTTGTTTGCCGGGCCACTTTCATGATGTCTCCTCAACACTGTTGCTGGGCATCTTGGCTACACAGACCCAAAAGAGGATGAGGAGGAGGAGCCTGCACACGAGAAGGAAATGAGGGGTGACTGGAAGCAAATAAGCTGCAGAGACAGATGTTGCAGAAGTGACATTCTTAAAAGTGGGTCCCCCAGACGTTGTGGGGAGGCCTGAGGGGCCTGGAGAGCCTGAGGTACATTCTTGGAAAAGGAAAGGAGGAGGGTCATCACAGCAGAACAAGCAGCTATCTCTGCACAAGTGTCTTTCTGTCTCTTCTGCCTCACTGCCCTCCTACACTCTGTCCCACTTTAGCCCAATGTCACTGCCCGAGCAAGGGGGAGGGTGAACGTAAAAAAAAAAAAAAAAATGCAGGAGCAAGAGAATGAGCAGGAAAGAGGATAAATCAAGACAAACATAGAGGAAGAATACAAAGAAGATAAACAAAGGGCAAACAGGAAATGACAAAACTAAAAATGTAATAGTTAAAGAGGATGAGGGGGACACAGATCCTCCAGCTAAAGGTACATCACACTCTTTAAGTACCCAAATCTCTTTCCCTCAGATCTCTTTTTGTCTGAGGGAGCAAAAAGAGATGTTTGTGCCCGTCACACAAACATATCGCTCTCAAGAATTATGTAGTCACACAAGCAGTCAAGCACGCAGTCCCCAGTGCAAATACACCTATATGCAGACAGGCAGCACACGCTTCCACATACACACACACACCATGATGGCAAGTCAGGCGTGTTTTGCGGTTTTGTAGACATGGTCTCCTCATGTAGTCCTCATGTGTTATTCTTGGAGATAGGCAACATTAGGTGAAATACAAATATACTACAAACTAAATCTGCCACTGAGTATCAAACATGCAAGATTAGAGAACTAAACCCGCTGATTATTGCTACTTTCATGTTCAATCCTTCGTATTGTTGTCTTCTCCTTTTTGTTTCTATAGTCAGCTTTTAAATGAACCTAACTTAGCTGATATCTCTTCAGGCAATCAATAAGAACATGTCAAAGCGTTCATAAAGCGCATTTTAATACGTAGGTAAAACGTATGACAAACTCTTGCTGGGTTAATGTTATTAGTGATGGGTGGTTGTCACCGTTAGATTGGTAACAATCATTTGGATGTTGTGGATAAGAGTGTCTTATCATACACACCTCTTAATGAACTTTCCAACCGTGTATACACGTGACACATGCCACGTGCATCAGAGAACATGGCATGAGGTCCACAATATAAAATCCACATATGAAGTCAATTTCCAGTAACATGTCCATATGTCTGATATCAACAGATTTATGTAAAAACCCTTCCTCTTTCCAGTCTCTCTGCAGTTTTGTAACAGTTTGTTGAAGAGGGAGGTCTCATCAAGGGCTGGCACTGCATAATTTGGCAAGCGGTAGCATCTGCCAAGGTCACTCAACATGCATGCGTGTGTGGAACGATCTCTGTTGTGTTGCTCAAACCCATTTTGCATTTAAAGAAAAAAAAGCTCCACAAACATTGACTGATTCAATATCCGAGTTTGTAAAGGTGGATGCAGAGCGGAGGCCATTTTTTTGAGGGAATCTGCAGCATACAAACAGGCAACGTTTGCTGCTGCCACCGCTACTTATCTGTAAATGGGCCAGCAACTGAAGCCGAACCTCAAATCACCGTAATGAGATAGAGCGATGTCCACGTTTGCAAAGAAAGAGGAAGAGACGGCGAATGAGGATTTTAAGTAGAGACGGAGAAAGATGTGGCAGCAAACTATGTACAGTGAAAGCAGCAAAGAATGAGGGAGAGCCAGAGAGATTCCTCTGCATCTCTGATTTGGTTGGCTGATATTCATCAGAGCGACAGAGCACAGGGAGGAGTAGATGGAGTGAGGCAGCAACCAGGGTGCGGGGAATAGTTGCAAAATAGAAAGATTTTTTTGTATCTCTAAAAGCCATTTTGTTGCTGTTAAGCTTTCCTGTTTGGCAGTGCTGCTGTCTTCTGCACCAACCACTTTTTTTACGTAGTTAAGTAAAGGCGAAAACTTATCTAGCCGGAGAAAATTTAAGAATAACATACAATCATCTTGAACTTCCTTGAGATGTTTCTACAGCTTAAAATGGAGTCCAACTGTGGTAAATTGAGTTGAAAAGGCACACACCTATATACATAAGGTTCCACGGTGCTGGTCAGAGGTCAAACACCAAGCAAGAAATCAAAGAAATTGTCTGTAGATTTCCAAAACAGGATTGTCTTGAAGTTCTTCAGAAAGACACAGGAGAACCTTCCAGAATGACGAGCATCTCTGGATCATCATGCTATTGCCAGGATAGAGGTAAAGATAAAAACTTGCTTCAAAGCGTCTTGACTTGAAACTGAGACGACAGTTCATTTCAGCAGGACCACGACCCAAAGCACACGACCGAGATCTCAAAGGAGAGGCGTCAGAATCACCTTATGAATGTCATGGAGGGGCCAAGCCAGAGTCCAAACTTGGCATCATGCTCAAAAAGACTTGAGGCTGAAATGGCTGCCAAAAGTGGCTCATGAAAGTATCACGCAAAGTTCTTATACAAATCTTTTTTTCTTAATTCGCAAAATAGAAGATGTTTTTCACTTTGTTTTGATAAAGTACTCGTGTGTAAAATTTTGAGGAAATAATTTCATTTGGAATAAGGCGTCAAACATAACATGTGAATAATGAAGAACAGTGAATACTTCCTAGACACACTGTATGATCTGTCCGGGTATATGTCATTGGAGGAAGACTCAGGGCCAGACACAAAACATGCTGGAGAGACGATATCATCTCTATATCATCTTTAGTATTTCTGAAGGAAAGATCACCTATTTGGGAATCTTTTTTAAGATTCAAGGAAGTACAAACTATTGTCATAAAATTATTTTCTTATACTACTTATTCTCCTTGTTTTATAAAAGGTTTTGTTGGCTCTAGTGGCCTTTATTTGAAAGCGGTTCGACAGGAAAAAAAGGGGAAGACATGCGTCAAATGTCGCCAAGCCAGGAATCGAACCTGCAACCACCATCACAAGGACTAAGGCCTCAATACACGGGTTGTGCTTTGCCCCTGCACCACCACAGCACCCCACTTACTCTCCTTGTTGACAGTACCTGGCCATGTAGAGGGCAAATACTCAACGTGAACAAAAGATTTAAACTGTTCCAAAAAATTGTGAAATATTTAACTTTAAAAACTCCAAGCATCAGAAGCTGGAAGAAAAAGAACGGTGGTGGGAGAGTGGGATGCAGGAAGAAGAGAGGGAATGTGACAGAGTGGTGACAGAGAGAGAGAGAGCAGGGCACTCTGTATGTGTGTGTGTGTGTGTGTTGTCTGTGTGTCAGAACTGCGTGTGTGTCTGTGCTCGTGTCCCGAGGCGCAGGCAAACATTAGCTGCATTAAGTGAGCTGACAGGTCCCTCCCCATTACCACTACTGGTGGCCCAGGGAGGCAGAGAGAGACAGAGCAGGGCAAGAAATGGAAAAGACACTGTGGCTCCTACCAAATGTTTGTACAACTCAAAACAAATGTGTCCTCCTTCTGTGCACATGCAGACGTGATGACATAGCTGCTTCGAGAAATATGCCTCAACGTTGGAAACAAGAAAAAATGGCACTCTACGGAAACAATGATTACTGCCATAAAACACACACAGGAGCCAGAAAAAGTCTAAACCCTTGTTTCAACTCATCGGCAATGCTTTTTCCCTCAGTGTACAGAAAAAACACACTCCATGCATCATATATGCTGACAGTGATTCACTGTCTCACAGTACACAGCAAACACAGACTCGTGTGTATGAATATGTGTACTGCTTAAATATTGATTGTTGCCTTGTCTGGGGGTCAGGGTTAAAGACCTTCTACTACTCCCAGTCTTCTAATATTCCCTCACAGCATCACCAACCCCTCTGCTACAACACGTACACACAGATTAGTCCCTTGGGGGGCATTTCCTTTTTTAGAGCATCTTAATAGCCTAATACCACACTTACTACATTGTGCCATGTGAAATGGCTGAGCTTTCTGTTAATACCACTCAGATGGAGTGTCCTTCATCATAGATACTGATACAGAAGACAGGTAGACAGATCATTACACAATTTTAGCCTTTTTTTTTTTTTCACAGCCGAGTGGCAGGAGGTCAACTTTGTGACGACGCGGCTTCCTGAAAAAGAGCACAGAGGATAGTAATGAGATGAAGGAGGAGGAGAAGTGGCATAGATGTTGCAGAAAAAGAAGTGCAGAGAGGGTGAAAGGGGAAAAAAAAAATGGATGATGTGCAAAATAAGTGGGATAGCCAACTGGGAGGCAAAGAAGAAGAAAAGAAGGGAAAGACAGCAAAAGCAAAGGAGGTAGTTGACCCCTGGCAACAAAGAGCTTCACTCAAGTGCAAGAAAGTGGGGGTTGTGAGGAGTGGGATGTTTGTTCGTGAAGATGTTCTTCCTCAAATGCAGTGTCTCAGCACTGTGGTCTGCATGCGTGCACAGATCTGCGTGTTTGTGTGTGTGTAATCTCCCCAGAGCAAATCCCCTTTTAGCCAAAGCAGGGAAGAATAGAGAAGAAAAGGAAAAGCCATCTTTATCCAAATCCAATTGCAGCTGGAAGGAAAGAGCGGCGCGAGGGAGGCAGAGGAGGAGAATAGAGGAGGAGAAGACGTCGTAATTTGTCTGAGGGATTACAAGAGGTGCTGGCAGAGCACGACTGCTTACTTTGCTTGTAAGCAGGCTTTCCTGTGTGCGTGTGTGTGTGTGTGTGTGTGTGTGGGGGTGGTGTGTGTGTGTGTGGGGGTGTGTGTGTGCGCGTGTGTGTATTCCACGACCTAACCCTGTGAATTCAGTGTGTTGTAAAATAAGAAGCAATATTTTCACAACACAAGTAGCACTGAAAAAAAAAAAAAATCTCAACAGGTCTTTTTACTTCAAGTAGACATTTGAGCCTTTCATGGTCTTTGAGAGCTGGCGAGCAAATCCTTTCAGTTTAGTGCAGTCTTCTTGCACCACTATAATTCCTCTCCCTATTTTATTTGCCACATGTTGTGACTAAATAAGTGCAGGACCATACCTTATAGATCTTACCCCATGCTGACATGACAACCACCCATTACCCCTCCTGGTGTTCTTTTGGAGATCTAGTGTCTGCAAAGGCCGCCGGAGTATAGTAAGCTCATCGTCATGTTCAAGAAACCAGTTTGACATGATGTGGCATGTTGCTTTATCTTGACAGAAGTAGCTATCAGAAGATGGGTACAATGCTGTCACACAGATATAACTATTGTGCTTTGGTACCAAATCAATAAACTGCATCAAGGTAAACAGATACATTGATTGTGTCTTTATGTTTTAGATGCAATAAATTAAACATAATTTGAAGGCATTTGTTGTCCCAAGCTTTGTTGAAAAGCACAAAACTTCAGGAGGGGAAAGAAAAAAAATCAAGTCATTCATTTCATTAGAGTAAGATTGTTGAAGGAAAGAAAAGGGGGGAAACAGTCAACTACAGTAAGATGGCTAAAGAAGCTTTAGGTCAGAGTTTGGTTGTCAGTTTGATGCGGTATAAACGTTAGAAACACATGAATTCGTGCATCTGCCTGGAGCAGGGTAAGACTTAAGGACAGTGGAGTCAGATAAGTGTCAGGGTAAAATAGCATCAGTGTCTTTCTTTGTTTTTGTGAGTGACAGTGATGCAAGGCAGTCTGCCTGAAAACACAGACATAAACCGTGCAACAGCACAAACATGCACTAATATGACTGCCCAGAGGCCTTATGCAACCATTGCTGTTTTGGTGTGACACACAGCATACACTGCGCATCACATCAAATCCACAGCAGCTTCTTACCAAGAAACTTGTGGACCTCAATGACACAGATACCCTGCTTCAACAAACGATGACACACTCCTACAGATACATTCAGACTGCAGTGACACACAGGTATAAAAATATATATGAGAGACCCAACAGTAAAATGAATTCACACTTATATATGTAAAATATCGGTCGGTGATATTGTGTAGTGATGCATTATAGACAAAAGGATTCTGTTTGTGTGTAATGGAAACGATTGTAAAAAGTTTGTCTTTGTTCAAGCAATTGACAAAGAGTTGAAAATTTTGGAGCTTTTACATAAAAAATGTTGAGTTGTGTTAACACGAAGAGAATAGTTGTTGCATAAATGTTGAACTTTAATTTTCCTATTTTTTTGTTTCAGAACTACATTTCATTTGCATTAATAATTACCACTCAGTCCAGAATATGAAACAATAATCTTCCTGACTCTGAGTTCAAACATGCACAACAGGATAATGTTATTCCTGTGCGTTTCCTCTCAATAGTCCATGCAGTGTGTGTTGTATCAGTGATTCATCAATGTGGAAAAAACTCAGCTTTTCCAGTTATGAATTTTACCTTCAGTCTTACCAGATTTCTATGGAAATATAATGAAGTACAATCAATCTTCAGACATGTTGCAAGTGCACTTACAAAGCGTGGCAAACATTGCGTAACTCAACTTGAGAAAGCTTCAATACCGAACGGATAAAATGCATGAAATTGTGCTCCGGGGATGTCTGAAAAACACACTGAAAATGCCCTGGAGATATTCAGTAGCACTGAATGTAGCAGTGAAAAGGAAAGTGGTGAGGTGGTGCAGTTTTACAAAGTAACATTGTCAACATATACAAGACACAGAGAAAATTTGTGTACATGAAAAACTAGTCTATCGCAAAAGGACCATTAAAGCAAAAAGTAAACCTCAGTCAGCAAAAGGGAAACCAGAAGAGAAATCTCAAGCAAAATACTCCCTTGTATTTGTGTATGGCTACACATTTACACCATGGAAAGAAAAGCTGTAGGATAATTATAGGATTAGGATTATTGTATATAGTAAATTGATTATGCACGCCCTCCTCCTCCTTTCAATGGGCTTGTCAGCTATCATAGAGATAATTATCTTTTTGTATTGTTTCAAGTCATGAGATGCAGTCTTGGTAATTTTAACTGTGTAGTGTAATAGATGTGGTAACTGAGAAATACAGAATCCCTCTTCTTCAAAAGAAAAAGCAGAAAATATGGAAAAGAAAAGGAATGGCTGCAGAAATAAATCTCACTGAGCTCAGAGGGACCCCAAGATTAGTTGGACACTAAAGATAAACTAATCTTATTTATTCCGTTGAGAAATTACGTTAACATACAACCAGAGCGCATATGGAATATTTAAGATGTGGTCTCCAACTCTAGTCTAAGTTTTGCTTTCTTTATGATTTCTCGTTTGTGTTTTATATACTTTTTTGACATCTCTTGTTGCTTAGATATAGTTTTTCATTATTTTCTCTGACAAAGCAACAGGTAGGTCTTGAATGACTGGAGGAAATAGGTGGTGTAAGTTTCCCCTTTCTCCCCTTGCTCCTCTTCCAGTTGGATGGATGGAGGTGAGGAGTAAAAAAAATGGGAGAACAAAAGAGCAAAAAAAGACAAAGAATGTAAGCCCCCACAGCAGCACTTAAAGTAAGTCTGCATTATTGATGAGGAGACAAAGGAAAACATTTATTTATCTTTGCAGATGTGAAGCTAAGGTGATCCCCACAGAGTTGGAGGAGAGCGAGAAAAAGAGAGCAACACACAGTCAAGAGATGGAGAAAGGCCCTGTTGAAAGACAGATGTCTACAAAAACTTCAGTGTGTTTGTGTGTAAATAATATATAAGGTCAGGGCTGAGATATGTCCTGTACATTTCCATGATCTGTTGCGGGATTTCCTACGGGCTGAAGGATCGAGACCACACCATGGAATTATTTATGAGTCCTAAACAGGCGTCACAACACTTCCAGTGTTCAACACAGCAAAACGCTAAATCTGATGTTCAAGCCCAATGTTCGTACACTGTCATTCTTGGCTTGATTTGTATTTAAAACAACAAACATAAATGAACACAGATGAGTGACAAGTTTTCCTCCACATTTGTTTTTATTCTGTTTTTTGTTTTTTTATTAGCATTTTATAAGACTGATTAACTCTCACATTTTGAAAAACACTGTCCCTTTTACACCACAGTCTCAAAGTGCAAACAAATCCTGATCATGTAGTCTTCCTGAACAACTTGTGATCCCAGCACAAGTTGCTGTGTAATATCACTTTGCCTGTTACATAGCGCATTGTAAAGGTATTTATGCCTGTAGCAGACCTTGTTCTGATATGGTTACATAATAGCAACAAATTGTCATTTATTTTACAGGCATTTTATGTTAAGGGCTAACTCAAACCACTTCTTAATTTTGATGTGAAATAAAAATGATACATGATTTTCAAAGCCGTCTCCAAAGCAAGAGCACACAGCATAATTGAAGGAAGAATGTGCTTTTCCGTAATCAAAGGCATGAATACACACCTTGAAAACACAATAGGGGCTTTGTTTTTTTTTGACACAGAATAATATTCTGACAACTATTAAAAGTTTTGGTTAACTTCTTTAAAAAATCTGGCATTTAGTGTGGTGCATGTTTTGACAAATATAAATATTCTAGGTTATTTTGACCTTCACATTGTTGTGCCAAATGAACACTCTCCTCCCTTTGGTCCTACTGCCATTTGCAGAAATATACCGTTCAGTAAGAAACTATCAATGAGACCCAGGAACAGGGGTTTAGTGCTGTCAATCAAGCCTGTGAAGGGGCTGCTCACACCCTCCGCCTTGCTCGCTGAGCAGCATGTGACTGAGCGACCTTCCTCTTCACTCTGATTGGTTATTTCTGACATAACAGCAACAACAGACAGCATAGGACCACATGGAGAAGGTAGAGGAGCAAGATTTTGTTATGTCAGGACATAGTGACAATTTTAACCAACAGATAAAAACATATTTCTTTTTATAAAAGTTACTGATTGCAGTTTTAACCTTTGATTATATAAGGTAAAGATGGTTTCTCAGACTTGACTCCAAATCTCAAATTCATGACACGTCTAACGTTTTTATTTGCAACATAAATGCAACCCCAGTCTAAGTGTCAGCCCTCATTCCTGTGTGTTTTTTCTTCTCTCAGTGAAGGGATGCTTTTAAAATGAAAAATGGATAGCGTAGCCCAGACTTATCACAATTCTAAACATATTTTCACTTTTTATGCCTTTATCCATATTTATTTGTTATATATGTATTTCAGTTTCAGTAGTGATGAGGCTTCATGTTAGCCTATCAAATCTTTCACAAGCAGGAACCTTTTCCGTATGGCATTAATCTGATGTTTGCTCTAGAAATGACCCATTGTCCAGCTGGGACAGATGGCTTTCCTAGGAACTGACATGTGAAAGTGGCAGAGCCTGCACGTATGTACAGGCCGGTTTTTATCAGCATGGCTATACATTGTGTGTATTTTGTGCTTGTGTGACGAGGGAGGCCGTTAGGGGATAAGCACTCAATAACAGCTGACACTGAGCTGCCCTCTGCTCTCACTCACACAAAGAACTATGATTATATTACTGTTTGACTGCCTGTCCCCTTTCCCTCAACCCCCCTCCTAACACTCCCCACCGTCAGCCCCTATTCTGCCAAGCCCTGTGTGCTCTCCACGGCTAAGAAAATTAACACTATTGTGTGTTGCACACATACACACACACACACCCATGCAAAGTGTGCCACGTGCTTACCAGCTACCCCATCTGTCTCAGGCTCTCACTACCACTCCCCCCCCCCCCCCCCACCCGTGTTCCTCTGATCAGTTTTGTTATTATTTCGGTGGCAACATTCACTGTCTGGTAGGAGAGAAATAATTTTTACAGATGGAAGAAATTGGTGTAACTTTCAAGTTTTTTCACAGGTTAGTGTCAGACAGTCAGTCAGCGGTGTTCTCCTTTTGAGACGAAACATACAAATAACCTAATCCACAGTTGCTCCGTCTAGTGACATAAGCAATAGAAAGCTATATAAACTATTTGGCAGACTTATCACTGAATACTGATTACTGAATCGATATTCTTTTTAATGTATTATTATCCTCTCCAATTCCTTCTCATCAGTCTTTTGCGTCTTCTCCAACTTCACTATTTAACAAAGAAGACGAAAAGCAGAGAATTGAGATTGAGTAGTTACTGAATGGAGAGAAGCTTGTGCGACAGTGGCGTCCTCTTCCTTTCTTCCCTTTTGCTTTCCCTTTCGTTCCTGCGCCTGTTAAACTTTAATGTGTTTTCCCCACTCAAGTACTCAGGGAAACTCCTCACAAATGGCTTTGGTTGCAGAAACACCAGAGTGGCTGTTGCGTGGCTTCTGTGTGTGTATGCTGGCATTGTAAGAGACTCAGATTTAAGTGGGCTTGTGGTTGTGTCTGTGTGTGTGTGTGTGTGTGTGGGGGGTGCTGTGTGCGTGTGTGTGTGTGTGTGTGTGTGTGTGTGGTGATGTGTGGGGCAACAATATGATGTTGAAGTGGCGTTTACATGAGCGAGTGAAGCTGTGGACAAATGTAGCCGTTAATACAGAAACCTCTTTCTGCCAATTCTCCACCAGTCCTTTTTTTTTTTTTTTGGCTTCATTCATTTTGTTCTGCAAGCTGCAACAAACATACATTTGAGCAATCCAATCTCTCCCGGTATTTCTTTTTATGCTAATGTCCATCAAGGAAAAAGTATTTTTAAATATTCACATCTTTGAAATTTTCTCTAAGGACTTTGCTGAAAAACAATCTCCAATAGTCTCTAGTATTACTGGCACCCCGGCAACAGTTATACCTAAAGTTATTTAGACCCCTGGAAAATTTAGGTGTAAAGAATGTTTTAAAGTTTCCGTTGTGTTTTAATTCCACTTCAATTGACATTAAGAGTTGAGCAGGCCAAGAAGAGCCTTGACTTCAGTCTGAAAGAGAATCTGAGGAGGGAGTCACAAGTTTGGATGATGACAAGGTGGTTTTCCAAACTGAAAGACTTACTGCTCATCACCAAATGTAAGTAGAAAGATGGCAAGGTTGGTTTCAAATGCAAAAAACTGTAATTACTGTAAAGCCAATAACAGCAGTTTTCCATGTTTATTGAGAAGGGTCATTTTTAAAATCCCATTTTTCAGGATTTTTTTTTTAAACACAGTTTTTCTTCTAATTTCAAACTCCATCGAAGTTATTTTATTTTGAGGGATGCCTGTTTTGCTTCCTATCAGAAACAAACTCATTGTTTAAATTCCTTAAATTTGCCAATTTGTAGAAACATCTTAAAATAAAAATTAAACTTTTACAAAGGCAGAAACAAAGACTGAAAAAGGTTGATTTTCTGTATTGATTAGAATTTTTTTTATTTCATTTTACTCTTTTTGTCTTTATTCTTACAGAAAATCACTAGGCGACATACTTTTACTTATAGAGGAAAACTATTATTTTTAAACTTTCTCTTATTTCAGCGCAATGTAACAAGGCTTCCTTAGGAAGAGAAAGAAGCCCACATCTTCACAGATCCTCCACCATGCTTCACAGCAGTTGACCAGTCTCATTGTTATCTATTTAAAGGTCCAATGAACCTTTAGTAAAGTCCATATATTCACAGTCGTAATGACTTACAGCAGAAAAGGCTTTTTCTGATATGCCTTCCAAAAAAACCCTCTCTGCATGTTGTTGTTGTGAGTTGGTGCAGAGGAGCGCCACTTTTTGCTGCTTTTCAAAAACAGGACAGTTCGTAGGTGCTATTATGCTGAAGACTAGCTTGTTGTATGGCTTTTCGATTGTCTTTCCCAGGGGCTGGCGTTAGGTGTGGAGGGTGCAGTAATACAATCGCTCCAGGTGAAAACCTGAAGACAAGCTCCCAAAATGAGGTTAACAGTGACTTCTGCTGGAGAGAAGGACAGAGACTGTTAATGCAAGGCAAAACAAGATCGAGAGAGGGGAAAGAGGAGCACCTCCCTTAGCGGCTGCCATGTGGCTTTAGCCATCTGTTGGCAGAGTCAAAATTAATTAGCTCCACTCATTACTAGTTTGCAAGAGTGCTGTATTCTAAACCAGACACCGGCTCTCTAACTTTTTTATGATCGCCCGTCGCCTGACCAAAACCTGTCCACACCTCCTGTTGCAGTCGGTAAAGTGAAATAAAATAGGATTTTGTACATTCAAGACCATCGTCATATTATTATTGAAAACCTGAAAAGGTTCAGCTGTGACAGTTGTTTTAAAAATCCAATATAAGTGAAATGTTCCAGAAATCAATAGTTTATAAAACCAATAAAAAAAAAAAAAGAAAAAAAAGAGTGTGTGGGTGTGAGCAGATGTGGAACTGTCATGTTGATGTGAACCAGTAGAAACACATGACCAGTTAAACTGATAACGCTTTTATCCAAAGTGTAATCATTATGATTTATTACCAGACTTTAGAGCGAGGCGAGTGTTGGACGGCTGTTTCACGTGCTTCTGATTCAGGCACGTCAGATTTGAAGTAATGCTTCAAAAACGCATCTCTATCTTTCAAAGCTGCTCCTTTTTCCATAGCTTGAAGAAAAAAAATGTCAGTGACAGGAGGGAGAAAATATTCTTCAGCTTTAGGGAGGGAAACTAAATACTCAACTATTTTGAGACATTAAATTAAATAAACTAATACATTCATAGCTGAATAGTAAATGATAAATGGCCTGTTGAATTTTGATAAATATAGTTATGATGTGAAAATCTGTTGTATCTTCTCATCTTGTGCAGTAGACGCCATACAGAATATATAAAGATGCTATTCCAGGTTTTACAGTAAATTCTAATTACATAGACCTATCTGATATTTACAGATCTTTTGATGTCATCTGTTTGGACACACCGTCCTCACCCTTCGCCTTCCCTGTTTTCCTTTTGCTCTCTTTTCCTTCCTCTGCCCTCTTATCCCACTTTCCTCCCTCTTCCTCGGGGACTGCTCTGTGCCACCACAGAGACGACAGATGGGGCTCAACATCATTCAGAGAGGGGAAGAGGTGGGGCGAGAGAACAGGGGAAGGCTGCATTCATTATTTACATCACTTGGTATTGGAATATTAATGCTAAAAGCAATCGGGCAACCCTTCATTAAATTAACTAGAAATGTAGGAAAAGATAGGAGAGGTAAGATGGAAGGAGAGGAGAGAAAGGGAGGCAGAGGCACGGGAGAGAGAAAAAGGCACACTCAGTTAAATGGGTCCTAAAATTAGTGAAGCAAAAACACCTCCATTAAGAAAGCCTCCATCTCTCTTTCCTCTCTTTTCCCGCACTCTAACTCTCCTCTCCTCACTCCCTTATTCTAAACACCTCTTTGTCCCTCATACTCAGAAAAATCACTGCTTTACCCTCAAGTCCCTGCTCAAGAGAAATATGCATCTCTGTGCTGTCCCTCTTAAGTGCCTGTTCAAAATTTAAACATGCTTATGGTGGCAGAATGTGTCTTTGGTCTCCATGTGCATCTCTCCAGAGAGAATTCCTCTGTCTTTCATTCTCAATATCACTCCCTCCTTGGCAACTGCTCTTTTTCTTTATGTTAGCTCCCTTACCACTTACATTTCTTATTCCTACCTCCCTATCTCTCCTTTTCTCGCTACCTACCATTGACACATCGGACATACAAGTGCATACACATCCAGTGCTTGCGCAAGAATGCGTGAACGAACACGCACACGTACACGCGCACACGCACGCACACAAATGCGTACGTGCACATATGCAGAAACATGCAAATGGCAATTTGAAAGTCTAAAATTATGCATACAGGCAGTAAAGGAACACATCCAGATGAACACACACTGACAGAACCAGAATGGCTCTCTGCTGCACAGCAACACATTGCGTAAATGCAAAACCACTCTCCCTATTAGTGGAAAGCTGCGACGTGCTGTTGACTTCTGGAGAGGAAGCGGTACTAGTGTGTCTGCCAGTTATCTGATGCCACTGTTACCTACCCCTCAAACTATCCACAGCCCTGCACATACCCTAGGTAGTGTCCCATATTTGCTCAACTTCAAATGAAACACTGTACATGAAGAAGATATGTATATTCTCTACTTGGGTGAAAATGAAGGTCCGGAAAAGGACACAAATCATTTTGGAAGAATCTGCCATATTTGCTTCCATTTTCATAATAGAAGATTCGAACTACACAATGACAATTTTAATATATTAAAATTTAAACAACTAAATCATTCTTTAAGAGGACTGCTTAGATTTACTTCACCACGTCATTTGTTTTTTTTTTTTTTGTAAATTTCAACAGCGTCAGATAGGATAAGAAGTGATAAAGAAAACGTAACCTGTCAACTGTTAAGTTTTAACAGGTCACTTTTGATGTGTACTTTGAACCTTAATTGTCGCTTCACTGAAACTGAATTTAGCAGCTCTATATTCTTCTTCTGGCCGTGCAATTTGTCTGCAAGTTTTTGCTTTCCTATGCGTGTCCACATTACCTGCACCATTCCAGCACCAGTCTTGGATAAAATTCTGGCTTCTTTAAATTCCCCTCTTAAGACAGCAGCATAAACTGAATTATGAGTGGCCAATCCAAATATCTCCATTTGCAAAACCCAGATATCAATACAAGAATGACAGAGAATGTGTATATATTCAGTATATACAAATTAGTCGAATTAGACTGGTCCATATGTTTACTTTGGAAATGCGGTAATTCAAAGTACAACCTCAAATTCATTTCATTAAAGATTTTATTAAGCATTTAAAAAAATAACCAATTTTTATTACTTCACTCAAAATGCAGCAAACAAGCAGAGTACTGGCTGCAATGGTGTAAAGCTCTGTGTCTGCCTACTTACACCTAACGAAAGGAGAGACACACCTGGTGCTTTCTGACAAAGCACCAGGTAACCATTTTAAAGCAAATGTCCTATTATTGCACATGCTGCTTTGATCTAAATCCACAATGTATATTTTCTAATTCTCAGTTTTTCCATTTTTCTCATTCTTACGGGAATGTGATCTATACCAGCATATATCAGGTTCTAAAATTAAGTCTACAACAATATACAACACAGATTTAGGCTTTGGGAGAATTTGACCACCTCATACTTCCATGTTTTGCCAAACGTTGTCCATTTCAATTTATTTATCTTGACAATTAACAATGTGTGTAATGTACAAGGATGAATGTCAAATTAAAAGCACCTTTCAAAAATTAACCTTTAAGCAGGTATTGGACATAATCTTAATAAGTTTCTTTTGACGTATTAAAATTTTTTAATATTGATGTGATGAATAATGCAATTTTAAATGCTGTGTTATTAAATAAAAGCAACAAAAAAAAAAAAACTTAAATTACTAGAAATAAGGGCTTGAAAACATCAGTCTGTGTGTAATTAATCTACATAGCAACGTGTCGTAATTGGAGAGTTGAGTTCTTGAAATAATATCGCTTTTCAATTATATTCTAATTTATTGAATATGACTGTAATTAGTGTTATCTTTTTACTCTGGTTTGTATTTGCATTTTCAACATGGTAATATATTGTCAGGGACACACATCACAAATTAGCTTAGAAATTTCCTGTTGTGGACGTGTAAAATATATTCGGCAGCTTGTAGCTCTCATAAATTTCTTTCAGTGCCTACAGGTAGAGTTTTCTTCTCTGTCTTTGTGTGCGCCAGCTTCTAATGTTATATCTAATGTACCACAGCATGCAACAATTGAAGCCAGTATAATGGATTTCATTATGCAGAGAGGCTGCATGTGACACACCATGTATTTTCAACTCGGCTGCAGAAATACAGTCAACAAGGATGAATGAGCTGTAGTGCAAACACTCAACTGTCAATCTGTGCTCACACACAAGAGCTCTGTCCACTGGAACCGGCTGGGCGAGGAGGTTACCGTGTCTGTGTTGGTGTGCGCTGGCGGCTGCAAAAACAATGCATAAAGGCTGGAATGACGTTAAACTGAAATGTATATGAGATTCAAATGACTTCCTTTCTCCCTTTTTACCCCCTTCCATAGTTTTTCATTCAGGGAGCCTTACTCAGCTTTGCTTTAATGCAAAAACACTGGCTTCTGCTTCCGTCTCTCTCTAACAAAAGAGCACATGAAAATACAAACACGCACTATCATGAGGCTGCTGCATGTACGTTTACAAAAACATGTGAAATTTGTATTCCAGTTTTTCTTACTTGTATTGAGGTTGATCACGACTTTCACTGAAAGATTTATTTTTGTTATTGTAAAAATGTCTGTAACTTCCTTTTTTGTCAATGGGGAGTTTGAGTCTTCCCATATTAAGCACTGGTATCCATATTAAAGATATTTGTTTTTCCTCAAGTGGATTAGAGTTTTAAGAACTTTTAATTCGTAGTCCGAATTAAAAGTTCCTTAATTAAGTTCCTTCCTGTTTCGTTGAAGGATAATATGGCTGCTTCTTTCTCTTAATCGCACTACAAGAGAACATGTCATTCAAATAAGGGAGATGTGAAATTATGTTCAAGCAGTCCTCTACAAGAAAAAGACTACCATCTAAACATTTAGAACAATACATAAATAGCTTAAAACAACAGGGACTCATGTTTATCTTGGTACAGCACCGATCAAGAAGGATCATACGGGGGTAAAAAAGATAAAAAATAAAAAACAACCTCCACTGATCACTATTAGAGATCATCATCAAAGAACAGCATCAAGAGAAAACTAGTTCTTCAGGGCAAACATGATACACAATTTGCTCACCAACAGATTATTTAGACAAAATGACAGAAAAGATGTTTTTTTGGGTACCATTAGATAACTTAAGATGCATATTTTGCCAAACATGTTGTGGCTTCACCATGTACCATGTGCTCAGTTGATCTCAAAGTAATAAAAATGTGAAAAATATAAAAAGACTATCACACTGGATGATCTGTGGTGATGTGGACCTGGTTTTTTTCCCTACCGTCGTAGAATAACCATAAACTCTTGTACTCCATTGAGATTTTAAGTGAAAAGCAGGTGTTCTCTGCAGGTGTGAGCAAGAGTGGAAAGCAGAATTCTGGATCATCAACAAAGATCGAGCAAAGTGGGTGGATCAAAGACCCCTTTCTCTGTATACTCACATCACTGAACACATTTGAAGGGGAAGGGATCAAATATTGAGGTATTGTGACCCTATGCCAGGATCCAAAGACAAACTGACACATTTATATAAAGTCCAAAATGGCGGGCATCATAGACGTCATAGACGAAAGCAAACATTGTAAGTTAAGACTTGTTTTTGTAAAACGCTGTTTTAATACATGTTTATGAAAAATAATATGAGACACAATTGAACAGCTTAAATAATAAGACATTACCTGAACTTGAAGGTGTTTGACCTTCTTGTCTAGCTTGTAAATCAAAAACAGAATAACACCTGATTTAGTTTCCCATCTACTCATAAACTTACAGTTTAAAAGTTTTGCTACAACAGGTCCAACATCTAACATTTTTGGTCATTTTAAGTGATTGGAAACTTACTGCCTTTCATTCCTCCATTTGAATAGAAACTTGTTTGAATTCAGTGGAGCTCCAACTATTACTCAGCTTAAAATTTCAGTCTGATGAAGCCAAGAGAACCAAAACAACTTTAAAAAGCGACAGTTTCTAAGTCCACAAACCAGACACTCTCCTGCCTCAGGCTGCGCCTTAAGGCAAACAAACTTGTTGGCCATGGACCACATTGGCACTATTGCAGAAAGTAAAAAGCATTTCCTGCTGTTGAGACAGATAATGGAGTCCATATTAACCACAATAGCACTTCATGTGGGATGCAGTAAGAAACCTTTTCTACCTCATGCAAACTCTACGGTAAAGTATGATAGGGACTTAGATCATGAATCAGAGTTTAAATCGACTAAAATATGGTGTCAAGCAGAAATTAAGTCCAGTATTGCTTCACACAATCAAAATGTTCAGAATTTGCAAAAGTCAATAGCACCGCATGGTAGCTTACCCCAGAAATCAATACTGAACTGTAATCTGGTGGCAGATCTGAGTCATTTCTACCAATAGGAGGTGCAAAAGCCACGACAGCTGACTTTAATCTATTGACTACAAAGGAAAACACTCACCATGATGCCATCAAGGGAAAGCTAAATTCTCTATAATTGTTTAGAAACAATTATAGCTATAACTATAGATGTTCCTCTGCAAGCCCTCCAAGCGTCTTGGAGAAAATGCCAGCAAGAGTGCAGAACACATGTACTTATTCTCCAAAAGAAAATAACTAAACACAGCAGGTTGTAAAGAGTTTCCAGAATGTTGTATCATTGATTTTAATTGTGGTCTTTCCAGACTGAGTCAAAAATAATTTCACAGTTTAGAAATTAAATTAGCTGACATATAATTTCTTTATACTCCCTAAATGTCAAGGTATGCTCACTTAAAGTGTTCACAAAAATATTATTTCATTTCTAAGTTGTCAAGCCTCACTGCGATGATGCTTTCAATGCATTTACAAAGTTGACATGATTGTCAGACACTATATTCACTGGAGTGCAGTTCAGTTTCAACCTGTGAAATCGGAGTTAAGTTTCAAACAGTAGCAAACATCTCCGATCTCAAACTCACAGAAGTCAAGGCAGTGCAGGAGATAAAGGGGATCTGTGAGGCCCTTCAAAAGGTTGGAGATGAAAAAGTTATATAATTTTTCTCACTGTCTTCTTTTTTACAACATGAGCTGCATAGTGCCACACTGCCCTCAATATTAACAGTGGCTGTCATCAATGGCATAGACATGTCAACAAAATTCATTTGAATGAGCGCTGACGTTTTCACACACTATGTTTACACCACACAAGCATTGCTGCAGCACTATGACTCACTAATAACATTGCTCTCCCTCTATGCAAACACTTAACTTACCTCAGCATGCTAGTGGTTAAAGCTAAAAGGGAAACTGATGGTAGGGGCTACTTTTGGATCAACTTGGCTAATAGTCATCTGAACACATGGGGGGCATCCAGATCATTCAGCTGATCACCTTGTGTCAAAAAAAACCCACAGCAAATCATCACAAAACAGGAAAGAATCAATTTGTCACTGTTGAAAATGGAACTTCAACCAAAGCAACACCCTTAATTCAAAGGTTAACCAGGATTAAATGTTCCAGTCTCCTTAAAGTCCTTACATTAGGACCCAGGAGACACATTTACAAGATGACAGCATACCCTGCAAAATAAGAAACAGCAAAAATTCACCTTTAAAACCTCCACTTTACAAAACCCGCCAGTGTATTGCTTTGTAAAGAACAAAAAATCATATCTAGAACCTAAAGTTTTACATTTAAAATGCTGGAAGTGTTTGGTGCAAAAAAAAAAAAAAAATTCATTAGTATTAGAGGAGTAAATCATGTTTGTGTTGTTTTTCCATGTTGTGAAGAGGGGAAGAAGAGAGATATGTCTAAAAATATGCATTAAACGCCGGTGAACTATTGACGGGTGAGCACTTAGATGCCAGCATATGTCTTGCGGGAGTCCTCGGGCCATAACATACATCCCAGAGAGCTCATTGATTAGCTATTAATAAAGCACAGAGATTCCATTGCTGACAGGGGAGCTCAGGCTTACACACACACATTCCCACATACACACACTCACAGCTGCACAACAGAATATAGAAGGTTCCCTGAGTTGAAAGAACAGGATAGAATAATAATATTAACAAGAATAGTGACAGAATCAGAAATTAAAGAAGATGCTGTATGTCAAAAAAGACAGAAAACTGAGAACAGATAAATGATGTAAAAACAAAAAATTTGATAAACAAAAGGAAACTTTTGCATGTCTCTCCATGTCATTTCACATTTATTTGCAAAATAAGTTTTCATCCATTTTGTGCCTGATCCTTCACCCCAGTGCTCTCTGTCTCCTTATACTCCTCCTCTTCTTGCTTCCTCCTGCTTCCTTTATGTCCCCCTTCAACTATTCTGTCGCTCGCCTTCTTTCTTCTGCATGTACATCTTCAGGTCACGGGTCATTAAGTCAGCTCCAGCAGGGATGTGTTGGAACAGGATATTTCTCATACTGCCCTGCCCCCACGGCATTACTGAAACACAAATATGTATAAACACTTGCATCTCTGAAAATACATGTAAAAATGCTTTGTTTGTACTTATTCCCATTGTTTGTTTTGTTTTTTTCTCACACGTACCTTTCATGTCTTCTTAAGAACGCAATAGTGCATAATTTATTTTTGCACGAGATACAAATTTGGATGCACACAACACTCACATCTAAAAAGCACATAGCCTCTGAACAGAAAAAGTCATGTTTGGTCCGTCCTTTGAACAGACACGTGTTTCTATATTTTCCAATGTTTTGAAATTGTAAATCACATTTAATAGTTGCGAATTGTGTTTGGAGACCCTGAAATAAAATGATACAATTTTACCTTTGCATCCACAAATAAGATAGACATGAAACAGATGTGTATTTATAAAACTGAATCACGTTGCATTTTCTTTGTAAAGCAACTAGAAAACAACATCAACATCTTAGAATACTTTGAGAGGTAAAATCTAAAAGTGCTGATAGCGTTGATAGTGGTATTGGTGCATGCCGGCCCATTTAAAGCACTGATTGCAAGGTGACAACAATTACAGATTAATAAATCCCATCACACAGTTGACTAAACACAACATAATAATGCCCAAGACTCTGAGGACGGACAGGGTAAATGTCGAACGAATGTTTTTGGAAGGTATTCATCACATTACTAAAACGGCGGTTCTAAAAAAAAATAACCCTTTTCATTATTTGAAACAAGAAAAAGTAAGAAAAACTTTTTTTTACAGCATCGTACGTAACCAACTTAGTCAGAACCAGGTAGGAACCTGGCTTCAAAACCACACACACTCACACACACACAGCAACATTTATGAACACACATACAAATGCGCATATCAGAGCTCTTCTCCACCCTGGTTGTTGTGCACTGTCAAACAACATTAGATTGTATGAGGTGTCAGTGGGATAATTAGAATAACACGTTCGCTGCATTCTTCATTATATGTGTCATCACCACTTACTGGCTGAACTTCCTCACTGACACCACCCCAACCTTCAAACCCTCACACCCAAACAAACAATCACACCACCTTACTCCAACACAACTGATGTCTTCTTTTTCTGGGGGTGGGGAAGTGAGGGGGATAGTCATGCTCCCCATTAAAAATGGCCTCCAGCAAAAACCTAATTGTCTGAACTTACATCGTGTATTTTTCCACTAATTAGTTCCTTGGGAAGGCAGCATGATGCACAAAGTTGAGGAGCAGCAGCACGATTTCAGGAGGAGGGTGTTGGCAAGAGATCATGGCGGGAGATGAGTAAGGCTCTGACGTCGGCTCTGGATTTGGCAAAATATCTGACGGCAACTCTGTCTGCTTTCGCTGTAATGGAAGGAAGCAGTGAAGCATGTGTCCACGGAGTCAAAAAAGATGTTGAAAACACCGGAAAAAAACCCCCCCAAACACGGCTAGCAATGATCTCGGGCACAAAACACGAGGACGGCATCAGTACAGAACGAAAGGCACGTTGGTCTGCGGGAGGTTGTGGGGGGGGGGGGGGGGGGGATGCGAAAAGCCCAGACAAACTCACACAAGCGGCCTTGCACACACCTTGTGCTTAATGAATAACTAACAAGCAGAAAGGAAAGGGAGCCTTCTTTTCTGAGTGAGGCCAAATGAATTCACAGAAGCGCTATGCAAATGTTCCCTGGGCTAACGAGACTGCCTGCATGATTGGAGTGCCATTGAAATTCTCCTCGTGCACAGCCCTCTCTCACTTCCTACCTCCCTCATATCCTCCTTCAATCTCCCTCCATCTCTCCCGCCATTTCAGTCAGAACGTCCATGTTCTTTCTATCTATCTATCTATCTATCTATCTATCTATCTATCTATCTATCTATCTATCTATCTATCTATCTATCTATCTATCTATCTATCTATCTATCTATCTATCTATCTATCTATCTATCTATCTATCTATCTATCTATCTATCTATCCATCTTCAAATCAGTTTTTCTGCGCAGATAAACACTGCAGGTCTATCATTGCCTGGACAGCAGTGAATGCCCCTGTGTCTGACTCTCTTTCTGTCTGTCTCACCGACAAACACCCTCACACACACCTACACCCTCCAACCCACCGCAAACACACACACACACACACACACACACACACACAGACACACACACACACACACACACAGACACAGAGTCCGTTCAAACAGAGCAAGCTCAGAGTCGCTCTGCACCTGTTCTCTCTGTAAAACATCCAAACACGAGCGCTGAATAAATAACCCAACCTAACACACATCACAGCCAGGTTCTCATACACAAACACGCACACACACCACAGCCCATAAACACACATCAATAAGTAAACACCACCCATTTCCCCTCCCCGGTTACCCTGCCGCCTGCCCTCTTCCACTACCTTTTACGTGAGGTATAAACCGCTCCGCTCCTAAAGGAAATCACACATAGATGTGTATAATGGTTAATGGTCAGACACTAACGGGAGATATAACAAAAGGACAAAGAGAGACACAGGAGAAAAGATGGAGGAACTTGTCAGATGCATCTTTAATGATTTGGGGCTTTAAAGCTCCCGCTCTTCTCCTTCCTTCTCCCTTGGGTGCTGGGGACAGCAAGAAAACTAAAACATACACCTCTCTCTTTATCCATCCACACACCCTCTCATGCGTCCTTATCTACCTACCTAACTTATTCCGTCGTCTCTCCATCCCGTACTCGCTTTGCCATCTGCATAATTTAGCATGTCATGCTTTTGTGCCACTTTGTGTTCCCTTGTTTTCTGCTTATTCTGTGGTTTTTGGGCCTATCTCTTGTTCACTTAAAGGGCTGATGGAGTGGATGGAACAGGCCAGGCACTGTCACTTCACTATCTCCTAATAAGTGCCTCTAAAAAGGAAGGACTAGAGGGGGAGAAAGTTAGGAGTGGACAGACGGAGGGCTGGAGAGAGGTAGCAGGCCTCCACAGAGAGGACACAAAATGGAGACCAGGGCAGGAGAAGCAGCAGCTGTGGCGACACTGCACTTTATTCAGAGAGGCACCGAGTGCGTGTCAAAGAGGCAGCTTCAATCAGTGAACATGTTTTTCTTCACTTTCTTCTTTAGGGGAAGGAATCCTGGTCTTTTTTCCTGCTAATTAGTTGAATGTTAAGATCAGATCCTCTAAGCAGAAAAGTCGATGTATTCCACATTTCTGGAGGTAAGGAGTAAGCATGTTGATACAGGACGACTTCACTGGTATTTAAAAAGTTCTGCAGCATTATGAAAAAAGTTTGTGTTCCCCTTATAGAGGCTAACCTGCATTATTATGGAATGCAGTAAACTGTGTTTTCATTCATGAAGGATTATAAATTATACCTTGTGAATCTTGTTGGACTGTTTTGGATCAATTTCATGCAATTTGACCAGTGAGCACTAGACGATCCGACATCAAGATTTACAGGTATTGAACAAAATCCAAGCTTTATTTAGTCATCTAAACAAAATAAAGCTTTAATTAGTTTATATACCTCTGACAGTTATTCTACTTCCACCATCTTTGGCTGTAGAAGATATGAAATATTACAGCATAACAGTAAAATTTACACAGCAATGCTGTGTAAATATTAGCCCAGAAACTCCAGGTAGGCCAACCAGTCCTATGAGGATTTGTCAGTATTTCAGATTATCTCCATTTCTGGATAATGGCTCTCTTCTTAGAAATGGCTTTGAACAGATATATACATCAATATCTATGTTTTTCTTCTGTTTTTATTTATTTTTTTAAAGTTCATTCTTCAGGCTCCTTAAGAACTTCGTGTTCTGTAAACCATCAACAACAGATCAATTAATGCACAAATGCTCTTGTAAACTAACAAAGAATCACAACACACTGTTTTTAGTTTGTGCACAGTAGTCCTTTTTAAAAAAAAATAAAAATAAAAATAAATGAGTCGAAACTGGAATTAGAAGGGCAGTCCTCAAAAAAGGTTAGAAATGTATTTCCTATGGAAAATATTATTTTCCCATAGAAAAATCCGTGTTTCAGCCATAAAATGTTGGAAGCTTTGTGAGGGAGGTGGCCACAGACAGTGCTTTGAAACATATGGTACTCAGCATCAAAAATCTCAGTGGCTTATTTGCAAATTTGCATGTACCGAAGTTGACGTGATGGACGCAATTAACAGCTTCGGCGAGGACAGTTTGACCGTCTTACATCCCAGGAAGGAATAGAAATGTGCATTACTGTCCTCTGTTTTGCCTGCGTGTATGCATGAGTGTGAGCATGACTGTGGTGGAGCTGAGCCATGGTGATGCACTAATAAAAATCAAGCAGCGATGCATCCTCACACCTTCCTCATTCCGCCTGCCGGATTGCACCGGTTTCCATGGCGACCGGATAAAACTCACACTGTTTTAAGCTCCAACTGGAGGAGGCGATTCACACAGTCTCATACACACACACAGACACACACACACGCGCGCGCGCAGATGAAGTTCCTTATTACACATCTGTCAGAGTGTACTCCTTCAGTTGCCTAACTGACAAGAAAACAAATGCTAATTTTATTATAAGTGACGGCGACACCAGCAAACCATCAATTAAGCGGAGAGACGCAGCTATACGGAGAAGCAGTGCCAGAGCGGCGGTTATGACAGCTGAGTAAAAACCACGAGAGCTAGTCCAAACACTTGGCCCTCCTCTGTTTGACTATCAGCCTATCTGTCTGTAGATTTTGTCCGTACCGCCCATCACTGCTCTATGCGCACGCCACAAAAGCAAACAGATTTGGCTGTCAAATACTGACACGACACCCAAGAAGGGTCGAATCGCAGTGAGGCCAGCTGTCAGCAAACACCCTCCTCTCTCTTCATCAAAACCCATTCATACTCAGTTTTATTGACCAACACAGCCGTCTGTGTGACATATGTCGTCTTGTCAAGCCGACACCTAGCATGCACTGTCTCTAATAAATGGCAAAGCACCAGAGCATCTCGAGTGCTCAAGCGAAGGCTGAAAGTTGAGCATGCAACCAGGAGCTGATGGATGAAGGGGATGAATGGACGGATGGATGGAGGCATGCACGAACGCCTCTAATTGGAACTCGGTGTGGGTCAGTGTTTGTGTAAGTGTTTCTGTGTGGGGGCCGTCGACACAGACCACCAGTCTGTACCAGGGAGGGAAAGAGATGAGAGGAGCCTTTGAGCCGAAGATGGTCGAAAAGAAGAGCACCACTGTCTTACCAATAGGACCTATTCATCAGCTGTGAGGAGAGAGGAGGAGGAGTGACTGAGAAAATTGGGAGGAAAAAATAAAGCTCCACAATGTCTTTAGATTAGCAGAGCATGGTTTCATTAAGAATCCCACATCATCATTTCTAGAGATGTCTGAACATAAAAAAAAGGAATTTGTCATCGACATCTTGTTTCTTTGCTCCAAAAGTTATTTTGCTAATACTTATGATACTGCTACTTTGCAAGTTTTGTTGTTTTAAGTAAAATCATGATAAACTTTATTGATCATCAAAGAGACACGTACAAGCGTCAGCAGATAAACTTTGCAAAGCTTCATAAGTAAAATGATGAACTACATAATTAACAAAAGTGTTAACTTTTTAGAATAAACTCAATAGAAGTGGGGCTTTTAATATTTACATTTTCAGGGTGTGATTTCAACAGTTTGTCTTGTGGGCCTGTGAAAAAAAAAGAGCTCTAGAAGAATAACTAAAACCAGAATGGATCTTTGAGAACTGATATGAATATATTACACTTTATTTCCTTTATTTTTTTTTACTGTAACACAAAAACATCAAGAATTAATTCGACTGGTGATACAGAGAAGAATAAAGTGCAAATTTGTGCATAAAGCTTCGTAGATTTACAATTTACTTTATTATAACATTACTTGTGTTTCACTGCTCATGTCCTATTTTAAATGTAATAAAATCTCTGAATCTTAATCTTGCGTTACTCCTGGTTAAATAAACAAATCTAAGTTAAAATTGTGTATCCACTTTATTGTTGCTGATTGTCACAGATCCATCCTCTTTTAAGAAACAGCAATGCTATATGTTCTTGTAGCTGATTGTGTGAGCTGTAGAGAGCTGTGTTTTGCAATTTGTTTGTTTCGATAACAAACACTTAGCGATAAGTGCAACCTGTTGCACTGTTTTGGATGAATAAGTGATTTTCCATCTGTTGGTAACAGATCAGGTATCAAGATAAATGTGGTTGAAAGATCAAAATCGGAAGAGTTTGCAAAAACCATCTTTAAGTTTTCTGTTGTGACTTTGTCAGCAAAACTCCCCGGAGAAAGACCTTTACCAGCACCTATAAAAATTAGTCATGCCCTTGGATGTTTTACCCTGATATTTATTTTTCCAGTCATTTAGGATGAATCAAATTTTGCCTTTTTAACACACAAGAAAAAAAGAAGAAGAGGAAAACACTTTTTTTTTTATGTCAAAGTGAAAACCCCATGTTACCTGATAGAGTTTGAAAAGTATTGCACAGCAGAGTGGAGGGAAATTGCAGTGTTCTGATGTGATTTTAGCAAAAGGTGCATATTCTAACTACTGCCTTGAGTATTTGTGCAATCATCTACTTCATCTTAAAGTAAATGATTGCACAATTATTCTTGTCATTTTGTACAAACCACTTTCTACTTTAAAAGGGTTTTTTGTAAGCTTTTCTTTTTCTTTGTTAAAAAAGCCAAATTTTGTTGGCCATGACTGATTTGCAAAAGCAACAAAAAGGGTAAAACATCCAAATGGGTGAGAGCTTTTTATAGGATATATGGTACCGGCCCTATAGGTAGTGATTTACCACTGCATAAAATCTTGGCATCTACATCCCTGAGCTCATAACAAAAAAAATTGTCAATTGAAATACACAATGGAATAAAAAGCCAGCAGACTTAAAGTCGTGGATACTATCTGTATTTCTCCTGACTACATCACTGGAGTCCAAGAATGGTTGTGTTGATGGTGGCCAGAATACTGTCAAATGATGACTTACCCTTATCTCTAAGGTTAAGTACGGTCTCCCTGAAGAGGCAGCTCATTTTGACTATACGCATCTATTTATTTATCTTTGCAAAATAGTACATCCTTATTTTGTTCATTTAGGTTTAAGGTCTTTTTCAGGAAACCGCTTATTTACACTTTAGTGCGCGTGTGTGGGGGTGAGCGAGAGCGCGAGCGAGAGAGGGAGAGACTATCCCAACATGCTTTTACTTGTTTATGTGTGCATGTTTTACCAAATGATCAATACCATACTCCCACTGAGCGCTTAGCACACAAACGTGATACACTGACTTTTACTAACAAAACACACACACACACACACACACACACACACACACACACACACACACACACACACACACATACACACACACACGCAGACACGCGCACGCACACACACTGAGCTATGAGTCAAACAGACTTGCCTGGTCTCACCACTCTCACACCGAGAGATCCGTGACAAGAGAGAGGGGAATCCAACAACAAGCTTTATCGATCCAGACTGGAAACCCCCCTCGGGCCACACACATACACATACGCACCAGTGTTGAGTTGGATCAATGGGTGCTGCTGTGTGAAGGATAGAATCGTACAAAGAGGAGCACAAACACACCTTTATGCACAAAGGCCCATGCACTGTCCAGAGACGAAATAAGCGCTCCGTATCAGAGAGGGCGATAAGGGGCAGAAGGAGCAAAATGTATCATCTGACCTAAACAGTCTCATCTGACAGGCTGCAATTTGGCGTTGCTCTATAGAGCAGATGTTAACACCGAGCCACGCACACCTGAACACATTCACAGGCACACGCACAAATGTCAATGCACACTGAAAGAATAGCTCCTAGCAAGCTCAGTTTCAAAGTGATATTGCTTCTCCGTTGAATGATTTAAAGAAAGGATCATGTGGAGTAAAGAGAGCTGCTCCGAGACGCAGCAAAGATATGGCTGCTCAATTTTTTTTACGAGCGGTGACACAAATGTATCACTCATCCGACTGTGCACCATCTCAAGCCTTCTCAGTCAACATTCCCACGCCCACATGGGCACAAGTAGAGTTTCCTTTATGTTTTTATTAAGAGCACTGAAGGGATGGTGTGTTTCAACATGTGTGGATGTATTTTATGTGACCAGAAATATTTCCAAACGGCTGAATTTGTCTTTCTTGAATGCAGAGGAAAAGTCAGGAGACATTCTTTGAACGAGTGGCAGTGTAAAGCAAATAGTGCTGATGCCACCGGTGAAAAACCTGCAGTTTCTCCACCATTTCCTTTGGCAATCCATGTAAAGAACTTTTTAACTGTGGGGATTGTATGGTGAAAAATGTTATAACCAAACAACCACCGCAAAAATAAGACCTATTTATCACTGTATGGCTGCGACAGACTGGCGACCTGTCCAGGGCGAACCCCGCCTCTCGCCAGGAACGCAGCTGGAGAGAGGCACCAGCAACTCCCGACCCCACTAGGGACAAGGGTGAACAGATAATGGATGGATGGATTTGTCACTGTAATAAGATGATAACCAACATTCTGTAAAATTTCTCCATCTAATTTCTCCCTGATGCAAATAAAACACGAGCGTCATGGCATCAGTTTTTTAGCTACTGGCTGACAAAACCTGTCAAACTAATTTCCAACTGCAACATGATGGTGTTTGGTGAATCACTGATGACCACTGTGGCCTTAATGTCCTACCAGGGATGATGGAAACGGTGTCTTTCTCCCAGGACACCACGCTGACGTACTCTTGAACAGCTGAAGGGATGAGGCACTTGAATACGGCAATGTTACCCCGCATGGAATGCTGGTCTGCCACTCGGACTGTGTAGGGCTCCCTGAACACTGGATTATTGGAAAGAAAAGGAAGAATGTTAATTATTTAAAGCAGTATAGTTTTGTTGACCTGGATTCTTTTAGCTAACAAAAATAAAACATCTTTATATTTTGTAAATTAAAGTGCATCACGTTTGAGAAGCTGAAAGAGAATAGTTATAAAACACATCATCAGCTGAGAAGCAAAGCATCAGATTATCTATTCAAGTAGACACAAAAAGCCTATTGCATTTTCATGTGGCTTTGATAAGTCCAACTTTGTGTGTTATTGAAATTAATGAAAACTAAGTTTATAGAGAGCTAAGACCAAAAAAGGAAAGGTGTTTCTCAATTTGAATACTTTTCTTAAAAAGTATTCATATCACTTTAGTATTTTATTTCGTCACCCTACAACCACAATATGCATCTCCTTTTTATCATCAGCATAGCAAGCAAAAAATAAATTCCTTTTGATATTAAAAAGTGAGACATGCCTGTATTTAGCCCCATTAAGAAGAGCACGCTACTAAATTGTGCTCATCAGTCTGAAAACAGACAGTACTATGAAAACCAAGAGCAAGCGACAAGTCAAAGGTAAAACTGTGGAGAAGGTAAAGCAGAGTTAAGGTTATGAGGTATCGTAACCTTTTAACATTTCAAAGATCACTGCTGAAAGCTGAGAGAGAGTATGGGGTAACTTGAAACCTGAAAGGATCACCTAAACCTCCCTTTCCATGCTTTTGTAGGATGTGAGGAAACTATAGCTGCAAATAAGAAAAACAGCTAAATTAGTAAGTAGTATTCCATATGTACACATAATAATCTGAAAATTAGTGACTCATAACATCTTCTAATTTCTAAAAAAATGTTTTTCAATGTCTCTTTTTATGTCAACACTGTCCAGAACCACCAAGTGACGAATGCAGGGACAGACCAGAAAACAATGCTGTCTGGTGTTCAGTTTAATCACATTAGGACAGCGATGCACTTTTTAGCCCCAGACGTAAAGCCGCAGTTTGACAGTAAGAAGGCCTGACTTTGAGCTGCGTTGAAAGGGATGCACAGTGATCGGCCCCTGGCCTTTTAAAGCGCAGCGCCACAGATGCTATGAGACGGCAAGGAGTGGAGGACCGCTCACAGCCGATGGAGCTGTCACATGCAGGCGCCAGGCATCAAAAACACACCCTCTGCTCATGGCACGCCGAGCTCCAGACTACGAATCTGTGCCAGTGTACAGAAAGGACGGTAGTGATTAAGACGGGCCTCATGATAAAAACAGTGGCCTGCAGCTAACCAAATTATCTCTCCAGTTAATTCTGTCACATTTGGATTAGTGGAAAAGTGTGAATTGTTAAATCAAAGCATACATTCATTAGATAAATTAAGTGAGGTGAAATTAAATGAATGGATTATTTTGATAAGAAGGAGAGACAGGTGGTTCAAGGGCACATCCACGAGGCAGAATCATCAGTGTATTGTTTTCTAACCCAAACTGTGGAGCTTATTTGTTTAAAGTTAACTCACTAGATTTTTTTTTTTTCTCTTTGATGTGCACAAAAAGGAGAATATCTGACATGAGTAAGATGAGAAAAACACAATTACAGAAATCAGATAGGGTCTAGACTGATATTGGGGACGGATTCTGGCAATCTATCAGCCGGGCCTCACTTTAGAAATTAGGACAGTAATGGCTTAACAATGTAAAATGTACACGCGCACCCACACACACACACCAAACTGGGAGTGGCCTCACCCCTCCCGCTCTCTTCCTCCAGCTCTCCAGTGATATAATTAACGCCTAGCCTGAAGGCCAGTTTCCTTGGTCATTAATAATGCTTTATGCCAGCCGCTACTGTCACTGGAACCCAGTGGAACCAAAGCCAATGTCCTTGTCGAATCGGTGGAGAGTCTTTCACCTTAAAGTTCGAGCTTTATTCTCCCAAGTCTTTTGTCTCATTCTATCTATTGATTTCACAGTTGTACTTTATTCATAAGCGCCTGAACCATGGACGCCATCTTTCTCCTTTGGTGGCTTGTGAAGGAGCACACAGTATAGTGCATATGTGAACCTGTCAAATATAGATATACCTTTATTAGATATAATTCAATTTTATCAAAATTTTATTTAGAAGGTTTTTCTGTGTGTGTGTGTTAGTTTGACGATGTAAAAGATTTGTGTTATAAAACCACTCTAGACTTCACAGAGACAGAATGACAAAAGATTCGGTTCTTTGTAAATGTGTTTACATCAACGTATATTAGGACTTCATTCGATAAGATGACATAAACTTGACCATAATGAAGTAAAATGTGAACGTTTTTAGAATTAAAACTGAAAGGTGTGGCATGCATTTCTACTCATTCTCCCAAAATTGGTCATTTATAGACATGGTTTTCAGTCTATAAAAGAAGTTTTTTTTTTTTTTTTTTTTTTCACCAATTATTTACAGAATAGATAAAACACCAGGATGAGATTGAGAGCATCTGGAAACATCCTTTTCTTCAAGACTTGCAGTGGATGTTTGACTGGGCAATTCCAACGAGTAAAAATTGCAGGTCTGGCTGCACATTGAGAGTCATATAATGCAATGTGGTGAAATCCATTAATATGCCAAGAGCCACAAACTGATTTATCACAGAAAATATTAATATAAAAACAAAAACACAATAATAAAGCAAAGTTTTCCCAGGTTTCTGACAGATCTTCTTTCAGTATTTCTCTCTATCTAGCTACTGACATCTTCCAATCAACTCCTTACAGTTATTTTGCTATTTTCAGAGGACGAACAGAAATGTTGAAGCTATGTATGTTGTTTTAAAAGCTAAGCAGGCTTTAAATTTAAATTTCACATCTTTCTGATGTGATCTTCAAACTCAACAATGCTGTTTGGAGTTTGTTTGTGAACTGAGGTGATCTTTGAAAGAACTTGGTTAACTTGCATTATATTCAGAGACATTGGGGTGACACAATACACCATGTACTTTTCAGGTCCCAACATGACGAAATGCAAGAGACAGAATATAGATCATTTTGCCACCACTTTGGTCACTAGAAGCAGAGCATCGACGACGAGAGCTCAAAAGCTAAAATAAAAAAATCATTCTCATTAGGCCTTCGTTTGACTTCCTTAAATTAAACAACTCTAGCGTTTCATTGATGCCATCTAGCAGTGGATCAATATCCCGGATCGACACAGGAGCCCCGGCTGTTGTGACCGAGCCAATCCTTTCAATCATTTATTTACTCTCCAAGTGACCTGGCTCCCTCCTGTCAATAGAAAGTAGAATCCCAAATGCCCACTGAGGCTCTCCGAGAGTGTTTAAAATCAACCTGACAGCTTGTAAATACTTGCCACAACGATGACAGATATCACATTTCAGTTCAGTGGAAGTTCATATCCAGTCAAGGTCACATGTTTTACTCTTCACACCCTTTCGAAGGGTGTTGCGCAACAATTCCTTCTCCCACTTCAAATCTGTCAAATAAGCTCTAGCGGCGACCACAACAAGAGGCCACAGTTGTGATTTATTGCACGTTATTCAAAGACCTTATAGAGACGAGAGGGCAGCTTTGTAAAATAAAATAGTCTGACTGATTTGTGTGTAAATTGCACTCCCCCACCCCTTCATCGCATGCGCAGCAGAATTATTAGGATGTTACTGATGCCTGACTATAAGTAGCTGGGTTGCCAGGAAACGAGCTAAAACATGGGTCTGGGCGCACTGGGCGCACTGGGAGGCGAGTCTTGTATCACTGTCGCTTCAATAATTAACGACAGGGAAACCAAATACTGCATTTACTAATTTATAAAGGAAGCTGAGAATACGAAAAGATTGTGGAGGAGCACGATGAAACACAAGAGATCCTAATGTACGTGGCTTTCATTACCAACTGAAAATGTTATAGATTATAAAAAAATAAAATAAAATGAAAACAAAACACTCTTGGGAAACCTGTTTTTATGTTAGAAATAAACTACCAGTTAGAGGAGAGATGCTGAGGACAAATTAAGAAAGAGGATCTATGCACACTCTTTCCAGAGCTTTTGCAGTTTTGTGTATTTTAGCCGGAACAAAGAAGAGGTAAGGAAAGCCGCAACGAACAGGTGTCCTTCCTTCATTGTATTGTGTCTGTGGAAACAGCTGTTAGGTAAATGAAACTCAAAACCCTTTGACTCGTACAGCCCATTCTATCACAGCATGACTGCATGTGTGAACTGAAGTCTCATGTTAATCATTTATGCTGGAAGTTATATGAAAATAAAAACAGACTGTTCTTTCATGATATTCAGTGATCGGGCCAAAGGGCAACTATTAATTAACCTCCTGTCTTTCTGATCATATGGATTTTTGGTTTTTCAAACTGATACCAGCAAAAAAAATACAAATATATTAGCAGACACAAGAATGTTCAGTGACTCTTCTGCTTGGCCTCCATGGAAGTAGAGTCCTACTACATTTAGTGTAAAACTAATTCAGCTCTTCAGATGTCCAAAGTCATACCAACAGTCAAACATGATGGTGGTGCAATGGATTCAGGTTGCATACTGCTGTGGGACATGACCTCACTGTATTGATAAGACAGAAAACCCTCATGGAGAACGTCGGGCTAAGTTTGTGATCTCAGACTCAAGCTCCACTTTGCTTTGCAGTGGAACAATGATCTGACTTACACCAGCAAATACACACCTGGATGGCTCCAGAACACAAAGAAACAAAATGTTAGAGTGGCTTACTCAAAGAGAAAGGTAGTACTTTGAAAGCCACATGTTGTATTTACTCTGGTTTTCTCAAAATAAGTTTGTTGGTCTAAAACATTAAGTTGGACGGACGAACTAAAATAGAAGAGATTTTGTTAGGGAGGAGATACTTTTTTCACAACACCTTATAGAGCAAATCAAACTGGACTTTGTGGAAGTGGCAAGATCTGGAATATATTTGTCCCTTCATGTGTGTCATGTTGGAACGAATGGATTTGTTTGTTGACACATTTGGCGGCTTTGTTTCCAGCAGGAAGAAGCTCCTCGGTTCAACTTCCATCATATTGAATGAAGTTTGCATTTCCTCCCCATGCATGCTTGCTTTCTCGCCAGGGACTTTTTCTTCTTCTCTCACAACCCAAAAACGTGCATGCAAGGATATCAGCATATATCGTCTGTGTGCGTTCCTGTCTGGCAACATGTCCAGCGTAGATGGACTCTTTGTCTCAGAGTGACTACTGAACTCAATCCCCAGATCCCTGCTTGGACAAAGTGGGTGCAATAGATGGATTAATTAAGGTTAACTGATCTGGAATATGCATTATAAGTTTAAAGCATAATTCTTTTGTATTGTAATGTTCCTTTTGTTTGACATGGCACTAATAGCGAAATAAGCGTAACTCAGTTTAATTGAATTTGTGCAAATCAAATCATATGTGTTATCATACGACCCTATAATGAAAGACACACTGCAGTATCTCCAGTCTGATTCCATCTATATTTACCATTAACTTGTTACCTTTAAAATTGACCCCACCAAAAGAGGTTTGTAGAGATTTAGCATTGTGGCTGTCATTGTTCCTCTGACTATATTTCACCAAACATGCCTGAACAAACACTCTAAAAGACTGGGAGACTTTTAAAATGTCTTCCACTGGTATTAAAGTTTTCACTACCTATCAGTGGACTTAAAATAGTTTAAAATGTCCAACAATACTTCCTGTTTATGAACAGCAAAAAGGAAAACAAATCCCCAGGATTATAGCTTAAGACTTTTCTTTTTTTCACATCGTGACTTTTATTTTATTGCTGTTCCTGGTGATGAGTCATTTAGAAATATTTGCCTTACAGCACCTGCTTACCTACAGAAGCGGGGGGTTCAGAAGCAGGACATTATGTGTCTTGATTCAATTTTTAGTCTGATGCTTGAGATTTTAAAACTTTTCTTTGGTTGTGTTTTGACACTTCAGTCCCTGGAGTTACAAGACAAAATACTCGCTCTTAATCACAGCTTTTTTACAAAATAAAAATAATAATGAAATGAGTGCTGAACTAAATTAATTTTGACTGAAATTCCACAAAAAAAAAAAAAAAATTGGCATTTTTCCAAAAAATAAAAAATAAATAAAAGAAAGAAAAGAGAGCGAAATAAAAAAAAATATCTAAGAAAAAAATAAAACCCATCCAGTGTGTCTTCTGTAAAAGTGAAGGCATTCAGACTGGTGGTAATGTTATTATTGGACTACTTGGAGGAAGCATGGGAGAGAAGGAAGAAAAAAAAAGAGGACAGGAAGAACAGAGGAAAAAATAGAGATGGAAAAGAGACAGAGGAGGGAAATTGCGTGGATGGCGAGGAGGGGGTGGGGCAGATTTTTGTGGAGGGTGTCTCACTGCGACTTGTCAGCTGTCATCATTCTCGTGCACCACCTGAGACGGGGTATGCCACACCCCGGCGCTCATGCCTGGGTTGCCCGTGGCAACCACAGACAGAGGGTTTTCATGTGCACGCACGTGCGTGTGGGAGAAAGAGTGAAGGCGTGCCTTTGTGCTGCGTTAGGCTCCAGAGGTAATGAGGTGCGCACACATGCACATGAGCCTGGCTATGGAGCTGTAGAGTTGTGGTTGCCTCAGCATTTAATTGATTAATTGTTGTAATTATTTGGAAAGGAAGGTCACTTCAACACTGAGGCTATCTGGAAGGTCACTCTGACGCTGGAGGGACTCTCATCCTCTGGGGACCACATAGGCCATATGGGTGTGTTTGTGTGAGGAGGAGATTTCAGATCCGTTTTAAGAAATACATTTACCTGTGTATGCAGGAGTGAGGCGGGGGGCCGATGACCGCCTCTTTATGTGGCTGCAATGAATGAACAAATTCAACAATGTACATGTGTAGCTCTTACTGTGACCCAAAAATCCACTTCTTTTCATATCTTTGCATGTCTGTGGCTCATCTTTTCTGCCAAACGACCTGGCAGCCAAAAATTGTGCAGTGAACGGCTCAGTGTGTGTGCGTGCGTGTGTGTTTTAGCGTTTAGCACCTTGTGAGGACCATTTTTATCCCCAACAAATACGAGTTTGTGAGAACGCACTTTGCCCAATGCCCTGCCCCCACAAGAAGACGTGCTGTCGTAGGGTCAGTGGGTTAGGTTTAGGACTAAGGTATGAATTGAGTTTAGGTTAACTTTAGGGTTAGGCATGTACTGGTAATGGTTAAGTTCAGGGTAAGGGTCAGGGTTAGGCTGTGGAAGTGAATTAAAGATATAAAATGTAAGTCAATGGAAAGTCCTTGTGAAGATAGAAAAACAGCGTGTGTTTGCGTGTGTGCGAGTGTGCACGTGTGTAGTTTTGGGACTTTCCGCTCCATGGACAGATGGAGAGACTGGGAGACTAGCGTGCTGGCATGAGCTGTACGCAAGCTGGAGTGGATGGGAGTCTGCTAGCTGTCTGTGTGAGTTCAAAGGGGTGTGAATATAAATGTAAAAATCTGTTGTATGTACACCTATGTGCATTATATGAATCATGCGAGCACGCGTGTGTATGAGATTTCTGACTGTATCTGCGTGTGTTTGTGAAGATGAGCAATAATGCCTTTCTATCAGCATGTTCATCACTTCCCTCCAGCTCTGACCTTGGCAGGGAGCGCAGACGGGTCACTGAGCCAACTGTTTGTGTGGTTGTGGGTTTGTCCTCTAAAGAATTTAACTAATTCATGGGGTCACAGCACGGCATTTTAGGGCACTTGAACAGATATTGGACCAAGATAGCTGTTTTGACAAGATCTTGAAATCACTTCATGGGCTGAAAAAAAAGGTGAGATCATTTCTTTTCAAATTTTGTCTTATAATTTTAATAAAATATGTTTCAAATTGAAGATGTTTAGAAAATCTACCTCCCTTTTTTTGTGGAAGGTACCAGCTGAATTGTTGCATGAAATCATACACACTGAGCTTTTCCCAGCTTGTCACCTTTCATACAGGTCAGGGATAAAGTTATAGAGAGGTCCAAAACGTGTTCATATCGAAATATCTAAAGCTTTTTTTTTTCATTCTCTGAGAGTACTGTTGAACTCATCATCTGATAATACAAACAGAAAGGCACCAATACATTGGAGTCCAACTAAATTGACAGGTCAGGAAAGGACAGCAGTGGTGGTTTGGAGTTGGTGACTGTGGAAAACTTGGAAAAAAACACAACATTTTCAAGATTCATCCAAATTGATGGTGCTATTTCCATAAAACGTTTCATGAAACTGTAAAAGTTAAATGAGCTTTATGTAGTGCCTGCTTTAACGTGTGTGCCCACTAAGATCAGATTGGATAAATTGAATAACAACTGTGAACTCTGGCAAAAGCGTTGCAGATTTGTTTTCTTTATTAAGTTAAAACTCTGTGTAGTGACATAAAATATCATGTTTTTATTAGGCATAAATCACCTCCTGTTTGTCTCCTGTCAAGGCAGGAAATGTGACTAAATCATGACAAATGATATGTTTCATGTTAGAAAATCCAGCCTAAATGGTAAATTTAAGAGATGCTGGGTAAACACGGTGTGTAACCCATTTGCGACTGAAACATCAGCTCTAAAGTGGGGGTTGAATGTTTGCAGTCCAAGCTTTTAGGGCCTCTTCATGTCAATCATAATGAGATTACCAAGCCAAACAAGGGTGTTACCGAGCTTGCTGTGGAGAACCACACCTAACTTTGGATAATAACCCATTGGCGTGCCCAGAATGACAATGTAGGGCTTTAATTTTATTTCCAAAGTTCATGTCTTGTTGACCGATGTAATACTTAGACTTTTCTTCACATTGTTGGAGAGTTAAAAATCAAGAGTGCTCTAGGAACTGCCATAGAAGACAGTACTTTTTTTTTTTTTTTTTTCCTGGTGAACTATTTCTGTGTAGGTTTAATCAAATGTTTTGTATCATCATCCCATTGAAAGCTCCGGTGATGGCCTATTTTCAGTTTTCCGTTAGAGGCCAGCATATTCTCACTCAAAATCTCTTGGTGTTTCAGAAACTTTTGATGCCGTGCGCCTAACCGAGGCAGAACGATACACCAGAACCATATGGGTTTTGCTCATGGTCGTCTCCGGCTCTGTGAGAGGTGGGGTACGCCCCATGACAGGTTGCCTGTGCGGTAGGACAGAGAAAGTTTTTTTTTTTTTTTTTCCTGGTATGACTCCCAAACGAGTTGTTGGCATGTTTATGATATCCATTTGCTATTGTGGAGTCAAAGTGACTCCAAAATTTCATTTGCTGAGGTTAGGTGAGCTTTTTTATGATGCTTCTGATTTTCTGTGGTGAGTGCATAAATATGGTTACCTTATAAAAAAGCAGTCAAGAAAAGTTTTTTTTTTTTTTTTTTAAGATCATTTCCTTAAAAAAAAAAATATTAAGTCATCATCTCTGTATTAAAAAGTTTGAATTTTTATTTGATATAAGATTCTAATGTCAAATTTCAATAACGAAGCAGAAAATTATGACTGACACAAACAAATGCTTGAAAACTTCTGTCTGTGTGCAATTGACCTATTTCACTTAGTGAAATGAGATCGTGAAAAGAAATTAGCTCTTCAACTTGCTAAATTTGTCTGCATGTACAAAATGCCAGATTATTTCCTTCACTTGCTTGCAGCTTGCCTGAGCCTCACCTGCTTTAACGTGGATGCTGGGGCTTCGGATCTTGCCCGCTTGATTCTCGGCGGTACAGAAGTACTCGTTGTCATGGATGATGCTGTTGTAAGCAGAGGGGGAGAAAGGGTAGAGCTGGAGGGTGCCGTTGGCATGCACGTGGCGTATATGGGGCACGTCGTAAATGTCGTCTCCGGCAGCCAGGTACCAGCGCAGGACGGCATGGGGGGCGCCGCCCGCAGGGCAGGGCAGGGACACCCCCACCGAGCTGGAGAAGGTCACTCGCTGCAGGGAGGCGTTCACAAAGTACAGCCGAGTAGAGACAACATCCTCACTGTTGGCTGTTAGGGTGACAGAGACAGGGAGAACCCGTTAGAGGCGACTTCGCATATCAAACAAGTACGAAAAATGACAACCGCTGTTCGTTTTTGCTATTTAAAAATGATGTAAAATTTTAGATGTAAAATTTAGACTTTCTGAAAAAAGGAAAGATAATCATTCTAGTTCATTCTTTATATTTAAAAGAAAATTCTAACAGAGCATTTAACTCCTCAGGACTTTGAATTCTTTATGAAACTTTCACCTGAATAGCATCTTGCAATTGACTCAATCCAGTTTCACATCTCTAAAGAAAAAACTCAAAAACCTTGGAGTCTCTTGACAAAAGATGGATAAGAGAATTCTGTAAAACTGTAAGTGGCTTTATTCTTACTGTAAAGAAAAGCAAAATAAAGTAAAAAACAGCAAATTTTTGCAAATTGTTGCAAATTAAGAAATACTTTTAGTCAAGGCAATGTAAGGCAGCCTCTTACTTTTGAAGTTCAAAAGCATTGTCTAAGGCTATCTAGAGAATGTCTTATTTAGTTGGAAATCAGAAAAATTTCTAATTAAAACGGCACCATACGTTTGGAGTCGTACTTGTTACAATGAGTACGATTCCATTTATAAGACATGTTTTATTTTTGTGTGAAATAAAATCAATCACTCAAAAGTTTAAGTCTTTTTTGTATTTCATGTCTTCCTAAGGTAAGCTTGACTTTTTTGATTTTCACAATCAAAACTATCGGAGAATCATCTGTCTTTTTCACTTCATTTCACAGATATGTTACATTACCTTCTTGTTTATTTGTTTAAAATGTACAAAGACAAACTTGTCAAGCCTGATAGCAGAACTGGAAATCTTAGCAACCTTGAAATTAAATGTCATCCTGCGTTGGTTTTACATTTCTCTGTTCAGGTGTTCCACATGTTTTATTTTCTTTACCTTTTTTCCAATTAGGGACCCCAAAAAAGTTCCTGTTGACTTAATTTTTTCGAATGGTGTTGATGTTTAATAATGTGTGAGAAAATGTTTTGGTTATTCAGTCAGTGTTCAACACAGCCGGCACAGAAAATTGTTAAAATATAATGATGTGCTTCCTTTTTTCAAATTTAAGATATTATTAAAACAGTGGCATTTCAAGTTATAGAAAGACAAGAAAAAACTCTTGTATTTCTTAAACTTCTTAATCGATAACTTGCATCCCTAAAGTATACACGGCTCTGTAAAAAAGATAAATCAAAAAATAAGAGCCCACAGCACAGAACCCCGTTGAAAACCACATGATTATGCCACCAAATATTGATTTATGAACTCTTTGAGTCAAAACATTAGCATTGTTGTTTATAAATGAATATGAACTTGTGTTCTTTGCATAATTTGAGGTCTGCAAGAACTGCATCTTTTTTGTGATTTTGATCACTTTCTGAAAATAAGTATTGCATTTTGACTTGGGATTTCAGAGACATGTTGTGAGTAGTTCATAGAATAAAACAACAATGTTCATTTCACTCAAACATATTCCAATAAACTGTGAAATCAGAGAACAGATCATTTTGCAGCAGGTCTCTTAATTTTTTCCAGAGCTGTATGTTCATCAATTTCACATTAACCCAAACAACTTCCTTCATGTTCCAAACTACTGCAAATTGCTGCAAATTGTCTGATTCCATGTGCATTATCAGTAACGTAATAAGCTGCACCCACACAACTCTGAGAAGGGCAAAAAATATATCACAACTTCAACCCATTTCTTCGGATTATGTCCTTTAAGCTAGAGAAGTTGTTGCTTGTGATTCTCAGAGAGGAGGAAGTCTTTCTGTTGCTGTGTGAGCTCAGGAACTGGAAGCCACACATGGCTCACTGTGAAACGGCGAGCAGATATGCTTTCACAACAACCTCCCCCTCTCAAAATACCCTTGATCAAACTAAAGTGGGGTATTAAGACATCCATGAAAATCTCTGTTTCTGTATATGTTTGGCTGGGATTAGGGACGGGAAGGGGAAGGAGGGGGGAACCGAGGATCATAAAGAAGTGCTGAGCTCAGCTTGGCTGCAGGCCAGGGGGAGATGTGATGCCCCAAGCCAGAGAATTTTTATCGCAGACATTGATACTTAATTAATTCCTTTTTTTTTTCCCCTGGATTGTATCAACAATGCCTGGATTTATTCAATCCAATCTTTTCAATTTTCTACATCCTCAGAGAATAAAGGGCCTCGTTCAACAATTGAGGTTTAAAGACGGCATTGAATTTCTCTTAATCTTTCATTTTTACTGATCGCCTCCGCCATTGTTAATAGTCGTTGACAACTGCAAGATAAGATAAAGAGACCACGAATTTAGGTTCTCTTTGGATTTGAGTACAAAACAAAAAAGTGACAAACTGTGGGTGCATGGTAATGCTGTTGTTAGCCGTTGTTAAAGGCTCTGACTGTTGCCTTAATCTTCAATCAGAATCATTTGGAGAAAATCAAACAATATAAAATATAAACACAAACAATTTAAATGGAAAAAAAAAAACAACACCTTTTTTGCCTTGTATGACATTGCTGGACCAGAAATAATTTTTTTTTACTATAATATATAGACTTGTTTATGCAGCTTTGCGATATTTTCGGCCTTTATATTTGCTGTTCCACACACTGGCGCACTCCTTCAATTCAGTTTATCTTCGTTTTGTTTTTAAGAATATAAATATGTAATTTAGAAGTTAAATCTGACCATAGGAGAAGGAAGACTGTGTCACTGACATCTTTCAGTGGTTTCCCCCTTGTTTGCTCACGTTAGCATCCCTCATTAGAGTGTTGCTCAGCAGCACATTGTGGTGCTCTCCATGGTGCTGAAAGTGCAGATCGGTTTCCCTCAGAGCCTTTGAACATGATTGACACCGAATCAAACAGCACCATTGGATTGAACTTGACCTAAATTCCTATTTTTGAAGAGAGTAGCTGCTACAAAATTGTCTCACTATCTGCTTGTTATCTTTACTGTGCTCGTGCACACAAACATCCGCATGCTTCCGAGCAACGATTGCATCTTTTTTCCTCTCTCTCTCTCTCTCTCTCTCTCTCTCTCTCTCTCTCTCTCTCTCTCTCTCTCTCTCTCTCTCTCTCTCTTTCTCTTTGTACTCCCCTGCCTTTGCTGTTGGCTGAGTTTGACATCAAAACTGAGCCAGTGATTTAACAATAACCTCTCCATCCCTTTGACATCACCTCACACAGAAAGAAACATACACACATTCACTCTCTCAGTTGCTTCTGAGCACCTTTGTACCCGAGAGCCTCCTCCTCTCCCCTTCCAACCAACCACCCATATCCTGTCAGGAATAATGCACTCCTGATCTCTAAGTCAGCTGTAGAATAACACACACACACACACATGAAAACCAGGGAAGTCGGACATCAGCTTCCTACAGCGGTGTGATTACAATGCGGATGAGCTAAACAGGAAATATTATGTGGATTTAACACTTTCCCTCTGGCCATCAAACCGCACACCGTCGCCTGTCATAAAAGTGGCAGGAAAAGACAAAAGGTGGTGCTTTTGACAAACACAAATTTGGATGTTTCTGATGTAAAACATAGAGTCATATTAGATCATTTAAATCTTAGCCTTTTAATTATCCTGTACAGTCAAGATAAAAGATAAAAGAACAAAAAAACGCTGCCCCAAGACCTTCCGTTCTGGTTTTGCAGTTTTTTTTTTTTTTAATGAACAACCAAGCCCACAAAGCCAAACAAGACTCAAACGAGAAACACCACCCCTACAGTGAAACACATCAGTCGCAGCATCATACTTTGGGATTGCTTTTTCTATTTGTCCTCTTGGAACAGCTAATAACTTTCTGCTTGAAGGCTGAAGGTGAACGTGGGGGATTTTGGGATGCGAGAGTCCCTAGTCACACACCCAGAATTAAATTTTAAGATGTTTCACATTCAGTTTAAACACTCGAATTAAACTTAAACTGCCTCACCAGCATGCAGATGAGCTGTACAGAGCCATGCTAATCAGCTAATGTTGGTGTGCTGCAGCAGAGGCGTGTCTAAAAGTTGCAGGACACCAGCAGTTTAACATCACTGGAGTGCAGTGAAGACGATTGAACCTGTTCTTTTTGAAACACAAAGAACGATATATATTCTGCAAGCTGAACCATCAACCTAACTTTTTTATGCATTTATTGTTGTGATGCATTTTATTTATTATTATTTTTTTTAACTAAAACATAGCAATGCACCCCAACACATTCACATTTCTCCACTTGTTTTTGCTGTGGCTATGACAATGGAGTGTGAATATGTATGCTGTTGAGACAAGGATACATCCTACAGTGAACCTCTATGCATAATGCAGCTTTTTGTGTCTCATCTTGATTCATTCAGGAACAACATCAGAAAATAAAAAAAATAAAAAATAAAAAAAACATTTTGGACGCACTAAACTATGCAGCTGCGTTTCAACTTAAAATGATTCCTTCAGTGATTGGATTAAAGAACTCGTAGAGACAAAGGTTTTCTGATTTTATTTTACATGGCTGTGTATTCTGCTGTAATGTATTTTTAAACATGGTTTCATGTTTAAAAATGCCAGGTATTGAGCATCTGCAACATACAAGGACGTTAGTGAGGAGAAAACAGAACACTAAGTTTTGGCCTCTGCCACCAAAGTATATCAGCGAAACATCAGAAAGGACAATGCAAATGGATGCATGCATTTACATTGTCTATACCTGCTTATCCTTGCAGGGTGAGTTTTACTTGCTCCATTCAGTAAACAAGCCTTTACCTTTTTCAGGAGCATTTATGTCTCTTATTCCACAAGTGGGTCAAGAAAATCTCTGATATCCTTACAGAAGCATCAGGCCGGACTGAGCCACCATATTCAGTTTAAAACCCGGACATGAAACAAACCTCTTTACTTGCCCGGGATGACACTATATCAACTTTTCCTTGTGAGCAACAAGGTTACACCGTCCAGTGGTTGTATCAACTTACCAGTAAAAAGCAAGAAATCAATCAGCAGCTTTCCAGCTGGGTCTCTTCCAACATGGAGCTGCCACACCTCCACAGACGCTGCCCTCTCTGCCCAAGTAGCTGCTGAACCCACTCCTGAGAGCTTCTTTGGGGAAATTGGCAAATTAGTCTCCAAGTTTTGGGAAGACTTCTGCTCGGCTTTTGGGACCGAGGTCGCTCTCAGCTCTGGATTCAATTCCTTAGCCTGAGACTTTGAGGAAGCCCTCTTGCCTGTTCCCTTCCAGTCAGTCATTCTAGAGATTGCAGCTTCCCCATGATTGTCATACCTCTGCAAAGTGCATCATCACCATCATCAATCTCAGTCCCTCGTCTTTGTCCTCTAGACATTGCTGTACAACCTGGAAAATCAGGTCTTTGTGACTTTTGTGAAGTGTCAAAGAAATGTAAATTAGCACCCTTTGTTAACCCACCCAGATCGCTGAAACTTTAAGGGATGCTTTTTCAGTTATCTGGTTTCCAGAGTGCCAACATTCAACGGCCATATCTTAATTTGATTTTTTTAAAATGATTATTATTTCCATGCGTTTGACATCATTTTGAAAGCTCAGCATCCACATTTTCATAAAATCTGTAAATAACTCAAAATGACCCTGGGAAGATTTATTTCCTGGTTTTGGTAGGCGAGTCACATTTTCCTGTTCCGTGATGTGTGGAAATCTTTTAACGTTTTTAAGATTGTCGCCACCTTTGATTGGGTCAATAAGATTTCCTGAAATCATGACATCCGCTGCTGGCCAGACTTAAAAAACCTATAGCATGCAGTCAACATTTAATTAGACTGCATGACATCTACAATTAAGACTCTTATGCTAAACCACGGACATTCGAGTGCTTGTGTTTTCTTGTAGAGCAAGGAGTGTAAAAGCGCAAGGCAACATTATCCCTCCAGGTTTTTGTGAGCACACTTTTGAGGTTTTGGTTCATTTTAGAAACTGCCATGTCAGTTTTGTTGTCATTTTTCTCGCTTTGGTAAGAACCGAATTTGTCTGAATGCTTTGCCTTAGAAACAGTACATCACACCAACTGGCCAACGAAGTGAGCGTGTTCAAAATAAACAAAATGTTCAGACAGAATGTGAGGCAGAGTGACTTTTTTTTTTCTTTTCTCGCTTTTGTGCTGCATTCATCTACCAAGCACTCCACAATAAAGAAACAAACCACTTGTCGGAGCACAATGACGATAGCAACCTAACTTTAAAGTGATGTGTAGAGGTTATTCTGCGGAGTTGTAAAATCATAGACACAATGCACTTCAGTCAAATCTGATGCAGGAGGAAATTATGCCTGGAACATAAGACTTACTCGTATATATTGTGAAGCATTTTCACAGAAGACTGGTTAGATGAGCTTCCGTTTTAACTGTGCACAGTTTTGAAACAATTGCATTTTATTTGTATGCAGTACAAGTGTCAGACTCATAAGAGTTCTACAAATTTGCCAATCTGCACAGATCTCCAAATAAACTGCAAAGTTCATTTTGGGGACAAGACAGGTCGGGGATAAAGTTGAGAAGTTTAAAGCGATGTAGGGTTTGAAATCTCACTGTTCAATCCATCATCCAGAAGTGGAAATAGGATGACTGTAAACCTAGCAAGACAAAGCCGTTGACCTAAACATGCAGACTGATGAGAGATGCAGTGAAGAGGCCCATGATGACCCTGGACGAAATGCAGAGATCCACAGGTCAGGTGGGGGAATCTGCCACAGGCAACTATTATTTAGGCACTCAATAAATGTGTTCTTTATGGAACGGTGGCAAGAAGAACGTCATTGATTAAAAAAGAAGAAGAAAAAAAACATGGATTGGTTTAAAACAAAACATATTCATGTGTTAGTATGGGCCAGTCAAAGTCCAGACCTAAACCCAATCAAGAACCTGTGGCAGGATAGTGCTGTTCACCGACGCCCTCCGTCTGATCTGTCTGAGCTTGAGCTGTTTGGCAAAGAAGAATAAGTAAAAGTTTCAGTTCCTAGATGTGCAAATCTGGCAGAGACAAACTCTTGCAACCGGAATTGTAGCAAACGAATGTTCACAAAGTAGAGTCAAAGGTGCCTAAATACTGGTACACACCACACTTTTCAGTTTTTTATTTGTATAAAATATTTCAAATCCGGTGTAATTTTCTTTCTACTTCATAATTGAATACCTCTTTGTGTTGGTCTTTTAGATTCAATTCCACAGAATTTATTTATGTTTGTGATTGTAATGTGACAAAATTTTAAAAAATTCAAGGTGTATGAATACTTTTGCAAGTCATTGTCTCAGTAATTAGCTGCACATTTTTCCTGCTTTCTTACAGGAACAATGTAATTGCTAGAGTCATGATACACCAACTCTGTGATGGACAATATGAGGACGTTTTTTCCAATTTTTCAAAGACTAAATTATTTAAGAACAGAAAAGGCAAATTAACAATGCGTTGATAATTAAGGCAACGATTTTCTTTTGAAATCATTTCATGAACAGAACTGACCCCTAAAATAACAGAACTGCAATATTCCCCCACTGTGTCTTTCAATCAGTCTTCATGTTTTTGTTGCCTTTTAGGATTGTGGATTGGCTTTGTAAACTTTTGTGTAATTATTAATGATGCATTTATTTATCTTCTTCTCTCAGTCTTTAGGTTTCTACACAGGGAATCATCTCAGCATCCTTCTCCGTTACGCTAAACCCTCTGCATCCTTCCCTACATCCATGAAGCTTCTCCTCTCTGTAATGTCATCCAGAATATTTACATGGTCATAATATTGAACATAAACCAAACTAAGCTTACACTGTTGCCTTTCTCACACTCGTGTAGGGTCACGGGTTTTCTTCTACCTCTCAGAGGTTAACTTGAACTTTGCTCTGAGTTTTTTCCTGGCGCTTCTGTCATCCAATCAATGCAACAAGATGAGATCTGATTAGTAACCTAGAAAAAGCATCAACACCATTTTTTACTGCCGTTGTTTTCTTTTTCTTTTTTTATTCATAGATGTTTGTGATTTTTAATGTAACTGAGTAAAATATTTAAAAACAAGCAGAAATAAAGGTAAAGGTTTAGGTCTGTAAACTCCTTTAAAGAAATACAAAGTTTTCTGTCGTTAAGCACAGAAAACTTGTACTTGACTACAGTAGTTACTTTTCACCCCTTCAGAGTTTGAGAGTAGCAGAATTAACAATTTCCGACATTTGTGTCAGAAACTCCAATTGCTAGTATAAATGCAAGCATCAGTCATTAGTATAATAATGTTATAGTATTTGGTTAGGCTGGAAGAAATTGCAATGAGAAGTTATCAAAAGAAAAACAATGAAAGTAACTGTCTTTAAATAATAAACCATGTTTTCCTTTTTTTCATTGGACTCTACATTTAGTTCAGGGAATGTGGTTGAGAACAAGGTGGTGCAGATCACCACAAGACGTTTTCTTTTAACATTTTTTGGAGTTAAGAGTCGATGCTTTTAAAACTCCGCACATTAGCAAAGGTCCTGATTTCCCAGTTGATTCTATGTTCCATCGTCTGCAATAATTATTTCAGCCCTCTTCCTTTTGATCAGGCCTGGATCCGGCCTATTGGGCCTGGGGTAACATTCCCAGACATCCCTGAACTGGATATGACTCAGTTTTATTTCCCTAATATGACAAGCAGCCTTCCAAATCATGACAGAGAAGAATGAGTGCGTCTCTCCTCTTTTCTTATGCCTACATGTATCCATTTATCGACCCATCCCCTCTCCACTCCGCACTCAGACATGGGTTCAGGTGTGCTGACACGCAGCCAAACTCACGCAACAAACGGCCATCAGTGACAGGCAGAAAGAGGAAATGCGTGTCAAAAGAAAATATTCCAAGCAAATTCCCCTCAATTCTGGAGTAAAGAAAACACAGGACGCAAGCAGATGATAGTGTGCCATATTGGGTGGCGCGGCGCTGCCAGGAAAATACGCAGTACTGATGCATATGTATGTATGATAATACACCTCCGTCTTTCGCCGTGAAATTGGACAATATCATCAATTAATATATTCTTAAAGCACAAAAGCGATCAGATGTTTGATCCGCGCTAAACCAGAGGGAGCATGGCTCTGAAAAATCTGCGGAAAAATTGAAGTTTGTTTTCCACTGCGTTATCTACATCTCTCCCATCTCAAGCACTCTTTCCGCTCCAGTGGCTGCTTGCAGCCCGCGACCCTCCTCCCATCACCACACACGCACACGCACACGCGCACGCACGCACACACACACATACACGATACATTTCGTTCAGTCACGGGACAGGGGAATGTACAGTGCGTAAAATCGAAATAGACCCTGTAATCCAATTACATACAACAAAAACAGCCCAGAAGTCCCCCACCGCGCAGGTGCACCCCAGCAAAGGGCACTGCCAAGGCCAGCGACTACACACGTCTAACACTCAAGAAGCAAACGTTAGTTCATATGAATAAACTTTTATCATATTTAAGCATCCGGATTCAAAGTCGCTTGTCAAAGCAGCTGATTGAACTGAGATTCTCTTGATTTTCTTTTTACATACATATTTATCTATATGCAGATATGTATATGTATACATATATTTCCCCACTAATTCTTACATGAATATTTAAATGTTTTTGATTTTTTTTTTCTTTTTAAAGAAAGGGGAGAAAACGACTAATTATCTTGCATCTGCAGTGTTCAGAGCAAGGCCAATCAGTACAATGTAGTGGCACAGAAAATGGTGGATGAATAATTAGAGCAAGGATGATAACAACTGAGTCACTCCGACATTTTAGCAGAGGAAACCCAACTATAACTGGATTTTTCTCGCATTTTAAAACATCCAAGTGGAAAGCATCACCTGAACATCTCCTTGATCTCATCAAAATCTACTGACCCCTTTTTTGCTCTGCTTTCGCAGAAATTAAACAACTAATCAAGATCCTCAGAAAGATCCATTTTTGGCACCTATAACAACAACAACAACAACAACAAATCCAAACTGAGATAAAAGGGGAAAGATGCTTTTACTCCTGACACTCCATTCTTTGCCTTCTGCACTTCCAACACACATATTTGCGCGCGCGCGCGCGGGCGCACGCACCCACATCCACTCAAACTCGCTCTCTAACATCTTGCTTGGACGGAAAAGATCAGCAAAAGCTTTAAACTTCTCTATCGGCTCGGACCTTTCAGAGGAAACGGCCCCAGAGCCCCACCATTCGCGCTCTTCATCAGCACAGATTGCTATCAGCCTCTCCTCCTGTTCAACAGCCTCCATATTCACGGCACATTCTCATATTCATCATGCAAAATTGCTAATACCCCAGCTTTTTGTTTTTTTTTTTTCCTGTTTCTTCTTCTTTTTTTTTCTGGTTGCAATAAGATTGTAGTTTGTGCTTAACTTTATGTTTTTTATGCTTCACACAAATAAAACTGATTGCTGATTTTTGTCTTCCTAGTGTTCTCTCTGTAATTCATTTGCGCCTAATCAGATTAATCAGCATTGGGGGTATGCAGACGTTAATCCAAGCAGCAATTTATGATAAACTGATGGCCGATCAAAGAATAAACACCTTCAAAACGAAAAGAAAAAGTTTTCTATCTTCTTCAAACAGTGATTTGGAGTTGGGTGCGAGTCCTTTAGAGCATGTTTTAATTCCAAATCTATCAGCCAGCCAACTTCAGCGTCTTTTTTTAGAGAGGAGGCAACATGCATACAAGAAAAACACTCAAATCTCCAGCTTACCTTCTTGCAAAGAATACAGCAGGAGTAAAGTTACAAGCCACATGCCATTAATAGCAGTTATATTTCACAGGAATGTTGTGCAGTCCCCCCCCAAAAAAAGAAAAGCGCACGGCGCCGCGTTTGCCCAGTCGAGGCTCCGTGCACAGGACCGGATCTTTTCTCTGATGCTCCCCGGCGGTCTTCTCCAGCCCTGGTCCCAACACTCTCCAGCGCCGAAAAAGCGAAGAGCCGAGGAAAGAACCGCCTCTGCTCCCCGTTCTCCCCTCCCCTTACCGGGACAGGCTGCTGCTCGCTCCACCCCCGCTATCCAAATGATGCCCCGTGTGTTGGAGAGATACACCGAGATAACGCACTGTTCAGATGTGCGGGTGAAAAACTCGCTGGAGACAGCACTTTTACGCGCAATGACCTGATGAATTCACACTCTAAACTGAGGAAAATCCGAGTTCAAACTAAATAAAAAATATTTCTTGCATGAAAGTTTAAGATGGTTTGGCCTGATGTTCTCAATCGTAAAACAATCTTGAAAATGGGTGTAATAGTCAAACTAAAAACGGACCATGAAGTGTTAAAGTTCCAGGTGAGATGGATGAGGGGAAGCGCAAAGATGCCGTAGAGTCCGCTTCGGAATGCGCTCTGCCCACATATGGCTACAGACAGCGTGTCCTTTACGCAGATGATAATTTCGTTAATAATGTTAAGAAAATAGTTATCGAGACCCAAATTAAAGAAAAAATTGAGAACACAACCAGTAACTTTACTGGGATGGGGTATAATTTAGTAGACGTCTCAATCAGGGTCGCTCCAAGATTGTATGAGTTACTGGTGATGGAATACAGCTATTTGATTCAGGTGTGTTGGAGCAAAGATGCGCCTAAAAGTTGCATGATGGCAGCAGGCCTGAACTTGGGCATCCCCGACATGCAGCTTTACATAGCAGGTGTAAAAAGAGTCACGTCCAAGTATTTTGCATGTTCTGCGTCATGGAGCAAATTGGATGTACAGCCGGCATGTTTCCTGGTCACTATGTAAACTATATGGAAACTATCTCTTTTACATTTGCAAACTTCGCCACTTTGTGATTGGCCACAGGACATAATCTGGCTCTTTGCATTGACCTCACAGGATTACCACATATTGTCATAACCAATGTACAACTCATCTGATATTTAACAGTCTTTGAATTCCCAGACAGCTCTAAAGAATATTTGCCTTAGAACACAACACACTTGGAGGTATTTTTATGACCTAATGTTTGTTTGTTTGTTTTTTAAAACTCCAAAGTTTTAAAAAGGCAAATATTGAATCCTTACAAGTGCAATTACAGGAACAGTCAATCTAGAGTAGGCCAGCTTTCACTTTCTATGTGCATCCAGGAACCTTGGCTGTCCGTGATCCTGATCACATGATCACTGGTGAGCCACTGTTCCCTCCTTTGACGAGTTTGAAGAAATACTGATCGGTGCACACCAGCAGCTAGTTATGTATAGTTCTTAGCATAAAGGCTAATTGTCTCCAAATTGAGCAACCTTGAACTCTAGTGTGAACATAATCATTGGTCAAACAACTGACTTCACCATGAGTAAGCGGCATTATTTTGCCGTCTTACCCAATTTTATTTTATCCCGAGGAAGACGTTGGTTGAAGAGCAATTAGGTCAACTGAAGGTGAAAAAAATAAATAAAAAATGTGTGCCTGTGAAAAATAATGAGTCTCCTTTTTAGTCTCTCCTCCAGCCCAACAAACTTATTTTCTTAAAACTCCCCAGCATCTGTCCTGATGGTACTAACCAAGCATTTGGGTTAAAGAAATGACCCAGCAGGTTTTAGAGTGTAAGGCGATGTTCTGAGAGGCATAATCAAAAAGCATTTCTTGTCGTTTAGTGGAGCTGAGGCAAGCTGTGGAGCCCTTGCACTCCCACTGAGGAGCCGCTGTAGTGTGCCAGGGAAGGAAGCAGATTCTGCCTCCACTCTTTATTATGTAACAGGTGGAAACCCACAAACCCACGCGATCTGTCTCTCCTTTTCTTTCCGACACACACGGAGCCAAAAAAACAGGAATACACAAACACCATGCAATAAAAGTGATATACACAGAGGCAGAGAGTGAGTACTTGTGTGGATGTAAATCTTTTGGAGCATCAAGCGCACTAAGCATGGTGTGGTTTGTCATTCTGATGGCATGATAATATTCATAAATAAAAAACCATGGTTTTTGTGATACTTATGTACACATTTAAAACCAAAATCCATACCTGATCTGATTACTTTTATTTATTTGGATTGTTATACGTTGAGTGAAGTAAAAAAAAAAATATCTGAAAATGAAAATCTTGCCAAATTTGCAACCAATTTATAAGAAAATTATACCATATTAATCTTTTTTTTTTTGCAACATTGCTGAAAAATATTATAAATGTATTTTAAAAATCTGTCACAGTTGTTTACGTCATAGATCTATCAATGTGCATTATCAGAGCCAAGCAAACACAAGTGCTGGATCATAAAACAGACGACCATAGTCCATTGTTTCTTGAATTGCAAGAAACACATAATTTCCATTAATAATATTTTAGAATACACTAGTATTTAGTTATGCTTTTGTGGCCAAGTGTTTTAAACACTAAAAATAGTAAAAATAAAGAAACTTATGAAGTTTAAATAGGCAGAAGGAAACTGAGACAGAGGTCAAAGTGACACAGGTGATTATGAACACAAAAATAAAACACCAGATGGAACCAAAATAGCCAAACTAAGCGCAAAGTCCAACAGATTGTAACCAAAAACATTTGAGGGTTTGCAATCATCACCAGTTAGAACATGTTAAGTCAATAAATCACAGGCAATAGGTAGCCTGTCTGTGTCAACCTCTTCATCCGACTGTTCTGCGCTAACCTCACCACTTCTTTCCTGCATTCTGCAACCTCACTGGTCAGAAACAAACAGACCATTGGACAGGACTCAACACACTAAAGCTCTTCGCACAGAAGCATCAGCCATCTGCCTTGTATGATAACACACGAGGTCTGTCTCCTAAAAGCAATGTGGCAAGATGGTTAGGGGGGGTGACGCGAGTCGGTGTGACAGCACCAAGCAGGTTATGCTATACGTCAGCCAGTGATCGTCATGGGGACTGACAGTTTGAGCTCGGCCGGCCAGCCCAGCCGGGCCAGTGAAAAAGCAAGTAGCTCCCAGAGAGCTCCAGAGACTGAGAGTGAGAACAGCAGTCCAGGACAGGCCCACCACACTTATTTCCTACTATCCCTTTGCACAGCGCTATGCAACAATGTTCTTCAAAATATAAGGGAGGAGGATATAGTGGTTATGCAATAGGGAAAGTGGAAGGAAGAGGGTTTGTTGACTGAAAAACAGGCGGGCTTGATGTGTAGACAATCAGAGAAACCCCTCAGGCGCTGCCAAACATGCCAGGATCATATTTGCATTAATGTGTCCGGTATTAATGCATTGCCCAAAGCCCAGTGAAACCTCTGCAAGGTTAAAATTAGGAAGATCGTGTGCATGGCTTTGCTGCTCAGCTCTGCGCAAGGTCACTGAGATCAAGACGAGAACGAAGAGAAGTGCCGGCATGGGAATGATGGAGGACAGTTTTGATTGGTGGAGCAGACTGAATCAGTTGATTGGTCAAATGACATAGTTTGTGAATCCTTAAACAAATAGGGCAATTTCAGGCAGAACACACACTCTAGAAACACATAAAAGAGGCCACAGATTGTTGTAGACTTCAGAGTTTCTCAGCGGGGCCAGCCTTTCCGTCTCCGCATGCTGCATTAGGCTAAAATGAATCACACACACACACACACACACGACCGTATACAGCAGCACATTAACAGGAAGCTACCAGCCAATCCTGTGTTTGCCTTCAACTAAGCATGCGTGATAGTTGTAGAAGAAAGTGTCTCAGCACATCCGAGAATGCGTATGTATGACGGCGAAGCACGGGGCAAACATCTCCGGCTGTTCTCGTCGGGGATTCATTTGCTCAAACGAGGTTGTGTTTGCACACGCATGACAGTGCATGCCCATAAGACATCGAGGGGTGTTAATTTATTCAAATGAGCTGAAGAGGGTAGTTATGGACTAGGGTGAGGGGCAGTGGAGGTGTATTTTCTGTTGAAGGCGGGGCAAAGAGAGGGGGTGAAGGGGGGATCAGCCAGAATTCATGTCTTCATATTTTCTCTTGTTTCCCCGCCCCTGATTTGCAAATGAGACCATCTACATGCTCCGAAAGAAGTGCAAGGTAAAAAGACAAACATATGTGAAATACAGAGAGCAAAACGAATATGAGGAGCGAAGAGATTCAGAAGAAGATTTAGCACCTTCGACACAAACATCACACCAAGACGATAGCCGTACTTCCAAGATGGCTGCTGCTGGAGGCGTCCTCTTTGGGACAACCTGGAGATCTGCTGCTCTTACTCCAAATTCGGTGACACCTCAACGTAGTGTTTGGCTTCAGGTTTCATCTTCAATAATATAAAGTGAAATATGCAACGCTTAGTAATAAAATTAAATAAACTGGTCAAATCATAGCAATTTGAATATGTTAAACACCTTAGCTGCATATCATATGCGCAGATATTGATCAGAGATATCTGGTGACACCCAGTGGCCACAGCTGAAGATGTTATCAATAATATGATTACAGCACAAACTGTCTTAGTTCTTTTTTGGCTATTAATGAAAAAGTTTTATGTGACCGAAAGTAGATATCTTGAATATTAGATCAGTGCCAGATTTCTGACATGTAATGTTATTTTTTTTTTAAATTCCTTAGTTAAAGCAAGATTGTAATCTTACTTTTGATATAGCCATAGAGGAAGGTTGATTTATGTGTTGATTTTTTCAAATGTTTTGCATGACAATAAAGTTGAATTCTAATTCTAATTCTAATCATCTGGTGAAATATCCAGCAATGACTCATTTTTAGTTTACTGGTAAAGACTATTGCTTTTTTTTCCTCTAATAAGTAATTGTTGTCATGGTTTATTAGAAGTTTGTTCAAAATGTCACTCTTTGTTCCAATTCTCAAGTAGCTTATTTGAAGAATTACATTTATTTTTTTTTCCCTCCGAAGAGGTTTTGCAGCGCTAGTGGCTCGTATTTTTTTTACAGTAGGAAAGAGGGCGAGGAGAGGGGGGAAGACATGCGGCAAAGGTCGCCGGGACTGGGAGTCGATCCCGCGACGTCCACGTCGAGGACTGAGGCCTCCAAACGTGGGGCGTGCTTAACCCCTGCGCCACCACAGCACACCCCAGAATTACATATTTTACCTCCATTACCAACATGCTCACTGTGAGCGGCAGCAAGACAGGCAACGGTCCGCATTCAACCGAGTGACTAATAAGGTCGGGCCCCTGTGTCGCGTCATAATTATTGTACAATGGAAACGCATGTAGAACTAGTGAGTAACTTTGAAATACAAAAAAGTCAAACTCAATTTCAGTACTAAAAAATACAGTCAAAACCGTTTTCAATGTACAGCAGTATTTTTCAAAGATAAGGAAGCAATTACAGAGTAAAAGTATTTTCATCAAATTAACCAGGACAAAACCACCAAGCAACACTTAATTAGAAAAAAGTATGTCATAGTTGTTTGTCTCTGTAAAAAAACAGAATTTTAACCAAACTTGGTTAAAAGATTAGTACCAAGTTTGATTCATTGGAAGTGACAAACTGTATCTCACTGTACCAGTTATCTGTTTCTATGACGACCAAATATAGCCAGAATCCAGAATGTGTAGCTCCAATTAAACTTAATTATTTTGAGGCATTTTACACAACTATACCAGGGGTATCAGCAACTACGCAGCAAGCTACAAATCTACTTTGGACTCAAGACAGTCTAAAAATCTGCAAGGATGCAAGCTTGGCTGTGGTCAGTGTGATCAAAACTCTTATTCTCCTGATGAGCCACATTTGATTGTTGGTGGGCAGGCACAATCTTTCAAGATAACCAATAAGCTCGTTCTGTCTCTTCATTGGTAATTCTGAAGCGAGGCAAAGAAGCTTGGAGAGCAGTTAACAAATCAGAAGACTTAGTTGTTCAGTAAGGCAAAAGACTTGTGCAGGGTTAGGAAAACAGAGTAGCGTGTTTGAATATGGGCCTCATAAATGCTGAAATCTGTCTGATAGAATGAAAGATGGAAAAGGGTTTAGCTTAACTGCAACCTCAAAAGGATGAAGTGGGGATAAAAATCATGGAAAGAAGAATTGTCTCCAACAGCCTCTCTCATTCTAGTGGTATCGTGTTACCCATCAGCTCATTCTTAATTTAATTTTTAGTTGCAAAAAGGTGAGAATCTTGGTCCTTGTTTCCTTGAAATTAATGCATCCAAGGTGACCACACACACATCGTTGAATGAGATCAACAGTACATGAAACTGAGCAGCCATTCAAAGAAACTGCAGTCATCAGATCATTTAAAGAGCTGCATAAATAAGGGTCAAACAAACTTAATGAAACTACTGTGGACACTGATCACTTTGACTTTCTGGTCTATTGCATAATATTAAGTCAACAACAAATGGTTACATAGAAAAGGTAAACAGACCCAAGACAGATCCTTTGAAACATTTCATGAAAACATAAATAAACACACTTGAGTGCTTTTAGCTCATACCTTACCAACTATAACCAAGCAAACTCTGAAGGAATATAGAGACATCTGATAAAAAAAAAAAAAAAAAATCTAAAGAACATCTTGCTATTCTATTGCGAACTATTCTCGGTGAATTACTTGCCATTTTAAAGTGAACAAAACCACATTAGTATGGACTACCTACTTGTTCTTATGGTAGTGATGCAGGTAATTTGTGCAGTGAAGCACAAATGACCTGCATTTATTTTCAGGGCTGACTTGTGTATTTTTTGTGCTCAAATTTTTTACATTTATAATTGATATGCAATCTATAATCGAAAGTTTTTTGGGGGGTCTTTTTCTAATGTGGTCAGTGTTACAATACGAATTAAAATATCTTGATCTCTTCCAAAAGTTGTCAAATTACAACCACTAATAGGTATACTTATAATGCAACGTATAAATTGAAAATATGTATTTAATGGAGTTTTATGCAACCAAAACATAATTCATGTTTCCCCCTCCCTTATTTGAAATTTGATGATTGGGTCATTTTTACTTTGCCCTCTCAACTAAAGTACCCCTGAATAAAATCATGAACAAGCTTGAGTAGTATGAACAGTTTCACAAGGCACCACTGTTCCTCGTGCGTCTTTAAGCGTTTCATAAAGATGCTAAATAAGGAAGTGTTAAATGCCTCCACCTGTTTGCTTTTTGCAGGAAACCCCCGAGGCTGTTAGCTTTCTGGGCAGGACTCTGAACAGTAGACAGTCCCGCAAAGACTCGTGGGAACTCTATCTGATCAGCTCTCACACCTGTCCAGCATAATTTGCAACAGTATGTGGTTCTACTGCTCTCTAAACTTCCCCCTTCTGACGCGATGTTATCAGGTGGCTTCTCACGCTCGCCTCAGCTGAAACCCTGATGGAAAAACAACTGAAATGAGCCCAGGAGATGCCGCTGGTATCAAGGAGTGGGGGGTTGGGGGGTGGAAAAACTGTCTACTTCACTACAAAGCAGCAACTTTTACAACTTCACTTTTTTTAATGAAGTCCGGGGGCTTCATTCCGGGTGGGAACAAAGAAGAGTGCCAGACAGAGATGGATGGAGAACTGGGGGTCCTTGGGACTCACTCGCTTGACAGCGCCTGTCTCTACTTGTAATGGCTTATTTATTCTGGGGTTATTAATCAGGTGTGGTTTTTCTGCTGATATGATTTATGTGCTTTGTCAGCTATGAAGGCATCATTAAAAAGAAAAAAGAAAAAAAACAAAAAAACAGAGGCCCAGCCTATCATGGATCAGCTTCAGTAGACTCTGATGTAAGGGCAAAGTGCTTGATCCAGTTTTTGTTTAGTAACCATCGGCAACAGAGGATCACTTTTTTTTCCGTTGGAACCACAAAAACGCTTGACCCATCGTCATTTATCTGATAAGCTTCATCTGTTTGGAGAATTAGTTCCTCTGTCGATGTCGTTCCCGCCCTGATGTTTTTAAACAAAACAAACAAACAAAAAAAATAGCATAACTTGCACAAGCAGATCTCTGACCGTCCTTCAACAACTTTTCGCTTACTTGTCATTTCCCTGTTTGTGTCTTCAAACAGGAACTTGGAGTTTTTGGCCTTGGAGAGTTTTTGCAGCCGGTGGTGTTTTTTCTTTTGTCCAGTAGCCCCATCTTGTGTTTTCTTTTTCTCACTACCAAGAAGCCAAGCTTCAAATGCATTCTTTTTGATTTTCCTTGATTACATTTTTTGGAATAATAAACCTTTCAGTGAGTGAATAATGGAGAGAAAAAAAAAGTATTTTTCCATTTTTTATGATTTTCATGAATAACATTTTTACAATACTGTATGTGTTGTTCCTTTGCAGCTCTGACTGCTTGTTTATTGTTGTCCTGATGGAAAGAGAACCTCTGACCCTGTCTCAAGTGTTGTCCAGCTTCTAACAAGCTTTCTTTCAGGATTGTCGTGCATTAAGTTTCAACAATCGACCCACCAACTCTGACTGGTTTCTATCTCCCTGCTGAAGAAAAACATTCCCACAGCATGATCCGGCCATCACCTTTTTTCAATAGTATTTATAGATTTTGTTCAGGAGCATTACTGTACTGAGACAGCACTGCTGTTCGCCCACTCAAACACTGTAAAATAAATGTTTCCATTTGAATTTTTGCCGTATTATAAATATAAACAAATATAAATCATGTTCTGTTCATATAGTGTTCTTTTATGTGTAAAGAACACCAGTGTTAAAATTATCCATGTCCTCAGATGTAGTAAATGTACTGCAAAGCTAAAAATGACACATTCACATAAACACAACAGGAAGTTTTAACTCACAGCTAACTTCTAGTGCACTTTACTGCATCATAATTGTCTATGGGGAAAAAACTAAACTTGCAGGCTACTTGATTTTAGCTCTCTGTGGTTATTTTTAAATTTTTAAATGAGGAATTACACTTTCACAAAAAACACAAAAAAGGGGAAACACCAAACACACAGAGCAGGCGAGCATCTCATGACAATAAAAGGGAATTTTCTTTACTGCATTTAGCATTTGTTCTTTTTCTGTGTTTGAAATTCAGGTATCTTCTTCTTGTTATTCTTGTGGCTCAAGGAATCAGTGATTACAGTCACAATGCTTTCCGCTTAGATATACTTTATTAATACAAAATGTTTTCACACTTAATACTTAACAAGTGACAGTAGCATATTCTTGCATCCTTTTGTGTTTTTCGGTTGCTTCCTCTGCTTGGCTCAGTAATCTTCTTCTAGAATAGGTTTACGCTGAGGATAATAACAAATATGTTAGATTTAATGTAATCACCATTAAATGTTAGTGTCAGCTTTTATGACTAAAACATTTTTAAAATAAAAAATAAAAAAAAAATCATGTCATTAATATTTTAAACCAGTGGTTCTTCAAAAACTATGGCTTTCAACTCACAATCTGAAGGTGGTGGTTTCTATAAGCCCATGAAGACAAATACAATAGCTTAAATAAGTATTTCTAAGTCGAAGCAAATATCGCTAGTCAGTGTTTCATACTGGTATAAATTTTCCAACCACTGATTAAAAATGTGATTCCCATCAAGACCAGCAGATGTCCCTATAAATCCACGTGAGGTTTGGACATGGGCAAACTTACCTTGGGTTTGCCACAGTTTCTGATCCTGTTACCTAAGAAGAAAAAGAAAAGATCCATTTTATTTTCTTTATTTGTATCAAAATTAAAACATCAGTTTATGGAAGCCAAGCCCCATAAAACGAATATTCATATTTTCTGGCTGCCTTTTAACTACTTTGTTTTGAAGCCAGTGAAGTCTTTCCAGCCAAACGCCGACTGGAGGAATCCAGATTCAACACTCACATGTCACTGTTCTCTTTTTTATTACATCTCTTTGAAGGCCCAGTCGTGCAAACCCGAAGTGTTCATACATAAGGTTGAGAAAGTCTTACCAAGCAACAGAACAAGGGAAAGGAACACGACAACCCCAGCAAAGGTCAGTCCTCCCACACGCAGTGTTTCATAGTCTGAAAATTTGCACAGAAAACCATCACCAAGTCGTCACAATTACTCTAACGCTATAATCTACTTTTCTCTTTTTATGCTCAGTAATCCTCTCCATCCATCCTCTAACACCCTTGTTCCTAGTAGAGTCAGGAGTTGCTGGTGCCTATCTCCAGCTAACATTCCGGGCCAGAGGAAGGGTCACCCTGGAAAGGTCACCAGTATGTCGCAGGGCAACACAGAAACAGACAGGACAAACAACCATGCACACACACACTAACACCTCAGGAGAATTTAGAGAGACCAGTTAACCTGACAGTTTTTGGACTGTGAGAGGAGGCCGTAGTACCCGGAGAGAACCCACACATGCACAGGGAGAACATGCAAACTCCATGCAGAAAATAAAACAAAAAACAGGGGCAGGAACCAAACTCAGGACTTTCTTGCTGCAAGGCAGCAGTGCTACCAACTGCGCCACGGTGCAGCCAATAATCCTTCTGTTTTTCTTTAATTGCCCATTTAAAAATGGCTTTTTTAATGCCTTATAATTCATGCTGGCAATACATGCAGCACACTGTTCCAGGAAACAACTACTCACCATATGTAAAGTCTGCATCCCAGTCAATTGCTGCATCTGAGCGGAGAAAAGGAATGGACACACGCAGAAAACTTAAAAAAAATTAAAAAGGGTGTTTTTAAAGTGAAACTATAACAGTGTCATTAGCTGGCTTCTGGGTTTTGGCATATTTTCTGCCACTGTGCACAATACATTTAACACCAACTCAGGATTAACTTGACAAACAACGAGCAACAGAAGATGCAAAATGGACGATGTTTATTTCCCTGCTATCCCTGACACAATACCACCTTAAGTGGTGAGGGCTGGTGCCCGCATTAAAAATCTCCTCAGTGACAAGCTACTGCAATGCTACGGGATGCTCATGTTACAGGATGTTTATGTTTATGCTCAAGTTTCAAAGAAGCAGAATAAAAAATGGGTAGTAGCTTGTGTAAGGTAGTAAGGTAGGATTTATTAGTTTGCAGCTGTTTGCTGTGCTGAGAGTGACTGTGATTGCGTAATTGCACGGTGCCATGGTAAAGTGTTTTTCCACTTACTGTTGTCATGTGGTAATGAGCGGCTTCACTCACCTTTTGCTGAAGACATGGTGCTTTGTCTGTGTGAGTTCTCTCTCTTGACTCAACTGTATGAACAGAAACCAAAAAGTGAACAAAACTTTCATAACAAATACATACCACATCCAGTGGGCCATCAAAATCCAAATTAACTCATTTATTACAGTTCTTTGCCACATTGCTGAGTATTCTCTGCAGGTTTGACGTCTGAATGCTTTTTCCAGGGGTAAAGGTGAATGTATTTTTGTTTAAGACGGCCTTCATTTTAATGTACGCCTAAAAACTGTTGAAGTTCATTAATTTAAGCTTCTTTATTTTAGATGAACGCTCAGTGAAAGGCACAGAAACTCTATACGGTGTGTGTTCTGACAAATTGCCTCATTAGGTTTCCTGCTGCAGCCACAATGTGACTGCCTTGATCTTTGCTGGGAATTTAAAGAGGCTAATGGTATTATTGATCTTTTACTCTCCATTCCTTCTACCATTACCCTTGAACTACACACACATACGCGCGCACGACACACACACACAGAGCCAAAAGCTTTTCATTCGAGCTACATCTTTTGACCTATAATCATTAACTCCCACAGATTAACAGACTAACATTTTCCTTGGCTGTCTCTCCTTTCAGCTGAAACACACCTCACTGAATTATGGACTTCACTGCTCTATGTAAAAACTGACCTGGCCTTTTCCATCCATCAGTGAGCTTGAGGACATTCACCAAGGGGAAAGAGGTTACTCATTAATGCATTATGACTCCAATATTCATTAACCTTGAACCTTGATCAGTCAAATAAAAGTAATAGACGGAGTATGAAAAACTAGCCGTGCTTTCCGCAGTGTTGATACAAAGTGACTTTAAGGAAGGCGTACAGCAAAAAGTCTCTTAAAAAAGTGAGATTGATAAGAACATCCAAATTAAGTAAAATAAATTTACTTTTTAACATATATACCTATTTTAATGTGTATATCTGGTTTGGAGAAAATATTTCTAACAATACATACAAACTGTAACTGTTTCAAAATACGCTATCAACTTTGCTAAGAAGAAACTGGACCCTTTCTTACACATTTGCAATATGCACTGCACCATAAGTATGAATCTGAAATAATTTTCAATGACAAGCATGGTGTATTTATGAAATATTCTTACAAAACAAGAAATAACCTACCTGAGCTGAAGAAGGTTCTGTATCACCTCTGTCCAGGTGTGTGTGGGAATGTGTTGGGTGATCCCATCTTCTTAACTTACAGATCCACCCCCTCGCACACACACATACCTTCGCACCTAGACACACACACACACACATACAAGTTTTCCATTCCTTCCACCGCACTTCAGTGCAACCTTTTGGTTACATATTTACAGTGTCATAAACTTAGCGCAGATGTAGAGGAGAAAAGACAACCTTTGGAATCGTGAAAGAAAAGGAGGAGGACGTTACAATCTGTGTTGTTGCAAAAGAAGAATTTTCCACACACGCTGCTTCAAAGCTTTGACAGTGAAACAACCTTGACTGACATTGATGGAGGATCAATGACATCTTAATGCTTTCAAGCATAAAAGACTGTGGAGAAAAGGAGATGTTTTACAGAAAAAAAAAAATAGATTAAAGGCACACTCTGTCTTTGAACACACTTTTATTCAATTATGCCAAAAGCACAACAGGTTGCTACACAACAAGGCTTTATGAAGGAGATGGACACAGCAGTAGTTGTACAGCAGTCTGTTCCCACTCTTTGCTTTAGCTCGCATTTAGCTGCTTTTAATATAGACTGGCACAGAAATAACACAGCTTTTGAGGTTAAACCTCTCAAACAGATCATCCACACTTCATCTTCCAGGGAATGTGTAGTCATTTGAGGAAAAAAAAAAAAACTGTGACAGTGGAAAGCAAAAATAATAACAGGGTAAGAACACTTCCCCTGCTTTAAAGAGCTTGCAGCGCAAGCGACTGCAAGTGGAGGGGAAGTTAATCGCTGCCTGCTAGAGACCGGTTAATCCCAGTGGAGCCAGTGATGCAGCAGTGCAGTAGATATGTGGAGAAGAAAGGCAGTGATACAGCTGATGTGTGAGCTCTCTCCACTTCAGGTGGTTAAAAAAAACAAAAAAAAAGTAGATAAAAAAACACACAACATCGGAGGAGCCTGTGCAGATAGATACCTGCGAATCCCGTTCAGAGAGCAGTGCTGAGATTGTCTTGTAAAAGGCTAATCACATCGACATGGAGAGATACACAATCAGAGCAGATGTGATCTGTTCACAATCCTGCACACCAACAATAAACATCCAGGGCCGGACTTAAGAAAAAGGGGGACCAGGGCAGTAGCCTGTCGACACAGCATTTTGGGGGTTGTTGTTAAAGATGCAGTATGTAACTCTTTTACAGAAAGACACGTTTAACATATTTGATAAAACTGTCACTATTTTGTGGTAGTATAAAACAGATGATCTGTGGAAAGTTAAGCTCCTCTGCCTTCTCCATGAGGTCCTACTGCTAGCTGCAAAAATACACCAGTCAGACACAACCAATCAGAGCCAGGAGGAGGGTCTTAGTACTGTCAATCAATTCATCTATGTGCTGCTCACACCCTTCTTGTTACCTGCTTTGCTACAGCTCCTTCCTGACAAGGAAGCTTGCTGTGCACATGCAGGCTAGTAAGCATGACCACCAATTGACGGCAGATAAATTGTTTTCCTGTAATTGTCAGCTGTTTCCTCTCCATTAGCATAGCTGCAGCTCATACGTTAGAGTGATTGATAGCACTAAGACACTCCTACTGGCTCTGATGGAGCAGTGCAATTCTGCATTTGGCAGTAAGACCACAGCTCTAACATGGTGGTGAAATATTTTGGGCCAACAGTCTCTTTTCAGCAGCTACAATTCATGTCTTGATAAGGTGCAAAAATTCTGATGAATCAAAGACACACAAGCACTGAAAACTTGTTAAAAATACTATATATATTTTTTTTTACTTCATTACTTTAATCTTTTACTGGAATGGATTTACCCTCTGGGCCATGTTCTCCTAAATCCAGCCCTGTACACATGTTCACCCAAACACTCCTAACCATACAAACACAAACATAGATCTAGGATATTTGACTAAATAGCTCATATGTAAAGTATTTAAGTATAAATACTGTATATATGCATATATCTTATAATATACATATGACAATTTTTTTTTCTCAGGACGGCTGGGAAAACGAGCAACAGATTCACGAATCCTAAAACCTAAAGTCAAGTAGTAGAAGAACAACGCAACATCTGAACTCACAACACTGAAAATATCTCAAGAATTAATAAGACATACTTGTGCCAAAGATGCCACAACAAACTGCAGTGAAAGACGGTCACAGAAAAGGCACAGCATTTGACAAGAGCACTGAAGGACAACTCACGAAAAAAAATTGAACACCTGGCAAAAGATCTACTCACTTGTTACATTTTTAAACGTGTACACCATGTCCTCACCCTCCCGTACAACTAACTAGAATAAACCTCACGTCTTTTTTTTTTATACATTATTGTTGCGCTCCTGTCGCCTCAGTTTTCTGCTGGAGTCTCTTTGGCAGCCGCTGCAGCTGAAATGGGTCAGAGAAATAGGTTTTAGATTCAGTACAGTGGAGTATGCCAGCTACCATGCAATGTATTTATAGTGTGGGAGATCTGCAAAACGTAGCCCACGAATTGGAAGGAAAACGATACAATTTAATAATCCAAAATGTGAAGAATGTGTCATGCATTTGTTTTCAGCCTCGTTTTTACTTATTGTCCTTAGATAAATCCAGTGCAACCATTTGCTTTATATGTACCAAATACAGATCACCTGTATGTTTCTGATTTTAAGTGTAAACACTGCTGTTCTGTAAAAGGACTCAGAGAAGTTTACGTGAACAAACAGCATCATGAGAAACGCATTAGACAAGTCGGGAAAGGTTAAGCCAGATCAGTGTTTTAAAAATATGTTCCAAGTCTGAAAATCCAACAGAGCACTGTTTAATTATTCAGAAATAGAAAGGAAATGAGAAAAACTTCCAAGTATCCTGATAAATTAATAGACCAGGCAAGAAAATAATTAGAAACAGCCAATAGGCTGTGGGGGGCCAACTGTCCTTCACGCACTCTACTAAGTTTTACTTTGAAGACAAGTACTAAGAGGAAAGTGATTGGTGAAAGAAAGCTTAGGAAGTCCTATGTAAGGTGTAAGGTATTATTATTTGTGGGTATTATGGGACAAAATGGGGTGAAAATAGTGTACATCTTCCATAAGTATTAGTTCTTAATAGAGGAAACATTAAATTATATATGCAAAAAAGGCAGCTTGGATTTTTGTCATGTTAAATTGAACTTTGTCAACAAATTTGGTAAAGTTTTAGTCTGACATCTGACAGAAATGACTTTAACATAAAGTAACTCATGTACTCATGACAAGGACTAAGAGTTTTCACAAGTCAAAAGTGTCACCACTTTGAATGTGAAATGAAAGTCAAAAAATGCAGCATGTCTAACATTAGCTTCAGAAAATGATCAACCAACATTACTCTGTTCTTATTTTCACTATGAGGAGCCAGGTTCAACTTATCGCTCAGCAGTCTTTGACTTTATTTATTCAACACTTTACAAAGCTTGAAAAGCGCAAAACGAGCACTTTTTGCTCGCTTAAAGTAAAAAAAATATATATTAAAAAAAACATTCAGATAGAATTTTTAATGGCCTTTGATGGACTGAGACTGGTTAGAATACACATTATTAACATATACTAAAATATATCATGGTAGTAGACACAATATGTCTAAAGAAAAGGGGTTTGCTAAATTCAACACATAATTAGTATTTTGTTCTCAAAGGCATCAACTTATATTTATGATTGTTACCCTTGGTGACAATGAGGTTCTCCTCCTGAGCCTCCTCGTCTCCAGGGGCCCTGCGGAGAGAGTTTATAGGTTGTCAGCATTACTAACTAATGATAGACAAAAACATTAAAGGTCGGTTACGACCAAGTCTTCTCCTTCTCTTCAGCTCAGCAGAAACTCAGGCTTACCTGGGCTTCTGTTTTCCTCCACAGCGGCATCGTCGACCTACAAGCAGACACAAATCATCACCTGACCTCTGAATATGTCATAAGCCATATCTCTTACGTTATCATGGTTAAGAGTGGAATTAAAAATGTGAAGAAGCGCCACTATAATTACGAAGACATCCTGTGAGACCTTTACTTCTGATTCTGTTCGAAATTATTTTGAGTGTATGTAGATGTAGTCAAACAGAGGAATCAGAAATGTTCTTACTGAGGATTAGAAGGATGCCCAGCATAAACAGGATCACCGCAAACGTCAATCCCCCAATTCTCAAACTCTCATAATCTGAACAACAACAACAAAAAAGAAACGCAATAATTTACACATCTTGTAAAGAAATGTATTTGCTTTTGGTTTCATACATATGTCTGATAACACTTTGGTCACTCAGCATTTGCAAGTCGTCTGCTTTAAACTTACCATAAATAAAAGGATTTTCAGCCACTGAATGCTCCTCTGTGAATGCATAGAAAAAGAAAATCTTACAGGACAAATAGAAACATGCTCTTGTCTTTTGCGCTATCCTCAGTTACATTTTAAATACATTTCAAAGTAATTTAATGATATCTCTTAAACTGCATTTTCTAAAGATTTTCCACCTGTAGCTGAACTCATTTAAGGAAATTGGCAGCGCCACAAAGTGTATGACACATATTAGCCAAAATGTTCAATTTTCATCTTAGAGGACACTCCTCCTTGTGGTTACTGTGTCCCCTACAGATGAATTTTGGCAAATGGGACCTGCGACGGTTTTCGTTCTGTAGCAGCTTTACTTCTCCCCACTCGTCCATGAATCTTTCTACAGATTCTTCTACCAAACCAAAGTTTGACAGCTTCCCAGCTATGATTTTTCTCCCCTCCATTTTGTATAATAGATTGAACTGCACTTTATGAGATATTCAAAGATTTATAACCTAACCCTGTTTTAAACTTCTCAGTAACTTTTTTTCAGACCTACAAGTGATGTTTGATGACTAAAAAAAAACATGTGGCTATCGTTATCAGATGTATTTATACTTAGGTTAAATTACACACAGCCGGATTGTATTTTCTAAATGCATGACCTCAATCTTTTATATTTAATTTGGTGGTAAGAGCCGAAAGAGGGGAAAACAAATGATATTTCATATTTTTACTGGTGAAAAAAAAAAGAAAATTATATATATTATTTAGTTCTACTTCACAATGATGAACTTTCCTTTTTCTCTTTCTTGTTTCTTTAGAATAATAACAACAAAATGACGTGTAAAAAAAATCCAAAACCTTCCTAAAAGAGAGCAGGAAGATGCAGAGGCTTATCCAGTTTGTACCCCAAAGCTTGCCTATGTTTTCTTACTGAAATCAGGAGGGTGTCTATCTGTACTACTTTAAATCACCTCAAACCCTATCAAAATATATTTAGATTTGTTATAAAGTAAAACAAGTGCAAGAGGAATTAATGCTTTTCAATGCATTGTTGTTCCCCTTCAAATCTCAGTATTCCTTAATAGTATTTTGAACGTTTGTTGGACTTTGACCAAAATAAATATTTTTTTCTTCTAGAAATAAGTTAAAACCTGTACAGAAAAAGACACGCAACAGAAACAACATTGGAGAGCCTCAAGAACAACTGATCAAGATCAATAATTTTAGCAGTTTTACTTTTGTGAATTACAACAAAAAAACTCATTAATTTATTATTGATATTTTTGTACTTTTGCCACTCTTTACTCTTGTGCATTGTGTCCTTATGGGGATGATCTTGAAACCAAATGTTCAGTTTTAACCCTGTTAGGAAATAGGAAATGCAGGGCACTTACCCATTACATTGGGGTCTGATTCAGCTGAAAAGCACAGACAAGATGAGGAGATTAGAGGAAGGCTGAAGAAGGAAAAAGAAGCAACACGGGAAATGATTTGATGCATGTTTGTTTTCAAATGTGTCTCAAAATCGCACGGGTTATATATTTTAAGCAGAAAAAGACTATTTTATACATCATTGTATTTTAAGAGACCTCACACATTGAGTGGGTGAGCCAGTGCGTGCATGTGACTCATAAAGCTTTCAGGTGGTAATTGATATTTTGCTAAACATCTCACCTAGGCTGGCTTTGCTTTCACCCCAAAGCAACCCAGTCTGCCCAAACAGCGCCTCCTTATGGGTGCCTTGTGACAGTGCAAGCGTGTTTCTTTTTGGTAAGCAGGAGAGCACTTACCAGCTACACACACCAGGAGTGAGGAGAGGAAGAGCAAAACCGTTTCCATGGCAACTGTTGACAGAGTAAGAAAGAGTGAAAGGGAGAAGACATAAGAAACTGTATTTTACCAGTGAATGAGGTAAAATACACTGCTGCAACCCTCTATATTTCCATATGTCTCCTGAAAAAAAAAATCTGATTGTTTTACGTGTTAATGCTTGAGGAGTAATGCTTGAGGTGTAAATTCAAATTTAGAATCAACAGGAAGTAAATGACACATCGTCAGCCACGTCCAAACCTCTGGAGGTTGACTGATGTTTAAAAGCCCTCAGATAGAGTTTTTTTTTCCAATCCTGCATAATTATCCGTGTTCGGAGCCACACAGGTTCAGTCACTTCTAAGCGTACAGAAAGCTATCGTCCCAAAGACAACACATAACCTTGACCTATTTTTATGTAGACTGCTCAGTGTGCTCACACACGCATCCACTGTGTCTCATACCGTATGTGCTCTGAATCAACCATCACCATTTATATCTGACCTGTTTCCGGGATGAATCGGTCAAAATAAACCAATCTCCACATCGGCTGTCTCCACATATTGAAAAGAAAATTCTGAAGGCAAGCTAAAGCCACACTTAGCAGGGCTTCACAGTTTAATGCTGAGGTTCCTGAAGGTTTTATTCCGTCTCCTGCTTCACCGTTCTTCTTTCAAAGGGTTAAACAGGTTGCAAACCTCACCATTTGACTCACTGTAGGTCTATTTCGGTCCATTTGGCTGCTTGTCCTTCCTGAGCCTCATTACAGTATCGGCAGAAACAAATCATAAACATCGCATTGTTGCACATGTACACTCACTGTGTCAACCTTTTGTAAGCAGTACTGTTTATAAGCTCTTCAGACATTTCTGAAATAATGAAAGAAATACAGAAGAGAATAAACATGCTCCACTAGACTAAAGGTTTCTACAACTAAAGTGCTAATTAAGGGAGAGGGGGAGAAATAACTTTTACATACTTTACTTTATTTACCTTAACTTTTATTGATTCATTTTTAGGTTAATTCCTGCTGCATATGGGTTTACATCAAAGCATTTATATTAAAGTTACAAATAATTTAGTGTTTTCATCAAATTTGGAATGGACAAGACAGATACATCATTTTATAATTTATATGTAGTGTTCTATTGTATGCCTTATAAGCTAATCTGAATGATGCTATGTGGCAGTGTGTCACATTTGCATATTTTAAGAGGCTTTTTGTTTTCACAGCGGATTTGATGACTGAAGGTTGTCCCCAAACTGTACATCATATAAGTTCCATTCAAATAAATCATTTAACAACATTTTTATGTAATTCAGTTTTAGAACATTATTTCCAATTTATTTGGTAAATTCTAGTCCTTATTTAAATGTTTTTTATGTGTCTTCCTCCAGTGCTTTCACCTGCTTTAACTCAATTTATTTATTTTTTGGCTATTTCTTCATTCTAAGCCTCATCTGTCTTAATAATAGATCCCTCTAAGAATCGCATCATTCTAACTGGCCACATCTTAACAAAACTACAAAGACGTAGAACAGATCTTTGCTTTTTTTTCTTCCTGAATCCTCACCCTTTCCCAGGATTTGCACACATGTGATGCTCTGGCCAAATTGAGAGAAGAAGGGACAGAACAGGGCGAACAGGACAATTCTGTGAAAATAATCCACCTGATTTAGAAAACACAGATCATCTGTGCAGCTTCAGAAGCCATTGTGTAAAGCGACTTCTTCCATGCAACTGCAGATATGTATCTTGTCACTTCTACTTATATTCATGTTGTAATGCAATTTTGCAATTACTGGGAACCAGAGCCATAAAGAGGCCATTTTTTTCATCTGAATGAAACAGAGGGAAAAAGAAAAAGAAAAATCTAGTGCTTTGAGACTCCAATGAACCACAGGATTTCTCCACTAAAGAAGAAAACATGCAGTGGTGAAGTTTTGAAGGAGTGGTCGGCCCCTTAAAATTACCCTAAGAATGACTCACAACATGTAAAAAAAAAGTTACAATTCAAAAATAAGTAAAGAACCTGAGCGTAAAGAACTTGAGAACATGAACTTGAGAACCTGAACATACAAAGAATACACACACATTTTGTTTAAAAACATCTCAGTGATCCCTGAGACTTTTGGGAAAGTATTGTGGACTTATGAAACAAAAGTGAAAAATTTAGGAAGGTTGACATGACATAATATAACATGAGACAGCAATTCAAAGTTAAACAAGGTGGATGACGTGTGATGGGCTGTTTAGCTGAAACAGGACAGAATTGACGGAAGAAGAATCCTGAAAAGAAGGTCATGATTTTGACCTTAAGCCCAAAATCATCACCCAGCTCACGCCTGGGTGATGATCCAAATCCCACCTGCAAGTTCACCTCCGAATGAGTCAGAACAAATTGAATGTTTCAGAAAGGTCTAGTCAAATTTCAGACATAAATCTCCAACCAATGGTGGGGGTTATTCATAAAAAAAAAAAAAAACTCCAATGTGGATGAAATGCAACAGTTCCAAAGAGAAGTCAGGCAAGATTTCTCTGCAGCCATGTAAAATACTCACTCTCATCACAAACACTTGATGGACGTTTTTGCTCCCGAAGGAGGTAAAACCAGTTAACCTTAGATTATCCACAGAGGGCCAAAGAGCTTTTTTCCATTTTCTGTTTGTTGTTAGTCTTTTTTAAAACGTCCATCTTTGTACTAACCTTCCTCGTCTCCATTCTCAGAATTCTCCCACTGAGGGACAAATAAAGAACTAACCTATTCTATTCTAGACACTTCATATCACAGAGAGAAGGAGGAGCAGGTGGAAGAGAGCGAGGTGGGGGGAAAATAACACAACAGATGGAGAGGCTTTTTCTTTTTTTTTTTTTACAACACAGGGACAAGGAGAGAGGGCAAGCAGAGAGACGGTCAAGGTAGGAGACATGAACCACACCCTGGGCGGGGGAAATAACACTGTTGAGACAGCTTAGTGAAGGGCATTTAGGGGAGACACTGTCTGAGGTGAGGACTGTGGAGAGGCAGTCTGTTGTATAGAAATCACATAGTGTATGAAATGTGAGAATGCATAAAATAATTGTAAAAAATTATACGAGACTTATGGGGGGAGAGGAGGAGCTTAGACGAGCAAGATGAAAATGTTGATTTTTTTTAGACGTATTTAGGTTATGCAGGGCAAAAACACATTATGAAAAGGCCATATAAAGTATGATTTTGTCCCAGATGAACTACCACGAGCCCGATGACCCATTATCACAGCTGCGTTGGAAATAATGTCATCTTATGGTTGACCATATTTTTATTCAATTTAATGTAAATCAAACCACCGATAAGGAAGGTTTTCATTCATTCACTCCTCTCTTTCTCTTTGAATCTAGGATAAATAAATGGGTCACATTGGCCTCCATAAACCATGTGCAGTGACCTGCCCCTTTATATCCGCCATCATCGCAATAAAAAAATGTGAAATCACCATGACAACAACGTGCGTCGTTTCCACAGTGTCCAATAGGAAATCGCAGCTGAATGAGAAAGAGGTCCGCGAATCGATGGTGGCCTTATATCAAAACACATGCAGGGACAATAAATCAGCCAGGATTTTTTTTTTCTTTGCATTTATAAGCAAAGGAAAAAAAATAAAAAAATAAATAAAAACGGGGTGTGGTCCACAGCTTTAAAATCAAAAGTGCAAGGTTGAATTTCACCAAAAACTGTAAAATCCTTCAGAAATGCACGAGTCAAACATGACTGGGACATGAAGTTGATCCTACAAGGTCATCAATAACCTTTTCACGAGTCAGACTATTAAGCCTCAGCCACCCTTACGCGTAATGACACATGTGTAATGACAGCGTCATTACTCTGGAGCAAGAATGATTCCCGTCAAGTCTGTGACGGCAGCGCATCGGTCCTCCCCAACCTGTGGATCATGTTCCGGAGAGGGGAAATAAAGACACCATTCGCATCTGAGCCGATGTCTTTATTTCCTGTGGAGCCCTGAGGGATGAAATAGAACTTGATATTTATGTCAAAATAAAATAAAATAAATAAATAAATAAAAAGTACTCGTCTGATAAGCAATCAGACAAAGTCAATTAATCAGGTTAATCAGGTTAATCAGGCTGCGACTCGTGTTTTCTTGCGTGTGGTGCCAGCGGACACACCCTCACGGTTCGACTGGAAGTGTTGTTAATTGCGTCCCTGCAAGTTATTTCAGACCGCGGAGCCGCATTGTGCCCGCTGAATGTGGCGGCCGCCTCCAAATGCACGTGAAAACATTATTTTCCCAGAAGAAAAAAAAACAAAACAACAACAAAAAAAAAAAAAAACACGCACGGCAGCGGCAGCGTTAAAAGAGATCAAATATGAGCTCATCAACTCACCTGTTGTTTCTCCGGAGAACGATTGGGTTTGTATTGGTATAATGTATATATCCGCCCGCGACAATCAGTCAATCAGTCTGCTTGTTTCACTATCGGTTTGGTTTCGACAAGACGGCTCTCATTTGTCTGTTTGTTGCACAGCGATCATGTAGACACGACTTCTCCTGGGAAAAAAAAAAACAACCAAAAACAACAACAACAAAAAAAACAAAAAACAGACGTGATGGATAACAACGTGGTTCCTGCAGCAACCGCTTTTCTCCGTGTGTTGGATCCTGTCGCTGCCCCTTTCTCTGTCTCTCTCCGTCTTTGCTCGCTCTGCAGACACTGGTAATATATAGATTCCCTCATACGGATTTTTTATTTATTTATTTTTTTTGTCTCATATTCATAGGGTATACTGGGGCATGCACAGTTAGAATGCCTTCTAAAAGTTTTATTGACAAATATAAAAGCTTAAAACCTTTATGTTGATTTTCAATATTTTCCATTTTGGAAACCCAGAATGGAAATTCTAGGTTTCCATTACAATAATGGAAACCCAAAATTAGTTTTCCACGTAGCAATATTACATAACCTGTTACCACAGTTGCATTGAAAAAGTAATCCGACTATTCTTTAGATTCATTCTAAAAAAAAAGAAGTAATTAATGACTTTATTAAGACAAAAAAGGGGGGGCTTATTTAGAGTATTAATGTGAAGCTATTGAAAAGTTTGTCCATGTCATGTAACAGTAAATGCATCCAACACATGCATGGGGCTTATTTTGTGTGAATGCATCAATGCAGCCTGACATGGAGGCAATTAGTCTGCGGCTGGTCTGCAGCTCAGTTTGCGTTATTTTGTTCTGGTGTCCATCTTATTTTAGTCAGACACAAGCAAAGAAAATTAAGCTAATTTTACAATGTTGACCGATACCTAGTCTGGTCATTGCCTTCCTACAGAATTCTGCTCAATTCTCATCTACCTTCGGTGCTCTGTCTGGAGTTTCTCCCATTGAGCAGAATTTCTCTGGTAGGATTTCAACTGGGTCTGTTAACAAACAGAAGGGGAAGTTGTGAATGTCAATTTTTTGTGCTAGAAAGGCAACGGCGGAAGTGAACAAAGCCGCGCTGGCCAGATTTCCAAATATTGAATAAACCCTAACACCCATCTGGTTTGGCTCGGCCCTTTTCTCCTTGCAGTGGGGGATTGTTGTTTACTGGTACGCGCCAGGACTTCAATCTAGTGCATTTCATTTGTCACCCCCAAGGAATTTGGTTTTAAAATTAAAACGTTTTGTCCATGTCTCCAGCAAGTGACGGTTTCACAATAGATTCCAGACCTTGTGTATGAAGCAAAGTGTGGAATAAAGAGCTGGCTTTTACCAAGCCACCAGGTACCAAGCAGGGGATCTCAAAGTGTTCTGAAACTTCCTGCTAGATGGCTACACATTAATTTCATTCATGCAGACAGTGGCCTAAAGGCAGGAAATGACATGTTCCCAAAATCATCTATGGAAGCTTCACAATAGACTTCAAAATATTGTGTGTCTCTCCAACTGTGGGGATTTGTAAGAACCAGAAAAGGTGTGAACAAAGAACACAATAAAACAAAACCCACAAAAATTTGTTTATATTCACAAAATTCTTTGATTTCAGTACAAAAATTTACATTTCTAAATCAAACAGAAAGATAATGCCCAGATGTTGCCCTGAGAAGAACACACCTTTTGACAATCCCTCTCTGTACATATATGTTTATATTCCTTCATTTTTAAAGTATTCCTTCATTTTTAAAGTGTATCATGATCCCACTTTGATCAGTGGGATGATGATACTAAGTTCTGTCATTGGCAAAACTTAAATATAGAAAGGTGAGCCATTTTTGAAGCTCAGCTAAAGTGAAGGGAGAGTGCAACACCCAAAATTAAAAGTGCTAGATTGATTTTGAATTAACTTGTTTAGTATTTATTATCTTTCTGATTCCCCCATGTAAGCCAGCATGTAACCTTTTATACGACAATTTTCACTCTATAATGTCTTCTCATCACAGTGTTGCGACTTCTTCATCAAACACGAGTTTGCGGTGCAGACTTCATTAACTAGGCTGGACGTGCAGGAGACATTAAGGTTTCACTTGCTGTGAGAAAACAAAAAAAAAAAAAAAAAGAGGAAGCAATATTAAAAATCTGTGCAAATATGATCATTAACATGGTCAGAAAAAAAAATTTAAATTCTCAATTCTTACCTGCAATTTGCTGTAGACCCAAGGCAGAACAGCGCTCACTCTGGTGTAGACACCAGGCTTGTTTACGTCACCACAACCCGATCCCCAGCTGGTGAGCCCCACCAGGTACCAACGACTGTCTCTTTTACACACCAAAGGTCCTCCACTGTCACCCTAAATCACATACATGAAAAGTTAGCAAAGTTACCTACAATTTTTGTGTTTGCTGTGGCTGTAATTTAAATGAATATAGACATTTGTTATTTAATTTAGCGCACACAAATAGCTTTGTGAATTTACGCCAGACTTGACCGATTGTCATAAAATAGCCTCACCTGACAGGAATCTTTGCCTCCTTCCAATGTCCCAGCACAAATCATATTACTGGTCACTGCACCTCCGTATACTGATGCGGTGTTGCACACATTTGTGCCAATGATGTCCACATTCACTTCCATTAGGTCCCTTTGAGACTTTTCCTTTTATTGGAAAGAATAAAAGTGAAATATGAGTGAGTGAAATATGCAAGTAATGCCTAAGAACAGATAAAATTTCCTATTTGTGATGGGAAATTTTATCCCAACTTTAACTATGTTACAGTTGTAACATAGCAACTGTTACAAATGTTTTGGATTTTATTTCACTACATTTTTAGATTATTCAAATAATCTCCCTCAGGTGCGCAGTGTCTTATTCAATTAATGATTATTTACATAGTTAATATACAAGCTGCTGACGGGCTATTTGTGTTCGTTCAGTGACACTGACAATGTCTTTACTAATGTTCTACCCTCGCTTTTATGCAGCTTTCAAGTCAAACTCCACATTTCCAAAACCCGTTAACATGCAGGCCTAAACAGTGGCACTTATGGTCAAAGTGACACATTCTGTTTGCAAAAGGCTCTAACCATGCCAAAACATTTAAAATATGAAACAAAAGCCAATTATTGCCTTCGAATAACACAATTTGCTATCAGCTGTATGAACTCTTTCAATCAATAATCAGATAATGGACAAGAAAATACAGCACTTCCTTGTGAGTGTAGCCCAAGGGTATTCAAAGTGGAGAGCTCGCCTTTCTCAGAAAAATAAACAAAAACAGAACTGTTCCCCCCCTAAACTACATTTGCTATTATTTTTGTAAACATTTTGCTGTTTCTATGCTTCACGTTCCACTCATATGTTTCACTGTTGTAGGGTTTACTTGACTTAGCAATGTGCTATTATGGATTTTGCAAGATAGCAAATCTATAGATAGTATATTTTTCATTGAAACGAGTTACAGCAATTTTTTTTTTTTTTTTTTACCTGATCCTGCCTGAGTGCTGCCAAAACCAGACGTCCAACACCTGGTTCCATGTGGAAAGTCCTGGCCATTGAGTGGAAGGCAGACTGGCTGAACGTTATCTGCAAAACGCAAATGCATTTAACTTCAGTACATTCATCAGTAGCTGTGTGCTTCCTTGAGGAAATTAAAGGACCCACAGTGTGTTTTAAATGCTTCAAAGTGAGACTAGAAAAAGCACAGGTTTACCTGTAAGGGAAGCACATTTTGCTAGTAACGCTTCAACAGCACTGTACCGTATTCTTTTTAAAATGCAACAGACCTTCACAGGACAATTACAATTTTCTCTGAAGTTGTCTCAGGCAGTTTGGTTGTTTGACAGACAATCAAATTACATAATGGAGGTTATTTGTACTGTACCTATCATGCAAAATCCCAATAAAATACACACAACAAAGACATAAATGTTCTCCCAGACTCCACATGTACCATTTATCTATTACTATTTAGACACTTCAATAGCTGGAGTCTTCAGTGGTAGTGGCTTCTTTTTTAATAATAATAAAAAGGTTCCTAATGCTCCAAAAGATTTCTCAAAAAAGCAGCACTATGAGGTAAAAATTACTCTCACCATTAAAAGTAACTTGAGATGTAAGCTTAAGAAGAGCAACATCGTAGTCACTGGTCCTGCTGTTGTAGTTCTCGTTGAGTCTGATCGTCTGAACCAGGTAGGGCCGAGTTAGTTTATCCAGAGACACGATTCCAGCATACACTTTCCAGTTTTCAGCAGATCGATACCCCCTGTGGTGACAGGAAAACAAAATACATTTTTCACCGTAAAAGAAGTTGACTGGTCACGGTTAATTTCAAAATCTCAGTTTTCCATGAACTCAAAAGATAAATACTGTTACGATGTTCTGCAGTTTTAACGTAGCTCACAATTTCTGCATCACTCACTCAGGGAAACAATGAGCAGCGGTCAGCACAAAATCCGGTGAGATCAGGACACCACCACAGACGTGGGATCCTCGGAAGTGAAGCGACACCTGCCAAGGCCACTGACCCGATTTAGCCACAGTGCCCCCGATGATCCGGGATGTGGACGGCTGTTTACCACAGTCTGAGGAAGAGAAACGTGCATAGGAAAAAGATTTATTTATTCAAGGTTGATTTGTTAGTCTTTTTTTTGTTCAACTGATGTAGAATCGTAAAAAGTTGCCCCCTTGAAGTTAGCGTCAGTTTGTCTTTTCATGTTCTCAGTTGGTCTTATTTTAGTGACTCATTCACCCCCTGAGTCATATAAACTTCAGTGGCGTCAGTCCTTAGCCACTCCTTAGCAAGCTCCTTGCTTCCAGGTATGCCTACATTTATTTCCCGCACTACAGTGTTTGTTTTGCTTTGCATGGCTAACATATTTATGCAGGATTTTATGGGTACTGGTTTCATGGTGGAGCTATATTTGGCTTTCAGACATGGCTTTTGGATATTCCTGTCACGCTGTCAGAGGGACTTTCCGAGTGTTACGACTTCATTCATCAATAAAACGTGCCTCTTGATTGACTGACTTCACAAAGTTGCTCTACGGTGTCTGCACAACTGTTTCATCTGTATGATTTACTGGGAACTTATAAATATACACTGGTTTTCCTGATTTTCCTCTGGAGAGGCGTCACTCACCTCATCTCCATACAACGTTTAAGCAGGTATAGTGAATGGATTGGTAATATTTAGGCCTGCATTCATGTATTGGACCACACTCGGACTGGCAAGTGATCAATTTGACAACTAATTTAGGTCTAATCTGGATCTAAAATGGTTTAAATCGTCGAGTACATGCAGAAACAACAGGTGGTTGCAGGCGGCTACAACAACAGTACCAACCAAAGCAGTGGAAGAAGGTGTCATGTTAGCAGATGGGTAAATAGTGTGAGAAAAAGCAGGCAAATGAAAGCATAAATATTGGCTCAATTTCCCCCCCTATAAATCATTTTAAACCTTTGCAGTGTTTTTATGAGAGCTCCTTTTCAATATTTAAATTTCAAAACTATTAATGTGACAAGAAAAAAAAAATAGTTAAGTGAAACTGTGTGAGCGGAAGGTTTTACATGAGTTGAAACAAACAATGAAGGGAAGAAAATTTAAGTTGTTGTGTGACTGTAAGAACAGATGGAGGCTTCTTACCCACACACTGCAGGGAGACGATCTTCTTGTTTGGACAGGAAGAACTGCAGAATGCAGCAAGAAATGCGTGCCAGTTACATAAGTACAGTCTACAAGAAAACAGTTTGAGCATGACCTGATAAACCAGTTTACCTGATAGTTAAGAGACCCTGAATAAGAGAAGGTGAATTGCTGGTCAGTTTTAAAGCCGTGGATGGATTGAGATCAATTTCTTCACTTGAGTAAGACCTGAAGAAGGAAAAAAAAAAATCACTCAGACAACTGAGAAAGCAAACCAGCCAACACAGCAGAAATTTCATCAAATCAGCCCCTGATTGGTGCTGGAAACTGACTCTGGTTCTGTCCAGCTGAGAGACAACAATAATTTCTACAACTTTCAATTGAAGTCTAAGCATACGGGCAGCAGGGGAGGAGAAATGAAATGGAGCTCTGTGGGTATGATATAGTTTGCAGACTGAAAATCTAATTCTCACTGATGGCTGCTGTAACTGGATCTGATAAGAGAGGTTTAACCCTTTTGTTGTCTTGCAGGTAAAAAGTGACCCATTACCATGTTTACCTGTATAAAAAATACCCTAAATTATGTTTTTCAGAGATGAAATGTTATTACTTTTCCTCAATTCACCCTGTATTTAGAAAATGTGATACTTTGTATTTGTTTATATTTCCATGTGGGGTGTACACCGCTAGAGTACTAGGATAGGAACATTTTGTGTTCAGTGTGGGATGTTCATTTTATTTTCAACATGGGGAAGGAAGGAATAGATGTTATTCGGCTTATGTTGAAGATGTTCATCATGAAAGCATCTTTATAAGATAAATATCTCCATCTCATGGGGAGGTTCTTTATCTTCAGTTCAATATGGGGTGGGAAGGATAGGATGTTACTTGGCTTATGCTGAAGATGTTCAACATAAGAACATCTTATAAGTTCAACATCTTACACACCTAAACAGAATGTTAGGATCACCTGGGGGTTAAAAAGTACTTTCATAAATCTCTGTCATTATAAAGTGTTTTGTTAAAACTGAAATTTGTTTACTGTCTAAATCCGAGCTGTGAGCAGACACGGTCAGCATAATCCTTGTTCCAGCCACTGTAACACAGTGGTAGGAAGCGTCCATCTTGGGCTGTTTTCACCTCCAGGCTGTTGCTCTCTCCGAATCGCACTATAAAAGACATGGAGAAAGACTGAATGGTTATGTAGTTTGTTTATTTGTTAGCTTGGTTTTCATTTTTGGAGAAAAGGGGCATTTAGGTCACCTACTTCAAGTTATTTTTGCACACATATGCAACCATAAACATGTCCTTAAAGAGACCCAAGGACATGTTTATGTACACTAACCACAGTTTGTTTCGTCGGAGCCCAGTTGGCAGTCTTTGGTCGCATCACACTGGACAGTGTCGTTGGAGCAGGTGTCATGTTGAAGCAAAACATCGCCTTTGTCAAGATCTTCGTTGCTGTTGTCATCGTGATCGTATCCATCCGCTAATGCCTTGGTGCCATAATAAACTGTGGATGTTAAAGTGGAGATTATTAATTACTGAAAAGATGTTTTTGAAAAATAAATAAATAAATAAAAACAATAAACTGTAGTTTAAATGAAAATGGAACTTCTGTGTGAGAACAAGTTGTTACAAGCTGTGCACATGTTTTGTTCATCTAACTGGGTTTGCCCTGGAAACCAAATTGATCAAAACAATGTTACAAAAAACAGAAGGGAAGACTTTATCAGCCGAAGTTCCTTTATTTGTTTTATTCTATGTGACCTGATTTTCGTACTGTTTGACCAAACATTTCTGGGTAAGAAGAACCACTATTGCTGGAACCAAATGAAGTCCAGAATTTTAATGTTATTTTATTTTGTGACTTTACAAAGCAAAATAACAATGTACCTTTTCGAATGTGTCATACCAAAACACAAAATAATCATGATACCGTTAGCTTAGCATTTACAAGCAAATTGCACTGCACAAAAACATTGTGAACAGGATGCGAGTTCATGGAAAACTATCAGCTGCATCCTTTGAAAAAAGGAACCTCACAGCTAAGTATGTTTCAGTTCACACATTGTCAGAAAAGAACCATTAATTTTTACAACATAAACCATGTTGTACTGATGAAAGGCTGTGTGCAATTTATCTAGGGGTTTGGTGTCAAGGCAAAAATATCCTGATGAATAAAGCCTGATTCTGTTGATTTTGTGCAAACTCTGAATTATTTACTCAAGTTAATAAAATAGACATGAAAAAAATAGAGAGAAGCAGACAGATATATGCATGTCTTTAGGCTATGTGTGTCATGGTTTAAAATGGCATCAGTGCTATGTTGGAGGAGCCAATTAATATTTATGACTACATTCACTCATGTACATGAATAGACAAACTTTACCTCCAAGCCATATAGCGACTGCCAGCAGAGCAAGCACCAGTAGAGCCGCCGCTGCCGCCTTGAAAAAACTGAGCCTGGTTTCCACAGGAGTTCTGTTTCTTCTTAGGCACTGGACAGAAACCGAGAAGTCACAGATTAACAAACAAAAACATAGATCTTTACAGTTTAGACTTGTTTAATCTCGACAGCTGTAGATTTTACTCACATGAACTGGGTGCAGTGACTGGGGGAGGAATAATGGGTGGGGGATACTGGGGAATATAACGGGGATGGTTTGGGAGTGTCAGCTCTGGGTTAGAGCCATACACCACTTCTTCATTTGGCCTGAGGGGGGGCTGAGTGTGTAGATCAAGAGAGTAGTAAGGAGGAGGAGGTACATCCTTAGAAAGAGACAGAGGAGAATGCAACATATTAAATTGAGTTTGCTCATTAATATGGGATTTATTCTTGAGAAAGTAACATAGTACTGTATGTGATAAATATAACACAAAAGAAAACAATTTGTCCCTTGCATTTTGCTGTCAAGACTGATACTATAACATTATTTTTTATGGAAAGAACCACAATATCAAGTATATATTTGAGTCCACAATGGAGTAATAAGCTTGAAACACAAAAACTGAACGCATCTCGGCAACTAAAACAAGAGGTTCAGGAATTCCTTTGAGATTTTCTTTCCACCACTTTTTCCGTTCTCTTTTGCTCACACTTTCACAGAGGCATGTCATAAATTCCCAACAAAAGGGTGAATCAATATTTGGATTTTTCGGAAAGATTGGGTGATGTCAGCATACAAAGGACAGGTGATAAGAAGGAATGGAAAACTGAGACTAAGCTATTGCTATTATGGTCGATGTTGTAACCAAAAATGGAAAGGTTGAAAAAAGCAGGGAAATATTTGTATGAGTTCCATTAGAAAAAATGGAAAATTATTCCATTTTCCATTGGAGATTATGTTTCCATATTCTGTCACATTGCAAACACATGTCATGAAGTGTGGGTCTGTTGATGGTGGACCAAAACGCAGACAGAAACCGGGACGATGGATCATTTTGAATATTTTAATGAAAGTATTAGAAAACAAAAACTTACAAAGATCGATGGAGCTAAAGCGAAAGCACAAATCATAAATGCTGGGGAAAGAAACTATAAGGAGACAAGAGGAGAACAGAGAGAAATGACGGGAGATGTCGTGAGTGGAAAGAAGGATCTAACAAGTAATGACTGATAATGAGAAACTTAAATACTGAGGAGGTTGAATGCAGAAGGAAGCAGACTTAGGAGAAGGAGAGAGAAAGTATCTCAGGAGACAAAAGAAAGTACACAGAGGACCAGGAAATAAATCTAACAATAAAGAACAACCAGACTAAAGAAACCTAATAAAACAAAAGTAACAAAGAAGAACTATGAGAAATAAACATAACCAGAAACACCAAAAACTGAACTAATTGAAAACAGGAACGAGACAGACCTAACAAAAAATAATAGAAGTAAACAAAACTCAAAACCAAGTCAAAACAACCCCAGATATCACAACACACTTAAATGTATTTCATTAAGCTTTGATGTGGTACGTTAACACTGCAGTGTATAATTCTGAAGTGAAAGTAAGATTCTCTGATGTTTATTCTTTCTGTACAGGCATGGCCCTCAGTCAATACTCTATTCAACCAGCTTTAACTGTAAGTGCATATTAAAAATAGCTTAACCTCAATCACACTGAAAGAATCTGAAGCAGTTTTCAACTCTATGCACATATTTTTGGTTGGCTGCCAGTCTTTATGTTAGTTGAGCTCTTCCAACATTAATGTTTTCAATCTCTATTCCTATGTATGTTGAAGGTTGTTGTCCTGCTGGAAGTTGAACCTCACCCCAAGAATTAAATCTTTAACAACATCTTAAAGGTTTTCAAAGAGTACCCTGCATTTACCTCCATGCAGTTTTTTTTTTCACGTTTCTAAAACATACTTTGACAGTAACATTGTCAATGAATGCCTGACGTGAGATGTTAATGACTTTTCCCTCAGTCCTCGATGCGGACGTTGCGGGTTTGACTCCCGGTCCCAGCGACCCTTGCCCAAACGTCTTCCCCCCTCTTCTCGCCCTCTTTCCTGTCTTGCTACTGTTGAAAATACGAGCCACTAGCACCACAAAAAATCTTCGGAGAAAAAAATGATAAAAAAGAAAAGACACTTTCATAAATTCTCAACATTTTACTGATCCTGAGTTGCGTGACAGTCAAATTGAAAACTAAAATTCTTGTAATGTTTCATGTAATGTGACTCAGCCTTTTTGAGCACAACTATTCATTCCCTTGTTGGTTTCAGTGTTTACAGAAGGTCATGAATGTGACCGGACAGGTTTGTGATCTGTAGTTTCTTTGCTCTAAATGAGGTTGACTGTACACAACATTTGTTTTGTAGCTTTGGGAAAACATTTTCCAGCTATTGTGTTCCTGCTGCATTCATAGTGTTTGGCTTACAACCAAACTCAAGAGTTAATTTTATTTTTTTTTGTCCATTACTTAAATGTTTGAACTAATTTTTTCTTCATCATTATTGTACTTTCATAAACTCTTCATTTTTCTTTTAAATTATTTTAAGTCTTATTTTTCCTCTTCAAAAACTAGAACATTGTGTGGTATGGCATTGTACCACACAATGTACAATGCCATTGTGTGGCACTGTACACACAATGCCTATTTTGTGATAGGTTTTTTTGTGATAAAACCTATCACAAAAGGTTTTAAATCAAACAACATTTTCACACGTTTAATTCTGAATGATTAGTCCATATGTTTGTACATTAACATGTTGTGTTGTACAGTAACTACATCATATTGTCTGGATAACTAAAAGTTGTGCTTTTTTGAGGCATTTGAAACTGTCCAAAATAAGCTACTGAAAATCCCATAAGAAATCTTGCCTGGAAAGCATAAAATTGGTCTTTTTCACATCATAAAAAGTTCATTTTCCAAAAAAACAAACAAAAAAAGAACTTAAAACTGAATTTAAGACAGAATCATTCACTGGGTCAGCTGCATTGCAGGTAAATCATTATTCATCACACCACACATGCGTCCACAGACAAACAGCATTCTACGCAGGTTTAGACAAAGATTCTATCCAGCAAAACAAACACATCCATATTTCGATTCTGATGAACTTCACAAAATATTGAAGAAAATATAAAAATTGAGATAAAAACCTACCACATCTCTCTTTGCCATTGGATTTGGGACAGCAACAACTTGAGCGTGGACGTAAAAGCAAGTGGGTGGAGCTTTTTCACAACCAGGTTAACTCTGTTACAGCAGTAGTCAGAACCAGGTGGTGAAACATTAAACTCCTCTGTTCGTCTTTCTGCGTTTTATGTGAAGTTGGATTTTCAACAAACTGAAACATTAACTATAAGGGTTGCTCTTTGTCGTCCTTCCTTTCGGCCTCCCACTTTGAGCAGTTCATTCTTGGGTTCACAGAAATAGGCGTGCCCAGCACTTCCTCACCTGCCAGGCCAGTTACACTGGTTTCACAGTGTTACTCTGCATGATGGTTCAAATTTCTTCAGCTCAGCTGACAAAGACAACAGCCTCCATAAAAAGTGCCAAAGTAATTTCAAACAAAAAACAAACAAACAAAAAAAACACCTCAAAGTACTGAATGGCATAGCATCAAGATACATTATGGATGTGCTGTTTTATCAGCCATCCAGACCTAATCTAAAACAAACTTCGAGAAAACTGCAAAGCAGCTGAAACACAGTTCTTTTTAATCACAACTGAACGCACCTGTGTAGAGTTTATTTTGAATCATTGTAAAATTTCAAACACATTTGATGTGTATTGATTTTAACAAATGTCAAGTGCCAATTGTTGGTTTTCACTTTATCCATGAGTTTGACGTTTTCACAGTGTAGAACACTTTGAACTGCCATATTGTTAAAATAAGCTACACAAATAGCCTGGATTGATACGCAAGATACAAAGTGAATTTGTTCAGTCGGAAGTTGCTTGGCCCTCTCTCCACGAGACAATGCAAAATCAGTTAAGCCAACATGCAAATCACAGTCCATTCACTGGGGAAACAGAAAAACTTGAAGGCTCCAGTCAGACTCTAAACCCAGAATCTTACCTGCTGTGAACAGAATCTTCATAAACAATTCAAATCTTGATTATATATATATATATATATATATATATATATATATATATATATTAGTAATATATACAACATATAATACTAATATATGTCAAGTGTAATATATTTACATAAGATGCATAATAAGATCTGCATCTTATTGCGCATCTTATTGTGCAATAACATGTTTCCATCTTATTGCACAAAACACAAACTCATTAAACTGTACAAACTTTTGTTTTGAAAGTATAAATGGGTCCAAAGCTTGTGTTCTGGTGGGCACCTATTGTGGCTGGTATAATGCTGAGCTAACAGGTTTAGCCTCATGACTGGCAACAAAAGGAAAGTTCGAGTTGTAATTTAGTTTGATCAATAAGAGGTTTTACTAATTGCTGAACACTTGGAATGCACCACTGTGTGTAGAAAGGTCTGAAAATTAAAAAAACCTTTCAAACAGACCTCTCAGTCAGACAGAGAAACTGAGGAAATGGGAAGTGACATGACTTGCTGTCTCTCTTTATATACTCTGCAGGAAAGCTACAACAATGCAGTTTGGTAACCAGGTGCAGCTGCTGAACCGTGGATTATGTGTGTCTAGAATAGAGATGGGCCAAACCTTACTTACTACTGACCCCAACAACACTAGAAAACCATTAATCTTTTTTCTGAGAAAATGAAAGTTTTTGTTTTTTTAATTATGATGACGTTGAGGAATATTACGTTGTTTTCCGAGTACATATCCTTACATGCACTTCATGTCAAAGGTAACTGAGCTGTTAATTAAAGCTAGACTATATTCTCTTGACGTTAGACCCAATGTTTGTGGGATTCCCACTAGTTGAATATTGCTATTACAATAAATATCACAAATATTGTGGTGAGATTGTGGTAAGACTGGACTGAAAAAAAATATTATGTGGAAACTTCAAAACTGGATTTTGTTTATATTTTACATATTAAAAATAAATACACTGCCAAAGAAAAACAAAACAATACATGTTTTTTTTTTTTATGTATCTTCTTTTTTTCATGTTTTTTTTTTACATGAGAAAACCCATATATTGTTTTGTTTTTCTTTGGCAATGTATTTGTTTTTAATATGTAAAGTATGAACAATATCCAGTTTGAAGTTTCCACATAATAGTTAATGAAAATGTAAAACAAAATGGGCTGCACAGTGGTGCAGTTGGTAGCACTATTGCCTTGCAGCAAGAAGGTCCTGGGTTCGATTCCCAGCCCGGAGTCTTCCTGCAGGAGTTTGCTGTTTCCTGTTTATGTACTCCAGGTACTCCGGGTTCCTTCCACAGTCCAAAAACATGACTGTTAGTTTGATTGGTCTTTCCAAATTCTACATAGATGTGAGTGTGTCTGTTTATTTCTGTGTTGCTCTGCGACAGACTGGCGACCTGTCCAGGATGTACCTTGCCTCTCGCCTGGAATGCAGCTGGAGATAGGCACCAGCAACTCCCGACCACACTATTTGTTCATTCTTTGTTGTTGCTGCTGATTCATAATGGAAAAAAAAAAAAAAAAATCAATAACCAAAATATGCTCATGAAAAGTGTTTTGGTGTTTCAATTGTCTTTAAAGAGGAAAATTTCTAAAGTTAACTGGTTTCCAAAATCTTGACCCACCCCCCATCCACCACTAGAGGGCAGCATTATTTTATTACCAGAGGGGTATGCCTGAATTAATAAAATTCATGCTGTGCACAGTTTTCTACTTTCTATACACCAACAAAATTAGTGAGTATCTGGTGAATTCATATTACTTTTGGATCATTTAGGTTTGTTGAATCTAAATGAACCTGAATATAAAGACAAGTTATGGCTCATATATGATAATTATTTCCTTTTGTATGATTATTAACAATGCGATATTTGTGCTGTGTCCACTTTAATAATTGTATGTCAGTATATAAAGTACATCCAAGTCGTTGATGGTGTGTACATTTTCTGCAAAATGCCAGTAAATGAAGTTCATCTTGTGACTTCATTTACTGTTGAATAAAGTCAGAAGGGGAAGTTGGACTGTTATCAGCGCAGTCAATCTAAGTTTTAGTTCTATAACCATGAAGATAGTTTTGGTATCAGCTGACCTTTCTTACTTTCTAACTCATGCTGTGTATTTCACCCAGGGAAATAATATGTCGGAAGATTACTATTCAAAATCAGAAGCGCTCAAAAAATAATACTACTAATATGGTAACAGTGACACATCTGCTGTAACTAAAGCCAGATCAGAAGTTACTAATATGTCAAAGCAAAATAAAAGCAAAAAGAAATGATAAGTGTGACTGTTTCACCCTTCTGACCCAAACTGTCACCCTCAGAAGAATGAGATTACTTAGAATAGTCAACAAATACCCAGGAAATAGGGTGAATCACACGTCACAATCTGCTGGAGCACCAACGCCTCCTTTCCATAGAACAAAACAGCTCTTACATTATGGGCTGAAAGACTATTGGGCTATTGGACTATTGGGCTCCAAAAGAGCTATAAAAAATGACATTTACGCAAGAACCATTTTTTTTAACTGAGAAAATTGCACCTTATATCAAGCGAAGGTAGTTCCACTTCCAGTGCCAGTGGTACAACTTCAGAAATGGAATAACAAAGAGGCAAAAACACAGTGTCTTCAATTTCACATCAAATCAGCATCTTTTGGATACTTGTACACTATTTTGTGCTCCAACAAAATATGAAAAAAAAAACAACTGGTGATGGATCATGTGGGATAAGAATAATTTTATAGAATGGCACAAAAATGAATCTTTCAGAAATATAATTTAATTCTTAAAATGCAATGCGAGAAAAATTAAATCTGTCAACTCTTAACGCTTGAGCGTTGACCTTTAACCTTAAACTTAAATGTCCCAGAGTCTGTGGTTTAGGTAAGTAAGATGGCCAAGTTCAGAGGTAAACAAACACTGTCTCACTAAAAGGCCAAAGTTAAGCCTGAGCCTTTATATGGCAATGTCATTTTGATGAGTCATCCTGCCGCTTTTGCAGTTAGTTTTGTTTTTTTATTTTACATTATTTTTTTACATTTTTTACATTATTTGCACAAACATTGCCTAAGGTGTAATTTTCTGTAATTGTAACAGATCATAAAGTAAACACAAGGTTTCGGTCAACTTTTATCACTTTTTCTTCAGTATAATTTTGTAGTATGGTTTTGAAAGGCCCTATGAACGCTTCAATCGTCATGTGTACGTCATGCTCTACCACCAGTAGAGGCTGCTGTGTTACATTCTCTGCCAATAATGTTTGGATGCCGTGGGGAAATCTCTCAGAACAAATAATTAGTAAAAAAAAAAAATTCCCCATGTTTGAAAAACCTGTAGATAATCTCTCAAATCTTCACAAGGACTACCCACATTTCACATTTACTCAGTATCTCTCTCTGTCCAAGCACAAGACAGAGTGACACCAGTGAGCAACAAAACTGTTTTGTCTTTTTCATGACTCCTACCAGGAAGCAAAACTTGAAAATAAAAAATTCCATTTGAGGAGGAGGTGAGAAGCCACCTCTCTTTACTTAAGAGAAATGCTGTTTCTCAGAAATGAAAAACAACAAATTATATTGGAGAAGAACTCAAAATAACTAAATGAAGTTCTGCGAAGCCCGAAGGGAACTTCTCTACTGTTCTATGATTAAAATAATAATGAGCTATTTTCACTAGTTTATTAAGGAAGTTTCACAAGAATCGCTGAATCACCGGTCAGTCTGGTGTAATTTATGTTAGGTTACATAATAGTTCTAACCATTGTGCTGTTGCTAAAGATGTGGATGCCCAAAGTCCAGTGATTGGGGGAAAATATCTTGCAATTTTTGATGCATCCATTGTGCTACCTGAATCAATTAAATGAATTATTTCATCGGCATGTGTATTTAGCTCTGCAGAGCAGAGACTTGGTAATGTGCAAATAATTTGGGCCAAGAGTGTTGGAGATGGAAAACAACAAAAAGCAGGATAGTATTTTTGGGGGGTCTGGACTTGGACCCCCAGGTGTTAAAATATCAGCTTGGATTTACACTCTTGGTCATGAAAGCATGCAGTCTTCTGTTAGCACAGTGAATAACACTAATTTCATTCTAGCTAACATAATGGTGTTACCAACAGGTTATTCTTTCCACATTGGTAAATCTGAACATGAATAGCAGATACAGTTAACTAGTATTTTTCGGACTACAAGCCGCTACTTTCTTCCCACGCTTTGAACCACGCGGCTTGCAGCCCGGTGCGGCTTTTCTGTGGATTTTTCTTCAACCAGCAGGGGGCTCTTTAGCAGGAAGTGAATCATTGAAAGTCAAAATTGGAAATAAAAGAAGAAAGCGCTCATTTTAATTTAGAACAAGCACATGCTAGCAGCAGGCACGACGGAGAAATGTCTTCAAACTCATACCCCCTCATCATGGAAACAACACACAGAAAAAAAACGCCGCTTTTAAGTTGAGTACAGGAGAGAAATATAGTAAGGTGCGCGCTATAGTCCTGAAAATACGGTACTGGTATTAGCAACACGTTAGTTACAAGTAGCTGCTTATGCTAGCATGTTAAATATGCTACGATTATGCTAACAAATTATCCCAAACTAGCCTATCACATATGGACAGTCATAATCACATAGCCTAACTTTGAACATTTAAAGTGTCACTCACACAATGAAACCACTTAATGCGGAACTTGTTTGAATTAAGCCAGAATTGAACAATAGGTTTGTTCATTACCATTCAGTGGCTTGGAGGTGACAGATGTCCAGTTCCAACCGTTCCTGCCCAGAAACGTTGGAGTCATTGTTGATTCTTGAACTATATGGCTCAAAACATAAGAGTTGCAGTCTGTCAGCGGAACCGCCTCCCTCTACTCTTTCCCAACTAGCTTCTTTCTCCAAAACTTTTCATTGGAATCAAAAATTCCCTTAATAAAAGTGCTTCCAGCACTATTTAGTGAATTGTAAAAGTATTCACACCAATAACCTTTTCACATTTTTTAAGAGTATAATGTAGAATTTACAATGTACTATGCTATTCACATTTTGTAATAGTATATTACATTGAACACTATGTTAGCTTGTGTTACTTGTTTTTTTGAGTTTATGCAACTTCAGTTCAACACAAAGATTGCATAGCAGTGGAAAGTAGTTTTTAAATCTTTTTGCCAAAACAAAAAATGTGACGGTGTCGCGAGCTTTTTTTTCCAGCTGCATGTCTTTTGTGGTATGTCTCAACCCACTTTGAACGTCATAGTTTAATAGAAAACCAAGCTATTGTTGCTGCTGCGGTATGTTTGTATTACTTCTTCTCTGTGTGAACCTGCAGGCCAGTCTTAAGTTTTTATGCAACCTCCAACAGCTTTCAGCCTGTATTTATCTCCATCCATCTTCATTAACTCAAACCATTATCTGACTGTCCTTCCTGAAGAAAATGATTCCATGTTGCTATCATCACAGTGTTTCACTGTAGAGATGGTATTTTGAGAGTGTAAGTTTTCCTCCACAGACAGTACTGCATGTAGGCCATGCAGCACTGGACCCCTTTCTACATTTGCTGTGTCCCTTCAAAACACGCAAGGTTCAAGGGGGTATATTTACTTTTGCAAGGCACTATTTGTTAAGGTTACGATGTAATTCTACATTAGAATGATGGTAATTTATGGTGAAAAGGACCCACATGGATCCAAGTAATGAATAAGGGGTCATCAATAACAAAGTCTTCTGAAACAAACATACAAAACACATCTGCAATGCAGCTGAGCATGAATGAGGCATTTCTGATGTACCCTGTGACTGGTAAATTCAGATAGAGAGTATGCAAACTTACACATAGTTATCTGCAGGTCAGCAAAGTCTAAAATCCACCTTCCTGAATACATTTGAATTGACTGCATTTGTTTTATTTCTGTAAACTTGTGTAGAAAAAGTAAGATAAGACATAAAAATTCCCCCACAATGTAGTGCTACTTTTCATTAAATAATAATGATGAAAGTCATAAAAAAAAAAAGTGAAAGGGGTATTCCCAATACTTTCCTCTTTCCTCTGTTTGTACAGTGAGATGGCAGAGTAGCCTGTGCACTGTGACTGTATGGAAAGGAAAAAAAGGCAAAAAGAAAAGAGGAAGTAAAGGCTGCGAGAGGAGGAGAGATGTGAAACCAGAAACCCCGTCACTGATGATGTCACAGCAGGAAACTCGTCATCTCGAGGGCGGGGAGGGAGCAAAAGGAGATCTGGAGGAAGGTTTTCTTTTTTTCTTCATATCAACAGCTGTCACAGAAGAGAAAGCCTCATCGCCGCCTTTGAAAGTGCTCTACACTGATAATGGTTCCAGTGATCCCTCACTGATCACTGGAATGAAGGACTTTGCTGGAAGCTGTTGAAGGATTCTGACTAAGTGTTTATATCCTTCTCAAGGGCGTTAAAAATGGATAAGAAACATCAGCCAATGAGTTTGGTCTTACTAATCCTATTCATCGGACATGTTTCAGGTAATTATAACCTTTACTGATCGTACTGACTTTTTCAGTGTCTGGATGGCAAAATTTGATAATTTATAGTAGTAGTTAATACAGAGAGTGTTCATAAGTTGTGAAGAAAAACAAGTTTTTAAAGTTATTTTTACTTCTAAACTTTGGTGGAAAATTGTAAATGGAGTAAATATAGCATAAGTAAATGTTAATATATAAAGTAAATTTTTCATCATTTTTATTGATCACACTTTGACTGATATTCATCCGAAAACTTAAATACTTAGTTGACCTTTGCGTTCAACTGGAATATTGTCTCTTTCTTTCTCGTGAATAGGACACACATAGGAAAGGGTAATGCTCTGTTCCCCTTCTGAAAAAAAATCCCCAGTGTCATTGCAAATCCTATGATTTGCAACTAGACTTCCTCTTTTCTTGTCTCTCCTCTTTGCAAGAACATCTAATGATGCCTCTTCTCAGCATATATTTAGCATAAATGTACATTGCAGATGTTTCCTCTTTACAAGTCATGTAAAGGCAATCAGTGATTGGAAATGTTAAAATGACTGTACAAGCAGATGCTTAGATTTTTAATTTTTGTTGTTTTTTATTTTTTGAAACAGGATCAGCCATTCCACCGCCTAGAAATGTGGAAGCGCATATTTCAGAAGATGAAGTGATGGTTCGGTGGGAAAATCCTGAAAATGCTTCATCAGACACAGTGTATAATGTCCAAATGAAAAAGTATGTTGAAGTTGTTTTCAGATACCCAATTGCAACTGGAGTTACACATTTCAGTAGCAGTTCAGCTTTTATAAGACTGTACCATCGGATTAGTCGCATTTTTCTCATTTATTGACTGGTGAAAATTCTGCCTTCAGGTATGGCACAGAACACTGGGACAATGTATCCAGCTGCATGGGGATCGCAAGAAACTACTGCATCCTTACCGCAGATATAAAAAAAAGAAATGAATATCAAGTTGGCTATCTAGTCAGAGTTCAGCTTGTCAAAGGAGATCAACAATCTGACTGGAGATGGAAAAAATTTTTATTCAATGAAGGTAAGTATTTCAGTTAGGAATGTAGTAATTGTATCAAGATTAACTCAGCTTTAGTTGCAATAATTTTCAACTTCTTCTCTATTCAAAGGTGAATTGCAGCCTCCTTCCTTTAGTCTGTGGGTTACTTCCAGCACACTTACAGTCCATGTCCATGAAAAGCCCATCTTGAAAAAAATCTTTCCATATGGAATGGTCTACACATTGTATTTGGAGGAAATTGATCAAGAAAACAAGGTGAGTCAGAATTAGACAGGACATAGCCTTGTGTAACCACAATATCACTTAAACTTACACATTAAAAGCAGTAATAAACTAAATGAATATTGAGTAAAATCCACATTCTTTACTCCAGATATGTAATTTTTCTTCTTCTTTTGATTGCCAGACTACCACAGTTTACCTGGAAGATGATGAGGGGAGGAAGAAGACGTTCACTGGTCTCCAGTGGGAGAAAGAGTACTGCATCAGCATCGACGTCAAAGCCAAAGGTGGTTTCACCAAAAGCAAAATGTCTGCAAAACAGTGCTTGCTCCTCCCAGAGCAAGGTAAAGTAAATTGTTTACACTTACCAGTAACTTAGAGAACTTTTCAAAACTATTCAAAATCTTTTAACATTTTCACATTTTGTCACAATATAACCACATATTTGTATCATGAGTTTTCACTGAGCCCTCTTTACTCTAACATCTACAGAGCCATCAATGTTACATAACCTTTTGAAAAAACGATGAATTATAATTCTGTATAAATATCGACTACAGAAAATTTAAGGTCATTTTTGAAAATCCATCAAATCCACCAAAATATATTTGATATTAGATTGTAAAATAAAATGTGTAAGATGTATTCTCTTCTATAGGATGTGGATATTTGTGGAAAATGATGTAATAAGAAGTGTGTGTAGTTTCCAAAGTAATTACTCTCCATTTTGCAATAAGCTAGGGAATAAGGGAAACACCAGACATAAAACCAGATTCAAATTAGACTAAAACAGATTTTTATTTTTTGGCCTATGCGCAAAGTATTATGCACGACTGAAAACTTACAGCACATCACTTGAACACACCATTTCTCTATTGTAAAACATGGAGATGATAGAATCATTCTGTAGGAAGTTGGTCAGAGATGATGGAAAGATGGATGAGCAGAGTTAGTTTTGGAAGAATCTGCCAAAGACCTGAGACTTCAAGGCAGAAGTTCAGGAAAATGACCCTCAGCTTACAGCCAGAGCAAAACTAAATTTAGAGTGTATAGACTTGAAACTTGGTGCGCACAGATGCTTTGTTTTCAATTTGACTGAACTTGAGCTTTTTTGCTATGACTGAGCAGTCTCTTGAGAGTAAAGCTGGTAGCGGCGCGTCATCAATACACACTTATACAACTGAATTTTTGCATCAAAAAACATGTTTTTTGCATTTGTTTTGGTCAAGCACATAAAATACAATGAAGTTTCTGTTTGCAACATTACAAAATGTGGAAAAGTTTGTTAATGAAGAAAAATTACCTCCATAACTCAAGATGAGACGATGGCATGTAATACAGCAAAAAACATTCCCTAAAATTGCCTCAGTTTCTTGTGTTTGTATATTTTTGCCTTGAACTGGTCGGTTTGTAAAATGGAAATTTTGTTTTTCTTTCAGAATTTTACATCATAGCTGTATCATCCTTATCTATTCTTGGGATCCTGATAGTTGTTATGGTTGCTATCTGCATTCTGCTGGTTTACCTAAAGCGGCCTGCAAAAACGCCTGTAGCATTGGTAAGATTAAAGAAAAAAAAAAACAAATGAAAATGGTTAAATCATGACATGGCTCTTGATTTCTTTTCATCTCCTCTTCCCCGCTTCAGAAGTCCCCTGTGAGTGGCTGGCAGCCACTTTCTGTCACAGAAGGGTCCATGGAGGTGGTCACAGACAAAGGATGGTTTCTTTCCAGTTACAGACTGGACGCGAAACCCGCAGTGAATCTCCCCGAGACCAGCCTTACAATAATAGAGGATGGCGAGGAGGAGAACAGGAGGACCAGCTTGGACAGTGGGGTCAGCGTAGAGCCGAACTCCGCGGCAGGCAACAGAGGACAACGTCAAGAGAGACAAGAGGACAGCGGCTGCGGGAGCATGGGAGGCCCGGAGAGCTCAGCCCACAGTCACACAGATTACCCTATGCAGGATGAAAGCATGGAAGCGGATGATGTCAGCAAGAGGGAAGACAGTGGGATGGGCTTGGGCTGCCCGCACCATTCCTCTTTCTTGAAACTTGACAGTCAGGACACAAAATCTCTTGTCGAGACAGTCATTGTTGGGAACTACCGCACCCAGAGCCCGTCTCAGATGCAGGTTCATAGCAGAGATGGTCAGAACATGTTAAAACAGATCCCTGCACACTCAGTCTTGGCTGACGTGGTGACGGGATACAAGCCCGGGCCGCAGTCCTGTATCTGTTCACAAACAGGCCAGTGCAGCTGGTGCCACAGACACGGCAGTTATGGACCCGAAGGAACCAAACTGTACAGAGCAGTGTGTATCGAAAACGTGCTCCTTGGTGGGACAAGTGACCTGGTGGACTCAAGAGTCGGTCAAACACACATGGACTCTGTTATAACAAGTTTGGAAGAGTCATTTTTACATGTGTCTGACACATTTCCCCTACTGACGTCAAAGTACGAACAGGACAGCAACATGAACAATGTATCCCTCTCCCTCTGTGATGTTCAGCTGGCAACTGACTAAGTGGTGTGGAATGCAACACTATTCATACATCCCTTCTGACGTACACATCACATTGAACAGTTTGAAACGGAAGTGAATAGGTTTGCAAAATGCCCTGAAAGATTCAGCCGGTAGGACGAAACAAATCAAGTTGCACTCTAGTTTTAACCCAGGTGGGGCAGAAAAAACAAGTTAAATGGCAAAACTACTGACTATTAACCATCACTGATGCCTTTTGAGCTTGTTGGTTGAAGAAGTTCTTCAAACTTTTTTCTCTGGGTGTATCGTTGACTGACTAAACTGCACATGCCGGAAATGAAACCGGTACGAGGAGAACTGTGAAAAAAAACAGTTTGACAGCTACCCACTTTAACATTTCATTTCACCTCCTCCGTCTGTGACGCGTCGTCTTTCAGGTTCTTTTTTCTTTTAAATGGAGACCTACTTATCATACTCCTGCAGTATTAAACGGAGCAGAAAAAGAAGCAAAAATCAGTTTTCACTGTGACCTGATATCTAACAGGTCGCTGTTTTTGGTTTAGCCTCATGTGCCTCAGCAAATAGCCATCCTTGAGTACATTCTGTTGAGACTATGTTGTGTTTCTAAAAATAAATGTATTTATTTCATATTTCAGCCTTGACTTGGGTGTGATTAAACCATCACTTTGGATTCTTCTAGAAAATTCCACCCATAATGTTCTCGGTCGCTGAGTAAACAAATGACACATTTAAGCAGGAAAACCCTGAAACAAAACATGTGTGCGACAATGTACGGGATCCCCAAATGCAGATGAACTACAGGAACCCGTGCTGCGGTTTTTTACACACCTAAACTAGGAAACAAACACTTCCTCTGCACATACGTCCACCGAGCTTAAAAAAAAGTCCCAGAGCACAGTTCTATATTGTTTTTTTTTTTTTTTTGCCATGGTAAAAAGGAACGCATCAAAACAGCAGGCCTTAGCTTTTTTCCAGATACCATTAAAAACACCATGTGACCTATTTCTTCTTATGCACAATGAAGTTCAGAGGAAGTGAGACAATTTTTGGTTTTTCCTTCGATCTGGGAAAAGCACTTATTTTTTGAAATGATGAATATTACAAAGTATTATGATAAGTATTTCTTGTCTGAATTACTCATGCAAAGAGAGAACTGAATCCTGTCTAGTCTGTTTAATATGTATATTAGTATAGATGTATATTTATGGTATATTCTAGGTTTTTACATATAGCCAGGTCATAAAACTTTATAATTATCTCCCATTGTTTGTATTCAGGAAGGAGACAGTTTCTCTGTCCTAAAGTTGCACATCTTTTTGTGTAAAATGTGTGTATTTAGCATGAAAAAAAACTAAATACCTTTTGAAAAATGCTGATTGGCATTAGTAAAAATGGTCATACCTGTAGTGTACTGAAATGGACCAAGCAGCCAGTCAGAGAGGAAGAAGTCATTACTCCAAAACCAACAGAAAAAGCCCGGTTAACAAATTTCTTCTCTAATTTTTAAAGATATGCCCAGTGATCTAAATTTTAAATGTTTGGCCAAAACGACAATTGTAAGAAAATGAGGCTTGGAAACACCAGCTCCACTATGTAGGGGTGGCAAAGTCACATTGTGTGGGTATTTTCCTACAGGTCAGGGTATTCCACTGGCACATCAGCCAAGAAGTGAAATGTTTGACACAAGTGTGGATTAATTGGAGAGGCTGTAGAAATCCCTTTTTGAACATACCTCTGTAAAATTGCGCAGAACACAGAACACAGAACACAGAACACAGGCAGAACACAGACAGCAGGAAATCTGCTTTGCAAAGCAGATTTCCTGCTGTCAAGCACAAAGCGAGGGGATGATTTTGGGCTACCTTGCAGCCCCAGAGTCAACCAGATGCTCCTTTTTATTCTAAAATATTCCAGAATCAAATGTGAAGCCACTCATGTGACAGTGAGAACTTACCTAAAATAAAAAATGCATCACAGCAAATCGTAAGCTGTGTAAGGGGTAATCAAGGTATTGCAACAGCCTACTCAAAATTATGACTTCAACTAGGGTGAAATTCTGTGGCAGGAACTTCAGACAGCTGTGAAACTACAGAAACAAATGCCCGGAAACCTCAGCGAAGTGAGATGATGTTTTTAAGAAGAGTGGGCAACAATTCTTCCACAATGATGTGGGAGACTGATAAAGTCATACAGAAACTAACAACGTCAAGTCGACTAGAGTTGGCTCTACAAGTTGTTGAATCATGGTTAGCTTTTTGCTGTTATCAATGCCCAATAAACCGCTACAATTGAACATGGTGCTTATTTTTATTTTTTTTTAAATAGAATTAAAGAATTATAGAACCTTGTGAAGCTCATTTAATTTTTACAGAGAGGATGTCATGACTTCATGAGATTAAGAAATAACAAAGCAAAGTGTTATGTCCCTGGAATTGCAAGTTAAAAGGCTGTAAGAGTCAGGATCAGCTTTATGACCAGTGACAACCCACAAGTCATTGGTCATGATGTTGGTTATGCTTGGGTGTCTCTTTTCATCATTGTAACTGTTAAGGAGCGAAAAACCATCCAGTTTGGTGCAATCTAACAAACAAGCGACTTTATCTTAGATTGCTGAGAGCATTATCATGTGTGTGTGTGAAGAGATGGTGCCAAATGTCATTTCATTTCAGTTTGTTGCTAACGGGACAGCATTTCTGCAGACTGGTCAGGGTTCCCATGCTGGTGCCTGTATACCACTGAAAGTGCCAACAATGGATTTGACAACAGACATCAGAGTATGATCTGGACCATGAACCAATGGAAGAAGGTGGTCGGTTCTAATGACAGATGGCGTCCTTTTGTTTTGTTGGTTATTTTTACATCACACAGGTGCAGATGAAGGAAGATGACTGCTAACCTGAGGAACTTTTGGCAGCAAAATCTTGAAAAATACTGTAGGTTGCCTACATATTGTTCCCAGAGTCCATAATATACTTTTGTGCATCCTGTACATTTCATGCTTTGATAGATCGGGACTGTCTTTGGAGAAAAGGGGGCCAACAAACTGTAAGGAATGTGATCATATGGAGTACAGGTATTCTCACTGTACTCCATCATTTACATCAACTGTGTGCGTATTGCTGACTCTTGAGCTAAATTTCTGATACATGTTGACTCTAGAGTATATGGGCTTTGACTAGGCATGATTTGAACAGGTTGCACATAAGAAGTGTTCTTTGTGAGAACTTTAAATTGGAGTTATCAGTTTGGTTTTAATTGTGTTGTAAGCTATTTATTTAGAAACGCAATGTCATATGAAAGGCACATTTACCATGCATTGAGCATGCAGCTCTCCATTCATGCATACCCAATTGCCACTGACTGCAAGCTGATCTGCATGGGTTGTTGCAGCTTATGTACAGATGCATTTTTTATTTTGGAACAGTACAAATCAGTAGTGCCACAAATATGAAAAATGACTTTCCTCTCTAATGCAGAATAGAGTAATGCCATTGCATACCCATAACATCAAACATTAAAAGGTATTATTACAGTATAAATATATTTATACATAATTATAATTCCTCATTTCCAGTTCAGCATAGCATACTGTTACATGGGATTTCTGGTGTCAATGAATGCTTAAAGAATATTTAAATAAGGACTGTTTCACAATGAATTTTGAATTTGGTGCGTTGCGTCACTCAACTGTTGGTAAGTAACAGCTTCATCTGAGTTTTCTAACCCTGTCTTAATCTTCTTAAAGATTAAGACAGTCATTAATCTTAAAAATCTGAATTTTTATCCTCTGATCGCTTTCTTGCTCTCTTCTTGCTCTCTTTTCATTTTTCTTTACTTTCATCCTCAGTCTCGGCCACATGCATAAACCTGAGCTAAAATATTTTTTAAAGAAGATTAGAAAGTTCATTTAGGCCTCCGTAGATGTGAAACTTGAGTAGAGAACATAATTCCACCAAAGACAAACTAAAATACAGCAATTCTGAATTTTTTTAAAGTACAGGTACAGCAGGTAGCTCAAACCTAATGAATATAATCACATAGGTATGCACATCTAATAGAAATATACTATTACTTAATAAGAATTATCCTCTGTTTTTAACTTCACTTATCTTCAAAAATGAGTGAATCCTGTCCTCTTTGTATTTTCTGCATCTTTCTAATATTGCAGGAAGAGTTTAGTTTAATTTATACCTGGGTCTGAGTGCATAAGATATGAGCAAGCTTTTGAGAAGCGCTCCTTGAAGGATGACCAAAGGCATATAGTTTAAAAGGCACTTCTGCCAAATCCTAAAGAGTGGCATGTAAACCTTTGGATTGGTCAAAGAAATTTTGTCTCTAAGTTGCTCTTTCTATTGTATCTTCGTTTTATACATTGTCAAACTAATTGCTTGATTTAAAAAAATCTGTTTTTTTGAAACTTTTTTATTGTTTTCAGTTGATGTAATAACAACCTTCAACAATAAATCACTCAAAAAACTAAATAATATATTCAGTTTACATAGATATAATATACAGATACAATATACAGATATAAGGCATGTGCTATATACAATCGAAACCACTAATTCAGAATCCTTTTAGTATGTAAAGCTATCACCGAAAAAGTAGCACATAATGTAGGTTTCTCTTCTATGAAGTAGGGAATCAATTCAACACATAAAATGCCAGAAATGAACAATAACATGTATTTTAGCCTTTGTCAAAACCTTTGGAGTTTTGTTTTGAGACATCAAGGCAATATCAAGTCACTCCACTGCAAACTGTTTTGAGGAAAATAAAATTTTTAGCTAACAACTTCTGGTTTCATTAGAGGAGAAACAGTGAGACATTGTAGTTCCACTAACCATAGAAAGTTTCAGATGGGCGGTAGAGATGTGAATTTAGAGGGAAGTCACCCGCAGTTTATAAGAAAACCGATGCGCCTGGTTCCTGTGGCTGGGTTGGTGAGATATTCTTCCCTTTGCCTCAGACAGTTACTATCAGCAGTGAACGCTGTCTCTTCTCCTCTCTGTTTCTCTCAGTGAGCAAAACTGACTTATCATCACGAGACACCTCATGCTGTCGGTTTCTAGTGACACAAATCAAAACCGACAAAGTTAAATTGCACGACAATATCTATTAACAGATGAATTGATTGCTTTGCGTGTACTCTAGAATCAGAAGAGACCGCGTTGGTTTTAAATTATCAACTGGAATATTTTTCCGTCAAGAAAAAAAAAAAGAGGACTTAAAGAAACTTTAAAACAGTTATGCAAAGTTACCTATGCAGGAGGTACAAACAGAACAACATACAAAAAATTAAGGTGCAATCAAATAAAGTATTACGTTTAACAACACAAACAGTAATGCAAGCTTTAAAAATAAACTTCATGCTGCTTAAGGATGCGAAAAATGAGGTGGGCTCCTTTCATCGTGTCGGAGTTTTCCGAATGGCACAGACTTGTTATTTTATGGAGCCGCTGATTGTGAAGGGAGGTTTTGACTTTTTCAAGCCAACTTTGCTGTAAAGTCAAAACACAGCAATGTTGAGTCCAACCACAATCCAGTTTTAAATGAGGAAATAAAACTTGCATAGATGGCTTTGAAAAAAGGCAGAACAGAAGAATCTACTTACGTGAGCACTCTGTCTTTCACTGTTGGCTCTGGAAAGAAGGAAGAAACATAATGAAAAAAAGTTTTCAGCAACAAAAGATGACTTTAGTTGTTTTGCTTCCGTGAGTATAAAGTTGCATATTGGTTTTGGGGACTTGAATATTTATCCAAAATCAGTTTCCCTTTCTATTTAACTCTGGAGAGTGGCAAATAGCACGGAGACGAGAATATTGCGAGCTCCTTATTTTGATGTATTGATCTATCAAAAAGAGATACCTACACGGCTGATTTAACTAAACGTATTGCACTTCATGCATCATGTGTTCAATTGTGTTGCTTAAGTGGTCTTTCGCTGTATATTGCAGATGGTGTGTGATACGCAAGATGCTGTGGCCCAAGTATTCATTTTCATCTTACTTTTTTTCTTGCAGCACTTTTTCAAATTCTTGCATTTATACTTGCAGCAGAATTGCACAATGCCAATAGTAAAGAGGATTGCCAGGATCCCAAAGCCCACCAGGATCCCAACCGTTGCTGAGTTTACGTTGCTTCCTGTGAACACAAACACAGATAGCCTTAGAATGGTTAACTTTCAGATTTCCCCTCCAGTGAGTCAAAAACAAACAAGTAAAAAATACATGAGGCAAGAATGGCATCTGAGTGTTTTTGAACTTATCACATCTTTCATTATTGGTGTTCATTTTTTACAAGATGAGGTAGACCGCATTGGCTTAATATAAACAGTTTATACATATTTGTTATTAAAGGATACTTTATTAAGACGGGAAAACGTCTGTGGAAAGACAAAGACTTTCCACAGAAACAATATAAATATTACTCCATTTATAGAACACATCTTTAGTTCCTCACCCTAACATCATAAAAAGGCAGTACATTAAAAAAACAAAAAACAAAAAAAAAACATGCAATCAATGTAAAGGTAAATTATTGTTTAAAATCCCAGCGTTGTCAGAATGTAAGACTTAATGATACAGAACTGAATCTTTCTTAAAAAGCAGGATTCTTACCACTATTCCCCATGTCAAGCCACAATGACCGCTGCCACCCGGGGTCTTTCTTCTCTTCCCCTCTTCCTGCCTGCCGGAGTTGAGTTCTGTCACCCACTTCTTAGACTCGACATAGGATTTTCCGAAGATTATTTTGTCCTGGATCTAACGAGTCAAAACAGAGAGCTTTCTTTTCTTTCTGCTTCTGTCTACGTCTACTTGTCATGTCCCCATACCAGACATTCCTTCAAACCGGTCCATCTTCTTTGCCTGTCCTTCCTACAATTCATTCTCCCTTTATTATCAAAGTTTTAAGTGATTCTGACGGCCTGTTGTTGTCATTTTTATGCTTTTAAAGCTCGTTCCAGAGTTCACTGATACTGTGGTGGAAGCCTTTGTTTTTTTTGCACCTGTTTTGAAGAAACCGCAGCGATGAACAAAAACCAGAAACATCAAGAAAAACAGCTGTGCTCTTTAATCATATGACCTTCAGTCCGATGTAAAGGTAGGCGTTAACACCTGCTCTGAAGATGACGTGGCATTTCTACAAAATAACCAAATTCAAAGCAAATGACTCAGAAAGAAATATTAGTACTTTTTACTAACTGACTCAAATGTATACCAAGCAATAAAAAAGTCCCAAAATTCATTTGTATCCAAAACAGACAACTGTATGGGTAAGTGATTGATCTCATTTATTGATCTTGGCGCAGTGTGGCATTTTCAAGATATACTGGGATTATTTTTCAATGCAAATTAATGCTTGTACGGATGTTTATATTTGTAATACAGAGAATTATGTTGTAATACAACGCCTTGCAAAATCATGCACACACCTCACACGTTTTCCCATGGTGTCAAGTTACAACCACATGTTTCAACAGACTTTTCCTCAGATTTGAATAACTTAGCAGCACTAAGTGGCGTCATTGCCTTCCTAATCAATTCCAATCTATAATAATGTCCCTTCAGCACTTCACCTGGGCTTTTTTTCATTCACTTGGATTTTTCCAGTCAAATTTCAACCGGGCCGATCAGCGAGATCAATGTTCTGTGCTGTTTCATTGTTGTACCCTGCCTGTAGTTTTAGCAATGACTACAGGAGGAAGTGAACAATGTTGTTCGGTTTGTGTTGGCTACGCTTCCAAAAATGGAATTAACATTAACAGCCATCTTGTTTTCTTGTCTCTGCATTTCTCTCTTTGTAGTTTTCCACAGAGCAGGCAATTTTTCATAACGTCAAACAGATGCATGACATCACAGAAAATCTTTAGCAGTTGGCTAAAATAGAAAACATCAGAGTCCTTGCCTCCAGCAAACAATCATCCAGACCCTATGTACGAAGCAAAGTGTGTGGAAATGGACAGTTTTTTGGGGGAGGGGTTTCACAAACAACATTGTTCTTCAATTTGTTTGTTTTTGTGCAAAGCTGTGAATAGTGTTTTAAAGTACATTCTGAAATATGTATGTCAAATGAATATTGTTGCCTTCACTTTAGTAACATTTCTGAAAAATAGTGTGTCTCTTATTGTCTCATTATCAGCTGCAGACAGACGGGTAAAGAAAATTACCCCTGCCTTTTTGTTCACACATTTACTGTTCACTGATATAAGCAGATGAAGAGGCTTTTCAGGAAATAAAATCTTTTTATCTTATTTCAAGGTAACACGTTTCCAGTTTTTCTAGTAAAATCCCACAAGGAAATGACCACAGGAAGCTGTAACTAATCCTTTTCACAAAGACTAGGGAAATATTAGATGATAAGGCTCCTAGGCTTCACTTTGACATCACATAACCCTCTGCTATTATTCATGAATAGTTATTGCTCCAGTCACCCTTCTTGGGTTAAATAGTGAGTAGCATATTTCACATTTCTGAGCAGGGGTTAACAGCTTTTCTTAAACTGTAAATCCACCCATTCAGCAAGGAATGGCGTTATACGCCCTTTACAGTATTAGAACAGCAATAACAGTCCCAAGGCTTTTTGTAAAATCTCCACAACTAAATCCCTGTCAAAAAACAAACAAACAAACAAACAAAAAAACGTTAAAATAAAGTCAGTTTTAATGAACTAACTTTAATAAAAAATTAGGCCAAGCATTGTGCTTGACCTAATTATTATTTCAATGAGAGTGTTTACATTGTGGAAACAATACATGCATATGCTTTTTTTGTTTGTTTGTTTGTTTTTTACCAGGATAGTTTAAATGTGAAATGGATGGGGAAGGGGAACAAAGTTGAAATTAATTTGCAGAGAAAAATCTGAAAGTTTTGGCATGCATTTGTATTCAGCCTTCATTACCCGGGTACTCCATATAAAAACACCTCTACAGTGAGGTATCTTTCTTACTAGTAAAGGGTGAACTACACTTGTGTGTCATTCAGTCTCAATATAAATGCAGTACAGCTGCTGTGTGAAGGTCGCAGAGGTTTGCTGGAGTTTGCAAAATGTGAAAAAGTTCAAGAGCTTTTCAAGGCACTGAAAAGCTCAGTAGTGCAGCCATCTGTGTCAGAGGAAATCCTCTGAGGCTTTTTCCCCCAAACCGTTTGACCTTACAAAGTCATGTTCACTACATTATTACACAAATTCTAACTTAACTTAAAAATAAAAGGTATTTAAGCAAACTCCTCTGTTTATTTTACCTATGCTGACACATAATTCTGAAAGCAGTGAATGTTTTGGGATTCATTTTGAAAGTCTGTCTTCATAACTTTGTTATGACTGTTTGCTAAATGTTTAACGAGGTTGTAACAGCTGCTAGGTAGGTAGAATACATCGTTCTGTATCACATCATATTGTGTGAATGTCTGTACATGTTTGAAAGCACGTGTCAGTCGTCAACAACGCATCTATCGGTACCGTGTGGTTGAGAGTTTCCTGTTATTTAAGTTCGGTGAGTAAGTCTGTCTCTGACATCATGGGCTTAACTGCAAAACACAAAATGCCACACATATTTCTGAAGGGGATAGATACCTTCATTTAACTGAGAATGAAGCAAAAATGTTTTTTTTCACTCTTACTTGTATAAGAATATATAAAACAAAAAAAAACTGACAATTTTTTCCATGCAGGCCATGTTTATGTCGCATCTTGAACTGTAAAAGCAGGTGAGCAACTCAGGTCCAAGCAAACCAGGAGGAAGTTGTGAGTCTCTGGGTTCTGGCCCCGGCAGATGAGTCGTTCATAATTTAAGTGGAATTGTAGTCATTTGGGGCCACGGTGGGTGATTTGGGCTTTTTTTTTTTTTTTATTTTTTTCTGTAACTGCAGAGAAAATGTTGCATGTCTTCATCTGAATGATGTGTGATAGAACAATTTGGATTCTCTGTTCAGATTGATTGGAATGAAAATTAAACTGAATGAGAATAAATGTAATCAAATATGTCATTATTGCTATTTTAAAGATTGGGAATTTTCAGTCAAAATGGGCGACAACAAAAAAAACGTTTAGCTACTGTGACCTCTGATTAATATTATACCAATATACAATCTATGTGTCAAAATGTCTGCCAATGTATGCCAGTCACAAAGTTGATGTGAGGCTGTACGCATTTCCACATTCAATTTTTTTTGTTGATGCACCTGAAGCTTCGAGGGGAAAAGACTGCACCACATTTTCATAACCACCTTTGTACATGAGGCCTCTGGAGAGAATCAGTTAAGATCAGTCAGATATGGATGAGGAGGAAGGATGAAGGAGGAAACCCACAAGTGTGTCCAAACTCGCTTTATTCCCAAAGCAGTTGAAACAACAAGAGACAACTCAGTCACAACATGACAAAGTCTGTTTTACTCTGTGCTTGTGCAATGGATGGCGGATGTTAACAATTGATGTAGAACTATCTCTAGTCAGCAGCAACCAAGTTTTATAGGAACACGCCTTGTGGAGCATCAAGAATGTGGAAATGGTTTTTCGTTGGCAGGCCTCACCATGCTACGCAATTCATTTAACAACAAAAAGAGAACCAATGACTTCCACTTGCAAAGAAGTGTTATACTCTGTGAGAAGTGAGAGTTCTTGAGGGCAAGCAGTAAACCTTATTTTTAATGGGCAGCATTATGTGTTTTACCAGGCAAGTAGGGCAATTTTATAGCACAATCAAGTAACTATGTTAACTACAGTCGTTATAAAAATGCTATCAAATATGATAAAATAACTTTTACTTCCTAATATCACGCCTTGAAATTGGCCCTCTATCTCTTTAAAAACTCCTGCTCGTTATTAAACTCCGCCTTCAGAAAGTCATCACAGCACAGCTCCTCTGTTAACCCTTTAACAACTATTTTACAACGTTGCACTGAGAAGGAGCTTGTATAGTGAGCTCAGCAGATGCACGGCTCCACCAGGTGTTTGCCGATTACTGCAGGCGAGTCTGAAGAAGAGAGGAGGACTCGGGTTAGAGACAGGAGCTCAGAAATTGCACCACTAAGGAGGAGCTACACCTCCTCGGTCCAACCAGGCGTTTTGCATAGCTGAATGGTTGCCATGGAGATTAAAGGATTTCTCTAACATGCTCGAAAGAATAAAGGTAACACTACAGGTGTTATTTTTAATGAGGGGACAAACAATATTATGACATGATGTAAAGATAAAAAAATATTACACAGTACTGCCTCTTCAGCAATTTCAACACTTCTAACATTCCAGCTTGCAAAAGGTGACCAAGACTGACAGGTGTACAGCACAGAGGTCATGTTAGACTTTTTTGTTTTCCGTCATTTTGATCGCCAGTATCACACAATCAATCAACTGTACCTAACCCTGACCCTACAGAACAGTGAAATTAAGTGACTAAACTTAAATCATGAGCGCTTCAACCGGTCTGCATCTGGAAGAAAAATCTGAGCTAAGGTATTACACTATTTGACGCTTTTCGGCAGCAGAGAGATCCTTTTTCTTTCCCATGTTGCTTGAAACCTGTGGTCTGATTAATAATGTCCTTCTTAAGTAGTTTTCTTTAATTGGGCTCACCTGGCAAACTAATTATCACAGGTGTGATAATGAAGAGCCCTGAGACACAATGCCGTCCAAGAGTTTAATTGAGAAAGAAAAGAATGTATCTTTATGACACTTCAATCCAATTTGTAAAATAATTTGGAACATGGTGTATATTAGTGCAGGCTTTGTGATGCATGTGTCTTATTCACAGCTGTGAATCAAATCAACAACAACACAAACAACATTGTTCTTCAATTTGTTGTTTTTTTTCCAAAGCTGTGAATAGTGTTTTAAAGTACATTCTGAAATATGTATGTCAAGTCAATATTGTTGCCTTCACTTTAGTAAAATTTCTGAAAAATAGTTTCTGTCTCTTATTGTCACATTATCAGCTGCAGACAGACGGGTAAAGAAAATCACCCCTGCCTTTTTGTTCACTTACAGTAAGCTGAAGAAGAGGCATTTCAGGAAAAAAAAATCTTTTTATCTTATTTCAAGGTAACACATTTCCAGTTTTTCCAGTAAAATCCCACAAGGAAATGACCACAGGAAGCTGTAACTAATCCTTTTCACAAAGACTGAGGAAATATTAGATGCCAAGGCTCCTAGGCTTCACTTTGACATCACATATCCCTCTGCTATTATTCATGAATAGTTATTGCTCCAGTCACCCTTCTTGGGTTAAATAGTGAGTAGCATATTTCACATTTCTGAGCAGGGGTTAACAGCTTTTCTTATACTGTAAATCCACCCATTCAGCAAGGAATGGCGTGACACGCCCTTTACAGTATTAGAACAGCAATAACAGTCCCAATGCTTTTTGTAAAATCTCCACAACTAAATCCCTGTATTAAACATTAAAAGACAGTCAGTTTTAATGAACTAACTTGCATCAAAATTAGGTCAAGCGTCATGCTCGACCTAATTTTTTATTAAATGAGAGCATTTGTATTGTGGAAACAATACATATGGGTCAATGCTTGACCATGGAGATGAGAAGATGTTGTTTTTTGTTTTGTTTTTTTCAAATCACACTTCCCACAAGGTGTCTAAAACCCAATATTAAGTTTCACAAAAATTTACGCCTAAGTGCGAAAACAAAGGATAAAACGCCTCCACTGGTGGGCGGCAGTGGGAAGAGGGGGGTTGAATGTAGGGAGAGGGCTGACTGTGTGTGTTCAAGGATATAGTAAGAGAGAGAGAGTGTGTGTGTTTGCTTTTCAGGAAGAGGAGGGCGGAGTGGTGGGATGAAGAGACATTGAAGGGTGTTTGCTTGTTGAAGCTATAAATGTTAGTTGTAAAGGTCCTCAGAGGAAAAGAATGAACAATCTCCAACAGGAACTATTGATCTCTGTACAACTTTCTTGATACTTTTTGGATTCTATATTCACCAGCGCTAACAGAATAAAAACATTTCCGTGGCAGGTGAGCATAAACTATAATAATAATGACTGTGTCAATGTAATTACTAAGATGTTTTTATGACTTCCGCCTTCATTTCCAAATTCAAACCTAAACTTGTTTCGACATCGCAGAGTTAATTATCTTTGTGTGTTTCAACGGCTTACAATAGTGGAATAATTATGGAGAAGAGCAGAATGAGTGGCATGTGAACCGTCTGACAGATTTAAGTCTGACAACTCAAACTTTGGTCTCTTTCTGTCAAACTTTAACTGTTCATTTGCTTTTCTGATCAGAATGACTAACTGTTCTCATCGAAATAACCTTCAACGAGTGTGTTGTAATCTGTTGGGAAAGGGCAGTGTTTGTTCTCCTTGAATGTAAATCTAATAGTTATAAAAAGCTAAAAATTAAATCTGAATGCCATTTGCAAAACAAATCCCATCAGGGAGTATAAGGAGTATAAGGTTACACTATCTGTATATATATATATATATATATATATATATATATATATATATATCCATCCATCCATCCATTTTCTGTCACCCTTCTCCCTATCGGGGTCGGGAGTTGCCGGTGCCTATCTCCAGCTGCGTTCCGGGCGAGAGGCGGGGGTACACTCTGGACAGGTCGCCAGTCTGTCGCAGGGCAACACAGAGAGACAAACAGGACAAACAACCATGCACACACACACTCACACCTAGGGAGAATTTGGGAAGGCCAATTAACCTGACAGTCATGTTTTTGGACTGTGGGAGGAAGCCGGAGAACCCGGAGAGAACCCACGCATGCACAGGGAGAACATGCAAACTCCGTGCAGAAAGACCCTGGGCCGGGAATCGAACCCAGGACCTTCTTGCTGCAAGGCAACAGCGCTACCCACTGCGCCACTGTGCAGCCTTATATATATATATATATATCAATGTAACTTTTAGTGCCAAATATAAGGAAAGGTGAAGATACCATTCATTTAATTGTGGATGTGGATTCCTTATTATTATTATTATTATTATTATTATTATTATTATTATTATTATTATTAATAATAATAATAATAATAATAATAATAAAACAATTTATTTCATGTCGGGGGCCTTTGGAATTGTACTACTTGTTCCCCAATGTATGCACAACCCTGCGTATGAAAATGAAGAAAAGCTGCGTGGAACCATGCAGGATCTGCTTGGAGATGAATCTGGCAATAGTGGACAGGAGCAAAGACAAACAAACTACTACGTCATTCGATCTAAATTTTAAGTTTCATGTTGATCTCCGTAGCTCAGGCAAACACATCAAAACAAGATTACTCATTCCACTGGGGTGGAGCTCTGATGCATCGTGGAAATTGCACGACAGAATGACAAGTGGATTAACAGAAGCTGTTTTGCAGAAATCGAGTGCAAACCTGGCTGTTTAAATTAGCCTAAAACTGATTCATTTGCGAGAGATATCAGCAAGACCTTTTGTTTTCTTTACAAAAATTTTATTCATCCAGGCTTTCGTGGTGCAAGCTCACAGCTACGATCATACTGAGGCTGCTTGTACGAGAATGATTTATGAGTCATCAGGTGCATGACACCTGATGACATGCACCTGAGTGGAGGAAGGTGAGGAAATACTGGAAGTGACCATCCGGTATCTGAGATCAGTAAAGACTATCTGCTTCTGTTTGTAACAAAGGCTCTTTCTCCTGATCACTCACTTCTCAAACTTCTCACCTAGATTCCTCCCTCCTCCCTCTATCTCATTGCGTGCGGTTGGTTTCCTGTAATATTTTCACTGGATTTTGGATAAAAGGTAACCCTTTTATCTGAAATAAAAGGGTTACCAGAAGTGTGACGTGTGTCTTTGAAAGACAAACTCTTTGAAAGCGGTGCAACAGTTTATGAACTCAGTATTGGAAATCTGATATATCTGATATGTGTGGCTCTTTAGGCCATTTAATAGGTTTGAAACTGAAAGACTAAGCAGGGATTCTCGATTTTCATCCTTAATTGTAGCAAGTTTTGTTTATTTTAAATATAGGTCTGGCGTGAGAATCGTAACCAGCTACTTCTACAAGGAAGAGTTTCATAAAAATGAGAAAATAATCAGAAAATCAAAATATGAAGTTGAATAAAAATAAACAAGACAATGAATTGAGTTAACCTGATCTTCAAAGATGTGCTTGTACATAGTAATAAATATTACATTTGTTCAAGGATGATCACATTTTCTTCAGATTAAAAAAAAAAAAATTGGCTCACATTTGGAGAAATATCCAACTTTAAATGCATTGACAGTTCACCATACCATCTCATACGACACATTTACCCAGTCGTTTTAGGTATCTTATGTTTACATGCCTCACCTGACTTACAATTTGTGAGTCAGGATGGCTGGCTGGTACCGGCTCAGCATATTACTGTCAAAACAAATCAAACGGCCACGCCTGAGCAACCGCTTGCAGTGGCAGACGTGTTTTGTCTGTCAGCAACGTGCTGCTTTTCTACACTTAAAGGTATAATAGTTTATGTCAATTGAGGGAATCCTGAGTAATAAGCCCTATATAAAAGAATAGACTTAAAATATAAGACCTTGTTAAAAATAAAATGCTGCCTTTGGGGCTTTTGTTGAAGTTGTTGGTTAAGATGTTAAAAGGAGGAGGGACGATACAGAGGGAATGCAGGTAGGAAGGTTATAGTGTCGTGTTACCTGGATTTAGTTTTGCTCTGTCAAAAGACCTCGGGCTATTAGAGAGAAGCTCCTTTCTAAACTGCACTGCAACAACAACACTCGGTACGGTTTACTACAGCGCCGGCACGGTTTACTACAGCGTTGGGATCACGGAGGTGGAGGTCAAACTACAAACTAGATTCAGATACACAGGTATAGATTGAAAAGGAGAGAGAGCTCGGAAGGGAGACCGGGACAGGATCGCTCCAGGTTTTCCTGTTAAAACCAAGGGGAGAAAAGGTGACAAGAGGCAGAAGAAGGAGGATATAGAGGACAACACCAACTGAGGAAAGGGCAGTGGTACGCTACTTACAGAAAAAAAAGGACAAAATGGGGGTAAGTATAGCATACAAGGCTGTTCTTTTATGGCAACCGTCTAGTAGTTATGATTGATCTGACTATTCGACCAAATCCCGGAAGCAAGCTTGAAAACACTGCAAAATAAAATGTGGTGACTTCTCAGGTTGAGTCATATTAATCAGTTTCTGCATGGTAGTTGGGTAAAAACATCTAAATTTATACTTCCTATTTTGGACTTTGTTCCATCACATAAATTGATTATCTCATGTTATATTTTTTCCCTATCCAACCAGGGACAAGGGTGTAAGAACATGGATGGATGAATGTTATATACTGCTCAAAAAAATAAAGGGACCACTCAAATAACACATCCTAGATCTGAATGAATGAAATATTCTCATTGAATACTTTGTCCTGTACAACAAAATCATTGTTGATTGTCAATCAGTGTTGCTTCCTAAGTGGACAGTTTGATTTTACAGAAGTTTGATGTACTTGGAGTTATATTATGTTGTTTGAGTGTTCCCTTTATTTTTTTGAGCAGTATATTTTGTTTTTACATCCCTCTGCTCTCTCTTCTCCTGCATAGCTTCTCAGATGCCTATTTTTCTCAGCTGAATTCAGATGAAATATTTTTGTTTTCTAAGTGAACGCAGTTATTTAAAAGATAACTGTCAAGGTTTTCAAATGACCCAGTTATAATTGCTCTTGTTAAAACTGGAGAGCTTACCAAAAACTCTAACCAAAATAAAAATTGGATCAATATGACTTAAAAAACAAAAGCGAGAGAGATTTGTGTGTGACTCACAGACAGGTTTATGTCAGTCTTCATGTTATTTTAAGACGTCGTCTTACAAAATATGACGATATTTCGGGGAACAAAAACAACCCACTGATCTCAGAAATTGTTTGATAAATTCCCAGTGTTCTACAGCCATGTTTCAGGTTTCCCAGCTTGTCATGTCTAGTTTCGTCCTCCCTGCATTCTCGATACTCAGAGTTTACGGCACACTTTCAGGTGTTGGTGACCTAGTTTCCTGTTACAATTTGTTTGTTTGTTTGATTGAAACCAGGAAAAAGAAAGTCATAGAGATGAAAAATCTATTGCCGAAGACCGTCCTGGCCTATACACCAACAATGTTTCTTAACGTGACATTGGTTTCTTGATCTGTGTTTAATCGTTCAAAAGTATTGATATTTAGAGATTATATTGGAGCAATCATATATTTTCTAAAACTCAAATTAAGTTCCTAATAAAATGAGACACTATTTTTGTTACTTAACATCAACATTTTAAAGAAATTAGCCATCTTTGACTTATTACAAAAAAAAAAAACAAACAAGTAATTGGCAAGGCCATAATGTAAAAAAGAAAATAATTGAAAATACGATAAAATAACTCTTTGAATGGAAAATTCCTCACATGTATAAAGAGCTGAACATTTCTGCTACAAAATGCCTCATCGGGTCTCATCAACAAAACCTGTTATGACAGAATATGATGCACAAAAAACCTGTTTAGCAACATTCTCTGTCTGTATAGCTACTGGTCCTTTTATTTGAAGTAGACAAGTGTGCTCTTTCTGTGTCTTGTAACAAACAAATCTACATGAAATGTAGGGCAATAACAGGTCTTTAGATGCCTTTGTGCTGTAAACATGGTTGCAATCTAAAGGCTGTGTGAAAAAATAGCAGAGCAAGCTAAAAAGTAGGACAACAGCCAAAGCGAAGAGTTCCTTAAACCATCTGTTTGCACATTATGTGCTAAAATTTCTTGGTGAGACTCTTAGAAGCCAATTGCAAAAGAACAATATCTACCTTTTGTGAGGAACAACCTTGAAATAAATTCGTATTTGATTGCTGCAACATAATCTCCTAACAGTATCACCTAACAGCGAACTTGATGAAGCATTTGTTATTGTCCTTTTAAATTCCCCTTTTTCTAATATAATACTTTACAATCATTTTACTGCAAAAAAAAAACTTCCGTGTTTTTAGACAAGCTCAAAATGAGCTGTTCTTCATTTGTGCATTAGACTTCTCTTGTCTAATTTTCAATATTGACACTTCCTTATTTCCCAACAGTAAACATGGTCAAACAGGATTACATGTCAGTTTGCGCAGCTGCAGAGCTGTGACTTTGACCGACATACTAGCGGATTCAAATTAATTCTAGTCATCAGGAGCTTTATCTCTAGGACATCTTTGTGACGAGTGCAGCCATGACTAAGTGTGTTGACATTTTAAAAATTCACAAAATATTTTACATGATTCTATATGCATAGAATTTTTATATGTAAAAACAGGAAAGATGAATGGCCTTGCAATATAACTTATGCAAGGCCAATTTATGCCTGATAGAACATAAATTGTCCTCATGTTATGAATAAATATGTTAATAATTACATTTAAAACTGACTCTTGTTTTGTACAAATTGAAAAGCATGATGGTCACTTTAAAAGGGAGTGGTGCTGGAGAGCATTGCTGTTTGGTTTACAATGGTTACCACCACAGTAACACAGGCTTCAGTTGGTTGCTTTGCATAAAAGAGGGCCTCACATGCAAATGTGCTACTTCTAGTTAGGCCACACCCAACTCAACCATTTATCAAATTAAGAACGTCAAGGACAGAGGGTTAGCTGCTGTTCAGAAAGTTTCAGGCCACCCAAGGAAGTGACGCACCGGGAATTTCATTACCACCACTGAAGAGCTTGCTAAGGAATGGCATTAGATAGGTATCAGTGATTCTGCAAGCAGACACATCTTTGCCTGGGCTCAGGAAAGGCAACAAAGAATTTCTCTGCAATATAATAAAAAAAATTAAAAACCAGAACACCTAGGACAGGCTGAATAATGAAACTCCTGTGATGTTCAAAGGTAAAAATCAGCGTGTCAAAAGAAATCCTCATATTAAAAGAACTGAGAACCCTGAAACTATAAAGTTTGTTTCAGTCTCTAAACTTTGCTTGGATTGTGGAGTCAGCTGTAGCGAACTTGTTGAAAAGCTCTTCAGAGCTTATCCATCTCATCTACAGATCTCGCATTGGGCTGTACAGATGTTCAGAAACACCTCAATAGCTGTTGGGCAACACACTGTAGATTGGATAAAGGCTCGCATTATTTATAGCGCCGACATTACAAGCATTGTAGAGATCTAGAATAGCATAAATGCCTTTCTTACTGGTTAATTACAGATTTATAAGGAGGTCAAGCCTAATACATTGAAATCTAACATACATTTATTATTTGCTTGCTTCCCGTTAAAGATCAGTTGACAGAAACCTGATCACATCCCAGTAATTATGCTCACCTGATGATAAAAAACATATCCAGAAGCTCCACATTCATGTTGGGAGCCAATCAAAAGGGTTTCTTTGTTCAGCTAATTCAATAACAAAACAGGCATCTCCAGTTTTTTTGTTTTTTCTTTTCATAATATATTTGCTTTATTGAAACCTCAGACAGAGAAGCGATCATGTAGCTATTATGAAACAACTAAAGATGGGTGTGTCATCCTAAAAGGTTGAACATTTTTTCTGCTTTGGGTATATAATTTCTAGTAGAAAGTTTCTACTAAAAACCTGGATTCTAGATCTTTACAACCAGAACTTTCATAGCAGAGTAGAGCAGCTGAAGGATTTGGATATAACATCCCATTAATCCTACTGCTGGTTGTCATACAAATAATGCTAAAATGTTACCCTAATCTTAGCTTTCCAGCTATCAGTCCAGTAAATGGTTGTTTGTTCCATTGACTTGAAATGTGCATTCAAGTCATTTGCACATTTAGTTTTAAACTGATGTAGGTACAATATCAGACTTCTGAATGACTGAACAATTTTTCTTTGCGTGTGAACGACTGCAGAAAGACAAGTGGTTCAAAACCCACCAGTGTTAAGTTTTTGTTCTCGTTAAACTTACTGTGATAATCTTTAACAATAAAAACGTTCTCAACTGGAACGTTTGTTTAAGCAGGTGCATCTGCATTATTTGTCAGGTACACCATGTACAGACTTGCACGGTCGATGCTATTGTGTGCTCAACCGATGCCTTTTAACAAGAAACATCAAGTACCATGAGTCCTCAGCCTGTGGCTCTTGTGGTCGAAGATGCAGCTCGACATCGATTTGCATCAGTGTCGCTTTTTTTCCCCACAATGTGTTGCAGACGAACAGCTCAATCATCAGATCTAATAGTCTTTGCAGTTTGGTTGGATGACATTAACGCAAGTGTTTAACATTGAAATAACATCATAAATGCCGCAGTTTTTCTTTTCAGTCATTACGATGTTCCCTCTCTGAGCTTTGACCGAACAGGTGTTGGAAGTAAAGGTCTTTTTCTACTGTTCAAATATTGGCAGGCAGAGTTTGAATGCATGACGTTTTGATCAAAGCCGACCAAATACTGCATCCATCCAAGCAGTTCTTGGTGATTTCAGTTTTTCACACTTCATCACTGAATGATTTTCTTTTTTCATGTATGGATATGTATATTGCAGCTCAGCTTTGCAGCACATGCACTGCAGAGTCTACAGTGTTCTTTTGAGTGTGGTGTTGGACTGATCTGATTGCATCTAATAGAAAACCAGAAAATAACACTGTGGTAATTTGACAACTCATATTTGTAGAGAAAAAAATGTTCCATGTGTCGTGCAGTGTTCTGGTTCTGCACCTATAAAACCACCGTAGCTGTTTTGCTTCCTTTTCTATTCTAAACAGTTTTTGACTATAAGTTTTCAGCCCTCCTTTCTGATTGTATAATTTGTCTGAAGTTAAACCTCATGCGTTATACCCAAGGATATCAGCAAGGGTGTTTTATGAAAATTACCAACTATTTGAAAATTATGACAGCCAAGCAACTTGATGGTAATGTAATTCAGGTTTCACATATCTTGTACATTTCGCTGACTGCTGTTTCGCTAAATGCTGTTTCGTGAATATTTATATCATTTGAATCAAAAACCTCCTTTCAGATGAATTGCTAGATTTTTTTTTATTATTTTACCAATGTAAACATGCAAAAACTAATCAACAGTTCCAAAAAGGTTTTGATTGCTCCAATTATAATTAAGGATTTTACATTAAAAGGTTATAAACACTTACTAAAATGTAGGGATTTTTTTTATACCCTTTGTATAGTGGCTTAGCTTTTGCAGGTTGCCTGTGTCTTTATCAGGAACAAATGTCTAAGTTGAATTAAAAACTATTGAAAGTCTGAATCTTGCAGAGGTGTGAATAATTTTGGGCTTAACTATAATTTTCAATATGTTGTAAAACGCCTGCTTAAAGAGAACTTTTACAGGTAGGGCACTGAAACCGGCCCACACTTCCTCTGAAATCTGGTGCTGGTTTCACAGACACCTGTTGCTCATGTGATGTCTGTTGTCTTCTGTCCTCAGAAATCTCGGGCAACGATTCAGGGACCAGCAGATATCGAAATACCACTGAATCGAAATATGCACAGTAAGTTAAGAGCCCATCTCTGGTTATAGATCGAATGTGGGATCAGGAAGCTAAAACATTTGAAACTGCGGGTCAAAACGTTTGAATCCCAGTCAAGTCCTTTTCTGGCTCCTTTACAAGTCCAGTCCTCAATGGCCAGTGTCCAGCAACATTTAGGTGTGTCCCTGGTCCAACATACCTGCATCAAATTGACATCCTCAGTATGCATTCAACGACTGGCGTTGAAGACCACTGTTCTTCGTTATGTTTCATTTTTCTGTCTTTGATATTCTGACTTTTTTCTTTTTTTATTTACTTTGTTCTTTTGCAGGTCCTCCACAAGTTATTTCCAACAAACCCATGACGAACTCAGCACCTCAAAGAAAAAAGGTGTTGAAGACGAAGAAAATATTAATCTGGATTCTGATAGTAGTTGTGATTTTGGCCATATTGGTCACTGCAGGATTTCTTCGTAAGTCCCAATTCCTGATAACATTATATGTTATCAAATAAGTTTGCTATTTTAAACAAGATTCTCCTTTGCATTTCAGCAGAAGAAATGTTTCTATGTAAAGAATAATTTCCAGGATTTAGTGTCACACATTTCTAACCCATATTCTCAGCTACTGTTCTTACATGTGACTCCTCTCCCCTCCAGTTAAGATGCTAATTGAAAGCCATTACTACTACTGCGCAAGCTCAGCGAAGTTCATCCCAATCGCTCAATCCTGTGATGGGAACTTTGACTGCGTTGACGGAGAAGATGAGGCTTATTGTTTGTCAGAATTCAAAGCAAACGACACATTTCCAGGTACAACTGAAACACCTGGCCTTTTCACATATTATCCTCTAAGCAAAACTAGAGTTTGGAAGCAAAATTGTGACTCTCTCTCCCACGATCCTTCTCAGTGCGTCTAATTTCTGCTGAGCATGTCCTCCAAGTCTTCAACGGCAAAACATGGGGGTCGGTCTGCGCCGACGACTGGAGCACACAGCACACCGAGACTGCTTGCAGACAACTAGGATACACAAAGTGAGTTTTCACAATAATGTCACGACTTAAGAAACTGGTTGTTTGGTCTTGGATTACAAAGAGCTTCACCTTTCTCCTTTACTCTCTGTGAACAGTTCCCCAACCAGCAAAAATGTCTATGTTAGCTCTTTGCCACCTCTTTTCAAAACTGGACCATTCATGGCAGTCAGGAGCGAAAGTGGAAGCACACCAGTACATCAGGCAACCGTTGAGCGGTGAGAACAACACAGTTTTCCTCATGGTTGTTTTAAAAAAAGTCTTGTTTGTTTGTGGCACTTGCAGGAATGATTTATGGCCAAATTGAGGTTTCAAGCCATCTGAGCAGGCCAAAAGATCTCCCTACAAAAAAAAACAAAAAAAACAAACGAAAGTTAACACTATAAATATTAATCTGCTATTAGTGTACAAAAACTCCCCTTCGCTTCACTTTTCTTTTTGACTATTGTTGTCTTTTCTTTGCAAAGTTTCTGTTCCTGTAATGCAGAAAAAAGTCCAGTTTTTGTTCCTTAAATGTATTTTCTACGAAAGTGAACAAACAGGTACTTTACCCAGACAAAACGGAACCAAAACTGGATTGAAGTTAGAGAAGCAGGGGAAAGATTATTGTGTCCATCATTTAAGTTGATTTTGGTTACATTAGCATATACAGTTCTTGGCTTATCTCCCTTTCTTTTTTTCTACAAACAGCAGCGTGTGCCGCACGGGATCTGTGGTCTCTTTGAAGTGCTCAGGTGAGTTCTGGTTTTAGAGAACCAGTGTGTCGTGTGACTGCATTGTTTCCAGGGTTTTCATGACACAAAATAGGTTTCAGTGGAGAAGAGCATTGGAGGTGACAAGTGTCACACATGCAGGCTTAAACAACCCCTAGAAACTCATAACACATTGTGTTTATTCCTGCTGCCAGGATACTAAGAGTTCACGTCCCCCTCTGCCATATATAATAATAATAATGAGCACAGTCTTTATAGATAGTGTTTTTCTTGCATTTACGCCACTGTTATTTTATCCATTACTGTACAAATGGATCAAATTTGTAGACTATAAAACCGTCCTCTGGTTACTCTATATATTACATACTTTTAATATGCACCTTTAAGACATGATATCAAGCATTACAAGAGAAACTTTTGTGATCATTAGGTGATAATTTGTCAACCTCATGATATAAAAGTAAATTTTGTAAAATGTATTTACAAACTTTGCTAGTGGGTGGTGCCATTAAAAACTGTTTCTCATACAAATGGCTGTATTGGTCAGATTGTGGAGAGGGGGGCAATGTGGAGCGCATCGTTGGTGGCGTGGATGCCCATATAGAGGATTATCCCTGGCAAGTCAGCCTGCAGAATGGCGGGCACAGATGTGGCGGCTCACTGGTGTCATCACGTTGGATAGTCACCGCTGCACACTGCTTTAGGTTAGTGAAATCACCGCTGTTGGCCATTTCTTGTGAATTTTGGTCCACCAGGAAATATTAAACCCCCTTTCCCCTACCTGTCTTTCTCTCTCTCCCTACCTCATTGTCGGGCCCCTGCAGCAGCAACAAAGAGCTGAGTCGGTGGACAGTGATGACAGGAGAGACATACATGACATCAGGAGCCTCCTCTGTGGACAAGATCATAATCCATGATGAATACAATGAAGGCAGAAACGACTACGACTTGGCAATGATGAGGCTGAGCAGGCCGATCTCAGTGGGAGGTTAGGCCTTAACGCTGTACACCTGAAAACACACAAAATCTCAACACGCTCAGATCCATCTCTTAAAGGTCGTGACCTTTAAGAGATTTGTGAACGTTCATCAAGAGCCCTTTACTGACATCTAGTGCTCAGTGTTTTAAACTGCAATGTAATTTTGAAATTTAAATCAACAAGCTGATGAGCTTGCTTTCTTTGACTGCTTCTCTGTAGAGATTCTTGCGCATCCTGTTCATGGTAATCGTACATGCTTGAAAAGCAGCTAATTCAACTCGTCTTTGTAACTTTCTTCACAATCAGCGAAACGCAAGCCGGTGTGTCTCCCTCCTAAGTACCTTCTCCTTACTGACTCTGACAAGGCTCCTGTGGTTGTTACAGGCTGGGGACTGCTGAGAGAAAATGGTGAGACTCTCGAACCAAGGGAGGAACAAAAAAAAAAAGGTTTTGTTTTAGTAATCTAATGCTACAGCAGATTTGTTTTACCTTTTCAGGGAAAACTTCAAATATACTCCAAAAGGCTAATATTGAGATGATCAATCGAAATACATGTTCCAGTATTTATGGAACCTCGCTATCGCAAAGAATGATCTGTGCTGGCAACTTGAAGGGAGGTGTGGATTCCTGCCAGGTAATGACTTATACTCAGGGTCCATTTAAATGTCTAAATTGAGCGACTCGACGATGTGTCGTCACTGTGCTGTTCTTGCAAGATTTTTCAATGCTGAGCCATTTGCATTGTGGTTCAAACTGCAGGGCGACAGCGGAGGCCCCTTGGTGTATTTTTCCTCCTCTCAGTGGCACCTGGTGGGAGTGGTGAGCTGGGGTGATGGCTGCGCGCGGGAAAACCGGCCTGGCGTCTACAGCAACGTGGATGACATGCTCAACTGGATCTATACAGTCATTGAGGTACTGCATGCAAACAAAGCAAACAAAGGAACCTCCATTTTTACAGGCTTCAATTACATTAGTTTTTGTTTTGTTTTTCAGAAAAACCCATGATGTTCCAACGTGACTGGAGTCACTGAGTGGATTTCAGGCATTTTTACCTGAGTCAGACTGTGAAGCTCGAAGTTCTTGTTTTAGCACTGCTGTATGGAAATAAGAGGACTTTGAGGGAGAAGAGCAGAATATGCACATCTGCTGTCAATGAAACTTTTGCATGACCCAGAGCCGCAAAAGTATGGATGCAGACATATTCATATTCACAGAACATGTGAAAATGAAAGTGAATGTGTTTGTAATTCTTTATGTCTCTGCATTTACCTCAGGGAACATGTTTGCTTTTGTTTCTTTCTGTTGTCTAATTAAGGTCTCAAAAAGTATTGTAGCTTTGGTTTTTTTTCTTTCTTTATTCTGGAAGCACTTTTTGGCAAAACAAGCCAGTCAGAGCAGATTCAGTGATGTGTGATTTTTTGCAATAATGGATCCTTTTATGGTGCTCTCCACATAAGTGCAAATAATGCACTATTTTTACAGATAAGGATACTTTAGACTAATTAAAAAAAAAAAAAAAAAAACATTTTGTTGTATCACAGTGACTCCTAATAGTCACATTATGGATTTTTAAAAAAGTGCAGGTCAAATAATTTTTGCCTTTCCGTGTAAATTAAATGTTGCTGTTAACATTTATTTGGTTTTAACATATACTTGTAAATAGTCTGTAAATATATGTGATAAACTTTTTGTCACGTTGGAGGCTGTTATCTTGAAGTGAAAATAAAACTGGGAAATTAACGTCTTTCATTTTGTCTGCTTCACAAATGTGAACAAACCACTTTGGACCAATGTATTTAACCACTCTACATTAGTTTATTCCTTTTAGTAAGGTGTTTTTGATTTACAAATAAATAGGGTTTTTTTTTTATTATAATTTCTTGTAAAATGAATTAGTTTCTAAACATTTGAGTTTCAAGTTTCAATTGACTTTAGTTCTGAGGTCAAACTGATTCTTTGGATATCTGGTCAATTATAATAAACTGTAAATCAGGCATGAAAACCTTGGCAGAGATTTTAAACAACTTGGACAGATGTTTGTCATTTTTATATAACAACTCTTTATTTTTTCATATTTCGAAAGGGAAGTGAAAAAAAAGATTCACAACAGGAGCCCTCCAGGAAATGGAAAGCGAACATGAACGTGCAAACCTGACATTTTCTAAACTCCTCTGCTCAAACTCTTTAATCCCCACAGTAATGGAAACTCCATTATTTTACCCCATGCAGTTTTGGTTGTAGGCTTGAATTAATCATTGTCACCATTTAAGAAGACAAAAGAACAGTGCAGGAACACAGACGGTGATTCTTTGAATTAAACACAACTGATGGACGTGCTTATCTTCTTGAACCACGACTGTGGCCTTTGAATGGGTTGTCCTGCAAACATATGAAAACAAACAAGACAAAAGAGTCAAGATTAGTTTGTATATTGCAAAAATAATAAGATGGAAATGGGGAAAGTCTATGAGTAATCTAACTTCCCATATTTCTTCATACCTCCTCATCACTGTCATCAAAAGCAACTCCTCGAGACGTCTGACTCTGGCTCTGAGAACCGTACCTGGGGAAGGATGATGATGATGATGATGATGATCTGTGTTTGACAGGAACAAAATTCAGCTTAGAGGCAGAAGAAAAACGATATGCATCTCTCTGGCTTTTCTCTGGCTAAATGTTAACGTAGCACAAACCTTGGAGGCGGCCTGGTCGCTTTCATTACGGGTATATCTTCATCTGAGTCTTCTATGATCACCTGAAGACGGTCGAACGGCACAGAGAGGAATTATGTGTTACGTTTATGAAGGCAGCAGGAATATTTTCCAAGTCGCAGGTAAGCTCTAGAATTAAGCTGCACAAGGATTTGTCTAAATGTTTCTTTTTGACTTAATTAGTTGCTTGAGTTTCGGGCCAGGTTATCTCTTACAACTTTCCATTTCATGATGTTTTTGTAATTCTTTTTTTTGTTATTTTCATTTGATCATTTCTACAGTCCGAACCTGACACCGAACCGAAATTTTGGGCCAGGTCAGGCCAAAATTAGTTGCTCGATGGTCAGGTTAGCTTGGGCTTCTGTGGCATCCTACAGTACATTCAGCAAAGAATAGACCAAATGTAAATGCACAATATAAAGTTGGGTTAATCTACTTATTAAGGCCCATTTAACTGATTAGGTAGTTTATCATGTTGAGGAAAGAAAGACAGTAATGTGCAGATGTTTGTTAGACTGTAAAACATGCAGCACATACAGCTCCGCCCTGCTCTGCTCCTATCAATAGCACATCCCAGATGATTTTCACGCGAGTCAGTCTGCGGTTACAAGTGACAAAATGGAGCTGGAAGTTGCTAAACAAAAGCTAAAAATGGCAAGAGTTACACTGCTTACTCAAATTATACTCTGAAAGCGAGAGCAGTGAAATCTTATTTGAAGTAATATGTCGTGTTGACTTCAGGCTCGCACCTATAATTAAAGTTAATTACTTATGATAAGTTGATTACGTGGGTTGGATTGGGCTTGAATACTGGCTTGGGATATTTTTTTTTTTTTTGCCCCAATCTAAATTCTGAAATTGGTGGAGTTGAGACATAAGCAACAAGGAAATGTTGGAATCCATTCGAATTGCTGAATAAAATAAAAATCTCAACAGAAGCTACAGCTTATTTGTTAATTTACCTCATCAGCTGCAGAAGAAGTGGATCCTCCTATTTGAGGTCTTTGGGACGTAGCCTGAAAAGCTGAGAAATGAGAAGAGATGAAGACATAATATTAAGAAAATAGGAAAAAATCTCAAATATTTCAGCGGGTTATTCTCTATGATTGAAGAGTCCCCTCTACCCTGAAATATGTTCCTGGTCTGAGATGCTGGTGCTGATCTCTGGGAACGACCCCGACCGGCTGGCTTTGCTTCTGATGCAGCAGAACCTGGACAGGTAAAGGACCATAAGATTTACTGAGACAAAAAGACGCGCACACACACACACACAAACACACACACACACACACCCCCACACACACACACACATCCGCAACGCCGAATTAGATGGAAAATTCTTCAGGACAATTTGAGTAAACGCTTTATTAACTGAACAAAAAGGCTGCCACTGCAGGACTCCAGTGGTGGCTCATTTATTTACCACTTTGTACAACTCAGGTGACGTTTCGAAGCCCTTCGCTCCGAATTCAACTGTGAAGAACTTTCCAGGTCGGCCGACGCCCAGATTCCTGCCAGAATGACGTACTGAGAGCACGTTTGAAAATTCCAGCTGGTTTGCATATCCAAATCCGGGAAGCAGAAACTAGCTTTCCGGCTGCGTAGACTTCTTCAGCAAATTAGGCCCGACATAAACAACAAATTGGCTGCAACTGCTATAGTTCACTGAATGCCTGGTGAATAATTAGCAGAAAGGTCTCCACCTCCATGATAACAGTGAGCAGAAGATATTAGATGCCATCATTATTAATATCGGTCTTATTATATTTGCCTGGATGGCAGCACCCATTTACCTCAAGATCATATAATAGCTGAATTTAGAGACAGTAACAACAAATAAAATTAAATCACAAACAGCCAAGGTTCTGCCCATGGCTGCTTTAGGGCAAATTTACTTTATTAATATGAGGTAAGTGATCAAATTTGCAGAGAGACATCAGACTGACATGGACACCTTGAATAGCAGCCTCATCTCTTTAAATGTCTTTTCTGTATTTGGATGCGTTTAAATTTTTAATTGTTGGAACCCTAGAATTGATAAATAAAATATTGCATCTCACAAAAGCACCTCCTGACATCCACGTGGGACTCTCACCTCGGCCCCTAGCCCCACCCCGACTTCCTCGCCCTCTACCGCCTCCTCGTCCTCTGCCTCGGGTCGGAGCAGGAAGCACCGCTGAATCCTCGTCGGAGTCCATGGTAACATCTGCGGGCTCATCAGGCAAATCGAGATCACCTCGCTCCATCCGGTGGGCTCTGGCTCTGTTAATGGCCTGAGACACAAAACGCGTAATGAAACACAAGCTCTTCACGTCATCTGAAAGCCCGGTTGGTGTTCTTCCCTACTTCTTTGATGTCGTCCTCTTCTTCAGTCGTATTCTTCTTGGAGTCTCTGAATTTCTGAATCTGAAAGATATTCCCGTTAACCACCCGTCCCAACGCCACACGACACGACGGTTTGCTCATCTCTCCGGTGCCTCTCTTGCCTCTGCATCAATGTCTTGCTCTGTGGTTACTCCTCTGCTCTGAAGATGCCTCTGCGTCTTCTCCAGCTGGTAGGTGATCAGCTCCTCGATGGCGTCCTTCTCGTCTTTGTCCACGAACTCCTGAATGGCTTTCCCCATGCCCTGCTCGGTCAGCAGGGACAGCTGCACTTTCTGTGAAGATACACACCCACACACACACACACACAGTGACAACATCAGATGAAGCGCGGGAAAAAATGAAATCCTCCGAGTGATGTCAGCATTTCATTTGATGTTTACACACCTGCTCAGCCGCTTCGAAATACTGTTTGACCAGGTCCTCCACTCTCAGTCCCTCAACAGCAGCTGGTTTTACTAACTTGCTGTAGTCGACATTGAACTCATCTAAAATTTGCAATGAATAATAAATACATAAAACAAATAATACATAAGAATCCACTAACGGTATAAAAAAAAAAGCAAAATTTTTTTATTTCCTAATTTTGTTTCAAATTTAATTATCTTGAATTTGTTGAATTCAGTTCCAGTCAGAAGTTTGGAAACTAGTCATCCACATGAATGTCATTATTTCTTAGATTTTAAGATTTTCACTTTTTTTTTGTTTGTAAAATTGTCAAACTGGGTTCCTGTGCCTTCATTTAGCAACATTTCAGATTTTGTAAAATGAACTGAGGTAACTGGGTTTTCCAACAAGATGATAATCCCAGAGAGATAAAGAAGGTTAACGTCAAGCTCTTGGAATGAATGTGACATTAATACCCTGGAAAAGGGAAAGCAAAGATGCATCCATAAAATAATAAAATGTACGTCCATGATGAGTGGATGCAGACTTCTGACTGACACTGTATTGGTTTGGTTCAACCAATCAATGTTGGAATCAAAAAGAAAAAGTCAGCAGAAGCATGTTTAGGCGAAGTCCGACCTTTGACGCCCTCCTTCTGCTCACGCTTTCTGAGGAAGTGAATTATATCTTTTGGGTTAGCCACACGATCCACAAACTTCTGACTGAAGCGAGAGGTGTTGAACGTTTCAAAGCCTCCACTGTAGTCCACCTTGAGACAACAACAAGGGGAATTCATGTGCTGATGACGTAAAGATGAGATGAGTGCAGAAGTCAACTCACCCTCAGTCGGATTAAAGGTTTCTCCGGTGTGAGTGGACAGCCGAGTCTTTCCCTCTCGGCTTCTTCTAACATTTCAGAGACCTCCATGTGGACAAGAAGGAAAAGATTAACAGAGACAGTTAAAGTGAAATCTTAAACCCGTGCAGTGCATTTTAAGAAGAACATCACTACCTTTGCAAAGCACAGGTTCTCCACCTTCTTTGTAACCTGAGGAGTATCAGGTGTGAAGAGGTCCTCGTAGTCAGCCAGCACGACATCCTGGATGAAGAACTGACGGACTGTCTTTAAAGGGATCTTCTGCAGGTTCATTTTACGACCTTTGACTCGAAGCAGTCCTATGTGCCTAAGTGAGCACAACGGCAGATGCTTGAAAACCGCAGCTGTTCAAAATACAATAAAAAATTTCCTGAAGTGAGTGTGTTTACTTCTTGGTGGCCTCTCCTGGCGACAGGGAGGTGGCGACAGAGCTTCCTGGCTGCGTCACATAGAAAAGCTGCTGCTCATTTCTAGTTGGAGTAATCAAACACTCGTGTTCGTGGCCCCACACAACCAAGTCAATGAAATCATCCAGGAACTGCTCAGGAATGTAGTTGGTGGGACCGTGTTTACTCCTAAACAGAACGAAAAAAAAAAACAGATTTAGGATACATTTTTTAAAAATGGCAAAAATATTGATTTTTTTTTTTAAATAGTGCATCAAAATATTGAGTTATTTATATTTATGGTAATAAATAACATAAGAAAAAAAGCAGAAATAACGTATTTTTCAATTGGCCGTTCTTTCTTAAAACAGTTTGACATTGCCATTCAATATGGCCACTCCTTGCATAAACAGTAGTAAGATAAGGTGAAAACATGTTCATTATAAAAGAATTCAGTATCACATGATAATGTAAACTGAATGAATCAAAAGTGGTGCTTGCTTACGCAAGATAAGACTGTAAACCTAATCTGACAGGCCTGGTAGTAAAGAAACCCATTATCAGAGAAGCAGCCATTGGGCCCATGGTAACCCGTAGTAACACTGCTCATGTGGGACAATCAGCTAAAGCAGCAATATAGATTTAGGTCAAATGCTAAAGGCATGTTAGAATGGCCCAGTTGAAGTTAAAATCTAAAATACTGACTATAGATTTTAAGAGAATACAAACACAAAATATAAATTATTTTCCAATTATGCACTACTTTTTAGTTTGAGTATTTTTGCAAGGCACTGTATTTGTTACAATACAAATTCTACCAACTCATTTAAAACTGTTCACATCACTCATGTTTGAGAACACACCTGTTCTGGTGAATTGCAAAGAGGTTGAACCAATCATCTTGATCCTCTTTGGGTCGAAGCATGGTGACCTGCTTGTTGACAAACATCCTGTACAGGCGCTCATCCGGGATCGAACCTTGACATGCATTCATACACAATTCAGGTACAACGTGGATGAGAAATCAACAAATAGGAACCAATAGGAAAACCCAAACTTACCAAGACCGTACAGGGCCAACTTGGTGCTGCCTTTCTGCAAGAGGATTGGACTAATCTCTATCCTCTCCACAGAGTGAGAGTGACCAAAGTGATTGACGAGACCAGAAGCACTCAGCAGGTCCAGGGCACACAAACCTTCCGCCTTGAAATAAAAGACATTTTAAGGACAAACACACAGCAAACAAAGTAAAATATGTGTTCAGGACACATTTGTATTTGATGTACTCATTGTTTTTCAAGCAGAAGGAACTAACCCCAGTTGGATCATCGTGGTTGCCATGAATACTGAAGACAGGGATGGAAATGTTCAGGTTTTCATCCTGGTAGTTCACCCAGGGGAACCTACAACACAATGATTCATTCATTCAGTACATATGCAACACTGATGGAAAACCCACAGAGGCAAGCAACAAAAAACAAAAACAAAAAAAAAAAAAACTGACTGTGTTGTGTTGAAGTTAATAGTCTGGTCACTGAGGATGTTGAAGGTCACAGGCGAGTCTCCCATGCAGTATTTCCTCATCATAGTGATGCATGTGTGGAGGCATCGTCTTGATGGCTTGTTCTCGTGAAACAAATCCCCACCCAGCAGGATGAGATCTACCTGCAGAAAAATACATTCAAAACCTTTCAGGCAGATGAACAGCAGAGAAAAAAAAAATTGCTCAGACAAAACAAGATGTGAATATCGACTTCCACGCTGGATCACAGTTATTCGCGCATACCTGATTCTCCTTGGCACATTCCAGGATTTCTTTCAGCGTGTTGAAGGAGTCGCTGCCACGAATCGCGTCTTTCTCGAGGTAACCGAGGTGAATATCAGTGGAAATCAGGATCTTGAATGTATCCTCATCATCCCTGGAAAAGCGAAATGAAATGTGATGATAAACACGACTCAGACATTTGATCTATAAGAGAGACACAACACAATCAACTCTCCACTGTTGCCACACCCTGAGGAGATGTGGCCTCCACAAGTTGAAAAATTCAAATAAGCTTGAATGCATTATTTAACAAATGGGACCAAATTGTGTTGTATGTAATTAGCTTTAAATCAGTCAGCACAGTTGTAATCTGTAACAATAAATTTAATTTGTATTTTGCCACCTTTAATGTGATACCAACAGATGACCAGTGCAAAGAGGTTTGAAGCTTAATAGTGATAAAGGAATGATCTGAAAAGAGAAAGAGTATGATCTAACTAAACTGGAGCACTAAAAACCCACCATGAAATATGGTGGTGGCTGTATCATGCTGTGGAGATGCATTTGTCAGGAAGGTTAAAGGGAAACCGGTCAGGATGGAAAACTTACAATGTGTTTTCTGAAGACATGACGACACAAGAGGCTCTATTCAAAATCTGGCACGTTAACAAATGGTTCCCCTGTGGAGAGCAGAGCAAAGACAATCCAGAACAACTAGATTATAGTCATGCTAAAAGATTTAATCTGTTCATTCAGATCCCACGATTTATTTCAACTTTTCTAACTTTTTTTTTTATAACCATCAGTAATAAAGTAAAACAAAGTGTCCAAATGGCTACATTATTGTCTTTTTTATTTATTTTCTAAAAGAATAAAAATAGCTGTACCTTCTAAAACATAGCTATTCAGTGTTGTACGGATTGACACCGTGCTAATTAACAATAACTAAAGTGGCGGCCATAGCTGATAGAAGAGTGTAACTCAATGGTAATTTAGCGTGGGGATAGTAAAGTTAGCATTTTTAAACAATCCTATGGTGCAATGCACCAGCTTTCTTTGCATAGAAGCTAGCTTTAGTTAACATTTAATACGCATGCGTAACATTGGCTCGATAAATACACAAAACACATAAAACACAGATAAAACTGTAAGTCCTGCCACCGACCTCCCATGAAGTCTCTATTTACCCTGAAAATCCCGGTAACGCTTCCAAAACGTCATTTCCCCCCTGTGGATTGCTCACGGTTATTGTAGTTTTTATTCCAGGTGATCACCAACGCGATCTACGACAATCTCCGAGGAAGAGAACTACATTTCCTCAAAACTAGCGGGTCGCTTGGTTTATCCGCGTTGGTGCGCCGCTGAACCTTCACCTCGTGTGCTAAAATGTAAAGACATTGAAGAATTAGACGCCGCAAAGCGACATTTGATATTTTACGTTCGCTGTATTAACACTGGTATCTCTGTTGGAAGGCACACGAAAACAATATAATTTTGTGTGTTAACGCGACACACAAAGTAGAGTGACGTAAAATTCAACTTTCGTTTTTAAAGAAATGAATACTGATAATTGCTGTACATTAAGCTCACGGTTCTGAATTACAAATGGTATTTTAATGGTCTGATATAGTCTCACTTGAAACATTTTTCATTACGTTCGCAGTAAATGGAAATAATAATACAGTAAAGACAAAGTAGCAGAAAAATACATTACTAACCATTTTTCAGCGGTTAACAAATAAATAAATTTAAATGCATTTAAAGCACGACGTGTGATTATGCAATACCTACAATAATACAAAAACAACAGCATATAATAATAATAATAATAATAATAATAATAATAATAATAATAATAATAATAATAATAATAATAATAATAATAATAATAATAATAATAAATTATGGTGTGCACTTACATTAATCTAGGACTGCAGTGTTTTAAGGCGTTATGTTCCTGAGATGAAGTTGCCACTCACAAAATGGCGGAAGAACTGACGTACGTTTCTACGGGGCAACGCTACGTCTATTCTCTACGTCTGTGTCAGTCCTGCTGAGCGTCGTGCATAACGGGCCAAGCCGGACTTGGTATCATTCGAACACCAAAGCGTTTTTTCCCCCCTCACAATATATTTGCACAGAGAGGCTGCACAAAAAAAAGCGGAGCTTGGCTAGCTTGTCATAATCAAAAAGGGCGTTTCTTGATCAATTTTTAAATCAAATCATATGGTTTACACCCTTAGTTTAGGCGGACAGCGTCGGCTGTGCATCAATGGAGATACTTTCAAAAACACCCACAGCAGAATCCTATCGGTATAAGGTACCTCCGCTCTTTTGTATCATTTAACTTGAAGGAATTTGAACGTATTCGTTGTCGGTTATATGTACTTTCCAAACTGCTAGCAGTGGTTGCTACATTCTCAAAACAGCTCCTTGCTAAGCTTACGAGTGTGTGTTTGAATAAACTTGTTTTTAGTTCCGTCGTAAATATAAACGCTTGCCGTACTTTTTTTTGTTATGTTCTTTTAATTGCAAGCTTTTATTAATTGAAAGATGTTCTTGATCCTGTCTCTCTGCAGCCAACGCGTTCTTATTCATCGCCCAGCAGGATGGTGTCTGACACTCTGTCCATGTCGTCTTACAAAACCTATCCTGCTCGTCGATCTTCCATCATCACTCCTGCACGTCACACGTCCCAAACATTCACTCAGGATTCATATCGTCCAGCATCACCCATCAAAACTTTGCCAGAGAGCAGCAGCGCAGGTGATTCCTGTGTTGACAAAGTTTCCACTCAAACAATGTGCTGGAGCTCCATGGTTACACATGCAACATGATGCCACACTACTTGAATGTCCCAGCCGCAACAGCATCCTTTAATTCCTGCTGATTTTGTGTTGTTAATTGTACTATTGCAGCGATCTTATCTGCCTTGAGGAATCTCCAAGAGAAGATTAGGAGGCTGGAGGCAGAGAAAGAGCGAGCAGAGTTGAGCCTTTGCACTTTGTTGAAGGACGGATGTCTGCAAAGTGACAGACTTGCGCAGAGACGCCTTACTGATGAGGACATGGAAAGAAGACCAAGCGAGCAGTCAAACTGTAACGAAGGTAAGAAATGACCTCCAAATAGAATTGAAGTTTTAAGTTTAACCCATCACATGTTTTGTCCTTCATTTGCAGTGCTGATCACCCACCTTGCTGCTGCAGAGAATCGTTGTGAGAAGCTGGAGGGACAGTTGGAGCAAATGAAGAGGATGCTGCCAAGGACAGAAAGCATCAGCTTGCCCAGTCAGGAGGTGAACTCAGTGGTGTGGATGTTCTCGAAGAGTTGGGTAACACCTCACACTTTGAAATGCACAAAACATTGTAACGCAAACAAAGCTATTTGTTTCCTTCTTAGGCTTTAAAAGAGAAACCAAGTATAAGTAGTCAGCAGCCTGATGGACTGAGCGATCATGCTCAGTTGGAAAAGCTGGAAAAACTCGAGCAGGAATATCTCAAGCTGACTCGCACACAGAAATATGCGGAGGTACGTTCAAGGCACAAACATGTTTTTTGTTGTTTTTTGTTTTTTTTAAAAGCAAATGTAGCCGTTAACCACTTTCAGCATCATAAGAAGGAATAGTGTTCAAATAAAAATTCAGAGATGTCCTCCTCCGACCCTTCCTCCCCAGGGGCGTTACAGTCATTGTTGCTTCCTGAACTATCTGGCTCAAAATATAGCATTGCAACTCTTCAAGATGTAGCTTTTCTCTCCAAATACATCGCTCACAATTCCTCTGCTTCTTGGTGACACCTGTACTAAGCCTTAGTTGTTTATAATTTGACTTAACCTGATTACGTCACAAGATGGCACCATTGTTTGACCCACTTACAAAACCCTAATATTTATGAAAAACTGTGTTTTGTTTTGGGGTTTTTTACACAGAATGAACACACAATAGTTCCATCTTTTTCAGTCATGTAAGTGGTTTTATGATTTCAGTGACACTTTAAGCTTATGCATTGCTCCCGATCTAATTGGAAAACTGTATTTTTAGATATCTATGGCCACGGAAGTGTTCAGAACACAACTAAATATCAACAAACCAACCGAATTTTAAGTCTCACAGAAGTGCTTTTTGGAGTGTTATATTTACAGATAGAATGGTAAAAAAAAACAAAAGTGGTTCGCAGTAATCATATATAGAATTTATCGCATAATATTGTTGTCATATTATTATTGCAATATTGTCATCATCAGTAGCACAGTGATGATGATGATGATTGTCGTTGATTTCAGATGAAGATCTCTGTGTTGGAAAGAAAGATACAAGAAGAGGAGCACCAGAGAATGCTCATTCTGGATAAAGCCAATCAGGTAGGAAGACTTTGTCTTCTAATTATTTTTGAATTTTTTTATTTTATTTTTAGCTAGGATTGATAAGCCAAAAGACTGTTATTTTCATGCTTTCTTTTTGTTTGCAACCTTCAGCTACAGACAGGTCTGGAAGCCAACAGAATGTTGCTGCAGTCCGTTTCTCCACGTTTATCCATCAGACAACCCAAAGAGAAGAAACCCAGCCCAAAGGTAAAGACCTCTAATGGATGGCTCACGGTGTTTGTCATGTTTGCACTTCAAGAGGGCAATTATTCTCATAATTAATCCAGTCCTGTGAAATAGAAAGGAAACCATATACTTGTGAAATACATGGAAAGATTAGTCTTTTTTGTATTGCATTTTAAGTAATTAGTTTTATATTAAAGGATTATTGTGTTCTTTGGAGATGCACTCATAAGGGAACCGGGCCACATAACTTTTTATTTCCAGTTCATTCAGTCCAACTGTAATGTTAATAGCATTGAAAATATTAAAGGCTTTGATGTTTAAATACATAAATAATAAATATGTTATTGTTTGTTTTTAGTCTTGCTTGAGGTGGCACTTTGTACATGTATTACATAGATAAAAGGTGCATACAAAAAATGCCTCCTGGCTCTGATTAGTTGTTTCTATAGTTGGCACTGAGGGAAGACAGAGGAGCTCTGTTTTTTTCTACAGATTATCTGTCTCATATACAGTAATACTGTCACAACAGTTGTAACAAATGTAAAAAGCATCTTTTTAATAAAAGTTAGATGCTGCAGCTTTAAAACATATGTTGAGTTGTTGTCATAATTTGTATAGTTTTTTCCCTCTTGTTTGCTAAATCATTGTTCAATTTTTCTTCCCCAGCAACCTTCTCCAAAATCCCCGGACACTCACTACAGACTGAGCCTAAGAGACATACCATTTGTCACTGGAACGGTACCATTTGCACTCATACACTTCTGGTGGTGCCTTTTGGAATACGATGATGAGTCCTCCTCACTCTCCCCCTCAGTGTTTATCTTTAAATCTCTTTCGGTTTGCAGTCGGTCGCCTGCAGCCACTCAGTCAGAGCCAACGTTCAGGCAGTCTTGTCCCTCCTGAAACGGCACCAGCCTCATCTCTGCAACAAACGCGTCCTGTCTCGCAACGCAGACCTCTCGGAAACGAGCAGCCAGTCAGACGCTTCCTCCACCTCGTCGTCCACTTGCGGAGACGAACTATCGGAGCTGCTGCAAGCCCTGCAGGAGGAGCTGTGCCTCATGAGTTTGTGAGCAAGCTTGTGAATGTACTCAATATTGGAGTCCCGTTTGGTTAAATGTTAAGGCGCATCCCCGTCGCATACAGGGAGCACAGTGAGTTGATGAAGCAATTTGAGGAGAGCACCTCTGAAAAGGAACGGGAAGTGCTTCAGAGGGAGATGGCGAGGCTACTGCTGAGAATGGAGAGTAAAGAAGAACAGATCAGTAAGCTCTGCAAGCATAAATCACAGGTGGGCCTTCGCAATAATTATCATTTTACATTCGTAGTGTGACAAAATCTGTGCGTGAGTGTCTTTGTTTGTGCTCCAGATAAAGAAGTTAAGAAAGCAGGTGAAGTCTGGAAAGAGCTTCACGGAAGAAAGACTTGCCACCAGAAGGCGCTATGAACCATCCACTAAAGCTCAACTAGTTGAGAGGAACAAGAAGAACCTGACGCTTCTGAAGGAAATGAAAGCTCTGCAAAACTCTTTACAGATCTGAAACTCGCTACAATATATTCATAACATAATCTGTTTATTGTTTTTGGTGCTATTCTTCTCCTCTTGACTATCAGCTCTTAGCCTCGTGCTGAAAAACCCACTACACACAACAGGAAGATTCACTGCTTTCATCTTCTTTATGAGATTATCGGTACCTCTGCAGTCGAATTTTCTGAGTTCTTATTTAGTAATAGAACAAGGACATCGACTAAAGTGAAAAGCCCAACTAGGAAAGTCCAAGATATTCAAGTAGCCCGCAGTTTAGTGTCTGAGGTGGCTGCCATTCATATAGGATATCATGAAAGTTGCCTGTTACCAAATAATTTATGATTTTTAAATCACATTCCTCAGTTTGTGCCGTGATCAGGTTCTTCTTTTTAAAATGTAGAGTTTCATTGAAACAGAAATCGAATGTTTCCATTGAGAATCTTCAACTTTCCACAATCTGACCAGCAGAGGGTGGAAAAGTGTAGCGACCCACTTCCAGATTGATTTTTGAAGTACAAGGGTGAAGCAAACCAGTGCTTTGATTGTATTTTTTTTTTTATTAATTTTTTTTAAATTTTCTTTAAACAGAGTATAAGATTGTGTGACATATATATTCATATATACATAGGTTCAGATATCAAAATACCATTGCTTTTATCTCCAATTAAATTCATAATTACCCCAAACCTATAAAGAACAGTTCTCACATATTAAATAAAACTATCACCATCAAGTAATCATTTTTAACTTTTTATTTTACTTGGCGTCCAGCTGTGGAAGACTTGTGATACTTTCTTTTAAGCCTGTAGTCCTTAGCAAAAGGACTACACTTGGATTTTCTTCACATTTTACCACCTTGTCATAATTTTATGATCAGTTATTATGCGATAGACCAGAAACAGTAATTAGTGCAACACAGGACACAGAAGAACCTGAAGGAAATGAAAACCATGTTTCCATTTGCGCTGCTGTAAGTTTAAATCTTTTCACTTGAATTAATGTTTCAGATTAAAAGGGGCTGAATACAGAAGCACGCCACATATTTAAATGTTTTTTTTTGTAAGATATCCGGAAACCATGTCTACGTTTTCTTTCATGACACAATTATCTATGTCTGTGTATTTAAATTCACCAAAATTTGTTTCAAAGCGCAAAATGTGCAAAATTTTTATTGATGTGCTGAACTTTGGAGGAAATGTAGCAGATCACTGATTTTGCTCCATTTACTCAGTCCAGTAGAAGAAGCTGTAAAATGGTCTTTAACAGGTGCAACCTTGTACTCCAAACAAGACTCTGGATTGCTTATTCTGCTTTCGAGTTTGACAGTACAGCTTTACTTGTAACTCATTCACTCACTGGACGTCCTGAAAAATAACCATTTCCACTTGGGAAAATGTTTACTTTTGCACCAGTGTTAATTTTGATTGTGTTTCGTTTTTAACAATAAACTCGGTGCATTCCATAAAAATCAAAACATGTTAACGAATGTTTTATCTCATTGCTGTGTAAACGCGTTCACAAGAGGACACCAAAAGATCTTGTTCATGCAAAAGTTTACTACATAATAACATAAACCACGTTGCTGCTTGTCAGGCGGTAAAAACTGATGTTGCATGTGTTATTTTTAAATTTTAATGAGGAGAATGTGTGGTTGTGAGATATTGGGTAATGTTGCTAAATAAACCTGAATACGGACACATGCTGTTGGTGATGCCTTTAATTCCCATTTTGCACGGGTTACAAGCAAAATCCTCTCGAGGATGCCGCTTTGACTTGGGGTTGTGGATATGCATTTCAGTGTGCCTTGTAAAGAGAACAAGAGATGAATAAATAATGACTGTGACGCAGCTCACACAGACTTGAGTCAGCGACCACAGCTGAGTCTGATAAAGGCTGCCACATGTGTCACCCTGAAACCACAGCCCGGCCCGGGAGAGGAGTCCAGATACCTGATCCTCTGTTCAGAGAGGCCCGCGTCTCATCCCTGTTGACCAGGCATAGATTGCCGTGGCCAAATGAAAAGAGCACCTGTAATCAGAGACTCCAGTTTCTTGGTCAGGTGTGATAAAAATCGGTCTGCTTGCTTACTCATTAAGAGCCCGATCTAGATTGACCTAGTTAGGAGGGAAGAAAAAAACCCAGATGAGGATGCAAAGTCCCAGTTTAGATCTTCAACCTGTTCCAATAACATGTCCAAAGTCTTTCAACATCTTTTTCTCAGGACTCGGTCTCGGCGATGGAAGCCAGACCGGTGATTTTGGGCTCCTCTTGGTGTTTGGTCAGAACAGGTCGACTGGTGTAAATGTCATCAACGGGTAGAAGGAAGGTCACAGTTTTTACCTTGGCCCTAAAGGGAAAAAAAAAACAAATGATAGGAATTATTTCACCTCAGTGGGAAGACGGTCAGCGATTTAACGCCACCCCTCAAAGAATGTCTTTGTACCTGTTTTTATGGACGTACTCCTGCAATGAGTGGCGGCTGTTGGCTTTCTCTGCTTCTCCAGACACATCGCTGTCATGCTGGATTTCTTCATGAAGTCTGTCCCATCCTGAGTTACTCTGCCTGGTCTTGTCGATTCTTCCCTCCCTCACCGTCAACCCGGAGAGGCTGGAGCTCGTGGAGTACCTTCGCACAGTCATGGCAGTGTTTTCTAGGAAAAACACACGAGTGGAACTAAACCTTTTAAAACGTATCCAGTTTTTAATTTCACACATCATTAGTTATTTAGTAATAAATTGTTTTATTACAAAATTATTTATGATTAATATTCTTTAGTCATGAATATTGTAAACATGACTAACTTGATAAGACAAATGCATCTTCGATAAAAAAAAAAAATGCTCTGATAAAGTTGTGTGGTAGTTTAAGAATAATCCAAGGTGGCCTAGATAATATAGGAGGAAGAATTCACTATATATTCAGTACATGAATGCTTGACGGATTAGATCAAATCATATTCATGTCCAGGCCTAAATTCATTTTGTATTAATTTCTTTACTTTTGTGAATTTTCCTTAAGAAAAAAAAAAAATACTTGCTGTGTTAAATAAGTCAATATTCGACCCAAAAATAATATAATAATGATAACAAGTACCCACATACCCAAAGCCTAATCCCATTATCATTATTATTTATAATTGTTACTATTACTACAACTACTATTATTATTATTATTACTATGTTATAGCTGAAGGATATTAAAGAATGCACTGTTTTGAGAGTTTCTCTTGCTCTTGCCTTTGTACTGTCCCTCCAGGACTGGCGCAGACGCGTTCCGTCTCAGGTTCCCATAGGGGTTTTCCAGTATCGCGGGTTGCTCCGACCCAGCGCTGCTTTCTCCTGCCCTCCCCGGCTGCTGACCGCCGCTGTCCCCCCGCAGCTCTCGGTTCTCCGCTTCCAGCTTCTTTTTGCGCATCTCCATGATGACCTGCGCCAGGCTGCGGCTGCTCTCCATGGTGCTGCTGCTGCGCTGCCAGTACCAGGGCTTCCCGAAGACCGGAGGAGGGTCGTGCAGGAAGGGCTCGCCGTGCCGCCGCGGGTTCATCATGCTGCCGCCAGGAGACTTATGTGGCTCCTCCAGACGAGCGTCTCTCCAGGTCCTCTCTCTGTGTGCGCGCGCCTCAATCTCAGTCCAGATCTTAATGTGGGCAGATTATGTCGCCTTTCACCACTTAAACAGCTGAAAGAGCTCCCGGTCATCAGCCAGCACCGCGCAGGGCATCTTTTATTTATGAGCCCAGGAGTCTGGTTTCATGAAAGCCAAGCTTGGGGTCGGAAATGAAATGCGCTCTTCACAATAGCTTTAATTGGAGACCAGTGGCGCCCCCAGGAGGGGGGCACTGGAAAAAAGGGCTGAGCGTCCCACTGGGCCCCCCCCACAGAGAATCATGTTCATACAGACGTCTTCTTCAATCAATACATACAAGTAAAAACCTAGTAATTATTTTTTTTATGTTAGTTGCGCCACCCTAAAATTTTTAGTGACTTGTTCTGGCCACAATAGAAAATAAAAATTCCGGAGTGGCATTATTGGAGACGGATATGAATCTTCAAATTGGTTACTATGCTTGTTTGTTTTGTTTATCATCAAATAGTGCATTTCAGGAAGCACCTCTATTCTAGGCAGAAGCAGAAGGACAAGATTTTTCAAAAATTTAAAAGTAAAAAGAAAAATAAGAAAAATGTTTTGAGTGAATGGATTCATCGCACCCACCCAAACTCCCTGTGAAATCACCTAATAAATTGCAATTTATTGGGTGGCCATTATCCATTAATTGAAACTGTAATGAAGAAGTCACCTAATGAATTAAAATGTCAGGGTCATGACAACCAAAAAGACACATCATGATGCAGTGAGGATGTTTTCCTTCACCAGGGAATCTGGTCAGAGTTAATGGGAAGATGAATGGAGCTAAACACAGGAAAGTCCTGGAAGAAATTATTATTATTAATAATAGAGTTATTTTTTTTTAAAGAAAATTGAAAATCATTCATCATTTGCATTCAATTCCCAATTATTCTGTACTTTGTGTTCATGTACCACAGCGGTCTGCAGTCTGGGGCTCCAGATCCAAACTCTCAGTGTCTCTTCATATGTTCGTCTCAAAACGATAAAGAACCGATTTTGTTTTTAAATCTAGATAAGAAAAGCAGGTTTTTGCCTTTGCTAAACAGTGCTATTTTTTAAGTCATTAGGCTTTAAAATCTCAAGAAAATATTTTAAAAGTTTGCGGTTGTAACAAAAAGAAACAAACATTTAAGTCATATGAACAATTCTGAAGTAATCTGTGCAGAGCAGACTTCACCGTATTTTGACATCATAGTAGAGAAACTAAAATTATAAATGACTCCAGCAAATGTTCAACCGGAACCCATCACAGTCCAGGCAAGACAGACACCAACAAACCAGTCTGCGGAGGAGAGGAACCCAACCAACCCGCAATTTTAGACTTACAAAATAGGCTGCAGGGCTCTGAGGAGGCAGGAGGGATGAGACTAGAAGGACAATGGTTTGTAAAGAAGATGTGTCAAAGGAGATCGATGCAACTCTATCCACTTCATCTCAGATGTTCAACAGACCGAGGGTGAGGAGGCGGAGATATAAATGTGTCAGCTGTCTTATCAGACAGCGATAGAAACCGAGGCCCCGAGTCCCAAGGCTGCCTGTTATCAACAGCATTATGATCAGGGCCACTTAACCTCTTTCTATGTGCAGTGTCCTAACCTCAGGCTTAGCATCAATAAGTAAACAACTGCTCTTCTTTTCTTTCTCTGTGCATGGTCAGTAATTATACCCAACAATTGCGGGGGGAAAAAACTGACATTAGATCCCATGGAAACTGTTCTCTGTAGGAGTGCAAGAGAACGCTTAATGTCATTTCACTTTCAGTGAAGCCTCAACTTCCGCTCGCGGCGACAAAATCACTTCAACACAACTTTCTGCTCTTCCTCACTTATTTGACTATTTAGAATCAAATAATCAAATATTATTTGATTATTATTATTATTTGGTTTCGTTTCTGTTCAAGCAAGGGAACAGAAACGAAGCTGAGGGCAAAATCTTTTGCGAGCCTAATTTGCCAAACGCCGAACAGAAAGCCAATAAAATAACTCTTAAAATTAACTTAAGATTCCTAAAATATATAATAAACTAGGTTAAAAAGGATGAGTTTCATTTTGAGCTTAACTGTCCATAAATATGATCAGGTTTAAAAAGAAAACAAAGTGAAAAATAACCTCACCATGTCTAATGTAGTGTTTAAATTGGCTTCAAATGTAACAAAGTCAACATATAAGAGCAAAACTGTGCAAATAACACCAGTCAAAAAGCTTGAAACAACAAAAAATGTATCAGACAAGGGCAACATACACTAGCATATCAGAGGATAATAAGAAAGTGAATTAAAACTCTAATGCTACCTGTTAAAAAGAGAACTACAGGAAAAATGAACACTTATGGATGCTAAAGGACAATATTAGAACAGGATGTCACATTATTAGCAGCATTATTTGGCATAAGGCACAGATTTAGCTTGAAAAGATTTATCTCATTAAATATTACTAAAACTACTATATTAAATTGACTGTATTGTATCAAGATGAGTTGCAGGATGAACAGGAATCCTGTCATTGAAATACTCAGATATTAGAAAAAGACAGACGTGAAATGAATCAACACTCATATTATTTTAACATTAACAAATTTTTATTCAAATCTCATACATAAAACTTTAGTTGTTTTTTTTTGTTTGTTTGTTTGTTTGTCTGTTTTAAATTCAGCTAAACAAATATTAATATACTGTATACTTTATAAAAGGAGACATTTCAAACATTTTTTTAAATAGTAATACTTCTTATTTACAATTTAAAACATGAAATAATAACCGTAACAATGCCATTTCAATTATAAAAATGTTACAAAACATGTTTCTTCCTTTTTTTTTTTCTTTTTTTTTTTGTTTGTTTTCTTGTTTCTGTTTGAAAATTGGCACGGCGATATCCGTTCAGAATGTTTCAAGGATACAAAGTAGCAATGTGGAGCTGCTCTACATTCAGATAGTAGCTGGAGATCTGTTTAATACCTCAGATTCTTAGGACCTGCATTCAAATCCGCTTTTATTTTTCACATCAGCCTTCTTTAGACAGTTTGACATACGTTGGGATTCCATACGTGAATAAAAATGTAAAAACCGTGCACCAGAAATGCACCTCCGTCTCAGTAAGGTCACCGTACTCTAAAGGGCAAAGGGGCGTTGGGAGAGAAGGCGCATGTGTGTGTGTGTGAACAAATACATTGTACGTTTGTCAGTTTATATTAAATCAGCTGGCGGGGCGGCACAATCTGTACCAAACCAACACAAACAGTAGCTAACAGTCCAGGAGCCTGGCCTCTTTTGTAGACAGTCTAAACTCAACAATGGGACTACAGACGACCACGACCACGCTCTACACACTTCTTCTCTTTGCTTGTCTTTTCTCTAAAAAACACGGCAGTCACAGTTCCACTGATCTGCCGCTCCAAGCAGCAGCAAAAACAAGATCACAATCGAAAACAATCAAATGAGCAACGCTCAGGCTCAAACTGGGACCAGGAATTTCTGACTGTTCAGTAGGTGCTGTGTCGCTCCGATCCTGGTTGTCTTGTGTGGGGAATCTGGACAAGGGCAAGAAAAGAAAGCTCGAGTTGGAACAAGAAAATCAGCGTTTTAAAAGCCAGCGCTTAGATTCGACAGGTAATTCAGTAAGCATGAAGCGAGGCGGCTTATGAGTGGTGACATGGCACAGCGGTTTTTAGAAGGAGTGGACAGAGAGGAGGCACTGAAGGCGACGACAGCATTTGTCAAGCTACAAAAGTTGGAGGGAGGAAAAAAAAAAGCTGCAGTTTAAACAAAAAGTCCATGGAGTCCATGAAAATGCAGGATGTTTGGTAAAAGTAATGCAAATTAAAAGATGCAGTGCAAATGCAAATCGAAATAAAGAAGCAAAAACCTATTCGGAACAGGCACAAGATGGTAACAAAGTCAGTGGAGCTATGTCTCATTGTGATGTGAGACCTGTTCATTCATGATGCCAGACAACTCAGTGAGCATGTCCCGGTAGTGAGCCCTCATCTCCTCCTGGTACTCCAGCTGGTCCTCCTTGATGAGGCGCTCATTCACGTCCAAAGCCTGACCGCAGGCTTCTGCAAACTGCCTGCAGAGGACAAATCAAATGCATCTCAAATGCATCTCGTTTGACTTATCAGCAAATGATAACATAAATGAGCATGGATGATGGCATGTTATGCAATTGTAAAACTGTCTAATTTTAGCATTTTGTTCCTACTGTGACTATAATACCTAACTTTAGAAAATAAAAAACAGACATACTAATACTAGAATGTTTGTTAAGTTTGCATTTCATAATAGGTTGTGATTTTGTGACTTGCTTGTCCCAAAATAGTTAACCATTTCCATGAATCAAGTGTTACAAAAATATGTTCTTCTAGACTATTGTTTTCACTATGGGGAAGTAGAAAACAGGAAAATCCTACCTGAAAATCTCTTTTAGGAGTTTGACTTGGTTGTCGGGATATTTCTTTGCATTCTTCTCCTCTAAAAATGCTCTGGCATAAGCCATAGGTCCTGCGTTCACCTAGGAATGACCAATCAGCAGTTATGAAGCCAAATATTTAACGTGGTGTATTTGTATCTTTTTTGTCTTTTTCCTGGAGGAGTACTTACTTTGACGCTAACACTGCCTTGAAGCTTTAGCTGGAGCCGGATCATGTCCACCTCTTCCATGTTGCAGAGCTGGTTGAGCTCAGAAACTTTACGCGACATCTCATCAATGGCAACTTCGATTGGATTCATCTCTGTGCTTTGCTGCTCCACCACCTGGATGCGTTTCTTTAGGTAGGGAAAGCTGGAACTTGCTGCAAAAATGTAAAAGTGTCACACCAACATTCACCAAATTCACTAAAACACGTGAGTGTTTTATGTAACTTCTCATTTGCACAACTAGGAAAGATGTTTGGAAAAAAGAATGAAACAAGATGTAATGGAAGAAAAAAAAAGTATCTGAGGTTTAACAAACTCAGGCATAGTTGCTTTTCATTCAATGCACATTATTAGAATTAAAGATTTCTGAGCATTAAGCAGCAATCAAACAATCAGAAAATAGGCAAATGGATACACAAATACTAACTGGTCAGTATGGTGCGTCTCTTGCATTGCTCCTCCACATCTCCGTGTTTCTTTCCTGACAGGGTGAAGGGCGTCTCGAACACAAAGCGGTTGATGTTGTGGTGTCTCTCGAAATCTGTTCTTTTGTCTTGTTGCTCTTTCTCGTCAAAGTAGGGCACTACATATGTCACCTGAATGTAGGCGTACTTGGATTCCAGGTCTTTAGGATTTACCTGTGTTGGACGAAAATTAGGCACAAAATGTGAAACTTTAGAAAAAAAACAAAAAACAAAACACGGCTCCTAGTTATTGGCAAAACTAGTAAAGATAAAAATTAGTACAACATTGACATTTTTTACTGCAATTGCATGATGTGAGAATGCTTTTAACCTTTTTTTTTTATCTGAGATAAATTTTCAGGACCCTCTTCTCAGTACTTGATACAACTCTCTTTAGTGATAGGACTCCACCCCAGCTTTCTCCTATGAAATTTCACAATGTTTGACCATTCCACTTTGCACAACCTCTATGTCATCCAGAGTCCTGGCCTGTTCCTATGCTCCATTTCCTGCAGCTCACAGCACAGGTTCTCAATAGTATTGAGGTCTGGAAGCCATCATAATTTGTTTGATCTTTATTACCCATAAAGATCAAATAATAACCCCCTTTGTAGCAAAACGACAGGTTCTGTCATATTTTATTCAAATGTTCCTGATATTTTAGAGTTTATGAGGCCATGTACTCTTCTAATGTTATCTGGACCTTTGTAAAAGAAACATGGCCACAGTATCTTCCAACATACTGAACATTAGGCATGAGGTTCTTTATTACACAGTTTTTGCTTCATACCAACCACAGATGGAGGGTTTGTTACCAGGAAAGTCAAACAGACCAAATCACGCTGTTCTGGATGTGTTCAGCAAGCTCTAGGAAATATGAAATGATTCTTTGCTGACTTTCTCTCACACTGATATTTAGGCTTTGTCATCCTTTTTCTCTTATCGTCATGCTCACTGTGGGTGGTGGCAAGATAAATCTGATTTCTCATCAAACCTTTGTTATCTCGCTATGACCGTAGCGAGATAACAGAAATTAAATTGGTCCAAAGATGAATTAGTTACGGTTTCTATGTCATTGTAAGAAACTGATTATATATCGTTGAGCTCCTTCGGGAAAGGAGGAACACAGAATTATGCGAGAGCATTTTGCAAATCTTTATCAACTGTGCAAATACTTGCTGAGGTTGCTCAATTTTTTTTCAGATCACATCCACATGTATTAAAACCAAGTAGATAAACCATTGTTTCAATGGAAAAACTCTACCTTGTTAGAGTCCTGGATCATCTTCACATTGTCAGGTCCAAACTTGTCAGAGTAGAGTTTGAGTAATCTCTGGGAGATTTCAGACAAACCCGTCAGCTTTGGCTCTTTATAGATAAACTCTTTGCTCTCCTCCTCCTCAAAGAAGCCCTAAAATCACACATGTAGATAATTAGTAAAGTATAGATAAACCATAATGCTTTCCTCATTCAAATTTCTTGAGTCAACGATGCTGCAAATAAACACACATGTGATCGTGTTAAAGCATTTCACTCTGTCCCGTCAGCATGTTTGTTAAGTTTTGGATGGAAGACTAGGAAGATCATTTTCAAAGCAACGTTGGGATCAGATGTCAAAGGTGAGTAGGTTTTGCTGAACGTGTCGAATGTGGGTGCATGACATCAACCTGTCTGAATTTTTAGGGGGAAAAAAAAATAACTCCGTCGCAAGGCGTTACGGGGAGGAAGGTGGACCACAACAAGAGTCACACAACCTTTCATAGGGTCAGAGCAGCAGATGTTATTATTGGTAAAAGGACAACAGAGGTAAGAATGATTAGCACCAGGGGAAATAAAAACTTAAGGGCTCTCGAGACTTACCGCAATCTTGAGATAAAAATACGATAAACAGGAAAGAAAAGAGCAAACAGAGAGATTAAAGATTCTGACTGCAGAGAAAAATTTAGCTATTTGTTTTTTGTCTAAACAGATTTCAGATTTGTTTCCAAATCAAAGCAAAGTGTAACACTTGCATGTTACCTAAATTACAGTAATTGTAGCGGTGGAGGTTAAGTCTCTGCTTCGGAAGTTGGGTGCCCTTTAGCATCTCGTGAAATCATGACCACACTTTCCCAGCTGAGTTTTTATAGTTGATTCTGTTTAGATTAGCACGGTCAGCAGTGTGTGCCTTCATTTACATTAATCGTCACTCACTTGTCCATAAAAAGCCACACGGTAATAGCGTCCAAAGAGCCGCTTTTCTGAGTTGACGACCTCCGTCACCTTCAGATATGAGCGATGAATGTCGTAGTACAGCTCCGACAGCCTCTGCGGAAAAGGTGGAATAGCACACAAACTTAGACAGATTATTTATATGGCACCAATTCCCAACAAACATCATTTTAAGGAACATTAAAATTATGATGCTTTTCTAATGCATATTCAAAGTTGAACACAATCCGATTCATTTCTATCCAATGATGCAGTCCTCTCGTAGCTGCATTTTGTTCGACTACAGTGAAACTCTCAAAATCAGAAAACGGATGTAAACGTTACCTTGAAGTCTCTCCTCTTCTCAAAAACAGCAATCACAGGTTTGTTTATGTCTGCAATAAGCTCATATCGCTCAGATTTCCACAGATAGTCCACACACAGCTCCAGCTGCTCCACCAAAGTGTCCTGAAAGCATAATCCAATATATCTCTTTTGTACTAAACCACTGTTATCTATAAATTATAATCATGGATTTTTTTTTTTTTTTTTTGTAAAGGAGAACACTCACCTCAGTGTATGGCGTATCTTGTGTACCTGTATCTTCCTTCATAGCACCTTCCTCCTTAACATTGGGGCTAATGCACATAAATGCTGCCCATCCCATGGAGAATGATGCTAGAGTGACAGGCAGGTAAAACTGACATCAGGGCATGCAAATCAGAATACATGCAGTACAGATCTTCAGATTTTCCACTTAGATTTTGTGCTAATGGTGTTGAAGTCAGTTCCATTGCAAAGGTTATTAAAGCCCTTGAACATTTTCAAGGGAAAGAACCATTTGTGGTTCTTCCTCTTGCTAAGAACCACAAACATTAATGTATTTTTTAGGGTCTCAAAAAATGAAATTTGTGGTTATAAAAAGGACAAAATGTGAAGCATGTGCATAAAATGTGCATAAAGTGCATAAAACTCAACATTGTTGAGTGTAAATTGTGAGCTACAATATATTTTGGTGATACATGCTATCAAACGAAACTGGTGTAAACAACACCAGGCAGGCATTGACCATCATTTTATTTCCTCAAACGAGCTACCGGACATCAAAGCTAAAAGGTCTCATTCCTAATCTGGACAAAAATTATACAACCTACAGGAGAGAAGATGTTAAGAAGAACACCTGACAGCATAGTTTAAGACTAGCTCTTGTTTCAATATCAACACATTGGAATAGATCATGTGAACTCCCATCCCTCCACCCAGCAGGCCCCCAGGCGCACACACTCACTGTCTTGATCTCGGGAGGAAGTTAGTAAAGAGCTACAGTTAAAGACAGGGCTTTCTTCAGGGGACACACAGGACATTCCGGCTTTGTCGGCTCTCCAGTAGCCTGTTTGGTAGGAGGGGAGGAGGAGCAGCAGGTTTATAAAAATATGCGTCCACTTGCTTTGATCATTTATTCTCGAGGACGAGACTCACAAAGCGGCTAAGCAACAGTAGCTATGGGCTCGGTTAGTGAAGCGCATGCAAATGGATGCCAGGCACATTCGGCGGAAGATGCAGGCTTTATATGAGGATGCACAGACGAAAGGAGCGAGTGGAGACAAAGAAGCAAATGAGAATATGTAGAGATCAGCCTAGAGCTCTACAAGAAACCAAGAGACTGTTATTCAGAGCTAAATATCGTCACTGCAGCTGTGCAGTAAAGTAAAATCAGCTTCAATTCATTAGCCATCTGCACTAGGCCACTGTCCACATATTCCACTATTTTCAACAATTTTAGAAAGAAATTATGTCTGAAAGTTTTGATTATCGTGTTCAATGTGAACAACAGTTTGCAGATAAAAAAATATATATATATAGCTGTATATTTTTGTATACGGCTATATTTTTATACAAGTCCTGCTAATACACTAGCAGAACTTATCATGTAGGCAGAGATGAACAGAAATAGATGCTCAGTAAGCGAAGATTTTTGTGCAAAACGTTACGCAGGCAGACCATGCTGCAAAAGAAAGCTTGTTAAATTTAAGTGGCCAAGGGCTTGGACTAACCTCTCCTCTTCAGCGATTCAGCAATCAGGGCTGAGATGTGGATGTAGCACATAGCAGCCTGAGAGAAAAAAAACAAAAAAACATTAACAAATGCAGTTTTCAGGTAAAATCGAACACCAGAATGTGATACATGCAGTAAAACGTCCCAAAGAATAAATAAAATAGAAATGAAAATGTTTCAAAAGTCACTTAGATGAGATCAGTCAAAGAAAATCTGAGATGTCTGACCTCAGACAAGTCCCCGTTGCGGACGTGAACCTTGGCCATGCTCTCCAGCCAGGTGCGCCGGAGCTCAGGCGTGCTGGCGTAGGAGTTAGCCAGACTATACTGCAGGTCCACCAACATTTCTGGGTCTTTTTCATGCTCCTTCATTTGGGCCGTAGCCATCAGGACCGTCCTGATCCGTTTGGTCAAATCCTTCACTTCAGCAGGGAATGATGTGTTCTGAAGGAATTAGAAGAACATTCGTCACGTTAAAATGTTGATGATTCTCAAAAACCGTATGACCATAAACTTGCGTTACCTTGAGCGGCACGTCTCCGTTAGCAAAGTTGTTAATGATGGCCAAGGACTGTTGAAACCTCGAGCCTCCAATTCCAGCATCTGCGATCAGCTGGCTCACTGCTTTGATAACCTACAGTGGAGACAGCGGCTCAGCGTGGCTCTGGAAGAAACCTTGTACTTCCATTACTGTGAATCAAGGGTGCGGGGGTCACTGACCTGCAAATGTGAGCGGACGATTGATTTGCCTTTTGTAAACTCAAAGTTTTGCCTCATGAAGAAATAGAGCAAAGCAGCTGCCTCCGTCTGGGTGGAGCTGGATCGATGGTTACAGCATTTTAGGATCTCATGGCACAGACAGCCACACAGGTCTGCCTTACCCTGGAAGAACGCGCTGGGAAACTGCGGAACGAAAGGACCGTCACACCCAACGTCACGTGAGAGAAGCTAGCGGAAGTCTTCGAATGCACTTTTGTGTAATTAAAAGGGGCTTGCTGGACCTTTTGCACAAAGAGCCTGAGGGCAGCAAAGACGTGGCGCAGGGTCGCAGTTGATTGGTTAATCTGAAAGAAGAGCAAGTAGGTGTCCAGCACCTTCTTCATCAAAGTGTTCTGGCCTTCGTCCTGCAGCAACTGCTTCTATATGAAGAAAGAGGCATAAAGGAGAAAGCGTGTGTTATTGTGGTAGTTACATTTAATAATAGGAATCAATATCATTGAAACCCAAGAAAGTAATTTTAGATATTTTAATTTTGTGGGGAATTAAATCCAATATGAAACAAAATTTTAGAAATAACAGCAACAAATGATTGATTTGTGGAAATAAAAGAAAGAGAGTGCAATAAACCCAATTATAATGAGCAAAAAAATAATTACATTTTCAAAATTAAATATACATAATTGTCATTTTGCAGCATGCATTCATTTTATAAGTTAAAAATATCAACAATAATCCCACTGGACTGTTTTGGAGCAGCATGCAATGCCTATTGTGTATTTGGCTCTATGTCTTTAGTCAACGTCTGAATAGCTAAAAAAAAAAAAAAAGAAGGGTTTTGCAGTGACCTAGACAGAGGCCAGTGTTTAATCCGATTGAGGTGCTAAAGCATGAGTTTCAACAAGCTGTTCATGCTCAAATACCCTTCAGTGGGACTGAATAAAGAAATTTTTTTCAACGAAATCTGGGCCAACATTCCTTATTTGTGACAGTTAATGCTTGATAGCAATATTTTACAGAGGGGAGGGGAGGGGCACAACCAGGTTGGTTTGTGATAAAAATCATCCTTTAAAAACTGCATCGTGTCATAACTTCTGCTCAAATGCTGATTCTTATTTGAATATTATTTTTGTTTTCTGGCTGGAGCGATAACTGACGTTTCTGATTGGTCCACTATTGTCTTGTTTTCAATATTTTAGCTGTGAAATGTGGCTTTGTATCAATATATATTATTTAGCTCATCAAAAATAATTAATATCAAGTATATTTCAAGACAATTGTATTCCTTTTTTGTCCAGTCCTCTAATTCTTAAACTTTGACTTCTTCCTTGGTTTACTTTTATCTTTAAATCGTTTTATTCTTTCCGTTCTATATTGGCTTGATCTAACATTGCACCAACAACTAATCAAGTATGTGAAAACAAAAAAGCCACGCGACACATGACCTTTCAAGCACATAAGTGTTGAGAGTGCGAAGCAGGTTTTTTTTCTTGCCACCAGGTGGCAGTAAAAGGTCAGGTAATATGCTGCTGAATCCTTAATTCACACCACAATCCCTCCTGGATTCAACATTTATTTACACTAAATTTGCTGCCACAATTCAACTTTTTTTTTCTGTTTTGTACAAAACGTCATCTGATTTTACATAACAAAACAAAGAAAACTGACAAATACACAGGCAATATGTTGTAGCTTTGACTGTGCAGCGTGAATGCAGACCTTATGATGGTGAACAAAGAGCTCCAGCACATCCAGCACGGTGAGAGCCACCTCTGTGGACAAGTTGGCCTCTATGTCTGTGGGACTCAGCGTGTCGCCGTCCTGGATGCTCCCATCTACAAACAGAATCGACCGCGGGATGTGATTTCAATCCACCAAAAGCAGCATTTTAACCCTTTCGGTCTGTGATTTACCAGTTTCCATCATCTGCAGCAGCTTTGGGTTCATGAGGGCGTTCTTGCCCCTGATGATGGGCATGGTCTGGGAGCGAGCATGTCGGTGGCCTTCTCCTCCAGGGGCCATCCTGGGGATGACAGCACCAGGCACGTTTTAGAAATTAAACAACTGTAGCTAAAGGAATTAACTTATAGAGAACAGGAAACTTTTGTGCAACATAATAAATACTAACAACACATGATGGTCAATAGCTATGAGGAGGGGCATGCTCAAAACACAGCTACAACATGTGGCATGGAAACACAGTGATAAAAAAAATGAACATACATAAAGCAAAAAAATATTACAAAAAAATTCTATTTGCTTGTAAATTTCATCTATAGTTGCATTTTCTATGGTTTCTTGTTATTAAAGATCATTATGACCAAGAGCACTTTGAGTAACCAAAGACTCAGCATCTTCGTTTTAGCTCATCGTCATCATCATAATCATCATCATGGCTGAGGTGGAGGATGATTACCATTGTGGGAAGAGGCTCGAGGGTTGAGAGGACTGGGAGGGGTTGCTAGAGCCCTTCAGGGTGCCATTGGCCTGGGTTGCCTGGGCCAGCTTTACTGCCGCTGCTAGCTTCCTGTTCACAAGCCAACCACATCACAGCTAACGTTAGTTACTGTAGTTAAAGCAGTCAATGTTTTTTATGTCCATCATTTATCAGTCAGTGATCCTAACTGTGAGTGGCAAGCTAATATCTGTCGTTGCATGCTTATATAATCGATCGAAAGACCTTTATGTGAACGAGATGCACATCAGGGAGGTTTTAGCTCTTCTGTGGCCTTGCATAGGTTTAGCAGCTGCCTCACAATGTGTGCGTCTTCTTTTTCCCCAGCAAAGCAAAATGAAACGCAAAAAAAGCATTCAAGATCTGCAAAATTGACCTTGATAGGATGAGAGAGCAGCTGGAGTCGGAAAAAGAAATTCAGCTCGTACAGAGTGGAAGGTCAGCCAGATGGGAAATCAATTGTTTTAGTTTGCTATTAGTATAATCCTACAGAACTGAAGTGATGAACAAAAGGTTAGAGTTTGCATCAATGCAATGCAAATATCAGCGTCAGAATTAAAACATATGGATTTGATCATGCTGAATGCCAGCAATCAGATACCTGACCTCAGCGTAGGTTTGTCTAGGTAAACACTTGCTGCCTTTGTAAGACAAAAAAAAAGGGATATGGAAATGTTGCAGATGGATTCACAGAACAGAGGATTCCATGCACCATCGGTGAGAATAAAACAAGCATAACTATACAATCAACACAGGAGAAGCAATCAAGTAAACACAGACAAGTGCTCGATTGACGCAATACATCATACATGTGCACCAATATGGATGGTCATCATGCACACAGATGGTGGGAGGCATGCAATATGATGCATCTTACAGTACAATATTTAACAGTGACGTACTCTATTAATGTGTCAGATAGTGTAGATAGCCAAGGTGAGCCTTGACTACGAGGGTCACCTTAAGGTCGTGATGATGTGGATTGGGACTTAGCTAAATTGTTTAGGAAAGCACAACTTAGCAAACAATTCTCTTCCAAAATGTGAACATCAAGGGGATATTGGAGGTAGTTTTCAGTGTCAACATGGTGTGTAAAATAAAGTCTGGGTACGCATAAGGGTAAGATATGGACAAAGCTATTTTAAAGGAACCTGTACTTTCTATGCCTTCTCGGGTCACGGCTGAAGTTCATTCAAGTTGAGAGAAAGACTGCAGCAGATAGCAAAAGGCTCTGGTTTCCTGTTCCAACATCTGTCTGTTATAGAATATGTTGAATTTGGAAATGTTGGCGACCACTTGGAAATGTCAGAGCTGAGGATCAACACTCTGGAGTATAAATGGAAACTGCTGTTTTAGCCACGCTGGCCTCAACAGAAGGTATATGGATTTTTGTCTTTCTTTAAAGGACCAGTAAAACGCCGTTTTAGAGCGATTGTTTCTGCATCAGTCACAATGTAACATCCACTTTGAAACTAAAGGATGAATGACTTCTTATATGAGGTTTAACTTAAGAAAAAAATCCATCTGAAGGTCAAATGTTTACAAAAATAGGAGGTTTAGAAATTGGCTACAAGATTCTTATTGTTGCATCTCTTATAACTGCTGGATTTTGCACTATGTGAGAATTATGAAAGGATTATAATGTCAAACCTGGACACAGCTCCTCCTCTGGATGACTTAATACAATGTGCCAAGTCTTGAAACCTATATTGTTGTCAGGCTTGGAGGCTGGCTACACACTGCTCATGTACTTCACCCCTCCTGACCTACAACCGGAGCCCACACTGACTCGGAAAGGCCCTTAGAAAGGTAGACAATGATACATACACAGGCGCATGGCGGTGAATCCTCTGATGGCCTGGTATTACAGACGAATGTTAAGCAGCTAGCCGAGAGCCTTTATCAGCTTCCCAGCTATCCATATTCAGTAAAAGCCTCCGCATACAGAAAATCAGCGTGTTCATTCAGTCTTTTTTTTTTTTTTTTGTAGGGCTTACACGTCTGAGTCCTACTGCTGAAAGGAAAAACAAGGTTAATTTAATTAGCTGCAAGGAACCAAAAGATGGAAGGGTCTAGCCGTGCCAGTGGCTCTGCTCCAACAAGAGCAGACACTCACATCTCAACCCCCATCCTGAGCTTTCCAACTCCTACAGCGCAAAATCCAGCAGTGATTCTTTCCTCGCAGCACGATCCAGGAGTTTCACCTCCCCCCCCTTCTTTCCGTCTTATTCCCTCCTTATCCATCTTCTTCTCGTGAAGCTCATCCACGTGCATGCACACGCATGCAAAGCACATATTAGTATTTCTGCCCGACCGTGCCCGATTAATTTATTTGTGTGTGCTCCAACACGTCCGAATGCGGCTGCATTTATGCATGTGTGCAACCATGATTATATGAATTATGTATCAGGTGGTCGAGGGTGTGGAAACTCTCAGCTGCAGCAGGTAATAGGTTTTTTTTTTTCTTTTTCTCTTTTTCCCCCCATATCAGTAGCTTTGTGAAGAAAGCATGTGAACAGCATCAATTGAGAAGAAAGCAAAGAGAGACATGGACATACCTGGCTATGTGGCGTTTCCCCAGAAACCTGAAGTGCTGAAGACAAAGCCTGAGGGAAAAAAAAAACAAAAAACAACAGCACCCATTTGGAAATGTCTTGTGTTTCAAAGGTTAAACGGGGAAAAGAAAGTATCTCAGATAAAATTGTGCAGGACGCGAACTAGCATAGATGCTGACACACACAGGAAGCATAGAAAGTTAATTTAATGCACTCCTCTGTGGATTGGGATCTTGGACTAAAATCACAAGCTGCTTTCCTTCTCTTGCTGTGTCATTATTTTCATCTGTTCCCTTCTGGCCATGTTCCCTTCCCTTCTCATTTGCCTTTCCCCACCCTCGGTTGTCTCAGATTTATTTCGAATTGCCTGTAGGCTTCTTCTATAATCAGCCGAATATGACCTGTGGTACCACTCTTTCAACAAAGAAAAAGGAAAAAAAATAAATAAATAAATTACAAGCTCTTACTCCAGGATGTTAAAGAAGTCAGAGATCTCCTGGTGTATGGCCCGGTGCCAGTAGGATACCAGCACATCTGGAAACGGTGAAAAAAAAAAAAAAATGGATCAAGTCACAAACATTTCTGATTAGCTGAGTACTGTTTGTAAAACCAATGCTATTGCTCAGTTATTCATGCAGCTCAGAAAACAACGCTCACAAAGCTTTTTGGGAAAAGGAGAAAATATCCTTACACCAAATAAATATGACATGTCATATTGTTTCTCCAAGGTTATATTCCGAAAGGAAAGAAAAACAGCCAAATGTTGTGGAAGTATGCAACTTTAACAGTTTTGAGACTCCATAGACTCCATGTCCAGTTACAAAACGGTGAGAGATCTGGCTAATTTGGAGGTGAACACCTTGATTTTTATTTTTTTCTGCATTCAGCATTGTTTTACTGAAAAAAGGTTCTCATAGAATGACAATCATAGGTTATAATGTGATGCTTGATCTGTGTTTATCCCATGACTTGGGATATATAACAAACCTGCGCCAAAAAAAGCAAAAATAGATGGATAAAAATTTTGGGAAAAGTAAGGGGTCAAAGTCGGTTTAGTTGAAATGCTAATTTTAAATCTCAAGACTTCCACCACAATTCATCAAAGTCATGAACTGAGCTGTCCTGCTCTAGTTATATGATAATAATAATAAAAACATGTTTTTTACCTTCAGATATCGTCTTCATGATGTGTAGAAAGCACATGAGGAGACTTCTGGTTTCTGCCTGGTCCAGTTTGTCACAGCGAGAACCATAACCAATTAAAGACTGTGGACGAGCAAACTGGGACAAAGAAACCAAAAGAAAAAAAAAAGAAAGTTAGTCGAAAATAAGTGTGTCAGCTATGTGATGATAGACATTTTCTTCTCCTCTTCAATTGCTTTTAGGTGACAATGTAGGCATTCAGAAAAGACAGAAATTGTATTTTTAATAACGTGCAAAAGAATCAAATAATCTGATCTGAATCAGACTATTTTCGGCCTGGTTGTTATTCGGGACCAGCAGGTCAAATACTGAAAAAATCACTTTTCAGGAAATGTTTCCAATCCTAGGACACACACCATGAGGAGCCTATAAAAACAACTTAACATATCCATTGTTTATTCTGGAAGAATGAGGATAGAACAATGCAAATACAAACATTACTTAAATGACTTTCGCACCGTCTGAGAAAAGAAAAATCTGCTTTTCATAACAAAGGGAAATTGTGAAAGCTCTCTCAAATGTTTCCTCTCTCACCTTCTCACATCCATCCATCTTTTCACTGTTTCTGTCACTGTTGCTAGGGTTGGAGTCCACGCTGATCAGAGAACCTCGGGAGTCAGCCTGGTTACCCGTAGCAACCGCCAAGGATGAAAAAGCTGGTGCAGGGTAGGAGGAGCAGAAAGAGGATGGGAGGGAATCGGTATTATTGTCTCGATTCGTATGCTTTTACAGAAGATCGGCTCGCAATGCAGACAGGCGCATGCTGCACCGGCATACCTGTAATTGAATTGAGCACTTCTTTGGAAAAGGAGGCATCCACAGAGTTTCCGTGGCGAGTCACCCCGCCCGCCACTCCCCCACTAACGCTTACATCATCCCGAGAGCCCTGCAAGGCGGGCAGGCAGAGAAGCAAAGAGGAAAAGATCAAATGCTTGTCATCCACAGTGTTTCTAAACCTAAACTTAATCATCAACATGAATAATTTTAAATAAGACCGTTGTGTTCAATCCAGACCTTGAAGAACTGGAACCTGAACATATAAACCAGAAAAAAAAAAAAGCTGAACAATTATGCTAAACTAAAGGCTTTCCAAACCTTGGGCTGATATCAGTAAAAATTCACATATGTAGAAGATATACAGTATGTCAGGGTTCTTGGTATTCAACAGAAGTGGAAGCTGCTCATTCATCATTCATTTGACAGACCTTTTGAAGCAAATGCAGAGAAAATCCCACTTGTACGACGACAAAAAAAAAAAGAAAATCATCTAGGGAATAAATGCTGCATATCCATCCTAGAGAAGAGTTTGTACTGTCCTTTCTTGTGCAACTACATGTGCAGAAACTCAGAAACATTGTCGATCTCTCTGACTTACTTGGTCGCTTGAAGTGAAGTAGATGGGGAAGAGGTCCCTGAGGAAGAAACGAGGCATGTTGTCTAAAATCAGTCCATACAGAGGCAGGTAGAGGGATGCGATTCTCGCCTGCTTCTCCTGGAAGACAAAAATCACCCAGTGAAAAAGGATCAACACATGAAGATTATTAGAGGAAATCTCCACTTGGCAATCAATTTTAGGTTTAGGAGAACAGCCCGTTTTCTCATATTAACATGACTTGAATGACTAACAAATGTTTAATGTTTTAGGCTTTTTAAAGGAAATAGAAGAAGAAAAACACCCTGAAAATTACTTTCAAATGACAACCTTCCCATTTTCCACGAACTCCCCCTTGTGGCACATTGGGCTTTGACTCAGACCTCAGGAGACTCGGTCAGGGTCCAGACCGTTTGTTGTGGTTGGCACTGCTTATCCGAGGGCAGATTATAGACTTAATCTGATCTAGATACTTCCCAGCATTCATTAAGAAATCCTGACTGTTAGTTGCAGCTGCCATGAAGAATCATGTCTGTGTGTGTGTGTTCTTCTATGGATGAGTCACAATTGAACGATTGCTGCTGTGTGCTCATGAGTCAATTCCATGCCTTTAGAGTTTTCTTCCAAACAAACGCGTCTAACCTTGGTGGCATAGCGGGAATCCAAAGAGTGTTTGGCCATCAAAGTCTTGAGCGTGGCCAAGGCGAGATGCCTCAGGTCCTGCTCGTCCTGGAGAGCCAATCCCAGTTCTCGGAGCAGCAGCCCCGTGAGGAAGTGCTTCCTGCAGAACTCCCCAGTCAGGTTGTACTCAGGCACTGAAACTAAATCAAGGTCGAAATTAGAAATTTTGCTGAGTTGTAAAAAGCTTGGTGAGGATATTTGAATAGCCTGAGTTAGTTTGAGAACTTCTTTACATTGTGAAGTCTGCTGCTCACATTATTTAGAGGAAGGCAGAGCAGCCCAAAACTGCATTTAAGTAAGAGCAGCATCACTTCCAAACATTATTAACAAGTAATGCACCAAAGAAATACTTTCGGGAAAAAAAAATGGTGAAAACTACTGAGAAAAGCACTGAGTGACTGTTTCAGTGTTAAATCTGATGTATTTTCCAGATCAGACAGACAGAAATTGAATGTAAATAAGATCATGTGCAAGTTCTGCTATTAAACAGTAGAATAATAAAAGAATAAAGCAAAAAAGACAACTTTCCACATAAAGAATGTGCTGAAATAAGCAGCTCCAGTAAATAATGTATGCATGTTTGAACAGTGAAAATATACTTTGTGTGCTTTATAACCGCTGAACAAAAAAATGATGGGAAGACAAACAGGACAGACAACAGTATAAAAAGGACTGAATGGAAATATTTACCATGAGTGTTTTGCGGCTCTGGGGATACATGATCTGACATGGTCAAATAAAACGACAGAAAAACGCCACAAAGAGAAGGACAGATGGACTTCATGTTAATAGGCATAAATAAATGAAAATGAAAACTACTCGATGAATGATTTTAACCACATAAACAGGAAGCGGCTGTGAGCGGCAGGGCCTCCTACCAGTGATGCGAGCAGAAGGGAGAGGCAGACTGAGAGGAATATAGTGCTCATGGTTGCACACTTCCCTCAGGAACTCAAATTTTAGCTCGCAGAGGACCTGTCAATCACAGAAAAATAAGAAAATGTCTTTACTTACAGTACTTACGAGTCATCTCCACGCTTTTGATATTTGTGTTTACAAGGATTTCTTGTTACCTTGCTGTCTGTAGCAGTGATCATATTTATGTAGTTGCTTATCAGCTTAAATGTGAAGCCTCTGTCCATCAGTGTGAAACAGCGCTGCAAACGCACAGACAGTCCATCAAAAACCCGCTGAAGATAATACGTATCGCATTGAGAGAATTTGATATGGAAGGAACAGAGATGCACCAAGGAATCGGCTGATAACTGGAATCAGACCCTTTTCAGCTACATTGGCAAAGATCACTGACAAGCCAATCACAAGCTCGAAAATGTGAGTTTTCTCTAACAGTGAGGCTACCATTCTTAGCACAACGAGGTCATGCTGACATCAAGACTCTTAGCAGGGACGCTGTTACTTAGAAAAGACGATCAGCCATGAAACAGGCTGGATTCAGAAATGTTGGCAGCCTTTGGAATATCTTAAAATTAAAATAAGGAGCTAGGTTTTCTAGAGAATTCAGATGGAGACATTAAAATAATATTAAGACCCAGTTTCACAGCAATTATGTGCTATGTAAATCCTCCTTCCTTAAATAAATAATTATTGACTACTACAACAAAAAGGGTAGAGAAAAGGATTAGGGTGAAAAAGGAAATAAATCAATATCCACAGGGTAAAACTTTACAGTGCACTACTAGTGAGGATGACTATATTATACACTGACTACTTCAAAACCATAAAGCTGTACAGTATTCAGAGCAGTGCCGTATGCAGAAATTTTCCCCCATAGTTTGTTCTCACCTTGACAAAAGATGCCACAGCTGAGTTGGCACTGCGGGTTTCCTCCACCAGATCTTTATACTTCCAAAATATGTGTTCGGACACCGTCTCCACCAGCGTCTCCACGCGGCTCAGGTAGGACGAGGGGAAACGCTGAGGCCTCGGAAGCTGTGGGTACAGCAAATGATCAGATGAACCTGAATATGCAGTTATAGCTCTCTTGATTTTTAGCCTTTATTATTATTATTTTTTTGATGGTGGCAACAATTTACCTTTAGTTTGTCAGAATCGACCAAATGATGAGCCATGGACTTGACGATGAGGTCAAAGAAGAACCAGGAGAACTGAAACCATGAAATATTCAATGTAAGGCTTCAGCTATTTGGAATATTTACAAAATATTTGCGTAAACAAAAACCAAGGAACTATTTTTTAATTTTTTTTTAATTAATACAAATATATCTGGCTTAGTGAGTGGAGACAAACCTTGAGGACATTCCTGACTGCTGCCTGCTCATTGCTCTTCAGGTCAAAGGTCATCCCTTTAGCCAGCTCTTCATGAACCGTCCGAAAGCCATGATCCTCTGATTTAAACACATACTGAAAAAAACATAAAATCAAGATTAAAAACTCAGGTTGCAGGTATACTACCATAAGGGCAGCAGAGTCTCAAAAAAAAAAAAAAAAAACCTCATGCTTTAGTAACTGAATTTTAGACAGTTTCATAAAGAATATTTTGTTGTTCACAAACATTTAGAATAGACTGAGATGTTAACTAGAAAGCTATGTCACAATGAAACAGTTTCAATACAACAAGCCTTTGATATTTGAAAAAAAATAAATCAAAATTGAAATATTTAAAAAGGCAATTAAATATATTTCTTATCCATTTTATATTGGAAGAGAATCTAGAAAAAAAAGGAAAACGGCTATAATCATGATAACCTCTCACAGGCTCACTCAGCATTTTAAATTGGACACCACTTCATCATGCCAGTCTGTTACTATGGCAACCTCAGTTTCATTAGCTCTATTGGTCATCTCCTCATCTCTCCCAGCACTGCTGTTGCCTCTTCAGACTCTGCAGTCTTCCTGCTCTGTGGCCAACATGAAGTGGGTCCATCTCTTTGTCTAATTTTCTCTCTTATTTTTCACTAAATAATAAAAAAAAAAAAAAATCATTTTGTGTTGAGTGTCCCAGATCTGCGGCTCTTTCTCTTCGTTATTTCATCGAGAGCTTTTAAAAGCATAGTGTGATCTGCCTGAAAATGACTAACAACACGGGTACAAAAACAAACTTTCCTAAGTTCCCAGAAAGCCACATAACACACACATTCATCTCTTACACTTTACCTTTATGTAAGACTGCAGGTAATGATCCAGGTTTTCTTCATGACACTTGCCAACAATATGAACCAGCACTCTGCAAGTAACAACAAAGATGTCATTTCTTTTAACTAAGGCATAAAATAATTTTACTATCTATAAAATACACAAAAACTAAGGAGAATTTGTCTCATTATTATTATTATTATTGTTGCTGCAAGCTTTTCATTTCTTAACTAAATCAACACCAAAGCCTTAAACGTGCACAGTGGCCCTGCAGCGCCGCTGTTTACCTGGTGGTGGCAGTAGTGACCTCATCATTGTCATTCTGAGTCAGAACCTTGAACAGCTGGTTGAAAAGAACAGGCAGAAACCGAACAATCACTGGGATTCTCTCCATGCTGAGGAGGCCCTGGAGATGTATAAGGAGTAAAAAAAAAATAAAATAAATGAGCCAGGTAATAAAAATAAGTTAAAAAGAGGCTTAGAAAAGATTCTGATTTGCAGTCATATTCATTAAAAGCAGGAGTTATAGGCCAATGTGCTTAGTTTCTGTCTCAGTTACAGCTTTTTGAAATAAGAGCAGATTTTGCTGGCCTTCCTCTGACCTTCAGGCAGTTGAGGAAGTTGGAGGTAGGAGGCTGAGAGAGGTCCAGCTCTCTCTTCTGGCACTGCTGGAAGAAACGGTTCAGGTGGGGGTCCTGGCAAACAGAGACGGGTTCATAAAAAGCAGCAGCGAGCAGCTGAAACATTACTTAGAGAGCTCCTTTCGTCTTAAAAGAACGCAAAACCTCAGATATAGTTCCCTAGCACTATGTAACTCACCTTACCTACCTGAAGTCATTGGTTCAACGTCCAAAGCAACAGAAAATGTTTTGTTATTGTATGTTTATTTTTTATTAGCATGCCCTACAGGCTTTAGTTTCAAAACTGAATAGAAACGTGCATTTATATTAACTTTACTTTGGCTTGCACACACGAGCGTTTTTGCGCCGCTTTCATACGTCATAAATATCAAAGGAACGTGTATAAAAGTGTGAAGGCGGTAATCGCTGTGCTGATATATTAGGAGGACTTGCAATAATAAGCAGACATTTCAAGAAAGTCTATTTCACCAAGGGGTTGGTAAAATACTGCGTTATGACAAGGAGACACGTTGCAACACCATTTTGCAACGTGTCCACATGGTATGAAATTTGAAAGTAAGCAGATACTGAAAAACACAGTTCGCTGTCTTACCTGAGTGTATACGGTTGAAATGACATTGGTGGACACTTTGAAGATGGCTTTTCCTCCATCAACCCATTTCACGTCAGCTCCATTCTGGTAAGAGGAAATAAAAACAGCTTGAGTTGTGAACTCTAGAAAAAAAACGTATTACACTTCAAATCCCTGTATGTGGTTTATCTAATCTTCTTAACATCCATTTGTTACTCTTGCCTTGGTGTTGCTGGCTTCTTTGATGGCAAGGTATCCAGGAGGCAGGTTACAGGAGACGGGAATGTTGAACTCCTGAGATGACACTCGACCTTCTTTCAGTATAGGCAGCCAAGAATACCCCACTGACAAATAGGACACATATACTTTTTTCTAATGCGAGAGACCAAACCAACGTTATCCCATAACCTGACTCAGAATTCAGCACACTCTCACCTGGGGTCTCTAAGGCCTCTTTCCTCTTTGAGCTCGTCTTCGCGTTGATGTCGCATGTGACGTGGTAAAATGAGAAAAGTAGATGGTGCTTTTCATGAAGCTGAATAGGAAGCTCAATCTTCACCTGCGGAGACGCAAATGTTAGATGAGTGCTGGAAAGTTGCAACCCTCTCCAAGAACCAATTCATCCCTTATAGAGCCGACTCCCGACATCTCCTTTTCCGGCTCACCTCGTCGTAGAAGTCAGGGTTCTGAGAGTGATGTAGGACGGTGGAGCAGGCCGCTGTAGTGAAGACTGGTCCTCCAGGCTTGCCGTAGATGCACTAAAGTAGAAATCCCCCCATGTTGGAGAAAACTTATTTTGGGCAAGAAATGAATCCAAGAATTTTTTTTTAATATATATATATATATATATATATTAAGAGGGATAATGTTGTACCTTTAATGGTTTGGCAACTTCTTCGTCTGAACTGCGGAACTCAACGTAGACTGCAAGGTTACGAGCCTGCAGACAATAGGACCATTGTAATACTAATGAGTGAACACATAAACCGCACAATAAAAAGGGCATTAGAAATATGCATACCAGGAGGATTATTGGAAGTAATTTAACATTTAACTTGCATCCCTTTTTTTTACAGACTTTACGTCAGGATTTAGCTCAACAAAACCCACCTTGGCAAAACTCTTCTGGCTGTCGTACTTGAGGTGTTTCGGGTAGACATAGATGTGGTTTCTGTAGACCCGGTGCGGTTGAGTGAACTTGGTGGTGTCCTGTACAAACTCCTCCATCTCAACAGTGGGCTGGTGTTTGCTCAGCTCTTCAAAAGGCTTCACCGGAACATAGAGGACGTCACGCAGTCTGAAAGATGGGGTTTCGGGTTAGATCAGACACTTGACAAAAGCGGAGAGTGTAGAAGGACAGGGATACATACTGGGATGCTCCATTGGAACATTTTCTATGGCTATGTCCAGGGTCCCGGGGACTGTCTGCAGCTTACTGGTTTTCTCAGCTCTGCAGAGGAAAAAAAGCAGAGGTGATAACTCTGCAGATAGGACCTGCATGTCCTGTCTTGAAGACAAGCAGGTCGATTTTGTTTCGCGTTCAAGTAATCTCACCTCCTGTATTCAGAAACCAACTTTATCAGGTCATCAGTAGAAATCTTATTGCTCTCTTGTTTGAAGAGAGGTGAGAAACGGGACTCGCGGTCCAGCCCGCCATGGCTGTCTTTAAACACCGGCCTAATAAAGACAAAATGGAACATAAATCATAAAGTCACTGATAGCAACTATGAAGAAACATTTTTCAGTGAGCCATTACTCACCTGACGGACCAGGCGAATGGCATTCGGTACTTCCCTAGTTTGCTGCAAAACTGCTTGTTGGTTTTCAAAGTCTTCTGCACAGTCTGTTCAGATGAAAAGCAAAAAAAAAAAGTGGATGAGTGGGCACTTCAGTAAGATGTAACAGCTTACATTTTTTGGTCAGCCTTAGAGTGAACCTAATATTTAACAGACTAAATCAGGGGGGTTGTTAGATGCAAAACCTAAGGTAGCTTATTGAATGTCTGCTGATTAGCTTAGCAGTATGAAACATGGACTGCTGAAAACGGGAGAAGAAAAAGGGAACACAGGCGATAAAATCTTAGAAAAATCCAATATCTGAACAGTGTAAATAAACCACTGACCTTGCTTGAGTCTGTGTTTTTGATGTAGGGTTCAGTCCCAGACGCAATGTTTCCCATCAGCACCTTTTCCACTCTTGCCACCATGACAATGTCAGTGTGGGGGTTGGTAACTGAGAAAATGGCCTGCAAGGAAACCACAAAACAGTTGACTGCTACACTCATTCTACGGTGTAGGAGGCGCAACAGGAAAACAAAACAAACAAACTTGTACCTGTTTGGGGAAGCAGAGCCATTGCTCCAACTCCGGGCTGAGGTGACAATCACCTGGCTTCCTCTCAGCAGGAGAGGACAGGCCATTTTCCTGAGCTCCCACCCCCGAGCCGGAACCCACCGGCCTGTTGGCGCTCCCTCCGAGCATCTGACGCACGGCTTCGTGATTTAGGTCTACGTGGAAGTCCGCAGAAACTTTTCTTCCCTCTCGTACGTCCAGCAGAGCCAGCGACACGAAGAAGGGTTCAATCTGGAGGAGATTTTAACCTGTCAGCGTCTGCACAGTTGCAGTTTTAAAACCGCTGCATTTTTAATTTACTTAACCAGGAGAAAATAACCAATTATCATCAAACGCCTTAATTAGTCACGCTAGTTGAAATAACATTTGGAGAAAATAAAAAAAGCATAGATCAACATATCCTATCCTCACATTTGTGACTGGCCCAGTTTCACTTTCGGTGACACAGCCTTGCAGCATCAGATTCAGGGATTTGCAAGTTATCATGAATCTTCTGCCAAGCTTCTCCTCAAACGGACGGACCGGCGCACCATCAGACAAAGAGTGTTCAGTCCGTGGGCTCCTCAAAACCTGCAGATGGATAAACACTTTTGCTGTGAGCACAGACGCAAACAGCTCAGAATAAAACAAGTGAGGATTTTTTTAAAAACATTAAAAAAAAAAATCTTACAGGTGTGTCTGGATCAAGAGAAAACAGATTCAATCTGCCTTCTCGTCTGACAGAACGAATTCCCTCATCTGTCTCTGAAATATACTGTAAAAGAGATGGACAGTAGAAAAACATCAGTGTGTGTGAAAGTACTACACTAGTAAATCTGAAATGCTGCAGCGAAAGACCTCATGAGAATTGAAAGAACGCGTCACATTTGTTGAATTCTAGCTCATCATCAGTTGATTCTGGTTAATTTGATAAATTCAGAATAAAAAAAATATCAGTCTTACATATAAATCCTCAAAGTGATTAAACTCTCTTTGCTACTTATTGTCTAAACAGGGCGTTTCTCTCTAAGTCTGCAGATTTTTCAGCTATCAGGCGTTTCTCCTGTGGAACCAGTTTTAGTTTTTGTCTACTCATAAGACTATGCTACAAATGTTCCTGTCTGATAAATCTGATAGTTAGTCACTATAAGTTATCCTGTGCTATCTCTGCAGTTATGCTGCAGAAATAGTGTATAGTGTATGGTGTGCTGGAAGACATAATCCCATTGGAGGGATTGCTCCACTAAAAGTAGGAGACCCAAAGCAATAGTTTGGATTACTGTAGATAGACTTTTTACCAATTGCCTGGCATGATGAACCTGTGCTTGGCTCCGTTCTAATATAACTAGGACAAAATTGGACAGGACATTTGTTTTGTTTTATTATTATTATTATTTGTTTGCAAGATTTGATTACCTTGATTATTTACTTATTACGTATAATTTGCATCAATTTATCTTCTAGAGTACCTTGAGAAGCCATGTATTTTGAGTCGGTGCTATGTTAAACCAAAATGAATGAAACTGCATTTGGAAGCAAGGTTTTGTCTTTTAGAATTTAAATTACATTTGCAATCTTTTATGACAACTACAATTGGTGTTATTTGATCATCTATTTATCTTCTATACTAAATTCTTATACAATGCCTTCTTATATGTGGCAGAGAAAATGCACCAGGCTATTAAACAAAGGGTGGACTGGTACGGTCCAACTTCAGTTGTTATTACTGGGCAGCAAGTACACATTCCTTAAACTACTGGTTGCTAACAAGAGAGGCCTTGAGTTCCACAGAGCCAATTTCTGTTCAGTGCATTTGTATCTATGCCACCTTCTTAGTAGTTTATTCTCTTCTTTTTATCTATTGATGGACCAATAGTTCATCCAGTGACCCAAGACAAAGGTTTGGTCCGAGGTCATAAAACATTGGAATCCTTGCAGTTTCTCTTTTAATACCCCAATAACATCTAGTAACTCACCTTCTGACTTGGACAGAATCTTTCAGTTTTGACATGCATTAGGTCTTATTCTCTTTCAGGATTTTTTTTTATACAGACAAAAAATTGCTTCCTTTGAGCAACTGTATGTTAAGTATACTCTTCCTGAAACTAATTTCTTACATAATTGCAGTTTACTCATTTTCTTCAGAACAAGAAGTCAAACTTTCCAGGTTCCCTGATGCAAAACCAGTCGATGAGTTTATTTCTTACAACCATCATGCAACGGTTTAATCTCCATTACTGATCATAAACTATGAGGCCCTCCTTCAGCTCTGATTATAATTGGGATACAGTGCTTATTTTGGTAAATTCACCCAAACCTCTTACAATTTAAAGTAATTCACAGGGTCTATAGGTCCATATTGAAAATTGGGTTAATTTTGTGAAGGAGAGGCAGAGAAGAGGTCACTCTAATCATATGCTTTGAACCAGATATGCTTTAGCTTAACTCTGGAAAACGGTTTTCCACAGCAGTCTGTTGGCTGGAAACAGATCCTAAACCCTCAATTTGTGCTCTTTGTTGCCATGGAGAAAGAAAAATAAACTTATTACTTATGTGAGACATTTTGGGCTGTAATTTGCCTCTTTGGGCCCATTTTTTTTTAAATTAAAATATTCTGAGCATAATACTATACGACAAGGAAGATTGAAGATCATCATAACATAATTGTTTGATCCCCAGAATGTCAAGGAAGACGAGATAACAGGTGCTGGTGTAAGAAAACTCATTAAAGAATGTTCATTCATTTCTACACAACTTTTAAAAGTTGGTATATAATGGTTTAAATGGTTTTAGAAGACTAAAAACCAGGGTACATTCTGCAATGTACCCTGCAACAAGAACAGCAGTAGCTAAATGTAGTTTGAAGCTGAATAGTTTGAAGTCTTTGCTGGAACAGCAGAGCTGTGGGACTTCTTGTAAGAGGCAGCCATAAGTGGAACCAACCTTTGCCAGATCTGGATGGATGCCGTTCTCTGTGGTTTCTTCATTTTCCTGCAAACAACTGTCACTCAGTGACATGTCAAACACGTCTGCGGAGAGAAGAAAACACAATGAGGACTCCCTGGAGTCTGTCCATAAGCGATGACTGCCGTCATCGATCGGATGGGAATGTTTACGCAAGCGGTTCATATTACGTAAATACGAGGCCATAAAACATTTTCTAAAACAGGTTCTGCATTAAACTAAACACTCCGTTACCTGAGCCAGCAGACATATATCCAATTAGGTATAAAATATGACACCATTTGAACCGTTTATGGGTAATAACGCGAGCGGGCCTCGGCAGAAATATACCTCTTATGTTGCCTGGAGCAATTCTTCCAAAAAGGCATGCTGGCTCATTAATGATAGGTCACCACACACCCACAGCCTGATTTAGAGGCATGCCAGCAGACCACAGAGCCATGCAGCCTGAAGCCATTACATCATTCCTTCACTTTTCACTGGTTTAAAGAGTCTGACGGTCTGTTATGTTCAGTTAGAGGCTGTGGGCCTACAAGAGGTTTTGAAACAACTACTAAATAAAGGGTGGAGTCACTGTCAGGTCTCATTTCCTGAAATTGAAAAAAAAAAAACCTCCAAACCCTTCAAAACAAATTTCCCCATTACAGCAACAGCATGATGATAGACAATACTTCTCCTAGCTCAACTAGGAGAAGCATTAAGTCTCCTAGGGGATTTGTTCAATTGACGCAATCAAAGAAAGAAATTTCTCACAGTGAATTTTGTATTCCAGAACACAATCACGTCTCACCCTGCTGTTTTTCGGTGGTGAGTTCCAGACTCTTGCGATCGGGAGCCGGCCCTTCAGGGGGACTTATCTGCAAAATGCGAGTCAACGTGCTGATCCACTCCTCCATGTCCTGCTCGCTCTCCGCGGCCAGCACGAAGTACGTCACCTCGTTCATCTTCAGCTCGAACGCGTGCTTCCTCAGACGGTTGTTCTTTGAGGAACGAAGATAAGTACATTTCTCACTCATTCAGTTCCTTCATCGAAGGTTTCCCACAATATTTGAAAATCGGAGGACCTGGCGTTTTTGTGATATGCAATTAATCGTAAAGCTGAGTTTGTCAGTAGGGCAACTAACGGGGGTTTTATCTTGCACCAGATGTTTGCATCTGAAACCTGACATGTTAGTTGAAAATCTGTGGTGGTATTTTGTGGTCTTGTGACCAGACAAGCAGAACTTGAGCTGGCCTGGTGAAGCATGACGGCTGCCAACACAATGAAGTGCACAGCAAACACCGTGTCACAATCATGAATTTGGTGAGACCTACCTGTACAACACCTGTGCATGAGTCGAGGAAGATGCAGCCTTTGGGTTCCTTAGAGATCTTTTCATCCTTGTAGAAGTTCATGATGTAGGAGTTATCTGTGAGCTGAGTCAGCTGGAAGTATCTCCGCTTAAATGACTGCACAAAAACCACAAAATATGTTTCACAAGAGTGATAAAGAAATTCATATTTTATACGTAAAACTAATAAGAATCCAGAACATAAAATAAAACTAAAGCCAGATATGCAATAGTGTGCACTTTAAATAATAATGTAAGCACATGTTTATAATTAATCTCTTTTATTATTTGAGAAACTTTTGTGTAGATTTAAGCTGAACCAAAGGTCAGCGTCAAACAACAGCATTTTATGTTGGGCAAAGAAAGAAAAAGTGTGGCGATAAGCGGAAGAAGAACAAGACAACAATGCATTTCTCCTCACTCGGACAGTGATGCTGTTGTTAACTGTGCTGTTGAAGTTTCCTTTATAAAGCCAGCCCGACCGAAACACACCAATTCCCCCTCCGCCTCCTCCACCACCTCCGCCCCCTCCTCCTTTGGATGAGGACAGAGATGTGGTGTCCTGTAGAAAGAACACAATCAGTCATAAATGAATAATCTCTTTTCAATAGAAACTCGATTGCTAGACACTAAACCAAGATCTTTTTGCAAAACACGAGAGCCATAGTTGTAATAAAAAATAATAATAATGAAAAACGAGCAAGATGTAAGCAGTGTGCAAAGTTTTAACTCTACCAAAAAGAAAAAAAATAAAAATAAAAATGGTGATTACAAACCTCATCTTTGTCCACATCTTCATAGTCAATCTCAAAAGAATGGGATGGCAGCTTCTCCGGTTTGTACAGTTTTCTTGAAAGGAAATGGAAAACCAAACAAGTAGTTGAATCAGTACATCTTTGATCTGATTGAAGGGGGAAAAAAATCATTTGTTGTGTTGGATTATTGCTCTCAATTGGAAGGAGCGCAAACAACCGTGTGTGGCTGCCTGCGCTCCATCGATCTCTGCCAGGAGTCAACAATAAGTAGCCCTCACTGGATCCCGCTCCACTAATTTTTACAGGAGGATATGTCTTTGTGTCTGAGCGATGGGATGAAATGTTGTGTGTGCGTGCGCGCTGTGAGGGGCAGACTGAAAGGCTGGAGTCTGTGGAGGACGGCCCTGGAGCCAACCTCTGCGAACGGTCTAACGGCAGTAAAAGCTGTCCGGGAAAACATCTCCGTTTAGATGAATTGTGGCGACTGCGGGCTGGCCACCAACATGGGGAGACTTCTGCTGGATGGAAAACATGGGAAGCCTCTTCGCTCAAATCACAGCAGCGACAACAAGCTATAATTCCTCATTGTCATGTGGTGTTTAGAGCATATTTCACTTCAGATTGTTCCATAAACCCGGAAGCAAACATGTTTACATGTAAATTCAACAAACCCTACAATTTGTGTGCCCTGTGTTTTAAATGACAGCACTTTGGGGACTACAGCTCTACAAGTGGACTCTAACTTGTCTTTATGCCTCTGTTTTAGTATATGGTTCATCCACGATGTCATGTCAGAGGTCATGTGAACTGGCTGAAAGAATATAGTGGCAACCCAGGGGACAGAAGAGGGACATTCCTGTGGCCGAAGGGTTGTTCTGGGTCAGCCTCCCTGGGACGCACTAAGCTAAAGTTAACTGATTCAGAGCAGAAACTACATTATTCAATCCATATCTAACAGAGTGACTGACATCAGAAGAATGGGATAGTAGACGAAACGTAAGGTCCTTGGAAAATTCAAGATGGCTACTGATGTAAAACAAAACAAGTAGGAGCATTTTTTCCAGTACTAAACGTTAAAAGTTCCACCTTTAATCTGAGAACACCTACTAAGTGAGTGAAAAAAAAACTGTATTCATTTATTAATTCCAGTAAAATAAATATAATAACCATATTACGTGTAAGCTGCTTTACTTTTTCTGTTGACCAGAGTATCTAGCAGCCTTTAATTGGAAAACCATCACTTCTGTTTTCTTGGGGTATAAATATGGCATGACACAAGATCCCATTTCTCTTAGTCAATCTTCTAAACGGGAAGACGAGGAGAAAAACGTAAGTCAAGTAAAGGATTGTGCAGACACACACTAGAAGAAAATAATTGCTTATCTAACTCACCCATGTCTACAGCTTAAAACGAAACAACTGAAACTGTAACAAATCAGGTTCGTTCAGGAGGCAAGCATATCTTCTGTAATCAAGACTGCATGACAAACACGACACGTTATCTACATCCTGGCTGCTTGTTTGGGCGTGTAGCTCGGGGAAAAGCTTTTCTCTAACAAGTGGAGTTTGACAAGCACTACAGGAATTTGGTCAAACGAGGCTTAGTTTGAGCAGATAGCAAACCAAACAAGAGAGATTTGGCATGAAATAAAGGACACACAGGCCAATGCGGAAAAGCGCCTGATGTTCACTGTTCGGGGTGGAAGGATTGGTGATGATGTTTCTCGTCCAAAGGCCCCGAGAAACTTGTTTGAGTGGCGACATTGGATCACGACCCCTTAGAAATTAAACAGAAATCTGGTGACACCAGATGGAAAACCAAAAATGGCAACTAGTTCGGTCTTTCATCAGGATAATATTTCAAAATTGTTGAATTGACCCAGAAATGTTTGAGCAGAAACACAATTCACCTTCGCCATGTTCATGTCACACATAAGTGTGCAATAATAGTCCTATTTTTATATGTAATTCAACTGAACTAGAAAGAGAGAAAACTTTGAACATGTGTAATAAACAAAAAAAAATCACTGCAAACAAAAACATAAAATCATGGCACAGCGTAACACGAAACAATTAAACAGTTGTCATTTCACAACTTTCTGTGCACCAACCAGCTGCAACCAGGTTCAAATACTTACTCAAATTATAGAGCTCCATCTTTGCATACTTAGTAATTCACTCTTCATAATTCACAAAAAATGCATTCATTTTTTTATATTAATATACAAAGAAATGTTACATAAACAAGGGAAAACATGTTACTACCTTGGCAGCAAGCGATAGTCTCCAGCATAGTCGTCATACTTGAACTGGACCACATTTAGCTCAGAGTTATAATATTTGCAGGCCTGAAAAAGAGGGTGAGAATGAAATATTTACTTTTTTTTTCTTTTAATAAGACCATTTCTATGGAAAATGTGGACATAAAGCAGGTAAAAAAAATATTCACAGGTGAGAAAGACAGGGTAGATGAACTGACTAAATCAAAAAATAAATAGAGAAGTTATTTATCATTAGAATATTTAAATTCATGCAGGGGAACTAAATTTAGATTTTGTCACCAGAGACAGCTTTAGCTTGCCAGAGATTGCTTGACTGGTTAAATGACTACTTTCAACCGGTTTATCTGCAGTCACAGAGGCTCCAAGGAAGTTTCACATCCTGCTTGTTTGGTCAACATAGTTTTACATTTCCTTTTAATCCATTTATACACAGCAACATAAATAATTTGTTGCCAAAGATACAAACCCTAGCAAGCCAACGGTTACTAGATTCAAATGTAACCATAAGAAAGCGTACACATTAAAAAAATATGATTATTGAGTTGTACCGATCTGATATCTCAGATATTATTCCAAGCTGAACCCCATTTCATGTACATCGCCGCTAGTTTGTCGCAGAAACACAAAAGAACTTTTTCCTTTTGCATCAGGAAATTGTAAAATTAGCGTAGGTTAAACTGACAGTCGACCACCAACCGATTTTTCTTTTCCCCTTCAAACCACATTGAATTCAGTGAAAGGCTCTCGCACAGCAATAGCAATAAAGCGCTGTCAAATTAGGAGGAGACAAAACCCGAAATAAAACAACCGGGTTTAAAAACAGACACTAAGTAAAGCATTAAATCAATGGGCATAAAACAGTAAAAGCATCTTACTTGTCTGACCAGCAGACACTCAGCCTGGAGTTCTGCCCCTTCAGGGACAGTTGAATTGAGAGTTCGTCTCTCTTGAGGCACCGTGGATACCTGCAAAAACAAATGGGTAGATGACGGTCGATTACCAAATTGAGATATACTACAAATATTTGCATATACCAGAAGGCTTGTATAGAATAAGGCGAATGTTTCCAGCTGCAAAAAAGCTGAAACAAGTTTCTTTAAACCAAGGAACTTATTTATTTATTTGTTTAAATAAATAAATAAATAATTATTTATTATTCAATAAATAATTATTTATTTATTTAAACAAATAAATAAATAAATAAACCCCACCTGTTTAGAAAACTACACCTTCAAACTTGATTGAAGGCGTAGTTAAAGTTAGACTTGTGTTATTTTACCCTTCATATTCACCCATACATTGACTTAATTGCTATTGGTGCTGAAACCTAGTAAGTCTCATTTTAATGGCATAGATTTGTCTTGCAGGTCTAAACTGCCAATTCTTATTTTGATCAAATCTGATAACACATAAAAGCGAAAATAGATAAATAAATAAATATTCCTTTATTAAAGATAGTGGGTCCAAGAGTAAATTTATGAATGAATTTTACAGGCACAGCTTAGACATGTTTTCATTTACATTTTCTGAAAATATATATAAATAAATAAAAAAATTATTTTTATTCTTACTTTTATCCTTAACAGAAATCAGTGATAAAAGAATGTATCGTCATTGCTTTTGCATGTTTTCACTGTTTCTGTATCTTATATATAACCCTTGACATTGGAAGGCCTCCTTGTCGTCGCCATAATCTTTAGCTGTTGCCTGTCAGATTCAAGCATAACTTTTGGCTGCACCATTCTTAACCGTAAACATGTCTTGTAGACTGGAGAAGAAGGTTAGTAAAATAATAATAATGATAATAATAATAATAATGAAATATTTTAAAGCTAAATCTGCCAGGGGTGTGAATATGCTTTGGCCTTATTTGTAGCGGATTGTAAATGTTCCCAGTTACACATAAAGAAAACCATGGTCTGGAAACCAAAGAAGCACTAACCTTTGGTGCGATTGGTTCATGTTTTAAAGACACAGTTAGCAAGATGCAGGAAACATGCTGGTTAAGCAGCAGACTCCAAATCAGAACTAAACAACAAAAATTACTTAACCAGATGGTGTGAGCTTGTTAGACTGGTGTTACTGTACACAAAACAACTGACTGGGTGGGATACTCTTTTTAAAATCCACATCAGCAAAATTTAGTTGGCATTTAGTTAGCTTTTATTTAGCTTTTTAACAATGTTTGCATTTAACATAAAAACAATTAGATCATTTTGTGAGGTTTTTCTTCTAAATACAGTGAAATATTTGTACTTTTACAAACGGTTACTCATAACATAAAAAATGTATACAAAGCTATGTCGTTTTCTTGACTTTATTCCTGTTTTCTTTTGTCTCCTTATAGTTTCTCATAGTTTTTAGCGTTGACGTTTGGTCCTTCTTGACATATGCAGCACATTCAAAAACTGAGTTAACAGTGCAGATTTTACAGTGGCTAAATTAGTTCAGAACTTGTTTGACGTCATGCTATTTTTTTGGAAACTGAAGATAAGAGCCAAACACCGGCTGGAGAAAAGGTGACAAAAGTTTCAGATACAGAAATCAAGTTTGACACCTGCAGCCAACACTTCAGAATTCAAAACTAAAAGTTACTCTCTAATATTTTGACACCAGGACGTTTGTCTTAAAAATCTCCCTCCATGGGGTTTTTTTCTACAGACACAACTGCAGATTAAATAAATACCCAGAATCCTTAGTGGGTTTTTTTTGTTTTTTTTTGATAGATTCAGACATTTTAATCAGGATGTCTTTATTATCATTGTACAGATGAAGCACCACAGGACTTCATTTCCATGCAGCCCATCCAAAAACAGGTGCTTGAGGCTGCAGCCATTGTGCGAGGCGCCACCTTCTTTGTGCTGGTGGTCCTTTGAGACAACTATGGTTCAGACTTTTAATCCTTAGTAGCCCAAATTATGTCCATGAATGTGCCTCATTCAGCTTTTTACAAGACACTGGGTCGAGATCAAAGAGACCTGATTTCATTTTTTACGGTGAGTGGAAGTTTTGGGTGAATATCAAACCAATGTGAATCATCGGCTACAACCACAAACAAAGAATTAGTGATACAAGCTGACAATTCAAAATGATGGTATTAGTCTAATACCATCTTGGTTAAGTTACACCTTAAAAAAGATGCTGAGTATCTGATAACAAATACGCCTGATGGCTAGAAAATGTACACTTTTTTTTTTTTTAACAAACCTGCATGAGAGAAAATGTTTTCAAAGGTTTTACTCTACACGACAAACTTTTGATCCTGAAAAATCATTCTTCTGTTTTATCAAATTTATGAGCTTACATCCACTAAGATTACTATAAATTTAAACATTTTGTGAGAGCGTATTAGAGGACAAAGGTGTTTGGTGTTACCTTGTAAGCTTAAGAACATCACCGCAATGTTCATGGTTCTTATTTAATGAATTATTTAATTTAAGGTCAGCAGTTCAAAATTTGCAAAAGGATGGAGACAGGAAAATGGCCACAAATCTCCTCAGATCCTTTCATCAAAAGATTGTTCAATAACAATAATTGGATGCATTTAACTCATAAATTACACAAATTTAATTATAAAAAGCCTATTTCCTTATCCATAAACTAAACATCACATTTCAAAACAGACATCAATAACCAGATTAAATCGCTTTGATCCATTTTTACAAACCCGCGAATGCAGAAAACGGAATAAAACCCAATCAGCACCAACATTCAGACTTTGATTTAGATGCTGTGCAGTCAGCTGGCAACAATTTTTATTTCTCCAATGATTTAGCAAAAGAGCAGAGCTAGTAAATACCTTCTCCTTGATTAATACTCTGGCAAGCCGCTTTGACTTATAAGAAAGAACATTGACAGCACACTGCAGACATAAAAATCAGAGAAGATTGCTTTGCTGCCAAATGAAGCTGGCAACCAGCAAAGCCATAAAAAAAAAAAAAAGCTTCAGTTCTGGGGTCAAAAAAAAGCAAATAGATCCCTGAAACACAAGCATCCAACGTGGCCATTTTATTGCGCAGTGGATGCACAACTGCAGCAAAGCATTAGCATAGTAATGAAGGTGCTAATGAACAAAGAGCTAAGGAGAGTCTAAGAGAATGAGCTATTGAGTGATTGAAAAGACTGTAAGCCTCTACATGCATGATTAGAGTGTGTAAATGATTGGCTTCCATAATGAGCGAGAAAGTGCCTCACAGTGCCTTTTAATAATAAGTCTATCACGGTCAATTTCATTTACAATCTTTTGGTTTCATTACCATAAACAAACAAAACGTCCTGCCAATTCCTAGCAATATTTAATGCTAATTTTAAATAAGTAAATAACTTTTTATGAAGCAGACCTGAATTCTTCCAGGAGGTCCAGCTCAACAACTGACTCACTCCATCAGCCAAGACCTTTTTGCTGTTCTGTTGTCGGGAAATGCTGAGTTAAACTAGCCGAGGTTCAGATGAAACTCTCTGACAAATGTCCAATGACAAACGCAATTTTTTTCTAACACCAAATCGTCATTCCAAAAAGGTCGGATGCAACAGAAAGGTTTCCTGTTGTCTTGTAAGTGTCAATGACTCCATAAAGCCTGAATGCAGCTGTGAACCTGTAGATTGATTTCTCCACAACGGCACAAGCCACTGAAACCTTTCACTTACCGAGAAGTCATTGTCGGGGAAGAGGAGCAGCTCTCTGAGCGGGTCCTCCTTCAGCTCCTCCCAAAGTTCAGAGATGACAGCCTCATAGTCAAGAGGATCGATCAGCTTCGGCTTTTCCTGCTGCAAATGGAGAAAGAGGAAATGGGCAAAACTTAATTTTGTTGGATCTGAACGCTATAAAATACAGTGTCTTACACGATACCATATAGCTATCCAACCCGGAGCAATCCTGTGTCGCATGGTGCAATAGAATAGATGATAGATGTTCTTTTAATATAACTTGAATGAATGATACCATAAAGCATTTCATCATAATTTGTGCATCATATCAGGCAATCATGAAAAGGGAGAAAATTGTTTGTCAACAATTTTCACAAATGAAAATATATGAAAAGTATACAACACATTTTTGTTGGGCCCTTTATGCTCCGATGTCCATAAGTAATTTCAGAGCAGCCAACTAGATTTGGCAGCATCAAGGTAAAGTGGAAGCAGCTGGATGCAGCCCAGACCTGCGAGAGGCCGCAAAAGACTGTGACAAGACAGCAACCCTAAGCATACAGCAAGACATGGTTTAACTCACAGTTTATTTATGTGTCAGAATGGCCCAGTTAAAGACCAATCATTAATAAACGCATGGCCAGACTCAAACGAAATAATGCTTACAAACAGTCTTTTGGCAAAGAAAAAAAAAAGAGATATACCTCAAAAGACTTGCAGCAGTGATTGCAGCAAAAAGTGGTCTTACAAACACTCAGCTCAGCTTGATATAAATATGTGCCACACTTTTCAGATTTTTGTTTTTTCTTAGGAAAAAAACTTAACACACAGTGTCTGTTTTCACAGTAATGCAATACTTTGTGCTGGTCTTTCACATAAGACTTTAATCGAGTACAAAACAATACAAGTTTGAAAAGGTTCAAGGTTGCATTGCTGTTGTAAGGCGCTAACACAAAGTAATACAGTGTGACAAGCACCACAAGAAAGGGAACGTATTGTAAAACGTATATATAATAACCAACAGATCATTACAATAAATCAGAGTTATCATTTTACAGATAGCATGTGCCATATCACCATCACAACACATCGCAAGACAGGGATGAAACTAGCTATTAAATACGATGCATTTGTATTTTGAAGGCCATTATGTTCGGTGATGACCAAGCAACAATGTTTCACCAGGGTAGAAAGACGTTTTACAAAACCTTGCAAACTCCTCAGTCAAGCAATGCATTCTTTATCTTTACTCTTTGCTTCCTGATTCTGCATGGACTAATCAAAAGAGCATCCATTAATAAATGGTGAAGTGTTTGACACCGTCATGGCTGAACTGACTAAATGTCTCCACTTGGGAACAAAATGCAGTATTCTGTAAAGTAAAGCTCTCAACATATTTACAAAAAAACATTTATTTTTCTGTTCAAACCGCTTTGTGTTGTTATTTTGATATACATACACCAGCTGGATTCAAGCAGAAATGTGTGTGTGTGTGTGCAAATGGCAAATAGCCATGAACATGACATTTTAGGTGTTTTACCATGACATCACAGGGACCTAAACAAGTTGCAGAGGAAGTGGAGCCGCTGCCATTGTGCAGCTTTTGAAACACCCCACTGAAAAGTGTGAAGCTTGAAAGCAAATGAGATCAATAAGTTAGCACATTAGACAGCTTCCTTTATCTTCTAGTCAAAGTAATTATGTGTTTCTCCCACTAAATAAATAATGACAGTTCCTAATATTGCAGTGCATTGAATCACACAACAGTAAGGAACTAGCCACTCAACAGTTTCTGCCACTTTTCCAGGTCAAATCAACCTTCTCACAAATAAAGCGAAAGCCGCCAACCAGGACTTGTGACATGACTAAATAAAACAGCATTGCAGGCATGTTTACAGCAGCGCATGGCAACTTCTGTCATTGAGGGAGCGGCAGCCCTGCAGCAACAACAGCAAAGTGAGAGGTGCAGCAGGTTGTGGTCAGAAACCCAGAGGAAGTTATGATAGCTAGTTCAGTTCACATCGATGCCGTGGCCCGGGCTTCACCGCCAGGTTTAGCACTCTGGCTGCTTTCACGGCCATCTCTGGCACGAAAAGTGAAACAGATGGCTACAGAATGATGGAAACGGCAGTTTTAGTTCTCTGCACAAATGTGACCGTGGATGAAAATGACTTCTGCCCCTAAGATAGTTTGCGTTTTTAACAAGGAAGAAAATTCAACCTCTTTTGTTTCCCATCAAAGAAAAAAAGAAAACAGTGATCGCTTACAGTTGTCGCTGGGGATTTTGTTCCTCATTTCTGTTTGATTGTTGAGCTTTGTTAATCTATGAAAATGGTTGGAACTTTAGCCTAATATACTCATAATTGTTGCCAATTATTGAAGACCTTTAATCTTTCTAAAATAATAGCAACCGTTATTTAAAATGATCTCCCTTAGAAAAGAAAAAGCAATTAGATTACATCTAAAAGCAAGAAGCAGGTGTGTAGTTGAAGTCTCAGGATTTTATTTGTATTTTATGACTTCAGTGGCACTTATGTGACATGTCAGTAAATGTTTCAGGGACAAGTCTAGATTTCTCCTCTCAAAAACTGGAGATTATTTCAGAATCACAGTCGAGCTGAGTTGACTGGTACAAGCATGTCTTCCGAAGAAAAGCAAGAGGACTACTTGTAGGTTTCTGTACAAACCAAGCTTAGTATCATGGTCCTAGATTTTTAATCAAATAGTACAGTCACAAAATGTAAAACGCAAAAATATACAACTGACATAATCTATGAGTAGTTGCTGTTTAACTACCAGCCTGTAATAGTGATTCAATCCATCTAAAATAAGGAAGACTGCCACAAGAAGTAGAAAAAAAAACAAACATAAATACATACAATGCTGAGCCGGGTGAAATCCGCCCGTGCTCGTTTGGTTTTTATTTTCCTCCTGAAGGTGATTTTGCTCCTGAAACTCATTGCCGGCTGCCTTCAGAGAACCATCTCCAGAACCTGAAGTCAAGAAAAGCTACACAACACGCACATTGTGGGCATGTGCTCTTTCAGAAGCAGAACTAACTCTCAGAGCGACCTTGCCTCAGCACACGTGGATGGAGGGGAAGTGGATGTGTGATTGTCCAACAGACACCACACACACACACACACACACACACACACACACACTCACAGATGGCAAGAAAGTCCCCATTGAGCGAGACATAAACCAATCAGATCGTAGAGATTCTACAAATCGCTTTTCAAATGTAAGCGAGTTAGCCGGTGTTTTAACGCAGAGTTAAAAAAAAAAAAAAATAGAGGCTTTAGTTTAAAAGCTATAACTGCGGCACTGATGATCTCTTTTGGTGCTTTTAGTTTAACATTTTCTTGGCGTTCGCAACAACACAGAAACAGACACGCCCACAAACTACCACCTTCCTGCACCAAGCAATGTGTCACAGCAACTGTGAGCCAAAATAAACATCAGCACGCTTATGAGCGCTTATGAAAATAATAAAAATCATATATATCTCACATTACAGCTAGATAAACTTTACAGCAGCTAGCATAATGCTTGTCTCATGTTTGGTTGCTCTGAGACTAGCACCCACTTCCCCACACTGAGCAGAACAGAGAAATATACAAGAGGAAACAACTTTTGATGATACAACAAATGCTCATATATTTATTTTCAGTCCTTGGCCATCATAGATTATATTCAGAGCTACAGTCAAGTTCAGTAAGAGTTCTGATGAGGCTCATCTGTCAGATTAGTTCTCCTCAGTCTGATGTAATATAATCTCAAATGCAGACAATGACAATAACTAAAAGATATAGAAGCTTCATGTATGTGGTTGTCTGTCCATTTTCTTTCTATGAGGCCCTGTGATGAACTGGTGACCTTTTGAGTGCACAAAAGCTAAAGAAATTAATTAGCAGCCAGATGAAAATGAAAGCAAAATTAAACCTAAATATTCCGTATCTACAGTCAGTGCAGCAACTTGAAATGTGAGGAGGACGGTAAGAGAGATGAATAAAACCCACCAGCTGACAGATAGAGAGCTGGATCAAACTTTTAAACATAAAATTAAATGACAACACAAGAGAAAGTCAAGATATTTCACATTTTTTTATGCGTCTTTATCATGAAATGTGTGGTGCATTTTCAGCCTTCAACAACACGACTCACATCCATTCAAGATGAGAAAGTTCAGCTATATACCAACGTTTGTCAACTGGGGAAATGATAACAGCAAATATATATATCTATATTTATCAAGTGAAACCTCAGACAGAATCTATTTCATAAGACTCGTCTTTTGAAACTGTTCTCTCGTCAATTCAGTCATTGACATCTATTCAGTATCTGCAGCCGCTCTTCCCTTCGCTCCATCCTTTCCACTGCTCCCTCCCAGCTGGCTCCACCCACCTCTGCCTCTCCTCAGCAGCTCTCACATCTCATCAAACATCCTCAGCAGCCTTCAGGTCTTTTTTCTCTCTCTCTCTTTGATACCTCTCTCCATCTGCACCCCGCTCCCTTCTTCTCGCCCTGTTAAACATCCCCTTTCATCCTCTCTCCTCCGTCCCGTCTCCCCTCTGTGGTCCTTCCTCCCTCCCAGCAGGGGCGAGGCAGGGTGGGTGTGGCTGATGCTAAGCTCCAGCTGCATGCAGGACACGAACAGAGCAGCAGACTGTCGGCTCACAGCGCCACTATGGACAAGGATAGCTGGGAGCAAAGCAGTCTGCCCGAAATTAGAAGAGAAAAGAGATTAAACAGAAGTCGGGAAAACACAGAGACAGAAAGCGAAGAAAGACTCGCCATTCTCAAGCAAAGATTTAGGAGCTTTACGTCCTGTTAGAGCATAAAAAAATGAAGGTCATACAGGGAGGGAGGGAGCATGAAAAAGACAAATATTGCAGACTGATGTGGACTAATAGCGGAAGACAGAAGAGTGCAAAGACAGCTGCTGAGACAGCAGAGATGAGCAGATCCCAGACAGAAAACATCTGCATCATATCATTAACGCAACACAGGGTGAAAACTCTGAAACTGATGGAGAGCCTGAAGTTCCCGACTAACAGACGAGAAACAAAACGATGAGCTTGAATAATTGAAATTGCTAAAACCAGCAAGGCAAAGGCAATTATGATGTGTACGCAAATAAAGTCGCAAAAGGCTGCAAGAGTTATTTAATAAAAAATAAAACAAACAAAAAAATAGATTGATTAAGAACAACAAAACGTTCATCTGGAAACAGGACAGACTCAATTGGTATTCCCTTGTTTGCCATAGCAAATTAATTTTTGCATTTACCTGGCTTAAAAAAACAAATTATTACAAAAGTCAATGATGTCGACCTTCCCACAAAGATCACGGCGCCTTACATATCTGACCATCACAATTAACAGCAAACAATTAATAAGTGGTTTCCAGGGAAACATAACCTGAGCTGACTGAGAAACTGTCACTCAATCCATTGTTTATGTTGTGCAAATTTGATTTGGACAACATCGTGGTTTTTTTGTTGTTGTTGGGTTTTTTTTGGGTTTTTTTCAGATGTTTGCTCCGGCCTCCACAATATCTGTCTTTCAATCTGAAAGTCATGAGCTTGATTTCAGACATGTCAATGTGCTGCTGGGTAATAAGCCACTTCACCCCAAATCGCCTCCAGATCCGCGCATCAGTTTATCAATGTGTATTCAACTCTATGTTTCACTGGAGGTTATGGTTGACTTTTTTATTGTCCACCTCGTTGACAGATGTGATAAAAAGGAAAAAAAAAAAAATCTTTCATAATCTTTTTTTTAACTATTCATTTTTATTTTATTATAATGACATTTTCAGCTGCATTTTATTTTCATTCTTTTGATAGTCAACAAGCTGAAGGGGGAATTCACATCATGCCATCAAGCATCAACCAGACGAATGCCTGCGACACAAACCACTTAAACCATCACACTCAAACTACAAGGGTGGTCATAAATTATGCACAATTGAAATGTTTTAAAGGTTTGATTTTGATCTGGAAGGTCATTATATGACTTTCGCCTCACCAAGTGGTTGAGCGTGTCAATTGTAATCGCAGTAAGAGGCCTCAAACGCGACATGCTGGAAAAACCATTGCCGCTTTCCTTCAGAAGCAACTTCAAATGGCTACATTTGTTTTTCTTTATAAGTCACACAATCTTCAAACTTTCCGAGGGAAAATTTTGCTCACACCTAGCGACAAACCACTGATGCCACCAAATTCCTGTTCACCATCCATCAGTTTTACAGTCCGCTTCTGTTAGTAAACATCAAGAAACTCTTAATGAGGACACAACAATTATTGTCAGAGTGCATTTATTCTGGTTTTGTTGAGTCAGACTCGATATATTTGGACAAAATGTCTGATTTGTTTGCGGAGGACCTAAAGTGCAAACAAACTTGGGTTCAGATCAAAAAAATAAAACGTAGCTCTTGACCAGGGGTGCTCAAGTCCAGTCCTCGAGATCTACCATCCTGCAACTATGAGATGCATCCCTGCTCCAACACACCTGAATCAAATGAATGGCTCGTTACCAGGCCTGTTCATAGCTCAGCCTGGTCTACTGGAGTAAGGCTGCAACTAAAAGTTGCAGGACGGTAGCTCTCGAGGACTGGACTTGAGCACCCCTGGTCTTGACTCTCTGCCAGTGAACAAGATCCCGGAAGCAGACTGTGGGTACACACGACCGTAACGAATGTGTGTGAAGCAAGGTAGCCAAGAGAAACATCTGGTGGTCAAATGTGGAGGGAGGATGAGTTAAACCGATACTAATAGAGTCACATGAAATTTATCACCACTGCTTGTGAGCCCTCAAAAGGCCAACGAGGTTTTCGAGTTAATTAGTGAGAAAATTGCCTGCAGGACTCAACCGTGCATTAGAGCGGCACCTCACAGAGGTGCTTTGTGGAGCCACGGATTTAGAATCCAACGCATCTCTATTCTCCTTTGAGGGAAAATGTGAGCAACAGCTGGTATGCCGCCATGCACACAGCTTGGACTGATTCAACCAAAGAGTTTTCTTTTAACTGGCTCGCTTCATATTTGAGCCAAAGGTTTACACGCCTTGAATGAAACATGACAAGCTCCCTCTTGAATGGATCGCCCCGTTCATCCAAGAAGGATGTGGGATTTTTGTTAAGTCCTGACCTCATGCTGGCCACCGAGGTCCTGTTGGGAAGTCCCAGTACTTTTGCCACACGGCTTTAAGATGCCCTACACATCAGAATATTCTGAAATCATAGAACATCTTGTTTGAATTAAAAATGCAACACAATTAAAACAAAACACAAACACTGACTGCAGCGAATTTGTGCTCAGTTGTTCCATGAGCTAAATGGATCAGCTGAGTCCACATGCTAATATGATTTTGGAGTGGATCTCGCTCTCTTGCCTTTCGCAGGAGCCAATAACTGGGCACCAAAGACGACAAGATTTAAGGAGGGAAGGAAGGGGAGCAGGGGGAAACAAAAGGGGCGACTGTAAAGACCTCCTTACTGCCAAGATTCAAACATTTTTTCCACTTGGCTTACAGAAAGTAGGATTTCTTGGAATTAAAAAAAAAATCTGGCTAAGAATAGTTGCTACAGATGGCTGACAGGGAACTCTGTCCTGAAGAGAGACGATAGTAAGGAGAGACATGTGTACTTTTACATAATCCATTCATCAACTGTGTAAACCATTCATTCATATATTCAGTGAAACACTTCTCATCCACCAAATACTTCTGTTAAAATCAAATGACATTTTCTTTTTTTTTCTTTTCACTCCAGGCCAAATGCAAAGAAAATACTTCTTCTTTTTTTTTCCCACAGAAACCAGATTCCTCATGTCTGACCCCACCACCCCACTCTACTCTCCTTCTTCCATTTCCGTCTCTTTGCCTCTTTCTCAGCTGTGAAACTTAATGGCCTCCTCAAGCCATTGCTCATTTGTCAGTCTTAGCAATACTAAAAAAAATATTACATTTCAACAAGGGAAGATAGAACAAGATGCGGAAAGCCAAGACGCATAACTCAACGCAAACCTGCACACTTTAACGTACTTTTAAAACGTTTCAAATGTAACGAACCTTAAAAGAGCTGTAAAAACTGCTTTTCCCACCCACCGCTCATCCACACATGCATTTCCTACTTAATGGGAAGCCGCAGACGCAGCCGTGTTGGTTACCATTATAATGATGGTCAGAGGTGAACTGGTGGAGATGTAACCCTCCAGAGTGGGAGTTGCAGCCTCCACTGACGCCTGGTCCTGCCGTGAACATATATGACCGCAGTCGGCTCCGCCCACCGAGCGAAGCAGCAAGACCACGCTGGCCGAGCACCCCATTCTCCAACGCCGTGGCCTCCGAATCCTCCCTGATCCACTCCGGATGAGCTCAGCCTCCTCTATCGGAACCGGCCTCTGCTCAGGCCTCTGGTCCCGCCAGAGGTGTTGCGTTCTCCTCTAGAAGTGTGACACCTAGAGCTCCATCAGGCCCAGTGGTGTCACGTCAAGCAGTCCCGTTCTGAAAACTTGGGGAGGTTTTCCCAAAGCTGCTCTGCTTCAGCCTGCAGCTCCTAATGTTGCTGTTGCTGAGCTGACACACTGGCAGCCCTGCATGTCTCCCTCTCCTCTCTCTCTCTCCCTTCCCTTCTTGTGTTCTCTCTCTCTCTTGCTCTCGTTTTCGTCCTCCAACACACACACACACACACACGCTGACTGCAGCTGTGTGAGGTTCAGCCGAAGCCAGACACATCCAACAAATCACACTCAGCAAAACCCGTCAGCTGACCAGAACCAGCCGCCACACGCATATGCACGCGGAGACTTCCACACACACCCAAGCCAACATTATTTTTTTCTGATTTCCATACTGCTGCAGCTATGACTCTCTCCATTTGTTTCCCAAACTACACCAACATTTTTCAGCCTTAGCTCTGTTTGTTGTGCTGGGGCCATTGTGGCTTTTGCTCTTAAGAGCTTCCAGCAAATGTTCTGCAAAGCTGCGACTGCTCGGCTAAATAACGCGTGCCCCGGCTGATTGTGATGTGTGTTATGATTTTGCCGCAATCCTGTTGCAGTGAAGTGTGAGAGAATGAAAAGTTTAGGAGCACAAAGTGGATGGAGAGAGTGGAGTGGGTGGCCTTACAGATGAGGCATGCATGTGGCGTGTTAGCCCTGCAGAGTCGACATTTGAAATCATTCAGACCTTGCTTGAGCATGAAGGCAAGTCGCAGAAGACCGACGTCCCGCATGTGTTCAAATTCCATTGCGTCACTCGTGATATCGCTGAGTGACTCTGATTTTTGTCATGTCTTCAAAACATCTGGTGTTGCTTTATTTCACCGACTGTGGCTGAACGAAAAGAAAAGAGGAGCGTTCCCAGAAGAAAGCATTTCTCAATTTGAAAGTATCTGTCATCATAAAATCCCCTTTTATTCTGCGCCAGTTGTCCTTGTTGAATTACAAACAGAACAAAGTAAAGACTTCTTTTTTTAAAGGATTAATGCAAGCCAGGTTTTTTTTTTTTTCTTTGAATTTAGTTTAACAGGCCCTGATGTATTTGCTTAAATCAGCGAGATCTAAAACAGTGGTTCTCAACTCCGATCCTGGAGGCCCAGTGTCCTACAACTTTTGGACGTGTCTGAGCTGAACGATGAGGTCATGAGAAGGACTCTGGAGATCTTGACTACATTCTGAGGATATAATTCGGCCTTTTGATTCAGGTGTGTTGGACCAAGGACACATTAACAGTTGCAGGACACCTCAGAGCCTGGATTTGAAGACCCCTGATCTAAAATGACGCCACATGGCAGCTTTGATTTGCTCCACCTCTCTCTCTGCGTCTCCAGCCAGCCTGATTGGAAGCACCTGCTTACAATCATCTCCTCCTCCTGTGTGTATTCAGTGAGTGCGTTTTCTTCCTTCAATGCCAGTTTGTCATTGTTTCTATCAGCAAACAGTTCAGCCATCTTTTCTTCTGTATTTTTGCCTCTATTATTAAATTTTTTTTTACCACTTTCGTGCATTTGACTCTGGCTTTGTCCTGCCTCGCAGTTGCGAAGTGGTATTATATATGCCCATAATTTTCAGGATATGTATAAAAAACGCCTAGATGTGATAGAAGGAGTGGATCTGCAGCTCACGCTTTCCAGGGTTTTATTTTCTTTTAATTGTTGAAACTCATGTGTCATTTTTACTTCCCCTTCACGGTTATGCAACACTTTGCGTTGGTCAATCACATAAAACCCTAATAAAATACATAAAATGCGGTTGTGACATTGAAGTAGATATGAATATTTTTGCGACCCACTGAACGTCTCTGGACTAGTCGGAAACGAGATTCAGAGCAGCACTTCAACTGGCTGTCGGAGAAAGCATGAGTCACTTATCAGTTGGCCAAAAACTACCAAAGAGTTTCTGTTTCAGCGACTGTATTACTTTATTGCAACAACTCTCGAAATGAGTTGCATCAGTGAAAATGAAACAAACTGCAAGCAGCTAAAAGGGAAAACACCAGAGAGTGCTCACTATAGAAACAGAAGATTCTTCACAGACCTGCTGATTTGTCTCTGTTCAATCCTCCTAAGCGTGGTTATACAGTGGAGTGACATTGTTGCGATGGTGTGTCAGAAAGAGTAGGAGCTTCTTAAAGAGACAAAGACCAAACTATATTTGACATATGCAGCATTTTTATAACAACTGAAGGTGACATACTTACTTGATTGGGTTAAAAATGTGCCTCAAGTGCATAACACCATTAATTTAATACAATGCTTTCAGATGCTGTTCATCTGCTGCACAGAGTGATTGTTGACAAGACAACAATCAAACACTCGTTATGGTAGCTGAAAAGCTTTTAGCATGTTTGTGCTGATATTTTGATGAAGTCTTTGATGCCAAAGAAAGGCTTTACGAGAGATTCTGGATCATATTGATCACAAAAACCTTGAAGGAAAACTTCAATACATGCAGGGGACCAGCATGAAAATTGGAGATAAATAGAAAAAAATATTCTGCTGATCGGAAATTGACCATTTTAGACTCGATCAACCCTGATTAAGCAGGGCCTGCTTCCAAGCAGCAAGCTTGGAAAAATAAAAATTCATGAAGGCTTCAAATCAGTGAACATGTTTTTACTGAGTGAGAAAGGCTCAAACGTAGCTATTTTATTTTAAAACTGAAGTCAGAAAAAACATGAAAGTGCAAAAGTATCCCAAAATAATTGCTACAGAATTTCTCTAGAAATACGTTCAAACCGAGATACGTCTGTAGTTTTTTTTAGGCTGTGGAACCAGTAGAGAGAAAAACCTCCAGCAGAAAAGTTGCTCTGTTTTAGCCGTCGACGCTTTTGATCTCTCTCCATCATGGAACATGTCAAGAATATGGCAACGTCGGCAATTTTGGGGGAAAATCTCAGATTTAGAGCAAGTAAATACATCCTCTACAATATCCACGTTGAGGCTCGATATGTGAGCTAAATGCTTACATAAAATAGATAAAGCAGGAATCTCATAATATGCCATTGTCTTCAAAATATTTAAACGTCCCTTTATTCAACTCTGATCCATCCAAACATAAATAATAAATAATTATACATGGGCAAAAAGCGAGACCCATATGTTGAATGTTTATATGTCAAATATGAATCCGATTGGTATTGGAAATGTAAAATATTACAGAAATCATAATTCAGCAGCAGACTTTAAATCTCTGTAACTCTGTAAGAAATTGGGAGTTGTTTACAACTTTTCCACTGCAAATAGCTACATTCGGTGTCTATGAATCATCCCAAAACTATTCGATGAAACCCTTGAGTCACTATTTTATGTTTAACTGAATTCCCTATATGTGTAATAAAGTTAAAGAGCTCCTGAGTTTTGCACTTTCTTGGCCTCACAACACAGAGTGAGGTAACCACGGAGATGCCGTTGGGTAATTATTAAGCTCCTCGGCTCCATGACAGTGCAGTGCAAAATCCCACCCACCACCCACTGACATCTTCATTATTATAATACTTTACAGCTATATATAAACGGCAAATAAACACAAATGGACAAACAGAAAGAGGCACCAAAGTGTAGACGTTGAGAGTTTCAGCCCTTCCTCCCACACAGTGCTGTTAACAAACACGGCCCACTTAGCAGGAGATGACAGAGAACATGTCCCGCGCAGCCTGTGAAGTGCACAAAAGACAAACTTTAACTGTTCCCACCAATCGCCTCTCCTCCTTCTACATCCACTGCCTGTCACTGAGAGCCACTCAGTGCAACATGCCTCACAGCAGCAGCGTTTACACACTGGAGCCACAGAAATGGGCTTTGTTTCTACGCCAGGTCTCCACAATGGTCCCGTCATGCAGACATGCCCACACCAACGTGCCCTCCGGTGTCCAGCAATGTGCGCATGTTACACAGCTGTCTTGATCTCATACACTGATTCACCCCGTCTGCCTTCGCACCATTTCCAAACACATGGTACATTATCGGACGGGCCGCTGCAAGTATGTTCTTGGCCAGAATTGAAAATGTCATGAAATGCTCGAACCGTAAGAGAGTGGAGACATTTTGAACCAGATTTACTGTATGTGATCATTTTATTGTTGTTTCCCAAGCTTTCTGAAAGAATTTTAAAGTTTTATTTTTTGCCACTTTTGTCTAGAAACAAAAGACTGCCATTATCCGAAGGAAAACTATAAAAGACTTTATCAGAGCCTGGATAATGACTAATAATGGCCATTTTAAAAGAATTACCAAGAAGCTTATCCCGAGAGGAAGAGTGCTAAAAGTGCTTTTACGCAGCACTTTAAATCATGATGACAGCAACTTGAGAGACCAAAATCACTTTACAGCACATCCAGAAGAACAGCTGACATGGCAATCCTGTCAGATGTGTCTGAAAAGTGCTGTTGCTTGTTTAAGGTATGTTTTACGTCAAATATTTAATTTATGGAAATTCAGTTTATTTAGCTTCAACTTTAACCCTTAAAAAAAAAAAACTCCCCTCTTAGTAATTATAGTTAAAAGAGGATGGGTTTACATTACAATGATGATGAGTCTTTGACAGGAACAGAAACGCCCCACCTTAAAACTCCATGCAGCATAAAAAAAGTCAGATCAGAAGGAAGTAAAAAGGATGTCAACTTGTCTGTTCCACGCTTCGCGCCGTCCCAGACATCAGTGTTTCAGTAGGGGCATGACTTAATGTTAGAGCTGAGGATTTATAAGATGTCTATAAATCTTCCTGAGGCATTCGACTGCCAGTAGTAAATATATCATTTTAAATACCAATGCTGATTATGAGCATTTGTCAGTGAGGGCCGTGAGTATATTACCACCCACCACTGGTGATAAGAACGACATGCAATATAAACCTTAAACTTACTCCATATTTTGACATGAACAGCAGTATGAGGTGCTAAAAAGAAAAAAAGAAACTCGTACATTATATTTATACAATGACTCTGAATGAAAACAATTCTGCATCTAGAGCACTCAGTGAAACAGCACTAGCTCTGATTCCTGACCCCACCCTGTTTGCAGCATGTCTTCATCCATCTCTCCGTCTTTCTTTCTGTGTAGCTGCTATTAAATCAAGGCCATTTGTGCCGCAAACTCAATAAAAGGCCGACATTCCTCAACAGGAATCTAAAAAGAAGCCTTGCCATTTATCACAAGAGCTTGATTGCAGAGGGTGGCAAAACCTCTCTTATCGGGTTTGTGGAAAATCACTTTTTCACACAGGGCCGTGTTAGTTTGTATAGTTGTTTTCTTGCAAAAAAAAAATTTTATTTGCAAATGGATATTTTTTTTTATTCCCTCAGGTTGCCCTTGTCCGATATCCAAAATCGTTTGATGATCGGAAATATGTAAGTGTGAGAAAGGAAAACAAAAAAGTCTGAGCCCTGTCCGGTCTGAAGAAAAACATCAACATAATAACAAAAAAAAATAAAAAATAAAAAATGCTCCTCTAAATTCCCCCTGAAGGACGAGATGAGCAAAATCAATGAGCATGAAAACACAGCTCTGTCGTTTTCTTGCTGTGTTTACATGATGTAAATGTGGTTACCGGGTTCTGCATGTGAGTAACTAGATTTAAACTGCAAGTGAGCCCGAACCTCTGAGGAAAATGACATCACCGTGTTGTGTGTAGCCGAGTACGCTCATCATGCGTGGAGTTAATGTGTTCCAGCTGTGGAGCCTCCATCACTGTAATCCCTCTCTCCCCAGCAGGACCGCTACTCTGACGAGCAATCCTTACAACCAACAGAGCGAACGCTTCACACTCTACATTTTGCAGGAGGGCGAACGCACACTCGCGCGGCGCATGTCTGTGCCGGTAAGTCCCTGAAGGTAAAACTCGAAAAACTTCATCCAACTAGGCCAAACAGGAAGGTGGAATTCATTAAACCTCGTGCAAACACTGCCTTGTAAGCAGCTAAGCTCTGCTATAGTTAGACTCCCTGTAGAGCTGGAGGCTGAATCACGGCAACGTGTTTTGATGTGGTGTGGAGCTCCACTGAGTTTATTCAGGAAAACACGCCCCTGTTGCCATGGTAGCTGCAATGTGAGGGATGCTGCTATTCAAGAAAGAAGTTAAGTTCACTGGAGCATTTGGCATTTGCAGAGGGCAAAGAAACAAAACAGGCCCGTCATTAAACTTTTCCTGACTGAAGTACGCGAGAACTTTCACCACGTCTGCAGAAACCTTATCAGCTCACGCCAAACACGACTTACCAAAAGCCGTGCAGACACTCCCAGTACCATCCCATAACTAGTGATAATGTTTCAAAGTACTTTCTCAGATGCACTTCTCAGAAAAACCACAGAATACAGATGCATTACCACAGCACACCATCGCTGACAAACAGGAAGGCAGAAAAGGTGTAAACTGAGTAAATTTCTTTCACTTACCTGATGCATCTGGATATTATTATTTTTAGGTGACATATGTCAGAATGTGTGGGTTTTGTGAGCTGACCCCTTTTTTTTCTGGTTTACTACCTTTTTTCAACACATTTTGTCAGCGCTTTTAGGGTTTTTGCTCTTTAGTCTGTCCCTATGTTGTCGCTTCGGTGAGCTTTGCTGTGAGGTCACATTTGTTGCTTATTTTATTCTCGGCCAGTAATTTCTGGTTTTGACTTGCAGACATTTGCAGAACCTTTAGTTTTGTTTTACATTGTGGTCTGCTTCAAAGCCGCTTCATGACACATGCAATGTTACTCTGCACGAATGTTCGCAAGGGACGTGTTTTGAACTTTTCTCTGTTTGTAAATCATAAAAGGTTCATTAAAAGGAACTTTTCCAAAAGTAGGATTCTGTTTCAGATGTACAAACTAAGCTTTGCTTCTCCGTTCTCAGCAGGCGGCCAACAGAAACTTGAATGTACTTGCAAAATTGGTCAGAAAACGTCTTGCCTAAAACAACTGACCGATGTTAATTCATCTCCGTAACCGTGCAGAACTATCAAGCACAAGAATGATCTTAAACATAGATTTTCATGCAGTGCAATCAGGCTGCACACAACGCAGGAAGTCTGTGTTGGGACACTGTTTATGTTGGTTGTTAACTTGAAGAGCAGAGATACAGCACACTGCCAATGCCATCTAGTGCCGGGAACTCAACACAGCAGAATTTTGTGCACTACATTAGGAGAGCGTCTCTGTTTATGCCCGTCTGAATTTCTTCTGCTTCCGCTGCTACAGCTTTCACGAATGACCTCAAGGAGGCACTGCATGCATGAGATGCTATCTGGTTCACTGGTAGTTGGTTTGTTTAGAAAAGGAAGCTATTAAAAAGTCTTTAACTAGAGCTCGAGTCCTGAGGCAGGAGGGATGTTGGGGGAAGGGGGCTAGAGAGGGGAGAATTTGGAAGGGGGATGGGGAGGGGGGCAATTTTAAAATCTGCTGCCGGGTACGGAGGGCATTGTTAAAACTTTCCAGTCGTCCTCTTTTGGTTTCGTTTTCCGCCTAAAATTAATTCCAAAATTGAAAGCAGGAAAACATCACTGCGCTTCCACTTTAGTCACTTACTATAGAAATGTTTGGACTTTAATGGACTTTAAACTTTAAATTTGCACGTGTGAAATCTGAATATAACGCCGTTAACATGATAGAAAGATAACTTTGTCATTGTTTAAAGTGGTGAAGAGAGAGAAAGAAAGCAAGTAAAAGGGAGTTTGTCTTTGATGCCTGGCTATTAACTGGACTCCATCATAAAAGAAACTGAACTTATTCTTGTGGAATGGGTTTTATATCCATATTTTGCTGCTAAGGTTTCCTTAGAAACAATCTCAGACAGCGGTAAATCAAGTACTTACGGAACATAAAATCACTTTAGACATTTGCGTTGGGATAGTTTGAAAAGAATCTACATCCGTTTGTGAAAGAAGAGAGATTTCTGAAACATACGTGAGGTATTAAAAGGAGAGCCAAGCAGAAAAAGCAGACGCACAGCTCCTCTCGGAGACCTTCATTAATTCTCTCTCCCTCATCTCCCCGCTGTCTCTCCTCCTGTCCTGACTCAGACAGCTGAGGTCGCTGATTGTAGACGAATTTTGCAACAAACTGCTCTTTCTCAAAGCCCAATGCTTTACGAAGCTTTTTATTTACACTTACTCAACATTTTCACACTTTGTCGCATTACAACCAACATCTTTCGTGTTTTTCCATCGGGAACTTACGTGACAGATCAAGATAAAAGCAGCAGATACCCGTTACCTGGAACATGTAGCACGTGTGGTTTTGGACTTTTACAAAACTCTAATAGATCTAAAAAAGAGAAGTATTCTTATGGATCCAACCCCCTTTCCTCTAGTACCCCTACATGATTTGCAAGTCACTCATAAGGCAAATAAGATCAGTCAACTTGTATGCAGCTCCATTTGCAAATTCGGGTGCATTATGATGGCCTGGGGGATTTATTAGAAAACACTGATGAACAACACCATGAAGACGAGGAACAACAAACAGATCAGGAAAAAAATCATGGAAGTTTAAAGCATATTTAGGTTAAAAACACTACCAAAAAGCCAAAATTGCAAAAGAAATCGTGTTTACCAAATAATCAAGAGACCCTGAATACAAATGAATATATATAACACTTTTCAGGATTTTTAAAAACCATATAAAGTTAATTCCGCTTCACAATTATGAACTTCTTTGCGTTTGTCTGTCACATAAAGTCAAATAAATTGCAGTTTATTACAAGAGCAGGAGCTCTTGTAAAAAGAAGGTATCAGAAGTAGAAGTACAAAATAACAATGGCTAAAAAGAAAGCCGCTGTTCATTTAATATGATTCTCCATCGCAGAAACAGAAAATGGAGCCTCTCGGCTGAAAGGGGAAGTTTTGTCAATATTAATCTGCACATCAAAATTTCATCTCACTGGAAAGAACATCAGAGCGGCATAATAAAAGTCACTCTAGCATGATGTTTATGACTCTTTCTTTCAGCGCTGACATTTAGCCTTTGTATTTTGAAGATCATATCTGTGACATTTACACAGATGGGAGGCTACTCTAATAGAAAATTTACAGGTTAGGTTTTCTCCAACCAACACGACACCAAATCTGCTTGTGAAATTTCTCAGTCTTAATTTTACTTTCAGTGCCCCAAGTCACCAAGAAACTCTATTCCACAAATGTTTTTCTTCGTATTCAGTCCTTTTTCCTGTAACTCCATATGCTTGAATATTGTGTCCTAACTTTGAATTTGACATATTCATTCTCCACCAGTACTTAATTGTGTCCTCTCCAGCCAGAAATACATACCAGCACAATGTGTGAGCTATATTTATGAAAATAAAAACAACAGCTTGATTGCAGGAAGGCTTCTTTACAACTTCTTTTTGTATATATGTCTTCGCTGCAACAAAAAGCCTACTGAGACGGTTATTTCTGCATTAATCATCCATTCACAACTCCTACACATGACACCTACACAAAGCCTACATGTAACCTCCACACCAGTCATGTCTACTAACCAGACTCCCACTCAGCTCTGCTCCGTGTCCCTCGGGTCTCAGTTCAGGCCGAGGACGCAGCTGCTCTGAAGACTTTTCCTCATGTGTTTTAATAAGCATAATGTTTCTTTACTGTCTCCCTTCTCTCCCCCCAAACCCGATCCACACTTGTCCTGCCTTAACACCCCCCAAATAGCTCTCCATGACCCCAACCATCCAACCCATTTCCTCGCAGCACAAGCAAGCTATAGGAAAACCTTGTTTTCCTTGTTTTCCTCCTAACTCTGCTAGCATGAGTTAGGAGGCATTGCCATCTTTGATCAAAATTACATTGAATTTGTTATTTTATGAATACTTTTTATGTTATCCTGGTCCTGATTTCCAGAAACCAGACAAAACAATCTATTTTTTTCTCACTTACTTCCCGGCTGTAATTTAGCTTATGTCCCACAACGATACACTTGAGTCTTGATGTCCTACAACGCAATGGCACTGACAGCTACCAGTGTTGCATTGCCCAAAAGCTGACTGCACCTTTAAAAGTAGCAAACGGTGATGTGCTCCAAACTTCAATGTAAATATCTGATGCACTGCACATTCTGCTCTCCATTCAACATTTACTCAGTTGTTCCTCACAATGGCCTATGAACGTACTTTTTGAAGAAAATAAAAAAAGACCTTAGGGGGACATTGGGAAGCAGAAAAGATTATTCATTTCTGTTTTTAAAAAAAAGTTTCCTCTTGTTGTGGATTCTTGTTGTAAATCATTTGTTTCTACCAGGATCAAGTGAAACTGTGGTGCATCACTCAAGGTCATCATATCGTGAGATCTCATTTCGACACACGAGCAAACTTTGTGGCAAGTTTTTTTTTTTTTTCTCCAGATATGATCTGACCATCAAAATGCTGTCATGATTTCCTTCAGCACTGAAAAAGAAGCTTGCTGTTCTTTATTTGCATTTTACTTTTTTCTGACTGGTGCAAAGGCATCGTTGCATTTGTCGATACCAAAAATACTAAACACCACTGGTGAAAACAGTCTTGAAAAAATAAGAGTTGGCAGCATAACAACTTTACTCAGGGACTGAATCAGCAGCATCAGCTAAACAGACACGTTTGACTTCTAACCTGCTTTCGCTAACAGCGTTAAAAAAAACCCCATCAAGTGTGATTAATGTTAACTCAAGGCTGCCATTGAGTATCAGTTTACGCCTCAATATAAAGTATTGTTTATAAATTACAGCGATAAATGCGCATAAAACTGTTCGAATGTGTTTATAATTATATGTATAATTGTATGTTTTCTTCTGAATACTTTGTATATTCCCTTATTCCCAGTTAATTTCCATACAATTTGACATTTTACGACCTCTAATCGACAAACCATAAAACTAAATGACCTCCTGCTGGTAGATACAAGTAATTGGACATACAGTGAAACATTTTAAGAGTGTAGATTATCAGCATAAGATGGAAAAATTACTTTTAGTTATTGGTCACTGGATACAAACTGACACAGGCTGTGCCAAGAAAGAACGTTTTAGTTCCTCAAAGAAACATATGGACTTTGTGAGACTTAAGGATTACGAATTTGCACGTCCAAAAATGGCGTTCCTAGTTTGAACCTGCGTGCTTCCTGTTCCGCCTTGGAAGAAAAATTTCATATCTTCCTGTCGTGAATATGGCACGAGAATGACTATGCAAGGTTTTTGCAGGGCATCGCGGTCAGACAGCAATGGCAGGAGCATTTTCAGCCCTCCTACTCTGGAATGCAGTACGAGGGAGAGAGACAAGACTGCGATTCACTCGCACAGTCACTGAACTATTCTTAGTCCACTTTATGAAGTGGACCTTCAGCACCGGCCCAGCAATCGCTCCACTGTGAATAGAGCCGGGATAGACAACAAGTGCATGCTGCGGCCCAGTAAAGTGCATGGAAGGACGTTTGAAGCTGAGCTCTTCACAGATGCAAAGTCTGCTCAGCTGCATATAAATGCAGCAGTTCTCTGCCCAAAGAGCCTATTGTGGACGTACATTAGCACAATGCCTGGAGCCCCGGGGACCTCGCTCGCTCCGTGTCATTCCTCTGCTCATGTGACCTCTCACAGGCACTGCCGTACTGACAGACACACATTTTCACTCCGGCTTTCCCACATGGATCAAACAGAGTTTTCTTCTCTTTTTAATTCAATCCAGCAAATGGAAACATAACACCGTCTTAGAAGAAGCGTCTCCGAAAAGAGCATTTCCTGTGTTTACGTCGAAGCAAAGAGCCACACCACTAGGATTACTGTGCAGTGCATTATGCAGGTCCCAGACAGTGGAGTAATTCAGTCGGAGGCGGTGTTAATAGTGACAGTGACAGGCTCGGGCTCCAGCTATTTTCTCTCTATCCTTTTTTGAATGAAACATTGAGAAAATTGCTACACACACCAAGGCCTGGCAGTGCAAGTTCCCTCTGCTGCGGGGGAAAGACAAATGTCTGCGGATCAGATTTGGAAAAAGTTCCAACCCATCTCATCCCCGTTAAGAAGGCGCGCATTAAAATCCGAAAACATGAGCAGAACCACAACAGAATGGAAAACACCAGATTATAGGAAGGTCTAAACCTGACGGTGATGCAGAAACGAGCTGTGCAGGTTAGAGATTCTCTGCAGAGTTGTTCACTGATGGGAAAGAATGAATAAGACATCCTGTTTCACACAGCCATGCATGAAACAAATAGCTTCTATGAGGTTTACACCCCAACATGTTGGTTAGACATTTGGTATGGAGTTTGATATCAAATATATGCGAATTGAGTTGGGTGTTGCACAGCGTGAGGTGCTATTTGCCTCAGCACAGTCGCTACCCTCAGTCTAACAGAAAACTCTGCGACACATCTTGAAGGTTTATGCAGCCACACATTTACCATAGGCGATCTTAAAAAAGATGAACAGTCAATATTTCTCAAAATCTTCTTTATTGCTACCTGTTTGAGTCATTTAGCACAAAATGTCTACAGCCAACAAAATCCCAAACGATCATTTTTGAGGATTCAAAAGAATTAAACTTAGCCGCAATTTTCTTAGGTTTTATATCTGCATGACCTTGTATGTTTCCTTCATTTTAAGTTTATCACAGCTAACCTACATCTTAACCATAGTTTCAGTTTTGCTCAGGTGTTTTCTCTGTCTGAGCCACTGCGACACACTCTGCTGACAAAGTTGACCTTTTCAGCAGCAATTTCTGGTGTTCATGAAGTCGTTTTGGTTGAATAATCTAAGTTTGTATAAGTTTAAGCAAACCGACATTGGCTTCAACAAAGAGGAGATCTAAAGGTAAAAGTAATTATTATTTTATATTCAGGTACTCCAGCCACAATAGAAGCCCAGATTATTGTATTTCCACCACTCTGACATTTTAACAGACCTCCCTGACGGTCTTGGTTTTTTTTTTTTTTACAATGACTAAACCCACTCAACTGTGTCATTGCACCCTTGCTGAGGCAGATGGATGCAGCACAGAAATAACCTTTTGGGTTTATAAAGTATGATCAACAAATAAATGTTGATCTTATTGTTCTATAATCAGAATTTAACTGGACTTTATGCTTATGACATTGATTTCAATTGAGTTCAAATTAAATGTTAATCATTGGTAATCTATATTTAATCTCTCAAAAATATCTTTAGATCAAGAATTTCTTTCACTTCTCAATGATCTGTTTAACACATACATTTAAAGGAATAGAAGCCCCCATCATAAAGCACTTCAAGACATCACTAGAGCTGCAGCATGTACCTTTACACAATAAACTACTATTATGGCGTGCTTAGAGAAACTCTCTGTAACAGAGTCCTAGTCAAAGGTGACTGAGATACTGAATCTTTCTCTTCCTCTTTCATCGGTCTTCCCCTAATTTTCTCACTGGGTTTCCCCTCCTCACGCAGATGAGCTCTCAAACATGACAATACCAGGTGATGTCTGAACCAATCATAGATCCTTCCAATATTATTTAACCTCTTAACTGCCTTTGTAATGTAAGTCAATGAACCCATGAGGTCACCAGTGTCATCGTTACAGACAAGGTTGTTGAATATGAAGGGTAATACAAAGAGTCGGAATCTGAATGGAAATAGATTTAATACATATACAGAAATACACTCTGTACTTAGTTTTTAGGAGTAATAGTTATTTAAAACAACATATCAAATACGATGAACAAATTAACCAAGTGGACAAAGAGCTCATGTAGGAAGCTGGGTACATGTGGAATAGTAAAGAGGTTATAGAAAGGAAATTTCACACAATTTAATTATAACCTAAATCATGGTGGTGGGAGTGTGAGAACGGCGAAGGGATGCAGAAGATCAGAAATGATAAGGTCGGAAGGAAAAAGGATAATACATAAAAATCGACAGGAACGCTTCCTGTTCCATCCTAATTGACTTCTAACCACTTTCTCTCCTCCGACACGATTGATTTTACGGATTACAGGCTGGTCCAGCAAACACAAGGCAGGGGTTCCAATAGCTGATGCTGCACACAGCTCATGGCGAACCAAAAATTGTGTTGGCATCTCTTTTTTTGTTGAAGCACTACGGCACATTGCAGCTAAATCAAGACCAACACAGATCTAGAGCAAGCCCAAACCTTGCACGCGCAGGCAAAGTTGAAATGCTTTGTCCACACACACATAGAGCAAAATGCACGTACACTGCTTTGCGCACTGAGCAAATAGGCAAGTCAGCGGTCACATGCAATGCACCCCAGGTGGTCGACATGAAGTGTCACAAAGAGGAAGCAGAGTCAGACTGACAGCACGTCCTTTTGACCACAGACAGCCACAACATATCACTGGGACATGTCGACCAAGAGAGGCCCACTAGCAACAAATGTGCATGTCACAGTGGGCGACGCACACTTTAGCTACGGGAGGCAGGGCAGCCTGGTCAGGGCATTGGAGCAGAAAACATGGCAAAAGACACAAAGCAACCGTCCCACGGGATGAATAAAAACAGGCAGATGAAGAGAAAGATGAAAAATCTACAGCGAAACATGCAACGAGGAAGTAGAAAATCATCCTGATTAGAGATAACTCATTTATAAAGTCTTTATTGCTATGTTGGGGGTGTTATGTTTAGATTTAGAGACGAAGACTATCCATCTAGATTCTACATGGAAATTGTGACATTTAACCCAAATTTGAGACATACTAAAAATAAGATGTAATGGTCAGCTGCATTAATACTTTCCATATTGGTTCATTTCCCTCACTGAAATAAAAAGAATGTCTATGGGAGGCAGATTTATTAATTCGACATCAATAATACAATAACATTACCGATTGAAAATAAAAGCATGCGCCACTTATTTCTGTGTCCTGTTTTAAAAGGAAGTATTTTGTTCTGGTAATGTTTTATGATAGCAGAGGGCCGATCAAGTAATAGACTTTACGTTTATTATCACTATTTATTTCAGAGACAATAGTAACTTCTACATTTCAGGGATTCCCCCAGTGTGTCATAATGCCTCGCGGGCCACCAGGTTTTCCTCATCTTCCCCGCCAGCCTAAGTGTTGTCTGTTTATTTTAGATATGTGTTTTATACACCAGTAACGGATTAAGCGAGGCTTATAGTTGACACTTTGAACTGGGCCAACAATTACCTAAAGGAACTGTGTAAAATATCATATATAAAAGAACATATTGATGATGAATGAAAGTGGCTCGAGAATGGAGACTTGAGGAGCCCCACACGAGATCTTTGCTACCTCACATTTGTAATCATCACGACATAAAGTAGGCATGGACTGCCAAATACGATCTTAACAATTCAAAGACAGACTGATTAATTGTGCGAACTAGATACACAGACAAGTTTTACGATTTAAAGCTGTATAACAGACACTGATTTGTAATTAAATGCTCAAATCCAGAATTAACTTGGCACAGAAGATGACCAGAGAAGGACACGAAGAATGCCGAAGACAACGAGAGGCATTTATCTGTCAAAGCAAAGATAGAACCATGGTGATGTAACGCCGCAAACCAAAGGAATGACCTAAAGTGCAAGGGTGACTGCATGCACAAGCAAGCCTTTTCTGCTGGTTAAACAAATTATGAGCCGCGGTGATGCCAGGGTGAGCATGTTGGCCCAAGTCACTGGCTAAGCGGCTGTTCCATGGAAGCATGGAGGCATGGTACGACATGTGGTTCATCCCACCAGGCAGCCGGAGTCACAAGAATGACACTTGTGTGCACGCCGCTGTGCTGCTCGGTTCAGCTGAGAGCCATAATAAACAGTCAGTGCTCCACAATACAAGAGCGTTTCTTGTTAAATTGCTTTAATTGCTGCCCTAGAGGACTGTTTGATGTAACGACTACCTCATTTCTTTTCTGCAAACAACTCATATTTAATTTCTTCATTAGGTAGTTGATGTAGAGCAGCTCAGTCTCTGACAGTCTCTGCTAAGATCTGATAAATCCCTGAAGCAAAAGGCGCATTTTTTAGGGGTTTACCAAGGCTCGTACTTCCCTCAATCCTGCATCTATCTTCTCCCTGCATATTACTCTCTGCATATTTAGGAATGGGTGGGCTGACCACTCTGAGAAACACTCTGAAAGCATTGATTGCTTTCCCAGAGCTGCTCATCTGAAGAAAAATGCAGCTTCAACAAGCTGAATTTTCCAAGTAGTATGTTGGTTGCACTCACAAAAAAAAAAAAACCCTTTCACTCTTGTTCTCAAAAACCGATATCACCTAGAGACACACAGAGCGCAAACAGACGCCACATGCAACAGAGACATAAAGGAAAGACGGCATAGAGAGGAGAGAAGGAAAGTCAGTGGAGGAAGAAGGGAAACTGATGTTAAATGAATGAATGAAACTAGAGAGCATGAAAAGAGAGACGAGTCCAGGTTAGTGAGAGGGAGAGTCTTCACGCTTCGGCGAACGTCATGCCATAGGGCCCGATTCTGCTGACCCGCTTTCTTTCGCTAACAAAGGCTGAGCTTTTGCACAATCCAGAAACCTTTCCACACGTGCACACAACACATTTGGAGATTTGCACGCCCACTTAAACAAAGCCTGTGTTCACAAGTGGGATATGCAGGTCCACAGGCATGTTTCCACTCAGGTTTAGCTCCATGCTTCTATTTACATCTTTGTGCACAATATATATCTTGAAGCTGATCTTTTTCATCCCTTTTTGACGATTGCATTTTTGATATAGAGGAAAGAGTTGAGATAAAGAAGTTTGTGAAAATACTCATTTTCACACTGGGATGTCTGATAAAAATGTACATATAAATATAACTCCACATTTTAATGCTTTCCATATCCATGGTTACCAGTTCACATTCAGCACTGGTAGCAGTAGTAATAGCTCCCTTATATAAAGATATAAAGAGCTTCCAGTGTTGCCTGTCTCTGATATTTCTCCCAGCGTCTTTCACTCAACAGGAGGTGGGATAAGGAGCTTTGTCGGTAGGCCTTTCGTTTTACGTTGTGAAGGTAACGACTACCTGTTTGAGCCTTCCTCGGTTTTGCTCATACAATTGACTCAAAGCCTCCTGGAGAAAAATGTTGAGAGCACAATGGGAAGTTGTGTTTCGCTCTCTCTTTTGCCTACTGGTGTTTTCTCAGCATAAATATTTGCTGCAAGGTTAACTTGCTGCATTGAACTGTCTATGTTGGCTACATGCTGATTCAGGAAATTGTAAAGTGACTGCAAAGTCAGTCACTTTACTATTTTACTTTTTAAGTGATCTCAGATTGTGTTTATTTTGAACTAAAACTGAACACTGAATTAAAACGTCTTTGTCTTGGAAGACCCAAGTTGTTACAATTTTTTGCATTTCTTTATCCTCTAGATTAAACATTGAAAGTTCTTAAAATATGGTAACCTTAAGTGAAAATGGCTCACTGCATCACTGCATTTTAAAAAAAAACAGGAACAATTCTGTGACTCTATTTTACAGTCTACTTTGCTCAATTTAATACAGAAAAATCAATTTGTTCCTTCTTAAGACAGTGTTGCCTTAGGGTTTAGATAGTGTAGCAGCCTTCTTTCTACCAGCTGACTTGCAGCACACAGCAATAATTGGGGGAGAGGTAGTGCTGTCTTACACTATTCTAAATAAAAACCACTGATTACCCTAGCACATTTTCAGAACAGGAACAAAAAGCTACCATTCGCACCGGGTCACCAAAATTGGACGGCAACAGTTTGAATAAATGTTGCCTCGTCCAATGGATCTCATTTCTGCAGCGACGTTCAGATTTCAGGGTCAGAATTTGGTAGAAACAACATGAAAGCATGGACCCATCCTGACCTGCATCAGTGCTTCGGCCTGCAGCAGTGATATAGTCTGGAGAATATTAACTTGGCCCATTTTGGACCCCGTAGTACCAGTGAAACATCTTTAAATCTCCACAGCTTTGTTCACCACGTCTACACCTTTAGCGTTCCAACTAAACACGGACGCTTCCAGCAGCATAATTCAACATGACAGTGAGTCATATTCCAATCACCTCAATCCAATAAAAGCCCCCTTTGAATGGGAGATCTGCATTAAAGATCATGTCAACATGGACCAACCTCTGATGAAATGGCTCCCACACATTGCTGAATATGTACCTTGCAGATTTAAGGTAGCCAAGGTGCGCCTAATAAAGTGGCTGATGATTGTATTTTCTTTTTAATGTTTAATGTTAATGTTTAAGACAAACATGAAGCTTCTGACAGAAAGAAAATTGCCTATTCCGCAATGAAAAGTGACATTTCTTCAATCATTCATGCACTATACAGTCATTTAAATCACGTTCACTGTCAAGCAATTCCTATCCAAACCTATATTCTCTCTCTGTGTGTCTCTCTCCCGTAATTCGTCTGTCCTACTGACACAGTAACACCGAAATGAAGAGATTGGTGGAGTGGGAATAAAAAAAAAAAAAAAAAAAGACTGGAGTGGAGTGGAGTGGCCTTTTCCCTGTGCTAATCTCCGTAGGCTGAAAACGCTCAGAAGAAGATGCAGGATTCATTTGTCTCCTTCCAAATGAATCGGATGTAAAAACTCAAATCCTCTCGTTTCTCTTGTGTGTTTTGTGCCTCCCCCTCCTCCCACAATGTTATCTGTCAATCAAAGCCTTTCATTAGTAGGCGCGACACACCCACCGCAGCGTATCTTCCACGTTTCCCACTGTAATATCTTAATAACATAATCGGTCGTAAATTAGGCTCGGCAGAACTCATTTTCTCATCGTTTCCTCTCATTTTCGACCCTCCATTTTTTGTGTGTGTGTTTTATTTCTCAATTACTTGAAAGCACCAGCATCAATCCAATCCAACAGGCTTTCAACCTCTATATCAACGTTTGCATGTATTTCATCCCGATTCATTCAGAAATGTAACGCGATTATTCCGTTTGTAGTTCTATTGAGCTGCTTCCCCTGCAGGATCGATAGAGCTGAACAGGCGCTGCTGCTGCTGCTGCTGCTGCTGCTGCTTCTGCTTTCTGCTGCGGCTGCACTGCTGCTTGCGCTCCACCGCTGCACTATGCAACGTGAATGTCAATGTCAGGTTTTTTATATATACAGCTGCGGTGCAGCGGTTCGGCCAGGATACCATCCATCCAGAATCGCTTGCGTTCAAGCGCTACAGGGATTCATGTCTCTGCTATTTAAAAACCTGACAGGTGTTGATGGCTTTTCTTTCCCCTTTTTACTCCCCCACCAACCACCACCAAATAAATATGTATTTCACAATCCACGGAGGTCCACTCACCGTCACTGCGGAGTGTCTGACTGCGTTGCACGCCGTCTGCCGTATCTCGGCCGCGCTCCCCGGTTTCAGCAGGTTCTTGGTGAATCTCCGGGTCGATTCGGCTGCCATCTCCTCATCTGAGCGGACCGAGTGATCTCTGCGACAGCCCCAGTCGGTTCCTGGCCCCTTCGCACCTAACCCGATCCTTCTGAGGTCTGTTTACACACACGCATTCGCGCACGCGCACGCACTCGCACACACATACGCTTTACGCACACCGCCGCGAGTCGGCGATACGCTCGGCATCAAGTCGGTGGCTTTCTCAGACATTACTCATCGCACGGGGCTTTCAGACTAAAAGTACGATTCATAACCCAGAAATGAATAACTCGCTGCCTTCAATCGCGGCTTTTATTTTGAAGGGGCACGTTAAATTTCCGTGCTTCACAAGATTCCGTTTTTTTTTTATTTTTAGATATATGTATGTATTATTCCGCGTTAAATTGTTTTAGCTGCCTATTTTAACTCATTTTGAATCAAAATGTTTTATATGGGTTCTCTACATTTACTTGAGAGGAATAAAACTATCACTTCAGTTTTATTTGCTATTTCTCTCAGGCCTTTATTAGAAACAGCTCATGTATTGGCTGGGAAATGTCAGACAGCCTTTAGCAGTCCAGTCACGATCAAGGCAGGCTTAGAGTTTAGGTTTCAGACGAAGGACACACACGAGCCAACACTGACCCCTGGTGGAAGTTCTTAGCTATGCCATTCTAAAAGCCCTGTCGTTACGGTCCCTCTTTCTTTCTGAATAAGGGTTCTTCACCTTATTACCAGCTTGTATCTGCATTTATCCAAATTGATGGGTTAGGTTTAAAGTGCAAGGTAAACACAAGCAATAAAAACAAAAATACATGTTTCAGTCTGTATTAGGTCAATCTCATTGCAATTTAGCCTAATTAATTTGACCTATTGTGTGATAACAGTGCAGTCAAGTGGGGATCGTGGCATGATTGGAGGCTTTTATTTATGGGTCTGAGAGAGAAACTTTTCGTCTCTGTTGATGATTGTTTTAATGCACACGTAGCGCCTCCCAGAGGACAGCTGGAGAATTATTGAATGTGAACTAGTATTTTTGTAGTTTCTTACTTTAATAAGGGAATGTGAGTTGCACACACGTCTAGGGCAGTAGTTCCAAAAATTTCCAGCTTTTGATCCATAAAATAAGAACGCAAGAGGCTCCCAAAGTTTTTATTGAATATACAAATATTTTCATGTTTTTATTTCATTTGAGTGAAATCAATGAATGTGAATGCACAATGAAATCAAATAGTTGCATCTAGTGCATTTCCTTCCTTGAAAATAAGTGAAAGTGTATTTCATAGTCGTATTGCCTCACCAATAAACCAACCTAGAAAAATTACAATTGTGATTATTACTACCACTGGTGGTATGTTTTTAGGGTCAATGCAACATCCAACTTGTCAACAAGACAAAGAAAGAATCAAAATAAATTAGTGACATCATTGATCCTTGACATTAAATGTGTCACTTTATTCCTTGACATTGTGGTTGTCAGTTAAGGGGTATCAGGTTTCATGATCTGAGGTACTCTAGTTTTTTACTGCCGCTCAGCCCTCCTCTAGAATGTTCAGTTCCAATGGTATCTATGAGATCAGCAGTGATGCCATAACTCTATGATGCCACAGAGGAATCTCTCTCTTGAATGTAGCTCACAGAGAGCGTTTTGTCAGACCTGTTCCTCAGTTCTATTGCGGCAGATCACTCTACAAAGCACGTTCGGAAAGTCATTGAAATAAGCGGCATATCGATTCTAGATATCGCACGCCTTTCAGAGCAAGAACATCGACATGAAGCAACAACAGCTTGCATGTGACCATGAAGCTTTTCCATCTAAGCTTTCATGGGTTGACATAATGGACCTCGATGTCCAAGTCGACTATGACGCTGTCGTTTTTCCTTTCGAGGATGACAACGACAGCCCCATTGAGCCGGAAGATGTACCAACAAAGATCCAGGGGGAATCAAGTCCTTCCGGCAACTTTGAAAGTTCAACATCTTCAGAAGTCCAACAGGAAATAACTCAGTCTGCTGGCTTCGAGATCACCCCCTCAGTGGAAGTCGTGGACAAGACAAGCCAACGCGTCATCGATCTCACAAAGCAGGTGGACGAACTTAAAAAAGAGTTGCAGTGTAAGACCTTTGATCTCCATGAAGAACAAGACCGAAGGATTGCCTATCAGGCTGAAGTAAAATCACAGCAGGAGGAGATTCAGAGACTGCAAAAATTGTTAGAAAAGGAACGTCACCTGCAAGTCAAACAAGATCATGACAGAAACGTGCCAAAGGCTTCTTGCGCTTCCAAAGTTTCAGCCGACAGGAGCCTTCTTCAACAGCTCGATTACTTCAAGAGGGAGGCTGCAAAATGCGCCTCCCACAATAAAGGTCTCATAGAAGTAATGGTTGAAGAATATCGAGTGAGACTGAAATATGAGGAGCAGCTCAAGCGTCACACTGAGCAAGCTTCTAAATATATAGAACAGGAGGAAACGGTGAAGTCTTTGCAGGGTCAGGTTGAAGACCTGAAGATAAAGTTAAAACTTGCTCTGGAAAACATCCAACCTGGAGTCTCCACCCAACCAGAGGCCCCCCCTGCAAACACAACGCTCCCAACAAACAGAGGAGTCCCAGGTAAGACAGACCTCTGATCCACCAGGGAGGTCAGAGGAGAAACAGACCTTGGATCAACCGGGGGTCTCTATCCATAGCCTGGCTTGGCCTTTGCACAGACCAACACCCAGGTTGCAAAGAGAGGAGTCCACGCAAACCCAGACCTCCTCACAAACATGGATGGCCGAAGAAAGACAGGCATCCATGCAACCAACCTCCACTGGTTGCATGAAGGGCCTTCATGTTGGCATTGGCCGGAAGGGCAAACTATGCCCGGCTCGGCCTTTACGCCAACCCACACCAGGGTGGAACTAACCCTAACCTAGGTTAGGGTTAGTTAAAACCCAGGTTTTGCCATGTGTGTGTGCAAGGATAAGTGTGTTAGATGATGGATGGATGAATATTTGTTAAAAGTGTCTGACAGTAGAATATGAAAGAGAGAATGTGTGAAAAGTCCTCTTGCTCTGCTACTGTCCACAACCAATCAGAACCAAAGACAAGCTTTTGGTTCTGATTGGTTTCTAATGTGTTGAATGTGTCTGAGCACATTCAACACATTAGCCTAATAGAGTACTTACTAGTAGACTAGTAGTAGACTAGTAGTCTACTGACTAGTAAACTAGTCATTAGTAGACTACTAGTCAGTTGACTAGTACTCTCTACTGACTAGTAAACTAGTCAGTTGACTAGTCTTCTCTATTGACTAGACAACTAGTCGGTAGTAGACTAGTAGACTACTAGTCAGTTAACTAGTCTTCTCTACTGAGTAGTAAACTAGTCATAAGTAGACTACTAGTCAGTTGGCTAGTCTTCTATACTAGTCTATTACTAGCCCTACCCTTAACTAAAACATAATTTGCATCTTACCTCTAAACGTTACCCGTGACCCAAAGAAATGAGTCCATCATATTAGGACCGGGCTTTGGTCCTAATATGACGGTCCTAATGTGACACTGGACATACAATGGTGAGTTCACACCAAATGCATTTTGAGCATCTGGCACGTTTGGTTTGCATTCATGGTCTATGTCAAGGCATGTCGAGGGCTGTTGCGGTGCGCTTCGAGCGTCTAGCTCAGTCCAATTTGAACTGTTTGAAGCGTTTGACACATCTAGCGCTTCCAACACTCCACATAGACTTTGAATGTAAACCAGATTCGCCTGACGCTCTAAACGTGTTTGATGTGAATGGACCAGTAGAATGTTCAGTTCCACTGGTAACAATGGCATCGGCAGTGATGACATCACTCTTTGACGCACCAAATGAATCTCTCTCTTGAGTGTAGCACACAGGCTGCTTTTACAGACCTGTTTCAGATGTATAAGTCATAAGTTATGAATCTCCTACAGGAGCGTTGTTAAAATTATTTGAAGGCACAGAATCAGCCCAGTACAGGTTCACATTCTCAGGTGAGGGAGACTCACCTGGTATAATATATATTGTGAGGGGGCACGCAGCGGTACGAGTCACATTAAAGGTAGTGGGATTAGGCAGAACAATAGGCGCCTGCCATACATTGCATGTCAGTCATTGCCCTCCCTATGCAGGTCCCAAAAATCATGGGAATTTCAGTTACTTGCCTTGTTTTACATCTTAACAATCAAACCAAGCGTCTTAAAAACAAACAAAAAATAGACGCAAAGCACTTAAAATCACTTAAAACAAAGCCATTTGTTTTAAGTGAAAGTTTAGGGGTGACATTATTTGATGTACAGATTTTGCTAAAAGGGGATTTCAAAGCATGTCATTCTTTTCAATGCTGAGTAAATATGATCAATTTAATCATTTTTTCACTGTGAGATTACACTGCTTTCGTAAAATATTCATACATTTTAAGGCTTTTGTACATCTTCACTAGTGGTTTCATCTAATTAATCCATTTCTATATGCATTACAAGGAACCTAAATTTGAGTCAACATAAAAATTACAGCTATAAGAACTAATTTGTCAGTTTACTGCGGAAGCTGAGTAGTGCAATGTATCAACACATTTACGGATGCAGTGAACATAAAGTTCTGCAGCTCCACCACATCTCACCTCACTTTGAGGATTAAATAATTACACTGATGTTTTTAACTGAAGCTACTTTTAGGGCGGAGGGGGAAAACAGTTGTGCGTCGGTGTTGATCCTCTGGGTGGCAGCATAGCACCACAACTTCCACAAAACAAGTTATGCCATTGTGCCCATGTTTCATTGATTTAAGACACTCACTGATTTTAAACCACAAGCAGCTGTAAATGAAAACACACAGAGGCGCTCCTGACGGCAACTTAAAGACACAAATTACAACGACATGCACATTTTGGACTGTGGGAGGAAGCTGGTAACACCTTGAGAAAACCCACACGTGCTCGTGTTTATCAATTTCGTTTTGTAGTTGAAGGAAATTGTACATGTTTTATTCTCAAGAAAATCAAGTTCGGTCCAAAATTAGTCATACCCTCCTCAGATTTGTATTTAAAAGATATTTGATTGTCACAGATATGTAGTGTTCATGCTCCAGGTCTGTTCTTGTCGTGTGGGAAGGATTTATTTTTCTGCTTCTGTTGATCACGAATGCAAACACATGACAACAAACATCGAGTGGCCGATGCAGCATGGACTGCTTCAGAAGATACAACAGTATCGAACCCAACAGAACAAGATCACAATAGTGTAGTTTACTAAATTACACACCTGTATGGTACAGATCTTTCACATTCTGGGAGAAAAGATCAATCAAGTCCAGAAAGAAAGTTTTTGTACTCGAAGGTCTTGCAGACTGCTTTAATTCCAAAATCCTGCCATCAAAAATGAAATGGCCCTGATTGTAAAACTTTCATAAGTGGCTTCTGAATATTTCTGCAGACTTTATGCAAATGTGTTGCATTGATATGGACAAATACAACTAGAAAAGATTGGACCACAAACGAGAGGATTTTGAGGTGCTGTCTGCTGTGGTGCATGATCTCCTTTGATGTGCTCTTTGCAACGTACAAACCAACACCTATATTACACCCTGAAGGGAGAATATGTAATAAGCTTTGAAAGAAAAAAGTTTAAAAGCTCTTCAGAAAACCTTGGGAAGTATTTCTTGAATCTGGCTTGGCCAAAGCAAAATAAAATAAAAAGGAAGAAAAACTGACCTTTTTTGGCCATGTATAGAGATTGCATTTTACTGGGATTTTATGTGATAGGCCAGAAAATACAAACCTCTACTTTGATACCCTCTTGGAAGTCATGCAGTGGTAAATAGAGTCTGTCTGTGAGTGATTTAACCTCAGTATAAGTCCATTTGTTCGATGAACACCCCTGAGGTCTTTTAGATAACATCAGTGACTAAACAGCATCATCAAGATCGAGGAATTGTCCTGACGGGTCACAGTTAAAGTTGTGGAGAAATCGAAAATGGGACAATCACCACAAACCAGTTCAATCCATCATCTGCAAACAGTCTGACTGAGAAATGCAAACGTCTCAAGACATTTCTGTCCTCCTAAAGTGACAGGTGGGCAGCCTGGAGGCCTGAAGTAACTCTGGAGGAGCTGCAGAGATTCACAGCGCAGTCGGGCGAATCTGAGCAGTCTCGAAATAACGCTTGTTAGCGGTTGCAAAAGACTTGGAGGAAGTTTCCCCTCCAGAAAGCCAAACAAGTTAATCATAGAGTCAGATCTATGATGGATGATGCAAAAACTGCAAAAAATAAAGAACAGCAACGTCCTGTAGTCAAGAAACGCCTGTTGGTATGCTTGAGCATGATGAATCGTAATGTATTAGCCAGGCAGTCATCAACGCACTGAGTCCCCCACCCCATAATCCCAGCCTTATAAGGCTGACAGCAGAGGGTAACTGAGAGGTGAAGAGTGAAATGTGTAATGCGGAAAAAAAATAGAAGAAAAACTTGCAACGGCCAAGACAGCAAAACGAGGGAGTTTAGAGAGTGAGAGAAATGCTGGATCACTTCAGGCACAAATTGGACATAGTGCAGCTTTAGCCAGGCAATATTTCTTGTCAAGTCCCCAGATTCAATAACAAGATAGCCCTCTTCAACATCCAGAGGTTTCCAAATCCAAGATGGTCTCGAGGATTGAGGAAAGAAAAGGGGCCGTTCATGGCCACAGGGTCACATTTCCTCTGACCTGAGCTTTGACTAAGTGTCTAATTTTAATTTTCTTTCTCACACAACAAGGAGTGGATGTCTATCTGCAGTTAACATATCCCTGCTGGCAGCACAGAAAAGAATGATTCTAGTAAGGTCAGAGTTTGTGTGTGTTAGAAAACTCTTAAAAAGCTGCAGGCATGATGCAGGGATTTGAGTTTTGTGGGAAATGAATCGGTCTGATGGTGGACGTGAAGCCACAGAGGGACTGCTATGTATGCAGAATGAAATTTGGAGATATTGAAAAGTAAACAAAAAGGGATAAAGTAGAAATTAACATTAAAATAAAACAATTGGGAGCTTTCTGAATACTTGTTTCTGTTAAACTTGGACAAGCCAGTGTCGACTGAAGTATGCTTCATGAATCTTTCCAAATGAAGAATTAAAGTTAAAATTTGTATAAAGTTTAAGGAAGAAGTGGCTAGTTAAGCTACACCGAGGAAGCAAATTTTCCAACTTTGTTGCTAGTACATTATCAATAGTGTGTGTTCTTTTTATTTTGTCTATTTAAAAATTAAAAAGAAAACTTTTTCACTCCTTTCAGCTTAAACTAAACTGAATTTATCTGTGAAATTTATAAAAGCCTTTGAAGCGCATCTGATTAGTCCCTACAAAACTGTCTAACGTTACAAATGATGACTGACACCCATCACCTGGAAAGCTATTTTACTGATCCTTTCATCAATGGGGGAAAGTCATCGAGAGAGATTGAATCTCTAACTATGATTCTTGAGCTGAAGTCACACGAATGAGTCTCGACACAGAGGTGCTATGTAACTTCAGCATCATCGGGTCGTCAGCATCAGTTTGTCATGGTTCGCTCCAGTTTTGTGCATTTTTCGTGCTTGTACAGGTGATTTATGTTAAAATGCAGAAATCGACCTTCACATTAAGTTTGAGCTTTCGGATATTAAGCAGCATCATATTCTTATTAGTTCTCTACTTAGATGAGCTACCTTTTTGGAGGAGGGGGGGAGAGCAAATTGTGTATATGTGTGTTTTAGGTGTGCGTGTGTGTGTGTGTGTTTAAAGGAGTGTCTGATGCCTGGGGTGAAATCAGGCAGATAAAAGGAAGTGATGAGGTCTGGATCTTCAGCATCCTGACAGCTGTAGATTAAATTAAAGAACTTCTGACAAATCAAACAGATTTCGCTCTCTGTCTTTCTCTCCATCTCACTCTCTATCCCTTTTCACCCCCAGAGCCCACATCAGGCAAGCTGGGTGCGTAGCTTTAAACAAAATGGATTTCATCTTTAAGGGCTTGAGTGGGCTTTGAAACGGCACCAGCTGCCGGGCCTGCTTGTCAGTTGCTTTTCTTTTTTTTTTTCACCCCCCTCTTCTGGACTCATTGGCTCAGCTTTTTCCTCCAAGAGACTTCAGCAAACTTGAGCCATATTGCGGCAGATAAAGGTAGAACATCGGGTCTTCAAACCCTGACAGTAATTGAGAGATGAAACGGACACATTTTCCAGGTTCTGAGAAGCCCACTCCGATCGGCACATCAAATGCTCTCACTTGGGATTCTGGCGGATTGACAGGGAGCCGTGCTCTGCTCCCACAGGATCACGATTCTGCTGCTAATAGGACGTTAGCACTTCATAGCGCCATCAACTGGAAGATGAATCCAATGAAACACAGAAATATGTGTTAAACGGACGCCCCCTAAAAGTAAAAACGAAGCGCATATGTGCAACCTCAGCTGCGTCTATCATTATCGTAAAGTCACGATACATTGTGCGACGATGTCTAACTGGAAACATCCTTCACATTTATCGGCGACCCTGCTAAACATAGAAAGCACTTAAAATGAATAAACTAACCACTTTCAGCTGTATCACGAACATTTTAAAGTAATTTTTCTCGATCAAAATCCAAATTACTCCTGTGGCGAATGTTTAATTGTTTGGCCAAGGCCACCGGATTTCTATTTCAACTTCACATGACTTTTGGAAGAGAATAGCAAAAGGCATAAGATACTTTTATACTTTTCCAGACATCTTTAAATCTGTGTCTCCACTTACCAGTGGCCATTTCAAGTCATAGCACCAGAACTGCTGAGCAAAATTCGCGTTTATGTTTGTGATGGTAGGGTAAAATCTACTTTAACCCTGAGTGTAGAAACAGCTTTAAGCAAGTTTCTGTTTTCCTCTAACGTTTGAAGATCAACACACATCTGTGAAAGGGATGCTCTCTCATCTTTCTCACACTGAAGAGAGGCAATGAGATATGTTTCTTTTTTGCATGTCAAATTTTAAATGATAGGAAGCCTTCATTTTCTAGAAATAGCAGATCATTCATTAAATCCTACTTGACACTGATCAGCTTAAAAAATAATAAATAAAAATAAAAATCGTTTAATTGCAATTAATTTTATAGGACATGTTAAGGTTGCAATAGAGCGTGGAACTAGTGATTCAATGAAACAAGGAAAAGACACATGTATCATTTAGTTTCATAATTTCTTTCCCAACAGAGAATTTTTTGAATGGGAGTAAAACTAAAAGTTGTAATGTAATGGGTGTTTTTATTTTTTCACAGTGCAAAAATTAAATGTGGTTTTGTTGCTTGATTTTAAAAAACAACAACTCTGTGCAAATTACACTTTAAACCAATACACAAAAAAAAAAGATGTGTTTTATGCTCTATTGTATGTTTTATAAGTTTTATTAAGTGAGGTTAATTGTTAAGCTGGTTATAAAGCCACAACACTGTAGATTGTGCAAAAATTACACCGCATATAATCTCCAAGTCACTAGAGAGCAGTGTTGGGCAGCGATGAAAGGGAAGAGGGTAAGCGTATTCGTGTGTGGGAGAGAAACTCGGCCGTATGCAGCCGTGTTTGGACTCACAAATGCAAGGCTGCAGCAGCTGGCCAAATAGAGTGAGCAGGGAGTCACGCAGAAGCTGTGTGTGACTGTGTGAGGAGGGAGCGGTGCAGACCGCTGAGGAGAGGCCTTCTACTCGCTCCGACTCCTCAAACCAACAGAATTAATAAGCTCGTTTGCCAAGAAAAACACTCTAATCAGTGGGTTTCCTCTCATTAAAAGTTAATTAGTTTGACACGAGTTTCCTGCAGAAGAAAGTATTGGCCACTTAGAACTCATTAGAGCCAAAGGAAAACATCAAACTGAGGAAAGCAGGAGAGGGGAGAAAGAAGGAATGAAGCACAACACACACACACACACACATATTCAAACATTTTATCATCCCAGCGCACGCTGAGAGACTCACGCAAGCTGGCAGATCTACAAATGTGTGTATTACTTTGTCTTTTCCGTCTGTTAGGAAAAAAATGTAAACATCCCTGCCAGTAGACATATACATAAAGTCATATATAAGTATCATACGTCAAAGAATCCTACAAGTACAGCAACCTGATTTGAATGCTTCTCTAGAGGTCAACAAACTTCTAATCTGAGGTGTGTCTGAAACCTGAAATATACAATTCAGGTATATTGTATATTGTTGTTGTTTTTTCCCAAAGTCTTTTTGTTATAGAAGCTGAAATAGAATTAATTAAAACAAAATTTAAGCACTCAAGTTAAAGAATGGGGGGCGGGGAGCATCCAGTGATGTTCAAAGGCATGTGGAGAATCCCACAAACATAAAGGCACCAGCCGGCCAGCAGATCCAGATCTAGAAGAACAACCTTTTCTGTGAGGCTGAAAGGTTATCCAAAAGCAGCAACCTAAATTGTTGCTGATGTGACATACTGCTGTGCAAAAACATAAAAAATAAATAAAATGACAACGCTGCAAAACAGGCAGAATTCAAATTGAACCCGCGCTGATGCTGCAGTAAAGTTTCATGTTTCTGTGACTTCTTCACATCTCTTCGCAGCAACTCGTTTCTGAACACCCACTTCAATATTTCATTCAGTGCTTTGCTAATGAAATTTTAGGGCTGATGCTGAAGACAAAGGCAGAAGCAAATTTGTGAAGAAACTCCAAGTGGTTTAGAATTAGGAAAGAAAATCACAGAATTGTCCTGTAATGCCAAAATAAACACAAAGATCTCTAAAGTGCTGACAGTTCTAAAGATCTCCTTGTGGTCAGTCCAAACCCAGACGCAAATTGAGTCGTGCCTTGCCACGCTGCTAAATGAAGTAAGGCACCCACACCCTCCTCTATTTCCTCCCTCGCTCCATCTCTCCGCTGCTCCACAGCTTCACTGATCTGTCCAGCCTGCTTAGACTTCCCCTTGTTAATGAATCATGAAGTTTGACTTTTGCTCCTTAATAAGCAGTGTTTTGCAGAGAGCGTGTGGAAAGCTAAGAGTTTGTTTTTGTTTAATTAGCTCAGCAGGTTCTCTGTCCACGGGGCTCATTAAAGGGAGACGGCTCGGGGCCCGCTGAGCGGCGTCCAGCGAGGAAACGCTGAAAGGCGGGCCCTCGCTGCCAGGTGGCTGCAAGACGAATGGGCCCGGGCACAGGCTGAGACGGGGCAGGAAGCGCAGTGGCATTGGGCTGCGAAGTGAGGAACAATGATGGGAAATGTTCTGGTGAAAACATGCGGACTAGCGGTGAAAGACGGCTGGGAAGGGGCAAAGAAAGAAATGAAGAAACAAAATCAAAGAAAGGCTGACGGAGACAGAGGTTTTAAATCCATTTTTTAAAATTCTTTTTATGCCAAAAGAGACAGTGCTAGCAACCATGCAGACAGAAATCCAAGAAGACATGTAGTTGTAGAGGTTAAGGTGGTCATTGCTCACGTTTAACTTTAGGTCAGTGATATAAAACTAAATGCAATCTGTTTTGTCTCAACCTATTGATCTGATTGGATTTAAACAAATGTGCTTCCACAAGAAAATGTTTGTCCAAAGAATACTTTAAGGTACAGACAAAAAAAGCCAATGATAAATAACTTCCTAGTTTTACTCAGCAGCTAATATGTGACCCAATGAGACCTTCTTGCAGACCAAGTCAACTTGGGCAGTCTCTTTTTAATTGTACAGGCAATTTTTTAATAAAAACACATTAGAAAATTGCTGCTGTAGTGATATTTTAGGGATCTTGGAGGATTCCTGTGAAGTGCATTTCTAACACTAATGTCACCAATGCTTGTCTTGACATTTCACGTTTAAAAGAAAAAATACTAATACAAAAAAAGTACTTCTATATATATACATATACATATACATTGACTACGACACAGTGTACAAAGACTCTTTAATATTGTCATCTTTAGCTGACACAGATTGGAAAAGTATCTGTCCAACTAGAAAACATGCATGAAAATATGACTTCACTTGTAATATATACTCATCGTGGCAGAAGAAGAAAGCAAATATATATTTTTACTAAAGCAAATTGCAAAAAAGTAATAACCCACAATGACTTGGATAAGAACCTTTGAACTACATAAGACAGTGAGACGATTTGAACACGTTAGTGTGGGGAGTCATATTAGATTAACGTCCTGCTAAGCAATGCGTTATCTGCATCCTCAAAACAGTACAACAAAGGTTTCATTGTGATCAGCACTCTCCTGTCCATTTTATTAAATATACTGATTTGCAAGCATTTTAGAACAGAGAGAAGAACACGATCAGCTGTTTTCTCCAGACGTGTGATCATGTTTGTCGTAATCATGGGTTATCAAAATGTTATTTTAAACGGCTTCTCAAGATTCATCAGTCTGACCACTGTTTTCAACATACTTTGGATTTTCCTTGTTAGACTGTGGATTCTAGCTTCAGTTTGGATTTTCAGTAATCAGTTTTGTTTTGGGACAAAGCAAATATGGCCCCCTGGCGGTTCTGGCTGCATTAAGGAACCTCAGCAGAATTAATCGGTGAGAGTCTTTGTGAATAAGGAATGAGAAAACATGTAAATGTGTTTGACATGTAGGGAAAAGAAAACCCCGGGAATGGAGTAAATGTTAAAGGTATCATTGTAAAAAAAAAAACAAAAAAAAGAAAACATGACCTTTTGAGCCTGTCGTCTCTCTGAAAATAAGCAAACTAAAATTTTACCTCCACTTTCCATCCTGGTTCACATATGGAAAACTGCAATCACCCTATGAGAAAACACCCCTATAGAGGTTTGTTAGTAATATCACCCAAAATAGGTTCTGCGATTCATACACAACCGATTTAGAAGCAGATGAAGGCTTTACACTATAAGGAACTGGAAATTTAGACTCTTTTCTTTTCCCGAATCATCTCAGTTCAACCTCGTTTGCACAGATAACCTCTAAAGCCCCGAAGATAATGCCGTCGTGTCATGAATAAATGAAGGGGCAGCGGTTGATTTAAGACAGAGTCAACTAAATGTAAGACAACACAATAAAGCTATCATAAAGTTTCATTAAAACATCAGGAAATCAATTTACATTCTGCGCACTCGGGTCTTAGCCTGAGTGATTATGCTTCAGCAGCACTAATTAAACAATGACTGATCATCGTTTTTCCAGAGTAAATTACACACACACACAAAAAAAGAGGCTGCTGCCAGTTTGGTGGAGCCGGGCCAGAGCTGTGCGCCGCGTATCACTGCCTTACCTGGTGACATTGTGTTTTTGTGTGAAGTGGGATGCCAAGGCGAGACGTCTCACCTGTTAAGGAGTCGTCGTCTGCGTTCTCCTGCCAAGCTCACCTGGACCGCCTCGGCTACGCCGATGACCTTGTGGTGGAGAGCAACTCTGCACGTGTAAAGCTTTCGACTGAATCAAAGCAAGTCGTGGGGTACTGTTGGAAGACAAGACAGCTGAGAAGAAGGTGCAAGTTGCAACGGAAAATAAGAGCAGCGCCGTTGATCCTTTGGTGAGTTTTTGGTGCTCAGATGAACATGAATTTTGCATGCTGCAACACATCTGGAAGATTTTAAAGAATTTGGGAAATTTTTTGATCCGACTTCAGTTTAGTGGATTTAAAAGATAAATATAAATATGTGCAGCTCTAGAAAAAATGAAGAGCCACCAAATACTGATTTCTGAACTCTGCCTGAGTTAAAGCATTAGTGTTGCTGTTTCTAAATGAACATGAACTTGTTTTCTTTTCATTATCTAAGGTCTGAAATCATCGCATCATCTTAGTAATTTTGACCATTTCTCATTTAAATACCAAATAAATACTACATTTTTGCTTAGAATTTCTTAGACATGCTGTCAGTAGTTCATAGATGAAACTAACAATGTTCATTTTACTCAAATACTATATGTATTAGGAGTAAAATCAGAGAACTGACAACTTTGCAGGGATCTCTGAACTTTTTCCAGAGCTGCATGTAAGATTTTCTTTTACTTTATTGACTTTGAAAAGGTGTAGCTGGTCGGGTTAAAAACTTTTGAAAAATACGATACAAACTGATCATGTGACCAGTTAAGACAAAGAAAAGCGGATGAAATGAACAAATCTATAAATGCAGAGAAAACAAGTAAATAAAAGCATCAGTAACAGAAGAAATAACTAAAGAAAAACATTAGGGTTATTCTTGAAGAGCAAAATTCACTGCGCTTGCAACAAAGCTGGCTTGTATTCCCTTAGTGAAGTTAACTTAAATTCAAAAAAAGTCATTCAACTCAATCCCACATACATTTCAATATATTCTAGTTATCAAAAGTTCTTTAAGTTCGGATTATTATAAAAATTAGGCTAAAAGGTTTTCTGTCAAAGACAACCCAGCAGATTGCATCAAATCGTCGACTTGCAGGACGTCAGCCGGGAAAAATGCAGCAACTGAGAAGGAGAAAAAAAAATAGCAAAATACTAAAACCCTTTTCCTCATTATTATTATTATGGGATATTTATGGGTAGAATTTGGAGGGAAGAGGTCAATTTAATGCAATTTGCAACAAGGCTGAAACAAAAAGTGTGGAAGAGGTGAGACGTGGTCATTATTTTCCACATGCACTGTATCTTGCATTTTGTACCCGCCTCAACAAAGAATGATTTCATGTGATTTTATTTGACCTATTGGCTGTTGTGTGTGATGGAAGTGCATTCGTGTGAAGCCAATTACAATAATCCCCCATCAGGGAGGACACTTAGAGTTATGTTGATTTGATCAGAGGTCATTTTCCTCCATGTTTAATGGGAGTCGACTGGCCGAAGCTGGAGCTGAAGTCAGATCAAACGACTGATAAAACGTAAAAAAAAATTATGACAACACAGTCATAATTCTCCAATTGTTTGCTGCATGTCTTCCCATTCTCTCTCCTCTCTATTTTCTACCCATTTATTAGAAAATAAGGGTCAGTAGAGACTAAAAATTCTTTAAAAAGATTTTATTTTCCTTAAATTGTGGCCAGTAAAGAAAACATACTTGAACTAATCTGTGATTCATTTTCATGTAATGCACAAAGATTTTTGGAACTATGCCTGACCCTTAAGGCAAGGGTTAGAGGTAGGGTTAGGGTTAAAGGCAAGTCCAGTCCCTGAGAGCTACCAACCTGAAACTTGCATCCCTTCCCTATCACACCTGAATCAAATGACCTGCTCATTGCCTGGCCTCTGCAAAACTGGCCGACGAGGGAATTCTGCACGGATGCAGCTAAAAGTTACTGCATGGTAGTTCTTGAGGGCTGGACTTAGGCAAATATCAGAATGTTGTCTACTAAACTAAATAATCCCTACTGTTTATAGGTGTTGTGTCATAGTGAAATACTCTGTGCGACTTTTGAACAGTACACCGTTTTCTCTCTTTTTAAACCAAAGTGAGAAATTTCCAGCAATTTGCAAGAAAAACGTTACGTCTAACAGAGTGAGGATAAACAACACGTACAAAAGGGAACTGCACTCAGTTATTTGTTTTCAGAGGAGCTCTGAGGGCGATGCGGATCAATGGTTGCTGGGAGCATCTACATCTCCAACATCAGAGACATTTGCATTGTTTGATTGTGGCTAAACCAAGTTTAGACGTACAGTAAGAGTATTAGCCCAAAGGTTTGTTCCAGACTTTATGCTTTTCTGTTTATTAGATACATATTTTTTGTGTATGGGGGGAGAAGGTAGGGTTATATTTAGAGAGATTGATATTCTCTATTTACAGAATGAATTGCATTAACCAAACAGGAAGCTGCTGGCATTGGATTCCATGCAGGGGTTAAGGGAGTGTCTGGAGTTAAAAAATATCAGCGTAACCTCTGCTTTAACCCCACATATGAGCACTTATTGATTCATTCACTTTGAAGAGGTCCTTGAAATTGTTTTGATGAGGAACTATTGTGGCAGTCTGTGGGGGCTTCCAAGGCACTAGTCCAAATGAGAATGTCTCCAAGCTGGAGACACAGAGACAGACAGAATCACAAAGGCTTGTGCAGAAAGACAGACACACAGACAGCGCACCAACAACAAAAAAAGGGAGAAAAAGAGTAAAGGAGCTATAAAAAAAAAAAACAGAGTAACCCTTGTTTCAGAAACAATGACTTTCCTGCCAATGGAAAGTGATGGCTGAGCTGTTGCAATATCCATGTCTCTGACAGAACTCAGAGCGTATCAGGTTTATTGCATTACCTGGGGGGGTAAAAAAAAGGGAAAGGGTAGAAATAATCAAAAATGCATCAGAAATAATGCACTTTTCAGACTCTATCCATCATTGTTTCGGCACCCTCGATCCTTTACGAGAAGTGAGCGAGCCGCGGGAGGGGGTGAGGCACTCGCTGCCGCTCCCGTCGCCAAAGAGCAGGGTGGGTAATTAAATTGCGTGTCGCTCTCTAAGAACTAAAATGAATGAAATAGATGAATGCTATTGCATTATGCCACAATCGTGACCTGCAGAAAACTAATGGCGGAATAATAGTTTTAGGTACTGGGTCTGTCTCTCTGACAGCCTCTTGAGTGAATATGCAACAGCACCGGCAGTCAAGACGGCTTGTCCTACACCTGTAACGGTCTCCCAGCCTGTTAGCCTCTCCTCCTCCCACTGCCCTCCCTCAATCATGTAATCCATTGACCTTTCCGTCTCCAACATGTCACGTCCATACGGCTCTGAGTTCAAGGGCAGCACACAGTCCAAAGGGGTTGCACCGTTTTAGGTCTTTCTTCTCTGTTTTCATGGTTACTTTTGAAGCACGCAGCCAAAACAGCGGCCCTTTTTTCTCCCCTCTTTCTCTCTATTCAACATGCCTCCCAGAGATGGGCGCCTTGCTTTGTAGTTTGTTGACGGCAAAGAGCTGAGAAAATTGTCCTGAAATCCCGAGCAAAAAGGAGTGTAAATAAAAGATCAAACCAGGCCTGTGAGCAGAACCAGCGGCCTGGTACTCAGCGCAATAACTCACAACGTGTCGCCATGTATTAGCTTGATGCGTTCACTCCGGGGGTGGAGAGAGGTAGCCAGGAGCTCTTCTTCTTCGCCGCCGCCGCCGCCGCGCTGTTTACTGTACAATCACCAGAGGACACGCAGGATAATTCTGCTGTAAAGAAACACGGCTTACTTCGAATTTCAACTTTCAAAAGTTGCTCACCTGGGACGTCTTCTCCACGTACGATTAAAGAATTACAAAGCTCAGACACTGAAAAGAGTTTTCAGACTGCAGAAAGGAGAGGTGTTGGGTCGTTTCTAAGGCCAAGATGCTGGTTTTTGCTGGCAGGAAAGAAGTTTGGCAGTTTCAAACAAAGCGCAGGTCAAAAATTGTGGCGCGTGTTGCTTGGGACTAAAAGAAGCCTTGATATTTTTCACAGACGGTCAATTAGGGCTGAACAACAACCTGCAGAGATTTTGAGATCCCTCTTCTTTAAGATTTACGTATCTAAGTCGGAGGGTTGTGTTAATAACTTTAATCTAAGTTGGCTGATTAGCCTTTTAACTGTTAATACATTGTAACAATAGCAAAGTTCAACATTCGCATCGTGGCCAAAGAATTGATTGGCTTTTGACATCAAGTTCAAGGTTTTAAATCCTCTCATGTCATCCATCAAACAGTTTCTGAGGTTCAAATTGCTTTTAATGAGAGATCAAAGAAAGAACGGGGCTGAATGACCCAAATTTAGGCGTCCGTTTTTTTTTTTTCTACTTGGCGCCAGTCACTTCTCCACATTTTTCTTCCTTGTATTAAAACACAGTAATCTTTTTTGGGAAATAATGCGTGGACCCCAAACGCGCACGGTCGGTCTCGTTCCTGTCCAGTTAGCAGCGTGTCTGAAGCAGATAAGTGCAGGTCAATGTTTCTAACTCCTGACCGAAACATGAGAAAACGCCACTGATATCACCTCCTAACCACATAATTAGCTGAATGTAACTGTGGGACACAGAATAAGCCTCTGGATTGAACAAAAAGCCAGTGAAAAACATTGTTTGCTTTATATTACTTCTATTTTACATCAGAATTCTGACTCTCCTCCTTTATCTAGGTTTGGGTCTGACAGAACCTGATCCAGAAGAGATATTCTGGGGGAGTTACTCAGGTTTCTTTTTTATTATATACTTATTTTAAGTTTTGAGCTCGATCCCCCTCATACTCCGCTTAACAGCTTAAAACAATTCACGATGAAGCTTAAACATTTTACCCAGAACATCAGAAAAAAGTGTGTCCAATACATCTCAATAATTAATTAAATGATCCAAAAACAGACAAGAGAAACCGTTTCTGCTGTCTCCAGCCCAACCTTGAAATGAAATAGAGTTGAACGCTTTATATTTTAAAGCTCTTTACCCGATCAAATCTGTTTGGTGAAACAATGTTCTGAGCGCTTTTCTCCTCATTTCTTCTGTCCATGTTGAAAACATCAAATACCACTGACAGACATACTTAACATGCATTTAAAACAGCCCTTTCAAAAAAACACACATGCATAATATCATGCATTTTACTTGAACTTTTGTGTTATTATTGTTAATGCCATAAAACTACAGTATTTCCTTTAAGGTTACCATACAAGTCCATGCCTAGTAGACACATGTAATGTTTTATTCAGGATCATACACTGAGTGTGTATTTTGAGTAAGAAGTGTATTAGTTTTTTTCAAATCCCTTTCATTTTAAATATAGATTTAAGCCAAAAGGAAAACACATTCAGGCTGGGGCAGGAGGACGGCTGAATGGATCCTCACTTTGGGTTCCTGTTTGGACTCTTAACGTCCAAACAGGGTCCTCCGGCTTCCCACCTGGCACATCCTGGAGCATGCATCCATCCATCCATTTTCCATCACCCTTCTCCCTAACGGGGTCGGGAGTTGCTGGTGCCTATCTCCAGCTGCGTTCCGGGCGAGAGGCGGGGTACACCCTGGACAGGTCGCCAGTCCGTCGCAGGGCAACACAGAGAGACAAACAGGACAAACAACCACGCACACACACACTCACACCTAGGGAGAATTTGGAAAGCCCAATTAACCTGACAGTCATGTTTTTGGACTGTGGGAGGAAGCCGGAGAACCCGGAGAGAACCCACGCATGCACAGGGAGAACATGCAAACTCCGTGCAGAAAGACCCCGGGCCGGGAATCGAACCCAGGACCTTCTTGCTGCAAGGCAACAGCGCTACCCACTGCGCCACTGTGCAGCCCTCCTGGAGCATGCATGTCACTTTAAATTGCTCTTAAGCCACTGTTGTGCCTTGTCACTCCACACCGACTGCTCCTGCATGAATCCTCCATTTGAACCCAAATATTCCCTGCTTTAAGAATTCAGATTAGAATTTGTTCCTTGCAATTAACTCTTTAGCAGACTTATCCCTATGCATTATTCAACTCATGCTGGATAGGTTCATATTGACACAACACGAGGTCAGTCAGGTGATTCTTATTTATAAAGTGAAACATCAAGAACATCTTTAATAAATGACTATGCTCCTCTCCTGTGAGACTTGTCCAGAAGATGGCAGCACCCAGCTACGCTGTGTCCTCCTCTGATCCATTGTGCCAACCGGTCAGGCGCATGGACATGCATTGCGCCCCCCTGCTGAAGTAACGATGGAGCCGCTTTGTGGCTGCGCCCTGCAACCCAGCGTGGACGCCTGGATCGGACCGAGGGCCTGGGGGGTATCTGGTTCTTTTCACTGCGTTTCCCTTTCTGAAACACGTTGAACCCGTTAAACTGTGGCTTCGCGAAATCCCCACAGCTGATCAGCAGTGAACGCTGAACGCAAACCCCCAGCAAAACGCCCCGTCTGGGAAAATAAGCAGGGGGGGACGTCAGCCATCTCCGAACACGCGCCAAGACAAAATGTACACACACAAAAAAAAAAAAAAAAAAAAAAAAGCTTTTTAAGCGACTCCTCAAACTTCGCCGCGGCCTTGAAGACAAAGTTGCTGTCCTATTGTTAGATCCAGGCGGCCTGGGTTTATTTCTGTTTGTGTATGCTGCAGGGGGTTGGAGCTCTCGCTCCTGTTAGCCCCACCGTTTGATTTCCTCTTTCACAAAAAGGCCGCAGTCAAGAGCTCATGTCGAAAGAATGCATGCAACGACACACACACACACACACAAAAAAAACAAAAAAAACACAAAACAAGCTTGACTGATAAATATCTGCCTTTCTTTATGTTGCAGTTGTTGTTGTTGTTGTTGTTTTCTACCCCATGTGTGTTTTAATGTCTGTGTTTATCTTCCGGGGCTGTGCCGCGTGTGATCTTCCTGGAGTGCGTCTGAAAAAATAAAATAAAATAAAAAAAATAAAGTATCGCGCACAAAACAAAAGCAGCATGAGACTCCTCCAACCCTCTAATGATGTTTAATGATACCTATCAGTGATGGAATACACACGCACACACACGCACCTTTCTTTCTTTCTTTTTCCCTCCAGGAGTCGCAGCTCCTCCCCGACTGTGGAATTACACGCAGGTGATAATCAGGTCAGCCCGCAGCTCTTCGGGGACTGGAGGTATTCATAAACATTCCTGCCGCTGCTCCTTTTTTGTCTCAACTTCCTGCGGTAAAAAGAACGGTGAACGCGCTCCAGTCGAGCCAGCACAGGCCCCTCGCTCGCTCGCCCCTGGGTGCGCCATCCCCGTGTCTGTCTGCGCGGAGAGGGAGACACACACACACACACACACACCTTCTGTTAGGGATGCAAAAAAAATAAATAAAAAATAAAATACACACTATGTAGACATATCATCAGAATATTAACCACCTCATTAGCATGAAAATCCCTCCTAGTCATCTACGTCTGATTTGACATTTGGCATTGGAATCAGTACCTTGACTTAAAATAATATCTAACAGCGTTTCTACGTCTCATTTAAACGCTGAGCGACCGCGTGTGTGTGTGTGTGTGTGTGTGTGTGTGTGTGGGGGTGTGTGTGTGTGTGTGTGTGTGTGTGTGTGTGTGTGTGTGTGTGTGTGTGTGTGTGTGTGTGTGTGTGCGTGTGCGTCTGTGTGTGAGTACACATCACTTGAGGTTGATTCTCGAAGCCAACTACCTCCTCCTCCACGTTCAAAGCCTCTACAAACAAAGACCAAAGGAACACAAAGGCGTGGGTTCAGTACGTGCCTTTAAAGTTTCCAGGAACGTCAGCCTCTGCTTTTCAAAGATTTGACTCAAGCTCTGCAGTCAAATAAAAGCCTTTTTTTTTTTTTTTTTTTTTTTGGTAAATTGATTAGGCTCTAAACTTTTCAGGTTTCTGATGTGACTCGATGTGAATTGTTCGATACTCCTGCCTGCCTTCCACTGGCAAGTTCACAAACCACGTCTTGTTCTCCTTTCTTCTCCAGTCGGAGACCCCGGGGCCTTTTGTTCAAGCAGGTGCAGAGAGGGCTTCTGGGAGGAGAGGAAAAAAAAAAAAAAACACTAAATGCTTCTGTGACACCTGGAGTTGTAGGATCTGCCATTGATTTAAACTTTTTGCAACATGTGTTTGTTGTAGATTTAGCATCGTTTGATTTTGTTTTAGTTTTGGAAACTTTTTTGTTTGTTTGTTTTTTATAACTTTTCCAGAATTCACCATGCAAAAAAAAAAAAAAAACTTCCAACTTGGTGTTATGTTTGTCACTCTCTAAACACCAGATGTACTTTTTTTTTTTTTTACAGCTGTTTAAATGCCTACATTTTGTTGGTCTGATTTGATACATAGACTCTTTTTTGTGATTCTTGTCATTTTCAGTTTTCTAACTGATATATTTGGGGTAAAAAAAAAAAAAGAAAAAGGTTCATATTTGTAACAAGTCGTAATTTCACTCGCCTTGACAAAAACAAATCTCAGTGTCAATTTCATCAAACTACAACACAATCTTTTGAAGGTATTGGGAAATTTTAGTCATGCTTTCATGTTTTCTTTGGCATTTTGTCTTATGACTTTGCATGTTAAGAATTATACCAGTCTACCAGTGTTGGTAGAAATCTCCTGCAGAGCTTTCTGTGTTGCTGTCAGTCTTGTCCTACCGCCTTTTAGGAGTTTGAGTCACATTTTCTCTTCATTATTTTGGGGAAAATGTCCAGTTTTTTGTTTGTTTTTTTGCAATACTTCATATCTAATCATTTCTGGGGGACTGTTTTCACTGTGCCACTGCACCTGGCATTCCTTTCTCCAGACTGATTCCGTAACCTATCGACTAAGAATGCAATCAAGGAATGAAGATGACTAAACTTTTCCGGGTTCATCACATTCATGGCATCAGAAGGTGTTTGAGAACATAAACTCAAGAATGCCTGTGCCGAATCTGAATCAAAGGTGCGTAACCTTTTAGTTCAAGGATATGAACATTTATGCATTCATTGCTGTAGAAACCATTTAACTTTTTCGATTTTCCTTCATCCACCGTCGATGCCTAGTTATCCTGGAGGTGTGGGTCACTGTGTTTTCCCTACAACACCTTTAACATACCATACAATCATCAGTAGTGTGACAAATAAATATGCGGACAATTTTCGGTTCGTCAATGAAACCATACAAAAACGAGACCAATGCATTTTTCTTATTATTAAATATTTATTTAGAAACAAATAAATACCATATTTATGGTGTTGCAACACCAAAACTCAATGATAGGTAACAGAACGGATGTTTTCCCCCAAGAGATACAGATATTAATAAATTATATAAAACTAACAGTGCCTTTGTAACACTACATAAAACACCTGAGTACTGTTAGTAGTACAAGTTCGCCCTGATGGAGATCTGCATACAAGTTGTTGCTAACCACAAAGTGATGCAAAAATACATAATGTGTCAAACATTTACTTCTCTTTTGATCCCCAAACAACGATGACTGATACTTTCTCAGAACCGGTCTCTCTTTCTGTGTGTCACCAAGACATACAGACAGATTTGGGTAAGAAATGCGAGTGAGAAAATCTGGGCAGCTCTGTCAATCACTTCTTCGCAGGATGTTAAATGAGGTCATAAGTTCATAAATTTTTTTTGTTTTGTTGGTTTATGAAACTTTAAGTCAATTTGTAAAACAGAAAACTGTGGCAGTAGCGCCATGCAAAATAAACAAAAACGCGTGTACACACACCTACCTATGAGGCAAGTTAACCGTCAAGTTTGTTGACTATGAGAGGAAGCCAGAGTTCATTGGAAACAGCCTTAATAACTGCATCCTTATGCAGCCCTTACATATTTTTTTTTCCCCAACGTTTTTTAGCGTCCATGGAGCAAAACGTCAAAGAAATATTGCTAAAATATTCAAGTTCACGTTCTGGAAATGGACACACAGTAGAGGGGTATCTGTGTGCCCAGTAGAGGTGGGCTGCACTGATGTGTATTTACTCGATCACATCCTCTTGAATTAAATGTTTGAAAGAAATACTTGTCTTAGCAGCTTCACTGCTCTACACTTTCGGCCTTTACTTGAAGAACGTCATTCAGAAGTAACACCACTTGTACTTGAGTACAATTTTTGACGACCAACCCACACTTTGTCACTTCACTGAGTGAGCACTCTCAAACTAAATATGCACCAGACACACACCCACACAGTAATGGGATCCTTCTCATATAGACAAAACCTTCTTCTAATGTTTCCCATTTGCTGAGTCTGCTGGACTATTTTGAGGGCAAGTAAGTGTATCTTGAGATTGGTGGGAGTTTGATTTTTTTTTTCAACAGTGCACACATTTCCAACAGTGGGGATTGATTTAAAAAATCTTTATATTATTAGAAAAAATATATCATTTCCAAAATATGTGTTTTGTACGCCTTAAATTAGAATTTTGTAGAGAACCTGGGTATTTTTTGCTTTATTTTTATCACTTACTTACTCACATATGCGCTCGTAACAATACTTTCTATATTCTAAATGACTTAATTCATAAATGTATTTTTTCGTTTGTTTGTTTGGGGGAAGGTTTGAACCTGCCGTCTCCTCTTTGTGGTCACCTGGTCACGTGTTGCCATGGAAGCGCGCCCATGAGCAGCGCCGTCAAGGAACTGGTGTTTTCAATCAGCCTCACAGGGAAAAACATCCACACCGAGTGTTTGGATTCTGTTTTGGGTTTGGTTTGTTTTAGCTTCATCTCTGAAGTTGTTCAAGCTGATTGCTGCTCTAGAAACTTAGTTAAGAGTGCATGTATATTTTTTTTTTTTATGTAGAAATGTAAATCCTGTCTCCACCCCGTAATTAGAAATGGTGCAAGCTGATGATTTCACAGCCAGGTGGTTTATGACGGGAAGAATCTCTCATTTTCTTGTTGATGGTTGGGAAAAGTTGAAACGATGTCCTCTTGTGAAATTGTGAGAACAATGTTTTAGAAAACACATATATAAAATAAAAACCTGAGCTTTGCACCTGTTGGATCCCATCTGACTTTTTTTTTTTTTTTTTGCTTCTGTTTTTAAGTCTGTAAGATTTTGTCTAAGCTCTCAAGATTTACACTCAGAAAAAAAATTACAATGAAACTGAAATTGAGATTTTGCCTCCAAATCACTCACAGTTAGAGATCAACTGCTGCCTTGATCTGAATGTCTTTTCTCCTTGAACTGCAAATTTTGGTTAAATATAAGATAACATTGCTTTTTCTGATCAATTTGCTTGAGGGGTAACTTTTTGCAGCAGCTTAACGCATGCCTTCGTTCGGGTTTGCACATTTTATATTATTTGCAACACTTGTCTTTATACTGCAGAAATAAACAATTTATTTTCAAGTTTTTAATACATTTTATCTAGAGGTGTCAATAATCGCGGAGGGCACTTCCACTTCAACTGACTCCTTCTTCTTCTTCTTCTTCTTCTCTTTGGCCTGTCGCTCCTCACAGATGGACCCTGATGCTGCTCAGACATCGTGAAGCAGAGTCGGGCTCTTCTTCTCTGTTCCTCGTAGGGTCAACACGGCTCCAGCCGAGTTACGTAAACATTTCAGCCACAGCACAGGACTCACTGTCAGAGGCTGATTACCCGCAGCCCCGAAATCAAACGGGGGTATGAAATAAATCACAAGTGATTAGCTCGGCTTTACGGGTTGGCATTCGGCTGTGGTCAAATCTGACCGAGGGTCAAGTTTGATGCATCAAAATAAACAGCTCAGACCAGCTTTGTTTGCTGTACACGCCAGACTATACAAGAGATTTTTCTTTTTAGCATGTTGCTGTGTGGATGATGAATCAGAGAGAGGAGAAAGAGTGGAAAGAGAGGTATTTAGCAACGCTGCTAATGGGGAAGCAAGAAATCCTTGAAAGCATAAATACACAAACAAATGAGACAAAATTCTCAAGTCATCTTATTTCAGCAATTTTCTTCAAAAGAGAAAGGCTTTCTTGGAGTTTGGAGTTTAAAGTTTAAACCTATTCAAACTCAGTGCTCACGTTTGACAATTTTTAAATTATTTTCTCAAGAGGAAATATAATCCCTAGCCTTCCATATTCTCGCTTTTATGAAAAGAGAGGATGGTGTGCGTTGTTTATATTCTCAAGACTCTTATTTTGAGTAAAGGGAGTGGCGTCTTAATCCATTTGCTGTCTTGAAGCTGTGAACCGCACAAAAGAAAGAACCACTTGTACCATTTATATCATGTATGTGATGAGGTCAAAACATGTTCAATTAGCCTTTCTTGGACAACCTAAACACCCAAAATATATAACCGGTCTGACTTTTTAGCTTCACGTTACTTGAGTTCAGCCTAGATCGACAGTGACATGTTTGAAAGTCAATTTAAAAACCGCCATAGCTGTAATTAGTCACAGTTTTAATTCAAAATGTGTGAAATTTGACCATGACCATCTTTACAGCCGGGCAACATTTCCTCCTCATCGCCTTACAGCGAAATGAGGCAAATAAACTGAAGAGCCTCAGAAAAAGCAAAAATGCATAAAGCATAGAATGTAGATGAAACTAATGTCATCGAACGCCTCATCTTTACAAAATATCTGGAAGAGCACGTCAGCAGATTATTTTATTTATCACAAATGTGTTCTTAAAGGAGAGAAAAAAAAAAAAGTAAACGTGCAATAGAAAGGGCTAAAATGTGTGAAACTCGGGCCTACATTTGACACCGCCTCCTGTCAGTGATGGGCTGAGGCAGCGGTTATGGCGTTAACACGAAGCCGTACGTGTGATAGCCGTGTAATAGCATGTCATTAAACTGTTATGGTTACACAGCTCGGTGGAACAGAACAGTGGGTGTAAAACCTTGAACAAGGCAAGGCCCTTCATGCCCCAGCCAAAGCAACCATCTATAAGGAAGACGGCGAATGTGTGCAGGAGCGTGCGTGTGTATGCGAGTGTGTGCGAGTGTGTGTGTCATCTCATCACGGCTCCCCGCTCTGATTTGTGTATTCAACATTACAGTTTAAATAAGCACAGCAACCCAGTGCCACATTTCGAGTATTTGATCAAAATCCAATATATCTAAGTAAAGCAGAGTTATGGCCCACTACCTAAAGAAAATACACTGATACACAGGGTTTCAGCTGCAAACCCGAAAGCTTGCCGTTTGAGCACGAGAGAGAGAGAGAGAGAGAGAGAAGAGAGACAGAGAGACAGAGAGAGAGAGAGGAAGAGAGAGAGAGGGAGAGAAACGTGGCATCAGCAAAGAGGAACATTTCTGGTTTTCCCTCCGCTCATTTGTTTCTGTTGGTTATTTTCTTGCTGCAGCTGACTGTTTACTGCCATGACTCAAAGTGCTTTTATTATTTTACCTCAAACGACCACTGAAAACATGAAGACATTAACAAATTGTTGACTGAACCGAGCATGTATAACAAAAGCGCAGCCGTCTGATTTGAAGAGTGTTTATAGAGCACGGCCTTGCCGGCCTCGTTCTCATCTCGGTCCAAATGCGGTTTCGCGTCTTTCCTCCCTGCCAGAATCTGTCTCTTTTCAACTACTTCTCCCCTCCTCACAGCTGGATTTAAAACCCTTCAGAAAACATCTAAATGAAAATTCTGCATCCTGACCAATGTTATTACAATCTTTAACATGCCAGTAAACACTGATGAGGGCAAGCAGTAATGTGACCTGCCTGAGGATTTATGCTGCTCTGTGGAGGCTACCTAGCTTCTGGGTGGGTGCAGGAAAGAAAAAAAAAAAAAACAGAGTCCGTCGTCAGCACCAACGTTACCCTTCTCTTCTCATCTGCTAACGAATGTTTTCATTTTCTCTCTGCAAAATCTGTTCTTTATAACATCACACACAAAAAAAGTTGGGATTGCGAAAAGGGAGAAGATGCCAATGAGAGTGAGGAAGAGGTAGTGGTGGAAAAACAGACAGAAAGACTTGATTCTTTATGTATTTCCTCCAACGCGATTGCGGTCTGATGGTAAAATGGACGACTCACTGTCTGTGTTTGGGCAAGGGCTTAGCTGAAACAACTGAGGCTGTTGATGTAGCGATGCTAACGGGATGGTTTGTCGTTTTGGTGGTGCAGGTTTCCTACACGGTCTCAAAGAGCCTGGAAAAAGAAAATAAGATTATAGAAAAATGCTTTCATTTCCAGACTTTAATCCGTCAATGTTCCTTTGTGTTAAATCTTTGTGTCTACAGTGTAATCATCTGTCATTCCTTTTAAGTCCTTCTTCCTTCTTCGCTTTTAGTTTTTCCCTTTCTTACTTCCTCCTTTTTCCTCTTTGGTTGCTTGTTTGGTTCTTTCCTTCCTTCCTTTCTTGCTTCTTTCCCACATTGTGGCATTAATTATTTTCTTCCTTATGATGTAAATGATACCGACTCCAAACATTTGAACACATGACCCAGGTAACATGCTGGTTTTAAGTTTTAAATCGGGAATTCGCATGCTAATGTGTTGTTGGCAAAAATCGTGCACCTTCCAACTGGCCTTCTGACAGATGGTAGCCATGATGTCTGCAAGTTTCTGCCAAAAAACTCCAAAATTTTGAGATCAATTCCTGAAGTTTTCTAGAAAAAAAATAAAAAAATAAGGACACTTCAGCCTTGAGAATCAATCAATAACTTCTCATGAAGTTACTTTAAATAGTTTTCACAAGCGCTTCGCAAAATTGCAAACCTTATCACAGTAACAGTGTGTCCAATAACACCATTGCAAAGGACTGGTAAGATCCAACATTTGAATGATGAAGATGCTAAATGCCACAAAGAATGGTGAGCTAATGGGTGAAAGCAAGCAAGAGGAAAGAGTCCAAAGAAAGCAGGTTAATTGCATTCGATGCAAAATGCAGCAACACTCTCACAATCATATGTTGTTACTAGTATTTAGCCATCTGAATACTCTACACATGGTGCAAAGTAGCTTCAAAATTATAACATTTTTCCTTTAGTCACTGTGTTACTCTGCTGCATCTCTTCCTGTCTGAAACCGTGTTTGTTGGTTGGAAGCAGACTGTCGAACCTCTCATCATCTAAAGGGGGGAGAGTGTACTCCACTTATTGCTGCCTGCCTTAACAGCTGATGCTGCAACTTCTGCCGTTACTGGACATGACACTGAAGAGCCCAAGTAGCTACAGGTCATCAAACAAAATCATTTTCATCCTGAAAAATACTCAAAAGGCAAGAACAGACTGATGAAACGATGCTTCGTGCGTCCCAAAAACATTTTCGGCACAACCTCGGTCGGCTTTGTTGCTTGCCTGGTTGACTCTTTTTGTATTTCTGCGGGCAAAAGCTCATAAACTCATTGTATCCGCTGAAAGGGGAAGGCAGGATTAACGGTAAGATGAATGGCATGTTTTGTAATGACATGAGGCAACAGAAACTCGGTGGAGAGACCAACATTCAGCCTGACCCTCACTGATCTCTGCTGTCTATTGCACTCAGAGCTGAAGAAAGCTGATTCACTTTCAAAAAACACATCACTTGTCAAAAGGTGCTGTCAGACGCTAAAGCAGGAAGGCACTTCAATTAGAAGATACAAAAGTAAGGGCCGTATCCTGGATGTGACGTTTCTGTTGAGCGGGCAATTTTTCTCTAACAAGAGCTCAGAGACGAGGGAGTCTGCAAGGAAAAAGGAAAACAGAGATGAAGGAGAGTGAAGGGTAAGGAAGTAAAGAACAAGCGTGAGCAAACTGGAAGCTATTCCGAGGCTCGACTCATTACTCGAAAGTTTCTAAAACAATTTAAATGTGGGCTGATTGAGACTGTCCTCAGTTAAGGTCATTACAGTTGATTATTTGCAGCTAAATCCAGGTTTTTCTGCCTTGAACCAGCCAGAAAGAACCCAATGCAGACATGGCTAAACTCTACATCAGCAGTGGTGAACATGCCCATTGCTCTTTGCCCTTTCTCACTTGGATTCATACAGCGTGCCACTTATTGACAATTGCTATATACAAAATATGGGAGAAGGTTTGCATAGATAAACCTCGCTTGCTTTTTAAAAAACAAAATCAATTTGACTTTAAGAACATGAAAGAGTTTCTGAAGAAGTCCAGTCATTCAGGCTTTTATGAGATCTTGTTGAGTGGATGAGCTTGTTTTGTTTGTTCTTAAGCTGACTTTTAAATGTCAGCTGTAATTCATGAAGCACATATTGTGGTCCACGGTTATCTAATATATAAACACTTTTATCCGGGGACATTCTTTGTGGCATAGATCCAACAACAGGTGCCACTTAGCCTTTCTTCCCCATTCCAGTGCTTACATTGACATTTGTCAGGTCATCCTAAAAGGTATAGATGCCTAAATGCACTGATTATCTGCCACGAGAATTAGGTTCAAGAGTAAGTGTTTGGCCCATTTTATGCTTGATTTAATCTTTATTCAAATCTACTTTTCCAGGTAGGGCAAAAGAATCATCATGACCTCTGAACAAGCCAAGATACTTTTGCGTGACCTCTTGTTGGTAAACACTTGTTAACCACCTTTTTTCATGGTAAGACCATGACTCATTAATAGTTTATTACCATCAGCGTTTTTGTTTTTTTTTGTTTTTTAAAGCCTATAAGGGACGTTTGAACTGACACATACGTATCGGTGCAATTTCTCCCATCGCCAGCAATTTAAAACACTAAACTGAACAAAATGGTGAAATTACCAGCATCTGTTAAGATTGTGACAGTCAAAGTATAACGGCCAGGATTTTTCAGAGTAAATGACTGAGCGTTGGCTTAATAAACCCCAAAAAATAAGACATTAGTTTTTCGTATCATTGCTCCTTAAGACAACAATAAATAAACCTTTTGGCGTTAAGATGCATCACCTGTAGCTTGAATGTTGTCTCTCAATCATTCAAAAATAACTCACTATCCTACTGAATTCCCAGTACATATACATTTGTTTTGTCGCGTTATCTAACGCGTTGCATGTCTGAATAAAACAAATAATGATTTGAAAAGGAACGGGTTGAGCAAACAGTAAAGTTTAAGTTATGATTTCCTGTGTTCCAGGGTTTGAAGTAGCCAAAAAGTCGACATTAAACTCAGTTTGACAAAAACAAATCGAATGTAGTTTTTTCAATACTTCAACTGAAAATATAGAGCAACAGCCACAAGTTAATGCCACAATGAGATGGCACATAATAAAGTCCCAGACTGTTTCCTAACTTAAGCTTATAATTTTCTCTCCATTTCTCTTCTTTACTGTTTTATGCTACTTTAGACATTTTATTCTATTTTTTTCTGCTTTATTGTTTGTTTGTTGTTTTTTTTTTTCATCATCCATACTCCTTCTGTCTCCTCTCCCCCGTCTTGTTTCTTGTTCTCTGCTTTGCCTCCCCTCCTCTCCCACGAGGCCCGTGTTGAGAGCACAACAGTAGAATTTGTTTTGCTGCCTCTCATCAGATTAGTGTTGATTTTTCTGCCACGAAGCCGCAGCTCAACAGAGCGGAGGAACTTCTTTAACTGTTTATCAGAGGCACATTTACCCCGCTCTGCTCAGCAGCTCTTCGGTTTGTTTCCTGACATTTATAACAAAATAATAATGAAATAAAAAAAAAAATCAATGGATGCAAAAAGATGTAATTTTGCAGCCTGCAGTTGTTGAGATAAGTGATGATTTCCTGTTTCAAAGAATGTGGAATGTCAGTCTCAATAGAGGAGCCATATATATATATATATATATATATATATATATATATGTAATGTTTGAATCTTTGTCTCCTTGCTCTTCTTTTTTTACGTCTTTTATCTGAATCAATAAAGCAAATCACGGCTTAACATCATATAATGCGTGTGACTTTTTGAGTCAAACATCTTGCAGCGCCCCCTGCTCCCTTCACACTCCGTCATCTCCCATGCTACTAAAGGATTCTGGACAGCCAGTAATTAAAGCGAGTTAACTTTGGCTCCCTCCACTCAAGTTGAGATCTACACCAGACAATGATGACACAGTGTCAAGTCAGAGAAGTAATGACTAAGATTTGCACTCTATTATTAGAGCTGGGGGCCCGGTGAGCTGCCACCAGAGACCCTTTTCCTCCCTCATCTAGATCCAGCGAGAGCGTGGACAGAGACAGAGCGCAGATCACAGCTAATGCACCAGATAACACACTGATAGGAGATTAAATTACAATGTTTGATGGACCCCAAACACCTGTCTCCTTCATCGGTAGTTGTCGGAATGCAATGCATAGTTTTATATATGTCGTCGGCTTCCGATTAAGAAGAAATGCTATTGTGCAGAAACAAACGACGGTCATTGTATGTAATAAAACCGGCGGGGCTGTGGGTCCATTTGCGTCTTTGCCACTTTGTGCCTCTACTTCTTACTCACGAGGTGACATTACATCCTGTCGCAATTACATTTTAGCAAATTGCTTTTATTAAAATATATCTAAACTGTTGCATATAAGTGTCTATTGTTCCCATAAAGTTGTTTCACACCCTGTTTTACTACATACCGGTGTTTCATCCATTTTTAAATCAGTTGACCTTCATCAAACAGGAACGACTGTAATCCCTGATCAAACCTAAATAATTACATTATTATTGCAGTTTTATAGCTGCATTTCCTTGCATTTGACTATGCGGGAAAAGAGTCAGATGTCAAAGTGAACCCAAAAAAAAGTCCGTTCTTTTACTCAGACAACATGAGTGAAAATGAAAGTTTTATCTCTTGGTTCTTTGTTGTTGCCGTTTTGTATCAGACTGTCAGTCTGCCATGGATGGTATAATGAAGAGCGTTGTAAAAACTTTTCACCCACTTACAGGTTGCTCTTGCTTTGTTGTCATTCCTGAATGTTTCAGACCAGACAAATACAACCATTATTTCCATGTTTGTCTATGTCTAGCGATTTTCATTTATTAAGTAAACATTTAATTCTAAACCTGCTTTCCTCAGAGTGGGAGGAAAGCAGCTGCTGTACCTACTTAGATCATAAATTAACTTTGGTAAATCGCCTATTTGGTTCAGTAGTAGCCACACCAAGGCCCGAAAATCATTTAAATTGAAGCTGTCTGACAACGTGAAGTAGGCAGTGAGATCCCTGACACACAGACTGAAAGAAATTCAAGAACATCCTAAAAGATTTGAGTTGAAGGAAACTGCAGACCATTGACATTAAACAGACAGGCTTTGGGACTCCAGAGAGCCACGACGAGAGCCAAATGGAGAAAACCTAAAACAGAATGATTGACCCAGCAAAATCATACCAAGAGCGTATCAGCATCTCTGCAAATAGCTCACAGAGGAACCCAGAACATTTTCTAAAACCACTTCATTCCTCACTCGCCTCAGTCAAAGTCTGTGCATGATTCAACAACGAGGAAGAGACAGAGCAACTTGCTGGGTTTGAGAGAAAGTCTTGAAGAAGAATGAAAGGTCACCAGCTGGTGAACTTATGCATCGTTTCAAACAAAACATTTACCTGCTTGATTTTCAGGACCTGATGAAACATGTGGGATAAAGGTCTAAATAAAAACTTGAAAGCCTTCAGAAAGCCACAAAAGAGACTGACCTCTTTGAAAGACCTCAGGACAATTTCAAAAGTCAATTTCAAAAACTTCAAAGTCAATCTGGCTTCTTGAAAGGGAAATATGAAGACATGAATCATGATGCTCTGTGTTGTTCTGCGGCTTTTTGAGATCACCAGTGTCACGTGACGTAACTAAACTCAGCACTGCCTGAGCAACACACATTACATGAATGCATGATGCATATTCATATGCAGGAATCCAGTTTCAATTTACTTAGCATAAATGTACATGATTATATGCACACTGAGAGATAAAAGTCAAAACCTCCAGAGAAAGGGCTGGTGTGTGTCATAAACCGGGGCAAATAGGAAGACAGGGGGACGAGGGCTCGGAAAGTCTCAGCAGGGGGTTTACGGCTGCTTGGCAATGTCACCGTGTCATCTACATAGAAACATGGAGAGGGCGGACTCTTTTGGACTATTAGGCGGTTGTCAAGGCAATGATAACATAAATGCTGTGTTTGATGGAAACATGGTGTGATGAGTCTGAGAGGCAGCAAGAAGTGGCTGGACAATCAGCCGCCGAGGGGGGGAAGAGGCCGGCTGGCGGGGCGGGGGTGGTGTGGGTGAAGCACGTCTGGGTAAAACGGCGCTGAGTTTTTTTGTTTTTATTTTTGGACAAACCTCCGTCTCTTTGTCTGTTGAGTCTAGTGGCTTGTTTTTCTCTTGAATTGTGACTCACCTCCCTTGCACTGCCACTGGTACGCGAACACGCGGCTGTGGAAACCATCCGAACACGCTGCTCCATGTGTGACACGCTCGTACACGCCGACGCACATGTTGAGAGGAAACAGAAAGGGGGTGGAGGGCGGCTGTGCTTATCTAATGTTGAGGATTGAATTCAGTTAGCCCCAACGGGATTGGGTTAGGAGATGTCAGAAAGATAGATGGGCAGAGTGTAACAACACCTCAGCTCTGCAACACCCTTCAAATTGTTTTGCATATATGTGTTTATCATTTGAATCACACCCAGCCACATATGAATCCAAAACATTTTAAAGAGATTCCTACAGTACAAGAAACAAGAAATAAGGAAGTTCGTATCACAAAGAATAATGCGATTGTCCTGCATAGATGTGCATTTTTATAACATCGTTAGCATCCGCAGCAAGCATCGTATGCATGCTGTACAATGCCAGATTGCAGCAACTGTCACAAGATCCACAAATATTAAGCAATATCAAACCAGCCAAGGTGATGGATGCTTTTGGGAGCATGAGTAGCTGTTGAACACATCCCTCTGGTTTTTGTCCTGGAGGAGAGTGTGTCCGTTTACCTCCACGGGATCCCCACGGATCTCCTCCGCTGAATAAAGGAGCTGTAATCTAATGCGGGGCTGTTCTCAGTCAAAGACAGCAAACAAAGGGACGAAGCATCCGAACAGGCTCCTAAACTCACCGATGAAGACAAAAGAGGGGGGCGGGGGGAAGTAAGTCATTCTTCCAGCATTTAATACATGTGTCACAATAACATCATCTGTCCACAAATTGCAGTAAAAACATAATCGTTTCTCGCCATTGCCATCTCAGTTACAATACTTATCAAAACTTTCACCACAACTAACATCCCTCCGGAGTTAGTTTATTATATTGACAACATGACTAAGAAATTTTGACTGTCTCACCCAGACACAATGTCATTCACAGATGCATGTATGTACTTCTGAGAGATGAACTAAGAAATATGAGAGAGAGTCTGGCTTTAGCAGGTAATCCCTGGTGTTCTGCTGTTTGTACAAATTGTTTTGAGAAATGCATCAAAGCGACTGAGGAAAAAAAGTCACGTGATTTGCATGTTTTAGTGCATTTTTTAAGAAAATGTGCTGATATTGATGAATGTGGTAATCCTAACACAAAATGTCCGTTTGTTTACATGCCTCATGTGAATGCGTATCAAAATTGAACGCGCTGTGGTAATTTATTGATTCGCAAATAGTTACGCAAGCCAATTGCTCTGCTTTTCTTCTTTCTACCTTGCCTTCCCATTTACAGACAAACCTCCCTACTTGAACACAGCGCAGCCTTGGCCGGTATCGATTAAACACGTCATTATGCAATCGCATCAGGTGCCGATGCAAGGATTTCCTTAAAAGCTTCATTGTTTGACCACATATGACACCCTTTTATTTCTAATGTCCATCTTTGCGCACCCCCACACAGACACTGTACCTATATATGATTGTGAATGAGCCTGTCTGATCTTCCCTCCAGAGAGGCTGATAGACTGTGATGCCCTGCAGGAACAGCTAGCCATACGTGTCCATGGCTGCCTCCATATCATGGCCTCGGGCAACTACTCAGGAATTCCTCTCTGAATACAATGGACTCAGTCTGACACACACATACACACTCTTATCCAGCAACCCACTGTCAAAGCTCCTGTTCTGTAATGAATTTCTAGAATTTGGAAAGCTCCTTCTGATACACTTCAAACAGGTACTAACACAAAAAGACAGCCATACCTTTATCTCGCCCTACCTCCATTGTCTGCTACTGTTACCTCATAATACCCAGACAAAGGGCATTTGTGAATTCAGACCATAAAGAGAAAAGAAGAAGAAATCTTTGTACTTTATTGTGTTCTAATTTCCAGTTTTCGGAACATGAAAGCCTTTATGTTCCATCGTACATTTACGTCGGCCGTAGTGGCGCGGCTTTCTGCATATCCCGCCTCTTCAGAGTGTCTCCTCCGCTCCTCGTCCTCTGGCTTTCGGATGGATTTAATGTCTGACAGTGTCTACTTGTAGAAAAGAGTGAATCGCAGGGAGAACAGGAAACACATATGAAGACGTGCCAATCACCTTCTTAGCAGAGGCAGAGAAGCAAGAGGACAAAAGTGATGCTGTGGCAGCTCTCACACCCGGCTTTAAAAAAATATTCTTCTGTCACTGTCAGTTGTCGTCTGCTGCAAATAGATAGATAGATAGATAGATAGATAGATAGATAGATAGATAGATAGATAGATAGATAGATAGATAGATAGATAGATAGATAGATAGATAGATAGATAGATAGATAGATAGATAGATAGATAGATAGATAGATAGATAGATAGATAGATAGATAGATAGATAGAAAATTAAACATCTCAGTTGATTTTCCGCTGTTGGTTAAAAGTTTTTCATTTGCTCATCTTAATGTTGTAGTGTTTTGCACCTCAGGGCCACCGTATCAGGGCCACCGTACATCTTCCCTCCAAACGCTGAATACAATTTTCTGTTTTTTATTTTATTTTATTTTTTTTTTATTTCTGCACTGTTTCAATTCAGCAAAGGAATTCAGCTGCTTACCACATCAGAGTCCTTCACTGTTTTTCATTGGCATTGTTTTGACACATATTTTCATACTGGATTTACACATACTTGTTTATTTCACATTTTGTCTCAGATCAAGTTTGTTTGACTGTCAATTTAAACTCGTGTTTACATGTGAAAGCCACAGTCTTCCCCGCTCCTTGAAGGGGTCATTGTAAGACTTTAGAAAAAAAAAAAAGACAAAAAGAGACATTTATTTATTTTTAGACTGATACAAAAGCGAGGCCTAAAGCTACCGTCACGATCAGATCGTGTTGAGGGTAAGAAAAGTAGTTTGTGCATTGCAACAACTCAATTTAATATCAAATCTATCTAGATATTAGGGATCAATGGTTCATTTGTTATTTGGTGAATGGTCACTTTACAGAAGCACCTTAAGGTCTTATTTCTTACAGGGTTTTCCCCAGGGATGATTCTGTGTGAGGATCCACAACAAAACAGAAGTAGGTGGAGATATTTTCTAAAATTCAGTGCAATATAAAATTTTTTGGGGTTAGTCATTTTCATCTTAGTTTCTTTTTTTTTTATTTTTTTGTGTGAAAACGTCTTTGATTTTGATAGTTTATTGGTTTGAGTTCCTGTCCTAATGTTTTGGGTTTCCTATAATAAACCTTTTCAGCTACTTTGCCAACTTCACACACGTTTTTGTTTTTTTTTTTGTTGCCACCTTTGACCCTTAGCTTCATCTTTTCTGTTATTGACATCATACGGAGATCATTTTCTGGCATCCATAGGTCTTGTTTGACATATAACCTTTATGGTACTGTTTAAAACATATTCAAATTTGCTACTCAAATGTGAATTAACAAGTAGAAATTTACTGAGAAACGTGAGTGAAATTAAATCAGCCTGTATGACTGGATTGATCTGATCAATAACGTTGCTGCTTACAAGTTAGATGCGAATTTGTGCAACATGTTGAAACAATTAAAGTGACTTGTGATTTTACAATTTCAACTTCGGAGACTTCTGACAGCAAAATTGGAACACGCCAGTGTTTTTTTAATTTTTTTTTCTTTGTTTTGGTAAATTACCACTGTGAGCTTGCACCCTTTGTTGTGAAGTGGGGTCAGATGTTTGTCAAGGTATCAGCATGTGTTCCAGTTTCTGTTGGAGATGTATTTGAGGCCAGGGTGATGTAGAGTAGTGTAAATATAAAACCCTGACTTCCTGCTGTCTCCTCCATTATGGCAGCCACAGTAACATAATCTGCCCAAGCACCACAGCTGCTCTGTCATCCTGCCTCTCTTTTTTAACTCAATTCCTCCTTTACTGAGCCCAACTGGTGCTTCTTTGTCACCTAGATTCCCTTTTCCCATTTCATCCTTCCTCCTCACCTTTGTTTATGCATTATTAGTATTTGCACATATACGGAAAAGGAGGGAGAAAACTGAAAAAAGATCAAATAATTTTTTGTAATTGCGCAGCTGTGATAACCAAAGTTACATTCTCTCTTCCTGCATTTTTTTTTTTTTTTTTAACTTGACCTTGTGCTTGGAGGGTATTTTCCAGTCAGCAGAACGCTTTATCTCTGAGAGTAATAATCAATAAGGATAATTAATGATGCCCGCTGCAATGATAGCCTCAGCAGTCATCGCCATGCATTAATCCATGCAGTCAGAGGAGGGTCAAGGCCGGCCGCATCGCTCACCTAGAGGCGTGGCACAAATTAAAATAATCTACACACCCGCTGCTCTGTCAGGCCTTTTCTGACGCGTTCGCCTCCATTGGGCCGTAATTAAAGATGGCCCATTGCTAGGCGGCAGGGCGCCTGGATGACAATCCACTGCGATGTCTCTTTAATATACAACACTTAGCCCAGAGGATGACACTAACAGCAATCTGTAGGAACTCATCTCACCTGCGAGCGTGGGAGGTGGGAGGGCTTCTCTTCTTCTTCTTCTTCTTTTTTTTTTCTTTTTTCTTCTCCAGATACACTGAGACATAAATCAAACGCACAACATGCAATTTTCTAATAACGCTGCACCATCAGAAATATGATTTAGCGGTAAATATAATTTGGTCTGTGTGTGAGACATATGAAGTGAATGTATTATCTCTGCAGTGATGCTGTGCTTAAGGAATAAAACGCAACACAGACACGTTTTAGCTGCTGATCAGGATAACTCCTGACACCGGAGACTGCTGTGGTGTCTTATTATGAGCCACAGCTCTCGAGTCAAGAGTTTACCTTAAAGTATAAAGGCCAACCTTTTATGCTACAATATGAGAAAAAGTGCAAATCACACTCTCATCTCATGTTTTTTTTTTTTTTGTTTGTTTTATTTCCATCTGATCCCTTAAAAATGTCTACTTCCTGACATACTTGCTTCTGATTGGTTGTAGCACCCCATTCGAGAGAGAGGTGGCGGCATAGCCTCCACCTCTGCAGCCAGTTGTCACCAGTGCTTACAGTCACAGTGCAGAAGCTGGGGGAGAAATTCAGCTCGACTCCACAAGTCCTGGGCGACACTTTCGTTGTACTTAAATTCTAAGGTTTAAAAAAAAAAAAAAGGCTGAAAATGTGAGACTTAATTTCCTCTAACATTTAATTTTTTCTTTTTTTTTTTTCTTTCTTTTTTTGGCTTGGCTGGCGTCCAAACGTGGGGGAGTGCCGAGGGGCAGAGAGGAGATGTTTAAGCAAGAGCTTGCTCTCACTGCCAGCAGAGAAGTGGAGAGAATCCATAATAATGAAAAATGCATTTTATCCTCAGCTGCCATGCCTGCTTTCCTGCTTCCTGGGAAACGTTGCGGCGAAGATGCAAGTGTGTGTTTGCGAGGCAAAATGAGGTGGACGTCACGTTGAGCATCCACGCGCAAAGTGAGAGAAAACTACATCAAAATAATAATAATAATAATAATAATAAAAATGTTTTAAGAAGCCTCAGCCACATCTAGCGGGAAGTTATCTTGAATGATGAGGAAAGTCAAACTGGCAGGAAAAGGAAAAGCACTAGATGATGATTGACAAGCATTGGTTGTGTCTCCCTCCTACGCACCATTACACCATCCTGATCTATCCTCCAGTAGCACTCTCACCTTCAGCTCTGTTTTGGTTAAAGTGAGGAGGCGTGCAAGGCATTGCACTCGCAGCTCATGTGATTCTTATCAAGTCCATCACATCAAGTTAACTTGTGTTTTTTTTGTTTTTTTTCCCCTTTTGCTTTAAATATCCATCATATTGAACTTATTACTGGTCATAAAACTAAAGGTGCCTGCAGGGTAAGTTATAAACTCCCACAGAGGCAAGTCAGAAGGAAAGACACATGTTCACTCTGCTAAAGGCAAATGTCAAACACATAACGACGCGTGCAATGAAAATCTAGGAAACGTTCTCTTTCAAAGGATTCATCTCTGTAAGTGATCCCCTTGATTATTTTCTGCGAAATTAGCAGTGAAGATGAATGTTTTGCATGCTGTCTGAATGGAGTAAACACTGCCAACATGTTTCAGGAACATGGACGACATGTTAAACATTTCCCAGCAGGCCCACTCGTCACCGTGACATTTATATTATGGCCTATTTTTATCTCTGTAATTAGTCAAAAAACTATCTCAGCCTTTTCCTTTTTTTGTTGTTTTTTTTTTTTCTTCAACCACTGGACAGAAGCCTTGTATCACCAAAAATGTAACTTTCCAGGAAATTAAAACACAAAATCTTTCTTCTAGGTCAAAATTGGGATTGTTTGGTCAAGGTTACTTTCAAAAACAACAATGGCGTATGCAATGGATGACCAGCACAGCTCTCAGAAAAACAGAAATGACTAAAACCTGTCAGACATTCACTGCGATTAGCACTGCTTTGTAATCATGTCTCCTTTTGACACCAAAGGTGCAAAAACGCTTTTTGTATGGATCCAAGCATAAACAAATGAACTGCACGTTGCTGAATTAGGGCTGAATGCATGTGCACCACGTATAATTCACAAATATTGAGTTTGTTAAGGTGTATTTATCGCTGGTGTCAAAATCTTCTTTTTCCACACCTCATGACTGCCTGACCACTTTGGACTTTGGCAATATTTACACACACTATGTGTGCTCCCAGGCGCTCAAAATTATTGACAAATGAAATAATAAGAAAAGATCTAACTCCTCTGCTGTGGCCAGAGGAGTTAGATCCTCTGGCCACAGCATTTTTCATTAGCACAGAGTTTAGTGTGAGAATAATAAATGTTAGTTGGATAAATGGCTGCAGCGTTTGCATACGAATTGTGTGGAATGGATGCGTGCTACTCTATCTGTTCACAAGAGACCTGATCATGTACGTTTGCTGCAGAATAAAAAATTGCTGAAAAGGTGACGCTGTAGAGCAACTTTCTTAATCCTTCGTATCTTTATACACAACAGAAACGCTGTGATTTTTAGACAAAAGACGTTTCCTTCAGGAATATATATGAAAGTAAATCTAATATGTTGTCACATGCTACATACAAACACAATAATACCAACCAAAGTGAATGGGTAGAATTTTAAAGCGATCTAAAAGTGATCAATAGATCATTGACTTCATACTATAAAGGCAGGTTGATGCCTGAAACTTGTAATATCCCAACAGCAGTTGGTTCGTGCTTTTAATTCAGGTAAATAAAGTGGAGAAATATCATTAAAATCTTTCTATACAAGCAATAACGCTTTGAACCAGATCCTGAAATGACCAGGGGGGTGGGGGGAGAGAATAATAGAGGATGCGTGTGTGCCTGTGGTCCTGTGCATACCTTTGTCCCGGTATCAAACTGGTCACTGCAGTTCCTAATATTGCTGAAACCTGACAGCCAGTTAATTAGAGCAGACATCCAGCCGCCCGGGATTCATTTGACTATCAGCCACCGAGCCACTTACTCTACAATTTCCTGCCTGAATTGAAGGGTTTAACTATCGCTCACCCAGGCAGATCGGAAGTTTTCCTTTATCTCCTAAATAAAGGGTCCATGGCGCACCTGTGCTAAGCCTTCCCAGCACCAGAATACATATATTTTATGATAACAAGCTGAAGGTGTGATTTGAGACACATACCGACTTCAAAACCTACAACAACCAAAAGCTCTAACATCTCCTTTTTTTTTTTTTTTTTCTTTTCCACTTTGCGTGCACACGTATGTCTGCGATTAGAGGTTTTAGACGTCCGTGCGCGCGTGCGCGCTCGTCTGCGTGCGTGCAGCTGCTGTCGTCGTCTGGTTTTGTGAGAGCGGCTTTTAACTTTTTATGGTTTTCTCTTCATTAATTGAAAACATGACGGGGTGCTCTCGGGGCCTGATGGATGGAGCAGGAGAATTGAGAAAGCCATTAGCTTCCCTGGAATCACAGCCTGTCAAGGAGTCAATACACACTGCTTTATGTGTCTGCGAGCAAAGATGGAACAATTATCCCTTTTATTAGGCAGCCGCGTCACGCACAGGCGCGTGCACACACACCGCGCCGCGTCGCTGGCAAGGAGGAGGGCAGCAATAACGATCAGCTAAAATCAGTCATTCATTACTGTCAAGTACACCTGACTCACAGCTTATTAAAAACGGGCTTAATAGAAGCAAGGAGAACAAAAAAACTTAATTAGTAAACAATTGTGGTTAGTAATCTTCAGAATAAATAGACATTTTGTGACTCTGACTTACAGAGCCCTTTCCTTGCTTTATGTTAGATTAAGCTACAGGTTTCATTTGCATATGCATCTCATTAAAACTGTTTACGCTGGCCTGCATAACAGTTTATCGATTTATTGCGTCTTACACACGATGCCTTGTAAGACTATTCATATTTATATGATTCATATTTATATGATAAGCCAGCAAAAAGCAGGAATAACGCAAAAGGAAAAAAGACGCATGGTTTAAAAATAGCCGTGTCTTGGTGGGCTGGTAGTTGAACCAAACTTCTAACATTTTGTGGATGGTGGAGTAAACAGCCCACAGAAACTTGTCCTGTTTTCAGGAATGATGAAAACCAAAGAGGTTGGGTGCGGCTGGAGTTTCCGCCCAGATAAATCCACAGGTAAGCATCGGAGAAAAACACAGGCAGGTGACAGGATGTAGAAGGAAGGGCAGCGGAGGTCAACAGGGGATAGGGATCAGGATACAGCTTGAGCTCCTTGGCTGAAATTATCAAGCATCTCTGGTGGTGAACAGATTCAGAAGGAATGAACCAACGATGTAAGTAACTAGAATTGATGCTAGACTATGCTATGCACAGTAGGTTGATCATCAGACGATGCGTAGCTGTATGCATCGCCTTTAAGTCCCCTGTGTTGAATCAGTAAATCAGCATCAGGTGTGAGTACTCCAACATGCTCAAAGACTGTAAACAAACTAACAAATCACAAACATTAAACCTTAATAAATATCATCTCAGTTTTTCACAAAATGCGAAAAATCTTCAAGAAGCATTGAAGTCTTTTGCCAGGCACACTGTGAATAAACTGTATTCAGAGATAAGAGTATTTTTAATAAGTGTTGATCCATGATAAACACATGCAAACACCTGATGAATGCGGAGCCATCACCAACGTATACAGACTCCTCCCAGAGAGCATCTGGCCTCTCATGGGGGTCGTGCCCCCTGCCACACTCGCTGGACTGGAGCGAAGCAGCAGAAGGTCATAAGTTCACAAGCCGGCGGCTTCTTTTGTAATGCCAGGACACTGAAGGCTTTCCGCAATCAATACAGCAGGTACGGGAAGCAGCTGAGATAGCAGCAAAATGAACAATTCTCTGAGGAGAGACCAACAGTGATGCTAATGAACAAGTGTGCAGTGAAAAGATACAAGTACAAAAATGTTGGGATCATAGCATATAAATTAATCTGGCCAAAATTGATTGCGAAATATTGGTAGTGACTCCATGTTTGTGTTTGAGAAAGGAAAAGAAATTTCAGATTGTGGGGAGAAAAAAAACAACAACAACAAAAAAAAAGAGTGATTTTTTTATTATTATTATTATTTTTCATCACCTATTTGCCATTTTTATATAAGCAGTGAAGCACTTTACATAAGATTTATTACATCCAAGCAGAAATATTATCTTCTGCGGGTGCCATTCATCACCCGGGCCATGAGACGCTGTGAATGATACCACCAAATTATGTAAATCAGCCATGTCTGAGGGGACGATTCAATTTGGTAACCTTGGTAACCCCAGGTACTCAGAACAACCAGACTCCCCTTCACAAATCACCCGATTTTTGGCACATTACTTGGAAAAGGCAATAAAAAAAAAAAACATCTATGCATGCACACAGTACATTAACACAATCTGTGTGCCATACATTCAAACATTCCAGCGACTATATAAACATAAACAGTGCACAGAAAGGAAATAAACAAGTCAGAGTGCAGAAAGCAAAATGAATGAAAACATCAATAAGAATGCATAGTGGAAGCTCTACACAAATATAAGATCTTTTAGCTGGTGACTAGACTTTGACTGTTTTATCACTTTGTTTTGGTCTTGTCTATGATGGCGCATAACCTCAATAACATATCAACAAATACATTTCATAGCCATAGATCTATGGCAGTAATGGAAGATGGCACAGTTCAAAGGCCATAATGGTAATATTTATGTAATTTTTCCTTTCCAAAAGAAATTGGAAATTCTTTTTAACAAACCTGGCAATTTCTGAGTAATCTTGACAGGCGTTTTGATTTGATTTGTGCTTCAGAAAGAAATGTGCATGCTCTTTCCAATATTCTCTCAAATGTTTGTAGAGTTCATAGTTTGGCTTCCTTATAATGGTGATATGGTCATTTTTTTCAGATGGAAAGATGTTTGATTTAATAGATGTTTTGTTTATTGGTTTGTGAACCTTTCAGCAGTGAAACAGACGTTGGTTTGAAGCCGGTGAAAGAAGGTCATGATGCGAACACAACGGCCTCGTCAAGAACTATACAACGTTTCCCAGTTTGAGTTTGCAGTTTTGTTTTTTCAATACAGAGAATATCTTGAACTCACCTTTGTTGTTCCACAACAGTGAAGAATCCCAAACCTTAACTGGTCTAATATTTCTTAATGTTGCATGATGTTCTTCTGTTATTAAATTACTCTTTTCTTTGGAAACTCTATGTGTTGATGCCACTCTAAGCCACAGAGAAGCTAAATTTCATCTCATCTTTTAAATATGAAGAAAAGTTTTATCAAGTCCAAAGTGAAGTTGGAAAGAACATAAGTTTGTGTGTAATTTACACATTACACAACCCGTTAACGCTTAAAATGTAAAAGGGTTATCGTGACCTTTAACTTTGAACTTTGTGATTAAGTTCGAATCCGCTAATGGCAGGATACATGTTTCGCTTTTTTTGTTGTTGTTGGTTTTTTTTTTAAATGCATAAATAATTACAGCATGCACGTTTTATTGATCCAATCTGCCCACACAAATATATAAACACGAGCGATAAGTCGTACCCAGCTATATGCACATTTAATACAAGAGCTGGGTTTCTTTCAGCCCTCATAAGATGTGCACTAATGCATGTATATCACAAGTAGCTGTGAGCTCATGTGTGTATCATAATTACCAATAATCTGTAAGAGTGTGCAGAATCAGGCGCCCCACCTTCTCACCCCCCCCCCCACACACACACACACACACACACACACACACCACGCACGCACTTAAACTTGCTGCCGTTTATCCAGCGCCGAGCTGACTCAATTATGATGCAAAAGGGTGTTTTTGTAAAGCTTGGCTCATTTCTAATTAAGCCACACACTCATACCTATTTGTAGCTCATGTCCTGACATAATGCAAATGCTATGCAAATTAACTGCACTGATCTCACTCTAGCTCCGCACTCGGAGGCTCCTCGGAGACTCGCGGGGCATTTAGTCATACTTTAGACTAGTTTAGTTCCTCATTGGGCGAACACAGGCAGAGGCAGACATGCCGGTGGTGAAGGAGGAAGCGGGCGGCACAGGAGCCTGAAAATCATGTGTGTATTTGTTTTACATTTTCAAGACCCCCCCCGGCTCCCCTTCTTCGCCCACACCTTCCCTTCTCTTTCTTTGTGCTTGTCAACATGTCGATCAATAACAATTAAAACTGCTTGAGTAATCCCCTCTGTTCATTCATTCTGGAGATGCCTTCACTCTCGACGCCTCCAGCCTGCAGAGCGGACCAGAGGGCCTTCCCTCCCCTACAGCAGCCGGCCCCCCGACCGAGGCTGTTTAGAAAGACCATTGACACGCTCAGTTTGCCATCACCAAACAACCATGTGAAGGCTGGTTAGGCAGCTGGCTGACCGTAACTGAGGAGCCGCTGACATGTGTAAGGATCTTCTTTTGGTAAATGACATTAAGCTGTTTGATTTAGTGTCCAGCGGGATCGTGGAAGAAATTTTAAGACATTTTAGCTTTGAATTTGTACAGGAGGTTTTTAACAAATTTGATCATTTACAAAGTTCTCCAAAGTATAAACGTTTCTTAAATTTAAGTGTCCTTGGTTTGGGCCTTAAGTGTTTCCATAATAGATCTTGAATCACAGATATGTATTTTATTGCATCTTTCAACTTTTATCATTTAGTCATGATAAATGTTATGCTGAGTGTAGATTTTGCTGAGGAGTTCAGCCGTTATTACTTTATGATAAAATAAAAAACATGCAGTGCAGTAAATGTTCTTGTTAGTTACCCAATAGCATCTCATTTCTCATGAAAAAAGTGTCAAATTATCCAGTTTTGGCTTGAAAATATCATGACGCTTATAACGTAATGGCCAGAAAAACAAATAGTTTGTGTAAAATCACTGCTGGCAGAGGCAAAGAATATTTGCTTAGGAAAACAAAATGAAATTTATCTTGATTTCCTTAATAATAAAGTGTTTTTTGTTGGGTTTTTTATATATATATAAATCAAGAAAATGGCTAGAGCTAAGGTATGGAGTCAATCAGTAGCTGGTTTAGTAACAGGTTGTAAATCCCTGAAAAGTCCCTTCAAGCTAATCGTTATTGAGGGTTTTTTTTAAAACATTCAGGTTGCATCTGCAGTTCAGCGGAAAAAGAGTTTCGCTACTGCAGCCGATGATCAGCAAAAAGGAGCATTTTCTTGAAAAATACTCACAAACAACAGCCAGCGTCATCCTCTCATGCTTAATGGTTTGATTGTCGACTCGATGTTTGATCTGTCACTGCTGTGGTTTATGAACGGCGTTACCTTTGCCAAGTCTGGCAGCGCTGACTTCTTTCCTGAAACATTTTTACAAAGGAGATTCAAACTTCAAAAAGCCTTTCCCTAAATCGTTTTGTCTGTTTCCTGTCCTAAAAGAAAAGGGGATCAAACTTGTTGCATCTTTCTGCAATGATATGATCAAAATCACGGCCACAGGGATATTTTAAATAAAGAAACATCACTCTAACAACAAATAAAAGTTCAAAACAGTTTGATCAAATCTTTTTTTTTAATATGTTGGAACAGTAAAGTTTTGAAGTGCAATCATTTCCAATGAATTTGAGAACTATTGAGACTATTCTGGTTTCCAGTGTAAATGCTAAAGAACTGATTTTTGCACTGATTTTATATATGATTGCTACCGCGAGTGACGTTAGACAAAACAAACTTGAATAAACACTTTTTATGGTGTGTATAAAAAAGAAAATCAAAGAATCACAATAAGTGAAGACTTCAATTTTTAAATAATTTTTTTTCTGAATCCTAACGGAATAAACAAACCGCAAGTTAGAGGCAGGCTTTCCACCTTTTCACCAAATGGTTGCAATATGATCCAAGTTCTGAGTTATTTTGTATATAAAGCACCTTATTGTTAATCAAGAGAGATAATGTGGTGTTGATTTTCCCCATCCGACTTTATTCTTAGGTGATAAAGGTCGCCTGATGCAAACCTTTTATTTTGTTTTCTTTCTTTTTTCTTTTTTTTTGTAATCATATGAATAATTTGCAGAATCTATTTTATCTCTGTGCCAGACTTTAGACAAGCATCTGGTGCGTTTTTGAGATTGTTTTAAATATTTGATCATCCACTCCAATTCAGTTTAAGATGGACAGGATGGAGGGGGCTGGGGGGAGAAAGAGATGAAAATACAATAATAAAAGTCATTACATTTAATCTGTCCAGGTCTAGACTTTGCTCTCTTTTTTTTGACTCATCTGTGCCATCAGTCATTTCTTTGTATCTTTGCCCAAGCCCCCCACCTCCCACCCTCATCCTTTCTCTCCCCCCAATATCTCCACGTCTGAGCTCAGCCCATTAATTGTAGCCGAACAGTGCCACATGCCTCAATGAAATTAAATTGCTTTTAATTTGGGCTTTCCCTCTTTTGCCATGGCCGGCATCACTTAATTTCATTAGCTCTGAACCTGCGGAGCGCCGTTTCAAAGGCATCATCTCATGGACGCACTTGAAAATGAAAAGAAGCAGCTCTTTTTTTTCTTCTTCTCTTTTACTTTCTTTCTCTCTCTCTCTCTCTCTTCTCTCTCTCTCCCTCTGTCTCTCTCTTCTCTCTCTCTCTTCCTCTCTCTCTGTGTCTCTCTCTCTCTCTGTGTGTCTCTCCGCGCTCCTCAATTAACGGAATCGTTTCCTTTCAACTAAAATGAATGTTATTGAAACCAATTAGCATGGACTGGAAAATCTCTCGTTAATGAGGGGAGTGTGGGTGAGTAAACAGGAATGAAAAGATGAAATTAGAGAAGAGGCTCTTCTTGTTGGCCCGGAATAATGACATGCTTAGTCGCTTAATTGTCTGCTGAAAAGCACCGCTGCGATAGTAACAGATTGCGGTGTTCATTAGGCAGCAATGGGCCACCTGCTGCTGGGGCGGCGAGCCTGCGGTCCCTGTACACGTGTTTATCCCAGGGGGCACTTTTTTTTTCTCTCCCTTCCTCTCTCTCTCTCTCTTTTTAGGACTCAACGCTCACAATGAAAAGCAAATGAGCTTGCCAATATGCTGCAATGTTGTGTCCTTATTGCCAAGGCACAGAAGCATGATATGTCAAATCAAATGAAATGAATGGAACCCAAATTTGTAAAGCTTGAGGGTTTTTTTTTTTTTTTTTTGTTGCCTCTCTTTTTCTTTGGTGATACTCGTTTGGAGGAAGATGACCCACGAAACGGGGCACCGTTTTAGCAAAAACTGTGTAAATCTCAACCGGCGGACTCTAAAAATAAGTGTCTTCTGTTATCATGTTTCATCACAGCCTCTCCTTATCGCAGCTTTTGAGGCCCAGGCTTGTAAAGGGCTGAGAGATGGATAATGGGCCTCTAATTGCGGTGCGGATCAGGTTGGGAAGAGGTGCTCTCCCACCATTTACCCCCACACCACCACCACCATGAAATATTTAATGGCTCGCCGGGAGAAACAAACTCCACACACACACACACACACACCCACACCCAACACCCACACACCCACACACACACCCATTCTGTAATTCATAACCTGGAGACACTCTTAGACGTAAGAACACAATACGTCCATATCTCGATTCCTGCTCTTTGTTTCCCCCTTTTTTCCTCTCTTGAGTTATTCCTGACTGGGCAAAAAGAAAAAAAGAAAAGAGAGAGAGAGAGAGAGAGAGAGAGAAAGGGAAAATGAAGGCAGCAAGAGGTTTAAAAGTAGCCTCTCCTGAGTGTGATGGTAATTAATTCATAATTAATTCTCATATTAGAGCTAAAATGAAGAGCACATATTCTTAAGCTCGGTGGGATCCTCTTCCGCTTTGAGGCAGAATGCAAAGTTTTTTCTAATAGAGCTGTGACCCCTCCGTGTTGCCGTACCACAAAAGTCAGCAGCTGCAGCATCTTCAGAGCCATTTTTCAAAGCTGCTGCGTGTCAGGACGGTTCACTCCCGCGCTTATTACACTCTTTTTTTTTCTTTCCAAATGTAGAAAAAAAATAAATAATAATAGTAAAAATAATTTGCACATGCACATCAACATTGTGTCAGTCATGTAGTCTGGCTCTCCCTGACAGACCTCCACCGGCATGCTAATAAGTCCCATTGTTGCATGTTGCACCGTCTACAGCTGTTGGCTATAATTATCTTGCACATAACTTAAAGGGTGTCAATTAAAACGCATCTCTTTTTTTTTTTTTCCACTGCCCTCATCTTTCGCCTCCTGCGTAACCCCCCCAAATGCCCCTCACCCTCAACCCCACAGCCCTCCACCCTCCCTCTTCCTCACCGGGAGCAAAAGGTTCAGGGTGAGAATGGAGGTGGGGAACCGGGGGGTGGGGTGTGAGGGTTCAGCCGCTCCAGGACGCGCCAGTGAAGCCGACCTGTTGGCGGTAATTTGTTTGCGACGTAAACATCCAATTAGAAACCATGTTGCCGTAAAACGGTGCACTGATTTATTTGATGTGTTTACTCTGGTCACGCAGGTGGAGAACAAAAGCTTGGAGATTCAATCATTAATTTCGAAAGGAGCAGCATTGTCCCTGTGGACCTCCCTTTGGGGTTCAGAGTTTGGGTCTTCCTGTTTAAGAGGCTAACCGTACCCTTGATGGTTCCCCATGAATCCACCCTCTGACCTCTGACCTCCATAGTTTTACTTGCGCAACACCACAAGTGATCGCTGAAGTGCTTGTCTTTATTTAAAATTATTGATAATGTACACACACATATATATATATATATATATATATATATACATATATATATATATATAATATATATAGTCATTTTAATACCCAAGATCTTTGGCATCAGAGATTTATATTATATTATTACGTTTTTAGACTTTATGCGAACTTAATTTGAACAAATATATCAACTCAGCACCTGTTCTTCATCATTCTCATGTGTAAGAGCAGGAAACGCCCAAACTATCTTGGGGACAACAGGTGCAACAACAAAGAAAATGAGCATAGGTGACTATATCTATTTATTCATGACAGAAATACAGATTGCTTTTATAAATCATATGTAAACTTCAAGGGTCTTTGGGGAGCTGAGGTCTGCAAACAACACCTCGCCTTCTCCCCCGAGATCCTCTTGGCTTAATTGATTTACTCTGTGCACAATGACACGCCCATTAGCGCCGTTATCGGATCACGCGTCAGTGGCGCGTGCCTGGACGCCTCCTATGAAAGTAACAGGTTATGAGCTGTGACACGGCTGGGGGTTACCACAGGCGTCGCATCACGGTAAGGTCACATCTATGAAGAGACATTATATCACAGCATGCACCTGGTGCTGGTTTTTTTGTTTGTTTTTTGTTTTTGTTTTTTTGGTCGGAAGGAAGTCCAGAATAAAGACTCAAAATAGAACCACAGGCCATCACAGAAAATCTTAAAAAAAAAATAAATAAATAAGAAGCTCCTGAAAAAACAGAAAGCCACTTCATTACAATTCATGAATTTTATGAAATTGTGAAAGGCTTTCGAGGAAACCTCTCCTGCGTTTCTCAGGTAATTTGGGCTCAGATACATCGATGGACCATTTAACTGAGTGACGCTGGCATCCCCAGAGCCACGGGAAAGGCAGCAGGGATGAAGAGGCGATACACGGAGACCCGCATCGACCTCTGGCTATCGATGAATGAATTGATAATAACATTGATTTCGAGCCAATTCGGGCTTTAACAGATGTCAATAGGTTTTCTTGGCTGGCTGAATAGTGGATTAAGGTCAGAGGAACGGTGTGAGTCTGAAACCGTCGCTCCTCTCCCTTTTTCCGAATGTTTCTGTCTATTTTTAGGTGCAGCTCGGCTAAAAGCAGGCTGAATGTTGACAGGCTCCATTGTTCATCATCTTTGAAACAATTCCCCCGTTTGACTCGCTCATTTGTTTGGCTGCACTGTTTGTCCCACTGAAAATGACTCAGTGCAACCACAGAGTTAGATAAGAAGAGCACTTTCAATTGGCAGGCGAAAGACAAGCAAAGGGGATGGATGGACGGATGGATGGATGGACGGACGGATGGATGGACGGACGGACGGATGGATGGACGGACGGACAGATGGATGTGTCACGGTGTTGGCTGAAAATCTCAGAGTTTTTTTTTAAACTTTCTCTTCCTCTGCGATTTGATAATCTAACACTTGCTTCCCGGTTTTATAATCTGACGTTTCCTGTTTGGACTTGCGTTTCCTCCAGCTGGAGCACATACAGTGCAGAGAGGAGGAAATTGTTGTTCTGGGTTTGATTAGACGGAAGTTTATCTCCATGCACTCTCTTTTTTGACCTCAGGAAAGCAATAATAGTCTCCGTTGGGCTCTCGACCCTCTGTCACTTTCCTTTGCATTCTCAGCAGGTTGCGCAACCAGCATTACGCCGTTGGCTCTTGCGAGCTGTTCTTGTAAGCATATCCACTTTCCCATTCTTCTAGATACTTCAACAACCCAAATTGAGTTAAAACAAATGTGTCGAATACATAGTTTTGTCCAAGAATAGAAAGAATTGGCAACTAATTCGAAAGTCAGCAAACTGATTATCAAACATTAAGTGACACTGTCCTCTGTTATTACCGACTTTGTCAGATTTCACTGGACTTGTTAGATGTTGTTGAATGTGGTTAAGAGTTACATTTTGTTACAAGTTTGTTAAAAGTTATTTTTTTTATTTTTTTGCTGGGTTTTGTTCCTCGATTTCTTGCAAGTCCAACTCGTTTTAGAGGAATGAACAGCTGCTTGTTTTTTTTTAACCATTTGCAGGAAACGAAAACATTTTTCTTCAAACTGACTCACACACCTTAATTGCACAAAATGTTTTCTGGAACTACAAAGACCTGGGTCTTGCTTTGGTGTGATTTTATGATATACTGCATGAGCCCCCACTGTGACTGGATATATATTATTAAACTCGACAGCTCTTAAAAATGTGTCCTGTTTCCCCCCCTTTTATCGTATAAAGCACAGCCGTGCTCTATCTGGGTCTATCTCTGAGCAACAATCCACTCCAAATAAACTTTGACTCCACTTAAACCACAAATGTGATTTGGAAAAATAACATTGTGATTAATGCATGCTAACTACATAATAAAACTTAGAAATGTAATTAACAGAAACTCCCTGCAACTAATTGCCCTGCCTCTGTTATTCATTAGATTCCACTGAGAACAAAATATGGGATATTAGATGCATATTAGAGCCATTACTTTTTGATGTTAGGAACACAGCTTAAAGAGGAGCATTTATTATTTATTGTCTTTTGTTTTCACTTGGGATTAAAGCTATGAATATGACATTGCCGTCTCTGCCACGAGCCTCCGTAAAGCTGCTGTGCTTTGAAACAAAGTGTGGCTCTTGATGCAAAAGTTAAATCGATTGATTTACATATTTATCAGTGTTTTTTTTATTGTTTTGTTCTTTTTTTGTTTTTTTTTGTGTGTCACCGTCATATATGGTACATAACAAAAACAAAAGGATTTTGTAGTTTCAGAAAACTACAGTTAGTTTAAAATTTTTGCTTTTGTTCATTAAGCTATTCTATTTTTTTTTCTTCCTTCCTCATTGTATCCGTTCTGTCTTCTCTCTTCACTCTCTTTACCATTTCCTGTCAAATTGCTGTGAATGAAGCTCCAAAAAATGTTGCTGAACAAACTAATTGATGCGTCTTTACCAAACGCAAATTATTTTTTTATTTTTTTTGCTAAACTGGCGAGCCATTTCTCTTTTCATTGGATTCCTGATAAAGATCACAGATTTCTTTTATTTCTGCTTTCATTTTGTACCTGAAAACAAACAATTTCATACTCATGCACTCATCCTGTATCATTTTGGGGGTGGGGAGGTTTTTTCTTTGCCAAACAAAAGGGGGGAAAGAAAAGAAAAAAGAAGAAAATATGGCAAACTATAAGCAAGAAATCATACAAATCACACAAAATGTATATGAATATTTTCTGGAGATTTTAAATTATTCTCTGTTTCAGCTGATTTTGGTTCTGATTCCTATTCAGTTTGGGCAACTCACTGAAAAAACAATAGATTGAGACTGATTATTAATTAAAAGAGTGACTTCCTGTTCGCGGTTAATAATTTTTCAAGTGACCCATTTTTCCTTTTAATAGAAAATGAAGGAGTCTCCTGCAGGAATTGGAAAACAAATAATTGTACAAGTAGATGAAAAGCAATCAGGCAAAGATCAGAATCCTTTGTAAAGAAACTTTGCAGGATGAATACTTTAGCATTTATTTCCCTCTTGCCTACTTTCTGTTTAGCAAAAAATGTGATATGTTTTATGGTTCAATATCATAAAACTACAAAAAAAATAAATAAAGGTGATTCAAGTCCAAATAAGCTTGAAGCATCTGCATTTGACTTTCAAACTAAAAGTGTGATCAGACATTTTTTTTAAACTTATTCTACTTTTTTATGCTCCTTCTTTAAGGAACGACTACTTTATTCCTAATTAAATCACTTTTCTAATTCACTGACCCGCAAACATTGACCTTTTCTTCTTTTCAATATTAAGTGTTTGTGTGCACTTAGTGTAGGATTACAGCTCCTTCTTTGCAAAACGAGTGTCTCGGCTAACTGCAGAGGATTAGCGGAGGAGTGGGACTTGTAACACTGGAAAGCAAACCCAGTGTGTTACTGTGTCGGGGTCACGAAGACAGATTGACCACACACTGGGGGACGAAACAAGGAAAACAACAAGAACAACCAAAACACAGGTGACAGAAGGACTCCAGCTTTCAGGTCGTGATGGTCAACATGAAATTCTTTTGGCCCCCTTCTATTGTTTCCTTCAGTCACCACCTACTAATATTACAATAAATAGGCTCTTAAAGGTTGCCTTTTACTGTGTGGAAACTCTGACCACCTGTTCTGGTAACTGTCTAAAATTAAAGCTTAGGGACTGTTCAAAATGCAAAAACATGCGTTTACTTTTTGAAAAAGCGTATGGGCAATTCGTTAAATAAAGAAGTTTAAAAAGTGAAATTTGAAAGAAATTTGCTTCTGCTTTAATTCTGCTGAATTCAAAAATGGTTGGACTCACTACATTTTTATTTACAGAGACGTTTCCCCGACAGGACGGGGTTGTAGCACGCACGGCGCGCGCGCGACGCCGTGCTTCCTACAACCTTTTGTCACCTGCTGCAGCTGAGGCCGATGGCAGGAGGGAGGCAGAACAGTGGCCTGATGGGAAAATGGGAAATGAGCTGTTATCAGGCTAACAGGGCAACACGGTCTGTTAATCAGATCAGGAAGCAGGGTGTGTGTGTCCTGCAGAGAGAAAGCATGTGTGTGTTTTTTTTGTATGTGTGTGAGGTTGGATGAGGGAGGGGGCTGGGGGGAGTTTGGCATGTGAACCCATGAGAGTGCTAATGGCAGTCATGTTTTCAGGAGACAGTGGACTCCGGACTTTCAGGCATCACTTAGGGCTGCGAGGGGCCTTTCCGGATCCGTGCGAGCCTCCGTCTGAGCATGAGTCAGCTACGAGTCCTGGAGGGTAAATATTTAGGTCCAGAAAAGGAAACATGTATTTCCCTTCTTTAACTGCAGAACAATAATTCCCTCCTTCTCCTGCTCTCTGTGTCTGCTTCTCAGAATAGCAGTAATTATCACACTTCCCTGCATTCATTTCAGCAACTCATTGTCTCGTACGGCCCGCCACGGGAGGAGGGGAGGTGATGTCCTCTCAGACTCTCAAATTTGCTATTTTTCTCCTTAAAACAAATGAAAAACGTTTTCTTTTCAAATCCAGAATCAATGGGAACATTTTGCATGGAAAAATTCGGTACGGATGCCATCAGCTGAATATTTTTGGTGAAAAATAATATTCACTGCAATGTTGAGACAGTTTTTTTTTGGTTTTTTTCTTAAGACTGAGCATAATATGAGCAAAAATTTAAAGGGATTTTATGAAATCTGTAAAAGATATGAAAAAGCTGAAATAAACAGAAGCAACTGAGGGACATGACTACATTTTAGTCAGAATGTTGTTTTTAGCTTCAAGTAAGTGGAAGTAGTTAGCCGAATATTTCTGAAACTATGACATTTCAGTGGGGCCCAAAATGATCACAAAAAGCTGAGGATTTCATAAACTACAGAAGATGTAGTGAATCCATCCATCCATCCATCCATCCATCCATCCATCCATCCATCCATCCATCCATCCATCCATCCATCCATCCATCCATCCATCCATCCATCCATCCATCCATCCATCCATCCATCCATTTACCAGTTAACCAGTCCAAACTTAAAGGAAAAAACCCAGACCGGGATTTGAAGTAGGACATTCTTGCTTGAGACCAGGAGTGCTGACCACTGTGTGTCCATGCAGTCCTAAACATTAAATACAACGATCCTGAAAAAATCTAACACATTCTGCTCCAATTCATCCATATAAATTATAAATAGAAGATGGCCTAATACGGATCCTTGAGGCACTTTCTTGTGAGCTGCTACAGCTTCAGAAAAACAAATAATCAAACTGAATACAGTTTGTCCTATTCCTGAGAGAATTTGTCAACGACGCCTACATAGCTATCAGCTAACTGACCTAAAACAAAAAAGATTTTTTTTTTCTAAGTCAATGTACATGGCAGTAAAAAAATGGATTATATGTCATTTTGTATAGTGCATGTGAATATCTGACTCAAACGATATACTTGGACTTGTTTGTTCGTAAAAGTGGAGATCCGACGACAGCATACGAAGATCAAAAAAACGTTTTTCCATTGGTAAAGTAAATGTGATCCGACAGGAACAAAGAGGGGGAACATACTGCTGGACGCCCTCTAACGCTGGCTGATCAGATCATTTTTCGTCCAAACGGCTCATCGTTTGTGGAAGAAGAAACTCGGTGGCTTCTTGTGAAGAATATCAAATCAATAACGTGTGCTATTAACGGAAGCAGCAAAGGCACCAAAATGGCGTTCAGTTTTGAATGCATAACACAATCACACATACCGTCCCCCCCCCCTATTTCCCCCCCAGACCCCATAACAATAAATGCATTGATTGGAAAGCCAATACCACTCACACTTTTAACCGGCTGGAGAGCAAAGAGAGAGTCCAACAAATGAGCAGAATTACTGCTGGTTTGATGTGACTGAACCAATCAGCAGAAGCTGATGGGAAGCCAGGACCTGCTGTGGGACTGTGACAGAATCAAAGCAAGAGCACAACGGCCGCATATGAGTTACTGTCACCACACACACACACACACACACACACACACACACACCGTCGCGCACGTGCCGCAAAACACACACAAATATGCACATACAGATTAGGGTCTAAAAGATACTTGATTTTGACAAGCTGATAAATCAACATTATAAACCCATACTTCCCAAACGCACACACGCACACACACACACACACACACACACACATTGCAGAAAAATATCATCTTATTTACAATAACCTGGCACTCCACTGTGGTGAAACGGTATTAGATTCTAGATGACAAATAAAGAAAGTAAGGTAGAGAGCGGGAGGATGACAGGAATGTTGGGATGGGGGTTTTCTGGGGAAGCTGCATTTTTTAGTATGCATGTTGATTCTGTTAGGCTGAAATGCAATAACAGATAACGTAGGTCCCCTCCACAGGAAGAAGGACCCTTGCAACTCTCTCTGACTACCTTCTATTTGTCATCCATGGATAGACTGTCACTGGAAAGAATATATTGCTTTAAAAAGTCGCTGCCATAATAGGACTGATCTAATTTCCATAAATTTTCATCGAGAATTCGATATTTTCTTCATCAGGGAACAACATAAACTATTTAAAGAGTGATGCTGGTGTGGCAAACTTTCTCTTCCCATCCTTAAATTTAGTTTTTAGATATTCTCTTTTGATGGATACTTTGGGAGCCGGAGCAGGAGGGATACAAATATTGGGTGCAGCATAGACACACAAACTCGCCTTCACATAGCCCTCTGCATGACCCTGAAGTTTCCTTCCATTGATTTGCATTCACCGTCCGTCCCGAGACTTAACTATCTATTAAATGAAACTATGTATCATTTAATAGAGGATACATCTGCTTTGCCTCTTGATTATGAAAGTCAAAAGTTGGACTTTTTTACCTTTTTTTTAATAATTCCACATCAATGTTGTTTTTTATCCAATGGTAAATGAAGAGTCTCTAAAGTTAAACATAGAATGTTTAGGCCAAACTAGGATTTTCCGATTTTATCAAGTTTTTGTCAAGTGAAGTTTGTTTGGTTTTTTTTTTTAAGACTTGAGGGACACTCTAAAAACATATTTTAGTATAAAAGTCAATAACACTCTGGGTAGGATGCATATGTGTTGGAGGTAGAGGGAAAAGGAGCAATAAAATTCATGCAGCTGCACCACTGCATAGAACAACAACAAAGTCTGCAATACTTGAAGGCCTATTAAAATGTGTTTACTTTTTTTCCCAAATTGCGGTATTCGTTTGTTTTTGTTTTTTTCAAAATTCACTTATTCTTTCTTTTTAAAGGGTAGCTTGGTTTTCAAAAGAAAAAGTGACACATATATCAGATTATTATTTAAATAATAGCAGCTCTCCTGTAAATCCTGTAAGCTCGACCATTTCTTAGACCAAGAGAACGGAGAACAACTGACTATAAAAGTTTAGGAAGTTGCGTAGCTTTCTTACGTCAGTATTTTGATGCATGGGACAAGTGCATGCACCTCTCGGACTTTTATGAGGTGAAGGTGAGGCACTGGGTCTGGCACTAAGGGCTCTGAGTGAAGCAGCGTAGAAGGAGTGTTGGGGTGGTGGTGGTGGTGGTAGGGGTTCTCAAGCAGCAGGTGAGTCTTTGCCATCAGGGGGATTCATCAGTCCTGAGTTCAGACAGGGCCTCATTAGTGAGCAGTGAATTACACTCCAGACACGTCTTTATGTAGACTAATCATATAACAGCTAGCGCGCTCCGCTTCACCCTGAGGGAGACAGAGGAAGGAAGAAGAGGGGAGAGAGACAGAGAGAGAGAGAGAGAGGCTGCCAAACTTTACAGGCTGATTCATCCAGGAGAACTCAATGCAGTCCAGCACCTCTGACTGATGCTGTTTTATCTGTCTCTCCATCTATCTGGTTGTGCTCGCCACATGGCTCCTCCCCCCGCTCACCAGTCTGGCCCATCCCCTCGTCCACCTCAGCATCCGTCAGCATCCGTGCTTGTTTTGTCTCCTCCGGCCCTCCCACCAACACCTATCTCTTCTCCCACCTCTCGTACCAACCCTCTCCCCCCCTCCCTGCAAGCCGCCGAATCCCTGCCCCCCACCTTGTCACTTCTGACAAGCAACTTTAATGGGCGATGTGGCGCGTGCCTCTGACCACCGAGCACAGTCATTAACCTTCACTGGCATAATTGAATTCAAGGTTGATTGCTCGTGACCCTCCTCCCCGCACTCCCCCCCACTCCTCCACCGCCGAGGTCCCTCTCAATGTACATATTCATTACAGGTTCATGCCTCTAAATGGATTGCACAGAGAAAGCTGTAGCAATCATCCAGGCCGCTCGGAGGGGGCAGCGGCGTGCCGATCGGGGGCCACGAGGGCACCGGCTGGACGGAACGGCTGGTTCGACGGACGACAGGGGGAGGGGCACTAATTGCATGCTGGAGGAAGAGCATCGGATTATGAAAAGAGTAAGAGAATGAAGATGGATCCCTGTGACACTGTCAAATTAAGGGCAAGCCTTGTAACACGGCGGGGCCCTGAAAATGTACAGTGGCACCCACTTCACCAGAGGAAGAGGAGAGAGAAAGAGAGAGAGAGAGAGAGAGAGAGAGAGACGGAGGGGAGGAGGAGATGAGAGAATTGAATGTTGAAGAATTAAGTATTTCAGACATACACACAGAGATTGCACACACACACACACACGCATTCACGCACACACGCAGGTTTCAGTGTGAAGAAGAGCATATATCACATCACCCCAACACCACCACTACAACCCCACCGCTGTGATACCACCCCACCCCCTGTAACTCTCCCCTCTCTAATAGCTGTCAGATTACTATCACCCAAACAAGACATCGCGCTCCCCTCCTCCTCCCTCCTTTTTCTCCCTCACTCACCCTTCCAGCGCCGTCTCTCTCATTACCCTCCAGTCCACTTCTTCTTCTTCTTCTTCTTACACTTCCACTCTTTCCCCCCAACCCATCCACCTCTCTCTCATCCTCCTTCCTGTGTTCCTCCACCCTGTGGTTGTAACCTATCGCCTCCTCCTGCTGAGCTACAGTTGCTCCGCTTTTTATTTTTTATTTTTTTTCCAACTGGCCATCCTCAAATGAAAATGTGTTTTTAAAAGAGCCAGGAGTGAAATGAAGAGACTTTAAGTTCGAATCGCTCTCGCGATAAAACTTGATTATTCTATAGTTGGCTGCTTTCATTGCCAGAAGTTGCTTCATCTGTGATCTCAGGACACAGATAAAGACCTGACCTTTCATACACCTACTTTAAATAATCACCTTTTAAAGAAAACCTCTCATCCCACAACAGCAGCAATCTAACATATTAAAATGTCTTCTTTTTTTACAATACTGAAGTGCTATTGGAATATCTATTAATACATAGATACTATGTTGCAGGTATGGTGGCTACAGCCATACAGGTCAAAGGAAGAAAAAAATTGCTTTTCTTATTGGCTGTGTCCCCAGGTTGTCTCAAGCACTCTTAAGCTGTTTTCCATCAGGTTTGTGTAATGTTCCTTCAAATACTGTTGTTTTATTTCCTCCACTTCAGACGTGGGCCTAACTAGTATCACCCATGTTCTGGAGAAATCCTCGTGTCCTGTTTACACGGCAAGGTTTTAAAATCGTTGGCCAATTTTCAATGCCCGAGAGGGACCGCACACGCGACAATCAAATATCTTAGACGCGTAAGGTTTGGTCGTACAGTGTGTGGTGTTCAGCCACAAGGTGGGGAGCAATGCCCAACGTTCAGATGCCAGGCGGGAAATCTCTCGAAACCTTGAGACCAAATGCGAGCTCAGAGTTAACGAACATGTCTGACTGGGAAGAAGCAATGGAGGTAGGTATGTTTAACGGAGAAAAGTAACAGAAAAACGTGTCTCCGATGTCCACCGGTCTTTGTGGTTTGCCATGGAAGGTTTTTTTTTTTCATTATTATTGATAATTGTATAATAATTGCATAAGTGCGTAACTTCTGACTGGCTACTTGTCACGTTCATTGCATTCTCATTTGTCCTCAGGAGAACACAACGCAGTTAGCATTGTCGCCGACGACAGCAGACGAAGAGTTTTCCTGCGACAATGAGTCGTTTCTCTGCCTTGTGCATGAGGATGGCGCACACCGTCCTCATGCAGACCATCTTGAATCCCTTCCAGCTTGTCTGTTTCTGTCAAAGCTTAGACTGAAATGCCAGAATCTCAGAAGGTCTTGCGAGGCACATGGTGCACGAGTTTCAAGTTTTACTGCCTAATTTAGAGGTAAATTAGTGGCTTGTCAAAATTCTAAACGGCTTCACAAATCCTAATTACCATGTAAACTCCTCCGTTTATTCTGGCTCTACAGGGAGGCTCTGGCCTGCAGTTTCAGAAGTGCAAAACGGACAAAATATTTTCTGCTCAAACATCGGTGTTAATTATTGCTGATCTTTGCTGCTGGAATCTCGCAGAGCTCTGGGTTACGGTTTGAAACAGCTATTCGACTGGTTCCTTGCTGCTAGGACCTTCCTCACTGTGTTTCTTCAGCTTCCTCGCTTCCTCCTGCCGTCCAAAGCTTCTGAGGGTGAGCTAATTAGTAATTCTATGTTGGCCTTAGGTGCTAGCTTGCAAGGGCTGTCTGTAAATGTGTGTTTGACTCCAGGATTGATGTCTCGACTCATCTTTCAGCATGGCCTTTTACAGCAGGACACCAATCAAACAGTCCGTTGGAGGGCTCTTCCAACAGCACTAAAGAGCTGAAAGCACAAAGAATTATCACCGTCCAGGGGAATAAATACTGATCAAACCAAAATTGGATCTGAGCAACTGAAAAACGGTGGCATTCTCTGTCAACGAGCTCTAAAAGAAAATAAAACCCAAAGTGTATTTTTAGAAAGAAAAGACAGCCTCCATGCAAACAGTAACATCTGCATTTGACCTTTGGTTGGCCTCGCTGGCTGCTACTGTCATCTGGCCGGAAACCTCTCCGCCCTCGCAGACAGCCGGTGGTCCGCAGAGAGCCATCCAACTGTCAGTGCTCGGTACGATTCCAGCTCTGCGTCAGGTCCGTGTGTGAGTTGCGAATGTGCACCGATGCACGCGCGGCCGACTTTTTTTTATTCCCCCTCGTCATCACTAACAGGGTTTCCCAGGCTCTGGCCAGGAGAGTGTGGGTCACAGAGCAGGAATCAAACAGCAGAACAATGGAGAGCTTCCTCCACTTAACCTCCTAATGGGCTCCCAATGACTCCCCTGACTCCCTCAAAACTATCAGCCACTGGATTCACTTACCTCACTGCGCCAGCTCACGCCATGTGTGTGGGGGGTCTGTGTCGGGCGGTCATGGTGTACTGCGAAGAATGCATCGTGTGCAATATTTTGCAACGGTATTAATACCCCTTATGCCCTCATTTTGCCACAGTACAATTGCGTTCTTCAGTGTGTTTTTGGGGGTATTTTCACTTTATGGACCAAGCCCACTGGCTCAATACTTTGTAGAACTTATTGAAAACAGCTGAGAACTAGACATTTTCAGTGTCATAAGAATAATTTGGTTTTGGTCTGGATTCTTGCTTGAACACACTGAGACGTGAACTTGATTGGATTCAAGCCAACCTTCTTGTAGCTGTGGCTGCGTGGCAGAGAACCACGTTCTGCTGGAGGCTGAACTTAATGTCCACGTTTTCTTTTGTAGCCACTGACAGGTTTTATTCCACATCTGCCTTGTAGTCAGTTTTCTGCCACATATAGATATTTGCATGCTGGCCAAAAAGTGCAGTTTTGTCTTACGTGAGCAGGACAAGTAAGACAAAAAAATAAACATTTGCTTATGTCGTTTGCCACTTGACTTGTGGCAAACGACTCATGGTATTCTTTTACTGAGGCCTTTTGACTTTACAGTCATTCAAATTGAACACGCTTTATTTAACAGTTAAAAGACAGAAATTTTATTTTGCTCGTAAAGAGCTTGGTTTTGCATTTTATCGGTTCTTGAGCTGCAAATCTCCCACTCTCACATGGTTCCTCATCTTGTGATGCAGACGCGCGACGTTCATTCTCAGACCAAGTATGTTAAAGTGTGCAGTTCGCAGTGACAAGTGGCTTCACTGACCGCTACAGAACTCCGCATATGTCAGTGCGCAGGACTTTCCCCGCCGAGGCGCGCCGCTCCACTTCAATAATTACTTTCAGCGCGCACTCCATCCCTGAGCACCTTCACAGCCCCCAAATCTGCAAAGACAAGTGGCCTCATTTATTTCCATGGAGGAAAATAATTTAGCTGTGTCGGGCACTAACGAGCTCGAGCGCCGGGATTTCTAATTAGATTCACTTTGTTTGTGTCATTTTAATTACGTTATGGTCCCCAGCAGTGGAGCCACCAGTGAACCCTCGGCGTCTCAGCTCGGCTGCAGAAGCGCGCCTTGTGCGCCGGCTCCCTGCGGAGCTTTCCAAAGAACAATAAACCCAACTCTTCTTCTTGTCAACCAAAGCTTATGACAGACCCGGTTTAATGCTAATTTGTTGATGCCGAGCATGTTTGGCTGCCGTGTCACTTTAATCTCCGAACAACACCGCAAAGGTCACAGTCTTCTGAAGCAAACAAATACACCCTCTCTAAACTTTTTTGTGTTGTTTTTTTTTGTTTTTTTTTGTGATGAATCATTATTTATTGCTGCAAATGAAAGGCATGAGGGACAGCTTTTGCTGCCTCTGTAGTCTTAAGCGGTGTGTTTATGTTCCGCTTTTGAAGGGGGAAACTTCACTAAACCAAAGCACTTTGAGGTTCCTTTTGAAGTATTCCCCTAAGACATGGTCGCTAATTATTTGCCGTTTCATGATGAATCCCCCCTCGGTTCGTTAGACCATTTCAACTGATGTTGCTGTCTTAGATCCTCTCTGTCTCAACACACGCACTCAACCATTTAGATAATTGAGTGATTAATTGATACCTAATGATCAGCGTGGACCTTATGTTCTACTTTCATTTCAAACTTGACAGTTTCCTATAAAGTTGTTAGCGGTGCCTTGCGTCCGCTAACGACTTTAGCGGATGCATGTCATGTGTGATGACATGCACACGCTTGCCAGAAAAATACAACAAAAGTAAAAAACAAAACAAACAAAAAACAAAGACAAAGTTGGGTGTTGAGAAGGAGAATCAAAATGGTGCAAAAGAGAGAGAAAGGTGAGGAAGCCTCGGGGTGTTGCGGCGTCCCTTTAGTGATGTCGTTAGTGATGGTTTCATCCCATCTGTCGCGTGTTGTGTGATAGTGATCAGTCTTTGGGGACCCACCTGCACAGATGAGGTCAGCCCTACCTGTCAATCAACCTGCTCCAGGCTGGAGCCCGGGTCCGCTGGGGTCACCTCAAGCAGGGAATCCCGTGTCCCAGAAACCTTTTGAGTGAAAGAGTTCTTGGAGCGAGGGTTTAAATGTCGTAATCATGTTGGACTTCTAATGATTTTGAATAACTGCGCAATATGTGACCTCGATGAATGTGACTATTTAAGCCTGGTGTGCACAAATGTGCATGTTCTGGGTGAAAAATGATGCACAAGGACTCAAATGTATACATATACACCCAATGATATTTGGACAAACGTCTGGACAAATATGGCAGCCTTGGCAGGATTCCAGCTGGAAATTTGAAACTTTCTAATGGGAAAAATTATATATACTGCTCAAAAAAATAAAGGGAACACTCAAACAACACAATATAACTCCAAGTACATCAAACTTCTGTGAAATCAAACTGTCCACTGAGGAAGCAACACTGATTGACAATCAACAATGATTTTGTTGTACAGGACAAAGTATTCAATGAGAATATTTCATTCATTCAGATGCAGTGTATATTAAAAAAATATGCAGTTTTAAGCATTTTCGGCGGGGATCTCAAGCGTTACCTATTTGTAGACAGCTGTGGTTGTGTATTGGTTTAGGAGGCTTTTTTAGCATCCTGCCAGTCCATCACTTTGCAGACTTTATTTCCTTTAATTCCCAAAGATTTCCATTCACGACAGGCTTGATCATCTTAAATCCTTTAACTTTCTTTTCCTTTTCTTTTTCTATCTGAGCAGAAAAAACTGAGTGAAATTGTTAAAAGCTTTTATACAGACTTGTCGATGGCCCACAGAAGGATGCAGTCAAGTCATTATTACTGGGTATGTATGTATATGTTTGAGTGTTTATACCTGATTTTGACCTTGTTTACATCAGAGAAAAACTGCACTAAATTAACACGGGTGCTCCCAGTTCTACTTCCTATAAAAAATCAATAATATGCATCGTTTAAAGTTAAAACTCAATGACAGAAGTTTACATACTTAAATAGGTGAATGTAAATGTTTGTGTGGAACTGTACGCTCACGCTGAACGTAAAAAATAATAATAATAAGCAACTGTATTTCATCTTGCACTCTGAGTCAGACGAACTGTGTGAATGTTGTGATTTTGCCGACCCTCTTGTGAATGAAATATGCTCTATTCTTAAGAGAATAGAAATATATATAAAGAAGACAGTTGGATAAGAATTTATTCAGATTTTCTAAACTGAAAACTAGTGACTCATCCCTTCCAACAACAGCAGGGAAGAGGATGAAAGCAGGTCTGATTTATCTGTCCAATACTCTGAAAAGAAGAAAAAAACAAATCCCCAGAATTTTGTGCAATTTTGAATTTTTGAAAACCTTACTTGGAGCGTATTGTGTTCCCCGTGTAAGTTATACAAAAGAGGGGAAAATAACAATAACATCAGCAATTACGAATGTCCACTTTTACTTGTTTCATATTTCCTTTCTGAGAGTGACACACGATCCACCTTGAAAGAAACAATTTTCTTTGTTGAGCAGAGTCGTTTTGATCCGAGTTAATTAATGCCATGTGAGATCATTATTAAGTTTCAGTGTTGTTTCGTGTGACGCTGCACAGTTTTAAGTGGCCAGGCTAACACAACTGAAGAGCTGTATAAACATTTATCCTGATGCCATGCATCTGTTATGATTTTTTATTTTTTTTATTATCATTATTTGAGTGTTTTGGGACGACGCATGCGTATGTTTGCACACGCAGAGCAAAGCCCCACTGCAAAAGGGTCGTCATGCTCCAAACACGTTACAACGGTTTGAAAAAAATTGGGAAGAGGATTCAGCTTCTATGTTACATCCGTGTTACATGACACAGTTTTAATCTGTGATTGTTTAAGAGAAGCAGCTTCAGTTACATTTGGTTATAAATAATGTTGGTGGCACCATCAGAGATTTAGTGGAAGAAAAAACTAAATTTGATCAGCCCAGGAAACAAAACTGTTTCTAGGTTCACACATGTTAATAAAATAAAAGTTTTACTTATTTTAAAATCTTTTTTTTTTTTACCTCTTACGTAGCAACAATGCCCCTCATGTATAACTCAGCTCCATTTCATGTATTTTTTTTACTGCACAGTCATGTTCACCTTCCTGCATGCTTTACAAACACTTACGTGGATCTTTTCTCTAATTATTATTATTGTTATTATTACTATTATTAGAAGTATCGTTCTCTAAACGATACTTCAGTATCGTTTAGAGAACATAATGTGTGTTTTCATTAAGAGAACACATCAACTTGGAGCTAAATTGATGCAGACTGCTCTTGTGTTTGAAGACACCATTGATTATCCTTTAAGAGCTGGTTTAAGTGCGAGCTGGCTGAAGGCTTAATGATTCTTGTGAATAAATCATGCTGGGTAAAGGATGCATCATAAGCTATAACTCTGAACTGTTTTCCCTGCGAATTGTTGGATGTTAGCGGCGAAGCACGCTGGCAAACACTCGCGGCTTCTGGGGAAGACGTAACAAAACAACTTCATCCTCAGAGCCGCTGCTGCTCCTTTTAATCAAAAACCTCCCCGGAGGAGAGGAGGCGTTAAATGTCTAAAAATCCGTCATTTTGACGACAGTGATATTTGTATAATTAAAAAGGAGAGGGTATCGTCTGGCCCATATATGATATGGCTCCTGCATTGATGAAATTATCTATCTTGAAATAAATTAATATGTTTATCAGGTACAGAGGACATTTTAATAACTCAGCTGTCAAAAGTACCCGATTATGTCTGGGGAAACTGGCACCTGATAATTACCCACAATTCACGCTGAATGGGTTCGAATCTTTTGCGAACGGAGGATTAATGAAACACAATCTAAATTGGGTACAGTAATCCATTCCAGGTTTCTGATGGGAAGAGGGCCCGTGTAACGCGCACGAACAAGGACGGTTCTCAGGTTAGATTTACAGGCGCTCTCGCAGGCTCGGTTTCATTCATTTCGACGTCAACTCTTAGGTTACTTTGCAGCCCTCTTTGGGTGATCTATTTCTCCCCCGCGGTGACCTCACTCGTACAAGTGCTCGGCCACGACTGCATGGCGCTGGCTCATGTTCGAGCCACCTGGATGCTGCCCTTTCAGGTCGACGCATCCAACTGGTGTCCAGCTATCGGGTTAACGCCGGCCCGTCCTTTCAGCTTTTGCTTAATGCATCTTGTGGTCATTTCTGGAGAAATGAATAGCGGGGCCAATATGCAGGAGTTCCCAAATTGAACAGTGACTCAGTTGGACATTAATCTCTTTTTGTCAGCTGGGTCACATTATCCTACATAAAGTAATGTATTTTTCTTCCATCTCATGTTGTTTCATGGTTCTTGTTGCCCCACACACACTTTTTTTTACAAGTGTATTTAAAATCTCTTCCCGTGGAATCTGTGCTGATCACACATGTCTAATTGTATCTACTGAAGGCAGGAGAAGCTTATTGTAGTCTGAATGTGAGTCTTGAAAGTGTGTCAGATGACAAACTGAGGCAGGTGTGACTATCATTGTAGCTCCCTGATAGAGACGGAGGTAATGAACCACGGTGCAAAAAGCTCAATTTCAGAAACACTTGAAAAGTAACTTTTGATTAGTTTTTTGTTGTTGCTTTTGGGGGGTTTTTTGTAGGATTTCAGTATTTATCTTTGGATTTTTGTATGAGTTTAAACTTAATCCGAACTACCCTGATGTTCCACGTTTGCCAGTGCAACATGTTGTTTGGATGATTTCATCTCTCAGCTGCTTTTGTGACTGTTCCCCAGTCAAGTCGCTGGCACACTTCTAGAAAAGAAGACTGAATGAAAAGGGACACATTTTTTTTTATTTATGCAACCATTTTATTCCAATGTTTTTTTTTTTCTACTTTTTTTCCCCCTTCACATGCCACATTGTGCTGAGAAATGATTTGGTCTATTTTAGTTTGTTTTTTTTGTACATGACAAAAACCCACCATTTGTTAGGCGTCTTTCACAAACTGTTTTCAGCGACACGCTGCAGAGAGAAGTCCAAAAAAATCAAACCCAAAGACCATTTTAAAAGTAACACAAGAATCCAAATCCTCTGTAGCAAAGTGGTAAACTCTGTAGGAGAGAGTCAAACCTGCTGGGTTGAGCAGTAAAAAGTGCTGCAAACCCTAAACGAAACAATTTAACAGAAGTTACGGCGGATTCCTCTGAGGCGACTCGAACGTTGTCACGTAACTAGAAGGCCGTCTGAAGCCACCGTTTCCACTGAGCACTGGGGACGCCAATGCAGAGGGCTCTCCGCTCTCGGTGACAGCTGGACCTCCGGAAATAAGATCCGAGCCGGCAGAGGAGAAGCATGGCAGTCGGCAGAGTTTTTAATCTGTCTGTCTGTGTCTCCTCTCTGTCATTAACCTCACGCCCTGACAGCCTGCTCCCCGTGACACTGACCTGCTTCACCTAATGAGCTACCAATTACTACAAATTAGGCGAGAGAGAGGCCACTTCTATCATCCACTCCACGCTCTTCTCGACGCTTCTGTGGGATGTAGAGGGCTGCTGATGCAGAATAAATAATCAGGCAGGGGGGGGCAAAAGGAAAAAAAATTAAAAACAAACACAGAGACTGGAGCGTGCAATCTGGATTTCCAAAAGTGTAAATGTTCAGAATTCAGTTGATATTGTGTGTGTGTGTGTGGGTGTGTGTGCGTGCGTGGGTGTGTGTGTGTGTGTGTGTGTGCTACCCCAGTGATGTGCCTTCAGTGAGCTTCAAAGATCATTTGTATTTGCACCTGGTCCTGATGCACCGTGTGTGTGTGTGTGTGTGTGTGTGTGTGTGTGTGTGTGTGTGTGTGTGTGTGTGGGTGTGTGTGTGTGTGTGTGTGTGTGTGTGTGTGCATACGCCCACATAGTTTGGACTTTAACCCTTGCACACCTGGCTAGTCTGCGAGACCAGCTTCTCTCCGGCCCATCTCGATGTTTATTCATTTATTTATGGCAGGCTTGGAAATCATCGCCCTTGTCTGAGTCTCTCATGGCAGTGAGAGGAGTCAGCCCAAATTTATGCATGGCAGCAGAAATTAATTAGGCATCAATTAACTCATGCTAATGTTCATGCATTGATTTTTTTTCTCTTTTTTTTTTAAGAGCCCGCCTGTTAACTAATTTGTAAAAACTGTTTTGCAGAAACGTCAACAGGCGAGAACAGACAGAGTCTTGTAGGTTGTTTTCTCGCGCAAACAGAAAAATAGGAAATCAGAGCAGAAAAGACAAAAAAGCCTTGAGATGTTAATAAGCAGGAGGAGGAGGATGTGGCCTGCGGAGGTCACAGCACTGTGAGTTTGCTTCTCCTCTTCATTTAGCCGTGTCCCTGGTCAGAAACGGCCTGCGAGCTAACCAACACGCACACGCGATGCACACATATAAAGATGCACTGAAAGAAAAGGAGAGTGAGATAAGGAGGTGGAGGGAGAGACAGGAGACGGAAAGGGAAGAGAGGCGTTTCATTTGTTGCTTTACTTTCAATAGCCTTCTGGATTTGCACGAAACCCCCAAAGGTAAAGCTCAGAGAATATATGTAAGTGCTTGTGTTTTAGCGTTTCTCAACATGTATGGCCCATTTACACAAGTACTTCGTTAAGAGGACCCACTGCTCCTTATGGGGCCCAAATCCCTGGTTCCATAAGAAGAAAGGCTGTTTTAGGGTTATAGATCAGGCTTTGAATAGGTGTGAATTGAGGTTAGCTTTGGTTTGAGGTTAGGTTTAGGGTTCAACTAGAGAAATGAATGAAAAATGAACAGAAGTCAATGCAAAGTCCTTGTTAAGTGAGAAATACATAGTATGCATGTGCTTGTGTGTATACGTGTGTGTTGTGTGTATGCGTGTGTGCTTGTGTGTATGCGTGTGTGCTTGTGTGTATGCGTGTGTGTTGTGTGTATGCGTGCGTGCTTGTGTGTATGCGTGCGTGCTTGTGTGTGTATGCGTGTGTGCTTGTGTGTATGCGTGCGTGCTTGTGTGTATGCGTGCGTACGTGTGTCTTTAAAGCCCACTGCCACAGCTCTTTCTTTCGCTCGAAGGCTTTTAACTCCACATGTGCTAACAGAAGAGAATATGCATTCGCCGGATATGTAGATTACTGCGAAAATTCAAGGGGTTGTGTAATGTGCATCAAATATGTGAGAAGAGCTATAATTTATTTAACCTTTTCCACATTTTGTCGCAGTACATCCGCAAACTTCGATGGATTTGTTGCGATAGCCGAACACAGAGTTGATAGCAAGTGCAAATTGTGCAGAAAATGAAACATTGTTCAACCAATGAGCAAATAAAAAATTTGGCTTGGAACTTTTTGCCCCTTTTTCTTTTCCTAATCTCAGTTGGAGATTGAGCCTTCCAGAAATCCTCCAATAGCCCTGGATCTGGACTTTGCATGGATTCGCCTCTCTGCACCCATGTATGCAAACCACTTATATCTTGCTGAGAAGGACGTTCTTCAAGGTGTGTGTTGTTGTTCTTCGTGGTTTCTGACAGATTTTTCTATTGTTTTCCATTCCTCCTTCCCATCTGTTCATCTCTGCAGCTCTTCCAAAGTTACCACAGGCCTCCGGACAACTTCTCCATTGAACTCTCTGTATTCTACGTCATTATTTAGGTTAAAATGAATTATCTAGGTTAAATACACAATGTGAACTCTGTTTAACTGTACTGGAACGTAGGGTCATAAAATAATTTTAGGTGCATTAGAGTGAAAGCGCACACCATGCAAAACCCACCACGATTTTTTTATTTATTTATTTTTTTAAAATTTGTAATAAATTATGATATACAAAACGCTACACAATAATTTATTGACAAAGGCTCGGCTGACATTTAGCAAAATGTCACCTGAAACAAAACCCAACATGCGGCATCGGCTAACATGCCACATGTCATCCGACGGCCGGTGTCTATGATGGTTATCTGGCGATCGCTCTGTGTTCTCTTAACTCCATGCTGCTCACCAGGAGGACTCTTAGCCGCGTACAGACAGCTTGATCAATAGGTCAGCGTGCTGACAGCCGTCCTCGGGGTCCGGGCTCGAAGCAGAGACCACGTGGATGGAGGAAAAGGGGGTCGTTTCAAGCGATCGTGTGTCCAGGATGCACTGGAGGCAAACAAAATGCAGCAAAATGCACCTCGACCACTTCGACTCTTTCAAGCGTTATATGTTATTTGTTCTCTTGTTTTTCCTCTGTTTCGTGGAACACAACTGCGTAATTTTTCGTTCCTCCTTTAAAGCCCTTTGTATATTTTATGTGTAAGTAGTTGCCGAATGTAGGCCAGAATCAGCGTTGGATGGAAAACGCCAAGTGTCTTTGTGTCTGTTTGTGGAAAATAGCGGAACGCCAGGAATGATAACCCCACATTTACATTCGAACTGAGCTTTTGACAAAACCTCAGCAACAGGCGCCTTAATCAGCTGGCTGGCTGCAGATCCCTGGCCCGCTTTCACCTCTCCTCTCTTTACAGCCGTGATCTTGAGAAGGAGCTTTAAATTGGAAATTATTACACATTAAACCCTCTGCGCACAGGCCAAGATCGAATTGGATCAATATCTTGCCCTGCACAATAAATCAGATGCTTTCTCTCTCTCCCTCTCTCTCTCTCTCTCTCTCTCTCTCTTTCCCTCTTTGTCGTTCCCCTTTGCTTGTTCCAGTGGCTACGGGCCACTGCTCAACTGGAACATATTTAAATTTTCTTGTAACAAATTAATTCCAACATTTTCTCTTGATTGAATTAGGGCAAGTGTTGGTGCTGTCACAAGTGTTTGGGCAGCTCCTGGGGAGAGACAAATTGCCAGGCCTGGACACGGATAACAAGCAGTGGTGTTGAGTCGCTGATAATCTCCCCACTAATTCTCCATTACAGCAAAATGAGGCCATAAATCTTCCTGACAGCTGATCGATGTAAACATTGTTTCCCCCATGATTGCCAGCTCTCCCAGCGGAGCTACTGTCCGCTCAGAATCCGCTGAAATTACTCCCGCACCAGCCCTCCCCTCTTTTCTTCTCCTCCAAGCTCAGCTGCTGTGTGTTTGTACATATCAGTGTGGTGTGTGTGACAAAGAAAGAGAGAGAAAGGGAAAGAGAGAGAGAGTGTTTGTGTGTGTGTGTTTTGGGACTGGCCCAAGAGAAAAACAAAAAAAAAGAGAGAAAGAAAAGCAAAGTCACTGCTGTCCTGTCAATGGACGAGGTGACCGTCTAATTTTAGCTCAAAGCTTGCTAAACAAATGGAAAATATTAATCAAAATGTCTTCTGCAGCCATTCTCTCGCAGAGCAGCGACTGCTCTGCTTGCAGCCGGAGCAAACGCCGTGAGAGATTGAGTTGTCAAGCAGTCAAAGCACAGGACCTGTTATCAGTGTGTTCGCTGTCTAATAATATTGCACACCATTATTAAAATCCAATACGTGCGCAATTACAGAGACGGGGAAGCCGTTAAAGCGAGACGCCTCGCTCTAATCAAAAACAGAAAAAGGATCATTTTAAGACATGTTCCTTTAAGAGATCTGTTAAATTTGTACCTGTGTGTCGTCCGCACATTCAGTAGCACTGAATTTAGGAATTTAAAACTGAGGAGGTTTATGTCCAGCCCTCCAAAGTCAATACAAAGTCAATACTTTGTGGAGCCATAGTGCAGCTGTAAGTGTTGACGGGTATATTATTACTGGCTTTTCATATTAAACATCTGCCTCTTCATTTTTGCTAAAAACTCAAGTTGAGTCAGATTTATTGCAAAAACAGGGTCACGCCTTCAGCTTAAACTCTGAAGTAAAGCGTTCCTCCGAGCATGACACTGCCACTACCATGCTTCACTGTAAGCATGAGGAGGTGTGTGCTTTAGGCGCAGTGTTAACTATATCGCATATAATCATAAAAGTAATTAATATAATCATGAAAATGTATGAGTGCAGTTCTATGATTGAATGCGACAAAATGTGGAAAAAGTTCAACAGATGTGAATTCCTGCTCCGTATCCAATGAGAGACCAAACAAAAGACCTGTGATGAGAGAAAATGTCACTATTCACTGTAAAAAGATCACTGCATGTTGCATTGGTGTTTTGTTGAACCCCATAACTTTATGAGGAAATAGCAAAGGAAGTCAAATTGTGGCCGCTAATTGATTTTCTAAACAGACAATTACCCTAAGCAACGAAAGACTTTACAGTCACAGAGCAGTTTAAGGACAACAAAGCAAGTGTCGTATTATGAGTTGTCACAAAGCCCTTACAGTGCTTCACTTATTGCACATTTGTTGTGTGACAGCCTCATTCCAAATCATATTAAGTGACTCTTTTTCCTCAAATCCCACACACATATAACCACTTTGACATTGTGCAAAAACAAGTTTTTGAGCTTTTTTTTTTAAATTAGCCATTGCAAATAGGACTCAAACTCAAAACTAAGCTGTTTCCACCCATCATCCTTGAGCTGTGTGTGCAGCTTAAATGGAGTCGGCCTGTGGTAGATCTGGCTGATTGGACTTAATCAACCAGAAAGGCTCGCGCCTGTCAGATCCCACAGTGGACAGTGAGTCTCAGTGGTCAAACATCAAGCATGAAATCGAAAGAATTTTCGCTACATCTCTGAGGGACGATTGATCTGCGGCAAAAATGTGAAGAAAGGAGGTTATTTAAAAGTACCAAAGAGCAGAGGCAGTCAGGCAAGTTATTTTTAGATCATTTAACTCCATGGATCCAGACACAACATAAAGTGAATAGTGAAAACAAACTCTAAACTTTCCAATAAACTTGTTAGTTGCGTTTATTTCTAAATTTAACAAACTGGGCACCTACTGTTTTCCACATTGGGCTAAGTGGGTTTGGATCACTTTGTTCATTTTATAAAGTCATCGTTCATAACAGGCAATTTTGTTTGTTATCGACTAGCTAACAAAATTAGCTAGTCGATATGAAATATTTAATTGACAAAAAGTAAAACCAGAGTAAATCTATGCTGTGCAAAACACCTTTTTATAACTATGTAGTTGTGTAAAATGATAATGGGCGAAGAACTAAACCCAGACGCATCACCGTCCTGGTGTGCAACATTAGCTTTACAGTATTAAAGATTTTAGAAACAGTCCAAAAGCCCAGCCTGGTTCGATGAAGAGCTTTCACTTTGTCTTCCACCAACTCTTTAGGAAATCAGTTTTACACAAGAGAGAGCAGAGCAGTTCCATGTTCCTTCGCATGACAAACAACCAGAGATTCCAGGATGCATGATAAATGGAGTTCAGACATGGTTCTGGTCCTGTTTGAAATTGCCCTCCTGTGACCCATTCATTCTGCCCCGGCTCCCTGGATGGTTGAAGAGCGGCGTGTAACTTGCAGGACATCCTGCTCCAGCTCTTTGCATCGCTCAGGCTGCTGCTGCTCTTGGAATTCGTCCCTGTCTGGCTCTGTCACCGGCGTTATGACTTCATCACCACTCCGAGAGGAGAGAAAGAGAGGGAAAGAAGGAAAAACAGTTTGCACTCATCCGTCACTGTCCATCTCAAATTGCAACTCAACCAGTCACAGTTGGGGATCAATAGGGAGCGGCTGGCCAGGTTAAGGGGGTGGCTGAACATGTGGACGGAGAGAGGACGGGAGTGTCTGAAGGTGTCTGCTGAAAGACAGAAGAATAACTGATCAATACAGAAGGATGGATTTTGTCATTTTGAGAGGGGCCGTCGGAGAAGGAGGAGGGGTTAGGCTCACTCCCACCTGCTCAGAGTTGAATCCTCCGGTGCCGTCCGTGGCTGACACATCGCTCCATCACACCGCAGCAGCGCGAACCGCCTTGGCCACTTCATTAAACGATGAAGATTTTGTCACTTCACTGGGTCTGCTGATGCTCAAATTGTGCATTTATGTGCTTGCTGATTGTCATTTTACACGGCGTCATCAAATCCGTACAAAGTCTTAAAAAGTCTTATATCCATGTATCTGAAATTAAGGCCTTAAAATGTCTTCAATTCTTTTCTTTTCTTTTTTTAAGTTGGCCTTAAATACAATAATTACAAGTCTGAAATTGTGTCTAAAAAAACTCATATTCTACACGTATTTTCTTGTTATTGTGTTTGCGGGCCTTTTGAGGCTACCGCTAACTCACGGCTAGCATATCCTCATAGTCGCTTTTTTTGTGACTATAAATGGGTAACAGTATATTTATCTCCAGTTGGCTGGAGGAAGTTTGTACATTTCTGTGGACTGTATTAAATTTCACTCCCAGTGGTCTTAACGATTCTTGAATTTGAGTTGGTGAAACCCGCAGGAACTCTGGCTTACATCGTTCGGGGCGACGCCTTTTCGAGAGCAACTCTGCAGCATGATCCTTCTGCACACCTCTGTGACTGCAAAGCATCTACAACATAATGCGCTTCATCCTCCACCTCCTCCGCAGCCTAAGTTGTTGTGAAGGGTCGGGCCTGACCCCCTGCACTCCCCCACGTGAAAAGAGCAGAACACACTGCCAGCGCCACAGTGATGAGAGAGGCGCATGCACATCGGCTGATTAACTCAATAAGAAACAAAGATCTTCTTTATTGGGATGCTCTGCGCTGTAATGGTTGTTTGATTGGGAGCCAGTGGCTGTATTGACAGGTGAAGTGGACTGATTAATGAGAGCTTAAGCTAGTAAGGATAACAGTCTTTCACGTGGCTTATTTAACACTGAAAGAGTGACTGATGGTTTGCTTTCAGGGGTGTCGTCTAAATCATTCTCGTCTGAAGCCTCGCAGCGCCATAATGAAGCCATTTACGCACAAACCTGCTCTGATGCAACCGTTTGTAAACATTTGCTGCTTACATACATATAACAGCTCATGTATGAAAATTTGCGTAGCTATGAGAACACCTGGTAATCATGTAGTAGGTCAGATCAATTCTTAGAACATGTCAAGAACTCACACAAAAGGGATTTTGTGTGACAAACCAACAAGTGATGCACATTTCTCAATTAAGAAGAAAACATTTGGTTCTCGGGATTTCGAGCAGCTTTACAGAAAGAAAAAGTGCGGTCCTGCTTTGAGCTTAAACTTTAATTATGCGCACTGTCCATAATTGCAAATAAACGATCCCTGCGGGCTGAACATGGTGGCAGCATCATGTTTTACTCCCTGCAGGAAACGTCAGATTGCGACGCTCACCTTCCAGCAGAACATGGAGCCAAAGCATTTGTCCGCGTTAGAAGATCCAGAGCAGAATTGCGATTGAACTGATGCTATTTTGCAAAAAGGGGTTTACGTTTCAGTCATTTCAGTGTGCAAAGCTGGGAGAGACACAAAGACTTGTAGTCATCATTTTCAGATTTCACAGATTGCTCTCCAAAGTAACTACGAACATTTTTCTCTGTTTATTTTTTGTGAAAAAACTTCAGAACTGTTTAATATTTACCTCCCTCCATGTCACACAATGCACTACTTTGTGTTGGTCTATCAGATTACATTCTAATGAAAACAAAGCAAAATGGAGGCGAGTTCAAGTGGTCAGAATATTTTTCTTAGCTATAAATATCAGTGTATATTTTCTAAAATAGCCCAGAAAGAAACTATAAGAACATACTTTCAAATGAAAGTAATTATTTCTGAACTGTAACTACTAGTCTTACTAGTAACCCAGGGTCAATAACTTAAGGATACATTAAATTTAGGAGCTAGGAACTTGCTCCAAGTAGAGCAAAGCACCTCCATTATAGACACACATAGAGATTACTTGCTTACTGCCTAGAAAGCTGCTGTAACAAGCTGTCTATTATGGTCCGTTGTATACTGCCTTATTCTAATTAGTTGACCTAAGTTCAGGGTTTGAAAGTAAGGCCAGATCAGTAAAGGCAAAAGTGTGGGTTTTCTTATTGTCAAAACAAAGCATGCAGAGAAACTGAATGAACGTAGAGCATCAGTATTGTGTCTGTCACGGGGGTCAAAGGTGACTTGTTTGGGGCTTGGCTCAGGCTCCGGTTTCAATTCTGCGGATCAGAATAGCTCAAATTGACACCAAGACCCATCTGCCCACTGAATTAATCCTCCACTCTCTTCCATTTGGATGTTATTTCTTTGTTTTCTTTATCAGCTCCATCCATTTCTTTATTCATTCAGTTGACTTTTGAAAGGGGAGAGGTGCCATGCCTTGGGGCTCGTATGTGTTAAAAAATATATATTCCAGAGATTTCAAGTGCACCATGTGCAAACTGTGGGGTCACTGGCAGTTATATTTTCACTCTCCCTCCCTCCCTCTTCTTCCTTTCTCTCTCTTTCTCTCTCTCTCTCTCTCTCTCTCTCTCTCTCTCTCTCTCCCTCTCCTTGCGAAATCGATCGTTTGTTTGCAAGGAGCTCAAACGAAGCAGGAAAAAGGACTCAGAGCTCTGCTGGCAACGCAGGCAGAGCAGAAATGCTGCTGGGGAAAGAGACGAGCGAAAGGCAAGATATCCTCCCCACTCGCACCGTCAGCACTCGTGACCTTGGGGCCACGGCGAGCTAGCGGAGGATCCACCCAGCGAGCGGTGGTGGTACACAGAGGAATTTTGAAGACACAACAAGGCGCTGCTCTGCAGGCCTCAACCCCATCTGCTGGAGTGAGAGTATTTTAATTGAAATAGAAGCTTCAAAGGTCAATATGCAGGTGCACATTAGTCAACTAGAATAGCATCAGTTCATCAAATATCAAAAAGTGAAAATCATTAGCATTTTCTCTCTTCGTTTTGATGGATGTGGCTCAAAGCTAAAGAAAATCCAAAATTTCACTTCTGATAAAAATGTGATATCACAGCACAGTCAATAAAAGAGGTTGTTAGCATGCCGCTGTTGAGCTAATGCTGAGTCACTGGCACCCGCCACAAGGAAGGTAAGCGCAAAATGTAATTGTTAAAGAAGCTGGCTGTTCACAAAGTGCTGCATCCAAGTATTTTAACGGCAGGGTGAGGGAAAGAGCAAAAGCATGGTAGGAAAATGTGCAGAAGCAGCAGGGACGGCCCTGAGATGACTCTGAAGCAAAGCTCATTCAAGAGTTAGTTCTCTGTCACTCTGAACGTCCATCGATCCAGATGAACAGAAACCAGACTTACAAATGTATTCCTCGTACTGAGCCTCTCTTGTATCAGCGTCGGCGTCGTCTTTTCTGTGCTAAAGAGGAAAAAAGGTGGAGTTCAGTTTAGCATCAGGGCTCAGAGCCTGCAGATACGACCAACAGAACCAGGCAAAAGGAGTCCTGACATCTCTCTGTGTACATGAGTTTATGTGCTCGTTTTCCTGTTTTTAAAAACCTGTTTGGAAAAAATAAATCAAAATATAAATGAAAAAAAACAACAACATATTTGTGTGTGATGAGTCTTTAAAGCATCGACACTCCACCAATTATGAATGTTCCCTCAGATTCTTGGATCAATTTTGGTACACAATTCCTTCAAAGTGTGTGTGTGCGTGTGTGTGTGTGTGTGTGTGTGTGTGTGTGTGTGTGTGTGTGTGTGTGTGTGTGTGTGTGTGTGTGTGTGTGTGTGTGTGTGTGTGTGCATCCTTTCCAACAGCAGTTTCTCCTTCCACTCAACTTCATAATAATCTGCGTGAATGCAGGACTTGGCTTCACTAGCAATGACCAATTTTGGCTTTTGGGTAACTCGGACCTACATTATCAAATTGACCAGAAGCTGATGTTTGAAAAATGTATTACAATTTTGCTTTTTGAAATAAATTACTGAAATCAGCTGCTTTACCAATATATTCTAATTTGTTGAGGCGTGCCTGTTGATGTAATTCATTAAGCCGTTGGAATGAAGCTCCTCCGCTGTCAGAAAAGACTCCTCTTTTCTTTCCATCAGTTCGCAGCTAAGCACGAATGCCGAGCAACAGGTGAGGGGCCTCTCCGAGCATCTGTGGCCCTGCTAATAAAGAGAAGGCCGCAGTCTACAGTGGCTGGCAGTGGCAATCAAACAAGCAGCATGGCACAGACGTCTGTCAAAGACGCCGCCTCTGGTGGGAGACACAGAATGAAAGAAGCGGGGGTGACGCTGGAGAGATGGCGAAAGAAGATGACAGAATGACACATGTGGAAATCCTTCTTCATCCCCCCCCTTTTTTGTTCGGCTTCCTTGCACGCCTTCCTCTTTTCTTCTTCTTCAGCTTCCTCTGTCAGTGCAGTCTCAGTGGCGACTGAGGTAGCAGAGCCCCCACGGGGGTCAGCCATGTAAGGAACATAAAAGGCCAATTTAATTTAGCGCGTCCACAGCTACAAAGTATTTTAATTCCGACAGCTGTGACTGAGGAGTTAATATTTGACTTGTCAGAAGTGGGGCCGGGGCCAGTGAATCATTGTAATTCTCATTAAGAGGCTCTCCCCCAGCAGCACCCTAATGCAGAATAATGAAAGTCAAGACGGAGTGAGCTTCTAATGCCAGTTGAGGCCTATCTTTTAATATTCCCCTCTTGATGGATTAGGGAAGCGGGAAATTCATCTTGGATCATAGGGCCTAATTTAATAAGGGATCATTCCAGGAGTATTGCATTTTATAATAATGTCATTTAAAGTGTCGTCTTCCATTTTTACCGTCCCATATGTATGCTTATATAATGGTGCCAGAGGGATGTGTTCTTACACCACTCGGATCCCCTCTGTGTCCGTGCAAGCCCTCCAGACCGAACGGAAGCGTCTCTCTGTGGTCCGCCGGCTCTCAGCTCGGGTTTTCATTTCGTATTTTCGGTCGCGGAGCCAATTGAGTGAGCACTTATGAGAAGTTGCAGTCACTCCAGCGCGTTTCCTGCTCCTCCAAATTATTTCTAATACTATTTAGGGGAAATCACTGTGATATGAGTGTTGGGATTGTAAATATCACCCAAAGGAAATATGATAAAGATATATTGTATTTGCTCCATCGCAAGCCCTTAAAAAAGCTCCTCTCAGAGAGGCGAGCTATATTTATGCGACCTGCTCCGCGGACGGAAAATGACTTTTCTTTTTTTTGGGTGGGGAGAATAAAGCAAACAAATCTGACTAATATGAGCAATTTGTGATGTTAGCAGCCGATAAAACCACATAATTATACTTGAAAAAGATTTACTAGATTAAAAAAAAAAAAAAGGAAGAAAAAAAATGTCCTGAATGTTAGTGGGAGGCATTCATGCCTAAAGTGTCATAACTGCTCAGTTTTACAATATCCCAGAAATAAGATGAGCTTCGTTTTTCTTTTTATGTATGTATTTATTTATTTATTTTAAGCTGTGGTGCAGGGTTTGTTTGCAATATAATCTCTATTATTTGTATTCTCCACCGCATTTGGCAAATCAAGATGAGAAACAAGTCAAATTTTGCGAGCAGCACTAAACCAAGACGTTCTGTCATTATAAGATTATTACAGACAGAAAATATTGCTTTTTTTTAAAAACTAAATAGGTTTAAAATACATATATATATATATATACGTACATATATATACATACATTACTTAATTACTGAACCATAGATTTCAGCTGTTTAAAACCTGTTAAACAACCCACCTTAAATGAAGCTGACAACACAATAGTTGTGAGAAAGAAAGCCAAGTTGACTTTTATAACCTCCACTTCACAGGTCTAGAGATTTGCAGTGCATTCTACTTCTACTTCTGCACATTTAATTTAAAGAAAAAAAATAATAATAAACGCTGTCCTGCTCGATCACAGCTTCGGCTTAGTGATCCTGTAAGAGCACTTCCAGTTTCCAGCCTGTTACGTGTGACCCTTTAAAAGGGTCTCTGTCATCATTAAGATAAGAGGAAGTCTCTCCAACATGCTTTAGCTCAACAAAGTGCTTCCTCTTTGTCGCACTCATGTCTTTGGCACGTCTGCCTGCCTTCTGCTACGTCTCCCTGTCCCACACCTATCACTGCCTCTGCCCTCACACAGCTGTCTCTTTCTGTTTCTGGCTTTCCGTTCGTCTCACCTCCTTTCATACTACAATTCCATTGCGGTGCACAGAATTCAAAATTGAGTTTCTCTATCTGTTTGAAAAAGTAAAAAGGTCGCATGGCTGTTTTCTGGCAAGCCGGTTTCTTTCCTGTCTCTGACCGAGTTGGTTATCTGCAAAAGCAAGCGTCGGCTATTTTAGGACAGCGCCGGAGTTATTCGCGATACATGTGTGACTTCTTTAAGATTACCGTCCACCTTAAAATGAAATCGGAGAAAACGTGCTGTTAAACTTTCTAAAGCAGTCTGCCTTCTTTCTCCGTACCGTCCATCTTGAAGTTCAGCAGCTGCATTGAAGTAGCTGTTTCTCTTATATCATAAATAATGACATCAACCAGCACTGTGGAAGAGTTGAGGAAAGTTGGAACTGAAGAGGGTCGGACAAACGGCGTTACGTTATCAAAGAGGGGACAGATCACATGTGACGGTAAACTTATGAGATGTATTTTTTGCATCCCATCTCAGAATGAAATGGTGGACTTTTCAAACACTCACCTCTCCTGGGCAGAAAATAATGTGGGTCTATTTAATTAGGCATTGGCAGATTGTTGGGCCAACACTGTAATCCAATAGAGGTTTCCATTACGAGGGGAAGCTGCCACCTCCGATGCCTCCTTGGCTCCACAGTGCAGCACGGTCAGCTCGTCAACTTTTGTCTGCCCTTCTCTCTGCTTGTGAGTGTTTGCCAGCTCCGAAGTTGGGTGTATTCTTCAAGTCTTTTTTTTTCCCGGTTGAAGATAACAGGGACCCTCTACCTAATGTATTACTGTTTATGTACATGTTGTCCATCAACATTGTGATGCGTGTAGATATCTCTTTGTGCGTAGTTGCTGGATACATTTGCAGTGCCTCAATGGATATCCCTTTTTTGTGCACATCTGGAAAAAAAAAGTGATCTTCGTTTTTTCATTTCTTTCGGCATCCACACGTCAACCATCTTTGGTTGCAAGAGTTTGGAGTAGATGGCCTCTGCCAGGTTTGCACACCAAAATAATCCTAAACAAATGGGGTTTGGCCATTCTTCTTTTTATATAACTTCAATCTTACTCAGAATGACCATTTTCAAAGGCTGTCAGATATTCAGACTTTCTATCTATCCATCCATTGTCCATACCCCATTATCCAACAATGCTTGAGGTTGGAAACACCTTGGACCAGTGGCAACTCCAATGTGGACAACACAGGACAAACAACAACAGACACTCACTCCTGAGAACCATTTAACAATACAAATTAACCCAAAAGTTATGTTTCTGAGCTGTGGGAAGAAGTCAGGGCACCCTGAGTGAACCTGGGAAAATGTACACACTCAATACAGTGGTAGCAATTTCACCACCACTGTGTAGCTTCACAAGTCAGATTATTATTTCTATTTAAAAAAACAAAAAGGAAAATTGCATCATTTCATTGAAAACACAATAAAATGTGGCTTTGTATTCATCTAACATCTAAAACCCTGATAAATTGGGCTAAAATTTGTAGTTCAAGGGGTTTGAATACTTTTGCAAGTCACTGTATTTTGCAGCGTGTGCTCAGCATAGCATGCACTTGCTTACGGAGTAAATTGCCCTGCACAATGGAGCTGTATTAGGAAGAGGACACTAGTGGCAGAATCAGTGAAAACATTTGAATAAGATGTTCTGGACGACATCCTGTTCTAAAATTCTATTACCCATTAAAACACTTGACCTCCTGCTCCCATGTTCCTCTGCCCTGAAGCCTCATTATTATACAAGAGGCTATGTGGTTAAGGTAAACTTTCATTTTTATTGATAATGCAACAATAATTCAAGACATATGAACAGTAGTTGGTTCTGTCAGAGCTACTTTTCCCTATAATTAAACAGATAGAGAACGAAAGTGAACCTTTGACCCTTGCAGAGTGAGCATGTGGAGGCTCTGTGATGTGTTTGGAGCCATTTTGTTGGCATGGATTTTGGTCTACTTTTGCCCTTATAGTTAAGAAGGTCACTTCCAATCAATGCAAAGTTGTTCTTCATTATGAAACATTTCAACCCTGAAGGAAATGGTCTTTTCCATGATGCCAGTGCCCCCATGCCTGGCTTTTTCCAGGGGTCACAGAAATGTTTCAGTAGAATAAAAATTAGATGTATCATTTGAGGCAGCTTTTGCCGTCAGCGTATCTCAGCCCTCCTGAATAGCGTTTCGAAGCACCAGTCTTCACTGCTGTGCTCAAAACACAGTTTGGTATTTCAATCCTCGAACTGCGTTTCACAGACTTATTAAATCCTTTCCAAGATTTCTCTTTAAATTGGTTGTTTACATGGGTTTTTTTTATGAGCACTGCAAGGGATAATGCTGGAGACAAAACAAGAATGCCGTTTCATATGGCCCCTGCTGCACCTGGCATTGCACATTGCTGGTCAGCAGGCTGAAAGGAGGTGACTACGCGTCTCTAACAGGACTGCTGCAGTAACCTGTAAGTATGTTTATTTGATAATTAAAACAAATTTAGGACTATGCTACAAAATTAAAGAATTTGGATGTTATTGGTAGCATGAGAGATGATAGTATTTTATGGTAGGAATATTGGTTGCTTTTCAATTTTTAATTAATTGTTCATATCATGTAAAACAGTTTTGTTTCAATCAATGTTGCTTTTCAAGCAAGGTAAGATTGTGGAAAAACCAGCTATTGTGACAGAGAGCAGTAAAAACAAAAACAACAACAAAGAGAGAAACTTAGGAAGAAGTTTTGATGGTGAATGCCACTTGGTGCACACCAAGGTTTTGTTGTCTGTGGTTAAAGTCTATTGAGAATATATAATAACTAAGCCATGAAACTGCAAACTTTTTTTTAATATCTATTATTTATTTTGAGAGACAAAGAGAATCCATTTTTCTTGCTTGGCTTGAGACCATTAGTGATGTAAAATCGTAAATTTGAATGACTGTATTGTATGGAATCAAAAACTGGAATTGTTGAGATCGAACATTTCTGTCTTTCCCTGAATCAATGATGGTCTAAAAGTTTATAAAATAGCATTTGCATGAATTGCTGCAACTGTTCTGATATTGGACTTATTTTGAGATGATAGAAATCCATTTTCTTCTTCTACCTAATAAGACGTGTTATAAAAATCAACTTCCAGGACCATTTAAACTGAATTTTTACAAAATGTCCTCATTGGTAACATTTTAACATTTTAACAGAGCCTCACATCCTTTGAGTGAAGTCCTGGTAAAAAAAAAATAAATAAATAGAAAGAAAGAAAAAAAATACACTTTTCAATTTTAAGGTTTAATGGTCTCCTTTTTTACCAAATTGGAAAATCCTTTAATCTCTAATTTCAAGTGTTCAAAATCACACAGCACACACCTTCACCTTATGCATGTATATATATATACATATATATATATAAAAAGCACATATACATAAAAAAACTTTTTTTTTTCACTCAAACAGTGCATTGATGTTAATTAACATTTTGTTAACTTTTCCTTAAATTTTAGGAATTAGCTTCTATCTTCTTTTTAATGCATTAAAAGGACAATTGTGAGTTTTGGATATATTGTCTGTTAACCGGTGTTAACGTTCTCGTCAATAATTATTACAATGTAGGCTCTTTTGCGGATGCCTCATTTGTGATCATAGAGAGCTGAAAGAAAAATAGTAGCGTGAAATAAACTGAGATGAACTGAACTACTTTGGTGTAGTTGCTTCTGTTCTATTCACAAATATGCAGATTTTTCAGTGTTTGCATCATACAGGGTCACACAGAGTGACTCATTTCAATACAGCCCATCATTGGAAAATCAACAAGAAGCATAGAGGTGGCAGTATTGTGGTGTGGGGATGCTTTTCTTTGGGAGGGAAATAGAAGCCCAATTAAAGTCCAGACCTCAAACCAATTTAAAATCTGTGGCAAGACTTGGAAGCGGTTTCCAAGTGGATTCTCTCCAAGGCGTCTTATTAAGCTGGAGCTGCTTTGCTAAAAAAAAAAAAAAAAAGAGGCAAAGTTTATTCACCAGATGTTCAAGGCTGGTAGGGAGATGCCCCCATACACTTTGACACTCTTTACAAAGATGTACTACTCTTGCCAAACTTTCACACTACATGACAGTTTGGTGGTGGCTGCATGGCAAAACGTGAACATGTTCAAAGGGGATGAAAACTTGTGTTAGGCACAGTAACTTGCCACCTGTCAGACAACATAACTTATGACTCAATTTCCAGAATTCAATGCAATTTTTATAAAATAAATATTTTTATTGTTTATAGATTCCCCAAGTCATTTTTTATGAAGTTATGACGTGTTTGCATACAACTACGGGACCAAATGGAAAAACTGTAAGAAAAATGCAACCAGCATATCCATCATAGAGTTGTATGTTTTTTAACATCAGCATGATGTATTGATTTTTGTACTGCATCCAGATTTATGGTTATGTGAAAGCAGCGAACGGTTTCGTGAGTATAACATTTACAGTACGCAGGTGATTAATGCTCACACTGAAAACCAGAGGCCATTTTCCATCACGTCTAAACTTTGCCTCGGCCGCACATGTCTGTCACCAGTTAGGAGAGCATTTGAAGGCAGCTGACAGATATATAAATCGCCATAAATGGTTCCCTGGACTAAATGTTGAAAAAAACACTTAACCCCACGGGATGAATGAGTGTAGACCTCCCTGGCTTTACCCACATTAAAAAGACACCCGAGCATCCAAATACAAATATGGGGTAATTTGTCAGCTCATTTTTTTGTAATTTCGTGACATTTCAAAATGGCAATCTGCAAACTTCAGACGGCGCGAACACAATCAATATGAGATTAGTTAGGCCAGAGTTTCCAAGGAGGCTTTGTGTAATTTAAGAGTCTGTGAACAAACATCTGATGAATGAAAAGCAAGTACTCGATTATGCTCACAGACAAATGATTGAATCTCACCGGCTTGTAAATATAGAGCGGCACGGGCCAAATGTTTAACATTTACCGTGTGCCCCTCTCATTGACAACACAGCACACACGCACACACACGCACACACACACGCACTCACACACACGGCTTTGCTAAAGTATTCACAAAACTTCTCATTTTCTCATTTTGTCACATAACCACAAAATCCAATGTGTTTTAGACCAACACTTTGAACCTGCAAATAAAAACGTGAAGAGTGGAGTGAGCAATTTATTTCACCCTTTGTAAAAAAAAAAAAAAAAAATACCTTTTCCTCTAATTACAGACGCATGTTTTAAAATTCATGCCTTTGTCAGTTTTCCTCATCTCAGCTTTTCCAATTGTGAAATTAGAAAGAAATAATAGAAAGGAAAGCATCTGCAGACATAATTTTTCCTCCTATCCACAGCAAGATGCTGCGATCACCATATCCTGCTTTGTTTTCATCTGACCAGATTGCCTTCTTCTATGACTTCACATCATCACTTACATGTTTTTTTTCTATTGTTTGTTTTTTGCAAACTCCAAATTACCATGGCAACTATTATTTGTGCTCTTCACACCTTTCAAAAGAAAAACTTTTGAAGGAATAATGCACTCTGTGACTCCCACAGACTGCATTATTTGTTGTTTGTTTTTTTTACAGACTACTTGTATTTCTTCTGGAATTACACACCATACATAACTCTGTTTTCTGAACCGGTTATAACTGCATTGCTTAGTGTTATCCTGGCGAAAAAGTCTGAATGTAAATCCATGCCACACTTTTGAGATTTTTATTTGTAATACATTTGGTAGAACCACGCATGCTTTCCTTCTGTCTGACAATAATCCTGTGAATTGTGTTTGTTTCTTCCCCACATGTAATACCATTATAATTATCTAAAGTCAGCGATTGTGATCTGTAAAGATGCATAAAGGTCAATGGGGTATGCAGATCCAAGTTACTGGATAAAATGCATCACAAAGCCCGCGGCCCACCAAGTGTCGCCTTTTCTTTCAATAAAATCCCCTCAGGGTTACTGATGCCACAGGTCTCAAATCATATACCCTTGTTATGTCTTTTTCCCAGGGCGGGGGATTTATTTACTATGTTATCTCTCTAATCTCCAAAAGCAGCTGTAACTGGAACTGAATTAATAACAAATAAAATGTGCCTGGTACATAAAATATGTGTAGATTGCCGTGGGGTGCCTAAACAGGAAACAGCGAAACAATTAGACTTCTTGTTTTGTTCTGACCTCTCTCTTTTTGTTTTGTTTTGTTCTGCGGCGCAGCTGAACACAGTTACTGTTATGTGCGTCTATTTTTGCCTTTGCCTGTAATCACTGTGGTTCAGCCTGCCTGTCCATAACATGGGTCAAATCAGAGCAAACACCCACTTTTGATCCTACAGTGGTATTAAATACAATGTTACACACTGCATAAATGTTGTAATTCTCCGCTGACTGCAACCCACACCAAGTGCTGCGGTTAGCCACTCAGGCCCTTATGCAGCGTGCTCATTTGATAACAGGCAGCGATATGGCGTCGTAATTGCTGGGCCTGTGAGTGCTATTGTAGGGAGTTTTCAGCAGGTTTCTTTCTCACTTTCACTCCATTTGACGCCTTTGAAGTCGGGCTTTTATCTGACTTTGCTCCTGATGGCTGTTGTCTTTGGTGCGGTGCTGTGTGCGCCCTGCTCTTTGAGCACTCCAAACATGTAACAAAGGCAAGCCCTTAGAGGAAAAAAGAAGAAGAAGAAGAGGAGAAAAGGGAGCGCTCTCTCTCCTGTGTTCTCACATGAATTCATAAATGCACAAACACCATTTACAACAGATCCAGCCACAGTCATTCAAATGCAGGAAAAAGAAATTGCTGCCTCCGCTGTCGTTTAACAAAAATCCTGCTCTGTGAGATTGTTTAAAGTGTCCTAATTTGATAAAGAGCCAAGAGCGGGAAATGAGAGAGTAGTGCATTTGTCTCAGGGGTTGTAGTGGGGTAAATATAGCAACAAGACAGCACCAGTTGATGTGAAGGATTCCACGGTGTCGAGTGCTGTTGTGACTCACCAGGCACAACAGGCTATGGAGAGCTCTGTGTGTGAGTCTGCGAGAGATGCATTCGGATTCATATGTCCACTGCAATTGATTAACTTTAATATAATTGCCCTTCTCCTGACTCACCCAGCTCCGTGTACAATAACGCCTGGGTGAGAGTGTGTGCGAGTTAAGCGGGGAGAGTGGGGCTGGGGGTTGGGGGAGGGCAAGTGAGTGGGATATATGGCTGAGCAGAAGAAGAAGCTGGCGCTCCTGGCTGGCTCCTCGCTGGCTGTGTGGGGGGTGTGTGTCTTTAAGAGTGTTGAGAGGAGAGTGAGAGCTCATGGCCAGCCTCCATGTCTAATCAGAACACTTGTGTGTCCCCGTCTCATTGTCTCCTGGGCCCCTCAGGGCAAAGACCCTCCTCTCCACCACTGTATGTGACTCGTGGACGAGCTGAGAGGTGGACAGACCTCTTCTGCCTCCGATTTACAAGACCGAGGACTAGACGGATGAAGGGAAACATCTGTCGAAAAGGTGTAAAACACTGAAAAGCATGATTCACGTTAAAGCGCTCTTGTGTGGCAGTAACCTTCTGGTGTAAGAGCTCTAAACTATAACCGTGCTTAACCTTTAGAGAATGCTTGCAGTCAAAAATGGCGAAAACTTTTGCTCTAGTTCTGCAAACATATTTTTCTCGTTTTGACAGTAAGCTGATGTATTTATATAGTTCTTTGCTGCTTAAACACTGCAGAGTCACTGTAGTTATTGGATTTCAAAGCAAAACTATTGTATTCCCATCAATCTTACATTGCATTCTGGGAAAACAACATATTTGAATTTTGGCCATGCTAACTGATCTTCAACATGTACATATTTTCTATGCAATACAACAAATTACGATTGTAATTTTAGTGGTTTGTGGTGTGTTTTTATTCAACATTTCTGATTTTCCGTTTTCCATAAGAACCATTTTGCTGTTGCGAGTTGCACAGGACTAATGCTGTCTTGTATATCGGTGTGTCATTAATTCTACATTCAAGTTAAAATACATGAACCTCTGAATAATTTTGAATACAATCAAAGTGACCTTTTAGTAATTCATGTAGAGATTAATTACACACTCTTAGTGATATATTTCAAGCACTTATTTCTGTAAACGCGAAAGAATGTGGCTCACAACGAAGGAAAGCCCAGATTTAACATCACATAAAATTTGTATATTGCATGACACACCAGAAAAAAAATAATGTTTGCTTGCTGTGGCTTTTGAAGTGTAACCCTAAACATGGTTCACATGGTGCAGTTCTCACTTTTTCCTTCCACTTAACTTTCCATTGATCTGCCTGGACGCAGTTACCTCTGAGTGTTAGGCTTGTTTATCGATACTGTTTTTTTTTGTGGCCTGCTCTTCTATTTGATTTCACCGAGTACTTGTAATTCACTTGACCATAACTACATTTCTGTATTCAAAATCTCTTTTTGATTTTGTCTTATGAAACATTTAATTCAAAAGATAAACTAATTGTGGGTTTCCATGTAGTGCGAGCTGCAATTATCTAAAATACCATGGAATTTGTATCGACTTATGAGCTTCATTTTCCAAGTTAGATGGGTGAGATGTACTAATTTTTTGATTAGATTTAGATTAAGTTAGCTCAACCTGTACATCTCAATTATAAGTCCTGGTGATTTACTGTTATAATAGCTGTAAATTATGACTGTACAGTATAATTATCAAGACCTAACGATAGGGACGAACTTGACCTGTGACCTGCTCCCTCTACAAGCAAAGAATTAATTTGGGAGAATCCGAGGAGGGTGCGCGCCCCCGACTCCAGTGTTTAAGCCCCATCAAGCATGCGCGCCCCCCAACCCGCCCTCCTCCCCCTCCCCGGATCAGCACTTTCCCAGTTCCGTCTCCTCCATTTACTGGCGAGGGCTCGCAATCAATAATTCAATAGTTTTGGCGTCTAAATCCTGCCCCAAACACCGATGAACACACAAACACGCCAGGCTCCCGTGCCGTGCAGGCCCGGTGAGGTCGGTATTAATTAATAGCTGAGGACGTTGTGTTTTGCGTGGGAATAAATAATACAAAACATATCGGAAGAGTAATGCGATCTGGATTCCTATAATTATAGGCTTCCCGTGTCAGGTGTTTATTAAATGTTCAATAAGAGGCGGTTAAAGATGTCAGGGAATGAATCGGGCAAATTTGTGACTCGAGTAAGGGAAGCGTTAATTAATAGGTTTGTTGTTGTTGTTGTTGTTGTTGTTTTTTGTGCACAGCCTTTGGCTTCGTTTTCCAAGCTGTGGGCTGTCTGTATGTTGTTGTTTTTTTTATCACAATGTCAATCTTCGGGTCATGCAACAAAAACAATACAGGAAACATTTGCATTCGACAGAGACGGGCAGGCTGCCAAATTCAAGAGATAATATCCGTATCATTTCCCTCTTAATGCTTTACTTTATTTCATCTTTTTTGGTTGTTGGTCTTTTAATCGCTTGCAACACGTGGTGGGAAAATAATGTAAAATGGATCAAGGCCGAGTCTAATTGCGCGTTCATACTGCTGCGAGCCGATGTGAATGGGATAATTCAAATTAAACGTCTAGATTTGTTTCAACTGATTATCGGGCCTCCAGTCCGGAGGGATTCAAATTCCAGTAACAATGAGGTTTTGCACTGAAATGCCTCAATGGCATCCACATGCAATGAACTGTATGTATTTATTAAAACGCCTCTAAACTTCATCTTTGAGATACTGAGCAGCTTTGTGTCTTTTATCTGCCTTGTTAACTTGTTCTGGAAATGATCAGTTCTCTTCTGAAAACCCCTCCATAAGCAAACTATGAATAATGCATGGCTTCGGCAAGGGCGCTGCAACACACACACACACACACGCACACACACACACGCACACGCACACACACACGCACACACACGCAACACAGACACACACGTAAAGTTCCCGAGTAAACGGACCTGTCACAACTCTGATGTTATCAAAAGACTTCCACCTATAAATTATTTAAAAAATCTATTGCTCCCCAAACCGTCTCTGATTGCAACAATAACAATAACGACCACGCTAAGATTAATCGAATTAATGTGAAAAAATTCAAGTCATTAAAGAAACTTTGTTAATTTATTGTAAGAACAAAACAAAAAAAAGAAAAAAAAAAAAAAAAGACAACTTTTTGTTAAGGTGGTTTCACGTTTCGGAAAAAAAAAAAAAAAAAAAAAAAAAATAATTTTATGGTCATTCTTTCTCCCAGACCCCTTTTAAAAACCCCGTGAGTTCATGTTCACTGTTATAAAAAACATCCAAAATTACATACAGAAAGCACATGACTTCTTTTTTTTTTTTAATGCACGGGAAATTAATACAAAATGAACAAGTCCCCAACAAGGCATTCATAAAGCCACTAAATCATAAAAAATAATGCATGTTTTTTTTCTTCTTCTTCTTCTTCTTCTTGAGTATAAACATATTTTTACATGTGCCCGTACCGGTTCGCATACTGTCAGAGATGGTGTTTGTTTATAAGATCTGCCTTCCTTTATAAAAAAAAAATAAAAAATAAAATAAAATAAAATAAAAAAAAGAGGGGGAAAGTGTGTATGATTGAAATCACCTTGTAGGCTAAATATATGGACACTGGCTCATATGATGATTTAAAAAACAAACAAACAAACAAAACAAAAAAAAACCGCTCGTCTTATTTTATAATCTCACATGTCTGGCGAGTCCGTTTCACCTTCAGCCACGGGAGGTCTAGTCAAAGTCAGGAAGGCCAAACTTTCAATTGAGAGGGGAGGACAGAGGATAAGAGCTGACAGGAGTGGGGGGGTTGTGGGGGTGGGGGTGGGAGTGGGGTAAGTAGATGGCTCACGAACTCATGCAAACACTGCAGAGGCATTTGGACGAGAAACAGTGGAGGGAGAGATATTGTCCCTATTTTGACAGAGAATGTCCGCTACTTTAGCAGAGGGGTTTTGCTTTGTTTTTGTTTTTTTTGTTGTTCCTTTTCTCTCTCTCTCTCTCTCGTTTCTTTTGACATATTATGAGGCCAGCCTCTATGTAGAATCAAAAAGAAATCATAACAACAAGAATACAATATTTAAACAGGAACAAAAAAAAAATGCAGAGTGGTTCGCCTTGTTTGACAAAGAATCGACCGACCCAGCTGCATCCTCCTCCTCCTCCTCCTCCTCCTCCTCGTCCTCCTCGTGCGGGGTTTCTGTCCCCGCCTCGCCGTCCAGCCCCGTCCGCCTCTTCAGGCTTCCTTGTAGGCTATCGCGTCACAGTCTTCCTCATTGTATTTCATAAATAGCCTATATTTTATAATTATACTCGTCCTCCTTCATTGAGAAAACATAAATTACGTCCGTCGGTACTTTCTCGCGCCCACACCGCCCCTCCCCTCCTCACTTCGCAAGCAGTTTTGGTTCAGTGTCTCCTCAGTCGCCTCGCCGGCCTCGCTGTCACAGTCCCAACGCCGCCGTGTGTTTTTTGGCCTTCAGTCTCAGGTCGGCGATGCTGGAGTTCTTGCTCGTGTTCTTGGCCGCGGCGGCGGCGGCCACCACCGAGGCGGCGGAGGCCGACTCCGCCGCGAGCGTCGCCAGGGGCAGGCCGAAGGGCGGCGCGGGGAACATCATGTAGGGCGCGTGCGCCGCCAGGTGAGAGTGCAGGTGGTGCTGCGCGTGAGCCACGGCGCTGTCCAGCTGCAGCTGCGCCTGCACCTGAAAGGAGAAGGGCGGCACGTTGCAATGACTATCCTACGGGACGGGACGCACGGATGGGGAGGGAGAGAAGGGGGAGAACATGCGTTAACTTTGCAGTGGGATGGGTGCAGGATCATTTTCACCAGAGACTGCATTTGTGACTGCATTATTCAATCAGTGGCAGTTACCACACAAATGATCATCCGTTTTACATGTCCATTTCATTTTTCATATGAAGCTTTTCAGATGTTTGGTTTTAAATGTGACATATTATGAAAATTAATGTCTTATGGATTGTTGATGGAAATCAAGGCTGAGAGGTATAAGCTGGCATTAAGCATACATGGCCCCTGCTTGATACACTACAAACACAAACAATTGGAAACAATTAACAGACAAGCATGAACGCCATTCTATTCCAGTGGCAACACAATCACATCTCATTGTACTTAATGACTGCTAATTAAGAAATCAGCTGAGACTAACAGTAATATGAAGGACTGGTGGCTTTCATTGAGAGGCATAAAAGCCCTAAATTAAAATCAGGGTTATTCCACACAGTATTAGTTTCTGAACTCTTCAGGTAAAACATGGGTACAGTTGTTTAAAAAGTAAGATGGTCGTGTTTGCTTTTTTGTTTGTTTGTTTTTCTGGCATCTGCAAACTGCTTTCTAAAGATCCGAATTAATTTGGCATTTTCCAACATTAAAGCTCAAAATGATAATATCTCTATGTATAATTTGGTAGAAAATGTCAGAATTTTCAGAATGAAATAAAATTAAAATGTTAATTTCACTTAAACATGTACCTGTAAATATAAAAACAAAAAACAGAACCTGATCATATTTTCACCAGTTAAATAACTTTCTGGTCATATGCAGAATTTTCACCCATCAAAACTGTGCTATAAAAACTCCAATTCAAGTCAAGTTTGACCCATCTAGATTTTCTGAGGGTCTCATCCTGACGCCCCAAAAAGCATTAAATGTCCTTTCTTGCATTTCACTGTTAGAATTAGCTTAGATTTTAAACTTGCGAAATAGCTCTTTAGTTTTGCGGCGAAAAGGAATCGGACATATTTTCTTACAGGAGTCACACTGCGCACAACACAAACGGATGCCCTCTCACTCATCAACATGACACACGTCCAAAGGTGATGGAAGCATCTAAATGATAACTTTTATTTCTTTTGTCTCAATCTGGAAACCCTTGCCCATAACAGAATGACACCCTGGGCAAAGAGCCACATGAAAAAGAAAAAAAAAAACGACACAATATGTAAATACATAATATTATGGATTGACAGCCTTGTAACTGAGGATACTATGGTCTAATCGACCTTCACCACGTTTGAAGCTGTTGCCATTCATTAAAAAAGCAATAGCACTGATCCTTATGTATTTATGAAGCAGCAGCCTCCAGCGTCTTTGCTCACATCAGAATATTCGTTCAACCCTCATCTAAAACGTAGCACTTTTGGCCCTTTGAACCATGGTCTGAACTCAAAGACATTTTTGCAATATAGATTTCACCTTCAATCGTGTTACTGAGGACATTTTATGCAAAACTATGTGTGGTTCAGTTTCCTATGAAAACAACGTGCTTACTTACGCCAGCAGCAGATTACAGGCCACAAGGCGTTTTTAATCTTTCTGTGAACTTTGAAGCAAAAGTCCCTGCAGTAACTGTATCACTAAAAACTATTGTCTATGCAATTCTTTTTATGACGATCTCATGACATCAATCAAAGTCTAAAACAATCACAAAAATGCAATGGTCATTGTTTCAAAAGCAGTGCAACAGCATGAGAAAATCTGCATGGGATAAAATCTGCATCAATTCTGGTATAGAAATAATATTCTGCTGCTCACCAGCACAAAAAACAAAAGACGCTGTCTCATGCAAAGTCTTCTCAAATGTTTTGTTTTCCTCCAGTATAAACAGGCCCAGAGATGGTCAAAAAGAAAAACATGAGAGGGACTTTTCCAATTAAGCTGTGCTGTGCTGGCACAGTGTTCTCACCAGTGAGGTAATAAGAGTTTAGCTCCCCCCCACACAGTTCCCCTCACACACACACACACACACACACACACACGCACACCTACACACACACACACACACCCAGACACATGGAACAGGACTTTCTGCATATAGCACTAGGGCACATCCTGTGCCAAGACAGCAGTCAGGGTTGGATGTGTGGATGGTGGGGGTAGATGGGAGAAGGGGAGGGTCTGTCTTTGTTGTTGTTGTTGTTGTTGTTGGTTTTTAAGACTGGAAGCTTCAAAGTTACTTGCCTGTTGGAATGGCATTCGTAAAGCCCCCACGTTGACATATGGCGCTACACGACAAGCTTCAAACTGATTCGCTGCTCCAATCAGGACTCCTGCGGAAAACACAGATGATAGTTTAATTGTGAGAGGAATATTCAGAGCCGCACAGGGCAAAACACAACACTGTACAGTGAGTCTGAAACTGGAGGAAAAACATTGTTTTGTTGTACAAATTGTTCGTAAAGACTGACTTTCAAAGGAATCTAAAGGTCTCATTCAGAAAGGTTTGTAAATGTGAAAAGTTGGAGAAAACGGAGCTTTCCTTAGCAACCGTAGCAACCGATGTATTTTTTTGCGAATTAAGAAAACTTCACGTGGTGGCACAAGAGCAGTGAGGTCTATTTTAAAAAGTTGAATCTTTTTGTAACAGCGTAATGCCTCCCAACTCATTTGACGTTTTTGAAGGCATTTTATCCGCGGAAAAGGTTTATAACAAGAAAAAACGGCACAAATATTTGAGAAAGGCCTGAAGACTCTCCATTCATTCTAATACAATGATTAAAGAGAAAAATTCTTTTGCATATTTTTTTGAAAGATTAAAGTCACAGCAGGCATTGACTTATTGAACTTAACACCTTTAGTTGAATGGTTGAGATGGCACAGAGCATGCAGAAGCAGCAATACCAAAAACAGAAACAGGATCACAATATTGCTTTACACTAATCACGCAGCAAATCAAGAAATTTGAGAGAGCATAATTAACTCGATATTTAACAATGACGTTAGCTGTGTAACAACAAAGAATAGAATAGAATAGAATAGAATAGAATAGAATAGAATAGAATAGAATAGAATAGGGTTTGCTTTGATGTGTGAGAGTTACCTTTATGTAACTGGTTCTCCTGCTTCCTGCATTTGGCTCTTCTGTTCTGGAACCAAACCTGCGGGGACAGAAATTAATTAGAGACCCGCTGATTGGCAGCTGCTTGTGAGGCCATGTGTAATTCCTCTCAAAGTGACAACAACCGCAGAAAAACAATATCCCCGAGGAGCACTGAAATATTAATGCCTCTGCTTAACCCCCCGGATTTTAATTGTTATACATTTAGCCTCCAACGAGAAAAAGAAAAGCAAAAAAAAAAAAATAAATAAATTAAAAATAGGGGGCTAAATGTAGTAAATCTGATGTCAAATTCATTAGGAGAATAGAATGACTCCGGTTGGAGGAAAACGAGCAGGACTTTCTCTGGTATAATAAATAACCTTGTCAGCGATGGTTTCATCTTTCCATAGATGAGTGTCCCCGAAGAGTTGAATGGACTCTCCGATATCGGATTGCAGCAACGCCACCGTGGCTCTTTATTTTTTTTTTGGAAGGGGGGGGAGAATCAGAGTCGAGAGGGACGTGAGCGCTCGTCTCCCTTCCTTCTCTGACCGCCGAAATTAATTACCCTTATCTGCGGAAAATCCATGTCGGAGGCGCGCTAGAACGCCTAATCACCGCCACGAACACTCAGTCCACAGAAAGCGAGGAGCGCCGTGGCTCACATTTCCCAGAGAACGCGCGTTAAACGGTATATTACTATGATAATCCGCCTTAAATACCCCAGATAAAGATAAAAGCCCGGGCTGCAGCAGGCCACAATGCGACGCGTCTGCCCGCAGCCCCACGCAACACGAGGCCTCGCAAACGACGCGAGCGTGATTGAAATATCATATCGATTTGGCTGTCAGCTGGCTTCATTTATTGATCACAGCGCGTGTCGCTCGGAAGCCCTTCTCGCGCACTAGTTTATGGATGGGATGAAAACCCAAAACGCACCGAAGGCTTTTGTTGTTGTTGGTGGTGGTGGTGGGGGTGATGCTGGCGCCCAAAATCACTGTCTAAATAATATGTGGGATGAAAAGCTGTGATACTCATATGGAGATAAAAATAAATAAATAAATAAATAATTAAAAAGAGAGAGAGAGAGATGGAGGCGAAAGCTGGTTTCAAATTGGGTTGAAAATAATACATAATTTATGCAAATCCCTGGAGCTGTGCTCCTTGTCCGGGACACAATGCGTCTTATTTTGGAGGGGTGAGGGGGGGGGGGGTTCCAGTTGGGGGCTCGGGGAGCCCCGCAAAAAGCTGGTTTGAACTTTTTTTTCTTTTTTTTTTAAGGATGTAGTAGTGGGTGAGTTTGGGCCCGTCTGTGATAAATAAGAAAAGAAAACAAAACTTATTCCTCCAAAGAGCTTGTTAATAGCAAAGCAGTTGTGAGAATTTGTGATATTGTTGCCTTCGTGTTTATCCTCTCCCCCTGATCGTGTTACACAGGACATGTCTGAGAACCCCCCCCCCCTACTTACCCCCCTCCCCCCACTTACTACCCCCCCCCCTCCTAACTCCTGCCCTCCACACCTCTCACATCTCACACCACTCATACTGTGTTTCTGCACAGATGGTCTATCCCTGTGACTTAGTAACACATATCTTAAATGCAGAAAAAAAAAACAACACTGTGGGAGTATTGTTTACTGTGCAATTTGGATGATAAAGATTAGATGAACAGTGGTGAAGCAAATAAGGACTAATTGAGACAAGTGCTTTTAAATAATAAAAAAAACGACCAAGAGAGAGAGAGAGAGAGAGAGTGAAAGTGCATTTTGGGGCATTATCTTCACTTCTGGTGTGGAATCTGTTAAAGTACTGAAGGCACTGTCAAGTTTTGCTGTGCGAATATTCACAAATCAAGGCAGTTCTGCACCTCTACGGTATAATAATAATAATAATAATAATAATAATAATAATAATAATAATATCCAACGAGACACGTTAACATCCTGGAGCTTTATCATGGAAAAATCAAAAGAAAAGAAAACTATTAGGTTGTTCATTTTTATATTGCTTATAATGTTAAAAAGTTAAGATTATTATTATTATTATTATTATTATTATTATTATTATTATGCAGCTATTTGTTTTACCTGCACTCGGGCCTCTGACAGTCCCAGCCTCTGGCTCAGCTCCTCCCGCATGAAGGCGTCCGGGTAGTGGGTCTCGTCAAAGAGCCGCTCCAGTTCGTTGAGCTGCTCCAGCGTGAAGTTAGTCCGACTTCTCCTTTGCTTGATTTTTGTTTGCGTCTCATCCTCGATGGGCTTCGAGTCCTCTTTCCGCTCCTTCACGTCCGTGGTGCCTGCGAGAATAGCAGGGGATGAGGGATGGGTAAAACGGGGGGTTTGGAGGGGGGGTACCGCGATCAGCATCGTGCACGAAAGAGCCTCCCCAGTGGGCAGTTTCGTTTCTCTCTCTCTCTCTCTCTTTTTTTATTATTAAAAACTGAAATAAAATAAAGGTTTCACTGCACCGGATGACAAAGAGTTTGCCTCGATTCTGAGCTTGTTTTTTTTTTGTTTTTTGTTTTTTCTCAATAATGACATCCTCCTTCATGGAGGAAAACAAAGCGAGCCCTGCGAGTGTGTAAAAAAAAAAAATGACAACATGAAACAGGATCGCGTAAAAAAACAGACAAAAAAAACAACTACCAAAAAAACTAAAAACAAAAACAAAAAAAAACGAGGGAGAGAGCAAAGGGGAAGAGAAGGTTTGCCCTCTGATATCACGCAGCTCTCAGACCTCGGATGTTTTGTCGGGCTACATAAAGCTCTTTAATTATTAACCGCTTATAAATATGCAGCGCCGTGCCTACTGTTGGGTGTCTGATACGCGCTTGTCGCGGTTCCGCTTTTAACCACGCTGCCCGTGACGAACAGATGTCACTTTTACAAGCCTCCCAACTCTAAGACATCTTGTCCAGCCTGTTGTCACAGGACGCGAGAGAGGAAATAGCCTGCACATAAACGCCACATGCATTACACAGCAACGCCATCGGCATATATATATATAAATGTTTAGATAAATGCAACACTTGCTTTTTGAGAGCACGACTTCATTTAGTGTAGAATATTATTTTTCCTATTCTTTTTGTTTCATTTTTATCATTTTCTTTTTTTGCATGTAGTATTTAGCAGTTTGACGTTAACGTGGGATAAACCACAGCAAAAGTATCTCTTCCATCTGGAGCTGCAAGCCCGTCTCAGATATTTATGACGTGATTTTATCTTGAAAATTTGTATTTGTGACGTTTTTTTTTTTTTTCATTTTCTTTTTTTTTTTACAACTAAGACGCCGTTTACTTTGCATAGGCCAAAATGCGCTTTAATGAAACAGACATAAACAAGGATTCTTGAGGCAACTCACACTCGGTGGCTCTTATCTTCTCGCCTGAAATTGAAAAAAAAAAAGGCCAGAAGATATCGTTTTTTGGAAAAAAAAAAAAACAACAAAAAAAACCATCAGTTTGCCTATGACGTTTTCGCGCGAGTAAATTGAGTTCTCTCGTTTCTATTTACATCTGTCTCCATCCGGAGCAGAATCCCCTTTTGCCTTTCGAAAAGTGCAACGAAATTGCATCGCATGACTTTTACGATGCAATCGGGCTTTTCTCCTGTTCGTGAAGCTGCGTGATTTGAACTTCAGCAAACCTCTTAAAAAGATCGACGCGCGAAACAAAAACAGACTAGTTTAGGACTAGTTGTTGCTCCATGAGTGACACATGTCAGCAAATAACTTTCAACAACAACAACAAAAAAATGCTTTTCGCCTTTTTCACATAACACATTTGCTCTAGTTGATTTAAAATGTTAACAATTTTTGTCCGGCCTTTTTTTCCCCCCCCCTATTCCGCACCCTCTTCGTGAAGCGGACGCAGATCGCGGAGCCCTTACCGTCGATGAGTTTGGGACTCCCCGCGTCCCTGATCCTCTCCGGCCCGAGCATGTCCGTCTCCCTGCCCGGCGAGAGAGCCACGTTCCGGGCGACCGCGGCCGCCTCCTCTCGGCTCCCGGGCTCCGCGGATAAAGACTCCCGGCTCCCTGCTCGCGCCGCCCCGGTCTCCAACACCTCCCGGTAGGTTATCACTTCCTTCTTCTCCTTCACTTTCTGATCGAAGGACTTGGATACGAAAGCGGTGAGCTCTTCCATCACTGCTTCCTCTCCTCTCGGAAAAAACACCATGCACTCACTCCCTCTTCTCACACACACTCTCCCCACTTCGCTGCTTAAGACATCAATGGTGTGGCTCGTTGAAAATGATACCAGATGATGCAAGCCAAACTGTGGATGAAGGTGGTGTATATATATATATATATTTATATATATATATATATAAATATCTTCTCAGCCAATTCCTCCTCCTTTGGTATAGCGGAGTTAGGGAACCTGCTGGTGATCCTCTATTGAAGTCACAGTATTTATACTTTACGGCGCCTTGCCCCCTTGATCCGTGCAAATTACCTCCCCTCAGGATGCCGGGATGAGCCCCCCCCTCCTAACCTCCCCCCCTCTTGCTTTTCAATGATATGGGAGGAAGAAAAAAAAAGAGAGAGAGAGAGAGAGAGAGAGGAGCAAAAACATTAAGCAGCGCCGCCGCTATTGGCCATTAATCCAAGATTGACAAGAAGGACTAATTAATTTAATTACGCGCTCATTCGCCGCTATTGTCCTGAGTTAGTTTTTTTAAACACCCGGGAGATGGTCATGGATCTCTCTCTCTCTCTCTCTCTCTCTCTCTCTCTCTCTCTCTCTCTCTCTCTCTCTCTCTCTCTGCAGGGGCGTGGCTTAACAAAAAGAAAGAAATCCGAAAAAATGACAAGCAGAGAGGGAAGCACACGGATGAGACGAGGAGTTCTTCCTCGCTATGTATCACTGTGATCTGCGGGCGAGGAAAAATAAATAAATAAATAAATAAATAAAAATGAGACGCACAATAAGGATGACGCGGAGCGGAGAGAGGTGAGAGCGGACCAAGCAGCGCAGGAGAGACGTGCGCTCCGAGCTCCAGGTCGAGCTCCAGTGAGCACATCATGGGGTCCCCAAAACTTTGGCCCGAGGCCCTGCCGTCGTTTCGCGTTTAGATTGATAAATGTGACGCTAAAATTATTATTATTATTATTATTATTATTATTATTATTATTATTATTATTATTATTATTATTATTATTATTATTATTGAAAAAGCATCACGTGCGTTTCTCACCAGTGATTATGCGCTGCAGCCAGACCACATCGCTTAATATTAATCCTCACTGGGCCATTTTAAGCCATTAGGGTGTTAAACAGCAAATAAACGCTTAATTATAGCTCAGTGCCTTCTTATACGACATGTTGCCATTGGGCTCGCTAATTAAAGTTTCTATCCTCCCTGCTTTGCTACCCCTCCCTCCTCTTCCTGCTGAAATAAATGTCCATGTTGAAGAATGCACAAAATCACGGCTTGTGGTAAACGCGGTAGCAAATTATTTCAAAATTATTTTCTGTTTTATATATATATATATATATATATATATATATATATATATATATATATATATATATATATATATATATATATATATATATATATATATATATATATATATATAACAGAAAATAATAAATAAAATAAAGGAAATGTCAATGTCAAATGCATTGGTGTAAAACTGCACCAAAAGATTCTGAAAAGTGTTTGGGTTGAAGAGTAAGACGCAAGATATCAAGCGTGTTTATTGATAATCCATATAAAGCCCCATTTCTGCACACAGAGCCCGAACAATTCTCCCAATTAATTATTAACGGCGCTTCTACTCGGACCGCGGGCATTAATTTCTATTAATCCCGCCGCATCCGAGAGCACGGACGCATCCAGATAGCGTTAAACAGATTCTTTTATCAATTTGCAGCGCGCACTCCGGTTACTTTGTTTCTCGTCAGCTATTTACAGCCCGTGCGCGCCGCTGATCAATCAGTCGGTGTACGATATTAGTCGTTTCACCTTCAGCTCCGGTGTGTGTTTTAAAACTTCATCCGAGCAATTAATTATTCTGCTTTGCTGCAAATTGCCCGTGCGCTCCGTCTGACCTTGCAGTTTAGGTTGTGCGTTGTTATTATCTGAGCAGATGAGCTCGCTGGCATTTTTACCAGAAGGAATATGCATTTCTGAAGATATTGGTGGAGCAGAGCCCAGATCAAAAACCACAATGCTAGAAGCTCGGAGTGCTGGTGCCTACATGTATTTCTTTGAAATGTTTTCATTTCTGCAGACAATAAATCTGTACAAAGGGGTAAAGCAAGCAAAACTAACCAAATAAATAAATTCATTTTTACACGTTTTTCAAGATAACTAAGCTACTCAGTTTACTTAAACAGAACTATTTCAAGTTAAAGGTACCCTGTGATCAGGCTACAAATAATCAATCAAACAGTGCAGCTGCTATGGGCCTCCAAACCAACAGGTGGCACCGAAGAGCAATGTCGTTGTCACACGGATCATAATCACAAAGGCATTTGTTTCTGCACAAGCATAATTATTCTACAAATTCAAAATTATATGAAAGTCAGTATGGTCTTTTTTTTTTTTTTTAATTAAAATATTTTGCTGCTCAATAGACGAGCATTTATTCAGCAATTTTTACGCAACTAAGAAGGAAGCTATAGGTTTTTACAAGTGTTGGTGTATGATTGAGGATTTTATAAGATGTAGACTCCAGCAACAGTTGAAGTGCCAAGAAACACTTTTGTTAACAATCCAGCACAGTTTGGTTTGTGAGATTTATCAGATTAGTCTTTTGAAATGCAAGTCAAAATGCATTAGTCTACTCACAAAGTTGCTACTCAGCACTTCTGATATCACTGGAATCTTCGAATGATCAGATTTTTGACCCTCTACATACATGAACCTTAAGAGTCAATGAAGTTGTTCCAGAAAGTTTGGCGTTTCTGAGTTTCAGATCTCACACATTTTAAAAATGAACTAGCACTTGTACTATTATTTAAACGCGAGCTTGCTTTTTCCACACATTTTAGAAGCAGTCTGTTTATCAGAATCAGGCTAGAAGTGTATGCGTTTTAGTGTTTTTATCATTGTATCTGGAGTAGTCTATTAGCTTTTTTGTTGTACCTCATCTTCGGAGTGGGTTGATTTTTTTTGTGTGTGTGTTTACAGAAAAAAAAAATGTGCAAAAATCAATTCTAAACCTGTTGCTGCTTAATTATGACTTTCAGCTCAGTTAAATTATTCCATTTATTTACAAACAGATACATCAAATTATAACTTTGAAGAGCATTCAATCCAATTTGTAGAGCCAGTTCAAGGCATATATAGAGACTAAGTAGCTCTGTACTCCAAAGTAAGGAGGGCCCCCAGAGAGGACTCCATTTGACACGAGTAAAATTTTAAAATTGATTTTCTGCACTGGGAACACAGTGATACAACAAATGAGTGTGAATCATCGAGGTTTACATTTTCATAATGTAAATCAGTTCTACAGTGATTTCTGACTTTGTGCCTTTTAAAATATTCTGGCAGATTTTATTATTATTTGTTTTTACATGCCATATTCTGAACAAAGTATAAAGACAATCTATTTACATCTGTGTCCAGATGTAAAAATGATTGACTTTCCCAGAAATTTCCTGGATTATTTTATATTTTAATTTTTTTTTTCTTTTGAAGAAGGAGTAGATTGAGGATAATTTGAAACCATTTGGCAGTCAATAGCAAACATTTGCTTAGAAAAAGAACCACAACAAAGATATTGAAGCATTTTGACAACACATGTAAGACGGATTTAATTTAAAAAAAAAAGAAAAAAGAATCACCTTTAAAAATAAAAATTTGAACAAAAACCTACTGCTGCTGGAGTAGAAAAAAAATCACATTATATATTTATTAGAAACCAAACAATGAACATTAAAATACATAAAACGCGTCAATCGATTGTTTCGCGTTCAACTCTTAGTTCCTGAATTCGATCGATGTTTCCGTGCTCGATGAGTCGAGCCTAGTAAGCGGTGCGCGTCTCCAGTCGTGGGGAATTCAATGGAGTAAAAGACAGGATCGGGACGTTCACTATCAGGTTTCTGTCTGTTTTGCTTCTATGAACGTTCACGTACAGCTGAGCTACTGAAATGACACGCAAATAAGCCCGACGCGACGGTTAAATACTTCTCTTAAAACGCTGTGTTTTGAGGTTATGCATTTTAGCTAGTTTGGTTAGCACTGTTAGCCTGCATGTAGCCTCAATACAAATCAATGAGACCTACGAATCACACAGGTTTTTATTGCACTTTGGCACCACAGAGTCGTTGCTGCTTAAGCAATGACATACTTGACACAGACCTCCTTTCTGAATCCGGTCGTTAGTGAGTGACAATGTTAAATGAGTTCCACATGAGCCGAGACGATGTAAACATTGTGCATGACAGCTGATATTCCATGTTTAATGTGGTATCCCCCCCCCACCGCATCGCAACGCCGCTGTTATTCCAGCTGACCGGTAGCCAGCATGGGTCGGCGCTCCTCTGACAGCGAGGACGACAGTCGGAGCCGGAGGAAAAGAAAACAGCGTCGCCGTTCTTCGTCCTCCTCGTCTTCCTCCTCCTCCGGGAGCCGGGTGAGGAGTAGCCGCAGCAGGAGATCCAGTCGGAGGAGCCGCTCTCGCTCCAAAGACAGAAGGTGAGACAGGCGGCAGGGATGCAGACTGCCATACAGCAGTGGTTTTAAGGAAGATACTTTAAGGTTCTGATACAGGCGGCTGCTCTGGTGCTGCGTCTGCTCATGAACCTCGATTAAAAAAAACAACCTAAAAGCAATCATACTAACCTCTCTAAGTTTTGGTTTCATCAGTCCCTCTTGCAGAGGCCCATCCATCCATCCATACATGCATACATTCATACGAAAGTTAAAGATGCACAATAGATTTTTGCCTTTCTAGAAGCTAAAAATAATAATAGTAATTTCCCTCTATTCATGTAGACAATTCTATTACTTTCAACTAAATTCACCCATAACGCTGAGACAACTCTGACACATATTTACTCAGCTTGACATAAAGTCAGTCTCTTTTAAATTTGAAGTAAGTTAATGAAGAAACGTAATTCATCAAATACAGCGATACAATGAAAATATTACCTCAAGTATGAATGGTTGGCATCCTGTTTGGATCAGTACGATTTATGATCCTCTAGACCACACTGACATGGTCCTGCGTTCACCTTCTTATTTTTAAGACATCCCAGTTCAGTTTCAAATGAATAAATCCCAAAACCATACACAGGTTTTATTATTGAGGACCATTTCACTTTGGACACAAGACAAACTCACATATTTATATAACTGGTGTTTCCTTGATCAGCCACATCTCATGATCATCAACTCAGGGTCAGCCAAATTCTGAAATGTACTTTATGTTATTTTGATGATTCTCCTCATTATTACATTATTCATCCATCCATTTTCTGTTCACCCTTGTCTCTGAGGGGAGGTGCTGGTTCCTCTCTCCAGCTACGTTCTGGGCAAGAGGCGGGGTATGCCTTGGACAGGTCGCCAGTCTGTCGCAGGGCAAAATAGAAACAAACAGGAAAACAACCATGCACACACACACTCAAACCTAGGGAGAATTTTTAGAGAGACCAATTTACCTGACAGTCATGTTTTTGGACTGTGGGAGGAAACCGGAGTACCCGGAGAGAACCCACGCTTGCACAGGGAGAACATGCAAACTCCATGCAGAAAGACCCCGGGCCGGGAATCGAACCCAGGTCCTTCTTGCTGCAAGGCAACAGCGCTACCAACGGCGCCTTTCACATTAATCAATATAACCCCCCCCTTACATTTATATAGCAAAAATGTTGATAATCATAAAAACGCACAATGTAAATAAAGAAAAGTCAATTTAAATTTAGTTGGAAAAAGCCTAATTTCAGTATTTTTAGCTCTCGATTCTTAATACATTTTATACATTTTTGTCACATAAGTATCTATTTTGTCGTGTCTTATTATTAACAGTGGTGGTCTGCAGAACTACAAAGTACAGCAATGAGTTCAGTCTTCAGTTCTGCTCAAGTTTCTGAACTGTATGTGGTTTTATTCTTATTTCCAATAAGAATGCCACCTTCCTGTCTAAAAAGTATTCATAATAACTAATAAGTATTCATCACTTTAAGCAATTTAAGCCTTCATTGTCTCAATTCAGCCTATCACGTCGTGAAGAACGTGATAGAATTCACCTTCTATCTTTAGAAGGTTTAACAATTTAGAAGTATTGTTAAACCCATCTTTAGATGGGTTTAACAATACTTATGTTGTCTAACAATTTGTTATAAACAAGGAAATTATATGATTCACAAATTAAGCGCGGGTTTTCAGAGGTTTTCCTGCTTTCTCGCGCCAATTTCAAACTTTTACTTTGAAAAATAACTCAATGATTATCCAGTTCTTTTACTGGATATTTTTTATTTGCTTAAAAAATACTTTCACTAACTGCTGTTTGTATAAAACTCCTTATGGCATGAAAGAATTAATATGAAACTTGACTTTCTTGTGTTCTCGTTGGTGCCTCTTGTTCAACACTCCCTTGGAAAAAAGGTTTTTAAATCGCTTTAATTGTTTGGTTTTTTTTAAAATTTTTTATTTATTCTGGTAAAATGAGGCTTTAAAAAACAAACAAAAAACTTTGGGATTGTAAATTTGTGTTTGTATTCATGTTGCCACAATAATTATTTATTGATAGCTTGAATTAATGCATGGGTGTCATTGATTTTCTTCAAACAACTGTGGAGTTAGTATTTGCATCTTATATAGTTTCTCTCATCTATCTACCCACTAACAACTCCATCCATCCGTCAATCCCTCCATCCATCCTCTGACCCACACGCGACTGCCTTGGTTGTTCTGACAAGGCCAGTTGATGGTAATTATTTATGAGACCTGGTCAAGGTCCATTACCGCTGATGGAAAGTACTTGCGTGCCTGCACAGAGTGGGTCTGGGTGGACAGTGTAAACCATGGGACCACAGTCCCTCATCTATTAGTTGCGCATTTTGATCAATTAACCAAGACCTTGAATTTGTTTCTGTGCGTCTGTCGAAACAAGTTCCTTTAAATAGACTTTAAAAGAGTACACACACACACGCAAGCCACCAACAGTGACCTCACTTGTGGTAAAACAGAAGAAGGCTTATGTTCTGGGTGGGTGACATCATGACCACATAATTAACATGTATATGTAAGGAGAGTGATTGTAACCGTTACTGTGTATGCGTCTGTGTGAATAAGGAACAAGATGGTGAAAAGTGTTTGTGAACGAATAAGAGAGATGGCAGCTGATTTGTTCCGTGCTACCGAACAAATCAGCTGCGATCTAAGGGTTCCCTATGATTTAAAAAAACCAAACCAAAATTAAGATAAAAACAAAAACATTTCCCCTTGAAATTTGTTCAAGCTGTTGTTTTCTGTGACATTATGTCTGCACAGGCGTCGGTGAAAATGTGTGAGCAAACACCACCTTCCAAAGGAAACCTCTGCTCACTCGCGTATGCGCGTCTTCTGTGGGATGTGTGAAGTGGTTTTAGCGGAGCAACTGTGGAAGTGATTTCATAAGGCTTCGCTCTCGGGATCAAGCCTTGAGAATACTAATAGATCTTTGCTGCGCTGCTCTAAGTGGTACAAATTTGGTTTGATAGTTCAGCCTCTGTGTTATTTGTATTGCTATCCTCTCCTCCTCTTCTCTATCTTGCTGAGGTCCCACAGGAGTAAGTGTGTTTTTTTTTTTTTTTTTTTTTTAGGTTGCGCTTTGGAAGGTTTGGTTATTATTATTTTTTTTCTCTTTGCTTTGGTGAACCAAAAGGAGAGACTTCAGATAATGAGTATTGCACAAACTGTTTGTGGAGTACAGGACGGAGGTTTCTGCATTTACATTCACCCCCGTCAATGCCTCCTACTTCACGATATCAATAGAAACATGGTGTTAGCTGTGTTTGGGAAAACAGGCACTACACACGCTGCTGTTGCTGCATTAAAGAACACCAAAGGGCCCCTGTGGAGGAACTGTAGTGCAGCCAGCGCGGTTTTTCAGCCTTGGGCCATGGATGAGAGTGTTTACTAATGCAAAGTTGCTATCAGAGCTGCTTACTTCTGGAATTAGCTGCTGAAAAGGAATGCTGCCTGTGTTTTTCAGGGGAGGGGAGAGTTTCACATGAGCTGCAGGAAACTGGTGAATAAAACAAAACACACAGAATTATCTTTGCAGGTTGAAACATTTGGTAGAAGTAAATAAAAAACAAAAAAACTCTGAAATGTTCTTCATGGACTCGTGTGTATTTAGCTCCATCAAACCTCTCTTCTTTGACCAACTTCTCAATCCCTGCTGAAGAATAGCATCCCAACAACGTAATAGCTCCATGGACATGGTGTGTTTGGGGTTTTGTTTTTGCGTATAGGGTGAAAATGCTCAATTTTGGGGTCATCGAACACGAGCGCCATTTTTCAGGTTCATGTATCCCCTACATGGCTTGTGGCAAACTTTGATTTGAGCTTCTGTTTGTTCTCTTTCAGCAAATGCTTTGTTCTTGCCACTCTTATTTCAAAGCCTAACTTTTTGGAGTGTAGGCATAATAATTGTCCTGCTGACAGATCCTCCCATCTAAGCTGTGGATCTCTGCAGCATTCCCACACTTCAGCGCACCGGACCCAGTTTAGAAATATCAGAGGAAAGGCGGCTCTATACACACGCACGTCTCACTTTTCAGGATTTTATTTGTGAAAAAAATGTAAAACCGTGTGATATTAACAGCATCTTTCTAGTTATACTGACCACTCGAAGCACTTTACACTAAAACAACATTTTCCCAACTGCACTCACAAATGTAACTTCTCTAAGGCCAGACCGAAATGTGAAAAAAAAAAAAAATGGAATTAATCTCACAACTTGTGGATTGCAAAAAAAAAAAAAAAACCTCCTCTGCACAGTTTTTGTAGTTCAACAAGAAGCAGTAAGTAGAATGAAATTGAGCCAGGTTGTTGTGCGTCCGCTTCAGGAGAAGACGGCGTTCCAGCAGCAGTTCCTCCCAGAGTTCGTCTCGCAGGAGAAGGAGCCGAAGTGCGGACAGAGACAAAGGAAGAAGCCACCGCTCACACAGATCCCGCAGCCGGGACAGAAGGTAGGACATTTGACTGGGTTTTAGCTTTACATGACCGTGACAAAAACGCATGATTTTATATTTATTTTCAAAGTTTTCAGATATTAGCAAATGGATCCTCATGTGTCAGCAGGACATAGGTATGTGTGCATGCAGTCTCAGTTGCCCTGGCTATGTGAGTATGCAGGAGGGCAAGTGTGGATGATGCAGAGACGCAAGAGAAGCAGCAGCATATATGCTAATATTAATACACAGATACACCTCTGCTCATGGACATTAGTGCAATTACAACATCAGGAAGCATACAAATGCAAATGGTGATCATTATTATTCTAGTATTTCACTACTTTTGTTTCCTAATGGACACAGTTATTTATGCTAAACTAAATAATAACTATACACACCTGCTCACACCTGTCACACGCACGCATAAACACAGGGCTGTCTACTGTCGGATGATCTACATCGCAAGGGTGAAGATTAAATTATTCATTGGTCTTCTGTGTAGACATGCACCGATTAAATAAGCTGGCCGATAAATCGGCCCTGACGTCTTTAATTAGGGGAGATCGGTGATAAGCCGATACGTTGACTGATTTTATCCACCTCATCAAAGGCCTAAAAATCAACCTCTGTCCTCTTTTACTCTGCCGTGAGAGAGGTTTGACTGACAGACCGGGTCATGTCTGCATGTTTACAGTTATCAATAATCACCCCCCCTGTTTCCAGCTCAGCAACTTTCTTGCTATATTTAACAATATTTCAGACAAAAATAAACAGACTCTACCAAAACCTGAATCTGCCTTTAATTTATTTTTAAAGATGGTAATCGGCGATCGGCCAGAAAACTGCAGTCGGTGCGCCCTTACTTTTGACTCTGCAACATGTCACATTATCCTGAAAAGTGTAGGACTGTATACGTTGGTGAAATCTATTCTTATTAATGCTGCCAAGGACTTGGGCTGAGTTAGAAAAAAAACTTGGTTTTGATTTATGACATTGTTTAATCTTTTTACTTATGACGTGGTGATCACTGAGGTTTTAATTTATTTTATTTTTTGCATAAATTTTCTGTTCGATTTTCTTTTAGTGCTGTTTTTGTTCAGGTCACCCCTGTAAAGGAGATCTTAAAACTCAATGGGTCTTTCCCGGTAAAATAAAGTAATAATTAATAGCGAGTCTCTTATCCCTTTCAGACACATAAGGAGAATATCTCTGTGTGTGGTGATCCATGTCATTAGCATCACTAATCTGTTGCTAATGAACCAGTAAACTGCTCTGTTTTTTTTTTTTTTTAAATCCCTCACACACACCAACTACTCTGAAACACACAAAAACATGCACAGATGCGCAATTGAGGGAAAGGTTGTTATAATATATGCGCGAGCAAGGCCCTTTGTTTACTTGTGTATGGCTGCGGGGGAGAGCAGAGATCATTTTAATCACAAAGAGAAAAACTGATTTAATATCTTCATTACAGAGATTTTGGGATGAATGGATTATGCAACAGAAAAGCTTTGACACGTGTGGCTGATGGTGTCATGAAAAGACACCACACTTCCACTCTCCAGCCACAGAACAAGCGACGAACTGCAACCGCTGAGGGGATTCGGACGAGTGGTTTTGTTTCAAGCGTCTGTGACTCCCAACTCTCCGTGGCTGTGAGTCCGTCGCTCGGCGGAACTGCCTCTGATTAAAACGTCGGTGCAAAGTGGCATCGCTGGTGTGTTGCGAGATGAAAGGTGGAAGGGATTTGGGGAGATTTAGGACGACGGTGAACGTCGGTGTTTGCAAAACGCTGCGTTGTGATTAGGAGGGCTCCGTTGTGTAATCGGCTTAATGGTGAGCGAGGAGCAGGTGGACTGGCCGACGTTGGTGAGAGAGTGTGTTGGGGGCTGCTGCTGAGGCGGAGTTAGGGATGTGCAAAACGAGAGCATTAATTATGAATTTATGCGGATGAGTGATGGCCTCTCCAGTTTGTGGGTTTAAAATGCTTGTGGTTTTTGTCTGTTTTTGTCTGCTGTCACACTGTTTCTTGTCTCGCCATACCTGTTGATGTATCTAAAAATGTGTTTCACCTGAATCTAAAACGGAAAGAAATTAAGAACATTTCGGGGATACATTAATTACACGCGTCACCTGTGATATGCCTCATTTTGTATCGTTGGTGTGTGTTTAGATAAAGGTGCCAAATTTGCAATTTTACCTTAGGCTGCTTTTGGGATTGTATCCCTATCTTGTTTTATTGTTTTTCCAAACTTAGTGGAAACTAAATGTCTAATGATTAAAGTTCAGTTTAAGATCTCCCAACTGGTCAAGTAATAATTTTCTGAATTAATCAGAAAGTAGCCATGAAAGATTGCATGCAGGAGGCTGGTATGCTAACTAACAATCCCTGACACTAGTCTGCAGTAACCGGAATAAGTTTACATATTAGCTGGCAACTCCTTTGTAAATAATTTTTCTTAATTGCTTAATCTTCATCCAGCCTTTCAGTAATTAATAAAGGAGACATTTTACAAATTTCAAGCCTGTACATTTACGTTGGACACTGCCTATCCAACACCCAATAAGTTTAATAGATGTTGCACAATGCTTTGGTGCCAAGACCACCATTTGTCAGGGCTCGGTGTGTTTGTGCGTACATGTGTGGATGAGACTGTGTGAGAGGCTCTCTGATGGATCAGAGGAGGATTGAGTGGACAGGACCTCGTGATTGATACTTAGACAAGATATAAGGCGCCGCCTGCCACCCCGTACCTGTCCGCGCACCAGAACCTGCTCCACCTTCAGAATGTGAAGGAGCATCTGGGAGACGGTGACAGGAGAGGGGAAAGAGGAGAGCAGATGAAAAGTTAGGGGAGAATGGAAAAAGCGCAGCTTCAGTTGGGAAAGCGAGCGGCGTGGGGAGCAAGAGATAGACTCGAGAGGGATATTATTCAAAAGAAATGAGAATAATCATGTCCACAACAGAATATTCCAGGAGGAAAGATTAGAACCGCGTTTGGCTGGTGCGGGTTGAAGTGAGGATTCTTATTACCCCTTTTTTGGATCTCTCGCCTATCAATAAAAAATAGAAAGATCCATGAAATAAGAATAATGCTCCATCATGTGTTTACTATTTATTGGAGCTACCTGCCTCTCTTCTCTCCCTTCCTCCTTTTATTCCTGCCCTCAATCAGAGAAGCGCCAGGTCCCCCAGAGGCAGTCAATCTTGCCCTGAAATGTAAAACAGACAAGAGGAACAGATTACCTATTTGCCATTAATGTTTATTCTCTTTGATGTGAGCAGGCATATCAGGCAGTGTGTGTGTGTGTGTAACGGGCCTGCTTGTGGAAGGGTGATTGAGCCTATGCACGTATGTGCAGATTTCCATGAATGCATGCTCATATGGGGGTGTCAGTGAATAGTCCGCTGGGGGAGAGCAGTGCGGATCGTGGCAGCTGCCTCGTACAGTGATCTGATCGGTGCAACAAAGACGACACGGCCTCTCATCACAGCCGGATCACAGGCTCTTCTTTAGGCGAGCGCGCCAGAGCGCCGTAGTTCTCGCCTGTTAATGGCAACCGCATCAGGGGTTAAATGTGTGTGGCTCAGTCAGTCAATCTCTTCAGTTGCTTTTTTCACCGCAGCCTGATGGCGCTAACGAAATGTGAGAAGGAATCTCTGGCGCAGCAGACCCACCACTTGACCAATTGTGGAGAAGCCGAGCGTATCGTCCTTTGTTAGGTATTCACACATGTGCTCATAGGTTAGCGTTTACTTCATGGGGGCTGACACGCCAATTTACTTCATTAATATTTCAGGGCTGCGTTGAGCTAGCAGGTCAGAGTGCTGGCGTCAGGGTTTGGCCCTGCTAACACTGGAGTACCTCTCTTCAGTCAAAGGAGAACCAAACCTTTAATTATCGGTGTTTCCCTTTGGGGAGATGGCAAACTAAACACTCCACCCAGGAAACTGGATCAGACACCTGCGTATGAGCCTCACAACTGGGGCCTGGTTAAAGTAGAGAGATAAAAACTGTGACACCGTGGTTCAGTTAATCAAATATTTTAAAGCGGTGATGCTTTGTAACACTATGGTTGAGACAAAGGCCCCTTTTCCTACCGACTGCGAAGTTACTGTACAACACCAGCCCTGCCCCTTGTACGAGGCCAAAGGAAAGCTCTTGGCTTGTGTGTGTGAGTGTGTGCGCACATGCAGCTGAGCGATGACCTGGTATTTATTTCACACAGCAATTTTCCCCCTGTATGAGATGAGGTGTCGTACATCTGCTAGATAGCTTTTTCTGCCTTGCTCCGACATGAAGAGTGCACAAGGTCATTCGGGCTGCTTGGGATTGGGGAGAACTGAGGTGAGGAACCGAAGGGTGGTGCAACAAGGTTTTACACACACACACACACACACACACACCCCACACACACACACACACACACACACACACACACACACACACACACACACACACACACACACACACACACACAGAGAGAGAGAGGAAAGGATGGCCAGCTAGTTGATGTGTGAGAAGGCTGAAGGACTCTATTGTAGGCGACCTCTATGGCCGCTTGATCACCAGACGTCCTTCCAAGTAAGAAAGGAGATATTGGTACATTTGTGGCCCTTGTATTTTCACTCACAGAGATTAGTGTGTGAATGCAGTGCAGCAGGTGGCGTTGGGTGTTGCTGGTTTCACCAGGAAACAACCCTGAGTGTGTTTTAAAGATGTGACAAGTGGATTCTATGTGCTTTTGTTGTTTCAGGAGAACCATGAGCTTTAATAGAGTGCTGATGGATGCAAAATGAAATCAAGAGGAATAGTAGAAAAGCTTACATATTCTTCACGGTGCACGTTCTGTCATAGTGTTCTCACCTGTGTATATTCTTCTTCCATTGAACTAAAGTGTGCTGGAGTGTTGCAACACTGGAATTTAAGAGCGAACTCCTGGCTGTTATTATTTTTTTTTCTTTCTTTTTTTTTTTTTTTATCCAACTGTCTGTTATCCCATGGCCTCTCAACATCTTCTCTTCTCCCCTTTCCACAAGATGACACTCTGCCCTTTCTTCCTTCTTCCTCTATTACTGGACCTGCAGAGGGTTGATTTAAACTGAAAGATGACCTGGTTTGGTTCAGCTACGTCTTCTCTACTCCATAAAAATCAACATGCTTCCAGTCGTAAGATCTGAACGCGTTTGTTGTTGCGCCTCTCTTTTCCTCCCTCTCTCTGTCTTGCTCTCTTTCTGTGTTGTCTTTTTTATTTATCTGCTGTAAAGGCCAGTCAAGCGCTGCTCAGCTTTGTTGTCAGAAACCTTTATTTACCAAAGGGAGGAATAAGTGACTGACACAGACAGCCTCTTTCATCCCCTTCTCGCCGCGAGCAGTGTTCCCCTCCACCGCCAGAGGAAACCCTCTGCCTCCCTCCCTCCCTGCCTCCCTCTGCTCTCTTCTCACTTCTGCCAAGCTGCCCCCTCCTCCCTCGCCCCCTCCATCACACTCCTGCATCCTGCAGGCTCACAACACACCGGCCCGCTCCCTCGGGTAGCAACCTAGCTGTAGAGTCTGCACCGAGTTGCATGCAGACACACAAACAGAAAGTTCACCTCACAACAGTCATCAGCCGCTCCTCTCATGCAGGTTATCAAATGAAACGGACTCAAACAAAGATTAGCTTCACATCCCGTTCTGCGGCCTCTTTCGTTATAATCCTGTCTGGAATTATCATCTGAAAGTAAAGCTTAGTTATCAACTCTATCCCTAAATAAAAGAAATGTCTTTCAATTGTCGGTAGTGAACACTGTTAGAAGAATTAGTTAAAACAGATTTTTGTCAGAAAAACAAGGCAGTACAACAATATGGTTGCAGCGTGCGAACGAAAAGCAATGTTAGTTTGTTTTTTTGAGTGTTTATTTTTTGTAAAGCTTTTACCTTTTGGCACCAATTTCAGCATATCCCAAAGGCTTCTACATCCTCAGGCAAACTGCATATCCTGTGAGCCAAGCGGATGGTTGAGATTTTGTTGTTGATTGTACCGATTGCATAAATGTCTTACGACAAATTCCTTCATTTCCCACAAATCGAATGGATAGTAATACGTTTGATGAGCTGATGTCCACCAGAACAGCGAATCTTGCACACCTGTTAGTGCGTCACAAAGTGGCAGCCTGACTGATGTACTTCCTCAATGACTGCATACAAAATTGTTTTATTGCAAACACTGCTTCCTGCTGAACCGTTTAGCGTGCGGCATTTAATACGCAGTCATAAAAATGTATTTTCTGTCTTTCATTTTACGTCCATAGAGCACTTCAGATTGGCTTGTGTAACGATGCTAAATAAAGACAAGTGCCTTGCGGAAAAGGAAACTTTTCTGCAACAGACACGTGGAACAGTGAAACAGGAGTGAAAAAAAACGACCAACCTTCACCACTGCTTCAGTTAAACTCACCACAATCTTGATTACATCACTATCACTGTGATATGACCAAACACATAGCACTTACCAATCTCAATTTCAATTTCGTGGCCCTTCAGAAACTGATGAAAATAAATATCGGCTATTAATATCAGCCCAGTTTTACTTATTACTGATCCCAGTGTGCTGAAAAATGACTGATGACAAAGGTATGTCCTGCAAGTCAAAGGATTACAACTGTTAGCAGCACAGATATCGATAAGTATAAATGTGGCGATTTGCCTAAAATCACCACATTTTAGACAAAATGTCTAAATTGAAATGTGTCAAGTTGAAACATTGGCCAGTTAATTCAGTAGTTGGCAGAAATTTTTAAGACTGCATCTCAATATACAGTTAAAAGCTTTGTGACTGAAAGGCATATATATATATATATATATATATATATATATATATATATATATATATATATATATATATATATATATATATATATATATATTTACATCGGTTCACCAAAAAAAGAATCTGTTCTTTTGATAACTAAAATCTCGTAGAAATCTGTAATGCCACCTATTTTTTTTTTGGGTGGAAAGGCAGATTTCACTGTTTTGGTAATGAAACCTCCAGGATTTGCCAAAGACTAATAACATTCAGTCCGCCCTTCTTGCGTTTACTTTGTGACAGTGAAAAGCTTCATCCGTCTGGCCAGATCAACAGAAAGAAAATGAACACCAAATGTATCTCCGTCTCTCTCTGCCTCCTTCTAGCCTTCTCTTGGTCTCTCGCTCCCATTTAAGCTTCTTGAAGTTCTTCCAAATTGGGTTTTAAATGCCAATTAGGAGGTTGAATGTAGTAAAATAAAAGCAAATGCAGGCAGGATGGCCTCACCTTCTGGCTGGTTAGGCTTCAGAGAGAGCCGAGCCGGACCTTTGGCTCCCAGCGAGGCTTTGAGAGAAATATCCTGCCTAATGAACACATTAATTAGAACCATAACTATTTATAAGATGATAATTAGAAACGAAGGGAGGTAAACTGGGCTTTTCCTGCAATTAATGGAGGATTAATTACGGGAGCTAATGAAGTGGATTTTTGAAACGCGTGGAGGTGAAGTACAGAGATGTGCAGCTTGCTTTGTGATCACTGGCATAATTATTTTCTCCAGCACCAAAGCGTTTGAGGCCCTGGTCCTCGCTGGCTCAGACCGGCTAATAAGCATCATTGCATCGTTATATATGCACTTAAAAAGACTTGCCACTGAAATGACTGTCTAATTATTTCTAATTGGCAGGCCCTGTGTGTTGTCATTGAGCTGTTGGGAGCGGCGGCAGAGCCCTGGGTCTAATAACGCTCAGGGCGGAGAAGGTTGGGAGAGAGAGAGAGAGAGAGAGAGAGAGAGAGAGAGCGAGGCAGACAGTGACACGGATGGGGTGAAGAGGAGGGGAGGGTGCGTGTGTGTGTGTGGGGGGGTCTCAGCTGGTTGCCTGCTGCTTATAGTCGGACCAACACATTGGACCCTGGTGTCAGTCTCCCAGCAGGAGATCAGGTCATCGGCGGTCCGGCGCACTCCGAGGTCACCCTGACAAGTATTCAATTACCAAACTTTCATTTCATCTCTGCCCGTTTTCCCGTCTTTTAATGAAATGCCTCTGGTCTTAATTTATGCACAAATAAACTATGCTTATGCGCTGTGTGTGATTCGGTGGCCAGGTTCTGAGCCAGTCCTCTGAGACTGGAGCTGAGAGTGCATTCATGGACCAACCTCAGTCAGCTGCTCACTCCAGGGCTCTAACCATATGGATGCAGACACTCGGAGGACCCTGGCACAGACTTAAGTGTTAACTTTCTAACATGCATACATTAGGAAACTCATATTCTTTTATGCTGTGCATGAAAAGACAACCTTTTTCACTGTTAGACTTTGACCACATTTTGTCTGTTAGGATTACTACGGCTATTTCTATTTGCTAAATGCCAGAATAATATGAGGATTTTTTTTTTCTTTAACTTAAAAATGTACATACACTAAGATTACTAAATCTTTAAATAATTTGAGGATGCCTGGATGATAATTTCGTGGATTTGAAAGCTTCTGTTTGCTTAATTCTCAGCATTTGAGATAAATTGTGGCAAACCTCAGATATTCTACTGTCTTGTGTGACAGCAGGGAAGCGTCAAAATAAATAAAAGGATATCAGGGAAAGCTCTGCGGGCCTCCACAAGTCTGGCTGCTCCTTGGGTAAAATGTCCAAATCGTTGAAGGTTCCACATTCATCTGTTGAACAGACCCTCAGGATTGTTCAGACATAATACTGTTTGAAAAGGAGACTGGGTTGTAGCAAAGGTGCTCGTGTTTGGTTGCAAATTGCGTGCATTAATCCCTGGAACAAAAGACTCAGAGACTTAAGTGAGTTATTTAAGTTGATGTAAGCTGAAAGGCCGCTCAGAGAAGAAGAAGCCATCGCCCCGAAAGCAACAAATGACATGCAGGTTACCGTTTGCAAAAGCACTCAGGGATGAAGAGCTTAATTTTTAGAGACGTCCTGTTGTCTGGTGAAATTAAAAGTCGACTGCTTGGCTTTGTCGATATTGTTACATGTCGAAATAAAAGACGCAGAACAATCGTAACTGTGATCGTATTGTTTGCGTGTTTTGCTCCAGGCGGGCCTTGTGAACTTAATAAAAAGCTGGCATTGTGACAAAATAGCAATGTACAGATTCTGAAGCAACATCTTGAGGAAGGATGTTTCCCTCCAGCCGTACGGTTTAAAAAGGCTATTCTACCAAATACTGAGTAAATTTGTGCCAGTTTCTGAATCCTAAGCGGAGCCGTGCATGTTGCCAAAGAAAAAAACTTTGTGACACACCTTCTCTCACTTCTGCACGCCTCGAGAGCAAATTGCCTGCTAATGAAACCGCTGCCTGCACTTGTCAGTTCACTTTGGACAAGCAAAGCACGACGCAAACACACCCGCCAACATGTGGTTTCACTCTCACGTTTGGGAATATAGCTGTGAAAGCACAAAAGAAAAAAAAAAAAAAAAGGAGAATCAATAGCGGAGGGGTGAAATGAATAGCATGTGCGTCTTGACTCGAAAACCTGACAGTCAGTTTGAAAGTAATGAAACACTTTCTCGGCGTGCTCATGAGGGTTTTATATTTGAGGTTTGTCCTTCTTTTTTCCTCTGTCTATCTAGTCAGGGTTTGGCTCAGCGGAGGACAGGAGCAGCAAGCGGAGATAGTTGTGGCCTGATATCGTGTTGAACAAACAGCAGAAAGAGTCGGTGCCGAGGTTGAGAAATTTCAACCGCAATTTTGGCATTGGCACGATGAAAAGTTGCTTATTTTAAATGGAGCGAGCAGTTTTGTCAGACCACTTTGGTTTGGCATTTTTAACACAGACTAAATTAGTTGTTGAACTTCTTCTTGATTTTAATTAACCTTTAGATTTCGCATATCAAATTAAATGAACATTTCTCATTTGGATTAGAGTAACTACAATCTACTTGTTATGCAATCATTTATTTATACTAAGTATTTGCTTAATGTTAAAACTTCTTTGTACAAAAATATGTGGGCATAAATAGAGATTTTAAAACAAGCACAAAATAAGTACACAGTTCACATTTTTAACCTTCATTTATGTCTTTTGTTGGCTGTGGGAACTCCCTGTACAGTTAGTAACATGAAGAAAACTTTGGTATCTAGTATGATCAGCTTCCGACTTTCTGCTGGAGTCTGACTGCCTGCTTAAAAGAGGGAGCAGAGAGAAGGAGCCTACGCGTCTCCTTAGAAAATATTTTCCTTCCTAGAAGCTTAATAGATCTTGTGTGCTTCCAAACTTTGTTTTCAAACTTCTCCCCTTGATGCTAAAAGTAGATAACTCTTTTGTTTCCCCCGCTCAGTAACAACCTTGAGACAGAAAAATGTCGTCAATGTGTCTATATTGTTCGGGTGCGGTGCATTCACTGTTTCAAATCAGAGCCGATCAAGTTCTAAATCATCCGAGTCCAGTCACCGGACAATTTCTCTGTGCATGATGCGTTGAGTCTGCTCAGACGAAGGGAGTGTGTTGTCAGATCCTTTTTGTTAAGCAGGTCTGCGTAGCAGAAATTCCCCCTTCATAATTTGAAAAGAAGCTAAAATCTGCCCTCTGTAGTCTGTGAAGCGAGAGCTTTACTGGAGAGGAGAGGGCTTTTCTCTCTGAGGATGGAAGCCTTTTCTTCGCTATTCACTTGTTGGTTTTTCTTTGTGTGTTTTCCTCCTCTCCTCCTTATTCAGCCTTGACAGTGTATGGGAAACAAAACTGATTTCTCTGAAACTTCTTTGTGAGGGAAGTCTCTGTTCTGTCAGAAGACAACTCGATGTTATTCCAGCGAAGAGGCAAAATTATCGCCGCTGTTCTTTTTCCTGTTTTTTTTTTGTTGTTTTTTTTTTTTTCTTTCCGCTTTTTATGGGGCGCTACTCCATTTGTGTCTTGGGTGTTTAATTAAGTGTAGTTTCCTTTTAATAGTGGAATGTGTGCCTGCTTTTTGTCGTCCTGTTCCTCGATGCCTTTTACAGTCCGCCCACATGGTTTGTCTCAGCGTTTATGATTTTTCTTATACCGGAGTTGTGAGGTTCCTAAATCACTTAAGCACACGGGGCCCGAGCAGTCCCACATTTAAACAGTAAAAGGCTGTTATGCTAAAGGCCCTTAGATCTCCCATCACTTCATAAATATATGCGTATAAAAGGCAGAAAAATACATCTTCCCTGACCAGAGCGAAAGAAGGGGGGGGGGGAGTGAGTGTCTGAGAGCACACCTGCTAATTGGAGCCAGCTTGATGTGAAGCATGGCTGTCTGCTCTGTCTTCTCCATAAACCCAGAATCTCTTTTTTTTTTTATTCTATTTTTTTTTTAATATTTTGTTCTTTACTGCCACGTCGAGGTTACTTTCCTTTCCTCTCTTTTCAGTGCTTAGTCCTCCCGTTGTCCTTCACCTGTTTTCTTTGCGTCTCATTGGAGCATACCAGTACATTCTTAAGATGTATGAAATTTGCTTTTATTGTTTTCTGGTCTGGATAAGTCTGGAAGAAAATAACGTTTTTCAAAACTTTTTTCTTCTTCTGTTGTCCAAAGGAAAATGTTTTTTTTTTTTTTTTATACACTGCTCAAAAAAATAAAGGGAACACTCAAATAACACATCCTAGATCTGAATGAATGAAATGTTCTCATTGAATACTTTGTCCCGTACAAAGTTGAATGTGCTGACAACAAAATCACACAAAAATCATCAATGGAAATCAAATTCATTAACAAAGTATTCAATGAGAATATTTCATTCATTCAGATCTAGGATGTGTTATTTGTTTCGCTATCTGTATCGGTCCGATATTAACAAATGAAGTTCATTTCCTTTTCGTTGCAGTTTGTTTCTGTAGGCAGAGTGAACGAGGTTGGTCATGAGGCAATGATAGTGATGCACACAGGATTGTGGGGAGTTCAGCTGAAGCAGTGTTGGAGTCGGTAGTGTTGTCGTTTTTTTTCAAAGTGTCAAAAGGGTGCTGAAATATGCAAATGATAAGTAGAATTGCATCATTTTGATATTGTGTGTTAGTATGTTGGACCAAATTTACGTATCAGTGCATCCCTGGTATTCACACAAACTGCCTGTTCGCTCATCAGTTTGCGTTACATTCAAGTTGAACTTGACCAGTGACCTTAAAATAGACTAAATCGCCAGAAAAGCTCTAAAACTATCTTTAAAAAAAAGTAAGAAACAAAATAACAGATACCAAAGTTAACAATCTGTTTTGAATAATCTACATTTAGTTTTAGATTTTGAAACAGAGCTGATCTAATGTATTGCTGATGCCAAAAAAAGTAAATTAACTAGATTGATGATGCCACACTCTAAAAATTAGAAGCTAGTTTAAGAATTGTCCTGCTTCCTAATTTAAATTAAACATTAAAACAGTTCCAGGGTTGATATTTTGCACTCAAATCTTCAAAAACTAGAGAAAATCAAAAAATTAAAGCCCTGGTGTACAGACCCTCTACATTTTATCCATCTACACTAAGCACCAAAATGCATTGCGGTGAACTGAGCTGTATAAATACTATAAACTGAATTGAGTTGAGTCAAATTAAACACAGTGAAACTGGTATTTTTTTTTTAGTAAAGCCACAAGATGTTGTCCCACTACTAAGTTGCAAATGGAGGTGTTGAGAACCAAAACAGCTCTCTCCTAACGCGACCACAGAGTATGTAATTATTTCTATACCATGCGCACGAGAAGGAAAGGAGAAAAAAAAGTGGGTTATGGTTGCGCGAGTGGCTGTAAGAGAGTTGGCAAGTTAGCACCTAGTTGAGAAAGAGACCTCCACTTGACCTCGTGTCTGGACTGAATGGCTGAGCCGGGCCACACAGAAAACCCTTCCCCATAACTCCAGCTGCTAATGGGTGTCACGTCGAGCTGCGGCTGCACGGAGGTCAGGGGTCGCGGGGGCGCGCCAGACGGCCAAGTTTAGGATTGCGATGAGGAGTGATGCCAGTCGTATGTGACTAAGCATTGAACACATGCAACATTTAACAACACACACACACACACACACACACACACACACACACACACACACACACACACACACACACACACACACACACACACACCTAGTCGTGCACATATGCAAGCATGCAGATGTCGTTCATATCTAGCTGCTGAACGTCGTCTTTTCCCTTATCGTTGGCTGGCTGATGTGGGTTCATATAGATCAGAGGTGCCTTTGAAGGCCTTTGAACTCTGCTAAATGACTTGACCTTGTGGCTTGTGGCTGAGTCTAACTGTGTGAGTGTGTCTTGGTGGGACACAGCGAGTGGGTGGCCTGCATGGGGTCTCATTTCTGCTTCACGGCATCGCAGACGTTTGTGTTGACGACTGCTAAATTAAAAGCAAACTGAAGATTATGACAAATCTAAACACTGCTTTTATGAAGCAGAGGGGGGAGCGAAGGGAGAGAGGGAAGTAAAAAAAAAAAAAAAGAAAAAAGAAATGATTCTCCGAATCTTTCATGCTCCATCTTTTGCTGTGTTAATTGTGCTCACAGTCAGCTACTTTCCCGTGATTCCCGGCGTGTTATTTAGCGTGCGGAGTTATATTTATGTTTTCGCAGACTCGTGCACGGTGGATGACGGAGCCGAGCCAGAGTGTGTGCGTGTTCTGTGAACCAGGGGAACAGATAATGTGGCTGCTCGGAGGGAGGAGGCAGCTTGGGAAATGATTTCAACAGCTCTCATAATTAGAGGAATATCATAAATTAAACTTGTGTCTGCCGTTGCGTTTGAAGAGCACTCAAAAGTAATAAATTCTGGATGGTTAACATATTTGCATTCCATTCAGCAGGCAGCGTCAGGCGGGAACAGCTGTTTTCCACGTCTTTTTGGCAGCAGGAAATGCTCAGTGCTCACTCAAGGTGCTTTTAGATACGTTGAAATGGCAGCAGAAGCAAAAAGAAAGAAAAAGGAAAGTCACTTTTTAGTCGAACATGAAGCTGCTGCGAGCCTCCGTCACTGGAAATAACTCGACGGGGAACGACACATTAATGAAGTTCTTCAAACCTGGATCACCTTAGATTTAATAGACTCATTTCCTTTTCAGTCAATCAGCTGCTTGGAAAGTTGACTGGCGAGTTTTTCGGTAGTTTCCATGTGGCTTGTGGGTACTTTTTGATTACTTATTAGTCTGCGTTGCTCTGGTAAAATAAACCGTATCATCCAACAATTAGATGTAAATATTTACTGTTAATGTTGGGACTTCCCAGTTGATTCTGTTCTTGATCTTTTTTAGCCCTCCTCATTCCAGAAGCATTCACAGCATATGCATTTCAAATCCTTCTTTTTATTGACTTATCTTCACGTGACATAAATAGTCCTGTATTCTTAACCCCACTTTCTACTTAGAGCAGGTTCCTACCAAATGCCACTTTTTTTCCTCAGTCTGTATGGTATGTCATTAACAGTAAAGTTTCAAGGGAAAATCCCAGTTTAATGTCGATGTAGGTTAGCGCATATATAACAGCAGATTTTTTTTTTTTTCTGTTTTTATTTCACCAACATCCACATATGGCGTTTACTGAATATTATGGAGACCTGATGCAGTATGGTTATACCAGCTCAATAAGACAAAGACTGAGGTAGATCAGAATGGAAATGATGGATAAATGCAGCGCAGCTTGTAAATACGAGCATATCTGAACAAACACAGATGTTTCCGAATACAGATGCCGCATTAAGACCCCTGGGAGCATTCGTTTCTTGTTCTGTAGAGTTTTTTTTTACCTTTCGAACAAAACAAAACAAAACAAAACAAAACAAACACACACACACACACACACACACACACACACACACACACACACACACACACACACACACACACACACACACACACACAAAAAAACAACAACTTGCCATTCTTGTGCATCATATCAAACAGTTGCATGTCCCACAGAAACTATGCTCATTTAATTTTACACATTTTTCCTTTTTACAATGCTTCTGTCAATTCTGTTGTGTAGGATTAATGCCTGTTATGCTGAGTATGGCTGATAGTTTGGGTGCTGTTCATTTTTCAGGTGAGTTGAAACCTGTTTTTTTTTATTTCCTATATTTTAAAAAGAGATTTCAAGATCCAGATGGCCTGTTCAAATGAATTAAATTTGTGTTCAGCAGACCCAGTGTGTGTTGAAATGCACCCCATTGTTAAAGAAGGTGGGTTGCCTGAGATGCTGTGAGCATGTTTCTCTACCAAAATAGCTAGGAGGCTAGTTAAGTCACACAGCATATTGAACCATTTGAAATACCAGAAGTCTGAAATGACTGGAACTGAGGAAAACAATGTTTATTTTGCTCTTGCGCATAGAGAGGAGCATGGTAAGGAAGGCAAAATCCCTAAAATAACCTAATCTAACTTTTAGAAAGCAGCACATCAAGTCTCCGTGACAATCGATTACTTTACCACTTGTGTTCCAGTGCCTGTTGAAGGAAACAAACTTTAAAAGTCTGTAGCTATTAGTAAAATGAACACCTTTGCTTAAGGACACTCCTATAGTTGTTTCTCTAGACATGCAAATGCAAATGCAAAAAAAAAAAAAAGTAAAATGTAAGATAAAAAGTGTTTTTCTTTGTTGCATACGCTACCATTTTCATTCAGGAAAACAATATGGACATCATATTACATCGGAAGCGCATTTCTGCTTTTTAGCTAATCATTTGTCAGGCTGCCTTGAGACTACCAAGATGGAAATGGGTTAAAGTTACATGGACATCAATCACTGCTGTGAAACACTGGCTTAATGGGCATGCTAGCTCCTTTGGGTATCATCACTGATGAGATGAGCTCCATGTTTTACAGAATTCATATAATTTAAAGCTAAGCTTACCATTGTCTTCCTCTCCTGGGTTGGCAGTTTGGGGTAAAAATAAAACGGTGAATGTCCATCACTGCATTGAGCGGGGGGGCAAGATAAGGTTAGAGGAACGGTTCTCGGACGATTCGTCTGTTTCTGCCAAATGATGTACTATGAATAATGATTTGGCTGGGGTCAGATTCCAATGGAGACGCTCAACTGTATCTGACACTAGTGGTATCGCATGGCAGCCGTTAATGTCCAATTTTCAATGAAAACAGAAATAGAATACAGATAAAGGCAGCACACCATCCAGCTTCACACCCGGACACATAATTACCCCAATGGGCCGTGGTGAGGGATCATATCCCTGCACGCCGTGGGGGGTCAGCGGCGATAAGCTTCAGCCCAGCTCCCAACATGGAGCATAATTACTCTATTGATAATTCACCAGGAAAATGGTCCCAGCCAATTGCAGAGCTCCGATATAATGGATTGGACGATGAAACGAGGAACGAATGGAGGTAGAAGGCTGCGAGGGGCCGTGTGTCTGTGGGTGGGTTACATGTGGGGGCAAGCAGCAAGGGCCTTTTATTAGAAATGAAAATATGTTTAGGTCATAGGGGGACCCATTTTCCCTGGAGATAATAAAGCCAATGAAATGTAAAGCAGGGGAAGAGCTTGGAATGGGGTCCAACTGGGGCTGTTTATCTGTGTGTGTCCTGCATTAGCCCATTTATTCCCAGCCTCAAATTAGCTAATCATTCTCCAAGGGGAAGGACTTGGTCAGGAAATTGACATTTAGCAGCATAGGCTCACTCTATTAACTACAGTAAATTTAATTTGCTGCACACCCCAGAAGTGGGATGTTTGTGTTGCCATCAGAAGGAGAAAGGGAAGGGAGAACAAGAGCAGAGAAACTGAACTGGGGTTATTGCTTCCTCTGCTTCTGGCCAAAATTTGCTTGGCTGTAAATATGGGATTCAGACTTGGAACTCTGCGGCTTTGTTGCATTTTTCCTCATGTACTGCTGATTATAAACATACACAAACAATGTTAACTCATTTATGGTTTTCTTCATGTTTTTTCCATTAGAACTCATTTTCTGACTTTGGCCTTGTCAAGTTGTGTGCCGTGCATTAAACACTATAAATCACATTTCTTCTGACCACTTTCACATGTACCCCTGAATCACATGTGTCGTTATGTTTATTATCCTGAGTAGATCAGCATTTAGCTGATTCGAGCCTTAAATTTTCCAGTTAATGTTTCCAAGTGTGCCTGGGCAGAATACGAAACCACCGATTCGATGCAGTTCATTTTATTTATAAAACAGACATTTACAATAAATGTCATTTCCGGGCAAAATAGTCAGATCCCATTCATATTTGGTTATCTGGAGTCCAGTTTGGTCCAGATTTAGTCACACAAATTTACTTGGTCATTTAATAGCGTAGTTAGAAGCAGTCTTAGGGAAACCACCTGATTTGTTGACAGTACAGCAATCTTTCCTCCTTAGCAAGCATATTTAATGACATACTCTCTTTTAGAGAAAGAAACCAACAAAACTTGTCTTATTAAGGGAAGTGGCATACTTTCTGCCCCAAGCAGCTGTAAAGTGACAGAACAGTGAGGTGAATTGAAAAACACTGATATTCCAGGCTATGAAAAGAAGCACAAATAAACGCAAGAGCACAGGGTCGGGTGTATTTTCTCTTGGCAACAGAATTCACAGAGTTTATGTCAATAATGTCTGACAATCGCTCTGTCTATCAAAAAAAAAAAACAGAGTAAGCTAGATGCACATTTTTTAAGAATAAGACTACACATGATGGCAAATCACTTCATCAGTGATTTGCTCCAGGAATGAAACACAGATAAGCAAAGAAACACAAAGTCAAGATTGCTTCTGGTGGGAAAGAAAAACAGACTATATAGAGTTGTTTTTAACAATAATCTTTGAAACCTGGTGTAAGGTCTTTCTGCATAGAAATGACGCGTTCTCCCTTTTTCCGGCTCAAAACCATGGTCTCGAATTCGGAGGTATTAATCTGCATCCTGCCTCTTGTGAGCTTTATCACAATCTGATAAAGCCCACAGAACCACATCATCTGCACAGAGGAGAGAGACCCGATCATAAGGCCACGTAAACTCCTAATCGGATCCCCTCAACTCTTCTGTTGCACAAAGGACTTCCATCCATAAAGGTTACGAGCAAAATCGCTGACAAAGGGCAACCTTGGCTGAGGATGATTGCACCTTATAGACGGCAACCTGCACCTTCGACCTGAGGGAAAGAGAACAAATTCCTCTAAAAGGGATCGTCTCTGCTGGTTGTTTTGACCTTTTTCACAGTCTGTCTGTTCCAGATATCAGACATGGGGTGCTGCCTCGACGCCAATTATTTTGCTGGCCGTTTTAACAAGACAGAACAGACTGTTCTTATTTTTCAATGACACGTTGCCATGCCAAGCAGTAATACCAAATGTTGAAACAGACTCGATAAAAGATTTGCAACATAAAAATGGGAGTGTTTTATCAAAGCTTGAAGGATTCAACTTTCATTGAAAATAAAATCATTCTAGGCCCTCCTTTCAAATTGCCGCGGTGTTCTGGTCGAAGTTGAATTCTCCACGATTGTCTCCAGGTGTCTGTAGCTGTCCACAGTTTTCACTCGAGATTCATTGATTATTGTTGGTACAGCAGAGTGGGTAGTTTTCCTGAACTCTATGACCATGTCCTTTATTTTTCTGGCATTCAGCTTCAGGCAATGTTCATCGCACCACTTCACAAAGTAGTCAAAAACAGATCCACGTTGAATCCGTTCCTACTGCAAACTGAATATAACAGAGTCAACTGCAAGCTTGTAGGCTCCTGATTTTAAAGCCACTCTTGCTGTAAATTAGTTATAAAATATGCAAAAAAGGAGGAGAGGAAACATCGCTGGATGGAACACCAGTCGCTCTTATTGTCTGCCTATGCATGTGAAAAGTCTTCAAATCCATTTCACTAAGGCAACCTCAAGATTAAGATGGTGGAGGAGTTTGTACAGCAAGATGTGGAGTTGAATCATATTAGGAGCTGAAGTAAAATCCATAAATGAAAGAAAGCTGTACAAGGGTTTTTTTGGCCTCAAGATGCTTGAACATATAACTGGTAAGCAAACCGTATCGGGTCAAGCTGGCCCAGTTCTTAGTCCGTCCGAACAGAAGGCAAATCCACCAACCAAAAATTATCATCAAGAGTCAATATAGTGGATAACAAATGATCAGTAGCTGTTGCTTTTCTCCTCTTTTGCCCTCTAACTCTTGCCACTTTTTCTTACTTTTCGCCTTAGAATAAGTTGTTGGTATATATTGCTTTTCTCACTGTGTTTTAGGGATTAATGTCTTGTTCCAGTGGTTAAGTATCATTTATGTGAAGAAAACAGTTACATTTTTCTTAATTCTCCCACAAAACAAACCAAGTGAAAATATAATTTAAGAAAACATTCATCATTTTGAGACTTTAATTGCTAAAGAGAAAGTCCTCTGTTTGGGCATCTGTGACTTTGGAAAAAGTGCCTTAGGTTTTTGTATTTTTTTAATTTATTTTTTCAATCCTCTTTTTTACTTTTCCCCAAGATTCCCTCATGGAGAGAGTTTGACAGGGCTCGGTGGGCCCTCGGGTGATCAGGATCGCCGGGGCCTAATTGATTGCAACAGTTGTCGGAGTGTTGTCTGCTGGGGTGGTGACAGGTGTCTGAAGAAAATGATTAGTTCTCTGTTGGGAGAGAGACAGCTCTGGATGTCCCAAACTGCAAACTAATAAAGGGGGGAAAGCAATAAAGCTCGCGGACAGCAGGTTTGACTGTTTTTATAGACAAATCAATAAAATGATAGATGATGGAAAATAACGGCATCTCAGCTGCCGATTTCTACTGAGGCAACCAATCATGGCCCTCCCCCCCCGACCACCCTGAACCCGTTTGACACACACAGCACACACGCACACGCACACACACACACACACACACACACACACACACACACACACACACACACACACACACACACACACACACACACACACACACACACACACACACAATGCGCTCGAGACACAAACTGCAATCACGTAAACACTCATATTTATACAGCATGTCTGCGTTATGTACTGTGACACATAAATAGGGTTTATTAGATCATTTAGCTGCAATGACACATGAGTTACTTTAGATGTTTTTCTCTGCTGTTTACATCAGCGTATAAATTTTTGTGTGCTACAGCTAACAAAGTAAATCTTCTACTGTAAATCTCTGGGAGACCAGAGGTCCGGCGTCAGGATCAATACTGAGGACAGGTCTTCCTCTAAGCCCGTCTCTAATTGGCTCCATTTCTGCAGTGTGTGTGTGCGTGTGTTTTATGGTGTATTGGTTTGTATAGAACTATTATTACACCCATCCAATGAAAGATGAATCCTTCCACTCTTGGGAAATTTGATCAGATTAAGTATCATTTTGTGGTTTAAAGGATGCAAACATTGCTGTACTGTGATAGTATAATGCAATCTGTACAGTGCTGATCTAATTTTCTGATGGGTGTTTGAGTAGATTTCGTCAATTTGGTTTTGATTTAAGGTCTGCTGTAGTTCCAAAAACCCAGCTGCAAGTCTTCATTACACTGAAATATGTTTTGCTCGGAGAGTTTCTCTGTGAAGTACAAAATCATCCAAAGAAACATTACCTGTTCTGTTCTGCATCTACAAAATCCAGGTTCACTCCTCTTCTCAGTTTTGTTTCCTGTTACTACTGCCACTTACATCTAGTTGATGAAACTACCATAACCACATTTGGACAGAATAATTTATGTCCTTTTTGTAAATACCTACAAAAGATAACTCAAGTAGAAACTTAAAAATAGAGCAGGGAGTCATATGTAATGAAAAGGGTTAAAGAAACCTTTAACCTGGATTGTCTTGCTGAAGTATTTATATTAAGCTGATATGAAATTAAGGAGTGTGAATGTTATAAGAGCAAAATAGATTATGTAGGAAAAAATAATTTAAGTGTTCTGGCTTTCTGCTTTGGGTTCAAAGCAGACATAGAGTCCAGATACTGAGTACTCTACCCAGAAACATTTTAGAATGTCCTTGTCAAAGTCCAGACCTGAATCCAGTGTGGTAAGACTTGGAAAATTTGTTCATCCGACGCGGTTTCGGTATTCTAAGAGCGGTTTTATTTTCTTCCAGGTCTCATTCTCGCCACAGACGGTCCCGCAGCAGGAGCAGCAGCCGCGGTCACCGAACAAGCCACAGCCGCAAAAGAAGCCGCAGCAACAGCCGGGAGCGGGACAGGAGTCGGCGCAAGGGTCGCGACCGGGACAGGGAGAAAGAGAGGGAGCGAGATCGAGGAAGAGACCGAGACAAGGACAAGAGTAAAGACAAGAAAGGGTGAGCGGAAGGATAATTTGCGCGTTGACACGGCCGCTCCTGCTGCACAGCTCATTTGAAACTTATCATCCCCACGTGGGAACAGAATATGTTGATTGGTGATATACCGATACAAACTTTTGAGTCCAGAGTCTGCTGCTCCATCCATCACTCAGTCCCTCCATTCATCAATCCATCAGCTCATATTTTTCTTCTTCTCCCATCTTGCTATTAGGCTTTGGCCTTGTAATGTCATGCGATTCCCTGCTGTCAGAAAAAAAAAAACCGTTACAGTCAGACAAATAAGTGGTAGAAAGGTACGCTGTACAGGTTTAGCTTGTAAGAGCGCTTTGGTCACCAGAACAACATGGTGATTGTTTTTCCTCCCTCTGGGGTCAGGTGCAATAAGTCTAGAAACAAAACAAGATCATATGCGTCTTCAGTGTCTTTGTAGCTAGTGTCAGGAAAAAAAAGACATCTTATTGAAGTAAGAAAGGTTGACATCTTCCCTGGCAACTTTGTGGCCTCTTATGGCTGTAAAGCAGACCAAGATCGGATTTATTGTAGTAGATACATCTGTGCTGCACTAACGCTATAACACCTTCAGCGGCCTTTCTCTGCTTCTACTAGAAACACATTCCCAATTCTGCCCCAAGACAATAATCCCAGACGTGATAGGGAGGATACTGGAGTGCACACAATTGTTGGTAGATCTATACCTCACCACCTGAACGCACACCTTCACTTTAATTTAATTAGACCTACCTTGCAAAATTATTCTAATATAAATTTCTTATATTTTCCTCAAAGATCTACACACTAACACGTAATGATCTGGCAAACACAGCTTTTTAGATTATAATCCAGTATTTCATAAGTACTGCCACCCATTTTGATTTAGGACTGACTCTAAATTCAAGCTGGCTACCATGTACATCCTGTCACTCTACCATAGAGACCTGATTGGTTAAGCTTGTTTGCACCTTCTGAATGGTTCTCCTGTCTCTATTAGAGAATAAAGACCTTTGCTACAATGTCCACTAGTTTCTTCGTCACCGCTCTGACCAACTCCCCTCCTTTTTGTTTGCATAGTTTGCTTAAGTAGCCAGATCAATGGAGTGTCCTGGTAAAACAAGCACAAAAAACATTTATTTTGCTCTTTTGAAATGCATTCCTTAGAGACAAGGAATTTACAGTTGGTAAATCTTGCTGAAGTAGAAATCAGAGGTTCACTTCGTGGCACTTGGTCACCAGAAAACGAGCTCGTCTCTTAGCAACAGATTAACAACAAATATTGTTATTGTTCAAAAATCCTAAGATTTCTTTAGTTCTTCTGAAATAATGCTTATCTACTACAGAATTGTGCATTTGATGAACATTGCAGAAAAGTGAAAATGTTTCATTTGTTTGTCATTGGTGGTAAATATATTATAAAACAGACATTCGACACGCAAGTAAAAATCTGGTTTATACTTTGTGGCAGTTCGTTACCAGAAAAAAAAAAGTGAATCTCTTAATACCAATTACTTATTGTTTATAAAACATAAACTCGTTTGAAATACTGCTTATCTGCTTAGACAGAAGAAAGTTGGTAAATTTAGCAAGAGTAAAAATCGGATATTTACTTCAAGGCACTTTGTTTTCAGAAAACTTTCTCAATATTTAGCAACAGATTAACAACAACTATTGTTATTGTTCAAAAATCATAAGATTTCTTCTGCTCCTTTGAAGCACTACTTATACTTAAGAATTGTGCATTTAGTGAACTTTGTAGAAAAGTGAAAATGTTTTTTTTGTTGTTGGTGGTAAATATTTTATAAAACAGTAAAAATCAGATTTATACTTCGTAGCAGTTCGTTACCAGAAAAACGAGCTCGTCTCTTAGCAACAGATTAACAACAAATATTGTTATTGTTAAAAAATAATAAGACTTCTTTTGCTCTTTTGAAATATCTACTACAGAATTGTGCATTTGGTCAATTTTGGAGAAAAGTGGAAATGCTTTTGTCATTGGTGGTTAATATATTATGAAAACAGATATTCAACACACAAGTAAAAATCTGGTTTATACTTCGTGGAAGTTCGTTACCAGAAAAAAAAAAAAGTTAATCTCTTAATACCAATTACTTATTGTTTATAAAACATAAACTCGTTGGAAATACTGCTTATCTGCTTAGACAGAAGAAAGTTGGTAAATTTAGCAAGAGTAAAAATCAGATATTTACTTCATGGCACTTTGTTTCCAGAAAAAAACGCTCAGTTCTCAGCAACAGATTAACAACTATTGTTATTGTTCAAAATTCACAAGATTTCTTCTGCTATTTTGAAACACTACTTATCCTAAAGAATTGTGCGTTTTGGTGAACTTTGGGGAAAAGTGAAAATGTTGTTTTTGTTTTGTCATTGGTGGTAAAATATATTATAAAACAGACATTCAACACAAATGTAAAAATCTGATTTATACTTCGTGGCAGTAAAAAAAACAATTCTAATCTCTTAACGCCAAATCAACAAGTTATATTATTGTTTCTAAAACATAAACTCTTTTGAAATACTGCTTACCTTCTTAGAGACAAGAAAATTACAGTTGATAAATTTTGCTAAAGTAAAAATCAAGAGGTTTACTTTGTGTCACTTGGTTACCAGAAAACGAGCTCGTCTCTTAGCAACAGATTAACAACAAATATTGTTATTGTTCAAAAATTCTAAGATTTCTTTTGCTCTTCTGAAATAATGCTTATCTTATACTACAGAATTGTGCATTTGGTGAACTTGGCAGAAAAGTGAAATTTTTTTTGTCATTGGTGGTTAATATATTATAAAACAAATATTCTCCACAAATGTAAAAATCTGATTTATATACTTCGTAGCAGTTCGTTACCAGAAAGCAAATGTTTATCTCCTAACACCAAATTACTTATTGTTCATAAAACATAAGCTTGTTTGAAATGCTGCTTATCTGCTTAGACACAAGGAATATACAGTTGGGATGTTTTGCTACGGTAAAAATCAGATGTTTACTTCGTGACACTTGTTTACCAGAAACCGAGCTCGTCTCTTAGCAACAGATTAACAACAAATATTGTTACTGTTCAAAAATTGTACGATTTCTTTCGCTCTTTTGAAATACTGCTTATCTCATACTAAAGAATTGTGCATTTGGTGAATTTTGCAGAAAAGTGAAAAAAAAAATAGAAAGATAAATAATGAAAATAAAATAAATAAATAAACAGATGAACAAAAAATAAATTTAAGAGATATGTGTAGTTATGTGTCTGTGTGTAAATAAACTATGAGGGGAAGCTGCATTTGGTGCAGCTTGAGTTCAGCAGTCTGACGGCTGAAGGGAAGAAACTGTTCCTCAGCCTGGTGGTCTCGCTCTAGATGCTCCTCAGCCTCCTGTCTGAGGGGAGCGGCTGGGTGGGGCAGTCTGCATGCAGGATGGGTGGAGTCCTTGATGATGAGGAGCATCCTCCTCCTGCATCTCGCTGTGTAGCGGTCCGAAGTGGAGGAACGGCTGCTCCCCACACGGTGATGCAGGTGCAGAGAACGCCCTCCACCTCACAGCGATAAAAGCTGCTCAGGACTGACTTCCCAAATCCAACTCTTCCTCAGGAAGTAGACACTAAACATAGATAATCAATAAAAAAAAATAGTTAAAATGATTGCTCCGCAAGGCAGTGCGCTGGGGGGAGGGCAGTGAAATGCTAAGTTTTACTTAAGTAGTGAATGCTAATATTTTTTCTAATGCCTCCTATGTGTTGCTATGATAGGCCCCAATTAAATATGAAGGTAGGATTGAAATATTCACAATTTGATTATTTTCTTTCTTAGAATTACTCAAGCTAGCCAGTATTTTGTAAACTTCAAAGTAAAACATATGTAACTGTCTATATGATTGACATAAAAGCATTTTGAGTGCAGATTTTCCATACCATAGCATGCATCTTTATTTCTAAAGGACGTAAATAACAACAACGTAACAGCTGATTAAAGTGCTGTGCAGAAAATGTAACGCTTTGATTAATCCTCCTTAAAAAAACATCCAGTCTTAATTGTTGTTTTTTTTTTAACAGAGGGGGAATAGCAGCCTTACTTTGAAGGAAACGTGTTCCATTTATTTTAAGCTATTGCCTTTCTTAGATCACAATCGCAAAAACAAATAAAGCTAACAGAGCAACGTAAGGCCCGGAGACTATATCTATTTTCTTATTAAGGCTTCAATATCCTTTAGCATTGATAGGAATCTTTTTCTTTATCTCTGACCCTGCTTTCGCTGGTCTGCCTGCATGAATGTTTGTTGTTTTGTGTACCTGTGTGTTTGCATTTCCACCTGTGGACGTGTTAATATATTTCAAATAGTTGATACAGCTGTCTCGGAGGCAAGTTGATTAAACCTGCTTGGATTGAATCATTTTGATGAAACTGTAACACTGACTGGACACGAGGGGCCTTAACATTAAAGGAAACAATGGATATTGTTGGGATGTTGATAAGGAGCCTGTAGGAAGGAGTGTCCTGTTGTCTTGCACACTAAATTTTGAGCAGGATCATTTAGGCCTTGTGTTTTCCTTTAGTCATCTTGCTGTGTTCATTTATTGTTTAAAAGTTAGATAATTAGCTAGCAAGGGTCAAGCTAGCTACCTTTTTTTACGTATGTCCTGGGTATGTACAAATTTATCACCAGTTAGCCGGACTATGTTTGTCTTAGCCAGTGCCGCACTTCTGTTGCCAACCCATCGGATGTATATATTTGCAACTTTCTGTTCTACATTTCTGTTGTAGAAATGTAGAACATTTCTACACCGAAAACACTGTTTCTGTTTTCGGTGAAACCTACAGAAACAGTGTTTAAAGTGGACCAATCGGATCTGCTGTGAAATCGCCTGTAGAAGAGCTGACTCTCATCACCACACTGCCTCCTTTCCTTATCTACACCTTCCTGCCCATGAATACCACACACTGGATTTTTGACAAAGCCAACGTTTCTCCTAAAGTGGACCAACATTCACGAGGAGCAAGGTTGAGAATGCAGAGAAACCTTTCTCTGATATTCTACAAAGACCAGAAGCATCTCTGGCATCCCTCACAAAATGCCTCCTGTGCTCCTCGGTTGCAATCAAAATAGTTTGATGTTTAAGCTTGAGTTTAGGGCTTAGAAAAAGTCCCCATTCTAGCGAAAGAAAATCCAAAAGACTTTTCCGCCGCAGAATCTTTGAAACCTCATATCCTGTCTAAAATAAGACATGTCCCTTTTTCCCCCTCGCTTCCCATCCGACTTTCCTTACAAAGACGAGGGTAAGATCTATTCGTAAAGGCGCCTGAGTCTCATCCTTTTCGCCTGCACCCAAAACACGCACTCATACACCTATTACAACACTCCAACTTCATTTCCATCCAGGTTCCTTCGCTGGGTGAAAGAAGGGGAGGGAAGAGAGGGGTTGGGTGGTGAAGAGGCTCAGGAGCTTTATAGTGTCTGTCAGGATAAAAGAGGGGCCCCATCACAGCGGCACCCTGACACCAACTCTGTGTGCGCGCACATGTGTTTGGTGTTGTTGTCATTAAACATTTAAGACTCCTCTAGTATGACAGCAGGCAACTTGGTGCTCCGGCGGTATGTTTTCATGCAAAATTTATTGAAAAAGACGAGTCGTTGTTAAGAGATCTTGTTGCCTTTCACCAGTGGCAAAGGGTAAGTGGTTGATGGTCGGGTTCTCCGTGTGTGTCTGCGTGTGCATGCGGGGGTGTTTAGTCAGGCTTGTGAAGAAGGTCAGTAGTTCAGTTTCAGTCCGAGGTACCATCTTACTTCCTTTAGGAATCACTTTGTTTTTTTCTTCTGTGAATGTTTAGCTTTTTACGTAGCCGGAGCTGAGCTGAAGAAATTCTGACGAGGCTTTCCTGAGGTTTACTTTGATGAAAGGTTAAAGAAAATTAATATAGAACTTTTGGTCATTTCAAAGCTGTGTTCATCAGTGCATGGTTAATTTGCAACATTTGTACGATTACACATGATTTTAGGTTTTAAATTTTTCAGGCACCCTCTCCATTAACCTGATGTAATCCTCTGAAATGAACAAGGCGAAATGAATGCAATCTGTGCAAATAATTTACTCTTTAAAATGTGTTCTTATCTGAAAAACTATTTCAGTTATTTGTTTTGCTCTGTAGTACATATTGTACATCAAGGCACGTTATTTTAACCAGCAATATATAATCAGTCAGATTCTATAAAATCCAATTAAATAGACTGAACATCTATGTGGACTGTAGATCCCAGATTCAAAAGACGATAATATTTGTACAACAAAATACTTTTCATTTTTGGTTAGGCATAAGCCTGTTACCGATATACTAAGGTTCTGAACAGCTACGCTTTCACCTTGAACCCTAAAATTTTCCATCATACCGTTCACAATATTTAAAATGATTTTAGTGAATCGTTGAAGTAATTAACTATCCTTAGTAGTAAGAAGCAACATATTGCTGCCCAGGGCCAGTGAACTGGCTCAGTGAAGGCTACACTTTTCCCTTTCTTACTGATACCTAGAACTGTAACAATAACCATACCGGTTACTGTTATGGTTACTGGTACTGTTACTGGTACCACCATATGTTTGGAAACTATACGCTCAGTCATGGCATGGAAACTCAAGGAGCTCCACCAATTAAAATGGCAAAAATTAGCAGCAGTTGGGTTATCCTATATTATTGCTGGTGTATGTACATCAAAAAAAGAACAAATAATTGTTATAGATGATTAAACCTGGCAAATTATATATACATTCAATTGCTTTATCTTTTTTAAAAGAAATTCTCGCCCTTTCCTGTGAGCTCTGCCTGCTTCTTTTTCTCTGTGACGGATCGTCAGGGTTGGAGAAGAACGCGAACAGGCCATCGTCTCGTGCTCAATCAGCGAGGTCTGTCCAATTAGGCTGAACTCGGTGTCCACACTGGTTCATTGAAGTGCGTAGCACCATCTTAGTTATTTCAGTGTCAGCCGAGTGAAGAGTGGGCAAAAGCAAGGCCGTCGGAGCGCCATGGAGACCTCTTATCCCTCCAAAGACCTTTAATGTTCTTACACTTATTATTTAATACCGGAGCTGATATAATGAGCTGAGGGTTAAAGAAATGAGATAACTGCCCGTCTTTAATTAAAGCCTCTCATTGATGTTCTCGTCGATGCATTGGAAGGATTTTCTGGCTCCGGGACTTCAGCTGGAATAATTTTTATCAAGCCTGGAATACATTTTTAACATCGTAGGTATTTGTCTGATTCGTGCCCATAAAGCAGTGCCCGCTGATTGCAGCCGAGTGCCGTGGATGTGATTGTTTAATAATTCCTCTCATTACCGCGTCTCCTCCCCGACAAGCCAAACAGAGCCCAGCTTCACCGCAGGGATCCCGGCAGGACCTGCAGGCCCTGCTTTGGCTAGCTTTTCTCCATCACTCAGCTTTAACCTCTGAAAGGCGAGATGCTGTGAGGGAGAAAGAAAATAAAAAAAACAAACCCACACACACACACGCACAGGCACACTCACGCACACATTTTGTACTTAGCGCTGTTGATTTTTCTCTCCCGTCTTTTCTCGCTCTGAGGAACTGATTGTCTGCTTCTTTGCCTCCGTCGAACATCTATCAGCTCATTAGGTTTGATAATACACCGAAAAAGTAAGCGTGATATGTGTGTGTGTGTGTGTCTGTAGCTCCTGCCTGCGGCTGCCTCTCAGCCTGCTGGGAATGTGTGTATGGGTGGTGTGGATGGGACCACAGGCTGCTGTGAGTGTCTGCAGGACTTTAGGCTGTGTCTGGCACTGGGAGAGCGGGTCTGGGGAGGTAAAAAAGACTTCAAACGCCGTACTCGGAAGGTTAGGATACACTCGCATTGACTTGAATCAGTGAGCTGTAAGTGTGGGTTTTTATTTGTATGCGCACCAATTGGGCGGGGGGTGGGGGGTGTGAGTCTAGTGGCCAGAAGCAAGAAGAGACTAGGATGGGTGAGGCTAAAGTCATGTGGGTGTGTGCATGTGTGTTTTTGGGTGGGTGGTAAAAGATGGAAGTTGAAGTGTGATGTCTACATGCAAAATGGGGGACAGTACACACACCCAGATGCTCTCACGTCCCTGTACACTAACGCCTGCATGCACTGAGGGGTGCAAGGGCTGCAGCTGCAGTGTTTCATGGCCCGTAGCTATTCACAGTCATTAGCTTTTTTTTTTTTTTTTTCTTTTGCTTTTTTGTTTTTGTCATCAAACAAAAATAAGATCAACTCTAAGTGGAAAACAGCCCAAATCCTCACTTTCACATTAAAACATTTATGCACACAAATTAAAGATCCTGACAAAATGCAAAACCCTCAGACATCTGTGCTAACTCTCTCAACGTAATAAGCAAGAACAAAAGTGTGCAAAAGCAATAATATTAACAATATCTTCTTGAAGAGTGTCTGTAGTTAGTTTTTTTTTTTTTTTTAGGTCTTGCTTGAGTGTTTAGGGTAATTCACTTTGGTTTCAGTTTGTTTATGTAGCGCTAATTCATAACACGCTGCATTTCAAAGCACTTTACAAGACAAACGATTGCAGTTCAGAAATATTAAATTAATCTAATCATATAAACAGATTCAAGATCAGTTTCATACGGTTTTTCATTCATACATGCATACAGCACATGCTTATTTACATGATGTTGCTGGAATGTTGTTCCAAATACCAGGCGGTGAAGACAACAGCAGTCCATGCAGACTTTTGAAATAAACATCTGAAATTAATCCCAACTTTGACTGGCTTCATAACTATGTGAAGGATAATTAACGTGTTGCCAACTGCTTTGATCGCATTTTTTTCTTCTAAGTATTTTGTCGTTCATTCCTGTTTCATGTTCTTGTTGTCAACATGAGCAAGTGTAATAGCTCATAATAACATGAGCTAATAACGCCGAGGTATCCCGCGTTGGACCGCAGCTCAACCCTCTGGACCCCAGCAGAGGGTAGACGTGCTGCGGGATGGCCCCGGGTCATTGCGAAGAGTGGGTTCAACCACCAGGTGCTCCGATGAGCTCCAATCCCAGGCTCGCGACCCGCCATCCTTATGTTGTGTTGAGAATTTGACTTTTACGGTTTGCCGAATGATATCAAAACAAAAATGGAAGTAAAGAACACCAGATTTTTTTTTTTTTTTTGCATTCACATTACATTATTGATTCAAAGAGGGATTTCAGTTGTTTGATTGTCAATTGAATTTGGAAAGCTTTCTGGAAAAGCAGAATTCCAACCGGAGTTGGAGGTTTCTGACATAGCCTGACCTCAAAATCCAATATGGCTGCCTTGCATATTATAGGCTACATAATGAGCTTTTGCGCTGAGACTCACAGCTGGAATTGAAGTAAAATGAGTTTCATATTCTCTATGACTCCAAATTACAATCTATGTTTTATTTATTTTCACTAATAATACGAAAGCATTCAAAAAATGTACGAACGATAACAGAGAAGTGTTTCCTGTTACTTATATTTGACTGTGTGTGTGTGAAGGGGGAAAAAAAAAACCCCAAATCTGGCTATGTATAATCACCGGAGAGACACTCTGAGTGTGTGATAGAGAGCTGTGACAATCCACTTACTGCGCTCTGTAATCTGTTTAACCATTTAGTGAGGTGTTAAGGGAATATGCAAACACTCACACACGAGAGGGGAAGAACACAGCAGACACCCTGCAGGCTGCAGCGGCACACAGGAGAGTTTGACTCCTGAACCGGGTTGCATATTTGGAACAGTGTGCATGTGTGTGTGTGTGTGTGTGTTTTTGAGACCTGCTGTAGGCTCTGAGAGAAGCCAGGTCCTGGAGCGTGATGACAGAGACCAGACCTGGCCAAATAGAAGACTCCCCCCGCCCCCCGTCATCCCGTCCACCCCCACCCCCAGCAATCCAATTAGCCTCTTCCTCTCTTTTATACTCTCCTCTCCTGTCCTTCCTTTCCACCCTGTCCTCTTTCCGCCGCCGTGTCTTAGCAGGTGCTGTCGAAGTCGCTGGCCGCTCCGCTTTCGCGGATCAGAAAGAGGATGCAGGCAGGATTATAAGCAGCAGGTTATGAGCTGCAAACATGACAGGCCAGCATCAATTTTGGAGGGTTATGTAAATGGGAATTTGACAAAATGTGCATTTTTTCCCCCCTGGAAATGCTAGGTAGGTTTTGTTTGAAGGAAATAGAGTAGTGTTGAATCTAAATTTGAAAAAAAAAAAAAGACACAACTTGTTAGTGTTTCCTTTTCTCCAGGCTCTTGTGCTTATTCATCTGGGCCATGGTTAAAGGACGGTGTTGGCAGAAGTCTTTATAAAAACATTTTACCAAATAAGGTTTTTTTTTTTTTTTTCGGTCAGATAAAAGAGAAAGAAAAGTGGGAGGCGAGAAGAGAACATCTTTCTCCGTGCACTTGACCCATGCTGCTCAGAGACAGAAATACAGCTCTGCAGATATTGCCTAATGGCATTGATCATTACAAGAATACCCCTCTCAGACTGGGTAAACAGCTTTTCAGACGTACAGTTAAGTACCATGACTCAGTGCTGGAAGTAAATATTGCCTGAGAGGCGCATATAACAATCGTCCTCAGTGGAGGCTTGAAATCGACTGCCACTTCCAGAGCATTTTCTTTTAGCTGAAATGAGGCGAAACAAAACAGACCTTGGTGTATTTAGCCAGTCACATGAGTGGGATTAATGTTAGACTGTGATGAGAGAGGGATGGGAGCGCTTATTAGTGTCACTGAAAGAGTTTGGCATTTGTGCAGGGTTCTGATTGCGCTCCTAGGAGCAAAAGGAAGGTATAGAAGCATCCTTTCTTTTCTCTCGCTTCCCCTCCATTCCTGCCCATTTAGCCTGGCACTTTTTTTTTTTTTTTTTCCAGTAGAAGAAGTACAGATCTCTTGGCCAATGTTTAATTCATTTGTACTAATGTCTCGCTCAGTCTTACTCTCATGTACTCTGTCTTGCTCTTTCGCTTGTCTAGCCTTGATGGTTGTCTAATGGAGGTATTCTACTTTGCCTCTTAGTCATTCCCCTCTGGCATACACACACACAAAGACACACACACCTCAGGTTTTTCAACTTCACACTTTTTTTGAGGTAAACACAGTCCTGATTTGAGTGCATTAGCTATTCATAGAGTCGAGTTTTACGTTAAAAATAAGACCTAGTCGATTTTTTTGTACCCAATTGAAGACGCTTCTCTCCCAGATGAAGCCGCCAAAGGAGCTACTACTGTCATTAACCTTTTGCTTCTTTTTAACAAAGAAAGTTCAAATTCTTTTGTTTCTTTTTGTGCTTTGACTTCTCAAACTCCCAGCCGGTCGTGTCAGATAGCTGTTCACACTGAGCCAAGTCCTGCTGGTGATTTCCTCCTGTTGAAGTAGAGTTTTTCCTCTAGACTGTCTCTACATACATGCATTTCTGATGTCATGCATGACATGATACGACAAAAAATGACGATGCAATTGAGTAAAATTCATTCTTTTTTTTATATATATATATAAAGCAATGAATCTAAAATCAAAGATTTTGTGAAAAATTAAATCCATGACAAAGTCTGCTAAATATTTACAAAAAATATATCCTAGAAACACTTAATAGTTCAGTACATTTTACTTAAGCTTAAATAGAAACATCTGCGAAAATCAAAATCACTGTTATGTTTTATCCTTTCTCAAGCATTTAGTGTGGACATAGTTCACTAAACAAAAATGTCACTTTTGTCTCTGTGTGTGTGTGTGTGTGTGTGTGTGTGTGTGTGTGTGTGTGTGTGTGTGTGTGTGTGTGTGTGTGTGTGTGTGTGTGTGTGTAGCTAATAGGTCACATTTCATCCACACATGATGACTAATAACATGGATCCCTGCCAATTCCAGGCCTAACATATGTACAGGGAAACTGGCATTCACACTATGTTTATGCTTTCAATTTGGAAACATTGTGTTTATGTGCTCTCATCAGTTCATCTATTTTGCTTCTCATCTTTTGATCTAAATCAAAAGATATTCTGTTTTTCAGTTTTTAGTTGTTTTTTATTTTGTTGCTCTTTTCAAAAGCGCTAAAAAAAAAAGAAAAAAAAGGAAAATTCAGCTGTTTTGCTCTTTTCATTTTTCACAGTTTTTCCTGTAAATGCCTTTGTGTGTGCCCAGCTCTGACGATACCGACACTGTGCACGGCATGTTTAATTAAAGATTCAACCCAGCAAAGAAAAAATAAATAAATAAATAAAAATAATAAGAATTAATGAAAAACTCTATACATGCACACGTTAATAGAGACTGTGAGAAATCAGTCAGTGCTGCGCTCTGCCTGGAAACTGTTTAAGTGGAAAAGGGAGGACAATAAAACAGTGTAGCAAATCATCTTGTTAAGTTTTCAAACAGATATTAATCAGGTTGAATAATGCAGTCGAACACAATGTTATGGCACCTGCACTTTGGCAGGTTTACATTAAGGCTGCATATAGAGTGTGTATTACAGAGAAGTATGAGATCATACAGGATGTTGGAGTCTTTCTTTTTGCAGCATTAAGTTTATTGATGCTGTGAATGGGAGGTGATAATAGCTAATATGTTTTTATTCCTATTAAATTTTTTTAACAGTTCTTGTACAAATCCTCGTGTGCTTTGAGAAATATCCAAAGATCTGGAGTTTTACAAATTGCCCTTACGTATTGCAATTTAGCATAATGAAGTAGTTCATTAGTATTAATATAACCTTTCGTGGTTGGAACCATGAACTTGTGTGAAAAAATAATTAGACTGGATTTATGTTGTACTGCACTGGAATAATCTTGCACTCAAACATTTAACAAACAAATCCAACCTTCAAATTTGAGTAGACATATTTATTCTGGCCTGGTTTCTCTTCCAATGACTCTTGTTAGACTTTATAACATTGTTAAATCCTTGAAATGTGAGGAGATTTCAAGTGAAAATCTTCTTGTCTCGACAGGAAAACCAAAAAAGGGTCACCTTATTCTCAGATTATGCCACTGCAGTAAAGTAAAAGACAGTCTCATTGTAAGTCGTTACGCAGTAATCAACTTAAATAAGATCCAAGCAGACATGAAATTAGACGTCCTGTATGTGAGTTTCTAAAACACTTCTTCAACAAACAGCACTCACCTTCCCACAGAGTTAATTAGGCTACATTTATGCGTTTAGAGTGGAGTGTCTCGTTAACCACTTTGTGTGGATTTCAGCCTTGTGCTGTTTGTTTGCGTTGGTGTGGGAACTGGGCTGGGTTTTCCTTCTACGCCCCTTTTCCTCAACGACGGCAGCCAAACAGAAAACCGTAAAGACACACAAGGGCGCAACAGAGCGCGTACTCCAGACATCTCTCCCTCCAGGCCCGACTGCAAAGTGCTCGGGGCGATGTTGTTTTGTTTTCTGACAGACCGATAGAAAGAGTGGCAGACTTACCCAGGCCAGCGATTACGCCAGTTTGACACCACGGATACAGAAGAGGGGAAACATAAAAAGAAGCGAGAAAGGCAACAGCAGAAAACGGCGTGTGGATGATATGAATAACAATGTCTGCGGCGTGTCTCAGCGGACCCTGATAACCTGCGGACCAGAGCCCGGTGCCTGTGACAGGCCGGGCCTTTGTGGCCCCTTTATCCTGCCCGTACACTTGTAAGGTAGAGCTGGGATAATCGCACCTAATCTAATTAAGGCTAAAGAGGGCCATGACTGCGGCTGGCCAGGAGCAGACTGGGCACCCAACACACACGCCGGCAAATTCAGCTCACAGGCGGAATCCTGTTTGCATCAGAAAAATAAGGTTGTCATATTGATTATGCAGATGAGGGACTAACGGGGACTAACTGGCTCACAGACCAGCCGGTTACAGCTGACACAGGCTAAAAGAGAGGGATACAGAAAGAGGAAGAGAGGATTAGAGCAGGTTTAGCTCTGTTTTCTCTGCATGTACCACTTTGGGTTGCGGCGCAGCATTGTCTCTACTGGCACTCTCTTATTTGGCAAAGCAAATAGAACCAAAAAAGTTCTGCAGAACATCCAACCAGGTGACCTGGTGGATATTACAGTACCAGTATCAGGAACTCTGGAAACCCAACAGAATACATTAGTTGAAATGCAAATACTTTATTTCACAGTTATTCAAATTTGGAGCAAATATCTTGTTTTTGTTTCTAAAATATCCCGGAGGATGGCCAAACATTTTAAATCACCAAACCACAAGCCATCATGTCTTGTAGATCACAATAAATTAAAAAAATAGCAATCAAATATTCTAATGTTGCAAAATTACAAAATCAAAATACAAACACATATGCAAAAAGTAGAGTGAACGCATGACAAACTGGAAAAGCACAATCTGACCAAATATTCTTGTCTAGTTCCCTGTGCAAATATCTTAGCGGTAGTTTTGTCTTATTTCACGTGGACCAGCTTTATTCACGTATAACAAGATGTTATAAATGAAACAATCTGCCAGTGGAACTAGAACTTTTTTTTGTCAATATTAAGGAATTATTGACTTAAAACAAGCTCCAATTTCTTGCTGAAAATGTACTTGGTAGTTGGTTTTGTCTTATTTCACATGTACCAAGGCATGTGCACTAGCAGTTAGACAAAAAATACTTTTTTCAGTGTGACCTGCTTTACCTCAACTTTTTGCATACGTGTATACATCTATTTATAACTTTACTTTAGGTCTCTGTGTGTGTGTGTGTGTGTGTGTGTGTGTGTGTGTGTGTGTGTGTGTGTGTGTGTGTGTGTGTGTGTGTGTGTGTGTGTGTGTGTGTGTGTGTGTGTTTATTCACCGAGGATGCTGCCAGCAGCAGCCAGATTGCTATTTCCCCCTCTGCCCCTATAGAAAGATCTGGGTAGTAGCCGTCTGAGGGTGTGATGTACAATTGAAGGGCAGGATTGAAACTGATTACCTTGTTAACTCCTGGCACCCACCAGCAGCTTGAAATAGACCTGAGCACCAGGGCCTGATTTGCAAATGAATTACCACCGTCGCCCGGCCCTCCCCGCCCCTCCATCTTACTCCCTCTCTTGTGTTTTTTTTTCTGCTTTTTTTTGTGTGTGCGTCCATTCGTTGCCAAGATCATCTTTTTATATTGTGCCATGACAGATGCTGCACTGGGCTGCCATTGTTTCCCATCAGGTTTTCTGGGGCTGTGAGGAGAGCCAAAAGATTTCCACATGTGATTTTTCCCCTTCTTCTTTAAAGACAGGCGTCCCGACTGCTGTGGTATAGCACGGCGCTTCGTTCTTTGTGCGCCAGTACGGCAATGTACATGGTTCAGGAGCAGAGAGAAATGTGGAGTGTCATTGTCTGGATCTCAATAATGGAGAGGTATTTCTTTGATTAGGATTGGTTGTAATTGGGAGGTAAGAAAGGGCTGAGCGCTATTGAGGAAAACCACGGGGAAATTGATTGCTCTCTCTGTTCCCATTTTACTTTTTGTCCAGTCTCCAACTCCTGAATATAAAACACTGAAATTAAATCAGTTTTTCCTCTAAATCTGGTTTGGAAAAGTTCTCACAAAACTTTTACCTGCATTGTCGCTAAAACGTTTTGTAAAAGCAGCTGCAAATCTCAGTGTATTTCATGTGATGGATGCTCACAAACTGATACCAAAAAGTGAGCAATAAAACGAGTATTTCAAACTATTTTTATTTTTTTTATGACTTCCATCTGAAAATGTTCAAACACCTAATTTAATTAAAGAATCACCTCATATATTTTTGGTTATATATTGTAGAGATTAGACTCGTCTGTCATGATATATAGGGATGGGTACACGTATTACAGATTTTATTTGGCAAATAAAAGAATCAAATTTAGTACACCTTGTCCTGTTGCACGCTCCTCCTGATTATAGGAGTCAGAGTAAAGGTCATTTCTCTTGTTGTTTAGATTGCTAATATCAGCCCCACATGAGTGGGAATGTGTTGCAAAGAGCAGAAGGAGCAGCTATAAATTAGCTTATTTCGTTCCTATTCTTCCCTTCCCGACTTTTTTATTGACTACATTTCACCCTCCCTCCGAGAAACTTAAAGTGCTGAATTTGTTAGCTCCCTTTTTAATGGACTGCTTCTCTCTACCATTTTGGGATTATGCTAAAGTCACCCCGCCGCCTCACCCCGCCGTGTGTGTGTGTGTGCGTACATGCATGTGGAACTAGGCAGAGAGCAGGGAACGATAAGTCTGTGTTTTGTTCCCTCTCCCGTGTGCTGTACAGAAGAGTGACAGCTCCTGACTTACCTCCGCATTATCCCTCCCTGTCAGTCTGTGAGTGTGTGTCCCTGCTAACTTCCTCTCAGCTTTATAAAACCCTGAGAGGTAGCTCTGATAGCACATACAAGAATACAATTTCAATTTCAATTGGCGGCTCTGTTAAAAAGGGCCTATGGAGATGGCAATCAGGCCTCAGGGAAAGCTTCGCCCTCCTGTATTGCAGTGTGTGTGTGTGTGTGTGTGTGTGTGTGTGTGTGTGTGTGTGTGTGTGTGTGTGTGTGGTGTGCGCGCGCGCGTCTGTTCTTCAGTTGCATATCAAGCGTTTGCCTTCTGATAGTTAAACAGGCAGATGTCACTGATGCGGACTGTGTATTAGAGGATTGTGTGCTCTATCTGTGCGTGTGTGTGTGTGTCCCTCATCACATTGACTCTTTAATAAATACGCCTGCCATTCTATCAGCAGTCAGACAACATATGAATGCTCAATGACACGCTTGACAAGGCATGCAACTGTGGCAAATGGGATGCACACACTCGCGCTCGCTCTCTTTCTCACACACAGCGACTCTTATGTATGATGTCTCTTTTATAGCGTTGCCATGTCCCATCTTCCTTTGCTGCTCCTCTCAAGTCGTCCTCTCACCATCACTCACTGAGATCGGGCTGAGAGCCTGCTGAAGGGCAAGTTGTGTTTTAGCATGCAAGCGATGCCAAGAAGAAAATACAGGTGTACTTTAGCAACATCATTGTAAAAACAATTTTTATGTTATGTTTACAAGTTATTTGGTCAGAAACAGTTTGAACTCAGTTCAGGACATTTGTCTCCTAATATAATTCACATATTGAATAATAATATTGACACATCTGTTCACTTAATAAACATTTGTTGACATCTGCATTAGTAATCATCTTCACATTTTACAACTATATAGAGTATTGTCAGCTACTGATGGGTGCTGGTGGACCTTGCTTTTACAGTTTTGGGGGCTAAAAAATAGTTACTCAATATATCGAACTACAATCATTATCATAGTATCAATGTGTGCAACACCACAACCACGAAGGAAGTCTTTGTGGTAAGCATTTGGTAGAATGCAAATTTTGTTTCTCTATAAAGTATTTTAGTGAATGTCTATTCTGTTGGGTAGACGTTCTTTGCCTTTGATGAACACAGTTAATGCATATTTTTGGTGGCCATGATACTAACGCTCACAGGGAGCTGCTCTAGAAGGGTAGGGGAGACTAATGAGGGAAAATGTCAAGAAAATTGTGAGTTTCTGCATTACCATTTTCACTAACAGTATCATGACTGTGTTCTTCTGAGCTCTTCTTCAGCTGCACTGAGAACGCTTTTCGAACCTTATAGGAACTTTCGTAGAGCCGCCACTAACAAGTTTTCAAAATACTCTATTGATCATGTTTTAAAAAAATCAAATAATATCAATAATTTCTTACAAAAGGGGTAATTTATTTTATTTAATAAACTTTCTTTCTTTCTTAAAGTCAAAATGTCACCACAGATTGGAGCTTTGGTGCATCTTTCTCGTACTTTGTGTACGAACAAGCAAGCGCACCATTGCAGGTTAAATTACGACAGTGATCTGCACTGTGCTCATGAACTCCTTTCAGCGACTGCTACTGTGGCATCTGAATGACATCACAGGCTCCCTTCTGGATCCCATGCAATTTTCTTATTGGGGAAAATAGTCACACCATGCAGTCAACTTGTGTCAACTTGCATTGACTGATTTAGGACCAGACAAGCGTGTCTATCCGTCTCCAGACAAGAGACGGATTGACTGGTCCACTGATGTGGTAAGACCACTTGGCTGTGGTGATGTACAGGTGAGATGGCTGCGTACCTTTGGAGAAAACACCCCGCACTCACCATCCTCAACAGCACTGGCTCCTAGGAACCACCCTTTCTCTGGACATGAGATGGACATCAGGCATACGTATTGTTCGGACGAAAGCCCAGGAGAAACTGTAATTTCTGTGACGACTCAAGAAGTACAACCAACTGCAGAAGCTTCTAGTCTTCTTCTCGACTGCCATCATTTTGTCTGTTCTGCGTTTGTTCATCTCTGTGTGGTTTGACTTATCGACCAAATAGGACAGACAACAACCAGCTAGGTCTGCAAAGAAAATCATCAAGCCTGACCGTCTGTCTAAACTAGGCTTGTAGAGAGCCAAGGTCCAGAAAATGTAGGCTAAAGTTTCTGCAGACCCCACACATCCTGGACACTAACTGGAGACCTATTCTCTGATTGGACAAGAGGCTCACTTTAAAGGCTCACTTTATTTGTTAAAGTGAGCCTCCACAGAGTTGAAGCACACATTTGGCGGATAAAGCTGATTCTGATGTTAAATTAACAGTACTCTTTTGCAGTGAATGCCGACCTCAAAATACAGTAAGCAAATATTTGCACTGCAGATTATAAGATAAATATATAGCTGTCATGTCCAAGACAGCAGAAATAAGTTAAACGGAGCCCTTATCTGTACACATAAAATATGCTTTAAATTTTAAGGATATCAAATATAATGGATTAAATTTAAATTTCTTTTCAGTTACAGTGTGCTCTGCAGGAAGTTTTGTTTTCTATTGCATGGTCAGAAAGGCGAGCAGTGGGCAGCGAAAGGGTTAAAGCTTTCACTTTCAGGACAGCAGGTCTGAGAGGTAATGCATGGCTGATGAGTGCCGGGCTAATGGGCAGCTCTGTTAGCTGGAAATCAAATGACTGCCTCTGCATTTTAAGTCCCTGTGTCGCCTCCATTGACTGACTGAAGATATTCATCTCTGTCGTGTCAAGGGGCTGGGAAAGAAAAAGAGAGAGGCTAAGGGAAAGAAAAGGAAGGGCATCTTAGAGGAACCTGAAGACCTAATGCAATTATTAGAAACTTGACCACAAATGACAACTCATCTAGTGCTGGCCCTGTAATTAATTGTCTGCTAGCAGGAGCGCGTGGGCTCGCGGGAGAGCGAGGGGGAGAGAGAGAAGGGGAAGAAAAGGAGCGGCAGGCTGGTGATTGGAAGAGGACAAAATGACTGGAGAGGAGAGATAGAGGGACGGGGATGAGGTAAGGTGAGGCAACAACTTCAAAACTGTCATTACAGAGCAAGAGACAGAAAAAAAGGGGGGTTTGGACACTTGGAAATAGAACATGCACCGTGACTGATGAAGGCAGGAAGAATGCGGCGAAGAGTCGGCAAGAAGAAAAAGTATGCGAGCGCAGGCAAGGAGCTGAGACAGGGAAGCAGCAGAGTGCAGACAGTGTGATGGATCCAGCCACCATGTTAAATTGGTCAGTATTGACCTTGCCAAGGCTCACTTTAACACTCACACTTGTTTGTCCAGTTTAACTTAATTGACCACGGATAACTAATTACCGTTTCCTGGAACAGCAGTACATTACTCTCTGTCTCTGTCCTCTCTCGCTCACTCGCCATTTTCTGTCGGCCTCCACGTCGTGGTGGCTTGAAAATCTTTCCAAGGGAAAAGAAGAGCAGGCTGGGAACATAAAGCTCATGTCTGACATTTGATCATTCAAAATTTCCATCTTTAACGTTTCTACCAGGCAGCGCTGTAATAGCTGATCATGCCCAAAACATGGGTTAGAAGACTTTTCATCATTAGCTTGGTCAGAGTCCCACACAGTCTGTCCTCTAATGTCAAATACTTATGCAAAGATGATAACAGGGTACATCAAGTTGTGGCTTTTAGACTATTCGTTAGCTGCTACAAAGAGAGTTTTACCGTCCTCTGCCCTTGTCCAGCCCTGATCGGAGCTTTATTAAATATTCATTTATGGTGAAAAAATGTTTCCCAATCTCAGCCCAACAGAATGGCTTGGAAAAGATTTAAGGAGGAGTTAGCGAGCCATTCCACATCAGTGTCTGACCTCAAACCTGCACAAGAATGGTTGTAAATGCCTTTGGAAAGCTTTCAAAGAAGAGTTGGAAGTGGGCCGACATGATTAAAAAGTAAAAATGAGATGTTCAACATTATTTTAGTAACATTCGTATGTGACGAGAGACATCAAAATGAACACCAAGGAGTAAAGTCATTCATGTTTAACTACAACTTTTTCTTAAAGTCGAAACTTAAAGGTTTTATGTTGAATAAAACAGCTTAGTTAGCAGAAGTGGCACAGACATTTGAAACTTGCTTGTCAAAATCTTTTGATCAGCTGCTTTTGATCAGCTCTAGATCCCTGATTCTGATCAAGGTGGATCTCTGGCCTTTCTCTAGCACTGCTGTTGAAATGACAATAAGATGTAGTCAGTGCTTGTAGGGGTGAGAGCTGAAGGAATTAGTGTTATTCAAGCATTCACATAACTGTAGCTCTGAAGCTTCATTGTTGGAAAAACCTTTTATGGTGTATCAAAAAGAAGACACATAGATCTGATAAATGTACTTTAAAAAGAATAACAAATGTTACATAAAGCCAAATTACAACTAGATACTAGAAGGAAAGAGACCAAAGAGCAGAGACTAGTTTAATTGGTGCAAGGTTTTCCATCTGGCTCGGACATAATATAACTCCTGTCAAAGTGAAGACCATCTTGGGAAGATCTAAAATGAACAAAACGGCACTTGATCTGCCGCTGCAAGCTAATGCTACTTCAATGAGCACCAATATATAAAAGCAAGTTGTCACGGCCCGACAGCCCCCGCTTGGTCCTGAAGTAAAGCGATATTTCCCAATTTTTAAGGAATCTGGAATGCATTTGAATATTTCCCATTTAAAATCTAAAGTATGTGAACTGCTCAAATTTACCTTGGAACATTTTGTTTTGTGGTTTTCAATTTGAGCTGAAAAAAAGCCAGCAACAGAGCATGCATTTCCTGCTCATTTCTTTTTTAACTATAAGACTACTTTGGCTCAAGACAGTCATGAATATTGCTCAAATATAACCTGTGATTTATAAAACTTGTTAAATCACAGTAAACATAGTAAAAAGAAAACGTATTCATTTAGTACCATTGTTCTTTCAAGTTTGTAAAGAGTTACAGGGATTGTAGTTTACATCAATTTTTTTTTAAAGCCATGGTATAATGGAATGTAAGCACATGTAACTATATGAAAATGATGTTTTAATGTGACATTTGTACTGTTATATGATATTATCCCCCTCCCCCTCTGTCACAGTCTTCACCTTTGTCCTTCCATGTCTGCGCTCTGTTTTCCTCCCCATGACTGCGGTCTCTTTCTCTTTCCCTCCCTTCCTCCCTCTCTTTCTCTCTCCATCTCTCTCCCTCTCTCTCCCCTGGCGTGCCGCGGCTGTAATGTGTTCCTGCGGTTGTAGCGAGCAGGCCCTGGATGTCTCTGAGGCCTTGTGCTACACCACCATTACTATCTGGCCTGCCTCCACTACAAATTGGACGAACAGGCACTGACACATTTTCAATATTATTACATTAAACCAAGTGGATTTTGATTGATAACCTAATATTGGCCTAATGCAAAACATCAATCACTGCAAGTATATTAATTATTTAATATTGTGGCGTAATTCAGAAATCGATGCTGCCTCTGTGTTGAAGACATCGTGTGCAGGGAGGGAGGGAGAAAAGGGAAAACTGCCTCCCAGAAGGCCTTGGCAGATTATATGATGTTTTGAAAAGAGAAATGAGGATGTAATACGGGATAAGTGTGTGTGTGTGTGTGTGTGTGTGAGAGAGAGAGATAGAGAGAGAGAGAGTGTGTGTGGACGGAGCGATCCCCTCGGCCCTGCTGAGGACACCGCTGGACAGCTTGTCCTTGATAAAGTAAAAAAAAAGGCAGATGAAAGAGCAGGACATTAATTGTATGTGAAGAGCTAAATAAAGGTCGAATGGGGGGAAAAATGCAAGAGGAGAAAAAGATGTCATTGTAAAAATGAGAGTGAGAAGGGAGATGAAAGGAGAGAAGTGGAGGGGGGGAGAGTGGAGGAGGAAGGATGGAGCGCTGCGTCTCCCCAGTGTTGGATTGTTTCTCGCTAATTGCGCTTCATTAGCGGATTACACACACTGTCACCACAGTAACAAATGTCTTGCTGTCTGGTTGCCGGGCGCCCGTCATGTATAATGAATGTGGCGGGGTGTTTGTCAGAATGTAATGTAATTACAGCTAGATGAAGTTTGCCTTAAGTGGTCGACTTGTCTTCTTGCGGTTTTTCTGACGGAGCGCAGAGCAAACAAACAAACCCTCTTTCTCTTCTCTTGCGCATTTTTTCTTTTTCATCCATCTGCCTCTCATTCTGTTCTCTCCTTCATGACATTATTTTAGAGAATCTGAGGGCATATATGTCTGTGGTCGTCGTGTGCGTGCGTGCGTGTGTGTGGGACACGTCCTGCAGGACGGCCGGATGGACGGACGGAACGGAGAGGCAGAGGGAGTCGGATAGATTAGACAGTATGTAATTTTAGAGATGGTGTAGATTTACACAGTGATGCTGCCAGCTGCATTAGCAACTGATGCCTGTCGATAAGCCTTCCTCCCTCTCAGTGCAGACACACACACACACACACACACGCACACATACACGACACTGTAAAGCGCCGCAGCCTGGGTGGAGTTGTCAGTAATGGAGGCCCGAGTTGGACGAGGAGGGGCGGAGTGGGTGCTTGGTGATCGGAGATGTGGAGCTGGTGGGGGGGAGGTGGGTGCTGTTTGTGTTCTCTTGATCTTTTGATTTGCACTGCTGCAAATTTGAGATGTGCCAAAATTGCATCTATTATTTACTGCCAATTTGCTCTATTTTTTTTATTTTATTAACAGAGCCTCTCTTCCGCCCCCCTGCCTTCCTCAGCTCAGTCTTCTGATAATCACACACACATTTCTATTATTATTATTATGATTATTATTATTATTACTTCACAGATAATAAGCTCCCAGTTCTTTCTTTGTAGTTGGAAATGATCATCACGCCTGCCAGCAGTGTGGCGACAGTATTAGTTAGCGTCAGTCTGGTTTAGATGCAAAAAGCACTGAAATGCGCTCTGCATTTTAGCCTTAGAGGTTAGCAATTAGGATAAATCTGTGTGGTTATTTTCCTTTTGATTAGCCAAACCCTCTGTGATGTCATAAAGATCATTTACTCTGATTATTGTGATTTTCTTCAGTGTGAGGCTTGCTGACTGAACATCAGTTAATACTGAGATGATTTTGGATAATCTTTGTGATTCTCAGTTGGTGAGTTATGCAGTTTTTTCCCCTCGACTAAAACATGTCTCCCAGCGTGAGACCACAAATCCATGTGTCTTTTCTCGGTTGCGCTCGTGTGCCTAATATTTTCCATGTCTCCTCTCATGTAAATATCAGTTTTGTTTTTTTTTTTAGTTCGTCTGTCTAACACAGACGGCACAAACACTGCTTTCGTCTTCAGCCTACACCTGTTGCCTTCACTCACTCTGCCTGCAGCTAGCGCTAAGCCGGTTAGCATTTAACCGGATGTATGCAGCAGACTTCAGGATGGTGTTGGTTGTCTGTTCAACTTGTTACCAAATTTATTGGACTCGTTGCACTGTAGTCGATAGACTTCTTACCTCAAGTAGTGAGGGAAGTATTTGTATTTTTCCTGGAGCATGAATTGGGCAGGTAGACACAACTTCCTTTAGACATTCACAACAAGAACACAAAATATGCCCTTTCACCTTAATATTCAAAATTTTTAAAAGCTCATGAAAATAGCTTAGAGGTGCTTTTCGACTCATAAAAGCACTGAAGATGCACTTAGCATAGAGACTCACAACATACTTGCCAGTCATGCACTGCATACAGATACCTGAACATTATATTTGCTTATTCCATAATCAGTTGTTGGACTCCAACAAAACTTTTACTATTTTTGTATATTTTTTCCACGCCATTTTGTGATAAACAAGCAGCAATTGTATAATTTGCAACCCAAACCAGTTATGTTAGTACAAACCAGATCCCGTACTATCACATGTGGGCTGGCTTGTTTTAACATACATGATCACATATAATCTGGTATGTTAAAACCAGAGAAGTACACTAAAAAGTGTTGTAGATTGTTTTTTGGTGTAAAGAAAATTCAGCTTTTATGGAATGAGTTTTGTGTCTGAATTGTTTTTTAAAGTAAGGGGAATTTGTGTTTGTGTGTTTCAGGGATTCTGGGAGTATCAAGGACAAATTGGAGCATCTGGTAAGTTGTATTCAGCACGCACGCACGCACGCACGCACGCACGCACGCACGCACGCACGCACGCACGCACGCACGCACGCACATGTGTGCACATTGATGTCAACATCCTTAATGAAACCTGTGCAGTCGGAGGTGAATACCCACCACCAACGGTCAGGGAGCCAATGACAGAACATGGACATGGATCATGGATATTGCCTCCACAAAGATGCTGCTTTCTGCTTTCTTATAAGCATTGGCTTTATCTTTAATATCAACTTTTATCCCAACTGTTAGTTGATAACTTTGGCATGTTTTTATTCTTCTATGTATTATTATTATTATTTTTCCATATTAAAAAAATTGATTATCACCCAGACACACACACACCTTGCCTTCCCCATTCGGTATTGGTTATCCTGCCGACATGGTCCCTTTCCTCAGTCTCTTCATGTCTGTGAATCAAGGACCTTCTGGTTCTGCTCTCCTGGGACGGGCCTGAAAATTTAATCACCAGGTTTCCTCTTGCTGGTTGCTTTAATCCAGGGTCAGAGTTCCACGCAACAAAGTGAGAAGGTCTTTGTCTCTCTCTCTCTCTCTCTTTTTGGGCGGGAAGAAACCAAGGTTTGATGCGCCCCATATTCCAGGGGATGAATTATAGACAGGGGTCAAAGAGGGTCCCTGCCTCTCTGTGGATGTCACATGCCCTCCCTCCCCTGCCTTCCTGCATACTAAACCGCAGGTTCCTGCACCTTACACAAATGACCCACGCCCCACCTCGCTGTACGCAAATGACCCCGAGCGTGCCACAGAAATGTCCGACCCCGGATCCCAAACATTTCTCAGTGGTTGTCCAAGTTGAAATCAGTTCTTCAGAACATAAATTTCAATTGAGTGGTCTTCAGAGCTTAGTTATTTATCTGGAATTTTTCTGCATTTGGTCACATGGCTAGAAAAAAATGTCCATAAATTTTCTTTAATATTTTTGCGATCGACCAACACAAAGTGGCACATGATGTAATTGTGAAGAGCAAAGAGAAGATAAACTGGAAAATATCATATTCATTTGCATTCAGCACATTTTATGGAAGCAACTTTTACTACAGTTTTAGATCCACATCTCCAATCCAATCAGAAGTCTTTTGTCGTCTCTAACATGTTTTCTTTCACAATTACCCCAAATGTTTGTCCCATCCATTGTTCAGTCAACTCTGACCAGCTCCCTTGTAACTGATGACACCGTCCCTCCATCATGACGCTGTCACGCCCACAGTGGGGACTGCTTGTTTAGTAGGATATCTGTTGTTAGTCTTCCGTATAAACCAGATTTGTGGAGCTTGTAACTACCTTGACCTCCTCCAGAGACCCTTCAGAAATTGTTTAATATCATACTGTTTTGTGGGAGACTTAACCACCTTTTCCCCTCCGAAAATGTAATTTGAATATGAAGTACTTTATGGTGTACATTTTCCAAAAACGTTCTAGAGTTAAACATCCATTAGGCCTATCATATCTTTAAATAGGAAATTAGTAATGATCCTTCCTGGGTATTGTGATTGTGTTGGTGTGGGTCTGCAGGTGTGATTGATGTACGTCTCCGTAAAATGTTATTTAAATTATTCACGAGGGGTTTAGATGCATAAACAGCAGTAATCAATACTCTTATGGGCAGTTATACCCAAGCAAACATTATGAGCGCCTATATCTAATGCTGAGATCAGTGTTTCCTCTTGTGTATGCAACTGAAATAGGAAAGACCACAACGATTCAGGGTCAGTGTACTGATGAATATATCTGCAAGTGCTTTTACTCTTAAGTGCTTGAAGGCACAAATGAGTGCAACTGATGCAGTTTGTTTATCTACTTGGGAGAAAAGTATTAACCTTAAGGAAACGTTTTATTTTGAAAAAAGAAAAGCTCTGAAACTGAGTGCCCCTTTTGCGGTTTTCACATATGCTGAGTCCTGCTGCAAATTCACTTTTAGTTTCTAATTTACTTTTGTTGAACTAACATAACTAAAAGCAAAGCACTTACCTTAGTTCACACATATGTTTTGGAAATGCATATACAATTTTATGTTTTTGGTATCTTTATGTATGAAAACAAAGATAAATAAAAAGTTGGAAATTTATTTATTTTCTTGCATTAGTGTAACTACTGAAAAGAATACAACAAATAAAAATTTTAATTTGCGATGTCTATTTAGTGGGTTAAAAATCATGTGCTGAAACACTAGTATTCACTCCTATATATTTTTGTAAAGTACATTTTGGCAAGTTAGCTTTTTCTTTTAAGTTGTCTGACAACTTTTCATTCTTTAATTAACAGAATTTCATATTTTTTGCCTTTTATCCCATCAGAACCTGTAGAAGACGGTGTTTCTGTTTTTGACTTTTTGGGTTTTTTTTCTGTACAGATTTAAGATAACTTTTAAGTTGTATTAAAACCTAAACGCTACTCCTTTTTTGTCAAAATGAGAATATTTGTTTTTTTCATTTTTGAAAACAAACATCTAAGTATATCTCTTAGATTACAGTCAATATCAGCGCCAGTAGGTGGCGAGGAAACTGACTTTTTTAAAATAATTTTTTTAGCTTGACATTCAAAAAAAACTTTGGTAAAGCGCAGTTGTTTTGAAGTTGTGCTGTCAAATAATAATAATAATAAAATACTTTATACTTTTTGAAACACAGAGCCCCATTTATCATTCCAAATCTTCAAAATGGGAAAGATGTGAGAGCATAGAATTTGATTTGGTCAGGTGCATGCTTTTCTTCAAACGTCAGTAAATGGCTGCAGGTTTTTAAAGGTAGATCTTTAAACAAAGCTGCACCAACTTGTGACCACATATAAAGGAATGTTAAGATATTAAGTTAAAACCAGTAGTTATAGGAACTGCTGTTTGATTTTCATTTTAATCAAAATTTTCCAGACCCGACTCTTAATAATCTACAAAAGGTCTTTGTTACACATTTTGTTGAGCTCTCTCAGTAACACACAACCTTAACTGGTTCAACGAGTTTACCCACAAGGACTTCTTATTAAAATGTATTGTTTAATTACTGCCTCCTGCTACGTCCTTATCTCCTCATCAGGGTGACCCTGTTTATAAGAGCTACATATTCACACACACAAGCACACGTCTGTGTATTTACCGGGATATCTTCCGTATTTATATGTGAGGGAATTTGAATCCCTGAATACCGAGTGTTTGGATTTATGGGCGTGTTTATGCTTAGGGGGGAGATTGCACCCCAGTAGGCAGCTGCCTGCGGAGCGCAAGGCTCTGATTACGATTCGGGACGGAAAACTGTAAATAATGGAGCTCATCTCACTCGGAGCCGGAGTTTGCGGGGCTGTTCAAACACTTTTTTCTTTCAATGCCTCAATCTACATGTATAACGCACATCCCTGAAGATTTCTAAACAGACATTTATGACTCCCTGTTGATCTACCACGCTTAAGATTGGAGCATAAATGATATTTACGCTTGGCCTGGGGCGCCATAAGGCAGAGGAACATCACGTCGTCAAACGAGTACCTTGAACATGTCATCTGCAAAGTTGCGTCTTTTTGATTCTAAAAGAAAATGAGGTTTATTCCGTATTTTCTCCTCAAATAATTGTTTTTGAGTAGCTGTTAAGCATCTAAGCTGGTGTGACAGGCAGGCGCTTTTGTTCCTGTTTTCCTTGTATTTGATCTTGCCAGCATTACCCTCTTCTGTTAACTGTAAAAGTGAATGACTGCTGAAGTAATTAGGCAGCCAATTAAGATCTGTGTGGTCTGAGGTTTGTTTCATTGTTAGTTTTTTTTTTTTGTATTTTTGTTTCCCCTCCTCCCCCCTCTGCGTTTCACCAGATTGACTGAATAGAATCAGTAGCAATGAGGAGGGAAACACTGAAGTTAATTGCTCCCAGCGCTCCGCTTTTACTTTCAGCTTGCGGTACGCGAATGTAACGCGTCCAAATAACACTCGAGCGGACAAACTGCGAGAAGCATCAAGGCGGATTTTGTTGCTCTGGGAGAAAGAGGTGGCCTACAGCAGCTAATCGGTCCAGATGTACTGCTTTTTAGAGCAAAGCAGAAGAAAGCCAGCAGCTCAATCAATAACGCGAGGAATCAGCATCATCAGGGCTGCTGGCTCAATCAGCAGCTGTACCCATCGTTTTAACCACACACACTGCCTGAGGATGGACAGAGAGAGCAACAACAACAAAAAAAAAAAAAATAGGGGAGGGGAGAGGCGAATGGGATGAAGAAGACGTGTCAACAGTTTCAGGGAGCGAGGGCTGGACGCCCTGTGATGGCGGAGGCTAGTTTACAGGTCAGTCTGCGGTCATGGGGTTAAGTTGAGGTCACGTTTTGTGGGGACACTGAACCAGGAAATCTATGTTCACAGTGAAGTTTCAGCTAGAGCTCTTCAGGTGTACAAAACATGCATTTGTTTTGATGCATTTTTAATGCGTATAAATATTGCAGTTGCCTAAAAATATGTCATGAATCAGAAGGATCTTGAACCCCCTAAATAGTCTGCGTCTGTGGAATATAATGCTGTTTTATCATTAGAGTCGGTTTAGAAACAGGCACCTTTCTATGTTTGATGCCAGCGTTCTGTCGGCCACATGGCCCATTTCAGGCATGGCTGCTGTGTAAATGTCCCTCTGTGAGTTGAAAAGTTTACTGAAGCGAATAGACCGGTCGGCCTGCTGACAGAGCGGCAGCAGCAGCTGTATACAAGACAACACGCTCCAACAACAACAGCGAGACAAACCTGCCGTCACTTAAAGTGGAATACGATCCACCCAGAAAAGTCCCAATGTGTGATTCTAGTCTGGAACTGGACCGCTGTGGATATTCATGGATATTCTTCGATCAAATCCCTTCCTTTCATTGCTGCTTGATCTTCTGCTTTTCTTCTCGATGAAAGTGATTGTCCGAGTTGTAAAGCTGCAATGAGTTAGCCTAGCTAGCACCAAGTCATGCACTTTTAAAACATTAAAATAGTTCCAATCAATTTTTGTGAATTCTTTTTCTGGAGGTGCAAAGAAAGTAGTTCTGAATTTGTTTTGCTTGTTTGTGTTGATTATATAGTCGACTGATAAAGACTGTCCTTAGGGGTGTGAATTTGCACACACCAATGTTCAGCTGCTGATAAAGGGGTGGGGAAGGTTGTTGGAAAAGATTTTAAAATTTAAACAACTGACCTGATTGAAGACGCAGGTCTCCATCTGAGGTGTAGCTATTGTACTGCAAATCCTGTTGTATCCTTTTCAGTTGTGGAAAAGGGTTTAATCAACCTAGGGTTCTAAATATGAGCTAAAGCATAAAAAAGGATCGACTAGTTTCTGCAAGTCAATCTTCTCTAGCAAAACTAACAGCTGGTGTGATAATATTCCAACCATTTGCAGTTTTGGTTATGCTGCTGCTAATTAAAAGCAACTTTCTGCGATCGATTCTGGTGTACTGGAAAGAAATGATTTTTACTCCAATAAAAGAAATCTGTCTGGATGAGTGTGTTCAGGTATTTTGATCGGGACTCAACAATCCAAAATGAAAATCAGAATTGCAATTAACAAGAACATCGGGTAATATAAAAATTGTAAAAAACTAACGTCACTTTTCTGCTTTTCTCTGATTATCCATCTCCATAATTAAGCAAAAAAAAAAAAAACATTCAACTACCATGAGTAACATGTTAGTTTGGTACAAAAAGTTATCACTTGGTTTTGGTATCATCTTCAGAATAATATCTTTAAAAAACAGACTGATCAAACCTGAACGTTATGTTTCAACACATTCAACAGAGGTTTGTCCACATTTTATGAAACCTTTGGTTTTATTTGGGAAAACACAAAATCTGTGAATTTCTATTGCAATTTTTGACATTGCAGCCATTCTAGACAAGTTACAAACTTCTTAACTAAGATAACTATCCAACCAACCAAGAAATTTGCTTCTGTTAGAAAAAACAGAAAGGCAACTCTCAGAAAAATTAATAAAATAGCATCAGTTTGTAAAAACAATATTTCTAATTAATACTTGCATGTCTCAAATGATTTGTGCTTTCTTTATAATAATCAGCTCCAAGTTCTTTATTGGCATGACAACAATCAGCTTTATTCTTGTATTTGGACAATTTATCTTTGTTGATGTCTTTGAGGTTGGAAGGCCTCCTTGCCATCACCCTAATCTTCAGCTCCCCCCACAGATTCCTTCTTTGTCCGACATCTTATGATTTTTAAAATCTTTACTTTTTTGGTGAGCTGAATATATCATAACACCCTCAGTGATTGTTTGGGATAAAAAGGATAAAAAAGGGGAGCAGATAAAGGCCTAGAACAGGGGGGTGCTGATTGTGGCGGTTTCGTGGGGAGGGGATGTCAATAATAATCTGCAAACAGATTTCCATGCTTATTACACTAATGATTTTGAGATTTGATGCAGTGTTGGATGTTTGCAAGACGCGGGAGCAAAAGAGGGTGGCGGTGTGAATGAACGGAGGGGGGGGCGAACGTCGTTCTATTTTTCTCTCATCTCCACGCCGGGGCTAAATGATGGAGTAATTTGACTGACCCCTGACTCGGGGCAGGCCTACACATAATTGCATGTCATTCTAGCGTTGAACAGGGGGTTCAAAGTGTTTGCAATACCTCCATTTTTGTCCCTCCTTTCTCACAAATCACATGTTTACCCCACCACACACACACCCCCCACCACACTTGCGTCCTCGTCACTGTCTTTCCATCCTCTCACATCCCTACCAAAAAAGAAAAGAAAAAAAGAAAACCAAAGCATCACCAAACAAAAGAAAGATTGCATTAATTTGCAAATGATGATATTACATTAAGCGCGGGGAGATCTCATACATCAGAACGTGAGAACTACTCCCTTACTGTATGTGCTTCATCTTAATGGTATCGCTGGATGTCAAGGGCATGGAGGAAATTAAATCGGAAAGTGCAGATAGACCAAAGAAGATATTATCTCTGGATGATTGCAGTTTTGATAGGTATTCCAGTGAATTTCATTTTCTCCGGATGGGGAGAAGATGAGTTAGCCTGCACATTTGCTCATTTTTCTTCTACATGATTTATGTGAGTTGAGTATAAAACTCCTTCCACCCCCTTTATCAGAAACGCACGCACGCGCGCCTGGGGGAGCACGTCTCGGAGCGCCGAGCGGTAAACGGGCCGCGGGTTCTCGCGCCGCAACTTGTTTACGCCGGCGCGCACGCGCTTCCGAACGCACGCGGCAAAAGAGTCGCTTGAACTCGCGCGCGTTTGGTACCTTTCCGTGTCTGCAGCCAAGATAGTGGCGGAGCCATCAACGGGAATGAATCCAGGGAGACGGCGGGGTGGAGGAAGAAGAAGAGAAGGAGGACGGGGAGGGGGAGTGTCATTACTCAGACTTGTTTACATTCTAAATACGTAATGAAATCTTGTTGGTAATAATGACGGGAATAAAAGTTTAGGAAATTGTAAAAGTGGTGAAGTTTGAGAAATGAGCCCCGGCCTGTGAAATAGCATTTGGGGGCAGGAAACGACATTATTATGCAGTGCTCCTGCCTGCCTGAGACATGAAGATGAACTGCTGGTGGGTCATAAAATGCTGTTAGCCCTAGCCTGAAGTATGGCACATTGTAAAAGAGCCCTGATCCCATATTGCCATTATATATAAAAGTATATCCATACACAACATTATTTTTCATATAAGATGAGCTCCGATACAGTGGCTCTGGCCTCCCAAATACGTACACTGATAGGCAGGATTATTTCCCCCCCACTTCCCCTCTCTCTTCTTATAAAATATATAAATAAACATATTGCCGTGGAACCCATCTCTGCCCTGATCTTATAGACCTCGATATTAAAAACAGAAATATTGCATTTTCGAAGGGCTCTGTTTTCCTCTGGCCTCTTTTGGGTACGGGATATATCTGCGTGTTTGTTTGGGAGGGCGGGGAGGAGAACGAGGAGATGCAGAAGAAGCCCGGGCGGGATTCAACAAATAAAAGAAAATGGAAACAGATGAAGACTTTAAAAATATAATGAGATGAATATTGAGCATATCAACTGCAGGATAAGGAGAGTTAGTTGGGGTGAGGCGGCCTCGCGAGCGCGTGTGTATATTGGAAACAGGTTATTGACAGAAAATGATGGTTAAGGTGTCGCAATTAGGATTAATGTTCCAGCGTATGGACAGATGATGTGCTCTTTTTCCTCAACATGGTTGCTTGAGAGAGATTTCAAATGTATGGAGAGTTTACTGACAGTTTACTAAGACATTCGTTTTATTTCCCTGACTTTTTAAGTTTGAATTGCAAAGTCTGAAAGTAGGAATTTTTTAGGATTTTTATTGTCTTCAAAGTCAGAAAAATGCACTAAAAGTTTTACTCTGTACTGTCTATTTTTTTTTGGCTTATGTCGCTAGGGAAACGTTCAGGTATGAATAAATAGTCAGCTGCCCTTTTTTAAGGGTGGATTGATTATTTAGTACCATCATATACTTTTTACTAAAATTTGGTAAAAAGCCCTTTACCAGTCATGATTGTGACTGCATCACCATTTTTTTTTCTTTCAGAATTGTTGGAGTTTATCTAAATTGGTTTCCTGGCACAGACTGGGCTTTTAAAGATACTCTATAAATTTTGGATGATGTTAAAGTTTGGCCCATTCCAACATTACAATGCTAGCCTGTTTTATCCATTATAAAAACCAGTTTTTATATCTATTTAGTATTGTTGCTCTGTTGAAACACCTGGACATATCTTAGGTTTTGAAGTTGTTTGATTTGTGGTAAATTTAATGAGTTGTGGAGGCGGGTCTTTTCTGAATTGTTTCAACCACTTGATGTTTGAGCAGTTTCCAGTTTATTCTAAGTTTAATGGTTCTTGGAGTATTCTTAAACTCCAAGAGCTTACTAACTTTTCATCTCCTTCAGTCTGTCAGTTTGGGTCAGAGGGGGAAAATCAGACTCAGTAGGATCAGTTGGGCAGTCATCCCAAACAAACACCGGAGCTGGTTTCGGATTGGATGAGTCAAGCTAATAATAAGCCTTTGGAAAACCCTGGCCCAATCCGTACTATATATTTATAAACTGAGCAATTTAAATTGTTTCGGAAATCAACAGAATGTTAATCTTTTCAGAAAAAAATCTGAATCAATTGAAACTTTCGCAACCTTTTGTTCTAGTTTAGAAAAATTACACATCTTGTCCATCCTGAACACAGATTATTTGAGATGAATTATTAAATGTCAAAGAGAAATTACATTTATGCTCAGGCTCAGTGATTGTGGACTTTCCACACTGGCTTTGTGTCTGCAATAAAAAAAAAAAAACATTACGTAACAATTATTTGCTTCTCTGTTCAAACAATGAAGCAACTTTTTGACTGAGAAAATCACTGTACATCTGACTTCCTCTTCCATTTTCAATGGAAATTAACCAGGATAGTTATAAAACGTGAACATGTCCCTCCCTCAGAGCAGAACTGACACAAGGTTGTTCAATACTTATGGTTGATATGAATTGTAAAACAAAAAAAAGAAAAAGAAAAAAAAAAAAATCAAACGTTGGTCTGCGCTGCATGTGCTTAGTGATCTACATTTCTGTGCCTACAGAGACATGCAGTTAGGTCAGAAGAGCTGAGTAAAAAGTAGCCTACGTCCAAAAGATGTTAGTATTTCATCCATTTATCATCTCCCCAGTTTCCCAACAATTCAGCATGAGTTCCCTTCTTCTGTAATGTTATTAACAATTTCGGGTTGGGTCGTTTTAAATTGCTGAAATCAGCATCGCCTTTTCACCAGCTGCGACGATTTATCCACTTTTCTACAAATCCACTTTGATATGTGGGCTTCATTAATTTAGCACTACAGGTAAGTGAACCATTTGTGAAAATAGCTTCCGTGAACACCTCTTCAAGCCGTTCCAGCCTTCACGCCACTACCTGAAATATTTTTAAAGAGTGTGATTGAAAAGTCACAGTGATCTACATTTCTGTCCCATCATATTTACATGCAAAAACAAGTGTTTGCATGTAAATATGATGGGAGAAAAGTTCCAGTTTGCAAATAACTGGATTAATACAGCCTCAGAATTCAGTAGGTTGATCTATCATCATTTCTGTTGATTGCTCCACCATGGAAGTCCTTTCTGTTTCCTTTTCCAGCTTTAATGTTGCTTCTCTACACTTTTTATAATTATTTCCACCTGCTTTTAAGCATAAACTAGTTAGTGGTGCAGGATGTTTTGTTTTGTTTTGTGCAGTTTTCCTCCAAAGTGACCTAATTTCTTCCTGAATGGTGCTCTAACAGTGATAATTTACAGTTTCTGCTACTCCTTGGATCTGCCTGAGTGATGATCGCTTATTGTGTCTGCCGATTCAAGAGATCAACTAATCATGGGGAAGATGAGCAGCGCTTCCCTCATCACCCCGTCTTCCCGCTCTCTTCCCCAGATTTTATTAATTTCTCACATGAGCTGGTAGACTGACGTGAATTGAAGATCATTATCGCAGATTGACAGAGAGATTAGTGGAAAACAAACGGGCGCGCAGATTATGCGAGGGACAAACTGCTGCTGACATTGAGGTATTTGGCACAATTTCGTGGTTTGTTCCTTTTCTCTCCTGTTTGCGAAAACGTGAACGAGAAAAATAAATCACTTGGTGAGACAGAAGTCCAACAATCTGGGTCCCGACTTCAGCAGAAACGTCCTGTTTGACCTTTTGCTCTTCCTTTCTTTGTGTCCTCCAGTTATGGACTGACCGACCACACTCTGCATTGCCTTCCTGGCCTCAGCCTCAGTGGTAATAATGACGATAATAATCTTCTGGTTTACCAGAACAAGGCTACAAATAGATTAAATTTCCTGCATGCTCATTATACACAAGATTGCATTGTCTTTACAAAGCAGAGTGAGGATAATTTATTTTTCTAATGGGATGTGTTTATTTTTGAGTAGCGCAACAGACACTGGGCACTTAACTCGGCCGAGCGTGTCTCAGTGCGTCTGTCGTCGCTGTGATTAGGTAGCGGCACAGGCTATAGGCTCACTGGGAGTATGCTGGACTTCCTGTCATGTGTAAGGCAAGTGTCATCTGGCAGTAATAAACAAATAGTGGGAGATTTGTCTAAAGCAGGACTTTTTATTTCCTTTATATTTTATTTTCTTCCAATAAGCGTTGATAGGAACGATTTTGCCTTAAATGCATTCAGTGGTGCTTCAACTAAAGTGGTTCACTAATAGTCTGCTTTACATATGACAACTAGAAAATATTTGCTTTTTGAATTTTGGATGGTTAATGTAGATTGACAAGATGAACAAAAATAAGCCACTTTTGTAAAATTGGATGATTTAATCGAAACATTTAATAGAAATTAGGAGACGGCAGCAACCAAAATAACATTGTTTGTCACACAAAAAAAAAACCCCTGAAGTGTGAGAATATATAAAATCTAGAAGAATCTGATGAATTTTTGCGCTAGTAGTTTTTAGGAGTACCAGCGTTTTAGTCATAAAGGAGCAACAGTTAATCCGGATGTGTATGAAATGTCAATTTTTTCACAGCTGATGTGCTTATTTTAAAAGTTGAAGTTTGAATCTTCAGTTTATTTACTGTAGCTAACAACAGGGTTCCCCATTGATCTGGCTTTGCATGAAATAAGTTAAAAAAAAAAAAAAGTTTGGAAGTGTATTTATATCTATATTTCAGTAAGTGTCTGGCTTATGCAGGTTGCAAAGAGTGGCCTTAAGAGATTTAATTATATAATTGGACGGATTTCCTAGAGACATTTCAAACAAGGCTACCTTTCAGCAGCTTCTACTCTATCCCCATCACATTTTCAGCAGTAACATGTGTCTTGTGATCATTTACTACTCTTATTTAATACCGATTAAGATTTAAGGTCTGTTCTCCTGCTCTCATTACTGGGGCGACGCTGTCAGCCTCAACGGGAACTTTTGAGATCTTGAACCGAAAGTGAAAGAACAGGTGTAATTGTTCTTTCACTTTTCACTTTTCGCAAAAAAACTGCTGCTGGCTGCAGCAGTTTTTTTGTTACTTTTCTCTAGGTGGCCGCATACGCCGTCTCCTCATTAGGAACAAAGGAGGAAAAAATGCTGGCGTTCAGGAAAAAAAAGAAATCAAAGAGGAACAAACAGCGTTTGGACACAGGCACTACACACTACATCAGTTAGAGTTATTGCCAGGCACGTCATCCTTTTCACTGGTTAACAGCACTGCAGTACATAAGTGAAGTCCATTAACTGTATGAATTGCTCTGTAATGTAACGCCGTTCAATAGAAGAAGTGTATTAACCTTCTTCCTTCTTGCTTTCTCTCTGTCTTTCTCTCTCTCTCTCTCTTTTGAGCAACACAGCTCTGACTTATCACCTGGTTCTATTTAGCGTTCAATCTCTGCTCATTTAAATCAAAATGTCTCTCCAAACAGAAACCCACCCAGAGCATCTTCTCCCTCACGTTTGTTTGTGTACGCTGGGATGGCACAGTCCTAATTGAGGTGGGATGCCACTTCAGACGCCTTCCTCCCTGTGGGAGGTGCAAAAATCTGCCTCTGGAGAGCTCAGTTACTGACTTCTTTATTGTTTGCTAATTAATTATGCGCAGAGGAAGTAGCTACGTGAAATACGAGAAAAATGTGTTGGAAAGCAAAAATCTCTAATTTTTATGACTGTTTAAGTGCCTTTATCAGTCCTTTTATACTTTGGGACACATTTATTATTGAAAAACTGGTTTGTATTCCACTTATTTCTTCAATCTCGTTAATGCTTTTCAAATAAACTGACAGGAATATAAGACACTCCTCTCCTTGCTTGAAAATGTTGCCTGACTGATGGAAGACCGGACACTGTCTAGAAATAAACAGTTACAGATGCTAACTGAGCTAACTGCTAATACAAGTTACTCAAAGCAGTTTAAATGTCCTATTTAACACCATAAAAACTGAAGGATACACTTGTAACTTTTGAAAGAGTTACAAGAGATCTGATAACACAGAGTAACGAAGATGCAGCTTAGTGCAATCTCTCACTTATAACTTTTCTCTCAGATCATGGTACAGGTGGTGGGGGGGGGATCCTGACAGGGATTTTTGTATAAAGCTCCAATGCTGAGTAGATTCACTGTTTAGTTCCACTTGAGCTTGCTTTGTGTGTGTGTCTGCGTCGTGTGGTTTTGTGTTCACAATGCCTGCTCCTACATATACCTCAAGGCCAACGTAAACAAATGCTAATGTAATTACTGGTCGTGCATGGTAATAAACTGTAACTAAAATGATTGTGACGTATTTATGTGTGGCGTTATTGCCTAAGGTGACTGATTGCACCGTGACTGAGCTGTGTGTCATTGTAATTGTTCAGCAGGGTAAGCTGAAGAGCAGTGGGTTCGAATCCGGTGTTGCTGCCTCTGATCCTTCGCATTTGATGTCGACAAGGAAAAACAGCTTCAAAGGCGCTAACAGATATCGTTGTATCGGTTTCTCGCGGACCGCGATACGGAATCAATCGCTGTGCCTTTTTTTTTTTTTTTTTTTAAAAAGGCATAATGGTACATTTTATTTTAGGTTTTCAATCAGAACCCGTACACGCATGCTACCCCTAGCTTGCATTAAGTGCGTCCCGGTGGGGTGTCTGCGCGGCGCCTTGAAGCGCGTTCCGTCTCGGATGCAGCACCCTGACATCATGACATTAAAGCGGGTCATTATATTTCCCCCGACTGCCACCGAAAAGTGACGTTTTTACAAAGTGACAAGTTTACAGTTTGATAAATCTGATTTTTTTTTTTTTTTTTTGGGGGGGGTGGGAGGGATGAGAAGACGGGAACAGTGAGAGCAATAGCTGGGTGAGTAGGAGGAGGCGGAGGAGGGAGGAAAGCGCTGCCTGTCAGCGACGCCCCGGCCTTGTCGTCTAAATGATGCTCCCAGGCAGCAGATTCAGATCCCATCCCCATTAGCATTTAATTTCTCTCTAATCCTACACGCCGTCTCCACCGCTGCATGGTAACGAGGGGCCGCCGTGCGCCGGCAGCTCCACAAAACCTTCCAGGAGAGCAATCTGCGGCGCGCGCTGCCTTTTTTTTTTTTCTTTTTTTTTTTTTATAGCTCTGTCGTAGCTATCATTCTTTCTTGACAATTAAGACCCACAAATCTAATAGCAATGATATTGGAATTACAGCGAGGCCCTTTTGAGAGGGCATGTCAGGAAAAAGAGCTGCGCCTCCCGATACAGCTGTCAGAGCGCAGGGGCCGCCCCCGTCCCCACACACACACACTCCCCCCGCTCGCTCGCTCCCGCTTAATGTGCCCCGCGCACGCGCCAGAGAGAGAGCGAGCGAGCACGCACACAACAGGAAGGGGAATATATTGAGCCTCTCGCTGTGATCTTTGTAAAATGTGCTCTCTGTGCCCTCTTATCCAACTCTCCGAAGACTTGTTACAGCAGCTTTTGTTTTCTCTCTTCCCCTCTCACTTCTCTCGCTCTCGTTCTTTGTCTCTAAATTTCTCTTTATCTCTTTTTCATTGATTCTCCCTGGTGTGTCAGAGTTGTTGCTTTCTTTTTATTTTTCACCAGCAGGGTATTTTTTTTTCTCCCCCCTTTCCTTTCCTTCCACAGATGACGGGGTTAGTAACTTGCTAAAGTTGTCCCTGGGTACTCCGTGAGGACATTTTTACGGGTACATTCGCTCTAATAGTGGCAGTTAAAGATTATCATGGGTGAAATCTGTTTTAGCCTAAGGGACACAGCTGTTTTATCACAATATTACACGGATGAAGTTGTGCAAGTATGGCATCTGTCCTGGGCTGTGTGATCTCTCAGGCGGCAGCGTGGCAAAGCAAACGAGAAGCAAATTAACTTAGAAGCTTTTAGAAGAGTTGGCACCCCTGTTAAAATGCCATTTTCTATCATGAAAAACTAGATACTAATGTACTTAAAACTTTTTTCTACTTTAAATATAATTGTTTGGCCAGAGTTTCCAACAGAAAAACAAACAAATGAGTTTGCAAAATTATTTAAAGCATTAAAAAAAAAAAAAAGTTGCAACGACCTGGTTGCATAAGTGTTTGCATCCTTAAACAGACTCCGTTGATTCAGTTTTAAACTTCTCCAGTTCACTCTGGTCATAAGTTATGGTGAATTTAATTGGACTGAAATAATGCTGAGCTGTCCTAGAAGGATATTCTTGACATTTAATTATTTATGTACTTTAGCACAACACATTTTTTTAAAGATGTCACAAAAGATTTTTTACAATCATGTTGCACGAAGGTATCAGTCAGGAGAAGGGTAACGTGAAGACAGTTGTCAATAATTGGGATAAAGTATGTCAATATCATGATGCGATTTATTTGACGTTTCTTACAAATGCTTTGTTCTTAAAGCCAAACAAATCTACATGCTACATTTTAATAGAGATGCTTTTATTACTTTTGTCTGTCGTGCTTTTCTTTGGTTCTGTTCACTGCCATCTTTTTTTTCCTGCTTATTTGCCTTGAACAAACTTGACTTACCTCCTGATGACCTGTAACCAAGACAACTCCGCCTGTTTGTCACTTTCCTGCAGACTCCAGCAGAGCAGGCGAAGGTTCGGATGCATTTGGTCCTACAGGCAGCAGGTAAGAGCATAACGTTCACGTTTGTTCACTTCCATCTAAGTCTCTGATTTCTCCATATATTTAGAGACAGAAATAGTTGAATTGTTGCCTATTCTTATCTCTAAAATATCTGAAACTAAGATTGGATTTTAACATTGATTATATTAATTTTAAAATCATAGATTCGTAGAACTGGACTTTGATTCGTAGAACTGGACTTTGAGCCATCCTAATAGATGACTTTGCTTTGATTCAAATCGTGCCAGAGTTTCTCTGTCTGCTTTAATGTTTCCAGTAGTTTTTTTTTCTCCAGAATTACTCATCAACACTTACCAGATTCTCTGTCCCTGCTGAAGAAAAGCTCTCACACATCACCATGCTGCCCACATCATGTTTCACAATAGAGATGTTGTGTTCAGGGTACTTAAAATTCATTTCAAATAACCTTATTTGTCCTCTAGAGGTCATTTCAAGGAACATGAGTAGTACAAATGGATTCGCAAGTTATAACGTGTGTGTTGTTTCCTTTACTTCATTTGTAAGGGCAACGAGTGATGTAAGTCTTTTTTACACTTTTCAGTGACAGCTTTCTTGCTACTCTTCCATGAACTTCTGACTTGTGTAGTCCTCAGCGAGAAGTGTCCTGTCAATAGTTTCTTCTACCAGAGCTGTGGATCATTGCATCTCATCCAGTGTTACCACCGTCCTTTATTGGCTGGTTTTTCTAATCTCTTTACTCTTTAATCCCTTCAGATTAAAAGCCAGGCATTTGTGGGAGTTCGCATCTAACTTCTGTCAGTCTCTCCCATGAAATCCTAATAAAACACGCCGAAATTTGGGGCTGTAACTCGATAGACTGTGAAAACGAACAACGAATATAAATACTTTCCCAGAATACACAATATTCTGGCTGGGAAGGGAAAAAAAAAAACAAATCTAATTATGAAGTAATATAAGAATAGAGGATAAATAAAGCTGCGAAAATCTGAAGAGCTGTCAGCTGTTTTCTGAAATTTTACCGCAAATGACACGTTCTCTGGGTTTCATTGTCAGTTTCCCACACGCAGTCTCACACTCCTCTCCCCACACGTACCACACAGCTACGGCTCGGAACACACAGCGTCTCCGACGACCGGGGAGCGCACGCGCTGTACCCACTCTGACCGCTCGCGGGCCCATATTCACTGCAGCTTAATTTCAAACGCTCCTCCCAGTACATAAGTCATAGATGTCACCATGCACACGGTGTATATATTCCAGTGTGTATTCGAGGGGTAGAGTTGCGAGCCAGATGTGACAGGCAGAGATTGACTGTGGAGAAAGATGTCTTCATGTTTACAGTCATGCGCGCGCACACACACACGCACACACTCAGATACACAGAACACTTCAGAACAGGGCTCTAATTTCACCACAGGAAATATATGAAAGGACCAGGCATCTATACATCATCTATAAAGCACCCGCCAGCTACATACGCACCTCACTTAAGACTTGTTCAGCTGCTGCGGAGGCCAAAGAACAACACTGCCATCCCTTGATCTGATTTTGCTGAATTGCGCTTTGTGAGGCATGTATTATGTACTTCGTCATGCTTTAAATTTACTCGACATAGTTTACTTCTGGTTACAGGAGGGGGTTTTTTTTGATGTGGGAACAAGTTAATTTCTGCGTAGCAGTCAAGTTTAAGAAGAACGCTTGATCTTGATTCAGTATTTATCCTCGGCATGTGAAATGCCCCGACCTCTCCGTCCCACCTTAACGCTAATGTTCCGCTAATGGCAATAAAGCCTCCTGGCTTTGAGCTTGTGGCTTTGAGTGCTTCGGGCCAGACAGTTGCCGACGAAGGCTCAGGGCCTGGCGCACCGTGAGAGGAGAGGCTTTAATGCGCTGGTTGGGTTTCTGGTTTTTCTCTCTATCTCTCATGGAGGTTTCCCAATAAAACGTTTATGGCCCAGTCAAAGATTGTCCCGACAACAGAGAACCGAACGGTCTGCATCAGGCCTGTGGATACAGTTGGTTTAGCGGCAGATTTGAGCTAAAAATAGAACTGTGATTGGTGATCAGCAGCTGAAATGGTGAAAAGTAAAGAAAAAAATCACATTTCCCTCCTGCCATCAGACATATCAAACGGCTGGGCCAGACTTTAGAAAGAGCTGACAAGGATAGTAGCCAATGCACCAATTTTTTCTTTTTTTGAATGAATGCACTTTTTGCATTTTACTCTCTATAAAAACTCATAGGTCTATATCAGATTAACTATGTTAATCTTTTGGGCTTTTTATGAATATAAACAATACTCAAGTAATTGTTTGAAAAAGATGAAGTTCCAGTAATTTTATGGGAACAAAATGAGGCTAGTTTTCAGAAGGTGTTTTAAACCTGCCGCGCATCAGTTCATGTATAAAGCTACCTGTTTTTATGGATTGTAATTTGCATTAGAAATATTTTTCTGTCACAGATACGGCATCAAAACTGGCTCCACATTCTTGTAAATTAGCTGTTAAATGCACTTTGATTCACTTTGTTTTTTTAGTTTGACCAATCAGATAAAAGCTTGGGACGCATATTGTTTCTCACTGCCACCTTCTTTATTCAAAAATCATTATTAATACTTCAGTTAACCAACAGATGCTAAGCATCCTGTAGTCAATCCTTCGTTTATTTTATCTACGCTCCTTTATTAGTGACTTTTTCTTTTATTTGTCCCTCTTGTGCCTCTCAGCTCACCCGCCATCCTCCTGTCTTTGTTCCAGAGTTGTTGGTGGGCAGAGGGAGATAGGGATGGAGGGCAAGGAGGAAGCAGCAGATGTTGGAAGGTTGAGTGAATGTTAATGTCCTGACGTAGCCGTGGAGCTTAAGCTTCCTCCTCCTCCTTCCCTCCGTTCCTCTCTGAGCGCCCGCCAGGCTTTCTCTCTCGGGGTCTCCTGACATCCTTAAAGCCCGCGGCTCTCCTCTCCTCTCCTCTCCGCTCCTCTTCTCTCCTCCTCTATGCTCTCTTCCACCTCTTCCCCTCCTCCTCCCTTCTTTTGTCCGTCTATGGACTCTCTAGTCAGTAGAGAGCAGATCATCCCATGGCTAAAGCGGCTCAGGCCTTTTGTGTTGGGGGGCTCTGTGAACCTGTAATGAGCCCCCTCGGCTGGCCCGCTGGCCTGCTTAGCGCTCACTGGGGGCCTTCGATGGGTGTGTGTGCATGTGGGTGTGTGTGTGTGTGTGTGTGTGTGTGTGTGTGTGCGTGTATGGAGTAGGATGAGGAGGGCAACACTGGCCCCCAATGAAAGAGCTGGATGGATATGTTTATGGGTCACTTCCTGCCTGGCCTACATATAACACATATAAACACGCACAGAGGATGCTGCTCCACGACAGGGATGCTTATTATTTTGATTAATAATTAAAATTATTACGTAAATATTTTTGTTGCCACCTTAGTACAATGGTTTGAATGAAATGCCTTTAAATTTAGTCGCAATTTGTCACATTACAACTGGAAACTTCTGTTTATTTTATGACAGAAGAACAAAAAGGAAAAGGAAAAGTTTGTAAAATGTGCTTTAAATAATAATAAATAATAATAAAATAGAGCATAAACTTTTATTTAGCCCTCTTTACTATGCTTCCCTTGAATAAATTTGAGTGCAACCATTTGGTGGCGGTCGCATCATGCTTGGGTTACGCCTTTTTGTCAGAAATCGTGTCGGGTATCAAACCTGATGGTTGCAAAATACTTTTTTAGATATATATTTTTTTTTATTTTATATTATTTATTTCATTTGTTTACAGTTTCACATGTTGAAAGAACTTTTGAATAAAGCCAGTAGTTGCTCAAAGGGCTAAAAATGACTGAAAACCTTGGAGTTTGTGGCTGTCATGCGACACGTTGTGTTGCATGTTTTTAGAAGGCCTGTATTTGTACAGTTCCAAGCAGCTAACTCTTAAGTAGCAGCAACAATGCTCTGTATTATCTGCTAAATCATGATCCGTTCCGCCATGTTTTTTGTGCCTCCACTTTGATTTCCACATCACAGGGAAACCCTCTGGACAGGTGTTCACTGCAGAGGAAGTTCAGCCTTTTGTTTCTCATCGCTGTGCATTTTCGCGTCGTCATCTACTGAACCGCAGCCGCTGCAGCTTCCCTGCAAACCATTCACAAAAGGCAACATTTTTGCATTCGCATATTTTCGTGCACACACACGGCAACCATGACACTTTCACTCTTCATATTGTGCTCTCTGCTTTTCAGCCACTCGCTCGGGTCTTTGCTCTTTTCACAGCGATGTCCATTTCCACTCAAATGAGCATAAGTACTTTGCACGGCAGCGGGCTTCTACTTATCCACACGTCAATAGGGAGTGTTTGCAGAACACCCACTTAGGACCTGAAGGCCGGAGGTCATCAAAACCTTCTCCTTCTCCCTATTTAAACCTTCGACAGCAGAAAAACAAACAATCCTTAAGATCTCATCAGAGGCTTGAACTTGGAAGGGCCTCACTGGTCTGAATTAATTTTCTCTCTCCGGTTTGATACCTTGGTGGATTTGGTAGGAGGAAAGCTCAGTTCTTCATTCTCAATCTTAAATTTGTCAAAGTTTCGTTACTAAATGCTGCTCAACTAAAAGGTATCTTTTACTATTGCACTTTACATTCACAAACGTCAATTATTATTGGTATTTTTATGTGATAGATTAAGGGAACATAGTTCATCATTGTGAAATAAAAAGAAAATAATACACGGTCTTCAAAATTAGAACTTCTTTTTCGTTTGGGATTGCCCTGATCGGCTGAAGAAAAGCGTTCCCACAACATGACGCTGCCACTACCATGTCTCAAAGTGGCGACGGAGTTCTTGTTAACACGCAGTGTTGGTTTCTCACCACATGTAGCGTGTTGCATGTTGGCTGAAAAGTTGGATTTTAATCTCAACTAACCAGATAACTTTCTTTCCCGTGGTTCCCATGTTCCCTTCACAGTAAACGGGAGAAAATGTTAAAAACTTCTAGCGGCAGAGATACTTTGGCAAGGCACTATAGAGGCCGAAGGTGCAGAGAGATCTATGATGGCCAAAATCATAAATTGAACCTTCAAACATAATTGTTTAATTTAAGAAGGTAGTTATTATGCTTCCATGTACAAAACACCCTGTTAAACATTTGCTTTGAAGTCTGTTATAAGTCATTTTTTTTAACATATTAAAGACAATCATCTTCAGCATCTCATGTATCAGTCTATCTCTACTGTCCTCTATCTATTTTGGTGTATATGTTTGCTTTTTCAATGAGTGACAGACACAAAGGAGCAGAATGGTGACTGATTAGCTCAGCTTACTAGCATCACCCTTCATGATTAATACTTCCACAGTGAATAACCGTGTTTTAGGCTTTTCTGTCTCTGCATGGGTCCTTCACACACGGACACACCCTTTCTCTCAAGCTCTCAGCTTCCTCGTTGCTTCCACTTCCCGCTTTCCCTCCCACTGTCCCTCGGCGCACCCCCCCCGCACCCTGACAGATGTGTGCTGAACAGACCACATACATGGAGGGTGTCACCTTACCCCCTCTGGAACTAAAGGGCTAATTTGCCACATTTAGGAGGCTGCCATCTTTTGTTCTGTGAGGATAAGAGTTGATTGGGACAGAGACTCGGAGAAGATCTAGTTGCTCGGGATTCTGTGTTTTCTCGGTTTTTTTACGTGTTTGTTTGAATGCAACACAGATTCTTTTGGGAATCCAGTTGAAGTATTTTTGTTTTTATTGCCTATCAATGTGGTCATTTTGGTGTTCTTCTAACATGACCCTCCTTTCAGAGGGGATTTCCATTAGAAAACTTCAGGGGAGTTACCCTGTAATAACTACTAATAACATGCTATTTGTCAGTGTTTCCAAATGTCTTATTATTCTACCCTCAGCATATACCACTTTGGTGTGACAACTGGGTACTGTGATGCAATAAGGGGATTTTGAAGATAAAATGAATGGGGAGCACATTCTGTTGTTTAAGAAGAGCGGTGTGGTGTAATTACAAGAGTAAAGAATGTTTTCAGCATGTCAGCTCATCTGTTGCCGTTTTAACAGGTAAAATATAAATATGGTTCAGCGACATTCAAAAGTAACCACCAACCATAAAATAATTTTAGCTTGCAGTTCTTATTAATCTCTAAAGTTAAAAAAATTGCAGACGTAAGAAAACGAAACAAAAGCGGTTTTAGAGCCTTAACTCTTGTTGTGGTCCAGTATGCAGACAAAGTACCTGGTAAGGGCTCGTTTTGCATAGATTCCTGCATGTGATCAGTTTGATTTTTCTGGCCGATCAAGCACAGCAACACATTGGCCATTGGCGTCTTTGGCAGAGTGGGCAGGTGCCGAGTCCTGCTGGAAAAATAAAATCAGTGTCTCTGTAAAGCTTGTCAGCTGACGGGAGCATAACTTCACTTTATTGAGATGCACTTATAACAGTAATATTTTTCTTACAAGAGATGAATTGAGTGGTGATAAATGAGCAGCGCCATGATGATTGATAAGGTGGTTTGTGCTGTCAATATTCCCATGTGCAGACGGAAAACTACAAATTACACTCTGCACAACCGTTCTGCTATTGTTTTGTGTGTCAGAATCCAAAGATAATAGGTTGATGTCATGTTTGGATCGGCTTCAGAAATGGAGAAGCACAGAGAGTGGTATGCATGTTCATCCACATTCAGGTCAGGTGAGGTTGAGATTCAAATTTAGGAACGAAGTAAATGAAAAAAAAAAATGAAGCCGTAACTGCACAGTCTATAAACTTTACTTTGCAGCTCACAAATTAAGCTTGATGTTTCAGCTGGAGTACTCTCACATCATGCATCTATTTTATTTTCATTGAGATTCCGTGTCGTAAAGGTAGAACCAGTTCCATGCAGCCTCCTCTTTGTTCGCATTAATGTAAGTATTTGGGACCAGCGGTTGAAGTCCCTTTGCCTGCTTGCAGGAATGCCGTCCTTCGGCAGGATAATGGCACTGGGCTGTCCTGTAATTTAGCCTCTGTAACCATTGATCAGCAGGATTTATGTGCCATTACCTCACTCTTCCAGTCAACGCTCGTAATTATGTCTTTGAGATAGAGAGGGGAGTGGGGCTTGGCCTTAAATCGGACGCAAATACCTGAATTAGATTTTAACAAACAACCTCTAATGCTCACCTACTTGCAAGCTGACAGCAGTGTGAAACAGACTGACCCACCAATGGATGGAAAGCTTTTATCAAGCTTCATATACAGAGTCATATGTCATACTTGGAGCCTCTTGCCTCAATCTGTTTCTCCCAGCTTCTCATAAGAAAGTGTGTTCAAAGAAAGGAATTGCCTGACGTTCTGTGCTCTGTACCTGTAAGTGTGTTTCCTTTTAATGAGAAACGGATTTTTCAGTGCGGCGGTTCCTGTAAGCTGCAGCGGGGAGGAACGGGTGACCTAAGAACTGACGGGATCAGAGGTTTATGTACAATTGATTTTTTTGCTTTGTTTTATGGGTATAATAAACACAAGGCCCTTCTGCGTCCTTTTTGTGTTGCCCAGCGATGCCCTCTCTTGTCCTCTCAGCCCTGCCACTTATGGGGTCAGTTCAATAAAGCTTGACCCAGTAATGCTTTATCCTGGAGGCTAATGCTAATACCAAAAGTTTTAAGTAAGCATCATCAGAGCACTAAAGATGGGCTGATTATTTGCTGTACAAGAATTTCAGCTGAAATTCTGAACCGCTATTTACATTTTTTTGGACTCAAATGCAAGTGTATATAACAAATTGTGCTGTGTGCACAATTTGTTTTTCAGTTTTCTCCAAGACATGTATAAAAAAAAAGATAAATTGTGGGGGTTATTTCTCCTCGTTTTAAAAGAGCATTTTTGCTAAAACTGACCAAAATATAATGGATGTGAAACTAGAATTGTTCTCTGTGGCAATACCTTGAATGTCTGAAATGCATTTCAGAGAAATACTATTAAAAAATATATATATATTTTTTTAATCATTTCATTTTATCCTTATCAACCTGACATTCATGAACGTAACAGCCGATCTTGGTATTAGAAGACTGCATTTTTGTCAATATTAAGACTTGGTCACATTTTTATTTTAGACCATAAACTCTATAGGAACTTGTCTCAAAAATAGATTTCATGACAAATGTGTCATTGTGAACAAGTTTAAATAGAGTTAGCAGGGTTTTTATGGTCTTTATAGGATGACCACAGTCCAAGCACTTCATGTTTGTACTGATACATGAAAAGGGGGGAAAAAAATGAATTTTTAAATATTTGCTGCCTTTTGCTCAGGTTGGCATTGTGAATTAGAACTAGTGATTGCTAATTAGATAAATAAAAGCAAACATATCTTCAAAAATAATTTTATTTGTGAGATTTCTTTTTAGTAGACTTACACTAAGAAATATTCAGGTCAAGGCTTCAAAATTGGTGTGAAATTTCATTTTATATATGGAACATGTTTAATAATCATTTGCTCGTTTTTCAGTAATGAGTTAATTTATTGAACTCTGGAACAAGCCAGGACCTGCATCACTAAGTTGTATATATATTTTTTGTTGATGTGTGTTATTTCTGTGTGTTATTTTTGTGTTCGCCATCTTCGCATTTCATTGATATCGGAGCTGTTTCTTACCGTACGTGCTTGTGAAATTATGCACCGACTTTACTCGTCTTACCTTGGGGAGCAGTGTATACTTTGCCAGTCGGAGCCTGTTAAAGAAATCACTCTGATTCTGTGAACGTGTGTGAGAAAGAGCAGGAGAGTAAGTGATTGTGTAAGTTTTGTTTACCTTCAGTGGGCAGATTTCAAACGGCATCTGGCGAGCTTTTGAGAAAGAGCTCCTCCAAGTAAGCCCCCACACCCCCCGCCAGCCCCTCAGGTTTTTCGCTCCCCTACTTGTCGGTGTTCGAATACACATGCAGACGACTGCTTCCCTCCTCCCCTCTTCTCTCGACATGTAGGCATTTCCATAACAGAAAAAAAAAAAAGAATATTTTTAATTTGCCCGCTTTCCATAATCTTCCAACATATGGTTTTAAACGATTTCGATGCAAATGTATGCGCTAATTATTTGCAGACGAGCCTTGTAGAGGCCAGCCATTGAAGTGGAATAAAAGCAAATTTGCAATCACCTTAAATTTTGCTAACCATTTACTGTTAAGTAAACTTTGCGAAGTAATTTAATTACCTTGGACTGCTGGCGGAGCATTTTGGGCGGCGGTGGAAAGGGAAGCAGAAAGGTAAAGAATGCAGATCGTTGGTGAAGGAAACAGAATAAAGAAAACTCAGTAGAGATTGTATTTTTGAATTCACGTGGCATTATTGCCGGGTAATCTTTGTGAGGGAAGAGCTGTAAATATTTTAGCAGGCTGTCTTGTGAAATCATGTTTTCATAGAATCATGCCATCTCCTCCATTTTGTAAATGTTTCTGCAGGGATTTAATGGATGTGGCAGCTCAATTGGCCTTGAATTAGACATAAATGGATTACAGCGGCGCTGACCTGCACTTTGCTTCATGATTTGGAGTAATTTCTGCTCTCTGACACACTATTCTTCATGTTAAGGCCAGCGCTGTGCAATTATGCCTGGAATGTAATCGCATCTTTACCTATTACAGAAGTGTTGGTTGTTAATCATGATTGGTGGTCTGTGAATTTATGCAGGGGTGAGACTGCTCCTTGTGGCACCCTGAGCACACAAGTCTCATCTTTTACAAGGAGTACTTTACCTCCCAAGTAGCGCTAACCTCTGACAGGAGGAGACACTTTAACATCAAAGGAAAAACTGCCTTCTACAGAAATTTTAAAGTGATTACAGGCGTAGAGTAGAAAAGACACACTTTGATAAGACATGTTAACTGTTAACAACTGCGTTTTAGCCCTTTTTTAAATGCAATTGTTAGAAGAGGTAACTCGTGTTGAAGACTGACCTCTCCTCTACCCCAAACTGAAGACGAAAATTGAAAATGTCCTTTATATTGCTTGTGTTTATTCAATGTCCTGGGATTTTATTACATTGTGAGACATCGTTTTAAAATGAAATGCGTTTCTAAGCAAATATTAAGTGTAATTTAATTCTGTTTGTCTCATTTCAAAAATAATTTACTAATCCAAAAGGGAAGTAAGGCTGCACATATTAGACAACAGCTGGTACTCTGACACCCTGCAAACGAAATGGAAATATTGTCAAGTAGTTACGTAGCTTAATGCTATGGCTGTTTGTGATGTTCCACAGAAAGCATATATACAGACAAAGAAAATATGTATTAAATATAGATATTATGTTATTGTCATTCTTATAAATGTGTTGTGAAAATCTGGGATGGCAACTAAGCATGTAGAAGTATTTAAAATATAACATTAAGTTCGTTCACCAGCTTTGAAATCATATTTCGGTAAAATCTTTGGTGAAGGAAACAAAACAAAAATGTTTTTTCTTTCTTTAACAATATCTAAAGTATGTAAATGAAAACATACGTTAGCAATTAAAAATGGACAGCCTCAAATAAACATTCTCTTTGCTGTATTGCCATCAAAATAGGTAAAAAAAATAGCGATGAATGTGGATGTTTTAAACATCAGTGTGTTTTTGTAATGAGTTAGCCAAGCATAAATACTAATGACAAACAGAGTTAGCCTTGATCTGCCAAACTTTAGTTCTTCTGCCTCCCGTTTCTCTGCAGAAGAGATATAAGGAATTCATCAGCTGGGTTGTCGCTGACGCAGAAAAGGGAAAGCAATATGTCTTTCATTCATTTTGCAGTTAACTGCTAAATGTTTACCCCTACCCCAAAAAACTGTGATGTTCTAAAAAATAATAATGAAACATTATTTAAATCCAGATGGTCAGTCTCGCGGCGCCTTTTAAGGCCTTTTTGTCGTGTTTGTATTTTTAATCCCTTGCACTCAGTAGTACAGCACGGAGGAAAACGTGGACGTCCCATGCTGTTTTGGAAGCGTTGTGGTTACCCTGCATCAACAGGCTGCAAACATGCTGGTTAGGTCCTTGAAGCCTTGCATGATCAAGAAAAATCTCTGACTTTGCTGCTAGTTTCTTCATCTTTATCAACTCCTGTGGGGGGTATGTGTGGTACACACACACACACACACACACACAAGTGCTTGCTGCGTAACGTTTGTGTGCATCGTAGGTAAACGGATTATGCACTTGTGTGTTTCTGTGTGTTGCCGTCACGGGTTCGGTTGGTTCAATAACAAGCTCACCCACTGATTTCAATTAAAAATTTAACTGTGACAGAAGTTTCCATGCATAAGGCAGCCTTTTGCTATCATATATAACCAACTGTCATTTCAAAGGAGTTAATACTTCTCTAAAAGTTTTTTTTTTTTTCAGTCCCCCGACCCCCTTTTTTTTTTCTTTCTTTCTTTCTCATCAATATGTCTCGGTGGTAAAGTTGAAACGGCGTCTCCCCTCTTTTCACACCAGGAAGGCAAAGGCTGGAATGGATTTGAAGTAATAAAAACCCCTTTGTTTTAGTTTGTATTGGACCATTCATCATCACTTTATTTAATACGAGGCTGTAATTGTGCCATCCCCAGCCATCACTAATGGCTGTGTTCGTCTGTGTTTGCTTTGTTGATGGAAATGAATGAAATTAGGATAAACAACCGCAGAGTCGCGTGTAATCAAGCCCTGATTAATGCACCAGCATTTCAGCGCCGTTTCTCATTCCACAACACCTGATATCTTTCCCATAAACAAATTGTGTTTGTCTAAATGAAGAAATTAAATGACGCATTTGATGAGTTTATGATTGACCCGGTCCGGCTCGTGGCTCATTACTCTCTGTCTTTGAGGCCAAGAGGTATGTTACTAATGCTCTGTCACTTCCCACACGAGGATTTATCACCACTGCTGATTAATGGCAGCCAAACAGCATTTTAATAATTTTATGATTGTGGTTTCTGGCAGCCAGAGGGAAAGATCTCCAGCGAGGCAGAGAGAGAGAGAGAAGAAGAAGAAGAAGATAGAGGCTAACAGGAGGGAGGAAAGGGTGGGGGTGCAGAGGAATAAGGTCCAAAAGAGGGAGAGAAAACGACAGAAAAGTGTTCATTGCAGATTAAATGTTTCATTGCTGGGGAGGCTATGCAGGCAGCGGCTTGATTGCGCGCCGCATGAACATCCCCATGAATCTTCCTTTTGCACTTGAAAAAGTGTTTTACACACATGTTTAAAGAATTTCTTCCCACTCATTATTATGTTTATTTTGCAATTGGAAAGCAACAAATTGGCTGCAAATCTGCATAAAATGCTCAAAGGGGATTGACATGTGGAGCTGGATGAAGGATTGGAGCTAAATTGTAGGTTCAAGAAGGGTCTCGGTCAAATAAAGATTATGAATGATGAGTCGATGTTTCTGCAATGTGATAAAATAAATAAAAGTCTGTCCCAGTAGAAATTGGAGATGCAGAGATGGTTGTTTTAATTAATGTTTAAGTTCAGATGTATAACTAATATAACGACGTTGACCGAAACGGTCATGTTGCCTTGCTTGACACTGGACAGATTTAGCAACTAGTTCTGCTTTGTGTCGCTTAATGATACGCTATAATTTCAATTTATTTGACTTACTTTCGGGAAGGTCTTTTTTTTTTTCTTTTTTTTTTTTTTTAGCCCCAAGACAATGGAGAGCCATTCTCATCAGTGTAAATGAAGCACACTACAAAATGCGTTGAAATACAACATGCTAAACATTTAAATGAAATGTATGGTTTAAACATTTTCGAACATTTTAGCCCTATTTCATCAAAAATACTCAACTGTCACGAGAAATAAACTGGCAACATTTGGTAAAGTACACAAGCAGATTATGAGAACAAAGTAAAAGGAGATTTAGGACCAATTGGTGACAAGAAGCCACGACATGTTGGTGCCATTAAAAGACAGTGTTTGATTTAGTCGAAATCAAAAATGTAAATCTTCTGAATGAAGTTCTTGATACAAACTTTTTTTTTTTAAGGTTTTATCGGCTCTAGTGGCCTTTATTTGATAGTTAATTGACAGTAAATTGTATTGACAGTAATTGACAGTAGAGAGTTATGAGAGAAGGGGAAGACATGCGGCAAAGGTTACCAGACTGGGAATCGAACCTGCGACCGCCGCGTTGATGACTAAGGCCTCCATGTGTGCTTAATCCCTGAACCACCACCTGAACCAGTTCTGTGGTCTGTTGTGTTTTTTTAAGGACTGTTTTTACCTTGGGAAATATTTATAGTTTTTACTTAAAAAAGGTTGTAGTATAATAATTTAGCCATACATTGAGTTAACTTTACCTATAGGGCAATTCGAAAATAATCATCTTAAGCCAGTCTTGTGTCTTTGTTGTTTTTAGTCGTTAAAAAAAGAGCTGAATGTCCCTGATCATCAAAGATTGTGAAATTGAAAACCTGTTTATCCATTTGGCTTAATTTCAATACATTTCAGATCTCAAATGTAAACAGATTTGTCTTTGTAGCCTTTTTTTTTTTTTTTTTTGTTAATTGATGTGCGAGCTTATGCGAGTGCTTGTGCCTAATTTGTGTTTAACCTCATAGTTGTATAGAGTTAAACTCTTGTTGCCAAAGTACATGTAGTCCTGACTCCCGAGGTTTTGAACAGCACATGTTTTATTCTTGCCACAGTGAATGTTAGTTTGAGTAAGATTTGTGCAGGTCATTTTTCCTCCTACCTCAGAGACACAAGAATAAACGCAGCAGGGCTGATAAACATTTAGACACCTGTCGTCTCCAATCTTACATTCCCAGCCTCAGGAACAGATGGAAGTCATGAGTTGTTTTAAACTTCTAATGGAGTCCTAATTGTGTACAGATTGCAGCGTTACCCGGATCCCCAATAGACACACGCACAGCCAACCACTTATTTCTCTCCTTTTGCCTTCCTAATACACCATTTTATCCCACCCGTCTCTCATCATTGTCCTCAGTCTTTAGCCACTCCTCTGGTCTCTGCTTCCTAGTCCCTCGTGCCCTCGCCTAGTACTTTTAGTATTGCATTGCAGTCGCCACTCCAACCTAACAAGCATAGCGGTGTGACTAATGACAGAGACATCCACCCACATTCATTTAAAAAGACAGCGCTGACACATTATTTACAGAAGGCCACACACACATGCACACGCGCATTTACAACTGTCAGAGTCGTTCATTTGTCCAAAATGCCACGCCCAATACTTCGTCCACTCTTCCTCCACATCCCATGGCCCAGATCTGGTGGTTCCAGGGGAGGAGTGAAGAGAAATAAACAGTTAATTAATCCACCATTGGCTCAATCGTGCAGATTTATGCCTAATTAGCAAACCAGGCAATAAGGGGCCCCTGGGTACCCCTTGCAGCCAAGGCCCCCATCTACCAAACCAAAACTCCAGTCGTGTGTTTAAGAAGACATAAATATCAGAACGCACACAACTCCTCTTTCATCTCCTCGTGCTGAGGAGAGGGAATTTCTAAGGGAGAATTAATGTTCATTTAATTTTCCTTCTTTCTTCCCCCCATGTATTTGCATTCTTCAGGTATTTCTTGTCTCTGTGTTTCTCTAGCTCACTTTCTTTCTATCTCATATACACAAGGAGAACAGGGGCCTTTTTTCATAGCTACTACATCTGCAGGACACATGTTCAGTGTGTGTACATTTGGGAGGGTTTCTGCCGACCCGTGAATTAGTGCGTGTTAGCTTAAAAGAAAGATGTCCAGGCTTGTGTCTGCTGATGGTGAAAGTATGTTTTTCTTATGTTCTGACCATTATCCCTTGTTACCAAAGGCTAATCTGTCTCCCTCAGTTTGATTCATGTCTTTCTCGAGCCAACGGACAAAGCCGGGGCCAGTCCCCGGCTGCGGACTCCAGAGTAAAGATTGATGTGATCAGCTTCGCTCCTACTCGCAGAAAAAACGTTTTTGAGCTGTTGTTTAATGAGCATGTTTCAGCTTAACAGAAGCTACCAAAGATGTTCCCAAAGTCATTTTTCCAAGTCAAGTGTAAAGTCTTTCAGTGGCAAGTGCGACTTAAATCCTGCCTTTTACCTAAGTTGAAATCCAAATTCTAAATCAAGACTAAGACTAGGTCCGTGGTGTTGCCTTAAATCCAAGTAAATATAGATAGATATAGTCTCAAGTCTTTTGCTCCAAGTTAGATGTCAATCCAGTAACAGCCAAATTAAAGTCAAGTCTCATGTCACTGAGGGAAGAGTTCAATTAAATTGTCCAGCTTTTCCCCCACGTTAAGGAATCAAAATGCTTAATTCTCTGAGGAGCAATTTCAACTGATGTTTTAAATCTTTCACGTCGCAGAAGTTTCAAGTCGTTAAGGAACTAGTAGAAGTCAGGTCTCAAGTCTCTGAGAAGTAGGTCAAAGCCACATTTCAATCCTAGTTTTAACCACGCCGGTTTTGACTTGGTCTTTGTCCTCCTGGACCTGCAGGTATGTCCACAGCTTGTTCAGTAACTACTCTCCGCTAACATTTGCTTGTGATTCATGCAATCCATCAGAGATGAGTAGAGCGGCACGACTGAATTGCGTATGAAGATGTACTACTACATTTTTAACCTGATGAAGCTATGGATCTATGGGAGACTTTCTTAATCCCACAGGAGCAAAATCTATAATGTTGCAAAAATACAGTCCCAACAACAGATGTCTGAGAATTAGTGTAGATGAGGGGGAGTGTAGTGAGGGTTGTCTCCAGATCAGACCTAATCGGTGGCATCAGCTGAAGTGAATAAGCTAGGTGTCACTCCTATTGGCCAAATATGTGGATATGCGATAGAGAGCTGTGGATTAAATCCCTCTGCCGGCATTGTTGGGTCTTCCATGCGAGCTTGGCTTTTCTTCCCTCACGCTTAACACACCGACACATAACAGCACCAGAGCAGTAATGATAAACGTCTAATCCCCGCACACACATACGCCATTAAACCCAATGGATTACAGTTTGGGGAATTACAGGAAGGATTTCTCTGTCTTGCTCTTTCCTCTCCTCCTCTGCTTTCAGTGCCCTTGCTTGTCAACAGCCCCACTTGGCCCAGGCTGCCAATCCAAAGCTTTGATGAGGCAGTGTCAGCTATTTGTTTGGCCAAGCACAAATGAATATCTGAATGTGCAGAAGAGAAAGACAGAGAGATGCAGAGACAGAGGAGCTGATGAAGAGGCAGAATGGCCATCCTAATCTGCCACCTTCTTCCTCCTATCCCTCTTTTTGTTGTCTCCTTCACAGGTCTGTCGCTCTCTTCCTGCCTCCATTCTTAAGTCAGTCTCTCGCCCTTTATCTCTTAAGCACAGACTGAGCCAGTGTGGGCTTGCAGATGATTACCAGTGTAATCACTCACATTTTAGATGATCTGATAGGAGAAAAAGCCTACAAATCATCTTAACACCCCCTAAATCCCCTGAACTCCATCTCCCGTAGACGGTGGCCAACAACTACTTTATTTTTGTCCTCAATATCTTCTTTCTTTAACTGTAGGCCAGGAAATTCCCTGTGAAAGCTCAGTTAAAACAATGCCCCAGTAAGCTCATTCTCCCAATATTCACTGCTTATTTCTGTGTAATGTAAGCCCTGGATTTGCCAGTGTAAGAAGATTGATGCACAATATGAGTACAAGTGGGGTTGATGTAGCTAACTTTGTGCTAAGTGGCGCTTTCTGCGCCTTAGTGTGGGTTGCTGATCAGTAACAAGGATCAGCAAAAACGGATCAACTTAAGTGTTGTTTTGCTTTCGAATGGGTCAAGTGACGGTTTAAGAGTAAATCGAATCTTCAACTCACATAACAAGCAACGTTTTAACAAGGTTCAGTAGTTTTAACTTCACAATGAATACACTTCCAATTGAATGTTGTGACATTGTTGCATAATCTCTCACTTTTACTTGTGCTTAAATAGATTCGATTTTATATAAACCGGACTTGTTTTCTTTCTTTGTACTCCACTGTTCGTCCCGTCTCTATAAACTAAACTCGAACCAAAATGTACAAACATCTGATTATCTTCACATAGAAGAGCAGAAGGCTTGTTTCAATCGCTGCAGTTGAAGACAAATCAGATTAAACTCAACAGCCACTGAAAAAAGTGTAGTAAGTAAACAACATTTTTTTACAGAAAACTGTAAAATCGGAATGTTTCTTGAGATTTAGGAAGATCGTGGGTTTTAAAATCAAAATTACTCCTTCTGGGTAATCCCTCCTTTTCAAATAGATGCAGAAATATCATCAGACCTGAATGCTTTTAAGAATGTTTCATCAACATTGTGGTGATCTAGATAATTGCAGATTTATGCTCTGCGTGTCTGTCCTGTAACAATATTTCGGTCCTGAATATGTAAGAAAATCTTGCAGCTCGGACGTTGGTAAATGTTTTGGTTTGGTTCGAAATTGTGATTATATCTTTATGACACCATTGGCTCCTGGCCCAGCCATGTATTTTGAGCAGAAGATGACTGTGGATAAATTTATTGTGTATGATACTTCATTTCTGGGTTTAAATGTAATCTTAAAGCCTTTTCTCATTTTACTGCACAAATCTATGTTTAGTCTGTTGAGCAGCTGCACTAGAAACATATTCTATATATAGGTTACCAACAGAAATGTTCTACAAATATTTGGCAGATTTGGTTACACAAGACTTTCTTATCTTCTTACACCACAGCTTCTTGTGATCTATTTGAGGTTCTGTCGTTTTAGGCTTTATTTGCACATCAGGTGAATTTGACCCAAATCCACTTTTTTGTCCATATGCAATTATGTCCAACTTTTTCATGACAGACTTAACAACCCAATTCCAATCTTTCCCACCACAACAGAAATCTGACTTACTTCCATATGAGGTACTAATTTTAATACGTATCCGATTATTTTTGGATCATTTTGATCCGTATCTGGACATGGACACAAATCCACAAGCGGTAAAACCCAAAACTAAGTGAAGAAATTTGAGCAAGCTGAGAACACAGTGTAATTGTTGTCCTAATTGAGTTCAAATGAAAAATTAAAGGTCATCTGAATGTATTTAGTGCTTTAAGACCCATTACCTTTTTAGCATGTGTGATTCAGCTTGGAACTGTTAAATATACTTGAAGGTGTCCCCAAGCATCAGAACTGGAGTCCTAAGAGGCCAGCAGTGAGGCTTGTGGGGCAGAGGAAACAGATTACTTTGGTCTCGGGGCACCAATAGAAGGCCAGATGCACCAGCAGGGGCCCCTTTTCTTTTATTCATTATCCCAGTGGATCTGCCCACAGGTCCACATGAGACCTGCTCACTTTGGACCGTGCTCACACTATAAACCAGCTTTACATAAAGCGCTTTCTGCAAAATGATTTATATCGTCAAACAAGAAACACTTGGTGCTTTCGCCGTGGGTGATGAGATTTATGGTGGTTAAATGTAGCTACAGTTGTTTTTAATACACCATGAACAAGTATCTTTAATAAATGCATGTGCATCATTTAGCACTGCTGTTTCCCTGTAATGAGGCATATGTGTGCGCGGGTGTATGTGTGTGTGTGTGTGTGTACGGGGTGATAATCCTGTCCCCCGTCTGCAAAGCCCCAGTGAAACCCCACTAAGCCACTTCATTCACTTTGATCCAGTTTTGGGGGCCAGTTTAATTTCCCATAATGCCACTGATCAATGATTTCCTTTCAGCGCTGATGTAATTAATGGTTTTAAGCCAATTTTGGGCTCCTATTTGACAGTGTTTTGGGGCTGGAGGGGTGTATCACCAGAGGAGCTTTAAAGAAAGATCAATATCAACTCACTCATAGACTAGCATGAACATTTCAGCTGCAGAGTGCATGTGCCTAGAAGCATTTATAGTTGCGTGAGCTTCATCAATTAACATTTACTTTGCCTTTCCTCTTAAACCACAACATTTGGTGCTGTTTGGAAAACTATGAAAATGAACGGTTCCAACAATTAAAGCCGTTCCCTTAACAATTAGATCCCATATGCATAATTCATCAGATTAATTATGGATATGGTATTACCCTATTAAGAAAGGGTTGTTTTATTAATTAACATGATTAAGTAGTTAGCGCTTGTACAGGGCGGCCTGATTGCAAATGGTCAAATAATTAATACAGGCTTTCATTATTGTTGTCAGTGATCCTCAAGTGCTGTTTGGTCCCTAGAACAAATGAGTTAAACTTTAATCAAATGGCCAAAACACAGACCTCTGATCCACAGAGCAGACGAACAGCAAAAGCCGCGTTCCGCACTTCGCTATATCTCATCCTGACGGGTGCACAGAGACACTACCGACTGATATCAGTGTTAAAGGTTGAGTTAATTACTTTGGTTTGTGATGAAGAGGCAAAACATGGTTCGGATATTCAGAGTATATAGAGTTCTCCTCTATTATTGCACCTATAGATCAATAAAAAGTATAAAATCCGTTTTTCTATTGTCTTTCATTTTGATGCAGTTTTCATACATGTGACCTGCATACGCAGAAGATGGTTGATGAATGTAGTTTTACCTCAAGCAGTCACACAGATGTCAATTATTCAGAAAATTTGGCCAAAGTCTGAGAGTAGAGACTTGTCGGGATATTGAGAAAAACGTTGAACACTACAAATACTCGGAGCTCCACTTGACTTTCTATTTCTTTATTTTTCTAAAATATCTAAACTTATTTAGATATTTCTGTCCCTTTTCAACAGGGAGCCGCCAGCCACACCTGACCAGCAGCCTTCTCTCTCATTTACCTCTCTAGCCTTTAAACTACGTCCTTCCTGCGGGACTGACACACTTGTGTGAAGAGCTCCAGCCTGAAATTACCAGCGAACCATTTGCCAAGTCTGACTAAGTTGTCATTACTTAAAAAGCCTCTGAGTCTTTTCACCCTTTTGAAGTGTGTCAGAACGTAGATGCCAGCACCCTTCAACCTTGTTTGGCTCTTAAGTTGCGTGTGTATTTGAGTGCCGGTGTGTGTGTGTGTGTGTGTGTGTGTGTGTGTGTGTGTGTGTGTGTGTGTGTGTGTGTGTGTGTGTGTGTGTGTGTGTGTGTGTGTGGACTTCGCTGTTTCCATTTTGCTGGCCACTCTTTAAAGTTGATCACTGGCCTGTTTGCAGCCAGGGAGGACGGGGGTTGGGGGCATGGCATTGAGTTGTTTCAAATGGAACCAACCTAAGCCTATATGCAAACAAAACCCAGGGAATTAGGGGGAACTAAGCTGGGCTGTTCACAGTAACTCCCCCCGGCCAACGTTGAAGCACAGAAGAAGAGCTGAGTAAAACCGAGGAGGGAGACAGGGGCAGGGCAAGGCTCTCGGTTCTCATGAATGGCCTGTTCTTTTAATTGTGTTAAACAAAGCATCAGGGACTAAGTAATGGGGTTTTAAAGTGAAGCACATTTGGATGAATTGTGTAACGCCCTGTGTGGGTGTGAAGCAGAGAGAGATAGAGACACCAAGGGCGAGTGGGCGGTTATTGTGTGGCAAGAACAAAAGGTAGAAGTTGGCAAACTGAGGCACCCGTCAAAAAAAAAAAAAGAAAAAACAAAAAGAAAAAAACCCTGGATCCAAACTGGTCGGCTAATTACTGACATGCATTGTTGAGGTGGGGGAAAAAAAAAAAAAAAAAAAATCGGATAGAGATTTGTTTTACACTACATCCTCCTCGCGTTTAGTCAGAAACGAATCCTGTAATTTGAAAAAAAGAAGGAGAAAGCTAAGAAAAAGAAGCAAGCATACAGAGGTAGAAGAGGGGATTGGAGATATAAAGCCATGGGAGTGTAAGAGAACAAAGCGACGCTCGTAATACTTTCTTTATTCTTTCAATCCGAGCTCTCAAACGCCAGCTATGGACTGGTATTTACATTTCTCCGCTGAAGAGTTTTGGGGCAGTGGAATGTTTATGGAACTAAATGAAGAAAATAAATAGGCCTGCAGTGCATTTACACTTGCTGACATGATTCATATTTTTAGGTCGGTTATGAAAGGAACAAGAGCCTCAAAGGTTTCCAAGGTGGTCGGAGTAATGTAGAGGCTGCAGTTAGGAAACGCAGAGGCCGCGATCTTGAGTGGGTTGTAATGCACAGTTATCTTGAGGAATAATTTACAAAGAAAACCGTAGGTGGAGGGAGAAAAGGTAAGACTGAGCGCTCAGATTATTAATATCTCTTGTTTTTTTTTTCTTTTTTTGCAGAAAGTGCTAACATCTCCTGACATGTTTGTTCTGCATCAGACTTTGGTCTGTCAGTTTTCTCAGTCTTTGCTCCTCTGTTGTATATTGACAAGTGTTTTGGAAAAAGAAATAGCTTGTCATCCACGAACTATGCCGGGATTTTCTTTCTCTCTCTGCTTTTCCACTTTTTTTTTTTTTTTCTTCTTTTTTTCAAATTACCACGGAGGTTTCATGAGCGTACGCCGGCGATTTGGAGATGAAAGGAACTGAATCAACCCGATTCCTGCCCTGCCACTGAGCCGCTCAAACTCCCTGACAAAGCTGTCAGACTCCATTTTGGCTCCAGCTGACAGAGTAAACTTGCTCTGCCATTTACAATCAACAAGAGGCAGTGCAAAGAGTCCCGCTCCTGCCCGTGTCAGAACCCTCTGACTGCTCCTCTATTCAAAGGCATCGAAAGTGTTTTTTTCTCCTCTTTGTCTTTTCTCTCTTTACAGCATTTTGAACATATTCAACCTCAGACTTTTAGATTCGGTCTTCTGTGTCTTTTTTTCAAGTTTTATCTTTTTTTTTCCCAAGTGAATTAGTTGGATTTTTGTAGCACTAACACACTCAAGCACAGGATGTGTACTATGTTAGAAAAATGGATAATTTTGCCGGTCATTATCAGGGAAAGATCTCGTCGTATCACTTTTGATTAACTTACATTTCTCCTCGTTTTCGGCCTTCATGATGCTCCCGACACTCTTTATGAGCTTTAGCATCACTGTCATCTAAATCAGTGTGCGTTGAGGGAAACGAGAACCTGTTTGACTTTAAAAACGCATTATCGGTGTGATTGAGCATTAAGTATGATAAGGGTAAACATGTAAACATCACAGTTTGACTCATCTTTTTTCTAGCTGATCAGCAGGTTCAGCTAGAAAGGAACTTTACACGGCTGAGGAATACACTCTGAGGCCTTTAGCTCTTTCTCAAAACTGGTATGCTTATAGGTGAAAAAAATATATAATTTAGAGCTTTTACATCACTGAAGCCATTGCCGCAACAACACGTAATCTAGTTTTTTTCATGCCTAAGCTCTCCACAGTTCCGTGATACTTGGTTTGTTAGTTTTTATTGAACGTTGAGATCAAATTGACAAACACTGACAAGCAATAGTAAACCACAACAGGAGATTAGTGTGCTTTACATTTACGAGACGGGTAATCTGACTATGGGGATAATTTAGAAAGCTGTGGTGTTTGGCAGTCAAAGTAGTTTTGGCACAACCTCGTTTAATGTTTATATATTTATTTAACTATGTATAAATTTAATGAGTTCAGATAGATTTTGTTTGCTCAAACAGATATTCAGCACAGATCAACTACATAAATGTTCACTGCAATAAGCATTGTTCTACTGCACCCACACACACAAGGCTGCTTTCAGTGCAGCTGTTTCTGCTCCAACTTTTTGTCTTTACCCTTATGAGGAAATGATTGGCAGCTAATCTTAAAAGAAGAAATCATTTAGTTGTTGCACATTGTCTCCAAGCTTCTCAGCTGAATAATCTTATCACTACTGCTGCTTAACCTTACCTGATTGTTCCCAGGAGGAGCTATCAAACCTGGTTACAAGTGAAAGTTTAAAGTTCTGCACTCGATTCACAATTATCTAGTCTTCATAGTTCTTTAAAGCCAAATCAAGAGGTTAGAATATAACCTTTCCACCACATGCTGGTTATTCGTTTGCATTGTAGCCATGAAGGTCAACTTTGGTCTTCATGTTTAACCCACTTACTCTGAATTTCTTCTCCATATAAAGAAAAAAAAAAATGTATTAAAATGACCCGGATCCTTCCAGGAACCACCCAGGCTCAACCCTGCCGTGAACTACAATCTGCTAGAACGCAAGGGATGCTTGACAAAAACATAATGTTTCCCATCATGCTCGACAGTCTGTTCGTCAGTGGCGTTGGTGCATTGGACCAAACGAATTTATTAATGAAAACAGAGTTCTACCTCAGTATTCTTCAACTTTACATCACTAGCTCAAGTCATTAGCAGCATGACTGAAACTTGGACACGGTTGAGTCCAAAGGGGTCAAAAATCCCAAACCAAACTCATTTTGGCAGGTCACCCTTAAGATTAGGAAAATCCTCATTTTCACCCTTCTGAAAAAGTGTGTCTACTTTGTTGTTGAGTTCAGCCAGAATAAAGTTTACTTGGTCAAGGCCATAAAAAGGCTATTAAAAAGCAAATGCCGAAATTTGCATTTCGAAACCTTAGTTTTAGAAACTGAGGTTTCTAAACCTTAGTGTATGTTTCTCATTTTGAATATGTACGCTATCAAAAGATTCACAATAAATTCAAAGTTTGCACAAAAACTCCTGTTTTCAAAAATAATTTGTCACCTAATGTTGCACTATTAAGAAGTTGATTTATTAATTTAAAGCCTCCAAATTAACCTAAAATTAATAGGTAAGTGTGTGTGTGTGTGTGTGTGTGTGTGTGTGTGTGTGTGTGTGTGTGTGTGTGTGTGTGTGTGTGTGTGTGTGTGTGTGTGTGTGTGTGTGTGTGTGTGTGTGTAATTCTTGCTAGCACTGTAGGCAGTCAGTAGTTTTTCTGGTGACTGCAGCACTTCCCTCTCTCAAATCCCTGTTGATATTTTTCTACCGACGTGTCAAAGAAACAAAATAAGAATCTCGTGTCCGAGAGGACATACAAAGGACAAGAGACAGACATGAGAGAGGGAGAAGGTGAGGAAGGATGCTTGTTCTCTCAGAGAGTGGTGCTCCTGGTGTGAGAGAGGAAGAGTCTCCTTCTCTAGCTGAGCTTTTCATGTCGAAATACCCGGGAGAGCACAAAAGAAAGAGATACACAGAGGTGAGATGGTGCCATGAGGTGTTTATCAGGAGCTTTTAAGCTTTGACCCAGCTTCACCACCAGTCTGTGAAACGGAGCTGCAACTGTAAGGCCTTTAATTGGCAAGTAACTATTCTAGCTGATAAATCTACTACTAAATAATAAGAGATTCACATATCAAAGTATTCTGGACAATTTTGATGTTTTTTTTTTGTAAAGCTTTGACCTGCAGAAACAGATTTTAGCTGATTTTTTTTTTCTTTTACAGTTATGTCTAACTGTAATACAAAGGAATTACGAGAACAGCTTTAAAATATTATTTCTGCAGCTTTCCTGCTGTAAACAGTCATCAGTTGTTCAGACTGTTTGAGAGAGCAGTCGTAGTACGACATGGTTTTGCTTTTGTTTTAAAACAAAGTCAGGGTAATTTCAGAGTTTACTTTTCAAACTGGCTTTAGCGCCTGTTATTAACAATTAGCATGCAAATATAAATCCAGCTTACGAGTCAAAATGATACACAGTATTTTGATTGTGAGAACCAGATAAGATTTTGATTAAGATTAAGAATCTTTACAGCAGTCTAATTCTGAGATGGTGTCAATGCCAGGAAAAAATGGAAAATTCCCAATATAATAGAATACAACTTTGAAATAACATGAAACATTTGTGTGGAATCTCTTGTCAGTGTAGAATTATCCAGTTAAAGTTTGTCTCTTGAATTAATTTAGATTTCATGCAAGAGACGATAAAATGTCTTTATATAAACTGTGAAATATTTTTTTTGACATAGACGTTGAGATGTTGACTTTAGCATCATTGACGGCTAACAGTTGCCTCTCACTGTACTTTGTAGCTTAACTGTCAGTACGGCGAGGTTCATGTTTTTTGGTGGTTTATTGGAAGCGAGCAATTTTAACTTGGTTGGGCCAAGCTGGCTTCTTCAACAGTTGGTGGCAGTCAGCTCCACAAATAATAAGAGCAGAAAATATCCACGCCAAAATAAAGGTCTCAATTCTTATTGGTTAATAATTTAAAAACCAAAGTTAAGCGACCTGCACAGGTTTTAAATTTCAAAAGCAATCTTTGCTGTACTACATTTAGCCTTTCTGTCATGTTCTGGAGATTTTATTCCCTCTCACAGTTTGAATACATTTCAGACGCATCTTATCATATAATTGAGACAACAGTTTTCTTATAGGTAGATTCTTAAATCTGATGTACATCTTTGGATGCCATTTGTAAACATGTCACTAATGCTGGAACTAACAGACTGTAAGTCTCTTTTCTCAGTAACAACATCCACACTAAAGAGCTATAAGGTCAGCCTGACCTGTCTGCTCTCACTGTGGTGCATTTAGTGACCTGAAAAGGATCAGATGTGTGTGTTTTCAACTAGTCGGGTCAAACTGAAGCCTGTCTGATCGCGGTCAAAGGTCAATTTCTTGGTGCAACTCTGCAAATAATAATTGTACAATAATAATTTATTACTATAAATGTAACATACCGGTATATATATCAGTAGACAAAGTTACTGAAAAGATTTTATTTGTGATTTTAAACTGCGACACATACATATAATAGGTTGCCTAACCTTTATCAAACTAACTTGACTGCAGTGTTTTTGAAGCTCTACCTGAGATCTGATTGATGCTTAAGAGGAGGTTTTAGTCTGCGTTTGTGCACCTTGCACCACGGTTACTTTCATTGCTTTGAAGTGGAATAAAAATTTCAAAACCTCGTTTCCATGTTAGACACTAAAACGGCTCCCTCACCATTACAAAGAGCAAATTCCTCTCCCAGATTCGTTTATTCTGCCGTTGCTCCACCCAGTCAGAGTTGTCGTCCTGGCCGGACTCAGCATGGTCCGGTTCAGCTCGGAACGAGCGGGCGAGTCCTTAATCTCTGTGCCGGCATGTTAATTTTCAAGTCAAAGGGGCAGCTCCCTTTTCATCACGGCGGAGGCTGTGGAATATTCAGCACGCTGCAGATGTTCATGAATAATGTCTGTGGCCAAACCCCTGGCTGATGGGGGTGGGAGGCGCAGAAGAGGAGGGAGGAGAGAGAGAGGTGAGGGGGGCGAGCAAGAGAGGGGGGAGGTAGCGGGGCCAGATGAATTACACGTAGGGGGGATCTGACAGGCGGCGTGAAGCTTTGTGATCATTCCAAAGTTCTAATAATCTCTCTCACCTTCTCCATCTCCCCAGTAATGAAAGAGAATAGGTGATTGCACCCCAGGCTATGTTCCCCCACGTAATGACTCCTCCAAAGGCACAGAGCCGCCAAGGAAAAATGAACTTTGAAATAGTGGCGAATTGGCTCTGACAGAGTGATAGACCATGACACAGATTCTGTAGCAAAACAGACGTAGTGCTAATTGATTATCAATATTTTAAGCAAAGTGATGAAAATAAGCATTAAGAGATGAGAAAGAGGGAAGAGATAAGGTAGCGCAGTGCACTGCCTTCAGCGGGGGCTGTCATTTGTCCAAATCTCCCTCAGTCTTTTTTTTCCCCCCCTTGCATTCAGCCCCCCGCACCCCCCTTTCATCCCGCTCCTCACCACACACATGCCTTGTTGTTTCTATGGGTTTTCTTCATCCTCTTTCATAATCTGGTACAGTAGCTTTAATTGTCCAAAATATAGATGAACTTATTAGGATTGGGCAATATGGCTTAAAAGTACAATCTATAATTTTTTAAATTTTTTTTTCTTACCAGATCCAATTTCCGATTGTAATGGAAATTGGATCTGGTGAGAAACTTCCTTTTCTAAAAAAAAAAGGAATTCTAAATGACAGGAAATATTTTTTAAAAGTGTCTTTTATGTCAGTCAACCCATCTGAGAGTTGTGCTGTTGTGTTAAAAGGTTGTTTCCATTAACTAATAAGTTTTAGCATTTAAACTAATACCAAAGAATAACTTCACAACATGTAAACCCAAGGGGAGCATTAATGGGGAACATGTTTAAAATTTCCCAAAAATGTAATCTTTAAAAACCAAAAGTTATAACTGATAAAATCAATTTATCACCCAGTCCTGAAAGTTATGTTGTTTTTACAGTGGTTTGCTCTATTACGTTTACCTGCAGTTCATGGTTGACTGCACCATATCAGGGTTGTATCAGTTATGTTGCCCCTTCAACTTTAGTCTTTAGAAGGACAATAATCTCTAACTTCAACTAGACCACAGACAGCGTTAGCCTAACCCAACATGGGTTACTCTCCACCACATGGGTACATTTATGAAGTGGAGAGTGAATTTGATCAAGTAACAAAGGTGCTCAAGCTTCCAGATGTCGAAGTCAGTAGAAGAAGAAGAAGTGAATAACAATGTGGCATTACAGGCCTGATTTAAAGCTGCTGGCACAGACCAACAAACTTTCTCAATAGGATATAGAGAGTGAGCTAAACGGGCCTTGATGCCAAAGCTGTTTTTCAGTAAGCAGTGGCTATTTTAGCAAGTAAGCAGTCAGTATTGAGTATCTTAAATCTTCTCTGTTCTGCCCTTTGCAGCGTTCGCTGACTTTTTAGCAGCATGGAAAAATTATAATGTTTTTTTTCTATTTTATATCTCTTATAGAGAGATCCAATCTCTCATTACCTGGATGAGTCACCTGGCAAATCATGAGAGCTGCCATCGACAGAAATTAAGCATAATATTACGTTTTGAGAGAATGAAGTAATGTAATTATGACTGCAGCATTTTTATGAGCTTATTCTATTAAAACTGCTTCACAACCTGAGAAATAAACTAATATTCATCATATCGACACCAACCATTGGACCAGTTTAAACCAGGACCACCAAGTTTGTGTCTATCCGCGGTTGCTTCTGTAATGTCAGTTGTGCTTGGCCTCGCTGACACCGCCGGGGTCCCGGCGCTCCAGCCTTTCTTTTCCAATTGGCCGCCCTTTTGAAACCCCTAGTGTCCGCGCGGCGAGTAGCGGCCCTCGTTTTACCTTTCATGTGCGGGGGTCCAGAGAGATTTAAGTCCCATTTGCAGCGACTGCCGCCTCAGCGAAAGACATGAGACGCACTCTAGGTGGTGTGCCATTACAATGGCATCCAACAGGCTTTCAACTTGGGAATCAGAGCCTATTCTCTGCTATTCAACAACACGCTCAAGTGCATTCATACTTGAACAACTGAACAGACACGACTCACACATTCACGAGACACCTCTGATCTACAACACAACCTCCTTATCTTTCGGTTTCTATGTTCATCCCTGTTTTTCTAACAATAAAGAAGCAATTGTTACAATTCATGAACACAGAACTGCCTTCAAATTTAAACAGTAATAATGTCATCGGCATTATTAGTTACTATTCTGCATTTACTATACTTGGACAGCAAAAAGGCAGCTTTTCTCATTTCTACCTCGATTGACTTTCCTATTACTTTAGTTCAAATGCAGTCTGTGTTCAATTTGCAGAGGCTTAACAACACTCTTATTCAAAGCAAGAGTTTTAATATGCACACATGCAGAATTACTGCAGGCCAGCCGGTTGATATTAGGTTTCTTGACTGGCAGGTTTTCCACCTGATTTTTCACATCGATACGGTGCAGTTCACACCTCGTTTTTCTCCACAAATTTCTTCTATCTGGAAGAGTTACTATTATGTTATAGTGTGACAATTTAAAGGTTAAAGGAGAGAAAAATAAAAGGTGGAGGAAAACAAAGTACAGCGTGAGAACATAAAAGAAACAAGAAAACTACATAGGCATTAGGAGGAGACAGTAGATTTTAGAGCTATGAAAGACTTGAACTTGAGGTTGAGATGTCATACAAAGCCCCCAGGATACTTAATATTTTACTGTGTGATCCCTGCATTATAGATTTTTTCTGATTGCCCTCTCATGACCTTTTTGATGCTCATACACAATGCCGATAGGAAAGTTTCCGTCTACAGAACTTTAGTGTTTATGCAAAATGGATGCTTAGACTTTCAGCAAACCAGCAAAACTAAAACTGCCATTTTAAACCTAAGAAATAACAGGAAATCTTCTAATATTCAGTAAGAGAACATGTTTGATTTAGAAGTGGTATTTCTATGCTGAGAATTTCAAGGTTGAACTTTGGCTTAACTGGCTATTATGGTACAGAAACCATGATTTATCGTTGGTATCGACCTCGATATTATAAGTTCATACAACCCCTTTTTTCGCCGTGGCTTTTCACATTTTGCTTAGGTAGACTTACTAAATTTGATGCCAAAACGACAAGTACTCTCAGTTGCTTAACTTCAGTGTACACCCAGAGGTTACTACTTGGTAAAACCCACACAAAACCATGGCAAATTCACAAAGGTGTGTACACTTTGAGATGCAGTGTAAGGCACTTTGCTTCTGGTGCATTATTGAGTCGAAGAAAAGAACGTAGTTATTAGTAAATCTGTCAGTCTGATTCTGAATAGATCAATTAGTCTTTCTGGGACATAGGCAAGACAAAATGTCTAAAATCCACTTAACAGTTTAGATGGAGGAAAAATGCTCTATCTAAATATTACAACATGTCTTGCAAGAAGAGAAGTAAATGAAAGGACCTAATGTTCTACACAGTCAATGGAGTCGGATTCTCTTTCCAAAGAAGAACATTTTCTGAACGTACGGATTAGACTGGCCTCTTTACAGCAAGGATCCAAATCCAGGTAGAACATCGCTAACTTGGATTTCAAGTTTCATACTTTCATGTATTAACTTCCACCGTGAACTCTCTTTTAGTTGTTATAGCATGGTTAAAAAAAAAAGAAAAAGAAAGAAAAGGAAAGCTTTTAAGAAAACAGTTTTCTTAGAGTTTGATGCAGGACGCTGACTTGAACTAAAGTGAAAATCTTTAGTGGTTAAGTGCTTACTTAAAAGAAAAGAAAAAAGCGTTGAATAACCCAAAGTTTATGGATTGAGTTTACATTTCACTTTAACATTAAAACGAACAATTCACACCGTCCCTATTGCTCCATAGCAGCGCGCAAAGATCAGCACATCGCTGAGCCGCGGCGTCTTGCTCCTTCATTCAGACAATAATTAGACTCTGAAGCATCCATTACATCTAAACTGTAGAGGACCTAATTGATGTAGCGCTCAGCATCACAATATAGCCGTGAAAAGAAGAGAGCTTCTCAGACGATTTCAAATGAATAATTGATCGATTTTGTAAGATATCTCTCTCTAATTGTTTAGTTTGTGAATATTTCATGGGTGTCATTAATTCAGCTTTGTGATTGTAGTAAAAGGAAACACGGGGATGAGAATCCCTCAAGTCTCCTGACTGAAAGATGTCTCGGCAGCACAGGAAAGGACTGCAATTTTCTGTCCTCCTTTTAAGAACTTTTGTTTTATTGATCTAAAATAAATGGCTTTATTAATTATAAATTGACTCCAGGATCTAGAATACCCCTATTGAATATTATCTTGTCATAATATTCCAGATTAAATGATGCTTTATAGTTGTAAAAATCTGTGCAAACTTGTGGTACAGCGGTGAACAGATCCTCATGCACCTGCAAGTTAACGCTCAGATCTAAGTCAGACTTGTGCTGCGTGCTGTGCCACCCAGTGGATCTTCAGGGTATTACGCCTTCTTTTTTGTCAATTTTTAACCTAACACCAGCAGTGTCCAAAGGCCCACTATCCTGCATGTCTCAGTTCTTTTCCTGGTTCAACGCACTTGAATCGAATGATGGCTCATTTGCAGTACCTCCACTGAACTTTGACCTGCTGAGGAGAAAGCTGGACGATTTGAATCAACTGTGTTGGAGCTAAAACGGACTGGACGCCTCTGCTGTACTCCTAAAGTGAAAGCATCGTGTTTGTGTTTTCGCTTTAGAGACAACACAGCTGGCATCCTTTGAGGAAGTTCTTTATTATACAACCCAGCTGGGGTATCCAAACCTGTTAAACAATAAAACCCAACTTTTGATTGGAAAAAAAGAGAGTGATATTAGTGTACTGCTCAAATTGGTGTACATTTTGTTGTTTTTCATATAGAGTCATCAGTTTTATACTTACATTTTCTAACTATTATTACATTTTAATGTTTTTAAAGGTGCACGGATCAGGGTTTTTTCCCTCTGCTGACACTGATAAACTGGGTTCTTTGGAGATTGAGCTGCCACTGATCATTATGGCTTGGGACAATAGTACGCCAAGCGGTTTCTGCAGGTCTTTTTGTTTCTTATTGTTGTTGTTTTCTATTATGGTGGTAGGACTTTGTATACAGAAAATGAAGGAATTAGATCATCCTTCATCAAAGCAGATGACCAAACCGCTATCTAGTTTTAACTACCTCAAAAAACACATGCTGTTGGTTGATGCTGGAATGGTGTGAGTTCTTAGTTTTAATTTATTTTCATGCATGCATCAAAAAAAAAAAAAGAAACAATTTCAGTATTTGACCTGCCAATAACAGATTAGCCCCAATAAATAGAAAAGTAGGTCACCGATTGGTACATCTCCAACTATTTTCTGTTTTAAGATTGTACACGTGTGGAATCTGTCTTCTCTCAGTCTGTCTCATCATCCGTCTGTCTCTCTGCTTCGCCTTTCTTATTTCAGACCTGTTTTGTGTCAGTCAGTGCGCGTACCTGTCTGTCCAACAACCCATTGTTTTTTTATGATTCTTTTGTCTCGACTTTTCTTCCTGTCAGGATTGCTTCTCATCAGCGTGTCAACACTTTTGTCTGCCCGAGTTCCAAACTCCTCTGTCTTTTATTTTTGTTTTTTGTTCCTTTATTGTCTTAGAAGCCTCTCTGGTGTTCTGTATTGGTTCGGGGGGCCCGGCTGGCGCGGTTTACTGTAAAGTGCTCAGCTGATTGGAGGGGACAGTTTTCCAATGGCGCCGCGCTGCCTCTAATATTCTGTTTGTCGTCGGGCGCAAGGCTGATTTATCACGCCTCCTCTGTTGCTGACATTCGGATTCACTTTGATTGGCGGTCGGACAGAATGACACCCGCCACGACAAAGCCCCACCAACATTTCTGTGGCTTTTACCATAGCTTCACAATGGCACAGTTGCATAAAAGTGATTTAGAATATCATCAGAAAGTTATTTTTTATTTTAATCTGAACTTGGGTTGTATTGTTTGATTGCTAAGATCAAATGGGATGCTGTCGGACTCTGTCCTCGTGATTGGATTGAATTTACTTTTTTTTGTAAGGTTCCTTGAGTCTTAATGTGTTGTGGTGCTATAAAAATGCACTGAATCAAATTAAATAAATTGAATTCAAAAAGTAAAAGTCATATCGTAAATGTGCTCACTACACAACTTAATACGTTGAACATGCTTGTTTTTCTTGAATTTGATGATGATTATGGTTTTTAACTGATGAAAACATCATAATATTGTATAAGACCAAAGAAAAAACATATTTTTTTGTCAAAGATGTGAGGAGAAATGCAGCATAGCAGGAGCGGTCTCAGCCTGTTGCTGTGCTGATGTTCAGGAAGACCAGGTTTCACTACACTGTGATGAGAGACCTTTATTTTGGTCTCGCATCTTCTTCCTGCTAGTAGAAAACATTTGAACCAATTTGCATAATAAACTGAACTTGACTTCACTCTTTGATAACTAGGGTAAAACGTAATGTATTTGATTGACTTGAAATCTCTCTGTATGACTGGATCAAATTGACATTTATCTTTATAAAGGGGCTCGAGATGACGTGTTGTTAATTGGACTGCAAGATTAGAAAATCTTGCGACGGTGGTAATATTGGTAAATATTGTGACATAGGAACGATAATAAATGCCAGTTTTTCTTTTTAACCTGTTCTTTTTGGCTGTTCTTCCATCACACTTTGACTTTTAATAACGCTTCAAATATGTCGTCCAACTATTGTTGCATTTCAAGCAGTCCTTTGCGATATGAATGATACTTCAATGGCATACTGAAGTGAACTGAAGTAAATTTTCCTTCAGGATTTTGAACTACTTAGTGGTGTCTATGAAAATGTGCAGAGAATCCATCTCCTTCATGTAAACATCAACAAGCTTCTGGTAAAATTCCTTTTGGATATTTCACTTTTCTTTTTTTTCCTGACATTGTATCCGGGTCTGGTGTGTTTTACCACAATTCCCACCCGTATCCTGCTTACTGTATTGTGAAACTCCCCCAAAACTCTTGAAGCAAGCTTTGCTCCACATTCCACTCTAGCCTGCTGCGATCCGTTTTACTTGTGGAGCTTTTTCTATCGCTTAACCTTTGAATGGTATGCTTGGAAACTTCTATATACGAGGCAGCCAGCTTCTTCGATGACCTTTTGTGGTTTACGCTTCGTGTGGAGAGAGTCAGTGACAGTCTTTATCGACTCTCAGGTCCAGGAGTCTTTCCCATGAATCTACAAGCTGCACTTTTATTTACTTATTTTACTTTGATAAATAATGTTGCCAATATTCAACTTTATTGAATATGGGATTTTGTTCACAAACATGTCGGTCTAATCTACTCGCATTTAGAGATGAACGTCGAGCTGTTCCACCATTTTCTAAGTGCTTTAAGTAGTTTATTGAGCAACAAAGGGAAACTGTCCTTTGACCTTGCAGCCTGACAATATTAGAACCTCACTCTCTACCTATAGTTACTCTCTGTGCCCAATTCGAGGCTTGATCTGGTCCACCTTTACATTAAATAACAAACCCTCCTCGCACACACAAACTCGCACACATATCCCTCCTTAATAACTCTATAACTCACCTAAGCCTTAGATTTAATTGCTTATCTGTTTGTAAACGCATTAACCCCTCTGCTGGATCTGTTTTGCTGCCATCCCGGGGGCCCGACAAGCTCCTCCGACTGCCGTACCTTACATCCAATGAATAGTCCTTCTCTGAGCGGTAATAGGGAATCAGCATCGTAGCAGCAAGCATTGGCGGCGTGTAAGAGATAAATCAGATTGGGGGTCTTGCTTTGCCAGTTTATTGAATCTAAATTGCGTGCGCGCTTGGCCCCCGCCGGCCCTACACGGCCCATCCATCTCCCGACTGATAATGGAGCGGGCCCGATTCCACCTGGTGGGAGCATTATTACATTTCCCCTCTAACGAGACCCGGCTAATCCTGCCAAGGGAGGAGGACGGAAAAGGAGACAGGAAGAGAATAGGAAAGAACAAGAGAGAAAGAGGAGGAAAACGTTGGTGGAAGAGGTGAGGAAGGAAGGAGAGAGGAGGGGGAGAAAAAAAAAAAACGTCCATCCTGGCAGCCTGCCTCTGCCTCCCACTCTCCCTCTTTTCTTCTCATTCTCACTTTCCTTCTTCTCTGTTGCTGCGCATAAAACATCTTCTAGCGCCATCAGAGCTACATGGCCCCTGGGCCCCTGAGCTGCAATTACACTCATAATCACAATGTGATTTCACTGACGCTCTCCACCTCCTCCCCGCTGACGCCGTCCCCTCGCCTTTCTGCTCTCCACCCCTGCAGCCAAGACTGAACGAAGTCTAAATGAAGTGAAAGGCTTCTCCTTCTCGGTAACACCCGGCCGTTTATTACCCGCTTTAATAAAAGTCCATCACAGAATTACCCTACAATGAACTGAAGCCACTCAGTTGCCGAGAAAATATACTTCCAATAAGCGGCCTCTGCTCGCAGACTCAGACGGGTTGCAGTTGTTGATTATTTTCATATACTTTTTTTTTTTTTTTTTCCCCTGTGCTGTTACAGCTGTAGCGTTAACAGGCTTTTCATGATGGTGCAGCAAAGTATGTTGCCTTCATGTTTTTAAAGCAGAGCTCCTTATTGATGTAATTAAATCACATTCCGGGCTCGGCGCTCAGCCTTACTTTCATTGTTTTGAGGGGGCAGGAGCCCCCGTGAGGCAGCGCACTGATGAGAGATGGATAAACAGTTTGATTTGCTGCTATTGCCCCCAGGCACGGTGTACCGGAGAGATGAGCAAGAGAAGGGAAGAGAAAAGCATTAAAAAAAAAAAGAAAAGAAAAAAAAAAAACGGGGACGGGTGGGATAGGGCAAAAAAAAAAAAAAAAAAAGAGGGAGCCTGTTGGAGGAGGGATGAAGGGATAGAAGGTGGAGGATAAACATGCAGAGAAAAAAAAGGCGACAAATCGTTCCTGTTGTTTGTGTACAAATTTGTGTGCACGCAGGCAATGTTTTTTTTTTTTTTTTCCCTCCTTTCTCTCTGTTATTTTTTGCTTGTTTGCCTGTTTCCCTCGCTGTCTTAGCTCTTCCTTCATCCTGCGTGGCCCGTATCTATCTGCCTGTCTCCTCAAATCCTCCCCCCCCCCCCCCCCCCACACACCCATACCCCACTCCGCTCTGTCTCTTACCTGCCTCCTGGTAGCCCCGAGCAAGGCGTGAACCAAACAACGAGAAGTTCATTCGCACACACACATAAACGTGTCTGTGCATACAAACAAGAAGCGGTTGCAAAGGTGTACAGGATTTTACAAACGGCAATGGTTTTGCCGCATTTCTTCAAGCCTAGTTTTCTTTTTTTGGGGGGTGCGGGGGTTACGTTTCGAATGTTCAACCCAGAACTACTGTTCCCTGGAACTTAATTTGCCAGAACCTTTTATTTTTCCTCAGCAATTAGTTCTATCTGTTTCCACCAAGGAGTCCAAAACCAAACTTTTTACCTCTGCTCATGCTCAGAGGGTCTCTCCTCCTCTTGCAAGGTTGTTGCTGGTTCAATCCCAATCAGAGGACACGGACCTTTGCCCACCACCGAAAACATTTACACTCAGTGTAAGCTATACAAACTATACAAGCTTATACTGAGTCACTCTAGATCTAAGTAACGATCTTTAAATCAATTTAACCAAACAAGTTTTCCCACCAGTGGCTGTTTTTGTTGATATGGGCAGTTGCCCTGGGCGGCTTGAGAGAGGGGGTGCACAAGCATCAGATAAAAATGTCCCTGTTTGCTTCTAAGAATAGATTATTAGACTACTTTGCATATCTTGTGTGGGACTGGTACCCATTTCATCCCACTTCAGAATTTGGATGTTTCCTGCGTTTTGATTGACTAGCGGGTGATTAAATTAGGGGGCTCGTCCAGCATGCCGCGTACGCAAAAACGTTTACCTTCGGACCATTTTTCAAACTTAAAAATGGATATTGATACACAATCTCAGGCAGACGTGATTGGTAGGATTTGTGTTTTTGAACAAAAACACTGTGAACCATTTTAACTTTACCAGTTTTGATTTCTCAAATGTGATTTTGATGAGGAAACAATTCCTTATCACTTCTTATTAAATGCATTCAAACATCATCTTACTAAGGCATTTGAAAGTATCCACTTTAAAACACTGAAATTTGGCATGAATTAATAAATGTTTGCAAACAAAATGCCAAATATTTCTGTGGGATCTTTTCAAATGACCAGAAAACATAAATTGTGAAGCAGTTTGAAAGAGGAAATGACTGAAATGAAAGTGTTGGGAGCTTCCGACCTCAGTGATAATTCCTACAGAGTCTTTATCGGGCTGTTTTTCACTAGTTGATTTCTGTCCTCAAATCTGACACAGAGTAGAATAGAAATAGAAACAGTTTTTGTTGACCTGCTGCGGGAAAATTCTGGTGCAACAGCAGCATCACAAAAAAACAAAATCTTAAAGTGTTGAAAACAATATATAACAAGATTAACCTTAACAACGCTAACATTAATAATAACAAAAATGTACCGAACAAGACAATGACAGAAAATACTGTGCAGTTATTGAAAATAAGATCATTTGAGCCTGGTTCCAGCGACGAAAGCGTTGTGGGTTGAAAGACATCGGAAACAATCTTCACTGCTACCTGCAGGTTCACCTTAATTTGAGCGCCCAGTAATTCTCGGTGCTTTGCCCCCAAACACATTCACCCTTCACCGCTCAGAGGAGACGGAGGAGTGTTCAATCATCCGTGTAGAGTCATTGTTGGTAAAGATGCGGAACCTCCAGACTTAACCAGCCGTGTCAGCCCTGTGACGGCTTCTTTGTCTCCACCAATTACCGAACAAAAGCGGCCGTTCAGCCGTCGGCCTCCTGCATCCAGACATTTTCGTGTACGGCTATTTGTACTTGTAGCACAAACTCTTTTAACGATCAGAACATATGTGTGCGCGGGCATGACGAGTGGTGCAATAAACCCCACTTGGACACCCACAGCTGTGCCCTAAAACAAACAAGGCTGCAAGCGCTCGCAAACACTTACACCCACACTCCTATTGTATTAACCAAAACAGTGCTGCGGTCTCATTCTCTTCCTCTCCCTTCTCTCCCGTCATCTCGTTCGCCTCAGTTTCTCTCCCCTGCTTTTCCCTCTTCTTTTCAAAGTTTAAACTCATTAAGTGTAATGATATTGGAGACTCAATTTTACATAGCTCACTCATCAACCAAGTGAGATAGCAATAAAGGCGAATGGCTCCACCGAGGCCCTAACACTGCAAAATAAATGATGCGCCGCAACGGAAATGTAATTAATTTAGAGGCAGTATTGATAGTCCTGCCATACACGGCATTATATTTTTTAATGCGGCTTAACATCTTGATTATTCGGAGGGAAAAGTGTGTGTGTGGGGTGGGTGGGTTGGGGGGGGAGTAGAGCAGAGACAACGTGGTATGTGATGAGGCCACGCTTAAGATGCCCTGACGAGTGTTTGTTCCCGCTGCCTCACTTTCTTTTAAGCTTTTCATTATACCAAAACGATAAACACCTCTTAGAAGGAAATGCTGACTTTGCGCAGGTATAAATAAAAAGCCGAGAAGGGTACCGTCTTGCAGCGAGATTATGTTTATGCAATGATAAATCCTCATAGCTTACAATGGGGATTTTTTTTTTCTCTTCATGAAAACATAAGTTTTGCAACCATAAAAGCTAAATATTGTTTCCTTTCTTGAGTTATCTGTTATAATTGATTTAAGAAAAAGGTAAATTTACTGTGAATTTCAGCACAGCTGTGCACTCGTTACAGTATATCATTATGATCCGTGGTTTTGGGGTCACAAGATTGAGACAAATACAATTTTAGCAATATTTTGTGGAAAGCTGATAATATCGGCTATCGTAAATTTGAATGGCCCTGCGAAGGAGGACCATTAGAGGAGTCACGGTAGACACCAGCAAGGCGAATTTTAAAATGTTTCACAAATTATCAGCACTAACTGATCATCAATAGATGAAACTTTCATTGCACAAAACCTTGCTTTTACGCACCTGACTCTGTTATTATACGCAGGGCTCGACGATATGGCTGAAAAACGTACTCTTTCGACAAAAGATAAGTTAATGAGCGTAGACGGACTGGCTTACTTAAAAATAGTCTCTCATTCAGCACTACATGCACATCAGGCAGTTCAGCTTGTTTTCACAGTACAAAAACAAGCCTGTGCCAGCTGCTACGTCCTGACATCTGAGCCCTGAACATAGAGATGGGATCAGGGTGGCTGATATAGTTTGAAAGAAATGCAAATTCCTCACTTTTTCTTCTTTTTTTTTTTTTTTACTGAAAAAACTAAAAACCCATTTTAAATGGGTTTTTAGTTTGTTTTTGGTGTTTCTGTGGATGATTGTGCAAAAATGGGGCATACGGTTTTTGTTAGTGGAAACTGTATCTAACCGTCACTCTTTCTCAATTTCTTTTTTCTACCTGGGTCGCAAAATATTGCAACATTAAAAGTAGAGAAAGCTCCGTCAATGATTATGTTCCCTGCCAGTCTCATAGGTGTCAAACTCAAAGGCTCACCTTCACATCCGAGGCTCATAATATTAGCTGAGTCTACTTCAGAAAACAAAGAAAATAGCGTCATTATGAGAAATCAAGGAAAATCACATTTGTATCTGAATAATCAAGTCAACATTTAGAATATTGACTTTGAGTTTAACTTTGTTTCCTGCCATTTGTCATTTCAGCTAAGACAGATGAAGTTCTGAAGGCCAAAGTAGCCAAAAGAGAAGAAGAAGCCCGAAAGAAGCTTGAAGAAGGTAAGTGTTCATGCTGATGTTTAGAACTTGGAAACGTTGACTTATAAGCTAACTTCAGCATCTAACATTGACTATTTTTAGCCAATATGAAAACTGAAATTAGGGTTTAAACAGATTATGTCAAAAATGTAGGTCTGAATGGATCCAGGGTGATAAATGATAATAGTTTTGATCCACAATCTATACTTAAAAATTATATTATACAAACAAAAATTGTGTCCAAATAAAGATCTAACTGTTAGGTCAACAATAATGGACAAAACATCAAGTTAGCACATTTTGCAAGTCAGATAAGACGTTTATATTTTTCAGTCCATTTCCAGTCCAGATTGTATATTAATTCTTTAATGTTTATACCAGCTTAATCCTGTTTAGGGTAACAAAATAATTTCTCTTCACCGCCATTGTTGCTGGCGGTGAAGCAGCAATGGTGCTTGCTTCACCGGTTGGGACCCACAATGAATTATGGGATATGGTGGGCTGTGAAGAATACACCGGGCCCGTCCTTCAAACATGGGGAAATAAAGATGCATTTGAAGGAGTCTTCAAATTCAGACTGGCCTTGTCGTCACGCTATGATGTAATCAGCCTACAAATCCGTCCTTCGAAGGACCCAGACCCAGAATTCAGACACAGCTATTGACTTCCTCCATGCTAAACATGGCTAATAAATAAACAAAATAGCCCACATTTGCACTAATGTGGGCAGTGCAAACGTCACCGGTATTAAATACTGTATAGGATACAGTGTATACAAATGATTAAGCACACAACTTTATTTACGTTCGGTGCCATTACTTTTACTCCTGATTTGTCAGGATCATCTGAGGTCTTTTAAAGCGGCAGGGCAGTGCAGACAAGAGGCTCTATGAGCCGCCCCCACTTGTGGGGGCAGTGCACTACTAATGTTTATGCTAATGTTATTGCACAGCCTTTTGATTTTCACTTTTCCATAAGTAAAATTCAGAGGTTTACTCCGTGGCACTTGGTTATCAGAAAACACGCTCATCTCTTAGCAACAGATTGACAACAAATATTGTTATTGTTTAAAAAACATAAGATTCCTTCTGATCGTTTGAAATACTACTTGCCTTATGTTACTTACTATCTATCAAGAATTGTGCATTTGGTGAATTTTTCAGAAAAGTACGACTTTTTTTTGTCATTGGTGGTAAATATATTATAAAGCAGATATTCAACACAAGGGTAAAAATTTGTTTTGTACTTTGTGGCAATTTGTTACCAGAAAAAAACGCTCATCTCTTAACTCCAAATTAATTCTTGCTTATAAAACATGAGTTCCTTTGAAATACTGCTCATCTGCTTAAGACACAAGAAATTTACAGTTGGTAAAGTTTTCAAAAGTAAAAACCAGACGTTTTCTTCGTGGCACTTGGTTACCAGAAAAACGTGCTTGTCTCTTAGCAACAGATTAACAACACATATTGTTATTGTTCAAAAAACATAAGATTCCTTCTGCTCTTCTGAAATATTACTTACTTTATGATACTTGCTATTTAACAAGATTTGTGCATTTGGTGAACTTGGCAGAAAAGTGAAAATGCTTTTGTTTTTTTGTCATTGGTGATGAATATATTATAAAACAGATATTCAACACAAGAGTAAAAATCTAATTTGTACTTGTGGCAGTTCGTTACCTGAAAAAAAAACAAAAAACGCTCATATCTTAAAACCAAATTCATAATTGTTTATAAAAGATAAGCTCTTTTGAAAAACTCCTTATCAGCTTAGACACAAGAAATTTACATTTGGTGAATTTTGCAGAAGTAAAAATCAGGTGTTTACTTTCCGGCACTTGGTTACCAGAAAACACGCTTGTCTCTTAGCAACACATTACCAACAAATATTATTAATGTTTAAAAAACATAAGATTTCTTCTGCTCATTTGAAATACTACTTGCCTTATGCTACTTACTATGTAACAAGAATTGTGCATTTGGTGAATTTTTCAGAAAAGTACAACTTTTTTTTGTCATTGGTGGTAAATATATTATGAAACAGACTTTCAACACAAGGGTAAAAATCTGCTTTGTACTTCGTGGCAGTTCGTTACCAGGAAATGATGCTCATCTCTTAATACCAAATTAATTATTGTTTATAAAGCTTACCTTTCTTTCAAATACTCCGTATCTGACACATGCCACACAAGAAATTTACAATAAGTAAATTTTGCAAAAGTAAAAATCAGATGTTTACTTCGTGGCGCTCGGTTACCATAAAACAAGGTCGTCTCATAGCAACAGATTATCAACAAACATTGCTATTGGTCAAAAAATATAAGATTTCTTCTGCTCTTTTGAAATACTACTGACCTTGTAATACTTACTATCTAAAAAAGAATTGTGCATTTGGTGAATTTTTCAGAATTCTAGTGCAGGCCCCTGTTACCTTAACACGCATGTTTTTGTCTGAGGGAGAAAAACCCTGAAGAAATCATAGAAACTGTTGCAGCAAATAAGTAATGCTAACCACTCCTACACAGTGCAGCCCCTTATGTCTGCTCACTGCTCTTTGTAAAGATGAATGGAAATAGATCTCCAACCAACCACAAAATATATGAAAGCTTTTAATCCCTTTTTTTTTTTTTTTAACTGTTTCATTCTACTTCTAATCTGTCAATAGTAATTAACTGGTTTCCTTTTATAACTTTGCTAAAAAATTACAATATTAAACAATGAACTATTTTAAAGTAGTATTAGTTCAAAAGTTGTAACTATTTCAAAACAGGGATAAAATAGACAGCTGCAGTATTTTGCAATATTTTGGATCTGTTGTGTTTTCTCAAGTAAATTTAGCATTAGCTCTAACATCAATGTTGGGATTACAGGCTAGATTTAGCAGGTCAATTTATATTATAATATCTGTAATCCCACTGAATAATAAAAAGCAAGGCATAAACAAAACAAAAAAAAAACAACAACTTGTAAATCAATTTCCAACAATACCTTCTTTAGTTTTGCTCTAAAGTTGCAAAAATGTATTGCAGCAAGTCAGGTTTGTTTAAAGCTTGATTTCTTTTCAAAACGGCGTAAGTATAAACTGTAGATCAAATTATCATCTGCTGAATGAGAGTCAAACATAATGTTAAATTGCTAACATTTAAATCAATAAAAACTGGATTTAAATATGTCTCATTCAGTCTCTATAAAACAATCGATGTCTGATACTGCTTTTACACTGCTTCACCTCGACTTCGCGAGCAACAAATTCAGGGATGCTGATTACAATCTGTAGTTTTTATTAGAACAGCTGTGATCTGCATGGAAATGCAGGCAGAAAGGAAGAAACATGCTTAGCATCGCAGGTGATAAATTCAGTCGAGCTCCTTCACGACCAGCAGCATCGGTTATGCATACACACACACACACACACACACCACACACACACACACACACACACACACACACACACACACACACACACACACACACACACACTGCCTCAAGATTATCTTGATACACATTTAAATAAAGTCAAGAGTAATTTGCAGTGGATATACTAACAGTAATAAAAGTCCTCAGATAGAATAATGACCCAGGTCCCTTGACTGACCAGGACATAATATAAATGAGAATATCAAATGTACCACAAGTGTCTATGTGCACGCCCACACAGATATGTGTCGTACTGTAAGTTGTCCTAGTTTGTGCTTGTGTTGTTGTTGCTGGATTTAACTTCGTCTCTCTTTGTGGGTTTTTTTTGTGTGTGTTTGCGTGTGTGTGTGTGTGTGTGTGTGTTTCTTTGTGCAATCGGTGGCAGCGTGACCTTTAAAGTTAGCTGACCTTTTAGCCAAATGAAAGCGCGGCTATAAGGAACTAATTAGCCCTGCACTTTCTTTTTCTTTCACTTATTTAAGGAATAACTTATTCCCTTCCTACCTTTTTTTTGCCCTGTTTTTTCTGTCCAGTCTCGTTATGATTCGAGTTAATGTAATTTATTTTTCTTTGTCTCAGAGCTCCATTTTCTCTTTCCTCATGAGTAGTTTTAATATTTTCCCTGTTTTTTTTTGTCCAGCAAATTATCTACTAGTTTCATTTCTCCCTGTCAGTGATTTATGCCTTTTTCAAGGTGCATCCAACCTTTTCACTCTTCTTCACTTCACATCTGCAGGGAGACATAGAGTGAATGTCTTTCTTTTTAAGCAAAGTTCTTACAAAAAACAATCAGCTTTGTGCCTCATAAGCTTTTTTTTTTCTTTCTTCACACGAAAAAAAGTTTAGAGAAGCAACTTAAAGTGACCCTGATGGCCCTCTTTCTTTGCAAAAGAAGCAAGTGCTTCCATCACAAGTACCTCAATGCACTATCAGAACCATGCAGCTTCATCCTCTTCTGCCCTTCCTCCAAGCACACTAAAACTGAATAGTTGGACCACTGCTGATGCTAAACAGCAGATCACCAGGGGTCTCCTCACTCCCTGCAGGGCCTCTCAGAGGTCAGCACGACTGCAAAGTTTGCACTTGAACTGCTAAGTCAACTGAAATGAGAAATCCTTTTAAAGAGAACGGAGGGGAGAAGTGAACGCTACCACCTACACTCCTTGTTCATAAATAGATCCGCATCCTAGACCGTCGGTGCATTTGCGTTAGTTTAGCCCTAATCGAAACCACTGAGATCTGATTCATGTGGATGCTATAATATGCAAGCTATTATTGTAGCAAACCGCGTACTGTTGAGCCCTGAGAGAAGAGAGAGAGAGAGAGAGGGGGGGGGGAGGTATCAGCCAGGTTTACTGGGAGGGAGGAAGAAGAGGATCAATAACTGGCCCTGTGGTCATCAGTTAACAAAGTAGTAGCTGCTTAAAAGGAGTGTTTGGCTCTCTGGTTAAGGGCAGCCAGATGATGCTAGTGGTTGAAATAGGAAGCGTAGGAAATGAAAGGGGGTCAGAATGAGCGAGGTGTAGGATCCCTTTGTTAGTTTTATGCCTCGTTTAGGCTATTAAAGCTTAGAAATGCAGCTTGTTTGCCCAGGGGTCTCCAAGCTAACTTGGTGAGCCAGCTATAATAAGATGGAATCACTGCCAAAGTTACACAGCTGGTTTGTTTGGACTCTACTTTAACTGGGAGCTTTATAAAAGCTCAGTTAAGACAATAAAAACCATTATTGTATGATTAGTTTTCTAAAAATAACTATTTACTCTGTTATATCTGAGGAGTACCTCCTGCTGTGCCCATGTTTTTTGTTTTCTAAGTTTACTTATGTAGTTATTAATTTGCTCTTATTTTACTTATAACTTGCTTATTTATAACTCGCTTATTTATCCATTATACTAAGTTCCCACCATAAAATTATTTTTTTTTTCTTGGGGGGTGATAACATTTTAACGTTGATGTGTGTTTAGATAATGACTTCTATTTTCTATTTGCCACATCACAACTTGAGTTTTCAGACAACTCAATGATTATTTTAGTCTTTGAGTTACTCGTAGTTATTCTAAAATAAAAACAGAAATTTCCATAAACTTTTTTTTGTCATTTAAATGGTTGTAATTCTGGATTTTAAAACTTTTCAAACTGGATCGGGCTTAGATGCCAATAGAAAAGAATGAGGTTTCCTTATTTTGAAATTTTGTGAACAAAGACAATCCTAATTGTAAACTGTGATTCGAAGTATCTGTATTTAATGTTGGATTTCCTGGTCCAACATTAAATACCATTATAGTTCGTACAATATGCATGTTTCTCCAAACGGCCAAACAAAGTGAAATGGCATTTTACTATGTTGCTAGTATAATTAAAAACATGGTGACAAATCTTGATAAGTGAATTTGAAAAAGTGTGGGATTTTTTAAATGGAAATGTTGTAGAAACCCTTCTTGATTGTTGCTGTTTTATTATTTATAATATCTGTTGTTATTTTGATTTTGATTCTTATACTCAAGCAAGAACATTGCTTATGTCATGCATACACAAACAGTGTTTCTTGAAGTGCTATTGCACTTAATCGAGAACCAGAGATTTACTTGGATCATTCTTTTGAAAGTAAATTATTCAACATGGCTGTACTGTAATGTATGTTATGCATATTTTGAAAGACCCTCCAGTTTAGTTGCCATTTTGTCATTTTCAAACTTATCACTCTCCATCCACGTTTACATATTTTAACTTTGTTCAAAGCTTTTTTAACAAGGAATGGCAACACAAACCTCAATGGGAAGTTTTGTTAATTTAACACAATTGTCTTCATCTTCTGTAATACTTTATATTAACAATTATTTTAAAATTAGTTTTCTTGAGATCTATTCAATATCTCACTGTGTCTTATGCTACATCTGATGTGAAACTTATACATAGATTTGCTAAGGCCAATAGTTAGTGGTATAAACATTGTGAAAGTAGGGAAAAATAGAGAAGAAGAAGGAAAATGTAGGTAAATGTTGACTTATTTCATCATTGCAGAATAAACTTATAATGACACAATGTGTTTTCCGGATGTCATACTGCCCTAATTGAACAACTTCTCTTTAGATTTCAGGGTAAAATGTAACACAGCTTCATTGGAATGAGCTCCTTAAAAAGCCTCCAAACACATACACACACACACTCACACACACACACACACGCAGTGTTGACTTGTGAAACCTCAGCCCGGTGTGTCATTTGTGAGAAACGTCTTTTCATCTGTGCTGCCCTTCTGTAAAATACAGAATCATGTAGATATGGATTGGACACTAGCCTATAGCCTACAGATGGTATCTTAGCCTCAAACCTGCTCTGTCCCCATTACCTCAAACTGCCACCAGATTGGGAGATCATATATTTTAATGAGACGTATAATAGCTCTTTAACCCATATCATTAGGGGAATATAGTATACCTACCGTTTGCTCTTTTGACTGTTAAACGAAAGGACTGTTTCCCTAATTACGTGGTGCGTAGGACAGGTCATGGGTTGGATGTGTACCTGTGTGTGCTTGTGCGCGTGTGTGTCTATGTTCAGGAATTGTATGACCATTAAATATTCAACCGCAACTCCTCCCCACCCGCCATCCAATCCCCCCTCTTTCTCGACCCAGCATCCATTAACGCCTCATCACCGTTTAACTAGCTCTGTTGTCAATCACCTCAGGGCCTTGCCTGAAACTGGAAAATGTCTGGCTCTGGTTTCCTACCTTAAAACGACAGAATCGGAGTGCACACTCCTTGCTAAGCGGTTGGATACCTCAGTGAAGGACAATTAAATATTACTGGAATATAATGTCATTAGGGAAAGTGTGTCTGCGCCGTCGTTTGTTTGAATGCTTGACTGAGCAGTTTGGCAGTCGGCTAAAATTTCCTCTTCGCAAACATGCAATGATAATGTGGGTGTGTGTGCATGAAGTTAATGATGCAATGCCTTTTTTCTAATTGAAAATAATAACTAATCCATGGCTAACAAGCTCTTGTATAATCCACAGCCATGTTCCTGCAGTTCTGGCCTATCTTGGCTGTAATAAAAGAACAGGAAATGAGAGGCAAGTGAGAGCGGTGGCTTGGACATTGACGCTTAATGTAATCTGCCTTGAAATCAAATTATTTGACCTGGAAAGCCTAACAATACAAAACTCCTGCCAGGCTGCTGTTAAATATTTAGCACGTGCCTGTCATGAATACAAATGGAGCGCAAATTAGAATCTACAGGCGCGTGACCCCCATATCAGACCCGAGGAGCACAGGGGGGGGGCTCGCTCTGCTTTAAATGTTTTAATTACCGGGGCCACGGTGTGGCGTGCCACGCTACCTCGCCGAGCCGCGTGGCTTGAAGGACAAGCAGTGCAATTCAAGTGCTGGTAAACATGAGCAATCCGGTGTCCGTGATCTCTTCACATTAACTAAAACACGGGGATTCAAGAGGGAGATTGTTTGGATTTTGCCATGCTGTTGTTGTGCACTTGCTGGACAGTTTGTTACGTACAAAGACATACAAATTACAGCAGAGGTAGAGAAGGCTGAAGGACACTTCTGAAATCAACTGTTTCCCCATTCATCACAAGTACAGCTGACATTTGATAATGACTTAAGACTTGAACTAGTCCTTTTCTCAACATTGCTGTTACTATTACGATTAGTATTATTTCTAAGCATCTAATTTCTCTAATCAGCAATGCACACATAATGTTGTCTGTGTAACATTCTAACCGTCAGGGATTATTTACCATCCGAAGCCAGAACAAGGAATGCATTCTCATCATTATGTTTTTATGAGCATGGAGGATACTGCTTAAGGCTCTTATTGTAAAAATCTGGAAGGAAGTTGTCTGACACAATTCTGTAACATAGATGGTCCTCAAACTGTAGAGAACTGCTATTACTCTTTTTGTTATCCTGGCGAGTACGATCACGTGTTTTACTACCACATTGACGCTCTTAACTAGTAGGAAATTAAATAAGACAGAGCATCCCAAAGATTGCAAACAATAATTCAAAGTTAACTTACCTGGCATTAAGCACTGGTGGGAGTGAGCATTTTCTTCCATTCACCACTCATTGGAAAATATCCCTGGCACCCTTTGGGGCCCTATATTATAATATATAGGACATCCATTGACATCTCACCCATTAAAAAAATCAAGTGCATCTATTTGCTCTTTGGGGTTGTTATATCCTTTGTTCCACAGCATGACATGATGACTCAAACCAATAAGGACCAACTAAATAATTCAAAAATGACTCATAGATGGTCTCGATGTACATTAATTTGTTTCATTTCTGACTTAGTGGAGTTATGCAAAGCCTCAACTACAAATATTGGTCAAAGCACAGAAAACATTTTCATAGAAGAATATCAATCCCACTCAAACTGACTCAAAAATGACCAAACGTCCCTATTAATTACACATTCCTGGCATCACACTGACGATGCCCCTGAGTAAACGCTGGGTCACAATCTTCATATTACACTCATTCCAAGCTGGCTACACCCAGTATAGCTATCAGTAGATAAAATTGTTGAGTTTAGTGTCACACGCTCTGTCATTGTTGAAGCAGCCTATGAATATCGTCTCTCATCATGTCCATTGCTTCTTGACCACACTGTAACTTACTTCTGGCGACTCCTACTAGCAGGATAATGCACCACGTCACTAAGATCAGATCACCTCAAACTGGTTTCTTGAGGTCACTGCTCACCAGATCTCAATCCAGTGAAAAACATTTGGAGTGCTTAGGAGCAGGAGATTCACATCATGAATGTGCAGCGAGCCAGTCTCAGAAAATGCATTGCTGTCATATCAATATGGACCGAAATCTCCGACACCCTCATGAATCATCTCTGCTGTCAGAGAAGTAAAACAATACAGAAAGCAAAAGGGGGGTCCAACCCGATACTAGCAAGGTGTGGCTAATAAAGTGGCCAGTGTGTGTAGTTTATTTTATACTCTCTCAGAATAAAGGATATACCAGTTTTAAACTGTTGTCTTTCTATTGGCTATATGATCTACCGCTGGACTCGAGGGAGGCACTGTATTGCTGTTGTGCACTCCGAGCTGAAGAAAGATCCGTCTCAGTGATTTTGATGTAAGAAAATCTGGTTTGTATCGACTGGGTATTGATTAGTGGAGTTGGCCTCATCTCCTGTCGTTACTTCAGATAAATGGCCTTATTTGTTGTGTTATTATGTTCAACACAATCATGCCAGGAACAGTCAGAGGAGTATTGAACCGACACTTCATTGGCTTCATGGCTTCTATTTGTTCCAGGAATTAAAGGATGTTCTCTGCCAGTACAGCACTGCGAATTGAGCACACTGACGGTCAATTACACCATCACTTTAAAGATCTTTTTCAAACACAACATTACTGAAGAACAGTCAGGGTTATATCTGACTTTTTGTCGTGTCTAAATCAGGACTGATTTAGGGATAAATAAAGCCTGGGATTGAGTGTAGCCATCCTTCTTTTTCTTCCTATTCATTCAGGTTTGTGGTCCCCCCCCACCCCACCCTTGAAATGATTAGTTATGCATGGCTTGTAAGCACTGAATCAGAGTTATGGTCCCTGGGGAAATAAATTTGGCAGAAAATCAGTGTGAGAAGATTTAATTATCACGAGGAGACCTTTTTTCCTTGCCTTGGCCCACTGAAGCCCAAATGCCTTTCCTCTCCTTTCCTTTTCCGTTCTGTGCTCATCTCCAAACGTAGCAGCCGGGGGGAGGGGGGGAGGAAAGCCCCAGCGTTCATGCTGCATGCCAGCCCTCTGCTTGCCTCCCTTCTCCCCCCAATTTGTTTCATTGCATGGTAATAAGTAAAGCAATTACTGCTTTATTGATTCTTCATCACGGCAAATTTAAGGCTGATTTTCTTTTCCCGCTTACTCCTCACCCCCCGCCCCCCACACCTTCATCCCTTCGGAAATGGCACAGCAAGGTGATTAGTTGACCTCCTGTCCTGAGCGCTGCTGGTCTCGTGAACGAGTCGCGGTGAATGCCGAATTCTCCTAACCCCGTTTGATCTCCCATCCCCCTTGTCCTGGACTAATGGGATGCCGACGCCGCCCATGGTGGCTGTCACATCCACAGGAAAGGAAGCCATGGCTTGATAGTTTCTGTAAGGATGACTATGGAATGACATGTTTAACTCGATTACAGTGGGGAGCTATCTGTGCCATGGGCTACATTACTCAGAAACTGACCATGTATCCTTTTTACACCGACTTCATCCAGGTCAACCAGGCAGATGATTGACAAAAACCTTTTACCCCCTGTCACTCATAATTGTTTCTTGGGTTACTCTTATCAATTAACCTGTTTCCAGTAAACCAATGTCCAAAGAGTCACCATCTAAAAGCATTTTATGGGTACTTTGTAGAAGATATCAGATACCTAGCAAGATCTTCTATTAGACTAAGATTTTAAAAAAGCATTTTTAAAACTTTATTTTTTGTTTTTTTTACCTTATAGATTTGTATTTAATACTAAATTGAACTCATTCTCTTAGTCTGTCATTCTGTCCAGTAGCTGACTGGTGTGTTAACTGGAGCAGGTAGCCTTGCTAAGTAACCAGCTGGTTATACATTCAGTATTATTCCATGTAGATCAGAATAGCTAAACACAGTATTTTTAAGGATGCTTACATAAAAAAAAATTAAATTTAGTTGGTTTTTAAATTAAAATATCAAATAGTTTGTTTTGTTTTGTATGCGTGTGTGGGGTGTGTGTGTGTTTGTGTGTGTGTAGCAGTAGGACAAATTTGTACTTCTTGGTTTTAAATAAAAACAATAATATGTTTTTTTTTCTTTTCTCAAGGTTGTGTAGATTTAGATTCCAGACTATTGTCAATATATCAACATATGAAAAAGGCTGCATATATCCCATCCCACACACACACACACACACGCACGCACACACACACACACAGGGGCTGACACATATCTGGACTTGATCAGCAACAGTCTGGTCGGTTTTGCCTGACAGGGTGGACAGACTCCTGTGATTAGACACACCCACAGACTGCTGCAGGTCAAAGTGCTGACATATTGGGGAGGCCCCTGGCCATGTGTTGGCCCCTGCTGGGTTTGTCATGAGACGTTAGAAGTCTCTTAGGATTTTGTGTGGTTGTGTTTCAGTATGTTTTAAGGTGAGAATTTTATGAACAAATAAAGCAGTGAAGTTGCAGTTTGCAAAAAATACTGCTATAAGCAGGGTGACATTATTTATTTCTTATTATTTATCTATTTAATCTATTTCCGCTATCTTCAAGTAAACGTCCTAAAAGGTTTCATTGAAATTTGAAACTTTTCATTGCATTTACAGCAATTACGGGAATTTTCTGAAACTTACGAGTATCTTTAGCATGTTTTTATATTTAAGCTTAAATATAAATGTGTTATTTTGTAATAGGAAGACATTAATGTTTATAATAATTGTAATATTTGTAAGATCAACATTAACACTGTACATCGGGTATAATCAGGTGGTTTTAGTTAATATTAGACAAAGCTTTGTTGAGGTTGAAAAATTTAGCATTCACAAGATGGCTCCAGAAACCTGTGAAGGGGAATTAAAACTTTAAGTGCCAGTTTAAGAGGACAAAAATATGTGGAAAAATCAGCTGAGACTCAGTGGTTAAGATAAATACAACCAGCAGTGTCAGGCTGGACAGGACTTCAGATAACTGGCTTATCTGTGCCTGTCCTCAAACACCAGCAGGCACAGAGAGTAGATGACTCCCTCGGTGCATATTGTTCTGAACATTGCCCAGACATTGTATATTGATAATGAAGAGTGACAGTGGAGTATATATTTAAAACATCCACCAATTATGTCATATTTTGGATTATGCTACATATAAGTAAAGTATCTATTTAAGGCAGGAAATAACCATGGAACTAACACACGATTTTTACTTTTGCTTGATGCTTTTTCAAAGCATATAACTAAGATTTGAATGCTTTCCAGTCCCTTATTCTCGCTGGCCTGCCCCTTGCTTGACCTTCTATCACCTTCTAATAAAAGTCCAGAGAGGAATCGTCCGACTGACGTCATCAGAACAAACGAACACATAAGGTTTTCGAAACATTGGCATCTTTTTATTTGATCCAGCTTTATTTAAAACTCCTGTTAAAATTTTGAATTTTATTGACCACCTATTTAGAATTATCTCCACCTGAAGTTTATACTAACACAGAGTCATCTTGCACATCTGCTAGATTTCAAGGATTTCTGAAAATGACATTTTACTCATTCATCTTGCATTAATTCATTCACTCACTCATTTTTTGCTCACTCATTCATGCATTTACATCCTATTTTATAGATCATGAAGAAATTTCATGGATTTACATTCAAATAACACTGTCACTGTAGGTACGTTGAGATTTTACATGGCTTCCTTTAAAGGAGAGTTATGTTCAACTCATTGCCAAGGTTGTTAGTCCACAACTGAGGTCATCCGGAGAGGAGGTGGGCAACATTTGCCTAATTAATTACTACTCAGACACTGCGCGCACACACGCATGCATGACCATGACCTTTACTTATATAGTTTGTAGCAGACCACACAGAAAGGACACACACACACACACACACGTATAGAGAGGCTGCCAGGAGCCAGCAGAGTTAAAGGGAGAATCAATTACAACTCAACTAAGGGGAAAGAGTTGGCCGCTTGATGGGTACTTGTCAAGACGACTGTAGGTCAGGAGGTGGTGTGTGTGCGCGTGTGTGTGTGTGTGTGTGTGTGTGAGTCTGCTGTGTGTGTGCTGACATTCATGTGTTAGTCTGTTAAAATCGAATCCATTTCCAGGATTCTGATTACATCATTTTCATTTTCAGGACCTTGCTCCAATTAAGTAATTAGTTGCTTGGTGTTTCCCTAATTATAGAGTTGTTCGTGAAAGAGCTGCTGACCGGCCTGGGATTGAAAAATGGAGGCCGATGCACTTTTTTTCCCTGCACTTACACACTCACGCATACATTCGACACACACACACACACACACACGCAGCCCGGTTTAGAAATCAAGTTAATGCAGTCAAATGCTTGTTATTTCTGGTAAAGGGCAAGGCGGATGCTGCATTTCTAATCACACTAAAACAAGACTTTACTTAATAAAAAAGATGTAATAGTGACTATATACAAAAGCAATGAGTTTGTCCTGACATTCAAAAACTTTTTGGCAATTCTTGCTTTTGTGTTGTGTTTAGTCCAATTGGGACAAATGGGAAACAAAATTTAATAAAGCAAGGAACCCCGCCCATACCCGTTTGCAAACAGTTCACATAGAAAGTAGCTGTGATATCTTGAACACTTCACCGCTCAGCCTGTGAAAACGTCGCAGTTTAACGAGATTCTGTGACGCTGCCCAGACTGAGGACATCGACCAACACTCATGCTTCTCTCTTTTTCCCTCTTTCTCAAGAACACACGCACACGTGTGTAAGAGAAGCTCACCCAGCTGGTTTTGGTTAGCTCTTCATGTTTGCAGTCATAACTGTGCTGGCAGGTCAGCGGAGTGAGTCAGGACCATTCCGGGTCAATTTGCTCTTTCACTAATTCATATCCCCTTTTGTATCCACAAACTGCCATTTCATCTCAACCTACTTCCTGTTGGTACCTTTAAGCTTAAAGCGGCTTCTTAAAATCAGTTAATTCTCACGGCATAGTCATGTATAACTTAAATTTAATTGTATTTATTTTTTTCCCTAAATATTTTATACTACACCTTATTCCAGTTATTATAGATTAATCTCAATTGGGTCTGTTGACTCTTTGGAAAAATTTTGAGTAGCTTCCTTCTGTTGATCATATTTACTACAGTAAGATATTCAAATTTCCTTACAATAGTGTGTGAAAAGATTATAAAGTATTACTTAAAATAATACGCTTTCAAAGTCAACCTCACCAAAGTGGTGGCAAATTGACGCATTGTCACTTTGAATCTTTTCTTGGCACATTTCCGCCGCTACTTAAAAAAGCAATAGTAGGAAATGGCGAAGGGGTGAAATCACCCGCAATCACCAAAACTCTGTCAAGTTTATGCGAACCTCAAGAACGGTGTCTTGTGAGACGAGCCAACAGCACAGCGCCTATCAAACTTGCATAATACTATGACACTGCACACCCTAAACACCACTCCAAGTACCTACCCTCCAAAATACTTTGCAGTCTTTGTGAAGTACCTTCTGTTTTTTTTTTTGGTTTTTTTACAGTTCACAAATGCACAATAAACAATAAATATTTTAATGACTTCTCATTGAAGTTTTTGTTAAGGTAAGGGATAGGAAATAAGAGCAAAGTGAACCAATATTTTTCTTTATGCTATGCAGGGCTGCATCTGTAGCCTATGTTCCACAAATTGTGCATGCAAAAGATGTCTGCTTGGCACAGACCAATGCCGCCAACTTCTGATGATATTCATGCAAATAAACCAAAGCGAAAACAAAACGACTACATTTAAATATTGTTGCTCAACAAACAGGACTGAACATGAAAAGCCACCAGAGACCATAAAACTGATGATAAAACAAATAAAAAGAAGTGTCCTGTGAGCAAGAGTTAAGGACTATGTCATAAAACCGTGTTTCTTTAAAGAGCATGAGTGAAATTTACTTTAAATTGTTGGCTGTCAACAGAATGTCAAGGGTAAAATGACCTGCTCCACTAAAGTGACCATCTTTATAATAAATAATTTTCATTAATGTGACAGTCGACGAACGGCAGATTCACTTCGAAGTGAAGCCAGACCTGCATATTGAGGTGCTCTAACAGGATGGTTGAATAAAGATGGGGTCTGTTAATGGGAGGGATTCAGCTGAGTGACGGAGGAGAGAGAAGCGGCGAGTAAAGAGGGATCAGCAGAGATTCGGACGCCGATATCTGAGCATGACGCGTGGCTGCCATGTCATCCTGTCATTAGCAGGTTATTTGGATCTTTAATTCATCATTCAGACCTTTATTGACTGCAGAGTGGAAGATCGCTATCAGCAGAAGATGGGACAGAAGTGTGTGTATTTGAGACACTCAGTCCCCAGCTGCTGCTCATTTCCTGATGCCAAACAGATATCACATAAGATCACATAAGCCTGAGGTTAAATAATGCTCAAGGCAGCATTTTTGACATATTATATTCTTTGCTCTAAATCGTTCCAATAAAGGTTTTCACTATGAAAGCAGAGTATTTGTGACAGGCCTTGATGATCGTGACAGGATTTGACAGAAATCCACAGAGACCGTTTGACACTGATAACAAGGTGAGCACCACATGGGATCACTTGGCCTGTTTTGCTAAATAGAGCATCGCTGCTATAGCACGGCTGCAGACACATGCAGCGTTTTTAAAAGAGGGGGTCGGTAGAAGATGTATAAGCAACTGTGCTTGGTGTGTGCCGTCTCATGGGAGCTCAGATTAGAATAGCTCAGCCACCTGCTCTGTCATTGGACATCGCCCCACTCATATTCCAGCTTACAAACACATACATACATCTAAGGGCGCTCCTCTGGGACAGACTCAGGACATCTGGCTCACGCTGGTGGAGTTTTCCTTAATTTAGCTTGACCCGTTGACCCTGGCCGCCGCACATTTCAGGCAGATGTCAAAAAAACAGCATCACAAGTCATTGTTGCAATACAACCATATGTGAGCATCCTAATGCTCACATTTTATTTTATTGTGGAAAGAAAACTCTGCAGTTGCAGCTCTGGCAAGAGGTTTAAATTCTTTGTTCACTGACATGAATGATATCCATTTTTTGTCATGTTCTTTTTCTAGTCTGAAATGACTAACATTGATAACATACAAATTTGAATTCATGTCCCATTTGCTAAGATCCTCTCAGAGAGTGTATGTTATCAAGGGTATTCATGCGCACCTTCTTCTATTTGCACCTTGAATCTTTGCTTCCTGCGCAAAGCGTTTCAGAAAAACAGCATCGCCTTTGTGATCGCACACGGCGGCGGTAGCGTGATGTTCTGGGGCTGCTTCATGAATCGTGCTATAATTGATACGATTATCTTGGCTATCAGTTCCACATCTGTAATCTCACACCTGGATGACTCGGAAAAACAAAAAAAAAGAATGGCCTAGTCAAAGTCCCAAATTAAATCACAATGAGATGCGGTGGCAGGACCTTAAATAGGCCATTTAATTTGACTGAGTTAGAGTAATTTTGCAGAGGAGAGTGGGTCAAAGCTCCTGCACAGCGATGTAAAAAGTGGTTATGTGGCATAACTTGTCACTAGGTTTAGAGGCTGATTACTTTTCATATAAGACCTGGTTAGTTAAAATCACTAGAGAAGTTAATTTTGTGTTTTTATCTGATCATGTGAGATTTATGAAGCATTAAGTGTGACCAAAAATAAAATGCATTAAAAAAAAAACAGAAATACTGTTAGAGGTGCAAGCCTTTCTATAATGCCACAAGGCTTCAGTTTCTTGATTTCCACTCTTCGTCAGTTGGAGCAAAGTCAAATCCTCATCCATATGAAATCATTTAGCGCAGATCAGCAAATGTCTTCAGACATATTTTAATAAGCAGCTCCGTCTATTTTCCTGTTACTGCTCAGTCCAGTTCCCAGGCATGCACTGCAGCAGCCTGTTGTTTGGGCCCGGAGAGTCGCACATTAAAGACTCCGACGCAGGCAGGATGCTGCTGCTGAGAACAGGGCCAGACCGAAGCCCCTCTATCGCCCCCAGCACACAGCCCTGCTAAGCTTGACTCGGTTTGATGCCAAGCCTTGCGAGCGTGTGCGCGTGCATTCACGCATGTGTGAGTTTACTCAGCTCAGGGGTTACATAAACAAGAGCAGCTTAGCCTACAGGTAAGGCCCACGAGAGACCGGCCGAGACGGAGAGAACGAGATGCAGCGCCTGGTCTCTCTTTACCGCGGCGTTCCCCTGATGTTGTCGCCACTGCTGGAGCTGGATCTGTGCTAATGAAGCTGGAAAATGACTAAAGGAGATTGTAAACAAAGTTAGTGCGCTGACACACAGCGAATGTGCTCCTTTTGTTAAGAGTGGCGGAGGCAAGCATCCGTGCACGTGTATGTATGCTTCCCAGATGAAGAGATGGGGAGAACGTAGGCGGACGGGATTTTGGAGGTGGAGGCTGGCAGCAGGGCACTTGGCCACTGGTGCAGAGAGAGAGAGGAAAAGGAGGTGGGGTAAGGGAGGGGACGGGGATGGCGGGGGGGGCAGCGGAGATAAATCATTAGAGAGCAGGTTATTGGAAATGCAGAGAGATAAAAGAGTGAAGAAGCCAGTAATTGCCTTAAAGATCAGACTACAAAGCATTACTTTAGATTTTACAAGGCCAGCCGGCAACAAAAGAGCAGTAATTTATGAGCTCAGTGTAAAAGAATAGCATAATTACATTAAAAATTAATGCTAATGAGGGCTAAAATGGGGAAGGTGGTTATTATGAAAGTTTGTATTCATCTTCCCTGGCTTGAATGATGGCTAGTGGCTTGATTAATGGCTTAATTTCTATCAATTAGCAGGCAAAAAAAATCTCCACTGAGACGGGGCCTAAATTGAGCATTGAATTACACATTTTTACCACGGCACAGGGAGAGAGACGGCTACCGAAACCTGGGAAATAAAGAGACACTGCTGAGTGTGTACTTGTGAAGATAAGACAAGAAATCCCAAACTTAAACGTCTATCCCAGGATTCCTGCACAGTCTGGTAGCCGTTTGAAATTTGATTCAAGTATTTTACAATTTTAGATAAGCGGGAAAACGAAACAGTGGAGCGCAGACAAAGTTTGGGAACTTGCGTCATTGCTTCGTTTTCTTCATGATGATCTTTTAAAAAGTCCCTAAATTAATTTGTTCCAAACACTGAGCTTTTTATGCTGCTTATATATAATAAATGCAAACTGGTTTTTAGATAGATGTGATAAACAAAGAAAATATTTTTGGTTACTGAGTGAAAAACCACACAGGCATTCACACTTAAACACCTTTAAAGGGTTTAATGGATGAAGATAAAGGGGGCCCTGGAATTTTTACTGTGGGAATTATTTAGTAGGAGGGAATTACTTTGTATTGCATCCATCCATCCATCCATCCATCCATCCATCCATCCATCCATCCATCCATCCATCCATCCATCCATCATGTTTTTTTTTTTGTTTTTTCATGTTCTATATTTGTGCAGGTCTCTCCAATAAATTCATAGTTAATCTTTGAATCCAAACCTTAAAACAAGTTGCATACGGACTAAAATAAAAAATTTGAGCCGAGAAAATCACATTTTAAAATGAGCAGTTCCCATAAAATGCTGTGTTTTGTAAAATGTTTGGTTTTTGACTTGTCAAATGTGTTGTGCTTGGAGAAATGCAGAAAAAGCAACACAAAGAAAATTACATTTGAAACAAGTCTTTAAAGGTTTTGAGCCCTTTAAGAAATCCCGTGTGCTGTAATTCAGCTGGTTTATATTAGAAACCATTCAGCAAGTCCCAATGTTGTTTAACTAAACATCAATTACATTACAATCATAAATTAAGGAAAACAGTTTGCACACTTTTACAACTTATTTATTTAATATGTTCATTAAATGACGTTACATTCCGTTTCCTAAATACCAACAAACAAGTCTTTATAAAACAAGCAGTTAGTTCCTCTTTTGTTCATCTTTCCCACATATCAACAACAAGGTCTGCAGTAATTCAGCTGGCTCGTCAGTGAACTCACTTACTGGAATTAATCAGCAGCAGCAATATATTCAGCTCAGCTACTCTTGATTGACAAACTCTCGAGCAAAGTCAAGTTTACAAAGACAACACGGCTGCAGCCTTTGGGCTGCAGCAGATCGTCCTGTGCATATGCGCTGTGGAACAGCCCCCTCTTTTGGTGCCTCAGCGTAACTGCTGAGAAACGCTACTGCCTTCAAGGTCTAAAGGAGACCATCTGAAATCAGTTTCCATTGGCTGGTTTGATTTCCCTTCCTCGTCTTTGGGTCTTAATCAATGAAGTGGACAAACAGCTATTTAGGGAGAACAATAGCCTATTGATTTTGAGCCACTCATCAGCACCCCTGTCTATCTTACTAATTTCAGTAATGAGATGGCGAGAGAGTTTTTCGACTCCGTTTTTTTTTCTTTTCTTTCCTTTTTATAAATCAGAGCAAACCACGTTTGCGCGGATGCAATTACGAAAGGACTTTTCGGCCCACAGCTTCATAGCTAATAATGAGGCTGTTCTCACCTTTATTCCTTCTCCAGGTTGTTAAATTTCCAGCATGAAGCAGCCGCCACTGTGCATTTAATTGCGCCTCCTTTTGTTTCCCTACTGCTTCCCTGCTCTCAGATTTCACTCTAACCTCCTCATCGCTGACAGAGAAGCGTTCCTAATGCGGTGACAATCGAGTCGACCTGTTAAATTAATTTGCCAGATAATGTGTCAATATTAAATATCAACTTTGACCTCCTCGAGCTTCAGAGTGCGCTCGCCCAGCTGGAGTATTGATTTTTTTTTTTTTTTGCCCGCCTCAGAGCTCACTTGGCCCCACTCAAAGTCCATTATTTTTGATTTTCTCGTGAAATACATATCTTTACCCGCTGACATCTGACAAACAGCATATGGAAGTCATTTTATCTACCAATAATGTGTTTGTCAAAAAGTCTGAGGTCTTAATGGATTCCTGCTCTGCACGTGGAAAACATCCGCCAACGAGATGCTGGTAGATGTGTGTGTGTGGGTTTGTTTGTGTGTGTGTGTTGATGAGTGCGGGTATTGTTTATGCAGGGCATTCATGCTCAAAGGACAGCAGCGATGGGAAGGTAATTGGAAAAAAATGAATTAATTGTGCGGAATTAATTGCGGGTTCGTCACCAGCGTGAGTTTCCATTCAAACATGCACACAAACACACACGACTGCGGTGTGAAGGACAGTCCACAGTCTGCAGGAGGATATTGGCCCCGTGTTCAGGCTCCCATCTAGAAGCCCCAGTCAAGGTAATGACTATTTTTGGAGCCACGTCTCCCTGTGCTGGATGACAAGCCGATAGTGTGTCACATAGGACGGCTTAATTCAACTCGTCAGTCAGTTGTCCAATTCTGCAGCGCATTAAAATCAGACCAGAGTTGTTGAAGTGCTATTATGAAGCTTAATAAAGTGTGTGCGTGATAGAGGCTGACATTTTGCTGTGAAGGCTGGACCAAATATTCATTTATTCATTAAACGCCGGGGCCGTAAAGATGTGTTGTGACACCCTTTCTATAGCCGCTAATGGATTGAATTAAATCCTTTTTATCAGCTCCAAATGCAAACTGTATTTGAGTATGCTTGCAAAAGAATTCACACCCCTGAAAGGTTTTTCACATTTTGTCACACGACAACTACAAACCTGGATGTTATTTTTGGGGGATTTCATGTGATAGACCAACATAAAGTATAAATGTGAAGCAAAAAAATATATATATACATGGTTGGATACTTGGTCTTTAAGTTATTTTTCAAGTACAAATATGGATAGTGTTGCATATATTTGTCTTTAGTCCCCTTTACTCTGAAATAGAATCCAGTTTAACTACCAAAAGTGGCCTGATTGGTTAAATTGAATCTACTACTTGTGTGCGGTTTAAACATAGCCGTTTCTCTGCAGATCTGAGGTTTGTCAGGAAACATTACTCAAGACCAATGAACACATAGATAGGTCAAGGATAAAGTTGGGGAGACATTTAACAGCAGTGTTACACTGCAGAATTAACATGCAGTATAACATGCTGACTCGCCTTTGTGGGGTACCTCAAGGACCTGTTGTGGGATCTTTTCTCATTTTGCTGTACTCTCCCTCTTGGCCAAATTATCAATATGTGGACATCATCTCTATGCTGATGACATCCTTAAATCCAGTTATGCTGGAACCAAGCCAGTAATGGATCACAATAATCAGAGAAGTAGCCCAGAGCCTACCAAAGAGTAACTTTGGAGGGCCTGTAGGAAACCACATCTTCATTTAAAGGATCTGTTGACAATGCAACAAATCCCTTCACTTTGCCACAAGCTATGTAGAATACAGTATAAACATGCGGTGGGGGTTATTTTCTTCAACAGGAACAGAAAAGTTGGTTAGAGATGACGCAAAAGAGGATAAAACTAAATACAATACATTATGGAAGAGAACGTGTTGGCTACAAAAACCTTGAGACTGCGACAGAGTTTTGCCATTCAGCAGGAGAATGATCGTAAACATTCAACCAGAGCTACAATGGGATGTTTTAGATTGAAGTGATTTCATGTTGGAATATTCTAGAACTAAATCTAACTGGGAATTGCAATACTTGAAAATTGTTAATTATTCAGTCTAGCTGTGGCAGAGCTGTTTTGCAAGAAAGAATGGGTAAGACCTAGCCTGGCCATTGTCTTCCTACAAAATTCTGCTAAATCCTCATCTCATGTTTTCCTATTGAACTGGATTTCTCTGGTTGAATTCCAATCGGGCCAATCAGAAGAAGGAATTATTAACAAGGACATTGATTTTCTGCTTTGTTTTTGAATTGTAATCTTCCTGAATAGGGTTGTGGAACAATTCAATCCAAATCATTGCCAGTGGAGGAAGTGAACAAAGACATTGAGTCTTTTTATATTTGGGAATGAAAACAGTTCCAAACAGTTTTACCATATTCAGTCATTGATATTTCTCTTTTACTTCACAATAATTTTCCTCCTTATTTGTTCGGTCAAATGGAATACTAGAACAATAAAATAAAGTCTGTGGTTGCAATGGTAAAAGGTGTTCAAGGAATATAAATACAAGGTGCTGTAGGTATTCTATCATGACACGGTGTAGGCATTTAGAACTTGAGAAAGGACTGAATTCAGTCCAAAAAGAGTTACATCGTGGCCCCAGTGTGTAATCAGTCATTGAAAATCTGGTTCACCCTTCAGAGCAAAATCTAAGTTTTCCGATATCCTACTCTCTAACGCATGTTCCCATTTGTGTTACTGACGCAGCCTACATCCGTGCCGCTCAGAAACACGGACGCCTGCTGGATTGACAGACAGCGAGATGGGAGAGTGCAGGAGAGGACGGATAGATGGGAAAGAGAGGGATGAATATTGACTGATCAGTAGAAAGATTGACAGCCAGAAAATAATGAGTGCATTCAGACTTTTTTTTTTTCTCCCCCCGCCTGTCGCTAACTTTCCTCGGCACACCTATTTTTGCCCTCCCACGCTCACAAAGACTGCTTTTAGATTCCTGAAGTGATTTGTCATCTGAAATGCAGAAATCCTGATGTGTTTATATCCAGAAGTAATTTATTGGAAACCCTTTGTGTCTGTTTTTGTAAAATTGGACAAGCCGGAGAAGTATACTCTCTGATACATGAGGTCTGAACTGAATAAAACTTAATCACATTTATTCCCTGTAATGAAATTCCACTGCAGTGAGCTTGTGTTCATATTTTGATTATTTTAGAATGCCATTATCTGAGTGTAATTCACTGTCTGGCTATTACCTTGTTAGTATTTTTCCCCTCTTTACCTTTTGTAGGAGTCCGTGCCCTTGGAAAGGCATAAATACTTTCTTTTCTCGGAGGCACAAGATTAAAATAGGGGGATTATCAGATTTATTTTACTGTATGTGTCAAATGGTATTATACTGGAAGAAGAGGCCAATCTAGAGGAAATCCAAATGTTTTCAGATCATGACAGAAGGTGGTCCACACTCCGTGTGATGGAGAACATGTGTGTCTTTCTCTGTATGTGCGTTTCTGTTCATGGCTTCCCTTGTTTAACGTGTTTTTCAGAGGGAACCTCCCTGGAGGAGCAAGTGCGAAGGATAAAGGACATCGAGGCCATCGAGAGCGATTCCTTTGTTCCTCAGGCTTTCAAATCTTCCCGGGATGACACAAAGGTGCGTTCTGTCCCTCTTTCTCCCCTGGCCCTTCACTCTCTGAGCTTTTTTCGCTCCGTTTCTTATTGAATTTCGGCCCTCCGCGTCGCTCCGCGCCGTCTGTCCAGAGACGGCCCAGACCAAATCAAACGTTCCCATTGAATGCCATTTGCTCCCGACCCGAGAAGGTTTCATCGAAATTTTTTTTCCCCTCTACGACGGCAGCGCCCCACACAAAAGCCACAGCAGGCGGCAGCCGTCCCGCGTCTGTGTCTCTGTGCCTCCCCCCTCGCCTTTCTGGTTGCACAGAGGCAGACCAAATGCATAGGTCATTATTGAAATGTTTCTGCCTTCTGAAAGAGCTGGGATTAGATTTGTCCGGACTCCGTGGCTTTTTTAAAAAAAATACAGGTGACAACATGTGACAGAAAACCCACAAAAGTTATGAGCCATGTGGCCAAAGGGAGCCAACATGCTACAGAGATTGCACGCTACACAGCATGTCCAAAAACAAATAGTCTTACAAGATGTACCGGATGAAATGGAGAAATAAGTTCATATTAGGTCTCTATTATAAACTTAATAAATCAACTTGTCATTATATAGGATTTTTGTTTCCTTTTTTGGGATTCAGTTCAAAATATTCTACAGTATTTATAATATGTATTTCTTTCAATACTGACAACTCACAGCCAAATCCAAAATTCAGTTTCCAACATTAGAATATTACGTAAGACCTATTAATTTTAATGCAGGACTGTTATCCTACTGTAAAGTATGCTCACCTACTGTAGCAACATGTGCACTACAGTCTTGGCCATGGTTTCTTTTGCAAGACTTGCTGCATTAATGTGGCTTTGCTAAAGTATTGAGGTTGCTTTACTGGCGGTCTTCAGTCACGTCCGGTGTCATCAAGCAACTTCTCTCCCTCTACGCTCTTCCTCCCGACTCTGGTACATTGATTTCTAAGTGAAATGAAAAACAAACAAGACTTTAATCTGGAGTGGTTCAATCTTTGTTCTCCCTAGAAGAGGCAAGATACTTCAGGTGTGGCTTCACATGAGGATCATGCCACATTTGTTGCCCACATCCTTGGTTATTTCTGTGTATTAACTGACTCCAGCAACATTTTGTGAATCTGCCCCAAAAATCTTGACAGCATTAACGTTCACAGTCTTCTAAACGTTGCTATTATTCTCACATGTGGAAGGAACATGCTTTTTCCTTCCACTGAACCTTCCATTAACGTGCTTAAAAACAGCATTATGTGAACAGCCAGCTTCTTTAGCAACGACTTCTTTTGACTTTACCATTTTCTAAGAGCAGTTCCGGTCTACCTCCTGGATAACCAGGAAGTCTACAACCTTCCCCATGCTTGTGTAGGCTATAACTTGGTAATAAAATAATATTTATGTATTTAAATGCACCTCTATGACGGAAAAAAAATGGAGTCTTAAATTTTTAGTTGGATGTCAATTTGATTTTAAAATGTATTGCATTGTTTCTTTCTACATTAATTTTAATCAAAACTATTTTGCAAGTACTGTGAGTTCTTTTACAACTCACTGATCATTTAAAGTTTGAATTATTGATCAATACTCTTGAGATAAATGAAAAGTAAATTTATGACAACAGGTACTTTTTTGGAATATAGTCTAGTTTTTAAGACATTTTCATTTCTTGACCATCACAACAATTGTGACACAGACTTGTGACCCCATGTATCGGCTCAGTAAACAGCTATGATTGCTAAGCTAAATAAACAAGGGTTTGTGTCAGAAACAGATTGTTTTTATACATTGCAATTATATTAGATAATATAATTTTTTTTTTATGACTCCCACAGACTCGGTCTCTTGTGTGCCCATGGGGATACATATCACCAAGTTTGTAAACCTCTGTGCACCAGAGTACTTTATAGATTAATCTGTCCACTTGATTGATCCAGTTAATCAATTTGTCCACTAATTTTTATCCAATAAAAACCAATAAAAGTTTTACATGTCTACATGAAGAGGTCTTAGTCTGGAAAAATTATAAAATCTTTAAAAAAAAAAAAAAAAAAACATTTATAATGGAGATTTTTCACAGATTGTGTCAAAAAATCGTTGTAGTTTTGCTGAAGTTGTGTATTTTTCCAGGTTAGTTTTTATGTTTATGAATTATAATAAAACAGCTAAGCAAGCCAAAGAAATTTTATAACATCTACTCATTTAATTTTAGGTCAGATATTTAAAGTTACAGATTAAATCAAGATTCAGACCATTCGTCTACAGTTGAAAACCTTTCTTAACTGAAACGATGTTTTATGTATTTCCCTACAATTTAAAAAAAAACAACAATTACTACAAATTTAACATTTTTAATCTGCACCACAATACATCTCTTGAGTTATTTAAAAACAATAACCTAATGTTTACCAGCAATTCAAATTTATTTTAAGAACATTCTGTTAAAATAATTGTTTTAATTTCTGTAATTCACTTTGTTTGCTGTTTTTCATTAGCGCCGTTAGAAGTCACTGCGAATCCTTTTCAATCATAAGCTGATGAAAGATTAGTGAAGCCCTTTATGTCGGCTACAGCCTTCATTTTAAATAAATGAAGAAAAGAAAAGAAAAACAAGCAAGCTGCATTTATTAAAAATGTATATTCAGCAGATTGTTCCCCAGGAATGTGATGAGTAGTTTTTTTTTTTTTTGTTTTTTTTTCTGCCTCACACTTGGCACATCACCATGCTTATTAGTCGGTGTGTTTCATATCCTGCTCACTTTTTGTTTCCTGCCAAATGAATTTTAAAAAGATTTGTCCAACTGGGTAAACATCTGCTCTACGGCTGGTACTCGGGGCGTTTAAAACAGTAATGGGTTTGGTGAAATGTTAATTTTGTTATTTTGTCTTTTAATAAATGTAACAGTGAAGACACGCCAGCCATTCAAATACGATGTTTATTGTAACATATGGTGATGTTTCCACACTGCAGGATGTGAACATTTCTAAAAGCCATCTTTCTGTCTGTCAGCTCTATAAATGGCAACGTGAGAGTCTGTAGAGCACCCTGAGCAAAGATCTTTAAGGCATTTGTATAAAAATTAATGATTGCAGTAGTGTAAATAAACTCTGTTTGTCATCAGGTTTAAGCGAGTAGGCGTTTTCTGACTAGTGAAGCTTTAAGCAGATCTGGGTTTATTAATCGATATGTTCTCTCGTCTTTCCCATTTTTGAAAATGCCAACACATGAATGTATGCGCATTTTGTTCATTGGTGGTATATAGATATATATGGATGACTGAAACCAGTGTATAAAAAGAAAGACTTAGGAAAATCATTTTGTTTTTTTAGATGCCAGACCGTAGAGATAATTTTTAATTATGTTTTTAACTATTTAAACTCAGAGGTATTTATAGATTTTCCTTAGTATTTGCTTCAATTATCATTTAAACTGTAATACTCGAGTCAAATGTTTTGGATCAATTAACTTGTATGTACGAGTGAATTGAAATTAGTTTTTTTTTTTTTTTTTTTATTTTATTTTATGCCTCAAGATGACATCTGTTGTGAAACGGTGCTTTATTAATAAACTGAACTGAAATTGAATTGAATTTAAACTACGCTGTAGCTAATTTGGTGATATACTTGTTCATTTGGAGGGGCCTTGTCTTTCTATGAGTCTGAACGCTGTAATTTGCCTTTTTATGCCGCTTTTTGAGTAATTGCTTTTTTTCTATCTGAGTGGCGTTGCTGCCCCTGGACTGATTTTGCTGTGGACAGTGACGTTCGTTGACCAACTTCAGTTGCTCTTTGCTTTTTGTTTATGGGTTGATGAACGCTTTTCCGAGACAAACCAATAGCTCACAAAAAACGTCTTCTGATAGTTGAACATTTCCATTCTGTTCATACTAGTATATTGTTTCAACAGGTGGACACGGCACCATCAACTATCTGTTTATTATTCCCGAGAATGAACCAGCGTTTTAGGACAACCACAATTCCCATTCTGATTTTTTCTTTTTGTTATTTTTCTTTCCGTGATATTACAAATTAAATCAGTGTGCTTGAGGAACTGAGTCAACATATCCCCACAGGTGTCTTAAAAATGACTGTAAATTGAATCTTGAGTGGGGTTTTTTTTCTAACTAGGTTTGAGCACAAAAAACAAAAGGACTTAAAAAGAAATAACTAAATAAAAAAATAAAAAAACATGACTTACAGCTGTTTTTATATTGAAAGATAGATGAGTCCAGGGAAGTCTAACAATGGCGTTTCAGAATGCATGGCTTTTATTACTGTTTTTCACAGTTGAACAGTCAATATGTGTGTGCCATCTGCTGGACAAAGATCATATTGCAAGACCCAAGTCTCTGCTGTGCCCTGCAATTCCATACCTCGTACAAACGCATTTAAATGTACAGTTTGTTTGATAATCTTATTGAATGTAATACTTGAGACATACTTTAGAGACATTTTACAATTAACCTTTTTTTTTTAATATTGTGTCATATCTGCATGCTCGTTGCAGTCTGAGATTCATTTAGTCTTTAGTTTCGTCTGTGTCTGTGAACACAGGTTGTTGCAGCTCAGAAGAAGCAGGAATCGGAGAGCGTCCCGTCTCAGGACTACTCCCTCCCGATGTCTATAGTCTACGATGACAGCGGCACCCTCGCTCATCCCAGCGTAAGTCTCCTCCAGCCGAATCCTCTCCCAACTGTTTCCTCCAACATCATCTCAAGCCGTCGCTCAGTTTCATTGAATAGACTTTTTAAAGAGCACTAAAACGCCACCACCTCGATAAGAAGTTCCGCCTCCATCTTATGGTTTTATTTGCGCCTTGTTTTTATGAGTGTGACAAAATCCACATGATTTTGAGTTTATGGCAGTTTTTTTTTTTTTTTACCCCCTCTAAAAGGTGTCACTGCTTCTACAAACAGCTCCACTATTTACAGCGCCCATGATTCCGGCGCATTCCTATCCACTGCATCACGTCGGGCGAGACTCTGCAGCTTGCCGCTTTACAGGCCTCCTTCTCTGATTGCAAATGAAAAACGAGAGGGGAAAAAACTTTAAACTCCAATAACGCTCCCTGGGGCTTCCCAGTCATCTATCTCCACTGGGGGAAAACGAAATTATGCCCTGATGTATGCAGATAACCCACTCGCAGAGATGCACCGTGCCCCCCAGCCCAGCGCACACACACACACACACACACACACGCTCACACGCATACATACACTGTCAGACAGGCTGATATATGGTAGCAATATGCCCCAGGCAGGCCCCGGCCTCGGCTCCAGCTCCTGCTCCACTTCCAATTAGAACAGATGAGTCCCATTAGCCCGGTTCAGATACTGTCATCCCACACACACAGCCTCATTAGCACCGTGACACCAGCCCAGGGCCGACAGACAAGAACTAGTGCCGAGTCTAACACGAGATAACACGCGGTGCAGCTGTACGCGCCGTAGGTTGGAGATGAAGGATCGACGCGCTCGGCGGGGGCTGCAGCTCGACCATCTGCATAGTAATACGCGAATCAACACCTAGATGTACAGAATGTACATATCGCCGGCATGTCAACGTCATCTCTCAGCCTCGCGTAAAGACATGCAGTGGATATAGGAATAATCTGATATCTTCCACTCGGTGCCTCAGTGCTTTGCATCCCAGTCATTGTGTTACTTCCTAATAAACAGATGCCTTCATTCGTCAGACGCTCGCAGCCGTAGCATTAAAGTCGCCTCACAGTCAATGCCATCACTGCCGGTAATGTACTGAATATAAGTAGTAAGCAGGCATTTTCTAGCAGCAGGCCTTATAGGAATGGATGAGATGCATGCTGAAATTTACTCCATGCAGCCGGATCTGCGTAGGCGTCACTCAAAAGAGGGCGCAGCATTCACGGTGCTCGAGGTTCGTACCCTGAAAATGAAATGTTTGAATTTCAATTAGATGTTTTCAAAGTTTTGAAAGCGCTTGATATTCAAACTGCATATTTGTGTTTCACATTAAAGTGCGATCTAACAATTTATTAATTAAAAGCCTAAATATGGAAAGCATTATATACAGTTGAAACCAGATATTTGCACACACCTAATAAACACACACACACATTCTTGTCCTCACTGCCTTGAAGTTGAATCAGACTAAACGTCTCCTGTTGTAGGTCAGCTAGAATTACCAAATTATTTTATGTGAGACATACAATTGTGTTATATCGCAAAACATGATTAATAATAGTAATAAATGACATCATATTACTGTGCATTAAAACTGTCTCTTAGGTCATTTGTATTGTTTTCCTCAACAAGGTGTGGTGCTGGAAAATATAGTACTTACTACACAGTTTTACGTCTTTGTGGATTGACACATTTCATTTATTTACGTATTGTCAGTTAAATAAGTATATAAAAATCAATTAGAAATGTATTTAGGATGATCGGTTCACTTTCTTGACAGACTTTACAATAATGAATCCACATTAAGGCTTCATATTGGTGGATAAATGCAGATCTTCATTTGGATCTCGAGACTTCTTGTCTTTTTTTTATAGGACATAGCTAAAAATTTGGGAATTTGAGTGACAGAGAGTAGAATTAAGTCCACAAGGCTAATTAGCAATTACAGCAAATAAGAGACGATGAACGATAATACTAACGATAACTAAAGCCCTCACTAATATAACTGATCAACTAAAACAAAAAAACGTACTTATTATCAAAGCAAAAGCAGAATAATTAAATATTCATATTGCAGTTCAAGTTTGACGTTTTATTCCAGATGATATTGATGGGCCCCTAAACTTCACCCTTCTGATGCCCATTCTGATAGATGGGCAAATGTGGCTCTTGTGCAAAAGTATGTTTTGCTCCTGCAGAGGAGTTTGCTCAAACTGTTTCTTTCTTTAGTCTTCCTAACGTGTCCTCTTCTCTCTCTGCTGGCCTGCAGCTGTTCATGGATAAAGAGACGGCTGAAGATCTCTGGCTGAGCAGATTGATCTCTCTGCGACAAGAACGACTGATGGGAAGTCCTGTAGCCTGAAGACCAACAGCGTCCAATAAGAGCTTTTTGTTCCGAGCGTAGTTTTTAGTTCAGATCTTCACTTTCAGTCTTCTTTTGGAGCGTCACAACAATGCCCATCTCCACTTTTGCGAAGCTTTTTGAGGGAATTTGTTTTTGGTCCATTTCGTTTTTTTGTTTTGCTTTTTTCTGATGTTCTTGATTTTGATTTGGTTAATTCTGTTATTATTAAATGTTTTTTGGGGTTTTTTAAACATAGATGTGAACTTTGACACATTATGTTTTATCTTTCTTTAAAAAGTTAGTTGTGACCGATGTGGGTGCATTGTAATAAAATCTACTGATGACTCTAGCCAGTCTTAAAGGTGTTGATTTTTCTGGAGCAAATACCTCTTTTTTGGTTGGGATCCACCTCCGATCCATGTGAATGTTAAACTTAGTTACGAACAGTGATGCAGGTAATCCACCATCTTCTAGTTTATGATCAATTAAGCTTGGTTGTTTATGAAAATCCCAATTTAATCACTAAAGTTATATGTTGCACAGTCTTCCTTGCACCTGGAAGAAGAAATGTACACGTACCATCAAAAGTTTAGCACGACTGACCGGATTCAAACCTCTGGCCAAAACCGTAACGCTACACTCCGCCTTGAATTTTATTCCTTCTACTCATGTGTACTACTGAGGGATTTCTGTCTGTGTTTTCTCAGTGTTGTGTTGGTAGTTGAGATAGATTCATGGAGGTGAGTCAACCCACGAAGCTATTTGTGGAACCTCCAGCTGGTAAACCTATACAGTCCAGGACATGCTGTCGCTATTATGGTCTCCAGACACTTGGTGTCAAAATGAAATGATAATTAAGAACACAATATAACTCAGTAACTAAGCCCACGTTAAATTTAGTTGCATGACTTGCTTGCATTTGCAAAAAAAAATAAATAAATGTTCTACATATCTGTGCAAACTAGGTTTTTTTGTTTTTTGTTTTTTTGTAAAAAAAATAATAAAAATAACAGAATCTCTTGTTTTTTTTTGTTTTTTTTTTATATATAATTCAAGAATAACAATAGATCTACCTAAAAACAAACTGTCTGCACTTTGAGTGACATTAAGGACAAGAAAAAGTGCAGTAACGCGCAAGAGAGCGACAAGCCACTTGAGTTTTCCAAGAAATTTCTTGAGTGCCGTTGCCATAGCAGCCAACCCCAAACATACAGCGCGCGGACGGGAGAACCAAACAACAGCCAATCGGAGGGTCGGACTCGTGTCTCGTGGCCGGTGTCAGAGTGACTTTGGTCCTAATCGCACTCGGGGCTCAGCTGCTGCTGTCGAGTCTCTTAGCGGGGAACGTGAGTGTCGGACTCGGAAGTCTTATTAAAAACAACAAGCGAAGAACTATCTACGCCTTCAGGAACCAGCGGAAAATGCACAACAACATGCTGAAGGAATTGGACGAGGACCCTTTCTTCTCGTAAGTTCCCCAAAGCGGGGCTGGATAATTTTACCCGTTAGAATGTTCTAGCTTGAATTCAAGATGACGCGTTTCGAATTTTCCGACATTATTATGAATCTGAACAGCCTAAAAATTTTGTTTTTTATTTATATATAATAGTGGGAGAAACAAATTTTTAACTGTCAGAAAATGAAAAAAAGATGCGCAATTTAATCCTAAATTATTATTATTATTTTTAAAAAGTGCCACGAGCTTGTGTGGAAAAGTTGTTTCATTTTAAGTTACCTAGCAACAGCTGCTGAAGATTTTAAAAAAACAACAACAAGAAAAAACGTCTACACAACAAATAAAAAAAATAAAAAAACTCCATTGTGTGAGGTTTTTAACAGATTTAAGTGAGGAGTTGAATAAAGTAGGTTTCTAAAACATTTTCAGAGACACTTTCTGTTCACACTGCCAGAGGCCTGCACCCACTTTGACATGATCCATGAGTGGGAGGCCTGCAGGGCATTGGTGATGGCCACACTTGACCCGACCTCTGAGTCAAGTGTTGAGGCTGGCCAAAATGACTTTAGGGGGTTGCTTCTCATTTCACGGTGGTGATTCCGTGAAATAATTTATTCGCAATAAGATCCGAGTTAATGGAGGAAAAGCGAGTCGTTTTGCGAAACTGCAGTTCCTCACAAGAGTATTCACAAGTTTCAACCACAAACTTAAATGGGTTTTATTTTCCTTTTCAGTAGAACCCCAATGAAACCACATTGGTGGGAGGATATTATGTGTGGATTTGGGTTTTTTTTTTTTATTAAATTTTTTCTTGAAATCAACAATTCCTAAATACGATTGCCTTCCAGCTGTTCTTTGGAGGCTTCTGGGGTTTTCAGACAAAGATTACGAATGAGCTTCTATCAAAAGCTTCTAATTGGGAATCTGTGTCAACATGCTTTGCATTCAGTCTTGCTTTTTTGTGAAGAAGAACTTTGCCAAAGCTCGAGATCCACAAAGTTGATATTCTCATAACTTGGAGGGATTTTAAAAATGATTTGGTCAGAGGGGCCTGCTTAAATCATGAATCCTTCACAATGCTGCGCAACATTTCTTTTTGTGATCTAGCATGAAACAGTACCGTTGAAATACAATAAAGTTCAAGGTTGTGTCTTGACGTAATTTAGAAGGAGCACTACAGTGCGATGACGGGGTTTTTTTTTTTTTTTGTCTGTGTGATTGCTAAGGCGCCCTTTTCGTCTTTTCTTTTCCCTCTTTCTTCCTTCAGGGATCCATTCCGTGCTCACAGAGAGCACATGAGGCAGGTGATGCGCAGTTTCTCAGAGCCATTTGGTTTCCCCTTTGGCTCAAGCATCACAGACGGGAGAAACCGCCGCCGCGACATGGTCGAACATCCAGGCCCTTCTTTTGATCGGAGAAACGAGCGTCGGGTGAGGACCTCTCTTCAAATTTAGCCGATGCACTGTTAGCTTTTATTATGTCCCTCCGTTTACATGTTTCAGTCGTCCTGTAAGCTGGCCAGTGCTTTCTCCCGAGGAAGCGCTGTGTTTACTAAGGTCAGGCTCTGAAAACTGGCCGCATCTGCTGCAACTGATACTCCACTTGCAGAGGTGATTGGCCATGTTATGCAGAAGGGTAACCCCGCTGGCCTCTTCTAACGGCTTGAAGGCCTATTTATAGCACATTGTTCCACTAACACACTGCTTTCTTGTTTTATTTTTGGTGCATTTCTTTTTGAAAGCACTTCTCTGGATTTGAAGACTGGTTGAAATCAGTGAGGGAGAACCAGTGCTGTTCAAAGGGATTCACATCTTTCACACTGCAGCTACAAACTTTAGTGTGTGTGTGTGTTTTTTTTATTTATTTTTTTTATTAATAAATCTGAACCCTGGCCAGCTTCTCTTATCTCTTCTGAAGAACGGCATGCCAAACAGTATGACGCCGGATCGAACCGGCAACCCACTGATTATGGGACTAACTGCCACCATCGTCCCGATGAACTTACACTTTGTTCTCATCTGAAACTAGAACCTTCTGACCGCTTCACAACTTCTGCTGAATTTGAACAATTGCTTTCTTCTTCTCTCTACTCTTCAGAAGGCACGTTTTGTACAGTGCAAAACCTGCGTGTGAACCGACTCTGCTGTAAAGTTAGCTGACTTGCATGGTGGGCTCCTTCCCGTTCTCTTAATGCCCAAAACTTTTAACACCTTCTCAGAACATGCTGAGATAAAAAGTTACATGCCTAAGTAGGTGACATTTGAATTCAGCTGTGTTTTATTTGGATGTAAAATTATAAAAGGAGCAGACTACATGCTGTACTTATTTAAATTTTACTGGTAAAAAAAAAATAAAATAATTTTTTTTAAAATTCTGAACTTTGTACCGTTTGCTTTCCACTTCACAGTTAAGCACTACTTGGTGTTGGTCTTTCACATAAAACATTGAAGTAGGTGATGCTGGATACCGCGTAGACGGTTTGGTTCATTTGTGTCGTTTTACCCAGCTTGCTCCTTACCATTGTGGCGTTAATTTCGCTGGCTTGTAATAATAATCATAATAAGAACACGGTACTGCATGTAGAGAAGCGGTGTATATTTGATCCGCTGAGTCAAACTTAGCCGGAGTCACCTGCTTTAATCCAAGTCTCCCAGGAGAGCTGGTATATTTATCCTTGATAATGGCTTTCATCAGAAGTGTGACCTCAGTCCCAAGCAGCGTGCTCCCTGAGTACTTAGAAGTGATCAATAGAATAATAAAACATGAGAAGACGCACGCAATCAGAGTCGTATTAACCAGGATATGCACTGTTTATTCATTAAAAAAAACAACAACAAAAAAAAACCCCAACTACTTTCTGATGTCCCACTCGGTCAGAGGAAGTCGAGACCGGCAGTGGTGGAAAGCCTGAAGCCTGAAGCGGCGCTCGGATCGCTGGCTTTGACGCGGCATGTGTTCTACGTTCAGACGTCACGGCCACTCTATTCCCTCATTGTTGCTCTTTTCGTCCGTCTGCAGCGATGCAGCAGAACTTGGCATCGCTGCTGCATTAGCGGCGAGATGACAGACAGCTCGCTCCCAAGCTGTTCTCCCGTATCACAGGCACAAATGTGCACACGGAGACACGTTCGGAGAACACACACACACACACACACGGCTCCGAAATGTGCTTGCAAGCGCAGTGACCCACAGCTCCGGCTTGCAATATTCACGCAGGTTTGTGCTACTACTTCTGTGGTCAGAATCCCAGTGGGAAGAAACGTCCACCTTCCTCGACTGCTGAGTTCTCACACTTCTCTCTTTTGCCTACGCCTACGCTGTCTGGTTTGGGTTACCATTCACAGCCTCCGTTCATCAAGGCACGTCTGTTTACAAACGTGACCGTAAATAACAACACCAATGCCGTATCAGATTATTGAAATAAGCCGTCTTTAACCCATTATTCAATAGAAAAGACGTCGGGTAAAAAATGGCGGCCATGAGAAACCACTGCAACAAGTATTAAAAACACTTCCTAAGGAAACATGTTGATGATCCCCAAGACATTTGGGAAAGTTTTCCTGAGCCTAGCACAATATAAGTGAACATTTCCTCATTACATTCATCATAAAACTGGCCCAGCAATTCAGAAAAAAAACTATAGATTGGTTTATTTGGACTGCTTTTTGACCTTTAATAAATTAAATAATTTGATAACTTTTTTTTTCTTTTAATTTACTCAGCATATCTGATATTAAAATTTGCTTAACGATCTGAAACATTTAAGTATAATAAAGAAAAGGCGAGAAAAAAAAATGTAAGTGTTCAAATGAATACTTTTCAAATCAATACACGTGTTTAAATCAAATAGTTTTTGCTGCAGGGTAGAGGAAGTGATGAAAGTGAATTTATGAAAACTGCATTTTACTTTTCTCATCTCTTATTTGAATCTGTTGGATCAGTTGCTTCTGTTCAAAATCACAGTGAGCAAAACATTTTAAAAAAAATGGTTCAATTTCAGAACTCCTTGCGATTTTTGCCAGTGTATTTGTTTAACTTTGTTGGCACTCTCTCTCACACCTTGTCTAAATATACTGCACTCTGCTATCCGACTGACATTTATTAGTTCATAGATGCCACGGTGGGATAAAATTGGCAGTTCAGGAGCGTTTTTACATCAGCTTGACCTTTGGAAAGAGCTGAGAGTGCAGCCGTGGACTCTGCAACCCCCGTCATGTCCTGACTGGACCGCCCGGCCCACTACAGCCTTCCTAGAATGAGGCTCGCTTTCAGTGTTAAACCCAACCCTAATCTCTGGCCATGCAACCTAATTACACATGGAACACAAGTCATTCAACACCCCACTGATTACACACAATATAACCCTGCACATCGCAACCCCAGAAAACCCCCACGCGCACATAGCAATCGATGGCTGTCGAGATGTTTGGCCGAGACCGTGCGGTTCACAGACACCTGTGGTCTTGGCAGGCAGAGCTCAGGCTCAGGATGTGGGAGGCTGCAAGGATGCTCCATTTTTATCATCGTTGACGTGTTTCCAGCTACAAAAAGTTTGTCGCCTTGAAACAAACATAAATCTTAGCTGAGGGCAGAGTGTAGCACTGTGTGGGTTTGTTTCAAGAAGTGAAAGAAAACCCAGTCACTTAAGAAACATGTTTTATTGCCGACAATTTGTTGGAAAAAATGACCACGTAAAGAATTTATTGCAAACAAAATTGACTTTGGTTAAGGAATTTTATTCACCTTAAAAACTTGGTGTGGGTTGGATTGTTGTTTTTATTGATTGCAATGTCTTTTCCCACCAATGTTGGTTCCGTAACAGCATTAAATCAATATATTGATATTTACATCAATATGTTTTAAAATCAAAATTTTTGGGGGCAGTTTAGCTTTCCTATAGTTGATGCTGTTTTTAGATCATTTTTACAGCTCACTTTTATCATCACAGTAAATACAATCGACTTTCGTTAAATCTTTTTTTAATGGAAAATAATCTACAGATGTTGTTTTTTTTAATTCACTCTGACTAAACTTGTGTCATTATGTAAAGGAGAAAACGCAAAGATTTTGGTCTACATACGTGGCCCTGGTGTAAAACAAACCCGAGAAAAGCTGTAGCTGTAGTTGTAGTAAAATTTGGTCCTACAGTACAGACACCACCATTATAGATTATTTTATTTGAAAACCATGTTATATGTCCTTCACACTTCACAATTAGCTGCCGTTTTGTGTTGATCTTTCAACACAAAACAGTTTTGATGTGTTAGAATGCAGACAAGTGCAAGAAATATGAATACTTGTTGATTTAAATAGAAACTCCCCATGTCTGAGCATGTCTTTGCAACATACAGCTGTTGAGATGCTAAACTGATATGGTTTCTCCAGGACATGAGCCAGTCATTGCTGCCTTTCGGCAGCACTGGCAGCACTGGCAGCACTGGCAGCACGGTGAGTTGGGTCTGTGTGTGTGAAGAGAAACTCACCTTACCGAGTGCATGCTCTAACCGCAGCTGGCTGCATTCGTTGCATTTTAGCATTATCCAGCAAAGTAAAGCAAAGTGGGTTTTGCTTGAATACTCGATGCAAGTGATTTTCATTATTTAGGATGCATTACTAGTGCACCAACGCTGTCATCCTATGAATACAGGACAACAAACAACAATAAACTTCCTTTATTGTCTTTTCAGAGATTCCTGTCTCATTTGGACATATTCAGTTAGTGTCAGATGGATTGGTACATTTTTATTTAGAACATATAGTTAGTGCTTTAGCGATGATTAACAAACATTAATGATTATTAACATCCTGGTCAGGTTATTATCAAAGCACTGGCTTTCATTCAGCATTTAGCATTAACAATCCTCATAAAAAAAATTTTTTTTTTAAATCTCGAGCTTTTCAGTGTTTGTGAGTGTTCAATGACTCTCGCAGTTTTTGTTTTTTTTGGATTGTTTACTCATTATTATTGCGGTTATAGTTTGCAGAATAGTTCAGAGGGAGAAATATTTATGCATGTATCTGCATGTATATTTTTTTGCCCACGTAATGCAGCTGTTTATGACTTGTTAACGTCAAGCGACCGTCAAGAATAGTGCACAGCTTTTAAACTGACTTGTCATTGCGGCTTCCTTTCACGTCTGCGCAGGACATGATGCGGAACCATTTCAGCATGTTTGACAACATGATGTCCAACATGAGAAAAAGCATGGAAGAAATGAACAGAGACTTTGTGAGTACACCAACATTATTTCTTTTATTTGTGTAGATGGTGCTAAATAAATAAGTAGCAATAAAATCTAGTTTTAAGTGAAAGCTGTCTTATGTTGCACTCTGTGCTTGTGTTTTTTGTTGTTGTTGTTGTTGTTGTTGCTGTCGGTTTTGGGTTTTGTTTTTGGAGGACGCGTCACCAGATGCCAAGGCCCACTCGTACAAGTCATCGTCGGTAATGTCATATTCAAAAGTTGGAGATGAGCCTCCAAAGGTGTTCCAGGCAACTTCATCGACTCGCTGTGCCCCAGGAGGAGTAAGTATTCTAGTACTGTCTGAGTGGTGATGTGCTGAAGAATCCTGCTTTATGTCTGGAGATGCTAAAAATAAATCTGTCTGTAAAAAAAAAAAATAGGAGCTAAATTTGAACTTAAACTCTCTAAATAGAAACACTTGTGATGTTATTCCTGGCACATTTATCTAGATATGCAGTGATCTTCTTTTTAGCTATAATTTCAGACCCTCTGTTTTTCTTTTGGTTTTCTTTTTGGTAAGTAATTCATTTGAATTCATTCCAACTTCTGTTTTAAAGCTCCAATTAATGTTTATGTCCAATTAATGTTAAAACATAAGTTATGTTTTAACACAAGCTGTCATTAGTTATTTTTGTTAGGACCACAGGAGATTTCACACTGTATGTGATGGAAATGTAACAATGATTTTTTTTTTCTCTCCTTCTAAGGAAAGACTAAAGATTACATGGCTGACATTTCAATTCAATTTAGCGCAAAAGTTCTTCATTAATCTAAAAAATATATATAAATAAATCTTGTAGCTTAAACTACCCAAGTTTCTTCAAAGAGTTGTGAGTAGAGGGTGATGGAGGATCTCCTGTAGTGGTGTGTATTACAGTGCCTCTGGAGAAGCCTCTGACTGAAGACATTTTGTTTTTGTATTACATTCTGAGGAAGAGGATGCTCGGGATTGTCTGTGATGTTCAAAAATGGTCCGATTTCAGTCACTAGGCAATTTCTTGCATGTATTTATCACCATTATAAAACAATCTTATAGATTCACTGAGCTCTCAATAAATGAATGAACTTAACGATTATGAATGTAACAGCTTTAAAGCTGCTGTCTTTCCCAGATAAAGGAGACACGGCAAGCTGTTAAAGACTCCGAAAGCGGTCTGGAGAAGATGAAAATTGGACACCAAATCAAGGACAGACGGCATGTTGTCGAGAAGAGACACAACAGGCGAACTGGAGAGGAAGAGATTGAACAGGATTTCGAGAATATGGATGAAGGTATGTGAAAGCTTTGCATCTCTGCCCTATGAGGTCGTCTGACTGTAACTAACGATGCCTTCCCCCCACAGCTGACGCAGACTCTTTTGATAATGAATGGCAGCAGAAGGTATCCAGGCTGCTGTCGCCAGTCTCCATGCCTTGCCCAATGCACCACCGTCAGCTTGGTAGTCCTGAGCATCACCGTAGGTCAGTATTAACCCGCCACTTGCCTGCTGGATGCACAGCAGACAAATGGTTCAAACTTCAAAGGACAGCTAGGTTGAGATGAATCAGATTGTGACTATTTTTGGTGCTTATTTAGTTTTTTGTCTGTTTTTTTTTTTTTATAGAGGTCATCGAAAGAGAAAGGCTGGACGCAAAGGCTCAGGCAGCACCAGCGAGTTGGAATATTGATGCCTCTGTCTTTACGTGTAATTAAAGCCATTTACGCATCTCACAGTTCAAAGTGGTGCCTTCCTCCCAACTCCAGAAACACACACACCACATGAAACAGAGAAAGAATCTATTATAGTTGGACACAAACTATGATGTCACACATATCTGTTCTTTGATGCACAGCCCGTAGTGTATGTTACAGACGTGTCCTTGTTCCATCACGTCTGGTTTAAACTGATGAATAATTATCAAGCCTCTAAAAGGCTTGATGTCAGTCTATAGAGCTTCTTTTCAGGTACAACTGAAACAGTAATATCACTGCAGGAACATTAACTAAGCAGATCAGAGTACCATGCTGCGAGTTCCTGTTTAGTTCCAAGCCACAAAGCAAAATACATCAACAGACAATCTGATGGAAGTGAAAGACTGCATTTATACTCGAGTGGTATTATTTTGAAGGGTTTTTTTTTTGTTTTGTTTTGTTTTTTTTATAAAGAAATTTAAAAACTGCAGCATTTTATTTACGATGCTTTGCAAACGTATTCTTACCCATTGAACCCTTCCAGGTCTTGTCTGGATCACAATCACAAACTTTCTATCACATTAAATTCAATGAAGTCCCAAATCTTGGGATTTAAGGAAAGCCAACACAAAGCATTACATAATTGCGTCGCGATTACGCTCACGACCCGAAAGGAAATCCAGCGCAACCAATCGTCTTCAGGGTTCACCTAAACAGTGAATCGTAGCCTGTGTATGATTTAATCTCAGTTTGAATGGCGATGTTCTGTGAAGGCCAGTGAGGTTCGTTGGAGAACATTAGTGAACAAGCTGCATCATGAAGACAAAAAGAAACAGCAGGTCGGGGATAAAGCTGAGAAGTTTAAAGCAGGATTAGGCTCTAAAGCAGCATCTCATGTACACATCATTCCCACCACGAAACACGGTGGTGACCACATTATGCTGTGTCACCAGCATTTTCGTCAGGAAATCTGAAAAATAGAATTGTACACATCATGTAAACATTATCTCTTTAGCTTATAAAAAGGTAACAATGTTCACGCTGTCTTTGTTGTAAAATGAAGCAATGCACACAGAACATATCCGGTTTTGTTTCTGTTCAGCGTCTGTTTTAAAATACTGAAATCTTTGTACGAACTCACCTGCCCTTAATCTTTTTACATTTGTTTTTACTTGTTGAACTCTGTGCTTGATTGCCAAGTGTAGACGAACCCAGGGACTACTCTCACTAAATGATTTGTTCTTGTACGTTTCGTGTTCAAAGTGAGGTCTGCCAGTTCAGGATGTCTGAAAATAAAAGTGTGAATGAACCTGATCCTCTTTTCTTTCTCACTCATTTCCCCCGTATCAGATATCAGCTTTAATTAAACAGCACATCAGGTTTACGAGTGCGCAAGTACGCTTTGAACCTTCCGTGCCTGCTGGTGACCCAGAGAAGTATTTTTGGACGGCGGCACATGTCAGTAGCTCAGATGTGGCTGAGGTGTTGGCCAGCTGCAGGCCGGCCGTACACCACTGTCACATACTTGTATTATCACACAGCAGCAAGCAGACCAAAGACACTTGCGTTCCTCGGACATGGATGGTTTTTGTGAAGTTGCAAATGTGTTTCTACACACCTAAACGGTGTAGTTTGTTACTAAACAATGTATAGTTTAGCCATTTAATTAGTTCATCAATATTTGACCTTTTTTCATTTGTCAACTCCTTGCTTTTTCAGCTTTTGCACTGACAGACATATAAATATTTTTTGCATACGTTCCAGTTCATACTGAATAAAAAAAAAAAAGAAAAACATGAGCACAAAGGTTTTAATCGTCAATACAAATATGTTACAAAATAGTTCTTGGAAACTTTGTCGCCTCCTGCTGGTCACCACAAAGCATAACTGTCAGGAATATTTACACAGCATTGACAAACCACAACAGAAAACAAAAACTGAGAAATTGTGGTTTTGCCTCTTCTCGTCATAAGATATAAAAAGAAAATGGAATAAAAATATTCAGTCCGAGGCTACATGATGCCCTGAGGCTGTCCCTTTCCCGCGATCTTCTTGGCACACTCCAGCAAAGCATTGTGGATGTCTTTGGCACAGGAGATCTGAGACTTGATCATGCTGAGGTACTGAGCGTAGGACATGGACTCCGTCTGCACCGTGTCCGGCTTTGTGGCCGTCGGGACCAAATTGGGGGAATGCTTGGCGCTGTCGATGCTCTGAGAGAGGCACTCGTACGCCAGGCGCTTCAGAGAGAATGGGAAAACGTGTGAGTTTGTAAGTCGTAAAAAAAAAACAGCAAAAAAACACACAGTATTAATGTTAGAAATCTTGGAAAATTAAAAGCTACCAATCACAATGTTAGATTTGGTCCAAAATAACCATCTGGTTATTAGAGCCCTTCAATGCTAATTCAATCAATGAAGAAAAAAAAGCTTTAAACACATCACCAATTGTCTAAGTAAATATATTTCTAAAGGCTCAAGTGACATGAAAATCTCACACAAGGTTTCTCCAGTGTCCTTTCATTTATTATACATAAATTTATAGAAATCTATGATTTGATTTCTTTACATATGTGGACTGAAAGCGATTTTAACATCATATAATGAGAAATTGGAGTCAATTGTACAGTAGCTTTATAAATATTCAGTTTTGGCTGTATTTTTGACAAATGTGGGTGGAGGAGGGGGGGGAGAAATGTCCAAGTGGTGCAGAAAATAGAACAATAACTGGTCCATGCTTACCAAACACAGTTCCACTTGGTCACATAGGGCGTAAAACTCCTCTAAGCTTTTGTCAAAACGCTGAACAGAAGTGTCGCTGCTTTTACTGAGCAAACAGAAACAAGAAACAAATGTTAGCTCTTGTCAAAAGGCAAGAGCTAACTTACTGACTGAGGTCAAAACGGACCTCAGTGAAAAAGATTTAAAAAAAAAAAAAAAAGTACTGACACTGTACTTACACGCCGTTGTCGATTGAAGTGTTATGAGTCAAATTCAACGCTGCAACCTTCATTAGATTCTTTTTTTTTTATTAAAGCAGACAGATTAGCGTCAACAGTATCCATTGTCCAGTTTTTAGATCGCTCATAGCGGAGTAATTACCTGTAAACTCTCCTTCAGCTGCGGAATAAGCATCTTAAATCGATGAACTGGATCAAAGTCTTGCTGCTGACTGAGCTGTTGCTGCTGCATTGACGCAGCTTGTGTTAAACCGGCTTGAGACATTTGACCAACAGCTTGCTGCTGGGACGCCATCTTGATACCTTCGTAACAACGTTCACACGAAATATCCGGTTGCTGTCGTTTCAAAATAAAAGACAGATTACCTCTGCGTCATTTCCGATTTTTTATTTATTTATTTTTTTTTTTGTTTTTTAAATTTACCTCTTCGCACTTAGATAATTAATACATTGCATTCAATTGTTTTTCTTATCCAATTATTTGAGGAAAAAAAGGCATTTTTAATAAATTAAGCTTCGGATTTGTAAACTAAATTAGTATTTTGTTTGCAATAGCAGTTTGATGAAGCTATATAATGGATGTATGGAGATTTTTTTTCCATACAATGAAATCAAGCATAATTAAATAAAATTATAATTTCAGTTACTTAAAATGTAGTTCACACAATGTAGGTCTATTTGGTTGGGACTAATTCAATCAAACATAATTTCACTCCATTTAAAACACCATGATTTGGTAGAACCAGTCAAGTCAATGTTTGTTATATAGTGCCACATATCATGGTTAGTTTTTCTTCTTGTGTTGCTATTTTCTTCTTTATTTGCGGTTTAAGTCAAGTGTAAGGCCGCTTCTCGGTGGTTCCATGAAGGCATCATGACGGCGGAGACGCAGGAGGCAGCTCCTTGCAGCGGTTGTTCTTGCGCAGAAACCCCGTAGTGCCGCCCTGAACAGCAGCGCCATTCGGTAACTGCACCAGTATCCAAAATGGCAGGAGCTGATGGAGACGACTCTCTTTACCCGATCGCCGTCCTTATTGATGAGCTTCGAAATGAAGACGTCCAGGTTGTATTATTAATTAACGCAATCAATTGTTCATATTATGTAACGTAAAAAGAACGCTTTTTTTTTTTAGGCGGGCCTCATATTCCTGGCTAGCTTGTTAGCAATTATGCTAACTATCGTCCCAGTTGAGGCCTGTCGGGAATTTTCTGCCGGGCGTACCCTGCCCGGACAACCTTGTTTTTGTTGGTTGCTGAGGCGAGATTTGTTCTTCTAGAGAAACTATTAACGTCGGTCTCCCTCAGTGGGTGCTAAGATTTATAAATATAGCCACTTGTTTTGTTGCAGTGGTTCGAAAACCCGAAGCAGGTCATTGAATCCACTGCTAGCATTATTGCATCGTTAGCATCTTGTACCAAATGACGGGTAGCATTCCCTGTGAAATGCCGACAGTAGCCTCTGTATACAGCCGAGTTATTTTAAGTTCCGCATTTTTAATGTTCAACTTAGATTGTTATTGATGATTCGAACGGTGATTTGCTTCAGCTAATTACCTGCAGTCTTAAAGATGCATCGAATCAACGCTAACAGTAATACACTTCTGTTGTTTTCTATGATGATTTTTGTGGAGGACGGATTTATACTCCCAATAGCCGTGCATGCGTCATCAACCTATCTCCTGTTTTATTTGTTTTATCTATTTTTTCCCCCCCACAGCTGCGACTGAACAGCATCAAGAAGCTGTCTACCATTGCTCTAGCTCTTGGCGTAGAAAGGACTCGCACTGAACTCCTTCCCTTCCTTACAGGTGACGTTCAGAAGCTTGTCAATAAATCAAAAGGTCATTGTGTCATCTTTGTTTTCTCACTCACCGTTCTACCAACTTCCAGACACCATCTACGACGAAGATGAGGTGCTCTTGGCGTTGGCAGAGCAGCTTGGCAATTTCACTATGCTGGTCGGAGGACCGGAGTACGTCCACTGTCTCCTGGTACGTTTAGATCCGTTGAGACGACGCAAAACGTTGATTTCCAAGTGGCTTGTGAAACGCTGCTGTTCTGATTTGTAAACGCAGTAGAGAGAAGTCAGTTCCATTTTTAGCTTGGTGAAGCAGGGAGGATTTCTGTTAGACTGGTCCAAACAGTTAATTGGAAAGCAAATTTGTCAATTTCATAAGAATATATTTTTATTTATTTTAATTTTATTTTGTTGTTTTTTTTTGCGATGAGGTTGCCTGAAAAGTTTGTTTTTCTTCTAATAAGGAGATTCAAAAAATTACAAAGAGCATAAATAAAGCCATTTTGATAAAAAATGTTAGATTTGAGTTCAGTAAAAATGAAGGATTTACAAATATTCCTCATCATCTTCTGTATATTTGAACAGAAAAAGAGCACGGAAGCTGTTGGCTGGTGTGCATAATAGACTGAAAATGGAAGTTCTTAATTTTGATTAATTTAATAATAGTAAGAAAGAGACCATATTCGTCATTGTTTGTCCCGCTAAAGAAAAAGTGTCTGGTTCCAGTCTTTGTCTGGTTGCTTGTTGCATCTCAGTTTAGAAGAAAACACAACCTACTGATATTCAGAACCTGGAAACAACAAATCTACTTCAAAATAAATCCAGCCATTCTTCTTCATAAAAAGAAGACCTTATTTTATAACTGTCTGTCGTTTGTTCCTGCTCAGTTAATGGTTACCCTGGGTTAGAGAAGAGAATATTATTTTGTTTTCAGTGTTATTGTGAGAAAGAATCATAGGAATTGAATCATCCCGCGTTGCAGACATTACGGTCCAATGCTTACGAACCCCAAAACCTGACAGAAAGGTTTTGATTGCGATTCTTTCTTATGCTACTAATCATATTTGAAAACTTGATTTAATGTTATCGTGTACTGGGGAGTCATAAGGGATTATTCTTCTAAATGTATAAATGCACTGTTTTGTCCATAAAATCTTTTGCAGCTTAAAGTTTTCTGCCAATCACTGTTTTTTTTTTTGTTTGTTTTGATAAAGTCTGACACAGAGGCCTACCCTTCTCTAACCTCGATCTGTTTTTTGATGCACAGCCCCCTCTGGAAAGCCTTGCTACGGTTGAAGAGACGGTAGTCAGAGACAAAGCTGTGGAATCCCTGCGGAAGATCTCACAGGAGCACTCTCCAGTTGACCTGGAAGTTCACTTTGAGCCTTTGGTGAAACGGCTGGCCAGCGGTGACTGGTTCACCTCTCGCACGTCCGCTTGCGGCCTCTTCAGCGTGTGTTATCCTCGTGTCTCCAGCACGGTCAAGGCGGAGATTCGTCAGTGAGTAACGACTTAAGAGAGAGCGAAGCCGTTCTTTAGTTTGAGGCGCTCCTTTGTTTTCAGTGTGATTCATACCTCATGGCGGCTCCCAGAGCTCCATGCTTGGGTGTGTTGTGAGGATTGTCGCTAAACGAAGTGCTCTGCTTTCACCAGGCATTTTCGCACCTTGTGCTCCGATGACACACCGATGGTGCGTCGCGCCGCAGCATCTAAACTCGGGGAGTTTGCCAAAGTTCTGGAGCTGGAATATGTGAAAACCGACATTATTCCTCTTTTCACTGCTCTGGCGTCTGATGAGCAGGTATAAGCAAGTTTGCTTTTTATTAGTTTCGTGAGCTGCATTCACAGTTCTGTTTGCGACGACGCTGACCTTATTGCCTCCCCGTTAGGACTCTGTCCGGCTGCTTGCAGTGGAGGCGTGCGTCAGCATCGCCACTCTCCTGCCTCAGGAGGACCTGGAGACTCTGGTGATGCCAACGCTGCGTCAAGCCGCCGAAGACAAATCCTGGCGGGTTCGCTACATGGTGGCAGATAAGTTCTCTGAGGTAAATTAAAGACTTGTTTCACTGTTATTCTGTTTGAAATGTGTCTATTTGTTCTATTGCACCGATTGTCCGTATTGTATATTTCTGTGGTCTAGTAAAACAATGATCATTGTCTGATCTCCTCAGTAAAGCAGTTTATTTCCAGAGTTTTGCTGGAATTTTCATAATATCCTAAATAATTTTTATGTACATGTTGTGAACAAAAAAAGCACATTTCCTCTGAGTTCATTCGTTTAAATGGTGGCAGCAGGATAATCTGTTCTATCATTTTAGGTAATTTTGCAGCTATCAACTGCAAATCAGAACATTTGCAACCGTAGTTTGAATTAGGTGTTTACAGCTCTTCAGAGTGGCTGTTCGCATGCTGTTTTCTCTGATGTTCCCCATGTAATATATATTAAATTCTACAACCTAAAGCAAAGGTTCCTTTGTATAATCTTGTATGTTTATGCCTCAATCTGAAACATCTAAAAACATCAACATGAACAGCCAGTCAGTGTGCTTTAACTTTAGTGATCTATTCATAAGTGCCCTCATGTGTGAACGCAGTGCTCTCATGCTGCTGTTCTCATCACAACTGTAGATAAATAGTATTATTTCTGTTTCATAAATCTGTGTTTGACAATGAAACCTGACATATCGCAAACATGTTTTCAATTGAGACCAAGGTTTTGTTTAGTCTGTTTCCAAGGTTGGATGTGCAGGTACAAACTTGCACAAAACTATGGGTGTAGCCCTTCTTTTTTTTTCTTTTTCCCCTTTCCTACTTAAGAGGCTTATAACTGAACATTAGTAACTGCATATATATTTCTTAAATGTTGAGGCAAAAGTTATGAATGCAGTTTTTTAAAAAAAAAACTACCGAAATCTTAGGATGCTGCATGTGACGCCATCCTCCAAGAACACGTTTTTTTGTTGATGTTTTTTTTTTTTCTTTTGTACCAACTGAATGTTGTATCTGCTTTTTCTAATTTTCATCTGGAATAATTATTCTAAAAAGATATATGTTGGTTGTTAAAGAGGTTTGTTTTGTTTTGTTTTTTCTCCTTGCAATGTAGCTGCAAAAAGCTGTAGGCCCAGAGATCACAAAGAACGACCTGGTCCCAGCTTTCCAGAATCTGCTGAAGGACTGTGAAGCCGAGGTCCGCGCTGCCGCTGCCAACAAAGTCAAAGGTGAAACGGCTGTTAAATTGGTCTGGAGTATTTCAGCGTCCCGTCCCGCATCCTTAATTAGTTTTGTTTGTGCAGAGTTCTGTGAGAATCTTCCTGAAGATAATCGCGAGCAGATCATCATGAGTCACATTCTGCCCTGTGTCAAGGTAAGGAAATAACTCTTTGTTTTTCTCATTTTGCATCGTCGTGGATTCAGCTCCCGTCGTCACAAAAGACACTTTGCTGTGAGTGCTGAAGCATGAGTTTAGCTGCTGATGAGGTTTATCTAGTTTGCCGTCTTCCTTAGGGCTTTTATGCAGCCATGTGATGCTCTGACTGTAACTTCATGTTTTTCCAAACTAGACACGTCTGTCTTTGCTAAAAATAATATTTGGTTTCTATGTATTGATATACATATGCTAAGACTGTTGCAAAATCAACACATTTTCTCTGTTTTGTATTTCTGTTCTGGCTGGCTTTAGAAACAACAAAGTAAACCCAAATGGGTTTAGTTGAATGGATTTCTGCTGACCTAATAATTTGATTGGATTTCACTTATTAATGGGATTTGTGACGCATTACATCCTCAGAGTACCATGTTTGTTTTATCCAATTGATGTAAATATGTCAAACTGGTGCTGACTAATAAAGTTATTATTTATCAAGGCATATAAAAAAAGATAACAATGACAAAGTGAAGCTTTAAAATTCAGTAGGACATGAAACACATGTGACCTTTCAACCACGAGCCACCATTACTAGTGATGTAAACATATTTTATGTTTGGATTTGAACACTTTTGCACTCTTAAACACATTTGTTACATTAGTCAGTTGACGACAATGAATTGCATACAAGTACTGAACGAGCACTTGTTCAGTACTTGAACTGAGAATGTTGCTTGTCCTTGATTGCCACTTGTTTTCCTCCTCAGAGTGTATACAGTTACAGATCTTCTCATGTTAATTCATTAAGTAGTTGTCTGGAACTATTTACTTCCACATTTAAGGCAAAGGCTTGACCTGCTGCGTTTTCTTTCACTAACCAGTTGACTTGTTAGTTGGTTTTATATACTCCCTAGTATTTGGTTAATGTAATCCACTTCTACTGAGTTTGCTTATTTAGTGCTGATTCACAGAAAATGTAATCGTCAAGCACCATAGACAAGCCGATGCATTATCAGATTTATCCCATTTTTCACCCAGATTCTTATTTAATTACATGGATCCCAATTTCATCCTGGCTATTGGATAATATAATTTGCAATGTCGAGGTACTAATTTCAGCAGTGTGTAAATATCACTTGGTCATTCGGCAATTTCCTGCCTTTTTCAAGCTCCATCCAAATATCTAGCTATCTGTAATAATACTCAGTCCTCCGTAGATCCGGGGATGTTAACCCTAACCTGTGAAGCAACCAATGAGACCCGGGCATTACTCGGAGCTGGAGAACAAAGTTCATATCACCTGGTTAATTTTTGACAGATCTCAGTGAGATCGGTCTTTTTGAGTAATGTAGTTTTTACTTATTTTCACAGCAACTTCATAATTGTTCTAAGGTGCGCCTGAAATATCCAGACTTTTTGTTTTGATGATTCGGTTGGCTGTGAGCTGCTGCCATTTCTCACACACCATATTCAAAATATAGTTTATACATTTTTAAGTAGATTTTAAGCTCTTTGTATTTAAAATGTGTTCATTATTTGGCTATTTGTCTTTAAACGAATTACATGAAAGTAGGAAAAGGAAAGCACGAGGCATTACATTTTCGAGAGTCGCAGTATTTTACAGGTAATTGCAAACTAAATGCAGCAAAATTTTCAATCACTCAAAAGACTGCATCATTTTATTTGTAAGTTAAGTGAGACGTGGTCTTCAATTTCACAATTTGACCAGTAGATGGCACTCCTGCTTTTTTTTTTTCAAGTGTTTAAACAAAGCCACACATCATTTAAAAAAATATAATTTCTTCTACTCTAAAACTTGTTTAAGCTTATTGAAAGCAGCGACAATAAAATGATCAGACTTAGAGATAAATTTTGGTATATAAGGAAAAAAAAATAAATGAATAATGATGACGAAAGGAGAACACCTGCTGTGTTTATCTTGTCAACATGTCAACAGAGAAGTTAAGCTGAACGGGTAGCAACACACTCATGCGTTTTCTCAGAAAACTATAAGCGATCGGCAGCTCAAGCCTGTGCTACCTGAACATTCAACACTCATTCCTGGAACCAGTTTCTTTATGCTATTATTATCAAATTTCTCGTATAGCAGTTCCTTTTTTTTTTTTTTGGTGACTGTTTTGTTGTTGTTGTTGTTTTCTTCTTCTTTCTGTTTCTTTCCCGACTGATTCATAGTAATGGAGTTGATTGTTTCCTGTCTGCTCTGTTCTGTTTGTTCCTGTGTGACCTGTCCCTGACCAGGAACTGGTCTCAGACACCAACCAGCATGTGAAGTCAGCACTGGCGTCTGTCATTATGGGTCTTTCCACCATTCTGGGCAAGGACAACACAATAGAGCACTTACTGCCTCTCTTCCTGACTCAGCTGAAAGACGAGGTAACCAAACTGGGACGTTTAAAATCACGAGCATCACATTTTTGGTTTAGTTTTTTTTTCTTTCTTGTATATCTGGCACATGCTTTCAAAGTTGGTGAAACTTTTAGCAAGACGTCTTACACTTGAGGCATCATTTGTGTATTTCTAAAGTGAGCCGTCTTGGCAAAGCCACCAGATGTACCTGCCTGCCGCCTGGATGGGTAGGAGGATGATTCATGCGAGTTGGCAGCCAAACTGACACCTTCTAATTGGGGACTAGCTGTGTCTAAGAGGGGAGGGGGATACTGGGAAAATCTGGGTGAAGTTTAGCTAGAAAGTCTCCCGCTTAATCCATTTGACAGTGAAGATTTGAAACCTTTAAAAGGGGAAAAAAAAAGAATAAGTAATTTCACCGACACTCAACTGCGCATCTCCTGTTATTTGTGTTCCAGTGTTTGACTTTTAAAGATGTTTGTTCACTGTCGAACAAAGTCTCTCCACTCTCCAGTGAGTTTATATTTGTTTTGCGAGCATTTGTTTTGTTTAAGTGAATAATCCAGAACAGAAATCCAGTTCACGTTCGCTCAAATAATTCCACCGATTTGACAACGGTTTTGCATATTGAAATCGGCGAAGAGTTTGCCCACAAGGACATGTAAATGTTTTGCAGGGCTTCGGCTCATATCTATCCTATTTAAAGATGGCCCATTTTCCTCAAAGCACCAACCATCACTGTCTAATTATATTACAGTCCAGACCGACAGCTTTGACTTGCAAATTTCACTCGAAGGTGGATTTTCGAGCACGAACTGCCTTCCAGTTTGTTACTACGTTTTCTCTCTCTCTCTCTCTTATTTTGCCACCATGACTGGACGTTTGGAGGTTTGGTTTAGTAATTTATGGTTCAAATCAGGGGCAAAAGAAGCACAGCGCTACGTCAGGTTCGCTTTGGTGCAAACCTGCACAATTATTCAGAGGAAGAGGGCGTAGGAGTTCAAAGTGGGCTCGGCGGTTCATCGTCGTCTTTCCTATTTCAGTGCCCCGAGGTCCGTCTCAACATCATCTCCAACCTGGACTGCGTGAACGAGGTGATTGGCATACGCCAGCTGTCCCAGTCGCTGTTGCCGGCCATTGTCGAGCTCGCCGAGGACGCAAAGTGGAGGGTCCGCCTGGCCATCATCGAGTACATGCCTTTGTTGGCAGGGCAGCTGGTGAGTCACGTGGTCGAATTGTCGCGCGAACGGCGTGTGAACGGAAATATTAGCAGTTCGTCAACAAAACATGCCGGCGGAGCCAGATTCGGCAGGAGGCGTCCGAAAAAAGTCGGGTTCTCATTCTGCTTGCCGTGTCTCCTCAGGGGGTGGAGTTCTTCGACGAGAAGCTCAACACTCTTTGTATGGCGTGGCTCATTGATCACGGTAAGGCTCTTCAGTTACTTGGAAGTCGTTTCCTCGGGAGTCGGAGACGGCGAGGCCGTCACAACGCGGCGTTTGAAGTTTCGGGAGTTTCTCTTGCGCAGACGCGGCTGGTATCTGCCGGGCGACGTGACAGGGCTTCTGTTTCCACACAGACAGCATATGATTAGCACAACAGTGAACTTTGGAGCTCAGGAATGAGACCGAGGAATGTTGGGAGTGAGATAATGGCGAGTCAGAGGAAGGATGACATGTGGCACTTTGAAGCTCTTTGCTTTATTGTACATATGAAGGAGCTGGAACTACGCCATTGTCTGCAGCCACAAAAGAATTGTTTCAGAGGGTTAGCAGCTGTGGAACTGTTTTTGTCAATGTTGCGTCGCTAAAGAATATAATGTTTAATATTTCCTGTATGCATTGACAGAAAAGCTTTTGATCTCTGGAAATCCAAGATTTTTCAGACTTAATATTCTACATCATTTAAAAACTTTTTCTCACACTTAGTTTCACATTTATGCTCTGGATTTCAATAAAAGATTAACAAATCTGTCGTAGGGAAAAAATACTGCATGTGTAGTGACCTATTCCAACTAGTGCAGGCAAACTGATTATTTGTAGATTCATGTATTGAATACAATTCAACTTTCAATTATTAAGAATCTATTAACGACTCTTGATAATTAAACCTCCAGTCTACCAATAGCTACCAAATTTTGTGTAAATCTTTTGTCCGCAGTTTTTCACACAATGCCTCAGATTTAGTTCTGCTTTCTGGGAACCACCTGGTTGTGTCGGATTTCATCCCCCGACGGGAAAACTAAAGAAATATAGCTGCAGACTTTGACGTCTCCACCATCATGTCCAGCTATGGCAATGCTGTTTCTGTTTTTTCTTTTTTTTCCGTCCAGTTTCATCGAACCCAAATAAATGATGCTACAGGGTTTTAGGGCCATCGTGTTTTCTTTGGAGGACGTGGATTCTGTTTTGCAACTCAGCTACTGTGTGTGGACAATGCAGGGGGTTGTTGTTGCTGGCAGGAGTAGCTCAGGCCTCTTTCCTGACGAGTTTCCATCTCGTTCTTTTGAAATAGTTTTTGAAAGTCGTGCAGCTTCTGGTACCGATGGGTTGTTGTTTTTTTTCTTTAACTGCTGATGCAGGTCTATGCATTGCCATAGTATGTGCACGTTTAATGTTATGGACTTTGGTTTGTAGCCTTTTCCTGACTGATGCCTTTGGTACAATAAGTTCTCTGTCGTTTTACCTTTTCTGCAATCAATGGCTTTGAGCTCAAGGACGCAAGTCAGAAAATGTCAGAAACATTCTGCTGAGGCAGCTGAACTTGATTTTAGGTTAATCTGATGCATCGTAAATTCTGGCATGTGGGTCATTAATAGTTTCCGCTCATTGATTACACCAAGTTATTTTAAGTCTGCTCCAAGTTTACTTGGGTAAATTAGATTATGTCTGATTGTTATTATCGGAGGTGCTGGTATTTTAGGTTTGATAAGAGCCTACTTATCCAAACGGAGATTAGATTACTTGAATAATTGAGCGACATGAAGTCTGAGGAGAAAATGTGCAACGAGTTGGTTTGGCGCAATTTCACAGTAATCTGTCGTCTTAATCCCTAAAGAGAAGCGGAATCGTAGTGTAGATTCTCACGCGGCGTCGTCGATATAAAATGGCAACATGTGGTTATGAAATGGGGGTAACACCTCAGCAAAGAAGCACTTAAAAATAAAAAGAAAAACAACAACCCAGTCGGTTCACTGTCAGCTCCCTCTTTACAGCTTGTTATGTCTGCTCTGCGGTGCAGCCGCCTGCACTCGAAACACTGGAGGGGCCGCGCGAATGCGCCGCTGCGCAACACGCCCTGCCGAGTCTCAGAACTTCTCCATCTAACATAAAGCGCTGGCTGTGTGCGCGGTGTTCTTCTCGACGCCCGGGTTTCCCAATTAGAGAGGCAGATACTCGGCGCTGAGGACAAAGGGCCAGCTGGGTTACATCATTGGAATGCCGCTGGTGTGAGTTTCTATGTGTGAACGGCTCGGGTTAGGGCTGTGCCACCCTTACATAAGCCTTCCAAAGAACAGGAGTACAGGACCGACCGCACTGCGTCTCTCGCACACGCTCGATTAAAAAGATAACGCCTCGTATTTATTTTGAAGACCGTCTATTTCTGCCGCGATTGTTTTTGGCGTTTCGTTCTAAAATTGACTCGGCGGCGTATTGAACCCACTCCGGCAGTTCATTATTTAGTTCTGTTCTTGTTGCTCGCGGTTATTGCGTAACGGTAAGAGCTGAAGGACAGCTGAGACATTTAGAAGCGGGTTTGTTTTAAAAATGTCATGAGGATATTTGCTTGCTCTTTGGGCGGCTGATCGTCCAGGTTCTGGCTTTCAGCTAAATGTCTTCTGAATGCCTGAGGAGATGAAGGAGTTAACTCTTGAAGCATATTTTAAACCCCCAAAATATTCCTAATGTTGAGTTTATCTTTGCTCATGCATGAACTCATTTTAACTGACATGAATAGGATGACTATTAGAAACCGAGTGACCTCACCCACATCTGCAACATGTTCAGCCATCTTGTGTTCAAACCTTGTAAAGTTTGCTTCTAATACCAACCTTTTTTCTTTTTTTTTTTTTTTCTTTTTAAATTATGAGATGGTGGACTTTATAAAAAAAATACATGATGGCTAACCACAATCAAGCAGTCCAAGAGTGCGTTCACACCAGCCCCGTTTACTCGGTTTTGATCCAACTCTTAGTTTGTTGGCTGGAACGTCCGGTTCGCTCGAGTAGGTGCGAAGGCGCGACTGAGCGGTGATCAGGGGGGAAAAAAAGCGAACTCTGGTCCGCCGAAAAACCCAGTTCACTTGAAGTGAACTCTGGTGCAGTTCAAATGCTTATATGAATACCCAAGGGAACTGGTGAAGCGGATAATGGTGCAGGGCATGCTGGGTGAATGCGACCAGAACAACGGTGTGAGTCTAGAACTATCAGGAGAAATGGTGTTTGGTCTTTTGCCAGAGATATAAGAGAAATCGATGATTTCCTTTTCATCGACACGGATATGAGCTAGCATCTTCTTCTCTACGTCTCAGTACGATGAGTTCCTTCATTGGAAGAAAGATCGGATCTGAGTGTTGAAGCTAAAATGTGGATATTGGTCACTTTGAACGCTTTTGGTGCATTTCCAGCTCTGATGCGTAAATCTGAAAAGGTTTCGTGTGCCTCAGCCAGACTCTGTAAGAACCTGCGGAGAGCCAACGTGTGTAATCGGTCATCGGCGTAATTTGACCGCGTTTGTTTTCAGTGTACGCCATCCGTGAAGCAGCCACCAGCAACCTCACCAAGCTCGTTGAGAAGTTCGGAGCCGAGTGGGCCCAGAACACCATCGTCCCCAAAGTCCTGGGAATGGCCAACGACCCCAATTACCTCCACAGGATGACCACGCTGTTCTGCATCAACGTGAGCAAACGCCAGTTTTTTTTTCACCATTTACCTTGGATACAGGGGCTGCTTTAGTTTCTCTTTCAAATCCTAACTTGTCGCCCTCCACTTGGCTCTTAAGGCTTTGTCCGAGGCTTGTGGTCAGGAGATCACCACCAAGCAGATGCTCCCAGTGGTCCTCAAGATGTCCAACGACCAGGTGGCCAACGTCCGTTTCAACGTAGCAAAGTCACTTCAGAAGATCGGACCGGTCCTGGACAGCAAGTACGTTGATGCGCTGTTTGTTTTTCTCCCCAGACCAGAACTGGGTCCTTCTAAAGTGGAGAACCTGGTTTGATCAATTGAGCTGACATTTCGTGTGTTTACTTCCAGTGCCCTTCAAACAGAAGTGAAGCCAGTGCTGGAGAAACTGGCCTCTGACTCAGACATGGATGTTAAGTACTTTGCCCAGGAGGCTATTAGTGGTGAGCATTTTTCTCCTCTTACTGCGGAACAACTTGGACATTCATTTTATTTGCTTTACTTTGAGTCTTTGACAAAATCTTTTTTTTTCTCTCTCTCCCTCTCTCTCTCCCTCTCTCTCTCCCTCTCCCTCTCCCTCTCTCTCTCTCTCTCTCTCTCTCTCTCTCTCTCTCTCTCTCTCCCTCTCTCTCTCTCTCCCTCTCTCTCTCTTTACAGTTTTGGCTCTAGCATAACCAACCCCATCACGGCTAATCCAGAAAACCCCCCCCAAAACAAAAATACACCCAGGTTTAGAAGATATTTATTGATGTTCAGAACCAACTTGATTGATGTATAAAAAGAAAAGCTGTTAACAATTGTTTTATCTCCCTCCCACTTGTCATTGTTTGTTTTTGGTTTAGTTTTTTTTTTTTTTTAATGTTCAATGATATTCTATGTCCAAACTAATCCAGGCTTCTTCACTTATTTGCTGTAAATGGGAGCTTTTATCCAGGCAAAGTGACGATTAAAGTTGAATTAAGTTGTGCATGCTGACAAATGTCCTGCTGTACTCACTTAAGCGTTTCTAACTTAAGCGTTGCTCCCCCCACCCCCCCCTTCTTAGTCTGCGTCTTGTACTTGCTACCTAGCGCTGCGCTAGCTCTCTAGCTCTCTGTGCTGCTGCACGTTGCCCGCCGCTGCTGGACGGAAGCTTCCAAACCTGCTGTCTGTGGTTTGTCGTGTCGAGGCCGCAGCTCCGGTCGCTCTCCAGACCAGACGCGTTTTCGTTTCTTCTTCAATGTTCTACAGAACAATCATCGAAAACGACCCCCCTCCCCCCCCCCTCCTCCCGGTGAGATATTTAAGGGTGCGTATTACTGCATGTACTCTGATGAACCTTCTTTACGATCGCACGTCCTTATCAGTGTCGCAGTGTTCCATGGACCAGACGGAGGCGTCCCCTCTGCACTGTTTGTTCCCTGCAGTAACACAGATTGAATCGACACGTTGCCCCGTCATGTAACAGGGACCAAACCCGTATTTAGCATGATGCTCATAATGACCCCCCCCCCCACCCTCCCCCCTTCCTTTTTTTGTTGTTGTTGTTTTTTGATGTTTTTTAGACAAATGAGGTTTATTATTGTCATATCTGTTGACAGAATTGCTCATTTAGAAGCAACTTTTTTCTTTTTTTTTTTTTTTTGATGCCTGGATAAACCGCTTTGCTCTGAGGGGGGAAAAAAAAAAAAGGCGCCTTCTTTTCAGTGTTTTGTTGCACGGTAAAACTAAATTGTTGACAGCCATCATGGCGAACAGAAAACCACGGCTGTTTTAACGGCAGTCGATTTATTTTTTTTATTTTATTTTTTTCTTCTCCTTTCCAAGCCGAGCCGGGTCCTCTCCGCTCGGCGGGACGGAGGACGAGTGCGTGCTGTCAAAGACGGCCGGTAGGGGCTGCTTGTGTACGTAAAGCTGCGTAGTGTTTTATTATGGGCTGGGTGGCGGCGTGGTTAGGGGGCGGGTTGGATAAACGTCGGACTTTTGTCTTTTTCTCTGAACTGCTCCTCCTGTTCGTCTCCCTCTCCTCATTCTCTTCTCTTGAATAAACCTTAATTGTCGATCGTCTCGTATCACAAAGACTGTGCTCTGATTTTTACTTTGAGTTCTCTTCGCAGTTGGGAAGCTGTACTACTGTATCTTGATCCAAATAAAGTAACAAACAAGCTGTGTACCCTCTGGTTTCGAATTTCCTTGCCCGCTCGTTTATTTTGGAAGTTTTGCCTCAGCAGATGTGCAGGTTCGCCGCCGGCCGCAAAGCGACGCGGCCGCAGAGATTCACCACGTTTTATTACATCGCGACTGAATAGGAATTTGTTTTATCGGAAATTTTTATTAAGCTTTACCTTGTGTTCCTTTATCGGAAACCTGCCCGGAGTTTTGCCTCGATTCTTTCATGCGTGTTTTGAGAGATCCTTTTAATCTCCCGTGGCAACCGTTCACCTGAGCGAAACGCTCGGGGGGGACCGAGCCCCGCCTTTGAGGATGAAGCTCCTCCTCAGAGCTGCAGTTTTCAAATCTTCCGAGCTTCTGCCTCACATAGCGCTCCAACCATTCGGCTCCCGCAGACTAGCCAAGAGCAATTGGCAAACGGCAAAATAATTAGCTGATGCTGCTGAATTGCTCACACGAGACACTTAGTGCAACGCTTGTCAAAGCGTCTTCTATGGGCTAATAGAGGAGTCGGAAAGAGCAAGAGTTTCTTAAAGAGACAGGCCCAATTTATAGCCGTTAAATTGCGAAGTCATATTTGGGATGTACAGCATTTTTATAACAACTGCAGGTAGAGTGGGTATATATAGTCACAGTTATGTACTATAAAATGACTGGGAAACACGTGATGCTGCCTGTAAACTTTTTTGACTTTGTGAGAGCTGAAGAAACCTGGATATGTGCAACGGGAAGCTGTCAGTTTAGGTCATTTAAAGCATTTAAATAAGTGAAAATGTTTAAAGCAAGGCTGGAGTGATGCTGTTTTAAAGCTATTCTGCTCTCTGCTTTATATTTTGGTCGCGTTTCCTCACCGGAAGAAGCTCAAATTCATTTAGGTTTTTTATTTATGTATTCTATTTTTTTTTTTTTTTTTTTTTGCCTTTTTAAGGACAGTAAACCGAACTGAAGGAACATGGAGCCCTCTGCTCTTCAGCTTGGCGCGTGTTCTTCTCCACAATTAATCCCACATGTTCCCGTCTCTTGTGTTTGCTCCGGTCTGGCCCGGTCGGTAGCTCCCGAGGAGATGAAAGCGCGGCTCCTCTGGTCGCCTCTGACCTCAGAGGAGCTCGCTGAGCAGGACTCCTGACCCCTGACCCCTCACCCCGACCGCTGCCGGGGTGTCCGGTGCCGGGCGGGACCAGGGCGAGGCCCAGTCATCCTGTTTGGGGAGAAAACATGTTTGGATCGTCTTCTTTGACGTCGTCGCCGGGGGGGAGAGGAGGCGGGGGGAGGATTTTGAAACCAGATTCGAGCTGCTGAGTTTTTGCAGAGGCAGATCTTAAGATGCGCCGTCCGTTTAGTTGGTTCCAATGGAGCAGCTGACGGAGAGGATTAGGGCGATAAATCGCATGGCAGAGGCCTTTATGAGAACCTCAACTTTGCTCTCTTTAATCTCCTCAAATCTCCCATCAGCCCTTGTTGGTGCTTTGAGCTTTCCCAATCCTCCACACGGCTCTCTGACTGCGTACCTCATTGCTGGGGTTTAGTGTGTTTTTTTTTTGTTTTTTTTTTCCTTTTTCATCGCACTCAAATGGCTTCGATTGAGGAACATAAAATACAGTTTGTGAAATAAACCCCATCTAGATGACGGTTCCTCCTGCAGCAGCCAAAAGTCCCAAAGGTTACAGCTGACAGTTTTAACAAAATGTTTGGGGGGGGAAAGGAGAAGACATTTAGCCAGCAGAGAATTATTACTGTAGAGTTTGAAAAGAATAATTTGAAAATCAAGACAGAAATTGGAGGAGTGTTTTTTTTTTTCCTCTTATTTTTTTTGTTTTGTTGATTCAAGTCTTAGGAGTTGGAACAGGGTTTTATTTTTTTGGGGCCTTTCCAACATAAAGGCCCAAATGTTATCGCATTTTCAGTACAGCACTTTATTATTACATCATTGACTTTATTATTTTGTCCAAAATTGTGACTTTATTACAGAAAAATGGCAACATGCAGGGAAACGCTGGTCTGGAAATCTTTATTAAAACATGATTTACCTGAGAAACAGGAGGCCAGTCCAGCCCTCCGATCCGCTGGACTCACCAGGCAGCAACGGACCAGCAGCAGTTCCATTTCTCTGGATTTAGATCCGGCTATTTGAGGGGATTTCAGCAGCTTGAGCCGAGAGCCTTGACGTCAATGCAGCTGCCTCCCAGGACTGTGTCATTTATAACGAACGGAGTCAAGCAAAGCCCCCTCACAGTGCGACAGTGCCACACACACACACACACACACACACACACACACACACACACACACACGCACCCACACACAGAGTGAGGTCAGTTCCTCTCAGGATGACAAATGACAAACATCAGGCGGGGAGAGGAGGCGCTCTGTTGGCCAGCTCCGTTTCTTCAAGTCACCTTGTCGCTCCGGCTCTCTCCCTCCGTTCTTCTCCGAGCTGCATCAGAGGGTCTGCGACGCGATGAGTGTTTGACCCCTTGCCCAGAGGTCACACTGCCAGGTGGGCTTTTTTTAAATTTTTTTTTCTTTTTCTTCTGGCACAACTAGGTCATGGATGCTGGGATTTTAAGAGTTTATCCAATCTGCTGGCCAGCGTGAGTCTCGCCAGAAACCGGAGACGAGGAAAGGCCGCGTGACCTTCAATGACCCCAAATATAATCCTCACACATTTGGAGGCTTTTTGTTTTAGCTGCAACATCTGTTTCCAGTTGTGCTTTTGTAAAAATGCATGAATGATTTATTTAAGTGTCAGAAAAGGGAACGGAGCTCAGCTTTTGTAAGTAAACGAAGAGAGAAATGGGAATATAGCTTTTGCTTTTGAAAAGACATTGCAGTAAATATGTATTTGTTGCTGAAATGAATACACAATTAAGGCATTGTTTCAATTTAGACAAATGAAGAACTTGGTGTATTATTACATATTCGTCGGGTGCATTTATTCTTCACCGAACATACCATGCACTATTTGACAGAAGACACAGGTCCTTTCCAAAACTTTCTTCTCGCCTCATCATCCCGGTGGGATGTTGTCATCCACCCGCCCCCCACTGCAGGTTGTCATGGCAACCATGGATGTCATCGCAGAGTGCTCTGGCCCGACTAGTGAACGGGCTTCTCCGACGCTGTGATATTTCACTGAGAATAAGAGGAAGATTTTCATTGCCGCCGCGTCTCGTGTCCCGAGTGGGTCCATGTTCGGCCCGCAGGAGATCACAGCCACTGTGAACTATAAATAACCAGGTTTCATATAAAAATCCCGCTGTCTTGTGGGGAAATTCATTGCCAGCCTGCATGTTGTTTTTTTTTTTATTAAGAATGTAGGAAAACAGACTTTGTGGTAATCCATATTCCATATCAGAGCGGAAGTGAAATTGTTGGCTATCGTTTTCTCCGCTCCCCCTCGAGATTCCTTCCCTGATCCTGAAAGGTCAGTAAAATTCTCAAGATGTGCGTCTGAGCGGCGACATGGCCAACACTTCTTTCTCTGCCATACTGGATCTCGGCGCTGGACTCGGTTCATCACAGCATCATTATTGACAAATACAAAAGTTGGTAAGATTGTCTGGTACTGTTCACATTCAGCTCCTGTAAACTCAACGCACCAGGATGACTTTGTATCATTGGGCAGGTATAAGATCTGATCCGGGGATCTGATCCGGGGATCCCCAAGGCTGTGTTCTTGGCCCACTTTTTTCAGTATTTGAATGCTTCCCCAAGCTCAGAAAATGACTCGCATCAACTACAAAAGATAAGCCGGCGACTCACAACTTTATATTTTTGTCACCAACCCGTGACCAAAAGTTCCCTACAGTCAGCAGGTCAGGTTGTCCATAATGTTAATCACTAGACGGGTCTGAATTTCTTCCAACTTGATGCAGACGAGACAGAAAAGACTGGTTTTACCACCCAAAAACATATAGCAGTGTGCACAGAGCTAAAACTATAAAATGTTTTAGATCATTGTTAATGTCAAATGTCAAAAATGTTGCTTTAACGGCTTTCCGTCAACAAATTTGAAAGGTTATTGCGGTTTCCAAGAAGTTTCTAGCAGGCCGGAGCTGGAAATCTGCATTTAAATGCACATTGTGCATAAAGTCTTTGTTGCTTCACTTTCTCATAAAGCAGCTCCAATTTCATTACCTTGTGTATGAATTGTGATATTCTAAGTGCCTCGCGTTCTAAGACCCGAGAGCCGAGGAATGGGGCCGACTGGAATCTGATCCGGGGGGAGTTCTGAACGGTCGTGACCCGCCTCGGACGCTTTGGCCCGGCAGCCCAAACTGAGGTCGTGCGCACGGTCTCGCCCTAGAAAAAAAAAAAGAAGCCCTTCTCTGGTTTCCATGAACAGACTGACCCCCTTCCTTGCATCCACCCCCACCTACCACTGCTGGTGTATTAGTAGGATTAGCTGTCCTCTGTCTGAGTGGGCTGATTGGATTGACGTGTTCCCTCCACATGAGCCCTTCCACACACATTACCCGTGTTTTTTCTCATGACCCTGATTACTCCCTCCCTCCGCTCTATGGGAGCGTAGTTTCGCTCTGAGGACAGTTTGACTGAAACCTGCAGTTTCTGTGGAGACCAATCAGAGTTTCGCCTGTTTCACACCGAGAAAGAAGTGGCGTTTGAATTCCCTGCAGTTCCCCCACGTATTGCCAGTTGAGTTTCCCTGAGGAAGGATTCAGTTTGGTGTCGAGGTGCAGAGCTCGGCCACTGGTCAGAGCTGCAGCTCTCATCCCTGCTGATGAATTATTCACCGCCTCCTGCAGGTTAACACTCATCGGTAGAAGAGCTCTGCAAAACGCTGCAGTTTCACAGCGACTTGCGCAACAAAAGAAGAGCAGCATTGAAAGAAATGTCCAATCTGACATCTTCTGAGACCATTACAGGTGGACTTTTACACTTTCCTTTTGGTATTGCGTAAATATACACCTCTCCACTTCAGGTTCTCCGTTCAGTTCACCCAGACGAGCAGCACCAGTCCAAAGCTCCTGCTTTGGAGCTTTTGACCCGCGCTTCCAACCCCCTGAAAGCGCGGGTTGGAACGAGCAGGAGCTTCTTAAAGAGACAGATGCCCAATTTCAAGGAGTTAACCGTTTATGTTATGTATATGCAGCATTTTAATAATAGAAGGTAACAAACTTGAATGTTACCTTGTGCCTAGAAAAAAATGCCACAAATTACAGCCCTCAGGCAAATTGACTGACAAATGAAGACAGAAAAAGACGGGAGAATGGAATGACAACGAGAAAATAGGGAGATTCATAAGTGAATGGACAGAATAATAGATGGACTGATGCATTGATTGGTCCATGAATACCAGGACTTTAAGATAAATGACAGATCATGGATGAAATGAATAAATGAATGGATAGAGACATTAAGATTTAGCTGGACTGAATGACTGATGGTGGTCAGACCAATCGATGGATGACCTAAGCAGGAACCCTGATGGGAGCAGGACGAGTCCTTTAACCCACTGATTAACCAGGACAAACACACAAACATGAAAGAAACACACCCCATTCTGTTCAATAAACCTTTTTAATCTCAACAGCAAGTTAGCTTATGTGTGGTCAACATCAATGACGGTAAATATAAAACTGGATTTCTATTGATTTGACTTTTGTTTTTAAATCAGCAGGAGGTGAAATTATGATACCTGGAAACACGTCCACTAGAATCTTCATGACTTTAGTCTTCAACTAGAGAAATATTGCTATAATACTTTTAAATGGCATACACAGATTGACCAGCTAGAAAAAAATAAAAAATAAAAACAACAGAGAAGAAAATAAAGAAGCTCCAAAACTCCACCTGGTGGGTTGTACAGGGAAACTTCTGAGGGACTTTGGTACCTTTGGAAAACCTGGCTCTACTTATGTTTAGGAAAAAAAACAAAAACAAACAAATCATAAAAACAGAGAGGAAGTAATGGTAAAGTAAACGACACAGGAGCCAAACCAGGAATAGTCATTCAGATTTAGATTGAAAAGAAGTAAAAAGGCACACTGAACACTATTCAACACGACTCCCCCGGGGCGAGGATTCACTACAGCCACACAAAGGACACTCATCATAATAAACTGAAAAAGTGTTGCTATTTCTCAGATTCAGACCGGCAGTCACATAAAGTGTCGCGCTCGCCTGGTCTTTCCTCGAAAGAAAATGGGTTTCGTGTCCCGTTGTTGTCGGGGAGGAGAGAGGACGAAGCGTCCTCCCCGTCGGAGGACGCTTCGTCCGCAAGGAAACCGCAAACCTTCCCCACGTTTCCCTCCTCCATCTCTTCCTCCCTGCAGTGAAAGTGCTCCAGTGTTCAACCTCCCAAGATCCTCTGGTAGATCTTTCAGTCTTGACCATTCACAAAGGCAACTCCCCTCCCTCTCTTATGCCAAGCCTCAAATATTTTCGCTGCAGTCCTTATTTCTATTTCTAATGGACATTTAAACCCACAAGCTGGGTGTGAGCTTTTTTTTTTTCCCTCCCCCGTCAAACTACGGCTGGATTACGACAAGAGCACCATGCTGAGTTTGTAAATTGAAGGGTGGAACTGCTAATGTGACTACGAGGTGAATTTTGCAACAGGCCTGCGTTTCACTCTGGTCAACCGAGTCTGCTGAAGGTATTAACAACCAAGAAAGTGACCAAAGAAGCTTCTGTTCAGTCAACCGAACCATAAACCAGCAGATCTTCAACACAAAGAAGCGCACAGCTGTGACATGTTCCAGGTTCCTTGTCCCTGCAGCCCCACAGCATGACGTTGCCACCACTTTTTGTATTCAGCCCCCTGATGGCTGACGCCAGGATGAAACGGTTCACATAAAGGCTTGTTGATGTGTTTAAAAACCACTCATCAGTTTCCTTCCACTTCACAGTTACATGCTACTCTTCTTGGTCGATAAATCCGACAAAAAAAAACAAACAAACAAAAAAAAAACAATGTTGGTCAAACTAAGAAAACTTTCCACACATGACAATAACCAAGGTCAGACCACCTTTTGGTGACGGTTCAACTGTCAGTTTCAACTCCGGGTCAGACAAATCTGAACGAACGCCTCGGTCTGCTGCTGGATCCGACTCCAAAACCTCCCTGCAGTTTAACCACAAACCACGGCAAGCCGCACGGTCTGGCAGATGGTCGCAGCACCATAAGCTCATCTCAACTGCTGTGACGACTGATCATCTGTCTGAGTAAAATCTAGCAGATTGAACACAGTCTGACTGCCGTTAAAGTAAAAAGAAAAGAAAAAAAAAAGCAAAGGGTGAGGAAACAATCGAGGTCCCCTGTTAGCAGAAGGATGCTGGACTTCATCTCACAGCAGCCGCAATGTCAAAGTGGAAGAATCCACTCGGAAAATCTTTAAGGGGGTTATTTACTTTAAAAAACAAACAAACAAACCAAAAAAAAAAAAAAAGCACAGCAGAGGCGTGACTGGAGCAGAGGAAGTAAATCAGAAACAATCTCTGAAACGAGGACTGTGCAAAAGGTTTAAGAAATCTAAAAACACTGTTTCTGATTTGATTAAAACTCCGTTTACATAATCCCTCTAAAAAAATAACTTTTGATGCTTGCGGGGCAAGGTACAGCGTTTCTTCCATTTTTTTCACAAAGATTTTGATTAAATTAACACCCTAAATGATCATTATTGGGATAAAACTAAACAGTTTCTTCGACTTCACCACAGTAACCTCCGTGAAACGTTTCCCAGCGCGAACGGAGGTGAGATTATCTCCCGCTTACATCATCCGCTCCAGTGACATCACCGCTGACCTGGAGGTGGCTGGGAACCAATCGGAGGCTTCCGTTCGCGACCCCCCCCCCCTCCCGCCCCTCAACATTCAGGATTAATATTGCTTCAGTATTGCCACAGAAACGTACGTTCAACTCCAACTCTCCACTTTCCGTTGAATCGACATCAGCCCTCATTTACCAGGCGAAGGCATGGCCCGCTGAACTGGTAGCCATAGTAACGGGTGAACTGGAACGGCAATCAGTAGTGTTGGAAATAGCTTGAGATCAGTAGTTAGAATTTATGAATCAAACATCACACAAAAAAAAAAAAAATAAGAAAAACAAAAAAAATAAGATGTCATTAACGGTTAAGAAACGTAACACCATATCAGGTATTTGTTACATGTTTGTGTATCGAAGTGATAGTGTTAAAACCTGTTTATGACCACGACAATATAACTGCACAAACCACCAGCTTGAGAGGCTTGAATTTGCGTTGATAGTTGTGGTACCGTGATAAATGAGGGCCATCTTCTCCTGCTTCACTCGGTTTGCCCCCCTCGCTCCCATCTTCTCCAAACGAATCGAATAAAAAAAAAAAATCCACAGAAGTCTCATTCAGAACCTGCCTTGCTGTCATCAACGGTAACTTTGAAGTACAAAAAGCACGACCGGCCTTTGTGCTTTTGGTTGCCGTTCAGTTTCAAGTCCCTAAATTAGTTTGCTCTCAAACCATTTCTAGACGAAATGCTGCGGCATCTCCCCCCCCTCCCCTCCCCTCCGCCGGACTCGTTAAACGCCTCAGCGCACGCGGCGACGGCAGCCTCGCCGCGTCGGCACGGCGACAGGCCTCCATGCTGCCTTGCGAGGGCAGATGAGAACTACAACAGGGGGTGCAGAAGGAGAAAGGGAGGTAGGTCGAGGGAGGATTTTGGTACAAATGTTGAGGCTTCTTACAACTAAGAAATGAAGTTTCTATTAGTTGCACAAAAGTGAACACTTTCCTTCCCTGCTGCTACGCTTAGGACCTCCGCTTACATCTCCATTCTCCCTGCTCTTAATGCTGCGTTGCTGTTTTGACACCGCTCTCTAAGAACAACAATAAACCCCTCGGCTGGGTTCAGTTGACCAGTACGAAGCCCTGCTGGGAGTCCACGGTCTCCATCATCTCGCTGTCCAGCAGAGAAGCGGGCAGCTCGCTCATCCCCAGGCTGTCCGACTGGGCCGGCCCGCCCAGAACCCCGGGCGCGGCCCTGGCCTCCACCTCTCCCGGAGAGGGGTGCAGCAGCGAGGGGGGGTTCATGGACAGCTCGTACTGGTCTGGTGGAAGCGCCTCGGGAGGGGGGCCGAGGATGGGCTGCTCACAGCCAGGAGGGAAGCTGAAGCCCAGGCCACAGCTGGAAGCATCTTGAGGCAGCTGGTGGTGGAGCTGGGGGTGGAGGTGGGCTCCGTGAGGCAGATGTTGAGTGTAGTGGTGATGGCTCATGTAGGGGTCGTAAACCACGCCTTCCCCCGGCTCCAGTAAGGGGCTCAGGCTGAGGGCGTGGCCAAAAGGGGCGGCGGCCTGAGAGCTGCCTTGCTGCTGCGGCTGCTGGCCGCCCGCTGGCATGGCGGGGCCCTGCGGGGGGCCCGGAGGCGCTGTGGGGTCCATAGCGGGGCCCACCGGAGGGTAGGAGCCTTCAGCTATCTGCATCTGGTTGAAGTAGGCCTGCAGGCCCATTCCTTGCGACTGCTGCAGATACATCCTCTTCTGGTTCAGTCTGGAAGGAGGCATTAAATTAGCACAAAGCATTTTAAATAAAAAAAAAAAATAAAAAAAAACAATCAGAAAACGTAGGAAAAGGGGAACTAAATGTCTAAATCACTAAACTGCTGCATGTGTGTTTTACAAGAAAAAAAAAAATTTATCCAAAGCAAAGAAGGATGGAGAGCTGCAGCTGTAGAGTTGGGAACGTCTTTATAGGAATGAAACAGTTCATAGAAATGTGATATAAACGTTCATGGGACTGAAACAAAGCAGCCTCCTTAAAGCGGCTCTGCTCATTAGAATCACATGAGAAGCAAAGGAAAAAAAAATAAAAAAGAAATGCTCGGCATGAAATCAGCACAGCAACATGGGTGATGCTGAACAAAATGGAGCATCAGTCCGTTCACCAGGCTGGCTCACTGCGGCAGCTTGGCTTCCTGCAGGAACGGCACGCTAAACGGCATTTCTACACGTTTACGCAATTCGGACAGATCTGTTTTTGCTAGATACTGTAATTCTGGATGATTTTCAAGACTGACACCTGATTTGATGTCCACTTTGACTGGACCATAATGTTTCAAGTATTTTAAAGCATCTAACAGGATTGCCCCTCATCTCTGTCTCTGTTGAAGAATGTCTTTTCCCACAGCATGAACCTTCAGTCACCATGTTTTACTCTGGGTATGATGGTGTGTTCAGGATGATATGCAAAGTTAGTTTTCCATCACACAAAACATTTTGTATTAAGCTTTATGTACAGTAGAGCATATTTCCCTCATTTTTTTTTCTAACACTAACTTTATTCCTCTCCGTCTCTCAGATTCGTGGAGGGCAAAGCGAACATTTGTACTAGCAGCAGATTTTGTGTTGTCATAATGAGACAATTACTGAAAGGATTTAAGGATTTGAATACTTTTGTGAGGTTCTGTGAACAGAGATCACCAGGGATTCAGAAAAGAAGAAGAAGAGAGCTCAGAGGAGACATGTTTGTTTTACCTGTGTTCCTGCAGCTGCTGCTCTAAACTTCGAGGAGTCTCCTTACAGAAAATCTGACAGCTAGCAGGACTGTTTGCCAAGATGTTGGCCTTCTGGGCAAGAAGGGAAAAAAAAAAGAATTGACATTTCAACTAATAATTATTGCAAAATATGATGCTAATCTTCAGCTGTTTTACGCATTTGTTACGTTGCGAATGACATCAACTACCACTCAGTAGAGCAGCGTAACGCTACAGCTGGGTGTCGGGTACAAACACGTGTGAGCTTGTAAAACCGGTCAGTGAGTAATGGTGACTGTACCTGCAGCCTGTGTGTGAGGTACTGTGTTTCCAAACTCTGTCTGCGGGACAGGAGAGGCGGCTGGGCTTCACCTGGGTATAAAGCTAGGCCCTCCTGCTGCTTGCAGGTCTCGCCCTTTAATTAAAAACATAAAACATTGGAAACAACAAATCCCCACAGGTCCTCCCTGCCCACCTCTGTCAAATAATAAAAGCGGTGTCCGGGTCTGGACGCTTCGTGTAGCGTCAGCGAGTTAGCTTTGCTTTGTTCTGCACAGATGCCTGCGTGGCGACTCATCGGCCTGATGCCTTTTCCTAAATGGTGCGTACCGGAGGGATTTCACATTAGGTAAATGGAATGAAAGCTAATTAAAAGGATGATGGGGCTTCAAGGGTCATAACCAACAAAGAGAAGCTTTATTGCATAATGAAAATGGACAAAAAAAAATAAACAAACAAGAAAGAAAAAAACAAAACAAGAAGATCTTGTTTGTGCTCATTTGGGGTTCTGTTTAGAAGATAGCAACAGTTCCGTTTCTCGGACGGTTCCTGTTTTGTTTTGTTGTGTGTGTGGGTGTGTGTGTGTGTGTGTGTATAAGCGTGTTTGCCTGGGGGTTTTTTGTGCGTGTGATTGTAGTTCTTGTCATTTCTATGGGCGAGTCCGACGCATTTCAACAATGGCTGCATTCATTTTGGCCGGGGCTCGGAGCTCCAGGGGGACGGGAGACAGTAAACAAGCCGGAGTTGGCTGCCTCTCCCGGGGTTACACAACAGCGCGGCTGCTTGTGTGCGATTATTACTTTTTTTTTTATGTACAATATTACATCAGGAGGGATGCAGGGGTGAATCTGAGAACTGGTTATTGGGGGGGGAAGAAAATAAAGACCCAGAACCAACCTCCAGCAGGTTGTGCAAATGATGCTGTGGTCCCAGGAGGCCGGAGACTGCCCCATCTCCAGAGCCCATCTGCTCCACCAGCATCTGGACTTTGTTCAGCTCTAAGATGCCTTTGGTCCTCGCCAGGTTTTGGAGGTGCTGCCGGAACGCCACCAGACCTGAAAGCAGAAGCCAAATAGAACCGATTAAAACAATGACAATTTTCGACAAGAAAACCTCCATTCAGAAGGACCCACAAGCATTTTTATACAAGTCAAATCTCAGCTCCAAAGACTGAAATAAACAGTTTCATTAGACGCATGGCATCTAATCTGCCTACAACAGTAATGATGAGCGTTATGAACTCAAATGATCTACTGTTTATCCAGTGGATTATTATTAGCTTCTTAATCATCTATCAATTTCCTAATTTTCAATTAAAATGCTAAATCAGTTTAAAAAAAATGCATCTAAAAAAAAAAAGTCAGTAAAGTGTAAAAATTTACTCCATCTAGCTCCGTAGTAATTCAATCCAACAATGGGATTCTGTTAACTTTACTGACAGATAATTTAATAGGCAACAAAAAACAAAAATGATTCTTTAACATTTCATAATAAAGAGGTTCGACCTGTAAGGGTTTGCAATAATGGCTGCTTAAAAGGTAGAAAATAAAAGTAGATTTTGAAATGTCCGATACTTATCGGACGCAGAGTAAACAGCGAAAGACAAATATGTCTCTGTTACATTGAAGCATAAATGTATGGCCTCTGGCCAAAAAAACTAAAAATCAAACACACCACACAAAATGGCAGAACGTGGCTTACAGACTAGCTAAATTTCACCACTGATTACAGGACTAAAAGATGAATGAACCTGAGTCTCTGCTTCTATAAACTCAACCGGCTCCATCCTTTTACAGAAACAGGCCTAATCCTCCCTGACGTCAGACTGCCGAGGCTTTGTCGATCTTACTGACACTGGATGGACGTCAGCCGTGTGTGTGTGTGTGTGTGTGTGTGTGTGTGTATATATATATATACGAGACAGTACGTGTGTGTGTGTTTGCGTGAAACGGCAAACAGCTCTGATAAGTTCCATCCAGTGGTGACGAGCCCGGGCTGTGAACGATGGGACCTGACTCACTGAGATGGTGGGAGTTATTTAAAACCGGAGTCAGCAGTCTGACGCAAAAAGAATCCGCAGCATCAACACCCTCCAAAGAAGATTATGGAAAATAAATTAATAACTGCAAACACCAACTGGGAGTGCACACTGCAGCCTGTCAGAGCTAAGCCAGGGAGGATCCATATTTTTAACTCAAGAGTAAAATCAGCTTCACTTGGCCTTAATACAGGTGATTTACAACCAGCAGGCACATAAGTTAAAAACAAAAAACAAAAAACAAATATACGGTAAAACTATAAACTCCAAAAGGTATATGGAGGTTGTTTAGCAAACCCAATCCTTGTGTTTTGGCTTCCATTTCCCTCTGATGTGCAGAAGAAAGAAATCTAGAGACTGCAGCTTTTGGGAAGAGAGGGAGCAAGCACCACCGAGACAGACAGTGAGTTAAAAGATGAGTGGAGGCATTGGGATGGGTTGAGGGAGAGGAAGAGAGAGAAAATATGTGGGCTGAAACCTTCAAATGTGCATCTGATTCACAAGGTGAATCATCGCCGTTGTCGTCGTCAAGAGAAACCGAGAGGATGAGAGACGGGAAGAGGGAGCAGGGAAAAAAAAAAAAGGCATGTGAAAGAGGAGGGGAGCGACACTCAGACTGTCTAACCACATAAACACATATACATGATTTTAAATACATAAAACACACATGTGCGTGTCTGAAAGCGTGAAGAGTTAAGGGAGGAGCAGTAGGAGCGTCTTTATTGGGATCAAAGTTCCTTCATATTAACTATGAGACTTGAAGAATCAAAGTAAACTCAGCAGGAATTCACATTGTTCTCCAATTCAGCTCTAGTTCATGTTGAGATGCTTCAAATCTGTAGGAAGCTACAGTCCTGTTACCATCACTAACTTCAGCGTATCATTTTGGGATTTTTAGGAGACAGACTGACATAAAGTCGGGTTTGCATTTGTATTCAATCCTGAGTCTGTACTGTTTACAATCACTCTTTGCTGCTACAGCTGCAGCTCTTTTGGGGTCGTTTGTTGGTATAAAAATTTAATGAAGTACATCAACGTGTGAATCCTGACATGAGAAAATGTGAAAAGTTACAATACTTTCAAAAGGCACTGTGAGCTAGCGGAGTAAAGCTCAGTTTCAATTAGATTTAAATAAATCGGGATTGTAAAAATAGAGAAGACCTTCCAATTAGTGCTCGCTACCTTGTTTTGCCTTACAATTCAAAACATAATGGAATACAGCAATGGAAAAATGATCTGTTCTGCAGCTCAGAGAATAAATCGAGGTAAAACCAGCTCCCATAACTTTAATTAGCTGCCTTTAAATCTGGAGTTCACTCTGTACTTGGTTCATTATGATGAAGCAGGTCTGGTTTGTTTAAATAAAGTTCCTTGACTCTTTACTCAATGCCTTCGGCACAATGTAATTAGACAAGCTTTTCTCTATTGAATTTGGTTCGTTTGCGTAACTGCAAGGAATGCTTTGCATTATTATGGGATAAAAGAAGGTGGTTCTGACTTTCATATCGTATATGAAAAGGGAGGTGCAAATTTCTTTATTCTTAAGACTCCTCCATTTCACTATTTTATAAACCTTTATACCGTTTGCAGTGTTTGCATGTGATCATTAAACAATAAAACATTCTTAAGATGAAGCTTTTTAAACTGCTATATAAACATTACTTAGATATGGGCAGCAAAATTGGTAAATCAGTGAAGGGTTTCAGACCAGTTTGGGTCATTTGTAAACCTATTCACAACCCGAGGACTTAATCCAACCAATTGATTCAGGTGTGCAGGACCAAAGAAAAACTAAAAAAGCAGGACAGCAACTCTATAGGATGGATATGAGACTTCTGTCTTAAATTAAGGCCTACTTTTAAATCCCAAAAGATTTTCACTCATTGTGGAGTAAATGTAGTCTGTCTGCTCGCAAAAAAAACAAAAACAAAAAAAAAACAATTTGAGGAAATAACTGAACCCTGTTGGCTCTGACCTTGCGTGAGGGAGGTATCGGATGCACGGCGTCCTTCTCTGAAGCTGATCGGGGAGCGGTTATGCGTCTCCCTGTGCTGGGACGTCAGGGCAGCCATTGCTGGGTTTGGGGGTCTCGCCATCATGAAAGGTGCAGGGCTGCAGCTGGCAGCGGGGCTGCTGGCCGGCATCACCTCGCTGAGGGACGGGGAGTCCTCCAGCAGGCCCAGGTCACTGTGTGCCGAGCCCATGTCGTAGCCAATATCTGAGTCGACGCTTCCCATGGATGGGTTGTGCCCCAGACTGAACAATTTACCTGAGAAGACCCCAGTGAGATCAAGGACCTGATGGACACTTTGTCTCTGTGATTAGATATGAACGTGACGTCAAACCTTGATTTGAAGGTCCTGGCTGGTTGGTGACCTCAGACAGGGTGTGCCGCCGCTGGCCGAATCGAGCCGTCTGATAGGCTGACAGCAGGTGGGCAGGATCGTCCTCTGCATCCGGCTCCTCAGTCTCAATGCCCTCATCAATCGATGTCTCCATCATGTTGCTGGGCGATGAGGTAGAGGACTTGCGGAGGACAGTAGTGGGAGGGAGGGGGTCTAGGAGACATCCGTTCACCTAAGATGGAGAAAGAGAGACGGAAGAATGACTGCGTGGCTAAAACTGTAGGGCAAAAAATACGGTAACGAAAACAAATAAAGGGTTTGAACAAGACTTGAATAACATCCTGCAGAAGTGTTAACACTTCTTGATCTTTTTCACATTCTATCATAGGTTTTGTTCTAGGGACTGCTGGGTTTAACTCCATCCACCTTTCCCCATCAACTCTGACCACAAGAAAGATGACAAAACCAATCCCCATAGCATGACGCTGTCACCACCATGTCGAAGGGTACATATCAATTTTGCTCTTAACAGACCAAAGCACCTGAAGTAAGCTACATGCAGCGCTTCCTTCACAAAAACTAACAAAGCAAGTCCCATAATTTAAATAACTTTAACATAGAAAATATAAGACAACTTATGTTTCAATTAAACAGATCAATATTATTCCCACTGGCTCAATCTAAGCATTGCATGTTAAGGTCACGACCTTCCTGCTCAAATTAAAATGTCTAAACACAACATAAGTTTGAAACCAGATGCTTACATACACCCAATAAGGCAACAAATACATGTTTTTCCCCCCAACAGTCTGAAGTTAAATTAGATCAAACTTCTCTTGCTTTAGGTCAGTTAAAAATATCCAAAGTATTTCTATCCCCTAAATGCCAAGAAAGATTTTTTTTTTGTAACTTTTGCTCAATTATAAATAATGTTTTCAAATGTTTAGATGAGGTTTATTGCAAAAACTGCACTGTTTGAGTATGAAGAATTTTAGATGAGAACATCTAATTGAAATTCCAACTAATTTCAAGGATTTCAAGAACCCATTTGAACCCTGTTAAAACGGCAGCCAGGTCTTAGTAGTTGTTCACATGATGTACTGAAATATGCTTCACAAGATCTTTGTAGATTTGCATCTGCAAAAAAAATAAAATAAAAATAATAAAAGTATCCTTTTTACTGCGTGGAGTTGATCAATCATAAAATAAATTGAGCTTTGCATTTGTTAATGTGATAAAAAGTGAAACAGTTCAAGGGTTATGAGTGATTTTGCAAGCCCGTATGCAGTCACACACATGGATCATCTGTATTGACTGCTGCAGTAACAACAAAGCCTGGTGTTGATCTAGAAAGAACAGCTTTGCCCAGATCCACATCTGCTTTCTTTAGTGTGCCGAGATAGGAATGCTGTTATCTAACAGACTCACATCGAGTAAAAAAAACACAATGAGAGCTGAGATACAAAGACGCTGTAGGTCAAGGAGATACAGACGTGAAACGATCGAAAAGAGTGGAGAAGGGCGAAACTGAATGAAAAGTGAGGGGGCAGTTAAAAAAAGAAACAGGAGGAGGAAGATTGCCCAATGGCGAGGAAGAAAAAAAATGATTTGTTGGCTGAGGGGCGGGAAGTCTGGGCGGTGAGATCGCGGAGGGTAGCACAGCAGCTTCCTGTCCATGTGTGTTCACTCGGCTCCGCATTAGGTCACATCATCATCACAGGACCGCTTACATAACCAGACTCCATTCAAGCAGATAACATGCCCCCTTACTTACCGCTTCGTTCTGCTTACCAAACACACACACACGGAGCGACTTACAAGTCATTCTTTATTGAAGCTGTGAAAGGGGGGGGGATAAGATGGAAAAGAAAGCTTTAACTGAGCATTTGGTGAACGCCTGAAGGTGTGTGAAACCGTCGCGACAGATGAACAGTGTCTATGTTCTGAAACAGGAGGTCAGGGAAACAGCAGGCCTGGAGGAAAAGGTCGCTGGTTGGCATTGATGAAAAGGAGAGCACAGTGTGTGTGGAGCCGTGCAGGACAGGCAGCTGTCCTGTCCGATGTGAATGTGGCTGAGTGCTTACATAAGAGGACATGTCAGCTGCACTCAGGCAGGTCGACGCTCCAAACCTCAAAGGAGTCTGGCGTGCACACGCACGTGCACGCACGCTCACACGCAAGTCTGGTTTACCTCAAGTGAACACAGCTATCAAAGTAAGTCACAAGCTGATAATGACGGTTCTAAGTAATACTTAAAAACAAGTGTGAATTAGAAGGGACATGGAGGCAGAGACACAAAGAAAAACACACCCTCATACACTCTCTTGGACCTACTTTGGGCGTGCTGATGTCCTCCACCATGAAATTCTGCTCCAGAGGAGACGCAGTCTGGGGGAAGTTGCAGGCGTCGGAGGTGGATTGGGGAACGGTGGGGGGACGCAACAAGCGTACACCCTGCAGGGGCAGCCCCACCTGTGCTGAACCGCTGGTGGACTGTGAGGTGGAAGAAATGCCAAGACAGAAGTAATGTTTTTAACAATTTTTATCACCACATTAAGGTAAACCAGGAACTGTTGCTGAAAAAGCAGGAAAGATATAGTAATATATGAATCACACATCCTTTGATAAAAGTTACTCTAACCACATATGTCAGAATAATCAGATAATTAAAGCAGATTTTGACTTAATGAAGGTTACTGTGGTGTACCACAAGGTTCTGTGCTCAACCCTAAACTTTTTATATCGATCAAAAATGGAAATTTACCAAACAATCGGCCACAGATTGAAATGTTTTCCCCATTCATTAAATTAACACCAAGCACCACCAAAATCGGCTAAGAATGAATACATCACAACAGCAATTTATAATTCCCTCATTTTCTATGAGCTACAACCTCAACCAAACAATCTGCAGCACCATTTTCTCTCTTGTTTTTTTGTTCACAAATACCATAAACAAAACAAAATCAGCTGTTCAAGAAAACTGGAAAAAGCATGTGCCAGAAAAAACCTGATCAGTAAAAAATATATTTGTTATGGATCACAGTCTAAAGTTCATTTTATGTGCTGATGATGGAACTTAAAACTAATTAAGCAAAGGTTTGCAACGAGTTCTCTAAGCAGAAGGAAGAGACATGATAGACTTAAAGAAAGGCTTTGATATAAATAATTTAAATTAACATTAATTTAGAGAATGATGTCGCTTTTAGTGATGGACATTTTAAGTAAAACATTAAGCCTTGTGGTAAATGTTGATGAAACTTTTAAGAGAAACCAAATTTGTGACCACAAACAATTTTGAGAGCCTCACATTACGGTTCCAAATGGTAAAATGACCAAAACCAAGGCAATGTTGTATATAAATCATCATATGTGCTATAATTCTCCTCAGTAGTTCTGTATATAATTTATAGCCAGGAAGCAGAGGGTAATGCACACAAAACCATTGCAGTAGATTTAATGTTAAAGCTTTATGCAGAGAAGAACTGCATCCTAAATGGTGAGGCAAATTAAAGACAAGTTTCCCCGGGACGTGAGAAGTGTTCAGACAGGAAAATAATGAATAATGTAATCGAGGGCAACGCATTAAGATCAAGGCTGAGCGAGAGCACAGAAGAGATGGATAAATAAATGATTGGGCCGTCTCTGTCCATTTGTTCCAGGGTGCAGGTGTGAATAACGCAGCTTTGATCAGAGAGGCAGGGATACTAATCAGCACGCATTATTCAGATGCTCTGAAGCTCTGCTGTTACCTTGATGACGGTTTGTTCAGCGATGGTGCTGGGGCGCCGCTGGCGAGCGTCGAGCCTTTGTTCAACAGGGAAGCTGCAGCGATGTGCCTTGAGCCGCTCCACCAGTAGGTAGTAAATAGCAGCAAAGTGGTTGTAGCTTTTGTTCTGCAGAGACTGCAGGATGACAGACGGGATAAGTGCTGGAGTCTGCAAATTCAAGTTCACACTCCTGCCTTTTTTTTTCTTTCTTTTAAAGATGACTTAAATGTGACAGCTTCTAACATCTGATGAGATTATTCTTTAATCGTCCCTGTGTGAAACTGGGTTATTGCAGAAGATGGAGAGCAGAGGGAAGATAAAAATACAGCCCACAGACTGTGTGTTAAAGGAGCATGATGAAAAACCCAGAGCATGCATAAATTAGATTCTGAATAGAACAAACTGAGAACAGCATACAGGTTCAGATAATCCTGGCAGATTAGACAGTCAGTTGCTTGGTGCACAATAATTCAGACTGTAATTCAGTGATCTTCACACCATTCTTCCTATTTTTATATTATTACATTTTTCCTTATGCTTGTGCATTTGTCCAACTATGTACTTTGGATTCAATGCATATAGCTCTTGTCAGCCAGAAATCCCAACATAACACCAACTCCTCCATGGTTGGGTCGCACTGGATCATAAGTCGTCTCTTTCATTGGGTCAAGTTAAAAATCATTTTGGTTAAGAGACAAAATCTCCCCACAAACCATGTGAATAGCAACAAATCACATACAAATGCAGATTATGTCAACATTATTTGCCGGAACAAAAATGAAATAAACTGTTATTGTGATTTTAAAAATGCCTAAAAACCAGGGAGAATGAGCAGATTTAACACAGTTTTAAAATTGTAGCAGTTAAAATGGGCATTTATGTAAAATAAATAAATAAATAAAATAAAGTAAGTTTGTATAATGATCAATGGTTGCTGCTCCAAAGGTTCTGAAAGCTGTGCTTTGAGTCTGGATCATAGAGCTCACACTACCGGGCTGACATAAGGTTGCTTTAATAATAAATAAAAAAAAAACCCACCATAATCACAATTATTTTTGGTCAATATTGATAACATGGTTTAGTCATTGCACATGCTTACACTCTGCAGGTCAGTCGTGTTTTCTTACATCCATCTTCTGAGCTAAAGCATCCATCTATGACAACAATGCATCTAACTCTACAAACATGTTCCAGACTGAGCAAAAGGTTGATTTCTTGCAAAAATGAATTACACTGTTGATCAGTTCACTTATAACAATCATATAATCCTGGCACCTATTACTTGCATAAATGCTGATTTATATAAAAAATACACTGATAACATTAGGAATTTTGTCTTTTTATTTTACAGAAATAATGAGAAAAAGAGCTCACAATCAGGCAAAGTGTTCATCTTCTACAACATGAAGTGACTGCGCTGCATTAACAGAAGGCCACGCCTGGCCCTTACCTCTATGGTCTTGTGTTGATCGATGCCGAGGCTGTGCATGAGGCGGAGGACCTGCTCGCTGTACTCTCCGACGCTGGCCTCGCCCTCTGCAGACAGAGGCTGCTGGTACAGAACCGGCCTCTGTACAGGAACATCCAGAGTCATCCACTTGTGCTCCTTGATCTGGGCCAAAGACAGTCGCTTGGACGGGTCCAGTACCAGCATCCTGCGGATCAAGTGCTCACAGTCTAAAAAGGAGAGGATCGAGAAATTACAAAGAGCACAAAAAGTTCTTCTGTATTTTCTGACCACTGTATTATCAAATGAAAGAACCATTTTTACAAGTCATAATAAACAGGAATAAATGCCACAAGCAGCCCTGGTGAAGTGAGGCTATATTCAAGAAAAATCGGCTATATTCTTTTCTTAGTTGCTCTCAAGATTTTCCACCTTCCTTCCCTCCTAATGAGAGCTCCTCACTTCCAGTTGGTGGCTTGATGAGTTTGACGTCAGACCCAGCTGGGCAGTTAACAGGATTACGGTTCCCTTGGCTGCACCCTGCATTCCTGCCTGCCACTCAGCATCCTTCCAACATTTACTCCCCCATTCTTTTCTTCAATCAGAACCGGTGGACTCATAAGTAAAATCGCTGCAATCGTTCTCCCGCTTTTAACATACAATGTTTTGAACACTTTTCACTTTTAATCCTCCGAATGTCCAATGTGACAAGATGAGGCTGGAGTTTGCGTCATATCGAGGGATTTCTAGGCATCTGGATCAATTTAAAGGAGCTCTGTTTCAAAAACTATTAAAAACACTTTCTCTCTTCTGTGCTATAGCTCCGCCACCTCACCGGAACCAGCCGTGAATGACAAGGATAATCAGCATGGCCAACAGTTTTTCCTCTAACAGTAAGTTGTTTCTCTGCCATTAGTAAAGCTGCAACACATACACAAGGATGATTGACGGCACTAAAATCCTCCTCCTGTCTCTGATTGGTTGTTTCTGACTGAACGCTGCATTTCTGCAGATGGCTATAGGACAACGTTATCCGTCTCAGATTTAAATGTTAGGACATAGAGTCATTTTTTAAAAATGGGTATAATCATATTTTTATAAACATTACCTACTGCCGCTTTAAGGTAAAGATCAATTCTCTCTGGGGAATAAACACAGAGACTCGGTGAACTAACTGCTGACACAGTCTTCATCCAAATATGTTTTACAGTGGCTGCTCACCGACACACACACACACACACACACACACACACACACACACCCACACACACACACACACACACACACACACACACACACACACACACACCAGATGATATAACTGACGACTCTCAGCAGGAAGGCCAGAATAAAATGATTTTCAAGCTGTTCTCATGTTTTATATTATCGTGCTTAAGTAGAGATTGAATTTGACTGTAAGCTGTATTGTCAGGTTAAAGGTCACGAATTGACTTTATAATTCTTTATATAAGTTCATCTCTACTTTGAAACTGTTACACCATTAGATTGTCCAACATTTAACTAGAGGCAGATTTAGACATGCAGTTTATGACCCTTGTATAAAGTTAAATAGAGGAAAATAAGCAGTTCGACGGCCCAGTTTTTCATTTTTGAACGAGTTTACATTCCAGGAAGTAACAGATTGCTGAGAGATGTACTAAAAGTAAAATAAAATATTTAAATATACAACTAGTGTAAAAAAAAGCACAAAAAAAAGCATTGCATTATTAGAAATGTATTCATTATTTGCCTTGGAAAAACTTGAAGCTGCTTTACATTGCAAACTTCAGGCTGATTTCCAAACCGACAGTATTCCCTAAATTCAGACTTTTGGTTGCAATTTCAAGATTTTTAACCTATACAACCTTTTCTTTAAATATTTTTTTTTAAGTAAGAATCAGGCCTTAAATCCCATCTTCCCTTAAGAACGCATTAGAAAGCCCAAGGACCTGCTGGCCCACATTAACTCCCTGTTGCAGATTCTCCTCATTCAACCTGCTGATCTACTAACGTCTCCATTCAACACACGTTTTCCACGTCGTTAGTTCAGCCAAGTTAAATTTATCCTCCCACTTGATACACAAACAGTGTGACCTTCACTCCAGTTTTACATTAAACTCCCGCCTTTCAAAAGATTATCAATTGCGACCTGCTTCAAAACAAATTCACAGCGTTATATTTCTTTGACCCAGAAAGCACCTGACTTTGCTGCAACCATGTTTGAGGTGACAGTTAATACCAGAGCTTTTGCTTCACCCAAGGGCAGGTAAAACTGTAAACTTGTTGCCACTGAAAAACCACGGGGCTGCACGGCTGATTGACTGACGCGCCATTCTTAGAAGGAACATCGCACCATCATGACCTAACCACAAAGCCATCCGATTTAACCCTTGAATGCCCGTGGGGGACGGAGCTGCAGTGAGGGGAGAAGAGGGGGAGGCAAAGCCGACATGTTGTTCAGGTAAAAACCTCTGGTGTTTCCAGGATTCTCAGTTCTTCACATTCATTTTATAGCTTAAGCTATTGAAGCTCTTTGTAAAATTAGGGCAAACACATATGGATAGTGGAAGAAGGGAATGAAGGAACAAAGAAGAAGTAAAGTAACAAGTAAGGATGGAAAGGAAATAATGAATGAAATGCAAGGAGGGAAAAAGGAAAGACTGAAGCGAGGACGGAATAAAAAAGGGAGAGTAGGAAAGAACTCAAGGACAAAATGATGTATACAAGGAAGGAAAAAAAGAGAGAAGAAAGGACACAACATTTACATAATGAGAGAGGAGCTTTAGTCTGGAAATACAAATGTTTGTCCATACTCTTATTTTCTTTTTCCATACTTATCCAGACCTGGAAAGGATTGCAATTACATTCCAGACTGTGTAGAAATCCTGCTAATAGTACTGGTATTGGTTGTATTTAAAACACGTTAATGATCTTTAACTAACACATTAATGCGAAGTGCTCAAAGGTCCTGTTCAGGAAGGAGACGTGTTGTTGATGAGTCCTCTGTATTCACAGAGCTCTGATGTGTTCTGGTGAGAGTTTACAGCACCGAGCCGTACCGCACACCATGGCGTTAGTCAGACACAGCAAAACAAGATGGACTGTTTCTGGATGAAGTAATCAGCACACTCTGTTCCCCTCTGTTCGGGGAACGGGGGGGTTGGACTGAGGGTAAGAAGGCGGGTTTGAGTTTCAATTTGGCCCATGAGGTGAGATTTTCACTCCTACATTCCCTCCATGTCTTGAAAGAAGCAGAACAGACACAAAAAGTCCCTACTGGCGGCGCCAGGCTCTCAAATCAGATACAAGGGAACTCGGACGGACAGGAAGACGTCTCACGGGACAGGAGGGTGACTCAAACCAACACGCGAAGTCTCCTGTGAGTTGCTGAAGGGCTTCACTGGCTCTTCCCCACGTTACATAAACAGCTCCGGCTCTGGACTTAATCTGCAGCCAGCGAGCTAGCACAGCCGTTAACAGCAGGGCTGTTCTGAGACAGCCTGACTCACTGCGAGGCCGGCACGCAAACATAACCCTCAACACTCCCAGACTGCCCCAAACTGAATCCCCTTCAAATGAATATAACATAACATCCTCCTGACTACTGTAGCTGAAAGATGGAAATATTAATTGACTTCATGCTGCATTTCCAAACTCTATTACAAACATATTCTTCTGCTGAATAAGTCAGCTGTTGCTTCTCACCTTCAGTCATGAAGTAGGGGATTCGAAACCTTCCTTCGAGGACTCTCTGTCTCAGCACAGGCAGAGTGGGCCCATCAAATGGCAATGCACCACAAACCAGCACATACAGCACAACCCCCATGCTCTGCAAAACAAGATGGAACAAGGTGAGCTTAGGAACAATCAGGAGAATCAAACAGATATATGAGGAATTTAAATCCTTTTAGCATCGTTTACACCTCAGAAAGCAGCTTTTAATCTGCGTACATTTATTAAAGAGGGGTGAGAAGTCCTTTATTAACAAATGTTTTTAAGGGAACCAGTGACAGACCAACACCGTTGCTGGTAATACTTTTCCCAACATGAAAAGAATGAAGGAATGAGTTATGGGGACTGACATCATCGTGGGAAGTGACTGTGTTCAGTGAATTGTTGCTGACTTGATTTGTTCACTTGCTTAGGATAATTATAACTGTAGAAAAAACCAATGATTTTCAGTTTCCTTGTGCAAATTTTGAAGGATTTCTTTTTTTAGATAAACAAACCCACAGCATTACAGAGCCACCACTTCACTTAACAGAAGACTTTGAGATATCCCCCCCCCTATAATATATCTCCCATTTTTCACCTAATCTCGAATGTGTGTTGCTGAAGAAGTCAAGTCCAATCTAAAGCAAAAGCAACAGTAGAAAGCAGCAAAGTCTGGATGTTTACATTTGTGATGGTAGGACATAAAATGACTATTTCTGCTTCCTGGTTGCCATGTACATAGATGGAGCAACCTTCTCACCATGCAAGGTGATGAGATGAATACGAATCCTCGTTCAACCTTGATTGTCACAATTCTAGTTATTTCAAATTTTACTCATTACTAAGAGGGTAGGTCAGGTAAACTTGAGCAAGTAACTAATTTCCTGACTGAACATTGCCTTACTTGAAAATGGATGTTCTCTTGTGTTTCCCATTTTAAAAACATGGGCCTCTTTATCACGTCATTTTAAAAAATAATGCTTAGCAGAAAATCGTTACTTAACCGTTTGGCCCTTGACCCTACAGACAATTAACTAAAGTAAAATCAATTAGCTCAGATCGGTTTATGCAAGACATTTTGACCTTTCAATAATTGTGCCACAAAGGATTTTGTTAATGATCATTTTGAAAGATGGAATTTATATTTTTTTTCCAAAAAAATGAATAAATTTAACCCTGCAGACTGGGTTTTATTTTCTTACGATGAATTTATCTAAATTATTTTAACACATCTTTAATATAACTGACAGTAAAATAAAAAACAAAACAAAAAAAAGCATTCAATATATCAATTCTCCAAGTCTGCTGATATTTTTGATGTCCCCATAATAAATTAAAGAATTAGAGAGCAAAGTGACACCACCATCTTCTGTTATGTAACCTGTCATCTTACCCAGATGTCCAGCTGCGGTCCCTCATACTGTTGTCCCTCGAAGACTTCTGGGGCAGCATAAGGCGGGCTGCCGCACCATGTGGCCAGAGGCTCCCCGGGCTGGAAGAAGTTCGCAAACCCAAAATCTAAAAGGGGTCAAAGAGCATTGTTAAGAAGATTAGAGATCATTTCTAAACACCCGCATTTAGTCGATACGGCAACAAATAAAGTGCAAAAAACTTTTGCCTGCGAAAAATTGTAAGAAGATGAAGCACCCTGAACATCTATTGCAAAAAAAACCAACATGCAGAACAAAGTTGCTTAAACATCAAGTATCTGTGAGGAGGTTTTGCGTAATGCAGTTTGCAATCCACATTTTTGCACATTGAGGAAATGGGCCTTTGTATGAGGCAACCTCCCCCTGAGACTGACATTAGGTCACTCATGTGGGCTTCTATTGGTTGTATGCAGAATGAATCAAACTTTGATTTTCATCTTAAGAGGAGAGAGGCGCTGGGAACTATTACAAACATACTATTAAAGTCATGTCTGCCTTTTAATAAAATCCAGTCAAACTACACAAATCCCTCTGCACCAACACTGGAATGGGAAATCATTCAAGCAAAGCATTTCATCTTTTTGTCAGATTTTCCTCTTTTGTATTTTTCTCTTATTTATGCAAATTAGATATTCTATAGACCTGTTCTCATTAATAGTATAATTAATCCCTTTAAACAGACACAGCTAGTTGTATTTTATGATTTATGACACCTAGCAGAGAAAGAGAGACAAAAAGCCCTTGCTTAGCAATCCATTATCAATGGAAGCTGTCAGGGGACCAGACATGTGCACTTTAGTTTCCACCCCCTCTGTTTTTTCCATAATCTTCACCAGTTACATAAACAGAAAAATGCACTGAAAAACAAATAAATAACAGATTAAAAAAAGAACAAATCTGCCTTACATAATGGGGTTAGAGGTGGTGTGGGTTCATGCTCAATATGCAATGTTATAGTCTGAGACAGCATGTTTAATCTAATGTGGGGGTCTATAGACATAAAACTCGTCCCCAGAGCCATTCACTATGTCTTTCATAATCTGTTCCTCTTCTGAGTTCAAACAAACAAAAAATTGATATTTTTTGTTAAGTTTGAAAGGGGATGATAGCAATAAATCCAGATTGCAAACCTTTTCTTTCCTGGAAAAGATGCAGAAGGGTCAAGAACAAATACATGTAAGAATCCGATTTGAGAGATTATCAAACTGCTGCAGATGAGAGTCAAATCAGAGCATTCAGCGATTGCAATGCAGGTGGCACCAGGTGGGACATGAAGGGGAAAGTAGTGCGACATGTTGGGTTTACTACAGATATGCTGACAGTCAGATGTTGCTGCAGAGGTGAGCTGGGAGATGAAGGCAGAGCAGAGAGCTGCAGCTGGTTTAGCGTCAGAAGCGGTGACCCATTTCATGGAGCTGAATACTGAGCAGACGAGTTGACGTCAAACGCTCGCTGCAGGCTACCAACAGCAGTCTCAGCTCTAAGGGAAGGGTGGGTGGTAGTCGGGGCGGGCGGAGGAGAGGAGAGGCGTCTCGGTGTTGAACACGGCAGCATTAGCATAATATCAGACAGGTTGCACTGGAAATATAGTTCACCTTACGTCATTCTGCTGTTACAGGCCAGATTACTGAAGTTGCAGATTTAATTACAGTGGTAATAGAGTTTGGATGGCAGTGGACCGTGGTAACTACATTAACAACATTAACAACCGGTTGTCCTTTTTCTCCTCACATTGTTGAAATACCTATAACTTTAGCCACTTCCTCTCCCGACTCATCCTACACATTCCCTGTTTCAAACTGCAGTGCTTCTCCCAAGATGCACATTAGCAGGTTTAAATCAACTTGACATGGCCATAAAACCATCTACTGTAGCAGCAGGGTTTTATAATCAGTATGCGTCCAGCACTACATAAAAACCTTAGCACAAAACAGATGAAAAGGAAGAAACAGCACTTTGGAAAAATAAAAAAACTGACTTTTTTCTGTTAGATGAATTTGAAGAACTCTTCATTTTTGGTAATCATGTTTGTGTAAAAGTTTAAACCCTATGTATGGATCTAGACTGGGCTCCCTGACTAAAGGCAAGTTTTGTGTACAGATAATTAAAATTTTTTATTTAGCACTTTATACTTTTGGAGCAGCCTTTTAAACACAGGACAGCTGACAGGTTTTCTGTGGATGTATGGTGCTTTTTCACTTATTTTAGGCAAATCACAGACCAAGAAGCTCCTACTAGGCTATTTTTCAATAGCAGTGTTTTTTCCAATAGTGTCTTGTTTTTCTCTCAAAAAGACTAACGCATGGAGAAAATATTACAAAATCAAAACAAGTGGAACTTTTGACCAAAAAAATTTAAATACTTAAAAAAAACCAAGAGCCAAATAAATTTTACCCATGTTATAAAAAAAATATATTGCAAAACATGAAGATATGCTATTGAGCCATTTCTTTCCTACATTTAAGAAAAAACAAAAACTAAAAAAAATTAAAAATCAGCAAATAAAGGTTGTTAAATTTGATTAATAAACACTGAAAACTAATAACTGACTATTGGGAAAAAGTTTTACTAATCTCAATTAAAAATGCCAGAGCAGCTTTAGCGAAATTAATTTCTTGTTTTCCCCACCACTGCAGTAATAAAACACGAAAACACAGACAAATTAGTTTTGTTGACGTGCACTGGTAAATGTCTGCAGTGTCCACATCTCCTAACGGGCCATGAAAAACACCTCGATGGTTTAGGGCTCCGTCTACAACATTCATGTATGGATGGTTTCAAATTAGAAGAATTAAATGAGATTTAATACGGCTATAAAGGTCAGCGTGTGGCAGAGTGTTAATGTGGTGTTATTTTTTTAATCATCATGTGAACCTAAAAAATTACAAGCTGAAGAACATTACCATTTTGTTATTCCTAAGGGATGAATATTAGATAGTTGCAAATTAGATCGTTAAAAAAAAAAAACACCATATAATGATAATTATTTATTAAACAGCTATTTCTTCTAATCCTGCCACTCTTTACTTATTAATCATTTCTCCACTTCTTTTTCCATCGCCTTCAATCTGTCAACTTGACCCAAAACGGGATGTTTGAAGTGAAAACATCAAGGGCACTCCCTGCTGCTACTGTTGCGCTCTCCTCTGCAGCTGTCATGACTATGACCTTTCCTCTGACTGACCAACGGTTAAGCTTCATACAGATGGACCAGAGGTGGCCTTTAGAAAGCCTGGAGGCTTGGCAGGGCTGCAGAGCATGAAACCCAGAAGCTCTGGCGCTTTGTCTAGGCTCAGAACTCAAGACAAGACTTATTCAAAGTTGTACTGGGTTCAAATAATGAAAGCCAGAACTGAAAGGAAGTAACTCGGAGGATAAAAGTGTGCAGCAACCCCAGTAATACACAGCACTAATCTGACATGTCAACTGTCGACTTATGATTGCAGGTTTCAGGGTTAAGAAAAAGCACTGAATGTCCAATCTTCTGTGCTCCAGACATGCTTTGTCTCATCATGAGTCAGGTAATGTTCTGTTCATTATTGTGCTGCTTCAAATTTAATCTACTGTGCAGGAAAGACAAGCTGTGAGGTAGGCATGTTTGGGAAAATTATTGCTCTGCTAAATTACATATTCAATTTTTCATCCTCAAACAAACATTAAAAAATATTGTTGAAAAATAAAAAAGACTGAATCAAATTACGTAGCTGAAATGCTCATCAGTAAAGCTCCAGTAAACTTTGCTATTCCAATTAGAAGAACTAAAGGGCACTGAGGTCTGACATGTACAAAGGGTGACTAGCAGAGCAAATTTCTTTTTCACTCTGTTATTGGTCCCAGTTGTTGTTTTCCTTCAGGGAAAGACACAACTTGGCAGAAATCATTGAAGAACAAAAGTCATTTTCTCTGAGTTACACAGAGAGTCTTATGTTCTCTGACATCTATATTTTTACCCACTTTTATGGGGATGGCTCTCTATGTTGGATTATAATTTCTTTGCTGCTCTTTCTTTTACTCTTTCTGCAAAGTGGTCAACCAGTCAATCTTCAGGTGGTGATGTGTTTGAAAAGTGCATCAGTTTCTCAGAAATGTGAATTTTTAGTACATAAATGTTATTTTATGTTTATGTTATAATACAATCAGAGGTGGAAAAACGTGTCATAATGTTAGGCAATGGTGTGAGAACAATTATGACTTGTGATTAAAAAAAATAAAAAAAATCATCAGCTGAACAGTGTTAATGTCTTTCTGCTTTGGGTTAATGGAAAACATAGCTCCCAGATAATGCATTATGAAATGCATTTATTTTTTTTTTATCTAAACAATGTTTTATTGAACTCAGGTTTTCTGGCATCTAAAACAATTTTACTCTACTTCAAGCAGCAACTCTTACCATTTTATATGCATAAAAAGGATGAATGCATGGGAAAGGTTAGCCAAAAGTGATTTCAGTTCTATATCAAATTCAGATTGCATACAGTAATGCTGTGATAGCGATAAATTTGAAATATAATGTTTAATTAGGAGACAACAGCTTGTCTTGACAGTTCATTGTTGGTGAAGATGGCAGCTCAGAGCTCTTTTTCCAAGCCATATTAATGCAAAGTTTAATGAAAGGAAAAAGTATGGTGGAAAATGCATATATAATATTGTGACTTATTATTCTAATTGTCTAAGAAACTGTCTTTTTGTCTCATTAGTTCTTGGCTATGTTTATCAACATGGCCAGAAATACATGTTCTGAAAGCATTACTCGTAGTGATTTGAACCTACAAGTTTTGCTTTCTTTTAGTAACCGAATAAGTGAAATAAATAATTTATTTTTTAATAATATCCCAATTACTCGAGATGCAAGTGTAGCTTTAAAAGCTGCTTGTTTATTAACACACAGCTTAATCTACTCCAGTATGTTGTTTATGTGCATCATGTATTTGTTCTTTTTCATGTCTGTGGACCACAAATCTGTTGAATAAAAATCACTCAATTAATCAGAACAAGCTTTTGAATTCTTCCAGGAGACATTTATAAATATTTACATAAACACATACATACATGCATACGTGTATATATACACACACACAAACATGCACATGTATCTACATTACATTCTTTCGTACTGTGATTTTAAAGTACCTGCAATCTTGATGTTCATGTGGCCGTCCAGCAGCAGGTTCTCTGCCTTCAGGTCTCTGTGGACGATGTTTCGGGTGTGACAGTACTCGACTGCAGACAGGATCTGCCAGAACTTTCTCCTTGCCTCCAGCTCGCTGAGACGGCCGTGTTTTGCCAGGTAGTCTGCAGCCAGAGAAGCAGGCATTGGAAAAAATGTGACATGTTATGTTAGAACCCCATGCAGATGGTACTTTTCACCAGTTGCATAACATTAGTCTCCACAAGACCTTTCAAAACACAGAATAAAGTACAACTCCAAACACACCTCAAAGTATTATTTTATTTAAAATTCTGCTTTATCGTTAAAGTTATTACAGGGATGGTTTACTGTGAAGGTAATACTAGGCTGTGTGATTTGTTTTTAATGTTTAGAAATTCTGCTCTAATTGTGTGTTGGGTGCATGTTTAAGTAGGCAGAGTCTGCCAAGTTTACACATGCACACAGCTAATCTAAGTATGAACAAATATTTTTTGTCCTGGGAGTAATAAAGTCCTTTGATTTGTTTATCTTCTGAACACAGAGCAGCAGAAATCTAGTTTGCAGCTGATTAGAAAACCACACAGTCGATTCTGTTCCCTTGGGGTCGGAGAAGTAAATTTTTTACCATTTTCTTTTTCCAAGAGTCCATAACCCTGACCTCGATCTCTCACCACTTGTTCTCCTCCTTTACTAACCATTTACCTATACGTAGTAAGCTTAGTTTTGTTCATAAACTTTTTTTTCCCCTCACAAATGAGAAAAATAGACTGTTTAATGGGATGCACTGATTTCAACAACACTGTGAACTTTGACAAGTGTGGCGTTTGTTGTTGTTGGCATGGCTCATCTTCACACTTCTCTGTCTAGATGGCTTGCAAGCTTTTCCATTCACACTTAACAGCAAACAAGACAGGACACTCTGCACTGGCTTTCTGTCCAGCTGGCATGGACCCAGACTACTGAGCAACCCCAACAACAATCCAACACACACCCATAACATAGTCCATCAATAAAAGGAAATCTAATTTCAGAAAAAAAAAAACAAAAAAAACCAGAAGCATAAAAACTACTAAAACTGACCTTAATGCTTGTGGTTTAAGTGTCACAGATAGTTTATCCTTTAGAACTAAATTAAAGATATTAAAGTTAAAGCAACACTTGTTCTGCTGCCTCAGACACTAAGCACCTCCTGTGTTCTGCATTTCCTCAGTTGAAGGTTCAGCAAAGAGTTACGACAAGTGTTGTTATAACAAACTCTAAACACTAAAATGACTTAGCGCCAACATTATACATGAAAGACCCACTTATCAAACTTTTACCAATACCAATTTGTGCTTCTTTTAAGGCCCGACTCTTTGACTCCAATTCACTCTAAAAAGAATAAATCATTTAAACTAATTGGTTTAGACTAAATTCAGCAGTTACTGCATAATAAAACACATAAATGTGCAGGTTCCTTGATGGAGATAGTAGTTTTGAGTCCAAAACTAGCACTTTACTTCGCGAAGGGACTGCTAGATTATTCCTACTCGTGTAACAAATAATTTCACATTAAACTTGATATGTTGTTTACCAAAATCTAACATCCTGATTGTTTATGTCAGGGGTCTCTACAGTGTAACCCTTAGAGGACATTGAGATTTATAATGTGGGGCCCACAACCACAGTCTAAGAATAGTACAAGTTGGATGGTTTCTTTCTTTAAGGCTACCTGATCTCCCAAAAGTTGAATAAAACCAAAGACGCACTGCGACTGTTCCTTCAAGTAGACTTTGGGAAATCCATTCATGAAACTTCTACAAGCTTTTTTTAAAGGAAAGAAATGAGTGATTGCTAGAAAGAAAATGACCCGATGCAATCAGCTGGGCTTCCTGAGATAGACATCTTTTTTCCATTAACTGACAAATTAATTTTAATGGTACTGTACTATTATTAGCATTAAAAGTGACCATCTGTACAATCTGAATGCAATTTTTTTATAAATTGCATTAATCTGAACAGAATTTGGACTTAACTAGATTCTGTCATGAGATGTTTGTTGTAATTTGGCCCTGGATTAAAACGGAAAGGTTGATAAATAGCTGCTATCTGACAGACTGAAAACAGCCGATTAGATCATAGATGGTGAATTTCAGAGACTAGTTCTTCAGGGACCACAGCAGCTTTCAAACAACGCTGCTAATCAAAAAACACACGGTGGAGAGAAATGTGTCGAGAATGTTCGAGAATGTTCCTGGATCAACCACACGACTTTGAAAGTGTAACGATTTAATGATCAAACAGACCTTCAATAATTATACAGAAGACAGTCTTGAACGCACTCTGAATAAATTGTGATTCAAGTGAACATAGATCTCACGGCTTCAAGGTAATGTAATTCAGATGTTCCTCTAATTGCTTCAAAAACTCCCAGATGCCATAGCGGTCATATTCATACCATGTCCCTAAACAGATTATTTGTTTATGGGAATAATAACTATAACTGATTGTCAGAGCAGACAATCTACGAAAAAAAAAAATAATAATAATCCATCTATCCAAGATAGATAAGATGACCATTGCAGAGTTAGTTACATCCATTTATGATCCTAACAAACCGTTTGCACAATCTCAGTTTACACTGAAAATTGTGTTATATTCTGGATCATTGAGCCTTTCCCAGTTACTGCTCTGCTTCTACCAGCCATCAAAAAAGATTTTAGATACATACAGGACAATTCATTGGTTACTTACCAGGACAGGATAGGAAAAGAGTTATAAATTAAATTAACAAAATCACAACAATTTTCTTCCTAAAAGCTTAGTTTTTTATATTCTTCTTTATTCTCCATGTGAATTATTGATATGACTGCAGATATGGGTAAATTCGACCAAGTGGTTTTATTCTTGAATTCTAAAGAGCAACAAAAATACGTCTTACTTGGAAGGACTGAGTGACTTAAGAAAATGCATACATATTTTTTAAAATACATTTAAAAAATGCTTCATTTGTATGTTATAGAACTGCAATGATTACCATTATTTACTGCCATATAAATATATCTAAGTTATACAGTTTACATAGTGATATTATACTTCATCAATAAATCTACATCTAATTTGATTTGTTTAAAATCAAAGCTTCTAAACAGGAATTTTTGCCTCAAAGAAAAAGGCAAAATAACTGGATGAGAATTATGGTCAACAAGTCTTTTTTTAGAAAAAAACGGTCTCAAACAGTGATCGCTGATCATTTTAAATAATCTGAGAAATTCTGTTTCAGTTGTTAAAAAAAAAACCCAACATCTGTTAAATCCCTTTTCATTGACTGCAGATTTTTAACACTGCAGCTTTAATGTCATGCCTGAGCTCTGCAAGAACAAGAAGCAGCTTTGTGTGCCGTTGTTGCACTTGGTTGGCAAGCTATTACAGCTTGGGTGATCAACACCCAACGCAGAATGCAAGACGTCAGTCTGGTTGATCGATGAGTGATACTGATGTTGGTGAGAGCCTGGGCACAGTGAGACATGCAGAGCTGCATTCTGGGAAAGGGAACAGAACAGGCATGAATCATAGGGGCATCAGGGAACGGCTCGACGGCCGGCGTGTTCCACTTCTGCGCTTAGCGGGGCGAGAAGATAAGTCTCTTAACAGCTGCTCAGGTTTGGACGGGACAGGCATCGTGGGTACAAACTGGCTTATTGGACTGAGCTCTGGCAACACTTCTGATAACTTTGTGGGGCAGGCAGAGAGAGAGAGAGCGGATAGCTTGTTAACACACACTCCGTTTCCACAACAGTAACTGATGCTCCTAGCCACTAAAAGCAGCAGCCTCATTAAAGTCACATCTATATGAATGCTGATATATGTCAGTGCTGATTTATTACGGACAGGCCAAGAGGATGAAATGGACCGCAGCCAGAATGAGCTCAGCATTGATATTTTCATTCATTGAAAACCCATCAAAAGCATCAACTCTGCAGTGTCATGCAAGTTGCAGTTCTCAATTTTTGCATCATTTAACCACATTTAAACCACGAAATACTGGATTGTTTTTCTTAAGGATTTTGCTTGAAGTTGAATGAAAATTATACCAATTTTTTAAAGTTTCTTTTTACATAAAAATCTGAAAAATGAGGCATTCACCTTCCCTGATTGAAGTCTTTCAACAACCACCTCTGACCATCTTTCCAGTCCATGTAGAAGCAAAGAAAACTCCCGTATTTCACTATCGGGATGTTGTGTTCATGGTGATATTGGAATATTGGGTTTTTGTCACAGAGAATTTTGCGCAAATGCTTGAAAGCAGGATTTGATTCTCATGTGAACAACACCTGAACGAAATGACTTTCAGCAGCTTTTTTCCACAATGTATTTGTTCTCCATGAAGACCAGATTCAAGGCGTAGAAAACCAATAGTTGTCCCGTAACAGCTCTTCAACATTTACCTTATACCCATCTCTGCTTCTCTGATTAATGCTTTCCTTGCCTAACCTCTTAGGCCTGATGGACGACCATTTCTTCATAGGTTTGCAGGTGGGGCATACTCTTTCCATTTCCAAACTAAGTCTTCATTATCCTATTTAGTCATCTCTGTTCTCTAAAAGCCTTTGAGGCCTTCACACAACAGCTGTGTGTACACCAAGATTAAATTATATAAAGATGAATCCCTCTTGCAAATTAAGTGACTCCTGAAGGCAACTGCAATTTATTAAAGGGATTATTGAACGTAAATGATGGTGAATCCAAATGAGACGGACACATTTTTGTCAAAGAAAAAAAATTAATACAATGCATCATTTTCCGTAATATCACACGTTTACGCACAACTTCATTTTGGTCACATAAATTCCAATGAGCATGTGGTTTTTAACATGATAAACAGAAAACAAACAAGCATGACTCATAATAATGCACATCTTAAGAAGAATAAGCAGGAAAGATAATGAGCTATAATATTTAGTCGTTTTCCTCCAACTCACAACATCTGGAGAACATTGTTAACCTAAAAATCAAGGGATTTTAAGTTTTATGTGAAACCCTGCGCTGTTCTCACATGTCAGCAGTTACTGAAGACGGGAACAATTTACCACAGTTCATTTTGAAATGAGGACTAAAAAATAAATGAAACAAACGTGAGGTTAATTTGACACATTAACCTCAGCATATTTTTCACGTACAGCTGGTGGATTATTTAAAGCTGATCTAAAAATCAGCTTTAATAATCTCTTTGTCGTACATTTCAAAGAGAAAATCGCCTCTCTGCATGAAGGTAGAAATTAGTTTCATTTAAGAATTACACAGTAATAATTGCTCTGAAGCAGTCAGGAAGTAGAAAAATGCAAACATTGGTTACTCTTTAGATCCCTCCCTACATGACACATAAAGCTAATCGATAAAACCAATAAGTAGTTTAAGTCTCCATATGAAGCTGATCCAACTTAGAAGCTTCTAAATTCTTGGTCTAATTCTGTAATTTAAAACACGGCCAAATCAGTTTCTCATCACAAATGCATCTCGTTTCTCCAGAGGTTTGACTCACTTCTTTAAAACAAAGAACCCTAAAGCCTTGGTGACATTTTCTGTGATACCAAACAACTGTCCAAATGATTCATCATCAGTTATGCTGCTGAGGTCATCCGAGTTGAAGCTGCCACACCCTGATGCTTGTGAGACCAGGAGCAAATTGACTGAAGGATATTAAAAACGATGTATGGATGGAAATAATCGTCTGCTTCTAAACTATAACGCACATCATAAATAGACCGAGTGCCCCCTCGAAGGAAACACACTTTCGACTGGTGAGATAAGAGATCTGCTCGAGTGATTTCACTCACTGCCAGCTACTACGCTCCCCTTTCTCCAGCAGTGGTTTCTTAAATATGCATGCCCTACATTTCCCCACCGCCTCTCAAATTCAAAAGGATGTCCCCCCCTGCTTGCGCCTCTGTTTTCCTTCGTCTCCCCTCCCGCCACTGCCACTTGCCGCTCGACGTATTTGTGGCTGACCCAGTTTCCGGGTTTGATCCGTCTTGCATTGCTACAGCAGACGGCGGAGAGACAAGCCTGACTGACAGACACAAAAGGCACATCGGCAAACTGGCATCAGTGTCTCTAAATGTGTGCGTCACATTGCCCATTTGGCAATGGGCAGGAACCAACCCATCCGTTCTCTGACTCCTGGCACTAAACCAAAATGTTTGTCTTTCATTTTCAAACACATGTGTCCCCACCTGCTGCAGCAACTCTACCTGATTTACTTCATGACCGAACTACAGATCACACGCTTCAGTCTTTGCTACCTTTGGTCGGAAGCAGACATGAAAGATCCTTCATGTCAGGAAAAGAGGAGAATCTTTCCGAGGAGAGACGGTGAGAGTAGCAAGCTGAGATCTGCCCTGGCAGCTAATCCGTTTTCCTCAGCCCTCCTGACTCAACAACTCGAACCACTGGCAGAAAAGTATATTTCTGAGTCAAAAGCGATAGTTCACTTTTGTGAGATTGAATGCTGTAATACCCCAACTACAATTTTATCTGTCAGAGCTGCGCTTGCTGCAGCTAATGTCGACATATGAATACCTTACATAACTTCATCTCATTGTGCAATCAAAGCAGAGGGGTCTGAGGAATCAGGACACAATAGTTTCATAATGTGTAGCGATAAAATGAATAGAATCTGTGGATTTATAAAAAAAAATAAATAACACATCCCGGTATTTGGAGGAACATGGGGTTCTTTGTGGGTTGAACAAAACTGGGTTGGCTGGATAAATAAACTATTTCTATGAAGCAGTAAAGATGCATCTCAACAAAGCAGATTATTTTAGGAAAATGCAGTTATGTCATTGTACATTTTGATAAAATGTTGGACCTTTTCTTTTATAAGATTAATAAGTACATAAATATAAGTGTTTACTTTTTGTTGTCCCTCTGAAATAAATTACATTTCTTTATTGGTAGATAATGAAGTGAGTACTGAAATGTATGTCTATGTACGATATAGTATTTGGACTCAATAGCTGATCGGGCTTTCTTTTGCATTAATGTGCATCAGTGTGGCGTGACTTGGATCCAAGTTGTTGCTTTATTGGATCTGGTTTCACATTTTCCTTTTGACAATCCCCTTTAGATTCTCTATGAGGTTTAGATCAGGTGTGTTTGGAAGTTTGGATCGGTGTAAAGTCTCACTAGAAAATGAAATCCACTCCTCCATGAAGTTCTACTGCATCGGGACACACGACATGCTTCAAAATTTCCTGGAAACGTGTGTCAACTTTGGACTTGATAAAAAATCTCCCAACACTATTCTACTCTATAATTTGACTGATATTCTGAAAATTAACACTGTGGTTTCAGTCAAACATGGTGGTGGTAGTATGGTGATCTGGGGCTCCTGTAGCACTTTTCACCTGTATGACTTGCTGAAATAGTTTGAAGTATAAAACAGGCTCTCTTTCACAACAATGAGAGGTAAGTGAGAAGATTCAAAGCACATCGTTAATAGCAAAAAAACAAAAACAACTTTGAAGTGTTCTAGTAAAAGTCCAGACACGGAGGAAATCCAACCGAGATATTTTGGCAATATTTAAACCATTTCATGATTGAAACAACAAGCTACAAAGAAGGGGGCAACATTCCTTCACATTGACATAAAAGACTCACCAGATGCCACAGATGCTTGACGGCAGATTTTGCTTTTTTAGAAGGTAATTTCAGACGAAGGGAAGCAGAATTACCAAACTTCTCCCTTACGAAAATAAGATCAAGTGAAAACTGCATTTTGTATTTATTAGAATATATAGAACTGTATATGTGACTAAAATGTGGAAGGTTGTGGCTCGGAGAGCTTTCTTTAGGTCACAGGAACTGCTGCTGAGTCAACATCACAAGTGGAGCACTGGACTCAGGCGGAGACGCAATACATGCACGATGACAGACGCAGCACATGGCTTGAGTAATCCTCCAAGTTTCTCTGCCTCGAAGTAGGTTACGCTACACACACTGTGCGTCACAGGTGAGGTTCTTCAACAATGAAGCTTTTAGAGCCACGAAGGGTCTCATTTTATTTATGTAAATTATATCATGTATATGACTATATGCCATTCAAGCTCCCCTATTTTTAGCTTTCCTTAACTATTAACAAAATATGTTTTCTAACTTGAATTCAGCATCTATCCTCCTTTAGCAGTGTGGTCACTTGCTCCATAAATAATTACGAGGATTTTTTTTACTTACACTGGATGTTATAAGAGACACTTTAGGAGAACGCACAAGTTTCACTTTTTTGAAAATTAAAAAAAAAAAATCCAACGATTAAAAGCTGATTAGGATTTTTTATTTCAATCAAATTAATATGCAAGCTCATTTGTAAAGCAAACTTTATTTTGCTTCCTCCGCCATTTATTCTCTGAAGATGCATAATATAAAAAATAAAAAATTAAAAATTAAATATAAAACTAAAAATAGCATTTAGCAAGAGCAAACATTTGGATTTCTCCAGCAATTTTTATGGGCTCACGTCCAACAGACTGGATTGAAGATTGCATCATGTACAAACTGTGCATGTGCTGTGCAAGTGTCACAGCGATAGGGTGCACAAGAGAGTCATGGGAGAACAAGATAAGTTGCTATCTTTGCGAACTATTTTTGCTACGTTCAGACTTGTCAGACCAAAGTTCTCCATTGACGATGGACTAGGTTCATTAAAAAGTAAATATTTTAATGCTTTTGATTTGTCTGTAATATTGTTACAGCAGGTAGCCTTTGTTCATTCAAAATTTAAAATAAATTAAAACCGATGAACTTTTTTTTTTTTTTTTGCCAAAAATTAGTAGGTGATATTCCAGTTGGAAAAGATGCACCAAGACAAAAATGGTCAATTTGGCTGTAGCAAGTATTTTTTTAAAACACAGGAACTAATTACATGTACAGTATATGCTTGAATTATATGACATGTATTTATCATATACATTTTATTCTGCTGCTGCAGGTATTTGAGACACTTTCAAAACAAATTTTACTGCACTGTTTTCTAAAAAAAAAAAAATTAAAAAAGCTTTCTTAAAGACAAAATTTCTAAATTTATTTGCATTTGTTTCTTTTTTATTAAACCCCAAACATTTACATAAATATTTAAATTTTAGTCATTCAAGCTACTGAAGTAAAAAACAAGATGTGGCTTATCCTGTTGTTACCCTTACGGCCTTAAAGTACATGCGTCAAACTCAAGGCCTGTGGGCCAAATCCAACCCACTACAACCACTTATACTGCCTCTGGACTTTACACTCAAAAAAAAAAAAAGGGGGCTACAGCTCTTCTAAAAGATAATATTTTATTACCATTTAATGTACCTAAATGAAATCAGCTGAAAAATATATATTTAAGAATACGTAACTGAAAATTTACCACAAAATGCTGAAACATTTTATGTATGACGCAAAACAACCTAGAATAATTGAGAAGGTCATCATGTCAAAGTGCGTTGTCATTCAGAGTCACGTGGCTCAAAACAGTTTGATAAATAAGTGATTAACAAAAGGTTTGGGATGGAAATAATGAATTGCACAAGTTAAATTAATTATACAACTGATTGAGTTACATTGAGTTACAGAAACATCATTGATCTAATCAAGATAAAGAAAATATAATCGTGCATTAGAGAAAGGTAAGTTGGTCAAACTAATACTTCAAATTGGATCAATGTATAATGTTTAATTTAGAGCCCCGCATATTGAACTTTAAGATAGCAGTTGTTTGCTTAAATATTAATACATCAGTAAAATCAAATATGTTAAATTACATCCATATGGAAAGATGTTGAATATAATGTAACTTTAAGCAGTCCTCACTGAATGCAGAGAAAGCTGCAATATTTTAAACAATTAGTTAAGGGGTTTCATCAATATATTCTGCCTCCTCTCAGGACATTTGTGACCTTAACGTGGCCCTAAATGAAAATAACTGACTCCTTACCTTAACGTTGAACAGCATTTACAGATGTTTCTCCCTTTTTCTAAATTTAAAGTTTAATGGAAAGCATATTCAGAAAGCTTAGAGTTTCTTTGCCTCTCTTGTCACATGTTTATTTCCTGTTACTTGATACAAAATTGCATGAATAGTGCAAACAGAGATAAGCTAAAACCAACAGCCTTGTCTGTGCAAACACATGACAAATATTCCTGTGAATTCAGTCCTGACAAAGACTTGACATTATTCAAATGCGAGTTAAGTGAAATTTTACTCTGGAGGAGGAATTGCAAGACAGATAGTAAAAAGTGATATCTTGATAGCCAGCAATAAACTTGTCAGGTGACAATGAAGGTGCAGCACTTGTAGTAATTAATTAACCTTTATTTCTTTGAGGTTGCCCCTCTGAGGGCGCAATAGGAATTTGGTTATGTAATTTATAGAAGAACAACTTCAGCACCATTGGAGGAGTTACAAGCAGGTAAAGAGGACAGTTACATGACGGCATTGTTCTCTGATTTCCATCATCATGTGACCTTTGAGATTTCGAAAACAGGCGAAACCTCAATGAGACTTTGACACTTCCATGTTTGCCAGAAGCCTCGCTGACGCAGGGAAGCAGTTTTCTATCAAACTTAGCGAAAGAATGTGAAAGGAAAAGAGGATATTGATAGTTATATGAGCGTTAGACTAAAACGAAAGAAACAAACAAACAAAAAAAAAAACTCACCGAAGATTTCGCCATTCTTGGCATACTCTGTGACTAAGTACAGCATGTTCTTTGTCTCCATCACCTGAGGGAAGGAGAAGATGAAGGAATGGGGAAAAAAAAAGAGAAGAAAAAAGTGAGTGAACACACATAAAAACATTTTCATGAACAATTTTATCTGAAAACCTACAAGAGCAAACACTTGAGAGTCAAAAGATCCAAAAGTAATGCAAAACAAAACCCAAGGGCTCACTGTGTAGCTAAACTCCAGTGGCATTCACAAAAATAAAATCCCAAACAAACAAAATACATGAATGGCAACAGGCTCTAAATATGGCAGTCATGTAAGAGAACGGAGGTGGACGGTTGGTCTTGCTGAGTGTATCTGAATGGTACTTAAAACCTTTCAGTCCTGACATGGTGCTGGGTTGTGTAGGAGGAGGACCGATTTAGAAGCAGAAACACTCAGGAGATGAATAGAATTAAACCTCCGAGTGGAGAATCAGATGGAGATGGTGGGATGAATCAGACACTGCGAGCCAGACATTCACACTAGAAATCCCACGCGCTTTGTTTGAGATCATTTTTCCATCTGCTGCGCTGACCAATTCACAGATTTGGGAAATTAAAAAAAAAAAAAAACGGTGGGTTGTTCAGTGGACCTATTTACCCCCCTGTGACAAACAACTTATTGGTTATTTAAGCTTCACTGGTCAGACAAAGCGAGAGCCAGCACAGCGACTGAACGGGAACATACTGTACAGTTTTCACTGCCAGGGTGTAATCGTGTTAAAGCTCCAGGACTGTTACTAAAACGAAACTGTAAAAGACAGAACTTTATTCTGAGTGGAAGATAAAGATGTCAGACTGTTTATATTTAAACTACGGACAAAATATACTAAAAGGAAGACGACAGACATATGGTGAGAGAGAAATGTTTGGAAGATGGTTAAATGTAGGGATAGATTAATAATGGATAGAGGAATAATGATGAACGGATGATAGAATGGATGTAAAGATAGAATTGATAAATGGATGGATATATTTTTCCATTCTCTAATTTTTCTAACCTGAATATGACTTCAAATCCCAAAACGAATGCAAGTCCTGTCATTTTAATTTGATTTCAGTCATCTCTCGTCATTTACCATAAATAATTGTGCTTGTGTTGTGTTGTCATTTCTAAAATTACTAAATGATTTAAAAAAATTTAAAATTACAAAAAAATTTATGTTTCTTAATTCATTTAAATGCATGTCTAGGTCAAATGTCAGTTCCTTGCGGTTTATTAATTTGTCAAAGACGACACCCATTTGTTTGCGTCAACGTGAAGACACATCGACACACCACTGCTGTTTTTGACAGCAAAAGCCGATAAAAAAAAAAAAAAAGCAGAAGTCCAAACATGTTTGATACAAACATTTGATAAGCTTGGTTTATGCATTTAAAACAAAATAAACAAAAAGCATCTTCTCCATGAAAACCTCCAATAAGACGAGAAGCAACAAAAAAAAAGGACATTTAATAAGCTTTGTGTGTTAGAAATACGTCGGTCTGTAGCAAAGGAAATAACTGTAATGTGAAAGAGGAAACTTGGGAGTTAAACTATTTTTGGATCACATTAACATTAATTTTTGACTTCCCCTAATTATGCTGTCACAAGTGAGAGCAGCAGTACATCCTGTGGTTAATCAAGTGCTTTATAAGGCTGTACTCCTTATCTGTTTACACAGCAAATATTTAAATAAATGGTGTACTTTTTATTAAAGTGGTCCATGTTTAACACTGGGTTTGATTTTGGGGAAATGTACTTAGACTCCCAGATTGCTTATAGTCGTAGTTAGTCGCCAAACTCACGGACCCGGAAAGGGTAACGTGGAACACCCAGGAGAGTCTGAGGACAAGTGAGAAGAGAATGAAAGACAGAAAATAATGGCTGAACGGGGTCAAAGAAGAGGCCATTAACACATGAAAAAAAAAGAGAGAGGGGTCCACAGTTAATTTGTGTCCTTTGTGAGTCTTCATTAGATAGGCTTTCCTCGGGGCACTGGGGTCAGCCCGGGTTTTTGAGACGGGAAGGGGACAAACTAATTGAGCTGAGCTGATTGGACGGACGGGGCCTGATAAGCAAAAAAAAAAAAAAAATAGAATAATGACACACACTAAAATAACACAATACAAAGCTTGAGCATTGTCACACGGTTGTGAGATGATAATGAACTTTTATCTACATTCTTTAAAAGAAAAGAGCAGGACCCGGCCATTTATGTAACATGTTTTGGGGAATGTTGGGGGTTTTATTGCAGGGAACTATTTTGTGACAAACACCAGACACTGGAGTGACAATGGTGAGTAAATAAGTCTTCTTCACCTCCAAGAACGTATAAGAAAAATGTACAAACAAGAACAATTGGAAACTTAGCAACTTTTTAAACTGTTAAATTTATTTAAAAAAAAAATCTCCTCTCAATTATTATAAAAAGATGCAAAAATAAAAACTCCACTGCTAATTATCTAATAGCTTTTAAATAAATTATTTTCCACCTTTAAATTGTCACAATATTAACATGTTTTTCCACTACAGTTCGCATCTTAACAAAAAAAAAAAAAAGAAAAAAGAAGCTCATAGGTTTTAAGTTTGAAACAAAATAAATAGAGATGTGCTTTATTTTTTCCACTGTCAGTCATAAAAATCAGAGTAAACTTTTCCAGCTTTAGGTCAGTTTGGACCTCCACCAGTCAGGGTCATTCACAATTTTCAGATGCCTGATGAATGTCCAGGCCATGATACTATTTGGATTACCAAGTAAATATGTGAGGCACAAAATCCCAACATCATCCCAACACAAAAAGAAAAAGGTATTGTGAAGATGCTTTCACAATCCACAATGAAACGTTCGGTACCGACATTGCATTTAAGGCCAGGAACAAGAAGAGACACAGCTTCAGAAAAAATACAGGGTAAAAGACATTTTGGAGGCTTGTCTTATGGTCTGCTAAAACTATAGTTGATGCAGCTTAAGGACAACAAAGTCAATTATTTGGGGTGATTATCACAAAGCCTTGATCTGAAAAATTAGTGGGTAGAGCTGAAAAGACATGTGCAAGCAAGGCTGCTTACAAACCTTACTGCATTATGTCCACTCTGTCAGGAGGAACGGGCCACAACTCTACCAGAGTATTGCGAGAATTTATGGAAAGAAACTCAAAATATTGAACCCAAGTCATACAGTTAAAGACAAATTCTCTAAACTCTACAACTCAAAATGTTTTTTTTGTCTTTCTTTTAAATAAATAAATAAATAAATAAATAAATAAATAAATAAATAGGCCATTTGTTTTCAGGTTTCAACCTGTATCCAAAGGTACTGGGAAAGCAATAAGTATTCATATTAAATCTTATGTGAGAAATTCCTTCTCGCCTACATCTGGTGACAACTCCCAGCCAAAAATTACACTGCTCCTACGTTTAACTTCATAGTTTACATCGTCCTACCAAATGATACTCATTTCAGAAGCCCCAGTAAATAAAAGGGTGGATCCCTGATGGAATAAATAAAGCTGAAATGTGACATTTCAGAAGATTTAATTCATATCATTTCCACCAACTAATGATACGAGTGTTTTGTCTTCGCTTACTCCCCAGCAGGACGCAAACACCCCTGAGAGTCAGTCAGTCAGTCATTAACTATATTCTGTAACTATCCAGCAGTGGCAGGTTCTGCTGGGCAGCATCTGTTTGCTTATGTATTAGGACATGACCTGGATTGGTCATGCGCTTCAACACCCCAGGCCGCAGAAGTACCCAAAAAAGAAGAAGATCAACAAGAAGCAGCGGCAGATTCTGCTTCTCAAAGCTGAATCTGCCGCTCACACTGCATCCCCCCCACAAGCCCACGTCTACTAAAACACGTGTTATATTGAGTCTGTAACAAGCGTTACATATTACTCTGTGACCCCTGAGCTCTGACGGGCAGACACAAGCGGGCTGCACAGAGATAGACTTTGACTTTGCTTAGATGACACGAACAATTGGACTTGAGACGCACATCCATGATAACATTAGAGATCTTCACTTTCTGCCATTAGGTTCTGATCTGATAGAGTTCATATTTACAGAACATGTAAAGTCTTTTTTTAAAAGTCAACTTCCGTCTTGTCCAAATAAGATGTTCTTAATTAAATACATTTCAGCAGTGTTCTTTCAGACGCAGAGATATCAAAAATGTCTAATCTCTCTCATTAAAAGCCTGATTTGGAGAAACCTGTCTTAGAAGTAACAGTGTTAGCTTATTACATCCATAAACTCATCCCTCTATGTATTTTTCCACAATAATTCTTCCACATCAAAACATGTTCGGCCCAAGTTTGGATTTATTGCTTTTTTTTTTTTTTTTTTTGCTACTGACCTGGAGGTGTTGTTTAATAGAAGAATAAAAACTTTATTTGGACATAACTGAGATCTCTCGCCATCTTCTAAACAGGCTTTCAAATATAAAACTTCATAGTCAGTAGAGACTTTGTGATATCCAGAGACAAAGAAGAGCATTTATCTCCTCTCAGGGGGTGTTAGGTATTTGCTAATGAGCCATCACAGGTCATTTCATCTTGATATCTTGTGGGCCAAAGTCTTGCTTTTCATCTTCTTAATTTGAGATAATCATTCCACTCCCTTGAAGATAACACATGGCAAAATACGAGCGTAATTACAAAAGATAGGACAGAACAATAGTCTTCACCTGAGGGGAGGGTGGCTACGTGTTGAGGCTAAAAATAATTCAAACAATATCAGGCTATTTGTGTTCAATTTGACTTGCATAACATCCGTAAAATACAAGTAATTTAGAGGCAATTTAGGCTGTCCTAAAATATCCCTGTAAAACCAGGATTAGACGTAGAGCAATGATGACAGCTTTAAAGACTTCTGCAGATCAGTGATGGCCAAACATTTCTACTTTATATGGCTAAAATAACACCAGAAGAGACTTGTTACCACCAGAGTGACAGTACGAATATATATTTTATATTGTTTATATCTTTATTGCATTAAAAGGCATTAAAGTCCACAATTTTGAAGGTGTCAGTCAGGGATCATATCCAACAAACCTTTTCAGGGCAGCTCAGCTGCAATACGACAATTTATCAAATACAACAAAACCAAAAACTCTCACCTTTTTTTTTTTGTAAATGCATCAACCACCAATAACAAACTTTCTTCTGAACTAAGAAAAACAGTAATGGTTTGGTCTATAAACTTTTGCAAAGCTTTACAGAAATTAATGAGAAGGAGTAGAAACACGGAAAACAAAAAGCGATTCGACAAATATCCTAAAAGTAACATTTAAAAAAAAATGCATGTTTACATACATTACGGTGTGAGACAACAACACTTAATAAAGATGATAAATTCCAAGAAAAATGATCCCTCTGTAGACTTCAGGTCTTGGTGCAGACACTAACCTGGTATAGCTTGATGATGTGGGGGTGATCCAGCATTTTCATGATCTGAACTTCCCTGTAGATCTTCTCCAGGTTGACAGCATCCAGTTGGGTCTTGTCAATGATTTTAATGGCCACCTGCAGAGAGATCAAACATGAGCATCAAAAGTGGGACTAAGAAGTCAGATTTTTAGATAAACAAATGAAAGGATCTCATTTAGACCCCATCAGATTTGATGGACAGTAAAACAAACACAAGCTCTACTGTAGCCAGCAATTTGATATTTAACAAGCAAAGTGCTCAAACTTTGCTATTTTTTTGAAAAAGAAAAGCATTTAAAATCATCCTGTGACTCTCAAATATGAGAACACAATTCAGTCTTACATCTTACACACGTGCGCGCAAAGTGCATGCTCCAAATGTAAACATCCCAAGCTTTCAATAACAGAGCCAGGGTAAGTAACGAGGCAATAATAACATCTTTCCTCCAAACTTTCTCATAAACACAAATTCATCAGAGTGACCTGAAGTGCTCCAAGCATCTGTGAGCCAAGGAGGTGAAGTAAACAACAGGAAACTCTGGGTCTCTGCCATCACACAACTGCTAGGTGAAGCTAAACAACTGAGATCAAAGTCAGTTGGAAAGTTTTAATGAGCAGTGAAAGTCTTTTACCTTTTTAAATAAAAACAAAAAAGTAAGGCAAGAGTTTGAAGTTTGAATAAAACGGGGGGGAAAAAAATTAGAAGCAGAAAATTCTGTATTATCATTGTTTTTAGGATGGTCAGCAACGAAACCCACTGTACAATACTGCGCAGCAGTTTGAAAAACTACAAGAAGATTGTCTCCTGCCAGCTTATCAGCGAGGCGCTCATTTTATCCTCCATCTTCATGCAAAGATTGCGAGCGGCTTCACTCTCTCGTCTCTTCATTACAAAGGAATGTGCAGGACAACTGCGGTGCACGGTCTATAGCTGAAGCAGGCAACAGATCAGCAGAGATGCATTTATGTCTTTACCTTGAACCACAACAAAAAAAAATTAGTAGCACTCCATTTTTTTTTTTTTTTAACATAGTGGTCATGTAAGCACAAACATGGTCTTCTGTTTACTTCTAGCCTGTTGTAGTTTCGCCAGCAGTTTTAAACTTCTTTTGGCAAGTTTGTAGCCAGCTAGGAGGAGTCGCGGGAGTGTTTAATAGGTTTAACACTCCATTATCGAGTCCCTTGCCACAACACAAGCAGACATGCATCGTGGGATTAAATCCCATAAAGAAATCTAAATCTTGTAGCAGCACTCCAGCTTCAAACTGAGACCTCTAAAACAGAGAGATCGATGGGATAAATACTTTTTTTTTAAGCTCCGGGGGAGGGGATTTAAATATAAAGTGGCTCATTAAATTAAAGAGCACGCATTCTATATAAGATATAATTACAAAATTGAATAAAACAGAGTTAATAAATGACAGTTAAATGTTGAAGTAAGTGTAAACAGGGATAAAAAGATGGTTGTGGTAGAGATGGTAGAAAGTGTTAAAGGAAAAAAGATAATAGTTTGTGGTATCTAAGAAATTCTGAGCTAAAGGTTTAACATGACGTTCTTACTTTTACTTGGAAAGGAAAAGCAACAATTATTGTCACCGTTTCTAAAGTGACATTTATTTATTGGTTATTTGTTATTTTATCACATATAGTGGCTTTTGAAGGCCCGAGTAAAACACCAGGTTTCGTTAAATTAGGCAATTTAACTGAAAACCAAATTATATTTGAGGAAAGGAAGGAAAGTTGTAATATTCCCTGCAGCTTAAATATCCAGACCGCTAAAATTTTGATTCAATCTTTTTCAGTTCCAGACTTGGGTAAAAACTTAAAATTATAGTGAATCTGACTAACCCGAAATAAATTTAAGGGGTTCCAGTGGCTTTTTTCTGAACTTTGCTCATTTTCTTCCTTGAAATAAACCCAAACTTTGCTGCCAGGCTAGGAAGGATCAACATAATCTCACTGTACAAGGAGGACAGGAAAAGGGTAAACAAATTCTCAACAAGATTATATCCACAAACAGACCAGGGAGAAATAAAGGTAGCCTCCAATGATTGGAGAAAAACAGGAAACAACAGTTGCATATTAAAATTGGATATTTCCACAAAACTGATGAAAAGATGCAGGAAAAACTGTTCAGGGAAAATACCAAGAGCGCAGACGGCAACACCGAAGAACCAAGTTCTAATCATGTCCGTCATTCCACAACAACCTCCTGTACTCCACATATTTATGTACATATATTTGGTGGAAAAGCCAAATATATTTGCACAAGAATCTTCACTTGAAGTCTTTAGCAGGTCTAAGCAAAAAGGCAGAGAATAAAGCAAACGAAAGAGCTTCAGTTGAACAGCTGAAATAATTTTCCTCATAAAAGAAAAAAGGAGAGCAAAAGTCTTCTTTCAACCCAATGACAGGTAGGAGGCATCAACCAGAGGGTAAAGAGCAGCGATCCATTACTCTACACTCCTTAAAGCTGAAGAAAACTCTTTAAATGAACTTCAAGCCATAGGACCAAAATGTCAGTAAGCTTAATTGAATCTATAAATTCTCAAAAGCTTGATACCATGATTTACAGGGGAAAAGGTCCTGCTGAACGACAGTCACAAAAAGAGCCTTCTGCCTCTTGTCCACTGTTGTCCATGATAGCACCTTGTTCACTCCATCACAGATTTTAATGAGTCTCAATACCTGCCAAGCAACAGCTTTTTATCTGTGTGGCTGCAGCCCCACACACATGGCAGCATAAAAGACACCAGAGGTAAAATATGTGCAGCAACTCATCTCACTCAGCAAAAAGGCCTCAGCCCGCTTCGTCTGCAGAGCCTGAAGTTTCCAGGTCCAGCTTGTCATGCATATGGATTCCTGTCTACGTGTGGGAAGCGCTCCGAATCAATGCTCCGAGGTAAGCAGGTGGAGTGCTACAGCTACAGGTTCAACTAACTCACAATTTATTATAATAAATTGTTCAACAATTAATATTAATCATTCAAGTAAAAAGCATAGGCCGGAATAAGCCAATTACAAGTACAAGGTAAACCTAAAATAAAATCGAAAGTATGTTTGAGCAAATTATTTTTTGGGGGTAAATCGTTTTCGGCGAGATGGCGGAGAAAGTGTCGGATCTGCCAAAGCTTTGTTTCGAATGAATGAAGGGTCGGCTGAGTAGATAGACAGGGCCACGTCGGAGTGGGCAAGACACCCACAGGCAGAAACATTCACCAAAATGAGACAAATGGGTCAGATGAAAGAAGTAGGTTACACACACAGGAGTCGCACCTACCTAGGGACGTGTAAACATGGATGCACAAACATGCCGGATCTGCTGTTTCATGTACTGTTAAACTGTGGTTTACTGTACAAACAAGAGCCAGGCAGACCAATCCAATGTCTCCTGGCATCGCCTCACGTCAGATGATGATGCATAAAAGTTTATTGCCCGCCTTTCTGGCTAACTTTGTCTGAGCTAAACATCTGCAGCCGTTCAACATGCCAACCAGCACTAAGTGATCTCCAACAACCACTGTCGGTATAATAATGATGTAGCTAACGTGGCTAGACTAACGCTCGGCCACTTCACAGGCCTTAATAACCAGATTACGACAAAAAGAGCCTCACGCACGACACATCCTTGCCCTGTTATCCATTAAACCTGTGAAGGATCTAAACTGGGTGACGCAGAGATTTTATTTTCTTGTACACTATAATCGCTCACATTCACCAACAAACAAGCTGCGCAGATCAAAGATAAATGTTTTTACAAATCTCCTGGAATATGGTCTAATCACGCCCACTCGTCTCACAGCGGAGGCTCTCCACGCACTCTGGGCACTGTTTACAGTAAAGTCCCTGTCTCTATCATTACAACAGAGAGTCATGGCACTCCATGGTACTGCTTGAGTAAGGCTTTTTCTGCAGACAGGGAAAGAGCAGGCAGAAAGTTGCAAATTAGCTCCGACTAATCTCAAAAGTTTCTGATGTGCATTCAGTCTGTTGCAAAATAACTCAAATCGATATGCGTTTTATCACAATGTAGTTGCAACTACAAAAGTCAGTGCATTTTATTTGCTACAGTGACATTTAGTAGAGAGTAAAAGAGGTGGGTAATATGGACTTAAAATTTTATCACCATATGTTGACGTAATGTTGTAATATTGAAAAAGGTGACTGCACGGAAACTATTTACAACTTCTTTTTAGGTAACTGTGTGAGTGTGCTGTACTGAAATAGCCCCATAAACATCAATACTCCTAATAAAAAAACATACCTGTCTGAAATGGGCTTCTTCAAGACACCAGTCACATAAATGGGGAAATTAATTTAATTAAAATTGCAACTTTATTTATGCTAACGTGGAGAAAAACAGTAAAAACAAACATTTCAATAACGGTGTCAGTTTTTGAACACCTTTAATTGAATTTTTTTGTGAAAACAGCTTGTCAAAATTTATATTATTGTAAGTAATTGTTCACAATAAACAATCTGTTAAATGTCCAAAGGGTTAAAAAAAAAAAAAAAAAAAACTATCTGAAGTTTTGAAGCACATCCAGCAAACTTCAGTCAAAAAAAAAATTATTTACACCAATAAATAAAATTATAGCAAGCATGAAGAAGATGGGGGCTCTGATCCGAAAAAAAAAATGTAGTAAGTCTTAAGACACAGATTGTGTGGCTGAAAGCTTTAAGAACACACCGACCTCACAGTGAAGCATGGTGGTTGGTTTAGATGGGGAAAAAGTTGAAGCTACGTACAGAGCAATGCTGGAAAAAAATAGACAAGAGGTTCAACTTCCAGCAGGATGAGACCCTAAACACAGTGGAATCAGTGTTTTAGTTTAAAGCATATACATGCGTTAGAATGGCCCAGTCAAAGTTTAGATCTAAATCAAATAGAACATCTGCAGCAATAAGTGATGTGAACGAGCTGAATTTATTTTGCAAAGCAAATGGAGTAATAATTTCAGTAGATTTGCAAAGCTGGTAGACACACCCCAAATGACTATTTGCAGCAAAAAAAAAGTGGTTCCACAAAGTCAAAACTGAGGGAGAGCAGAGTAAAATTTGAGCAGAGAAAATTGTTACGCTTGTAGCAACAAAAAAAAAAAAAAGAAAAAAAAGTAGAAGGGCAAAGTATTATGAATATTTCTGAAGGGCACTGTAAGCTGCACCGCTCTGGAGAGTGAAGTGTTTGCAGAGCCAAACAATTTCCGAACTATGAAGACCCCGAAGCCAGTGTCAGGGAGTTGCTGTCTGCAAGAAGCCGGCAAAACTCCACACTTTCCAATTAGAAAGACATAAGCAGGGGATCCACACAAAGTTCACTGCACTGCTGGGACAAGAAACAGCTAAATCACATCATTAGTTAGATTACATAATGGGACCACCAAACTGCGCTGCATCCCCCTTGATACAGAGCAAATTGGAAGTTTACACCGGCTAGACTCTTATGTTGCCCCACTGTGGATTTGAGTGGGGTCTTTATACCAAAATGAGAGCAGGTGTATGATGCAGAGAACAAGAAGAAGAAGAAAGAAGAAAAAAAGAGGAGTGTGTGCATGTTTACAGTTTGTATTTCCCAGCAGCAGTGGTGGTCAGACCTCTTCCTGGCACTGATATTCCTGAGGGGGGGATGAACATGCAGACAGTCTCTGCTCCTCTACCTGCACGGTTCAAATGCACCAGCACTGCAAGTCATGTGTCCACGGGCAGCTGCATGACCCGGGTCTGGATTAGCGCTTCAATGGTTGCTGGGGTGTCAACTAGTGCATAAAAGTTATATAACTCAGCAGAACAGCAGCCCAAGTTAGCTTTCCAGGCTAACAAGTTGACCCGTGAACTCACCTCGGTCTTGGTTATGCGGTGTCTGGCCAGCTTCACGACAGCGAAATTGCCTTTTCCTAAAGTGCGCTCGATGTCGTAGAAGCCCACTCGGACCGGACCCCGGAGCAGCGGTTTTTGGACACTGTCGGCCATGACCATGCTGTTCTAAATGGGACTGCTTGTGGAAGAGGTGGTGGTGGTGGTGGTGGTGGGGGGGGACTCAGACAGGCTCGAGCAGCTAGAGATAAAGACGAAAGGAAAACAAACCGCCCGCCGCCGCCGCCGCCGCCGCCGCTTCTATCGCCGCCCGAAGCGCGTCCATTAAAAATAGACAAAGTTGATTTCTGTGTCGCCCCTACCGGCTTCAAAAAAATAAAAATAAAAACGCCAATGTGGCGCTGACTCTCCTTCATACGCGGCGAGCCATTCGCCGAACCCACAGGGGTTTCACGCCACGTTCCCCGGGTACAATAGAGCGATAATATTTCAGGTTGAGGTGCCTCTATCAGCTACAGAGCACACGAGTTGACTCGCTAAGAGGCATCATATTCTCGAGTTGACGTACATTGACGTCAAAGCCATGGGGGTATTTGTACAGGGGGCGGGGCCACAGAGCGGCTCCACACTTCAGTGCCAATTGGTTGTCAAGACAACCAGACCCACCTCTTACGTCAGCCGGTAAAATTGCTATTCTGAAATCTGTTTGCTCGCCTGCCCTTCTTGATTGCACGCATAGGTAACTTTGAAGTTCGGCCCTGCAGGTGCTTAGCAAGCACTGCGGCTAAAAATGCATGAAGAGAAGATTCCACATCACTTCCTTTTTACTTGGTCAGAGAAATTACTCAGCAAAACTAAATGGGAAATAAATGAACAAGCACATTTTGTGCACGGCAACATTTTTGCTGCTTCGCACAAACTGCGATTAAAATGCATTTCAAACAATGCTTTTATAAAAGCATTTGAAGCATTTGTTAAAGGGAGTTATTTGATCAAAGAAGACACTTTGTTCACCTACATCACAGCGACATCTTTTGGTAAAAGTATGCAACTGACACGGTCTCTCAAGAGACCTTAATTGTATAAAGCGGCTGCAGTGACAGAAAAAAAATCTGTCAATATAAATGTTACAATATAAATGCTGTTTATAATATTATAATATTGATCTGACTATGTTATATATATCTGTATATATCATAATTAATTTTTATTATTTTTGGTTCTTTTGTTTATTTACTTGAGTATTAAATATCTTTCAGTTCCAGTGCTAAATGTTCATAGAATTTAAAGTTTTTGTTTTTTTTGTTGTTGTTTTTTTTTTTATCTCTGAGAATGTGCTCTCTCATTATTAAGCCATCACCGTTACATGACTAGAAAATGGTCTCAAGACAACAATATTATTGTTTGTCGCAATAACTTATGGGACAATTTTTCATGTCTGTGTAGTTACGTTGATCTTTTGTTAGCCTGCATAAACACAAAATGCAGTTCCTGAAATTGTAATTAATCGGCCATGAATTATGTAAATTACCGTGGTAGAATTTCGCCCATGTTTTATTGCAAAATTACTTACATTCAGCAATAAAACTGATTTTTGAACATGAATTCTCCATACCGGCCACAACATTTCAATCAGATTTAAGTTCATAATGTAACCAGGCCACACCAACGCCTTGATTTTGTAAGCCACATTTAATGAAATGCTCAATTTCCCTTCCCTTCCCTTCTTTCCAAATAAATAAATAAATAAATAAATAAATGTTTGATTACAATATTTTAGGATTTACAAAGATGGAAAAATATCAAATTTCACATAGGGGCAAATAATTTAAATAGCTTATTTTTTTTCTTTTTACTTTACTAAATTAAATCATAATTTTCAAATGTATCTTTATCTGAAATTACTTTTTTTTTTTTGTTGGTGATCTGGAACATATATCAAAACAAAACAAAGGAGCAGAAATCTCTAAAGGGAAAATATTTTTTCATGGTTCAATAATATATCCACGGCCCATATTCACGTCCATGGATGGTTCCCTTCATGCCATGCAGTGACAGCCTTGCAGAGCACAGCAGACTGCTGAAGCAGAAAGCCGGAGCAGTGCTCCGAAGGCCTCTGCTGTCACAAACAGACTTCCTGAATGTAAGAGTTCCAGATGTGCTTTTGGCATTTCCTGTCTAACTTTCTCCAAGAACACACTCAGCCTCTCCTTACTGGGCTCCGCTACATCTTTCCAAATCACTAACCAAGGCAGCCCACACAGCATGTACTCAGAGAAAACACAGGCATTTATTTTCAGAAATAGGCTTTTGTGTTGTCTTTTCAAATTTACTACAGAGGAACAGATTATACAGGGTAAAACTGATGCAGCTTTTCATAACATTGTAATCCAGACATAAAAAATTATTTCCATCAAAAATTTTGAAAATGGATGTTTTCGGAGCCTTTTTTTTTGTCAGTTATCTGTCATTTGTCTTTCCTCATGTCCTGTCCTGTTCCCTGACATCAGCAGCCAAACAGGAAGCTTTCTACTGTGATGACAGTTTTGATTTCAGACGAAGGGGTTGAAACAGTCCCGAAATGGAAAGTTTATTTTCACAGCGCGCCCATGGATGTTTTTTATTATCTCAACAAATGTTGCGAAACTATATTCTAATGCTCAAGAAGCTTCATTTGGGATTAACATAAGCTTTCAAGAACAGTATGTTCAGGGTGACCAATGTATATTATTGTACATATGGTACTTAATTACTTCAAATGCATTTAATCATACTTCTTAAAGAAACAATAAAAAATTATTGCTGGCAGTAGTCAAATAAATGCTGAATCAGTTCATCTATAAATAAATGTAATTTTGAATTCTCAGACAAAATAAAAAATTATGAACAAAGCCTGACACCAGAAAACTGTGTCGCATCTGGATCGGCAATATCTATTAATTTCTTTATTACTGCTATTGTCATGTTGACAATTTTATCAAAGGAAACAATATGTCAATAACCTTTAATCAGACTGACATGCTTATAAACATGACTGGTAGCCTTCAAGTTTTATGTCTTCTAAATTGCCAGGTTTTGGGAGGATAAATCAGTTTTTTACAGGGTGGAGCATTTATCAGATACAATTCAAATGTACAGCTAATCTGCACATATTTAACTACTACTTTTCTGAATATTCTTCTGATTTAGCTTCAGTGTTTAGTCTCTAGCTTTCACCTGCCATCAGTTATAGTTAATGCCAATAACCTCATATAAAGTTCTGCTGTCAAATATTTAATTTAACAAAGGCATCAGTCAGGAGAAGGATGCAAAAGTTCTCCAGCATTCTATTTAAACTATGGCAGAAAAGAGACAATGGTCAACAACTGAAGAAAGTAGCAATAAAACAAAAGCTGGTTGTTTCTACAAAACTATTGAAAAACAGATACAGTAACCGGAAGGAGAAAGAGGAAAGCAGCAGCTTTTGAATGGTCTAATTAAATTTCACAAGTTAATTTGACAATAGAACTGTAGATTCCTTTAATGAGAGCTGTGGGCACCATGATAGATAAGGATCACTGTTTGTGTTTCTTACCACGTAAAATCTCCCCAAAATATTGAGGTCATTTGTTGTAACGTCGCAAATCACGAAAAATGTACAAGGACTGAAAAAAAATCCCTCTATCATCATGTAAAAATCCATAAAACCAAAAATTACGTAAACACGTCTTTTGTTTTGATTAATATCAGCATTTATTTAATATGGTTTGACAGATATGATAACATCCTAAATATAGTGCTATAACTGACCAAAACATAGACGTTAAGCGACGACATATACACAAGGAATAAATTCACACTCTGAAACCAGTCCACGTAAAACCATTCAAACTCAATTGTGTATGTTGAGACTGCGTACCTCACTGGTAACCTAGCAAGATATGTAGAAAGAAAGAGATATGGACCAGTATATGTTCCTCTTTCTAGCTTAATAAGGTTCCTTTAACTATTACAAGTTCACAGACGTTTCTGGAGCTCAGATGGACATAAACAATATTAGCCATAGATCTCATTTTCCACCCATCCATCCTGACTACGGCACCGCCGACTCTGAGTTCTGGCAGTCTCATAGATATCGTTCGTCACGAAGCCGGTCTCCTTCTCTGAACACGTCACATTCTCATAATCAGGATACTGGCCGTCATGTGAGTATGGGCAGGAGTACTTTGTCATGATTTCTGCCTGCGTCCTGTAGTCCAGAGCAGCGTGAGGAAGTTTAGTGATGTCACTAAAGGCGTAAGGTCCTTGAATGGAGGAAACCGAAGATGCTGTTGGCATCAGCTGTTTCGATCTTGCGGGGAAACTCTCCGTTTCCGTTTTCCTCCTGAGTATAAGTAGAAAGGATCAAATTCACGGTGAGCACGCGAACTGCCAGAGCTGAATTTCAGCTCTGACACTGACCTAATAACTGATGTAAACGCAGAGATTTTCAACGTACTCTGAAAAATGATTCCTGTGATTATTTTTTAACACTCTCTCTTTTTACCTTTTTGCATGCTGTCTGTAGCAGAAGAACCCAGCAGCTGCTAGCAGCAGCAGCAGCAGCAGCATAGCGGGAATAGTGGCATAGAGGATGTAGGAAGCGTAGAGGCTGTTGTCTGAGAAAGACACTGCAAGAAAATGCACATTATGAAGCCTCGCTGCATTAAAACACAGCCTCTGAATATTCATAAATATTGCAAGTTTCTTTTAACAACTTGAAAATATAACAGAAAGTATTTATTTTACCCGATGACTCAGGTAATCCAATAGTTATTCTGACATCCCCTTCTGCGGATATGTTTGGCCTCGAAGATGGAACTACAGAAACAACAAAGGTCACCATTGAAACAAAACTGCTAATATGTGGCATTTTTTAACGGATTCACAATTATTAAAGACTTGTTTAGAATGTCAGCATTTTGTACAATTAAATTTAGCATGGTTAAATGTCCAGGTTCAATCACCTAACGACATGTGGCAAAAGATTTAGGCCTGCAGACTGAGGTTTGTTTATGATGCCATGCAGATTCAGAAGTAGTTAGAAAACTCTCACAATCTTTTCTTGGGATGCCTCCCAAACAAGGGCAAAAAGTTTGGCTTATCAACATCTAATGGTTGGTATGGAGATTTAGTTACCCAAACATATCACTTTTATTTACCATTTGAGTGGTGTCCAGATAAACTCGGTGCTTTATTCAGCTTTATTGATCAGTTCCAGCTGTTTAAACTTAGTAACAAATTTATCACATATATGTGACACAAAGAACACAAATCAAACCATCTTAGACTTTGTCAAAAGGAGGTTTTGTATTAAACAAGAGTAATGTGTACCTGGTTCTACTAGGATCCTGTCTCCTGTAAATACTGGGATTTTCTCTGCAGAGGAAGAAGAAAATTAGTACATTTGCAACATTCCAATAAATTAAAAAAGAACGTTTAACTTTTTCCAAACATGTTCATTGAGGTTTTGGGTAAAAAAAAAAAAAAAAAGCTTAACACAAAAGCAGCTTTAGATCTCAGAACACCAAATCTTAGCATCATGACGTAGGGTTACTTTTTCTACTAAACGGATTTATCATGGTCTCATTTTTTGTCACAAAATCTTGGTATTTTTAAAGATGTCTGAAAACGTTTTATAACCAGCGTAGGTATAAAAATGCCTTCAAAATAGTTATATCCTTTCAAAGATTGCTAAAAGGAAAAAAGCCTTTTATAAATTGCCAGAAAATAAAATTGATGGCGCTATGTTGGTAACAGCTCCATTAACTCACCTTCCTTGTATTTGCAGACAAAGTTGTTTTTGCAGCTGCAATTGTCATCATTCCACTTAAACAGGAAATGGCCTTCTTCGTCAGCTGGTGCAGAGGGCTGGTGGTACAACACCACACACATTTCAGAACCACATGACGGCTCATCCCAGTTCCAATTCCTGCAACAAGTAAAATGCAAGCATTATCACTTAGCAGTATTTTTCTAGTTTGGTCAATTTCAGAGAGGAAGTAATACAAATAATCAGGAGAACCTGTACTTGGCCTTGCTTCCATCGACCCAATAGTACTGCGAGGGGCATCCTGGGTTATTATTCCCTGTCCGGTGATGCGGGGGGCTACGACGGAGCCCAATCCAGAAATCGCCATCTCCAACCTTCAGCTTTTGTATGAAGCTCTCTATCAACCGCTGCTCACTTTCTGTCTCGATGCTGAGCAGCTCGCCTCCCTCTGACCTGCAGGACTGCCTGGCATCCTCAAATGTCAGCCTCCGCCTGCTGTCCTGGATGTAGGATGCCTTATAGCACGGCCGCTCCGTCCCGCGTCGGCAGATTTTCTGGCCTAAACATCAAGGGGACGGATACATTTATTGTTTTTATTACGATGTGCCATAAAATAGCCATGCAGCAAAAAGAGACAGCACTATCCAACACAGGCAGTGTAATATAAAAAAATATAACCCTAGAGAGTGAATAAAAATTGTTATTTTTTTTGCTGATCTTGTTCATAACTTCTTTGGACAGAACGACTGGGTGCAGAAAAAGTGTTGGGGGGCCATTTCTTGGCTTTAGGATTTCGTCTCCACTTTTTGAAGACGATGTGGTCCTATTGGCTTCACCTGACCGTGGCCTACTGCTTTCGCTGAAGCACTTCGAGTGTGAAGCGGAAGAGATGACAATCAGGCTTCCAAATACAAGCCTATGCTCTTGAGCTGTAAAACGATAGACTGCTTTCTGCGGGTCAGGGAGGAGGTCCTGCCCCACGTGGAGGAATTTAAGTATGTGAGGGTCATGTTCACGAATGAGGGGAAAATGGAGGATTGGTGCAGTGATGCAGCCTCTGAGAGAGCTGAGTCAAAAAGCATAGCTCTCGATTTAATGGTCAATCTACGTTCTTGCCCTGATTTATGGTCACAAACTCTGGGTAGAGATGGAAAGAATGATATTGGAGATACAAGTGGGCAGAATGAGACCTCCGCTGCAGGCAAATGAGAGCTGCAGATGTTGTTCTGGTTTGTTTTGTGACTTCCGGTATGTGTCATTGATTCACTGTTTTCTCCTTTTGTTGATAAAGGCTCTGATTTAGGTTTGCTGAAATCCCCAATGGATTCATACTCTTCCTAGACAAATGTGTCTTTGTTTATCATCTATTCTTGAAATTCTTTAGATTGTGCGTCGCTTCTTAGAGAACTTTTAGGTTATTTCAGTTTGTTGGACAATTTTTATTGAAGCAATTTGTTCATCCTGCCGGTATGACAGTAATATGACTAATCACAATTAACTAACGACTTATCAAGGTGGGGCGATTACTTTTTCAAAAAGAGCCAAGTTGCTTTTAATAACTTTTTTTCATTCAATGAATAAAATCGTAATTTAAAAACTGCCGTTGCCTCAGATAATAAATTTGTGTCAATGTGAAGCAAAAAAAAAAAAAAGGTCAAAACTGAGTGGGTTAAAAATTTTTCCCAGTGCAATGGATAGTACAATACATTCAAAGTTAGTGGGAAGTTCAGTTTACTCTCTAGCTTCCACACTCAAATTTGACCAAAACAATTGACACAACAGTCAATAAAACTGTTTTAGCTCTTCATAAGGATGTTGTCTTCAGTTTGTTTAGCTGTGATTTTCAGTGAAGTATGAAGCTAAACAGAACATCACTTTCAACCCTCATTTCTTGTTTACTTTCTCCATTAGTGTTTCCAACCCACTGGACGCATGAATGTTTTTCCTTTCAACTCCCATTTGGGGTGAGGGGGGGAAGTGAAGCCTAACACAGTCTCTCAAATTCAATTCATAACACAGCTTTGTTTCGTTAAGGCGTCAGTCACGTTTGACCTAGGACAGTTTAAGAAAAAAAAACAAACAAACAAACTGCTGGTTCTTAACCCAGCAGTTTTTGAAGCCTAACTTTCACATAAAGTTGCTTTCCCTACGAATGCAGCGGCTCTTAACCGAGTCACTGCGTGGATCTGTCGATTCGATCGTGATTAATCGCAAATAATAATAATTCAGGACGGGATTTCCTGCGCATTCGGTGATAAGACGCTTACTGCCTGAAAACCTAATTGCCGATTAATCACAAAGCAGACGCAGGAGTGGTTTATGTAAGCGCTTCCATGTCTGCTTATAACCAAGAGTCAGCGGTATCCTCTGATACATTGCAGCGACTCTCTGACTCGGGCAGGAAAAGTTGTTTACATGCTCCAAGAAGTTTTGTGGCGTCGATACTGTTACGAAACACGCAGACCGCTGCGGTTCTGCTGCTTCCAGGACTCGGTTTTTCCCTGCGCCACTCGAGTTAAACCATTTACTTCAAAGCGTCAGGAAAAATGTTGAGACTTGTTCGATTGTTTTTTTCTCTCTCTTTCTTTTAAAGAAAGCATCGTCTTTTATATTTTATTTCATTTTTTACACACGAAAGTCTTTAGATATAAAAGAAACTCGTTTCTGCCTTTTTTTTTAGCCCCCGAAGCAAATTCTTACCATTTATTTTCGAAGCGGATCCAGGGTGAAACAAGACGGCGATAACGGTGCCAAAAAGCCTCATAAAATCCATTTCTACATGTTCACTCGATGTTCTGCCCAGCTGCTGGTCAGAAAAAAAAAAAAAAAAAAAAAAGAAAAGAAAAGAAAAAACTGGGAGAGACTAAAAACTTCACTTCCCCAACCCCCGGTGATACAAAAACTGCAATAACGGGGATGGGAAAAGACTGGTGTGTTCAGGAAAAAAAAGAAAAAGAAAAGAAAAGGGGGTCGAGTCCTGAAGGCGTGCATATGGCGACTGATTAAAAAAAAAAAAAGAGTCTTAAACTACAGAAACGCTTTTCACTATTAGTGGTTCTTCTCTGTTTGAGTTTAATTCTAACACGAATGTTATGCATAAGCTTTTCTAAATGCTGTTTCTTTCTTTCTTTTTTTTCTTTTTCTTTTTTTTTGACTTAAAGCATTGCAATATTGACCTGAATGGAGTTCTTTGTCTGTATTCTGTCATGTGGACTGTGTTAAAGAGAGCTACAAATTTGTGTCCTCCCTGCTTCACGCACACACACACACACAGATATGTATGTGGAAGCAACACACTGCATGTGGAATAGATAAAAAAAAGAAGAAAGAAAGACGTCTCAATTAAATAGCATGAAAAAATAATTTCAATAGTAAGATTGTGAAAGTGAGATATCTAAAACATTTTAAGAGTTGATTTCAGTTAAATTTTTTTTATTTTTTATCAAGTTTGTATGTTTTTTAAAAGAAAATTATACAGGATCAACAAATATGAATATAAGCCTTTAATCATATAGTTAGCTATCCAGGTACTGGGACCTTGATTTTGAAATGCTGTGCATAATTTACGTTCATTAAAAGACTTTGACTGAAGCAACAATGTAATCATTTAGCTCCACAACCTTGGTGAGTCTCAGTGTGGTGGCTGCATAAACATTGACAGGGCTTTTTGTATAACACTTTTTCCTTCCACTCAACTTTCCAATAATATGTATGACTGGATAAAACACTCTATGTATGAATGTATTCCTTTGTTCTCTAACATTAACTCTAATTCTGTTAGACCTTAGTAATAAGATTTAAATGGAGCTTAATTTAAAAAAAAAATTGTTTACAAGTGGAGTAACCTTCTCGTATGTCATATTTAAACATTGTATGTATGTCACATGTAAATAGAGTCAGTTGAGAAGAAAATTACTGGAGCTTTATGGGAAGAGGACATGAGTCAGATTTCACTGCAAAAACCAAAGCTTCTGGTAAAAAGATGAAAAGCAAGGACACATAGTGAGAGAAATACAGAGAGTTATAGGGATAGAAAAGAGGGATTGCCTCTGAACAGGAAAGGAAACAGAGGAGGAAGAGGACAGTATTTTTTTTTTAGGACTTCACTTCCTGTCCATTGCTTTGGTTCAGTTTCCATTTCCAGAGTGTGGCTGACTGAAGCTTCTCTGTAGACGTAACAGCAAAACCTCCAAAAGAAGATTGAATATCAGCTGAAGTACTTTTCTGTGCTTCATTTTGTGCTTTAGATTTTGCAACAAAATGTGTAATCTCAGTAAAACAGTCCCTACTGCTGATGGATTAAATGTAAACATGGGTGTACTATGAAGGAGAAACATTGGATTTGCCAACAAAGTCACAGATTTGTCCTTTTTTTTAATACGAGTAAAGATAATCTTGGCGTAATATGTTTTAAATTACATTTCCCGGAACAATAATTCCAAAAACAACAAAAACAACAACATTCCTTTCAGTCCTTTTCCTGGAAAACCCTGATTGAAATGTTTCCTGAAAAATGTAATTTTCTACTCATATGCTGTGGTCAACAAAAAAAAAAAAAAAAAAATTCAAAAGCAACATTGGGAAATCTAAGGAATAATAGTTTCTGAGCTCTAAAGAAGCAGTCCTTTTTCAGGGAACTAGTTTTATGGGGTGGGGGGAATAGAAGAGAAACCACAGTAGAAAAAAGACTTTATTGTGTTCCTTAATGGGGACTCTCAGGCAGAACAAGCTAAAGCTTGCAAATTAACACCAAAGAAATAAGGACCATTTTAACAGAATAAGAACAAAATAACCATCATCTGCAGTTATAAAAATTTAAATACTCAGGTTCAAAGAACTGTGATGATAGTTCAATAAATGTAAAAAATAAGAAAAAAGTTCAGTCTTAATTGTGCATGAAAAACAACAAACTGACAAGAAATAGAATAGTTGGAGATAAAATGTTAGAGAGATTAGACTTTAAAATATGTGTTAGTTTATGAGTCACCTGTTGTCATTGACTACCAATAACAACAATTGCAAAAACAAATTTCAAAAACAGCCTGCAATTGATTTTGTTTGAGGAAGAAAGAATGGGAATGGATTCCACGATGACACCTGAGGAATATTTTTTTTGCAGGAGTCTAATTCTCTCAATTCCGGAGTAGGATATTTTTCCTTGAATCTCTCTTCAAAATGTTACTCTCACACTCATAAAATCTCTAACCTCTCTCTCAACATAGCCTGACCAACTGAGTCTGGTGGTGGGATGGACAGATGTGTTTTCCACCGTGCTGCAGAATCATAAACCAAAGAACAAAAGACATTTGAGCACTTGCTAACTTTGTCCAGCAGAGGGCGTCAAACTCAACAATAACTCCCACTACCACACACAGAGGCTGAACTGGTGGGAATAATGCAACATCTATACATATGATATTCTCAATTTGACACAATTACTCACGCAGATAAAGAGTGACAAGGAACATTTCTCTTTGTTGTGTCTGTAATGTTATATAAAACAAGCTCAAGTCATTTGAGATTGTTTTATTAATTGAAACTTATCTCAAGCTGGAAAACTTTACATGTGTAAAACCTTTTGTTGCACTTGTGTGCTGCTCTGTTTACATGAAAAATGGCTTCACTGTCGACGAAGCTGAAGTTGGTTTCTAAGTCCAGTTTCCGATTTGGCAAATGGCTAAAGGGGGATTCCTCCTAATTTTTCACTACCCTCCGCATCTTTAATCTACTCTAGTGAAAAAAAACCCGACACCACATAGACACATCAAACTGGGACTGGATTATTCTGCTCTAATAGCAGAATATTTAAAACCTTGTTTGGGATTTGTGAATTTTTTTTTTCTTTCTGATTTATGAAACTTCAATAAAGAACAATTTTACATTTTTTTTCAGTCTCTGTCACTCTAGAACTGCTCTAATAATAAAACTACAACACCTAGACTCTTCAAGCCTGGACTAGATTATCCTCAACTAGTAGCACAATATTTACAATCATGTCTGGGATTTGTGAAACTTTTTTCTGATTTGTGAAACTTCAATAAAGGGTGATTTCACTACTTTAGTGGATCTCTGTCATAATGGAACTGCTCCAGCTCCAAAACTACAACACCTAGACACTTCAAACCTGGACTGGATTATTTTGCTCTAACAGCAGAATAATTTAATCCGTGTTGGGGATTTGTGACACCTTCATTTGATTCGTGAATCTTCACTTCACAGACAGAAGATCTTTCCTTCTGTGTCTATTTAGTCATGTTGTCGTGTTGACAGACCGACTGAAGTGAGTCGAAGAAGGCCAAAGAAACACACCATCATTTCTGGATTGTGGGCTGTTGACGGTGATCCTTTTATTTATGGCCACAAACTTTTATTCATATCATGTTCTCCTTTTGACCCTGCAGGCAGAGTGACCAATTAAAAATAAAGAAGAAGCCATGACTCACTGGCATAAAGAGCGACGAAGGCACCTGTTTCCAAACACCAGCATGAAAACAGATTGGGTTAGTAAGATCACAAAAGAATGTGACATCTATAGATAATGTGACAAACAATTTCTGTCACCATGAGGATTTTGGCAGAAGCGCCAGCCCTCCTTTTCTCTCTGTGCTTCAGATGAACAAAGAATGTCCCCAGTTGAACAGCAGTTGTGGCCTGTAGCTATGCAGAGTACCTGTTTGGCAGCTCTGTGGGGACAACACAGAAGCAAATACACAAAAAAACGGAGCATTTTCCCCCCTCATGGCAGCTGTGATCAACTTTCAAGCTTTGTTCTCCAGACATGAATCCACAGTTTAAGACAGGAAATCTCCACCTGGCTGAAAGGCATGTAGGTGTTGTTCCAGGTTGCTGTTTGTGAAATCGGAAAATCTGCACGTAATGCATCTTTTTTTAAGTATCATCCTATCACGTGACTGACAGATGGAAATATGTCACAGGTAATAATATTGTGCATGTTTATTTATTTAACCATATCATGAGTGATTGCGAGGAGGAGACCTGGAGCTCATCATCAATAATAAACTTTTTAAAGAGCAGAAAATCCAAAAAGCTTCTCTGGAATTAGAAGAAGATTTATATTTCTGAAAAGAGAAATAATTTTCACTTTGGCATTTTATGGTGCAATGGAAATAAAAAGAGAAATTAATAATAATAAAAAAAAGAAACAAAGATTGCTCTTTCATAACGACCCATCTTCTGGAAGAAGTGTCCATCACTTTCTATCAAAAACAAACTTCTTGGCTGTATAAAAATAATTTTAAATCTTTTCCACATTTGTTTGGTGTCTTCTCTATAGGGATCTACTGTGTGTTTGAAGACTGAGATATACATGGAAGAAGGTTAAATTTGTCTCTGGTGTCATATTTGCATAGATTTTGTGATGCATTTTGAATCATGATTCTGCTGAAATGCAAACTCAATCAGATATTTTCTTACCTTATTGTGAAATCTCAATACAAACAGATGTGACGCACCTGAACAAAGTTCCCTAGACTTTGAAAGAGAAAGGACGTCAGCATCACATGTCCGTCATCATACATAACAGTGAGCATGAGGTTCTTTTGATTTTTTGGTACAGTAAAGTCTTGTTTGCCTAGAAGAAATATCTTTGTCCGATAAAGTTATGTATCTTTTCATAAATAGTTGGCATAACTTGGTGACCCCTCTGCTGTAATTCCTTAACTTTATTTTTTTTAAAAAATTTTTTCAATCTCCCTTGCCATCTCTTTGGAGATGGTGGGAGGATAAACTTTGGTCTTTACTAACTCTGGTTTAAAACAGTTCCAGTGTTTTTATTTTTATGCTATTGCTCTGACTCTAAATATAGGTTAGTAGAGGATTTCTTGAAGGACACATTCTCTTATCTTTCCCATTCTGGCTGAGAGCAATGTGTCGCATCATGTTTCTTTTCCCCGATCAACAGTTTGGGATTACTTATAAAAAGCTCAAACAGTTGTGTCAAATAATCACCAATAATAATCACACACACACAAAAAAAACATCTTAGTTTTTCTTTTACATGTCGTCAGGTAGAAAGGAGTACGGATGATGCTGTAGTCAGTTATGACTTTTACAAAGTATTTTGCATCATCAGGTGTATAGCCACCATTTCTTAAGGACAGACACCTGAGACAGCACGTACAGTTTAACCTGAGGGATCCATATCAAAACCTACTGACACATTAATCTGCTAGACAATAAACCACCCCAGGAGCTGTTGCTGTTTTCTTGAAAAGTCACAGCGTGGGCAGTTGCTGAAAGCGAGTGTTTGTGTCAGTGCACCATCTATAATTAGTCAAAGGGAGGGCTGAGGAGTGATGCTGCAGTGGTTTTACATGTCCTATAAAGGCTATATCCTTCAGCCACCTCTGGGACAAACACCTGCACAGGTATCAGCAAGGTAAGACTCTCTTCAGCTCATCATGCAGCTCTTTAACTAAACTTTGAACTGGACCGTGTCTATAGCTGACATAGTGAAATTTGTTTTTATTGTGCAAAATCAATCAGATGATTGTGAAGAACGCTGCAATGTTTTGGTGATTCTACTCATTGATATCTGAGGAAAAAGAAAACTTAACATGTTGTTAATGATGCATTTAATTGACTAAATCTGTTGAAGCCACTAAAGGTGGATGGATTCCCATGCTATTCTGTCTCCATGTTCTCAATTTCAGCTTAAATCCAAACTGATAGTTTCCTCCAGGGAGCATGGATATTTCTCTTTGCCTCCCTCTGCTGGCTCTGATCCTCCAGCCTGCCCTGTGTGTGTACAACTGCTCCAAGATGTATGAGCGGACACCAGGTAAGGATCGATCAGCATATTAATGTTTAGGAGAATTTTATTTTTTTTTTTACTTATCTATCTTTACTTACAAAGTGACGCAATGTACTTTACAAAAAATAAAAAAATAGCAAGGGGGAATGCAAAGCGAATTACAAAATTCCCACTGAACTAAACAAAGACAAAACAAACAAACAAAAAACCTGAAAAACATATAGAAATACATGAATAGTAGAGAGCATATGACTTTCACTTACTGAGGAAACCAATTTGTTTTAGTGTCAATGGAGAGACAGTAGACCAGTTATTGAATCACTGAGTTGAAATAAAATTAGTTAAATAAAAATATATACTAAATGTTATAAGAAATTTTACATCATGAAAGAAAGAGGGGAAAAAGACATAAAGAAAGCAATGAAGAAAGAGAGAATGAAAGAACAAAAGAGACTAAACCACAATGAAAATACATCTAATTCAAAAATATTAAATTAAATTCAATTTAGCTCTAATGCTACTTATTTGTGCTGTCATGTCACAGTTAAGGACAGACTAAATTTATGTGTAACTTACATCAACAAATCAGTCCATTTGAAGAGAAAAATTTAAATCCCATTTATCACAGCAATAAAACAAAAAAACCATAAAGTATCGTTAATAAATTATCTTAAATCCGTATAAGACGATTTACATTTAAATCGTATAATAAATATAGCAAACTGAAACAAAGAAGTATACTTCACGTAAATATTTAAAACCAAGTTTATGCTTCACCAAAACAAATAATCTACATTTAATACATACAGGTGTAAAAGTTCACCATTAACATGAATACCATTGTACAGATAATCAAATTTTTTAAAAAAAAAGTCAAACTTCAGAAGCCATTCAATATATAGGTACAATGCAATTAAACAAAAAACTCTGCATTAAATTCAAACTTGTATGAATGTTCACTAATCATGACAGTAAAACAAAAAAGGCTAGCGTAAGAACCAGTTATTGTGTGACATTTATATTTAAACCGAGTGACAAAAATCAGTGAAATTATTTTGATTCATCATTTATAGATAACTCAGATCTGACGATCGAATGCGGCATCACCATGATAACCATAGAGGTCAACCTGTGCACGGCGCTGTGGGCAGGCTTCAACTCCTCCACCCTGGCTCTCAGCGGGAACCACAACAACACCGCCTGCCGGGGCTCCATCGACGAGAGCGTGGAGCCTCCGGTCATCCGTTACCACCTGCCTGTAAACAGCAGCGTGGACAACTCCTGCCGCCAGTCTCTGCAGGTAAAGCATGACGCTTGGAGCATGTTGGAGCACACCTACCTGCCAGATTTAAGGGTGAAAGTGCAGATGAACTGAATGTATGCTGTGCTTTCACGCTCAGATCGTGGATGAAACTTCAGACCCCTCTGGTCCCTTCAGCAGTTTCTCAAATATTCAGTCAGTTATCATCTCATCGTACATCGACACCCCAAAAACAGAGGCGGGGATCGTCAGCTACTCCACAGATCTGTATTATTACTTCTCCTGCCGCTACCCTCTGGAATATCTCATCAACAACACAAAGATTGTAGCGTGGGTAGCACTGAGTGTTGATTTATTTAAAAATCATTATTATTACCAAAATTCATTCATAACAGCTTCTCTAATTTCTGATTTCGTTTAGCTCCTCAGTCTCTGTGGCAACCACCAATAATAATGGAAGCTTCATTGATACACTAAAAATGGGCGTCTTTAATGTAAGTACAATTCCACTCGATGAAGGAGATTCGTCACTGATCCTGTTTAATAAGCCTCATTTCCTCAGGACACAGACTACAGGTATCCATTGATGGTTCCCTCAACAGGACTTCAGCTGAGAACCAAAGTCTATGTGGAGGTGAAGGCTGTTAACCTCACAGGAAAGTGAGTAAATCCTGCTATATTTTCACTCTGACTGGCTCAAAGTGTTAAATAAAGGGCTAAAATGTAAGAATTTTCTCTTTGCTAACCCTGTTTCCAGTTTCCACGTCCTCCTCGATCACTGCTTTGCGACTCCCAGTCCTTACAACATGACTCAGAGGGATCAGTATAACTTCTTCACTGGGTAGAGAAGTCTGGAAAAAAAAACAAATCTTAGCGTTGACATCTACCAAAAAAAAAAAAAAAGAAAAACCGTCATCAAACATACTTTTGCTTTTCACCAGGTGCCAGGTGTCATCAAGGACATCTATAACAAGCAACGGCCTTTCCACCGTGGCACAGTTCAACTTTGAGGCCTTCCGCTTTGTTCAGCACAAAGACCAGGAGAAGTCCACCATCTACCTGCACTGCATCCTGAGACTGTGTGAGCCCAACAAATGCCAAGAGCTGCTGAATGTAAGTTGACCAAAGCAACGAAACCTTTTAACTACAAAGATCTGAAAGCAGCAGTACACGGAAAAGAATGGAAGGTCAATAGGTTGGTTGAAGGCAGGCAAGGCGGCCTTTGCTAACAAATAGTGACGCACTGGTTTGAGTCGTTCAATCACATAAAATTCAAAAGTGACACCTTAAAGTTTGTGGTTGTTCCATAAAAAAATGGGAAGCATTCAATGGGGGTGCATACGAATAATTATATGGTGGGTGAAACCTTTACATGCATTTTGTCAGGCTTGTAACGCCAGAAGAAAAAGATCTCTGACTCCTTTCGGAGAAGAAAGCAGCAACTCTGCCACCATCTCAGTCGGACCTCTCTACACCGCCGCAACAGGTCTATAAAATATAAATGCTCTTTTCTTACTAATTCATTCAGCATGAAGGTAAATTCTGTGCCTGATCATTTTCTTTTTAATTTTGCCCCACCAAAGACGTGCCTGAGGCTGCTGGCTCTAGTAAGTATTTTTAAATTGTAATAATCTTACATTACACATCCATGAATGTATATCAACAAACTGAAATGTTGTTTACTGTGTTTAGCAGCCAGTATGGTAGCATCAGGAAGTGCTGGTGTGGACGCAAGCAGCCTGGTGGTGTGGCTCATGTTGGGGTCGGTTGTTGCCTCTCTGCTTCCTGACACGGCGACTGGTTTGCCTTGAAAAAGTTGTCATTTGGCTGGAGGACTAACGTGGAAACATCAAATTTGACCAACTGATCAAACAGCCTCTACAAATGATCTCTACTCTATGTCTTTTAATCCAATTGCACCTTCAGGTTTATGTTAAAATGTTTTATTTTGTCTTAGCCACAAGTGAGCAGATAGTCCAATCAAATGTTGTGGGACCTTATGTAACTTTTTCTATTTGCACTCTTGCATTCATATTGTCTTTAATGATTATGAAGGAATAGAAAAGCTGAACTGTGAAAATAAATCTCAAGGTTGTAGGCCGCATGATAATTTCCTTTCACATGCTTGTAAATTTCTACTGCATTGTTGCACAACAGAAACTTGCACAAAACAAAAGGACTTTCATTCAAATATAGATCATCTTACTTTAATAAAGATATGTGAAAAACTAAGCTGTCTTGGTTCTGCACTCTTGAATCTCATAAACTATGGAAGCTTATCATATGAACATGGCTCACAACCCAGGGCGTCATTCTGTCGGGAGCGAAAGAAGCGATGACAACCAAAAGTTAGAAAGACAGACAGAAATTGATTTGGAAATTTCACATTGTTTAATGGACTTTTTATTTAAATATAGATAACCTTTCATAAATAAAACTCAAAACAACAGTATTATTGTGGTTCTGAACTCAGACAGAACACTTCAGACAGGCAACAACTATTTTTACACACCACTAAGAGAGACGATATTTACTCACATATGCAAATCATCTGATTGTCTTCAATCATTTAGACATTTTTACAACCACTTTTCCACTCTGGCAAAGAGACAAACAAACAAGCACAAATTCTGGCAGGAAAACTGATCATAGTGGGTCACTTCACATGTTTGTTTGTCTAAGTGCACAGGGCAAAACACACATGCCCTGGATTATAAAACAGAATTGAACTGGGATGTTTGTTTTTTTTTGTAATTTTCCTTTTGACAAACCTTCCTGCCACACATCATGTCCGCTTCCAGCATTTTCTTCCAACTCTCTTGCACATAGTTGTTGAAAAGGCTTATCTAAACATGGATAATCTTTTTTAAATAAGGATGAAAGAAGTAATTTTAGTTCTGCACTCCAGAATCACTGAAAAGACAAACAGCAAATGAAACAAAAACATGCTTTTTCACTTATACAACAAAATACTTTACAACGGCAGCAACTTATAAAAAAGGAGATACTTTCTCTATTTTTTGCTTACTGATAAAAAAAAAGTATTGAACATTTTCTATTTGGTCATATTTACAACCAGTTTTCCATACTGACACAATGGCAAAACAAAGAAGATGGATGCTTAGATATTGTTTGTTAAGTGCTTGTTTTAGTTACTGCACAGAGTGCATAATGTCCTGGATCAGAGCAGATAGTCTAACTGAGAAATCCTCCCGCAAAGATGCACCTTCCTGCATTGATGAAGAAAGAGGCTGAGACACGATGGAGGCGCCTCCGGCCTCCTCCTCCACGCCAATGAACAGTCTCTCCATCCGGGCCTGTAGCGCCTGACTCTGCAGAGCTGCGTTGTGGCAGAATTGCTCCAAACCGTCTGCAACGTCAGACTGAGGAGGCTGAGCAGACTCCAGCAGGGCTGCCAGCTGCGCTCTGAAAGCTCCCACCCGGTCTGCGCCTCCTCCCTCAGTGAACTCACTTCCTGCCCTAGCTTGGAGACCACTGCCTGCCAGACCTCTGAGCCAATCGTGCCCTCTTCAGCATCGCTTTTCTGCTTCAGGTGTTCAATCACACCACTTGCTGAGGTTTGGAAGTCATTGATGAGGCTGGATAGCTGGCCACTGCTGAGCTCCAGGTTTTGACTAATCCACTGGAAAGCTTCTTGGTAGAAAGCAGGACTGGCCTCCGCCTGAGCTGCCGTTTTCTCCAGGCCCTGCAGGTACAGCCTGAGCTGGCCGCACAGATCCTGGGTGTTGCTGCTCAAGGAGTCCTGCAGCTGCTGGGTGAGCGGACTCAAGCGCTCCTTCATGCTGTCCAGGGTGGCGCTGAGTTGTGCTGGGGATGGAGACAACCTCTCCCGCAGCTCGGCCAGCTCCTGGCGCAGACGGACGCGCAGACGCTCTGACTCTACGGCGAGCTTGCGCTGCATTTCCTCTGCAAGGGGATGCTTCACGTCATCACTTCCAAGGGTGTAAAGACCACTGCTGTCGATGATGCTTTTGTACATCCCACTAAGCACAGAAAGTGAAACAGTTCATGCAAATGTATGACAAAAGGAATGAATGAACAAGCCTAAAAAACACATCCTTGAAATAATGTCAGTTAATTTGTATAACTGGGATAAAATATGCAAAAGTAAAAAAGAAATACCATCATCTCTTTTTTGAAAAAGTGAAAAAAAAAGCTTAATATACACCCAGAGTTTCAATGGAAGGGCAAAGAAGAAAGAATATTCATTATTAGAATGGCCTAGTTAAAGTTGACACCAATAAAGCTGTTGGTGTCAAAAGTAAAAAACACAACCTGAAATTGCAGCAAAGGATGGTTTTATAAGATAATCACTCAAGGGGACTGATCACAAGTGCACACTGCCCATTGTTCAAAGGGTATAAATAATTTCACAAGACACTGGAGAATTTTTTTTTCTTTATTGTCTTCATCAACAGCTGCTTGTTCCGTTCCATCAACTTACTGAGTGTCTTTTGAGAGGTCTGTCTTGTCAAACACGTGGTTAGCCTTTGAGTCAACCCAGGCTGCCTCCCTGGAGTCACTGTTCAGAGGAAGGGCTGCAGACAACAACAGATTTATAAGCAAAACACAAAACAAAAACCATAACCGAAAAAAGCAGAGATGTAAAATATGCAAAAAAAATTTTTTATAAAAAATACCTAAAGCTGTTGAGAGTGACAGGGTGACGATCACTGATTCCCAAATCATGTTTATGTTTCTGTAAAAGTGAAACAAGGGAAACTGATAAGAATACCAAAACACGACAAACACATTTGGAAGCCATACGACTTGTTTTTCACATGTCCCTTACTTAGAACAAGACGAAGATCAGTGCACAACAGAGAAGCAGGTTCTTTATCCAAGGATCAGGGGTCTGTGGTCTGACTTCTCCTCTGTTCGGACTTATAAAGGTCCTCGTTATCAAAGAGGCTGCCCAAACCCTGCCTGTGTCAACAGTCAACACGTGGAGGGTCACAGTGATTATCAAACACAATATACACACTCTCACAAACACACTGTGTGAGGTCACAGTGATATTATCTGCTGCTCTATCGTCATAAAACTTAAATTCAGAGAATTGTTGATAATCTAAGCTCACTTTAGATTATCGTGAGCGTTAGTGAGGATGAAGCACTTTTAAAATCACAGACGATGATTCAACTATTTTTGGTAAGACAGATACTGGATTCCAATATTTGTACTTTATGATGATTGTACAGAACAGCAGCCAATAAGAGAAAAAAACTAAAAACAGAGAACCGACTCAAAGAAAAGATTCAGATGTAACTCTTTATTTTTTCCACTGGTGGAGGTTGAAGATGTAAAGCATTATGCTTTTCGTTTTATGGTTGTTAAGCCGAGCGGCAGTCTGTGTGTTCGAGCCGTGGACATGCGAACAGTTCTCATCTTCATGTCTTGTGTGATCAGAATTGGTGATCATGTTTGTCTCTTACATCAAAAAGATGTATTACATTTATGTCTCGGATGATTCACCCTGTTTATTTCTACGTGGTTGTGTTGCAGCTGATACGGAGATCTGGGTGAAAATTGAGTCCAGTTCAGTTAGATAAGCTGCAAGTCGTCACTGCGGGGTCAAAGTCCATGGCTACCGTGACGAAATTCCCTATGTAGGCTATTCCAGGTATCCAAAGTCTCACATTTATTCCACTACAAAAACAGAGTTTAAGACCTTGACTACTGAACAGGAAAACAGACCTGTTGACTGCTTTCTGCACCTCCGAGTTTGTTTTCGGCCGAGTCAAGATTTATCATCGAGATTTAGTCCGAAAAAAACCACATGCACACAAATGTGGTACTCTGAATGCAAACGACAGTGCTAATAAGTAAAATGTTACATAATTACATTATTTAACTCTTGTGTTCAAATGGCCAGCCAGCTGACAGTGCTTCATATCAATAAGCAAAGGTTGTTTTTTTTTTTCTCGGCGATTTTACTATGGAGCAAAGGGCAATCCTTTGACACTGATTATTGAACAAACATGAAGATATTAGGGTCAAAGGAACTACTAATTGAAGATTTGCAATGACTAGGCCAAACTGTCCATATCGGTAACCGATGGAATATGCATTTGTTTGAATAGTTTTGATTACAGTGTATGTAAGAAAAATTAGTTCACTTACTCACAGAGTGTTTCTCACAAAACTGGCATGTTGGCTATTAGGAACGACTACGATGATCTTCACTTTACTTTGGAGCTACCGACAGACAAACTTAAGTTTCTGAAATGAGTTGGGGGTGAACAGCACATTGCTCAGTTTGAACTGAACACATATGAACTCTTTTGAAACATGCATAGAACAGAATAAACAAGAGTCTCTATCCTGTATGCAAGCATCTCCCATCAACAAACAAATCACACTTAGTAGTGTCTTCTGTTTTATCCAATAGAAAGTACTCTGACTACTTTTGGAAAGTGCTTTCAAATAAAAACTTGCTGAGAATTGACCCAATAAATAACCGGATCTGAATGAAACTAGGTTCAGCTGAATGGATCTGAGGTCCTTTTGCTAAAACAGTCATCAAGCAAAGGAAAGCAGTGTTCACTCACATAGAGCGCCAAATCAATAATCAGTGTCATGGTAGGATTGAGAAGAACAAATAGAGTAAGGCGATCCTTCAGCAACAGCAAGGTGCTCTTTCTTTCCCCCTGCTGCTTTCCCCTGAGCAGTCGCTCTACTGTCACTGTCACCTAACCTCGCAGGCCTTATAAATCATTCAGCTTCCCACTGAAAGCCATGCAGACTAACTCGCCTGGTGCATAATCATTTGTGGAGAACATCGGAGTGCAGAATTTTGTCAATGGACTTCACTCACAGAGTATTACATCTGATTTTTGTCTTCAAAACATGGACCGTGGATGAGTCACTTCAAGAGTTTGCATGTTAAGCAGAGGAATTCATGGGAAATGTTGGTCAGCAAGTCAGGATTTGAAAAAACTATGCAAACATGCAGATGCATGCGGTTTGGCATTTTGCGGTGCTGCTGAGTGCAATGGCCCAAGAGAGAAACATCAGTCAACAAAACAAGGAAAATCTGCACTGCCAGCCAGGTAAGCTTTCTCAACTGATTTTTTTCTCCTTATGACTGCAACATCAAACAATAAGCCAGAGTGACATGTTTTTGTGCATATTAGGTTTCTACTGTCCTCCGGGCAGCTTCAGTCAGGTCCCATGTCCTAGAGGCACATATGGGCCAAACGCTGGAGCTGTGTCCCAAGAGAACTGCCTGAAGTGTCCTCCACAACACTACTGCCCTCGACCAGGCCTGCTCTCCCCCCTGGCCTGTGGTCCTATGGCTGTGCAGCCTTTGTCTGGCCAGGATGTCTGTATTTGCTCAGGAAATGGACAGAGTTTTCAGGTGTTTGTTGTTCGGGTGTTTTTACAAGGCATAAAGATCAGCACAGCAATTCCTACAGAGTGAAGAAGCATCCGCTCCAACTGTGCTTATGATTTCTTTGTCATCTTCTTGCTCTTTCCTCACAAATACAGTGAAAGGAGTAGCTTCCTGACTGTCACTCAGAAATATTAGACGATGAACAATCTGTAGCTTCAAGGCAAGGGAGTTCCAGATAGTATTACTGTACAGAAGGATCTAGTTTCCCCATGTGGCTGCAGTTGCAGAGGTGTTGACCTCTCTTCTCATCAGCTCAGGATCAAGGGAATGAGATTTGGCCCTGGTTGTCTGTGGGAGAACGTGTGTGTAGAAATGTGGCTGTGAAACCATGTTTGGTTGCAAATAAAGTAAATTTGCAACCTAAATAAATGAGGACTTACTGTGTACATAAGGTGGATCAGAGATTGTGAACATCTCTGTTAAATGTGAGAGTTTTCTGCTGCAAGGTAGAAAACCTTTATAAATCCTTTTAAATCTTTCTCCTCCTTTATTATATTATATTTAGGATATATAAATAAGCTTACACACTTGCAAACTTTCGTCAAAGAGATGATAGAACAAATGAATTTTGTTGTAAAAAGGTATAAGTCAGGGGAAGAGTGCAAAAATAATTTCCACAGCAATATTTATGAACAACAATGTGAAAACAGCATTCAATGGAGAAAATACAGGACTACTGCAAGGTTGAAAAACTCAAACAAAAAAGGAAAGAAATACGGAAACTAGTCTACCGGGGCAGTCAAGAGGTGGCCTATAGCAACACTGGAGAAGCAGAAAGAATTTCCTGCAGTGTTCTCAGTCTGACAATCTTCTACGTTCCCCATGGAGACAAAACTTTGTGGAGGGGTTACAGGTTTGAACATACAGCCCATGTGTTGCACACAGTTTGTAGGCAAAGGGTCAAATCGGGATACTCAGAGAGATTGGGTAAATACTTTGTTGATAGTAGCTTCCTAGCAGCTCCCCTAAGGAAGAGAAAAAGAGCAGAAACCATAAGTGCATAACCTGATAAATAACGGAAGTTGCTCTAGTTGAAAGTATCATGTTTTGTCTTTGCATTTAATCTTTGTCTTCGTCATTTTAACCAATCGGCTTATCGTTTCTTCGACCTTTAATTTCCATAGAGAACTGAAGGCCGTTGCTTCTGTACAATCGGATACCAGCCCAGCAGCGATGGAGAAATGTGTGTGCAACAGCTGTACAGCATCTGCAGAAATGGAAAGTCTCGCACACAACATGGTGACTGCTTGGACCAGCACCAGTGGTCTCTTCACTGCAAGGACGAGGTAAATGCTTGCACTTATGATATGGCCCTTCACATACACTATAGAAGAACTAGGGGAAAGGTCTTTGGTTTATCTTGTTCAAAATGATATCAGACAGGAAACTCGTACAGAAGATATGAAACAGCTATGACCTGTTTAAAGAATGCATTGAGTAAACACACAGCCCACAATCACTGAGGGTAATGAGTACAACCTGGATGTCTTTGCCCTTTACCCCATTAACCTGACAAGCCTCCAAGCTTAATAAACCCAATTAATATTTAACCACAAGCTGCTTCCTGTGATTTTGCTCAGCAATGATTTCATCGTTGTGTTGATTCAGAGGAATTAATCAGAAAACGTACATGTCACAAGAGTTGCTTTGGCTGTTTTTCTGCAGGTGTGCCAAACACCAGAGGACTACCGTGGTTATGACAGGAATCTGGGTCTGTGTGTGTGCAGAGAGCCTCCTGGCAGAGCTGCATGTGGAGGCCTGTGCAGGCAGAAGCCTGCTACACATCTGAAGCTCCAGTGCAGATATGATCAGGATATGGCTCTGACATGGAGCTATGAAAGTCAGGTGGACAATAGATTAACATCCATACTGATCAGATGTACCACAAGACTGAATATTATCTGAGATTTTAAGTATGCAATGTTTTTTTTTTCAATTGTTACACTCATATTCATGTCATATATCAATTGAATAAAACACAATAGACAAATAAGCCTGCTCCGATAATCCATGCATGCATGTATTGTCATCTTCGCTGTGAAACTACAGCCTCATCTCTTGTGTTGCACTGACCTAGTAATGGTAAAGATTGTCATTGTGTGCCTGCAGGTGTCAAGCATCTCAGGCAGTGTGCTGGAAACGGTTTTTGAAAGGTGGGATTCCCAGGGGACTCTGCAGTGCCACAGCCATCGCAAACCCTCACGTCCTGTTTACATTGTTCAGTCAACAGGTGGAGATGCACTCTCAAACAATCACAGACACACACACAATGGGGTTTTCCTATCCAGCGGCTGATTTCTTTGTGGTTCCCTGTCACATTCGTGACCTCCTTTTTCTTCTTCATCTGTGTCACGACTGCTAGCGGCAGGACTCTTTGGCCTCCTCGGCGGTCTCCCAGAGGAAATCCAGCAACTGTTTCCAGACCGCACACAGAGCTCAGCCGGTTTGTCACCGCCGCGCGTCAATCGAAATAACAATGAATGCGCGGAAACTCTCAACACATGCAAACTAAATTATCGAGTTATTGAGATTGCTGTTCTGCATGACTGATTTACAGACGAAGACTATGAAGTTTTAGATGAGGCCAGCGGTGTGGAAAATATCAGTGATGCAAAAAGAGAGCCTCATTTCAGACAGTGGAACAAAGACCTGAGTGATGTTGACGATCAGAGGGTGTTGAGTATAACCGGAGTCCTCAATCCGACAACATGTCTCCAACTGGGGGACGTTTTGCTGTTCACCGTCAGCACACGCCATTACCCGCTCTATGACATGTAAGTCAGGTGGTGAATTCTTTCAGGTTTGAGTATTTCGCTACTTTTTGTTATGACATTTTTGTTCATCGTCTCTGCACTTCTTTCAGCGACAATCTCTACAACACAAACAGTGACTTTGACTGGGGTGCGCTCAGGCTGCTGGAAGAGCAGCTGACCCTTTCCTGGACTCCTCCTACCTTATTTTCGCTGGTCTTTAGCCACCAGGGGGTTTACGTGTTCACACTTAGCAGCAATCAGCATAAACACATATGGTGAATTTCAATTTTAAAAAAAAAAAAATCAAAGCTGCTTTGTTACATAGTGATTCTATTTATTTAAAAATCATTATAAAAACATATTTCAAAAGCTGATGTATTACTGTTGCTGTTTTGACTCTATTTTTTAAATCTCGTTTATGTTTTTGATTGAATTGTCTAAGAACGTAATGATCAATAGGAAGAACAGCACATAAAAAAAGTTAGCAGATGGCGAATGCAATTTGTCACTAACTACGGATGCCAAACCTTTCAGTATGTGCGAGTGATGCCCGCAGGAGCCCAGTGTTATGAGCCTGGACCCTTCTTCCCAACCATTCCTCGACATCTGACCCAAATGGGAATCAGCAGAAGACGTGATCTGTTGCTTCGACCTGATTGGCTGGTCGCCGGCGGACTGTTGTTTGGAGCTGTGGTCGTTCTCTGCTTATCTGTTGCATCGCTGGTTCGTCTTTTTAGGCACACAAGCATTTTAGATGTTCACTATCTTATAAAGTAACTTTATAACATTTGTGGGTTTTTTTTTTTTTTTGTCTTTGTAGATCATGTTCCAGGAATATGGGTGGCCGGAAAAGAAGCCAATCACAACGAGGTATCGTTCGTTGCAGCTGGCCTACCAAATGGATGACTATGCATCGAAAGGCTCGAGAGTTTTCACAATTAGGAAGACCCATCGGAATCAACAAGCTAGGCTAATGAAGGACTCCATTCAGCCAGGTGGAATCCCCCTATCATTCACTCATTCATTAGAAGCCTAGGAGATAATTCGTTTCCCAACTTACATTGAAATGTGATAGGCAACTTTAGACAAATGCACCTGCAAGTGCACCGACTCCACGTTCAGTCCAAACAGTGGGCTTTTGAAGACCCCAGTGACTTCTTATGCAACACTGACACTGACCTTTGGGTGGTGCACCCATCCAACCAGTTACTGCTGAAAACACCTACGTCACGAAGCTGATGGCACGTGTACGATGACCAACAGCAAAAAGGAAAACAAGCATCTTATCAATGAGTTTACTATTGATAAACTCCTTCAGTTTACTATTGTACAGCTTTTGATGTCATCACTACGGAGAACCAAGCAGAACTTTACTTCAGAGTAGATGTTCAAAAACACACACAGGCACACCCGAAAAACAGCTTTTACTGAACTTTTAATGCAGCTTATTGCAGGGCCCTTGTAAAAGTATTTGCATACCTTAAATTTGTCCATATTATTTAATACACCAGCCACAAACTTACAGAAACTCACTGAAATAGATCAACTCATGATTATGACAAATTGTGAAGAGGGTGACTTATATAACAATTGTGGATTAGGAACACACACTGGTGGTGATGGAAGGTTGACACTTACAGCTAACATATTGTGAGAAACACTATGTTACTGTTTATGGTTGCAATGTCATGAAAATCTTAATATAAATATTTTTCCTGAAATTTGCGCATGTACTTCAAAAATAATTTCCCCATGTGATTTGAAATACATTTATTCCATTTTTTTTTTAATCCCCATTCCTCCCCGTTTTGTACTGTCTTTGAGAAAAGCAGCCTGCCCGGACGTTTTGGATGAGTTTTGGGACTATGAGCACCAGGTGGATTTGGAGGCTTTCAGCAGCAACACTTTCTACAGCCTCCTGCTGAAACAAAGCCTGTCCGTCACTACCAGGCTGGGGCAGCTCACAGCGGAGGTAGAAACTCCCAGATTATTCGCCAAGTGAACTGGCAGCAAAGGAACTGACACTGATTGCCTCTTTTATCCTTCACACACTTAAGCCTTCACACTTCAGTGAACCAGAACTGTTCAGGAACAAGAAATCCATTTGGGACTTTGTCTCTTATTAATTTGCCAATCCATGTGTTAAATATAGTTCTTTTAGTAACCGGGGATATTGTTGGTGTCTTTTTTTTGTCTTGGAGGTTGATGTGTGAAAAACCTTTGCAAAGTAAATCTTCAGTAATTTCTTGTGAAATTCATTTATTAATCTTTTTATTTATTTATTTATTTATTTATTTATTTTTTTTTAGCTTAGCCCTGAGGCTGGAGCCTTCTCATAAAAAAACTAAAGAACATTCTGATGAAGCACATCTTTACATTCACTTCATGACCTCTAATTTGATTTCATAAAAGCCCTGAAAGATTGGGCACATCTTCTCTTTCACGATGTAACTGGTTCCCTCCTCATATGCATTTCACAGATCATTCAGGTTCATTGAAACAGGCTAAATATCACATACGAAGGTCTTTGTTTTCTTATGTGCACTTCTCTTTGTCCTGTGTCCTTCCTACTTAATTGGCTGGATGCAGTTTAGCGAACAGATTAATGTTACAACCCCGAAGAAGTGTAGCGATAGAGATGTAAGAAGAGACGACGCCGCATAAATGCTTATGTCTCCTGAGGATTGGAGATGTTTGCTAAGGCTGCATGATTGTAGGCTCAGATTACAAAAGTTTTACGATGTTACTAATGTGTTTTTGTGTTTGTCCAGGTGAAAGAGATGTATCAGGGAGTCCTTGGGAAACTACAGGTACTCCACCCAGGCACGATCGCCGAGGCGAGGGTGGGGGAAGGTTACGAGAGGATGAGAAAAGAGATGGAGAAAGAAGTGGGGCGACGGAGGGCTTTGGCCTCCCAGCTGCAAACTCTGCTTGACAATCAGCTCGAGGTATTAGACAAGTGCTCTTACATTCTGATCTTTTCCACATGTTGGGATTAGAAATTTCAACATGTTTTAGTGGGATTATAATTATGAAGAAATAGAATTGATGTGCCGTGTTTGCTGCAGCGCCTCCTGATTTAATATGTTCCTCTCAGCTGCAACATTTGTTACTACTTTAGTATTTTAGGTTAAAACCTCTGATAGTTTGGTACGTTTAGACTTCAATAAAATTGGTCTTTTGATCTCAGTTTGGATGGAGACCATCTGTAAATATCAACGTTAAATCTTGCTGTTGGATCTCAGAGTGATTTGTTATGAATTTATTCATTTTTTGGGGGGCGGTGAGGAGTCTGACTAAATGGGGCTCCATTTGTTTCAGGTTTTTGACTGTTAAAAGATTCACCCTTTACCACCGTTTTTTCCCCCGCATCACATAAAATCTCCAAAAATATCTTGAAGATTTTAGTTGTAGAACGGCAAATTGAACATCGATAAGTATGAAAATTGTTTAAAGGCAAAGTAAAATCATAAATAAAGATTTGTCAGCTTGATAAATCTAACTAAACATGTTTGTTCCCTGAATTTTGTGGCGCTTCTCTGCCATATTTAAACTGAAATAATCAAGAACAAGGTGCATTTAATAATACGTCCTCCCTGACAGTTTAACAGGCAGCAAAGAAATGCCAAACACCGTAAATCGTAGAAGCAAACAACTAAAATGATCAACCTACCCAAGAGGATAACTCAAATAGATGTAACTGGTTCCTTCTAGGTGCTGAGACGAGATCAGCAGGCCAAGCAGCGGATCTACAGTGTGTTCAAAACCCGATCCAGAGAGTGCACCAGACTACTGTCCAAGATTTCCAACAACACTCAGGCCTCTTGTGAGCCTCACCAGCAAATGTAAACGATTTTTCAAGTATTATTGTAAAGAGTCAAATGGATCTGAAATAAATGCTATGAAGTTGTAAATATATTTTCCACCAATGTTAAGTTTGGCCCAAAAGCTGTCGTGCCTTGTGGATGAAATGGTGGAGCTGGTGGCGGCGGAGTGCCACCGTCAGGGAGCGTTGGGGCTGCTGGGTTTTGAAAGCACTGGGGCCAAGCTGCTCTGTCCCGACACGGGAACCGTCCTGACCAAAGACGACATCTTTGGTGAGTCAGTGAGTCCCTGAAAAAGAAGAAAAAAAAAACAAACTCTTCAGTAGTTTCTGTGTAGTACCACGATACTATGAAGGAGAAACAGCACCATCTACTGCTAAAAACGTGTGCTGCAGCCAAGAAAACAAAACTTCTTAAAAAAAAATAAAAATAAACAATTGCAAAAACATATAGCCTCTATCAAGAAGAATAATTGTTGAAATAAATCCCTTTTTTATGCTAAAATACGTTCTACAAGTTAGATTTGATAATTGGTAGTATCATCAGGATTTTTAGATAAAGATTTAAAAAACATTTTTGCCTCCTCTCAGGTCCCGATGGGTTTCTGCGTGTCCCTGCTGCTGTTCATTGTGATCCAGTCACTGGGCTCATAAAGCCAAACTCTCAAAGCCACATGTTGCTGAGCAGTGGCACACCATGGCAGTGCCGCCTGATTACTTCATTCACCCACAGACTGGAGAGTCTTACCCATCGTTGGCAACGTGGCCTATGACCCCGTCAGTTCTACATTAGTGTTTACCACGGACCTCTGCACAGGTAACACTGCCGATTCTATCCCATCACACATACTGTGACGAAATAAAACGCCATGTTTAAGACAGAGAGAATACTAAATAGAATAGAAATATAGAGGTAATTCAGGTGTCACAGCAAGCAAGTTAAGGTAAGTGGGACATGCATACGCCAACAAAGGTAAAAATCACAAAAATAAGCAAACATTTACAATAAAAATGACGCTGTACAGGTATTCAAAGAAATTGCATACTCAAACTGAAAGTAATGTGCAGCTGAGTAGAGAATGAAAATGTACAAAATGTGCATCGATAAACATGCACATATAAAACAACAGACTATTTACAAGCTGAGCAAACAGGGATGTGTCAGTCACAGCAGAGTTGTAAGGGCTTAATGAGTTTGCTTGGAGCAGATATGGCTATAAAGTCTTAGAGTTGCCAAGAGGAAGGATCTACTGCTGGTAATAAAAATAAACTCAATTGCAATAGTAATTATGCATCCTAAGGGTAAATGAAAATCCTTTACTTTGAGGTGTTTTATAATGAAACGATTACATACAGAAAATAATTACCTCAAAGATTTTAAATATGTAAATAACTATGTTGATAGATAGCCAAGTCACTTTTTTTTAAATTTTGAAGTTAAAATACAAGGTGAATGGTTCAGTATTTGGTAGAATTGCCTTTTAAAGTGTAAGATTTGGGTCAGATCTTCTGGATGTTCTTCCACAAGCTTCCAATACTTTGCTGGAATCTTTTCAAAGTTTTCAGCCCTGCTCACACATTTTCTATGAGATCAGTGTTTTTAAAGACAACTCCAGAACATTGACTTTGTCGTACTTAAACCACTTCTAAACACATTGACTATTAGGAAAACCCATTTCTACCCAAGATTCTTTAAATTTAACTTCCTGGCTAAAGATTTGACATGTTGCTTAAAAATATACATGACATGTTCTTTCCCCATGACGCTATCTGTCCATATTGCAGCCCCCATACTTCACAGCTGGGATGGCTTTCTCAGGCTTTTCTCTGTGATGGTCACTGTGATCAAATACTTCAATTTCAATGTCATTAAAGCCCAGGACATGCCTCTAACAAATAGGTGTTTTGCCCTTGAGTGCCTTTGCAAATTGGAGTCTGGCTTTTTTTTTTTTTTGAAGCAATTTGGAGTAATTGCCTCTTAGCAATTTTAGCCCATGTAAGTACATGGCCCATTTTACTGGCGATAACGACACTCTCTTACCACCTTCAGCCAGCATCTTCAGACGTTCTTGTGCCTTTTTTGGTTTTTTGGAGGTTGATACACACATCGAACACCAACATATATTCATCTCTGTGTGAGGATTTGAGCTTTTCTGTGTAAGTTTATTTAGATTTCTGTTTTCTGTGGAGTCTCTGTGTCCCATTTACTCCTTGATTAGTTACACCTGTTCCTTGTTTCTCCTGATTGTCCCCCTGTGTATTTAAACCCACCTGTGTTCCTTGTTCTTTATTGGGTCCTTGTCTAGTCATCTTGTCTGCTGTCGGTGTCTTTTGCTCTGTCAGTTGTGAACTATTAGCCTTCTGTTTATTCTGTGCTGCTTGGACTTTGTATCTCTTACTTCATCATTAAAATCATAATTTTCTTCATTTCAACCTGTGTTTGCTGCGTCTGCCTGACCACCTTCACTGCAAATCATGACACGCTGGGACACAAAACTCTTCTTCAGTGGTAGGATGGCTGGATATTTCCATTAAAATTAATACTTTAATTGTTAAATTAATGAAAGTGAAATTGAATCCCTCAGCAGACACATAATTAATAGAGTCCGTTTAAACCATTTCCCATTTTCCTTTCAGTTCACTAGCTGAATAAACTCTTCCTTGATTGTAATAAAAATATCTTGTGTGCTTTGCATTGCATCAGGTGATCTCAGAAAGTTGGACAGTCCCCTCCTTCCATTTCTTCCTTTTCCCACCGCCTGCCCCTCAGAGCTGCCCCTGCCTTGCATTCGTCTCAAAGGCCTAAAACCGGGTCATAGGTTACGATTGGGCATGCCCATGGCAGATCCAGACACAGGCGTTCCCGTACCCACCCTGGCAGTAACCATCCACCCACAGACTGGATTAGTTTACCCCCTGGGAAGGCTGCATACCTGCCCACTCTCCCGCCTGCTTCAGCCAATTCAAATTGGCTATCCCATGCTGGACTCCAGGACAGGGAACATTGTGCTCACTGTTGGGGTCCATTTGGATCTGGTAACAGGTGAGTGTTGCTAGATGTCTATCAATACTTAAGATACAGATCTTTTGTCATTTGGACTTACTCTGCTTGTCCTGTAGGAGATGTACAGCCAGTAGGTGGAGTGCTACTCGGTGAGGTCTTCACCGAACCTCTGAGTGGGCAGATGGTGAGAGTGGGAGGAGTCACCATCAGGGCCGGACAGCTGGTGCCTCATGCAGGAGGTTATCAAGCATTATTAGACAGCAAGGTACTTGATTAACTCCAGCTCCACTAACAATATGACTTGATGTTCAATACTTGCCATGATACCAGCGCATGAAACTATCAAGCTGTGAGGAAAGTGTTTAGTTTTCCCTTCTCATTTCCTAGTGAGCCACGTTGTATGAAACGTGATAAATAAATAATACAACCTCAGACTTTGAGAGTAAACCAGCAACGCTAAAACTGTACATTTGCAAAGTTGCTTCTGAGTGACAGAGATGTTTATTTGGTTCAGGTTCTGGCTGAGATGCTTAAAACACTGGACCTCCTGAAACCGCTAAGTGATGACTGGGGTTCCGACCCGACTCTGCAAAATATGCAGAGCCATCCAAGCAACGAGAACGTAAGCGGTCGACTGGATGATCTTCTAGCTGCGAGCAAGGAGCTTGAGCAGGCCTGGGAAAGGAGTCTGCACTGTGGGCTGCAGCTGTGGACCAGGTTTGAGATGCTGTTGGGCTGGACTCTGCATCTGCAGCAGGACGGCGGGACACTGGGTAAGGAATCCTTGTGGAAAAAAACACGTTTTAGACAACTTTTTTTCCCTCAGTTCAAGATATTGCTTTGTTCTTCATTGCATACTTGGATCCTGGCTTATTTCTCAGTTGCAAAACATGAAAGCAGCACACAAAACCAACAAAATACAGACGCCTGAAAAGATCAGCAAAAGAAGAGTACATTATATCACAGTCAGAACGACTGGAGTTTCAAAGTATTTAATGAGGGATCGTCCAACATGAGTGTATGCGTCTGCATGAACACAATCTCAATCTGTCCTGGGACAGTCTGACAGAAGTCAGGCTGCTACTTTGGCCTTTGAAAAGCTTGAAAAACTTTCTGAACCTGTCTCAGTGAAAGTGGAACACTCAACTTATCCACCATATTTGTTTTGAAACTGAGACAGAGCCGGCCAATGAGCAGTGAGCACACATGTGCAGGCAAAAGGGACTTTATTTTTTTAAGTCTGACATTTAAGAGAGTCAGAAGCCTAAGAGGAACACACATTTCCTAACCTAAAGTCTTTTCACTTGACCTTTACATATCACAGACAGCTACCCTTTACAGAACTAAGCACGTGACCAGTTTGTCTCTTATAAGCCTAAATTTAACCTTTACACTATTATTTTTCATTTTAATGGAGGAATGCCTAGAAATACCATGTAGAACAAAGGACATCTTTACTTATTTTGTACTAGATTGCTTTTTAAGGTTGATGTAAAGTTCTGTAAGGCCATTAGCAAGAATCTGAGGCTCAGAAAACAACAATGTCAGATTGTGCTGGTAGTAAAAATCATGTCCCTCCTTATTTTACCTGATTTTATATGATCTTTATAATTATTATTATTTTTTTTATCATTTACTCATCTTTGTGGTATGAATTAGGCGAAATGCCTCTTCCAGCTTCAGATGTGTGTCTGCCAGCTCTATTGGGGATGGAGTATCTGGACCCCCTGGGATCTGGTCTAAGTGTTCCTGTGCTTGGGTGCCAGAGGGATCCTGCGTCTGGGAATGCAATTCCTCTGGCAGGAACCATGGAGGACCCAAAAGGAAAAGGCATGTTGATAATAACAAGAACCTGCAATTCTTCATTTTATCCATTTTAGAATAATGCGAGACATTTACATCAGTGAGTTAAGCATGTGATTGCACCTGTCAGGCTTGGTGGCGATCCGTTATGGCGCTCAGGCTGTGGATCCAGTGACTGGGCTGTTGGCCCCAGTAGTTGGAGCAAGGCTGGATGTGCCCACCAAAAACGTTGTGCCTCTGACATTGTCATTCTGGCTGATGAGGGCAGAGCAAACCGATGGTGTACAAGTAGGTGGACAAATCCCTAAATCAAGTTATAATGTAATAACGGATGATATTTCATGTAGGAATAAGGCAGATAACTGAGCTGCATCTTCCTCAGTTATCTTTTTTTTTTCCTGTTCTGTGTCAGGTGGAGGCGCTGCAGAGGGAAATGTGTGTGAGAAACTCTTACTGGCAGCAGCAGAGGCAGCGTGAGGAAGACATCCTCATCGATCTGGACTCGGCTTTATGCCAGCATCTCCTCAGTGTCTCAGATGCAAATTCTCATCAGGTCAGCAGGGGGAGTTTTTATGGAGTTTTAAAGAAGAGCATGGTGCTTTCAGAGAGGAAGCAATTCAAGGCTTTTCAAGCTTTTGAATGTGCAGAAATAAAAACACATAAAATATTTTTTTAGAACTGTATTCTAAGATTCTAGATGTTGACAGTGAATGCAGAAATGACTAACTGCATGTTTGCTCTTTGAGCTTTACTACAAGATGTGTGTATGCTTTATTCGAGCTTGAATGAATAGTCTGTATGTTCCTGTAGGTCCAGTGGTCAGGGAAGCAGCTGAAGGAGGCAGCTGTCGAGCTGCAGGATTCTGCACAAACTGAGGTCCAGAGAAGAGCAGCTCAGTGCTCATTCTTGGCTCTGGTCTTGCCCCCACATGTCTTACGCATCCTTACGTGCGGTAACATCGCTTCCAAGATGCCAGATTAAGCATAATGCCACTTTGCAGTGTTTTATTTGCATCGCATCACAATAAGGTATGAATAAACATGGCTGATTGTAGGCGATGAAGAGGAATGGGACCTGCAGTGTGGTTGGCACTCAGCCCTTATGTCTGGCCTTGATAAGCTGGATGTGTGCATGGATCAGCTGCAACAAGACAATGAGAAATGGACGTCCCAGCCAGGAGATTGGTCTACAAACCTCCATGCGATGGTAAGAACAATTTCTGACAAAAAAAAATGCTTCAGCAAGTCTAGGTTTGTTCTCAACAATAGCACTTTTGACCATAAGATAGTAACAGTATAAAACCATTGGGTTTTCAGGACAGAGAGCTCAGGCACAGAGAATTAAGGGAGCAGTGTTGTTCCACACAGACAGCGGTGGATTCTGCTCTCACGTTGCTCCATTTTGTCAGACATGTGTCTCGGCTGCGTGCCAACACAGCCCAGGTGAAAACGCAAACTGCTTGTAAGATTTACAAGACGTGTTATCTACAACTGGCTACATGTTTTAAAAAAAAGCTAAATATTGTATGAAACAGATTACATACAGAGATGGATTAATTGCATCTTCGTAGATGCAATTAATCATTACTGTGGTGCAACTTTAATTGTTAACTCTTGTGATGTTCCCATTTCCTGTGTGGCTGTTTAGGCAGTACTTTGTGGACAGTTTTGGTTCAAAGACTATGGCCTGGTCCAATGTAGTGACTATAAGCCAAACATCACCATGATGGCTCTGCTCCAACAGAGGGTTGTTCCTCTACTTGAAAGATTGAACGTGATCCTGGAAGAAAAACCTTCAACAGACCTGTTCTCCAACATGTGCAACCAGCAAATCTCCGGTAGAGGAGCATTAACCAACTGCATCATCACATGTCTCACATCCAAACTGAGGACAAATAAAAAGGTTTACAGGCTGTTTACTGTGAAAGTCTGTTTTCTGGCATTTCTTAGGCTTGTCAAGAAAGCAGGAGTTTTGCTTGGAGATCCCATCCAGAGTGTGGACAACCTCTGTTCCAGTAGTGAAAGGTATGTTCTTTGTTAAATATAGTTAAGCTCGAACCAATCCATGCTTGATGCAGGTTGATTTTCATTCAACCAAGAGGTTTGTTTACGATCAAAAAGGAAATGAGCATTTCTAAAAGAATAAAACTCAGTAAAATGAGTATAAATAAATGACAAATTAGTTGAACTATGCAAAATATCTGTGTGGACAGGATGTCTCTCTGGGAAGAGAGACATCTCACTGATGCCTTATTTTTCTGAACAGCGCCCTGTTGTGCTGACCTGAGTCTAAACAGTGTGGGTCCAGGATGTGTGGGGTCAGCTGAGATTTTAAGCTGTCCTTTTCCAGACCCTAGAAATGTACAAGTGCTTGTTTCCAGGAAGGTCAACCTTTTCATTTGCTCTGCAGACTTGTCATATTTTATGGCTGTGACAAACCACACAATAACGATTCAAGTCAACACTCTGTCTGGGCCACTCCACAGCGTCGATGTTAATTACAGTCAGAAGAAGGAAGATGTTGGTTCATTTTAAAGTCTGAAGTACATCCTTCTTAATACAGAGTGTTCAGAAATGGATTTCAGCACATTTGTTTGAAGCAACTATGTTAGAGCAACGGTAATTTCTTAACATGACAGCTATAAGTCAATTTAAATATTTAAATTGTCTCCCACGTCATTAAAGATCTGTTTTTTTAATTACTTGTCATTATTTTTGTGACAGGATTAATTCCTTCCTTTAGAGTACATATTTGTAGATCCTGAGAACAGGATCAGTATTTTTTGAGAACTTGAACGCACTGTAAAACTTAATGTGAGCAGAGCTGTGCTGAGGTTGCATTTTGACCTGATCTGAGAACAGATGAAGGGAAGGATCTGAAATAAGGAAGTGGAAAAATTTGGTTAAATCAGTTTGTTTTGCAATCGAATGCCAGCAACTTCGAGAAAGCTTTATTTCCACTTTCTTCCCTGAAAATCACAGGCCACCCAGGTGTTTCAGTCATGTCAGTCTTTGCCTTTATGCAGCCCAGACGGTTACACACACACACAAAAAAATCCTGTCCTAATTTTACCAAAAGAAAGACATTGAAAGTCCCAACTTTTAAACAACATTTAGACATCAGTAAAAACCCACATTTGGACACTTTCATCTGAATTATTCATGAGTACAGTTTTACTCACAGTACACAGAATTCTGTTCTGCAGCTTACAATTATTTTCCCCCCCAAATTAAGCATTTCTTTTTGTTTTTGAAGACTTTTTTATTATTCTATTTGCAGTTTGATTTTGAATGTTTTCTTCTTGCTAAACCCTGTCACATTCCTGCATGTCAATCCATCACTTGAGGGTTGTTGGAAGACATTGTGCCATAAAACAAGTTATTTAAAACTAGAGATAGCTCGAGTATCCAAAAACTGTATTCAAGTAGCACCACATCAACATAAGTTAAAAAGTAGCTGTCCAAGAAATTACTCAGAGTAAAAAAGTATTTCATAAAAAGACTGATCAAGTATTGAATAACTAGACAGAACATCAGATTTACCATTTAAAGGCAAAACTATCAGACACAAATATTACTGGTAAATAGTGTGTAGATGTTTGAACATGGCAAAGTACTTTCAGTGGCGATACATGGTGTTTACCACTTTTCTATCTAAACGGCCCAATTTACCCTGCTGAAAGAAAATAACATTCAAACAAAGTTTGTGAACGATAACAAAATCTCAGTTTTAGCATTTAAAAGTAATACTACCACACAAACTTTAGGTGTGATTGTTGTTGGACAGGCTTTACCCTGCCTCTGCCTCATCACGCTCGTTGGAGATGGGCAACATATAGGTCTCTAATTTATAGTGAACCCCTTAAATAGATTCCTCACTTGTGTAAAGCAGAGTAAATGTCTTCTTTATGTGCCAAAAGGGAGCTCATCCCAGTCTCTGAGAGAACCTGTGAATGCTGCTGAAACCCAGGACGGCATTCTCCAGACCTGCTCAATGCAGACCGCGTCGTCTGGTGAGATATAACAACTGCCCTCATCTAACCCCCACGTGGAAAATGTTGTGCACTCTGTAGGTAGTTTTTTTTTTTTTCTGTACATGGTTGGTTTGTACAAAATGCGGTGAAGCAAAATGTGGTTAGCTGCTGTTAAGTCTGTTCCAGATAGCGGTAGCATACAAAAAACTCAGAATTTAGGCTGTGGAGTGAACAGCGGTGAGAAGCAGCGCGAAACATTCCTCTCTTTTAGTTTTAGTTGGCAAAACAGAAGCGTATTGTTTACTCATATCTTTCTCATGATTGAAGGTTAATGTGAGTTTTTTTCTGTCATGCATGTCTACCTAAACCCAGGTACTATCCACATGATGATCTTGGTTTCTTTGCAGAGAGTCAGCAGACAAAGGACCCTGCTCAATTCACACATACAGCCGTCACTACTACTCCAGGTATTCCTATTACCACATTAAATGTACAAAACAGTACATTTACTAAAAGTACATCAAAATAGAGGATGCTTTTATGGAATAGAAATCTCTTTAACTAATTTGTGCCCCTCAGAGGAGCAGTGGAAGAGGCTGGTGGAGGTCTCTCCTCTCTTCCAGTTTTTGAGGGATTTGGATCTGCGGCTGAAGGCCTGGGCTGGGAAGGCTGGTTTACTTGGACAAGAACTTAATCGTGAGTTCAGAAATTTTCATCCACGAACACTGGAGACGTTTGGTCAAATGTGTAAATACCTTCTGTTTTAGTTGGTGTCCACTACAGCAAGGAGTCAAAGTACCATCTGGAGAAAAAAAAGAGAGAACACAATTTGAGTGATTTTATTTTGATTAATCTTACACTTTATCCAGACAGAGGAAACGGTTTTGTGGATGTCCTGGACGCCCAGTGGGAATGCGAAGGGGAGCTGATCCCTTTGGACCTTTCAGTCCTAAATCCCAGAGAGTTTCTGGTCTACCAGCACGGATTATTCCTGATTGACACACTGCATAATCTAAAACTGGTTGGTGCTCAGGTTTCACTTTGACAGGAATCATGAATTAATAAACATTGAAACACAATTGTTGATATTTAGCTTTTTTTTTTCATTATTTATTATTCAGGGTGAGAAAATCATAGAATATTCTAGTAATAATTTCTGTCTATGTCCTTTCAAAGTGCAACTAGTGATAGGCACTTTTACCTTGTTGGTCTCCGTAAAACCTCAGATAAACGAAAATGCCTTAGAGTTTTTTTTTCCTTTCTTACAGACTCCAGCGGTTTCACTTCAGGTAGCCGTGAGCCTGCCAAACAACAACTATGTAAACAACGCCTTCAGGAACTCTTTCTTTTATCAGGTAAAGTGCTGCTTTATGATGGTACGTGCTAAGATTTATTTTGAAGTTACATATATGGGCGTATTAGTTTTGCTGCTTCCTGACTGGACCAGCATCATCACTCTAGTTTTAAATAATGTCCTGAACTAAACAATTTGCCAAACATTTTCCCATAGTTTGGAAAAAATAAGCGCTTTATTTATTGCTAAAGCTATCAAAGCTGGGTCTCCTTTATACCAACACCTTCTTCTCCAGCCTTCAACAAAATTACACTCAATAGATCACGTAGCTACAGCGCCTACACTTGTAAGGTCTACAAAACACAACTTTCTCTTTCGACCTCAAGCTGCATCTCAGACTTTCGATTTCCACACGGCCGTCTTGATCTAAAGAGCAATCTCTCCTAGCTGCATGTCACACATTTACGCAGCTGACAACTGAAAAAGATAAACAATCCAGAATTGCGTCCAGTTATTTTGCATCTTTTTACCGTATCCCCAAGAACTGAACTTCTCATTCTTCTGAGGAAACACTCTGCCGCTTCAGTTGGAATGAAAATCAATTAGTCTCAAAAAATGCAAGTTTGACAACAACACAAAAAAATGAAAACCCAAAATGCAGCTCCTCATGATTGGACAACCCACGGTGTCACTCTAATCATCCATTCACCAACACCCAGACTAAGAGCCTCTAAATGATCTCTAGTCTGGGTGAGTAGGCTAATCCGTCAGGAGGAAGTCAGCTCATTTGACAGACACAGCCTCCAAAAGGAGAGTAACCCATAGAAGGTTGACACTAAAGAAGCTTCCTGATTACAGAATGCTGCAGAATGCAGCAGTAGTGATTGTCACAGAAAGTTGAGTGGAAGGAAAAATTGTGGTTGGAAAAGATTCACCATTAACCAGGATGGCCATAGCCTCGAGATGATTGTCAAACAAAAGGCTGGAAACACCGCATCAAAAGATATTTGGACAAAAAGAGAAGTAGAACAAGATTGTCGCTCAGTGGTTCCAAGTTTAATTTTGCAAATCTGTAGAAAGAGAGGAGGGGGGACGCAATCTATGCTGCTTAAAGTTCAGAGTGAAGTTTACAGTCTGCAGTAATTTAGTGACCACATGGTGTTACTCTGCTGGATTGCTAGCAAACTCGTCTCACCAAAATTGTTTTAAGCAAAGTAGCCTTATTGCTAATATTTCACAAAATTGGTATTAAAACTGGAAAAAACAGCACTTGCTCAACTTTTTTTCAGTTCTTTTTTCTTTTACGGGAACAGAGAACTGAAGTAACAAGGCCAAACCAAAGCAGACTTCTTGTAAATAAAACCTGTCAACTTCATTGACCCACATTGTGTGGTCTGTGGCTAGTTTCAGACTCGACTTCAACATTCAAACTGCTCCAGTCTTAGACAAACAAGGGCTGCAGATCTTAAAGTTTTCTGACTGTCTTAATACGTCAAATCCATATTTTAAGTATAACAAGATGCAGCCCGCTGAAATTATTTTAGTAATGGGTCGTGCATGTTGTGTTTTTGTCCATCTGCAAGATGATTAAGTGATCTATGACTAACTTTATTTTGCACATGCACAGGAAGCAGAGGAAACACTCTTTGTCCGCCGTCAGAGGCTGCAGTGTGTCGGTGGTTTCTCTCTCATGCTCCTTCACTGTCTCTCACACGTCAAAACCAAAGACATGAGCGCCGACTTTAGTCCAGCCTTCCAGAGAATTTTCTTCAAGGTGAATGAAAATCTATAAAATTTGAAGGAATCTAAATAACACCTGTATTTTAATTGCTATATAAGTGAAGGTTGAAGTTGTCAGTGGTTTCAAAAGAGCATTTGTTTATTTATTTATTTACTTCCTGCCAGACTCTACAGGACTGTCTGCAAGAGCTATTTCAGGCCAGACTGAGCATCCGTGCTGGACCAGAACCAAGTTTGTGTGTTGGGTTTCAGGAGCAGGGTGACCTAAAGGAGGCGCTGTCAGAGCCCCATGCTGTCTCACTGCTTCATAGGCTTCATAAACCTAGCAGAGGACTACTGTCTGAAGATGTAAGATCTTTAAATTCCCTCTCTGTATGAACTTAAAGGCATAGTACTTTTGCTTTTCCTTTCTGATCTGATAATCTGCTTACTGGAAGTCAAAATGTGGATTTAAAGACTTTTAAGTCTAACCAGTTCCTTCTTCCATGTGTTGTGTGTTTACTGATTTGTCTCCTACCAGGAGGTAGAGAAAATGCTGGTGAAACACAGAGAAGCGTCTCTGTTATCACATCTTGGAGGATTTCTGAGAGAGAGAAGCTCTGAAGCCAAAGGGGAACAGGAGGACACAGAGTGACTGAACAAAACAACCATCATTATCAAAAATACTTGTGTCGACCTGACACTATGTTAAGAGATAATACTGATAAAATAAGAATCAACAGATGAGTTCAGATGGAGGCCATGTGAACAAAATGAAAAGGTCTGATTCCTATCACTATCAGATAATACTCAAAACTTTCAGGTTTCCAGGAACTTAAGTTTGGGGGTGAGGGGACCCAAAATAAAAACAAAAAAAACCCTGCTTGGTTCTGAAAGTCAGGATCCTCAATTCAAGTGAATTAAAAGCAGCCAGACCAAAATTAAAATTTTGCTATGCTTTTTTTTTTTGCATTTTATTTTTTTAGGTACTGGGCTGCACAGTGGAACTGTTGGTAGCACCCTCTGCTTTGCAGCAAGAAGGTGCTGCGTTTGATTCCCAGCCCGGGTTCTTTCTGCACAAAGTTTGCATGTTCTTCCTGTGTATGCGTGGGTTCTCTCCGGGTACTCCAGCTTTTAATTGGTTTCTAAAAATTCTCCCTAGCTGTGTGTGTGTGTGTGTGTGCTTGGTTGTTTGTCCTGTTTGTCTCTGTGTTGCCCTGCGACAGATTGGCGACCCGTCCAGGGTGAACCCCGTCTCTCACCCGAAAAATTTGCTGGAGATAGGCACCAGCACTCCTTCCAACCCGTCTGGGGACAAGAATGTACAGAAAATGGATGGATAGTTTTGATACCCTTCTTCTAACTGGTAACTCATAGCACCAATTTTATTCTGTAATCACATTTCTTTGTCTAGTTTCATACTTTGCATTATGTACTTAAATGGTTACTTAAATCAACATTTGACCTTGAATCTTGATATTTGTCATTTATAATAACAGAAACACATTATGTTTGCTGAAACATAGAAAACGCTTCTCGTTAGAAAATATACTTTAACAGATATCGTAATATTCAGCTAAAACAGAACAAAAAATATAAATTTTCTTGTTTGTATATTATTTAGAAGTGTACATTATTATTACCCTTATTTGACACTGCAAAACTGCTGAATGTTGCTGAACAATATTAAGTACATTTATGTGGGTTAGAAGTAAAACTTCAGTTTTCAGAGTGTGAGGACCTCGACCCAGAGAAGCTGTTTGTAATACACGTTTAAATGCAATGCTGTAATGATAGAAATATCACTAATATAGGTTAATATATATGTAAGTAATACATTTGGAATATACAAACAGAACAAGCTATTCTTGTTTCACATTGATGTGGAAAAAACTGAGAGTTGAATTGTAATCCTAACGCTGCTCAATAAATCTGTAAAAACTGGATTCCACTCCTTCACCTCTTTCAACAATATTGTTAAATATTTGGTAATATAAATAGAGGGCACTCCACTAATTTATTCTATTGTAATTCTGCTGTTGCCTGACTTGTGAGTAAAGAAAGTAAGAAGCGCGAGAGGTTTAGTTTAGTTTCTTGGCTGTTTTTGATACATCCTCCACTTCAACTGAGTCTCTTTTGGTGTTCTGTTAACATGAAAGACTTGTTAACGTTTTGAAAATGAATCCTGGAAATTAAGACATTGCTCCACATTAATTTCTTTGAATGTGGTCAAGACGTGCTGCTTCGTTACGGTGTTTTAACTTATTTTGTTTTGTCAAATAGGTACCATTCAAGTTATTTGTTCTAGTGGCTTTTTTAAAAAAAAACAACAACAAAAAAAGCATTCAGTGTGTTCAGGATGAAATTCAGCTTCACAATTTATTCACAATTTATCAAGTTTATTTAGACTTTTCTTTAAAAACTCATTTGTTTGTTCACTCAGATTTTCTCCCTGTCTCATATTACAATTAATTAGATTATTTGAAAAATGTGAATTTGACAACAAACAGAAATTAACACATCTTCAAGAAGGAAAAAGTATTTTGGAGGAACTGTTCATATTTATTTACTGCTTTGAATCCCAATTTTATTTCAGCTAACTTTTGCTAGAATGTTAGCTGAAACCCAAGTTTGAAAGAGAACCCTAAAAACAAAAGTTGCACAACTCGATGCCGTTTCAGGTTTTCTTTATTTGCAACAAGCACCAAACAAAGTTAAACGATGTCTGTGTTAACAAACTTGAAATGATTTTACAATCGTGGGAGAAACAATGTACCAAAGAATAGTTTTGACAGCATTCAGTTTGACTGATGTAGATAAGATCAGCCATTTACTTCTGTTGCTTTCAACTGCTGGTGGAGGAGAGGAAGGTATCTGCAGTGACAAGTCATTGATGCTTCTGGTTTTGGAGATGGTAATAGATGATGAGAGGGATGAGAATAAGTCCACAGATGAGGGAGATGATATTCAGGGTCATTGCTGTTTTTGATGCGTCCTGAGCTGCAACGGTGTCTCCAGCTTCATTTGCAGTTTTTACCTTAGAATCAACAGTCATTCAATCACTTACATATTGTGATGGGTTTTCATGGATAGTTGCATCAATGAAGAGGAGATAAAAAATAATGCTGAAATCTTTTCTGTTTGCACCAGTCATGTCACATTTCGATACAAATTCATTAATACATTGGCATTCATAAAAACTGTATGACTATAATGAAGCAGATATTCCATCATCAGAGAAACATATAGTTTTATTACACATAAGATGTAAATAATTGTCTTAAAGGAAGAGGTAAAACAAAGAAAAAAGGACAAAGGTTTGAGGAACATTCATTTGATGACCTACCTTGCGAGAGAAATACAGTGCAAAAGCTCCAACAGGCCAACAGCAGCATAAAATGTTGAAAATAGACCAAGCACAGTAGGTTGGGGCATCACTGGCCTGAGATTCTGGCATGATTGCTTGGCCTTTCAGTGGATTCTGCAGGTATGGTATTTTGGCTTATATTTTAAATCTGTCATGTGAGGAGGTGGTGCTGGAGACACAGACCTTTTATCCTTTATGGGAGTGGTTAAAAAAGGACAGGAACTTTCTTTGGTTATGTGATATGGAAAAAAAAAAAAAAAACCCACATGGTCGCAGATCTGGAGGAAAGCTTAAGATGGAGGTCTACAATAGAAACACCCCCTGACAACTTCAAAGCCTTTTGGAAAGTAATTTGCACCATTTAGAGTTCCTAAATGATTACTATCCATTTAAAAAGTTTTACTCAGTATCAACATTACTTAACCTTGCTGTTCATTTTCTTGCCCAGTAACAATAATCAATATTTTACACATCTTTTAAGCACCGTCTTCAAAACACCTATGCTAGAAAAGCATATTTTAAATTTAACAAATACTGTTGTCTCATGGGCTGCCAGTGCAAAGGCTATTTTGCAGGCCCAGCTTAGTACTTAGACTATATTTAAACTGTAAAATAAGAAAATACTTTAGTTAAAACCTAGTTTGCAGAGGTCAATTGTTCCTTTGTTAAATTACAATCTCTTTTCATTAATACATTTTTCCATTTCAGACCATCCAAATCTATTCTGCTACCAGTCGTCATACTGAAGAACAGACTTCTAGTGATGATCAAGAAATGAACATGGAACTGGTTTAGAATACTTACAAGAAGTTTAATAATAAAAATGTTGTATCAGATTTTTGTCCATAGTTCTAGTCCTACTTAATATTTGTCTAAAATAGGAAGACCTGTGCATTCTTTACAAAAGTCCAGATGCTCAAATAAGGTATAGTACACAGACTTTTTAGACGGAGAGACAGAAGTTCTCCCAGAAGTTCAACCACTCCACCTTCTAGTTTCTAAAAAATGTCCCACAAACTATATTTTCACCCAGCGCAGTAAAAAAAAAAATAGCTAAATGTTCACCTTTTTATGTTACAATTTGAATTTTCTTTTTTCTTATCAACTTTCCTTAAGTTGATAAGAACTTCATACCTCAACATGTAGTCAGAATGAAACACTCAAAAACAAAACCAAACCATAAATAACTGTCCTTACTGAGACTGAATGCACCTGTCTGTGTTACTCACAAATTGTCCTACTTAAGCCCTCTTTGCTGTGGTTAAAGCAATGGCACTCAGTACCTCTGGTGGGTGTAAGTGTGAATTGAACTCCCACGGGGTGCTGAACATGTTTGTCGAAAAACTGAATACATTTTCTGGGCACTGTAATAGCAACATGTGATTATCATCTTATTGTCTATGTGACAAACTGTAGAATGGCTGATGAGCTGAAGTCTATTTTCTGAACTTTTAGCATGTTGTTGTGATGGTTGATATGGTAATCAAAGGATAGGTGGAGTGAGAACAAATGATTGATGGTGAGTGGTGATGGAAAGTGATCTGACATGTCAACTTTTTAGGCTTTTCTGATAAATCAAATTTCTGAAATTTGAGTGTCCTTTATGCTAGTTCGATGTCATTTGAGTCTCTCAGCATTAATGAGTGCTTGTGTCAAAAGCAGAACTTGAGATGATTGTCAATGGTTTTATCTCTTAAGTTTTGCATAAGCTTTTTTCATCAGCTTTGGTTCACCTTCAGACCTTGCAAAATGCTACAGCAAGACTTTTAGCAGGAGAAGGTTGGATATGATTCCAATGTTGACTTCTTTTCCATGGATTCCAGTAAATTTCAGAATTAATTTTAAATTTTTAGTCTTCACCCTTATGGCCCTACTTAAACAATCCCTACTGTGGAGCTCTCTTCTGTTGTCCTTGCACTATACTGAAACTATTGACTCTTTCAAAAAGCAGGTAGAGACATTTTTGGTGCAGAAAAGCCTTTAACTAATCAACCTGATGTTTTATTGTATCTTTGAAGCAGTTTGAGATTTGAAATTGTGAAAGGTGCTACGTAAAACTCACTCACTCCATATACAGAGTGGTACCCTCTGAATTTTAAGGAAGTAGAGAATTTGTATTTCGGTTTCTGTTGGGTGCTGCAGCTCTTGTTGGTTCACAATCAGATCTTGTTGCAGCGTCTGCTGAAACCACAAACTGTATACACAGTTTCTGATTGTAGCTGTGGTCTGTTCTGGGCTGTTTGATTTAAAACCAATTTATTGAAGCTTCATATGACTACCGTGTTTGAACAAAAACAATTTTTTACACAACTGAAATGCTGTTTTTTCTGCTGTAAATATCACCAGTCTGTCACTAGTGTTATGTGAAGTTGATCGTCTGCAAGCGAACACCAGTTGATTCCCTGCCTTCTCTTCCCTATTGGTCTATTTCAGTCAGAACTTAAGGAAGATGTAATAGTCATTAGGATACAGTTCAACCTTCTGACCAGACATGTAAACACTGGCAAAAAAAAAAAATCATCTTTTAAAATTAGGCCAAATAAGACTGTTTTGCGTGTCCTCAATGTAAGTTATTGTTAAATGAGTAACATTACAATTCAATGTGACTTTGGTCATTTCACATCTATTGTATCTTTTTTTTATATGGAATTATAAAAACATCCATTATGTTTTGATTATTTTATGATATATAACATGTATTGCCATTTTCCCCAAAATAGGAAGCACATTTTTGTTTTTTGAAAGTAATGCATCATTGATTTTATTTTTGGGTTTATATTTTCTCTTTTTGTTCCTGAAGTCCAGAACAAACACAGGTGCCCTGTCTGGCCTCCTTTTGCCTTCAACTCCAGCCTTAAAAGCTGAGGATTAGTGCAAACTAATGTAGTTAGTCTCTGTGTCGTCTCGTCTGTCCTGATTGCTCCCAGCTCTGTGTCGTGTTCCCTGATTACCTCTTGTATATTTAATCCCACCTTTGTCTGTGTTTCCTGGTCGGATCCTTGTTTTAACTGTCTTACGTTGTGTTATTATATACCAGTATTTGAGTTTCAGTGTCATTGCTCATCTGTGCTTCCTGGACTTTGTACTCTCATTAAAGATCCTCATTAAATCCTGAAACTCAGTTGCTGCCTCAAGTTTCTGCTTTTGGGCTCGAACCTCAGCAACCGCAAATCATGACATTTCCAAAAAATAAACAGAAAAGAAATTACACATCCAAATGTGGCTTGAATGTTCATTGGAGTGTCTTTGGTTAAATTTAAAAATTTTCTCATTTCCTTAGCAGAGGTCAGTCGTTATATTTGATCAAATTAGTTTCACTTTCATATGTAGTTAAGGAAGCTGCTTTTTGCTACTAAAGGTGGTCAAAAGTGAAGCACTATAACATCCAAACTTCTTCATTTTCCCAACAGCAGAAACGATGTGTGATGTGGTTTCTGTTAGACAATATTACCTATTGTTTCTGTTCCGTAACTCCACGGGGCCTCGCAATCACAAAACATAAAACATGTTTATGGATATCAGTTTTAACTTCAATCGGAAAATAGTAAAACTATTACTGCTTTCGAAGGGCCATTGTTCCTTCTTTTAAAACTTGTTTGAGTCCAGAAAGGAGTAGTAAAAGAACAATAAAACACCCATTTTTACTTCCTGGTGGCAATAACCGTCCTCTGCACGCATGATGAAAAGAAGAAATAAATAAAACAGAACAATTTAATCACTGTCTTTCATTAAGGATTCTCAGGCCCTGTTGACACGACAAACAGGGCCTGAGGGTTTTGGAAGAGGACGGGTTTTGTTGTGTTTGTATTTTACATTTACATGAAACCACCGAAATGTTGTCTCTGGCACAGACTGAACACGGGTTCCAGAGTGCAATGGTTCTAAATCGTACCCGTGTCAGTCGTCTTGTAAACGGAATAAATTTACCTTTTCTGTGAGGGAATTCGCAGCTCATGCATAGTATGGTGCATAACAAAGCTGCTACAATCCACAGAAGAAGAAACTACTGACAACGCGCTTTCAAGTATTAAAACGCATGCGCACTGAATTTCAAAGAACCTAGCACCTACTAGTGGCGTGGCGAGAGCATTACACCTTTTCCATGCGTGTTGGAGCTATTTATTTATTTTTTATTTCTTTATCCATTTGAATTGTGTTAGTTTATTCTTAAATTTCTACTTTTTGTATTGATGATTACTGATTTTATTTATTTTTTGTTTTATTATTTTTCTTTTTTATTCTTTCTTAGCAAGACTGGAATAAATGTGGGTCAGTCCACTTTCTTTAAGTGCAGGGTCCTGGTAAAGGACCAGCAGGCTTTTGGTCTTGGGGCCTGTGGTTTTCACCAGAGCAAGTGAGGTAGCAGGAGAACAAAGGAAAGTTTAAACGTTATAATTGCTTGCTGAAAAGGAAAATCAATCAACCAGAACAATCAACAAGTTCGGACATTGAACCGTCTTTTGCCTATGTAAAGAAACTTGACCCCAGGACCTTTATAGTGGCTTGATGGAACTTTTATTAGATGTTTGGTTTGGCAAACAATTGCCACTACACTGTGTAAACAAAGATTGTAATTAGAATGTATTCATGTAAATGTGTTGACAAAAATTCAATTTTCATTGGATCATTGTCATATAAACAGGGCCTCAGTTTCCACAAGTGATTCCTGCATGATGTGGTTTATGTTAGACAATTTTACCTTGTTTCCTTGTTTGGCTTCAGGAACAGGAAATCCCACTGAAGATGCTAGAGGAGTCTTTGTTGACTTCATCTACATTTCAGTTTGTGCTAAATTTGTAAATCCAACAAACTTAAGAGTATATACAGTCTAAGGATAGTGATTGTTACACTTCATTTGGCTGAATGTAAAATCACAGCCAAATGTCTCAAACTAACATGAATATATTTCTGAGAGGCAAAAACTGTTTCTCACAGGTATTTCACTTTTATTCAGCTAATCATATTGTTTAAACCTCGGCCAATCCCACAGGATCAATATGTCCTGTAATAAACTTAATTTCATTTATTTACTTACCATTGGCTTTTTTTTTCTCTTGGACTTCTACCGGTTGTCGCTTTTTCAATCTCCCAGCTTTGGTTCTGGAGTTTTCTGCTCTGTGTTTTCTACATCTGTGTTCCTTCTTATTAATGGTCATATTCTACAGCACTTTGGTTCAACTCTGCTGTTTGTAAATGTGCTTCATAAATAAAGTGGGATTAGGATTGGATTGCATTTTATTACTTGTTTGATCAACCGAAATTACACTTTGCCAGGGTTGTACTGATTCCATTTGTATCATAAAACTAAGAGAACTTATTTACATAACAAAAATCAATATGCATTTTTTTTTAATTAAGTTGGGACAAACATAATAAAAAAAACTGTTTATTAATTGGTTTTATCAGCCAATTAGAGTAAAGATGTAATTCCTGTCAGAAATGTCCACATTCTTATTATCAGCATGAATTGCGTTGTTTGGAGTGGACAACACAAGGCTAGCAATGCAGAGTACTGATCATTCAAATGAAAAATAACAAGTGTATCTTTTATTGTGATATTTTTTTTTTCTCTAATTTACACAAACTCAAGTTATTAATATAGGCTCAAACATACAAAGTACATCTCTACTGTGAATTTCTTTCACCAATTTTCAGAGAAACAAAGCAGTTTTGGTTGCTATCAACAAGGTCCTGAGATTATACTGCCTGAATATGAAGACTGTTCATGTCAGAAATGATTGCTGTTATTTAAATTATTTTGTTATCTAGTACAGATCTTTTAAACACTGTACATATTTTCTTCATAGGCTCTCTTTTGCAAAGCTGATTTCTATTGACCTTATATTGAGGTTATTGTTCTATTAGAAGTAGCCAAATATGTCCAGCTTGGTACAGATTAGTTTAAAGTAATGAAGGATTCTTTATTATTTCACTCTTTTGGTTCAAAAGCAATAATAATTAAAACGTTACTTTAACTCCTCCAAACATACTTCCAGTCATTGTGGATAGATTAACTTAACCTTTTATTTATTTGTCAGGAACATTTAACTCCAAAATGGACAATATTTTTAGACCTGCAAGTGAATGTCAATAGTTCATATGCTTTAACCTCATATGTGTTTTGTCAAATGCAAGCGAAAAGAACAAAATATTTAACCTTGTGTATTAGCAATGAAAAATTTATAAATCTTGGAATTAAGAGCTTTTCTTGTCCAAATTAATAGCTGCAGGTTTAATGTAATTTGAACACAGGACTGACTTTACTGTGGACACTGATGTTTCACCATTAGATTCAGTTAAACCAACCAGTTTAATTGAATCTGAGTGCAAATATTTGTGTGAGATGGATCATATTTGGACACAAATAGCCGTCCCAAAAGGAAAATGAAAACAGAAACTTGATTTTTATAAAAATATTAACTATGAATGCTTTATTCTTTTTTTTTTTAAAAGAGAAAGTTTGGATGGGTTCTAAAAAGCTCAAAACGCCCATTCCCATAGGTGTATATGAACTCTAAGCTGAATCTGTATCTTGATGGTAAAATATATGTTTAATCGAACCAGGATGATTTTGATTTATATGGTGTTTTAATGTTTTTTTTATGCATTTTGTCATTGTTTGTTATAAAATGCATTTTACCTGAAATCTTGCTTTATTTCAATATTGTTCTCTGCTTTTTGGATAGTATTTGTTTTAATGATTTGTAAATAACAGCAAAAAGCATGTGAATGATTGAAATGAGAACATGCAGACATTTGAATCTTTGAACTCATCAGTTTATTCCATTTTGCTGTGGTTGTGAAGAAGAGAAGGAAGCTAATGCTTAGGGTTCAGTTCATCAGTTCTTGATCAACTTAAGAAGATGATGATATTTATAATGATCACAGTGATAGTGATGATTAGTGTAAAGACAGTTGAGAATATGTTCAAGATCTTGGCTGTCCTGGATGCCTTAGCAGCGGTAACTGTGTCTCCAGCAGCAATGGCTTCTGTGACCTTTATGAAACAATTGCTACAATTAGTGTCATTTGAAAAAAAAAAGGAATACATTGAGTTAGCACTGAAGGACATTTAATCTACAAATTGTAAACAGTAATATAATGTCTACTATAATAATATATACCGGTTATGTGACAGAGGTACAGAATCAACCATGAAATGAGTTTACTTTGTGGTGTAATAAAAGTAATCCAATCTTGCAAATTTCACTTTGCATATAATGGTGTGATGCAACATACGTTAGTTATGCTGTTCAGAATAGTTTTTATGTTTGTTTTGTATTTGAAAGCAAAAAAGTCTGAACAAATTAAAAAATTATTCCAGCAAAAAGTTTCCTACCTTGTTAGAATAAATAAGAGCAGCAACCCCAAAAGGCACACAGCAGCACACAGTGTTGAAAATGGACCATCCAAAGTAAGATGGAGCAGCAGAGTAAGCACTGAGAGACTGTCTGGTTTCCATTTCTTCTGTCTGTTTGGTAAGTTCTTCTGTCCTGGTTTTTGGTTAGTTGATATCTAGATGCGATGGTTGGAGCAGGACAGGATCCACATCCTTTTATCCAGGAGATTGCTGAGGGTGTGTTCTTGGGGGATGTGTATCAATACTTAGAGAGAAAATGATTTAATACCCTCTGTGTCTATTGACCATGAGCCATAAAAGATGCTTCCTCTTCCTGGAACGTGGCAGAATCTTCGAGATTCACAAGCAATGCCTCTTTAAAAGTTCCATAGATCTAAAGATTACAGTAATTTTTAATTTCTTAAAGTACCCTAAAAAAAAAAAAGAATTGAGGTGACACCTTCTCATCTGTTTGGCACTTTCACAGGTGTACAAACTTAGAATAACAACTTAGAGTAGAGGTTATTCTAAGTTTAATAATAATTACAAATTATAATTATTCTGATGAAATTCTGATAACTGGTTTGGAAAGTCTCCAGGGGGGAGGAGATCAGCGTTAGACTGTCTGCCTCATGATGAGCTGGAGACCTTATGATGAAACATGAGCTCACATGAAAGCTGCAGTATGTGAGTTTAACAAAAAATATCCTTTTACATATCTGGTGAAACTGTCACCATTTCACAGCAAGATATGAAACTGATAACCTGTGAAAAAAGTAAAATAAAACAAGCTCCTCTGCCTCTCTCAGTCCACCCAGTGCAAAGTAGAAAACCTTGTGTCATTTATTAGGTTTTTAAAAATATATTTATTAAGCAGGTATGTGTAATATTTGAATCACCATTATACTTTTAACTTAAAACAAAACAAAACAAAATAAATCTATGTATGACATGTCATAAATAGGATTTGAAACAGACCTAGGTTTTCACCTTTTTCTGTAAACGTATCCAAGTATCCAGTGGGAAAAAAACAAAACAACGTGCTGAAAATGAAAATATCAGGAAGATAGCAACTCTCAATGTCCGTTTGTAAATAAACAAAATGCAAGTTCTCATGCTTTCCATGGATGATGCATTTTTTAGCCACCAGGTGGCAGTACAGAACAAGAAAAAACAAGAAAAGAATTTCGTCTCATATAAACATTCATTTATGTGCAGGGTGAAAGATTAAAAAAAATATGTTTTTTTTTTGACGTGTTATATTTCTATTTATGAGAAATAATAATAAAATGCTGCTTAATCCTCATAACCAATACTACGAATTGTTTGCTACGACAGAAAGAGCTAAAGTAACGGATGACCTTAAACGCCTCCGCGTCACTATGGTAACCCAATGCTAAAACTTGAAGTTGTTCGTTCGCCGCTTCGGTGCAAAAAATAAATAAATAAAATAAAAAATAAAAAATAGTACTTCATGATAAAGCCGACTCAAATCAGGGTTTAAAGTCCAAGACAATGATGGAGAATTCCGAGGACCTGGACAGATTTTTGAGCAACGTTGACAAAATAGGTAGGAACAGCTCCTAAAACCTGAAGGACTATTGTTAGCTAAAGTTTACCTCGGTCCTAACGTTAACAAAAATATGGAAATATTAACAAAAACGTGGAAACAAAACACCAGTGTAATGGTTCTTTAACGAGTTTTCCAATTGTTCGTCTTTGTTGCATTCTAAGTTTAATAACCACTATTGGACATTGCGTCTATTTCAGCGCTGTGTGCTTGTATTGCAGGGTTTTTTTAGGTTTAAATCTGCCCCTAGCCCGTCCTGGCTGTTGCAGTTTTGTGATATTTTGATGTGCAAATTTTAATCCGTAGGACATTTCTTGGCACAAAAAGCATATGAAATAATTTCATTTTTCATAAATATTAAAAACTTAAAGTAAAAAATTATAAAACAAAAAAAAAATTGTGAAATTTTGCAGTTTTTAGCTTTTTATTTAGTTGTTATGGATTAAAAACACAGAAATTGCGAAGGATCTGGATATCAGGAGTGCACTTATGTATTGATCATTGAAATGCTCCAAAAACTGGCTCTGCAGCATCCAAAAATGTAAATAAAAAAAAAAAAGAAAAAGCTCAGGCGCCCCTTTATAATGGTAGGATATAAAGGGTTTAGAAAAGCAAATGATTAAAAAGTGTTTTCTCTTCTAGGTCAGCTATTGGAAGATTTTCAGTCCTCTGACATTGGAGTGCAGCAAAAAGCCGTAGCAAAAGCAGATACCTTAATTACTACCTTGGATGAACCTTGCAGGACAAAAGTCAACAAGACTACAGTCAACACAAACCCACTCCTTCAGCCTTCTATGGTAAAACAGAAATATCTACCTCTACCAGCAGCAGCGTGGAATTTCTCTCCTGCCCTTCTTTTCTGTTTTATGTTTTGTCACTAAGTCTCTCTGTCTTTATCTTTACTTGTTTTCGGTGTTTCTCAAGCATGAACATACCATCCACAATTGTTGTGTTAAGCTGCCTACCAAGTATCTTTCATTTTAGAAAAAAATAAAATAATGAAAAACTATATTTCAATTTTGCTAAACGTTCTTTTTTCTTTTTTCTTCAGAGTTCAAATACTAGCAGTCAAGGTGAGTAACAAAACATTCTGAGCACTGGAAGTTTTCTTTGAAAAACACCGACTGAAATATTCTCTTTTTGCCAAGCTGATATCATTATAGATAAATGAAGTCAATAATTGTCAATAATTGCATGTAGTCTCAGCAAAGGGAAACTCATCAATGAATGTAGTATAAGGAGTGAACCCACTGTACTCTGAGTTCATGATAAGAAAGAAAAAAACAGGTTCTACACTGGAGCCGGCAAAGACATCAATCTGAGCTCTTTATTTGCAGTATTATAACATCCTGATGTGTTTAAAATATAATGAATATCTTTGTTCGCCAGCTGTTCTGTTCAGTTTCTCTTGAAGTGACTGAGAGCCGTAGCATATAACTTGATTTGGTTCAGTTAAATTGTGTATACTGGCTGCATTTATCACCTTTGCAAGTTTTCCTTTAAATCTGAACAAAACAATCTTAATATTTGAATTATCGTTTATGTTGCTCTTTCTAATAAGAACATTTCATGAAGATTATGGCAAAAGATGCTGAAGAGAGGGGAAGAAAGAGAATGGTTAAACTAAAAGAGGCAACTGGTATGTTTTTGTCCTCCTTACATCTGGTGTTGTCTTGTTGTCACTCTTTTTAGTTTACTTTGATGTCTTTATTAATGTTTCTCTGCTTGAATTACGGCAGCTCTCAAAGATAAGGGGAACCAAGCTTATGCCCAGGAAGATTATGAAACTGCGGTGAAGTGTTACAGTGATGGATTGGCTGTACTTAAGGACATGCAGCCACTCTACACCAACAGAGCTCAAGTAAGTATTAAGCCTTACAATATATCTTCTGCATATATGCTCACAAAACCCACTGATAATTGTTCTGAGTAATCTGAACTTCTTATCTTTTCTTATTTGTTGGTTGGATTGTTCTCCAATCCAACCAACTGGGGCACTGTTGTTGACCCAGTGTTTGGATAAAACTACCCAACTTCTGCAGCACAAGCCCAGGATTATGTCAAAGAAGTCTTCTGAGAATGTTCAAAGCTGTTTTTCCTATGTTAGCAGAACTGGCTGTGGGATTATGAAGTTACCTTAATTCTGTTATATTGCAGCAAGATGGTTAAGGGCCATAATTCTGACCAGGGGGTTTCTTCATGGGGTTAATTTTTTTCCCCTGGCTTCCTTTCATACACTAGAAATAATCTTATTAGATTAATTGGCATCTCCAACTTGCACTTAGGTTTGAGTCTGTGTATCTTTGATGGATTGGCAACCTGTCAATCAAAGGACAGGTTGCCAATCCTGTCCTTTGATTGACAGGATTGGCCATCAAAGGACAGACATTTAAATTCCTTAAATGTCTGGAATTTAAGGACAAAAATAGTTAGGAAATTTATACAACTTCTGCTATTTTTTCAGTTTCATCGGAAGTTCGAGTTTTAGCAACATAGCAGGTTCTCAAGATTAACAACTTTGAAAATGATGCTTTGTTTCTGACCAAACACTGCGACAACCATAACCGTCTCTGTTTTTGTGCGTTTTGGTTTTTCATTTGCCGCCTTCTCAATGTTTTCATTTCTCAAGGCCTACATCAAGCTCGAAAAATATAAAGAAGCCATCGTGGACTGTGAGTGGGCCTTGAAGGTAAAAATACGGCAAGGAATCCACACATGATATACTTTGGTTTTTCACTTTTGTATTTAATACCTGTTTTTTACAAAAACTGCAAACTAATAATGTTAAGCAAATAAAGAAAATGTTAAATGACATACAATTGGCACTCATCGTCGAGGAAGAGTGAATGCTGCAAGTCAATGGCTCAGTGGGATCTGCTGGGTCTCCTCAGACAGAGAACTTTTTTGATCTACTTATAATAACAAACTGAGGTTAATGCATGATTAAAATGAATATATGTGTGAATTGAAATGACTTTTTCTTGTAAATTTCTTGGGATGACATTTGTTGCAAATTGGCACTGTATGAAAAAAAATAAATTGAATTGGCAGATTCTTTAGGACTGTGCTGTACTACTTTTCTAAAACATTTTCATTCCAATAAACAGATGAATATATGTTACATTAATCCATTCTTCTGTCAAATCGGAATGTGGACATATTGCTTTTTTATGGTAGCGCTATTGGTGTTCAAACATGAATTGTTCATATGTTTAACCTCTAATGATGATTTTCTCTGCCACCTCAGTGTGATGAAAGATGCATAAAGGCTTACGTACATATGGGGAAAGCATACCTGGGTTTGAAGAAATATAATGAGGTGAGCATAATCATCCCTCATGTCACATCCTATCACTTTAATAGTTGCTCTAAGTAGACATATTTCATACAGACATACCAGAGGCACGGCCAAGTTGTAGTCGTTGAATGCCTCGAGTGAAAATCATTTACATAAAAATTCCCATGAATGAAAACATTATATGTAATCTGACTTCAATCTGATTTTAATTTCGTCAATATCTTCTCTGGCATCTTCTGTCATAATCATTTTAGCCCTTCATTACCAAACAAGCCGAAATTTAATTTTAACAGTGTGAAAAATGTATATAACCTATTTGGAAGATAATTGTGACTATTTTGTCTCCTTACTCTGTGTCAGTCTTGCTGAGATGTCTTGAGGATGCCAGCGATGCACAAAATATATTCAATTAGGAGATTTTCCTGTGTTTCAGGCAAGAAGATGCTTTGAAAAGATACTGGAGATTGATCCTGAAAAGGAAAACATGGTGAAAGGTAATAACAATTATTTTAAATTTATTAGATAAAATCTACTTTATAAAATAGAGACTTGAATAGAAATAGCTCTAAACTGAAACTAGTTTTAAAAGTTTGTTCACCTTCCATTCAATAATCTTACTAAGTCCTGAAGATTAGTAAGTCATCTAGCTCACAAATACATTGAACAAGCAATATTGTTCATTTAGTGGTCAACTAAGTTAAATGGCATCAATATCAGCAACTTTATGGCTTTAGGGATGAAGAGAATAATATCAATTACCTTAAAGTAGGAAGATTTTTTCAAACTACACAGAATCAAAAGTATCCACAGTAAGACAAATTAAACATAGGTCTTCACTAATATTTGGAATAAGTTTCCTCTGGAAGTTGCTTTTTGTCTGTCCACAAGTTTTTGGCACAAATATGGCTTTTCTTTAAAATTAATTGGGCCGAGAAATTATGATCTGACATAAATTTGGTGTAAAAGTATTACTGATTAGACTTAAACCCCCCCCCCCGCAGTTTTATGTTATTAAAGCTAAAGTTTAATCAGTAATACTTTTATAACAAATTTATGACAGAACACAATTTATTGGTTAATGTCAAGTTGTCCTAACCAAGACATTTGAATAATGTCAACTGTGTATTGAAAGTGTCATGATTTACCACTTTAAATAACACTTTATGACAACAGTCATAAATATTCATGAAGACTTATTCAAGTTTATGACAAGTGTTATGTCATGTTTATGACAGTCTTATTTACAACCCGTCAAATAAAGTGTTAACCAAATTTCTTCATTCCTTTGTTGATCCTAGACATTATAGCCAATTCCTTTTTATCTAAAGGCCCAACTGTTGAAACCTGAACACAATAAGACCCTCCAATGAGGCAACAGTTCCTCACATATAAAATAACCCATTTGAAATGCATAAAGCAGCTAAAACTTATCTCCTGGAATGGCCACGGTTCCCAGTATGGTTCATTCTTAAAGGCTGGTTCTGTGGCTGGAGATCAACCAATACCGTGCATTTCTGATAAGAAATGTAACTAAATACAACACAATGTATGCATTTATTTAAATTTCTATGCATCTTTTGACCCAGTGTGGATTTCAAACTAGTGAGATTCGCAAATACAGAGTTTTCTCCAGGACTACATTTCATCTCACTGTCATGTCAAATGCAAAACGTTTCAAAGAACTTGAAAATCGATGACTATCCCCTCCAATAAGAGAAGATGTGTTTAAATGTAATAGTGCAACTTCCGTCATAACTCGATGCATATCTTTCCCTTTCTTGCCCCCTTTTGTAGAGTATTTAGACCTGGTAGATTTAGAAGAGGAAAAAGATAGCCAGGAGACGGATGCAAAGGAACAACTTGACAAAGGAGAGAGAAAGGCCAGAGCGGTACCCCAGCTGCTGGAGAAGCTGTCTAGGCCCGGCCAGATGCCCCTCTATTACTGTGGAGGATTGGAGAGCCTGTCACAGGCAGTTACCGACTGTGAGTGCTCCTCGGGCTTTGTGCAAGTCTGTTTTTCCTCTAATCTTATTGAGCCTATCCCGTCCGCTCATTAACCTGCTTAAATGGTTCAATCCATTTGCTGTTTCTTTTAGCCTAAAATAATAGCAGAAAACGAGGTGTAAAATCTTATCAGCCAGCTAAACAGATACAAAGGAAAAAAAACTGAATAAGAAGAACATTGAAATATGTCCTTAATTTGATAGTTTTTATTAGAGAGAAGAGGAGATGAAAAGCTCATAATGAGAAGGAAAATGATAACTATACAATGGATAAATACACATGGTGTCCAACTGTTGGTTAATATTTTAAAAGTAGAACGTAGAACAATCTGCATAAACAATTTCTTACAAAAGTATTCATACCTGCTGAAGCTTCCCACATTTTGCCTTTGTGGAGTCAGCTTTTCCACTCTAAGACACCTAAATGAAATCCAATGGAACCAATTGACTGCAGGAGGGATCCAATTGGTCAACACAGCACACCTGTGGGTAATTTATTCTGAGTACAAATCTAACAGTTTCATTAAAGCCTCCGAGGTTTGTTAGAGAACATTAGTGAGCAAACAACAGTGCATAAAACAGGGCTTGCAGTACAGGAAGAAAGCTATGGGGAACATTAAAGAAGGTTATGTTGTAAGAAAGACATCCCAGAATAAATGAAAAGGTCTTTCCTACTGTACATTCAACTTTGTGCGTTGGGAAGCCTGGCATTCAACATTGCCCTGATTAAATAAATCTACATGATAAAACAGTGCCAGGAGCATCATGCTGTGGGGACGTCTTTATCCAGCAAGGACAAGGAGGTCAGAGTTGATGAGATCAGATGAGGAAAATGCCTGGAAATTCTGGAAAAAAAAACTGTTAGGGGGCAGAAAATACTTGATACTCCGGTGTAGGTTCACTTGTCATCAGGACTAAAAATTGTATGATTTTTTTATGTCTTCAGTCATTTGAATACATTGCAGGTTGAAACTTGGCAGAATGTGTAAAAAAAATCAACTAGTTGGAATTCTTTGTTAAGCACTTAATATTTCTTTGTATTCTTTTTGGGGGAGAAATTGCTCAATGTCAAACCAAATTTGATTAATTTATCACATGGCACAGACTGACCTGTGGAAATGTACAGTACTTGCTACCAGTTTTACTTGCAGAAGCTGTAAGGGCAGATGGATCTAGAGAGAAACACGTGCTGTAAACAACAAAACTTACAATGTAAGGACGGCGGTGTCTAAAAAGAACAATATATTTATTCTCTTCCATTTTCAATACACTGTGTCACAGAGTTCAGTATCTTCCTGTTCCTGTTAACCTTGAGATTTGAATTTATTTGCAGTCTATCGGTTGTCGTCCTAGTTAGCAATATAAGACATGCAAGCTGTTCAAGCAAAGTAATATCTAATAGGGTAGCAGAAACTCTTTGAAGATTTCCATAAATGTCTTGAGTCCAATTTTGCAATCCATCGGTGACGTCTGTGATGTATATTAAAATCTTAGTGGAATACCCGCATTTAACTCTGCAAGCAACGTAGCCATCAAGCTGATGCCGTTCACTGGTTTTATTTATGATTAACCTGAGGACGTCTCTGTGGTCAGGAGTCAAGCAAAATGTCAGGATGTGGCAGCCTATTTAGTATTTTCAGGTCAAGGTATTTTCTTTAGCAAAAAGAAAAACAAGGAGTTCTTAACATTTCAGGAATGGTGGCAGGCAACGACTTTTTTTTAATTATGAGATAATTTTTTAAGTCAGAAAATTCTATCAGAGTGTCTGACCACTATTTTGTAGGTAACTGGAAACATTAACAGACTGACTGTGTGTTTTATTTTTAATATTCCTGCTCATCTTCAGCTAAATTATGTTTTTTGTTGAACAGTAACTTTAGGCGGTCAGCTGAGTAAAAAGATAGACAGCAAATTATATTCAGTTCTTGAAACTGTGACCTTCAATGGTTAAAAGAAAGGCATTTTTAAATATGATAGAGGCGTGATCAGTAATTGACCAAAGCACCGATGGCCAAAGCAAACTCATTGATTGCAATGTTCCAGCTTTGTTGAACCTTCACATTTTAAATTCCTGAGTAAAGCACATTTTTCTATTTTTTTTTTTTAAAGAGGAACGTTTGTATCTTTTTAATGAGCGAACCCTTGAACAATGGCAAAAACACACCCTGTTTTTTGGTTAAATTATTATAACCTTGAGGTCTTGCTGTAAGTGGGGCTAGCCATTTTTTATTTGAATTCTCTCCTTTAATCATTGCAGATATTAATATATCAAACAATATGACTCACTGTCCTTAAAATGCTTCTATAGCTTACGAGTTTTCCCGTTGAAGTGCTCTGTCCTCTACTTTTTGGTCTTCATGCATCATTAATAGCAGGAAGGAAAGCTCCAGTAGTTGTACACAGTGTACAAAAAAAACAAAAAAACTCAGTAGATTTACGGTAAAAAATTGTGAAATTTCAACAGTTACTGACCGTAATGTCCTAAATATTTTTCTGTATTTTTAGATTAGGGTAAAGTTCTGGTGGTGTTGCCAGTATTTTACCGTAAATTTTTACAGTGTTCTGCACACAATTTACATACCCCTTTTCTTTTCCACCATTGAATCTCATCCAGTGAGCAAGGTAAACCGAACAAGGAGAAAAGTGTCGTGTTTCTGCAAAACCTCTCTACCCCTGGCTAATGAATGGTTTTCTGTCTTCCTTTGCTATCTGCTCTTCTCTTCTAACAGGTACAGGAAAGACGCTCTTCAGAATGAACAATGGCTTTAGTATCATCAGCAGCAATGACGCGCTGAAGAGGTAAGGAGACCACTGGGAGAGGTAACCCTCAATTCTCAGTGGAGCTTTGACAGATGGACAGAGAGATGGGGACATACAGAGACAATGATGGCCTGAACTAGAAAGATCATTCACCTTCCCCTCTGTCTCTTTCCAGCTGTTTGTGTAATAGCCCAAAAAATAAAAGATGATCACTCAGGAGATGGAGCTGAGTGCTGCACTGAGGAAAGGCCATGTGTTTTTGTCCTAGAAAGTGGGAGTGTTTTGGACAAGATAAGAATTATTAGTCCCTCATGACAGATCACTAAGGATATTATTAACTTGTCACTGCTCTCCATGTTGTCATTATTAGTGCTGTCATGAATCACGTTGGAACACAGGAAGGAAAGTACAAAGTGGTAGAAAGCGCAAAAGAAAAAAAAAATGTCGGCTTAATTTTAGCTTCAATTTGTCAGGGAAAATGCTGATGTGAGGGAGATACACCTGTCAAAACCAATCAAGACATAAGAAATGAGGACACGTTCAATATTTTTCCATCTACACCATGATCTGTCACTGCCACGACGTTAAAAAATGTCCACAATGATTAGATATTCAGTGGAAACTGGTACAGAACTGAAGTTTCATTGGTGGTGATTCACACTGAGGTCACATGCTTCCAGAACAGTTTTCCTGGAACCTAATCTTTCACTTTGTCAGAGTTTCCCAGACTGAAAGTAATTTTTATTAGCTAATTTAATCATAAGACGGAATACTTGAAGTATGAGTTGTTTTCTTCTCAGCTGCTTGTTGCAGGAAACAGACGATCTACTCAGCCAAGAGTTGTGTATTTCAGTATTGAAACTTTGGAGGATCGTTTGTCATGAAAATGGTAAGTGCCCAAAGTTTCCATTGCTCTAAATAAATTGGAAGTACAACTATTATTCTGTAATTTGCTGTGATTTCTCAGTTTTTCAGAGTTGAGTAAAGTCATTATTTGTTTCTATGTGGTACTTCCAGTTTTGTACTCAGTTTGGCTATATAGATGCATGTTGTGTCAATGCCAATGAATAATTGAAATCACTTTTCAGCTATGTGAGGTCACTTGTTACCAGAACTGTTTTCCTGAACCTTACTTTTTCTGTCTATTTTACAGTATTTCCACTGTGAGTTAAGATTGTGAGTTAAGATTACAACCTGTAGATCTGCACCCATAACTTTTGATTAAATCCACACAGATTATACTATATATAAAGATTCAATTAAATAATTTCTATCTAGGGGTCTCTAAGAATTGTAAGGATCCACAGAGTTTGAATACTGTTCCCTATTCTTAGATATTGTAGTGGCTTCACTTTGCATCTCAGAATTTAAATATGTTAAAGTGGCATTTTAACATTACCCTTTTATTTCTTTAAAATGGCATGTAGGAGTGCTTAAGTCAAATTCTACATGCACAAACTCTGAAAGTGCAAGTTGGCAATACTTGTCATCTATTTAATTCATGTTTCCACAGAGGTTTCAATCAAGTTGATTGATTGAAATCCATGTGATATTTTACATGATATTGTGTTTGCAGAACTAAATAGATATTATAATATAAATCTTTCATACAATTTAAAGTTTTCAGAACTGAAAGGTTTAGCCTGGGAGATAACTGAGACAAAATAATGTGATTGGTTTGCTCCAGGTGAAACACACCCGATGTAGCAACATTATCATGATTATCCAATCAAATTCAGACACTGTCAGTTTTGGCAAACTCATTTCTCATCCAGGTTTTTCATTTGTGCTTCTCTTGACAGTTCTAGAAAACCAGAAGATCCTGATGAAATGTCCACTTGCTAAACAGTCTGTGGTGCAGCTCTTAACTTCAGACCATGCTGAAGTTGTGAAGGAATGCTTGGAATTACTGAGTCTGTACTCAAACACTTTGTATGGCAGACGTTTGGCCATCGAGAACCTTGACCTGCACATGTAAGACTTTTATTCTTGATATCAGTTGACGTCTTTTGCCACGGTATTTGTTGTTTACAAAACAAAGATTCGGTGCAGGGCCAGTTCAGAGGTCTGTGAGAGGAAATTAAGGTTCGCCTCAGGCTATATGTTCACCATTGCCAGCTTTTGTACTGCATACTTCCTACCCTTCCAAGAAGTTTTCTGTTGTTTTCTCTAATAACAGTGCTTTGTCGTTTATTGGTTTTTCATTATATGAACTTTGCCATCTAATTAGATTTTCAAAGATGGAGGAATAATTAGTTTAATATTTATTTCAATTCACAATCATTAAAATTACCTGCAAATTCCCTTTACATTAATTATGGAGAACTGCATATCAGATGGATATTATTTGGTATGTTCCCGTCTCTTTATCTCTTTAAAGGTTAGTGAGAAACCTCATGAGGTGCATCTCTGAACCAAAGCAGCAGCAGGGGATCACAGCAGTCTGTATTCTGGAAACCTTTGCCGCTGAAGATGGGTAATAATGCTGCACATCTCATCAGATGTCTCTGCCTTAATTCTCATACTGACAATGCAATCTCAGGTATTTATAAAAAGAAGAGCTAACTGTTTTTCTGCACAAACTATATCCTTGTGCTGCATTTCGAAATTGTTTCACTGTAAGAAGCAGTCCTTAAAGGAGCACAGTGTGTGGCATTTTTAATAAATCAACAAGTGCCATCGCAGTGTTAATGTCACACAAAGACAGAAGCCATTCTCAACTTGTTTCTCTCTCTGGGATCTGCTGGAAACAGACATGAAAGAACATCTCAGGCTCTCAAACACAGCAGGAAATAAGTCAAGCTGTCACACCGTAAAATGGGTGGATCAATTTTCCCTCTCTGTAGCTCAGAGAGGGTTTTAATAAAATGTGCATCTAAAAGAAATGTCTCCTCCATTGTAGAACCTGAGCTGAGTCAAGAAAGGTATTTTGTTGATGGTTTTTGTTGTGTAGAAAGACTTCACAATGACAAAGACAGCCATTGTCGGAAGAAGATTATTGCTAGAAATGCTCTTGTTTTCTTGCAGATTTCGGTTGAAGCTAAGAAATATGTCGACGGATTCTGTCGTTGTTCCCCTCAAGACAATAGTGGTGAGACGTCGCAGTCTTAAATTTCATTTTATATATAGTTATCTGAGTAGAAATAAATGGGATTGGCTAATTCTTTTACAGGGAAGTATCAGCAAGTCTAATCAACAGGTCCTTGCATTACTCATATCAGCCATCAGCTTTCTGGCAAAAGATGATGTAATTCGTCAAAACCTCGCTCATCAGCGAGAATGTTGGGAAGCCTTCCTCACTGCTCTTGTAAGCACACAGCTCCAGTCTGTTAACATTGTTTGGAGAAGTGTAAATTGCTATTCACTGTGCTAGGTTTAGATCCTTAAAAGAATCTAACACATCAGCAAAGTGTTAATGTGGGTGTTTTTAAAGTTATTTTAGGTTATGCTTCGCTTCTCTGCAGAAGCAGTGGAGTTCATCCCAATACAACGACGTCATTCACCTTATGCTGGGCTTAATTATCAACCTATCAACAGTAACATCCTTGACTATACAGGTAAGACAGTTAACTTGAGAGATATTTATTTGAGAAACAATGTTCTTATAACTTAGTCAGGAGCATGAAGGACTTTGTTTCATTTTTGAGCAAAAAGCCATTGGACCAATGAAGCAAGTGTCGTCTAAACATACAGCGCACTTAAGCAAATCATTTAGAAAGTTGAAGCCGCTTCCAAGAGTTGAAGATATGTCCATAATTTATCTAATTACATCCAGGCTATCTCAAAATCAGAGTACAACTTACCAAAACCCAACAAATGTTGAGTCCTTTAAACCAGCTGCGTCTTTCACCTGAGTGAAAAAAAAAAAGCCTCTAAAGATCAATTTTACAGCATCACATTCAGTTGTCCAATTTGTATATCTTGACACATAAGTGCAATTGACTCTTAAATCAGAGACTGTTCTGTGTATAAAATGTGTAATGTGTGACTTCAGTCATTTAAAGGTGCAGTGTGTGAAAATGAATTTGTGCTCTTTTAAAGGCGCATGCTGTTTCTCTCTGTGACTGCTGTCTCAACTTGCTGGAAAGCCCTGACGAAGGAATTGTAACTGTAAGGAAAAATCACATAAGCATCTTTCCCCAAATTAAATTGTGTTTTCTTAGATCACATGATAATTCAACATATAACTTGAATACATTTGAAAAATAAAAATTAGGTTAGGTGAATTTGTCCAAGTTTTAGCTGTGCTTGAGGTATGATTTTAGAGGAAGCACCTCTTTCCTGATTGGTGTCTCTCAGCCAATGTTGATGCAGGAATGGCATTTTTGTACAGTAACAATGATGTTCAAGCACCTTATAATTATAGATGAGTTAGTGGTTCCTGGGTTATTCGTCAAAATCCTAACAAATTTCTATTAATCAGAATAAAAAGTGTGTCAAATTAGTAATTCATTGATAGAGTTGAGCAGTTATCTCAAACATGCATATTGTAATAACTGTATGTTACAACTTGAAACAGAAGCAGAGTATCTACTCAGGCACATAATGTAACAGGTAAAGCAGGTTAATGTTCAAAACTCTGGTTGGTGTCAGAAAAGCGTCATTCTGACAATACGGGTCAAATATTCAGGCAGAACGATGGCAGTCATTTTTGCAACTTCTCAAGTTACATTTGACCAAATATTAGTGGGGGACAATATACAAATATATATAAAGCCATCATGTTAAAACTGTATGGATGTCAAAACATATCAAAATAATAAAAATGTGGCTTTGGTAGAAAATTGTAAATGCCTATGCATAAGACTCCTGAAATGCACATTTAAAATCCCAATTTAATAACATTAATTCCTACAATTCGTGTATTTAAGCCTCTGACTAGATGGGATTTTTTTTTACCTACTTCTGTAAATGCACCTTCATTCACATAACCCATATGTCTCCATTTTGGTGTTCATTCATTACAGGAATGTTAGTTTTTTATTAAAGGTATATTGTCTGACATTACTGCATATAGCATTTTTTTTTCTCTTCTGTTGAACTATCTGACCTGCCCTCCCCCTTTAACAAAAGTGTTACTTTAGCTCTTGTAAAGTAGCGAGAATGAATTAAAGATGTCCTACTTGTTTTTTACACCATTATTTCTTTTCCCTCTGCTGGAGCAGCTCTTTATTTACCTTCTTTTCTCTTTGATTCCCCATGAAGGTTTATCATGAAAGCACAGCATAGCTGTTTTCCCCCTGTCTGCTACATTAAGGAGATAGCTTTGATGAGAAGAATCTAAAAAGCGTGTGTGTATGCATGAGATAAGAAGTGTCAAAAAATATGGTGTCACTGTAACGGATCTGAACATGACTCAAAGCGCTTTAAAAAAGCATTAACACTACTCTAACCCTGCAAAACTGGCTGATTACGTATCTTCCTACTGTCATAAGAATAAGGATTACTTTAACAGGTTACAGTTGAATTACCATGAAATATGATAAACATGAGATAACTTTATCACATCACTGGAACTCTATCTCTGGTTTCTCATAAGAAAGATGTTTTCTTTTGTGTAGTAAATCAATGTTTTTGCAAAAGTAATTATGGTAGAAGGATTTAGAGGCTTTTTTTAAACCTCACATTGTTTAAAAAAAGCAAACAAAGTCATCAGTATTGAGAATGCACTTTGTTTTAACAGTACAACTCAGATTGTCCATTTTACTTGTTTAAGCCACTGTTTCCTGGGAATAAAGTCTACATTTTCACTAACATAACCAATCTGAAATAAAAAATGTAAGACAATTTATTCGTTAAGAACTTAAGATGAAGTGCATGCACTGGTTTTAGATTGAAAAATTTGCTCTTAGTTGGTCTTATTTCCCATTCCCTTTTCGATCGCCTTTATTTTTCCTTTGCTTTTCCTTTCTCTTTCTTAATCTTCTAGGGGTTTCTTTTCTAATATCTTCTTTACTCTCCAGAGAGCCATGGGTGTGTTGAGCACTGTCCTCCCTCAGTCCTCTGAAGCTGCTCAGCATGCTGTTCGAAGGAAAGTCATTCACACCATATGCCGGCTGCTGAAGGTATTTCACTGTATAGATAGTTAAGTCTGTTTTTTAATTACTTGGAATAGCTTAATAAGGCTCTCAAATCTTGAGATAACACATTTTTAACACACTCACTTAGACACATATTCTAGAAAACTGTGATTTCTGTTATACCATGTGAACCAGTATAACAAAGACACAGCTGACTTCACTTCACTTCAGACTTTCACAAAAGAAAAACCTGATTAAGAAAAGTTTACATAATTTTCTATGTTGCTCGGTGACACATTTGATACGCTACTTGCACTTAAAAACTCAAGTAGAGAAGAGAGACAATCAAAAGTGTCCAAAATTCTTCCTGAAAACTTTAATGTAGCTCTTTAACTGCTATCGAGATTAAATGGTTGTCACAATATCAACCTGGACTGATACGATAGCAATTGATCATGTACGTAAACTCGGCCTATTACAGTCGTTCTATTTGGGGATGTCAAGAGGTGGCGCTCTTGCCCGCTTTATTGTGGTTCCCCGAGAAGAAGTCGTGAGACAAGAGAGAAGAAGTTTGGGTGAAAGTTAAATTTGATGTTCTGCTACCTATTATGGGAAAAATAATCGAGGTTCAGAAAAAAGAACCTTGAATAAATAAACCAAGATGGTGATAAAGAAATGGTTTAGTCACGCTTTCCTTATTCTACTCGTGAAAGAGCTGCGCACACAGAACCTGTACTCTCCCTCCCTCTCCTTCCTTTGTGTTCATTTGATCGCCAAAATATGCAGAAAATTATGCAATCTTCCCACAGATAGCTTAGACTCTTTTTTTCAAGTGGTACCTAATATGAATATAACACTGAAGGTCAAATTTGAATAAAAAGGCAAAAAAAAAACTAGCTAAAAATTGATTTACAGAGAAATAGCTAAAACAATAAAATAGATTGAAAAACTGTCATCTTTAGCATTTATATAATAGCTGTTTGATACGTGTAAGATGAAAAATTATTTTATTCATTTTGCTGTTTATGACATCTGACTTTTTATCTAGAGTCAGTATAGAAAACATCCTGCTTGTTTATTCATTTTTGTGTCTGTGTTTGTTAATTAAGAGAAAAGGTCAGACTGCCACCAAATTTGCCATGAAGACATTGACGGTTTGCACTGCAGTCGGCGACACGGCAAGAAAAGAGCTGGTGAAGTCTGATAAAAGTGAGGAATGATTGACATGTTAGCATTAATAGGCTCTTTCATTAGTGTGAATACTGCAGTATAAAGGGTTGACCTTTTTAATTTTGGAACTGAAATAAACACTTGTTGATTAACGTGTGAGTTCAGTTATAAAGCTGAAATCTGACTTTTACATGAAATGTATAAAAATGCACACAATCTACTGTTTTTCTCGGTGTGATATTTAATCAGACTAAATGTTTCCAGTTTTAGGCTTTTTAGAATTCAAACAATAATTTAAAAAAAAAACAAAGCAAGAGAGATTTTTAATTCCCAAAAGTTTACATACTCTAAGATTCATATGACTTTAAACAATTTGGAAAAGCAGAGAGTGGCAAGCTTCTGATCACTACATTCAATCATACTGAAGATTATTGGAAATGCAACAGTGATAGCATAATGTAACATCTCAACCATACTGATTTGTTGTGTTTCATTATAAAAAAAATCAAAAGAAATCTGACCAGATATCAGAAATAAATTTGCTGACATCCATGAGTCTTATTTACCCTTGGGTGAAATTTCTAGATGCTTGAAGTTTCCAAATTTGTAAATAGCATGGACAAATGTCCAGCCATTGTAAGGTTCGATAATAAGAAGGGTTCTGTGACCCGGAGATTGTTTGTTTGTGCATAATGTGTGTTTTACATTCAGAACAACAACAAAAACTTGTGAAGAAGCTGGCAGATGGTAAGACAGGAAAGAATAACGTGCAAAAATATTGAAGCAAAATTTGAATATATCAGCCCGGAAATTGAAGCTTGGGTTTAAATAGATGTTTCAAACGAGAAGTTAACCTGAGAATACTGCCAAATGAATTACTTATGTTCTCATGATTGGGCTGAAATTCCAGGAAAATGTTGTAAGAAGCTTGAAAGAGTCCTTACACATTTGACCCAAGGCTAAAAATGTAAAAGCCAAGTCCTGAGAAAATGCAATTAATTTTCTGACATGGAAAATAGTTTAAAGAAATTCAAAATGAAAAAAAAACCCAGCTCACCGAGCTCACCTTAAAAAGGAAAGGTTTCCTCTGATGTCCCTGGATCTGTTTATTAATGGTTGTGACTTTGCATCATTGTATGTTTTCCTGATTTGTTTCCCGCCTGTTATTTTCTGCAGAACTCTCCAATTTACGTCGTTTGCTGCGTTCCAACAGCGATGAAGTGATTTCAGGAAATGCAGCTTTGTGCTTGGCCCATTGCTTTGAGCTGGAAGGAGTTGCCACCCACCTGCTGGGTACTGATATTGTGCTGCTTCTACTGCGGCTCGCTGCGGGGGAGCCTAAGAAGACAGCTGTGCAGCAAAATGCAGCCATTGCTCTCAGCAAACTATGTCGATCTGAACCCAGGTAACTCCTCACCTCCCAGATCACAAAACATGATTTACATTCTGAAAGCTAATGTTATTAAAGTTTGGAATGGTCTCAAAGTGACGATGGAGCTCTGGCTGAAGAAGCTAAACATAAAACTAATCTGTAATTTTGAGCTATTACTACTTTCTGAGTGCATGTCTCTTTAATATTCTGAATTGTCAAGACTTAACACAAATTCCTTTTCATGAATAATGAGTAGGTGTGTTTGAACGGTGCATATTTTTAGACCTTGCTGTTTGATTCTATTAAAACCCATCTTGTAATGGTTAAAATGCAGAGAAAAGACACATTAGTAGGGCTTTCTCTGGATTCCTAAAGTGCATTCAGTTTATTCGTTTTACTCAATACCGTCAATCAAATAACAATTTCATAAGCGTTTTTAAAAATAAAAGCGCGTTTAAAACAAAAGGGAGTTCTTTAATTACTGTGCTTACTAATATAACGCTGCTGAATTAAAATGTTCACAGAGGCAAGAGCATTCATTTCGTTTCCTTGGATGGCAACCCACCCATCCTCAAAACGTGGAAATGTTTTCATGTGCTTTTTGAAAAAGAAAAAAAAGACAACAACAATATATTATTGCTGGTTACCACAACTGGCTGCCAGCTGTAGTTTGTTTCTCCTCTTCCAAATCCCAGCAGGCTACTGAATAAAAAGAGGGAATGAGATCAATTAAAAATTCTGCATTAGTTTTGTAATTAGTCTCCTCTGGCTCTGTTTCCTGGATTATTTCCCCATGTCTCTTGTGTCTCCTGCTAGGATTAGACCACAAGCCACCATGTCAAAATGTCAGAGAGGCTTTTGTCTTGGATTTGAAAAGATTTCTTGTTTATTTGAAGTGGAGCTCCTACTGAGTACTTCTGAGTGGTCAATGTCTTATCTGCAGTTAGCAGGAGTCATTGTGATCTTAAGTTAGTGAGTTACCAGCCTCTTACTAAAAAAAAAAAAGCAGCTCAAATGTTTTCTTGTGCTTTCAAAACAATTGAAAATGTTTAATATTAGTTATAATGCAAGACAGAATTGTTTAAATTGTATTCATTTTGACTGCTTTTGAGCATCTCTGCTACTATGCAAATGTCGCTTAAATGTATTCTGATACCTACAAGAGTCTCAAAAGTTTTTTTTGTCTCTGTTATTACCTTCTGATACTTGGAAGTGTCTTTTTCAGATCAAACTTGTCATTGCTTTTGTAATGACTTTTTGGTTTGGATTTGCGGTTTTTATGTTTGACCAACAAAGTCTAATTTCTGTCTCAACCGCAATATAGATCTGTGGGTGGATTCTTAGATTATACTGGCTATATATACCTTCAGTTCTGGGATTTTTTTTTTTTTACATGATCAGGTAGTAAGTAATTGCAGATGACAATTTTATACTGGTTGCTAAATTTTGTTTTTGTTTTGTTATTACAATGTATAATCGCAAAGGCGTCTGCTGAGCAGTTGTCTTTTCTTCTAAATAAGTAATAACCAACACCCAGATATTTACATTTATGCAGATCCAATTGTAGTCCTCTACTACTGATAAAATAGTGTCATTTGTCTACTGTGTTACAATTTCCTATGCTTAGTTTTAACAGCTTAACCTGAAATCGACATTAAAATCTCATTTAGTGACCATTAAACTTTTAATTGCATTGATAATTTCAGAGAAACACTATTTTTGATAATAAACAACTTTACCAGACCACTTGCCATTAGTGATTGACCATAGATAGTTAATCAGTATAATGATCCCGTTGCTTACGATAATTTTGGAACAAGTTTCTGATATATGATCATAGAATGATCATATGCCAGATGCTGCAAATGCAAGTAAACCGCTGGAACTGGTAGCGAATGAAGTCTTGTCTGCATAGCAACATCCCAAGTTGACTTAGCTACAACCAACTTTGCATTCTTCTGTAGTTCCTTTTCTTCTCCAGGATTTTTCCTGTCAAACGCGACACAAGTTTCAGCGGGTATGCTGTTTATTACCCATCCAAGGGCAGGAGAAGAAGCCGATACCATTTCGTGGTTATTTAGCTCAGTCTGGAGTGTCGCGGCAACCATCAGATGCAGACCAAGTGCAGTTTGCATACATTAACCATGTTTCAGCATCTCCCATTGGATGCTCATCACACACAATGGCCTGCAGTAAATTCTTGGTCGAGCTAAAATCACGGTGTAGAGTTGTCTTTGGAATATCAATGCAACCAATTCTCTAGTTTGTGTATCTGGCAAAAAGAGTTTTCATCCTTGCAGTCAAAGGAAAAAGGCACTGTGCATAACAATGTAGTCTCATACCTTTTTCTAACTATTTTTCACTTGTATATTGCATCAAAGAGTCTGATCTGATCTGTTTGCTGATCACATAGATAAGCTTATGCATGCTTGCATGAGTTGAATTATTGAATTTCACCCGAATTATTGTTGCATTTGGATCAACATTGTGTTCCTTTACACAGACATTAAAATATGGACAATTTTAATTGGACAATTGTGGATGTTATCATATATGATATCCACATATCATGTTCAGGAAAAGAGAGGTTCTCTTTCTAGGAGTTTCTAGGAGTTTGGAAGGATTGGCGAATCCTTCCAAACTTTTGGGGAACGCTCGGTTATAGTGCCAAGCTGTTACAAACCTTTTTAGGAAAAAAAGCCAACTTTAAAATCATTCTCTTATAAATGATAAAACAGGTATGTTGGCTAAAAGGATTTCTTTGTTGAATCTGCAAAATTTTTAACAGGGTCAAAGTCTTTTCGTTCTGCCTCCTAACACGTTACTTCTGCATTTGGCCTGCCTTTGACCTCGACATGTAAGCCATTGTCCTATTTCAGCTGAGAAAGAGTCTCTCTTCCTATCGTGTACCTTTAGTCAAATGTTGTGAATCACGAGGCTCAGGGACAGACTGTCAGACTTGCTTTAATGGTACAAGAGCATAGCTTGATATTTGAGAGCAGCCAACACCAAGCACAACTGTGTGTCATTCTGTAATAAATGCTCTTATCTGATTTAAGTGTCCTTCCATCAGTGTCCTTTTTTAAGGCCCTAAATGCACCTGGGGGCTGATAGGCTTGGACTTTGTTGAGGATGAGTTGATTGCTCTGTAGCAAAGGTCACACAAGTGTTTAAATTGAATGCCAGCACACTGGACATTCTATCAAAAATATTTTCTTTAAAAAGAAAAACTTCTTTTTCTTCATATTTTCAGACATGTGCACACACTTCGAGAGCTTCATGGCCTGGAGATTCTGCACTCCTGTGTGAAACTCATCAAACCAGAGCAGTAAAAATACAATCTGAAATGTTTTCATATGCAGCAAAATCGCTTGTTTTCTTGTGTTCAATATAGAAAAGCATTTTTTTTTAACTCATTCATACTTATTCGAAAAAAATTGCATTGAAGATGTTTTCTTATCATTAATGATTCTGATGTAACAGTATTTATTTGTGACATATCAGTGATTAAAAATATCTTCATGTTTCATCTTCATGATTATTCTGTCTTCATTAACAAGGTCACATCCATTAGCAATGCTCTCTGTTTCATAACATTTCTGAGTAATTAGATATTTTTTGCATTTAAAAAAAAAAAATGTCTTTAGCTCAGGAGCAAAAAAAAAATATTTAGCATTTTTGCTGACTAACCGTTTATTTGTTTGTTTGTAGGCTCAGTCTTAAAAAAAAAACTAAAGATGCATATAATGCCAAGCACTTGTAATCATGTGTCTGCTATGACAGTACAGTAATCTTGAATTTCATATTAACTTGATGCTGCACCACATTCAACTAGTTTTGGAATGATTACATTTACATTCAAATTAAATTCTAAAAACAAGAATTGGATTCAAATAAAATCACTGTTTTATTTCCTTCTCTAATTGCAGAGAATTTGTTTTACCCCATCAACAGCATTTGTGGTAATTGAATCCAAACATTTGATTAAAATTGTTTAGAAAATGTAGAGAAAATTTAAGTTGGCAGGCTATGTGGCATGGCCAAATATAGGTTATACATTTTAAATCAGGGTCTTTCCTGAAGCTCAATGCTATTTGGCTTTATCTTTTCTAAAGTCATTTTAACTCTGTTTGGGGTTTTCCATACTGTTGGAACTCCCATCTCAGGATGATGATGTAGAGCTGACTTGACTTTAGGCTGTGAAACAAATTTTAGACACAATAGAGAAGCTAAAGTAAGGTGTCGAGTTGGGCCCTCCACCCCTTTTTAAAAATTATAAACTGTGCCGGAAACTCAGTTCAGTGCCGGACCAACCAATTAAAATATGTCTAGCAAGAAGGATGTCAGAACCTTGTTAATGGCAAAAATAATTTGGTGCTCTTAGAGTCTTATGCAATAAAAAAAGACATTTATTAATATTTTATGAGAGAATGTTTGACTATATAAATTAAGGAAAATCCACTATAAATTCAAACTACTGTCACAAAATGTCTGCTTTTAAAAATCACTCAGGAAATGGTTAAAAAGTTTATTGCAGTGGACAAATGAATGACCATCATGTTAACAACACGTTGATCAGTCACTGAAGTGTCACACATTGCAATAGTTTTTATAATAAACTTTTGTTCTGGTTCTTAATCAGTTTCTTTTTATTATTTTCTGAATTCAGTGACGCTGTAGATCACATGTAGCTGAAAAAAAAAGCTAAGAGAAATGTGATCTTTGTGATACTGACGTTCAAAGGACAGCCACCTTGCAAGTGACGACACTATCAGGGTCCATGCGGATATATCTGCAAACAGCTGAAACCCTGTGCTACACAGCCTAAAGGACCACCAAGAGCTTTTACTCACTTGGGTTATAGTGACTGCTAAAAGACAAAAACTGAAATGTGGAAGTTTAACTCCCTTCCACTTGCTGTTTTCCTGCTCACAGGTAGGTAATACTTTTGGTATTAATTTGGGGTGGAAATAGAACAAAATGACCTTTGTTTTCAAATTATTTTTTTTTTAGCCTTTGTTAAATAATAATTTGCAATTTTGTTGAATGGTTGTTGATTGTTTTATTTGGCAGATCTAGTTCTTAGGTTAAAAGCTGACCTACGATTTATTATTTTCACTTGTCTCTTTCTAAAAATGACAATATAAAGTTACTAAGAAACTATCACACTGTAACTTTGTAAACATCAGGAACAGAAAAAAATGTCAACAGATCAATGTATAATTTATGCATTAATGTAGAGATTGACTTTCATCTAATTTACAGTGTAATGTGTAACAACAAAATGCAATGCAATCACAAAACCACCTGGTGTTAGCAGTACAATTAATAGATAAATCAACAGACATTTAATAATCAGCTAATCAGTCACACATCATCTGTCACCAGTTCATTAAATTAATTTCAGCCACGCTACGATTTAAATGATTTAATATGTCGTCAAGGCCCTTGAATGTAAACCAATAAAATGTCAAATATTAACAAATATGTCATTTTAAGGAAATCATTATATTCATGTTTCACAGTGTTTTCTGTCTTATAGAAAATCACTTTATCCACAGAAGCAATGAGCATTGTGGTTTATGTTTTTCTTCTTTTAATTTATATCTCCAATGCATGGAGGTTGTAGGAACCATTACATTTATGTGCTCAGTGATTAAAAATGAATAAAGTGCAAGTGATTGCCACTGGGAACTTGTATGATTAAATGTAGTAAATCAACGCTGAAGATATTCCCCCTTCTGCTCCCCATTTTTGCATATAGCTGATCTATTTTGATAACATATTCCATAGTGTGTCTTTGCCTGCGTCAGCTCTTTCATTTATTTGTGTTTCATTTTTATTTGATACTACTATTACTACTACAAGTAGTAAAAAAAAAAAAAAAAAAAAACATCCTTTGAGGATAAAATTTGATTGACATGTTTTGTTATTTTTTAGTAGTTGGGGGAGAGCGAGAAGATTTCCAAAGCTACCTCCCAGAACAAACAAAAGGCACTGCTGTCACAAAGTATACGCCGTTGGAAAAAACAATCACAATTGTTCGTGGCACGGAAGCAGTACCTTCACAGACGACACACCGAGGCACCGAGGAGGAGCCGACTGCCGAGTTTCCAAAAGCGAACGTGTTTGACACAAAACTAAAGCCAACTAATGAGGGGATGCCAACCACGTCGTTAGCTGCTACTTTACAAAGCATGGGGAATGTTCTCTCCAGTAATGTGCAAAACTCTCTAAAATCATCAACAGCCTTCCGTTCAGAATCAAAAGTCCCACTGAAGTCTGATTATGCAAAGATTGTTTCGTCTTCCACACAAGCCGCACTGGTGTTGACTGATACCTTTGAGCCACATGTCCATTTGTCTGCGAAGGCAGTCAAAGCCCCTCCTTGGTTTTCTGTGCAGCATTCAGTCGGGATTGCCAACTCTGTTATTCCCACATCTGCTGATACAGGACTTTTACCTCCGATCCAATCTGCATCTCCTCCTCATGTAATTGATAACCTGACGGAGCTGTTTAATGGCAGTGATGATTTACGACCTCAAGAGAAGAACATAACAAACCTGGGAGAAAATGTGGCTCTGTCTCGTACAATGCAATTCATCCTCCAGGCTGATCCAACAAAAGATTCAATGAAAGGAAATGATGCCACAGACTTGTGTTTGACCTGTCTGAAAGAAAGAAAAGCAATGTCCAGTGAGAAATTTGCAGCGAGCCCTACTGCGTCACCTCATTTTTCTTTAGGTTCTCTTAGTTTAACTTCATTAAATAGTTTCCATTCTTCTTCAACTGGGGAAAGCAAAGAGGCCAAAGAGAGCAACAATATCAAGAATGCAATAAATTACAACCACACATCTCTTCCTTTTACCCAGAATAAGACTGAGAGAAAAACTGTTTCTTTTTTCTCTCATATCACTGCTGAACTGTCATCTGAAAAACACAAATTCACAACGCTACCACCACGTCGTACTCATCCCAGCAAAACGTTTGTCACAGCAAGTCCTGAGTTAATAGCACAAAATCCCTCATCAAAGCCTTCTTACACCGGTGAGAAACCAGTGAAACATGGACACCAAGAAATATTTAACAAAAATGTCTCCATGTGGGAGCCTCAGTCAAATCCAATGCCTTTCACTCAGAGAAAGGAAAAGGCTCCCCACAGTCTCTCAACAAGCTTGAAAAATCAGGACATCAGCACTGGGCCAGTGAGCAATGCGCCTTTCATTGCTCCCCTCAGCAGTTTTAACAGTCCTTTCCCAAAAGGTCGTGCTCATGCCACTGCTTCACATCCGACAAGAATGAACTCGATTGAAGCTCTTGCTGCAATAACACCCTTCACCCTTCGCAGGCTAACTGTTTCCACAGTCAAAAATCTCAAGTCTTGTTTTCTGACGGGAAAAGATGGGGCTTTCATCTCTGTGTCAAACAGCCAAACAAAACCTACACCTTCATTTCAGACCAAGCAGTCGATATTGACTTTGTTACCAAAGGATTTAACAATTAGGCTTGCATCTGTCACTCATAAACAGTCCCCTGCTAATCTCCAAACAACAGTGAGTACGACAGCTATGACCAGAGTACAAACGTCAACTTTTGCTACAAGGAAAGTTAGACTCAAGGTCTTTGACTTTGACGTCTCCCAGACAGCATTAACGGGACTAAAAAGTATGTCTTTCGATAAGAAACAGAAAGAGGCCCAATCAAAAATCATTGAGGGGAGGGATTCTGAAGGCAACAGGCCTGATAGTAAATTAATAGACTTAGACAACATTCACAACCTGACACTTGGAGATAAGCAAGAAAGCATTTTGAATGTAGTTACTGAAACAGAGGACAAAGACACTCTTCCGTCCAACAGCAACCATGGCGGAGAAATTACTAAAATGTTTCTCAAAGAGGATGGCATCCTGGAAAACAAAAGGCAGGAATTATTAAGATTAGATGATCCTGAAATTGAAAAACGAGCAGCGCAGACAAACCAAAGCCCATACAGAGAGGCTGGAGAAATGAAAGAGTTCATCACCAAGACAAGCAGAGAAGAGCATGTACTTCTGAGACATGACAAAAATACACAACATGGTGAAGTCAAGGATGAGAGAGACGCCAAAAGAGAAGGTGTGACTAAAATAAATACGCAGAATTCAACCCTGGATACTGCTGGAAAGCAGAGACAGTTTTTGGAGGAAAAAGGAGCAAAGGCTGCAAGTGGGGAGGACAGAAAATTTAACAAGGATACTGGGAAGGAGGATGTGACAAATGTTCCCCCTGAACCGGCACCAAATTGGAAAGAACTTAACGGAGACGAAGAGCGCATTGTTGAAAAGCTGTCTTCCTGTCATGGTTTGATTAAAGAGTTGGACGGCTCTGAGCACAAGGGTATTCATCTGGTTGAAAATGCTCCACAAATAAGAGACCTAACAAATAAGTCATTTTCTTTAGAGGTGACAAGCAATCGCCAGCTGCCACACCCATCTGTAAGATCCCAGGCACCAGATCGAACGGAGGAGGACCTTCCAAAAGAAGACATTATGCTACCACTGAAGGAAAACAGTTCTCAAAAGTTTGAGGTTACATTTCCTGCGGCCACCGTGTCAAAAATGTCTGGATTTATTTCTATGTTTACGCCACTTATTCCCCCAAGCAGGAGGGCTGCCACCACAGCTAAACAGCCTTCACTCACAACCCGATTTCAGAGAGCCAAGTCCCACTTTACCGTGAGCAGTTCTCTCAATGTATCAATTATTCAGAGCAACTCAGATCATAAGCATAAATTGAACTCTTCTGTTCTGAGGGCCGAACCAGTTTTACATACAGCGAATGAGCAGGGGCATGCAGAATATGCCAAGCCATCCACACACCAGCAGAGGTATGATGATTCATCTACAAAGACACCCACAGTCACAGTCTTGTCATTTAAACCCCGCATCTCTGTGGGCCCATTTCAGCCTCACCGAGGGCAGACTGCTACTCAGAGGAGTCACTCCTCCTCCTCATGCCCTAACATAACTCCAGGCCAGACATGTCTCTCCAGGGTGTCAGAGCAGGCATCGCATCCAGACACTTTACATACTCCCGCTGTGGAAAACAAGCAAAGATTTCCACAGGCACGGACATCGTCAGTGATCCCTGCGACAGGAATCAATCGTCTTTCTCCCGAAAGCGTGTCACCGATGACGAAACTGGGGACGTTAAGTGGTGACAGGTTGACTGCAACCTACAGATTGCAGAAGCTAAGTAGATCACAGCTGGCCCACTTTGTCCCTGGATCCAAAAGCAGAGAGTCCTTGTTAGCGGCCGCTGGTGAGACAAGTCAAAGAAAAAAGAAAGGGGACGCTATGTTCACGATGACATCCGTTGTGAAACATTCAAATGGAGTCACAGGTGATCAACATACGACTGTCAGGAGTAAACGTGTCGCTAATGACACTGATGAATTCAACTCCTCTTCCCTTCAGACTAAGAATGAGACTAAACAGAATGACCTTTCTGCTGCTGGTGGCAAAGATGAAGCAAACAATATAATTATGACTGCAAAGCATCATCGCTTTGAGTCAGGAAAAGCCGTGCCTTACACTGTAACGGCTACAAATGGGAAATTTGGCCACCACACAAATTATGCTGACACCGTTGATCGAGTTGGCACCGCCACGATTTTCCAAACAGATAATCTTCCCGAAAGGCCTAAAATACAATCTGATGATGAGCCTGACTCATTGTTTGATATTGAGCTTCGTCTGGCAAAGACGAATGTAAGGCACAACAGCCAGCCTCTGTCACAGCAGAGTGAGAGTAACAGTTCAGGCCTGATTACAAATAGGGATTCAAGCACTGACCGTGCAACCCACAAAGTAACACGCCAGACTTTCGACCAAGCAAGACACATTATTTCTCAATTTCAGATAAACGCAAATAAAACCGCTGACTTTGTCTCTCTGACAGAGACTCCCGCTGAGTTCAGAGGTTTTAAATCTCTGCTGGCCACGAGTGGGACTCTGCCAGACAGTAAGAAGTTCACTCAGAAGGCAGCTGAGTACAGATCTCAGCCCTACGCTCATTCCAATCCTTTGACTCAGAGAGAGCTTCCCATAACTCACACTTTTGACAAGCTCACCCCCGCTGTTTCGAGAATAAAAACAATGGAAACACATAGTGTGCAGGAGCAGCCAGAGGAGGAGAGTCTTGTACGAGCTGCCGAACAAGGCCAGCATGCCCTGCTTTCTGTGACTGCATTATCACATGTTATTAATACAGCAGAGTCTGGCTTTTCAGAGGTGGCCCACAGTGCCAAAGACTCATATGTCCAGACACCTGCAGCTTCTGAACAAATGAGCTATTTATCACTTAACGGGATGAAATCAGTTCCTCTGAATGTTTATGCAGAGCGCTCACAAGATTGGGTAGATAAACACAAGAACCGCACGTTGCCTAAAAGAACCTCAATAAGCCAAGCAATCTTTGGACATGTGACAGATTTTGTACCTCTTGCAGAGATCCCACCCACAGAGTTTGTTAATAAAATCAGCTGTAGCAATACTGGGTGTACAAAGGCTGATGAAACTACTGAGGCAGCCGTGATTGATCCTACAAAGGAAATGTTCAAAACTCGAATCCCAGAAAAAAATGATTTCCTGGCCCAAAATGCTAATAAAACAAAGTCCGGAAGCAACTCGAGCTTTCATCGCTCGTTACCTGGAAAATCTGCTCCCCAGGCTGTCAAGCTCAAAGTGTTGCATTTATCAGTCACCAGTAAACGGGAACAGGACGACACCAGTGATGACACAGTGTCAACAAAGGCCAAAAGTACATCAGATGAAACTGTTCATTTGGAAAGAATAGACGCACCTCAGCGGACTCGGTTTGTGACGACAACAACACAAAGACGCTTTCAGAACACCTCTGGAGTTGTTGCAACAGAGGGCACACTGTCTGAGTCTGGAGCAGCTGCTGTGGAAACCACAATAAAGTCCACTGAGAAGACGCTGCCTGTTGAAGGAAACACCAAAACACAATTAGACAGAAGAGCAGGCAGAGCCAGGATGCTGGCAGAACAAAATGTCAGTAGGTCACCGCGTGCCCATGCTAAGGACGAGACGGCGAGCCCGGAGTCTGGGAGCAGGCTGTTAGTGTCAGAGCCGCAGACTAAATCAGAGCTCCCAAGGCTGAACCAAAGGAGAAGGACATCACCTCGTCAGTATGTCTCTGGGTAATGTTATGTCTTCTATCATTTCTATTATTAACCTGGTAACAGATTAAAGAAAGGTAGAGGGGACTTTTATATTAAGTATGCCAGATACTAATAATACAGACCACTGATTCATTGGATTTCATTTACAGAATCATCTTTAGAAATTACAATATCGTCCAAAAATGGATATAGTAATTTAAAAAAAGGCTTATCAAAAAGGAGTTTTGATGCACTGTACAGCAGACGTACAACCATGAACAGCAATCACATGATCTTTAGAGCAGTTTTTGGAATTTTTGCATTTTTGGCCAGTACCACATTTTGCTTGAAATTACAATCATTACGTCCCCTGAGCTTGTCAGCAGAGGGAATCATGAAGTGATTTAAAATTTGCGGTTAGACAGCTGTGGACCAACGTCAGCAGATGGCACGATGTCTCATCACTGAATGAGGAAACTTCACAGCAACATTTCTTCAGCTCCATTATTTCTCCACAGTCTGAGACTTTACTTTACCAAATCCAATGCAGCATTCACTTTTACTTGAAATGAGGGCTGCTCAGATGATTTTGTGGTTGTCTTTTATTCAGAAGAAACTTTGGGACAGTTGGAGTCCATGTTGCAGCTAGCTCTGCAGCTATTAGACGCTAGCAGTAGAGCCAGCAGAGCTAGTGTCAATCTGCAGATTGTGAAACTCTCCAAACTAGTTAATTTTTGTAAAACAATAGTTTTAAGACTGAGGTTATTGTGTTGCCTTTTTTTATCTTTTTATGTCATGAGTTTACCTACTATTAGGTAAACTCGTGGATAGAAAGGTCAGTAAGATATGGGCTTGTTTTGTGTTTACCTGTGGAGGGAGTCGGTGAGTCAGAACTGTCAAGCAAGCGCTCTTCTCCATATGGCTATTAAAAAAATCATTCTGGATTCTCTTTAACTGTAAGCCAAAATTAAGAGAAATAAGTTGTTTACATATTTACAATTTTTTAAGTTGAAAATTGAACTACTCAAGCACATTTTTTAGTAACTTAATAATTTTTTTTTCATTGAATTTTCACTTGAAAATGCCAAATTTGGCTATTGTATCTTTTACTTTTTGATGATCTTTATCAAACTGCTGCTAAATTCAACTGATGGAAAATTCTGCCGTTATTGTGTAAAATATCTCTGAATACAGACACAAGTCCATCACAGATATTTTCATTTCCTCTGTGAGCACAGGAAAGTAAAAAAAATAAAATAAAATAAAATAACATAAAATAAAACAGCTCTCTGGATCCTCCGTAGGTTTACCTTGAGGGGTTTAAATATTTGAACTTTTGAAATGGATTTTGGTCAGACTGCACTGAGAGCTTGGTGAACATTTGGAACAGAGCTGAGCTGTTGACTATTCTATAAATTACTATCATAAATCATTTTAACCTCTGAATGCAAAAAAGTGACAAAGTAAATGCATTTATCTTAGATGTTCCAACTCCTCTCTCAACCGTACAGCGACTAATTGACACAACCAACTATAAATAATATAAAAATAAAATCTCTTAACAGGGAATTACAAATTAAATCCTGATGCAAAACAGCGTAGGTAATCTTATGTGGATTCTGCATTTAGTTTTTCATGACTTCAGCATCAATTGTTTACGTTTGTTTATTAAGCAGCAACTCCTTTTGTTGTCTGAAACAAACACAATCCTAGTGACAATGCGTTATCCATCTTTTATTTATTCTCCGCTCACTTATTCTTTTATCTTCTGGTACATCTCTCAAGGGCAAACGCAAGAATGCAGTCAATAAGACAGGTCATTTCTGTGTTGAAATAACTGGCACGCCACAGGAAACTCTGCTGGAGCTTCACAACAAACATTATATAAGAGGGTAGAAACCGTGCTGTGAAATTCTGTACATCAAAGTATTTCAGCATCTGCCATGTACTAGTGCATCTCAAAACATTTGAACACTGCATAAAAGTGTAACGATTCTTGCCATTCGTCTCAGAAATAGAAACAGTCATTTTTGTTGGGATTCATTGGACATTATGACCTTTTGTTCTTATTTCTCATGAGAAGTCGTTGTCTGTCTGGTTATTGTTTAATTATGACAATGAAGAAAAAACAATGATGTCGCCTTTTGGGTTAAAGTACCAGAGTCCGTTGTTTGTGTGGAAGGCCGCCAGCAGGCTGTTGGTCGAGTTTTTTTCCTGCAAAGAGGCTTTTTGGTGGTTACAACAGCAACAAGGATACAAAATTATAAATCCATACACTTCAAGATTACCATTAGTCCTATGTGTCTATGGTGATGAATTGCATGATGCTTTAACGGTAAAGTCAAATTCGGCAAGCTGTAACTATGAAAAAGGTGAGAATAAATAAAATTGTCTATAACATTTCACATAAATATAATTTAAAATAGACAAGAAATCCCATTACAAACAATAACGAAATATTGATCCACTACTAGTGTGACAGAAATTTCAGATGACATCTGTGGCAGTGGAAACTACACCGCAGAAATGAGGCTGAAGACGGGAACAAGTGTGGAGCCTGGTGATGCGGTGGCAGCCAGAGGGAACCTCAGAGTGATTATCAATCTGAAGACAAGCAACAGTCAGATAAACCTTGGCGTCACCGCCTGTTGCCTGTCACCGACTCCTCAGCTGGACTTCAACAACTCCACCTGCTGCTTTTCTTTCAGGTAAAACTGGAACGAGTCAAAAATGGCAGATGAAAAAATTTTGTGTTGAGTTTTTGTGGGAGCTGAAAAGCTCATTGAAAATGCAGTTAAACTGCAACATTTTAGGCAAAAATTGTGCATATATATGAAGCAGATATAGCTGGTTTGATTTTAGATGGTTATCAGAACATGAGAAATTTTGCTTATTTACAAAAGAAGAGATATTTCATAATATCTACAACATGTTTTAATAGCTGAATATTTTTAGTAAACATGAGCAGCCTGATGTTCTCTCATGCCAGCATAGAAAAAGAGATAGAAATTTATTGCTATCCTGGAGACTTAGACACATTGCTGTTTAAATGCACAGACTAGTATGTCAACGCGCCAATAAACAAAGTGTTCATACTTGTTTAAACAAGAAAACAACAGCTTTACAAAAGTAATTTGATCTTTCATTTGAAGTATCGATTATGTACAGATTAAGCCACTTAATCAGTGCTTAAGAAAAACCCTTAAGCTACTCTTCAGTGCTACTCTTTACCCTTCAGTTGGGTTGTAAGAAGTCCAACTCAAGATTCAATAAAGTTTTCCAGTATTACTATTAGTATCCTTTTTAAATGTGATTATACCAATGTCAAAGCATTATAACTCTTAACGCTGACCTTTGCCTGACATGATTTGTTTCCTATTAAGCTTTCACCTCTCACCAATATTAAATATTGATCATTTTTTGCGCTCTGTTGCCGCCTTTATGTCTACTAATCAGTGCGGCTTTGGCTTCTGGAGACGGCAGGGCCTTGAGTTTGATTTCACGAAGAACGTCTCAACCAAGTTTACAAAATCCATTTGTGCTTGTCTCTCAGGCCAGGAGCGGAGCCGCCGGGGATCACGCTGCTGCCCAGCGCCTTGTCAACCAGTGCCAGCTTTACCATCAGTCTCTTCCAAATGATTAATTACTCAGTGGTGTACCTACACTGTGATCTCAGTGTCTGCCTGAGGAACCACTCTGACTGTGAAAGGGTAAGATTGCAGTGGGTTCACAGAGCACTGCGGTGCAATGAATGTAGGGGAATGAAAGAATGAGCTGAGAGTGATTTAAATGTGACGGGCTAAAGTGTGACACTATGGAGCGTGGAGAATGACAGATGGAGAATGAACTGGCTTTGGGGGATAAATAAGAAAGAGAGAAAAGAGGGGAGACAAAGGTGGGTTGATATGTGTTACAATATGCAAAGCTGAATTGCTTTTAGTAAATCAAAAATGAAATGAAATATGTAGTTAGAATACAAAAAATAAAAAAATCTTGTCATAGCAATTCTCTGGAAGCTGATTTTCAAAACGTTTAGCAGAGTCTAATGTTAACGTTCTGTCTGACAGCCAAGTTTGAAACATGGCATTAGGATGAAAGAGAGCTTTGCAAAGTAACAGAAACACTTTTTTCTGTGAGTAGCAAAGGATGCGGATGCTTTGATACCAGCTTCTATAACTCGGTGTTGTTGCAGTGACTCGTCTGATTTAATAGAAAGCTGTGAATCATCTGACAAGCACGTCTTTTAGGCTAAATGTGAAGCCGGGTGAAAAACTCTGGAGACTCATTCAGAGGTCTATTTTTAAAGAGCACTTCTGAAAGATCTCAGAACAGCCAAGTCTTGAATGCTGCTATGGTCTCCATGTGAATTTGATGGTTAGTTATTTACTTTTCTGGTTTGAATAGCTGTTTAAATCACTTTCACTCTTTGACACATTTAGACATTTTCAAAAACACACAAAATTTCTAGATGCATTAAATCTGAATACATGCAAAAATTGTTTTTTTTTTCTTTGGTTTGCACACAAATAATTCTGCATATGGATGTCTGGACATCCATGCATGTCAAAGTCCCCCTATGAGGCCAGTTTTCTATCCACTTGGTCGTGTACATAGCTGAGTTTGTTACCCGTGTGGGCTGGACTTTGCCATTTATCTCCAATCTTGTGTGGGTTATTTATCAACAGGATCTCGAGAGATAGTTTTGAGAGGACGGAATCCGTTCAGGGATCCTCTGGGTCTCATTTTACTTTTTTTGCAGATGATCTGGCTCCATTAGTGTCTTCAAGCATGATGTTAGCTGAGTTGCAGTCTAGTGTGAAGCAGCAAACATTAGTCAGCTCCTCTTCTCAAGAGGGGAAAAAAAGGTGGACTGCTCCCTCTGGGTCGGGGATTAGTCGCTTCCTCGAGTAGAGCAGTGCCAAGTTTCCTCTTGTGTCATTCAGTGAAAGATGGAGCACAAAATGTGCAGATAGATGAAATGCTCTGAGCATTTGTAATGATTTGGGATACCCCAGAATTACTTGTAAAGAGTAGCGACAGAGAAAGAGGTGTGTTTCTGTCGTAAACCTATTTTCCTTGAAGTCCCCCTGAGATAAATAAACAAGAAACAGATTGATAGAGGTAACATGGACAATTTTATACGCATGAATAAGTCTTTCGTCTACTGGGATATTTAGCTATGTGCTGCTGCAAGAACTGAAATGTGAGCACAGCTGTGTGAAGATGAACTTGATAAAAAAAAAAAAGCAAAGATTGAAAAAAGCAGGCTTTCTTATTTTGGTTCTGAAATCATAAGATCAAAAACCTCTTTGTGGAAAACGAGTAAACAAAATACTAGATTTTTGCCTTTTGTACGACAGAGTATTGTGCAGAAATCATAAGAGTACAAATGAGAAGGTAATGTAAACCAAAAGGTCATTCCCGAAGCAGACTGTTCGCATTCTCGGCTCAGACCTGTGATCCTACTGCAAAAAACTGCAAGATTTTGTTATTTTCATGAAGTCCCAAAGTCTTACCTCATCTCCAAAGAGGTAAGACACAATGAGTCAGGGACACATTTCTAAAAAGAATAGAGTAAATCGAACAATATATTTTTAGAAATTATACAGAGAGAAACTGGCATGTCAACGTAAATCATTCAAGGTTTGTTTTCTTCCAATCTTGTTGTTAATTTTAGTTTTTGCTCTATTTCTGTCATTTTCTGTGAGTGGATCACTTGAATTTCTCAGACACAAACCTTCTCACTGTACCTTTATGCATGTCACTTTGAAGTAAAGGAATTTATTTGTTGCACTGACAGTGTCACGCCAAGAGCAGTCAGTTTTAAATTTGTGCAGTTTTTTTCTTCCTGATACAGCGGTTTATGTTCACACCCTAAAACAAATTTTATAAAAATCTTTTGTGTCGTCTTACGTGTCAAAAGTGACCCAGAAGCATGTTTAGCTGTAGAAAAAAATACCTTAAACTATTTTTTTCCAACTTGAAATTTCATGAATTTTTCTAAATTGATCCTGTCTTTAGAAAAAGTGATACTTTGTTTTTGTTTATGTTTCTTTGGGCTGTTCACCACTAGTGTACAAGGATTGTCTTTTGGGTCATTTCTGACCCGTGAAATTATAAAACCATTTAAACAGCAGAGAATAGAGTTCACCTAGAAAAGTGAACTCTATTTTCCATGCTGCCTATCAAATAGAAGCTTCAACAAATATCCTGCTGAAATGTTTTTAAAACATACACTGATAAATATTTATATAGATTGCGTTTCTTTTGTGATACAACCATCCTCCATCATGGGTTCCAGCTACTCCATCATATCTCCTACTCTTATATACGGTTTTTTTATTCTTTCTGCAGCAATGCCGTCAGCAGCGGAGTACGTTTCCTTCTGAAGGTACGGACGCTGTCGTGGCCAGTCTTCGAAATCGCATATCCTTTGGGCCGGTGTTGAAACAAGCAAAAAATTCAACCTTCCCCACGGAGATAGGTAATTATTAGCTGAGTGCAAAAAAAACAAAAACAAACAAACAACAACAACAACAACAACAAAAAAGACAATCAATCTGAGATAACGCTGCTCCAGGACAGGAAATGAGAGATGACTGTGCCGTTTGTCAACAGAGGGTGAAGAATGGAGCCATATTGTTAAGTGGCTCTGTGTGCCGAAATATATACTGTGTATTTGGCCCTTTATGAGCTCACCAAGAAATACTTTTTGTTTATTTTTCTGTGGGATTTTTCAGATCCGTCACAACTGGATCTGGTTTTGGTCTTTGTCAGCCTGGTGGTTGGCTTCTCCCTCATCTCTTTGTTGCTGCTGCTGGTGTGGCTAGCCTACCATCGGAGGGCCATCTGGCTGCTCCACTCTGCAGCTCCGTCGCGAGCCTGTTGCGGCTGCCTACGCCCGGGAGGCGACTTGATCTCACCGTGACCAAGGAGGAGCCGCCGCCAATTATGCTGATCAAGTCCCCACCAAAATAGCTGCAAACAATTACATTAGTCAACAGACAGAGGGGCAGTCAATCATATTAGGCGCAGAGCAGAAGCGGCCGGTCTCGCCGCCCGGCGTAGGACAGAATACACAATGAGGTGCAATCCAATTCACACCTCCTCGCACAGGTGACACAGCTGTTGCAGTCAAATTTCACACTTAACCATGAAAAGTCTATTATCATCTGCTGAAAATAAACACCAGCCCTAAATAGAAAAGCTGCTCTGATCCCTTCTCTCACTGGGTGGAAATCAACAGGCCTGCCTATAACACTTGAATGAGTGGATAACTAAGAAATAATAGTTTGAGACGATGTATGCGTTTGTGGTTTAAAGTCGTTATTGAGTTTCTTTGACAAATCATTCTGGGAAAATGCCACTTTCAGCTAAGCTGTTACTGCAGTAGAGTTTGCTTTGCAATGTTGTGTCATAATATGTAATACAGTAAGCGATGTGGATGGCTTGTTGATTGTCTGCACTTGCAACAAATAACCAGATCCTTAATCCGAATCCTTAAAACTAACATTTAAAATATTATGGTGTGAAATGGTCTTTTTTTTTTATTTTCATTTTTGGTATTTCTACGTTTCAGCAGTTCTTGCATCAATGAGTGCTGGAAAACCCAACTACAACCACCTAAAAGGCAGAAACGCAAACCTAAAGCCTGATCTGAAAGGAAAAGAAAATTAAATAAATGACAGTTAATGTAAAGAGCAATCAGGAACTAATCATACTGATTAGAAAGACAGATGGATAATATATTTTTCATTATCACAAGAACAACAAAGAAAAGGTTTTTTTTTTTTCAGTCCAAAAACTAAACAACTGCAAAACGAGGCCATTATACGGCTTAGGCCAAATAAGCTGGACATATGGATATGAGGCACAGAAATGTAAAACTCCTGCCATACCCCAAGTTGTGACACCCTGGGCAGAGTTCCCTACCTAAATTAGCTCTCAGTTAGAACCTCGATCGAGTCATTCCAATAAATTAATATGCTTAGATTTAAGCCGTTTCACTCTAGCTCTGGATCATGCGTTGCTGTTCTGCGAGTAGGTGAAAGAAACTCCTCACCAGACAGCAGGTCTACGATATTCTCAGACTGGATTTTCTGGGGTTGCCTCGTATTTAGCTCGATCCAATTGTCACAGCAACTCTGACCAGCAGAGTCTCCATCCCTGCTGAAGGAGAGAATTCCCACTGAAGGGATGTTTTGTTTAGATTTATACACAATGCTATTTTATTTTATTTTATTTTATTTATTTATTTTTTTAAAGACACATAACATTTTAAATGCAGAACAAAGAGTTCTAAATTCAAGACTCAGAAAATGTTCTGCATGTTTGCTGTGTCTTCTACTAGTTATGTGGCTTGTAGGAAACGACAAATGCAACATTTTATGACAATCTTTAAACAAGGCATTTCATCATATAGCTCTTCCATAACAACCCAATGTGTGGTTTACAATGTATAAAGATTTTCCCGCCTGAATCACGGATTTCTGTCACTTCTCATCCATCCGTCCATCCATTGAGCATTTGACTGCTTTTCAAATCCTTTCTGCAGCCTGTCAGTTCAGGTGCAGGACCAGATCTCAGCTTTATACTTGTGACATACATATTTTTTATGTTCAGACAATGGATTGGATTGCGGGGGGTGCACAGTGTTGTTTTCAGATTAAAATATCAACTAGGGATTTCCCTGCATGGAGTTAGCATGTTCTCCATGTGCATGCATGGATTCTTTCTGGGTACTCCGTCCTCTTCCCACTCATTGTGTTGCCCCATGATGGACTGCTGACCAGTCCAGGGTGAACCTCGCCTGGTCTTAATGATGCTGTTTGTTCATTAATGTTTGAGGCTTTCACACAGAATCTATTTTGAGTGGTTTTGCAGTAAAACCAAGACGTAGGTTGGAGTTGCAAATGAATATGAACAATCAGAAAACTTACAAATAAACAGGAGCAGGTTTGAATTACGAGTATAGATTAGCTATTGCTCATAACAGAAAGAACCAGAGAAGAACAAAGCAAGCCAGGGATCTTTTATATAAAGAGGAGGGAGTGGAAATGACAAAAGAATCAGGACAAGCAACTACAGGCTAATAGATGTAGGTGGGGAAGGAGCTGATAGGGACAAATAAGGAAATGATCACCAGCTGGGGCGGGGAGCTGACTGCTACGCTGAGGTGAGGTGAAAAACAAACAGAAACAAAGAAAATGGAAATGAAAAGAATAGCTGAATCGCACATAGAAATAAATACCAATCTAATGAACCATATCTAAAACACAGACAATGAGAATACCTGAACTGACAAAAGTAAACAAAAATGGCAAGATGGTGAAAAAGAGTAAAGAAACAACCAAATCAGGAAATAACAAATTAAAAAAAAAAAGTCATGCTTGTTGAGAGTTACAAAAAAGCCAACAAGCCCTAAAGTCTTAGTCACGTTATACATTTTTTTTACACATAAAAGACAAAACTCATCACCCTTTAAACATTTCTTTTCATTTAGTTATGTTTGCCAACATCTATGCTCTGAGCATATGGACGGGAGCGTCTCGAGTTAAACTATTAGAGGACATGAGGGGCGATGGAAAAAGCCTGTAGCTCTACCCAGTCAGCTTAGCCAGAGTGGTGGAGCCTGCTAATGCGATTGGCTGACCCTGCGAGATGTGGCTTCCATCAATGAAGACAGACTTCTCCCCTCAGGTAGCCTATCAGAAATCTGATCACGACTGCCTGGTCTTCATTGGAACATCAATCCGTGGGTCTGTCCTAAATAATAGTGGGAGTTAGTGAAGCATGAAAGTATGGCTGTCAGAGAATATTAAATTCATCTTTCACCCCCCATCCTCATGCATAAGGCGAGTTGAAAGGTTTTGTGTTTAATAGTTCATTACTTTGACCAGAGTTGACTCTCAAATGGGAAGTTTTCTGTTCATGTTGGTTTTTTTTTTGTTTTGTTTTTTTCTTCTGGGGCTTTCTAATTCCCATTATTTGTTCCACAGTGTGTTGGTACAGTTGCTGATCTCTAATCAACGAAAGCCAAACGTGATTCATTTCTGACCCTGTGGGTTCTAGGTGTGGCTGGCGTTCCACAGCGATATCTGGTATTGGAGTTGACTTCATAATCACAACTAACGGTGTTTTTAAAACTGAGGTATAAAAGCTCACAGCATTTTGAAAAGAGGAAGAAATGAGAAAACAGTCCTGACGTGTAGCTGTGCTCTTACGAGTTTTACGGCATGAACAAAAATCCTAAAGAATCACATTCGCTTCGCCGCCGTATGACAGTTGGAAGGATACAAAAAGATGTGACGAGGTGTTGCCCTGTGTAAGTGGGTTGCTCACAATTTAGAGTCGAGGACAAAAGATTTGCGTTATATGCTCAGCAGGGGGCATATTGGATTTAGATTTGCTAGGAATGAAGAAACCTGTGGGCCAAATGTCCCATGGATGCCAAGAGGCCTCCAGGAAATGTTTATTTTTTTGATGTACTTATGTGGTTTCTTTATTTTACGACTGCAACACGACCTGATGTCTCCACATAATCAGGTTTTAAATGGACCTGAAGTGTGGGGTGATATAAACCAGAGCATCAGGCGGGAGTAAAAGGGAAGGGTAACACGGAGCATCCTCGTTTTCTCATTTTCTTTAAAGACACTCCCTTCATTTAAAGCTGATAGTTTAAAGCTTTGCTGTCAAACAGCAGGTTTCATGAATGCTTCAGGGTCACAGAGCTGCTTCAAGAAGTGTTAAAAATCCATCAATCTTGCCTGAACAGTAGATCGACAAACTTAAATGTGTTTTTATTTGGCATTTGTTTTGTCTAATATTCAGAAAAAAAAGCCAAATAAAAATACATTTGAGTTTATTGCATCAATAATGATGCAATAATGTATCAATAATGCAGAACTCACCATCCACCCAAATTCACAGACAGGACATGTAGAGCATTAGTGAGCGAAGCAGCCAAAAGGTAACTCTGTAACTGTTTAGCAATCCACTGAAATCTATATTTGAAAATTGAGGAAAGCTGTTGACATGGCAACCACACGTACACCATTAGTCCAGTCCTTATGAAATCCTGCCATTGTTGAAAGAAAGCCGTAAGACGCTCTGCTCGCAAGTTGCCACAAGCAATACAGAAAATGTGTAGAAGGAAGGAGACCTTCTGAAAATGAGAATGAGAGATTAAACAAACTTTCGTCATGACCTTGAACGCATCATCCCCGTGCATGTTTTCAGCACGGTCAAAAAAACTGGTCAGAGTAGACAGAAAGATAGACTGACCCAATACGTATATTATTATTATATTATTTTTAGGTTTCTTTAGTTCATTTTGGTTAGATTGGTCTTACTTCTGTTTTTTCTTCTGTCCTTTCTTAGTAATTCTACTTCAGCTCTTGTGTCTATTCTAAGCTACTCTAGTTTAATGATGTTTCCTATTTTTAGTTTTGCTTTACTGTTGCATTCATATCCAAGTCACCTGTGTACTCTCCCACGCCCCATGTGCCACTTTCTCCCTCTCTCTCCCCTCACACCTGCAATCAGTTCGTTAATCAGCCCCGATCGTTTTTTTTTTCACCCTCACAGTGTTTTACCCCGTCTCCTCCTCATGCTCCTGGCTGGTTCCTCCTGTTGTAATATTGGAAATTTGTGTTATATTCCTGCTGGTTTTTGCAAGTTTTCCATTGATTTTTGCATAAAAACATTCCTCACCTATAAGCTGCCGCTGTCTCTCTGCATTTGGGTCCTTCATCAGCCAACCTACAACATGGCAAAACACAAGCAGGCAATAAACTTTTCACGTTTACCCCAACGCTTTCTGTTGGCCCGACATATAAAATCTCAATTAAACACATTGAGTTTTGTGTGTCATCTTAATGGAAAAAAACGTCAATATTATTGTCAAGCTGCATATGATAATGTGGTAAATGATATGCAATAAGAGCTCAAATGAGAGTCACTCATTGCAGTCTTTCTCCTTCAGGGCAACACAGTTACTCTCTGCTTTCAGAAAAGCTTAATTTAATCATTTTTTTATTTGTATTTTTTTTTTCTTTTTACTATAAATGAATTTAGGCCTTGCCTAATTACACAGCAAGTTTCTTTAGAGGATAAACAAAAATTCATTAAGACTGAAAAACAGCCAAACAGTTTGAGGCCGTAAGTGGAAAAGTCCTCGAGGCACAAATGCTAACATTTTATCTTTCTGTCTCAGAGGCTTAAAGCAAATTAGACTTTACACAAAATGTGAACAAATTTTTCGCACGCTTAATAATAAATACCTAGAATCATTACATTGTTGATATGCATAATTAAAACATATTCAATAATTGCTTCATTAAAACACGTCTTCCACCAGAATTTTTTTTATTTTTTTTTTCACCGGTAAATTACATTTCGCAGCTTCCTGTCCTTACCTAACCTTGTGTGATAACAACAGAGTCATTTTAAATGCACTCCATTTCGGGAAAGCTTTGATAGTTTCTCTAATCTGAAAGAAACCAGCTGGCGTTGAGGTTTCTGTTCAATTCGTGAAGAGAATACAGAAAGCTATCTGCGTAAAGACGTCCACCAACAAAACTGTTATAAAATAATGGCAAACACAGAGTTCAGGAAGCTGGGAGAATAAAGTCCTGCTGAACGGGTTACACAGAGAGACTGATGTCGCTCATGTCCCAGCGTTAGGTGTAGGTTATGGTGGGAAGACAGATAAAGTCCCTCAGTTTGATTTGAAAACAAACTGAGATCTTAGTAACGTATATATTTTGAGACAAGCCTGAAATAAGCTTGGATATTTTCAGCTGTCTGGGAACATTTTGCTATTTCCAGTGGTCATCAACCTGATTTCAAAAACAGCAGTAATTTTTTTTAAACCACTGATTTAAAAAAATGTGGGCTCAAATAAATGTCTTGTTGAACTACAATGAGATAGATGGGCGGTTCATTAGGGTCACTGTAAATATAGACTTTAATCTTTATGTGCGTAAGTATGATTTCAGCCAGAATAACTGATACTCTGTTGTTAAATTAAAAGTTTATATTATCTTACCATCGAAATGGAGAGATTGTAGGTTTAAATTGCATTGCTTAGATTACAGAGTTGTTCCTTAAGAAACCATGAATGTTGGAAAACTGGTTGAGCAACATGACAACACAACTTGGTAAGAGCACTCCAGCTCCGCCCACAAAGGGCAAAGCTCTACCTGTATGCTATGAATGTTCCTGTATACCTGAATGAGTAACAGGTTCCCGCAGATCGGCTCGGTGAGATGGATCTGTAGGATAAAAGCTGTTTCTGTTTAGGACTGGACTCTATCGGTGGCCTGAGGATCCTTGTACGAATGGATCGCTGTGACTCATCATCACCTGGACAATTCAGGGACTTCAAGAGGGACGACTTTGAGGCTGACTGGATTAAGGTGGCCGAAGGTAGATTTGGTCATGTGTACCAAGTCAAAGTCAAGGTCTGGCGGGAAAAATGTGCTCTGAAAACCTTTGATGCAACCTTGACTGCCAACAACTCTTACAGGTATGAAATACATTCAGCTCTCTGGAAGGTTTTTCATCTTGAACAATTCACACATTAAGGACAACAAGGATTTTTAAAAAAGGAACTGGGTGCATACATTTGATTACATTGACTGGTGTTCCACAATCCTCCAGCTTGTGTTATGGATTAAAAGTTCCTGGCTTGTTCTTTGACATCAGATTAACATCAGACCCAGTTAAACTTCACCCGAGGGAGACAGGTTGTATCAGCTCATTGAAACCTGGCCAAATCTGAGTGTTCCCAAACACATACTGGTTTTGGAGTGGATGAATATGGTAGATGTTAAAGTTTTCAAAGTTTAACATTTGCTCAGTTTGATCTATGTTCCAGAGGTCAAACTGAGGCAAAGAACAGAGTAAATTGAGTTAAATCAATGAATTAAATAAAAAAAGAAGTTTTTAAATAACTTCCTGGAATTTTGTCATACACTTGCTAGAAGTTCACAAACAACGATGTGTGTGTACATGAGTTATTTTTATGCCGTATGTCTGATTTGACCTTTTTAAATAGCAGACAAAACATACATTTATATTGTGAGGACTTTTTAAGGATTTTATAAAGATGTTTCCACCTGTCTCTCTCTGGTAGACAGTACAAGAGCCAAACGGTAAATAGAAAAACAATACTGCATGAAGCCACTCTGGATGATCGCATTGCTGCTCCATGTGACTGTGTACTATATACCACTGCTTTACCATCATAACTCAGGTCATTGTTACTAATTACCTTTGCAAAAACCAATTGATGGTTCTTTTCATCCTACACTCATTGCATTGTTTACTTATGTTTACCAGTAAATGACAAACAAATCTAATTTCACTTGCATGCATCCAGATCTTTATTGTTTTTTAGCAAAACAACCCTGCGGTATAAAAAACACAGTTAGTGACTTTCAAGCTCGTTTTGTTTTTGAAAGCATGTAGACTTTTGGACCACGGTCTGTATGTTTTAATATTCTTTAGTAAGTCAAAACTACAAATATTTCCTCATTGTTTTCTTTTTTTCTATTATCTTACTTAACAGGAAAACAAAAGATGTATTGTCCAACATGGCCAAGCTAAAGTTTAAATACATTCTGTCCATCTACGGCGTGTGCAGCGAAGCCACAGCTGTTGTCATGGAGTACATGAGTAATGGATCCCTAAACAATCTCCTAGCCAGTCACAACTTCATGTGGCAAAAGAAGTTCCAGATGATCCATGAGATTTCCATGGCCATGAATTTCCTTCACAGCACCAAACCTCCGCTGCTTCATCTTAACCTCAAGACTTCCAATATCCTGCTGGACGATCATCTTCATGTCAAGGTCAGTGAATCACCTTTCCAGATAATATTCATCAGTGCTGTATGATGATGAGTTATTTCAACTCTTCTTGCCTTAGGTTTCAGATTTCGGTCTCGTCCACTGGGAGGATGGCATGTGCAAGGCGACGTTCATGGAGCGCCTGACGGCGAGAGGCAACATAAACTACATTCCTCCTGAGGTCTTCACCGAATGCTCCGATTCGCCAGGAACTGCGTTTGATGTTTACAGGTGACCTGCTTGGGGGGGGGGGCTGCTTTCAGCGTCCACAATCAGAGTCTCTGTATTTAATTTTTTTATTTTTTGATTCAGTGCACAACCCAAAATTCACACAGCATAACCTTGTTCTCTTCTGTATTCTGGATGTTTCTGAGGTTTTCCAGTCAAAGAGACATTGAACATTTTGCTCCCATCTGACTCACTCTCTCTTGCCCCTTTTTTTCTTAATATTTCATTGGATGTCTGGAAGAAGGACAGGAAAAGTTCTCAGTGCCCTTTGCGTGAAAGAGCATATGTCACAAAGTTTCCTGAATGCACATAATGTAAAATGATACATGTATTATTGAAAATCCTTTTCCTGCTTTGATCTGCAGCTTCGGGATAGTGATTTGGGAGATACTGACACAGCAGAAACCCTACACAGGTAGGAATTAATTATGTGAAATGAATCACATCTCCACATCAAACAAATTTATTACTCTTACTTTAGCAAAGACCCATGTAACATTTAACAAGGTGAAAACGTGTTTCTTAGACTAAAATTCACTGAGGCTTCAAAGATCTTACCGCTGTATTAGAAATTAAGTTGATCCTATGCCATGTATTCATAGAAAGTCTGTTTTATGTGTCATAATAACAGAAGACAATTGAAACATGATCTGTTTGCTGCATTTACAGATGAGAATCTAAAAGTTGCATTTAACCTTCGTTACTGTGACATTGCCGAAGCATCTAGTGATACTGACAGGCTGGGGAAGAAGAGCACAACTTAAGAGAGGCAGGCAACAGGCTTTTATTTACTCTGGGGGAGCTGTAAGAATTTCACAGCTCTGGTGAGACAATAGTGGCTCTTCATGAACTATGAAAAAATGCTGAGGATTAGAGAAAATTACTGCACATGAACCTGAACAAGATTAGAAACTGGAGTAAAAGTTCACCTTTGAGCATTGCAGCAATTTAAACATACAACTAGATCTACAATCAGATGTTTAAGATTAAATTAATCCTTGTGTTACAGTTCAAAACCTAAGTCCAATGTATAATCTATGGCTGGACTTGAAAACGGAGGATCGAATGTGCTCTCCGACCAATCTGACAAAGCTTAAGCTCTGCTGCAAAGAAGAATGTACAAAACTGTTAGTCTTTAGATGTGCAAAAACAGCATAGACATACCCCAACAGACGTGTACAGAGAGAAAGAGAAACACTTCATTTAACTACATTTGAGTTAAGGTGTGCAGGTCTAGGAGAAACCCATGCAAAATGAATATTCATATATCACATGCAGCAAAAGAAAAGTTAATGACAAAAATCACAAGCTATGAAATTCAAGGACCTAAATGGTTTAATTACAGCACAAATGACATTCAAAGATAATAGACGAAAGCTGTACTAAGTTTCTTTCGTTAGTCCAATGAGGAACTATGTTTAACTGCTGAAGATGAAAGGCTTTTGAATTTTTCTGCAGCTGTTTCATGTGCCTTGATCCAATTAGTTTCAGTTGATGCAAACTATTCTGAGAAGTACTTTTGTGTATAACAGATGAAGTGAATTGAAGTGACAGACACATCTTATCATCGCAGGGTGCAGTGTGACCAAAGTGCTGCTGCAGGTGTCAAAAGGGAAGAGGCCCTGTTTGGAGATGATTCCTGAAACAAGGCCCCAGGAGTGTGACGAGTTGATCTGCATCATGCAACAGTGCTGGGACAAGAATCCCCAGATGAGGCCCCTATTCTCAGGTTCCAACATCAAATATCATTATTAAAAAACATAACAGTTTCAGGATCTTGTGTTTTACATTCATTTATCCAATTTATGCCAGTTAAGCAGCATGTGCTTTCCCTTCGTCTCAGTATGAAAACTGAGACAAGACTAGGTTTTTTTTTTGAGAATCCTCTCATGAGTGTGGCTGAAAACTACACCGGTAAAATTAGACTTAATCATTCCCACAAGGTTTTTACAAGCACATGGGTGTATATTCAGGGATTGTTTTGGTGAACACAAATCAGTGTCATGTTTATTTATAAAAACCTCATCTGCCAATTTGTAATTATCCCACATTTCACATCTGTGACTGAATTTAGTGCTAAGCCATGCATGAACATTCCACACCAAAGCAAATTTTAGACAATCCCACTGGGCTTTTGAGCTACAGTTCAGACAACACCTTTGTGCTGTCGACGGTAATTTTTTTGTTCAACATGATGTTTGTCTTTAATATAGTCTTAATGTTTTCCTGCTTTTTGTTTGCAGACACTGTGAGGAAAACAGAGACTCTGAACGAAGTCCTGAAGATCCCTGGAACAATAACTGGTCAAAGGAGAGACAAAACTGAGCAGGAATCAAAGTATCCCTGGATGTTCTCACCAGTACACAAAGTTAGTTCACTCTGATGCTCTCACTGAGCTTTGCATCTAATGTATTCTTTTGTATTTTTCTCTGTCAGTGTTGCATTGTGCTCACCTCAAACTTCTCAGTTGCTATTATTTACCTGTTCTCGGCTTTATTTGTGATTTCTCCTCTTTTCTCATTTCAGATTTTGTTTTGTTTTTTCTTTTGTATGCCTACTTGACATGTTTTCTTTCCTCTGATCACAGCTATGAAATTCTAGTCGTATAACTTGTTTAATCATACAGAATTGGCCTACAAAGCTGCATGTTGTTTTATATGCAGTGTAGGTTGTTAGAATAATATTGCAAAATTTAATTTACAAAGTCACTGTATATGTAGACAGTGACTTTTTTTAAAATTTGTCTTTCTCCCTGCAGGTCAGTTTACCTGAGATGTCTGAAACACTTTCAGGTAAGTCCAGGTGGATTCACATACACAACTTGATTTTGGCTGATTACTAACTCTTTAAATGTGGTATTATACCTGCGTCTCTCTTTCCTGTAGAGTATTTTATTCAGAAAGTTACAATGCTAGAGTTTCTATAGTTTGAAATGAAAAGGAATAGAATAGAATAGAATAGAATAGAATAGAATAGAAATATCCTGCAATCCCTGTACGACAGCAGCAAAGTGACGGGCAATAACAACAAATAGTCACTCAAAGACAAAATATAACATATATAAAGCAGAATAAAAAAACAAAAAGTAATGCACGGTAAGGGTAGGATTCTTACATAATGAACCATGTAGTTATAATGTACTCCAGTCAAGAGGAATGTGCAACTGAGTTGGCTAATTGAAACATTTGCAAAATGTGGCGTCACAAGCTGCTTTTCTGGTCGTGCTGAAGAAAAGCATGATGCTGCCACTGACACCTTTTCTCAAGGTAAAGGAGGCTGGATGCAAATGAATCCCACTCTTTTCAGATTTATCTAGATCACTTAATGTTGTTCATTTTAGAAATCAGTTTAGTTGCTGTGATATAGAAACACTTATGCATAAGCTAAACATTTGCAGTACTGTAAAAGTATTGCTAGAGTCAGGAAAGCGACTATAAAGTATCGTCATCGCTTGTTAGTAAAGGGTGTAAAAGATTTCAGGAGTATTGATAAAAGGAGTTGTCGTTCTGTTTCACTTGTTTCTGTATGACTAAGTTAAACAAGTATATATGAACACACATGGCCTCAAGATGCAAACATTTTACACCTTAATGTGACTGACCTTAAGCTCCCCTTTCACCAGAAAGACAAACCCTGTAGCATTTCAAAGCCTGCAGTTATGTAACAACGACAGAAAAGTTGCCTTTAATAAAGATGAAAAAAACCCTCACGATTTAATTTTACTGTGGAGTGATCAGCATTTCTGTCCTTTGTTTTCCTTTTGCAGATGACCAACACAGCAAGAACAGCATTATCTCTATGCTGGCCAAAAAGGACTTTAGTAGTTTCAGGCAGTCTGTGAAAGGAGATGACATGTCCATGCAGTTTTCGGGCCAAAAGAGCCTCCTTCACTTCACGGTAGCCAGCGGTGATGCAGAAAGTGTCAAGCATGTCCTGAGTCTGGGTGCTGAAGTGAACTGTACAACTGCCAGAGGTTACACTCCCCTTATCATCGCTGTTTTGCAAAGGTCTGTATGAAAATCTGGGCACAAAGTGTTCTCTGAGTGGAGCAAGGCAGAGTTGTTGATGTTGGAGCTTGAATATATTAACATTTTGTGAAGAACACTGATGAACTTTTCATGTGATGTGCATTTTACGTCTCTTTGGAGCTCGGAGAGAAGAATAATGCCGCTCTCATGAGCAGAAGAGGAGATTCTTTCTTAAAGAAATGACCAAAAGAAACAAAAAGGGGAAATGTAGGAAACAAACTGTTCTCACTTTTAAAAGATGTGAACAGAGGGATTGATGAGGTTGAAACACAATCATTCAACAGGATGGGAGGTCGAATACTTTTCTAAGTGCCAGTTTAAGAAGACAGAAATATGTAAAAAATCTCCTGTGAGTCAGTGGTTTAGATAAACACAACCAGCCCAGTCAAGCATTCAGGAGATAAAACACTGGCCAACTTATCTGTTTTTGTTTTCACAGAGAGGATTCTCTCAGTGCATACTGTGTAGGAAATGAACATTCATACATAATGTGATTCTTCTTGATAAAATTTTGTAAATGAACCAACAGAGGCACCTCTTAAAGGAGGGATATTATGTAAAATAAACCTTTTTGAGATTGTATTTTTATAAAACACTAGCAGTTTCATATTATATTCAATGTTGTGCATTGCTGCTCCTGCGAAAGATCAAAACGTTTGGGCCCGAGGTGCAGTGCATTGTGGGTGGGGGCATAATGCTTAAAAGGCTCCGAAAGAAAGGTTTGAGTCCTGTAATAATATAGAGATATCCATTGTAAATTCTACATCCCTAATCCTGCTTGCTTAATTTTTTGTTTGTCATATTCTTTTTGAGAAGAATACTAAGAGAAATGTTGACCTTCAACACACGATTGGTTAAATACAAATGCGTGGCCTTGGTGTGGCAATTTTTTTCCATTCTATTAAGAGTGATATGCGTACTTCTTCAAGAAACAGCAGAAGATAATGATGTCAAATTATATCTTTTTTCACAGGTTTTATGACATCACCTGTTTGCTGCTGGACCATGGAGCATCTACAACGCAAGGGGACAAAGACCAGTGGACGCCGCTGCATTTTGCAGCGCAAAATGGTGATGACAGAACCATCCGTCACCTACTGGAAAGAGGAGCTGTGGCCGACGTGCGAGAAAAAGCCGGTTGGATGCCGCTTCACCTGGCGTGCCAGAACGGCCATGAGACAGTTGTGCGCCTGCTGCTTTCGCGGATGTCAGAGGACGCCATTGCAAATCGGGTGGAGGAAGAAGGCAGAACGCCGCTCCACATTGCATGCTCCTACGGGCATGTCAACATCGCCAAACTTCTCATTGGTCGTGGTGTGGATCCGAACGCTGTGGACTACTCTTTCTCCACCGCTCTCCATCTGGCAGCCGAGCAAGGCCACAACCGTGTAGTCAGACTCTTGTTGACTAAGGAGGTCAGAACGGACGTTTCAGACATCAGAAGATACACACCGCTTCATCTGGCTGCTCTGAAGGGTCATGCAGGCATTTGCAGGCAGCTGCTTTCCAACGGGGCCAACCCAAACTGCAAGACCGATCAAGAGTGGACTCCCATGCACCTGGCAGCCCTGAGAGGACATGAGGCTGTGGTGGCCCTTCTGGAGAATAAGGGCGGTTCAGTGAATGCAAAAGGGCAGAATGGATGGACTCCACTGCACCTGGCCTGCCACCAGAGTGAATCGGAGGTAGTGGTGAAGCTTCTGGCAGCAAAAGCTGACCCAAACGTCAAAGAGGAAAGTGACGGATGGACACCCCTACACCTCGCCTGCGCCAGTCTTTGCTTCCCATGTGTCCTCCACTTAATATCACATCAGGCAGACGTCAATGCATTGAACTCAGGAAAGGCAACACCTTTACACTTAGCTTGCCAACATGGCTGCGTGCCCATTGTTAAAGGCCTGCTGCTAAATGGAGCAGACAAGACACTGATGGACTCTTCTGGATCCACAGCTCTGAATGTGGCTCAGAGGTGTGAAAAATGGGAAATCGTGGAGCTACTGAAAAATGAATGTGAATTGTAAATTACAGCAAAATAATTTTTTTTTTTTGAAAATTGACCACAGTGCAGTATTGTTGACCAAGACTTTGGGACTTTGGTGTGACATTTTATACCAGGATGTTGAAAGTTTTTGATAAGTTTTGTCGCTTTTGTTATGACAAGAATATTTTTTAAAACTGGATTAGAAGTAGACATTTAAAAACTTTTAACAGTTGTCCAACATCCAAGTACAAATATATAAATATATAATTGAGGCCGACTTAGATTTTGCTCAAAGCAACTAAACTGGCCTGGTCTCACGATTGGCTTTACACAAAGTACTTTGTTTTTTTTCTTAATAAGCACATGATAAAACTAGTTGTTATATTTATATAACCAATAAACATAAGGCCACAATGAAGCCTGTGAACAACACCACGTATTGTGGGGGAGCATTTTTTTATTTTGTTTGCTGAGCATCAGAAGGCGCCTCGCCATGGTGTGGTGACCTGAGTGGTCAGCCATATCACAAACATCCAGGATAGATATAACATATACAAATGTTGTTTTGGTTGCATGAGAAACCTATTTTTTTTTCTCGATGCGAATAACGAGCTAAAAAAACAGCACTCTCTAATATAATGCTGCCACTATTCCCAAAGCATGTGTGTAAATTTCAGAGAATTGCTTTCAGACTTGTAAAATCTGACATCAACAGTACAGTGAAACATGACAGAGTTTAAATATAGGACTCAAGGCGCATTGTTCTTGTCATTCGGAGAGGAAAAAAACAAAAACAAAAGGAGAGTGGATGTAAGAACTTCCACATTTTATGTCGACAAAATTTTCATTAAAGCATCTGGCTAAATAAAAATTGACAGTATTTTTCAGAAAAAAAATTCCACTGTGTGGCTAATGATAAGATAAGATAATTATGAGGCAATTCCAACATAGCAGTGGGAGTGCTACACAGCTTGCGCCATGCTCAGTTACCAGACTGACATCTTATTAAAATGAAATGAAATGCCTGTATTCGGGAGCATCAATGACCCACACTATGCTTTCACATGGCTTATCCCTGCGACTGCAAGATTCAAACGCCTGAATGAGGGAACTAAGAGTTCAAACTAAACACATGACTATAAATAGACATAAACTCGGATAAGATTTTTTTTTTTTTATCCTGTCCTGCCAAGTAACAGTGATGTGTTAAGCATGACATTTCAGAAGAAAATAATCTTTCCCACCTCTTTGCTGTGATTGACCTCCATGTAATTTAGGTTCTTTCAAGTTGGCTGATTACTCTTTCACGCAGTTTTGAATGATTGTGACTAAAAGAACAAAACACAAAATAACATGAAATCATTGAGCCTCTTTATACTGTTCTGGTAGGAAAGTAATTGAATATTGATTCCCTGCCCCATTTGTAATCCCTTAAAACATTTGTGTAATAAACAAGACATTTTGTCTCAAACCAAAGTGTTGGTTATCACATTAAATGCAACATTATAAAACATTTCCCATTGATCAATAGAGAAGCCACATAGTTTCAGACTCCAGCAGAACATTCGTTTTAGTGACATCAAACTTATATAGCATTTTAGTAGGACATGCAAAGACTCTTTACAGTAGGTAATTTCCATTCACATGGTAATGATGGCAAGCTAATGGATGGTAGCCATAGCCAACTTATTTTGCACTACCCTAGAGTACATATGTATCCAACTTTAAAAAATATTGAGAAGACCTAGAAGACAGTGTTGGGTTTTAATCCTCCAGATCAGACAAGGTCTGAGCAGACATGTTGATGCAAGCTGTGTACCATAAACCTATTTATGGTACTAAAAATTATTCATAATCCATACAACTTAACAACTTTAGTTGTATACTAATTGTCTATTTTAGTTGTTTTGGGAGAGCCGTGTGTGGTTGTTTCTGTGTGGGGCATGAGGGTGTAAAATACAGAGGCGTAAGCTTAGCTTGGAGCCACATGGTATGACTCACTGTTCCCGTACTACTGCTGATCTAAAGACTGGAACCAAACCAGTTTTTCTCTGAGGTTTTTTTTTTTTTTTGTTATCTGATGACACGTTTCTATGAAATGCACTGCTGTGTTACCGTGCCATTGATCTAACAACATATTTTGTTAGACCGATCTTTGGAAACCCATCTCTTCTTTTTCCTCATACCAAAGCTGATGGACCAGCTTCAGGAAATAAACAATACACTGACTTTCCCACCTATGTCCAATCAGAGCCACTTAAATCAATGGTTTTGCCTCAACCTTTTTACACAGACATGCAACGACACATCGGATAGGTTCTATCTCGACCAGTAATTGGGTTTTCAGGCACCTAAACTAATTTTATTTCCTAATAGGGAGACAAGCAGGAAGAAGATAATGTCATGTAAGTTGTTGTTACCACAAAACAAACAGAGCAAAACAAAGACAGGGGGACTGCAAAGCACTAGCCTTTAAATTTAATGGTCATGGTGTCCTATTATATTCTCTCTTAATTAAATAGTTTTGACTTTACTTATTATCTTAATTAAATAGTTTAATTAAGACTTTTTAAATTTAGAATGATCATTTTACCAGAGCTTTTATTTCTGGAGTTATAGTGGCTGCTTTTCAGTCAGAATTTGCTGCTTTGGTTCTAGTTTGCCCTCATTGAAAATGAGTTTGATGCCCCTGACTACAGGGCTTGAATCATGAAAATGTATCAAAAACCGTAAACAAAATCACTAAGCTAAAAACTTAAACTTTTGCCACATTAAGTGTTTTTTAAAGTCATTATAAATCCTTGTTTAACTGCATAAAATTTGACCTGTTCAACAAGCAAACTTCTGTATCCAGAGTGCATAAACTGAGACATCTCAGAAGGTTTAGTTTGCATAATGATGTTTTGTGCATGGCTGAACTCAAGGTCTGACTACTTGTGCTGCCATCAATGATTTTATTCACATTTAGCCTTCCAAAGTGTTTTTTATTATTCTCTATGGCTGCAGCAAAGCTCCCGAGTCGTGTGAAAACTCTGCATATGTTTCAAGATAATTTGGCAGCAGGAATTTGTGGTGGCAGTTTTCAAAGATGCCCAGAACAACCTGAACAGACTCGTTTGACTTTCAAGGTCCAACAACATACTCTGCCAGGATTTGCAAATTGCTGCGTCATGTGCAAAGACTGCCAAAAATGGTAAGAAAAAAGCATGATGATGGATCCAGTTGGACAAGTTAGCGCCACCATGCTTCCACCCATTCCTGTCAACGACAGGAGGAAGAAAGTACCAAAAGAATTTTTATTTTTTTTTGTCTAACCATTGAACATGACCCAGAGTACTCGCATTGCTTTAAATGATCGCCTGACAGTTTTCTTCCTAAGAGCAAATTTATGTTTTCACAACTAAATTGGTAAATACGCAGTGAATTTTAATTATGTATCAGAATGCCGTCTAGATTCTACAGGGTCGCATAAATAGTTACGGCTGATTTTTCAGCAACATCTTGATAACGTAAAAACAGCACAGTGTCACCTACAAGTTAGCATAGGAGTTTGTGTTTGCTACCCACAGCTTAATTATATTCCTTGCATCTCATTTAAGTCATCACGCACAGGCATGAAGATCCAGATGATGCAGAGGGGGCTCTCTGATATTCACACCACTCATTGTGATGGAAAGGATGCAATCTGGTCGTTTGGCATATTAGAAGAGAGGCTCACGCAGGGCCCCCTTTGTAACACACTTCATAAAGCTCAGCACCGTTGAGCAGCTGCAGTTGTGACTGATGCAGCTGATGCTTTTGGTCCAGGTGTGCAGACTCCGCGGCTCCAAGCAAGTGTCGAGGTAGAAGTCTGCTGTCATGGCCACTATAATTGACTGAGTGATCCCTTCTGGCTCCTGGGGGAGGATTTCATGACATGGGAAATATTTTGGTGATCTATCACTCTTCTCCATAACTGAGAGCAAACAGCAGGGCCAGTCTCACTTCGTCCCCACAGGGCTGATGACGGCTCCACAATTTCCACTGAGCCATTCAGACCGAAAGTTTTTTGTTAGCTCAATGAATTGTGTTGTTAATTACTTTCTGGTCGCATAAAGACTTTGAATAAGCGACTTACTTAAAGAAGAAAAACTGCTCCGTAACTATTGAACTATTGGCCTTCTGTTCCCTTGTGCATTCTTATTATTCTTTCAGCTTCCTCTTCTTGGTGTTGACATGCAGTCGTAAGATGATTAATGGCGGATCACGCTGCTATCTAACACAGAACAGAAACTCTGCAACGCTCTTTTACTATGCACTACTTCAACACTTTATATAGTCCGTTTGTTGCATAGCACCGTCTTCCATCCACAGATCAGGTTTGTTAGAGAACTGAGTTTACGCCTTTTTGTCTTTCAGGCAGGAAATGATCTTGGCGACCCTTTCAAGTAAATGAATGGCATTGGTTTTGTCCAAAGCTCTGTACTAAAAATAAGTGGCCTGGAACGGGCCACTTATTTTTAAGTGGCCCGTTCACTTAAAAATAAGTGAAAAATTCCAGTTGGAATTTTTCCATTTTTTATGTTACCAGCAGAAAACATCCAAAAATACAGGATTTTATTTGGCTTTCATGAGACAGACCAACACAAAACTTTGCAGAGCTTTGTTGAACCACCAAGTTCTCCAATACAGCAGAATGAAATTATTGAATCACCTCTTCATCGTGCCGTCAAGCTTGGCGAAGGCCTGGCGTTATTATTAAAAGTGCCATTCCTTTGATTCAGGTGTGTTGGAGCAAGATGCATCCAAAACCTGAGGAACAGTATCTCTCTGGGACTTTGTTTGGAGATCCCTGTTCCAGATCAGTCGTCGTAGCTCTCTCGGGTTCTTGGTTTGTGTTTTTGAGTGCTGGTGAGACCTCTGAACAGAGGATCTGTGCAGCAGGGCGTGGTTAACCTGCTGCAGCTGCTACACCTGACTGCGATTATCTCATCACCTGCTGGGGTTTTAAGAAGGATGATCACTTGTCACCTGATGTTAATCCTTTATGTGTAGAATCACAGAAAGGTCTTCAGACCATACTCTGTCCCTGCTGAAGTAAAACATTCACCCTGTTTTTGTGTTCATGATGTTTTCTTCACACATATGAGCCATGTCACCTTATGGCGCACTGTACACAAGGTATGCTATAGTATGTCTTTTCCATTTCCTCATTTACATAAAGACCGGATTTATGAAATACTCAATTAAATGTTGGGTTGTCTACAGAGATGTAGTTGTGCCATAGTTCTTGACAATGCTCAAATATGCTCATCCCAAATATTGGAACGTTGTTTGCACTGGACTGGAAAAAATTCAGGGGTTTAATCTGGTCTGAATATATTTGCGTACCATATTTTGTAAAATGTAAAAAAAAAAATTGTGACAACCCTTTATTATTTTCCTCCCACTTTGCAAATGTGCACAACATTGTTCAGGACTATGGCAAATAATGCAAAAGAAATGCAGCGAGGTGAGCTGATAACCTGAAACAATGTTGAACAATTTGTAGAACATGAATGTTTTTGAAAGGTTACAGATATATTGATTATTTTAGAGGGTTAAATACGTCAATAAATTTATTTTAAAAAATGAAGAACAGCTTTCAGAACCACCTTTTTTTTGTAAAACAATTAGCAATCATAAATCTGTTTTTTAAGGCTTTGAATGGTTTTGAAAGGTGCAATTTGTGCAAATTAGAGTACATTCAATGGATGCTTTTAGCCACTCTTTTGCTTTTTTTTCTTCTTCGGGACACATTTAAATGAGTCCACAATGCTCTGTGTTACAAACAGATTTGACATTTTAAAAGGGCTTGTACAAAAAAGTAAAAACAAGTACAATGTCTGTAATATTTATTTGATTCGCTGAGAGTCTGATGCAAAAATAGTAGATGAACAAAGGTGTTGACGAGAATAACAACAATGTTTTTACTGAAAATGATGAATCTATGAATAACTGAAGAAACTTGGTCTGTGTGCTCAGTTGGAGATCCAGGGAAAACAGGAGAAAAGGCAAATTTTAGGAGGGGCTTGGGGAGACTTCATGCTAAGAATATTTTGAAAATAACTTTTTTACTCTGAGGAGGTGTGGGTCATTCAGAGACAAACGAGGTAGTTAATGATTATTATTTGTGTTGAGTTTTAATCATGTGAGGTTGGAGGACAGACAGGCACAGTTAAGCCTCAAGTGTTTGTTTTAGATTAAAGATGATTTTTCAAGCAATATGTGTTATTTTCTAATTACAAATTTATCAATTTTCTCAAACAACAACAAAAAAAGATAATTGGAAAATTTACCAGGGGTGCTAATTTGGAAAAAGAAAATGTGTTTCTACTAATGTTTTTTATATATATAAAAAAAAAAAAAAAAACTGCACAAATAAAATCAGGTAACTATAACAACTGGTAGAGAACAACCTTTTACAGAAATAAAAACAGAAGAAAAGTCGTTTGCTGGTTGACTTTCTCGATAACATCTTCAATCCTGAGTTTCTCTCGGTTAATCCAGGCTTGATTTTAACATTCCGGCTACAGTTTTAGACGACATCGACAAAATGTAAACTTTTCTGTTCGTTGTTTTGAGAAACATCAGAGAGGATTTAGAAAGATTACTCAACATCAGCTGCTCTGAATCAGGTAATATGTTCAGCGTATTCTACCTCAGTGATATAACCAGGTTAAAAAGTAACACCTTTGTGAAAACGCTGACATTTGGCTCAGGATAGTTAGCTGAGTTATTATTCCTGCTTCCTAATGTGCCCCCCCGAGGCGATATTCTGTCGCAGCAAAGCCATTTAAAAGCATAATTTGTATGCCTATAATCTAGCATTTAAAGTGCAAGAAGGTGCACTTTAGAATGTGATTCATGTCAAAAACTAAGCAGACTTCCTGACTTGTCATCAGCAGGACAACAGAAATGACTCTGTATGTTGCTATAAGATTGGAAGGATGGAGACAAAACCTATTTACATTACTATGAATTCAGCATTAAACAAATAAACCAATGGGAAAAAACACACTTTGTTATTGTGAAGGGTTTCCTTAAAGTTAAAATTAAATTAAAATTGCTGTTAGTCTTAAAGTGCTCATGTCAACCAGCATGACAAGATTTCTTTATGATAAAAGTCGATTGATCGTTTTTCATTGCTCGTATGCAAATACGAGTTCCTGAGGTTTGATCCCAAAGATCGCCAAACTCTTCACCAACTCAGAACCAACTGAGACATTTGGCTGAGAAACCAGCAGCTCTGTATTCAGCAGTTTCGTACAATTGTGAATGAAATTCATTAATATGGGCTGGTACAGACATCCAGGGGCAAAAAACATTAGAGTTTAGTCTCCTGTAGTCAGACTGACAATTCATTAGCATTCCTCCTGCAAGAGAATTCCCCCATGTTTCTCAACTTTGATAAAGCATCAATCTTAAACGGGTGAGGCGCTGAGTACAGATAAGTACTTCACAGAAAGCCACTTTAAAAAAAAAAAAAATAAAAATAAAAAATCTAGCTATCCATTTAATCCTCTTGAAAATGGAAAAACAGTGCCATCAAACTGTGGAGACAAAGCGAACAAAAGAGTAGCAAGCCCAAAGGTAAAAAGTGTTTGGCATAATGAGAAAATAGAGACTTTGTGAAATTGAAAAATATGATTGCAAAACGGGGAAACATAAACAAATTAGGTGTGTAGTGGAAAAGGCATGCATGGACACAAAAAGAAAATTACAAAAGACAGGCGAGGAAATACACAAGAGCATTTAGTAGCACAAGAACAATAAAGCACAAAGAGAGAGGAGGAATTCATCAATATGGCAGAAGGACACTGTGATGGTGGTCTACATAGTTTTTATTTAAATATTCTATTTGGATCTGCAATAGACTTTAACTATTCCCCTTGTTCAGGTCAGTTGAGGTCACTTTGCTTCCACTTTGCAAAGAGAAATATGTTAACAATTTATGCTGGATTTTCAATGCGAAGGACAAGAAAATGACTAGGTCTGTGTTCATTTACAGAAAAGTCAGCATATTCTAAGAAGTTTCTGGAAGTCAAGGAGAGAGAATGTGTTCACAAAGAAATTGCAAAAACTGAAATCTGCCAAAGTATTTAACAAAAAGAAAATCTGTCTACTGAATGATTGGTTGAAAATCTAACTCATTTTTCCTTCCACTTAAATAAAACATGTAATTGATAAATTGATTAAACAAAATATTATTTGACTGTGGAAACAACCTGTACACTCTTGGTGTAAACATTTTTTCCCATCTTATTTCAGTTCATAATGCAGTTGTTTGGCATAAAATGAGCAATTGCTATGGTGCTAAAGACTTTAGCAAAAACAAAACAAACAAACAAAAAACAAAAACAATGATCACCCAAATGACAGAAATGAAAAGAGAGCAGTCAAGGAGAAATATATAATTTTGAATAAAGCACTTTAAAAAACACAGCTAATGATACTGCGTCATTTCGATGAATTGCAACTGTTGAACAAGTGAAACATAATACAATAATATACATATGTATGCTTTGACAAGCTGCCTGGAGGAGAGAAGTCACATCACATCAATTGACTCTCAGATCCGTTTCATTTCTTTGCTTATGTGATCTTAATGTACTTGTTTTTGTTGTTCGCGCCATTCCTGTCCGTTCCCTTTTCCCCCCCAAAAAACAATTTAAACGTTTGCCACTTTCTTATCTAACTTTGTTTTGCCTTTTTAGGATTATTTATTGCCGCATTTTTATCTTTTGTCTTAAGGGATATTGTCCTGCTCTCTGCCGTAGCAGCGATTTTTGTTTATTCTATTGAATCTAAGGCACTTCATCTAACTGCTTGTTTAGCATTTAAATGAAACACTTTGCCTGCATTTCGAGTGTAGTTGGATTATTAGAAGGATTCATTTTTGTATTGAATCATGTAATGTGAAGTTGAAGAGAAAAAACTAAAACACTGGCATTGATTAGCTTGTGCATGTGAGGGAAAACATTAAATATTTTAAAACCGGGTTTAGGATTTTGTGCATTTGGAGGTTGCAGCAGATGGAGCAAGAGGTTAAATTTGAAAAAAAAAAAAAAAAAAACTTTGCTAATAAAGAAAGTCCTTGGTTTTGTTTTAGTATAGTTTTGAATAGAAAAGATTCAGAGCTTAGTGTATTAAATGGAATATTTTAAAATTCAGAAATGGACTCCTGCATTACGCATTTCCAGTAATAAATGGACATAAATTTGAGTCTTTAGATTTATATAAAATTCTAGAGAATCTTTAGTAAACTTATGACTAGTATTTAGTATTTTGCAGCTTTGTCAGGACTGATTCATTTTCTTATTTCATGAGCAAAAGGAACAGCCAGGGTTTTAGTATCCCATCAGTTATAACCAATTTATTTTTAAATTAAAATTAAGCCTTTTTTTTTTTATAAGCTCTTTAAAGATCACATCTAATTATTCAAAGTCCATCATGTCATTTTCCATTTAAGTTACTGATTTCAAGAGATAAAAAAAACAAATGAAAGCAGTTTTTTTCACATCACTCCGTTCTAATGGGCCTTGCGAATCTGGTTAGTAATCTTTTACTTTAAGACTTACTGATTACAATTTTTCTGACTAGCTTGCTCAATTCTTGCTACAAATTTACGAAGCAATTTTTTTCAACCTTCATGTAGAAAAAAAAAAAAAATGCTGACACGGTTGCTGTTCTAGCGTCTCACGTTGTGCTCTCGCTCCTTTTCCTGATAGATTAGGACAGTTTTCATAACATGCTTGCCAAGGCTTGCTGGGTTGATTAAACTTGTCATTTTTAAATGCAGACATGTTAGACCTCTGCTCATTTTTAACTCTAAACGCTGTTCAGGGGGACTGAAACAGTATTGCCTCTGCCGTCGGGAGATATAGTGCTCGTCTGATCATTGGGGGAGAAAATTTCCATAAAATGTGTTTCGGCTCGATGTTGTGGGGGCAAGAAATCACATTTAGATGGTAAAAAAAATTGTAAACCACATTAAACCATTTGAAAAACATATGGCTTTATAGTAGTTAATGAAGCCGGGCAAAAATTCAAACTCATCTCACCTGCCCAACCAAAGATGTCGTCATGCGCCTCGATTCCAACCTATCGGCGATTGGTCTCCTCCTCCAATCATCAAGCTTCGCTCCCTTGATCATCTTCAGCCAATGAAGATTAACAAAACTTTCATTTTGTCAATTAAACTTTTTAATACCACTCTCTCTCTCTGTGTGTGTGTAAATCCTTCCAGACTCACCCCAACACTTCGTGATGCTAAAAGTTTAGGAATGGATTTTCTGGCTCCTGAGCTCCCACACGTAACTGATCATAAACCAGATTATAAACCGATACAGCTGGATGAATGGAGCTATTGTGGTTATTATCCCAAAGATTTCTTGTGAGTGTTTTAAACTCTGGAGATAGTCTCACTTTTGATATGCTTGATGAAAGATAAAGGGTAAAACACCAAGATTCGATGGTAAGAAAAATGTTTGTAAGATGTAAGATCACAACATCATTTGATACATAGATACATAGACATTGATGCATAGGGAAATATATATATATATATATATAAAAAAAATCAGAGTTTGAGTTTGGCTACCTCAGAAAATGTGTCAAGCTTTCTGAGAGCAATTTCAAATTAAAGAGAAAATCTGTGATGACATAGCAGTCCATCAATACTTTATTAGGAGTTTAAACAATGTCTTCACAGAAAAGAGCCTCAGAAAGTCCTAAGATAATATGTGCTTCAATATTGTCTTTATCTCTCTTTTGTGTCAAGATGTCATTTGCTCACATAACTAGGTGACATTTATGTCTCGGTAAATCCCACATCCTTAATAACTGTCAGGACTTTTCTGTGAAGGCTTAGCTGAGAGGACCTTGATGTGGTCTCATGGGTCAATAACTGACAACAGACCAAACACTCTCATAGTGTGTCAAAGAAGCTGGAGCTCCACGAAAAGAGTGATAAAAAAAAAAATCCTAAAATATGTCATTTTGAAACTGTCGCATGCGCCTCGATGCGCCTTCACATGACTTTCACGCCTCGTCGTGTGAAAGTCGTGTGATTTATAAACGCTGCATAGGATCTATTCTGAACCCTATCGCCAGAGCTCACTGTGAAGGAAGCATATTTGCGATGTCGGGTGATCGACTCTCAACCTCAGTCATCAAGTAGGACAAACATCCTGATCTTACCAGCATGTTCACCTCTGAAGTGCTAATCAAAAAGTACAAAAAATAACAGTGATGTAAAAGTTGCCTCAGCGCTTGTTTGGAGTTGCTGCCAACTAAAAAACCAAGTGACTAGGTTTATAAAACAATTACTCTTTACACAGAGACTTGTAGGTTTGGATAGCTTTTTAACTTATTAAATAAATGAATTGTTTGACCTTGCATTCTTATATATATATTTTCAGGTTGTCTTTGATTTTTAAACTTGGTTGGTCATTTGAAACATGCTAGCATAATAAGAAGGTGAAAACGTATAACAGCACTTTATGTATTTCTGAACCTGTGATTATTACTGTATCATTCTGCTGGCTGAAATACTAGAAGAAAAAACATTTGGTGATTAAACTTTTTGGAGACAGGGCCATCTATCCAAATTCACTCTTATCGCTATCAATACAAAATAAATCTAACATAGGATTTAGCACCACAGTGCAATCTGTTTTCTCACCTCCTCCATCTTTTACACATTTGTAAGGAACGCAACAAATGTTTTGGCAGTGGCCAAATTCATTTAGGAAGTGTAGAAATGTTTGATTTAGTAACTAGAGACAGCTACAGTCTAGTTCGCTAGAGAATGTTCTGTATCAATAAACTTTCTATTCTGTATCAATAAACTTTCTCTGATTCTCCCGCTTTACAAAATCCTGATGCATAACAAACTAAAAGCTATCAGATATAACTTTTTTATTATTACATATATATACATATATATATATGGGTTTTTTTTTTTTTTTACAAAATACTGTCTGGTTCTGGTGGTCAGGTGCAATGCTGTAATGTCTCACCTGGGAAATGGGGAGGGTAAAGTGCAAAAGCAGAAAAAAATGGAGCACATTAAATAGAAGTGAGAAGTGAATACAGAGAGGAGAGATGACCAATTTCTCCAGGAATGTGATTGGAACTCCGCTCTGCTTCTTCAGAGCCGTTCTTCACTCTCCCAGTTTCACTCTGAGCCCAATTAGGAGCCGACCCGGCTGCTCAAACACCGTCCTCAAGACTCTGACCTGATGGATTGTGTTAAGATTTAGATTGATACTCTTCCTCGGGGAATAAATAATTACCAATGTCGTGGGACTCTTTTTGTGCTTCTGCTCTTTAGCAGAAAAGAATAGAGAACTGCAAAACAAACGTTTAACATCTTTGAAGTTTCTCTGTGAGCCTCTTGTTGTCAAATTCAGCTATGGAGTCAGATCGTTTACAAGGCACGAGATGCATAAAATCAATCAAGTTTGTTGCAATTTATTTCTTGTCTTACAATGTTTCCTGCCTGAGACACTTTTTGAAAAAGTTTGAAAGCACTACTGAGATGTTTGACACTTTCAACTTGCTTTTAGCATAAATTAGATTCTTCACAGGCGTTACGAATGACATGTGAAGCTGATTCATCCTTATAGAGTTTATTTTTAACTTTTCTCAACAATATGGAAAGTGTCGTTTAGAAAGAGTTGCTGTTTATTAAAGGTATATCAGTTGAACAATAAGAAACACTTCCTGTGAATAAAAGCAGCAATTATTAGATTATTTCATTAATATTTAAAATTTTGTTCAGCTTTTAACTAAGAATGCAGCAAAGCTTCTCACTTTTCTGTATGGTATATTGGCTTATGAACATTGTTGCATAATGAAAAGGATATAAAGACATGCCGCACGTTTGGCAAAACAACATCTGGACTTTTGGGGAAAAGTTTTGTGGGCACCTTAGATCAAAAATGAAACTCTTTGATAGGAGCAGGGTGTCTCCTACAATATCTGGCCTTAAATCATACAACATTTAATTAAACAAAAAACCCATTAAACTGATGACATGACAAGCCAGTGTTACTGTGATGCTCTTAGGCTCCTTTAGGGCTCAGGTGACATGCTGTAATTGATAGAATCATTAAAACTATTGGAGGGGACCTTATGGCATACCATACAAGTTATGCTCGTTATAATGTGCAACGCAGTTAAACTAAAACAATTCAACGAAGACGAGAGGGAGACATTTTTACACAGCTATGTACTTTGAAATATTCCTGTCTGGCACAAGCAGGTAACGAGTTTATGGGACAATTATATTTTCATATATATATTTTTTTGTCTCTCAGTAAATTAAATCACCATTTGAAAGTCGATATTTGTGTTTACTGAGTGTATCTGTGCCGAATATTTGAATTACTACAATTAAAAATATCTAATTGTGAAGAAGAAAAACAAAAGAAACCTCAAAAGGGCGCAATTACTATTTCCGCCACATTGGAAACACTTTTGAAGCCGTCTGTCTCTAGAGCAAAGAACAAATAAAGCAATTCAAGAACAAAGAGATTCAACAAATAAACAAAGCTACATTGCAAGCAATAAGGCTGCACTCACCACTGCAAGACAGAAGTGCTACTCTGAGCCTGCGGTCGTATACTGCTAGAGCCTGACCTTTTCGAAAGGAGTATTAAAAGCATTATTCTGAAGTGTCACATTATCTATCCTCTTGCGCCGCTTCAGACCTTTTCCCTAAACAGACACTGGGTTATGTAATGGGGATGGACCAGTGCAAAAGCTTTTGACATTGACTGGGATTGCAAATGGAAACAAGTCAATGCGAGGCAAGGCAAAGTTGTCACAAAGTAATGCAAAAATATCACGCAAAAGGAAAATGCATTTTGCCATTCAGCTGTCATGAAATTGTTGAGTTGAGTTGAGCAGCACTTTATTGTTACCTGCTTTTTCACACAAGAAGTGATTTTTTTTTTTTTTAAGCTCTTGGCTTCTTCTACAATCTCACTCTGCACAGATTCCGCATTCGACAGTATTTGTGACAATGAGCTGTCCTGCTAGCTGTCCTGCTAGCTGTCCTGCTAGCATCAATACACCCAGTTACAAACACCACTTTTCTTGCAGTGTTTGGTCAGTATATGTCTTTTCTCTGGTGCAGTTTCCTTACAAAATTCCTCTTGTTGTCATCTTTTACTTTCTTAAAATCTGTCTGCTCCCTAACTTAGTTTCTCAAGCATCATAAAGCTTTGCTGCTTTATGAAAAGATTTCACCTGCTTTAGTTTTTTTTTGTTTGTTTCTGAGTCCTCTAATATGAATTAATTTCTCAGAATCTCATATTGCATTTATTCCCTATTGGATCAGAAAATTGAGAACAAAAAAAGGGAGAAATTCAGATCAGATATCAATACAATTAATTACAATTACATAAGCAAACATGACGGGCAAAGAGTTGCTACGTGTAGCCAGATCAAGGTGTAAAGATTCAAAACACGCACTTAACTTTTTTTCTATTGTTTTCTCTTTTCTTATTATGTAAAATACCCGCAATACCTTTTGTAAAACCTATAAAGTGGGCAATCTGTGAGTATTTTAACACAGCTCACAGTCATGTTCTTCAGAGTCTGTGGTGAAGCTATAAGCCTTTTTTTAATTAAGCATGTAAAATGACTTAATTATTGTTACCTAAAGGTACAGAGTTAACAAAAAGCCTTTATCCTACTCAGACTCCCAGCAGTTTTTCTTGACGTGTCTCACAGTATGAAATGTACTGTGGGGATGAGGAAAAAAAACAGACCGGAGACTAAAGGCAGAAGGAAAACAGATGATTGACATAACAAAGGCTTTCGTATGGACCCCATGTTTCATGCTGCAGCCTCTTACTTCATTCACAGCAGACTGCCAACTCTTCCATCCTTGTTTCTTCACCCCGTCTTTGATATTCTGCTCAGAAGTCCCAGCGATACAAAGTGCAACATCATAAATGTTGAAAAGAAAAGTATCACAGCCAGGTCATGTGTCATTTCAGCATGCAGCATTTAAAACTATGTTTGGGACATATAGGGTCCAGAAAGAGGAGGTGTGAGCTAAAAAAAACAAAAAACAAGAAGAAAGAAGCTTTAGTAAGCCTTTTACTGGAGCCCTGAGGGCTTAAGGGGAACTGACGCCTGGAACTGAATTGCCAACGTTCTAACGTTTCCCTAATACGATCAGAAATTCAATCAGAAGCAAGGCCAGCACTGCGGCGGCAGCAGCAACAGAGGCGTCAACAACAAGGCTGTTGATAGACAGAAGAAAAATTAGCAGAAAATTATTATACTTCTATTACACCTTCAACAAGTTGTACATAGTAATTGCATAACTAATATCATAGGCTTATATTCAATACAGTAGTATATTATTGAAAAGTTATATTGCTTCATTATCTCAGTTCACTAAATGAAACACATTATACAGATTAAATACGTTTGTTACATCGTGTCTTTACATTTGTTAGTTTTGATGATTTTTAACGAATAAAATTATTTAATCTATAAAAAGCTTCCCAAATAAAAATGTCACTGGTTTAACCCCTGCATGCAGTGTGCAATGGCAGCTGGAAAAGACAATTGTTTTGTTGTCGACTTGCGACACAGAAACTGCTTCCTGCATCCTTGATAGTTGTGCAGAGGGCTGTAATTCTTCTGCTTCTGACTCAAAGCATACCACCTTGCGTCAGCCCGGCATCACACACTGTAACCAATTTACTGAGAATATTTTGGTAATTTCTTGATGAAATGTTGACATTTTTAAGTTTAGCTTTATGTGTCTTATGACATAAAGATCGAAATATTTTTAGCATTTTTTTAACAGAATCTCGTTATGCAAAGCAGAGCATTGAAATGCCTTGCAAATCAGCATGTTGTCTTAAGTTGACTTCCTCCATTCAGTGTGCTGAACATGGCTAATAAATAAACTAAACAGCTTATTTGAGGGAAATGTTGAGGGTCAATGCACTGCTAATATTTCTGCTAACATATCATAGCAACAGATTACCAACAAATATTGTTATTGTTCAAAAAGCATAAGATTCCTTCCGCTCTTTTGAAATATTACTTATCTTTAGGCTGCATTCACACCTGAAGTGACCCAATTCAGATTTTTTTTTTGCTGTGGCCGTTCAAATGTATACAACCTCTATGTGTTCTCTAGTATGAACAGTCAAACGACCTGAAAGTGTCCTGTATGCGCAGGAGGCAATGCCGAAATTAAAAACTGCCATGCATAAAAGTCAGATTTTTATTTTTGTGTTAAATGTCCGTTTTATAATATATTTATCACTAATGCCGAAAAAAAAAAGATTCGCCTTTTACCAAATTCACCAACTGCACAATTCTTGTTGCGTAGTACAGGATAGGTAGCATTTTGAAAAATCAAAAGAAATCTTATGTTTTTTGAACAATAACAATATTTGTTGTTAATCTGTTGCTAAGAGATGAGTGTGTTTTCTGGTAACCAAGTGCCACAAAGTAAACATCTGGTTTACTGAGTGGCAGCAGTATTTCAAAAGAATTATGTTTTATAAACAATTATTAATTTGGTTTTAAGAAATTAGCGGGGGGGGGTTATGGTAACAAACTGCCACAAAGTAAAAAGCAGATTCTTCCTTTTCTGTTGAAAGTCTGTTTTATAATATATATTTACCACTAATGACAAAAAAGTTAGACTTTTCTGCAAAACTCACCAACTGCACAGTTCTTACCTTATATAGTAAATGATATAAAGTTAGTAGACTTCAAAAGAGCAGAAGAAATCTTATGTTTGTTGAACAATAACAACATGTGTCGTTAATCTGTTGCTAGGAGACGAGCAAATTCAGAAGTAAACGTCTGAATTTGATTGTTCCAAAAGTAAAGGCAGTGCATAAACATTAGCACAAACATTGCTAATGTAGTGCCCACATTAGCAGTAGCCTTTTCCCCAAAATAAGCTTTAAGTTATTTTGTTTATTTCTTAGCCGTGTTTATCACACTGAATGGAGTAAATCCATGTTGCTCAACATGCCTGTGACTGTCCATATGATATTGAGTACATCGCAGCTTACTTTAGTAATGATGCTAATTTTTAGCATCAGAACCGACAGGCTCATTTTGGCAGGACCCGTTTAAATTTCTGAAGAAGTTTTCTAGTACGTACTCCTATTACTGTTTCACATTGCAGATAATGTTTTTCCTTAAAAAAATAAAATAAAAAAAATAATCTATGATCATTGTATGTTTGTTACTCTAGATAATATTTGGGAAAATATTCTGGGATTTTTATGAGAAACTATAGTTTCTATATCAATTCTTGAAGTTGGGTGTTGATCAGAAAAGAAAATTAAATTGGCATTCAACGTTTTTAATGGAAAAACTCAGGTTCATACTTCTGTATAAAATACTGTAAAATCACATCATCTTAAATGCTGCCACCTCTCTTAGCATAGGGACACTTAAATACATTCTGGCTCTTATTGATAATGTCTTTAAGGCTGTACTGAATATATTGAAAATGTGTCACTCTTAAACACAGCTTCCAGTGATTTATTGCAGCAGCTTTTGTTTCCGTTGCATCGACCTTACCTCATTCTCACTTGCAGGACCCCTGGGGGGCCACTTTGGGGTTTATACACATCCAAATAATTAAACCTGGAAGCTGCAAACTCCACATACAGGTCATTAGTTTGCCATAAAACAACTCAACTGCAGCAAAGCAAAGCCAGCTACATTAATCAAACAGAGACTACCAAAGATGAACAGTTTAGCTTGGATTGACACATACAACAAACATTTGTGTGGCACTTAACTATGCATTTTTATTTTCATTTACTGGAGATCTTTTGCTATTTTTTTGTAACATACATTTCATGAAAAGTCAAGTAGAGGAGCAGTGTAGCATGCATCACTTTTCCATTGCAGGCATATATTCACAGATAATGTGTTATGAAAACTATGTACATATACAGAAAATGAAAATAATAATATAATAATAATAATACATGCATCTCAATAAATAAAATATTATCAAAAGATTAATTCTGTCAAAATATAAATTCAAAAAGTGAGACTCAATTATAGTCATTACAGAAAAGAGTAATATAACTCCAACATTTATTTCTGTTTAGATGATAATGGCTTACAGCTGATGAAAACCCAACATTTTGCTCTACAAAATATCGAAGACTGATCAGATAGTATCCTATTCTGGCAAACGGAGGGAAAGTTTAGTAGAAGGAGAAAGTGTGTAGCAAAAGTCTAACTTTCAGAGCCAGGGTCTAACCAAGCTGGTTGAAGAGCAGCAACATACAAACTGGTTTCAGATGCACTCCTTGTTCCAAGAGTGTCTTGTGAGAGACTAGTAGAAAGAGGATTGGACTAGGTCCTCTTTGATCCAAAGCACTTTTTCTTTTAAGAATTATTTTTGGCACTAGTGTTCTTTATTTGAAAGTGATCTGACAGGAAAGGGGCAGAAACCAAGCGGCAAAGCAACCGAGAGCAGGAGTTGAACTCAGAATGGTTGTAACCCACTCTAACCACTGTGCCACGTAATACCCCTCTGTTTCCCTCTTTTAAGATGAACGTATAGTTTGCATTTAAATTTAATAAGTCCACCAGTCTGGAAAAAAGGGTGGAGAGACACAGAATTCAAGTTGCTTCAGATCCTGAGTAAAGTTTCCACAGTCAGTAACGATTTAGAGAGGGAGCCATGTCATCTCCTGGTGTTAATCCAGAGTGTTTTAATAAAAATGGTTATGGTATCACTCTGTTTTATAGAGTTAAACCTGACTTAAACTAAACAGAGTAACTGTGTAGCAGCTCAAAGAAAGCATTGTGCACATTCTACGCGCTACATGTTTTAGTAAAACACAATTCTTAGAAAGCGGATTTTAGGTTTTTATCAGTTGCAAACCATAATAATTAAAACGATCAGAAGAAAATATATTACTCAGCGTTTAAGGAATTTATGAGTTTCACTTTTAGAATTGAACTAATGAAAGAAATTAATTTCTCAATGATATTCTGATTCATTAAGATACGATATTAGATTATTTATAAAATGCAAAATTGCAAATATTGGCATCGTCACATTGTACAGTAAGTAAATCTTCCCTTCCCTTCATATTCCCAACCCGTAAGAGATTTCAAGAGTAAGATTGGATGCATCGATATCAACACTGCAATGAACACTGACGTCGTAGCTTTTCCTTCATGGAAACATGGAGTACGCACATAATAAATAGCAGTATGCTACTTGCATGTGTGTGGTATACACAGATGGCTCCTTACGTAACACACACAATGATTTCAGAGAATAGTGTTAGTTGTTTTTTTTTCTTCTCCATAAACAGATCATTGTTACAGACTTTTCTTGTTTTACATTCAGTTATCTGGAGAACAGGACTCCACAAACAACTCACACACACATAGTCAACGCGCCTTCCAAAAAAAGACACTGCCAGTTTTTTAGTAACTTTTCAGTCTTGGTTTTTTTTTTTTTCCCAACGTGGTGCATTTTCCTTTCACAGGATGAGGTAATTGCCAGACCCTTAATTTGTGCCCTTTTCCCTCAGTCTGATCTGTAAGGGATGCAGCAGCTTAGCAGTGCAGGATTTTAATGAACGCCTTCCTGAACTCGATATTAAAGGTGGTGTATATGATGGGATTCACGGCACTGTTCACGTAGCCCAGCCAAGTGAAAGCGTTGTACATCTCGGCGGGAACTTTGCATTTGGTGCAGTGGGTGTTCAAGATATGGGTGATGAAAAATGGCAGCCAACATATGATGAACACACCTGAGGAGATAATAAGAGAGAAACAATGTAAGCGAGAGAAAACAAAGTCAAGCCCTTGCTGTATATTAGACCTGAATATGGGTTTGCAAACAAAAGTTGCTCTCAGAGAACAGAAATTATTACTCTTTCTTGCATCAGTTTGATTTTTTTTTCTCTTTCTTTTTTGTATTATTCTACAACATGCTCACCCAGCCAGCCAATTACATGTTGGGAGACTTAGACATAAATGTAGAACAGCTCAGTGACAGAATGTCCTGTTGCTAATTAGAACCTAAATAGCAATTTAGCTATCAGTTTCAAGCTGTGTTCCCTAAGAGGTTAGATTAGAACTGCTTGATTCTAAAAAAAAAACATGCAGTCACCATTATTTTCGCTTAATACTGAAATCATGACGACTCGTCAAAACAATGTTATGCTTAAAGATCACTAAACAGCAATTAAATATGAAGTTTAACAAGATCCTTCTAGTCAAAGGTACATTGAACACTTGGATAAGTGAAGATAACTGATGCATCATTTGTCAAATTCAATAGTGAAGTTAACAATTGAGCCATTCCACAATGTGAATTTTAAAATGTCATAATTTAAAAAACGTATGTAAAATCAAAATAAATAATATGATTGAAATAAGTAAACATGACTTACTTATTTCAATCATACAAATAAATTTGCACTAAATTTTGTTTAATTAATAAAGAATCCTGCATTTTAATTAAATGAATCTGCATTCACAACACTTTTAATCCATTGGGTTAAACATCATGTCCAGGTAAATTTCTTCAATAAGCCGTGATCAGGACAATCTGACCACAAAAACCTTCACTTAACTGCAGTCCAAGCTGCAGTTAAGTCCAAACTGGGACATCCATGTCTTTAAGTACATTGTTTGCAGACATGTTGTTACGGGAATGGACCATCTCTAAACTATTCTCTCAAAGTTGAACGATGAGCAATTTGCATTTAAAATGTCCAAAATGTCAAGGTATGCTCCACAATATAACCTGCCCTGCATCAAAATTCAAGGGGCAGCAGCACAACTATCAAACCCAATAAACTTTGACCAATGGTGATTTGTCCAATGTCTCCCCTGCCTGAAGGACACCTGGGTTTTCAAGGTCTGTAGATATTGGCTACTGAAAGTTTGTACTTCTGCTCATGCTCCTCTTTGCTCTCGCTGAGGCTGTGTTCACACTGCAGCCTGAAGTGACCCAATTCCGATTTCACTGACGTAGTGCGACCTGTGGCTGATCTTTTCATGACAGTGTGAACAACACAGGTCATGATTGTGTTTTCGAATCGACCCTTATCCGATATGTATCCGATTCAAATGCGACCTAATGTCCAGGTCTCATTCATCTGACCCGAGCCTGTCACTGATTCTCGATAAATGTCACCGTTCTGCATCCTTTTTTATTTACCAATAAAACAGAGAGCTGTAAACAAGAGTTGTTTCCTCAAAAATGGACATGATTGTTATTAATTTGTGCTCCTTACTGAAAACTCTAATGGCCCTACACAAAAACTGAAATTGTTTGCCCAAAATAAACAAAAATAAATAAAAGAAACATTAAGTGGGTGAAGCGTACCGAGGACAATGGCTAACATCTGAGTGGCTTTCTTCTCTTTTTGTTGGGAGATCTTCCTCTTGCTCATGTTTTTGACAGAGGTCTGAGTCTTGCCATTAGGTAGCGCCTGTGTCTGGAAGGCTTTGGCTACAACTGGTGCTGGGTCAGCCAGGGCCTCCTTGGGCTCGCCGTTTTTTTCTGCTTTGTGGGCGTCCTCAGGCGGAGTGGGAGGCGTGGAGGTGGGGCTAGCGTTGGCCTTGTTGGGCATTAGCTGCTGGTGACTGGTGGCCGGAGTGTCTCCAAGGGCACTGTGCGTCGGATGTCTTTGCCTCTGGCTGCTGCCGCTGTTGTTCAGCTCATCCAGCTCCAAGTCATCCCCATCAGTGGCAGCTTCTTTGATGAAAATCTGAAGTTCAAGACAAGCAAAGCAGGATGTCATTTATCATTTGAAGAAAAGGGTAACATCAAAAAAAAAATATAAAAGATATACACTGCTTTGTACAAAAGTGTGGTGTCATTTCTTCATATTCGTCCAAAAATCCAGCCTTATTTGTCACATTATCAAATTAGCCTTGACTAATATTTCATGGAGCTTTTTGGAGCCTCTGCGAGTGCAAGGATAGCCGACAAAAGGCATAATTAAGGGAAAAGTTTGGAGTTCTAGAATTTATTTCTTTATATCTTATTTTAAAAAAAATATGCTGTTTGAGATGATGATTTAAATATAAGTCAAATCAAGTTTATATGCATGTCACATATAATCAGAGAGGTACTTCAAAGTACAATAAGAATAAAAGATAATAATCTTTGTCTGTGCCCATTGGGTCTGCAAATGTTTGTGGACATAAATGACAATATTGACCACAAATAATTGATGGGCAATGTTTGCAATGCACTGGAAGCTGTTAACACAACGCTGTCTTTATATATAGTCAGTAGATTCAGTGACAGGTACGCAAATTAAAAATGTAACAAGTTTCATACAACAGATCAGCCTTCAGAAAGTAGAGCTGGCTTTAAAAAAAAAAGCTGACTAATTAGAAACACACTGATGAACTGGTGGACTCTCGCAACAGCATCTCTGTTGCAAGTCTAGTGCTTTTTCAAAAAGAAGAAACTTGAACAGAAATGAAACGCAAACAATTAAAAAAAAAAAAAAGTGACAGAAAAAGAGAAGGTACCACTCTTTTCTTGTTGGCAGGTAAGCTTCCATTGGACTTCACAATCATGGTGCACAACCTCACATCTTCTGGATGAGTGCACTTATCCTGCAACAGACACAGCTGTGTGAGGCCAGGAGAGGGTACGATGTCAAAACCCCGACTAAAGGGGCAGTCTAAGAACAGACAGACAAATAATAGTGGATGTGAGGTCAGATTCGATGAGATTTTGTAGTTTTTTTCGGGTGGTGAGTGGGAAAGGGAGGGTGTTGTTTCATAACAATAGGATCTTTTGATTGATTTGGAGAAATTAAACTTCACAGAAAAGCTGCTTAATAAATATAATTTTATCTAGAAATAAAACATGTTAATTAGCCTTTTATAATTTTTTATATGCATATATATTATCTATATTTGATTGGCAGACCCGTATGTGGCTACGCATTATGAGAATCTGGTGAAAAGTTTGGTTCAAAACAAAAGTTTCTGCAAGTTTCTTCATGTTGAGAAAATCAATAGCCACTAAATGAAAAGGTCCTCTAAGGTACATTTCACTTATTGCATTTTAATAACTAACCATAAAATGTAGCAGCTGATGCACATTTAACTCTGCATCCCAGTGCGCATAAAATATTATCAACTGTAGTACAATTATTGCTGAAAAGTTAAGTTTGATGCAAAAAATAATAACCTATCTGGTTCCGCTTCATGTTTTTTTTATATTTTGTTTTTTTGATTCTTTGTTTTATTTAACAGAATGACACAGACACAGCCTGTTTTAAAACCGTCAGATGTAATTGAGCTGAAAAGATTATTGATTTGCAGACGCACATAAATTCCAAACACAGGACATTGTCTGTACCCACATGTTTACATTAAATGACGTGTGGAGAAACTGTTATTTTAAAGCGGTAAAATATCACATAAAAATAAAGCGCTCTCGCGTAACAAAGAGGTGACTCATTTATATTGAATCAATAAAGCTGCCAAGCTGTAAACAGGAGCCATAATTTTGAAGCTGCTCACCCTCAGTGAAGTTGCTACATCGGTGTCAGCAGGCTGACACACACGCCGCTTTGGCTTTGTGTTCACACGTTTTCTGCGCTTCCTCAGGACCACATAAATTTGCACATAAACCAGCAGAGTAATGATGAAGGGTACGTAGAAGGACACGATGGAGGAGTACACCACGAAGGCAGGGTTGGCGATGACACAGAGAGACGCATCGCGGGTTGCTGTGGAGATAAGCGCAAAGTGAATGGAAAACGTCACGCTGCATGTTTTGAATAGAAGAAGACATATTTGCTTGAACTGGGGGTTGTTTTGGTTTTGGGAATCTAATTACTTCTTAAACACTTGTCTCACTCACTGCAAAGATGCTACAGTTTAAAATTGTTGCAGCTTGGAGTTTAGTTGTTGCTGGAAGCAATGGACAGACCAAGCACCTGGACAGGTTGTCACTCAGTAAACCCGATGTAGGTTTTAGGTTTGTATTGCATTGAGCTTGCTGCCACTGCTGAATTGCCAATTTCACTGCCGTCCAGGGTTTTGCCAGCAAAATGGTTCCAAGAGTCCAGCATGTGTAAACAGAGTTACATGATTATCTATAGTTAGGATCCAGTCATGGATGTGAGAATAAAAGTGTTAAACGTTCAGCACTTTCAGACGTATTGTAAATAACTTAAATGTTTCGTCTGGTGAAACAAAGGTTTGACTGTCTGCAGCTAAACACTAACCAACCCGAAGGGCCAAGGCTTATACGACATACGGCAAATCTTGCAAGTAAAAGCTTGTTCAAAAATCTGCATTAGTGTTTCTAGAAATGGCTGCCCAGCACTGACATTAGTTTGCAGAGTGAAAATATTTGTACCTGAAGCCATGTGGAACTATTGCCGCCTGCGTAAAAGTCAGACAAATACATGACAGTGACCGTAGAGAAGATTTGTATTCAACTCCCTCTTACCTGTGTTATTGAGGCCAAACAGCAGGGGACATGATATAGCAAAGGAGAGAACCCAGACAACAGAGATCATTACGGTGACTCGTCTCCTGGAGCTGTAGCGCGTGTTGTACAGCATCGGCATTGCCACCGCTGTGTATCTAAGATGAAAGCAAAGTAAAAAATAAAAAAAAAACAAAACACCATATTATTGTGTATCCAGACACCTTCTTACAGTACATTAGTAGCCTGTGGGGAAAGTTAGTAGTAGTCAGCTACTTTAATGCAAAACAAAAAGTATGCATATGCACTAGCACAACAAGCCCCCTTTTTTCTTTTCTTTATAGAAAAACAAAATGTTTGCGCACACACACTTACATGACCTGCTTTTTCTCTTATTCTTTATTGTAAGTCTTAAGGTAAAACTGAAACTAAAGTTAAGTTTGTGCAGTAATTTGAAATCTGAAATTCTTTGTATTTATTATGTTCATCCTTCTGCTACCTGCTTGTTTGTTTTTTTTCTTCACTTGGTGGGATTTTTTTTTTGCCTGAAGCGCAGTAGAGAACATGAAGTCCACAAGTGGGTTAAACTTAAAATGTTGCCTGTCATTTGTGATCAGATCCTTTTGGATGTCGGACTGGCCCTTTGGAAACAGTCTTGTGCTGCAGGCTTCAGTTCACATCAGAATGAGAAACTGTGAAGCACAAATTTGTTTTTTCATGTTGCAAGAAAGACCTTATCATTTAACCTTGCCCCGTTATTTGACCTTATTAGTGCACTTGTTGTAAATATCAGGAAGTGAACAGCATTCTAATATGTGTCATTCATTGATTTGTGTGCCACATAAAGTCAAGTAGCTTGGGCTTTTTAGGAGACTAAGTACCATTGATGTGATACATAAAATAAAAGGATGCTGTTACATAAAATAAATAAACATGTCCTACTTTCATAGATACATAATGATATAAAAATGGAACAATATAACAATTTTCATAGGAAATACCATTAAAAATTGAATAAAACAAAATAAAACCTTTTTTTAAAAAAAATATATATATTCCTTTTATTATGAAATAAATTATTTTATTGATTAATTGCTTGTACCATAAATTATATAATAAGACAATAATACACATTTTAAGATTATGCACATTTAATGAAATGAAAGGAGAAAAATAGCTTCAATATTACTTGTCAGCCAACAGGCCAAACCACATTCCTTCTAAATATTGTAAAAAAAAAAATGAGTCCAGTAAATGAGTCTTTATTTATCCAACAAATTCAGACCCCTATTATTACCTCAAATATAAAAGAATATGAGTGCTTTAAAAGCATCAATATCGGCTCTTTCCTGACAGCATGTGGGAGTTTATAAAAATGTCAGGATCTTCACTAATCCCATGCAGACATACACCCATCTGGAACCTACAAAATAATCTGATTAACTTCCCACATTAGAGTTATAAAGGACGTAACGTGAAAGAATAGATTTTATCCAATTTAGCAAAAAATAATTATATAACCTGAAATTGACAAGAATACATTCTTACAATAGCAATGAATTAAATCTAGAATTTAAAAAAAAAAATGCATTTAGGCTCAATAAAGTTGGGTTGTTATTGCCAACCAATATATTATAGTTTCTTAAGCTATGATTTTTGGGAATTCTGGTTGTGTTTTAGCCTCTAGTAAGACTAAAATGTTAATAAATGCTTATGTGTCACATCAAAACTACATTAGGTTTTCATTGATGCAACAAATAAGTTGAAATTTAAGGTTAATTTTGAACATATATAAGGTGGCAAGACAAGGAAAGCTTCATGATATGGTTTTCAAAGTACTTTTTTTTGTTGGTAATTGTCTTCCATTGTATCAGTTTATATTCTTTTAGCACACATTCACACTGTAGCCACAGCTACCTTTTGACATAAGCAACCATTTAATACTTGTCTCCATGCATTTATAACATAACATTCTTTAATTAAAAATAAGCACGTTACTTGAGAATTTGTGGTAGCTTGTTTGTTTTTTTTTTTTAATTTAATTTATGACTGATGACAAGAAAAAAGAGATTTTCATCTACAGTCAGGGACTTTTTGTAGACTTATACTAATATAAAATACATACAAAGTTTATAAAGGCAAACAAGATTAGAAATGTGTCCTGGTAACACAAAGAAGAAAAGGCTGAATGCCTCTTAAAATATTTTTGAGTGTGTAAACAATTTGAAAAGAAAAAAACACTTATAAATGAACTTGTACTGAACTTTCTCTTCTGAAAGTTCAGTATTAAATCATATTCTTATCCTATCTATATTGTAGCAACAGAAGAAAGGATAAAAACACCACCAAAAAATTAATTAGCCTTACCACGAATCATACTTTCTGTGTGTGTGTCCTCTTATCACCTCCTACATTAAGACAGTTTCATCTTCTGTTTCTAAATAAGTGACTGGTCATTGTTAGAGCGCAAAGATTCAATTCCCCACTAATGTCCTCATCCTTTTTATGATTGCATTCACAGAAGGTTTAGCAGCAAACAGTGTTTCGGTGAACACGTCCCGTTGCTTCCCAGAGCCGCTAAACTGATAAAAGCACACCTGTTTATCCCGAGCTATTATCTGGGCTTCACAAATCAGTCTCATATGGGTGGAAACAGAAATATACCGAAGGAAGGAGAGGAAACTTTAGATCAACTCACACTCTTCTTCCTCCGTGTATTAACAAATATGCAGCAAGCTTACACAGTTCAGTGGAATACCGTCAGCATGTGAATGCTGAAGCCATTGTCTTCTTGCATGTTCGGAACACCCGGCTCACAATATGCACAAATAGGAATCAACCATGACATTATTCAGATCAACTAGATCTTCCTCCAAACGCGGGAGTCATCCTTCATTCTTATTCACTGCTTTCAACAAGAGCCGCAATAGTCTCCATATGTGACCATGCTAGACTTTTATTTGCCATGTGGACTCCAACATGCAGCCAAGCAGAAAATAATGTAAAATTAAGCAGGGCGGAAATCTATAAAAAGAAAATATGGGGGACGTCTTGCACTTGGAATTGCAATACATATTCTGGAAGTTAACTTAGCAAAATGACAACGCAGATTTACTCCTAAAAAGTCCAGCTTGAAACGAGCAGGCTCCTGCTGCTGGTGATCTGCTTTAATTTACTGGCACTATTAAATTAAATTGGATCATTTGCAACAACACATTGGGTATTGTTGGTGAGCAGAACTTAAGGACCGCACACACTCAGTTTTTTAATGGCTCTGAGGCTGTTATTTCAGACAACCATTATATTAAAACACATCCAGCCAGAGATGCTTAACAACTGCAACCGCTAATTTCTCAGAGACAATAAGTCTGTACGTCGAGACAAAGCCATGGCAACTATCGCTGCTCTCTCAGCAGCTGGGCGAGCCTTTATCAATCAGTTCAGAAAATGAAATGGCCATGAAGCGATATTTCCCTGTTTCAGCATAGAGAATCAAAAAGAGGACAAAAGAATCCTCCCACTTGCATTACAATGTGTCTCACTTATGTCCTCAGAAACTCCTGACTTAGATCTAAATCTAATGGAAAATTCGGTAAGTGGCAAAATTACTCTGGTAAAGAATCAAAACTGAGACCAAAATCTTTGGTCCAAAATCTCAGGAGAACTCAAACACAAGATCTTGCTTTTCTTTTCTCTTGCATTGACAAGGTGAGGACTTATGTTACCCAAGCTAGAAAATCTACTTTAAGAACTGCTATGATCAGTATTTTGTCAAGCTCTGAATGTAATTCACCCAGGCTAAAATCGGTTAGTTAACATTCACAGTTGAACATCTAAATGGAAATCCGGTTTACAAACTACCTCCATGTCTACCGGGGTATGAAATCCAGCACCTTGACATGCTGCTTATGCAAATATTTGTGAAATAATGGATCACTCTCCAGAGCTCAGTGAATCCCTACACGGTGCTGTGGTGAGTTTCCTCCTGATCCAGTTGTTCAATCTTCTCACAACTAAATGTGTGTTATTTTTAGTGACATTACAACAAAGGGGAAGAGATTTGGAACAACAGCAACTTAACCACAGATTGATGTGCCACCATGTTCCTTATTTCAGTGAGCACTCTTTTAATTTTAGTACCATTATATTTTAGATTTAAACTTGGGATTTTGCTGGGCAGCTTGAGCTTCACATTCTTCACAATATTGTTTTTTCCCTGAATTCCAATTTTCTATTACTTTTCTCTATTATGCCTCTCCGAAGTAACGTTTGAATTTGCTGCACAAATAAACCCGTTTTAGCTTCATCACCCAAAAGCAGAAAATCGACATCTTTAGCAGAAAGAACTGCTTTAAAACACTGGCCTCGATGTAATTAGTCTATATTAAGCTTGAATTGCTGAACCAAGTTATAAAAAAATTTTTATTTTAATAAACCATGACTGTAAAGTGAGTTCCACCTTTGTGATCTTCCCACTACTTTCTGTATTTCGTATATATTTTAATAGTTCTCTGAAGAATGTCAACCTACCGCTAAAACTGACAAAGAGTCTTAATCTTACACACATCTCTGCTATTTCTTCACTCCTGCCATCCACTAAAAAACCCCACTGAGACCATATCTGATCCCCGACAGCTTGGAATAAATGAAGCAAAAATCAGCACAACGGGAGAAAATTATCATACTATTAAATTACTTTTCTTCTACTTGAAGAGAAAAAGAATCTTTATTGTAATTTATTAATCACTAGAAATTCGTCATTATATTTCTGGTGCTCTTTCTTACAGAAAATGAGTTGTTTCAACCTGGTTTTGAGCCATCTTGAACGTCTAGCTCAGGAGAATTGCCAGCGACCATCGATAGGTGAGAGTTTCTCTTAGTTTGTCTTAATGAACTAAAACGTGGCGGGGAGGAGAAGGCACATTTTCAATCTGAGTTTCTGGATGAATTCTCAGATTTTAAGAATTAAAAATCTACGCTTTATTATGACTCAGGGGAAGAATCAAAATACTCCCTCAGTGATACGTTTCAATGTGCCCACAATGAATAAGAGTGAAATGTCATCAGGTATTTTGTTTATTTCAGAGCCATGTATTTTTTAAAAATTAATTAATACAATTTTTGAGTAGTTTAAGGTGATTGGTTGAATAATATTAATTAGGAGGATTATCATGTGACCATCTGAAGCCACTGTAAGGGAACGCTGAGTTATTTTTGACCAGGCTTCGTCCTTTAACATGCAAATAAAGCAACTTTCTAGGGTGCCATTCTTTCACTTGCCCAACTGTGTCCACATTTAGGAAATTGCTGTCTCAGATTGAAAATAACCTTTAAGACTGCTATTACACATATTTATTATTAATAAAATATGCTTAAGAGCTAGTATTAAACATACTTTCCTTGCTTAACTGCAGTAAGCCCACATTTTTATTTTAAATATGTTTTTTAATGTAATATTCTAATTTTAAATGTCATGTTTTTATTGCATTTAAGTGTAAAATGATCATAATTAACATAAATATGGGTTTCCAAAAATCCATTTGTGTGTAATTAATCTATACAATGTGTTTCACTTAGTGAAAAAGTTCCTGAACTGAACAGGCTTTTTAGTAATGTTCTAATTTACTGAATGAGTCTGTATGAGTCTTCAAAGTATTGAGCTGTTTTATGCTAAATTATGTTTTCAATCTGCATCCCTACAGTAGAATTGAGCAAACAGAAAAATACATACATTTTAATTTGGTCTCTTTTTCTCAGATTTTGACCATGTAAAAGAGTTGTACGCTCTGGGATCAGGTAATTGGAAATCACAGAATGAGTGCTGATGCAATTGTTGATGCAACTGGCATGAAACAGTTGAGCCGGACCAGACTATTTAATGACTGAATTTTTTTTTAAGACCATCTGCCAAGTAGAAATGGTGTAAATTTAGCACAAAATTACACAAAATTGTGCCAGCTGTTCACACCCTACCACACTTACCTTTTGTTTTATTACAAATAATTATTGATCGACCGCAATAAAGGTGGTTTTGAAACTCAAGTTTTAAAACAGCTCCAGTCAAACAGAACAATGGTTTGTTGTGTGAAATATAACATTGACAAATTCCAAAAAAAACGTGACTGCAATAAACACAGCATCATCTCAGAACAAAACAATGAACACGCACAATAAAAGCCTACATATACTGCTCTGCTAGGATTAAATGGGAGGGAGAAGAGAATGGATTTAAAAGGTCTGACCAGCTCTTTCTCTGGTTTTGTCACCTATAGCTTTCAGCCACAAAAATCAAACAGGAATAGATTTTTCATCCACTGTGTTCTGGTGAGAATATGGTACTTTGAAAGTTCAGTCATGTAATGAGCTGCCCTTGAATTAAAAGTCTTTTCAAATCAAGCAATGAAATCTTAAACGCTACTATAAAATAGGCAGTATACTGTACCAGTGAATTTATGCATCTGAAATTTAGCACAGAAAAGGACATACGCCAGAAATAAAAGTTATTGTAGCTTTTCTGTATGAGACAATCAGAGCAGTGCACATTTCAAAATAAAAGAATAGAAAGCAATGTGTCAAAGTCTGAAAAATTGAAAAATTGTTAGCCTTGTTAGTGCTGGTGTTGTTGTAGCTTTGACTTGGCGATGCATTTTATTGACTGTATTGTTCTGCTGTGTTTTGTTTGTTGGCTGAGTAGCTTTAAAGTGACCCAGGTTTTAGATTAAGTTTGTTTTTCTTGTTTGTTTGTTTGGCTTTTATTTGTTATGTAGTCTATAGGTGTAAATTCAAGCTGTGAGACTCTCTTCAGCCTATTGGCATCATAAATTACCGCGCCTCCACCAACCAGCACCAGATTGTCGCACCGCTCCAGCCAATCACCACGCAAGAGCTCCTTCAAAAGGCCAAACACCCACAGATCCACCTGCTTCGACCCACTTCCTCCCCGTCTTCACCCTCATCTTCCAGACTCCTCCAAGCTTGGAGCCTTGAGAGTGTCCGGGCCCGGGAGAAGGTTACCCTGAGCTTCACCCTGAGCCGATCATTCAAGCTCACGGAGATTCTCAGCAAGCACGTCTTCTGCCAGTATCCGAGCCCCAAAGAAATTCTGGTCAATAAAACTTTCTAACTGAGCTTTTTCTCCGTGTGAGCCTCTACAGATTGAAACATTGTTGGTTTGTAGCTATCTAGATTGTTTGCTTTAGATTTTTGGCCAGATTTTGACCAAAATCCCTAGATTACAGCTTTGCTTGTAAAAAAACAAAATGTTGTATTTTGATGTATGTTTTAGTCAGTGTCTTGTTTTCTAAAGCTCCTGGTGCCACTTTTGATTTCATTACCAAAATATTATGATTCAGGTTTTGATAGTTGTGATTGGCTGACAAAGTTTCAAAATGAAAAACAGCTAAACTAAAAATCCTGTATTTTTCTTTCCTTTTCCGAATTTTGAACTCCTTCACGTGATTTTGTCTTCAATACAGGATCTTTTTTGTAAAAAATACTTTTGAATTTACTGGTAGATATTCTGTGACACTTGACATTTTACTGGCTTATGCTCTCTTCATAGTTGAAAATGCTTTTTTTTTATTTAAAAAAAAAAAGAAGGTCTTTTCATGTTATATCTGTAGGGACATCTGGTGGTCCCTAATTAAAAACAAATCTTTCACTTTCAGACTGTGTGCAGAGTGAAATTCAAGTCTGAAAAGGCCATTTACTCTGTAAATAGACACAACGGCCTGGCGAGTCATGCACCGAGAGGTGGGCATTTATTTTTTTATTATTCAGAAGCTAAATATTTCCATTGATTTCCATGTTGCAATCCTGAGTGACCACACTTGACAAATCTGCAACATCAGACTTACCGATCAATGCTGATGGCACAAAGATTGAGGATGCTTGCTGTGCACATCATCACATCAAGGGTGACAAATATGTCGCAGTGGATCTTGCTGAAGCGCCACTCTCCCACCACCTAGTGAAAAAAGACATGAAGAATTTGCAGTTTACTGAATACATCTACACACATCTCTAACACCAATATTATAACTTCTTTCTCTTCAAAAGAGCAGTAAAGCGTGCATACATATTTTGACTGTTTTTCTCCCTGGTAAGTGAAAAAGAACCAAAATCAAGTGTTGGTGAACCGTGAAATACAACCCAAGAATAGTTTCCTGAAAAAGCAAAGTAGTCAAAAAAAAGGGAAGAATTATAAAGCAGGGTTGACTAAAGTTAAGGCTTTTGGCTCCTTGACATAATTTTTGTGTGAACAATTCCAGAGTCTTTGAGTATTTCAAGTCACAATCAAAATCATCTAATTTTGATTGACCTCTCCCTATCTTTGACCTCTGCCACTTCCAAGAACATAAAACTCTATAATTTTTATGTTTGGAACTTAATAACATGCTCAACTTCTGAAGCGATCCGTTTTCAAAAGGTATGACCTGAGTTGAATATTTTGTCCCTGACAATATGGTGGATCAATGAAGAACAGATTTCCAATCCAATCCAGCTTTATGCACAAAGCACTTTAAATTACCAGAGGACCAAGATATTGTACAGAATACACAAAAACATTTTACAACATGTCACTGTAATCACAAGAGATCATAAAAATCTGTGCAGTTATTTAAAATAGTGTATCCGGATCCAGGGAATGTGCAACGGAGAAGGATTTTTTTTTTTTTTTAACTCTACAAAGGTAGAGTCTAATCTAACCAAATTTCACTGCAATTGAACCGAGACCTGGGATTTTAGGCGGACCAGAGTTTTGCATTTTTGGTCCACATCAGAGTTTGATTGGCCATCCACACCTCCCCTCCTTCCTCCCCACAGACTTTCTATGCAAATGAACAAGAGTTTGACTAAAGCAGACTAAACAGGGCTCGCATGAATGCACCCTCCCTTTCCATTTTGGCATTCTCTGAAAAGCAAACTGATAATTTGTAATGTAATGTTTACAAAAACAGATTTATGTCAAACATTGGCTTGTCTTAATAAGCTTTAAAGAACCCCCTTGTAACAAATTCTTGCATATCTTAAATGCTCATGAGCTACAAATCCTACAATATACGTTACAGTTTATATAGCCTTCTCTCATGAACAACATTGCAACCTATTTATATCTATACCAGAGTTGGTCGCCATGGTTTGGTCAAATGATGAAACCAACATCACCGGTGATGTGCTGACAGCTCGGATTACGCCCACCCCAGCTGGAACAAAATCCTACCTGCTTCCTCCCACAGCTGTGAAAAGGGTAAGGGGGATGTAAGTGTCACAGGGCACCTCCTGCCTCTCTGTTGAAAATTAATCTTTGTCTCAATGATCTGTTTTCAGAAAATTAAGATCCATCTTTTAAAAGCTGTATGTTGATGCGGGTGGGATTAGACTACAGAGAACCATCTAACCAAGCCATGACTGCCTCACATCTCCAAGGCTCTATTACGCTCTAACATTACACAAACCGTTTGCACTTGACATTTGCCTCCTCTGCATCTCAAAACAATTATAATGCCCTCTTGCATTGATTGAGAGTGTGCACTTTTCTGTCGTCACCTGGCTTCCTACTCTGGAACGGCAGTAAGCAGATATATCTGCTGATATATCAGGACACACTTTTCTCAAAACCCCTTCAAAGCAGCTGCTTAATCTTGAATTCTCAGCAGTCTTAGAGCACAAAACAATATGGATATTTAAAGTCAAAGACGTTCAGAAGAGCATACAGCACATTCAGCGGCATTTTACAACCTAATTGCTCAAAAAAATAGAAACTGAAATGGCAGACATTGATGTTGCATTTCCGGGGAAACATTTTTTGTGATAAATATAAATTGTTCTAAGTTTACCAGTCTTTATTTAACCTTATTAAATAAATATTTTTGGCAAGTTATCAGGGTTTTCAGGATTATCTGATTTTGAATATGTTAATCAATAAAAAACAAGATTAGCATATCTGATAATGGATGATGGTGAAATACCAGCACTGCACAGGTGAAAAGGCGATCCCTGCTCCATAATATGGCAAAAATTTCATCATAGATATTTGTCAGTAAATTAAATGTCAACTGTGTTTTTAAGCATGCCAGCTCTCTACATAGGGTGTGTCACTTTGATAAATAAACTTAAACAATCTAAAGCAAAATGAAAGCAAAATTCTTCTAATGCAAACCCATTGAGAGAATGATATTCAAATAATGATCGAGCCAACAATGTTATGTAATTAAATCAAAGTCATAAAGTGAGGTCTGAAACTTAAAAGATGTTTAAAGATCATGAGGATCGTTTATAAATTATGTCATTTATAAATGAAGCTGCAAAACAAGTAGTTTCCCAGAAAGGTGTGCACGTCAATTTCTTAAGAAATCGGCAGAGGCGGCACATACCTGACATAAAGTATGTTTTACAAACACATGCGTATAGATCTTTTGGATAAACTCTGGATGTTTTTAATCTAAGCATCATGTCATTTTTGGTCATGGGTAGATCTCCTAATCAGATGTCTCCTAAGTTCACAAAAATAATCTTTTTTAATTTTAAATACATTTACACGTCTTACTGTACAATCCTAAAAGTTATTTATTTCTCTCAGTTTTTTCTATTTCCTGTCTGATCATTCAAAAGACATAAAAGAAAGTTAACAGTTTTGACTAATAAGTCTACTAATTAGGTATTGAGGATTCAGACTGACATTAGCGGAGCACTTTTTCTTTGTAAATGTTTGTCCAACTGCTTGTTCAGCCAGCCAGCTGGCAGTAAATGAGACTTTAAAAGGAAATCTATTCAAAGTCATCCATACTTGTGATGTACGTCAGGCTGCTTTTAAGAAAACAGTCACTGTAGTTCTCTGTCTTTGAACACTAATTTCAAAATGTTATTCAAATATGCATGAAGGAAGGAAATATATATATATGGAGAGTTCTTTTTTTACTTTAGGATGTACTTTAGAAACTGGTGGATAAAGATGGCGGTTTCTCACTTATATAAAAATTGCTTGCTAGGCTCTAAAGCCAGAAAAACTGTTTTGGGTTTGAGTTAAGCTTTAGATGTTACAGTCCATTGCACATCCACACCGTTTGTTGTCCACTTAAAACTCTGCCTGTCGACTTCATATCGCATTTTGCCACACAAAACTAGGCTTTCACAGGCTTTTCTAGGATTTAAGGATCGTAAACTTCCATGTTTAAAGAGGAAATAAAAAAATTCTGCTTGCAGTCAGATGTGTCTCTTGCAATACAATAGTTTTATAATGCATGCCTTTTGATCTATGGGGAGAAGTAAGAACTTTCTTGTTTTACAAACATAAGGCAGAAAATTAGGCAGCGTGCCAAATCCAGCTCTTCTGGATTACAAACCACATCTGGCATTACAACCCTTGCACAAACACAGGACAGAAAAGTGCAATCTCCTGCTTTCACATTAACAACGAACAATGTGAATTCAGACACAATACCATTTGCCACATTGAGGAAAAAGGAAACGAAACAAACAAAAAAGGCAAACAAAAGTAAGAACTGTTTGTTTTGCTGTCTCCTACTAAGATCTGGTCATTTTCTCAGGTGTAAAAAATGAAGTTTGCTGCTGATATCTAAGTTAATTCATAACACGATCACTTAAGGGTTATAGCTATTGCTGTCAGAATCCATGATTGATATGCAATTAGAATTTCAATTTGCAATTGGGAGGTGAGTGATAGAGCAGATTGATGGCTCTGGATATAAACACATCCTGCTGTTCTGTTCATGAATATCACAGCAGTAAAAAATATGTTTAGAGTGTTTTGCTACAATGCTGTCATCACTAGTGCAAGTTATAGCTTACGTTTTACATGCTCATATAAGATATAAGGAAGTTTTTCTAAAACCATTTGTCATTTATTATCCCATTTGATTTAAAAGTGTATGTTTGTTTTTCCAGAGATCTTTGCCAATGGACACATTGCAAGTTACATCTGATCATGCTATATTATTTCATAGTGTGAATTAATATCACTCTGTGTTCAAACAATGTAAAACTGTTTTCTAAATTACAATCATAAGGATGTTCTGAACTCAAAAATAATATAATCTCAAAAAAGTCAACACTGATATGAAAGTAAGTTTATCCAAGAAAAGAGGAGTAACCAAAATAATATGTTAGAGAAATTATAAATGTAATTGTTTTTTTTAAAAAGACCAGTTTAATCTGTGTTCAGCTGCTGAAGCAGCCCTTAAAAAGCCCCACTATCAGTGACAGAACATCCTACACTTGAAGAATAGAAAATTATAATGAGGTTCATGATAATGAATGTTTACTGCTCATCAGGTGCAGCAAGGATAGAGACGCCTAAGAGAAAACAACAAAGCAAAACTTAACTTAAGAAAAAAATGAAGCCTCGCAAAAATGAAACTATGAAACATGCATGACAAAAACACTGAAATCACAGTTGGAAATGTATTGTAACATAAATTGGGCTTTTGTAAACAGCACACACTGAATGTTACATGTGAATAAATTTGCTTGTGATAACAATAAGGTATGATGAGTCCAAATAGAGATGTGAATGTAAATTAGTTTTTACTTTCTCCAGGAACTTACATAAAAGCTTCACTGCTGCTTAAGCATGGGTGCTGTACCAGATGCTAATTAACATTTATTCTAAGTGTCTTTCCACCAATTCAGATCGCGCATAATTTTCCTTCCATGGGCTCCAAAAATCCGTCACACATGGAAAAAAAAGCAAAAACTGTGGTAATTAATGCAAATCTAGCATTTAATAATAAAGGGCAAGTTGAATGCTCTGCCCACCCTCTGTGACTAAGTTATGCTAAAACATTATTAACACAAGAGCCTTGGTCACGGACATGGTCAGTGACACCAGAATTAAAACAAAATCCAGGCGAATGATAAAAAAAAAAAAAAAATATATGGTCTGTGCTCCAGGAATTACCAGATACTCTAAGAAATCTGAGCTTATTGTCAAATACATGAAGCTCTAATTTAAAAAACAACATTTACTGGAGGAAGGTTTGGTGTTGGTAGATCTAGACCATCTAACAAAACAGTGTCTGTATTTGTTGTTGTTTTTGTTATTGCAGAGACACTTTATACCTCTATACTACACATGCAGAGCTCCACACACATTTTCCCCTTTTCCATTTTTTTGTAATTATTTTCTAATTTGTTTCATACATTCACATGATATTATATCCGAGACAGAGTAACTAAAACAATAAAAGTTAGTGTAAAATTTTCTGAAAATGTAAAGAAAAAGAGTAATCCAAAACAACATGATCACATGTTAAAACAAAAAGAAAACTAAGTGTATAGCTTGCCATTTTGATCGATTCAAGAAATAAGTAAAACAGAATCAGTCTTGTCAAACAAACCAAGTACGTTAAAAAGATTTAAAAAGTAAAACATTATCCTTCAATCAAAATTAGAACAAGAACAAATGACAACAAATGTATTAAAATCTATCAGCCTGAAGCGTGTTAAGAAGACATAAGTCCTTTGAAACCTTTAAATGTCCAAGGTGGTAAACACACTCATTGAACTGGAGCAGCTGAATCCTTGTGTGCTGTTGGCTGTGTGTGGAGAGTGCTTGTCTCTGTCTCACCTTCAAATTAAGCACAGCACTCCATCGATAGGCAAACCATGATGTGAAAAAAAAAAAAAGGGACGTGGGAGAGAGCGGCGTTCGAGGCCAGGAACAATAGAACAATAGACAGATGGATTTGAAAGCTAGCATCTGAGAGCTGAGAAAAAGTGGCAGCATCTGGATGTATTTTCACTGATATTGAAGGCAGTAAAACTGAGAGAAGATTGTTAAATTATTAAAATATACATCAGGGTAAGGTCAGCAACAAGCTAGATCACACGCTTGTTTCTGTCTGCAGTTTTCTGGTGAATAGTTTGATTAAAATGTTCAATAGTATAAAGTATTTCTTTAATAAAATCACTTTGACTTACTTTTCTTGCTAAGTCTCCTTTCAAACACTGAGCCTCCGCCAGCCAAAGAGACAAAGTCACACCGTTTGCTCGGCTCGCGCACTCTCAATGAAAACTTTCGACTCAGCCTTTACTCTCTCGGGCTGTAGTGGTATACATCGTCATATCGTGCTAAAAGGCCAGAGCAAACGAATCTTAAGTTTTTTCTTCACATTTTATCATATCTCGTTAGCTGCAACTCAAATTACTCTTGAATATATTTGGAACTTTTGCTCTTATGCGTTTGTTTTGGATGCCAGTTCTGCTATAAATCTTGTCTGGTTGATTGGCTGTGTCCTGAAAATAGACGGAAAAACAATTAGCTGTGCCCTTCATGTAGTGACCAGTGTAACAACTATGGACTGAATAGTTGTGCATTGAGAGGTTGCAAAGACCGAAAATATGCTTACAGTGTAGTCAAAAGGACAACTCTGACCCACTATAAGAACTGCAGCTTTTTGGGTTGAGGATATTTAATTTTTAATGAGCCCTCCCTTTTCTCCCCCTACACATAGTCCATCTTAAACTGGCATAACAAGGTTGTTATGATCCTGCCAGCAGAGAAACAAAATTGGCACAAAAAGGACAGAAACCTTGAGGATATATTGATGCTGTTTATGTAGGAATTATGCCTGTCAAACCTATAGCCAAAAACCTGCTGCTACATGTATTTGATAAATATTTGAAAGTGATTGCTTTTAGCACAGTCCAAAATGCCATCCCTGAACAAACACCGCTAGTTTTGAACACCTATATGCAATTAAACCACTTCACACCTTCAAAGACTCTCCTTTGAGTCTTTGGTATGCCATCAAATACAATTTTCTATTGAGAAAGTATTATGGTGTCATTTGGTGCTTTGAAATGTGTCTGGCAGCAAATCGGCTCCAACTTTCACGCTTTGATGTGCCCCCCTCTGTGAGAAGCTAGCTGCCCACAACAACAGAGAAAGAAGTAAATAACTTTGATAAAAACACAGTATGAACACTCTGCTCTGTATTACAGTTCACAGCAATCACTAAAAGGTAGTCACGAGCTGTTCTTATGGATCAAGGAGGAAAAAAAAAGAGTCTGATTGGTGTGTTCCTAATGTTGTCTACGCCACGGTAAAATCCCAACTATGTGACTCAAACTATTTTCCCCCCACAGTTTAATTTCCTGGAGATCTCTGTTTTATCTTGGACATCAATTCTGTGTCTTTTCTATCGTGGCTACAAAACTGTTTCAGTAAATTGTGTCTACTGGAAAGGTCGCTGCTACCTTCCACAGGAGGGTTGTAGCTTGGGAAAAATTAAACTAAAATATTTTGTCAAGCTGTTTTTTAATCAAGCTGATGATGAATTTGGTCAAAAAATAAATAAATCTCATCTTGTCCAATTCCTCTAATCTCAATGTGCGCGTCCGTACGACATCTGTTATAAGTTCAAAGGTTGTAGCTGGAGCAGAGTGCGGAGAAAATGCTCAAGGATGAGGAGGACAGGACAGAACCAGGTCATATGTACGTTAAAGAAACCAGCTGTCAACAAATGCAGACACAGAAATGGTTTCAGTGAAACGGGAACCAAGTGAGTCAAATCAGAGGAGGTCAAACAGCTGTGGGAGAGAACAAGGTAGGAAAATAGAGAGAGAGGGAATAATAATAATAAACACAGGTAACATGGAGGGAGCAAAAACAGACAGAAAGGGAAACATGCCTAACACGAAAAATTAAAAATAAATGCATGAACAGAATGAAATTTTAAAAAGAGGGTAAAGACAAGGAATTAACTAAATAGGTGAAATCGTACTGCAATATAGAAAAAGAATAAACACACTAAAAAAACTGCCTGGTTACTGTGGTGGAATATTTTTTTTTCCACGACATTGCATATGGTCTAATAATGGGCTATATGTACAGTCAAGTTAAAAATGTCACTATAGGCTGGTGAGAAAAGACAGATCTCAAATAATAAAAATGTAAATCAAAACCAGAGGAGAGTGGAATTTAATGTGAAGGTTTTTGACGAATTGCAAAGATGACAAAGAATTATCTAAATATGGGGTTATAAGAAAATGTATGGTTAAGTTATTCTTTTTTTTGTTGTTGTTTATACAACAGTAGTAAAAATGCAAGCGTATTTTCTTGAATAATTATTTCCCTCACTATCTAGAAAATGAAACATGTTTGACTGGGTATTTTATGTTAATTTGGAGTGGTTCCAACATGTTTCATACATAGAAATTTGACCTATTATAACAATTTAAGCTTCACATTTTCACACAACTGTGTGACTTAGAGTAAATCTTCAAGTACCACCTCACTTCAAGACCCGTATTGGGAATACACTTCGACCCGGACACCCAAATATACATCTGGTTTATTTTTTATCAGAATAAAGAATGGCTCTAAAAATTAAAAGCCTCCAGCCATTGAAACTTGCCAATGACTAAAGGAAACAGGAGGATTAACTTAGAAAAACAACTGCACATCAGAGTACAAAACACACATGGAGGTTTTCAAACAAGATCACCTCCCACTGATCGCTGATTAGATCATTTTACGCTCGAGCAAACATTTTTTTTGTGGGATGTTAGGAATCTTAAAAAAAAATAGATATCAATTGAGCTACACTGGATTAAAGGCACCCAGGAAGATTTCATTCATAAACCAATGACCTCTAATAAAAATGGTTGGTCTGACATTTTGCTGTTGTCACATATCTGCTAAATCACAGGCCTCTGACCACTGCATGGCTCCTGTTTACAAGACTGATGCGAACATGTTAACCTTCACTCTTGTTTTACCTCGTCCTTGTGACCTGACGATACAGCTGCAGTGAGCAGCTCGCTTTATCAAAACCTTTTTCCGCCAGTGTTTCACCAGAACGATATTTAATCTAAAAGCATTATCTGCTCTGGCATGTTTTACCCTCCTGTTGTGAATTTTGTCTTTTAAATGAAGTGTTGTGTTTGGATCGTCATCATTTCAGTGCTGTCCAAATGTTCCAGTCACTTATAATACTGGAAATAAACACAGTTGTTGCAGGGGCATTGCTCTGCTGCAGATGCCTTGGTTTTCCAACCATTACTCTTTTTAATCTTTTGTTGATCTTTTTACAGGTGTAATACACTGAGAGAAAGAGCATAAAATGTACAGAGAAGAGAGAGAGAATGTCTCTGGGATAAGAAATGTCACGTTTTATGTCTCATTACAAAGAAATATGGCTGGTGACTTTTTAGTTGTTTATTTTTTTGTTCCTGTGCGTATGTTTGTGTTTGTGTGTTTCTATCATCCTACCTCCAGGTAGACAACCCAGGGCATAACCAGCGTGGCCACCAGAAGATCAGCAACAGCCAGGCTGACGATCAGGTAGTTGGTGGTGGTCTGCAGAGCCTTTTCCCTCGACACAGCCATGCACACCAGAACGTTGCCAAAGACAATGACAAAGATGAGCAGCGTGAGAAGCATGGCATAGTAGTTGTAAGGATGCCTCTGTTCTTGCTCTGTTTCGTTGAAGTGCCATGTTCCGTTATCGTTGAAACTGTCATTGTAGGCATACTGGCCAAAGACATCCATTAGCTGTGAGTGATGGAGGCCAGGAAGTGGCCCTGCAAGACAGGTGAGACAGTATTTCAATGTTGAATTCAGTGAACTGTTTGCAAACAGGAAGATAGTCCCTAGATAATCTTTAATCCTTTAGTAATTGCAGAACAAAAGCAGTTTCTCGATTGATCTCTTAAATCCTGCTGAGCCCAGTAATGGGATTGGACTTGATTTCAAATTGTGGTGGAGATTGGAATCAAAACCATGACAGGCTCAATAAAGTTAAAGTGACAACAAAGCAGACGTTTAAAGTTTATAGATCTGGCTTTGAGTAAAAGTTTGCGTTCCTCAAAGGAAAATGTGACATATAGGAATATTAGTAGTTTGACTCATGTGCTTATTGATCCACGTTCATATTTTTATGTGCGTATAAAGACTCTCCCTCTGGCTCTGGTGGGTTTTTCTGCATTTCTGTTGATGGCAGCAGAGTCATAGATAGAAGGCAAAGGATTTTTGCACAGATCATCTGTTGCATGTAGTGATAGTTTTAACATGTAAAATACTCTTTTTTAAAAAAATAAGAGTTTCATAGAGCTTCATTACACAACTGGACACACAGGATATGTTAAACCATTGACCAATCACGTCACCTCCAGGATGTCTGCAGTTCTGCAACTATTTAAATGCACCTAACAGCACAGCTGTTTTCGATAAATGCAAAACATGCAGGTTGAGCTCGCTTTTGTTCTGTCTCTGCTGTTCCTGCAGGTTTTCTGCTGCCCTCTTGATATTTTCCGACTGAATGAATCAGATGCCTGCTATGAGTGATTAAGGCTTGATCATTTCAAAAGGATGTTTGCAGACAAATAAAGCCACGGTAGCCTGCTGGAGAGCCTGAAGCATACCAAGACACAAGGTTCCCCAGCAGAGCGGAACATTTCAATGACATTGTCAATACTTGTCATTTTCCCTGTTGGTAGTTTTAACACCGAGCCCGATCAGTTTATATTGACTGACTGCTCATATCACATCAGTGCTTGTCTGCAGGATGTTTTTGCCTTAATGCTCCGTGTGTAAACTAAACAGCCAGTCATCAGTGCATCCCACACATTAAATCTAGTAAACAACAATCAAGAGGTGGCCTTCAGTTTTCCTCTGTCCTCTGTGTCGCTTGTTGCTCTCAGCAACAAGCGACACAGAGTCATGTTTGCTTTGAAATTGTAACACATGAAAATATAAATTAATGGATTAATTAAACACAGCTGCTGAATTAATTACAATATTTTAAGAGCCGTGGAAAATGGGTGATATTGCTAAGTCAATGTGTAACAGCAAAATTTCATCCACAACCAACACCAAATTAGATTTATCTTTTACTTAAAAAAAAAAAGCAATCTCAAATATTCAAGATACTACAATATTCTAAAGAACTGCATTTGATGCAATCTCAGAGCCCCCAAGAATAACCTCATGACAATCACTTCTGTTTTCTTATCTTATTTTTCCCTGGGACAGATTTTCTGAGCTTTTGATGTAAACAAAACTGCTTTACTGCTTGTTCACTGTCTGGAATCTGACACATACCCGATGGTTATGGGGTGTAGAAAAAGTCAGTGTACCTTGATGTGCGCTTTGCTTTATTTGTTACTGGATCAAAGTGACACTGTTGCTTGATAAAATGTGATACTTGAAGCAAAGGACATTCCTTTCCCTGCAAGCCTATCAAAGCTGTGTGACATTGTTTTGCAATAAACGTGAATAAAAATAAAAACAGTCATACACTTCTCTTGTGTCTGTGAAGATGCGTGCTTTATGACATGCTGCGCTTTTACATCTAAATCTGTTCTTCACCCTTTATCGGCACTTTGATTGGAAAAACAGATTTGTAGTCTGACGCCGAGGCAAAAGCTTAGCAAATTTAAATAATTTAATCGCTAAACAAATAACTTTATTACTTGTGAAAATGTTCCTGCAGTTTCATTATGGCAAGACATGTCTGTTATAGATCATTGAATTAATTGTTCCCTGTAAAGATAGCAAAAAGCAGAATCTCTTTGGCTAAGTAAATTAAAATTCTGTTTTTACAATGTGTGTTTTTACATAATTCACGATAATTCTAATAGAAATCTCTTCCAAACGTTGGGCATATTTAATCTGGGTTTGCTTTAAAAGAACCAGGGGAAAAACAAAGCCTTTTTGTTGCATTAAGTTTTACTTAAAAAGAATTTAAAACGGCAATGTTTCTTCCTGATTTCCTTCATGTTTGAGTGAATAATTTTTTTCTTTCATGCATCGAACGTTTTAGTTAGCGTCATTTGGAAAATGACTGTGAATAAATATCAAAGTTTTCCCAGTTGAGGTTTTATTAAACAAAAAGCTATTTAGTTCTTGTATTGCCATTCTTTTACTCCTACTTCAGCACAACCTTGTATGCACTCCAGTTTTAGGGATAACTCTTGTTGAAATACACATTCCAGCGAATAGCTTGCGCGCACCTAACACTGACATGGATATCACATTTGGCATGTTTATGTATTTTAATGTTCTTTTTAGCTGTGGAATGATTTTGCAACATCGTTTATAAATTACAAAAATAAGAATTTACAGCAAAATTTAAATTTTTTTGATCAAGTCATAAATACGACATCAAATATTTTAGAAAATTTCCTTTCAAAACTCTTTTCTTGAAGTGTGACGTGATTAGCAATCTCCCAGCATAATTCTTTTTGACTACTGTATCTCTCTTCTTGGCAGAACTGGTCAAATCTATCTGGATTTCTAGGTTTCAGTACTCTTAAGGCATTTAAGAATGGAAAAGATTTTAAGGGAGCAGCAATGTTATAGTGTCATAGTTAGAATGATTATTTAAAAAATCAAAATGCAGTGATGGATTCTACCCCATTGTCATCTGCCAATTCATAACGAACAAAACAGAAAAACTATAATACTATAATTCAGCAAAAAAAAACTCGCTAGTGGAGAAACTTATATCACTGTGGCTACCAAAAGTTAAAGCTCTCGTCTTTGGGACAACACCACCAAAGATTGAACGTATTTACTTCAATAATTATGTACAAAGTTGTTGCAAAAATACAATAAACAAGGCATAAGCTATCCCACAACAATTGAAGAGCATTTCAAACTACTGCATCTGAAATGCATGAAGCAATTTGCTGTAATGTACTATTTACATGAGGGTAAGTGTAAACAGATGAGTCAGAAGAGGACATGGTTTGTCATCAATAGCATCTTGTGTAAACATTTTTGTTCACAAATATTCTGCTTTTGTTGAGGTTGTAATATCCTTAAATCACCACAAGGGGGTTACAACCTCAATGCCCAGAGACGCGCACAAACAAACGAACAAAAACTCAATTTTCAGTGTTTATGGTGTCATTGTTAAACATATTTTATTCATTTCACTTCTCTGAATTCTCTTGTAAGTTGTAGGGAAATTGGTAACTGACCTGAGCTGCATTGCTGTGAACCACTGACTTGTAAAGGCCAGACCTTTGTGCATTCTTGTGTGACCTTTGCAGCCATAACACAAGAACCCTTTGTTTTTATTTTTAAGGTCCTTGAAAATCCCTATTGATCAAAGCATTGCAAAGGACAGACAGTTCCTAATAGTGTCTCGTACATCTAATCCACAGCAGACTCTAATGTCACAGAACCGATGAGATTACTCACATTTTTAAGATGTTCTGATGATGTGTTTGGCCTTGAGTATGACTGATGAATTAAGGAAAACTATGTTAGAGTTAAAAGTTCATTTATTCAACCAACTCTCTTTGAAAACTAATTATTTAGCTCCATGCAGGAGCTGCTATGGAAGGTTAAAAAAGCCTCAGGAGGATGAAGAAGGATTAAGCGAGGGGCAGGAGAAGAAGGAAAGGGAATTGGAGTAGGGAAAAAGCATGTTCCCATTAGGACATGTAAGCAATGCTCTGAGGCAGCTGCCTGTGTGTGTGTGTGTGTGTGTGTGTGCCCTGCAGGTGCTCTGCGCTGTCTAATCTTATTTGTTTGCTCAATCTACTTCCTTTGTTGCAATATTTGAAATATCTCTTGCTGCTGACCTGGTAGGTAGTGCTTTCCTGTACAAACATCATAGGTTTCTTTCTAATATCTTGAATCTCTGCAGAGAACATCAGAGAAAAGGCTGAACACTCCCTGATTTCTAGGATTTTAAGTACTTAGATAAGAAATACCACTGCTACCACTGATGAGCAAAGGGAAGAGCACTGAATATCTCTTTAGTAAACACTAATTGGGTATTAATAAGGTAAAAAAAAAAATTATACTTTGTTCTAATTGTTGATGAAGCAGGAAGAATAGGCAAGCTTTCCAATCTCTGCAGGTCTTATTAACAGTGGATGAATTCTGCATGTATTCACCTGTTTGTTCCAGAAGAAACGTTTGTGCAACTCTAACGACAGAATGTGTTAGTTTTTCATAATATTTATTTTTGCAAGTCTGTGTTAGATTTATCAACAATAACAATTGCAACAGTTTATATTTGACCAGGAGATGAAACTGCTGCAGACCAGTTAGGATGCTAATGCTAATCACTATCCACTGAAATTGCTTCGAGCGGAGCTGTATGTGACATGACTCTTTCTTTCACGTGACAAGGATAGTCTACCAAATGTGCCTGACTTACTGAAAGAACCAAAAGATGAAAGGTTAATGGAAAGAGGCAGTGCATTGATTTTGTTATGAAATACTCTACTGAGAAACCTTCGGTCCTGTCATTCATGTGGATGTTGCACGTACCACTAATCTGAGCATTGCAGCTTTCCCGGTACACCGTTTCTCTAAAAATAATATTCCCTGATTGCCATGGACTCATTCAGCATAAAGTGGTTCTGGCAAAGCTTGAAATGTAAAACAATGAGCTCAGAGTCAAGCAGGTGGTCCTAATGTTATGCCCCATTTTCTTCTTTATTTAATAAATTATAACATGGCAAAATCTGTTTTGTCTGGTTGAAGATTGATGTAAATTATTTCTGAATCTGTTCAAAAACAAGTAATTTTGTGGCCTATGACAGACAGATGGTTATTTTCTTTGGACTGTGACTTTATCGTTCCTTATGTATTGTCTTTCAAGACTTGTATCAAGGACAGACCAATCTGAGGGACAAATCAGAGGTCAGGGTAAGTCATCTAAACAGTCACTTTTTCTCACTCAAATGCGTTTCTTTTTCTGTCTACGAACGCACTACTAAAGATAATATTGGGTTATCCGTCTTCCTTAAAACGCAACTTCACCTTATGGGCTGTGGTTACAAGCGATCTAAAGCTTTGATTTTCAGACTAGCATGTAATGCCTCAAGTCAGCCACAGTGACCCTCCAAGTGACCTCTGAAATCCAGAGTATTAGGCTTCAGCCAGAAATCAAACATTCGGACAAGCATTGCAGTTTCTCTGAATTTACTGAATGTATTAAAGGACTTGGGAATGCTGTGCAAAGCACTTGGTGACAGATTTAAGATTTATCTGCTGTCTCTGTAAACTTTCCCAACTTTGTGCTGTATGTCTCTTATGGAAAGAGTGAAAAGCTGGAGAGCTTACACCTTGAACTTGGGAGCCAAAGCTTCAAAGCCGCCCAGCTCAACCATTAAGTAAAAGGCCACAGTTGTTTACTAAATACTTTTAATCAATGCAAACGTATTTTAAGAAGAAGTTTATGCCATTCAGATTTACTGTTAGCCACTGTGTAATTGAAATGACATTGAGCAGCACTGTAAATACATTCTGCATCTTAATAACACCAGGCTGCCATCTGGACTTTGTCTGCGGTAATCTTTTTACTAATGTAGTACACTTCACATTTATTGACACTCATAGTAAAGGCACATCTTAAAACAAGAGTAATATTTATTGCACTAGCAAATCATTTTATGGGGGAAATTATCCAAGGCCAGAAGAAAAGTTTGATTGCCAGTGCCATAATTATGAGCAAGCCTAAGGATACAAATTAAATAGAATTAAATCAAATTTTATTTCCAAGTTATTCTTAATTAGGTAACAAGTCAGCTTGGCAGATCAGGAGTCAAATAGGTCTTAAAATAAAGATATAAATGCACAGTACATTTGATTCTGAAACCATAGAATAGTTACTATAAACAAAAGTAATCAAAGGTATTACATGCTGAATTATACCTTTCCTACTGGTTGAATATTGATTCAGACATTACTCATTTTTATGTTATATTTAAGTCACACAAAAGTTAAACTGAGAAAAAAATACAATCTTACTGTCATTAATGTAGCTTACAAATTAGAGCGACATTGTCAGAGTTTCAACAAACAGAAGTTCCCCTGTCTCATATCTTCACAGGCTTCAATGTGTGTCTGATCAATACCAGTTTCTCTGTAATTATTTTTGCAGCACCACCATTTCCTGCTTGCACAACATCTTTCATATTTCCCTGTTTCCTTTCAACAACAATCACGTTGTGATTCTCAAAGAAAATGGAGGTTTCAAACGCAGCTAACCTTGTCACGGACCATTATTTTTGGCAGCTTTTATGATATTTAATCCTTTAAGGGGCAGCAGCAATTATCACCTTTTTGCTGCTCTTGTTTGACACTCGAAGGTTTTTTTTTTTTTTTGATCCTGCCCATTTGAAGGCACAGCAGGCAGCAGAAGACACTCATTATGGGTATTGTGCTTTTTTCCCCCCTCATCTCAGGAGCTGCTGGATATTTGGAGAGCACAAATAACTAAAATATTAAACTAAGAGTGACCAGGGCACAACTATAACTTCCCTGATAAAAACTGAAGTAGCCTGAAGGTATTGTCCATCTTTGTCTATGCAAACCTATAGCAACCAGTAAATAAAGTTTCACATTTAATTTAGCGAACTAAATGTGAAAGCTATGATGAAACCCAGTGGAGCATTGTTGATGGAATTATACGAAACTGTTGCACCAGTTATGTAAGTTATTACTGTCTGAGTTATAAAGTATGAAGTATCTTTAACTGTTAGATATTGGGGCCTTAAAATAGGCCTATAGAAATGCACACGTTGAACTTTTTAGATTTACATGTAAAACTGTAAAGTCCCTCAACTTTCTGCCTTTGGCTTTGCTATAACCTGAAACTTGAATGTATGATTCATGTTTTTTGTTTTTTTTTCCATGCATATTTCTGCCAAATCCCTCTGCTCTAATCAGCCTCATTCAGCCCATCTGTGCCATGTCTAATTGTCTGCCTGCCTCACCTGTGCTACTCTCTGCAAGTACGAAACCAGTGTTTCTTCCGCAGCTTCATGCATCTCCAGCCCTCCAGTCATTTGTTGGCTTACTGGGTTATTGCCCTCCTTCCTTGGCAGTGAACAGTGCCAAGTTTACCTAAATCGATTGGGTAAACTTGTTGGACTTTCGTCCACTTAGAATTCACTCAATTCCTTTTATTTCTTCTGATTGCTATACAAACTTCATTAGGCAAACTTTCTGGCATTACCCATAAATTCTTATCTACAGGCCATATACATATATATATATATACTTCCTTCCTGGCAGTGGTCAGCAACACACATATTTTCTCCCTGGATTAAGTATGCACAAGGGTTTGTTCATGAGTGAAAATAATCTTCTTTCAATTACCGCAAATAATAAATCGATTAAAACCTATTACAGGGTTTAAATACTCTCACTCCAGACTTTGTTCTCTGAAACAGTGGTTACTTTTGGACATTTACACTAGTCCAATTAATTAAAACGACCCTAATTTACATTTTCTCATTTTTGTGTTTCATTTTGTCAGAAACATAGCTAAACTTATTAAATAGGATTCAAATGCTATGATCCAGGATTATATTTCTAAAGTTTTTTTACACTCATGACTATTATGATTTACATTTTTCACTGTATTTATTTATATTACTGACTGATTGTAGAATATTTGGCAGCAAGAAAATTTTAGCTGTGGACATTGAACACAGCTAAAATTTAGTGGCATCCAATTACAGTGGCCCATTGGTATTTACTGAGCTCCTGGGAGCAACCTGTTATTCCAATGTTTGCAGAAGTAGTGTGCATGCCCATGTGCTGGATTTTATACACAAGTGTCCATGGATGGGGACCGTATTCCTATCATTTCAGGAGTAAAATGAGCCAAAAGTGTCACCTGCTGCAACACAGGACCACGGAGCCTGAATCAGCAGATCGATGAGTGGGCTCAGACATATAGTCAGTTTGGAGTCTGCAAATCCTGAAAAGATACACAGCTGTTCAAAACACATTTTGCAGCCAAATTCTGCTTTGCTTTTGAATCTGTGCCATTTGGGCACAATGGGATGAAAGGGATTAACCATCCGCATAGGTTAGCCTCCTTAAACTACCACTGACTCACTCTGCAATGGAGAATTTATTCTCTTGCTTAGGATTTAACAAAATGCACCAAAGAATCCAAAAGAAGAACATTGTGTGAGAGTGAAAAGATGCTTGGCATAATGTAGCTAAAAGACTGAAATAAAAAAAAGTGGTTAAGGCTAGATCCTCACTATTGTCTATTTTAATTGAATTGCTTCAAACCTTTAAATTTATATGCAAAGCAAGCACCGCCATTTTGAAAATGTCCTTTTGTTTCTTTCGTCTCAGACCATGCAGCTACTGCCAACAGAGACCTGCAAAGATTTCATATTACGACCTAAGAGATGTTCCATTCCTCCTACATAATAATAATTGTAGAGCAGCTTTGCATTATTAAAGATGCGGATCACAGCGCAGCTACCACAGTGTATCCATCTCTCATCATTAAACAGGTTAAATGGCACAATACCCCACACGATGACCCCTGGATCATGAGCAGTTGACCTCTCCTGGATGAAATCCTTAAATAGCCTGAGTGCTCCTCCTAGATACAATCCTGCTCACACATCTTACTGCATATTTTTATTACAGGTCGACCCCAGCACTGATCTACGAGAGCAAGGAGGGTGTTATCATGCTATACTAGAGTTGAGAGAGGCAGTTTCAAAAATATTTACGTGAAAAATAGGATTTCAGGATTTTTGCTTTATATACAATCATGGCTTGTCTTGTAGAGTGAGAACTGCGCTCTATCACCAGATGTAACTCCCAAGTTATTGTGTGAGATCATAACCAAAAGAGACTTTAATAAAATTAGGGGGGCACTTGAAAAACAATTACAAGGTGCAATTATTCTGCTACAGTGGTTCAAAACAGGTTTTAATTTACCCAGCAATTATAACTAGCTATTATCTAAACACATCAACCTTAATCGCTTCATAATCCGCTCTTGGAAAATAAAGATGTTTTGTTTTCTCTGTAGCGCCACTAATTAACCCCGAGTGTATATTTTAACTTTTAAAAAAAATGCTTTCATCATTATCTTTTGTTAAATTGAACTAGATTGTAGAAAGGAGATTATCGGAAATTTTGATTAATCTCTTCGCTGATCAATTTACCAGTTAAATTTGCCATCCGATTCAGCATATTTGCAAGAGTCGTGAACTGATAAAATCCAGAGAAAACCAATTATCAATGTCTTTGTTGGCTCCAGAGTACAGATGACACTGCTTTGTCAGTTTATTAAACCACATTACAATAAAACCCCCACAATTAACAGATTGGCCTTCAGGTATGACCTTATTTCAGGTAGAGTTTCCTTTGATAAAGCACAAGAAGTTGTTCAACTATTGCATTTATAGCTGATTATATTTATATAAATGCCTTTTCCATACTTTTGGCAGTTTTAGTTTGAAAACTAAATCTTAATTTTACCAACATGTTTCTTCTGAATGTAAGTTGGAAAGAATCACCAGTGGATTCAGTCATTCAGAACATGATGCTTAATTAGAAGACCACTAGACGTTTTGGAGAAGTTTCACTTTTTGTAAAACATATACAGTGACATCATCATTAAAGAGTTGAAGTGTCTCTGTCTCTGAAATAATTGAGTCAATAATATTTGATTTCACCCAGCATGACAGCATGACAGCGCTCTCCCTCATCTGTTTTACCTTCAGTCAGAATCTAAGCACCCAGGTAAGAATGACTGATTTTGGTCAAAGTCAATGACTGTCCTTTGTCCTACCTTCTGTCACAGAGGTATGGTTCTGTGTTCCTAGAGAACCAGACAAAAATCAATGTTATAGTGTAAAGTCCCTGTCTACTGGCTGGCTGTGTAGGAGGTGGCTGCTATGACTTTTACAGAGCTGAAAATAAACCTGCTCATTCAGTGTACCAATTACTGTGTCATTATCCTGCCACTGCAATTATGGGTGCTTTTTCTCTGCACTCAACATCATGAAGGTGTCTCCCTCCCCCCCCCAAGTAAAACCTATCAAGGTGCATTTAGCTTTAAATGGAAGATGAATCCCTGTTAATTATATTGGGGGTTGTTTGTTTGAAAGGAACATGCAACGATCACAGTTTTGACTGTTTTTGAGATAAATCTATTTCAAACTGTATGATTGTAAAATATTAGTGCTTTATCACCAGGATTCTGAAAATGCAATGCAGCTTGTTTTTGGATTAGGAAACTATCTGTTCCTTTTACTACTTTTCTCTCACAAAAAAAGTTTAAAGTGAGCTACAACCAGATTTGATCTAAAACAATGTTTCCTGTGGGTTAGATGGATAATAATAGTGTCGCTAGCCCAAATACCTGACACTTTTAAAACTGGCTTTAGTGAAATGTTGGATATGACCAGTGTTGTATAAAGTACTGAAATCTTGGAGTCAAGTAAAAGTATAGGTACTGCTCCAAAATATGACTTTGGTAAAAGTAAAAGTCACTGACTGAAATGTTACTTGAGTTAAAGTATTAAAGTATCTGAAATGTCTTGTACTTAAGTATGGAAAGTACTGTAAAAATGGATGAACTCAAGTAATGTAATGAAAAGTACAAGTAAAAAGTAAAACAAGGCAAATGCAGTTTGAATGACATTTTTTATATTTTGGTAAACTTGTAAAATACACTTTAAATAATGAACACAACCAAGTGCAGGCAAAATGAAACCTGCTAATAGATAAACCTGCAGCATCATTTAATTCAGAAAATTAGGAGCTTTACCTAAACCACAAGGTTTAAATAATTAATAAGAGAAAAAAATAAATAAACTTGTAATCCAAAAAAATACAATAATCCATGAAACAGCCAACACTCAGTACGTTCTGATGACGTCACCATATTGCGCAACTCTCTCTCGGTGCGTCACGATCCGGAAACAATAAAGCTAATTGAAAATAAAGCCGGGAAAATGTTTCAAAATGACAGATAAGGATTAATGTGAAGTGAAGCGGGAACACCGCGTGTGACCCACGATGAACCGCGCCAGTTTAAACTGCAACAAAACGTAAGTTAGCGATTGTGTGTGTTTGTGTGTGTTGGCGTGTGTGTGTGTGTGTGTGTGTGTGTGTGTGTGTGTGTGTGTGTGTGTGTGTGTGTGTGTGTGTGTGAGAGAAAGAGAGAGAAAGATGGCGTTGAGCTACAAGTTATAACAAATGCACAGTTGAGACCAAAATAATTCATAACCCTGCCAGATTAAGCTCCAAAATTATTTCTGTTGGACCAAGAAGTTTTTTTTTTTGACAGGAAATAAGACATCTATTTTTCAAAACAATCATAAAACACAGTAATAGTTTTGAAACCAAGCCATGCAGGTTTTTGCATGTTTTAACTGGTATTTTGATGATGAACTCCAGACCCACTGGCTCTCCCTAAGGATATTTTCTGTCATCATTGTTGTACATCCTTTACACTGATCGTTGCAGGAGTTTCCATGACTACAGGCAAGTCCTTAAATTTCTGAATGGTAATGAGGACAAGCAATGATCTGTGGTGAGGGACTTTATCAAATGGTGCGATGAAGCCCAGCTATATTTAAGCACTGCAGAAAACAAAGGCTTAATATAGAATTAGAATATAAACACCTTGGAACTGCTTTAAGATGTAATTTTACAGCAATGTAAATACCTGCCTTTAAAGTGTAATTAACTCCCATCTGAAAGCTACGCTAAGCTTCGGGCAAATGTCGCAAAAGTCCAGCAAAGTGGGCGGAGCCTAGCGTCACGGCCGAGTGTGGGGTTGAGCGGAGGGAGTGAATGTGGCTGTGATCAGGATGAAAGAAGCATTTATCCACTTTGTTGCTATATTTATCGATTTATTGACTCTTTTTCTGTGTTGTTTGAGACTCTTATGGCGGCAAATGCTCTGCAGCTCGTTTTAGCGTGCAGCCAGCCATTAGCCGCCTTTTTCTTTGGCGACTGATGCTCGCCAGTCGCCACAACAATGCTCACTATGCCAAAAATAATGGATAGAAAAGGGTAACAGAAAGGGAGAAATGGTTTGGGAATGTTGAAAGTGAAAGTGGGAGGTGAGACTTCTTCAGCTGGAAGAAGCAGAAGAAGGTCGATGCACAGACCAGAGACCCAACTGTCTTCTTATAACCATGTTGGAAATAACAAAATCAGAATCACAATAATCAATGTTGTGTATTATTTCTGTTGAAGTGGGAATGTGCTGCTTTTCTGTTTTAAGTAGAATCAACTGGACAGTTATACATTTCCTAAAGATTTTTTATTTTTATTCTGCAAAAACCTCTCACAGAGCTAAACATGTATTGCTCTAGCTCAGATATCTTTTCCCCTAACAATAGGGAATACCATCTTTTTTTTATTGTACGATGTGGGTTTGTGTTTAAAAATATGACAATTACCACCCAAATTCAAAGCCAAAACTCTAAAATGTTTTTTTTTCTTTTTTTTTTTAACATTTTCTTCAACATATGTTTTTTGGTAACCTACAATAGCATAGGACATAGTGAAAGACTGGATCTCCACAGAGCTCTTATTTTTTCCTTGTTCCCATGAGCTGGACTCCATAGAAACATTTCCCTTACAGGAAATGTTTCCACTGCAGGAGCTAGTTTACTAAGAGCGCAGTCGGTGCTTTCTGTTCTAATCGCCAACATATCAGCGACTCTAAAACCCCACTGCACTTGCTTAGAAAACAACTGCTTTTCTCTGGGGCCAGGCAGAATAATAGTAAACAGCCAGACTAACGCAATTGAAAATTTTAAGGTTAGTTCGATGTTTTTGTCTCAAATGAAAAACAATAGGATGGCTTGGATCAATAACACGGTTAAATTAGAAACAGTGGTTGAGGAAAATGAGCTCACTGACTTTACGCTTTCTTTTCTTGAGTTGCATTCCACATTTTATTATTTTCAATCGAGGGTAAGCATGTCATTTGCAATGTTTTTCTCAGCAAATTTCTGGATGTTCTGGACTAGTGCTAATCACTGACCATAACACTGAGCGGATCAATCTTTTGGTGGATATTTCAGATTAGATTTTATGGAAACAATAAAACTTCTCAATCTCTTGGCACTATCTGGTAGCATGTTCCATGGATTTACGGATTTTACAGAGAGCTGATTGCTCATATCTTATGATTTCCAGTGTGAGTTACATTTTTGGGGTATTTTTTCAACCTAATAGAACAGCTTTGTATCTAGGACAAACTAAGTGAAGCTCTCCCAGGCATTAAAAAAGCTTCAGGACAGTTTCATTATGCAGGAAAGAGTCACAGTATTTACCCCTAAAGGTATTGCTGTTTTTGTACAATAATGTCTTATTGTTATAATCTATTTCTAACTATAAATCTGGCACTTAAAACTAAAGGCTGTTTGTCCTGAACCATATAAAATACCAATGGTTCTCAAATGTTTTTGTACTGCTCTTGGTTATATGCAAAAGAACTTAACATTTGGTTCAGTTTCTATATTTTGAATAGCATGGCAAACATTTGGGGGTGCATAAATGCTTGACCACACAAAGCTTCTTTCCTAGAGCTGAAGTCTCCAGCCACAGAACCGCTCCTCTTGGCCTTCCCAGTCAGCTCCTCCAGACTAGCAGCAGCAACAATTACCAAAATACCTGGTAAAACTGCACATCTGCTGAGCTTATCATACAAACTACTTCTCAGTCCAACACTCCTAAGAACAGCTGCAAATGGAGGAACATTGTAGAGATGACCAAATTCAAGGTGTAAAATCGCAAAATTGAATTTCTTTTGTCTTTGATGTACACAGCATTTTTATAACAACTGAAGGTAACATAGTTACTTTCTTTGAGCTACATAAAATGGCACTATGTGCCAGGAAAATACATAATACTTCAGAATTTGGATTTAATGTGCACATTTGATGCATACATTGGAGTTGTCACATTGGAACGCAGACAGAAAATGGTGAAAATGGGATTAAATTGCTGCCAACCACAGACCACATGAAAACAAAAAAATGGATGGAAGAAAATAAAAGTCTAACTTAAAGTCTGAATCAAGCCCACATCAGGACTGACTCTTGTCTTAACAGTTGCAATAAAAATCCACCCATTACGATATAAATAGCTGGACATTCACCCAGTGGAAGGAGAGGACAGGGATGTTGGTAACAAGCCTCCATTGACCTCATTAGGTTCTAGAGAATCTCCAACTAAACAACTAGGTTTGTCTCTTGTGCATAGGGCCTAAACAAAGGCAAACACACACATTCACACACTCTGACAAACCCCTTGCCAGTTTTCCATTGCACATTGCGATCCACAAAGACATACAGGCAGGCGATGCATGCAGGTGTGTGGAAAAAGTAAATCAGCATGCACAGTGGCTCTGCTTTTTCCTCAATACTCAGAAGAGGCTCATAAGCCTCTGATAGATCAGTCGCTTCTTTAGTTCTCACGCTATCTGTTTGGCTGCGACTGTCTTGTGTACAGAATAAGTAAATAAAAGACGGTTTCTAGCTTTTTTTTTATCTGTGTTAATTCACAGTCAAATCAGGCAGTTTACAATCTTGCAAGAATCCCAACCAAGGCGTGGGCCATTGTCTTCCCAACACACTGTAGTAAGTGTGTTACTACACAAACACCAAGACAGTGCACTCTGACAGGCACAACCAAGTAGCTTGAATAGTGAGGGCATAGTACAGCTTGGAAGTCCCACAAGTACCTATAGGACCACGCCACAAATTAGCTGACAACAACAGAGCTTAAACCCTAAGAGAGTTCATCTTCCAGACTGACAAGTAGCTGAGGGCAAACCAGCCAGACACAATGACGGTTGACAAGGAGCCGAAGAGGGCAGGTAAGACAGATGTGCCTATCCAAGCTTACAACAACAAGAAAACTCAAGACATAAAGTAGATAAAGCAAAAACAACTGGAATGTGGATGAGAAATATTTTAAATAATAATAACGTCATCTTTAAGGCTTATGAAACCAAGCAACAATTCTTTTAATAAATCCTACTGCTTGTCGAGGTAAACACACGAATGTTTCTCAAATACAAAGCATTGGGTCACAAAATCTGCGGCTCAAGGATACGTTTGGGTCTCCCTGTTTGTCAGTTTGTGTTTTCTTTTTTTCAAATATTTATTTCTCTGGCCTTAAATCCAATCAAAATTTTAAAATCAGGACAACTGAGTATTACATAAAACCTGTTATAAATAATTAAATACAGACATTTATATATATATATATATCAATATACTGTACAGTATATGTGCTTAGTGTTAGGGGATTCTTTTTTGAAGAATTACACTATGAATGTTGCATTGCATGGACACAATCAGAATTAACCTCAGGTTGCTTTGACAAACAATTTGATGTTTGTCAAATACTCTTAAGTCACAATACTTAAGAGTATTGTGACTCTTAAGTGACAATACTAAGACCAAGTAGGATGAACATAAAACATGTTAAAACAATTTTCACAATACAGTGTTATGAAAGATCCACCTTAGAGCAATAACTTAGGGACACACATCATCCATCCTGGTCATTAATGCAGATCTTATGACAGGACTTAGCCAATACCAAGTCCTGCTGGGAAATTAAAACTGTCATTTTCACCGGGCTTGTCATCAGAACCATGAAGTGAACACAGATTTCCTGGCAGATGACTGTGTGACTTTGGACATGAAAAGAAAAAAAAGAAACACACAGTGGACGAACACCAGCAGCAGTCAGCGATGCTCCGTAAAGCATCACTGACTGTGGAAACGTCACACCTGCTCTCAAGCAGCTTGAGCACAATTTCAGGAAAATCTAATCATTTCAATAACTTTGTCAACATGGCATATTAAACATTTCTGATCTTGTTTCCAGCTCAGGAGGAGAATTTAACAACTATCTTTGATATATTTGAGTGTCAGAGTCGGTCTGCTGGACAACTATCAAATCAGTATTGTCCCCATTTTGGCCATAATGAACCATCATTTTATTTCTAATTATTGGTAATCTAATTTTCTATAAAACTGAATTTTAGGTATGCATTAGCTGTAAGCATACTCAGAAATATAAAAATTAAAGTGTGAAATGTATCCCTCTCTCTTTGATGACTTTATGTAAGGAATATAATGAACTAGATGATTATGAATAAATTACAGGAATATATAATTTTTTGTGATTACTCTCTAGCTTATTGAGATGCACAAATGTTTTGTTTTTTTGTCACTAAAAAATTAATTTTTGCAAGAAATAAACAATGAGCGAAACCAGCTGTTTTCCCCTCTATTTTATTACCTCTACCAGGAGGGAAAGCTCAGTTTTTAGGTCGCCAGGCTAATAAGATCACCTGAGAATTTATTTGTCATTGTCTCTAAAGCCACCAGAGATAACTATTTTAGGAATAAAACTACAGCAAGCTAAAAAAAATATATATTTTTATGAACCACTCAAGTGCATAATGGACTTCTCTATCTCTGATGAAACAACAGACATGTTAGAGTAAAATGTCCAATTCTGCATACTTCTAGTTTGTGCAAACTGAAATATTTATTACGGTTCTAATTGTTTGGAAGGCAATATCTAGATGTTTGTTCATCTTCTGAAGCAGCCATGTGTCCCTTCCTTCTCTGCTCTCTCACTAATTCGGTGAGCAACCATGAAATCTATATCAGAGAGACAAAGCAATACGTTTAGGCTGAGCCAAGCATGAAAGCGGAAGATTGGTTATTTTTCAAAGAGATCGAAGCTACCTCTGTAACCAGGACTGATCGACTCGATAAAATATATCAAATGTGGTTTTCCTGATTGTGATTTATTGTGGTTCTGTTAAAAGCTTGGCTATAGTCAGCCATTAGTGAAGCAGATACAGAAGGATATGTTGAGACAGTAATTTATTAAAGCTTGGACCAAAAGGTCATATAGGATCTTGGATTGCTCTTAAGACATGACAGTCATAGGCGGTGAGGGAAAATGTCACGGAAGGGGCTGGTTTTTCTTTATTATTATTTCACAGGGCTTGAGAGGAGAACATTTTTCATTGTGATGCATGTTTGTTGTCACGCTCCTATGAAATCTGACTCATCACCATCCAGAAAGGTGGTCACTATTTAGCCACCCTCCTTAAACTAATAGATTGATTTTTGACCCTTGTGATGCACTGGCAACTTATCCTGCTCAATGGCTGCTGGACATGGGCAGCCATTAATATTAACTTTCCTAAAACCATCTGGTAACTTTTCATCAAAAATTGTTGGAGATGTGACAGAAGTTGCAGAAAGTATTTATTTATTTATTTTTTACTGTTTTTGCTTTTTTCACACTTGAGTAGAAGCTGGTTGTTATTATTATTTTGATACCAGACGACCTAAGTAAACACAAAAAAACAGTTTTCTAATAATAATAGTAAGACTACTTCTAGCAACATGGACCAAAGTACCAAAGTAAAAGCCTCCTAAAGGTATTGCCTGGTTGTTTCACCCTTGACGGAAACAACTGCCAACATTTGCATTTTGGTTGAATAAAACGACTCCTGTGAGAAAACCTGAAATAAAATTCCTCCACACGGATGCAATGTGTTTATTTGTTATTGATGTAAACTTGCCTAGCGCTCTGAAACATTTAAGTGTGAAATAAAAAAGCAAAGCCAAACAATTGTATAAAGGGCAATTTATTTCTCTGAGCCTGTATGAATAACTTTGACCTTGTAAAGACTAGAAATGTTGTTGTTTTTGAAGTCAGTCAGTTGACTGTATGATTATTCAACACTGGGTGAGCAAAAAGCCAAAAACTAATTTATGGCGACTATTCATGACCATGAGTATGTAAAGTGGCACTTCTAATGAACTTTTGAGTGGTCATTTCTACCTGTAAACACTCGTTTACAGGGATTACGTATTGGGTGCCCTCTTATGGAGTTCAGCTGTTGGGGATGTGCTGGCAATATTGTTTTTAAGCTACTCGGATGAAGACTTGAATTGTCAATGTCTTCATGTTTCAAGGCATTCAGAGCCAACACACAAATGCAAGATAACAGGGAGGGATTTTTACTCTCCTGGGAATTTCTGTTCTTTCTCTCTAGCTTTGCTATTAATCCTCATTCCACCGCCTCTGTTTAATAGTCATCTCGACACTTCCCCAACAATGCGTCCCTTTTTATTGGTCCAGATTGTTCATTTAAGCAATTCCCCCGGTGGTGACCTCGGACGAGTTTTTAAGACATCACCTCTGAATTTATATCGAGCTCTTGCGCGTCTACAGCCAATTAGGGCGTTTTGAGCTTTCCCGCGTCGGCATTGTGTTTCTGTATTTAATACACGCGTGCAAATATGATCGCAGCAAAAGCTGTGATGTGCACTAACAGAGACACTTGACTGTCAAACATTTTCACACCTCTCATGAGAAAATTGTGTGGATACCAGTGTTTACCTTAGCAGAGAGCTGTTACAATACAGAGGTGTGAGCAGGTCTATTGTTGTTATAAGCACCTCGAGTTTTAACTGAATTTTAAAAGATGGATACCAGTGGGCTGTGAATGTTATTGTTTTTTCACTCCGGTTGCACACTGTTGCGAGAAAAGTTATTTTTATCTGTTTTAATGGTTAGTCTGTTCCACACATGTGTGTATCACACTGAGGAACTGTTGTGATAAATTATGTCTAGAACATAATGCTCTTCTTCTTACAGAAATGTAAGAATAAGAGCAAAAACCACTTGGACAGTAACATAAAATCAATCTTGAACACTCCTAAGGTGGCAAAGCTTTTTTGTACACTAAAAAGAGCAACATAAGATACTTATTATATAAATAGTAAAAGTCGGACTTTTCTCAACACACCACTGTTATGTGAAGCACATCCAGCTCATAACAGAAAGTCCACTGGCTTTTTATTATCTAGCGTTCACCGTCAAAGTGTTGTGCCACGAATCCGGGGAGCAAACATCAATACAAACTTCATGAAGGAAGTTACCGTCAGGATTTGAACCAAGAACCTTCTCAAAGCAACGCAATAGTACTAGCAGATACTACTGCAGACTTCTAGGAAGTCCATCATCCAATAATTAAAAGAGAATGAAAAAACTGCAAACCAAAAGAATAAACCAACTTTAGTTCTTTCTCTCTAACTTGCAAAGAGAATGTTAATCTGTGAAGCGTTTTGCAGTGAGACATCTTTTAGCTAAAGTAGTTTGAACAAAACAGTGTGATGTCATGTGACAGAACGGGCTTCGGCAGCTTTCTGTTAGCTCGAAAAACAGGTGAATCCAAATACATATTTTATTTGCTCTGGCAGACTGCAGCTGGCTCTCACTCGGTTCAAACGGATTTCCGCTTTGTGCTGGGCAAGCAATCATGGCGGTTTATCTAATACTTGAGGGGGGGCTTGAAAAGATAACACCGTACACTGAAGCAGTGCTGAAGCAAATAATCCTGCGCTTCGTCGCACACGTTGTTACTCTGATTGGCTGCAGGTCTTTTCATTTGTGTCCAAAGGCATTTTAGTTTGCGGCAGAAATCATCCGCTGGAAATTGAAAATGAAGACAGAGGACGTCCCAAGCTAATTTTGAATTGTCTAGTGATGCCAGGCAAGTTTTCTGGACTATTTTATTGTCGAAGGCTTGTATGTCTCAGCTTTAAAAGCTTTACTTGTACTAGCACAAACCTGACCCAATTTCTAACATACACAACTGTTTGTCAGCTGAGTCCATTTGTGATGTACATGAAGATGTTCATGTGTCATTTTAAATATTAAAGCTGTGTTAAAAATCAAAAGTCCTTTTTTATTTAGTTTTTGTGTGTGTGTTTTGTTTTTTCTTTCAATGAGCTGACCACTTTTAGAAACAATAGCTTGTCACTGTGGTTTGCTGAAGTCCCAACGCTTTATAAATGCATTTCTAACCCACTCCAGAATCACAGAGGATAATGCTTTTGTTTTTCATTTGTTCTGTAATTTCTTTCAATCAGGGTGTGAGGAGATGCATTTTTAAAAATAGTTTCGGCAATTTCACACTAACAGATAATTTATATTTATGTGGCTTAGTGATTTCACCGGTTAACAGGTAATCAAGCCTGATAAAATTAAACCAAGCAATGTGGTTAATCACAGTTACCTCATGATTTATCCACAGAGGCAATTATTTTTTCTCCATAAGGGCAAGTCGGTGCGGACAGCTTGTTTCACTTAAGAAATCATTTTAAAATTTTACTTTTCATTAGCTTCCTGTTACCCTTTTCAGGCACTGAATTGTGTACAAAACCACAAGAAATGTGTAATAGGGATCCTTTTATAATATTATTTTACATTGTGTAAAAGTACTTTGGAATCGGCACCTGATTGAAAACGTAAATTCTTCAAAGGGGTAGTAATTTCATTTATTAGCAACTCAAAGAGAAACTGAATTTTTAGCCTTTCTTTAATGCTTCTTTCTAAGAAGGCAATTCTTGAAAGCGTTCATGTCTTGACAAGAACTGCATCAGGCTGCTCAGTTGAAGCTGTTTTGTTCGCAAAGGAGAGTAACAGATAAGAGACAGGAGTGTGTAGAATTCAATATTTGTCTGGGCGCTGTCACCGGATAAACACCGAACACACACAACACACAGGCACACACACATAGAGGGCGCACGCAGCCAGTCTCAGCTTATCCCCTGGTACTTACCTGAAAATGCATTCGCAGAGATTCGAAGATGAATTCCCTGTGTTCAGAAAGCCTTTAAATTATGATTTTGCTAATTTATTGAGGGAAGAAAAGTATTTTTTTTTATATGTATATTTCTGCACCAGTTTCCCAAACTGGTTCTACTGCAACCTAACTGTGCAGATCAGAATACTGGTAATGGGCAGATGCTGTTCAAAAGCAAATTCCAGCTTTTGAAGGAGCGAAAGGGGGAGGAAATGTGGGGTATGATCAGTGCCTTCAAGAGGATAGAATAATTATGGAAAAATATCAAACATTAAGAGCTATTTTTGCAGTTAAGAGAAAAAGCTGGATGTAGATTTCAGTCCAATTAAAAGTACTCAAATGAAAACTTATATAATTTTGAAAGCGATCACAAGTTGTTCTGAGGGAGCTGCATAAATAATCCATCAATTTATTTCCTTCTCATTTATGTAGCCTTTTGCCTCCAGCTTGTGAAAACCTGCCCTCGGCTCAGAGTGGGCTCCAGGGGGGAGGTTGCGCAGCTCCCCACCTGCCCGCCGCAGAGTCTCTCGGTCTCTGCGGCGCTAAGGACCCGCTACCCCTGTAATAAGAGTCCAGCTCTGATTGCCAGCTGGGAACAAGCAGAGGGTGGGGAGGCGTGCTTAGAACTGTAAAGAAAAGAAAAGAAAAGGGGAAAAAAAACACACTCCAAGTCCTGGATCACCACAGAAAATTACCTAAATGTTTCCTCTCAGTATCGCATCCAGCCAGAATCTCATCTTTGAAGCAGCACTTTCACACAGATGCTCTCCTGAACCGTCAGTTTTCCACAGAAAACGGAATTTTGCAAGAGTACGATGAAAGGCTCATCAAAGTAGCCTTTGTTAAATGTATGGGGTTTTTTTAAAGTTCTGCAGCGACAATGACCTTTGGAACACAAGAAAAAAATACAAAAAAAACAAAATAAAAACAAGAGAACTATCTTACCTTCACGCCATAAGTTTGATTGAATCCTTTATAAAGCCACCGACAAATAAATCCAAAGAAGTCCAGTTAGCTCCCTCTGTATCTTCTATTTGCTTTGCACATTTTTACCCTCAACTTGAACGACCCGGATCGGTGGTGAGTCAGTTTGAGCGCGACGCATTTAGTTCAAGCTGATCCGAAAATGTGCCCAAAAAAAAAGAAGAAAAAAAATAGAAAAAAAAAATACGCTGCCGACAATGTTTTCAAAATGCTGGAAAACGGGTCGCTCTCTCTCTCTCTTTTTTTTCTTTTTTTGTTACGTAAGTCTAATATCGGCCGAAGATTGGTTTTCTTTAATCTCGGAAGAAGTGGAGCAGACGTTGAAACGGAGAGCGCGGTGCGCGCGTGTCCAGGAGCTTTACGCACGCAGCGGAGTTACCTTCGGTACTGATGGAGGCGGGAGACGCGGCGACTGTGAAGAAGTGTGGAAAAAATCAAGGCGGGGTTACATCTGCTTAATCCACCGCGGGGAATCATGCTCCTGTGAATGTCACCGTCCGTGTCAGACTTAAGTTCCCAATGTTTGTTTCAGACTCTCCAAGCTGGAGTGAGCACCACCTTTACTTTTTTATAGATGAGAAATTCCAGGATGGATTTAAAGCGTTTTCTTTTTCGGTAGATTCTTAATGCATTTCTGCTCATGGTGTGGAGGAGGGGGGGAGCTACTCATCGGGGTCACTGTTAGACACAGCATGTCAACTTGTAAGTCTTTCAAAGAAGGCTGCCCAGCCATGTTCAGTATATTGAAATATTTTTAGAAAAGTTAATTTATTTCAGCAGTCCAGTTGCACAGATTAATTACATCGATATCATTTTCAAATCTTCATTCCTTTTGTGAGGATTTGACTGAAAATAGTAGAAGACTATATCACATCACGAAAAAACATTTACAACACTGAAATGTATGTTTTATTAGATTCAAAGCTTTTCACAGACTCTCGCATGACGTGGAGTCTGGATTTTGACTTCTCCATTATTGTGCAGGAATCTGATTTTCATGATTCCACAGTCGCTCCTGCAGTTTGTTTGAAGGTACAGTTCCAAGTCATTTGTAACCTCTAACATGTTATTTGTTTGTTTTTTTGCTATTTTGCTTTTACCATCTTCCTTTCATGTTTACTGTGTCAATATACAATCTTTAAAGCAACAATACATTCTTCTTGTCACTCTCCCAAATCTGTTGAAAGACTCCTCTACCATAGTTTTTTGTAGCTCCTCCAAAGTTACCACTGGTAACTAATGGTTCCTTTCCTCGCCTTGCCTTTTTGTCAGCATATGGTCACATCTTTGCAAGTGAAACATACTGCTTTTTTTTATTCTTCATGATGGTGTTTATGTATTACCATTTTTCATTAACTTAATGAAGTTTGTCGTACTGTCAATGTGTTCGGCCTTTTCGAGGGCTGCGAATGCTTGAGGAAGGTCACTAGAGTTACTCAGTTGTTAATCTTTGTTACTGCAAATGTAAATGACAGACCGCAGCGTGAGAAAACCAGCTGTGTTGTCTGAGTCCTGCCAATAAAACAACACAAAATTGTTTTTTATAATCACATCATAAATGCATTTGGGGACAAATTTGATACAGACGCCCGCTTTGCTACGTGTTGATGTCCCATTTTGATGCCCCAGGCAAGTTTTATCCCATCCAAGGTCCTGCTTTCCATTTGCAGGGTAAAAGCTCCACAGTTGTTGGCCCTGCTTGTATAGATGTTTGAAAAACAATTAAATACACTAATATTTTATTGCAGAAGGATAACCTAAAGAAAATAGGAATTTTGAGAAAGATTTTGTTTTAACCTTGGGCGCCTTTTTTTATATCAGTTAGAGCCATATTAATTGTGATTATTCTGTGTGACCCCATTTTGCCACCAGGGCAGCTCTTACTGTTCACCTATAACCTTTGAAAGTTGGAGCAAACAGCGAGAGGAGTCTTTGACTATTCTTTACACAAATTTTGTTTTGTGTTTCATTTGGTCCACCCCACACCTTTTCCATGTTCCATGTTGATTTTGCGCACTTCTGTGATGATTTGTCCATATATATGTTTGGATTATTACCCAACTATCAACTTAAAGACCAGAACTGGTTTTACTGATGTCTGGAAGAAAAAAAAACATGCTTTGTTCAGCCTCCCTCTCCCTGTTACACACTAAATGACTGCGCTCAAATTAAGAGTACTTTTTGTTTTTCAAAAAATGTTGTGCCACTGGCTCATTGTTTGTCTTTTCCAAGTTTGACATTATTTGCTAACACATAGTGTCATGCCAGCAAACACAGTCGCATCAGCAAATATTCTTGTTGGAGAAAAAGTTGAAAAATAATGGTGGGAATCAGGATCCTTTTGTAAAATGTGTTTAATAAGAAAGAACTGACAAGTTATAAATTACAGGACACATAAGGAAAAAATTAACCGCAGAATGAAGACTGAAGAGACGGATAGATTATAATGATAATTTTTTTCTCCTGATGAAATATCACAGATTAGAGACACAACCGGAGCACTGATAATTGCCTCTGCTGGAGGCAGGTCTCACGAGGACCGGCTTTTCTCACTTCAGCGCTCCTGTTGGGGAAATTCAGACAGAGGGCCAAAGCTCAGTGCGGACTTATGACTGATTTACACAAACATATTCTCAAATACATATCTGCAATCGCACAAATAATCACGGGAGGCACCAATGTCTATACATCCGCTAAATGTCACAGAATATAATTGTTTTTATGTTGCTGCCATTAAGTCACAGAAAATGTATTACTACTTAATTTGTCCTGTTCTACACAACCAACACCAGACTCGTGTCATGACAACAAAAAAGTCACACTCCAAAGTATTTATTTATTTATTTATTTATTTATTTATTTATTTATTTATTTATTTATTTATTCAAGAACTGATCCACACGTCTCCATGCAATCTCTGTTAAACCTGGGATTCCCTGTTATTCTCAGGTCAAACAGAGACAGATTGCAGGTGCAAGCTGGAGTGATGCATAAAGAGGAAGAGCTACCTACACTCTGAGGCTGTCTTGAGGTTTCTGGCTTGATATGAAAGCAGACCTCACTGCAAAAAAAAAAAAAAAAATTCACAGTTCTTCCTTTTACACAAGCAAGCACTTCCAGCAGACACATACTCCAGACAGTGGTCCTGGAAGTGAATCGCATTTTACGCACCAGCGGTCAGCGCTTTAAAGTCGGCCTTATCACATAAAGAATTTATAATACCACGACTGGTTAGCACCAAGTATGGCCCTGTGATATCTTGAGTTTGAAAATTTGGCGTGTTCCCTGGCTCGCGCTTGTACTGTAAGCTGATGCCTTACACTGTGTGTGTTGGGGGAGGAGAAGAGATGAGGACAAGGAGAGTGTTAGCATGAGCGTCTGTTTAAGAGGACAGCTGTGACAATCAAGGAGGACTTTGAGTGAGATTCCCAGGGGAAACTATGAGGCTTACTTCTCTTTTCTCATCCAATAGAGGACTTTTTATTAATAAAGCTGTTAAAATTTTCATAAATTTCTCTTTGGGGAAAATTATATCATCATCCTCTGCTTTTTCAAATGCACAACTGAAGCACATCCATGCATTGTGGCAAACTGTGGCTCAGGTGATGCTCTGTGATTTATTCCTCCAAATCCTCCACATGCCAAGCTGTCTTTGGATAAAATGCTGGAGCTGCAGGCAGGCCAGCACTTTGCATGGTTACTGTAGCATTACAGTTTGTGAGTGTGCGCATGAATGGATGAGTGGAACCACAGTGAAGCGCTTTGGTACATCTATGGTAAATAAATAAGAAAGGAAAAACATCACAACTCGTCAGTTTCTGGTTTCATATTTATAGTAAGATTAAACCCAACATTCTGTATGTATTTTCTTCTGGATTTTTAACATTGCAATAATTATTGGACAGAATGATAAATTTTGTCAAAGACAACTCTACTACAATTTCATAAAGCATACATATTTAGTGATTCCCTATTGCTACAGTTCATGTAGCACTAGATGCATTTGGTTTCCCTTTATCAACGCTATAAATAAAATACAGAGTTCACCCACAATGTCAAAGTGCAGAGATAGCTAAAATGATGCTTGAAGCTTCTTTGAGTATTAAATTAAAATTATTACAGTGGAAATGAACCAAAAACACAGACAAAAGTTGCTGTAGATGCAGCAGCACCAACAACTTAATAGGATTAGCTAACAACATAAAACAGCAGGAAAGTCAATTTAAGTTACAAAATTAATCATAGACAAGATAGGAACTAAATCACAAGAAAATACAACACAAACTCAAGATTTGTCAATCTCCTTTACTTTTTCCCAAAACCCACCAATTTAAAAATTATTGTATTTATCTAGGGCTGCACAGTGGCGCAGTGGGTAGCGCCGTTGCCTTGCAGCAAGAAGGTCCTGGGTTCAATTCCCGGCCCGGGGTCTTTCTGCACGGAGTTTGCATGTTCTCCCTGTGCATGCGTGGGTTCTCTCCGGGTACTCCAGCTTCCTCCCACAGTCCAAAAACATGACTGTTAGGTTAATTGGGCTTTCCAGATTCTCCTTAGGTGTGTGTGTGTGTGGTTGTTTGTCCTGTTTGTCTTTGTGTTGCCCTGCGACAGACTGGCAACCTGTCCAGGGTGTACCCCGCTTCTCGTCCGGAACGCAGCTGGAGATAGGCACCAGCACCTCCCGACCCCATTAGGGAGAAGGGTGGTTAGAAAATGGATGGATGGACTCCTTTTATTCATCCCATTCATTTCTATAAACTGTGTGGTCTTTCACATAAAATCCCTATAAAAGAAATTTCGGATCGTGGTTTCTGCCATGTAAAAATGTGACATAGTTTTTGTAAAGTGCTGCACAGACAAGACTTGTTCTTTATTAATAAGAACGCGAGGAGCTCGAATAAATTGCTTGGTTCTGCTTTCTCAGTCCTCGCAGCATTAATTTTGTGATACAGCTGAATCACCTCAGCAACCAGTTTTAGTCATTCCTCAGCATGGAACAAGACAACAGAATAAATTGTGTGACAGCAACTTTATATCTCACAGTATAAAGCTGTGATTGTTAGATTTTATGGCAATTTAGAGCAAAATGTTCAATATACTAGATAAAATGTCAGCTGCAAAAGACAATGAAAACTTATCGTTATGCAAATTTGTCATGCTAAAATGACAGAGACAATGGTTCAATCCATAGTGATCAAGGTGCTGTTGTTGTTGTTTTATATTGTAATTAATGTCACTTATGCATTCAAATATAATGAAGAAGCCCTACTAAATTATTTCTTATGTGGACAGGATCAACTTGCAAAACATTTAAAATGCATGTATGAACTGTGTTTGATTCATTCTGCGTTTGGTGTGACGTGCAACTTGTACATTGCTCATTAAATCTGAGTGCAGCAATTGTCACAACTGTCTGTCTTGTTTCATTGCAATTTCTTTATTATTAAAGGCCACTGCACAGCAGGTATGGAAATTACGCTGGGAAGACAAACAGATGGAGAAGAAGCTGTGTGGCAAATAATTTATGGCAGAAAATCTGTATTATCATCAGGCCTGGTTTTTCCTTCACGTCACTTGTTTTTTGTTTTTTCTAAAAAGAAGAATGGGAATTGTGTGGTACGGGGAGAACAAGCTGTCAAAGGTACGGTAGAACAGAGAGAAGAGAAAGCTGACTTATAATTTGAGCTCAAGGTCACACACGCCGCTGGATCTGCCAAGCTAAACAGCACACGTGGACAGTACGACAGAGCAAACAGGGTTTCTCTCTGCATTCAACTACATGCTTGTTATCCCTCTGGCCCTCCATGACTGAACAGAGATGTGACTGTCTCCCCGACATGCTTTCATGTATCCTTTTCCCATCTGCTTGCAGACGATTGCAGTCGCATCCAAAATTGAAAAGGGGCTCTCCCTTGGTAAGTTTGGAGTGATTATGCACAACCCAGGGACTGAGTAGAAAAGTAGCAGATTGTGGTATGATTGAATCAAATTCCTGGGGTTTTTTTTTGTTGTTGTTGGGTTTTTTTGGGGGGGGGGTTTTCACCTATTTTGAATCTGCTTGCAGTTTCTGCTGTCAGTTCATTCTTCAAATAGCAAGTGGATCTCAAAAATTCTTTGTAAAGTCCTGGGTCTAGATCGTAAATCTACAGGAGCTACGAAAACATTGCTGAATAGCTGAAAAAGCTGCAAAGAAAAAACAAGCAGCTCAGTTTTGTCTGCCGTACTGACACCAATGACAGCAAAGCTCTGGCATGTGACTCATATTTGCTATATCGGGCTGCAGACTGGAACACGTATTTCTCCGCTGGCTTTGATAATTCTTAATGAACTCCGGTTTGACTCAGTGCTAGACATGGATACATGTCATGTTACATTAAACGATTCAAAGTCACAATGGCTGTTTCACTGCCTCTCACAGACAGTAAGAGGCGATTAGAACATTATTTTATAAAATAAGTCAATGTCACTCATCACATGAGTGACGTTAAATCACCTGTTTCAGCTGAAACAGAAGTAAAGTCAACATTACAGGCAGCGTTCGGTTGTTTTATAATCATTTTTAATGGAAGCGCCCTTTATCTTAATTCTCAAAGAAATATACCTTTCATTGCACCTTTTAATTCGGCAAAGAAAGATTACTTTATGATTAAGAAAAATGTTGGCATTCAGAGATTTGTTTTTTAAAGAAAAAGTAATACTTTATGGGAAATCTAAACTTTAATTTATAGTTTCTAACTTAGCAACAAATTGATACCAGAGGAAAGAAGAGGGAGTAACATCATCCACATGCAATGACCTACACACTGAGTTCTCAGGACATGCAATGTGGTTCCTTAACATTGAATCGAAACAATAATTGCCTATCATGAGAAGTATTAATGAGCTCATACTTATTTATTAAATAAATACTGTAACTAAAACCAATACATGTATCTTTACATTTAAACAGTAAAAGAAAATATCAAATCTGCTACTGGCAGTATATTTTTTGTGTGTGAACTAAATATTTGCCTTCTTTTTCACATTTTTAATTACCGTACCTTATTCATTTTTCTTGTGTTTTTCAGACGAGAAACGAGTGTATCTTCAGACTTGTTACATATAAAAACAATCTGTTCCCTTTAGAGGTTTTTAGTTTTCTCTCTGTGACACAACGGCTTCGTTCCATGGGCTGAATTTTATGGAAATGTTAAAATAAAACACGACTTCTGATATTTTTCGCAGCTCTTCCGTCTTTTGACAGTTTCAGTTCTTTTCCAGCCTTTCAGGATGAGGCCTTGTCATGGAGCTTTTTATTATTCAAGTTTTCACACAGGGCTGGGATCCCTGCTGGTTGTTGGCCACAGTGTGGAAATGGATTTGAAAAATTTAGGCTTTGGGTGAGAAGCTGCATCTTCAGCCTTAATAGTACTGTCTTGTCATGAATTCTGCTTTGATCAATTTAATTAAGAAAGTGATTTATAGACAAACAGTGGCATTTATTGCACTCCTCAATCTTTTATTAACTGTAGACAGAAGTTGTTTTCCTTTTAGGTTTTTGTACCAGCAGATGTTGATTAATCACATTGTCGTTCCTTTGTCAGTCTTCATTAATGCCTGTCGCCTTCGAACACATTGCAATCTTTTCTTCTGCTAAGCAGTTAATGACAGCTAGTGTTTTCCTCAAAAGAAACAATAGGAACAAACATAGGGCATTAGTGTGATATTGTGTTTGCATTTAATCTGTGATTAAAATCAAGTGAAATCCCAATCCTTGATTAAAGGAGCACAATGAACTTCGCAAATCAGCTACATTTGACAACTTCTCGGTTTAAAGAAGAGTTTGGATTTTAGTAACACCAACCCATAACTCTGTTACTGTGAGTATCAATTAGATCTAGCAGTTGACAGATACATATAAATGGATGCATCTTGTGGGGTCCTGCAGTTACTTTTTTGTTGACACCGACACCTGTTTCATTTTCCCCTGTGATGATGTTTTTTGGTGGAGATGTTGCCACAAGCATTGCGCACCTTTGTTTCTTTTAAGACTTTATTTGCATCAAACTGTTTACCTCCAGCCCACGGCAAACAACCGGTGGATGGACAATTTTCCAGACGGTCTCATTTGCATATCTAAAAGAGAATTACGCTAGAGAAAAATGTGTCGAGTCTTTTATTACAGTTCACACATTATGACCCACTTCAGTTTGAACTCCCAGCAGCGATGATTAAAATGATGAGCTTCAAACTACTTTAATTCTTCAAAATTGCTCAGCTCCCATCTGTGGCCACACACATTGGTATTCCTCCTTAGTACACAGTTTCAGTGAATCACTGGACCCTTTTCAGTTTGATGAATTATTATTTCTATAATTAAGTGAAACAAAAAATGTTGAAATGTGTGTATATATGTGTACGTGTATGTGTGTGTGCTTCTGTGCTCATTTCCGACTTAGTTCTTTGAAAAATTTACGTTTATTTCTTGCATGAATGTAGACGAAGATAATAAAATGTTTTTTTTGACAACTTAGGTGTAAAAATTTTACTTAATCGTATCCTAAAACTTAACACAACCACACCCTGTTGGGTTCTTAGTCTTATAATTAATGGGAGGGTCTAAACATCTGCAAGTTAATTAGAACATTTCCAAATAAAATAATTACTTACAAATGTAGGTTTCAAACTATTTTAAGTGTACTCTAACTGTTTAAAAAACAAATAGATCCTACATCCTACAGATTGACAAATGTTGGTCCATCTTGGATGAAAACTGAAATGATTTGTCTTGAAACATTGCCTCTTGATGCTTACTGAACAAGTTGTGCTTCTGGAACCAAAATGTGAAGTGAAGACTTTGTGGAAAGACGTCAAAAGGAAGCTCTGATACATGGTGGTGTTGGTAGTGGTCAGCACATTGCTGACCGCAATGCAGCCCACTTGTTTTCTATAAGGAGCTTACTAAACCTTTGGTATTCAGTATGAAGCTGTTTTGGAAAGAAATCACAGAAAAATGCTTTGAGTTGTGTAATTGTAGATGTTCTTTCTCTCCACATACAAAACAAGTCAGAATCTATAATGCAACAAAACTGTGTCACATCAAAAACCTCTTTCACTCAGAGTTTTGATCCAATCCATTTAAAACAAATGTAAAAAACAAACAAACAAACAAAAAAAACCACATGAACATACCTGCATATAAAAACCCCCCAAAAAACTTGTGTATATTTCTACATCACTTACAGAGAGAAAACTGCTGCTCAGACTTTCACAAATTCTTCGTTGCAGGTGCTGGTTCTGTTCTACAAGCGACACGAGGTAAAACCCAAACTCAAATAGTCTTGCTCCACTTATTCCAGTAAATTAGGAACATAACAAATTCGCACTCCATCTCCCTACAGGTACATGCTTCTATCACATTTATTTGTTAACAGAAACAGAAAGTCAATGAATGCAACTGCATGAATATGCTGAGTAATCATTGCTGCTTTACAACTATACCTTCAGTTTTGCCATGGAGAAATGAGATTTCTGCTCAATGAACCCGATAAGAAGTCTGGAGCTTCTCACATCAGTCTCAGTCTGGGTTAAAGTGGTGTTACAGCAAAACACATAGAACAATTGTTCTTTTTAATGTTCTTATATATAAACCTGGAATTACTTGTGTGTAACACAGCAGCTCATTTCTCATTTCCGAGATCAACTGCTGGCACTGAAATACCAATATAAACTAAATACAAAAACTATTATCAAGCACAGCCAGCAACATACCATCTATTACTCGTTTGAAGAGATGACGTCGTCTTTTCAATTTGGTTTATGCATTCACTACTAATAAATACAATATTTTCTTTTCAACATTGTGGGATGTGTAAGCATTTTCCTTGATTTCATATGGTGCAATGCAGATGAGAGTATTTGTGAAACAGTGTGTTTATTTGCACTGGCTGAGGTAATTCACTTCAGCCTGTGCACTTAAAAATTGTCTGAAATTTGTTAAGACTTCTACCTCAGCTTCACATCATGACCCGTTGCACTTCAGAAAATAAAGATCACATGGTTTCCTATATAGCCAATGGGGGAAAAAAGTCAGATTCTGAAAAGAAAAGTTGCAAGAAAGGCACTGCTTATTTTCAAATGCTTTTGGATTCAGAGCAAACTTATAACTACTGTTAGTGTACCCTAGAGTTTAGCGGTAACCAGAGGGTTGAGGAATAAGCCTGGAGGGTCATAATGAGGTTTGGAGCAGAAAGACTTCTAAAAATTTCAGGATATTGAAAACTGGAATTTGAGACAACTGATTGAGAGGAATGCTAAATCTAGTATTTGGTTAAATGAAACTATTTCTGTTATTTGTAGCTATGCCACAAAACAATCCCAGAGCATGTGCATTCTTATACAACTTGACTGACCATTTATCATAAAAGGCCTTTGACCTTTATTATTGGGCCACTACAGAGCTCTTCTCTAATTAATTTCAATAGATCCGCAGCTACAGCCGCAGCTGTTTCATTTGGTAGTGAAGGTCATGCTGAATGCGGTGCAGAGAGTGCTTGTAGTGGAAACAATTACATTTATTCTTTGCAGTTTTCAAAGCTAGAAAGTGTGACCAAAACCAGCATAATTCAACATTGATCATTGTTTACACGTCTTCATTATTGCTGACTCTGCTAATGAAGAGGATGTCTTGGGAACATAAACTTCTGAGGATGTAGTGGTAAACACAGGAAAGGTGGAGAAGGCAAGAATGCCCAGAGGATTATGCAGCAAAAGACCCAACTCATTCCAGGAAGATCACAGAGTCCAAATGAAGCATGGTGGCTCAAATCAAAACTTCTCACACCTTTTCATCATGCTTTACATGCACATGCTGAAGTACGTTTGACCTTCTTGCTCCTTCTGGAATTGCTCATTTATTTGCCAAGTTAACCATTACTTTTTTTTTTTTTTGTAGTCATGTAGGTTGAGTTTGCAAATGGATAAAAATGCACAGATGAGCATGCTGGAGGTGCAAGGAATGACACAGCCTACAACTGAAAGACAGCAGTAAAAATCTTTAAAAGTTGTTAGTTTCAGCTGGAAACCTGGATGTTTACGATGTTGATCTATGAAGATTTTCTAGGCAAAAATATGACAAATGATGTGCATCTACCCAAATGAGTATTTTCATCCATATATCCTCTACCATTGTAAACCCCTTAAGTGGCAAGGTTTTGGATTTCAATAAAAATAAAAAAAAAGAAACAGAAACCACAGAAGCAATTTGTTTACTCCAAGAGAATACGATAACAAGCTAACTTTTAGCCACTAACGATACATAACTTGCTTTAAAAATCCCTGCTGCACCTAAATCAAACTGTCATTTCACAGGTTTTAATGAGCCAGTATTGCATCTGTTCAACACAACATCTAAAAAGCTTACGTCGATTGAACCGGACTCGACCATTATACACTGCAGTTACTTGTTCAAAATCATGTTTGACACTTCTGAATTTTTAAAATGTTTTTTCCAGCTACTGCTATCATCTCATTTTCCCCTTCTCATTTGAATATACTGAATATCAGGAAGGAATCATATCTCCATTTCAGATGAAGTTCATCTCAAAACACTCGGACGCTGTGATTTGTATTTCCATAAGGAGTGCGGACCAGGAAAGAGGTCTCCTTGCCCTGGGAGAGCTGATAACCCCACGTGTTGGTGTCTCAGACTCCAAACCCCCGTCCTGAGGCAACCTGGGAATCGCTTACATTCAACTTCAAACCTTCATGCTGTCTCGTTACTTTTCTTTGTTTGAATCTCTTATTCTTATCTGTATCCATCATGGCATACTCACTCTGTCATAATTGGTGCAGAATGCCTCATTTTTTTTTTGCTAAGGACTCTCTTCTTTCCTCTTTTTTAACATTGTACAAAATCCCACAGTTATATGTGAATATCTCTCAATGGAGACTCATCATGAAAAGTTTTCCTCATAATTTAGTTTCACTGAGAATTCCTTTTTTACTTTTGTATGTCGCTGCAGCTTTGGTATTAAAATGTATTGTTTTTTGGGTTTTTTTTTTATCAGACTCAGTTGCCATAGCTCTGTCTGCTGCCATATGAATGCTTTAAGATGGGAGATGATGGGAAAAAGGATGCAGAAATTGGACTGAAAGAGTTGGGAGGGGAAGGGGGAGCAGGAGATGAGACAATGGGATGGGCAGGAGGCCAAGTGAGGCTGGAGGGAAGCCATGAATAGTTAAGATATAACACCCCACAAGAAAGACCATGAGAATATCCCTGTCTGAAAAGCTACAATAAAGACTGAAATAGACAAATAAACATTTCTTTTTAATTCAGACATTCACTGTTGTGGAACAATAAAGCAGGAATTTCCTGGGGAAGTTATTACTGTTAGCATTAAACCTCCCAACATCTCTGTGTATGCATGAAAATAAACTTTGTGCCTTGCGTTATTGGAGCTTGTTTACTGAGTGCTGCTGGCCATGCAACACTTTGAAGCATTTAAAAATGTGTCTGGTAAACGACGGAGTGGTCTGAGGGAAGACGCACGATTCAAAGTGTTTGTGGCGTTGCTTGTTCAAGCCGACCCTCTGTGACGGAGCTATTTGGGCATGGCTGTGTTGGTGTACTTCTGCTTGAGACTGCTCTAAATTTGGTGGAGTGGTGGGTGACAGAAGTCCTCACTATGTAATGTGTTATTGGCTGTCACTCGGCCGGGTATTCACAGCCATCACAGTTAATTAACGTCGTATAATAAAGCCAAGAAGTGGGCAGAGATGTCCATGTGCAGAATGATTTCAAGGGCAACATAAGTAAAGTTTGCATTTTAAGAACCCTTTCCGGGAGGTTTTTTTTTTTTTTTTTTGTGCCTCTTTGTTTATGTACTTCATGCACCAGAAAATAGCCCTGGTGTTAAGGTAGCCCTTTTGATCCTGAAATAATAGCATGGGGCTTTACTATTTCAGATAGGAAGAACACTGTGAGGATAACGGCTCTGTGATCTCAGTTTGAACAGCTCTCTGGCTGGTACCTTCTGAATTGTAATAGAACATATAAAGTCATTGTTGCTTCTATTTTCGTCTATTGTGGGAATCAAAGCAAATACACCATCAAAATAAATACATTAGGGATTAAACAATCTGTGTTTAAATCTACAAATAACATCAACCCAAAAATGTGGATAACTGCAATCTTCTCTAGAGATACATCGTTGGGTTACTTTATAAAATATTTGTTAATCAATCAACGTTTGATTGATTTGAAGTTTTTTTAAGTCCTGAGGCAGAGGAATTTTTCAGGCACACATTCATGACTCAATTTAAACATTTCATATCAGATGCATGCTCTCTAGTCTGCCAAAAACAAACTGTACATCCACATAATTAAAGTTTTGCTGAATTCTCAGGTGAACATTTAACATATTTATCTTTTTTCAAATTATTGAACGTGTCTTGTAAACAAACCGGAAGAAATGACTGTGCTCCAATCAATCAGGAAGTGCTTTTATTTTAAGGCAGCACCGGTGTCTTTGCGAAGCATTGTCATAGATACGCCGACGTTTTTCTAATAAAATGCAGAAACATAATTGCTTTTTCGTCTACCATCTTTCAGACGCAGACATTAAATAATGTAGTTTACTCCAAAGACACAGCATCCCCATATTTAACTCAGCCACTCAAGCAAGGCAGCATGCCTTATTAAATCCTTTTACTTAGCTGCAACCAACTGCACAGTCAGCGGTCAGAGGTGTGGCACTGGATGATGTGGATTAGTTCTCTGCATTTCACTTCGTTATGAAGATTAAAGGAAAAAAGTGATCTAAAATCGTAAATGAGTTTGTGTGATATGATCTCTATTGTTTAAAGTCTTTTTTAATGAGATGCAAGAGGCAGTTCTGCCCATGACCAGGGTTATTTAGAGCAGAGTATTGCAGCACTGCCTCTACCCGTTCTGTTGCTGTACACTTTCTAAAAGAAGGTCAACATGTAATGTTCTCGGTATGACAGCCAGTTATACTGAGAAATCTAAAGTCATGTCACCTTTGACCTTCACCTTGATTTTCATGGGTTCATTTGTAGTAAATTTCTACTTAGTATTATTTTGGTCTGTTTGGCTTTTCGGCCCTTAACACAGAGATAACAACTTTCTCTGAGCATGTATGCTTTAAGACATTTTGATATGTTGAAATTTCCACTCTACATAAATATATTTGGTCTAAAAATGAATAATATCTGAAGAACATACATTATTAACCCATATGATTAAAGTTTAGTCTGAAAGCACACATGAGTTTAATTTAAGTCAATAAAGATTCTAACATTGCGCACAATAAATAATGTGTTTTTTATTGCCATATTTCTTTTGGACTCTAAATTTTGCTTCAAATATTTTATTGAATTCTTTTCACACATTCAGTAGATCAATAATTTATCTCCCAAGAAATGACAGTTTTCTTTTCTTTTTTTTTACACTTTTAAATGCCTACATACTGAGATTTTATGAACCGTACTCTCTGCCCGCACCTTAAGAGGTGTGATGTTTTATTCCACTGAATTATGCCTGAGGATGTAGCTCCAACTGAGCTTCTTCACATACCACTGAAACTGGCCAACTAATTAATCTCTTGTGCCTGTAAAACAAAGCACAGAGCTTCGAATGCCTGTCAGAGATGGAGGACAGGCCCATGCTTAGTTATGGTTACAAATAATTTGATGTAAATGATTTGAATATCCACTTATTAGTTATTGTTTTTTATTCTTTTGCTCAACAGGCAGCATTTTACCACAAAGCAGAAAAAAAATGAAACATGAAAGTTTTGATTTTTGTTTTCTCTTTGTGACCAAACTATCTATCTATCTATCTATCTATCTATCTATCTATCTATCTATCTATCTATCTATCTATCTATCTATCTATCTATCTATCTATCTATCTATCTATCTATCTATCTATCTATCTATCTATCTATCTATCTATCTATCTATCTATCTATCTATCTATCTATCTATCTATCTATCTATCTATCTATCTATCTATCTATCTAAGTATACGTTTCTGAGTTGAAAATTCGTCCTTTGTAATTTTCTAATTTTCAATTGAATGGTTTTCTTAACTAGAAGCAGGAAATTTCCATCATTTGTAGAAATATTAGCAGAAATACAGGCTGTCTTTTGAATCTGTCCATCACTTATTAATAAAGTTCTTGAAATAAATGGGTTTTTAAGTAACATTCTAATAACTTAATGGGTCTGTATATGTGATTTGCCGTTAATATACGACCTCAGTACAAACACACATGCTGCGTTCAATGCAAACACACAGTTTCTTTATTTCACCTTTTTTATAAGTTTGAATTCAAAAGTGATGGCCCGATAATCAACAGTTATTTTGCATAAAATGCATAACGATTAGATGTTTTGCTCACTAAATTTCAAACATAAACACAATATTTTGTGCCTCACTTCATGTATTTTGTTCGATCTTGATTCATGTAAAATTTAGAATTTTTAAGAACACATGTAAAATAATGCAGTATTTTCAAATTCCCATAATTCAAGCCCTCTGCTTCAAACCACCTGCCTATCGAGCAGAACTGCCTTTATTCCCATAGATTTTTAAAAAATCTATCGGAAAGTTTCATACTAAATTCCAGGACATTAATTTATTTATGAATTAAATCCCCAAAGCTTGAGTTAACTTTATATTTACGCAGGATTACACTCTACACATTTCTTATTGTAAAACCTAGTTATATGAAAGACTTTACAGAATAATGTCCATAGAGGAAACTGCAACAAACTGTTAAGAGGTGCAACCAAAATACTTTTTTAAAAACTCTTAACTTCTGGCTAAAGCAACCATCGGCAGCTGACTGTATAGTAGGCAATTTATTTTTAAAGGGATGAGGGCTCCAAAAGGCGCCCCACATCACTTCAACATTTTATAGAATGAATAATAATATTTCGGAATACATAGCCAGACCCTCTGGAGATGTGTGTACAGTGAACTACGATATCGACAGAAGCAGAAAAACAGAAAATATTCCATTCAGTAAACAAGCTGCTCAAAGCATTTGTGAAAAATATCTAATAAATTTGAGTCTCCTTCAGTTAGGAAAAACTGAATGAGAAAGTGTGAAACTCCGGCTGTCGTCACTAAATGAACTCAGTTTCTGTAATTTTCTTCCAGCTTGTCATTTTTTCCTTTCATTTCTAGTTGTTAAATTGTCAAGGAGAAGAAATAGTAGGAAAAATAAAAGAGCCTGAAACTGAAGCTGTTTAGGAAAGGTGTTTAATTTACTCGCATAATGTTCTTTCTGCAGAGAATCTGCAAAATGCATATTTGCATTTTAATGTCTAAAGGTTAATTACTACAGAGAAGTTGATTAAACTCAATTTGTTTACTCTTTCCTTATCAGGAATGTTTTGTTTTTTTTTCAGTCTGTTTGAGCAGTCTTCAATCATGCCCCTGTTTTTGTTGGCTTCTGCAGTAGCATAAAACAATGTCAATCCAGAGTGTATTACATCCATTTAGTTGAGCAATTTTTAAAGCACAGAGGTCAGATTTGCCCCGAGTAAATTTGACCCCTTGTAAAATTTGATCTTGGTTTCGGAAGCTGCTTCAAGAAAACAGCATGCGTCTGCAGCGAGAAACATTAATGTACCGTTTCCTTATCAAATCAATTTAATTTTCTATTCCACCTCAGCATTTATATAGAGTTCACATATTTGCACAGCAGGGATCAAATTCCTGTTATACGTTTTATACTTTGTTTTTTGTTTTTTTTGTGAAGCTACCTGGGTTTGGTTCCTTTTCCTTCCTGGTGAGCCAAAAGTTGTGGTTAAGAGTGAAGAAAACCAAAGTTTTGATTATTCTACTGAAGCCTTGTGCTGCAGTGCTATCAAGGGTATTCAGGTTAAATTTTAGAATTTGTGGTTACTTTATCATCTTCCCTCATTTCCATCAATGACTTGAGTTTCCTTTATTTATGATCGTGAGTCAAGAAATACCCAATTAAACCTTCGCTGTACTCGTTACTTCACTGGTAGGTATCCGACAAGAGGCCACCGTCCCAATAAGCAGATTAAGACAAAATTAGCCAGCAGCAATTTTTCTTTTTTCACTTTCTTCAGAGTCTTCACATAATCTCAGCTTACCTCCAATTATGGGAGCTCTCACTTCAAGGCAAGAATCTGTTTTTTTAACAACTCGTCATTTGCATTTTTGGTTTTGTGCCCAAGATGTGAAGGTATGGCTTTGGAGAGTGCAACGTGTTAAGGAAAAGATTGAACTTCATGCAGACCAGCTCGTTTTAGCTGCTTTCAGTTGTATTTCTCTTGCTTTTTGGGAATGATCAGCTTACCTCCTCCATTTTATCATCGTTCCAGTCAAACTGTGTTAATAAACCATGTGGTGCTTTCCTTCACAGAGTTGAAGGGAGATGGATGGAGCTCAATTCACAGACTGAAGCCTGTTAGAGTTTGTAAAGGATCACGACTGGGTGGGTTCACCGTCCAGCAGTTATTTTGTACAGAAGTTCTCGTGACATAATTGTGGAGGACGGCAGCTTTTATCTCTGCTAGAACCCCTCCGTAACCTCATCCTCCACAGTTTAAGCCCACTGGGCTGAAAGAGAACTGAAGTGTTTAATTAAATAGGTTTTATTCACTCCAGTACTGAGAACATTAGCTTGCTGGGATGAACAACCCAATATTTCCAATGATCGGCTTTGATGAATCATGTCTGTTATCGCCGATGACTGGCTTAAGAGACTGTGTACTGAAAAATCATCTATCAACCGTGATGGGGCTTTCTCTGAGCGGGACTGTCAGTGGGGTATCTGTCAACTGCTGCTTCAGTTGCAGCAAAAAGGTAATAAAGCAGATGGCTTTTCATTGATCTAGTTATCCTTGAAAAAGACCGTCCCCTTTTCCCTGATCAACTTTTGAGAGAATGGCATCAATACAAGCTGCTGGAAATACATAGCCATCATTCTCTCTACTCAAGTTTGATGTAACCACGTTTAATAATGTTTCCGCAACAGCAGTTCTGCTCTGAGGAAATAACATTTTAGCTTTTAATTGAGGAAAACAAGACAAACACAAGTTCATTTGAACTGACATGCCACCTGTTGATGGATTAGGTCTTTTTTTTTTTTTTTTTAAAAAGCATTTTGAGTACAGCTACATTTGAATTCGCGCAGCCTGCAATGTAATGTTCTGCTTTGTGCCAGTTTTCATGACGAGCCTGAGGTGTGACTGAACACACAGCAGTGATGTAGCACCTATCCAGCAGCCAGGTGTTCATTTTACTAACAATAGGCCCTGCTGCGTCATTGTGCTCAGGCCAGCTACATCCTCTCATCGCGAATTAAAGAGCAGGGCCCTTACTCATCGTGTCGTTTTTCGGAGTCTGACTTGTAAATGGTCTTTTTATTTAAGGCATGCTCTTTGTCTTGCTAATCAAAGATGCCTCTTGTTTGAAATGCAGTTGAATGAAATGAGGGACGGGAAAATGGATAACAGAGATGGATAGGGAGGAGGGCTTGTGAAGGTATACAGTGAAAAGAGGCCTGTTTAAAACATGGACTCAGCTTTAAACGACTGTGAATTTCCCATCCCCTCCCTCCCGTCCCCAGTTGTTTTCCTGCATCGGCCAATGCACGACCACAAAAAAAAAAAACGTTTTGAAGGCTTTTATGTCTGCAGATTAATATTCCTGAGAAGATCAGCATCTCATTCAGCTGTCTGAAGCAGTTCTTCATTTGTCAGACACTTTAACGTATTTCCTGCTCCTTATGCTAATGACTCCTCAAGGGTACAAAAATATCTCTATAAGGGCAAGGTTGATACGCATATACAATAAAGCCCCAGGATTCATTTGCATGGCATACATAAGTTCTCTGAAGTTTAATTATGGTACACCTAAGTGGAAATTAGGTATTTCAAACTTGTCCAGGTATAATTTAGCCTCTGATCAAGATTGTATAAGTGCCTGAATGATGTGTTAATCTGTATGAATTATGTTTTCATAACACCCAGTGACTTTGAATATTGTGTGGGCCTGGAGTTGAAGGTAAGTCTCTTAATCTAAAAGTCAGGCAACTTTCAACAAATAAGCAAAGTGCAGCTTCTGAAGGAAGCATCTGTTTTAAATTCAAAAACTGAGTTAAGTTTAGCACTTGAGCAACACCCAGACGTGAAGAGTCACACAACTTTAAATACAATTTTAAAACTTTTTCCGCCTTCAATGTGACATATATCCTGTACAGTTACTTAGTGGCAGGTATTAATGATAACAAAGTTGTTACAATCTGGTTGGCCATGCAAAGAAACCTGCTTGCTGGTGGTCTTCTTGGGCAGGAGTCTTTCAGCGAACCACATCTGAAATTATCCACAGGCTTCAACAGGTGACTCCACAAACGTTAAGAAAAATTTTAAGATCACTCCAGTGAAGTTATCTTTTTGTTTGGATGTTAAGTTCAATTCCAAAAGCAACTCAAGGTCATGTAGCTTGTGCCACCATACTGTGGATGTGATGTTCTTTTGAAGATTGAAAGTGTCTTTGTGACAAAACTCCTGTTTGGAATTGGAGTTAATAAAAGTAGTTTATCAACTCCTGATGCCTCCTCTTACCTCCGACCTCCTACCTCCTTTGGATGTTTTGTTTGGAAGAAAAGGCTTCAGCTTTCAACTGAACTTCTGGTCCGGAGTAGCCTTGCCATTGCCTTCCTATGCCAGTCCAAGGATTTCTCCCATTCACTTGGATTCCTCAGGTAGCTTTTCTACCGGGCCAATCGGCGAACAGAAGGAGATGGTGTAAACGATGATGATGATTTTCTGCACTGTATAGTTTGTTAACAAGCAGTTGAACAGATGTATTTAATAAGGTGAGTGTTTGCTGGGGTTTTTTTTTACTGAAGTTTGCAAAGTACAGATTTGCGCCAGAAGTGACTCCTGCAAACAATTATTCAATTTAATGTGTTACATCTGCAAGTACATTTAAACTTAATCAATTAACAAAAGAAGTGTGCAATGATCCGTTCACCTCTAAATTGGTTTGACTTCCCAATTTACTTTTATCTACATCACATCATTTGTTTTTTTTTCTAAAGGTGAGTCTAATCATTTGTGATTTATTATTAGCACAGCTTGATTCAGAGCAGAAATGCCTGCCTTTGACCATGCAAGGGATTCAGTTTGCTGCTTTTGTAAACTAAAAGAAAGACCTGTCATCATCTAAAAATATTTGTCCTTGGCTTGAAGTCCATAATCAAGCTGGTCGAAGCTTGCACATTGTGGAAGTGGAGTGGGCATTCTTGTGCGGAGCTAGTCAACAACTCTTCTCTGCAGAAGCATCAAATGTGTGAAGATTTATAATTGTGAGTGGGCGTCATTGGGTAGGGTAGGAAAAAGTAAATGCTCCTCTTAGGAAATTATTCCGTTTCCCTGCTCTCATTTTCCAATGTTCACATTTGTGTATTGAGCTACTGTGAATTACTGTGGAAACACCCTCCTCCAGCTCGCTCTATCCCTCGGTGGTGCAAAGCTTTGAAAATCCCTTCATACTGTGCTGCACAGAGGACTTTGTGAAGTAGAAGGGAGAAAACAAGAAACATAGTTAAGAAGCTGAAAAGCCGAGCAGGAAAATCTGTCTCTTTACTGGCTCATTATCATCCCATCTTTCAAAACAATTTATTGCCCAACAGACCAACCTCACATCCTGCAAAGCAGCTATTGATCACTAATCAATAAGCTGGGTTTCCATGTGGCTGTGATTCACATCATTATACAGCATCCTTAATCTTCCTCAGTCTGCTGCACAGCATCCGATATCAAAACATATATACTCTCTTTAAATATTTATGGAACAAAGGTCCACTGTTATCAAAGGAACAAAGTGCTGCAATCTGTAAATTACACATAAAGCGTAATTATAGCTTTGTTTTCATTATGAATACGAATTAATATTTATCTATATTCTGCCAATGTCAGGAAAACACAATGTTACAAATGTGGTTTTTCCATTAAAAAAATACATTTAATTTCCACAAAATGCTGTGTGTGCAGCATTTTTTGAAATAATAGTTGCCAGTTATATAGAAGAGTTATGGATTCGACACGTTCGAATGACACAGCCTTTTGTGGAACTGTGTGATGCTTTTAGAGCTCAGAAGGAGATGGCTGCACTTTGTCCAAAAAATAAAAATCTAAACCAAAACGATCCTCCTCCCACTACTTCCTGCTGTCTTCTTTGACGTTTTCGCCAGTAGTAACGCGAGTCATGTGTTGATCACATGACTTGATGCACCGAAAATATTTCCATTGTAGTTTTAACAAAGTACATCTATTTTGATATGGCTGATAAAACACCTCATCACAGAGCAAAAAACTCGTGAGTTGTTTCTAAACAGCCACATTTATTTTCTGTACTTTCAATTTACACTATTGTATGTTTGTTGGAAATGCAGCCACTGACAAGATGATTACACAGGTTTGTTAAAGTATTCACAACTTTGAAACTGTTTCAGAATTTGTCACTTTGCAAGAACTTTACAAATTCTACATATTTTATAGGAATCTCATGAAATGAACCAGCAAATCATAGGATCATCGCAAAAAATTAAAACAATGAAAAATGGCACCACTGTGGTCTTCACCTTCCAGGCCCTCTCCAGTGGATTAGAGGGTGATCATCTGTGAAGATCTTTTTTTATGGCTTGCCACAGACTCTCACTCAAAAAAGAATCCCCACAGCATGATGCTGCCACCACATTGTTTCATTATACAGATTGTGGTTTTCAGCGTGTTAGTTTTTCATAACTAATACTGTTTTGAATGTGATCCAGAAAGGTGAATTTTAAACTTTAGTAACATAGCTAGCTTATGAAGACTTTGGAAAAAAAATGTCATATGACTAATTTTCAATTAACAGGTAAAAAGAAAATAAAAACAAAATCACTTTATAAAGCCCAGTTTGTGGAGTAAGTGGATAATACACCAAATGTTACTCCAGCAGAGTTTTTCTCTGTTGCATGTATGATTTTCTATTTGTCTGTAATTTACTTGAGTTTGTGCTGTTGTATTGTCTGAAGATCAGTAGGGGGAGTATATCTGACGTTGTTAAAATAAAATAACTCAGAGATCCTCCCACCAGAGTTGTGGATCTCTGCAGCTCCTCAAGTGCTACAATGGAAGTCTTTACTGCTTCTCTGGGTAATACTCTCATTGCCTCTGTCTCAGTATGGATGCACAGAAATGACTTTCCATTTTGTCGATGGACAATCAGAACTCTGTGAAGTGAACTATTTACCAATTGTCGTCTCACGGTTGTGTTGGGCTTTATTAAGGAGCATCAGCGTAAATGAGGATTAATACATACCGACAGCCCACCTTTTCAGATTGTATGTAAAAAGCCATTTTCTTTCCACTTCCGTTCTGCTCTTTGTTTATCCATCCAAATAAAACACAACGAAGTTTGAGGGATGTGACGAACAGTAAGAAATGTTGCAGGTGTTTCAATGCTTTTAGGAGGCACTGCACGTACTTGGTGTGATACTTGTGTGTCACGTTTGACAGAGGCAGGAATCACACCTTGACTTTGATTGCATGTAATTTTGATGACAGAGTGGGCTTTACACTAGGGGGAGACAGAGACCCTTTATGGACATACCATCATTGTTGACTAACGATTGCGTGATTAATAAATTTAGGTGATTAGTAAATAAAAACAGATTCATCTCCTTCAGATGTTCTGCTGAGAAGCGACTGTCTGATTGGCAGCAGAGATGCAGGTCAATGCCAGAGGAGAATTGCTCCATGTGCAGATTGTATTATCCACAGATATAGCCTGTCTGTGATTACTTATTTGTTTTTATTTAAAATTCAAATCAGGAAGGTTTGGTGTCACTTTCTTGTTACTGTGTGTCTTAAAATGCTTAGACAAGCGTCGAGGCAGCTGGGTCCTTTAACTGAACCATAATGTAGTGAAATGTGGGCCACATTACTGGGCTGTATCCTGAGGGAGACTCATTGTAACAGCAGCATGGGAAAAAAACGAGAAACGGTGTGAGGTAGGGAGAGAGGAGGAAGAGAGTGTTGTCAAATTGCCCTTTCACAGTCTATCTTAAACCCATAACGCCATGCTCCCAGATAGTTCATAGGATGTGTTGGGCAGTCAATAACCAATTTATGTGAAGTTGATTGAGGAAAAGGAACCACTGCCTGGTCATTTTCTGTGAAGTGCGGAGTCATTTCTGAGGCGCTGCTCCTTTGTGTGAACCCTCCGAACTTTGTCTTGGAGCAAGATTTGACCAGATCCTTCAATTATTGCCCTTTCTTGAACGTATACCAACTTTTAACCTGAATGAATGTTTCACAAATTATACGATGTTGTCTGCTTTCCTACAAGCATGCCTGAGTTGCTATAACAACAGCAATAACTGTCTGCTCTGGGTTAAGCTAAAAGAGCAGCATATGTTACATCCTGTATATAATATGCCGCAGCCTTTTGCTGTCTTTGTCTTTAACGTCTGCCTTTCTGTCTGAGCTGAGGCAGTTTTCTTGTTGATGAAAACAAACAGGAAAAAAAAAAAAAAAAACGCCTTGCTTACAGCGAGACGACTGACAAAATGCAGACAGTCAAGCAGAAACAGATCGAACCCTGCTTTGCTTGCTGTTTTTCCGCAGCGTTAATGAGCGTCGAAAACAGCAGGAGGTTTCCATTGTAGTTGTTAAATCTACTCCACTGCTTGGAAACACACAGCAGTCATGTATAATAGTGGAGAACATGGAGGGCGGGGAAGCTGCTGGGAATCAATATTATAGCGTATTGTTTCATAAAGTACATTTAGTAAATTAATGCAAAAAGCTGGATTCATTACTCGGAGTGATATATGCGTCAAGACTTTTTGCTTTGATATTTATTGATTAGAGATCATGAAATCCTACACCTCAGTTCCTCACAATTAAAATAATATGAAAGAACAATCTAAGAAAGTATTATATATGCAGAAATTTTAGCTTTCCAAAATACACTCGAGTAGGTACACTCTGCACGCAGAGGCTCCTTTTGTTGAATTATACTTTATCAACCCAGCGTGGCGTGGAGGTGAACTGCCTGGAAGGAAGCCAATGTTGATTTCATATTCACCTTCAGCTGTTTGGGTGCCGCGTCTCTCATCTTTTTCTTGACAATGTCCCATAGATTCTGTGGGGAGTGTGATAGCCAATTAAACAAAGTGAGACCACAGCCATTAAAGTCGACTTCAGCAGTATGAGATGGTATAAAATCCTGCTCGAAAAAAAATCTCCATAAAGATTTTCTGCTTTGACTTTGGACTTGATAAAGCACAGTGGACCAGCACAGACAGATAACATGACACCTTAAATCCTCACCGACTGTGGAAACTTCACACTGAGCCTCAAGCAGCTCAGATTTTGTGCCTCTCCACTTTGCCTTCAGAGTCTGAGACCTTCATTACCTAAATAAATAAATAAAAAAGGCTAAATGTACTTTGGTCTGCAAAATGGTTTCGAGACTACTGAGCCACAATCGAGCTCAGTAAGCTGTTCCTCACTTCAGGAGGAACAGCTCAAACACTGACTTTAGTTCAGTAGAGGCTTAACAAAAAGGAGTGTCTCCTGTAAATGTGTAGCTAATGAACAATTTCTTCCTAAAAATAATTCTTGCTATTCACGTTTGGAATTGAATTACTGAAATAAAATTAAATCAATTTATATAAATATAAAGATTTGAGGACGTTTTCTGGAAATAATGGAGAAGTGCCAAATCGCGCTGTGGAATGTATATTTATTAAGTTAAAAATGTAAAATTCACAGATGAATTATTGTATTTGCAATAGAACGAAAATGGCTGGATATGATGGAATCAAGTTAGAAATGTTTCTACAGTTTTGTATCGTTGAAGGAGGCACACACCGGGTCTCGACAGCAATACTTAGGAACAGTCAAAGCTTCAAGAATACATTTAAGAGCTCTAAGTGCAGTACCACTTGACCTACTCAATATATGTTGACATCAGAGCTGAATGTAGATTAAAGATTTATACTGAGGCGAGAAAAAAACCTTCAAATAAATTCAGCTGAATAAAGTCTTTTTCTTGCGGAATATCATGATATAAGCATTTCCACGACTTTGTGGCGCATAACGGAAAGCAGAGAGTATGCAGACACGCAGAAGTGTGAAAGCTTTTCAATTGAAAACGTCATGGAAAGACTTCTGGCCACCACAAAGAACTCTGTGACCTGAAAACTCACAACAAGGTCTATAAAAAGGTTAGAAAAATAAACATGGCAGAGTAAGTTTAAGAGCCTTTAAAACAGCAGACTCTCTCCTTAGGTCAAGCAGTAAAATGTCGAGGTACAAAACTCACAACACCAGCTGTTTGGAAATGGGTAGTACATCAACACATCAGCAGGTCCTTAAAGTCTACAGTATGGCTATATTGATCGGATAATAGGTCCGGGACTGTTTTACCCTCTTAATTACTGCGTCAGTAAAAGCACTTGATGTCAGAGCTTTCATACAGAAGAGGGAAAGGGAAAAATATATATATATAGCACTTTTCTGTTATAAGACACGGTGGATGTACAGGAAAGGTTGGCTGGCGGGATTCACGTCGCCGTCTGGGAGAAATGTCTTCATGGTGGCACCGATGGGACTGTGCTGTCTGTGCCATCGTCCTGAGTGGTTAATATCTGAAGAGAACAGAGAACATGGTTCCCTCAGTAAACCTGAGATGATTCACTTAAAGAAGATAACATGTGCTGCTTCAAATCATCTACTGTTGTCTGATTCTTTGCTTCCACTGAGCCAGATGTTCAGTAATGCTTAAAAGTCTTCCGACCAACTGATGGCAACAAATTGTTCAACAAATTGTTCAGACCTAAATTAGTGAAAAGTTGGGGAAATTGTTCCACATGTGTGGAACAACAGGAAAGATGGAGGTCTGAACAACTATCATCAGCATATCGTAGTCGTGCCTTTATGAAACAAGAAAAATTCAGCAAGGATCGACACGACATTAACCATCCCGCTGGTTTCCTCAGAACCAGTGAGGCTAAACGTAAATAAAGAAAATCAAATCAATAGAAATACTTTGAAAAGGCCTCCAGGAAGCACAATTTACAAGCTGACAAAATATGACTTACTGGAAGCAAAATATAAATAAATGGGAAATATAGCGCCTTGCAAAAGTGATATCTCAAACTTTTTGAGATAATAAAATTCAAAGTTAAAAATAACTATGTTATCATCTGTATTGCAAAGCTGGAGTAAATTTTTCTTCCTCCATTCTTAAATATCTTACATTTGACTAAAAGCAGCTGTGAATATCAATGTTGCCAAACAGGGTTTTTTTTTTTGTCCTTTTACTTTTCATAACCATGTCTATTTGTATTTCACTTTACAATTACACATTGATCAGCCACTTATAAGCCACATTAACACAATGAAGTTTGTGATACAAAATATGCTCAAGGCGTACAAATAACTTTTCAAGGCTCTGTATCTCCAAGGTTTTGCAAGGTTCTGCACTACTGGATGCATCTAATTTACCTGAAAACAGTACGGAGCGCTACTTAACATGCAAACATCACACTCACTAGTTTGATATTTTTTCACAACGGTCACACATTATGGCCACACATCATAATCTCAAAGCACTCTAGGTATGAACACACCACAAAAAAAAATCATGCATCATGTCTACTTATCTTTTTAAAAGAAACAACTATAACATTAGATGTTTTCGAATGAGAAATATCTAAATAAGAATCAAAAAGAGTGACTGAAAAATAGGTGAGTCCAAAAAGGACAGAAATGAATGTGTGTGAAGGATGAGACAGAGTGACGGTTGAAGCAACGTGAGTCTACAAAGCTGCAGAGTTATGAGTGTTGAAGCTACAAACCATGGATACAAACAGGAAGGGCATGATTTGATTGATCGAGTTCAGGCTGAGGAAATCACATGTAAAATACCGTGTCACTGAAAAGCGCTTTTATTCGGTAACAGGAGCGACGGGATTGTCTTTCTGCTCAGAAGGGACGGCTAGGTAGTTTGTCCTGCAGGAAAACAGAGGAGCGTCTGAAAAACAGAGCTTCGGTTTGCTCCTGTTAGAAGGCAGACGTTTTCGTTTCAGACCGGAACAACAAGGCTGCAACATACATTTCCCGTAAGTAATTCCTCACATGTCCCATGTGGAGTTTATAAAAGACAAAGCAATCAGTGCAGTCTTGAGACAGCGAGTGCACATCCAGATGAACTGACACACTCATTCAGTATTTATCACCGTGCTCTTAACCTCTTAAAATCTCAGCGCTAAAAATGCTTGCAGTTACATGCAGTGCACCTACACGACTTCTCTGCAGACTAAACAAGATTTATATTAATGAAATAAACTTTGTTACCCAGTCAGCAAATGTTAGGGAAGAAAAGTTATCTAAATGTTTGACCAAGTCTTTCTTTTTGTTATCACTTCCCATCTTAAACAATTATCTCAAATATTACAGCTAATTCACGACCTTGACTACAAAGACTAAATGCATATAAAAATTATGATTCCAACATAATAGAAGTTAAGTACTTTTGTACTGCTGAGTTTTGATGAAGCTGCTAACGCCTCGACAAAGCTTTAGCAGCTTCATCAAAGTAACATTTAGCTTAATATGCCTTACCCAAGGATAAAGTAATTATTTGGAATGGTATCCTTACACAGCAAGGTTAACAGCTTTACAATAATTGCTGGCCTGGAATATTATTAGAAAGTCCTGCCAATAATAATCACAGCAATACAACTACTCTGCTCACTTGCAAAAAGAAGAAGAAGAAGGAAAAGAAGAAGAAGTTACTGAAAGGTTTGAAAACCATAAAACAGGCAAACAATAAGCAATAAGATTTTCACCTTCTTGGCCTATTGCCAATCTTAAACTATTCAATGAATTAAAGACCAATAATGATCAATATATCAACCGTATCTGCAATTATATATGTACACATTTGACTAAAAGGGGCTCAGTTAGAGGAGTGTACATGTGCAGAGGCTGTTGTCGTTAACATGTGGATTCAAGCCATTTGCTCCTTGTCTTATTCTCATTTCACTGCAGTACCACCTACCATTTACTTTCAAATAAAGGCCACAAGAGTTTAAAAAATGAGTTCTGGGGAGGTTTCAGAAGAACCTATATGACATTCAACCAAATGCACGAACAGTGACATTAGATATTTGCCACCATTTTCAGAGTCTGCGACTGCATTGCACATTTCCTCCCCCATGAAATGAGGGATCTTTAGAACATACCGCATTGTATTTTGCAGCTGCAGGACTCTATTCACATTGCAAAAATAGTGAATCAACCATGCTGCTGTGTATTATCTGTTACTTTTCAGAATATGACTCATATTTTCACAAAAAAAAAAAAAAAAGGGAAGAAAAAGCTGTCAACAGGCATAGGCTGGCAGAGTCAATGTTGTGTAAATCCAGGAGGAGCTGACTACATAGGTGGCTTTGAGACAAGGTGACACAAAAAGCCAGTTTACGATGGAGCTGAAAATCCAGCTTGGATGTTAAAAGGTTGCTGAAAAGACGAACAGTCAGCAGAGCATGGAATAATTCAGGTGTGTCTGGCTGGCTTCCGGAGAGGAAGAAAAAAAAAACTGATTAAAGATGTAAGAGGGTTAAAAACCAGAGCAGGGAACATACTCAATTTTCAATTATTCCCATATCTGTCTGTTAGTCTGACCTTTTCGCTCTGGCTCTCTGTCTGACAGCCTCCTAAATCTGAACCATTGATGTCTGGAAGTGTATATAAGCATTACGCAAGAAAAGGAAATTCAAGGATCCACAGGTGCATAACATCCTTTTCAGATTAAATCAGTTTGATTTGCTATTAAGCAGATCACATCAGAGCACTGTGTTTGTCGTGAGCTCACACTTATCTGAGCGTGTGGAAACGTGTGAAACTCACGCTGTGTCCTGCGCTTGCTCATCAGATTTCGAGATCTTCCTGTAGCAGTAGACCATTTCCACCAGCAGCCACAAGGTCAAGAACACCAGCAGGACATACATCATGATCTCAGAGTAGATTGCGGTGGTGTCATTGGAGGCTGCGGAGCACAAACAGCAGATAGGCACATGCTTTATTCAGCACACATTCATTTTCCGCACCATTTTGTGAAGAATAACAAAATAGACTCTGCTGCGGCTCTAAGGAAATGTCCTGAGCTTGCTGAACACGACTGGTACAAAACCTCGCATCATTTATGACGAAGAGGACGAGATATCAGCGAGATATCAGATATTATTTCATTAATAAAAAGTTCAATTTAAGCTTCTTAAATGATGTATTCATATTTATTATTTGTATCTTTATTTATGCATTTCTTATTAACATTGTTATTAATATAGAGCATTTTACACATTGGATCTTTTAGCTTCATGCTAATTAGAAAGTGATTGTGAAATAAAGGTGTCTATTATTTTAAAGAGGAAAGAGCGTAAAACATCAGCTATTCATTACTAGCCAGAAAATGTTTTTTTTTTTTAGTAAAGCAGTAGTAATGGTAAAAGTTGTTTTCATATTCCACAAACTTCTACTGATAATGACAAAACAATCTAAACCTGCCATTCTCTACGTTTTTTGCAGCAATTCGGCTCGACGAAACTAAATTTCCCACTAAATATTCTGCTGCCCAAAGCAACCCAGCGAAATGACAGCAAAATGCAAAAAAAACCAAAAAACTGAATTTACTGGAAACAATTTCCGGATGTTTTCCAGGTTAATGGCCACAGAAATGAATGCACAGAAGAAGACTGCTGTCAGCCCATTTTCATGCCATCAGCACATTTTCAGAAACACTTGCAAAATAACCAGTGGATGATATTCAATGAAGAAATCTGCACTTTCCAGGAAAGGCTGGCAGCCTTGAACGGCTGAGCTACACACAACCTTGTTGCACAATAACGATGTTTATGTTCTCCTACTCTGAAATGTAATTGTCTCCTTAGCTTTTGACTTGTATTTTGGTTTATTCAAAAAAAAATATTTAAACTGTTTCTAGACATAAAAAAAACCCAAAACACGTTGGTTTCCATGCAACATACATTTTGTTAACATAAAAAATCCCACTTTCTGTTGTTCCACTAAAAACATTTTTCTTTTACATTTAGGAGTAATGAATACTTCTGTTCCAATCTTCTCATAAGTTCATGCTTTGTGGATGCATTACGTTTTAGATAAATCTAACAATATACAGGTAAATATGACGGGCATAAGTACTGAGTGATGATATTGTAACCTAAAAATGTAAAAGAAAAGGTGCCTTGCAGAGATTTCACAAAGTTACATGTGAAAGCTCCACAGGGTACCTTTGTGTATGATATAAAATGGAGGTGCAAACTCACAGTGGTTCTTGGATCAGACATTTCTTTTTGTTGTTTGAAAACAATTATACCATCGGATGAAGAAAGTTTCTGCTAATTTTGTCATTCATTGTCTTTAAATCTATAAGAAAAAGTGCTTTCACTATCCTATTTGTTTATATTTTCTAAAATTATTCACTTATAGCTGCAGTAAAAGATAAAAAACATCGGAGACTAAAGTGCTTTGCAAAGGTATTTAAACCCCTTAAACTGTTCCACATATGTCCACAAAATTAAATGTAGTTTTAGGTTTTTATGTAATCGACCTTCACAACATCGTGCATAATTCTGAACTAAGAAAAATTGTTTTCAACTTTTTTTTTAATCATTATTTTTAAAACAAAAAAGTTTGACCTGCTTTCTCAGCCCTAATCCTCTGAGCTGATTCACAGCTCAGGTGGGAGAATCTGTCAGCAAGCCTTTATTAGCCGTGCACTATCCAAATCTTACCTACAAAGTGGAAAAAAACAAAGCATTCTGAGAAGAAAATAAGCCATTCGCCCGGTTTAAAGTTTGTTGAAGCCAAGCAGAAGACGATGCTTTGATAACATAAGACTCAAATGAATTTGTACTTTCCTTCTACTTAACTATTTGTGAATTGTTTTGTTGGTCTGTGGCACCAAATCCTAATAAAATGCGTTGATGCACTGAAGGCTTCAACAATATATATAAAAGAAGCATAAATGCTTTTGCAAAGCACTGTACGTCACCCATCAATCACAATGAAACTTTATTTGGAGGAGAATCTTAACAGACAATTTAAACATGAAACTGGACTTTGGGAACCAAATCGTCTTGGGAACACACACTGACATTTGGAAAGGTACATATAAAAGCTAAATATTTTTGAGCCACTGTGAACCTGTTTATTTGTACCAAATTCCAGAAAACCTTCTCAGAAGAACCATGTTTGTCCAACTTGATGGGCTGTTTTTGTAATATGATCCACTGCAAGCAAGATTTTCCACTTTGTTACCATGAAAATCATTATTAGAACATACGCATAATGGTTGCAGCAGGAAAGGCTTTCTGAAACTTGATGCCACTGTTGTATGAAATATGAAGGAAGATTTTGATATTTGTGCAGAAAGAAATCTGACCACAGCATTCTGCGCGTATATGCATCTTTTTAAAAATTCTACCATATGCAAGCATTGAAAATGAAAATCTACAGAAATGGAACAGAATTGGGAACTCCCAAATATACATGTTGATTTGTATATTCAACTGAGGTGGAAGATGAAACATTCAGCAGGCCAAACATCCAGGAAGCATAATACATTACCCAGGTTTAAACAGACAGCAAAGTAGCTGGTTTGAATTAAGCCCTTCACAGACAACAGAAGAAAGCTTTAATGGAAAAAAATAAAAGGCAGACAAAAAAAAAACACTGTTATTTTTTTTTCCAAACCAGTCACAACATAGAAAAGAGTGGGAAAGGGAAGAGGTATTGTTAGTGGCAGAGAGTTTTCACACTTAATGCATCACTTAGCGAAGACAAAACGTTGGGTTTATAATTACAAAGCAAGTCATGCTGGCCTGGTAAACATTTTAAAATCAGATGAAGAAGAGGCAGAGCACAAAGACAGGGCTAGGTGCACAGAGGCCAGCAGTTTTGCAACTCAACAGTACAGTGTTGATTCAGGCAGCTCTAAAATAAAACATTCTAACTGCTTAAAAGCTTTCAGCTGAACACCAGAGTCTGTATGCAGAAGGATTTTCAAATCCCTCAGAGAGCTTCGATCTTAGCCCAAAAGCTCCTGCCAAGAAGTCCTAAGAGTATCTTAAGAGTGATTCAATCAGCTACTGGGAGTGAAATAAATTGCCATCTTACTGGAGAAGTATGGTCGACCCATCGTTGCTTCAGGTGACAAGGCATCACCTATGTGACCTCTGTGATCAGTTGGTGGCGGGTCACTACCACCACCAACTCATAAAGAGTGTGGACCAAATGCCATATCATACAAATGACCTTGTCTTAAAAAACAGCATGTGAACTACATAAAATTGAACCCAATAGCCTTTTCTTTGTTGCCCTTCAGCCACTTGGACCCTTTTACGGACCTGAGTTTGAGATCATTTTCTTTTTTGAGACCAATTTTCACCCAGGTTTTACTCTGTTTCATGAAGAGCAGCAGTGCTTCCGACAGAAAAACATCCAGACACCACGGCGCTGCCACCCTCATACGTCACAGTTGGGAGGTTGTTATGGAGCTTGAATGCTTTTTCCTCTAAATGTAAGGATGGTCATTAAGGCCACTCACTTCTATTATAGGTTTCAGACCACAGAACATGTCTCCAAGACTCAATATATTTCTCCTTAAGTGCATTTGCTAACTTCAGCCTGTCTTTTAAAGTCTTACTTTCTCTTAAAAGCAGCATTCAGTCCATGATGGCACAGGATGTTTTTCTTCAGCCAGGAGCTTTACAATAGTTCTGTTTAATACATACAGTCCCTACTAAAAAAGACTCATCTCTGGGAATTCAAAAAACATTTACTTTCCAAACAGTATCACAGTGGAAGCTTTGAGATGGGTTTATACTTGCATATAAGTGTTTGAACATGTATCCGTGGATGAACCAAACTTGTGGAAGTCGTCTTTCTCTTCCTGATACCCTGTCCTTGAAACACACCCAGCAGTATGGCAATATTTAACTGGAACGTTACCCGAAGTTTTGTCATTGGATGCAATTTCTGAATTTAAAGAGAGCTGGGGAAAATATCTATTCTATCTTCTTTATAGTCATGAACATGTCTAAAACTCTAGTAATCTTAATTGCTCTACAACAGGGAGGGTTAGCGTAAGGCTACATCACAAACTGAGACAAAACATGAGTGTCTTTTTACACAGTAATTTAAATATCTGGTTTATGCTGTATTTACACTGCAGCCAATGGACACAATCGTACCTTTTTCTTTCACGGTCAGTGTGATGTTCTTTGTTGTCAGTGTCGATGGGGTATAGACTCCAAAGTCAAACGTACGAATAACACGGCACTCATAAATACCACGGTCTCTCTCTGAGACATTTAGGATCAACAGGGAGACGTCTTGCAGGTCTTTGCTACCATTCCAGGTCAGACGGTCTCTAAAAGGTCCATCCAGGTGTTTTGTTTCTCCATTGATGCTTTCGTAAATCTAGGCAAAAAGAAAAAAAATCCCCAAAACGTTTAACATTTACAATCTGAACTGATCAGTACAAAACTCAAAAGTATGGGTCGTACACAACACTGTTGTGGAAACATACATGAATTCTGTCATATGTGTTGTTTTCACTTGACGTGAAATACCAATTCACACTTGTGTTTGGTTTGAGTTCCTCCCTCTTCAAGCAAGAGATGCATGTCAGCTTCATGGAGCTTCCCATCACTGCTTCAGTGTCGGACGCCACATCCACACATACTGGCCTGCTCAGGTGGACTAAAAGAGAAGCAATATTACACACATTTACATCCACAATCAACTCATACTTCCATTTCTAAAATTCATAAACTTTCCAGAAAATGTTAAAGAAATCTTGAACATTTTCCTCTGTATTTGATCTGGAAGAATAAAAATAATTAAAACCAATAAGTAAAAGAGCTTTCTAGAGCAGATGGGGAGGATGCGTCTATCCTAGATTTGATAAGATGAAAAGTAAATGGATTGTTCTTGTTTAAAGCTTTATCTAGTCCCAAGGACCCCAAAGCACTTCACACTTTGCCATCATCACATGCTGATGATGGTAAACTACTGCATTGTAGCCACAGCTGCCCTGGGGCAGTTTGACAGAGGCAAGGCTGCCAGGTACCCACACCACTAGGGCCTCTGGCCACCACCAGCAGACATGGTGGGAACTCGGACCATCAACCCACCAATTACGGGTTGAACTCCTACCAGCTTCGCCACCACCAGACATTTAAACAATAGATAATTTATTGACAGTGGAATTTGTTTTAGATGCCTTTTTGGTAATAAAAAAGTCTAATGGTAATGGCTTCAAAATTCATGGTGTTTATTTTGAACACCATGGAAATGCTTAAACATAAAGCTTAAGAAAAAGTAACTGAATTACAAGTTCACGTTTGTGGAGCCACAAAAACTTTGACAACAAATGCAAACATTTTTTTTTTTTTTAAACAGAAAAAAAAATCTTATGAGATGTTTTTTTTAAGTTTCATAATCTCCATTAATCTGTACATGTCAAATCCAACGCAAAGATGCAGAACTCAGTTTACATAAACACGGCATAAACTTAAGCTTACAGTCTGGGGGCACTGGAGAGACTCAAGCCATAAAAGGCAAGGCAACTTTATTTATATAGCACCTTTCAGCCAAAGACAATTCAAAGTGCTTGTACAAGAAAAATAAAACTACATACTGTTAGAAGAAAAAAATAAATAAATAAAAAAAAAAAAAAAAAAAAAAGAGCAAGCAGATAAAAAAATAGAAGATTGACACAGAAAATATCGTGGCTTCTGCCAAGTCATGTTTTCTTGGTTTTGCATTATTGGCAAAGATCATAGAAACTACGGTAAACATTTGAAGGGGTTTTGAACATACTGTGAGAAAACTGAGCAAGGAAAAGGTTGCAATATAATTGCATTTCAGTTAATTGAATAAAGTAGGGAGGGAATTGAGTAAAAAAGGCAAATGATGCAGTGGGCTACAAATGCATAGACTTGGAGTCTGCAACCAGCAGCCAAACAAAACTCCTTTACTCCCTCGTTTGTGGCTTGTTTAGGCCTTCCATCGAGAGATGCATATAAAAATGTGCACTACTGAAAAACACTAATGGTACAACAGAAATTGTCTGTCTTGTTCTGTCTGGTAATGACATCAGACTTCAAATTATGTTTTTTTTTTTTAAGTGAACTATTTTCTATAAATAACGAAAAGAGTCAAGGAGTCATGTGGTTACAATTAGTGGCATGTAGTTGAATTCACACTTAAGCGTCCTCTCAAGTCTGAGGATACAGATACTAGACAGTTGCACGTTCATAAAACGTTTGATGTTTTCTTCTGTCGAAAGGATGGTTTATAATTTTGTGGTTTATAATGTCAATGTGACTGCGTTAGGCCCACTGCTGTTATATAACCAGGGTCTTGCCCAGGGGCAGACAGTGACAACATTGATTTTATCTCATCCTTTTTTTATTTCATTTTGTTTTCTTCCAAACATTCTGCAGGCGGAGAGAAGACTCACAAGAGGACAAAGCCTCACATCGCTTTCTTTTCCCCCAGTTTATCCCATCAGATGAAACGAACGGAAAGCTCTGGAAAACGTCAAGTTTTCGTAACCGTGAATGCGCCACAGCCAAAACAGATAGCACTCGTGTATTCAGCGTAGAAGCCGACCTCAAACGTAACACTTACCGACAAACAACAACAGAAGTAGCGCTTGCTGTTGAACTCTGTGCAGAGTTGGCATATTCAGCCCTGTGAGGAGCTGCTGCTGCTGCTGCCGGGACGACCGCTGCTCCAAACTCCGCTCCTGCGTTGAAGTTGCCTTCAAGGCCAACTCCTGGGTAGAGAAATGCGAGTTCAGGACCACAGACAGCGCAGGAAACTTCCCTCTGCCCCAAGAGCGAAGATCCACCTGCTGAAAGAAGCGACGCTCTGCGACAAAGTGACGCTCTGCGTCACTTTTTTTTTTAATTTTTTAGCAGTTTTTAAGAGCCCATCTATGAATTTATAGCTTCTCGGCTCGCAATTCCTCATCTACACGGAGACAGGAAATGTCATCATCCCCGGCACTTGGACGGAATGAGCAGGTCCATGATGTGCGAAAGCAAACTGGAGTGATGCAACAGTTTCCTCGCCCACAAATCCAGCCACCTCAGTCCAGAGCACTCCACAAAAGTCTTTTCTTTTTTCTTCTAAATGAACCACAAAAAAAAGAGAGAGAAAAGAATCAAAGATCAGAACCTGTGGATCCTATGGCAACAAAGCCGATTCACCCATTTACAGCCTCGAGGTTTGAAGTCTTGATTAGACCCAAACGGCAACACTTCTCCTATTTTACACGACATACGGTAAGATTGTTGATTCAAATCATTGAAAAAAAACAAACAAAAAAAAAAAAAAACAGCCACTGACCGTATTTCCTAGCCGCCGCTCACTCTTTGTTTTCCACTTAGCGCCTGGCAGGAGCAGAGGGTTTGATACGCATGCGTGAGTCACTCCCACCCACAACACAACGTGCATGATCATGTTATAGCCATTTGGGTCCTGTCTAAGAAAGCTCCCCCATTCAATTGATTTTTTTTTTTTTGACTGAAAACAAATCCGAGCAGCTCCGAGACATTTAATGCAAATCAATAGAGTGGGGGGGGGGGGGAGCAAAACAGAAGTATAAAAGAGAATGGGGTTCCTCAGTTAGTCATGTTTTACATAAGGTGTTTAGAAGAGCCCACTCATGACATTTCCTTTTCTTTTTTACACTTGAGCCCTTACATTATTCAAACCTCTCCAGTGTCATCAAAACAAGACACAAAACATGTTGCAGACAATCAAGCCTGTAGTAATTAGGAAAATGAACTATTCCCACCACTTTTTTTCATTTTGTCCCTTTACAACCAATTATTTTGAAGTCTTTTGTTCAAAGCCATGTATAATCATGAGGTGAAATAAAATCTGAATAACTGTATGTACATGTACTCAGGCTCATTTGCTGTTGCATGTCTTCTGAGGTATGTTGTAACCAGCTTTCAAAGCACAGACTAGAATTTGTGCCTCCTGGCTGCTTCTCCGATTAATGCTGCTATTAGTCAAGCTGCATAGCCTCGTTTTAAAAGGCTTCGCTGTCCCACACTCCTTTCATTTTACATTGGATTGTCCAGTGCTCTGTGAGATGTTTTTATCTTTATTGTTGTGATTTATCCCTGATCTTCATTATGCTGATTTTCTGCCCACTGATGTTCTCTAACAAAACTTTCCAGCCTGTACAAATAGACCGCTTATGCTAAGAATAATTTACACACGTGATTTATTTGGTAATTAGGAGACCTTAAAAGGTCATACAGGGGCAACGTACTGCAGTGTGGTAAAAAGTAATGCACCAGCTTATTTATTTGACCACTTTGCTCCACTTCTTTAAATTTGTGATAGTAATATAAGAAAATATGAAAATATTTAAAGAGCATAAAAATACCGGTGGACCGACTAGCAAGCTATAAAATGGAAGAGTTTAAATTATTAGCTATCTATAATCAGCATTGTGTACATTAAATGATCTAAAATCGTCCCAAAATAAAGTTGCACAACTTTAATGGCTGTACAGAAAATAATGACTTCTTTAACGAGTTAAAAACAAAAAGCTATGCATCCTGACTTAAGATAAACTGAAATCCTTTGGAACGTTTACTCAGTCTGAAGTTTAAAGCTTATTTAGTTGAAAAAGAATGATACACCCACTACTTCACTACTGAGTCTGATTTATTCCTCGCACGTTTACTGCTGTCGTCAAATCCCAGAGCCTCCAGTCTACCAGATCATCGTTATGGGAAATAATTAAAACATTGAAAGCCATTATTGATTTTTCTTGGTAGGTGCATCATCAGTGTCAGGGTTGGAAACTGTCTGCGTCCGCTGAAGATTTGGATCTTACACTGAAAATTGTGATTCATGATTCACCAGTTGATGGTTTCCTTATTTTGTAAAGAATTGAATTTATTTATCCAGTTTCTCCTCTCTCTTGCTCCATTTTATTCTCCTCCGTCATAAAGCCATGTTCAACGATAATTTAAATAGGAAACAAAGATTCAAATTAGTTTTTTATAATGCATAGATTTAGAGCAAGATAAAGTAAGGCACCTCTTTCCATTATATACTGAAATGTATTTATTAAACATTGCAGTACAATATATACTGCAATGGAAAAAAGAAAATCATTAAATGAGCTTCCAGGATCCTAACAGGATCTACTCTGCTTTCCAAGAGTTTAAGCGTCTTCCCTTGGGACTCAGACTCTGCTGTCTTTGCTGCAGGACTCAGTTGATGAGGACAACTTTAGTCCCCAGGGCTGATCAACTCCTTCATTCCCAAACTTGCCCTGAATTGCACTGAGACAATGAACCAGCAAGGTTGTGGTAAAGTTTTAGATAAAATTTAGTTTTATAAACCAGTTTAAAACATTTACTCGTGAATGTCATGAGTCTGATTTATTCTGAACAGTAAGAAACACAAGCTACTAAAGTCTCAATATTCCCTGCCTAAGTGAAAATATACTGAGTTAGGGTGGATTCTTGCTCAAATCTGTGTCCAGTATTTTTTCACTACAAGAAAGTCTCACTACATGATATAAACTGTTTGGGATTGTTTCTTTAATTCCACATATGATAATGTTTCTTCCAAGAAAGACAGATTTCTATGTGGGCTGTTCCTATCTGTGAAGTCAGTGAAGGACCGAAGAATGGCAGGTTCAGAAACAAACTGTGATAAAGCCTTAAAGCGAGACAATAATCTCAAGAGTATTTAATCCTGCAGATCTTGTATCTGGAACTATAAGCTGATTATATAAGCAAAACAAGAATGTTTTGCATTATTTTGTTCTATATTTTGTAATTTCAAAGATTAAGAAGTGTAATTTCTGGTTCACCAATCCCCTCTCTGCAATTGTACACATCAAACTGATGTTAATGTTGTGCTAAAAGTGCAAAAGCAGAAATTTACACAACAAGGCTTCTGAGCCACTTCATTCTTCACAGTGAAAAACAAGGGAGCTAAGTGCATCCAGCAGCAGCAGGCTTGCGTGCTGAGAAGCAGACTAAATATGGCAGGTCTGGTTGAACCACATCCTGCAGATAAGGAAACCATAGCAACGGTAATGCAGTGCCATGGTGACTAAGGCCCTGCTTAGTGACAGGCTGCAAACTCATTATAAGCCTACAGGAAGCTTCAGAAATATTTCTCTTCCTTACTTACATCCAGACCTATTAGCTGCAAGAAGCAAAGCCCAAAAAAAACCCAACATTGTCTAAAGTGAATGGATGTGGTTTTACACTGTTGCTCTTTAAAGAAAATGTGCATATATACAGCTCTGGAAAAATGATCAGTTTCTCTGAATTAACTCTTTATAGCTTTATGTTTGAGTAAAATGAACATTGTTCTTTAATTCTATGAACTTCTGACAAACATTGTCTCTGAAATTCCAAGCACATATTTAGTGTTTATTTGCAGAAAGTGAGAAATGGTCAAGATAACAAAAAAATATGCAGCATTATCAGACCTCAAATAATGCAAAGAAAACAAGTTCATATTCATCTAGAAACAACAACAATAATGTTTTAACTCAGGAAGAGTTCAGAAATCAGTATTTGGTGGAATAACCAGGTTTTCAATGGTGATCAGTGCAGAGGGCTCTTAATTTTTCCCAGCATGGTATATTAAAAATTTAAGGGGAGAACAGTTGCAGCCTATGAACATACTAATGCTGTATGTATTGACATCATTTTTCAAACAGGAAGTTGTTGTGAGAGCAGATATTTCATGACACTAAAATCGAAAGAGCGCTCAAAAATGGAGGAATTTAAGTGGTCAGAAGTGCATATGCTGGTTCATCTGTACTGCGATGGGTTGTGTGAGAGTGCTTGCTGGACCCAAGAGACATAGAGCAGATTTCCAGGGATTTGGAAGGATTTCAAGATTATAACATGATTACAGCAGGCAGACATGGATCAAACATGATGGAAATTGAGATGTAAACCTCATGTGTGTCTTACTGGAAAAACCTCTTAAAGCTGCAGCTTTTAGAGCCAGACATCACTCATCTTTCGGCACGATTAACTGTTTTTGTTGCACGTTGTCTGAAGAGCGAGTCTCGCAAGCGTAATCATAACCAGTATAGTGTACAATATTTTGTCATGTTACAGTCACTCATTTTAATAGTGTCTTGTTGCATCTACTGTTTTCTTGCAGGGTTGCCATGTATTTCGCTTTAATCCATGTTTCCATCAGTTCAGACTAGTTTTCCTGTCCCTGTGGAAGGCGAGCATCTCCACAGCATGACGCTGGCACTGCCATGTATCATCATGGACATAGTGTGTTCAGAGTTAGGCTTTCTGGCACTAATATTGTGAACTTTGTTTAGTAATTAGATGATTTTTGAGGACATAATTTTCTTTCTTGATACCAGAATAAAAGAGGCTGAATAAAAAAGTTCTTAAAATGTAAACAACGTTTGTCATTTTCATTCTTCTTCACAGTCATTCACTTAGAATCTCAAAAGAAATGTGTTTGTGGTTGAAATATAATATGTATGTTGTGAAAGACTAAAGATACATTTTGTTTTCTTGTCTCAATTAATCATACATTTAACCTAAATCTTGAGCAAACATATGTTTGATTTTACTGTCTTTTTTCCTTTTGGGCTTTCTATATTTCAAACGTTCATTGATTTCATCTGTACAACACTTTGTCGCAGCTGCTGATGTCTTGTAGTGCTTTATGAATAAAGTGCAGCAGTAGTTTCCTCAGAAAATGTTTTCAAACCAATGAACAAACACAGATTATGTCTGCATGCACTTGATTAGTTGCCGTGACTTGATTGAGGGGAAAAATTAAAAGGGAGCACAGTTGCAGCCCATAGACATATGATTGAAAACATAACATGTATGGAAACATACCCACACAGATGTCACATGAAGTTAATCTTCCCGAAATAACCCATGTGTTGTGATCTAAACAACTAGAGCAAGTGTAATGTGGTGCAACTGCAAAACATCCCACAGATTTACACACCCAGGCTCCTCCAGCAGTTTGCTGCATGTCTGCGCCACTGTGAAGCAGACGTGCAGGTCAGATCAGTGGCAAAAGAAGCTAATCTAACTGATAAGCACATAATCTCGGGTCAGTCACTAAACAACACCTCACATACAAGCACCCACGCATAGCTGCGGGGCATTGCTGGATTCTACAAGGGGGACTTGGCATGGAGCTGAAAGCCAACACTGATATTAAGTGAAGACTTGTTCCATCTGACCTTCTGATTTGGCTCACAGCCCCCCGGTAGGAATACTGACTTTCTATTATAAGACCCAGAACCCTGTGTGTCAGATAAAGCGCTGGCCCAGAAGAAAGCAGCAGTTATGAAGCTAAGGTTTCTCCTCTGACTGGCACTCGTGTTGTGGAGAGGGTCACAAAGACATTTCTAAGGCTGCGGGAATCCAGCAAACCACAGGGAGAACTGTTATCAACAAAGGAAAAGCAAAATGGAACCCGAAAGAGGTAGGCTGGCCAAAATTACTCCAAGAGTGTTAGCAACTCATCAAAAAATAACCAACTGTTTGGTTGTGTACTGAGTAGATAAAATAAGTTTTGAGTTAAAAGTTAAGCTGAAACATCTGAAACATATAGAGAAGATTTCCAAGGGGGCAAATTACTTCTATACGAAAAAACTCCACAAAACCTCAAGACTTTTGGAAAAAATATTCTGTGTTTCCGTGTGACAAAGGGAGAACCTTTTTTTGAACATTTGCACATCCATTAAGTCTGACATTAAACTAAAACAATGTCAGCTTATACAGAAATACATAAAGCCGGTCAAACATAGAGGTGGGTATGTAATAGTGTGGAGCAGCTTTGCTTTTAAATTTAAAGGAGTTGGGAGGATAATGTTTGGAAACTATAATTTTTGGTTCAGTGACAGAAATCTCCAGCCTTCAGTTTGTGACCTTGAGGTCAATCTCAAGCTGAAATTGCATTATGTTGGTTTTGCAGCAATACAATGATCCAAAGCAAACAAGCAAGTTCACCACTGAATGGCATCAGCAAGTAATATCCTAACTTGGGTTTTGGTTAGTGAATATATAAACAAAGACAGGTTGTTATTAGGAGACAAAAAAAAAAGTAATTCAGCTTTAGTTTATAATAATTAGATTTTCATAATTAACATAGGTTGTTCTAAAGGCAATAATACTTCCCCTTTATTAACTCCTGACAGAGACGCTATCTGGATAATATTACAGGTTGTGTCATGCTGCGGCTCATTGCCAGAATATATTCCTGTCTGTTATCAGTGGAAGTGAACAGGGCACAGCTGAACTGCTTTCAGGCTGCAGCATGGTAAGACTGAGGTCACTGGAATCACACTGTAGCAGACAAATGCATTATCTTGTTCAATATTAGCTCAAAGCTATTAGAGGCCAAATAGTACAGAAAAAGAAGTTTCTGGAAAAAGAATATGTCATTGCCATCTGAATGAAAAGCAAAGCATCAAAAATATGTTTGTAATAGTTTTGTGTCCTTGTCGATTTTCTTTTAGGTTTGTCTATTAGGCTTTAAATTTCCTGGGGGGATTTTTTTTTAATGGAGTTGATCTTTGGTGCGCCGGAAAGTTTGATCCATTAAGATGTCAGGATTGTTGGTCTGAACAGAGCCACTTCTCTGCTGGTCGGATATATAACTCTCCGCTTCATCATGTAAAAGACCTCGGCTCTCTGGGCTGCGTGGGCTGAGTTCCTGACCAGCCGAAAGAGCGGCGCTCCGCTGGTGGTCCGGAGGACTGCGGCAATCCGTGGCAGGATCACGCTCCTTTTCTTTGTGCTGATCGGAGCCATCATCACTTTCCTCGCGGCCTTTTGTTCCGTCTCTCGGCTCGTCATCACGCAGCTGGCAACGTCTCATTTGGTTTAATGTGGTTTGCAGCTCGTTGAGTCGCTGTGACACATAACATCTCTTCAGCTCCAACAGGATTGTTCCGTTACGACTCAGGCTTGGCGTGCTCGCTGATGTTTCCCTCTGCAAAAATAGATCACTCATTCATTCATCATACTTATGCATCCTAATGTGAGCTTTTATCTTCTATATCAAGAATGACTTGGAGCACATTTACATCAACACGAAGGAGGGATTTGTTTAGGTAATTATTTCCATTAATGCGATTACATCAATGCAATGTGTCTTTTATTTGTTTAGTGTCTAGCAAAATAGTCCACTGTCTTGAACCTTTTCAAAATTTGTCATGTTACAATTATTTTTTTTTTTTTTAAAGTTGAGTGAAGAACTAAAAAGTGTGTGATGTACATTTGTATTCGGTCCGTTTTGCTTTCATACATAAGTCAAATCCAGTACAACAATGTGTAATTTAATGAGACTAAATATCTTACATTTCAGTATAAAAAGCTATGAGGTCTGTTAATAGCATCATGAAATCCAAAGAACACAAACAGATCAGGGACAAAGGACCAGAGAGGTTCAAAGCAGGGTCATGAAACGATAATCTATATCCCATCTCAGATTTGTTGAGTCATCATCTGGAAATAAAAAGAGTTTAGCAAATCTACTAAAAAAATTATTGTTCACCCAAACTAACAGGTTCAACAAGGATATTATTCTAAATTGTACGTTTAATCTTCTCGAGAATTTTTATTTAACATGACAATAACAAACTCCAAATCCCCAAAACTAAAAACATTGTTGGGACTGTTATTTCTGATCCATGAAAAGCAAAACAAATGTTTAAATACAGTGATCATGAGCTGCTTAGGGATAAAACTGTCTTTCAATGTGACTAGTGTTCTTTTCTATTACAAGAGTTTATTAAAAGGTGGTTTGTGACTGTAAAGATAAAACACTGGAAAGGTTCAGGGAATTTTTAGGATTTTAAATATGTAACAAATCATTTTAATTACCGCCTTTTCTGCAGTGCCGTTCTCTCTCTCCTTTGAGCTTATTTGAGATCTCCTCTGCATCTGCATGCTTAGCTGCAGGAAAGATTCACTCATGCGGTCAATTTCTTCCTCTACACATGACATCTGGGGAAAAGGGATCATGTTATGCAAGGCATAAAGGAAATTATCTTTTCTTCTTTTCTTCTAACCATTTATGCCAAGTAGCATCGTTACCTGCACTGGTGTCCCATTCAGTGGTAAACCTGAGGAAATTAAACCATGCACTTAAAGTTATATAAAAAAAAAAGGAAATAATGACATAAGCATTTAACGAACAGAGCTGTATGTAGTTGCTTTTCCAGCACAATGGCCCCTGTGCGCGCTCCTTCAGCACTCACTGGTACTGGGATATTAGGCCATTTCTCATAAACAAAAGCTCTCTAAACTCATTAGGGAGGCAATAATTGACTTTCTCTCCAAACCCCACAATTGTTTAACGATGTTTATAGCTTGTGGAAGTGGAGAAATGAGAAAAAGAGAGTCTGATATGGCAAATGTATTCATCCATTTATCTAATAGGAGCATTATTCTAGCAGATTAATGGAACTTAATTGTTTCACTATCTGGACCCAAAATAGATTATGATCTGAAGACCTAAAACAGTAACTTTAAGTGTAATTTGCACCAGAAGAGAAAGTTTGAATTGACCATTCAAAGTGTAGTTTTTCCAAGTAGACTTAAGGATGGTCTGTTTCTGTTTTGTCTTAGTTTTTTTTTGTAGACTGTTGAAGGCAAACGGAAAAATGAAAAACTGACATAAATGACACAATTTTATTGCTTTTATTTAAAGCAACAAACCATTGCTTAATCCTAGTGATGTAATTATAAAATAAAGCCACACTGATTTCCACTGTTATAATGTCCTCTATCCATTTTTTGGTTTCTTTATACTTAGCAAATGCATAAAAAAACACATCCTTCACACACAGCTGGTAACACCAGCTTGGTATGTTGCCATAAAGTCATGGGTTTGAATACTGGCTTTATTGTGCAGAGTTGGCTTTTGTATGAGCATGCATGCCGAGGTTCTCTCTGCCATAGATTAGTAATTACTAGTTAGTAGTAATCACTAATGACTGATTATTCATTACTAGTTGACATTACTAAAGTGTGCAGCACTCTGAAGGATTAATGAGGTATAAAAACATAGTTTTATTAAATAATCAATACTGTTATTTACTTTATAAGCAGTCTCATCCTAATGACAAGACATATTTAAAAAATATTTGATACTATACTTAATTTGTTTTACTATGTACCACTAAATTCATTAATTAGTTTTAGACACAAAAACCAGAAGAAGCAGAGCTGATTTCTCAGAGCTTGCAGCAGGACGAGGTTTATTATCCCACTAGCTGTGTGCTCGTCTTTATTTCAATGGAGATAGTGAGAGTCTCTCAGCAGCTGTTCTGTAGTTTTTTTCTGCTCTGTTAAGCTCATGCTCTATTTGCTGAGCTTTACAAAGTCTACAATGAGGTTTACCTTCTCTGATTAAAGCAATAGATAAAAAAAATTGCAGACAGCAGATGGACTGTGTTGTGCACTTTAACGCTATATTCACTATTCTGAATTTGACTGACCTGTTAATAGCCTTAATATGTGTAATTATTATGGCAGATATCATGAAGGAATATAGAGACACAAATATTTGAAAATTGTAAATGTATTTTCGAAGTCCCTTTGCAAGTTCTTTGTATGCCTTATATTGCACTTGTCTTTTCTAAAGTGTAAAGAAAACAATAAACCTACAAAATAACTTGAACATTTAAAGCTGCCAGACCTGTATTTGGAGTTGATCTTTGTTTGAGGTTGCAGATAAGATCTTCCAGCTTAAAATACTTATATTTCTCAAGTCTAAAGTAGAAGAAGAGGAGAAAAGTTACTTATAATAAATGCATCCAACATTCTCTGCTGTAATTTTTAGTTTTTCACACCAACCTTCTAGCTAAAAGGGGCTCAGTGAAGCGCGCTTCAGAGGGAACTCTGATATTGAGAAATTGCTCCACTAATGCCCCATGCCGCCCACCTAATGCATCAAAATTAGGCTGCAAAAAGAAGCAATAAAAAGTCATCAGCCTACATTTCAAACTGTGTGAGGATGATGAGTGAGCTTCAGATTGCTCTCACACACCTCTGCTGGGCTCCATTTAAAAGAAAGGTTGAACAGCTGAAGGCTTACAGCTGAAATGGCTTCATGCAGAGCTTGCAGAAACCTCTGGGGTTTGGGTCCTGGATAAAACAACAACAACAAAAATTAATCTTTCTGCTGCCGAAGAAGATTACATAGTTACTGCTCAAAGATGATTGCCCAGCCTATAATGTTATGCATGACATTCAGGACTCTCTTTTACTTTTTTTTATTACCTACTGCTATGTGGGCCATGGACAGCAGAATGACAGCAATAAAGTGTCCCACATGCTGAAGCTTTGCCTCCGACAGATAAAGGATTTGATTGGTCGAATCAAAATAGAAGTCCCCAGTGAAATGAGCCAGGGGATTCTCATTAGAGGAAGAGAGCAAAAAGGAATCGACTTTGCCAGTAAAAGAAGCACAGAGGGGAAATGGAGGAATCTGCAAGCCACTGCACCACATGGCAACCAAAAAGGTAAACTGCCGAATACTGTGGAGACAGGCTGTCCAGTGCAGTTGGAATTAGACGTTCGTTGTGGTTCTCTTGGAGCGAAGGCCCCGTTTCTGCTAAAACAGAGAAACGGTGAATCAGGAGTTGATCCGTCGGAATTTATGATACAGTGTCTCGCAAAAGTATTCAAGCCCTCGTTTCCCATCTTTTGTTACATCCCAGGCACAAACTTGCATTAAATACATTTCATCAGGTTCAGTAAAAGTAGTACATCATTTTCACATGGAAGGAAAATGACTTGTGGGTTTCTTATTTTTAAAAACTTCATTCCAAATAATCTAATTAGCATTCTTTTTTAATTCAACTCTTTCTGAAACAACTAAGTGCCACCAATGGCCTTCAGAATGGTAAATGGCCTGTCCCTTGCATAGTGCTTTAAAATCACTGTCCCTTACATCTAGACATTCTCCCGTTCATTCTGGATCCTGTCGGTCTGCAATCAGCACCACTGAGCGCTCTGACCACCAACAGCAGGCAAGGTGGATGAACTGCCTTGCCCAAGGACAAACGTCCTACAGAGTTGCCATCTCCCCAAAAGGAACATATAGCAAACAGGCTCCTATTGTGTGAAATTTCATCTCAGTGAAAATATAACATTTAAACATTTTCTGTGAGGGTCTCAGAGGTCTGCTGGGGAACGTTACAGAATAAACACTATCACGAAAACTTTGTGGTGAATTTTAGTGCAGGTTAACATTATAAAACTATAGCAGAGCTACTATCAGAAAAGCTGAGTTAACATGAGTTCCATGGTAACTCAGATGGAAGAATTTGTCAACAGGACAACTTTTATTGTGAAAATCGCAGGTTTAAGGAAGACTCAAAGAAAGCCATGTGAAGTCCTGTTTTGTCAGTTTTCATAAGCCAATGTGTAAAACATGGTGTGTAGACAAAAAATTTATTCTGCACAAGGAAGGAAGGACTTGAGTGCACAAGTCATCCCCATTCTGAAGCAGAATAATGGCATGTTGTTATTGTGGAGAAGCTTCTCAACAACAGGAATATGGAAACTGTTGGGAATTGGGGAAAGACAGATGGAGCTAAATGCAGAGCAACTTTGAAAGAAAACTTGTTAAGGGAAGGAAAAATCTTAACGAGTCCAAAATCAGCTCCCAAAATAAAAGTACAATGAAATAGTTTAGATTTAAGGATATTCATGTGTTATAGTTGATCGTTACATTAATTCCCAAGACATTCTTCCTGATCTTAACCTACTTTGGGAAGAATAAAGGGGACAAGATTCATTCAGTAGATTTGCAAAGCAAGAGAACATGTAACCTTAAAGATTTGCATCTATAAATACAGAAAATGGTGGTCCTACAAAGTTGAAACTGCGCTATTTTACAACAATTCACTATTTTGCATTGGTTTATTAAATAAAAGTACTCACAGATAAGAATGTGAAGTTTTTTGCTTTTGCAAGACACTGTATGTAGTTCATTGTGAATTTTACTTTAAAGCTAAAAGACAGTTTTATTTTTACACCTTCATGGGAATGCTCATGTGACTCATCTGCGGTAAGCTGTTGTAAAGACTGCTGAATCTCCTGCAGAGTTTTGAACAAAGGAGATACGGTGACCAATTTGGATAGATTGTCTTCACTGAAACAAGGAGCAGCTGTCTGTGCGCAGCCTGGAGAGCAGAGAAACGACATCTTAGCCCAAGTATTCTGACTTATTTAACAGAAAAAAAAAACAAAAAAACTCAACTTTTAAAGATTTGTTTCTGACCTGTTTCATGATAAATAGCTTCTCCTTTATTCATAGACATTGATGAGCTCTGGGGAAAGCAAACACAAAGGGGATACAGTTTTTGCATTCTCAACATATGCTTGAAACAATTGGCAAATGTGTCTACAATTACCTGTGTAAAACACATATTGGTGTTACCAGGTTGCATATATGCAACCGGAGCCTCAGGGTCTCTTGAACCATGACAATATGGAAGACCACGCAGATCCTGGTTCTGCCAAGCTTCTGCTGTCAGCTTGCATAAAAGAGCTTCGACTGATCTAAGAACAGCTCCCAGTAAAGACACAGAGGCCTCAGCTTGGCTGGTGGAAATGTCTGCGTTCATGAAAATATACAGAATATAGACAAGGCAAAATGGTTTAAATGGTAAGGGAGATCATTTTTAGAGCAGTATTAAAAAACATACATTCTCTATTTGAACAACAGGACCTTAACCTAGAAATAAATCTGAATGAACTTATAAACATTGCAAACAAAATGTGGCCAAATGAATCCACTGGTGCTGAAGAATGACATCTAAAAGCAAATGAAAGGCAATCTCACAAAAACTACTGCTGTCATTTTTACAATGCAATGTTATGTTAATTTTATGTTATTTCAATCACATGAACTCAATTATCTCTGTGAATATTTGAAAAGTGAAAATAGTGATTTTGTTTGACATATACTGGATTATATTGGATATCCCATCCATATCCAATATAATATAATATAATATAATATAATATAATATAGATAATCACGGTAATCAGAGACATAATTAAACTGTTTTGTATGTAATTAAAGACTAGAAAGGAGAAGGATGGATTGTATTTTTGAGAAACCATTGGTGAGGACAATATTGATTAACTTTTACTCTGGTTTCCTGCAGCATATTTGTTTTTTTACTAGAGTTGTCTAATTATAACAAGTTCCTTCCAAATCTGGACAAGCATTCATTGTTTTACTAATAAAAGCATTTTCTTCAAGTCATTCTTCTTGTTTATTAATTTGATGTTATGCTCAGCATTTTATTAATAGTTTCTGTAAAAACATCAGTAGGTCGGCTGCTTGATGATGCAGATGCACCACCTACATTTATGATTGCGGTTTTAATTAAAACAACCTAGTTCACTAGTATTAAGTTAAGTGTGCTGAAGTTTGAATTTACTCTGAACTATCCAAGTTATAAGCATTTAGCTGTTGAGTTGAAATGTATTGAAAAAATCTGGAAGTTCTCCATTTTTTTCTGACATTACTATCCACTGACCAGAACCACTGGTACACACACAGACCTGGCATAATGCTGCCAATTGAATCGAAAAAATAGATTCAAAAAGAATTTTGAACATCATGGAGCATATATATTTTTACTTTTCTATTAAATTTGTTTCTTGTTTTTAATAAATTCTTCTAAAACAGAGTACTGTGTGTTTCGATCTTCAGGTTTTCTCTGAGCATTTAGAGAAAGGCAGAAGGGACTGCGGTGATTACACACAACAGATGGTGGAATGCTGAGATGTGCTGCGGTGAAGCTTCCAGTAACCTCAAAACTGCACTGAAGTGTTGTTCATATTTTATACAAAGTGACTGCCCATGTTTTCAGAGCAGCAGCCAGAACTGCAGAAAAAGGCATCAGCGAACAATCTGTCCATCTGTTCGTCCATCCGTTCACCTGATATTGAATGAGATTACAAAACACTAATTTAACAAGATTTCATTTATTTTTTTCCCTTATTATTTTAACATAGATTAATCCAGAAGATTCCTCAGAAAACCGACATAATGGGAATAATAAGTACAATTTCTACTTGCAGCTTCTATTTTATTATTAATGGGCCCATCTACTTTTATGAATAGCAAAGTACATCATTTATCTTTCTTTGACCATAACATTATATTGTGTTTTTTTTTTAAAAAAGCTATCATATTTTTGGATTTATGTAGCTTAACTAATTATTTAATACGTGCATTTATTCTCACCTTGGTTGTCTCCCTCTCCGATATGTGTGTGTGATAACACATCCTTCCTCACATTATGGACTAGAATCTCTTTAAGGAGACTCAGGTTTTTACTATCCATATTTTCAAACACATCCTGAAACAAAATGTACAGTTTTCTTCATTCCTCCAATATATTTTGAATGCAAGTCCATCTATTTGCTAAAAACAAAAATGAGCCACTGAACCTTCAGTGATTCAGCCTGCTGGCATATATTTCTATAAAATTCCTGCATGTCTTTGCGATGTCTGGCCAGCTGGGCGGCGATGTGGAGGTTCTGGTCCTCTAGTTTGTCATAAAGAGTCTTCACATTAAACTCCTCCAGATCCAGACAACCTGACACACTTCCTAAATGAGAGAATTAATCATCAGTAATTGTGAAATGATCTTCATGTATGGCTGTATATTGAAGTAAAAACTTTGCTTGAATTGACCACATCAATTCACTGGTCTCTCTCTCTCTCTCTCTCTCTCTTTTTATATAAATTATATAAGCACAAGTCATTACTGTCTAACATTACCCATTATTTTCTTTATTGTCTATCTAATTCGGAATAGGCTGCTAACCAGGAGCTGTCACGGATGATGATCTCATCATAGCATCCTATGAAGCTGAATGAATAATGCAATACGCACTAACTGAGTAACATTAGGGTCAGCAGAGCATAATAGCAAATGATTAAACATGCAGAGAACAAACACAAGGAAAAGTTAGAAGGAAAAGTTAGCGAAGTGTTTCAGATGACTCTTAATTGAAATAGAAATTAATCAAAATAACTCATTTTTCTTTTTGTTTGATAATCCTCCCCCAGACCCTTAAAGACTAAAAATATTTTCTCAAAAGATATTTTAGTCTTTAAGAGTGCAATAGGTAACTTTTTAATTAAAATATGATTTTACATAATAAGTAAAATTAACACTTTGTCCTGACAGTGTAATATGAGACAGATAATCTGCGGGGTAGAAAATCAAGCTCCTCGGTCTCCTCCCTGAGGTCCTACTGCCATCTGCAGAAATACTCCAGCTCCTGGTCAGAAACAACCAATCAGAGCCAGGAGGAGGGTTTTAACGAACCAATCGCTTTTTGTTGCGCTCACACCTTCCTCCTTGCTCTCCGCATCATTACAGCTCTTTCCCCACAGTGGAGCCTGGTGTGAACATGTAAGCTAGTAAGCATCCATCTCATACTACACAATGTAGTATGAGATGGATGACATTGTGGCAGTTTTAGCAATTATGTACCAAAAATATTTTTCATTAAGCTTACCTTCTGCAGCTTTAAAGAAAGAGTAGGGAAAGAGTTAAATGGTTTTGTATGAAAAAGGTTTCAGTACAAACAGAGCTTACCTCCCTTTATGACTGCTGATTCCTCAGCTTCTGCTCCCTCACCGACACCTCGACTGGCAAGAATGCCGCCTTGACTCTGGACAGGTATGCTAAAACACATCAGTAAAGGAGAGATTTCTGAAAATCGCTCACATGTTTTCACAAAATGTTTTCATTAAGGATTATATGACTACAGATGCACCAATTGCAGTTCTCTATCCGATCACAATCTAAGCTTGACCTGACAATACCAGTTTTGTCAGATGCTGAAGTGTTTTTGTCACAATTTTTATTAAATATAGTAAATTCTCAAAGTTGGCAATAGTGGGATTTAAATAGTTCTTCTTATAAGCTCATTGAGAAGCTGATTTTATTTTCCAGAATATATGGAGTACAGTCAGAAGGAAGTAAGTAAGGAAGGAAGGCAGGAAGGAAAGTCTGTAGCTACCTGTAAGTGTCTTATTTTCTGAGCTTATTTCTTGGACTATCAGCAGAAAAATGCTAGAAAAAAAATAGTGCTAAGTAACAACTCTGTACAAGTTTATCTTTCAGAATGTAATTACCATAACCACTCTTGTATGTAATGTAGAGCAAATTTTGTCCTGAAAAACATTGTGCAGAGAAATGCTAAACAGATCTGTCTACTTTGAACCTGTTACCGTTAATCAACTTCCATTTTATGCATTCACAGAGTATCTTGCAAGCTCATTAATATGCTAGTGACACGGTGATAAGCTTGCTTACACTAAGAAGATTCAGCCCATTCAGAAGCAGTTATCACAACATAATCAGCCGGGGAGGCACAGACATAATTGTGTTTCTTGGCAAGAAAAAAATCCTAAATCACAGGTGTCCTTAAGGTCGGGTGTCCTGCCAGTTTTGCAAATGTCTCTGTTTCAGCACTGGTGATTCAAATGGTCCAGATACTTCCTCAGCAGGTAACGGTGCAGAAGCCTGCTCATAAACCATCATTAAATTAATGCTCGTTGAACCAGAAATGGAACTAAAACATGCAAGATAACGGCCCTTGAGGACTGATTTTGGACACCACAGGGTTAAAACCCTCTGTTTCACTCTACCCTGATGAAACAACTCAACTCCCAGAGGCTTCTGACCTCCATTTTGATTTGCATATTATCTTAATAGTATAACCATGGGCTTATAAGTGAAGAATCTTGGCCTTATCTATAATTTGGAACCAACAAAAAAAAAACCTCAAACTGAATGGTGGGTAACATACAATGAGCAGGGATTGTACAGAAAAATAGAATTAAACAGAATTAATTCTGTATTTGTTATTAGTTGGTAAGAGGGGAAAACGAAGTGTTAATAGACAAACGGGTCCAAATGTAAAGTAAACAGAAAACAGGCTGGGTGAGATTATTAACCCCAGATAGTTATGAAGGAACTCCTGCACCTCTCATTCAACTGTGTGTTTCACTTTATGACAATATTGGCTGGTTTGACAGTTAAATGTGAATTATTTGTTAATATGGTGCAATATATTATTTATGCGGTTGGATAAATATCTCATGTTTGGATAAAAACAAGATAAAACAGCTGCAATAAGAATTTAAAAACAGTAATCTTATTTTTTCATGTTATAAAACTGTTTTAATTTGTAACGTGTTGTAGCAAAAGGCTTTTGCTTCAGCCTTGTTTCTTTACCTGAAGCCGAAACATTTGTATGCAAATATATGCATAAATGTGTCTATATCTATAAATTGTCACTTATTTCTGTATTTTTTTTCTCTGTACTCTGGTGGCCAAGCAACAACATTTTACTGCCAAGTTCACTGTTGTGTCTTTGTGCAATGACAATAAACGTATCCATAATGTAGTTTAAAAGCAGTTTTTAAAAACTAAACTGAAAAGGCTCCCTGAATAGTACTTTATCTGTAACGCAAACACACCTTTCTCTATTGCAAACACACTCAGCTGGGCAAAAAGGCTCTCCCAGGCTGCGCCACTTTGGTCTTTATCTTCCAGTGGGGAACGAGTTTCGCTTTGCTGGGCCGAAGAACCAGCACAGTTGTGGTCAGGACGACAACAAGGACCAACAGCAGACTCAGGATCCCTGCACACAGCCAGCACTTAATAATCCTGTAGCACTTACTCAATGAAGTCAATCCGAAAAAATAAATGAAAACAGCTTGCCAACAATGAGTCCCCAGTCAGGCAGAAGGTTGAGGCGGTGATTTTTTACGATCCCGTATTTGACCAAGTGTCTTGGAGTCATGGGTTGAAACGCAGCAGCCCTGGTGTCACATTCTGTCCCCTCCCTACTGACCACCACAACAATACTCCACTCGGGGACGACGCTGTCCACAAACACATATCTTCCCTGCTTCTGAAAAGACATGGGCAAACCTGAGAGGGAGGAGAAAAGATTATTTTTTTATTTTTTTAAAGTTTGCAAAATGTAATTCGAAAGAGTTAAAAATTGTGTGGAGTCGACTGTACATTGAAGAGTTGAATTGTGTTTGCTTCATGAGGATCTGCAGATGTCTGAAGGCTCCAAAGTCCCAGCTTGGGTTACTGTTAAACAGGTGGTCCTTCTGGTACACTGGGAAGTGGCTTAGAGGGCGATCTAAAGATTTAAATCAAGTTAAAATATTATTGGTATAGCTAATAAAAACATATGTAATCTCACCATTATGACAAATGATTGTTAAAATAAATAAAATGCAATACAATATACCAGTGTGGTTGATGGTAAGATGAAAAACGAGCATGTCACCCAAGGAAAGGCAGGCGATAGGATTCGGGATCCGAGGAAGGGCATCAGCCTTATTCTCATCATCTTCAGTGTTTCTCCTCTTTCTAGAGCTTGTATTTATATCAATATCAATTGGCTCTAAAAAAGAAACACTTCATGAATAAGTCAAACTTTGAACTGATCTTGGGTTTTTTAAAGAAATATTCAAGGAGATAAATAACTTCAATGTTTACAAAAACAGAACCTGGGAGGAGATCATTTCTATGAATACATATATATTAATTTATACTTACAATTTGTACCCACTGAGAATTAAATTTAGAGTGAAATAGAAGAATCCTTTCTTTTTTACACAGGGAATTTGCAAGAAAGTATCATTTGAAATTCCATGTTACAAATATTGAAGATGGTCTATTTATGTATTTAAATCTGTTTTTAATGTTGACCATCACTGGATAGAAGAATATCTACAATAAATTAATACTTTTTTCAAATTCACTCCCATTGCATGTTATTCCTTCGTTCCTGCCTGGAAAATTAATCATTCAAATACGTCGCAAAGTGCCCAAGACTAATTGTGATATTCATGCTGATGATTAGCGTCTGTGAACTTCTGACCAGTGCTTACCTGAAAGAAAAAGATTGACAAGATCTCTTTGGAGGGGAATCCAACCAAAGAGTCCTTCAGAGGTAAACTGTACTAAGTGTACTCTTCCAGATGTCTGTGCGTGGATATCAGGACCCAAAACATTTTCTATTTTCTGAAAGTAGAAAGCAAAAACCAACTGCACAAGAATGACACTGCAACACTTTGTCATAGTATCAGTGAAATAATTTTATAAATATGGTTTTTAGGGGAAAAAAAGATCATTTTATAGTACTCTTTCTGATTACTCACTTGTAAGACTGGACCTTTAACTATATTTCTGAAACTATATTTGTATATTTTATCAGTGTGTATAGAATGTTGTGTGAAGTGGTACCATCAGCTTTCTTCTCACTGCACTATAATACTAGTTTTACTCTACATACGTTTGAAAGTTATCTGAATGTTTGCTGTGACACTTTGTAAAGTAATCTCACCATATTAAATGCTGAGATTACATCCAGTGGCAGGTTTGGTTGACAGTGTTGCCATATTTTATTTTGAAAATGGTTGTACATGGAAAAACAGCTTGGGGCTTGTCTGCAGTGATGCAGGCGGTCCTCTGATCTGTCTTGGTGAAAACCTGTGCTATCGTTCCAAACTTCACCTATGGCTATGGATCATGACTGATAGAAAAAATATCTCAGATGAAAGTGGCTAAAAATAACTTTTTCTGGGTGGCTAAGCTTAGCTTCAGGTGAGGAGAAAAGTCATCCGGAGGAAGATTGTAGAGAAAATTTAAATCTTTCCTAAAGAAAAGAGTCAACCGGTGTAGTTGGGACATCTCATCAGGAAGACTCCTGGGCATCTGGAGATTTTCAGAGCTATGACATGTTGACTAGCAAAAGATTTTATTTAAATGTTTCTTCTAACAACTTGTTTAAAGGAGGTATTGTGTATTATCCAGGTAATGGTGCCATTTTACAGCACAATCAAGTAACTATGTCACCTGCAGTTGTCAAAAAAAGGCTGACTATAAAAATTCATCATCACTTCTTGGACAATATTATTTTCTCAGTTGTGTATTTGGAACCACATACTGATTCATGACCTCTGAAGTAATACAAAACCTTCTCTACAAGCTATAAATAGTGCTAGATTTGCCTTGTAGAAAATATGTGGCCAGTTATACATGTTGAGACATCTAGTGCAGATCAGACTAAGAAACTATTTTGTGCAGAAAGTTTTTCTTTTTGTTAAAAAGAAATTGTAATTCATAATTTCTCCAGATACAATCATATAAAAAAAGTCTGAAACTGCAAGTGATTTAATCCGGTAAATAATAAGTTGGGACTAATACTTCTTGTGCAGAGCTTTCCAAAAAAGTTCTTATTCTGAGCAAACAATGCGGTCTGAAAAATTACTCAGCTCTATCATTACAATCCTGATAATGCATTGTGTCTATTTTTATCTCCCAGTCGCAGCTTCCACATATCCTTCTCAGTTATATGCACATGTAGGATAACAGATTTATGCATGCCAAGTAACTGGACCGGATGGGATGATTTGCTGTGCTTTTAAGGTGTAGCTGATCATCATTTTGTCAGCTTTCTCTCACCCTGGCCCAGACCCTGCTGTTTCTTTCTCTAAGGCTGAGCTGCAAGTCGCCGTCTTGCGTGAGCTCGGCAGACAGCTGAGGCAGCCTGAAGAGGCAAGAAGTATTGCAAATCTCCTCTGCGGACACATATCGCTCACACCGACAGCTGGGACAGGCGCAGATAAGACAGGAGACAGGGAAATATCAGATATATCCAGATGAAAATTTCAAACCTTGGCATCATGGGCTGGAGTAGGTTTTGCATGGCAAACTAAATCAATACTAAATCAGAAAAAGATATATAAACTAATAAGACTCACATGCCCATCTCCACATCCAGGATTCCTCCATGCGATCCACAGGTGATATTACAGGAGTGGAGGGAGGGTGAGACGCACTCTCTGGATGCTGCTACTCGTATTTCTCCTGTGCTGCACCGTCTGTTCACCTAAAAACCACACACACAAAAAAAATCAGAGACACTCACATCTGAGTTGGCTTCAAATACGATCATGTTGCTATTTGTTGCATCACTTCTGTTTGGATCCTTAGAAAACAATACATAAATTTAAACACAAATATCGGCCGTAATAATCTGGTCAACACTATTTTCTGTAAGCTTAATAAAATATTCAGCATAAACTATATGTGATTTTACTGGCCTCTGGCTGGCAATCTAGTTCACTGTCAGAAGTAGATCTTTTAAAGTCCAGCTCATTGTAGTAGATGAAACCGGTTCTGCACAGACACGATCCATCAGAATACTGGAAAGCCCGGTTCTTCCCAATGCAGGTGCACGAGATGGAACCTAAACATATTATTTTGGAAAAAGAAATGCTGTAAAATCATAAAATTTCAACTTTTTCCATTTTAAAGAAATAGCTGGTTTCATTACATAAACTCCAGATAGTTTATTTTGAAATCCAGCAAAACCAGAAGTTGCTTTTCTTTAACTATTAACTGTTAACCTAATGACAAAATTGTTTAAAGATGTACAGCAACTTTTTTTTTAGCAAGAAACTAAAAAAAATAAAAAAAAATCTGCCTGAGCTGAAGTGAAAACTAATTTCACTTTAGTTCACTTTTTCATATACATTTTACAATTTGATTAAAAGTGTCTCAATTAAACAAGAAAAGTATTGCATCCAATTTTAAAGTACTGTCCTTTTGTACAACGTGTGACAATAAATAAAAATGTAGGGAAAAAAGTAGATTATTTATTTTGTTAACAAACCAGGTGTTGAGAAGGAGGAGCTGCCACATGGAAAGCAAGCCTTCTGGGCAGGCAGGTGGTTAAATGTGTTGGCTGGACAAGGGTGACAGTCGTCCATTTTCTCTGCACGGGTCCGATTACCAAACGTGCCTGGTGGACAGAACTTTGGTCGGGCGTATCCCTTCCCACATATGTGTCCATGAGGGCAGGGATTAGTTTTGTAATCTTCTGTGCCTTTATGAAGTTGGGCAACAACAACAACAGCAAAAAATCAAAATTCTGGAAATTCAAAAAATAATCATTTAGAAATTGCTTTATTTCAGCACCTGGAGGGCAGTAATATCCCGGTGGACATGGGAGGCACTGCAGACTCGGGGAAAGATATGGACGATAAGTGCCACCTTCACATAAGCTACAGCTGCTGCTGTGTGATCCTCTGAGAGCGCTCGTGCTGACAGGCATTGATCCTCCAGAACAGGATTTCATGGCAGAGCTGTTGGCAGGGCAGTAGTAGGGAAATGGACATCTGTGGGGTGACGCAAAACGTTTATTTATAAAGCTTTCATCCAACCCTTGCAGAATCAACTAAAGTCCACATTTTGACAACTGATTTACAGGATGCTTTTGGGTCTGAACACGCACTTTAGTTTGATGGGTCGTTCATGTACTCACACTTGTTTAGAGGTGTCATACGAATACGATCCCTCGGGACAAATATAACCTTTTGGACACACTTGAGGCTCAGCAGTCTGAGGTCCACAGAACGAGCCAGCTCTGCATAACTTCTCTGAAACTGCACCTGGAGTGAAGTCAAAAGCTCATTACAACACCAACATCCCTCATCTGGATGTGTTTTTAGAAGGTCAATATTTATAGAGAGGCCTACCAACAGGACATTGATACGAGGCCCTGCAGGGGATTCCTTCCACGTTGGGCTTTCCTGTCACGCGAGGGTCTGGGCAGAAGGTTCCCCCTGCACACGATTCACACTGGTTGGGTGCAGCGGCTCCAGGAAGCTGCCTCTTGGTCCCTGCTGGGCAGAAGATGGGGGGTCCAGTCCCACTGCACCAGAAGCCAGGTGGGCAGGGACTACCGGTATACTCTGTAAGTCCTAAAGAAACCCAAAAGATATAGGGACGTCAATTAATCTCCACAATGGCCAGCCTGTGAATTTGTTTTGAAGTAAGATTGTTTTCCTCCAAATTGGCGTTTTACCTTTGTACTCATCTAGTTTTCTTACAATGATCAGGGAAGTTTTTTTTAACTGTAATTCCCAAAGTCAAACCTTGTTCGATATGCACAGGCTTCAGACGGGCACGCGTTAAAATCGTTAATTTTCTATCAGGAGGGAAAACCAGCACCAGTGTGAAAAGCAAAAGTAAAATTAAAAAAGAGAAAACTGTTACAAACATGCAGTGGTGTGGGAATGTGCTTGCCGCCTTAGAGATTTCTTCTTTCTTTTTTCCTGTCACACTTAATATGTTTTATGTAAAATTTGCATTTAATTTATTTTTTTTCTCCTGTCATCAACCAGCCTATTTTGAAGGGACGGCCACTGCAGCAGTTGCCTGGCTGTTAAATTTGAGGGAATTAAAAAACATTAAATTTAAGTGAAACCCTTCGAGGAAGGAATAAAATTGCAGCATCATCAACCTCACATATTCAACAGAACTTAAAATTAAGTAACATACTCCTCAAGGTACAGAAATATTAAAATTACAGTTTCAAACGTGAATATCGTTGCTTCTTGTTATTTAAAAAGGGACGTCGTTTAAAACCAGTAGAGGAATGGGTAGGGAAACTATCTGCTGAGCATTATCCATTAGCTGAAATTACAATAGGGTTTAGTTTCAAGCCTCGAGCTTTTGTAAAGGGGATTAGAAAGATTTTCTTCTTCTCTGAAACTCCACAACTCATTTATTTCTGTGGCCTCAAGTGACAAGTTTTAAATTCAGAGCTTCCCCTCGCACTGCATTCCCTTCACTCTTATCTCAGGCAGTGGCAGAGGAAAAAATATTATAGTGAGCGAGCATATATATATATATATATATATATATATATATATATATATATATATATATATGAAAATAACTGCAGAAAATTTGCTGTGAATGAATTTAAAATATAAAAATTCTAATTCAAGTCCACCAGATGAAAGTATAACAAGGTGAGTTTCACTTTATTACTGTTAATAGAACATAGAGGATATAAGTAAGGTAAGTAAAAACAAAGTGGTAATATGTATATTTGATTTAAAACTTTTGCTAAAGGGTCTTTACATGGTACCTGTGGTGTTGCAGTGTGAACCAGGAGGACAGGGCAGGCAGCCGCCCTTGCTGCCCGCTCCGGGGGAACCTCGATAAGTAAATATGGGACATGGCCGGGGCCCGGTACCACCACTGAAGTCACTGCCGGGCAGACCATCACAGTAATGACCAGGCGGACACAGATGAACGTCTGGATCTCCTGCAAACAATAAAACCCCAGACAGCAATCAGCCTGATGTTGCTGCTTAGTTTGAATGGTTCTGGCAAGACGTATGAAGGCCCTCTTACAGGCGTTCAACCAATATTGCATCAATATTGCAAGTAGATGCAATGCATTCAGCCCTCCCCCTTGAATTTTTTAACTAGGTTTATTGGGATTGTATTGAATAGACCAACAGAAACTTACATGTATACATTTGTAAAGTGTGGTGGGTATTGTACCCCATATTCTGATACCTTAAAATGAATTTCAATCAGTTCTCTTCAAACAGTTAATAGAGTCCATCTGTGTGCAATGTAAATTTAGAATCATCAAAGAACATCTGAAACAAACAAACAGTATCATGAAGACCAAAAATCACTGGGTCAGGTTTAAAGTTGCGGTGAAGTTAAAGCATGTTTAGATGGTAAAACAAAACCCTGAGCTCCTCACAGAGAACTGTTCAATCCATCAGGCAGAAAATGCTACTAGTCTGGCAACCGAAAGCCCCCCAACTAAATCTCACTGGCGAGGCCAGCAGCAATTACAGAAGCATTCCAGAGGCTCACAGCAACTATAAAATTACCATATAATATGAACTACCATTGTCAGTTTGCCACAAGTGATGGAGAGGACACTGAAGAAGTGGAGGAACATGCTCTGGTCAGATAACAAAACTTAATTATTGGGTAGTTATCTACATGCAAACCGCTGTGTGTGGCGGTTGAATTTTAATAAGGAACAAGGCTAATGCTAATGGGGGGGCAGTGAAATGCTAATGTTTGTGCTAAGGTTAACTCATAGAAAGCAAGGCGGTGAATTAACCTAAGAGAAAAAGATAGTTTTGATACATATATTGCACGCAGTTATTTTGAGGTTTAAAACAACAGGCAGGCCCCAAATAAGACTCAGTCTTGTCCCAAACATTTCAGACAAACCCCCCAAAAATTGCATAAAACTGCACTCTACACTTTTCAGATTTAATTTGCAAGCACGGTTTGTAAGGCATACAGCCATTTCATTCCACTTTAAATGTACACACTTCTTTCTGTTAGTCTAAAATCTCAGTAAATTCTGATCACATTTTTGATTGTAAATTAAACAAGCATGTGTGCCATCACTTACCAGGTTTGCACCAATACTGTGGAGGGCAGGGTAAGCAGTCCTTCAGACTCACTGCCCCTACGAAGCTTCTGACTGTGTTTGCAGGACACAGCTGCGCCTGTTCTGCACCTTCAGGGCAATAAAAGCCTAAATAAAGAAAAAGAAAAAGTTCCTTTTAAGACTGATAACTGGAAACTTCAAGAACCAAAAGAAATTGAGGAACTTGTTTTAGACGCATAATACCTGGTGGGCATGGGCCAGCACACTGCACACCCCACTGGCACTGGGTCACGTTAGACACTGACCCTTGAGGGGTGAACTCTGCACTCCCAGAAATGCACAGATATCCTGCAGCGCAAACACCCTGGATCTTACCAGCCCTATGAAAACATGACAAAATCAAACACACAAAATCATTGGTAGATACTAAAATATGCACTTAAATGAATAGGATTGTACTTAGAACCATTGTTTTCTCACTCTGTAATTTTTATCAGTTATAATAGAAGTGCATAACAAGTACAGCTACATTTCTCAAGACGATATAATTTCCTGATGTCCACCTATAAAGTGAAAGATGAAGTCAGAACTTGCCTTACAGCACGTGTTGGTGCTATAAATGTGCCGAATAATGTGAGAGGAGGGTAGGTGTAAATATAGTGTGTGACAGTGAGATACGTGCAACGCGTGGTGCAAGATGTTTCCCTGAGTACCTGCAGAACATCCCTGGAGGGCAAGGCAAGCACTCCTTCTCTTCCTGTAACCCAGTCTGGTTGGAATGGGTGTACGTCCCGTTAGGGCAGGGCTGCGGCACCATTGTCCCTAAAGAAAAAGTCACAGCAGTAAAATAATTGCTACATACCTCCTGCTAGGAACAAAACTTTCCATATCCCACCTGCAGGGCAAAACGAGTGTGGAGGGCAGGGCCACGGGTCTCCCACCACAGCCTCCTCACAGAAGAATCCAGGTCGGCATGGGACACAGTTCTCAGAGCCCGGGTTTGGTTGGTACTCTCCGGTAGGACACGGCAAGGCCAATGCTGTTCCCACAGGACAGAAGTGGCCCTGGGATAAAACGAACACAATAAGAGGCACATCCAAGGAGACGCATCCAATTTGGCAGGGCATTAATAATGAACGATGCATCGTATTCAGATTCAACGACATAAAAGAGGACAAAAAAATGCGGAAGCGTAAATTGAAGTGTACATAAATAAACATACCTTGGGGCAGAGGAAGGCATATGGAGTAGTTGAGGAGAAGTCAAATGGACAATAAAAACCAGCAGAGCATGGACCACTGGGGCTAGCAAGGCCCTCAGAGGAGCAGTAGTGGCCAGCAGGACAGGCGGAGCAGCTTTCCATGGAAATACCTCCTACAGTCAGAAAAAAATACTTGGTGTACATAATGACACAAAAAAAGATTTCTGAACTCCTTTAACTTTGGCAACTGAATTCATCACATGTCCAGCTTTTTCATAATGTACTCTACAAAAGAATTTATTGTAGTCAGTAATTTTAGTTGAATTTTGATAGGAAAGTTTGCGATCAGCCAATCCATCCATCCGTTTAATCCGGGGTTGGGTCAAGCAGAGAGGCCCAGGCTTCCCTCTGCCCCGCCACTTGGTTCCAGCTCCTTCAAGGGAATCCAAAGACCTTCAGGCCAGCCGAGAAACATAATCCCTCCAGCGTGTCCTGGGTCTTCCTCTAGGTCTTCCCCCAGAGGGACGTGCCCCAAACACCTCACAATTTTTAAACCACATTTTACTACAACAACAGCTGTGAGTCCTTTAGAGATATGGCTCAAACAGCTTTCCACATCCAGAGTCAAAATGCTTTGCAAAACAGCTCAAGCTCTGTTTCATTGTGGGACTGATTTGACAACGTTTGAAAAAACTTGAATGCGTAAAATATGTTTAACTCTGAAAAGAATAATAGTATAAGAAATGCTTGGAACATGTAGGACACTCTTACACAAGACATATTACAAAAAGAAGATGAATACTTGGTAAAAAAATAAATAAATTTAAAAAAAAAGGGCTTTCAGCAAGTGAGAAAGCATCACAAGAATATCTTATAAACAGGAACAATCAGTGACTGTGCATTGTGGAGGTGATATCTGTGATAAAAACAAAGCTATATAAACTGAGATTTCAAGAGGGAGAGTTTATTAGAAAATAGGAAAAATGTAATGATTATACAGTAGAAACAAGAGACCACTTTCACAATATGGACATTTAAAAACTAACAATTCCCTAAGGGTGTAAACATGCTGATACTTTTCCATTGCAACTGTTCAAAGAAAAGTTTGATAATAAGTTAAAAAAAAAAAAGGAAAGTAAAAGTTCAGGGCTACAAATATTCTTGAAATTCAATTTAGATGGTGTTGTAATAAAGGCATGTACCAGTTGCATTGCGGATACTCCCAGCAGGGCAAGGGAGTGGGGTGAGAGACCCTGCTGGACAATAGTGTCCGACCGGACAGAGACCATTCCTCAGGAAGGTTTCAGAGCTCTCAGGCGTTGGCGCTGTAGCTCCACCTTGGCAAAAGTAGCCCTGCAAACATGGAGCTACACAAAACCCATCAATAAAAAAGCTCGATATCCTCTAGCAAGTCAAATCATGAGACTTCAACATGGGTTTGAAATAAAATCGGTGAGCATCTTAGTGTGTGTTTACCTTGCGGAGCAGAAGCTCCATGTAAGCTACAGTACACTCCAGAAGGACACGGCAAGCAGGCGGAGAGCGAATGAGCTCCTGTTTGGTTATTAAAAGTTCCTATAGGGCATGCCTCAGGCACAACTGTCCCAGCAGGACAAAAATGGCCTAAGAAAAGAAAGAATTATACATTGTAAGTGGAGAAATAAGAGCTGGATGGCTGAAACATATTGCAGCTGTACCCAAAGGAGTAAACCACAAGAATTCATACTGCTGACTCAAAATGAGTTTTTACCGGCTGGGCAGGTAGAGGGCTCTTGAGTAGCTGAAGAGGGACACATGGTTCCTCTGAGGCAGAGCAAGCAGTGAGCTGCTCCAGGACTAGGACTGTAAGTGCCAGCTACACAGGGCACTTCACTTGCTGAGCCAACAGGACAGCTGTAGCCAGCAGGGCAGGGGTAGCCGTGGGAGCCGTCAGACGGAGAGGGACTGGAGCTTCCGTTCAAACAAACATATCTGTAGGCGTAAACAAAGACAACAAACTTCATATGAAATAAAAGATTACTGGAAGCATCCATTAGTAAAGCCAAGTAGAGAAAGCGTCCCTCCAGCGAAACACTTCTAGATGGCTGTCAGGCTATGCCAAGCACTTCAAATGATCATTATAATTATTGGTTTGGCTACAATAAAACTCTCCGGTTGAGCATGTGCTCCTCAAAGACTGAAAGTCGTATAAAACAAAAAGGAGAATTTACAATTATCTGTCAAAAACCCAACTGTATCGATTGAACTGTGCCAATGTGCGTTATAATTTGTACGAGATTGTTTTAATAAAAAACTTTCTCAGACCTACAAATACACAGCACATACATAATGACATTTACATCTATTACATTGGAAACCAACTATTTTAAAATTTGAAAAAAGGTCAGGAAGTTTTACCCAGCGCGACAAGGCAAAGCATCAGAGAGATCGGACATTGCAGGACTGTCGCAGTATAACCCGGGAGGGCAGGGCGGACATTCTTCTGCTGCTTTTAGTCCTTGAGAAATGGCCAGAGAGCCGACAGGGCAAGGCAGAGGATGACCGCTGCCAGATGGACAGTAGTGGCCAGATGGACAAAGACGGTGGTTGGTTGAATTTTTCTGGAAGAAAAATTTTTAAAATGTAAGCCAAGTTATGAATAACTGCACAATTTTTTACTTTCTTAAACAGTCAGTACGGTAAATAAAATACCTTATTTTGTTATTTTGTTCAGACAGCAAGCCTCAAGATCCAAAGAGTCCTTTTGACCCTCTCTCCTACTTATTAGCGTTTTTTATTGTTTTGAACTCATCAAACTACATTTAATTTAGTCAAAATAACAAAATAATAGAATAACAAAAACAGAATAATGAGGGAGCCACATAGCTTTTATATGATTGAACATAAGTGCAATTAAAACAATAAACTAAAAATCCTCACCTGACTTTCGGTGGAGTTTGGGCTGGTTGATCCTGCAGGACAGAAATATCCCTCCTGACACAAACCTGAGGGCTGTGACAGACCAAACTGAGAGCAGAACATTCCTACAGACATAATACAAAGAACCATTAAATGATATACATTACCATGATGCACACAAATATTTTCCAAAATGATTGGGAGAAACTATTTGAATAAAAACTGTTCCCTAACCCGCAGGACAGGGACTGCAAGCATCTGGACTGGACGCTCCAAGCCTCCTCTGTAGTGTGCCAGGTGGGCAAGGGAATGCATGCCCTAAAATCTGTCCCGCAGAACAGTAATGTCCAACAGGACAAAGTACAGGCTGGAGAGTACCTTCATCTGAGAAACACCAGAAAGAAAACATCTGCTGCTAATCATCAGCTGCTCAACCACATGCATCCTGAAAACGTGCTACTTTGTTGCTTCTATAAAAAGACGACACATTGACTAACTCCATCTAATTAACAGCTTATCATGTACTTACTAATTAAATGGGATACTCATCAGGACAGAAATTTTGTAATCACATTCTTTATTGTAGCTGACTGCTCCTTCTGCTGCAGATTGTGTTTGAACAATGTGTTGGTTCTCACCTTGACAGTAGTAACCAGGGGTACAGGTGGTGCAGTTGTCTTGGTGAGTGTTGCTCATTTCAGAGCTGAACGTTCCTGCAGGACAGGCTAAGGGGATTGCCGTTCCTCTGGGGCAAAAGAAACCAGCGGGACACACAGCCTGATCTGCTTTGGTGGAACCCCCAGTCACAATAAAACCCCGCCTGGCAATCACCTGACGAAATGAGTTCACTGCTGGTTTATATGTGTTCTAATACTATGACAAAAATTACAACTTTTTATTTATTTTCGATTTATCCCAGTTAGATTCCATTTACCTGCTCTAAGCCCTCGTTGGCAGAATATCCCCGGTGGACAGAGAGATCCTGTCATGTTGTCACTTGGATTTGGCACCTTTGCACCTGTCAGACATAGGAAACCTGCCGCACACGAACCTGAGGGCTCCACCAAACCTTCGGATCCACAGAAATGGCCTGCCGGACACATTAAGCACTGACCTGCAAACAAAGAGACCGGCAGCTGTGACATCAGCTGCCAAGCAGAGAAAGAAGCTATCTGCCTCATGTAATTCATCAGCATAAAGTGCGGACAGGCTCTAAAGTGTTTGGGGTGTGCTATTATAATTTGCTGAATGTAATTAATAAAAGCATAATAAAGGAAAATCTGATTTCCACCTGTAGAGATAAGACCCTGGCTGGAGCTGTAGGTTCCTTTAGGGCATGGAATAGGCTGATTGTCCAAGCTGTCTCTGGGACAGATGTGCCCAGCTGGGCAGGGCAGAGGACTGGAAACTCCAAGAGGAGTCCCTCTGGTGGGACCAGGATTCAGAGGCTGGCAGTGGAATCCCGCAGGGCAGGGGATACACTCTTTCTGGCCAGGTAAATCCTGGAACCAGCCTGGAAGAAGCATTATTATTATGGGAACTGTAAGAATCTAAAAAAGATTAGGAATCCACAGCACTTAAAATGAGAGGCTTTGTAGAATTTGCTATGGATTACCAGGTGGACAGGGTTTGCAGTCATCTTTGCCTTTGCTTCCAGGATTATTCTGGTAGAAACCCGCTGGGCAGGGTGAGGGAACACTGGTGCCTTCTAGACAGTAGTGGCCTGCTGGACAAATACCTGCAAAGTCCCCTGATCCTGGAGAAGCAGACTGAGAACCCTCTAGACAGTAGTAACCTGGAGGTATAAAGAAAGTTTAACAAACTGAATCACATATCTTATGAATATCAATTTGCAGCACCTTATGGTGGGAGTAAATTTGTACAACTTTAAGATTTAAAAATACGATTAATATACTTGGAATTGTGACCAAAAAAACAACAACTTTTGATGCCACCACACAGACGACAGTGAGGGAGACTAAAAACAACAACCTCCACTGCCAACTGTTAAAGAACAAGCATCAAAAAGCAGCATCGTGGATCCACCACGTCTTTGCTCTCTAGAAGCCGACCAGTTGCTTGGGAGGCATTTCAAGAAAAAAAGCTTCGTGTGTCTAAGCATGCATTTAGCTAGATAAGACAAACATGATCTATTTTTATCTTAATAGGATAAAGACAAAAAAAGGAAGTAAAAAAGTTCTCCAGACACAAATCAACCTCTTAGCAGACAAGAAGGGAGCAAAAGAGAGGACCCAGGACTTTGGTGGATACATTTATTTTAAGTATTTTTTTACACATCTTTGTAAAAAATGTCAATAGGTTTGGGAGGGACCATGTTTACCTGGGAGGCAGGGACCAGAGACTGAAGAAAGACCAGGCTCTGAACAGTAAAAACCAGGACTGCAGCTCTGACACTGGGAAAGGTCTCCAAGCCCACTTTGCTCACTGTCACAAAATGTCACAAAACTGTCACAAAACGTTTTAAAAACACACGAGCAATTGATCATAAGACACAGGAAAATTAGGGTTGGTATGTTTATTTGTATCATTATAACCTCACCTTTGACAATTGACAACTAAACGTAAATGCTTAAACAACTTAGCAAAAATCTAGGTTATCATATTCTCAAAACGTCAAATCAATTAAATTAGACATCAAGTCATATTATGCAGATAACACAGTATGTGCCAAGGAAAGATATTCAAAGGCTGAAGAGACACAACTTAATTTGCACCTGTATGTTCCTTTAGGGCACGGTTTTGGCGCAGAAGTCCCCATGGGGCAGTAATACCCAGGAGGACATGGGAATCCTGTCAGACGGTCTGATGGCGAATGCTCAAAGGCGCCGCCGACACAAACGTACCCCTCGGCACAAAGCCCACTGGGGAAAGTTCTTCCTGGAAGCACATTTCACTTTAAATGTTTCATTATACAGGAACAATACAGCACTAAGAACAGTCTGACTTTTTAGCACTTTGTTTAAATTCCACAAGTCTGTTTAAATTTGGCAGACATCCATTGTACGGATCAATGTCATTTTAGGCTAAAAACAATTCATTTAAAGTTGTGTTTTTCCAAAATGGGAGGATGTTACAACATTGGCAATGAACTTTAAAAGCTTTTTTCACAGCCTTCAGCAATATGCACAAATATTCTTTGTGCATATTTTCACTCTAAATCAGCATTGGTAGATCTTAATCAAAATGTTGGTCTTCTGGCAGTGATTCAGCAGCTATGCATAAGACACATCTGAATATGGTTAAGATCCCAAAAGGTTTATGTTATTATTCATTTATTAAAAGCCAATTCTAATGTTCCAGGTCAATTGTGACGAGATCTTGACTATCAAACCCAAATCCCTGATCGGTTTCAGACAATAAATGTTCATAAACTTCATAAGGCTGGAAATCCAGCATTACTGACTATAATAAAGCAGGTTTTCCATTGCCCTGGAGTGAATCTATTCTATTCTGAATCTTTCCACTCTGAAAAAGAAACATCTCAAACAAATCACAAAAAGCCTAAAATAACATGACACTCTTGCTGATGATGAATGGTTGTGAACCTCTGACTGACACTGTAGCTTTCTGCACAGTGTAATTTCCTTACACTTTGAGGAATGTCTCCACATTACCTGCTCCTTTGCAGTACATGCCAGGGTCGCATGGTGTGCACTGGGACTGCTCTGCAAGTCCTGACAAGTTTCCATAGGTCCCTGATGGACAGGGACGTTGATTTGCTGATGCAGAGGGGCAGTAATGTCCTCTTTCACAGGGAAGCGGGTGACTCGTTCCTGTGTTGACGCAGAATTCCCAAAGAAACATTTCCTTTGCTCTCTCTCACTAATCAAAATTCAGTTCTTCATCTGCTAAAAGTGTAGTCACTGTCCAAGTTATGATTTACCCTGATCTTGACAATAGAAGCCAGGAGGGCATGTTTCACAGGTCCCTTGGCCCTGTCTGTGCTGGTAGCTGCCAGGAATGCAGGGTGTCTCTCTCACACTGCCCTGAAATGACAATTAAAATGATTTTACAAGACTTTACACCTGGGGAACAGCAGCTATCAACTGTGATAACTGCAGAGCAGTGATAAGAATGGAGACAGAGACAGCACAAGGTGAAGATTGAGACAGTCTTGACCCAGTCTGGGAGACAACATTAATTGACTGCAGCATATAGTAATGTGCTTGTCATACCAGAGCACTCTGCTGTGAGGAAATCTCATACAAAATTCATCAGTGATGACTGACAAGAGCTTGAGGACTAATGGAACATGGCTGACCTTCTCACAATAATGTCCAAGTGAGCAGACATGCAGTTGTGGTCTCGGAGAGGTCTGTCCTTCAGGACAATAGTAGCCCTCCGCACAGTGGCCACTTGGCTCGGTGCCGCCTCTTTGATCGCAGTAGTGACCTGGAGGACATGGCTGACATGCCTCCACTGTGGATCCACCAAGGAAACCTGGGGTTAACACACAATAAACATACCAGCAGACGAAAATCTTAAACACTAAATTAATTGATTGCACACAGTTACACATAATCAAGTCTTTCAAAAATCCCTTTTCAAGATATAATGATTTGAACATTAAATCACTTGTTATTCAGTATTTTACCTCAAAATAACAGTGATTTCCTTAATCACAAAAATCAATTGTTGACATTTCAAAGCTTGTTTCACACCTTGTCAGCCTTTATTGTTGACTAGAAAGAAGGTTTAGAGGCATTTGTTTTCTCAATGGGAGAAACATCCAAACCCTTACAGGTTCATTGGGTGTTACGAAATTGATGCTGCATAAAAAAATACCTAAAATTGAATATTCTTTATACCATCAAGGTGAAGGACTCAGTATGGGTAGCATATATGCACCTAAAGCAAACTTGAAGGCCGGGATTATCACAATAATCCTTTTGAGCCGAAGTCAAAATGTTGGTTTAATACATAGATGATATATTCAAAGTTGAAGTGTGCACTCCTGAAGTGCAATCATGTACTTGAGGAGTGGAAGTTTATGCCTAAGCTTGAATTTTTCTTAGAATGAAGCAATGAATCAGTTTCATTCTGTGAATTAAATAAATTTAGTCTTTTTACAAACATGGTTAATAGAAAACCTAGCGATAGATTGACATTCTATCACAGTTATTATCCCTTTAGCCTCACGGAGTCTCCTTTATAACCAGTTGTTCAAAATCGGGAAAAATCTGAAGCACTTTGGGTTTGGACAGATGGAAAAGACTTAAAGATGGAGGGTATGATGACCTAGTTTTAAAGAAATGTTTATGTAAAAAAAATATCTTCAGGGATCAAGCAGGGTTATAAGCCTGGCGGGCCACCAGGCTTTACTTCTGCCCCCACCAGGCTAAGCATTGCTTATTTTATTAAGTCTTCTTTAAATGTTTGCATTTTTAAGGCTTTATAGTTAGTGTTCAAGTATTAATCTCCCAATCGTTCAATAACACATAATTATCAAATGATACTCTGAAATTTCCTGTGAAATTTAAACATTTTTTTAACTTAAAAACATGACAGGTCGTTGGATGAACGACTGCCGAGCGCTCCAACCACCAGGCTTAGCAAGTTTTCTGGGGGAAATTTTGGATCAAGTCCAGACCTCTGTCTCATAGAGAATCAAACATTTTATCTACTACATGTACTACAACATTTAAAAAGATCAAAAGACGTGTCCACACAACTTTGGATCGAAGGAGATGTTTTTCTGCACCCTCATGAAGGTAAAACATCTTTCCACTATTTGCCATATGTGGTACACAGGTGTAAAAATGCCCATGAAGCTTTGTATGCATTGGCAAAACTAAATAAGATTTTCGAAAACAGATTTTCAAACAGATCTCTCTTACAGGTTTAAGACCCATCCCCAGTTGGTAAGCACAGATGGCCATGATTTGTTCTAAAACAAGTTCACTTTGCCTTCATTAAAGAGAGGAAAGAATACGCAGCACCGGTTATTTTTTTGGATATTTAAGAAAACAATATCAAATCAGTATGTGAGATTAAATAATTAAAGCATTAATATAGACAAAAACGTAATTTGAATGCAAACTACAAAGTACCTGCTCCCTCATCAGTTTCTAATTCATAGCCACACAAAGACGCTACAGCAATCATTAATGAGCTTCTAGTTGTCTGCAGCGAGACGAGAATACAATTACACGATTAAACCATTTTATGACAATAATTATTTATAAGCGCCCAAGGGAGGTAAAAAATAAAAAATAAAAAAAACACTTCAGTGGCAGTTTTCATATTTTTCCACATCAGTGATCCACAAAGACAGACATTCAGTTCATTTGAGGACAACAGGGGAGAAAACTGACAATGACAGCAGAAGAGGATTGGGTCCTGTTTATCTCAGCTCCGGTTTGTGTCTGAATCCTCATTATTTCCAACTAGGATGGATAGGGATTACAGACGTGTTCAAAAATTGTCTTACAAGCAGTTTTCTTCAGAGAAACCTTACCAAAGTAATTTAGTAATTTCAACTATATTCCAAAATGTCTCACTTTTAATGGTTCCTCGGGGGCATGGCTTGGGAAGGGGCGTTCCAACGGGGCAGTAGTGTCCAGAGGGGCATGGGGTGACGTAAGCGTCTGAGGACCCCCAGGGACAGAAATAACCGCCCACGCATGGCCCTGCTGGTGCAGCGAGACCCGTCTGGTTACAGTAAAATCCGACATCACAAAGCTTAGGATAAGCGGATCCCAAAGGACAATAGAAACCTGAAAAACAACAACAAAAGCTGTCAATAGAACCATTCAACTGCTATAAGATAGGAAACTCGTGAGGATTATCGTTTTTTTTTTTTTTTTATGCAAGCACTAGGTCTGCGCACAGGCATAAATACTGAATCTTTTATTTTCCATCCACCAGAGCCTCTTTGACAATTCAGAGGAACTAATTACTTTGCTGCAGGAATTTGAATTTGTCCTTTTATGGGCTGATATGAGCAACTACTTTAGAGTGCCTTTATTCACATCGTCAGAAGCCACCAGGCTTCTTGTGAAGCGGGAGGTCACAATATGACATTCAGACTTTCACATCTTCAAATGAGGACACTCGGAAAGGGAGGCGCATCGAATAGAGGAGGCAGCTCATGTAGCATAGCCTTCGGGATCTTCTGCTGCTTTGATTGACAGCAGAGATTGCGTAATCATAGAAAGTGCATGTAAACACTTTCTGCCACTACTGTAAAATGTTCTGTGTCACTACATTCATTATTTTTTCAAATATCTAAAAATGCTCGAATCTTAGACAGACGCATTTGAAAGAACTTATGAATTACAGCAAATATAGTGACAATGTCATAAGATGAAAAAGTCCATGGCAGAGGGGATAAAGTTATATTAGATCACACTTTCAGGGTCAGGATTCACTCACCCTTAGGACATATTTCTCCTCGGTAGGTGGAACATGCATAATGTGGACTCTTGAGATGTTCTGCTGAGTGATTCACATTGTGATCAGAATCTGCCAGAGGCACCGCAGCTACTTTGATCCAGGTAGCATTTCTCCCTGCAGCTGAACATGGCAGACAAAACTAAAAAACTGCTGGTTTTACATCTTTTATCAAACGGACAGTACACAAACAGAAACGGCTGTCTGGTTCTTAAAGGGAAGGAGACAACAGGGAATAATGCAAAATAGACTTTTTTTTAGCTGTACTACATGTTATAATGTCATTCCCTCAGCAAAAGCCTACCTAGAATGTTGCTTTGACTTATTTGTGCATGTTTAAGAAATCCCTATGAATCTCTTGTGGCAGCCATTCAGGAGTTCCTTAAAGCTGCAGTAGGGAACTTTCAGAAAAATATATTTTTTACATATTTGTTAAAACTGTCTCTTTGTCCAGACAAAATAAATTGAGAGTGGTAATTTTAGATAAAAAATAAAAATAAATAAATAAGTATAGGGCTGCTCAGTGGTCTCACTGCCATTTGCAAAAATACACTGCACTAGGTCAAAAACAACCAATCAGAGTCAGGAGGAATATCTTTGTACTGTCAGTCATGCTCGCATCTCAATCAATCAAATCAACATACCAGACAAGTTTTCTTTTCTTTTTTTTTTGATACAAAGCTCGAAAAAGTCCACTTTTTCATAACAAAAAAAACATGGGCAAACAACCATGTATGTTAACATGCATATTTGAGAACAAAGTGACCCAATAGTCATGTTTTGAATTGTGGGAGTGCCAGGAGGGAACCCATGCATGCACTGGAAGATCATTCAAAGGAGCCAAGTAGAACCAGAACCCAGGAACCTCTTCCTAAAAGACAACACTGCTTCCAATGTGCCACTGTGGTGCCCTGTTTCTCTAATTTGTATGTATAAAGACTATAACACAACTGAACAGAAAATGTCGTAAAATGTTTCACTACTAAGCAGTGAAATATTTACTGCACTTAAATGCTAAGAAATGCATAACAATACCAGGTTTAGAAGAAACGTTGGAGCAGGACAGGTTGTACATCCACAACACCACGTCTATTTCCATCGAGTAAGAGTCCAGGATTTCCTCAAGACATTTTGACATGGAAGAGTTTGCTCGTGGTGTGGGGCTATCAGCACCTCCAGCACAGAAGAAACCGGCATGACATAAACCTAGCACAAAGAGGCATTAATTCAGAACAGATGGGGTTAAACAATCTGTTATTAAACCCATAAATATGTGGTTGTGTTTTGTAATTACATGATTTAATCCTGGAAAAAAAAAAAAAGAAAAAGAATGACCCACACCTGATACAATACAGGCATAGAGAGTCAGAATAAAGCAAGTTCCCCACCTGAGGGTTGTGAGGCTCCAGGAATGAGGCAGTATTTCCCTGGAGGGCAAGGACGGCATTGAGAGAAGGATAAAGCTCCAGGTTCTGGAAGAAAACTGCCAACAGGACAAGGTTTGGGTGACCCACTTCCCTGAGGACAGAAGTGTCCCACAGGACAAACATCCCCATATGGCTGGGAGACAGGTGAAGGCTCGGTGGAGCCCTGGGAACAAAAATGTCCTGCAGTAGAAAATACGGACAAATATCCCTCTAAGGATTACTGAAATATTTATAATTTTACCATACGAGCGAAAGTGTTCCGCAGAAAAGAAATGAACAAATAATGTTAAACTTTAATCATAAAAGACATCCAATAAAAATTTTAACCTGATTACTGATGTCACAACAAAATATTTTCTACCCAGAGGGTCTTTTCAAAACATAATCATACCTCGATTCCCCTGCGTTTGAAGACAGATCTACAACTTTAACGCTGCTTTTTATCTTTAAATTTCAATTTATATTCAGTCTCTGCACAGGTTTGATAAGTTTATAGTTGAGATATTCCAAAGCCAAAATAAATATCTAAAGAGTCCTTTTTGTTATCTCCTTTATTGCCACTTTTAACTTTTTCTTTAACTTTTTGAGATAATTTGTCTTACCTGTAATACATGGAGTTTGTAATGAGAAATTGGCTAAAATCTATCATCATGTTTGTCAATAAAAGCGATAAGGCTCAAGTATTGGTGGAGTGCAACTTTCATGATACAGACTTATGATTTCATAAGTATATATCTATATCAATGATATAGACTTATGAATTCAGAGCTATTATGTTTTATCTCTTGTACTTTCTGCTATCATGGACCTATAAGTGATCCCATATTTTGACTAAATTCTGTCTCAGTCATTTTCTTATACATTTACCAAGTACTTATCACTCCAACTTGACTCCACAAAATGTTATTGTACAAAAACAACTTTTATTAGCTGGGTTTGTTTCTTTTGAGCTGACAGACCTGGGCTGCAAGATCCAGACGGTTCTGTCAGAGCATTGCTGTTACAAAAGTAGCCAGAGGGGCAAGGAGAGCAGTGGCTCAGGGACATCCTGTCAGCTAATCGACTGACATAACCCACCGGACATGGAGAAGGAACAGAAGAGCCTTCCAGGCAGTAAAAACCTGAGAAAAATAAAATAAAATCTCAACATAAAAAAATAATAATAATAGAAAAAAGCTATGTACAAATTTAGAGCAGGTGGACCATTTAATTTACCAGGTGGACAGCTATCGCAAACTGACTGTCCAGACAAAGCCTGAAACGAGCCTGGACTGCAGATGACCGGCTCTGCACTACCAGCTGGGCAAGCATAGCCAGGTGGACACTGGTTTTCTGTGAGATAATGACATAAAACCCCAGATTGTTATTTTGCTTCCACAATGGCTTCATTTTGAGAAAAAAAAGTGACATGGTAAGACAAAAACTTTAATTAGTATATGTATGTATGAATCCAAAAAATGTTTTAACTCATGCAGTGCATCACACTTTAAACAATGCAATGACAAAAATATTAGCTATAGTAAGCAGAACTAATTCTAAAAAAAAAAAATAAGTAAATAAAAACATAAGGAACTCCGCAGCATGAAAATGACACAACACACAACTTTAAAACTATTAGCTGAAATGTGAAACATAGTGCAGAGAATTTGACAAAGCAATCCCCAAGCTGCTGAAACAAAGTTTGGCATCTTTCTAGCATGTAATATAAGAGACATGAAGTTCACCAGGGACATTTAATCACTTCTATGGCATTTATGCATTAGATACAATATGGAGAGCAGCCATAACATACCCAGAAACTGGAAAAGCAGTTTAGAGCTTATTTGGGTTCCTCTCTGATTAAATCAGTACAGGAGCTACTACTACAACTTATGCTCCGTTTTCTTTACCATAGTAAGTACATCTGGATCATGCCTCTGCGTGTATATTCTGTGTGCATGCTTTGTTTTACTGAACTCTCAGTTGGTTCCGCTGGAGGTTTCTTCCAATTAATATGGGTGTTTTTCTATCCTGTCACTAAAAACATGGTCAGTATGAAGGATTGATGCAGAGTCAGCATCACAATGCAAGTTATAGTCCTCTGTCACTTCATGCAGGAGAAGTGAATACTGCAAGTCAGCAACTGAATGCAATCAGCTTGAATTCAATAGAAAGAAATTAAACCAATTATGTAAGTCATCCAGCATTACATACCTATCCATTTTGTTTTTCTAATTGGGTTAAATCAGTTATCAACGCCATACTGTTAAGTATTGTGGATGGAATTTATTTCTAATTAGACAAATAATCTCTTCTTCACATTAGAGCGCATTCTGTTCGGTCACTGCTTCCATTATACAGTTTGTCCCCTGTGAATCATTTCAAGAAGGAGCTCCTGAGTAATTATTTACTCTCTCAATGAACAACTGCCTCCTGCAAATATTTATTTCTAATTGCCTGAAAACTGCGACTCACAGAAGAGATTTTAATATTTTTTTTTCCACAGATATGATTTGCACGATGTTGCGAATTACACCTGGCTGATGTCCAGACGGTGATCCTGCTGGACAGAACCATCCCGGGGGACAGATGAGGTCCACAGACGTCTGAGCCCACGAAGGGCAGTAGAACCCTCGCTGACAAGCTTCACAATCGCCCTCAGAGTGAGCTGCAGTCCTCCCCAAGAAAGTACCTATTCAAAGAAGATAAATGACCCTACATGCAAAACTGATTCACAGTCCTGCTCCCTTTTGTCACGTACACACATACAACTATACAGACTTGAAAGGGTATAGGATAATTGTCATATGTGCTCCACTGCTCCACTTACTCACCTAATTAAGTACCTATCTGACCATTCTGACAGCGTTATTTGGACTCCCATTAGGTTTTACATCTCTCCATAATGTTGTAGATACATTAACCTATCACACATTCCCCCTGGGGGAATCATAGCCCTTCGCCGTACCTATTGAAGAAGTGTGTTAAATGTGTGAGGTCAGAAGCGTTTCTCATGTGTGGGTGTGACAAGCCATTTCTGTGGGAGTCTTGTCAACAACACAGTTGTAGCAAAAGACCGAACACCTTGTCAGCAGTTCATATACACACAATGTAATCATAGATGTTATAAAAAGCTCCTGATGATTAATGTTGGTCAAAAAACTAGTTTGTGTTTTAAATCCTTGTCCTATAGAGGTGAAATTCATTTTGTCTAAAATTTGAGGTGAATTTAAATAATTGGGATGTGATTTCATCCTTCACCTTTATTCCATCAACTTTGCACCAATACCACTTGAGCAAAGAAAAATGAAAAAAAAAAAAAAACTCAATATGGTGCAGTGTCATATTCAGTGGTGCAGTGTCTTTCTGTCCCTTAAGCCCAATAAAATCATTCTTGACTCATCAGACTCTCTATCAGATTTGAGCTGAGAAAAAGCCCAGCAGCAGGTTTCAAGTTTGAAAGAGATATCTCTCTTTAAAAAAAACACTTTGGGTGGTTTTTTAAGTGAAATATTGCTTTAAATGCTTAATATTGTTTTTTAAAAAAGCATTAGTTCAATTGGCAGATTATTTCACTTATATCAAGACTCCCATTTATTGCTGAAATGTCACTTGTAAGTTAGTTCTGTCTTATTTCAAGTGTACTAAGATATTTGCATGTACAAAACTAGATCAAAAATATTTGATAAGATCTTTGATCTAGTACGCTAGTTCTTTTATGTAAACAGCTGACTTTAAATGTTAGTTTTATCTTCTTGAGCTCCGTCCGTGCATGCAGTCTTTCTACCTGGAGGACAAGGGCTTGGTGTTGCGCTGCCTTTTGGACAGTAGTATCCCGCAGGACACACGTCCCCATGGACTGAATCACCATCAAATCTGGCTGAAGATTTCACTTCACCTGGAACAGACAGTTCGACTTTATTGGATGCCTTTACTGGCTTTGTTGCCAACCTTGTTAAAAATAATAATAATAAAAAAAAAAACTGCTAGAACCTTTCAGCTCGTTAGAAAAATATTAAAGGTGCAAGAAAAATGGCAAAAGAAAAGTATTTTTTTTTGTTTTTTTTTACAGTTTGAAATTTCACTTTGCAAGTATTTTACAAAAGCCCTGCTCAGACTGTTGCAATGCACTGAAACATCAACATTATTTAAAGGTCGAGTCATGAATGAAGTGCTACCAGACATATTTCTCAAAGGGGATGCAGCTTGTGATCCCTCTCTGCAGTAGAAACCAGGATTGCACAGTCCAGATGGGGAAGATGCTCCAGGCTTAGCACAATAGTGGCCAGGCAAACAGGGCTGACATACGTCTATAGACACAGAACCTAGTATAATATTGAACAAGACAAGAAAACTATTGATTGAAAGAAGAAATAAGGTATGGGATGATGATGTAATCTCAAATATATCCAGACTTCTCTGACATACAGAAGGCTTTTTCCTTTCAGTACAAAAATTAGTTCCATTGTAAAAAAAAAAAAAAACAGCAAGTGGTATTTGAATTATTCAAAAGCACACAAAAGATCAGAAAACAAAATATTTAAAACTCTCCGTTCAGGTCATTGTTTTTTCCATCAGTCAGTAATTATTTCTTATTTATTTTTACTTTCCTTAATTCAATGTACCAAATTGAATTCGGTTTTCGGGGAGTTATCAAATTAAGATAATAGTAACTTTTTATATTTCACTTTAAAAATTACATTTCTATTCTCAAATAACTTTAATTTATCACCTGCTTTTTTTCTCAATGAGATATTAGAAAAACATAAGTTACTTTCAAAGTAATTTTATTAAAGTATTTATAATTTTTTTATACAATTCATTTTTTATTTTTCTTCTGAATTTAAATTCATTTTGTCATTCAATGATTCTTCTTTTTACGAATAGTTTTTCTTTTCACTTTAGCTATATGAACTGATATATAAACATTAACAACTTGACAGTTTATAGTGCCATAGTTGAGTATTTATTTTTATAATTCTGTATGTAATGTATCAGCTTTTTTAATAAAGGTTCAATGTCACCATCTATGGAGCTAAAGGTGCCTGCAGGGCAAGGAACCATGTAGCTTGTGCTCTGTGGACAGTAGGACCCTGCAGAGCACCGCCGTCCTGTTGGACCCTCCTCTGGTTGGGCCGAAAGAGAACCTTGGACACAGAGGTAACTAAGGAGAGAGAGGTCATTACAGCAGAGGTAAACTGAGGTAATATGTGGCAAATAATGGAGAAGCAAGATTGAATCAAACCAAGAGAATTTTCAATCTTTCTGCAAACATCAGTGTTTATTTACCCTGGAGAGCAGAACCCTGAGGGAGTAGCCAGGCCTGAAGAACTGCAATATCTCCCAGGAGGGCAGGGCTCACAATCAGACTTATTGGACAATCCCATCTGGCTGCTGAAAGTGCCAGCTGGGCATGGGAACGCCACACCAGTCTGGGTTCCTGTCGATAAACATGTATTGAATCTACAGATGGTTGAGGGCTAAACATCAAAGAACGTTTTATGATGGCCGTGCCTATCTCGATTATGTTCCGTAATAACCATTTGCATAATTGGAAAGCAGTTTAGCGCCACAGTCATTCATTCAGGAGTGCAAATAGAACAAGTTCAGCAGAGCGCTCTGTGGTATTCAGACAAGTAATCTCTCCGGGGTCGAATGCAACACAACCTGCGTCACATTTATCGGTGACATTATAATGCAATGAGGCTGTACATTTGTCATGAATGTGTTGTTATATCCGATGTACCGTAGCTCACCAGGTGGGCAATAATGTCCTTTAGGACAAGGCACAGGAGTGGAAGTTCCAGTCACCTGGTCAACATCTGCGCTGACCAAGCCAGGACAGAAAAATCCTGCAGGACATTCAATGCAGTCTGCCTGTAAAGAAGTAACATAGAAGAAAACTGAATGTCCACTTAATACACTTATTGCGATTATTTGGGCTTGAGATTATTTAACACATGAGATTGTATTTCATTCTGAATTATGGCAAAAAAATAAATATATAAATTTTTGTCCTCCTCACCTGACCTGGCAAATTCTGATATGTCCCAGGCAAGCAGGGCACCTGTCTATCAGATCCAGGTGGGCACTTGCTTCCTGGTGAGCAAGTTATGGAGTTCTGCAGGTTGCCATTTTTTGTGCCTGGACAATAAAAGCCTGCTGGACAGACATGAGGAGGAAAAGAGAGCCCTCTGCTGACACACAGAAAACCTACAAAACAGAAACATTTGTTAGGCAGTCACTGATGCAGTTTCTTAGGATTACTGCCAAATAATCCAAATTAGTTCCAACCTGGAGGACAAGGTAGGCAGTCGGAGATATGAGTGTTTCTGCTCTTGTTGCTGTAATGCCCTGCAGGACAGGGAAGTGGTGCCGAGGAGCCCGGAGTGCAGTAATGTCCTTCAGGACATCGATCACCCGTCACCCCTCCATCCTCTGGTGTGGGCAGCCGAGCACCTGAGACACAGTAGTAACCTGCATCACACAGGCCGGATGCGGCGTCTTTGCCAGGAGTCGCACAGAATGAGCCTGTTGGAAGAAAAGATGAGAAAAGCCAAGATATCATTTCTATGCTGCTGGAAATATATCCTGGAAAAAAATAAGAATTGTTGTGAAATTTGTGAAGCTATGGCAAAATCCATAAATCCAGACATTTTAACAACCGACTCTGAAGTACTGAACTATTTTAGCAACAGAGTTTTTAATTACTGTAATGATCACTAACAAAAACGTAACCCTGGGTCAACTGCTGAATCTTTAATCAATCATTAGCAGTAAACGATGTGTGACCTGGAGGGCATGGCACGCAGTCCAGGGGTTTTGCCATCTGAGTGCGAGGATTGAAACTTCCAGCTGGACACGGGAACTGGTATTTGGATCTGGTTCCGGTCGGGCAGTAATGACCCGGCGGACACTCAAAACTCCCCAGCAGTGAAGTATTACTTTTGCCAGGGCAATAAAATCTGTCCAGGCAAAACAGGAAAAATAATCATTTAGTTGTTGGCTTCTGCTGAATGCGATGATTGATGAATGTCCTGTGCTTCCGTACGTTATGCAGAACTAACAAGAAAAAACAAAACTAAACGACAAATGACTTGCGTTCACAAACATCAGATTCCTTACACACGCCATAGGAATATTTACAGGTCCTGCACCTTCTGCTGTGTATGCCTGTGAAAATCTGTGTCAGCTTACAGTTCATGGAGACCGTGTGAGTCTTGATAAGCAAGCATACCCCTGGGGACAGACACTGCAGCTGGCTTGGCCGTCTTCTGTGCTGATGGTTCCCGGGGGGCAGCGCTGAGGAGCTGCAGAACCCTCTGAACAGTAATAACCTGCTTGTGCAGACAAGTGCCATGAAACGGAGACACACACAATCCACAAGAAACAGGGTTTGGTTTCTGATCCCATCAGAGCAGCTGCTTCTGTCTGGCATGCTAAGCTTTAAAGAGGCTGCTGTTTACTTGTACTCTGAGCTTGCTTTCAGGTTATGTAAATGAAAAACATAATCGCTTGTTTAAAACTCCCTGTATGTACTGCTTGTTAAATGTCATAAAAACATAGTTTTGTGTTGAGGTTTACTGCTTGAGCAACAATAAAGACCTGTCCTAATTATGACCGCATTTGTAGTATTCCCCCAGTAGCTCATCTCCTCCCCAGGATAGCCACAAATTTTTTTCAAAGAAGACACTATAGCTGATATCGCAAGAGTGCTTGAGCACCTTTTGGGCATGGCCCTGCACGGTCGTCCTTAAAAGGAGGGTCAGGACGATCTGCACCCTCCACACAGAAGAAGCCTTCCCAGCACTTTCCCGAAGGTGCAGAGAGCCCCGCTGAGTCACAGTAGTAACCTGGGAAACATGGCTGACAACCTTTCTATAAGAAGATAAAGAGCCTGTTTTAGTCCAGACCAAAACTCTGGGAGAAACTTTTCTGATAACTTTATACAATGCATCGAGAAAGTATTCATAACGCTTACAATCGTAACACCAGCAGCCTGAGTGTATTTTATTAAGGCTTTATGTTATAATCGGCATAAGAAAATCTATGTGTGCTTTTAAGTAAATGCTGAAGAAAAGCTAAAGAAGGTTTTTACATAGTACGATGCTGCCATTGCTATGTTTTGATTTGTGTCTAAAACTTTTACTTTTTGTTTAATAAGTTTTTGTAAAAGTAAAGAAAGTTTCATCAGTGTGAAGAGGACATGAGAATCACATGCAGAGTGAACGTAACCTCGGAGGCCACTTTGGTGATGTTGGAGAATGTTCCAGGTGGACAGGGCTGAGGATGGATGGTGGCCTGGGGACAGTAGTGTCCAACAGGACAAGGTCCTCCTTCTGGCGAGAGACATGTCTCAAACAGAGCACTAATAGATAATCACTATCAAATTGACAAAGACATTAGTGAAACAATATCTGGGATCAGTTACAGTAAATGTGTGATTTTGCAGCGCATTTGTGTAAAGACATTTGTTTACCTGCAGCCTGCAAGAGAGGCTGTGGAGAGACGTTTCCATGTGAACAGTAATATCCTTCCTGGCACGGTCCAGTGACAGCTGTGGCATTTCTGGAAGAACAGTAATGGCCTCCGTCGCATTGTCTGCACTGGGAGACAGACCAATAGCCAGGATCTGGACCGTAGGTTCCTTCTGGACAGCTTCTCAGGGCAAATCCAGTTCCTTCAGGACAATAAAATCCTAAGGGACAAAAACAGAAATCATGGAAATGGAGAAACATGAAAAGATTAAAAATATTTGGATGCATTTCTATGCTTTTTTGTGTCTGCTTTTGGCAAAAATATCATCATATAATTTCATGGATAAGATTTTTTTTTTCAATTACATTTATGAAAAATAAACAAAAGAACAAACAACAAACCTTCAGGACAGAGATACAGAGAGCCAGACACACAAAACCAGCCTGGGAGACAAAGCTCACACTGAATTGCATGTGTTACAGCCACATACGTCCCTGGATTGCAGGGCAAAGGTTCAACAGTTCCCTCGGGGCAATAGTGACCCTCAGGACAGGGTCCTCCTGAAATCCCATCACTGGGGGTTGATGTGACAGCACCCTCTTTGCAGTAATATCTGCATAAGAAACGCGACAAAACAAAATCGGTCTGATTACGAGATGGCTTGAATGTCTTTGACTCAAAGAAAATAAAAACAAACATAGAATAGATGTACCCTTTACTGCAGAACCCGCTGGGCTTAGTGAGGCCAGCAGAGTCACAGTAAAATCCCCCCAAACAAGCTTTACAGTCATCCGGTCTATGCAAGCCTGAGCTGTTTGACAAACTTCCCACAGGGCAGGCTTTGGGGGCTCCGGCGCCTGTAAAGACAACAATAAGAAAAACTGCATTGAACAGGAGTTTGAACAAAAAAATAAAATAAAATAATGTTGAAATTATGCATGCACATCGTTTGGAAAAACTATATAGCGTGGCAATGTTTCGCACAGTATGATCAAAGTATAAAAACAAGTGTGCAAGTGAGAGACTCCTATGAAGGAACGAGTGTTGGGTGCAGCGTTGGCTTACTCACAACAAATCGGTTTGCCCTGCAGCAGCATTTCTACGAGATGGGTCAGCCAAGTGAAAGAGGTCATGTGTTGGAATTATTTCAAAGTCATCAGGAAAGCAGAAGCCGAAAGACGCGTGTTGTCAGAACTTGCTAATGGCCTCCAAATGGTAATTAGCATGAATAATACATTACAGCCATACAGTGTCGTGGGCCAAAAGGGTAATAACGTCCTCCTCTATTCATTTGTGTACATTGCGCTTTTATCATATGGGTATTTATATGCATTATATTAAAAAAATAACAACAACGCTTTAACAATGTGCAATGCATAAACAGCTACAAGCTGACTGAGCAGAGGCTGGCAAATAACCTGAGGGGCAAAAGTGACCAGGTGGGCATAAGGAGCCTGTAAATCCATCCTGAGGGGAAGGAGAAGACGCCCCAAGCTTGCAGAAATATCCAGCAGAACAAGGTCCTGTGGATGAAAGGACGTGACAGATTTTTTCTGTAATTTTATTCAATACATACATACAGCCCTCTAAAGATTTGTAGAGACTTCATTTAACAAGTAAATCACACAAATGGAGTTACTTTTAAACCAACAGTTCAACTGCTGTGGAAAGTATGTTGGTAAAACTGAAATGAACCAAATAATTTACACATAGTATATCTAAACAGTGGGAGCTGGATTGTTGTCAGGACATCTGTGTTCACCTCACCTGTCGGCTCTGACAGCCCAACGGAAGGACAGTAGTGTCCAGCAGGACAGGGGACACACCCTGCTGGGCTGCTTGTTCGCTCACTCGGGTTGAAGGAGCCAATGGGGCAGGGGTATTGGTTGGCTAGGGCTGTACCTGCAGGACAGTAATGCCCTTTAGGGCAGGGCCTGGGAGAGGAGGCATTCACAGGACCCAGTCTCAAGTCACAGTAGTACCCTTGAAAGAGGAGAAATGCTTATTTTTAAATTAGATCAAAAGTGGAGATGTTTGTACTGCTGCCAGTTATTTTTCTTTACAGCATTCAATCTATTCAAACTCGCATTATTGTAAAAAATCATATTTCACAAAGACATTTTTAGACCTTTGAAAGTTGTCATTTTAGTTGGACAACAGCGACAAGTGGCTGTTTTTAAAAATCAGCAAAACTCTTGAGTTTGTTTTGATTATTTAATTCTAGCTTGATTATTTTGCGTTCCTTAGTTTAACTAAATAATTTTCTTTCTGTCATGACGTGTGAGTTTGAGGATGGACCAAAATGCAGACAGGAGCTTGGGAGCATGGATCATGTAGAAAGTATGAATGAAAAATTGAAAAACAAAAACTCATAGGCGGCACAGGGAGCCAAAGCAGAACAAAAACCATAAATCCAAGGGATGAGCCAGCAAGGGACACGGGAAGGAAATGGTGAGAATAACATGGTATAACAGGAACGACCAGCAAGGAGTCTGAGCGAAAGTAAATACAGGATTAAAAGACCTGAAATGATGAGCTAACAGGTTACAGTGATGAAGAGAGAGAGTAGCAGGCAGGCTGAGCAGAGAGAAAGAAAATGGCACAGAGGGTTGAGTGAGAGTATAAAAGAGACTAGGAAATGATTAGAATAATAACAAATAACTACACTTAAGAAACAGAATTAAACTAGAGTAATGAAAAATAACTACGCACAAGAAATTAACCTAATAAAGATAACCACTCAAGAAGGATTAAAGTAAAACATAAACCAGACTGATCTAATCAAAGGAGACCAACACTAGAATGAAATAGTCAAACCAACTCGCGCTCCTAACAAAAACATTCATAAAACTTGTTGAAATTAAAAAGAGTTTCAGTCTCGCTCACCAGCGTCACAGATCATGCATGATCCCTGTTTGTCTCTACCCTGGTATGTTCCTGATGGACAGGGTTCTGGAGCTAAACTACCCTCTAAGCAGAAATGACCAGCAGGACAAGGCAGAGCTGTTGCAACACTCTGACCGGGAGGACACCAATATCCTAAAGAGTTAAACAGAGCACAGTCAAAATATAAAAGTAAAACATGAGAACAAAAAAAAAAAAACTTTTTTCTTTTTTTTTTTTTACAAACTCATGAAAGAGTGTGGATTGACCTTGGCTGCAAGGTCCAGTAGGAGTCCTAAGTCCCGCGTCTCCACAGTAGAATCCGGCCGTACATGGCTGACAGCTAGCCTCATTAGTCAGACCAGACAGAGAGGAGAAGCTCCCAGGTGGACACAACTCTGGCTGTCCTGATCCTTCCCCTAGACAAAGAAAGAGGTCAAAAAGTCATCCGTTACTCTTCTATACATTCATCTTATTTGCACATCAATTGCCACTGCAGGGTAATGAAGAGGGGCACATAATTTATGGCTATATAAACTTGGCTGAATGTATGGGCAAAACTCCATGTGCTTTGGCATTTTATTAACAAGCTAACACACAACAAAATAAACTGAGTCACACAGATACAGACAGGTAATTTAAGAGTTTTATCTACTCAAATATGTTAGATTGTTTCAGGTCTGCAGTCCATCCAATTTATTTTTCATTTTCTCTTTCAAGAGAAAGTGGAAAGATAAAATCAAGATAAAAATAATAATAAAAAAAAAAAAAAACAATACCTCAGAAGTACCCTATTGCTCTCTGTTCTATTTGGCTACAAAGAACAATTTATAAAAGTTATATATTTCAGTGTGTCCACCCAGGTTGCACTCCCCATTTAGTAATGTAGCACTGATTTTTATCAATAAAAAGAAAGCGTTATCTTTCTGGCCTGGGTGGTCCATTACTATTTGGAATGGTGGTTGCAATACAAATGTATCATTGTCCTTGTTCAACACCTTGTTAAATCTATTGTTATAATGCACTATATATCTATTTTCCTACTAGTGCACTTTAACTTCACATAGTTACCGCAGTATGTCCCAGGAGGGCAGATGTTGCCTGTTATCCCATCGGTTGGTCTGCTCTCAGTGGCTCCTTGAACACAGTAATACCCAGGAGAGCACGGCCCCACAGGCAAAGCTAGGCCTTTTTGGATGACATGTAAACATTGTTTATTTTTGACTTAATGCAATCAGCTCATTTTGAAATGACACAATTAAAAACAGAGATTTTAAAAAAATAATTTCAGCATTTTTTTTTTAAATACTGGCAATAAAAACAAAATTAATGGAATGATGTGGTCTACAATTAATTGCTCAGTTAAAGGTTTGATGGCAGGACTTTTTTAATTTGTAAAATGAAAAACAACAAGGACACTGCTCTTTCCAAGTGGGGGACCACAACTTAGTTTTAAAAAAATTTGCAAATGGATATTGGTTAAGTTTAGTCTAGCATCATTGCAAGATGCACATTCTAATTTCAGAGGTAAATGAAAAACCCAGCACTTGTGTTGGTGTTGTCTGCTTATACAGCAAAGCTCTCTTTATAGTTTCTGTGTCAAGACAAAAACTGCTTACTTCAACAACTCTTTTTGGCCGTTATTTATCACTGTATTTGCATGTAAAAACTAGATTTTACAATTGCTTGCATACAACTACAGGAGTACCACTTGAGTACCACTACCTAAGCAAGACAGTTCAAGAACTCTGGGTCTTGTTAGCACTCTGTTGGAGCAGCATTTTAACACAGGAACTCCAATTAGGATAAGTCAGAAAAACAGAAACCACTGTCACTGGATTGTTAGTGACTAAGTAAGAAGTGCATTAATGTAGATGATGAAATACTGCTCAGATGTAGTGTTGTCTTACTTTCTTCTGAAGTTATTAAGCTTTCAACCATATACGTTAATCAACTTTCATATAGTATCATATTGGGTCTCAGTGTCAGCATATCTCTAATCTCTGATCATTACGTGTTTGTCTTTGATGTAAAAATGAGTTAACTAAGTAATTATGTGAACAGCAAGAGGCTTAATCAGTGAAAACCATCCAATGAAATAAATACTTATGACAAAGTCACTGCTGCCACCTCACTTTCTCGTTTTAGCTGGAATCAGATGAAGTGAGAAACTATCCAGAAATCTGATCTATCAAAATGTAAGCCATTGCTTAGAGGCATGTTTTGTAGCCCAGAGTGTGAGAGGTGGGTCATTAAACTTCTTATCAGCACTCTGCTCAAGAATCAGTGATGCATGTTGATGCATTTGTGCACAGGGCATGGCCTAATACCACATGGCCTAATGCCATGAAGGCATCACTGAAACTGATTTATTTATGCTCCGGAGCAACAAATACAGGCACCCATGCAATGCCAAGTCAGAAAACTTGCTCGAATGAAAACGGCAGTTCCACATTATGCTCATATTCCCAAACAACACAGGCTGCAGGTAGAGGTATAAAGTACAACTTCTGGGGAAAAAAAAAAAAAAAATGGATGCCTTAAACTCCATGAAAACATAACAAAAAATAGTAAAATATGACTTTTTAATTATTGGTCTAGTTATAAAAGTCTTTCAATCAAACAAAGCTGCAGAAAAGCTACAACCCTGAAAGAGATTTTGATGCACAAACTTGTGTGAATGGCCGTTCTGCTCGATGAAAAAAAAGAGCTTAAAGCAGAAAGCATGAGGCAGGCAAGGGAAGATATGCAGTTTGCTAATGTGTTAAAGCTTTAAGATGTAACTTTGTTGGAACTATGTGTAAAACTGGCAAGCCTGAGGTCCAGAGCTGCCACCAAAGGAAAGCTCTTTGAAATGAAAAACGACAACAAAGGAAGTCTTGCACTGCTGAACAGCTGGAGTCCGACACCAAGGAAGAATGCTGTAAGATTTTTCTCACAAAATTAGAGAGCATGGTGTTGGTAAAGAGGAGCTAACGTACCACTGCAGCTAGATTTATTTAAAGCTGTATCACACAGTGAAATAATTACTGCATTTGTCATAAATTCACATTTTACTGCTAAAACCAAGAGAAACAAATTGACTAGTTAAAAAAGACAGTCTGGCCATACAAATAGAGCTGAAACATGCACTGCTCCACTCCGCATCTGCAAACCTACCAAGATATTGGCTCTCAGGTTTACTGACAGACCCAGCAGAGACAACATTAATCAAATAATCCTCCCGGAATAATCCTCAACAGAACGTTGAAGGAGCTGAGCTGAGGAGCTTTAATCCAAAGTAATTTACAAAAGAGGAAACAATAGTGTAGCAAATACTGCGCTAACAAACGCTGAAAGAGAAAGTGTGGTAGACAGTTTATGGAAGCACATGGTAGCTTGTAGGTTTTCAGATTCTCTCTGAAGAACCAAAACTGTAAAAGTTTTCTTGTGGAAGAATCTGTTATTCTCGCCTTGAGAATAGGGTCAAGGTTCACTTTGCAGTAGGACAGAGATCCCAACCATTGTTGGCATAGATCCAATGAAATGGTTAAATGTTCAAGAACGGCCTATTTTTTTACAACACTCCAATGACATACTCTAAAGTCTGAGACTACAAAATGACAAGATTTGAAAAGGTTTGAAGTGGTAGGAATGCTTTTTCAAAGCATAAAGAGACAGAGATGTATTAGAAATCAGTCAATCCCCACAAATATTTAAAGCTGTGACGGTTTTTAGAATCTAAATACCTGATTTATTGCAGAAGGTTCCCGGAGGACAAGATAAAGGCTCAGAGCTGCCCAGAGGACAGTAAAAGCCTACTTGACAGCGCCCCCCTGTGGATGTAGCTGGGCATAGACAGTTGGCATTTGTGTAATTATCAAGGTCAAAGGGCTGAGAGTTCCACGCTGCTGACACACAGAACCAACCTGAGAGGAACAAAAAGCACAAAATGACACAAATCAGGCATCATGTGACGATTTTCTCAGCGTGGGTTAAAACATGAAATCCAATGTTGCAGGAAAGGAAGCAACACAGACCAAGGTGAGAAGGATGAGTCACTGCTACCGCTGAGAAAGGAGATGACTTAATAACCCAGGCAGGCGTACTTCAAATTCCAACCTTAGAGATGTGGGTTAGTATATGTCTGAGTAATCTCCTGTGCATCTTTATGCATGAATAAATGATATGTTGAAAATTATTCAAAAGCTTTTGTTGCAGCAGAGACGATGCCTCTGTTGGGTTGTGATGTTTCATGCTTCATGCGCAGCCTTTGTTCTCTTCTTCAAAGTCTTAAAGGCTGCTTCGGACAGGTTTGCCTGGCCCTGAAGCCAAAACAGGCTGGCACAGAGGACAACGTCCTGACACTGGGAAACTAGGCTGCGTGACTGTGACTGGGCGCTCGGAAGAAATGAACAAAGACACCATTACTCACCAGCCTTGCATTTTCCAGACACTTTGGTAAGCCGCTCCTTCTCACAGTAGTGACCTGGAGGACAAGGCAGGCAGCTGTCCAGACTCTGAGTCATAGGCTCTGGGTTGTAGTATCCACGAGGACAAGGAAACTGGGTGGCATGCTTAGTTCCTATATATTCAGCAAAAAGAAATTTTTTTAAAAACATTAATTTCATTCAGATATTTACAAAACAACAAAGCTGAGGAGGGAGGTGTACTGAATCAAAAACTATACAGAAGTGCTAAAAATATCTCCGCCTGCTATTCCGGCCGTTTCTCAAGATGTATTTGACTGATAGCCTTTTGGATGACAGTACCATCAGGACAGTAGAACCCAGGGGGACAGGGGAACTTGGTGAAGTTGTCGGTCTTTTCTGGGCAGTAATATCCTGCTGGGCAGCGAGAACACGCCGCCTGACCTGTGAGGTTGCTGTAGGTTCCAGCTGAGCAGGCCACTGGGCTGAAGCTTCCCTCAGGGCAATAATGACTTGATGGACAAAGTCCTCCTTCTGAGCCTGAAGAGGAAAATTAAATTAGACGTGATGGAAGGATGCTGAAATGATCACTGCTTCAAGCCTTTAATGTGATGAATCTGGTTATAATTGCAGGATTGTAATCACTTACTCACCCTCACACATTTGAGTTTCGTGTATTTGCAAGCCATTGTTTCTCTCCTAAATGATGGTCATTTAAGATATTTCTATTCTAATGATTGATTTTAATTTTAATCCATTGTGTTTCCAAGCTCAAAGGTGATAAAGGCAAGGAGACATAAAAAAAAAAACTCAGACACATCAGTATTCCTACTTCCTACCTGTGCTTGCTGTGTCTCCACCTGGACAATAGGATCCTGCCTGACACAGACCAGATGGACGAGTGAGTCCTGTGGTGCCACAGTATTGACCTGCTGGACATGGACTGCAGCCAGAGGCTTCTGTCAGATAAGATCTGCAAGCGGAGGAAATGTCAAGACCATCAGTGTCAACTATTTAAAGTTGGTTAAAAAAAAATGGATTTCACTATTTAGGTCAATGAAACCTGTCAGAATAAGTCCCAGGTGGACAGGGCAGGGGAAGACTGGTGCCCTCGGGACAATAGCTTCCCTGCGGACATGCTCCTCCGATTCCTGTGCTGAAGTTCCCATCTGGATTCTCAAAGTTCACACCTTGCAAAGACGAGCATTTTAGTGAGGTATACTCATTGCTTCCACTTTGGCACAACAGTGCTTGTGCAGCAACAGGCCTTTTAGTTTGAGTAATAAATAATAGTGAGCATGTGATTCTAACTATGCTGTCATACTGCTGAGGCATTTCACATTTTGTAACCAAAAGTTTTATTATATTATGTTGGGATTCTAGGTGAGAAATATGTGATGAAAATCACTCTGTCCATCCAGTATAACTGAGCTTTAGCTGTTTTGGAAAAACAGATGATTAACAGGGAATGATTAAAATAAATGCAGGCCACACTTTCCAGATTTTTATTCATTCTTTCCATTTAACATAATATTCCCATCAGATCGTGGTTGAGTACTTTTTTGAAGCATGCATTATACCTGCTATGCAGTAGTACCCAGACTGACAGAGTCCAGTAGGTTCAAACAGACCCCAGTCATCACAAAAGAAACCTGCAGAAACCATTGATGAAGTTGCTGCAATGCATAAAGTGTCCATAACAAACCCTCTTCGCATCATATTCATTTCTCATTTAGTTCATTAAATCAATTAAACTTTGAATTATTGCCTTTAATTTTGATCAATTAGTTTCAATCCATCTAGTAAATAAATTACAGATTAGTAAATTAAAATCCATTTCAGCAGCACTTCTTATGTGCAGAATACCAATGAGTGCTAAAAATGATGTAACGACACTCCCACCTGCTGGACAAATGAGGCACTGCTCCACCTGACGAAGACCAAACCGAGGGCTGTATGTGCCAGGCGGGCAAGGCAAGATGCCTTCCACTCCCCCACCAAGACAGTAGTGACCCACTGGACATGGCTGGACCCCCTCTCCAGAAAGACAGTACGTTCCCCGATGGACACTCATCACATATGTCTGCCCCTTTAGTCAAGAAGACAAAGAGATGTACATTTTTGTGTACATTTCTGATACCCACTAAGCTGCTTTTTCAAGAATGTATGTTTTACCTGTACTGTTTGAGTAAGTCCCATCAGGGCAAGGGATTGGAAAAGCTGACCCAAGGGGACAATAGTGTCCAGCTGGACAAATGTCCCCAGTTAAACCATCAGATGGCTTTGAAAACTTTGCTCCTCCTGAACAGTAATAACCTATAAATTAAATAAAGCAACATTACACCAAAAATTATAACAAAACTGATCAAAATAATTTAGCGTAGTTGATGCATCTTTCATTTTTATAACATTGTAATCCTTTTAGGAATCGGACACATCACTAATCGGACAAAAAAAAACACCTGCGTTGCATAATCCTGAAGGCTGACTGAGTCCAGTGTTGTTGCAGTAGAATCCGGGTGGGCAGGCCCAACAGGAGGACAGGTTCTGGCCTCCCACTGAGATGCTCCAGGTCCCTACAGGACAGGGATGCTGCTGTGGGAACTTTGTCCCCTGCAGACAGAAGTATCCTGAAGGACACACATCACCAGTAGCAACAGATACCTGTAGGAATCAAGACAAATATCAACTTTTTAAATAATGTTGATTTCGCTCCTAATTTGCAGCAAACAAAACTGAAGAGTACCAGGTGTCCTCAGGGCGTCAAACTTTTTATTTAGATAAATATTCCTGGGTTCAAAAAACATGACGCAGTTCCATCATGTTGGCTTTATCTCGAATGTTCTTTAAAGTAAGACATGTGGGCAGTTGAGGCTGGTGCCTGTCACTCATTTCCTACGCACCATCAAATGAAGATCTGCAGTTATTTATTTCACAAATAGAAAGGAACAAAATATTCCGCTGGGTTTGTATTCATGCTAATAGCACGAAAATAACTGCGTAAAAGTGTGTTTAAACGTGAAAGTTGTGTGCAGCTTGATTAGTTAAAACACAAAATAGGGACGTTTTACCCTCTTTAATTATCCTGTCTCTTCCCCCCTCCAGTACCTCCCCGGCTCACACGTGGCACCATGCTGACAAATTGCCTGACTCGAGCAAAACTGATTTATAAGTACAAACAAACACCTGGCAGACAGACAGCTTGTCAAACATTTTACCCACATAAAGGAAAGAGCAGGTAAAACTCAAGACACCAAAATGTTTGAAGCATATTCTTTGGGTAAATGTACAATGTCTTGTGAACGTGATCATACTCCAACGAACCACAATCAGGAATATCAGGATTTCCATGTGTGGCATAGATTTGTAAAGGGGGAGAAAGACGATTCATGGTTTTCACAATTTTTAACGGCTAAAAATAAGTGGAGCAAGTGAATTCATCCCCTCTGATACTTTGGATTAAATCATCTGAACCACTTCTTTATGACTTGCACTGTATTGATTTGTGTCTGCAATGTTTTTTTGTAGAAAACTATTGACAGGGTTTCTTGTGCTTTCACTCAATAGTCATCTTGTTCAGAAATTATTCTTCCAGAGCCACGAACAAACCACAGTTCTAGAACAAACCACAGGTGTTTTGCTGCTTCTTTGACTGATTCCTCCTTCCATCTTAAATAGACAACCATATGTTGATGTATTTGTAGTTATCCCAAAACATTACAATTTTTGGATCATCAAACAATTTAAATAAGAACTTAAAGCTTTAGATTTTGGTTCTTAATTTATCTAATTTAAATCAACAAAGTCTTGATGATGCTGTTTGTTCACAAATGTCATTTAAACCTCAGATGTCTTCACAGAATAGTTTCCCAAGTCGATGCATATGTTTTGATTTAAAAACGTACGTCTGAATCGTTTTGGATACTTTATCAGAACTTACAGGAGAGCTTGTGGTGGCTCCAGAGGTGCAGTAGTGGCCCGGGTCACAGAGACCCTGAGGTTTGGAGAGGCCGATTCTGCTGCAGAATGAACCTGCTTCACATGGTCGACAATGCTTCACATCCTCACCGCTATGCTGGTCAGAGAAAGTGCCCTGGAAAAAATGAATTATTCACCATCATTTGCACAAGTTGCATTCAGAATGTCAGTATTATTGATACCGGGCAATTGCACAGAGCATTAAGTTGATGAGCGCAATGGTACATTTTAGATTACCTTAGTTATTTCATGAGATAACCGCAGTGCAGAGGTAGCAAAAATGTGGGAAGTTTGATGCTCATCAGATATTCTAATGCTCTAAGTAAGCTGAGACTATTCTCATGTCTACTAATTCACACAGTAGCATTTGTAATTATCAGGCAAACAATGAATTCATAAAAAATTATATTTCTGTAGCAACATCGAAGCAGTGAGACAAAAACATCACAAAGGGAAAAAAAACATGAAGATACTGACCGTAGGACAGGGCCGTGCAGCAGAGGAGCCAGGAGGACAGTAGTGTCCTGTGGGGCAGACTGGGGACTGGGACAAGCCTGTTCGATTGCACAGCCTGCCTCCCTGACATGCCACACATGAACCTGCACCTCGACGCTGGGAAGTTGTTTTTTTAGGTAAAATACGTGTCGCAATTTCAGATTAGCACCATCAGATTAAATGTATTTATTACTTCCTACCGGCTGAAAAGTGCCTAAAGGACATGGCTCTGGCCTGGCTGCTCCTACCAAGGAATAAAAGCCTTCTTCTACTTCATTTTGAATGGGTGATGAAGATCCCTCAGTACAGTAGAAACCAGGAAAACAATGCCCTGAAGGTGAAGTATTGTTCGAGCCTAAACAATAAAAACTGAAATAGGGAGAGTGAGAATATGGTTGTACATGGAAATAATGTATTTGCTCTCAAAAATGGTGATTTAGTTTGAGTTGAATTACCCAGGCGGACAACTAGCACACTCCTCAGGGCTGCTGAGGCCAGAGCTGTTGCTGAAAGTGCCAGACGGACAGGGGATGGGAGAGGTTGAAGCCAGAGGACAGTAGCTTCCAGGGGGACATAGACCTCCCGTTGGTCCATCAGCTGGAGTCTGGGCACAAATAAACAGAACACTACATGTGCAAAGAAGCAAAAATCCACTGACTCTGAAAGTTACTCTGACAAAAATGATTTCCTAAAATATGTGAAGTAAAACATTTAGGCACTGCTGCTTCTTTCACATCAATAACAGAATCGTACTGCAGATTTAGCTCCCACTCTGCAGTAGAAACGTTCTTTGCAGCTTCCAGAAGGCTTTGTCAGTCCAGCACCGCTGCAATACTGTCCACCGCCACAAGGGGCACACTGCGAGAGATCACTGAGAGCAAAGTGCGAGCTGTAGGTTCCCTCGGGACAAGGCTTAGGAGCAGAGGTGCCGTCTGGACAATAAAACCCCTGAAATGAGTTATGAATGAGAAGATATATTATGTTGATTGCCTTTTCATATAATCTGGGAGCAAATTTAAGAATCTGCAATTTCTGTCTTTAAAGCGAAACGAGTGAATTTGTTTTAAAGGGATTCATGATTAGTTGTAACAATAGACTTTATCTCAGAAATATTTATTTAAGATGTAAATAGAGTAGAGTAATAATACTGTAGGCTGTTGAGTTTTTATATATTTGTTTATGGTGCAATGCATTGTGGGTAAATGACGAATGTTGCTCGTACAAATGACTAAAAGTCTTCTGGAGAGAAATATTGAGACTCAAATGTTTGTCCTATAGAAGTTGTGTTTGGCTGTTTTTCACCACGCTGTTCTTTTTTTTTTCCAAGTGGGAAGTGATGCAGACTCACCTCATTATTTTTGTTTTTTGAATTCCAGTCAACAGCGACACAGTGTGGCATTGTCTAAATTTACACCAGTCAAAAGCAATATGATAAGCAATGACTCAGGTAAAGTTGGCCTTCCTGTGCAGATTCCATTAAAGAATGGGCTGAAACGCGTCATCAACCCAGCATGCATTGTGCAAGTGAAAAAATGCCGACCTTCATTGCGGAAAAATATACCAAAAGACATCATTTTTTTCTAAGTAATTATGAGTTTTGATGCATCAGAAACAGCTTTGTTTCAGTTAATTAAAAAATTACAACATATTTAGGCCAACACGTTTAACACGTCGCACCTGAGGGCAGAGTGAAGGCAGATCCATTCCCAGTTTGCTGCAGAAATGCCCAGATGGACATAAAATGCAGACTTCTCCAGTGTGACCATGCGTGTTGTTCCTGAACGTGCCAACCTGACAGGGGTATGTGTAGGGGTGGCCGGTCCCTGGGGGGCAATAGTGCCCATCAGGACATGGCTCTGTCTTTGGTATAAGAATACACACAAAACATTAACAGTGAAATACAAATAAAGATTTTAAAAGCCTTATACATGCACAACTCCTATAAACCTTGATAGGTTTACGGGCATTACTGGTAAGAATGTACAAAAAACTTTAAAGATGCACAACTAGGGAGTTACTAGTGAGTTAACCTTGAAAATTTGACTCTACCGCAGTGGAGCTAGTAAGCACCAATGGCCGGAAATAATGTTTTCCTGTAAAGTAAGTTTATTTCTCCGCCATTAAAACATGGAGAATGAACTGAGGTGCAGAGTGTGAGTAGTGCCAAGTCCCTCCCCCTGGCTTTGATTGGTTGTTTCTGCAGTGCATTTCTGCAGATAGCAATAGGACCACTGGAGGGAGCCAGAGAAGTTAGAATTTTTTCACATCTAATATTCTACTGTCATTATTAAAGACATACTAACAGTTTTAACAAATATGCAAAAATAAAAAAAAATAAATAAATAAACACATATTTGTATAAAGGTTACCTATTGCAACTATATATATAAATATATATATTTATATATATATTTTGTCATAGTGGTATAACTCCACACTGAAAAAAATTATCGACCAAACTTAATTTATGTGAACTTGCTGATTAAAATTAAGAGTATATTTTACTAATCCTCTACACTCAATCTCCATAAATCATGGGTTTCCAAAGGGTGGCCCCGGGCCTGTTTGCAGCCGCTAGAAGGATTTTGTCTGGCCCACTTTTTTTGGTAAGGCAACTGACCTACAGATCCCCTATCAGACAACTTTGATTCATTACAATATTGTACTTTTAGGTCATTATCGGCAAGATAAAAAAGAAGTCACAAAATGGACTTTCTCAGTAAATGTTTTTCCCTGTGTGGCAAAAAGTTTTAACATCACAGCTCTAAACTGATCAGAGTACCGGATCCTCTCTAGTGCTTTCTTCTCTTCAGCTCACCCTACACATCTTTTTGCATAACTTTACAGCTTTGGAAATGTCTCCAGCTGTTCTGGAGAATCAGTGACCCAAGGACTCCTCTTTTTGCATTACTTTTCCAACAGATACAGGTTTTTATTTACATCTCTTACCATTCTCTTCACAAAACACCTGTTTTCTTGTTTTATCCCATCTGCCAAGGGAAATTGGTTACGTGTCAGTTTTACATAGAGGAGTGTAGGAACTTGTGTTTTACTTGAAAGGGATTGTTTGGTTAACCAGGAGATGTCCCATTGGTGACTCTGTTAATATTTTTTCTTCACTTTTAATTCTTCCCATCCCGTTTCGGAACACATTTTTTAAAGGATTTTTCAATTCTGCGTGAGATCATGCTTCTGCAATAATTATTTCACACACCTTTGCCAGTAAAGCCAACAAATTTGCTCTTATCCATGTGGTAGCTTGTAAAGTAAATAAGGCGTTTCATCTTAAATTCAGCTCTTTTCTTACAGGCCTGGTGATAGGCTGCTCCTGAGGCTGCTGGGTGTAACAATACTTCCCCTCGGGACACTGGACACACTGAGATACGTCACGCAGACCAGGAGATGAGCTGTACGTCCCATTAGGGCATGGAATGGGGTTTGGGTCCTGCGCAGTTAAATTTGCAGGCAGATTAATTCAAAATGTGGTGTGCTTTTATTTATATTCACTACAGTTATCCTACTCACAATGCCTCCTCCGGGACAGTAGAAACCTCGAGGGCAGAGCGTGGCTGATCTCTGAGGGTCTCTGGCCAAACCCTGAGAGCAAAGGAAACCAGGTGGGCACACCATGACACTCAGCATGGCCTCCTCGCTGGTGGTCTCGTTACTGCAGTAATGCCCCTGCAGGCACGGAGAGCACTCCACAGAGCCCTCATCCTACACACAAGAGAATGAGAAGAAACATTCAGGGAGTTGAAGTTAAAGATATCAACCGGCATAGAGGTGGGAGACAGCAAAACGCACACTGGCAACTTGCGATAAAGAAATATTTGACTCTGGAAAATGCTGGAACATTAAGAAGGCCTCAAATTGGGAGGTGACAAAAAAGACAATATATCAAAAGCAAGCTACTATCCGTCCTGCTGGCATTTACAGATGTACACAGTAGGTGAGTAATATAAGGCGATTGCATGTGGGTGGTAAATGTAATCTAAAAATAGGACAATCAAAACCGTTTCCAGAGTGATGCGACTACACCAGCGCTGGTTTCCACTGGTGCTGTCAGTTGCCCAGTCACACAGGCTTGTGTTTAATGGGGTCTTACAGAGTAGCTGCCAGCTCCGCAGACTCTTGGGTTGATAGTGGCTGAGTAGGGACAAAAATAGCCAGCAGGGCAAGGGGAGCAGTCCTCCAGCCTTCGCCCTCCTTTCAGGCGGCGAAATGAGGAGCTGAGAGTGACAGAGCAGACATAGTTACTGGATCACAGTTTTTACACCCGCTTCTTTCTCTTATCAAAAAGCACATGTCTTATTTCTGATGTTCTGTTTACGCACGGAGGGCAAGGTGAGGGTTTGGAGGTTCCCAGCTGACAGAATGAACCTGCGGGACACGTCAAGCAGTCCTCCCTGTATCTGTTGCCCATCTGGATGCTGTAGGTGCCTGAAGGGCAAGGGTACTGGGTGCCATATGCTGTCCCTGAGAAAGCAACATTCCAATAATTATATCCGGATGAATGACTCATGACTACAGCATGAGTGAAATGTTTGCAGTGCGTTGTAAAGATATTTAAACGACAATTTGCAAGTTTGTCATTTACACACAATCTTAAAAACTTTCAGAGTCAGACAGAAAAAAAAATTAAAAAAATACTTTTCTTTCCGTGCCTTCAACTTGTGCATGTTTACCTTCAGGGCAGTAGTGTCCAGAGTTGCATCGGCCTGATGGAGCCGCAGACCCAGCCAAGCAGTACCAACCTCGCGGGCACGGCTGGCACTCTGCTTCAGCCTCCAGTCCGCTTTGACTGCTCCATGTCCCCACTGGACACTTGTACTGCGTCGGAAACATCGTTCCAGGGGGACAATAATGTCCAGCGAAACAAAGAAGTGGGGGTCTTTGAATACCACCTGTTCCTGAAACAGCAGAAATGAAAAAAAAAAAGAATCAGCAACTTAATAAGAAAAATTTTATGTTTTGAAGAAAAGATAAATATTCCATTGTTAAATCTTCAAATATTGGTGTGGATGTGTTTGCGGTGCCTCAGACCCCTAAAACCTTCTCAGATTTTGTCACATCACAAAATTCAATAAAATTCCATATAATTTAATAGAATTTCTGTTTTACATTTTTAAACAACACAAAATAATGCATAACTGTGAAGTAGGATACAATACCTAGTTTTCAAAATGTAAAAAAAAAAAATCCTGCAATCACAGTTGCAAGTCTTTTGGCAAAATCTCAGCCAACTTTTCAAAATTAGACTCAGAATTTTGCCCATTTTTTTCTTTACTGATAGGATTATAGTAAATTCAAACAGATCTTACCAAAGATTTTTATTTGGATTAAGGCTTTGTTCTCCATAAAATTGTTTAATAACTAAAGTTCCCTAACAGACCTGTTCAGACTTGTTCTTTATTGAACAACTCAATTCATGCTGAAATCAAAAGATAGATTTTGTTTAGGAGTACCAGAATTAAAGAGGCTGTACTTTAATGAATGCCACGACTTTTATGGGTAAAACGCTTAAATCCTGTTTCTTATGCCTCACTATAAAGCATATCTTTAAAATTATGTATCCCATCAAATCAAAAGAAAATATATTGACATTTGTAACAAAAGTGGAAAATTTCAAGCGGCATGAATACTTTATGACACACTGTAAATTAGAATGACATTTCATCGATCTATGTTTGTAAGGCATTAAAAATACTTTGTTTTTCCTGATGCAAGTCCTTTTGAGAAGCTGTCGAACATGAAAAAGTAACCTCTCAGACAGGCGTATTGTGCTGGGCACAGCTGACACTGTGAGCGGTCAGTAAGGTTGAGGCGATTGCTAAACGCTCCCGGAGGGCAGGCGTTGGCTGGTGCGTTGGGTTTTGATGAGCCAGGAGGACACACGAACCTATGCAGACAAATCCATTAGAGCTGCTCTTTCTCATCATACTTAAAAGTACCAAAACTACAGGAATACGGAAGCATTTTTGGTGAAATATTTTCATGCCTCTAAACAGGTTTCTTACCCAGGCATGCAGTCTACATCTGGAGCTTTTAGAGCGATCTGTGTGCAGGCCTTGCCCGGGTAGCATTCTCTGCAATCAGTAACCTCATCCTGCCCCTCTAAGGGGTTGAAGGACCCTGCTGGACAGGGCATCGGGTCGCTGGTTCCCTTAGGACAGTAGAAACCAGGCGGACATTTAAGACAATCCTTCACACCTGGAAAAAAAGTTAGAATACTGAAGTCAATGTAGGTCTGTTACATAAACCTCCCTTGTTATGTTAAGTTGTGAGGTTTTTTTTCTCATTAGCTTTTGTCTTATTAATCAGTTTGTTTCTTTTTGCCCTCTTTAGTATCTGTCTATTGCGGTTTTCCATCTAGATATTGTGGTTTCTCAGGGGAACCTTTAGCAACTGAGTAATTTATGCAATCAGTGAGCATTTCACCTCATGAAAAGATTAGACTAGTGTAGAAATATTTAATTATTGTTTGCAAAACTGTGGAAAATGAAATCAAAGATTGAATTAAATTAAATGTAATCAAAAATGTAGACCTCTAAAAACCAAACAACAGTGGAAGGAGTTTTTAATTTACAGTAAAAGGTTTGCCAACGTGTCACTTCTTTTTGAAATTTTCCACAAAAACAAGTATATGTAAATATGAACAATTCAGGTCTGATGTTCACATATACTAATGTGTGTAGATACCTTATTAATTTGGAGTTTTTAATTATTTTCTGTGAACCATTTTTATTCCAGGGTGAAATATTCTTGTTCAAATATTGTTGTTCAGAACAATAAATGACTCAAATCTTTTCATACACCCCAACAGGATGTACCATTTCCACAGCTGTTGTCCAGCTATCATAAATCCTCCATCAATTTGGTTAAATATTGTAGATACTCTCATTTCAAAGTAGTCCACAGACTGTCAACAATATTGAGTCTGAAAGAGTTTAAACAAATTATATTTTGAGTCCAAAGACTTATCAAGATTAGTTTTGGGACAAACCAGCTGACCTTTAGCCTGCTGAAAGGCCCTGACCTCTGCTCTTACTTGTTAACCATCCCTGAAATGAAAGGTTTATAACATGAAATCACCATATTTGAATGAAATATTTCAATCTTGTTCTAACAGTGGTTAAATATCAAGCCAGAATGATGCTACAATCTTATTGATAGCTTCAAAAAGCATACTACTCAATGAGATGAGGTCTATATGAAAATATTTGAGCCAGTGTATCGACATGACATGCTTATGGTATCTGCACTTCTGGCTGAAACTGCCCATGTAGAAAACTGACTTATTGCTCCTTGGTGAGGGGTGAAGGTCCCCGATGGACAAGTCACTTCGTCCACTGTGCCAGCTGGACAGAACCTTCCTCTGGCACACGGCAAACCTGGACCTGAAGACCCTGTTTAAGGTAAAACCCAAAGCATGAAACGTCTGGAAAAACCTCAGTGAACGTTGAGGAAGTCTTTCACAGGTACAGCACATTTAAAAAAAAAATGAACTCTGTGTGCGTGTTTTCTTCAAGTGAGAAACATTTACTTTCTGGGACATGTTTTATTTGTATTTCAGTATCTGTTGCTCCAGTGAAGTGAGTTTTATCAGAACAAAGACTAACCTGTGGGACAGAAGCGTCCCTCTTTGCATCTTTTACAGGCTGCCCTACTTGTCTGACCCAGTTGTTCCCCTGATGTACCAGCAGGACAAGGTGACCCATGAGGGGTGGCGGTGCCCTCTTCGCAGTAATAGCCCTGTGGGCACATGAACTGGGAGGTGGGTCTCTGCGAGCTCCCTTCCAGACAGTAAAACCCTTGAGAAAAGTATTTATAGATTAGAAGAACATTTTGTAACGGACACAGCCTGTATGGTAAGATGACACTTCCAAAGATGGGAAACATTTAGATACTGCAATCAGAAAGTTTGAAGTCCACAGAATTTGTCCAAATCTTTGGACTTGAAAACATGTGGAGAGCTTGCTTTTGATGGAGCTGTACCGGCAGGGCAGATTGCACAGTCTTTCAGTCTCTGCAGACCTTCTTTAGGACCATAACTCCCTGCAGGACAGGGTACAGCTACACCTCCCACACAATAATGACCTAACAACGAGATAAACAGGAACCAACTCATGTTTGGTTTTTTTCTGGAAGCAAAAATAAATAAATAAATAAATAAATAAAAAATAGAAAATTTCCACTAAAATATTAACACTAACCTTTTGGACAGGCAATACAATCTCCATCTTCCTGTACAGGTTTGTAGGTTCCCGGTCTACAGGTGTTGGCGTGACCAGATCTGTGCACAGACTGGCTCCAGCGGGGTGCCACAGCGCCCCCACACAGCAAGGATGTATCATTACACCTACGGCAGGAAGTCTGTCCAGGTGTGGAGGTCCAACCAGAAGGACAGGTGAGTGGCTGTGACATCCCACTGTTTGGACAGTAATTTCCTGCAGCAGCCATAAGGCATAATCTTAGGTATTCTGGCACATATTTATGACATTTAACTACCAAATAGAACAGACGCAATAGCTAAAGAGAAGTGATATTTTCTAGAAGCAGTACCTGCGGGACACTGTAGACACAGAGCCGTACAAACAGTGGAGTAAAAACCCGGGAAACAGTCAATACATTCAGTGTGATCCACGTCAGGCTCCTTTCCAGGTGCACACTGTGAGCACATAAAAACCGTAAAAAAAACAAGTAAATTTTCTTTTTGTGCAGCAAGCTGTAAAAGCGTTTTTCAATGCTTTTCACGTCTTTAATGGTTGATGGTGACCTTATAAGGAAGCCCAAACTTGCAAACAGAATCAAAAGGGCAGGTCAGACACTGTAGGACCCCTTCGGGTGAATGTTGTCCTGCTGGGCATAAATAAAGTGTTCCATTGGTGACGTCACATGAAAAGCCTGCAGGACACAGCCGGCAATCCACTCTGTCCTCTGAACTGATCAGGCCTGGAATACAAGGCTGCAACATACAGCAAATAGCAATGAGCTCACATTAATTTATACAAAAATGAATTTGGGTGATATGTGCATATGTAAATATAGAAAGACTTGTATTTATATTCAGCTTTCTGAGTTCAAGCTTCGCATAACCACCTTTTGCTGCAGCTACAGGAGCTAGCTTTTTGGGATATGTTTCTAGAAGCTTTTGCACACCTATAGACTGAAAATGTTTATCAAGTCATCTGAACAAAATAGCTAAAGCTCAGTCAGAATGGAGGCACATTAGTTCAGATCATGCCATTGATTTTCTGTTCAAGCCTTTTGAAGCCATTTGTTCACCATTGCTCTCTTACAAAAGTAATATGAATCAACCTTGAATTCTTGCTTTTTATCTCCAATCACATGTGGCTTTCTGCTCACAAAAGGTAACCGGTGGATTTTTGTAATTTATTCAAAATAAAGCATCTTTAACATTCCAAACGATTGTAGTATTGTTGTTTTCAACCGTTTGCCATTTGCAACATCAATGAGCTAATATGAGACAAAAAATAAAGGCTCGTGAAGAACAGCCATTTTATTTTATTTTAATTAAAATAACCCATAATTGTGTCATTTCTATGTTAACCATGTGAACTGTATTACCAAAACACAAATTGAAGGATTTTGCTTAGTGTTATTAAAGAACAAAGTTATGGGATCACATTAAATTCTGATCTGATTTTGTGATTGTAAAGTAACAAAAGTTTGGGAAGTTGAAGGAGAATCCAAACTTTTGAAAGCACTGCAACTGTAACTACAACATTTCAGTGTCAAAATGTTTGGAAAACCTTTCTCTTTGATTATATTTAATTCAGTGTTATGACAATTACAATTGTTGGGAAAGGGATTATTTGAATGTAAATCAGACCTTTTGGGCTTAAGCAACCAAAGGCTTGTGAGAGAGTGTTTTACCTTGCAGTCATCGATGCTGATTTTCCCTGTGTAGAGGTTGAATGTTCCTGCTGGACATCGATTAGGTGCAGATACATTTCCAGGGCAACTACAGAGCAGAAGTAAAGTAGGCGAGACATCATCAATTATTAATTTCTTCTATCCCATGCAAAAAATAAATAACTAAAAAAAATAAAATACTGTCCTATAGTTCCAAATACGCCTGACAACTTACAAATGACCAGAAGGACAATCCAAACACAGCTGCTGGTTGAAGTACTTTCCTTCTGGACACACACCAACAAACACTTCGTCACTGAGCATAAGATCTGCACTCCCCTCTGCGACTTCTCACACCCAAATAAGGAGAAATTGGTCATTATGTCTATAAATGTACTTTAGGAGAAAATAAAGGCAAGAAGATTGTTTTTCTTACCTGAAGCCGCTCCAGGTTTTATGAGCAGCAGAAAAACCCCAGGAGCTAAAATACATAGCAAATACATAGCCCTCACCAAGCACATCATATCTGGATGTCTAATTCTGTGTACAAGAGCATGTTACAGGTTTTCTCCATTTCCAGAGCACAGCATTTTGGTCTAATCCCACACGGATAAATGTTTAGAGCCAAGAAAAAGAAAAAAAAGAGTGAGGCCTGTTTGCCTGAAAGTGAAATGAGCACGAAATGTGATTCCCAGGTGGTGACTCAAGCTGACAGTGATGTGCAATTAGGTTCTGTAACTGTATCTGTGACTTTCATTATGCATGAGCAAGCGCAAACGCTAGCCTAGTTGTTTCTGTTAGTGGATCACAGCAAATTATTTATGTTATCCAGGAGCTGCCATTCACTGTAAGTAGGAGATTTAAGACACAGAATATATCAAAGTCATTTATTTGCATGGAATAAATGGCTGCAAACAAGGTACATTTGTTTTCCCAGGAAAATACTTGAAAAATACATAATTCAAATATAGAGAAGCATCAAAAGTTGACTGCAGCTATTGCTGGAGCAGACACAAAGCGACAAAAGCAAATGACACCCTCAGTCTTCCTGCATTAGCATGTGCTGTGAAACCTTTAAAAAGATTGGTGTCAACTGCATGAGCATAGTATTAATCCACAAATAAAAAAACTTTATGTTCAGTAAAAAAATATAAAAATAAAAGAAAAGAAAAATCAGTACTGCATAATTGTGTTCCATGATGCATTTACCCTATTTGTTTTTTAACAGCACTTTTCTGACAGGAAGCCAGATGCGATGTATGGAAAGTTGTGCATTATTTCTGCACACCCCTGAATCCTTTTGAACACCACTTCCTGTACCCGAACTGAGGAGGAGAAATATATATGTGGGTATGTGCAGGTGCAACCAACAGCAGGCTGCAAGAACACAGGGTGTTTTATGTTTGAATATAAGGAACAAAGAAATAAGAAAAAAGGAGCGGCAATGCAGGTCTTAGTCTACTTGATTATACTCTTCCTTTCGGTTCTAAAAGGTAAAACAATTATTTCTAATGTTTCATCTTCATGGTAACATAACTTCTCTTTCTCTACTGTAACTAAATTATCCTCTTTTTGCAGGAAGTGTGATTTCTGAACACGCAAAGGCACCCACTGATTACAAGATGGTAAGACAGGGGCAAAATCTCATGCTGAACTGCACCTACAACTGCTCGTCTGGATTTGTCCGCGGCTCCTGGAGGACAGAGTCTGATATCTCTCCTTGTAACACAGCTAAAAGTAATGCCAGCTATTGCACTGTGTCCGTCTGCCTATCAAACATTTCTACTCAAGATACAGAGAAGAACTACAGATGCTACACAGAAGACACGGACGACCCTAAGCTCACAAAAACAACAGTTTACACCGTTTTCCTTCGACTTCAAGGTATACAATGCTCTATAAATAAATGTATATATATATATATATATATATATATATATATATATATATATATATATATATATATATATATATATATATATAAAACCTATGTTTTTATGTAACATAAGTTGTGTAAGAAAGCAAAGACTGAAGAATCACACTTTCTCTTGCATTTGTAGCTCAAGACACCGTCTCAAACTGGACAAGTAATTCAAACCTTCTTCTTGAAAATAGTGAGAAGCCTTTCTCAAGTCTGATACAAAATATTCCATATTTGTCACAATTATTTGAACAGTTTTTGATTAATCCTTATGTTTTAATACTACAATCTTAATTATCTTAGCGTCGCTTCCTACTGAATCAGGGACTTCAAACAGAGGTGAGGCGGTATCAAAAACAAAAACATTCTAAATTATGAAAAAAAAAAATAACTGTTTTTACATTTAATAAATTCTAATACATCTGTTTTATGACAACAGGACAGTTTAATGTAATGAAGGTTTTGGCAGCGGTAACCGTCACAGTGGCCATGGTTCTTGCAGCTTTGGCCGTCTTCTTGTGCGTAAATCACAACAAGCCGATCTGGAAGGGCAGAGGTGAGTACAATGTAGTATTCAATTGCAAAAAAATAAGTGTAAATCCTAGATGAAAGCAAGAAAAATGCACAGATTTGAATGTAGTGACAGCAATGCCTCTCATTCCAGGGCAAAGGGTTGTGTCCAAATCAAGGTGAGCCTTCTAAGCTCATACTTGTTTACATTTCTGCGCAATTAACGGTGAAATCTGTGATTTAGATTTTACTAATCAGCCTTACTTTACATTTTTCCAGCTCATCACAATCCCCAAATGCTGTCCTCCTACCAGTAAAAGGTAACACACAAAACATATGAGATAAATGAAGAACATTCAGAAAGACCTCTTTAGCTAATGTTTGCCATCTTTTCCACACAGGCACGCTATCAACACAAAGTGAGAAAATAACCTTACGAATTCCTCCGCCCGGTAAGACAAACACGCAGAACCATCTGACTTACAGTCCATATGTTGGCTGATATTTACAAGTAAACTGTGTTGTTCTGTTTGACCCAGACAATGAGGGGGACACAGAGGTTCCATATGCGGACATAATGATCACCATCCGAGGGGTCAGTACACCCGAGCTCACTAAGGTTGGCTACTTAGGAACAGGAGAGGTGAGAGACAAAGCAAGACAAGCTCAAACCTACCAATTCACCCATCATTCCATCTCCATCTTGATTGCACAGGCGGGTTTACCAAAAAACTTGTATTTTATTTATTTTATTACTTTTTAAATATACCTTTGTCTTGGGCACTTCTCTATCCAGTGTCAGCCCATCTAGATAAACACCAAACCTCAATAAAAAAAACAAATCAGATCACATGTGGATTAAAAACTATTCTAAGTCAATGAGTAGTTTATGCTTGATAGGAAGTGAGACAAGAATTTCTCAAAGGATAACAACAACATAAAAGGAGTGCCAATTTATGAACACATTTTATGAAAAAGATCATGCAGATATTATTTATACCTTCTCAATGATTATTTGAAGAATCTGCGTCACAGGAATCAGACTGTTATTATATTTGGTGGCATCTTGTTTCATGATTCCCTCTTAGTATTTCGGTGTTTCAACTTTTAGTGATTAGCTCTGAGTCTCTGAGATTGGAAAGCCTCTTTGATGTTAGTCTTTCGTTCCCTCCACATATTATCTTATCAGATTCGAGTCAGAAGTCTGGCTAACCAGCTCCGAAACGTTAATGTAACTTCCAGAATGAAGAAAAAGTAGAGAAATTTAAAAGACTACTTTAAACCTAAATCTGGAAAGACTAAGAACTAATTTTGTCTTAACTGTACATTATATCCATAATAAATTAAGCTTCAGCTGTCCTAATATGAGTTTCCTGATTGTCTGCAAATTTGTATCCTTTATGCCGTTATAGAAAAATAAACTTCAGAAAAATACAGAGGGTTCGAGATTAATTGTTTTTCCATTTCAGTTAATCCAAGCATAGATGGAAATCAACAAGACTCTTTTGACAATATAACAAGTGATAAGAAAAAGGTTTATCTATAGTCAAACCTGGAACAATTTGGGTTCACTTGAAGAGGCCTGTGGACTTTCAGTCTGAGTTAGATTGGGTATGTTAAAGTCAATATGTGGTAAACTTATCGACTTCCAAAAAAAACAACTGAATTTTCTAACAAAGTATCAATTGAATTATTTGCACTTTTGTGTATTCAAGTTGTTGCAGTTTTTTATTTCATATATTTCACCTCAGATAGAGTATTTGTGTGTTTTTCAATTGTTTTTTCAAGGTTAATTTTTATTTTTTTTACACTGAAAAACAAAAGTCTGTAATCTTTTGAGTCAATGAAACTTGTAGCTTGTTTTTCTTAAGTTATTAAATATGCCGTTTAATTTATTGTGTATTTGCCAGATTTTTAGTAGAGGTTCAATACTTAATTGTGAAACAAAGATTAATTTTCTTTTTCGTGTGCAGTGGAGGGGAGATGAACCAAGATGCCACCTGCAGGCCTCGCGCTCAGCTGACAGACTGCATGTTCCCCAGCCCAGAGAGGTCAGCCGCAAGATGAGCACCAACTCTGAGTATGCGGTTATCACATATGCCTGACCATAAACACTTCAGCCTGCCTTTCGTTGGACCATGTGGTCCAGGAAGCATCCACCGTACCTCGGTAAAATTTTCCAATCACATTACACTTGTTTTTGCAAGGGCTGCTTAAAATGCAGAAGTGATAAAACACAAATAGCACAGGTGCTTTCTTGTTTTGGTGACGCTTTTCACTCTGACAACAGCAGGCCTACATATAGACAGCATGCATTAAGTGTATAAGTTGATACAGTTAAGTTTTAATGGATTCTTTTTTATCTTCAAATGGATCACTCTAATGGGACAAATAATTTGACTTGAGAAAAACCGTTTCAAAGATGGTTTTGTACAATTAAAAGATAAACCCTAAACAAATTCATTAAGCCCCCAAAATACTCACAACATAATATGTTTCTGCCAATCCACATAAATTCTGAGTTGTCTTTTCTTGGGATTTTGTAGAAGAAGCATTTTGTTCACATAACCTCTGTGCCAGGGATACATTAGCCTACACACAGCTATTTCAGCACCCAGTAGAGGCTTATCGTGCAGGTTTACTGTGAAGGGAGGACGGAGAATAGATACTTATGCATCTTCTCTGGTTAAGATGTTGTAAATGTTCTTGTTAGTCTTGTGCATACAAAAAACGAAAGGGGAAACAGCAGATAAAGAACTTAAAATAAAACTTCTTGAATAAGGAAATTGAGCAAATAAATATTTTTTTTTTCAAATCAGGATTCAGAAAAATAATAATTGTGCAAATTTGATAACTGAATAACTGCAAGAACTAAATGATTGTAAATAGAATACAAATATAAATACATTAAACGTTTCAGCAGATGAAATCCACATGTATAGCACATTGTTAATACAGTGTTTTATGTATAGTAAATGTTCACAATATTTATGATATGTATTTACTCTTTCAGACTTGAAAGCCCCAAGTTAAGCAAACCAAGATTTTTTTATGTTAATTAAAATGAAGTATATGATGATTTTGTAGAAGAAGATTTGAAAACATTCAGAAATCAACTTGCTTTTGTCTAGATATGATCCTCCCTTATGAGCAGCTTAGCTAGGTTTTGGTGTTCTTTGAAAAAATCCAGGACTACTGCAGTAACCTATTGTTTGAAAACATTTTAAATTACTCATTTTCTCTTTTTCAATAAAAAAAAGAAAACGGTGATAATCAATAATCAATTTTTCATAAAAAAAAAAACTATGTTATGTTAATCTTATACAATTGTGAAAGTCATTTTTTGCAACATGCGCTTTTGATTTTATTTAATTTTTTTATACACATTTATTTAAATAAATGTTTTTATGAATGTATCGATGATCCCCCCCCCAAGGCTATCAAAAATACAAAAAAAAATGTTTATGGGTATTTCTATTTGCCTGTGTTATCATGTTATGTGTAAAATAAAGATTGTTGTTGAACCATGCTGGAATGTGTTGCGTCATACATGACCCTTGTCTGTCTCCGTACTTGGAACCGTTGCTAAGTAACAGATATCAACATGACCCGGCACTAGTGGTGGGCGCTAGCTAACTTTAAACGTCGATTCAGGTCGATTTAAAATGCTTCCAGGTAACAGGTGTTACAACAAACCGTTGTATTAGAACGGACCTTTCAGAAAGATGGTTTACATTTAAACAGTTGACTGGTTCAAGAGCGAGATTTACTTGCGAACGTAAACAATATTCAGGAAGTCCGTTGACCAAAGATGCTCGATTAGTGGTGACAGTTCACTTGTGAAAAGCCGGAAACCTCTTGCTGTTTATTCATAGCTTGGAATCAGGCACGTAGCTCAGGAAAATGTCGGTGCCTTTTTCCAACACTCACCTGAGGGTACCTCGGGGATTCGGGACCCTCTTGGAGGGACTGACCCGAGAGGTTCTCCGGGACCAGCCGGACAACATCCCCGAATATGCAGCGCAATATTTTGACAAACTTCTGAAAGAAAGAGAAGGTAACATAAGAGCGTAGGAAGATGAAATAGCAGTGCTTCTTTGAAACTTTGTATTTCATTAAATAAGGGAAATTTCGGTCCTTCTTTCCTTCACAGAAAGTGGGATGGATCCTTCTGAGTGGGCTGCCAGGCTGGAAGACAGGTTCTACAATAACCATGCTTTCAAGAGTACAGGGGTACACACTTTTTGAAGTTACACCTCTTAACATTTCTCACTAAACTGATAGTCTATGTAGGGTTAATGTATAAATATCGTTTTTTTTTTTTTTCTAGACTGTTAGTCCTGAAAAGGAAACAGCAGCAGAGGAAGCCGACGTTTCCAAGTGAGTGTCACTTTAAGTGCAGCAAGCACGATCAAGAGGAGAGTGAGAGGAAGAACATGAGGGAAACGATAGAAATATGCTCTGATGAAATTACATTGGAGTTTACATTTTCCTCAATAAAAAGCCTTACTCAGTTTGTCATTTATTACATTTTTATACTGACCTTTCAACTCAACTAAGTGAGTTAATGCAAGGCCGTTTTGTTTTCTCAATGTACTTTTGAAGACAAGTAGGTCCTGTTATTATCCCTTCATACTGAAATATAACAAAATCATACTAATGTAATACAATTATGTATATTAAGAGTTCAGAGCAAAGAGTTAAGAGAAATTCTAATGCATTTGTTGCAAATTCAGCTGATTTATTTGATAATCCAATTAGAATTAATGATGTGAAATATGTACAGAAACACTTCACCTATTTTTTTTTTTTTTTTTTTCATTATTATTATTTTTGTCCAAACTCCTTGGAGCTCAAAGCATGTGAACTCTGCATGTGAAGTATTGTTAGAGGGTTGCCTGCCTGCTTCAACAAACCAGATGGTTTGTTGAAGCATCTGGTTTCAACAAACCATGGAGAAATAATGATGGCGAAATAACAAGCTTGTGCAGTAATAAACCAAGTTTGGGAAACAGTGGTCTTATTCAGTTGACGGCTTTGTTTTCTTGATGTTTTTTTTTAGAGCAGGCCATAATGTGTTGCTTTTTGGGCCACATTTTGCTGGCATGTTCTACTCAGGTGATTTCTTGATTAGTGATTTAGTGCTTAGTAAATGTGGCTTGTGAAATTAAACCAAAAGATGCGGTTAACCACAACTAATTCATGATTTAACAAGAGAGTCATGCATGTGGCCACCTTTTCACATAGGGTAGGGTTCGATTGGATAGATTTCGTTCAAGTAGAAAATTTCATCGAGTATTTCCTCAGGTTGTTTTTATCCAATATCAAAATTTGTTTGATGACCGAAAACATTTAAGTGAGACAAACAAGAAGAAGGAAAAAACAGAAGATTTTCTATGTCATGGCTGAGAGGAAATGGCGGAACAGAACTACTTGAGACTAAAAGCAGCAGAGAACATTCACAGGTCGCAGTTCAGTTTGAAAGATGCATTTAATAAATTCTAAGCATTGCTTTAATCTGTAATATTTCTAAAAATATTCCGTTTCGTTGTTGTTTCTCAGAGAAAAACCAAGCGAATCCCAAGCTGAAGAAGAACCAAGTCTCTCAGTTGAAGATACAGCTGTTTCCACCGAACAGCTTCCTATTTCAGATATAACTGATTCGGCTACAGGCCCACAGGATGAAGAAACGGAACAGACACCAGAAGCCGATGAAAAGAGCAGCATGGACAAAGATCATGAGCTTACCAAAGCTGAACCTAGTCAAATTATCGGCCTAGATAGTGAAGTCGATGAAAACCTACTACACCTGAGTTTGATTCAGGTGGAGGCGGATTTGCCAGCCGATGAAACTTCAGATGTAAGCCAGGGGGAACGATCCAGATTTGATCCTTCCACCTGGAGGAAGGGCCAGGAATATAAGAAACTAGATGAACCAGTTGTTGCATTTGAAGAGCAGGAAAGTGTTGGCCCAGAAGAAAAGCAAACTGTAGAATCAGTACCACTTCAGAGCCTTCTACATTTGACTCTTCATCTGGACACCTCTGCTTCAGAGCCTGGTGAAACAAAAACAACATCAGAAGATGACATTTGTCAAGAAGAAACATACTCTGCTGAAAAAACAGAAACTACAACAACCCAGCTTGAGGAAAATGCTGTCGAATTACCCACAAATCAATATGAAATCCATCTGGACACCCAACAAGAAGCAAAGGATGAAGCTCAAAGTGAGAGGGAAATAACAGAGACTGAAAGTGAGAGGGAAATAACAGAGACTCAAGGTGAGAGGGAAATAACAGAGACTCAAGTTGAGAGGGAAATAACAGAGACTCAAGTTGAGAGGGAAACAACAGAGACTGAAAAAGAGAAGGAAATAACAGAGACTGAAAGTGAGAGGGAAATAACAGAGAGTCAAAAAGAGAAGGAAATAACTGAGACTGAAGTTTCGAAGGAAATAACTGAGACTCAAAAAGAGAAGGAAATGACTGAGACTGAAGTTTCTCTTGAGAAAACCAGTGGAAGCCCAGCAGTCTCTGAGAAGTCCGTCGATAGCGTCAAGGAAGGAAAGCAGGTGACATTTAAAGAAGAAGATGAAATTTTTACTCCTGTAGTGGATCACGAATTTGAAAATATAGATTATGAGGAGACTTCTGACAGTTCTGATGGGACACCTGCTGACTCTAAGAAAGAGAAAGGGCCTTCTGGGATTTAGGAGAACAGCACAGCAGGCGCAAACATCAGCGACAAGGTAATCCTGGTTGTTTGCTAAACTATACAGTCTCTGTTATGATGCCTTTCACACTTTTCCTATGCAGTAAAATGAATATTTGCACAGTTTCTGTAAGCAATTTCCTTTTACTGCCATAACTTCAGTAGAACTGAAAGTGATCATTATATTACCTTCAGCTTGCATCCCTTATTGCATAGAAACCTCCTAATTGTGTAACTAATTCTGTTTTTGCAACGCTCCTTCAGGAGTTCTTTCGGCTTGTTCTTGACACACATTCTGGGTAGGACTTTTTTTGAGTGTGATTTCACACATGATTGGTCATAAATTTGAAAATGACAAAAAATCAATTCTGCAGCCCGGGACTTCGACACTCCAAAGGAGTTGAGCGCAGTCTTTGTGAAGCAGGAAAAAGTGCAGGCCAGAAAGAACTCCTTGTTCTTACCACTTTGATAACTAACTGATTAAAAAATAAAAGCAATAAAAATAATACATGTGTCCATATTTTCAACATATCTGCAGGCCTGAAGATTCTGGAATGCCCCACACCTCAGCCTCATTCAAAGTTCATGGGTGTTGAGCCAGGAAAATAAATATTTTAACTAACCTGCAGAATATGCCGGTTAGTTGCAGAATATGCCTGAAGCTTGCCAGTGCAAATTGCTGTTTGTTGTTGTTTTTTTTTTACTTTTTCTCCAATATTATATATTTAATCCTGTGTCCAAATACATTTAATCTTGTATGTACTGTGTATCCGTTTAATCCTGTATATACTGTGTATCCACATATATTTAATCCTCTATTTGTTACCACATATATTTAATCTTGTATGTGTATCCACACGTTTAATCCTGTATATTCTGTGTATTCACTCTCAAATAGAGAATCGTTTAAATAAATCATTAAAAGCTCAAAATTATTGTGACATAAATATCAATGTTTGGTGTTTGTTAACCTCTGACAGAAACTGGGGCCTTTTATAGGAAGCCATACAGAAACACAACTCTCTGTCTGGAGGGAAATGTTTGAAAATGTCTCCAAAATATTTTATTCTTTGTATGATGTCATTTTCTCTCTGATCGCTTCAAATGCCATCTTTTCTGGCATGACGACAGAAATGACTTGGTGGTCTTCTCTTGGTCTTTTCTTGTAAAAGAAAAAAAAAAAAGCTGTCTGGATTAGATCAAGTCTCCTCCTGGGAGCCAACGCCTCGCCCCCAGAGTGAAACTGGTCTCTGTCATCTCTCCAAAAGGACGACTAAGGAATTTCTCAAACATTTTCAGTGCTGTCACAGGTAAAACCCCCATCTGGTTTGTCTGGACCAACCAGGCTTCTCCAAACATACAGGGAGGGAGTGTGGGAAGGGGTACCGAGAACGTTACTATGGTAACTCCCTCACCATCCACGTGGTGAGGGTCATGGATTTAATAGGAGACGGTGATGCTGATAGTTGCTAGGCACCCTCTGCATCAGTGCTGTACCTTTTAGAGCAGTTTCTAACTCACTGAGTAAAAAAGTAGATCCTAACATAAGTTAAAACGAGGCCACTTTTTCAACATTAAGACAGCTACGTCGACACCGATGTATTTTTTTCCATCATGACTTATATTTTCACTTTTCACCAACACAATTTAAAGTACTGATATTTACAATCCAAATTAAGCAGATTAGCTTCATGGGGATTCGTTACCACCAATTTAAATGTGTTTAAAATTTCAAAATATTGATCCATTGATGATCAGAGCAACTCAGCTTCGAGCTGGAAGGCATGTGCCGCAATTACCACGACGAACTGCTCTGTTAATTGGCATCGCTGCGTTGCTGTTTGACATATAACGTGGATAAATGGATGTTTTCTGGTCCTCCCTCTCTCTCCCCCCGTCTTGTCTGTTAGGCTTGCAGAGGAGTGTGGGCGGCCGTACCAGCTGGGATCAGAGGGATGGAGAGAACTGTTAGCTCTTTCTGCCTCTAATAAATTTATAACACCTCCCAGCGCAAAAAAATAAAAAATAAAAATCCCGCTCCAAGATGCTTGCACAGTTTTTGTTTTCACACTATTAGTAGAATTTTTCTTTTTTTTTAGGGGCGGGGGGAGAATCTACTGTTTCATTGCCATCTGGACTTTAAATAGTGTGTCCAGGCTGGTCACTTGTTTTTTCTTTTTTTTTTCGTTGTTTTTTTCTTAATTGTGAAATTCCTTACTGTGATGGAGAAAGTTGTCAAATTTTAATCATACAGGTTCCAAGCAGGACACACAGAAAGAGGGTCAAACTAAATCTTTCGCTTGCTCATGCGATGAGTAATTTCCATTTTAATGTTGTGCTTTGTGGATCTGTTAGACATTCACAAGGGTAAAGTGAGCAGAGTAGGTCAGAAACCCTAATGAGACCGAAAGGATGAAACACATGCTGTTATGTTTGTAGGAGGTCTCTCTTTCTCTTTCTCCCTCTCTCCTCTCTCTCTGTGTATCCCTGCTTCTCTCTTTCTCTCTCCCTCTCCCTCTGTGCGTGAGCGACTGCTACTGAACATACAGCGACTGTTAGTGAGAGCCAGTCAGGCATCTGTATTGTATCAGAGACCCGTTCAAAGACCGTCCTCCTTTGGCCCAAGTCAGAATTTATCCAGGCACTCGAGTTAAAACTAGATCAGCTCACTTGAAGACTGAAGTCGTCCCAGAGCAACAGAAATGGACTGTCACAATGTGAGTAAACGCTTCAGATGAACTTTTAACGCCTTTTAGCTGTTTGGACCAATCTGTTGGTACTCAAAGGTGAAGCCCAAGGGTTGTTACTGGGAATGCCAAACTGCATGCAGAAGCTAGAATTGTTGTTTTTATCCTCTGAGGTGGTGTTTTTTTTATTTTTTTTCCCCCCAGTTTTTCTATTATTATTATAATTCAAAGCTAAATTCCTGAAAAGAAGTGAATATGTCTTACAGAAAGAAAACGTGCCAACTTTGCACAATAGATGTGTTTGGCAGTGTATGTCTCTGTTCTCCTGTGAAAGAGCTGGATGCTCTGTGAGCAGTCAGACAGAGAGGCTAATGAATGCTGGCCGAACAGGTGGGTGGTCACACTCCCACACTAGAAGGGGTTTCACTGGAGACATGATGCGCTGCTTCACTGAGATAGCGGGATGGCAGTGGGTCCGATCTGTGGGCTGCATTTCTTCAGTGGGAAATGTCAGTGCGTTACCACAAGCAAAGCACGACGTACGCGCAAATCTGTTGTCTCCGCAAAAATTGAATAGGTGTTTACATAACTCATCAATATCCGTGGCAATTTTTTACTGACAATTTGTCACCAGCAGGAGTTTCTCTTCCCGCCCACTCCGCTTGTCCTCTGGGAAAGTGGATTCTGAGTGGCTGTCGTGGACTGCAACAAATTTTTGCTGGGTCGTCTTGTTTGGCAGAGAAGGATGGTGCAGAGAAGGTGTATTTTTATTTCTTTGACAGGAGTCTGGGTGTGAATTTGGCAAGTTTGGAATGACGTAAAGTAACTTCAATCTGCAGTCTTCAAATCTTGGGCACTGTTAGTTTAGACTCAACTCCTTCCTCACCTTCTCTGAAGATAAAAACACATAAAACAAAAAGAAAGTTTTGAAATGGGTAGATTTGAACCGGCAGTGTTTCATTGACAAAAACAGAACGCAGACTTGGAAAAAGTTGAATGTTGACAGACTGAGAACACGGATCACAGCTGCTAAAACGAACATGCTTCAGGCAAAAAACAAATAAATAAATAAATAAATACAACTGTTAAGCATTTACAGTTAACCTAGCAAAATATGGTCTCGCAATCTGTTGTCGGTGGAAAAACTCCCACTAGTGTTTCGTGGAAAGAAATGAAGAGAAAACACCATTCGCATGATCCTCCGGTCCGTTCCCCGCACTGCTGTAAACTCGCTTGTCCTCGTAGCAGGAGGAGTGCAGCCGACCCCAGGAGGAGGAGGACATCTTGGACATCCCCCTGGATGACCCCGAGGCCAACAGAGCCGCTGCCAAGATCCAGGCTGGCTTCCGCGGCCACATGACTCGCAAGAAGATGAAGCCAGAGGACAAAACCGAAGGGGAGGAGGTGAGCAGCACTGGGGATGTGCTCAACAGCAGCCAGGGGGGCTCAGGTCAGTGTTGTAGAGCCAAGGGGTAAGACTAAGTCCCATAATGCTGCAAAGAGGGCATTATGGTTAGCGAATGTAAATATGGTAAGAGACAGAGAGGCTCTCATCACGTCATAACTACACTAGATAACTTAAGGTAAGTGATGGGGAAGTTACTTATTTGATCACGGTGACAGAATGTTTAGATGAAGCCAAATATATTCACGAAAGCAACACGATCTGATAGAGGATGTCTCCTCTGAGACAAACGCATATTGAAGGAACACTAATACAATCTTAAACATCAGGACAACAGACATTTAATCCTATACATAATTCAGTCTGTCTTTTAAAAGTCCCTCATGGTTTCACCCAAGTGTGATTAATGCAAGACATAACTGAGTGACTCATTTAATTACCCCACGGGATAGCGACAGATGACTGAATGTCTCGGTCCATTTTTTTCTCCTCGAGAGCTCAGATTAATCTGCCTCTACATGCAAGAGGCATTCAGGTTCCGTTTGCTTGGAAAATGTCAAGTACTGTCATCTCGCACCTATTTACTAGTCTCTATTTGATGTAAGAGAGTGGGTGGGGAAAAAAATTAACATTTAATTGTTACATTAGAAAATACTCAACAAGTTGTGCTTATGCTTTACAAACCAACGTTTCTGTGGGTGACAAAAGTCTAAGGAAATGTTTTTTTTAACAATTTTTTTAACTGCTCAAAAAAATAAAGGGAACACTCAAATAACATCCTAGATCTGAATGAATGAAATATTCTCATTGAATACTTTGTCCTGTGCAAAGTTGAATGTGATGACAACAAAATCATTGTTGATTGTCAATCAGTGTTGCTTCCTAAAGTGGACAGTTTGATTTCACAGACGTTTGATGTGCTTGGAGTTATATTGTGTTGTTTGAGTGTTCCCTTTATTTTTTTGAGCAGTATATATATATATTTATAACTGTGTGTGAGTTTATATAATAACTAACATACAGAATTTAGTGAGAAATAAATGTATTTTAAAAAAATCTAAATAAAAGCAAAGCAAATTCAAATGATATAAGATACATAGAGTACTAGGACTTTAGATTTGAAGAGTGGCCACAAACTGTGAGATTAATACTACTGCTTTATGGATATTAATTATTATCAACATTACTGACTGATGTTGAACTTTGAGTTCAGAAATGTTTCCTTTAACAAACGTTGCATCACATTTGTAACCATGGAGCTGAAAGTGCAGGCAGTTTGTGCGTGATCAATAGAATAATCCTCCAATGTTTGCTAAAGATAATAACTTAATTTGTATTAGATTAATATAGTAACATAGTAACTTTACATCTTTGTAAAGTTAAAATAGGACTTTTGCCTTACCAAAACATCAGGGTGATGTTGCCAATGTCTCAATTTCTCTCAATAATCTGAGCCAATAATCATCACAGTTCTAATCTCTCGTTCTGTTCTTTACCAAAGCAGGATGTGTCTTTTCAAAACAAAAATTTCATATAATCACCACCATCGTTCTTTTAGAAAGGTGACAATATGTTTGGGTTAAGATGAATGAAATGGTTCCTCCATCTTCTCTGTCTTTATGTTTATATCTCCCTGTGGACAGTGAGATTTTCTTCTCATTGCATGTTGGTCTTTATTGACTCAGTGGCATGACAGGCAAGATCTGATCCAAGCATCAGGGAGAACTTGGCACAACAACCATAATCCTGAAGCCTGGAGCCTGAAAACGAAGGCAACAAAACAAAATAACAATAACATAAAAGAAACAACAACAAAAAAAAAGATCATGAATAGAAAAAAAGAAAACATGACATAAAAGAAATGAAAATTGTTGCATCTTTCAAGAAAATTAGCATGACTCACATATCCTCAATCAAATCCAGTCAGTTCAGACTCCATTTCATAGCTTTGCATCACCCAGTCTTCCTATCGTACTTACTGTATGTTAGCACCCCATTACATCCATATGCTTAAACAACAAGTCTTAGTTTTGAATTACAGGCTTAGTGTATTTTAACAGTGTATTACCTTCTGAAAGGTTTTTGCAACACTACATCTCCTTTTGCTTTGACTCTCATCCCTGCTTGAGAGTCTGGAGCTTCCTCCTCAAAACAAAACAACTCAAAGTGTCCTCATGCTGGTAGATTTTTTTTTTTTTAAAGTTCACATTTACCTGAAATGACGCATAGTTAGATGGAAAGGTTCAAAAACATTGGCCATAGAATATCCAAAGCTACATATGGTGAGGCCATGACTGACCTACATTCAGACAGGAAAATAAAAGAATGAAAACAGAAAGAAAAAATGAAATGCAGTTTACAAAGATAATTCTTTCCATCAACCTCCACGAACTTGAAATAAAACTTTAAATAGGTATGACCCATTTCTTTCCCAAGTATGGCCGGCTTTTAATCAGGTGAGCGCGTTTAACATGGCGGATCTGCATCAATAATTCTCCCTAACCCAGTTGCTGGATGCTTCGTGTCTTTAGGTAGGAGATGTATTTATAGCCGCAGGTGCATTAGGTACAGTATCAGCCTAAAACGGCCGAGCAGAATTAATGGACCTGTCGGAGGGGAACTGAGCGTCTTGAGCTCCTCCCACAGGGGTAGACCCCCTTTCTACAGGAGACGTTCTCATCAGTCATTTCAACTGTCACCCTCGAGATAACTCCAATATAAACTGTACACTAAAAGTTTGGAGAAGTAATAAACATATTTGAACCAAACGTTTTCTCACTTTTTTTTTTTTTTTTTTTTCCCAGTAGCTTTTCCCAACTTCAGTGTGTCGCTTTGTCTGAGAGGCTCTTTAACCTTGACGGTAATAGATTCAGGAACAGTCCTTTCTAGGTTCTGCGTATCCTGACTGCGCCTCGCCTATTTCTGTTTTTAGAGACAGGAAGATCGGGGTCAGTAGAGGGAGACGACACATCTGTGCCGGAGCAGTGACACCCCTGTCCTGACCTGGATGATGAGAGGGAGAAGAGTCAAGAAGAGGTAGTGAGAGATGTGTGGAACAAGCTGGCACAAGCTGGTTTGCAGGCTTACCTTTTTAACCCCAACAAAATCATATCCCCCCGCCCCCCAACATGAGTTAGCTTTAGAAAATGAACAGTTTCGAGGGTGTGTTATGTGAAATATTTGTGAACTTTAACACTCCCTCCCTGCTTCTTTGGCGGCCTCGTCAGTACGGATATGTTTGACCCAGAATTTGCGACTCACTGCATGTACTTGTGAAATTTCTGGTACTGTGCTAGTTTCTAGATGATGATCTGTGAATGTGAAAATGAATGTCTGCCAAAAGCTAAACAGGGCTTATTTTTTTGAATGGATCAGTGCATATATCCTGCGTATACACCTTGTATGCATCACTTTTCGTGACCAGTGGCTTCTGTTGTTTTTTGATTTGCCACGTTTTCTTTTTTTTGTTTTGTTTTTTTGTTGGTTTTCTTCTTGTTTCTGTTTTTTGATGTGCTTGTATTTTGACCGTTTTCTGACTTGCTTACAAAAAACAATTAAAGCATCCAAATCGCCAAAAGAAAAGTAGCTATGTATGTTCTATTTGTTGTTTATATCTTTCTGACCATGTGATAAGACTTTTCACAACAAGCATTTTTCTATAAATCTGATCTTCCAGAGCAGTAAGCATGCTGTATCTACACTCTTATCCAGATGCATTTTGGTACAGCTTGACCTTATGCGGTAATAGTTCTATATGCTCTGTTCCTGTGTTGTGCTGTAAGTTTTTTCAGAGCCCTTGTGCTTCAAAAATTAACTGAGTAGTACCTGAACTTTGGTGTCGAGTCGTGGCATTACACTAATAAATCCATTCTAACTATACAGTGAAACTTGAGGATGTGTTTGTTTCAAACAGGCCCCTTGATGTTCGTCTGCATCTCGTCCTACCATTAAATGGTTAAAAGTTCAGCCGCTCGTTCTCCTCTGCGACGGTAGCAGGGTATTTCATCGGAGGAAGCATGTTTTATTGAAGCTGAAACATTTTTCTGTCTCCTGTGGAGCTCACTAATGCAAGAAAGCTCATGAATAATTTATTACATAAATGTGTGCTTCTCGAGCTGCAGACAAAAGTTCCCAGGTTTGGTGGAAATAATGTTTATTAGACAACACGGCTTTATTATAGTAATTATGTTTTGCATAGTTGCAGAGCCGGCGCAGATTAATGGCACAGATGCTCTAATCACGTCTCCAGATGTTTTCTCCACACAGAGATGTATGTTCTTCTCACATAGAGAGCAACAGCGGCTTGCAAAATTATTAACTTTTCCACATTTTTGCCACATCGCAGCGACAGACCTTAACGTAGTTCAATAAGATTTTAGATGCTGCACAAAACGGTGCATGACAGAGAAGTAAAGTGTAAATGCTACAAGATGTTTTTTTTTCTTAATTTCTTTCTTTTCTATGAAAGTTTTAAGAGTGACAAGGCATATATAGACAGCACCTGTTTACTATGACACCCCAAAATAAAATGCAGACCAAGAGTTGCCTTCTCAAGTTCCTTAACTGGTAAAGTGAGTTTATATGAATACAGCTGTTCTGTCAAGTCCTCGGAAGATTGTTGGGAAATATTTGTGAAGAATCATGTTTCAGAATCATAATATTCAGTTGTTGAAAGCGAGTTTGGGCTACGAAACTCATAATTTGAACATCTCAAACAGCAATTAATTACTCAATCTGCCATCCCAAAATGGAAGAAATACTGGACAAGATGGTCCTGATAACTTTAGGAATCATGAAAACTACCAGCTGTGAACAGCAGAAATATGGACTTGTTTTTAAGGGTGGCCAGAAAACACCTATAAGGGATTTTGTTTGCAATTCGGTAGCAGCGTCATAATGTGTGAATGCGTTCGTCTGAGAGTACCAGTAAGAAACTGGCGACTGTGGTTGTGTGGCAGAGTTGTCGTCTTGCAATCGGAAGGTTGTAGGTTCGATTCCAGCTCCCTCCTGCCACATGTCGATGTGCCTCTGAGCAAGGCACTTAACCCCAAATTGCCTACCAGTCTGCGTATCGGTGTATGAATGTATGGGTGAATGTGACTCTAGTGTAAAGCGCTTTGAGTGGTCAAAATGACTGGAAAAGCGCTATATAAGTTCAGTCCATTTACCAAAAAGTTTATGTGAAGATAGATGGGAGTCTTATAGTTGAAGAGACTTAAGACTGTGACCTTCTACAATGTCATAATTTTAACATTGATCCAGAACTATGATGGACAGCATGTTCATATCTAAGAATGGCCTAGTCAAAGTCAAGACCTGAAAAATTCATATTTTACTGAGCAGCCTGATCTATTTCTACAAGAACGAATGTTGAAGTTTGAACAGGTGGTTTGGGAAAAATATCGACATAGGTGAGTAAGTGCAGATGCATGCCACACTTTTCAGATTTTTTACTCGTAGAAAAAAAGGAAGTTTTGAATATTATGTATCCCTATCCTTCCCAGTTGCTTTCTACTTTGTGTTTTTCTAATATCATGAGGTTGTGGCGCAACCGATGCGGAAAAAGGTCAAGCGGTATAAATAACTGCGCGAGGAGCCGTTTTCAATAATAGACGACTTTTTACAATAAGGCCGGCTAAACCACCGAAGTGCACCTCCATTTCTCTTTATCTGCCGAGGCAGTCTTGTTCACTTTATGAGAAACAGGATAGTGCATCTTCAGTCTCCCGGTGCACCCACTCAGCCCACCCACACACATCTGAGCCACGCAGCACACTGCACAAACCCGAGCTGCACATGCTTCCTCACACAGGAAGAACACAGCCCATACTTTAACATGCTCATCAACACTCGAGTCACTCATTCCCACCGTCTCTCATCCGCGCACACTGTCACACACACTGACACACGTACGCAACTGATGGGCTGTGTCACCAGCTGTAGAGATAGGACAGCCGACATCTCGTTAGAAGTGGTTTGGCAATGGCAGAGTGCAAACACTTCCTTCTCAGGCTGACATTACTTCTCCTCCTCCTCCTCAATCTCATAAACATCCTCTACGGGTTTTATTTGGACCTATTCTTTTCTCCTACTCAGTCCCAGAGGTGCCATGGCCACGTTCTGCTGTCTCTTTAATGACTGTGGGTGAACAATCAATATTATGCACACCTCCAAACATAGCACAACACCCACTTTGCGCTGTAGATTGAAATCTGACAGTGAAGAGAAAGGCATAGTTTAAGGGGGGGAAGAAAAAAAAAAACTTGTCAGCCTGGAAAATGTGATTGCTGTGAAACTGAAAGGAGGACTTAGTAAAACAGATGGTAGCCTTAAACATCGCTGGAAATTTTATGTAGCTGAAGCTGGACTATTTTAGGAGTGAAAAATAGGAAAGCTCTGGTTGGCTGGCTTGTTCTACTTCTTAGACAGCTTGTCAGTGGAAAAAAGATACCCAGTCTCCTGGGTGATAATTAGAAATGAATAAACCAGGACATAAACAGCAGGGGGCGCAATTATATTATTTCCAGTGGTTATCACACTGGCCCACCATCTTAGGTACCCTTGTTTTTTTTGTTTTTTTTATTATTATTATTTTAGCAATTTAGCAAAAAAAGTGGCAGTGCACAAATTACTCCTGATCACTGTCATTTACATAGTTCAAAAAGAAACAAGATTTAAGAAATAAGATTTGTAAGGATACACTTTGTCACAACCATATGTTGATCAGGAAGAAAAAATGTTGCCAACTTCTTTTTCTTTGCTTGTTTTTTTTTTCCACAAATAAATGTCAAAGGGGGGAAAAAAAGCACGGCTGAGAAATGTCATATGGATTTCCACACTGAAGAGGAAACGTGCCAAACCTACTTTGTGTGTATTTGGGTTGATGACATCACAGAACAAGAATCCAGAACTTTAACTGGTGCGAATCTACAGACATTTCTGTTTGAATCTTTACACGAGACTTAAAGAATATCTTTCTTTCTGATCCGCAAGCAATGAGATTGTTTCCCTTTTCTACTTTCTCATATGAACTGAGAACATGACATTGCAATGTTTGCCAATTGCAATGGGAGGGACAGACATAAAAGTTGGGACTTGCTTCTTACAGCAACTTGACTTTAAATAATCACTAAAGATCTTAGACAAAAAAAATAAAATAAAATCCAGTTTTTACAGAGTGAGCCTTGGCGTCTTCCCAAAATGCTTCCACATGTTTTATGATTGCCATAGTTTTCTGAAATCAATGCAATATTTTTACATATGTCCTTAATGAGGCCAATTAAATACGTGTAAACAAAGAATTTTAAAAATAAACCTAAGTAGGAGGAAAAAGCCCAACATACATATAGTAGAGCACAGATTAGTTGCTCTCTGCCCCATATCATCAGAGACATGTTGAGCAAAGAAGAAAATCTTTTGAAAAACAACCTTGACATATTCAAGCTCAATATAGTGATCTGGATGGAGTTGGGTTCGATTTTACAAAAACGTCTGGCGAATAACTTTAGAGAGAGCAACAATGGCTTCAGTCATGAAACTTTAAGCAAAAACCGTCTGAATCTCTCAGTCTGTTTCCCTTTCTGCCTTTGGTGTCTGAGAAGAGGCGTCCCACTTGACTCAGAGACCATTAGAGGATGAGGGGAGTGGCGAGGTCTGCTTTTTAGCGAGGGCAGAGGGGAAGAGGTTCGACTTTGACGGCGCGGTGCACAGGAGGCTGAACGTTTGGGTGACTAAAACAGTAGCTGCTCCCACAGTCCTGCAGCTCTTCGTCAACCGTGATTCCCGCTCTGTAGAAAGGCGACCTTTGTCTCCAACAAACTCCAGATTAAAAGAGAGAGCGTCTGGAAGAGATAGATCACTTATAATGGCTGCTGACTCATCAGACCACATGCAAAGACTTATATGTCTGGAATGAAATAAATCGACAAACTAAAAAAGAAAAAAAAAAGATCTGGTATTGGGCAAAAGATGTATGGTGCTAAAGTCTTTCAATTAAGGTTGTCTGCCTCATCTGCTGCTTCTAAGGTCTTTTTTTTCCAGCAGTGCATTTGATGTTCATGGCCCAGGCTGTTCTTTTGATGCATCCTCCTCCCCACTGCTCACTTTGTTTCTCAAATGAGAGGTTGCTGTGTTGATGCAGCCTCTACTCCACCTAGAGGACAAAGTAAGTATCAACTCATCGTTTATCATGGTCAGGTAATTTGCTGCTCATTTTGTCATAAAATAAATAAACGGGCGCAGCACCTTGCAAAAGTATGCATCCCCTTTGAACTTTTCACATATGTGCAAAAAGTATTTATGGTTTTCAAAGTCACTTTCATGTTGTTTTTTGTTTTACCTCTGGATTCAAAATCCCTGACCAAAGACTTCATAGAACCAGCTTTCACTGCAATCACAGCAGAAACTCTCCCAGATTTGTAGCTGAAATACTCGGCTGTTCTTCACAAGAAAGCTCAAGACCAGAAAAAGCGGATGGTAAGCAGCTGTAAATTTCAAACTATGGACTTAGGCCTTCTAACACATGCATATGATTCCATCCAAACCATTCCGTCACACTGGTCAGGGTCATAATCCTGGTGCACAAAGGTTGACCTTTGCCCCAGTATTAAGTCTGTTACTGCCTCTAACAGGTTTTCTTCAGAATTGGGCTGTAATTAGCTGAGGATGGCCTCATTATGAAGCTAATGGATATTTTTCTCACAGGATGATGCTGCCACTACCATGTCTCACAGAGGGAATGCCGTGTTCAGAGTTATGTGCTCTTTTCGTTTTGCACACCACGTAATGTTTTGCTGTGCCTCCAGTATAGGCTACAGCAAAGAGAAAGAGAAAAATAAATAAACAAACAAAAAAAGTATGGTAAAATGCATTGATGTTTATGATTGGAATCTGACAAAATGTTGAAATGTTCAAGGTGTAGAAGAAGGACATCAGCAAGGCACTGTAATATTCCACTGATGTACCTGGTCAAAGGCTGGAGCAGAAAATAGCCTTCACAGATTTACTTCCTTTGGTTAACTGCATGTTTGCATACAATGTGCTTTATACTGTGAATAAGCACAGAACAGTGAGAACACAGCAGCCAAAAAAGTCACTAAGAGTTGCTGATTTCTTTGAGCCAGTCACAAAGCAAACACATCAACATTTAATTCTGTTTGTAGATTATGAAGCTTCAAAAGCTAACAAACACAACAAGGCCTGTTTAAAACGAGTTTTCCTTTCATCCCCTACTTTTAAAGATCAAAGTTAGGAAGAAAAGAAGGGCTGATCTACTCCAACCGCACTGTCTCTGTGTCACATGAACACACACACACACACACGCACACACACACACACACACACACACACACACACACACACGCACACACAGTTGGCTGTTGTTGGCTGCGAGTGGGGTGCTGTGGGGAGAGTGGGGCTCAGTGTGACCAGGCAGAGGCCAGCGTCGCAGGCAGGCAGGCAGTGGAGAGAGTGCTGTGCCGCAGAGACGTGCCCGGGGTGGATAAACCATGCTCACTGAGCGGGAGAAACACTCTGCCCAGGACACAAGATGAAGGTAGAGAGGAAGCCCTCCTCTAAATTCAGCAACTTCAGGGACGTTCCTCCACTGTTGACGCTCCTCGGCCTCTACCTCCTCCTCGTCCTCTTCACGGGTAGGTACCGATATTTGCCGTCCAATCAAGAAAGTTAACCAAACTAACAGAACATTTTTGGAACAGATTTGTCACCTGGGAAACATGAAGGGTGTTAACTTCTTCTTCTTTTTTTTTTTTAATCCCTGACATCATTCTTCAAATGGAAATAAGCGAGAGGTTAAATGAGTGTAAGAGATTTCGCCTTTTGTGTTCGTGCGCTTTATCTCTGAATGGGTTTGCTGAGTTCCCACTTTGTGCCCAAAGGGAACTTGAAGAGGCCATTAAGGGAGTATACGAGGTCAAGAGCGATGATTAAGAACAGTTCATATTTTTAAGCGCTCATTCCGGACGACCAATCGAGAGAAATAAATTTGACAACAGTACCATGGGCCCAGTTTACCCAAGCAGGCCACATTTGGTTAGAATCACTGGATCCTGTGTCTATCTCCAGCTTCACCCATGACAAAGAATTTCTCTCTGTAAGCCTCTCTCTCTCTCTCTTTCTCTCTCTCCCTTTTCAAGGGAGGAAACTCATTGCAACAATCGTGCCCTTTGTGTTATTGCCTTGGCAACTCTTGTCAAGGGGACCAAACGGTTACCACAGCAATGAGGCGATGCCCTGCTAACTGCTTCTCTGTAAAAGAGAGTCGCAGACTCTCCCTCTCTCACAGGCTGATCTCTCCATCACTGGAGCCGAACAGTAGGATGCCCTCCGTCAGGCTCACCGCCAATGTTTGGACCTCCATGTGTCCAGCTACGGCTGAGTTATAGCTACCTCCGCTGTGAACCTAATGGCTTTGCTTTGTTTGGTTTCCCAGACAGGGCTCCACTGTAAAGGTAAAATGTGACTTACAATATAAAGCCTTATCCCCATAAGCCCCTAGGAGGTGGGCAATAACAGGGGAACACAAATCAAAATTAGTACAAGGCTTGTTCTCTCTCTCTCTCTGAGAGGTCATGAGAAATTCCAGCAGTGAGTTTCTGGGAAGCAGATTAGCGATTGAGATGTAAAGGATCAAATAAACACAGGCATGCGTGTCATCAAGTCAGTCTCTGGAGCACTTCGCTTCACTCACCGAAGAGGAAGTTGTTACAATCGAAAAAGAGAGGTCTTCTAAAAAGTTTCGCATCTTTTTAAATGGCATGCCCCCGCACCCCCGCACAACCTTTTCATCCTCTGACTTTTGAATTATTTGTTTCTAACACCACTCACGTCGGCCGCCTTCCAAAAAGCTGAAAAGAAAAAAAGTTGCTCATGATACGAGAGGTCAGCTAATTAGTTCATGACAGTTGCTCATCGTTGTAGGTGTGCCAAACTTGCCACGAGGCTAGAAATCTGTAGATGACTTGCTGTGGATAACAACACAGAAACTGAACAGCAAACGACTCTTTCAAATAGTGTGGGGGCAAGCACCATCAGCAGCTATCTTTAGACTGCATGTTGGACTTTGCAGATCAGCTCCAGGGTCTATAATGCAATATGACACACTGAAATCAAGCAGGGGATAACAGAAAGGGATAATATGTAAGAAAAATAAGTGATTCTATCTGATCATTTTTTCCTCTGCTGCACAGCATTTCCCCAATCATTCACAGCCGGTTTTTACGCAACTCATCCACAAGTGACAGATAAAGCCTGTGACTCTGGAGGAGCAGTGGAAACCCATAGCTCACATGGCGTTGTGGTGATTCGCTTCCTCTGCAGAGACAGGCAGGCTTGTCATGCATCACAGGATCGTGGACACGGCTAAATGCGGCGCAATCCTGCAGCAAAACTGATTTATTTTGTGAAGAAAAGTTGAAAGCTCACATTCCTGCAGCATGATGATCCTAAAAAATTCAGCCATGTTGGCAATGAAATGGTGTAGTTCCGACAACGTTCATTTTTTTTTATACTATTTCACTGAGAATCTGCCATCACATTTTGCAAACTGTTATGAAAGACAATGTCCATTCGATCTGAAAAGCTTCAGCCATTTTATAACCCAAAACTTTCAGTCACTAAATAAATAAGAGTCAAATCTCAAAACATCTGCAGCAGCGGTCGCACAAAGACGATTCAGCAAAGTGTTGATTTAATGAAACTCAATACAACGCAAACACACGCCACACTTTTCTGAATTTTATGAGTAAAATGAAAAATGTTTACTTTCAAATAGTAAGCATTACTATTGAAAGTAGTAATGCTTACTATTTAAGCTATTTACTTTTCAAATAGCTTAATGGTGCTTCACCATTAAGCACCATGTTGCGATTGCCTGTCACATAAGATGCTAATAAAATGAACAACTTTGTGGCCTTGTTGTGAAAAAGAAATATTTAAGGCGTGAACAAGGTCTGAATACTTTTTTTTCAAATTTTCCCCACCAGTTCTTGACCTCACCGCTGTCTCTCTGCCCTCCAGGTGAGGCAGTTGGCGTGAACGTGACCAGCCAGACCCAAGTGGTGAGGGGCACGGTGGGCAGGGAGGCCCTCTTGTCGGTCAGCTACTCCAGCAGCAGCGCTGACAAGCCTGTCATCAAGTGGCAGGTCAAGAAGGACAAAGTGAAGCCCGTCACCGTCGTTCAGTCAATCGGCACAGAGGTCATCGGAAACCTGAGGCCCGAGTACCGCCACCGAATCCAGGTGTTCGAGAATGGCTCCCTGCTGCTCCACAACCTGCAGCTGTCAGATGAAGGGACGTACGCCGTCGAAATCTCCATCACAGACGACACGTTCACCGGAGAGCACTTCATTGAGCTGACTGTGGATGGTATTCAGACCAAACTTTGTGCACCACATTGGTTTTAAATAATATATTTATGTGTATATGTGTGTCTGAAAAACACAGTGTGAGTGCGATATGGGCTTATGGGTTGTGTTACTGAGTTTTCTATCATGAGAAATTCTCTCTCAAACCCTCTATATAAGTGCAGCTCAAAACAAAATATCATAAAAAATGTATTTCTTATTTTACACATGAAATAGATTAGTTGAGCTCAATAATATGGACTATATTTTACGTTCCCTGTGAGACACAATCATCAAAATTGCAAGAAATACAGGCTTGAAATACTTAAGTGACTAAAAATGCAAAAGTGTTTCACCATGTTCTGCGTCTTTGTGCCGTACTTGTACTTTGGTCCTGTTATCCTCCTCAGTTCCTGTGTCAAAACCTTACATCCAGATGATGGCTTCTTCCGTCCTGGAGTACAGCGAGCATTTCCACCTCCACTGCTCCCACGATAACGGCACAAAGCCCACATACAGTTGGCTGAAAGGAGGGAAGGTGCTGACCAATGACTCACGCCTTCTGCTTTCACACGACCAGAAGGTGTTGACCATCACACGGGTCCTGATGTCCGATGACGACGTCTATGCCTGCACGGTGGAGAACCCCATCAGCAGCATGAAGAGCGTCCCTGTTCGGCTCACCGTCTACAGTAGGTGACCTGTTACTCTGCCGGAAGCTTTTCTAACGCAAGATAATAAGAGGAAGGAGTTGATGGGGAAGCAAAACCTGTTGAGTTGAGCCTAAATGTAGCAAAGTCTTTCCTCAGAACATTATTTTCAGCTCTCAGAAAATTTAAGGTGAAAATATCTGAAATATTGTGCTTGAGTACAGAACGATTGAACACCAAACATTGATTTATGTACAATTTGTTTTCATTTCTTATATTGGTCTTGATCAATAGGCTTTTTCAGCTTGTTTTAAAGTTTTCCTGGTTTTTGACTCATTTTCTTTACAGTCTTCGTGTCCACTTTTAACAACATGAAAAAATCAGAATGAATAAATGTGAGACAGAAGACATGAGCAAATACTAAGAAACGAAAATGTGACATGAATGAAAAACAGGCTTTTGGAAACGGCCATTGCTACTTGATGACATTTTTGCTGAAATCCCTCAAACATTTTACAATGTATTTGTTCCCATAAACGTAAATCTGCCCATTCACATATCAGGGATGATAAGTTTACCTTTTCAGGACATTTTAAGCTTAACGCTGCATCCCATTTGCATCTCATTTATGCATAAATGAATGGAAGAGAGGTGGCAGCTTTTATGTGTTTTTTTATTTTATTTTATTTTTATGAAGAGTATATTAATCACTTAATTTGAAGGGGTTTATAACAACAGCTGCATGACAAAAATTATATTTTAAAGCAAATTGAACAAGTTCTGCACAACAATGAGCTTTCATGAGATTTTTTTTTTTTTTTTTTTGTTTTTTTTTGCAAACTGGCTGTGGAAATAATAAATGAATGTTTACTTTAAGGATGTTTTCTAAATGTTGGCTCATTAACTTCTAGCTAAAACCAGAAGCGCTTGTGGATGATCACAACTTAGGACTGATTTTCAGCCAAATAGCATATTGATATTTAGACTTCATATTTTTATATTAGCTTAAGCAAAGGTTTGCAGAGTTGTACATTTTAAATACCTTGAGTTCAGAAGCCTTTTATCATCTCTGAATTAAAAATAAATAAATAAATACAAATAATTAAATAACATACATGACTGAGTGGAAAAGCAGCAGAAGTTCAAGGCAAGTCTTTGTAAAACGTCCAGAAAGCTGAAAGAAAGGCTTAAGCTCACCTTGCTTTACAGAAACAAACCACACAAAAATGACGTGTGTCTCAGGACTTTCAGTACTTTGTTCACAACCCGTTCATTTTCAGGGACCCATCAGAGCAATTATCAGCTCACGGCAGCCAGTACACAGGCATGCCGGCCTCCCTAACAATGTTGTTGACGACCAGTGCAAAACCCCGGCTGTGATCGTAAGGGCGATGCCTCAGAGCGGCTGTTATGGGGCACCGGGGCAGAACTGCAAAACCAGGCTGGGAGAGATGGGCGTGTGGGCGTCTAATCCAATGAATGAAGAGTTATTTGTGAGGAGGGAGACGGAAAAGGAGGCAGGTGGGGTGGGGGAGAGCGCTCTGCCTCAGTGAGCCTCAGTAATTCTGACTTCATTATTGCTGTACTGTTATGTGATGCATGAGCAGATTGCTACAGGCCCTCCGACATGCTCCACACTTCCTCTGCATGCATGGCAGCGCCACACAAAATCTCAGAGTGACTCCCCTTTTGTCCACCGCATCCGAGTCATGCCAGCGGAGCCCCAGTGAGACAAAAAGAAATGCACCAAAAGAACTGCAGACAGAAAGGCTTCAGCTTTAATTACAGCAGCTACAGTGCGTCTAAAAAGGCAGAACTTTAATTATTCTTTCATTAATGCCTTTCTTTCTATGTTTTCTTCTTTTTTTCCCCCCTTGTCTACCACTCTGGTTTAGGACGGAGCTCGTTATACATCATCCTGTCCACCGGGGGCATATTCCTCCTAATCACCCTGGTGACAGTGTGTGCTTGCTGGAAACCTTCCAAGTAGGAGCTGTTCTTTTATCTCTCCCCCCCTTCTTTTCCAACATTTTTCCTCTCCGCCTGTTTTTCCCCTCTACTCTGAGAGGCTTTGATAAAGCAAACAATAATGTGACAAGAATTTCAAGTAGCTTAGCTGTGAAGTGGGGAAATAATAAGAATAAAAAAAAGCCATGATATTTGCTGTGTCTGAGTTTATCAGAAAGTTGATTTTCTTTTTTTTTTTTAGCATGAGTGAATGTTTCTTTGGTGTTTGTTGCAGAAAGAAGCATCGACCTGTTCCCCAAAGAGCTCCTATCTACATGGAGCAAAGTGAAAATGGCCATGATGGTGAGAAACAGTTTAACTTTATCCTTTTTTTAAAGCTGTGAGGAGGATTTAAATCGTGTTATTCTGGATTTGGGAATAGGTTTGATCCAAGCATCACTAACCAGTCAGTGTAATCCCAACTCCTTGTAGACTAGAGTCTATATTAGTCTAAGCAGTGAGTCCTCCTTTAACAGTATGGTGTATGTGTACCACTAATTACTGCTGGTGAGTATTTAACAGATAACAAAGGTCTTAGTAGAAGTACTCTGCTGCCATCTACTGGTCGTTGTTAAGCCCAGTTATTCTTAAATTGGCTTGCAAGGTAAATACGCCAATGTGTATGTGTTGTTGGTGCTGTATTCTGCTCTGAAGAAGTATTTTATATTCTGGTAAATAAATTCAGGAAATAAATACCATATCTAAAATGAGAAGAGTGTAAATCAAACATTTGTGACCAAAATATAAACCTTGTTACAATAAATGGTTATGATTTATTTATACAAGTGACAGAAACAAAGTTGAACTGCTAGCACAATTTAAGCTTGTGTTAGCAATCAGCGCAATGAGCTCAGTCTGGCGCTACAAACGTGACTTTGTGTCGTATCTTCTCTGGAATGCAGACACTTACTTTGACTTGGACGTTTAGAAAAACGCTGCCAACATTTCCAAATCCAGTATGTTCCAAAAAGTATAAAATAAGAAAACCTTATCATGACATGTCTCACCTTGCTGCAAAGAACTAGTTTTCCAAGTCAACAAAACCTCCTCAAGGTCTGAACTGAAGTTCTGTGACAGACAACTTCATTTTGTAGCTCATCAAGTCGGGTATGAAGCTGCCTTGTTTAGAAGACCTGAATACAGGCAGGGATGCAGGAGGGAGGTCAAAGTCCTGATTCCCAAAACTACTAAAAGCACAGATCCTAAATGCTCATGATAAACTACAGTCCTGGACACAACGGCAGAAACGGCCAGAACTACTGAAACACCAAATAACAGCATTTCTTGATTACGCCTAAATCATGTAACAGGATTTTCTTTTGCAGTTGATGTGGTGCCGAAGCCAACTACGCTTGGCCGAAGGAGCCCCATGACTCTTTATGTTCTCAACGAAGATGTAAGTCACTCATTTATTTACAAGACCTCTATTTAGTCTCCATGTTGTCTCTTTGAGACTGAACATGACTAAAAGCATAAAGCAAAATCTAAGCATGCCCACAAGCACAGTGGCAGCATCCTGTTGAGTTAAAAGTGTACATTTATAATGTATAACCCACAAAGTGCTGTGTATTTCTACACAAGAGATGTGCAAGGTTTTTTTTTTTTTGTAACTTTTGACTTAAAAGAAGAATTACATAAAGAATTTTAAATGTCAGATTGTTCAGACATTCTTTGAAAAAACAGAATAGGATCAGATCAAGTCATAGGAAGGAAATTAGGACTAAAATTGTTTAATTAAAGTTTAATTGAATAGAATAAGCAAAAGATTTAAATTTTAACTGAAAAATTTGAGTTAAACATGTTTATCACGTGTCTGTCTTTTTTCTTTTATTATTTCAGGAGACTCTGGAGCATCTGGAAGAATCCTCTGGCAACACTGCTGTCCAATCAGAAATTAATATCCCTGCCACCTATGTTCCAGTCCTGCCCCCGACCACCAACAGAACTGAGCGACCGATCTGGTCCACGCCCCGCCGGTACCCCCGCAGCCCGTCTCCGCTGGCACAGCCTCTCCCTCAGCCTCTCCCCGCTCCCCTGCTACGTCCCGTCTGCTCTCCGGCCCGCTCCCCAGCGAACTCTCCGGGATCCTCTCCCCGCAGTTTCAGCCCGGTGAGGCGGGTCCGTCCTCCAGTGGGCATCCCAGTCAGCCACCTGCCTGTGGAGGCAGAGTGCACAGACCCCAGCGACCAGACTCTCAACTCCTCACAGCACTGACAGCCGTATGGGAAATAGTTTTCACCCTGAGATATGTGAAATGCATGTTTAGTTTGGGTCCCACGTTCTAGGTTAACAAATGAGTTCACTTCTTATTTTTTTTCCTAGTGTCAGTATTTATGATGCACTTCTTTATGGCTATGCATAAAAATTTTTAAGATTCTCTCCTAAGTACGGTTCAGTGTTCTGGTATATGCAGATCTATTTGTTTTAATATTGTGAGTTTTTGATTTAGAAAAAAATATAATAAAACACAAAACAAAGTCCCAGCCATATTTATCAACTTCCATGAAAAGCCTTATAATGAATTTGAATTTTATTGATGCATTTTTCATCTCACATTAAGTGTAATTATTCAGTCGGGAAAATAAATCCCATGTTGCAAAACAATTGTTTCAATCAAACATCTTTATCAGGCATCTCTGCTGTTGGTCTCGTCTAATAGGATGTGAATAGAACAGAGGATGCATAAAGAGGGATATTTAGCTCATCCTTTTTGCACATCACCCAGAATCCTGAACTGTCTTTTTCATCTCATAGATTTTAAGTTCTCAAGATTTTTTTAAATTTAATACGTTAAATGTGATGCCATTCACTCTAGTAAAGTTCTCAGGGGCTATGGAGGAAAAAGAGTCCCACACCATCACAGATCCTCCACCATACATAACAGTGGGGTGTTTTTCTACTACTTCTTTCTTCACGATTCTCCAAGTATAAATAAAAGAAAATGTCTCCAGTTAGATTTATTTTAGGACAGTTGTTTGAGTTGGCACTTGGTGATTTTGTCAACAATTGTTTTTTAAGATATTTTCTAGCACTGAATAAGTATCAAAGATCAATTAAAAAACATCTGAGTAAGATCTGCAGAACTAAATATTTTGCCACTAAATGTGCCACCTGCAATGTGGCATCCACACAAAATGTATATAAATCAATAGTTTTATGTTTTTTAATTATTTGCTCTTTATGTTGTTTATTTTTCTTTCAAGACATTAAACACGCATTTTATATATTTTTTTTTCTCCACATTAGGTCACTTTATAACATAAAGATAAAAAGAATATTGTTATAAGTTGTATCTTCTCATGTACTTTGTGACAATAAATCCCGCAGCTCCTGCAAGTTAAATCTCCTGCTTTATTTTCTGAAGCCTATTTCAAATAACCAAACATATGACACAATGACGTGTTTGTTAAAAACATCTTAAACTTTGGTTTACCTTCTTTTCTTTATAAAGTTTAAAGTATTTTGACTGGTTTGTAATGTTGTTGTAATACTTCTTCAGTCCACTAGGTGTCACCAATACATTGCAACTGATTGGGCAACACTGCATTTACATTTGATCCAAAAGGTATAACAAAAGACATTTTGAGCAGGTTTTATCTCTCTTTATGTTTTTCAGTGATTTAAACTGTTTTGTTCTCTAAATCTAATTTATGTACAAAAGTTGTATGACTTGTGATATGGATGTTCTAAATGCAAAAACAAACGGTGGTGGAGATAAGTCTCAAAAGGATAATTAGCACAGATGATACGGAGGACACTGAGTTTGACATAGTAGGATGTACAAATCTTAATGAGGAAAAAAACCTGAATGAAGCGCAGTCCACAGAGGAAAGTACAAAAGAAGTAAAATAGAAATTAAACACAAAGGAAAGAATAAAGTGAACTCCACAAAACTGGTCCACAAGTACTTGTTTAATTAAAGAAAAAGTAAAGAGTTAATGGCACAAGTAGCTCGTTTAGTGGCTTCATCTAGGAGAGAAGCACAACTAAACACATAAACTGGGAGCAGAAAGTCCAGTTTATGTCTAATAGATGTCAATGACTTTGATTTTCAAGTTCATTCAGATTGAGACATGATTTGTTGTAGTGACAGTTTTATCTTTTAAGCTTTCGTTTTTGTCTTTTTTTTTTCAATCAAAAGTAAGTTTTTTCCCCCCCCACAAAAATGACAATAATTTGATAGCACTATTTTGTTTTTACGCTACGATATAAATGATGAAAAAATGAATGCGACCAAAAAAGACAAAACAGTAGAAATCCCCAAGAGGACAATTCCTCGCAGCTCTGTCTGTGTCAGCTGTGTTAAGAGGGAGTTCTGTAAACCAACTCTGTTGTAAATTGAGCTTTTGTCTCTAGCACTGTGGCCCCCGGGTCCTGTTGTGTGCATGTTTGTGCATGTGAGTCCCTGTCGAGCAGTAGTGAGCAGTAACACCAGCAGAAAACAACCCAGTCAGTAGCAAGAAACGTAAACCTATTGACTTGCCTCCAAAGACTTGAAATCCGGTTCAAATACATGTGAAATGCATAAACACAAGCAAATAACACTCTGCTGACATTTCATAGAAAATCTCTACGCTCTGGAATTGTGGAGCTAATTTTGAAGTTTTTGATATTTGGTGCTTTCCAAGCGATCCATCCAAACAACATGCAGATGTTTGAAAGCGTCTGCTTTCATTTTTGAAAAAATAAAATAAAATAAAAAATTACTCTAGGCGTGACCAATTTACACACTACATTTCACATCTGTGTCAAAATGAAGTTTCATAAATCTCTGGTTGCAATTTAAAGAGTCTCGATTCGGTTTATAATAAATGAGAGGAAGTTGAGTAAATGTGACTTTGAATGGGAATGCAGACACAAACGTCAGTGTTATTAAATACAATTATTTACCAACTGTGCTATTAAAAGCTCAATATCAAGACGCTTTATCATGTAGGTCATGTAGTTGAACAAAGTGTTGTTTCTTGCTGACTCCTACTGCAGTACATTGAGTGATTCAGTGCGACTCCGAGGTGTAATTGACAGATAACTTATGTTTTAAGGCTTGCTTGTTTGTGTTGCATTGGGCGAGGAGATGTAAAACCCACACTGCAAGCCCCTTGAATGGTGTAAAAAAAAAAAATAACAGTGCCATGCAAAAGCTTTCACACTCCTTTAACTATTCCACATTCCCCCTTTTGAGATGTGCACCCGCTCCTCCACAACCTTCTAAGGGACGAGCAAGTGCAGATGATGGACGGGCTGATACAAAGCACTGATTGTGATGCAGAAGTAAAATCTCACATGCTTCAAATGTAATATAAAAATCCAACGTTGTGTTCGTCCTCCTGAACCAATCACTAAATGCTTCACAGTGGGTGTAATTGAATCTCACAAATCCACGTCTTCAAAAAAAAGCTTCAAAAGTGTTTGAGAGCTTTAGGAAACCAAAAGCATGATGAAGATTAAGGACGGAGACCAGGAATAAAGCCTAGCAGGATATTTTCATCCACCTAGCTTAAAGGAGAGGAATCTTCTAAGAGGCCTGCAACTCCAGCAAGAACCAAAGCTCAAGTGGAAGAATCTGTAATCCGGAAAACTATAAGTATTATTCTGCGCACATATGTCCTTTGATGTAGAGATCCTTGACTGTTTGAATTTTGGGTTTCGTTCATATTTAATACTATATTGTTGCTCAACAGGTTTTCCCAAACTCAGTTTCATTAGTATTTCCTTAAAGGTATTTTCACATATGTTCTTTCTTCTGTCTTTAGTTGCTTCATTTTTCATTCTTGAGTTTTGTCAGGTGTTGCCCCAACATGACAGCTCTATCCATGCGTAAGGAACAGTGAAGCAACTATGATTTATGTGCCCCTTCTTTATGTTGCCAAATACCTAAAGAAGCATGGAAAAAGCATAAAACGTAAAAACAGGCCACAAAAAAAAAAGATATGCGGTATATTTAAATGTGAACTGGATGAGTAAAAATTCATGCAGTTCAACAGGCCCGTTCTATTAGTATAATCAGGATAATGCGTTCTCCTCAGAAGTCCAGCTGCACATGTTTTGTTATGGAAATCCTTCCGATGTTATCGATTGCTTTTATCCCAAAATGGATCTTCCCTCGCTGAAGGTGTGAGTCCCGTGGTTGCATAAGCTCATCAGATCCGCTCGGTTTGATCTGCTCATTGCTGTCTTTGTATTAATGGATGCACCGTTTGTTCACTGGTGCTCGCACTCATGAATACACATGCAGCACGGTGTCCTCGCATGACAGCAAGGAAAGAAACAAAAACGTGGCGCACAATCACAAAACGCCGTCAGATAGTGGAAGGGGGTTAGAGTCGTTGTGCTTTGGAAAGTTTCACTAATCTCTGGTGAGCTCACTCACTGAACGCTGGTCACACAGTCTATCCTGTCATGTTCCACTTTTCCTCCTGGTGTGGCAGGAGAGCTGGGAAGGGGTGTAATTAGACTCTGGGGGAAATGCATCACTTCAGAGCACAAAGAGGGTGTGTGTTTGTGGGTCTGCAGGTGTGTGGAGAGAAGGTGTCCTCTGAGTTGACAGGAGGTGATCTACGCTCTCCAGTTCCAATTAATCACCTCCTGCCACCTGTTTGAGCCCCGCTGCAGACGTCCTCGTTAACACCAGTCGGTCAATCTGAAATTCCCTGCTGAAAGACAATTTTATTTTAAAATCTTTGCTTTTTTTGAAATATGTTTAGAACTTTATTCAACTCATGGTAAAAATGAGAGGAGCAAAATTATTTAGCTGACAAGATATTTTCCTTTTTTTATATATATTTTGTAATACATACTATAATGGCATATTTTGTATTCGCAAAATGACTTCTCCCATGCTGATGGAGAATTACTTGCAGCTTAATGGTATTTTGAATTTTCCCTATTTTTATCAACAGAAATATGAGAATTGTCATCACAATGCAAAAGCAAGTAATTCCTTTTTTTTATAACGAGCCAAAAGCTCCCATATGTCCCCATGTTCAATCCACCCATGTGTCGTATATGACAGACAAACTGATTTGAATAGACGCAGACTTTTGATTTGATAGCCATAGTCATCTTTTGTCTCTTCTCTTAACGCTGTTATACCATTTTGATGTTACTTAACTTGCTGATTTTTTCAAATTATTCCTAAAAACCAAGTGACACTTCAACTCAGCGGAACAGGTTTCACTGATACCAAGCTGAAACCTGTTTGGTAATGCCCCCATGCTCGCGGGGTTGGATGTTATTCTTTCCAAATGCGTTTTTCATAAACGTTAATCAAGCTTGAGGTGTTCTGCAATGAAGAACTGGCTAAGGCTAAATCATTTGCAAACATAGTTAAACATCTTTGGCCTTGTCTGAAACCATTCAGGTAAAAACCTCTTACTCTTTCAGACCTGATGATTGCCTCTTTATTCTCCATGGTAACAGTCCCATGGCAACAAGTGCTACTTATATTCACTGCTTTCACATGTCCGGCGTCACCAGCCTCATCACTCACAGCCTCCCTCTCCTCTTTGCTGCATGTCAGTGGGCATGCGGCTGTTTGTGTCTGAACGCGCTGTCATGTGAGATGTGAGTGAGCCGGATCTTCTGCACCTGGGACTTTGTTTTCAGTCTCCACTGGGGAGGAGGAGGATCACTGACGCAGTGAGTTCAATACATGCACTGATTTTTTTTTTTTTTTTCAGTGTTGTATCTATTACTTTTGTTTTATCGATTTCTTACATCCGAATGTCTCGTTGAAAGTTCTCGAGCTGTTACAAATACGACTTAAGTGTTAAGTTGTTATTGCTTGATTATTTTTTTTTTTCATATCTGTATTTCTTGCTTGAATAGCTAATTACCTGTGCAAAGCATACCAAAAAAATTCAACCTATTTCCAGCAGATCCTGAGAAGCAGAACAGAGATTTTGACTCTTCAGGGTTGTTAATTGGGTCTCCAAAGCGAAACCTCTTCTGGTGTTTTTAGCGAAGGAGACAAAAAAAAATAAAGCGCCATGGGGTCCAGTTCCTCATCCTTTCCCCCCAGAAACATTTACCTGGATGTTGATGGGAAGGTGCAGAAGGTGAGACTAATCGTGCATCTTCAAATGAAGAGCTTGAAGTATTGGACTTGATAAATATAGATCAAATGGATCCACACTTAAATATGCACAGACTGGATTATGCATGAATGAAATTGTCAGGAAGCATAGAAAGAAAAAAAAACACATTAAAGAGCATTAAAAGTTATTGTCACCATCAGGAACAGCATCATTTCACCATTGAAAAGACTAAAACTTTTTTACTCAAACCCTTTGCAGTTCACAAGCTAATTTATGGATTTATTATTTTGTTATGCCTGCAAAAACGAGCACCAGAGAGAGAGGCAAAAAGCTTGAACAGCAAATATCATAGCAGAAACTGCAATAGCAAGAACAAATACTAACAAAATCAGTAAGAATAAATGTCTATAAACAAGAAATAAAATATTTTTGAAAATATGTCTATCATGTTTGAAATGTCATTAAATATTTGACCTGTTACGCGTCACAGGATCTTTTTTTCTTATTTATTAGCACTAGCTAACATAAGCAACATAACTGACATAAACAGAATAAAAATTAAACAACAGTTCTTGATTTATTTCACAAATATTGCTGTTTGGGATTTTTTTTTTTTTCTCTCATCTTTGTCCTATCTTTGAGTTTGTTGGCAAATTGTAGCTCGGATATTTCAAATTGAAATGAATTCATTCTTAATCACATGAAAGAAGGATTACCTATCTTTCTGGAAAGGGAGTTTACAGCAAAATAAACATGAAAACAAACTATGATAAACAAAAACTCAAACCATAATTTACCTGTTCAAGAGCAATTACAGCAATTATCCCAGAGGATTCAAGAACCATAGCGAGGATCTAAAATTACACTGAAGGATGTCAGTGACCCTTAAAGGTGTTGCTCTAAATGTTAATTGGTTTGGCATAAATCTTGAATAACGCTTAAATAAATCCAATTCAGCCTTCTATAAGCAGCTACACAGTTTCTGGCTCAGGTTTTGCATATCATAGCTCAAAATAATAACAAGCTCAAGCAGAAGCATCGAGTGCTAGTGCTTACATCTAGTGATGTAAAACTCTTTTTAAAGTGGAGGTCTGGCTATGACACAAGTCTCCACAGGAGCTTCAAGCCCGTGATCTGGACGGCGATGTGTTTTTGTTTTTCTGCCTGACAGCTGGGGCTAATGCCCCTGCTCCCATGAAAACTACAGTTTTCTGGATCTTTGCTGTAAATCATTGTTCATTCCTCCAATTACACAGCCTGCAAGTGCTGACTTACTCTTGTAAACTAGACTGATTTGTTTGCATGTGACATCTTTAAGGGCTCCAGGAAATCTCACACTCCAGCTGTTGTTTTCTGTCAAAGTGTTCCCACACAGCAACGTTGCCTTTAGCTCATTCCAATATCCATTTCACTTTCTTAGATGTTCTTTTAGATATTGAAAAGAACACAATAAATTGTATGACCTTGGTGTTATGAATTCGTGTAACATGAGCGCTTTTTATGCAAATCGCTTGTCACGCACTCTCCTGATCTGACTTTGTTGAATTGCGACATTTCAGGTAGTTTTCAGTCGGCACTGTAGTCCGAGTGACATCAAGGAACTTCTGTGTTCCTCATCCAACCTTCCCAGGTCTGTTGTTTGGTTTGCTTTCACATTACAAAATAAGAAAATACCAAGTAAATATACAAACATGTGTATAAACTTTTTCCCACTTTAGATTTAGATAATACTCTGTTATATTCTGCAGCAAAATGTTGACATACTGTACAGATCGAAACTGAGGATTTATGACAAATGTGAGCTTTGTTGCTTTCTCTCAAGTTAATGTTACCTTTTTGTTTTTTTGTATGGCAGCATGCACTTGCAAAAGTTTGCACACAATGTAAAACATTTTCAAATTGTTTTGTATTATAACCATAAACTCGAGAGGCTGAGTAAAAAAAAAATGCAGATTGATGGTGGTAAGAAATACCAAACTGAAGTTTGTGGTTTTAATGTGGCAAAATATAAAAAATATAAAACACAAGGGGTGATGAACATTTTTGTCAGGCATTGCATGTAATTCTCACATTTTGCTTCAAATGTCATTGTCTTTCAACAGGAACTCTGCCATTAAGGTTGTAAATCCAGAAGGTGCCATGGTCTCTATTGATGCCACGATGCCCACCAACTCTCCAAAGTAACTTACCCGACATTCTGTGGAAATAGTTGTAGATGGGATAATGAACTAACATTGTTGTGACGATGTGTTGGAAAGAGCAGGAGCTTCTTAAAGAGACAAAGGCCCTATTTCAAGGCGTCAAGTTGTAAAGTCAAAACTCTTTTAAGTCATAATTGTACAGCCAGCATTTTTACAACAACTGAAGGCAAAATAGTTACTTGATTGTGCTATAAAACACAATGTTCCTAGAAAATACATAATACCTCCCTCTTAAGATGTGGTTGCATCCTTTGATGGATTCATCAGCTCTTTATGAGCATTAAATGAACTTCAAAGAGAGATGATGTGAAAAGGGAGAGACAAATTTAACTAAAGTATTCACATCTGATTTCTTAACAGCTTTCTATACAAAATTGTCCCACTATCTACTGACCAGCCACAAGGTAAAGAATTTAAGAAAACTGTTTGGGAAATTATTGAGCTGGTGTTCAGTGACTCATCAGATGTTTATTCACGCCACAGACAGGGAGGCCATGTTTCAGAGCGTGCTGTCTCAGGTGGCAGAGCAGTTCACCAGGTAACGCCTTCATCTTTTGTCATATCTGACGCTTTCCCATCGCCACGTTGTTGAAACCGCGACAGCGCCTCAGAGGTAAACTGAGGCTGATCACTCATTTGTTCTAAACTGTCTGAGGCAGGGCCTTTCGCATCAGTGAGCTGAAGTCCGAGGTCACCAACAGGTTGGCGGCGTTGGAAAAGAGAGTGGAAAGTGAGTGATCAACAAAAAAGAGACGCATCCACAAAACTCTGATAGGGAACTCAAATGTATCGTCCGCCCTGTTTCAGTGGAGGGTTTGAAAGTGGTCGAAATCGAAAAATGTAAAAACGATCTGAAGAAACTTCGAGATGAGATGACTTCAAGAGGTGGAAGTAGGTGAGACTTCAAACATGGCATCACACCGATGACATTAAAACAGCAACGACAATAAAAGATTGATTTACTTTGTCTACTTCTGACCTCAGGGCAAGCTGTTCATGCAAATTCAATTTCTCGGAAGATGGAAAGAAGGTCACACCAAGAAGAGACGTCCCCACTTACCCAAAGGTACTTTTTCTTCACAACGCAGCCTCTGAAGTTCGCAAAAGGTGTGCGTGGATTTTCTGACCGTGTTCGTTTATCTGCCACATTCAGTACACACTTTCTCAGGAGACCATTGAGGCACTGAAGAAGCCAACGTTTGACGTTTGGCACTGGGAACATAATGAGGTTTGGTCATTTCCATCATTGCAGTTTAATTTTATCCCTCTTAACTCCAAGAAAAATGGCTGTCCCCCCATTTGTGGTGACAGATGTTGAGTTGTCTGGAGTTTATGTACCATGACTTGGGATTGGTGAAGGAATTTAACATGAACCCCATCATACTCAAACGCTGGCTGGTAAATAAAGCAGACGCACGTTAATCTACGCATTTCTGTTTGAAACACAGATTAATTTGATATTCTGTAACACAAAAACGGTTCGTGTACTTTATTTTTTTAGCTGGCAATACAAGAAAACTATCGCAACAATCCTTTCCACAACTTCCGTCACTGCTTCTGTGTTAGTCAGATGATGTACGGCATGATTCACCTTTGCAACCTGCAGGTATGGTACATATTTGTTCTGGGCCTTTCAAAAGTATTCATACGTCTTGAACTTTAAGTAGGATGCATGCAAAATTGAAGCTTGTTGTTTTATTGTGGCAAAACATGTAAAAAATTAAAGAGGTATGAAGCCCTGAATATATCTCAGTCTTTTTCACTAAAACCAGACATAAGATTCTTTAATTAAAGACAGTATTTACAGTAAATTTCCAGTAAATCTCCAGGCAACAGGCTTGTTTCATCACTCGTCATCCTGCAGGGGAAGCTGACCCTCACAGATCTGGGAATTTTAATGACAACAGCGGTGTGTCATGACCTGGACCACCCCGGCTACAACAACACGTAAGACTCACTCCCATGTCTGTAGCACTGTTGACATATGCAGCACTGGAGAAGCCCGCTGACCCCCGTTATGTTTTGATATACTCTGCACAACATTGTTGTTGATGATCTGTGAAACTAGTTCAGCCTGGAGAGAATTCAGGTATGAAAACATTCCCACTGAGCAAATCGTGTTGATACGTTTGTGTCTGAGTTTCATGCAGGTGAGAACCTTATCAGAAAAGCCTCACGAGAATTCAGATCCATTCTACTATGTCACATCAGATACCAAATCAACGCTCGCACAGAGCTGGCCGTGCGCTACAACGACATCTCCCCGCTGGAGAACCATCATTGTGCTGTGGCCTTTCAGATCCTTTCGCTTCCTGAGTGCAACATCTTTGCAAATGTTGATCCAGAGGCATTTAAAAGGATTCGGCAGGTGAGACGTTGGTCATGCTGAGTTTGTCTTGAATCTTTTGTACTGCTGTCACATCGATGTATCATTCTGATTCTGATTTCACGAGAAATCAGCAAAAATGTTCTTATTTCTGTCCAGACTCATGAAAAAAAACGTAACTTTTATAGACTTTTTTGTGGCATGATGATGGGTTCTCTGACAAACCCAGTATTTGGCAACAAAAACGTTAGTCAAAATAAATGCATGTGGGTACATTCTGCATGCTTGCTGTTAATCCATCCTCTGGGAATCCTCTCCCATCACTAAAGTCAACTCATCACCACGGAAGTGATGACTAGACAGCTTCGCCCCTGTCTTCTCCCAAGTGTCAAAGACATGCAGCTGCAGATCAGACGAGAAGACAACAAAGTCTATCAACAAAGTGCAGCCTAGGATGTCCTGGTGCCTGGAGCACATTTGGACACCTTATGCTTGAACATGGAGTCCATCATGGACAATCCGTGATGAGCACATTAGCACACTTTGGTACTACATGTATTGTCTTGTACCAAAGCAAAATGAGCTAAATATTCAGTACATACCAGTTCTGTAAACCTTGTATGGCTTTTCTTTCACTTCAGACTTATGCTCTTCTGCAGATCGGTCACGATTCAATCAATCCTGTGGCTGTAAAGTGACTGAATTTGACAACATTTAAGAGCTATGACTTCTTTTGAATGCTAGTGTATGTTGATTTCAAATCTAAATAATGATAAAAAAAACATCTTTGACTTTCTTTTCATGTTTTCAGGCTATTATCACCCTTATTCTGGCCACTGACATGGCCAGGCACGGTGAGATTCTTGAAGGCTTCAAGCAGAAACTGGACAACTTTGACTTTAGCAACGAGGACCACGTAATGTGTGTATGTAAACATTTTCACCGACAAAATCCCCATCCGTTTATGTTACTCTACTGCTACTCTTATGAGCCTTTTGTGACGAAATGCATTGCAATGAGCCAAAGTCAGACGCGACGCATTTCTGATGAATGAGAAATTAAAACTAGAAATACAAGCAAAGCAAATTATTTTCACAGCTCCATTTGTTTTAGTCCTCAGCTCTTGGACATGTTGAACTTGAGTTTGAACAGGCTTATGTTTATTATTTTAGTTGCAGAAGGTGTTGATCAAGTGCTGTGATATTTCCAACGAGGTGAGGCCAACTGAGGTTGCTGAGCCGTGGGTGGACTGTTTACTGGAGGAGTACTTCATGCAGGTGACTTGAGCTCCTCGGGAATTTCCTCTGACCAGAGCGATCAAGTCTTAACACGACAATATACTGATGCAGCGATCTCTGCGGTTTTAAGAGTGACAGGGAGAAGTCTGAGGGTCTTCCAGTAGCTCCCTTCATGGACAGAGACAAAGTTACCAAACCCACGGCTCAGATTGGATTCATCAAGTTTGTCCTCATCCCCATGTTTGAGACAGTCATGAAGGTACTGGACAAATGTGAATTGCTGATACAGCACTCTCTTTTCTAAATAAAAATCATGTTATTCACTCTGCATGTCTATGTTGACCAGCTATTCCCTCAGATTGAAGAAATCATGGTTCAACCTTTGAGAGACTCTCGAGACCATTATGAGGAGCTGAAGCAGCTTGAAGACTCAATGACAGAGGTAGGATTTGTCCTTTTTTGTTTTTGTTTTTTTTTTGCTTTACACCCCTTATTTCGTTCAATTTGGCTGCATAGAGAAAGCAGTGTGAGAGACGCTGTGTGATACAATCGTCAGTCTCAATGAACATCAAATTATTGACATTTTTCCAAATCACTCAGGATGCTGGCTGCTTCTTCCTGAGATGCATTTGTTCCTGAAATCACTCAGTTCAGCAACATTCAAAAAATAGTGGAGGCGCAGGAAACAGTAGGGAGGATTTTTGCATGGGATATAAAAAACAAAAAACAAACACTCATAAACATCCAACTCTCCCTGTCCTCCAGCCAGGCAATCCTAAATACAAACCCAAGTAATAAAACCAATCTTTTCTCCTCATTCTTTGCCAGAAAACAAATAAGAACATTTTCCCACTAAATGGTCGCTTTATAGTTCCAGTGTGAAACTTTCAGAGACATCTATTTGCAGAAACGCATGACATCCCCAAACTACGCTTTTGTATGTTTCAAGTTTTGTAGCAGTCAGAATCATTGTTTTTATGTTGTTCGAGGGAAACCAAGTTGTCGTCTCGATGCTACAGTAACGCGAGAATAAATGAACAAAAACTGTTACTGTTTACATCCAATAAAACAATAAAAAGCCTCTCTTACTCTTGTGAAATCTGCCATCGCTCAACTAGTCTAAACACACACAGAACACTGACAACACACACTTTTAATCAAGATTAAGATAAGAGTTTATGAGCATTTTCAAGATCTTAAAGTTCTACACGATTACAAAGTTCATTGGCAATAAACAGACATAATTACTTTACAACTTGAATTGTAATTCCTAATTCTGCCCACCTGTTATGGTGTATAGAAGGAAGATTGCATAGTGCCAACATGATAAAAACAAAAAACAAAAACACACCATAAGCATTCTCCCACTTTTCCCTGATGGCATACAAAAGGCTGTGAAAAACTCTAAGTCTTCACTCACACCAGCAGAAATCAAAGCTAGCATGTGCTGACAGATTAGATCAGTGCATGAGGATTTGATTGGGAAACTATAATGAAGAGAGTCTGTTTTCCTCTGTACCAGGATGAAGTCACTCAAACACACACAAACACACACACGCACACAAACACAGGCTCTCGTCACATGCAAATGTAAAAATATAATTTGTTCAATGAGGCAGAGAAGGAAAGAAAAATGTAAATATGTCTGTAGGTTTTGAGACAAATTATGGTTTCTGTGTAAAGTAACATCAAATGAATTCTTAGTTGTGTTTTGTGTGTTTTACTGAGCGCAGCGAGGGCTCCGACAACATTTATAATCAGGAATGTGCTGCACTTTCGCCACGTCTGGTTTGTCATTTTAGCTTTAAGAGATCAATTTGCTCCCATAATCCCATATAATTGAGTTTCCTGGCAAATCTAAATCTTTCACTTTGAAAGCAGGCATGAAATGTTTCAGACAGCTTACATGAAAGACAGAAACAAAAAATGTTTGAGTTCAGCTGTGACAGAAAAGACTTCAAATTTAATCTTGTCATTGGCGAAAACAAACTGGTGAAATGTTGCGTATTTAATCTTCTCTTTTTTGCCCCTGCAGTTGAAGTTGAAGAGCTGAAATCATAACTTCTTTGATGTATTTGAACTTTGATGTATTTCATAGATTAACTCCTCACTGACAACCTGGCTCTGAAACTTTGTTTCTTGCAGAAGCATTCAAAGGACCATTTATATATTTTTTTGAATGTTATGAGACAGACCAACTCAGTGTAGGACATATTTAATATCCCTGAAGGATTTTTGTTTCTCATGGGTTTGTTCATAGATTCTCCTCATCAAATTTGACTAAGACCTAGCCATTTTGGAAAGAATTAGTTTTTTTGGCTCTTGAAGTGCAAACCTAGTAGAAAAATATCCCCCAAAACCTGCAGTCAATCAGGCAAACATGGCAACAAAGTCTTGAATCAGGGTTTTCAAGTTTTGTTTTTTAAAACATTTTGAGCACAATGTAGAATTTTCTCTTGTACCGCCAAATAACTTGAACTCTGTGGTTGTAATGTTATGAGAAGCAAAAAATTGAAAAAGGAACTTTTGCAAAACCCTGAATCGAGGTTTTTCTATATTGAACCATCCTGCACTGTCTACTTATCTAAAACCCAGGCTTAACATAAACTTTTGTCCTTGAGGTAAAATAATTCCTGTCTGCCTAAATTTGTTTTTTTTGTTTTTTTATTGTTTTTGTTATTATTATTGCAGGAGTCGTCTTTCATGAGCCGATTAAAGAAAGACTTGAAAAGTGAGTGAGGCCCCGGTGAAGACATCCAGTGCTGCATACTGAAGATGACAGCTGAAGCAGAGGCCTAAGATAAAAGCGACACAGCTCTGCAGCATGCTGAACTAAAATTAGGCAATGCATTTCTCGAACTTTGACTTTGATTTTTACAGCAGATGATGGAGGGAGGTGCTGACCTCCCAGCATATTTATGCCATGAAAGCACCAGCCTCCATAAATTTGAATTTTAGTTTTTTTGTTGTTGTTTTTTTTGGCAAAAGAGTCTAAGGGGATCACTTTCTCCAAACAGAAAGTAATTTATTTTAATTTATTATGTGCTTTCACAATCTATAGAACAAGTTTTCTAGTTTACCAAAGTTTTAGCTGTTTAAATAAATAAAATGGTCCAGAGTGGCGCATTTTAAATAAAAATCTTGGTATCACAAATGAATGTTTTTCCCACGAAATTATACAAAGTCATATTTAATTGTCCTTTTGCATTTACCTTTTTAGTGAAGTGCAGTGCATGAAGTGTGTTATAAAGAGTGCAAGTCGCCAAGCCTTGCATACTTTCTGCTCAATATAATGTATATATGAGAAATAAGAAAATGTTCCAACTATTTAGGAACTCCTGCTGCACCAGATTGTACACAGTAAAGAGCTACAACAGCAGCATTTGTGTACACACTAAATATTCATCTACTTACATTTTTATTCTAATTTTGTCATTTCTGCTGCTGTTTGAGTGAAGGCCACAGCTGAATTTTTATGTTGATTGTTAAAACATTAAACTTAAGTTTTTATAACTGTCACAAACATGTAATTACGGTGAAGGGCTCAGTTTACCATGATTAGAGAATTTGCTTAAAACCTAGTACTGTACGGTGTTTGGTCGGTCCTGCAGATCGTAACAATCTGCTCTAAAATGTAATTCAGCAAAACTCAATTCAACTTTGTATGCTGTCCTAGTTCACAACAGACATAATCTCAAGTTTAATCCAGTTCATTTCAACATTTCTATAAAGTTATGTCAAATGCAAATTTGATCCAGTTTTAATGCAGTGCAGTCAGTCAGCAGCTTTTACAAAAAAATCACAAGCCAGCCAATTGCACCCAATCTTCACTCTGATTTGGACCTTCATCCTGAGAAAACACAGGGAGACAGAGAAGCCAAAATAAACTCTCCTTTAATAGGAAAAAACCTCAAGTATCCGTAATTTGCCTAGTCCAGATTAAAACTAAACAGGCAGGAAAATACATGGAACAATGTGGGACCTGAAGTGGCAATTAACTCAAAAATAGTCCCAACTGTTAATGGAGAACAAACTGGAAAAATCAAACTGTGAAAACTGGTCCTAAGCTGAGACCACCCAAACTAAGCTAAAACATAGTTTCAGCCTCAGTCTTAAAAATAGACAGGGTGTCTGGCTCGCAGATAAAGTCTGGGAGTTGGCTCCACTGAAGAACAGCCTGATAACTTCGAGACCTGCCTCCCGTTCTAGAAGCTGCAGGAACCACAAATAAAACCTGCAGTCTGGGAGTGAAGGGCTGTGCTGGAAATAAAAGGAACTATGAAGCCGTTAAGATAAGATTGAGCCAGACTATTCATGGCTTTACATGTAAAAACAAAGTTTAAGTTTTAGATATCATCAAGAAAATTTTCCTCGGATCATTTGAAGGATTTCAAGGTAATTTTTTTAAACCTCATTATGACAATAGCCCAGCTACAAATTGACAATATACCCTGGTTTGATGTTCTGTGTCACTTTCTGCACCTACTTTTGGCCATTTTCTGCAAATAGAGAAGGAAGAGGAAGGTCGGTGTCCTGAAACTTTTGGATGTGTCCCTGGCACAACACACAAGAATCAAATGGCTCAATTACATTTATGCGGGAAAGTTCTCCACAGTCTAGCGAATGACCTCAGTATTTTACTCAGGCGTGCTGAAGCAGAAACACTTCAGGTTCTTGATCAGCCTCAAGAACCTGATCTAAATGCAGTGTTTATACAGCATAAATAAAACCTTCACTGTGAACGGGATTAATTAATTAAAAAGCCTTTCTCCACATAACCATGGACTGTCACTTTGGCATAATCATTCCTACTTTAAAGTATCCATTAACCATTTCTGCACATCTCATGTCTTCGGGAAGACGGTCGGGAGCCGATGCGTGCCGAAACTAAACACTGCCTCACCTTGTTTAGTTCTTGTCAATTTAAGAGATGGTGTGATAGGATCCACTTTTTGAGGTATTCGTCAGGACTCTGATGGAGGCATTTTGAATGAGCTGCATTAGTGGAATGCTTTTTTTTTTTTACCGGTAAAAACATGTGACAGTAAAGTAACCTTCTCAGGTAATGGCAGGCACCAGTTTTTTCTGTCTTGTTTTGACAGAAAAACAAAACCTATGCTTTGATGTCCCACATCTTCCCCTCTCTGAACACATTCTCAGTCTGCAGCAGAATACAACAACTTCAAAATAGTCATATGTAAAAGTCCAGGCAAAGCATGACAAGTCGTAGGAACAAGTTAGTGGCTGGTTTTCATAGCCGTGAATGCTGCGTCGTGCAGTGCGTAGAAAACCCCATCATCACTATCCGATGTGTTTCATTCAGCTGTTCTACAGCAAACGCCTGAAACACCTCTCATGCGTCAAACTCATCCCTACTTTTTCCAAGTGACGACAACCCAAAGGTGTAGTTATGGAAACTCTCTCCACAATCCACACCCACTTTTCCTGCCATAGTTTCCTTGCGAACCACATGGACGGTGGTGGTTTTCCTCCAGGTACTTCACGCTGTTTTTATGGATGCCTTTTTATGCAGCATGTTGTAAATTACTCTGTTATTTCTTTACCTTTAGGCTACATCTGACATCCACTAAATGCCACCTGTGTAGTTCTGATGAAATTATATGACTACACACCGGCAAACAGCGCGGATCAGCAATGTTTGTACTCTACTTGAAGTGGAAGGTTAGCCTGAATTTTTTTTTTTTTTTTAATTTATGTAGCATGACTAAACTGCATTTGCAGCCCATCAGTGTGCAATCTATTTTGATTAATGTGCTCATTTGCCTGTCAGTTTGAGTGTTATTCCCGACTTAAGCTACTAAAGAGATAATCTTGAGGCAACAACAGAGAAAACAGCAGAGCACATGCTTCAGTGACTGTTCAGATGAAAGAGGAGAAAAAGCTTGTTTTGGACTTGAATAAAGGTAATTACTCACCACCTTCACCACATTGCGTGACAGAGTGTTGGGATTTATCCTGTAAGGAATGCTGTAATCAAATGATGCTTTATGTCATCATATTACTGCCCTGTTTATTGCAATGCCACCTATAAATAAAATGAGTCCTATATACTTAATGCCTAAGACATGCTTAATTACAAATAGATGATGGAACGTGTTCATTTTAGAGATTCGTTTTGTGAAATGCAAGCGGCTTTCAATCTCTCTTTTTTCTTTTCTTTTTCCTTTATTTTATTTTTTTATTTTTTTTACAACAGTGAGTTGGGCCAGTCTCTAACTTGTTGACTGGTGTTTTTCATGAAATCAACACTTATTAAATCTGCTCATATTTAAACCTCTGTAGCTGCTTTGTTTGCCTGCAGGCAGGGTGTCACATCGCAGCACGACACTTCAGCTGCTCTGTTTGTGGATATGAAGGGAAATACATTAATTATGTCTGAAATAGTTTAGCATTTAATGAGTGTTTATATATATGTCTGTGGCTATACCCTGTTGGTTTAATTTCATCCTGTTTTTTCTGATATTGCTGGTTGTTTATTTCCACCTATTTCTTTTTTCTATTTTCTCATGCTGAGCTAAGAAGCTGCTTTATGTGTGCGTGTTTTTTTGTTTGGTTTTTTTTTTTGCAATTAAACCACAGACCTTCAGTGTTCTGAGCAGAAATGTCACATACCTCCCACAGCTTTCATTGAGCTCTAAATCTGCACTGGTGGTCTCACACATCCTGATCTCGGAGCCAGGAGAGAGTTGGAAAAAGAAACACAGGGTAATTTGATCACGCTTAATCCTTTTTATCTGGTTTCATCCACACTTTATCAGATTAAAGAGCATGTGAGAAACGCACAGTCAGGAATGCTGACTGAAACTGATAAAATGTTTGTTGCTTGAAAAGAAAAAGGGGAAAACCCACTTTGTGTGACAGCACAGGTAATTTCGTGTAAATGATGATGATACAGTGATTGACATGTTGTGACTTTTGATTATTTGTAACACAGACAAGATAAAATTTCCAACAAATGATACCAAGCAGGGTCTCTTGTAATTTGAATGCCATTGTTGTATCCAAATTTTGCAAATGTACTCTTTGTTGCTGTATTTATATGACACTTCAGGCTCCAAAGATTCAGTCATCCAAAATGTTCTCTGGTTACAGGACAAAGGCAAGACTGGCCTGTTTTCATCTGACCAAACAAATCATGCAAACAAAGGCGAGCGAGCAGGAGGGATGGCTAAATTATCCAGGAACTGACACCCACACTCCCAAGAATGCTGAGCTCCTTGTTTGACCATTAAACTTTGAGGACACAAAGCTGGATTTACTGATGACAGCTACATCCCTGCTAATAATGGCAAAACGTCAAAGGTCACGAGGGAGAGTAAAGGATATACAGTATTTCTACATTTTTGCACCAGCACTTCGAGACCCGGTGGAGGAGAGAGAGCGCGAAAAGCCTTGGAGTGTGGAGGGCTGTGTAAAAACATTTTCACCCTCGGGTGAAACTTCAGTAAATTCTGTTGGTTTTTTTCTGATAGAAGAGCTCAAATGTGTTCAGAAATGTGAAGTGGTTGGGTAACTTGCGTTCACAGATGAGCTCCATCGAGTCTGATTGAGCTTAAACTGTTCTGCAAAGCAGAAAAAAGTACAATTGCAGTAAGTAAGCATTTCAGGCTACAGATGGGTAAAGATGATGGAGACATAGACAAAAAAAAAAAAAAGAAACCTTGCATCTATAACCGCAAGCAAAACTTGCTTCTACAAAACACTGATTCGGACAACTGAATATCTCTTCACTTTTTAGGGTTTTTTTCTTGCTGTTGTTTAAAGAACTTAAGTATATCTTCTAGATTCTTGGATGAATTGATGTGCATGAACACAAAGGTTGTGCCATGTAGTATTTAGTGGTGTGTGTCCTTATCAGCATGAGGTTTGTAAAATTATTAGAAGAGCGTGTGCTAAAACGACATTAATAACTTTGGTTCTGATTTGAAAATTGTAAATATGGTCAATTTATGGCATAAATTGACCAGTGAGGTTCTACCTAATGAGCCTCACTGTATGTTGTTGAATTATAATTTATATCTCAGCCGACATAGATGCACGCTGTCAAAAAAAACATAGCAATAAGACAAAAAAACCAAATGACCTCGGGAAAACCACACGGAGGCTCCAACAGAGTTTCTGGGATTCCCAAAGGGACTGCATGACATTAAGAGGGTTTTTTTTCTCTGACTGTGTTCCAGACAGGAATGTTAAAATGATGCAACAACCAGCTGGGTGTTGGCAAAACCACCAACAGCCATGCTGTAATTAATTTGCTGCACATAATCTTGTGAAACCCTCAACTTTACTCTGGCAGACTCGTACTCGCATTATTGCGGGGATTTTTGCAACAGTTTTGAAAATAAAACCTAGAAAATGAATAATTTTGGGAGTGTTTGCACCACGTATCCCAAAACAAAAGATTATTTAGAATTTTACTTTTTCAGCTGTTGAATAATGTTTGTATAGGGCAGCTTACAGTTCGGTGAAAAAGCACAGTTTTCATCTTTAAAACTCTCCCAGGAAAGCCGTTTTTGGCCCGATCTCTTTCTTATTGTTTTATGACCACTTTTACGTCTACATATATTAATGACTTTGTTTCTTATCTTTTCTTGATCATGTGGGACAAAATGTGTTTCTTTTTGCAAACATCATTTTGTCAGACAGGTTCGATTTGTTGCATAAATAGGCATGTCATGTTGCGACTGAAAATTTATCAAAGGAGCTTGCTAAGAAACAAGAAGACAAGAGAAACTGAGCATCAGGCCAGAACAACCACAGTGAAGCAATTATGAAAGGAAATCAACAGAAAGTTCAGACTATTTAAGCAATTTCGTGATTTTACAGGTCATGATCATAGTTTGCTAAAAACGTGTTAACAGTTAGCTCATGATTTAACAAGAGGTGGTGGTATTTATGTTATTAAAAAGAACCACATTGACTTGAAAAGATTATTTTCTCTTAGTAAACCAAATGAATAAAATCTTGTCCCTTGTTGCTACATTGGTCTTTTTCCATTTCCTGCCCAGTTGTTGCCATTATTGCTTTTATGTAAACCAGTCATGGTCGACTTTGGAAACCCGGAAAGAAGGCCGAGATATGAACATTTTTTCTTCAGCAATTTCAAATGTTATAAAAGGATTTTCATTTGTCCAGAATTATCTAATGCCATCCACCTCATCATCACTGTGCTGTATCAGCAGCACGGTGTTGTCCTTCAACACAGTTGGCTGTGACTTTTCAAAGTACAGAGACTGCTTTGAGGTTTGCACCCTGCCAGATTTTCTGCTGCTCTAATCTCTGTAAAGGCCAAACCAAGAAGCAAACAGGAACGATCGCCTTGCAATGCTCATTTATCAACAGCACAGACTCAGCACAAAGGTCAAGCAGGACACTCACTATAGCTGCACCAAAAGCCACAGTTCAAGTTGAAAACTAACTTTAGAAAAACTAACTTGGAATTTTTTTTTTTTGCTCTACCACTAAATTATTTTCAATTACAGGTATATAACTATAGCTGTTTCCAAAAAGGAGTTGGTTAAGGATAGAAATACATCACGGTCTGGCACAAAACCATCAAAAAAAACAGTTTTCTGCTGATGGGGACAGTTCCTGCAATATTCCCTTTACCATCCCAAAATATCCTTCAAATTAAATATGTACTCTAGCTTCACTCTGCAAGTTGAGAACCGACGCTTCAATGCTTGAACCCTAATGTGGATATGTGAGACATTGGAATATAATATTAGGTTTCTCCAAACGAAACTCTACAGAATAAAGCGGCTTAAAATAACCACAGCAATTCAGCAGAATTATACGTCTTGACATCTTAATGTCTTTGCAAAATATGATTTTCTATGACCACATTCTTTAACTATCCAATGGAACATAGAGGCATCTGATTAAAAAATAAAAAAATAAACTTTCCATTTACCTGCATGCCACCATGTCGTTTGTATCTTTTACAACCCTGGCTCCCTCATGCTCACAAAGAACTACTTCTTCTTCTCTTGTTACATATTTTATCAGAGAATGACCTGAGTGACCTGAAAGCTGCACAGGCTGTTTGCAGTTTTGTCCACATAATGTATTTTCATGCCAAGAAAGCATGTCAAGTACTTGCTGTTGCTGTTTAAGTTGTTTTTTTAACTTGTTTAGAATCAGTACATAGCTGAGATTTATCACTTGATAATTAAGTGCATGCTGTTCTTATCTTGCAAATTTAGAGGAAAATATTGTGTGTTAAGCTAAAAATGAAAAACATCCGCAAAGCAACCCAAAAAGGAGGGAAAATATTTGTCTATGAAAAGCTCGGACGTTGTTGAGAAACACACTGGCATTTTCCTTTGCGAGAAAAACATGTTTTCATTTGCAACCCCCGAGGTCATTGCATCGTAGTCCAATATCCAATTGTGTTACAGACAATTAAAACATTTCCATGTAGTTGAACGACTTTATGTTTCACTTGTTAATTTAAAATCTATAAAAGAAACGTTTTGCTCTCTTCATCTGAAATGTCCTCCTCTCATACTGTACCAGCAAAACAAACGGTTTTAGCTGCTTTTCTGGGTGAAACGGCACAACCAACCGTTTTCCCCACTGAGCAGGGAACAAAGAACCAGCAAAGAAAACACACACACACGATGCAAAATGAAACGCACCATCAGACTGAAGCTCAAAACATGTCACACAGTTTGCTCAAGGAAAGACCTTCACCGGTTTGTTTACAGCGCAATAATCTGGAGCAGAGATCTTGATTGTGTGCTGGCAGAACATCAGCAGCCGTGCCGTGACTCAACGGCCACACAGCAATTACACTGGCCTCTTATCTGTATGAATAGGAGGCCTGTTGCGGCTGCAGAGCTGGCTAAAAGACAGATGGACGTATGGAGAACAGTTACATAAAACAAGGCCAATTCCAAAAAGTGCTTTGATGTCCTCCTTCAATAATCTCATGAGCTTTGTATTTTGTTAAAAACAATGAAAGCTTCTTTTCAATAGGATTTATGATCTATTTAAGCTTACACGACCCTACCAAACAGCTAACGTCCACGGTAAAACTGAATTCTTCATTTATTCTGGTATTTGAATCTAAAAATTTAACCTTTATATTGAATACATTTCAAAAGAGAAGAAAACATGACCAATGGCAAAATCACCACCAATTAAACACACCAAAACCATTTGGATGATTTGTACTTCAGTATTAATGCTAAGTCACTGAGAGCGTTCGGGACAATCCAATGAGCGATCCATAACTTTTTGCAGGGATATAAAATCACGTGACACAGAGGAACATTTCTATACACTTCACTCTTCTTCCTTTATGGGAGGGATTAGAAGAGACTCTACCAGCTGAGGGACTGAAGTCCTTTGGCATGAAGGCTGTTTTTACTTCAAATCTTCTAAAAACAGATAAGAGTTAACTTGCCATTCCAGGAATGTGTAGTGCGCAGTGATCTGCATGAGACAGGAAATCGCAACAAGAAAAGTAGCTGCTTCTCTACAATTGCCCACATCTGTAGTTGTCACAATCCCAAGAGCTTAATTAGAAGGCTGCTGAACTCAAGTTGGATCTAATTAAGCATTTAGGATCATTACGTCCTTAACGACTGAGAAACTGTAGAGTTGTAGAGTTACGGCCGTAATTACAAAGTTTAAAATAAATAAAAATGGTTGTTTGACTGAAGTGTATCTTGTCAACAAAAGCAGTGAGGAAGACGGTAAGTGTCATGATTTGCAATAGTTGTAGGCTCGGATCCAGAAGCAGAGAGGTGAGGTAGCAACTTAAATTTGATGATTTAACAAATATAATTAGCAAGTGCAAGTCCAGGCAGCACAGGTGAGCACTGTAACTCGAACTCAAGCACTGGTAAAACAACAAAATGTTGGTAAAACAACAAAATGTTTCACAACAAAGACGATGACAACCAGAAGTGGATTGCTAAAGATCTACATGCTGACAAGTTCTTTTTCAAAATGGTCATCAAAAAGAAAAGGGTTCACAAGAGTAACCATTTAATGTCATTTATTTATTTTTTTTGTTGCTGAAGTGCACTGAGACCAGAAGTGGGCAGAGGTCCCCAAATAATGTGGCCAAGTAAGAGTAGCGCTGCTTCAGCACATTGCGACTCAAGTAAAATAGTCATTCAATAAATGACTCAAATAAGAGTTGGTAAAAAAAGGTTGAGTAACTCATAATTTGGTAAATATGGAGTAGTTGAAATTACTCAAGAAAAACTGAAAAGTACAGTTCTGTCGAACTACTCCTAAAAGGACACTTTTCCCAAATGTTTTTCCAAGTAAATGTAGCTGAATAAATGTCAGCGATCCATCTCTGACTGAGACACGGCTGATTTCTGGACTGGAAGCAGTGGAACGTCAATGCTTTTGAATAAAACGCTTTGGAGAGTCGTTGGCCGCCATGACTTGGTGCATTACTGCGGGCTTGCTTCTCTTTGTGTGCTCTGGGGAACTCTTTAGGACTGAACAGAATCATGGAGTCTTTTAAACAAAAGAACATGAAGTTTTTCTTAACAACTTCACCATTGACTTGGTTGCCCGTGCCAGAAAGCTTAAAATGAATTGTGAGCTATAGGTCATTATTGGATATGCCAGCAGGATAAAGTTCCAAAACCATTTTTCATGGCCATCTCATATATGTTGATACCGTTAGCAACATTACATATCGCACAAAACATCTTAGACACTGATTGAGGAGACACAAACAGTTACCAACATCTCATGTTTCTCCTTGTGGTTATGACTTTATGTTGGATGATTTTCAAGACATACTTTGTTAAATTGGCATTCACAGTCTGATTTTCTTTGGGTATTTAGTCTTAAGAACTTTACATCCTGCATTCAGTATAGGTTTGTGGTTATGTCAAGCCACAGAGCATGAGCTTTACTGGTTTTGTCTGTCTTCAAAAGTCTTCGGGTAAGAAGATTTGATATCTCATAATGACTTAAATTCATTCATTTATCTGTATCATTTACCACAGTTCCTGGAGAGAAACTGCAATCTCCAAACAGAAAGTCCTCAATTTGGATTGAGAACTAGGAGCTTACTGCTGAGAGGCGATGACGCTAAATACTTCAGCAACCTAATAAAAAAATAACAATAAAAAAGTTAGACAAAAACTGGGTTTGTGAGTCACCCCTGAATGACTTCACACAAGCTTTTTAAAATCTCCCCTCCCCACTGTGAAGCAGTAGTAATTTATCCTCCAAACCCAGTAGTCTGAGAGTATTATTAATTAAATATGAAGGAGGCCTTCATGGCATACCGAACAGATGTTGTGAGTCATGTCGCTCCTTAGAACAAAGACTTTAATTAACAACATCTGATGCAGGGAGAGGGTACGTCCATCTATTCCCAACAACCGTTAACGTAAACAGCAATGAGCTACAACTATGAGCATCTTGGTTTTTCTTTGATCGTCTCTTCAAGAAGCACAAATATAGCTGAGTCAGTGTGCAAAAGTTTGTTTTAAACAAATCACTGTAAGATTTTGTTTTTAGGAAAATTTATTTGTCACTTGTAAAAAATAAATAAATAAATAAAAAAAACCCGGGGTTGTTAAACTTTTCCAGACATGTTCAGACAAGCAATAATGGAGCTTTTGTCTCCAAAGCATACAGAAGAGGCTCAAAGTATTTGTATGTGAATCTTACGGAAACAAAGAGAGGGGTAGCTCCACCTGAGCTATCAGATCATAACAGCTTCAGCCTGCCATAATGGGGAAGGATAAATGATACTTTCCTACGCCTGTGTTTAAAGGAGGATTGCCTTTCATCTTCCCCTGGGACTCTGCCAGGAAAGATTCACTCTGTGGAGTTTTGAAAGCGCCTCGCCATAAGCCCAAGCATGTTTATTTGTTTTTACAATTCAAAAAGAGTTTTGTGTTTTTCTCCTCCCGATGGTGTATTTGGAACTCCTCTCTCTCCCTCTGTGATTAACTTTAAGGGAATTTCCATGGAGTACAGTGCTCACAAGTTATTGTGTGGGGCTGGGGAACCATATGGTAGAATGTTTTCTGAGGAACTGCAGACATTGGTTAGCCAGGGCTCCTTTTTTACCTTTCACCCCGACCCTACTGACTAAGGAACATCTGGATAACAGAATCCAAAAGTCTATCATCATCAAGTTATGGGACGTCAAATGTAATCATGACAAACAAAATCTAAATCTAAGTTTAATTTTTTGTAGCCAAACTATACATAATCAGAAGCTGCTTTACTACACCTTGCTGAACTGGAGAACCTGGACTAAACCTGCAGATGCATGGTATTTTTGTGCATGGTGTTGCACTGCAAACTGTTTGGCAGAGACATTTAACTTGTCCGTGTGGGTATTGGGAAATTTCAGTCAATCTTGAACATGTTTGAAGGGTCTGTTAGACTTGAACGTTGGAGGTTAATGGTTTGTTGTTGTAGAAGAACGTGCAAACTAAAGGATGAACTGAGGAAAACAGTTTGTGTCAGATAAGTGAAACCTGCACATGATCGGGTGTCCCGTCAGAACAGTGATCCCAGACTCATCAGAACAGGCTTTGAAATGGATAAAGCGGGCTTGTAATAAGCCGGCGGAAAGCCAAACCTCAACTCCATTGAAAATTTCTGGAATTACTCAAAGCTGGGTATTTGCTGGGAAACTTACCAGCTTGCTGATGGCTTAAAAAAAGGGTGTGGTTTCTCTGCGACGTGCAGCGGTGCATTTTATCCAAATATTGGCGAGGGTGTGAGTACGCATGTCAGCCTTGTTGTGTCATATTTTGGCTTGCGTGGATCAGAGAAATTCTAACATTAGCTTGAACTTGGATATCCAATTGTTCAATCTATTTTAGTTTTGTATTGTACTAGCTGTCATTGTGAGAGAAAAAAAATATTTTAAATCTCATCAAAACAACCTCATACGCTGTCTCTAGTAAGTAACAAAATCATCTTTCAGCTTTTCTCTTTGTTCCACCATGCAAGCCTGTGCTCCAAAAGGGTTTGCTGCGGCCCCGGAGCCCCACAATGTGTAAGAGGATATCTTGACTCAGGCTTCAGCAGGGAGCTCAGTGAGCAACTGGTTGCTGGCCTCAACACACTGACAGTTAAACTGAGGGAAGGAAAAAAGAAGTGAGGCACAGATATGAAAATATCATCAGAGGGAGCGGGAAGCAGCCCACAATCCTAGTGTAAACACCGCACACTCTCAAAAACACATACGCGCTCTAACACTTCTGGCATCTGTTTGAGGGAAAGATCAGCGATAAACCACAGCACTTGGCTCTTCCCCACTCTCTGCCCTCGCTCTGCAGCGCTGCAGAGGTGAAATACCATCAGACTGTTGGTTTTGGAGAGGTTTTGACTGCACCAGAATAGTTTGCTGAGGCAAATCAGCATAAAGAAAATTTGTATTGGACTCCTTGATGAATAGTTGTTTGTGAAAGCAAGAAAATCTTTTGCAAATGTAGATATTTTTTCTCAATATTTTTCTTTTATCCTCTTGGTCCAATACATGAAGAAAAATATTTCTGTTTCGGGCAGTTTAAGTTGTAAAACAATCACCCCGTGCTTTTTGTCCTTAACTTACAGCAAAAATTGCTGTTTTGTTGAAAGCTTCTGCCTGGGTGACACAAATCCCTCCCCGTCAAATTAAGCAATTTAAAGCTCTCTTTTCAAATGCTCTCACACGCGTGCGTGCGTTTGCACGTACGCACGCGTACGGAATGCAGTATTAGCGCCTCAGCTGGGGTCAAATCCAAATAAGAGGAATGTTGCCAAATAAAAGGCTGAAAATACTTCACATTTCTCACAGCAAGATAGGAAATGCCAGTTCAGGATCACTTTGCAAACACCGTGATCAAGATTTTTTTATTTATTTTTTTAAACTAAACTAAAGGCTCAAGTAGTGTTTACCGATAAATGAGTGCAGTCCCTTTTAAACAAAGCAGAGATTTAAAGCTGTTTCCAGAAGTCATAACTGCAGGCGATTGGAGAAATTAGCGTGTTTAGTCAATGAACTTCTGCAGCTGTGCTATTAGGATGAGCTACATGAATGTGAGGAGACTGACAAGACAAAACTCTGGTCTCCTTCTCATGGGAAGTGTCTTCTGGAGTCTAAACTGCTTCCCAGCTTCGCCCTATTAATGGGATATATATTCCATTACCAGTAATATGCATTCCTATTATTGTGGTATGCCTGTCCATTGAAAAAAAGCTTGTATATCAATTGTATTTCATTTCCTCTTGCGCTGTCTGATAGCAGAATTACTCAACAACTGTTCTGCTTCTCATTCACTGACAGACAAAATAATGAGGCGAAATGCTGACATGGTTAACCATACACCTCAGATTGTGCCAGTGATTACCACAGGACAACATGGTTGTTAATCATAAACTTCTTCTGTACACTGAAGCTTGTGTCTGTTTTTGCTATCAGTCTGAATAACCTCTGTTAAATAGTCTCGCGGAACCGGACTATGAACTGCTGCGTGCATTGTAGACTGATTTTAGAATGATGCAAGTGCGGCAAATAGACTTGTGTACTTGCAAATAGACATTTTGAACCGTGTTAATTATGTAATTAAAGGGGAAAACAACACAAAACTTTGGCTGATGGCATAATAGAAATTCTATTGCAGGTGTAATAAGGTTTGAGACCCAAGAGAAGGAAACATGCATGTCATTGCTTTCTCTTGGTCCATACTTCTTCATATGTTTGCATGCTAGACATAACTGATGAGTGCTTGAGCATGACACTTCAAAACAAAGGGGAGTGTTTGAATTACCTCCATTCCTCAAACCTACCAGGACCCATGACTCAGCTTGGTTTCTCGGTTCCACCTAACAATGTTTGCACTGCTGCAAAGTCTTCTGTTTGCCTTCCCCTTGGCTGAAGCAACTACTTCTGGGTTCCAGCGGCTCCAAAGAGCTGGCTCTTTTGGGGTCACCAATAAAGGGCTCGGCTCAACCTGATTGCAGTGCTTCAGCATGACCATGTCAAAGACAAAGTGTCTTTGACAGTTTCTCCAACACCTCAGAGACAATAAAGAGGAAATCTGCCTATTTGTGGTCAGATGATAGGCAAGTTTTATCAACATTGGCATCTCTTTAAAGAGGTTTGTCAAGATTTCTTTTGAAGGAGCTACAAGGACAAATTAAAAAGAAGAAAACACAGCAGTACAGGCTTCCGTGTACTCAGGCGTGATGTTCAGATTCTGTGAGCCGCGAGGACACCAAGCACAAAGTCTGCAGACAGTTGAAAGAATAAAATAAAAAATAAAAAAAACAAAACAAAGTGGTTATTCAACCAAACTACTTTAGGGATGAAGCTCCCTATGTTTGCCATCCCTACAGATGGCATCAATACATACTAGAGAAAAAACATCAATTAACTTGTTAAAAGACTCGCCTCTGGCATTATTTGCATCACAGTTCAGGTGCCCAGGCAATAGCTGGCAGCGACTCTTTGCTCAAAGCAAGCAGTCACAAGGACGCACAGCGTGACTGTCACTCTATGAGCCACACTGACAGGTGACAGGTTGGTGTCACGTACAAAACAGTTTGATGTGAACAGTTTCCCGCCAAACAGTGAATTGGGCAACATCGAGCACGAGTACGCAATCATAAAAACTGACCTTTGCACTTTAAACTGGCATTTACTGTAGACACCTTCTGTCCATCCCTGTGTGACTAACCAAGGCCTTGAGGGGGTTTGAAATCAATGCACTTCTACAACACCTCCTTGCCACCATGCAAGCCAGTGACAGTTTATTTATTTATTTAGTGCTCTTATCTTCTTTACACTGATGAAACAACGAGTAGTTTTCCCGCAAATGCGGAAATTGCTGACATTCGCATCAGATGATTGTCAACATAGAAGTCTGCAATAATGCAGTAAAGACCATAGCCAGCCAACAATGAACAAAGATAATGATGCAAAATGAAGCATGTGAATGCATCCACATTTTAAAAAAAAGTATTTGAGAGAAGTTTAAAAATCAATAAAATAGTGTTCACTTGAAATTTTACAATTCATTATTTTTCTAAAAGTAAGTCTGACCTACTATGCCTGCATTGCAATTTACAACAATGTTTCAAATGCATTGCTGTGTTATGGACCGACTTTGTTTTAAATTACTTTTGTGTTTGATGTAAATTTTATTACATAATTGCAATGGTTCATATCAAATAAATGTGTGTGTTCTATCACCATATTCCTATAAAAAGTGTGTTTTTTAATAATGGCAGAGATCTGTTTTTGTTTTGCACCTTTCTTACAAGCTGTTAGCTGGAAAACCGTTGTTTCATCAAATTGAAGAGTCGCCTGTCTATTGCAAAACTTGCAGCGGCACACTGTGACCCTTCAACTCAAATTCCAGAGTTTGAATTATAAATAGCTGATCCAAAAGAGACATGATTGTGTGCCTCTTAAATGCCTTTTTTCTGAAGGAGCAGTTAGCTTCAGAATTACTTTGCCCATTTGTTTAATTAGTTTATAGAAATAGTATGAATTTAAAAGATTTCAGATGTAAACAAGCCAACTTTATGTACATAAAAAATTTTTTGCATGGTAATTCCATTGGATGCATTAATGCTTAGCTGAAAAAACACATACATGTTTTTAAATTTTACGCATTACAATCTTTCTAGCAACTATACAGTAATTTGGAAAAATTTCATTTTTTTTCACTGCCACACATTTAAAGCATTTTATCAGGAATTCATTTTATAGATCAACGCATCAGAGGGTGAGATTTCAATTGAGAAGGAAAACGATGTGTATTTATTTTTGCCAGTGAGGAATCTGAAAACGATTTAGCTCCCTTCACTCTTAACCCCTTCCAATAAAATCCCGTGCAACCACTTGTCTTCAGAGCTATTAAGTGGATGTGTGTGAAATTTATACATCAGGATAAATACAGATGTTCCATGAAGTTCTTTGAGGTTAGTTAAACACCACTGCAGAACAACGAGGAGGAGACTTTAGAGGAGCTGCAGAGATCTACGGATGAAGAGGGAACGTCTGTCAACTCAACAACTGTTCTGCAATCTGCCAATTTAGCCTTTATGGAAGAGTGGAAAGAAGAAAGTAATTGCTGAAACAAAGTCATAAGAAGTTCTGTTTGCAATTTTCCACAAACCAATGAGGGCAGCGGTCCATAACCCTGTTCCTCTGGGACTCCATCCCTGTGCCACACATCAGAAAATGTAATTGGCTGGTATGCTGAAGATGTTGCAATGTAATTATTTGAATCAGGTGTGCGGGAGCTGACTTACAGCTGAAACGTGCAGTTAAAAGTTGGAATAGGTTGCTGAAGACTTCTTACTGGATTGGAGGTTCTCCTTACAGCATGACAACAACCCTAAAAACGCAGCCAAAACCCCAGACCTAAATCCAATTAAGGAGGCGCAGCACGTTTTGGAAAATTGTGAAATTGCTACGCAGTCGTTCTCTGTTTAATCCAAACGAGCTGGAGCTATGAAAACTGTGAAAAAGCACAGAGCCGTAATTAGAAAGTGAAAGCTGACTCAGCCTTTCTGAGTCCACTTGCCACACTTTTAAGATTTCATGAGCCAACAAAATAAAGTCTAAAAAGTTTGTGGTGACAAGACCCACAAAAAAAAAAATAATAAAAAAATAAAAAATCAAGGATTAGGAAAACCTTTGCAATGCACTAATTAGCTATTTTTGTTTGTTTTGTTTCCCCCACCACCACCACCAGCAGCTGCACGTTATTTATTTATTTATTTTTGCCTTTAATTTTTGCTTGCATCAAGAATAACAACAGAGATGAAGAAAGAAAGAAAAAAAAACAAACTGTGATTTACAGCTCCTCGGTGCACCTTTGTTATAATTGCTGGGGTGTTATTATCCTACGTGTACTTGCTGGAGCGCCAGAGAATAACACGAGGCCCTTTAAGGGGGATGGGCACCGTTTTGAGAGGTTGGTATGACTTTAAGAGTTTACTACCAACACCTCTCTCTCTCTCACACACACACACACACACACACACACACACACAGCAGAAAGTTTGGCTCGGAGGGTTGAGGAGCAGTGGGATACCTACGGGCAGGAAGTGACGGAACTGCATAAATTTCAGAAGGAGGGGGGTGAAAGGCGAGAAAAGGCATCAACACAAAGCAGAGTGCGGAGCAACGTGGGACCGTTGTGGAGTTTTTTTTTTCTTTTTTTTTGTCGGAGGAGTGAACTGCGCATGAGCTTCGGCAACACCGGAGCGAAGCAGCTTTTTTTTTTTTTTCAATGGAAGGAGGTTACCAGCAATGAGAAGCGGAGATTCCACTCGGCGGCTCCGACATCCATGACCGCCGTCCGCACTTTCTGGAAAGCGTCGGCGCACAGCGGCGCGGTATGGAGCAGTGACCCCCCGCAAACCTCCGGGCTTTGAAGATGAGGGAAAAAACTTAGCGCAGAAGGAGGTGGAGGGGTAGGGGGAGGTAGTGGTGGTGGTGGTGGTGGGAGAAAAGTGTGGGAGACAGTTGGAGGATATGAACTCGGACCTTCAGGTTTCGCCACGATTATTCGCTCCGTCCCGTTCGGCTTTGCGTCTTTGGGGGATGTTTGCGGGCTGCGCCTCGACTCTGGCTCGCCTTTGCGCCCTGGTGCTGATGGTCGCCGTGGGACTCGGGTCGGAGCTTCGGGTTCGGGTCCGGCTCTCGGACGGGCTGGTGACCGAGGAGGTTCTGGAGGCGGACAGTGAGAGAGACTCGATATCGCTGGAATTTAAGCAAGGAGATGGGACCCTCATCACTTTTGTAGCAGACTTTAAACAGGTGAGAGGAGGTTGATATGTTATTAATGGAATCAGTTCCTCTTGGTATGTCTTCTGGTCAGTGTTTTTGGACTCTTAAGTCATATTTTTGAAACATAGTTTTTTGTTTAATATTATGGAGTGTCGTCATTTTCTCGCCAACAAACAGTTTGAGCCATTGGTTTTCATTAAAGTTTGCAAAACGTAAGACTTTTCCTGCTTAACTCTTATCACCTAGTAAAGGGGCCAACTTTCACTTCACTTAATGCAGGACCTATTAACAACCTATAGGTTCAGAGACATAATCTAAACAAGGCCCCTCTTTACACTATTGATTAGTTTTAGGAAATAAGCTGCTGTGTGTTCTCGTTTTATTATGTGCTTTATAGTTTGAAGACCGTTTATTGGTTTCCCAGAAAACGGGCAGAAGTGCAAAGGTCAAAGTGATATGTTGTTGCTCCTAACCCCACATGTCGCTGCGCACTGTTTGTTAAGCTGGCTGAATGAACTTTGAACTTTTCCATTGCTTGTTAAAGTGAAGAATATTGAGAGGAAAACATGGATGGTGAAGGCATGCCGTTACTTGCGTGCCTTCGTCACATTTTCACTTTAAACATGGAAATATGAATCACACTTGTAATTCTGAATATTTCAGGCACTTATGAGATTTTATTGGGCACCTTCTGCATTTGTCTCGAAACTCACCTGTTATTGTAAGCGCTGTCTGAAAACATGGCCAGGTATCATTCACGTTGGCTTTTATTTTGCGACTTTGCACTTAGTCCTGAAGGGAAATGTCTAAATGAGGAATTTGGACTACATGTAAAAAAAAACAAAAAAAACTTTAAAACCAGATATAGTTTAAGGATTATGAAATATTTTCCCTATTGACAAAAACAAACAAACAAAAAGAGTCACAACTGGTGACATGTATCTGTAAAGCAGTCAGGCCAACATCGCCTGAAACCCGTGTTATTACTTTAAACAGCAGAACAATGAAAGCAACCAATAATTTAGAGGGTGTTGATCCTGTCTTGTGAGTTCAAATGATCCAAATTGAGTTAATATAATGTGTACCATGAGAATCTCACGTCGGACCATGCAAAACGCAGATGATCAGAAAACCTTGACATCCTATTATCATGCCTTTCCATTCTTTTCAAAGAAATTTTGCCATCGCTTCAAGGTTTTGGTTTCGGCTAAATCTTTACCCCAAATCTTGCAAGAAGAGTCGCAAATCTACGGCTTTACAGAAATCTCCCCAAAGGGGAAAAAAATAACCCCAAAACGACCTCTTGAAGAATTTACTGTCAAACCATGTCTAAGCTCCGTTCGAAAGTTTCATTCATCCATCTCCATCAAAGCGTTAGCAGAAACCGGGACAGATGTTGCTCCCCAGATGTGGACGCCCACAGAAACCTCAGCAGCCCACGTGTCCAGTCAAAGAGGAGATTATAAATGGCCACGTTTACCATTCTTCCAAAAAAAGTAGATGAGCTCATCGAGCGTCTTCACCCCGGTCAGCGCTGGAGCATTTCGGGTTTCTGTTTCATCTGAGACGAAGAGCACAAAGAGACGTATAAAAAAAAAAAGTCTGAGGAGAGCTCCGAAAGCTAGAAAGGCATGCGTCTGTTATGCTTGTTGTCACACAGAAGCTGGCGAGATGTGAAGGGGGGGAGATTTGCCGGGATTAGGTGGGCATGTCTGACCTTTTTGATCTGCATGTCTGCTTCGCTAACCGAAACAGCTAATTTAGAGTTGAAAGAGAGGAGGTTCGTCGTCTCAAATCATTGGCGACAAAGCAGCCGAGAGACGGACATGCACGTTATTTATCAGCAGCAAGGTTTCCCTGGCAGCTGCGTGGCCGTGTGTGCCTGCGCCCATACTTCCGCATGCTTGCGGTTACGTTTATTTGAGTGAAGCCAATAAAACATTCTTCGATCACTTTACTTTTCCGCTGCTTGATTTATCTTTTCCAGTTGGAGGGTCGGCCGTCTTCTCTCCCTCCCTTTTCTGTCCTCTTCCCTCTCTGCTGCTGCTGCATGTGGTTTCCATTCAGCTCTTGTCCAGTATCTCAAAAGATTTATGCAAAGTCAGACAAGCTGCCAATTCCTGCTTCCATAAGTATACAGTTGGGATGAACGTGATCCGTGCATCTTCACAGGAATGTCAAACAGAGTCAGTACGGTGCTTTGCTGTCAGTCTGTCAGGGATAAGATGAACTGGTTAATTTACTACTTGGAGGCATGTAGAATATATTATTTACTGGTTATGTGGAGTAACATTGATATCATTTACAAATGGAATCCTCCTTCTTCATTGGGCTCTTTCTTAAGAGGACAAAAACAAAACAAAAAGCAGTAAATGTTATAGACATTAAACGCTGGAGAGGTCTTCTGAATCTGAAAGGGAGCTTTTATCTATGTGACAATCTCCCCCAAAGGATCAGCTGTACTCCTGGAACACTGTGTTTGTTCTGAAGGCATCTGGACATATGGAAAAGATGATGTGGTTTAGCTGGTTCGCAATGTTTCTGAGTCGGTTTTGAGTGAAACGCAGCAAATGGACATCTCTGCGTTTCAACTCAAAACCAGACCGGAACTGTCAAATAAGGGCATTCCGTCAATAACATGACGACATGTCACTTATTCTGTGGGAAAAAAACAGAGCTGTGTACCTTTGCTACATTCAAACGACCGACTCCCAAAGGTCGGCAACGTCGGGATGTTGATGCCGTGTTTATGTGTCAGCAGAAGAAATGCGCGTTTCTGATTGTACAGCTTTCTGCCAGTTCACTTCAAATTTGCTTTCCCCCGCCATTCTGTAACTAGATGGTGTAAGACCTGGCTTACGCTGAACATAAACCAGATTAATCTAAGGGAAATGTCTTGCATGTTTCATGCACTGTTTTTATATCTCCAGATGTCAAACCAGCTTGTACCAACGTGGTTCTGTTCCTACTACCAAGTAGTGGATTTAATCAATCCAGGGTTTGTGAGGGACTGCAAAGACTCGATGACTCAAGCACTTTTCCTATTAAAATGGCTCCAGTGTTGAAGTGGTAGTCTGTTTCTACGCTTTCAAGCACAGACTGGCACAAAAGAAAACTTGTGCCAATCTTGGCCAGTTCTTCAAGTTGTCAGAAAAAGACGCACTGTTTTTGTCCGGGGCTGGACTCGGCGTTCCATCATCACCTTTTATAATGTTGATAAATCGGCACACATTGTTGAAGAAGGTTTCGCTTTCAGAAGTTCAAATTTGCAATTCCGAGTCATGAAGGAAGTTACTTGTAGTTACACCGTCAGCAAAAGGATCACCAAGTCATACTTAATAGTCCAACTGAAACGTGTTTGATTTGTGGATGAAGTATTTCATCCACAAATCTGAGTTGTCCTGAGAGTAACTTTTAAAACTTTTGCACACCTTGATTCTGTAAACCTGCCCATGCAAAGTAAAAAATATTGAAATAATTGAAGTGATTTGTAGCGTCAGTCTCCCTGGACTGTGATCCTTCGCAAAAAAAAAAAAAAAAAAAATCAGAATACAACAAGAAGAGGATTTCATGTCTCCTGGAGAAGTGAGTATTGTTATGGCTCCGAACTTGTTCTCCCTCGCTGAAAGTACCAAACTTTCTGCTTCTGGCTCGCAAGCTAACAACTGAAGAGCTCCCAGCAATCCGTTAAGCAATTAAACATTTCTACTTGGCAATAAAATAATGTGGGGGGGGGCACACAACACGAACCGTACAAGCAGTAAAACCTAGGCTTTTGTCAACTCTTAAGCGCTGTTTTTATCTCTGTTTGTAGGTATGCTTTACCACTAACATTTTTTTTATTGTAAGTTCTAAAATGGATCAAGAACCCACACCGGTTGAATTGCAACCCCAATCTTTGAAGGTCTTCCATTTGTCTCAGACTTGATCTCTCGCTTCTTAACTTAACCAAATGAAGTATGCAGTGCAGTAACGCTTCAGCTAGAGAGAGCGAGTTAAAACATTGGAATATGAGTAAACCTTTGATCAGACTGAAAGTGATTCTTAATAATCACAACAAATAATAAAACATTTATGTCTCCAATTGATTGCGTAGTTTTATTAGTCTGGGTGAACCTGCGAGTTTTTTGTTTTTTTTTACTAACAAGCTATTATGTAATAAAGTATTTAAAAATGTAAGATTATAGCGGACTTTTTTTGTGTGGCTTTGCCGCAAAAAGACTGAAAAGACTTTTTTTATATCATCATTGTTTTGTGGAAAGTGAATCCACATCAATGGAGACGGTGCAGGAATGACCTTTTGTAGTGACGGTTAGTCAGGCCATCAAAAGATGACTGGAGGCCACTTGACACCATCTCTCATTATCATGTTAAACGGGCCTAGATTTAGTAAATAAATGTACTGTGGTGAGAGGGCTTGAGCAGTTGAACTTATTTGCAATTCCCCACAACCTAGAAATGCGGCTCGTCTATTGGTTGCAGCCGTTTCTCTCAGGTCAGTTCGGTGTAAAGTGCTTTTGGGACATCTTCGAAGCACAAAGCGATCCCGAACAAAACGCTTTCTGCTTAAATGAATTGGAGATTCCACACACCCTCATTTCAAACCGTATGTCACCAGTGGAAAGGCAGGTTTGTTAGCTTTTACTGTACTGATACGCAGGTGTTTGTGTTTCGTTTCTGATTCAGTTGGCGTGTTTTTGTTGAGCTTGGACTTTGACCTTTACTCGGCAAAAGTAAATTTCCTGTGTGGGAGAACCTTTGGAAATGCATCAACTTTAAGAATTGTATCTAAGAGGAGCGTTAATAAAGTGTTTTTGTGGTGTACGTCACTCACAAGTTAGTACAATTTTGCCACACCTTGTTTCTTGCTTCAGCCTGAGTCAAAGTCTCACTTTGTCACCTGCACAAACTTGCTGAAGTCCTTTGTAGGTAAGTGTCACCTGTTCCAGGAAATGCTTCTGAATGACATGTACAAATAGTGTAAATTTCCCACATTTCTGTTTAGAAAAAGTGATTGTGAGTCATCACTGAGTCACTAAAAGGCCATTCAACATTAACCTGGTATTATAAAGATGCCAGTCAATGAATGACATGCTTTACATACTGTATCACAGTGCTTTTCAAACAGTTGATGGCTTAGTCTAAATGGTGTTTTTGGGAAGGGTGCTTGAAAAATTGTTAATTTGATGCATTGCTTATTGGATTATCTTGTCCATATTTTTTTTTTTTTTTTTTTAGTATCTGCCCCTTTTTTTAAAATATAGGGCAAAATACATTATAATGAAATCTCTGAATGAAGCCATGCAATCATTTTCTCTTTCTGGTAATCACAATGTTGATTAGATTATCAGTACTTTACAAGATGTCCTCAGCAAACATTAACCTCAGTGGAATCTTCAGGGAGCGTTACGTGACGGTTAATTGGTGTTCACTGAAGATTAGAGCTTTCCTAACATTTAGAGAATCTTCAAGAGCACATTCCTTAAACGTTCCCCGGAGATTTGTTTCCACACTGGCGCTATGACCTGCTGGTAAAGGGAAACGCTTAAATGTTCCCTGAAGACTACTTCGAACTAACATTTAGAAAACCTTAAAAGATCCCTAGATGTTATCAGCAACCTTTAGGAAACGTGCGGGGAAACTTTCCTGGAGGTTAGAAAATCTGTAACCTTTAGTAAACGTGTAGATAACTGTCCCTAAGGTTCCGATACAATAAGTATGTGATAGAAGATGTCTTCTAAGTTAGTCTGATCATCCCCTAACTATTTTTTATTTTTTTTTCCAGACCACCCTAGAGACCAAGATAACATTAGCCTCTTTTTCCTTGTTGGCTCGGTCGTCTTGATAATACTCTGTAAGTGATAAGGACATCATTTATTTTTTGTGGAGCTTCAGTGAAGCTTATTTCTACCTTCCATTGAATAAAAATATAATTTTATTTTTTGTACGGTGTACAATGAAGACAATCTCCTCAGACGTTGTGTCGCATTGCGAGAATGAAGCGGAATGTTTCACAGATGAAATGAAGCCCTCTTCATCCTTTACCCCCTGCTGATTCACTCAGTCTTCTTCCATGGTTGTGTTGTGGCGGGTCCCATGTGGCCTCCCTTTGGCCTCTCAGGGCCCTTTTGCTCCAGCTGGTGTCCTTATCCTTTTGTTTCCCTCCCACCAGCAGGCCAGATGTTCAATGCAAAGGAAGATGGGGGACAATGATGACGGTCTTGAGGACTTGGCTTACCACCTTGGACAAAGATAGTAACCATTAAAGGACAAGGGGAAAGCAGTTATGGCTTGTAGTTAACATAATTGTAAACTTTTCAAACAGTCGTTCAAGTTTTAGAAATGCTCTTGGGAACAACCAGAGCAAACACAGGGGTTGAGGTGCCAAAACCTCAGTTTTAACTGAGTCATCCTCAAACATCCCCTTTTGTCCAATACGTAGACAGCCTATTCGGTTTTTGGTCAGTCCTGGTGCGTAGGGCGTTAGTCACTTATTGCCTTTCCGTTGTCAAAAAATGAGAAAAACAAATTTATTTTTGTAGTTTTGCTTTTAAGACTAATTTGGTTAATTCCGCAGAAATACGTCAATAGTTGTGTTTTTAATTTAGTCTGTTTAGACTCATTCCTTTTGAATGTTTGTCATTTAGTTTAAATATCACTGGAATCTTTTGTCCTGAAGGTGGATATGAAAAATGTGGAGAAACGTTTTAAGGTCAAAGGGCACTGCAGCCATCTCTGTTGTTTATCCCTTATCTATCTGCCTCATTTCCTTCCCTGTTAGCGTTCACTGTTTGCCTTCCTCTAATTTCCTGAATGCAAAAGTCTCCATAAACTTTGTTTGGTTGTCTGGTTAATTGCATCCAGACTGTGTGCAAATGAATTCATAGTTCTCCTGTGGTGGGCTATGTTTGTAACGCTCGTGTGTCCTAAAAAAAAAAAAAAGTCTTGACGCCACTGATGATTGTCTTTCTTAGTTGATGTTAAGAGCGCTGCAACATTCTTTTCGGGAGAATAGCCAAAGGGTGTGTCTTTCTTTCCACGGCCTCCGGTGTTTTGATTGTCCATTCACTGACTCTGTTTACTAATTGGTTCGTTCTTTGGGCAGCCAGGTGTGACTGGCCCTAAATGTGACTCCACATTCCTTCCTTTGGAGCATCTGTAATTAACTTCAACTCAAGCATTTCTTAGCTCGGCGGTTTTTCTCCTGCTCCTTTTGTCTGCGCTCGTCTCCAACACCGTCTCCCAAACTGATCTTTAATCCCTGGCCACACCTGTGCTTTTTGACTGGCTCCTCTCTTACTCCGAGGCAAAGACCCTACTTATCACTGCGCAAGGAAAATCTATGTTGTTTTTCTAAAACGGGGGTCCCGTTGGAGGAGTTGGTGTTCAAAACAACGACAACAAAAAAAAGGCAAATCATCACTTGCATTTTTGGAAAAAGAAGATGAACCCACCTAAAGTTCATATCTTATACAACGACAAAAACAAAAATAAATAGCTAAAACAGTTCAAGTTTAAGGGTCAGTCAACAAATCATTTCAGCCAGGGTTAAAATGCCGTCACAGACTTGCATTGATCTCAAATGACTCATTAATGTGAGGCTGGCTAGCAGTCCTTTTCAGCTGCCCTTATCAACACACCAGGGTGTTAGAGGGGATTTAAAACAGGAAGCACCCCCTCTGCACGGCCTGCAATCGGTACACTTTTTGTGCCTCCATGTGAATAACCACTCTCACACTCAAGTGTCATCTTGTGTGTTTAGTTAAGCGCCCAAAGATATGCACAAATCTTTCCCAAATTTTCTCTTGCCGTGATTGTGTTTGGCTAGGTAGTTTGCAGTGAAGTTTCACTGTAAATGGAACCCTTTCAGTGCGTGAATGGGCTTTTGTGGACCTCCTTAAATAATCTGGCCCACTGAAGGTAGCTACCATTGAAACAAGCCTTCCTCTTTCCCTCTCTCGCTCTCTCTCTCTCGTCTGTGGAATACATCTTAGTATGTCCCACTTGCAAGGGTGCATAAATACAGACTTGTGCTTGGCTGGTGTCCAGCGTAGTTTGTCTGCAAATGCACTAAAACTCGTGATGTAAGTGAGCAAAGTTGCAAAATCTGTACTTATGTGGATTATTTATAGCTGTGCTGACATTCATGCTGCACCAGTTGGGGAAAAGGCGTCACAGCTATGCCATCCTCTTAATTGGGTTGGGTTTTTTTTTTTTTAAAGACAAGCCAAAGATTTTAACCCCGGTTTTTTTAATTTTTTTTGTTTTTTTTTTTTTAGGTTAAAGAACATACAATAATTGATGGGTGAGTCCTTCACCCAGTGCAGGGCACATTGTAAATGTTTATTGAGCGCCTTTAATTTTCCTTTTTTTTTTTTTTCTTATTCGCTCTGTCAGTTTGATATATTTGAGGCAAAGCAGGGTTTTTTTGCAGGATAAGTGATTATCTTCTCCTTTTGCTCATAGAAACATAATTCCCTTCCTAAGGCTTTTTTACACAGCACTGGGCACGTTTCAGAAAAATTGTGGACAATTTGGGCTGTTATTTTTTTCCTGCAGTCGCTGTTGACACATGTGCTTTACAGCTGGAGATTTTCTGCTGGATATATGTTCTCACAGCTGAAACTATAAAAGGGAATATATTGTTTACTGTCCACAGTATAAAGGATGAAGAATGTGACTCTGATTGGGAACATGACTTTGCTTTACTTCAAACATTGTGAGTATAATATGTTTTGATGTAATCTATCTGTCCATGTGATCCATGTGTTGATAATCCCACACGAATTAAATCACATTCAAAAATATATTTCGTGAGTAAAAGCAACGTACAGGCTTGCGTGCATAAAGCGGGAAGCAAAACGTACACAAATTTACTCCTCCATATTATATGACATGACGCTTACACACTAAATAGTGTACAAAAATTCCAAAAGCTGACGCTACAAATATTAGCATTTTTGCATTTTTCTTGAAAACGTGAGGGTTTGTTAAATCCTTCACGGCAGTTTTAACTGCATCCGTTTTTGTGTTCTTTTCTAATTTCCGAGCTTTGTAAGTTTTGTCACCCAAGTTTCAGCCCAAGGTTGAGTCAAAGTGATAAGTTTTAAATTTCAAGTCTTAAACAATTCATTTTGCAAATTGTAGATCATTCAGAGTAATGCTTACTTTTTGATTTGTTTTAAGTATCTTAAAATGTACCTTTGTTTGCTAGACAAACCAAGAGGAAGGGAACTTCAAAACCATCTGAAAATCAGTGCTGATGCTGCTCTTTACAGTAAATGTTAACAAAATAATAATATATATAAAAAAAAAAAAAAGATCCAATGACGGGCACGCTTCCTTTAAGCCACAATACATCATTAAGAGAGCAGTAACCCACTATTAGGGTGATGCCCTGTATAATTTTTTTTATTTTTTATTTTTTTACTTTCTCCAACATTGCACGCACTTCTCTGTTAACATGGGATGATGGGAAACCCTCGAGCAGCTTGGATTAACAAGGTCCTTGTTTATATTAAGTGGTCGGTTGGAGGAACAGCCAACATGCCTCCATCAACATTTGTTTTCCTTCTGGCTCCTGTCCCACTTTTAGCCTCTTGTCTTCATTTTTAAAGCACCTCTCTACCAACTCCCACACTGAATACAGTTGCTGTTGGCACCTGTTAGTGCTTTGGAATGGGCCGTTCACTGATTTGTTCGCTGGTTGGCTTGTCAAGCTCAAAATTCATCCATCTAGCCATCCATCCATTTTCTTACATCCTTGACCCTTGTGGGGTCGGGAGGTTTCGGGCGAGAGGCGGGGTTCACGCTGGACAGGTCGTCACTCTGTCGCAGAAGCTGAAAAGTAAATGGTTTTGATCACCTGCCACTTTGTAGTTGAGTCTTTACTTTCTTCAGGTATTTTCCTTGTTTTGTTGTAGCTTATAAAATTCCCTCAACATCACAGTTGTTATATACACTCTGGTGTTTGTGTTTTAAGTGTGCCTGCAGAAACGAGGATGTTTTCACATCTAACTGCGGATTTTCAGGTGGACGTCAGAGTTTTTTGTCTAAGCAAACACTTAATGCCGCTGGTCTCAGATATACTATAATTTCAGCTGCAGTGTTAGAAAATCAGCGATGGTTTGTTTTTATTGCGACAATGCATCATTCAGTGAACAGTTAACATTGAGAGTGTTAAATAAAGCGCTTAATAGGATTTCCATGCCTGGACTACCAGGCTTACATCATGTGTGCTAAATGTTACTTTTATCTTCCTACAGAGGGCCAGTTTAAGAAGTTTAGTTTTCATCTCATTTTGTGTCATTAACCAGCAAACTCTTTTAAAAAGTTTCGCTGGAAAGATACATTTTGTGAAGAGGTTAAAAAAAAAAAAATCTTTTTCAAGCTTATTTGGTGCTTGGCAAAAATCTGGAGGCAGATCGTTCAAATATTAGGTATCTTGCCTTTGTATTTAAGGACAATGTTGGGATACTTAAATTACAAAGTGTTTAGTTTCAACTCTAGAAGTTGAATAGTAGTTACAGTATGAAATCACAATGAAAGAAAAAAAAAACGTACTTCTTGCGTCTTGTTTTTTACCAACAACTGGTTGTAATGTTAAACTGTCACCACAAAGCGGCGCTAGCGCACAAAGTTGCATACCTGTAAAATTAGCTGCAGTTATTCAATGTTTTCAGGTATGAAAACAAAACTAACTGGGATCCGTTTGTTTATGTATTTTGAATGGTATTTAACCAAATTGGCTAATCAACCATTTATCAAGTCAGAATTTTAGTCTGGGCTAGTTTGAATTTTCTCAATGTTCAATATGGCTACCTTCAACGTAAAGATCGCTGGTGGCACAGAGGCAAAGCACAACCCATGTATTGAGGCCTTAGTCCTCGTGGCGGTGATCGCAGGTTCAATTCCCAGCCTGGTAACATTTGCCGCATGTCTTCTCCTTCTCTCATTACACTTTTTCCTGTCAATAAATGCCACTAGAGCCAACAAAACCTTTTAAAAGGAACAGTGGTAGTTCTGATTTGATCTCATTTCAGTTGCTGTATGGTGACACTATTGGAGAACTGTAAATTGCTGCCCTGCTGTGTTGAATGACATAAGGTTGTATTCATCAATACTTATGGGAATCATAGTCAGTGAGTACTGTTCATTCATGAAAAAAGCCATGTACAGAAGGACTTGCATGCATATCAGTTGTAGTTTACATGGAAAGATGCCAACAAGGTTTTGCATATCTGGAAGAAATAACACAAGAAAATAATCTGGCCTTCACAGCATCCTGAAATAAAGGGAACTGCCTGTTCAGATTAAAAACACGGCTGTTTTTGGATGTCCATCCCTGGGAAGTTTGGCAGCTGGCTAAAATATTTTCCACTTGTGCAAATCCTTTCTCACCGTAGAATAATGGACTTAATGTTTCATGGAAGTGACCTAATGGCCCTCTTCAGATTGATGTTCAGCAGCAATTGCTTCACTAACATCATCAATGATGCTTTTTCCTTTGCCTTGAGCGCTCCAGATCTCGAAAGCTCCAATACATCTGTTTTTATTTTGACTCCCACACTTCCTGACCATCATTTATTTCACATATATGGTAAATAGCACCTTCCTACTGCCCGGTCTCCTAATGAAACCAAAATTTGCTGCTGTTCTCTTCATTCCTACATTTTGCTTCAGTTTTATTAACATTAATGACTCTGTAACATGGCAGGTTTTTCCTTTTTTTTCCCCTTCTAAGTCTGTGTTTTGAGCAACTCAACTTTATCTGATCATTAGAGTTCTAACAAGGTTCTCGAGAAAACTCTTGCACGTTTTTGAAGGCTACCTTCATACGTGGCTTTATTTAGACATTTTGTTGTAAACTACGATACAATCTATTTAGAGTCTTAATATTCTTTTGGAAAGACCATACAAATTGCTTTTTGACTTGTTTTCACCTTAAAGCAGGAGGGCAAACAAGCAAAATTGTTTGGCGTCTTTTGTTTTGTTTCTCGCACACAAAAATTTAAGAACCCAAATGCATTTGTTTTTCTCTTCTAAACCAGTTTCTCTGCAGAGATCTCCAAGAGGTGACATCACCGAGGTGCACTGGAGTAAATCAAAGCCTTCTATTGAACACCTAATCATCGACACTCTCAAGCTAGTTAGAGCTAAACAAGCAAGACATAACGTGTCCTCTACCTTTCAATTGCTCCAGTTTAGCTGGCTCTGCTTGTTTCCTGTTTTACTACATCTGTTTTCTGCTGTATTTTTGTATCTGGCAAACGGGCACAACAGCAGTGCTTTTTTTTTTTTTTTTTCTTCCTGCCATGAGTTCAAGAATAAATCAAATAAATCAAGTGTTGCCAAATCCATGCTTCTACCTTGAGATCCTGTTTTTATTGTCCGGGGGTGATTTGGCCACAGTCGGCACCATTGTTTCCTTGCACAAAGTAGGCAATCATTAATCAGTACGCAGAACATCAAAGTGTAGGAGGAGATCTCGTATACTAAACTTAAGCATGGAGTCGGTTCTGCAGCGGTATCTTTGGCCTGCTTCTCTGTAATTACCCAGAAAACCCTGGGGCAAATAGAACATTTCTCGCTCTGCCTACTCAAAACAGCGTGGCAGTTCAGCCCCATGTGTCTGCAATATGGGAGGTCTCCAATGCTGCGGCCTCTGCGTTCCCCCACATGTGATGAAACTTGCTCGTCCTCTGTGTGAGCATTGTACACCCTGTCCCTTATATCACACCGTGATATATGCGAGGCTCCTCCGGTCTTGACGTCCTCTTTAATCATTTCAGCTTTTGTCTTATTATTATCTCCGCATGGAAAAAGCTGAGGTTTCTAATTTCCTCTCGCTGTGTTCTTGCGGTTCTCTGCGGTCTCCGGGCCAGCTTGCAGAGATGTAATCAATATTTGCACAGTGGTTTTTTTTTTTTCTTTTCCAAAGGTCAAATGGTATTGCATGATTGTCTTGTGTAATAAATACCCCTGCTAGTATTGTACGCCTGCCAGGAGATCCGATCATAGGCAAAAAAGGCTCTCAGACTGAGTAACAGGTGGCCATGCAAAGTTTTCTGTCAAAATCTGCATACCAAAAAAAAAAAAAACCCACTTGTGAGGCAGGATGTGTTGCTTCGTGGTTACTCACTTTCCCAACCCGAAGATCAAAAGAGTTTAAGGAGATCTCTGTTGGGTCATCCCTGAATGTTTATCCATCTCTACTACTCTGCAGCGACTCATTCGCTTCAGAGCGGTGTGTGAAAAGTGGAGGAGGGGTGTTTGGGACTGTGCTTCAGGGAGGAGGCAGAGGGGTGTCTGATGAATAGAAAGACAGGTCTTCTTGCTCTGCTCTCTCAGCTTCCCATCATGCTTTGGACACCCCTCCCCATCAGGACTCTTTATGGCCTCCGGTTTGGTGCCAGATCTGTCATAGACGTGCCAAAAGCGACACTTTTTAAAAAATTATTTTGCGCTCCTGCTATCTACATTTTACTACAAATTTAGTTCCAAATAAAATACCAAGGAAATATGCCCCTGCCCTTCCCTCCTCTTTTTGAATTTTCAAGGAGAACTTTGTGCAGCAACTTTAATTTGACACTGCAAATAACCAGAGCGCCACTGTAGCAACACAGGGAAGGCCTACGCACAATAAAAGTATCAACAAACTGTCGGATGAGGCTTTATTGGCACAGCGAATATAAACTCCTCTTTACTTTAGTTGTTTGAACATCTTTTGAACTCCACATATTGAAATACTTTGAGTGTCTGGAAAAGTGCAGCAGTGGAAAGAATATTAGCTGCAATCTGTATGGGCTGCAGATATAAACAGTAACTTATTGCAGTGTCCTTCAGGAGTCGTCTGTTTATGCGTTCTTCCTCCCTGGCCTCTTGCAGGAAGTGAAGATATTCCGAGCGCTGATCCTGGGTGAGCTGGAGAGAGGGCAGAACCAGTACCAGGCGCTGTGCTTCATCTCTCGCCTCAACCGTAATGAAATCATCCCCAGTGAGTCCATGGCGCGACTCAGACAGGTATGACGCACCGGATGTAGTCGTCCCGTGAGCCAGCTCACATTTAATAAAGTAAGAGGAAGACGCCACAGGCGAAGCCGCCAATTTACAGTTTGTCGGCTTTTTGTTTCCTGAATGTGTCCTCTTTCAAACGTGGAGGTCATCCTTTTGCATAAGCAAGAGGATGATCTACTCCAGGGGTGCCCAAAGTGTTTTTGTTCTCTCCCTTGTTTAACAAACCTGGATCACATGATGGCTCATTAGAAGGCCTAAGAAGAACGCTGACTTGCTGAAAAGGGTGTTGGTACCACCAGGGAGAGAACTAAAGCGTGCAGGATGCCGACCCTCGAGGACCGACTTTGGGCACCCCCGATCTACTCTAATACATAGAATCACATGGAGAAGAAACCACTTAAAATCATTCTCAGTTGTAGATTTATATGCCTTTGGCAAATGCAAGGTTCCTACTGAGTCTGGAAAAGTAGATTTCGTTGTTCTCCAGGTCTGAAAAAACAGATGAGAAAAGTTAAAAATCTGTGTATCTTCAAACTGTAAGCAATCTCCCTTTGAGTATTGTCTTTCCTTTTTATTTATGAGTCATTCTTTTTTTTTTCCTGGTACACTGCCTTGTGTCCTCTTCCTTTTTTTGTGTTTACATTGTATCATCTTTTTTTCCTCATGTTGTGCTTTATTCCTTTGTTTTCCTCCATTCATTCCTTATTTTATTTCCTTTTGTTGTGTCCTTTTTGTCTTCTTTGTGTTCATCCTTTATTATGTCATCATTGTATCAACAGTCCTTTCCTTACCTCTGACCTTCGTTCCTTGGATGTCATCTCATCTCCTTGTTTTCTTTATTCCATTTTGCCCTTTTCTTCTTTGCTTTCCTTTGTCTCCTCCCTTCATTTATTTTGACCTTCTTTACTTCCTTGTGTCCTCTTTCCTTTGTTGTTTTCCTTTTAGTTTTGCACCTACAAGCCCTTCTTCCTTCATTTCTTTGTTCCCTCTTGTTTTTTCTTTTCTTTTCTTTTGAATTAAATATGGAGTACCTGGCTGCTGTAGAAACATTTGCCAGAAATATTCAGTTAAATTCGAAGGAGTTTGAACACTGGAAAGTTATTTCTGGAAATTTGTTTCTGAAAATTAAGTATAAACCCTGTAAGTAGACTTCACCATAATTTGAGAGAGACCATAAACAATGGTGCATTGTATAGGACTATTTTTTTCCCCCCCAGAAAAATCCTTTGTGGGAATCATAAAAAAAAAAAAAAAACACATGCGATTAACCAAACTCAACAGGTTTTTTTTGTTTTGTTTTTTCATCACTATGCACCTGTTGCATCTCAACATACACCGAGCATCAAGAATCTCATCATTTGTTTCTCTTTAGAAAAATCCCCATGTCATTCGCCTGGCAGAGGAGCGAAAAGGGCTTGAGCAGCTGACGATGAGCGCCGCTGTGAATCTCAGCCGGGCCTGGCAGCTCAGCTCCCACATCCACAACATGTGCAGCGAAGCTCATGAGGCCATTTACACCAGGGAGGCAGATGTGAAATACTGGCTGCAGAAAGGTAATCAGATCTGTCGTTTAAGCGTTTGTCTTACTCTACTTTGTCTTTGCATATATGACAAGATTATTTATGTTGTTCATATGCCCAGCTATTTGAGGTCAGATTTGGGTTTGTAACAGCAATAAAGCCTGATTGTCAGTGCTGAAGAGAATCAGAATGACAGCGCTTTTGTTCACTGACAGCTATGTTTGAAAGAAAACACTCCTGATGGTCATGGCTCAACAAGCACCATCATATCCAGAGGGAATCACATAAGCATCTGTTTAACATGACAAAGCTCATCTCTTAGCCTACCATCTGCCCTCTTTGGAAAAAACAAAAAAACAAAAAACGGTTTGTTTTCCCTCTTCAGATCCACACAGAATTTAATTGAGTGAAATCAGAACATTGTTCCAGACACAAATGTGATGGCATGCTTTTGTTTTAGCTCTTGTTGACAAGATTTGCCTTTGTGTTGCAGGAGCAGACAGCTCAATATTTGAGGTCCTGCCACAGACGACGGAGGCGCCCAGCTTTCAGGCCTGTCATTCTACTAAAGACTTGTGGCAGCCGTGTCTCTGCACGTACGGCCTCCGTCTGGAGTGGTACCCGTGTCTGCTGAAGTACTGCCGCAGCCGGGATGGCACGGCCAAAGGGACCACATACAAGTGCGGCATCAGGAGCTGCAGCAAGGGCTACCATTTCACATACTACGTCCCCCAGAAACAGCTCTGCCTGTGGGACGAGGAGACCTAGTGTTCTCTTTTTTTTTTTCCTCTGGGAAGTTATAAGTGGAGGAAAAAAATTATTGTTCTTAAGCCAGTGTTTGTCCACCGGTTCTATACGTGGCAATATTGGACCTTTGGTGGAAAGATAGTAAATTAATCTTATGTATTAGGACACGGTGAGGGGGGGAAACGGGAGATTTATTCAGGTTCCAAGTCACGCCAAACAAAGGAAGGACAAGTAGCTGAACCGTCACAAATGAATGACACATTATTGATATCCTCGTTGTTACTTTGCCAAAAAACTACCACTTCTGTGCCTCTTTTTGGAAGAATTGTTGGGGAGAAAAAACACAAAACAACAATAACCTCTGAAACAAGCTACGATGTGCACAAAACTAAACTGTGCATTTGCAAGGAATGAAAAACCAGCAGAGGAGCATTTGCGTCGCTCATGTTTCCGCAATGGAGGAAGACAAAAAACGTCTTCCGTCTTGGTGAAGGACAATAAGGATAGTAGATTTATCTTCACGATAAAGCTCTGTGAAAAACAAATATACACATTTATATATACATATGGCCAGTTGAAGCACCTGTTTAGGTCACACTAAACGGGTTCACTAAAAATGCCTTGCCAACAGTGGCTTTATTTTTATTTTGGTTGTAAAACAGAATCATCTAGGGCTTTGTGTGTTGTCATATTGCTTTGTTGAATTTTTTTTTTTTTTTGTCATACTTTTTCCTCAGATTAAACAAGTCCTCAGCAAAAATAAGTATTCTAAAACATTTATAACTCCTAGGACTTGGCATACTGTTCATGCAGGTGTAACATTTCTGTTTCCAACATCTTTGCTGTACAGTCATTTGTTCCACCTCATTTGTATGTTTAAGGAGCAGCTCTTGCCTATTCCGTTTCTCACGCTCTTAGAAAAAGTGCCAAATAAAACAAATTTTGCAGAAAAAACGGTTTTTAAAAGGGCCTTTCTTTAGTTGTCTCTCCTAGAAAAATACTCTACGTTTTTATACAAACTTTGCAATCTTTACTGCCACCTTCTGGTAGATAAAGATAACAGATTCCACTGCCATATAATAGTCCTGTTATTTTATTTGTCTGTTGAAATCATCACTTAAATGTTTAATTTATACATTTTAAATCTTTGGTCATCACATGCATAATTCATGAAGCCATTCTTGATCTCATGGGACCAACTTAAGCTGTGTCTGTCTGTTAAGAGTAAATATGTTGAAGTAAGGTTTTGAATCATCTTACCTCTGCCGTGGTCTTTAGCTACCATATAAACATTTGATTTTTAATTTTCTTGTTGTTGGCATCTCCTGCTAACGAAAGAACCAAATAAGTGAAACATTTGTCACTGTGGCCTTTTTGTGATAATCAAGTGCCTTAACATTTCCACTGATGTTTTTGCAATGTAATTGTAGATTAAGTTGTTTAAACATATTTTTGTATGGAAGAGGTTGTTGAATTGCTGTAAATAGACCTAAAAAGTAAATGAAGCAATTTAGGTATTGCATCTTTTAGAACCGTTTTGCATAAATTGTTTCAATAAAGTCTTTTTGCACTGCATAAGAGACTGTGTGAGTTTTGGGGGTAATTTTCAGCATATGTTTGAAGGAGAGAAGCGATGCTAATTGTATGTTATGCAAAGTACTGATTCAGGGCTTAATACAGTTGTCCTCCACATTTTCAGGTTTGTATTTTTAAATAAAAACAGATGTTAAAAATCTTGAATTTCCCTCCCATTTCACAATTACATTTGATTTAATCCTTCACATAAAATCCCTTTCCAATTAAATGTTTACTTCCTGGTTGAGTTGTAACTCCACGTGTTGGCCGTTAGGTGTCGCCATTGCACTGAATAAAATATATATACTAAACATTCTCACCAGGCCGTCAAGAGAAATAGAAAACGCTATATTTAATGTATGCAATGAGCCTGTTATCGCCTTCGGCGTGGTTCAATATTATTTACCCGGAGCAACTTCCTTGTGTTACTTCGAGTAATACAACATGTTTACATTTATAGTACTCAATATAAGCGTTCTGAGAACCAAAGGATGCTGATGGAGGCTGTTGCTGCCGGAGCAGCCCGGATAAAGGACAACAAATAGCAGCCAGTGTGTCACACTTCTCTTCCCCTTAGAAAAACATACCTAGAGAAGAAAACGGCAAACTGCATCTAGGCGCAGACACCGACAGATGTTTACCAGTAAGGTAATGCCATTTTATAGCGCTTGTGAAAAGAAAGCCGGAGACAAACGCTTTAGTGCTCCATATGAGCCTAGCCCGCTACAACCAGTTAGCTTGTTGTGCGGTTAGCAGGGTTATCAGGATGTAGGAGCATCCCGATGGCTGGTGGGTAAGCCTCAGTACCGGTGCCTTTAGCTGTCCACCAGCATATTTCTGTGACGGTTTCATCCGTAAAACACTCCAACGAGAAATCAAAAAAAACATTTGTATTGCTTCAACTTGTCACCATGTCCTGTTTTCCTTTAGGTTGTCATGGAAACGGCACTTTCGCCTTAAAAAATGTCCAGTGTTCACACCTTTGGGAGGTACAGTTAAAATATACAGGATGTCTTCTATGCGGGAGGGGTTTCCCAAGTATTACTTGTGTCCTGAAAAACATAATGATGTTGATTTATGTTGTCATCATTAAACCTTTTCCTTGCACGGTCGCAGGATTAGGGGACTAGTCCACAATCACAGGACAACACAGAGACACACAGGAGTACAGCCATGCACACAACACTCACACCTAAGGAGAATTTTCAGAGATCCAAAAGTCTTGTTTTTGGACCGTGAGAGGAACCCATACATTCACAGGGTGAACATGCAAACTGTGCGGAAAGACACCGGGCCATGATTTGAACCCATCGCCTCCCTGCTGCAAGCCAACAGTGCCACGATCTGCACCACTGTGCAGCCAGTTGTTTTATCTCCTGTATATAGTTTTACCATTTGTAGTTATTGACTTAATTAGGTATATCGCGGTTGTTTGAAGTGAAATTGATTTAGTGGCTTTATTAAAGCACAAAATGAGCAGAATGAACTCTAATCTTTGAGGAACGATAAAAATAATTAGATATCATCTAACTTTTCATTTAAATTAAGCATTTTAAAAGTCAGTAGGCCATTAAACTGTAATGTTCAATATTTACTGACCTTTAGATGTGTATTAGGCTCTATGAGGACAAAACAGCCCATGGAGTTCCTTTGCCGTGTGGAAAAGTATTCATGTTTTTTCAAGCGTTAGTTCTTGTTTCATTGTCTGAACACTGTCCACCTTTGTGTACATTGCTACATCCATCCATCCTCCATAATTTACTTAAATCCTAATCTCTGTTTAAACAAAAGGGAAAAAAAGCCAGCGTCATAAATTGGAAACTTTTGTATTTATACTTAAAAATTTGACAAATAGATGGAGAATTCTGAAATTTTGCGTCTGAAAAATGATCCTAATCATCGTTAGGTGTTTAATGATTTTTCATTTATTCTCCTCTTTTTGCAATGTCTTTATTGTTCATTTCATTAGATTTTGCCTCTTCAGTTTTGTGTGTCCTGTTTTATCCTCATTGTTTGTGCTTTGTACGCTTCCTTAGATTGGTGTGTTATGTTAATTATATTTTTTTTTCGTTTCATCTGTTGTTTCTGTTTGGTCTCATGATCAATATTTGTTACTGTTTCCTAGCAACAAGGGGTGGCTCAACTTTTACATCACTCTCCCCTATTTGCAGAAACACGACAGAGTGAGAACTCCAGCAGCGAACTATCTTTGACGTGTTTTTCTTCCGTAACCTTGTCAACAAGAATTTAGGCAGTTAGGAGAAAGTAAAGAACTGCCGAATGCAGTACAGACGCTTTGCACCTTGGAAAACGTTTGTCTTTGTAAGTATTAATGGCATTTGGAAGAGCCTGTTGGTTTTTTTCCTTTGGTTAATAAATTGTAGAGCAGGGTACATAATCTTTGAGTGTAACATTAAGATGTGTGTATCATCTAGCAATGTGTTTTTCTTTCTGTTATATTTCAGTTACAAAATCCACTTATAAAAGTTCTTCAGTTCAAGAAAAGCAAGCCTTGCGTGAGTGGAGACGTTTTATTAGTCGTTCACTGGCTGTGTAGCGACACATGGTCATGTCATGAGGACAGCATGTCACATCGCAGACTCTCAGCTGGATTCATAATAATAATAATAATAGTAGATTATATGAATAATGCACTTTATATCTTTAGATTTAGAGTGCACATAAACAGAAAAAAACAAGCAATTGCAATGCTTGTTTTTTTTTAAAAGATACACAAACAAAAGAGATTAAAACCAATATCGAAGAAAATTAACCACAAATGTTGCTGAAAAGTTGTGGAGTGCTTGATTATCTTGTCAATATATTCTTCCACCTGAACTGTTTCTCTTTTGTCCCTCGACAGCACCTCTATTTTTGAATGATGCTTTGTCTAGGAGACATTCAAAGCATGGGATATTGTTTTCTAACAGAACCTTACGCTTCTCCACAACTTTATCTCTAACCGGTCTGCTGCATTCTTTTTTCTTAATGACAAAAAAGATGTCTCATAATTTATGTGATTGAACTACTTTGTGTACTTCACTCACATAAAACCCCAACAAAATAAATAGAAGTTTGTGGCTGTAACTTGGACAAAATGTGGAAAAAAGTTCCAAGGGTTGGGAATATTTTTGCAAGGCAGTGTAAATAGCAGCCATTATCCATATTTTAATGATATTTTGTAGATGCAAGTACATTTAGAAAACCTCTTAGGATACGAAGAAAAATTAAACCAAAATAATATTTAAAAATCAACGCGTGTGTTTTGGAACCGCTGCGCAGACTGAACAAGACAAAAATAGTTGTCTTGAAAAATAGTTTCTCTTGCACCGACTTGGGTTGTTTGCAAAGCTCACGTGGCATTTGACGGCAGCGGAGAAAGTCTGCGTTCCTCATGGGATCCCGTCTGAGGCCCGTCGCCCGGTGACCTCTCTGCCTGTTTTGAAATGAGCTCCTAAGACATCCAGAGTTTAGTGTGCGTCTCGTTCAACGTTTTGAGGGTGGTTCTGCCCGTCTGCAATCGTCTCACCTCCTAGCACAAACGTCACAGCAGAAGAAGAGACGTCCCCCTCACCCCACCAGACCCTCGGCCTGCCGACTATAGTACTATTATAGTTCAGGCAAAGGCTAATTGTTGGTCATTTACAAAGGCTGCACAGTCCAAGCCTTCGGATGGCATTTCTGCCTCGCTCTACTGTAAGTGATATTACAGGGGGCGATATCTGCCTCCTTGCATTGTTCTCCTATTCTATAAGGTGATTGGAAGGACGCTAAATGCTTATTTAGTTGCTTTAGTTCTTGTTTATTTCCAGCTCTTTTCTGTTTGTTTTTGCCTTCAGGGGAGACGATGGTGCCGCTTGTAGGTTTCACGTTCCTCTGCTTCTGCTGCTGGGCGTCTTTCTACTTTGTCTTGTGCTTCCTAAACGGACGTAGGAGCAACGAATGGAACTGTCGCCTCGTCACCTTGGTGCACGGCATGGTGGCGGTTTGCATCACAGCTTACATAGGGTATGTGGATGGACCCTGGCCATTCAGTCAGCCAGGTAGGAAACAGATTGTGGTGAATTTTTGCAGAAATGTCAAACCTCATTGTTGCTTTTCTTTATATACTTAAATAGGTTTTTTCCAAGTGATTGCATTTTTGTATTTAAAAAAGCTGAAGTCTGATTCTGTTTCTTTATGTCAGGCACCAAGAACACCCCCTTACAAATCAGTGCCTTGGTGATCAGTCTGGGCTACTTCATTTTTGACATGGCGTGGTGCTTGTACTTCCGCACTGAGGGACTTGTCATGCTGGCCCACCACACCATGACAATTTTGGGCATTATAATGACACTGTGGCTGGGCGAGTCTGGAATCGAATCGTGCGCCGTTCTCTTCGGCAGCGAAATCACCAACCCGCTCCTGCAGACGCGCTGGTTCCTCAAGCAGACGGGACGCTACGAGACTGCGCTCGGGGACGCTGTGGATGTCCTGTTTGTGCTGCTGTTTGTTGTGATGCGAATCTTTGTGGGAGGTACAATGCTGTACTGTGAGCTGATCTCGCCGAAACCCTTATTCCTCATCAAGTGTGGAGGAGTGGCCATGTACGCTCTGTCCTGGGCCTTCATGGTGGACATTGTTGGCTTTGTAATACGGAGGTGCAAGAGATGGCACCAGGAGAGAGACCAACGGCGGAGGGTTGCAGCTAAGAAGCAATGACTTGACATTTCGGCCTCTGAACGTAATCAGTTTACCTGACTTTATATCAGCTTTTCACTTCAGACACTCAGTGGATTTTTTTTTTTTCAGTCTAGTAGAAAATGAGCTTTCTGCATTGAGAGATTTATTTCAAAAAAGTTTTTTTTTTTTTGTGGGGTGGCGGGAGGGTTTGCGTAAATGGAATACACTATGCCATCTTTTTTGAAAAGTCTTACCACGTGTGCATTTGAAAATATATATTTTAGTTTATATGCTCCTGATGATTGTTATTTCAAAGGTACAAACAACATGTCTATAAGGAGGACTGAAAACCAAAGCACTTTTATAAAAACACATGTTGCTTTCAGCTGCTGTGAACTGTGGCCCAGTCATTTGTGGTGGTGCTGTTCCAAAAAGGGAGTTTACAATTTAGAAAGTGAGACAGTCAGACCTCGGGGTGGCTGTTGAACAGTTTTTGTCAGACAAAAAAAAACAAAAAAACATTCAGACAGCTTTCTGTGCTTTCTTTCAGTTGTTTATTGTTTTGTTTTGTTTGCTCTAAGAGAAACACAGTGCTTATTTGAAAACCCGACACAGTTTGGGACATTTTTTTTTTTCCACTTCCATTGTGAACGTGCTAATATGATAGATCTACACAAAGTCCTGCGACGTTGTACTTAATTTCCTTTCTGTGACAGCTCAACTGATCCTGAATTACTTATTAACATCTTACCTTTATTTGTTGTATAAAAGCCTCATTTAATTGTAATACAGTAAAAAAAAAAAAAAATGCCCAGTGTAACTAGTTTAGAGACAAAGTATTTGGTACTACCAGCGTTATATTCAAATAACTGACTTTCGGCTGAGTGTCTGTGTGATTGTTGCGAAAGTCTCTTCAGTCTTTGTTGACAGCAGAAATTACCCTTATTGCAAACTATTTGTCTGAATTTTGTTTTTTTTTTGGTTTTTTTTAAGGCACTTATGCACTTTTTTAACATCCCTACTCTGTTTGCTGAATCTTTGGAACAAACAAGCTCGGTCGGCCAAAATGTTGGCGATCAGTTTTGAGCTTACAGCATCAATCCATGCCAAGGAAGGTACCAAGCCATCAGCTTTCGTGTTTGCTGACACAATATCTTTGTCACGAAGAATGTAATCATTTGTTTTTAAAGAGAAGAAAGTACATAAGTTCTCTGTGCCTTATCTAAATGTACTCACTGCCCTTTGTATGTGTTCTGTTTTTCTTTTCTTGTGCTGTGATCTAAATGCTACAACGCTAGACTGTAAAGTGAAAAGGTTGACGACCGATTTAATTGTCTTTGTAATCCCTATTGAAATAATAATAACAATAAAAAAAAAATCTTTGTGTATGTTTTTCACATCAAAATGTCACCTAAGAGCCAATAATTGTACTAAATAGTCAGATGAACTGAAGTTACCGCAGCCGTCCACAAGATGGTGTTGTTCCAATTATATTGGAAAGACTAGTGAGGCAATATCCTTTTTACTGGGTTTGTGTGGAGCTTTTTTTTTTATCTATGCAAGATTTTAAGACTTTCAGAAATGTCCATGTGGTTTTTAAAATGCACGATATATATATATATATTTTAAAAAAAGGTATTAAAGTACAACACATGTCTTTTAGGTGGGATTGATCAATAAGACTAATACACATTAAGAGAAATTACTAAAATTTCCTTTTGGGATGAAAATGTTTTTTTTTGTTTGTTTTTCTTTTAATTGAGTGCAAATTCAGTGCACCAGCTTAGTGAAAATTGCTCCAAAAACTGTTGGAATCACCTCCGCAGAAATGCTTCCTAATAAATCCAGCTGATGTTTCATGATTCAGCAAATAGCTTCTAAAATACATAACTAGCTCATTTTTGCCACCGTTTTAATTGTCATATGATAGCTTTAATGAATCTCTTTTCACCCCTTAATCTTTGCCTTACCTCTGTGTTATTCTGGTTAGCACATATGGGGACACAGTTTCCCAATTCCCTCTGGATTTCAGGCCAGGGCCATGACTTTCTAGCTCTAAAACAGATTTTTCATAGGCACACTTAGAAACCAATTGGGAGTAAATGTTCTTTCAGATCTCCTCAGAAATGTAAATATTTTCTTCTGTAACACACTTGCAAAATAATCACTATATACGGTGACTCTTCGATGTCTGCTTTGAAGATGTTTTGGGTGTGTCTTAATTTACCCTCAGTCAGCATTGAAAAACGAAAAAACATTCTATAATTTCAAATAAAAGAAAAACATAATTTTATTGTTTTGGCTGAATCACTGATTTGTTTAGCATAAAAAAAATTTAAAAAAAGATTCTGTGATTGAAATTTGCTGCCATGTCCAAAAACACAAAAATATAGTCTGTGAATAAATTGAGTTTGATAATAATTTTGTTCTTTTCACCCCAGCAAGCACAAAAAAAATTACATCTGCTTCAGGCTTGATTACTGTTTACGTGACGAATACAGTCATACTAGATCACATCTTCTTGAAGTTAAAAGGATCAGTCCATGATGCATCAGCGAACCAAAGGCCTTTCCATTTTTCCGTGAACGGCTTAACCACCACCTGAACCAAGTGTCGCGGTGGGACACAAGGTCAGGAGATGACATTTGGATTTAGCCAGACTGTTTTCGTCAAACTTTAAATAACAACTCTCAAATCAAACTGCTGAAAGGGGTCAGTACGTATCTTAGTAGCATGCTCGAGCATGGCACTAAGATATTTATTAAACAAATGATTTAACATTCAGTTGTTTTTGACACTATTTTCTCATGTGGATGCTCCACTAAACCTTAAGATGAATTTAATCTTACCCTTAATCTTACCGCTTAGCTCTGTTACTAGGTTTTACATATTCTTACTGCGGGAAAAGAAGTTGTCCCCCTTTTATGTTGAGGAAAGGAGAAAATGTCAGAGCTTTCTAATCCTTATGCGCTCTAAGTCTTTTGTGCGCAAAACAACTATTTCTCTGTGAGGTTTAATGTAATATCCAATGCACCATGCATTGGTATGTCATTTGTTCTTTAAAAAAAAAAACATAAAACCAATGTTGTATGCTACATTTTGTTACAGCTCAAAAATTGTTTACACGTCCTATACATATGTATTGATGTTGCATATTTATATTTTTAAGGAGTGTGGGTTTTTTCAGTCATTAACAGAGGGGCACAAACAATTTTGATCCGTGCGTAAATTGTAGGATTGTGAATTATAAAAGAAAATATGTCCCTTTTAGAATAACTTTCAAGCGTAATTATACTGAAGATAAAGTAAGTTATCTTTAAAGAGCACTGCCCATTGATTTTTACAATTTTAATGCTTTAAAAGTGATCACTTGGGTACCAGTTGTTGAAAACATAATACTTCTTGTTAAGCAGAAGTATTATATTTCTGCTTAAAGGAACAAATCAAATTTGTTTTGCAAATTGCTTCAGTTTTACATGTGTAGATTTCAAAATTTCTCCATAGAAATCCTGTTAATTTGACACAATTTGACTCCTTAAAGATTGATGAATAGCTTAGTTAAGTGAGAATCGCTTTTAAAATTGTACTTTATTTATTGAATTCAACTTTAATTAACTATTATAGTATCATTTTGGATTGTTCCTATGTTAAAATGAATATATATATATATATATATATATATATATATATATATATATATATATATATATATATATATATATATATATATATATATATATAAAGCTTTCTGTGGTTAATACATAAAATATTTATGAAAAGAGTATGCTGATAAACTTTTTGAAATCTATTTCAAGAAGGTGGCATGCAAATCTCTTCCTTGACAAATATCTATCTATCTATCTATCTATCTATCTATCTATCTATCTATCTATCTATCTATCTATCTATCTATCTATCTATCTATCTATCTATCTATCTATCTATCTATCTATCTATCTATCTATCTATCTATCTATCTATCTATCTATCTATCTATCTATCTATCTACATTCAGAAACGTATGCCTTTTTCAAATGCAAACGATTCCAATAATTTTTTTTTTTATTCGGTAATATTTAATGCATCCCAAAATCCATTTTTATAGTGTAATTACACATGCTCAGCCTGCATTTTTTTCTTGATAGCGCCAGGCCCTGGAAGAATGCATCATGTGCTGTAAGAATTGATATAACGTTGCTGTTTCGAGTGGAGGTCGCGGCTGTGGGGCTGTCGTCACGAATGTAAGCAGTTTAACGGTGATGTTTGCTATAACGTTGTGATGCAACTGAGCATTTTTTCCCATCTCCCGGCGGAAGTGGTCAGTGGAAGCGTTGCTGGACTCCAACTGGTAGCGGGGCTAGGGCGTTGCTAGCGGCAGAAAGTGGGATTTTTTTTTTCTTCGCTACCTTTCCTCAAGTTATACTCTTCTACTAGCCGCGTCTTCCATCGGAAAACAGCGCCTCGCGTTGCGTTCGCGTTTGCCAAAAGTTTCAGGGCCTCTCCCGAGGCTTTCGGTCGTTGTTTACAGGGGGGGAGCGGCGAATAGTTTGTGTCCCGTTAGCTGGCCGCGTAGCTAACCCGCTTTTCCATCCACGGGAATTCTGCCGAGAAACGACCGAATTCTGGAAACATGGAGTCAAGCAACGTAGCGCCGTGCTAACCGAGCTCCGCTTGGATTTTTCTCTTTGCTCCCGGAGACTTTTCGACACGGAGACATTATCACAAGTTAGTCTGGACTCGAGAGGGTGTCATTACATGTTCATTTTTCCGTCGCGGCTCGGGCTGATTGTGGTGAACGGGAGTTTGCTTACTTTGCACTCGAAACAAGAGCACACACGAAGCAAAGTTTTTTTTTTTTCTTTCTTTCTTTTTTGCTCATCTGTTTTGTTTGCTGGTAGCAGGCGAGATTTGACCCCACCAGTTTACCGTGAGAAAGGATTCTCTCCCCCCCACCCCTCCAAAAAAAAAAACAAACAAACAAACCAACCAACTGTATTTCTTCTTTCATATGTATAAATATGATCATCTTAAGCCGCTTTGTTTCTTAATCTCGACGTATAGCCGCGGTTGTTTTGCTAACTTGTAACGCGGCTCGTTGATAACTCGGCTACCGACCGATTCTCATGATCACGGGAGAGTCGTTCCCGCAGCCACAGGCAGGCGTTTCTGGGAACAGGGAACACCAGATGGGACTGCAGGAATTTCCAGCATCTTTAAAGATCATTTAGGCACCGAGGCCAACCGAAGCCGATCGAGGGGTGGTGGCAGACGGACTGCGTCGCTGGGCCGAGGTTGTTTGGTGCTGCGTTTTGGATTGTTTACACGTTTCCTACCGGCGGAAGCTGGGGATGTGAATGCAAAAAAAAAAAAAAGAGTCTCGCAAGGAGTTCATGCATGCACGGCAACTTGTGCCAGCTGGAGCTGTTTTTTTTATAATTTTTTTTTTTTTATATTTATTATTGCTGGCAAACAACAACAACAACAAAAGCTCTACACTGTAAGGTCCTTGCTGCTGTTTCATTTCCACAAGGATTACCTGTAAACAGGATCAACCAATCAGTGTTTTATTCGATTTTTTTTTATTATTCGATATTTTTTTTTTCTTATTTAATTTTTTTTGGACGTGCCTTGCAACAACTTAACTGTTTTTGTTTTTTTTTTAACCAAAGGGAGTTGATTCTAAGCACCGCTTATAAAAATAAAATTAAAAAAACAAAAAGAAATCCTTGCCTACTCAAAGACGAATGCCGGAGAAAGACGCTCCAGAGAAGCCAGGTCACCCAAGCTCTGGAAAATGCTAATGGGATATAATTTGCTGCAAATCTAGAACCGGAAGCCCAATGAGTGACCCACAGTTCAGTTCCACTGACAGGTAATGTCCAATCAGCCACTGTCTGAACACACACAGACACACACACACACACACACACACACACACACACTGATTTAAGTCTTCTAAGGTCACGGTTCACAAACTGTGGTTCGTGTGCTACTGGTGGTACTTTGGCAGCTTTTAGTGGCACTTTTAGGACATCAGTTACTTCTGATGTAAATACAAACAAATGAAGTCCAAATGAGATGTTATAAGCACCAATCGCCACTCCAAAGATAAGATTCTGTCATTTTTTGTTTTCTTTGATTGGTTTCATTTAGCATATCAGATCTAGGAACTCCCATCATTTATGCTCTTCAAACACATCAACCAATAGCATGCACTTTGATGCATTTTTGTAAGCCTGACAGGTAGCACAATCAGCTCAAATAGATCAAAGGAACATTTATTCTATGTATGAAAGCCATAATATGATTTTTTTTTTTTAAATATCAGAAGTGTTTTTACTTTATTTGCTGCAGAATATTTTATGTTAGGAAGCCAAACTGGATTTATTGGACAAGGTTGGTGAAAATTCTCCTACTCAAATTATACCCTTTATGTTGATTTGTCCAAGTCGGAACATTGAAATTTTAAGTTTAGAGTAAAAAGAACATTTATAATTAAACTGCATACTTCAGTCAATCCAGGCAGTGGTGCAGCACAGAGATGACAGTGTTTTCAAAAGAAATGCACCGCTCAGGCCAATACCGACTTCAAATTTTTTAAAATTTTTTTAAAATTTTTTTTCAGGTCTGGACTGATTATCCAGATTTTGACAGATTTTTTTTTTTTTTTTTTCTTTTCAATTTCCAAAATCTATAACGCGTACAAAATATAAAAATGTGCTGCATGCTGTTTAATAGATGTGGTAGTTTTTTTAATCCAGTGGTAAGTGGGAAGTTCTTAGAATTATCTTGACATCATTGGCATCACAGCATCTGCCGCTAAGCTTAAGCGATTCTTAATAAATTAAAACAAGCGCCTCTGTGTTGGCTGATGCAGTTGTAGATGGAAAAATGGCAGGAGTCCTTAGTTGGAACAGTTGATGACTAATCAACTCTTCAAGTGAAAATTATTATATTTACTGAGGTAGTGCTTATTATAGAACTCTGAGAACCAATGTTCTGGTATTTTAACCTCACCTTTTAACCTCTTAATTACTTGTGCACAGTAACATCCTTTTTAGTAAACTTTTTAATCCAGATTACTCTTGTGTTGATATGATCAGTTACAATTATGGAATTACATTACTGAAGAAGGACATCAAATCTTAATGGAAACTCTGCCAACCCGGGGTAATGTACTTCCTGCCGATGAGGAGGCCTTCAGTGTGTTTGTGCTAGGAAACAGTCTTCTCTAATCCATGTACACCTTTCAACATCACTATTACCCCTAAGCCTTTAAAGCTAACCCTCTCCTACACCTATTAAAGCAATCTCTGGATTTAAATAAAACCTTGGCTGCATGAGGTAATCGCTTTATCTTGGCAGCTGTCTGTCCAGAAATCAAAGGTTAAACCAGAAGGGCTAAATAACATGTTTTTTTGGGAGCTGAATGAAAGAGAGCCATTGCACGTGTTTTGATGGCGATGCATGGAGCTAGAGTCGGTGTGCATCCCTGCACGCTGCCTTGTGTCATCACAGGCATGACGTCCTCTTTGGATTTCGCACCTTCGGGGAATAAGGAGGTGGCTGTTGTCGATCTGACGAACGTATGACAGTGGAGCAGAAGTGAAGCTGGTGCGTTACATCAAGCCTTCCACCCTCCCTAGAATCCCACATACCTGCAAGCAGAGCAGCAGGCCAAGCTTCCTGGAATGTGTTTGTGGACTTGGAACAGAGGGGAGCTTATTGCACAGGTTGGGATGTGAAATATCCTCATGGCTTTGAGCTGGAGGCTAAAGCCCAACCCATTTCACTTGACCCCCTTCCCCCACTGAAATGATGGCAACAGTGGCTGGCACCAACTGCAATTGTAGTGGTATTTTATTTTTATGTGTGTGTGTGTGTGTGTGTGTGTGTGTGTGTGTGTGTGTGTGTGTGTGTGTGTGTGTGTGTGTGTGTGCGTGCGTGCGGTTTGTCTGATGGTATTTATGTGGCCGGCTAAGCATGGGTTGGTATGTGATTCTTACAGTATGCTAACTTTGATTTTAAAAATACAACCAAGTTTCATGGTTTCCTGATATTTACCTGAAAATGTATCACATAGACTTTTTGGCTTTATTTTAAACAGACAATAACACTTAGCCCAAATGATTGATTAACTATACTAATGTTATCAAGAAAATTTTTTCAGTATTTTGAATTTAATACATAGACTTAATCAAAAAAAAAAAAAAAAGAATAAACACATTTAAATTAGTATTTTTCTTTTTTGCGCTTTACAAGTGCATCATTATTTGCTCTTCAGCTGTTTATAGGGTAAAACAGGGCCTGGGGTTTTAATTCTACTCTTCCATTAATTTTGTCTACTTATTTCATCTTGTTTTTAGAATAGAAGTGTTTATTGTCCCAGAGTTGGGACAATAAATGTTTCGATTTATCTGTATGAATGGTGATGATGAATGATGATAGCATCTCCAACAGCTGACTCTCTCAGCTGCTTGGCAACGGGACGATTTCAGCGTTTATCCCGAACGGGGTAACGGTTCCAGTTATGGTCCTTTTCTTTCTCAGTAAAATAGTTTCTGATACAGTCAGCGCCATACCTATGTTCCACCATGCTCACTTGGCACATTAAAAAAAAACCCAAAGTGTCTCCTATAGTGTAAAATGATGTCTGCTTGTGTTCAACGACATTATCACCACCTAATGCAGTGTGCAGTATGCAGACCCCACTGATGTTTTTATGGCACTTTTTGCCCAGACAAAGGCCTGTGACCCTCTGACACTTCTAGGTTCAGGACCCACCAGTTGGAAAAGATGGCTTTACCCAGACTGGTTTCAATGGCATGATGCTAAATTTCACTGGTTTTAGAATTTTGAAAACTGTATCTCACCCTTTATACACATCGATACTATTAACTGGTCCATGCCTGTGTTGAGTAAAATGATTCATCACTGCTGAGATCTGTGACGAAGACAAAATTAACAATACTTATGCTGCCGTTACTCTTAAATATTGCATTGTGGGTAGCTCAAGAATATAACACAGTACATTTTGACTTCTTACTTTGCTTGAGTTTTCATTAGATGATCAAATCTTAATAGACGGCTACACAAACATTCTCTTGGGCATGTTCGTATGTTGGGGTCCATCGCTTTTCAGCCCCAATAATACATTTTTTTTTACCCTACATAAGGAAAATAATACAGCTTAATGTATTATGAGTTAAAGAGCAGATTTTACAGTAGGCCATTTCTGTGGAGCTGCTTTCTGTGCCGCGGTTGCTAAACCTATTTGGTGACTTTCGTGTAGGATGCAGCTGCTCATCGGGGTGTATGTGAAAAGTGTTTGATAGTGCTGCAATTTCCTTCGCTTCCCCTCGCTTCACGTGCAACGATTCGCAGCCTGCGTTTGCAGCAGCGTCGGCTTTTGACTGCAGTTTGCTTCTCACATGTGTCAGGCGCTCTGCCGGTGGGCTCAGTTCAGTGTGCCTGCTAGGTCTTTGTCACAGAGTTCTGCTGATCTCCACGTTTTCCCACCACCTCCCTGCCGAGGTCCTCCCGGAAACCGGCGCTGTTGACATCACTGGTTGTAAACAATGGTTTTCAGTGCAAGCAAATCGTCCATCCAGTGCATATCCCTGCAGCTGTTTGTCATAGAAGTCTGAAAAATGTCTGTCCAAACGTCAGTACGTTTGCACCTTTTAGTATTTCTCATCAGGAGTAAAAATCCTTTCAGAATAGATGTGGAGTATGTATATTTCTGTAAACAGTTAATGTTTTAAGTGACGAGGATCACAAAGTGATGATGTCAGCTCTTTTTTTGACACTAACATAGCGCTGAAGTTTATGTTTGCCACGCTGCAGTGTAGTTTGTTTCCTCGTGATAAATGTTTTCGCGAGTGCTTCTGACAGCTTGGCTTGCTGGTATGCATCTCCTCCATTTTGGCAACCTTCCATGATAATGCAGCATCCTTTCACTTCGTCAACTTAGTGCTGATACTGAAGGAGCTGCATCAGCTGCTTTGAGCTCTGCGTTAAAAACGACTATGTAGAGATAAATTACGGACAAGAGCTGAAAAAGGCTCAACGGAAGGTACCAACTGCATGCTTCTTGCAATTAAAATATCTTTGAATTCAGTTGCAATATTCCTTCAGCAGAGTATGTGACTCAACATGCTTTTCGCTAATAAATTACTCAGGTCTTCAAAGGCATCAGAAAATTGTTTTGTTAAAATGGTGAATGACACAAGCACGATGTCATTCATTGACAAGCGGTTATGAGAGCTTGCAGCATTGCAACTTATAATACCACAGCAATAAAAGTGTATAACATGATCTAAATGTTACTTGAAACAAAAACTCAACAATTATTACTGATTATTATGTTATTGATACATAGACAAACATTTGGAGAGCGATTGAACACAGATAAGTGGTGGCCATCCCTCTATTTAAATTCAGTGACATATTTGATGTACTTATGATGTTGTCGGTTTCTTTCTGCTAAAGATAGGGGGAAAAAGTTCAATTCTACTGCACAAGTAATCAGGTAAACAGCGTCACCTTCAACAGAAGGTTAAAATGAATTATTTATATTATTACTTTTAAAATATGAAAGGGAAATGTAACGTAAAGAACTACTAAATTCTATAGTTTTTAAATGAATGTGCTTCATTTAGGGACTATTATCCTTTTCGCCCTTCTGCTCTTTAAAGAGTAACATCGACTCTTAAGAAGCTAATATAAGTTGATCGTTCTAACAAACCTGCAGCCACCGCTGAGCTGCCTCTCTCTATGCAAAATGTAGCATCTAAAAAGCGCTACGTTAATAACAGCTTGCTGCGCTCTGCAAGTTTCCATTGCAGACCACAAGCAGACAGTTTTCTTTCTTATAAACAAGATAATTGTCTTGAGTTAGTGTTATTGCACAAAGTCTACAGAAGTTGCTGTATGTAAATGCCCAGTTAGTTCAATGTGAGAGTAGAATGTGCTTTTCTGCAGAACCAAAAAAGCTTCTGAATAAACAAAAATAGTCATCAGTGAATGACGGAAATATCACTGGCGAGCCAGTACTTTTCTATTCGCCATGAGATATTGGTTCAGAGCAGACTGAGTAGTCTCTATGACTTTTAAGTGATGTCATAGAGAAGTGCCCAAGTCCATTGCCTGAGAGTTGCTCTCCTTCAGCTTTTAGGTGCATCCCTAAAATCACATTTGGATGTCTTTATATTTAAAGACTTTGCTGTATTTGAGAAGTCCAGAGAATTTTTTTGGGAAGAATACTCTTCTCTTCTCCAGGTTTTAAATCACAGTCCATTTAAATGCTACAATACTTACTCTCTAGACTTATATTTTAATTATGGGTTAAAAAGGGACTGATTACAGTTTTCTGGCCCATCACCGATCAATGATTTTTTTTAAAAGCCTGACCTGTTGATTCCGATTTTAGCCCATACTGATTTTTTTTTTCTCTGAGATATTTCTAAATATAGCAAGAAAGTTGCTGAGTTGGCAACAGTGGGTTGACTATTATTAACTGCAAACGTGCAGGCATGACCTTCTGGGCCGGTCTGTGTGTCAAACGTTTCTTATGGCAGAGCAAAAATTGACAGTGGTTGACTTTCTGACCTTTGATGAGGTAGCTAAGATGGGTGGATAAGATCGCTTCACATCCAAGAATTGGCAAATGGCTGATTTAGCGGTGCATCTCTTCTTTTTAATGTGGATTTTAAATCCAATATATGAGCCTTAGCTCCCTCAGACTAGTGCCAGCAGAAAATAGGAAACACCTGGTGGAACTGCGCATCAACTACTTCTCAGTTTAACGCTACTAAGAAGAGTTGATAACAGCATAATGGACAAACATTGGTTGTCATGAAGTGTTGATTGCAGAGAGCCAGAAAGAACAGGAGCTTCTTAAAGAGACGGAGGCCCAATTTCAAGGTGTTAAGCTATGAAGTCAATTTTTTTTATAAATAGAAACCTTTTCTACAACAAATTGAAGGTGAAGTTACTCGGTTGTGCTATGAAATGGCACAATTGTGCCTGGAAAATACATAAAACACCTGCCTGTATAGAGGGCTAAATGGGGCCTTCTGATGACACCAAAATAAATACCCATTAAGGAAGCAGAACTGCAACACAAAGTGAGTCACAGATGTCAAACTCGCAACATGAAGGTGAAAAGATTGTTATACATGTAGATACATAACACACAAAAAATACTTCTAATTGAAACTATTTATCTTCTCTCTTTACTTATTATTGAGGCCTGCCATAGCAATGCATAAGAGGGCATTGCTATGGCATTTCAATGCCTCCATGCAATGCACGGCACACACCCTTCCACACAGCAATATAACTGCTGGTTCCTTTCACCGTTAAGGCGTCTCATACCGCCGCGAGCCCCCTCACAATATTTCTATATCAAAACGTGCGGCTCGAACCCGTGAGGGTGCTATTACTTTTGTTGGCATTTTGAGTAACCACGCCGATGTCATTAGCGAAAAACGAGGCAAATTCAAATCAAAACAATTTCTAATTGACACTGTTTTGTGTCAGGCTCAAAACAGAGATAGGATTTTGTCTGTCCCTCGCGACGGTTTTCAGAGAGGATTAGTCACTATAGCAACAGAACACTGAGGAGAGCAGAGATGTAGAAAACTACAGAGATGTTACCTTATTACAGGAACACTTACTACTGACAAGATGGCAGAAGAGGAAAGGAAGAAAGCTCCATATGACTCATGAAACTTGATGCCCCTAAACTGACAACCACTTTTGACTGTCAAAATAAGAGCAACACACACCCAACAAAATAAAAGCCTCCAGATTTTTTGCAGCATGTATTTGCTGTTTTGGGCTTTATTTGACTGGTTTAACCAAGCCACTGTTACACAACGGATTAGTGAGGCCTTTTAAAAAGAAGCTTACTGAAAACTTCAAAATAAAAGCTTCAATATTCTTCTCAGGTCAGCAGGGCTAAAATTAGGCTAAAATGGTTATATTTTAGCCTAATTTTTTGAACAATAGCAATTTTTGTTGTTAATTTGTTGCTAAGAGATGAGCTTATTTTCTGTTAGGAAATGCCATGAAGTAAATATCTGATTCTTGCTTTTGCAAAATTTACTAACTGTAAATTTCTTGAATCTAAGCAGATAAGCAGGATTTTAAAAGATCTTATGTTTTAAAAAACAATAATATAACTTATTAATTTGGGGGCAAGAGATTAGTGTTTTTTTCTGGTTACGAACTGCCATGAAGTATAAATCAAATTTGTGCTTTTATATTATATTTGACAGATATATGACAAACCCCTCTCCACTCCCCCCAAATTCCCCCCAAAAACCCAGCTTTTCTGCTAAATTCACCAGCTGTATTTAAATAGTATTTAAAAGAGCAAAAGAAATCTTGAACAATAACAATATTTGTTGTTAATCCGTTGCTAAGAGACGAGCTCGACTTCTGGTAACCAAGTGCCAAGAAGTAAACATCTGATTTTTGCTCTGCAAAAAGTTACCAACTGTAAATTCCTTTTGTCTAAGGAGAAAAGCAGTATTTCAAAAGAGCTTATCTTTTATAAACAACATTTAATTTGTCGTTAAGAGATGAGCGTTTTTTTTTTTTTGTTGTTTTTTTTTTTGGTAACAAACTGCCACGACGGATAAATCAGATTTTTACTATTGTGTTGAATGTGTGTTTTATAATAAATTTACCACCAGTGACAAGAAACCCCAAAACATTTTCACCTTTCTGCCAAATTTACCAAATGCACAGTTCTTGTCAAGTAGTAAGTATTAGTATTTCAAACGAGCAGAAGAAATCATATGTTTTTTTTGGACAATAACAATATTTGTTGTCAATCTATTGCTAAGAGACAAGCCCACAAAGTGCCACAAAGTGCCACAAAGTAAACATCTGAAGGCATCAGAAGGCAGTGAATTAACATTAACATTTGCACAAACATTAGCAGTCCACTGCCCTAGCACTAGCAGTAGCTGTAGCCTTTTCCCTAAAATAAGCTTTTTAGCTATTATTTCATTCATTCAACATGTTTAGCGCACTGAATGGAGGAAGTCAATGTATGACAACATGTTAGTGAGACCCCACATGCCACTGGTAGCATTTAGGCTAACATTGGTATTGGCTAATTTTAACTAATACATTAATTTTAACATACTGAATGGAGTAAGTCCATGCTGCTCAACATGTTTGTGACTCTTCACATGCTTTTATTGGGGGGGGGATTAGTGGAGTGACCTAATCTGAGCTATATGTGTCAGAGCAGAGTGACTGTCCAAACTTCATGATAGAAAATCCTTTGCATTAAAATAAATCATGTTGACCTTTTTTCCTAGTTGTAGCAACATGTACCATGTTGAAAGTGTAGCTTAAAATGTGCAAATGTTGTAGGTTACAACAATCCCCTGAATTAAATAGAAGTCAAATAAATTGGCCTTCATGTTTCAAAAATGTCCCGCGTGAGTCACTTCCAGCAATCAGAAGTTTTTTGCTGTCACTTCCATTTTCATAGATATGAAAATGAAAGTGCTATTATCATTTTAATAATAGAAGAGTATCACATTGTGTTTGAAAGCAACTTATAAATACATTGTATGTACCTCTCTTCATTTGTCATATTTTTGCTGTTCATCATCCCAAAATGAAGTTCGATTTGGCTCAGTAGCTGAATAGATGAACCGTTTCAGCTTCTGAAAAGGTTCACAAGCTGCTTTCATGCATTCATATTTATATGCACTACCCACTTGTTATTACAATATTATGTATATTTATGAACAAGTGCATATTGACTATTTGTATTTTAAACAATATTGTTTAAAACATAGCTGTGTCAGTAAATTGAACGCCTAAAAAAAAAAAGAAAAACACTGATAAAGCTTGGAAAAAGATTAGAACGGCAGAGAATTAAGAATCAAGCCTTGCCTGAGGGATGAGGATGTTGAAGAATGGGCATTAGCAAGGGCACTGAGTGCCTGGGGAGTTTGGGGTCTATCACCCAGCTTTGTGATGCTGATGCCTCTGGACACCTCTTACAATCCTGTCTTGTTAGCCACAAGAGCTTCAGGGCTGGACATTACTTTCACTCCATAAAAGACTGGATCACAACAATAGACTAAAGAGGAACAAGGAGAGATTTGTCTTGTCCAAGTGTTATGTCCTCACATGTCCATTTAACGGTTCATGATCTGAAAATTGGCCAGTATGTTATTAGTAACAACACTAGCTCTCAGCCCTCTGTGTCCTGCTGATAGAGCAGCATTGTAAGCCTATCTCTATGAGATGATTTTATTTTCCTGTAAATGCATCTAAATGTTTTATTTGCTGCCATCGTATGCTGCGGGATAATCTGAAACAACTGGAAATGGACGGTGGCTTTTAAAAAGCACAGTCAGGTGTGATATCTGTGTCATGTTTGAGGCTGCTGTTTTATGAGATTGAGGATGTGAGAAACTACCTGCCTCAGCAGTGTTATTAGGATTGCAGTGTGTCAGCTGATTCTGTGGTGACATGGAAGACAATCCATGTATAACTCAATTCCTCATGTGATATTACCCTCAGGAAGTGAAAACATAGAAATCTATGCGGAGAAATGCATTAATAGTACAGAGCTAATGAAAATAATTATAGATTTTACTGTAGAGTTTCCAGAGTAGGTGTTGTTCAATGACAAAAGAGCAACACCTACTAATTTTAGAGGTTGACCAAGATGGATTTTTTTTAAAGGCCAGTGTCAATCTTTAGAAATCAGCATTGTGGTGTGTGTCCTAAATTGACACCTTTAACTAGTAAAATTTCAAACTATATATGTAGATTTTATAGATAGATAACATCTACATATAAATAATGAGGAAAAATACCTGATGCTTGAAATTGAGTGTTTCCTATGTCTTTACACATTTTGTTCTTAGTGTACAAAAAAACAATATTGCAATATTTGAATCTTAATTAGGCCTTAGCCAATAAGTAGCAGACAATTCCACCCTTGTTTATATGAAAAAATATAATTTAAATCACCCTGTTTGGGAAAACTACAGACAATGTCACACTGAGTACAAGTGTTAATGTTATTTTTATGAGTGTGTACCATTCGTTCCAGTTGTACAATTATTATTTTATTTCACAGTAATGTCTTCCATTTGCCTGTCAAGTTTCCTGTTGATACACACATGTTTTATCACTGAGGGACAAAAAGGCTCTTACTGAAATGAATCAGATTGAAATGATAAATAAATAAAAGCTGGATGTGTTTAAAGAGTAAACTTTGCCAAACAGGCAGCTCTGAACTGTTGTTTGAACCAAACAAGTAAACTATGATCCGAAAAAAACCTGGAGCAGTTCACTTACAATGGCAATGCAAAAGGCTATCCAGCAAACCAAGCAAAATAAGTTATACAAAGAGAGGAAGTGATTTTGATTGAGTGTGATGAAGAAGTGAATGTTATGAGGAAGACATGGATCTGGCATAATGTTTAATATTGAGATGATTATTGAGACTAACCCATAATTTCCTCTCTGTTTTGTGTTGTCCATCATGGTTTCCTCACCTCTTTTCGTGACCTCATGAATTTGAGCACTCAGACCCTTTTTCGGGTTTGAGAGTCACTATTACCGATCCATTTGTACAGATGTGTTGCATTGCTGAGTGGTGCAGACACAAGCAAGTAGAAAATCTTGCACGTCATCTGTTTTTAATCCACTACTGTGTCATAGAATCTAAATTGTTCGCACACAAATGAACTGGGTGTACTTTTTTTGTTTGCCAAATGCTGCTGCTGCCTTCTCAGCGGCTGCTTATTTTACCCCTTCACCATTCCATAAACCCGGCATGAAACACTACGGTCTTACAGTTATTACCAACGAGGCGGATCACAACTTTGGCGTTGTTGGTGGTGAATATGCAGCCAGTGTTTTGGAGATTATTACATTACCATTTTCTCCCATCAGGTATCCAAAATGCTGCCACATAAATCATTTGAAAGTGATGGAGGCCTTTTTAATGCTTTCGTAAATGTGTGATTTATTGTGGAACCGTGTCAATTTATTTTGGGGCACTTAACGAATTACTTCCTTTCCTGCTTCAGCATATTGGGGCGTTAACTCAGCGCATTCAGCTTCACCCCTGGGGCTTATGAAATGTCTTTAATCTAACTTTGATGTGATTACACGTACAACTACTGGACAACATTGCGAGATAGAATTAGCTTTGACAAGCAATATCTTGATATTTTATTTTTATGAGATCTTGTTCGAAGGGCTCTGATTACACCTCCATCTATTAAAATCTAATCTAGCCCGCTGCTGCGATTTGTGCCTGATTGTTAACGTGTTTGTAGTAATTCAGAACTGTTCCATGTTAAGTGATAAATACATGTCTGACTTTCATAAAAAAAATGTCATGAAAAGGTCTACTTAGAGTAACTAAAGCATTACACATACACCTATGCAAGGAATGTCAGCGTGTAAAGGGCTTGTATTTGTGTTTCCAGGTGTGTGTGTGTGCATGTGTGTGTGTGTGCGTATGTGTGTGTTTGTCGGGCAGACGCCTCTACAAACATTGTTTAAAATCTTTCAAAAGGCAACCAGAAATCAGCAGAGAAAACCTGAAAGAGTTTGGCTTTCAAAAAGCCTGACTAGCTCAGGGAAGTCACTCATTGATCAGCATTGGTTTCAGGTCTGGTAGCAGGGCTCGCTAATAATCTGCGGTTTGGGCAGGTTAGCACCTTTTTTCCTTTCCCAGTGCTCGAGGACAGCAGACAGCATAGCGTGAAGAAATGTCTATCCCCCGGCCCTCATGTCAGGAATCCCGATGAGGTTTATTGGGGCAGAAAGGGCGCAGATTCCCCCCTGAGGCTGTAGCTTGAGCTAAAAAGCTATTGGTCTTGTTTCTTTAACACACGCCACACCTCCCTGGCCTTTTCTGTCTCATTCGCTTATTTAGTCCCTTTGTTCCTTAAGACTATGTTGCACTGAAGAGTGCAACATGACTGCGAGAATGTACAGAAACGACTTTGTTTTATATTTGTGTAACGTGGACGTTGACTTAAAAAAGTAGCAGGATAGATGGGTGTAGAAAATTTGCAGAGAATGGAAAATAGTGACATCACGCACCAACAGGCCGCCTGTTGGTGTGTGACTCGGCTAGATAATTGTTTTTGTGTTCATGTACCTTCTCATTGGCTGGCTGCCAACATAAATCAGACTGTATCATTACATGCATAGGACAGGCAAGCTTTAGGAGGCGCTGTCAATGGTTGGCTGGTGAAAAAGCAGTGATTGCCAGTTCCATGAGGTACTTACTTTGCAGGCCAGCAGGCATTGCTCAGCACAAATAACAACCTGAGGACAGCACACCAGCCACACAGATTCCAAATGCAGTTTGCCAAGATTTCCAGCCTAATCTATCATCTCAGGATGTGCTTTGAGATGTGATGTTAGATTAGACACACCTTAGTCTGAGCTCTGCAGCCATGGAGGCTTCTGTCAAAACTGAATGTTTCTGACTTAGTACCGTGCTGTGAAGAAGTACCTGTTTTTTTTTTGTTGTTGTTTTTTTAGGTTTCTTCTCCTTTTTGTCAGACATAAAATGTTTCAAATGATCAAGCATTTTTATATCAGACAATGAGTTGACAAAATATAAAATATAAAAGCCGATTATTGTGGGGAAAAAGACCAATATGAGAAAGCAATGGTTCCCTAAATAAAACTAGTTGCGCACTGTGGGCAGGACTATGGCTTTGCTAAAATTGGCAATCAGTCTTTTCGATTGCCTGTGGAGGAATTTTGACCCACTCTTCTTTGCTGAATTGTTCATTCATCAGGTGCTGATGCAGGAAAGCACCCTTCTAATATGCCATTCAGCTCTGTCTTGCGTGCCTCCTGCCTCCGCCACGTTTGAATGTTTCATTGAAGTTTCTTTTATTAAATTCTCTGTTAGTGTCACACTTTATGTTATGGGATACACACTGTTCCACATTTTCTCCACTTGAGGACAGTGGCTCTAACTGTGGTTTGATGGAGTCTCAAACCTTAAAAATAGCTTGGTAACCCTTTCCAGATGGATGGATTTCCGTGACTTTGTTTCTAAGGTTTTCTTGAATTTCGTGATAATACAAGTCTGGCAGCCTGAGTGAGACATTCGCCTTCTGCATTAGACCAGAACCGAACAGTGGGAGTTTAAGGTTTAAGTATTTACTTCCTCAAGTCCTCGGCTCCTCAAAGCCATCTAATCTGCTTTGTGGCTTCTGGAAGTTGAGTAGCTAAGGCTTGTTTTGAATCCCATGAAATTCAGACCTATCAAACAATAGTTTCACAAGGAGAGGGGAGCAAAAATTTCACTAAGGAAGTTGTGGCAAGAAGGGACGGAGGACATAAAGCTGAAAATGATGCGATTTTTGTCACAGAACTTCGACAGTGAGAACTGATTTCAGCAGCTCAGCTGAACCATGCAGAGCCCCAAACTATATTTAATTTACTGAACTGTCTGCCAACTTTGGTTGAGTTTTCTTTATCGCTTGACCTCATGAGTCTTTTGACATTTTTTTATGATAAATTAGTTGTTTATAATGCTCTAGATTTACATAAAATTCAACAGTTTACAGCTTCGTTGGTTTCCTCCCAGTTTACACAAGTTTGTTACTTTGCATGCTGTTGCTTTGTTTCAGTTTGAAAGATCCAGTAGCTTACAGGAATCAAAACGTGTTCAAGGTCTACGCCCATAGGACCGTCTGTCGTCTTCTTCTTTTTTCTCTCTCTGTGGCCTGCCCTGCTACCAGCCTTTCTTACTGCCACTTTTGCCACAGCTCTGCCACAGTTTTCCATCAAAACACTGAACCTCAATGGAGCATTCAAGCCCAAACCCGCTCCAGCGCTGCCCCTCCCTTCTTCCCATCTATGTTCTGACTCTGCCTTCTTTATGCCTTACTCACTCTCTGCACGTTTAGTGAGCCAGTGCAGGAAGAGGCCCTCATTTTGACTGTGATAGCAATGTAGCATCTGAAGATTTCAGTGAGCCAAGTGGTTTAATGAATTGAGTTTTTTAATCAAAGAAAAACCTGGCTAGCTACGGTTTTTCTAGTCTTTTTGTTGGTTTAGATTTCATCGCAATCTAAAGGTTTTGAGAAATGTATAAAATAAGAAAGCCTGATTGTCATGCAATGTGATGTGGTGACACTACATAGCAACAGGAATAGACAAAACATGCTGCGCAATAAACTACCAGTCTGAGATCCAATAGTACCTGTTTGAGATTCTTTTGGTTCTCACTTGTGAGTAGCCTAAACAGTAAACTCACCATTCCACTATGTGCAGTAATACATATGTGAGTAACATCTGCTGAGTGTTAAAGCTCTCAATTAGAGGTTATCCATAGAAAAATCTCTTGACGCTGCTATTTTGTGTTGTGATAACACCTGATCTACAGCTGAGCCCAAAATATTAACATCCCTGTCAGATTTACTTTTAATTTAGAACAGTATGTTGAATGGCAAAAAAATATATCACAAAGGACTGCTTGGAGACAATGTTGGGAAAAATATGGTGTGAATTAATACTCTGTATTTGTATAATTTGTTTCCCAGTTGAATAGGTCAACTTATTGGTCTGACTGAGTTGTTCTTTATTGGCTGAGGTGTTGGCGCTCCTGGAGAGTGGTGGGAAATGGTAGAGAAGAAAGAAAAGCATCCAGAAAATGGTTAATTATAGTTAATATTATTATAATTTTCAAAAGTAGTATTTTCAATCAAGCTACAAGTTTGTTTCCTGATAGGAAATGTCTGAAGTATCTGTCAAAAGATAAAAAGGCAACTTACAAGGTGTATTATTTTATAAGAGAAAACCTCTATATTTATTTACATTCTAACTTAAAAAGAGAAAATGATCACTGAACAATGTTAACTATGGGCTAGTTGTACACATTGTGTTCTTATATAATCAATTTGTTGGAGATTTGATGGTAAGATATTGTTATGGAGATAGAAGATGGAGTTTGCAGTTGGCTTGGACTACTGTGATTGCAGGGTTTCCCCCAGTATATTATAGGCCTGGCGGCCCGCCTTGCTTCACGAGCATTTTTTAAAAATAAAAAATAAAAATACGCAATTTTTTTTACTTTTTTTTACTTTTTAAGCCGGATTGCAAGTATCTCTGTTGCGCTGAGCGTTTCACCGGCGGAGCAGGTTTATTCCTAAATTATATGTTGATAGAAGATAGGTTTATAGTTAATGCATTTAAAGCTGGACCAATCACATCACTGGCGCCTCTTCACGTTGCCGCTCATGCTGTAGCAGCGGGGTGTCTTTAAGTTTACCTCAGCGGGATCGTGCGCGCCTCCTTTCACTCAAACTGGACACAGGCTGACCTGTGTGGATATGACCTGTGAGGAATTATGTTTCTTTCCAGAGTTTATGATCTAGACAGGAGTTCAAACCCCAACGCGTGCGCAGCTCTACGTGAACCGCTGGAATAACTTGTAGTTGCGCTGTCAGAGGTGCGTTGAGTGGTGAGAATGATTTATATTTGTGGACAAAGAATTTTGTGCGGCTTTTCCGTCTCAACACGCTCTGACGCCCGGCTCTGTCTGCACTGATAAAGTTTATGTATGTGGTCCTGGTTGGCCGGTGCGTTAGTAGTTAACGAACCAGCACTAACCTCATCATACAGGTTCAGCCCGGTGAGGAGCTTCGCGCTTGTCTCGTAGTGATGCATTACGCTGGTTTTATATTTTATTATTATTTTTCCGGTTACGAAGGGGCAAGCCATATCAAATGATTTGTCCACTTAGTCAGACAGAGTTAATGCGTGCAGCTGCGCAGAGACCTGAGAAACTCGTCCCATACTCTGGACCAAGCAAAATAGTTTCTGCGTCCCCTTGTTAAAATCTCAACAGACAAAAAAATGGAAGAGCTACTGAAGCCACACAAGCACCACTGAATTAAAGTCTTCTGTTTGTTGCACATCTCTGCACAGTGCAGAAGATTTAACTCATCCTGTAGGGCCGGTCCAAGGCTGCATGAGGCCTTGAGCAGAATCTGACTTAGGGGCTCCTCTTGCTGCTAAAAACATCAGAATCTCTAACAGCCTCTGTGTTAGATTTAGTAGAATCTGGGAGAAGAAGAGTAGTTTAATTGAACAACCTAAAAAGCAATAAGTTACAATTGCAGTTTATTAGTTTGTATTTGTGAACAAACAAAGCTCAAACTAAAAGATTAAGCTCACAGCATGAGATTTTTTGCTTATCTAGTAATATCATATTTTAGTTTGGAATATCGCATCAGACATAAAATAAGCCTTTTAAGTACAGAAATGAGAAGTATGTATAATACTTTCTTAAATGTTTTTTTTTTTCTTTTTTTGAAAACATACTTTTAATCTGTCAAACAAGCCTCATCTGCGTGCATATTCCATCTACTAAACATGGCTGCATTGGTATAATTGTTTTTACTAGTTTTTACTAGTGAGCAATGTGTAGCCTAATTCACTTTTGGTGTTCTCTGTGGTAACAGATTTCCTACGTTTTTTGTTCATTTTGTTCACCAGCTGAGCAAACTTTCACTTCCTTTGCACGTGTATGGCAAACCCTCATTCGCTAAAATTGACACTGCTCTAGAATAGCTTAGATGGCTGGCAAACATCATATTTACTTTTAATATAAATTAAACATGCACAGTGGAAACTGTCTTGGCTCTACGGCAGAAGCAGATACCTATAGTTTTTTGTTATTTCCTTTCTCAGGGGTACAGCCAATCAGCACCAAGGAAAATCAATGGCGCTTCAATAGCGTTTCAAGTAGCACAGCCCAGTGGTATTACAGATTCCTTACCAGCATTTTCTTTAGAATATTTGGATATGCTCTACTATAAAAAAAATCTGGGAAAAAAAAAATCATAGTAGATTTTTCGTGAATAATTTGGAGTTACTTTCCATGAGAAAATCCACAAATAGGTGACTCTGTGAATACTTAACCACTATTAGTTGAATAAATTTCCTATACTTAAAGTACGAAAAAGGCCATATGCCAGTCATTGCCCTTTAAAGATGAATATAACAAGTTGATTTTTTTTCCATCATATGTCTGCAAGATACATCAGTACATCAAATGACCTACATTAAGGGGGATCAGTGTTTCCCAAACACAGAAGACGCAGTGCAGCTGGATGTGACTCGTTGTGCAGCTGGTGTCCCATCTTCTGTTCTCTGAGTGCTCCTGAGTACTGCTGCTTGGCTCATTGAGTGGTTAAGGTGTGCTTATGATTGTGCTGCAAAGATTCTGCATCATATGACCTGATGGATGTTTTTTTTTTTTTTTTTTTAAATAGGCTACTGTTTTCTAATGGCCTTCGATCAAGGTTCCCGTTAACCAGTGCATCAGGTTTCTTCACTATGACATGCTCAAAGATGAATGATTTTACTTTCTTGCATTATCTCAGGAGTGAGACAGCAGTTCTGATCAAGCAGATTTAGCCTTACTGGAGATCAGTGCAGGACCAGACTTGGTTATTGATCTACATGGTACATTTTTTTAGATGCAGTTTTTACCATAATTAATTTAAACATAAGACTGTTGTTCTTGTTATCTAGATTTTTTGTATTAATTTTGGCCTGGGTTTAGCCACTACCTTAATCCAGATTTATTGTGCAGATATTTATGTAAACTGCAACAAAAAAAAAGCACAAAAAAAAACCCAAAACACAACAAACAAAAAAAAAAAAAGACTTTTTTTTCCCCCCAATGTCAAGTTTCACTATCTATAGTTGTAGGTCAGGAAGATAACTAAAGTTTTTTTGTATTTGGTCCAAAAATTGGTTCTCTGAGTTAATTTTACAAAAGAGAATTTTGTTTTCTGTGTTGCTTCTGAAGCGACGCTTTCTTCCATTCTGAGCAGCTTTTCAGCTCATGTTGTTACAGGGTTTCTATCACTGTGGATCATAATGCTGCCTTTCCAGCTTCAGCCAGAACCATCGGGTATTTTGTTTTGGTTCTACTGTTGATACACATATTTTCCTCTGAAATGTGTGTATTGTTTTTTTCCCTTCTGTAGAGTGTGATCAGAAGGCATTCCAATGGTGTCTATACTTGTGTGCAATTGCTTGCCTAGATGGCTACATCAGATATCTGGAGGAGGAAAAAAAAAAAATGTCCACAGTTCTCTTTGTGATAGCGTAGCTGATTTCTTCTTATTTTTTCATGACATCACACAAGGTAGCGCCGTGTTTTGAGGTTTTGCCTTAAGACATCGACATGTATACCTCAAGGAAATTCCTTTATGAGATTATTCAATCTATTAAAAGCTTACATAACTATTATTGTGATACATACAGCTAAGTATCATTGTGATACATAACTGTATCATTATGATACATATAGTTATCACAATGATACATACAGTTATGAATGTATCAGTTATCAGTTATCACAATGATACAAACAGTTATGTATCACAATGATACAATTATGTATCACAATGATACATATCTGTATGTATCATTGTGATACATACAGATATAACATGCAGTGTTTGAGTAGATTATTCCTAATAGAACATTACATAACGCAGGAAAACATAAACGTTTGACGTAACGTCAGACAGTGAGGAACAGAGATTTTCTTTGTCTCTTTGTATGGCGTATGTGAACATCTGATTTCAAATTTATTCGGCAGACAAATGCAAAAACAGCGTGTAGAAATCCGGGTAAAGACAGTATGCAGAGATTTTCAGAGTTTCAGAGAATTGTTCAGTTTTACCAGCTATCATTTCTAGTTGTTCCACACCAAGGCTTTCCTAAAACAACAGAGTCACAGTTTTTGTGATTAATCTCGGGTTTTCCCCAGAAAACGCTTGTTAAAAAGTCATTTATAGAACGCATCTTATTTGGATGCATTTCGTATTTGTCTGTTTTAATAAAGATATTATCGAAGACTGATGTTTCACTCAATCTAAAACCTAGCTTGCATGTCAGTCATTGTTCTTTGTGATCAACGAAGAACAACATCTGCCGACTCAGTTTTATCGTCTCTGAACTTTTGCATTCGCATGTAAAGTTTCAGTATGCATGTGTGTGTGTTTATGACTTTTCCATCTTTCCAACTCGGAGGTTTCTTAGGGAGGGGACTACTTAAAGCTGTTTTTTTTTCTCTTCTGCTTGAAGCTCTGGAACTTATTACAGTCTGAGGCATTTTCATAAACAGGCCATTCAGCTGCCTCTGCACGGCTCTGAATGAGACTCAGTGTCACAAGGAGAAAGAGAGTTAATGTGGGCTGGTTAGTCGCACGACCTCCCTATTACGGAAGCCTGCATTTGTAGGACCATTTTGTGTTATATTAGTAGGGCTTTCAATTTCAAAGATTGCAATTCAATTGCCACTGAATGTTTTCTGTGCACCCTTTTAGGTACTTGGACAAGCTATTTTGCATGCATATGACATGCATATGATCTAAATGCTGCTATTCATGCAAAATTAAGAGCATCCGAATGGACACTATTTGGCCATTACAATGCATTTTTAAAGATGGTTTCATTGCTGCCTGGTTCATCAGGGTAAAAAGTAGCAAATGTGACTCTAAACTGCACCTTGTGGTTTCTGTTTCACAAAACAACTTTAAAGTTTTTTGTGATTTTTAAATCAAACAGCGTAACATGTCACCAGGGATTGCACACAGGCCATAACTCAATACATCACCCCAAGAATGCACACATAAGAGTGTTCTCATGAATTGGTTACAGGTGGGTTAGTGATAGAATCGTGGCGCTATGCTCTGAAGATGGACAGTTTTAATCCCTTCCAATGGTCCCTGACATTCTTGCTAGGACGTACATATGTTGAACACTTGAGTAACATAAGCAGCTGAACTATTAAACGATCACCACTTGGTGAATTAAATCAGGTGGTGAAGGGGGACAGGCTTTGTATAAACACTAAAATACGGCGGGACCCCGCAATCAAGAGAGCCTTTTATCTCTTATGGAATCCTGCAAACTGGAAGTGCATTATATCAGACAAAAAAAATATTTAATTTCAAGTCTACTTTTAAAAGCTGATGATAGCATTGATGATGTTTTATACACATTTTGCTGGCACTTCTGGCATTAAATAAGTTCCCAACACCCCTTAAGCATCTCAGCCACTAATGATTTACTTCAGTCGAGGGGATTAAGGGCAATGAGTGTGTCCAACTGTTCAAATATATTAGCAATATCCAGAGAGCTTAAAAACCTGACACTTGAATATACTGTAGTATCCTACCAGATTTTGTCCAAGCAATCTTTTCAAAATGCAATATTTCACACGCCGATTTTGGGATGATTGTTACTAGGGATGCAAATCTTTCCGTGTGTGGCGATTCAGTTCCAGTTTTAGGATCATGATTTGATTCATAAACAATTTTTAATTCAGAAATCAGTCGAAAGATTTTGTTTAATTTGTGTGACTGACAAAAAAGAAAATACTTTGAAAAAACAACATTTATTTAAAAGTAATTCTAGAAGGGACTTTATCAAATTCCATCAGTTTCTATTTAGTCAAAAAGAGCTTTGTGCATATAATTTGTAACATAAACTAGCAGTATTAGATTTCTTAGATGCCTGGCTAAATATCAAAGAATTATTCAAAATATATTTTTTACAAAAAAATTAAGCAGACTAAAATTGATTTTTGAGCATTTTGATTCATCGATTTAGAATTGCCAGCACTATGAATTACGATTCTACTGGTTTATTTGGGGAAAAACCTTTACCAACAAGTCAAATCAGATTACCACGGTATAAATGTATCCCAGAAACCAGCCCTTGTGGTTGGAAGCCAGTAAGTAACACAGAACCATGGGAGTGGTGTTCTGAATGGAGGCTTGTGGACCGTCCCTACTGTGGAAGTAGGAGTGGGCGATATGGACTGAAAGGTTTATCACAATATCTTTTGGTACTACTGTGACAACAAACGTGAAGATAAGAACTATTTTTATATGTTTTTGGGTAACTGCATGTCTGTGACTGCATAGCAAAGCATTCCTAGCGCCACAAACACAAATACTGCTCTTGTTCTTTATGTCCTTCTTTAGGACATCAGTCACATAAAGAAGTTTGATTTGTATCGTAAAAAGTGCACACACTAACTGCATGTATAATTTTGTCCAAAATATTGTTGTTATTTATTTATACTATAAATAGTGAAGACAATAAACTAGCAATCCCTGCAATATGGGTAACTTTGGGGGATTTTACACACCATTAATTAGAATTTTACCATGACAACATTAAATCAAAATTCTTATGGCGATATGAAACAGTAAATGATAAATTATAACAATAAATGTCCATACTTTGGTTAAAGATGCTAACCCTTCTGTTTGCTAGGTTCCAGTTTAAGGTTTATGAGTTTTTTTATGTTTTTGTTGCAAGAAGCAGATTAAAGCAACTTGGCTCCTTCATTGTCATGAAAGTGAATTATTGAATGAATGCGTGCTGGATAATAATTTCTTATTTGCCGTTTCCTCAAAAGTAATATTTTTTTGTGGACGTGCCATGTATAAAATCCCTGCTTGCTATAATAAAGTTGTCGTGTCTTTAAGGAATTAAACTCCCAACAGCTGCACACAAAGCAAAAATTTGAAAGGCAGAGCAGATTTGACCTGGAAAAGATTTTAATCTGCAGCTGAAGAACTCTGATGTTTGATGGGGATTATCATGTTTACCACTATATGAGTCTCAGCAAATATTGATACCATCTTGTTTTTCAACCTGAACATCCGCATAATTAACTCATTTGTGTGTTGAAGTTTAATAAATATTCTGATTGTTGGTGTCTTTGTTTTGCAGGTTTACCAAGAAAGCGATAAGGTAAGACTTTTCTAAATAAATCGTCTCGTCAAGGCTTTCATCATTTTTAATTAGGTTGTCCTGCTGTAACTTTCACAGGTTTAGATTCAAGTTTTACTTGTCTTGCTGTGTTATAACATAGAAGCCTTTAACATTTGGACCAAACATACCCCGCCAGCCCCCGCTCATTCTTGAACACATACACATTAAGCGCAGGACAAAGGGCTTCCTTTTCTATGAGCAGCCCATGACTGCCTTCCACTGCGAACTAAACAGTGGCCTTTTTACTGTTGGGGCCAGCATAGGCAGAAGCGGCCATACATAGCCGCCTCATAGGTTCAAGCGGGAGTTTTGTCCTGTGGCATATCCGCCGAGGAGTGTCTGTTATGTGGCACTCGTCTCTGGGCACTCAGCAGAGCTGCTCCACATCCTCTCTGACTGTCACATTATACATTGGACACACTCGGACTGATTCATTCACTGCAAGGTCTTTGAGTAACACCATTCTCAGCGCTGAAATAAACCAGCATTATTTGCATTTTTCGCTGGCCCGAATTTTGTGCTTATCAGCACATTAGCCACTGAACTTTTTCGCATTTTACAGCCACAAACTTTGTTTTTTTTCTAATTAGGATTTAATGTAATAAAGCAAGACATGGTTAGTGTCAAATTCAGTGAAAATGATAAATGGTTTACAAACATTTTTTTTTACAAATAAGAGATTGAAAATTGTGGTGTGCCTAAGTTAATAACCTCAATCTATACTTTACAACCTTTCCAGCTGCAAATCTTTTTGGATATATCTCTATCAATCTTTTGTATCTAGAGTATGAAGTCTTTGCCCATTTTTATCAGAACAGATGTTACTCAGTCAGACTGGGTGGAAAGTTTCTGTAAGAACTGTCTTTGAGGTCTCGCTGCATATTTTCAGTTGTATATATCGTAGTCTGGACTTTGACTGGACATTTTGGTCTAGAGACCATGCGACTGTTGCTCTTCTTCTGTTTAAGGTTGCATCCTACTCCCACTGAAAAGGCCTTTTCAGCTTTCAACCTGTAAATGCTTTGCATTTAGTTCACATATCTTACCCATTAACTCTGACAAGCTCTGCTAGTGCAGCTGAGAAAAAAAAAAAGCATACTTCCGCCTTCACTATGTTTCAGTCTGTTTTTTTCAGACTGACATCCAGCTTTTCTGATTAATTCTCTTTCTTCAGCCTGCAATGTTAGCTGAAAAGCCATGTCAGTGTGTTTGGAGTTGTACCATGCTCTTCATTTTCAGATAACGCACTTATAAATGCTCTGTGAGATATTTTAAGTAGCCTAACCCTGCTGTAAACTTCTCAACAATTTTCCTCACTGCCCTGTGTGCTGTGGCCCTTAGTCTTCATGATGTCACATAAATGTGCACTAATGTTCGCTAATAACTTCTTCCTTCACAAGACAGACAGATTTATGCATGGATAGACTATTTAACCTTGGAATTTCTTTTGAGTTTGATTTTATTTAGGCGTGTCATGTCAGTTGGGTCTTGAATGCAAATGCACACCAACATTTTTCTTTGTTTTTGTGCAAGAGGTTACACAAACATTTTATGTTTAATGTAATGCACCTTTTTATGTTGATCACATCAAATTATTAAGAGTAACATTAATATTTGTGGCTTTAATGGTTTCACAAATGTGGGGAGAGTTTAAGAAATGGGTAGTAGAAGTAAATACTTCCACAAAACACTATCATTTTGAAATCTTCCTTGTTTAGAGCCGTTGGTCAAGGCTTATGTCTCATTTACGTTCTTCTTTCTATAGAACCAGCAGCATTCTCAGTAAGGACCATCCCCCAGACAAGAAACCCAAAAGTGACAAAGCTTCCCTTCCCTCCAATGAGTTTGACCCTACAGGTAACTTCCCATTCTCATTCTCAGGGACATCCTTTCTTTCTGTTTTCCATGTTTGCTCTTCTGCAGCCTTTGTTCTTGTGGCCGCTGCTCAATGTTCCTCCCACTCGTTGTTCTTTCTAACACACACAAGACTGCCAAGCAAAATACTTGTTTTTAATCATTTATCAGAATGTGTGTTGGAAGGGTAAAACATAGTATATGTTATATGCTTTTTGCATAATGAAGATATATATATATGTATAAATAGATTATATTATAATCTGTTTTTGCTGATATAGATTATAATATAATATTTTACCTTTTTTTTTTACATTAGTACTTACGTTATTTGATTGTGACTATACAACAAGTTTGGAGACATCACAAAATTTTCATGTGAACAAAGAAATAACCTCCAGTGCAATTCTCTTCCTATTCAACAGAACAATATCTGTTGACTAAGTCATCAGTGATAAGAGAAAAAAAATTATCTAATGTAGTGCACTGAAAAAAGTGTATAATTGTAGTGGTTAACACTGTCTGCTGACTAATGTCTCACTTTTCTTGAGTGATGCTCATGGGGTATTTACAATTTACTCGACTGGTTTTGCACCAATCCCTTAACAGATGACTGGAGTCGGATGGTTTTCTGCTCAGGTGGATCAACTTCTATCAAAAAATGTATACTTTTGCTTAGGCCTTTGAATAGTAACGAAATAACTTTTCAGAAATCAAAACTTGATTTATTTTCTGACCATAATAAACCATTAGAATCAGGACAAAGAGAAGATACATAAAAAAATACCCACAAAAAATGGCTGCAGCTTTGTTGAAGTGATGACATTTGTAAAACACTCTTAATACAAAAAGATATATGTGTTACTTTGGATTTGGACAAATACAAATATTCTGATGCATGCGTTGAAAAGACTTATCACATTGATTGGAATTCCTGAAATATGGAGGACATTGCAGCAAAAAACTCTGTTCACAGGTCGACTTGTGCAAGGACATTTTTGCAACCTTATTGAGGAACTGCTGTGTGAAAAGGCTCTGTGAACTGGAACTTTATTTCACGTCAGACTTATACCACTCCTTGCTTAATCTAAGGCTGCATACTGTTCTATGGTTTGCAAAATCTTTACCTGTTTTATTTTTAAATAAAGTATTAAGGAGGTGTGGCAGTAAGCTGCTTACCGCTGACACAAATGTAGTTAACAATCTGCTCACATTGTTCGGACTTGGTTTTATCTCAGGCATGTACACAGAAACTGACTACTTCATTCTCTTTCATAGTGTTTAATAAAATGCATGACAGTTAAAAGGGGTTGTAGAGGAAGTGTTAGCCTCTTCACTGGGAAGTTCGTTGCACTACCTCTAAAAATGGTTGCCAAATAAGACATTGACCACAGTCTGGAGCCATGAATTGGCAACTGCAGTTAGCCTAAGCCTTTGCATGTTTGGTGTGAGCTGAAGTGATCATCTGGATGTTATGACAAAACCTTGAAAGCTTTTTTTAAAGGTCTTGAATATTGTGACTAGTACTGTCTTTTTCGACAGATAGTACAGTAGTATTTTGCAATTGCTGTTGTATGTGTCGTGTCAGACTTCTCAATTTTACACTGGTCAATACTATGTTGCGAAGAAAAATGTTTTCCCTTTATTCTGTCTACTCCTAAACATTTTAGCTCAACGGACAGTTTTTTTTTTTTTTTTTTCTTTTTGGGTTTGTTTGTATAAGACAAAGATTGACAGAATAAAATGCAATTTTCAGATGATTTCATTTCTAAGGGAAAAAATAATCCAAAACAACCATCCCCATTTTTTAGATACTGAATTAACTCTAATTAAACATACTTTTTTGAAACACACAAAGGCCTGATTACAAACAAAACAATAAAAACATCTAATTTGACCTGTCTGAAGATCTCCAAAAGGATCACATCTTGTCCTAATTTGAAGAAATTCAAAAACAGAAGAGAGCCTGTCAATGAATCTATCTGCCTGGAAAGAGTTACAAAGCCATTTCTAAGGCTTCCGGACTCTTAACAAACTGCAGTTTGACATGTCTGAACATGGGCTGGACTCCTCCTGACTGGGCTGAGAGGCGTGCGGAAAAAATATAAAGCCTCCCTGAGTCTGCTGTGGGATTCGAACAAACCACAGTGAGAGCCATTTTCCACAAATAGAGAAAACATGGAACAGTGGTGAACCTTGCCAGGAGTTTGCTAGCCTACTGAAATGACTTCAAGAGCGCAACAACGAGTCATACAGGAAGTCACAAACATCCCAGAAGAACTTTTAAAGCACTGCAGAAAATCACTTGTCTGTTCAGGTTTTGTACAAAATTGGATACTAAATTGTATCCATAAGATCCAAGGCCAGACCACACGGGCTTCAGTCGTGAAGTAGCTAAAGAAAACATTCTGAAAGACACTGTCTAGGCATCAGTCTGCCATTTTAAGCACAAGCATTATTATATTATGCATCAGAATAATACACTAGTATGCCCACTTCTGAATGGCCATCCCACTGTGGTGGTGTGCTATGTCCTTAAACATCGAACCATGCTTGAAAACAGTTGTGGCTGAATTAAATTAATTCTGTTAATAAGATTGGGCCAAAATTCCTCCTTGTCATGTGAAAGACTCTTTTCCAGTTATCACAAACACTTCATGTCAGTTGTTTCTATCCAAGGATGACACTGCTATTTATTAAGTGTCGGGGGCAATTACTTGTTCACATCATGTTTCTTAGTGAATAAGACCATAAGTGTATATCTGTCTGTTGTACTAATACAAATGAGTTAATTTTAGCTTCAGTTTGATGGACTGAAAGATTTTAGCTTGACGAAAAAGCAGAAGAAATCTGTTAGGGGCCAAATATTTTTTATTACACTATTGCATGAAGGACACAGAAAGCCTCTCTGTCTCTTTCTCAGTCCAATCTCAGATCTTTGCAGGGCGAGATGTTGAGGTCCCAAAACCAGTCCGGTGCAACATTGTGACTTTTCCCTCAGGTCTTATCAATGGGCTCAGAACGACAAAGGATCTGATCAAGGCTTCTGTATTCAAAACAAAACAGAAAATCCTCTGTGGCACATGGTGGCTTATCTCTGTGTTATCCAGCAATACAAACAGGACAGTTTTTTTTTTTTTTCCCCCTCAACAGTTACACAAGATGTGCTCTTCACCACATGTTGTTTTGTGTCACTGCAAATAAATTTATGTGATTTTCGGTGGCAGTTACCGCCATGTCTGAAATGACCACCACAGACAGGGAGGATTGAAGCTATATTTATTTGAAATTTACATGAACTTGTTCCCCTTTATCTAAAAAGAAAAAAATTACTTTTGAATTCATTACACATTTTAACGTGTTTGCATGCTGTAGGTTTCTGCTTGGCTATGTTGTATGTGCATGCTGCATGAACTGTTCTCTTGATTTGAGGTGATTTATCACAATTTTTAAATGTCTTGGATATGTAGTAATGGGCAGCAGATAGAATACAACATCGCACAGATGTGGTCTCCTGTGATTTATATCTTCAAATTTAAAATCCTTCATTGGCTGCGGTCTTTTCTCCAAACTAATGACTTTCATTTTACCTCTTAACTGTCATGAGGACACCAATGTCCTCAGCCATTCACTAATATGTAAGTCGATGGGTGACAGTCGAGGGGTGCTGCCCTTTTGTTCATTTAATTTTTCTTCTCCCATGATTGTTTCTTCCTCATGATTTTCTCTTTCCTGTTTTGTGTTTCCTTTTCATGTGTTGGTTGTCGTTTATTTTTGTTTACGTGTTTGTGTGCTGCTGGCTTCTGGTGGGGGCTGTGAGCAGAAGCTCTGGTGGTGGAGAAGAGTGGCAACAACAGTGTGCTTGCAGAGGGAAAGCCTGAATCCTGTGGTAAGACGTTTCATGGTGCAATTGCCGGCGTGGCAGCATTAATGTCCTGGTGTGAAGTTGCCGATAGAAAATAACGAATGACTACAACGGCAGGCTAAAATGTTAATTTTAGCCTGAGTGATACAAAGTCAGAGCTGGGCACCAAATCAAGGGATAAGCCGGAGAAATAAGTTACATAAGCATGCAATTTACAGACTCTGTAAGCAAAAAGGTTGAAAATTATGCCACAGAGTGATTAATATGCGTTTTATTGAAAAGATATGCAGCTAAAATATATATATTTTTGTCTCGCAAGCATGGGAAAGTGTAAGATTCTTCACACTCATAGCAGTAATGTCCATGGTATCTCAGTTCTTATTGAAGGAACTTTGAGACATTAGATTGGTTCAATGGAAGAAGTGAGCAATTTTGAAGTTATGACTTTTAAAACCTTAGGAAACTGACCCATTCGATAATGTAGATTATTACAATTATATGTCAGCAACTTTTAACAAGTAAAACACAGCATATAGATAAATTACACACAGAGAGATGTTTGAAAGCCTTTATTTCTGGTAATCAGGGGGTTCCACTTACAGGCAATGAGTAGATGATATTTGAAATTAGAATATTTCATCAGACCAATAAAACTGGTGAACAGGATAATTGGAAACACTTAATTTTTAGTACAAGAGCCATGTCACTATGGATTTTGTATGTTTTTAATAGTTTAATCTTGGATAAGTTGAACTTTTATCGAATATGTTACTAGAAATTGTTAATGCTTAGAAAATAGGCTTTTATACCAGCAGCAAAGTATGTTGATGTTTTAAAATTTTGCAGTTTTAATTTTTGTTTCCTGTGGTTTAAAGTCCTTTCAATGAAACGCAAGAGAAGATGACATCCTGATTAATTAAGCTAGATATGAGCTTAGTTGAGCTTTTATTAGTTAAAACTAATAAAAATGTGTTCATTTTATCTTTTTGGTTTGGTCAGGTAAGAACTATCAAATGTTACAGCAAACATTGTTCCTACTGTGATAATAAATACTGCGATATTTTATTTCTGGTTTGAACGACAAAATATTCTGTGAACCTAAAAGTCTTGTATTCTTTTGTCAAGCTGGTCACACTGTGCGATTCTCATATTGGCCCATGCCCACTATAAAACTTAGCTCTCGGTTGGTGTGACGCCTCATTTCCTGAATCCATGCTAACAGGGTGATTATGGAGCGCCGTCGTCCCTGCGGTGTCAGTGCTGCTGTAGCTCTGGTCGGCTGCCCTCTCACGCCTGTCACATCAGTTGGGAGTTTGTTTCAATGGCCCACACAGTCAGTTAATTTGAGATTTCTAATCAAATGACTCATAGCGATAGCCTGAAGTTATATAAAGCCCGCTGACAGAACACATTGTTAAAGCTGCTGTCAGATAGAGCAGTCTGCAGTGGCGATGTTTCAGTTGCTTTCTAGAAAGCATGATCAGGATGACACATTTTTGTCATTATTAGGACAGCATAGGTGTGTTTTGTCTGTTTTTAATTTCTCCCTGTGCTTGCTTGAGCGATCATAATCAAACTCAGAGATTCATTGCAAGCAAAAATAACGTAAGGGTTTCATTTGCCTCGGTTTTAAATGTAAGGAAAAGTGTCTGAATTTTGTGAGCCGTCCTTTATTGATTTTGGTTCCTTTCTTTTGGCATTGTGATGCTGAAAGCACCTCGGCTGCATTAAAGGTCAGTTTATCCCTTAGAGGATATTCCCATGTGTTTCAGTGAAGGGTGCCGATTACACATGAGTTGAACTTTTAAATAATGCATGAGCTCAGATGGTTTAACCTGAGCAGTAATTACAAGACCACTCTCAAATCCCTCACTGCCATTGTTCATGCCACCTGAAGATTTTGAAAATTTCAGCCAAAGATAGAGAATCAGATCTAGAGGCAGATTCACACCAGCTCTGTATCCCAAACGGCTTTATCTGACACCCTTGCCCTCTCATCCCCTCCCATTCCCTCCCATCCCCCTGCTCTTTCAGATCTACCTAACCCTCTTTTCCACCAGCCACCCACCCCCCATACTGTGCCATTTGGCTCCCCAGCCTACCTCCCTTAGGCTCAGGAGCCTAAGGGAGGGGGCAGCAGCAGCAGATTTCCAATTTCCAACCCCCCATCTAACCCTTATTGGTGAACATCTTTATTGTTGTTGTTGAATTGACCATTAAATTTTAAACATTACTGGAAGACATAAGTCATTGTGTTTAACGTCTGCTTCTTGAAATATGTATGAAGGTTTGTTGTTTTAAGGATAACAATTGTTTCATTTTGTATTTTAACAACTGTGTCCTCATTAGCTTTCTGGTTAGTCTGGCTCTTGTCATCCACACGAGATAAGCTCCTTCCGCTGTGGTCAACAAACAAAGCAAGAAAAGAAAAACCTGTCAAGTAACGTTCCTATTTTGATCTTTCTGATCTCTGGATACAGTTCTTTGCAAAAGCTTTAAAACCCTTTGAACTTTGTGACATTCTTTTACTTGCAGTCACAGACCTTATTACATTGAATGATAACTGACTTGACCAACACAAAGTAAAATAATGCAAAGTGGAAAGAAAAATCTAAAATGTGTTACGTGCATTTATATGCCTCTTCCTTTATTGTGAGATCCATTAATAAAATCCAGTGCACCCAGTTGCTTTCAAGCACCATCCAGGTAAGAAAATAGCAACTGACCTTTAGCCAACTTAGCCTCAGTATAACACAAACTGTTCACAAACTTAGTGAACAAACATTATCACTAAGACCCAAACAGTAATGACCTGAGACTGAGGCCAATGTTCACATTTCTGAAGGACAGTTACCTTAAACAGACAGCCAAAGTTAAAATGTAATGATTTACATCAAACCATCTTTATGTGGCAGAACTAAGACTTAATTAAAAATTTGTGGCAGTGATGTCAAAATATATCCCAGGTGACAGTGCCTTGGCGACTTTGCAAAGAAGAATTAGGAAAATGCCATGCTCTTCCATGCAAAAACAGAAACCAGACGAATTGCAGGTGAACTTGCAGCTGGAATTACTTGTGCAAACTCAATACATGTATTCCAAACATGTCCAACAGAAAATTTGTTTAAAAAAAAAAAAAATAACAGAAAATTATATAGAATTTTCATTCAACTTATTCCATAATTAAACAATATTTTTTGTTGGACTAAAACAAAAATGTCACAGAAGTTAAGTGAGCTATTGCTATTTTACCGTAACACAAAGTATCATTTGCATCAAGATGCTTAATGTATATTTTAACAGCAGCTGTTTAAAAGCATTTCTCACATCTATCAACTTTATAGCTTCTTTCTCTTGACCATTCTGGTCACACAAATTCCCCTTTGATACTGCTTTCAGTGTGACTAATGGGATAGGAGGAAAAACAAAAAAACCTGTTGTTTCCTTTTAGTTAAGCTTAAAATGTTTTCTGTCCTGTCTCACTTTACAGGTCTGGTCCAGCGATGTGTGATCATTCAGAAAGATGAAAATGGCTTTGGGCTTACCGTCAGTGGTGACAACCCTGTGTTTGTGCAGCTGGTCAAAGAAGGTAAAGTGGAGTGTAGCGCTTAAAAAAAGAAGAAAAACCAGATGTTACAATGAAAACTCCTGGTCTGAACCGTCACAGGAGAGATATACGCGCCTTCTTATGCCGAGACGTCAGGTTCACAAAGCTTCTCGTGAACTTGTATATAATATTGATACCTGGAATGATTGATGTGATTCTTAAAATGTACTTGATTCCACACTCAATAGGCAGTAAGCTATATTTTCTGCACAATAGTTTCAGTGTAGCTGCAGCTTCTTCTGTCTGGGTACTTGTAGTTAGTTACTGCAGTGCCTGTAGAGGGTAATGCAGTTCTGTTATCAGGTCTCAACAAACATCACATGGGCTTTGTAGTTGTGGACAATAAAATAAGAAGAAGGAACTCTTTTTGGGCTTTTGTTGCATGGTCATCAATTGCCATATGTGCTACTGTTCATTAGACGATACAGAACGCAGTCTTCCTAGGCCTATTTATAAAGATATATACATATTTAGAGTTAGCGTACTTGTGTGTCTTCTACGTTTCGTGCTCTATGCAGTACTGCCTTCGATTATTTATTGTGTTTTAATTGATCGTGTTTCTTTGTTTCAAAGAATTTGTGGATGTCCAAATGTGGGAATAACGGCCCCCGAGGAGTCATATACAAATCAATGCCCTCCACCTTCTCTTCAGTTCGTCTCATAGGTTTTTCTTTAGATTTTGATCTGCGAGTATATCCATTAATGAAGGTCAGCTTCATTAATGCTTTGAACCATTTCTGTGTCGATTTGGACGTAGGTTTTGAGTCATTATCCCGCTGAAACGTATTACGACAAACATTCAGTTTTCTGACAGTATTCACCAGATTTGCACCAGAAAGAAACATTTGTGATGACAGGATAGCAAAGCATTTTCCCTATTATACCTTCCAGACAACTTGTGAGTGTGTAGCTAGGGTCTAATGGAGACTGAGTCATCAATGTCACTGATTGTTGGAGTTCTGTGTCATTGCATTTTGGATATTAACCTTCCTAACTCTTCACTGAGGTGGCAAGATAGTTTTGTTGTTTGTTTGGCCTAGTGGCCATTCAATAAGGGAAATAGGCCTTTACCTGTGTTTATAATCTTGGAAAACAGGGAGTGGTGAAGTACTAATTACATTTATAGAAACTCAACTTCAAAGAATAAATGTATTATTTTATAAATGAACGAAGCAATGTAAAGAGAACTGATGCAAAATTTAAAAGAGGCCTCTGGTCCTCTTTATTAGCAGGTGTGAGGTTAAGCTAAGACCAACAACATTTAGTAAGCAAGTACTGTGGAAGTATAACAATAAATAATAGCTGTTTGTAATGGTCGAATGTTTACCCACAGCCTTTTTAGAAACCTTTGCTGCAGTTAATGGCCACTACCAAGCCTTGTTGGTTGTTTTTTTTTGGAATTACAAACTACACTAGCTTTACCCTGCTGAGTATAGTCAGACGTGGCTCATATAATAACCCGTCTCTTGCCTAAATCCCCTTGTTTGGGGTGGAGCTGTGAAACAGGTCCTACTTGTAATATAACTACTATTATGGTCTTCTAAAAGAGGCCCTTTGCCACATCTGATCTGCCAAGACAATGTGAAATATTTGTTGCATAAAAATTTCAACAATTTAACCAGGAAGATGTATTTGTTATTTTCCTTCGACAGGATCATTATTTGTCGGGTTTCTGTTCTCCCTCTTGAGTCAAGTCATTGCTTCTTGCTCCTTTGTTTTTGCCAGATGGGGCTGCAATGCGTGCAGGTGTTCAGACGGGAGACAGGATCATCAAGGTAATGTGGTTTAAAGAAAGAAGATAAACCCAAGTGTCACAATGTTGGTGCAGTAAAGTGGTTATATACTGCCACCTGCTGGACATGAGGTGTCATCTATTGCTCACTTTCAGAGAATACTTCATTGTCAAACATTTCGGCTTAGCTTCGAATTTAAAGGTTTGTCTTTCCTTCCTAATTGTTATGCTGCTGTTGTCTTCCAGGTTAACGGGACCCTTGTCACACATTCAAACCACACAGAAGTAGTGAAACTTATCAAATGTTAGTTTCTCTGGACACCTTTTTACCAAAAAATACATTTATAAACAGAATAAAACTGAAGATGAGATTGTGTAATTGTTCTGTCTTGCCGTTCTAGCGGGCTCCTACGTGGCACTCACGGTTCTGGGGCGCCCTCCAGGGCTCGCCCAGATCCCATTGCCTGAAGCAGAGCCTGACATCTTGGGTGTTAGCATATCCTCTCCAAACTCTCCAGCAACAGAGCGCCCCTACAGTCCTCAGGACCACCTCTCCCCCTTCCAACCGTCTTGGGTACGAAAGATATCTAATTTATTATCCCTCTATTACCTTGCTGATTAAAATATCTGCAGATTCTGCATCTGCGTCCAATCTCGCAATTATGACTTCTCATCTCAATTGATGCGTTCAATCTTTAGGATGTTTGTCATATCTGCCTTTGTGTGTTCCTCACATAAATCTATAGCACTGCTTGCACTGAGTAAGCAGAATTAGGCCAATCAATTCCCACCTTTTTCAACCCTCAGGAAGAAAATGGCAGTGCCTGCAACCAGAGGTCTGATGTCTTGCAAAAGAAGCTTTCAAAAGAACAGCAGGATCTACAGGTTTGCATAATAATGGCTGTTTCGTACTGAGTTTTACTTTAAAACTTGGTGTCTCCTTGGTAGTTAGCTACTCTACTTGACCCTTAGCTCCATTTGTGTTAGAAATTTTGCAACCTAATAATTTCTGAAGATTCCTTGTTTTACTTCCACTCAAGTAGAACGAGAACCTTAAGCATAGAGCCTGAGCTACAATGAAGTGATTTAATCAAAGATTTCTAGTGCTCGGATGGCCTAGTCAAAGTCTATGCCTAAGTCCAATTGTATAGAATTACAAATTCATGGTCACAGACAGTATTCATTCAGTCTGAGTGATTTTGAGCAAAAAATGACTGAAGTTTGGAGAGATGCATGTGTGAGACTGGAAGCTAGATATGCAGGAAAATGTGGTTCTGCAGAACCATGACTCATGGAGGGTAAATTAAAACGCATGAGACATCTTTTTATGTTTTTTAGTTGTAATAAAAACTGTGAAAACCGGGTATTCTGTTCCTTCCTCTTCATAATCCTGTTCTACTTTGCACAATATAGATTTATGCGATCACCGCGTGACAGAATCGGAAGAAGTTGTGTGATTATTTTTTGCGAGTTTTGTGTGTGCATATTTGCCTATTTGTGCACAAATACCTGAAAGCTGTCTTTTGTTTTGATGACTCTCTTCACATTGTCTAGGCAATGAAAGAGGAGTACAGCAGGAACCGCTCCTCCAAACTACTGAAGGACATCCAGGAAGCTAAAAAACACATTCCTCAACTGCAGGGTCAGCTCTTAAAGTCCACTGAAACAACACAGGTACCAACTTTCATATTCGGCCCATAAAACAGGAAATCTACTGACACAAAGATCTACCAGATATATACCAGCAATCTCTGTATAATTTTTTGTAGTGCATTTGGGGCTCATTCCAGACATCCTAATCTCATCAAAGGATTAAGCTTCCTCTGTTGGAAGCCACTCTTTTGTGTCTGCATGGCAAAGAGTTTTGCCATCTCTCGTGCTATTTAAAGTGTGTCTGTACGTCAGTCTGCTGCACGCCAGCTACATTTTATTAAATCAGATTCTGGAAATATAATACATCTACTTTTTTTACTTTTCTCACATCAACGTGTTACATTCTTTGGATGGTGACCAGCTTTTAACTGTTGAAAATTGTAACAAGTCTTGCATGGATCTGCAGGAGGCTGATTCAGGTGGCGATGCAGACGACAGTATCATGTACGAGACGGATCGCACACACACCCCTAAAGCAGACAATAGCACAGATCTATCCTGGAGCAGCACTCCCAGTAAGTACTGACTTTCAATTCATCATGATTAAATGCTCATCATATTTACAGAGTGCTTTAAATGCATGCATTGACTTTTCTTTCACATGGTGGTTTGACAGAAAACGGATAAAATATATTATTGGAGGGGTGGCTGTTATGTAAAATCATTTGTTTGAGCTTTATATTATTTAATAATGTTGTTTTCTCATTCTGCGAGTTTTGCTCTTAAGAACAGTTGTTAATGGCATAATGTGGAGTGCCTTTAAGTCAATTTCAAGGCGTCAAATTAGTCAAATTTCTTTTTAGTCATGTTTGATTTATGCAACATTTTAATAACAACCGAAGGTAACACAGTTACTTTATTGTGCTACAAAATGGCACTATGTGCCTGGAAGACACAAAATACTGCAACTATAACCAATTGCAGTATTTTGCAACTGTATTATTTCTGTATTTTATTATTCTTTTAGTAAATATGGATTACTTAAAAATCCGTATTTTTAAGTCTAAATGTCTTGTTTCCAGATATTTAGACCAGCGACTCCAGAAAGCCATTGTCCAAAAGAGCTCTCCTACCCCAGCCCAAAGAGCACACCCCGAAACAGCTTCAACTCCTGCCACTCCCCAGAGACGGAGGACACCACTGACCTGGTAATTGAACTAATCACTAATTCGTATGCATACAGTCAGCCTGCATTACCTGTTTAAAAAACAGTTTTAACTTGTTTAAGGGACCTTATATGACTAAGTTCATATAAACTAGTTGTAGATTTGAGTTGAAACCAGACAGTTTGAATGTAGCTCTTTACTTTCATTGTTGAAGCAACTTTTCGCCATGTCCTGCACCCCTGCCAAAAAGCTAGATCTTCATCCTCATCTCATGGAAACCTTACCAAATCCTTTCAAAACTGTAGTCGGATAGACCAGCTTCATCTGACCATCTGACCTTAAAACTGTCCTCCTGAAGGTATTTGTCCTATCCATGTGGACGGCTGCAAACTGAATGTGTTGATTTTTGAGCAGCATTTTTTTTCTCTCAGTTGTCACGCGACAGGTTTAGGTTCATGGTGTCTGGCTTCACTGACGGCAGTGACACTGGTGTTTTTAGCAGGCTCCTAGTTCATGATAGGCCTGAGCCCTTGTGGTTTCTGGTTGTTTTTGAACATCCTAAACAATGTTCTTCGGTGTTAGTTGGACAGTTTGATTCAGATGTCTGTAACTTGGACACAATCAGTTTTTCCAACAAGGCAGTGTACATAGCACAAATCAAAACTACGTTTGGGAAAGATAACGCAAAATATGCGAAGCATATGGAATGGGCCTGAGTAAAATCCTCTTAAAAATGTATTGACTGTCTGTGATCGGTAAGGCAACCAGTTTAAAGGAACTTCACCTATTTTTTAAATGATATTGGTTAAATATCCAATGAGGATTATGGCAGAACATTGCTAAAGGATGTACAAAGTATCTCTCTTCAGCTGATAATGCTCGTTTATCCAAATATGGCTGAACAATATTAGAAATGTTTGCGATTGCAGTAGTATTGGTATTTATTGACAATGATGAGATCAGTTGTGCGAGATGCCTATTTTCTTCTTTTCTCTCCTTCTCATTTGTGCTTGCATCACTCTGTGACCTTTAGCATTTTGGGCATTAGTGTCCAGTGTGAGCCACGAGACTGTCCAAACTGCCAAATATTTCATTAGCACATGACATGCAGGTTTATGACCCTTAACATATATTAGCCAAAAATTGCTGCATTTTAAATAGTGCTTTGCAATATAAGTATTGCTGAGACTAATATTGGAATGTTGTATTTGCAATATATTTTGGAGACTTGAACCTGTACCTATAATTTTAACGTTGTGTGATTAGAGAAAATCCAGATTAGATTCAAACTTTTGCATCCGGTTTTTGTGTCACATAATCATTTTAACCTGGATGAAAGGAGTTATAAGCAGGTTCATGCGTATAATGAATGTATGGAAAAGTTTTAATATGGAGAGACTAATATGTTTAATCTTGTTGTGTTTTGTTTTTTACAGGACTCTCTGTCACCCTCCGCACTCAGTAGTCCCTCCTCTTCTCGCGTTATCTCGCAAATTATTGGAGCTGAAGACGACTATTTTGGTCGAGACCAAGAGCAGGTGGGCTTTTTTACAGGCTGCCAACATGATTGTCATACTGTACATTACAGATGTACTATAAACACACCCAAAAGTACCCTTGTAAAAGGAAGTTTAAAGAAGGACGTGCGTGTGTTTCAGACAAACGGCCAGTGTGACAGCTTTAACAGTATTGAGCAGCTCAAGTCTCGCCCTGCTCACCTCGCAGCCTTCCTGCATTATGTCATCTCTCAGTTTGAACCTGCTCCTGTGGTGAGACTCGCTTAAGCATGTTATTATCTGTTTTTATGCGACCTGACATCCTCTAAATGAATCCTAATGATCCGGTTCTCAGTTGTGCTACCTCTATACCGAGCTCTACAAGCAGACCAACTCCAAAGAGACCCGACGGGTTTTCATGGACCTCCACAATATTTTTATGGACCGGGGAGCAGTGAGTTTCTGAAGTTGAACATGAATTAAATTTTTACATAAAAGTTGTTGAATGCTACTAAAATTACTCTAACATGTTTGTTATTAAATATTTAATAGTTTGGTTTTTCTGAATCAATCACATATTTAGCCAAACATGATCATAATCTCTGGCAAAACCACTTTGTTTATGTCAATTATGGCACTGATATGTTAATATGGCATCATTGCAACTAATTGACGTAAAACCATTTTCTGTTGCAGAATTTAAAGGTTCCTGTTCCTGAATCTGTTTCCTCTGACCTTGGTAACTATGGCATTGTGCTTATGACACTTGGTGAAAATTCTGCTTTGTTTGATCATTTTTGTTTGAGTGTGAGTTCCTAACCTTATGTTTAAGGCTCTCAACCCTTATGTTAAGAGTTTCCGTTCTTTCTTTGAAGACCGGCGGCGGACGGAGCTGATACCAGAGGAAATAAATAGGCAACACGTTCAAACACTGCAGGACTCTCTGCTAGCTGACGTTGAGAAACACCTCGAGGACTTCAGGTAAACCTGGTCGCGCTGACTCTTGTACTCCTTTCTAACATGGCAGCTACTTAAGAAAACTGTTTTGAAGTTCAAACTGTGAAATGTTAATATCAATACACAAGCAGGTTTTACAGCGATTCATGGATAAAAATATGTTTTGAATTTCAGACAGAAGCGCAATATGGGCCTAACGGTGGCTGAAGCTGAGTTGGCCAGACTGGACCAAGAGAGAGTCCGAGATCGTGTCACGCTTGAGCGAGAACGTTCATACGCTGAAAACATCATATCTAAAATAGATGACATTCTGTGAGTCGCTCATTGAGACGAATTTCCAGTCTGACGTTAACGTGCAGTCATGAAAAATTGCAAATCTAGGTCTAGCTGGAATTTGCTTTTTCATTTTCATTACGAAGTTTGAAATCACACATAAAAACTCAAATATTTGAGCACTAATCTTTGGTTGAATGCAACCAGCATCAATTCTCTGGCCAAATATAATCATATTATATTGTTCGCTTTGAACGAGGACCTCTAGTATAGAGAGACAGACTCTCATTATGACCCTGCCACAAGTTCAAGTTAGGACTGCCTGAGGTGTAGTTAGGCAGTTTTTTCATCCATCCATGTTACTTCTCGCATGCATGCAGTATTTAAAGGTTTTATCTTCAAAATGTGATCTCTGTAGAAAGATCTCATAAATTACTGGTGATTTTTTTTCTTTATATATATATATATATAAATACTTTAGATTGCCTTATTGGGTTGAGAGCGCTGTAAATTTGAGTCAGAGTCTCCAATCTTTAGCTCCCTCATGAAAAATGTGCAGAAAGCCTGTCAATCCAAATTAGACTGAAACAAATCGTAGTTCTACTTTCAAAGATGAACTCCCAGCTTCAGGCAATCCCAATCATTTGCAACAAATGAATAGTCCTTAATAATATCAAGTTGAAATAACATTATAGAACTTTCACGCTATTTATTAGAAGATTAGCTTAATATATGCATATATTTGAGAATTGCTGCATAATTTCGTGGTGGCATACATTACGTCAAATGACGCATGGACACCCAAGAATTCTTTCATGGCTGAATCCGTCAAGTTCATTCATTGTTTCTTCCCTTAAAGCAATTAAAGCCCATAATTGGAATGACGTTTATGCAAAAGATGAGTGCATGTAAACATCTGGCTGGAAATGTATCCATACAAATGCATTTTGATGAAAAGTCATTGGGGTTGTTAAGCAGAAATATGCTACTCATGTCTCTTTTTGTTCAATCATAATTTTTGCCTTTCAGTTTAACTACTCAGACCACAGAGGAAGACAAATGGTAAGACATCTTATAATGTCACATGTTTATAGTACACACTTCTTAATTGAATGAATATTTGAGAGGTGTATCGTTACGTTTTTTTGAATGAATGAGTCTCAAAGTTAAGAAGTCTTTTAGCACAGTGACTTCTGTCTTTAAACATTTGGATTTTGTAATATTGGGCATTAAAAGCAGACATGGGTTACATGAACTATGTCAGAAATAGTAATTTGTTAACTTAAGACCATATGTTTGTGATGTTTCTCCCGCGGCAACTGAGCAACTCTGACAAATTCCTTTGTGCCATTAAAGCTCCGATTTGCATCTCCCACAGTTTACAAATAAGGCGCTCGGGCAGACTCTTAAAGAGAACATGTAATTTATGCAGTATGTTTATATTAAATTATTCAAAAGTGTGACTGATTGAAACACTCTTGTTTGATATGCCATATGGTCTCAGCACTGCACAGATGGGTTGTCTAGAAATTGTACGAGGACTGGGGTGACATATGGCACAAATCACAATGTGCATACACGTGCTATTCACAATTAAGCGTTGCCTCATTTCTTTGCTAAACTGCAAATCACAAACTTGCATGTTAACTCTTCTTATTTTTCTTCAGCACCACAATACAGCTTGTTATTTATACATACATGAAGCACCTCGGTGTGAGGGTTAAAGAGCCTCGAAATCTGGAGTCCAAACGGGGTCTGAACCGACTTTTCCCTAAGATGAAGGTACCACGTGTGCTTCTGGCATGTCAAACGTTCTCCCTTACCTTCATCAAGCGTGTAACACTTTGTCTCCTCCTTTTCTTTAAGCACAAAAGTATTAAAACAGATAAAGAAGTTGATGACAGATTAAAAAAGAAATTTTTAAATCTTGTACCTCAGCGTCGGCCCTCGGCAGCAGGTAAGATATTTTTTGTCTGGGCGTGTGCGTGCGTGCGTGAGTGTGTGTGTTTCAACAGATCTAGTTGAAACCATATATAATCATACATATAATTTTTTTTACTGCTAAATGCCAGAATATTTTTATTTGAAAGCTTACATACATAAAAAATACAATACCCTTTGGTAGATTATGATTTGTGTGGCTTTGTATTTTCAGCCAGAGTTGCATTGATTTTTTTACATTTTTTTTGATGACGATAAATGATAGAAAGTGAGAGTCGGATTGGTGTGCAGATTCTTCTCCAACACATCCCACAGATTCTCAGCATGGTCAAGTTCTGGACTTTGCGGTGGCCAATCCATGTGTGAAAATGATGTATCATGCTCTTTTAACTACTCTTGCATAATTTGAGCATGATAAATTCTGGCATTATTATCTTGGAAATATGCCTGTGATAAAAATCCATTGATGGACTAAACCAATCATTCAGTATATTCAGAGGGTCTGCAGGCAGATTATGTGCAACAAACCCAGATAGTGCTGCCTCCACAAGCTTGTAAGGTACCTTACCTTAGCAACCGTCACTCTAGGACAGGATAACTAAGAACTTATCACATGATCTTCTTCTGTTTCTCCACACTGCAATGCTTGCAAACTGAATCCATCCATCAATGAGGCTGTTTAGATCTACTTAAAACTGCTCAGATGTGTTGCACGAATCCCTTAAACACGCAGTATAAAAGCAATGGGCAGGTAACATAAGAGATAAAGACTGGTTCTGTGTCCCAGAGAGAACCATCTTTTAATGTGAACATGGCCTAAAACATGGTTTTGGAGCAAAAACAGTACCTTGTAAAGATGCTGACTGAAGCTAGTAAGAGAAAGACATTATCCACAGTGAAAAAAGTTCTGTGCCAACAAGGTCTGAAGGACACTTGGAAAAGAAATAGCCATTACTCCAAAAGTGACATAAAAAAGGGATTATATTTTCAAATTGCACTCACAATGGCCTTATGCTTTGGAGAGATATTTTGTGGTCTAATAAAACTAAAGTGGAAATACTTGGCCGTAGTAATTATTGTGATATTTGGAAGAAAAGTGAAGATATTTATAAGCCAGAGAAGAGCGTCTGAACTGTGAAGTGCTGCTGGATGGTGTTTCACTCCAAAAGGGACTGCTGCATTTCACAATACAGGTTTTATTGTAAGTAAAAAAAAACAAAAAAAAACATAAACTGTCTTTATCAAAGCGACATCTCAAGACAACAGCATGACGATAGAAGATCGGGAACTGATGGCTTTTTAAGCTGACAATATCTATAAGCTTTCTACAAATTTACAATTGCAAATTACTGACTACACATGCAATTTTTGGTCTGGTCATCAAAACGTTCTGATATGAGTCCCATAGAAAATTTGTGGGCAGAGCTCAAAAGGTGTGTATATGTAAGACAGGCTATAAAACTAGCTACACCAGTTCAGTCAGGAGGAATGGGCTAAAAAAAAAAACAGCAAAAAAGCTTTTGGAAGAGATTTTGTGACAAGCAAAACATTTGACCCAAATCAAGTGCTAAGGACACTTAAGTTATTTTCAGAATGAAAAGAGAGGATGGAGATTATTTTCTTGTTATTTTGGTATTTACCAAACAAAGAATTTTGGTAGACCTAATAAACGTAAAACAGGAAAGGCCTATCATGATTCAATTATCATCAGTGGGAAAAAAAATGGTTATGTAACTCTTTAAAGACTGAATATACTTATCTGGTGTGAGCTGTAAAAAAAAAAAAAAAAAACTGGCACTCATTATATATTCTTTCTCTTTTTACAATTTTTAACACAACAGGCAAAAACCTGGACAATCGCCCCAGGCCTCAGAAACAGCTGTCTCAGCCAACGCTAGGAGCTGTTGAGCTCATGGATAACAGTCGTCTGAGGGTCAGCCAGTCCAGTGAGGGCCCCGAACTCACTCATTCCTTGTCGGTCTCATCTCCAAGTAACACCATCTATGGTGTGGATCCAAACCGAGATGCTGATTTTGGTAAGCTTTAATATGGCTTATTTAATTAGAATATTAAGGTTGTCGTTCTAGGTTTTGCTGCATAACTTTAGCTTTTTTACCAAAAGTAAAATAGCCTTTACTTTTGGGAAGTTTAATATGTTTAATGGCCTTGTAGCCACTTTGTAAAGCGGTCATAGTTTCAACATTCTGCTGTTCATGTTTACGCTTTAAGATGGTGAAGCAACATATATGTATATATATACATGCAGAAATATAGGTTTTGAGGTTGCATAGGAATAAGCTTGATATAAACTTAATCATTCACATTTTGCCACACAAATCACCATCAGCTGTAAAAATAAGAGTTCAGAACGCAATTAGAAACAATTCAATCTCAACATTAATATCAAATTGTTTGTTTCATGACGTCTTTTGGTGTGAAACCAAATTAAATTCCCTTCAAATTGGTGGAATTGTGAACCAATGAACAGATTTCAACTTCATAATTACCACTCCAGTTTATGTTTGGGAAAGGGAGTAAAGCAGCTCCAGAGGTAAAATTAAAAAGCATAATTACCAGCAAGCAAACTCTCAACTAATGATTCTGTTGCAGCTCTTACATTTCACAGTTTATGTTGAGTCGCTCCAAACATTGTGGAACTGTATCGTGCCAATTTTGAGCTGCAGGATTACAACTATCACTTTATGGCAGCATAACATCATTGTGTCAGGATGCCCACAAAAAATATTTCGCACAAAAGGCTGGTGCAGATTATATTTGTGTATTGCATGTTCCAAAAACTGTGTGGGCAAAGGATGTCTGCGTGGGACAGATTAATGCAGCTGGACTCCTGGCAATCTTTATGCAGTTAAAGCAAAGTGAAAACCACCATGACACACACGGGGTTGTGGAGTTGCGCAGTCGAATAAAGCTGTTTAAAGCTTTATTTTGATGGATATTAAAACATTTTCACTGGTGTTTTGTACCACTTACACAGAAGCATGCTACTGTCACGGTGGAAAATAAATTAACAGTATAATTACCTTGTTATGAAGGGACAGAGTTCCAAAACGTATTTCCCTCCTTGACAGAAATATACTCCTGTATCTTTGCGTTGCTCATTTAAATGAAATGTAGTATAATCGATATTACCAGTATACTGCCAACTCCATGTTTTTAATTTCAGCTTTCTTTTATGGCCACTCTGTCGTCTGACACCATCCGCAATTACAGCCTAAATCCTCATTAAAATAGGAGGGTCTGCACCGCCGTGGCGCCTGTAATCATCTGCGTGCACAATTTTTGTAGATTCACCTCCATGGGCCCACTAATTGTGCATACCGTTTTTATCTGGGATCTATTAAGATCAGACCCTAAATCTTAACTCCACTCTGATGACCTCTACCAACCATCCTGATGAAATGTCTCCCCTTCTGTGACCCTTTTGTTGACTACAAATGAAGTTATTTAAGTCGGTGTACGGAGTAAGCACACTTAAATTCTTCAAGCTAAACTAATGTACGCGGTTCAAGTTTCAGGTGGGACTCCAACATCAGCCCCCTCCAGACTGAGTGACGGTCTTCAGTCTGATCCTCTGGATGGATCAGCATTCCCTGATTCAGCTGAGCTTTATCCCATGGAGAAGTTACAAGAAGATGACAGAGAAAGTGACAGGTGTGTTTTACGCATTCTGTCTCAGAATGAAAACGATTTTCCTTTTTTGTCAGTGGTTAATTTAACAAAATCTTTCTTAGAGCTCATGACGGGACACCAAAGGCAGTTAGAAGGTGAGTGCAGCAGATCCATTTGACTTTGGTGTTTGGGATCAATCTGAAAGGTAAAGGGAGAAATGAAAAGTGACCTTATTCTTGTCTTAGACTTGAGCCATTGGGTATTGGAGATGTCCAGAGCGAGGATGATCAGGGGACAGACTCTGAGCTCGATCCCCACAACTGGCAGCAGCTGGTGGGACGAGAGGTCCTTGCAGGACTCAGGCCTCAAGAGATTAAGAGACAAGAAGTTATAAATGGTGAGTGCAAACAGCAGCCATTGGTCCATAAGTCTTCTTTATGTTTAATGTACTACAACCACAAATATATTTTACTGTGATTTCACAGACAAGCAGGGCTCTTTGGCACCTCCACTGTGGCTCTCATAAACGCAGATAGTATTATGTGTAAATATAAAGGCAATATATGCTTTATGTTTTTAATTCGGCAACCTATCTTCCTTCAATTCCATGTTTATGGGAAGTGCTCATTTGGTAGAGTCCTCAGCTGGAACCTACAAAACAAAGTAAAAAACCAACAGGATTCATTTTGTCCTAGAATCTGAAAAATGAAAGCAATATTAGTCTAAACTCCTTAGCTTTCAAAAATAGAAATGAAATTCTCAAACGTATTTATAATGTCTTTTATAAAGCAATGCTTCTTTTCAATGGAACAATGTCAAATCCAATATCTGAAAATGGAAAGAGATTCGTACACTTGCAAGCACATCGATACACGCCTCTTGATTGGTTGGAATTATTAAAAGAAGCAGCCAAGAAGTCCTTAGGAACTTTTCAATTCCTAATTTGTGAAAAATGTAAATGCCCTGCATCATTGTAATTCCACTCCACAATTATGAACCTTGTGTTTGAGCATAGCATAAAATCTTAATAAAACGGAGTTTATGAAGAAAACAAGATCAAGAGATACGAATACTTTTGCACGTCACTATGAGAGTGTAATCACTGTATGATCTTCCGCTCTGAGTTTAACTACTCTCATGTCGTCCACAGAGTTGTTTTATACCGAGCGTGCACATGTAGGGATGCTGAAAGTTCTGGATGACGTTTTCTACCAGCGGCTTTCCAAAGACGCAATCCTTCCTCCGGCTGACATCAAGAACATCTTCACCAACCTGGAAGAGGTCCTGCAGCTGCATGGTACACTCAATAAAACAACTCTTGCACTCTGCAGCTTTAATTCATAATTTATAATAAGACATTTTAATGATACATTTGTTGAATTTCAGTTTCAATATTTGAGCAAATGGCAGCCATACGGAAGAGAAATGATTCGTTGGTAATAGATCTAAGGGGGGACGACTTGCTCTCGTGGGTGAGTCAAAATGGTTTCTTCTGGCATCGTTTTTTTTTAAAAACTGTAGTCACAGCTTGAACGATGAAGTTGAAACAAACTGCACACAGAAACAGGGAATGTTCACATTTGATATAATGCCTTTTTTTTTTTCACACCACAGCCTTCAAAGTCTGTTATGAGCATTTTATGTGTCAAACTATTTGAAAGGAAGCCATAATTGTCAAATAAAAAGAAAACGGTGTTTGCGGTTCACAACTGTTTCAAGTCTTGCCACAGAAACTGGACTTTGACTGAGCCATTCTAACTCATGAATATGCTTTGATATTAAAAAGCAGCATTGTTTCTTAATGATGTCAGAAGATGGCCTGGATTTGGCTATCATCTACACATCTCAATGGTTTTCCTGACATATTTGATGTGAGGTAGTCAAATATCCAGTGGCAGGCTCGTCTGAATCCCTTGTGTGGGGAGATAAGGAGGGCAAACGGTCCCCTGAGGTCTGAGCATCGATCGAGTACCACATTAAAACTTAAGCTGTCCGCACTCGAAGGACATAAGTCAGGCCACTTTCTTGGAGTCAGCTGCTCATGTAAAAGATTTCCGTTACAAATGCCTCTGACCAACTGAGCTCCTCTTCATCTCTGCTCTGCAGTTCAGTGGCGCCGAGGAGGAAAGATCAAGCAGGCAGTGGGGACATTTTGCAGTAACCAGCCGTTTGCACTGGAGATTATCAACCAACAGAAGAAAGATTCGAGGTTCACCTCATTCATTCAGGTACTCGTGATACGTCTCACTGCATTGTACAGGTATTTTTTTCTCCAAAATATATTTCGCTATGTAAGGACTTTTATTTGTCTATTTTTTTAGGAGGCAGAGAGTAACAGACAGTGTCGAAGACTGCAGCTAAAGGACATGATTCCTGTTGAGATGCAGCGGCTCACCAAGTACCCCCTGTTGTTAGACAACATTGTCAAATACACAGGTGCAGTCATGCTGACGCAGGGTTTTTTGTTCATGTTCTAATTAGGTTCTAGTCTGTGTGTTGATGGGCTGTTTTTCCTCTTCCAACTGGATTTTGTAAATATTTAATTAACCAAATTGTGGTAATTTTATTTTTAGAATAGTTTTGATTAGTTTAATTTGGGATTATTATGATAAGTAAAGAACACAAATTGCCAGTTTGGACCAGAAGATTGTTTAGAAAACTGTCAATTGATGTCCATTGTGGTCTGTTCTATATCTAGTAAAGCTGTTTCTGCTTTTAGTCTACAAGTAAAGTCAGAAATGTTCATATTGAGGAATTAATATGAACATTTGACACCAAAAACTGTTTGGAGCTTTTATATGTGAGATTGAATAGGAATTGGACTGAAATGTTTATATTTTGGCAACAAAAATGGGGTTAAAATTGAGCAACATGTTTGGAAATTTATATCTGGAGTAGTCAGCTGCTGTATATTAAAGTTCTTCCTGTTTCATGTCTCTTCACCAATACAACTGATATCCTGTAGATAACACTGGTGTACTATATATTTGCAGGGTTATGTAGTGCTCATTCTGAATAACTGGTGCATTTTGATAAATGTACCAAACAGAATTGAAAATGTAAAATTTGATCACTTGAAATATTTCTTGCACCCAATTCTGCCCACTTTCAGCTTTCTTGAATTGTCCAGGTTTTTCCCCTGTCATATTTAAACCAATCAAATTCTCTAAAATGGTAAATCCAGCATAAAAAAAAAACAAGGAAATGTTTATTTAAAAATTTTAATACATTATAAAAAGTGGCTAATATTGAAAAGCAGCTCTTGAGTTTCAGTAAAGTGGTGATAAATGACGTTTTGTTGCAACACACCGACTATTAATGAAGTACTGAGACTAGGAGACAGATTATCATTATAATGGTCCTGCACAGTGAGTTCACAGTTCCGGAAATGGGGCACCAATTATTTGGGCCATCATTTTATTCTTAGCACGAGTTTGGGTCTCACATGAGGAGAAAGCCTTAATGATAAAATATGACCAGCTCTTATAGGCACATAATGCCTCCCGTGCTTTATTATATTTTCTAAGAATTATGTGTCCATTAATACTCTCTGTGTTAATGGACACAGGAAGTATTAATTAAGCTCCCCAAGGAGCCAGAGTCCTTACTGCTTGATGTCATGATATTTTTCAGATGAGCCAATGGAGAAGCACAAAGTCAAGCAGGCAGCAGACTGCTGTAGAAAAATCCTTAGTCACGTCAACCAGGCTTTAAAAGAGTCTGAGGACAAACAGGTGGGTTTTTCAAATGCGTTATCATGTTAAATTTTCTTCATGTGTTTTCTTTAGATTCCTTATTTGGAGGAAGTTCTCCATATAGCAATCTTCTTTAGCAAACCACTTAGTCATCCTATTTTTCTGTTTATTCCTACAGAAATTAGAGGATTACCAGAGAAGATTGGACCTCTCCTCTCTAAAGCAGACAGACAACCCAGTGATCCTCGAGCTAAAGGTGCACTTGTTTGTCATCCAGCACCATGTGCTCTGTGAAACATGCACCGGATAAAACCATATGAGTAATAGGTCCACAAACCTTAAATCTCACTTATTTATTTTTTTCTGCTGTCCATCCGTCAGAACCTGGATTTGACCAAGAAGACACTGATTCATGAGGGCCCTCTGTCATGGAAAATGAACAAGGACAAGACTATTGGTTTGCGCTGATTGTTTTTTTTTTTTATACATTTAGATATTATCATGCTCTTCATAGCAACCGCAGTGTAACTCTACTACACCAATGCGTATGTATGAAAGTGAATGGATGCATTGTGTCTTCCCCTTTCAGAGCTGTACACGCTCCTCCTGGAGGACATTCTTGTTCTGCTACAGAAACAAGACGAGCGTCTGATCCTAAAGTGTCACAGCAAAATCCTGGCAGGCACCCCAGATACAAAACATACCTTCAGCCCCATCATTAAACTCAACACTGTTCTGGTGCGCTCTGTGGCTACAGGTCAGTTTACAATCTCCCCGGACTCTCCGCTACTGAAATTTGTGGGAACAAATTCCTAGAACTTGTGTAACTGCTCAACCTTTTCATAAGAGATCGGTATCTGGTGGTTTATGTCTGTTGGATTTTTTTTTTTTACGTTTGTCACTTTATAAGTTAAACTTTAAAGGATTTTATTGGGAATAAAGGTGGTAGACAAGCAAAATGTGTGAGCAAAGTAGTTATTTCAGTTCCTTTGAGTCACTACTTGCTTGAACCACCTTTTGATGCAATTACATTTGCAGATTTTTAATGAGATTGTACAAGAAGAAAAAACAAACCACCCCAACAAAACAATTATGTTCTGTGGTTGTAAATATCTTTTTGCTATTTATTGTCCAGATTTTCACTTAAGCTCCTGTGATAGAAACATAAACAATGTAACTTTAAAGCCTCTGTTGTCTCTCTCCTGCCAGACAACAAGTCCTTCTTCGTTCTCTCCATGTCTGACAATGTTGCACAGATCTACGAGCTCATGGCGCCCACAGTCTCAGATCAGAAAACGTGAGTCCGGTTTCCTTGCGATGGATTCGTTTGACATTTTTGCCACGATTGCTTGTCTTACCGAAAAAGTATTTTTCTCCTCCTACACAAGGTGGCAGACTCTGATCTCCCAAAGAGCCGATACGATGAAGGTCAAACCTCACAGCGTCATCCCGTTACCTCAGACTGAGTATGCTTCCTTCTCGCTTTGTAATCCAGTCACATCAGATCGCTAGCAGGGTTTTGCCTTGTTTCAGAGCTAAGTTTCTGTCTGTGTGGGTGTCTTAGTGGGGAGAGAGACGGCGTGGAGATCATTACTGCAGGTGTTTCCAGACTGAGCAGAGAACGAGACCGCACATCCACTGGCAGCACGCAGTCCACAGGTAACTGAAGCCGCTCATTTCTGCTGCCCATCTTGGAAAACATTTCGTCCACCCTGCAGCGGTGTAACCGCAATCATTCATCTTTAGATAAAGAGAGTGGCCCGGCCTCTAGAAGTACCCTGCAAGGTTCTCTACCTCCTGGTAACCCTTTTGAGGAAGTAAAAGCAGACATAGAGGAAGAGGAAGGTTTTCTGGACCCAGAGCTTTCCTGTGAAGTATCTGAAGTTGACAGAGAAGGAGACTCGTTCGATGTGTTCCCCTCGAGGGCAGACGAAGCACTAAAAACATGTAAGTCCTCTGGATACATAAAGAAATTAACTCGCCGAGCTCTTAAATGACAAAACCAGTCATTACTACTTGTTGGTTTCTTCAGTGGCCGCGTTAAAGCAAGTCCTGGTGAACCAGCTGATGTCCCAGGAGGCAGCACAACAAACCAAACGTTCCACGGGAGTCCGTCTCCTACGAACCACCTCTTTGCGGACGCCGACAGACAACCGCGCAAAGGTGATGGTTCACAACGGCTCCGAGAAGAGCAGCTCCAAGGCAGAGGACCTGACTCAGGACCTGGGGTCAGGGGACACTGGATTCTTTGATTCTCCTGAAGACTATGGTATACGCAAGGAAGTAGAAGATTGATCAAAAAAAAAAAAACATGTGTTGGGAAATTCTCCACAGTAGATCATTTTGATTCTGCCTGCAGGATGTTTAGTCCTGGAGGGTTACGGAGGACAAGGGGAGAGCAGCACAGACGACGACATCCTGGCATCAACCCAAGGGAAACAGCTGAGGACCTCACAAGGCTGTGCGGCCGACTCCGGCATCAATTTGAGATTTTCTTCAACGTCGCAGTTCGGCAGCCTCTCCACTTTCAGCAGACAGGTGTTGTCTCACCTTAGACATCTTCAGACCAGCCTCGGCTATTTAAAGGTACTCAAGATTACTCATCGTTATGCATTTCCAGCTCCTCAACACATCGTTTAATCCTGGGTTCTTACACAGATTTAGAAAGTCTGAAAAAAGTGTTATCCAGGTCTGTTTAAGTATGGAGAAAGTTTGTGTTTCCAGACTCTACTCTCCATCTGAATGAGATAACAATGCAGTGTTCGATTAAAATAACAACAAATAGATGATGTGTTCTTCTATCCATCTCGCCACCTATTCATCCATCAATCTTCCTAACAACTAACTTCATTATTTACCAATCTGTCATCTAGCTGTTCTTCCATCCGTTTCCATCCAATCGCTCCATGCTGTCTGTTTGCTCGAAAATAGCCTGATACCTGTAAATTTGAGTGTAGCAAAAATATTGACCTGAAAAATGTGTTGGAGCCTTGAACCTTGTCTAATAGTCGGTCATAGACAAACATAGTTTGACATAGCGACACCTTTTCTTCCCGTTTTATAGGAAGTCGAGACCAAGTACAATAATCTAATACGCCAAAGGACAGACAGGTCATCGACAGACACAGATGGAAACAAAGGTATCCACTTTTAAGCGTAAATCTTTCACTTTGAACCATTTCTGTTTGCCCTTTTTCTAATTTTCCATTCAATGTTGTTTTTAACTCAGATAAAAGATAGTGTGGATGTCAACGCCGCGGCTTTTGACTTTGGTACCATGGAAGAAGTACCGACTCGCCGTCTGTTCTTTCTTCTCGAGTCCTGGACTTTCTGGACGTCGTATAAGCTTGTCCTTTGACTGCTGAGCTCTTCTTTTTTTTTTTTTTTTTTTGTCCTTCACCCGCAGCCTCCGCAGGGAATAACAGACTTAAGTGTGAAGCAAAAGTTTTTGAAGGGAGAATTCATTGGTGTGGTGCCATGCCATCCCTTCTCAGCACAAGGCGAACAGGGAAGTGGGATTGCGCCCCCGAAAACCTCAACCCCTTTCTACCATTGAACACCAAATTTTACCCCTCTAAACTCCCTGCAAGAAAGAGAACTTATACCAAAATGTACAAAGATGTGTGTTTAGAATATATATATATGAAACACAAACAAGAAAAGGAAAATTTTAAGATAATGTATTAAGATTTTTTTTATTCCCAAGATGTATTTATTTTCTTTCTTTTTTATTTTGTTTTTTTTTTTGTTGTTGTTTTAAGTGTTTCCCAAATTGTTTGCATGCTTTTGGCCATGGTGTGTTACCTTTTTAGCTGCTTATCCTGGTCGGGTCACACACGGTTGGCCTGAGCGCACGCTAGTATTCACGTGCTCTAGCGTACCTTGATGAGCGGCAGCACTATATCCTGACTGATAGAGGCCAGAGTTGCACTAGTGATGGGTAAATCCAGTGTATTAAAGTGTAGAATTTAACACAAATTCTTAAGTCTGGTGTTAACTAGAATGAAGAGTTTCTAGGCTCTGATCTGGTCCTGTTGCATTTCTGTGCTGATTCCTTTCTTTCCCCTCTTAGTCTTTTCTCCTTTTGTGTGCGTGACTCCACCCCCCCCGTGAACTTTTTTGGGTGTCATCTCTTTCCTCTTTAAAGCAGCAGAGTGGCGCTCATGCTTATTTATCCCTTCCCACACTCTATATGTCATGCTTCCTGTTGTGCCTCTGGTAATCTTGCTCTGGTACCCTCTCCTACAAGGAGCGGTCATGTTCTCTCTGTATCAGCTTCTGACAGAAATGCTGCTTCCTTCTGCTACTGTTGGTGATACTGATCTGACTGCCCACATTTTCTAATAATGTCATGAAGTTCATCATATAGTGTACAATGATCAAGTTGGAAGGTTATTCATAACGTTACGAAATAAAAAGGTGCCATGACACATTGAAAAAGAAGTCAAAAAATATTTTCTTCCTTGTTTTCTAGCTGGTTCTTATATTGGAGTGATCGAGCACCTGGTAATAATATTTGAACGGTTTTGCATTTTGCCATGGTACAACAGCAAATCTCAATGTAATTTAGTCAGATTTTATGGAATAACATTGGAGATAATTGTCAAAACAGAGCTTTGCAAAACAACATTTCTCTAATTATAGTCGCAACGCTTTTGGGGTCCGTCTCTATCAGCTTTGCCTATCTAGAAGTAGGATTTGGGAATACCAGTTTTTCCCAAATTTTTCTCCAGATCTTCCTGCAGATTCTTACAATACAGTTTTACTTAACGTTCCCTGACAAACCTCTTAGGCCCTCACACAACAGCCAATTAATTATACTGGGAGAAGAGTATAGACAGGAAATCTTAATTTAAGAAATGAGTGGCATAAAATGACAAAGTGTGGAAAGGTTCGAGGAGTGTGACGTCATGCTCATTGTTACTGACCTATTTTATTTATAGAATAATTTTTTGCATAACATCTTCAGTAACAGGAAGATGTTGTTGGTAAAATGACTGATTTTAATCTAAATCAGAGAACTATTCAATAGGTTACTCATCAATTGGTCTTCTAGTATTAATTACAGAGTCAATATTAAATTAACAGACACTGCTAAGCCTATTTAATTTATCAGATTGATAATATAGTTTCCTTAGCACACAATGGGATTTGTCACCATTGTAAAAGACATGTCTACAAGTTATCATGTGTCAATAGGCTACATGTTTTATCTGCTATCCTTATGTATATTGTGTATGTATATACTTCATGTCCAGACGTCTTCATACAATAGCCTTCTACACCATTTCAATGATCCATTGTCTCTGTTTGTCCTTGTGGTGTCTCAGGGGGGCTGGTGTCTGTCTCCAGCAGTCATTAAGTGAAAGGACAGGTACACCCTGGACAGGTTTCCAATCCATCTCGGAATGACATAGAGACACAGGCCAATCAACAATATACCTGCTGTAAAAACAACAAAAAAAAAAAGCATCTTTTCAGGATGATCTGCCTCCACTATGTTTTACAGTATCATAGTTTATGTCCACGAATGAGTCAGCAACATGGTTTTCCTCGGCCTTGTATAAATCTGCATTGGTTCTCTTCATTCAAAATTTCAGCTCCCAACATTTTCTTGTGACATATCAAATATTTTAAACAGCTTTTATTCTTTTTGATTCTATTTAACAGACTTCTTCTTTTTATTTATTTATTTTTTGCTTTTTCATTTGCATAAAACAAATCCTAGCTGGGAAGATGGACTTTAATCTAAAATGTGGTGAAAATGAACGACTTGTTTTCACCTCCAAATTACTGTTCTAAGTCGTAATACCCAGATGGGAAAATTGAGCTATTTTTTCACTTGGTGAATAGGGGAGCAACTCATTGGTTTCGTTGTGTTTGTTTGGATTGCTGCATGTTAGCACTAATTTTAGACGCACTTTTCCGACTGACAAGTCGGACTTCCCCAGATCCGAATACAACTGCAATGCAGCATTTTGCTTAACATTTTTCCACGTCTCTGCTTGAAGACACCTGAGTTCCTTGAGCTGGTCATCAGCAGGCTCCTGCAGGATTGGTGACAGGCTCAGGAGTCAGCTGTTAGAGACGTGTCGGAGCAGGAGCTTATGTAAAACATGCAGGGCACCGTCCCTTCAAGAACCAGGATTGCCCTCCCCTGCTCTACCTCTTATGTAAATCTAAAACCCAGTGTTGGTGGGAATTAAGTTATTCTAAAGTGTGGGTGAAAAACGGGTTCAGTTTCAAAGTAGGAACCCTTTCAATACTAGTTTTCTGGAGGGGTTTTATTAATGTTTTTTTTGTTTTGTTTTGTTTTGTTTTTTTTGCACAGTGCTGAGTATTCCGTCTGTTTTTGCATGTTCTTTGACTGACATTCTGAAGTAATTAAACCACTTAATTCAGTTGTAGTGAAGTGAGGAAACAGCCAAAAGTCACAAGAGGATGCATGGCTCCTCTGGTGTTAATGCTAAGAACATTTGTTTACATCCTAGGTAGGTATTTAATACTGATATGCACTTCGTACGTACCAGTCACCACCATCTTCTTAGAGGTGAGAATCTATGTTTATTGCATTGTCACATGATTAATTTTCTGATAGAAAATCAAATCTTTTTTGAAATTTCCTGGGTACATATTGGACTTCATACTCCAAAGCTGATATATCAGAGTTCAGATGTTTCTACAATCCCATCTGAGGTGTCAGATTATCTTTCTTCAGATTGAATTTTACAGTTATTACATTTCATTCTAAGACAAACAGAAGACGGTATGCATTTTTTATTCGGTGTAGACTTGACTTTGGCCCTGCGGAGGCATATTGTATAATTGAAGTTGCTGTGCCACATAATTTGAACAGAATAGTTGCAATCTTATTTCATTTTTATTTTTTTGTAGATTGCAATTAATGGTTCAGTGTGCAAGTTTACCTTGATATAATCCAAAATAAATTTTAATTGCATTCCGAAACTGAAATATAGAGTTTACTCCCAGATATGTTTCAAGCATTTGTTTATCTATATTTTGACTGAATGCATAATCCAAATGATCTTTTACATAGAATGATGCATTTTAATACAAGAAAAATGTTGTCCTGCTTTCATGTCTGCTTGGGCCTCATTTTGCATGAATTGCTGTGTCAATGCAGCATGAAGGAGATCAATATAAAGCGCCGAGGTGTTCAGGAAGCCCAGGCTGCTTTAATGAGAGAGAACTCGTAAAGACGCATGCGGACCAGTTTTGCATGGCCCACAGACATATCCTAATGTTTTCAAGAAAACATTACAGGCTCCCTTCAAAGTTTCCACTTAGAATCTGACTGTACTGACTTTGGACTTGATGGGGAAAGAAAAAAAACAAACAAACAATGGAACATCATCAGCAAATGATCCTACTAAATCATCACTGGCAGTGGAAGCTGAATCTTAAAGCAATTCAGATTCTGTTCCTTTCCACTCTTCACACAATTTGCTAACCAAGCAAATGTGTTGGCGGATAATGCAGTCACTCAAAACCCCTCAAGAGAGTGGAGATGATGGTGGACTTTTGGAGGACACAATTTGCACTCCTCACAATCCTCAAAAACACTGTGGATCACCCCCGACGTGTTGGAACCAGCCTTTATCGGGACCCGAGACGATCCTCACACGTACATTGTTCAGAAAAGGGGCCAGCAGAGCCTGTACTTACAGTGGCCACTCAAGAATTACAGCCGACCATAGGAGCAGCTGGTTATCTTTCACACAGCCATCAGTCAGTCTGTCCTGTGCTCATCCATCACTGTGTGGCTCTCTCCTCTCAGGACTTGTACAGATCTATGGTCGGGAAAAGGGCAGCTTGAGTCTGTGTTGTCCTCTCACACCGTGAGCAGAAAGAGTTTAGGTCAGGGTTACAGAGCTCTAGCTGCTAAAACCAGCTGCCTTTCTGATCAACACTTAGAAGTCAGAGTGTCCAGATTGATACTATACATTTGCACTGGTTTTTTTTTTTGTTTTGTTTTTTTTTTGAAAAACACAGTGTGTATATAATACATATTTGCGAAAAAAAACAAAAACATTGTACCATTTTATACATGCGTATTTAAAACGTCTCCTTTCATAATAGAGTAATATGCCACTTGATGATGGATGCCAGAGAAGGTGATGCTGATTACCAGCAGGTGGCAAACTTCCACCATACAACTTCTTTACAAGCAAGACCCACCCCAAAACCTGCAGTGACATCAGTGTTTTAAATAACCCACGGTGCTTTTTTATTTATTTTTATTTGATTTTTATTTATTGATTTTCCAAACACATTTCACTCCAGTGTTTGCCAAGTCATTGAACCAAGCCACGTCTAAATATCTCATCGGCCCTCGCACCACCAAGGCGAAGCTGGAGATCAGAGGAGCCGACACAGATCTGTGCAGCCAGAATGTTACTTTCTTCACGTTTAACTGCCACCTGTTGTAATGTTACAGCTGTCCGTGGTTGTGCATCGTGTGTCTGTAAGCAGGGGTTGGAATAATCCACGCAGTTTTGACGTGCTCCCTCTTATTTTTCCTCAATCTGTCACTCTGCTGCAGTGAAGCAGGCAGGAGAAAGGGAAAAGGATGGTGAACATCCAGATGAGGTAGAAAACAGAAAATGGGGTAAAATGGAGAGGTGGAGGAGGGGCGACGTATTAAGGGAGTAATATAGGAGAGGAATATCAAGGGACAGATTGTGATCAAGACACAGGGGACATGAAAGGATCGGTAATTGATTCTCGTTTGTGCACCTGTCATCAAGCTAATTGAAAAGGCAAAGACGGAGAGGAGAGAGGCGTCACTCACATTGGACAATTCAACCGGGCACTTTGTGTCATCCTCAAATGAGATGAGATTTTTTTTCTTCTTTTTTTTTCTTGGGCCTCTGCTATCCATCAGTGCCACCAGGTAATTCAGGAAAACGACGCTTCATCCTGAGATTGGTCTTGTTTGAAATTGTCAGCAGGTTGGCTTTGCACTTCTCCTGATATCTAAGTGTCCCCCACTTGTTTTCTGCCGTTCATTTGAAATCAACTCGAGCGTTCCTCCTCAGCTCGTCCCATGCCGAGCAGCTGCAATCGTAGTGTGGAGCACATCATTACGTTTGTCCTGAAGGGGCCCCAACTCCAAGATAAGGATGCCGGAATAATAATTCACCTGTGACGGGACACAAACGAGACCCTTCTTTTTCTTTTTTCTTTTTTCTTTCTTTTTTTTTGAGCGATCCCAGCAAACTGTCTCATCATAATCCGTCCTTGCACATCGACTAAAAGTGGAAGTTTCACGCAAGCTCTTGCATTTGCAGATACCCGTTGCTTCCTGAAACCGAATTCTCATTAATATGTTAATGTATCCAGCGGTGCATCTATTACCATACTGATGGTTCAGGTGTTGTATATTTACACATCAGGCTGCGAGCGGTGTTTATCCCGTGTCACTGTATGAATTAGTTGGTTATTGTTGCAGAATCGCTGATGAAGTGCGATTGTGACGTATTTGGTTTCAAGTGAACATGACGAGCACTTGAAGTCTTCAGCTCTGCAAATTTGCGTGTTAGGAATACAGCACCTCCCCTGCTCAGTGTGCTTCATTTTTCTCATTTGATACACTGCACTGTTCATCAGTATTCATCTGTGTGTTTGCAGCAGGATCCTCACAAGCAGCATCCTGAGCTTTTGCTGTTACTCGTGAATCAGTGAACGTCTATAATGAGTCATTTTAGGTCAGACTCCAAATCGGTCCACAAAATGATCAGCGATTTTCTTCCAGTATCTCCAAGAAGCCTTTCTTGCAGAAACATTGTGTGTGTGTGTGTGTTGTTCTTTTTTTTTTCCCTTTCTTTGAAATGCATTTGATAATAGCTTGGTTGCATGACATTTAAAATAAGATGTTTATATTTCAAACTTAAGATAAACTTAAGAGAAAATCTTGATAACATCTTTTTAAAAATTCTAATACAGGCTGCTCATCAGATTCGCAGTTTCTTTCAGAGGTATTTCTATCTGTTGCACATCATTTACTCTTAACTGTTAACAACTACAAACTTCAGAAACATTTTTTATTTATTTCAACACTCTGCAATAGGGGTTTCGAAGGTTTTATACTAATAAAAATTTGCTAAACTTGGCACGCATACACTCAGTCTCCTTAACCCTAATTAGTAAATTGTCTACCTGTCTGTAGTTTATTCTAGCAATAAAGTAGAAAGCTGTTCAAAGTTTTTGTTAAAGAAGATTAGAAAATGGAATCCAAAGGACAAAGCAGAATGATGAGAAGAACTTTGTAGCTATAAATACCTCAGTCCTTATAAATACTGTTCTGTTCATCATCTGAAATAACATAACTGTACACTTACCAAGAGTTGGCCATCCAGCCTGATCGAAATGGTAAGGAAGGATAGTATTATTCAAAGAAGCAGTCAACATTCCCACGATAACTCTGGAAGAACTGAGGAGGTTTATGGCTCAGGCGGGAGGGATGTGTTGAAAATACAACTAAGACTGAAAATTAGCAAACCAAAATGAAATATCTTGACTAATATGTCAGATTTGTTGCTGAAAAATAACCCTGCATATGACTCTGAAAACACTATCCCCATGGTAAAGTATAGAAGAGGCTGCATTGTGGTGGATTGATGGTTGTCTTCAAAGGTAATGAAGCTGTTGAGATTTGATCAGAGGGTGACAGGAGTTGCATAAAGGCTGATCCTGAAAGAAACTTGTTAGAGGGTGTAGATCAGGGGTGTCAAACTCCAGTCCTCGAGGCCCGCTGTCCTGCAGTTTTTAGATGTGCCACAGGTACAAAACACTGGAATGAAATGGCTTAATTACCTCCTCCTTGTGTAGATAGGTTCTCCAGAGCTTTCCTAATGGCCTAATTATTCTATTCAGGTGTGGTGCAGAAGAGGCACATCTATAAGTTGCAGGGCAGTGGCCCTCCAGGACGGGAGTTTGACACCTGGGCTGGAGACAAATGGGGATTCTGGGGGATCGACTGGTTTATGTCAAAATATATTAGAATGGAAAGAAATTCCCCATAATTTTCTGACCTAAATGAAACTGAGTAAGACTTCATAATTGCTCTTCATGGATGCTATACATAGATTGCACTACTTTATGGAAAATAATGGGCAATTACGTCAATCTCTAGATGTGGAAAGGTGATAAATGCCAACAAAATGTCACTACAATTGGAGCAAAAAATAACTGATTTGGAGGCTGAACTTGAAGATTTTTAACTGAAAATGAAAAATTTACAACTAGCTGCACGTTTTTTTTTTCCCTCTTTGCTGTGTCAATTCGTCTTATAAAAGGTTAGTGGTTATGTAATGACGTTCGAGTCATGATCTATAAAAACAGTTGCAAGTCGGTGTATAATGAGCTATTTTTGAAAGGAAAACCAGGAAAGGTTTTAGTTTCTGCCCTTTACTTTTACAGTCAGTCTCACAATAAATATCTGCTTTTTCCTCCATTGGTTCATTGTGTTTATATTCTTATAATCATATTCACAGGCAGATTGAGCCTTTTTTTTTTTTTACCCAACAGCTGTTCAAGTTAACCACAGGCCAAACAGAGAGAGAAACAATCATGCACCAGTCAAAGGCAAGACTTTTTCTTTTCACCTTTGTGAGGAAAATGAATCACAACTTTGAGCGATGAATCTTCTTATAGTGAAGCAATAGTTCCTGTTCTGTGCTCCCTTGATGTTTGCTCTCAGATTAAATATTTCAATCAAATCTGTACCATTGTAATTTAAAGCTATGTGGTACAAGTGAATGCATGCTTTTCACGCCCTCTTTAATGCCTCTCTTTAATTTGTTTTTCCATTTACTTGCGAAACCCTCTCTTATATTGTAACCTATTTCCCAAACGGGAACCCTGACCTTATAGAATCGATTTCTGCGCTGCCCTATTCCCTCTCCTTCGAGCTGAGGCCAGAATCAGATGAACTGGACCGAGGATCAATGCAATTCCACCAGTCTGTTTAGTCCATCCTTTATTGTAATCAGTGTACCATGCAGAACAATGAGCCATGCGAGATGTGTACAGGATGAGGTCGGTCAATTCTGAAGGAGGAATAAACTGGCTTCCGAAGAGGTGCCGCTGTAAAAACACGCCACCGATTGGGCAAAGATTCGCACAAACCAAATACCCCTGAAATGATACCTGAACCCTTTCATTCGTTCCTCCTGTGGGACCAATTCTAATCAAGCAATCAGATAATGAATAGGCACCTGTGACTTGGCTTGGCATTAACCCTGTCTAATTACTACACGGCACTTTGATGGAGTATCCGGGTAAAAGGCTCCAGGCAGGCCGGCCAGCTGGCGTCGGGCTCCCTTGTTCATCCTGCTGTGAAAGAGAAACCGGTGGGAGCGTTCTGAGCTGCGACCTGGGAGCACACCTAGGCTTAACACGCCACGGAGGCACATTAGAAATCGATAGTGCTGCTGGCAGTCGTGTTTCTCTGGGATTTTTGTAACTGGCACTGAGGAGGAGAGGTGCACAGCTGCAGCCTCCGTCCTGCCAGGCTGATTGGACGGCGTGCTGCGGATACATGTCTGGTACCGCGTGAACATGGGAGAGGCGGGGGGAGAGAAAAACCATACGGTGAAAACAAAGTTAGATGCTTAAAAGCCTAAGTGGGTTGTTTGACATTTCACTGGAGTCGGCCGCTCTGTGTCGGCCTCTGGGCATTTGGAAGGGAAACACGCTGGAGCCTCATTCTGACTGATGCTGGATGAGTACTCGGTGATTTATGAAACTCATTTCGCCCTGCTTTGAGTAACTCGAATCCGAACGCAGCACCGAAAAGCAAGTATTGTTAAATGAACAATGCGGCATTTATGCTTTTCCTCGGCAAGGCCTTGATGGTGCCAGTCGGACGTCTCATCAAAAATGTAAAGGGAAGGCAAGCAGTTCAACAGAGTCTCTGTGAAAGCAGCCGGTGATATTTTCACATTTGACTAAAAATAATTTGCAGGATGGTGTAGTATCCTCCTCCCTTTTTTTTAATTTCCCCCAGAACAATCACAGTCATGAGTCACAATGAGTCATCGAGGAATCATGGTTCTTCTTTCGTTCCATGCAGTGTGCTGTGCTTGCTTAATTACGTAATCATTTTTGTGTGTGCCATGTAAACAGCCATTTGGTAGTATTCTTTAAAATCTGCAGCCACAAATTTTATACGCTGTCCTTTTTATGAGTTGCAGATAGGAAGCTATAGGCTTAGGTGTTGATAAATTCGGAGACAGTTTTACTTTACCAGTTTAACAAAACTGGAAATAAAATGGTATTTAATCTAAAACTCAAAGCACAGGGGATTTTTATAGCTATGCCTTAATAAAACAGAATATATTCAAGTAAATGATTACAGTGATTCAATTTTTTTTTCTATATCTCTTACATGCTGGAATGCGTCTCGTTTTATTAATGCTACTTTAAAATTCAGTATCTCAGAAACCAAGAGTTTTATTTAGTAGACCTAAAAGATACTGAAAACAGCAATGTTAAATCATAGAAAAGTATGACCACCAGAATTACTGATCCAAACACTGGTGCACTTAATAGTGTGAGGAGGAACTAAAGCCTGCCAGAAAGTGAAATTAGCATCTCCCTAAAGCTTGTCAGCTGATAAAAAAAAGCATGAAGTGCTCTAAAATTTCCTGGCAAACAGCTGCACTGACTTTGGGCGTAATAAAACACAGCAGACCAACACCAGCCGACTATTTGGCTCCTTAAACCATCAAACTGGACCTCAAGAAACTTGGATTCAGTAGCTCTTGAGTTTGGGGCCTTGATTTCCAAGTAAAATGCAAAATGCATTGTGTTGGATGCTCCTACCACCACATGGTGTTAGTATTTTATTTCTTTATATTAGTCACAGCTTATATTCTGTTCAGGTTAGTTACTTCATTTAGATATATATTTCCTAATGGGCCCACACTTTAGTTACTGTCTGTCTGACTTGTTTTTTGTTTGAGGTGCTGCTGATACAAACCAGCTGGAGGAGAAAACCTTTTTCCGAAAGACTTGTTTCAAGTTGCTTTTAATTAGTTTGGTCATTTAAATGTTCACTTATTTTTGCTTCTGCTAAGTAAAAGTTAGTTTTGCTTAGCAGAACTAACTTTCTGCTAAAGTTAGTTAGCAGAAAGTTAACTTTCTGCTAACTAAGAAAGTTAACTTTCTTAGTTAGAAAAAAAACCGAAATGCTTTCGTTTTTTTTGAAACGAAAGCATTTCATGGGATGCTTTCGTTAATTTTCTATTTATTTGTTCTTTTGTTGTCCCTTGTCTCCCTCATGTGGTAGTTCTGGGTTACTCCACCAGTACTTAAGCAGCCTTTTGTTCTTTGCAGGTCAGTTTTGTTTGTGTTCAGTTGACCTCAGTTGAATTGGGCCCAAATTTGTCACATGAATCCATATCTTAGACTGTTTAGGCTACAGGCGAAGTCTCTTGTGGCATTAAAAGCCCCTGGATTCAGTGTGTGTGTGTGTGTGTGTGTGTGTGTGTGTGTGTGTGTGTGTGTGTGTGTGTGTGTGTGTGTGTGGTGGGTCTTGACTTGACTCCACCTGCACTCCACACCTTTCCCACAAACTTTTGATTGGTTTTTGATTCATAGTCCTCAAGACTGCAGCTTGTATTTGGTTTCAGCTCTCTGTGAACAACCAGCTTGTTTAATTTTGATCGTTTTGAAGGGTATCAATGATCATCTACTGAACAACTGTCAACAGTATTCAACAGTTGTGCAGGTCATGGCATATTTATGAGTTCCTGATCTTATTTCTATTGGTCTTATGTAATGAAACTCTCAGAAAAAGTGTTTTTCTGTTTAGTTGCTGTGGGCCATCTTTTTAAAATAAAACAGAAATCGCTGTTTAATCACTGTTTAATATCGGGTTTATTTTTTATTTTTTTACTTTATTGTGATATGTCAAGACACTCTAATTTGTTTAAATAAATAGGAATACTTTCAAAGGCTGTTACCATTAATAGTCTGATACCTGTTTTTTCTTCATACGTCACATTGGCATCTGCTAGCAAGCATATAGAAAAGTGATGCTTTTTTTTAAAAAATTCAGCACCAGATTGCAGCAAACTACAAAGATAAGTTCAGTTCTAATCCAGTTTGATGAATTCAAGTCAACCTATTGTATTTTAATTATTTTAAAACTGAGAGTTCATAAAGTAGCTGAGGGTAGGAAAGTCTGTTTGCATCAAATCTTTACTCTCGCTCTGAGCATATGTAGGCGGCAGACTTCGCCATCCCGCTGCGTATATTTCAGAATATGCTTCATGCTTTGAGTGGATGCTGCAGTAGCTTGACTGGCATCCATTAGAGTGTCGGTGGGGAGGTGACACTTCGGTGAGCGTTCGCAGCTCCAGATGCATCTCGGCTTTAGATTAGGAGAGTCGATGCATGGCTGTCTAAGAGTCCTCGATGCTGAAATAGACTAAAATGGGGTCAGATCTGATTTAGCTTCAGCTCAGTGCTGGTCAATGAAGCTCCGATATTAATTCCAATATCCGGAAGGAAAGAATCAACTTGCTGAAGAAAAAAAAAACCAAAGTCTAAATAGTGAGCAAAGAAGGAAATGAAGAGGATAAGGGGTGAAAAAAAAAACAAACCCCAAAAAACCCTGACTGGAATCGAAATTGCCCTTTCTGCTTGGTCATCTGTTGCTATTCTCTCTGTGGGCTGGAGGCTCCTGAGCTAGTTATTTGTAACATCGAAGATGCTCCCCCGCCGTCAGTTTTAACTCATCTGACGGCGTCCAGCTGGCTTTTGAAAAGGGCAAAAATTGAGCCGACGCTAATAATTCCCGGTAAGGCCTCAGAGGTGGGCCGTTTCCCCTGACCTCTTGGCGCAGAGGTTTCACCCACGGGTGCTGCAGAAAATAACTTCAGTCAAGGGCCCCCGATAATCCGGCGGCATTGCAAGCAGGATCACAAAGGCGCTGTTTGGAAAAGTGGGGAGGCTAGCATGGGGGAGGCTATTAAGTGTTGGACCACAGAGAGCCTTTCTGCATTAACATCTTGACCTTGACAATTGGATAAAAGGTGGCTTTGCTTCTCCAAACAGCTTTAATAGCATATGGGCTTTTAAGGTTAAGCTGAGCTATTTTGACCTATTGAAATAATAGCCTCTCGTTTCGTCTCCGAAAACGAAGCGACAATAAGAAAATCCAGTTTTATGTAGCAGCAGAAGTCCCAAAATAGACGCTTTTATTTGTCCCTTTTTAGAGAGGTCACACGCTGACAAGTCAGCTTGCCAGAGGCTTTGATGTACTCTCCTGATTACATAATTATGCTCTGGTGATGTGTGGTCTGTTCAGCTGGCAGCAGAAATCTGTGCCATCTTTGCTGTTTAACCTTTAATAAAATCGGGGCTGGAGATTGACAGAGTAGATTGTCTGAGTTGGTGAAAATCAAGATAAGAAAGAATATCTTTTGATTACGGGTAAATTTCCCCAAATAACCACCGACTTTTCTCCTCCTCTTGTCTTGCACAGTAATGAGCCGAGGCAGCGATAACTTGGATGAAACAAAAAAAAAAAAGAAAGAAAGGAAACATTTGCTATCACAACAGTGCCTCGAGGAATTTTATTAAAGATTTAGACAGTGGTTGTGATAAACCATTTGTAAAATCCAGGAGAAGTGGACAAGAGGAAAACTGATGAAGGTTAAATCAATACAAGGAAACTCCAGGGTCAGTGGATCTCCAAAATATCAAGACTGGTATCGTTCTAGGACAAAAAGATTTATTTTCGCATTTATTTGCTGAAGTGACGGAGCACAAAGTGAAGTTAAAGACCAAAAAGAGACTCATTGATGTTATGTTATTAGGACACATGGGATTTGAAGATCCTTTTTTCTTATATTTCAGTGACGATGCTGGTGCAAATTAATGCTCGCTATTTTCTTTTTTTCCATGAACACAAGGTCTCCACCACTCTGTGATACTTAAGCATCTCGACCTCTCGGATCAATTTTATCTGTAGACATCAAGGGCAACGAGCGTCCTTGCAAATGGACGAATATATCGTTAGCATGCGCAAGATAAATGAACCTAAACTGAATCTTTGCGACATTTGGAGGCTTCTTCTGGGCTGCTGTGGAACACGCTGGAGGTTCTTCCTGCCCTCACTTATCAGCATCGAAGGACGTTCTCATGAAAATGAGATCATTGAAAAAAAAAATACATAAAATCTACAACTCCTTGAAGAACCTTGGACAATGTGTGTTAAAACGTTTAATTTTCCTTTGAGATCAATAAAGTCTCTACGAATTGAGTTTGAATTGAAACACAACTTTCCAAATACTGCATCCAAGCAATCTAGTAAAAATACCTTACCGTACACCAGCAGGTGTCAAACTCCAGTCCTCAAGGGGCCACTGTCCTGCAACTTTTAGATGTGCCTCTGCTGCACCACACCTGAATAGAATAATTGGGTCATTAGCAAGACTCTGGAGAACTGATCTACACAAGGAGGAGGTAATTAAGCCATTTCATTCCAGTGTTTTGTACCTGTGGCACATCTAAAAACTGCAGGACAGTGGCCCTACAGGACTGGAGTTTGACACCCCTGCCGTACACAATGCCGCGATGCAGACTGTGATTTGACGTACTGTGCAGCTCTGGAAGCAAAACTAAAGTTTGCATGCTCCTGCATGAAGAGGAACGCTAAAACAGGCAAAACAGCTGTTACTCGTGACAGTGCAGCAAGTTTAACAGCAACCCTTGACTGAGAAGATGGCGACCGAGAAAAAAAAAAAAAGCCCTTGACGGTCGCTAACATGAGAAGCCGAATGCCTTTTAGAAAAATGTATTTTATTATGGGCAGACAAATGTCTAGCTATGCTTAAACTAGTTTAAGGGTTGAAAGGAGTCAAAATGTTCAATTTTAAGAACATGGTAGGGCTGTGCTTTGCTCCTTGCTGTACTGATCCTTTGCAAAAAAAAGAGGATACAAAAACAAAAAAATATTCCTACCTCTGAAATCAACAAATAGGAGGTTGGGCCTTCATTTTCAGCCGTTTCATCTGGACAATGACATCAAATGCACATAAAGTAGTTTTGGGGTGGATAAAGCGGGCTGACATTAAGCTTTCTGGAATGACCTTTCCAAAGGCTCGACCTTAGCCCTGTTGAAAATTTGTCGGCTGCACTTAAAAGCCGAGTCCTTGTGTAACCCGCAATCAGTCAATGTATTGCCCCAAACTCTGTCGGCTCATTTAAAGCCCGCCTCCAGCGCGCAGTTTGGAACGTTCTCACCCGTCCCACTGTGATTGTGGCTGGCTGTTGGCGTCGTTCTTCACAAACGCACCCAAATCCTTGACTCCATTGATTTGATTGCTTGGTGAGTTTTTTAAAATTTTATTTATCTGATAGCATTATTGCTTTTACAAGAGAAACTTCTGCTCGATTGCTCATTGGAGCGTTGTTTTATTAGAATAATTGGCGCTGGTTGCCTAGAGACCGTCAGCGGGATTCTGTCAGGGGCTGATTGGCCAGGTACGTCCCCACTCTCTTGAGAAGGTAACTTGTTGCATTTTGTTCGTGTTTTGACAAGTTATGCTGAGATCATGAAGTTTAAAACTGAGAAGGTAGCTACATTTGGGTTTGCTAGTGCGCAGTATATTTAATTTCTTTGTTTTTTCTTTACTCTCACTCTGCTTGAGTATTTGACAATTAATTAATTAATTTTTATTATTTTTTTTTATTATTGATTAGCTAGACATGATTGATGCTCTTTTTGTTTTATTTCAATTATGGTTAATTTAACCTGATTATTGAAATTTTTAAATTATTAGAACCTAATTATTGCATTAATTATTTCCTTTATGTTTGTACATAATTGTTGGTTTTGATAAAACACTTGATGGGTTTTCTGACCTTTTAGGTTCAGGTTTTTTTTTTTCTGAATGGATCTGATGATGGCGATTAAGGAAAAGGACTATGGACTCGTGATTTTGGAATTAAGATATTCTGAGTCACTTATGTGGTGTCTCATTGTGCTGTCGTAATTGTCTATTTTTATGTAAATCACGTAATATATCTATATATATTTACACACACACCAAAACTAAAAGCAGTGCCTCCTGTTCTTTTCACACATCAGACTCCTTACACTCTCCTGATGCTGCTCTTGTAGCTGCAGTTAGTTGCATAGCCCAAAAGTGTTACACTTGACAGAAAACTGGCCTATAGCATTGTGCATGGTATAGCATGTTACCATGTTATAAAAAATGCTGTACATACAAAATTTGCCTCTCATGATGCCATTAACAACGCTTCTTAGGAATGATGGACCGAGAAGTCGTTCATGCAAGTTCCTCACATGTGCAGCTCTACCAGGCATTTAATTGTTCCACCAAAGCTGAGTGGGAGAGGGGTGCTTTGTGAGGCAGAGGCTCAGCTTTGGGAATGCACCTCTGAGGAGGAGGAGCTAAGGGTAAATGGGCGGAGCTTTGTGAGAGCAAGCATTTAGACTCCACCAGAGATTCTCTCAAAAGTGTATCAAAGAATCAGAGCAACACTCCAGGTATGTTTTTGGTGAGGGATTAACGTTATGGCATGATGAAGATCTAAAAAGAAAATTGATTTTACAAAATTCGACCTCTCGACCTTTAACCAGACGGGTACGTCGGAGCGCTGCAGAACCTCGCGGTGCACCGAGTTTGTTTGAGATTGGTGATATTTAACAGCTCTGACTCAGGGAGCATTTATACATTTGATCTGTGCAGCTTTGTGACCTTGTGTGGATTGTAGAAAATAATCAGAATGTCCTGGATTTTTCTTTTCTTTTTTTTTAAAATGGAATCGAATAAAACTAATTTGTGAGTTTTAACCCATAGACTGAATGCGAACTAATGATAAATGAATCCAACTGCCTTCTTTCCCTTTCCCTAAATCCTAACAGTGTCTTGCTTCTACTTAAATATTGCAACCCACTTACCAGTCAGGCAGCACAAACTGTGATTTGAAACACTGTTATTTAAATGCTCCCATCAGCCCCATTGCTCATTCCTCCTGCCTTGAAATAGTAAGAAGCATTTAAAGTGTTCGTTCTCTTGTGCTGAGTGGAATACAGCTGCTCTGTTATTGTTCACTTCAAGTTGTCCAGAGAAAGTGAATCAATCCCCCCTCATCTCATTCCAGCTGAGAGACCCAGGAGCTTCAGCACACGTGGTTCTGATCCAGGTTCCAGGTTCTGGAAGCTCTTTGGCGGCTTCCAGAACCGTCACAAGCAGCTAAGAGTTTGTGGGTAGACCCACTCTGACACGATTTCTTGGGTAGCTGCTCCTTATTCGAATCACTCCACTCTTCTTCACTGCTTTATCTCTTGTTACCCACTCTCTGTTTTTTTTTTCTCCCCACCTCATCCTTCATGTCTCTCCACATCCACTGGAAAAGAGCCAGAGCCATTAGCCTGCTGTCAGCCTGACTGAAGACGAGGCTCCGTCCTGTTAGCTGATGCAAAAGAAATGAACAACGCCGCTCAATTCACGACACAGGCGGACCTTCGGGGGTGGAAGGTAACGTGGCGCACGCGGGCGTCGAAGGAGCGACCCGCGCGCGCGCAGATGGACACCAAACAACACCACCTGACACACTGACACAGCGCCGCTGCTGCCGCACTGGTGCGGCACTGGCCTGATTCAGAGCTAATGAATATTTACCAGCTGGTCACATACCACGGCTGTATCCTGCAGTGGCTCGCAGGAGAGGCGTTGAACCCCTGGTGGCTAAGAGTTGTGAATCAATCCTCAACGCCAGCAGCTGTCAAGTGACACGTGCGTCCACAGATCAACCGATACCTGATCTGTAGTATCGGTTCAGTATTCTGTAGACGATTTATCTTTCATCCCCATTTGGCTCTGTGATAACCAGAAAGCTGACCGCTTGTGCCACGGGTTCGGAAATATTTGGGGATGTTATTTTAAAAGATTTAGTTTCGATAAGTCACTTCTTCACCACACGCCCTCCTCAGCAGTGACACTTCCTCCAAGGAGCTGCAGGGCTGTCAGGCCACGACGGTACAGCAGCTGTACAGAATCTTTCCTCGCAGAAAGGTACATAAAGAGAAATAATCCTCAAGGTTTTTTGTTTTTTTTTCCTCCAGCAAATATACAACAGCGTAAGGCATCACATTTTCCCCCAACCACGGAAGCACTTTTCTGTAATATTAAAAATTTATCACAATATGTGCAACGGTTAAAGTTTTAGAAGAATGGGGGGGGGGAAGAAAAACATTGTCAGCTATAATCAAATATTAACATCTTAGTAAAAAGGTACAAATAAAAAAAATGTGGGCTTAAAGAAGTGAAATGTTTTGATTCTAATTCGACTAAATTATTGGTGAACAGTCTATTAGAACGTCACTGACAACTACCTTGATTAAAATGAGAAGATATAAAGTTTTTTTGTTTTTTTTTCTTCTGATATTCTGATGGTTGTGGGTTAGAGTTAGTGAAAACCAAAAATGCAAGTTTCTTAGGTAATGTGAATATTACATAAGACCAACAGCAGCCTAACCTTAACCCTAACTCCAAAAAGATTTTGCTAAATAAAGTGCAGTATATCCACTCATCAGTGGTCAGGGCTCCTTTTGCATGAACTACTACTTCAGGCTATTATTCTGTGGCTGTGAATGTTACCTTACTTAGCTAAAATTGTCATTTTGTGATTAAATTGAAAGACCAAGATTCATCCTTGCCCTTTCACTGAGCATAAACCTCACGGGTTCGCAGCTGAAAAAGGAAAGTCAGTGCCAGAACATCTGTCAATAGAATAAGGCCCTGAATGCTAATGACGGAAATTGCTGACAATCCGTGTTGCAATTCAGTGGCGGGTTTTATTCCATGTAAGCACACCTTTCCATTTTCCTTTAATCGATACACTCGCAGCGACGGAGCCAGTCACTGACTTCAGCACAAACGTGTCATCCATTGAGAGCTGCATCTCGGTGAGGTGACTGTACCCTTGTCCTGCCATGTCAGCGTCAGCAGCCTCGTTCACATCCATCCTCCACACACGTGGTCGCAGTTCATTTGGAATTCAAGGCTCTGTCAATAACGTCTCCAGCAGCACGACTGCATTCTGTCTAATTACTACAGGCCTCTCTGTCATGTGAAGTTTATGTGGGGTCAGATGAAGTCACGCTCGCTTGAATCACATCAGACTCGGAGAGTGGCAGACTGACGTGACGTGACTTGAACCAAACATATTTAGGAGCACATTGTGTTTTGCATAGCTGATTATTCATTGCACTTTGGCAAATTTGCATTTGGCTCTAAATTGTACCGGAGGACAGGAGGTATGTGCTTTAGCGTGCATCGTTAAATCGTCTGTTGCTGTCAGGTTGTGCGCACCGCATGTCATATTTTCTGCTGCTGTTTACCTTATTCCGCCCATCATTGCCGTCTACCTCACGCCAGGGGATGTAGAGCTGCTCTTTTTTTTTTTTTTTTACAAAAAAGAATCTGACTTCAGATAGATCAGATAGTTTTTCTCCACAACAAACCAAACTTGCTCAGATATTATTTCATTCCTCTTTCCTTTTTAATGCTGACTTGACATGGTTTCTGCCCCTATTCCCTGATTTGATGTTTGCGTTTGATGCTACGCTACAGTGAGTTTATGGATTGTACTGAATAATCAGGTTACTTACAATTTTTGTTTCTTTTTTCTTTTTTAGTTTGACCAAGTAAGACCTCAAGCAATGTCATGAAAAAAATGGAGATGTCTTTTTGTGAGAAAAGCAAAACAAAAAGAAAAATTCAGAGTCCTTTATGAGCGCCATGTTTGTCTAGAGCCAAAGAAATAAACACTTTTTTTAAAAATAATTAATCAGTGTTCAGGTTTTTATAGTTACTCTTATTGAAACAGTCATTCATGCTGACAATAATACAAATAATTTTTGCACACTCATGAAGGAGGACACTGCATCCTCCTCGTTTTGCTGACACAATCCTGTATCCACTTTGTGCGCACATCAGGTTTGCACACGCTGTCGAGTTTGCGTCTGGTTTTGTACATGCTAAACCTTTAGAAGATGAGGCCCAGAGTTTCTTACTCCTAACCACAGAGTGCATATCTTCAGATTACATTTTTACCAAGGACAAACTCAAGGTGTTCAAGGTGTTGTCAATGCTTCAGATCCGGTGTTTGGAAAATAGCAAATAACTGAATACATATTTGGCATGGCGCACTGTTTGTTGCCAAGAACGCATTAAAAATTAATGTCAGTTCTCAGTCTGCATTATGAAATACAAATATCCTATTAAATTTCCATTCTGGCCACATATTGTCTATGAATGGTGGGGATCCTTTTATTAAGTCTCACTTGGACCATGCAGTTTTAGATTTGTATCTGTAATCGGTGATGATTCACTTATGTGGTTCACTCTTATGCGGTTGTGATGATTGACGTCAGCTTTGTACGCCTGTTGAAGTGACTGTGTACATTACAGCAGCTGCTAATAATCCCCGTTTTTCCTGAGGCTTAATGTAAACCTCCCTCCAGGTGACTCTGAAAGATTAAAACCATGGTGTGATTGTAATCTAAATGCAGCTGAACTGTACAATTGGCCTCGTCACAGACGTAAGATTCGCCAATAAATCCAGTTAAAGTGCCGGCGCGCTCTCTGGCTTAACGTGTTCTTTATTTGTTTAGGGAAGAACACTTGTTCAGATCAAGATCTCCTTCGCGAGTAAATCCCGAGCATGAAGATTGTTGAGCGAGAAGATGGTTGGAGGGCAGATTTCATCACTACGTTCTCATGTGACGAAAATGCGCCCTCATCCTCACCCGCAGTCCCACTGCAGCACAAAATGTTGTTTTTGGTTAAATATGTACGTCTCTTATGCAGAGCTCATATCTTGTATCAGACTGAAGGTTGTGCAAATTACATACTGTGGCTCCTAAACAAGTGTTAGTGTGAAAAGTCTGTCTTTACAGTGTTGAAGGAGTGACTGGATGTGTTGAAGAAACAGACCCATTTTTATATTGAATGCAGTGAACATGGAGTGAATAAATATGGAGATTTTATAAAAACAAAACCCTCAAAAGAGAACGCACCTTATTGTTTTGTGTTTGAAGGGAAAGTGATCATATAAAGTTGGCTCTTTTCAGCTTTATATCACGTAATAATGCTACTGTCTCATCAAAAACATACCTAGAGTGTAGCCTTCATGCCTTTATAGATGTTTGAAAACTCTTTAAATCTCCTCTAGCAGCCATTCTGTGTCTAAATACTTGCTCACTTCCTATTCACTCAAAGATCCACCTTGGAGCTGCAGTCCCCAGGCGTTTCCCCGCACCTTCCCCACACGGCTCCTCCAGACTAGCGGCAGCAGCAACCGGCAAACACCTGCTGGAACAGAATAACCTCACCTCCTATAAGGAATGGCAAGGAGCAGGAGTTTAAAACATCTGTAAGAATGATCAGAATTCAACACGTGTGGCCGAAGATGTTCTTTTCTCTTGCAGTCACAGTGTGTCTAAAACCCGTGAGCAAAATCATAAAGAATTGTGAGGTTTATGACAGAAAATCACACGGTTGGTGCAAGCACAGAAAATCAAAGCGGCAGTGCTGTAATCTGAGTGCAGTGTACCTTGAAAGTGGAAAATGCACAACAAAAGAAACGAGAAACAAATGAGCAGGGACAGAAGATTTGCAGTTGTGACTGAATTGTGTGAAATTTGTGCGTGAAATGTGGACAATATTCAAACAAAACCAACTTTAATCTCATCAGTTTTTGCGGATGAAGCAAGACAGTTGATGTTAACGAGTCATTTTTGGCTGTGAACATACAGGCTCTGTTTGGAGCAGATTTGAAGTAAATGGGACCCTTGTTCACTCCCAAATCCCTCCTTCATGTGTTCAATTTTCCTTTGGCAAAACACCGGGGCCCCAGTTTAGCCTTAACACTTTCTAGAGTAACCTTGATGATCAAAGTGACAAGTAGGAAGACGTAATCGCGGAGCAGTAAGGAGATCACAGGACTTTGGACAGAAAGGACAGCTTGAAGACGGGTCCATGGCCAACGCTCCTTTTATCTGAAGGGAAGCACTGAAGCCATCTTTCATATTGAGAGATTTGTGCCTGACGTAAAGGTTGCATTACAATTTCCGCGTGTTCTGCAGTAAAAGCAGGACGACTCGGATGAAGGACTCATAAGTCAAAGTCGTCTGGTGAGACTCTCCTATGTTTAATTGCATGAGTGCCCCGCATACCAGAGAGCTCAGAGGGACACGGGTGTGTGATTAAGAAGACCACTTTGACATTAACTGCAGATCCATCATCCCAAACGATGTGGCATGCAATACTCGACAAGCATGTTTTTTTTTTTACTCTTAATTACTGACGAATGAAAAAACGGTTTACTTATTTTGGAGTGATTTTGAATTGCCGCTTCGTGGTGCACATAGACATGAGTAACTTTTTTTTTATTTTTTTTTTTTTTTACCTTTTTACTAAAACATAAAGACGCGCTTCTTGGTTGTTTCAAGTTCTACCAAGCAGTGTTTGTTCAAAGAACTTTCAAGAAATAGCTTTGTTGCACACAGTGAAAGGAAAAAAGAGTCTGGGCTTGAATAGATTTTTTTTCAAATCAGGGATTTTCACTGGGAGAAAGGCTCCCAGCAGCGTGAATAAAAGTCCTGGAAAATATCACAAGATTGAGTCGGCAGCGGGGTTAAAAACAAAATTGAGTTTAAGCATAAATATTTTCCCTTGTATGCGCGAGTTGTTTACATTTCAGAGCATTATGATACAAAATTTCGCCAGTGCCTGTTGGCAGATGACTGAGCATTTGTAGGTTCTATGATTCAGATTGGTGTGAAACGACGTAAATTTAACAGTTTTTTTTTTTTCCTTTTCTCTTAGCTGTTATGAGAGTGGTGTGTCATGATTCGTGTCAGTTTTATGGCATGATGGGTGGGCGTACCGAGGCTGGGCTGGTGAGTCGCGGTGACAGATTTTTCTGAGCTGTCCACTCTAATGACTTATAACCTTCCACTTTTTTTAGTATAGTGTTCAGTGTTTAAACTGACATTCACGGTTCATCCACTATGTTTGTGACTCATCTGTGTGTCAGAGTGTGGACGTATAGTGCTCAGTCCATGTATTTTTTGTTTTTTCTTACTGCAACTCTAAGATCTTAAAAAAGAACCAAACAGCAGGGGTGAGGTTACAGCACTTTGCAAAAGTGGTCAAACCATTTTGTGTCGTTTTGTAATTTCAATTCATATGTTGGGGTCTTATGAGACAGACCAACACAAATAAATTAAAAATAAAAGTATGAAATGTGGCATGATCTTATATTAACCCCCCTAAATCAACCAGTTGCCCAATTTTCTTTGAATAATAGCTCAGAAATAAAGTAAATGGCACAGAGGAGTAGAGCTCCTCCATGTGCAGAGACCTCAGTCCTCGACTTACCTGTCATGGGTTTGAGTCCCGGCCTGTAGACCTTACTCACATCCCTTTCCCCTCACTCACACCTGTGTTCTTGTCTACACTGTCAAATAAAGACTGGAGCTGAAAATAAAAAGCTCATTGGTCACTTTGGATGATGAAAATCTGAGTGTGTTATTGCTGGTTCTCAATTGGATTAAGTTTGGAAATTGACTGAGCAACTGGAACACATACGGGGTGCACCGCTGGCAGTGTTCTGGCCGATTACCGATCCTTTAAAAAGCCCAACTTACCGATTCTGAGTTTGGCCGGTGCCAGTTTTTCTTCTGAAAATGTTGCTCACTATATGAAGACAGTTGGTGAATTGGCAACAATGGGGCGACTATTGTTAACTGTAAAGGTGAAGACATGAGCCGGTCGACCGGTTTGCCAGTTAAACTTCTCTCGCAGGAGAGAAGAAAACCACAGTGGTTGATTTAAAAAATTTTTAGACCTTTTGCAGAGGCTGATATCATGGCCATGTTTTGGAGCGTTGACATTTGTGCTGCTTTAAACTTCTCCACAAAATTTAGATTGGACCTTTTCGACTGCCAAACCCCTGAGTTTGTCACAGAAGAGCTTTACGTAAACCAAGATTAAGATGGACCCTTTGTACAAATTAGGAGACTTCTGAATACAATTGCTTTTACGGGATTTTATTTTTAGGTACTGGAGAAAGAAAATCACACTTCTTAGATTATTTATAAACAGCAAAAACAAACAACTTAATGTTTCTTCCACTTTTCTATCACGCACTGCTTTGTTTGCCCATCATTAAATCCCAGCAAGCTCTGCTGAAATTTGTAGTTTCCTGCCCTCTCAGTTTCTCCTTTCTCTTTTTTTGACAAATAAAATAAAATAAAACAAAATAACAGCAGCAGCTGGGTAAGTCGGGTGTCGAATCCATTCCCCCCCCAACACCAACAAACGACTGGCACTGGTTGCAGCGGGTTAACTTTCTCCCCCAGTAAAACCAGTGCTCTTATTCCGTATGCGGACCGCGTCCACCTCCTGTGGTGGGTCTATAAATGCAAGCGTCCGGAGCGTTTTCCTTTTCACGCCCGGCCAGCCTCTGCGTGAGGGAGGCACCGAGCATCTCCTTTACCGACGGAGAGAAGGAGGAGAGAGAGAGAGAGAGAGCGAGAGAGAGGGAAGGAAGGAGACAGGACAGACCTCACCCGCACCTTAGTCTGCTCTGAACCTTTCTACCAGACCGCAGTGGATGGCTCAACAGCGCAAGATGTGAAAAGAAAGGAGGCTTTTTTTTTCCTCCCCCTTCTGTTTTTTTATTTTTGGCAGGCTGCAGGGTGTTTGATCACAGGAGCTCCGCGCACAGAGAGGGGATCAGCTGCCTCGCTTCTTTTTTTTTCTCTCTCTCTTCTTCTTTCTTTTCTTTCTCTCCTCTCTGCGCTCTGTCCCTCTTACCGGGGGGTGGGGGGAGAAAGTGGGATGCGGGTTACGCAGCATCACCGGTGACCGTCGTTGCCGTCAACCTCACAGATACAGATACACCTTCCACTTCTCAAGGCCCCCGTCAGATTGCGAGCCCGCGGAACAGTAAGAGAGAAAAAAAGAGAGAAAGCAAGAAAACTCTTTAACCGGTGAGAGAGGAAAACGAGGGCTCGTTTCTACTGGTGGCAAAAGAGAAGAGGGATATTTTTCAAACTCCTTCGGATGTGATCCCCCCCCCCCCTTTCACCCCATCCGCTCTTATTTTCTGCCTCCGTCCCGTGAAAAGCGGGAAAAAAGATCCGATCGCTGTTGGGTCTCGTCGCTATCGCTTTTTAATCTGTCCGTTTCTCTGTCCTGAGTGCCGGTGGTGGAGCGGAGCTGCGGGAGATCCAGAGACCCGAGGAAGTGGTGGGGAAGAGGAGGAAGAGGAGGAAGAGGAGGAGGAGGAGGAGGGGTGAGGGGAGGAAATTGAGTTGCTCTGCAATTACGGGCTTTTTTTTTTTTTTCTTCTTCTCGCGGTTCAGCCCGAGTTCTGCGGACCGAAGCGCACAAAAAACAAACCCCGCGCCGAAGTGAGGAGGGAGATTGATTTTTAAGCCAAGCGAAGAGGCGGCGGCAAAGGTGAGTCTGACTAAATGCAGGAATGCGCGGAGTTTAAAAGAATGTCACCTGCCTCCGATCCACTCAACAGTTTTAATAGTTATTCATAACGCGATTACTAATTAACGGATGACCGAGGCTGTTAAGTTTCCTGCCGGGTTTGAACTGTTGTCTCGCTGTGTGGACTCTGGCCGTGCGCACATTGTTGCATGTCGGGCAGGATGGAAGCCCGTCCTCTTCCTCTTCCTCTGCGCGGCAGCGACAGCGGAGCGCAGACCATTAGCTGGCAGGAGGCAGAGAGAGAGGACGTCTTGGTCGTGACGGATGTTGGGAGGGCGCGGGCAGAAAGTGACACAGATCGGACTGTAAAATTCATTTCGCGGGTGATGAGCAGCAGCAGATGTGTGGCGCATGTTGATGTGACGCTCTGCGCCAGTTGGGAAAGTGGACTTTTTTTTTTCTCTCTGTCAAAACACAGATGCACAGGAGGTGTGTGTGTGTGTGTGTGTGTGTGTGTGTGTGTGTGTGTGTAGGTGTGTGTGTGTGTGTGTGTGTGTGTGTAGGGGGGGGATTGACTGGATGTTGTCATGAAAAGAGTGGAGGGAGGATATATTTTTGGCACCACCTTGTGGTTTGGTCTGCTCCTTTTTTTGTTTTTTTTTGCTGTGTTGGTGGCATCCACAGGTTACTGGTGTTATTTATAGCATGATGAGCGACAGACCCACATACAGTCATTATGATGTAACGGTATGTTTTTATTATTATTATTATTATTAATCTGCCTAATTTTTTTTTTCCACAATTAAATGCACATTTTTACATTTTCCGATGTTTTGTCTGGATCCTTTTGTTTCGATTCCAGCAGTGATTCTATACTAATCCAAATGTCCTTGTTTGAAAATTTGTTTTATTTGCTCAATATGTTGCAGTGAGAAACAGAGCTTTCACCCATTGCTGTCTCCACCTGTTGAGAGCCATTTCAAGGCCTTTTTTATTTATTTTTTTTATTTTAAGTAGAAATATTGCTCATTTTGAAAACACAAACAGCTCCGGCTGATTTCATGATAAAAAATTTGCTCAATTTGCTAGCAGATATTCAAGTTATGCAATTATTACTACTGAATTATTGTTTACTTCATCTGAAAACCTGTGGGATTTGCTAATCATTTTCATATCGTTAACACTAACTCCAAAGTACAATGTGTTGCTGGAAGTATTTGATCATTTGCTTTCAGTCGCAGATGAACTTGAAAGACGTCTCACTCGTAAGCCATGTGGTTTGACATGTAGTCTGTGCCTCCTTTTGAAGCTCCAACAGATTCAACTCTTGTGGGAAGGTTTTCCACAAGGTTCAGGACGGCGGGGATGAGAATTATTTACCTTTATTCTACATGTGTTTTCAGCCACTGATGATGGATGAAAAGACCTGGCTCAGGCTGAGGTCAGGAATCTTGGATCATGTGCATTCATGCTGGCTTGACAGAAACATGACTGTTTGGTATGCATGGTTGTTTGTCTCTGTGCTTCCTGTGTGATGGACTGGTGAGCTGTCCACGGTGTTACTGGATCTCTTTCTCAATGAAAGCGAGAGAAAGATGCCAGCCCTGCAAGGAGAAGCGGGTATGGACAATGTTCGTAGTCTGGCAGCTACCAACCAAAGCCTCATCCCCTGAATTGTGACTGTTGTAGAGTCCAGTGGGGGGGATGTGCATTACAACTACGCATTGAACCTGACACTTTGCATCGTGATGTAAGGCTTGGATGCAGCTACTTTGCAACGAAAACTCATCTCCCGAAGCGCTCTATGCACTGTTCTGGAGCTAATCTGAAGGCCACTGGACGACTGTGCTATCAACTACATCGTCTTTACGATGCCACGAACGGCTGACTGTAAAATATTTGGTGCAGAGGAAATTTCACAACTGGATTTATTGCACAGTGGGCATCTTGCCACAGCGCCACAAAGGAAATCATTGAGCTACTGAAGTTGGCCCATTCTATCACAGGTGTTTGTAAAAATAGTCTGCATGCCAAGGTAATGGATTTTATACACCAGTGGCAATAGAAGTGATTGGAACACCTGTTTCCATTATTTGGTTGGCCAGCATGGCGTTTTCCATTTTATCCCTTCAAACACAGTGGTAATGTGTCCACAATGGTAGAGAATGTATAGCAATATTTCACAAGTTTAATGAATGCTACAAAATTTCTGACTGCAACTTTAAATTTTTTACTGTTTTAGAGGACTATCTTCATACGTAGCAGTCAGCTTTTTCAGTATCCAAGTTGGAAAAATGACAACTCTTTTTGAAACTGGATGTCAGAGGTTACAGCGCAGCCCCAACGTTTGTATTGAGTATACCTTCAAATGTATGGAAAGTCAACGTTATAAACTATTAATTAGTAATTAATTTGACAGTTTTGTATCTCTTTAAATCAGAGGCACACATTTCTCTTATGGTAGTTGGCGTAACGCATAGTAAATCCTTTCAGTATTAGCACTGTCACACATGTGCAGCGGTTTGATATGACCATGAGGAAAGTTGCCCAGGTTGGCACTGGTAACTTGGTGAGCATAAGCGCCACGTAAAAAAATGATAACTTGGGTGAAACTGCGTAGTGAGTAAGTGTACTATTGCTTTTACATATGTGCAATAAAGCAGGATCAGCAGGTTAGGCTGTTTGAAAGATTGACGTTCGACCAGAAAACTGCGATCAGTTCAACATTTATCCACTGTTGTTTTATTTCCAACTGGCTATCAAAGGTGTGTTTCTCTGTTTATTTGATATGTTTTTGAGATTGCTATTTATTTTGAGTGATTGTTTTTTATCCTTAAGATATGATTGAATAAATTATAGAACAAGCTTAAACAAAAGCACAAGTGCTTCAAAAATGTATTCCTAAGAAGCTCCTAAGTGCTTTTATTTAAATTCATAGCCCGCTTAATATCAATAGGTCGTTAAAAATCCATATAAAGCCATTGTCCTGCTTCTGTATTTCTTCCATTTTAAACATTTATGCTTTCTAACTTTGCAGCATTTATCTTACGTTAACCTGAATGATTATCAACAAGTACCGAGTCCTGTTCCCTTCTCCAGCCTTATTTGTCTGAGCACTCTTCTTTCAGAAAAGCACAGCTAAATGTTTCCTTTCCGTTTGAATCCTCATGTTGAACACAGGTGATTCAACAACCACCAAGATGAAGGCAGTTTCTTTTCCCCAAGAATGAATTGTAAGTAATTCAATACATTGATCAAAAATGTATTCAGAAGGAAGATAAACTACCTGAATGCATTCCTCTCTTCTCCTGAGGCGTACCCTTTTTTTTTTCTTTTTTAAATTTTGATGCTAACCTTGTTCACAAGGAGGCGCTCTTACTTTCAAAGATGGTACTAATATCAGCAGAAGTCAACAACTATGCATAAAACAACACTAAGGTATTAGAATAATGAGTTTGGCTCAAACAGTGTTTGTGATTTGGATAAATTCCAAGAATTTATTTTTGCTCCAAGCACAGTTGTAAGATCATTTTTGGCAAATCAGAAGGTATTTTAGGCGTAAAAAAATAGTGGGATGATCAAATCAAGAATAATTCAGTGCAATAATTATTTTGCAGGAACATCTGTTCCGCGTGGTCAGGTCGTTAAAACAGAAATGTTGTGAGATGACAAGTGAAATCCTGGTTTATTTGGGACTCGTCTCTGGTGATTCCACCCCTGAGCTGATTTTGAAAAACCAACCTGATGAAAAACAGTCTCCGGTTGATAAATCGAGACCATTTCCATGACTAATATAAACAGGCCTAGGCTCTTTTTCTTCTGTATTAGTTTTTCTAACTTAAAAATGCATATTCAAAAATGCACTTTGAAATCTAGGAATGCTTTTACCTTGCCACTGAAAGAAAAAAAAAAAAAAAGAGCAACAACTAACGAAACAACGTCGGCTTTCACTGCATTTTAATGTGCGCACAATATGAACTGTTAATATCGCAACCTTACTCTTACAGTGAGTCTATTAATCAATGGTCAATTTTAGTAATGAAGCTCTATTTAAATTTTTACTGAGGGGTTTTGATTGTAACCCTTCAGATAATTGTACATTGCTGATAAGCATGCAAGAATTTCAGATGCTTCCTATCAAAATCTACTCTATCCATCGCCCTCACCTATTCAATAACAAGTAGATTTATTTCAGTCTGATTTCAAGTGCTTGGTTATGGTCTTATCAGACAGAAAAGGCCTGAATTTCACCTACATTATTTTAAAACAAACATTAATCAAGCAAGCTGAAATCTCCTTTTGCAAGCAAAACAATGATTTAAAAAAACAACAAACAAAATGAGTTTTTCCTTGAGAAAATATTGTAAAAATAATTGTAAAGTGTATTTATAAATACATTAAACTTTTTTTTTATTTTTACATAATAATGTATATGTTTGAAGCAAGATATTAAATGCCGCACCACTTTAGCAACTTTTCTATCAATATTCATTACTCCCAAACTATGATACAAGTATCACTGGTGTCAAGTGGACGATGTCTACTGGTATTTAGAAGAGGATCAGTGATTTTCAGGTAAACAAAAATTATTCCCAAGACAATCGCAGTAAGTGCACACACTTTACAGACCAAAGCTGCTTTAAGGAAAAGTGCAGGACTGGAGGTTTTAATGACCCTTGTGGAAACTGATACAGTTTAATACAAATTATCCCGACCAAGCTTTATTCCTAGAGAAAACTGGACCAGTTAATTTGATTCCATCAAATGTACCTTTAGCTTGTTGTCAGTTTAAGAAAAAAAAAGTAGAAGAAATTGATAAATCAAGAAAAAATAATATTGAGTTAAAGATCATGGTGTCACAGTATTCTAGGAGTGAAAAAACAGCAATTGTTAAATCAGAATCATCACATTACGGAAATTTCATGCGTACATTGAAGGGCAAGAAGACTTCAGTGTTTCACATGCCGTCCAATGCCATGATGCCATGGTAGAATAAATCCATTAACTCAATGAAACTTGGAAATATATTTATTATTATTTTTATTTTAGTCCTGTGCTGCACAGCGAAGGAAAACCCGCTGAAGTACAACTCAATAGCACCTCTTTCTCGCTCTCTGCAGCCAAACTACACGTGGATTAGTTGCGTGTAGCTTCACTTATTTACTGTATGGCCAGCTCACTGTTGCTGTATCTTACTTTGCAGTTGTGGAGTCACAATGTCAGGGATCATGAGCGCCCCCTGCCATGAGGGAAGAGAACTGCCTGCCTCACCTCGAGTCTGTTCTCTGCCGTCTCTGATCTCCTCAGCTCACGAAACACGTTACACACACAGCTGATGACAAAAAAACACTGTACATTATATAGATAAACTAAATGATGAAAAATCAGTTTATATATTAAATGTTTTTTAGCCATTTTATTGGCGGTGAACAGACGGGACGAGCATAAAATGGCAGCCAGGGCCCATTTATTTGTGGTTTATGTTGATTTCCTCCACAAACGCATATGATTGTACTAAATAATGTTCAGATTAGTTGGGTATCTGAAGCTGACCGCAGTGTGGCAAGAAGCATTAAAGCTGTGAATAAAAATGAAGGTTAATTTAAAAAATAATTGATTTCTGATCTCTTGCATCAATCAGTATTGTGTAAATTATTATTTTTTTTCTTATTTTAGTTCTGAAAACCTTTTTGTTTCAGTTCAACTGACTAGTTTTAATAAATTCTCAGAATACGACAGTCATGATGATATTCATTTTACTCAAACGGATCCCTTGCCTAAAAATATTTAACCTTTTTCAGTATTTTCCTACTCTTTTCCAGATAGGCACAATGCATGAGCTCTGTTTCAAATGTAAGATGCTTCATTTAAATTCACAACATCACTATCCAACGGATTAGGAAGCGGAAGTCGTAATCAGTCAAACCAATTTCAATCCAGCATCACAACTTTGCAACCCTTATCTGTTGTTAATCTGTCAAAAATCTTTGGCATTGGAGATGTCACTGCAGGATTTATACTCTCATGCCACTGCTGAAGCCTCATGGCTGCTTTTTCTTTTTTTTTTTTGTGATGCTCTTGGTTGTTGTTAAAAACAGTGTTGGATCGTACGGCTCTACTAGGTCAAACTCAGTTCCTCTGGCAGTTTGAAAATCGCATGGCAGCGTATCTTTTGTTTCAGTTCTGATCTGGGTGAAGTGTTATCAGACACTTCGCCCATTGGCAGCCGTTTGCTTGGATCTGGGCTTCAGTTTTTCCCGGCGTCTGTTTTGCTGAGGTTCGCGAAGCGAGCTCTGCAACTTTAATCGAGCACAATGGAGCAAGTCAGAGTGACGATGTCGATTAATTTAAACTAAATGCCAGATTTTCCAGCAATTTGTGTTCCTTATGGGTCTTACTGTGGAAGCATTTTGTGTTTGTATGCCAGATTTATTTATTAATTCAGAGTTGGCTAAAAGACATATTTTATTAATGTTTTTTTTAAACATTAATTAAGAAAAAATATTGAGAGATGCAGCATATTTCAGGTCTTTTACCGATTTGCAGAGTGAAAAAAAAGCAGACATGTTTCCTGGCCTCATTTCTGGAAAACCCTGATACATCACATTCAGTCTTTATAAGGATGAATATGTATGATTATGATAATTCAAGCAGTTTCAGTCGAAAGAGTTTGAATTATCATAATTTGTAAAAGGTTACATGATTATTGAAGAACAAGTAATTGCAATTAATAGCAGTTTTAAAGGACGACAAAAACCTATTTCGCTGAAACAAGAGTAACTTGTTTACTAAAGCAGCATATAGGAACATATGAATCACACCTCTGGTTAGAATTACCTTTGCTGTCTAAAGTGTTAGATCTTTTAAAAGCCTTGTAATTTACCAATGTACAGTTTAATTAAATACTTCCCCTTGCATGTTGTCTGCTGACGTTAATACAATATTTGAATCCACTGATTGAATTATCTTCAGGTATCTTTTTGAAGATGCAAGGAACGAGGAACAGGGCACTGAAAAGCAGCCCTATGTGTTGCGTTGGGACAGGATTCCTGCTGAAAAACAGCACTCTGCTGCAAAGTACAGTTTAAACCTGCAAGATGTCTTGACAATCAACCAACATCCAGATGAAGAGTTTAGAAAACAAAGTATTACCCACTGGTGTTTTGTAATCTTTTTGAGTCTCATTGACTATTTTTGAGAAACTGACATAGTTTTAATGATGGATATATATATAGATGCAAATTATATATATATATTTATATATATTAAATCAGTGGGCCCTCTGATGCAATCCTAAAATGGCATTTTTTCTCAAAAATGTTAAGTCTTACTCATGTCTCAAAGAAGCAGAATTATCACTAGCAAACATGTTATTCTGAGTCTATCTGACGTAAGAAAGGAACTAAAAGAAAACATGAAAAGTTATGTTAAAAATATTTTATTTTTTTTTGTAAAATCTTGATTAAGTGACGTTGGCAGGGTGAGCAAATATAATATTACAACAGAGGCCATGTGCACTGTGTGCTGACAAGAAAAACGAAGTAAAATTCATGGTCTCATTGCATTCTTGATCAATTGATGGATTGGACATGGGAGCTCAACTCCCCAAAGTTGTGAATGTTAACTAGCTGCGGTGCGTCTATCCTTCAGCCTTTGAAGCATACGCACCCAGCATGGTTCACGCACGGCAAAAGCAAACCATTCAGTCAGTTACATTTCTGGGGTGTATCTGTACAACTTGACTGATTTTATAGTACTCTGAGGGTAAAGTCTTTCTCTCTGCGATGTTTTGGTTTAGTACACAGGCGGAAAATGGGAGAAAATCATTGTACAAAATCTGATTCTGGGTGGAAAGAGTTAAACAGGCTCCAGGAGTCATATTTTAGCAGAGCGCATCAGCTGTTTGTGTCACTTTACCTTTCCATGGCCCAGGAGTGAGGACGTTGCAGGTCGTGGCCTTTAGCCTACCTGTTTGTGCCTCCTCATGGTTTTATCTCTTTGCACATTTTTCTTGCAACAGCATAGCCGTCTGTGTGCTCGGTGCCCCTTTGGGGAGCGGTTTATTTGTCTGTCAAAGATGATCCATATCCACTGCACAACCTGTCAAACGTTTAGACAGTGATAAATGAGAAGGAGAAAAAGTGCAAAGCAAGCTGGCATAGATAAAGTACTTGCAGGGATTCAAGTGGTGGTCAAGGGAAAACGGAGAACCCAGATGGACACGGTGTACATGTAGCACGCATCGTGATTCCCTTATCTACCTGAGCTAGCGCATGTTCTCGCTCCCTGCCGATGCACTGTTCGTTAGAAACGCTGAAGAAGAAGGCGCTTTGAAACAACGTTGGAAGTCAAACGTTAACATCGGCATTTTTAAAAAAGCCTGAGCCCAGGATTTTAAAGCTGCAGCTTTCATGTCTTGGGTTAAATGGCGTGAAAGAATTAATAGGCTACTGCTAATATCATGAGATGTGACAGCTGTCGGCACCAAATTCACTCAGTCGCAGCCATTTAATAAATGTTAAGTCTATATGAGTGCTCCGCAGCACAGAGTGAATATATTAGCTGCCGGGTTAATATGAACTCGGTAAGCATCAGCCCCGGTTATTCTCAGCTACTGATTGTTATGATAAGAGACAACAGTCACAGTTACTTAACTAGACAGATCTCCTCATCAACCATTTAGACGATTATGTTGCATTTTTGCAGATTGGTTGCTGCCTCCTAAATCACACACAAGTGCATTTTGTGATAGTTTTAAAATTTCATCTAGATCAACTCATGTAACGTAGTCAGAGCACGATTTGCTGTTTACTAAATTACTTCACACAAAAGATTAAAAATACCTGAAGGCAACTTACCAGGAGATATTTACTAAAGACCTTTTAGGCAATTAATCTTATCAAGTCAAATCCACAACACTAAGCCTGTTTAGATGTCATTTATATAAAGATCTTCTAAATTATTCAAACACATGAATGGTCTTATGACTCTGGTGAAATTTACACGCATGTTTAAAAAATAACGCAAACCCTCTAAACTGTTACAGCCTTTCATCCATTTTTTATGCGTCTACAATTTGAAAGGTGCGTTTCACAAAGCTTTTCATTTTACGGCTTTATTTCTGTCTAACTCCTGATTAACCATCTCACTGTCACAAATTGCATTTGGCATTTGTTTTTCGGTTTTACCTTTTTAAATGTTTTTGCACTACCTGATAAACCACATAAAACATTGAGAAACTGCCAGGTACTAATAGCAGCAGCTACATTAGAAAAATCTCAGCATATCACACTGCAGAGATTCAGTTACGCTAACAGAACAATGCACAAAGCATAACTATTGTAATAAATAAAGTACTAAATATAGTTCAATACGCAGACTGTTTAGAAGTGCTAATTTTGAGTGATTATTTTGTCCTGTTCACATCTTCTGTGATTCCTCTGGGTGCTGATGTTGGCAGCATTTTACGTCCTCGCTGCTACGATCAATCTATCTTCTCTGGTAAAGCTACTTTGTCAGGAATATCTGCAGATTTCTCATTGGGATGTAGAAAGTAGTCTTGGATCTGTCAACGTAATGCAACCATCATGTCACTGGTTAATTGTTTCAAAGTAAAACTGACCTAGAGTCAGATCAAATTGTTTTCTTGCTTACGCGACTCACCACCCTTGAATTTCGGCCAGTTATGAGCGAAAGTCAGTCAGTGTGTAAGTCCAATCCAGGATTCATTTATATAAAAATCTTTATATTCAACTGCTTTTATTAGACTCCATTTGTTATATCGTCTCTTTTTGGGGAATACAACTCCTCTTCCCATTAAGCAATGGTAGAATATTTAACCAATAGGCAGTTTTGAAATTCACATTAGTTCTCCAAGTTGGTTTTGCAAAACCCCTGACACATCTACTGCGAAGATATCTGGATAATTTGACACCCAATAACGCAGAGAAACACTTAGAGGAAACTTTAGCAAAAGTTTATCTGCGGTAAACGTCGTAACGATGTAAACATTATACAAGGAGTGTAATTAATTTAAACAAAAAGCATGGTAATAAAGCGTGGTCATAAAACATCTTTATGACCATCCTCCATTAAAAGGTGGGATAGATATTTACTACACAGAAATAGTAGTAGTTGTTTTTTTTGTGGGGGTCTTTTTCATACTTTTAAATTACTTTTTTGTTTTTTTGTTAAATAGTACTTTAAAGCTTATTCTTTATTGAGCTATCTCCTTTCTTTATAACTGTCCAGCTGTTGAAAAAAGATGTCATGTTGCCAATTTACTTTAAGTGTCCTAACAGGCTTTCTGCCATTGTCAAAGACCGTAGATCCAACGCTGGCATCCTCACAGAACACGTTATGCTGAATCTCATGTTCGACTTACTCCCCGCCATACTTTATGTGCCTGCTCAGTTTCAGCCATGCCCATCAGTCTTTCTGCAACAACGCATTAAGGATCAATCAGTTGAAACCCGGTGGGTTGTAACTTCACAGAACATCTTTTCCTGCTTGTGTTTAATCTTTTTCATTACGTACTCACTCAAAACCTGGTTCTGATTCCCCAATGTCACAACTGACTACAAATGAGAATCTTTTCTACGTTATTTTTTTTTTTTTAGATTTGCTTCCTTTCAAACCATGAGTTTAAATCTAATCTTCTATTTCTGCTAAAATGCACTCAATTAGTACTTAAATGAACTTGGTTGATTACCATTAGTCTCCATTATCTATGTGCCTGTAACTGTGTGATGACAGAAGAGTCTTTCATTTGCAAGCAGCATGTGTGATGCAGCCCATACCCATCTTTAGATGTCTTGCATTGCAACACACAATGACATAAATGCCCTTATCAATTTCCTTTTCTTTTATTACGTCACTGAGTGTTTCACAAACTATCCTCACACCGGATCACAACTAGTAATCCATCTAGTGTGCACAGAGGCTATGCAGTCTTCAACTTTATGAATGTCAAATGTTTTACAAAGCAATAAGCGCTCCCAAGGTAACCTTTTTAATGCTTAAGTAGCATTGTGTCAGATACTTAATGCATGGTGTCTGTAGAGGGGAAACCTTTCTTCAAATGTATTAAAGTTGGCTTTTGATTTGTACATCCCTCCCGAATAGAAAAGGACAAAGTGTTCCTTTATTTGTGCAAACCAAAACGTAACTCCAGAACTGTGCTTCAGCAGATTGTTAACCCTGGGTTAGCCAAATGAACTCAGAAGTGTTTGAAGTTCAGCTGTTGTATCGATTTGGTAGCGTAACATAAAGTTTTTTTATATTGCAAAATACTCAAATTTGATGCATTAAAAGCAGGATTGTTTTTTTTCTTTGAAGTGTTTGAAACACTTGCAGCTTGCTGAGTTGTGGTGCAGCTGGAGAAGACAGAATAGATTGGGAGATCAAATGTACTTGGAGCTTGATGACAATCTTACAAAAGTACCTTTGCAAGGACTCGCGTCACATACTTCAGTTATAAATAGCAGACCCGAGTAATGATGCAAAACCAGAACCATTCAGTTTGAAAGATGTTTCATATGCCGGCTTACTTTCCTGACTTCTTCCTGAGCATTTAGGAGCTGCCTGTGCCGTCTCTTTAAAACAACTGAGATAAATGTTGCAAACATTTGCATTCTCACATGCAACGCGTTCAGGAGATGTCTGTTAAATTTAGGGACACAAAGTATGTGTGAAAATATATTTTGCATAGTCACAGATGTTGTGTGAGCATGCCATCATTAAGAGACAAAAATGCCCGGATTAATGTCTGTAGTGAGGGAGAAACACTTAGTGGTGTAGTATTGACAGAATGTCAAAATGTAAAATAGGGTTGTGTTTTTATAGAGAATGAAAACAGCTCAAACTTAATAAGTCAGTTCCACTTAATCTTGTTCGTAAATCAATACAAATATTTTAGTAAATCAGACATTGTGGGTGCCAGACTTTGATCAGGCATGCTTCTGCTCTTTGAGTTTTTTCTTTTTTTTTTTTTTTTTTATCATTTTAGTTCGCAAACAAAAATTTGCCAGTCATTAAAATTTTTTAATTTACACAATTTTCTAAATTGCATAATAAAAATTAGATTCACAACGACAATGCTCATCCTCTCAGTAACCCTTACATCCGTATCAAATGCAAAACAATTATTTAGACGTTTTATGTGCAGCATATTTCTGCTCAAAGAAAGCCTCAAAGAAAGCTAAATTCCCAATAGCTGAGACACTGCTAATCACTCAACAGCTCGCTTCAATTAATTTGTATTTATTTATTGGTATAATAGTGCTACAAGGTGCTGCAGATCTATCGGCTGCACGTCCGTGCTGTGACTCTCCTGTTTTATCACATGCCTACAGTGCTCTGCTGGATTTAAAGCTGGTTACTGTGGAGACTCTGAAGTTCAAGGATCTTATGTTCAAGAATCTATTTTCGAGATTGTTTGAGTAAGGTGACATGGTGATTCATCTTGTATGCAGTAGCCATCAGAAGATGGGAACACTGTGGTCATGAAGTGAAGGAAACATGCAGCAGCATTACTAAGATAAGTTATGGTGTTTACATTAAGTTTAATTGGTACAGAAGGACCAAAAGAATGGGGGGAAAAAAACATATCACATGATTTCCACAACACAGCCAAGGCAGGTGGATCCAATACTCTGGTTTGTTTCTGAATATCACAGCTGAAACTGGAACTCATTGGAAATGGTGTCATTTTTTTTTTTTTACAAGAATGTTGTCCAGTTTTGGTTTTGGTGAGCTTGTGTGAATTGTAGCCTCTGTTTCCTGTTTATGAGATGGTATTTCTGATACCTTAGTTGAAACAAGTGATTGATTGAGCTATTGTTGTCTTGCAGTCTTCTTGAACTACTCCACCCATTCTCCAGTGACCTCTGACATTTTTTGCTCCACACGACTGGCGGTCACTGGATATTTTTCTCAGATTTGAGCCATTCTCCATAAACCAGACAGTTTTTGAAACTGGTTTATGGAGATCTTGTACCAACACATATGTGCTATATCACATTTTCTTCTCATTGTGGTGTTTGGATGTCTGAATGCATTGAGTTACTGTCATGCTATTGGTGATTTGCATCAACAAGCACTTTTGATTTCTGTACAGCCAGCCTCTAAAGAGGAAGTTATTGCAAAACTTTTCTTGGTGTCCTTATATCCAGCAATGCACAACAGCATGCACAAATTATATAGCATACTGGTTGTTTTCTCCAAAAAAAAAAAAAGAGAAAAAAAAGTGTAGTGAAGTTACTGCATTGATCCAAACAACTGGCAGCCATTCATTCACACAGCGTCAGGAAACCCTCTAGGCCACCTAACATCTCTGTGGATTTCAAAGACGACTCCTATAGTGGGCCCTGAAATGGCCTCAGTCCCTCACTGAAGTAAAGACAATACTGAAATGTGCATTTTCTCCTTGTGTTGTTTTCATGCTGATAAATGGCATTCTTGCTGTAGATTCATTCTAATTATTATGCTACAAAGGCTGTTAAGTTCACAACGCTTCAAATCAATAGCACATTGGGTTGTAAACCGATAAAGGATATACCAATGGACTGAACTGATGTTGCATGTTTTTTTTTTTTAAGCTAATCACCCATGATTAACTTTTAATTTCACACATGGCTTAAACTTCCAGGGATTAGTCCTTCGAGATGATTACTTCATAGTATCATTTACTCAGTTTAGAGCTGCTTTTTGATGTCTCCAACTTCCCCAATAAGCCATTTTGACCGGAGTGTAATTCTCATCTCTATGATATTTTTCAGGCTCACAAGTAAATTAGGCAGCAGAGTGCAGTCTGCATATTAAGGAGCTTTCCTAAGTGTTTGACTTGGACTTTTTTTGGGTGTGAAGTACTTGTCGGACATATAAGAGTGGTTCTGTTCAGATGGCCTGCTGGACAAATGCAAAAAAGAGAGCTTGTTCGACTGAAATTTAATTTCAAGATCCTGTTTTATTATTCTCTGACCTACATTCATCGAACAGAAAACCTCTGTAGAAACATTACAATTATAATACAACCTGGCAATTACAGTAAGCAATTTGACTTTCCCTTATAAGGATCTGTTGCCACAGCAGCTCATCCCTGCTTGCCTATTTCTGGCTAGGAAGAAGTTGACCATAAAACCTTAATGTACTTTTGTGAATGCTTGTGTGTCCGAAATGGGAAGAGATAATTTAATTATTATTTTATTACACTACAATGAGATCTTGCAGTGTTTTTTTTTTTTTTTTCATTGTAAAACTAAAAAAACTTCTACAGTGTATTTTCTGTATTTTATGTGAAAAGGTTGCATTGTTTTAAAAAAAAAAAACTGGTACAAATATAAATCTGAAAAGTTTCCATTTTTTTGTATCTTTGATTCCCCTAAATAAAATCCAGTGTGACGGATGTGATTATTAACGGGGGTCTTAAAATTAAGGCAGAGAGGTACATTACATACATTTGGAACAAAAAGCCTCATCATATAGCCAGCGCTGTGATGGAAAACCTGACATCAAAGCATAGTGAGTTGCTTTGTATGCCACACACATTTTGAAATGAATTTATGGTTTTTCTTTCACTGCACAATTATAGTTTGCGTTGATCTTGTTGATAAATTCCCAGAAAATAGATTTGGGGTTTGTACCAGAGGAAAGTGAGCTTAATGCTGAAAAGGGAGATGACGATATTGATTACGATTTCTTCACCGTTGCACAATATCTCCACAACTCTGTCGCTTGAACGTCTCAGCCACTGAAAATGTACATCATTTGTGGCAACTGTGGCCAATAAAGCTCAATTCAACTCATTACAGATAACGTAATTATTCAGAGTGTAACTGCATGATACTTGGAATATAGTACGTTACCAGACATTACCACTGAGTCGTCCTTTAAATGCAAGGAAAAGCAACGCACTGATATCTGCATCCGTAGTCGACCAGCTGCTCTTATTGCTCAGTTCAATCAATCAAGTTTATTTGCTTCTCACATCTTAGTAACAAGGCACTTCCAAGTGCTTTACGTTATAAAATGCAACAAGACAAAGTCATTGAACACGCAGTTAATGATTGAAGCGTTACGTTTTATCAGACGGCAGATCGTCACACATCAGATTCTTGATTAATGTTTCATTTATGATGTTTCAAAAAGCAACTCTAAACTGGTGGGGTTTTAGTCTGGATTTTAAGGAACTAAGTGTTTCAGCTGTTTTGCAGTTTTCTGGAAGATTGTTCCAGATTTGTGGAGAAACGAAGCTGAATGCTGATGAGATTCGTGTTTGGTTCTGGTTCTGGGCTTGCAAAGCAGAGCAAAACCAGAAGACAGTTATCCATCTTGGAAAACTATTCCAAGGTTTTGTGACTCGTTGTGGGCCGGGTTGAACATTAGTAAGCATACAGGGCACCATATAAATATTTAAAATCTAATCTTACAGGAGAAATCGTATTTAGATGCATATTGTTTTTAAACTGTGAAAGATTATATTGCATCAGTATTCATTCAACTGAAGCTTTTGCATCCCTCCTTTAGGTCTGAGCCCCCAGAGACAATCATATTAATCTGTCTCCATTTGACTACCTCTCCCAATGGTGCGTGCAGAAAATGAACATTGTTAGAATTGATCCGGGTACATCGCTCCTAAAGCTCCCCATCTTGTGAAGCAGCCCTCCATGCCTCCCCAAGCCCCTTTTCCCGATTACATGCCAGTCAGCTCTGGCAGCAGCCTTGCACGTCTTTCATTTGTGATTGTGAATTTCATCAAACATCAATACTCCTTTGAATCATATCCAAATGGGCATTTTATTGTTCTGCACACAAGAAACAAGCCGTGTCCTTAATATGCTGGCTTTCTTAGTCTCACCTGACCACCTCTTATTACCACTCAGTGGATTAAGATGGAAACTGGAACTCTACTCACTTCCAGTTGGCAAGGACAGAACTCGTACCTACATGCTGTGAAAGTGTGTTGCAGATTTATTTTGTTTTTGTGTCACACTTATACTGTATTTACTTGGGTTAACTGTATATGATGTTGAAATTTGTTGAGTCATCTGAAACATTGAAGCGTGACAAAAGAGCAAAGACAGGAGAAATCTATGAGGACATGCTCTCTACTGTCTTAGTTTCTGAGTATTGTAACTAAGTGGACTGGGTTGAACTTCAATTGCATAAGTTAAATATTCTTTCTTTAATCCACGACTAAACAAAAGACTCCATTTTCTTGTATATGTTTTAGCAAATGCTACTTTTTGTTTCATTTTGGGAAGAGACAACCCTTGTGTTTGATGTTTGATATTAAATAAACATTAATTTTAGTCTGTAATGCATAATTTCTCCCTTTTGACAGAAAGAAAAGTCCTGTAGAAGCAGCCTCTGTCAGGTTCAGAATCAGATTTGACTGAGTGGGAGTCAAGAAAACAGGACAACCACTAAAACAGAAGCACAGAGAGAAACAAAGAGTTTGGCTATAAAGGATCATCCACCAAATAAAGGAAAATCCACGATTGGATGAATGTAAAACATCACTACCTTCTGGGTTTCTTTAATCTTCCTCTTTTTAATCTGCTTCATCAGGCATATTTAATAATTATCTCTCAAACAGCTGCAGTCACTTCCCACAGACTTCTTCTTTCCTCCAAAGTTGCAGAACTGCTATTTCACTCTCCATAGTTTTACAGGACCTTGCTATTTGCATTTTATACTTCCAAATGTACAGCACATGCTGTATGACTTTCCTGTCATTCTAATTGGCTAGTGGAGGCCATGAGTCATTTCACATGTGCTCCTCTCAGCTTGATTGACATGCAGCTGCAGGGACTCATCATATCCCAGGTGAAGAGGCTGTATGTCCCGGCTACTTTTTAATCATGTACTCCAGGCTGGGGCTGATAAGAGATGTAAGGGTGATTATGGTTCAAGGAGGACGTCCTTGCACTGGGGCCTTGGGATTATGGCTCTTCACCATGCTCTGACTGGGGGAATAAATACATCAGTATTCAGATAGCTGCCTCTGCAGGGGTTACAGAGTTGCTGGAGAGATTTGAAACAGAAAGCGGCGACTTGCTCCTTCAGGGAACTCGGATCCGGTGCCTAAAGCGTCCACATAATCTGCGAATTTATTGCTTTTTTGACGAGTGCAGCAGATGGGAAGAAAAGGTGAAAACATTACAGACATATTGAGCCTACCTGACCTTTGAACCCAGTTTTCTGCTTGATTTCTAATACATGAGCAGTGTGTGTGTGAATATATGTGTATGTATATATTTATGTGTGTGCGTGTGTCTGTCTGTGTGATCAAGTTTGTGCAGAAAGCATGAATGAAAAGTGAAATATGCCCATCTCTCATCCAGAAAAAAAAAAGTACACTAAACAGAGGAAGATCTAAGCGAGCTAAAAATAGCGCAGCCATTTTTGCATGTCATGCCATGCACAAACTTATTCTCTGTAAAAGGCAGAGTCAAGGGCTGGGTAACTTTATGTGCAAAGAAAACTAAATCAAGGGAGGCCTCGGTCAAGGATTTCACCAACTATTTAAAAAAAATTTAAATTTAGCATCCATTTGCATACGATTACAGTTTGGTAACGTCTCACAGAAGCAGATAGTTATGGGTAGAAATGATATGGAAATAGAATATGGTTTCCTCAAACTCACCAACACTCCAACACTCCAGCTGAGGTCACATTAAATCTACCTGTTGGACATACTGCACCTCACAGTCTCGTTTCTTTTTCAATTTTTTCCTATGGCTTTTGCTTTCCTGTGAATCTGCGTGCTTCAACTTGCCTGTCATTTTACCGCTGGTACACCAGAATATTCCCACTGAGCGATAATTCTAATATATTCTATTCACAGCTGATGACAGCCATTTAACTTATCCATTAATTTAGCTATTCGCACGCCGTGAAGTTTGGAAGGAAAAACCGAGACAAGGTTTTTATTCTATGTTCTCTTTTTTTTTTTTTTTAGTGATGTACATAAACCAGTTAGGATATGTCTACGGGGTATTTTGTCTTTAGCCTGGTACATGGCTAGACCCACAGAAGCTGGTTAGACACGAGGAGAAGATGAAGTGAGCTAAAGACATGGAAATCCTGGGAATAAAACCTGGTTCAGGCTGCAAAAGACAAAGACAAACTACGCATTCCTTTCTTTACACTTTAGGATTGCACATTGCCGTGCAATAACTGAGTAAAACTGATGCTTGTTATAACGTGGCAAAATATGCAAAAATGTATAAGGACTAAGTGCTTTTGCAATGGCCTATAAATAAATAGCTCACCATTTATCCAGCTGCCTTAATTTCAGTGATGGAAGTTTCCATTAAGAATGCAAATATTCATTATCCATCCATCCATCCATCGTCTCTACCGACTTGTCCTTGCAGGGTCGCGGGGGGGAAGGTGGGTTTGTTGTCTATCTCCAGCGGTCACTGGGCGAGAGGCAGATACACCCTGTAGCGGTGTATTAAATTAAAGAATAAATATGTCTACTATAAAAGATCTATGTGCCTGGTTTTAAATAAGGATACCTATTAGATAAGAAGTAAATAATTTTAAATCTAAAGCCCCCCGAGGTTCAGTTTCCCCCTGGAAGCTTGTTGTTACAGGCGACTGAGCAGCAGGAGAGTCTGACATTGTGCCACTGACTAGTATTTACTTCAGAATTGAATTTTGTATTCTAATAAAATCGTGTGATTTATAAGGACAGTGACTGGAAAAAGCATGCTCCTAAAAAGTCTGATTTTATAAGCCCTGTGGCAGGAAGATATTGTAGCTCTGTAGCAGCGCTGTGATTGGTCAGTTCACAATAAAAACAATTGGACCTGCAGGGATGATTCATTATCTCTACAGGCTTTAAATCTCTACTTTCTGTGGGAAGTTCCCTTTATAAATAAGAGGTGGGTATGAAAGACACTTGTCTGTCTTCATTTAGTGAATTATCTATTCTTAGGTAAATTGGTAACTTTGCCATCGCCATGCCCCTGAATTAACTCGCATATCCAGCGCCTACGCATCTCCAGCAGTCATTGTCTCTTCAGAAGTGCTCTTTACTCTGCCCTTGCTCTCGTACCGGTCTGATATCACAAAGCTCTTGATTCAATGCATGTCTTTCGTCAGCAGAGATGCAGGGAAGGATAAAGTGGATGCTTGTAATTCCTTGCATGTGTTAGCTCATCACAGAGGTTTATTACTTGAAGCTTCTCATTTAGTTCAGACTGTCTGTTGAAGCCCTTTGGTTCTGAGTATCATTTTCCCACATATGGTTTAAATCATAGCTCTTAAATGTCTGACCTATGTACTGTTGAGCTCACAGGAAGAACTGTGCCTGAGAAATGCCTTTATGTCCTAAATCGATGACAAAAAGAGCTTATTTTGATTAATTTGGAAATTTATTCAAACATGAGATTATTGCACTTTATCGGTTGTAGAAATATCTTTTAAAGACTCTAATTACATTGCTGCTTTTGGATACTAAAATAATTCTTATTACTAATGAAAGCTGAATGATGACAGTAGTTTGTTCTGCCTTGATAATGAATATTTTAATATCCTTTACAAGAGTGGAAATTATATTAAGAAGCAACTATTTGATTCTTATCAACATCTTATCTATTTTACTTAAATTGCAGTAAACATAGTAAGGATTACGTCTACATGTTGTTTTAGTTAAAAGGTCTTCAGCGTGTGTCCATGTCTGACGTTCTCCTCATTCTCCATTTTCTGTTAAAATACCAAATACATTAACTGTCTAACAAGTCTGCTTATTATGAAACTTTAGGTTTTCAAGTGAGAAATGTTTCTCCTTTTACATTTTAGAACCTTTAGTTTTGCTGTCCTGCTGCAGAAGTATTTATCTCAGCTTGTGCCTGTTCACATCTGTTGCGAGAAGTGCTTGACCTCATGCACATCTCATAAAGCTGCATGTGTCACAGTGCTACTTCTTCACCTCCAGAAAATGCTGAAATTGCTTGCATTTTTTTTTTTTTACCCTGTTGCTCTGCTGAACATCTGCATCACCTTGCCATCTGAAACACCTGTGATGATTAACCGCGTCCCTGAAAAGGGACCCGGTTAAAATAGCTGGCAGAAAACAAAGATTACTGGGAGGAAGGAAGGCCCAGTTGGCAGAGAGTCGGACTGGAAGGCTTAGAAACATCTATGTTGGACTAAATGTTAAGTGTAGTAACTCTGCAATGATCAGATTGCCTCAGATCTCCCCTAATTGAATTTACTCTAACAAGCTAATGTTGATAGAAGAAAAAGGTGTCTGATGCGGACATTTTGTTGCAGGCAATTATGTTCCTATCCTTCCTGTACTGGCCGTATCTGCTGAGAGAATAGATTTTGATCTGTTGACTTGCAGCCTCTTCAGACGTGGTGTTTGTTGTGGAGTCTGGTATTGATTAGGAGAGCGGTGAAGGAAGTGGAGGAGGAGAAGGGCGGTTCTCATATAAATTAGTCAGCCGCGATGGTTTTAATTTGTGATGTGTCACCAGCCATTGGTTTTGTGCTTCGCGACACAGGTGCTCCTTCAATACGGGCCCTGAAATTGATATATTAAAGGTCACATTGCTGTTGGCTCATCCGATTGTGCAACAGACGAGCTTTCTAACAACTGACTTGAATGAATTTCACGTTTGTGTTTGCGTGTGCATGCATGTGTGTTACTATATATACATATATATATATATAACTTATAGCATAAGTTGTGCTTTTATGTCAGTGATAGAAAATCCCTGATGTTTATCTACTGTCTGGTTTAAACAGTTCTGATGTCTTCCTTATGTTTTGTCATGCAATAAGTAGCTGTAAGCTACTTAAATGTTTCAAACTAATGTGAACTCATGTGCACACTCACCTTGAGACTGCATGTAATGCAGTTTGTTATCCTTGCTTGAGCCATGATCCTTCGCACTTTGAATTTAGTTTCAGTTCTGTTTCTTGTGCTCGCCTGTATTTTGATTGATCCGTGGTTCCCCAGAGTCACTTCCTCCTGTGTTCTCTTTGTTTTGTCACTGTCTCAGTTTATACCCTCGCACAGATGTTCGATATTCAGCTAATTACTCTCCTATTTCTCCTGACATACAGGTGTTTTTTATCCATCATTGTCAAATCCCCCTGTTGGGATTTTCTCATGTCTTACTGGTTTTTTTCCTTGTTGCATCATCGCAATATATTTCAAGTTTCACCCCGGCTACTGGGTCCTTTTCAGGAACAAACTAAGCTCAATTCTAGAAATGTCCTGGCCTATTAATCAATGGTTTCCCCTTATAAAGGACAGGAGAATAATTTCTTTGTGAAACATTTTGTGTCTTCACACTTTTTTTTCACGGGTTTCATTCGTAATAGTCTGTAAGTATCCTACTGATTTCCACATACTTGGACATTTGTTCCATTATTAAAGGACAAACACCTAATGAAAACGGTTTATGTGGGATGAAGGCAGGTTGCTCTAAATAGTTCAATTTAAGAGAGGTTTTTGAAGTTGCTAGTGTGGGGTATTTTTCATTAGTGCAAATGGGTATTAACTGAATGTGTCTAGGACTTTTTACACATTTCTACACTGTTAGTGTGTCATCACAGGACAAGAACGAACTACAGAGCTCTTTTCAAGTCATTAGTCTTTTCTCTCAGTGCAGCTGGGATTTTATTTCTGAGGAAAACTTCCTCACAGACGACAACTTTGGGGAAAAACTGTTTTCAATTCTTTTTATTTACGATCCTCTGCCTCCCACACTGGTCAAAGGTTTGGGCTCAGCTATTCATTCAAATCAGGCTGATTCTGTATGTCCCATTGTTTTCATGTCTCCAAGGAAGAGTAAAACATTATAGTAAAAAAAAAAGATCATAATAATCAGTTTCCATAGAAACAAGTGTCATTGGTGGGCAAAATTAGTGCATCTTTCAACAAGGAACCGAACTGCCAATTTTTCTTTCATCCAAGCCATTTTGTTCCTGTGACAATAATCCTCTTATCTGTAAAAAATTTTATTGTATTTGGACCAGCTGTATCAACAGGTGATGTGATAAAATTCATCTACGAAAATTGCGTGTCTTTATGGATATCTGTGTTATTACATTTGTTAATGGTGAAGCCTCATCTGCCAATAAAGAGGAGCTTCGTGTATATCTTCATATACGTTTAATTCTTTTCTTCCGTTCATCTTTCGTGAAAAAATTTGTGAGCTTAAGCGAAAGGGTGGACGCTTCTCAAAGTCTGAAAGTAAAAAGATTAGCACCGTTGTTCTCTGGAAAAAAGACATTTCATCCACAGACTGCATGTCTGCCCATTTCAACTCACACACACACACACACACACACACACACACACACACACACACACACACACACACACACACACACACACACACACACACACACACACACACACACACACACACACAAAAAAGTCATTATCGCACTTATTTGCTCCACAACCTTATCTCGCCAGATATATAGTGTTAAAGGGGCAGATAAATATAGTCCCCTTGATGAATATGTTGAACAGCTTCAGAAAATAATTAAAAGGGTTGATGAGGTTGTCTGTATGAAGTATGGTCTCTTATAAGTCTTCATTTGGGAGTAGTCTAAGGGCATGTGTGCCCCCTACATGTTCCTTTGCCTCCTTTTTTCTGACATCTCATTAGAGGCATGTCAAGTCTGTCTGCACAGCGTTATGATGATTACACTGTTGGGATGGTTTAGGTGATAAGAACAAAAAAACGGGAGAGAGACTCTTAGCTGGGTAAGAACAGTGACATGACCGCGAGGTTAATTGTGATGCCAGTGCAGGAAGGATCAGAAGCTTTTTCAGCTCAGACAAAGCCGTTTGTCAGATTTAGCCATCTGTCAATAAGGCCAGTTAAGACCTATAAAAAAGACTTAATTTGGAAAAAGTTTTGCTAATTACCTTTTGGTAGGCATTGGAAGGCATGAGATTATTATGAAAATGTATAAAGTAATGTAGAGTGATTTTTTTTTTTTTTTTTTTTTGTTGTGAGAATCAAAATAGAGCACCAATACTTTTTGCTGGTATAAAAGTTAATCAGAAGTTACTATCACTGCTTTGATTTTGATACATGAACTTAAGCAAACGCATAAAATAAACACTTGCTAAAGTCAGTAGTAGTTTTGAGGTGTTTATGTGGATAATATAGATTTTGCAACTCTGCTTTTTTTTTAAAGTAGCAAAATAACTACCTCATATAATCTGACTTAATTAGTCAGTCTGTCTGCTAATTTAGCCAGCCTGAGTCAGCTTCCTGACTGACCATGTTTAAAAGAGAGTCATTTTATTACAGGCGATGTGTGGAGCCCAGTTAGCGTTCAGTGCAATTGTGTAGATAATATGCATTGATATGCTGCTAATTCTCCCGATACCTAAAAGGTACATGAAGAGCAAACTGTGATTAAATACAATTAAATTCCCCCCTTAAATCCTGTCCAATTTAGTGTGCTAAACATGACACCGTTTAATTTTTGACAAAATAAATTAGAATAAAATGTAGTAAAGGATTTTGCAACGAAAACATGAAAGTCAGTCAAGCTTCTGCTGTTTCTAGAAACAGAACAGAGTTTTGCAAAACATTAATTGGCAAACTAGAGAGGATGAGCAGCAGGGGTTTCTTCTTAATGCCAAAGAAATTGTAATATATATATATATTTACATAATATCACTAATTTATACATGCACAGTGCTCTGGTAGCGGGACAAGGGTCATGTTGCCACATCTGGATGTTGAAGACCAGATGAATCGGCGCTGGCAGCGTTTGGCCGTTGATAATTATGTTGCTTCAGTAGGTGTTAAAGTTTATGATTTGTTGCTTTTCCAACTGTTTTACTCTTCCAGAGGCTCACAGCTAAACACAACAGTGTGTCCTTAATTAACCGAAGTCTATGCATACAAAGATAATAGTAAGTCATGCAGCTGCAGCACCCAGAGGGGAATAAACAAAGATTTAGCTCAAGCTTCAGTCTCAAACTAAAGTATTAGAGATCATTTTTTTTCCCCCTCAACTGAAGGTTAAATGTTATAAGGACACTACTGAGAGGTTAGAAAAGGCTATTGTTTCTCACCGACCCGAATGATTCATCTTAGCTTCACCCGAGTGTTGTGAATTGGGTTTAGTTGTGTTGTAGGCTTGCTGTAAATGGATGGACAAGGTGACCCATGCTGTAGATCAAACTGCCAAACAGCTACTCAGGGACAAGGTCTCGCTCGCCTGACTGGACATCATTTTTCTCCATTTAGCCCCATCTCACACCTGTAATTGGACGGTTGTCCACATGAATGCTTACAGCACCACTGGGATAGTCATGTTTTTTGGCTTGCATGACTTTGTCAAAATATTTGCTGCCTTTCTCTGTTGGGCTTCAAAGTCTTGAGCTGCCATTTTTGGGGGTTAAGATTAGAATACATAAAAAGCTAAAGGTATAAATAAATGTCTTTCATCTGATGAAGGCAGGTGGGCAGGTATTGCCAAACCACAACAGACTGCTGCTGACAAAAATCAAATTTTGATAACTGAAAGAAAAGAGGCTTTAACAAAATATAAGTGGTTGGGTTTGGCCGCTTGTTACAGGTACGTGGAAAATATTTCAGAATCATTTGTCATAGATGGCTTTACATCAGAAAAACCTGAGATTTTAACTTTTAGCATGTACACTTTACGAACTCAAATATAAAGTTTTTTTCCAAATAGTTAACACGGCATACTTATCTGGTGCCACTCTTCGGTGTGGAAGTTGTTTCTGTGTGAGGAAATCTTAAAATAGGCTATTTTCAGTATCATTGAGGTAATTTTCAAGAGATTCAGCAGATGGTAGGAAAATTAGATAAAGCAGCAAAGTCTTTCTGTTTCATGCCTACGATGTTCTGTTTGTGCTAATCTCTTAAAAGTGATTTGATAAAACTGAATATTTTTCAAAGTTTAACCTTGTGGTATTTAAGAGCAGCTCCAAACCAATTCTCTTGTCATCAGTAACTTCTTCATCTTTTAATAGATTCCCACCAAAGCAGTGCTAGGCAAAAACTAGATCTGTTTAGAAACGGGTTTTATAAAATGATTGCAGATAAATAGTTTGTTCATTTTCTTGTTTTATTCTAAGTTTCTGTAAAACAAACATCCACAGTGCAGGATTCCTGTGGAATCCAAAATTCAAGGAAATGTTTGTGAGCATTCATTACTTTATCACTGCTGACAGAGGCTTTGATATAAGCAGACCATTTTATAAATGCCGCTTAAATGCCAAGTGACTGTGAATCTCTTTTACAAAGTCAATCTATGATCTGCATTGACAAACACAATATGTATCTGGTCATGTTTAAAGAAGTGGAAATGTTTATAAAGGGTGTGAAAAACATTATAATCAAAGATGAATCAGTTCTTCACCAGCTCGGAGTGTTGATTCGTACTCACTATATGAGGTGCAATTTTAAAACAAATTACAAAAGGAAAGCAACCCGTAATCTTGTATTAATATATTTTTTCTTTAAGGTCGAGGCCCAGCGTATTTTCTCTTCTAAATAAAGCGGATTACAAATGAAACCAGCTCGAGTTGGTTTCATTTGTCGGAGCCCACTTCCGACTCCTGAATGAAAGCAGTTCTTTCTTTATGCATACAAAAAGAAGAGAAACAAGCATACGTGCCGCGTTCACCCAAGTATTGTGCGAGTAGAAAAGTAAAATGCTAATTCTTGTTATGTTCTGTGACCTTAATTTTTTAATAAAATAATTTGATGCATATATCGTTTGCACAGTATGCACACACAGCAAGCCTAATTAAAAATACACAGAGATAATGACTGCTCATCCCCGTTCATGTTTGTGCGAGCAGCGCCAAGTTCAGTGCAGCAGAGTTCTTTAAGCTGTCATCCAGGTGTGTTTTCCCAACTGTGTGCAGTAACCTTAATTTAAAAAAAACCCAATGAAGTCCAGAACTAAAGTGCTTGAATGAAATACTATTATATATTACACAATCTATGTTAAGTCCGTGTTTATATATTGTGTTTTGACAACAATTTTGGTTTTGCTGACAAGTTTGTTATTCGTGAAAATATGTGCTATGTGAGAAGCTTATTTACATTTTAATGTCTGGAAGTGCAACGCAGCTATTAGCTGTAAGGACCTGCCAGATGGTTGCTAAGTTTTATTTTACAGCCCTTTTAATTAAAACTTTTTCTTTTTTTCCCATGTTTTGCTCATGTAAACAAAAACGATCCTGCAGTTCACACACCACTGCCTCTGCGTGCATTACACACATTTAAGTGTTTTACTTTGCTCCAGTGATGTGCATTATATTCAGCAAAAATGAACATTAAGAACGGTCCCTCCGCACACTTACCATTGCAGATTGCAAAAGAAAAAGGTCTCGAGGGCGAGAACAAAAACCACACGGTTGCTATGGCCACCCCTGAATGATGTCTCCGAGTGATTATATTGCATGCTGCACCAAAGGATCAAAGAAGAACAAGCGTCGTTTCCGTCTTCAAGCCAAACAAAGTGACTTTCGTACACAGTTGGTGTGATGTGTTAGCTGATGATAATTGAAATTGCTTCTATCTTCACTCCAAGGTTTTTTTTTCCTTCATCTGTCACCTAATTTGTGTGTGCTGCAGTTAGTCTCCTGCTGCAGCCTATCGTCTCTCTTTTCATCTCCCCTCCTCCCTCTCCAATCTTGCCCTTTTTCTTTCACTCGTCATTCACGAGTCTTTCCTGCTTGCCCCCATCTTTTACCCATTGTTTGGCCTCTCTGGTGGACCAAAATGTCAGCTGTGGTCAGAAACCTTAAATCATTGTTGTTCTTGTCTCCTACCCTTGAATCATTTAAAATTAGCCTGAGGGTGCGCCTAATTTTAGTTCTCATTCATACTAAATGGATTTTTCCTCGAAACAGGCAAACATAAGAAAACAGCCTTATAGCAACACTGCTTATAGTGTGGAGTCAGTGATCCTTTAGTATGGAAAATGGCCTCATTTGCATTCAAAGTGAGAGACAAAGACGGAGCTACGCCTCCCACAATATCTCTGGATGTGACCTCGGCATTTAGCTCTGAGCGCAACTTCAGTCAATCTCACTTTTATGGGTCTTTAGAGTTTTTGGGTTTGAGCCGATTGTGCACAAGCTGTACGTTGACTCAAAGTACACTCCACTGTTAAAATGCCAGCTGTGTTTAAAAAGTGGTACAACAATAAATCCTTCCCAAACGTTTTCACAGATGCGGTGGAACAAATATCAACTGAAAAACAAACAAGACAATTATTTAAAAATAAAGTTTAATGAGCTACACGCAGACGTGTACATACTCTTAAAACAAATGATATCGTTCTTCGGAAGGAGTCTGTCTATCCCACATTTTGACTTACAAATCTTTCTCAAAATCCAACCCACTGTTACACCAGCAGTCTAAACCATTTTAGCAATGAAACACGGGAACATGGCTTAACACTGTTAAGTTCTAACACATCTGAAAGTTGAATTTACCGAAATTCACCAGACCGGGCCTCGTAGCTCAGTGTTGGAGCAGAGGCTGCAGTCGTCAGCACAGTCATCCCTGATCAGAGTCACGTCCTCGGGCCATTTTGCTGTACCTCTTTCTCTCTCTTCCTTCCTGTCCAAGCTGCTGTTGAATAAAGGCCATAAAAAATAATATAAGAAAATATATTGGCAACCTTGTGCTAATGGTAGCCTCAATTATCTGTTCCCATTTGGCAAGAATGGTCTCTGTTGAGGTATTGTTGTGGTATTCTGGTCATCTCTTTCCAGGTTTGATGTGTTCAGAGGAGGCATTCGTCATAGTTTGGGTTATTTGAAATCGCTCTGCTTTTTCTCTGCCTTCGATTTACACAAAAATATTAATTTTAGCAAAATCATGTTAAAATGCTAAATTTGGGATTCCTGTGGGTTAGAAATGTCTGAATATTTTCTTGGAGATTAATCCTTTTTCACTGAAGCAGCAACAAGACCAGAGATTATAATGGGCTGTTGTTTGACAACTTAAGTGGCTGCGGTTTGACAAGATAAGTGGGACACGTGACGTGATGAAGAAAGCCCAGATGCAGCACAGTCTCTGAATTAGTTTGTGGAGTCACAGCTGCAATATAAAAGTTTATTCTGTTATGGGCTGCTGTGTCCACCCACACAGACGGGATTCTTTGGGCTGTGCATTTAGATGCACTGTGGGGTAGTTTTAGTTAATGCTTTATTTAGCCTGACTAAAAACTTCAGATGTACTTTTCACATATTTCTCTTATGACATGTTTTATGACATTTTCTGATGTTTATTTGTAGTCCTTGTGTTTATGATGCTGCGTTTTTGGACATTAAGCAGTGAAGTATGGACAGGTTTAGGCTTCATCAGCACAACAGGATATAAATTCTCCTGATATGGTTTATTTTCAAGTACATAAAAGTTTGAAAAACAATATTTTCTCTCTTTTTTTTTGCAACCAACTGCTCTGCATTCATCGTTTTGAAGGTGAGAGAAGAAGGAAAGTGCTGGTCATTTTGTTCCTTTGCTCCACTTGTGGTTTTGGCCATTAAGCCTTAGAGCAGTGGTGCCCAAAGTCGGTCCTGGAGGAATGGCATCCTGCACGTTTTTGTTCTCTCCCTGGCGGTCAGCATGCCAATTCTTCATCATTGGAGCCATCATTGGATCCAGGTGCGTCAAAACCGGGAGAGAACTAAAACATACAGGACGCCGGCCCTGCAGGACCGACTTTGCGCACCCCTGCCTTAGACTTTCATGGTGTTGAACGTCTCTATTCAAGTGTCAGAAAGCATTTCGACAGCCAGTGATTTAAAGCAATCTGCCATGTTTCTTGCATTCTCAAGTCCTTGTAAATGTGATTTTTACCTTGCATTTGTTCAAAATTGTGTCCAAAAGCACTTTTTATAGTTGGACCCAAAATTATTGATACCCCTACCAGATCAAAATTTAAAATAATCTTTTCATGTTGCAAACATGTTTGTCCTGATTGGTAATATAAACATTTTGGAGTCACTTAGCCTCACCTAGCTCTGACCTAAAGTTGACCAGTGGAAACACGCAAAAGGCAATTATAAGGAAGGTTTGACTGCTGTAATAAAAAATTTTCCACTCATTAAGTAGGTTATAATTACTTTTTAATATGTCATTTTATAAGGAAATGGGTTAATTGCTCACGTCTTCAAGCTGATTTAGTGTCAAAGTGAAAAAACAGAAAAAAGGTTGTGGATTTTCCATGCTGTTGCACTCTCAGGTGAAACAGCATGGAAAATCATTCACCTCTGCACACCTGGTTGAGACTCCTGCAATTTATGACGATTTAAAGACTGTAAGCAGCTGCTGCAGACATGCTGACATCTAATCTCTAGTGAAGACATTTATTCAAGGTGACAGGTAATTTGGCTTAGAAAGAAATTATGAAAATGTGATTGATATATAAATAAAATTGTATGGATTCAAGTGTTTGCCAGGAAAACCACCTTTCATTGAGAGTGAGCGTGATTCCGGGAGATTAAGTGGGAGGAACAGCTTTTCCAGGGGGGAAATAAACCTTCCAAAGCAGAAATGTTTCCCATTACTCAATCAATGGATTTCTAGAGCACTCAAATATTAAAATATTTGTTGACGTAGCCAGACACCAGCTATTAAACTATTTATTCAAGTGTGAATGTGCTTTTTTAGCATTTCTCGCCTTCTCAGGCCTTCTTTCCCAACAAATACTACGCTGTGAGAACTCATTGCTCCTTCTTCAGAAATGTTGAATTATGTAGCGAAAGCTTTTGGTTTGGGCTTTCAGCACTGAGAGTACTGCAGGTGGAGTAAAAATGATGATGAAATCCTTGTTTGATTGAGTAGCCGACGCCTGCGGTTCTCTGGATCAAAACCCTGATTCATTGGCTTCTTCAGACACGCTGAACTAGATCTAAGGTAGAGAGTGCACTCTAGCATAAGTGCACACGTGAAGGCCACAGAAATGTGGCTTGATATGGAATTTAGTTTGCGCATTATATGCTGGTTTACAGCCTTTTATGTATATCAAGATAGTTGTATATCTAGATATACAACTAGGTATGCTAGTTGTATATCTAGTTGAGAGCCTCATTATGTTAATTTGCAGAAAATATTGAAACACTTTTGTTTTGATATCTTTTTCTAGTGTTGCTTTCCTAAAAATAACAACAGCAACAAAAAAAAGTCCTAAGCTCGTGTGATTTGATCCATGCAGTCTAGACCAGTGTTTCCCAGCCCTGGTCTCTCGCTGCCCTGCGTGTTTTATGCGTCTCCTTTCTTTAGCCCTGTTGATTCCAATTCTTTGGCTCATTAACAGGTGTTTGCTGAATTGCAGTCATCTCCCTCAGGCGATTTAAAACGAGGAAATGTCTAAAACATTTTCCAATATTTCCATTGGAATTTCGACTGTATGTGTGATTTTATATATTGTACTTCTGAATTGACCTTCTGAAATGAATTAACTTTAATATGCAACCTTATTATATTTGCAGGGCATCAGAGCTGAAAACATAAGCAAACAAGCCAAACAAACGTTTATTTAAAAACATGGCAGACGAATCTCACAAAGAAATCCTTTCTATTTTTCTATTGTCACCTGCTCTGTTATGAATACAAGTGAATGTTTCAAAATGTTTTGTGAAGAGTCATTCCATAAAGTGCTTTGAGAAGTTGCTTTTAAGAAGTGGGACTTGCATAAACTTGATTAGAATATTCTTATCCTCTTTGGAGATGCAATAAGATCAAGGCACACCAACGTGTGTATTTAAAAAGAATAAATTTATTACCGTTCCAGTGGCCTGAGTGCTCTTTCACAGATTAGTTGTGCTTGCTACTCCTCTGACGTGTCTTCCTCTCTCTCTTCACTCCATCCATCCCTCTTATTTTTAACTCTATTTTTAACTCTGACTCTGTCCACAAGATCACAGTGACTCAATTACATGAAGACCTTGATGACGTTTCTCTGGACGTTCAATCTTTCAACCACATTTTTAATTTGATTTCAATTAAGCAAATGAAAATAGAGTAAATATAAGGCAGTGCTCCTTCAGGTCTCAATAAACGTGGAATAAAATGCTGGTCAAAGAACAAGAAAGCGAGAGAAACTGATGGGATAAAATCAGCGTTGAGATCACGTCTTATCCTGCACTGCCAGACCAGCTGGTTGGTGCTAACGGAGCTCCATCTGCATGCGGTGGGGTTGATGGTAAACTCCCTTGGAGAAGCCAATGCAGCAGCCAGTGATTAATCCTCTCATCAAATGCACTAATGGTTTATTTTTTTTTTATTTGGAGGGTGGGGAGGAATTACGGAGCCCTGGAAGTGCTGGGCTTCATTGATAACAAAACCCGACAGTGACGATGGGGAGAAGAGAGGTAAACGCATCCTGCTGCCTTAGTACTTGTCTGTCTGTGTGCATGCCTGTGGATTGATACCCAGTGGACATCAAATAGCTAATCTTCATATTGACGTTAGGATTTTATTTTTTTAAGTGTGATTCTGATGCAAAACACGGCATAAGTGTTTTCAGCCACAAGCGGCGGTTAAAGTTTGTCACCGAACCCTGCAGCGCAGATATTGTTTATGGACAGTTTAGGTTTTTTTTAAAGACAGTTCATACATTACTTTCTTGTTTTTCCTGCTCTGAAATCGAAGCCTTTTTTGCAGAAGTTTGACACTGGAGTATTTAAACATCCGCCTGCTGTTTTTGGTTTGATGCAGAATGTGGCTTCGGTGCCTGGGGTGGCAGATTCTGTTGCAAAACTCTTTATATCCGTGAAACAAAGCAAAATATATATGCATACAGCTCGACTTTCCACTGAAAAGAAATTAGTCGTGATCGCCAAACTGTGACACAATGCTTTCTGAGGCGATGGCTTGGACTGTGGGAAACCATTACAGTGTTGTATATGACAGCATGAACGGGGGGCAAGGCCGATGATGAGCTTTCTGGCTTTGTCTGTGTTAATGGTTCCATCCAGTAAATCACCTCCAGTGAGCAGTACTAACATGATTCATTTTAGCTCGTTAATGTTAATCGAAGCTCATCTCTCCTTATGAAATCTTATGTAATGACGATTGAGATCACAGGAGCTCTGGAAAGAGCAGCTGACCGTAAATAATTTTTCACTGAAAGTAAAAGAAGCAGCAGAAGTTTGTTTTATTTATTAGAATAATAAAACCAGAAGAATGTCTCTCAAAATTTATATATTTTACTACAATAGTATCACTGGGCCAGTCCTTTTTCTTAGGTTTATTCATTACCCTTCTACCCATGACTATGTAAAATATTCCACTGAGAAATGCAATGTTTTTTTCTCATAGCTACTACTACATCTTTTCTTTTTAACTCTGTGGATAAGCATATGTGTGTTAATAAACCAGCATGTTTTGTAGCCTGAAGTCAAGCCCAAAGTTTGCTTCAGACTTGTATCAAACTTAAGTCTCCTTCTGTGCTGTGAGTGGCATAAACCACCGATCTGCTGCCTGAGTGCAGAAGGATAAAGATGGGCTGTTCTGGCTGCAGCAGGGAAGGAGGACCGCTATGTAAGGGTCCGGGGCCTCGGCGTGTTTCAGGAGGCAGACCCGGTCAGGAAGAAATCGAATGATATGTGATTTCATGTTAGTATCTTCAAAAACCTCAAATAAACGCTGAAAATGTTTTTGAATTTCTTGTCAGTTGTGCAAGGTTTCTAAATATGGTGGCAAAGATAAGAAGTGGCCAGTTATGAAACTTAAATTAATGTTTTACTTGACGGTTTAGGCCGGTCAACAATATGTCAGATGCATTATAACACTAGACATTGTGTAAAATAGTTACTTTTCCAAGTTTGCCTGCTGAGTTACATGGCTTCATAATTTCCAAATAAGCAACTGAAATATATTTTTAGGACTTATAATAAGGAGGTAAAAAGGAAATTCAGTGTCGATATTATTTCCTTGAGGAAATATCTAATATGTATGAGATGTGATATTAAAAACAAAAACTTTTCAAATTGAAATGAGGCTTTGGGATGAAGGTGAGCAAATCTTTTAACCCGCTAGCATGCACAGCATTCTGAATAGATCTAAACTAAGCAGATGCCCCCTTTGGAGCTTGTGACTCAGCCTGATTAATTCAGGCACTTAGCTCATGTTCAAAACACACAGAGCTCAAAGCCTCTCTTCCTCTTTTGCTGTATTTGTTCACTCCAGGATCTCGAAGTCTCCAAGTTTTGCTACAATCACTTCCTTTCTTTGTTCTTTGCCAGACATTTTCAAACAGTCCTCTCTTGCAATGTCGCATCCACCTCCCGTTCCTCTTTCTGTCTCCATGTCTCTCTCTCTCTCCAAATTTTTTTCTCAACCACCTTTCTTCTACCCCTTACATTTTTGAGGTGCAGCTGATGAGTGTTTGCGTCTCAGGATATGTGCGCCTCTTCCAGAGTGTGGCGTTCCTTGACTCTGGGTTGTTTGTGATCTGCTCAGTGAGCGTAAAAGCTCCTTTAATTAACAGCAGCACGAGGAGTTGTTGGGGAAAAAAGATGTTCAGCTGGAGATCACTTACTTTTTCAGTTTCCTCCATCTGCTTTGAGTTTATTTCTCGCTTTCCATGATTTGTAACTTGCTTGTCAATCTAAAAGAATATTTCTTGCAGGATTTGGGCTTAGTGGAAGTTGGTGGAAGCTCTGTTGTCCCCATTTGTTTAGCACTATCTAGTCATGCAGGTTCGATACTTTCTGCATGCTCTGTCTTAGTGTTAGTGATTTCAGTAAAGGGACAACTCAGATTTTTTTTCATTAACTTCTCATAAATTTGCGTAATTGCTGTGGCATTCATTATGAAGGTGTGCCATCATTAGACACACTTATTAAAAATACACCATGAAAACAGGAGTGGAGTTCAACTGAGTGTCCCGTTAATCGAGACCTGCAGGGAATAAATACCAAAGAAAATATGCTCCCCATTAATGGATGCACATGTGCAGACGCAGGCCATTTGCTCTCACGGTTAAATGTCAAGTTCTTTTCTAGCCATGACCAACAGAATACAAAGCACCTCTGCGTTTGCCGGCACTACATTGTGCAATACACTTCTTGACAGAAAACCTGGGGAAACAGTGAGCACAATTCGTCATGTCTTCCTTCAGCTCATACTATTGCTCCACTTTACTGGAATGGAAGCCCATTAAAGTTTCTATGTTCCCACAGTAAACACAAATCTCCTTGGAACCCGTAATCTGTCTTCAGAGGAAATAATGAAAAAACTAAGAAATTATTAATGCTAGGCCAGGTCAAAATACTTATAAAAGGTATATTTCAAGAACACAAAAATAAGTCATACAGGGCTAAGACCTTAATATAGCAAAGATCTGATACCAAGTACCAGATGTTGGGGTGAGAAATTGTTAAAATACATCATTTATATTGCACGTATAAAGTGAAGTTGACAAAAAGTAAGTAAACCGAGAGATGAGAACCGGTGTTGTCAGAGAAAATGCCCCAGATTCTCTCACCTTTAATTGAATTGTTTGGGTCAATGATGTCAAATAACTGTTATTTCATCAGGCTGTTCATATGTATGCATGTTGCAAGTGTTGATACGAGTATGGATAGAAAGCAGCAACAGTCAACAGCCAAGTAAAGATATGAAGTATTTTTCTTTTTAAAAACAGTCGGGCATTTGAAATTTAAATAAGAGCACAGCTTTAAATTTCTACATCTGACGGAGGAGCTGCAATAAAATAGCCTCTCCGTCACCAGATTGCCACAAATCTCATTCCCAGTTGGGGTTTTGAAAGGTAGCGATGCAGCTGAAACGACCTACTCAGACAGGACTCATCTGTGCTTCAGAGGGACAGTCGAGTCGAGGAGACCTGAACAAGATGACATTCAAAGCAAAGTTCTTACTTTATGAAGCAGAACAACTTTCTCTACATTTTGTCTGAACACTGTTAACCACAATCCCCAAACCCCACTTCAACCTTTTAGCCATTTTTTTTATTTGCATTGTTATTGTTAATCATTTAGTGTGACTGTTAAGAGGACGGGGTTTTTCAGAGGTTATAGGTTTGGATCAAGACTGAAAATGTCAAATCTCTTATCGCATCACAACAGTGTAAAAGTCACTTGACAGATATGACCACTGCCTTCCTACTGAACTACAATTTCACTTCCAGGTTCCAGATTGATTTTGTTTCATAGAATTGGATTATTTAACAGCTAGTTAATATATTGGTCTAAATTAAGATCCTCCTTTATGTATTGTACTATATTATATGATGATAATTGATTATTGCAACAGAAATGTGCCTAGATAAAGCATCCTCAGACCACAAACATTTTATACTCTTCATAAAATACTTCTCATTAGGGTGGAAGATGAATATATAATTTATTCCTTGCTCAACAATTATAAATTCGCATCAACTCACGATATAGTTAAGCTACAAAAAGCCTCATTGATGCATATTCAGCGCTGATTAAGAATGATGTTAGAAGTACTTTGCTGCCATCTGGTGGTCTGATGTTGCCTAAATGGTAAAAATTGTAAATTTTTACAAATTTCAAGGACCCCAAAGAGCTTTGCACCACATTCAGTGGTTTATCCATGCTGAATTGTAGCCACCACTGCCCTGTCGCAGTCCGACAGAGGCAAAGCTGTCATGCACTGCTGCCTCCAGGAGAGGGATGTGTCTTGCCCAAGGGCACAACGACAGAGGCAAGTAGAGTGGGATTAAACTAGAAACCCACAAATTGATCACCATGATGTGGTATTTTAGTTTTCAAATTAATGGGTTTAATTTAGAATCAGTTTTACAAGAAAACACAAAGTTTTCTCATCTAATTGTAAAATCCAGGCAGCAAGAGGTTGAGCTCTAAAAGTGGAAGGAAAAAAAAGAAAGCTATTTACAAAAACAAAACGATGGTATTATTTCAGCTGTCTTGCTTTCTGCCACTAGATTGATCTCTTTTTCGATAAGTTCGCCACATCTCTGCTTCAGCGCTGTCAAACAGTTGTGACCAATATCCAATCTTGGAAGTACTCTTAGACTCTGGTGTTCCGCCTTATCAAGATTAATGCTTCCAAGCAGTATTTGGAGCCATTATGTTGTAGCACCATGAGTTTTCAGACGATCAAATACATCAACAGTCTGGTCTGTCATTCAGATTGCTGTGACCAGACATGCAGCTTTCAATCTGTCATGCTCTGACTCTTTGTGCTTTCTTTTGAAAGTTGAAGAGGAATTGGGGTTTCAAAGGGTCATTGGGTTCCAAACTTATAACCCTTATCAAATCGTGAATTTATGTGTGTAATGATCCTGAAACATGATAACAGAAGGCCTGGAAACTGTGTGCACTGAGCAGGTAATGTGACAGGCTTGTTTAGCTGAGCTCTGAGTACCATGCCTTTTATGAATTGCACCATATTATCGACGTAATTAGAGTAATTTTCCTTACCATTGAGCTTTTGTGTAAGTCTGTTTAATTTTCTTTCGCGAGCTTTGTATCTTTATGTTTCACTATAAAATCACAAATCAGACTTTTTCTGCTTGCGGCGCTGTAATCTATTATGCTCTCCTTTGCTCTGGTGTTACCATAACTACTCTATTTCTTACTCCTGTCTGCAACTCTGCTGACTTCTCATACTTTACCTTCTCTAATTGCACATTACTGCACCCAAACAGCCACCTGACAGAGACTCTGTTTTCCCAGCTGCCCTGTCATCTTTGTTTGATACCCCATCATCTCCTCCAACCTCATTATCAGACGTTCTGTGGTGATTACTGCGGGAAGAAAAAAGCTAATGCAGGGTGCAGCCAGTGGGTTTAATCCCCTCTGGGCACTCTGAAGATTCTCAATCAAAAAAAAAAAGAACAGACAACAAAGTAGAGGAGAACATCTCTATGAATTGATCACCCACTATTATTAATTAAAAGTGTGGAAAGGCTTTATCAGCTCTATTAGGACACTCAAGGCGGGAAAAAAAAAGGAGAAAACGCATGGGAACATTTTTCAAAAAGACTCCGCGCAAAGATTTGTTTCATTTATCAAGAAAGGCTGTGAATTAAGACGATGGCCTCATCTATCAGCCTCCAAATGGAGAGCTCCTTTACTGCTTAACAGCCACTCCGCTACATCTCTATCACCCAAATGAGTGCAGCTAACATTTACTCTTAAATTTTAGCGCAAAGACTTGTTTTAAATCCACGCGTCTAAAGCCAATTTTTGTGACTGCACCTCAAGAGAAGTGCCACAAGCATAAAGACTTGCAATTTACTTGTGGAAATTGAGAAGAAATGCACTTTCTTCTTACATTAGTTATTGGTACCTGTTTGTGTTTTTTTTGTGCCAGTCTGTTTGTGTACGTTTCATTCCCAATGCAGTTTAATTGGTTTTGGTTCCTACTAGGATTTCCTGTTCTGAGCCTATTTATAATGGAAACATACATTTATTCATGGCTAGATCTACCTAATTAATTAGAAAATATTTTTATTAGCACTGTTTCCATTTGTATTATATAATTTATTTTGAGTCTATTTTGCAAACTGCAGAAGGGAGCAAATTTTAACATATTTCCTGTCTGTCGTTGAAAATTAATGTGATGAACAGAAGTCTGACATTGACTGTCTCACAGTGCAAACAAGTCTTTTCTGATCCTGAGCTATGCAAGAGTCTATGTATATCAAATAATCCTCCTGGGTTTTGTCCTACTGCACTCTCTGTTACTCGGATATAAACACACCATCTGTTTCCCATGCTACAAGAAAATCAAGCGATTTTCACTGGTTCATGAATCTATTCTCAGCTAAAAAGAGAAATTAGTAACTTCTCTGGCAGAGTGGGATCCTCGCTTGTAGGATCGATAGTTCCTAAGCAAATTGTTAAACAATACAATAAGCTGCAGCGGATACTTAATTTAAAGTAGTTTTATCATTATGTTTAATACATTTTTACTGCCAAAACGTAATAAAAAGTGTCTTTCTTTGTCTTCAGGATAAATTGACTGTATTTATGTAACACTTTTGTAGTCATAATGAAAACTCAAAGCACTTTACACTGCCGCCACTTCCACCCATTCACACTAATTAACGGTCATGCATTAAACACCTGGGATCCACCGAGACACATACTTTGTCTTTGCGATACGATTTGATGCTTTGCAGACTTGACTTGTGCGTAAACTGTTTTTAGGTGCTGAATATATACTGCACCAACAACTTGTACACATCTGCAGTCAGATTCAAGAGTTAATCTGATCGCAGATTTACTATTGAAGTTATGTTAGTGTCTTACCCAAGATGTGTTCATAAATCTTCAACTAAACTTTAAAACCATTCGTCAATTTGAAAAAAACCTTAATTTGCACTATTTGGTGTCGGTATTGTCCTGAGAACCAGAACCCCATCACAACTCAAGAACCAACACACGACACATACCAGGCAAATATGTCTGTCTGAAGTGATCAAATTAGTCCTGTAAAGGTGTCCAACATGGACGGTTAAATGGGAAAAAGAAAATGTTCATCATGGATGAGTGAAGTCACGCCTAAAGGGGTTTAGCAGATGGGGGGTGAATTCACAATGAGTGCTGATCAAATAATGTGGAAAAACTACAATTACATTTTTAGATAATTGGCGTACTTACGGACAGATCATTCTTGATTTTATTCCCGCCTGTGATCTGTCACACTGTGAGAGAACAGTGATGTTTCTCTTTACTGCCCATTGACTCACTGAGACTTTGCTTGAGCACAGGCATGACTGCGCACATACAAATGCAGTTAGAGATCTGTGCTAATTGCTTATGCGGAGCTCGCCGGCATTCAGACAGCCACGTTAATCCAATTGAGATGCGACGACTGAACCAGCCAGGTGTGGCACAATGCAGATGGGGTTGTTCTGAAAATGAGATGTGGATATGTAAAAATCACACACCAGAAAAGGGCTTGTGTGAGTAGGTTAGACAAACTGTGTGTTAAGTGGGGAGGAGTACACTAGAAATCCTCTTGTGTCAGCTCGCACTAATGAGATAATTGGTCTTCACATGTAATTACAATGTTAAGTGCAGTCAGCAAGTCGTGGCTCTGCACACTGATCAATGAAGTGTAATTTAGGTCCCCTGTATTAACAGCTGCAGTAAAGTTTTCCTGCGTGTGTCTGACTCCATGAAATCAAAGATAACTGTGAAGCTCAAGAGAAGAACGGGAACAGGTTGTGATGGTGGGTGTATTCACCTTGAAAACATGTCTTTAGTCTCTTGTTAGATTAGATAAAATGATTTGACCTTGCTGCTAGAACTCCTTTCACAGTGTAAGTTTTCATCTGTCCTGTTGTCCTTCAAAGGCTTGCACAGTAGACCTTTGACCTTTCTGTTGCACTGACCCTAAAAGCACAGGCTTTATTCAGATAATCTGATCACGCCATACTAATGGAGTTAATCAAATGTTCAGATTTGTACCGTTTGTACTGTCTGACAGCCGCACATACATGAAGTTGCTTTTAGAGATCACACAAGTCGCTTTTTCTTTTGAGATTTTTGTATCAAAAAAGCAACATTCTGTCAACAGAGGGTGAGGGTAATTCAAATAATCGTCCTACCTGTAAAACACACAAAACTAAAGTGCATAGTCTGATTTGTTTGAAAAATTAATGACTTGTGGCAGTCTAATTTTTGTTCTGTCTGACAGGAACATTTTAAGAGATTATCATTTCTACTGGGCTTTAAAATGCTGAGCTCTGATGATGCAACTTCTGTGGACTGTCTTTCATTTCTTTATGTGATATTCCAAGGAGTGCAACTTTGAACACAGGCTTCGAGGCAGGAAATTGAGAGACAAAAGACAGATTGAACTGAATGGAAGTGTTGTCAAGCATTTGTAGAAAACAGTTCAGTTCTCAGGATTTGGGTAAATCTCAATTTAGCCAGCATGTCGGCTCACCTTAGATTAAGACAAGCATGAAGACATGCAGAAAGAAATAGACCATGTTTGAGCATTTCTACTCTTTTAATTTTTTTTAATTATAGTGCATAGTATTTTTTAATGGTATGAATAAAGTAAATTTACAACAACAACAAAAACTGTAAGAACTGCTATATGATAGATGCACTTTGCACCGAAGCGTTTGTTTGTTTGTTTTCTACTTTGTACTTCAGAATAATTATTCCGTAGCATTTGTTTTTTCAGAAACCCCATCAACTTGGTGTTGCCGATTATAAGTCTGGCCAGGAGTTTAGACAAACGGGCATTTCTCCAGGTTTTAAAAAAGTTCTAGAAAGTCACATCACAAATCACGAATCTTGTTTTGGCAACATGACAACAGCCAAGTCAGAGGTTTATATACCTTTTGGATGGTCACTGCACAAAACAGTGAAAAAGCACTGGATTTGTTTTCTCTCTGCCCAACAAATTGTAGAGCCTCATTGAGTCTACATGCACACTGCTCTTTACCGCCATTAACCACATACATGCAGTGCCTGGCTGCAGTAATGATGCTTGACTCCAGAACCCAGAGACAAGCTTCTCGTGTCAACCATCAATCTACCCAATGAGAATTTAGCTGTATTGAGATTGCACGGACATCGACTGCCTCTTGTGCTAAATTTTCCTGCAAGTTGCTGATGCGACTGAAGGTTAGCCAAATCACTTCTCTGTTAGTAGATAGAGACATAGAGGGTGAGATAGATCAGTGTAATATGTTTAGTAGCAAATGCTAACTGTGGGTTCTCTTGGCACGACAAGGTTCCTCGTGTATCTGCTTAAACCTCTGTTCACATTAGGCACTGTCATTCAATGTTTCTGTTTCCTGGAGTTTAATGTAATGCAGGATTCAAAGATGGCCTTTAATATAAAGAAAAATGTTTTTTTAAATGTAATATTTCTTTGCAGGGCTTCATGTACATAGATAGCATTTCTTTTAGGGGTGAAATTGTCATTGTAAATATTCTGAGGGTTAGCTTTACTTTACTTTGCTATTTTGGGTATTTCTTTAGTAAATGCAAGCAGAAGGCATTGAAAGTACAACTGAGACTTTTCAGTCTCTGAAGACCACCAGCTTTCAGCTGTGGTTACATTGTGTTTATTTTGTGCTTTCTCTGCTTACACTATATGCAGAAAAAGTTGTCAAGTTCTCTTGACAGCCTGAGTCTTCTACCCTGAAACTCTAAAGCAGTAATTTTAATATTTATCCATAAGCATTCAGGCTTCAGATTGACTGGTTTGTCTGGTTATCTTGTTGCCGGCGTTTTGGATGTTTTCAACTACCACATTGTGACTTGTACTTATCTTACTCTCAACATGGTAAAGCGCTCAGGTGATTGTCTCTTTTATGCTAAATGAACACTCTAAATACCTGTCAGACTAAGGTGAAGATCTCCCTCTGGTCTTTAACCACAGTTACACTTTTGATCAGATGGAAACTGTTTAATTTACTACTTCTACATGCCAGGTCTTTAAAGTCGGTCTGCAAAGTGTATCATACTGTACTGCAATTTATTGACCCTGTGTTCCAGCCAACCATTTTCTTTCTGGATATCCAGACTTTTTGCATCCATTATCAAGTGACAGAAGGTTTTAATCATTGATGACTGTAATTTGTACACTGTAACGTAGCTGCAGAGTTGGTTCTTATCGCAGATCGTTTTAACCTTCGGTGTCCTCCTACTCACAAAAAAACAAGCAAACAAAAAAACACACGTCAGTGTGTTGTGCTTGTGCTGCAGAGGCTTGATTAGGAATATGTTATTTTAACGAACCAAACTTATTTATTTGCATGCCTTTTCCAGAAACTACAATGTGTTCAGTTTTTCTTACTTTAACCATTTGTAATAAAAATGTTAAGCTTATAAAACACACAGCTTTTCTAATAGCATAACATATAGCAACTAGGCTACACTCCATAAAGCTGCAGATGGACTTTTTGCACTGATTCACATTATATTTTTATTTTATGCTCATGACCACCATGTTTTTTTGCTTTATTTTGACAGGCCTTCTGCTCTAATAACAGGCTAAACAAACCCAATCATTCTAAACACCTTCTAGGTTTGAAGGTAAATGATTTAGCAGGCAGAACGCAACAGGAGAACGCCGAGGATATTTGCTCTTTCTCTGTGCATGTTTAGTAGAAAACAAAAAATCTTTCTCAGCATCGGAAAACACATAAAATAGTTGGTCTTGCACTACATCCAAGAAAAAATCTGATTAAAAATGAAGTGAAAACATAAAAGGTATTTTGTATTAAAAGTGTTGCTGTTCAGTGACGGTGGCCAAGGATTAGTTTATTGCAAGCGTTGCATTCCCGCCGCAAATTCCTCTTGAAAAGGAAGTAGGCAAATACCGTGAATCTTGAAAGCAATGCTGTTGCATGAGATATTACATGTGGCACGGCAGTTTCCATCCTGAGCAGTAGCGGCCTGTCTGGTGCGGCGTTTAATTCTCACATGCGATTGCACACAAATTTTTTTTTTTTTCTCAGAGCAAGTTGGTACTCAGACTGTGTCAGTTTAATTTTAGCAGAGTTTGCACCTTTCCATTGAAACTGTGAAATGGCCATCGCAATCATACCTACGCTGCATGACTCATTGTATAGGTTAAACTATATGATAACTATAAAATTTTTTGGTGGGGAGGAAGGGATAAGTCACAAAAAACAAAACCCCTCTTGATTTTTGATTACCAGAACCACTCATGTAGTTTATGCTTGATTTTTGTGGCATGGGTACCGTTCTCTGAGTTGGTTTATAAAAGTCTTCTCTGCATCAGCAGCAGCAGCAGCAGCCAGGCTGCTAAAGCACAGCCTTCTCACAGGCTTTCTTCTCCTGCTCTGACAAAGACAGGAAACAAGTCTCTGGGATGTGAAACCCTTGACAGCATCTCATTATCCACTTAATAGCACCAGATTAATTACACTGACAATGACAGATGGCTCGGTACTGGATCACTGAGATTGGGAGCTAGTATAGTGACACTAACGTTCAGGTGCAGTTGAAAGATTCTGCATATGTAATATACCGCTCCCTGATCCATATGAAGCCGATCTATTTTTCTTATGGTGTGACAGATATGCATTAGGGCTGTCAAAATCTGAAACAACATTGTAACAAGTTATACAGTCCTGCTGTAGAGGTGTTAAAATGTGTCATGCTGCAGCAGAATTTATTATCATACTGGTCCACAATTTGAACGAGCTAAAAGTAGTTTCATAACAGGATTTTGAATGTCAACCAACACAGAAGTTCTGACTAATCAAGAAAAGTCGTCCTTTGTTGAAGCCTTGCATTTGATTTTCACTGCTCACAGAAAACGCGGCAGAAAAACATTCATGTCTCTGCATTCGGATTGTGCTCTGGTGTGTTGTTCCTGCAAGCGCAGGTTACCTTCATTGAATGTCCATGCAGGGAAAGATACCTATTGTACATTTGCAATAATAATCTTCCATCTGAGTCTTCAACAGTGGATCAGCAAATGAATTCAATTTGTGATTACTTTGCTTTCAATTTGTGGTTGAATGTACCAACACCTTTTTCCCAGCGTGATTAGATTAGCTGGGTGAAACGACCCTCTTGCTTGAATTCATATGCTGTATTCACTCCTTTTGGTTTTCTTTTTGCTTTTCCCAAAACTAGACTGTGCTTGTTTTCTGATATTTAGTAATACTTTACTGTACTGTAGTTATCGGGGAGGAAAAATTCTCCCTTTTCAGACTTATGCTGATGCATTTCATATGTAATATTACACAGCTGATTTAGACAATTAAATAAAATATTAAAATCTACATACAGTCCTGTAAATTAGAATACAATACACAACATATTCATATTTGTAATGAAATGTGTAAATATATGCATATATTAAGTGGTCCGGCTGTTTTTAGATGTTGCAAAGAGTATCTGTTCTGTCAGAGTTATTGAAATTTTTTATTTTGAGGCACAGATGATCAAATGCAGTCGTGACTCATGCAAGCTTTAGTGATTTTCTTTAAAGCAGAAATCAATTGTCCAAGTGTCTGTCACCCAGTACTTAAAATGCTGCCAACTCATGAGCTATTTTTATTTTTGCTTCAAAGGAAAGGCCTCAAACCCAGATGCACCAGAGTGTCAAACTTTAACTACTCACCTCCATATGCAGGACTTAATAACGTCCACTTATTTCTTCAGACGAAGTCACATCCTGACAGCAACTTGGTTTTACTACTCATTACGTGTTGCCTTGGCACAAAGTTTTCTGACTTCTCTAACAACAGATGTAAAATTTCAGATTACTCTCAACTCTTACTGTGTTTTGTTTACCAGTAACAATTATTGCTCTGTCACTGTGATAATTAGTAAGTAAACATTGGAAGGTTGTCTTGAGCCCAATTTGCAAGACCACCAGATCCTCTTAGAGGTTTCTGAGTTCGACTCAGAAGTGTGTTGTTTAACACTGCTGCTCCTCAAAACCCAGATGGGACTTGTCTTTACTTTATATTCTTTTGGACCATAAATTGGGTTTCTCATCTTTCTCTCACAACTCGAAAGACATTCGTTTTTTTGGACATAAGATTTAGTGTGTTTATTTGTAGTTGCCGCCCTGCTCTTCCTGTCGATGGTCATCCTGGATTTTCTTCTGCTCTTTCTGTCCAATCTAATTTTTTTTATGTGCTTTAAGATAATTTAAAGGTGCTGAGTTTAGTAGATGAAAGGATTGGATTTATTGACTGGTTTGAATAGCAGAAGTGTAACCTGTGCATTTCAATATTCCCAGTGATCTTAAAATGCTATTTCCAAAATAATTCAGAGTATTTTCCACACCTTTGGCATTCAGGATCTTTCACATCTTGGCGATTTAGCGCTGCATAGATTTAAACTGCATTATTTAAGATATATACACAACAACAGCCCAAATGTACTCCATACTAACTTAAGCTTAGTTAGGAGCCATTTTTAATGTTTTCTTCTGTTTTTTTAAATAAGCAAGATAGTCAGGAAGGAGTCTCAATACTTTTACTCACTTTGGATTCAATGCATGCATAACCATGAAATGCAGGCTGAGGCAAATCTCCCAAACCTTATTTAGGCTTCATGCAGCTTACATTTGAGGAATCATTTCTATGTTTTCAGTGAGTTGGTGGACTGCAAAACATCCTTTGTCTTAACTTCAGGAATAATGTTTCTGAATTAACTGCTAAGGCAAACTTCAGCATTTGTGCATTGGATAAAGTCTGCTGTCGTTTCTCTTAAAAAGATAGTTTTGTGTGTTTTACTCCAGAGGAGGATTTCATGCAATGTCTTAGGTGAACGAATGAATTGGGGCTTACAGCAGCGGTGAAATATTCGCTGATGTCGAAGGCGTTGCCCTGTTTTATTCGCAGTAAGCCCAAAACGATGAATTTGTTCAACCAAGAAGTTTGTTTCTGATATAACATTATCAAACAAGTATCAATTTTGAAGAAAAAAAGATGTTTTTCTACATTTTATTAAAATAAGGCATATCAAATTAGCCTTACAATTCTCAATGATCAATGGAAACCCCTTTTGGCTATAAAACAATCAAACCTTCACCACATTTTTACATTGTTTTTCACTAATTATCCTTAGTGAAAAGTTTAAGCTTGGGAAGTTTCCTCACCGTCTGTCTCATCTTTAGCTTCTTATAGAGATGATCACATTTAAGACAGAAATCCTGTCAGGCCACTGCCAAGTATTAATATTCGACCTAATATAGAAAAGTTTGTAAAATTAGACTTTAAATGTAAATTTGATGGGTTTATTCAAATTTTCATTTGAATAAAATGGTGAATAAAATGTTTTAGAAACTTTGACATTCAAACAAATAACCATCGAAAAAGAATCTCGTTTTCTTTGTATGTAGATGTGACTTTCTGAAGTTTCATTCGGATCGTTTGAATTAGTTGCTTTTTTTAATTTTTTTTTTACATAAAACAGTTACATAAAAATCTCTGACTGAGTAAAGAAAACACTTCTTATTTAGGCTGCATGTTCAGGTGAAGCCTTGGATCTATTTGCGAGTCCTTGGCAATGAAAAATGACAGCTCACATTTCCCACAAGAAAAAGTCTGTTGGTTGGACCCTTTCAAACAGCGATTTCCGTTGGCCGTCCTTTAAATCACATGGCCTTATCCCCCAAGGCACTTAAAGCTTTTCAGTTTCTACTCTATACAGTATCAGAGTTGACATAATACTTCAGATATATCGTCTCTGGTTTACAGCTGGAGGTGAGGTCACCGTGATCTGTCTTGTTGTTGTTGAACCTGGATGTAACAGGTTCTGTCGGGCTTGTGCTGCCACACAGGAGACAAACCAACCTAACATGTGTCCACATCTCTGACTGTGATATTAGTCTTTGCAGTCCTACTGGACTGCAAAGACATGTTGAGTTTTTTTTTTTTAATCTGACACAGTCAACATGTGCACTACCACTACTGCTTTAAACAAGGTGGGGTAAAGATACATGTTGATATATGAAAATGGAGAGAAAAAAAAAGTCTGTGTGGTGATATGGCTTCAAATAATATAAAAACGCAAAGTTTGTTCTTATTATGGAGATTTTAAAGTGGGAGTGGTTTTTCTTAACTAACTTTTAACATTTTTTCCTAGAAAGGTTTGTCAAAGTCTGATGTTTCTGTCATATATGATAAGATCTGGAGCCGAAACTAGGACTCCACTTCTGTTGCTGAAAAGGACAAATTATAAGTACAATTGCTCAACTATTTATTTCGTCTCTTTCTTGAATGTTGATAAAATTAAAGAAAATAATCTCCTGCATCAGCGAAGGAAAATAAATGACGTTATTCTAATAAATTAAGAAAACTGTATCCTGTGTGTGTGTGTGTGTGTATCAAATCAAGATTTCAAGACTGTTTATTAGGGTTAAGCTTGTTTTAAACATTTGTTTGATGACCTCAAACATTTAAAGTTGCAGTATGTAATTTTAATACTTGTTAAAACTATCAGTATGACAGCGTAGGATGAGGCAGATAATCTGTTGAAAAGTTCAGGTCTGCCTTTGCCTCGCTTCATCTAAGAACAACCAATCAGAGCCAGGAGGCGGGACTTAGCACTGTCAATCATGTTTGTTTACACGCTGCTCACAACTCCCCACCCTGTGAGTGGGCAAATACTTTTTTTAAAAGGCAGGTCTGTGGATTTACTTTCTGCTGGAGAGACTCCAACAAATGTGTCCAGTTAAAAGAGGCAAACCAAATCATTTTGTCTTCACACTACATAATTGTTCATCTTTGTACAGTGTTTCTTAATCTAAAATCTTTTTGCATGTTGAAAAATAAGAATGAAGTGTACAAGATGAGCAAGGACCAACCATTCTGGCACAGAGAACAGAATGATGTGGGGAGGAAAAAACATGTAAATGGCTCCATGTATATAAGAAGGCCACTCTGCTCTCAATGAGAGTGATCACTAATGATTATAATCATGCCTTTTTTCCAGAAGTGAATTGCAGTTAAAGAAATCGCAGCGTGCAAAAATCTCTGCATCCTCGTCATTGTAAAGCTTCAGTGAGGCACGCAATCATTGTTAATGAAGGGGTTGATGTTCCCAAGTATATGCAGTGCATGACACGATCGGGATCAGATGTTTGAGTGGGCTTACTGGGTTTGTTCCTTTCATAAAACACATTCACGACTCAAGCTCAAGTTTCTAATGCTGGCAACTGCCAAACAAGAAGAATGTAAATATGAAGTCAGATATTTATGTAATTCTTGCATCTGTTGTGAAGTTGATGCTGCGTGTTGTGCAGGTTATTGTGCCCCGTCACAGCTGTGATATCCAACTTTGCAGCTTTTATGGACGCAACTTTTTCCCAAGTATGAACAGGAAGCATTTTCTGAGATGTTTTACACCAACCATAGCAGCGCACCAGCTTTTACACCCATTGGGAACATTTTGTACCAACTTTTACACCTAATTTTTAAAAGTTATCATCAATCATCTCCTTATCGTCTTTTATTAGGAAATGAGGTTAGTGTAGCTATTTAAATGAGTATTATAGGTTGAGAATGTTTTTTTTCTATCTCCAAAATGCTCGAGAAAAAAAACTGATGTGCAATGGGGATGAAACGGCAACATGCGGATTCAAAATGGACATTACTTATTTTTAATGTGGAAAAAAAACAGTGAATTGTCAAGTTGTTCGTTTGGTTCTGATGCTTCAGCTTTATTTTGTTTGACCCGTCCAGTTCTCAGTGTTTCGTCCTGTTGTGTATTTATAGCTGTGTCCTTATCACAGTGTCAGCTGCCAGTTTTACCTTGATTTGATCTCTGCTCATCTCTCCTGACCTACTTCCTTTACTTTCTTTTGGATTGTGCTTTTGCTTCATCTTCTGAATCATTTTCATGCCCTTTGCAGAATTTTATACTTGGCTAGTATTCGCCCGGTATCCACAGTAAGTTTTCCATCCTCTGACTAGTGGCTAATGATTTATTTATGTTTTTTTCTTTGGTCGTGTTACTTTGTACCCTGGTTATCTAGATTTAAATCAACTTCAGTACAGTCACAAATAACAAAATACAGTGGAGTTTATACTAATACCTTTTGAGTCTATGTGGGGACTTTGTTTAGTTAATTTTTTTAAATATATCAATAAATTACACCACCAGGTACACCTACCATGTATCCTATGCAGGCCTCTGACTTTCCATCTCATGTTTGAATTCTGTTTCTTTTCCACGAGAAAAAAAGTTTGCAGCACAATCTGTGAATGTGAGTTCAGTCCCGCTACAGTCCACCGTACAGCCTGCACCCAGTAGCAGCAGCTTGGACGGGATCCAGTATTACAGATATTAATGGGCACACTTTAGGCAGAGAGGGAGGATGAATGACACTATAAAAGAGAGGAGAGTGAAGAAAAGAGGCAATTGTGTATGTTTGGGTGTGTTTGCGTTTGTGCATAAGACACAGAAGGTTGTGATGTCCGTCTTTGCACAATATATTTGACCTCTGAACACAAATGCAGTTAATGTTCCGATACTATTAACACAAAGGAAAGAAAAATGTGTCCGATGGTGTATTTTACATATTTTAAAAATACTGGTTATGATCCTTTTTGGGACCTGCCCTGGTAGCGTCACTTATAAACTGTAATCAGTCTTATAACATAATCATCAGTATTTTAAATCTAAATCAGCGTGGTTAAAAGCCATTGCATTACACTATGCTTCATGCAGAGGGTCTGGCTTTCTGCTATTGAGAAACAATTGCTTCCTGGAGGAGTGGACTGTGTTGAGGTTTTAAATTTTACCCAATTGCTGATGTTTGCCTGTGACGTAAGAAGATTAGCAGAAGACGCCGGCGCATCCAGAGCCAATCTGAACCACAGGGCTGTTGATGTAAATTCAATGTTTGACTGAATGGCTTCATTCACTTCAACTACAGGCAGACTGCAATTCTCAAACAGTGCAGAAAATTTACACCATTCAGTTCTACTTCTGTTCGCTGATCGGCCCGGTCGAAACCAGAGGCGATCCATGCGAAGGAGAGCGAGCTCAAACTTTTCTGGAAGCAGAACTTTTCTTGAGTGGAGAAGCACAGGAAGGCAATGACATGACATATGGGTGACCCAAAAATATTAATTTATACAACAACGGGACCAATAAGAACTGTAAATGTGTTAGGAAAGCATTCTAGAATATTTAAATTCATATTTCAGGATCATAGCTCTGGATGAAGAACTACATATTTCTTTATAGGCGTAGCTCATTTTATTGAAAATGTAATTTATTTAGCTGGAGTAAGAGATCTGGATTGTCTCCTGCAAGCTCAGTCTTTTTCACTCTATACAATAAAGTTCAAATTCACCACACTGCATTTATAGCTGTCTATCTGGACATAAACTGAGAGGAGTTGAAACAATACTCATTACATTTTATGTTGCAAGTTATAAGAAAGCAAGACTCTGTCTTGTAAAATATGTACATATACATCTGAACTGGAATGGCTTTGAAGTGGAAATATGCTATCCATGCACTGCTCAGTGGGAAAACATTGTCTGTATATTTATAAAAATATACATATCATCTGTTGCATTTTATCACAGATAATGTGGACAGAATGGTGGAGTTTAACATACACAAGGGAATCCATAAAATTGTTTTTTGAAATTTTACAAAAGTCATTGAGATCAGTGAGAAGTAAAAGCGACGACCAAAGGAGTTCATGTAGTATTTTGGCTGCTGCAGCTTGACTCACGACTCTCCTCTCTGTAATTAAACTCTTTTTGGGCTAATAAATGTGGTTCGAACAGAGAATTGGAAACCAGAATAATAAAAATGAAAAAAATAAATAAATAAAAAAAGGAATTTTGGGGAAAAATAAAAACACAGCTTTCATCAGCCATTAACAATTAGAGATGCAATAAATGTTTGTCCATTTGGCAGGAAATTTCATCCATCATGATTTAAAAATGAGATCATTTGTAAGAATGTAGATCATAAGATGCTGATGAACTATTGTTGGTTATTTTAGTAAATTTCTTAAGAAATGCATGTAAATGTCATGAACTTTAATTACAATGTTCATTGTCAAACTGGGTCTGTATCAGCATAAACCTAACTAAATGACTTTGTTATTGTGGGACACATCAAACCTGTCATTCTGTTATTCACGCAAGAAAAAAGGATCATGAGAAGTGAGACCAATTTGTAACACAGGTACTTTTCCATTCCTGATCTTTTATTATAGGATTGAAGAAATACAAAATCTTCTACCTACTTTGCTCTCATTTTACGCAGTAATTACATCAAATTTTTATCTTGATATTTATTCAAAACACACATTTGATCATCTCTATAAAACTAAAATATGCTCCACTGCAGACATCACTATTAGTCGGACCCGTTATTCTGCTTTTGTGGGCAGAAGAAGATTATTTACACACACCGCTATGTTTGGTGACAGGATATATATGTAAGAAAGTTTTTGCAATACTGCCTTATGTGCTGCTAGCACATAGCTGCAGTGGACCTTTTAAAATAACTGCACACATCTACTTAGGCTTATGGAAATGTAGGATCATGAAAACATTGGGCAAAAAATTATTTCTTCTCCAGACTGGGACTATTTATCACAACTAATATGATTCCAATGAATTTCATTTGTGGGCCAGTCAGCATAACTCCCCCCCCACATCCAAGGTTGAAAAATTTCCGAGCTTCAGCAGACTGATTTTTTAAAATTTCAAACAGGATTGGAGAGGAGGCGGACTGTTATCTCTCGCAGTGCAATTACTCTGCTGGATTTTCTCTGGGAAGATTTCCCTTTACCACATCTATTCAAATGTTTACGTTGCTTCTTTGGTTTATTCTTCCTCTCTGTTTCCAAGTGTGTTTTGAGATTCATCTGTGTGGGCGGATGACAGGACATTTTGAAAAGAAAATTGTAATAGATGTCGCAGGTTTTGACACTAAAATGGTTTTACAGTTCATTTAATTGTTTAAAATCTGTTTCAAAAATCGTAACACTCCAATAAAGGAACAATAGTACACAGATCGGATTATTGTAGGAGGAGAAAATTGACTGCTGCTGCTATTTCAGAAACAGTAAAGCAGTAAGGAATGTTGGCTTAATTTGCTTTCCATTGCGTTTTGTGCTTCAGTGTGAGATTACACTTAAATAAGAGGGATACCATCTTGAGTCGCTTGGTTTGATTTCCTCCAAATACTCCTCGTTTTTTTCTTTTCTCACTCTCACTCCCTCTCATCCACAAGTTGACCAATTACAACAATGTTAGCTCTGTCTGTCTCTCCCTGCTTTGATAATTAGAAGTCCGACCGTGTTCTTCATTCACAAATTCCCCGCTCAACCATTGTTGCTCAGGGCCAACTTTCAGTTCAGATGAAGCCTGATTAAATTCAAGGCGCTGATTAGCCGCAATGGCTGTAACAGAGGAAAGGAAAGCGGGAGCGGAGGAGATGAGGGACAGGGGGTGATGCAGGGAGAACTGGCCTGAAGTGCGGATGCTATCCTCTTTAATCACTGCATAAGGCCCTGAAAAAGCCAACACAGCTGTTTCAGTCAGCAACACAAGGATTTGAGCCTCATTTTTTATGTGATTTTCTGTGGTTTACATAGGGGACAATAATTCCTGTTTGTTGATGGGATGTGTGATGTCTTGAGGCAACGTGTCATGTCCAATGTGTTGGGTGCAATGTTTTTTTAGCTGTGCTCAAGTTCTCGAATGCTTTATACTGATGTCTTCACAAAGAAAACATGCATGTGAAATGTTCACATTTTTACAGCTGCAGCCGTAATAGTGCTGCTGGAAAAAAACACTACAAATATTTTGTATCCTTTCTTAATTGTTAAATCAATATACCTTTAATATTGATATGCTGTTTCTGAGAATACTAGATGCATAACATAAATCTGAGTTATTGACAAGGCGACTTACATCCTCAGTCAATGACTTTCTGGGACCTCTAGCTAATAACCTCTATAAGCTACTTATAAGTTATTATCGGAGGGGTTTTGTTGATAATAAAAATCTAGATCCACATTTCACAGAATATTTTTGAGGAGTTGAACCTGGAGTCTGTTTTGTGCTCTGAGCAAAATGGAAAAATTAATTGACACAACAGTTAAGCCAAGTGATGATTACAGTGATGATATATTTGGCTCAGGTCAAAACTTCTGAGCCACATATAACTTAAAGTAGTCAGCTGAGCTGTTTCTGCTATTTTTAAATTAAATTTTTAATGTCACCTCAAACACTTTAGAAGACACGGGGCTCCAGTTCGGCTCCAGCTGTAGAAGCCAACAATTCATTTAGTGCAATCTAATATAGGGATGCTCCGATCAGGTGACGATTCCGATACCGATCTCTGCTGATCACCTGGATCGGCTGTTCTAGCAATAAATTCACCTTCTTTAGCCATAAATTACAAAATATTTGCAGGACCAATACAGCAGCTATTCAGTCAAAAGGACAAGTGAAAAACCTGCAGTCAGTAAGATAATATTTTAACAGTTCGTCCTCAGAGCCATAAATTATGCATAAGTCCAATAAATCTCACAACACTGCCTATATCGAATAATGTAAAGAAAAAAGAAATACTCATTCAGAGTTAAATGCAGGTTGTTACTGAATCAGAGCTTCCTGAGAGCGTGGCTCGCTGATTAATGCTGGTTCTGATTGGCTGGTTGCGACTGAGCGGAGTAATTCTGCAGAACACACAGAGGAGTCGATAATTTTATGCAGAGATTATCTGTCTCATGTTGTTACGTAGTGAAAGTTTTAATACATATGTAAAATCTTTGTTTGTTTAAGTTACGTGTTGCAGGTCTGAGAGTTCACTGCGGGTGAAGCGAAGTCTGTGAAATATTACTACCTGTAGCGGGTTTCTGCGGTCCAACAGCGGGAGCAGAACCAGCATATAGCTCTTATTTTCCGGGTTATTTGTTTAGCTTTCTGACCGTGATGCTCTTCCTGTAAGCGTCAGGAGTGGATTTTTGTCTTTATTTCTATGTCTGTGCCATATAATAATGACAAATTGTCCTAATTATTTTCATTTCTTGACAACAGTGCATTAGAAAATCCCATAATTGAAATGAAATTCCCATAATTCAACAGTTATTGAACCTTTAGGACTGCTGCTGCACGTTGTGCAATTCTTCAGGAGAGAAGGTGAACATGAGGAGGGAGAAAGCTTGGTGGTAAAATCACTACGTACCCTGAGGTGAAATCACTGGGAGGCCCAGTGTGTGGCTGGTCTAACGGCGGTCTTAAATCTGTCATGTCCTATGGCTAAATCCAGGGATGACTGTCTGTGGCAGAGGGTGATGATGGAGAAAGCTCTGCTTTAATTTGGAAAGCTGTTGAACTCTGTATTCTTCTCATATCTCTCTGTGACGATCAGAGAAACAAACTCCATTCAAACAGTCAAATGTTGTTGTTTATTTTGCTAAAATATTACATTTTTATTCTTAAAGAGAATTAATTCACAAGTTAGGTTGTGGATATTTTTAAACAGGAAGGTGATAATTATTTATTCCAGAACTTTTGCACCAAATTTGTGTCTGTTATTCAGCATTTCTTTGGTTTTTCAAACACTTATGACGATATCGACCACGGCCGATGCTGCAGCCCGTCTTTACTCTGTATTCAGAGCATTCAATATTCAATCTCTTTATCACTTGTTCATCAAATTTATCCTTGATGCCTGGTTCCACGTTATCGATTCGCTACACTGTTGGCCTTTTTCATGCTCTGTGTCACTGTAGATATTAAACACAGCTTCGACATTCTCGGCTGAAAGAGTCGGATGCTTTTGAGACGTAAGGAATATTTTACCTCTCTGTAAATTTACTGTTAGCAATTTGAACACAACCTTTTTTTTCAGGGTGTGCTAAAGAAATGTTATGAATAAAAATGCCCTCAAATGCATTCTGGGTGATTCTTTTTCACAAAAAGAAGAATATAGATTTGTACTTTAACGCAAATTGTTTTTGCGTCTTATACTTAAAAGCATTTTATGGTACGTTTGACCTACAGGTGTTTTCTTGGGAATTCAGACTTTGTCTTCTAAGAAGTAAGGCAATTACTGGCAGATGTTATATAATTTAGTTGGTCAAGCTACTGAGAGGCTTTAGGAGGGAGGATGGCTGTCATGAAACGACGGGTTTGACAAAAGGGGACCTGAGAAGATCAAATGGGAAGACGATGAAGTTAAACTCAATTTATTTTGAAAGTGTCCATTAATTTATTAATTAAATCATCCATCTATCTATTGTAGATGGAGGCAGAGTCACAGCCTGTGGTTCATTAAGGATTAAAAGCTTTGAGACTGCCAAAGTGCCACATTTTGTGGGTCGGTTAGTAAATTTAATTGTTATAAATCTTTCAATCCAAGTATTTCCACTCTGAGGGTCTGTGCATATGTGAGCACTGCATGACTGTCATTAGTCTTTAGTCTGACTAATAAACTTAAAATAAATTTCAAAATAAACATTGAGTATGTCATCGTTTTTCTCTGTAAATATATCTTTTTCTCTTGTAATGAAATTCACTCCAGGTATTGGCAGCAATCTGTGCGTACAGATAATCGTAATTATGATAATATTAAACAATTTAGTTCACAAATTAAGTTACAAAGTTGCGCAAAATTTGGGGACACGAGGAACACACAAGAATGTATTTATTGATTTCTACAAAAGCTTTTATAGGTGATGCCAAGATCTACTGAGACCTTCCTGCAGTTTTCCTTTCTTTGTCTGAAACCAAGAGTTTTATTGATTGTTGTAATATATGCTGTAATGTTCTCAAATGCTAATTTCTCTTAGTGTTTTTAGGAAGAGGTTCAGTCCATTCTTCTCCCACTTGGGCTGAACAATAAAGTCCATGAATTCATCAGACCAGAAGAGTTTATCCCCATATTTCCTCAGCTTATCCAGATCCTCTGCATTTAGCTGTAAATGTGTGGACCTTTTCTAACATCAATCTAAAAATGATTCTGGACCTTTTCCTAAAATGTGACTTTCAGTGTCCCTCAGCTCTTTTTCCTTCTCTTTGGAGAAATTTATATCACATTTCTCCCTCATAAACTGTTTTCTTTTTTCCAAAAAGAAATGCGTCTAATTATTTTTTTTGCAGGTGTGTTATTCTGTATGTTTGTGCAAAAACAAGGTCACTATTTTTAATCTTGCCTGCTAAGCTACACATGAATCAACCATAAATGAGCGCAGCCCCAAACTGTCAAAATCCATTAAGTAATTGGGAAGGTGACAAACAAGGCTAATGTTTTCCCCTTTTTTGCCCTTTTTTCAGGTGTGAAAAAGTTCGACAGCTTGTACCTTATTGTAACGAAACATTTCAGCAGCAATTGGAGGTCAAACATTAGGACCACTGTTGTTCAGCAACTCTCAGTTCATGATATTGGATAAGCAAAAAACACTGGATGACGAAATGATTCCAGGTTAATAAACCTAAAGTTAGCAGACCTCACATTTAGGGATAACACGTTTTTTTTTTTTTTACTGTTGAGTCCCTGCAGGAATCACTTTACAGTTTCAACCAGTCAGCATTCGCTTTTAAATAAAATATTTATATGTATGCGGAGAAACTTAGAAACAAAGAAAAGTAGCTCACTACACCCTGAAAATCTCTACGCCGCTTGTAAATCATAGCTTGCTATGTTGGTTTATTCCTCTGCGTGTACTTGAGTGTGGAGAGCCAATTTTGCGTCCTTCCCATTAAATCAAAGGATCTCATTATCTCATTCAGCAGTCAAAAACACAAATCACTCATTCTCCATTGCACATTAAGTACAGACCCTAATGAAACAAATCCAGTCATCAGTGGAACAAAACAACAGCTGGGTGATTGCACTTAAAACACATTTTCATTTACCACAATATAACGCCATCATGATTCGATCATAAAATTTAAGCCTCCAGGTCCAAATCCCAATTAAGATGATTGTTTGTGGTGGGAAAAAAAAAAAAGTCATTATTTTCCTAAACGCTAAACTTAATGGAAATGTGATAAAAAAGAAATGAATACACGAAATATTGCTCCCTAAAGCATCGGCAATATTGTCTCTCACTGCGATCATTGATCTTTCTGCAATATCAAGGAAATAATCTTTGGAAAGTTTAATGTGTACCTGTCTGGCAGACCCTGTTCCTTTTAAAATAAATTTCTGACAAATACAGGGACATAGGGCAAATAAATTTTTGCTTAGTTTTTTGAGTTTTTTCCTTATTTTTCTAATTTAAGTGCGTTTTGTTATGAATGTTGCCTCCCCAATGTATCCCATAACTAATCATATGTGGCTCATAATTAAGTTTCAGTAGCAGGAAAGGGACATAATCTTTGTTTGTGATTCTAATGTGGAACCCAATGATCCTTTTAAGGTTGAGGAAGCAGCTTTAGACTATTATGAATCACAACGTTTCCCTTTTGTTGTGCTTGGAAGAAAAAACAGCATGAGTAATATTCTTCTCTGAAGAGCTCAATTATTCACAACGCCAATCAAATTAGTATATTTTTAGATTGGAAAGTTTTAATATAGAGAAGCCCCTTTAAATATTAAAAGTATTTAAAGGGGCTTTAATATGTGAAATGCATTTTTTTGGGCTTTGAGAGCGACTGTTCCTTTGAAATCCTGATAATTTCTCCCTGATATTCCAAAGATCGCTGCTAGTCGCTGACTACTCAGACAACCCCGCTTTCACAACTTGTTTTCTATTTCAATATGCACAGACTATTTTAATGCATGTGCTTTTAGAGCATATCTGCACACCTTGTCCTTGAGCTGCCACTCACTAGAGAGCATGTGCACACATACAAGGACACGCATAGGCACACATGTACCTTTGCACATTCATTTTTAATTATGTTGATTTGATTCGCAGGTGGACAGCCCAGCAAGCATGCAAGGCTTTTGACCCCAGATCTTTTATCTTTAGAGGCCTAACTTTACTAGTCTTGGTTAAAATTCCCTGCAGCCACTGATCTTCACAGAACCATCCTTTCTCCATGTCAGCTCGTCCTCACGGTCAAACATCTCATCGGGTTTTGTCAGTGAAACGGCAGCGAACAAGGTGAGAAGGAAGTAAAATAAAGCAAAGCTGGAGAATTAATTATGAAATCTAAACAAGAATCAGTTAAAATAATACGTACATTTTGAAATACGTTGAACAACGACGAAAGAAGAGCGTTATTCAGGTCAAAAATCGCAGACAAATTGCTGCTTTTCAACAGAACGAGAACCAGGAAGTGTCTGAGCAAGCAAATGAAAATAAAATAGAAAATCCTCATCGCACTCAATCAAATTTCACTGCACACTAATTAGCAACAGCGTAGATCTTTTCAGAAATATAACATCCTAATAGTTTTTCATGATGTCCCCATGAATAGAAGATTGTGTGTAGACTGATAAATTAAGTCAAACCAGACATATTTATCTCACCTGAGTTTTTCATTTCAAAAACTTTCTCCTAATTTGATTAATAACAATTACCTGTGTGTCAGATACTGCTGACTACTTGTAGTAATATTAAGGAAGCTTATGTTTACTTTGCATGTGTGCAATAAAAGCCTCTTTCTGGCATATTGATGGGAAACAGTCGTACCTCCAGGGGTCTGAACAAGTACAAGTCTTTTATTTTCATTTGGTGACAACTAGATTGGTTTTGGTGGTGGTTATAACTCAACTGTTGATGTTGATGGGTATGAAAAGGGCATTTGAATCTTCATGCAATATTGGAGGTTTTTCTCTCCCTCTTTTTTTTTTAACCCAGTGAAATATCTGTGGCTTGCAGCCTTGCCAGCAGCAGGATTTCTTTGCAAAACGCATCCCTCTGGATGTAGTGCTGTGTACCATCTGCTTTCATAAAACCTGTCGTCGATTATGCATATATATGTGTGTGTGTGTCCTTAGGGAGGAATGCAACATTTCAGGTCATGCATTATAAATTACCATGAGCAACTGTTGGAAAAGTGGGCACTTGCTGTCCTCGGGTAAGGTTAAAGCCCAACAGGATTCAAAGGGATGTAGCTTTTGTAATGCAAGGCGTCCCCTCGACAGAAGCAAGGGCAACAGCGTAAAGGGAAGGCCTAACTTTCCTAGTCTCAGTATAACACTTAGCCAGCCTGGATAAAATAAACCTCTATTTAATGCTTCCTTTCTTGTCAAAACTACCCCAGGTATACATCTCCGTTTTTCTGTAAGCCTCCAGCATTGCATCACTCGGAGCTCAGTGAGAAACCTCCATACCCGACCTCTAACACAACGCTTTCTGGATCTCTTTTTACAGTCCACGTTGAATTTTATTTCTCCCTGATGCTCTGTTTCAAATTCTGTCTTTCAAAAAAATGTATTTATTTATTTTTTTTTCTTTGTTGAATCCCACCAAGTTCAAACTCTGCATTGTTTTCCTACATTTCACCAAAGGGGCCACGCTAAGCAAATAGGACATCTGTTGGCCAGAAGAAAGAGAGAGGTAGAGAAACAGTGGGAAAAAGAATGTGCGCAGCTGCTCTTTGGTGTGTCTAGTGCAGAACTGATTTAAGGCCCCAGGCTACAGGAAGAAGACTGCTCTACACTCCAGGCACGTCCCTGAAACTAGCAGCAGAGGAAGCACTACTGCCATTCACCACCATCGACTGCAGACGCCTAAATGAGTCTGTTCTGTCCTGCAATGCTCGACGTGGCAGTCTGCCACTTACTTAGCCTCTCCAGCTCCCAGTATGCCCCGCCCCCACCGCCTGCTTTTTCGCAGTTCATCTATCCCTTTTTTTTTTTTTTTTCCATGTCTTTCAGTCCATCACTGTTACATCTCAAACTTTACAATTTTCATGTCTTTCCGAGGAGCCCACCATCCAGACTGGCAGACTAGTCTAGTCAGGCGTTCAATCTTCCTGTCACCATTTACATTTTTCCATCATGTCCGGCTGGGGCTCTCCAGTCGGTCGGTGTCCATTTATTGAGATCAATTTGTTGCAAGGCCTTTCATGATCACAGATTGTTATCAGGTTCATAAGAACATAACCTGTTACCTAAAACTACACACCTCGTACAGAAGTATTAACTAGCAACGATGAGAACAAAATATGCATGGCGGTGTGGGTTCTCAGAGAGAAAATGGTTTGGTGGGGGGTTTGGTTAAGTCTCTGTGTTTTTCATGTTTCTGATATCCCTTTGTGACCTCTGAAAACGGGAGAAGAGCGTAGCTGATGTCGGATTTAAAATGGTGTGACAGGTTGTGAGCTCTGAAGGGTTCAGTGGGCCTTGCAGCTAGCTTGACAGCTTTGCGCCGCCTCCTGTGGTGTGCATTCGATTCAGCTCTAAACTTTGGGTCATTGCACAAGCCAGAAGAACATATGTACTTTTGAGATTATGTGCAGAGGTCACGATTAAAGAGAGACTTTAGATTTCTCGAAGTGGGGTTCTGTTGAGAAGTCATAAGTTCTTGGCATCATGTCGAGGTCCTTTTTGTCGAGATCAAGAAGGATTTCAACCGTGTTCAGGTTCAATTGACTCGAAACCCCTTTTTAGAGAATTATGAGGAAACCCTTAACCTGACTCATCAGATGCCCATCGATGCAAATTCAACACATACCAAGAAGAAACATTTTCTCCCCATCCTGCTGTCATGGTCTGAATAAAATCTGATGGAAAAAATAAGATAAGCTCAATCTGAAATACTCCTAATGATCTTCTAGAAGGGATTTTAATCAAATTTGTAATTTATTTTCAAAGCCCCAGTTTAGCAGCAGCAGCATCATTAGAATAATCTACATGTCTGAGATGGTAAATTTGTTGAATTACCAATTTGCCCTATTATACATGATGCTGCTAATTTGCACCATACTTAAATGTATTTCTATTTTATGTTGTATATTCAAATGATCAATCTCTTCCTCCTTCAGCCTCTGCTTAACAGAAACATCACAATTAGTTTCTGCGCTTTTACATATGTGACATTAGTTGTGAAGTGGGGCCATTTAAACTGAATTAAAACTGAATTTGTGCACAGAGTTAAAGAGGTAATTTACGAGTGAACGAGGCAGCCTACAAAAATTAAATTCAACAAACTTTTGCATTTGAGAAAAAAATTCTCAAAATTTGTCATCCATTTTATTTAGTTATTCTACCAAAATTGGAGGAAATGTAAATAAACAAATAAACATTGGATGGAGAAAACTGATGCAAAATTCTGAATCTCATTATTCTGGGATTTGGTCAAGAAAATTGATTTTGACAATCGTCTAAAAATGTAAGCATGTACCTCATTTTTGAAGCAATCCCTCAATTATGAAAAACTTGTACGAGATCATTTAAATGAAACATAAAAAAAGAAGAATAACTGTTGCTTTTTGGATGCACAGTGACAAAAAACGTATAAGGGTTTACTAATTTCCCACTTCACCTGCAGCAATTCTTAGCTGCTGTTTTGCAGTTGTATTTATTTCACGATCAGCTACAGGAAGTAGCTGGTTTTGCTAAAGCAAGAAGAGAAAAATCCATATAGCTCCACCACTCTGTGCGTGTTACATTGATTTTCTTGATGACTTATCAATTTGCATGTGTTGTATTCCTGCAGCAACTAAATTTGCACAACATTTTGAGGCTTAAATCAGAGAAAAACCTGCTTGAAGAAAACATTTTTATCAAGCTGAATTAGGACAGTTTTTCACAGCTTAGAGGCAGAGAGGAAAATATATCTAGTTTGGGCTCTTGTGATTTTTATTCATGAGACATAAGAAAAAATTTGATGGTGTTCTTCATTGTGCATGAATGTTTTCACGTATAAATACGACCACAAACATCCGTGCACATGAAACAGACTTACCTGGAAGGCTAAATGTTGAAGAAAATGCACAAGTTTTGGTCAATTTGGTGTTGACAGCTTTGAAAAACGCCTGACAGAAAATCAGTTATTTTGTAATTTAACAATTAATAAAAATAATCAGTTTACCTGTGAAAAAAGAAGTTCTGCCTAGCATGCCACTTTTTCCTCAGCACCACTTATGCTGCTGACGCTTCCCTTATTTCTTCATCTTATGTCAATTAAACTCCTTTAACTGAAACCGGTCTGGTGGGTTTTACAGTGTAACGTAAAAGATTATCACCAATCTTACTCCGGCTTATTCAATCAACATGAAGTTTTCTTCCGATCAATGGACTGTTAGTCAAGCCAGAAACGTCTCACACGCTGCCAAACATCAGAGATCACGCTGCGTTCTTTTTTTTTTTTACAGAGAAAATTTCCAACAAGAAAATGATGGACTGCGTAACACTTAACGCAATCATTTGTGGCCAAAATACGTGTTTTTTGGCAGCAATTGGGAGTGTTTTAATACTAATAGTAGTTAACAAGGGTGTATTCAATTTACTAATTGGCTCTGCTTGTAGCGCTTCATTAAAGTGATTGCTTGGTGCGCTTGTGTCGCCTATACACCGACTCCACAGACTCATCCACTTCTGAGTATTTAGTTGTTGTTTTTTTTCCATTTCTTTTTGTGTCCAAAAGGTGAATATAATGAATAACTTGTGCCTCGGAAAAACTCACATTACAGTCGTAAACATTGATGTATTTTATGCGGTTTTATGTGAAAGGCCAACCAAGTAGCTCACAAACTGTGAATTTTTCCAAATGTTTATTTTTCTGTAAAGTGTGGCCTGCATTTGGAATCAGCTCAGCACATCCGGTTCTCAGCAGTTTGGTGCATCTACTAACTGGGTTGTTTTCCAGTTGTTATTTGTGACTCTTAACTTGGTTAATCTATGTTTAACATGAGATTTTCTCAGGTCTCACGTGTTAAAAACCAACTTGCTGAATAAATGCAACCACTATTAGTAGTAAAAGATCATTCTTTTCGAGTGACGTCATGACATCAAAACTACAACATTCACTGTGTTGCATGTTCATTGTTGTGTAAATAACATCAGGAGAATCTATATTACGGACTTACTGTGACTAATTTCACCCCTCCCCAATAACTAATTTCAGATGTTTTAATCTAGTTGTACTAAAATAAACCTGTAATGCTTCTTATGCATATAAATTGCAAGGTAGTTTCATTCTTTCAAATCTGTGGGGAAAATTTAGGGATGACACCAAGGACCTCAAAGACATGGGTTAGCACTCTTTGGACTGGCATGAGTCCTGAACTTATTTCAACAAAACAAAACCTTTGGGATTAATTCATTCTCGCAGCAGAAAGGTTCCCATAAACACACTCCTAAACCTGGGGAAACGTTTCCCAGGGAACCTGAAGCTTTTTTTTTTAGCCTGCCAGTTCATAGAATTAGCCATTTGTCTTTCAACACGTCAGCGTTTGATTCTTCTGAACATTTATTTTATTCTCAAATTACATTTGGCTGACTTTAGACTGTTCTTATGCAAAGAGCTGTCGTCCAATTGTGTGTTGCTTTCTTTATGGTTACTTTAATTCTCCTTCTCGTGTTTTAATGGTTGCTCTCCAGCCTGGGTGGGATAATATTGCTTTGCAACACTGTGCATTAAGATCTGATATATTAACTTTCTGAATCCTCAGTGTTTAACTGAGTCGAGTCGCTGTTTTTGTTTTCAGACCCAAATAGAGTTGCACTTTCTACAAAATGGTTATAATGCTACAGCGGTTGAATGAATTTGACCAAAAATAGGAAGATTGTTGTTAGGAAACTTCTTTTCCTGGATAAAGTCAGAACATTTATACTGAAAATGGTTCTCAAGTGATGTAATATCAATCACATGCAGTCAGTGAGAAGCAATCATTTGAAATGTAAATATATTCACTGGCCACTTTATAAGGTGCAAAGTTCAAACTCCGCATCAGATCTGGGAAGAAAGGACCTTTAATTAAATTTTGCCCAGCATGGTTGTTGGAGCCGAACAGGCATTTTTTAGGAGCTACTAATATGCTGGTCTGAAAAATATAACTCATTCAGTCAATTGTTATGTGATTGAAATTGTTTTCTTAAGGTCAGAGGACGCCAGGTTACCTGTTCAAGGTGATAGAATGATAACAGCAGCTCAAATAAAGATTCGTTTTAATGAAGGTGTGTTGAATACTAACTCCGGATGCGAAACACTTTAAACCATGACGCAAACGGACTACAGCAGAAGACCACACCAGGTTCCACCGCTTTCAGCTAATGGCAAGAGACAGAATATACAATTTACACAAACTCAACAAGAAAAACGTTCCTAGTCCAGAGACGTCTCATTGTTTACTGACTGAGCTTCATGTTAAGCTCACATGTTGCTGACTGTGTTCCTGCCTCGCATCATCAGAAGTGCAGCAACCGTGTGACGAATACCAATCAAATTCTCTGACCGACTCCTTCCAACACCTTGTTTAATCTATATTTAATCAATTTCTGCAAGATGTTGGCTGGAATATCGCTGCAGCAGATTCCCCCACCTTACAATGTTCAAGACCTAAAAGGTCACAGAGTGAAAACATTGCGGTGACCTATGAGAAAGAGAGCAGTGAGGAAAAAGCCATCACATTATTTTCATTACATCATTTAACAACAGTTTTGACATTGCACTATGTTCAAATACCAACTGCAGCATTAACAAGAGTTTTTATACTTATATTTTAGGAGTAACTAAGTGAGCATTGCTCTTACAACTTTGGATCCATGAATTCATTTTGATATTACCGCAGTTCTTCATGCCTGTATGAAATGTTATTTATTTTTAAGAAAAACATGAATGCTTAGTTATGCAGGTTTCATCCTGCAATGATCAGCCTTGAATTAAGTCAGGAGTCTGAGCAATTGTGTATTCATAAAAATGATTTTAGGTTCTTTATTTACCGTTGTTTGTTTATTATTTGCAGTTTTTGGTCAATTAAATCTCAAGATCTTTATCGGTCTTGATTACATGGAATAAAATGGCTTCCTCTGATGCCTTGTGACAGCAAAAACAAAGCTTTTTGCTGCCTTAAATGTGTTGACACTGCATTTATGACGAGCCAAAACCAGAGTCGCTGCTGATGTTAGTTACAAAGATTGATTTTAATGGACAGAAATGTAGTGCATAGCAGTTTTACTCCTTTGGGCAATGTTTATAGGAAATAAGTTCTGTGCCTTTGCTTTTCACGGAGCAACCTGCAGCTTAAGACCAAGAAAGATAAAATAATTGAGGGAAAAGTCGTAAGGAAGACGGGGTCGGGGAGCAAAGCATGGCGAAGGAAACAGTCTGCAACAACATCTTTATGACTTCAAGTTTACCTTTGTCAGCACTTCTGAAGTTTCCTTGTTGTTTTTTTTTATGCACACTGCCCAGAAGAGAGACATTGATTTCATCTAACATTTTATTCTGGTATTACTATAAATGATCTTGAAAAATACGTTCCATAAAAAGCCTTTATTAGAGGCAAGTGGATTTTACAGCTGAATTAAAACGTGCTCTGAACCGAACATTTTTCTCCCATCGACTTTAGCAGGAATTTTTAAGGCTAAATCATGCATGGATGTTTATGTTGTTCTTCTGAAACTATAGTACAGACTTTTTCACAAAAGAATATAAGGTTTGACCAGATTTTCCAGTAAAACGGATCCAGTAAAGACTTTATCACGAGGCGTAGATAGCTGAGAAGCAATCAGATCCAAGGTACCAGCCTGGGAAAAGTAGAATGTTTTTCAACATCAAATGTTGAACTTAGCATTTCAGGATATGAGTACATGCTCTTGGTTGATCTGTTCAGAGATTAAAAATTGAGTTGTGATGCCTTTAATGAACATGGGGAAATATGGAGGGATTGGTGCATCTCTAATCATAAGCTACATGCATTTGGTTCTGCAGTACCAGCTGACTGTTCTGTTCACACAGCTGGTAAACACAGGAAAGTTTGTGGTTGTAAGATTTTCTCAAAACAATGTTCAGCAGAAAATGCTAAACCTTAAACTTTTGATTGTTTTGAACAGAAGAGGCGCTAAACATTTGAAGCAAAGCATCTTCAAGCAATGAAGAAAGGAAGCCCGGTTGCCTCCTGTTTATGCCCTTTTCGAGACTTAATATGATCCAAATTAAACATCTAATAACCTCATTAATGAATAATTCAGTATTTTCTATTAAAATCTCAACTTCTGAGTGTCCCTCACTTTTCCGGACAGCTGTTCATTGAATCTACTTGATGCCTGGTGTGTGTATTTCTGGCGACTTTTGGAAACGCAGTAATTAATCTGAGGTCGTTTAGATGATCAGTGCTCATATTTTGGCAGGCCAGATACTCAAATGATTCATAGATTAAAGGCGAGATTCAATCACGCCCTCATTTTTCAAGCTGCCCAGTCAAAGCATGTGTGACTCAAGATTTGCATGTTAGAAGATCCCTTTATTAATTTAGTGGGAAGGTGAAGATCGGAGCTTGATGTGTGTAGAGAATCTTAACATGTGTCGCAGCAGGTTCTGCACGCCCTCTGATGATTTCACCCCGGTGCTAATTGACAAGGTCGGTCTCCAGGGAGAACTTTAATTCTCTGCCGAGTACGGGCGCCATTAAACCGCAGTGACGCGAGATTAATGCTCATGTCGTTAGTGACATTTGCTTTCTCATTTTCTGCAGAAACTGTCTTGCAATACCATCCGCTGAGGTTTGCTGTGAAGGATGAGCTTCAGAGGCTCTTTCTAAGGAATGTGCAGTGACAATAAGAAAAATGTTAGATGTGCTGTTTAAACAGGAAGGCAATCTGGCTGAGTAAGGGACATGCCACAAAAACCAGGCCATCAGCAACACAGCACTGTGAACTTTAAAACTCTGGTTTACAAGGCAGATCATGAATTTGCTTTGTGGTTGATAAACGACCGTCCTCAGCGTTAGTGATCAGGCAGCGGAAGAAGATGCTGCACAAGAAACAGCAAGCCCACGGCTATAAAGATTCGTGTGGAATTGTAGGATTTATTTTAAAGTTTGCCGTATAAGTTGCTCTGAGATATATATATTTTTTTTTTATGCATGTTGGAATTTATTCATGCTCTTACGGTGCAAGACAAAAGTCTACGACATGCTTACTGATCCATTTTTAATGAGTGACTATTTCCAAAGCTGCTGTGTGCTTTATGAAACGTTCTCTGTTCTTTTCAGACGCTTAATTTTGCATCTCTTGCCTCCTATCTTTTCACAGGGGTCCAGCGAGCAGCACCTCACCTCAAAGGAACCAGACTGTGTGTCGGCGTGTACATTTACACACACCTCTGCAGGTGCTGGCTCGCGCTATATGTGTACGTGAGATGACGAGAAGCTAAGTGACTACCACAACCACGTAGATCAGACAGCCCTCTGTGCTGCAAGATGGATTAAAGGCCCACACCTCAGGAGATCAAAGGTAGGAGCGGATGTTTTGTAATCAGCAGCCACTCACCTGTTCTTTTCAATGACAGCATGAAGAGAATGAAGCGGGGAGAGGAAATGATGAATAACAATGAGTTTAAGGACGAGGTCTTCCTGCCATCTGTGAACTTTGGGTTTTGACGTTGACGCCTGTCAGCTGTGTGCATGCGAGACCAAGTAGTGAAAGTTTGAAGAGTGTTAAAAGTGCTGCTAAAGCAACATTGGCAATAAGGTTTTCCTCCTGCTGCTTCAGGAAGCAATTTAAACCCGGTTTTAATAAACCGAAATTATGTCAGAGTCTAACCAGACAGTCAATCATGCAACCGTTGTGCGTTCGGTTTATCCTGAAAGCCAGAAGTCAGACATTCTTTGCATTTTGCAAATTTCAAGACATGGATTTGCTTTTTTTTGTGGACACTGACCAAGCGAAGATGAGTTACAGCATTTAAACACTTAAATAAGACTGTCCCTCACAGATTCAATAAAGTATTGTATGGATGACTAGTTTGGGGTGGAGATGTACAGAGGAATTGGCTGATGGCCGGACTGGTGATTATTCAGCTTGATTGGATTTGGCTGGTGTAAGTCCACATAAAAAAAAGGATCATTTTTTCAATAAGCTAATGTACCATAATAAACTCTACCAACTCTTAGTGATACAAGCGCTCATTTGGTGTAAGTAAGTGGCACAATTATTCAAGATGAATTTATTTTGAGTTAATATGAAGTTTTAGAACCGACGTTCTTTAGTAGGTAAATAGTTCTTGCATGTTTTGAAGAATCAGTGTGAGTAAAAATGGCAGAAAGAGAGCGGTGTGTAGGAAACCCTCTCCTGGTGGACAGCAGTGGCTTTCAGAGTCAGATCCTCCATCTTGATAAACGCTCTGTCTGTTATTTTGAGGAAATGTTCAAAGGAAGGAAAAAATAAATGCAGGATTTCCAAATTTGGTAAGTAATCATTGAATTGTTGACTAAAATAGACTTCGACACAATTATCTATAACTACACAACCCCAGTTGCATCAACAAGATATAAACTGAAATCAAAGGAAATTAAGGAAAACGTAGGAGTTCGTGTTCAGAGTCATGGATGTTTGACGTTTGGATGAAAGATTTATTTACAAAAGGGAACAAAAAGCTGCTTAATTGCCTGAACTTTTTCAGAGGAAAGCGAGTCTGCGGATGTTTTGTGAAAGCAACAATTTGCTTGATAATCTTTCAATAGGAGGAATAAAATGTAAAAATAAAATAAAAACATAAAAAAACTCGCTGGGTTGCATGATGTTGCGAAAATTATGACGAAGGCAGCACACCATGCAGTACACTCTAATGCAGTGGAATCGATAAACAATTAGTTTGTCTTCGTGTTCATATGAAAAAAATAATTAATGGAAAATGGAAAGATTATGTATCTTATTTTTGATGCTGTTGACAGGGTGACTAATTTGGCTCTTTGTAAAAGTGCTTTTATTCAGGTTTTGGCAGAGCTGTTCTCTGACTTCCTTGAGAATCGTCCTCATGTGACTCATGTTGCCTTAAGATTTATTATTTAATAACGTTCCTGGTCACGTTGTGCTGTGATTGTAATAAGTGTTTTATCAAATGAAACATGGCTCTGCTCTGCTCTAATGAGCTGATCCCCAATTTTAATTTCTATTATTTTCCGTTTTGTTGTCTTTAATCCAGTTGTCTTTGTTCAGTTGCAGGAATTTATATTTTCTCTAAATATCCAGTGGATATCGCAGTTTTATGTTTGCAAAGCTACTCTGCTGATTTTAAGTAACAAAATGTCTCTTTAATTGCAGTCGTGGTGTTGGAATAGTTAAGTCGTTTTTACTGGCAGCTGTAACATTTTTCATTTTCAATCAGCTGTTTGGAAGGAGGGTCAGAGGCTGAGTCAATGTTGCCGGTAGCATTGTAGCACAAAACATTACAATATCAAACGCTGTTTTTACATCGACTGCTATGTTAAGTAGCAGCGTGACGATGCCTCCGCTCCTGGCATGAATAATTGATGACTGCTCACAGCAGGAGGGACAGAAAGACGTTCAGTGTTGTTGTCATGTCATCTTAAAATATTGAGCTTTTTCAAGATAAATAAATTACATTCAACTAAAATAGAAGGGTTAACAAAAACTAGATTAGAAATTAAGTTAAAACATTCTTGCTGGATTAATGGGATAAATCATCAAAAGGGCAAATGAGGGTTATTTCTCAAGCTGCCTCGTTTTGCAGCCGTAACCGACTTGGAGACGATCCTGCCACTTTACGACTCTTAATTCGGTGTTAGTTAATTTTTCCAATGTCTAATTCGGAAAATGTGTCTTTGCATTGCAGCAAAGGCAGAGCAGCTGTTGATGCTTCTTGGATCATCGGCTTTCTTACAGCGTTTTGTTTGAAAGCACGGTGGCTTGTCGGCTGTGGGTGGCCATTCTGAACGCTGCTCTTGCTGAGACACTTGCTTACTCTTTTCACTGCTCTATTATTCATGCGTCGGGAATACTGAGCGGTGAAGACATATTTGTTTTGCAAGGGTCTGTAAAGTGTTGCACATTTTTCTCTGGAGATCATACCCAATTACTTAAGATGCATGTTGTGAAAGACAGTTTTAAACAAGTTGCGTCTTCCTTCTGAGGAGTCTGTACAGTGAAGATGATTCTAAAGCTAATATTTGGAGTTGTGTCATAATACACTAAAATTATGCTCTGTTAGATTCCTGTAAATCAGTCAAAATACAGGAAATAATCAGTATTAAAATGCAATGTAGTCCCACAACAACTCGGTCCCTCAGTCTCCACTGTTCTCAGACGCTAACAGTGTCTAACAGGCTTTAAAGTGATAGAATAATTGTTTACAGTGCAACTTCCCAGGTTATGTTCGCTTCATTTTGCCCGATTTCTAAAGCCGCTCTGGACAGTTGATGACATAACCAATAGCAAAAACCTCAACTGTGTATAATTTACAACCTAAAAATGTTCAAATATCTGGATGATGTGGTCAAACAGCTGACTGCTGTGAGAATTGATTTTCTGAAGCTGCAGGTCATTTCCATAAAACAAAAGGTGTTGCACCACCATTAGGACGGCGGCTTTTCAAAGCTGTCAGTGTTGTTTTGTGGTGAAACTGCTGAAGGAACGTTTTTCAGTTCGAGAGGTTAATTTGAGTGGAAAATGGCCACGGTGTGAATTATCACTGGTAAACTTCAGGGCCAGCTTTTTGGATTGCCACCTTCTTCTCCAGTTTTCTAAATGATTTCTAAAAACGTGCTGCTATTGTGGGCTAGAGAAGGAACCAAGCCAAGAAAAAGAAACACCTCCACTTTTCTTCTTTAATTAGTTAGCTTCATTAGCAGACCATCTATACATGAGAGCACAACTCCTGGAAGGATTCCTGACAAAGCAATTTAGAACAATTTGAAGAAAATCTGGCAAGATTAGACACAGTTGAGGTAATGTAAGGACAAACGAGGGGTAACAACGAAAAGGTGACATCTTTTTTTCTCACTTAAATCTTTCGCCGTAATTAAAGACAAGAAAAACTTCAACCTTCTGTTTTGAGAATACTACATCCTAATTGGCCTAATAGCAAAGATACTGATAAACTATGGTGAGCTTTCTTTCACCTGAACAATTCTTTTATTTGATAAATCGTGAAATGATAAAAGTTTTTATTGAACTATTGTTCTCTACTGTCTTTGTTAAAGAGGAGATATTTCCTGAACATTCTTTTGCTCACATTTTATCCATCCTTGTAATATATATCCATACACATGTGGGTCTTTTTTTTACTTTTGCCGCTCACACAATTGGGTCACCTTGTATTTTTCTTTTAATATTGTCCAATTTTGGCTAGAACTCCTTTCTTTTTCTTTTTAAAGACAAGGAAGCCCAATGAGTCTAATGCAGTGTTTACTCCAAACTCTAAGCAAAGCTGTAATCATGTCTTTTGAATATGTTTCAAGGCTGCAGTCTTTTGCCTTTGCTGGATTTTTTATTTATTTATTTATTTGGCACGAAAGAGAAAAACTGAAGGTCTGATCTGGTTCACAAGCCACTGTTTCACACCAACAATGTCAGATTACGCTCTGCAACAACATAAACGTACTTTCAAACTCTGAGAAAAGGAAGAAATGTGAAAGATGGTTATAAAATTAAGCTACATGTTTTCTCAAAGAGCATTGCACATATGCATGTAGCAATACGGGCAGGTTTCATTACTTTCTAACACAAAGTGATAGAATAACGCAGTCTTACATGAGCAGTTTATAAACCTAAAGGATTTAATATGTTCTTCCCAGACGAAAACAATCCTGGTTCAAAATCCAGCCCAGTTAAAGTTTGCGAAAAAGAAAACTAACTATTTACGAGTTCAACCTGGAATAATTTCTACCCTGATGATCTGTTTTTTCCATGGCAGATGAAGTGAGAATGAAATAAAGATCGACCCCAGAAAAATATCCCAGGTTCTGGAAAAGCTTCCTGAGATGGGATTACACCTTTTCATCTCTCCTAAGTGCATAATCAATAGCGCTTTCCAAAAGAGCGACTTAATTCCTTTCTTTAAAGACGTAATAAACATGCAAACTGTTATAGTTGGGCTTCAGTCAGCAGGGAAAAAATCCACATGACGATGCTTTGCATAGCCTGGAGTGAAACCCTTTATGATACATAGCAAAAAAACAGGCAATAATTTCACAAACTCTGACTTAACGTTGTCCTTCTCTAGCTGGAATTTCTCTCCGATTCTCTGTGCCCTTTTTCTTTTGCCAAAAAAAAAAAAAGAAGCTGCAGAAAACCCACTGAAACGCATTTCTTCTTCTTCTTTTTTCATTTTTCTTTCTTCCGTTTTCTTTTACACAAAAGTGAAGACAAAGATTTGTCTTTACACCAGCTGACTGTTGTCAGGACTGAAGTGCAGTGATATGGAGGTTCTTCATTTGTGGCTGCAGGACAAAAATCACAAAGCACAAACAACTGTTTAGTCTTAGCAAATATTCAATTTAAAAAAAGTACAAATAATTAAAAAAGCCATGCATATTTTTAGAAGATAAAAATTAATAAATTAATTTTAGCAGAAATGTTTTAGTTGATAAAGCAAACTGTGTGTTGGGCGTTTTTAATGGTTGTGGGGGAAAAAAAAAAAAGAAACCTTTGCACCGCATGACAAAGTTCACACACTCCACAGCGACGCGTCGGCTGAAATCACATTACCAACGGCCATGTGATCTGGTAACGGTACGGCCACATTTATATTCACACATGGGGCAAAACACTTCTCATGTTTTTAAAGCCACTGTGCGGCTCCAGTTTCCCCATGAATAAAAATGCCGGAGCACACGCTACGCTTTAGAGGCGTTGAAATTCTCCAAGGCGTCAGCGCCCTGTGAAACCCACTACTGACAAAATGTGACTTTTTGCTGACTTTGACTCGGGGAAAGTGATTTGAAGAGTTCGTTTCAGTTTCATTGCATAAGATTTGTGCAATCTTGCATAAGATTTGAGTGTTGACTATCACTGCGATGCAGATGGTGCACTATAGCCTCTCGGTATGCATCAACTTCAACATTCTTGATTGTGTCAGTGTAAATCCGGCTGCAGAGCCTTATTGGAAATGTTAAAGTAATCTTCGCTGGCCTTCCTCGTTGTCTCTCTCACCCCTCTCTGTAGGGTTTTTCACTCGCTTAACAAAAGCCACACGCCACATATCTGGTGAACTCAGCCTTTCCAGAGTAAGTTGCATGTCTGTGTTATAGATTTATGAATAAGAAAATACTTAATTAACTTTATTTCCCCCTCAGGCTGCTCCTGTCTTTGTTGCTTCTGGGTCTGAGTCTTTTTCCTCTTTCTTTCTCCGCTGCTCCTGAAAAGTAGAGATAAGACCCACTGATGTTTGTCTGCTCCCTGGCAGATTACTGAGGCAGACAGGTACAAGGGCTCTGGCAGACAGTAGCAATATTTGTGAGGCCAATGCAAGACTTAACTGGAAATGCTTGAGAATCCCATCCCAGCCTTTTTACGCCATCTGGCTGTCTGTGTGGCCTGGGTTTGTGTGACCAGTTGCTAAAATGAAGTCGAGTAGAAATCTATGACAGTAAAGCTGTCAAGAGTGGCGTAATGATTTTTACTTTTTGAAACCAGTAAACTGCAACTGTTTTAATCGTTGCTGCTTCTGCACATAATTATGTTCTTAATTCCCACAATTATCAGTTGTTCTAAAGAAAAATACAAGAAAACTTTTTTTGACAACAGGCCGTTTTGACAATATAAAATCTAAATGTATAAAAGTGTATTATGTTTTGTTTTTACCTTTATGTGCCTCTTAAGTATCAACCTTAAACTTGTTACTGATTGTGGCGAGTGAAATATTTATATTGAGACATTGGTGAAGGTTAAGTTCAGAAACCAACCAAAAGGCAGGAGATGAACGTTTGAAGACGGTAACCTCTACAGAAAAACACCGACATTCCTTTTGCCTTCTTCCTTCTACATGTTTTATGGCACTCATAAAATTATTAATGTAACACTTTTCAGCTAAGAACTTTTTCCAGATCATTTCTTGACCATGATGCATGGCAGAAATTATTAAATGGGGGAAACACAAGACAAGACATTCCAACAGTGTTTCTTTCTAATAAGCATCATTGATTTTCTTTTTGTGATCAATAATTCTTGAATCAGCGGTTGCAAAAGGTTTGGAGCGACGCTTGCCAAACTGTCAGATGTGAAATTATTCTGATAAATATACTTATTCATCAGTTTAGGTCGCCCTATTAATACCCTGCTGAGAAAGTCTTATGTGGATAATATTTTTAACGAATAATAACTTAAGCAGGAAGATAAAGAGCTTCAGCTAGAAGAAGGTTTTGTTTTATTTATTTATGTTCAGCCGTTGACCTTCATGACCTTCGGTCCGATGTCTGCAACTTACTTTGTGTCCCAGCTCTGCTTGTTCTCCTGCTTCTCACCTGGGTTTTTATTTAGAAGTGACGCGCCAAGATCATCTTTGGCCTCCATTTATTCCTCTTCCTGTACGCAGCCCTGCTCTGCATTCTTAAGGAAGCATTTAAGATAAACTTGAACTTTCGTTCTGCTGCTCTCCACAGCTGAAGTCCATGAAGCTGCTACTCTGTGCACCACCACACAGCATCGAGCGTTAATGTGATCAGAACCAGTTAGCTTCTCCCCTTAACTGCTCCAGAATCTGCTGCACAGAGCTCTGCAACATGTTTGCTTGTATTTCGTTACGAGAGGAGCAGGGGTGGCTTGTTCTGCTTCGCTTCCACCTCTGCGCTACAATCCGCTCGGCCTGGACGCGGCGCAAAGTGTGAAGTCGAGCAGCTGACAGAAATACAGACCTGTTGAGGAAAGCTGTACCATGTAAACAGATTTAAAAGCTAAATGATTCAGCTCTCATCTGTAACCTAAAATCTCTGCTCCAACACCGACACAACTGCTGAAAACTTTGGTCACAACAATCGAGAACATGCGAGTCAAAAGCACAACACGGTGTAAAGTGTTTTTAACAACATTTGTCACAGTGTGCAGGCCTGCCGTTTTTAATTGTTGGTCAAAATGTCCAACGATTTTAAGAGTTTCATCAGACAACAGTAATTTACTCCAATAATGTCCGACTGTCTGATGTGATTTTGCAAACACTGCTTAATTAGGAGTTTTATTACCTCTTGCTGACGGTTTGAATGCATCAGGCCAGTTGTTTCTGCAAAGCATTGTTATCGAACAAACAAATACAAAAGTCCTCCAGAGAGAGCCACAGTTGAGGGGAAAGTGGTTGAGAGCAGCAAGTCGTAAAAATATATATGTGCAGCAACAGAGTCATAGAGGCAACACAGACCTTAAAGATGATCAAATGGCTACATTCTTTGACTTTTTTCCTGCATGATGCACCAGTTTCAGACTCAGTTTGAGCTGTTTAATTTTTTTTTGCAGCGTTTTGTTTTATGCCTCTTTTAGCAAACACCCTCCGTTTGTACCCTCTGCGCTGTTTGATTGACTCCTGTTTGATCAGAACTGTTTAAATAGTAGCTTCAATATTTATGCAGCAAACGGCGATGATACTGTGTGACTACGGCAGAACAGAAATAGTTCATTGCTCTACACCATGTGGTAGACAAGCCCTTGCACATGTCTGACAGCTCTACTGGAAAATTAAATCAGAGGCAGAAACAGATGTACAAGCATGAGCAGAGGACAAAGAGTGACAAATGATTTTATACCAAAAACTCTTTTCAGTGTACATACAAAACAGTCGGAGAGAAAAAAAATAAGCAAAACTCTGAGGCATAACTTGCAAAGTAAAGACAGTTACTGTTGCTAAGAAAATAACTGATAAACCTATAATATTCACAACTGCATTAATGAAATACAGATACCTGATTTTATTGTAAGAGTTGCTTTCATCCCAAACAACTTGATATACAACTGAATAACAAATGGCTACAGACCAGGGTTCCTTTGGTGCTTTTCTGTTTATAATCAGTGGCAGCATCTGGCCTGCTGATTTTCAGTCTGTAGTATGACAGATGTATAGACCTTTGGGTCATGTAATATATGGCTCTGTCATCTGCTTCCTGGGAAAAAAAATAAATAAATGCGAATAAAACCGACCAACAAGCAGCAAAATGATTTGTTTAACAAATCATATGTAGGGTTGTGTTTGAATTGTTTGCTTTGCTTGCTCAGAAGGTTTATCTGCTTTTGTTTTGCACTGAATGTGGACAGAAAGATACATTTAAAGCCGTTCATTCACCTGAAGGTAAGAAAGGTGACAGGCAGCATCTTTACAAACGTTCCGCTGCTGAAATGAAAAAATATCTTGTTTTTGAATGTTTCCAACAAAAACCTCAGGAGCGCTGCATGCATTTGTATTCAGTCCCCTTTGAACTTTACCCCTAATTAAAATCCAAAGCCTCAAGAACAACTATTAGTTGACCTGTCAATAGAAATACTTTTAGCCACTCCAAAACAACCTTCATCATAGCTTTTGATAAAGCTCAAAAGAGTTTCTCATCCCACAGATTTTGTTTTCTAAAACTTATAGGACTTAATGTTTGACATGACTTTGCTGCATTGTTACGCTCTAAACTGTTTAGTTAAACCCTGACCATTCATGTCAGCGACAGATTCTTAATATAACAAACATTTTCACGATGGTTTAGAATTCTGATTATTCTTGAATTGAAGTATTCCTCTTTTCTTTACTTGGAATATTTCAATGCGTGTCTCAAACATGGAAGATTAGCGTGAGCTTACATCATCATAACAATATCTTGTTGTGACAATAAGACTCTGTCTTGTTTGCAAACACACTGACAACGTGTTTGTTTGCAAACACACTGACACAAACAGAATAAAAATACATGTTTGACTGATAAACAAGGGCATTTCTCAGTTTAATCTCTTTATAATGTGTAACTGTGTATGTTTGACCGGATGGCAACAGTTTGTGTTCATAATTCAGTGGCGAGCTGAAGCGATGCGACTCTCTTGCCTATATTTTCTGGTTGATGTTATCGGCACCAGATGGCTTCACAATGGGAGGATTTTTATTATCCAATCAGATTTATAGAGGAGTTTGTGCGTTATGAACTGACCGCTTCAAACAAAGTTGGCGCTCAGTTTGATTTAGCTTGCCCTAAAGAGTAATACATTTTATTCAGTGAGACGCGTCTGTTTGGACGGCTTACGTCGTCCAAAGGAGGGACCACTGAGACATTCAAAGGCCGGTCCGAGGAGTCGGAGCGCCAGGCAGTGTGAGAGTGACCTTCGTGGCCAAACAGCAGCTGTGTGTCAAGATACTGGCAGCTGGCGGCAGCAGACATGGGATTGTGACAACTGCAACTGCTGAGCTCCAAATCTGGTTCCCAGAAAGAGGTCAGGCAACAGGTTGGTTTCAGACCAGACAAAGGCTCCCTCTTTTCAAGTTTACCGGCGCAGTTCAGTGGGAGGCCAGTGGACCGACGGTGTCCAACTGTGACGTCATCTCTTTATCCTATGCAAAACCTTTTCTTTAAAATTAGCTCGTATGATAGAAAACAAGTTAAAAATATATGCATTTAGGCAGAACATTCATTACTTGGTTCTTTTGGATATAAACCTTAATTAGTTGCTTTTTTTTTTATATTTGTTAGATTTTGTTTTGATTTTTTTAAAATTTGTCGTTAAATAGTGCGTTTACTAATAGGTTGATTGTTGATTCTGTTTCTGCATAATTCAAATAGGAACATTCAGTTTAATTGGAAATGAAAATAATTTGATTCTCAAAATAAATATGTTTTGTTTAATCATCATTTGATTCCACTCAGTGGCTCAGTCACTCATAGAGACCGTTTATAGGCTGGTGAGGTTTTTATTACATCAATTTAATTACAAATGTGGACAAATCTGTCAATGACCAAAACGCCTACAGTGGTGCTAAAACGTGCGTACCGAGAACATCCAGCTGTTCAGCACAAATCTACTGCAATCACTGATGTTTCTGATGGTTTTTTTGGGGAGGAGGTTTCTTCTGCACATGTTTCTTTGAGTCAGTGGCCATGTTGTGCTACTCTGTGGGTGAACGTAGTGGCTGTTCAGTGGCAATGAATATTTTTCTCAGGGCACAGGTTTCTAGAATTAAAGGTTTCGAATTGGACAGAAAGATGGATGGTTTTCAAGGGGAGAATTATAGATAAGGAAGAAAAGAAGACCTGAGGGGACAAAAATTAAAGACCACCCACTATGCGGCGCAGCGAAAAAGGATGTGGAAAAATGGGGAGATAATGGCGAGTAGAGAAGGACGGGCTCAGAAACTCAGAGAATGAGACCAGCTGAGGTCTCAGTGAGAGGAACTGAGGGAAAGGAAAGAGATTTATGATACTTCAGCTCTTTGAAACTGTAAAGCAGAGAAAGAAGTTGATGAATGACTATATTGGATAAAGTGGTCGCAGCATCTTTCAGAACACAAGAATGAAGGGCAATAGCGGGAGGAGAAGACAGAGAACAGCTGGATCCAGTGGTGTGTGGTGAGGGATGGTATTGTTTTAACTTTGGTGAACACCTACCTATCCTTTTCAAAAAACTGAAAGAAAAAACACATTCCTGCTCACACCCAGACTGGATGCTGTCGCTGGTGCAGCCTGATAGATGGCTCACTTTGCCTGGCTAATACACTGATAATGAGTTGGAACATGGCCATGTGCAGGCAGGTAGGAAGGGAATGGGTTTCCAATCATCAGGGAAGAAAACCAGAAGCGATCCTTTGACAAAAAGCAACTAAAAACACGTTTTCATCAACCAGTTAGAAGAGAATATGCAGTAGGACGAAACCAGTAACTCGGGGTGAGAGAAAAGACTATGTTCATTACAAGAAGTTGATGTTCTGAGGAGAAACTGTGTTCTGTGGCCGACCGAGAAAGATTGATGCTACATGCAGTGTGGGTGTGGGAATTTTATTTGTTACAGTTGACCACAGTTAGTTATTGATGTGTTTCATGCTGTTTTTGCTCATTTTATATTTTTGATCCTTTGTTCCGGTGGTATTTAAGCAGCTGCTGTTCTTTGTCTTCAGATCAGTTTGTCTGACTCATCTGACCTCAGGTGAGTCAGACAAACTGATCTGGGTTTTATCTCAACTCATTTTGCACTGGAGTTTGAGTCTTTAACTCCCTTTTTGACATTATTAAATTGACCATTTTTCCCATATTGAATACCTGTTAAAAGATAATCTAGATCCTTCTTGTGTTAAGAAGGATCTAGTCTGTTTTGATCTTTTGTTTTGCAAAGCTTTTCGTCACACATTTAAATTCTGACAGGCGAGGTTGAAGTTGATTTAGAAATATAAACCTTTGACTTGTGTATTTTGAGATTTGTCCTCCCTGAGTAATATTGTCTGAATTACAATATGTCCCACATGTAAATGTTACAGTTGTCAATTCTATGAAAAAAGAAAGTTTTACTTCTGCTGTATTCGTTTGCTCATGTTTGGTTTCTATGGCGCACAAGAGGAATGCCATTTGGGGCTGAATACAAGACTTTCCTTTAAACACACTGTAGCATTATGAAAACATTTAATTTAGCCTCAACATTCAAAATATTCAAAGAATGCATTTGTATTCAGCTCATTCTCATTCCACACTGTAATGAAGGAAGAGATGGGATGAATGAACACAGCTCACGTGGCATATTTCCATTCTCACTGGGCTTTTAGTTTTCACTGAGGCATGAACTTCTTTCCCCTGACAGCGCAGGTACAGAGCATCTGTGAATGGCGGGAAGACAGTTTACCGTTGAATGACTCCGGTGTTTGCATGTGAGCGACGGGTCTTTATCTGAGCTCTCGCCTGCTGATCAAAGTTGAAAGAGGGTCAGGTTGAATTAAAGACTGGCTAATTAAAATGTCCAGCGAACATGCCAGCCCTCATTTCGTTTATCACCTCGGGCTTGCCTGAGAAACAGAGAAGTGAGATGTTAGTGAAGCATGGAAACGAGAACAAGGTGTGTTGGACTTCACCTGATGCTGGAGCATAGGTTATTTAGCAGGTTGTGTTTGATACTTATAGAGCATACGCTGTGCTGTGGCACCTTGTGGTAGTAGACTTACAAGTAAATGATGACATTACATGAATTTTGCACAGCTTTGTTCACATGAATACACAGCACTGCAGATTTGCAAACTGATGTCCCAGAGAAAGAAATAAAGCTTGGAATATGTGGCTTTTTGTATCCTTCATGCTTTGTTCACTACATTTTTGCAGCATAGCTTCTCAAATCTTTAACACTTTGTTCAGAACAGAGATCTGCTACAGTCTGGTTCTTGTCGAGGCGTACAGACATTAACAACATTTTCTGGGTGCTTTATGTCTCAGATCATCAATTTAAATGTTAAATTTAAGGGTTTCTAAACACTTCTATAGAATATTACAAACTGGAAAAGGAATGCATTAAATGTCAATTTTCTGTGGAAAATATCCTTGTATATGTGCATTATAAATATCCTAGAAAATGGTAGAACTTTAAGAAGACAATTTATGTTCATACTGTTATGTCTTGTAAAAAAAAAAAAATGCTGTTCATAACTAGTCATGCCCATATAATTGTAATGGATAATATGAGATTTAGAATAACTTTGTGGGAGAGGCAAAGAGTGAAGATAAAAATTCACTAAAACACAGTAAGTATTTTTAGAACTTTTTCTGATCAATGTTCTTTGTCTGGAAATTGGATCAGCAAGAGTTGGCTAAAAGAGGCACTCCTACAGAGTTACTGAGTTATTTTTTGTTTTGTTCTCTTATTTTGTTTTGTTTTTTTACTTTTTGTTTGGTTTCTTGGTTGAATTTTCTTAAGTACTCAGGTTTGGTTTTAATCCCATGGCCCACTGAAGAGCAACAACAACAACAATCCAGCCAGCAGAAATTTAGCTCCTGCACTCTTCCTTTGCGTTGTGAATGCACATCTCCTGCTCTGATTGCAGCTGGTAGGGACTCCTGCGCAAGGACTGGGCCACCTGTCAGTGCTTTGGTACGTAGGATGACTAGCTAAGCTGCTTCTGCTTTTTAGCTGGCAATATTACCTTTAGCTGTTGTGCTAATTTGTGATGCAAAGCAGACCATCAAGATACGGGGTCTAGACAGGCAACTATTCAAGGGCTATGCAAGATGGACACATCTAATATCTATTTCTAAAAAAACAAATAAACCTAATGTAGTTAGACACAAAGTTTGACTTTATTTTTCACATTTTCTGTGACGTACTTTTACAGAGGCATTCAGTCATTCGGACCTATGCATGTCCACAGGGAGCTGCGTAACCACATCAACTGAATTGTGCAAATCGGTTTATCTGTATTCATTAGAATATTCAGGGGACTAACAAAATGGAATGCTGCTTAGGAATAGAAAATAACAATAATAATGAGGAAAGAGGAAACCTGCGCCATCGGTTTGTGCAATCATCAAAGTGTGCGTGTTTTTTTTTTCTATCAGCAGATTTTTTTGTTGTGAAGGTGTTTGATGCAGACTGACACCGGGAGCGAATCACCCTAATGAGATGCCATGTTGCTCCGCGGAAATGATTACCTCAGGAGGAGAGGCATTAGATTGATGAGGGCAATCTTTTCCTCCTTGCCTGAGATGCACCAGCACCTTCACCACCATTACTGCACCATTTAGGCAAAGACAAGCCTCTCTTTGTCAGACCAAATGACCCGTAACATTTCCCTGGAGAGTTAAAAGGGGGGGAAATCTGTGCTGCGCCGTCGCAACATCAACTGACAAAATCAATTTAAGCATTGTGCTTCTTACTAGAGATTCACTTTTTTAGGTCATCAGTCCCAGCTTGCCTCTGTGCATGCTGATCACCATGTTCCTCAACACTACCGGCCCAGCAGCTCTCAACTCCGAATGAAAGGCTTTTCTCAAAAGTAAGCGGGGCATATACATAACAGTTAAAGCATGTTTCCCCTCTTAAAATATTAATGCTGATTAATCGATGACTGAGGTTATTGATGCAATAAGGGATGATTGCTGAGTGTCCTCTTTGTTACTGTTTGACCCAGCCTTCTGCGATTGCCTCGGAGAAAGCTTGGGCACCCATTAATCAAGACTTGGTTGATCGCCTCCCGGGTCAGCAGTGACCTGGGAGGGAGGCTAGTGGAGGTGAATGCAGCAGCCGTTTAATAGCTCGCACCGGAGAAGCCTTTAAAGTAGCAGATTACAAAGGCGGACGTGGAGGTCTCCGTTTGCTCCTCTGGAGAAACACTGGAAACAGTTGATGCAGGACGAGATTACTCGTCAGTACATTCAGACTTCATCATTTTAATTAGATAATGAGCAAAGATGGCAGATAATGAAGCAGTTCTTGTGCGGAGTATCAGTATCATAGATTGTAATGAGCTTGATAAATGTCACTGTTATTACCACAAAGATTTATTTCTACCAAGTTTTGCATAAATGTTTGCAAAGGGTAATTCAGGGACACAGCAGAGTTTTAGTGGAACTGATATAAATCAATTTGTAGTTTTAGCAGATTGTACCTGAACAAAGCAAAAGAACAAGTTCTTTTTTGTTTTGTTTCAGGTTGTGTATAATTTTGTTTCTTAATCAATAGTTTGGAAGATTAGGTTTCTATGTGATTAAAATGTCCAGTTTTAATATACACAAAAGTTACATCCTTATTCTTTTGTAAGAATTATGAAAGGTCTTAGTATGCCAGACAACTCAATCTTTTAATCTTTTTCAGTGGTTTAATGCGAAAAGAAAAACCTAAACTGCAATGATATGTAGAGTTATCTTGAGTCTCTTCAGACAAGTCAAATATTTGTGAACTTTATCTGCAACAGCCCAGAAAAGCAGTTCTGCACTAATCTGCCCACATGCGAGGCAGATGGTTTTGTTGGTTTATAGCTTCGTAGGGCTTCTTTTTAGCTGCACTGCTGGGCTTATGCCCAGAAAAGTAAAGCAAAAACAAAAGCAGAGGGGAATCTTTGCTTATATTTTAAGGTGAATGTGATGGATAAAAGGGAAACGATCACATGGAGAAGAACTAATGTCATGTGAACATCCTGATAAAGTATTTTGCAATGCTTTATCAAACATCTGCTAAATCCACCACTGGAGGAGCAATCGCAAAAACACAAAGTGGTTTCCACACAACATATTTACTTTTTGTTTTTTAAAGTGAAACCACTTTCTTGAACAGTAACATTTCCTTCTGAGGAGTCAATCCAGTATATACATTTAAAAATTCTTCATTTGAAATCTGACTGTTCCTCGTTTTCCTCAGGCAATTTTACCTAAGTATCTTGTTAATTGCTGTCTATCTTGAGACAGTTTGATGTCCAGAAGCTCAGACTTTCTGGTTAGTGGAGTATTAAGGAAGCTTAAGCCGCCTCTGTTCTAGTGGTTTCTGTTCTGACCGAATTTCATTTAAAAAGCTAAACCCGGCTCTGAGGCGCATCCTGGGGGAAACAAGAGTCGGTGCTCTGAGGCCGAGGCTTAACTCTGGAATTTGATGTTTTACTTTATCTTAAGTGCACCAGCTCTTTAGTGATATGTCTTACTGTGTAATGCATGTTCTGAACACTTTTCATTGAGGCATTTATCATTGTCAAAGCTTTATTTTAAATACATATTAGAAAATGATTTGCAATTATTACTCATCAGTTGTTAAAGTCAATTATTTTTATTAAAATGTGTATTTTCTTACTGCTTTAATTTCTTAAGCTGTTAGTAGTAAATCCATTCTGCTTTCAACAGAAACATCCAGATGGGGATATTACGTTTTTTTGTAGTTATAGCTTTATAAGTTTCATCTAAGTTGCTCAGTATTTGTAGTTTACTTCTCTGAACAGGTTTGATATGCGGCATGAAACTGTCAGGGGAATTTTGTTTGGTTGTTGCCTTTCAGAAAATAACATTACAGATGAAAACAGGTAATAAAGTCATTATGTTTTTAATTTTATGTAGTGGCTCTATGTTATTTAAATCTTGAAGAATCTTTTATATTTTCTGCATGTCTGCAACATTATCATGAACATTAATAAATTCAATGGGAATTATTTTTGGAAGAGTGGTGTTTTGTCATTTTATTGGTCCATCTTCCCAGTGTGTGTTGGACTTTTTTTATTTTTTATTTTATTTCTTTACCAGACTTGTTTGTGGTGTTCAAGATTTTGAGTTGTAGTAACTGAGAGGAATTTGGAAACGTTTGATTTCCACAGAGGATGTGGATACGTTGCCATCTTCAGGTCCAGATCTTGAGCATTCATTGGGACTGTTTGTAGCCGGGCCTCATGACTGCAGAACTGAGGACATGGTTCTCAAGTGGGAAAACATGGATTGGATCATCTCTGTTTACCTCAGAGTAGCTGCATGTCGTGTCTTTTCTACAAGTGATAGTGGGATGAAGATGGATAGCTGGGTTCTCTGTAGTTATATGGACATCGCTCTGGTCTGTCATGGTAAAGCTCTCAATTTACCACTCTTTGTTTTACGACCCTTACCTATAATCAAGAGTTATGGATCGAGACAGAAAGAATGACGTACTGGATGTACACTGGATAAAGTGGCCAATTCTGCCTTGGCGATGAAGAGCTCCATCATCAAGGGACTAGAGCTGCTTCTCCTCCCCACTGAAAGGAGCCCAGTTAGGCTCAGACATCTGATCAGGACAGATCAAATTGAGAATTCCCCCTGCACAACCCTGTATGAAGACTATCTGATCCTAAACGGACGGCCTGCCAGTCTCAGCGGCCATCTGACCACCAGAACTGGTTGTGGAAGCAGAAACCTGACTCAAGGAGGTGGAGGACTGCGTCAGTTTCAACATTTCTTGCTCATCCATATTCATCCTTCAGCTGTGGTTTGCAAATTAATGAGCAGTGTTTTTTTTCTGTTTGCTAATCTTGTGATTTGTGTGTGTGTTTCTGTGGCTTGCTAATTAGTGAGATTTTTAAAAAATTATATTCATAAATCAACTCCTAGGAATTCTTATGATCTTTAGTTGAAGTCCGAATTAACGTCAGTGTTAATCCTAAATAAATTGTGTCCTGGACAGTGAGTAATACGGTTTTGCATGAATCACGGCACGGTTCAGCCCCCACTTACACTTACAATGCCACCTCCAAATGTAGACGATAGATGGATGGACGAATGAGAGCTACATTAGCGCCTCAGACTTAGAGTCATGGTTTGATGTTGGTTATATCTCAAACAGTAATCATACCCAGATAAAGAATCTTGACTTTCTCCATGTAGTATGAAAGATCACAGCCCCGAAATGTTAACAAGAAGCAATGAATGGAGTAGGAAAGAAAAAACTTCTGTTCAGAGACACGCAGCTTATGAATGTTCTTGGTTCCTGCATTTCTGTGGCTTACATCAGCTGCGCATTGTGTACATAATAGTTGTATGTTCTTTTCGCACCAGCTTTGAAACTGAACGAGTCGATCCAAACGTGGTGTACACTGCCAGACTGACATTGGTGGCAGCTCAGATTTGAATGATTTCTTTTTCATTTGCCAAGGTTATTTGTCATTTGTTGTAGGCTAAGAATGTTTTTATGTAAAGTGACAGACACAGAGTCCTTGAGCTCAACAGTTTTTCTGTTTTACAGAGGTAAAACCGATCTGTCTGACACATTTGCCTTTGTATCGCTTCTTTGACCCTCTGTAACCTTTGTGCATTTTCTGCCTCTGACATATTGGGTCCTTTTTTTTTCATTGCGCTGGCAAAAAACACATTCTGTGCAGACTCCAGTGTTATTTATAGAGAATTCATTTTTCCCAAAGGTTTATGTTCTCTATATCAGGCATTGTTCAAGTTGTTCAGTGTCACTCTGACTAGAATAGAAAACCAACTAATACCCAGTGGAACAACACTTTCCAGTGCTTGTCAGTGTTTTAAACATATTAGAACAAAAGTTTAAAGTTATTCACAATAAATTTACACAAATTGACAGAAATACGACCACTGATGTATGAAAAACACTTTCCTGCACTGTTACATTTTGAGTTGGAAAAACATTAATCCATGTATTAGCAGTGACTTGGAGTCAAACTTGAACACAGAGATGTTTCTCCCTCTATTTAGCACAACAGATCATGATTTGATATGATTTGATAGAAGCAGACCTCACCACTGTTATCCTTGTTAGAGCTGCTCCAGGACACTAAGAAATATCATGAATCACAGAAATAAACACACCCATTAAAATGTCAGGTTTTTATTTGGGGCAACAGTGGTTGGGGGGGGGTAGGAGTTTGTCCTGTTACAGTGGGTTGCCAGTACAAATGCCGAGACATTTTACCCGCCTTGCCTGCTGGCAGTGGAAAGCCTGGTGGTGCCAATTGAACGGCAGCCTTGCTGAGGATGAAGACAGGGCCTGGTCCGGATGAATCAGCCTTACGGTTTTGATGTGCAACTTATTTGTTTGTCTGCCATAGAAAAGGGTTCAGCGCAGGTGGCTTCAGTAAAATTGCCAGAAGAATCAAAAATTGTTCCACCAAACTTTTACTTTCACAAATAAACACAAGTCAAACCACTTCCTTTGAAAGACTTGTGAAAACCTATGAACTGAGAAATGTATTTTACTTAAAATATAGTTAAACAATAGAAAAAAGGATATAGTTTGTGAAGGAGCACAAAGAATGGACCCACTGAGAAACAATGGGAGAGGATTGTTATTCTTGGCAAAACGATTCTCTTCTCACTCACACTGAGCAACAGTGTCCATGCATGTGGCAAACAAACTGCCATCTCTTTGTTTCCCTGTCGGTGTAAATGCAGTCTGACTCTTTTCGTTACTTTCCCCAGGCTACATTTATCCTGCCTGTGAGTTTCCCAAATGAAGCCCTATCTACAAATCTCTAGCTCACCTGAAATGCCTCATTCCTCCATCAGTCCGACTCCCCCATTACGCCATGGGAGCTCAGTTTCACCTCCTACACAAAAAGGGAATATAAATATATAGACAAGCACTGAGTGCTGTTTATGCCAGTGATATTGGATTGGTTGATTTAGCAGAATGTTTAATACATGTAATGTATATTTGGACCGTAGCCCAATACTGCCAAGACAGAGACCTGGGAATTGTTTGGGGTCATGCTTGGCAGTAAAAAATTGTTTCACGGACTTCACTCTTTACTGTCATGGCTCGGTTGGTCGGTCAGTGGAGCATGTAAGGGCTGTAGTTTGGGCCGATTGACGAAGAATGTTGTTCTGCTGCAGAGAGGTTTGTTGGGATTTATGTAGGCTTGGACAATTACTGTATGTGATTTGTTAGGGCTAAAGCTGAGGTAAGATGAAATGTTTGGCACTGTAGTCTGTCTGCTTCCTTTTCTGCTCAGTTGAATAAGTGAAGAAAATGATGGAGGGATGCTGCTGGACAGAACACCGTCATGCCTCAGTTAGTACTTTGGGAGCCTAACAGCGACTGCACTGCTTTAGACTTGGGCAATGCATAGCTGGGCTTTAATCCTCTTATTTTTGAACATTATTCGCAGAGCTTGTTTAAGTTGATCAAGCTTTAATGCAGTCTGCAGCCACACTCCTGCCATGACTCTAGGGAAAGCAGTGCTGATCCGTCACTGAGTCTACAGAATGCGACGAAGTGGGCGAAACGTTACGTTTACCTTTCAAACATGCCGCCTGGTCGTCTTGTGTTGTTGTGGCAGCTCCGACCTGCCCAAGCACACATTGTGCCTGACATGGAACAATGCTAAGCTTGTCGGCATACTAAACCAATGGCTATTGGATGATGTAATGGTGATACAACAATGTCTGGACCTTAGAACATTGTCTCGGGTTTAATAAACCTCAGTTTCAGGTAACCGTGTGTCCTGAGGTTACAGTCACCGAATTTACTGATGCAATACAGGTAAAAGCTTTGTGTTATCTGGTGGACAGGAAGGACACCACCAGTCTAAGAGAAGCACAAAACGAAAGACTATTTGGAAAGACTTTCATTGATAAGTCATGACATTATGGCGATACTGTTCTGCGAACAGAAGAAACTAAAGTATGAATCTCAAACAAAGCTGGGTTTTGTCATGTTTGTTCTTCATATTCCTGGCGCTGTTGCTGGAGAATTAAATATATTGTCAACTTATTATAGCTACAGCAAATTGGTTTGTTTTAGTATGCTGTGACCTGCTTTTCTGAAATTTCCAGTGAGCAGTTCAGCTAAATTTCTTTTGTAATCACACACCTACAAAAATGTCCAAGTTTTCCAGGGACATTGCCTACATGTTGCACTGTTTGCAAGCTGTGTCTTTAATCAAACGAGGTTTAGCCTTCGGCTTGAGCAGGAGCATGATCATCTATTCCTGAATTCAGCGAATTATTTTTCATCAGTTAGCAGAAGATGAAAAAATCAAGACGACTAAATTTAAAGTGACCCCCAGAAGCTGTGTCAGTGTGTTGTTTTTACATGTAAATAAAAAACAAGTAAATTCAGTTTTTCCATTACAACACAGTTTGATTTTTAAAAAAAAAAAAAAAAAAAACCCCAGAATATATTGCAGTCAGCCTGGATACGATACTTAAGAAATTACCTATTCAATATGCATATTAGCAGTAATGGCATAGTTACTTTGGAAAAGTAACTATAATCAGATTACTGATTCCTCCTTGGAAAAGTAACTTAGTTTGATTACCGATTACTTGATTTGGAAAGTAACTAAGTTAAATTAAAAGTAACTTTTTTTAGGGTTAGGGTTAGGGTAAAAAGCAACTCATTCAGTTGCTTTTTACCAACGAAGCCACTTTCAGCAGCTGCCAACTACAGCAATCTGCCACCTGTGGAAATTTCATTGAGCTTTGCTAATTTTTAATTACAAGTTACTTTATAATGACAACATCAACAATGTGCCTCGACTTATGAGGTTGAAGTGAAGGGGAGATTGTTTAATGGTTACAACAGTACAAAAAAAAACTTTAGTAATTTAGTAATTTGTGTGTTTCTGTGTGCAAAACTATAAATCGGATTTTAAACCCCCTGAAAATAGTTTGCCTGTTGGTTACATGTTTTATTTTTTATTGTGATGAAGCAACTTTACAGTTTTGTCGGACATAATTTATAGTCTACAGAATTCAGTGTGTATATTTCTCATCTGGCTCTGTGCACATGAATGTTTTTCAAACTGATTCCTGTACTACCTGGCAGAAACCTGGGACAAGGAAAAAGCTGCAGTAGCGAGAACAAGATGGATAGAAAAAAATGAGCTTTCCATTATTTATGTTTCTCTTGCAAACTTTATGATGCCGTTAGGTGGTGTTGCTGTTGTCTTCTGTACCCATTTATTAACTGCTCTGCACTGCTGCATTTTAATGGATATGTCAAAGAGGACATTTACCTCTGGTGGTGCAGCAAAGAGCCAGTTTCTTCGGCTTGGTGAAACAAAGAAATGGATGATGCTCAACATTAGAGGAGTGCATCTTCTTAATGAGTTGGTTTGTCTACCGGTAAAAATCCAACACTCATTCAGTTGCTTTTCACCAACGAAGCAGTTTTCAAAGTGTTGCTCTAAATTGCGGTGTTTATTTTTTATGTGCAAACAAAAGATACAGAACTGACCTGCTTGGTTTTGAAGAAGCATTAACTCTAAAATGCCATAAGATCCCTTCTTTACTTTTTTCCTGGAGCTTTACTTGAAGGCAGCACACTTGATTTTTTTCACGACACAGGATAAAGTAGCATCTTCATCATTGTTACTTGCACCATAAATCATTTTACCCTGCACAAATTAAAACATTTTTAAAATTATCCATAGCAAGCAAACCTACTTTGGGAGCCTCCCTCAATATTTCAAAAATATTTTATTTTATTTGACTATAAATCTACTGGATTTCTATATAACTGAATTCAATAAATAACTTTATTGGGCAGTGAAGAAATTGAATTACCAATAATATTCAGCAATTTAATGATATTTAATTCAGTAATTCAATCAAAATTTAAACCCATATAGATGAATAACAGAGGGATATTTATGAAAGGATAATTGAGGAATGAGGCTAAAGGTCACAAAATGTAATTGATCAGGAAGCTGTCTGTTCAGAGTGTTCAATTGTTGAATCAAAAAAAAGAAAGGGAAAAAAAAAACACTGTACATTTGTTTATGTGAGACCAGATTACACAACCTTTGTGTCGCTAATGTGTTTAAGACTCAGGAATGCACTATTTCCCAAAAAGGAGGTTTAAACCATTTAGTGGAAACATGTTTTGTTTTGGACGACATGAAGCAAAATTACAATGATTGATTAAAAAAAAGGTGGGAAATCCATAATTCAGTCCTTGCTCAATATATATCTCCATCTCTGTCTCCAACTTGGATAGTTGTGTTACTTTTATTTAACGTAGTTTTCTAATATATGAGGCTTTATAATTATCATTTAAGTTAATTTGAGGATGTAGCCATACCAGGGTCTCAGTCAGATGATTTGTAAGTTTTGGGTCAAGCAGGCATAATATTCTGCCTCCTCCCTGGTAAAGAAACTTTTTGTTACTCTTACAGTATCCAAGCATTATAACCAAAAGTTGAATGTAAAAAAAAAAAAAAAAAAAATGGTTTGGCAGAAAATGCTGCATGAGGAACTGGGATAGCCACTTGAGAAGATTAAGCAAAGCCTATTTACGAGGAGGTTCACAAGGCACAGACTGCAGAACCACCACACACAGATGTATCCAGCTGTCACATCCCCTGTGTTGAGGCACTGCCTAACGAGAGACAATGTCAGGAGTGTCTTGCATGATATAAAGAGAAGTAGTTCTGGAGTCTTGCTCAGTGGTCCAAAATCCTCTGGCATTTAGTTTGTAAATCAATGAGTCTGGAGGAAAAGTGGAGTGGTGCAGAGTCAAGTTCCCACAGTGACTCGGGGTCTGGAGAGCGATATCATTTGCTGGTGCCGGCCGACTGTGTTTTATCAAGTCCAGAGTCAGCGAGCCGTCTACCAGGGAATTTTAGTCTCCTTCCCTCTGCTGACAAGATTTATGCAGATGCTAATTTCATTTTCCAGCAGGATCTGGCGCCTGCCTGCATGGCCAACAGTTCATATAACAGGTTCAATGACCATAGCATAATGGTGCTTAATTGGCCAGCAGACTGACCTGACTTGAATCCCATAGAGAATCTGTTTGGTATTATCAAGATAAAGATGAGAGACCCAACAATCCAGATGGGCTGAAAGCTGCAATTAAAGCCACTAGCGCTTCCTTAATCTATCAGCAGTGCCACAGCCTGGTCACTGTCAGGCCACACAGTCATTAATGCAGTCATTAACTCAAAAGGAGACACCAGCAAGAGTAAAGTGCATGTACTGAACAGTGTTTAGATGCACATTTGTTGTAGCCTTTCGGTAATAAATATCCTTTTTCACTGGACTTATGTAAGCTATTTTCTTAATCAGCTCTACGCCATAACCATAAAAATGAAGAAAAAGAAACATTTGAAATCAATCCGTCTGTGTAACAAATCTGTGTACATTTTTGCTTTTGAATTGAAATACTCAGACAAATTAATTTTTGTCTGTTCACATATGTCATAAATCAAAAAGAAACATAGTCATTCCAAGATAATTGATGTCACCTGATAAAACTCTTATTGTTCAGAAAAACAGCTGGGCAGTGATAAGTAGACACATTTACCAGAAGTGTTCATATAATCAACTTGTTGACTCCTCTGCTCTTACATATGTAGCACTAATGACCAGCTGGTAAAAACACTGATTTATTAATTTTTTTTCCACACCATCTGCTACATGTCTCATAAACATGCATGAATACCAACGGCACCGACTCCTTGCTCAATCACAAAGCTTAAATTTTTATATTCATATGAAGACACAAAATCCTTCAAGTTACTTTTGCTGACATGCTAGCGTCATGTGGAGGCAACACCACCAGTTATTCCTCTGAGCTTCAGTGCAAACATCAGCACTGAACGTTTCTTAATCTGCGCTGTGTGAAACTGGCCCGTGGGCAGATTTCTTATTAATTTCTCTGGTTCTGAACAGACTGGGAGCACCGGTCATTTACAGCACCATTCACATGGTACAAAATACATGCATGCACTTTCTCCAGTGCGGTTCCAGCCACGCTGAGTGTTCATATTGCAGATGACAGTGAGGCCAGAATACTTCCTGGAAACAAAAATACCAACCTCTGGTGTTAACATGGAAACAAGGACGACACAGTGAAAGGCAGAATTCTCTACCTGAAGCTGCAGGAGGCGACTTTTTTGAAGAACATAAAGTGCAGTGCAGCCTGAGGGAGTGCAGCCTGATGCGTTTTTTTTTTCTTTTCTGTTTTTACACATTATCCGTATAATGCTGTCAGGACATGGTGACAGTCGCAGCAAATATGTAAAAGACATGTTTTTGTAAAAGTTTTCTGCTGCAGCTTTGAAGTACTTTCCTATTCTTTCTAACACCAGTGGAATAAAGTTCCATAAGAAGAGTCAATAGCAACACCATAGGTAACGTTAGTGGACCATGATATTCTCTTGTTTATCCGTATCCACATTGATTTTGGACGTACTTAAGGTGTCACTTGAAAATCTATGTGTGGAATTACACTCTGTAAGAACATAAAAGCAACACATATCCTCCTGGTAGAAATGGCTGCTTACATTTTAATGGAAAACAGAGGCTAGAACTTTTACTGGATGAGTGCTAGTGTCAGTGGAGCCTAATTGTGATGTTTTCTGTAAAATCCAACTAAATCATTGTAGCTTTATGGTTTCAGGGAGGTCTAAGATCTCTGGATGTAATAACTTCCTTGGCTTGGAAGTAAATCGGATCTATTGACAAATAGAGGGATGTTATCCTTTAGCACCTTGGCACCAGTAATGTTTGCTTGGCTGTTTTTGCCAGCAGCCATAAGTTCAACATCGAAGTGCTGTGATTTTCCTCCCTGGAGCCACCGTTTGGCTTTCCTTAATAAACTGAACCTCTACACACAGAGCCGTCACGATACCTAATTGCCCCAGGAAACTAGCTGGTTGTTACTTTGTGTTTTATAGTGGGGTGATTAGCAATTAAGGAGCAGAAATGCAAAAGAGGTGAGCATGTCCCCATCTATCCTTACAGACAGAGCTGCATTAAAAACTTCTGTAACCCCTGGGGGGGCTGTTATTATCTAAGATAAACTTCTTTGAGCTTTATATCATTTTATGTTATTTCCTCATCAACATACTGGGAGAGTTTGACTCTTTAATGCATGTTTTAGAAACCTTTCAGCAAACCCTCTGACTTGGAGCTGCAGTCTTCTGCCGAGCTTCAAGGCGAATTTCAAGGCTTCATAGGGAAGTCAAATTTCTTTAATGTTTTATATATATATATATAAAACAACTGAAGATGACATTCATTCATTGATTGTGCAGTATAATTACACTATGTGCCTGGAAAATACATGGTAATATAAAGGGGGAATTTTATAATTCATCAGACTGGATATGCAGTCAGTTCTAATAGAAACAGATGTTCAGAAATTTTTGTTTTAATTCAATATTTGTAAAATTTGAATAATTGTTGAGCACATATTTTAAGGCCTAGCATTTTAGGTGCACGACACATTTAACTTACAATCAGAACCGTCTCAATCCTTCGTGAATTTGAGTCAACACAGTGATGCATCGCTCTGAGATTTTGGTGTATCTATGCTGATATGTTGCCATCACATGAACATTGCAGATTTGTCAGCTGAGCATCTACAATGCTTATTTCCCATCCGACTGCATCTTGTAGGTGCTCTACTGGATTGAGATCTTGTTGCTGTGGAGGCAATTTGAGTACAGAAAAGTTGTCATTTTCAAGAATTTAAAAATTCTTGAATTTTGACCGTGCTGGAAGTGCTTATGAGAATATGCGTGCATTTTTCCAATCCGTTACTGTGTAATTTGGATGAGTGTGTAATTTGGTGAGTTCTATTTTCAGTCCGGAGTAATCTTAGCAGGAGAAGCACCTGGCCTGGTCTGCCGTTGCTTTAACCCGCCTGCTTCGAGGTTTGAGGTGTTGCACATCGAGAGAGAATATTCCTCATGTCTCGGTTGCAGCAACTGTTTATTTGCGTTTCTGTTGCCTTTGCAGTCAACCGAAATCAATCTGCCCAGCCCCTCCCCCAACTTCAACAAGACAATTTTGTCCCAGACAATTGCCAGTCTGTGGATATTTTATGTTCTATTGCACTCAGATGGCCGTGTGTGAAAATGCCAGTCGATCAGCAGTTTTCTAAAACACTCCCAAAAGCTACAAAATGTTCAAAGTTACTTATATTATTTTTCTTCCTCATTCTAATGTTCAGTTTGAACTTTACCGAGTCATCTCCACTACATCTGTCCTCTCAGCTGCTGCAGCGTAATTGTTTGATTCACAGTTTGTGTTACCGAGCGAGACTGAACCGATGTACCTCGTAAAGTTTCCGGTTAATGTAAGAATGCTTTATATGGATCTTCACAATGTAGGGCTTTATAAAAACTAGAGCTATGGAGTGGAAAAGTTACTGTAAATGTTACTGTAAATGTTACTGTAATGCTCTTCTGCATGGCAACAGGAATGCATGTGCTCAATGCATTCCTGAGCACACGCACATTGATCATTAATTATGATGTTATGTATCTGTAAAGTATTTTCCCAATAACTGAAGTTGTAAAAATCAGAATAGCTATTCAATAAGATCAGAAAATCAAGAATTGGACGTGTGGTTTTACTAACTGTATACAGCGATTGCTTCCTTTTGTGAAAACCCAAGTCATCTCTTAAGCCTCTGTTTGCATAGCGCCATTAATGCGCCGCGCTCCCTCCAAGCTACGGTCACTGGGGAAAATGGTTGAATGCTGATCTGAGGCAGCTGGGAAGTGCTGTGTGGGATACTGAGTACCATGCCATTTCAGGATGTCCAATTGAAGTCCTACTTCAAGCACAATGTTACCACATCATGTAGGAGGGTTTGCTCATATACTCCTCTGCATGTAGAGCTATTTATTTGTTTGCAACAGCCCATCTCAAGAGAGGGAAAACAGGAGTTCAAGAGGGGGGAAAAAAACACATGCACTTTATAAGTCTGGAATAAGATGGAGGGGATAAAGGCAGCTTTCTAAATATTGATGGGACAATATTTAGAAAAACACCTGCAATCAGGTTTGGGCCTCTTGAGTAGTGATAGTTTTGGTGTGGCTTAGTTGTTTGGGCTGCTTCAAAACCACCAAATCATGAAAAAAATCTCTGAGCGGGGAAAACACGATGCCCATTTTCACCTGAAATTTGAAGTCCCAAAGCAGGAGTTACCTTTACTTTAGCTACTTTAAAAACACTCGATGTCAAGTGTCTGTTTTCAGAGGGTTTTAAAACTGGAGTGGGCGATTCCGTTTTCACCTTTAACATCTGAAGTACTCTCTAACACGAGTTAATGCTGATCTTCATGATTCAGTCAACAGCACCATCAGGACGGCTTCACACTGAAATGATGATTTCAGTTTGACGATTAGCAGTTCTAAAATAACATGGGCTCTAATTTTCCAGATTTTGTTACGTCTGCACTGACAGAAAAAGTGACATGACACTGAATGACAATGGATCTCAACAGATACAGAAATCATATTTTTAATATCACGTCATTCTGATATTCAAGATTAATAGCAGAATCTTGAATAATGTGTATTTTGTAGTGAAAAACTGAGTCTAAATGCTTTGTGAATTTGCATTGTACTGTAGAAACATAGATAATATTGTTTTTAAGATCATTAGAGTAACTTTCAAACAGATTCTCAGTGAGGAGCTCGTCAAAGGACATTGCAAGCAAATAATACATGGAGATCTTATAAACCAAAAAAATAGCAAAAACTAATAATGTAGGAATTTTGTTTCATCATAAGATTTGACGTGTATATGTGTTTCATTTTTATGTGTTTAAATTAAGAACTTTCTGAATTCAAAATAAGAACCCTATTACATTTCTAGGATATAATAGTATGAGTATAATGCTTTAGAACCATTTCTTGCCACCCGTGCCAGGTGGCATATGTCCAATATCAAGACAATGGTACTAGCAACTCAAAATAAGCCAATGCTGGATGCAAGCATGAATACTCAAAACCTGTGTGGGTCCTTTGCACATTTTCACTCTAATATCATTATGTATTCTGGAAAAAAAAAATACTTGAAGACGTATAAATACTTTTGCAGAAGACGCTGTACATCCTGTATTCTCCCTGTCATTAAGTATGCATGTGTGCAAGCAAACACGGCGGCATGCCAAAGTGTGAATATATTTTTATGGGGCAGAGAATGATCCAGGTCATTGAAAAGTAGACACGCATTGAGCCAGATGCTCCAGAAATCAATTCCTGTGAAACAGATGGCAAGATCACTACAAGCACGATTCCCTCGCCTCTTTGTGCTGCAGAATCCCTCGGGACACTCAGGGAGCCTGTATTCAATGATGAGTGTATCCTCGGTACACTCGCATTGTTTTTAGAGAGGCGTTCACACCCAAACATTACATCTCTGTTTGGATTTTTGAAAATGTTTGAAGTTGAATCCCATACAGAAAGAATAAAATGGTTTTGTATATTTTGACACTGCTACGGGGGCATTCTCTTTTTCCCATTTTTTAGAAAATATCTTTATGTAATGTAGCCTTAAAAATGATAATGTGTTTTTCAATATTGTGTTTGATTTGTAGATATGTAGATTTGTAGATATGTAGATTTTTTTTTTTTTTTTCTGGCAAAGAAATCTATTCTTAAAAAATCGATCATAAAAAAGTCTATTTCTCAGTTATGGAAATGTTGAAAACATTCTTTAAATGTTTTGTCTTTGTGCAGAAAGAGCAAAACTCAGAAACAGTGCTGTTCCGGTGAAATCTTAATATTTTACTCTGCCTTTAGAGTTATTACAGAGTATTTGCCTAAAGTCTGACCTTTACAAAAATCAGAATCACAGAATCAAACTCATTTGTATAGCACTGACAGAAAAAGTGAGCAATTATAGTTTTTTTCCAGTAATTTGACAATTGCTTGTAATAAGCCATTTTTAGACCAAAATTTGACTGTAAAAATAAAGACTCAAGGTCCTCTCAATGAGTGCACCCATATTTCCTTGTTTAGAGTAATTCCTCTTCACAATGAGACAAATTTCAGATTCCAAGACTGAGACTCTTAGCAGGTGTCTGTTTCCTTAACCTTAAAAAGGTTTGTGATTTTGAGTCTAACTGCTCTACCTGCTGAACATTGTCTAAAATATCATTGTAAATGAAATCAGGAATGGACAAAATGGGAATAGTTATTGGCTAAGCAGTAAATTTCAACTTGAACTGTCAGATCAGAAGAAGAAAAATGAATTGCTATCATCTCTGATAAATCACAAACGTTTCCTGTTGAGAAGTCAATCTTTTTTATTCATCTTATTTCACTTCGAGTGGACAGATTGGCTCTGTAACCCCACATGTTTGGCTGTAGCTTCAACTGGCTGTGTCAAGCTGACCCTATAATAGAGAAAACAGATGCATGCAAAGAAGGTTCTGCAACTTGTGCATATTAACACAAAGCAGTGGATTTGTGGCCCTAATTCTCCACTCTATTGTTGTTTCATGATGATTTACGCTTAAGCATCATCATGTTACAAAATGCAACTCTCATGGAGTAAGGTTAGTGCAAAAGTGTGCAGTATTATTTTAAAACATCTATATTTAATCTCTGAGAAACCATAAAACTAAAGAAAATCTGTGTCTATGTGGTTATTGCTTGCTCTAAGAAGCTATATAAAAACAATAAGTCTAATAAAATCAGCTGAAAATATGCCTCCTGGTTGTTGGTTGTTGTTTTTTTTTTGTAAGAGCAGTCTTTTTATGGTTTTATGTTTTCAGTCCAGATTTACGGATTATTCTTTGTGTTCACCAAAAGCCAAAGCTAACAATTGTCTAAGAAAGAATAAAACAGCTCGCTGGGATTTTCATATTCTATAACCGAACCAAGATTGGGTGTTTTTTCCGCTCTCCATGCAAACCTCTGCTTAGGCTGATGCATTCACAGAAACACACAGCTGTCATTCTCTGTTGCTCTTCTTCGCTGTCTGCATCCAAAGCTCTCGCATCAACATTTAGCGGACATTTTGGTAGCTGAATGATATTCAGACCTCATTATCAGAGCTCTGGTAAGCTTTTTCTGTTCAGTTTTTGATTTGGTCAAAATAACAACTTTGGTCAGATTTACCTGCATCAGTCAGTCAACAGTGAATTTGATTTGACTTCTAAATTTTGATAACCAAGAGAAACTCATACAAGGTTTTTGTTATGCTGATGTACCATCCTATCCTCGGTGACTGTATGTCGTTCAAAGTCGTGTCTTCTCCCATCTTGAAGCGAAACCCACAGTGGAATTGATACGATCGTCCTATCAGTTCACTATCTTTTACTTTTGTGGCTTCGTCAGGCAAAAGAAAGGAGTGAGCTGGTATGTCAAGTAACTGCCTTTTTTTTTTTTTTTCTCAGAGCAGTGTGTTATCTAGCAGAGGGACAGCAGCTGCTGTGAATTCCCCAGGTACATCCCACGCTACAATACCTCTTCATGGTATCTCAGTGGGAACAGGTTTAGTAGACAAGGCAAGTTCACCCCTGCAGAGTTTGGGAATGTAGAAAGATACAGACAGATATATAATATGTGCAAGACGACACACTGTTATACACAGCGACACAAACGCAGGGGCACAATCCACCTCTGTTTTTAATGAGCACTATCTACAGTGAAGCCGAGTTGTGTTACAGTGCAGGTGCAGCCTTTTCACACATGACTAACTCTCATTACAGACACAGGACAGAGATTAAATCAGCAGATTAACGTAACTCAATTAAAACGTAGCGTGCAGCTCGCTTTCCCCTCCTGTCTCGCGCTGTCAGGCCTTGTGGGTCTCCTGCCTCTTACTCTGTAACCTCTATGATTTCACTACAGTGCAAAGGACAAACGGAAACAAAGGTCAGTGGTTAAATATATAGTTGTAGCTCTCTGATTAACTATGTATTATTCACAAATTATAGCAATATTCTACATTTAGTGGAAGCTTACAGATCTTTTTGTATTCATATGTAGGGTTAGTGGTGAAGCATTTAACTAAACGACAGAGCAATTATTTCATTAAAAGAAATGCCACAGGCTCACCTTTCCCCTGATAAAGTCACAGTAAGTAGTTGTAGTGAAACTTCACCCACTGGCAGAAAATGCCGGCTAAAAGGTATATTTTTATTTGTGTACCCGTATGACGCTGTTTGAGTAATGATTCAGATTTTCTTGTTACCTCATCTTCAAAGGCGCTCCTCAGTGAAAGGCTTTGAACGGCCATTAATGGCTCCATGCAAATGATTTTTTTGTTAGATCAACGATTTAAGTTTGTTTCCAACTTTTAAAAAAAATCTAGCTGAAAACATTAAGTGTGTCCATCAGCGTGTTGCATTATGGACCTTTAGAGCCAAGTCCCTCATGGTGACCGAGCTCAAAACCAGCTAATTCTGAAAGGAGCTGAAAATAGGCAGAACTTTGTCAGAACTAAATGTACCATATTATCTGAGAATAATTTTGTGGAAAAAAATGTAACAACCATGTTTTGCATAGCCATGGAGTTATCCTAACTTGTTCAAAGAAGCAAAGCTAAGTCATAAAATGGAAAAGATTTGATTTAGTCTTCGTAGCACCAACTAACTCCAAATGTCCTGGAGTGAGTTTGTTCCCAGGTAAATGCTTTATGATGCTTCAGTCTTAGTCTATTCCAACATCTTTTGGCTGTGAAGGTCAGTTTGGGGATGTTTCATTTCGTGTGTAAAACTTATGGTGAGATAATCAGAATATTTAATATGTAAATAATATCATCCATCTTGTTATCAGTTCGCAGAGCATGCTGTGAATCTCATTAATCTTAACTGTCTGAATAAATCCTGTCACGTCACACTGGCTACACGCAGAAGTATAAATGATTGATGTTGCATTATTATTATTATTATACTTTATTCTGTTGCTGGGAATTTAGCTGGCAAAGAGACCAACCAGTGCGATGTTGAAACATTATTAAACATCTGCATCTGACAGCATGTGGCTGTTGATTCAAAGTAGGTTTATAGCTGCGTGATATTCAAGCTGTGCCTGCAAAATAATCTCACTATAAAGGCAGGCGGCAGTGATATGTCCCATGCAATTTGTTTCACCCCCACTTGACCACCTGCCCCCAAAAAGTGTCTGTCAATGCCACTGATTGTACCAAAGGACCTCTGAAGGATTGTCAGTACACACTGTGATTTGCTCATCATACAGGAGCCACTTCTGCCTGTCTGCACCCTCAGAAAGAAAAGCATTGACACAATCATCTTTTGCTTGCATACGAGTGCTGCTTGCTGGGATATGCTACTAGTCTTCAGTGTTGTTGTTGTTCAGTCCAGGAATAAAACCACCTGTGGGCACCAATCAGATCAATCGCACTGAATAGTGAGTGGCTAAATATGATTCAATTTATCTTGCATTTTTGATCAAATCTGAGAAACTTTGAGGAGGATAAAATGCTTTAGAGAATAAAATGAATTATGTCCATGCTTGCTTTGCAAGACCGGCTGACTTCAATCAAATCTCATACCTTTTCCTTCAATTATAAACTTTATTGAGAATGATTTATGGTGATGGAGCACATTTCTGTTTATGTACAAGTCAAGCTCTTGGGTGTAAACAAATGTATGTGGATTGCACAACAGTGAGTCCGGCTTCAACATTAGTAAGGAGCAATTAAAAAAATAACTGTTTTAACCAGAAGCTAATTTCTTTATAAAGTGTTGACTGAAAAATTTAAAGAACTATCAAAGCAGGAAAAGCATTAGTCTACTCTATTCTAAATGTTTTTCACTATAATACATATGAATATTCAATTCCTTTTAAATAATAAAAAAAATTGGTTTTAAATAACAATAGGTCTTTAAATTTGGTTAATAATCTTTTTCTTGGGATGATGATTCACTTTTAAAATAAATATACAGAACAAAATGTAATTGTATTAAAGCAGCATTCTGTAAAAAGCAACTGATAGTAACATTCATTATCCCGAGGTGTTGATAAGCACTTGGTGTTGGGAGCTGTGAGGAGGTGTTGGATGTGACGGCACAAGAAATAGAGACTCAAAGCTACAGTGTGTGAGGAGGAACCCACGCAGCTCAGCTGCAGGCCCAACTAACGCCGCATTAACTGCAAGTAAGGTTAGGGTCTGTATGTCTGAAATCCCCGAGGAAGGGACTGATCAAAGACACGGGGCCACAGTGCAACTTTCTGAGCCTGCAGTATGCAGGAACATTTATGCGCGCAAACTAAAAGAAACACAGAACACACCTGCTCCCTTGACATGTATTGATCGCATTCTGTGTCCATCTGCTGTTCCACCTGTTTCAGAGTCCCCATAATAAGAGGCTTTCTGCTGCGACATACCATTTAGTTGGCAATAAAGCACCCTGCATGTTGAATTTTTTTCTTTTTTGCTCTTTTTGTTTATTGGCTGGAGTTCACATATATGCAACACTAGGAAAAAAGTGCACTTCACAGCCACCCTTATTGGAGTAATTAATGCAGCATTCTTACAGTAGGTGTAATGCTAAAGGTAGCAGATTTTTAGATGGAAAATCCACAGTGTTTAAGCTGGATCAGCTCCAGTCAGTTTCAGGAAAGAGCTGGAAGTACTGGCTTTAGAGTGGAGAGAAAAATCGTGAGAGTGTACGGAGTGTTGTGTAAACCTTGGCCTCTAGAAAAAAGACATGCAGAGAATCTCCTCTACAACTGAAACCAAAGCAATGGGTTAGCAACACATAGCATACGTGTGGATAAAGAGGCATTAAAAATAAGTGAAGTAAGGGTGAGTTAGCCCCAATCTGAAACCAAATTGCACGTTAATTATACTAGACTCAACTTTTTTGATATCAGCATCTACCTTTTTATTCCATTAGTTAGCAGGAAAAAGACGGTAGAATATGACAAATACGACCACTTCCCTCTGTGGTCAAATTTGTTTCTACTTTGTAATTGTTCTAAATTGCCTTAATAATCTGAACATGTCTAGAAAAAAAAAACATTTTTAAAGCAAATGAATGTAATCTTGGGTGGTGCAAAGGAAAAGTTTACATCTCTTTAAAGTATAATTGAGCAACAACGGCTTTGAAGAAATCTGACTAGAACAGGTTATAGAGATGTGCTTTGATTCATTTTCCATGAGGGCTTGGGTCTGAGCCAGCAGCCATTAGGTGAGATCCAGGGTTCAGCCACACCACACTGATGGTTCATCTCAGAGTCAACACAGAGACACACAACTATGGAGGCTTATTTTTAAGATCCAATTAAAACCGATCATGATATTAATGTTTTAAGGCCGTGGGATTAAGCCACATGGATGTGAGAAGAAATAAGTGAACACCAAAGCTTCACAGAAAGCACTGCAGCCTCAATGTTGCTGATGGTTGTTGGAGTAAAAGTGATTTTTGAAAATGAAAAAAATAACATTGATGAGTCTTTCTGGTTTTGCAAATCTAGCTGAAAGGCTGATCCTAATGACTTAGAAGGGGTTTATCAGATTGTAAGTCTTGGGTCAAAAACATGTTTGCAAGTATATGTTAGAGAACTGCTTTGTACTTTATTTCTTTCACAATAGCTCAGGCTCAGTAGATGCAATGTCTGCAAATATCAGGTTACAAATCTTGCCACAATTTCTTTTATTTGAAATTGTGTCCACACTTTAAGCTGGGTTATTTTAGAATATAATCAATGCTTCAGTCCAAACCAGTTCACTGCAGCTTTGGTCGTATGTTTCGGGACATGGTTCTGCTGAAAAATGACGCATTTTACATTTTGGTGGAAATGTTTTTTTGACCACATGCAGTTCAAGGATTATGTCCTGGACATAATAAGATGAGAGTGGTACTTCTAATTTTGAACATCTGGCTATGTGTGTGCCAGTTTTTGTCTTCTAAGACGAAGTTCGCCGGTGAGGCAGCAGACATTTTTCATGACCCTTTCTGCTTTGGTTTCCGCTGCAAACCCTAAGGCCAACAGGTGTCTGCAAAACATGTCAAACTCAGTTATGCAAATGTTTTCTTCACATCTTTCATCTGCTATCTGTCACTGTTTGCCATCACTGCCCAGCCTGTGTCAAGCTGTTCGTGCTACGCATTCCTCCACTAGCACGAGCGCAGGACTCAACTATACGATGGCACTGACTCCGCCTCTCTTTGGTCAACAATGCTGAGTCATAAGATGAAAAGGTAATAAACACGACAAACAATGTTTGCTTTAAAGTGAAAGTGCATTTTGAGTCATGATTCAGAAATTTCCTCATGGTCACAATCAGTTTAGGACAAATCAACATTCAGATGATCCCAACTGACAACAGCCGTTTCTGTGAAAAAAGAAAAGCACCTCGTAACTTTCTATAACCCTCATTAAATTTCCTATGCAACCTTAAGTCTGTATTTTATTGAAATGTTAAATCACATGTTGTCACAGTGGAACATCGACCTGTGACAATCTGTCTCATTGGCATTGCTTTCACATTACCGACGCAGAAGCAATGACGCTTCTGATTGGCTACATCGATATAACATGCAATCAAATGTATATAAAAAGTTTCTAAGCATTTATAAGAAAGCAATTTGTTATTTCAGAAAAGTTATATTATTGTAGATGTAAGATCTATATTCATGCAGCAACATGCTGGCAAAACACCTTTATTCTTTGTCTAAAGTTTGGTGGATTTTTTTCTTCTGCATCAGCACTTTCAAACTCAAGACACGGCAGGAACAAACTTTATGACAATCGCATGGATTATGCACCCTCTGAAAATCTTGATCTTGGAATGCATTTTACCTGCACAAGGTACCAAATTGACATAAATAGTTGCCTAGCAACAACTTTGTCCATTTTCTTTGTCAAAATGGGTGCAATGTCCCATTAGTGTGATGCTGAGGCTTTTACCAGAGAGGGGACTGTCCTTCGGTTTGTGTATGGTAGAAAATGTGGCTATGATACATGTTGCCTTTCATTGCCTTGTGAAAGGAGAAATGCAAATAAGGAGGCTTTAAAATGCCAAGGGCATTTTAGGCCGTAATACAAATGGAGAAGCTACAAGAGAATAAATTACTTGTGCAGAATTGCCACTATTACTTTAAGCAATGCTTTGTCTTCCTGGTTTTCATACAACACAATTCAATCTCAGATTTAAATTTGTTGCCATGGCAAAAAGAAGAAAAGGCAATCAACAACATGGATATTACAACTATGTGCACTTTTATTCAGGTTCGGGTCACTTTTAATTGCCATTCAGAGCTCAGACCACCAACATAACACCTTGCAAGTAGATCTAAAAATACAGTAAGACATATAAAAATGTACTTCAGTTTTGAACAACTATAGGATATGCAGGAGACAACTTCCCGGAAAAAGTGTTAGACTTTGCTTAAGCTCATAAGATCCCATCCTTTCAGGTTAATTTCTCAGAAAATTTCAAGTATAATAATTCAACAGGCAGGTAATAGCACTTTTGTACTCACAAAAAGACTGACAACATTTTGCCCTTCAGCCTATTTTCTTGGTCAGCAGCAAAATCCCTTTTTTTCCCTCTTAGTTTTCCGTCCTCCATTTCCTAAAAAGCAGACAGATCAAATGAAAGTTTAGAAAATCTGCTGTGCATGGTAATTTGGAGCATTTTGAGTTCTTTTATTTTTGAAAAACATACTGTTCAGTAAAATTTGACTTATACTGTAACAGTTCATGACTTGGAAAATTATACTGACCATTATTTGCATTGACCATTTAAGAAAATCTGAGAAAATATCCCATAATAATTTGAAACACTGTGTATGCAGTGTTTGATCAAAACCAGGGACGGAGTAAACACCCAGTTCAGCTCCGGAAATTCTTACATATGACTATTTTCTGAAACATTTGTTTTTAACTCGTGAAGAATCTTTCAGTTTATTCTCAGTTATCGATGAGACTATTTCCATCTATTATTAATAATTTAGTTCCACTAGAGACTGCGTAGCCCTGACTTCTCAATCTTTGCCAAAACTTATATTGTATATAAAGTATAAATCTGTGCCTGTTTGGCTGCAATATAAAAAAGCTTTGGATGCTTTAAATTCTGTACATTTAGCAATTGCTAATTAAGTTTTAGCACATCAGAAGTGGATAAACATTGTTTAATATCAAATTTGGTTTTTCAATTATCAGCTTTTTATAAATGGTAGAAAGTTTATTTCATGAATTAATTAATCTTTGCATTGATTTAAACAAAAAATTAGAAATCCTAGTAAGTAGTTATTCACTAATTTAGCTATGGTTGAAGAAGCTTTGAGTCTGATTAATTTCTGAACACTGAAATAGTGAAACTTAGCTTAAAATATGTACTAAGCATATACATTAACCGTTCTATTGAGGATAAGCAAGGTAAGGGACATGATGAACTGATTAACTCGATGATAGGAGTCGAATAAGGCTGAGGAACGGAGAGGTATGACATTGTATGGAGGAATTTCAAATGTATGAAAAGCATATTGTGAGAATGTGAAATGCTTAATATTCTCCTGATGCCTGTTATGACCAAGCATGTTTAATCAGAAAAAAAAACAAAAAAACATTTCTACCAGGTTGGGCTGTGAAGTGCCATCATAAAAAGCGGGTTCCTTTCACATCTGCATTCCCAAGACTGCACATAGGAAAATAGCTTTAATAGTCAATAAAAGAGGGCTAAGGCGTCGGCATGCTTTCCCTTTCTGCTCATTCATTTCTTGGAACCAGATTGAAAGGTTTTTAATTTCACCTCATAACCATGCTTCTTTTTGACAGAGGTCTAATTTCACACGGAGGAAATTGTCACCCACATGTAAAAGTTTTCCATTTTTTTGACATTAAACATACCTGGAGATAAAATACTGTCATCTCCTTTTGGCAGAAGTTGCGTTTCTTACATTTGGGAGGCAGTTAATTTTTAAGCCTAATGAAAAATGTTTTATATTTAGTAGCACAGCCGGCTGCTGAGCACCACATAAAATTGTCAGATGTGTTAAGCAGCAGGACATTTTTGTGTAACAGGTTTAAAGGCAAACAAGCCATATAATTAAAAAAATTGAGTCGAGACACTCGTGAAGACTGAATTGCCCTTAAAGACCACATCTAGCTCACCTTTGTGTTTGTTGATGGTGCCATGCCAGCAATAACATTTCACTCAGATAATCGAAAGGTAAAACTGTAAACGTGTGAAACTCCTCTGAACGTTAATTGTTAAAACCCTTAAAAGCAGAGGCATTCTAAGCAAATTCCAAGGTTCAGCAATCAGACATATTGGAGCAGATTTATACCTGTTAAATGGTTTTACCCTTTACTGTTGTCTGGGGTGTGAGGACAGTTGCAGACTGCTGGCGATGCTTCACTGACTTGTTTAATACTGAACGCATCAAGCATTTTACTGCAAATGAGACTGACTGTCAGGAGCCCTCACTGACTCCCAGGCTCTGCGACTTAAATTAGTTTGATGCTTATCGTTACACTCTGGGTATCCTTTAGCATGGTCCTTTTTTTTTTTCATCTTGATTAGTAAGGCTGTATGTTTGCCACTTTGATTGATCCAGGAGTAAAGAGTTTAATTCCATAAAGCATTTGGTTGTGTGGGCCTAACGAGGCAAATCACGACTGCTTTGCTGCTGAGATTTCTGCTGGCTCCTGCCATGACTGGCACTTTGATCACGAAAGACATAATATAACACTTGCAGAACAATGAGCCTCATATATCTTCTGTGACATTATTGTCTTGGGGCATATTTAAACATATTGGCTGTCAAAAATGTCACTAGAAGTTGCACAGTGATGTCATTGCCTAATTTGCATTGACTTTTTTTTTTTTTTTTTTCCACTGGAGGAGTCAAAATGTTAAAATTGCAACAATGTGATTAAATAGCAACACTGAAACTCGAATAAAATTTATAACGACTTGACTTTTCTCTTTCTTGCTCTATTTTTTTCTCAAATGAACATTTTTGGACATGAGGAGACGAAGAGAAAATCCTCAAGTACCTGAAAGATCTGTGTGCTTGACTGACTGTTTTTAGGAAAAGATGCAATTTTAGCTGAAGTGAATGTGCTGAGGAAGCATCTAACATGCACTCAAACCAAATCTCACAGCCTTTGTAGAATAGCACTAAAGAAAGACATGGGCGAAAAGTGTCCAAAAAGGCAAATAAAAGTCTTTTAGTAGAAGAAAACTCTGCACTCCTTAATAAATTGGCTTGCAGGTCTCATAGGTGGGCGAGAAAATACATATGTCTTTGTTCTGCAGCAGCTGGATTAGTGCGATATAGAAAACCTGAATACCCGAGTAACATGAAGAGTTTTCATTCTGCAAAGTTTCGACAGTCTCGAAAAAAGTCTGGAAGAGTTTAGAATAATTTTTTTATTATCTTTATATTTTTTCAGCATGGAAAATAACCTGGATTATCAGACTTTATTCCCCATCCCAGCTTTTCCTTCTGCTGGTTTCCATTTGTCTTTGTGACCTTCCATCCTTACTTTCTTCTTCCCTTTGTCTCTTCTTCCATTCTGTCCTTCCTTTATTTACTTCCTTTATTTCTCCTTCCTTCCTCACTTCCTTCCTTGTGTCCTACCTCACTTCCTTTCCTTCTGTGGAAACCCTGATTCAGAAGGAAATCTGAATCAACCAGTTTGTTTCACATCTATCCTTTTTATCCAACACTGAATTACTTACTATGATTTTAATTTAAAGGCAGGATTATCTCTCTTCCTCTCTTTTTTGTTTCACCTCAAAATAACAACAAAATACCCAGAAAAGTCAAAGCAAAATTCAGTCTATATAAGATCCTCCCCTATTAGCAGATTTATGTCTTAAATTGTCTGATTTCTGGTTTCTTGGTTTTTTTTAACGTTTACTTCCAACAAAAGTCTTCTGGGTTTTTTTGTTTTGTTTTGTTTTCACTTCTAAGATTTTTAGGTTGTCTTGCACAAATGTCTTTTTCTAAGCCCAGCTGTTTTTAAGGATGGCTCATTGTGAAATTTCTAGTGTGAGTCGATATCTGGAAGTACTTGCTTGTTAAATATTTTTCCCCATCTGTAGCAATGAGTCTTAACAATTTTAAATCAGATGTTCGGTTTTGCATTATATCTGCATATTTTCAACAGAGTTTTGTTCAAACCACCTGTATTTGCAATTTAAATTCAACTTACCTACTCGCCTTCATACTAGTTAAGTTTCACAGGATGGTATTTTTTACCATTCGAACATTTTTTTAGTTGAAAAATGCAACACAATTTTTCAGTATGACGTGAGATTTGACTGCCTCTCCTATTGCCATATGTCAGAAAATGTTATCGGCTGTAACACTTGTGCAAAAACTCTTCAAATGAAGAACCAGTGAAACTTATGGGCTAAACTCAGTTCATTAGTCAGTTCTGATTCCAGCTCATATTTAAATTCATGAGCTTCAGTACAGGGTGGTGAGGCGACTTTAAGGACAGAAGTAATTTGAAACTATTTTAGTCTGACACAATGAATAAAATTATCTATCTGTGCATACTGTCTGCTTTTGGACTATTGTAATGCCTTTGCGTTTGCTTGTCAGACAAGATTGACTGGAGGGTTCCCGTGGGCAAATGCAGTTCTCTCTGTCGTGCAAAGTAGACTTTCTATGATGAAATTTATCGTTAGAATAAATATCCAGAGAAGTTATTTTAATAATCTGGATTGTTTTGAGTTTAATTTGAGTTTGTTGTTTTCTCTGGTCTTGTCTTGTCCCAGCTCTGCATTGTCTCCTTGTTTAACCACAGCCTCTCTTTTTCTATACGAAGCTCCTGGCAAAAAAGCATTCTGTTTGTTCTTTTGAATGCTTTTCTATTATTTGTTTTTGTCTTTTCTTTCTTTTTTTATGTGTATGGATTTTAGTTTATAGAGCAACACAAAGTCGTGAATGTCTGTGAAATGGAATGAAATGAATACATGTTTCAATTTGTTTGACAAAAATCAAGAATGTCTGTCTGCTCCCTTGAAGGTAATAAAATCATGTGCATTTAACAGACTTCCTAAAAAAAATTACTTCTCTAAAACGTGGATTGTGTGCAGATTATCACCATCAATGCAGTTGTTCCTGAAGGGACCGTGTGATTTGAACATTACTGAACAAACAGCTTCATAAAGATGGGGAAAGAGCACAACAAACAGGTCAGCGATTATTAAAAAAACATGCAGAAGAGGCTCGGATCAAAATGGATATTTTGTCACTCTGCATAGTGGTAAACTAATAATGGTTAATTTTTTCTTCAGCAGAGGAAAAGTTCAAGCAGGGTGAATGCTTTTCCAAAGATGTTACTAATTATTGAGCTGAAAAAGCAAAAGTCTTATTATTGTCATAAAATCCTGTGTTTGGGTTCTAATGGACACCCTGAACAGAGGATACTTTAGATACACATCCTCGGGTCATGTCAACATCTCAATGAAGTTATCTGTTCGTCCTTCGTTGCCACTGGATCCACAGAAATCTGTCTTGAAAACCTGGAAAACTGTGAGATTTAAAACGTAGCTTTTCACCTGCAGTTTCTTTTTCTCTGTCCTCAGCCCTGTCTACCAGCCTGCACACGTCCTCATTGCTGTTTGAATGTATAAATAGGCCACATTTGACAGGATTCAAAAAGCTCACTCTCCTGGACATAACGCATCAGTTCAACCAAGTCTTCTGCCACATTTAAATCCTAGCAAATACTTTTGCTTGTAACTTGGATTTACCTCATCTGGTTTAAATGGACCTGTGATTGACCATTGCTTTCCATTATTACCAAAATTATATTGATTTCATTAGGATTTAAGAGCCAATGTCTAATTTCTCCTCAAGTAAATGAAATAATAGAATAGAAGCTAATTAAAAGTGTTTTTTCCACTAATGTAAATACATTTTTGTCTTTTTAAAGGCTAAAGTTGTTTCTTGGATACATGCAAGTGAGTACTTAATGTAAAGCGGTAATAATGAGCAGCAGATGCCTGAACTGTGACCCAATTTCAATAAGTTCTTGACTGAAACAAAAACTGTATATAATGATATCACCCTTCCTGCAGATAACTATCAACCTTAAAATTCTTAAGACAATTAGAAAACTCAGCAAGATAATCTAGTGACTACTTCATGGCTGCAGTGGTGTTGGTGCTGCCACTACACAATCCTGTGTGTTCATGTTTGAGCCAACAGCAATCCTCCCCAATAACCTCAGCGTTTTCTCTCCAAACAATTGCTGTGCCTCACTTTCACTGGTGACAGTCTGCTAAATAGGTGCTGATAGGGGCCAGTCTGAGCTAGGCAGGCTGCAGAGAATAAGTGAAGGACAACCCAAATACTCTTGGTGACCCACTTTCTGCTTGTTTTACCTAAATTTTTTTTAGTTTTTTTGTTCTGCCACTGCTAAGACATGTCTTGAAGCATCCCACTGTTTTAGGAAACAGTGGAGTTGAATGAGATCTACTCTGTAATTGGACTTTAAATCAAAACACAAATTTGAGGAGGTTCATTAACCCAGTGGTTCCCTTTAGTGTGGGGCAGTGCCATTGCAGGGGTTTGGAGAGCCAGATGGATGAAAAAATAATAATAATAAAAAAAAGAAGTGTTTCACTGTAAATTTAGTTTGTAGTTGGTTTTGTTGCAACCTGAAGTGTAAAAGAAATGTCTGTGGAGTTTGAAAACAAAATACATGTACAGGTTTATCACATCAGCAGGACCATCATGGTTCTTTGAAAAGGGATTGAAGAATGTATCAAACTGATACATACTTCCAAATAATGGCAGAAATCTTGAGCATCATAATTGGGGATGTTTTTCTGACTGAATAAGTGATGGAAAATGTCAATCGATTTACAAAAAATGATTAGATGAATTACTTTGCTTAACTTTGCAGGCTTGAAAAATGAATATGCGCCTCTTCAAAACCGTAAAAGATGTCAGAAGATCCTCAGTTTTCCGAGGTTTTATTTCCAAGAAAGTTTGAAAGAAGTCATTCATTTTCAAACAATAAATTAGAAAAGTCACCTATAAACTTGTGGTGCTTTGGTGGGAGGATAATTCCCTGTTGCAACATCCAAACTTCCACCTTTTCACTCGCATTTGTGAGTCTGCATTGTTGACTGCAACACAAGACTGTAGCGCTTCGTGGGAGAGAGGCTTTCAGGTCAAAAGAGGTAATGTGCTTCATCAACATTATATAACATTAACATGATCAACTTTTTAGTTTAATCACATGGGTTAATGCATTGATGACCCTAGTTTTCATATGGCACTCCACATGAGGACTCATCATCCTTACCAAGTTCATTAAATTGATTTCTGTTTATTAATCTATTTATAAGGTTTGTGTTGTGCATTTTTTTTTTCATAAGCAGCAACATATTGTTTAGTTTAAATGATTAGAAAAGTAAAGCGCACAAACGTCGAGCACGACCCTCAAGGTGGGCCGCATCCAGTCTTGCCAAATTCAATGACTTTAAGCTTGTTGTCAAAAAGCAGCTCAACTTTGGCTTAAGATCCTTTTGCTGACATCCTAACAGAAAATCAGAAAAACCAGAGCTCCTCGAATTATAAGATGCTCGGTTACATTGCTCAGACAGGACACAGTGACATGAGAGCAGAGCTGGTGACTTAACTTTGAACAGAAATGTCACTGTACTCCCGATCTTGTCAGGGGGTCTGACAGTTCCTCACTTTCTCCTCTGTGTAACTCTAAGCTCACAATTTTTCCACAAAAAAAATGAATAAATAAAATGAAAAAAAAAATAATAATAATAGTACATCCGTCATCTTTGCAAGGGAACAAACACAAATTGGTTTGTATGAAACACAAATGTGGCTTTGTGTGGATGGCAGACCTGAGCTGGTTTTCTGATTTACATGCATTTCTTTGGAGCAGCATGCAGATAAATTTGTTTCCAGCAAATTAACTTTTATATGATGCCTCAAAGGATCGCGATGATTTATTCAGCGTTCACATTGTCAATTGTAATTATTTTCTGCCTTTAATGCAGTTTAGCTGGAAAGTTCTGGAGAATCATTTAAGCAGAGTGAGATCAGTTTGCAATGCCAAGCTGAGCAGATTCAGCTGAGAATCCATATGTTGTTTCATTAATCAGACAGCAGTTCTCATAATTTGCTTCTCTGTTACTGCAGTCTGTCATGACATAGGCGTAACCCAGACGACTATAAATTAGATTTTATAAAGTCAAGCTCACTTGCATGGAGAGGGTCATAAAGCCACAGCAAAGGTAGAGTTCAGAAATAAAGCCATGAATGTTTCTATTCCAGCTTTTGTCTCCTAATGGGATCAGCGCAGGTGTCTGTGTGTGTGTGTGTAGGCATGTGTGTGTGTGTGTGTCTCATAATAGTCTCAGGAGAAAGGCTGCCTTTTCTCAACCGCCCCATTCCTCTTCCCCTCCTCCTCTTTCCCCCATCTTTTTACCTCTCTCCTCCCTCTATTGTCTTGGGGCTCGCCACCTGCACAAACTACCTTGGATTCCTCTGGTTTCTCTGTTTGCTCCACAAATCTCATTCACAAGCACAGTCCATTGCTTTGCTTATTCCCCTTTCGTTTCCTCTTCTGTTATTGGACTTCTCAACTTCTAAACCTCGATGAACTCTTCACCTGCAGCGTCTCCTCCGCCGCTGGCAGGTCTCCTGTTCTCGTTACGAATTCATTATGATCGATTTCAGCCACGGTCAGCTGCGGACCAACAATGAACGGATTTAAATTATGTTTACTCCTTCAATCACAATGATTTTGCTTTGACAAATTTTGATTAATATAAATGTTAAATTCCAAGAATTAAGCAAGTTTTACCTCACTCTTTTTACATTTTTCTGTGCTATATTTATACTTCCAAGCACCCGGGCAGTATTGTAATGGTTTAAAGGTATATTTTAATGCCCTTTTGGAGATCATTCAAAAATGTTTTTCCTCACTTTGGGTCTAACTTTCTGTCCATTTCTTGTGCCCGACTAAAATTCAGTGTCTCAGTTTTGAGGCTGAAAAGCTTCTTGCAGCAGTGTGATAACATTATCTGAATGGCATGTTAAATAAAATATTTAGGTAAATTCAGGTGACACAGGCCTGAGAGATGCATTTTCCTTCAGCTTCATGCCAAGTTTCCGGCTCACAGCTCTCCAGAGATCACCTCGTTGGTGGTAAAATCTGATTTTGTTTTTGTGCTATCTCTCAAGCTTTCTCTGTGATACAAGTGCACCAATAACTCAAGCTCACAAGATGAGACAAAACATGATGTACAAGTTCCTCTTTGAGAAAACTACGTGTCTGTTCCTAGACCAGATTTGAACTTTACTTGTATATTATGGTATACAAGCTTGTTTATTTCTAGAATGATCGAAATGTCTAAAAAATAAATAAATAAAAAAATCCCCCAAAAAACACATAACCCATCCCTTTTTTGTGTTTTTCACAAATCTAGTAAAGTATCCAAAGAGTTTAAAAGAATCTGTGTTTGGGATGAAACTGTTCATGTTTGATCCTTTTAAGCTTGTTAAATTTTGGTAATGAGATGCAGCCCAGACTCATTTTTAAAATTTTGCTCCATGTTGACAGGAAACTCTAAACAGATGCCAACTTCACTTTCAGAGCATTGCAGTTAGACACTTGCGTTATTCTCATTGTTGCATACGTCTCACATCTCGCATCTTGCCTGTCACCTTCTTTTCCCCCCCAACTACCAAAATGCTGACAGACTTAATTAATAAAAACTGATGAAGGTTTCATCAGTGCTTTTGCAAACGGGGTTTGAGTGTGAGGCTGGCATCTTTTTACGCAGACCGTGTCAATGCAACAGGGCAACAATTCAAGAACTATTTCAAAATAAAAGCTCCAAATACGGCGTGGGGCTCATAGTAGCTCAGACTTTCTTAACTGGCTGAACTGGATAAGCCTAGAGTTCATTTTGTGGAGAAATGTTGCTGCGTTTTCACATGCAGTTGTTTGTAGCACCGGTTAAGAACTGGTCCTAATACCAGCCCTTGTTCATTTGTGGAACTGCTTTAATGTTTCAAGACTTTTGCACAATGCTGTCTGTATTTAAGAGTTATGATTATCATCTTATTGATTCTTACAGTGAACATCAGCAACATTCTCAATAATTCACATTTTCTGTTACCAATACCCAGACAATTACACAATGCAGCAGGACTATGAATGTTAAAAGTCATCAATAATGATAATCGATACAAGAACAGTCAGCTGTTCAAAGATGCTTATTTAGGTCAAATTTAAAAACTGACCTATTCCTTATAAAAAGGGTGTTCATAACTTACTTTTATATTAAAGTAGCATAAGGTAGTTTTCATCTGACAGAAGAGCCTCATGGCAAAGCATATCTGAAACATCTAGAAAGTAGAACTAGTCATGCGGAAAAAATAACATGAAAACTCTTATGTGCCATTTTAATAAGCAGGTAAATTGATGTGTTTGACGGGTTTGAATCGCCTTTTTTTACAAGTATGAATGACCGAGCACAAATTTGAAGATGTTACCGGAGACGTCGACAAAGGCAGCATCAAGGTTACAGTTTTGTGCCTGGGTTTTTTGTGCAAATACTGCACTACATTTATATGATGAAATATATATTTTTTTTCCAGACAGCTCAAATCTAAGAAAAAAACCTTACATTCCAAGGTCAAAACGCAAAGCACTCACTGGTAATAAAAGATGATATGACAGTGGGTGGTGATTATCGTTATCTGCGGCGCTTCGGTTTGCTCTGCTTTGTGGCAACAGAGTTCCAATATGTTTTTGGCCCTGAAACAGGTTAATATATCTCTTCAAATGTATAAAATGGGCCTCTCCTCTTCTGTCCCTTCCTCTCCTCTCCTCTCTTCTCCTCTTGAACTGCACCGTCACTAGTCCTTCCCTGCGTCATTGACTACAGAATGCACAGAGCGGTAATTAGGCAGAGTAATCCTGTTTCAGCGACAATGAACTACAGCAGCCGTAGCACATATCCCTATGAAGTGAATCACTGTGAAAACGACTGCAACATTTGCAGACGGAAGATGTTACATTACGCCGTCGCTTCTAAAAATTATATGCAGAGTCTTCAGAATATATTGCTGCTGTAAACCACACAGGTTTGCATAGACGTTTACTTTCTTGGTGGATTGATGAGAAAGTTTTTATTTCTTCCCCTTTTTCTCAAACCGTTTCTAAGGCATCAATCCAGTGAGGGCACGTTATAAAGCAGCCATATCTATACAGCAACTATAAATTAGTATTGATTACAATTGAAGTTAGATCCATGGTGATTTTTATTTTTTGGAAAATTGCACAGTTTAAATGCTTTTGATTTTTTTTTTTTCCCCAAGGTGGAGTGCAGATTTGTCTTGTCTGGATACAAAGACTCATTTACATATCATCAGTTCCTTATTCATTGGTTCCATGAATGTGATTCTAGATTAGATGTTAGTGCTTTTTCAAACTCTTTTTTTTTTTTTTCACATATTCTTGTTTTAAGTAATACATACATATGCAAAGCCAGGCTGGTTATTGCTAAACAAATGGAGCTGAAAAATTATTTATGACTATAAAGAAATGTAGTGTGTGAAAGGCCAAAGGACTGATTAAAAGCATCCTCGTTGTCTTCGTAAATAATGCAGCGCAGCCCAATGTGTGCTCATGCTTTGTTCTCCTGACTGAAAGATGAGAAGACAAAAAGGTAATTAAGTTATAAATGCCCAACTAAAGATGTGAAAACTACGCTTTCCCTTATCAGTCCAGTCCCTGGCTGTTCTTCAAAAGGTATCAAACACACTTTTACAGTTTTTTTTTTGTTTTAATGGTAAGAATGGGAATCATATCTAGGTTACACTAGAGATCAGAGAAAACAAGAAACCCTGCTGGTTTGCTTTATCTAAGTGCTCTTCTTTCTGCTTTAACAATGGCTTAATTAGAAGGCTTAAAAGGCAGCATGGAGACAAGGCGTAAAATGCTTTTCAGATGAAAAGTAATTTCAAGCTCTTGAGGATTGTCTTTTGTTTTCTGCTGTAGCTGGATGTTAGATATACTTTGTCCATTACACTTACTCATGTTGTTTTTTTTCTTTCTTTTCGCACTTTATAATTCTATTCTTTACACATTTTGCTTTTTTTTTTTTTACCTGACTGTTACTCAACTCGCTCTCCGCAAAGCTCGACTTGTAAAGACCAAAGCAAACTATGTTACATTTAAAGAACGTTTAAAAACTGACAGCTTAGATTTTCTAAAAGTACAAAAATATGTTCAGCCCCTAATGGTTTTTGTTATAACTCCTTTATGCATTGAATTGTGGTCCAAATGTAAACAGTTTCTCTTTTTCTGTTTAGTATCGTTTATCATACGATGTCCTTTGTAGTTGATCATTCATGTGCCCTCAGGCTTCATTTGTTCATACATGTTTTATAACATGTTCTTTTTGCTTAACTACTGTTCTCATCAAAGGCATATTTGTGGTTTGCTATTCATTAGTGGGAGCCTCCAGCTGCCCGGCTACTTTGGTGAAATGAGAGAATTGTTTGAATAAAAGCAGAGATCTGCATCAAATTGTTGTGCCTAAATAAAGTGACAGGCTTGTTTTGTTGCCAATTTTTCCCTGATGATGAGCTAAAATGAGTTTAATTTTGTGACTCGGTAACAAGTCTGAAGCACATATTAAAGAAAAGCATATTTTGATGAGCCTATTGTCCTGCAAATGACAACAGGCATTTTGGCTGGCGCAGCGTTTCGCTGGAAATTGAACCAAATTAAACTTGAGGAATAATGGGTTTCTTTATAGAATCTGAATCGATTTTACTTTTCGTTTAGATTGCATTTGCTTGATCTGCACACAGCCATAGAATAATTTCAGAGGCAGTTAAGTTTGGCTCAAAGTCTGAGCGTTTCCGTTAAACACTGTTTGCTGTTTCTGATGTTCACCTCCATTATCCTCTTCCACCCTGGAGGTAGAAACCATTTCTCTCCCCAGCTGTGCACTTCCACGGTCGTGGGCTCAATCTGTGATTGTTTGCAGTGCAGTCTTCCCTGATGGATGACTTGCGTGGTATAGTTTAAGATGATGCCTATAGAAAGCGCCAAAGAAAAATCCAAGAATCGTCAACTTTCCTGACTGCGAGGGTTTATTTTATTTTTCCATATAAAGACTAGTATCCTTGTGACGAGGGGTCAGTCTAGCTATTTATTATAACACAATATCTTACATAAAAGCTTTGGAATCCTTTTGCATTTCAAACTTTGATGTGTTTTGTTAGGATTTTATGCAACACCAACACAAAGTAGTCAAAATTACTCAGTTTATTCTCCTGAGTTAATTCATTGAAGAGCCACGTTTCACTGCAGTCGTAGCAACAAGTGTTTTAGATTCTGTTTCAGTTTTACACATTTTTCTTTACAAATTATCTTTGTCTTACTCTCATTCAAGGGGGAGTACATGTAAACCGCAGTTTTGTAATCTTTCCAAAGACTCGTTCAGTTTATTTTATTCTGGACTCTGACTAGGCCATTCTAAAGAATGTTCTTTGATTAGAATGGATTCTTTGATTTGATCCCCTCCACTGCAGCTCTGATTGTGTGTTTATGGTTATTGTCCTGATGGAAGTGAAACCTCTTCCTCTACGAATCGCTTTCAGGTTTCCTTTTGCCCATCTTCCCATCAACTCTGACAAGTTGACATCTTCAGTCTTCAAAAAAAAAACATCCCCACAGCACAATGGTGTCAAGTTTCACTGTTGGGAGAGTAAGATCATGGTGACGTGCCGTGTTAGACTTTAGCAGTTCAGGTGTTGATTTCATCGTGACTGAGATTCATTTTCCACATGCCTGCCGCATCTTTTAAGTGACTTGCAGCAAACTGCAGGTAGGATGTTTCTCGTGGCTATTGTTGGAAAAAAAAAATGCAGAAACTTAGAGAATGCAACAAATTCTCTGTGTGAACCTTCCTTAATGATTGCACTGGTTTTTAATTAGAGGCAATGTAATTATAAACATTATTTGTAATTAAATTTATACCAGGAAATTATATAATTTGTTTGAAAATAAACTCTGAAACCACTTTTTCTTTCAGTAAGCAATTATGCACCACTTTGTCTGCTGTATAAAATAGCAATGAGATGCGTTAAGGTTTGTGTTAAGTGACAAAATGTGGATTAAAAGAGTATAAATACATTCGCGAGGTACTGTATCCCAAATATTTGCAGCAACCCTTTCTGTTTATGCATTTTTATGCTGCTATGCAGACACATTGGACTAGTAAGGATACGTTTCACCAATTGCCCACCCATATTAGCCCTGAACTGATTAATTGCATTCATTAGGCAACAGGCTACAGCCTCTTACGGGTAACAATCCATAAACATTTGCCTTTAAATCTCTGACAGGGCACTATCAGTGATGCATTGGAGCTAATATTCCCCGCAGACATTACCGAGGTAATATCTTTACAAGCGGAATAACCTTTAGCTGCAGGGTAAGATTTATTTATTTGTTTTATTTTAAAGGTACGATTTTAAAGCAAAGAGAATCTGATCCGTATGAGGTGTCTGGATTAAGTGTTTGAAACCACAATTTACTTTGAAAATACTATTAATATCAAGAGCAAATTCAGTGCTGTAGTGATTTTTATCACCCTTTCCTCCTTTCATGCAAGAATTGGCAACTCACTTATGATTTAGATTTTATGTACCTTGGTTTATCGCATTGTTAATGGCTCTCTCTATACCTCATTGCAATAACAAAGTAGAAGTAATAATCCAAATGAAAGTTTGATTATGCTGCATTGATAATGTTATGTACCATTATGTTGCATCAATAACAGCTTTATCGGAATGATCTTTTTCAGGCTACAGAAGCTAAATAAGAAGTAATGACCTTCAGAGGAGAGGGGGGGGGGTAGTCGAAAATTAGCTAGATATTTTGTAGAAATTAGTTGTAAAAACAATAATAATAGTAAAGAACACAGGCTATCTGAATCTCAGAACTGTTGCTCACAAAAAAAAAAAAAGAGCAGTGCCGTAGCCAGTCGACGCTCTGGTGTGAGCAAGCTGCCTTGTGATCCATCTGACATCAGTGGGTGTAATTTTGATGTGCATGCCCTGGAAAAGTGCCGGACTAAGAGCACTGTGAGAGCAGCGTGTCCTTTATGTCGATGCCTTCACAACACAAAGAAAACAACCCCAAAACCCATAGAAATCTCTATAATTGTGGTATTAAAGGGAGCTCTGGCTTATACCTCATTAGGAGAAGAGCACAGAAAGCCTTAGGCCCTTTCAGCACATGCTAGAGAAAGAGAGAGAAAAAGAGAGAGGTTGAGATTGGCAGCAAGAGTGAAAGAGAAATTGACTGCTTGCTTTGCAATGGGTATTAAAGCACATTGCACAAATACAAAAACATACAAAGCAACTCACCACATGCTGCACAAATAAAGCGCTGCCGTATTTAGGCTCAGTAATTGCAGTCATGCTAATGATGCCGACATCTATCCAGTTAAAAAGATGGACTTGATGTCCTAAAAAAATGTGACTGTATGTTTTATGTAAACATGCAGTCATATAAACACCTAGCTGTTTAATCTTTCTGCTTACTTATTTTATGTACTCTGTGGAATAAAAGGAAACGACACATGTTTGGAAAGAGAACTAAAATAAAGCAACTTTCTAAAAGCACTTACACATGGAGTTACATGTGCTGCGTCAACTTACACCTTTGAGTTTGTATCCACATTTTAACCAAAATTATATCTTTTTTCTACCTATAAAATAACATTTTATACTGATAAACATATTAATTCCTATCAGTTAGTGGTAACTTTTTTTTTTTTTTTCTGGGAAAAGCAGATATGGTCATAAAAATGTTAAAATTTCTCTGTTTTGATCATTTAAAGACAGGCTACTTTAAAAAATATAGATTTTTTTCCTCTGATGGTGACGCTGATTTTAATGAAGTCTTTACAACTCTTGCAAAATATCAACACTGACTCTAATCAAACCAACATAACTTAATTGGTAATTATTCGTAAGCAATGTGACATTTCCATTAATTATTATCACAATGTAGTTGTACTGATTAATCAGGAGCCAGAAATTGTGTCTGATTGCTTGATCTGTGCTTTGCTCCTGATGTAGGAATATTTGCTCCAGTCTTTGTAGCATTTTGAGTATCTATTAGTTCGGCATCCACATCAAAAATCCTCAATAGCAGATCAGGCTGATTATGAGTATCTCAGCAGTCACAGTGGCGTGGGCGGGCATTGCCCGCACACAGACTCACCTGGACTGGAAGCTGTTTGTTGTTTTTACGTGTAAGTGGTCAACGCTCTGTTGTTCCTACCTCGATTTGATTCACTAGGGGCTTCTGCACTTCCCATATCTGGGCCTTTTGTCACCTTTTTCAGCAGTTAAAACTGTTTAACCCGTTGTTAACACGTCGTAGCCTCTTTTTCCGAGCCGCTTTTAAACGCAACATGAATGCTAAGACGCTCACGGTGGGTTTACACCTGCTGGGCAGGTGTGCGTTGATTGAGTTGAGTAATGCTGTTGGATACAAGTAACGTTTGCTAAATGATGACTAGCTAATACCAACAAGTAGCCTGAAGGCTACTGGTGTTGTTGTCTATGTTCAAAAGTCAAAAGTGGGCAGTACTGGTTACATTCACTTGAGTAACTGTTTTTGGAAAAAGGTACTTGTAAGAGTAATTTTACTGCACTGTACCTTTTATCTTTTACTTGAGTAATATTGTTATTGCCACGTAGATTCATTTTTCACCCTCCCCGCCAAATAAGCCGATGCAAGTCTTTTTGTAACTTCTAATTGATTGCGATGAGTCTCTTTGACTTGCAGATGATTTCTGAGGTTATCTTAGTAATATATAAAATGCTCCCTTGGCCGAACATGCTTTGTTTGTGAAACTTAATGGCTTGTAAGGAGACTTTAGTTTATCTACTACATGGACTGAATTGTATCCAATAAAATGTGTTCCAGCAAAGCAACACTGTCAACAGCTGAAACTCTTTGATTCAGACACGATAAGACGAGCCTTCCTGTCAGCTGTAAGCTCTGAGTTGAGCCTTGCTTATCCCAAGACATTCTCTGCTCATTATTATTTCCCCCACGTGGCTTTCCTACCCATTCAATCTTAAGCATCAATGACTTTCTTCGGGTTTTCTACGCCCCATTAGTGTTTGTGCACTACACTGGTTCTAAAACCACACACAGGCATAAACACCTGGGCCACAAATACACCTTGCAGTTTGACCCATACATCTGTTTAACTAGAGCGACAAGCTGTTGCGATTTGGAGGGACATTGATTTCGAAATCAAGTTTGCTTCCCTCCAGTGCCTTTTTGCCAACTGGGAGCTGGGGCTGCCTAAATCTGCCAAGGAACAGCTTTCCAGGCCATGGTGCCTGTTTGTCCGAGGCTTACATTTCTGCCTCTCTCACTTTCTTCTCTCTCCGTTGCTCCTGGTGATGCAATGTTTTACAGTGAGACTGAGAACGCATTTTCCCCACGAGTGTCTTTAAAAGCAATTTTGTATGCTGTGTACTATCCAATGCGCACACAGATCAGGAACAAACCTATTTTAGTTCTTCCTATGCATATGAAAACATTTATTCTGTTGGGTCAAGGTAACTGAATTTAACAAGTTTGTCAGGGGGAAATAAAATGTAGTTATTTGAGAAAGGATGGGAGAGGCAAGCATGTCTTGTTCACTTTTTTTTACACTTCCTTTTCTCATTATCTGCTGCAGAAATGCTGATTTCTGCACCTCCATTGTCCACTTGTTGGGTCACCCTCTCTGTGCAGTTTCACTGGGCACCTGGAGGAAATTCAAACTTTAATCAGAAGCAATTGTACAATTGAAAGTCTGATCGCATTGGCTCATCATAGCTGATTGTGGATCGTGCACTGAACTGTGTGAGATTACACTGCGACATGTTCATGGAATACAGATGTGATAGAGTGCTGGGTTGTTTTTAAAATAATTGTGAATTAATGTCAACCCGATGCTGCGCTCTGAAAGCTTTTCACATAATGTCAAATGACAACCCCAAACGTTAATGGATTTTATTGGGATTTTTTTGTAATAAAGCAAAGAGAGTAAAAAAAAAAAGCAATTTTGAAGTGGAAGGGAAATGATTACTGGCCTTCAAATTTCTTTTGAAGTATTTTGACAAACTCTTTATCTGTTTTACAGAAGAGATATTTCTTTGTATTTTTTCAGAAATAAAATGTTTGACAGCTCATATTTGGTTTGATTTGTGGCCTGATTCAGGTTCACCATTGTAAGTCCTTAGAAATTATCACAAATTTTTAGTTATTCTAGCCAACATTTTGGTAGAAAAAAAAAAAAAAAATTGCTGCTTTAGAAAAGATCTGTGGAAGACGTTTTAACGTTGAAGTCTTGTGTTACTAAATATGTTTTTTGTTCTGCTTCACGGATCAGTCAGCCTGTTTTGTAGAAAGGCAAAGCATTGCTCTTTTTGTATCACTATGTTGCACCACAGGACCCAGAAGAGCCCAAAGCGAGGCTGGAGTGAAATACATGTTGACATTAGCAAGTGGTTCTGAAATATTGTCCTGTGGACAAATAATGCTTTTTGGTTGCATGAGCTCAATGTTTGTTTCCGAGAAAAACACTCACAGAGAGAAATAGCTGAGGCACACACATGAAGACTCAATGAAGAAAAGAAATATCATTTAAGAGTACATGACACACAAAAAATAAAAAAATACAAGTCAGTGACACTGCATGCTCCTCATCTACCTCTTAAAATGTTAGAAGATATTTTATTTTGATCTGTTAGTAGTTGTCCTTGGTAAGAATCTTGTCTTTCAATTGTGCTCCTTTTTTAAAAATTATATAAAACCAATCAAGATGGAACTTGTAAAGTTGCAAAAATTGACTACTTTCTGAGTTTTATAGCAGTGAGTAAATGAAAACACAGTCAAACCAATTGCCATGGCCATTGTTTAAACTGACAGAGGCTCTATTTGCAGGTTTTTGTGTGTTTCTGGCATACAGAGACCAATAACAAGGTCTAAAAAGTGTAACGAAGCGGTTAAATATAAGTGGAGAGTCTTCACTGTCTTGAGCCTTTTTCTTAATGATGTCTGCTGTCCCACTTTTGCACATCAACCTGTGGGAAAAGTCCAGTTTAAAGCTGCGTACCCATCTTTTCTCTTCAGTGCCCTCACTTGGTTACAATTTGGTGGCGTCGTTCTTTTTTCAGAAACAACAGCAGGTTCAAGTTGGTGTCTGAGAAATTCACACAGTTTCTAATTTTTTGTGTTCTGATCTTTGAGCAAGTGTATCGCTTTTTGTCTTGAGTTGCTGAAAATAAACAGCTCATCGTCAAATAGCAAGTCCATTATGCACTTTGTATGAAAATGACAAATTTTTCTGATTTAGAAAAAAATAAGACCATAGGATGATGTATCTTTTTTTATATATATATATATCACAAAAATCCCCTTCTCTGCTGACATTTTGTGCAGCTAATGACAGTAGCCCGTATAATTTAAAGGATCATACAAAGTGCAAATGACTGAATCAATTAAATGAAAATTCCCATCCTGGTATCGTCTCTAACTCAATGTATCTCGCAATCTGTGAGCCGCCAGTGTGCTGCAGAATTTAAAATGAGAGTGCATCTGGTGCCGCTGCACCACCGATAGAGTGAGCAGCTCATCCTCCTGATCAACATCAGTTTATCTTTGTGAGTTGATTACTCACTTTTTTAATTTGGAAGGTGTTCAATGAGGAAAAAATATTGCAGATATTTCTAAAGTAGTACCACAAAAGCAGTGATTTTTCATTGCAAAAAAAAATTAGCAGAGTAAATAGAAAAATCTCAAGGGCTGAGATACATTTTTCATGTTACAAGTGTTGAGCTGAAAGGTTTGTATGTAGTGCAACGCTGTACATGCAAGTCATGCAGCCGTGTAGCTTTCACACCAGTGGAGCACCTTATGCCTCCGCAGGTTTGTTTCTGAAAAGTTGAACTCTGAGATCTGGTTTCAAACAGCACCGGTGTCCAATTGCAGCTTGACATGAACAAAATGTTACGGTTTCATTGAAAACCCTCTTCTTGATAACAGACCATTAATTGAAACACTCTCACATCCACTTCCTGCCAGCGCCTCTGTAGTCGTGGCAACACTGTTCTTTGGGATCTCTTTCCGTAACAAAGAATGTTCACTGCAGCTGAAGCTCTCACTTTGACCTCTCTCAGAGATCTGTAATCTATTTAGCTTAATTTGTTTTCACATTTTCAGCCTTTGAGGCATTATTTTCAGCAGGAGTTTTGTTTGAGGCGACCATTATTAGATGACGGTAGTAAAATGTCTATGCTGTCTTGCCAAAAACACAGTGACACAGGGTGTCTTATCACTGCGCAATAATCTAACCACAAAAAAAGAGGCACAGAAAAACATGTTGGTTTTTCTTGTTGTTTTCTTGGATCGTTGCTCAAACGTTCTGCCATGATTGTAAACATAGCTACCTCTCCCGTCTCTGCAGACAATTAAGTCACAGCTAACAAGACGATTGTCTGGTCCTTACACTATTATGACAACTCACCCAGTCACAAGCGTTGCAACATGCAAGGATATAATGTGAAAGGAGAAATGATTGCCTTGTATAATAATGAGTTTGAAAGACAATACGGCTCAGCCTGGGGCTGTAATTCTCCATGTGTTTGCAGTTTAAGCACAATCATCTCACAATTCATGAAGTCGTGTTATTAAAACCATTACTAACCTCAACCAATACATATCATATATCCCCTTATTATTTGCCACCATGTGGGAGCTTACATTAGCAAGACATAATTATTTATTTCTTTATATAATGGAATTACTACACATGCTGGTGTGTTGATGCATGTCTAATTGTCCTTGGAGTGAAATGAGATGTGATATTAACAAAAGCTACTTTGCTTATTTTTTCAGCTGCATAATGGACCAAACGTCAGTCCTATGATGATCTGTAGCAGCCTATATTTAGAATTAAATATTTTAGAAGTTTTACAACACTTCTAAAATCATCTTTTGGGATTTTTTTGCAGCTTCAGGCTGTGGGATTGGACTGATTTCTCTACAATAGCAAAGATTCATCTTTACAATGAGCTGTGTTACAGATAAACGCAGTAGACAGCTTGTAGACAGAGAATCATTGCAAACACCATAAACTAGAAACAGCATATCATGTCGAGGCTGTATGAATTGAAGACTTTCATTCATACAGCTGGTTGCGTCGGAAGACAGTTGATGCTGAAAGACAGAAGATCTTGGGGTGAAAAACGAAAGTGGAACAAAATGAGAATGTTTTACACATAGTAGGGACGGGCAGTAAATCGCTTACAACACACGCCACAATAAGCACATTATCCATACCGAAAGGAAATATGTCAGAAAGAGTTTTCAGTAACTTCACTGAACTCTAATCCAGAACCGCACAGCATTCTGGGGAATGTAGGCAGAGGAAAGACTTAAGTTGCTCAACCTCAGCAACCCAGCAAAGCAAAGTGTGTGGCAGCCGCTCTTTGGTAACCTAGCAACAATCTGCTTAATAACTTGTGCATCAGCGATTCCCGGTTTTACCGCCACGACTCGTAATTGCTTAAAAATAAAAGACACAGTTTATGTTTCCTGGAGTGAAAGGAGAAGGTGAGTGCAACAGCTCCTGAGGAAACTGGATAAAAGCGGAAAAGTCACATCACCAATTTGGCAGAATTCAACGTATTTAAAACAAAAACTAATTGTATATTGACTGATCTGACAATGTATCACAAAGTATCACCCTCGTGCACAGATGAAATTACACTACATATTAATTAAATGTGTCATAACAGCATATATATAACATCATAACCTCATATAGAGAAACTCTTCGGGAAAAACAAAACAGCGTACCAAAACTAGCTCAAATAATTAAAGTTGTTGCATTTCTAGGTTATTGATTTATGTTCTACCTCAGTAAATGGTATGACAGTGTAGTGTTTTATTTAGCTGTTCATTTAGATTAATAGTGATGTTTTTGTAACATTTCAATCACTGTTCTAAACAGCTGGTGTTTGTTTTAAGATCTACCCTTGGAAAGTCCAATAGTTGCTGTGGTTTCACAGCAAATATTAACTGACTACCAAACATGGCCTTATCACTCAAACTGTACAAAAATCCCAAATGGTGACTCGTTACTATTCCTGTTCAGTCGTAATTAATCACCACACCTGGGTTGTCGTCATAGTTAGCGCTCTTCGTGTGGACAGTGTGTTTCCACATGTTCTCATTGTAGGTCATGGGCTGCCTCAACAACATCAGGCCGTTTCCATCGCCCTTGTACTGCTCCTGACAGCAGGACTGCTGAGATTAAGTGTTAATAAAAGGTTTGTTTACTGCTGGGAGATGTTGGTAGAAGTCACTCAGGCTGTGACCATCCAATTCAACCTGAAGGGGAAACACTTGAGTCATTGCAGAAAGCCAAACAATTAGGCCGGACGTGATATTTCCATGTACAAATAGCTCTTCAATCTCCACTGAGTGTATTAATACTTTCAATAAGCCACTCTTTTTAAGCTCACCGCAAATATCCACCACAGGAACACACATTGCGCATGCATATTAACTCTGCTGCTTTTGGCAGACAAGCGTTCTCAAACATTGGTCATACATCACTCATTTCCATCTACAACTTGCTTTTGTACCAGTTCTGCGACTCCCAATGCAACAGCACATGAATATATGCAAATACATGAGTCTCATTATGCGTCTGACTTGCCTTTCAGTTCAGACTGTCATTTTTAATGGTCCATTCGCAGCTGAATTAACTGAGTGTCTGATGAGTGATTGACAGCTTTGACATTTGGATTGTGTAAACAATTGCTTTGACGAGGCATGTCAGTCTGTCGGATCACCCGGCTCTGGCAGTCGTCGATCCTCTCTTGGGTTGCCGCATTGACAGAGGACAGACTCGTTTTCTCTCTGGGTTGTCAAACCCAGCCAACGCCTCTAAAGTATTCCACTTTGCTATTATTTTAATACGTTTTTCTATTTTTCAGGGAGAGATCTTAAATTATGAAAAATATTCTTCCTAATATTAGAAGAAGACTTGCTTTTTATATTGCAAATAGCTGTAAGACATCTTTCTGGGGCATTTAACAGGAAAAGCTTAGTCTGCTTATACATCACTGTAAACTGAACTAAAATGGAGAAGAAAATAGTTACATCCTATGATAAAAACACATTTTATTGGTCTGAAAGGCAGACATGATGAAACCGAATTACAAATGGATTTAACTGGACTTTATGATGTTTGTGTGATGTGATATTTGAAGTAGATTGTTGGATTTTTTTTTAAAACAATAGCCAATAAGAAGGAATCAGGCATCATCAAATCAATTAAAGTGTGTGTTTTAGAAGTTCTGCCCATCTTTTTTTATGTGTAAATATTTATTTTTTTTCTGTGTGATTGCTTGATAAGCGGTAAGCTTGATTCTGCAATCTTCCCTGGTGAAAGACAGAAACTCGGTTGAAATGTTCAACACTGCAAAAGGGTCTAAATGACGCACATTCTTACATGCACTTCCGCAACTTTAAGATGTTGTGTCTTTAAGAAAGAAATTTGTCAAGTGAACAGAAATTTGAAACGCTTTGTTTTTCTGTCCGTTTTGGACAGAAAAGGTGTAAATGAAAGCGGTGAGTGAACATTGTGTCTATTTTTCTTGAAGTAAAAACGGAAAAGCAAAGGCCTGACTTTGATAGTTTGCAGCTGTCATAGTTGAGGCATGTCATCTGCAGATAAAATCTGAGGTGAATGTGTACAAACTGGCATCTTATGTGATTTCACTTTTTTCCCCCCCCACGCCCCGCCTCGCTCCGTCTTTATTAATTCTGCCTCAGTGCAGAAAGAGAAAATAGATCAATCTGTGTTTGCCTCTCTCAGATGAGAGGCTAAAAATGAAATTGACATAATTGACTTTAGAGAGCTGAGAAATGAGGGCAATGATTCAACCTGGCTTTCATTTTACTTTTGTATTGAACGAAATGGAATTTGTGCTTTAGTCTTTCATTGAGGAGCTATTAGTGGTTCAGCTTGCACTCAGTCAAAAAGCTGACAAACTCTTTGTCTTTAACTCTGTGCTGATGAAGCTTTTAATCGACACTGATTAGTCTCAATAATGCAATGTAAATCTGATTTTAATTTATTTCCTGTTTCTCTTAATTGCAGTAAATAGTACTGGTTTGTAGAAGTAATAAAGCCATTAGTGGATAATAAACTAGAAGCAGGCATTTGATTTTGTAATTAGTCAGTAAAACATCCATTTGTTTGATCTCAGAAGTCCAACAAATATTCCTTGCTCTAAATTCCTCATATGTTGACAGCTCTGCTGTCGGGCTCTGGTCTCGTCTGATCAATAAATCTGAAAGGTACTATGAAACAAGGATTGATCAGCTGTCACATCACACCTCCACCCTCTTTGAAGCGTCTTAGGTAATAGATAAAACATTAATCTCCTCAGGTTATCACTTGTTCACCTTGCGGGGTTTTTTCTGATCAGTTTTTCCTATTAAATATGAACAGTTTCGTCTGTATGAAAATCTGGGAAGTCGTTTTTTTTGGTATCTTGCTTTATTTGCTTTTTATTAATAAAAAGTTGAGCATAACCTAATATGCAATATTAAAAAAACGAATATTTACAACATAAATCTGTAAATTTTTTACAGATTACAAATGACAAATATGTCATCTTAAGAATCTGTGTAAACAGATTCAGTTTATAGGGCATTTGCATAGCATTCAATGATGGTTCAATTCCGTTCATACTAAAATGATTCAAATATGTAGAGCAATGAGCTGTTCATATTCATGCAGGCAATTTAATCATAAAATCAAGTGATGTTTTAGTTGCAAAAATCACCATGCTATTTAACTTTATGCCAAAACTATATATATGATGACATGTTATTTTCTGTAACGTGATATAGTGTCTATATTTATTTGATGGTACGGTCCCCTGGTGCCCCAATAAACAAGCATTGGATGGAAGACACTATGGTAAACATGTACTTACTGTTGAAAAAAATCACTACACTTATTTATTTTGTTTTTTATTAGAATGTTACATCTTGGAATGTTGTATCTCTTACATGATTATTCTGAACCACAAGTTTACAAAGAAATTCATATCTATAAAAGGTCCTGTCGACTGTTATTTGACAAACTCTTGAGTTTTGGAGTGAGTTGATAACCTACATATATTAGGTAATATATGTAGATATATATTAGGATCTCGCTTTTCACCTTTGTATTTAAAAAAAAGAAAAGCACTAAGAATCGACAGATTAAAACATTTTGATAAACTATGGGATTTGGATTACAAAAGTAAAATCCGTCACAATGTATGAAACGCGGCCTAACGAGATTAAATTTGGGGCGCCTTCTGTGGTCAAAGTTTGAGTGCTAAATATAGCCATCTCTCACTTAGCAGCTAAAGTTTGATATTATGTTTGAACAAACATGGTATCTTGTGCTCATTAAGACTTTCTCACAACATTCACATTAATACTTTGTTTCATCCTGTAGAAGAGCTGCAGTAATGTTTGTACAGGTCTTTGATTAGGCCACAGTTTTGCAGAATGGATTTTGCCGTCTTCTCTGTTTCAAGACATTTTAAGACGTCCATCTTCCTCCAGTAAATTGCCTCACTCTGTTTGGCGAGCTCTGAAGAAGCGAGATGTTTCTTTGTACAATGCAGGAATGTTTTTCTAGCATGGTCTTTGAAAATGGCACATCATTCCTTTCTGGATAGTGGACCCTCAAAGCTCAGTTCACTCTAACTACCCACTCCTTTAATATTTAAGATTCACGTTAATTCATGCCAGATGCTTATCAGACACAAGCACAAGTTGTTGTCATAAGCAACTCACTCACCTCTGCAAGTTTTCACATGTGAAAACGGAATTAAAAATGAATAACTAAAAATTGTGTGTAATAGAGGCATTTCAATACTGCCAGATGAGACCGCTTGTAATTTAATGAAGCAAAATATATTATAAAACATAAAATTCAGAGAAACATTGACCCTATTAATAAATGACAAGGCAGCCACCTTTTGTCAAACACATTTTTCAATAACATCTCCATTTTTATATGGAATTAGCCCACAGTTTACTGCTTCACAGCTTAATCTCTTCTGGGAAGGACAAAGGGGTGGGAGTGTGTTTATGGGAATTTCTGGCCATTCTTTCAGGAGAGCATTTGTGAGGTCAAGCACTGATTATTGGATGAAAATCCCTGCAGTCTCCTCTTTATTTCATCCCTAAGGTGTCCTGCTCGGTTGAGGTCAGGCCAGTCAAGTTCGTCCACACCAAACCCTTCCCTTTGAGAGTCTTTTAAAGTTTATCTTTTGAATTTGATTGGTTTTTCTCTCTTTTTTTCTGTCAATTATTGACCCTGAGGAGTCGATGCAATACTGTATGCTGACTAAAGTCTCTGGGAATCAACTTATTAGCACTAAAAGTTGTTATCCCCAGTTACTTGTAATAAAGTCTTAAAGAGCAAATTTGACTTTGACTTCCTTAGGCTGACTTTTTGTTTGTAGCAACTAATTCATCCTTTCACTTTCTGGTTATTTTCTGTTTGAGTGATTTATGTCAGATTTTCCTACAAAAGCAGCAGTTGTTTGAGAATGACTAAATGAAGGACTGGAATAAATAAACATTGTGAGAAAGTCCAATGAAAATAAATGGCACTGTACATGGTTTTCATTTTGCAAACCATTTTGCAAGATATGAATTCTTGGGAGCCACTTATCAGTTGCACAGATTTAAGATGCTGAGCAAATCATCCAACAGAAACTGTTTTTGTGTCTGAGAAATATCCCTATAATTTGCATTAACTGTGGCCCAGATGAGCCTAAATTATTTTAACCTTTTTAAATGAATGTAAGAAAAGATTATAGTTACTGAAATAATTTTTGTAATATCAGAAGGTTGTTGTCTCAACCTTTTAAGATTTAAATCTTAGGGTTTTTTTTTTAAAGTTTATATTCTGGCAAAATAGAACTCCTAAAGTAAGTTATGCATTTGATCCTGTTTGGCTGCTATTTTTCATATAGTGTTCCTCAAAGCAGTGTTTCTTCCACACTTTGTTCCCGTTGAATGTCAGGCTGGAATCTAAGTCTTGCTGATCATGGCAAAACCCTTTCGGCGCCATCTCAGGCCATGCCACAAAGCTCATATTATTTGCTCCGGGGCACATTTTCTGTCACAAGATTCTAGTCAAATAAACATGTTTTTGAAGGGATGTAAAGCCAGATTTAGACTCAGCAGCCTATGGATGGAGGTTTTTCTCCGTAAACAAAGAGGATTAGAAGTCAAGTTGTTGTTATTTGGAGAAAGTTGTTCTGAATTAAACAATGTTTGTGTTTCTGTAACTGAGTGATGTGAACAGGATCGGTGAGTCGATGCAAATGTTCTGAAAATCTTTTGTTTTTCTTTCTCTTTTTATGAAAAATGTAGCTTTCTTTCAAATTCAAAGAGACTATTACTTCAATAATAATACTCTACAAATTCATTTTTTCAATCTTTCCAACACTCAAGGTTTCTGAGAAACTGAATTCTGGGTTTTTATCAGCAGCAAGCCATAAACATGCAAATGAACAGCAGCAAGTGCTTGAAATATGTTGCTCTTTGATTGAATTACTCAAATAAAAAAAATGTTTTTTTTTTTTAACATTCTATCAGTGACATGATTTGGAGACACATTTAGATCAAATACTTAGTTTTAAATCTCATAAAACATGTTCGTAGGAACAGAATAAACTTTACTCACTGGAATTCTGTCCAAAAAAAAAAAAAAAAAACTAACGGTACTAATTCACTCAGCCATTGATACAAATGGCTAATAGAAAATGAGATCAGTAATCTCATTTCAACTGCAACAGGCCTTTGCAGCAGTTTTGCAGTGTCTCCAACAGATTCCTGACATGCATCTTCGTAGGACATTAAAAGAATGAGTGTGCTTGTTTCGCATCCTGTCAGATGCCATGAATGCTTCAGTGTTACTCTGTGTATTTTTTTAGGTGGCTGTGACAGGGGCACACCCGGGGCAGGACCCATGAAGAGTCATAGAAGATGCTCACAGCCTGGGCGCTTCTGCTCTTCTTAGCCATGTGGGTGAGAAGCACCTCTGGTGGCCCGCTCTCCTTCAGAATAGGTAAGCTGCAAAACAAAATAGTACTTATTTCCTAGCATCAGTCGTCAGGGATTTTATGTGATAGACGGCAAGTAGGACATAAATTGTGAAGTGGAAGAAAAAACAAATGTGGTTCTCAAATGTTTTTTTACAAATAGAAATGTTAAAAAGTGGTTTGAATTTGTGTTCTGGCCAGTGTATCAATATTTTATAGACTTGCATTTTGCTGCAATTGCAGCTGCGACTCCTTTGGGTTTTTTGTCTCTGCCAGCTTAGGACATATCGATTCTGAAGTTTCTTTAATTTTCTTTGCAACATAGCCGAAGTTCAGTCAGACTGGATGGACGGTGTATGCCAGCAAGGCCTGTTACAATAACATATTTTTTTCCTAAACTAAAAATTGTCAGAAATTAACAGTAACACTGTTATTTCGAAACTATTTTACATCATATATTGATAAAGGCATGAAAATAAGATTAATGAACCATAATTTTATACATTTTATATATCTGAAAACACAAACACCAAAAACAATAAATTAAAAACTCACATAACCACAGTCATTAATAACATGGATTATGAAGCATGTGGAAACAAATTTGCCCTTCATAAATTATTAATCATCCGAATGGAAACTATAGGTGTCATTTTAATTTATTCTGCAGTAAATTGATTAATTGCTTATTGCTTAATGTCAACATACATTTTTAAATCTTGTCACTGATTCTGACTTTAATTTATGTCTTGACCTGGACTGGTTCGTTCTGATAGATGTTTTAATCTAAGCCATTTCATTGTAGCGCAGGCTGCATGTTTATGGTTGCAGATTTTCCTCCAGTATTGATGTATTGGTGTGTTTTAAGCCCCTCCTATCCTTCCCAACAACTTGAGCCAGCTTTCCCACTTCCTGCTGCAGATAATGCATCCCACAGCATGATGCTGCAGCCACCATGGATTTTAATTTCCAGGGATATTGTTTCTGGTTTTGCTTTGTATGTCGATGTTGGCTTTTGGACTGGAACACCTTCCTCCAAACGTTTGCTTTCATACAGATAGCTTGAGGTGAGAGGATTTTTTACCACTTTGTTTTCAGTAAGAAAGAAGTTTCTTCTTGCCACTCGTCCATAAAAGCCAGATTTGTGGAGCGGATGATTAATAGTTTCCCAATCAAATTGCCTGAGCTGTTCATGATGGATTTTGATAGGTGGTATTACAGTAAGAAGCTGAATACAAATGAATGCCAACCTTTTAGAATTTTTTACATAAATAAAAATGAAAGCATTGATCTTTGTTTTTTCCATTTCCCATTTATGCACTACTTTGTTAGTCTGTCACCTAAAATCCCAATAAAATTCCTTATTTGTGGTTCCATCATGAAAAAAAAGTCAACTTCAAGGTGAATGAATACTTTTTGCAAGAGCCTTTTAAGAGGACTAATTAGGCATGTGACCAGCAAAAACTTTCCCTTAATGGATAAATGACTGAGCAGCAAACAGAGTTGTTGATGACATTAAAGAATAAACTTTAAGGCTTCTTTCAAAAACTCTTGTCTCATACACCTCGCAAGACATTAGCTGTCTCATTGTGAAAGGAAAAACGCTCAAAAGAAAATATCTCAAAAGCCACATGGGAGACTCGTACTTCTGTATTTTGCTCAAAACATGTTGGAGAAATTTCATGAAGACGTCAGAAAAGTGTGTCAAAGTGAGATTTCTGTGACATGCTCTTCCTCTCCGAATCTGAACTGCTTCACTTAATGAGATATATTTTCAAAGCTTGGGAGCCAAAACAAACTTTTCAGTTTGAGGAAACTTCAGACGTTGAATATATAGTCTTTAGCACAGAATATTGGTGTTTTATGAAGCAGATATCTCCTATAAGTTTAATTTTGAATGTTTAATGCAGCGGTGTTAAGTCTACAGAAACATTTTTTCGTCTCCTGAAAACCACAATCTGCTTTTTTTTTTTTTTATTTTATATTCTTCTAAAATATTCAGGGCAATGTAAATGTGACACCTTGTAAAAACTAAAACTGGTTACCATTTTCTTGGTTTCACAGTATCCAGTCATTTTTTGGATATTTTTCAGTCATGCAGGGGTATCATAATATATAAGAATACAATCTATGTACATGTGTTTCCGGTCATATTTAACTAAAAATATTATGTTGTAGGACATCTTGTGGTCTACATAATCATCCCACAGTGTATTGACTTGACAGCTGCCCAGCAGAGGCATCCAGTTATATTCTTGTGTAAAACCACTTCGGGTCCAGAGACGCGCTTGAATATTTCATACTTGAGCTATGAAGAAAAAGTACTAGACTGTTGCCCTGTGGCCCAAAGAGATCTCGTCAGATAAAAGTACATTTTGCAATTCATTCATTAGTTAAGGTCCAAAAATCTGAAGGAAAGGTGGAAAGACACAGCACCAGAGCTGCATTCAGTGTAAAGTTTCATGAGTCAGTAATGATTTAGGGAGCGCTGTCATCTCGTGCTCCAACAGCTCATCAAGTCCAGAGTAAACTCTGCTGTCCATCAAAAAATATTTGAGCGTACTTCCATTGCTGACCAGCTTTGTGGAGAAGCTGATTTCATTTTCTAGCTATCTTTGCCATCTGCTTACTAAAGCACAATATCTGCTTTTGTCACCGTCGATGTGTTTGATTGGTCGGCAAACTGGCCTGACCTAAACCCCACAGAAGATCAATGTGGTATTGTTAAGAGGGAGATGGGAGGCACCAGGGCCAACAGTGCAGATAAGCTGAAGCCCTCTATTAAAGCAACCAGAGCTGTTTACTGAGATAGAACTGTATTTGCACTTGACCGCGTATAAATTGGTTTAGGTAATGCATAATTTTCAGAACTGGACCGTATATAGAGAACAAACATCTGATACAATATGACTAAGACTTCATCTGCAAAAAGCTTCAGCGAGTGTTCATTTATGTTTCTATTTGGCTTTAGTGGAAAGATATGTGCATTGCCTATAGAAAGAGTAATGGAAAGATTAAGATACATTTTCAGAATAAGCTTCATTCTGCAGAGAGCAGAGTTTGCCTTGTAGATTTAATCTACAAGAACAGTTCAGGAAAAACCCAAAGTCAAACACAAAAACAAAATATCACAAGATGATTATAACTCCTTTAATCAAAGAGATTAAAGGAGTTAAACTCTTTAAGATTAAAGGAGTTATAGTCTTTACTTAACAGAATTACTGACTGAATCCAAAAATGTCCATTTTGAGATTTATCCTCTTCCTGATATCTTAATTGATTTTGTTTAATCAAATAAATAAAATCTTCCTATGATGACATATAAAGATGCACAAGCCTGAACACAAGCAGGTCTCCAAATGGACATTACAAGACATACCAGCAATTTAGTTACAAAGAGACCTAAGGACCAAAAAGTCAATATTTTCGGAGTGGCTTTCATAAAACTGTAGTCTCAATTCCATAGATAATGTTTAGGCAGAGCTGAAAGGTATGTTGGGTGAAGAACACGTCATAAACCTGGACAGCTGCACCAGGAGAAATGGAGCAAAATGTTACTAGGATAATCTTGTGAAAGCACACTAGAATGTTTTAATCAAGTAAATAAAAAAAAAATCTGTTCTACAAAAAAGGAATATAGAAATAGATTTTTGACTATTTTAAATAATTTGCCCCTCAACATTATTTGATTAAGCAAAAAGCAATGCTTTTGGTTATCTCAAAGGATGTAAAATACAAAATGTTTATTTAGATTTAATGTCAAACAGTCATAAGAAAAAGATTGTGTTTTACACAGTGCATTTAAAAATCTGTTATAGATTGTGTCGGATAGCTGAAAACACCTTAAGATGAAAGATTAAATTATTGTTTTATTACTTAAAACTGGATTTAAGAAAATAAATTTAATATTTCTTTAATGAGCGCTTCCTGGTGTCATTAGCTCTCAGCATTGTCAAGCTAAGTAGTTTTTTTCCAAAACAAGTTCTGTTCAAATCAAAGTTCTTCTAAGTATGTTTTCAAACTCCTTAGTCTATAAGAGCTGTTGCAAAGCTTTTCTGATCTTTAAGTCTCCTATTGTACAAGAAGAATGTTTATCCTTCCATTATTTCAAATGTTAACAGAACTGAGTCAGAACATACTGTCACTTCTTAACAGCATCAACATTTTCTTATTTCTGAAAAGAACACTTTTATCACTCAGTAGATTTCTCCCTGTCTGCTTGCTCTCAGCTCTCAGCTCTGCTTCTGCGTAATACTGTTTGCAGACTGTCACACAGTGCTTTCAAACCACTTTGTGCTTTCTGAAAACAGCTCAAACCCACAGGTTTCTTATATGAAAACACCAAGAACAAATCATTCCGTTGGATTTCGAATGTTTGCTGGTTCATGAGCAGCAGCTTCACCCCTTTGTTTACCTTCACTATTCATCACCAGCCCCTGTCTGACTGTATTAATTCAGCTCTACAGCAGCGGCGGTTGTTTTTCTCCTTCCTGCTACATCATTGATAGATAATTAGCTGCCGGGCTTGCTTTTTCCTCCTTTTTCTCTAATGTCATCTCTGCACATCACCCAACTTGTTGCCAGTGCACCTTCATTACGAGGCATAAATATGCACCAGCAAAAGGCACATATTTCAAAGTACACTGGGACACACAAACAAATGTGTAACCCCAAAGCATCACCAAGTACTCCCCTCTGCCATTTGTGCTTTTGTAGATGGTATTTAACATGGCTTTCCCAAGAGTCCTGCCTGGCTGGCATAATGTCACTGTCTGGCCTTCACCGAATGTGACGGCGCCAAAAACAACCTCCCACCTCTTCCACATTACCCCCAGGGCCTTCCAGAGGCCAGCAGCAAGATCAGTGTGGTTGGGCTCGTTGTCTTTGCTTTGGTGGCAAATCCATTGATTAAAATTAAAAATGACAAACTTCTATTTATAAATAAGTCACTTTGAACATGTGATCCACGGTGTCCATGTTAATTCATAGAACTTTTACAGATTCATTTCAAATTTTTATTAAGCATACGGGAAAAAAGAGAAACTGAATTTGATGGGATTTTTTTGATAGACCATCACAAAGTAGTGTGTAATTCAGACATGTTAGGAAAATGAAACATTACATAATTTCTGTTTAGCCTGATTTACTCTGATACTCTTAAATTAAATCAGTGTTGGTCAGTCCACCTACATATAACCGGCTTTTGTGAAGGCCTCAGAGGTTAGTGAGGTCACATTAGAAAACAAAAAGCATCACGAAGACCAAGATGCACAGCTGACAAGTCAGGATTAAAGTTCTGGAGAAGTTTAAAACTAGGCCAGAATGTAAAACAATATGAAACATCTCAGAGCACCGTCCAGTCCAACATCTAGGAAAGATGCAGCAAACCCATGAATATTTGGGTGTCCACCTTACTGACAGGCCAGGTTGGAAAAGCATTAGTTAGAAAAGAAACCAAGAGGACCATGATAACGTGCAGCTCAGGTTGGAGAATATTTTGGCTGATAATTTTAATCCTTTATCATGCATTTCACAAATCTAACCCCTGCAACAGACTGACGGGAAGCTTAAATTGGGTCTTAAAGAAAGCTTAATAATGTAGGGAAATAAGCCCAAAATCAGTATTTTTGACCAACAGGTAAAACATTATTTGTGGCAAATAAAAATACCCCATAGTGTGATCTGGGTAGTGATAGTAGCATCATGCTGAGGGTAAGGCTTTCTCCTTCAGCATAATGCTGGCCAGAAGGCAGATGATCAGATATTAGGGAAAACGGATTGGGTAAACTGTGATACCTGTATATAGAGGAACAACGCCCCTAAAGAAACCTTTAGACCTACAAGGAGAAGGTTTACATTTCAGTATATTTATATTGGAATGATTTTATACCTAAACATAAGGGAGAAATAGTGGAGATACCTAAAATAAATTATAGGACACACACTGTATTCAACCTGACTGAATGCAAGGTACTTTGCTAAAGATAATATAAAAAAAATTCAGTCTTTGTATGTAGAAAACTGGTATATACTCCAAAGAAACTTGTAGCTATAATTGAACCATGTGTCATGTTCTTTCCACTTCACAAACAGTAAACAGCTGCAACTATTTTGCAGCTGTTTACCAAATTAAATCATAATAAAATACATTAAAGTTTGTGGCTGTAAACTATGTTTTGGTACATTTGTACGGGACTGTATGGCTTGTTAATTACAGTTAATAGTTTCAAAATCCTGAATTGAAAAATGTTAACTCAAAGTATTTATGGAAGAGACTGAACTCTGTAATATTATGCAGAAATCCCAGATCAACACCATATGGTGCAGCTTGTTTTTTGTTGGTGGTATCACCACGCCCCATTCGTTAAGTGAAGTAGTTTCTACTGCTTAATTTGATCCAGTCAGCAAAGGGTGTTTCTTTTGCTAATTTGGAGAAAATATTCCTCCGCTCACACATGATCACTGCCTTAAGCTGATGTCTGTTTTTTCTGTATACGGGGAGGGAAAACTTGGGCAAATAGACTGGAAAATCAGACATGATCCTTCATTAGAGCTGGATGCATCAGGCACCCTGTCTCCACTCCATAAACACGTTCTCGCGCAGACATGCTTTGCATCTGTCCTGTTCAATAACAGGGTGTAAGAGCCAATTATAAGCTGTTCCTAAATCAAAGGCGGTAGGGAGTTTCACTGGAGACAGGCTCTTTTTTTTATTACCATTTCACAGCCTTTATTGAATTCAACCTAATAAGAAAACCGGTGGGTGCAGATTGAATACTCTAAATTGATCACACTGGTTTTAGAATTATGTATATTTAACTTTTCTACATTCAGACAACATTAATACTTTGTATGAATAAATGCTGTGTTTATAACCAAATAGAATACAAATGGACTTTTATTGAAATAAAAAAAAATCTAATTTCTCAAAACAAAAACAAAAAAAAGCATGTTAAATACCAAAGCACATTTGAAGCATTAATCAAACAATTAGAACATGTAAGACAACACTGAGAAACAACTCTGCGATACACACATTTTGGTTTTGGTACAAAACCTTTACGTTTCCACTAGAAAGCTTGAGATGTGAATTGAAAATATTTAGTCATTTCCTGCGTTTGCCCCAAAGAATGAAATAATTTAATTTGCCAGATTAATACTGAAAAATCTATTTTAACCTTTATCATTTGCAGTCAACTGCTATTTTAAATAAATTATAGACTATAATTACAGCCATGTTTAAACAATGCAGAGTGATAAGACCTTTGAATTATCACATAAACACAGCAGTTCACACACAGTCAAATCCTCAAACTCGTACTACAATCACTTTTGCCTAAGGCTTGTTAGCCTGAAATGCTCATATTTATTTATTTATTGTATTCACCTTACTAATAAAATAAAATACAAATAGCTCGAGGCCTACCCGGACTCCTGGAGAAGCTGCTAACTGACTGGCACCGTAGGAAGAACTTGGACAAATCAACCTGTGCCTCTTTGCTCTGTTTTCCACTCTCAGCGGGAGGAGATGATGGAGAATGCTCAGTGGGCTGAATTCAATTCGCTTCACCTCCACTGCAGCAAATGCTGAGCCATCTTTACCGGCTCCTTTAGGAGAGACGACGTTTGAGCTGTTGGACTGGGATTCGGTTTCTTTTGAGATAGATATTAGAACTGGAAAGCATGCTGGTAATAAGAGTCACAACAAGAGTCATTACACCCCCCATTGTGCCGTAAATAGAGAGGACACACTCTAACCTCTAACTGCTGGTTGCCACTCTGAGTGACACAAGAAAACATATTTCAAGTTATTTGCTTCTGGCTTATTTCCTCCAACTGTGTGAGGATTAAAAACTTATTTGAATGAAGCATTGCTATCCACGGCACAATTTAACAAAACTATTTTTGAGTTTAAAAAAAACAAACAAACATGCATATTCCTCTGGCATATGCATTAACAACCTTTTGCAAGGTTGTTAATGCCTGTGAATATAAAATGCTACTAGGCCTAGATATTTGTAAAAGGTACTCATGGTTTAGCTAGGAGTTGGAAACTACATTTTAAGAAAAATTAAGCTAAAAATTTATGTTTTTATGATTTTAAAGCAAATAATATCAGAGCATAACTAAACAGAAACATAGCATACATGTCCTGCAAAATCATTTTGTATGTTGAGTGGTATTTGCTCAGCGTTTTTGTGTGTGAGCTTCTGTTTGTTTTGTTTTCTTTCAACTTCTTCCAGGCACTGACAGCCTGGGTGGCTCAATGCAATGGTGTCTTGGAGTGTAATTAGCCTTGCTGAAGTAATGTCCACCAGTCAGCAGCACTGCACTGTCAATTCCCTCAGTTGTGCTCTCTCAGTGACTTATTAAGGCCAGCTGCAAGAGCCACCGCAGCTGAGTCACTGCACCCTTTCCTCCAGTCAGCTTCATTCTGCCCCCATTCGCTCTAATTTCAGATGGCATCTATGAACTGATTTAACTTTCTGTGAAGAGCAGGCAAGATGGCATGTTGGGTGGGAAGGACTGAATTATGTCTGAGGAAAGCTCCTCAGGATGCCCAGTTGTGGGCTCCTCAGGTAAAATGTTTAGGTAAAAAATGTTTCTCAGAAAATGAAGGTTAAAGCAGAGGCTGGAGTCCCAGTAAGGACCCCGGGGAGGAGACCTCATAATTATTCTCCTGGCTTTTAATAACTCGGCCATTTGCTGCTTGACTCATTAGTTTCATGACACTCCAACATGTGTATTCACAGAGTTGAATCTGTGGGGAATATTTGAGATCTTTTTTTTTTTTTAGGTGACCACCTGTTACATGAGACGACAACCTATTTTTATAAATTATTTTTCATCGTGTCGTTCAGATACCAGAGCAGATAATGAGGATGAATCTGAAAGAAATGAAGCTTAATTATCCAGCAGCATTTGTGCCTGCAGGCAAAACATCTTTTATTACAACTCAGTCACCTAATTTAAAATTGTTTGTTTAGGATTTTTTTGGGGGGGGAAAGGCTTTGTATTTGGAGCAGAATGGAGTCCAAATACATGCAGAGACAAAATCTCCCCCATGGGGTCTAAATGAATTGAGGCAAGATTATGACTAATCTCTAAGGTTTTAATTACCGGGACAGGTGCTGGGACCAATCGTTTATTTAACCAAACAAATTTTTTAATTATGCACGTTTCCCCCCCCCCCCCCTTTACTGCGGAGCTTACTGCGTAAATTATGCAGCAGATCTGATAAGTGCGCAGATATAGCAATCGTGTATGTGTGCACTTTTAATCTCACACCCGAACAGAACATCTTCAATCACTGTAACCTCAGTGGAGCTCATGAAGACAAATTCAAATACGCGCTCGTTTTCCTCCGTGAACCTGCACTTTATATGCACAACAACTTCTCTGCCATACACAGACAGAAAAAAATTGGTACTTAAATTATTAACAAACTAATTACAAGCTGCAGGGTTATGTTTGTGGATGCGTAATGGAGCTTGTCTCCTGTTGAGCTGGAGCCTGTGAGCGTAGTTTAAACTCAACGGCATCAGAGTTTGAAGATTATTACCGTATGCTGCGGTGGTATGGAATGAAGGTCATAAAAATGGCATATTTGGACCTCAGTTGAAAGGAGGTTGGTGGTTCGCGTGGTTTCAAATGCAGTAAACATGAGAACAGTGACTCCCATTGGAAATATTAAATGTTGGCCTGAAAAAGAGGGTTCATATTCATCAGCAAACACAAATATGATGTAGTATTTCAATGAATGCCTCTGATAGATCGCTTCAAAATGGAGTTTTAAAGTAGAACTGTCGGGCTTCTGAAAAGTATGTACATTTCTTTTCACTCAATGCTTAGTTGGGCATCTTCTTGCATGAATTACTGCACCAATGCACCTCATAGAGGCCATCATCCTGTGGTGGTTAATGAAAGCACAGATTGCTTTGAAAGCTGCCTTCAGGTCATCTGCCTCGCTGGGTCTGGTGGCTCCCATTTTCAACTTTACATCAGCCTATAGATTTTCTAGGACGTCCAGGTCAGGGGAGTTTTCTGGCCAATGAAGAACACCACAGTCACTAAGCCAGCTTTTGGTACCTTTGGTGGTGTGAGCAAGTGCCAAGTCCTACAAGAAGATAAAATCAGCAACTCCATACAGTTTGTCAACAAAGGGAAGCGTGAAATGCTCAAGAATGTCCTGGTGGACGGCTGCATTGACCTTGGTCTTCAGAAAAACCATCACTGACTGTAGTGTTACTTCATAAAGTCCCCAGTGAAAGTATTTTGATTTGAAAAACATATAGCCTTTATGACTCTTAAGAATACTTAAAAATGTTACTAAATGTTATACATTGCTAAAAATGTTTCTTATATGTACATTTCTCAAAGAAAAATTGTAGATCCAGATAATGCAGCCCTTATGTTACAAAAACGCTTTGCAAATTCCCAAAACATAGCGTAAATGTGCATAATATAGGGGTAAAGGAGCAAGAAGAGCAAACGGGGGAAATGGGATTGAGCCTGGGCATTTTTAATTCTTTATGCCACACTGTCTTCAGGAAGCAGCACGTATTTCTTCTTTTACTCGGTTTATTTTTAATTCATCCCACGTTTGCACCTCCCAACAGACAAGGACATCAATTTTCTCTGCGAAGCAGATGTGTTTGTGCTGCATATCTTGGTTCTCCTCCTCCATTAAAGCCCATGCTTTGTTGAGAGAGCACTTTAAAGAAAATTAAAGCAGATGATCTGATTATTCATGATTGATTCCATCCCAAACTTATTGTGATTTATTTCCCCTATTCTAAGCCATCTTTTTCCACCTGCAGACTGTATGCACCACTGCTGTGTTAATGCCTTTGGTTTCAAAACTATTGAATACGTGTTGCCAGGGCCAACTGTGAACTCATGCCCTGATGCATGAAAATGTTGTTGTAACTGCTATAAATGCCATGCCTTTTGTCCGGTGTTGAGCTATTATCTCCTGGCAGTGAGCAGAGAAATAACAGCTTTGTTGACTTGGTTTTGATTAGTGCAGAACAAAACTACATCAATGACGTGCTCACATAATCACAAACTGGCTCATGTTTTGTATATGTTTTGCATAAATAGAAATCCATGCTTCACTTTTTAACTGCATGGCCTACACACTTTCCATCTCTGATCAGCTTGATAGTCTTTTGCAAGTTAAAAAACTTATTTGTTCTTCCTAATTGCAATTTTTAAAGAGTGAACTTCAAAGCCTACTGTTTTGTTTTTTTTTAAAACCAACAATTAGCTGAAAATTTGGTTTAGGCAATTAATGTATAAACTTCAATCTTGATTTCTCTATGAGGGAAGAAAATAACTTGGAGGCTGGAAAATACTTGAGACTGAGGTTTAAGGATCACAGCCAAAAACCACGATGGGCTCCAAACATCAAACATAAAGCCAGAGCTGCGAAAAATGGTTTGGAAGAAAGAGTAGTGATGTTTTTGAGTAATCAAGTCAACATTCAGATCTAGATACAATTTGGAACCTGTGGAAAACTGGTGAAAGCTGGTATTCACATATGATGTCTGTCTAATCTGTTTTACGAAATTTTGTAAAGAAAAGTATGGCAAAGCTTTTATTCTTTAGATGTACAGAGCTTGTAGAGGCATGCCCAAAAAGTCTTCTCAATGTCATTTCAGTAAAAAAAAAAAAAAAATAGACTTGATGTTTCTGGCTAGAGTATGACAAACAAAAACCTAGGTGTATGAATATTTTATCTTTCTCTCTCTTTTTGGCTACTTTAAGCATTGAAATCCTGAAAAACACAAATAGGGAGGTTCAGCCAACTGGCGACAAAGTGGAGCAAAATAGAAGCAGACGAAGAAAGAACAAAACTTTAATGACACTGACCTTCAGAAATCAACTTTATTTCTAAAGTCAGTAGTGTTCTGCTATTAAAGAGGTTTTTATTACTGCAAATGTTTTTTTCTCTTCCCACATTCACAATAAAAGAGGGAATACAAAATAAAATTATTGTGACAATGAAAATGTGACAATGAAAGTGTTGGTGGAAGAGATTAACACCAAATAAACTCTCCTGCTGGTACTTAACGTAGTAGCTTCTGTCTTTTCTGAGGAAACAGAAGCACACATGAACAAACCAACATAGTTGAATCAGTTTTTTATTTGTCTTGGCAGTAAGTGATTGGGTCAGCATCAAACTGCGTCAAATAGACATCCGTAATGCAGTTAGCAAAATCCTCACTTCTTAACGTATACTTTCGTCTTTTTTTCTTCTTTTCACTTTGTTGAGGTAGCTGTGGCATGTTAAAAATTGACTGATGTTCTCAGACAATTTTGAAACTTTCTGTTTGTGTCCAACTGGAATGTATAAAATCTAAAGCCACAAAGCACAACTCATATGAGAGGAATAGCGAATTTTAAGCTTTTGTCAGAATGTTTTCTTTTAAATTGCCAAGGATGTTGACACATTTCATGTCCGTGTTTGAAGAACTAAAGTCCAACATATGGAACAACTTCATAATAATCTAATCTAATATCAAAAGTATGTGAATTGAACCATGATGCAAAACCATGTCTCTTGGTGATTTTTTTTTTTTTTTTTTTTTGCTCAACATTTTGCAGAAATTTTGCAAAAGTTTTTTTTCGGGAAACTGAAATATTCCTATCTGCTGAACTCTTTCTGGTTCCAGTTTCCGGCTTTGTTTTTCTCTGTGCAAGGACGATTGTTTGATGCTAAAGCTGAAAACTGATGGCACAAATGCTGAAGTTAAGACATGAGGCTGGATCGTTTCACAGAGTTTGAAGAGGATTTGCTTTATTACAACACAAAAACACCAATAATGGTTGAGATTAGAGTTGTGATGAGAAATAGCATTGTGCTAAGACTGTTCAGTCTCATCGACCTAAGCCGGGAGCTGTGGGGTTTTTTTGTTGTTTTTTTTATTGTTTTTTTTCCTCTGACTCGCTTTGGTCTCTAAGGTGCGTTAAGAGAAATAACAAACCCTCTGACTTCTGCTGTTTTTCCCCACTAATTTGGACTAGTCAATTCCTCTTCCACAGCAGTGCTTATTACTGTGGAACTGTTGGGAGTAAAGTGTTTCCTCCAGTGCAGCAAAAGACTCGAGCTGCCACTTTTCACTTGTCAGGAGATTCACAGAGGCTTTCACGATTTCTCTCTCTCCTCGTCTCCTCCAATATTAGATCTCTGACTGATTTGCAGAAATCACTGAGGCAATAACAGACACATAATCCTCTTTTGAAAGCAGAAGTGTGGCTACTGATCTAGAGGACCACATAGATCTCCTGAGAAGAGTAAGTCCATGCTTGGACATTCCTGTCACTTCCCACTTCCTCAGATTAGTTCCTCAAACTGTTTGGTATTTTCTCAGACGGATAACAACATCACAGTTACTTTTAGCAATTTTATATTTTTAGCATAATTTTCTCTGTACTGATATCCCACCCTCTTCACCTGTGTGAGTATGTTTAGCATACACATGCACACGCCAACATGACCACCCTTCCTCCATGGGAAGAATGCCCACTTTTCCCTTGACACCACATTCTGCCAGTCCTTCACCATTATGCCTCACCTTTGATCATGGATCATGGCGAAGAGTTTGGCAAGCCCTCAAAACCTTTTCTTTTTACAGGCCAGACCTTGAGTATGTGCCATTACAGACGATCGGTGTGTGTGTGTGCCGTCGGTTGATTCTGCTTTAGCCTTGAGCACCAGTGCTGGCGAAACAGATGCTGGTGAACGTGAGCTTTTTACTTTGTGTCTGCATCAGTGTGCACCCATACTTCCAACTAACTCATCTAGTTATCTGTGCAAACTTCTGTTGCACTTGATGTTGCGCTTCTTACATTTTATGGCCATGTGGTGGTGGTGAAGTCAGCCACTTTTGTTTTTGTTTTTCCAAAATAATAGCAAAGGCTGCTTGCCTAATGGCTTTATAACCCTGAGAGGAAATACAAATATGGTGTTTATAAATTTAAGACCTTTGTGTGTGATATGAGCACAGACAGCAGCAAAACTCTTTTTAATGTGGTCCAGAAAAATTAAGCTAACAGACTAATGCAACCCTTTTCACATTTACTTTATATTAAGTTGATTACAAATTTAAGGAACCTCTAATTAGCAGTCCATGACTTCCTCAAAAAATCACTGTTTAGAGAAGTGTTGTTCCGTGTTTTATGTATTTACAGCAATAAGAAACACATGGGCTGCTATTTCTTTGAATTATTTTTCGGCTGGGCTGCACTAATTTGTTTTTGACGGTCAATGGATATCATCGGAAAGCAAAAATAAAACCAAAACATGTTTAACAAGATGAATAATTGTTGCGGTACCAAAAATGCTTCATTTTATAAGACTTTTATGCATTGTTTTTGAAAATCTTACATCAGTGAAAAATTCAACCTACGAAAATGTAAGCTAGGTGGCAACTACCTGTGTATATGGGCCAAATATGTAGAACAAAATCAACATAGAGATCAATTGTGTAAGACTAAATAGTGACCTTTTGACTAAACTCTTTACTGGTGTGAAAGGATTTAATTTCTACTGATAATTGCTGAACTACTTGCTTTCAGTGACATTTTTCATCTGTTGCAATCAGTTCAAATTCTTTGAGACTGGAAGCCCTCCTTGCCATCTCCCTCCACAAAACATCAGTCTTGAAGTAAAGAATGAAACACAGAGATAACTTGGACTACTTTAATGAAGATCAGATCAGGTGGCAATCCAAAAACACATTAAGAGTTACAAACTTAGCTGTTATAAGCACTGTCCGGGCAAAATTAAACACTCTAAAATAAACATAGCAAGGACTTCAGGACAGGGTTGCAGTGCGTCAACAGCCTACAGAGACAGACTATTTCCACTGTCCAGCCAACTGTGTTATTAACTCGCTCTGCAGTGAATCAATTGACAGGACTCCATGTTTCGCTGTGTATGTTCGCACTTGGCTTTTCTCCTTTTTTTTCGCTTCTCTAAGTCCCCCCTGACTGTTCAGGGTCAGCGGAGGCTTGTCCCTCTTGTTTTCCTCCTGTCACCTTTCCTCAGGTTTCACAGAGTTTTGTCCCTGAATCTTTATTACTTTGTATCACCTGTAGACATGCACACACTCAGTCACAACAGGGGCTGTTTTTAGCATCATGCGTTGTTTACCTTGGCAGATCTTTGGGGATCTCTCAGTTAGCATTAGCTCTCTTATTCTGTTTACGAGAAAACAGTTTGTGACTGCATGAAAAATAATGCATGCTGTTCCTGTACTCAGACCTTGTTTTTGGAAATGCACAAACTACAGCTGCTGTGTTCACATTAGCCAGCCTCTAGAGCTTTATGAGTCCCAGATGATGTACAGTCAGTATAGGTTGTATAATAAGGTAATAGTGAATTTGGCTGAATCACCAGACAGTAGGGGGTATGCAGCAACATTGTGCCAGGTTAAGCAAAGATCATGAAGTACAGAGGTTAGATGGAAGTAGATGCAGGAACACATATTTATTAAAAGTTCTTTGCTGTTCTAAGAGTTTTATTAAACCAGGTTTGGTGATTCTAATTATCATGAAATACAGCTTCTCTCTTCTCCACAGCCAAATACTTTTAAACGTTGTTGTTTATTCCTGAGATGCCTCGTCCTGGTTTTTTTTTTTTTAAACATCAGCATTTCTATGTTCCCACCTCTCCTGCTCATAATCTTTAAGAAAGTTTCTAAAGCCTCCTAAGAAGCGTTAAGTTGCCCTGAAGCCCTGTTGGAATCTGACACACCATCCTGTTTGCACGGTTTCACTTGTCTCTGTGTTTGACACCATGCTTAATCCATTCAAACTCATTATGCATAATGCTAAATATTGATTTCTTTTGAATCCTTGCTGCAGGCATTTTAACGTTTTGTCCGTTTTGTGTTTGTGCTAGTATCTGCTGTTGCTGCAGCGTGGCTTTAAAGACTATAACAAATAAGGGAAGAGAACGGCAGGCGGTAACTTCAAACAAAATCAAGTTTATTTCAGTTCAGTGAAATAAATAATGTGATTTAGTTTTTCTCTGCAATGTGTATAATACATGTCTGACATGGAAAACCACAAAATAAGCAGAACCAAAATATGAGATGCCATTACAGCAAACACCCTTATCAAGAGGAGTAGTCGTCTTCAGGCAGGAGCAGCTCTTTACAGGTTTAGACACTCCAGGCCTGTTTGTGTCTCCTTCCACTGATAACAAATACAGGTCATCAAAAAGGTAATGGTTGATGACTTTTAGAGGTTAACCGATGCTATATTTTTTCAGATCACGGGTTTGCTGCTTTTTCACTGCGCAGTAGTAGGGTAAAGTGATTAGGTTCAAGCAGCAGCTTACTTTTCCTTCTGTAGCATCAAGTGGTAGAGATAATTCATGTGGGTCTTTGACTTTTTTTTCCTGTCCTATTCCTAAAATACATTATATGCTGTCACACTTGAAAGGGTTAAGCAATCAGTTGGAATCTGCTTCTCATTATTTAAAAGTATATTCAAGTTTCACATCATCTCCTTTTTTTCTTTTAACTGTGTTCCTCTAGCTAAAAACCCATTTCTACAAAAAAAAATCATTAACTAAATGCCACAGAAGACATTTAGGTGATTCAGTTTGAAATACATTGTTGTGAAACAGAATTTGCCTCCTTACATTTCTTTTGTTTTTGTATATTGGATAAATACAAAAAACAGCTTTTCTAATATATTATATATATATATTTTTTTTAAGAAAAGCAGTGATTCAAACCATATATATTGCACTTCTTTTTCCAGCCTCGGCATCATGGTTTAAAATGTGCAGGTGGGACACAAGAAGAGCAACATGTCAGACGTAACAGATTGATGTCCAGCACAGATCTGCGCTGATGGTCTTGAAGGGCCTAAAGAGCCATGCTTCTGTGACTTTCATTGTGATGAATACTTTCTCACTTGTCGACATTTGCTCCGTCCCTCACTGTCCCGTTCATATTCTGATGAAAAGTCAATATTTCATGTACAGCGGCAATCAGTCAGTATGAGAACATAGGACCACATGCCAGTTTGCATTAGACAGTGAGGAGTAAAGAAGCTGAGGGGGAGGGACACAGTGTCTGAAAGGTTATTCATTACTGTATCCCATGAAACCTCTTTATCAGTTCAAGCTGTTGTGTGCCTTAGAATTGGTGGTCCGAAAGCTGGTGCGTTGATGTGGATTACACTCCCTGACTCTAGCTGGAGCGCCTGTGGCCTGGGGACACACATTTCCTCCCACCACAACATCAGAGTCCAGCATGCCATCCAAAACAGTGACTAACACTGTACAGCCTTAATCGTAGATTCTTTCATAGTAGTGGTATATTAAAAGCCATGGACTGTGAAAATGTGAGGGTAGAATGGATTTTGAATGAAGTGCTCTGATTGAAAAATAGCTGCTGTAGTGTTTGCTCTACTCAACCTTTAGATCGGTGACAGTCCTGAGCTGTTGTGCTGTATGCTGTGTGCCAAAACATAGATGTTGACAGGGGCGATTCTAGGATTTGACCTTTAGGGGTGCTTAGAGACCCTGACTAAAACTACCTGGATATCAGACAATATCTGGATCTCATTATGTGTCTCTGCTTATTTCCAGGCCCAAATGAGAAACTTCATGTTTAGAAACAAGCCGAGAAAATGCACAACGCGCAATTTATAAAATAAAAAATAACAATAATATATAAATGAATAAATAAACAAGCCTAAAGTCACTTATAAGAATCGGACTTGACAGAAACTCAAAACTGACTGTCCAGCAACAAAATGCGGATCTCGCTCTTCTCTCCATTGTTCACGTTTCTGTTGCTGCTGACGACTGTTGCATAGAAACGGCGGTCGCTCCCCAAGGCGCATAGAGGAAATAAAATTACATTACAAAAGAAAATGGTGACGAACAGTGATTTGGACAAGTAACTTTAATCTGATTAATGCATTTGAAATAGTAACGCATTAGAATATTTGTTACTGAAAGAAGAGGTCAGTTAAGACAAAGTGCCGAGGTAGCACACATCGTCAGAACACTTGATTTGTAGGCTTATTACGTCACAGCGCTGCGTGACTACTTGTGCTGTGTCGTCATAGGTTGTGATGTCACGTACTGCTTTGTTGTGTAAGACGGGGTATAAATAACTCCGGATGGTAAATTCTGCCACGTTCAAAGACAGTTACAGAAGAGTCAGGATCAAGTTCAATTCAACAAACAGCAATGGATTTACTTAGAAGAGATGTACGGTTTTTAGTCAATGGCCACACCATCACTGCCATTGAGGAATACGTTGATCAAACTCAGGAGGACTGGATGAATCTAGAATTTTTGGATCTGGATGAGAGTTTCACAGGGAGGACAAGATATCCTTTGCAATATCTGACGGAGGTTTTCTCCAATTTTGTTAAGGACGTTTTTGAGAACCTGAACTACGAATATGGCGATTTAAAAGCCATATTTGGGAACCAGGTCTCTCAGGCCTTTGCTCAGACGATGGGAGAAGACAAGATCATCCAGGGAGACTGTGCTGAAGTGTTTGACATGCTCTTCTTGAAGTATGTATTATCTGCGGTCACGTCTCCTGTCGATGATGAAGACCCCATGTCGATCCTTAAGCCGGGCTTAGGGCTCAGTTCTTCGGTGCAAGCTGTCATCAGTATCGTCCATGAACCGATGACAGCAAGGAGAAACACCAAAGAACTGAGGACGTCCTTCGAGGAGCAGAGAAAGGACACAGTCCGACTTTTTGTTAAGTCGTTGCTGTGTCTGGGCGTCAGGGAGTCAAAGACACGCTGTTGTTTTGATTCTCTGATGGAGGCACAGGAGCGTATGGTTAACAACATCTGCGCTGACATTGAGGGTCATCCGGCGGAAATCCAGATGAAGTGGGTCTCTGGTCTTACGAAAAAGGTTTTCAGGGACCTAAGGAAAACCTTTGGATGTTCTGCTGGATGGGCTTTGGCGTTCATGGAGCATGAGGTCGTTGACAACGCAATTTTGCTGTGTCTCTTAAACCAAATAGAAAAGCACCAGAAGAAGAGGGGCGTTTTTTTTCACAAACCTTTTTTCTGGTGCTAATAACATCTTGAAAAGGCATGTCACCAAATGAGCGTGACATACCTCTGTCGATCTTGGCTCCATGACGCCTCCTGTGCCTTCACCTCCCTGTTCCTCCGTCGGTCCTGGTATCGAGAAGCCTCCCTGTTCCTCCGCCGATCTCTGCCCCAAGTCGTCTCTCTTTTCCTCGGTTGATCTCTGCCCCGAGACGGCTCTCCGTGCCTCTTTCGGTCTCAACCCCAAGAAGCCTCCACATGCCCCGTCCTATTCTGGCGACAAGATCCCTTAGCCCTCCGCTAGAGCCAAGGCTTCCAGCTAGCGCAGTCCCGGTGAGCCAGAAATTTTTGCATTAAGACATTTATAAATATGTTTATAATTACTTTACCATGTTTTTTTTTTTTTTTACCTTAATTAAATAATTGCCTTAGCAATTATTTTCAATAATATTCAATAACTTTAAATGGTACCACTGTTGCCTTGCAGTTTGAAGGTCGTGTCCAATTCTCGGCCTGAGGTCTTTCTGCATGGAGTTTTCAACATCTCCCAGAGAATGGTGGGTTCTCTCCAGGTACTCCAGCTTTCTCCCACAGACTCCAAAAGTATGACTGTCAATTGGGTTCTCTAAATTCTCCTTATTGATGACAGCTGGAGATAAGCACCAGCACACTTCCTGAACCCACTACTAGGGTGTAAGAACATGGATGGATGGATTGTTTTCAATCATATTCAATAAATTTGAATGTTACTTAAACAGGAATGCACAGTTGGTAGCACTGTTGCCTTGCAGCAAGAAGGTCCTGGGTTCAATTCTCAGCCCAGGGTCTTTCGGAATGGAGTTTTTATGGTAGGTTCTCTCCGGGTACTCCGGCTTCCTCCCCGTCTAAAAAGATGACTGTTAAGCACCAGCACCAGTTGTGACCATTCTACGGATAAACATGTCAGACAATTAAATGCTTAATAAAAAATATACTGCTCAAAAATATAAAGGGAACACTCATACAACACAATATAACTCCAAGTACATCAAACTTCTGTGAAATCAAACTGTCCACTTAGGAAGCAACACTGATTGACAATCAACAATGATTTTGTTGTCAGCACATTCAACTTTGTACAGGACAAAGTATTCAATGAGAATATTTCATTCATTCAGATCTAGGATGTTATTTGAGCGTTTCCCTTTATTTTTTTGAGCAGTGTGTAATTTAAAGCATACTCAAAGGTTAGTTACTTTTCTTTAAAATGTCTTTTACAAAATGATTTAGATTTTTTAAAATTGAAATATGGCACTTCGACTTCTGATTTAGCACAGAGGGAGATGGCAGCCAAAAATCAGAGCTCTCGCCAAAAAACTACAAATTAAACCGCACCCAAAATTAATTTTTTTTATTACTGAATAATAAAAAAAGTTGTCGTCTTCTTTTATCTGCATGGGGAAATAAAAGAAGTCAGCGACGACTAGCATGTAGACTACCCTGCTTTTGCTGTCGGAGCGCAGCGCACAACGGTCCTCGTGCAGCTCCCCAACTCAGATGGCCGCACAGATTTGTGACACTTATCTTAATGATTATAATGGCGTTTAGTTGTGCAGCTTTACTGACACGTTCATTCATGGCTGTTTTTACGCTTATTGCGCTGCTCATATAAACTGTTCGCAGTTTTCTGGAATGCAACGCAAAACTCGATGTCATTCACAGGTAAAATAAATATATATTTATATTTACAAACACATTTATATTAGCTTGACATCAGGAGCGATTCTAGGATTTGACCTTTAGGGGTGCTTAAACCCCCAGCAGGGCTAAGACCCATGAGAAGATAGTCGTTGGTGCGTTTTCTCAATCTTAACTGCTTATTTACATATATTCATAAACAAAATTAAGAGACATGTCAGTAATTCATAGGATAAAAGAACAATGTTCATTTTACTCAAACATATACTTATAATGTGTAAAATCAGAGAACCTTGCTTTTTCTCTGATTGAGAGGTGCATGTACTCAGTTTGAAACAGAATCTCAAGACATCATACCTACCAACATCTGCTAACATTAATGAGACACATGCAGCTGTGGAGTGACACAGTCCTAGTGGGGTCTGTTCCCATGGAAAATAAAATTAAATCTACTCAAAGCTAAGTATTTCCAGTCATTTGAGAATTGCTAAAACCAGTTTATCAAATAGAAGTTTAGGTAAATAACTCATGAAAACTAGTCATTAACCTGAACTTTATTTGAAAATCACTTAGAAATTGCATTAACCTTATTTTTATCTGAACGTTATAAGGCTTTTGGCCTTTTTCTTTAAATAAAAACTAAAATCACAATAAGAAACTGAATCAATCACAGCAAAATGTTCTGTACCAAATCAGCCTCAGGAGATGATTGAGGATGAAAACATGCTGATTTCTGGTTCTTTAGGTTCTGACGGGTCCGCCGTTCCTCTCTTGATCCATTCTGTCTGTTACACAGCAGCAAACTGCGTCACGACGGACACATTGTTTTGTCGATCGATGTTCACAGTATCCATCCTCACGGAAATTGTTCAACTTATAATGCGCGTCTTTTCACTCACGTCTGTATTTTGAAGGCATTTTTTCTATTAAGGACATGGAATCAGGTAGAGGACGTTTTAAAAAGACGTGGGTTGATAGCAGTTCACCGCGGCTGCGCAGTGCCCGTCTCTAAGCAACCGTGACGTTCAGCGTCGGTCCGTAGCGTTCAGGGGTCCTTCAGCTCCCGCCACGACAGTGTAGCTAACCTTAATATTGCCTGTGTTTTACTTTGCCCATTATTGTTAAACTTGATGTGTTTATTATAGGTGTGTCTATCGGATAGTTTCGGTTCAAGACGGGACGCACATTTAACGGCCAAATATGGGAAGACTCCATATTTTACGGCAGGGGTGGCAATCCTATTCAGGGGTGCTGTGTCGAAAATATGCTAGATACACCACTGGGAAAAAAAGAGGCTTTGTCTTTTTGTGCATTTCCTTCGAGATGCTGAATGTAAAGATGATTTCTAATATGGTTCTTGGACCTTATGGGATACAATTTGATTGCAAACTCTGTAAAAACACTGATATATTCAGTTTGGGTGGCTGGGTCTAAAATATGCTTGCAAACAGTATTACAGACATTTGGTTGACAAAAACATATGAACAGTAGAAGAGGTCACCGTGGAGATAATTGTTATGAAATCCAGTTAATTAAAAATGTTTGGCTTCCTCACCGCACAGCTTCGGCTTTAGGTCAGTGTTTATCCAAACAGTAGTTCCTACTTTTTCAGCACCAGTTCTGTGAAACATCGGTGTCCACAGTCGGTGCTCGAGGGTCAGTAGCTGGCACATTTTAGTTCTCGCCATAGTTCAACAGAGCTGAATCAAATAATGGCTCATTAGCAGGGCTGGACAAGACATTGGCATGCTGAGGATGCAGTTACTACCAGGAAGCTGTGAGTGAACCACAATTTTCTCTGGCAACAGCCTTGGAACCATGTTAGTTGAAAAATCCAGCAGTTTTTCTCAGTTCAAGTTTGCCAATATAATAATAATAATAATAATAATAATAAATAAAAACCCTGCCTTGTGAGATAAACATAAACACGGTTACATGTGCACCTCTGTGAGAGAAAGTTTTCTCTCTTAGCTATTATCTAAGCAATTATTTTTGCATATAAATGATTGAAATCAGCATTTCAAACTTTTTGGAGTCCGTCACTAGAAACGCCATTGCTGTCTCGAAGAGACTTCCTGATTTGTTTGCTTTGCTGGTTTCTGCGTTTCTTACTATGATGCTCCCAGGAAAGAGCCCCATTAAAAGTTTTCAATCTTCCTAAATGTTTTCTAGGAGTGAACGCCCAGAGGTTCAGTACAGCTACTGACAAGGTAAAGCCAGAAAAAACTTTAAATTGTTAAAAGTTCATGGCAGCACGATTTCTAGTCTGAATAGCTTTGAACTATTTGAAGTGGTTGCGAAAATAAAGCCTCTCCTCTTTTAAGAGTTCAGAAACAAGGCGTAGGTTTGCCAAGCAACATCTGCACATGCCACAAGATTTCTGGAGAAAAAGCTTTTGAACAAATGAGACCGAAGTGGAAATGTCTGCCAACAAAGAACAGTGTCTTGATTAGTGACACAAAACACAGCATTTGAAAAACTGAGCTGTTCTCAAACCAATACCCACAAACCATAATGCACAGAAAAAGCAGTCTTTAAATTGCTCTGCATTCAGGTTACAAATGTTAAAAATATTAAATTGTCTCTGTAAAATGCAGTTCTACAAGCTGTTCATTTGAAGAATTGGATAGATTATAAATGATTTCAATCACATTATTTGTTTTAAGCAATGCCTGTCTATCACTAGGATTTGACAACAACTTGAGAACAATTTTATCTTCAAACTTTATTTCTGAGTTTTGGGAAATTGCACTCACATCACATTTTATCCTTGATCGTGTTTTCAGATTTAATCATTCCCAAGACTGATTTCTACTGTTTAAGAAATATTTGACAAGAAACACATCAGTACTAAATTGCATATGGGTTTACAAATATCTTGATTAGTTAATGGAAGATTGTTTGCATACCAGACAAGCCAGTAAAACAGATTTGCGCAATGGCAAAACATGGATCGATACACATGACAGTTTTTTCAAAGTAAAAATTTGAATAAGTACTACAGTCAAGTTAAATATTAGATAACCTGATTTTCACATTTGTACAGCAGTGAAATGTTAACCATCAAGTTGACTTCAAGTAAAAAATTAACGAGCACTTTTAGGTTCAGAAGCGGCATCTGAATAAAAGGTATTCATAACAAGACGCCTTAATTACTGTACTTAACTTGTCTGGGAATACCTGTTGACTCACAGGTAATTGTTGCGAAACAGAGGAACTTGACCATTATAATTACAGCCCAGGGTTAATTGGCTTGCCTGATTTGGTCTCTCTAACTTTGACTTAAGATGTTTTTTATAACTTCTCTGTCAGTCAGGCTCTGGGAATCTGAAGTGTTTAGATAAGAGGCAATTGAAATTGTTTTCACGCTTTTCTGATGACCATGAATTTACATTATTTTAGTGATTTAGGGCTTAGTAGGATTAAGCATACGTTAAGGACTCTGTAACACAGACCCAGGCTGATCCTCACAAAGATTGTACACTTCACAAAAGCACTTTAGCGTATGAATATTCTGCATTTTATTTTTTTTAACCTGAGACACTTACAATCCCTTTTTTCAGGTCATACTGTCAATCCGTGTACATTGTCTATGACGCTACGCTCGTGACAGTCATCCAAATAGCCTACAGGATGTGTGGGTGTGTCAGTGAAACCATGTGACCTGCTCTTTTTGGTGTAATTGCTCAAACAAAAAACCGAAAAGTTTGAAACTTCATTATCAGAGATGAAGAACCCTTTTTGATCTTCAAGAATAAAGAGAAGTAGTCCACTTTCCTTCCGGGTTCTCTGGTTAGGAACAGATACATTTTGTTCATCAATATGACAGATGGTCATAAGACTTATAAATTTGGTTATAAAATCCTTAAAATGATCATGAATTAAACAGCTAGGTAATCTTCAGGCGGTGAATTTATTGGCGCTGCTCTAAATGTCGTGTTTTATCTGAGGACTGGAATCTGTATTGACCTTGCGGTCAATGATGTTGTTATGAAAGAATTTGCTGCTGTCATCGACTGTAAGATATATTCTAAAGGTCAGCTTGCTGCAGGTTTAGCTGCTACGTCACCATGTCAAGGGTTCGCCTTAGCCTCAGCACACTGTTTATCAGCGGTTTGCAATGTTCTGCCTGAGGTTACATCAGATTTAAGTCCGATTATAGCACATATGTAACATTCTATATCCATACAAGACAAAAAGCTATGCAATATTTAGTTGATTTTTCCTTCATCTACAGATGTGTTTAATAAAAGTTCCCCCTTCTTTTTGGTTTGTTATCTAGCCCTTTCCTTTCTCTAATCTAAATATCCATTGGTCCCACATGACCTTCCAGACAATTGCATGCCACAGGCTGTATCAGTGGGCAAGGCCTGTTGAGGGAGATATGCTGACTGACAGGTAATGACATCCACAGAGAGCTGGGATTCCCTCGGGACGTACTGTCTGTTGGCGTGCCAGTCTTCTCCCTGAATCCAGAAATGAAACTGCCCTGCTCCACCACTGCCATTTTCATCCTTATAACCATCAGCATCCTCCTCTTCCTCCTCCCCATCAACGTCAAGATTATCTTTGTGTCGCTGGGATCACACTGAATCAGTTTTTGCACGGCTTGTCTGCATCACGATCTGTCAAACAGTTGGCTCGTTGCTACAGGTCTGCCCGGAGTTTTTCCCTTTGTCGTGATCTTTTCTTGTCAGTTTCCCACCCCTTTTCCATTCCTTTTCGTCTGTAGCCCTTTCTTTAGATCTCTTTCCTCCTCCTGTGTCTGCCAGTCTGACTCTGTCAGGCTCAAGTAAAACTGTCACTTATTTTTATTCATGGATCAGACCAAATGCAAATGAACTATTGACATTTATTTCCAGCCTTTCTCTCGCTGACCCACTTGTTTTAGCCTGGAAGGTCTTTTACACTGAATGAATACATTCTGTGGCACTAAGACTGATGAGGTTACAGTGGTTTAACAGACTCCTAATGTATGAGCATATGTTTTTATATAAAAGGCAGGGCAGAAGCGGATGTCATAATTCACTAAAGCTGCCATGAGAATTGATGGGAAGCATAGGCTTTACACCTGCTGCTGTCATTTTCTCTGAAGTGATTGACTTTAATTTCTTTTTACCCCTTCATTACATGTCCTTCCACTGCACATTACAAGCTCAGCCACGAACAGAACTGAATACATACTCAGCTCCAAGTTATTATCATAGGTGAAAAGATTGTATTTATGAAAAAAAATTGTTTTCATGGCCAGTTAACAGATTCACAGACTCCTGTCATGGCTTACAAAGACTCTGAAGCCTTCAAAGCATGATCTCCTCAATGAAGTCCTTCTCTGACAGACTTCAGAGAGCGGATTTCCATTTCTGCCATCATAGTGAACCAGTGAGAATTATTTTTCTTTTGAACTTTTTCCTGACAACAATATTTCAATACTGATTCCTTTTTTTTGGGGGAAGATGCACTTTTTAAAAATCAGAACTTCACACATATGTTACAACAGTTTGCTTTTAAATGTGGATAATGTCTGTGTCTGTGTGACACTGCAAGAAAAATCAATAATACTATTTTTTGAGATTTCTTTACGCTTTTAAGAATTCATAGTTATGTCATGATGGGTGCTAAATGTTAAGCCCACATGCAGAACACAACACAGGAGATGATATAAAATAAGAGATAAGTTTATTGAAAGAGCTGCTGGTGGATATTCAGGTCTCGGGTCTGATCCAGGGAGGGAGGCAGGTTCAGGAATCAAACAGTTCACTATAGAAGCAGAGTTGGATGGTGAGTTCAGGTTTGTGGGAAATGTCAACGTGGAGAGTTCTGGTCAGATCTTACTTGTAAGCGGTAGGCGGGAGATGAGAGAGGGGTAACTGCAAAGCCCGGGGTTCGGTCTCTGTATTTCCAGGTGGTGGTAATTTCTGTTGACAGGAATCCAAGAGGTCACGAGGAGCGCGTCGGAGGACGGACAGGTTGGCTAGGATCAGTGGTGTAGAGGAGCGGAACGACTGCCAGTCGTGGTTATTCCGGAGGACCTGGTTGTCACACGGGGGAAAGGTGAGTCTGGGAGCTCGGGCTACCTGTGGGTACTTTCCACGGCGTCACGAGGATGGACTGGAACACAAGAAGCCAGGAGGAAAACACCTGGAGGCAGGAGAAACAACCAGGAGACATTCACTAGGAACAAGTCAAAGTAGAAAAACCAGAAGCAAGCTTCTAGGGGCTCAGAGGTACCGTGACTGGCTAACACTCAGGCGCCGAAGGACTGGCAGTCAGCTCCTCTTGAACATCTTGCTGATGAGCCAAAACTCACTTCAGGTGTGGAGTGCTGTCATCCACGCCCTCCGACGGAAAGGACTCGGCGCCATCTGGTGGTGGAGAAAAGTGCACGCACGAAAACCTCCACAAAGAAAACCAGGAACCCTGGAACCTAACAAGTTAATTACAAAGTCACATAAAATAGCTTTTTTTTTTACTCAACCAAATTCTACTCCCACCACAGATTATTAAAACAGAATAAACACTTTCAAATAAATGTAAACAGTTTATAGACTAAACCAAAACAACTATAGTTCGAGCCAACACAATAACAGTTAAAGTAATTATCAAAAAAGCCAACACGCTCAGCAATAGTTAAAATTAATAAAAGTTCAATCTTACATTTCCTTTTAAAAGCTGATGGTCTAATATGTCTTTGGGATTTCCTCAATAATAAAAACACCACTAAAATGTCTATATCAGTTTCTCAACACTAAAAAATAAGAGCATATCAGTTTTTTTTTAAATTCAACAATAAAGTCTTACTGTTGCATTTTCAACTTGTTGCATATCGGAGCCACAGTCTCCAGTAAAGTAAAGTCAGTTTTTGTGTTTTTTTTTTCTTTGATTTTCCTCTCGTTTCACTCAACATCACGAAAAACTGCTTATCGGCAAAATGCTGTCAGAAACCATCAACAATAACAAGACAGGTTTCTAATTATCGCCCCCCCTTTATCTCCGTCTTGGCATTCATTCTTTATTATCAACAACTGTGGGTTGATCATACACAAAAACTGAAAAACAAAGGAAGCATTTTTGCATTTGCTAAGTTGATTGCTTTAACTTTCGAAGGCCTTGAGAGAAGATATTAGACATCGTTTTAATCAGTTTCAACATTTATTGTAACGCTTCTTTACAACTTCTCCTTGATGTTTTTATTTATATTGCTCAGTTTTTTTTATTTGCAAACTACCACAGGTTTAGGTAAAACTGTGTCTTACAGCTCAGTAGAGTTGGCATCAGCATTACGTGTCAGATTGAAACTTAACAAAATGGTTCCAGTAAGGTGAGAGTAATGGGCCTCCAGCTGGGAAGCAGAATATGACTTCAGGGATTCAAGACTTTATCTCAGGAGCTGGAGAAAGCAGGCCTCTTCTTATGATAAAGTTGAATGTAGGATTGTTTAGTAGATTGCCCGCAGTCATTGTTGACTGATGGTTGCTAAAAACTTTAAAAGACCCCGACTGATTTTAGTGACATCATAGTGGGTGTAAAATAGTGAACACAATGTTGTGCTACATGTCTGGCCTTATTTTTACTCTTGCATTTAACTTTATGACACAAAATCGTCCATATTGCCTCCAAGTGTATTCTGGGTGAAGCTTGTCACCAACCGTCCACCAACGTCATCATCGGTCACTTAGCAACAGGTGGCAAACTAGCTCGAGCATTTCTACTGACTAAGTTAACAGGAGTGGGCAAAGTGAAAAGGATGGAAAAAACAGAGAAAGGAAAAGACAAAAATTGGACGCATATTTTGCTTGACTTTTTGTTGTAGGGATTCAGACCCGCCAAAACTGCAGGTACAGAGAAGGAGCCGGGCTAGTTACAGGTAGCAACTCTGACATTATTCACAAAGTGTGAGTTAACTGTAGACTGATTGTAAATTGCATCAGCCCAGCCGCCTAGCTAACATACCTTGTTCTCTCTCGGCGGTACAACGGGGATGTCGCGGTTTTGACAGTTGGCATCGAAACACGACGACGGTATTAGTATGGCGTTTAAGTTTTACATCGGATCCGCCTGTAAAAGCATCTTCCAGATCGTCCAGTTAACGTACCTGTGCAAGAGGCTGGGTCCGCGCGTGCCACTGCTTGCCCGCTTTAACGCGCGCTGCTGCGTGCTCGGTTCACGCGGCGTCAACAATAAACGTAGCTTCAGCAGTTGCTAGCTGCTCCTGGCTCCGAGCTGAAATTGATAAAGTGTCAAAATGATCCGGTCGCTCTCCGTGGTGGTGAACTGCTTTGAATTGGTGGTGTTTCATTACTCTCTTGGTTTGTTGTACTTCATGTCTGTTTGATGGAGTTCAGAATGACATAAACGTGTAAGCTCCGCTGTTGCAGGCATGTCTTTCTTGTAAAGTTATATTGTCATGCGCTTTATTATGTGGGTATAAAGGGGCAGGTCATTAGCCCCGTGCCCCGGACCGACTCTGACTTGTTCCGCTAGTGGTTCCAATCACACACTTTAGAATGAGATTCCATTGGCTGATTTTATATTGGTGACAACAGAAAATCACTTTTATGTCACCAGGTCTTTGTTGTGCAAGTTTTCTAATTTTGTAAGATAGCACCTCCATTCCCCTTGATGGCTTCTGCTGCAAGACTTGAGGCTGAGATTGATTAAAGCATCGAAACGTAAAATACATCTTCAACGCTGCCTTACACGCTGTCATATCGGCATGAGAAGTTTGCAGTAATGCTACTACAAGTGAATGAACTATTACACACACGAAGCTCCGGCATTTGGCTGCTTAATTACACAAGTGCAGGGGTGTTTTGAGATCCCACGGGTCCATGAGCACACGTTCACACACTGGTGTATAAATCTAACGTCTCTTATTGCTGTCTAGTTTTTCTACTAATTAACGTCAGCACGTAAAATGAGGAATGAGGTTAGAATGGGTAAAAGGGTGTTTGATTAATTAACTGTTTCCTACATGAAGTAAAATAAATGACTAAACAATGAGGACTCTGACAGGACAGCATTGAGTTCTGAGTTCAGAAATATTGGTATGATGTGAATGTGCATAACAAGTCAGTTCTACTTTGAAGAGCTCCAGGTAAAAAAAAAGACTTTCCATCGGATAATGGTGTGCTTTATGACACAGCACTCCAGTCTCAATGTTTTGTTGAGTTCAACAAAACATTGACAAACAGTTCAGCCTCAAAATGTATTGACCTCGCTGAAAAAAATAAAATAAAATAGGTACTCCCATTTTCTTAACAAACTGACAACCGGACATTTCCAAATGTCACAATAAAGATACAGATTTTATAAAAGATCATTTTAACTACTAAAAGTGTTTGGCCTCTTGGCCATCACTACTTTCGGAGGGGAAAAGAGGGATGCTTGCAAGGCTTAGAGGAACTATGAAGTATGGCATCCACAGCATCATCCTTTTGTTCCCCTTCATCTAGTTAAAGCAATTTTTGGACATATAAAAAAGCTACAGGACCTTAACTATGGAAAGTCTAGTTAAGGGCACTTATTTCTTTCTGGAGAATGATTAAAGCTTATTTATGCATGTTTGACAATTTCTGTAGTCCTAATTTCTCTTTTTGTTAGTAAGTCATCATAAAGGCAGCCCCTTCTTATCCTTTCCTCTAGATAAGGTATTTGAATAAAAATCTGGTTCTTGACTCCATGTCGTCTAACACCATTTGAAATTAGCTGTACACCTGCTTCGACTCTGTTCATCAGAAGTAGAAAACATACAGTATTACACTTCTAACGTCCAACGTTTTGTACGTCATCACCAAAGAACAATAATTAAAATAACAGTTTAAGTATGAAAAAACTGCTCAGCAAAGGTAAAAAAGGTTGGACTGCTGCAATTCCTAAACATAAACATAAAATGTGAGTGAAAAAAATTATTTTCTCCTTGTGATATTTTTACTTCTTTTTCATTGTTTGGCGAATTGAATATGCATGTTATATTGAATGACACAGGAGAAAGTGGGGCCTAACTTTTGAGTTTAAATAAAATATTCATGGTGAGTCTATGTGAAAGGATGACATGTAGAAACTCGTTAAACTGATCAAAGAGGCTCAGAGGGCAGTTCTTTTTTTCAGATGTGAAATCCGTTGCCATGACTATTACACCCTTTCTATGTTTTATGGAAATGCATTTTTAAATTGGACTTTTTAGTTAAGTTGTGGGCTTTTTTTTTTTTTTCCACAGATAAATAGGCAATATTAATTTTTCAGCATTCAGACTTAAATAAAGCTAAATTGGCAGTAAGTAGTGACACATATTCAAAAAGAGTTTGAGTTAATATTTACCATGAGAATTTATATTGCCTGTATTATTATTATTCTGTTTTTGTTGCTTCTCTTAAAGAGACCCAGCATTTCTTTAATTTTCTTGTTGCATGTGTCTTCAAGCTGCAAGAAGCTTTAGTATAATGCCTCTATCTGTAGTCTCACAGTTTATCCGCTTAAACCAAATTAAACCCATTCCAAGTTCACAAGCGGATTGAACAATCATCCAGTTTGAGTCTTCATTAGTTTTATTTTCTCCCACATTGTAGTCACAGAACCTTTTTTACTGTTATATCTGTGAAATCACAAAAATGATCAGTTACAAAATTGAACTGAGAAAAATATTTAATTAGTTCAGGTTTTTTTTTGTTGAGACACATTTTGCAGTCTATTTACATAATTCAAACACTATTTAAATAAGTACAAAAACAGAACATGAAAAAGATGCAAAAATAGATTTTTATATTTATTGTTCATTGTTAATTACAAGAAAGTAACCAATGAGGTGCCGCTGCTCTGACATCTTTTACTTCCTTAAATGTGCCTGCCTATTCAACTCCTTTTTTGTACCAGTAGAAAAATTTCAGAATGCTGTTTTGCTTGAATATGCCCTTTCTAGTTTCAAAAAAAGAGAACTCTTAATGTTTACAAAATGACTGTCCGACTACAACCGTGTCAATGAAATTATCACAAAATGTGAAAAATGCTCACAAAAAGCAAAAAGATGAAAGTACACAACATACATTCAAATGGCAAACTAAAAATAATTTAAACAATATGCTCGTGAAGTGAAAAGCAATGGTCTTAATATAATAATTACCTCCAAAATATCTAATCAAATCAAATTTTATTTGTATAGCACCTTTCAGCAACAAGGCATTTCAAAGTGCTTTACATCATAAAAACAAAATTACACAGTCATAGAACACAGACAGCAGCATTACGCTTTACACATCACATTATTGTTTCGTGATTATATTTCAAAAGCAACTCTAACCTGGTGGGTTTTTAGTCAAGATTTATAGGAACTCAGGGTTTCAGCTGTTTTGCAGTTGTCTGGAAGTATGTTCCAGATTTGAGGTGCATAGAAGCTGAATGCTGCTTCTCCATGTTTGTTTCTGGGGATGCAGAACCAGAACTTATTTGCTCACCCTTAAATTGTCCCCAAACATTCCAATGTAGAATTACTTTTGGCCTCAATCCTTTAAAGTTTTTTTTTTCAGGTCTTACATTCTGCCCTATTTGCTGCTGCTGGGAAAACATTTCCCTCAAAGCCAGAAATAAAAGGTTTTGTGATAAAATTGTTTGCATATAAGCCAATTAGCTCTGTGCAGTCATCACAACTGAAGCATTTTCACCAAGTGTATTTTTCTTAATATCCATCAACAATAAGTATAAGTTGTACAATATAATAAACTGAGGTAAAAATGAAGGGGATAAACTGAAAACTTTCTCAAATGCAATCACACTGATGCTGATTTGATGCTGAAATGTTCAGTTGTTCACAGACTCAACTAGGATAGATCATGTAATCATATTTATTTTCTTGCTTTGTGTAGTCCTTAATAATATCAATAAACTTAACTTGAGGGTGGGGGTTAATATGGACTGTAACACTTATCTATATGTATTGGGACACTGAATTGTGGAGATCTGTACAGGTTTTCTTCAGTATCACCCATGCCTTCCTCTTTCATATGCATTTGTGTGTTTTTGTGATCTTTAAGTACATGAGTGTGGCAGGGAAGAACCAAGAAAAAACACTATCACAATTCTTTCTGAACATCCAAAAGTTTGCCATTTTTTGAATATTTTACCAGACATAGGAACAAAAAGACCCAATAGTTGCTAAATGGGTGACGAGGCATTTTAGTGTTGACCCATATTTGAACTACTTACTGAGTTGTTTCATGCTTTCATGATTTGAGGTTAATGAAGCAATTGATGTACAGTAATTCAAACAAAAAGTTAGGATAGGTCTCTAATTGTAAAATGAAGTAAAAAAGGAAACTTTATCCTAGTCTTGAACATAACTTAAATAGAACAAAATCACAATGCTTTAAGCGTAAAAAAAGTTTCTGGATAAAAGAATGTATTGAAAAAAATGTAAATGCGATTGCTGTAAACACTACAGACAAGACCACTTATTTAAATAGATTTGAAAGGTCAAACTTTTATTGGAAATCTCTTGTCCTAGTGTTCTTTGAACGAGCCAATAAGTATCAATGTCATTGCATAACGATTTAATCACATTATGATGTTTTAGAAAAACATATTTTCACACCACAACCTTCTCTAACTGTTTAAGGACAAAGTCCATCAAAGTACTTACAGCATATTAGCTCGAACTAATTTGTAAAAGATCTGGTAAAACGTTTACTAAAGGTACCATTTGCTGAAAGAGAAAACAGTAGACAGTTCAGTAGAGTGTGTTTTTACTCTTCGCTAGCCTTCTCCAGAAATACTTGACGTGTCTATATTCCCAGATCACAAAAACCATTGGTCACAATTCAGGGAAGTATTAAAACTGATGGTGTAAAAAACAGAAGGTCAGTTTCAATGTTTCAAACTAGTAAAAGTTTGAAACATTTACAAGTTTCAAACTTGTAAATGTCTTTTTTAAAACCATATCATAGAACATGATGTCTTAGGGCTGCAACTCCAAGACTGTAAATGACAGAATTCCAAAGCTGTATCCATAAACCAATTAGCCATAAAATAAGAATCAAATAATGCATGAGTTTCTCTCCTCCTGCCTAAAGAAGCCCTAAAGCACATTTCTTCATGAACATTTGTCCTGTAACCGGCTATGCAGTCATTTAGAATGGGCTCAGCGTATTTATCAGGCTATATAATTTTAGTCAACAGAGCAGTTTGTGTTGCTTTAAGTTAGATAGTCTAAGTGTCAAAACCATGCAGGCAGAAATCCACCATTAATTTAAGAAAAAAAAGTGATAAATTTTAACCCTTTACTTATTACTAATCTCTCCACAAAACTTTCTTGAAAAACTTAATCTATTCCCTCAGGTAGAAAGGAAGTTGATTTTAGAACCAAATTCTGAAGTAATAAATAAGTGAACAATTTAAAAATGTCCCCTTTATTTCAGTGTTATCTCTTTATCTGTTTTTATACATGTAAGTTGGCCAACAGCTTTTTAATGCAACATTTGCTATTTAAAAATCCCTTTCAGCTACTTCGATTGTTTAAAATAAATCATTCTGAGATGATTGCAAAACAGATTTCTAAGATGCCAGAAAAGAACAATACAAATCGTCTGTGTAAATTACAATCCGAAGCTCCTCAGCAAATCTGTAGGGGTGCAATGTGTACGGTTCTATATCTGTTGTGCTCTCCAATCACGTTTTTAGCTCTTTTCTCACTTTCACTACAGACAAGATTTCCTCGACATGCTCCAGAGGGACCCCATGTCAGAAAAACAACTTTCACCACTGATTGCTAGTAAAGTTTGCAGAGCCAGATACGTTTTTTCCTGGAAGAAAGCAAATGACTGTTGTGTAAATACAGAAGGTAATGTTGCTAGATTTTAGGGAGAGCTTGGTTTGTGCGTGTGGCCTGGTCTTTGATACAGTCTAAGGAGTATTTTCCTGACAAATTCTACATTGTGGGGACTGACTGCTCCTTATGGGGCCCAACACCCAGGCCCCATAAGAATAAGAGCAGTTTTTGGGTTATGTTTAGGACTAAGGTGTGAGGTAAATGAATGGAAGTAAATGCAAAGTCTTACTGAAGATAGAAAGACATACTGTGTGTATATGTGTGCTGATAAATGCTTTTTTTCATCTTTAGTGACTGTTTCTTTCTGTAAAATTAGTTGCCAACATTATCTTATACAGAAGTTTAGCAAGCTTTTGAAAAATTATTTTCACCATTATCTTTAATATCATTCGAGATACGTCTTCCTCACATATCGTCTTTATTCTGCTTTTCATTTTAGTGTTTTAATTGGCTTTAATTTTCAGAATTTTAAACACTATATACTATAAATGTTAGAGATGTTGTGATCAGTTCTTTTTTTTTAACTCTGTTGAGATATTGTTCCTATCTAAATAATTTCCGATTAGACATTTGTCAATTTGTAGGTTAAGTCCTGTATTTTAAAAAGAAAGAAGTATATGCTTGAAAACTTGACTTCAAGTGCAGTGAAATAACTACATTTTATCGGCATGATAATCACTTACTCACCAATGAAACTCATAACACCAGAGGATACATTTTTCTCAATAGTTTGAATTTTTGTGGAAAGGCTCAATATGATTCCAAAACAGTGTAAGAAAACTACTATAATCAGAAAACACATTTTGTACAATGTGCCTGACTTTATCATTTCTTTCTAAGCATGCAATACATTTGATCTTTTCTCTGTTACTTGGGGACAGTTACGATAAAATAACTCAGATTTCATTTTATTTCTGAAGCTTCCTTATTGCTGACTTTAACTCCTTATCCTTATTTCTGTGAAGTAGGAAATGTTTGTGCAATACATTGTAAATCAATGTGAGCTTGAGCTTCCTAAAATATTTGTTCCCTTGCACACAGCTGCATTTTTAATTCAAAGGATTTAATCAGAGATTGGCCCACCTTCAGCTCCTCTAGTTCAGAAGTTTGTTTATGGGGCTACCCAAAGTTTTCTAAAACTTGCATTTGTTCCACTGTCTCAGTCTCCGCACAAACTCATCCCCGACTGAAATCTCTACCTGCAGCTTGAGGACGCACTAAATTCAATCCTCAATGTCTTTGGACCTTGCTTTATGCTTTACATCATGACATCCAGTTTTTTGCAATGGACTTAGTGATGTAAGGTTTGAGTATAAGTGGCTCAGCCATGGAAAATACAGTATATACCTCAGTTTCCATTGACCCTTCCAAATGGATTTCACATTTCTCTCTGCTTTGTAGCTGACTTGCTTTCACTTTGTTATAATACCACTAAAAACTGACTGGAATATGCAGTAGCAAAAAAAAAATGTAACAACTTTGCTCATTGCATGTGTGGTATCCTATCACAATACCTCACTTGAATTCACTTGAATTCAAGTGAATTCACTTGAATTCACTTGAATTCTTAAGTTCTTCCGAAGCTTAATAACCCAGAGTGGGTCATTTGTGAAAGACCCACTCTTTCACAAATGTTTGTAGAAGCATTAGAAGGTGTTATGTCTGAAATGACATAACACCTTCAATGATTTCAATAATTTGTAATGTTGAATGAATAGTTTTAGCACAGTATTGCATACTACTAATCACTAAATCATTCCTGCACCTTTAGGAAGTCTGTGCTCCAACACATTTTTTAACATTACATGTTAATCATGCACGTACCTTGTGCCTACAAAGCATCCTAATGGCATTCTTTAAATCCAGCTGTGTTCAAGCATGGAATTATGTACAACAAATAGGACAGATACTTATCTGCTGCTGCTTTGATGTTGTTTTTATTATTTACTTAGCTGAGGTCCTGGCGTTCAAGCAAATGTCTGTTATTACCTCCCGAGGAAGTGGATCTTTAAGTTTATCTATTTTTATATTTGTTTGTAGGGAATGTTGAAAGCCAGATTACGCATCTTGTGCTGGATGAGTACTGATCCAGCACAGGTCATAAAACATCTTATTCTGGGTCAGACACACAGTGAAAACCATGACACAGTTCACTGTGAGACAATTAATTTTAAATGTATGAAAGCATGTGTCATTCAAGTTCTTCCGAAGCTTAATAACCCAGAACACGCGAATGTTTAACCACCAGTTCAATATCCGTACTGTCAAAAGGTCAGTGAATACATTCATGACATGATTAAGATATTACAGCATGCGTGCAAAAATATCACCTTAGCTTTGTAATGCCCTATGCGATCTGATTCAAATATACTTATTCACATATATAGGGTACAAAGTACAAATAATCTCTCTTTAACTTGCTTAGAAGAACCCAACACAAGAGACATATTAGTCATCCTGATTGCAGTTTTACAGTACAGTAAATATTGCACCCAGAAGGAACATAAATCAAATGTGAGAGTAACACTTTTCCTTAGCACAGTTTTACGTTGCAGTGGTAAAATGATTTAATTTGGTTGTAGACTCACTCTGCAAGCTACTGCACTAATTTTATGAAAGCATTAAAAAGCTTCAGATGCTTAGGGCAGCAAACAAAATTATTTCTTACATTGTGTTTTTAAAAATGTTACAACACTCTGGTCGTAATATAAAAACTGGACTTGGTTTGAGATTCTTACTATATGGTAACATTGAATAAAGACGTGCAACATGCAACAAAAAACTTTTTTTTTCCTCACTGCTAACAGAAGAATATAACATAAGAAATATGACATTTGTACCGGTAGTTAATTTAAGATGTCTGCACAGGTGACTAGCGTGCCAAGTCCCATTCAGTTTTCAAGTGTTTCAGGAACCTTTGATTGCTAATATAATTTCTTTGAAAAAATACTTCTTTAGAAATGTGGACTGAAGACACTGACATTTGCGTTGGGGACGTCGCTGCTTGCAGCAACATGTTTTGCATTGAGATGGAATAGCTTGAGAAATAACGCCTTTTGCAAAACTTGCACACAATCGTTGTTTCCAGCATTCCATCAGATTGTTTTTTTATTTGTTTGTATGTTTATACAACCCTAACTGGAGCACCTGGTGAGGCAGCTCACACTCCCTCAAATCAAAAAAAAAAAAAAATCTGATTTGTGGTAGAAGTGTAGAGAATATATCTTTCAATTCTCATTTGTTGTACTTTACTTTGTTCTTGACAGCTGCCATTCTTGATGATCCTATGGAGTGCAGCAGGGGAGAGCGTTTAGCCATCACGCTGGCCAAAAATAATATCAACAGGAGCACCAACCGCTCTACAACCGGCAAGCTGGAGGTGGACATCTTTGAATTGCTAAGAGACAGTGAATATGAGATGGGGGAGACAAGTAAGTGTCTTTGATCAGTGCAGTAAACATAAAACATGTCTTCATGTATGTTGGTTTTTGTTGTTCTTGTTTATAGTGCTGTGAAATAGTATTTGTTCCCTTCAATATTTACTGATCTTTTTTGTCACACTTAAATGTTTGGGATTCTCAGGCAAATTTTAATCTAAAATGACCTGGATAATTACACAAATACGTCCTTTATATGTGATGTGAATTTTGGTCCACTGTGCTTCGCAGATTTTTTAAATTAACCCTATTGAAGGGTTTTCAAGCAAGAATGCCCTGCATCACAAAAAGGATTTAAGTTTGGACTTTGACTAGGCCACTCTAAAACCTTTAATTTGCTTTTCTTTTGACCCACTCAAAGAATATTCCCTTTCAGAATTTTCTGATACAAATACGTGCTTCCATCCCCTTAGTATCACCCTGCTAAATGCTGTGTTAGTTTATTCCATTAGTTTTGTATATTCTTTTTTTCTTTTGTTAAGTGCCAGATGAGTCATTGATGTTCTCCTGGAGTAATTTCAATATGTGAGCAATTCCTGGGAAGTTTGCCTCTGTTCAATGTTCTCTCTATTTGTGCATAATCAGGTATCACTGTGGTTCCCTCAAATCCCAAAGCTTCACAATTCGCTTTTTAACTTTCCTTCTCAAATTGATAGATGTCACTGACTGCTTCTCATCTGTTCTTTACTTTTGTTAGATCAAGGGAAACTTTTTGAGGTCTTTCGACCTTCTTTATTTGGTCAGAGATGTTCTATTAAATTTTTCTTTTGAATTTCCAGGCCTGGCAGTAAAGTACAAAAACTCTTTAAAAAAATTATTTTTATGTAATCTATGTCTGAGAAGGTATTTTGATTTACTAGTTATCTTTGACATTAAAATTTGTTTGATGATCTGAAACATCTAACTTTGACAAATGGCTTTATGTTTTATTAAAACAACTCATTCATCATGATGCAACTCTAATTAAATAAAGTAAATTTCAACAATTGTAGATATCCATTTTGCTACTTTTGGAGCATGTAGGAAACCAGCATCTTCATAAGATTTGGCTGAAATTCTGCAACAGGTCTGTAAAGTGAAAGTGGAATCAACAGCACATTTATTTTAAATAAGGTTGCCATGAAAATGAGAGAACGTTTGCCCTCACCAAATGTTTTAAGTGATGCTTTTTACTCGTTATATCTCATAACTGGAAAACTGTTTCCTCAAACCTCAAGTTTTAATGTTTGACCTTTTTGAATTTTTATTGAAAACACTCAAAAAAATCAATTCTGCACAGTATGTATATTTAGAAAACGGCAAATTTTCTTAACAAACAGCTGCGACAAAAGGGAGAGAAATTGATTTTTAGTGTGATATGGTGGAACAAACATGAAAGATTCAGTGGAGCTGCTTCCCTAGAAACACAGTTTCATTTACTAGAGCAGCAGAAAACTTTTATGTTTTCTGTCTGAATAGAGACTAACAAGCCTAAATGTGTCTGTTTTTCTGTGTGTACGGCAGCATCTGTTCCTGTGTGCAGGCTAGATATTGTTATAGTACAAATCCTTTGTGTGTGTGATTAGGGCCAGGAATTGGATTAGGGTTGGATCAGTGGCCACAGTTATTGTAGATGGAAATATCAAGCAAGGACCACTGCATGCTTTGCTTCATCGCTCACATAAACAGATACACTTAGGAGTGCTTCTAATATTACACATATTTTATCATATTCAGTTTAAAACAAAGAGTTTATCAAACACATTTTTCAAGTAATCAAAATAATATCTTTAGAAAAATTCTGAGATGAAACCTAAACAAGATTAGAGCAAGACAACAGTTTTGGTGATAAATACTGTATTAGTCCTCAGGTTCTCATCAATGCAAATTTAGACTATATTACCAAAAAGTATTCGGTCGAGTCTCTTCACACACATAAATACTGGAGTGATGTCATCGTCTTGATTAAATTGGGTTTAACCATGTCAGCTACCCTTTACTCCCATAACACATTAGACTGTTCCAGAAAGACTTTTCACAAAGATAAGGAGTGTGTTCATTGCACTTTTGTTTTTCTTAAACAATTCTTTCAGAAGTGTCTTGATGTGTGCGGAAGGGGACCCAGTCGCAGCAGGCAGTAGACGTAGAATGTCGTGTACGTTTTATTGAAGTAAATCAACTCAATTCAATAATCCAGGGCACAAGAAAATCCAGAAACACAACGCAAACTGTTGTGACTGAGATAGAGGAGCTTAAATACTGGGAGGTAGCAAATGGAACAATGGACCTAGCTAGATGTGATAACTGATTTCAGGTGCGAGTAGTTGGCACAGGAGCTAACTGAGGGTGAGGGAGAAGGTGGCTCCGGGAGGCTAAGAAGATATACTGGGGAATAGAAATGAGAGGAAAGACCAGGGAGCTGAAAATACTTTTAATACTAAAGAAACTCTGATGCACTAGAAGAGAAAAGACATGAGGGAATACAAAAACAAACATAAACAGAAAGAAAGCTGATCTAACAATAAGAAGAACTAAGGAACATAGAGCAAAGAAATAACCTCCCAGTTGGCCTGTCAGAATAAAAACTCTTTGGCTTTGGTGTGGAATTCTAAGGATGTCCGTCACACCAGAGTTTCCTTCTTGAAACCCCTTCTCCTCCTGCTGCTGTAACCAAGGTTAACACAGTGTATTGTTAAGTCTGTAGTTTTCATAGCAGCCTCCAATGTTCCGTCCTTCATAGCTGGATGTCCAGCAAACAATATAGTTGGGAAGTTGCCTTTTGCTTGGAAACTGCCAAACCTAATATTGTTAATTTGATTGTCAGATGGAGAGACATAATTTGTGACTGTGGAGAAAATGTTTTCACTGCTCTAATCTCCAGTGGCAGCATGTTTTAAACCACTTAGATGTTTTATGTTGCACTTGATTGAAGGTCATATTACACCGTTCTTGAGCTAATCTGAAGACCACATATGATGTGTGGAGATCTGTAGCTATTAAGGCTGTTGAAATTTATCATCATCTGCTCTGTGATTTCATCATCTGCTCTGCGACTTTACGACAGACATGCTCATGATGCCAGTCGCCTCCACTTTGTTTGAATACAGTTGATTGTGGAAATATTTAGTAAAATCACAATTCGACTTACTGTACAGATGTCACCCAGTCATGGCACCACAGTGGATTCCACCAAGCACCTGAGAATGAACCCCTTTTTTCACAATCAGTTGTAGGTGCAGTCTGCATGACTTTGTATTGAATTTTATACACTTGTGGCCATGAAAGCATTTGCAACACTGGAATGCAGTGATTTAAATCGATGAACAAAAACCTTTCATGTTCAGCTGTTTCACATAAAAAAATTCACCACATTTTCGATTTACAAAAAATAAAAACATCCAAATTTTAGACCTAGAAATCAATGGTGACAACTTTCACAGACAAAATGTTTTTGCTAATTCTTCATAACATTGTGTTTACTTGTGAGAGAGGTGGGATAGATTCCTCACAGAGTATAAATGCTGTGTCTAAGCCATTGGCTAGATGGTGTTCCAAGCGAGCTGAATCAATGCATAAAGCTAAACTTTTTGCTGCTTTGTATTGATTAAACTATAACCTTTCTGAGCTGAATGTTGCATCGACATCAACCTTGTTGCAACCAGGAGTTCTCATGGGGGCCAAAACTCCATCCTAACAATGCAAAATATAATTTCCAAAGTCCTGGTGAGGACGAAGGTTACATCTTACACAATAAATACAAAGATGGCGCATATTTGTGTATGGCATTCTTGTTATTGCACTTTTGGTATGCTGCAGATGACCTTATCTTTGAGCTCAAATTGATCCCATAAATAATAGCAGGCTTAAAAAAAGCATGGAAAATAGATGTTAGAAATACTCAACTCACCAGTATCCTATATATAGTTCTATAAGCGGTATACATATACTTTCTGGCGTTTTAAAACACCTGTGTTAAAGCAATATTTGATTTTGATATGTTGATGACATTATTTCTTTCAACATAGGAGTATTTATTTATTTTTTTAACTTTTTAATCAGTTGTTTAAATTAAAAGTACAAGAGCCAGTTTGTACAGTTTGTCATAATTTCAAAACAAATGGCAGCATCTTGACTTGCAGCCAAATCAATCCACTCCATGTTTCAATAAAGCTGCACAGACAGGTGCAGGTACTTTTATGTGTGCCAAGAGAAGAGGATCATACATATGCATGTTGTTCTGGAGCAGTTAAGTCATGTGTCATGCTGTAGTTCCCACGGGTGACTGAAAGAACAATTATTAATAATTTGATTCTCTGTCTCTTCAGCCCTGAAGAAGTTTACCCACTTTCGCACACATGACTGATAATTGCTTCTCTTTTGCCCCAGTAATCAACACAAAACTACCAGGACTTACACACACCTTGCACAGGCAAGAGCAGCACAGTTCTGTGCTTTCCCCCAGCTCCACACCACAGTCAGCAGTGTTTTAATTATAAAGCAGGGATTATAAGCTGACAAGAAACACCATTCTGTGTTCCAGTTTGAAAGATGAAAGCATGTGTACACAAGAGAGGAGTAAAACTCATTTTCACTAAAATGTTTCTGTCAAAAGATATGTTTTCAACCCCAAAGGTAAAGCCTTTAAATCAGTCCTTGTAAATGTAGAATTCAGAGAACAAGACAAGATGTGTGCCACTTTTGGGGATATTATTCCATTCATGTGCAAATATTCAAATACCAGATTTCAGCTTTTAAGCCTCCAGATATTGCTATTTCTGTCTCTGTGCCTTTCTTGGCGTCTGTCACTCTGTTGATCTGTGTCTCTTTCCGTTTCTATGTTTTCTGTCTCCATATGTGAGCGCATATCGCATTAATATCAATCCTTCCTTTAAAATTAGCTTCCCAACGGATTGACAAAGATCTGGGGACGTGTATTTGTCCATATTCATATCGTAGGAAAATTCCCTTTAGGCATTCGAGCAAGCCTGTCTCTACCTGTTTGTTTAGAGATTGAAACAGTTTCCACGAATATCTGTTCAAATATGACCAAAAGCTTTATTAGATACATTTCCATGCTACCTAATTCTAAAATTCGTACTCTTTTTCCTTTTAGTGTGCCAGATAATGTCTAAAGGGGTTGTGGCGGTCCTTGGCCCATCTGCCAGTCCAGCTTCTAACTCCATCATCAGCAATATATGTGGAGAGAAAGAGGTGAGTCCCTTGCACCCTATGGGCTTGTAGCCCAGGCTCACAGCTTGACTACAAATAAGAGCTTGGAAAAATAGAGCTGCTCATTAGCAGCTATGTGTTTTGTTTTTTTTTTCGTTTTTTTGGGGGGGTGTTTGGTAGAGTGAGGAGGAATGAAATGCAAGCTGCTGGTAAAATGGTAAAACACTTAATGATATCATAAGTCTTCACTCTAGTCCTAGTTATATCAAAGCACTGCTGGGCATTTCAGGTTTGATTTTCCTCTTATTAGCCTGGAGCAGTTTGGTCCCCAGAGGACGTTGCTTATTTACAAATAGAAGTTATGTTTTTACTTCTGTTTGATGTTTATTTATTCCAATAAATCACATGTAGTGAGAACAAAGTAGCTGTATGAAACTGTTTGCCTATGCTTTATTAACAACAATTAATTTGGTGTGAAGAGACGAGCGTTTTTTTCTGGTAACGAACTGCCACCCTTCAATGGGTGTGAATGAATCAGAGATGCAGTTTGTGTTTTATTTACTCACATAGTTTCATACCTAAAGATTTTTTTATCAGACTTTTGTCTTAAGTCTTATTTCTGTGACTTAAGTGTGACCTAACTCACCCATATGACGCATAAGATGAATTTCCAGTACTCTATTAGTCCACAGAGAAGCTGTCTTCTTCTTCCTGTGTGGATCTGATCCTGACATGACTGCAGTAGTAACAGGCTTCCAAATACCAACTCCTCCTAACAGGATCTTTTGCTGCAATGAAGCCTAATGAGTATCAGCCTGCTATAGTGCTAAAAACCTCTGATGGCTCTAAGAGAGGGGACTTGCTGCTTTGAAATACTGACTGCCATATCACCACTGTACGAATTCAACATTGACATCATAAGAAAATAATCCAACAAAGAGGAGTTAATATGCGACCAGAAGGTTTAGTTTCCCCACACTTTCTTAAATTTCATCCTCACATATCTGTTCTTATTGTAAACGAAAGGGGTAATCGTCAGGATTAACATAATGCTGGGAAGCTCAGCCAATCATGTCCTTTTCTGAGGGAAAAGTGACAGGATTATAAGATTTGCTGTTGTTGGAGTAAATTAATCTTTGTATTTTTCATGTATAACATGACATTAAGCAGTGATTTTCAGCAGCACTGACACCAGAGCTGTACTCAACTCTACTTAAGTTAACAGTAGGTAAATATTATTTGTACTATAGTCACAGGAAAAGTAATGCAGCGAATTATCACACATACCTTGACAGCTTCATAGAAACACATTGCTGAGTTTAGGATTGGTCAGGTCGCTCTATCCTGTTCGCTCTTGGCGATGCTATGAGGACTTTTTCAGAGGACTATAACGCTTCAGTTTGAGTTCTGCTGTTGAATTCATAACCCCGTAAGTGTGTTTATGTTGCTGGTACTTATTTCTAGTCCCTGCTTTGTTTAACCACACATTAAGCCCTTTTCAATGACTCGCGTGTTCAAAATTTCAGTCAGAGCAGTCTAACAGAAATAGCAGTGTTTGGTTCAACTTTTAATTGAGTAGAAAATTTGAACAACTGTTCAAATGAAGTATGAATTAAGTGCTGCAACTTGAAGAACTTTCTGGGCAGATATGTCACAGTATATAGTGCTACCTAAAACTTTCAGCACTCATAGCAAATATGTTTTTCTTTTGTTTGTAAAGTTCATAATTGCTTTTTTGTTCTAGCCATCTGCAGAATCTGTGGTCAGAAACAACCAATCAGAACCAGGAGAGGAGGGTCTTAGTGCTGTTAGTGCTGTCTGTCAACCTTCCCCTTTGCTCTCGCCTTTTCTGCAGCTCTTTCCCCACAACAAAGCCTGCTGTGAATATACAGGCTAGTAAGTATGGCTGCTGATGACTGTGGATAAACAGTTTTCCTGTAACAGTAAGTTGTGTCCCTGCCATCAGCACAGCAGCAGCAAACAGGCAACCTTAAGCAACCCATACATGAGTGGGACTGGAAATGCTAAGACCTTCTACCTGGCTTTAATTGGTTGTGACTTTGGGAAAGCTTTGCTTCCTCTGGTCTGAATACGGAGGAAATGATGGATCGATTAAGTAATCAGTTATTTAATTCAGAAATCTCAGGAGAAATGTCCCATCATCTCTAAGGAAGCTGACGATTGTTTGTCATTGAAGTTTCAAACAAAAATAATCCTAAGCACATCTCAAAGCCCACCAAGGCTCAAGAAAATGTCCTGGAAGTGACCATCATAGTCGTCTCTCTGGCACTCTACTGAGTAGCTCTGGTAGGATTTGGAAAAGACAGTTGCAGCTTTGCAAACCCAAGATTATCAATGAAATGGAGGCTCTGTCCTTGAGGAGAAGACTAAGATTTCTCAGAAATGTTGCCAGAAGCCAGTGTCTGGCAGTGAATTGCATTTGAAGAAGGTCATAACGGATAAAGTGTACTCTACTAAGTGGTAAAGATGTTTTTTAATAAGAGGCTGAGTAAAGCAACACTCATCGTAGGTGGTATTTTATGTTTAACTTGAATAAAACAATATTGTGTTGAGTTATTCAAGTTGTCCTTGTTTAATTTTACTACAAACAGCTACTGTTAGCAACCTAAATCATGTGGAGCACTACTCACTTCCACTTGATTTTAAAAGGACAAATTTGTCCTGAATTGTCTGGAAGGAAAAAATTCTTAGGCAGATTGACCTTCTGAAGCTAAAGTTTGCAGCCCATTACACTTCCCCTCAACTTTGACTTTCCATTTTTTTATTATTATTGAACGTTTTGTAGTATTCACACATCAGACAGAGCTGTAAATGTTTGCTATCACTGAGAAGGTCCTTTTGACATGTGTGCCGTCTGTTTTCTCTGCTCCTTTGAAAACTGTTGAACTGTAAAATGGCTTGCAGTATCAAAGCGTGAAATAGGTTGATGTGACACATTTATCACCTGAAAATACCATCAAGCTAGATTTAGTTTAAGAGATTAGAAGGCAGATCTATAAGATCATACACTGAATTTTGTGATACAAATGCTCAGATTCATTTTGGACATGTAATTTCCCAGACAATAGACAGCAGATTATCATATCATGGACTGAAATCATTTTCATGGGTAAACTGTGATTTGCTATGGTTTGCTGCCATTCTGTGTTGAATATGGCGGTGGGAAATTGTTTGATAAAATTTAAATAATAAAACTTTTTTAAAAATTAACATTCATCTTAACATAATTTTTTAAAAATCAGTTTTAAGTGAAAATCATTTTAAATCTAATTCCATCAGGGGTTTGATAGTTTTCGTCTTCACTGTTTCTGGATCCTGAATGTGACATGAAGGAGTAGCAGGTAGCAGCTTATCGATGATGTGTGACCCAAATGTACCTGCAAAGACCAACGCTAATGTTACTTCTACAACCTAACCAGGACTACATCTAGCTCTCAGTGCTCCAAGTAGTCACACATCTGCATCCTCTTGTGCTTCTTGTGAGTTAATGAAAGTGGTGTTGCTGTTGGTTGCTTGACAGTGACACTGACTGTGATGGTGGAGGGGTAAGAGTGTCCAGATAAACACCAAGCTGTTTTATCTCACTGTTAGGCTCCCCAGCTCATGCTTAAGGTGTGGAAATCAGGAAGATTATTGTTTAGTCATGGCCCTCTGTTTAGCAAAGACGATCATTATAGCCTTTTTCCCCCCCTCTGATAAGTCTATCTACAGTGACCAATGTATTTCAAATAAGAGGGATGAGGGGTCTGTATCATTAATACTAATTAATATTAATGGATACTTATGAAGAGCAATGTTGCCTTATTGATTTTCTTTTACGTTAGAAGCGGCTGAATGATTTACTTCTCCTCACATTCACCTCTTCCACACCTATTCTGTCTCTGGCAGCACAGATTGTGGCTTAATATTAAGCGTTCTCTGTAATTTCCCGAATTAGCTACCAGTAAACATGGAGAGCAGCCATCATCATGTCCATAATGATAATGCACCAATGACATCGCCCCCATTTATTGCATGGAACCAGAAGTGACAGGGTAAGGGACCACATGCTGCACAGAATAAAATCAAGCTAGTGAGAGAAACAAGCCAGGTTTGAGTGCGCTGCACAGTGATATTTCACCATTAAACAGAGGTAGAAACCTGTGAAAATTAAAGAGCCTCGGTATCTCAATGTTATTTTCACAAAAGTATCCATCAGTCATGCATTGATTTAGTGCTCTGTTTGGTGTTTTTAATTGATTTCTTAATTAGATTAGAGTCACCAGCTTTGCCATTACCACCAATCACTGAGAACCCCTGGTAATAATAGAGCTACTTCAACAGGGCAGAAGTAACAGAAGGTTCATCATGCAGGAAAATTTAACATCGAGAAAATGTTTCCCTGCTGAGCAAGAAAGCGTTGAGCTGCAGTCATGAAGGGCAAAGTCATCTTTAATGAGTTGCAACACTATTAAAATTCAGCTTTATTCAGTAGCACAACAGAGAAATCAGCAGTCCACTGGGAAATAATGTAAATCTTTATTCTATGCGCAGTAGCCAAATAGTGTGCGGCATGCTTTTGAGGGTAGGGGAAAAGTAAATTAGAAAGAGCAAAGCTAACCAGAAAATCCTGACCAGTACTATCAGAAAGCAAATATATATATTTATATATATATATCTTCAATATTTTGAAACATGTCACTTTTATATTTTTGGGTTAGAATCTATCCTGTGGATGACAGTAATTGCTGTATAAAAAATTGGACTGTATTTGTAGATGTTTAATGATTAAAGATGAACTCTTTCATAACTTTCTACTAACAAATGGGTACAGGATCCATTTTCTCTTATTATTATCTTAAAAATATTTCACAATGACGCAGATGGCAGCAATCAGGTCAGCGGTGAAGACCTTCTCTGCATCCATGGATTGTACAGGTGTGAAATCACTTAAAAGTGCAGCTAACATCTCAGCAGACCCCACATAAACACAAACATAAACATTTTTGCGACATCAGTTTTTCCATGGTTTCTCTAAATGTCCATTTTTACTGTGCAAACTAATTTGCAAAACCTTTAACCTCTTCCTAATCTCCATGCGATCAGAAAACAGATCCAATGTTGTTAATTCAGTGTTGCTGTATATTTTACCATTTTCAAGGAACACAATTTTAGAAAACGACATTATACTTAAATACTTGTAGGTAATTGCAAAAGCTGACAAGAGCTGCATTTTAAAGTTAATTCAATGCACCATCGTCTTCCACATATACTCAGTACAAAGCGGTTAATCTTAACACCTCTGCTTTGGCTGGTCAGAGCTCTGATAAATACATTATTGTTACAAAAATCCACTGGAAGTGCAAAAAATACAGATTACTCTTGAGATCCCAAACTGTAGTCTCTCAATGATATATTATTTGTTTATAAAAGGTGGCGCCATGTCAGTTGGAGCCATCGGTGAGAACATGCATGTCCGTATGTAATCGCCTACTGTTGTGCATACCTGCCTCAGAGCACCTAATCATTCACCGTGACCATATGAAAGGCCAGCTGCTGGCGCCCTACGAGTCATTGGTGGCAATACTGTGGCTGACAAACCTCACTGGGTGACCAGTGCATCATCTTCCAGGCTCCATAAATCACTCCCTGGTTTCCATGCAGACAGAGAAGTGGGACTGAGCCCATCTGGGTTTCACACTAATGGTGACTAATAGAAAACTCCTGCCACCGCAGAGAGGGAGTTGACTGTGCATCAGGTTGTTTCCTTTAACAGTGTAAAAAGACATTTTTTTGATCGGAGATTTCCAGGAATATGCTAAATAGTAGTTTTGTATTTGAGGAATGTAATTCTAGGAGCCTGGTGACTGACGAACCATTGTCCAATGCGGTGGTTCAGATTTTTAAAAGTCTTTAAATCTGATGTGATGTGCAGAGTTTCACAGACTTTTATGATTCTCAGTCAGTAGCTTTTGATATATCTTAATCTAAATTTATTAGTTGTTAGAAATTCCATTTCAGCTTGGTTTGCATGCCACAGTTCATCAAATCAGGCTTTGATTAAATCCCTTCATCTCTTACTTTTTAATCTAGTATTAAGAATGAAAGGATCTTTGATTACAGTTAAATGAGGGTTTATGTAAAATCCTCCATTTAAACTTTATATCGTGCTATAATGTTATTCAAAAACATATTTGAAGTATTGCTTTGATTCTTTGTATGCATGAGAAATCCTTTAATCTCCAGGGGCAACCATTCAGCGATGCCTAAATGCATCTGCTTCACAGAGGACCCTTCACCTCTGCCTTCCCCATTTTGCTCCACCAGACTAGTGGCAGCAGCTATTAACAAACACATGCTGGGACTACTGAGATTATCACAATGAGTTGATTCTCAGTTAAACGCTCCTAATGTGAAGTGTTGTTGTGATGACACGCTGAAGGCAGAGTGCTGGAAAGAGAAGCAGCTTCTTTAAAGAGAGGCCAAATTGTGAAGCTAATTTTCTTTCTGAGATTTGTTTGATATATACTGTATTTTTAAACCAACTGAAGCTAACATAAGTTAGTTGGTTGTGCTATAAAATGGGACTGTGTCTGGAAAATACAAAATACAATTTTATAAGCCGAAGTTCATGAATATCAATGTTTTTTTCTGCTGTCTTGGGGATACTATCTCTCCTACAGTAGTATGTAGAGTTTAAGCAGGTGAGCTTTGTTACACCGGTATTCAGGCTGGATTTAGAGCTAGACCGGAGGTCTGAAGGGCAAACATAATGCACACATGTTGTCAGCAGAACCATGGTTTGACTTGATTAAACATTGTCTGTTTAATCAAGTCAAACTGTTTGCAATTTGAGTATAATTTACTTGGTAATTATACTGTGACGTTAGTTTAGCTCTTAAGGTGTTGATGCACCTGGCAGAATCTCTATTTGTTTGACTTTTTTTATCTTTTTTTTTTTTTTTGCTTTTTCTTTCTAGTCTCCGGCAGTGCAGTGTTTTTTTTCTGCTTGAAATAGCAATTCTGTGCAGGTTAAATTATTTCTGGTTCATGTCTTTACAAGGTTGAATTAATTTCCATTTGAAGTCGAGTGATTTCTTGAGGTTGGCAAGTGAATGAACTCTGGATTTTATTGTACAGGAATATTGAAACAATCTCTGAATTAAGCAAGGAGATAAACCCTGTCATGGACTTCACTGTTTTAGAGTGCCCTCATAGCCACCATTGACCACTGGAGTCAGGTTTCACGCTACGCATGACTCTGAAAGGATAAAATAGATAAAGATCTTTTTTTTTTTTTCAAGAATAATATTCAATATATAATATTCTTTTTGCACGATCGTGACTGAGGGAGATTTGTGAAATATACTGCATTACCAATTAATCATTCTGCAAAGACTGATTGCTTTAGCTTTTTACTTCAGATGCATTACTTTATATTGACGTTTTCTGACATCAATATAGAGTGGTGTCAAAAAATATCTCTTTATTTTGCTGTCCAACTTTTACACATGATTTGAAATTAGAAACGAGTGCAATGGCTTGATGGCTAGAGGTAACCCAGTTGAAATGTTGTCTTTGTGGCTATGGTCACCTTGAGTTTGTGTTCTAGATGGCTTCCAGAGTGAATCATTTTAGGTGTTAAAAGTTCAGCCAATATCAGCTGAACCAGCCTTTTCATCTTTCCTCAGCATATGTGGCATGCTTTACCACATCTAAAGCGTGCCACTGTACTTTTCTTTCTTGTTACTTTTAATTTTCCATATTCCTATGAATCTCGTGTTGACAAAAACATTTGGTTGTATTTTTTCATCTTTCCAAAATTACAATAATGCACAGGTACATTTTCCCGCTATTTGTGTCTTACTGACCTGCACACTACAGCGTTTTCTATTTCTTGTAAGACGACTGAAAGATACACTGGGTGGCAGAGGTCTGATGATAGTGAGTACATTGTGTTTGCACAATGACAGTCAATTCCCAGCAGACTGCAAGCAAGTTTAGCAACATAGCCCCTAAGTGTCATATTAGCAAAGGTAACGACTTGAAAAATGACTGGACTGTTCTCTATATGTAATTGATAATTTGTCCTGTGCTCAGCCAGCAGTTTTTTTTTCTGGGCTATGCTCAAGCACAGGCTGTATTGTAACGAATTAAAATATCTTTGATAAGTTACTTTAGTAATTTAGTGTTGATATATGGTCAAATCCAGTAAATTCTCATTTATTTCACTAATTCAATTCACAAAGGGAAAGATTATATAGATTAATCACACATAGGTGGATGTTTTCAAGTGTTTGCTTAAAAATGTATTGCTAATATCCAGGGTTTGACTGCCCTCTTTCTGATACAGTCAAGTATCTTTAACTTTCTTCCACATTTAGTATCGTTTAGCTTTCTTGCTTGACAAGCAAGCGGGTTTAATCTTTACAGCCTTCTACAATGTGTTGCAGCAAAGCTTTCGTCTAATCCTCAAAGTTAAAATGATTAACTTTTATCCGCTCTGGGATTCACTGAACTACTTTTTTTTTTATTACAAACACCTTGGCTCTCTTTGGAGTTGCATCACTCTTCACTTTTTCATATCCAAATGTCTCTTTTGTTTTTCTTATTTTCTTTCTCCCCATGACAGTTTCCAAACCAGCTGTCAGCTTTTATCCCACCTAAATATCAGTGATTACTCTCCTGAAACAACTCCCAGTTGACCATTTTTTTGTCGATTTTCACACTAGCTGTACTCTCTGATGTTTTAATGTGTTCTGTTTTGTTTTCCCTTCATGTTTCGATTTTGTCTTGCTGTACAGTTTTTCTTCTGTGTTGCACTCGTTTATGTTACTGATGAATAGTAGGTAACAATCTGGTCCTCTTAAGAAAACTAATCTAAACACAAGGGGAGCTGTGCTTGCCAAAAGCATTTTCTCTCTGCCTCTCCCTAATGACCTTCCATCATCCATACAATGAATCTGTGCATTGCAGTGGGTAATAGCTCTCTTGCATCCATCTTGTTTTGCCTGATGCTTTAGCTTTTTACTGCAGAGTTGGTTTTAAAACCAGAATGAATGAACTCATACTCTCCATTAGGTGCAAGTTGTCTTGGCAGCAGGTTACGTCTTATTAATCTCAAAACCTATGCTGGTGTAATAACAGATCCACACTGGCTTCAGTTCTGATATGTTCACATGTGCTCAGTGTTTCTATCAACAAACAAAAAGAAAACATTTTTGTGAGTAATAGTTATTTTTCTCAAAAGGCAACTATCTGCCTGTATACTAGACATCTAGAAAAATATCAGTTCCTTTTTGATTGGGTATTTTTTGGTGTATCACTCTTTATGATTGACATTTTTTAGAAATTCAGCTCTTAGGGGGAAATATTTTATAGCGAGATCTATAAAATATTTGAAAACTGATTGTATCAAGCCACACATATTTAAAAATTAGCATAAAAGGTTAGAATTTATTGTGTTAATCATGCCTTAAACCAAACCTTGACATTTCCTTTTCCATGCATTTGTCTATGCACTTCTGACAATAGTCAGATTAATGCATTGACAGGATATTCATTTATGAAAAGAATAGCTGATACTTGCCAGCCTACAAAAGGAAACACCCTATCTTTATTGATTCAACATATCAGCTTTTCAGTAAAATATATTTAATAATAAGAAAGTTAAGGTCAATATTATCCTCTGCATGGAGGTCAACTAATCAAATTTTCAAATCAATATGTGTATTTACCCTTAAGTCAAAAGAAGTGGAGGATATCCTTCTCCCAATCAAATGATTGTCATTTTCTTTTCTTAAGGATGCATTTTTGTTATGTGTTTTCTGTCACTTGTCACCTGACTTCTCAAGCTGGATGCCATAGAAAATAACTAGCTGTTCTCTCCTCACCAAACTGCAGGTGACTTTGCCGTTTTACTTCACATTTTATAACAGAGCAAATAACCAGCCCTATCTGACCTGGTTTGCCAGCAGACTCTTGGTGCGGACGCCGGCAGACCAAATTCATTTCTTACCTTGACTTGACTGTGATGCTCTTCTAACAGGCTTGTCAGCGTGCAGAGTGAAAATACCGCAGATAATAAAAAAAACACAGTTTGACTTCAGACGTCGGCTCAGCCAGCAAGAAAACATTTATTGAAATCCAGGCGGCTTCCTTCAGAGTCGTGCTCAATTCACAGGTCATCCTGCAGAGAGATTTTCCTTCCTGATCAATGCGTTCCTCACAGGATCTTTGTGTGTAGCTGCAATGTATATAGTAACTAATTTCTATTATGATGTTTTTAACTCATTAATTCCTGTATTTGGAATTTTCTGTGAAACGTGTTTTAGGGTTGTTGTTTTTTATGGTAGAGTACTGCTGTAGTTTTTACTGAGTGGGTTGATATGAAGTAAATTGGCTTTTCTTCACATTGAATGAACAATATTAATTCTTACAAGCATTTAAAGAGTACCGAACTTTTAAAGTTGCTTTCTGGGATTGTTTTCATTAAAATACATAATCCTCTTCTTCATGTTGCATTGGTTTCTCAGCTGCTGCTACTCTGTGATCTGAAAGTCCACTGCAACATTCAGATTCTCGTTGCTCTATCAGCATTTTTTGTTCTCAAACATTTGCCAGCTTAGTGTTTATAAGTTGTTGAGACCGAGCTGCACTTTGTTGTGGAGGTGTAAGTCAAGTATTTGGCTGGATTCCCAGAAAAGGATTAATCTCACTGTTGAGATTAGAGACAACACTTCTAATTTGAGCTTCATTCTTTTTTTCATTGAGGAAAGTTATGTATTGTTTTTTTTTTGTTGTTGTTTTTTTTGTCAATGGTGACAGACCTGCCAGGAGGAAATATTTACTAATAAAAATGTCTGTTTTATTAAGAGAATGATTTTAAACTCCTCAAATAAAATCAGTTCCTTCTTTTTAATTCTCACTTCTCTAAATCACAGATTCACAGATTGGATGGCACAGTCAAAGAAAAATCTGAAAAAAACCAGCTGAGGAAAAAACAAGCTCTTCTGGAGAAAAAGTTTTTTTTTTTTTCTCCTGGTCTGAACTACCTGATCGATGAGATAGAGATCTAGTGGTCAATGTTCCACTTTCTTAAAAAGCACCAGGGGATCCACAGCCTACTTTATCTTTATCACTGCTCGTTCTTTGTGCTGACCCCTGGAAGCTGATTCAGGCTCAGTGCTAGTTCACATAGAGATCGGGGTGGAGACTCTGAGACAGAATAGATGGGAATTGATGACAGGGTGCTGACACTTTGCCTCCCTTATCCTTGCATCTTATTTTGGTTCTCTCTTTCCCACCTAGCTTCATTTGTTTGTTTTTTTTTTTTTATTATTCTAAACACCAACAGCTGGTTCTTCTAAATTTCCCCATAAACCTCCCTGGTTCAAAAGCAAATCAGGTTGCAATAATAGACTACCACCTGTGCTCCTACCCCTGTCAACCTCACAACACCACACCGTCCCTGCCAGCTCCACTCCAGCATTTCAGCCTTGGCATCCCACTCTCTGACTTATGGATAGTGTCTCTGACAACATCTGCTCTGCGACTCTCAGCCGCCAACACAACTCTCTGGCTTGCAGTCTGGTACTTTTAGTCCAGTCTTCAGACATTGTTCTTTGCTGACAGCTGGATTTGTTTCACTCATGATCTCTAAACTGATTAGCTATATCCACTTTTTGACCCTAAAGGGACTGGGCTTCAGAAATCCTCTATTTAGTAAACTCAGACTGAGTGGCTGACTTCCACTTGGCTTAAGTGCTTAGAGATTTCAAGGACAATTGTGTTGTTTTTGTGTTTTTTTTTTTTCTTCTGCCAGGCATGTTTTGTACGCTAATTGATGGTCAGGTCAACAAGTAATGCTGTAAATGAGTCACTTCACAACACAGCAACACTGGAGCTAACCTTCCTACAGCTGCACCTCAAGCGTTCCAAGGTCCATAAAAGTCCAGGGATACTTTAATAAACTGTTTTGTTCTGCAGCTCCTCTGAGTCCAAGCCGGCAGATGCAGATGCTGATTATCTCAGCTCTCCATATGGCACCACTGCACATCCAGCCCCTTTCTTTTGCTCAAACCCCACCCTCCCATCAGCCTCCTGTTACCTTCTCAGTGTCCAGATTGCTGCACAATTTGGAAACTTGTCAGTAGCAACCCAGGGCTTATTCAAGTAAGCAGAAGAGAAAAAAAATATCACTTTTACTCACACATTACTAATACCTTGATAGATTTTTAACTAACCTTGGTGAGTTTTTAAATTCTAACGGCTTTATTGGTGGTAGAGCTAAACTTAGGCAAAGGAAACCGCTGATGTTGACATATCGGTTTGAAAAAGCAGTGATTCACCTGAATCCTTCGTTTTTAAATGTTCAGACTCATTGTTGTAATGGCAAACATATCGTAAGTCCATTCTAATTGGGTTGGGGTCTTTTTACAGCTGAAAAAAAAGGTTCTTCCTCTGCCACTCGTGTGTGTATGTGGTGCTTTTGTGGAGGTGTGTGCAAAAACCCGTGTCCTGTGGGAGCTTCCTCATTAAACGCCTGTCAAACCTCGGTCTGCAGACCTGCCAACCTTTCTGTCACACTGCAAGAAACACACACGCACACACAACTTTAGATATAAGCAAATATAAATGGGCAGTGGCACACATCCAAGCAGTCTTTCTGAGCAGCTTCAGTTTCAAACACAGACCTGAAAGAGAAAACCGAGCGCAGAGTTGTAGAGAATTAGCAGTAGGGTTGCCTCAAGGCGTACAACTTTGTCCAACTAGGTATCAAAAGGTATCACTACAACTGTGGAATAGTAGGAAATCTCATGCATATTTAATGTTATGAATGTGCATTGAACATTTTGGCAATCAAACCATGAAATGCTTGTGTTTTTGCTTTCCAGCAAAACTTTGTTCTCCAAGAAAGTGCTTATTTGCCAATAACATCTTGACTTATGATTACTTGACCTGTGACCTTCATGCTGCCTTCACAGCACAAAGGTTCATCTTCTGAGAATTAATGGTGTTTTTTGGGGTGTCATGCATGTTGGTTTTCTGCCTCATATTATGTTTTGTATGTAGGTCAAAGAGCTCAATTTCTTTATTATCTGACCATGAGACTGTCTCCCACATATTTGTTGTGTTCCTTAACATGCCATGATTCTATGCATGCCAAAGCATAGTTGGTTTTATTTGGCTTCTGAGTTGCAATTCTGGTGAACTGAGTTATATTTAACTCTGTTTTTTTTTGTTTTGTTTTTTGTTTACTTGTGCTTTGTTCTAGTTCTGATTATTCCCTATTGATCAGTTATTCCCCATTGGAGCTCTTGCATTGCTGTTTCATTTGGCTGTTTCCCTCTGGCTCTCAGTGCTCAGTCCCCTCACAGCTGACATTCATTCTACTAATTAACTCGTTTGCCAATGCTTTGTGTAACCACTTCACCTAATTGTTCCTTTCTTATTCTTTCCTCATTGGATTCTTCTATTACACACTTGTGGTTTTGTTCCTCCTGAGTTTTCCCACCTGTGTGTTTTTTCTCGTAGTTTTGATTGTTTTGATATTTCTTAAATATACCTTTTTGAAACTACTGCGCTTGCCTACGCTTGCCTACGTTTGCCCAAACGTAGGCAAGCGTCTGTCATTCTTATAACATTCTTATAACTTCTCCCGAGTTATAAGAATGACACTACATTGCTTGTGGAAAAATACAATTCTTGTTGATTTCTGTTATCAATTGTTTCCTTTTTGGCCCTTTTCCAAAAATGCCACATTTTATACCAATAGTTGTCTGCTACTAAAGCTGTGGAAGAATATGATTAGGTCTCCAGAAATACCATGAGCCATGTCTTTGTATGTTTTCAAAGTACAGAATAATTCATACAATATGTGTATTTGTATATTAAATCACAAATTTGACTATGTATTGAAGTCATATGGCTGCACTGGAACATATTTGAGGGTCACAGAGTAAAGAGGGTGACTACAAATGCTCATTGTACACACATTTATTGTCTAATTTCTTTGAGACGGACAATGGCAATAACATAAATAGGGGTTTGGGATTGTAATGTGGTAAAATGGGAAAAGGTTGAAGGGGAATTAAAACTTTTGCAAGGTGCTGTGTTTTGTTTGAGGCAAATGGATCCTTTTCACAGAAACTGACAGCCATTATACTTCTTACAAAGAGAGTGCCCCTGACAACAGGAATAAATTTGGCCCTGCGAAACACACTGACACTTAATAAGTGCTAATTGTGGCTGCCTTGTTGTTCATCACTTCCAGTTTGCACCTAATATACCCGGTTGAGTTTTTGTTTTTCTGTTGACACTTCCCCTGCCGAAGCCTCTCTTCTGTCACTCACTCCATTGCCCTCATCTCCTCTCAGTCAGACCGTCAGTTCCCTTTTTTTTTTTTTTTTTGTCTGACCCACCTGACACTCATCTGTCCTTCACAGCACTCACTGCAGTATTAAATTCTGTTTACAGTGAAGCTACCAAATTATTAAAAAGTGCAGCATTTACCTTGGGCTGTATTGTTGCAAGAGATTTTTTTTTTTTTTCCCTGCTCATAATTTTCCAATATAATTAGTTTCACACCATTAGTGTCAAAGCCCTAAGCAGAGGCTTTAAAAGAGCGTTCTGTCTACTTTTAATGCCTTGTTTACTACACTTGTTTCATTGGCTTGCTTACACAAATTTGAATAATCTCTTATTCTGTCTAAATATATTTAAGCAACTTTAGTAAATGTTTAACTGCTTGTGCAATAATTTAAGCGAAATGAATTATGCCAAAAGAGATGTGGGGGAATATTGGTAGAAGCCAGAGAACAGACAGAAAAAGATTGAGGATCTCAGGATAATTTTTGGAATGAAAGAAATACAAGGAAATATGAAGTATCTGGAAACCTAACTCTTATTTTCAAATGAGGTAAAGTCAAAAGATTTTACCAGCAAAACAGAAAACTTTTTTTAGTGATACTGACATGGCAAAAAAATAAATAAATAAATAAAAAACGGACAAAGAGCATATTCCTCCATTGCTCTTTAATGTGATGTTTGTGTGATTGTTAGGTGGCAAACTACCAGGTCCCATCTATTTGGTGGCATATTCACAGTGTTACTTGAGGATATTGTTGAGTGGGATAGCTGAACTGAAATCCATGAAGCTGCAAAGACACATGTAGAATGAGATTTTACTGTCGTCTTATTTTCTTGTTTAATCTGTCATCGGAGAGATTGATTCTAGCTGCTGGTTTCTGATAAGAAGTCGAGCAAAATGAGTTTGATGTCGCTGCTGACTTGCTGTTATTGCTTTGGAGATTGATGTTTTTTCTCTGAGTGGATTCTTTATAGTGTTCATGCTGAACATTGTTGCATTAAGTAGATAGTGACTGCCACTGTACAAGAACCAATTAATCATGTGTGTTGCAGACAAGGGAATTGTGTTTGGCAGTGATATATAGATAAAATCCTGTCTTGCGTGTTTTAAACTACTTCCAGTCTACAGCCCTCTTGCTAAATATAGATGAACTTCAGTAGTGTTAAATGCATGGTTCTTAACTCCAGCAGTGTTCAGAAGCATCTCCAGCTCATTACTGGCTGAAATGGGCGATTTACACTCCCAGCATGTCATCAAGTCCTGCAGTACATGTGAGTTTTAGTGCGAGTTAAAGGGTAACACAAATGCTACAGAACCAAACAAACCAACAAACAAAAAATCTGAAGGTTTAATCATCTCTTTACTTAATCCCATGTGCTCTCATTTGGTGTTGGGCGCCCTACCTGTGCTATTCGCAGTATTAGTATTGGAGGAGCATCTGACTGTGCACCATGGACTGTTGATGTCCCAGAGGGAAATTGGACTAAAAAGATATTTTACTATTTTTCAAAGAGTCTGGTGTCAATGACCTTCTTCAAACTCAAATACTCTTTACAGACTAAACCTGAACTGGGTTACTCTGAACAGAGCAGAGGTCATTTAAAACACACTTTCAGATTTTTGACTCTTTATTCTATTTTAAATTTTTTTTTTAGAACAACCTTGACAAAAACATAAAAAAAACCTTTATGCTAAGCCAATGAATTGGACAACCCCATTTCCAGTGAAGATGAGATGTTGTGTAAAACATAAACGAAAACAGAATACAATGATTTGCAAATCTTTTTCGACCTATATTCAATCGATTTCACTACAAAGAAGACATATAAAATCTTATAATTTATAGTTTTATTATTTATAGTTTTTCTTTTAAATTATTCACATTTAGATTTTGATGCCAGCAACACATCTACAGTAAACTAATTTGCATCTCAGTTCATATCAGTTACATTAATTACATAGCAGAAATCCAGTGTTAACTTGATTTATTGATGGAGATATGGTCATCAACAGCAGTTTGTGACAGCGTCTTACTAAGGCAGGCTGTGGTTTAAATAACTTTCATTTGATTTTAATAGAATAGGATGAAAGAACAAAAACAGAACCTGCAATATTTCACCACCAGAAGAACCTGCTAACCAGGATAGGTCCATGGTTTGACACTGTTTATGCCAATTTCTGACCCGACCATCAAACCAAGACTTAGTGGACCTGTCAAATTTTTCCCCCCCAATCTGTTACAATTTTAGTCAGCACAATCTGTTTTTTGTCTGATGCTCATAGCTGCTGCTGTCTGCTTCAAGGTGGTGTTATGTGTTCTGAGATGATATTGTCTACATTTGTTATAAGAATAGTTGTTTAAGCTACTGTGGGCCTTTCATAATTCTTCCAATTCTACTTCAACATAAACCTTTTCATTTACACAACTGTCACTATGCATCGGCTGTCTTTTTTTGACTGTTCTCTGTCTGCCACAGAGACAGTTGTACAAGATAATCCTGGTAGATCAGATGTTCCTGACATGGATACACAAGCCAGTTGGTCCGACTTTCACCAATGTCCCTTTCAAAGTCATTTAAATCCTGTCTGTCCCATTCTGATACTCACTTTGAATAAGGGGTTTTACCAAGAGGGCTAAATGGACAATGTTGCTGCTATGAGATTGGCTAATGCACATTTTGGGTTAATGTCGAAGTTTAAATGATACAGTTTTGCAATTTTAAATTAGCTAAATTGGAGCACATTCACATTGGAAACTTGCCAAACCCTTTATTTCCGAGGATTGGAGATGGAGACCCTTTCTAAATAGTTGGTTGCAGTCTGTTTATACATATACATATTTTCCTTTTGATTTTCTGATAATTTGGTGATTTGTCACAAAAACAAAGAAGCATCACTGAAACATTCACAGAAATTATAACGGAGGGAAAAGATTAGGATGTTATATCGGGTATTTTCTCCATGAGTCACGGCTGCATGCTGTGGAGTTTGATGAGGAATTTTGACTTGGAGCCGAGTAGTTTCCCTGAGATATTACTGTATTTTGCAGAAGGGTCCAGAGCACCGCACTGATGGAAGAGGACAGGCTATATGTGTCTGTCTGTGTTTATAAGTGAATCTCAGAATTTGTGTCGGCAGCCTTCTACACCCCCACCGATAAAAGCCCACCAAAGTGTGTCTGGTTTGTGAGTGGGAAGGAGGTGTGTTGCACCACAGCCTGCGGTGCTGAAAAAGGAAAGAGAAGAGTGCATTTGGAAAGGAGACAAGAAGAGTAAACAGTGTGGGGTATTAACGAAACGAAATGAACAAGAGATGGTGAGAAATTGTAGAAATGCAACAGGGAATATAAGGACACAACTGAAAAGAGTCTCATTTCCCCTGTGCGGTGTGTAGTTATTACCACGATTTTAAGACTCCTTTGGAAGAACGAATGGCTGTCAGAGCTGGCTGCTCCTCCATCCCTCCACACACCCAGAGACTCCATTACGTCCTGATGGGCAGGGGTTTAAAACCCATCGGGAGCATATAGGTGCGAATGGGGAAAGCAATGTATGGGATCTGAGAAACACATAGTCAGGCAATCTACCATGATGAAGAGGTTGCCTCTTCTGTATCTTCTCCCGGACTCAGCATGTCTTCCTACATCCCCTTTTAGGGCCACTATGCTCCGCTGAAACGCCTCACCAGCTGACTGACATGACACCTGCCGCCCCATGGTCCACTCTTCCTAATCCTATGTTTCCTCACATGCCCCAATAAAAGCACCCTACTGTCAGCAACTCTTTTTTTTTTCTATTGCTTGCAGAGGCGTCTTACTAATGCAGAAACGGATGTTATCTAAAGGGAAATAAATTGAAAAAGTGTTTGGATTTCAGCAGCATCTGTAGGTAGAGCTACTGGGGTTTTGTTTCTGTGCTCATTCTGTGAATGCTTAAGGCTGCAAGGTTAACTGTTGTGTGCTTAACCTCTGTTTTCACAGGGGAGATGAATGGTGTTAAACATGCCTGTTTGTGCTGTGGGAGTTGTATGATAAATTTATTAAAGGCAACCGAGGAACACAACTTTCTAAAATAACCTAATTGAAAAGGCTTCAGACTGTTGTACTGAAGATTGTTTACCTCCCAGTGGGATTTATGTTTTTATTTATGTATTTATTGATTTTTAATCAAAGCTTCAGTGGCCTATATTTGTTCTCACTGTGCTTCATCTTTTTCCTGATGTCTGGGGAAACGCATGTAATGCCGTACACGTTATGTACTCTGTTTCAACAATGTTTCACTTGCATAGATATTATAAAAAGAGAAATAAATCTTTTGTCTCTGTTGACATTTTACATGGATGTAATTTGTTTTTCTTTGTATTGTTACAGTTTAGTAAATTACACCAAAGCATCCACCAGTCAGAGATTTTCATATCACAGATTTTGTGCAGCTCAGACCTGCTGATTTCTTCTTCAAAAGCCATATATATCTACAAAATGTTATTTTTTTCCTTCAGTCATAAAAATTAGATATCTTTTTTTTTAAATTAAAGTTCTATCTCTTTCTTCTGAAAGAAGAAAGAGATAGATAATAGATAATTAGGTTCTGGGACAGAAACAACATATTTCACTTGTTTGCACTTAATTGTTTACAAGTCAGTGGAATGAGGAAAATAAATGAAACTCAAATCATTTAAAGTAACTTGTCATCACTTCTCTGAACAAGTTAGAATATGTATATAGAACATTTCCATTACATTTATTACACAAAATCATTCACAGATAAACAACATGACATTTCACCTGGTCAGTTCTATTTTAAGCTCCTTCCAGAATTAGCTGTTTTAGGGCTACATTACTATTTTATAAGTAAGTTGCTGATGGCCACACCCACCAACTCTAACTTTATACTGTTAAAAAAGTCTGCAAACATATGCACAATTCTACGACAGTTTTTCTAAATGCTCATTTTTAGCACTTGGCCTGTTTCTAGAAGTGAGTGGGAATGCAAAAATATGAAAAGAGAGAATTTTGAATATCAGGCCCCCTTTAAGAATCTGCAAGGTGCTGCTGTGGATGGAGATGCTCTAGGCAGGAAAGGTCTGATGGTGGTCAGTCTAGAAAGGCTTCTGATTGAAGACTGTTGCTGTAGGACATTCTCATCACTGTCAAGAGATGCTAACAGTTTTTTTTTTTTGACTACTTGTCTATTGAGGTCTCTATATTTTCCTTAAGAAAATTCTCCTCTAGAATCACCAATTCTTTATTTTATTTTATTTTTTGAAACTATTTGGCTAAATTGCGTGCATGTCTTACTAAATTGTTCATAACAGCAGATCGCAAGGTTTTATTTTTACTCTTGTGAAGGAGATTTTTCTATTTTTTAAACTAAAGATTTGTTGTTAAAGATCCTGTCTGGATTTGAGAATAAAAATAAGTTTCCTCATTCAGTCTTGTTTTGAAGTTCTGCTTTGGTAACTTAAAAAATGTCTGTATTATGAATTTGCACACTACCACAGACCCCTGGGGTTATTGTTGCTTGCAGTTTATCCTATTTGCTGTAACATCTTTCTTCTGAGCTATTCATTCTTTTGATCATCACCCGGCAACTTGCTGACTATTTTTACCCTGCATTTTGTTTGTGATACTTCTTTAGATATTTCTTTTCCTTCTTCTTTTTATCAACATGTGTGCTAGAGGTAAAAAAAAATACAGCTCTCGGCACTGGATAGCTTAATTACAGCAAACTAACAACAACTTCTCCGTGCAGGTACCATATGTCAAAGTGGCTCCAGAGGACATCCTGAAGGTGCAGTTTCCCCGCTTCACAACTCTGGACTTGAGACCAACGAACTCCGACATCAGCTTGGCCGTGGCCGGCCTTCTTACATTCTTTAACAGCACCGCCTCCTGCCTCATCTGTGCCCAGGCCGACTGTGAGTGCAACATTCACACCTTGCTGAAAAAATACATAAACATACACACCTGCAGAGAAGGTTCACAAAGCCTCCTCCCCTGCAGCTGCCAGCAAAGGACAAACACTTTCTTTGTCTAATGTCTGCTACCCCTTAACACATGTTAGCGCACACAGGCTTCTCGCATGCTCGCTGACTGTAATCTGACAACAAACACAGCGCCGTGGTATGCTTTCTTCTGAAGCAGCTGCTGCACTCCACACGGCCACACCACACAACTTCCTCACAGCAGTCCGCCCACTTAAAATTACATTTACTGCAGAATCACTTCCCCGCTCCAGCTGTATTGTCATTTTTAAAATTAGGACAACACATTTGGCTGTGTCAGGTTGATCTATCTTCAAATGTGTCCGCACGCGCTCTCATATTCTGCGACAGAAAACCAATCTTTAAGACAAAGGAGGATGCAGCTGTAACCAGCAGTGACCTGACCGCCTTCTTGTCAGAGGCCCTTCTTAGATTCTACAGATATTTAACTAAATGACCTTTAAGGTTGTAAATCTCCCCAATGAAAGTTATTTTTTGTAAACAGAGAGGAAGATTCAAATTTGGGTTTGTTCCCACCCTCTTGAGGTCCAGCGCTCAGTAATTACAACTCCCTTGACAAAGACACTGTGACCCTGTGGCACCAGCTAGCCCCTTTTTTTAATCAGTAGAAGGCTTTGAAGAAAAGAAATAGGTTTGAGATATCAGCCATGTGTCAGACAGCCCAGAGGTGGCAATAAGCTACTCTGAGACACCCACCCTGTCTATCTCCACACTCAGTTCTTCTGCCTTTTAACTCCCTCCTTTAATGTCTTCTGGTCTTTACTTCATTAAAAAAACAGTTTGGTCCCTTGATAGAACAGTGTGTAGGATTTAGCACTAGTTTGGAGCTAGGTTTGTATGTTGTAACCATCTGACTACCTTTTGTGAGGCCATTTGTCACCAAGCTGCAAAAAAATCCTAAAATTTGCATACAAAACCAAAAGGTTTTTGTACAATAGAACATTGCTTGGGTATTTTCCGATTTTGCATTTCTTTTAAAGTAGTAAAAAATTTTATAAAAGTGTGATCTTGTTACAAACTACAAATGAAGTTACATGCTATATACATGCTAACAAGTTTACCAAACCATCCGTTTCTCTCCAAATCACTAAACGTAATGAAATCTTCATCCTCGGTGTCGCTTTTAAACAACTCTGCTAACTCTGAAGGCAGAATAACACAGGCCTAGAGCGCCCTCTTGCAGTTTAGTTTGAAAAAAACATGTAATATGATATAATGATGTGTTAATTTCCACACATAAGTCACTCCGGAGTATAAGTCGCATCCCCTGGTCAAAGTATGAAAAAAACTGCGACTTATAGTCTGGAAAATACAGTACCTCCTCTAACACCACCAGTTCTTTTTTCAAAATGTTGTTTTTACACCATATTTGGTTAAATTTCATGTCTAACTAAATATGAATATGAATATTTATAATGCAGTGACTTTATAAAGGAAAAAGCTGAAAATATGGAAACTCGTATGAGATATCGTTATTGAGGTATTTAAAGATTATATCGTGATATCATTTTATGGCAAGCAACATTGCCCAATCCTACCTGGAATATACAATAAAATAAATTAAATGTCATGCCACCCACTCATATAAGACTATTTGACTATTTTAGTCTACTGAGATCAACGTAGTCACAGTCACAGTCTCCTGTGACTGCGCTTTATTATATATTATTCCATGCACTATATCTGTACATCAGTACTTGTTTGTTTTTTTTTTTGCAAAGACATTTATTGCCTCAGAGAGCTGCTTAATACAGCACCTGAAAAGTCTGTGACAACAAATGAACCTTTTAGGCACCCTCTGACTTTCAGGTCTGTGTATAAACACTATACTTCTCATTTTCATTGGTTAGTTCAACGTCTTGATGTGCACCAAGCTGTTTGGCACAACTTCCCTCCTGACTGCTCAGCCATTGCTGGAAAATATTCATGAATTGGTCACACTATATTAGGCTGTCACTGGCTTGGGTGATTAATGATTTCAGCACATGTGGATGAGCCACTGACCGACAGCAGCCCGCCAACCAACCAATTGACTGCAAGATCTCTGGAAAGCAACGTAGCTGCTGGAACAGGATCCAAACTCAAATAGGTGTCAGCTTAAATACCCATAGACTCTGACCTACATGGCTCAAATATAAACACATAAACACAGACATGCACATCCAAACACAGCCAGAATGTTATTAGCTCCAGTTTCTGTTGAATGATCACATGACCAGAGTATAATCAGAGCTGCCTGCCATTTCCTGGACCGTCTCCGGCTTTCTACTGATGATTCCAGGATTGCTACCTTCCCCACATTTCCTGACCCGAGACTTTTCACTTCTGCACACAAATGCCAAAAGGCATCCTCTCTGATTTCATTTCCGACTTCCCATGGTTTCTCTTATCTACCTCTAATCTCCCTTCATTTTGCTTCTTTTTATTTCATTTCCTTCCCGGTCCACTTCAAGCTTATTGCCACAAAATCAGAAGCTACTCAGAGCACCAAACACCTAACCTTTCCTACTCTACTGATGTATGTGAACTCAAAGGCAACTTTTATGTCTGTTAACTTTTATGGGGTTTTTTTTATTTTTATTTCTTTTTCATTTGTTTCATCTCTTAGTGAAGTCTGAAGCAAACACCAAGAAAAGTGCTGGTTTATTCACACACTAGGTGTGCCCACAGCTTTGCACACAGAGCTGATAATTATATTGTTTCCTATGTTTGCGACAGGATTGTTCCTTCATTCATGAATAAATGGCTGCACCTGTCACTGAGAAGAAGAAGCTCAAAGACTGTACTTCAGATTTAAATTTCTTCAAATTTTTGACAAAAAAAAAGAAAGAAACTTTGTTCTGTCACTTTCTTTTTGTGGTTTAGCAGTTTCAACTATTCACATGGTTTCTGGGAGGTATCAAGTAGCCACAAAAAGCCTTGGTTTTGCCATACCTCTAATTAAACATTTTAAATATGGTCAGTGTTGTCAGTGACATCGGACCACTTTTTTCAGTAACGAGTAATCTAACGTGTTGCTATTTCAAATCCAGTAGTGAGACTACTGTTACTTATCAAAATTACTTTGTGTTACTGTGCGTTACAGTTTTCTTTTGTAATTAAATTCTCCTTCCTCTGCACGCCTTGGGGAGTGTCTATGCGTCAGTATCAGCAGCGACAGAAATATAAATAATGGAGGGACGACGAAGATGGATTTTCTTGCTGGATAAACAGGAACTACTTTGAGTTACGCTCGCCAAATCCGATTATTATAAGCGACTTTGGGGTTGTTGTTTTTTCTTTAAGTCGCTTGTAGATTTAATGAGTCGCGGGTTGCGGTTTTTGGGTTTAATAAGCAGACATAAACCTCCCAATTTGTCTGACATTTTAGTTAGACTCTCTCTGTCCATCATTTCACGGATGATCCATCCCGCTGTGTCTTTGTTAATGTCAAGTTAATATATTACCTCTGAATGACGTCGAGCTTCGCTGATGATACGTGATCAATGGAAACGTCTTGAAAAAAATGGCAGAGCAGTCATCAAATGCTTTTTACATGTTGACCAGCTTTTTGCATATTGCTGCTTGATATCTTGACAAGTTATCTTTGTTGAAGAGCCCAACATCTTTGCGGTTGGAAAGCCTCCCTGCCAAGTCCCATTGGTCCTTTATCAGAGTCAAGTTCAAACTCTGGCTGGGCCACTTCAAAAGGTCAATATTTTGTAGAGTTAAAAGAAAGTTTTTAAAATATTACATTTAACCTAAATGTACCAGAGTTATAAATAAACTTGGACTTCAATTAACTGTCTGCATAATGCCTTTTGGCCTTTTTTTGTATTCTACCATAGCATAAAAACTGTTACATATGATTGACTTCCCATCAAATTAGAATAAAACTCATTGAGTTACAATTAAATTCCTAGTCACGTCTTTTGGCTGCTGTCCCTCTATGTCACACAAAGGAATATTGCTGTGCAGCATTCAGGCCATTCTACGATTAGATCACAACTAAATTCATGTCAGCTATCATAAAATTTATTACAGCTTATTTCAACCTGCCAGTATGTTAATTATTTGAATTAATTTCAAATATTCAGGTATTTATCTGCAGAGAGCCTTTCTTTGGTTGCTACCAGCTGAAATAAAGACAGACTGAAAACATGTTTGGATGAATAAATGGACCAGATGGGAAAGCTGACATAACAAAGTGTGAACTAGGGCTGTTGTAAAGGATTATTTTAGTAATTGAGTAGTCTATCGATTATTCTGACAATTAATTGAGTAAATTACATTAAACAAATTGTCCCGTTTGGTAGTGAGTTAAGGTAGTAAAATAAATACACGTAAGAGAAAATGCGAGGGCTGTTGTAAAAGAATATTTTAGTAATCGAGAACTCTATAGAATATTTTTACAATTATCCGAGGAATCGAATCTCTGTCTCTCTCTGACCCCCAAACCCTGGCAAAATGCGGCACAATTCAACCCCATGCTGTTAGCACTTCACAACAACTTGTAGACGGAAGTAAGAGCACTGCTGTCCACAAACAATGATCCGGGCGGAACACGGTGTGTTGCATGATAAAACGTAATTTAACAAAGCTTCGAGGAAGATACATTTTCCTCGAGAAATTTTAATAATCGAGGTACTCGAATCATTCGAGGAATCCTTTCAGCCCTAGAAAATGCTGAACAATACCGTTCCTTGAATTATTAAAAAGCATGTACTGAAAGTGCAAAAACAGATGGGAAAACAAGCATTTCACATTAACTGTTAAAAATCAAAAAGCAAACCTTAACCGTGGCTTCGGTAATCACTTCCATTTATATTACACTTTCAGCCCCAGGTCTGAAGAATGAAAGACCATATCAGTTCACTAATGACGAAAAGACAATATTTTAGCCAAAAAGAACAATTAAATATGTTCTTTGGGGCTTAAGGGGGTCTCAGTTTGAAAAGTCTGAGACTCCAGTGAAGTAACATGCTCATCACGTTCTTTTAACCAATGCATCTCACTGATGCAGAGGTTGTGTGAGGATCCCATATACAGTATGAATCCTGTGTGATAAAAACATTTCAGGTCTCACCTGATGTAAAAAGAAAAGTGGATCACATTTTAGTGGTTATTTTTGGATTACTTTAGCAAGGACTTCACTCTGACTTACATTTCACATTTTGACTGTTCACCTTGTCTGCTGTACTTTGAAATAGCCCTAACGGTTTTCCAGAGTCATAAAACTTTAGAGCTCGAGGCTACATGATGATTCAACATAATGTACAGCTGTCAAAAGGGCTTTTAGGTCTTTGTTAACACATCTCCTGTGACTGCACTTTATTATATATTATTCACCTGCACCTGTCAAGGAAATCACAGTCACTTGCCGTCTAGAACTCCCATATTAAATCTTTTATGTTTCCCGTGCCTTGGTGATGCAGCAGTATTTACTTAGGGGTGACGTTGGGGTGGTCTGTGTGTGAAGGCGTCCTGCAGTGACAGCAAGAGAAAGATGAATAAGTGGCTGGCTCAGTTGAATGTCAGGCCTCACCTCTATCTGTGTGTCTGAGAAAGTCGAGGCCAAGTGCCGTCCATGCCAATGAGGAAGTTTGGTGTCACTAACACACACACAAAGCCTTGCTCTTCTCTTCTTGCCAGGACCATCTGTTATATTATGCATTCTCTAGGGTGAAGGCATCGCTTTAATCAGCCACCCATAGCTCTTGATCATGTCTGACAGTAGGAAGACTTAAAGAATAACTTTATGCCTATCCTGATGGTTTTAATTTGAGGTTCCTTGTCGTAGCTGCTATGGATCAACGTCACTGTGTGGTGTTGTAATTTACAAACACTATTTGGTTTCAGTTTCTAAAAATGACAAATGTCATAATTCTTATAACGGTTTAAAACAAAATACCAAATTAAACAAACTAAACTAATTCACAAGAAAATTGTAAAAGAAAAATGCACACAAAAATAAAGATAACATGCTTAAGAACCTATTTAAACAGATTGCATAAAAATTGATTTGGAGGTTCAACTTGCACTTTAACTATCTCCCAATCCACTGACAAAAATGTATCACATTCCATTAAAAGCCACCCATTTTGTCAGTGTCTCATGTAAGTAGTAAGCTAGTTTTCTCTACCACTTCATCTTGAAAATCTGATTAGCTCAGATTTAGTAATTCATACATATCAATATTAACATGGCGAATGCCTGAACTGCTGGAGTCAAGTGTGAGGCATGCATAGCAGCGAGGGGTTGATTTGGCTTCGCAGGAATTGGAAAAGGAGTTTGTGAGAAATAAATAACTGCATTGTGCAAACTTTCCTCCCCCTCATGTATCACCTTTTGATAATGAGCTATGGCATCTGCTTTTGATGTTGTTTGACTCAAATGACTGAAGTAACACTATTGTTTAGCTCTATTTTCTGCTGCTTCCATTCAGAGTGGATTTATGGAATTCATAATGCTTCCAACTCAACAGTCTAATAGCAATGTAATGTGATTTTGGTGTAGTAGTGCAGCATCTCATCTGGCAAACATAAGAGTCTCTTTTATTTTCAAGTGATGTAAGGTAAATCCATTTTCTAAAAGTTAAAGGTATGCAGAGTTACAGTTGCTAAACAGTCACACATAGGCATGTGTTGATATAAAATTCTCATATTATAATAACATTGAGTAACTTACCCACATCAATCATGAAGAAAAGAAATATAAACATTTTCTAGTAGAAATAGTTCAGTATCTGGAATTGCCACAAAATTGAAAATGATCAACTTTCAAAATTTAAGCTGTAATGGCTACTGCAAAACATTGAATTAGGCAATAAAAACGTTAAAACCCATCATGCTTAGCAATGAGCTAAGCAGTTAACATGCAAATTGAGGTACATGCACAATAACACTTCACACTAGCAAGAGAGTATTATATTTACATCAACTTACCAGAGAAACAATTATTCAAGATCAAGCCATATCTCATATTTGTTGTAGCTTTAATAATAGCAGTAGTTCAGGGACAGCAGCAGATATTGCTCTTATATCTGAGGATAAAACAGCTGCAATATTTCTCCAATAAACAGGTAGTCTAAAGAAAAGTACAAACCACTTTCAAATCCCTTACTGTCCTGACCTCGACTTCAACACAAATAAAAATAAAAATTCGAAAAGTGGTTTTGTGACCTTTTTCTTAACATTTATGTCTGTCAAATAAGTTGAGAACTATTTCTTCTGCAGTGCAGCCAAAAAAATATTAGTCTAAGACAAGAAGAATAGGAAGAGATGTTCAGGCATTTTTTGAATTGTCGTGTTATCATAATAGCTATCTTCAAACAAAGCACATGCAATTCTAGTTTTAAATTATTATTATTTCTTTAACATGTCTGCAAAAAAAACCCCCTTTCTCATAAATGTTCCCTCTATGTAAAGGCATAAGGTTCATTCATTTGATTAAAACTTGGTTTTATTTTGCAGAAAACACATCTTGCAAGAATCCAGCACACTGTATGTTCTTTCTTCTCAGTGTCTCTGTTATTGTGCGTGTACGTTATAGGCTGAGCTGCATGGCATTCTGAAACCATCTATTGTCACAAACTCAATGTGAAATGGTTCTTGATGGCCTGTAAAACAGTAGTCAATGGATACAGGAGGCAGACCAGGAAGGCGGCGTAAAAGGGGCTATTTCAAGCTCATCAAAGTGATTCAGTGTAATACAACAGAGGAAGCTGAATTGGCAGCTTGCAGACACAGACAGGAAAGCCAACAGCAGCTGGGACTGATGTCTCAGGAGTAATCACATACAGGTTATATAAAAACAAACACACATACACTGATATACTGCTACACAGAAAGGCCATAAGACATTCAGACCGGGACTTAATTATAGACTCTCTTTGACATGATGTCGGTAGCTGAGAAGCCCAGCAGCTGATGTTAATTTATTGGAGAAGATGAAGGAATGGGTTTGATAACTTGAAATAGCCTCGGCAAAATTGGTCTCCCCATGACGGATAAATTGCTCTGCTGTCACCATGGCAAAAATCACAATAAATATCTGTTGACGCCAACGTGTCAACAGGTAATTGTGGTAATGCAAACTATTTTCTATAGTCATGTCCTTTCAGTGACTTTTTTTTTGTATCAATATCAGCAAACGTTGCATGAATATGATGAAATCTGCCAAATTGTCAAGGTGAGACTTGTGAAGCTGTGACTTGCTGTGCTTTACTACTCTTCAGATGACTTTCTTAACCATAAAACACAGCATATGTTTTTTGAAAGCAGGAAGTTGTCATTGTTAGATGTTTTAATGATGGTTAACACAGACGACGGGTGTGAAGAGACAGATTTCAGATCACAGCCTGCAGGTTTAATATGACAACACGTTTGCTTTTAAATACAAGCAATTAATTTACAAGTGACACCTATACTTCAGCTTTAATAAACACAGATTTAAATGTCAGCTTGAACAAACTAAGTAGTTTAAAAAAAATATCTGCTTGCTTAGAAATACGTTCATTATTGAAATGTTTTTGTTAAGCAATGTATGATTTACATCACAAATTTTAAGATGAATACAATGTGCAGTTTTCATATCCCTCCTTTTGGTTGTATATACCTGCTTATCCTGCCATCAAATATTTGAGATCCCAATCGTTCATGCCTTTTTTGGGGTTCACATTTTTTGCTTTACATTTTAATTCAATGTATGTATTTTCCAGGGAAATACTGCCATTTTATAACAAAGTGAACTATCTTTGTTACTTTCAGCTGTTATGAAAATGCTGATAAATACTGTATAAATAAATATATAAATTGGCCATTGAAACATTTAAGAATCTCTTTCCAACACATTAAGGTTCGGAGGTAGCATAAAAGCCCTTGACCATCACAATGCTGTTACACTTCTTGCTTTGATGCTCTTTTTCTGAAATTCTGGGGTTTTGTGAATGTTTTGTTTTGTTTTTCCTTTTGGACATATTCCTTTAGAACATCAAGTTAGGGCTGCACTGCTTTACCTATTCTTGAACCTTTTGATGCATGATTCCCAAGCAGGAAATTCTTTTGGTGTTTCAAAGCCTTTCGAAGCACTTGGTAACATCTTGAAGAATAATAAAATTTGTCAAAAGCTGTTTCTCAACTTTTCTTTAATTTCTTGACTGGGGAGTAAGCTATGTTGGCTTTGTTGATCTTTCATCCTTCTTAGCCCGACTTCAAGACTTCTTGATTCTACAGGTCTGGAAGTCACCATTCTTATAAATATTCTGTGAAAAGCGAAAAGATTACTTTTTAGTCAAGTTAGTCTTGATAGCTTTTATCCCTTAATAAATAAAAAACAAGGCAAAACAAGAAAAACTTAAAACCTCAGTTTGAATGCACTCAGGTTATCTTAAAATATTATAATTAGGATGGCAAGAAAACAAAAGCCAAAGATATTTCAAAGGGACAATGGTTTGTACACTTGCAGTATGAGTAAGTAATTCCAACATATTAATATTATTGTTGCATATTTTTTTAAACTTTCCTTGTACAACAATAAGGCTGAAGGATATTTTTCCATCAGAATATGATCGAACTTAGTTAGCATTGCTTAATTTGCATAAAGGTTCCCCCTGTTTGCGAGTCACATCACACCTGTGCATCATGTCATCTGTGGTTGGCACCAGAATACAAAACAGATGGGAAGAGCAAATTTCAAGGTCAGGTAAATACCAACAGTCTGGCCCTGACAGCCTTGTTCAGTTTGTATTTTTCCCATAGCACACCTTAAAAATTTGTTTATTCTTATTTATGCAAAATGAACTAATAGCATCACAAGGCCTGCTAGTGTAAGACTGACTGCCAGGAATGTTTTGGTTAAGTGGGACATGCTTTAATTAGGAGACATTCTCTTACCTCATCTGGGTAATGAGTTCACCACAGTTTCTTGAGACTTGTGATATGTCGCCTTTGATTCACACCAACTTAAACAGAATTTAACTTGGTGCAGATGCAGACTTTTGACAAAGCAGACCATTTTTGACATTGTCCATAAGTAGGGTCCTGTGGTTTTGTTGTGCAAAACAGTCAATTAAATAATTTGATTATTTGATTATTTTGATTATACCCAGTGCAAGTTGGAAAACTACACAAATGGGCTAAAAATCAGTTAGAAACGTTTTTTTAATTTTATTTCAGGGCTCTATTTCTATGTCATGAAATTGTGATTAGGCTGTGATGATATTTTCATCCCTATCAACGAATAGAACCAGTTCAGTTTGCAGACAGCTGGCACATTTAGGAAAGGCATCACAAGGGAAGCGGTATGTTGCAGTCAGTTGCCAATGGTTGTCAGTTTAAGCAATGAATGAAGGTTCGCCAGACCTCGAGGATGCCTTACAACTGGACTGAACAACAGTACCAGCATTTCAGGAAGTTTGATTGGAGTTGTGTTTTAGTTTTGCACGAGGGATTATCGTCAGCAGTTTGACATATCGGATGTCGTCTTTGCAACGCTGTGCAGGGTGTATTGACATTTATGGGTGCCCTCGTGTATCCTGTGGTTCCACCATTGTGTCACTGTGACATCTGTTCGCCCCAGTGAAGATAGTGAAGCAGCAAGGTGCTTAGGCTGACTTCAAACTAGTGAGCTGGAAGAAAAGCTACCATCGCCAATGAAGGAAAGCTGGTGGCAGCAGGCAGGAGTAGAATGAATAAAAAAGATAATAAATCTGAAACATAGCACAGAACAAGACAAACATAACAGAACTAATACAACAATGTTTGAAATGTTTAAATATTTGCCATCTTCAGACATCCTCATGTGTTTTCTGTATTTTTCACTGACAGGCTTGTTGAATTTGGAGCAGCTGCTCAGACAGTTCCTAATCTCTAAGGAAACCCTGTCAGTGCGCATGTTGGACGATAGCCAGGACCCAACCCCTCTCCTGAAAGAGATCCGTGATGACAAGACGGCCACCATCATAGTGGACGCCAATGCCACCATGTCACATATCATTTTAGAGCGGGTAAGTATATGTCGCATAACGTTCATGTTATCTGTGACTCTACATGCTTGACTTGACTTTTTACATATATTTCTTACAACATGCACAGAAATGGCAAGGCGCATGAAGAATTTTATATTTTATTTTGTAACCAAAACAGAACCACAGAACTTTATTATTATTTTTTTTTTACTTTACTTTCAATATCACTCTAAATAAGATAAATATAATTATTACCACAAAATTTTATGTTTTGTCTTGCATCATAAAATTGAAAAAAAAAACAAAAAACAATTAACCTTCTGGTTGTTTAGTCCCAAAAAGTTAGAAAAATAACTGAACTGTACACCAGTGCTTCACAAATCAGCTACAATTTGTAATAAATGAGGGCACCAACTCATAGAAATAAAGTTTAAAAAATTCAGTGGGGATCTGTGGACGACTGGGTCATAAATTTTTTCTTTTTTTAATGTGGAATATAGCAGGATTAAAACACATGTAAAGTGAAACAAAATGCTCTTTGAATGAATTTGTTGGTACCTTGCTCCAAAGGGACCTTTTTTACATCACAATGTAAATGCAGTATGCAAAACTATAAAGAAAAAGAGCTTTCAGACAGTATTAGTTAGTCCATTTCCTGCCTCTATGTATTAGTGACCTTTTTGTGCTTCTTTACTAATGGAATATATGAGTAGTTACTGTCTCAGAATATTACTAACACCCAGGATTTCACCATGAAGTGAACCGCTACCTTTTAATGGACACACGGGTTCTGAAGAAGACGTGATAGCGTTGCTCCCCTTTTAAAGAAAAATGCTCCACATTGTTTCCTAAACTCAGTAAATGGATGTCTGGAGAGGAGTTAACATTAAATGGACAGAAAAGGGGGCGAGAGGGAGAAGATTTTATTCATTTCTTTCATTCAGAAGCACTGTGCTGGTAGCTGCAGGAGTCCATACCGTCATGTCTCTTTTACGTTTTTGTCTCTGCTCCTTCTGTTCAGCGTTTACTTTTCCACACAATATATATTCATGTTTTTCCTCAAAATTTCACTTTGCATTCTGCCGTGTATTTTTTTTTACCCACAGTGCCTTTAAAAGTATGTAAACCATTCAAACCTTTGGACTGAAAGCAAACATAATCTAACATGTACTTATTATTATCTTCCCTTCACGCAGGAGCTGATCGTGGAGTAGTGACGTAAAGTACACAAACAAACTTTTTATCAGCTCTCTACTCCAAACTGTAGGAATACAAATTCCTCTGTTGTCCCATATTGGGGACATTTTCAATGTGACAGAAGCAAAGTGCTAAGCAATCAAAGCAAGTCAGTTCCTACAAAGATAAGAATATGCAATATATAAAACAGAATAAAGATCAACATACTGTACAGTAAGGGCAAAAATTCAACATAAATACTGTGTAGTTATAAAAACTATGTAGTTATAGAAACCACTGAGTAGGTTAAAAATGTACAAAATGTGTATGTTAGCATTCAAAAGTCAATAAGTTTGAATAAAAATTGTGCAACGATGGAGATGTGCAGACACCAGCAGAAATGTTATTTTTTAATCACAAATAGCTCTAAAATATTATTGCTGTGTTCTTAGTATTTGACATTTCTATTTGAAAATTAATATTTTAATCAAAACATATCCATAACCAGTGCCTCGGGAAAATCCCAAGAAACGTGTATTAGGTCTTATTCACAGATGACTCCATGACAAAGGCTCACAAGACAGAAGATCACAGCCTGATTGGAAATGGAGCAAAAGCTGAAACCGTCTTAAAACATTATATAAACCAGACAAAGGCTTGTTTTTGCTTGCACTCTTTCCCAGTAATAGCTGTTGACAGTCAGTGCTGAGGGTTGGAGTTATTGCGTACTCTAAATGAACAGCCTTTTTCCAATACCCCCTTTTAGTTCATCAGGTGTGGGGACGATTCCTCTGAAGCTTTGAGGGGTGTTCTTTCAGTGATCTGATTTGTAATGTGCCACCATTCAAATAGCCAAACCTCCATTTTTTTTTTTTTTTCATTTGTTTGACATCATTAGAAAGCTTAGAATCCACACTTTCAGAATATGTCAATAACTCAAAATGCCCCCTGAGGAGACTTGTTCCTGGTTTTCTCTTCCCCCATCACATTTTTTGAAACTGCAGCTCTGTGATGTTGTTATCTGTACTGGTTTCCTCACCTGTAGGATGTCATATCCCCTAAGGCATGTTGGAAAAGCAAACATATTCTTGAAGAGGTAGAAAAGCAGATATACTCTGTATCAATCTGCTTTATCAGTTGATTTGGACAAGCTGATCCTTAGTCCATTGGGATTATTTTCAAACTACTGACTATGTCATATTTTATGCTGCTGTAAAAATATCATAAAAACAAAGGCATTTATTTCTGTTTATGTTGTAATAAATTGCATTTAGAACTCTATTTCTAAACAGGCGACTCCTGAAGTCTGTTGGTTTTACAAGATTTTTACAAGATTATTATCGCTGAAAATTACGTGTTCATGTCCTGTGAACTTTAGTATTATGCAGCACCTTTGTGTTGGTCCATCACAAAAGTCTTAAATAAACATCAACATGTGTGCCTGTAGTGTGACTGGATACACTGCTCTCAGTGCTCTTTATATGATATTTTTAAGAGGAAATCCTTCAGCAGATTGCTTTGAAATCCAATCTGTGGTTTAGCTCAGAGATGCCAAACATGTCAAAAGTGAATCACTACAAATCTGCCAGTCTCAGATGGTCCTCAGGGTTTGTCCTAAAGGAATTGTAAAAAGCAGGAAGCATTATTTAAAGGCAGTAAATGGGTTTCATTTTTCATCCTGTGATTGCTTTGTTTATGTTCCGCGCTCTCTATGAGATCTGTGCAGCAACCATACATCATAATGTGAACCCTGCTGTATGTTGTTAAAAGTGGTAGTCACCCAAAGAAAATATGTCACGCATTGTTATATATAATTTTCTGCATCAGAAAAAAAACAACAGTTTTTTATCCTAGAGCTTTGCTTTTTTTGTGTGAAACTAAAGGGTAAATGCCAACCAATAATTGTCATAAAGCTATAATTAGCGTAGTTGATGTAGTTTTAAAATGACAGTGCACATGGAAAAGCACGATGTTTGAAGATACAGTGAGTTTATTTGGCGTTCTGTCATAAAAAGTGTATTTGCTGCTTTTCTGTAATATTTAGTCGCGTTATACTTCTTAGAAATTAATTTTCTGAGCTTCTTTTTTACAATTTATCTGAATACTCTTGATTCATAACAGCACACATTCAGGCGCATTCTTAGACATGAATTATTCTTCTCTGACACAAAATCCTCAAATCATTTTCATTTTGAGGTGCTCATTGTGCAAATTTTGAAATGAAAATATCAAAATGTTCTGCTTTAAAAAATAAATATTCAAGGATAAGCTTAGAATGCGGAACATCTGAGTCATACATTAGAGCTTAGTTTGTTTTTTTTTTAATTTAATTTCTTTGTACCTTCAAATGCAGTTGAAACTTATGGATTTTAGATTACTTGTCTGTCCAGCTTGATTAAACTAAAGTCTCCATCTTAAAGAATGTCTTTTCAGATCATGTGTTTTAAGGAAATAATCTTTATAAAGTTCAACCTGCCCTTCGCAGCTGCTCTTCGCCGACTTTGATTTAATCAGATTGCGTGACAGTGTCGAGCAGCATACCAATGCAGCTCAGAAATTAATTGCTCCATCGAGAGGTTTCGTGAGATGACGATGCGTCGGTGCTTATCAAGACGTGGATTTGATCTGCATGCTCAGATGAAGGTCCAGTTACATTACTCGGTGACCTCTCAACTTTTTCCTCCCTCCTTATTTTTTCTTCAGAGCCTTACGTTTTGTTCTTCTCCACCCGTTTTTGTGTCTGACTTTCAACTTCACACTTTTTTTTTCTGCCAAAGACTCTCCTTAATTTGGTTCTGGTCTTTGCAGATGATTAATTTTTCTCACTTTTTACTCCTCTCCCTATTTCCCTGCAGGCATCAGAGTTGGGGATGTTGTCAGTCTACTACACTTACATCTTCACCTCCCTGGTAAGGAAATGCATGGACATGTTGACAATTATAATATAAATTTCACACCTAAAGGAGCACATCAATAATCTAATGCTGCACTCATGTAATGCATCACAACAGAAAGCTTTAATTGGTACTCTGCTTTGAATAAATGCTTCATTAGGAAGAGGTTATATAGAGGACTGATGGCACGGATTCATTATTTCAGAGTTAAATGGTTGATTTTCTACCTCATTTTGTTGGACAGGGTGTTAGAGACTTGCTGTAACAGCCGCTGCGGCTCCAGTCATTGAAGAGCATTTTAGCATCAAATAAATAAATAAATGGTGGGACTTGATTAAAATTTTTATCGAGTTAATAGTACTCTGCAATAGATCATTTCAAGTCACATTTTAGTGGAAAACAATATATCAACAAAATAAGTAACAGTTTCAATTCAAAGTCATTTTTGCTGTTATTTCTGATGGTTTATTCAACCATCAGATTGTTGCAATGTACTTTTACACTCATTCAATTTTCAAGCATTTTAGAAACCCGATAACTGAGGTAACGTTGGAAAAAAAATACTATCTTAGTAATGGGGCATGTGAACGTTGACATGACTATTGGAGACGTCTGTGCTTGCTACATGTTTCACATTGAGATGTTGTTTTAGGTTTCTGGCTCCTTTGTGCACAACCTACACATAAAAGTGGATCGATTTCAAGATGTCAAATTGCAACATCAGATTTCTTTTGTTTATGTGTAGATCATTTTTCTATCTTCTGTAGGTTACAGAGTTACTCGATTGTGTTTTGAAATAGCAAATTTCTGGAATATACAAAATACCACTTCTTTAAAATAAATTATTTCAAAGAAGTGGTGTTAACAGCAGCAGCAACACTTCATTTAAGAATACAAGTGTTAACTAAACTCACTGAAAAATTAATTGTTTTTACTGTTATCTTTCTTTTTGATTGTGATTTTTTTTTTTATCAATGCTTATTGGTAAAGTAGTGGTTTTGTTTGCATGGTTGAATGAACACTTACTTTCTAAAACAAAATACTTCAGAGTCTTATTAGTTCTGTTGTTCACATTATCTATTCTAATTGTTCTTATTCTAATAAATTCTTGAATAAAAGAATAATTGATACAGCATCAATTCACAACAGATTCAGTCTTGAAGCACCTAACCAGACAAATGGGTCCAATTCCTATTCAATTACATTTACCAGCCACTTTATTAAGTAAGTCTGTTCAACAGTTTATTAACAGTAATGGCAGATCTGCCGATCACATGAGAGCAACTTAGTACATTTAAATATCCAGATGGCTGTAAAGAGCATTTGTTGCAGCTTGGCTATGATGAAGAGGAAAGAGGACTAGAGGGAGTTTGAACATAGCATGGTTGTTGATGCGCGCCAGCGGGAGCTCAGTGTTTCAGAAACTGATGGTGTAGTTGTACAAGTACAGAAAATGGTCCCAGAATATACGGTGTGCTGATGTTTCGAGGACAGTTTTGGCAGGTGGGTACAACATGAAAAGAAAAGCAACATAAACACACCTGTTACAAACACAGTATGACTAAAACCATCTCTCAATGGTTGACAAATCTTTCAGCTAATGTCAGAAAACTGAGACTATAAATCTGCATCTCGATGGAGGAAAATTGTTTCTAACAAATTTTCAGAAACAGAGGTGGAAAAATTTGAATTCAGTAAGATTGAATGTGTGTGGGAAATTGAGAAGGTAAAATCTAAGAATTGGTGGAAAAGGGTGGAGGAAGGAGAGATTCTATTTCTACCCAGACTTATCAGTTGCATTGGCTTACGATTGGGTGAAGGCTGGACAGACTGGATGTAAACATTAAGCCACCCCTCCGGAGTTGGGATTTCTATGTCTGAGACTTAAAAAAATAATAACTATTCCTTTTCATTTTCTTTTGACAATACTTAATTTTCAAAAGCTGTTTCTAATAGCTTTTCCAAGTAAAACACTTGGTGAATATATGTTTTTGACTACGTCGAAGCCAGCAGACCATCTTCAGTGAACCTGCAGTCTGGTTTTTACTGTGTTGAGGGAAGGCTATCCATTCACAACAAGAAGAACCAGCAGTCCAAAAGTCATCTGAAGTAAGATTAGTTCTTTTTCTCGCTTGGTATACTTAAGGCTAAACCCCCAGATTAACATATTAAGATAAGGCTAATGTCAATCCCTCTTAAAATGAGTTTAATTACAGCCATAATTTCATATTCATAGCTTGTTTCTGTTTTTTTCTGCAGTGATAATTTCCTGCTAAGCTTAAGTACTTGATGCTATCCTGTCTGTATTTCTGGAGCTAAAGCAGAATCCCATTGTTTTGGTAGCCATTAGTTTAATCATAAACATCGTTTCTTCAAAGTTCAATTCATCACTGATCACAAATTGTTCAGTGTTGGTCAAGAATCTTTTTTTTTTTTTCTAATTTGGTAACATTATTTGAATCATTCATATTTTTACTGTTGCTTAATTGCCTGTTTTATATTTGAATTAACATCTTATAATATTAACGGTCACGCCTGCACTAGTTTTGATGTGAAAATGTCATGAACCAGTAGACCCCATAATTCAAGATTTAGTGATAACCTTCAATCCTAATGAGCTTAACTGTGAATAAAATTAAACAAAATAATTTAAAGGAAAAATGTAATTTACGTCTTTTTCTTACCAGTGTGTCCTTTTTATATGACATGCTTTTAAAAAACTGTATTACAGCGAAGTGGTGTAAAGTTGGCCATTAATCTGTGATGAAGCAGCCAAACATATCAAAGCTGCAGCCCTGCATTTTTTTTACAGGCTCAGATGACGAGTTGAGTGCTTGTCCAGTGGGAGAGAAAAGGAATTTTTTTCATGTTGGTTTACATCAAATCCACTTCAGAAAAAAGGTCCCTGTCTCTGATGTTTTAGCAGTCAGAGGGCTTGAGGTCAGCAGTGTTATGTTCTGAATGCTAACGCTGTACAGCTGCATGGACTATGCAGCTGCACAGCGGCATACTGTCATAGAGCAAACTCAGTAGTTTAAACTCAGTGAATCATGAACATTTAAATTGTGACAAACGAGAAAAGTTGTTTGAAAGCAGCAAAATAACTTCTCCCTCAGATGATAGTTTTATTTGTGCCTGGCCTGCGACTTCTCCTTGAAAGCTGTAACATGTCGTGAATCTCAGCCAAATGTGTGATATTGAAGAATGTAATCAGCAAAGGAATAAGTATCGTTTTCTTTTCTTTTCTTTTTTTTTGTGCGAGTTATTTATTTAATTGGCAGCATGACTGGCTAGAGTCAAAATACAAACCTGATATGTGATTTAAAAAAAAAGAACAAACAAACAGCCATTTGTCCTAGTGAACTCAGATTTTCTGGACGCTTGTTTTGATTTATCTTTTGGCATTTGATTCGCTGTAACTTATGGTCGTTCCTGAATTCCATCCAGTTTTCTGATTAAAGTTTATACTGGAATATTGCAATAAAATTGTGGCGTTACCACAGCGTTCCTGTGAAAGTATTGTTCTATTCTTCACTTATCTTTGTCTAAAACAACATTAAGTATGAATGCTTGGGTTCATAAATAATAATAAAAAAACACCTTCTCCTTTAGAACAAATCCACAAAAATATAAATTTGTATCTTCCTGTGTCTTCCATAAATATGTATTCGTATATTTTATTTTTTGCTCAGGAGGCATGAATAAAATGGGCTTTATCCAAAAGCAGACTTGATGGTGTGAAAATATTTTTAATGACATGAATTCCTGTAGTTTTTGTGAACTGCTTAACTTCAAGTGTCGGTGCCAATGTCAGTGCACTGTTACATGTATAATATGTCCTCAAAGGTGTCAGTGGAGAGTCCTGCCAGTCTAAGCTGTCCTTTTTCTGATAGATTGTTATTCAAACACCATTTACAAAGATTAGCTTACGCTGCATAATAGGACGCACTAAAACAAGAAGCTGTCAAAAAGAAATTTGTCTCGCTGCACAATTTAGCTTACAACACAGTATTTATGCAGTGGTAATGGGTGTTTTGTTTTATGTTCTGTTTTTCCCAGCAAGAGCTGCACTGCTCTTAACGCTGCTTAAAGTTTTAATTCACACATGAAAACTGCCAGTTTTACTAAGTGTTCAAATTGTGCATTAGAGTTTAGCAAAAAAAAAAATGACAGGCAAAAAAAAAAGGATGAATGATCTGAAGATAAAACTGAAAGGTTTTAATTATACTTTTGAAGCAATTCATTCTCACTCAAATAGTTCTCACTGATTTTCACAAAATCTTTCTGCATGTTTTCTTGGATGTTTCTATTTTATATAAGAAAAGAATGATTGGGATTAAGATGGTGAAACATTTGGAAAATATTTGCAATTGTGATGAAAGTTATACAAACTGAGGATAACATCTGCATTAGGTTAGAATGTGAGCCGGTTACCATGATGATGGCGGCTCTGAGAAAAACTGATGCTACAGTAAACTTAGCAGATGCTACTCCTTTTTGTAAATTAATGAGGTTCAAAACACTTTGCTCTAATAGCGCTGCTGAGAGGATTCATATCAAGCTGATTTATGACTCATTAAGATTATGCTAGTTTCCTCCTCAACCCTTGAAATACCATCTTCTGTTCTAGCTCTTTGTTCTCCTTCAGCCGGCATATTTTTTCTCACGTTACATGTTTTCACATTGTAAATAATCTTGCTTTCCTTCTGCTGAAGGACAGCCCACAGGTCTTTGTACTTTCAAAATAATGACCTATCAGTCACCCATTCAGTGACACCATTTTCCTAAAAAAAAATAAATAATATCCAGCGATTGCTCTGTGAAGCACAATAACTTTAGCTGATATTATTTAATGATCAGCTGGGTGCCCTTGGCAGTCAGGGATGGCATGCAGAAGCTGTGAGATTAAAAATGGCTAAGCTTTGGTCTCCTTTGTTGTAATTAGTGACTCATCCTGTTTATTATGTTTTAAATGGCTCTGGCTCTTACATAAATACACAGAAGAGGACAAAGGGAAAGTTTCAGGATGCGCCTTCCCTCAGTTTTTCAATAGTAACTGTGCTTCCCTGAACATAACGCATTGCATTCTTGGTTTGCTTTACCATCCGTTTATGAAAGTATATCACCTTTTAATCAGGATATCCTTTTCATAAAAGCTGTTATGTCTTCAAGCAGCTTGTAGCCCTTTGCACAGGCAATGTCCAACATTATGTTCTCATAAGCATGACATACAACAAAAACACAACTGGGTCATTATTTCAGGGGGAAAAAACCCTATGGAATATTTTTCTTTATCATTCTTTATATTTCTGGCATGATGGTTTGTCATGATTTTCTACATTTTCATTTTCTCAAAACAAAGCTATCATTTTTCCTCTGTTATACAATCCAAGATCAACTTGTAAAGCTCAGTGTTATGAGCTTTTTATATTTGCTGGCTGTGTTGAAAAGAATGTTTCATCTGTGTTGGAAAGACATACCATTAGTTTTCATAAATACAAAACACCTCTGGATGCAATATAACCTTTTTCCAAACCACTCATCTGAGACTAACACAAGATATACTAAAATAAACTTGCAGATCTCCGTGTGGTATCAATGTAGGAACTTGATCTGTTTTAATTAAGTGTGTGTGGGCAGGCGGTTTCACCTTCAGATGGCACCTAATTAAATTTTTGTAGAAGTGAAAGTTCAGTTCTGAACTCCAGATTGGAGTCGCTGGCCATTTAAAACCGTGTCGTAGGTCTGACCAGTTACCGCATATCACTGCATAATCTGATCAAAAGAACATTTAATCAATCCAAATTGCTTTCAAGAGTTTTTGGGTGTAGTTGTAATCCCGGGAGGGTAAAAGAGAGTTAGAGGTCCCACCGTGTTTTGATAAACTATGATAAAGTAGTCATTGGTTTCAGACGAGGCTATTTTAGGAAGAATGAACTGTTGGTTATTTAAGCTTCAAAGGTGCTCTAAATTTATGTTCCTAATATTAGGTATTGGCATGGAAAGATGCTGTCCTGTTGGTATTCAGAGGCTGAACATTATTTTCAAATCAGCCTTTAGTTTGCCTCCCAATGTAGATATAGAATCCCCTTGGGCAAAAAAAAAAAAATGTATTTATGCATTTCATGCTGTGTATTTGTTACAATATTTCAGGTAAAGAAAAGGGAATAACTTGAGTGATTTATACACTGTTTTCACACCACAGTAAGAGAAATTGAAAGGGGGAAAAGCAGTGTGTAAAAATAAATAGTTGATATTATGGATATTTAGAAAGCCTGTGATTTCTTATGCTTACTGTGAATTTAAATATTGGGGAGTTTGTCTATTTATAAGATAAATGTAATAAAACACTCGATTTTCAAATGTTTTATGTAACTTATAGAAGTTCTGCAATGCTCCATTTATGTTCAAAGTAAAATAAGCAGGATTGTTTTAAGCTTCAATTAAATGTAAAAGTACATATAGTTGTACTTTTACAAGTACAATTACACACCACATATCTATTTTATTTTGTGTTGAATCTGCATTGTTGGTTCATGGTAATGAATTTCTATTTTTAAAAAAATATTTTGAAGCTAAAGGAGAGCTGGATGCTGAAACGTAAAAAAAACCCCATACCACTGAGTCAACAAAGAACAGGCTGAAAATGATGAAATGGAAACTCCTGGGCTTTATTAAACCTGTAGCTGGAAATTAACTGAAGAAATGAATTTGTACCACAACTCAGAGTGAGGTAAACTTTCCTCACTTAGCTGAAAGAAGCACTGGAGCCAAATAGTTCAGACAAAATAGTAAGAAGCAGGGTGTCCTGACGTTTTAATTAACATTGTTGTTGATGAATAAAAAAGTCAATTTGGAACTTTTGCCATAACTTAAATCATTTTGTTTTCCAGATATTAACAGAAAGAATTAACTTATATACATTTGAAAATTTCATAAAACAGAACTGACCACATACAATGTGATGGACAGTAGGATTTCTACACTTTATTCACCAATCATTTGTAGGATTAATTACTTTCATCCTCATTAAATTGCTTCAGGAAAATATGAATTGCCTTTTGTAATATGAAAATGTACAGTTATTGGTAAATACATGTATTTCTGAAGAGGATCAGGTAAGATTTAAGGATTTGTAGCAGAATAAGTCACAACATGATGCATAGCAACTGACTGTTACCGCTGTAAAGCTGCAGAAACTTTTGATTATAGATCCTCATAGTTGACTAGCAGATCGTTCACGCCTGTAAACATTAGTCATTTTTAATTTTCCATCATTTTTGCATCCATCCCTTCCCTATCCAGATATCTGAATTCTGTTCGGTCTGCTTTGTCCAGCCATTCACTACTCCTGTCTTCATGTGCTGACACTTCATCTGTGCCTGGTCCTGACATCTCTGACTAACGATCTGCCACACTGCTCCTCTGCCTAATCTGTTTCCCCTGAATCATCATCTCAAGATGCTCATCAGTGTCTTCAAGTGGCCACCCATCTCGAGTCTTGGTTTTTCTCTTGCCCACCAACAGATTTAACTTCCAGCTGTAGAAAAGACTTATTTTTCTTCAGTTGATCTTTTGTTGTTGTTGTTTGTCTGACGAGTGTGATGTGAAGAGCTGGATAAGGAAGTAAGGTTAAGCAAGGGTAATTTGTTTCGCCCGTCATCATTGAGCAGAATGTTGACCTTCTTTTCATCTTGCTCCCATGTTTCAAACGACATTGTGTGCAATTATATCGCCCTGTTCTCAATATCCATACATTCTTCTATTTTCTATACCCACTTGTCTGTGCAGAGTCACAGGGAAAATGGCTCCCTGTGTACAGCGGTCATAGAGCAAAATGTCTCCAGTCCTTCACATGGCAACACTAACCATGTTTCCATCCAATTGGCACTAGAAGTTTGAACCAACTTTTAAAACTTTTGCAAAAAAGAAAATGTGAATTAGTCATGTTGCTATCTACTGGTTTGGAACAAATCAACCAGGCTACATATTTCTTCAGAGGTTAATGCTGTTCATAGCTGCAATAAGTAAACTGTAGAGTTTGCAAACTAGTATGAAGCACACATCTCAGAAAAATTGAGTCCTGCTCTTGGAGCTGGATGTTCACAATGTCAGAACTTGGGCACATGTGTTTCCAAATCCCCTTTTGTGCATGACCTCTTTTTGGGGAAATCCAGAAATCACGTCCGGCAAGGTGAAAAACTTTTTTTTGCGAAATTGAAGTGGTTATTCAGAATGTTGACATTTCCTTCAAATATTTCCAGTGTGATACTTCAAAATGCACATCAGAAACACAGATGGAAACACAGCTACAGAGACGCTCAGGATGAACAACCATGCACGCACTCATGGGCAATTTAGAGATCCCAATTAACTGTTTGAACTGTGAGAGGAAGCCGCAGTACCTGGAGAGAATCCATGCATGAGTGGGTGGAATATGCAAAGTCCATATAAAAAGGCCCTGGGCCAGCATGCGGACCTCGGACCTCCGTGCCGAAAACAACAGCGCTAACAACTCTGCCACTGTGCAGCATCTTCTTCCACAAAATTTATTTTCATAGCTTGCACATTTAACAGTAAATACAAAGCAAGTGAGGATTTAGAAGCAGTCCCTGTGGAGAGGATTGGTGAGAGTTAAGCATCTTTTTCTGATCCTTATTAAAAGAGCAAATTATCATCAGACAATGCTCCCTGGGGTGAAGATAGTTTTTTTTTGCTGCTCATCGTTTTTTAAAAGCTGTTAAATTCAACTTGTTACATGTTGTAATGGTCTCTGAGATTTTCTTTGAACTCCTTTCCAAATTAGCTGCTCTCTGTGATTTCAGGGGCAGTGGGCTGAGATAATGAAATGCAATTCTTAAGTCTGAAAATTAATTTTACTTGATGATGCTGATAAACTTTAGACAAACAGGTGAGTGAAGTGAAGAATTCCTTCCCCCATTTTTCGACTTTGACTTGTTAGGACCAAAAACGTCAAAATGATGGACCAACACAATGTAACATATAACTACGAATGGGAAAGAGAACAATGGAGTATTTTCACATTTGTCATAATAAAAACCTGAATGTTTTTTTTTGTGCATTTATTAAACACCCTGAGTCAATATCTTTGAAGTCTGCCACTACCACGTTTGCACATATAGAAACACATTTTTTTTATCCTTTCTTGCTTGCAAAACTTCAGAGTTAGCCACAATTTATCCTTACGTTTAAATTAAGTAATCTTAATTCATCTTTAAATTTGCTCTGGTTTTATTCATGTCACTTTGTTGGAGGGTGAACCTTTGCCTCAGTTTCAAATCTCAGATTTTTTTCACTTTCTGACCGTGTGACAATGGTGTTTTTAGGGTGTTTGTTTTTCCCCACAAATCATCTTTTCAGGTTCATGTTAACAAAGTGGCTTCTTGTACATGTACTCATCTTAGTTGCTTCTGGCAAACTGCACAGGGGACTATGGCTATGGGTTTGGCCTTGATTTTGTTTCAACAACTTTTTCATAAAGGCCAGACTTTTGGAGAGCACCATTAGTAATTACACTTTAAGCAGATTTATCCATCTCGCAGTATGTTTTCAGGTGTTAGACTCTTTCCAGTTTTGGATGATGGATTGAGCATTGCTCTGTGATGAAAGCTTGGGTTTTATTATATAGGGGTTATATTATTTTATAATCTAACCCCGCTGTAATCTTCTCCACAACGTTTTCTCTGATGTGTCTGGTGTAATCCTTGGGCTTGATGATGCCGTTTGTTCTCTAAAGTTCTGTAATGAAAATATGAGGCCTTCACCGAACAGATCCATTTGTGAGCAGGCGGAACATACAAAGTTCATCCAAAAAGCCCATAGACCGAATTCTGAAGGGATTTTCTTGCACTGGATTTTTATTTGATGCTTTTTTTGTTTTTTTAATTATTAAAAATTATTCTACTTCACAATCATTCACTAATTTGTCTCTCCACAAATGCATAAGATATTATGAAAGACAGAATATGAAAATGCTCAAGCAATAGAAATACTTTGAGCAGCTCTTAGGGATGCATCAAATTACATATGATAAATCACTCAGGATCTCTATATCTGATTCTGAAGGACCACTTAATGTTAGATTAATATTTTCAGATAGAAATCTATAACTTTTAAGAGTTTTGGGGGGCAAAATGAAAACCTAAGAGACTGAGAAATTCAACTGGGTTTCTACAGCTTTGTGTTGTGAGAGAAAAACTTTGTCTCTGGGAGAAAAAGTTGTTCACATCATTACACCCTCCACCACCATCAGACACACACTCCCCTCTCTCACACACACACACACGCAGATTCTCCACTCCACAGCCTCCATCTAAGTGATTTGTATCCTGCGATCCAAACCTCTCCGTTGGATTGAATAAATCACATCAAGTTGCGAGTGACTCATCGTATGTTGACGGGATGCCTAATGTCATTTGAAGGTTAGATGAGCACGAGATTGGGCCTGGCAGCGCCCCGTGTGGCCCACTTTCATTTTGTGATGTCATTTTGAGCCTTGGTGTGAAGCTCGCTGGCTCACTTTTCCCTCACGCACAATCAAGTCCACGCAAAAAAACTCAAAAACAAGCTTTGACACGTGGCGTCGGCTGACATATTATCCCCCTCTGCAAAGCGGGGGCCGTCCTTTCCACCCCCTTCCTTCGCTCTCAACCCCGCGCCTGTTTGTTTTGTTCTCCATGTTCCATTTCCTCTCCGCACACCCATGATCCCTCCTGTCACTGCGTCGTCGTCATGCATCCTTGCCTGAAAGTCTGCCGACATTTCCTGGCTGTCGCACACAAATGATAAAACTTAAATAAATAAACTCGTAACTCCTTTCCTCTTCCCTTTTACCCAGCAACCCTTTCCTCACTCATTCACAGCAGTGTGTAACGCTGGTGTTGTTTTGAAAATACTTTTAATTAAATCCAATTTAATTTAGTTTTATTTATATAGCACCAAATCACAACTAAACCTGCCTCAAGACACTTTGGATTCGAGAATGTCCAATTCCCACCCAACTGTTTGTTTGATTTTAATTAATATCACACCAATTCATTCCAGTACAATCGGATCTGATCATACATGGATTTCCAAATCCCCTCCTGAAAGACTGATATTCTGCAAATTTTAGATGTTTTTGCTTCTTCTTACCGGATTCAAACAGTTTTATATCTTCCCAGCATATTATCAAGTTCTACAGATTCCCGTAAATGACATTTTCGTTTCAATAACTTATATTGTAGCAGAAAAAACATCTAAAAAAAACCTAAAAAGGCAGGGCAATGGTACTCAAGAACAGGAACAGGGCACTCTTTAAATCGTCAGATTCATATTTAAGTTCATATGCTCACTGCCCGGTTTATTTGGTGAACCCGTTTAATGCATATCGCACAAAAACAAATCATATGGCAGCAGCTCAATATATTTAAGCTTCAGCCAACATAAGCACGGAAGTTCAAACTGAGTATCACGGGTAATGTGGGAAAGGAGATTTATAATGTGGGTTGTTTGTTGGCGCCAGACAGGCTGTGCAGAGTATTTTACAAACTGATGATCTACTGGAATTTTCACACATGATTGTCCCTCAGATTTACAGAGACCGGTCCTTAAAAAGAGGCCAGTGAGCTACGGCTGAGTGGACGCAAATGCCTTGCTTATGGGGGAAAAGACAGATTGGTGCAAGATTACAGAAAGGCTCAGTCAATCACTTGTTATAAACAAAGTATGCTTAAAATCACCTTTTTTCTTTCATTAGGAGGTTGGTTATGGCTGCTCTTGAAGGGATGTTAAAATGTTGCTCCATGAAGTGCATTAACTCATGACAGCCCACAAAATCATCATGTCTTCTTCTCTCCTGTCACCATTTGTCTGTGCAATCCCCTCCGCTTTTCTGTCATCACATCATCGTCTTCGTAGAAAATCAGTCATTTTTGGCTGAAAAGTTAAGGCTGTTACATTTCAAAAACAGATCTGCGTAAAGTGCATTTTCCATCTCACACCGGACTCTGTTTGGACTTGTTTCACTTTTCTGCTTTGCCTCGGCCATATTTATTTCTCTTGTCAACAGGCTTCACTTAAGAATGACAAGCGTTGCCCTCTTCTGGATGGAAGACGCACTAAAATGCTGAAAAACTTAAATGAACGCTCGTAGTTAATTAGATAGAACTCATTTTCATCTAATAAATCATTAACCAACAATTAATCTTCAGTTGTTTAATTGTTTGCATCTAGCATTAGGAAGAATTATCAACAGCAGGTTAGTGCCTTTTATAATTTCACCCATTTCTTTTTTCTGGCTCTTCTCCTCACTTTTATCATCCGCCATCTTTTATTCTTCTCTTTTAGAGGGTATTTTCTCTCCAGGTGTGCGCAGTTGAATTGTGTTGTTCAGTCACTTCGAATTTATTGCTCGGAAAGAAAAACGAAATTTCCCAAAATGTGAATGTGCAGACGTGTTCCCGTAAATAAATGAAACAAACACTTGGATCTTACTGTTCCCTAAATGCGCTGGGGAACATAAGATTTATGTCACCAAAATAAAAAAAAAAAAGAAAAGGAAACATCTTGTCACTCAAACAGTTTCAGGGGAGCAACCAGTGTGTCTGTGAAAATGATTGGGATTTAATTAATTCCCCTCCACGGCTTATGTAAAGTTCATATTTCACTGTTTAGACGCAGAGTTTGAGAATCAATCAACTGAGTAATAGAAAAGGTAATAAGCTGCACGAACACTGACAACAGAGAGCTGCATCCAGGCAAAATATAAACTAATGCTATCATTATGTCTCAACAAGCATGTCTCACCAAATAATGTTTCCTCGCTTTTCATTCCTGATGCCGAGACGACATGTCATCTTTGTCAGGGTCTGCTGTGATTGTGCTCCTGCTACTCAGTTCTAAAAATAAACTCAGACTCTTCTGCAGTCAGGTAAACACATAATTCTGGTGATGTAATTGACTCCAACCTTCGGGACCTCTGTTGATTTTTGTGCTTAATTTTGCAGTTTTAAAACTAAAAAGAAATCTGATTTGGTTTTGTTTCAATAATCTTAAAATTATCTAAACATAAGCAGTCAAAGCCGTTCTGTTGCCTCTAAACAGTCAATTTTGTTACTTAATTTACTTAATTTTGTGTTTTAAATATTTTACATAAACAACTTAAATCTTTAAAGTCCTAAAAGCGAGTTTTTGTCAGGTTTCATAGGAAAAGGAAACAACCATTAAAGTGTGCGTTTAAAACCAACTATTCACCATCAGTTTTCTTGCATTTACAGTGCTGCTGCAAACAGCAGTCATGGCTGGGTGCTTTGGATAAGTCGAGTACAACTGTGGCTTTTATAGCTTTTTATGGAGCTGTTATGATTTGTTCAATGAAATACTGACGAGACAGAACATTTCTCTACTACTTTCCAAATCTTTTTCTTTTTTGAGTGTGTCAGTAATATAACTCATTTTTATGGCAGTGGTTTGATCTAAAGTGTTAGCCAGGGGCTGTTTGAATAACACAGGCAGCTAGCTTCACACTTTTATTTGTTTTGCTTTGTAGTAGCATTTAGGTGATGTTCAAGTTATTGATTAGGTTTGATCCACAATATTGACACAAATCTATTGTTCTATGTAACTTTCTTTCTCTAACTTAGAAACAACGTTTTCAGACACTAGCATTTCCAATGTTTACATCTTGTTTGTCTGTGCTCTCCATGCACTTGGCAGTGGTCTCACTTTGTCTTCGACCTTTTAAAAATTGTGTTAAGTTACCTAGAGATGTGCATAAAGATATTATACTTTGCAGTTTCTTTGGTGCACATTTGTCAAACTAAAGGTCTGCATTTAAAATTTCAGGTACAAATACATGTATAGATGCAAGTAAAGAGCCGTCCTTGATTTATCACATATTATTTATTCCTGTTTTTATTTTTATTTTTTAATTCCAAGTTTTCCAATTGAACAAGATTCATTAACCCCAAAGGTGTGTATTTACGTACTGAATAAAACACTTTAATGTATTTATTGTCAAATTCTGTGAAGTGACGCATTTTATTGCGGATTGCATTTTGTTCGTTAAATTCTATGATTCTGTTCACGTTTCATAGTTCACTGCTTATTTTTGTGACAACACAGAAAATCTAAATAAATCAGTCAATATCGAGAAAAGAGACGTGTTTTTGGGTTCTGACCTCAGGTTCCTAAAGACGCCATGCGGATCTGTTCAAGCAAGTATTCACAACATCGGGACGTCTGGCCGTCATAGCTGTCGGGGAGGAGGAAGGCCCTTTGTCCAATATGTGCAAAACATGTTTTCATTCACAGAACATAAGCAGACAGACCTTGTAAATATGGTGGATGAAGCTGGTACGTGTCATTATGGCTTGTACCATATGGTTGAAAAGAAGCAAGAAGGCATTATTCATAATAACTTCTAAAGCCAAGATTGCAGTTTTCAAATGCACTCAGGGACAAAGACCTTTATTTTTGGAGATACATCATGTGGCGTTTTTCCATTGTTATATTTAAAGGAAAATACTGAGAACACCATCGCAGCAGTAGTCTGGCCGTTGCCTTCCTGCTCAATTCCAATCTCGCTTCACAAGTCAGGGCTTTTTCTCCCTGCTGACTTGGAGTCCTTCAATAAAATTTCAGCCGGTTCAATCAGCAAACAGAAGGAAAAGTTTTGAAAGAGGATGCGCTGTTTTAGAATGGTGGTCTGCATGTTTTTTTGGTGTTAATTTTGTTTTCAGTTCGCGTTGGCCACGCTCCCAAATATTGAATCAACATTTTGGAGCATACTAGTTTTAGCATATACATCCTAAAAGTATGTAAATGCTTTTAGTAGGAGAATAGATGCATGCTACTTCTTTTTTTTCACATTACACCTACCTGGATGTAGCATCAGACAAGACACTTTTTAACTGTCAGACTGAATTTCCTTTGGTAGCTTTTTATGCTAAAGATTTTTCAAATTGTAGTTTAATGTTTGTATGACAAACTGAATTGTGAACAAATGGAAATAATTCTGACTCAGAAAATGTGTGAGCAGTTCTTGTTTATTGATTACTCTTTGTTACAGCTAGCTCTCCCTCAGAGCCTGATGTTTGGATGACTCAGCCTTGACAGTTGTGCTGCAGCGTGATTTAAAAATCCCAGTGCCTGAATCAGCTTACTATCAGGCTTGCAATAAAAAGTTGAATTGGCTTGCAGACTTCATATGTCACATTTTTTCTGTGGTGATAACTTTCTATCTGTCTCCTTCCCAACCTGATCCCTCTTATCATCAATCCTTTTCTCTTTTCTTTTCTCTATTTAGTTTATCTCTAAAGTATGGGATTATATCCTGGGGAGTTTTTGGGGGAGAGGCAGAGTTTAAGCAAGCCATAAATGAAAAATCGACAGCAAAAGTACAATAATGTATACCTCAGAAATTTGGGACAGTTGTTAACTGCAGCAAATAAGTTTTGGCTTTAAATCTCAATTGAAGTTTTTGCATGTGTGATTTACTTCAGCTTTGTCTGACACATTCCAACAACACACACGTTAGTTCAATAGATCTATAATCTCCCCTCGCTCTTAACTCTGGTGGTAGAGTTGGGACAGAGGCACATTTGAAGTTTTGAAAATTGTAATCGAAAGTTGTAGACACCATTTTGTACTGGTTGCTTCTTTCTTCTTGAAATGCATATGTGAGAATTGCTCATAATTACATGTTAAAGGATATAATTTGAAAGAAAAGCAAAAAAAAGAGTGGTGCCTCTCTGGTAACCAAGCCAGGACTCCCTTTGATATGTGCAACTTTGTCTCTTTAAGATTGGAAAGAGAGCAGTGGAGCCTTCGAGTAAAACCACACATTTTCTCTGTTACTCCCTTAAAAGGACTTCAAAAGGAAAGGGCATTTTAAAAGAAGTTTTTGTGATTTGGAATCATTTTTTTACCACAGAAAATTTTAGATTTTTTTTTTTTCTTTTTACACATTTTAACACAAAATCATCCCATATTTTACTTTTCAAAAGTAGAAATAAAAGTCTGAGTGATACTGCATTCATATGTAAGTAAACCAGGTGACCAAGTGGAGAAAAGTGCTTACTTGACATCTCTTACGTAAATAGCATCATGAGGTGACTAATGCTTGGGCAATCGGATGAATAATGAATAATCATGTGTAAGCAGCATGTCCCTGTCATATTGTATTCACTGCTTTTTGTTCAGAGGCTGCAGATGAATCACATGGTGAATAATCAAAAAATGTAAAAACTGTTTGAAAAACAATTTCCCACCTCCAGCCTATTCACCCACATCCCACTCCCACCCAAAACGACTACCTGCACCTCCCTTCTGCACTAAAGATCACTGAGGAAGAAACAAATGTGAGACCAGAAAAGCTTCAGTACGGAACAAAGTGCCTCCCCCTCCTCATTCTGGTCTTCAACAAGTTGTTACGGTTGTGTGAGGTTTCCTCCTACTCCCAGCATTCTGTGCTCTTGTACATTAAGGGGAATGCTGCATTGTATGATGAGCAGAAAACTAAGTTGGAGAAACAACTTAGTTTTAAAGCCCAGCATGAAAAAGTAAGAAAAAAAAATTTCCTTTTAGTACAAACGATCACAGTGAGCTGCTGTCACTATACATTTACCAACCACAGAGCTTAGTTAGCAAGGCTAAAAGCATCTTACAAACGGAGCACAGAATAAATGTAGTCCAACTTAATTTGCCTTTAAGAGCAGGAAATGTGCTGGGACGCTTTTCACTTGCATTATCTTCCAAATGACTTTAAAATATGCAGAAATGGATACAATTGCATACAATTTTATCAAAGTATTATGTGATACAGCTTTCAACATGTGACTATAAGGTCAACCTTATGGATGGTGTAATTGTTAAAAAGCCTGCCTTCTAATATTTAGATTCACTGTTTTTGCACTGCTAATATTTTGCTTTATATTCTACACATAAATCAGAGAAACGCTCACTGAAAAGGTAGGATACGCAATATAATTTGATACATTATGAGACTGACTGATTTACAACCAGTGGACTAATGTAATATTACTGAATATCAGTGCAAGAATTATGAACTACTTTTAATCTGTACTTTACATTGAAGGACATAGAAGACATCCAGTTTTTAAACAGGCAGAGTTTCATATTACCTGCTGTGTTTTGCATTTTTAAATCATTTTTCCTCCACACATTCTTATGAAAAGGACCTCCTCCATGTGGACACAGCAGTGCAGTAAAATTAAAAGAAGCCTTTCATGGTTAATATGAAAACTTTTCCCTAGATTTTCCCCACTAATGTTCCTTCATAAAACATAAAGATGAGTGTCTTACTGGAAACCACCATCACTGGTGGCTTTCAGGGTTGATGGTGTGTTGGGCCGCCAGTGTGAGAATTACGCGAGCCACGAGGTCCCCGCAACTCAAATCAGCTGTTTCTGCAACCGGCCAGACACAATTCTACGTATAACAATCCAAAATTTTAATTTATTTCCAAAAACAACATATTATTAAAAGGATTGGGACAAAGTTGGTTTATCAGCTCCAACAGCCTCTGCTTAATGTATGTTAATTTCACAGTTACCTCAAAGTGAATGTAACTGGCTGACCTGTTAGAAATGATGTAACTGGCGATTTATCTCTATGTGCATGAGAAACGACTTGGGTTCACTCCATAACGCGGTGAAGTATCCAGACGGAAACGACTGCAACTGGTGAGAAATTGATGGAGCTTCAGTCTCAGTTTTCATGTCCGGTTATACAGAGCGGTGTGATGAATTTCATCAAGTAAAAAAGAAAGGCCCATGGTAAATCATTTATTCAATTTTTCAATTACATCCAGGTTCATAACAGGTCTGACATTTGGTAATTTTCCTTCTCTCCTCCGCCCCTCCCCTCCCACGCTCCCTGAGAACATTGTAATTAAGAGGCTGCATGAGGCTTTAGAGCTCAGCCTGAATTTACGCGGCAATTGATACAAGTATGAAATGACTTATTGCCCACAACACTGCATGAACATTTCAGCTATTAGCAGATAATCAGCATGCCACTAGGAATGGATTTTGCAACTGTGCAAGGGTCGACTTCAGGCCGAAAGGTTTTAGCAAGTTATAACCTTCCATCTCTGCAAAGCTGAAGGGACGTCATTAATCTGCATTTTATCATTAAGAAAATCAATATGCAATTTACTGAAATGTTACTCGTCACCGCCTACTGGACTCAGTCTCTTCTCTCACAGTGGTGCCACACTGGAGTAAAGAGTAGAGATGATTTTTCTTCCTTTTTCAAATTGTCACTGATGACTATCAACAGTGACAGCTCTGTCTTTATCTCAGCCACATTTTGCAGAGCAGAAAACAATGGCTTGAAGATCCAAGAATGCAGCAATGGATATAGATGTCTCTTTTAAACCACTCCAACAATTTCTGTGTTTTATACAAAATATTGGTGGGAATGGTGCAGTATGATGCTGCAGGCTGATGACTGCAAGAGGTCAACAGAGGATGGGTTTTTGATATTTTTCTTAGATCTCTAAAGTTTAGTGGCATCTAGTGTTTTAATTTGGTGTTTAATTGCATTTTCAGCATCTGTAATGACCATAGCAGATCCTTAGCATGGATAAATGGAACTGAACAGCAAATGCATAAGCTAAAAATATTTACATTTTCTGTTTTTTTTTGTGTTTTTTTTACAGAACTTTTGTATCAAAGTTATGCAAACAGGTGTTGATGAAGCATTGGCAAGGAGGCTTCATTTATAAAGGTGTTGTAGACACTAAACAGAGCTGCAAACTGTTGCGCGTCACTTTCCATGCAAAGGTTGTAAAAAACAAACTTGATGGCAGGATGTGCGATCCCTCACACGTACTTACCCATGAGTACGGCTGTTTTGGACGTAGGCGGTGAGATGGGGAATTAAATCTACACTGCATTAGAATTCTTTCAGACATCTAATGTGACTCCATATCAAATTTTGATCGTAGAGTAACTTTAACATAATCTTTCAAAACAGCAGGGTTATTTATGCTTCCGCTAGCGAGCCAAAATTATACATGAGGACCTTTCAAATAAAACAACCTATGAGCCAAATTAAATCTTAAATCAAAGTCCGTGAAACATTTCATCAAAGTTTTCTCACCATTACATTTATCTTCCCAGATGATTAGAGGGCAATGCGTACCACACGGTGACGCACAAAAATGACTAGGTGTGAGGCAATTATACTGATTGATGTAAACATGTAGGAGCTGTGGTGCAAATGGGAGAATTGGCAAAGGATTTCAAAGTGTTCACACCGATTCCCTTTTCCATGACAGTACTCACATCCTGCAGGGAGCTTCCCCACAGCCGCTTTCTCTACTCCCAGAGGGGAAACTCACGCTTTAACATCACCCACACAGACCATGGTTAACAGTGACCATGAGAAAAGCTAAATAAGTATGCCTCAGTGGTCCTGTTTGAGTTTGCTAAATTAATTGCAGGATTTCAGACGACTTAGCACCGACATCACCCCATGCAGATGGAGGGCCGGAAATAAATGCAGCCCATTTATATCTGTTGATCCAGCATCAAAATGTCTAAAGTCTGTGTCCTGTACGGTTGTTCCAAACGTTCTAATAGAGAGAAAGATAAACATTATTTTGATATTATGAAGGTATTTAGGGCAGTAGAGTGCTGTTGTGATCAATTTTGCTTTGTTTTGAACCGGAGAAATCCTCTTCCGGTGTTCTGTCAGATCATCACACGCCGTTAGGTCGTCATACGCTTAGCACAAATTGACGGCTATATCTTTCAGACAAGTATACACTGTCATACTGTATGATTTTATTTAATCAGCAACATATAAGTCTAACATAGATCGTCATACACTTGGCTATTAACAGCTGTATGACATCCTGACTAAGCGGTTAAGTAGGTTGATGAGCTTTACATGGCCGGCAGCTGCAGCACTTTTTAAACCACGACAATGCATGTATATCTAGCTAGTTAGCATTGAAAACAATTTAATGACTTGTTTTCATCAAACTTGTCGTGTGTGCTGAACTGACAGCTCCTCTGACGGTCGGACTTCTTGTACTTTATTTGCATGTATGTTATTCTGATAGAACAATGGCCCTCCATCTGAACGTCGCGCACTACCCGGGTCACCTTTCTGAAACCCAGCAATACTCCGGACAAATGATGGACGGATGGAAGCTTTGAATTCTGAGTCATATGTACTGAATCTTGTCATTGTGACTAATGCGAAATGATCATGTTTCTTACATCATATAACACGGATGACTGGTAATTCTCACCAACAAAATCCATTAATTTTAATGTATTTAACGGTTTTTTTTATTTTTCTCTTGAGTGTAGTAAGATGACTCAAGCTCATTGAAATACAGAGACCACTGAAATTCACAATGAAAAATGTGGTGAATATCAGTAGCTTTTGTTCCTCAAAACACACCGTGGATACTAACTACAAGCCTCTTAACATTACGTCTGAAAATATTGTCACATTTCAGGGAATATGGTTGAATTTTGTTCACAAAATGTATTAAAAATTGCTTCTTTCGTACAAGGTGTTTGTCCCTTTCATTTAAGTAACTGAAATGTGTGAGATTGAACACATGAAAGGGTGAACTTCCCTTAGTATATTTTAAGAAGCTCTCCTAGGAAATATACCAATGCTCTCTGTGTGATGGGAAAAGAGTGCAGCAGGGTAAAGGAAAGGTACGCTTTATAACTTGGGATCCTACTATCAGCTGAATCAGTCCTCGTGGGATCTCATTAGTCACTGCTCAAGTTGGCTATATTGTTCCAAACACCAGTGGTCGTATATTTGGACATCTTTAATAGTGGTATGGTTTGTGTGCAGTCACATGACTGGCAGACATGAGAAAAGAGTGAGAAATCCCAGAAAGCGATCAAACGTGAAATTCCATTTACAATGATAAAACAGCTGCTAAAGAAGAGAAAAGAGAGCCGAAATGGAAGTTAAGGCTTCCATATTGTGTTGATTTTCAGAGGGAGAAGAGCTGGGAGGATGAAGCAACAGTTTTTGCTTGGTTGGCTCACGTTCAAACTGCTGATTGATCTCCAGGTGACAGCCGGTGTCACGGGCCCTCGGCCATGCTGTCATTCCCACACTCCTCCTCCATCCCTCCTCTGTCACTCTGCTTCACTCCTCCACTGCTTCTTAAGCTCTCACTTGTGCCAGCTTATGTCTCACCTTCCTCTCTATTTTAATTGATTTAACTTTCAACTGTATTTTTTTTCCTCCCTCTGTATTCTTATTGTCATTCGGTTCATGTAGCCTGTTGTTGGTTGAGAGTTGGTTCATCTGCTGTTTGTTTTTACCATCGCCTCTGGTTTTTGTTTACTATAATAGGAACGAACTGTTCTCCTATATATCGTCTCTTTCTCTTTATTTATAATGCAAACATTGCTCATGTCCGTTATTTGGTTATTTTAGTTTGCTAACAAAACTTAGCAGATTTCAGCAGCTCTCAGGGCTCACAAAGGATTATGGGAGCTAGGGAGACCCCTGAAGTACAATATCCTTTCAGCTGTATTTTCTATGGTTGGATTTATGACACAGTAGGAACACAAAGATTGAATTTAGGTTGGAGACTGTATTTTCCCTCAAAGACACGCTTTAATACAAAAAAGCCTTCTGTGTGTTAAAAGAGAGTGAAGGGATTCTTAAAAATACCACAATGCTTCTACCTACCACAATGGCGACGACAATAACAAAAATGGAAAGAGTGTACTTTCATGCTGACAGTTCCGTATTATATTGAAATATTTTACAAAGCAGTTTATAGATAGTGCAATTTAATACTTTCTGTTGACAGGATTTGGAAAATTTGCACTTAGATTTACAAATATGCTTGTCTTTAAAATCTTCTTTACTATTGTGACTTTAGTTATCATACGATGACGTTGCCCTTCCATTTATCCCTTCATTTCCCTCTAAAGTTTATATCCTGGATATGGCGCCCAATGACAGACTGCCCCCCTGGGTGGCGAGCCATACAGTAGCTATAAAAATGATCCTATCACGTGGCGGAGACTAAAAAGAGAGTATAAAAGTTATTTAAGACAGACTTCTTGCTGTGCATTTATTTAAAAGAAAATGAACCAACTACAGGGAAAGTGAAAATTTTAAAAAATCCCAAAGTCTAATCTCTGGTGTCTCCGTGTTTTACTCTCGCGAAAAGGGACATAAATCTCTTTAGCCAGTTCCACAGTGGACTTAATATTAAGGTAAAGGTCACATTTGACAAGGAATGCATATACCAGTAATTAAGTCCATAGAAAATGAATGCACACCAGTGTAATGTCCTCTGATGTGACGTGCTTCTGTGTGTACTTGTGCACAGCACCACTTGAATTTAAATGTGCTTGTGTGTTGAGCTCTGAGCCCTGAAAGCCCACAAATGCAGCACATTAGTTTCTTTCAGGCGTAGCTCCAGGATATTCCGGTGACCTTGGATTTTGTTTCGCATTTGCTTCTCTGTCTCAGGTTTTGAAACTCTTTCTAGATGTTTGTAGCCACACCCCTCATTTTGTGACTACAGTGCAAGCTAACATGTGTTGAAATATGCATATATGCAACATACAGTCCCTCTTCAGGGACATGCTTAATGATGGCTCCATTTGCACAGCTTTCACTTTAATGATCTATGAAAGTATACTTAGTCAGTAATTACATGGACAGTCTCAAAAGGCTTTTAAGCGGCCCCTTAAGGGCTCATTTAACACGGAGGAAGTCTAAAGGAAACAATATCAAAGGATTTTTCTTATATTCTGACATGTTTACATAAGTGACTGAAGTCTAACCAGGGATTTCATTGTCCTGAAGATGCTCCTGGAACGTATAAGCTCTGTTTTAGCCCTCTTTTTTTTTTTTCTTTAGGCTCAAACTGTGGGATTAAATTTTTCACAAAATATTGGCAATTTGGAGAATAACATAAGTAAGTTTATTTTAAAGCTATTGTAATTAATAGTTAGATTTATTGTCTTATTTGATGTTGGTCTGTCTTTCAAAATCGGTAGTATTTTGAGTTTTTGTTGTTGTAAATTTGCATTAGGACTGCAAGACACACCTACACAGACACAGTGGGTCTGTGTAGAGCTACTCAGTTTGAGACACTGTTGCCTTACAGCAAGAAGGTCCTCGGTTTGAATCCCAACCTCTTTCCATGTGAAGTTTGCATGTCCTTCCTCCCACAACTAAAACACATTACCGTTGGGTTAATTGGTTTCTCTAAATTGTCCTTGGAGTTTATGTTTGAACATGTTTGAAAAAGTCCAAAGCTTTGATACTTTTTCAAGGCACAGTGAAACCTGGTGGTGAAAAAAAAAGAGTATTTCTTTATAGAGAGGTCAGAGCTACTTTCTCACCAAAATCTATGCCCACCGATTTTTCATGTAAAAGTCTATTCACCTTTTGTTGGGTACAATCAGAAATGGGAATGGTCTGTTCAGTACCAAAATCAAGTGCACTTCACCCAGCAGCAATGTGCCAGACTAACAACCCCTTTAGTGACAGCTGGATGTCATAGGAGGGAGGACTCCGGGGAATCAAAGGGAGCCTGGAAAGTGTTCTTATTATTGAAGCAAATTGAATCTGGGTGCTTTCAATCATGTAAATGCCAATATTTGTACTTGGCTGCTGTAATGATCTCCAAAAGGAACACCTTTTTGTTCAGTTTTCCCAATGAACACGGATTACAGCCTTATGAAGACATTTTGCTTAAAATTACGCCTTATATTTTATTTCCAGAAAAGCCCAGCATCTCTAAGATAAGCACCCTTCTCATGTTGCATGTTTGCATCTTCAATTCAAAAGGTTTAGATCTCCATCTTAAAATTTTTCCAGGCTTTCCCGTCTCTCACATGGACGGCATTCTCCAACATTTTAATAAAGCTCCATCCAACCATCTCCTTGGATGAACACAAGAAATTTTCTGCTGCTTGTCAGCATGATTAAACATTTAGGACTCACAGGTTTCTGTGGGGTTAGCACTGGGGATAATAGGCCTCCCACTCAAAGTCAATATTCCCTGCTTCCTCCTGCCCTCCTCTGATCCGTGTTAGTATCAGTTCAGTCTCTTCTTCTGACTGCACTGTGGAGTGACTCATGCCGAGTCCTCTTGTGGTTTAAGAGCTTTTCTCCACCTTTCCTGCTTGTCTGTTATTTAATTCATGAACCTATTCACTCTTTGTCTGTAAATGTCCTTTATGTGATTTATTTAATACCCCCTCATCTGTGTTCTTCTAAAAGAGGAGAAGGTCATTTTTATGTTTTTCATGTTTATGTTTTTAGGCTAATTAGAAACTGTGGACCTTTGTAGGCTTCCATTATCAGCAGAGTTTCTGGGTAATGTTTTCAGATTTCTCAAGGTTTACTTATTTATATTTTTCATCTTAGCATTTCATAATTTTTCTCTTTTCGCTTTGGTTTTTTTTTTAATGTTGCCCTTTCCAGTTCTGCTATTTATTACAACACCACAAAGAGTTTAGGGTGCATCCTAGTATGTGGTCATTTCACGGCATTTAAATGGCTTGGGAGCTGAGCAGAGTTATTGAACCAGTTTGAGTCCATTTTCTCTCTGCACCATAAATTCTGCTTTCTGTTGCACACAGATGCATGCAATGGCTAAACTGTAAAATCCCTACAAATTAGATGATCTAATATCATTATAAGTACTCTTCTCTTTTTAAGTGAAAGCTAAATAACTGCATGTTGCATTTCTTGAAGCTGGTGCATCAAGTACAATTACAGCTAACCAAAGACAAGAAACACATGGAGGCCGGACAGATTGAACAAGTTGCACACGTTGAAAAGAACGTGTTGCTCATCGCATTTCATATTTCATCTAAAAAGTGTAAACATCCCAAAATATGAGTTTTTGTGACGTGAAACCAAGATACCTGATTTCAGACATTTTTCACATTTTTCCACCTTTGTGGTGACATATCCACTGTTGGTTGATGTAAAAACAGATGCATGCGCTTAAAGGGAAAAGTGAGAAAAAACTGCAAATGCTGCAGCAATCTGCTGGCATAGATATTTGTTAAACCACTATTTAAGAAGCATTTGATTCAATTCAAGTGATCAAGTACATACAAAGTTCATCTGTGCTCTTTGAGTGACAACAACCCCCATGTGTTCTCCATATTTATCAATAAAATAAGACCTAAAATCTCAGGTTGAAGTCGACTTTTTCTTTTAACTCAGTGCAGATAAACTTACTCTATTGTGGTAAAACTACATGACGTCATGGTGAGAAAAGGTGGATGTTAGTCATTTAACAACAAAACAATGGTTATATGTCACAGTTGAGGAATTATTGGTTTGTACAGACAATAGTTATTCCAGTGGCTAAGAGCCAACTCCTTGGATCCATTCCCATTTGTTTCCAGTGTCACATGTCACCTCTCGCTGCACGGTGTCGACTCTATCGTAGTCTCCCTTCCAACATTAACCGCCCACAAACTACCCTTATCTTCCAAGTCCCTGGCCTTGGTGGGAAACAGGTACAGTAGATAGCTAGACTTTGCTTGGTCCGGCTGTCATAACGTCGACGACACAAAAGGAAGACAGGTGAAGGCCGCCACCTGAGAGGGAACTGGTTTCTGACACCTCTATTAACCTTCAGGAGATATCCATCTGCTGTCACACCTCTGCGTTCTCTTTTTCCTGCTCTCCCTCATTTCTCACCTTGTCCCCTGACTGCTGTTCCCCAGGCAAAGATTGTCCCCAGAGCAAAAGAACAGAATAACAAATGACTTCTATTTCCCATTTTTTTTTCACAACCTTGAAGACGTTGGTATGCAATGGATTTCCATCCCATTTATCTACAGGTCTCAGTGTCCTTTATCAGCTTCCCATCAACTCTCTAGTTTGTCACAGTCTCTCTCCATCAATCAGCAGGTAATTCCAACATATTTGCTTCCCAGTGTGTCTTCAGCACTGTTTGTACAGTGACCTCCATGGGAGGAAATTGATGTGGCAGTGGAAAATGCTTCATTTTGTGCAGTGATGTCTGCCTAAATAGGGAAAATGCATAAAATGCTGCAGCTGTTCCACGTCAAATCAACCAGAATAATGGAAGTTAATGGAAAGTGAGTCATACAAATAAAACTGAATGTAAACCTGTTTAATGAACACATGCCCTTTTTACCTTGACACCCATTCAATATATCATTTGTTGTAATTTAAACAAACGAGGGCGAACGGTGGCAGCAAACAACCGCTTCAATTAAAGTGTGCCGCGTGCCGTCAGTAACCGCTTCCTCTCGCTCTGTTTCCTTTCTCCTCACAGGAATTCACTTTGCTACGACTGGATGACGTGGCTGACCAGCGGGTCAACATTGTCGGGTTTTCGGTCTTCAATAAAACGCATCCCTTCTTCCAGGAATTTGTGCTAAGCCTCAATCGCTCCTGGCAGGAGAATTGTGACCATGCACCCTTTGCTGGCACTCCGGTTAGTGACCCAATAAAATCATCTCACATACAGCAAAGATGCACCATAAGAATGAAGTGTGACCTCTTAGTTCTCAGCAGAGGAGTTGAGAGGAAATGAATTAAACACTTCACCCTCCATCCCCTCCATCTTTTAATCATAAAAGTGAAACAGCTATATATTAATCACACCGTAATTGCCGCTTTTATGGTCTCTGTTGTTCTTCTATGCTAATAAAACATGTTATTTGTTATTTTATGTCAAAACTGAACCAGTTTCTTGAAAGAAAAATAACCTCAATATATGTTTTAAGAGGAGGCCCTGAGGTGCAAACCACTTCAACATTAACGAAGCACAATTACAAATTCATAAACACAACAACATTAATTAATTCACATCTAGGAGGAAAAAAAAAACCCCATCTTCACCGCATCGGGGCGTTGACTTAGCATCTAAACAGACGTTGTGGAGACGAACTGTGAAACAGGTCTGAAGAAAATTCTGTGGATTCTGTGGAGCAACAAAATGAACCTTTTTCTCCTTTACTAGTCTCAGCTGCTCTTCTGTGACTTAGGACGTGAACTGTCTTATAAGTGCACAACTACATCTGTTTTTTAAGTAAACACATGAAATTTGAATCTTATTTCAAGGATTTTTGATGGATATGTTTTTTAAGTTCTTCATAAATTCAGAGGACATTCACAAAACATCTGGAGCTTCTGCTCTGAATGTCACAGTCTAACTATGCTATGCTGTGTTATTTCCACACAGGACTTTTTGAAGCTTTACAGACAACAGTTCTTGGGTTGCACGCAATAACAAGGAAAGACACTGAATGATCATGTGTTGCTCTTGTTTCCCAGACAACTCATTAGCATTGCTTAGCACCACCTAATCACTTATATAATAGCTTCTTCCTTGCTAACGGAACATTGTAGAGCATGCCTTGTCCTAAATTATCCCTTAAATTATCAAAAACGTCAGGAATTCAGTATTACCGTAGCTATATTCTGTAATGGTATTTGTTTTTAAACATATATACTTATTTGTTTAAAATACAGTGTATCTTAAGAAGATTTTCTAAAATATTGTCTTTTTAATACTATTATGCTTAGTTTATAGAACAGGATTATTGGAGTTTTCACTCTCAAAGTCTCCAAATAAAAGATGGTAAATTGCCCTCATAAACTGCTGTTTATGGGACTACAATTTATGAGCATTATCTGACTTTCTAATAGGCCCTCCAGGCCCGGTGTTCTCATCCATTTGTCTGTAAGCCTGGTCGTAAAATCAGAAGCTTAGCGTTACATCAGGAGCGATGCCAGCTATGACAGTGGATGTGTGTTCTCAGCGTTATAAGGACAGGACTTCCTGCTTTTCCACAATGCCATTCTGACATTATAACATTTCAAGAATAAACCTAGTTAATCCTGAATTGGTTTAAATTATTTTTAAAACTTGTGGTTGTATACATTACGCAATATCCTTATTAAAACCTTTTAAGTTTAGATGATTGGTGAACTTTGCTAAACAGATGGCATCGTGAGGGAAGAATGAACCTTGTGTGAAAATATTTAAGTAGCACCTAAAAAGTTGAACAAGTTGAAGCTGCCAATGGAGATTGACCCCAAACATACCACCGGGGTAATTACGAAGTTGCTTAGCAACAACAAAGTCTGTGTTTTGGAGCAGGTGTCACAAAACCCTGATTTCAGTCCCATAGAAAATCTGTGGGCAGCTGACAAACCTCAACCAGTTACACCAGTTTGGAAGATAAACGTGATGATAATAAAGTAAAAACTGGTAAAAGCATGAGCAGAAGATAAATAGAAAATCATAAAAAGTTCAGACATTGCAGAATGACATTCCAGTTCAAAATTCAGATCAGATAAATAGCTTCAGGGTTTAGTTTTAACATAATTTTCTCTGTTTTAAGCGAGAAAAAATACAAAATGAGAAACCGGTCTTATGCACGCACCCACTAGCCGTCGGTTTAATGATGTGTGGTGAAACAGGTTAGGAATAATTCATACATAGCATGAAAAAGTGTCTTCTTTATACACCGGGTCACTTGGATACTCGGTGAGCCTGCGGCAATTAGGACTTGTAGTTAATTAGCAAATAACCACCAAGGATACAAGCTGACAGGAGCCAAGCAAGAAACTGATAATAGCCCAGTTAGACATGCAATGTGATTTCACCTTTTTAATTCACTCTCGCACATTTTCAAAAAAACGCAAACAGACGACCTTACCAGTACATGTGTTTCCCTGAGACATTAATGCATTCATAAAATTGAAGTCCTGCACCATTATTTTTAAAAGAGAACATGTGGGTGAGCAGCTTCAAAGTTTAAAGATCAATAACTGTTCAAAAGAAAATAATTAGGTTTTGTCAAATAAATAAAAAAAGTCTATAATACTGTAGCAGTCCAGTTAGAGGCCAGTTAGATATAAATAGAGATGTTAAAGATGCATTCCAACCACTTTTTGCAACAAAAAAAACCCAAACAAAACAACAACAAAAAAAAACACTTGGGTGTTGCATAACTCTTGTAAAGTGAAAATTTGGCACTCTTCCTCTTCATGGCAGAGGAAACAGGTCCAGTTGGCAACAGCTACTTCGGCACAATACCAGTTTAAGGAAAGCTGCGCATGCATCCATTCATCATCGTACAGGGTTATTCTTGTGGGATGACGAGGAGCGCTGGAGCCCAGCACCAGCTAGAAATGGATGAGAGGCAGGGTACAACCTGAACAGGTCGCCGCTCCGTCACAGCGTCCACATACAATCCACGCAGGTTTTGGAAAGGGATGTGGCTTTTGACATAACACCTGTTTCACTCAAAGTGTTGTGGTGTTGTGTTTAAATAGACAATAAGACCTTATAGGGGGTGAGGAATAAACTAACTCTGATCTGATGTGAGACGTGTACATTTTTTTAATTTTATTTTGACAGATGCTGTATGTCAAATTTAATAACAAGGGGAAAATAACAAAATGCTTTATGACAGACCATCTTATGTCAAAATGTGGATCAGAACAGAATCCAGGCTTTACTAAGTGGAGGTGGGTATAGATAACCTGTGAACTACAGACTGAATAAGCATAAAACATTAAACAAATTTAGATAACGAGACCTTTTATGGTGTTTCAGTTCTTTTTCCCTAGTATTAGAATATTATATATTGTTCAAGAAAAATGCCCTACATTATGTCAGTATTATGTAATGGCTTCCCCATTTTGCAATCTATAGAATTGATGTAATAAATCATTTTCATACAAAAACATTTTTTTTAAGTATTCAAGTGAAGCTTTAGCATACAGCCTAAAAGAAAAATAGGTTTAATTTTACACTAAATTTACATATAATTTTACAGTTCAGACATGTGAAAATAGTCAAAGTACTGCATATCAGGCATTATTGAAAGAAATTATTCTGATTAATTTATGGTTTTGTTGTTCCTTGTTTGACAAGTCAGCTTTCGATTGACTTTAGATTGTTAGAATAAATAGGTGCAAACATTTTGACAATTGCAAACAGAAGAAACCACATTGATGCAGACACTCTGTGAAGATTAATTCATATAGGGGTGTAGGATCCTTAAAACTGAAAGAGGAACTGATGGGCTGCCCTACTTCCTGATTAATTCCACTAATAATTAGACAAATGGAGGATTGAAATTGAATATGGCACACATGGCACTCCAATGGCTCGGGTGTTGCAGCAAATAGCCCCAGAGGTTCAGAGGTCAAATCCCGTTCTTTTCCAGAAACCGTACCTTTGACCCTAACAGTGTTCAACCACTAAAATCAGTAAAGCGACAAAAGTAATACTCATATTTTAAAAATGTCACAGTTCTTGTTATTAATCTACATTATTTCCTGCGTAGCACCTGTGTAAGGTCTTTTTTAACACACAAACATAATTTGCCAGATATAAAACAAGGCGACAGCAAAACCAAAACTTAAAATTAAACACAATCTCCATAGAATATGTCAGATCTGCTGAAACCTTGTTTTCCTGAACCCCAGGGCAAAGGCTGCCAGTGGTCCCACAAATTCATTGCACAACCTTTAGGATTTGAACTTTTCAGTCAGTGGCACCAATTCTGTCAAGTGTTCTTCCTCTATTTATGTGGTGGATAGATTGTGTCAATGTCACCTTTAAATAAGAAGGATTTTAGTGAAGCACAGTCCCTTAACGTTTCATACATTTCATTTTTTACTTGAACTTGTTTTATATTTCTCGATAACTCCCCCAACTTTTGGGTCACTTCATCTCCTGTTCAATTAAACAGATAAATAACAATGAAGCTCAACCCCCTCAATAAGCTTCTTATGAAAGGCATTAGGTATTTTAATTAAGCGTATGTAGCAGGGACGAAGCGACAGTGAGGATGTTTGTTCAGCGGAGATGAGAGGAAAGGCTGCCTCTCCCACTGTTTTTGGCCCTTGCTGAGAGCGGCAGACAGTAATTGAAATAGTCGGGGTGTGCCAGCTTCATTGGTGATGAGAGCAGGAAGGACAGAGTCTCTCCGAGAAATAGGAAACACCGCAAGAGAGAGAGAGAGAGATGGTTTTCATCGCTGTCAGCAGATCAGACTCTTTCTCATGATCTAATGGAATAATATCACTTCCAGTCTGCAGACGGTTTAACCCCTCACCGCCCAAAAGGCACTCAATGTTACACTTTGAGTTATTGCAGGTTTCTATGTGTTTTGGTGTGTGTGTGTGTGCGTGTGTGTGTGTGTGTAGTAAGAATAGATTCACCTTCTTCCTCTGCAGCTCTCGTCAGCCCTGCTCTTTGATGCGGTATACGCAGTGGTTGCAGCGGTCCAGGAGTTGAACCGCAGCCAGAACGTCGGCGCTACTCAGCTCTCCTGCAAGTCATCCAAAATCTGGGAGCACGGCACAAGCCTCATGAATTACCTTAGGATGGTAAGATTAACTTTGATGGAAATGATGAAATTGACAGTAGAGGAACCAGCATATTATACGGGCATAGTTTGAAATTTTAGGAAATATATGTATATTTTTTTGCATTTTTTTTTTTTTTGTTTGTGAGTCAAATAAGCCACCTAAAGTTTTTGCATGTGTGTATTTGTTAATGGCACACATTTTCTTCTTGTCTTCCTGTTTCTCTATATGCCTGTGTTCTTTGTGCCCTTTTCAAAGCTGCAGAGAGGAGCCCAATTAAGTGGTTTTCATCCTGTAATTGATTTAAAATAGCTGGATTAGGTGTGTTGTTACTTACTTTGGAGAAAGGCACAAGAAAGAGGAGGCTGAAACTCACATGAAACATAGCAACAGACTTGCAGAAAGAGAAACAGTCAGATACATCCACAGTAAATAACCGCAAACTTCTTAACTCGTTTTCTGAGATTCACCATGAAATGACATATTTAAAGCAATTAGCCGCCGCTCTGCAACACGCAGCTGTCATGTTGTTGAATCAAAAGCGTTCTTTCTACAATGGAGACGGCGGTGCCAACACCAATGACACCAAGCAACAGCTTTAGTTCTGATGATGATAAAACGTATCCAAAAACATAGTCATTAAATTTTGCATTTTCCAAATGTATGAAGGTGAGGGATGTCAAACCTTGTGTTGATGCTGAAAAAAAAACTGCATCACTTTGGTTATTTTTATTTCTTTATATTTGATAGCAATAATGAAAATTTGGTTGTCACACAATGATATTCAACAAATTGTCTTAATGAGTGACCGACTTTTTCAGTAGATAAGATGTCAGTTAACAGACTAAAAGTCTTTTTACTGAGTCCAGAGGCCACATTTGTTAATGCAGAGTTTTATATCTTTACCATAAAAATGGCAGAGATTGTTGTCTTCATTGAGAAATATTAAAAATAAAAATCTAAACACAAAGAGGCTAAATCTAGAAATTATTAAAACAGCAGCTTCAGTTTTCCAAAGAGGCTGTTTGGAAACAAACAATGTTTTTAAGTAAATATGCTAAAAGCTAAATTAAGGCAAAAATTCTTTCCAGTTTTAAGGAAAACGTTATCTTCTTTATTTGGTTGCATGGAAATCATGCTACTTCCTCACAGTGAGCGCTTTTATTAGGTGACATTTGATGTAGATTTTTCCAGACAGTAGATTGTGTGCAAAATGTAACAATTCAAAGTTCGGTATTAAACTATCAGCGGCTGAATACTTTAGAACTTTTATGTGCACTGCTCCATTTCTTTATTTTTTTTATTTATTTATTTTGCTTAGCAAGTTGCACATCAGCAAATATTTTGGCCCTGCACCCCAAAGTTTCTGGATAGTCTTCTGTGTGAGTAGTTTTGATTTTATGCAAATTTGTGACGTCTTGTTACAAGGCAATATTTGTTTTACCTCTTAGATCTACATGATGCAGGATAATGTCTCCCTTTACTCAGTCAGTTTATAGTTTCTCTGCACTGTTCTGAGAGACAATGAAGGAGAGATAAAGACGTGCTGTCAACGAAGTGAAGGGTTTTCTTTTAGAGATAAATGACTGAGCGGGATTAACATCCTTAAAGTTGACGTGTGTTTGATATCAATCTGTTTGTCTGTCTTGCTCAAAGAAACTAAGAGTGTGTAATCACACTGTAGACTGAAACTTACTCACTTCCATTCATAATATTCTGATACTGACATTATTTCACAAGAAGATTACAGGAATTTATGGATGCTTTATGATTGTGTTGCTCAATTAATTAACATCAATCAAGTAATTAAACATTTTTATGGACAAATCCTGGGTTCTATTTTGCAAGATGCCTGTGAAAAATTTAAATTCTTCTAATGGTTTCTGATTCCTTTTTCTCTGCCAGACAATGGTACATCAAAATACTTTATTTACATTGTCTCCTGGAAGCTCAAAGTCCTTCACTCTTCAACCACATTCACCCTTTGCTCTCACAAATGCAAACATTTAAACACCAGTAGTCAACTTGTGGTTTGGTGAGACACTTAACCAGTATAAAGCTGGATCTGAACCTGCAGACTTTTGATTGAAAGATGATTACTGGTTTATTTTATATTTGTTGATGAGCAACATCAACTAGAGTATCTGTTCCAACAATTATCTTGCAAAAGCTTCTCACTCCACAGAGATGTTCAATCTTTCAGGATTCATCTGATACTTAGTTTACCTGTAACAGTCCGTGCTTCATTCCACCCCTCTTTTTATTGAACATGGGCCTATTTTCCACTTTGGGGAACAGTTTCTCCATTGTTTATGGGTCTACAATTGTCATAACTCTTTCATGCATGAAGAAGGTAAAGTTTGCCCTAACTTTCAGGGTTTACAATTTTTCATAGCTTGCCTATTGATTTAATGACGTCAGGAAGAGCAGCGCTCAGTTAAGGTGTGTAAAATGCTGTAAAGTTCACCTAGAAGTTAACAAGACTCATGAGAAAACATCTGTGCACAACAAAGCCTCTGCAGTTCATCAGACTAATCATTATAGTGTTTGTGGTGGAATAAAATATACTAAGACAGTGAGCTTATTGGTATATGCAGTGTGAAGTCGTTGTTTTGTACTGTAAACCACTCAATCTGAAAGAACAGACAGGATTGAACCTTCACCCCGTCTCCACGTACAAATAACAAGGACAAACCTTCCTCTTGACACGAGTATTCAAATGTTTTGAAAGGGCTAATTGGTTCTGAGGAGTGAAATAAGTCTCACCCTCAGGCCTTTTTACTCCTGTTTGTTGACGTGTTGCCCACCAATGTTTGATGTTGGGAACTGTTGCTAATGAAGAAGAAAATTCTAGGTAAACAATCTTAAAGAGCGCTTTCACATGCAATCTCGCTAGAAATTAATCGCCTAGCCTTTTTCATTTCTTGTACCGCTTATAAATAAGTAATCCTATCTTTACATAAAGACAAAAAGCTTTATAGATAAACTCAATACGTATCACAGTGGTGGAGAATACGTTCCAACGAGCTTCTTTCTCTGTGTTGGATAGGTAGAATTGGAAGGCCTAACAGGACACATAGAGTTCAACAGCAAAGGTCAGAGGTCTAACTACGCCCTGCGGATCATGCAGAACAGCAAGGAAGGCCTAAGGCAGGTAAAGTAACTTTCCGCCATATTCTACAGGTTAAGGCTGTTTAATTTCAAATGCTTTGGTCACATGATTTGCCCTAAGCCCATACAAAATGTAAACTGCCGTATAATGTGCTTTACATGCTTGAGTGAAACAACACAGGCTGATCGATCACTCTTCAGATAAGCACTCGCTTTAATATCACAGTTACTGTCCACATTGCTGATCAGACACTGTCCTGTTCCCAGTAGGGCGCTACTTCTGGCAAATCTTGCACTTTTCTTTATGGTGGTTGGGTACAGTTAGCTGAATCGTACCACAGGGAGTTGTGATAACACTTGCTCAGCTGACATTTCTTGGTGCAAACAATCTCCATTATCCTGCTGGCAGAGGAACTAATGTGCCAGAGGACAAAATTAAATATTCAGGATGCCTCTTTGAAGGTGAAAGAAGTACACTTAAAGGGGAAAATAAATTTAGATTGAAAGAGAAGTCTGCTTTGAAGAAAGGAGGGCTTCTGGTGCTGTTATCGTGGCTTTAACAGATTGTCTAAAACTTTAGATAAATGCTACAGTTTTTAGTTTGTGAGTCTTTATGCTGTTTTCTTGGCTTTTTCTGTAAACTTTGCCGTTATACGCTACATCACTAAAAGTTGATTGGATTTGATTGCTAACAAAGTAAACGTGTACAGCCCAGGTCATTAAAAAAACCAAAGAGTTTTGTTGAGGAGTTGTGTGAACTGCTCACACTTCTTATGGCATAGTGAAAGATCGGAAAAAGATTGAATCTTCGAGTTTCCAACCAGCCAATCAGGGCTGAGCTAGCTAGAAATTGTCCAAGCTAGTGATTTTCTTCCATCATTTCTTCTGGTAAAAGTGTGCATGTTCTTTCTAAAGCTGAGCAGTTTGAAGCAGAAACTTTACCTTTAATCAAAGTTTACCATGACATCAATCAGTTGCATCCTAAAAACTGATGTGCAATAGTTTATCATGTGCAAAAACAAATTGTCAAGAGTGCATTCTGGTTAGATTTTATGCCTAATTTTCCTTCTTTTTTTTGTATTTTTGCAGACTGACAAGTTTTTTCTTTCACACCCATCACTACCAGGGGATGTGTTTTGATATGTATGATATTAAAATCAACACATTGAGGAACCTTATCTGCTATTCGCAGTGTGTTGTAAAGATAACGCAGAGATTTACATATCATCCTTTCTGCATCACATGCTGCCTGCTAATCAGGATAGTCAAAACCCATCTGCCTCACCTGCAGTTTTGTTTTTTTTATTAAATATATATCCATCTCTGCCCTGTTTTGGAGGAGGAATGTAAACAATCAAATGCAATACTGTCAGGGATAAATTGTATCCACATTTTCTGCAAGAGCTCAGCTTCATTAAATCATGACATAATTAGAAATTTTTACCAAAGACAGACATTGTTTTCTTGTCGATAGTCGACGCCTCCAGGGTCATATTTGATGAAAACCATTTTGATTCGAAATGAGATCAGGTGTTGTAGAATAGGGATTTAGTAATACTACTAACATAATAATACATTGTAAGTATTATTACGTTCATATTTGAAGATTAACAGTTAGCGTAGTTAGTGCTATTAGCATTACTGACTGCTTTTCCTCTGGAGTAAATAATCTCTTGCTTTTCAAAACACATTTCAGTCATCTGGCTGTCATCTGGTAATATTATATCGCTTACTCAGGCCTTAACTGAACCACAGATATGGTGGAAAATACATGTTCCAATTAAACACCTTCATCCATCTCTGTACTTCCTCTGACTTCATTGTAAAACACCTCACTGATAACAAAACTAACTTTGAATCTCCACTCCACACAAATTTGAAGCGGCAGAGTTTTGTTCTCAATCTGACCGAGCAGCATCATGTGCTGAGATCAGTTGATGAAGAGCAGGTTTTTGGGTTTCTGGTCCAAATCGTTCAATTCTTCCTAACGTCTGGTTCTTGGTCTCAAAAAATAAGCATTTGAAAATGCTCATTGTCAGTTTGTTTTTATTGTTCACATACATTAAAACTAAAATTGACTATTTGTAGCACATTTGTTCCCTGGGAAAAGAACCAAATATTGTTTTGAATACCGTTGTTTTGTCATGGAGTGACAGATAATTTTCCTCGCTGTAAAAAGAGTGTGAGAGTGCACATTTTTATTATTTCATACATCATCCCGAGGGGTTAAAGATGATGTAAAACGGTATCTGTGCTGTTCTTTTCATGAGGCCATAAAAAAAAATATGTGCATTGCGTTTTCCAAGGAAATGTCTGTATCTCACCCTGGCAGCTATAAAACCACACACACTTCTGTGCTGCCCTTCTGTCTGTGCAGCATTATGTACACTATACAAGTTATTATCCATCAATTATCATACAAGCTGCCACCACCCTGCTATGGCAGAGAGTTTTGTTTGTGTCTTCTTATCTGGAGCACTCCAAGTCGTTGTTTTTGTATCACCTGCTAGACAAGATAGAGAATGAGAAGGCTTCACAGTGCTTCACTATGTTCTCACCCTTTCAGTGGATGATCTCATGAAAACACTCCTCCCTGAAAGAGAGCACAACATCTTTTCTCAGCTGCCTGTGAAACCGTCAGTCAGTGGCCCGATGCTTTTATTAACCTTGTCTGTCTCACCTCACGTCCCTTTTAGTCTGGCACTGGGCCATTCAAGCAGAAGGATAACACTATCAGGTCTGATGTGATGATTTCAACCAGAACTACTGCAAAACAGCGATGCCAGTAATGGTAATGGAAAGAGGCAAGGTGTTATACGGCGGGGGATACAATGAACGGGGTTGTTGCATGCTTTGTTAACAAAACACCTCCTACATGCTGTTGGTTTGGGCTGCTGGAGACAGCGAAGGGGCAGAGCCTTGGCACAGAGGAAAATCTGGCTCGCAGCCCACAAACCCAATTTAAGAGCAATATTTGTGCGCCATCACATGATGCCATGCATGCCATGAAGTCTAAATAGAATATTAGCATCACAGCATGTATAATATCTGGCACTAGAATGTGCAGTAAGAAGAAAAAAAAACTTTTCGTGCCAAAAAATGGCATGAACTGCCTAACGAACATCAGTATCTCACCCACCTCTGACTTCTAATTTTGAAACAATAGGATTAATAAAGCTTTACGTACACAGCCACTGATGATCTGTCTGTTGCTTGAATTGTAAGCTATTTATGCATTATTGTATTATTTAATGAGGAGCTGTCACTGAATGTGCTACCAGCTCTGTAGGGAATATTAGTCAGGGCTTCCAGAGTGTGAAGCATATGCAGCATATTATTATGAGTTTTGTTTCAGTAGCTAAGCTGCAACTCCTACTGGCGTGTGAAAAAGGCAACAAAAAGACTCTATGCCGCAAGTTTCCAGGTGAGGATGACAAATATCTCTAACCAGAGATATTTCACTCAAACATGCAGTTAAAACCAAAAGTTTATGTTCACAGAAAAAAAGACGCATGCACTTTTTTTTCTCGTTCTCACAGTTAGAGGAGCCTGCTGGTTTTTCCTTAGTTACTAAGTTATAACCAGCACGTCTCACTTTTACCAACAGCATAGTATGACTGGCTGGAATTGATCATCCAATGCACGTTTTCAATATACAGCAAAATGTGGGGGGAGAGGGGGGGAATGGACTATATTGGGTTTGACTTTATGATTAGACTGGAGTGGAACATATTGTGACGTGAACAGAATTTAAACTGAATTTGATAGTAAGTAATTTGAGATAAATTTGACTCTTTGTCCCATAAAATACCTTGAAATTACATTTTTGGGAGTTGCTGCTGTATAAACTGAATTTAATTGAATATTAGGTTAATTGGTGACTTACCAATTGCCTGTGTGTGCGCCTGCGTGTGGCCTTGAATTTGACACACTGCTGTAAGGACACACTGCTGCTTGTGGGGACCCATAAGGAGAGCTGGTGTTTTTGGTTTGTGGTTTAAGTTTAGGATTAAGGTGTGAACTGAGTCTAGATTACGTAGAGGGTAACAGTCAGGGTCAGGCTACATAAATGAAATGAAACCCAATGTATAAAAAATGGACTGAACTTATATAGCGCTTTTCCAGTCATTTTGACCACTCAAAGCGCTTTACACTAGAGTCGCATCCACCCATTCACACTCACATTCATACACCGATACGCAGACCGGTAGGCGATTTTGGGGTTAAGTGCCTTGCCCAGAGGCACATCGACATGTGGAAGGAGGAAGCTGGAATCGAACCTACAACCTTCCGATTGCAAGACGACAACTCTGCCACACAGCCACAGTCGTCCACTGTGGAGACAGTAAGACATACTGTACTTTCTCCACTAATCTGATTAGTGTGTGAACTCATTTAATTTAACTGGTAGAGTCAATATACAACCTTGTAGGTTTAGGCCAGAAAGCACATTTTAAATACCTGCACAGTAAATCAGATTCAGGTGTATGTGGCCTGTGGCGAGAAAAAAAGCTGTTTCTACCATTTTGGCCATTTTTAATTATCAGCATGTCTGCTGGGTCCAACTTTGTTCTAATTCATGGCTGTTCAGGTGGAATCATTACTGAAATTAGCTGGCTGTGCCTGTATTTGTAGAGCGGGGCAATTTCTCCAACTAACCTGCAGAACTCGTGGCTCCCACTGGCACCCTTTATAATTTGCGAGCAGATGGCAAATAGCCCCCAAATGTAAATCTGCCTCATAGACTCTTTAAACTTATGTTTATATCGCACACGTTATGTCTCCCTCACCTCAAGTTCAAAAATGGAGAGTTTGCGTGTGGCAGAGTTTCTCAAGCTGGTTGTTTTAAGGCTTCCTTCAGGTTACGTGCTCCCGACTCTTTGCACATTATGGGTTACATCTGTAGCAGCTGGTTCACTCTCAGGAGGAGGACGGTATACCAGAGACCGTGTGTGGCAGATGTTACCCTCCCGGGCTCCAGAAAGAGAGCTTTTGCAGCAGATGGAGTTTTGCTAAAATATTTTCTGGGAGACGCTGCAGGGCAGAAAGGTTTTCCTCGCTCCTCAAACATAGAATACAATTATTTAATGCATAATTTACTTTAAATGGAAATCGATCTGCGTAACAACACGTTAAAAACGAAATTCCAAAAATCAGCACGTGATTTTGAAAAAAATAAAATAAAAATAAAAGCTTCCTGTCTACATGAGCTGTTTTAGAAGAAAAAAAGGAAACCTGAACTTTCAGTAATTACATAAAGCCTGGAGCCAAGCTTAGTGAAGCTCATCTGTAGGATATAATGAAGCTGGAACACACAAAAATATTTGTTTGTCCACTTTTGGCTGGTGAATCAAAATTCCCAGCTGCTTCTGTACTGACAGGCCTGTCAGCCAGCAGTGATGCTGAACTTGGCGTGGCTTTGTCTGTGCGGTGGCCAAGACACCGCTGGCACCTGTAACCAGCAATAATCCAGAGAGAAGAGAAGGGAGGAGGACAAGAGGCTGACAAATAAATGAGATGGAAAATAGAGGCATTAAAAAACCAAAAGTCTCAAGATTAAAAGCAGAACGTGTATATTTCGGTGATACCTGCTCCGTTTTAGCTGCCACCGTGCTTATTATTAACGCCTGTGTTATTATGACCTTCAGCTCTATTTCTCACTGGAATGAATAACCAAATCATTCTGGGTAGTTGACTTTAATCCTCCGAATTTTGCACTTTGTATTGAGCTCGATAAAGGCGCGCAATAAAAGAGGAAGTGTCTGCCCGTGTTTCAACATGGACACTTTTCTGAGGTGCTGTGCGCTCCAGATGGCCTGAACACCAGGGCTACGCTGTAAAACAGCATCGTTCCAGATAGCTACACAAATGGTTAATGTGACTCAACCTGTTTGCGGGGAACACAGACGGCTTTCTTCTTCACAGGAATATAAAAAGACCTTCTCTAAAGCCTACCTGCGTTCTTCAAAGGAAATCACTCTGTTTGCTGTTGGGGGAGCAGCGGTGTGACAGCGGCTGACGCTTAATCTGTTCTGACGCTCGGTTCTGGCTGCTCTATGAGCCGATGTTTGCCTCTGCATGCTCATCTGCATGCCTGCCTTTAGGTTTCGGCGGTACATGTGTGTGTCGAAACCGTGTGTAAGCCTTCACGCAGCACTTGTGAACATTTTCCACACATAACTGTAAATCCCACATTTGCTTGATCTGTTGTTTGATCTCTGATTGAGTTTACGTTGGAGGAAGTGGGGGCTGCACAGCCTTTAAGACACAGATTAGCCGAAGAATTATCCTGAGTCTTTGTGTGGATTGAGAACGATACGTGTAGCTTAAAGATCTTTTGATTGGTGAACAGCATATTCTTTGGATGGGGACAATTTAGAGGTGAATTTATGGCTTATTGAAACAAAGCTTCATTTCTCCAGATTTCTACTGAACTCAATTAAAAGCAGTTATCCAATGCACCTTAAACACATTGGCTAACAAAAAGCATTCAAACCCAAAACCACAAATAAATTGAGTTGTTATGCAATGGATTAAAAATACTTGTGCAGTAGATGGAGATAAAAGAAATTTTTTTAATTTATTTTGAATAATAGAAATCCTAAAACTGTGTCATGCTTTTGCATTTAGCCTCTTAAATCTGACACCCCTAAATAATATCAAGCCCATTTAAAATGTCCTCTTTGTTGTACTCTGAACTTTTTGTCCATTATGCTTTTGTCGTTCTTTTCTGTTATGTCATTTACTCACAGTTTCACTCCTTAATTTTGAGAATAAACGTTATTACATTGAGTTCTGTGTGAAACCCAGAGGAGGCTCAGCTTGGTTTTGAGGCAACTTTGCTGCTATTAGTGACGTGAATGGGTGCAAGGCAAAATGAAAACTCATAAGCACTGAGGACACAAAGCTAAAAAAGCACTGCTGACAAAAACATCGGGCCTCCCTTTAGCGGCTCTCCACGAGTCCAAATCTTAATCCTGTTGAGCATCTATGGTAAGATGTGAAAATTGCAGTGCTCAGACTCCGCCTTTCAAACCTGAGACGGCTTCAGCAGTTTGCACACAGGAAGAGTGGGTCAAACTACCGGTTAGCAAACGCAGGCGTCACGCTGCGAAGTGACGCCTGCGAAGTGAAAAGACTCTCTTAAAAAAAAAGATCATGTTTCCCTTAAATCTATTTAACCCTGAACCAAGATGGACTGATTTGTATAATGAATAGAACAAACAGCAAGACACGCTCACTTTGCTGTAAATTGCACCAACAAATTTGTGTTTGTTTCTGTTTTGTATTTAACAAACATTTTCATCCACGTTTAAATTTGCCACCATGGTGGCAAAGCGCTTCAGCCTCCCAGCAGCCGCCTGGCCTCTAGCTATGGACTCTCATTTTCTACATGAAGCTCATTGACAGGATCATGCTGACTAATTGAGGAAGCTGTAAAATGAGTAATTATTGCAGTTTGGATTAGGCAAGCTGTTTCCTGCGGAGGTGCTGGACTCTGTTACCGACCAATATGTTTGGCTGCAAAAGAGGATGCACTCGCAAATTAGAAGGGTTACCATCGTCGTTGATTTAATAGATTTTCACCACAATTTTTTTTATTGTGTTTTTTTTCGTTTCGTACTTGTCCGTAAATCATTGCATTAACACATATCTGCCTGCTGCAGACCGGCTGCGCTCTGAAAACTCTCAGCCAGTTCCTGGTAAGAAAAGAGTCATTAATTAAGTCTAATAATGGAGGCACTTAATCACTCTTTCAGCACAGAAACCACCTGAGAGAGAGGGGAAGAGTTTAGAAAGAAATGTCTGAGTCTTGGATTCAGTTGGATGCTCGCTACATGTCGGCTAAGCAGGAAGCGGTTTAAGGCTATAAGTGGAGACACTGGCCAGAAGAGGGAAAGGTCAAAGGCCCACAGCAGCATGACAGAGAAAATCGCTCCCAGGCGTTGCTTCTTTGAACGAGTCAATACACAGGGTGAGATTTGGCTCAGAAAGTCTACCATATTGATAATGTGTTATTTAAGCCTGTGAGGGTGATGACTATTAGACTTTGAAATGAGTTGAAGTGCCAAAGGAAGCAGTGTTTCTGTGTCGGTTATCTCTTGAGGTTCTCATTTCTTTGAGTAATGCAGTGACAGATGAAGTATTTAGATCCTTCACATAAGCAGAAGTGCGAAAGAAACTTAAGCAGCACCAAAAGAAAAGTGTTTAAACATTTTACTGCAGCCGCTAAACTTTAAGTTTGCTTTGCTTAAAGCTGCGGTATGTAACTTTTTACATATTTGTTTAAACTATCACTCAATCATGACAGTATTGTATGGGACGGAGGACCTTCATCCCAGTGCTTCTACTACATACATGCATCACTCCTGGTCATAAGCAACCAATCAGAACCGGGAGGAAGATCTTAGCACTGTCAATCAACCTCGTGTAAGCGCTGTTTATCAGTGGCCATGACAACTAGCCTGAACGTTGTTGTGGAGAACAGTGTGGGCACAGTGAAGGGGATGAGTAGAGAATGCACAAACGTGATTGATAGCACTGGGACATAATCACAAAGTCATTCTTTGGTTTGAGCTTTTCGCATCAATTAATCAGAAAATTTCCTATGGGAGCCAAGTATGGGTTTTGTGTACTCTGGAGGGATTTTTAAAAAGCTGTAAGCCCTGCTTCAAGTTTGTATTAGCATTCTGAAATAAAAATGCCAATGTGTTAATATATATTAATTGTTTATGAAGAGTAAAATTTGCTAAAGGTTTCAAACGTAAAAGACGTGGTGATGTAACCCACTGTGATGACTTGCCTAAGAAATGTTTGCAAGCAAAATGTTATCGTGCGTCGGGTCAAAGTGTGGATTTCATAAAAAGTGATAAAATGTATAAAACAGCTGAATTGTAAAGGCAACATATCTTGTGCATTGATGGTTGGACAAAATTTATTGTGTATTTTCTAGTCGCATCCACATTCACCGAATTGCACTCACAAACGTGCACACAATGACTGACAGACTGGTCGGCCACTAGAGGTTACATCCCTTACATCTCTTTGCAGCAACACATCAATATGTGGCAGGAGGAAGCTGGAATTGAACCAACAACTTTAAATTTGCTGGGTAACTGCTCATCCCACCGAGTCACATTCGCCTCTTGTGACCCATTTTAAAGACGGAGAGTACTGGGAAATAGTGCAAGGTGTTCCCAGTTATTTTTTATGGGGAAACTTTGGGCATTTAAAAAAAGTATAAAAGTTATAGCACCCATTTGCGTGAGAAGCAGAAAATAAGAGGATGACATTTTCCTTCCATTCATTGTCTATATCGGCTTTTTATTGCAGGGGGGCGAGGGCAAGAGGGGGACAATTTCCAGTAGTCATTGGGTAAGACGTGGGGTACACTCTGCACAGGAAGTTCTTAGCATTGATGCCTTTAATAGGGGGAAAAAATAAAAATTTTATTGTTTAAAAGGAGCAATCGTGTAACTCGGATGGGTGTAGGCCTGTCACCATAACAAATTTTTCTGGACAATAAATTATCATAGAACTTATTGCAATAAACGATAGCCCTGCTGTTTCGGTAACATTTTCAACTAATGTAACAGCAGTAATGGGAAACAAAATGCAAGAACATCAAACTTTACATCCTAATAAACATTTTAACACTGGAACTGGAAGACATTTGGAATATCCAAAAATAAAGGAAACAACTCAAACAACAAATAAAATAAATTATAAAGTTTCTGAGAACAAAATTATTTTTTTTTAAAATGTTATAGTTATATAGCACCAGACTGAAGACTTATATCATTCAGTTTCTGGTAAAATGAGAAAGAAAAGAGAAAAATTATAAATCAAGCAAATGAAGATTGAAGTTTTTTATTTACTATTCAATTAATTTACTTACTGTTTATTGTGACGGGTCTAGATGGATGCATCGCTAATAATATTAATATTTAAAGCTTATGCTGTTGTCATTTGCTGTATTGTTAGTAATGAGTAGTTTACTGACGTAAAACTAGAATAAGTTATCTGATTTCTCTGGCAGAGTGAGTTTGGACATAAACTTTCAGCTTCAGGTTCTGCTGCATTTGTATTTCTGGTGGTTTTGGAGAACATGTGAACAAACCACTAAGGAAGGCGCATCACAATTCTCTTCGCATTGTGCCATTATGCACTGCTGCAAGAAAGGATATCTTAACTTCTGAACCTCTCATGAATGTGATTCACAGCCGGAGGACACACAGATATTGCGTAGCACCTGTGGGAGGGGAGAGTATGAAGGACGGGGTTTTATATTATTGTAATTTTATTTCTAATATGAGATGAACTCTCAAAATCTCAGAGTAAAGGAACTTGTGATCCCTGTGACGGATCTATTATTGTACAAGATGGGGCGCTATTATTGCCGCTGATGCTTCAGTTGGGAGCGGCATGTTATTGTAGATGCTGGTACAATATGAAATTTGATATGATTTAGAATAAATAAAATCTGTTTTAGGGTTCACAGTCAGCATTCTCTCCTGTTTTTATTAGAATTTCAATCGTTGAGGCTTCAAAAAAATTTAACAATCTTAGCAATTAAGAGAGAATAGCCTATTTTCATATGTTTCAGGAAGCTGAGATGTGATTGTTAAACTGTAGCGCCTACAAGAAATAGAGCGGGAAGTAAAACCCAAAGTCCAAATGCAGCATTAAGGGGAGAGTCCAGGCTTTAGCATATTTTCTAATATACTGGGCATTATTTATCTATTTCAAGTTTACAACGTGGGATCTCACAGAGTTCAACACAAGTTCAGAATGAAATAAAAGTAGGAGATTTGATTTTAGAGGGTTTTTTGTAGTCTAGATAAGAAAAAGATCAAATATGGATAGGATGTTGGCATTTACTTATCACATTGCCAAAGGAGGCATCCAGCCATCCATCTATGAACACATAATGCATTTATATATTTATACTTTTAAACAATAAATTAGTTCTAGGTGTTCTGTTGCGAAAACATCTAAAAATTCTGGTGTCTTGCTGTTACACTTTTTGCACCTGCAACTTGAGTTTTTGTCAAGAAATGACCAGTAAGCTGCTGTGGGCCAAGCGTCGCTTTCACTGTCATGATTCAGCGTCCAAATATTTGCTGTCGGATTGCTTTCATGGCGAAGTTTACTTTCCAGGTGGCCTTGTGTCACGAAGTTCAGAGAAGAAGTCAAGTGGAAAAGCTCATCAAAAGAAGACTTTCTTTTATTATCTAAAGAAATGCGGCATTTGCTGAATATCTAGCATGCACTTTGCCTTTCAGTGTTGCGAACCACACACTTACACACATATGCACAAACAGAAAATTGGCATCACCTCAATTTGCATGAAATGATTTGAGCTATGTTATTTACACAAGACTTCCTCCAGTTAAAGGGTGAATGTGCTCGATCAGTTCCTCTGCCTTTTCTGTTGGATTTATTTATTTCCTGTCAGGACAGCTCCTACCTTTATTACAGCAATGTGTCCCCCCCCCCTCCTCTCTCTCCCCTTCATTTTGCTCCTGAACCGTCTGTGAGAACACCATTACTCCAGCTGCCGCTGGAGATGCAGATGTACTCAGGTCAATTTATATGCTGCAACGAGAGAACAGATGAAAAAGACGGCAAAGAAGGAGAGTTTGGAGGGTAGTTGGAGGAGAGGAGAGGAGGTGAGGTGTGAACTCAGCAGGTTAACGAATTCAAGAAGATCTTGAGCCTCTCCTTAATATAGAAGCGTGATGTAGCTCAGCACGCCACAGCTTGGCTTGATCTCTTTCTTTGCCTCGGGCTTCTGCACAGATGATTAGCTCTTAACCAGGTCTGATAGACATACTGGATTTAAATACACAAGAGCTGCTACTAGTCACTTCCAGTGAGGTTAGGACATGTGTTGCACCACAGAAACCAGTCCAGTTCAGTCATTAACAACTGTCTGTTATTACTTTTGAGATCTGGCAATGAACTACAGAAGCCTGAGTTTCACCAAATTGTCCTAAACGTCAGATCAAAATTGGAACAAGATTCCCGTGTTTCTGCAGGGCAGTACGTGTTAACATCAGCAAAGCAATGAGCAAACATATGCTGGTACATCCACTACTGTGCTGGCTTGGAAGGGATCCAGACTCTTTGATACAGCAGGAAGGAATAAGACACACTCTTCTAATGCTGGAGAGAAAAATAATTTTGCTAAAGTGGGTCTGACATAAACCTCTCTCCATTTCTATATGGAAGTCAACGCTCCTTCTTCTGTCTGTTATATTATGCTGAAGGTAGGATGAACGCTTCTCTGCAAATAAACTGCTACATATTCTGGGACTGAACTTTAATTTGGTCATTATGGTGTTCTGTGCACGATTAAATAAATAAGTTTATGTGGAGTAAAGTTTATGTTTAGTTACTTAGTTTTGCTAGACTGATGTTTAGTCCTTCTATGCATCACCAGCTATGTAATGAAATTGTGTCATGAAAGAAATGAAAAAAATTTGAAAACAAAATGCAATGAACTTTTAATTACATCGGTTAGTGTCTAAGAAACCAATAACTAAACAATAATATCAGTCCCAAATGTCCCGAAACAGATATTTTGGGACATGAGCCCCAAAATGTCTGAGCATCCCAGTAAGTAAAACTTACTGGGATGAAAACAAATCTAAAAAAGAAATATACCACTCAGAGGAGCATCAAAGTCATGTATTTCAGTCTGGGAAGGGTTAAGACATTTCTAAGGTTTTTGGAGTCCAGGAAACAAAAGTGACAGGCAGTTATTTACAAAAGTATGAGACATTCGCGGACATTTCCAATATGTGCCATATTTTTCAAAAATAACTTTAAATGGGCAATGATAAGGGAGGTCAGAAAACCATCTGCAGACGTCTCTCCGAGACTCTGGACAACAACGGCTTCCACGGTAGAGATCCAGGACAACAAAAACCCCTGCTGACCAAAACACACCCAGGGAGTCACATCTACTGAAAAATATTTTCAGGATCTCCAAGACTTTTAGAGCACTAATGAGACGAACATGGAACTTTGTGGGAGATATTTTTCCCTGTTACATCTGGATTGAAACAAGCAAAGTATTTGAAAAATGGAAGATGCATCATTCCAACATGGTGGAAGTTTTTCCTTTACCTTTCAGCAGGATATTTTCAGCACGTTTTTGTTGACAATGAGCTCATACAACCATGACCCCATTGTTTTATCGGTGATTATAAGCTTTCTCTATAGAAACAAAGAGTAATGAGTTGGTGGAAATGTATAGTTTATAGCTTTATACCACATGCATGTCAGTTCACAGTAAAGCCACTGACTCATGATTGTAATTGTAATTTATTCAAAGCAATCAGCCAAGATTAGAAGTTTGTTTTCGCTGGTTTTCCTCAACAAAATGACTGTACAAATATGCATATGAAATATATTTGTGCAAGAAAATGTTTAGTTGCTGGAGCCCATACTGTTGCAAATATAAAAAAAAAGACGAATCTAAAGGCTTGATGAGAGTCTGAGCTATACTCAGGTTTCTTGTAAGGGAATGTTATCTACCTGCCTACAGGGGAGAAGAATATGTGACGACATAAATTGTTTTTATTTTCCACTATGCAGTGCAGCTGTTTTATTTGAATCATGCATAAAATTGTCCCTGAAAAGTTAAACCCTTGTGGATCGCAATAAGGGGCTGCAAATTTGCTGGAAAGAAGTTTCATATTTCAGTTTTGGTTCATCTATTCGCTTTATCTGTATCCCAGAAAATAATACAGAAAATCACATCAGAGCTGAACATCGTGGTGCTTTTTTTTTTTTGTATGTGTGTGTCATTTCCACAGGTCGCGCGTGCCTGTTTTGTAAAGCGTGTGTGGTTCATTTTTCAAACCACTGGAACTGTGGCGTGTTGCTTGCAGCATGTCAGACCATGTTAAGTTTGGAGAATCAGCCATTAAACACACTTTCTCCCTTTTATTTTCACGCAGTAATTATATTGTGAGGTCTGAAGGCGCGCCTCTGCTTTTCTGAGAACTGTAAGCTGTGAAGATTGTGCACAGACCCTCAAATTAAATGTTCAAATTCAATATAACAATAAAAAAAAAAGAAAATTCATTCTTTGTTATACTTCTGATCAGTCCTTGCTGATCAGAATCAAACTTCTGTGTTCCCTGTAGATGGGTTTTATTTTTCCATCATATCACCATGTCAACCTTGTTTAGTAGGAATATCTCATGTCGGCGGCTGTGGCATGAAGTTTATTCAGAATTTAAAAGCCTGGCGCCCTCTCTCTGAGGTCTGTAACAGTGGGGCACAAAGCTGTAGATTGGTTTATGAACGTCTCTGTCGCTGCTGGTTTATTGCACGCATAGCTGTCTCTGTTATTAGCTAAATGTCCTGAGTGGTGCAGACAGCCCTGAAGGTCACAGAAGCTATGAAAAAAAAAAATAACCACAACTTGTCTGCGAGCAAAAGACTCCAGTCGCTTTTATTAGACTTCCTCTCATCTCTTTTTAATTTAATTTGCCCAAATATGTATGAAGACTGATCAGAAGCCACAAATTCAATTCACTATGGAGCATTTGATGTCTGGTTGGAGCGTCTGGCCTAACGTGACCAGGTTTTTTTTTTCTTTTGAGATCTGTCGAGTATGTGCATGCGTGGACGTTATGAGCTAATTATGTCTGCCTTGGTATTTATTTACGCTCAGACTGAAATGCGGATAAACATGGATTTTGCTGCAGGGGCGCAACAGCTACCATCACTGTCAACTTTGTAGATTAAATGATTTAACTTGGAACTTTTTTATTTTAGTTCCTAAATATTTCCTAAACTTTTGTGAGCCTGTAAAAAAAAAACCTACTTGGAGAGAGCACTGCGGCTAACTGCTGCCAATCAAATGCAATGGATTTTTATCAATCATTAGCAATTGTGACAGCGTCTTTGAAACTAGCAAAGTTTTAGATTTGTGTCAGTAGGGAAAGTCTTCAATGTAGATCTCAGAGAAGCAATTGAATCAATTTGGCTTTAGGAGTCATTTTCAAACAAAATTCAATTCATCATTCTACAGGCAGAAAGATCATTCACAAGTTTTTCTAGTCTACATGGAGCTTCCTGGGCAAAATGAACATAAAATGACAGCGAAACACCATAAGAACCACAAACCAAACCAGTATGGCTTGTTGGGAAACCTAATTTTTTAATATGGCAAAAAAAACATAAGTTTGCAAAGTTGCATCTAAAAGGCCCACAAGACATCTGAAACAATGTCTTTTGCACAAATTGAACCAAAGTAAAGTTGGCCATAAACCAGAGACACGGGTTTGGAAAACACTAAGCTTTTTCTCCAAACAAATTAAATGTGTCCGTTCACTGCCTCTTCTGCTAGTCTTGAGTTACGACGTCACATGAGCCTTGTCGCCTTCACTAAGGTTTGCGTATTTAACTTTAACAAGTCAAATAAGAGATCAATCCAGTCCCTTCGAATCATCAGCCCTCCTAAAGTTATCCCCTGTGGTGAATCTACAAATGCATATTGAAATCCAGATTGAATCTGTCAAAGCACAGACTCACATCCACAGTCTGCACCGGTATCCTTTCTGTGCGTCTCATTTTCTCCTTTGTTTGGTCTCTCAGAGACGAGCAGTCCCCTCTCCTCTTTTGTTTTTCTCGCTTTGCACTTTTCAGGCTGGAGATGGGGAATAGATCAAAAGCAGAATGGATGAGCTGTTTTGCCAGATCCCCCAGTCTTAAAGGATTTCAAGGCTGGGTGAGGCTGTGAATGTGTTCCTTGGCTGCGTGTGTGTGTGTGTGTGTGTGGGTGTGTGTGTGTGTGTGTGTGTGTGTGTGTGTGTGTGTGTGTGTGTGTGTGTGTGTGTGTGTGTGTGTGTGTGTGTGTGTGTGTGTGTAATATGCATGTACATGCAAATTTATGTGTATCTGCCTGAGAGCCTCTGTTCCTTTGTGCCTACAAGTTTGCCTCTAAGTCTTAGTTTTTATCAGTCAGCACTGTGCACCCTCGAATGCCTTCTAAGTCTCGCCATGCGCCATACTTTAGCTGTCGAAGTAGCAAAGAGGATTTGTAACCCTATAGGCATTGTTTCATTTGCTCCTATTTCTAGGCATTATCTGCTCTCCCAAAATTTGCACAATTCCTAAAAATATTTGTGTTTTCTATGTAACTGGCAATTTCTATTTACTGATGAACTGATAGTTTAAATTGACCGATGGTAAATGCAATGTTTCGATTTGATCTGTAGTACTCATCTTAAATCGTTACGACCTTAACAAAACATTTGCTGGGGTCACATGTGACTTGTGTTGCATAATTGCTCTCTTGTTAATTTTCTAGATTACACCATTAGCCAACGCTGCTAGCTATTAGCCAGGTAAGTTGGGTGATAAGTTCATTGTTTTAAAGTTTTGGTAAGCTTTTGCTCACTGCTATGGTTAAGCAAAAACTAACTCCTGTTGCATCTCTAACCCTCCAGAAGAAGAGAAGCGTTTCTGCTAATGCAGCCCTCAGTGGTTCCTCGATGCGTTTGCGTTTTGAAGCTTGGAGTCCTCCTTCATATAGAACTGATAGCAGAAATACAGGCTGGTGTTGTTTATGTTTCTAACGCTTTAAATGATTTCCCATCATTCTACATGACTGACTTGCAATCTGCAGATCCAAGAGCTGTGACTGAGTTAAATAGAAAATATCAGGTTCAGCTGAAGTCTACAGAGCAGCATTGTGCCTAAGTCATAGCCACCATGAGTGCACAAAGGTGTAATGAGTTCCTAACTTTCTTTTACCCTTTTTCTAAGTCTTAGGTACAGAAACAAACCTGCCCTGAAAGGCGCAGACCTTTTTATCCCTTGGCGGTTAATAATCTGCAAAATAGAACTGAGGCAACATCTGACGTCTCTCTGTTTCCACTGTTATCTGGAATGTGTGAGGCCAGGTCAGAGGTTATAAAGATAACCCTGTGTAATAACTTCTCAGCAGCTTTATTATCAGCCTGTGAATTTCAGCTTTCGTCTTGACCTCCTGTTTGATAGCTACAATTATTTCAAAACGGCTTAATAAAAGAACCATAACAATCACTTGCAGAAGAAGTGAGGAAATCTTTTAATTTTTGTTTCATTCACTCAGCAGAGTCAAAAACGAGAAAATCTTACCTGATTTATGTGCATTTCTTTTATGTGCCAGTAGTATAAATGTAAACTACCATCTGTGCTGCTGAGGACAGTCAGATCGAGCCAACTTCCCTGACACAAGCAAAACCTGGCCAGATCTGAATCCATCTGCTACAGCTGGACATCTTTATTCTTTAAAAAACAGTACCGGTACAAAAAACATTGTGGACTTCTACAATGAAAGGAACTGATTTGTTTAATGCAGCAGGTATAAATGTATCAATGCCAGATCAGGTTCAAATTAAGAACTGAGATAAAAACAGAGTTTTAATTGACCAAGTAGTTAATCGGGTGCGATCTGCATCCAGCAGGAACCAAAATAAACTCTTATATACATGCTACAGATGTGAGTCGGTTCAATTACGACAGCCATGCTGAGATGAATTCAGTAATTGCAGGTGGGAGGAAGATTTCTCCCAGCTTTACCCCTTGTACAAACAAATGTAAAGATTCCCATGGAAATATATTTAATTTTTTTATTATGAATGCTATTACCTTTAGTTGTCACCACATATTTGAAAAATGTATGATTTTTGATCATTATTTAATATTTACTGATGAGGTTCATTTATCAGATGTGAAATTCTAATCTTAAATTTAGCTTTTCATTAGCTGTAAGCAGAAAATCATAATTCATGTCAGTCAATATGGATGTGTGCCTGACCTTGCAAATATGAGTTAGTGGATTGACTGAGCTTTTTAATATTCTAATTTATTGAATATCACTGCACAACTCTGAAATCTTAGGAGTGTGTTATTCAAGTGAAGCACCAAAAGCTGCCAGTAATACAAATTCTGCATCAGTTTTGGATTGCATTTTGCAAAGCAGATTTAAAATGGACAAGAAAACATTTCAGTCTTGCAAAATCTCATGAAATTACAATGTATTTTAATTGTTTTGTGTACCATTGGTACAACACTGAGGCTTCTTCTTTACACCGTCTTCCAAATTATTATTTGATGTTCCAAGTGATATTTACTCAGATTTTCTTAAATGGACAATGCAAATGATGGCCAGTATAATTTTCAAGTCACGAACTATTACAGTTTAAATGAAATTTTACTGAACTAAGCTCCCCATGAGAACTTCAAACCACTGTTTGCTGCTTTGTAAGGGCATTTTTACAGCTGCTCTCTTAATTTCTCTTTCTCTTTCCCATATTGCTTGAAACCTGTGGCTTGCTTAATAATGTGGAACATCCTTCTTAAGTAGATTTCCTTTAATTGAGCTCACCGGACCAACTAATCAACCAGCTCTCTGAAATTAATTATAGTGATTCAAAAGAGTCTTGACACACAATACCATCTTTATGACACTTAAATCCAATTTGCATTAGAATTTGGAACATGGTTTCATGGTTATTATGATTTATCTATAAAAATAACCTATAAAAATGACAGCAGCAAATTTCTACAAACATCTTTTGGTGTTTGGTGGGGAAGAGTTCAGACTGATTTCAAATAGCTTTCTGCAACCTGATGGATGGAGAAATAAGGAAACACTCCCATGCAAAACTGCAATTAGAAGGAGTTTGTTGTTGCTTCCACAACTTTAAATGTCTTTTATCATTAAGACTTCTTCATAGTCGACGGGTCCCTGTTTGCACGTAGACTGGGATCATGAAAACACACAATCCTTGTAATAGTATTTCTGAGAGCAGCTTCGTTGCTCTCTGTGTTCTGAGTGTGTGATCACACACTCTGGTCAGAATCGAGCTGATTATGAAGCTTTGTTTTCAGAAACTATTTGCCCCACACATTCCATCTCTATGCAAGTGTTGAGCGGGGACTGTTACTGCCAGGGCACCCATTGTTTATCATGTTTTCTGCTGGGAATGCAACACTTGAAGCACCGCTTTGAAATTTTCCTCTGCAAGCCAGAAGACCTTTCCCTCAACTCAGAGCTGATGTTTCATGACAGACATCAACTAACACCATTGTTCACCAGGATGTCAAATAACGATCAAACTTACTTATTAGAGTTGTTGTAATATCGATCTGTGTATTATTGCGACAAAGTACGATCATGCTTTTATTAGGCCCTAAATTCATGCTTTACACACCGACTGGACATTAAGCTTGTTAACTGAATCCCAATGCCATATAACCCAGACCTAAACTAAAAGCAAGGGCCTAAAGAAAGTTTAAAGAAAGTTGGTCTCATTTAATGACAGATGAGAAAGCGAGAGTTAAGGGAAACATGCATTTATTGCTGCTGGTTCAAGAAGCAGTCAGATAATTTAGCGAGGTTACATAGAGTGGAATGGGGACGCTCTTGACCAGCCCTTGAATTACAACCTCTGGAGTTTCTTTCTGTTTGTTGGCAACAGAGTCACGACGATGTGCTCTCCTCAGTCCTCTCTCTGTAATGGCCGGCCTTTTCCACCTATGCGGCCACCTGTGTTTGTGTAGCTCCTGAAGTTTCCCTGCGGCATCACCCTGATTTCTCTCATTGCTGCTGGTGATGAGTCACAGCAGAGAGCATTTCTTCTCAAAAGTTAGCCCTTTATCCCACTCACTGCTCTGTAGAGAAAATGTACGTAACAGCTGCATACACACTGTGGTTCACTTGAAAAATGCGCTCACTTTGAGGGAAAGTAAGTTTCCCTGTTTTTCTTGGTTAGATGCTCATTAAACTGGTGGTGACTGCCGCACGTTGTCTTCACACACAGAAACCATGAGGCCGCCATGATACAAGTAAACGTTTTTCCTCAGAGGCTTGTGAGGGTACTTTACTCTAGCTGCACAGACCGCAGCCATCCAAGCGTTAAGCAGCTGCATATTTTCCGTCTCGACTCGAACTCATTTGCGTCCCTGTGACACCTGAATGCCTTGGCTTCAATGTAAGTGGGCTATGTGACATTATACTCGATAATGGTAGCTGTTGCTTTCCCCACGTATGATGGATGCGCCTGTCACAGTACGATGCTGCTACACCGTATTGGATACAACGTTTTTCTGACAGACGGGGGGAAAAATAAATCAGCCAATCCTGACGCTTCAGTGGTCAACCGCCTTAATCTTTTCCACATGCTGTAATTCCGGTTGCAGAATGAACCCGGGGTAATCCCTCACAGGCCGCGCCGTTCCACTTGTTGTCCCTCTCTCTGTCTCACTTGCTGTCTCTTCCTGTTTCTTGTGCATGTGTCTGTTCCTTGAACATATTTCTCATCTGCATTCCCCATAAGCTTTCTCTTTTTGTTCTGCTGCTTTCTTTGGTTCTCTCCACCTTATGTTCTGTCTATCTAACTGACTGATAGATAGATGTCAATGATTTGCTTTGCATTTGCCAGCCTCACCACACCTACTCAGTGTGTGACTGACATTCGTCTCACATCTATTTGCTCCTCTTTTCCTTTGGTTTTGCTCCTCCGCTTTTCTTTCCCCTCTCATTAAGTCTGTTTCTCTGGAGACCAAATGGTTCCAAACTCTGGTCTGAATTAGGCTCCTCAATGCACAGTAATTGTCTTTTCACTGCTGAAGATGACACTTTTTCTTTTAGAGATTCTAAAGTTTAAGCACTTTGTTTAGTGGCAAGTTATGTTCTCAGTCCTAAGGCGTCACTTAATGCCATGTTGTCAACCTCAGCTTTCAAACGAATGAGCACATTTGCAGAAACGGAGACTTTCTAGCCACATTGAACATATAAAAACAAATAGAAGGGCTTATGAGAAGCCAAACATCAATCTTTTCTTGACACCACAATAGCTAGTTTATGCGCCGTAAGCTTAATTGTGGTTTTTATGTCCAATCAAGGCAGGCATGTTTTTCCTGTGTAGATAACAGCCTCATTTTTAAATGTGGTTTTGGATCTGGGGAGTGACAACCTTTAGCAACCTTTAATTTTGTCGTAGACATGGCTCACTTACACAGGATATTCTATAATTTTGCAGTTTTTTCTTATTTTTTTGTAGTTGTTCTATTAGGCTTTTGAAACCTCTTAAACGGTTAATTTTGTGTCTATTTTCTGATAATTTCTACAAAAATAAGTTTTTGAACAAATTTCCTCCATTTTTCTAGAACCAAAAGCAATGAGTTTTCCTTGCAGGTGGTATTATTTTATGTTATGTTCAGTTATGGTGAATGTTATCATATGAGTGTGCTGCTCTAGCATCTTTAATAGCGTGTACAGTAAAATACCAGCCTATCATGCAAAATGTTGGCTACCGTCCCTTTTAAAAGTCTTAATATCCCTTATATTCCAATCACTAAATTCTCTCTACAATTTCAACCCAAAGAAATGCTCTAATGCCAAAATGAGTGATTTTATCCACTAATTTTGCACAATTGGAGAACAATATTTTTATCAGTACCACAAATTCCCAGTTATCCCTACTGAATATCTGAATCCCCACAGTACAATGCTTCCATTCCCATTTGTTTCACTGGGGTCAGCAGTAGTTTCCTTCACATTGTGCTTCCATGTATGTTAAAAAGTTTCCTCTGACCAGAGCACCTTCTTCTACATGGATTAATTAAAACTGGCACCAATTTGCTGATAGTCTCTTCCTAGTGAAGCGTCTTCTGAAACCAGTTAGTTTTATAGCAGGTATGTCCATCTCCAGTCCTCAAGGGGCCAGAGCCCTGCAAGTTTTAGATGTTTCCTTTTACCAAGAACAGCTGATTGAAATGCTTGTATTTCTTCCTTCGTGTTACCTTGCTTGGAAATAAATCTTTGAGCCATTTACGTGATTCGGGATCGTCTAAAGCATGAATTTTACCTTTTAGGAATGACTTGGGCCACTACTGATTTATACCAAAGGCTGAATAAAATCCTACTCTGCAGATTTGTATTTGTTAAAGGTTTTGAAAACCATGTGCTTTGTCACACAAACTCTGAATATACTGCAATTCGATTTTTGATGTGAAGGTGACAAAATGTGAGAGGCTGAAGGGATTTGAACTCTTTAGTTTGGCTCTTTGGTTTCAGGTCTGCAGACGTACGCCTCTCTTTGTCGCTCCTGGTTGTGTCTTCCCTGTTTCATTAGTCAGGCTGGACTTTTATCTGACCTCCACAGCAGTGGAACATGATGTTCAGCTTTATCAAAACAGGGGCATCAATTTGTTAAATTTGAAGCTAAGAACACTAATAATACCCATTATCATAATGCTATCAAATATCTAATTTATGTCTACTTTGCAAGTATGAACATGTTCTACTTTTGCTCTTTTAAAATATTTATCTCTTAATGATCTGCCAGGCTCTCTTATCTGAATACAGATTGAAAAATATATTTTTTTAAGTCTTTTTCATGAGTTGCCTTGGAAACAAAAACATCTGGTATATGACAAAATATGAGTATAGCAAAGTCAACACAGCTGCTTGGAAAGCTTCCTGTCACATGCCTCCTTATTTAAACCTGGCATTGACAAACTGACACAGACTGATTCTGCTATGATATAAATGTTCCTACTGATGCAGCTTAGTGACGCAGTCTGTGCATCGATTGAATGGAAAAGCAGTAATCATGCGCCAACCCAAACCAACTCACCTCCACCAACCTTCTCGCCTGCTCTCTTTGAGCATCTGTCGCTTGCGTCAGAGACACTACAGGCTTTTACTCAGCTGCAGCGTTTGACACCGCGGTGAAAATGGCTTTCTGTTTGAAAATACGCAGCTTCCTCTCTGTGTGACAGGAGCAGGAGTCAAATAGAGCCTCTGCTGGAGCTGTGATTGTAATAACCTTTGTTTTATGGGACGGTTTTGTTGTTCCTGCCTCACCAAGATTGATGTGACACACTGGGATTCGCTTCACGTTACAAGTTACACAGTCTGCACCATTACTGCTGAGTGTGCTTCAAAGACAATGACAGAAGATTACAGATGTTTTATCTGAGCCGTTTGATTAATGGCAGACGTGCAGCTCACTGACGAATGTTTCATCAGCTCAATTAGCGTTTTATAGTTTGTCAGTTCAGCTTTTAGACTACTTGCTGTCATCCTTTCATCATATTTGTGCTCCAATATGTAGTGATTATCCTCATACTTTATTGCTTTTTGATTCATAAACAACAAGATGCCTCAGCACAAAGATGCAAAAAGTGTCACCACTCCATAAACTTTTTGCCACCACCATCTTCAGTGAGGGAAAAGGGCACATGTTGTTTAAGTGCTTTTAAAAATAAAGATCTACCAAGAACATACTGACCCCCCTTTAATCTGATAATGATAAATAAAATCCAGTGCAACCAATTAACCACCGAAGTAATCAAAATAGAGTTCTCCTTTGCTGTTCAACAAAGAACTCTTTATAGAGCCTGTTGCATCCATCATCTCAACATGAGGAGCACAGGGGACTTCAAAGTCACCAACAGGTGGCGGTTCAACCAAACTGACAGGATGTGGAAGGACAGTATTAATCAGAGAAACAGCCAAGAGGCCCATGCTAACTCTGGAGGAGCTACAATCCCAAGATCAGGCAGGAAAAAGACTCAGGAGAGATACATGTTATTGGTCATAAATAGAAAACCTTTGAAAGAAAACCAAAAAAAGTTTGTTTGCGGTTTGCTACAACCCTGTACAGTCAACAGGTGGAGTAGTAAATGGCCTGTACCTGTGTAGGACTTTGTCTAGACCAGAGGACACCAAAGTGCTTTCAGTCACTCAGACAATGCAGTCACAGTTTACCGGACAAACTCCTACCTCCTCCTCCACTGAAGGTGACTAAAGCACCTTCTTTAAGAATCAAAACAAACTTTGATTCCTTGTTTCCACTGAATGTAAAACATTCTGTATCCCAGGTAGCACCTTCCATCCACCTGAAGACATGGCTGTAGGTTATCATGGTGTGGAGATGTCGGAAAAGTAGAGGAAATTTTGTGGGAGCTAAGAAAAATGGCCAGATGAAAGCTTCATTGTATATTAGATCAGCCCGGTCAAAGTCCAGACTTCAACCCAAAGCAATAATTTGTGGCACAACTTAAAATTTGTTCTGCATCAGTCAAGTTTTTCATCCAACTTGACTGATGTTCAGCTGTCTTGCAAAAGAAAAAATGGAGTAACAAATTTAGTCTTGAGATGTGAAAAGCTGATAGATTTGCAGCTGTAATCACAGGAGAACCTTTGAATCCCTGCTGTTAGCATTTCCCCTTCCTTGACCAGGCTGCTGCTCATGTTCTTTCAGCGCTCTGTGTTTTCCTATCATTTTCGACTTTTAATTGTACGTCTCTTATTTTTCACGTCTTCTTCTCTTGCTGTAATATGAATATGTCCTGTGGGGACACAAATAGAGCTGAATCTAAATATTAAATTAAATCTTGAATTAAAATTTTAACCTGTTCCATCTCTTTACGTTTGACGTCTTGACGCGCCAAAATGTGAAAAGTTCTTTTCAGGATATAACTTTCTTGCAAGCCACTGCTTTTGAATGACGCTTTGATTCAAGTAACGGTTAAAGTGTGAAAAGTTTTCAGTCTTAGGGAAATAACTTCTCTTCAGTGAAGCCTCTGAAGAACATTAGATCTCTTATTAATGTGCATCTCCAATAAGGGTGACAAGCAGGCTGCCATGGGGTCAGCTCTCTCTCCCTCGTCTCTCTGACTCTCCACCCACTCGTCTCTGGCTGGAGTCGAGGTGCCTCCTCATCCCATTAGCCTCTCAGTCACCCTCATGATCAGACTTTCATGTCACCTGCTGTGCCAAGCCAAGCTAAAGACTCCCCACCTTCCCACCGCCTCCGCAGGCTCTGGCAGCTGATTGTGTACACTGATTGTGGAACGGCATATTTCGCCGGCCGCTTTTTTGACCATACTGCGGTATATGCTCACATTTTCTCTCTCCTCTCCGTCTCCCTCTCTTTCTCTGTCTTTCTTTCTCTTTGCCTCTTGAGGCAATCAGTGGCAGGGTGTGCAAAGTGTTTGAGGAGCAGTGTAGTCTGTTTGTGTGAGCAAGGTGCTGTTTTTTCCCCCTCCCAATGGCTGCACCACAGGAAATGGAAGGCAGGATCTTTTTGATCATGCTCTCTCAAAGGAAATCTTTGATTCTGGGAGCTGTCTCTGCTTTCACCCCCCACCCCCTCTTCTCCTTTTGATATCGCTCACATCAGAATTCGTCATCAGTTTTTGGAAAAGTGGTTAAATGGCGTCCAAATCCAACGCGGATCGACATGAATGGGCCGAAATCTCTTGGCACTTTCAGCAGTTTAACCGTGAAACAAACCATGACCATGTTTTTTTAATAACACTTCAATCAGTGGTGGTTTAACAGCCTCTCTGGCCCGACTCCAGACACTGAAACTTTCTAAGCCTGTAAACGGGGAAGCAGTCTCGTGAATCGGAGCAACTGATACCGTCCTCAAGTCTAAATTAGATGACATATTTTATGTCCATTATCTTCACTTATTCATAAACTCCTAGTGTTGATAATTATAATAAATGTTTTCTTTTTAACTATAAAAAGCAGAGACAAAAGTGATCTTTTTTTCAAGGTGTTGGAAGATTACAGACAATATGATTTTTTTATGTTATGTCCTGAAAGTGATGCATTTTTTTATGGCAATAACTTCCACAGTTATCTTTGTGTTGACAATGTGAGAAGGAGTGTAGCATTTCACAAAGTTTGAAAATAGTCTTTACATTTTGAATTTTGACTGGAGATAAAACCAAAAGACAAAAATTACATTTAAATGCTTTGTTGAGCTTTTGTTTGTCTTTGGGAATCTATTTTACCAACTCAAATGAGAGTTTCTGTGTGAGCAACAGACACTGAACTTCTGCATCAGCTGCATAAATAATCATGGTTTGTAATGCTTACAGAACCTCAACACTTCTTTGCATAAATTAATACAAAAGTTACAAGTGAATTTTAAATCACCCTACTTTACATAAGCATCTTGCATAGTAGGAAACAAACCATGTACAGAAATGTATCAATACATCTGTAACAGATTTGTGTGGAAAATTATTCTTAAAATTAAAATCTTTGAAAAGATCAAGTAAAATCTAAGTAAATAAATCTAAAAAATATATATATACATATACACATACACATAAAAGCAGCATGGCTTAAAGTGCGTTCGATTCATAAGCCTGAGTTGCGTAAATGAATGACAGACAGAGCCGGGATGCGAGTTAAGACGCTCTGTGAGGTGGAGGTGTTAAGTTCCACTCGAGCTGTGCTGTGAGTCTGGCGTTGCGCTGCAGGATTTGCGGGTAATTGCTTTAATGAATGCATTCTGTTGCCTCTGATTGAACACATGCCCTGTGCACATGACTCCAGGAGCCAAGCACGTTATTTTTATTTCCTCCGGCATTTCTTTCCGAGTTTCCCCGATGCCTCGCCTCACACCGCAGAGATCTCCCGCCTTGTCTGAAGGTCACACCGATTCTCTGATAGTGAGAAGGGAGAAAATTAAGCACAGATTGTTTCTGTTGGCCTTTCCCAGATGATGGACTTGGTGACTGATTCTTTGTTTGTATGCGTGTGTTTGCGTGTGTGTGTGTGTGTGTTGGTTTGTAGATCGGCCTGTGGCACTCTGAAGATGGACTGTCCATGGAGAGAACTCTTCCATCAATCAACGTGACAGACTCACTCTTCAACACAACTCTTACGATCACAACAATACTGGTAAGGCCCTGTACGGGTGGGCAGTGACACACATGCATCGGTTGTTCGTGTCTTTTCTGTTTGCCCAAGTCCCTGGCTGTTCTGCATGTGGCTGACATCCTGCTGTCGACAGAATATTACCATATCAAAAACCCATTTTGTGTTTTCAGATCCAAACTCAGCCCTCCTGGGATCAGAGGAACTGTGGCTGCTCTATTGTTTGTAACTCGAGTACCTTAGATGAGGCTGTATCACAGTGTGTCGGCAGAAGCTAATAATTTACCACGTCAACCATCTTCAGCCTTTGTTGGAAATCGCTTTGTGTCTCTGTCTCTTTGACATTACATCTCGTGTTTAATATTGATGCAGTTTCTCTTCGGTTTATTTCTTTGGCATTGGGTGAATTTCTACAATTTATTTTCAGCAGTTGTTTTGCATTTGGTATGAGCTGACTTGCACTAGACAGCAGGATATAAGCTACCATAGAAAGTATTTTTAATCAGCTTCACACAACAGTGCACATCAAACAGGAACTTCACTCATTGTAGCTTTTTTTTTTTTACAAGTTCTTGCAATTTTTGAAATGATTCCCCCTGAGAGGAAATGCAGAAGAATTTACCAATTTTACTGCGCAGCTTAAGCTTTTTATTGCCTCGTTTCTAAAATAAATTTGGATAATGTGAAACATATCAACAGAATAAGAAACATTCGATTTGCAGTAGCTATGTTTGAAATGACAAACACAACACATGAAATACTGACACTTACATGCTGTTTTTTTTGGTAAGTATGCATTCCAGATCCATTTGTAACCGAGATTGCTGCAGTTTTTCCCCCCTAATTTTATTTTATATTTTGTGTGAAAACTGAAGAGCTCTGGGCTACCTCATCTGGACGTTTTATTTTATACTGCACAAAAATGTTTTCAGTGACTGCTGGATTTTTCCAGTTGTAAAATGTGCTAAATGTAGCCTGGTATTGTCATTCAGGATATCTGAAGAGGAAAAAAAAAGAAAACACATCACATACCTTGCAGCATGTGTTGCTCCCAAACCTGTATATATTTCAACATTAGTGGCAGCTTCACTGAAGTCAAAGCTTTGCAAACCTTGCACACTTTTGCTCCATCTCTGATTCCTACTGCCAACTTCATGCCAGATGGTCTCCCTCGTCTTTTGCCTGGAGGACGTCCATGTTTTTCCCACATCTGTGATTTCCAAAAAAGTTTGAAGTTTTGATTTTCTTTGTCACACCACAGAGCAGCTTTCCACTACAGTTTAGTTTCATTTGAAGTTGCAAACATTGAAGTGGTGATCATGGTCATCCAGTTTTTTTTCCCTTAAACGCATAGATGATGGTTCACCGCTGTGCTTCAGATTAAAACTTTGGGCAGTTTTTAACCCAATTTTAGTAGTTTCTTCAGTCTCCATATACATTTTCTCTGCTTTCCATGCCTATAATTTGACTCATCTTAAAAAAAAAAACATCTTTTCCACAACTAGGTTGTGGCTGTTCAAGAAATGAGAGGTTTCTCCCTGCATCAGTTGGGGATAAATAACTTGTTGCCAAGTGGAAGACCATTTCATTCAGTAACTATCTCATACCAGGCAACGTATCTCATTGTGATGAAACTTTTTGATGTTTTTTTTTAGATGGTACTTGTAATGAATCCATTCTAAAGAATTTACATCCCTAATTCAAAATTTCCAGATTCGAGTCTGTAGCAGGAGGAACATGTTCGAGAAAATAAATAGTTACGGTAAAGCCTGGAACAGTTTAAGCGCTAAAGAGCTGATATGGAAGAGAAAAAGAAAAACAGATGAGAAGGTGGATATTGCAACTTTATAGGAATTGAGAGAAATGCCAGAGTTACAGCAGGGCGGGTAGAATAAGATAAGTCACGCCTGGAGACATGCTTGAAATAAGCTCAACGACAGAATGCATGTTAGCATGACATTTAACATGTAACCTTTTGTCTGTTCATATTTTAAGCCCATTTGTCTCTAGTGATGTAGCAAAAATCCTGCCATTATTCGTTCTTCCTGCCTTAATCCCATTGAGAGTCAAACTGTATAAAGTCTTGACTTTTTTTTTCCATGATGCTTTCTTCTCTTTTTTTTCAGTTCAGTGTGCTGAAAAAAATGTTCAGGTGTCCTGACATTTCTGTGAATCCTTTCCTCAAGTAGTTGTTGAATAAACAACTTAGCTTCAAGCTTCTCGCAGCATTTATATTGAGCAAACATAAACCTGTTGCATGCGCGAGTGTCTACAGCTTTGGATTAAAATCTTTTTCTTTGTCAAGTTGTTATTATTGACTTTTTGGAAATAACAACCCAATTTTGGCATAGGTTTGTGAGAAATGTGGAAAACAATAAATACTTACCAGACTGTCTAAAGACCTCAACAAACTTTGTGTTTTGGCTTTAGGCAACAAACGAAAAAGGATTTTTGGATTTCACTAATGACTTTTTAAGACAGACAAAAAGGTACTGTAATCAGGTAACATTAGAACTAATCGGTGTGGCCATTAAAGGAAACATCACATGGGGCATAAACCCATTATCCCACCAAGAGGTTTCGTCATTACTCGTCTCACGGTGTGTTAGTGGCTGGACAGGAATAAAGAAATGATGGATGGTGTTTGCAACACTTCAAAAGATACAAATTATTCCCCTAAACTTGTTTATTGTGGTTGAAATGCTCTAAAAGGATTCAAGGTTGTTCAGATTCAGATCACTGAGAAGAAGAAATGTTGAACTTAAATTAAAAATTTTCAACAAAAATATATTTACAGCATTTGCCTCCTCATAGAGTTATCTTTATTTTTTGTTTCACATACAAGAATATATTTTAATAAACATAAAAATATAGAAAGTTGTTTTCAAATGATGATTTTATTCATTAATGGAGAAAAACTTTTCATCTGGCCCCATGTGAAATAGTAATCCTCCACCCAACATTTTGAAATTGACCTCTGCTGTCAAAAACTTTGGTTAATTAAATCCTCATTTTTAAGGCCACAAAAACTTTGTGATTACTGCTATACATTGTGTAATCAAGAAATGACATAAACAGACCCAATCTGACAACACAAAGGGACAATAAGACCAGAATCTAAAGAAACTTGAGAACAGAATACGGTATTTTCCAAAAAGCTGCACTCACAAAGGTTTTAAAAACTAGAAACGTGCATTTATAAGCCGTTCCGGGTAATGGTATCTCCACCGCTCTCGGTTTTCCACCAGGACTTAATAAATCTGCTGTTGTGGATGCAGCCCTGCGTCTCCAGCGCCGGACCATGGACTGGTTCACGCCCAGCTTACATGCAGCGGCTCTATTGTTGTCACTTAAACATTGGGTTTAAGTGCCTGCTGCCTGACGGAAAGTTATAGTCCGTGACTGATACGGCGATTGATTAAAAAGTCACGTTTAACAGCGTACGCTGGCTCAAATATAATAAAAAAAATTCTTACACATATTTTTAAATTAGCGTCAGAAAATCTGTGATTTTGAATGCAAAAAAAACCCCCATAAAAACATTAACAAAAGCCTGGATGGGCTGATGAGTGTGAAAAGATGTTCAATATTATTTAATTTTTAAGAAATTTTGCTTCATTCATTACTGAAACAAACAGCTTTTATTGATATTGTAACTGTTTAGTAGGTTTCATCAATACATTTTGGCCTTTTAAAAACATTCTGCTTAAAATCAAACTGAGTTTGACTCACCCGATTTAGACAGTAGAGTTGGTTCAACTTAATAAACGAGCTAATTGATCAATTACATTTTTAGATTACTCAGATTATCCTTCAATGTTTGATGATCTGAAGCATAACAACAAAACAACAACAAGGAAAGCTGTTAGAGAACAATAGTTTTTAATCGCATGGTGTTCTGACTGGAATGATATTAAACGTCCAGCAGATCCCCAGGCAGAAGAAAACCTTTCACTGTGTCACTCGCCTAATGCAGGGCGACCCAATTCAGCTGGGCAGAGTTTTGCACCTACTCAACATCAATAAAAGTAATGCGGCACTATTTAAAATCTAACTTACTTAACGATGATAAATCCTCCATTCATAACCGACTGCTCTTTTATTTTCTAATTACAAGATGCTCTGAGTTTGTTTTTCTCCCCTCTAAAGAAATTGTTGAGGGTTTGATTTGTCATTCATGGCCTTTTTTCATCACACCTTCCAAACAGCCGTACGCTCAGGGATTTGTCAGTCACTCAGCTCCTCCTTCTTCTCGCTGATGAAACAGATAAGGCACAAAGTGGGTTGTAAGCAGAGGCAATTGTGCTAATGTGTTTTTCTGAGTGGCTCGCTTATCAGCGTCACTGCCATGGCTCGGGGAGGGCATATTGGCACACTCTGCTGGTCCTTAATGGGATTCAGATGAAATGGCTTATTTTCCAAGGACGCTTGGTAAGACTGAGGATGTGTGTGTCTGTGTTTGGGTTAGGTCTGATTGCAGCTGAAACAGTGTTTTCACTGTAGACGGAGTTCATATATAAAAAAAAAAGAAGAAGACAAAGAATTGGATGAGCGCAGAGCTTTGATTTCACTTTGGATATATTGAGTCCCTCGACCAAACTTGGGAAGCCACCACGGAGCAATTTTCAGTGCCTATCACAGCTCATTCATCATCGTCTGATTGCCATGTCACCGTTATCTTGCTTGTGGGCAGCAGACGGGCCTCAGCTGAAGGCCTCCATAAGAATTCCTCACCTGTAGCGCCGGCTCGGAGAGGAGACGTGTTCTCTGCAGTATTTATGAAGCTGAGGCTTTGTGTGCCCTCCAGACACATCTGCCCGGCCTTTTATGAGGCTAGTTTCCTTACACCCCTGGCATGGCTGTCACCTTTACTTTTCAATTTCACAAATAGCTTTAGGGGCAGAAACTGTCACAGAATTGATTATCACTTTATTGCAAGGCCACGAGCCATGTGTTTGTGAGCATTGATTGAGTTTGTGACAGCCATTGTTTAGATCTTTGCAAAAATGTCCTTACCAGGCCTGGTGGCGGTATTGATGCAAGTGACGGGGCTTATCTTTACCTCTGAGATTCTTTTGATTGTGTTGTTGCAATTGTGTGCAGTGGATGTGTTTTATTCTTGTGCTGTGAACAGTGATGCTTCAATAACAATAATTCATTTGAACATTTTTGAAAGTTTTAGAAAGCAAATCATTTAATGGTATTTGGATGAATAAGCATCCAAATAATAAGTTTAGACTAAACTGACTAAAAGTGAACTCTGCTAATTAACTGGGATTCTCTTTCAATATAAGAGGTTACAGTGATGACTAGATATCCACAAAGAGAATTTAGAAACTTTGAAATAAACTGATCATTTTTCCACGACTTCACAATTATACTTTACTTTTACAACATTTAATATCTCAGAAAAATATCTGAAAGTTTGTGGCTGCACTCAAGGTGGAAAAGTGCAAGGAACAGAAGTATTTTTGAAATGAACTTTTTGTTGTCACTCACTTTAAATCTGAATCCCAGCAGGGTTTCACCTTGGCAGACGTGTTTTTGATTCCAGCCATTATTTAAAATTCCCACCGCCTCAAAATCTAAAACTCAATTGAATCGCTTTGTTCTTAATACTTGAAACGTGCTCCGAGTCGCTCCTGCACGAGTCACTTTCTGTTGTTTTTTTGTTTTGTTTTATCAACCACATCGCCCTCTGATATTCTCCCTGAGCTTCCCACAGACTCCCTTTGGGTCGCCGAGGCCTTTCTTATCCAGTCACAAATGCAACGGTAAAAATTGAGCAGTGTATACTGCGCTGACTGATAAAAGCAGACAAGGAGGCTGATTTTCTGGCACACAGGCTCAGAGGCACTGAGGCATATACTTATGCATTTGCTCATGCAGACTCAAGCTCTGCTACTGTTCTCTTTGATTTTTTTTTAAGCATTCATTTATCTCGATCTTTTCTGCAAAAGTCTTATTTGAAGTTTACCATTCCATTGCCCCAGCCAATTTTCTATTGGCCTGTCATTTTACGGGACTATTATTAGATCAAATTTGCCTTCTGTTCAAACACAGCTGCAAATTAATATCCCAGCTGGCATCTTGTTGCACTCTGGAGAGCTTGTTTAAGGGAAAAGAAGACTTCTGGGGGAATAATCAAGAAAGGGCTGCGTGGAGACGTCCTCGACACCTGGAGGTTTTAAGACGAGGAACTGCATTGTTGTGGGTGTGAAGTATAATGTGAAGAACATCCTCGGGTTCACTTTACGACTCCGTGAAGATGTGTATATCTGAAAGTGTTCCTCGTCTGCTGAAGTTACCTGTATGCAACCAGACGCCTTTCGGCCTGGGAATAAGTAGCTAGCAAAGTCTGAGAAACTGTTCTAAAAGTTTGCATTGCTTTATAGATTCAAACCGATGTTTTGTTTTTTTCTTCTTTACATTTGGTTGTGCTGTGTTAAAGAACGTAGAAGGAATTTCCTTACGGCCTCCTCTTCACAGAAAGAACCATTTTCAGTCCCCTGTGTAAATGTTTCACAAAAGAAGAAATTATTTTGTTACATTCTTAACTTAAGTGACCCTTTGACTTAGAAATAGTTTTACGAAAACTTTTATTTCAGTATTTAAAGAAAGTTTTCAGATCAATTTTAAAACCTCTGGTTTAGTTTGGTCCATACAACTTTTAATGGCAATTTTTACCAACGCTCTTAAAGACAGAGGATTCAACTTGAAACAAAAAAAAAAATCACAAACAGAAACTATCGGCATTAATGGAAATGAAAACACAAAGGTTTCAAGACCCCTCTGTTGCTGTCCAGCTTTTGCTTTACTGAATAATGTTTCCAGAGTTTATTTTTGTTTGGCATGGCGAACCAGGAATAGGAGGAAAAGAGATACAAATGGTAATATTTTCTCCCATTTTCAACTAAACACACACAAACACAGACACTGTTCCACTGCTAAGGAGCTGCAAAGTCAAGACGTCTGTTTTTCATGTTCAAACTAATGTTACTGAAAGTCTGTGCAGTGTTTGAAATCCAGTATAAAGAATAAACTCATGAAATGCAAAATTGCACACTGAAAGACATCATTCATGTAGCATAAAAATAAGATTTACTTTTTTATTTCCAAAATGTGGACACATTTCTTGAAATATTTTTTTCTGCAGTCCACAACTTCACCAGCAGAAATTATGATATATTTATATATCATAAAAATGTGTGTATTATTTAGTGTACACAGACTTTGGGCTATAATTTTGATTAAAGCTCTGCCAAGAAATGCTCTCCTATCAACTCTGTAAAAGATCATGTGTAGGTGCAACACATAAAACTGAAAGCAAAATGCTTTTACTGCATCTTTCCAGTTGTATTTTTTATTTCCCGAGTTTGTGTAATTTGTTTCTCAACCCTTGCAGGTTGTGGCCAACATAAATTTAGGAAACAGCAACACCAACAGTTATGTCAAGAAGGTTTCAGCAAAATCCAAACTTCAGAAAATGTTGCCTTCATAAACAGTTCAGCGTTTTGTGACCAAGTCAGCCGTTCATTTAGATTATGAAATCCAGTCAAAAAATGCATTTTATTGATTGGATAATTTGTTAAAAATTATGAATTTTCAACGCATTCAGAATTTATTGCTTATTGAAAACGGAGAGCAGTGAGGAAACCAGCGACTGATGACCCGGAGCGGCTTATATATTTATGTTTACTCTATTAAAAGAAAAAAAACTTAGCGTAAGGTGCGCTGTGTAGTCCAGAAAATACGGTAGTTAAATTAACCGCTGGATTTTTTTCTTTTAAATCACCAGATTTTATCTCTGGAATTTTTGTTACACATTTTTACTATGATGCTAAAAAATGTAGATGGTACTGTACAGAGTGTCGCCCATGTAAGCATCTTGAGCCTGCCGAGACACTTACATGCAGACGGAGCCCATTTGCTTTATCCTTGTGGTTATCACGTCGCTGCAGTTTCTTTCGTCCACTGATGCAGGGAAAACGAGGCAGAGCCGTTCAGTCCACAATGTCAAAGTGATGCTCTCTGTTGCCTTTAAAAGTGGAACCAAGCAGTTACCCCTGACGACAACAACACCGCTCACAAGCAAAACCGTCGTGCCACCTTAGGGGCATCAAGTTTTTGCAAAATAAATAAAACTGTTTTCATAGATTGAACCTTGAGGCAAATCGATCATGTACCCGACATATAAGCATTTACAGCTTTTGCAATGGCAAAACAATTTCACTTTTATTCTGGCCCTCAGACTGCAGCACCACTTCATTAGCGGTTATGTTGTTCCCTCCTGAATGCAGTCACAGTCTGCTTTATACGGCGCTCACACATGGCTTTATGGCTGCAATCAGGGTTTTAAAAACTAAACTTTCTAAATGTTATTGAATTTCCTCACTGAAAAACAAGGTTATTGTGTGAATACATCCGAAGATTGCTTGTTAATTTGAAGATTTTGTTTTTTCTAGTAAGTTTTGTTGACGACAGATGAGCTGAATTGATGAGTCGATTGAAATGATTCCTCAACGGCAAAAATCTAGTCTTTTATCGTGGCATAGTAAATCCAAACCAGAGCAGCTTGACAACTGCATTATTTGATAAATAACGCACTAAAGTGGCCTCTGAAATACGCCGTGGGATTGCTCTTTAAATCTTTTTCCAACATCAACTAAACCACAAAACAAGACATAAATAAACTGGCAGTCGAACACAGACTTGGATCTCCGAAAAGCAGGTTGTAAATAGGTGTGTGTGTGATCCATCTGTGTGATCAGATGGAAGAAACGCTTTTGTTTCTTATCCAGCTTTTTGCTGGTTACAGCAGATTAAGGCTCCTGTGTTCCTGTTTCGGCACCTGGCTCTGCTTCAAATCCAAAAATCTTCATTGCAGGCGTTAAACCCCCTGCGACCCCTGACCTCCAGAGAGACGTAAAATCTTCTGAGGAGTTCTGGATCTGAAACGCAATCAGATAAAATATTAAACTGCGATGGCATCATTTTTATTCATTTATTTTTTCTAAGTTGGAGAAACTGTTGAAGTGGAAGATGTTTCTCATCATCTCCAACATCAGTGGTATTGCTCTGCAAACTGTGCTTTTGCAGGAGAATCCGTACGTGATGCTACGGCCAAACCACCAAGAACTGGAGGGGAACGACCGCTACGAAGGCTTCTGCGTGGACATGCTGAAGGAGCTGGCAGACATCCTCAAGTTTAAGTATCGCATCCGGCTGGTCGGGGACGGCGTCTACGGCGTTCCTGGAGCCAATGGGACGTGGACTGGAATGGTTGGAGAGCTCATCTCCAGGGTATGTACAGCACCTGGTAGCTTTACTCATTATGAATAACATTTCTGCTGCTTTCTGCTGCTGCACTGTTTTACTGTCACTCATTGTTTATGCTCTGTTATCTTTTAATGCTTAAATGCCTGCACATTTTTTAACCTACTCAGTTTTGTATTCCTTAGGAACTTTCTAGTACTTACATTAAAATTTTATCCCTATTGTACAGTAAGTTGTTCTTTATTCTGTTTTTATATACTGAATATTCACATCTTTGTAGGAATTGACTTTATTTTGCTGCTGCTGCTGCAGCACAAATATTTCCCCACTGTGGGACAATAAAAGGATATTTCTATTTCTGCAAGTAAAAAACCAAAAATGCTAAAGTTTCTTTTATTTATTCTTTATTTTTCAGATTTGTTTTAAACTAAGTTTTTCCCCCTCACTAAATTAATATGCAATAAATTCAGTTTCATTTATTTTATTATTAAGCTTCAAGTGTTCATTTAAATGATTTATTTAATTTTGTTTACACATCTTTTTGAGAGATGCCCAAAAACACGGCTGCCATGGTTAAAATGCAAACACATAGAGACTTTCATGTGGCCTGCATCTGAGACGCACAATAAATTATCAAGTGTATTCGGTGATAAATGCACATCAACAGCTTGAATAATTCCCACTGATACTGACGCACGCAGACGGACAAATTAAATTGGACTGCTCTGCTTTCGTTTAGTTCACAGTGACTAAATTTCCTTTACTTCACATAATATGTGGTTGTTTTTTTTTCACTCCGCAGTTGGCCTTTTCCGCTTAAGTATTGTATTTTACAAACCCAGTCGCAGCTCGTTGGTGGCTTGTCTTGTGTCGGCTCCTTCCCATAAGCTGTCTGAACCGACCTGAACAAACGCCGCCTCTCATCCCTCCTTCCTCCCTCAATGAATCCGTCTGCACTCCTGCTGTAAAACCTCGCAGTGAGGTCCTGCGTTCTTACGGCTACGTTGTGTCTGCTAACGGCCAGATAAGGTTGCATGAAGGGAGGGGATGAGATGGAGAGGAGGAGATGTGAAGCAGGCGAGTAAAATAAAATAAAATAAAATAAAAATGTGAGAAGGAAGGCGCGGGTGAGGCGGAGGAGGAGGAAATGATGTAGTGAATGAGTGAGTCTACTCAAAGTGGTGATCTGTCTTAATTCTGTGGGCTAATGGAGGGCAAAGCCATTAAGAATGTAAAGCAAGATGTGTTATAGTCAGAACCCGTAGCCACTGAAAGCTGTTCCGACCTTCACTGGTTAGCTTAAGTCGACACGTGTCTTTCGAAGGCAGCCTAAGATCCAGAGCTGCAGACACAAAAATAAAAAGGGCATGCCTGAGAGGAATTTGTCACGGGACAGAGGGTCATCTGGAGGAAGGGGGCCGGGCGGGACGCAGGGAGAAGAAATCCTTCATCTTGTTTGGTTGGAGGCTATGTGAGAGGAAGACGTGAAAGCAGAAAGATGTGGGACCAGCTTCGCCTTTGAGTTTAAAAGATAAGTTGAGAAGATACAGTATGAAATACACGCTCAGCAGCAGGGAATGAAGGGAAAGAAGCCTGAGGATATTCTGGACAACAGATTCCCATGTCCCGGGCTGTAACGTTCTGACTGAATAATATTTCACCCAGCCAGGATGATTACTTTGACTGGTGTTAGAGATCCTGCGTGTTTGCCCAGAAGAAGGCCTGGGGAGTCCAAGCGCAGTGTTAGAAAAACCTACAGTTAAAAAAACAAAGGAGGGAATCCGCAAAGCTGTTCAAGTCACTGTGTATTTGCTTGTGCTATTCAAGTTATATCACAAAGCAGATTATTCTAAATAGAAACGCACATCAAGAGCCAAGCAGTCCCTCTTTTTATTTGACCCACAATTACAGAAGTGATTAAACACAGTGGAAGGAATATTTTCTCACAAAGAGCATCAAGTTTCCACCTGCACTCTTCAAAACTGTAACAACAACATCTGACTTTATCGGAGAGTAGTTATATGTTTTCTTTTTTTTACAAAATAAGCAAAAAGGGTTTTTTGGATTCTGTCGTAGTTCTCTGACTGTGAGCTTGCTTATCATTTCATCCATTAACATACATTTCTTAAAAACAACAATATTGCTCAGATAATTTATTTGATTGGAGAAAATGTATATTAGAGAAATCACTAGATAATCAAATCCATCTTTTCAGACTTCCTCGTCCAGTTTTTGTAAAGCTATCAGAGCACAGCCTGCCACTTTTTAAGGTTTTTTTTTCCTCCTACTGCATTAAAATTACCTCCATCTTTCAGTAGGCGGGATTTTCTTTATGCAATCTGCATGGTGCACATAACTCTGATCTTTGACAGCTTTGTGTTCTTGCTTAAATATGTAAGGAAGCGACTTTTACTGTATTTGAACTAATGTAGCAACAGGAAGAAAAATGCCATCACGTCCTTGAAGTCTGTGGAACTGCATGTTTTATGCAGAGAAAAAAAATACAGTTAGCTGGTTGTTGGTAAGCAGGAGGTCAGAATATAAATACATGTGAGTGAAATCTACTGGATATTTTTGCAATTGATTTTAAAAGCATGAACCTTACGATTTCTGAGTGTTTTTAACAGATTCTTCACATGCAGAGTTTCGTAAACAGAGACAAAATGATGTAAACTATTTGAAGAAGGTCCATCTGTTCCTCCTCCTCCTCCCCAGAAACAAGGAGGAGGAGGAGGTGGTGGCGAGCGACAGCGCAGCCAGAACCGACGAGGAAAATTAAATGGACTTAAAACTTTTCTTTTTAAGCTGCTGTAAATACAAGCCAGCTCTGTATATTTGCAAAATGTATGTATTATGTTTACTTTTTATTTCTGTCAATGCGTTTTAACAAACCTGTGATTTATTTTCTTGGTGTATTAATGGCATTCTGAAGTCATTCCTCTTAATGTTTTGAGCAGCACTTCATTAGGTCAAACACTTTAGATCTATTTTAGGAAACATGATCACTTTACTTCATGCCGTCTATTTGAGGCTGAAGAGATGATTGTAAATGCTAAAACGGCAGAAGCAGCTCCAATCTTCTGCACTTAAAGCTGCAGTATGTAACTTATTTTAAGAAAGTAATCAAAAGTCAATGCCTCCGATTTTTGACCAGGAAACGAGGAAGCCGGGGAGCTCAGAGTTTTTCATATGCAAAAAAAAAATATTTTTTTAAAGTTGCCTGCTGCAGCTTTAATGAATTTATTCGTGTTTGCATGTATTGCCTGCAAATAGCAGTGGCAAAACAGCTGGAAACAAAGGAGCAAATGTGCACTACTTGTTTGCACATTTAGCTCTTACAAAAAGTTTAATTTGTCCAAGGTCAGACTCAAATCCTTTTGTCTTCTTAGCTGGATTATATTATGAATGACTGTAGCCAGACACAGAGACCACGGCGCTTAACAGCAGACATTAGATTGTGTGATAGTAGAAGGTGCATTAGGAGACAGCCAGAGGAATCTTATTGCATTTCATTAATATTTCATCGGATGTTAAAGCTGCTGTTCGCCTTTCAAAGATGTTTCGTTGTTAAGTTTGCCTGGAAAGCCGCTCCCTACATGTGTCTTTCCTTTCTGAGCTGGAAGCGGTGCTTTCAAACAGCAGAGAGGGGAAAATAGGCCAGCTGATGACAGAGGGTCAAAGCGTCTGGCTAGGGATTGGGCTTCAGGAGACGCTGTGGGCCTCAGTGTTCAGTGTGGGCGGCTCTGAGTCCAAGAGGCGGAGAAACGGAAATAATGGAGCGTTTTAAGCTAAGGTACGACTTCGCTCCTCGACGTGGCATTTTAAACTTGTTCCGAGGGTTTCTTTGATTATTGCAACTCACTCTTACATCAAATCTAATTCCAATTCTGTGAATGTCAGATTCTGTTAAAAAAGAGAAAGTGTTCCTGGTGCAGTGCTCCCCTCCGCTTTGCTCTTGTCCTGCGGTTCTCCTCCATCTCCCCAATCCTCTTAGTCCTCCTGCTGCAGACAAAGAGCAATGCTTTACTGCTTTCGCTCTTTGCTCCACAGGGAGATGAAAAATCCCTTGCAGTTGCACTTTGCTGGCCTGTATTATTAGTAGAAAGCTTTCCAGTATTCAGCTGCATTGAGCATTTCTACGTATGTGTGTGCATGTAGATGTGTGTGTTTGTTTCGTACAGTGTGTTTTTGCCAGCCGTTGCTTTGTCAAGTGATTTGTCTTGACAGTGGTCCCTTGGCCGGCCACAATGGTTACCCTGAGCTCTCTGGTGCCCTCCATGCTCACAACGACTGACACACACTCACACACACACACACCCACACACACACACAAGGCCAATGTTGGATTATCCTCAGCACAGATAGTGCTGTTGGTGGACAAAGGGTCTAAAGGATACAAAAGAGTATTATGGGGGTTTTGGCTACCATTAGTCTTCTTCTTTAGTCATCCTCTCGTCTTTTCCAACAGTTTAGTCGCAGGAAGGATGTTATTCCTCGGACCTGGATTACATGAGTGTCTGGGTTTGTTTTAATGACGTGATCTGACTCTCCTTTCAGAAAGCTGACCTGGCGGTGGCCGGACTCACCATCACAGCGGAGCGCGAGAAGGTGATCGACTTCTCCAAGCCTTTCATGACCCTGGGAATCAGCATCATGTACCGTGTCCACCTGGTGAGTTACCACCCCCACCACACACACACACACACGCACACACACACACGGCAGGCTGTCAGCCACGCGTAATAGCTGTAATAGACCCACTCAATTCTCTTTTTCTCAAGTGTCTCTTTTTGCCAGTCTAAATCCTGAAGTAGTTTCTGCTGCTTGGAGACCTCGTGGCATTTCTCACCTCTCAGGTGACCTTTATTCTCTTCCTGTTTTACTCCTCTGCTGGATCTTTCCTTTCTTGCTTGTATCAACTTCTCAACAATAACCAGCTCCCGTCCCTTCTTGTGTGTTCTCATGTTTCCTCCTTCTGCCTCCTTTGTCCACCCGCTCTGCCAGCAGCAGATGGTGTGTTTTGTAGTGCGAACTTCTTAATGAATGTAGCAGTTTCACTGTTGCTTTCTGCTTGCTCTCTGATTATGGTTCAGCCGTCTTATTCACACGAGCGCTGGCCTGCGCACGCACAAAGAGGAACCAAACAGCAGCAGCAGCAGCAGAGCAGGTGGAATCGAGCCAGCGTTTGCAGAAACCCTGGCCCATTAATCACCGGCCCTCCACCAAAACACAAGGTGACACCAAAGGGCCCAGAGGCCCCGGCCAGAATCTGCTCCGAGATGTTCAGCCACGTGCGCAAGCTAACGGCGCGGTGCTATCCCGGAGGGGCATTTAGTCGTGTTTCTTCGATCCTGTATCTCCACCTCCTGCGCGTCCTCATTCATCCCTCTCCTTCCTGCAGCCTGTTCACTTCTCGAGTACCTGAAAGAGTCAGCCGCAAACCAACGGCTGGGGGGAATCGATCAGTGCTTTGCAGCAGGTTGCAGCCTTAAACGGGCGGTGGGGCAGTGTGTGACCTCAGAGGTGGAAAGCCAGCAGGTGGGTGACATCAAGAGGAGACGACGTGGAGCCTCTGTCGCCGCAGGGCCCCCAGTCAAAGAGTGAAATTAGCGCAGACTTGACCCATTTTCTGAGTAAAAAGGTCAGTGAAAGAGAAGTGGAGATAACAGCGTTTGAAAAGGTAGAGAGAACAGAGCGGGATGGGAGATGATAAAGACCCGCATCCCTCTACCTTCGTCTCTCTCCGTTTGCATCGTTCGTTTCCCTGTTCTCTCTTTACGTTCTGGTTGCCCCGGGGCATTTCTAGATCTGATTCACAGCAGTCTCTCGCCATGCTCTGAAATCCAATATTTGAATTTCTGTGACTGCACTTATTTAGTTCTAATCCACTGGCTATTGATCCATGGCTCAGTGCTCTCTGCAGAGGCGGTCTGCCGCTTATTTCAAACTTTAAATGAAAATTTCACTGTGATCAATAGGAAGGGTGAATGTGATGAATTGAAAGTGCTGGCTACCTATTAATTACCATTTAATTTCAATTTCTCCTCTTTGTCAGTGTGTTTGCCTTTCTGTCTCCTGTTTCTGTCACCTGCACACACTGTTTCTCCACTTTATTTCTATTATTGAACGCTTGTGTTGTTTTCCAGTATAGATTTTTGATGGTAAAGAAACAGCATTTATGCTACGCCAACAACAGATTGAAAAGATTTGCCTCGCACTTTGCTCTAATTCGTCTTGAAAGTGTTCCTTTATGCCCCTTGCTTTTTGCGCTGGTGGGTATTTGTGTCTGAACGAGATGAGACCATCCTCAAACGATATCCACAAAGTTGGAAACTTGAAATTCCCCAAAATAATCTCAGCGGTCTGAAGGATGAAGAGTTTCTTTCACTGGAGCAAAGGACTCCAGAGCCTGAGCTGCTCTATCAAATGTTATTCTTAAAACAAGACAGTCAGGCAGTTCTCCAGGGAACTGTCTAACCCAAACCCATCCATTGAATTGCCAGACAGAGAGGAATGATTCATCACTCCAGAAAACATGCCTCCACCACTCTGCAGCCCAGCAGCAGCAGCAGCGTGCTTTACACCACCACTTCATGTTGCATTGAGCTTGGTGATGTAGGTCTTGAATGTAGCTGCACAGCCGCTTAAACCCACTATCTTGAACCTCTCTATGCGCCGTCATCAGCTCTGTTGAATGCCACAAGAAGTGAGAAGATCTCCAGCTACTGAAAAGTTGCCTCTTTGCACAAAGAGCCTCAAAATCCTCTGGCCCCACTCGGTGTTTTTCCTTCACCCTACCTGACCACATGTCATTTACAATCCTTTCTATTTTTATTCTAACTCCACTAACTAATATTTATCAGAGATGAAATTTCAAGACCTGAGTTACTGAACATGAGGCATCCTACCACAACTGAGCTCCTGAGAGTGATCTATCACGTTAAGGTGATCGATTTCACCCACCTATAGATGATAAAGTGATCAGAAAACCTGAAAATGAACCAATAATCCTTGCAGTACAGTTTGTTTGGGGTGGTGGGTAAGTTATTGCACTCTCAGCTAAGAAACTGATATGTGATCAGTTTAGCTCACATATATGATGTGACGCAAACAATTATCACATCTCAGCAAACCAAACACTGCAATGGATATAAAGGAGGAAAATAAATATAAAGCAGATGTATTATATGTACCGAACTGAAACGATGTTGATCAAGTACATTTTCCTGAAGGTGATGATAAGTTGAGATGGTAAAAAGTTAGAAAAGGATAAATATTAAATACATATTAATATGTTAGACATGTTTTGATTACTGTGCTGTTAAAATATTTGATTTGATTTGGCTCAACCTAAACTTGGGTGTGAGTTAAGCAATGCCACGTTACAAAACCTGCCCGGGTCTTTATTCAGCAGAGGGGATACTCTTGCCTTGTTTACTCTGGAGGGTTGTGACTCTGCACTATATATGTGCAAAAAAAAACCCATTGAATATATTTCTGAAATTCTGCTTCTTGTCTGCAGCAGGAAGAGCACAACCTCTTTCTGTTTTCCAGCTGTCCTCCCCAGCAGTTTTACAGCAGCCTGGGCGATGTCAGTGAGTGCCATATACTATGAAGGTGCCTGTCATGTGATGTGATGCATCACATGATATGGAGCCTGTAACGTATGTGTGACTGCAGGACTGAAATGTTCATTGGATTTAAGGCTCAGACATTACCTGAGGCCTTTTAGAACCGTCATGAAAAAATAAATAAAATCTCTATAAAACAAATAACTTGGATCCAAAGATGTCGGCAAAGAAAAGACTAGAAGTAAATGAGCAAAAAAAGAAGAGAGCGTGGTGGTTAACTAGACTTTAACTGGAGTTAATTGAGGATGCAGAGTATGAAACCTGCATCTGACTCAGCAGCATGACCTTTATTTACTGCATAAATTACAAACACACAAACGTCTATGTATTTCGTTGGAATGTTGTGCACACTCCAACAAAAAGTGGTGCGCAGCGGTGAAGTGGCAAGTGAAAGCATACGTGGCTTTGGGGTTTTTAGGAAAAATTTGTGTGGCATACATTTGTAGGCAGCATCAAGTGTTTTTAATGTGTTTCTGCAAGCTTTGGAGATATAAGGAATTAAATTGTTGCCCATTCTAACTTACAAAATGGATCAAACTCATTTAGATCAAACTCTTCTTTGATTAAAGAAAGACGACTAGTTTACCACGATTCTTTGACTGGATAATTCTGCTTCTTTTTCCTTTTTTCTTGTAAAGGTTTTGTGGCCAGACAGGAAAGTGGGTAATGAGAGAAAGATGTGCTGCAAAGGTTACCGGGACTCAAACCTGCGATGTCTGTGTCCATATGTGGGTTGTGCTCAACTCCCCACCACTCTTAACACATGCAATTTATTTTTTTTATCTAGACTCTTTGATTGCAACTTTGGCTCCATGTTTGGGGTTGCTGTCCTCCTTTAAGATTGACTTCTGACAGACTGTCACCATAGGGTGTGCTTTGTTTTCCACCACTCAGTGTTTTACATCTTTGCTAAAAAATAAGTTATTTTGGTTTTCTTTTAACAAAGGCTTTCTTCTTGCCACCCTTTAACTAAAATGTTTTACAGTGCACAACTGTCCGCTTGTCCGGTCTGCAGCTTCCCCACAGTTAGTTGATGTTCTCATCATTGCTTTCCTTGCCCAGCCTTTCCAGTGCAGACCCACAACTGTACCTGCCTTCATCAAGCTGTTCATCAATGGTTTCTAACAAACTTCTGGATCCTTCACAGAAAAGCTGCACTTATATTGATACTAAGATTAAAATGCACATAAATGGACCAATTTGTACTGGAGGCAATTGACTCCAGTGAACTGGTGCCACTTTACAGGACACTGAGTAAAAATTTCTAGAAGCTGTGGTGGCGCAGGGGTTGAGCACAGCCCGCCTGGGGGAGGCCTTTGTTGTGGCCGTCGCAGGTTCAATTCCCGGTCTGGTGACCTTTTCCACATGTCTTCCATCTCTCTCTCATTACCCTACTTTCCTCTCTTAGCACTTTCAAATAAAAGCCACTAGAGCCAAAAATACACAATATTTCTACGAGCATAAATGTTTGAAAAACCTAATATTCTTTCGCAGACATTCTCTGCCAAACACATGAAATTTGAGCTTTTAATGTGAAAACATTTTCCGCAGAGCCTGTGGGCACATAAGGTCGCATAGGTTTGCGCTTTTGTATAAACCAGCCTGACAGGAAGCCGAGCGACCTGGTGAGCTCGGGAGGCAGCAGGACGCCGCAGTGAAAGTGACCCCGTTTGACCTCTGCCAAATCAGGTCCTCTCCACAGATTGCCCCCGTGGCCGTTTCATCAACCGTAACATCTGACAGCATCTGCTCGGACACAATTAGCGATGTGCACATCATCAAAGAGCCCCGAGTGAAAGACACAAGGCAGGGAGGCTCGGGGAGGGATAGCAAGGAAGACAACATAAAAGGGAATGAGGAAGAAACGGGAGGAAAGAGAGGCAGGAGCTGAGCAGAGAGAGGACAAAGAAATCAGAGCAGAGAGGCGAGCAGGTGAGTGTGTGAGGTAAAATGACAAAAGGAAGCTTCTTTCATTGAGTCAGTATTCAGGAGACGAACCCCTCTGTTGCCTCGGGGGGCGATGGTGTGGTATGAATACGAAAAGGCCGGATGACTTGGTGAAAACCTTGACTGGATAACCTCACCAGCATCTTCAGTCACCTTCCTGGCATGCAGGCAACTCCCCCGCGGGGAACACAGAGGAGGAGTACGGGCGATGGGAAGGTGCGAGAGAACAAGGGCGATAAAAGTTAAACGTCCAACTCGCTAATTTAGGTGCCAAGAGAAAAACAAGAGTACGCGTACCGTTGAAGGCATCGGTTTTTAGCTTATTTGTTTTGATTTTCTCATGAAAGCAGGTCATAAAGGATTTTGTTTTTCTGTCTGCATCTTTGCACCCCCTTTGATTTGCCTCATATCCTCTTATCGTCTTAAGGGAGGGATGAGCGCCCGTAAACTGATTCACTGCCTTAATAAAAATAGTTTATACTCGGCAGCAAATGTTTATGTGTAAGAAGACGGGGCGACGTATTGCTTTACTGAACCCTTATAAAATCACATTTGGTTCGTTCTGAGTCTGATTCATGCACCGAAGCAGCTATTCCTGTCAATACCCCAACCTTCTGCCTCTTTGGAGTGTTTATCTCCCCTTGAACCGTTACTACCTCACGGCTTGCGGTTGCCGTGTTTTGCCCGTCAGCAGTCAACCACCTGCTGCCTCTGTGCAGGGGGAGCAGAGGTGCTCGTCCGAGAACGTACTGAAACTGCCGTGCCGAAGCTGACTGACAGCAAAGACAGCTGCTGACAAGATTTAAAAGATACACGCGCACGCACACGCACACACGTGCAAAGGTGCTGACAATCTGCTGCACAGTAACCTTACAAAATGAAGACATTATTCTCCCTCCATACATCTCTAAGAATGGAGCTTAAAGAGCAAAATGCCAGACGGTCTGGAGGTGCCTTTGTTTCTTTAACCTCCTTCACCCGGTGAGATCTTGCATTGGCACAGGTTGTACTTGTGAGACAAAAGGCAGACATCACAATTTTTCAACTTTTCAGGCAGTGAAGTGCTGCTGAACTGGGCGGCTGAAATAGAATAGAATAGTTGAAGCCGATTTGAGCAACCAGAAAAAATCATTTCAGCGAGACTCTTGCCATATAACAACTGGACAATTTGGCAAAAATAACAAATATCAGATTTTTAAAAGTGATTTTAAAGTATTTGTACAACTTCAAAAGTTTTTTTTCCCCTCAATTTCTCCCTAACCTTATCACATTATCCCTGATATTCCAAGCTTTGTTTGGAATACAGTAATTGTTAGCAAAAATATATATTCCAAGAATAATGAGTCAACACTTTGCTAATAAGATATTCTGCCTGATGCAGGTTGTGGTTGGCAAAAGGCAACTTTTACAGGCGTCTCTATCGAACTTAACGACTCCCTGAGGAGGTGACCGGGTCATTCGGTTTAGGTTTGTAGGAGCCTCTCTGCAACTGAAGGTTGCAGTGGTTCTCAGGGCCTGAAGATGTTTCTTTATGGTTCTGTTTGAAGGCAAACCTGTACCTCAGTTTTAAGTTTTACGCAGCCTCTAAAAATAACGGTAACACAAGAAGAGTCCTCTTCGGATCCACTTTAATATCAATCAATCACGTTTACTTGTACAGCACATTTCATCGAGGCAGTTCAAAGTTTTTTACATCATAAAAGTACGAAAATAAAAAGTCATAACGCGCGGTGACTGAAGAAAGTTGGATGGTTGGTTTGGCAACGGTTTTTTATTTCAGTGTGAAATGAATAAAGTATTTTTGACTTTGAGTTCACTCAGAATTTGAGTCTTAAGTTAAATGGGTAGTTTTCAAAAGATAACTAGATGTGCACTGCTGTTCATGCAGAGGGTTTAAAGGTGGATCTTTAGCAGATTGTTTCTTCTCTGAGAACATCAGCGAAAAAGACAAACAACCTGAATTTCAACCTCCAATTAGAGAACTTCACAAAATACCTCATTTCATATGAGACTCTTGTTTTATTTGAAGAATTTCATGTTTCCACCTCCCTTTCATACAACTTGAAAACCAGGTATCCCGACTTACAGCTGACATCAGATCACAAACATATTCCAGTCCTTAAAAACTGTTTGAGATTTCCATTTGTTCAGAGTTCGTCCAGTTGCCTCTCGGTTAATCTGTGAATCTTCTGATGTTTTTCAGCTGAAATTGGAAAAAAGAGATTTGTTTCTTTCTAAATTCCCGTCAGTCTCTCCGGCTCTCCTTCTTTCATCGATTTTAGTCTGAACTAAATTTGACCACTCTGCTTCAAAATGTCCTGCTGCCTTCTTGAGCTATCATCGTGCTTCTGCTGTTTGGTGCTGAGTGCAGAGTTATTTTATCAGAACTGGGAGTGGAGAGAGAGGAAAAAAATAAAAAAAAGTCTTTGAAGAGCACAAAGAGCGAACCAAAACTATGAAAGTACAAAGTTTCTTTCTCTGCTCCTAGTTTGCTTAAATGCTCGCAAAACGGCATATTTAAAGGGAAAAAGTGTCTCCTGTGGAAAAAAAACTCATGGCTTGCTTTTGAAAAGAGGAACATTTTATGCAGTTTCCACAGAGTGCTCATTAGTGCGTCTGCTTCATTCACACTATTGACGATCCCATTCAGCACAACTTTGAGTCCTAAAGCCAACATTTTAGCGCACAAAAACCTCGAGATTTCCTGAGCAGCACAATCTCCAGCTGTTTTCCCTTTTTGTCCTTGTGATCTCTTTCTCTTTCCCACCTCTCCCCTGCCTGTCCTCTCTCTCCGCCACCCTCTCTGCCATCTGCTAGCACGGGAGTCCCTCACCTCCTCGGCTCTGTTTTAGCATAATAACAGCACCTTGGTGGGAACTTAAGATGCAGGCACGCAGGGGCCAGCAGTTCACAAAGCGCTTCTTCAGCATGCACCAACCCGAACGAGCGAACAGGAAGACTCACGTCAGCACAACCTCTGGTGCCAACTCAAGGCGACTTGGCATCATTTCTCTCCTTGCAGCAGCACTCTACCTTCAAGAAGGCCATTGTGTGCTTCAGCACACTGCTCGTCTATTTCCAGACCACTATCATCATTATCGTCACAAGCAATTACCCCTTGCAGATAGAACGGTGCACATTATGACTGGCAGACTGATTTGAATCTTGTTCAAAGTGTTAGTGAATGTCAGTCTATGCCCCTGATTTCCGTAACCAGGTTTAAACACAAGTGATTACGGTCGCATTAATGAGTTTTTCCATCTCTGCACGTGTCTTTCAGCATAACAAATGCCCGACGAAATCATTCCCCCTCTCTTTGCCTCAAATTTGATTTTGAAGGGCCTCAGAAATCTATCAATATTTTGTTCCAGCTTGCGTGAGGTCTCCTAGGAACACTTAATTGAGTATATTTCCATAAAAGTGATTTAGGCTTGTTCACATGGGCTCCAGAGTGTTTCTGAAATGGAAGATAAGCAGTTTCTACACGACGTGTTATGCCTTTGTCTTGTAATAGCGCTCAGGCAGTCAAGTTTCTTGATCACCTTCGCTCTGTGAGCGCCCTCCCTGCCCCGACAGCCACCTCCATTTCCTGGTCGTTAGCAGGTGGTGGATTGTGCGACGGTGTGTAAACGGCTAATGGTCTCTTAGTGAATTTGCAGGAGAGAAATACAGCATGAGTGTTCACAAACTCATACGAATACGCACGCAGACCCGTTCTGACGCCGGTTCATCTGCAATCGGTTTCATTTAGAGGACAAAAGCTGCTGGCGGTGGATAATGAAACATTAGAAATTAGCCCCTGGTTTCCCACCGGTCCACTGACTGCCGACCTTATTTTAGCTACTTTATATCCCACTAACCAATCCAAACAGATATATAGCGGCCCTGTAGCTGCTTCGGCACTGCTAGCCTTATTGCTCGAGCCAAAGCTATTAATCTTCTTCCCTTTTTTCCCTCTGAGCGCGGCTACTGTTCACCCCAGTCCTGCTGGAAGTCAAGTATAGGTCATGGAAATGAATTTATGTTTAATGCAGCCATAATAGTTCAGTTGATTATCAGAGGCGTCTCCCTGTAAAGCATTTTGCCTTCTAGGAAAACCAAATGCTGCTGCCTGTTGACTGTACTTCATTTAATCGTACTGACCTCCACTTGGTTTTTATGGTTGGACTTTATACTGCATCATGTAGTTTCAATGTAAGGAAAACTGCACCACATGCATAAATTACAAACAACAACAGTTGATGTTTGTGTTTCCTGTTGTTCAAGTAGTCAGTAATTATGAAGAGGTAGGAAAAAAACAGACGAATTTCATCATTTCTGATGAATATAGATTTGAGAAACATGGCTATCAAGTCAATATCCGAGCCACATTTTGAGTATGTCTGTGTCATCTTCACATATCTATGAACTGAAAGTTTTGCTCATTTCTCTTTTCAACGTTCCCACAGCATGACGCCACCATCTCTCCGTCTTACAGTGCTCCTGCACACACCGTGTCTTTTGCTTGCCAAAAAATGTACATTTTTGTCTCTTCCACATGCTTGCACTGTCCTCTACATGACTTACTACAGTTTTTTGACACAGCTCCTCAAGCCTTCCCCTCAGCAATGATTTTCTTCTTCTTCTTGCCTTCTCTTAAAGTTTTAGAGCATGGTTATTTAAAATCACCTTTTCTCCATACAGGTAAATCTCTCTGAGACATGGTGTCTCATTTTCTAGAGCGATGTTTTTAATATACATATAAAACCTTAGTCATCCGTGACTAATACTCATCCAGCTTACAAATTATCCTCACTGAGCTGCGGATCTGTAGCTCCTACAGCTACCCTGGGCCTCCTAATGCAAATATGCATTATTCTCTGAATAATGCATATTTGCAGTTGTGCCACCATTTTCCTGTAACAAATGATGGTCTGAACAATGTCCCAAGAATTGTCCAAAACTATTGTCTTATATCCTAACTTTGCTTTAAAGCAAACTGTCCCTGACCTGGTGTGTTTCCGGTCTTCATAAAGTAGCTTAGCTGATCTTACCTCATAAATATTTCAGGGCTTTATGAACAGCCGGATGTGGGCTCCGTTAACTAATTAAGCGACTTTAGAGGGCTAGTTGGGTCCCCTGGATCTTACTTGGGGTTTACCGAGACAAGGGAGCTGAATACAAATGGAAGCCATGTTCTTTCAGCTTTTTATTGGCACATGTTGAAAATCAACATTTGCAAATCCTGCCATTTGCAAATCCTCGACTGCTTTGTTTTGGTCTTTCACGTTAAACTTTAATAAAAATACATAGATGTCTGTGGCTCTAACATGAAGTGTAGATATTTTTGCAAGGCAAAAGTGTTTTAGCAGCAGATTCTGGGAAGCAAAGCCTCTTATCTCTGTTGGTTGTATCACTTTACAGCTCTGTGCCACTCTGTTGACATTTCATGGGAGACTGAGTTTGTGCTTTCATACAGCGTTGATCTGAGAGTTTACATGCAAATGAGATACACATAATTACAGTGCTATCTGTTTAGGACAGGAAGATCTGTGTTTATCGCATCGAAATCACTTTATTTACGGTAGGAGTCACCTTTTTCTGCCTTATCCAAAGTAAAGCAGGGAGCAGCCAATGTTAGTTACGCAAACTAAACTGGCCTCAAGCAAGGGAGTCGGCACTCCTCCGTTTCATTTTCGAGAGATACTTGAAAATGCCAATTAGTTCACTTTTTGCTCCGTCTGCACTGTTTTAGAGTTTATATTATATACTATATGTTTTTTCATGTTGCTGTCACAAACGTCACTGTGCTTTTGGGATTTTATTTCATAGCTCAAGAGAGAATAGTTCAGTTTTCAAGAGCGATTACAGCAACATGAATTTAAAAGTTTTTTTTGTTAACAGTTCTGTGAATTTATGTTCACCCTTGTAATACGGAGAATCACCTTTTGTTGCATTTACAGCTGCAGGTCTTTCACGGTGTGTGTCTATGAGCTTTGCCAATTCTTCTTTGCAAAACAAGTTAAACTAATTTATTGAAGGTCATGAGTCTGGCTCAAAACTAACCACTGGGTTTTACATCTGGACGGTGACTGGGCCGTTCAGAGATGTTTGATGTTAAGTATGAGGAGTTAGAGTTAGAGTACTATTGCAATGCTCTTTAAGCACAAGATGGGACCCTACTTCATATTTAAATGTACACAGAAAGTTGTCATTGGATTTGAGGAAGCTTCAAGTCTTTTTTTTAATCATTCATGTAATCAGTAACTTATTTGTGTTTGTTGTGTTTCAGGGACGTCGGCCGGGCTACTTCTCCTTCCTGGATCCCTTCTCCCCTGGCGTCTGGCTCTTCATGCTTCTGGCCTATTTGGCCGTCAGCTGCGTCCTCTTTCTCGTGGCCAGGTACGGGTGAGCTTGGTCTTTGCAGAGGAGGATGGGAGAAAAGTACGAGAGGAGAACAAAGAGTTGACTACAGTGCTTGAAAACAAAAAGAAGACGAGTTGTTTGGGGGATACACAGAACAGGAAACAGGTGTCTGTTCCCTCACTTCTTTTAAGTTTTTGTGGTTGATCTGCAACACCACAGGGAAAGGAAACGGTCTGTGGTTCCAGCGACGGGTCGTTAGAACCACACTGCCACCTGCTGGCCAGGAAGAGTACTGTTAGATCTGCTGCTGAAATGTTACGACGAGATTAGATTGAACTTTATAAATTTCTTGGGAAATCGGTTTCCAGCTGCAGCAGCCAAATAGAAAGTTCATCAATAAATATAAAAAGAGGCCAAAATATTTTTCAAAAACAGGGAAAAGACTATGAGAGAATGCAAACATAGCAACAGCATCTTGATGATAAGGGTACCTGGATATACCTCAAACATGTTAAATGCATATACGGATGTTATTGTATCATTATTGTTAGATCTAGTAACAAAAGAAGTGTAAATTATTTTTGAATAACAAGCTGCAGGGTAAGTGTAAGTGATCCCAGATCAGCTGGCTCATAAAACCTCTAGAGAGCTCTCGGTTAATGATATGCAGCACAAATTATAAAATAACCTCAGAGGTTTCCCATATAGCTTTCCTAATTTACTTGTTTTGGAGAGAAATCACACAGTAGTTAAAATTTGAGCAAGATATCTGCAAATAATCTAATCTGTCAGTGTTGCAACACAACCGATTTTTCGTGCGTGTCCCATGTTGCTTTGTGCGTTCGAAATTCACAGCTGATTTCCCTGTGGTTAAAGCGAGCTGCACAGTGGGGATTGAAAAGAAAGCTGTTTGTCTCTCTGGAGAGCCAAGGTGACTTTGTTGTTGCTCCTTGTCATTTGCTCCTCTTTATGTCTCAATATCTGTGTGGCTCTTGGGCTTATTCACTCTGATTCATTCCTCCAGACTCTGAATGTTTGCACAACCTCCACCTTCTCCTTTTTCCCCTGCAGACTGACGCCGTACGAATGGTACAACCCTCACCCCTGTCTGAAGGGACGCTGCAACTTGTTGATCAACCAGTACTCACTCGGCAACAGCTTCTGGTTCCCTGTTGGAGGATTCATGCAGCAGGGATCCACCATCGCTCCCAGAGCATTGTCAACACGTTGCGTCAGCGGAGTGTGGTTAGTACTGGCAATTTTTTCCAGCTTTCAAATCCACAAATGTAACACGCGTTCAGCTCTGCTCTGACCTACTTTTGCTGCAACGTGAATTGCATTTCATCTTTTGTCTGTCCTTGCCACCACTCCAAGAATTGTTGTCGTTCTACTTTTATAAAAACGCAATCATGTCTTCAAAAATGCTTTACCATCACCTGTTTTTTTTTTTTTATGATGGCCGTAATACTGAAACAGAACTTAAGACCTGAACTGTAGTGTTCAGAAAAAACCAAAGGATCAAATAAATGCCCCCGTGTTTTATTCCATTAAGGTTCCATTAACATGACCTTGCTTTTATTTCCAAAAACCTCATCATTTTCATTGTAACCGAATGCATATTTGTGAAATGGCAGAAAAAAATATTAATGTCTTTTGCAAATGTTTTGTAAATAAAACCTGAAAAGTGTGGCATGCATTTGTATTTAGCAAACTAAAGTAAACCACCTTTGACTGCATAGATAAACTCGCTTCACTAAAAAGCTGACGTCTGGGAGAACGTGAGTTTTATTTTCGACACCAAGAAAATTTCAAATAAAACAAATTGAACTTTGCACTTGTTAAGCACCAAAACATAAAAAAGTTGTTTGACGTTGGAATATTTTTATGATGCACTACATAAAGTAGATGCATAAAACAATGACCTGGGAAAACAGGTACAAGAAATTTGCACCAACATGTTACAGAAATGACCCAGGAAATCCCACTGGAAGCAATTAAAGCTTCTCTTGGAAGTAAACTAACAGAGTTTTTACTTAAGAAAGGTGGGAAATTATAGTGTAGTGGTCCAGTTAAAAGTGACAGTGAAACATGAAAAATATAATATAAGGTTTGTGGTAGAGGCAATAAAGCATTATACTCCTGAAATGAGTAAATAAAACCTGAAAAGTGTTTATGAACATGTAAATAAATACAATTACATGTGAATACATTTCAAGTAAATGAATGAAAATAAATGATAAAAGTGAATCAACCAGGAAAAGAAGAATGTTAGATATAAAAAGTCTATTCATCCCTATTAAAATCCCAGGTTTCTTTAATGTTACAGAAAAAATCATTTCAGACGTTTTGATATTTATAATATGATCTACAACTTGTACATCTTAAGCGGATGACCGACTGAAAAACATTTGGAGAGGAAACATGGAAAATATGCTACAATAACATGGTTACAAATGAAACAAGATGAGATGGACTTTATTGATCCCAGAATTGGTCGATTCATATGCATATGTGTACGCAGTCTTGTTTGTTGAAGCACCTTTTGATTTTATTATGAGCATTCGGCCGTGAGGGAGAAGGACTTTATCTGCATGCCACATCTTGACTTGACAGCCTTTTCTGATCTTCCTCTTCTTTTCCAAAAGGCTCCACACTTGTCGAATCTCCTGTGCGCCGCCCTCTCACATCACACCACAGCTTTTCAATCAGATTCAGGTCCGGAGTCTTGCTGAGGGATTCAGAAACATTATTCTGCTTTTTGGACGAAGCTATCCTTCCGGTGGAGTGGATGCTTGATTTTGGTTGAGCTGTGAAATGAATTTCATTTCCAGCTTCCTCCGGAAGCACAAAAGTTCTCCACATACATTAACTATTTGGAGCTGTTCATAAAAATCCCTTCAACTCCTTCTAACTTTGCCCCAAAATCCAGATGAAGAAGCCAAACTTGCCCAAAGCATGATACAACTACCACTATGCTTCATCATGGGTGTGGTGTCCTTTTGGTAATATTGTATTGTTTTTTTGTACATACTTTTCGAAATTTTGGGCAAAAAGTCCAACACATCAGAACAGAACACACTTTCACGCCTCCGTTTGAAATTATAGCTGGGACGCATTTTTTATTTTGTTTTGGGGTGATAAAAATGTAAGACGTTGTTATCGTATGTATTACAGAGCGAAACAATTTCTACAGCTGCATTGCAGCTGCATAATGGAGTAACATCCTGTTCTTGGTAAAGTGGTGACATTTTACACTTACTGTATTTGAAACCGTCTGAATTTTTGGACTGTTCATCACTGAATCCTAATTTGTCTGTATGAGCATGTTGTATTGGTGTGAGCTACTTTTATTAGCTCACATATTTATGTGATCCGTTTGTCTTTTAAACTGTCTGTTGACATGAGGGCAACTGAACCGAACTGATCAGAGACAAATTGAAGGACATTTAAACTACATTTTATTTACAATTAACGTCCCTCCTTTTGCAGTGATGTTTAAACAATCCAGCTTGTTCGGTTTATTTTGGCCCAGTTAGCAAAAACTTTAATTCTTTAGTTTCCTAACAAAGTGAAATAATTTGTGTTGTTTTCTGTTTTTATTTTTGTTTGTTTGTTTCAAGCATTTTTCTCTGATTTGGGGCGGCTCTGGTATGTTTACTCCAGAGTTTCAGGACGTCGGTTTTCAAAAACCTCTTGCACATTTGAGACACTGTCTTTCTTTTCATGTCTGCTTTTGCATCCTAACCAACCATTGCCCCAGTTCTCCATCCATTTCCACCGACCCCCTTCATCCATCCAGCACCTCACCCACCGTGAAACCTCCTGCCGTGTTTTCTCCTCTCAGGTGTGGAGCTTATTTTAATCTTCCCACACTTTCACCACGATAATTTATCTTCATATAGCAGTCTGCTTTTTGCATAAATTCATAGATGGATACATATGTTCTTTATCTCTGCCCTCCTCCACAGGTGGGCCTTTACATTAATCATCATCTCCTCGTACACCGCCAACTTGGCCGCCTTCCTGACTGTTCAAAGGATGGAGGTGCCAATAGAGTCGGTGGACGACCTGGCGGATCAGACAGCGATAGAGTACGGCACCATGCATGGAGGGTCCACTATGACGTTCTTTATGGTGAGAGCTCGTATTATAGTAGCTTTTCTTTTTAACACATAATTTCCAGTGGTGGGGTCAGACAGGCATCAGTCTCATCCTGAGGTGGCTGCTTTTCATTTTGAGCGGTTCCTTTTTTGCAGTGGATAGCTTATACAACTTACAACTTCAAAGATTTTTAAAGGTAATAATTAGGTGCACAAGTTCCCTAGTGGATTTTTTTATAAAAAAAAATAATGTTGCTTCAGAGCACTCAGTTTTATCTAAATACATTGCATGTGTGTGTGTGTGTGTGTGTGTGTGTGCGCGTGTGTGTGTGTACGCGTGTGTGTGTGTGTGTGTGTGTGTGTGTGTGTGTGTGTGTGGGTGTGTGTGTATTTCTTTCTTCTTTATGCATATTTTCACTTGAGAAAATCCACAATAAGTTCAAATTTGAATTCTTGTTTCTGAAATCCATTTTATTTGTTCTTTGCGTTCTTATTTATACATCTAATAAATGATGAATAACCAACATTAACTATAAAATCTGAAACATGCACATGAAAACTAGATGTGAACTTGCCATTTTAACTTTGAGCTTGCTCTGACTTCCAAAACTCTTGAGATCAATAAGTCAGACATTAAGAGTTTGGATCCTCCTCATCACCTGCTTGTCTTTCTCCTTTTACCATAAGTTTTATTTCTGTCCTGCCTGCCCACTCCGCCATCCAATATCCTCCTCCTCAAGGAGTCAGTCAGCTGTCCAAATCCCATTCCAGCCTCTTTCATCTGCTGCATATTTTGACCTCAGACAGAGACAGAAAAAGACAGTGACAGTGAAGGACGGTGTTATAGAGGAGAAAGGAGACATTAGTCCTCCTCTCCTTGATGCTTTTACACTTACTGGAACCTGAATAACTCAGGGCAAAACCGGTTAAGAGCACATGTAAGAAAGGCAGGATATCATTTGAAGTCTTTGGTCTAAAATCTGTAGATACTCAAATTGAAACTGTTTGCGGCCAAAGGAGAAAAAAAAAAAAAGAAGCAGACGAAGCAGAATCACTGAATCGGAGTTTGAATAAATCCATCAGTCAAGAAAATGAAAAGGGGAAAACAAATAAAAACTCATCTCCACATCAGCAAAGCCAGAAAATGTTTATCTGCAGCTAATAAACCTTCGCCGCCTGACTTCTGCGGCCGACTGTTTGTTTATTCTGATCCGATCTCACCCCCGGTGCCGCCTTGCAGAACTCTCGCTACCAGACCTACCAGCGCATGTGGAACTTCATGAACTCTAAGCAGCCCAGCGTGTTCGTGAAGAGCACAGAGGAGGGCATCGCTCGGGTTCTGAACTCCAACTACGCCTACTTGCTGGAGAGCACCATGAATGAGTACTACCGCCAGAGGAACTGCAACCTGACTCAAATCGGAGGACTGCTCGACACCAAGGGCTACGGCATCGGCATGCCACTGGGTGAGAGGGGAACAGTGGGAGGGGAGAGACATTACAAATGAGAGCGAGCCGACATTTATTGGTGGAGTAAAAAGGAGAAGGAGGCTTGGCGTAAAATGACAACTTCAGAGGCTGAGGCTGATAGTTTCACCTAAATGTGCTGTAAAATTCACTGTGAAGCCTAGAAAAGGAAAAAGAAGAATGGGAGCATTAGTTGAAGAATGGTCCATAAGCGTTGCATTGGAGGGTTAAATTGAAAAAGTGAAGCTCCTGCATAGCCAAACAATTGGCTCCTATTATTGGACAAAGTGATGCAAAAAGTGAGAAACTAGCGAGACCTTCAGCCGGGCTTTTACAGAACAGTTTCTTTGCTAAGGGGAGACAGGAAGGGAGTTTAAAGTATCGCTCCAGATAAATGTTTCTGAGAATTTAGAAACAATTTTATTTGTACTTTGATCTCCTGCAGCATGAAAAAGAATATCTCTTCAGTAAATAAGACTTGAAATCTTTTGATGTTTACAAGATAAAAATTCAGTCTTTCTGTGGATTAGATTTTACACTTGACACTGGACATGCACTGTGAAATCAATTTCAGGTATTTCATCTTAAATCTGAACAACTCCTGAATTCAACGTTCATGTTTCACACTAAACTCTAAAGCCAACATGCTCTTTGGATCAGACTCTGATCTGAGTCTGATTTCCATCATTAGCCGTCGGGCAGGTGCTATCAAAACACAGCATATAATTTAGATCCATTAAGCAGGAATGCAAATACTGCCAATTAAGGAGGAAAAACATTAACGAAGATAAATGAAAGGTGCCAATTTACAGAGAGAACAGCACAAACATCCTGTCATATGCAAAACCTTTGAAGAGCCAAATCCTGGTATCAGAAGTACCAGTAATTCTGCAGAAGATATAAAAGTAGAAATACTTAAAAGTAGTTCATTTATAAAAGGTATGCAGGTGTTTTAATCTGCCGCATTTTTGGAGAAGTTCGATGCACACATAATAAGTGTTATCATTGTAAGTATTTTTATTAGTAATGTCCTACTCAAGACACTAATTAAAGTGTTGTAGGATCAAGAATTGGGTGATATTGAATACCGTTCCTGTTAAAAATAGTAAAATATCAAATACAGGCCTGAACTCAAAGTCCAGTAAAGTGATTTTGCTGACTCGTCAATTCATGACGCTGTGTTTTCTGTTTTTCTTGATGTCAGAAACTCTGATGTCAGTCTGCGTCACATAGTCACTGGTCTCTTGGTACTGGTGTCCAGCCCACTGGAGTTTGTTTGGATGGTAGAATGCCAGTCTATATCCACTGGCTGTAATTTCTTTACATTTAAACACATAAAATAAGACGTTATGCATCCATCATGACTAATTTGGACATGGACAAATTGTGTCAGCGCAACAACATGTTATGTTTGATGAAACTGCGTAAGGAGAGGATCTGCTTTCAGAATTGGACGCACACACAGACGAAGGTTTGACCACATTTAGTACAAACAAATGCTAAGTCTTTAGTGGACTCATGCCTTGCTCCTGCTCACCAAGTTTTCATGCAACTCAATGTGCTATCTGTCTTTTAAAGGGTATTTATATACCTAGTTTCACTTTTCATGAGCGAAAAAATGAATGGGATAATGAAACCACAGTTAAAAGGGAAAAAAAATGCATATCAGTGAAGTTCGTCAGGGATTTCTGACGTACAAACTACAAGTGGAAGATGCATTGAGTTCTTCTCTTTGCAATCTGCTGTTTTACTGTTCCACAAAGGACCTTCTCCCTTTCAGCTGAAGGAGGAGGAGAGGCGGCGTATAATCAGCTGATTGCAATCTGAAATTTATGCCACTAGGTGTGAGAGCCGTCGCTTCAATGAGCCTTTAGAAAAAAAAAACGGGGACCGACGCAGGATTGTTCAGTCAAAAGGCCTGCCTCTGATTTTATCTACAAATGAACTGCCAAACCAACTTCAGCCACACAGATATAGGCCTGTGTGAAAATATGATTATGTTCTGCATCGTAAAGTTCTGCAGGTTTCAGAAGCTTTTCAAGCATCCGATGTAAGAAACTTTTCCTGTTCTGCCTTTTCTCCGCCCTGCAGGGTCCGTGTACCGCGATGAGTTTGACCTCGCCATCCTCAAACTTCAGGAGGACAACCGTTTGGAGATCCTCAAGAGGTTTTGGTGGGAGGGTGGCAAGTGTCCAAAGGAGGAGGACCACCGGGCCAAAGGTTTCATTTTTCTTTTGAGGGCAATCCTCAGTGTCATCAATCACCATTTGCCTCGTTGTTCCCTCGTTTCCTTGACCTTTGCCATTCCCTCAGGTCTGGGTATGGAGAACATCGGCGGGATCTTCGTGGTGCTCGTGTGCGGCCTGCTGGTGGCGATCTTCATGGCTGTGCTGGAGTTTGTGTGGATGTTAAAACAGGCCCCAGGGAATGAGGTGGGAAAAGCTTATTTGACCTTGACATACTTTGCTTCCTTCCCCTGAGAAGGGCCGTGAGGTTTTACATTAACGGGTAGCATCTATTCTTCCCATGTGAGGTCAATGCATTAATAATCGGCTGTCAGTGCAGGTATCTGGCCTTTTTCAAGGAATATTTTTAAAGTGTACAGTGATGAAGCGTTTCCTCATGCAAGAGAGGATAAATTAAAGTTATGCTTCTGACCTTAGAAGCTTATTTGCTTCTAAGGTCTGGAAAGAGGCTTGGAAAACATTCATTTCCAAATGTGAATCGTTTGTGCCTTGAAGTATTAATGGACTCAGACCTGTATGCAGTTTCACGTCTGTTCCTTTGCCCAGAAACCTTTGCATTCGCTCTGAGAAGCGCTGTGCAGCTTTATGGACCTCTTTGAACTTCTCAGATGTTTTCAAGTAGCACCCGTAAACTTTACTGTATTTTATTGGGATTTAAGGGGGACAGAACAACAGCATATAGTTGTAAAGTGGATTTAGAACTGAAGTGAAGAGGAAAAACCGTTTTTACAAATGACAGTATAAAAATAAAATGTTTGATGTATTGGTATTAAGTCCTCCTCGCGCAATGCTTTGATGCAACAACAGCTGCAAGTCTTTTTTTTCTCTTTCAGATTTTTATATCACAATGCTAAAGAAAATTGCCCTTTGATATTTGCTAAATAAATTAGTGCGCCCTGCCTCCCACATTAAACTCTAATAAAATAGTTTGAAGTTTTAGTTCAATGCTAAATATTTTTTTAAAAAAAAGTCCAATGCCACCAAACTGGTGGGGAATATTGATGTGTGGATGTCAGAAGTAACACTAACATATTAATATGTAGAATAAATGTGTTGTGATTCTTTGTATTTGTTGCTGCTATCCAGTCATAAGGATAACCATGAAACCTGTGTGTGTTCTGTGTGTCCGTGACGTCCGTCAGTCTGTCCTTACCGAGTCAGTCAGTCAGTGACTTGTCTGGCTTCTCTCCATTTCATCCTCTCTTATCCCCCCTCTACCCTTTTCTCTTTTCTTCCCCCCCCCTCTTCTCGTGTGCGCACGCAGCAGTCAGTGTGTGAGGAGATGCTGCGGGAGCTGCACGGGATCGTGTTGTGTCGCGACAGCCTGCAGGTGAGGCGGCGGCGGGCGGCGTCTCTGATGCGGCCGCGACCTTTGCCCCTGGAGGAACGTCGCGCGCGAGCCGCCGCCGTCAGCCTCAGCAACGGCAAACTGTGCGCAGGTACCGGCCTCCCCGAGCCGCTCTCCCACAGACTGGCGCAGGAGGCCGCCCTGGTGGCCAGGGGCTGCAGCCACATCCGGATTTGCCCCGAGTGCAGACGCTTCCAGGGACTGAGGATGCGTCCCGCCGGGGCCGGCGAGGCCCTGCCCTCTCCCACGCGCAGCGAGGAGAGCATAGAGTGGGACAAAACCACAAATAGCAGTGAACCTGAATAACACTAGGAAAATCCAGTCAGACTGACTTTTCCAACATACACCTCTCTCTTTTTTCCAGGGATCAAAGACCATGTGGTATTTTTATCCAGCCATTCTGAGCTTGTTCTTGAAAAGCAGGACAATGCTGCAGACTTTGTTTTGCCCTTGCAGCAACAGCCTAAAGTCAGATTTTGAAATGTTTTTGGATGATTTTTGTTTTCCTTGGTCAGAGGAAAAAGAACTGATGAGCGTGTCTCATTGCGGTCTGTCCCTGGAGGCCCTTTGTACCCTGTGAAGCAGGACAGACAAAAACAGCTACGGGGCATTTGTACTATGCAGTATTTCCAGTCATTTATCATTGTGCGGTTCATTTTTTTTTATATTTCTGTCCTCTGTTTGATTATTACAACTAAATATTGTTATTCTATTCTTTACAAAAATAATAAACCACTTGTTTTTTTAGTCTGACAGTCACCTGTATGAAGATGTACCGCATCCAATGTGCTGCGAAGGAGAAGGAGGTTGAAGCAAAGTCATCCTTTAAACCTTTTTCTTTTAAAAGTGCCAAAAAACCATGAGTGTTTCCTTGTGGCTAAACGAAGCACCACGGCCTTCAGAAAACAAAACAAATTCAGCTGAACCAAGGAAATAAACATGCAGACGCACATCAGCTTGTTTTGTAGTGACACTATTCTATAAAATAGAATAAAATAACCGTTTATTATCCCTGAAAGACAGCGAAGCGCGGCGTTGGTGGGAGGTCGAATCAATCGCATTCTGATCAAAATATAAGGTGGTGACTGAGGTTCAACATTTTCTAGAGAGATGTCCGTCTATTTCCGACTTTCTTACGCTGCTAACACTCTTTATTGTCTCGGCACATACAGTGGTGTCTTTACAAGTGCTTTTCTTTTTGCAGAGCTACAAACATGAAGAAAGTGTTTTCTTCATTGGGTTGGAGGGCGTTTTTTCCTACACTGTGCAGTAAAAAGGAATCTGCATTTTGTTAGGCTTTAATGGTTCAGATCAATTAAAAAGACTGAATATCAGACAAAAGTAAACTGAGACAATACAGAATGTAGTTTTCAAGTAGTGATTTAATTCATTCTCCCGATACCAACATTGTCTTATTTGAAGCTGTCACCGTCGCTCTTGTTAACTCATGAAATAAGTTTAATTTCATGGACTAAGTGCAGGCCAGAGGCAGCTTGATCACTGCTTGTCCTGTGCAATAAAGAAGTTATGTGACTGTCTGACAACATGAAGTAACACACTATCTTATGATCTACAGAAATTCAGGAGCAAAAGAGAAACAAAGGAGTGAATATCCATCAGTGTCAAAATAGTTTTAAAAATCACATTTAAGATTTTTGGAACCACAATCAGTAAAACAGAAAACTTGGAACAACAGGGAACTTTTTTGAAGAAGCAACATTGAAGAAGTCCAGACCTCACTTTCCCCAGTGAGAGAGAGACACAGTGAGAGAGAGAGAGACAGAGAGAGAGAGAAAGAGAGACAGAGACACAGACAGAGAGAGAGAGACGGAGACACAGACAGAGACACAGACAGAGAGAGGTGGGATAAGAACAGCATCCAAGGGCGAGTACCAAGGGGAAAACAGCAGCAGGCAGAAAGGAAAAATAAATATCATCTTCATGATCCCAGAAACGTTTTGGAAAATGTTCTGTGGATTTACGAGGCAAAAGTAGTTTCTTAAAAGGTGTGTGTCGTTAAAACTAACAGCATTTCAGAAAAGAACATCATGCACTCGATATTTAAATATGGCTGCCTTGTTTTGCAGCTGGTTTGCTGCTTCAGGACTTGGGACGACTTGCCGTTATTGATGGAACCACGAATTCAGAGAGTATCCGGTTGTGAATTTGTGATAGCGAGCTCAAGGACTTGTGTTTTTAACTGGCTTAAAACATGTTTTTTAAAGTCTTGGCGAGGAGCAGTCTAATTAAAACTGAGCTTAAACCTGAGTGAGACGCTGTTGGACATGAATAGGACATCATGCTTGAATACCTTTTAGTTTGGCTGAATTAAATTAAGAAAAGTTGTTCAAAATTCATCTATTGTGATGTAATCAGTTACATCCGGTCGTTCCCACCAAGCCTGATGGCAAAACTAGACATTAGGTTTATAGGACACAAAGAATCATTTCAAAACAACAATGTAACATGAGGTTGAGTGATATCATTGTGTCAATGCTATGACATTTCTGCAGCATTTTCGTTCCATTTTGTACCAATAGCACCTGTTTAAAACTGATTTATGTTTCTCTGAGTTAAATTATAAAAGAGGCAACTTGACTTAGCTGTAGATCAAATGACATAGAACGGTAATGTTATCCTTAAAGACGTATAATCTTTGTACATTCTGGAAATGCAAGGCGCATATGTGACGGAGGCAGTAAGGCATTTTTCTAGCGCTAGTTTTCTGCAGATGTCGTTTTCCGCAGCATCTATGGAGTAAAAATGACTTGTTTGTCGTTTTGTCCCAGAAAATGGCTCTGCTAGGGGATCATCCTGAACCAACCTACAACAGCATTTTGGATTCAGACCATTCGGTATTTTGGACTAAAACGATTTTTTTTAATTTTTGCATTTATCCCAGTTGAAACTTTTTCAGGGGGACTGAAGATGTGAGAATGTCGAACAGCATTTATTCGCAGAGGTGCAACGAAAACCTCCGCAGCGCCCCTGGAATGTGGGGCAATTTTGGCTCTTGTTGCTTGAATTTCATTAAACATCTGTTAATGGAGCAGATTAATTTTTTAAGTTTCATTCCATTGGGAGAAGCTTGGAGTGATTTTGCCAAAGTTATAGATACAAGACATAAACGAATCAGTTCTATTGCTCACAATAAATCACAAGGTTTTGGGTTTTTTATATAAATATATAATTTCCATGCAGGAAACGTTTTGCGATTGGTCTTTTAGGGTTAACAATCCCTGGGAGATTTAAGGTCGAGGATAATTTAGTTCTGGAGACAAAAACGTTCAGGTCAGCATCATGGAAATATCCCTTTAGTGCCACAACATTTTTGATTCGTTCCTCATTTTATTAGATTTCCACAACAGTTGTTATAAATACCTGCCGGTGATGAACACCGTTTTTGTTCCGCACATGCTGAATGAAATCAGGTCCCGTTTTCTGCTGTTGAAATCATAACTCTTATATTTTTGCCTTCATGAGAAACTAGTGACCAACCAAAAAGCTCTTGTCAAAGAAGCTTTTACTGCAGCAGTTTTTTCTTTTAAGTGTAAAACGGTTGGCGCTTTTGTTGAATGTGCAGTTTTACGAGCCCCTTAGAGAAGTATTTTGCTTCTGATGTGTTTTGACATTTTTCGTACTTTATTGAAGCTGCAGAAGCAGAAAAAAGTCATTTGTTCTTTGGAATGAGTGACTTGGGGAAATACAAACAATGATTCAGCCACTTTTCTTTCCCTTTCCAAAGAGTTTGATGTCAGAAAAGAATTAAATAAAAATCTAATTAATCACACAAACAGTTTGCCGTGTTAATCCCTAAATATCAATTTGAGAATCATTTGTAAATGTCTGTTGGAATAACATTTGCCCGTTTGCATTTTACTACAAATGAATCCAGGAGGACTCTTAGTTATTATGGGAGTTCAGTCGCTGCTTTGTGATAACCTCACTGACCCAGAGGGCAGACGGCTGCCTGTCCTTATCGCTGATGTGCCGTCACTTTACATCGGCACGTCACAATCTGTCAATCACTCTCATCCCATGTTGTTGTGAGAAGTTTTGCTGATTTTTTTCCCCCTGTTTTTGTTTATCTCAAATAATTCAGACCCTCAAACGCATTTTACCGCCAGGCAAAGATAAACCATTTTAATGCAAGAAGATGTTTTCAAAGTGCATTTTTGCTTGAAGGAAAATTTTAAAAAAAAACTTTATCCAAACCGGGCTAAGAGGTAATCCACTTTGATCCACTTTGGTTGAGTCGTGCTTAAATTGTTGCTAACCAAACAGCGCTTTTGGAAAGCTGAGTTCATTTAAACTAGTCCTGTCCAAGCCTGCCAGATCTGCAGAACCAAGAAATGTCTTAAATAGAACCTGTCTGACAACATAATACAGGCAATACAATGAATCACAAAAATATGATTATTTTGGTTTTACAAATTAAGAAACATAGGACAGTGATGAACCTTCCCAGAAGAGGCTGACCTCCCCAAATTACTCAAAGAGGACATTAAAAACTCATCCAGGAGGTCAGAAAAGCTCCCTGACCTGATTCGACTGAACTGCTCTGGTATGTCCTCAAACCGACAGTTTATGCTTGAAGCAATCCCTCCATGTGCCTGAATTTAAAGAGGAGAGCTATTAGGCTTAGGGTGCAATTATTTTACCAGTGAGTGGTGCTCGGATTGCTGTTTTAAGCTCATAAATGGAATCGTTGTTTGAAAACAGTTTGTATTTATTCAGGTTTTCTTTGTCTGATGACAAAATTAGTTTTAGTTTTTGAAATATTTCGGCCAGCAAGGGTTCAAATCTTTTCACGGCACGGCAAGATGCCATTTCATGACAGCTTTAAATGAAGGTGCAGCATTCGCCTCCCTGTCACTTCAAGCCTCCATCTTGTCAGAATTTCCTCTCCTCCTTTAGAGCAAGCAAGAGAAACATGGTTCATTTCACGAAACATCAGTCAGGTTCAAATGTCTCTTTGTGTTTTTTTAATGCACATTATCTGTCCATGATCTGCTCCGGTGTTTTTTGTTTTTTCTTTCATTCAAACAAGCCTGCTCACAAAACTTATGTAAATACAGTGTAATCAGTGCAGTTCCTGGTAAACGTCTATTGTGGTATTTTTTTTTTTATTCAAGAGTAATTATTGTTTTGACGTTTGTGTTAATGGAGCAGCATTGTACACTCCTGTGTTTTGTTTGTTTGTTTGTTTGTTTGTTTTTAATTACTGGAACCCTTCTCATGGACAGCTACATTAACTAGTTTAATGAAGAAAGAAAATCCCAAGTGTCCAAATGTGTACATTTCTTTGACCGTTTAGCAAAATTAATGAGTCCGTGCCAGAGAAGAGAAGACCCAAATTTGATAAAGGTCTATAAAAGCCGTTTTCATCCACTTGCTGAATGTTACTAAGAAGCAGATGAGAGTGCGAAGGCTCTTTCTGCTCTCAATGCAAACTTCTTAAATGCTGAAAACATTTACAGAGGTGCTAAATCAAGCGTAGTGGGAATGAGATTGCCAATTACCTTGAAGGCACGGAGAGCAGTGGAGTACGAATTAAAACAAATCCCACCGAGACTCTGGGCGACCTTCTCCGGGAGAGAGCTGGCACTGTTTGTGCTTCTATATTTTATATGCTTTATTTTTTTATGTTGACATTTTATTTCATTATAAATACATTTCTGGAAACAACGTCCATTCTCTGGGCTTCTGGTTTGTCTCGTTTGTGCTCTGATGGATTTGACCTCGGCAGCTGTTTAGATCTGTCACGCTGACAGCCTCCTGAGTGCACTGTTTTGTTTTGTTTTGTTTTTTTTAAGTTTGTTTTGTTTTCTCTAATACAGAGCCTTTCTAAAACTATGCAATGAGAAAACCCACTGAACGTTTTTCACATTTCGTCACATTACAACCACAAGCTTCAGTGCGTCTCTGGGTGATTTTCTGTGATACGTCAGTGCAAGCGTCTCATAATTACAAAGTGGAAGAGCAATGATTCAAAATTTATTATTATTATTATTTACAAATAAAAACCACACAGCATAGCTTTCATACGGGTTCACCCCCACGTACTCTGGTATTCCTAAATAAAATCCGGTGCAACCAGCTGCTTTTAGAAATGGCCTGTAATTGTTAAATAGCTTGAAATTGTGATTGTGAATATTCATTTTAACCGAACTGTACTTTGAACTAAACCTGTCAGTGTATGTTTAGGGTCCTGCTGAAAGATGAACCTCTGCTCCAATCTAACAATGTTCGACAGCATAGCCTTCATTTAGCACCAGCAATCCTCCCAACATGAAAATATTTAGCTTGATAATTATACTTTTGGTTCTAAACTGTCAAGAGGCAGACCACACATTTCAGGTTTTTGGTGGTACAAAAAAAAAAATGCAGGAACTGGGTATTATGGGTGCTGTGGTGGTGCAGAGGCAAAGCACCATCTGTGCATTGAGGTCCTAGTCCTATTGGCGGTGGTCGAAGGTTCAATTCCCTGCCTGGCGACTCTTGCCGCCTTCTCTTATTACCCTGTCTCGTGTCGATCTACTTTCAAATAAAGGCCACTAGAGCCAAGAAAACATTTTAAAAAAAGAAACCCGGTTTCACTTTTCTCCAAATGAAACACTTATTTGTGTTTTTGTCACACACACAAAAAAAATCCACTGTAAAATCCGTCAGGCTTTGTAGTTGTAAGATGACAAAATGTGAACCGGCACAGGGAGTTTCTGCTCTCTGGCAGGACGCTGTGAGCGCGAGGCGGTGGGCCGTGTTAGAACCAGAACAGAACCAAAACAGAACCAGAACAGAACCAGAAGCGCCTTCCTCTCTTCTCTCTCCCAGAGCCCGATTAGCATCCGCGCACTCCAGAATCCTTTGAGCAGCTGACAATTTGTGTGGGCAGGGAGTCTTAACACAGGCTAATGAGTTTAACAACTCATCTGTGATTTAAGCATCCACCGGCTTGTAGTTCATCTGCCGCCGTGATTTTCAGCGGATATTCCGGTCTCCTCTCAACCATCAGACTTGCACTTTAATTCAGACCGCTCCTTTTTGTCTTGCCTGCATCCGACTCTCTCTGCTCCAGCACTGCAGATGAAAAGTTGTGTCCAGTGCATCATCGGCCTGTCACGTTGCTTATCTACAGCATTCACACGGCAGCGTGAGCCTTTAAGCTCCGACACACACAAATACTCGCCTCTTCCTGCATGTCACCGTCACGTCAGGTTTATATCGCTGTGCTTCTTCTGCCTCTGGTGATTTAGCTCCATAAATAAAATGCATCTATTTGCTCACTGCTTCCTGCTGCTGCTGCTGCCGGATTTATGGAGGCCGTGATGAGCACTGAGAGCCTGAAGAGATGTGTGTGAAAAGGTGCTTCTCTCCTCAAGCCTGCAGCTTGTTGCATATCTACAACCAGTTACCCCGTGTCTAATAGTTATTATGCAAGGACTTAAGAGATACCGCGCTCTGACTTTAATGTATTTTATCGCGCTCGAAGCACCCCGAACAAATATCGGCGTCCCTCGGGGAACAGATTTGCAGCTTGCCACAGTTCCAGCTGTTTCAAACTTTTCGGAATGTTGCTCAGACTGTCGATGCGAACAACTTTAGGTAAGTAGTTGGTTGAGGTATTTATGGTTGACAAAGTCAGCTGTTGGACGACCATTAGAGCCACTGCTGTAAATAATTTTGATGTTTGAAGAGGTCATGATGTCACGGGCTGCATCAAAGTTCCCTTATCGTTTCTGAAGAGAAACTAAAGTATGGCAGATCCTGCACGGTGTTCAACAGAGGATTGGAGACATTTTACCTCAAATTAATGTTATTTGAAACAAGACCCACCTTAAAGCTAAATGTCTCCTTTTTGAAGAATATATTCTTTACATATTTGGTAAAACTGTCACTATGTCATGACACAGGTGAAAAAAACAAACAAAACCAAGCTCCCTCTCCCAGTGCAAATTTCAGAAATGCACAACTCGGTCAGAAACAACCAATCAGAGTCGGCTTGAGGATGTTAGCGCTGACAATCAAGCTCATGTACACACTTCTAAGCTATCGCGTCTTCCTGATAGCAGAGCATGCCATGAATGCACCGATAATGGTGGACAAACAGTTAATAATGGCAAGTTGTTACTCATTGAGGAGCTCTTACATGAGCATGATTGACAGCTCTAAGAGTGTCCCCCTAGGCTTTGATTGGTTGATCTTAACCAGCAGCATTGCAGCTCTTCAGGGAAGAGGCGGAGGAGTTTGGTTCTTTCACAGATTATCTGTCACAGTTTCAACAAATATGCAAAAACATATTTCTATACAGTCGTGTAGTGCACCTAATGGGGTTTATTGCAGGAAAGCTTGACCTTCATTTCAGTCAAGTCACTACATCACTAGAACTGATCATATTTTATGTTTGTAGCAACAGAAAAATGTCTTTATTTGCCGACTTGCCTCCTTATCAGCTGGTTGGCATTTAGATTTCCTCTAATTCTGCAGTTCTCCCACATAGATCTCCTTTCTAGAGTTGATTCCTTTCTCCACCATCCTCTGCATGTTGGATGTGTAAATACGACTGAAAGAATCAGGCCTGCGCTTCATGTCTTATTTATACACCAGTAAAACAGGAAGTCGTGAATTACTATTTAAAAGTTCTTTGACGCAATTTAGAAAAACGCCGCAGTTTGATGTGTTGCTCCACTGCAGAACGATGTGCATTTATTTGAAGTGTTTTCACACAGTTTATAAGGGTTACCGGTGTTTGTGCAGCTGCTGTATGTCCCACAAACTGCCTGCGTGTCCAGGGAACCAAACAGCAAAGCCTTTTATTTTTAGGCTTTTAGGTTTTCTATGTCTTTACTTTTGCATTCATTGCGACTCTGTTTCGTTTTGATCGCAGCCATTCATCCGTCCAAGATCGCGTCACTTTGCGCTACTGCTGGTTCCTTTCTCCTGTCTGACACCAGAGAAGCTGAATGCCGGACGCAGTCGAGCGAAAGGTTACAAATGACAGGCTGCATTTTATCCCCTCAACAATTCTGGTGCCAATTTAAAGCAATGTCTCACTTTTCCCGCAGTCGCAGCCTCCTTGTTTGTTGTGCGCCAAGACGCGGCTCTTTGGACTTGAGCGGATTCATCACGAGGCTTTTCCGCAGTCTTTTGTTCTCCGAACAGTTGTTGAAACGCGTTGACCAAAACATCTTGACATTGCTTGTCTTTCAGAGAAATAAAAACGGAGCTCCGTTTACTTTGCTTTGTTCTCCTCCCCCCCCAGCTTTTCATTCCCGCCCGGATCGATTGGAGCCACAGATGACGAAGCGCGGATTATAGTGTACCTCTGTGTGTTTTGAGTGTGTGGTGGGGGTGTGTGGGATGAAACATTTCTGTGTATGAGTGTTTTCCATTGCATTTCTCGCATGCACTGGTATCCACGGAAAAATCACTGTGTGGGCATCTTGATTCATCAGCTGGAGGCTCTCTCTCTCTCTCTCTCTCTCTCTCTCTCTCTCTCTCTCTCTCTCTCTCTCTCTCTCTCTCTCTCTCTCTCCCCTTATGCATCATTTCCCATAAAGCTGGCCAAAACGCTGCAGACAGCCATGTCAAATTGAAGGGCAAATAAAGCAGACAGCCTTTTTACAGACATGAAGACGACTCAGTGCTAAGCACATCAATTTTTACAGAAGAAAAATAAATAAATAAAATCGGAAAAGTCGATGCTAGAGACAATATTTTTGCAAAACTGTTCTTACCGCTTACATGCTGTCGTGCCACTGGAGGCCAACACAATGCACTGGGTGGTCATGAGCTGCATGGTAAAGGACTTCACAAAATCTTAATCATTATTCAACCCCATCCCTCTTGTTTTCACCCGTGGAAAAAAAAAAAGCAAAAACACTCAGTGGCAACGTCATGCAGTCCTCCAGCAGGCACAGTGAAGTTTGTCTGAGTCGTTAAAAAGATGAACCGAGCTTTGAAATTTGTAAGACAATCTTCTCCCATCAATTATCTTTATCTTTATCTTTTTTTTTCTCCCCCCACAGTATTTCAATTGGGAGTAAATCACTTTTGGGTTTCCTCACCAGCAGGTGCACATCCTGCTTATCTAGTTTTAATTACTCAGATGGCTCCAGTCAGTCCTATTAAACTCCAAACACACACACACACACACACCATCTGAGGACAGCGGCTCTTTGTGGTTTTCAAGGAAAGAAAATATTGGTTTTCACATAAAGGCCTCTCGAGTTAATGTTTTAATTGGTCGTTAGAGCTCAGTCTTATCCTAATCCCTGTGTAAATGATTCATTACCCCACAGACCAGAGGGACCAACAGCTCAGCTCCGGAGTCAAGAAAAAGATGCACAAATGGCAGCCTCAGAAGTTCAATCTGTTCATCTCTCTTGCTGCAGGGAAGGGAAGTTTTATCAGTGCCGGGCAGCTAAATCATTTTTCCTGCATCTTTAACTCTAATTGTGCCTTTCCCTGGCTGTTTTCGTCTGTGTTTTGCCATTTTAACTTTGTTTTAAAGTTTACTTTTCATATAAGATTTCAGTTAGTTTCCCCCTTTGCTTACTTCTTGCATTACTGTCTGCAGGACTGTTTTTGTGTTTCCACATAAAAGTGTTCGTACTCTCCACAGACTCCACAAACGTTGATGTATTTTTTGGTGGAAGTTTTAATTATTAGGCCAACAGCGAGCCGTGTATAACTTTAAGACTCAAACTCAGCCAGACTGGACACAGCGTGTCTGTAAAAAAAAAGCAGTTTCCAAGTGATGAAATAGATTCTGATTTAGATTTGGTTCCGGTCGTGCTTCAATCTAAACCCGTCCAGACGGAGACCTGGACTCTCCTGCAGCCTCTTAACAGGTTTTCCACCAGGATCACTTTGCTTTTAGATTTATTCACCTTCCCATCGACTCTGACCAGCTTCTCCACCCTCACTGAAAAAAAAAGGCATGAGCACTTCATGAATCTGAGGCCACAAATCATAACTTTAGGGTTGTGACATTGTTTCATCTGAGCTAAAAGGTGGATTTGAACACATCATCCGGAGGCACCATAAGCCATCAGGCTGCTTCTCTGGTGAAATTTCTCCCATAGATTTATGAGGCTTCAACGTTTTATATAGTTTTTTTTTTTTTTTTAACCTAAACCCACTTTAAAGTCTTCAATAGCTTCATTCCTTTATTCTTTATTGTCTGGAGCGTTTCTTGGTTTTATGATGGTGATTATTCCCTAATGTTTCTAATAATTACATGACTTCTAAGTTTTTTCTGTGTCTGGATTTTATTTTATTAAAGTAAAAGGAACTGAATTCAATGTTCTTATTTTTTATTTCCAAAAACGATGCATGGGTATTTGTGTATTACATAAACCCCCAATGAAATACTATGGATTCAGTAGATATGACATAACAAAATATGAACAGAAAGGGGGAAAAAAGAAAAAGGTTGCAAAAATGGTGCACAAATACGTTTGCATGGTTCCCCGTTAAACAGAAGCAAGTCAACATTCTCCAGTCCGATTTATTTCTGCAGAAATCAGACTGTGATATCCTGCATCTCCTGACTCACAGGCAGTCATCTGCTACCTCTAGTGGACACTGTGATGTATTACAGCCAACCAGTGATGCACTTCTGAATCCAAACGTAATAATAATAATAAAAAAAAGACATTTCTTAATTCTGACCAGATAAACATCTATATACCGTCTGTGTTGATGCTTGCTGAAGTGACTCGTAGGACTTTAGTTGATTATGTTCTTAGAGCTGAATTAACTTTTTTTTTTTGTTTTAAATTTTATTGCCAGCACTGGAAGATCTTCACAGACAAACTTCCTAGGATAATTTTTGTCCCCTCACATTATTGAAATGTCCAATGACTCCAATATGTTAGGAGGATTCTGTCACTTGGTGCTCAACATTTTTTGCACTGAGTCTGCAGGTGCTTGTGTGGGACCTCTTGTGCTTCGGTTTCCTCCCATGCATGTTTCTAAACTCACCGTGAGTGTGTGTGTGTGCATGCGTTGTTGGGGGATTACCTTTTGTGTCTTTCAATGCAATGCCCTGCATGCTAAATCTAATGTCCTAAAAGAAAATCTGTTTTTATTACAGCAAAAAAACCCCAACAACTTTATTCTGAAATGTTTTACAAATCTGACTTTTATTCTGAGCACATTTGTTCAGGAACTAAGAGAATCTACGTCAAACAAGAACAATTTGAAGCGAAAAATCACCCCCATTTTATTGCTTCCTGTATTCTTTACTTCTTGTTCTCAGTGGTTCAAAAATGACGCGACACACACGTCTACTTTTCACAGAAATTCTCCGAAATAGGGAAGAGCCGTGAAAATGCCGATCAAGTAAAGCAGATTTGCGTTGAAGTCAGCAAATGGTGGCAAGATAATACCTCTTCACCAAATCTGACCTGACATGGCTTTTAAATCAACTTCATTTCTAATATAAACTCAGAACCTGACATGATGCTTTGACAGGAAACCTGCAGTAAGCAGTAAAGTTTTCAGGTTAGGTTTTTAAAGAGCCCCTTTCTGCACATCCAAGGTTCCCGGAAAGTTGGTTCCCAAGCTGAGGAGCAGGGACCTCATGACCCCAGGGCTCTGGACCCGCCATGCAACCCTGAAATGTTTTTAAAGCCAGGACCATCTGGTGCCTTATGGACCTGTAATAAGATTTGAAAATCTATCCTTTCACAAACATGGAGCCAGTGCAGTGGCTGAAGCACTGATGTGATATCGCAAGCGATCCAGACTCTCCTGCAGAAATCATCAGGAAAGTAGATACAAGCTGAGCTTTTTTTTTTTTTTTCTTTTCTTTCGTCTAATCTGATCTCCCTTCCCCTTTAAGACCTTTATCCCCAATGAGTTTTACGATGGAGCTGATGTTAATTAGATTCAACGTCTTGCTGGAGAGGAAAGAATTGATTATAATTACATATTAAAACCCTTTCTGTGCAATCGCAGGCTGAACAGCTCTGGGCTGACCACTTACCTGTGAAGCCCAGGAACATTTGCATGTCTGGACGTAACCACTCAGGACAACAATGACTCCATCTCTCACCCAATTACATTTCAATGAAAATTCCACTTTAATGAACATTGCTCGCCTAATCCTTACTGACAGATTGGAAGGATATTATATGGTTATGTTCGTATGTTACATTCATTATGAACAGGATTATTTAAAAGGGCGTTTGTTGTAGAAAAAACACTCCCATATTATAGTCATTCAAACATTATAACATGATTTCCTTCAACAGATAAACTGCAGTTGTACGAAATTAAACTATACAAATATTCTTCCTCTAATGATGTTTTTCTCCAAACCTCCTTTTGACAATAAAGTCTTCTCACACTGGAGTTTGTTGTCACATTTATAATATATAGTAGCTTTAAACTGGATCTTCTGATTCTTGCCAAAATGTTAATTTAAAAAGTTCAGTGTATCAGATGAGCTTCTGGTCCCATGTCAGGTCTTAGTTGGATTAAATCTTATTTCTTTACAATATGCCTTTTCAGATACTGCTTATCTGCCTCAGATACTTTTTAGCCCTATTCTAACATTCTCTAGTGATTTGGTTGCATTAATATATTAAACAAACATGCCCCATAACAATTTGCTAGATATCAAGAAGGGGATAAACCCCCTTTTTATTAAGCTGTCACTGAATACTCTCCCATTTAAGGTCAAATAATCTAAACATCCCTAAATATGTTTGCTGCTGAAGTCACAAGCCTGCTGTTCAGACAAGCTTAGTCCCATCGCACTGCTGCTCGAGAGTCACACGTTGTTCTTTATTAATCCTCACATAACATGGATCGACTTCACAAAACGTTTATCTAACAGCGCACGCGAGAAGAAATCCCAAACCACAGGACGCCACTGAGGAAAGCTGGAAGAGGGGATTGTTGTTCCCTCACAGATGTCTGACCAAACCCTCAGAGGGCCGTTTACTGCTCTCCTCACGTCCCTTTGTGTTAGTTTCTATTGGAAACCGCGTTTCGACGCGCATATGCAAACCTGTCAGTCAGTTTCCATGTCATCCAGCTTGTGTTTAAAGTTTGCTTTGATGGCGTCTTCCCCCTTGTTCCATCATGTTATTAGTCAGCTCCATCAGAGCCACGGCAATGCAGAGCACCACTTTTAAAATCCTCAAGTGACATATTTCTCCTGTCTTGGCACCTTTGTTTGAAAGTCCTGACGCTTTTCGGCTTAGAACGACAACAACGACTGTGTCATCTAGACTATGTGACACTTAATTACCCTCATTGTTGTAGGTAAAGCAGCAATCAGCTTATGTGCCGGGCTAATTAAGCTTTCTCTTGCTCAAAAACGGTCTTAACCTTGGCCAACATGGCTGCGGTCTGGACTCAGAGGGATTGACATGTTGCTTGGGTTTTTAACGAGAAGATTTTTTTTTTTCTTCGTGCTCTGAAGTATGCAGACATTTTGCTGTGCCGAGTTTGCTCTACTGCTGGAGAAGCCCGTTCTTACTGAATCACACTGCAGTATGAAGTCTGTATAACTTACACAAATACACACGTTACGCATTAACATAAAAAAAGTTGTCTGCTTTCCAGAGGTAAACAGTTACTAAAACATATCTGTTTTGTTGTTTGCAAAAGAAAAACTAAATAATCTTGAAAAAAAATAACAAAGGAATGACTTTCAGAAGTATTCCTACTTCTTGAACTCTTTCAAATTTGGTCACATTAAGCACAAATGGCAGCATAATGTATTGGGGATTTTTGCACAAGGTAGTCCATAAGGGTGGAGACGAAGAAAACTGAGCCTTGATTTTCCACTCTTCACTCTGGAAGGCCTCAGAGGTTTGTTTATTTGCTGGCACTAGAAATGAGTATTTCTGATAATACATAGAATGATGCAGTATTACTAGACTTACTAGATATGTTCATTTTAAATAAATAGAGCAAGGACACAAGATTGCCCTCTTTATAGTCAGGATATGTCAAACTATGTAATAACAGTAAAGAAAAAAAGCTAATTATCTGTTAGTGGAGCATTTCATAAAATGGCCTTTATAGAAATCGGCCGGACTGACGAGGATGAAAACTGTTGTAGAGAAAGAAAAACCTCAACCTGCTGCAGTTTGCCACAAGACATGTTGCAGAGAAAGCAAACACGTGGAAGGAGCTGCGCAAGTCTGCTGACACCAAAATAAAACTTTTTAGTTACGTGCAAAATGTTGTGCGTGGTGAAAAACGCACACACACCGTCCTCACACTGAAACACGACAGTGGCAGCATTGTTCTTTCATGCTTCCGCTTTGCTACGGCATTGGGGAGGGAAGCTGGTCAAAGGTAATGAGAAGGTAGATATGAGGAAAATGCAACGGTCTGGGAAGAGCATTTCTCAGAAGTGCAAAGAGATGGAGCTTCACCTTGAAGCAGGCCAAGACTCCTGAACACACAGCCAAAGCTACAGTGAATACACCCGAAAACTGCATAACACTTAATGAGTTAAGACAAATCTCCTGCTATGTTTTTCATGAGGGAAATAACATTATAATATGACATAAAGCTCAAAAACAGTTTGTTTTGCAGAAGTTACCAGGGAAAAAAAACATGTAACCACTAGTTGCGCAAAGCTGGTCGAACCCAAAAGGACAGGTAGCTGTAATTGTGTGAAATGTGGTTCTGCCAAAATATTGTTGCAGAAAAGAAGAAAAATAAATTGGTTCCACTAATTTTTCAATAAACATAAAAAAAAATCATGTAAGGTTTTGATTCAATCCACTTTATGATGATGCGTTTCTTTGTGTGGGTCTTTTCACGTGCAATGAAGCCAGCAGTTGAAACGAGACAAAATGTTAAACACTTTCTCACATTCCCCTGACACCAGACACGATTACCAATAAATTATTTCCCGGAAATGTATTTGTGGTCCTTCCTCTCCATCGCACCAACAGCGTGATGGGGTCCTGGTTCTGATCCGGAGCTGCGTTCAACAAAATCCCCAGCATTTCTTCTTGAATGAATGCGCTGCAAAGCCGGAGGCGCGCGCCCGCCCGCCTGCCGGGCGGCCTCCGTTGGATCGCGAGCGCGCGCAGAGAAGGCGTGGAAATAAAGGTGGGTGGGGGTGTCGCGCGGAAGAGGTACGTACAAGGGGGGGAAAGAAACGTCACTGGGGGAAGCTGAACACACTGGGCAATGTTTAATTCGCACAATTATTTATTCAACCCTGTTCCCGTTTGTGACCGCGGAGCCGTCGCAGCTCGAAGTGCGACTTCCTCTTCGTGCTCGCTCGGCGGGTGTCGTCACCCTCACCGCCCGCAGGGGAGCGCTGACTCTGTCACACCGCCGCTCAACTTCCCGTCAAGACGCGGCGCGGGCGAGAAGAGCTGCTGCTGAGAGAAAAAGGGGAACGACAGCGGGGCTTGTCAAGAGGAGAGGACACGCTCGGGTCCTCGGGGCGTCTGGCCGCAGAAAGGGTGCCATTGTCCTCCGGCCGATGGCGAGCAGAGGCGGCTCTGCTAATTAGCCTGCGTTGGTCCCTGCAGAGAGGGAGAGCGGAGCGGGGCTGCTAGCTGCAGCGACAGGTCTTAAAGGGGCCGTTGTGCACATCTCATCCACAACCTGGACGTTTCTTCCCGTCGACCGGTTTCACTCCTAATGATGGGGTCCTTCAGCGGATAGCACCCTCCCACCCTTCCGTCTAACCCCACCGTCGCACCCTGGCTCGGATTCGCCCCTCGGGCGCTGTCCTCGCAGGGGGGTAACGGGTTCACCACCGCCCGGTAGAGCCAACTTGCAGGCGGCGGGTCGGTGTTCGTGACCCTCGGCCGCCCTGCCTCGTCTGTCTCTGTGCCCCTCCGTCCCGAACCCAGCCGGAAGATGGCAGGGAACCTGAAGAAAGGTGGGGGGATCATCGGAATGATGAAGGATGCCTTCCAGCCACACCATCACCACCTCCACTCCCATCACCAGCCCGGGGCCGTGGACAAGAAAACCGTGGAGAAGTGCTGGAAGCTGATGGACAAGGTTAGCAAACACGAACACCAGCGCGCGGTGTTTACACGTCTGGTGACCAACGGCTCTCTTGGCTAACTGTAGCTAACTAGCTAGCTAGTCTTTGTAGCTAATGTTCTGTTAGCTCGTCAGCTGAGGGGACAGTATATTGTATCTCACTTCGGCTCGTTTTTACCATCTAAACTCGTAAGTGTTTATTGTTCCACTAACAAGCATTAACACGGAGAGGCCAGTAAAACCAGCTGAGTTTGAGACTGGCCTCCGGACATGGCAAAACAGACCTGCTCTCAACATCAGTCAAAAGTCTGAGCTAACTGTGGTAGCGCCGTCATCTGTTCCACAACTATTATGCTTTTTACTTAAATGGTTACGGGATCCGTTTGAACCCGACCCTCCAGAGACCCGGATAGTGCAGCCTTCACAAGTCTGCGTTACTTCCCTTTTGAAAACTCCTGCACTTTCAGCCAGCTGCCTGTCAGTCGTCGAAAAGTGCAATAAATCGTAAGGAAACACGAAATGCGTCTTTTGTCGCCGGAGCGTTTTGAGCTCTTTCTTTTACGAGGAAAGACTCATCGCACACCTTGCTTCTCGGAAAACAAGTCAGAAGCAGCTCGACCCCCAGCTTCCTGTGAGATTCAAGCAGCTTTTTTTTTTGGGTTGCTCTTCCTTTTTGATACCTCGGCTGTTGGCTGTGAAGTGAAGAGGCTACTGCCCAAGCAAAGTTTTCAGCTTAATCTTAGTCCTGCGAGATGAAAACGACATCCAACATTTTGAAATGACTTTGAGGACCAAAACGCCTCCTGCTCCTGCAGGTTGTTTTAAAAAGCAGCTGATGTACGGCCATGTATATTAACATGCATCGATAGCTTAGGAACTGTGTTGGAGCTTCCCTTCAAAAGTTCCTGTGAGTTTATCAAAAGTGTGACAGCAGTGTCTTCACATGTTTTTTTTTTCCCACTAGCAGCAATTCATCCTGTCACAGTTTTCAAGCTGAGTTCTGTAACATAATTCAATTGCTTTTACTTAACACCCAAAAAGCAACCGATTTCTTGCCAACTTGTTGATGCTAAGATAATATATTGGATATCCTGGTTTCCATAATTTTATCTTTTAACTCGTCTTTCTTATTTTTAATACAAAGACTTGGGCAGAAGTGAACAATTGACGCCTGTTTTGTTCAAAATGTAACACCTTTTTGGTCTTAATTAGTCATTAGTGCAGCCTGCACTAACATACAAGCCATTTGTACATTGTAGTCTTAAAACTATACCGACTGTAGTAGGACTCTGATGGGACTGGCAATGTGCCCAGGGTGGCACAGCCTCGGGGCTCCTCTTCGAGGATAAGCATAGACGATGGATGCATGGATGAATGTTGTCTAAAGACTAGGGATCCCATTGAAACGACTTTAATAATAGCATTAATGTATTCATAATGTGTATTTCGTAACATTTATCTGTTATTTTGACGCAATGAAACATTGAATTACCACCTGCTGAGCGTGGCAGTGGTTGCTATGTGCTGAGTAGAGCATGTATAACAGATTAACCCGTTAATCAGGCTACCTGCTTGGGTACAGTCTGTATTCGGTGGCTTTATGAACATGCTACCTGTAACTTGCCAGCCTTTTAAAGTTTCATCTCACTTTAAACAATTCCTGAAGAAATTTTAATAGTCCTGCCATTAAATATGAATGAGTGTGTCAAGTCCACCGTTTGTCAGTTTTGGACTTTAAGAATCTGAAACATACATTTGTACTAAATAATCCACGACAAAGTTACCCTTTAAAGTAGCAAATATAAACACCAGGAACACCATTTGTTCTGGCTGCATTGGCAAGCTGCTGTCGATAATGAATGCCATGTATTATTGTAAAGGTAAGAGTAATTACATTAGCTACTTATTAGCTAACAGACTATTCACACCATGTTGGCAAACAGTGGCCAACACTGCCTGTTAACTGCAGTTTTTATAGTATCGTTAACTAAAATGATAAAATTTGCCTGTCAAATATTATCCACTATGCAGAAGTTGGTGATAGATTAAAGGAAGGTAACACATCCATGAATGACATTGTTTTTAGTTCTCACAACGCTGCCGTTTGTGATTTTGTGACGCTGATGTTTCAATAAAAGCACCCTGAATTTTAGGAACGGGCGGAAAGTTTTACACGTTTTGAAACCATAACAATTTTTTAAGCCTTGGTGACGTTAGCTGGCTCAGGCCAGTGGCGCACATTAGCTGTTCTCGATCTATTCCGATATTTTACACTAAGATTTCTGTGCATAAACCTGCGTATTTTTAAATTCATTTGTGGTTCTTTTACTGAAGAAAAAAAATTATAACTTTGAAACAGAAAGAGGCAAAAATTATATTTGCACACTTAATTAGATCGGCATAAAATTAATTTCCTTATTTAATGTAATATTTTCCTTGGATTGTGTCATAAAAAAGAAAAAAATAATAAAATCTTAATTTCTGTATTAGCCAAAAATTTTTAACACATTTTTTGTTCATCAGCCAAACTAATTTTTAACAAAATAATCCTGTGCACTTTGGTAAAAAAAAAAAAAAAGTTGCATGAATTTTTCATGCTTTGTGCAACTATAGTACTCACCATTTGTTCTGCTTTGTGTCATAGTTAAAATATAACTTTTATAATCTTGCAAAATAAAATTTAAACTGAGTTTCAAACATTTGCATACATAGTGATGTATCTTAGGCTAGGTAATCGTTATTCTAAATTGAACATTGTAAAGATCGTTCTACCAGCCGTACGAGAACATTTCTTAGTTTGCTCATAGGACACAGTGTCCAGTAATACTTAGTAAATGTGTTTGCAATCATTGGTTCAGAGAATCCCTGTGGAATGCAAGTTAATTTAATTTTTTTTAACAAATCAGCAGTGTACGCCTAAAAAGTTACACACCTAATTTACTTGCTTTCTTTATTTGCTAGAGCAAGTATTATAAGATTGTTGTCGGTTTTACATTTTATGCCACCAAGTTAATGTGTCATTAACTCAAGCAATACGTCAATGACACGGATAATGAATGCACTTACTTAACAGAAAAAAATAACAGCCACATGACTATATTGGACAAGAACAATACAAAGTTAGGGCAAACGATTTAATCTTTTTCTTTTTAGCGTTCATTTCTCAAAGAAGTCTGCTACTTCTTACAGGCCACCTTCAGTTATCATGAACCTACCATGTCAGCGCCAGGTGTGAAGCTGTCTTTGAAGGGGTTGAACAGAGGGAAGTGGTGTAGAAGTGGAATGCATTTTGCTGAGAGACAGTCAGGCTTTCACTTAAAGACAGGAGCTTTAATAAACGCTGACATATAAGGGCCCCAGATGTTGCTGCATCAAACATGAAGGCATGCAATATCGCCTACATGCTCAGTTCAAATCTGGCAGGTGTTGAATGAGATAGCAGTGTAAACCTTATCTCTGGTTAGATGTAGCAAGTGTCTGTAGACATAAAAAAAAAAGAATGTCGTTGATCGTGTTGAATCTTGGATCAGACTGAAAGACATTTGTACTAAAAATTAAAGTTAAAAGGTTTTAAATCTAGAGGGAGAGCAACGTATCCCATAATGTATTTATTATTGCGGTTAAATGTCAATTTTCTTTGTTGCAATGCCCAACCGACAGTGTCTTCTGATTAATACTCTGTAAATGTGCGGTGGATACATTTCTCGTTCTCTCGTCAAAGTTTACGAATGCTACACGACTTCCTACGTCAGACTTTCTGCCATAAGCACATAATAAGCATCTGTCTTGCTTTTCTCGGTTTCAAGATTAAAAATGCCTTCGAATGAAGGACATGCTAAGTTGGGAAACTCTGCTGGAACTAATGGTTATTTGATTATGTAATATTTTCCTGTTTACTTCTGGAGACGGTTAATCATCTGGTTTCCTCATGGCACGACTGAAGCTGTTTCGGTTGCTCTTCAGAGGGCTGTCGGTTCAGTCGGTCAGCTATAAATTGATTCAAGGTTCTTCGAGCTCAAGTGCAAACTTTATCTCTGTCAGTTTTATTTGTGGCTTGAACTGTGAAGTCATGAGAGGCTTCGAAAAAAATGGAACAATATAGATACGGCACGACGGCTATAATAAAATAAATAGCAGTTTTTTAAAGACTGTTCTCTAAAGGAACACTTAATAGGCAGTATGTTATAAATTATACTGTGTGGCTTATGTTTTTTTTGCTTAAAAATTGACCTCTACAGACACAGTCTCTCACATCTTGCTATTGAGACGTTAAACGGGGGGTGTGGTTTGACAGAAAAATGTTAGCGGTTTTGACACGAACCTCTTAATATTTTAACTACACCATAATACAAGTAATTGAGCCAAAATCAAGTCTTTACCAAACTTATAAATCACTCAGCGTCTTCTGAGGTTTGATTATTTTTTTCCCTCCCCAGTGGAAAACTGTTGACTCTCATAAAAGGCAAGGCAATTCATAACAGCCATTTTCAATATGTGTACCTGCCGTATTTCTTTCCTGCCCTCCCACATGATCAGCACACAATCATCTGGCCTGATTTGCAAAAAGAGAAGAAAAAAAAGAGCCGTGCCTTGTTGCTGACATGATAGTTTGGTTGCTACTGAAGGCTGCCAATGAAGCTCTGATCCAGATCTGTGAATGAAAACTTATTTCTTTGCATGTTTTTGCAACTAAACAAATGGGGTTGTGTGCGCGTTGGCTGCAGTCGTGTTACCGGGCTTCATGACAGAGTGTTCCAGGCTTCACGCCAGTATCTTTCTAGTTGTTTTTTTTTCTTGTTTTTTCTTTTGTGTTATGGTTAACGAAGTGACTCAGTTACAGTGAGATCGGCGATGAAAGGTTCAACGTTACTGAAGATCAGGCGTGTTTCAGCGAGCTTGAGTACATCTGGTCAGGACTAAAGATATTTTGAACTCCAAATAAATCATTTACTAAAGCAATCCACCAGGAGTTTATTTTTGTTTGTTTATAGTTTTTACTGGGGGTGTGGGGGGTAGTAGCCATGAGCACATATTTTCAGGACACTTGAGCTCTTCGGATTTGCATGATAATCATGTTCAAATATGAAGCAAAGAAAATGAGTGTTTTGTGTAATTTATTTATTATTTTTTGAAGGCAGAAGTGGCAGAGGATCTTCAGATTGAAATGTGGAAGTGGTGTAAACACATGAGTAGCCTCTCCAAACATGCAGAAGGACGTGCATGGGAGGGGATAAGGTCTCGCACAATGACTGCAGAGGCACAATCAGCGTCTAAAAAGCTCAAGCGTTCTTGATTAGAACAAAGTGGTGTAAAACAAGAGGATTGTGGATGTGTTTTGGGGGAAAAGACAGTGTACAATAGTTGGCAGAAGTATTTATGTAACTTCAATTAAACTTTCTTACATTTACGAATCACAAATGTCAATGCAATTTATTGAACTTTTATGTGCAGTTTATAATTGTGAAATGAAAGAAAATGGTTTGTGAATTTAACAAATCTCTGCCAACTACATACAGACTGATTGTCTTTTTTCTTTTACTCTGTTGTTTGCAGTCAACTCAAGCTCAGTCAATGATCAGAGAGCGTCTCAACATCTGTTTTCAAGTTTTGTCTCAGATTCTCAGTTGGGTTTGGTTTTGACGAGGCTACTCTTACAAACGAATACGGTTGGATGTGAACCGTACTCTAGCAGGCTCTTCGCCGTGCTGGAAGGTGTGGCTTGACGCCAGTCTTCTTGCAGTCGTCTGTCTACGGGGCTGTCGAATACTTTGGCAGGACGCTGTACATGGCTGCACTCAGCCTTTGTTTTGGGCTGATACATTTTTATGAAGGAAGTGCAGCGCTTGTAAAATAATTAATGATACCATACAGTGAGGGCTTGAATGTTCAATGTATTACATAATGCATAGGTTGCTGGTTTCTAAAAGGCCTGGGCTTTTAGGGACCTTGCGCTCAGTCTTTGTTGGCATGTTCTGTTTTGCATGGCTCCTGTTTGGCCACCCTGGAAACATCTTGAGTGGTTTAATCGCTCAGAGGGGTATACTGTTAAAACTGATTTTTAATCATTTATAAACTGCAATTTTGATGTACAGCCTAAAAATACACGGTGACAGTCATCTACGGTAATCTGTCTTTCCACGTTTTTCTGCTCGCACCCTTTCTGCGAACCTTTCTTTTGTGTGCTTTTTCTTTCACATAACCTCCCAAAGCTGGTTTCTTATCTCCTAAGCGTGTCTCTGTTCTCCCCCTCACATCCTCCCGTTTCTGCAGGTGGTGCGGCTGTGCCAAAACCCCAAACTGGCTCTGAAGAACAGCCCCCCTTACATCCTCGACCTGCTGCCAGACACCTACCAGCACCTGCGCACCATACTGTCACGCTATGAGGGCAAAATGGAGACTCTGGGAGACAACGAGTACTTCCGGGTCTTCATGGAGAACCTGACCAAGAAGACCAAGCAGACCATCAGCTTGTTCAAGGAAGGCAAGGAGCGCATGTATGAGGAGAATTCGCAACCCAGGTCTGTGAAATGGTCCAAAAGTGTTTGGGTCTTTATTTTATGCTGCCTTGCCAGTACGCTCTGTTAATGAACCCATCTGAAATGAGTAATTTGAATGTAACGTGTAGTCTGTGCTTCATTCGGAATCATTTTGAGAACAATGACAGCCATACCCACCCCCTTAGGGTAGTTGTAGTTCAAGATGTATCAAAACAGGAGAAGAGAGGTGTTGTGGTTTGAGAATGCTAGGGTGTGTGGTTAGAAGGGTGCTCATTCTACAGCTGCCTGTCACTTTGTTTTTGAGCCTCTCTATCGTTGCCATCTATTCGCTATGTTCTTTAGCTGCTACAGTTGCTAGCTCTTTGATATTCTTAGAAGTTTGAAACAAAAGCTCGCTTCTCGCACTAAAAAGAAGTACTTATTCTTTTCGAAAAAGGCTGAATGTTGAAATAGGTAGACAGAACCACAGATAGCAGAAGTAGTTCTCAGTAAGAACACGAAATTCAACGCTGATGAATTTTAAGTGCGTGCTGCACTTTTTTTTGTGTGTAATTTCCATAAATTTTAAAATGTAGTTTTGTCCAACATCATACTGTGAGATGCAGTGTCACAAAGCAAAGGCTATAAAACGCTTAGAAAACTTCTTGTAACTTTATTGATGAAGGTTTTTGGGAGTGTCAGTTCTATAAGTAGGAACAAGCTGTCTCAATTATGACTATTATTAGGCAAAAAAAAGTTTTTTTACCACCAGTCAGGATAGTAAATGTAGATCTCAGAAGATTTTTTTCGTATGCAAATGTACAGGAACCTCTACCGTTACTGGCATCCCGGTGAAGAGGTGTATAAATAATTAAAGAAAAATTTTACTTTCAGTAAACTAAGTCTACAATATCACATTGACAAAGAAATGGTTGGAAGTTAAAATTCTAATATTTGCTAAAAGATTTTAATAGAAACTCAATCATAGCCAGTCTTCAGACAATATATTGACAATCTGTGGATGTTCAGGAATGGACTCTCAAACAGTGAAGCTAAAACTCAGAAAGTTTTTGGGTATCTTGTGTCATTTAACTGGCATTGTTGCAATAAATATAGCAACCAATTGTTTCCCTAATAATCCTGGATGCTATGCAGACTTTGTGACTTTTTGCTTCAGGTTTGTGAGCTTTTGGGACTCATTTTCATTATAGTAAAATAACCTCGAAGATTTGTAGAACCATATTTCTCAAAGGCTTAATTGCTGTGGAGGTAGATATCTGCATATTTAGATTAGTATTTTTCTTTTCTTTTTTTTTAAATATCTGCCGATGACTTCGATTCTTTTGTCATTTTATAGAGTGGCTAAGATAAATTGCATCTGTGTCTGATCATATTTGTACTGCAGAAGATAATCATTTATTATGAATTAAAAGTCCAATGATCCGATCAATTTACAAGAAAAAGTTGGCGATACTTATAGAAATCTTTAGGCTGCCAATTCATGTAGCATAACTGTTGATGAATTAATAATTTCTTATTGTGGTACCTTTTTAATCTCTGAACTTTTTGAGAGCGATGACTTTGCAAAAATACTTTAAGCTGTAGGTGGAAAAAGCCGAAGTTGTTTAGACCAGTTAGACGCAGCGAAATCTGTTTTTACTTTTTGGCTAGACAGGCAATGAGGGGGGAATGAACGGTCTGAAATCGCATTCATATTTTTAAATGTAGCACAATTTGTCTGAAGAGGGGTAGCGTTTTGTTCTATGACTGAATATTCTATTTTGTGTATTTATAGATGTAGGTGACAGTTTTATCCGTCATTTGCTAAGAGATACATCCTCATCTTGTTTCACAGTTCCTCAGTGAAATGTTTTTTTCTCAGCTGCCAAGACCATAATCTTGCAGACAAAACCCCACAAAGGCAACCAAAGAGAAGAGGAAGTTTCAATTTTAGGCCCTTCTGTTTTGAACACAGATAAAGTTGCTTGCTGCCATTTTAAGTATTTGTCTGTGTGAAATTAATTTCCATTCTCACTCCAATGCAATGAGAGACTGAGAAGAAAGGAAATTATTGCTGAAAAGCAGAAGAAATGCTCTAGTATACACTCCCCAGACATTGCGCACACAAAGGTGACTATTGTTTAAATTAAGAAGGCAGTGGCTGTGACTCTAACCAATGGGTATCAGCCCACTTAAGTTATGTTGGATGCCGGAGAGGTAGGTTCACTAGTGTGTGTTTAGGCTGCAGCAGGGTTTCCATGTGGCTTAGACTCAGAAGTCCAACTGGAACGGTAATTTCTACAGAGTTACCGGACCTTATTTATTTTGTTTTCCCAGTCAGTTTAAGAGAAAGTTTAAGACTTTTTTGATAATTATTAACAGAATTAACTAAGTCCTCACAGAGCTTTGGATATATAGTCTTGATTCTTTTTACACATTAAAACATAGAAATAATCTGGTTTTTAATCATTTTAAGACATTGCTAGTGAGGTAAATCACCACAAATGGCCGTAGCAAATCATTACTAGATACAATTCTGTTGTTGATGATGATGTCAAAGAAATACTTAACTCATTTGGATTCAATGCTCAGATAAAAACAGAGGTTGACTTGGACAAGCAATGTTTCATTTCAATAAGCAGTAATACTTCTGGGACTTCGACCTTTGACAGTTGGAATAAAAGCAAAGCTGTCAGGCCATAGTGAACAACACCGTCATTGGGGAAAACCAAAAATGAAGAAAGATCCTTGTTACCATCTCCCCAAAACTTGACGGAGGGTGTGGTTTGGGGTTCCCATGTGTAAATTTAACGCTGAATGAAAAATGTTGCCTGTTCCTTAGTCGCAGCATGGCAAGACACGAGTGAGAATGCTGCTGTGCAAACCTGTTTCCCAAGAAGGTTTGAGCTCTACAAGTAAAGGGAAAATTGCATGTTATATAGTTCAGGCCAGGTGAGTTTTCTGGTCTGTCAAGCACAGTAACTCTTTGTTCACTGAACCAGCTTATGGTACCTTTGGCAGGGTGAGTAGGTGCAAAGTCTGTCTGGAAAACAAAATTAACGTTTCCATAAACATAAATGTTGGACCAACATCAACAGAGGACCTGCCACCCTGACTCATTGATTTTACTTTTTAAGGATTTTTTTTAGGCTGTAGTGGCCTTTGTTGTATAGTATATGGATAGAAAATGGGGGGGACAGAAAAGGGAAGGGGAACACATACAGCAGATGGCCAGAGACCAGGACATGGTCATCACTGACTGAAAAATTCACACTGGACTTCAAGTAACTGTGCTTCACCACGCTGCCTCCAGACTTTGTGACCTTGAGTGAGCAGCAGTCCAGTCTCTGGCTCACGGTGGCTTAACAAAAAGAAATACATCTGTAGCCCATGTGCAGGGCTTGTCGGTGCGTAGTGACTCCTGGTCTCAGTTAATTTCTTATGAAGTTGTTGAGTGGATTTTGCTTGACAAACCTCTCAAGGCTGGAGTTATTCCTGGTGCACCTCTTCCTGCCAGCCTTTTTCAATCCTCTGTTGTATATGCATTCTGTGACCAACCAGCTTCTTTAGCAAAGACTTCTTTTTGGTTTCCCCTCTGTGTGGGGGCGTCGATGACAGTCTTCTGCATAGTTGTGTAGCCGACTGACCTAGAGCGAGAGACCGTTTTTAGCTTCAGAAAATCTCTCCAGGTCTGTGAAGTTAATTGGGTAACTAATAAAAGTTTCCAATATTTCACCTTCTCACTATATTCTAATTTTCCGAGACACAAATTGCGACATTTTCATTATTTGTATGCAGTCATGTGCAAAATGAAAATAAATATTTGAAATATTCAGCGAGTTTCACTTTCTGAAGTGACTGCTCAAGGAAAAAGGGCTCAATGCATGAAAGTGAGCACAAACGTGTGTCTGCTGTGAGTAAGACTTAATTATTAACACTAGCATACCATATTCGGTGGGAGTCGACATAACACAGTCAGCACTTCCTCCTTTTTTACTTCACTTACTTCCTCCAGTAACCTTACGCAGCACAGCCCAGACATTTCAGTCCTCTGTCAGAGGAAAATTCACAGAGATTAGAGAAGCCTTCAAGTTAAAACAGTGTTTCTTTTATTCATCAAATGAGAACAAAGTAAAAGCGCTTTTATCTTAACCTAATCAGCATAGAAGGTGTTTAAATGTTTGGTGGTAAGAAAAGGTTGGGGGTTTAAGATAATTAAAGACTGAGGAAGTAGGACTTCTCCAGTGTGTTTGCTCGTTCTTCTGAGCTGCGCCACCATTGCATCCTGACGAACGCTGATAGATCCAGCTGCTTACAGGAAGTGGTGAGGTTATGAGCTGCAGGGTGATGCAGCTGCACAGAGGGACAGACTGTAGAAAGTGATAGAGGTGAAGGAAAATGATACATTTGCTAATGGATGTTTTTGGGGGGTTTTTTTTCCTTTAATTTTTAATGAATTCTTAACAGCAGATTCACCAAAGTGAAGCTCAACAAGTGCTTTCATTTTAATCAAAGTACTGTTTTTCAATCAACAACAAATTCAATAAAATTTAGTTGGTGCCGTTATTAAAATCAGAGTACGATTTATTGCAGTTTTCAGAACATTAACTTTGTTTGCCCAGCATTAAAACAAAATAAGAGCTCTAGAAATTGAGGTTTCTACTTTATACTCCCACACTTGCTAAAGTAGAGATGCATTGAACAGGCTTTTTCTGCTGGTACCGATTTCTGTTCGTCTTTGCGACCTAACCTCTGATGCTATTCTTCTTTCCTTCTACTGAAGACTTTATCACATAAGACAAAAATACTTTCACTTACTCAAAATAAACATTGCACATTACTCTCTGTATGCTTTAATGTTGTGCAAGCTTTAAGAAGTGTAAATTGACCGTTCGTTCTTGTAGTGTTTTGTTTGCATGTTGATGATCTCAGGGAGGTTTGTGATGCCTTGGCTTCCCAATTTTAAAATCCCAAGTTCCATGAATATTTTCACTTGAATTTGATTTTACCTTGGACTTTTGGAAACACTTGGACAATCTGACTTTGCAACATAACTTTTGAAATCCTGATTCTCCAACCAACACCATTTTTTCTTTTAGGTTTTCTTCTAATATCACTGCCTTTTCTTTCTGACACAATTTCCATTAGATCTTGACACAATAGAAAAGTGCATTCCACACATACCTATGTGATATTACAATGGTCAACAACAGGATCAACTTCCTCAAGCTTTTAGTCATTCAGCCTTCCCCGCAGCTGCAATAATTGTCGAGCATTCAGCAATAATTTGGACACAATTCTTCATTCTTATCTTGGCTACTGTTGGTTGTTTTCTGAGCTTCAGTAGCTGCTCCATGGAAAATCTCCTTAGAAGTTTGGCACAAAACATTGATAATCATGTTAGATTTGTTTGTGTTGCTTTTCTCATTTCTGTCCCATTTCATAAACAAATGTACTTTTCTAATAAAACCAAATTCATGCTTTGCAGTAGACAAAAAAAAACCCGTCAGCATTTCTGGAACACTTATTTCAAGTTCTGTTTTAGGAAAGGTCATGTTTTCATACGTTCATGTGACACATGGGTGTTGTGGATGATTTGCATGAGACTCGGTCTTCCTGTGGCTTACTGCTCGGTAGTTTTTAATCCAATGAGGCTGTAGATTTACATGCTACTTCTGCTGTGTTTGCATTTATCTTCAATTTTGTATCTGAGTTTGAAACTTCAGTGTGTATAGCTCAAAAATATAATCTTTGAAAGATTTCCTTTCCATATCAACATTGTTTTAGCCTTTCCTAAAAAAAAAAAAAAATGTAACCAAGAATATTCCTCTTTATGTTTTGCAAATTCTCAAATGTTATGTTTCTGGTATTCCTGTTTTGCTTCAGGGAAGGATCTTTGTTCTAAATTATGACTTCCTATTTCTGTAAATGTGTTTGACACCTACAGTACGTGTGACAAAGGTCTGCTTCAGAATGCACCGGCCTGCACTTTGACTATCAGGAGAAGCCATCATATCCCCTTCGCTGTAGCATTGTCTTTGTATCTGTAATTTTGGTTGGATTCATTGGGAAATGCATCAGTGCATTACAGTGCTGATAAAATCGATTAAACGTGAACATTTGCATCAATGGCATCCATCCGTGCATTTTTCAGCAGCTGTTGGCGTAAATTTAGCTTTTGTTTTGTTTTTTTTTCTTTTAGCCACACAGATTCAAAGTACGTTTGAAGTTGGACATAATTCGTTTATTGTTTCCAGTGGAACTGAAACGCAAAAAATATTTGTTAAATTACTCGGTAAACTTTTAAGTTTCAGTCAGAGGAAAAGGGCAATGATTAAAACTTTTCTTCATTGGTCAACTTGATGGGGTGGAGAGTGGAGAGGGCGTGTCTTGTAATGTTTAGTTCAACTCAAGTCAAACAAGTTTCATTTAAATTTTACCTCAACATAACTTTAGCCAGTCATGTTTTTCCATATGCAAAGGCCGGTGGTTTCACACCTCTGTGGTTCATTTGCTGCTTTCTTTTGATTTGGATATTTCTGTGGGCTCATTTCTTTTTTCTTCTTCTTTTTGCATTGCCAACAGATACGCTGTGTTTTGTCCTTTTCGTCAAAGAGCTGTGAGCTAAGGATAAAATAATTTAGTGGTTGGTCTCACTGGCATATTGGTATCAATATGTGGAACGGAAGAAACTGTTCACACTTAAGAAGCTGACGATATTTTCACCTTCAACTCGGTTTTCATTCTCAAGGTTTGAGGCTTCATGCGCAGATATGTTTAAGCACACACACACACACACACACACACACACACACAGCTGAACGTCTTGGCTATTTATGTCGCAGTAGCATCTTGAGCAGCCAACACATGTCATCCTCACACTATTAGATTATGGTGATTAGGATGACGCAACTCACTATCATCTCTGCTTTGTACAACGAGTGCTTGCCGTTTATGCGCGCAGAGATAAATGAGCTCAGACATGGTCTAGGAAGTTGGAGGATTAAGCTAAAAATAACAGTTGCGTATTAAATTGATATTTTGTGAGAAGATTTCACTTTAATCCTGTAATTTATGGTTCTGAGAAGGGGGTAAATGAGAATTAAAGCATAGCTCTACAGTGCGTAATTAATCGGGATTGTATGTGGTTGACAGACCCGGCAGATCTGCCAGTGACATGCAAAGTGCTGTGTGAAGAAAAACCCAGTAATTAGCAATAAGTAGTGATACTCTGAATGCTATTGCCACTGTGATGCATGGTGATAACAGCATCATGCTGTGGGAATGCTTTTCCTTAGCAGGGACAATGTATTGGTGGCTTTGAAAGCAGGCCTCATTTTTGAGAATAATGTTAAAAATCACAATTTGTGTACCTTCACTTTCACAAAGTAGTGCCCCATAATCACACATTAAAGGTTGTGATTATACCACAACAACATTTATGAAGTTTAATGTATGTAGTATTGCAAAGCTCTACATACAGAAAACTCCATAAAGGTGTTAAAATGCTTTTGTTTACTTTGTTTTTCTTACAAGCTGCCTCTTTGTTTTTTATCATCTCCAATGAGGTCATATTATTTTGACTTTGGAAAGCCTTTAGAAGGTTTTGTGTTGCTTACTTTTCTAGTTGAAGCGCCTGAATATGAACACATAGTCTTAAGTATATGGTGAAAAATAAAGTATGTGCGCATGTGAATGAGAAAAGTAGTCCCACGCTTAAAAAAAAGAAGAAAAAGAAAAAGAAACAAAGAAATGAATCCGATACTTCAGGGGCCGCCTTTATTTTAGACCTTGTTAGTTTTTTTTCTTTAGATTGAACTTGAACAAGAATAAGTGTTTATATCAAGCTATTGTAGCAAAATCTAAAGTTTGTTTGAAATCGTGTTTTTCAGTAGGTCTTCTGTTAAATGCTCCCCAGAGTTTAAGACACTTCCATCAAGACCGCTTTCCAAAAAATTACAAAAGTTTGGCACCAGGGATGTAAAATAAAATGAACATGGAGATGATTCAGTCTTTTTTTCCCCCCTCCTTTGTCAGAATTTTTTGTTGCGACACCAAAGTGTGGTGTTGGAGAGCTGCGTGTTTTATGTTTCCTGTGAAGATATGCCCCTGGCTATAGCCAAACATGCAGAAATTTAAACCAGCAGATCATCTTACATGTAACTGAAATCCTATAATTTGTGCAACAGTTCAGCGCTTGGTGTCTAGTTGGGTTGTTGGGCACAAACATCAAGAGTATGGACAATTTGGATAGGTAGTGATGTTTATTAGCGGGCTTCGTGGGTTTTTGGGGAAAACTACAGTCATGATTTTGCTGAATTATTGCTTTAATAATGGCAGCGAGAAACTCAGTTTTCTCAATCTGTTTTTACTTATCACCATCATGACACGTGTGGAAAAACTGTGATTCCTTCTGGTGCAATGATTGAGTCACCAAACTGAATGCTGAAATGAGTCTTGTAAAGATCACTTACAGTTTCTCCTCTGAAACTTGTAGTGATCGCTTACCAAGAAGATCTAAAAAAAACCCAATCTTTTTAAAACCTCGTCGACTCTCTGTGTGTGTGTGTGTGTGTGCTGTGAACTAAATTTGACACAGGCTTGTGCTTGTGTCTTTCCTCAGGGCGAGATGTATTTCTCCTTGTTTGGTCTGGATTTCCACGTTAACTAACGTTAAAAGCCAATAACGTTGCTGCTTAATAATGTTGCTCCTACCAGTCCGTACAGGCTCTGATTCTGCAAGCCTGACCTGTGCTGGCTCTGCTGCATTGTGTTAGCGCACTACAGCACTGGCTGGCTAGCTGCGCTTCTTTATCACAACCAGCAGGAAACAGGAAGGGAAAAGCCAGCTGCAAGGTCAGAGGTTACCATATAGCATGAGGGGGAAGGAGGACAAAAACGTAGTGTTCAAAAAAGGTTTGGCTTTTTGTTTTTCTTCTGCTGCGTTCGTGGTGAAAGGTTCAAGTGAGAGAGAAACGTACTCTAAACACACATGGCAGGCTAGAGTAGGTCACCAAACTTCTCTGCGTGGCGGTTGCCCACTCAGTTTGCATGGTCACTGCTGGCACAGGAGCTTAAATAGCAGTCACCGTTGTAGTGGTTGGCTGCTGAAGTGTTGGCTGCCGCCCAGTGTACACACAGCACAGAACTGCTATTGTGGGATGTAGAAGTGCAAGGACAGAGAGGGCTGAGACGGGCCTTAAGCCCGTCCTATACAAATCCTAACTTTTATGATCAGTACATGTTCTCATACCCATACAAGTCTGGCAGTTTGCTATGATTAATGGATTCTTTGCATTGAAATCAATTTGATATGCATTTACGGTTCGTGTTCACTGCAAAGTCTTTTCTTTTATTTGGCTGAATCTATTAAAGTGCTTGGAGTGAAAAGGATTCCTAAATGGAAGACGTCTTTTGTGGGTATGTGCTCAACAGAAGGCAGTCATCTCTGGAAATTTAGATTTCAGCCTCAGATGAAGTCAGATTAGGTGATTATGTAATAACTCTTAACAGGTGTGCAGATTAAAACCCATTCCTTTTCAAGCCAATTCTTCATTTCTTGTAATATTCGGTTGAAAATATTCAAAGTGATCTCAGGGACTGTGCAGATCTGGTGTTGGAGACAGCTGGAACAGCCTGTGTACTTGATACTAGACTGCTGTTTGCTTTCGCAGGCCCTCTGTCTCAGTCTGGCTCAGAGTTGACATGTACCATCACATGGGATGAAAATCCATTTCTCTCAAGTTATGTGGCCTTTTTTGGGATTGTAAGCTGAAGCGGCTCTATTTGTCATCTATTTGTACACATTCACACAAAACTAGTAAATGAGCAGTAAGCCCTTTTTTTTGTTCTTTTTTTGACTGATCAGTTCTGTGGCTCTACTTCCTTTTGAAGCTTCCTCTGCTTCTGTTTGTATGGTAACTTCACTGAATTTTTAATAACAGTTCCTGCTGTGTGTATCACTAAGGGAACATCTAAGTGCTGGTGTTGTGTGGAAGCTGAGTTTATCCACTGAAAACTAATGTTTTTGTATGTTTTTAAAAGGGGAAAGAATAGTGTGTGCATTCCAGTGGGATCATTGAGGTGGCTTTAACTATTGTCTGTTCAAAGCAACATTTAAGAGTTAATGTTTATTTGATCCGTTAAGCCGTTCTTTCAGAGAGCTACTTTGCCTTGCAAAACCATTCATATCCTTTGAATCTTTTTGCATTTTGTCACTTTACAACCACAAACCTCATGGGATTTTTTTCCCGGGGGGTAATACTTAACGAGGTAGGAAGGGCAGTCAGACATGCTGTTCTAAATATTTTAACCGGAACCCCCCCACCCCCCAAATCTAAAATTAGTGGCAAGTAGTGGTATTTAATTCTGTTTCTTCTGATACCCCAAAATAAAGTCTTTGACAACAAACTGCCTTCAGACCTCGCCTTATTTGCAAGTTATCTTTTTAAGTCTAATTTAGCGGTTCTGTGAACGCCTCAGAGAGTACGTCAGTGGTCAAACGGCACCATGAAGACCAACAAATACAGCAGCCAATTTGGGGAGGAAGTCGAGGATAAAATGGGCAATAGCACAATATCTCAGAGTTCAGACATCATGCAGAGGACGGTTGCGTATAGAAGATTGATAGAAGATGTCACAACTGCAAACCAACCAAGACAGAACAAAGTCAAAGGGTATCACGTTTCCCAGATCAGAAAGAAATTGAATAAAAAAAAAATACATATATATGGAGAAAGTGGAAAGTAGGTCAATTATTCGATATTGGACCATTTTTGTGACATAGTCCTGCTTATCACACATTGGAAAAATATAACTTTATTGACATGACTCAAATGGTACTCGCACCTCCAGGTGCATGACACTAGCTATAGCTGCTAAGAGGCAAGGTTCAATCTAGTAATGTACATCAGTAACTCGTCTTTCCTCTGCCTACATCCCCCAGAATGCTGTGTGATTCTGGACTGAAGTTCAGTGAAATTATTTAACATTAAATCATCATACTGATGTCTTACAAAGGTCCCAGGGAGAGTCCATACCCAGATCCAATTGAGATTCTGCGGCAAGGCTTCAACATAAATTAAGTTGTTGTCCATCCAACGGTCTTGGCATTGGGCTTTGATTAAAAGAAGAACGGGCAAAGCAAATCCTCTCTCTAGAAGTTGGTGAGACACGCCCAAAAAGACTCAATTGTTGTGAACAGGTCAGTGTTTACACAGTGACCTGAAGACAAATGCATGGCAGTGTTATTTGTGATTTTGAAACAACTGTTTCCATCCACTTAGTGCTACTTTGTATTTGTCTGTTACATGAAATATGCTGAAGTAATGCGAAAAAAGTTGAAAAGTATGTATGTGGGAAGCTAATAAACTATACTTAGAGTTCAGTCCAGACTACGTGCATCGACCATGGGAGAATCTGATGAATAAGAAATGATATCAAATGGAGGGTTCCTAATTGTTGGCAGCCTGCATGAGTGTTTCAAAATCAGGGAGGCTGTGAGTGGATAAACACACTTTAACAGAATAGATACAACATCTGTTAGAGGGGTGAGATGAACGAACAAACCTGAAAGGGGGAACGAGGGTTTTGGTTTAGTAAGAAAGCAGATCACAGTGGGAGGTTGTTGTAGAGTAGATAAAAGCACGCAGAGGTGGAATGAATGAGATGATGGCTTTAAGGCTGAGTAACACTGACGCATCCAGGGAGCAGAAGAAATGGAGGGTGACCTCCTGTCCTGTGGAGGTTTTACTGCCGAAGACACACTCGCCTTTTATGAGTAAACTCTGAGGTAAAGAAACTCTTGCCGAAAGAATCACAAGTTCATCCTAGTGTTTCTGAGTAGTTGATCGGCTGATTTGTCTCTGGGCATTACAGACGAGTGCAGGCAGCTGGATCCAGCTTAAAGTCAGTTCTGTAGAGTCTAAGTGGAAGAAAAGCTTCAAAGCGTTAGACAGTGAACTCCACAAGTGTGCACTGGTTTGAAAATCATTTACTAATGAGAGGCTTTTCCAGTTTTATATGCTTTCCTGACGAGCACAGTACTTTTTTCCCCCCTGCAATAATTGTTTTAATGCATTTCTGTTTTCTGTCCTTCCTCATTCATTCTTTGCACCCCTCCCCTCCTCTTGCTGGGCGTGTGCTGCGGTGCGGGGCAGCTGCAGCGTTTTCAGCGCCGACTGTCTCGTGCATGTCAATTCAGCCTGCCGGCTCGGTCTCGGGGCTGCTCTTTTAATCTTCACTTTTTCATACACAGAGTGCCGTACTGAAGTGTGGTCTGTCATTGTCAGCGTGGACTCTTGCTCCTTATTCTACTTCTTATGACGGTTCTCTCTTGAGAAGAGTTTGCTCTCTTCTCAGCTTCCTTGTTGTGTCATCTTTATTTTCCGCTCCAACCCATCAGTCACTTCCTCCTCTCTGCGCTTGTTGACCAGCCCTGTTGAAACTGAGTCAGAACTGAAAGACCCTGCAGCCTCAATTTCTTATTCATCCTCATTCGTACGTCCGTGGGAGCCCTGCTGCATTTTGTGGGACGCTTTTAACGAGCAGGAACTTCAAATAGAAACCAAGCCTTCAATTTTATGTTTTTATTTGTTGCTTGAATATTGTAACCCTTAATCTCTCTGGATTTTTTGTCATCTAGTCACTTGTATGAGTGTTTGGTGTGTGTAGATGCCACATTCAGTGGTTACAAAAAGTCTATACACCCTGTTAAATTGCTTGATTTTGACCAGTAAGGGGTGCTTTGTAAATAGGTCACTTCCTTTTCAAAACTCTTGATAAGGAAGTGACCTTATCAAAAGGTCAGTATAACCGTTACAGGTTATATTTGACCTGTAACCTGTAAAGCTAATATGACACAGATTATTTTCAGGCTGAGAAATAAAAAAAAAAAACATAACAAAACTTGGTTAATATGATTGCATAACTGTGTGACTGCATTCAGAACAAACCACTATATTAAAATTCATTTTAAGTAGAAGACCTGCAGAAAGCTTTTATTGCAGCACAAGGTCTGAGTGGACAAAAAGTGTCAGTCATTTGATTTGTTTAAAAGTTAGTTGTGTGGCTTTGTGTATTTGGTTATGCAGAAAACAAACCTTAAATGTTTTATTCACTTATTAGATACTGTAATTTATCTATTTCACTTCATTATTTAAGTAATTGTAACTTTTTTTTTTGTTACATGTCATTCGTAATGCACATGTGCAACTGGGTAAAAAGATGTCACGTGTGATAGCTGTCATTTTGTTCATGTGGATTTGACATAAAACTCAAAATGGGATTTAATGTACCAATACTCGCTGATAAAAAAATCAATACTTTGTGAGAAAAGAATATCGGTAAATATTGTAGAGTTGATTAAATTACACAGTCTTATTAGAAAAATCGGTATCGGTCAAAATCGTAATCGGCATTTTAAAGTTTTTTTTGAAAGATCGGTAGTCGCCGATTAGCCAGAAAACTGCAATCGGTGCACCCTTGTTTTTATATGTCTGAGCTATCGGGAGGGGTGACAGAAAAACAGGCAGAAAATCATTCAAGCCCTGAATAAAAATATTTAAAGTCAACCAAAAGCACTTGCAGGAAAATGTGTTCTGGTCTGAGTCAAAGTTTGGACCTTTTGTCTCTGACTGCAATAGGAATGTGCAGAAACACAGTGAAGTGTGATGGTGATTCATGTTTTGAACATAGTTTTTTATATTCGTCTTTTACTGGGCGGAGGGGATTATGAGCAATTCCAAATACCAGTGTTCAGACTTATCATATCAACCTAGAGCATAGATCCAGAAAAATGTCAAAGTTATGTAATGACCCAGACATAGCCCAAAACGAAATAGATTAATAATGTGGTAAGATTTATAGAGGGGTGTGCCGAAAAGATCGTAATTTGACAAATCTAGATTTTGGCAAAGAATGAGAAAGTACTCCCAAATTAAAAAGTTCCATGCTGATAGAATCCTATCCAAAAAGAACCCAAAAGGTTTTTCTCTTATATTGCACAGTTTGTAGGTCACATCAAAAGGGAAGAAGTTAATCTGTCGCGATCTTATGAAAATCTTCTAACCTAGAAACTTGACACCACAAATTTTAAGAGACGCAAACCCCCAGAAGCGCTAATAACTAGTTTTTACTGGCAGCTTTCACAACTTCCATAAATCTGCTGCAGCCATATTGGACACACAACTGAGGGTTGACTGTGGAGTTCCAACTTAATGGGATGCTCTTTCCCTACTGGGAACTCTGAAAATCCCCCTCTAGACTACAAAACAACCCACAATCAGTTGTTCTTGTGGCCTTCTGAAGCAAAGATGTCGAGTTTGCCTCACAAAATAAAAAGTAACATGTTATTAAAATGGATGGCACAAATGTTCCAGGCATTTGTTTAATGCCTATTAAATCCTATTATATCTAATCACAACTGAATGTGCCAATGTGTTTGATGTGGTCCATTTATGGTCAGTGACTGCCAACAGTTCAGTTTGTGTCAGCTGTTCCAGCCCTATTCAAACCATCTGTGAAAAAATTAAAGTTGTTTGGTTGCTGGAGGACACACAGTTCTTGCCATCTTTATTTACAAAGCCACCATTGAGGCTTAAATAAACTATATCAACTATAAGCATGTTGATTTACTTTTACGTTCACTGAGCCAAATTCCAGCAGTAGGGCTTTTTGTTTTTTCGCCCAACAAAAGCAAACTTTATTTATAGCAATTTACTTGTATGATTTGGCAGTTTTTTTTTCTTGTTTTTTTTTTTTTTTAGCAGCTCATTTCTGGTAAAATGTAATGACGAACTGTCCATAGACTGTGACGGTTTCCCAGTTCCGTGTGCTTCTGGTAATATTCACAAATGATCAGTTAGGACGTAGTGTGCCACAAAAATATTTACCCATTTTCATCCAAATAAAAATTTTCTGAAACTAAGCAAATTTTAACGTCAGACAAAGATAAAACAGAGTAAAAGGCTGTTTTTAATGTTGGTAGATTTGAATGTTTGCCTTATCATTCAGTGTTTGTTTAAATTAATTCATTGTGTTTGTTTTTGGATTCAACAAGTTTGGATGTTTACTGAAAAAATGGTGATGGTGATATACTTATGGTGATCTTTTAAGAAAAATCCACTGATTTTAAAAATTTCTTCTTTTTTTTTTTTTTGTTCCACTTTTCAGACGAAACCTCACCAAGCTGTCGTTGATCTTCAGTCACATGCTGGCTGAGCTGAAAGCCATTTTCCCCAATGGCCTGTTTCAAGGTGACAACTTCCGCATAACCAAAGCTGATGCTGCAGAGTTCTGGAGGCGCGCCTTTGGGGACAAGTAAGCACCATCGTTTTTGTCTTTTTATGGTGGAGTTATTCATTTAGCACAGGTATAACCCATATGGACCTAAAATGTGTCAGTATATGTACTGGTATTTATTGCAGTGATAAAGTTACCATTAAAAACTTGCTAGTTCAGCACAGTCTTATTGTATCTAGGTCCCAAACCAAAATGTTGTTCTAAAAATAAATATCAGCTAGACTATTTGAGCTCCCCGGCCACATTTAAGAAGAAGTTAAGAAAAGTGTTGACGGTATGAGTCAGCACACAGTCAGGTTTTGGGGGTTTGGAAACATCTTCAGCGAGTTTATTATTACAGTATGAAAATCATATTGCAACCAAATGATATCCTCCCCAGCTCTGCTCTAACGTACCTGTCTTTAATCAGATTGTCTACAAAGAGGCAGATTCTAGACTGTTTTTAAAAGCACAACAGGGAGCCATCACAACATTTGCACGTGTGCATTAGATTAACATTAAGTTCAGCCACTGTTCAATATAGCCATGGACATTTCAGCAATTCAGTTAGTGTTTACATAACTCTGTTATACCATAGCGTTTCCATAGCATTTCAATTTGGTTTCCTCTGTTGTATTTCCAAAGAGAATTAAGTGAACTGGACAACAAGATGAATTCAGTTCATTCTAGTAAACTTCTATAACATTAGTTTACAACATCACAGAACAAATGGATACGATTTATACAATGGTTACAAAAACAAAATCCAGTTAAGAGTAAACTCTATTTAGTTTATTCAATTATACTCATATTGTACAGTTCAATTAATTCAGAATATAGAAGTGGTAAACTTCAGTGATTGTGTAGCGGTCTAGTGACTCTCAGATGATTGCTTCAAGTCACTGACATTACAGCAATCTCTCCTCCTGTGAAGAAAGTAGCGACAGTGGAGAGGAACAACTCCCTACTTCCTCCTGACAGGAACAAGCTTCCAGTAGAACCAGGCTCAGAATGAGCAGCCTTCTGCAGAGTCAAGAACTTATTTTCACATTACAGCAGACTGCTAATCCGGATTTAAAACAAGAATGGAACTGTTATAGCTTGTTTTTTAAACGTAAGCTCTAAGCACAACGTTATCCAAAGCTCTTGTAAATGTATGATTGTCGGTCTGTTCCCAGAACCATTGTGCCTTGGAAGGTGTTCCGGCAGTCTCTCCATGAGTTTCATAACATCAGCTCTGGTCTGGAGGCCATGGCTCTCAAATCCACCATAGATCTTACCTGCAACGATTATATCTCAGTGTTTGAGTTCGACATCTTCACTCGGCTATTCCAGGTAGAAACTCCACACAAACATGCTATGCACCTTTCAAGTATTTTTTCAAAAAGTCATTTATTCATCAGTGTTCTTGTCCAGGCATGAAATGGAAGTTAAAACACCCTTCCTGCATTTTGTGAAACATTATTGTACCTTTTGATTCTTATTCGCGTACACAATTTTGTTGATTTTTAGTTTTGCATATACATATCAGGAAAAAATAGTAAACATTGTAATATTGACAATCCTAAATACAAGCTGTTAAATTCAAGCTATTTTCACACTTTGTTGCAAGCAATAACTGTGCTCCATTTTGTCACAAGTTTATATTGCACATGCATGTGTTGATGTTGAACAGCACATATACATTTTTACATCAGTATTAAAATAAATGTGTTACAACTGTTAGAAATAATGATAGGAAAAGTCCCTTGTTAACATGCTTACCTTTCTAAGTTGCACAAGTCTTCTTGTATCATAAACCACTGTTTTGCTGTAGTGTCATTTATCCCTGGGTGACATTATCCCTTGGAACTTGTGCGCAAAGCTCTGACAGGCTTAATGAAGCCTAAACAGATTAGACGTTTCCTCCCCCAAACAAAAAAAGATCTCCTCCTAACCTCCTCAGACTCAGAGGAAGTAACTCTGAGACCATTTTGAAGGCTGTTCTTAACCTATTGACACTGTGTAAAAGATTAGTAGTAGTTGTATATTTATGTAAAATAATGTAAAAGTGTGTGCTGTATAAAGAAAACCAAAAATTAAAAGTACAGTTTGTTCAATTAACATTGTTTGTCAAAGTTGTTTGAGCAAGATGGTGTATAATTAGGTTAGCATGAGGCCTGCAAGAAGAAATGACGCACTCTGACTGAACAAGACAGTTCACTCGCTTCCTGTGTGGGAGAACTATAAAAAAACAAGCCGCAAGTTTTAATATAAGCTGATTTGTCCGAGCCACAGGAAACATTTAATCTCATTGCTGAGAACACCTGAAGCCTTTTCAATGTCCCTGTTGGGTTCATGAATGTCCATTCATTCATGCCTAAAATACCTTCACTGACTCACCAACTCAATGGATTTGTGTCAAAATGTCCACTTTAAGGTCACTCGTGTTTGCAGACATGATTTTACATATGAGGCCTGGTTATTACAGGTTTTTAAAACTAACTAAATACATCCTCGCATGAACAGCATCACTTCTCAAACTTGTTATAAATGGCCAAAAATGAACACATAAAAAGGCAGTAAAAAGAAAGCAGTTTTCTTCTAAAAGCCAATCCAAACAGCTTTTGGAGTCATGCAGTTATGAGCTTTAATATTTTAATATGCTAAGTGATGTATTTGAAGCTCAAGATGGCACTTGGCTTTCTGCAGTTTCTCTGGGCATTGCTTATTCTGGATAAGTGGTGAACTCATTGAAAAAGGCGGGGTCATAAATACTCTTTTTCCTCATTGTAGAATGACAGAATCCCAAAGTTTACCAATGGCCCACTCAGTTAAAATGTGTCATATACATTAAAGGCTCGAACATTCAAATGGCTTAACTGGTGTTTGAAACTTTAGCAAGATTTACAATCTTCTTGGGAACCCACAGCTTGATTCTGGCTGCATATTTTAACCACTAAAACCACTAAAAACTGGGCCTGCGTCAGAAATCCAATCCTTGTAGGTTTTGAATTTTTGCTTGGATTGAAACCAGTGAGTCCAGAAGACCACCTCAAAAGTCAACTGTGCCTTTGTTTGTCGGTGTTTGTATAACTTTGATCATGTGTAGAAAATACACAGTTCAAATTAAAGCTCAAGCTTTTTCTTTTAAACTCCTAGTGGTATGATGTATCATAAGGAACTTTAAAACGCATAAAGTCCTAAATCAACGTTAATAATGAGGGCATGTAAACTTTCCGGCCTGAATTGAGTATAGTTTGATTTACGGACAGTATGGAAAATATCTCTTTTACTTCATCGTGTGCCTTTAAACTCTGCAAGCTCATCTACCATTAAACATAATGACTCTGGTTGGATCCGCCTATAAATCCCACTGATGTCCACTGAACAGCTGTGTGAACAAAACCCATGCATGTTGCAATATGCAGCATTTCTCCTTACTCCATTTCAGCTCTTTATTACTGTGTCCATTCACTCACACATTATGACTCACTCTGCCTTTCTCCTATGACCATTCTCTCTCTCTCTCTGTGTGTGTGTGTGTGTGTGTGTATGCCTGTGTGCGTGGGTAGCCTTGGTCATCCCTGCTGCGAAACTGGAACAGCTTGGCTGTTACTCACCCAGGGTACATGGCCTTCCTCACATATGATGAGGTCAAAGCTCGGCTGCAGAAATTCATCCACAAGCCTGGCAGGTGAGAACCACTCTGTGCACAAACACATCTAGAAGACAAATAACATCCATCATGTGAAGAAAAGTTTCAGCTTTTGTTTCCTTACTTTGAGCGTAACGTGTTTCTACTGATTATTGCACAGACGCAGGTTTGCTGTCGCTCTCAGGTCTTATTTTTAATAAAGCTCCTTCATCGGTCCATGTTTGCATCAAGTATCGCAGCTTGAATCCTGGTGATGGATTCTTAAGCCATACATGCTATATTTTGTGTGGGTGCGTTTGGAGCTGAGCCCAAAGAGCCCAGGGCGGCGTGGCGCTGGTACCTTACATCAATGGCCTGATTGTGCATTGGAAGTTGATGTCACTCTTCAGGCCTGGCCAGCTTAAGGCCACATCAACACCAGAGCACTTACTGGTCGATGTAAAAGCTGCTTTTTACACTTTAATCCAGTGCAATCCAGAGCTCCCAAATGGCTGTGCTTTTTTGTCTTTTTTTTTTTTTCTGTCCAACTAGCTTCTGTCCAACTGCACTAGCTGAGCTGATGCAAGTCTTTTCTTGCTAGCTTACATCAGTAACAAAACGCTTCAAACCCATCCTGCTTCACTGTCGCAGCGAGACCAGTTGGACTTTATTTCTTCCAAATAATAAAAGATTTCCCAACTTGAGGCTAGACGGCACATCGAGCCCAGAAACCTCAGGCTCTTGCTGACTCATCTGAAGCTCCTCTTTCACTTTGTTTTATTGTCAGATTTCCTCTTTCTGTTTTAATGTTTCAAAACAGTTTTTTTTTTTTTTTTATTATTGAAAAATTTCAGTGAAGTGCATCAGAGTCACATACTCTTTTTCTGTTTAGGCTTAATTGCATTTTATAATAATGTGATTAAGTTTATATTTATATTTAATATAAACTTGTAAAACTTGCTTTGATTATATTAAATGTTTTGGCCACAGCGAGCACTTTCTCTCGGGAGCATTGTAAGTTGTTCTTAATTCATTGCTAGCTGATCTCTTCACATTTAAAAACAAGAGTTCTTTGTTGTATGTCCCAATAGGCCAGATTATTGTTTTAACTGTTGATTTATAACAGTACTGTCTCATCTTTCTTGTTGCTCTATTTAATTTTGCAGAAACCCTATATTTTTTTTAAAAAAAGCATAAAGCCCTAATAAAACCTACGGCGTCGTTATTAGATGACAACCTGAACATTGAACCTTCATAGTGCAATCAGTCCTTATAAAATCCCAGTATTAGTTACAAAAAAATGGAACTGTGTTAAATTGTACAGCATACATCTCACAGTGACTTCAGAAACGTCAAATTATTTAACTGGGTAATAAACAAATTGTCATCCAGAAAGAAAATGCAACTAGGATAGTTTAACTTTGTTTATTAGTTAATTAGCCTCTACAGTCGATAAATGTGAACACAAAAACTGAATCCTGCAATTGAATGAAAAAATGGTTCAACAAAACTGTCCTTTCATTTAGATTAATGTCGATGTCAAAGAAATAAAGGTGAAGTTTCTACCACTAATCTGGACCATAATTCAAAAATAACTGTATTCAGTAGTTTGTCTTATAATCTACGGAGCCCCCTAGGGGACATGGGGAAATTTTTTTTTCTTTTGTGTTCCCTCGCAAAACTTTTGCGTCCCCTCGCAAAAACTTTCGTTTTGCGAAGGAATGCAAAAGAAAGAAAAATTTCCCATGTCCCCTAGGGGGCTCCGTAATAATCCTTGATTAGTTTGTGTACTCATTTTACTGGTCTTCAGTGTCTGGTATTTTTTTCAAATGACTTGATACATTTTCGTCTCTCTCCCCAGTTACATCTTCCGACTGAGTTGCACTCGACTGGGCCAGTGGGCCATCGGTTACGTGACAGCCGATGGGAATATTCTCCAAACCATTCCCCATAATAAGCCCCTCTTCCAGGCCCTTATTGATGGTTTCAGAGAAGGCTTGTAAGTTCCCTTTTTGTTTGACTAATTTATATCTGTTGTGGTTTTTTTAATCTAGATTTCTGAGCTTTGTCTCTGCATTCAGTTTGTACCCTTCAGATCTTCCCTTTTTTTTTTTTTTTTCTTTCATTTCTTTTGTTGTTCTTTTAAGTGCGTCTCTGTGTCAACTCGGTTACCCCCTTTCTTTTGGAGCCTTCGATTGAATCTGCCTCTCAGCTTCAAGTGAATCCAGGCATATCATCTAGCTCGCCACCGCCAACCCCCTCGTCACCACACTGTTATCATAACCAGAGCAGAACCATTGATTTCTAATGCGGACCTCAGTCAGTGGTTTACCCGGCTGGCTTGAAACCCATCTTTTCCTGCCAGCGGTGATTCTTGTGTTTAATGAAAACTGTGTTTGGCCTGTCCTAACCTGCAATCAAACTCCGATTTGAGCTGGGAAAGCCTGTAAAGTATACGGCCTATGTCTACAAAACATTTATCAGATGGTAATTACAGCGTCCAACCCATTTGTAAAATTGTCTTGTACTGTATATGCAGCAACTTGCGCAAAGTAAATGAACTCAACAGATGTTTTTATCACCGCAGCTTGTTGGGTACACAAGTGGTATAATCACTGTAATAACAATAATTAGTTTTAAATTAAATCGATGTTTTGTGTGGGTACATTTTCATTTTATTTATTTATTTTTTTTGTGCCTCCAGCTATTTATTCCCCGATGGCCGGACTCAGAACCCCGACCTGACGGGTCTGTGTGAGCCTTCACCTCAAGACCACATTAAAGTCACACAGGTGAGAGCCATGCACCTACCAGACTGTGTCTGTGTTTACCGTGAAACTTTTATTATTTCATTGAAAATGGTTTATTTCAAGAAAATGTATCTTCAACAGTGCTTTGAGAGACTAAGTACCACAATCAAATATCATGTAAATAAAACTGAGATAAAAACACAAAGTTAATAATTAAACACAGAATTACACATGCCAATAGTGACTTTGCTGTAACACCTAAATAGAAGTGCAAAAAAATAAATAAATCTACATTGTACTTCTTTTCCCTTTCAATACTCATGTGTTTAGTAGATTTAGTTTATTCAGGATAGTCCTTTATTAATCTCACTCTGCTGCTGTTACAGCAGCAGAATAACAAAATATACCCATTTGAATATGAAAAAAATAAAATGAGCAACTATATGACAGTGAATCCAGGCATATCAGCTAAAATTAAATTAAAATTAACTAGACACGTTTTGTTTTTGTTTTTTTCATTTGAATAAAATGTCAAGAAGAATTGTGCAAACAATAAACATATGTTTAATGTATTAATTTCCAGTTTTATTTAAATGACTGCTTATACAAATTATGTCTTCATGTATTGAATTGTGGCTTTTTCGGACCTCAAATTTCAGTGTCAGCTTCCTTCAGAAAGACAAAGAATTATTTTTTCTTTCATTTTTTTTTGGTTTTTCATTTAGTACATCTGAACTTTAAGGTTCACAACATTTTTAGCGAGAAAGACACATAACGGAAATGTATGAAAAGCAGTTTTTGCCTCGTTTCTTGTCGACCTTATCTCTGCATCAGCGCAGAACCGAAACTCGGCGTACGTCCCCTGGCTCTAACTGATCGCTCCCCCTCCTCCCAGTCTCTGCTCAGCAGGATCTCAGTTCTCTGTGATGTTACTGTCTTCTCATGTTTTGTTTTTTTTGGTTTTTTTTGTGTTCCCGCCCTCAGGAGCAATATGAGCTGTACTGTGAGATGGGCTCCACTTTCCAGCTCTGTAAAATCTGTGCGGAGAACGACAAAGACGTGAAGATCGAGCCTTGTGGTCATCTCATGTGCACTTCCTGTCTCACCTCCTGGCAGGTACAAGAGTGGGAGGAAGCAAAGGGTGTTGAGTTGGTGGGCTTGCATGTCACAGGTGATGGTTAGCGCTCTTACACCACTCTGGAAGAGTGTAGCTTTGAGTTCATCTTTCCAAGTACGAGCGGGTAAAATAAACTGTGGCGCAATGTTTGCATTTGCACAGTGTTCCATATTTATTTTCATAGCTCATTCATTTTATTTATTTTTCTTATATTTAGAATTTTTTTTCCTTCATTATTTTATGTTCAGATAATCCTTAGCCTTTGGTTGGACAAATTAAAACTTCGGTGTTGGCCAAAGGTTTTGCCTGCTTTGGCTTTTGAGTAACAGACGTGAATAAAAGGAAAATGAACTTTATCAAAAACAGACGGTGGCTTTTCTCTGCTTGTTTCGTCTATCTGGCATAAAATTTAAAGCTGGATTTGATTTCTATTTTTTTATGTTTTTTTTTTTTGTTTGTTTTTTTTTTACCAAACAATGCGTAAGACTCTTTTAATGTGTTTGAATATAATTAACGTTCTAAGCTCAAGCTGAATTAACTTTGTTTAGGTGGAAAAAAAGAAACCCACTGCAGAATCAAAAGCTAACTTTAGCTTTCATGATTTGTGTAACATCCGAATAATAAAACCCAAGTAAACATTTTTTATTCGCCTTTCCCAAGCCAAGTGTCTTCTGGGAAAAATCTATAAATCTGTTTTTGGAAATGGAAAGGCGGCATCGTCATTCCAAGGTGGATTTACTGAAGAGCTCTTCAGCATGTTGATAAAGTTTCCAGCTTCTTGTCAGCTTGTCTTTACTCCCTCCTTTCTGCCTGCGCTCCAGGAGTCGGAGGGTCAGGGAACGGGATGCCCCTTCTGTCGGTGTGAGATTAAAGGTACAGAGCCGATTGTCGTAGATCCTTTTGACCCCAAGGACAACAGCGGGGGCTCAAGTCGGGCCGCCATGGGAGCCGGGGGAGCTCCATCGCCAAGCTATGACGACGACGACGACGACAGACTTGAAGATCCCCACCTGGTAATGAGCAAACTTGCTGGCACAAAGGTAAGATTGTGGAAAAAGATTGAGGTAATTAAATTTTTTGTTGTTGTTATGAAACAGCCCACAAGGGACTCTTCAAACCAATCTCTGTGTAGATAAAACACATTCTCACTTGTCATGTCTTCCTTTTCTGAGCTGAGAGCTCACATCTTTGGCCTTTCATCTCCATCGTTCCTGTTGCTAAAGAAGCAGCTTTTTTGTGTTAGAAAAGTCCTACATGTTTTATTGCCTTTGAGAAAATCTGTATACACTATTTGTTTACAACCTGAGCTGCTTTGAGGTAACTTGATTATCATCTAACCGAGACTTTTCAGCAACTTCTGTACATGTAGTCATATATAATATGTGTTGGAACCATTTAATTTTTTTTTTTGAAAGTATGACAGTGACGTCAATGGATTGGATCTCATGGTTGCCTCTCTTGTCTCATCCAGGTGGAACGCCCCCCATCACCCATGTCCTTGCCCCCTCAGTCATCTCTTCCCCCAGTGCCTCCCAGACTTGACTTGTTACCACACAGACCTCCAAACCCCCCTGGTGCCTCTAGTCCAGGGGCCACCAGTAAGGTAACCAATTCATTTCAGTTTATTTGTACAGCACCAATTAACAGAAAAATAACTTCAGTTAAATTCTACATACATTCCAGTTGATCTTCTTCGTCAAACAGTATAATAAGCTCAGTTAATTATTCAAAGTATTGATCATTTTCATCCAACGCCTTAGTTCAGATTAAAAATACAGTGTTGACTGATTACACAGATTTGGCATTATGAAACTGTCAGGGTTATATTAGTCTAAGCTTTTAAGAAAAATAAGTTTATCTTTAATTTGTTTATTTTATTCCTGCATATATGCAAACTATTCACTATTGTTGTAATCCATTATCAGTTTTAATGCTCAACTCTCAGTCAAACCAGTTTTAAACATCTCCAAGCTCCTATCGTAGTAATATATATATGTATTTAACTTCCTGTTTGGTTCAAATTCAGTTAATTTACTCTGTTAGAGCAATACAAACCAGTCACATAGACTTTCTGCATACATTTTTGTGGAATGTTACTCCAATTATTTATAAAAAATTTGGCTTCTTGCAGTTTTTTTTTGTTGTTTTTTTTTTTGTAGAACTGTATGTAAAAGATTGAAAGAAAGTGCAGAGTATGTAGCTGAAAATACTTTGGTGCAGTGCTACTTTACACACTGAACTAGTATTTCTCCACCTCAAAAAACAATTTTTTTTAACTTTTTCTCTGTTACTCTAGTAAAAAAAAAACAGTTATGTAAATGAGGGTTTTGACTCTTATTTTCTCTTACTCGAATGCCACAGCAACACGTCTTTGCTTAGAAACAGAAAGTGAAGTTGGGAGATTAAGATTTTTTTCCCCTTGCTGTCATTCATCTAAATCCTCCTGATGATTGATGGTTTTCCTTCTAAGCTGATTATTTCCTGCTTTGGAAAATAATTTTCTGTGGCTTTTGGTCTTTCTGGTGTTTCATCTAAAAGAGCTCCTTCCATCTCTGTCGTCCCTCCAGGCAGCGTCACATCACAAAGACAAGCCTCTTCCACTTCCCCCTGCACTGCGGGATCTCCCTCCGCCCCCTCCTCCGGACAAACCTCACACAGTCGGGGCGGCTCCAGAAGCTCGGCATCCGAGACGGCCCCTACCCTGCACACCAGGGGAGCCCCTTCGAGATAAGCTCCCTCCCACTCCCCCGAACCGTCCTATGGCTGACTGGAACTCCAGACCCGTTCCCAAAGCTCCAACCCCGTCTTCTTCATCATCTTCACCATCCTCCTCATCCACCCACGTGCCCAGCCTGGGATGCGACCTCAGAGCAGGTGTGAGAGAGCTCTCCAACAGACACTCCCTCCCCTTGGCGCTGCCCTCTGCGCTGGACAACCGCGCGGACTCTCAGAAGAACAACAGCTCCCTCAGTCTGGACCACCAGCTGGTCAGAACCAACACACACACATTTCACGTTTGATTTGTCTGACGTTTGTAAAAATTGTTCACAAAAGACTTTGGATAGAATTTCCTAAATATAGACTGTGTTATTTTTGACGGGTCATTCATGACAAGAGCTTCTTTAGCAGCCCAAGATTTATTTCTTGATGCCTTTTTTTTAAAATCATCAAACAGTTTAAATAATCGTTCTTTATGTTTCATACATTTTTTGATGGTATTAGATTTTATTAGAAAAAGTTAATGAATGCTAGGTAAAAATTATACAGTAATTGTTCTTAATCTGCCTGTCAAAGCTAAACTCGGCACATTTTTAAAAATTCTATGAAAGTGAGTGAAGCCAAGAAACACGGCCGAGCGTGGAGATGATTTTTGGAGGGGACAGAAAGAAGAAGTGTTAACTTCGGCACTTTGTCGCTCTGTTTATCTACTGTCACTCACACCTCCTAAAAAAAAAAAAAAAATAAGAATCAGTGGATAAATTTATCAACTTTTTTGATCTGTGTTGTTGGAGATTTTTATGCTGACAGCGCTCTTCAATGTCCTGAGTAAACAGTGAGCGCTAACGTGAGCTTCTCCCATTTCCTAAGCTCTGCAGTCCGTCTTGCGCAATCGTTCATCCTGCAGTATACAGTCACCACTTGTCAGAGCGGAGAAGAAGACCCATTTCACTCTGTGTTCATATTGCACGAGTCACATATTTGCAAAGCTGATTGACGCACCGAATCAGTGTTTGTCACAGTCAAACTCACTATTCCAACTTCTGACTCACCTCTGGACGGGGCCTTGTGTCTGAATGAGAACATTTATTACAATAGTTGGCTAAAATCTGTTTGTAAGCATGAACTCAGTTTTGTAACTGAAAGACTGAAAACTGGGGACTGTGATACAGGCCTTTAAAAAAACTGAATTACTTTTTACCTTTTGTCAATGTCTAAACAAAGTTATTAATCAAATTTAAGAGATTTTTCTTACACTTTAGCGATCAATCAAAATCACTTCTGTGGCTACAGCTGTGTAGCATCCTGCACCGGAGCACGCAAACCGATTTCACAAGCATTTGTGAAATAAAGGGTCATTTTCAGCATTGCAGTGTGATAAGAGGCCACCTGAGCAATAAGTCTGAATTTTCCATGCCACAAAACTTTCCACAGTCAACTGTTGGTGGAAGGGAGGCAAATGGGAACGACAGCAACTCAGCCACAAAGTGGTAGGCCACATAAAATCAGAGTGCGGTTAGCAGGTGCCGAGGCACATAGTGCGAAGAGGTCACCAACTTTCTTCAGAGTTAATAGCTACAGAACTTTAGTTTCAGTGAAAGAAACTCGTCAGCATAGCGCAACACTTTGATTAATTTATTGCTCCCAACTTTGTTTGGGTACAGTTTGTGAAGAGTTCCTTCGTGTTACAGCCCACCAGTGCAAAAAGAATAGTCCATAAAGACACAGACGAGCAGGTTTAATGCAGAAGAGTCCTTACCTCAACTTGACAGAACAATGTTGGGATTATTAAAGGAGAGAAAGTGAGCAAGTCCTTTTGGAAAGCCTTGCCTCATACTCTGAGTGTTCTTCAAAAACTGCAGGAAGAAACAAACCTCACAGCTGTTTTCTTACACAATCCGGCATCACAGATACTTAATATGGTCTGATTCTTCTTTAAAAACCTAAAAGACCAACTCTGCTCCTTGTTTATTTACTCAACTGCCCTGTTTGGTGCCCTAACGTCCCCGTTACTCTGTCAGCTTCAGCCTTACAGCCTTCAAGAGTCTGCTGAGTTCCCTCATTTTTCTCTCTCATTTTTTGAAGTTATCTGGCATGTTTGATAAGAGCAAGCAGGCATCACTCTCCTTGGATGACTCTGAATAAAAATTTCAGTCTTTTCCTCCTCAACCACTCCTCAAACCAGAACGTTTTTCCCCTCTCATGAATAAAACCCATGCGTCTTTACGAAACGTCTGACTCTGAACACTCTCTAATCATTCCTGGGCTGCTCAGTTTGTTCTTCTGCAACCATAATTTTCATCTCGGGAACATTCACAGGGGTTAGGGAAGAAACTAAATAATATGCAGAATTGTAAAACCTTTGGTGGAATTTCACATCCGTATTGCCAATAGTCATTTTCATGTGTCACGTAATGATATTTTATAAATATTGACATGTTGATCTAACCCTCGCATGAAGCCTCTCGTGTCAATACTTCTGGAAAAGAATCCATCGAATTATAATTGTTTTAAAAGTCTTGCATAGTTCTAAGTTATTAAAAGTTGCACAAACTTTAAACACCTGTATTATTTTTACAAGACATTTTTAAATGGTTTTTATCTATTTTTTTGAAGACGTGTCTAACCGCATCTGATTTGGTTAAAATCTCAGTCATCAAAAGATCTTTGAGCCCCTTACAGAGAATACCAGGCTGTACTGTCACATCATCACTCCTCTTCCTCCTTTAAGTCTCCTGCTGTGTTTTAGTACAATTTCTATTTTTCCAACATATGTTTATCCTAATCCTTTCCTAATCAGACATTCCATAATGTTTATTTCTCTATTATGAAGCATAAGCTGGTCTTTCTAGTTGCAACAGAAATTGGCAGAAAAAGCTGTCTGTGTGGTCCTGCGTAATAACATGTCTGTCTTAAAGAGAGCGTTGCTGAGATTGAGCTTTCCTTCAGCAAAGAAATCTGATCACGTCTGTGGTTTCCAAGTGTCGGTAACATGCAACTCGGAAGTAATCTGCACCTTTCCGTGAGAACACACGTGCCGTTTCCTTTAAATGAAATTGAAAAGCTACACTTTTGAAAACCTCTTTTTGTACTTTAGATCTAATCTAAACTTTATTTTCAATATTCGCCCTCAGTAGTCTCGTAAATGTGAAATAGGAAAGAGTTTCTGAAACTGAGAATATGACAAGCATCCCTTTATTATAAAGGTTGACAAAGGAGAAATAAAAGTATCTAAAATTAACTGCTCACCCAATAATAAATAGTAAAATGAGTCCATCTAATTGCTGCCTTGAATTTTTTATTTACTAGAAACATTGTGTGCTTTTAAGAAAACCTATTTAAATAAAATAAGCAACACATAGCCTGGTGGGGAGGCAAATGAAGCCTGGTGGGCTGCCAGGCTTATGATGCGCTGGATGAAACCCTTCAGTTCTAACCGGCTCTCTAGTTTTGGCAGAAAAAAGCACGACCCTAAGTTATAGCTTTTAATTATCTCGTTTTAAATGTTCAGTTTTTTGAGGTAAAGCAACTAAAACTGGTGAAATCTGTTTCCTCCTTCAGAGTTTTGCTCCAATGGTTTCTCAAGATTATGACAACCCCAAAGTGAAACAATCAGTCTCGTCCAGTGCCATCTACACACTGGCAAACAGGTATGCCCCAATGACCCTGAGGTTACTTACCACGCACACCTGTGGTCTGGAAGCTATACACGATGTTTCCTCTTAAAGAGTCTTTTAATATTCTCATACTGTCTGTTCCCAGACCGTCTCTAGGTTTGAGGCAAATGCCTGGAGAGGAGGGGTGTGACAGCGAGGAAGACTCTGAGTACATGATCCCTTCATCTCGCCCCGTTGCCGTCCCACCAGTACCAGACACCCTGCAAGTCCAAAGGCCCCCACAGCCTCAACCGCTAACTGCTCTGCAGGCACAGCCTCAAGCCCCTGCAGTCAACTCGCGGTATTCAAACCTTCCTAAAGGCACTTTAGAAAAGATCTTGTCATGGTCTGAGCTTTAAACCCATCATTTGTTGTTGTAGGCTCACACTTGGTGCAGAAGATGGGCCGATATCGCATGAACCCATGTACAGCGTCCAGCCGAGGTCACAACAAGCCAGAGATTCAGGTATTTTCTTCTATCAAGATGGCCTAAACATCCCCCTCAATTCCCTGTCTTAGAGGACTCTGATGCTGCAGTGTGAATATTTCTCGTAGTTTTATGATGAGATTAACTTCCATCCTCTCAGATTACTCAGAGCTGCCTCCCCTGTCGGTCACCAACGGGCCCAGAGACCTCGCAGCAGAGGACACAGAGGAAGAGGAAAACGGCTACGACTTCCCAAAGCCTCGGCTACCGCAGCCCCCGGCTCGGCGGACCTTTTCAGAAATGGGGGGGTCTCTGTCATCATCTTCATCCTCCTCATCGTCATGCTCGTCCTCTGTGGCACCCTTTAGCCGCCTTTCCCTAGATTCAGATTTTGGAGCTGCAGCATGTAAGTTTCTCACACCAGCAAAGTATAAATGAGTTTCGATCCATATACTGGCCCTTTGATGCATATTTACTGGGGTTTTTTTTTAGATAGGTTCACTGGTTACTATGGTGAGATAGGAAAATCCTTCTTTGAAAACTCTACATGTCCATTTGCAGGATCAGTCACCAGATGTTACACATTAGTTTTTCTATCCAGCAGAGGTTCTTTAGGCGCCTCAGCTGAAAGTGTTTTCAGATCAATGTCAAGTTCTGACTAGTTTTGCAGGAGTTATTTGACTTCTGTTTCATATGAAACTAAACAACAAGCATATTAATATCCTGAGTAGAAGCGACCGCTGAAATTTACTCCAGTGTGTGCCATGATGTGGCTTCTCACTCCAGTAACAGACGCCTCACAGAAAGGTGTTGCAAAACGCTAACACAAATGCTGAGCTGCAACTGGGAACTGGGTGTTCCAGTTGAGAAGTCAACTGAAACACCCTTTAAAGTTGGATTTTCCATTAACAAAACTGGGGCCAACTCCAACTATGACTTTCTGTTTCTATATGGCCGGTCCTCATATCAACAGTAGTAAGCTGTGGTGGAAACATGTAAGAGTGCCTTATATGCAGCACCTGCGTCTATGAACTGAACAAGTCAAACATGGTGTTTCCTTTTAGAAAGTAAAGCTTAAAATTAGAGACGATGCAAATAATATTTCTGGGTGTTGCCATGTTGAAATTCCCAACTCCTTAACTATCATCTCAATTGTTCCCACTTCCACGAAAATGCTGGAATGCAGCATTATCGCGGTGCTTTTGATTGGAGAAAGATGGGATTTTTGAGGTTCCGACCCACCCGATTCTCTGTGCATCTCTGAGAAACAAAACACAGCAGCGAAGCTGTGGCCATCTTGGGATGTTTTTATTGGCTAATTGTGTGACTTATGGCTGCATCTGTAGGTCTGTGAGGCAGAAGCAGTTTTTTGTATCAATAATCCGTCAGTGGTTTTCCAAAGACACACAAAGCATAAATTAGAAGTATGCTACTCGCTTACTTATTACTGGAAAATGTTATCTTTTTTCATATTTAATGAAGAAATTAAAAGCAGGCAAGTTTAAAGATTGAGCTCCAATTGTACCATCATTTGGTGAAGATATTGGCAAATCTGGTGAAGGTGGAATAAAAAGACAATTGCATGTTATGCCTTTGCAAGCCTTGAGGTTAAGCCACAGTGCAGGAAGTCTATTCAGCAGTTGTTTCTTGATTTCTCAGGGTGATGTCTCTGTGCTGGGTTGACATTTACCACACACGGGCATTCTGCATGTTTGAATCTGTGAGCCAATTAAATCACCTTGCGTCAAGCTGACAAGCTCGCAGGTTACAGCCGGCCCTCTCGCAGTGCTTTGTTAAATGTCACTGCAGTGGAAAGACGAAAAGGTTTCAGATTGTGTGAAAGGTCATGTCTCTTCCCTTAGACTTAAGTATAATTACGAACCATCTTTTAAGTGTAGCGCCGTTTCCAGTTAAATAAATGATCTCTTCACGTCGACCTTTAGTTGCTGTTTAAATCCAAACACTTCCTCCTCCTCTTTTTCTCCCTCAGCTGCTTTAGAGCCAGCCGAAGCACCGGAGAGACCTCCAAAGCCGCTGCCCAGACGGATCAACTCGGAGCGCCGCCACAGCCCCGTGCCGCCTGTGCCCGCTCTGCCCAGCGGTGGCGCCGCGGGCGGGGAGGCCAACCCCCTGATCAGCAGCGAGATCGAGCACCTCATGAGTCAGGGGTACTCCTACCAGGACATCCAGAAAGCTCTGATGATTGCACAGAACAATATAGAAATGGCCAAGAACATCCTGCGTGAGTTCGTCTCTGTTCCCTCCACTGCCCACATTTTCACATAGCAGATCGTGGCGCCCAAGAAGCGCGGTTTGCTCTCTTTGCCCTAGCTTGGCTCAGCCTGGTTTGGTTTTGGTCGGCGCAGACCGACCAGAAAAGCCTACTGCCTCCAGGACTACGTAAAGTGCTGCCTGACGCCCCCCGGCCCTCCCGCCCCTTTCCACCGAACCCTCCTGTGGTTTCTGACCTGGCTGTTACTCAGCAAGCTTACAGTATCTGCAGGAATCTGCGGCAGGCACTCCATGCGCTTTCAAAAGTCTCATGCTCTTTTCTTTTTTTTTTGTTTTTTTCTTCTTCTTCTTCGAGTGTTTGGTTTCAGGAGCATCTTCTCGGGACCGCCCAAACGCAGTGGCCCGAGACTTTCATAGGAATCTGCCGAAGACAAACTCTCATCTTTCATGTTGAAGCCTCTCGCTGAAAATATAATCAACATCTCACAAGGAAAACTAAAAGTGTATGTCTATATGAGAATTTAATATATGAGTAAGTATATATTAAATGTGTGTAATATATACAGTACGTGCATAAATAATATGTGAAAATGGTTCAGTTTGGAGGGTTGCTCTTGGTACCACTGCAGGGTTAGCGGGGGTGGGGGGGACAGGGGTCGGATTACGGGAAGACAGGAAGGAAGAGGAAGGACGAAATCGGGCGTCTTCCTCACCAGGATGCGTTAGTCAGCAGAACCTTGGAAAACGTGCAGCAGAGCTTTTCATCTTGACTTCAGTCGGATACGGCCTTTAATTAACGTTGCTTTGGTACTTTTTTTTTTCTTTTTTTTTTCCCAACAAATAAAAAAAGCAAGTGTCGTTGTTTTGTTTGTAGCATGATGATGGTTTCAGGTCTGGACATGTTGCTGGCTGCTTGTGTGTTTTGTGTACGTGAGCATGGTTGCCTGTGTGTGTGTGCGTGTGCGTGCGTGTGTGTGTTTGCCAGACTTTTTACTCCACTCGTCCTGCTCTCGGATGAGCCCCCTCCCTCTCCTGTCCGTCTCAACATGAATGTGTACTCCAGTCCGCGTACTTGGACTCGCGCTCTGTTAATGTACTACTGCTCTAAGTTATAAGGCGGGGCCTGGCGTAGCTGCAGAGGTGCGTCCCGCAGCTAGCAGACCAGGCTAGTTGTTGTGTGATCTGTGGTGGCTCACATGTTTTCTTTCTGTTGTATGAACTCACTGGCTGGTCCGGGTTTCTGTCTCCAGCTGAGTCCAGTGTTACAAGACAAAAACGAAAAAAAAAACAAAGAAAAGAAAAAAAAAAGTATTGACTTACTTTGATAATATATTGTTGTTATACGATCATAAATATTGTTGGTATAATTAATTCAGAAGTGTTTCACTGCTGCTATTATTGTTAGTGCTAAACAATTAAAGCCTTAAATGTACATTTGTGAATACTCTGTTTAACCGTCATCCTGTTTCTTTAAAGTGACAGTATCATTTGTCTTTCCTGTTCATAATGTAGCATACTTGAAGAGTATACGCAGCTCGTGAGCCCGCAGCCCTCGCAAGCTGTCGACCTGTTTTGTATTTTTAACGTTTGGTTCTGTTCTTTCTTTAGTGTATATACAAGGTTCCTGCACGATTGTTGAAAAGTTTGAAATTTGATTTTTACATTTGAAGTTTGAGATGTATTTGAGTTCCTAGACTATCATAAGTATTTCCATTATCTAAAAGAGAAAAATCTGAATATCAGGGGGAAAAAAAACAGGCTGTTTATACCTTAGGATTTCAGCATATTTAGGTAAAATTTACAGAATAAATAATAAAGGCTATTTTTTTTGGAATTTGATTCAAGAAATTCATAAAATTTCTAATAATTGAACGCTGAACATTTTCAGCACTTTTCTGTAATCATGAAAAGCCCACCGCTCTTTAAGCTTTCCTATATAAGCACTGCATGAGTTGTGCTACTTCATTCATTCAGTTTCTACAAGCAAGTAAAAGATTAAATTTGATCCAGAAGCCCAAAAAACATTGAGCAAGTCTTTTTTTTCCCCTTTTTAAAATCCACCAACTAGTTAGTTCTCCTGTCAAAAATGTATTTATTTATTTATTTTGTGACTAGAAAAATGGCCAACCCACCAAATTAGTCTTTCAATGAATAATGGAAGAAAACATCTTTCAGGCAGTGGGCATATATAGGCCTTATGTGTCAGAGATTATGAAAAAGAGTTGATCAAAGACGACCCAGAAGCCAAAACCGCAGTGAAATAGCCCTTTGCTGCTCTGCAAAATTGGAACCTCAATGTTGTAACGATTTGTGAAATATAGAGATCATATAAACTTAAAAATATGGACAGGAGTAATAATAAGCAACTGAGAATCGTTGCCAGTGGGAACCTTGTGTATATTAACAGTAATAAAGCAACCAAAATGCTTTTAAAGTTTTCGGTAAAAGACGAATGCTTTCTGTTGAGCTTTGCCTTCTCGTTGCTCTGAAAAGAGGAGCGAGCGCCGAGGCTTTCCGTAGCGTAGACCCCTGGGCACGCTGGCCCCGCCCCACGGTCTACGGTAAAAATCAGTATTTGGGCCGACTGTAACAACTAACTCAGGAATAAGTGCTGTCGAAACGCGGAGCGGACTCTTTAGCACAGACAGCAGCTCACCTGTGTACAGCCAAAAGTAACTGCTTCTTAGTCACAGACTTGCACATTTTGTTTTCGTATCATTTCTCCAGTGTTCGCAGGAGCAGAAACAGCAGCTTTTTACTTCCAGGTACTCTGAATTTAAAGGATATAGTCACACAAACAGCTTGTAGGTACATTAACTTGAGGCTCTCCCAGTATATGAAGAATGTTGTTTAGTGTTTTTTTTTGTTATTATTTTCTGATTAGGGGGTTGCCAATTAGCCCCAGTTTGTCTTCACCTCTTCCGGCTGATGCTGTGTGTTGACTGGAAGCTCTCTCTGCGCTGTCTCTAGTTCTGTTTCATGTTTATTTCCTAGTTGCCTTGAGAAACTTCTTGAATGATGATGGACTGGGGTGGTCCGCAATCCTCAATACTGTACCGATGTTTCAAGACGGCATCTCATTATGTATTATTAATTAACCTTTATTTTTGCACAGCATACCGATTTGTGCTTTGATACTGTCACTCTAAAGAACAGCTCATTGTATACATTTAAAGAAAAAAAGTCATTTTTGCATTCCTGTGCATTTTGTCCCAAAGGTTTTGTTTACTTGTTTGTTTTTCTTGACTTGTGCCATATGTTTAGAAAGAGAAAGAGAGAGATCATCACCGACGTCCTTACTTTTGTTTTTTTTTAAAAGGCCTTGATATTCGAGGAGCGTTTGTGGGTCTCAATCTGTACCTGTTGGTCTTTGAAGGCAACATAGTGCAGTAATGCTTGCATCGATCTATCCTCTGCCTCTTCAGCCGCATCTAGCCTCATCCCTCAAACGCTTCAGTGTCTTTTTGCTCACTTTTTCCAGATCAGTTCTCAGCCTCTGGATGCCCCAGATGCTCAGTGCTGTGCAATTTCAATATTCAACCAGGAGAGGGGGCTGTCGTTCTAATTTCCCCCCCCAAACCTCAGTAAAAGAAAGGCATTCATTATTTTTTTTAATGGTTTTTAAAGCTCATATCAATTTGAAAGTATGCACATTGCTGTTAATAAAAGGTTAAGCAACCGCTTCGTGTCTGTTTTTTTGTTTGTTTGTTTGTTTGTTTGTTTTTTTTTGTTTTCATGGATATGAAAAGAAAATTTAAACCAATGGAGTCATTACACGGTGATAAATTTCAATAGTTTATTTTTATGTGTTTTATTGATTATAACAAGATGACAAGTCGATTATTCTTGTGATACTCACGTGATCAATATTAATACATAATACAGATCTCGCTTAACTGCACAGCATTCTGGGAGATGCAGGCAGAGGAAAGACTAGCAGTTGGCTAAGCTAGGTCGTGACAGGAAGTGAGTGAGCGTCCACTCACTATTTGCTAGTCAACTGGTTGTTACCTAGTAACAACCAGTTGCTAGTAGCAACCAGTTGACTAGCTTGCTTAGCTGCAGTTTCAGGTTAAACGGCTTTTACTGGATGAAAACTGGATGAAAACGGCCACGGTTAAGTCACCAGTTTAACAGTATTTCAGACATTTAAAACACAGAAAAAGTTAACGGGCGATCATGAATATATAGACTGAAATGAAACGCTTGTATCGTGGTAAGTTATTCAGGCATATCGGCCAACCCTAGCTTCAAATTTATGAAAACTAACCGTTTGAATATTTTATTAGACCACTAGGTATTTTGTTACCTATTATTAAAGCTATTACCAATTGCTTTGGACACGCATGACTTTTCATGAGTGAAGCATTTTAAAAAAGGTAAGAAATTAATGTTGGATGAATATTAATAGGTTGCAATTATCACTGAAATTTACCTCAAAATATTAAAAAAATCAGGCTAAGTAAGAGCTTAGTGCAGGTTGTTAAACGTTTAAGCGTTTTACTCCACCTCTTTTTTTTGTTTTTTTTTTTGTTTTTTTTGGGTTGCAACTTTCAGATCTCAGACAAAAATAAAGAGATTTTTAAAAAGTGTTATTTCATAACTTTGCTATAGAAACTTGATATTTTCTGAGTGCTATATTCACAAAGTTTAGTGGAAGGATAAACTATCATTTTGCAAATCCAAAGCTGTATCAAACGTTTTTTTGTCTCCATATCTGATTTAGCTTTTTTGCCTGAAAAAAAGCAGAGAGAGAAAAATAAATTTTTTTTGGGAAACCCAAGTCCAACAGTTGAGAGCCACAGAAGTCCAGTGTGAACCTTTCAAGTCAAAGACTAGAGGAGCCTGAATTAATTTTGAATTTATTTCCAGGCGGGATCTGGCTCCCACTCGTTTTAGGAATATTGTTTAGTAATAGTGTAATATGTGGATGCAGTTATGTTTGACACAAAATACATGTGGAGGGTCTATACATATAGATCAGTGGAGCTTGTCCTTTTTTCTGAACTGAGACCAAGACGTTTGGAAGAAACCTCAGCAGAAATCCTCCAAAATGCATGAAGAGGTAAACTATAGACAAAATTGATTACTTGAGAGCTACTTTTGTTTCATATGCTGCATTTAATGTTTAAGCTTCTTGTTTTCTAATGTATTTGGTAACTACATTATAAACCAAAATATGATTTGACCGCCGCCTTAAGCGGATCAAATGACAGTCTTCAAAGATGTTTATGCTGGGAAAGATACAGCTAAGAACCAATTTCTCATGCTTACAGCAGCAAGACAAAGATCCAGAACAGTTTGTGACAACAGGGTGAAGCATTTACAGATCAGAAGATTCAATACATTTTCTTACACAGATTTAATCTTGTATGGAGACTTTATATCCTGTGAAGAGGACGCCTTCTCTTAAAATAAATGATTGTGTTTGCTCCACTGAATTCAGCTGCTGTTTGTCCACTAAGATCAATGATTTAATCAGGTTACAAACATCATGTGTTTTAGCCTCAGACCGGTCCAGACACATTGAGGACCCAGGAGATTGCTGCCTACATTTTTCTAAGCGTTGATGATTATCTTGACACTGCTATCTTCTACAAATTGGGTATTTTTTAAATTTTGTGCGCTCTTCTCCTGACAGTCATTTGAATGGTGAGATCACATTGTTCCTTTATAATCTTTACATTTTACACTTGACCAGTAAAGCCAGCAAGCTAAAGATTTTTAGCCAGTAAACGCTCACTAAGACAGATGAATTTTATTTCAGTTTTCAAAATGAAGCTTTACTGTCTAAAATGCCCAGCAGAAAATGAATAATTAAATGTGATAAATGAATGATGCCAAGTAAAGCCTGACGGGCCACCAGGCTTTACTTGTGCCCCCACCAGGATAAACATTGCTTATTTATTTAAGTCTTTTGAAAATGTTTGCACTTTTTCAGATTTTATATTTGGTGTTCAGATACTAGTCTTCCAATCTTTCAATAACACATAGCTATCAAGGGATATTTTCAAATTTCTTGTCAACTTGAAACATTTTTTGACTCAAAAACACAACGGCCCGCTGGATGAATGACTGGTACCCAACCACTGGCTGCTAGGGGAAGTTTTCTGGGGGAAACCTTAATAACACTAGTCCTAAATATTGTTTTTATTTTTGAAACATTTCAGGCGGGGCCACGTTCCGCTGGGGTAGATCCACGACTCACTGGAGGGACCGTGTGACCCTTCTGACCTGGAACTCTTTGGGATCTCCCTGGATGAGCTCGAGAGCGTAACCCCGGAGACGGATGTTTGGGATTCCCTCGCGCAGCTCGATCACAGATAAGTGGAAAACCATGAATGAGTGTTTCGACATTTGAAGACGTTAAATTAAAGTTGGAACTCTTCATTTTTGACCATTTAACTTTATTTGGTATGATTTTGAAAACTAAAAACAATAAATGTTTTGGTAATTACAAGATGCATAATAACTCAGAGACATTTAAAGGCGTTTCAGACAACCAACGCTGTTTGCCAGAGTTGCTAAAAGCAGAAGGAAGGAAGTGTATGATGCCGTGATTGTCTTTAAGCTGGAGTTTAGACACAGTCATTCCCCCCTCCTCAGTAGTACACAGATATTATGGGAACCAACATGAACACAAAACACTTACATGAAGAGCAGTTGGTTTAAAGGCTTCAGGACTGAGGGGGTTCTGTGTTTCTTTGGGTTAGATTAGCTCAAGTTTCAGTTATTACAGAAACGCATTCAGTGAACAGAAATGTGTGTGATAAGGACAACCTCTTCTGATCTCATATTTCCTTCTCGTAAAGAAAAAAAAAACAGCTATAGAAATTGAGGTCATTAGCATACAGTTCTATTAAAAACATGTCATACTGGAGAAAAACTGCATGAATACACACACACACACAAAAGAAAAAACAAAAATCAGTGCATGGAAAATAAATAGAAAAAAAAAAAAAAACAACAGTACAAAATGTGAAGTTTTTGAAAAGCATCTGAATGTAAAAAAATGTAACTATAACCTGACTGGTGGCAATGCAATAGATCTAACAACAAAATCCGATCAAATGTAAAAATATAGAGACCCAAAAAAAAAGATAAAATAGAAAAACATTACCAAATAGTTCCAACTTCTTCAGCCTCAGAAAATACTGTCCATAATCTGCAGAGCACTGGGAGTTGAGAAACTGAGTGATGCGTCTTTAAATAACCTGCATGTTTGTATTTAAAGAATAAAAAACGTGTAGCTGAAGAGGTGAGGCGTCTCCTAACTTTCAGTGTGCAGACTGAAACATAGCAGAAAATAAACAAAACAATCAACCAAATCGAGCTCCCGCTTTATCTCCAACAAGCACCGAATCATAGAAACACTGTCTGGATATATATATATATGTATATATATGTCTTTTTTTTTTTTGTTTTGTTTTGCATGTGTGTTATTTTAAATAAAGAAATATATACATAGACTATAATATGTACAGTAACTGAGCTGCATCATTATTCTCTTCAGTGGATTGCACTGCTTGAGGTGATGCTACGTCATACAGCGTGGACATATTTAATGGCACCCATGGTAAAAATGTGCAAAGAGCCTCAAAATAAACGTCTTTACTTTGCAGTAGAACTATTTTACTTTGAAAATCTTCAATATTCAGCAGACTGACTTGACTTATTGTAGATCATTTGAGAAGGTTGGTTCTGTCTCCGTGAAACAAAGGTTAGTAGTTTTGTTCTTTCTGTCGCTGTCTTGCTGAAGGACCCAGCGACGATGTTTTATTTAAAATCTGCTGGTAATTCAGAAGCCTCTGGTGTAGTTTATTGTTTAAACAATCCTAAGGGGTTTTACCATGTCCAGAGAAGTACTAAATACAAACTCAAACATGGAGGAGGCATAATTTAAACAGCTAAATAAAGAAACTAATTTTCCTGGATAAAAATAGACATTTTCCCACATATTTGAATTGTATTTACTTATTTATCTGAATAAATTTTTTAAACCATTGGATTTCTCACAATCTTTCATTGTGAGATGATGTAACCTGAATAAAACAGTAGTTTTATTTTAAGGCTTTTACACACTTTTCTCAGGGCAGACAATGAATTCGTCCACCCCTGTACTTAACGCAGACCCTGTCAACTTTGTGCTATAATTCTTGTTCCTCTGACAATCAGCAGTATACAAGGCTTGCAATAATGAGACAGACAGTCAAGGCTTGGTAGGCGTGTTGTGGAGTTACATCATGGAGCTTGCATATTGTGTTCAATTTCAACTCAAGGAGCATATATGGACAGCAAGTAAAAAAACAAACAAAAAAAAACCCCTTTCACTTTGAACTGTTCGAGTGTCAGATGATCATCTCCATGATGTAACTCTGAAAGAAGGAGCTTTGGTGGCAACTTGAAGGCATCTGGGGGTCTGAGCCTGAGAGGGAACACCAGGAGCAGCTTTCTCACCACCTCACTTTCTGAACATGCAGGTTCTCATCACTCCAGAGGACCAACAGGAACATTAACATACAAACAGGCACAAGGAGAAACAGCGATGCGTTAGAAAAACGTGTGAACCCATCAGCAGAACAGCACTGTGTCTGGTCCAGGATTGGGGATCTACCTGGTCGTTGGGTAGCTGTTTTTCTCCGTTGACCCCGAGCAGAATCGCCTCCTCTGTGTTGTCGCTCTTCATCTCCACCACAATCTTATCTTTGTTGGACTTCTCTTTAGTGCTTCGGTTGGACAAGAACAGGCTCAAATAAGTGACTGACATTGTATGACAATGTCAGTCACCAGGAGGTTGAGAAACATGACCTAATGTGGATATTTTTTGACATTTTTCTCGAATGAATAGTATGCATCTATTGGGATTAGGTGTGTGGAATTGGTGAAATTGGAGCTTTGATCATGGCATCATGTCTGTAAAAACATTTTAGGAGTATCAGATTTTCTTTAGTTAAATGTTTCCACTTAAATTGTAAAATTTTGTTAATGTATTTTAATACAAATTTGGTAAAACATTAATATTTGCAGTAGGGTGGAAAACTGGATTTAAATGTTGATAGCAAACTTCTCTCCTGTTATTTAAATTTAACAGAAAAGTTTATTTTTCCAGCAGTGTTTTCTATACATAAATATATAAATCTAGTTCTTTATATTAGACCCAACAGTAAAGATGAACAAAACCTAGAGAATCCCTTTATCTGTCTTAACAAATACAAAAGCAGACAATTTCATTTTCATTAAACTTACAAGTCCTTTTTTCCTGATCGATTGCAGATCTTGCCTTTTTTGTAAAGGAAGTAAAGCACGCTACCCAAGATGGCCAGAAGCAGGATGCAGATAATGATCACTGCAATGACAACTCCATAGCTTCCTGTTGAAGAGGAAAAAGCAGAAACACAAATCAGAGGAAGTCGATTTGTAAAAGAGATTATGCTCGGAGTTAGAAGAGTCCGATGGCAGGTGAGGGTGTGACAGAAAGCATTCAATAACAATACAGCAGTGCGAGCACCGTTCAGGTGATCTACATCTGGCAACTCAGAAGAAACTATGTGCAAAAGTTTCAAGTCTGCAAGAGAAGAGGTGCGCTTGAACCAAAAACAAAAGGGAGAATAAGCGCTGAGCATGCAGAGGGACAAGTGGAGGTAATGGACAACAATGTTGTGCTCAATAGAAAAGGAATGTCTGCTGGAAGAGAGTCAGAAAACTGATACGGTGGATAAGCTAAAGGATGCTTTTTTGGTTTTTGAAGACGATCTGCAGCAGCATGACATACAAACCTTTTTGGACTTTCTCTTGTGGTTTTGGTGTCTCTGCTTTGACTGAGAAAAACCAAATGAGCAGAGTTATCAGAGGGTTTGTGTGTTAAATAACTGAATCAGCAGGGCTGACACATAAACAGGCATTCCAGGCATTCGGCATGAAAAAGTCAGACAAAATTACTTAATTTAAAAGACTGTTATCTCTCCAAAGCTAAAAAAAAAAAAAAAATCTAGCATGAATCGTGGTCAGTGACCTGAGTCATTTCCCACAGTAGCCTGCTTTAATCTCATTTCACAAGAGAGAAACAAAAATCCAGAACAGCTTTCCTCTGAGGGGATGGAAAGTTTCCTGGCAGGGTATATGTTGAAAAACAAAAAGAGACGGAGAAAAAAGCAGCATCCTGTACACCAGTGAAGAGGCTCACTCTGAGTGGATTCAAAGCATTGCTTCTTCAGTTATGTTTATATTTGTGGATGTTTCTGTTTTAGTTTTTAATATCCTTCTCCGTTTTGCAGATGCTTTTCAACCACAGTATGATTTTCTCAGGTTCTAAATTTCATCTTGGGATGATCGGTGGATAATATAATTAAAAATACATCAGCCTAATGTTACTGGTTGTGATTGTAATTCAGCCAAAAATTACAGATTATCAACATGTATGTATTGAGTTATGTATCTTTTTATCTGAGGCCAAAAAGTGAGAGTTTTCAGTCATGTCACATTTGTAAAACAATAGATTTAGAATCAATGAAAGTGGACTGATTTCAATTAATGATTAATTGATCAGTGCAACACAATCGTAATTTACAGAATATGTAAGGTTACAAATAAGATACAAATAATTTAACATAATAACTTGATGAAGCAGATATACAGTAATAAATCAGTGATGATGATTACTGGAACCTTTAGTTTACCTTGATTCGGCTAAAGAGGCGCAAAGCAACTGATCTTACCTGTGGATTTGGGTTTGACAGCATTGGTGGATGTGCTTGTATTGTTGGTTGTGTTGGCTGCTGTAATGGTTGTTGGAGATATTGTTGTGGTGGTAGTTGCTGGTGAGGTGGTGTGTTTAGCTGAAAGGGGGTGGGAGGAACAGATGGGAGCACACTTCACGTTACAACATTAGGGGGAACGAAGGGGTTCACATCAACAGCCGAGCAGCTTCACGACGTTGCCTCTTTTGCAAAGAGAACACACGGTGAAGTGCTCCAAATTACACGCAACACTTTACAACACGTCACAGAGAGCGCCTGACCTTCAGACGAAGAATAAAAACAAACCTTGACACAGACAAGAAGGGGAAGAACAGAAGGGGATGGACACAACAACAGGGTGGACCACAGGAATGTAGCAGGTACTCACTGAATTTGATGACGTACGTAACCGAGTCTTTGCCGAACTCATTTGAGGCGTTGCAGAAAACGGTCGTGTTTGAAGTGATACTGACTTCAACTTTGGCTACGCTCTTAACACCCGTATCGGTTATGTGATTTGAGGAGCTGATGATCTGCCACAAACACACATTTCAAGACAGAACGTTGTGGTTACAAAATAAAAGGGTCAGATTTGGTTCAAAAGTTTTTTTGAAAAAGCTTGAAAAGTTGGTTCTTGTCCAACCAATATCAAGGGAGGAGAGCTATTACTTTTGTTTGCATTTTGAGTAACCGTGGCATCATAATCACTGAAAAACGAGACAAATTCAACTCAAAACAAATTCTGACTGAAACTGTTTTGTGTTTTGTGTGTCTTAGGGTATAAACTCCTGATTCAAAAACTTTAAACAATATGAGCTGATTGTATTATTTATTTTTTTTTACGTTTGTTTCAAACTAAATAGTAAACATTTTGGTGTACCCTAATAATGGTTTCCAGTCCATGCCCTCCTGGGAACCTCCTGCTACCATTAAACTTCGATGACAGCTTACTGTAGAAAAGGCATCTTCCTAAATAATAACTTGACGAGTATCACGTAGAAGAGTTATTTGTCAAAAGAACAAATACCAGAACCAGTGATTTCCCTTAAAGATTCAGAAAATAATCCATGCCGTTACCTTCACCCGACCAGTTTGGATTTATGAGACGTAGACAGTCTGGTTTTTGTCACAATTGACCTCGTCACATATTCATGAGTTAGGTCTGATAACGGAATCCATTGCGTATGTTGGATTTAAAGCTAAAACTGAAAGACATTTCTCAGTAGTACCTTCCCATTACTGGTGCCCCAGGTTATATTGGGAATTGGGAAGCTTCTGACGTGACAGGTAAGTTCAAGTTCCCTCTCATTGGTCTCTTTCTCATTGAGCTGTTTTTCTATCATCTCTGGTGGGCCTGCAGAAAGAAAGACATGAAGCAAACACATTTGATGATCTTAACTATGAAGTAAAAATTAATTTAGCAAGTAAATTCATCCTTAGTTCCTAATAAATAAATGTTGTTGTCCAACTCACCCAGAACAGTAAGCTGTAGTGAAGCGCTGGCTTGCATTCCCGGACTCTCCGGTACTGTCACTACGCAAACATAAGTTCCTGCGGTGTCATACGTTACAGCCTTTAGGTTTAAATGGTGACCCTTTTCAACTTCTTTTCCATTCTGCAGAAAAACCATATCAAACTTACTTGCTGCCATTAGCATTTACATAGAAAGCAAAGCATACATTAGTGGTTCTTAATGCAACAGACCTCTGCTTTTTCTAAGTAAAAAACAGTCAGACATTATCTGCTACTTTGTGCAAAACTATATTGCACCGCTACCTTAAACCATGTTGTGCTGGTGCTGAGAGATGACAAAGCATTGCAGGTAGCCGAAAACTCTTTCTTCCAGTCCACCAAAAACAGAGCCGGTGGGTTTAATGACCACCTCGTCCAGATCTATGCAAAACATAAAGTACTGAGTGCTGAATAAGTCACATTTATTGTTCTCATTGCAGATGAAATTGAAAGTCCTTACAGTTGACAAACACTGTGTTGTTTGTTGATAATGTCACACTATTTTCAAAGTCGTCTACGGTGCAGAAGTAATCACCACTATTGTGACGAGAAACGTTCTCCATCGTCAAATGTTGACCCTTCAAAACCAAACAACAGTCTTATCAAACACAATGTAATCACATACAAGTTGTTATTCGTGTTTTAGGAACAAAGGTAGTTAGAAAAAAATGGTACACCGCATTTTTAGCATATTTTTTCCTCAGCAGTTTTCCTAGGAGGCCATAACATTTCTTAATTGCATTTAAGAATATAATATAATCAAATGAAATATCCATATTAGACTTGAATTATTGAAATGAATTAACTTTTGATAGCTGTTTAATGTATGTAGCAGCAGCACAAGAATTATGGTGACAGTCAAATTTCTTACATCTTTACCGCCAATTGTGAAAAGTTGGGATTCACTATTTCCATCACTGGCGCAGTGGAGCTCCACCGTGTCGCCCTCCTTGATTTTACCCTTTGGGGATTCAACCCACAGATTTACTGTCGTGGGAGGATCTGAAACAAAGAAGGGAAAGTCAGAAAGATCCAGAAATGTTATGCCATGAGGACAAAATTATACTACTCATAAAATAAGTCTCAAAGTTATTAAGCGACTATATTATTTACTACAGAAAACTAATTGACATTTTTATCACTTTTTAGTCCTGTGGATTCTTTTCTATGCTCAGATTACATCATCCATGGGCAAAACTAAACCACACAAACCTCAAGAACATCTTGTTACGAAGATATGTTTCTATGATATGCAGCTACTGTTTTTGGTTGAGGATCTCTAACACAGATTACTTCTACATCGCTTGAAATTCACCCAAAATGTCTGGAGCAGCTGTTGCCAGAAAACTCTCATAGTCTGGGTTACTCACAGAGGACAGTGATGTGAATACCGTTGGTTTCAAGCATTTTCTCAGCTCCAGGAACAAGGAAAGTGACCTCGCAGTAGAAAACTGCATCTTTGTCCTTCTTCTCCACCTTCATGTACAGCTCACTGTGGACCAAAAATAAACCAGTCGACAGAGTGGTGTCTGTGTACTCCACTTTCACAACTGGAAGACAAAACACAAGAGATGTGAAAAGGTAAGCCGTTACGGAGCTGACTCACAGACAGAGAAATTCATTAAAAAGGAAAATATTGTTTGACATTCACCAGTTTCATTTCATGTGCGCATCAGTTTTAGAAGTGAGACCCGGCTCTGTTTCAGCTGTTCTCTGGGAAATGAGAGGCGGATGTTTTTGTGCCTTTTACATAAGTAGTGGTTCAAGCCATTCCTGTTTATTTTTGCTGAATCACTGATTTAAGTGAGCTAAGTAGGTTTGTTGTGCTGTTGTCTGGGGTTCTGATGTGACCATCTAGATGAGCTGTTGATGTCTTCTTGAAGGAAATGTGGCAGGCAGGCCATTCCTGTTTCATGTTTTCTCCATTTATGGATTGTGGCTTCGTCTGTGGTTCGCTGGAGTCCCAAAGTCTCTGTATTGGCTTTGGAACTAGTTCCAGTCTGAGAGATTGATCTCTTCTTGCATTTGTTCAACACGTAGCACAATTCATTAGGTTTTGAGCTGTTTTACCTTTTGATAGGCAGAATCTATTTAAATGACTTCTTTGTAATAAGCATGAGGTCTAGTTTACTGTCTTGCATAATTTTGTGCATCTTTACATAGCTAAATGTCTTGAAACTGAAATCTTGGTTAATAATGTCTCTAATTAAGCATTGTGTTTTTACCACATGATCAGAAATGAAAACTGTACAACTAAATACAGACTTTGATGGAAGTGTGACTCACCATCTGGAATATTGTGCAGTGGCATCTTGTCTCTGTACCAGGTGATCTTTGGTTTGGGGTATCCATTTTTCACCTCGCAAGAGGCAATCTATGTAACATAGGAGTCTGAACATGAGGGTGTTGTCTGACAGTTTATTATTTTCAAATGGTTCGTCTCTTGTGATCAAGGACCTGCTTACCTTTGGCATTTCATCGTTGACTGATATTCCTTTTTCCACACCTTGAATTGTGGGATCCTCTGGTGTTTCTGGAAAGAAAAAAGGACAAGGTAAAGAGAAAGAAGGCAGACAATAACTGACTGCTTAATGTAAATCCATCTCTAGCTGTTTTTAATCTCTCAGCCATCAGAATGCAGTAAATCTTACTAAACACTTTCAGCTTTGTGCGTCCCTCTGCAGTCTCTTCGCCAATGATCTTGACATTACACTTGAATGCCACATCATTGTCGCTCAGCTGCACATCCCTGATCGTCAGCACCACTTCTCCAGTGGTTCCGGTGGTATTCACCGTGATCCGATCAGTGTACGGAGTGTTCTTGTCCACGGTGTTTTGAAGGCTGTCCTGGCTGTAGATTCGTTGAGTGTCTTTTGAACTCTTTACCTGCGTGTTCACACATATCAGTGTACATGTTAGGACAGCTGGTATCGCTCTCTGGATGTGTAGAGCAAAAGGTTTGATGACACTCACATAGTACCACTCTATGGTCAAGCCGCCACTGCCGCCAAAGTCATCCGATTTGAACATGCAGGTGATCTGAGTCGTGTCTCCCAAAAAAGCTTCCACTTTGTCCTCCATGTTTATCTCCACAACGGCCCTGGCTGGAAGAGGGAAATGAAGATGTTTTTATGTCTGCTTTCAAAAACAACAAAGAGTAAACATGTTAAAATGTCTCTTTTAAATGATCACGACTGCAGGTTTTATAGAGGTCCACCCACAAGTCAACATCGGTCAAACTGGAACAACATAGACCATAAATAGGCCCCAGTTTGGTGTTTTGATGTGATTTACTTGACGTTCAAAATCATCCTGGTCAGAGGGGCATGTGTTTGATTGCATTCATCCTATGTTCATTTTCGTCTGAAAATATTTTTAATGTGCCATTGTGACAGTATTTTGAAAATTACTCTATACTCAAACATCTAGATATTTTTATTATCTTTTAATATTAGTAGTGCAAAAGTATTAGTTAAAAGGGTTTATGTACTTATTACAATTTGAATAGGGAAAGATGAGGGACGTGTTGTATTTCCTCTCTTTCATAAATACTTTGGAAAACTGTCTCTTGATGTATTTGCAGCTGAATGTATTTTCAGTTGTAGTTTGACTGGAGATTTTTATCCATCCGACTTTGCAAAACTAATGACTCAAGCTCACTCAGATTGCATTTAGAGCGTCTGCTTGTATCTATTTCCAGAACATGCTACAGATTCTCATATAAATTTAGATCTGGGCTTTGACTGGTCCACTCTAACACATAAATACTTTGTTCTAAAGCATCCTGCTTCTTGTGTTTATTTTTGACTTGCTGAAATGCAAACCTCTAGCCCAATCTTTTACAGCTCCCAATGGCTTTTCTTCCAGGAATGCTCTGTATTCAGTTCTCCCCCAATCATCTCATAAACTCCCTGAACCCCGCTGAACAACAGTCTCCTGGCATTATTATATGATGCCACCTCCATGCTTCACAGTAGGGTTGTTATGTTCAGGGTGGATACCACAGAACTGACACAATGTTTTAAATGAAATCCACAAAGTTCAGTTTTGCTTAATCCCAAAAAAAATACAGTCCGGTTTATTGCAATGTGACCAAATGTGAACAGGTTCTAGTTGTTTGAATTATTTCCAGTAACATCCAAAACATAGGACATATAATAATGAGACTATTTAAAACAACTCTTTACTTCAAAGATGCAAGGGCAAAGACGAAATTGTTCAATTCTGAGTACAAAAGTGTTAAGACTGCCAGGATCATCATCATTATCTTTATTTAATATTTTTGTACAAACTCAAGTAAGAAATGTAAATCAGTAAAAAGGAGGAAAGTCCTGATGGGCAAAAGATGCTATGATAGGAATGAGAAGCCCACCCATCTACACATAAATGCACCGCATTCCAGCATGGCACCCTCACACAGGAAGAAAGGCCTGATTTACTGGCAGCATAGTAGCACCACTGTTCCTTCATGATCTGTCTGTGAGGAACCAAGGTTTTTCCCCCCTTTGGCTTCCCCTGAATTGACCTTCCTTTTAGTCTATAGGGACCCTCAAATACACTTGGAGCCACATTGTTTGAGTAGATGCACAGGAGTTCAGGGCAGAGAAGAAGCCCAGTGACCTTAAGAGGTTTGTTGCTATAAATTGTTGCTGAGCTCTGTGGGAAAACGCCACTTCATAGCCAGAACTCGGCTTTTAGCTTTTGCTGTCTTTCTGGCTGACTTTTGCTAACCATATGCTATTAGCGTGATTAAAATTAATTATTTCTTTATTTGCTAAATTACCTCTGCATTGGACTAATAGTGGAGAACAAGGTAACCCATTTCAAATCCTTTTAAAGGTAAAAATAAACCAGAGGTTTTTTTTACTTATGAAAGCGCGTTTTTCTCATTAAAAGAAAATGTGTGTATGTTGATCTTTAAAGATTTTTTTTCCATAATATTGTGTGGGTTTTTTTTGTGTATAAAAATATAAAGCACATTTATTTCGTTTGTGAGCCAATCCTCTGATTTCTTCTGCAAAAACAACCCAGCATGGACTGCTGCCTCTATCTGCACTAGCCCACCTGTCTCTCACTCAGCTGCATGTGGCTGTTTACTCCTGGCTAATGGAGCCATATAGATGCTTTCCTGGTAAGAAAATCCAATTACTTTCTACGACATAGACATTTCCTGGCCATTAACGATGGAAGAGCGGCGCTCTTGACCGACTTGCCCCCACCGCCCAGGAGGAACTGCAGCACCAACAAGAAAAATCCTGATCTTCAAAAACTCTGACAGCGACGTCACATTTCATTTGAAATTTATCCAGCGTTCATGTCAGAACGCTGGAGCTAATAGCACACATTGATTAATAGTGCGACACAAAAAGAGCTGAGCATCCTTTTTTTTTTTTTTTTTGGCAGCATCCTCCTCATTTAACAACAAACGTAATTATTTACTTTGACTGGACTCTCATTGAATGTGGAGGCAAAGCTACTCTCTATTTTCCGTCATCTGTGTGTCGCATTTCTCGCATGATCAATAGTTAAAATCGACCTGTGATGGTTAAAAAATAGAAATCCAACCTACCAGGGACCAGTGAATGCACAATAAATCCAACAACACTCTTCTGTGTGGTAGTTGGTGGTGAATGAAGTGAAAGTTGGCTGTTTTCTGAGCCAGTGAGGTGTTTTTAAAAACATGTCGAGATGCATCATTCGGGATGCAAGACGGCGAGAGAGAGCATCTCTTTCAGCATGTCTTGCAGAAGACTTCTGAGATGAAATAGTTTGCTGGATTTCTGCTTTGCACAGATTTTTAAGTACTATTGATGCTTTTGAGTTGGGAACATTGGAAATCACTGGACAAAGTGCCTTAGAGCATCGGCTGCTGGCTAGAAGGCACCGGTGTGGATCCCTCATACTCCTCTGATGTTTCCCTAAAATAGACATTTATTTTCCACAGCAGCATCAGCGTTGTTTATTTAGGAAGATCCTTTTAAACAGGGAAGGAGATGTTAAAAACAGCAAACTTAATACAATACGGTAAAGTTTTTCTATTATCTTTCTCAGATCATTTGAAAACTAACATGCTAGATGCTGACATAAGATGCAGATGGAAAAGTTTATGAAAAGAATGCTTATCTTTGTTTCTCCCTCTCTTATGCTCATAAGCTGCGTTTCAGATAACCATTAAATTGTTGTGATTGAAATTACAAAAATAAATTTGCTTAATGGACATCGCAAATTTTGTGTTTTTTGGGCGGGGGGGGGGGTTTACATTAGCCAAATGTAGAGAAAGATTTGTGCACATTTGCAATGCAAACACAGCTTTTTATACACACACACAGTGATAATGAGCAACATTAATGATGTTGCTTGACCTGTCAGACATTCAGTTTGTGGTCAGAAGGTTCTGGTTAAAATTAGGCGCTCGTTTGTGGGTAGCTTATTGTTTACAGGGTAGAGACTCCATCAGAAAGCCAGTTAATTTTCTTATTTATGCCCAGATTCCTGCAACAGATGGCATGGCCGACACAAAAGCTCCGGTTCAAATTTCACAGAACACCCTTCGTATGTGGGCCCCAGCCAACTATGTGTCAAAGTTTAGTCCGGCTAGTGTCTCCTGAACTAAGTCTTTTTTTGGCCGTCCTTTGCAACTTTACTTTATCAGTACTTTCCAGTATTAGAATGTAAAAAAAAATAAAATAAGTAACTGCATAGGCTAAATCAACATTTTACCCCACAGAAAGACAATGTCATATTTTAAAGCCAAAGGCAAAACGCAACAATGAAATAACTCCCTGTAGAACATGAAAGCATTTCAGAATTTTAATCTAAAAGTTAAAACTTAGACTTGACAGGAAAACGCTTTGCTTTTTACTTTATCTCAATGTTTGTGAAAAGTTTTCCAAGATAGTTTTGTGTTCGCTGGAAACGTGGACGTCACAGAAAACGGATTAAAGAGGTTGGAAACAAGCGGATGTTGCATCTGGCAGTAATGGGCTGAAGGAGAAAGGATGCAAGATATGAAAAAAAAAGCTTAAAAGAAAATCAAGAGAGAAAGCCCTAATATCTTCCTGCATGTTAATGAAAAAAAAAAAACTATTAAGGTTGCAAATCTTAAGACTCCACAAAATTAGGTGCTCTTAAGGGTGAGGCATCTTAGAGCCTGCAGAAGATAAGATATGAGGAAGTCATTTCAAACAGAACTTGTATCCGGTCGTGACAGCATAATCAGCATAATGACAACATAATCACCTCCTGCATGGAGAGGAAATATTGGGTCCAAATTATTTTATGTTTTTATTTTATACTAAATATAATTGCATTACTTCTCAAATACTGTTCTTAAAGCATTCTTCATGCCAGATGTCTGAAAGGCTTCTGGAGCCTCACGCCGAGTGACGCCGATCCATTCCTGTCTCGGTAGAGTTTGGAGTTGTTCACAATCGTTTTAAATGACAAAGCTGTGCCGGTGTCTTTTAACCACTTCATTATCGCTTTTGCGACGCTCCCCCTCCAGGAGGAGAAGTTCAACGTTTCATCCACTGCGGCGTTTATTTTCCCTCTCGATGGGAGGAGGCCCCGAATTGTAAGGAGGGAGGATTCACTAGAGGAATGAATCCTCTGTCTTCTGTGATCCGTCCTTTAATTTCCTGCAGAATTTCGTCGGTTCTTGACGTTCTTCTTGGACTGAAGTCGTTTGCTTCTGGTCTTTGTCATCAAAGATATTTTAAAAAGACCAATCAGCTTGTAAATGCTCTCACATCCACCTGCTGCCAGCGTTGAGGAAGCTCTCCGAAGGTGGAAACACGATTCTGTTTCGCATCTCTCAGGAGGAGACGATCGTAAAGTTAGGCAGACCTTTTTGGTCGTTTTTTTAATCCGTCATTTCAACATGTTTTCTTTACAAGCCTGATTTGGCCAGGAGGCTACTATTACCTTTATTGTATCATGTATTTCCTATCTTTATATCAGTCCTATCTATCAGTGTCCAGAAACTCACTCAGGTGTAGCTTTTTAAACCCAAGACAGTTTCATTCAGTTTCATTTCAATAAATATGGGAGACAATTAAAAGGAGGAGAAGAAAAATTTCTGGTTCTGGATGTGATGGCATGGCATTTTTACTCAGCAACTTTCAGAAATTCACTAAAACTTGAGCTCTCATCTTTGATCTTGCATCCCAGCCTACAGCAGGACGTGATCTAAACACGTACTGGACGTTTTTCACGTGGGATTCGTGATCCATTAATTTGCTTCAAAAGGACAACGTGAAATCGAGACGTGCAAAATTAACATACTCCTTGCACATGTGAAGCCATTTTGATTAAGGGAAGCTCAGAAGAATGACTTCAGCCACGCCTGGCCGTCTTTTATAGCAATCGCTCTTCAACAGGGTGAACTGAGCTCATTCTGTCACAGGTTGTTATGTCCTTATGAAGAGAGGAAACACTAATACGGTAGATTTGTTATGAAGTTACATTTTCTAAACAACTCACAAGAATTTATATGCATCTGTGTAATAATGTAAATATATAGAGAACTGAAAACACATCTGTGCAAAAACCTTCGTCTACGACTGTAATAATAAAAGAAAACAAAACAAGCAAGTGGGTGTTTTCCAGAGGCAGCAGCAGTCATCTCTCTGACAGGCAGACTGATGAGATGAGGCGTGCGGAGCTCAGAGGACGGGATCTGCTTTTGACTTTGTCCCTGTGATGGTTTCAGTGACGGTCAACCTGCCGTTCACTCCGCTCCGCTCCGCTCTGGCACCGAGCCCAGACCACAGATGGCTATCAGCGAGAGATAGAAGAGGACGCTCACCTTCGGCACATTAGCTGCCATTCACGGCAGATTACTGTCCAGAGCTCTAATTGATTTAGAAAGCACTGAGGGCTCAGCTCCCCATGAAGGCTGCATAGTTACAGCAGCAAAAGAAGAAACCTCGTTAAGTTCCCACTTTATGGATTCCTTTGCTTTTATCAAATACGTTTGACAGGCAAGCTGGTGTTATTGTTTCCTGAAGTGAGCAAAGGTGTCAAACTCAGAACATGCAGTTTCTGTCATATCGTATTCCTGTCGCGTTTATCAACCGTTTCACACCAAAGCAAGTAATTACAGATGACAGGAAATGGCCAGAATGGAAAAAGCTGAAGTTGAGGTTGCAGTAAGCAGCCACAAAGCTTCATGCAGAGGAAAGGTCAGTGATTGATGGCGTCCAGGAATAATGTGCTTTTAAGGACCAAGAAGCAGGTCAGGAGCTCAGGTTCCAGTGAAACAGTCCCACTTAGTCGAATGCTGAAGAATAATTGAAGTAGGAGTTTTTGTTTCCCTGCAGAAGCTTCGATTCAGATTGAGCCAGAACCCACAGCAGGAACACAGCAGGATTCAGAACCAAATTAAAGATTCAGAATTTAAAAAATGAACAATCCTTGTTCTTGAAAAGGCGGCGCCTCTAAATGTTGAAATATTTTAATACATCATTCCAATTAACTTTTCCCCCCCCAGATTACTATTTTTTTTTTTCTTGTATAGTAATTTAAGAGTCTAATAGACTGCGGCTGACCCTGACCACTATCTTGTGTCTGATTTATAGAGTTTATTTTCAACACTGAATGTATTAGAAAACCTCGATGTGCAGGTTTCCTAATGGTGAAACCGGTCAGGGGTCGTTCTGCTCACTTCTTTGTCCTCTGAAGCATCACCAGAGCACGAGCAGATTCATTTCAGATTTGTAACGGTTCTTCAGGCAGCGGGGGAATAACATTTAACCAAAAATAGCTCCTGGAACAAGAAAGTGGTAAATGCTTTGGCTCTCAACATACTCCTGTGCACAACATGTGTCCTACGCTTTGTGTAAAAGAGGTCATAGCGATCATTCACGTGGAAATAAATAGGGATATTTTCGCAGATTTAAAGCTTGAATGTTGGGTAAGTGTAAAAAATATTTAGTCCAGATCAGCATCCTCTGATCAGACCAGATTCAGGCCATAAACATTTTATTACACGGTGGGCAGGAGAGCGCATGACAAACTTCCAGGTCTGCTGCGTCTCATTCACGAGTTTCCAAACAAAAAAAAAAAAAAAAAAAGAAACGTTCAGTGAATGAAAAGCAGACTTTCTTCTCCCCGTTCTGCAGGGAGCAGGCATGAGCGTTTATACCAAAGAGGGAGCATGCTGTTCTGTTTGCATTGCAGCGTCTTTATGTAATCAGTCTCGCCTTACACAAGGTTAGCTCTTTTATGGATCCACATTAATATTTACAGAGCAAGCATTTCCCTGCTGAAAACCCTTTTTCGTGAAATAAATTCTCTCTTTTACAACAAAAAAACAAAAAAAACCCAAAAACAAAGCTGGAGCTCTACCGTAATGTTCAAGGGTTTTTTTATGTGCCTGGGTGTAACGGGTCATGAACCGAGATTTAATTTCCATTATCCACTCATTATCTTGTCAAGTGACTGTGCAGCTGGAGCACAAACATGAAGCCGGACAGCACATGGGATCATAATCGTCTTAAAAATAATGAGCCGTGTATCACATCGAGTTACAGATAAAATCTTTGTGTTTGTTATCCTGGTCTCTGTGTTTGAAGCTCTCGTACGGCGATTTGACGAAGCAACAGGGGCTGTGGCGTGTTTTTCACCCCCCGTCACGTCTAACAATAACAACGGCCTCTCAGGCTTGTTTGGTTACACGACAGAGCAAACGTCCAGCACTCTGACCCGCCTGGCAGCAGGAACAGCAGCCGGGCTGCAGAGAGGGAGCTTGGGAAACCAGTGGCTACGTCAGGTTGTGGTTTACATGGATGTAAATAAAGGTCACTTGAGAGAATTTGAAAGAGCAAAGACCGGCTAACAAGGCTGAAATGGATCTGATGACATCTCTCAGCCTGTGTTCATACCGGATTCCTTTTTTTTTTTTTTTTTATTAAAGCCTCGTTTTTTAGACGCTTTTTATCTGCACTAAAATTTACGCTTGATACTTGTTTTGACGTCCACATGGCCTCTTTCTTTTTTTTTCTCTTTTTTTATCTTTCACTCTCATCTTTCATGGCCAGACACAAAAGCTGAAGTGAAAATGAAAGAAAAATACAATTAATGTCAAATAAAAGCTCTGCAAAAGTTTGAAAAAGTCCGATCTCAGCCATTTCAGTTAAATACATGAAATTTCACTTTTAACTAAACACAGAATCTTCAAAAACATGAAGGAAGTTTTGATGTTGGAACATAAATGAATGGAGAAAATGACACGCAGGGCAAAACTGCCTGGGTCAGACGAAACCAAACCGTGACACCGCTGTGATTGTGGCACTGTCCCGACCAATGTCCAACATTTGAGTTGTTCTCTCTATCCACCTTTAAATTTATACTAATTTCTAGGCAAAAAGAAGATTATTTTCATCATCCGATATGTCACGTTTAAGCTTCACTTTAAAAAAGATGCAGCCAACCAGCCGTCCCTCCCACTTCTAAACAGGGCAGAAGAATGCAACAAGAAACTCTTGAAGACACAAACACTGAGGCCCTTGTCACATGTTCATCAATCACATCCGTGCAGCCATAATACACACCCTGAGGCCTTTTTACACACACATGCATGCATGTCTCATACAAGATTTAGAGCTCAGTCGCCTCTCACTGCTCCATGAATCGCCCTCGGCAGTCTGCCGTCTGAAACTCCATGAATGGGTCCCTGAAATGAAAGAATGATCATTTTTCTAAAGCAGATATCAATAAATATACTTAATGTGTGGCCAGTTTTTGAAGTGACACCTTTTATGTCCGGCTACCGCGCCGAGTCTCTTTGACACGCTCTCCACAGAGCTGCAGGGATTTCGTCATGAAACCCTGAAATGAAGCTCCATGGATTCTTGATTTCATTCATGCAAGTCGCATTCAGAGTAAGCTTGTAAAATGCTTGAGAGGAACATTTCTTTTTTACTAAGCTGAGCAGTAAATGCCAACACCACAAAGCGCAGATAGGGTATAGAAACCGGACCTAATGGGATGTGCATCCAGAAATAACCAAAGAAATAATTAAGACAGTTTCTGCTTACACGTTTCAGCAGCAAAGATGTTTAATATCAACAAATAAAGCTTGATCTTTTAAAAGTCTTACAATACATCTTGCAATGTGATGTTTTCTACACCGCTGTACGTGCCGTGTAACCCCAAGCTGCAGTCTATCTACATCCTGACAGGTTGGATACACACTAAAGTTTACCAAGAAATCAGATTCTCTTTTATATTATCTAAAGGGAAGAAACAACAAACAAAAACCACAGTCAGCCATTATTCACAACACAGTGGGAGTTTTAAAGTCATGCTCGTATTTTTATCTCATTATTTTCTTAATCTCTGACTTACCGAGCTTTACAGCTGCAGCAGATAATCAAAACACACGCCTTCTTCTAAGATATCTGCTTTATCGTGTCACTGATTTGTCTGCATCCACAGTGTGCAGTCGGTAGAAGAAGTAATAAAAAAAAAAGTCAGAATGTGTCTCAGGCTCTAAGTAAGATCTCTTGATTCAATGTGGAAACATCAAAGAGTTACTTTGTCACCATGTCTTTGTAAAGGTTGATTCATGAACCACAAGAGCAGAGAAATGTGTTCAAACTCAGGGCTCCGAAAGCTAAATGATTCTGTTCTCGACGCACATTCTGAGCAGATTTTTCTGACTTGATGCCTGAAAAATAGGGCACAATGCAATCAGAGACATTTATGAGAACTTCCTGGGTCCTCTGCACATTGGAAAGGTTGTCAAAGAAGTCATTTGCCTTCTCTTGGGGAGTGTTAAAGCAACACCGTCTACATGCCATATTTGTTTTATCTTTCTTCTTACCTTCTTATACTGTGAAGTATGACACCACAGTACTCTACAGTCTCTATAGGTCTGAAAGATTTACTCATTAAGACAGAAGCAAAAATGTGACTCTTGATCATCTGATGGGGCAAATACCTTTTTTAAAAATATATATATTTAAATAAGCTCTTAGACTTGTGTTTTAATGCATGTTAGGACTTTTATTCTTAAATGTTGCGGAGGTTGAGACGATTGAACAAAGATCACGTCAATGAAAATGTGGGGGAAAGTAGAGAATTGCACGTAACTGCTTGCATTACATGCACGACTGCCACTTTGATTTGAATATCAGAATTTCAATTCTGCTCTGAGAAATGCACCAAAAGCCGCTGGGAAAAAAGTTGCGATACGGCGTGTAATCTGATCCGTGGACGCAGATCTCATTTACTGAGCCGTTCAGCACCGTGAGAGACTCCAACTGCGGCATCCGCCGGGTTCGGGTGATGTTTTCATTGCCGTGTGCAGCGGCAAAGAGACGGATGGTGGCAGCTGTGGCAACCAAGCTGCACATTCCCACAATGCCTCAGGGGGAAACAAGGTGTTCTTGTCACAGTCAGACACTTTCCCTAACAACACACAAAGATCCTCTTGGGAACCGGAGCCAAATGCCAGCAGCATCCACCCTGCGTGCCTTTATGAAACAAACTCCTCAGAATGCGGGACCGATAGTGGAGACTAGGAATGTAAATAGAGAGGAGAGGATCAGAGGAGCAGACCACACAACAGCGAGGAGGAGGAGGAGGAGGAGGAGGAGGGAGTCACACTGCTCTCCAGTTTCTCCTGATGATGTGATTGTGCATGTGGTTTCAGCAGACCACCTGTTGCAAAGGTCATTGCTCGGTTCCCGGAGCTCCACGCTCCGGCCTCAAAAGTATCTCTGCTGACTCCCAAGCCGTACGACAGAAACGCAAAGACGGCTCCAGATGAGACTCGCTCCTGGCAACAGCATCGTCAATACAGGAGGTTTAATGTGAAGTAGTGAATATAAACTCGTAACCGCTGCCACTAAACAAAGCGTTAAAGACCCGGCTTCACAGCAATTCCTCCACCGGTGCACTGATCAGCCCATTATTTTTCTTTGAGGTCTGACAGTCCAAGTTTGTCTCATCTCTCATGCCTCCTTGGGGACTTTTTTTTTTTTTTGAAAGACATGCAAAGAAATGAAGCATCTTTTTCTCTTTTTCATACTCCAAACAAGATACAAAACATCTATAAAATACCACTGAGTCTCTGTTTAACTGAAGGGTGAGCTGCTTTTGCATCAAACGAGAGCAAATTAAAGAAAACACACAAAGAATCAGAATCACTTCATTGTGTGGTAAACAAGTTCTCAAATTAGTGAAACTACAATGTAAAAACATTCAGTATTATCAAGTATGTTTGGTCTAGTTGTCTTATTACACTTGAAGTGAGACAAAACTAACTTACAAGTAACATTCCTTAGTACTGATGAAAAGGTTCTGGTTCTGTTGGCAGGACATGGGAAAAAGTTTTTGCTGTAAAGTGAAATAAAACAATTACTTTTTCATCAATTTTAAGAACTGATGTGCTTAAAACAAGCTCCTACTGGTAAGTTAGTTTTGCCTTATTTCAAGTGTAATAAAATATTTCAACTAGAAACAAGAGCAAAATTACAAAAATGTAAAAGAGAAATGAAAAGTTGAATAAATTTAAAAAAATGTTTACGTTCAGATTGTTACAACAAACGGTGTCATAATACTGAATGAAATGCATTTAGTGGAAAAACCCTCGTCTTACTACCTTATGAAAGAATCTCATCAAAAGTAGCTTTTGCAGCTAAATCACCAAATATAAATCAGAAGGGCTGCACTGCATTAGAAGACTTGCTGTTGCTTTATTATTGTTGACATTTTCTTTCTCCTTTATCAGTGTCCCAACCGGTCAGTTACTGGTCAGCAAGATATAGGAGCTTATTTTAAGTACATCATTTATTAAAATTGATAAAAATCTTGTCTCTATTATCTATAATATGGATAAGGAGAATGTTTACAGCTGATCAGATATTGGATTCTTGGATGTGAAATCAGGAAACCTCAGTTGTAGTGACTTTCTGACAGTCCTTTGTGATCGGATCAGTACATATCGCTCCCCATCAGGAACGATAGCATCTGCTACTTTCTGTGCGCTTTTTATTTTTCTACAAAATAGCTGTAGCTGTCAGATGCCTTCCCGTCTGTTTCATCAAATATTGTGGAAAGTTAGCACACACGACCCCTCGGGCCCCAGATATGAAGATCCCGACACACTCAGCTGCCAAAAGTGGCGGGGCGTTCTGCGAGCTGCGGCTAATTCCTCCTTGATAAGAAGGCCTTTGGTCTCCTGTCAGCAGTTCATGCAGTCCAAAGGAAGTTCATTCTGTTCTAGTCAATCTACAGCACTACTTGGTGCCCCTTACTCAGAGTTTCCACCCTCCCGATATTTTGATACGCCCTCCTCCACAGACAGATTAAAAATGAGTTTAATTTATGACTTCATGTGGGATGCGGTCATATTCCCATGTTTTACTCTCCCATAATATGTATGTAAGAAAAAAAAGAAATATGGGGAATTACATTCTGCCTCACAAACCTTCACCTACTTCCCTTTCTGTGTGTGTGTGTGTGTGTGTGTGTGTGTGTGTGTGTGTGTGTGCGTGTGTGTGTGTGTGTGTGTGTGTGCGTGTGAGTGGGTCTCAGTGGGCCATTTCCTCATGCCTGCTCCCATGATGGTACGAACTCCCCCTCCATCCTCTTTCCCACGTTCCAGTCCACCCAACGGTCTCCATGTCAGCCACTCTGCGAGCAGGCAGCAATAAAACAACACGCGCTGTATGGGAAAGGCCAGCAGGGACAATATTTTTCTGCTACTCAGATTGTGACGATACAGAAATTCAGACGGGGAGCGAGAGGAGTCTCATGACATGGCTTCTAAACTATGAGATGTGCGCCGCTTGCTGCTGGCATATTAGGGCTAAAGATAGATCGCACACAAGCGCAGATGCGAGCAGCCACACACTGAGAGCTCTCTGGCCGTTCGCGCCCGGGACGAGGTCCTCGGCAGACGCTCTTTGCCTTTTTTGGTAGAAGGTGCAACAATGACTCACAACTGTTTTTTTTTTTGTTTTTTTTTCCCTCGTTTGTAATAAGTAATTGTTCTGCTGCCTTTCGTTCCTTTCTCTGCAGGTGTTTATGAACTTATCCAGATGGCAGGCCAAACTAAGACTATCAAGCATTGTGAGCAGAAATGGTGCAAGTTGCTCGTGTCGTCTACGTTGCTAAGTTTCCAGCTGGTGTGTGACAAGAGAAGAATAAACAATCAGTATGAGTGCATTTCCACCCATGATTCATCCGCATGATTATTTTATCCACTGTGAGTTGAGGCTGCAGAACCTCTGACGACCTTCATGCTAAGCTAGAGAGAGCGAAATATTAGACACAGCATTCGGCAAGAATTGCTTAAAGCAAAACAATAGTAGAAAAATGTATGTTGTAAAACAAGAAATACAAACATAACATCTCTGGGAAAAATTGAAAGACCAACTGAAATATTGATTTCTGAAGTTAAAACTTCACTTTGTTATTTCTAAATTAATATGAATTTGGGGTTTTTTGTTTTTTTTTGCATTATTTGAGATCTGAAAGCATCTTTCTTTTGTTATTTTGACCATTTCTCATTCTCAGTAGTTCGTAGAATAAAAAAACAATGTTCATTTCAGTCAAACATAAACCTACAAAGAGTAAAATGAGAGAAGTGATCATTTTGCAGAGCTTTCCTAATTTTTGCCATATATTAGGGACACACTTACATTGAGTGTTTAATGTTATTTTGTTCCCTAAAGAGATGCAGTGTCTGTAAAATCTGTCCTGTTTGATCCTCACCCAAAAGAAGCCAATTAGAAAATCTTGTAAATCCCACCTCTTTCCAATCAGTGAACGCACCACGCTAACCACTGCCAGGTCAAGCTCACAGCGTCAGTCTTTGATCCAGAGACCATTAAAGAGGGAAGAGTTTCAGCATGAGTGAAGACAGAGGAAACACAAAAGCTGGGAGAAATTGTGGAGGTTGTGGAAGGTCAAGAGAGAGCTGGACTATTCGTAGGTAATATGAAGGCTAGACAGAGTGCAACAATCATCTTTTCAATTTGTTGTTTCTTCTGAGCTTTGTTCAAGAACGTTTAGTGTTTTTTCAAAGAGTCTATTTTATCTAAAATATTCACACGGTGATGATTGTTGTCATAAAGCTGGCAGTGCTGATCATACTGTTAGAAGGACATTTAAAATCCCTACCCAAACATTTACTCTAATCAATTTATTGAAAACAAGACTGCTGAGTAAGTAATTTTGACAGCACTGGCAAATAATTCATCCTTTTTTGTTGCCTTGAAGTTGGCCTGAGGAGTCAGTGGCACTGGCTCAAAACCGGGAACCTTCAGCAGCCTCCATTAGAGAGAAAGTAACGTTTTGTCCATCAGCATCGTTTTGAAGAGAGGCATGAATTATTCACAGTGTTTTGACCTGACTGGAGAAGAGTCGGGGATCCAGACGGGTTTCTAGTCTTGACTTTCGCAGCTGACAAATGAGACTGAGGATCAGGCGTTTGCTGTCTTTGGCATTTCTTTGTGTTGTGATGAGACGATAGAAAACTCAGAAATGTGCAAAACTTAAATACTTATTTACTGCTCTGGAAGGTGTTTACCCACTTACAAATTTCTTCTATTTTTGCCACACTTACTTTGATCGTCATAAAGAACCTACGTAAACATATCAGGCAGTTTTCATGTTGGAATTTACCAGAATGACTCACATCCAGTTTTTACAAATGTTGATGTTTGTTTTTGCAGTCAAGAAAACAGGTTTGGGGAGTAATTAGTTTTTCCCTTTATCAAATAAAAACCATCACTTTTGTTTATAACAGCTTATTGTATCATTTATTAATATTCGTCTGATCATCTGAAACTGTTTTTTGCCTTCAAAAGGCTAAAAAATGATTAAATGTGTGTGAGGGTAGATAACTTCTCACTGCGATACCTGCAGAGAGACTTTAGTGTTTTTAGTGCAAAACCTAATTTAGTAAATCACATCACGCAAACATTGGCAGCAGCTTCCGTGTTCAGGAGCTCAGTTCTGATACGGATCAACCCACTAATTGTCTGCTGGCGTTCAACACAGTTTTCTTATCACTCGAGCAGCTAAAAGCGCCACTGCTTTTCATTTAGACGTTAGCCTCAGACAGCTTGAAGGAAATAGAGCCGCACATTCTCAGGAAATCAGAGAGGTGATGACAACCGCTAAGCGATCTCCAAATGAGCTGATCACGATCAAAACTCTGCATGCAAACTCAGAGTTGGGCGGCATGATGCTCTTTCTAAGATAAACATCATACCAACACTTTGTTTCAGATTGATAAGCATGCTTGATACACATGCAGCCTTCATTTTTATACCAAAGAAAAATTAGATGGGGAAATGTGTGCCATGTGATTTTCATGCTCGATTTTTCTTCTTCAGATTCGTTAGAAATCACCTTTTGAAGCAGCAACGGTCAAACAAAATCATACTCAGATTTCCCTCAAACCAGCTCTTCTCGTTCTGATTTCAGCTCTTTGTGTTCGTGGACGATGCGCTGCGACGTTGTCGGTGAAAACATTTAAGTCTTTCAGCAGCGAGATGGAAGAAAGTAGAAGAGTGTTTCTGTCTAATCAGTGAAAACGACTCACGTTACTTTGGACACCCGTCTTTCTGCTGAGTTTGATGGTGTCTCCATTAAGCTACGCGCTCTGAGCATCTGCTCCGACGTGCCTCGGTTAATGAAACACCCAGAGACTCACATCTTTTGATACAACTAACCTTTCAGACTTAAATCTAAGTAACAGCAGCCCACCCAGACTGATCTTCCTGCATCACCTCCTTTCCTCTCCCATCATGCTGAGATTATTAATGACTCAACATCCCAGCGGCTGCAATTATCAGCCATAACTACCCTGGTAAACAAGCAAGCCGCTGACGTCTGATCACGTTAGAGAACAAGAAGCACCAGCTGAACGCGGCGATGCCCTTCAACCCAGCCAGGAGGGGGAATTTTACACAATGGCAACATTTCAAACAGCAACTCAAAGAGTTGCTGACCCCAAAGGAGGAGAAGCACATGAACAGAAAGATCAGAAACTTTCCCAGCAGCCTGAGATGGAGGACAAATTACTGCCTTCAAAGTGGATTCACAGTCTCAGCGATCATTACAAAACACTGAAGGAGTAGTCCGCTCTGCTTTTCAGATTGAAAGCAGATGAACTGTCCCAGGAAACAGGTCTGGTACTTCAGCGCTGCAGGACGACTCCAAACTAAACTCAAAGGCCAATCATCGAGAAGCAGTTTTGTTGTAAAAAAACTCTGCTTTAAAAGATTTCGCAACACAAAGTAAAACATAAAACAGATTTCCTCAGTTCTGATCAAACTACTTTATCCTAACAACCCTGGTCCGATATAAAACAGTAATTGTCCATCGAGCCCAACAGCCGCTAGTCCCACATTGACAGGAGTAGATTAGTTACCACTGAGTGAGAGACACAATGATTCGGCCATTTTGGGTTTGTGAGCATGAACAACATGTTTCTGGTTTTACCATAGCATCTCACTCTGATTTAAGTTCAAGAAAACTCAGATTTGGACCTGCTGGTGTGCTTTGCATTATGGTCCAAAAGCGAGGAACTGATTGTCTCCTAAATCTACAGATTGCTTCTTCAAACGTTTTCCTACATTTTCCCAAACAGCTACTCATGAAGGACTCTGAAGCTGCAAGTCTTAATAGGGAAGTGGATATTTAAGGCATGAAGCAGAAAGCAATAAAAAAGAAAAAGCCACCATATAAAGCAACAGCAACATTGAAGACGCGTTACTGTAACAGCAACAAAATAGTTGAATTCAAAAGTCTTGGGGTTGGGTTAGGGATAAATTATTTTAGATTCTTACAAATTAAGATAAGAGTTTAGTTTTGCAATGACACCGGAGTTGATAAATCTTCACACACACATGTTCTATATATCACACGCCTCATATCCTGTCTGACAGTTTAAACAGGGTTGATTTCAACACTCTTGTACAACCCTCCCGACGCCCCGGCTGTTGATTATCAATTAAAGCCACAGCGCCCCATAAAGCCATCATTCTGACAGTGGAGTCGCTGTGACTGACGAGGAGGAGCAGATGGCTCGTCTGAAAGCCATTAAACCACCTTTGACCCAAAAGTGGAAAAAAGACAGACTTCTGGAGCCCTTCCAAAGCAAGACGAGAGAAAAAATGACTGCTACACGCTTGTCTTACGTTTAAATACGCACAGGAAAGACATTTCTTCTTGGTCTCAGTACCTAAACATCCGTGAGAACCGATGAGACGATGTGCACTTGATGTGACGAGAAGACAAGTCAGGGTGTGTAAATCAAGGTGGTGGATGAGGATGAGCTCTCCCACAAAACCCAACTCAAGAGTGAGTCAGAAAGCCCCTATCTGTTAATGTTTCTGCATCTTTGCGCGGTTTTTGAAGCTGCTTTCTTTCCCTAAGCTAACATCGGAACTCCACTGATAGTTAATATCTATCCAGCAATCACCATTATTCCTCCTTTTTCCTGGAAAAGAGTTGATCAGAAGCTAGAAAGGGCAACAGAGATGATGATGGGAATCAGTGAATGTTCTTCCAGGTGTATGCTGGTGTTCCAGGAAAGAGACCCAGAATGAATCATTTCACATGAAAAAAGAAAGACGGTCAAAGGAAGCGCAGAAATAAAACACAACTAAAAGTGACATGTTCACTGTTTATATGTTGTGGATGTAAGAGAAGGCAAGACTTTCAGCAGATAACAGGAAGGCTGAATAGATTACAGCAAAGGCAGCCGTTTGGAAATGTTATAAAATGTTGGAGTTAAGGTAAGGATCTGCATTATTTAGAGCTTATGCAGTGGGATTGCAGTGGTGGAGATGTTACTTAGTAAAATGTTTTTATGCTTTGCATAAAGTTTTGCCTCTGAAATCAGAAGCACATCGAAGGACTGACATTACGAATTAGCTCATGTTTTAGTGTTCAGCATCTATCAGCCACTCAAAGTTTTACCAAAATTGGCCACAAAACCCTGATAGGCGGATCTTTAATTTATACTAAAGATTAATGCTATGAGCTTCTTTGCTTTGGCACATTCATGAACTCAACAAATGGTTTTAAAGAAGCAGCTTTATGTTCCGCTTTGCAGCCTTTATGTTTTGTTGATCAAACCGAGTCAAAATAAGTCGGAGTGATTAAAATAAGAAATTGTTTCTCTGGTCTTTGCTTCAAAGTTGGCGGCCTGATCCTCCTCTCCACCTCCTACACAATTACAGCTTCTTTTCTGACCTCCTCGTCTGTTGTTCTATCATTTATTTCGGGGATCATCCAACAGATTACGGCTACTTTGGTTTGTTTTTGCAGCCGTGAGCGAGCAATCCCACAGCGGACAATTACATTCATCACACTGCGCTCGCTGCTCCCCAGCAGACTCTTACAATCACGATCAATTAGCAAAACAAAGTGACAGGGAACAGACATGACACAGAAACACAGCTGCATCAAACCAGCTCAGGTCCTGCAGTAGGAACGCATGATGAATGAGCGACAGAACCAGGCCCAGAACCAGCTCTGATTTCCAAGACGGTTTCAGAGTGTGGAAAATATTTTCAGAGAAAGGAAGCCTGAACATGGCAACTATGGTTCAGTCTTCCCTCCCATGAAAACGATTATAGTTCAATAAAAGTTATTTTTTAAAGAAATTATGTTGCAGGTTGCACATGGAGGCTTGGATCATATCCACGTTCCCTAATGTTTTGAATATGAACTTTAGCTTTCTTCCTGATTGCATCCTCAGTGATTTTCACATGTGAAAGCTTCCAGAAACTCTGTGGTTTTTTAATTACTTTGAAAACTTTAGGAAACGCGTGATATCTAAGATCACTTTTCAGATGCTTCGTGGTTGCAACATTGAGCATTTCCATCACATTTTCTACATTGGGAAAGTTTTGTTTGGATTGATAATATTATGTGTATGATTTTTTTAATATATTGTTCTGGTACTGATAAAGAAAACCCAGAAGTTTCTGTTTGAGCCTCCAACTATTGAGACAAATAAAGACAAAGACAAAGATTGATCTTTCTCTAGATATTGGAGCAGACTCTTGTTCTTTGATAACAGAAATTTAAGTTTATTGATTATTTTCTCAGAAGAAATGGTGAACAGCTTATAAGGAAGCAGGAAGCTGTGGTTGAATGTGGCACCGCGGTTTCAGAACGTGTAAATTTTCCGTTATAAATCTCTAGTGCGGTTTTGAAAGCGCGCAGATTGATGCCAAATTTCAATGTGGGCTAAAAGATTTAGCGCCAAATAACTTGAAAACTACTACAAGTGCAAATATTGTTTGCAGTCTTCATGCTAACTGCGTCATTTTTTTTTTTTTTGAACAAAAGGTTATCAAGCGTGAGACTCTCATTTTCCTCAGCATGAAATGATACTTCAGAGTTCTCATCTGGACGGACATTTTTTCTTTCAAACTCAGACAAAAATATCAGCTTAAAACTAAATTGCAGATTATGCCAGTGAAGGCCTCTAATTGAGATTTTAAAAGTAAAAGCACATAGGAGACTGATTGTGGGGTTCAGTGTTTTGTCAGCTGGTTCAAACCTTCAGCTTATGATTGAAAGATTATTTTTCCCATTGAAACGCTGCCATTCCTTCACTGTCACAGTCCTTTCTACGATGTATATACAGTCACAGTCACCGTGAATATTTGGAGTAATTACTGTATGTCTGGATGATTTCCTTGCACAAATTACTGCACATTTGATTGTATTTATCTTGGCCAAAATTGCCTGGTTTCCTTCTTAAATGCACAATTTTCCAAATTAGCGACTCGCTGGTCCAGTGAGACACCAAATTATGCGAGATTCGCCTCCTCATTCTTGTTGCAGAGCATCCCGTCAGCGTTGTTCTGTCCCTAAACACAAAACCAACACAACGGAAACGTCAGACTGTCGATAAGTCAGGATCGACTTCACGTAGAACCTGAATGAAACCCAGATGGTTCTCACTCAGATTTTGAATGGAATAATAAAAAGAAAGCATTTAAATGTTGCTAGCATCTAGTTACTGTCAGCAGGGTGATTCCCCTTAATCTAAAGACGCGATTTCTTTTTATAGCAGCTAATTAAATTTTATTGCCAACAACTGGCTCTGAAAGCCTCGTCAAAGGGAGATATTTTTCTCTCTGCCAGATTTATTGGTTCTTTCAGCTCAGACAGAGAAATGTTTACTCTGAAAGGCAAACTGAAGACGGAGTCATTAATAATCACAATGAGCAACGACAAAGAATCTGCTCGAATGCAGCCGCCGTCGGACAAACGAATGGCAACATGTGGCAGAGCGAGGCGGACATGTGTTGGCTTTGTGTGTTTTGTTTGCGTTTGAGCGTGGGGAGGGGAAGCAGCAGGTGTGGCCGGCTGCGTGCCTGATGAGAGGACGCCAACACCTTGGGAGTCACAGGAAAGTCTGGCTCCTCGGAGGTGAACCAGACCCTGATCCACGGAAATGGATTTGGCAAACAATGGCTCTGAGACGAAACGTCTCGTTGCAAACGAGGCCGTTTGCCTCTGTGACATCACGAGCGTCGGGATGAGAGACTTATTCATTTATTTGCTTTGTTTTATTTGTTATTGTCAGGACCCCAGCGGGATCCAGATAGAAAAAGCAGAGCTGCAGCCTCAGACACCTGTCATGTCCAACGTGTTTGTTTGAGTTTTGTTGTTTTGACAGGCTGTACCAAAACGTAAAGAGGCCAATATTACTCTACTTAAACCCTTTTTGAGATTGGTTCATTTCATTTAAATTATTCATTCAGTTGATGTGATGGCTAAACTAAATTATATGCAAAAAATAATAATAATAATACTTGTTTCAGTGGCATTTAAGAGGCAAGAGGTTAACTCCCTGATGAGGGAGCGTGAACTAAACTAAAACTTTACTTCCTGTTTCCTTCCTTTAGCCAGTTTTCACTGTAAACACAAGTTAAAGTCTCTCACTGCTGCAACAAAAGCTGTTGATGTGAGGATGTGTCTGCAGGCTGATTCTTTTACTGGAGCAACAACATACAAACAATCACCGGCTGCTACTTAGCGCGCGCACAAAATGGCCTCCACGACAGCAGCGCGGAGCCCTGAGAGCTTTCTCAAGCCGTAACAGGCCCTCTCGATCCGCTGCGCTGCTCTATTGACCCAAGTAATGGAGGTAATGGATGTTATTCGCATCGAGAGAAAGATCAAATAGGGAAAGGAAGCCCTTTGTTTCAACAATTCCTGATCCCAAGTGCATAGCCATTATTCGGGTTTAGCAGGGAAATGATGCGCTGCACCCAAACACCAGCTGCACAGATGTCACTTAAAATCATTTGTGAAGCTCTCTGTCTCTGCGTGGCGTTGGGAGGAGTGCTGCTGAATTAAAAGCATGATCTCACTGTGACGCTTTGGAGCCAGCATTTGATGCAAACTTAGCCGAGGAGCAACAGCTGAGCCCGCATGACCACGCGGCGCCCCGGATTACCTGAAACCTTTTCCAAAGACAAACGCTCCCGGCGGGCCAAACGGCACAATGGCGTCGAGCGAGGCTGCCTGTGAGTTCAGCTTTGAGCGTCCAAATTATTCATGGGACAAAGTGAAACACACTGCGCGTTGCAAGGAAGTGTGGAAGTCACTCACGTCAGAAGATCGCTTTTATTTAGCTCTGCCTAAAGAAAAAAGTAGGAAGAGTCGATTGGTTCCCAGTTATGACAACAGTTTAAATTTATCTGGTTTTCAGTGAACGTGAGACAGAATGTGCTTTTGGTTAAAGGTCCGTTTAAAGCTGCAACTGTGCAAAACGTTTTTTATTTCTTCTTCTTCTTCTTATTATTATTGCCGTTAAGCAGCCAGACTTTAGTATGGGTCATTTTAGCTCCAATTTTATTCATTATCTGACCATTTGCAGTTGTTTGTTGATTAAACATCTAAGGTCAAACTAATAAATCATACAGGGTTTAAAAGACAAGCAATAAATCTAAGCAAACATCTTAAAGAAGCACATTTGAAGTGTTTCCCTGATGCATAAATTGAGTAATTTGTTCATTTCCAACGATCTCAATCCTAGAACATTTTTTCTCTGTTGTGTGACGAAGTCATTTAAAACATGAAATCGTTTCGTCGTAATTGGATCTGGCTGATCAAATCTCAAAGGAAACAGATCTAAATTAACAGCTTGATTGGTGCATCTTGTAATCTAAGTGAGAAACAGTATTGAAGCTTCATTGCAATTTTAGAGGTCGAGCAAGAAAATAATCACGTGTTAAATAAGATTGAAGAATCAGTGCAGGTGCAATCGCAACCAGGGTGCATTCAGGGTGCTGTGGAAGAAGCTGTTCTCAAAGGGACGGTCTTTTAGATAAGAAGCAAACTCCGTAATCCCAAACATTTTCCAAACAAGAACCACTTTCCCGCTGTTTCCATATGACTCTCAAGCTTCGTCCGCTATTTCCTCTCCAGGAGTCACCAGAGGTCTGGACAATGTTTCACTAACAACAAGCATAAACTCACAGAAACGACTTTGGACAACTCCAGATTGATAACATGATGTAACGGCCTACATCAAACAAACGGCGGCGGGTGGCTCCTTTTCGCTTCATTTGCACGGGGACACAAACACGACATGAAATGCTCCAGACTTTTATTTCAGAAGCAGGAAACACACTTTCCCCACACTTTGATTTTATGGCGGTTTTTAGACTTGTTGATTGAAAAGGCCTTGAGGAATATATGTATTAGATTTACGCGACGTTCCCAAAGTTATGTGCCACATCGTAGTTTCTATAAACACAAACTATGTTCACAAATCCTCCGAAGAGACAAGAAACGGCCCGATGTGACTGCAGACGCGTGCCAGAAGAGGAGTCTGAATTCAGGGACTTTCATTTCAAAGGACTTCGGATCTGCTGATCCTGGCCCAGATCACTGAACCGCAATTTGTCTGTGCTGCGATCGTGATGCAACAAGGGCATTTATTATGCCTGATCAGCTCTCTTCTTCTGAGCTCATGCAACTGAGGCACAGCGCCACTTTCTTTCTTTCTCTCTTTTTTTTCCCAGCTCAGAGCGATGACCTTTAAACCGTTCGGGTCGAATGTGGAAGCTCTTTGGGCCGACTTGATGAGCTGATGTCACAGGAAGTTAGCTCATTACTTATCGGCGATCGGAGCTGAAGTCTAGCAGCTTGAGCTCTGATGAAAGGTTGCATTTTAAGACTGCAGTATCAGGAGAAGAGCGCGTGTGTGTTTTTATCTGACCGAGTCGCTACTTAAATCCTTTTGAGATTTATTAGCCTGGATTTCCCGTTTTAAAAGGTAGCAAATTACTGCGCTTTGTTGTTTTTTCTATTTACAATTTTATGCAATACGACTGAAAACTTTAATGTGTTTTTAGGTGGGATTTGATACAATAAACCAACATAAATTAGCACATTATTCTGAAGTAGAAGGAAAATAAGACATGGCTTATTTTCTACTTATTTTCTGGCAAACATTTCTACTAACCTTGTCACTTTGACACCTTTCACTGAAAGTGCTTTCATTGGATGAAACCGAATCCATCCGTCGTTTGTTCTCAGCATAGACCCATATTTTCTGCGAAAGCCTCAGAGGTTTCTTATGTCAGTGAGCAAACGGCATCACAAAGACCAACAAACGCAGAACAAGAACTTCCGAGGTCCTTCCAACGGCTGCGGAAATAGAGCGATTCAGCCGGAAGGGTTGCCAGTCAGCGCGCAGTAACTTTGGAGGAGCTGCAGAGTTGCTCAGCTCTGGTGCCTGTCTCTGCCAGGCGTCTGGCAAGAGGCAGGGAACAACCTGAAATAGGTAAAGCCTGTTTACCGCAGGACAAGCAACCACGCACGCAAGCCTCAGGGCAATTAGAGCGAACAATTAACCTAACAGTCATGTTTTGGGGAGGAACCAGAGAGCCTGTGGAGAACTCACACATAAACTGAAAAACATGCAAACTCCGTCCAGCAAGACTCCTGCAGGCCTGGACCTTCTCGCTGCAAAGCGGCAGCGCTGCCAGTTTTTAACCAGGACTGATTCAGGGCATTTAGATTTTATTTGTGAAACATTGTTTAAGATTTGCCCAAAACCATATTCTTCATCCTCAGATTCATGCACTACTTTGTGCTGGCGACATGTATGAACTCTGCATGTCTGACACTTCGTTTGTCGTTGTTTAAGGAAACACCGGGCAAAACATTTAGTGAAATGTTTTTTTTTTCTCTTTCAAAATGTGCTCACAGCTTCTCACTCTTTATCTGCAGTCGCATGAGATCAGAAAACTGATTCGGACGACAGAATGAGTGGCTGCGTGGATTTATGTATTTGTGATGAATGACTTCATCACAAAGTCATTCGTCACTTTGAATGACTTTCAAAGTCATTCACTTTGAAAGTCACCAAAGGACAAGACCCGGAAGCGGGCCTGCTAACGGGAGCGAGCGCACGGAGAGATCACTGACAATAGCCTGAACTCAAACAGAGGTTCAGCACAATACATCAAGGGCGAAGAGGAAGAGGAGGAGGAGGAGGAGGAGGAGGAGGGGGAAGGTTTGTGGGGTTGGTGACAAACCGAGATGAGGAAAAGGTGTGAGGAGAGTCAAAGGGGAAGCCATGAAGACAGGAAGGCCTGCACTGTTTGAAGAAAGAACCAAGAGTAAATCTTGTGCTTAAGAATGCATGAAATTATAAACATCTCAGGACTTTCTATTAAAAGAAAAGGCAATGCACTCCTACACAGGAGAGCGGATTTCACAGCGTGTCAAACCCCCCCCTCTCCCCCTCCCCTCCTCTCTCTCTCCGAGCCTGAACAGCGCCACATAAAGTTCAGACGTGCGTTTCAGAGTGAGAGGAACATAGTGCAGCTATTCTGTGCTGCCTGGGAATCCCGGAGCCACTTGATCACTGCTGGGACAGTGACAGAGAGCAGACAGAGATCTCCCTCATTCTGCACCTCTGTGGGCGCTACTGCTGCTGCTGCTGCTGCTGCTGCTGCTGCCGGCTAAAAATACACGCAGTCCAGCACAACTTCAGATAGCGTGCAGCAGATAGGATGGAAACTTGATCACTAGAGCAGAGCAGCTTCCCAAGTTCATATGCAACAAGTGAACAAGTCTGACTCTTGTTCATGTCATACATTGGACTACTTAGTCCTCTGCAGATGTAAGCGGCAGAATTGCATCAACATTACTTCTGTGCAAAGGGAATGCATTGAAATTAACAGGAAAAATTAATCAAAATTGGTCACTTCAGTCTGTTTTCTGCCTGGAATAGAAGAGCGAAAAGGATTCCTGAGATTGTGGATAAAATAATTCAAGTCAAACAAGAACCAGACTCAGAACAGAGAAGTTGTTCTTGTAGATAAACAGCTTCCTTCAGTGGCTAAGATAATAGTAACAGAGTTAAGTCTTAACTTCATTACAAGCCATGCTCGAATGTGACAAATGCTCTCCGAGTTGGGCCTTCTACTTGCTCTTCACTTAGCGGCGCGCGTCTGTGTAGAAATCCTGACTGACGTTCCTCCTGAAGCAGCCCAGTCCTTCCTGAAACCCAGCAGCAGCGACTCACTCACCTCCCCAGGTGTGCAGGAGGCACAGCAGGCCCAGCAGCAGGGCAGAGGCAGCGTCCCGTGCAGCCATGGTGGTCGATCGGAGGCAGAGATGTGTGTGCTGAGGTGTGTTTGGAGGAAGTCTGCTCCTCACTTGGCGGACTGCTTCGATACACACAGCAGAGAGAGAGAGAGAGAGCGAGAGAGAGGAGCAGCGTGAGGAGGCAGATGATGCAGAGAGAGGGAGGGAGACAGGAACATAGCTCCTCCACTGCAAAAAGAAAGGGATGAAAGCACTCAGACACTCTGGCAGTTCTCATCTGCTGCCACGCCGCCTCTGATGTTCTTTTATAACTCTCCTGCAGCTGCACTGGGTCTGCTTTCTAGAGATGATTAAACCGCCTCGTGCTTTCATCCCAAAGCTTATTGAGCAGGCAAGTCAGACATCTTTTGCAGCGGAGAAAAAGAAGGAGGAACAACTGGGGGGAGAGAGAGAGAGGCAAGACCGGCAGAGAGGAGGGCGGGTGCCTGAGAGGAAACACAAATGATGCGAGCAAGTTGCTGCCCAATTTTGCCACACCTTTGTTGTTTCTGAAACACAAACGTTTCCTTGATGAAAGCGCCAAATCTTGGTCATCACCAACAGAAAACCTCCACCCTGCTGAGAGTGGGGGGGGAAACCCTCTGGAGGTCTTGATGTGTGGCTGTGGAGGTCGATCATAAAAACCACTCAGGACGAGATCTTGAGTGGTGATCACTGACTGACTGGCTGAGCTTGGTTTTATTGCATCGCCTGCTGGCGGGGAAGTTCCTGGTGAAGGTGTGCCCATCAGTTCACACAATAGAAAGATTCAAATAAGATCCCATGGGAATTATCTTCAAAAAGAAAAGAAATCCCAGATAAAATCCTCCGTAAAGACTTGAAGCGGGGGCAGTGGTTCACCGTCCAGGAGGAAAACAACCAGAAACAATAGTTTAAATCAAAGCGTATGACGGCCTAGTCAAAGTCTACACCTAATGTCGATGTAAGGTTTTGTAGGGCCACCTGACAACAGACATTTCTTTCCAACAAAAATTGTTTCTTGCTGCTAAAAGAACCATATGTTAAAAAACAGAGGGGTGTAAACTGTGTTTTATTATAGTTTGCAGTTCAGTGAAACTGGCAGGTCCTAAAATAGTTCTGCCACCTAATCTGTAACGAAAGATCGAGTCGTTGAAAAAGCAGCTGGGTGTGGCTGACTGAGACTTTGAGTAAATAATCAGACATAAGGGGGGATTTTTTTTTTTTTTTTTTTCCCACTCAGAATTCCACATGAGCAAATTTCAAGAATGTCCCCTTTTCAACCTTTTCCAATATGACATCCTGGACTGGACTTTTGGGAATACCCGAGGACCGCTGGGTTTGGGAATGAGGCGGAGGAAACAAGAACTCTCCACTCCCCCACAAAGTTCCCAACGACTGCAGAGTTGTGAACCATCTACAGCGGCATTCATAAACCTACGCACTCACAAGAGGGACAACATTGATATGCTCTCCGGACGAATATCTAGTTAGTGTTAATAATTAAATAAACTAATTCAGAGCAGGGCCGCGCAGAGACCTTTGGAGGGGCTCAAAGTTAAAAATAGGGCACATTGAACAAGGTCTTAAAACACCGAACATCAACATAGCAACAACCCATATTAATCAATAATTTAATTGGATGCTACTATATAATTGCCATCATGCCAGGACAATGCAAAGTCTATTTTCCCCAACAAGTAGAAAGTTGCTGACAGTCCTGGAGGGCTGAGTTGATCTGAGACTGTAGCTGTTAAACAGACCAGAGGAGGAAAAGGTCAAAGGTTATGAAGTTATGAAATAAGCAAATTTGATGATATTTTATTAATTAAGCCCTAGTAATATCTATTTAACCTCTAGAACTTCTTGGCTGCAGACTGATTGATAGATCAAAAAGCTCAAAGGGTTTAACTCTATATAATAGTTTGATGTTTGCACCTCTGAGATCTAGAATTATAACACTGGAATATCAAGGCAAGGAAAACTCAGTAGCTGCTGGTTCAGGGGCCGTTCAGGGGCCTCCAGACCTTATCCATATTTAAACATGTTAGTGATGCTGAGGTTCTTAGTAGGACGGGTTCTGGGGGGTGGGGAGGGTTGGATCTGTCCAAGGCCCCATATCACCTTGAGCCGGCCCTGCATGAAGAGCTGCTGCTATGTTCATCTCAGTAAGTACCTGAATCCCCCGATGCTTTCACAAACGGAGCGCCGTTCACTTGAAGGAAGACGATCACACCAGGTATGAGCAACTCAGTCAAAACCTTTTCTGTAGCCAGACTGAAAACTTGAAAAGAATGAACTGGAGTAACAAAAACAAAATCTGGATCATTGTTTGAAACGGTGGTTTGTTAGAACTGTTACAGGGCTTGTGTCAACAATAAAACGTGTAAATTAACACTTGTCTCTGCTCCTGACCCTTGTCCTTCTGAAACTTCAGCTCCTGATTTCAGTGTCCCGACCTCTCCTCTGAGAACGGCGGTAAATCTCCTTGTTTATCTCACCGTAGTTCACAGAGCTGTGCTCATGGGCTAAGGAAAGACTAAAGGAAGGAAAGGGAGGAAAAGAAGTCATTCTTTCCAAGCCACTCAGCCCGGACCCAAGAGCAACTTGTTTTGGGGGTCCTCCGCCTGCCGAGGATGAGAGACGGCCATTGTGCGAGTCGCTGCAGTAGACGTGGGGGCTTTGAGAGGGCACCAGCAGATTGAGGGAGGAGTGGGAGAGAAATCTGAATTTCTGCTAAACTCCGTCACAGCAGCGGGGAGCGGGACAAAGAGACACTGTGATGACCGCAGTGGAGGAGAATTTCGCATTGCCTCTCCATGGTGATTACATGTTGTAATGGCATTAATCACAATAAATTAACCCACTGATATGTTTCTGCCATGTGTCATAGTTTGGTATCAAGCAGAACATAAAATGACAACATACAAGATTAAATACTTCAGCTTGGAAAAACACACGATAAATGTGAAGCATGTTGGAGATTCGTGACTAGTCAAACATTTTCCATGGTTTAAGTTTTGATTCTTCTAATAGTTCAGATATAAATAGATAAAATAAGAGCAACTCCAGAACCGATCCCTACGAGAAGCTGCAGCATGTCACTTTTTGAAAATTTGGTGTGAGACAGATCATCTCTGAAAAAAAATCAAGCTCCTCTGTCGTCTCCCAGACTGGTTACCATGGCCACCGATGACAGCTGATAAACAGTTTTCCAATAACAGTAAAGTCTTTCTCCACCATTAGCACACTGAACTGGGAATACACGGGGATGATTGACAGCGCTATGACCTTCCTCCTGGCTGAGTTTGGTTGTTTGTGTACATTTCTTCAGACGCCAGTAATACATCAGGAAGGAGGTGAAGGAGACCAATCCTTTCACACATTAACTAATTCTTTCATAAAAGAAATATAACATTACAAACAACGCAATAAAAATTTTTTTTTTTTTTTTTACAACTTCTAAGCATCTGAAATGTACCTAATAATCATGTTTCAGTTCAGAAAAATGGAAATCTGTTTTCATTGTCATTGGTTAGAGCTTTGTGAGTGACAACAAGACACTTGAAACAAATGTTTTTAATCAAATAATGTGCTGCTGCATTATGCGTCACGGAGCAGGAAGCCGATGCCGCTGCCTGCAATCTGTTGAACATCCTGCAGATGCACAAACAAAGCCCCGAGAAGGCAGGAATGTCACACCGCGGGACCCCCGACATTCTTAGTCCTCCCCTCGTCATCTCTCTGAAGTTAAGGAAGCCATCGTTCCTTCCTCAACTTCACCTTTTACTCTCTGCCTTCTTTCAGTCACTGCTTCTGAGTGAGCAGCAGAGACGGAGAAATCTGAGAGGAATTCAGGGTCACAATCTGGGTCTGGACCAGTCTGCCCTCCACTGATTTCCACCGAGTGGAGTTTGTGTTTTTTTTGTTTTTTTTTTCCCAGAGTCGGCCAAAACTCGCTCGCGCTGACTCTGAGCATATTCTAGATGTAAGTTTATGTGAAACTGGTGTTCTGATCAGCAGCCAAAAACATCATCACATCCCAAAATAAACTGCAACATCTGGGAACAGAAGACTGGCCTGATTCGTTGGAGGAAGCAGCCTGTGCGAGAACTGCTTCATAAAACTATGTAACCAGTAAAGAAGCTTGTTCTGATTAAATGTACATATTGGTTTGACCACAGTCTGCAGAAATATACCGTGCATTACAAAAATAGTGATACCACTACCTCATAAAGGTTTACGTTTCGTCCCTATTTGAATTTTATGTGCACTTCTCCCAGAGCATAATTTCCCAAGGGTGAAGCAAAGTGGTGGCAGCATCATGATGCGGTGATACTTTTCCTTAACAGGGGCAGAGAAGTATTGCAGTGTTGATGAGGAAACAGATGTAATTAAATGCAGGAAAAACACTTCAATTAACAAAAAGAAAAAAACAAACTTGAGACTTGTGATCTTCCAAAGAGCATTTCTACATTTCAGGATTCAAACACACACCACACTTTTCAGATTGTAAATACACTTTAAAACCATGCATGATTATTATTTTTCTTGGGGGTGACACAAACACACACCTACACATGTATTATTGTTTTTATTGCATCAACCTCCCAGACCACTCAGGTCTTCTTTATCAAGTCTAATGTCTGTCGCTTGTTTGCTGTCGTCAACGTAATCGGTTACATTTTTCACATGTAAACCACTTGGAGCTGTTGTCGCTGCACAAATAAACGTGACTTGACGCACTCCCAGCTGGACTGTGGCTATAACCGGTACAGTGCAGCTTTGAGTCACTTGCAGGAAGCTGAGAAGCAGACAAAGAGGAGGATGCTCTCCTCTGTGAGTGGACGTGTCTCAGAGGATGTCAAAAGTCCAAATGCAGTAAATTACTCATCCAAATATCATTGGCTTTTTCCATCTGTCTCCTCTTCATCCTCGGTTGGTTTTCACGCCATGTTTTTTTTTTTCAAGTTTTCAACGCAAAATGTGAGCCTTCAAATGGTCGGGGCGCGGACTCAAACTGTGCTCTTTTTCTTCAATTGATCAAACTGTCTTTTAATGTCAGGCGTCACCCAGAGCTGAAAGTTTAACACCACAAATTCGGTTTAAGACAACATACCTTTGAACTGCCTGTCGTTTTAGAGAGGAAGGGTTTGGTTCAGCAGAAAACAAACAGAGGAAGCTGACTGCTGGCCTGCTGGCTGACCATAACAGGTCTTAAAGCTCTTAGCGAGAGACAAAAAAAGAAAAAAATGCCTCCACACCTTTTATAGCTTCATGCACTCCTCCTATGCATCCCCATTGACACTATTAGGAATTTAAAACAATTGCTGTTTGTCATCTATGCAAAGGTCCAGAACGGAATTTCCCATGATGGTATCGGCTTCCCGCCGTAACGCAGAAGCTCGATGCCGAGGCTTGGACAAGGAAGGAAGTCCAGTTCAAATTGTTCTGGTTTGTAAAGCTTTTTCTGTTGCATTGTCGCAAGAGTTGCTGATGTAATGGGACAATATGTTCATGTTCCTCTTAGTCATTGAATCAATCTGAGCTCAACTCATTAGTTTATTCTCACAAAGCTCCACAGGTTTATTCCTCTACAGTTCTTTAGCAAGTTTGATTAATAGAAATGTCAGTGGTGGAATTATGTTGTGAGATGAAATTAGTTGTCATTTACCTAAGTAGGTAATGGGACATTAATGGCGATTTTATAATTAAATATATAATAAAGTTGCATTGTCAATGATTATTGTTTTCCACAATGGTTTTTCTAAAGCGTTTTATGTAAAGGTAAGCTTTACAAAACGTAAAGTGTGTAGACCTTACATACTGAGTCACAATTCCCTTTGCATCATGTAAAATTTACGATGACAAAATGTAAACTTTGTCAATGTAAACTTAGTCAGTTTGTAACTAATTGAATTTACAAATTGTTCCATTTTTTCTGTCATTGAAAGCCTGCTGTATTTTATATCAATTTGAATCTTAGACATCTGCAGGTCTGCATGTCTGCCCTACTTATTATTATTCCTTGTTGTTTTCAATTAAACCCGGTTTCAAACGCAGTGAAACAAGCAAGAAACGATTCTTTTCACTGAGCTGAGCCAAGTGGTGTAGATCCCGGAAGAGAGTCGAAATTCCCACGCCCAGCAGTGAGGTCAGCTGACGTGACCAAAACAAATATGGCGGTGCTGAAAACGACGATAAACGCCTTAAATGTAGCTGTGGGGTTTATTTTCTAGTATTTTCTGGCTTTATTCGACCTGGTTCCGGGTTCTACTTATTCTGGGACCTTGCCGTTCAACCGAGGAAGCCTTTCTGGATCCCAAGTCGGACCACAACGCTAAACCGAAACCAGGAAAACAAACGGAAGTGCGAACGGTTTGAAACCAAACATCCGCTTGTTGTGAACGCGTGTGTTTGTAACGACGTCGCGTCCTTTCAGCCAGCAGAAGACGTTGACAACGCGCACAAAAAGACGGGGGTTTTTTTTTGGTGAAAAGGTGTGAACCGGGCCGAACGACGCTGACGCAGAAGTGAAGGACGTTCAAGATGTAACGTTGACGCAGCGTTGATGCACGACCGGAATGCGACCGCCGCTGAACACGGAGAGGTAACCGGTTAAATCCACCATGGGGCTGCTGAACGTCGTGATATCCGCTGTGGGGAGGTGCCTGGATGTCGCCGGGGTTCTGCTGGACCTGAACTTTTTGATCGTACACACCGTGGTGAAGGCTGTGCTGGCGATCGTCACCTTCATCGCCAACCTGCCCACCCTGATCGTCAACCTCCTGCTGCAGATGGGGAACCTCCTGCTGCTGTCCGCCTTGCACGTGGCAGAAACGACATCGAGCCTGGCCCACGGGGCAGTCACCCTGCTGGGCAGCGCGCTCCTGGCCCTGGAGGGCCTCCTGGAGAGCCTCAAGATGGTGGGCTACCTGTCCATGCACGTCCTGCTGCGGGGGAAGGAGCACCTGTGCAGGGGTTTGGTGTCAGTCTTGGAGGGCTGTGGCATCGCTGTCAGCCTGGTGGTTTACTTCACAAACACGGTGGTGAACTTTGCCCTCATCGCCACCCAGAACATCTACGTGGCAGCTGTGGGTGTGTGGCAGACGGTGTCCAGTCCCCTGCAGAAGGCGCTGGAGCTCACCCTGACCTTCTTCACCTTCCTGTACAGCAGCCTGGTCGGGACGTCGGCACTTCTGTGGTCTCCCTGTAAACTGCTTCTGGATTTCGTTGCCTCCCTTGTCCACATGTTCGTCTCCATCTTCATCCTGAACATCTACGGCCTCCTGCTCACCGTCACCATTGCTCTGATGACCACCGCCTACCTGAACCCCAGACTGAGCCGGCAAGCAGCCGTGCACATTTTGGTGTACGTCAACTCCTTCCGCGCTCTGCAGAGACTTTATGGGACTCTGTGGCTGCGCTTCACAGTGCTGTGGAGCACTCCGCGTTCTCTGCACAGCAACATGCAGCGCCTACGGAGGAGGTTTCGGCATCTCTACCTGCGGGAGAGGATGTTTTGGCAGCAGCTGTCTGTCCTGCGCCTGGTGCTGCGGACATTGCTCCAAATCGACAACGCCAACCGAGGGAGAGGAGACGGCGACGCCGGGGAGGAGCAGCGGGACCCGCCAGACGGCAGAGCGGGAGACGGAGCCCACCAGGAACCGCAGGAGTCGCCGTCACCGAGGTCCTGTGGCTCGCTAAGGACGTCGCCGTCGTCATCTTTAGGCAAAGACGGCAAACTTCTGCCCGCCGAACGTCTGCTCACTCTATTGAAAGAGCAAGAGGAGAGGAAAAAGTGTGTCATTTGTCAGGACTGCACCAAGACGGTGGTGCTGCTGCCGTGCAGGCACCTCTGCCTGTGTAGGGACTGCACCAGCATCCTCCTGAGGCAGCCCATTTACCAGCAGAACTGTCCTCTGTGCCGTCAGATGATCCTCAACACCATGGACGTTTATCTCTGAGGGGGAGAAAAGGGAATCCATGCAGCAATGAGCCCCAACCGCCTTAAAGTATCCACCGCCATACAGAGCAGTTTGAAATGGTCTTTGTCCTTGAAGCCCAACAATAACACCACTTTTGCAAGTTTTGTGGTTTTCGTCCGTCGGTGAACTTATAAATAAGCTTTATTTTTAAAGACGCCCCGCAAAAAAAAAAATTATTTTTTTTTTTTTTGAACAAAACTTAATAAAACACATGTTCATTGTAAGTTTTGCTTCGGTTGAGGTTTGTGAAAGGTGTTCAGATTTTCCCCGAAAATGTTTCAGAAACTCTCTGCTACAAAAACGACACACGTCGTCTTTATACGTTCTGCTCTTTACACAGGATTGTTCATGGAGTTCTCACACTAACTCAGTAGTTCTTTCAGGTCCTTCTTCCAGAACTGCAACCGTTTTGTTTTTTTTTTCTTTGCCCTGCTGTGGGATGAGTGCTTTCAATCTGATGAACCTTCCTCATTTTACTTCAACTAAAGTGCTATAACTATGATATCTTACAAATGATCTACTACATGCACAAGCAAGTAACAGGTTTGAGATGCAGCTCCATCTGCTGATTGAAAGAAGCTAAATTCCACCAAGCAAAATAAAATGAAGCTGCCGACAGTGTTTCAATGTGCGTTAAGACAGCTTGGCATTGTGGGAAATGGGGGGCTATATGCCGACTGGCTATTTTATCGATGGAAATTTCATGCAATCAATATTCCCAACACATCTCTGGATATTTGTTTTCCTCATTTATTTTGTTTTTTGGTAACCAGGACCTCTTTTTAGTAAAATCTTTCACTCTTGCATCGCCGCGTCTCAGGTGTTTGTAGGGATTGCTTTCGGTTGAAGTTAAAAACTGTTCATAACGGTTTAAGTCTTAAAATGTCAGGCCATCGACGTGCCACGCTGTGAGAAACTAGAGGAACACTGTGCTTTCGTGCGTACGGCCTGCTACTGCTGCCTTCCACGTTTTTATTCGAGCTGCGTTTTTTTTCTACCGTCTTGTTTGTCGTCAGGCTTTATCGCCCGTCGTTCTGTCTATTTTTGGGGGCTTTTCCCCAGTCCTCCTTTTGAGGTGTATGATTGCAGTCGCCAAATAATCCATAAGTGGTTTCTGCTTTCTCCTGATAATGTGATTAAGCAGATTTGTGATGTTTAAAAAAAAAAAGGAGCGTAAACCAATAAGGCTCAACTGTTTAACCTGCTTTTGGTGCTCTAAAATGGTGAATATTGATCTGTCTGAAGTTTACAGGAGGTTGTTTTTGCCTCCAGATGTTGCAGTGTTATGGATCGTGGGCGTGGTGGGATCAGGCCTGAAACATGGGCCAGTTTGCTTTTTTCAAAGCTGTTTTCTCCTCTCCTCTTGCTCTGCAAAGAGAACGTTTGACTTCGCAGCAGTAGCTGCGTCAGCCCACTTCTCCCTTCTCTTCGTTTGAAAAGGTCTGAACGTTTTCGGTTGATGAAGGTGTCGTCGCCCTAAGCTGCTCCTCAGGTATTTCCTCAACACCGGTGGCATTCCTTGTGAAAGTGACCTGAAAACAGCTCACTCCACTGCTACCTGTTGCTTCACCCGAACTATTTATGAACCGTGTGAGATGATGTGAATGTAATGTGGGATCTTTTTTTTTTTTTTTATAACATGATGGCTGCCGTGTAATTGGCAACTTGGTAATAAAACAAGAATGGGTGAATGAACTGTATTTGATGTTTTTTATGAGCCTAATAGAAATGCTTACAGTCCTATAGGATTTTAATAAGTGATAAACCTTTTTGCTGCTTTTAAACTATCGCTCCTTTTCAGCTGAGGAACGTAAGCAAACTGACCAAGTTTTATTTGTGTGGCACGTTTGTTGAAACATCACATTTTTCCAAGTGCAGTCATCACACATCAACCTTTTGGTTGGTTGGTTGCAAAGGGTTCGTGTTGGTTCGTGTTTCATTGATTGTGTTACAAAAGCAGCAGCTGGGTTTCTGGTGTTTTACAATTTTCCCAAAGCTTGTTCCAGATGTGTGGTGCATAGAAGCTGAATGCTGCTTCCCCATGTTTGGTGCTCGGGGACATTTTAAAGCTCCAGAACCAGAATCCCTGAGCGGTCCGGATGGTTGATACAACAACAAATAGCTTTAAGGGCGACTTAGTGTTTAGCTCCCTCCTGCTCACTCCGCTGTGTTCAGAAGATGTTCTGCCTTATAAACTTAATCTCTATACTTCTTAGACTTTTTACACTTTTTGTGCCACAAACTCTAATATATTTTAATGGGATCTCTCACCATGGACTAATAGGAAGTGGCATATAACTGGAGGAAGGAAAGTAATACATAAAATAATCTTTGTGAAGACGGATTCCCCTGATGCTAAAGCTTTGAAAGCTGTCTTAGACTATACATGTGAAGGTGCAAAGGAAAAGGATGCAAGGTTGTCAGACATTTAGTTGTTGAAATCAACTAAATATTTGGATATTTAGTTGTTTTTAAAAGAATGTATAGCTCCCCCCTTTTTCACAACTGCGAGTTACTCTGTGTTGGTTTATCACATTGTGCAGGATCTCCTCCACCACGTCCAGAGGGAGGCCTCCTGATCGGACACCCGCAACGACGTTCGTTCATTCCTCCTCATGCTGGGGCGAAGAGGCGAATGTGAGCGTAATAAAAGACGAGCTTTAATGTGGCCAACACCCGAGCAGCATTTCAACCTACTAACGGTGCAGAAACTCACCAGTTAATTGGTAATGCAGTTACAGCAGCTGAGAGACTCGGGCCACAACTGAACGGGCAAAAACGATGCTGCAGGGTCAACGGTGCTGTAAATTAAAGAATAATTAATATGTTCATGTTGCTCTGAGTCCACTTTGTCAAGAAGAAACAGTGTCAATTTGATCCAGTTAAAAAAAAGGTATTTTTTGTTAATTAAAAAGCCCCCCAAAAAACCCAAAAAAAGATATGTTGTGTCCCGTTAGGTCTAAAGCGTCTCACACTGCTCTTAAAGTTGCAGAATAAGGAGGAGAACTTTCTTTTAAAACCTTCCAGCATTTAGTCAGAATCACGACAAATGAGATCACAGAATCCTTTTACTTGTGAACACATCTGATACTGAGGACAGAGAAACACTGGAGTCCATAGAAAGCTCCGCTTTCATGTCTCGCGTCTGCAGAGATAATGGCAATCCTCCGTGCAAGAATGTGAACATGGAACCGCAGGAAGACAGTCGGAGGAGGAGGAGGGGAGGCACTGATGGTCATTTTTATAGACATGACAATTCATCACAGCTTTGTGGTTTCGTGCATCCTGCTTCCCTTCAGACGCGTCCTTAACACCACAGACTGAGACTGCTGAAGAATCCAATTATTGACAGAGAAGATTTAGCAGATTGGGATGTTTGTATGTAAATCCTAGTGGTGTGATTCTTTTTACTGCTGGCCAATCATTTATCAGTCATTTTGGTACTCTCTCTGTTTCTCTCTCTCTGTTTCTCTCTCTCTGTTTCTCTCTCTCTGTTTCTCTCTCTGTTTCTCTCTCTCTGTTTCTCTCTCTCTGTTTCTCTCTCTCTGTCTCTCTCTTCTCTCTCTCTCTGTCTCTCTCTCTCTTCTCTCTCTCTCTGTTTCTCTCTCTCTCTTTCTCCGTTCAAAAGCAGCAGACTGTCTTTATTCTGTCGCTCAGCAGCGTTAACAGAAGAGAGGAAGTTTAGTGTTAGAAGAGCAGGAAGCAGCAAACAACTAAAGAAATCTTTATGCTTCAGGGATTCGACCTCTGCCCTTTGACCTCTGGCCTTCTGGCTGGGAACTGTGTGGGAACTCTTTATCGCATTCATCAGGATATGTGTGTTGTTGTTTTTTTTTCTTCTTAATGTTTATGCGTTCTTTCTGCGTATCACTTACATACTTTCCGTTAATCTGACACAAACGTCCAGAAAACTGCAAAGATGCCGAAACACTGAGCTTGTTTGAATCAGGGCTGTTTAGAGTTGCCTCTGATTAGCAGCAGCTGGAACTTTGATCAACTTATTTCCTTTCAGGGAGCTTCCTGTCATCCTGTTTGCACGTTCCAAAACGACTTGTATATGTGGCGTGTTTTTTTATTAATACTCATGTTCAAGAAGCAACCAGCGAGGATCCAAACTCCTGGGTCACCAGAGTTCAGTCCCAAGTGTAGTTAAAGCTGATGGAGCCGAACAACATTTGAGGATAAAACACCAGAGGATGTTTCAGTTCTTCTTTCCAAACTCTTTTGGTGCTTGCGGGTAAAATATTCTTGAGGTTAAACGAGGTTTAGATATTCAGTCACGTGAGGGGAGCGTGACAATAAACATCCAGATTTATAAACTATGAGCTGTTGTCGATGGAGGAAATCAACCTGAGCCCAGCAGCTGAAGCAACTTGTTCATGTCTGCAGCTTTTAAATGTGCAGACATTTTAAAGCTGAAGCTTTAAAGCTTTTTATGTTAAAGATACTGGGCAACTACATTTACTATAAACCTAATCTAGTCAATAATATACACAATTGCAGCTATTTGACGTTTAACCCTGTTGCTTTTCAATAATCTATTCAAAAATGTTTTTCTATAACCATCTGATTGAAAATATTATCATGATAATAAGAAACCTCCTCATGTCTCTTCTTGAAAATATTGACGTTAAATTCATTGGCAGAACTTCAAACAACCACATTGATCTGCATTTCACTAACAAAGACTCAACCTGATGGGACTTAAACACAACTGAGGAGATCTCATCAGTAAAAGCAGAAGTCATGATGACTGTCTCTTTTTTCATTCTCTGGTCCACTGGATGAGCAGTGGCTCAACACTGCCCCCTGCTGAAGAAAGCTGGAACAAAAATATGAGATGAGCCTCATTATTGTTAGAGTGAGGCTCGTTTGTCGGATTCAAAGTATCTTTAAAGAAGACATTGAACATCCCTTTAGTTAGATTGTTGTATTCAAAATGTTCTTCATTGGTCTGATTTCATCATCATCAGTGCGTGAATGAGTGGATGCGTTGCTAAGTGTGGTACAAGTTCATTAAACATAGAAAGTACTCCTGGGCGTCCGCTTTGCTTTCTAAAACCCCAGGATAGGGTTTTAATCTGATTCATTTTTTTTTTTTTTATTGAGTTTATATGTGGAATTACTACAAACTGAATGATTCACTGTGAGTTTCTGGGTTTCCTTAGACAGAAAACGTTTGAGCATTTCAGGTGTTTGGTAGCAAAGATCAAATTAACCTGCTCACTGTCGACCTTGATTCGACCTTTATGCCATAAATGACTGGACTGAAACTGCCGTATATTTCTGTGCATCTGTTGACGAGACGTTCGTGTCTAAAGCTGTAATCGTGACCTGCTTTTAAGCTTTATCTGATGCCGTCCTTAAACGACCGCCTTAATATTTAATTGCTAAACGAATTAGCCTGCTGCTACAAAACAACAGATATAAACCTCAGGATTTTCCATTATCATAATGAAGCTAAGTTTTCAAATAAATCAAAACAGCTGTGCTACATTTAAGGCTTGAAGCAGATGAAGATGTTTGTCAGAGGAAACCTGTATTTTCCACAAGAGCACAGTTTAACATAATTTAGCACCATGCAGCTCCGGTATGCCGTTTGAAATTTAGTGCAGTTATTCACCTGATCCCGGTATCTGTGAGCGCGTTTCCAGTTATTTTCAACACCCTGTTTTTTTTCGCCTTTTATCCCCTTAATCCATGAGTCAAAGTCTTAACTTACATTCAGCCAGACACCCCTGTAATTCAGGCAACGCTGTGGCATTTCCACAGCAATTTGCAGGCTGTGACCAGTGGAAAAAGTGACTGATGCCAAAGAAAGATTGATTAACTTCCTTTGGTTCAGGAGGGAATGATTATAAGTGCATATTTCTGTCTCGGTTATGGGCGGGAGCGTTTGGGAAAAGAAAGCAGGATAACGTTTGAGTTGTGTCACGCAGCACGATCACGTCTGTCTGAGTTCGAGTTTCTACATCAACAATTATTTATCAGTGAGAAAGTTATTGCTGCAGGTATGAAAAAAAAAAAAAAGATTTACACGAACCAGATGACAGTTTTTAAATGGGACTCGTGAGTCCAAGAAGTCACGGTGAAACGGTGGAATCATTAAAAACAGTGGAAAACTCAGTAAATCCTGAAGAAAATGAATATTTTTCCAGCCTGTTCTTCTCTTTTGGGATTTGCTTTGCTAGTCGTCTGCCCTTATTAATAAAAGTCAGAAAGAAATATTAGACCTTGTTGGTGAAATGAAAAATAGTAGAAAAATTGACCAGTGATAAAGCGAAGCAGCAAAATGCTCTCGAGGACATTCTTCGCTCCCAAAGCATTTATAAACATTTTTATTCATTTTACTGAATGACATGTTTTTACTTCACAACATGGGGACAGTGCATTCACTTTACCCACTGAATCTGTATAAAATTAGGATCTTATACTCATAAAACCAAATGCAATGTTAAAATTACACAAACAGCACTCATCTTTTAGTTTTGTGCAATTTAAATGTTTTTTTTTTTTTTAAGTTTTGGATTTGTTAGACTGGCTGAATATGAGATTGAATCTGAATTTAGATCATCTTTCCAGGAAACAAAACATTATTTCCTAATGTTGATTTGAGTCACCCACCTTTTTTTTACATATGCAGTGTGCAGAGCTACATGTTACCAGGAGTCTTATCAAGATCTTTAAATCCATTGATTTTGCCTGAAGTTTCTACAAGCTCTTGTAAAGAAACGGGTCGATTTCGAGTGAAATCTGTGCAACGCGTCGAATCATTTTCTCTCTGCTGTTGGCCAGTTTTACAGTTTCGTGCTCCAAACGCTGGAGAAATTGCTTGATGTCGGTTCTTTCCTTCTCCCCAACATGACTCTGCACCAGAGCAAAAAACGAAGGTCCATAAAAACCACAGAGGAGTGAGTTTGTTGCAGAAGAACTTGATTGACCTTTCGAGAGCCCCGACCTCAAGAATTTGAGGAAAACTCAATAAAAGCTCAATGAAATCCTGACATCAAAGCCTGGCAGAAGAAAGCCATTTTCAGCCGGCTTGCAAAGCAAAGCTAATGGGTCAAACTCTTCAGCCCCAGACCGAAAGACTCTGGACCCTCCTGGTTTCCAGTACGAGGAACAAACGGGGGGGTTCTGGAGTGGGGGTATAAAAACAGCAGCAGAGTGTTTGGCTGAAAGCTGGCACCAATGACCAGGAGCCGGGTCAGTTTGATTCCTGTAGGTGAGAACAGGAACGGCATGTCGAACTCCACGGGGAGACGGTGTGGAAAGTGTAAGACTGGGATGACATGAGCGTGTTTACGAGACTTAGCGAGAAGTCTGACTACCTCGTTCTGAATAGCTTGCAGATGTGAAACTGATGATCTGTGCAGACTGGCAGCACAGAAGTCTGAACACAACGGCACAACGCAATAGGGATACTGTTCTGTAGATCTGCTCAGGACGTCATGTCTGCTGTTCTGGAAACGTTTCTGGAGCGAGAGAAACAGCAACGAAGACCAGATCTGATGTGAGTCAAAGAGTAATGAGGAATCGAATGAAACTCCTATTTCTTTTTCATATTAGATTTGGTTGCTGTGAAAAATAAACACTCTCCATGACCCCACGACCACTCTTTGAAAATTCAATATGAAGTATTGACTATAGCAGCTGTTATCAAAGCCTCCGTCTTATCGGCTGTTTGAAACCAGAAGATTGATGCAGAGCTCGTCACGGCTCCAAAGCAAACATTGGATCAGGGCAGAAAGTCTGTCCAGCTGGTTTAGTTAGACAAAAAACAACGTTTGGATTCATCTGAACAGATAAAAGATGTCAGAAAAAGACAATTACGGCAACTCAAGGAAGAACGTGAAAAGAAAATGACCCGAACGAACCCCCACACATCAATGGAGTCTGAGGAAAAACTGTCGAAATAGAGCAACTTGTCCAGCATCAGTGTCTGACCTCATAAATGTGCTTTTGAAACATTTGCCAGAAATGTTCTGTCTGTCTGTGTCTTGTTCTTCACAAATATTGGATCGACGTTGAACTAAACTCTGAAGATTAGCGACGAGATTTCTCTCAAGTTCATATGTGTGTTTAGACGGATGAAGGAAAATTGGAGGTGGGAAAGTTAACATTCATCCAACCATCTGGACTTTGGTTCAACATGATTTGAGTTGGAAAGGTTTAAATGTGGACATAGGAAAATGTAGAAATCCTACCTGCTGTTTTCACATGTTGCATTAAATTTGCTCAGGACATAATTTGGCCTCCTCTGAAACATTTGCTGCTAAAATCTGGGCAAAATGATGACAGTCAGGAGACTTTTATGTGGTTTACAGATTTATTAGTGTTTCATTATGTGCAGTGCAGTGATGGCATGAAAGCTTTTTGAATCGAAGGCCGGGGTCTTTCCAGAAGCCAGTGTGGGAACATATGTGAAATGAAATGTCATTATTTGTACGTTATTTACAGTTCAAGTAAAATACGGCTCTTGCAGCCGTGTGAGACAGGACGCCTCACTGCCAATTCATTTTTCTTCGAGCAGAGCTTCTCATCCACAAACGGCAAAAAAGTGAAAAAGTAAAAATAAAGTTGTTTTTCGTTTGCCAGTGTGGGAGTGGCAAACGCTCGTCTCACGCAAAAACTGCAGAGTTTTTCCAGTCTGAGTAGACCAGGAAGCCGGTGAAGGTGCTGTCAGTCTTGGTGCTGCAGTAGAACCCGTTGTACTCTGAAAGGGCCATTTGGACCCACACCTGGTCGCCGGGGATGAGGTGAAGCAGGGAGCCGCCTGACAGAGACGCCGGCTTGGGCCAGTTGCCATAAAACTGGAAGTAGGACGCCACGGCGTGTCCGTTCTTCATCAGGTCGAACTGCAGGCTGGCGCGGTAAACGGTGGCGTGGACCGCAAAGTAGTAGACGCCGGGGACTTTGCAGGTGAAGCGTCCAGTCTCTGTGTTGTAGTCCCCCTGTTCGTTGAAGACCGTTGTGTCAAAGACGACTGCGTCCCCAACATTCAGGGGTAAAGTGTGGCTCTGAGACAGTTTAGCACTGAAAGCCGATTTAGGGGCCACTGCGCACTCTCCTGGCTGGCCCCTCTCCCCTTTTTCTCCTTGGTAGCCTTTGTCTCCAGTCAGGCCTCGCACTCCTGTCTCACCTGAAGAGGAAGACAAGAACAAATGTGATCAGTAATCAGATCTATCTATCTATCTATCTATCTATCTATCTATCTATCTATCTATCTATCTATCTATCTATCTATCTATCTATCTATCTATCTATCTGTTCTTCTGGTTTTAGTTTCCATTTGAACACATGTGATGATGTTTTCACTGCTCATTCAAAACACATTTAATGCTTCTTGACATTGAGCTTTTCAGAGAGGAGTGAACGACGACCTTCGTCCATAAACAGCAGGGCCCGCCCCCTCTCTGACGCATGTTTAATAGAGTAAATGATCTCACAGTGATGTTGGACGCCGCCCCTTTGATTAATGGTTGAGTCACACAGAACGAGCAGAATAGTTTTCATCTCAGCTGGGTCGTCTGCTCCTCTGCTGCTTTTCAGCAGCTGATTGCAGATTATTTGCCGTATGGAAACGTAATTCCTGTCAAAAACTGATCAGGTTAGTGAACTTTGAACATTTTTCACAAATAGCGATCAGAAAAGCGTGCTGCTGATTTGTATTTTGACTTCTAAAATAAATGACATTTTAGTTTTAAAGATGGAAATATTTTCTTGTGCTGGCTCATCTCATAAAGTCCCGATGAAACACACTGCAGTTTGCGACATGAGGATGCAGAAACGGGGGGGGGAAAAAAACCCCCTGCAATAAATGGAAAAGGAGTACCTGGATATCCCCTGTCTCCCTTCTCGCCTTTCTCTCCCGGAGCGGCATCCCTCCCGTCTCGCCCGTCTCTCCCTGGCTGACCGGGATTTCCATGATTCCCAGGAGAGCCTGGGATGCCAGGCTGACCAGTGCACAGACTGGGAGGGATCTTGTTGTCCTCCAGCTGGCTGGAAAAGCAGACTTGTAGGATGACGATGGTGCACAGCGAGGGGAACAGGCCGAGTGAGGTCATTGCGCCGTATGGAGGCTGCAGGGAAACGGAGGAAGCATTACGGCTTTAATCACACATGAGACGGCTGGATGTACAGCTGTTAAGGCCACAAACAAAATAACCCGAGGCCGCAGTAAACGTTTGATTGTAGATTAAACCTCATGACAGCAGGGGGGAGAGAGAGAGAGAGAGAGAGGGACAGAGAGAGAGAGAGAGAGAGAGAGAGAGAGGGAAGAGAGAGAGTACATTTTATAAGATAATTTTATCTCCCAATAAAACAGTCGACATTTAGGCACTTTGACCTTAAATCAAAAGTCTTTATTGACTCTCATTTCCTCAACCACCGCACAGGAAGACAGCAAGCATTCATTAAGTCGCCATTAAAACAAGAGCAAGAAAAAAAAAATGTGGACGACAAAACTTACTAACAGTTTTCCGTATTTCTAATGAATGTCCTTCTTTAAACTGCAGAGCCACAAAGAAGAAGTCTGCCAGGGAGACGTCAGAGTCGGCTCTCCTGCTCTATGCAACATCCTGTGGAGAGTTGTGTTAGTGGCTTTTTGCGTTTCTCCTCTGGGGTCAATAATCCCGTAAAGAGGCAACGTTTGCTCTGCAGCGCCTCATATTTTGTCACATTTCAGCCACAGGCTCTGATGTATTTCACTGCGGTTCTGTGCGGCCGACCAAACCAAACGGGTGAATAATTGGGAGGTGGATTTGAAACTTGTTTCCAGCGTTTGTTGCAAATGAACCTCTGGAAAGCGCGTGGCGCATAGAGTCGCATTTCATTGCGATTGCAGATGCGAGCGTTTTGGGGCATGTCTCCAGGTTTCCCGTTTCTCTAGAGTAACTCAAGCGACGTCAGGCTGAATCGCTGGACATAGGATGACGATGGTGCAATCTTTTGTTTTTCTAAGATTTGATGGCTTGATTGGGCCTAGTTCTGGATTTCGCCTGTGCTGTTCCACCAGATGAATGCGGTTTAATTTGAAAGCAATGTGTTGCAGCTTTGACTGCAGGTTTCAAGTTGTTATCCTGCTGGAAGCAGATCCTGTCCTCCAGTTTTAAATCTCTTATTGCTTTCTAAACGTTTCAGATTTTTTTTTTTTTTCCTGAATTCATCTGTGTTTTTGCTCAAAACCGTTGTCCCGTCCGCTCTGACCACCAGCGGGTTTTAGTTGGGATCCTCTTGAGGAAATCTTCACGTTGAACTTTTCACATTTCTATGACGCATCATTTTCCAATCTCTTCACATTTACACGCCGCTTCGTGAGGATCTGGGAACCAAAGTTTGTGGCTGTGATGCAATGTAAAAATATCAAATGGTCTGCAAGTTTCTATGACTTTGACCATATTATTGACCATGAGAAAAGTCCAAATGATTGTTTGGTCAGGGGGCTGAGCGTTGAGCATTACATCCAGAAACAGCTGCACACAAAGAAGCAGAGGGAGAAAAACAACAGCAGAGAAACAGTGGGGGGAAAAAAAATGAGGGTGGGACGAAGAACTGCATGTCAGCATTCCTGGCACAAGTGGAGCTCAGACGAGAAGTCAAAACACTGCAGAGTCGAAGCAGCTGTCTTACTTATTAGTAAAATAATAGAAAAAGACATTTAAATTGCTCTCCGTCCATGAATAGATCGGTGTGTGTGGGAGGAAAACACATGCAGTGTGTGCAAACCGAGCGAAGGATAACAAACAGTGTGTTTGTTTACAAAGAGCTGAGCGAAGAGGAGCACGTTACGAAACCTTTTGCCAAAACGACAAACACACAGGCCTGTTTGCTGAACATGTTTTATGTCTACTGTCGCCTTATGCATGTTCAGTACGAGGGATTGCTGCAGAGGTCAGACTGGGAGCAATCAACCGTCCATCATCGCCACGTGAACTGATATAAACCATCTTGTCCAGAGCTCTGTGACGGCAGTGTTTGTGCATATGTCAAACTAAAGCATGTTAAATGACTGTGGCGTATTTACCAATAAAATCAAAAAGCAATGAAAAAGGGATTCCAGACGTCGGGGTCTGTCGCTTCTCGCTAATTTCACCGCTTCAGCGTCTCAGGCTATGAAAGGTTGGACTGTCTTGCACTCGACCACCGGAGGAAGTGTTGCCCCCACTGTGCATCATACCTGCTCAGTGGACCTTCGCCGCCACTTTGACAACTTATTATCTGTAATCTAATCCTAGATACGCCGAGAAAACGTGTTTATATGACTTGCATACAGAAAAACCAGCAGCAGAACATCACTCAGTCTGGTTTGGTTTGCTCCGGGGTCACGATCCGTCATGTTTCAAATGCTCTACAATTAGATTTAATTATGCAAGATTCATATCCAGAATTCATCTAAATATTTAACTCTCAAGAAAAATACACTGATGTTGGGGATGAGTATAAAATGGTTTGTTTACTGGCACAAAGCAGAAGTAGAAGAGATGAAATGGAAGCTCATCGGTGCAAAACAGGGACATAGAGGCAAATTGACCAGAAGTGACCCCAAAAAGACAGAGAGAAAATTTTAACAGCAACAAATAGTGGGAGCTGAGAATCAACCAAAAATACTAACAAAGTCGATGTAACCCAGGAAAACAAATTCATTCTATACCTCGTAAATTACAACCATAGTTAGATTTCACTAAGAATCTCCATTTCCAGTCTGGTTGTCTTCCTGCTTGTTTGGACATGAGTGGGCTCTCATGCGTGTGCGACCAGAGGCCCACTGGCTCATAATGAGGGTTATTTGTGTCTCGCATCAGCAAATAAGCTGATTGCAAAACAGAAACCACGGAGCCACAGGCATTAGTGAAAGTTTGGCAGAGCAGCATGATGATGTTTTCCACATGTAAATTGCCGCTGTGCACAAACGTCTAACACATCCTCTGATTCAGCGGAAGGTCAGACGTCTCTTCCCAAAACACATCTGGACATGTCCTCTCTGCTGAGAGACCAGGAGACTTTCTCTTTGTTTCTAAAGTTCTGCTTAAGAAAGAAACGCGACCTTACCGGGATGCAGTGCAGTCTTTGGGGCAGCTGTTTCAGATGGTGGACGTGTGATAGAAACGCAGAGACGTCCTCCTGCAGACCTGAAGAGTGTGGCTGGGAAAAAACCGAAAGGAAATGGTGATGATATCCAATTAGAGAAACTGGAGTCGGTGGGAGAGGAGGAGCCTCGGCTGGGAGGAGAAGGAGGAAAATATGTGATGTCTGTCCAGCACAAACACATGAGAAACGCAGCGCCTTGCAAAAGTGTTCATTCCTCGTCACATGGCGGCACAATGCAGACTCAGGCTTTGGTCGGTTTTATGTGACAGACCATATTCCTTTGTTCAAGTGAATAAGGAGCATATTATTTTATCTCTGAACTGCCTTAGATGTCTCAGAAATAAACTTTTACCTATCCTTACATGTAAAAAGGCTCCAGCTCTGTCGCACTGGACTCAAATCGTCTGAGGCAGATTCTCATCTGGTCTTACTCGCTTGCTTGTCGCTCTGCTTCGTCCTCAAACCTTTCCTTCCAGGATTTCCCTGAACTTGGCTCCGTCCATCTATCCTCCCCTGGACGCTGGTGAGCTTCCACCGTCATGCTGCTGCCACCGTCATGCTGCTGCCACCGCCGTGCTTCACCGTGGCGACGGTGCGTTCAAGGAGTTGTAACTTTCTGCCACGCGTGGCTTGGACGCAATCAGATGCTGGAAATCATGGTTTTTCAAAGATCTCTCAAACAAAATCTTCCTAATACAACATTAAGGTTTGTGGCTGTGACACAGGGGAGAAACAAAAACCTGAAAAGCAGATAAAGGCAATACAAAGGGAGGAGAACGGAGGGCAAGAAATGGAGGGATTTTTGAGCTGCTGCATGACGGGCGACGGAGAAACTCTCCAGATCTTGACCACAGATTCTTTGTTGTGGTCTAAGCAAATGTTCCCACAATGCTTTGCTGCAGATGTCGTCAGAGTTTCATACGAGAAAACAGGCCTTTCACAGAGAACGAGTGGAAGAGACACACAGGCTCTCCTCTCTCTCCTAAGCAATTTGTTTGAGGCAGATAGCATCTCCAGAGCTAAAATCCATCTTCCCCTCTCGCAGCACTCGGACTGTAATCCTCTTTTCTCCCTGTAATCCTTCAGAGGTGGCGTTACGTTGATAAAGGGAGGGTTTCTAATATCTTCTTGTGGACGAAGCTGAACTTTTAACTGGTTTCGGTCCGCGGGCCAATAAAAACATGGCTTTGCTCCTATCATCCAGCTCCAAGTCCAAAAAGCTCCAGACTTGAGCCAAATCTGGAGACGCTGCGGAGCGTAAGATTACAAACACCCAGATAAAGAAAACAGAGGGGAGTCAGCAGTCAGGTGTGTTTGTTTAAGTTTGTGTGGAAGAAAACAGATTCTTTTTTTCTTTTTTCAGAACTGAACAAAAATGTTCAGTTTTTTTGTTTTTTTTGTTTTTAGAAACAGGTCTGACGTTTTGGTGACTTTCAATAAGTGGCAACAAAACTCTAATCTGCGGTTCATTTATTTGAAACAAACCAAAAGACGCAACGCAGTTTGTTTTGGATTTTCAAGCCATTTTTAATTTCTGGGTACTTTACTGTCAAAAAGCCAAACTGGTCATGTTTCATAGGAGGCTAATGTCTGGAAAATGCCTCCCCTGTTGTGTTTTAATCATTCATTGTTCACATGCCTTGTTAATGCATTTTGTATCTTTATAGTTTCTGCAGCTCTTTGTTCAGCTGTCACTACTTTAAAACATTTAATGAACGGTGTGCTACTCTTATCCATTTCTCAGTCAATTCCAGATTTATTAAATGGTTTATTAAATGGCCAGTTGTAACATATTTTCTCTGCCAATGCGATGGTAATATGGGACCATGACTCTTACAATCCCAGCTGTTCCAGTATTTACCCAGTCTTTGAACGCCATGGACTCCACACCTGGTAAATCCTCAAAATTATAAGAGAAGTCTTTTTTATAGAGATAATATAGATCATATCGTATTTTGTCTCCCTCCGCCTATTTAGGGCATTAGCTGCTCCTTGTGGTCCATTTTGCTTTGTTTTGCACAGGAGAAATCCTCTTCCATCTGAATTTCGCGCGTCATCCGGGTCGTGTGTCTGCAACGTCAGGGACCTGTTGCATCAAATCCGTTAAGGGGACGACGGTGTTTAACTGGCTAGTCAGATACATTTAGAGAACTAGTCTAAATAAAACGCTTATGGTGCAACATGCCTGAGAGCAAAGAGGTGAAACACCTGGGTTTGCTTAACAGTGAAACTGGTTTAATGGGCTGGCAGCTCTGTTCACACCAGCAGAAACTGGTTTGAGTTCCCAGAGTCGCCAGGCTGCAGCTGCAGTGGCTCCTGTGCAGGATGGGTTTAATTAGAGCCACCGGATTCAGCAGTTTCAGGCTCCGTCGCAGTCATTTCCTGGACGTGTGTGCAAACCTGATGATCATAAGGTTTTCCGCCAATTTGAACAATTTAGCCAAACGAGACGGTTTAAAGTCGCTTTCAGCGGGCAATGACACATCAGTGCTGGGTTTTCTATTTTATTGTTCATTTAAAAGTCCCTCTCTTCTCCAAACACATTTCTTGGTCACTCTGTTGAGTATTTTACCTCTAAAAATAAATATATCGCTGAAATGATGGAAGAAAAAATGATCAACACAGGAACTTTTTCCATTCTCTTTGAGACCCAACAGTTTAAATTAAAAGAATTAACAAGAAGATAATATTTCAATGCAAACAGTGAGGAGATACTCTGCTCAAAATAACAGCAGGTTGTAAAACTTCAGAGCATTTATGTGCTCAAAGCACAGGAAGGTTTTTATTGGTTGTTTTGATAAAGAATGAAGTCTAATAGTTCAGGTTTCTAAAACTTATTCAGCCCAACTCCAAGTGCAAGTTGCATTAAAAGGAGAAACTGCTGCTGACGGGTGTGGCTGTGACCCCTTGCTGACCTTCCTGGAGCAGGCTCAGGAGGTCCAGACTCTTCAAACGCAGAGCTGGTTCTGGAAGCGAGGTTCGCTTGACGACAGCCGACACTTTTCAAAACCGTGTCGGATCGAAACAATCAGAAACAACTTTTAAAGACTGTGAAGATGGTAGGTTTTGTTTTACAACGCTGCATGGAAACTCTTTTCCCTTGTGCTGTTAAATCAGCCTAAACACCCAGTTTGCTTAAAACCCGATTGGCTCTGCAGCACCGCAACATCCGGATTTCCACACGACAGTAAACTGCGCATAGTTCTTCATTTTTTTGAGACTGCTGCTTTCTTTTCACAGCCGTGCAGAAATCCCGGAAACTTCATCGGAAGCTTGAAGTCCAGGCAGAAACCCAGCGATAAAAAAACAAAACAAGAGACACAAAAGACTAAAGGCGACATGTTTATTATTTAAACTATCACTTAAATAAAAAAAGTGCATAGAAAATAAACATGATTAGAAACTTTTTTTTTTACATTATGTACAACTTTGTTACCTAATTATACATTCAACCAAGTAGTTTGTGGTTTATTTTTCACGGCGGTGGTTTTCCTTCATTTCACTGATGTGTAGAACACTGTTGAATGGGAGAACAAATGAATGCCATAAGAAGTTTTTTTTGTTTTCTTTTTGTGTTTTTTTTGTTTGTTTTTTTACAGAAAGCAGGAGGATGTTGGTATAAGACAAAGGTATTTCCAAGGCAAAAGAAAACTGGCCCATTCATGATCCCTCTTTGTCCACATCCTACTGTTACCCCACCCCGCCTTTTTTTTAGTTTTTGACACTACATCCCATCTTAAGCTGTCTATACACAACAAAATTACACATACAGGTTAAGTACTCCTACGACCTCTCCACAACTTTGAATGGTAAAAGAGCGGTTCCACACGGATGCTGCGGTAAATAAATAAATTAAAGGTTCTCGATGTCGGCATTTTCACTTTCTACAAAACAGTACATCATCAGAACAACCGAAAACGCTTCGGAGGACAGAAAGAGATAAGAGAGGGAGACGCGAAAGCAGTCTGAAGTGAAAAATGTCAAAAAAAAAAAAAAAAAAAAGAAGCCGTTGTGGTTTCTTTAAACCTCTGGTTTCCACAAACCAAACTCTGAATTTTACCACAACAAGCAAGTCGTCCGAAAACGTCCCTGTTAAACGAATCGATCTGAGAAAAAGAAGAAGAAAAAAAAAACAAACCCATTCGCTACAACAACCAGAAAAATAAACCCAAACGTCTGACCTCAAGAAGTTCACAACCACTTTAACACAGTTACATTTCTCATCACATGAAAGCCGTTTCGTTCCAGGAAAAAAAAACAAAAAAAACGAAACAAAAACGACAAAAAGAAAGAAACTGCAGCGCTCCTTGCTGGCGAAGGATTCGCTCACAGGCACAGCAAAACTGGTACTGGATATCAATATACAAAAAAGAATGATGCACGTTAGTTTTATCTGATAGTACTGTAACACAAAACCATTATAGAGTACACGGAAACGTTGCTATTAACCGTTATAAATCCGCTGTTTTGCTACTGTAACTAAGTTTGTCTGTCCATTCCATATATTTGTATAGATACAAGAACAAGAAAGTACTATGCATGTTTCCATATACTGTTGAGTATTTATACTATAATTACAGATAATGGCGGAGAAGGGCCACTGGTGTGGCGTGGTAAAATGTCCAAGGAGACGACAGAGGATGTTTCCTTATTGTATATATGCGGCTGATAACGTCAAAAGAACCTCGACTCATCGTTTTACGGAACACTCTGATCCCTGTTTGGAGAGAAAGCCCTTAGCATCAGTAACCATGTCTCTGCTTTATCGCCGGAAAAACGGTTTGAGCTGAACCAGTGAGAACCAAAACCGCTGATGCCATTTAAGGTCTTCCGTCTCTACGAGAGAGAGAAAACAAAACAAAAAAACAAAAACAAGAACAAAAAAAAAGAAAGAAAAAACACGCAGCTGACCAAGTATCAACACCACCACGGGTCTGGTGATGTGGAGGAAGAACATACATTCATTGTTGACCTTAGCAGCAGAACCCAGCGAGCCCAGCGGTGGCGCCACGGGAGACTTATCGGGAAGGTGAGGGCCGCCGATGCGGTCCCTGAACTTCGCTTGGTTTTTTTTTTGTTTGTTTTTTTTTGTTGTTGTTGAGCAGAAAGAATCAAGTGCACTTCACTGGAGCTTCAAAACTAGAAACGCCCGGCCAGAGCCTGCTTTACACGCAAGCTCTGGCTTCGTGTTCTGTGCTTGTGGTTTTCAGCACTTTCTGAGTCGCATTCTGTCTGGAGAAAGAGCTGCGCTCTTTTGATTTACTGTCATTCTTCCTATGAGTATTCAGTGCCCGTCTTCACAGCTCAAGTGCAAACCGTCCGCGGTTCGTGTTTTAAATTTCAGTTCACCAGAATAACGGGGGCAGTGGCTGCAACAGGTCGCAACAAAGTCGGCGCGAACGGCGTACAGACGACACGAAGGGATACAAAACACGGACTCTGGCTTCGGTTGATCCTTTGAATATTTGCTCTGGGGCATGAAGGTTTGTGGAAACAAAGGAGGAGAAAGGGGGGCGGAAACCAAATGATAAACATGTTTCCTGAATGCTGGTGAGCTATGAATGCTTCTTTGTTTCTCTTTAATTGGCTCAATGGAGATATGACGAATGCTGCTGATAAGAGTCAAAGTAAAGGCACCTCTTCATCATAGACCAAGTCTGCAGAGGGACTTACAGCGTCTTGCTAAAGTCTTCACTTTTTTTCTTATTTTATCAAACAACCACCAACACAAATTTCACCGTATTCCCTTGGGATTTTATGCAACAGGCCAACAAAAAGTAATTCACAACGAAAACGGAAGGAGACTTCTTACAAATCTAGAGTGACCGGGTCAGTAAATAGGACACGACTATAAACCTACCAACACCTTGCATAGAGAGCCTGAACGGGAGAAGCAGCCAAGACACTCAAAGTAACAACTCAGGAGGAAGTAACCCATCAACAGGACAGCTGGACGTCCTGCACTTCACCAAATCATTTTTAACAGAGCGGGCAAGAAGAAATCCATGTCGACAGAAAGCCTCAACAATTAATCAAAAATCATGCAGCGGAGTAAAACTGACACAAAACGTCAGAAAAACCTTAAACACACCAGTTCCACCAGGAGACATGGCAGTGGCTGCATCATGAGTTATTTCGCTGGGAAGAATGGGTAAAAATGTCCGTCTCTTGTGCAAAGCTGGTAGAGACAAGACTCCAAACGACAGAAAGAAACTCGGCAAACTGTTCACTTCACTTTTACCTGCCGCTTCCTGCTGGTCAGTCACATAAAATCCCCCCCAAAAACACAAACCGTTTGGTTGATAAAATGGGAAAAAATATGCATGAAAACTTTTGCAAAGCACTATTTTGAACTTCTATTTTACAAACACGGGCAGCTTATTTGTTTGTCTGTTTCCAATTGGCGGAAAGCCAGCCGACGTCCTGGCGGATCACAGAACGGATTGGATAGCAGCAGCAGCAGCAGCCTGTGAGCTCTCGGACTCGACTCTCGGACTCGACTCTCGGACTCGACTCTCGGACTCGACTCTCGGACTCGACTCTCGGACTCGACGCGGTGTGGAGACGGTAAGGCTGTAGAGAGGAGATATCTGCTATAGGTTTACAATCTAAACTCTCTCAAGTGCATAATTATAGTTCGCATGACGGCCAGACCAGTAGCTACAACTGGGACATTGAAGAAAGAAAGAAAGAAAAAAAACAATAAAAATGAAATAAAACATCAGCTGTGGCCAAACGGCCTGGCGTAGATAAAGAGCTACTGGTGGACTGAACTAAACAGGAACCAAGCCACAGACCAGTGTCAGTCTTTGGAATCAAAGAAAAACATTCAGGCTCCAAATTTAGAATAAAACAAAAAACAACAACAACAAAAAGACAAACAAACAAACAAAAAAAAAACTTTGAAAAAGCAGTGGAATACAAAACATATCGACCAAGCATTAGTGTTTGTAAACCTCTATTTCCTACAAAAATGGCAATAAAATAAATATGAATTTTTAAAAATATAAATACCATCATTAAGTGCTATTCACTAGTGAGTGCTTTTAATCTTTTTTTCTTTTTTTGTAAAAAAATATACATTATTTACATTGTTTTGTTTCCTTTCCTAAAGCAAGCATGGTATTTCCCTGTCTGTAGTAAAAAGACAGATAACAAACGACAACAACAAATAAAACAAAAAACAAACAAACATTTTTTTTCCCCATAATAATGGTTATCACAACAGGCCCGAGAAGAAAGGGGGGGGGAGCTGCATGAAAATTCAATTTGACAGGATGGCGTTTGGTTCTCTTGCTGCTGTGGTTTTGGGACGTCCCAGATTACACAACCACCGAAGACGATCTGATAACGACAACAGCAACAACGGCGTCCGCAGACCCGACACGCGACCCGACTGCGCGCTCCGGCGTCGCTCGGACGAAGCTCCAAAAGTAACAAAGGAAATCATTTTAAGTATGTCTATTCAAGCACATCAGTAGGTTTCCCTGGTCCCCTTGGCCGTCAGTCCACCAGAATCTCTAGCTGCCTCGCTCCCTCGGGCCAGAGGCTTGATCCGATCGTCTCAGATTTTAACCGATCAGCCGAGGCTGAATCTGAGCACACCCTTTTACAGCAACGGTAAAAAGTAAACGGTTCTCGTACGAACTAAACTTTTCTCCCCTTCCCTGATGTCTTTATTTTTGTTTTTCCTGTTCCTGCTACTCTTCCTCTTCCTGCTCCCGCTAGTGTTTCCAGCTGCACAGCTCCCAACCAGGCTGCGCCTATTTACAGGGTCAAATAAACACTCCACAGGGGAAGGTTCCAGCTCTGAAGGCATCAGGGCACACTGAGACAAGGAGATATGCACTGACAACACTGGAAAAAAAACAAAACAAAACAGTCCTAATTTCACCTCCAATAAAATAAAATATCACTGTTTCAAGTCCCTTCAACAAATTGCACTTTGGTGTAAGATGGATCCAAGTTCTTTGATTTTTTTTTTTTTTTTCATGTATCCTTTCCTTTAAAGTTCACATTAGTAGATCACAATATGTTTCTAAAAAAGGATTGGCCGATGTAGAACATAAAAAAATATGAAGGGATAACTATCATCCAAATATAAATAAACGTAATATATTGCAATGTCACGTCTCGTTACTCACCTTTCCAGGTGAAACTTTCAATGCCGAATATAAATTAGACTAAAGGAGGCACAACATGTTTGGGTTTCTACATATGGCCCTTCCTGCAGACGCGCCGCGGCCCGCAGCAGCGGCAGCTGCTTTGAGCCGCCGCCGGCAGCAGCTGGTTGTCATTTTTTGTAGCTTAAAACTGTGAAACCGGCAGGAAGCGGGATCCTCCTCCCGAGTCGTTCAGGTGGGAGCCGTCAGTTGAGGAACTTGCGGCACCTCTTGGCGCCGCAGTTGCAGGGCAGCTTGTTGTTGGCGTCCTCGATGGGGAACTTGTAGTCGTAGGTGAGCTCCTCGCCGCAGCAGATGCGACGCGAGGCGAAGATGACGATGTGCTTCTGGCCGTCCACGGCGATGACCCGGGAGTAGCAGTTGGGCTCGCAGGAGTGGTTGATGAAGCGGGCGGCGTTGCCGTGCACGGTGGCGTCCACCACCTCGTACTCGTCGATGCGGAACATGTAGCAGCCGATTCCCTGTGGAGGGCGGAGGAGACGCGGTTTAGCGCGCTCGGCTCGCCCACGAATAAAGGAAAACTGTCAAGAGGCCTCACCTTCCCATCGTAGTATTTCTCCCGCTTGTCAGTGAGCACGGACCGAATGACGTTCCCAGAGTATTCGATCACCATTTCCCCGGCCTCGATGATTTTCTTGCAGAACAGACCGCGACCGTGAATAGGAGACCTGCAGTGGGAAACGAGAAGATTCCAGTTTTGCAGCAGAGACTTCAAGTTCTTTTACCTTTTGGGTCTTTTTGAATGTATTTTACTGGGTTTTTTGTCCAAGTTACTGCACATCTGGATTAGCGCTGTTCATTTCATCATCTAAAAATGGCAAAAGTACAGAACAACTGCAAGCCCCGTCAGCCTGAACAGAAAGGCCAGGCGAGGAGAAGCAGCCAAGATGCTAACATGCTAGTGTAAGCCAATGCGACAATGGTAGCATTTAAGCTAACATTGGCTTTATTGCTAATTTAGACTTAAAGTTATCTTCCAGAATGGATTACATGGATGTTAGTCAGCATGTTAGTGTAAGTCAACTCTGACATGCTGACACTCTGGAGGAGCAGCAGAGATTCTAGTTTTACAACCAACTTTGTGTTGAACTTCCACCTAAAGTCCCATTTTTTTCACATTAAGTTTGCGAATCATTTTTAAAAAAATACTTTTTTTAACCTTAAACATTAAAACGTGTAAATATGTGACTCAACGGCACCAGAGCAACGATTTGCACGACAGCTGCAAACAGCTTCGGTGCCACTATTTAACGCTCCTGCTGAGAGACTTCCCTCCGCCTTGTTTAAATATGATCAGCTAATGGCATTTATCTGACCTGTAGACGCCGACCGTTTCCTTAGAGGTGCCTTTGAGCTGTTTGAACCTCGCAGCAAGCGGCAGCTCCATGGAGGCGCGTCTGAAGCGGCGGCATGAGGACGAAGTAAAAAGCAGCTTTATTACCAATTCCACACCCGTGAAGCCGAGACCTAAATTACTTCGGTGGCTTACCTTGCGGTCCTGAGCTGCCCTTCCTCTTCATCTTCCTCCTGCAGCCGATACTCGGGGGGCTGTCGATGTTTTGAGGCCAAGAAATTAAACATGTCAAATACGGACCTCCTGGTGGGAAAAGAGCAGCGCAGGATCGAAGCATTAGCGAGACAGACAGCGTGCAGAGTGTAAAGAGTGTGTTGGAAAAGTGTCGAAGCAAAGGTGGGAGATTCTGATATTTACACAGCTGAGCAAAAGTTCACAATGTTTGCTCCTTTAGCAAAGGATGCAAAAGAAAAGAAACTTCTACCATCAACAACTTTCTGGTTGATGTAACATCAAAACAGTGTAAAGCTGAGCTGATGATGATTATTTTTGATTAATTAAATGAAAGTTTGATTTAAAATAAGCTCTTCATCACCTTGGTTGACAAAAGTTGAACCAGTTGAAGCTAAAACTGTGAGGAGATTTACAGACAAAACGTGTTTATCTTAAATGAGCATTTATTTTCAGAACAGTTTTTAGTTCTGCTCTGAATACGTTGTTCTTTCAGCAAATTGCTTTCCATAGAGTCTGCACACTCCAGTTAACAGTTAATCGAGAAATAAAGTATTATAATAATCCATTCATTACCATGAGTCGTTTGAACCTAAATTCACACCCAAGCGGTGGAAAGTCCTCGCTCTGACCTGTGATGGATTTCCGCGCGGGCCGAGCCGTGCGGGTTCAGCGGGGGCTCGTCCGTGTCCTCCGGCTTGTGGAAGCGGAACCGGTAGCTCCGACAGTGCCTGGATCCGTACAGCTGCTCCAGCAAGAAGACCACCGCTTCGTGGACGACCCCCAGCATCCTGAGACCGTTCACACCTGCGGGCGACGCCGGGACAGAAGGAGCGCAGAGTGAGACGACAGCCCTTCACTCCTGACATGTAGTGAATTTCTGTCTGGAACCTTCTGGTTATTTCTCAGGAACGTCTGTTACCTTCGAAGGAAAGCTCTCTGAGTTGTGCATTGGAGCGAGCTTCCTTCACCTTATCGGTCAGGGACTTCCAGGCCTCTGTAGAACAAATATTAATACATGGCAACTGGAAAAGCAACATTTCCTGCATCACTTTTAAAGGAAATTTTACTACAGTAGTAGCCGTTTTTTAGACATCAACACTCATATATGTAAAACTCTATTTATTTGTAATTATCACACACGGTGTTGTTTGTGTTTGCTCTGAACTACTAGGTCAAATCAAAGCTAATTTACATGCACAGCATGTTCTGTTGGCTGACCTTCGATGCTCTCACAGCGAATGTGGAAGCCGTCTTCGCTGTAGATTTCAAAGATGATGCCCTTTTTGGGTTTGCCGTCCAAGCCGGAATCTGCGCTGCTGCCATCCTCATTGGGCGGCGAAGCTGCCGGAAAAGACCCTGCCTCTCCAGCTGCAGGGGGTTTGTCCTTTTCCACCATCTTTCCCGGTACGGCATGACCTTCAGACGTCTTCTTTTTACCAAACAAGCTGCAGAGATCAAAATCAAACATTAGATCAATGTCTTAGGATTAGCTTTTCTAATACGATTAGATGTTGTTCTTACTTCTTGTTGGTCGTCTTGTCTGGGGGCTTGCCGGTGTCCATCGGTTCTGGAGAGTTCAGTTCTCTGGAGCTGCATGGACAAATGAGGAAAGTTTTTGTTGTCATTATTTGTCAAGGTTTTGCAAGAAAGTAGTTATCAGAACGGAAAAGGTTTTGAGCTCCTTTCTTTCTTCCATCAAAAGGATTCTTACTTAAAATCCTCCACAAAAGCCAGATTAATGGATCTATACAACTAATAGTTGTCAACAGATTGTGGCTCCTTTAGAGCTACTATGAGCCTCTTTGGTTATTTCTCTGATATATTCAACAGCTATAATTATACTGAGATTAAATTATTCACAAAAAAGAACAGCATTTACTACTTAGGTGACTTTATCATCAGGGGTATTTAATTGTACAAAATGTTGAATATATTGCATTGCGTTTTTTTTTCCTTTCACCTCGCATGTCAAAACATGACCAGCAGCAAAAAAAAAACAGGAATTTCTCACCTTGGGTTTGAAGATGGCGGCTGGTTTCCAGGGTTGCTGTAATATTCATTTGCATGGGAGGCTTTCAGCTTCTTCCCGCCGGTGACCTCCACACTCTGTCTGCCCCGCTTTACTTTTTTCTTGCTTTTGTCAGTAGCTAAAACTGCGCCCGACGCTGCTGTTGCCGAGTTCGTCGGCTTCTGATCTGATGATTTGAGGACGGGGTTCGTTCTGTTACTCTGGGAAAGCAACGCGGCCGGTTTTTGGGTGAAAACTCCTACGACGCGTCCTTTGGCGGGGCTCAAATGGGCAGAAGGGCTGGGAGATAAAGCTGCGTTACGGTTCGGTTTGGACTCCAGAGTCTGCTGCACTCTGCTGACGGGCTGACACTGATGCTGCAGGTGAATGTTCCCGCTTTCTGCATCTCCGCGCTGGTTGACGGCCATGCTGATGGTCTGATGGGTCGGCAGGACGCAGATGCTGCTGGCGATGGACGTTTGAACTGGGGAGGCGAGCTGTGACATGAGGGGAGCTCCCCCCGCTGGCTGGAGGACCACAGGCTGATCCGACAGCCCCAGACCATGTGGATTCGCTTTGAAGAGGAGGTTACTGATCGGCCCGGCGATTTCCGCAGAACTCAGCACGGGGGTGGAGAGAGACACCGACCCTGGCGCCAGAAGCCCGGCGGAACCACTAGACCCCACAGAGACCACGTTCAACACCGACTGGCTGCTGCTGAGGCCGGAGACGGAGCAAGGCAAGATGTGCGTTGAGGAATCGTGACTCAGGATGCCGGTCTGAGGATTGGGAATTCTCTGCTGTATGAGAGCGGTGGGGTCCAAGTACATGACCCCGACTTGGGCCTCTTGATGATATTTGGGACTTTGCGCTGGGGGGTGGAGATGGCGCTCAGCTCGACCAGGCTGCCGGGTTGTCCCGGGATGCTCGCTGTGATCTGCTGGGAAGACAGGTTGATCAGAGTCATGTTGGGAGGGCCCACCTCAGACGGCGCCAGGGCGGGCTGGCCGCGGGTGCGAGCCGGTTTCTTGTTTTTCCTCGGCAGACGAGAGATGGGCCTCTTCTTGCCGTGAGAGGAGGCGATCACAGCCGGGGAAGAGGTCAGGGAGGAAGGACTGGAGACTATGGCGACGTTGTGGCCGAGCTCGTGAGGTCGACCCGCCTCCGAGACCAGAATCTGGGACTGGTCGGAAGGCTGGGAGGGCAGACCGATGAGCAGGCCCGAGGTGGTGCTGGGTATTCCCGTTTGGAAGCCTGCCTGGGTGGATCCAGTGAACGTGTGAAGCTGAGAGGGGTGAGGTATGGTGCCGAGGACTTTGCCACCAGCGGGGAAAATGGGCTGGCCTGGAGATAAGCCGGTGTTTAAGCCCCTGGTGATGGTCAGGGGGCTCAGCACGGCAGAAGACGTGGCTTCCATCACTCCTGTTGCGCTGAGCTTCTGGGTAACGCCGTTTGGCACCGTCTGAACCAGATAGAGAGGCTGGAACTGCTGGTTGACCACGATGAGTTTATCAGGACCCGGTTTGATGACTGCCGGGCTCGAGACCTGAGCCTGGGAAGGTCCTGGACCAGGAACTGGACTGGGACTGCCTGCAGCAGCGGCGGCGGCGCTGCTGCAGCTGGGAGGTATTTCTGACTCGGAAGAGGCATGGAAGGAGAATTTGGCAAACCAGACGAGCCAGAACTCCTGTTTACTTCCTGGTTTCCTGGAGTTTCAACCCCCTGACCAATAGCGGGGCTGGAAATGAACTGCTCTGGAGTCATGTGACCCTCTGCAGTCTGAGCGTCCCTGCTTCCCAAAGCTGCGCCGTCGTGCTGATTCTCGGACGGCGAGACGCCGGGACCCGCCGATTTCTTCTCGCCGCTCTTTTCCCCGCTGATGTTGTCCGGGTCGGAGTTCAAACCCAGGATGGTGCCGTCTGAGGTATTTGAGATGAGGCCGCCGGCCGAGTGGTTCTGGGTCGTGCTGACGGCCGGGCTGCGTGTCGTCAGAACCGAGAGGTCCGAAGGCAGCTCGAGAGGAAGATATGGTTCTTCAACCGATATGGAGCTGTTGACGCTGGCCTCCACCACCCCTCCGCTCTCAGCGCTGGGCAGCGGCTGCGAGAAGCCGTCAAATAGAATGTCTTTGCGTCTGTTCAGGTCGTAGGTCTCGTCCAGCAGCAGCTCGGAGGACGACGGCTCGGACTGCTGATCCAGAGTCGGCAGCGACATGGAAGGAGTGTTCAGCACAAACTCCATGATGTCCGACGGCAAAATGTTCCCGCATTCATCGCTGTTGTTGTTGTCGGAGTCTGACTTTAGCAGGTCCGTGCTGAGGGAGAGCTGGGCCTCCAGAGGATCCTGACCCTGGCTCTGCGGCTGGATTTGACGCCTCCACCAAGAGGAAGACAGTTTTCCTTGTGGTTCTTTCTGGTTTCCCGTGCGTTGCCGCCGCCGGTTCCGCCGCCGCCGTTGTCTGCCTCCTTGCTCGAATCGTGGGAGTCGCCTTTGTCCGCGTGCCTTTCTCTGCCTCTCCTCTTGGGCGCGCTCTTCTGCGGGGCGGAAGAGGAGGTGGCTGTGGTGGTCGTGGTGCTGGTGGTGCAGACGCTGGTGTCGCTCTCGGAGCCGTCGTCGACGCCGTCAACCTGGCCGATTTGCTGTTTGCCCAAGGATCTGTTCAACACAACATATAATACGTAAGGAAACAGGAAAACTTAACAAAGGAGACGTTAAAACATCTGAGACTAACATTAATATCTAATACCTAAACTGATTTAAGCAGATGAAGTTGCTTTTGTTTCAAAGAAAACACCAAAGTGAAGCGTTTTTCTCTTAAATATTAAACTGCACTCAATTGTTAACTAGAATATTTTGTAATATTGGGGAACATGATATTTTGTAGGACAAAAAATAAAAATGAATGAGCCATCATCTGTCTAATAAAGGAGCAAAGCAGATATGCTTTCATTGGGTTTTATGCAAGTGGCTCTGCTGCATGACCTGCACAATTTTCCTGGATTTGAAGACCTTCACTGATGCAGACAGGCAGCTCTGTTACTGTTTTTGAGAAGTCATTTTATTCTACTTGGGGATTAAAAAATCCCTCTGCAAGTAAACATTTTCAATCTTAAAAATGTGTTGTTGTTATGTATTGTTTTTTTTAAGTGGAATCATAACCAGCTATATTTGGTACATGCATTGGAAAATCATGAGTAAAGCAAGCAACAGAATAATTAGACCAATTTTTCATTGGTCCATCTCTAAAACATTTGAGTAAATAAATGTATATATATAAAAAAATTGTGTACTAACAAAGTGCTCAGCATGTCCTCTTCAGTTTTTCCTTGAGCCCTTTGCTGCTGCTGTTCCTCGTCTTTCAGAAAGCGCTGAAGCTGGGATCCCCGTCCTAAACAATCATCCAGCCCCTCTATTGACGGAAGGCCTTCGCCAGGGTTGATTATTGTCCGAGTGAAGTTGTAGTAGTAGGAGTCTTTACCCCTGTTGTTCATTCCGCCAACTTCATCCTCGTCGCTGTCCGCAGATGAAGATGAGGTGCTCATATCATCCGCTCCGTCCACCTGCCCCTCCGCCGACTTCTTCCGTCCGCCGGTCCTCCTCTTAACCACGGCCCCCGCTCCGTCCCCGCTGCCGTAAAAGGCGATGTCCTCCTCGCCGTACGAGCGAACGCCATAAAACGGAGTGAGCCCGAAGAACATGTTGGAGCGCGCGCGGGCGCTGCGGCGCGGGTATCGCCTCTTGGCCGAACCCGAGCCGTCGCTGTCGTCTTCATGATGCTTGTCCTCCATGCCTCTGTCGTGGTCGTCCTCCGGGCCTTCGCCGTCGTCCTCCTCTGCGCACTGAGACAGGAGGCTGTGGTGGTCTCGGAGCCTGTGGCGCGGACGGCTTTTGCAGAGTTCGTCTTCCTCCAGTTGAGCCTGGGTGTCGGACTCGGAGCTGTCGCTGCTGCTGGCGGAGGGCGAGGAGAACAGAGGGGACGGGGCGGAGCGATGGGTCCCCTGTCCAGCAGGGGAGACAGTGGAAGAAGTGCTTGTGGGACAGGAAGACTGCGTCCCATTGGGGTCAGACTTCATATTGGTCTTGAGCGGAGTGTGAGAAGACGGTTTAACTGGCCGCTTCTTCTCTCTGGAGGAAATCGACAACTGGTTGGTTATCTGTTTGGTGTGAGACTGAGTTGCGCTCCCTACGCCTTTCTCTGCAGCCAAAGCGGTCTGCATCTGCTGGAAGCTTTCTGGATTGCTGCTGTACTTCCTCTCTGGACAGGGAAAATTTTCTCTGCTCTTTGTGGACAACCTGTCCTCTCCCTGGTTCTGCTGCTTCTCCCCCTGAGGCTTCCCTTGGGATTTGGTGCTGTTTCCGAGCACTGGAGCTTTGCTGTTGTAGGAGCTGGAGTTTGGAGTTTGGCAGCTCGAACTGCCTGTGGTTTTTGCATTGTTGTTGAGAAGAGGAGCTTTGTTGCTGCTGCTGTTCTGATGGGTCTTCTCTCTGTCTCGGTCTTTGGACACATCTCTGCTGCCGGCTGATCTGACTTTGGGGTGTTTGTCTTTGGCAGCTGAGCCTGCAACCGGGGAGGTCAGGTGCATGGAGCTCCGTTTACCGACATCGTCCTCCACTGACGTCCGTGATGAAAAGAGAGACTTCCCAGCCGGACCTGAAGAGTAATCATTAGATTTCGGTGTACTGGACTTCTGTGGGGAGGCAGATTTTCCAACCACGGATTCCTTATGGAGTGGAGATGGTGTGGCATTTCCAGTGGCGCTGCTACTCTCCTTCCCTGAGCTGGGCTTGTCCTTTGATGGGGGGATGTTGGAGGGTGGATTGGATCGGTGACGAGGTAACAAGCTCAGACCATCGTGGTCTTTGTTTCCATGTCTTCCCTGCTTGTCAACCTGTTTGGTGCCACCACTCCTCTGCTGACTTGAGAGAGCAGCGGTGCCCACTGGAGGAGAAGACTGTCCCGAGCCCACAGGTGCCGATCTTGGACTCTTGCTCTCACTTCCACTCCGCTTCGATTGACTGCCGGCGTTGCTATCTTTAGCAGAGCCAGAGTCTCTGTTTCGCTCTGTGCTTCTATAGTTGGAGTCTCTAGAGGAAGGTCTCCCCCTGTCAGAATCCCTGCTTGATGGTCTATCTTTACCTTGGGTGTAAAGCAAGTCTTTTCCTGCGTCCCTGCTGTACTGTCTGTGTTTCTCGGAGTCCCTTTGTCCCACATCTCTGCTGAGAGACCTAGATTTATCTATACCCTTGTAGTTAGGATTTTTGAAAGATGTCTTACTCTTATCCGTTTCTCTGTTACTCGAGTCTCTATTTGCAAGCCTCCCCTTTTCAGAATCTCTCGAGGAGTCTCTACTCGGCGCCTTTCCACTCTCAGATTCTTTCAGACAGGAGTCTGTAACTGTAACTCTTGTCTTTTCTGGCTCTTTGGCTGATATGTCACCCTTGTCAAAGTCTTTTTGCACACGCTCTCTGGGTGATTTACTTTTTTCTGACTCCTTGGATGCTTGGTCTCGACTTGACGTCCTTCCCTTGTCTGAATCTCTCAGGCCTTGTTCCCTTGCTGGTTGCAGCCTGTTTCCATCTGTGGAAAAGGATCTGCCTCTGTCCCCATCTCTTTGGACTGGATTCTTCTTTGAGTCTTTGATGAGGTGTTTGGATTTTTCAGGGTCTCTGGCCGGGGAGGGGATGAGAGGAGGAGGTGAGGTGAGAGGTCGTGACAAACTCTGAGGTGCGGAGGTCATGCCTCTCTGCCTGTTCAGCTGGTGGGGAGGAGAGGACAGGGAAGGGGAGCTGTGACGTCTGGAGTCAATGTTGCGAATGCTCGGATTCCCCGGTGAGTCTGCCACAGCTTGGCTTTGGGGCAGCGGGATTCCCTCTGCGATGAAAGAAACAAAACCTGGTTTAAATGTTCAAAACTCTCCAAAACATTTACAGCTATATGAAAACATTTATTGTTATGTTCTAAATACAGCAGGAAGTGCACGTTGGTACCTGGAGAGGACATTTGTTTGGAGTCTACGGCGCGCTGGCAGGGGGGGTAGCTGGGATGTCTGTTTCTGGTGTAGACCCTGAGCTTCTGGGTATTTGCAGGAGAGAGGTTTTCAGAGCGTCTTGGTGACTCAAATGGATCAGGAAAGTCTGTAAGGAAAACAAACACACAAAAACATTACTGCAAATACTGCAATTAATACAAAACCAGAGAGGACCAGATAATGTGTCTATTGCAGTACATACACATGTTATGCTTTAAAGCAGCTTACAAACAGGACAGGAAAGTCAGTGAGTTAGTACCTGCGATGGGAGGTGGGCTGTGTGCAATTATGCGATTCTCCTCAGGACCCATCACACTCTTCATGTCAGACTCTGCCACTGGAGGATGACAGACTAATATCCTGCAGGTGTACACGCAACGCTTTCGAGCGTCTAAAGTGCTCCAGTATACCCTCGAACATCTGAGGAAAACGAAATGTTTTCAGTTAGATGAGCAATATCAATTTCCTCTGCGGTTAATACAGTTCTTTTCTGTCAATCACTGATAATAGTGACAACGTCCAGATTAAAAACTCCACTTACTGGTATCCAACAGGGAAGAGCTTGCGTTTGCAGTCTGAGAGTTCAGTCAGTATTCCCAAACAATCAATCGCCATGGAGCCTGCAGTGACAGTGTGAGAGTCAATGTGCAGCACACAGAGGAAATAAAGTTAAGAAAAAGAAAGTGACTGGCTTTAAAATCAGTGTTTAGCAAAGGCATATCACCTATTATCATGTGGACGTTTTCAGGCTCCAGCCCTGCCAGCCACTTCCTCCTGAGACTGATCCCTTCCAGGTCCACCAGGATCCTGCGGGTCACTTCAAACCCTGTCACCACCTTGTAGGAAAATTCGCAAATAGAAGAGATGAAGGGAAAACCTCCTCAGCATGAACGCACATGAACTGCTTCTGCTCTCTATAGTGTCAGAAGACGTAAGAATTTATATCCCTTTATGACATTTTACCGCTTTGCCACATAATTAAAAACTTCAGGCTGGCATAACGCAGCTTACAGCTGTAAAAATGTTGGAAAATGATACATGGTGTAAACTGAAAATGTTATAATGCATTTCTAAACTAAACCAAATGTTTTTTTTAAAAAACCTGTGGTGGCACTGAGCCAAGAATCCCTGAAGGAAAATTAAAACTTATGAAGAAGAAATGAGCACAACTTCCTGCTTCACAAAGCGTAAACAAAAATAAAGTGGCATGAGATTTTGTTGTAGGATTCTCTTTGGTAAAGGATCCTAAGCCAGTTCTCTGGCTGGTGATAGACTAGTGGATTTGTTTTGAGTCACATTTACCCAGAATGCCCTGTTCTATGGGTTACTTCCTGCTTTTGAAGTTCCATTTAATCAACCCGAGACCTGGGGTTTTAGATGGACCAAACAGAGCTGGGATGTTTGGACTGTAAAAAAAACAACCTCTTAATCTTGACCGAAACTTACACGCGAGTGGATTCTCCTAACGCGGTATGCAGTTGGCTTCCCTGGATTTCATTTAGGACTAGAGAGTTAAATGGGCTGAACTATAAATGCATTCAATACTTTTCAGACTTTTATTAATAAAAAAAATAAATTGAAACCATATGAGATTTTTTTCTGTTACACTACCACATGGGAAAAAAAAGTGAAACACATTGTTTTTTGGCTCTAATGCGAAGAAATGTGCCAAAGTTCCAAGAATATCAGTAACTCTGCCGGGTGCTGTCCTTACCTCTCCCTTGATGAGGTCCCTGTGCTTCGGACAGTAGACTTTCCTGTCCTCCAGGAACACACAGTGGCCGTTGCGGGCACACATGAAGTGGTAGCTGCTGGTGCAGGAGGCGAGGCAGCAGCCCACAGTGGCCCCCGTCTTCTCACACCTTTCACAGTTCTGCACAGAAAGCGTGGCCGGTTGAGAACATCTGCAGAATAAACGCACACTGAAAGAGAGATTATGTGCGCCAAGCGTCTCACCGTTTGCCTTCCCCTGAGAACAGCGGTGTGGACGTTTTTCAAAGCGCCGTCGTCATCTTCAAACACCTCCGCAGACCAGAGAGCGCAGTTCACGTGAGCCCACTCATTCTGACCGATGTACAGCAGCCTGCCGCAGTCCTGAAAACACAAAGAAATGGCTCCAGGTGGTGAAGACCTGATTCTTTTGATGCTGTGAAGCGAGCTGGGATTGTTAGGGACTTACATTAGTGTACTCGTCTCCATAATGGAGGCACAGCACACACTGCCTGATGTCAGTGATGCCTGGTGGAGGAAGAGGGGGTTCAGGACTGTCCTCATGATCTAAAGGGAAAATAAAATGCATTTTTTAAAAAAAACTAGAAGAAAACCAAAATTCATGCATTTGGAGTTTTTTTTTTTTTTGGATTACCTGCCAGGAGGTCAGGTGGTGGTGGCAATGAAGGAGGTAACGGAGGAGGTGAAGCAGGTGAGTCCAGCTTGGCAGGGTTCTTGGTCTGCGGAGCTGGGATGATCTTTTTCATGAAGTGGGGGTGAACGGCCCGGCAAAGCTCCTGCCTCTCCTGCCACTGGGCGTAGTTGTGGTCCAGGGATGGAGGAAGGACAGCGTTGGGGAGAAGCCCACTGCTGGTGAACAATACCGTACGGAAACAGCTTAGTGGGACAAATATCACTTATTGTGCTAAGCTGAAAATGTTGTAGTAAAAATGCCCCTTATTGGGTTTTCACTTGGGTAGATTGATGAGACCAGGAATGTTGATGCAAGTACCAGACACCAAAAAAACTCATTAAATCAAAGGTGGGGTTCATGTGTAAGAACATATTCTCAAGCAAATTCCAGAGATGAGTTGAAATGGTATCAACACTAATATACAGAATTGTATTGATCTGTAATATTCAAATTTTAAAATTCATGTTTTTAGTAGCAATAAATGGAACACTAGCAGAAATAAAGGCTTTTCAATATCCATCTGTGTGTATTAATATGTTTCACTTTGTGAAAACCTTTCAAAAATATTATTGAGATAATTATTGAATCCGTATGTATATACTTAGACATGAAGTGGATATATTTGTTTTGGAAAGTACCCAAGACGTTTCTTCTGAATCGGCACATTTAAATATACACAACTTAAATGAATTTTACAGTCAGTGATGATGAAGCTGTGAAGAGTGTGTGAACAAAAATCTAGCATTAAAAGCACAGGTCTGAAGGGAAAACACTTGCACTGAAGCTCATCCAAAGAGTTTTTGTCAAGTTGAGCAACGCTGATGATCCGAAGCTTCAAGCCTCAGAAATCGGCAGAGGAGGCATCTAGGAACAAATCCTCGCGGTGACAGCCTCATGATCCACGCGTTGCAACGCTGGATTTAATGCGACGGCTGAAGCGATCCAGAACGCATCAGTCCAAGCTAACAAGTAAACCACAAACACATATCGAGGGCCCTCTGAGAGAAAACCCACGCTGTTGCGGTTTGCCTCCCTCAGAGCCAGGAGGCAGGTGGAATAAAAGGCGTGAGAAAGCTGACAACTAAATCTGACTGGCTGGCTGGCTGGCTGGGGAGGTGAACGAGTGAGCAACAGAGACTGGGTGAATGAAGTTTTCAGGAACAATCAGCATGTAGAAAAACATCCCTCCGATATCTAGAGGATGATTCAGCTCATATATATCTATATATAAACCCACATCTTATTCCTTCTTTCAATAATTAAGAGCTGGCTTCTTGCAAACGTCACAAATGTTTTTGGAAAATCTCCGATTACAGCGGTATTACTGGTCAAAGCTTCTGCTTCTCTGTAATTACAAACACAGCGTTTGAGAAATGATAGCAAATCGCATTCGTTAATACCGCCGACTGCCAGGGACTTTCGCTTAAACTACTCGACTTCCAGACTTTATTCGTATTAGGGCAAGCTTTTATTTCACTCGTTACAAAAGAATGCTTTCCCCAATTTGATCTCTGTGCTTCCAGTTTCAGCTTAGTACGAGATGTTCCGATATCAAATAACCTCAAAAGCCAAATGACAGTTTATACAGCCCATTACCGAGACAGGGAAAATACCAAACATTATTTAGTCACTATTGCGTTTGCTACAAAGGGATAGAAACTCACTTGGCATTGACTTTTTGCCTTTCCCAGAACCTGGATTCCTTCACTTTGAACCAGGGGAAGATTCGGTCCATTTGCTGAAACAGAAAAAAAAGTTCACATGTCAGCGCAGACACGTCTCTGAGAGGCGAAACGGCGTTTGACGACGCCGGTCTCCGTAGATCACAACACTAACACTTGACCTCGTAATGATGAGTTTTGGCCAAACATGAGGAAACTACTATTCAAACTGTCTGAGTATGTGTGAACTATTTTTCTTTGTTTCAGCTATAATTTTGCAGCGACGATGCCAAACCAAAGTTATTTTAGGATTCTTACCCGAATGAAGAAAGACTTCACCATGCTGTTTGCTTTCCTGCTCTCAGGCTGGCCTCCGTCGCTGTTGAAGGCCGTCTGAATGATTCGCACGACGTCGTCGCTGAACTCCGCCTGGGAGGCGCAGCATGAAAACACAAGCACAGCATGACCAACACAGAAAACAACCCACCCAGATCCAGGTGACCATCTTTCAGGCTACATCCCAGGTTTGGCCAAAGTAACTTTACTCATTACTTGAAATCTTCCCGAAAGTATTTTATGTCTTGTCCATCTTTTTTTTAAAAAACACATATACTGTACAGTTGCAACTTTGCAATTTTCCCTTTCAGTTAAATGTTTCAATTTATGTTCAATATTGTTTAAATAAGTTTAGGTCTTATTTCTGTAGCATAAAATCAATAATTGTGTGAGAAAAAGAAAAGAGGCAGCTTTGATAAGGAAGATTTGACATTCACAACATGCCGAATATCCAGGCATTTTATGTTTAAGTACATAAGTAATAAGGCTTTTCCTTGTACTTATGTGTTTTTGTTCATATGCCATTTTAGTGAAAGGTCTTTCTGAGCAAATAAATGGCTTTGGTTTTTCAGCCAAACGATCAAATAATTATAAGATTAACCATTAAAACTTGCAGCCAAATTTGGCGAATAAAAAACACTTCTTTTTATCACTCTGTCAGATCATAAAGTGAAATCCAACTGTGGTGGATTGTTGTCAACACAGAGAAAAATCAAACCACTTCAGAGCAGCAAACCCAACAGAAGAGTCAATCAACCAGGAAGCTCCTCATTCCTGAACATTTCAAATCATCTGTGTCATCTCGGCATTAAAAATGCAGCAGTTGTTCAAAACCGTGTTTACAGTAGACGTGATCCCACTTTGCCGTCCTTCATTAAATATAAAAGTACCTCTGATTAAAGAGCTGCAGGCTCCAGATTTGAAAGTTTCTCTGTTGTAGCGTTGCGATAAAGACTGAGGTTAGTTACCCACCAATGAATTGTAACGGCCCTGATCCATCTTTTTCTCAACAGACTCGAGATCCGGAGGGGAGTCACTGGGAGGGGTCGGGGGGACTTCCGTAAGGACCGGGGGATCCGGGCCCTCTGGGGACCGTCGGGATGGAAGACTCTCCTCGGTTTCTGGATTCAGCTCTGGAGGCTTCACCGCCTGTCGCATGATAAACGCAGCACGTCCACACAGCTGAGGCTTCATTACAAACTTTATATTAATCTACATTTAGACGAATTGTGTGGCAGCCCCGTCTAAGCCGCCGGTTTTGTGTTTCCCACCTGTCTGTAGCGTAGCAGGTGCGTGGATGTGCGCGAGTTCAGCAGAGCGTTGAGAACGTTGCGGATGCAGCCCTGAAACTCCCTCTCCAGCGCCGTCCTCCACTCGGCCGGGTGGCGCTCCGTGCATTTGGTGCACGTATAAGCCACGCTCTGTGGCAGCTTCGACAGCAGCTCGAATGTTTCATCTGACGGACAGAGATACGACTGGCCATTAAGGCCCCTGCCACTCGGTTTACTGCCTGTCGGCATCCGATCAGGGTTGCCTGTCGGGCCTCAGACACTGAGCGTGCTTTATTGGCATTACGGCGTCTACGTGGCGTCGCAGTTACCTGTAAGGTTCTCACACTTGCCATGAACCCATTTCTTGCAGCGACTGCACTCCATCTTCTTGCTGTCACAGTCGTCATCTTCAAAGCACTTATCACACAGTGGGCAGAGGTTCCCTGCAGGAAAAGATTAGAACCAGCTGAAATGAGTTTTAGCAACATTTTCGATGCCATCTACAGCATTTCCTACACCAACTACAAGTGGTAAAGAATTCAAGGCATATATTTTTTTCAGTTGCAGTAGAATAAACATTCCTTAAATTTGAGAGACAAGAAGAAAAAAAAGTGTTTTTAGAAAACATAAATTATGTGTGCCACGAGAATTAGCACTTAAGCTGCTACTATTTTTGCACAACCTGACTTTGTTAGTCATTTTGGCATTTTCTTGAACTTCCCTGAAGGTTGCAGCATAGAGACAGATCTCTCTTTAAATTGGATTTACTCTTGTCTTCAGTCCACAGGATTTAATTTTGCCATGAAGACATTTGATTTTTCTTTCTGGTGAAACATTCCTTTGCTGTCCACATGTTTCCGACATCCTGCAGGAGGAGCCTTTTCCAGTTTGCTAGTAGAGTCCACCGGATGTTTATTTTGAGCCTTGGGAAGACCCCCCAGCCCACGCCATTACAAATCCATCATCAGTGGAAATGTGAAGCTTTCCCTCATTAACATTCAATGTTTCTCGCTAAACTCACATGTTCAACCTTGGTGAACTCTGAACATGACACCTGGTTTGATTTAAAGACCCAGTAGAGTCAAGCAAACTCCACATATTCAGATTTGGGATGGTATGTCACCTAATTGTTGTTATGGAGACTTGTTGACCAAATGAGTCCATCATGTAGTTCTCCAATAGTGAAATTTAGAGATTTAGATAACCTCCATCCCTTTCTCATCTCGCTTTGTTTCAGTTCTATTGTTTGTTCTTTTGTTTCTTAATTATTACTAAGAGAATGTTTTCATATCTTTCTCATTTTGGAGAGGAGTTGAGAGAAACCGGCCTTTGTTACGCCATATTTTCATCCCAGGACCAGAAGTCGGCAATAACTGATTAAACGTTCCTCTGAGGAGAAATGAACATAAACTAGAGCTCAATTTATTTTACAACTGTTTTAAGAATGGCTTTGAGATTTCACAAGCACTTTTTTCCTCAATGTGGTTTATACTTCAAACTAACTACAGATTTTTCTCACTTCAATGGTGAGATTTTGCTCTGCAGTAAAAGGGAAAATTATTTCAAGGACTTTTACCCATCTTTAGCAGAAGGTGTTGCAATCTCAAACTTTACATTGACTGAAGTTATTTGTTTCTTTCAAGTCTACATCGTTAGTGTAAGAAAAAGCAGAAGTGCTTAACTAGTGGCCGCCACTTTGACCTCCCTCACCTTTAGAAAACAGCTTGGCACAGTCGTGACACATGGAGAAATCATGTGACCACTGGGCATCCCAGGACTTCCCCGGTTTGGTGGCTCCACAACTCTTACAGCGCACACACTTGGTACAGATCTGGAGGGAGAAGGGGGGGGAACCACACGAGCATAAAGACCAAAAGGCTTCAGTAAAATGTGTTAACAATTGTGAAAGTGAAGCCACGATGAGGGAAAAATATTCTGATAGACACAAGGTACGTAGGGTCGAGTGAATTGAGAAGATAAGCAGTGAACCCACAAGAGGAAGGAAAGGAGGAAAGAGAGTGTGAAATTTGCTTAGAAGTGGGCGGGAGAACAGAGACGCTGATGCTTACCCAGACTCTCTTCTTCTTGGTAGGTCTGCTGGGGTAGTTGGGACCCAGGCACTCCGGGTGATAGCTGTTACGGCACTTATCACACTCTAGCAGCTGCTGCTACATTTTCAAAAGGCCATAAGGAAGATGAGGAAAAAATTTAAATAACAAATGAGGCACTGATAACTCTTTTTAAAGTTCTGCACACGCACACTTTTTTTAAAACTGGTGCAATTGTGTCTGTGGCATTTAAAAATGAATGAACAACAATCACTGCTTTTTAGGTCAGTATTTAAAATGGTGACTATTTTACAATACAATCTGACAGGAGTTTAGGCTTACTTGTACAGCCGAAACCAGATTTTTACATTTTTTCCTCATCGTTTCTGGTTTGAGGGGTTTATCAAAATCATCTGCACGTGTTAAATGTCAGAATAAGAGATCATTTTTGACAGGTTTTTTTTTTTACATGCATTTCCTTAGTATTTCATAAAACTGCCTTCAGAAACATTTGGGTATCTCTCCACAAGCTTCTCACGATGGTTTGCTGGAAGGTTGGCTCTTGGCTCCAGACAGAACTGGTGGAACTGGTGAGAGGTTTGTAGGCAAACACTTCACCGTGGATAACGACTCTCTCCGATCAGAACGTGGGAGAAGTGACTCCTTGCTGAGGAGGACGATGGACGACCATTCTGGTGCCATTAACACGTTGCATGTAGTAGTTTAGACGTCTGAACAGAGCACCATCAGCCAGCTGGCAATCATATCTAACGATAAACCAGATTTGTGGAGGTCCAAAATAATTTTCCTGAAGGAGAATGTTTGTAGAGTTGTGACAAAAAGACATCCACAAGTATCTCTCTGTTTCACTTAAATATTTAGAAATGTTGCCATGGCATTATTATCCAGGCTTAAAAAAATTCTGTATTTAAAGAAAATATTAATGCATTTTTATTTGAATGTTTTTCTGGCATTCTGCAAACAAATGAAACATGAAAAGTTTAGTCTGATAGAGCAGTGGGTTGTTTTTTTTTTTGCCTTTTTACATCGGGTATGTAAATATCTGGTTTCAACTGCAGCTGGGAGTGCAGACTTCTGCAAGCGGCGCTCCATTTTACGAGCAGATATCTTCTGAAACAAATGACTGAACTCAGCCATCCAGCACACATCCTTCATCTTTTATAAAGATTTACAAACAACAAGCCGAGCCATTGATCAAAATTAATGCATACAGAGGCTTCAATGGGTTGCTTAGATTAAATATGTTCACACATAATTCTTAAATGGCAGCCATACAAGGCTCCCGCTGTGCAGATTTTGCACAGGGTGTGAGTTCAATAATAAAAGCATGGCAGGAAGCCAGGAAGCTGATTAAATGATGCGTGCTGGCAGGGCTAGCGAGCATCTTTCCTTTCAGGAGATTCTCCTCCCTGTCAGTCACCACTGAGCTGCTTTTGTCTCCAGCTGTAGACTGTACTAAAAGGCTTACTTTAGCTTTCTGGTGCTGGCGCCCACAGGCCTGGCAGAACCGGCAGCGTCGACAGCACCAGTTCTCAAACTGCTCCTGGAGGGGGCGCTCTGACTCCCCCAAGCAAAAGAGGTGGAATGGTTCGCAGCACACCTGGCAGAACACAAACTGGAGGGAGAACAGAAGTTTAGAGGAGGGGCCGGAACAAAAATGAGGGCGCAGGGAATTTAATCAAGAAGCTGAAAACAAATCTTTTCAAGACTTAACGATTCGGTTCTTTTTATTTTTAATCCGCGAGAAATAAAACCTCTCGAACCTTCTCATGTTTTATCACAGGACAACCACAAGCTTTGTATGGAATATTATGGAAAGTAGTTCATGATTTAATTAATTTTTTCTTTCTTTTTTTTTTCCAAATCACCTTTAGATGCAATTTCATCAGCAGTGCTTTTGGGTTAAACATGAATTGTTCCCATTTTAGACAGAAATTTCGTTTTTCTTTGGTTTGTAGCTTCAGCTCAGTCAAACTGGATGCTCTGTGAACATCGGTGTTTAAGTCTAATGCTGCCACTACCGTGTTTCACAGTAGGAATGGTGTGTTTTGCAACACAAACCTTATTTACAAGTGGCCTAAAATGATCAAGTTTGTCTTGTTGCAAAACGGTTTTCACAATGTAAAAAATAAAAATGTTCACAATGTGGTTATTTTTTCTCACCTCGACATTTCCACTGCTTGCACACAGGAAGCAGAGTACCCTGGGTGTGATGGGCACAGAGGTGAGCAGGCTGAGTCCACCAGCTTCCCACACCTTCTCCACATCATGGTCCCTCTTGAAATCCACTCTGATTCGATGCACTCCGTCGCAGGGAGCTCGGGACTTCACCTGGTCCCTAGTCGAGGGAGTGCTCAGCAAGTTTAAAGTACTGCTGCTGGTCGGTTTTGTTGTCAGCGGCTTTTTGGATAAGCGAAAGAGTAGAGAAGCATGTGTTAAAAAGCATTTAATTCAACACTGCGACAGTTTTGGTCTAGTTTCTAGTGCAAATATCTTAGTACAATTGAAACGAAACACCAGTAAGTTTTCAGCACGATATAGTAAGACTTATTCCAAGTCAACAAGAACATGGATGAAAAAGTACCACTTAAAGTGAAATAATCTGCCAATAGAACAACTTACACCTACTACTCTTTCATTTATATTGAAGAATTATTTACTTTTTCAATTATTTCAGCTTTGTCTTATTTCAATTGTTTGTACTAGACCAAAAATACTTGGTGGTATTTTGTACGCTTACCTTGTCTTTTGTTCTCTGTTTTGGAGATGGAGGAATAGTGCGGGAAGTTGGCTTCTTTGACATTTTTGAGTCAACTATGGAAAAAGGGAAATGATACAAGACTTGACGCAATCACCCAACAACAACCACATCAGATTTAAGGAAATTATCCTGTTGGTTTTTTTTTTATTTGGCCACAAGTGACCTTTGTTGACAGCTATAAGACTCAAGGTAAGAAAACAAACTCCGGGCCACAGCCAACTTTACTGCTTCGCCACTTGAAGCGCCGAGGAAATATAGTTGCACTGAGCAATTACAAAGCACCCAGTTTTTGGTATCATTTAAATATTATTACAGGAAGAAAACAATCATTTACCCATTGTGGCTGAGCTCTGCTGTTGTGTTGAGTGCTGTTGGGATTTTTTCTTGGGTTCGCTCAGAGAAATCTTGGGTGAAGCGTCTTTTTTTGTAGGCACCTGACTCGCAGGTGTCCACTGTGAGGGTTGCTGACACTGAGTCGACTGTGAGGGAGAGCTCTGGGCTGAAGATGACGAGGAGGAAGAAGAGGACGATGAAGAGGACGAGGATGAGGAACTAGGTGAAGACGAAGACGCGGGGGAAGAAGCTTGAACAGACTGGTGTGGCTTGTGTCCCTTTTTACTGGAGGTGCCGCTTGTGACTGGAATCTGTTTGGCGTCCGGCGTCGGAGGCGGGGACTGAGGCTGAGACGTGTCCGGGGTCTGGGCTTGCTCAGCTGGGGCGGGGGACGAGGCGATGGCTGGTGATGACTGCTTGGACAGCGGCTGCTGCTTGGACTTCTCCTCCATCAGCTTTAAAGGGGGAGTCTCGCTATTTTTCCGAGCAGGGTCCTCCTTTAAAGGAGCGGAAGGCGGTTTGGGGGCAGACTCCGAACTGGGGGCTTTTAACGGATTGAGACCCTCTTTTCTCTCGGAAAACTTCTTTTTCTTGTCCTTCTTGCCTTTGCCTTGCTTTTGGAGAAACATCTTTGAGGGCATCCATTGCAAATTCTGACACTTTCTCATCCTGAAAGTTGAACATAAAAAAACGTAAATGTTACTTTTTCTTAAAAGAAACAAAATATAAAATTTTGTAAAAATATAAAGAAAGGATTGTTTCTTTATATTCCTTGTATGGTTTGTTTTTTTTATTGCAACTATGGATGTGAAGTCTTATTAAAGGTTGAAAGGGTTTTATTTACACGCATCATAAAATTATTTTTCTACACCAAGTTAAAAATTTGTGATGCAAGGATCAGACGTTTTTGTCACTAGCATCTTATGGTACTGATTAGTGCGGTTAGCTTGGATAGCAGGCCAAAAAATTTGCCTTCCTGTTATTTGCTCAACATCTTGACACCTCTCTCCTTCTGCCAGGCTGAATGAACCACAGACAACTCCTTTAGGTCCATACACTAAGACTTACTTGCAGCATTGCTTCTTAATGTTTCGCCCACCAAACTTGGGCTTGTCTAGACAGTTGGTGCATTCGCCACAGTCTTCTGGAACCTGGCAGCCTGAGCACTGGCCGCAGCGGCGGGACCGGCGGCCCTTTTTGGGAGGAGCTTCTTGAACGGCCTTCTGTCGCGTCTCTCTTGGCTTTATGGGAGGAGACTGGGGCTCTGCCTCCTCTGAGCCTGCTACTGATGACTTGTCTGTTAAATGAAATCCAGCACATCCATATTAGCAGTAAGCGTCAGATGTTGCACTTCGCTGCTTTTAAGCCCGTTTAGAACAAAAAGGTTAATCAGGCAAATTCAAAACAATTCTGTGAACAAAGCAGATGGCTTTTCAAATGGAATAGAAATGCCAATGGAAAAGAAATGGTATCATTTTCAGTTATAATCCAAACTGATTACATGCCACAGTCAGGGGAAATGGCCTCACATAAACTCACATGTCCTAACATGACATAAAAACTAGTCAAAAATAACAGGAACAGAGCAGCCCAACTCCTCTCACTCCTCCAGCACTTCACTGTGTACTTGTGCTCCCATGGCTGACTGAATTTCTCTGCTCTTTGCAAATCAATTCTCAGCACGTGCACAGATTATGTTCTAAAAAAATTAAAAATTGTGCTCACAAAGTCTACTCATGTAAGGTGGTTATGAGGTCATGACAGACTCGTCTAAGTGTTATTTGCAGGCTTGGATCATACACTCATGTCAAAAATACACATTTCCAAATTCCTGATGCCCCTTAAGTTTGTTTGAAACTATAAATACAACAGCAACGGAAGGAAAGAAGAAAGGACGCAAGCAAAGAAGGAGAAAATGAAGGAAGGTTTAGAATTTCATATGGGTGCCCTTTCATTTTTTAAGCATTATCTCATTAAAACAAGATTTGCTTCACAATTACATGTTTGAATAGAAAGCTTAAAAGACAGCAAGTCAACAGAGAGCGAAGTTAAAGATGCCTCACCATCATTCCCCATGGAAGATAGGATCTTCTCTCTCTCCTCCCAGGGCAAGGCACTAAGTGTGGGCATATCATCAGGGAACACGGCCCGATTACGGCCGAGAGCCACAGCTGCACGACGACACACGTGCTTGATGCGTGGACCGCGGACCGAGGCCTCTGACGAGTCGCTCTCCTGACCCTGAACGCAAACACAAAACATGAAGTATGTGGAAAAGAAATAGAAAACAGCAAAGGCATAGATGTATGTAGACAAAAGTCCACTGCAGAAGGGACATTCTTTACATGACTTAGTGATTGTGACTTTTCAGTGAAATAATAAGTTACAGATTGTCTGAGAATTCTGCTGTTAACTGGAATAGGTCTATTTTCAAGTTGTTCTGCGCTGATTGGTTGCAAATCTGAAGAACATATAACCGGTCTTGATAATTGTTTAATTAGTGATTTCAGTGTACATATACCGACAACACCACTCTTTAGTGTAGAAGGTATTACCGGGAAGAGAGAAGGAGCACTCGAGAACTTTCGGTAGATTCTTTAGCAAACACACATAGTGTTGATTTAGTTAAGCCAAAGTCACAAATATAAGACGCTGAAAAGCTGTTCAAATCTCAACCCCAAAATACTTTGTGTTTGTTTTAAATATCCAAGATCCAGCCCTCACAAACCAGGGAGTGATGATGTGGCTTCTGCTCCTAATATAACTCACACAAACCTAAGATCACAATTCTGACTGGGCCATTTGAAGCAGCAACGATGGAGATATTGTTAGAGTGACATGAGAGTGACTAACGAGGCACTGCCTGTCAATGAACAAAAAAAACTCACTTCGAGTTCTCTGTTTCTGTATAATGCATAATAAGAATTCCCCTCAAGTAATACCCTCTGTGGGACTTTCCTCCTATCTAATTTCAATCTGACTTTCTATTTATGGAAAATAGACAAAGCATCGCTCTCACTGTCACTCATCGTTACTTGTGGGTGAAGAACAGGAAAACCAGAAGCAGAAAAGTGAGAATTAAGTTCTGTGAAAACAAATCAAAAAGTCCAAAACTGACCTGGACCTTAGTCTCTTCGGCAGGCTTCAGCTTATTCTTCTTTATTGCAATGAGCTGGTCTTTGGCCTTCTTGAGTAGTCCAACCAGCCGCTTGTCAGTCAGTGAATGCTGTCCCCCTTCTGTCGACACCAAGGAGACAGGAAGCTGATGTCTGCCTTGCTGCCCTGGAAGGCTAGCTGTCGGCTGGTTAGATGCACTTCGTTTCTCCTTCTCCTTTTCCTTCTCCCCTTCTTCGGCCTCTGTCCCTTTCTCAGACGGTCTTCCTTTCTTGAGGTGGCGGCCTTTAGCGATGGACAAGGGATGGAGCCCTCTGGCTTCTAAGGGAGCAGTGTCAGAAACCGTATCAACTGATGTGGATTTCTTTCTTCCAGGAGTCTTTTTTGGTGCAATAGCGCCTTCTGAGTCCCTCCCATCGACGGTAAACAAGCTGGAAGGTGCATTTGGGGAGCCATCGGGAGTGGACACCTTACTTCGTTTCTCCAAATCTTTCCGTCCCTCTCTCTTATTTTCCTTCTCTTTTTCGCGATTTTTCTCACACTCTCTCTCCTTTTCCTTTGGAGGTGGTTCTTGGGGAGTCGACGAGCTTTTTTCCTTCCCGGTTGTCCCACCTCCTCGCCCCGTGTCCTGAGCACTCGAAGGAAAGAGGGGGAAAAGAGGAGAGGAAGCAGACGATGATGTGTTTGACAGAGGAGATGGGTTTCCTGCTGCCCCTCTTCTGGTTTCCGGTGTTCCTTGCGAGTGCAGAGCCCGAGGGACAGTGGGGAAGGAGCTGAAGGAAGTCGATGTTAAGGCACTCGTGGCTAGAGGGCTTCCAGAGACCCCCGGCAAAGAGCCGGGGTTACTGCCGGAGACAGAGCCTGTCAATGCAGACACCTCAGAGGCACCTTTGATTTGGACGCTGCGTCTCGTCATAGGGTGCGAAGAAGACCGTGGGTGGCCGCGATGCGCTCCTCCCGGGACCAGTCGTCTCCTGCGTCGTAGGGTTCTACTGGAACTGGGAGGCGTCTGGTGAGGGGAGAGCGAGCCGGGGCTGCTCCCCGAAGAAGACTGCAAGGTAACGGACTCAAAGATTCGCGAGTGGGCCTCGCTGGGTGTGAAGCGTGGCGCACGGAGCAACGAGCGCTTCTGGAGAGGTGAATCAAAGCGGGACGACGGAGGGTGTTGGTGGTGAGTGTGGGGGTGAAGGGGAGCAAACAGGCGGCTTCCTGTAGCTGCTCCAGCGCCTGGTGCTGAATACGCAACTGAAGCAGCTCCCCCTGCTCCTGCGACACCTTGGGGCAGCAATCCCACATCTTCGAGCGTGAGAGGCGGAGGACGAAAATTGTCAAATATAGGCTTTCGAATGAGGCCCTCCTTGGCATATTTAGCAGAGGAAAAGTACTGCTGCCTGGGATGGGACAGGGATGTCCAGCGGAAGGTGGGCTCCCTCAGAATTGAGCGATTCCTTTTGTCTGACAAGTTGGACAGCCCTGGTGGCATAAATGTCTGGATGGGCACCCAGGATGTCTGAGGGTGGTGGTCGCTGATAGCGGCCGTGTTGGAGGAGCCAGACAGAGGAGGCTGCGGAGCAGTGAGGAGAGGGGGTGGTGGAGGAGAGGAAGGGGAAGAAGCTGTGGATGAAACCTGCTGGGAATTTCCGAGTGAAGAAGAGGGCATCAGCACTCCTGTTGGTGGGCTGATGATGGGCTTTTTAACCCCTGTGGTGCCACTCTCTCTCACCCTCTGTTTCTGGCTTCCCCGCCCAGGCCCCTGTGCTCTCTGACCCCGCCGACTTCCCTCGGCCAGCACATGCTCTGGCTCAGAAGGAGGTGAGGCAGGCCTCGAGTCGTTTAAGAGGTTGGCCTCCCTTTCTCCCTGTGAAGAGGGAGAGTGATCCTCTGGCTCAGAAAGAGCCTGTGTGCCTTCAGAAGCCTGAGAGTCAGATGAGGAGTCATCCAAGCTCGGGCTGCTGGACCTGGAAGACTCGGCAGAAGAGATCTGCGAGGAATGCTGCGATACAGCACTTGAACCACAAGATTGCGCACTATGGCTAAATCTCCCATTGGCTGCAGCGTTTGCGTTGCTGTTAAGCAGACCGGAAGCTGTCGGCAGGGCGGTGGGGACGGGGGCAGGAGAAGACGGAGGAGGGAGCGATTCCACAGGAGCGGCTGCCCCACTACAAGTACCAGTGGAGGTAACGGAGACAAGTGCAGGGGAAGGGGATGAGGAAGTGGTGGGTGTAGGTTGGGCAGATACGGCGACAGTGGAAGGTGGCGTTTCTAATCGCGCTATCTTTGCATGGGACGCCGGAGTTCCAAAACTGCCCTCGTCCTGAATGAAGCGCTTGGGAGTTTTGATGATGCGAAGGGAAACCGTGCTGACAACTGGCATGATGAACTGCCGGATGTTTTTGAGTTGGGTTTTTCTGATGCCAGCTTCACTGACTCCCGACCCTCTCCCCCCAATGCCAACAGCTTCTTTCTCCAGGCGCTTCTGTGCTCCTTTCTTAGCACGCTGCAGCAGCTGTTTGGCGATGGTTGCGTCGGTACGTTTGGAAGGAGGGACAATTCGAACGGGTTTCCTGTGCCGGGGGCTCTTCCTGAGGCCTACTGGCCTTCCTGGTTTAGATGCAGTTGGGGAGGCGGGTAGACTAGAAGAGTCCTGGTCTTGAGCGCCGTCCATGTTCCTTACATTGGGCTCCTCTGTGCTGTGTGGCTCTGTGCCTCTGTCTCCACCTCTGACCCTAAAGGCCTTATGTTTTCCTTCTCCACCTTCCATTGAAGCAGACAGGTGGGGCCGCAGCTGCTGCTGCTGCTGCTGCTGCTGCTTCAGCTTTGAGCCGCTCAGCTGACGGCGGTCGCCCACGTCTGCGTCGGGGTGCACCCGGCAAAGTCTTGAGGCGTGATTTGAGTGGGGTGGTTTTAGTCTCTGTCAGCCTCTTCAGGTTGGTAGCTTTGGATTCACCCCGGCCTCCTTTAGAAAGCTTTGCCTCGGTGTCATGAGGCTGTGCAGAGCCCCCTGGCAACCTCTTGTTGCCCTTTCTGTCCTTCTCATCCTCTGTATCTGCACCCAGCTCAAATCCAGCCTGCCTACTGTCCTCAGCAGCTGCATGGTTGCCTGTACTCCACGTTTTCTTACTGCTTGAAGAAGGCGGACGGCCCCTTCGCTTCTCCCCGGTGCCAGGCGGCTTCCCGGGTAGCCTCTTCACTTTCTCTGCTGGCCTTTCAGGGCCGTCAGGTTTCGCTTGCGTCGGAGAAGGATATGACAAGGGGGATGGCAGACTGGCAGCAGCTTTTTGAGCAGTCAGGGTCCGTGGTGGGCGGCCTCTGGGCTTCTTCTCCTGCAGGGGTACTCCTTCTGAATGAATCAGAAAACACAGCGGGTATTTAGTAAATGCCATTAAAACTGGTGCAGACAGATGGTTGAAGCCTTACGACGATAGGAATAAAATCTAGTCTTATTTTCCGTTTCCATAAATGCCCGAACCAAATTCTGGACTGTGCAGAGACCCCGGTTTTAATTTTTCCTAATTCGTACCTGAAGAAGCTGATGAAGGGCTTCGTATTTCTGTTTGTTCATCGGTCGCTCCAAATCCTGCAAATGCTTCATCCTACAAAAGAGTTTTTAAAAAAATGTACATGTAAGCATAATTTTCTGCAAAGATGTGCAAACATATACTCAATATTAACATGTATATTTTTTTCACTATTTCCCCCCGCTTTGGGCTCCAGATCTGTCATACATCAGTAGAAATGGAAAAATGAATGGAACGAACATTCATTCTTTCTCTCCTGCTTCAATAGAGCTTTGAGTTGTGGGTTTGTGAAATCACCGGGGACAATCAGCATCTCTAGGATCCTCGCACTGGATATGCTCGGGAGTGGAGGTGAGTGTGTCATTTTATCATGTTTATTTATAGAGGCGTGTGGAGATGCAGTTGAGGTCTTGTTGGCCCAGTTTGGAGAGCAGCTGCTCTCCAAGTGTGTGCAGACATTCAGACTGACTCTGCACCACCTAGGAGTTACATCACCTTGCCAAAAAAGCAGATACCATTAAAAGAAAAAAAAAAAAGAAAGCATCTGATGCAAAATATAGAAAGCTATAATGCGAGCTGCAAAACCGTCTTTCGTCTGTTCGACATGTAAACTGTCATAACGGACAGTAAATACTGCTGTTTACCCTGGCAAGGAACGTTAATCTGAGCATCTGACGCTCCTCATAACGCATTCAAGCATCTTCATCTTCCTCTATTTACGCTTCTCTCTCTTTATCTCCCGTCTTGCTTTAATGCCAGCATCCTCTCCTCTCTCCGAGCAAGCTGCTGCTCCTCGCTGGTGATTTTGCAGAGCCGAAAGGGGGGGCGGGGTACCAAAGGCAGGCTTTGACTCGCTGAGATGCAGCGAGTAGCTGACATCACAGCATCCTTATTCGGGTGGCAAGATGCTAAAGCCGAGCGCTCCGATGCGCTGCGAGCGCACATGAATTCTCCGTGTGCACCTCGTGATTTTTATCGGTCATCACTGTAACGTTTACGCGAGTACATTTTAAATATTTTAAAAAGAAGTGCATAAACCCTTGCAACATCGAGATGTAAACAAGCACAACATATGAGTGAGGATGCGGGGGAGGGGAGTGCAGGCACACCAGAGTGAGGACCAGAGAATGGATGTAGGAGGATGCAGAGAGAGAGAGGAGAGGAGGGGAGGGGGGAGGAAGAGAGACAAGGAAACAGCATCTTGACCACCAGCAACAGTGGAAACGCAGCACTCCCCTGGGAGCTCTAGATGAAAAGCCTTCAGGTTTTCAGCTCGCCTGTGCAGAAGCTCGACAGATCCCAAACCAAACAGGCCTCCCACGTACAACAAGGCTCCCCGTCTCCTCCCAAAACACACACACACACTCCGCCGAGCTCTCGCTTTGCGCCTACTGACTGCCCGGCACAGAGAAGCGGCGGCGTGCGAAACACAAGGCTCGCCTTGAGCCTGACAGCACGGCGGGCAACTTCAAGAAGTAAACAAATACGGTAGTGGATTAGTGAGGTCGCGTTCATGCGCCGCTGTGCCTCGCAACGTGCAACGCTGCAACGGGGGTAACGGCAGAGACAGAGCTCCCCTTCTCTCCACTCAAGTCTCTTGAAATGAAAAGCAACGGTTTACATTGTTGCACGCGCTCGCCTCGGAGCCTTCAGCAGTTTTACTTCCTGCTGATCCGCCACGTCTCTGCTGCGTGACTGCCGCGTACATTACTTGACAGAAATCACTAATAGGTGGAGAACAGAACACCAAGCTGATTCATAGTTGGAGCGAAACTGTTGCTTTCAGGGGATGCTTGGGACTGCCCCAGACACCTGTGAGGCGGATGGGAATTCGGGTTTGAGGTACGCGTCTCTGAATCGTTTCGATGCCGCTTTTACACGCCGAGAGGCAGGCTGGACTTTTATAGCCTTTTGAGAAATCAAACTGATGCAGATAAAGTCAGATGCAGATCTGAACTTGTTAGACACTACCGTCCCACACATGTCGCACCCTCTAGCAGAAATTCAGAAGCTGGTCCATGCAACGCGCAAACCCTGTGCAGTCTGTTTTTGGAGAACACCAGCGACTATCATCCGCCTCATTGTGCAGTTGATAAAACAACCACAGCACGGATTTCTGATCGGAAACACAAACCACATCTTATGCAGCCAACAAACACAGCTGTGACAGTTTCACAACAGGTTCTCATCTGTTAGTTTAGTTTTTAATCAACTGTTTGGAGGAAAATCGGTTTAAATCCAAAAAAAAAAAAGCCATCCATTGCCAACGAATGAGAAAATGATGGAGAATTAGAACAGTTGAACTGCGAATTATATCATATTGTTCTACAACAGACAGAGAGCTGCAGATACATCTGGGAAGTTGCACTGTTTGTGTCAAACATGAGGACTCGGGTCTTTGACGTTGAACCCCGAAGCCACAAAATCCACAACTTCAGATTTGCTAAACTTTCAGACTTTACTTGGACTTGAAGCCTCGAACCAACGTCTCAAGCATGATCTACGTCTGGTGCAATCTGGGTTGAAAGTAAACCAGTGAGAGGAAATCATTTTTTGTCCCCTTTGAGTTACTGTGTTGCATGTAAATTACTTTTCGTCACGGTAAAGTTATGCATCGTACGAATGATTTAATGTTCCTCAACAGTGCATGTCAGTAAAACGAGTTCAAGAAGAACACGCAGTGATGATATTTATTGGCACCATGGAGCAAGTGTTTACAGGAAGTCAGCCACCAGTCTGTTGAACTATGTGCTCAATTTATTAGTCAGGGGAATTTGTGTCCTTTGAGAAACAAATAGTTCAGAGCAATTTACTTTTGTTTGCGGCATCATAAAAAAAAACAGCCTCACTGATGTGTCTCTAACTGAGATTTGTGTTATTGGCTTTTGGTCAGAACAAAATAAATGTAAATTGAACTCAGTTGGTAATTTTAAGATTCTTCCAGCTCTTCAAAAATAAAATCGCTTCTTTTTTGATTCATTCCTCTTAGGTTATAACTCTTTGAAATCTTGGTTTACCTTGATGCTGCTAAACAGCCTTATAGTTCAACAGGAAATTAAAAAAACATAAAACCTGGACTAGGAGCAGTCAATAAATTGCATTATTTTGAGAACAATTGTTGTTTTCAGGCACATAAAAGGATCACGTTATATCGTTTACGGTTTTATGCTACTAAAGTGATAGCATAGTACTGTGACTCAAGGTTGAGTCACGTTGCCTGCTCCCTCTGATGCACACAATGCTGCTTCTGGTCCTGTTGCACATCACAGTGCATCGCTTTCTGCCTTTTGCACGGTACACATTTAGTTGTTATTGCGTGCTTTACACATATATAAATACTGCTGTCGCATAATCTTGAAACTGCTACTGTATCTGTCGACGCTGAGTGACACAAAAAAAATGAAAGATCTGTAACTGTGGGTTATTTATCAGAAAATGTTAGGGTTTCTTTTTTAGTATGCACATTTCATTTGTCAGTTTTTCCCTCCTCCTCAAACTAAAAAAAAGAATAAAATGCTTGTTCTTAAAGAGACATTTGTATCAATTAGCGAGACAAGCCCAGAATTTGTCCACAAAAATGTCTGACTGGTGCAGTGTCCAATTATAACAATTCCAGGAAGTTTCCCTCCAGGAAGTAGCATAAAATCGCTATTAGTCATCTTGTTTTATAGGATAAATGGATGATTATCTCATTGTTTTTCTATGGCTTTTTGATGACACATCTACTAGGAAAAAAGGCCACAGAAGTGACTCACGGCAGGACGAGAGCCCCATCAGACCCCAGCAAAAGGTGAACATTTGCTTTTTGCAAGTGTTCAAACACCAAATGCAACTGCTTCACATTTGCCCTTCAGCCCACCCCGTGGTGGGACACCTCATCTCCTTATGTGTGAGCTGTAGGAAGAGGAGGACAGTTGGTGGACAAAGACAGGCGGTGTGTGGAACTGTTTCCCCGACACAGCAACGTTCACAAAGGCGGGCAGGCACAGATCTGCGTTTCCACTCCTCCTAAAACAAGCGGGCAGCATAAACTCAAGTTTTAATCAGAATAAAGACAAAGACAACACGCCCACTCCTGATTGCAATCAGAGACGGGGGGGGGACAAAGTCCGAGGGACACCCCTGCCCCAACCACCGGCAACACAAAGGGAGGGAAAGACGACACAATTGCCGCCTTTCTCCCAGTCAGGCAACTCCGAAAGCAGAGGTGAAACCCCCTTGCCCGCCTGCTGTAGCAGAATAAAGCCGTGGATGGGAGGGTCTGGGACTAATTCCCCACCCAGCGTTGTCCCGTTGGGAATGGGAGAGGGTGGGGGTCGCCCGGCACCCTTTGATATCCCTGCCTGCACTCTTTCAGCCGCCGCACTTTGTGAGAGCGAGAATAAAAGCAGACACAAGGCTTCCTGCTCCAATCCACACGCTGTCCTGGGAACGGGTAATCGGGTGTGGGGGTCTTCCATTTAAATAGGCCAAACACCTGCCGGACTGAAGCCCCTCCGCTCAGCCACACCATTTCTCTTAAACCGCTGAGGCAAAGAGATATTTAGGTGGATACATCCATTCAACCGCCTTTCTGTATGAGCGATTAAACTTTAATAATAACGCGCGAGGAGAAAAGATGCAGCAGAAGGTGAGATAACAAAAGGGCCCGGACAAAGAAGGACCGAGGCGAACTTTGCTTGGAGAGACAGAAGAAACTGGGGATGATTTCATTTACAAAAACATCTACATGCCTAACCCTTGCAAAAAAAACAAAGAAAAACTATTTACAATTTGCTCACTTTAATGCCATAAAATCCCTCCGTGCATAAAAAAGCAAATAAATGCCATCATTTGGACAGCAACAACCAAAGGGCACCCTTTAGCGACACTTAAATAGGCTTAGCAATCCATTCCAAAGTGGCAGCTGTCAGAAGAAAAGTTGCTCTGCCTCTCAGACGGGGATGTGTGTGTCTGAAGTGGATTTGGATTTTTTTTGGGGGGGTTTTTGTTTTTTCTGCCTGGAAGGAGGCGGGAGGGGTGACCCGAGTGTCCGGCTGGCGCTCTGTTCGGGGCTGCCCCGTGAGCGCGGCGTCTTGCAGTGAGCCTGGACAACCCTGCCTCGGTCTGGCCAGACCAGCGCTTCACACCGCTTCTTTTTATTGCTGATGAAGTCACCATGCTACGTTACCCAAACTCGATGAGGGTTTAATAGACTAATCTGTGCCCACACATTAAAATTGTGTTAAATGCGAGAGTGGCTCGTATTATGAAGAAATATCTCCTGATAAGGGTTTTGTGTAGTATTAGAATCAAAGCAAGTAAGCCAATAATATAATGCCGCTTAAAGTGTGAGTGAAACAGAAGAAGGGTGAAAGAAACGCACTAATACTCCAGATTCTCTAAACAGTTCAACGTGTGACCTAATAGTCTAGATTGCTCCAAATCATTTATCATCTTCCGTTGATAGTGTTTTGCAGTAGTTCTCAGAAGATCTGATTATCTCTTAAAAGAGTCGCCAAACACTGAAGAAAACGTAAAAATGTAAATCAATCAAATCTGACGGTGCACACTTCAGGCTCAATAAAAACTCAATGGTCTATCCATTCTATAATCCACCATTTTCAGTGTCAAAGTTCATTGAGCTGAAGTTCTGTGGAGGTATCATCTGTAACGGCAGTAGAAAGTTGACACACAGCAGTGAAAGCGTAGCACAGTGAGGAAATCACCAGAGTGGTACCATGGACAGAGCACAGCCTTCACTGATTTTAGCGACTCGCTTTGTAAACTTTCACATCTGCTGAATACAAAGCCATATTAGCTGTTGCAAAACAAGATACAGGCAAGTAGAAGAATGTTTACAGGTCAGACGGTTTTAAATTGCTGGAACATTTGTCAAACTGTTACGTTTTTACCGCTTTGAGGAGCTTACCGTAAAGTCTTTCTGTTACAGATAATTAATTATTACTGATAATACCTGCAAACTCTCTCACTTCAACATAGTTCATTGAATACACGGACTGGTTACTGGTATTAAAAAAAAAAAAAAAAAAAAGCATTATAAAAAGTTATGGTTTCAGTTTACTAAAGTTTCTGCAGTTTAAATTGCTATTTAATGGTGTGCCGCAAAAAAGTACCAGAACGATGAGAGGTCTCTCGGGCAGAGAGTGGTCCAGATCTGCCCCACTCTGCACTGCTAGTCACCTGGCGAAATGAAGGTTTCTATACTTTTTCCTCACAGGAAAAACAAAATAGTAACAGCGAGGAAAAACAAGGATTAAGCGTGTATCTGTTATGCAGCAGGCTGGCTGCTGGAGAATCTGACCAGCTCTTATCAAAGCCTGCACTGCAAAAATCATACTTGGATTAAAACAACTTGCAGTATTGAATAACATTTTGCCTAATAAGCATTTAAAATGTACACACAGGGTTTTAGCATTAGATCATTTATTTGACTTAGGTTTACAAATAATTTATATTAAAAAAAATTAATTAATTAAAAAAATGTAACGTAGCAGCTGATACGTTTTGACAACATGTATCAAACACGTGAAACTACATTCACAATTTCCGTCTCCGAACCACCACTAAACGCAGGATATATAAATACCGACGTGTTTTGGATCTAACAGAGCTCTGAACGAGAGCTCCCAACCTGCTGGTAAACATCCCCACTCGGTCTACTCCCACTGCAATGAACGCATGCTGCACATCATGAAGGAGGAAGATGGTAGTTCGCTAACGCGAACACACCCCCACATCACACGGTCCGTCTGGAAGGGGCTCGTTGTTATTGTAGCCAGCCCTACATGCGCACTGTCACCAGCGAGCCTCTTTCCGCTGATAAACCTGCCCGCTAAACCTGCCCAATGCTCCCGTCGCACGCCGAACAGCGCTGTAGTCATTGTTGCAGCGTCAAATCGGGCGTCCTCGCCTCGTGTAATAAGCCAGATATTATGTTTGTGTTAGCTACGTACTTGACTGTAAGGAGAGGGGGGGGAACATGTCCACCTCCCATTTTCCTATGCATCAGCAATAGCCCCGATGGCTAGCGTGGCGTACAGCGTAGCATGGTAGCTGTCTTAGCTTCTCACCAAACAGAAACCATTTACGTTTGTGTGTGAGCCCTGCTAACTTTAGCCCCTATGCTTCCACCCGACTGCGTAGCGATGAACCGTTGGGAGGTAAACACAGCAACCTCCGGAGTACAAAACTCAACTTTACCAGCGTTTCAGGCAGGAGAATAATGGTGTACTTTGGGCTAAGGTATACAAACAGCTAGCTTGCGAGCTAACCAGGCGAACGTCACTAAAAAGGTTACCACCTCGATACAATGAGTTAGCCCTTCTAGCTTATTTTGATAGTACGGGGCTATTTAGCTGCCAATGATTCACTCCTAGAAAGCTAAACACGGGTTAAGCGAGAAGCGAACAACAACCAGTGCAGAAATACGCTGCACACAGCTAACTTCACGTTAGCTCATCACAAACCACAACTGTACTCTCTCGCTTCCTTTAAGTTGCCTCATTTTTTTTCTCTACGCATTACATGCTCGCTACAAAGACAGACACGCTAAATGTGGGTGTTTAAACAGTAGGCCAGTAACACCAGTGCTTACACGGGACGTCAACTTTTACATTGTGATTGAGAATGAATTTTCAGGAGAACATACGGAGCTACTGCGGCTCTGTATCAATTTAAGTTACCCAACTAGTAAACCATAAGTAATGAAATGGGCGTAAGGTGTCCACTGGCTTGCATTTGTTCCGTGTGTTAACGGGACTCTCGGATGTAACAGTGTAACACCGGGGGTTTCTCTGCTGTGGTTTGGCTAACAGAGTAATGTTAGCTCCATCTGCACTGTGTGGATGTAGCATCTCTCCTCCTCCGAGAACAAACTTTCCTTCACCTTAAATGGTCCAGCTACACACTAAAAAACTTACTCCTTGTGCTTTTTCTGGCTAAACTTGCAGCTGCAGTACGTTACAGTCTAGTTAAAGGCCACGCAGCTCAGCCAAAGTTAACCGAGCATCCTTCCAATGACAAGTTTTGGGGGCTGTGACCGTTAGCTCCTCTCCTCGGAGGGACCGAGCCGACCGGCCCGGCTGCCTCGGAGCTGTCGAACCCAGTGCTCCCGGCTGAGTCCCGGGCTTACCTCTGCGCTGCTGGAGTCGCTCGATTCCCCCAAAACATCCCGAAATTTCTGCAGGTTGCTCCTGATGACCGAAGAAACCTGTAGTGCAGCATCAAACCCGGGTCCGAGTCCGGCGGCGTTTGGCTGGGCTCCCGACACGCTCCGCAAAAAGGCAGTAACCCTGACACGGCCCGCTCTCCTCCCGGTACCGGAGTTGCTGCTCCCTCCGGGCCGAGCAGGGAACCGCCACCGACAGCTGTGCGCCATTTTACCTCTCTGCCTGTCTGCCCCTATGATCAGATACCTCGGTGGGCGGAACCCTAACCAAGCGCTCCACATAAACAACCTCTACCACAGCGCTCCGTTCACACTGACGAGCTCGTCGTCATGCATGTTGCGGGGCGACGCCGAAAGAACCCGGACAATGCATTTCCTCGCTGGTCCTGTTCAGGATCTGCGTGGCCGAGTCCTAATCAGGTTCAGGGGTTTTGCCCGGGAAATAACTCCAAATTTAAACCACTGATCTGGGACAGGCTGTTAAATGTGTTTCCAAAAAAAAAAAAAAAAAAATCCCAGTGGCACAGCGACCCTAACCCTCAATGCAAAACAGTCATTGTGAGGGAAAAAGGCAGGTTGTGTCAAAACTATTAAACTTGGCAGAGCTTCAAACGGTGTGCTTCTTTTGTGCTCGGATGTTGGATTTGCCAAGGTGCCAATCGGAAATTCCCCCCAAAAAAACAGTTTTCTGAAACTGGAATCCTGACTGGTAAGTTCAAAGGACTTACCAGAAATCCTATTATTACCAGAAATAGTTTTCTTCTTTGTTATTTTTGTTTCTTTGTTTACATTAACAATCTACTTTCATGAAAGTCTCCAGTAACATCAGAAATATTGTATTATAACATTATAACATACAATTAAATTATCTTATAGCACATTTAAAATGGGAAGTCATTCAATGCTACAACTCTCACCTTCAGTTTTTATGGAAATGCTGTTTGTAACAAAGTAAATTAGTGTTTTTAATGACATTTATAATAAAACTCATTTAACTAATGATTATTTAGAAAGCAGCTTATAAAAAACCAAAGCAATAAAAAAAAAACCCAACATTCATAGCTATTTAGATCTTTTATAGACCTTTTGAAATGAAGCTTTTTGTACAAAGTTGGAACAAGACGTCTGTTGATGTCGATTCAATATTTAGAGGTGCGGCCAACATGTAGCTGACTGGCTTCCTTCAGCCATTGCAACTACAACTACAGCCAGGCTACAAGCCTGCACCAGCGCAGAAAGTGACGTCATCGTTCAACACTTCTTCTGTTAGCTGATTGGCCCAGCTGAAATTCAACTGGAGGAATCCCAGTCAATGGGAGAAAACCCAGGCTGAACTACAATACTTTGTGCTTCAAAGGTCCTATAATGCTAATGCTGTCTCTCCTGTTCCTCTTTTACAACTCAACAACCTGTATTTTTCTTAAATAGATAAAAATAAATAAAAAAAAAAATAAGAAAGAGAGAAATAAGATATACATTAATGAAAAACAAAACAAGACAACTTGATGTATTGTCTGTATAATACACACTTTCTCCTAAAATGTTTTTGCAATAAAGAAATGTCAGCCTTCTCCTGGTCAGCCGGTATGTATGGATTTTAATTGACCAGGCAAATTAATCATTTATGCACCTCGGTGGCATAATCATTTATGGTATAACACTGCTGATAAGCTGCCTTTAATGTTCCCTGTGCCATAAATACATAAAAAACACACACACACACATCCATGTTAACATGCTGTTCTGCAGCTTGCCCTGCACCTTGGACCCTCCACCATGAAAAAAAAATATTTTTGCTAATTTGCCTGAGTCTTAACTTTTTTGTTGTTTTCTACCTAAGTTTTCCACTCCATTCAGGGTGCTTTAAGCATGTTAATTATACACTTGTTTTTTTTTTCCCTGTGTAAAAAAAACAAAAAAACAAAAATCTACACCTGAACCAGAGAAAAACAAAAAACCCAGAAGGAAGAAAAGGGCTGGTTTCAGTCTCTTTTTCCAGATGAAAGCTTATATTTGTAAATCATGGTTTCAGATTATGAAAAGACACTCGAGATCCAAAGTGAGATCAAATCATGGATGCACTCAAACTTCCTCAAAATCACCTTTGACAAGTCAGACATCATCTCATGCCTTGCCAAAACTTCCAACAACTTCAGTCTCCCTCCACACACATCTCCTTTGAACACCACATCAACCATTTCACAAGAACTGCCTTTTTTCTATCTAAAAAATATTACCCATCTCCGCCCATCACTCCCCGTCTCAGAGGTTAAAATTTTCATCCATGCCTTCAATACCTCTAGACTCAATTACTTTAACGGCATTCTTTATCGCTCATGGTCCAGTCCTCAACAAACTCCAGCACATACAGAGTTCTGCTACTCAGCCACCCCAGTGGACGCCCCAGAACCTCCCTGTCCTTCAACATATTCATTTCAAAGATCTCCATAACCAAGTGTCATGCCACCTCCCCAACCGACTCTACCGTCCGTCACGTTCTTTCTGCAGCCAACCCCCTGTCTCCAGCACACTGTGGCTGGAGACAGGCCACAGCGTGCTGTGGCCAAACACTTTGTTAATCTTTTGAGATATCTAGAAATACAGGATATCTGTTGTTTTCATAGCTTCTGCCAATTACATCAGGTAGTCAGTATTGAACATGTTAAAAGGGCCAGACGGGTCTCGACAGGCCTTGTTAGATTGTCTGCAGCCTCCGCCTCTTTTGTTTCCATGGGGTTATTTATTTTTCACCACATGCAGCCAAAACCTACTCTGCACCTTTACTGACGATTACCATGGTCAAGATTATGTTTAAGACAGAGTAACCGTTTTCCTTTTTGACCAGAATAAAACTCCTAGCTTTAGCCAAAACACAGGCAACTATGATATAAAATATTGTTTACATTTATGAGAGCGTAACCAAAACAGATTTACAGATTTATATTAAAGTTTACACTCCAAAAACTGTATGAATAACAAATATTAAAATATTTAATATTTAAAAAGTCTAGTTGGGAAATAGTCAGTGTGTCAAAGTGTTTTCTTACATGCTAAAATATTTGAACAATAGAACCTCAATTTATACATATCAATAAGCTGGTATATTCACAGAATCACTAAACATCTCTTATAATTTACTTAAGTTTATTTCTCATTCATACTGTACATCCAAAATATTTTTTTTTAAATCACATTTAAAACAAAAGTATTGCATTGTAATTTAAACCATGAGACCATTAGGATGGTAAATATTTAAAACAAAATCAGAGCATGCCAACAAAGCCACTCCTCACATTTTATCACCTCCTACTCAAGTTAAAGCTCTTTAACTCAAATGCACTCAAACAAGATGTAATCTCCTTTTCTTTTACAACAATCTTCTGCAAAGCCGCTTATATTCACAGAAACAAAATTAGCATGTGCATGTTAAAGGTATGAAACTCATTTACTGAGATTTACAGCAAAGCTCTGGGTTTTAGGCACCAATTCTACTGATCGACTGTTTGCTCAAACGTTAATGCACTACATTTAAACCAAAAGGAAAAGTGCTCAAAGGGTTCACCGGTTATGATCTGGCAAGTTTTGCGTTACAGGATGAAAAGGGGTAACAACAGCTCCTTTTTTGCTTTTTAGTTCAAATAAGTGTGGTTGTAAATGGAAATAACTTGAATCTGTATCACGTCAGTGAAACAAATCTAAGACGACAACACAGGCAAGTGGGTTCTGTTACAGTGATGACATAAAATAAAATCTGGATCGCATTTTCCTGTCTGGGCCGAGACCATCTAAGGAGTTCTCCGTTACCACTGCTAGGTGTCTGACAGAGGTGATCCATAATTTCACACATGAAGCTCGTCAGCCAGATTGTCTTGAAAAGCTGCCAAATGCTCTCAAAATTTTAATTTTAGACCAACTCTCTACTATTCTACAAAAAGGTCTTCCACCCAACAAGGAAGACTTCTTTTTACACAGGAAAATATTTATAGGAAAACTTACATTTTTTTTGAGTGGTTGTGTGGAGTACTCATGAGAAGAAAGTGTATAACTTGCAGTTGATGAACAGAACACAAACCCAGCATGAAGAATCTGAAAAAAACCCTGGTGAATTAACTCAAAATGATGTTTTCAATTTGTTCTCCAGCGAAATTTACTCTTGCTTAGGCCACGTTCAGAGTTGCTCTTAGTTTGACTAAAGCAACTCTAAGAGAATGTGGCATGAGGGACAATGAGAGTCCCTCGTGCCACATTCAGGAAATTGAAGTCACATGGATCAATACGCTTCATAAAACCCCACTTAAAAAATTCAACGTTTAAGGTTTTTAATGCCTAAATGTAGAACTTTATTGTTAATCAATTAAAATCTATGAATGTTTAGTTTTGTTATGTTGCCAATTTCATTTACAAAGAGCCTGCCAATTGATGTTTAACCAGCAGGTGCAAATGTATGGAGTCTTGGTGAACTTGAAAGGCAGTGTATGGTATTCTTCACAAGGATAAACTCAGTTTGAAATGTTAAAACACCTCGTGCTTCTATGTCATTAACCCATGACTTGTCTGAAATACTTACCTTGCATTGTAAAAAGGTCAGTTAGGAGATTCACACTGAACTGCTGCTTCTGGCTCTAAATCCCACGGCGATAACGGCACAAGCAGAAGCAGCCTCATCCTGCAAATGTTAACCCGATAGGGCACCACGCGAGGAGAACGGCTACAGTTTATTGATTTTAAAGTGAAGTTTGCATGGACTGTTGTCACAGAGAGGGTCCATTAAGCATGAGTGGGCTTATGCAATAAGCGGCTACAGCAGAGAAGTAAGAAGAAATCCACAGAGGAAAGCGTACTGTGGATTTGCCACTGAAGCAAAGGAGCAAAACAACAAAAGGGGGAAGTCACTGTTTTCCCACTGTGGGGCTAGCCACTGGGTCCCTGCTGCTGCTTGTCCTGCCTGTGCCGCTCCAACCACTGTGAGATCTGCTCTTTGAGCTCCGTGTTTGGCTTGATCTGGTCCATGGTGAGAGGACTGCGGTTGAAAGGGTCGGTTTGGTCGCTGCACAGAGGACATTATAAATAACAAGAAGTCACACGTTGAGCAATTCAATTTTCAATTTCTGCATTCACAGTTTTTAGGAGTCGTTCTAACGTCAGAAAAATGGTTTATAGTACAGTGAAGGGCAAATATTATGCTTTATCTTAATATAAAAAATAAATGTGAACATGAAACATAAATTACAGATCCTTTCAACACTAAGATTTGTGACTTTGTTCTTTAGAAAAACTAAGTGTTTTTCTCTTTAACTCTCATTTCAACTTTTGGGTTGATTAGACAGTGGATTTCTCCTCAACCAAAGAGAAAAGTCTCTATTCTATATATTTATTAATTTTTTGTCCCAGGATGGGAATCCTGGCTTCAAGGGAAACAACTTCCTTCAGTAATTACTTTAAGGGAATGAATTGTCTGTGGCACAACGCGGTTCATGTCATGATGAAGCCACATTGCTTGAGCAGTCAGCAGGCAAGCGAACCGTTGAGTCAACCACACATGTTGTTTGTGAGCATGAAGTTTCTTTTTGTTTTTAACTTGTATTTGATCACTGTCTGAAATGAATATCTACCAGTCTGTGGATCATGTTACTAAATAAATCAATAACTCATTGTATAGCCACAATAAGTAGCTGCAGCAGCAACTCAATTTTCCCCTCAGTCTCAGCCAAATAAATAGCAGCTTATATATTAGCATTCTGACTTCCTTAGGAAACAAAACATGCAGCAATAGTGATGCTTTTGGGGCTAAAACAACAACCACAAAATGGCTCATTTGTATAAATCAGGCTCTTCTGGTGATGCAGTGTGCCGATGCTGATTTGAATCAGGGTAACAATGTTGGTCAAAATTGTAGCAAAAGTTAAAAAATTTAACCTCAATTCTACCAGAAATGTAGAATTTTTGTTTGTAATTTGGTCACAATCAGCACCGTAGATTAATATACAGCATGAATCAGGATATTTTCAGACTGCGTAATCCCTGAGTCAAGACACAACATTAGCAGTTAGCTTGCAGAAATCAGGCGAGCGACACAATGTGCTGGATTGGTGTTGTGTCACAGCACGAACGGATCAGGGCGGTACGGAGATCATGCTGGAAGAGGAACTGTTTCACTCTGCAGAAATGAACTGTGTGATCTGGTGAACAGATCATTTGAGTGAACTGATTCTACAGATTCAACACACTCAAATGAAGTGCCGTCCCATCACTCATCTACAAAAGAAAAGACTGTAAAAATGGCATTTAAACAAATGAGTGACATTTTTTCCCCCAGACGTTACGAACCTGAGGAGATGTCTTGCTATAGTGGAACGATCTACAGTAACATTAGAAGAGGGAAGAAGAACAGGATCCAGCATCAGGGTGGACATGATGGGGTCCAAGAATTCATCAGGAGCATCTGCATACGTTTCCTCTTCTTGCTGCTGCCTGTCTGCATGGGACTAAAAACAAAGTGACCCATGAAATAAATAAATGAATAATTACTGTTTTTTCTTTTGTTTTTTTTATTGACCACTGAAACAAAATCATTTCTGTCATCCTACAGGAGAAAAAGATACCTTAATTTTATCTGCCAGGAGTCCAAACGCCACAATCATGTCACCAGGCTTGTTGATCTTCTTTAGCACACGGAGAGTCTGGGAGAAAAGTGTCGGCGAATACGATCGTCCATCCTTCGGGACTGTGGCACAGAAATTTTCCTCATCACTGCAAAAGACAAACGCGTCATGTTCAAATTTCACTCCAAAGTTCGAAATCCATCTCTCCCACATGGAGAAAACACAAATTTTAATGCTCAACAAAGTGTCAATAAAAACAGCAAAAATACATTCTGTAAGAAACTCTTTACTTTATCAGATTTCAATTTATGACAGACGAATCTTTGTGACGTACCCCAGGTTCAGGTAGATTGTGCAGATGTCAGAAACGAGCTGCTGTGGCTTAAAGTCAAACTCGCTGAAGTCCTTGACTTTAAGTGCACCCATCTTTGGACCAACCAGGTGCTGCAAAAAGTAGTTCAACATCGAGATGATCCTCTCGGCCAGAAATGGGTGCACAAAGATGCCCTTGATCTCTGAGCGAGAGATGGAGACGGAACAAAAGCAAAGAAGAATAAATTATTTAGGAGACACATCGCCTAGTTAACCTTTTGAAAAACATGTAAGATCAGAAATACTCTAATTTCTAATTCCAACACATCTTTCTGTCTTTTAGGTGAGTTTTGGAGGAAAATTATTGAACCAGGAAAAGAACACTTAGGTAAGCATCACAATCAATTTTTAAAACTCTCAGCCTGATTTTGCATCCATGTCCTCCAAAACTGTTATTGACCAAAAACACAATTTAGCTATTCTAACTAATCTAAATATAAAAGGTTTCCACCCTTGACATTGATGTTCACAGTCTGTAATAGCTGTAGCCATGAGTATGGCTGTAATGGCTGCTACAGATTCCTGTGACTGTGGGACGTCCCCAGTACAAATACTCTCTTCCCTAGTTGGTGTTGGTATTTTATCTGGGGACCAGATTCTGTCCAATTAGGGTTTAGGGCTGCCAGTGAGCATGACATTTTTTTGAACTTAAATATAGAGAAATGTGTTTTTTTCCAACTCAAAAAAAGAAAAAGTATCAATGACCCAGAATACTGCCAACGGCAGTAACACTTTATTTAAAAAAATGTCAAAACTTTCTTTCTGAAGGACAATTAAGGTAAATGTTTAGTTTAATTTAGTTTGGCTTATTTATTTATTGTAAAGATTTCAAATACTATAATATACATTTAGATAACTATTTATTTAAAAAGGAGGTAGCCAGAAGTATAAACTTAACTTGACTGTGCCCCCTTTCTTTTATGTGTCTTTCTTTACACATTATTCTTTTTTTAAAAAAAAACATATTTGATACAAGGTGCAATACTTAAAAGTCATTCTAAAACAATATTTTCTCTTGCTCTGAGACTACAGATGGAAACTAACAAGCTAAATCTGGTGCAAAGCATCTTTTATTAAAGTTTATTGAACATTATCCCAGTTACGTAAACTAATAAACTAAATTTACCTACACTATTGAAGGATCATTGAATTATAAAACGTCTCTATAGTTGTTTGGTGGATGTCTCTTAAAATTTTCAGGTAAAATTTTATTATTTGAATATTTGGGGAGATTACATTTAATAAGGGTTAAATGTGTTGTTTTTTTTTTTTATCCTGCCTGACCTGAGGTAAGGAAGGCCAGTGTGCCGATAGTCTCATTGGACATGATGTTGTGGAAGCGTCCCAGTTGTCCAAACATCTGCAGGCTCGACTCTTTTTCTCTTCGGGCATCAGGGGTCAAGCTTTCCCACTCTCCTCTGTCACGCTCAAGCTGCAGAATCTTAATTTTACTCAAGTACTACAGAAAAACAAAATGAAAACTGAGTTTAGTTATTATGACTGGGGTTCCCAGTATATATTAAACACAAGGAGTAAATGTGCTCTCATGTATTGTATATTGAGAATTAATTTCCATCAGCCCCACCTGAATAGCCTCATCCAATAAGAAGATGGCATCATTCATGAGCAGGTTGAGGAACCTGAGGAACAGAGGGGGGTTCATGGCCTCCAGGTTCTCGGATGCATAGTTTGCCAAATGCTGAAACAAGCATGAAAAAGGCATAAAATCTTATGCTTTTTAAAATTAGAAACATTTTAATTCATACTCCCATTTAACTAACATCTTTCTTACTTTTCAGTGTGTTTAGAACACTGAACAATTTAAGAAAGCATCACTGAAACTAGAAAATGATGTTTTTGCTCCCCTTTATTTATTCTTTGTTAAGGTTTTTATTCCTCTGGAATTACCCTTAAAATGATCAAATAGATTATCAGAGTTCATCTGCTCTGTGACCAAACATCTACATTTTCAAATTAAAAGCCGGCCAGATCATCAACTCTGCATTACCTTTGAAAGCTTTACACCAATGTCAGCTATGACCGTCAGCAAGACAGTTAAAGCTTATTTCCATGCCGTTATCCCAACCACGACGTTCGCCTCTCCTGCTGTCTTTAATTACCGAAGTGAATGAGACCAAATTTAGCTTGCTATGTTTGGATCAGCTAGCAATCTCTTATTTCTTTTTATTACTGCTGTGAAGCAAACAAATGTTCAAAGGAATTTAACTGAGCTGAATTAAACGGAATCGAATTAAACATAGCTGAAGAGTTATGAACAAAACTGAGCTCTCTTAAACAATGCATGAACTAAACTGAGCGAAACTGAGTTGAATCACAAAGTAATATTCTGTGTAACATCAATTACGGGGCTTAATGATGCTATACTGGGACAGCAAAGCAACCAAACTGGAAATCATACAAGAACACTTCAAAGTCAGAAAAGCATCCGAGTGTCTAGTTATTAAGTAATACCAATCCTTTTACATAAAAATGCAAGGTAGGTAAGGTTCAGACATCATTTGTTTATTCACCTTGATGCTCTCTCTATAGCTGTCTTTGCTCCACATGTACTTCAGAATCGGATACATCGGTCTCCTGTAGTTGAATTTCTGTTCAAACTGATGAGGGTCACCTGGGTAAAAATGAAAAAGAAAAGTTAACGAGCTAAACTCTACTTGTTTTACACCAAGCAGGTTCTCGTATTTTCAGTGGAACTCACAGGTAAACCCGCACAATTAATCCAAACTCACAGATTCCGTGAAACATCCAACTTTGATCCAGATCTCGTTTTCAGCTCTGACTTGTCTTTTTAGACGAGGCTAATTTAATTGTAGCCTTAAATAATTGTTTAAAATCAGTAGTAATGGCAGAAATACATCATACAGGCGGTTCCACTAGATAAAAGACGTGGACAAATTTAACCCTAGGACATGAACTTTGACTTACCTGTAAATTCAATGTCAACAAACACAGTGATGAGGGCCTCAGCCAGCTGAGGTGCATGGGCGTAGGAGCAGAAAACTTTCTCCCTGTGGAAAACGATGGGCTGAGCAGCACCAGGAGCCAGCGGCTCCATGTGAGGCATCACGGCTTCCAACACTTCTGCAAGCTTTGCTCTTAAATGGGGATTCTTCATCCTGGTTCACATTTCAAACATGGGGATCACAGAAACAAGTTGAAAGCTAAATATAGGGCTGAAACGAGATATATATATATATATATATATATATATATATATATATATATATATATATATATATATAGATATATATATAATATAGCATTTAAGACACAGTATACGTATTTTTCTTTAAACCTGTACAACTCAGAATGGCTCCAGTGGCAGTATTAGCTTCACAAAAACCAGATTCTAAAAAACCCTCTTATTAGGGACCTTTTGCATCCGATTATTAATCAGTTAACCTATAAAACAAGCAACAAATCAGCCCTACATTGTATTGATGCCAAATCAAGCAGAAAGGCCAGAGCTTTTCACATGTTAATGTTAGAAGGATCTATTTAGCTGCAGACGCATCTTTTGCTACAGATGATCAAGTGCTCACTGTAGGAATCTTGTTGCATTTTCGGTAAGAAGATTTTGGTTTTCTTATTCGAAAAAGGAATTACTGATTTTAATTATTAGTATTTTTATGTAAAACAAGTTTAAGTGTTTACATGAAAAATCTGCAGAACATATCAATTTCTTCAAATCTGATTCACCAATTAATCGTCAGGATAATCGATCAATAAAATAATCGTCACGTACTTCTCCACGTTTCCCATGAAGACAGTTATGAAGTTAAGGATCTGCTCCAGACTTTCCGCGGAGGTCTCCAAGATCTCGTCTGCAAAGCGGTGCAGGAAGATGAAGAAGTCTCCGATGTTTTCTGCAAAAAACTCTGACAAAAATAGTCCAGGTTCACTCACGGCTGTTGTGTTCAGAGACTTTCAGCTTTGCTCAATGAGCGTGTTCTGAGTATCTAACCACAGCCACATTACACGAACAGCTGTAGCCATTTTAAAATTCCTCACAGAGATGGCCTTTCTGATATTACTCCTCTGCCAAGCCTCTGACTCTGACGTACCTGGTATGTAGCAGAGCCTGGTGTTGTTCAGGGATGCCAGGGGAAAGCTGAGTGCTACATGTTCGGGCCCGTGGTTTCCCATGCTCAGCTGAACAAGCAGAGAAGCAGTGGAAGCTTGCAGGTTAAGGCAATATTGCAGCATGATGGGCTGCGTCGTGGCAGCTTTGGTTGACAGATACACGATCATCAGACGCTCAAACTGCTCCAGGAGCTGATCGGACAGCGGGCTCTCCATGCGCTGGGCGTCCTGCCAGGTCACCTGGAGCCGATGGAGTGACTGGTTCATCTTGACCATCTGCTCATGGAGTCTGGGCAGACGCACACATGCCACACAAATACAGGATTTAATACAGAAAGGGAAAAAACATTAAAGCGTTTTCACAAAAATTGGGAAATTGCTGTCGTAAGATACTGTGAAGTGATTCGTACCGGTGAAAGCCAAGATGCAGGGTGAGCTGTGTGAAGACGAGGTTTTCAGTCAGCAGGGAGTAGGATGGTGCAAACTCCACCTCCTGCTGAGGGGGCAAAGGGATCAAGCAGGTCTCCTTCTCAAGACCTGGTAAAGGAATATTTACCTTGTGATTAGTATCAATGCTGACAATTGTTCCTTCAAAAACTACAGGCATCCGCTGCACCAAAACAAATTCATAAAGTGCTTTACAAAATATTCAGACCCCTAAAACTTTTTCATATTTTGTAACTTTACAACCACAAACCTTTATGTATTTTATGAGAGAAGATTATATGTAACAAATGGACAGATTTGTGACTTTCAAAATGCGAGTGTCTTTGGGTGCTTTCACGCAGCAGGGTTTGATGCTCACTTCCAACAATACATATTGTTTTCTTTGTGTGGTTGTTCAGGCTACTAATTAAATGAGATGTCAACTTCACTTGTATGTGTGAACGGTTTACGACCCGCAGTGACCTGCGCCAGAAGTTGTGGGATTGTGAAATGCTTCACTGACACAAACTTCTTCCGTAAGTTGACCATGAAAGTCTGGCTCCTTCTGGTGCAGAATTAGGTCAGATAAAATGCGACATGTCCGTTTACGCTGCATATGCTTTGAAAACGATCAATTAAGTATTCAAATTAGCATCACATATGCAAGTGGCACAGATGTTGTGAGATGAAAGGATCAGAATCGGGCTGTTCGGACTGCCGTGAAATGTCAGATATAGGTGACATATGAGCAAAAAAAAGTGGATTTGGGTCACATTTGCCTGCTGTGTGCTTCGGTGTAAATACATGTTGCATCTATTTTCATCCTATGGCACAATTATGTGCTTGTTTGTGCAGGTCTGTCACATAACATTCCAATTAAATCCATTAAAGTTTGTTGTGACGAGTCATGAATGTGGAAAAAGCTCCAGGAGCAGAGTATGAAAACCTTGACATCTCGTATAATGACCTCTTGCGTGGATGCTGCGATTACGCCGGTCTTCTTCGCTCATGTCTTTGAGAGCGCAGTATGTCGGGTCAAAGTCTAGCAGCTTGGGTGAATGGGGCTTGCAGAACGGCTGGCACAGCTTCAGCAGAGCGGCCCCCAGGTTGAGGAAAAATGCATCGGAGGCGAACATTTGGAAGAAGAGCTCGGGCACCTGGTTGGCCCATATCTTAGTACGACCTGCGTTCGCCTGCAGGCAGCCGCCCAGCCAGGTCAGCAGCAAGTGGCGTGTCTCACTGGACCGCTGCAGCAAACTCTTCAAGATCTGGTACTGTTTTTCATGAAGTTGACCCATAAACTGCAACAACGGGAAGGCAAAGCTTAGTTTCCTTCTTGTAAAAATTCTAACAAAACAATCTGATTATGACCATGTACCTGGTGAATGTTGGCTTCTTGGGTCTTTGTTTGCTGGGCACTGGAGCGAGAAGGGTTCAGAAAGTAGCCATGCCCCTCTACAACCCCCGGGGTTTTCAGCAAGCAGGAGATGTTAAAAATCATCCCCAGCAGGCTGTGCTGGTACTGCAGACCATTAGCTGGGTCTTTGGGCTGAATGTGCTCCATCAACACCTGCAAACACCAAACAGGAACAGACGGGAATGATACTAAAGGACGGCCTCGTGGAAAGTGTGGCTCAGATTACACGTCTGGTTTTGTCTTCTGACCTTGGCGATGTCGTTATTGTGACAAAAATAGAGGAGAACATCCAGGTAGTTGTAGAGCAGAGGCTGGCAAAGGTCTAAGTCTTTGATGCGCCCCTGGTAGATATCAAAGACCGGAACGATCACCTCCTCAAAGGTACGCACCTCTTGGTCAGACAGTAAGCCGGCAATGACCTCCTCCACAAACTTAACCCCCTCCCCAGGCTCTGAAACACCAGGAGTGGTGGAAAGAATATTTTACTGAGCGCAGACGAAGATGAAAGGAAAACCGACACAGTCAGAACTCTTAACTCCAAAGATGGACCTACGTGCTGCTCTGAAACTTTCAAGCCACAGGTCAAGAAGCTGCTCGTAGATGTTCTGGTTGACGTAAATCTCTGGGGTGAGCAGAGCGGTGCGCGCGTTGGACACCGTCAGGTTCTTGCAGCGTATGGCAAATGAATGTAATTTTTCTGGGACTTTTGTCAACTGGTGCAAAGACAAAAAGGAAATTCGTCAAATTACTTTGGAAGATGGGAGATGGGTGATGCTTATGCTCCAGTAAAGAGTTTGAGGATTCTTTAAAGGAAAAAAAAAAAGAGCACCTCCTCTTTTGCCCTCAGGTAAGAAGCAAAGAGGTAAGGGATGGCACATTTCTCTCCAGCGTCCCGGTCAGCCGACAGGTTCACTGTATTGCAGGAGGTCATGCATATGAGATGGTTTCCTGGCTCCAGGAGCAGCAGGCGGTTGAACAGAGCCTAAAGGGGAAGTAAAAACACCTCTGAGCTCATTTCATTCATGTTTCTGAGAAATACATTGTTACAAAATGAAATGCTCTCTAAACTGAATCAAAATCAATGGAAACAGCATGCTGCTTAAGCATTTTTACAAAATAATATATGATTTAAGGGTGCACGAATTGCAGTTCTCTGGCTGATCATCAATTACAGATCTTCAAAAATGCTGACCTGGCGATTTGAAGTCTTTCCAACATTACATTTTATGCCTGAAATGTTGCTGAAGAGCAAGGAAGTCGTCAGTTAGCAACAATGGGGTGACTATTATTGACTACAAACATGCAGACATGACCTGGTGGGCCGGCCTGTCAGTCAAGACTCTCTCTGAGTTTTGGACCTTTGTTGAGGTAAATCGGTGGATGAAATTGGCTCCACATGTAAGTATCGGCTGATCACGATCTCCCAAAATTAAGGAAATCGGTGCCGATAACTCAGCAGGCTCTAATTAGATCATATGATATTTTCTGTGGCTTTTGTCAATAATTCAAGAAAACTACCAAAAGGAGATATAATGATGACTAGAAGAGCATCTAGTTTTTTGTCCCTCAGTAAGATAGTTCCTGGTATACAGCAGCCAACAGGTGACAAATAAAGGCACACACTGTATATGAAATGCTAGTTAAAAAGAAAAGCCAGGAATAAACCAGACATTTCAATTGAAACAGGTCTTTACAAATTGTGCTATCTATCATTTTCAACATGGTTTTCAACCTGCTCTACGTTGTCCCTGTCCAGCCAATCTTGGCCGTCCAGATCTGCAGCCATATCTTCCAGGTAAACGCATCGAGGAGGGATCCCATTGCCTCCTTTCAGATTGGGGTCACCTAATGTGAAAAAAAGAAATCCCAAAATGAAAATATTTTATATATTTTAAACTTGACATAAAGTAAAGAATAAAACAAGACAAACACAACTTTATTTCGGAAGTAAATCAAATCTACCTCCCTCCCAATAACAAGCTACACTGACTAGCCTTTTTATGAAGATATTATGGCAGCAGATCAATTCATTCAGGCATCAAGATGTGGGATTCAAGGAACCTTGAACATCTCTCTGGCTTACAGAGAATGATCCAAAAAAGTGCAGTTTTGTGGACAAAAAAAAATCCTTGTTGATATCAGATGTCAGAGAGCGACAAACTGGTTAGAGGTGATAGAAAGGTTTCACTAGCTCAAAGAACGACCGCTTACAAGATATGAACCTGGAGGAGAAGCTGCTCCGGCAGCAGCAGAAGCCTACACCCAACGCTACTCCTGTCTGCCAAGAACAGGAAATGAGGCTATAACTCACACATGCTAGCAAAACATTACCAGATTGGAAAAGCATTGCCTAGTTCAATAAACTCAAATAGTCAAATAATAGGGTCAGAATGGGGCGATGTTATGTATTTTCCAGGCACATAGTTCGATTCTATAACACAGTCAAGTAATTGTGTCGCTGTTATGAAAATGCTGTATGAAACCTAAAAGAAATTTTACTTTGCAACATAGCTGTATCTGACCCCTTGAAATTGGGCCTCTTCCTCTTTAAGAAGCTCCAACCCCTTCCGAAGCCTATACCATCACACCAATGGTCCTCCATTTCAACTTTCAACCGCTCTTAGGAGTGTGAGAAGTAGTTTGTATAATGAACTCAACAGACGACCACTTCCACAAGTTGTTTGGTAGCTGCTGCTAGTCTGAAGGAGCTGAGTGCAGGAGTTGCAGAAGAGGGGATCTCTGTATGGGAGGGAATTCAGCTGGAGGCTCCGAGGTTGATAAATAGGCAACACATCGTGTGAGCAAACACTTATGGTGCACTCACACCAAACACGTTACGTGCGCTCAACGCAGATGCTTCATATTTTTGCTCTACACCTAGCGTTTGGTGCGTCTGGTTTGCATTCAAAGTCTATGTGGAGAAGCGTCAAGGGCTCCTCCACAACTCTACTTGTTGTTTTTCATTTCTGCCCTATTTGTCGGACGCGCTTTATGTGTCAAATGCTTCAAATCGCGCCAGGCTACACGCGCAAAAACGTGCCACGACGGGCCCCATCCATGCTTTGGTTGTCATATCTCCCTCTGGTCCAGCATCTTTGGGTTGTGGTGAAAGGGACTCCTGATATAAAACACAAAGAAACCAAAAGCACAACATCTATTCACAACACAGAGGTGAAGACTCACTCATGCAGGAAATATGTGTGGAGTGCAGGCGGCATTCGGGGGGATGGCTGGAGGTCCAATAATACATTTTCTGAACATCATGACTCATTTTTGAACATTCTGTGTGACGAGAGGCCCAGCCGGCTCACAGCAAGGACATGCAGTGGAGGTCTCTGTGTCATCTGTAAGTGCAATGACTCATTTCTGCCTGGCAAGTTTGGCTTTTAAAAGATAATGAACTGCATCTAAGAACGTCCCCAGAGCAAAACAGACCCCGCAACTATTTATGATCAGTCTTGTCATCAGCAAAGCCTCTAGCTTTCAACTGTGCTTTTCATGTGAAAGAAATACCTCCAGGGAAAACATCTCTTCCTGGTAATATTCAATTGATTTACTTTTTAACTGCATTTGACAGACTTGTCTCGTCTCAGTTGGAAAATCGTCCGACTCAGAAGAATACCTCAGCAACCGTGATCTCAGAACAGAGGACTTCCCTGAGATAATGCTAGAGTTAATACCAAACAATACACACTAATTACTAAGTACTTCTTGGTTTTTGGATAAAACATATCTTCCAAGTACTGGAAGATTTTACCAACTAGCGTCACCACTAGTAATCCAAATGCATTTTAAAAGCTGCCAGTCACCATTGACCTTCTGAAAACATGACACATTCATCACAATATCAGAACTCCAGGCTGCGAGTGTTTTAACTCAGCAAATTTTAGCTCAAAATAATCAGCCTGTACTCACTGTTATCAAGTGTGATTAGAAATATTCTCTGGATCATGTGGTTGACATTGAGCTGTTCACAAAGCTCCTGCCGGGACCGGAAGGAGCGACTGATTTCTGCTATGGAGTCGTTGTCGTCGACGCTGTCAGTGACGGAGGCCTCCGACTCTGAGTAGCTTCCTCCCGACTCCTCCGCTGCGACAGCAGACAGACAGAGGTCATATGAAAAGATTGTATTGACTTTGGAAGCTTAAATTATTACTAATTAACCTCTTAATACGTTTGTGGGATTGAGCAGCAGAGTTGATTATGTGGGTTGTGCCAATGAAAAAACATGCAAATCCTCTCAACTAATGCCAAAACAGTTTTTGGTGGAGACAGTGTAATGATGTGGAGTGGCAAAATTATTCACACCTCAGGAAGATTTACTGTAAAAGATACTTTCATTCAGCCAAGAAGTTTGTTTCTGATAGAAAACAACACAATATCTCCCCAAAGCTAATAAAACTGTGTAAAATCAGCATCAATTTAAATAAATAAATAAATAAGCTTACACGTAAACTTACATTCAAATAGGAAATGGCATGTGAAAAATTAATTCTACCATTCAAAATAGAAAAAAGATTTATTGACCAACTTTTTTGATGTTTCTGCTGGTATCTCCAAATCTTTGAGGTTGGAAGGCCTCCTTGCCATCACCCTGATTCTTTTTCCACAGATTTAAATCAGCTTCAAACACTAATATCAGTCAATATGATGACACTATTAACCAAACACAAATTAAATGTTGTTTGGAAATGGATAAAGAAGGGTAACACAGAGCTGAATGGCCTCAAGCTCAAACCCATTGAGTTCGCAGTGGAAAACCAACCGTTCGATACTCACTGGGATCTAGCCAGTGAGTATCTAGCTCGATACTCACCAACAAAAGTTGTGAGAACCTAGCCAGATCCACATTGATGTCTGAATAAATCAGTTTATCTGAGACTTGGTGAAGGACAATTTAAGCAAATATTGGTAAACGTGTGTATATTTTAGTCTGTTCCTATGTAGATAAGAGAAAAGGCACAATAGACTGAAACTTGTGCATACAACTCCTGTTTATAAAATTCAGTGAAATTGCACCTTAAACAATACTTTCACACAGGGAGAAAAACAGCTCAAAATGAATCATTAAAAGCTTCAAATCCATTTATGCAAATTGTAAGTGTGTATGTAAAGAAAGTAGGTCATTAAATAAAAAAAATAGTTTTAAAAATGTAATAAAACCCAAATATTCCTCCAGTCAGGAGTTCTACAGTAAAACAAGTAACTGTAATTCTACAGATTAACTGTAGAATTACCAGTGAGGTAATTCTACAGTTAAACTGGTAAAAGTTGAATACATTAAACTTTTAGCAGCCAATGAAATTACATTTTAAAATCTGGGACTTTATTTGGTTAGTCTGAATTGTTATTACCACTGAACAACCAGCATAAACAACATATGCTGCAGAAGTTTTGCTAAAAGCTGCTGTGACTTTTTTAATTTATGAAGAAACAGCAGAGATGAACTGAGGAACCCAGCAAGGTCAAAACCACTAACTTAAAAGTGGAGGAATACTGAACAAAACCTCTAAAACTGTGTCACTGAAACAACAAGTTTGAAATAATGTCTTCAATCCTTCAAAAATAAATACATAAAAGCATGTTTATTACCTTTATCCAACTTCTCCACAGAAATAACACATCAGAAAGGCAACAAACAGTTCTGAACTCTACATTCAGTGTGAGGATTTTGTAATGGACTGGCTTTTAACTCTACTCACATGGTGGTTTAGAAGAATGCTGTTGAGGGTTTTGGCTTGATGCAAACTGCCTGGCATCAGCCAGCGAGGAGAAGAGGGCAGCGAAAGGGGTTGCAGGAGATGTTGTGATTGTTGTTGCCCTGGTCAGTCATCTCACTGGGGCTCAACACTCACTCCATTTAAGATCCCAGCCTTTAGGAGCAATGCAGAAAGAGCAAATGTTGATCAAATAAATCACACGTGTCAAACTCAAGGCCCGTGGGCCAAATCCGGCCCGCCATAGCTTTTTATGCGGCCCTCTAGATTCTAGACTAAACACTAAGTGAACTTAAATATGTAATTAATCAAATCAATGATTGATTGCATATCAATCATTGATATCTGTTCACTGCCAAATTATATCAATCAGTCCCTCCAGTTTCTTGAGAATTTTTGTGGAAATTCATGTAAAAATCAACAAATCCCTCCAATTCTTTGTGCTAATAATTGGGAGTTTATTGGAGATTTTTCTCAAAAATTGTCAAAAACTTTCTTGTATCAAAATAGCCTTAATCGATGTCAGATTGTAGTCCATGATCTATTCAGCGAGTAATAAAAGTCACATTTACCGTCATAAATAAGCAAAACTGCTGCAAATGTTTCCAAATTAGCACCATAAACGCTTTGATTTTTATTGCAAAAAAATCAGAAATCCTGGGGGGACTGAAAAGCAATTCAATAATATTTTAGAATTCATTGATATTTTAAAGTTCGTGAACAAGTTTTATCAATACATTCTGACACAACCGGCCCTTTAAGAGAATTCATGATCTTGATTTGGCCCAAAACGAAAATGAGTTTCACACCCCTGAAAAAAAAAATGAGCACATAAGTAATGCCTGTGGTCCAGATGCCATGTTAATGTTATCACAGCCTCCAACTAACATGTTTCGCATGGAGGCCAAGAAGCTCCATTTGTATTGAAATCCTGTGACGTGACCCTCAGGTGCAACATTCTTTTCTTTCCTCTTTCTCATCTCTGACTCCATCACTGTTAAGTTCAGCATTTTGACCAAAGTTATTTAGTGTCTGCAGTGAGACTCCACACATTGGATCAGCGTGTAAAATGCCACACTACAATTATTTTGTAGAACAGTGTGTAATTTTCCTTCCACTTCACGATGACACGCCATCTTCTGTTGGTTGAGCACATAAAATAAAACAAAACAGTCAAGCTTGTGGTTGCAATTGAACACATTTTCAAGGTTATGAATATCCTGCAAGTTGGTGACAACCTGGACAAATGTGTTTTCATAGTGTGCTCAGAAAGTTTGGACCTCCCTTACTTAAAAAAGCGAAACGATCGTGACTCAATTTGAGTTGGTGACAGTGACTTGCTTTATACGTCATGTTCTGAGCTATCGCTGTAAGAATGCTGCCGTTAGCACCGAGTTCACCAACACGAACTAATGAAGCGTTTGTTGGAAGCTGACAAAAGCGAACACCGTCACAAAACACCGCTCAGACGAACCCGTTATTGAATACATGCGAAGGTTTTCGACGTGAAACATGGGAGAATCCACCAAATGTAACAGAAGGACCTGAACGTTCACTGCTGCTATCCGACATGCTGCTCACCTGTCAACTGATTAACCGTCGCCTCACGACATTAGCCACTTTAAACAAAAACTCCCGCGTTTATTTTCTCTTTTAGATTTATTCCATGTTACTCTAGAGACGGAATAACAACCACGAAGCAGCTTTGAAAGCAGAGGCAGGTTTCGACGGTTGACACTGCTTAGCTAACTGGTTAGCAGGTGGCTAGTTAGCTCTTACGTGGAGCAACAAGCTAAACTGTCATGCCGTCTCCACGGATCGACTTCAGCGCTTGTTTAAACTCTCAACGCAATGACGTCGCGTGTTTTCAGTCCACGTAATGTGTATAAACAATATAGAGAGCTGCCGTACCTGTTTGGTAAGCAGATGTTGGATTGTTTGGTTAGGGTAAAAAATGCTACAACGGAGCCAGGGGGGGCATTTCCTTAGTGTACAGAAACGTCATCCATGTGAGACAACGTTAAGGCGACTGGTTGACACGGCACGCAGTAGTGCAGCAGTGTAATTCACAGAGCTCATTTAGTGGCGTGGGACAAAATAAAAACCGCGGCCACCACTTAATAACATTATTATTACAATGGTAATAATGGACAAATTTGATCTAATTTCGTTGTATTTCAATCTGAGAATCAATTAAAGTCCCATTCTTCAGGCACTTCCGGTTGGGCATGGAGCCATTCCTTGCTGGAGATACTTAAAAAGCAGGGGCCACGATACACAAGCATTACACTGACCTCAGGCCCCCTTTGCCCTGCATGCTTTAGGTGTTTCCCTGCTGCCACACACCTGGATTGAATTTATGAATAATTAACAGGCTTATTTGATGCCTGCAGAACAGGTAATGCAATCATTTGGATCAGCTGTTCTGAAATAGAGGCACATCAAAAACATGCAGAGCAGGCTGTGGGGGTTGAGGACTGGAATTGAGAAGCACTGCCTTCAGGGGAGGTCTTTTGCAAAACAAAATGGGTTAAAAATAAGTTTGCCAAAACGGCAGAAACATAGCCTAAAGGTTTTGCAGAATGTCAGCAGGTGCAAATGGTCGTTCCACAAAGTATTAACTCAGGTGGTTGATCACAAATGCAGGTCACATTTTGTGTGAACATTTTTGAAAACTGTTTTACTGTTTTCTCATTTCACAACCTTACACTACTTTGTGTTGGTCTCTCACACAAATAAATAAATAAAACGTTGAAGTTTGTTGTTGTAACGTGACACAATTTGAAAATGAAATCCCACTGAGGGAAATTTCAGGTGTAACAGGAATGCCAACTTTACAAAAAGTTTGTGAAAATATACAAAACAAGAACAGTAATAGCAATATGCTGTTCAAGATTATGATGTAATACAATGCAATTATTAGATATAGAAATATGGCACGATCAAAACATGCGACTGAGTGCGATGATTTGCATACATAATGTACATGTGCATTGTCATAAAAAACAATAGGCTATTTACAATACAATATATCAGTGCAGCGCAATTATGAGTTATTTATGAGTAAAACAGAGTGAATGACTGTGCAAAGGCCAGTGGGGACGTAAACGCATTGATTTTGGTAGGTTCTGTAGATGTGTCTGCTCTCAGAAAACCATGGTGTCCAATTGGACTTATTTAAAACCTGCAGTGAGTTTAGACCATCAGTAGAGGGAGGCAACACAGCATATCTCTCAAATGGATCATAGTTTTAGAGCTTTGTTCATATTGGCTTTTCATGACAACTAACCTACTTGTTCTTTGAACAAAGCAGTGGATTATTAGTCAGTCTAATTAACCCAGAGGGTGATTACAAAATCCTGAAAACATTTCCATCTGGTATTAATGCTCTCTTGTGGCATCATTAGTTCAGTTAAACTAATCTGCTTGCATTCAAAGTAATACTTCATCTGACACAGAGTCTGTGAAAACCAAGGGACTCTCTTCAGGGATAAACTAATGAATGTGTGCTAAAGGTGGGTTTTATAATACAATTGAATAAAGTCGTCGACTCCATCAGAGCACTACTATATCCAAGCATAAGCATCAAACTACAAAGGGAAATTATGAAAAAGATATTTTGTTCTTGAGAGTTTTTACCAGTTGGAAGTATCAATCAAATAAATACATTATTTATTCTGTTACCAAAATGTGGAAATACTCCAATTGTGTAGCAATCTGTGACACACCATATGTCTGCTCTTAGCATCGTCACTGATGCACTGCAGCATTTTCATTTTAAAATTGTTCTTTATTATTTGGTAAGCAACATTTAATTCACCAGGGATTTGTGGTTATTATAGATTTAATGGAAGAGCTTTATTCAATCCTTTTAGTACCTGGATCAAAGTCTTAGAGCATTACCAGTTTAGCAGGGGTACCATTTGTCCACCTTTGGTCTCTGTTTTAGTTGGGACATTTACAAACCGGATTTGTAGAGTTCTGATGACGACAGCAACAATGATCTAATCACTCTACCTTAGAGAGAAATAAAACAACACTAGAAATCCAAGACGGACATTCATTGTGTTTGCTTAGGCTAGTTACCATATCAGCAGAAACATAGAAACGGATCAGCTGATATCAACCGATTTGTAGTTCAGGAGGGAACTGATTGTCTCTGCCTGATTATATGATCCTGAACAAGATAGGTGGTGCAAGTCAAAGATCATTTGGTTTCTATTATGTCATGTGTACAGTACACGTCCATAAAAAGGGAGTGTGTCATCTCTTCTTCTGAATGAATACTGCTGTCAGTTTTTTCTCAATTCACTCCCATCCAAAACATTGCCTGCTTTATCCATTCCAAAACCAGTTTTAATGTATGTTTGGGATCTTTGTTCCGTTTAAACAAAAAAATGTCAGCCAAACTGTTCCCCTCAGATGTCAGGAAGGTGGTTCAGCAAAAGCCCTGCAAACACCAAGACTCCAGCCTTACACACGCTGCTTGAACACCAGTCGTACAATTCACTGTGAAACCAGTTTAACTTCAATGTGGATCTACAAAGAACAAGCTCCAAAGCTGATGAAAACAAACATTGCTGTTTTTTAAAAACATTTATGCTGTATGCTAGAAATGAAGGATTGAATGAAATCGTTAAAAGCCCAAACTTAGTATGCACATTGTGCCTGTAATGAGAGTTTTTAATATTTTTCCCAAAACTATTTTTTGCAAAACTAAATTAAAGTAGAACCCAAACAATTCCCAACCAGAATAATGTCACCTTTGATCTATTTTGTTTGACTGGAAGGTCAGCTGACCAATTGTCCTTTTTGAAAATTGTTAGAATTTAAAAAAAATAATGGCTTTTTCTTAATATGCTATAAACTCTGAAATGTAAAATGTGCCAAAAACAAAGAAAGTTTAGGAAAACAACAGTTTATGACTGAGTGACTTCAACACTGAGCCGTCAGACACGTCTGCAGCATAACACATATCAAATAAACATAAAAAAAATTAACTTTTTACATAAAAGACAAAGTGAAAATTATATATATATAAAAAAAAATACCTTACTGTACATCTCAGAAGAAAGTAACTTTTTAACACAATCTTCAAAGAACATAAACTTTTACATCCAACTTAGTGGAAATAAATTCAGTGTAGCTGAAAATTAAGTGTTTGATCGTCAAGTTGAATAAACCTAAACAAAAACTTTTCACTGAATTATAAGCGTTGTGTAATTATTATACAGTTTTATATAATAAACAAAATAAGAGATCATGTTCACAATTTGCTAGCCAGTTTCATGAGAATGCAGGTGTTTCCACGCTGTCACAGCTTAGATCTGAAGAAGGCTGAGCCTTCACTGAAATGTATTGTGCTACAAATGTCCATCGATCAAGTCTTTGTTCGTGTCCTTCATCCCTCAGAGGTGACTTCATGGCTCCGTTGTGACATTCTCTGATCTCGTCGCTTCATGTTCCCTCAACCAGCGGTCCGTGGGGCAGCGTAGGACATTATTTCCCGTATTGTGCCCCTTTCCCCAGTCTTAGCCATTCTCTCCAGGGGGCCTGCACTTTGTCCGTACTACTGTCTGAACTCCACGAGGAGGAAGGGGAGAGCTGGCGCGTCCAGGTGGAGGCCGTCCTGCTGGGTCGTCGGAAGAACGACAGGCCGTTGGAGGTGGGCTTCTTCTGCGGCTGCTCCGTCTGCTGCTGCGACTTCAGCTGCTGGTTGATGACGATCTGGATGTCATCCTGAGGCAAAGCAAGGAAAGGAAAGCAGGACAGAATTCACCAACTGCGATAAATTGAGATTCTCTCATTTAATTTTCTTATCTGTCATTAAGAGGGTCTCAACACTTTTTTAGACCTTTAGCATCTTAAAGACTATTTGCAGTGTCAGGTATGAGCAACTAATGTTGTGGAGTGCTGCTTTCCTGACTGACTTTGTCAAGTGTAAAGCTTGATGACAGAAAGGAGTCTAATTTTTTAGAAGTCGGCCATTTTGTTCCAGTAAAAGAACCCTCTGAGCAATAAACAATAAATGTGGTTTCAATGGTAAACATATCCCCCAAAACTGTTGGGACACAAATGTCTGTCATTTTAACCCCAGTGACTTTCAAATGCAAGTTGTTGCTTCGACAGTCCAGCAGATATTGAAACTCTTTCTGACATTAGAAAGAGTCAAAACTAGGAAAATGAGCTGACCTGCCAGGCCTCCAGCTCCTGGGACAGCTCCAGCTTCCGTTGGATAGCGTCTAATAACTGGTTGTTCAAACACATCATGTCGTTTTTGCTTTGCACCAATTCATCCTCCATCAGGTTTTTCCTGTTGAGAGACAAAAACAAAAAGTTTCTAATAAATGAGTATCAGGTTGGCAACAGCTGTAAGAATAGCTACAACAAACTGCATCTATCATTTATTCCTATCTTCAATGTATTGGATTTAGATTTTATTGAACAGACAAACTTAAAGTTGTGAATAATTGAGGGGTGGGGAAGTAAGGTTGCATTGTTTCTTATGAGCAGATAAACATGTGTGGAGTGTGCAGACCTTGGTCTTCCTGATGCTAATGTTTGTTAGCTAATGCTCTCCAACAAACCTGTAAACCTTTGCAAAACACCTGGGTTCATACCGAGAAGAGATTTGTGCACAAATGGACTTTATTACCAATTAGGCAACTTATTAATGCAGTTGATTAAATCAACTGCATTAATATTTATGGGACTCTAAGCAAAGGGGGAAGTGAATCTCAATATGTTTTAGGTTTTATTTGCAAATAAGCTCGTGCCCTTTTCTCAGTACTCCACAATGCAAAATCCTAATAAATTATATTCAAATTTGTGGTTGTAACAAGGCAAATGCTACGGCTATTTTTGCAAAGCACCTTAAGTAAACTGCAAACCATTTTAATACTTTAACAGTTATGAGTTATGTACTTGGCAATAGCTTCATCTCGGTCTCTGATGGCCTGATGGACGAAGTCCTTTTGATCCTGCATGCTCTGCAGTTTCTGCAGCAACTCGGCATTCTCCTGCTGCAGCTGGATGTTCTGCGACAAGACGGCAAAATAACAAAAGATTAAACAAAACCACGGTATGAAAGATTGTTTTCACTTGTAAATAAAATGAAGATTTTAAAGGCAGCATTAAACAAAGTAGCCAAAATGATGAGTCCGCCTGTGTTCATACTGTACTGTTATATTAAGTTTGTATGAGTTAAGTCAGCTACTTTGGGCTGACAGTGAGAAAAAGATTTAAAGTCTGTGCTGCAGCCCAGTTCGGACACAATAGGATGCCACAGGCAACGACCAGAGTTCTCTTCATCACTGGTTACCTGATCCCTCAGCTCCTGCACTGTGCTCAGATTCCCACAGTGATCGGCCATCCCGTCGACAAAGCCCAGATTCACCTCCTAGACAGAAACAGACATTAGCAGAGATCAGGTGTCAGCCACGCATGTGCAACAGAAGGAGTTTCTGTGGCTTCGGCCTTCGTGGAACGACACTCTGCAGGTGCAGGAGGTGCGGCTGGTTATTTAGAAACGATGTAAATGATCAACTGGGACAAATCAGAGGTGAACGGTGCTTATACTTGTTCAGGTGTTTTTAATAACCAATAAACAAGAGAAGTTCATTTACATATGACTTTTTACAAAATAAATCTAAAGAGAAAACTTGAAATATTTTCTGGATAAAGACATTGATGGAAACTGATGTAATTTGATTCTTCTCCAGAAAACGTAAACTGTTCCGCCATGATTTTCTTTTTGACGCAGCAGGGCAGCTTAAATAGCCGCGTGTAAATAAGAAAGACTGAATAAACTGGATGGCTAAGGACGCACCTTTTACTTTTCTTTGTTCTGCATGCATCTCTTACCTCTAATAAAAGAGTGAAGGTAAACGTTTCACCTCAGCAGATTTATATATTATCATAATGAGGTATTGTCTATGCTTCTCTAGTACTGCACAAAGGATATAAAAATACAAACCTGACTTTCAGGTAGAGCATGCTCACCCACAAAGTGCAGCTCACATGATTTTCCTGGATCATTCGTAATCTGATTTATATCCGTGAACTGTGCTTCTTTACCAATGAAAGTTGATACAACGTTTTTTGGGGTTTTTTTTTTTTTAAAGTGAACTCATCTCATCCTTTTCAGATTTGAACCAACAATGCAGCCTTTTGTTCCCATTTCCCTGTCCCGGCCCTCACCTGGGAGCTGGATGCGTGTGACAGAGATCGGGCCGCTCCCTTCAGTCTGTGCATCAAGGCCTGCAGGTCGTCCTGTTGATCCGTGACGTCTGAGCTGCTGAGACCCCGGGTCAGAGGGAGGAGGAGCTGGAGGACGGAGCCCATTTCTTCAGTTAACTAATAAAAGGAGGCAGGGACAGAAACACGTTATTCTATCCTCACTGAAAAGAGTTGGCATAATTAAAACCTGTTAAAAAAAAAAAACAGCCCGGCTTCAAGGAAGGCGAACATATTTGTGGGTTTCAAAATGAAACATATCAAGGATGGCTTAATGGAAGTCGAAGCAGGTCGACAAAAAAAAAAAAAACCCTCCTTTGTTCTGTTTCCTTTCCGTCTGCAACAGTGTGATCTCATGACTTGAGTGAATGAGTGACTGCTGATATTTACAATAAGGAAGTCGAGTGGGATTAGCCCGTTTCTATTTTTACCTGAACTGATGTCACATGACTGGGATGAATTTTACAATTCGACGATCAGGTAACATTTTATAGAAACTAAAGCAATAAAATGTTTCATCTACCACTTCAGCTCATAAGCTTGAACAGAAATGGACAGATTCCTTAAAATGTTTGGGATATGAGAGCTGAAGAAAAAAAACAAAAAAAAACTAATAATCATGGAAATATTCCCACAATGCGGCCAGGACAAACGAGAAGCAGAGCGAATGACGCACGAAGCCAGGAATGTATTAGATCTTCCTGTGGTGGTGATGTTTTTACATCCTCAGTGTGAAGACTCATCGACCTCAGTCCCTTTTACTTTCAATCTCTCCATACAAAAGACATCTTGACAGTCACACTGTCATGTAGAACTTGTCATCTTACTCCTTTCTGCGGGAACAGAGCGACCGTGTTTTTCACTGTGTGTCGATTTCCTGAAATCTCCCATATCGACTGTCAGGAAAGACGTCAATATTCCGGGTATTACGTTTGCAAAGTTTTTGCTCCAAACACACCATCAGCGAAGCACTGCGGGCAGGAATACTATAGAAACAAATAATGCAGATACAGCGTGTTCACCCCAAACACAATGCTGGCATCTCTGTCGGTCAATATTTGCCCAAATTTATTGTCTTACCGTCGGGCGCGATTGTGTTTACTGTCATTTTTAAAGAGAAGCTTTATGACTTCTAAGAAAAGGGCTTTTGTTTGTTGCCCCAAGTATCCGTTTTTCTGTGAAAGTAAACTCTTCAACTGTGCTTTATCGTTTTGAGGTTTTTTTTTTAGAAAGATCCTTACAAAAAAATCCTGCAAAGGGATTTTTAAAGAAATGCTATTTAGAAAAATACCCAAAAATAGATCTAAATTACAACCACTGATATTGTTTCTTTAATTATTTAAAGAAAAACTTCTATTTTTAATGACGTTTTAATAAAACTTAAATAAAAATACTCACATTTTGTTCCAGAGATAAAATGTGTGGCCAACATAAACCCAATTTCCTTAAGTTAATGACCAAAGTTGCAAATTGTTGTAATGAATTTCTCATTTAGCACTCTTGTGTGTTGTATCAAGAGTGCATTTCAATTGGCATTTAAAACAACAGGAGTTGACCAAAGTCATCCATGAATCAATGAAAGACAAACATGAATTACAAACTTATTAAATGAATAAAAGTACACTACTCCAACAGGATCTTCGTCTTGAATTATAAAGCAATTTTCAAAGAAACTCTCCCTAATTGTGTGTGCTAAACTGTTACAGGCTGAGCTCAACACATTTTTGGGTTTTGTTTTAATTTTAACTTGTCACAGCGAAACGTTTAAGTTAAAGTGAGACTGCTACACCTTCTTCTCAAGAAATGATCAACAAGTCAAATCAAAACAGTGGGAACAGAAGGTACTGTTAGCATAACACTTTAGCAAACAGTTCCAAGTAAAAATAGCAGCAGGAGCAACATGTGACCTTACTGGAGACTGAAACTGTGCAAGTGTAGAAACAAATGATAAACAACGAATATTTCAAGGTGACGCATTGTCAGAACATTGTAGTAGCTTTGCTACAACGACTGTACGTCTGGCTCTGCTGCAAAATGGAAACATGAATTTGTTCTGGATACAGATTTGAGTTGGACAAACGTATCAAAATTCCAGAAGGAACAAAATGTCACTTGCTGTTAACTTGAAACGGATACAAAAGCATGCTTGACGTCATTGTTGAAGGAGTCGAGTGCAACGAAAAACAAAATAATAATGTTAGCCAACACTTACACTTCACTTTAAAAACCTCAGTTTTTAAGCGCATATTTTATTAACTTTAATAAACGTTTGTACTGAGACACAGAGTCAGTTAACGTGTCTGTAGAAACACTAATGCATGTCATTTTCTTCATTTAGACTGTTTTACTGTACACAAAAAAGCGTAAGTGATGCTGAATGATGCAGAAGTAGGGCTCTGCCTGATTGTCTTCTAGCACTAATACCACCTTCTGAAGCAAGCAAAACAGTAAAGTGGAAAGACTTTTAATTAAAAAGAGGAGTCATCTCAAAGGATTGTCCCCAATTAGAACAATCACACTCGATTTACTGAGCAGGTTTTGAAGCATTGATTTACTGCAGCGCCATAAATCAGACGCCTGAGGTGCTTTAGCCAGTCGTTCTGTCACGTAAGGAGGGTGACCAAAGTTGAACTCTTGTACCTGTTCTTTGCTGATGCCCCAGTCTGCCGCCTCCAGCTCTGACTGCAGGGAGGCATCCAAGTGGCTGCTGCTGTCCTGCAGAGACACCTGCTCCTGCAGCTCCTCCACCTGAGCCTGAAGCTGCTGCGAACGGTCCCGTGCCACCTCCACCTCCTGCCATGCTTCACGAAGCTTAAAAAATAATAATAATAATAATAATTTCTATCTTTTTTTTTTTAGGGAAAACTTGCAATAACAATATGAGTATAAAAGCTGCAACATGGAAAAGAGTCTGATTCTGTTTATTAGAGCAGTTCGTGGTTCTCATGTGACCTGTGCAAACATTCATCTGAAGAGAAATCCTGACGGGCCGGATTCCAGCAAATGTGAAACCAAGTGAACATGTCAGGAATCCGGACTTGTGGGTAGAAGTTACAATAGCAGGGATGAGGTGATTGTTTGGCAATTCTTTCTACAATCCCATCGAAACCCGGGCAGCCAGGCAGAGCGCCGAGAGTCCCATTATCTCTGAGGCTCTTATTCATTCAGCAGTGATGTTTAATGTTGTTTACTTATCTAATTAACTCAATCAGGAGGGGTTTTATAGCTCTGAAGAAGGACAGATGCACGTGTGTGTGTGTGTGTGTTTACCTGCTGGCTGTGCTGCTGGTCGAGTTGGTCATGCTGGGCCAAGCATGTTTGTAAAGAGGTCAAACTCGCTCTGAGCTCAGCGTTTTCTTGACCGACACTCTCCAAGCGTCGCTCCAGCTCCTGCTCCTTCTGTGTGAGTCTCAACACCTGCACAAAATTGGCAAAACAGTTCAGTGCTGCAGGAGAGCAACACTGAACTTGCTTTTATCATTCCGCGTGCGTCTGCATTTTACCTGCTCCTTCATGGCGCTGATCAGCTCCTCGTCCTGCTGCCGGTTGTGGCCTCCTTTCTGCTGGAGCTCCTCTTTCAGAGCCTGCAGCTCGCTGGACATGGCTCTCTCCACCTCCATCGCCTTGCAAGAGAAAATCAACACAGGCTTACAAAGGAGCAGAAGCTTGTGGCCTTTAAGCATTACAGCATTCAGAAGCAAATCGAGCATGAGTAACTATGTAATAACTAGATCATTAAAAACAGCTCTGGCTCTTTAAAGGACCGGCGTTACGCATTTTCCAGGCTCCAAGGGGCATTTTGCAGCACAATCAAGTGACTATATTACCTTCAAACATGGAAAGGAATTAGACTTTACAATTTAAAGCCTTGAAATTGGTCTCCGTCTCTTTAAGAAGCTCCTGCTCTTTCGCACATCTTCAGCAGGCAATCACAACAATGACTCCCCATTTTCCCGTTTATAGCAGTTTCAAGGAGTGTTGAACTGAGAAGTAGTTTGCATGATGAGCTCAGCCGATGAGCAGCTCCACCAGGTGTTTGCTAATGGCTGCTGCTGCTAGTCTGAAGGAGCTCTGCTGCTCCCAGGAGGAAATGGTGGAGGTCATTGGTGCGTTGTGGGCGCAAAGGTTAAGGATTTCTCAAACATGCATGAAAGTTTCAAGGCAATACTCCAGGTATGTTTTTGATGGGGGAATAACTTAATGGTATAAAGCTCAAAAAAGTTGATTTTACATAATACATAATGCCCTTTTAAAGAAATACTCTAAACTCAGCCTCAACAAGAAGTTGCATGTCAGGTGATGAAAAAACTATTTTTTTTTATAAGTTTGCATGATCCATGTACATTTTTTTGAATAATTTTTGGACAGTTTAGATAGATTTAAGAGACAAATAAATGCTGTTTTACAATTCAGAAGTTTTTCCCTGGTGAAAATCTGATCGGACTGCAGAATCTGGCCTTGAGCGCAGGAAAAGAAACGAGCTGCAAGCCCTGAAAGCTCCTTAAAATTGTAACATCCAACATCAACAAGATTGAACTCAGAGTACCAGCTCTCAAAGTTGCACAGTATCTCCATGGCGACCAAATACCCGCCCTGCTCCCCGCCTGCAGCCTCCCATGTCCTGAACCCGGACCCTCGATTCTCCCTACTCAGCAGTTCGGCAGGAGCCTGTCAGGTCCCATCACTGCCACATAATACCAGACGAAAGGCTGGCCTCGGCGGCAGGCTGAGCGCAGAGGCATCTTGGTCCGCTTTGTGACATCTTCATGCCACATTGGACAGCCGTGGAGCGAGAGGGGTAAACTCGGACGCGACGGGGGCAAATGGGCTTCAGAGTGAGTGTAAAGAGGAAGTCGGGCTTAAAAAGGAGAGGACGCGTGATGAGAGCAAAGGAGACACTGATGGACAAAAACAAAACACGGCCCACAGGAGCAAAGTTGTAGTCTGGGGAGGAGTTAATAATGAACGTCTCGTCTCTGTCGTTTCACAAACATGGGCCTCCTCCACAATAGAGGCCCCAACCCACTAACCATCGGCAAAACACCAGAGACAGGAGAACCCTCCTCTGGAAGAAGTACAAGGCCTCGGGTTTCCAGAGACATCTGTGGCTGCCAAACCCCGCCACAGCCGACGCCGCCCTGCAGAAAAGGTCGGCTCTCCCTCTGGGACGCAGGGATGTTTGGGTGTGAGAGGCAGCGTCAACACGGTCAAAAGAAAAGACAGATTTACATCTTAAAAGTCGAACGGCTTCTGTTTGATGCCGTTTTGTGAGCTTGGCGATGCTGTCAGTGGGGCCAGAGGTCACGGAGGCTTTTGTAAATCAGGCAGCCTCCTTTTCCAATAACGGAAATCCACAGAGAGGGATTTGTCACAGCTGTCTCATAAAACGGTGATCCGCAGTCAGCTTGCGATCGCGCTGCAGAGAGTGGGGTCACAGTTCACCCAAAGGTGAACTGTGGGTCAATGTGAAGCTCGCAGAATGAAGCACTGTTGGCCCAAATGGTAGAAATGCCTTTGGGGAAATAAAAATAAAGATAATCTGCAACAAAACCTGACCTTTTATTGAGAAAAATAATCATCATAAAAAGACATCCATCTTGTTGCTTTAAGAGTTGAAATAAAGAAATGAGGAACTTTCACACTGCCCAAAAATAATATTGGTTTTAACAATGAACACTTATCAATATTATAAGTTCTATGAATTAGGTTTAATCCAGTTTAAAACTTGTTGGGGTGACATCAAGATTTTACAGCAAATAATGACTGTTATAAACAGCTCAATGCAGGAATAAAAGGGATAAAATATATATTTTTCCACTTTAAATCATCATTGTTTTTTCATCTTAAAAGAAAAATCTGTAGCATCTGTAGCAAAACTGTAGCATTACCACAGTTTTCAACATGAGTTTTTGTTTACATATTGAGAACATTGGAAAGTCAATAAAGATGGTAAAATAGTCAGGAAGAGCGGAGAAAAACTGAACCGGTGTCACTGAGTTTGAGTGGAGCTGATATGTTAATAACCTCAATTATCCTTTTTCCTGCAGCAGCAGCTGAATATTCCCAACCTGTCTGCATAAACAGACTCCTGTTGCAAGCTGGTATTCCTTATCGACTGCCGCTACGTTTCCAAGGCAGCTCCTCCTTTCTCACCCCGAGAAGAAAGTCTCAAAACCTCCTCTTCCTTCTGAATCACTTTTCATGTTTTAGCTTGATAAAGACTGACAGGAAAATCCCCCACCAGTGCCAAATCATGCAATTAAAAACAAACGGATGCATCAGGCAGACTGCAGGACGATTAATGTGATTCAGACTGCGCCTCTCTGGAGCTGGACCGCTGTTCAGCCACTCACTTCTGAACACTCGCTTCCCGTTCTCCGTGTTGTTTTCAAGCTACTGCTTCCAGTGAAATGTTCAAATAAAAAGATCAGGTGGGACGTTTTCTCAAGCCCCCAAACGGAAATAGTTCATCCTGAACACACAGGATTCATGGTGAAACATGGCGGTAGCCGCATCATGATGTGGAGGCGCTTTCCTTCCATAGAGAGAAGGGAACCGTCACAATCAGTTTATATAAAAAAAAAAACCTGTTCAAAATAGGACAACAGCGCTGACCTTACAGCCAGAGCTACTCTGAAATGGTCCAGTCAAAGTCCATTCCTAAATCTAACTGAGAACGTAGGACAATTTCCAATGATCCGACATGAATGAGCTTGAGTGATTCAGCCAAAAAAATAACGATAAAAAAAAAAATCACCATAAAAAACATTTAGCATCAATATGCGACAACACACTCTGCTTTCATGCTCGAGTGAAAAGGTGGTTCAACAAACTCCTACAACAAAAACATGCATAAGTTTTGAATATAAGTTGTCTCTGTCCCCCAGATCTATAATTATGAGCCATTTAGTGTTGTTCACTTGTAGAAAACATTCATAAAAACACATTGAAGCTTGAGGTCTTATTGTAACAAAATGAAATAAAATCCAGCCACAATCAGAACGAGTGTTGTGTTTCTCTCTTCACGAGGCCTCAGGACATTTCATTTGTAGAGGTGATTAATGTCCTGATTCTGAAAATAAATTATTACTAGTAAAGAAAATAGAAAAACTTGATCAATCTACCATCTTCTGAATTTCTTGGCTTCATACATTTTAATGCCTGGGATACGAGGAAGGAAGAAAACTGTCTTGTTTTTGGGTTTGCTGAAAATAAGTCGACCTTTCCTGGGCCTAACAGGCAGCCGTCTGCAAGCTGCAATTTAAAATAAAAACAAAAACATGACAAATGGTCACGACTCACCCGAGCGGACGGCAGCGGTCCACTTCACCACGTCTGACCACCAAACATTCAACACAAAGATCCTCTCCGAAGCAGCTCCACCGACTTGTCCGCTTTAGTTTCTGACATTTTCCCAGCCACACAGAGCCAAACACGAAGACTGACTCCTGCCAAATTAGACACTTCCTTCACTTTTTCTCTCTCTCTCCTAAAGCAGCTCAGAGAGTTGAGCTTTTTTTTTTTTTTTTTTTTTATCTAAATTGACTTTTTCCTGAACTTTCAGGGAGTCTGCTGATTCCCAGCAGTGGAGGAGTTCCTTGGTTACTTGGACCTTGACTTCTGGGAGGGTTTAGCTCCCATTTGGATTCATTTTTAACTTTTGAGGCAGATTTCACAACAACACAAAGGAGCGGGTCGAGCGGTGAAGCGACCGGTCGAGTGGAACGCGACATTTTCACAAACGTTTGGGAAGAACACGACGTGTTTCCTGAAGCTGGAAAGTTACTCAAGGTTGTCCAGCCGGGGGATCCGACCGGCTCCTCCTGGTTCACTGATAAGGAGCCGTAAAATATGTCGGACCTAATTTTCGGCTCTGGGAGGGGCTTTTCTGTGAGATCAGAAACCCAGGATGATAAATGTTGGGCTTGCAAGACGGAGGACCTGAGTCAGCTGGATGCCGTCATTGAACCCTCTTGTGATGTCAAGCAAGCTTTGGAGTTAAAACTTAACTTTGTGTAACTCCAGTAAATGATCTGAAACACTAAGCAGACTAAAGTGTTAATAGTTAGGGACAACCTTGGGGGCATTTGCCTGAGCCTGATGAACTTAAAGGAAGGCTTTAGTATCAGAAAAACACACACACACACACACACACACACACACACACACCCCCACACACACACACACACACCGAAAAACAAGAGCTGGGAATCTTTGAAATAGCTACAAAAGTCGCTGAAAGTGGATTTCAGCTACTTTTTGTAAAGCGACACCAGCAGCAGTCAGATACCATCTAATCTCCTCTCCCCGTGTCCCAGATCTGAAATAAAGTCACGGCATTAACTTTCACTCCCCTTCTTGTTTACATATTATTTCCATCCTTCTCAACACCAGAACAGATCTGCGGCAGCGTGCCAAAAAAAAAAGAAAAAGAAAAAACACCCAGGTTCTGACTGATTATCTCTCCTGCATATTCGGTTCTCGTTAGAAGCTTTCAAAAGCGCTTCCATTTTTATTTTAATCGCAGTATTTTAATGATGCATTGGACCTTTTTTTTTATTGCAGGTAATAATGATCACAAGACAAATCCCTCAGATTAAACAAATTGTGAGCTTCATGGCCACTATGGGGGTGGTAGCATCATGTTGAGGGTCAGTTTTATAGTGATGGCACTGAAACAAATACTGAGAGGAAGCCGACGTCAAAATTCCTAAATTTCACCTCAAAATCACCAGTTGGGCAGCTGCAGTTTGGCTCGAAAAGCCCGTAAAGCTCTGAAACGCCTGGAACATCAGCGTATGTAAACTTCTGACTCGTCTGCTTCTGAACAGTCAGAATTTGTTTCACTCTGAGCGCATCCAGCACCTGAGAGTCTCAGCTTAAGGCTAAGACAGTTCAGACTGACACACAAGCAGCTCAGTTTCGTATAATCGGATCAGATTACACTCCAGTTATCCGGTTCGGCCCAGACGGCCTGAAGAAGCGGATCCGCCGTAGCCGTCGCAGCGACAAGGACGGGAGATTTTTTTTTTTTTTTTTTTAAACCAAACTAGACCTTTGTGTTGGACTCACAGTTCTGAGCTCCTCCCGGAGCCGCTGCGTCTGCTCGCCGTGCTCCAGCTGCAGTCGACCCTTGTCCCTCTGGGCCTCGCCGAGCGCCCGGGTCAGCTGCTCCACCTGGGCGCTCAGCTCCCTCACGTCCTGCTCCAGCTCCCCCGCCTGGCTCTCCCACTGGGACCGGCAGCCCTCCAGCTTCAGTCGCAGCTCATGACGCCCCTGCTCCAGCTCCTGTAGACGCAGGTGGAAACGAGGCGGAAGATGAACGGGTGACGGCGGGAACATCAGCTCCAAAATCATCGAGTCATTTGTGCCCTTCAACCAGCGTGTGTGCACAGGTTTTTTTTAGTTGGTCATTCACCACTAAATCGTCCCAGAAAGCATAAAATAGCTGGTAGAATATACAGTACAAATAAAAAGCAACCGTAAAAAACAAACAAGTGTTGTTTTGCTGTCTTTATATATATATATATATATATATATATAGATATATATATATATATATATATATATATATATAAGTAATGTTGTTCTTTCGCCATCTTTTTGATAAATGAAGAGCCTCCAAATTGTTTCCATGTTGCTCTTCAATACACAAGTCATCCTGTCTGGTGGAAGAGTGGATGTAATTTGTAGTCTCCATTGATTTATGGGACTTGTTCCACTATAGTCATCTACTAGCTCTGTATCTGGGTGAATCTGTTCGTTCTGTATAATTGTGTCTGGCAGGTTAGCAGCCCAGACAGAAATGGCTCAGAGTCCACAATCAAACTTTCCCATCACCACTTTCATCTCTCCCCAGAACAGCATTTATTTTTGGTCTGCAGGTACGTGGCTCTCCAGTTGGGCGATGGACAATTTAAGTCTAGAGAAAGTGTTCGCTTTCGCAACACTTTGGAAACTGTTGCATAAAATCCAACACTTTTCCAGACTGCAAAAAAAAGAAAAAAAAGAAAACTTGATAATTGTGCCACACATTAAGCACAATCTCAACAGCTTTTCAGCATTTTAATCAACTTGGAAAGTCACAGAGTGTGTGAGGAGCCCTGATCCTGTAGAGCAGGGCTCTCAAGCTCCAGTCCTCGAGGGCCGCCGTCCTGCAGGTTTTAGATGAGCCACAGCTACAAAAAACGCTGGAAAGAAATGGCTTAATTACCTTCGCTTGTGTAGATAATTTCTCTAGAGCCCTTGCTAATGACCTAATTATTCTATTGAGGTGTGGTGCAGCAGAGGCACATCTAAAGGTTGCAGGTCACCGGCCCTTGAGGACTGGAGTTTGAGACTCCTGCTGTAGAGATAATGAAGCAGACATAGATCAGAGGGGAGAGACGCTGCAGCTCCCCTCACCATCATCTGCAGGGCCAGTTAAACATATGCGAGTTCTTACACCAGACCGACTCCAATCCCTTCCAGTTATCCAACAGGGGACAGAGTTACATCATGTTCTGAACAGGACTTCTCACTGGACAAAAAGATAACGCGTTTAATAGTTCAAGTGTGAGAGGATTTTACGCAACAAAACGCCTGGCACATGGGCGCAGCGGCCCTCCTCCTGGTCCGATTATAACGCAGGGCAGCTGCTGCGCAAGAAATGTTCATCATAAGAGAGAGACGTCCAGAACAGTTTGGCAGCTTTTTTTTTTTCTCCTTCCCTTCCTCCTTCCTTCTTCCCCCTCACTTTGCAGCATGTGGCATGGGAAACATTTCCGTGTCGGGCAGAAATGTTTGTCCAGTTACCGAAACTGAAAGATTGTTTTGTTTTTAGAGAGAACAGACAGGCGGGAACCCGATGTTTCTCACACAAGTTTTTACTTATGGGGGAAAAAAACCCACTTTAGTGTGCATTTTCTAAAGCTGGGAGATAAACTCTGAGCACTCTTCAGAAGTGAATGGATTTTATTTTTATTTATTTTTTTTATGAATTTAGCAGATGGCATTAAAATAACCATTTACTTCCAAATCTGTTAATTGGAGTTTCTCTCCGTTTATCGCTCTCTTTAAAACATTAGACGTTTCCCTGTGAACTCATTGTTCCAGTTCCCCGTCCGCCGAAAGCGCAAACTTTTTACGCAGCGCATTTCTCCACTTATCCGTTTCGCCAATTAAACCCATTTGGTTAATTAAGTCCCGTTTAAAAGGTATTTTTTTGGGGGGAAAAAAATGATAAATCTGTTATTCCCCCTCTCTTACCTCCAGCTTGTCTGTGAACTGCTCATGAAGCTGCTCGCTCTTCTCCTTCAGCTGACGGTTCTCCAGGAGCAGCGCGTTTCCCAGCTGCGCTGCCAAAATAACCTCTTCCTCCTTTTGTTTCAGAGCAGCCAGGAGTTCAGAGGGGTCCTGGTAATCTGTTATTTCCTCCGCTCCATAGTCAAAGTAGAAGTCCTCCTCCAGCTCCAGTTTCTTTGGCTTGAAGCTCCACTCGTGCAGCGGCTCCATGACTAACGCAATCGCTGGGGGTATTTTTTGTTTGTTTGTTTGTTTTTCCCTGCTACAAATGAAACACTGACTCTGGTTCTTGTTCTAAAAGCGCAGAACTGCTGCCATTCATCGACAGTCCCAGAGAGCAGCTCCTGCGTCTCAGTCCGGATCACAGTGGGGAAAGTGGTCCGACTGCCAGCAGCAGCAGCAGGAGTCTGTTTGGTCTCCAGGGGGCGTGGCTCCACGCACCTGAGCGCCCCGCCCAAACAGACACCTGTCCTCCTCATCATGGAAACGTCACAACTCCTGATAGAGACTCTTTTGCTGTTCCAATACCCTGCCTGGTGAGTTGGTTTGAGTTTCAGTAAAGCTCCAGTTCAAACAACACGGTGTTGATTCAATACAAGTCTTGTTTTTGCCACAAATGGTTCAGCCTCACGACCGATGTCACTTTCTGTGCAGTGCACCAAAAAAAACCAATGTAAAAAATAAAGATATTTGTTCACATTCTACCTTGTGTTCTTGTATTATGTGTTTATGCCTTTGATTAATAGCAGCTCTGGACAAAATAAACTGGTTTTGTCTTTCAACCTGTGATTGTTCTTCTTTGCTTTGCCATGAGTCTGTTGTGTTTTTGTGCTTGTTTGTTGTTGTGTTTTCCTTTGAATTGCAGTACTGCTGAAAATGTGAACTATGAATACGTTTTAAAAAAAAAACACTAGATGCTGAGCGTTTTTCCAGATATGCAGCCTGCTATAGCAGTGGTTATAACTTCTCACTTACTCCCAATAGCTGACCTTAAGGAACCCCTGAAATTCAGGACATTTACCAAAAACAAAATGAAGATTTTAAAAATGGCCTAGTCAAAGCGTGGATCTGAAGTCAAACATATGTCGAATGTGTTAAAACGGGCTGTTTGTGCTTAAAACCTTTATAATATTGCTGAGTCAGAACCTACTCTATAAACTGCATTGCCCTAAATAAGTTAAATAATCATTTGTAAACTACATGTTGTGTTTCTTCTGCCTTTCTTCCTTAGATGTGAAATGATTTTTGTTTGATGATCTGAAGAGGTTAAGCATGTGTCACGTTACGGATCATTAAGGAAGTTCTGGAGATTTTTTTTTTTTTCTTTCTTAAATTAAACCAATAAACAGGTATTTGTCATAGTCCTTGCGATAAAGAGTCTGTTTTGGGAGATTTCTGACTGCCTCAGAGGGGGAGCGCGTGCCCCTCTTTGTCTAGACGCTCTTCAGAGGTTAAAGGTCGCCGTCCGTAAGCTTTCCTGGAGCAGGAACCGCCGTCTGGGGAATAAGAGACAAAGCATCCTGACGCATGGCAGAGCCTCATAGTCAGCGAAGCCACAGCTTCTGTACATATGGTATCAGCAAACATGGAGGGACTGTACGTCAGCGCTCGCTATTGTCTCCATTGTTCCTGTTGATGTGCCACCAGTGTGACGGGCTCTTTAACAGAACGCCTGCTGTGAAATCCTGCACGGCTTAACAATACGTGCAGGCAAAGCTAATGAAGCCCTTGGGTTCATACATGTGCGCATACAGCCAGACATGAGAAGGAGAAGGAGCCGTCTGTCTGAACCTAATGAACGTGAACTACTTGTGCAAAACGCCGCCTTCTTTCGGGCCAGACCGATAAGGCCGGTCCTACGTATGTTCCAGATTATCTGCGGCGAGAAAGTGCAGAAGGAGGCAGGAAATGTGGCCTTGAAGCAAATCTGACAACCATAAAATCCTCAGAGGGAGGTGATAATGGCACCCTCATCATGTCACACTCTGTGACACCGGGCACTCGGCCAGCTCCACGCTATCAGCAACACATGACGCAGCGGTGAGAGAGCACTGGGTCATAAAGACTAATTAAAGCCAAGAGAACATTTACAGAGCCTGTTAAACTGATTTGGGGAGGATTTATGTCATCATTTACCAGGTCAGAAAAACTATTTGCCTTGGGATCATAATTTTATCTCAGTCATACTTAAAGTATGAGGTCATCTTTCCTGCATAATATAAGTTGGAAAGAAAGTTATATTTAGCTCTCCTTCCTTAAAAGAATGATTCATTCATTTGAGAAATGAATCATACTAGCAGGTAGTAAATGGACCAATAATCAATAGTAATACTTTTCTTTCGGTTTGTTATTGTTGTTAAACCTTCAAACAGGATCTTCTTATTATGCAATAAATTAGTTAATAGATGTCACAAAAATGATAAAAACTGAAATATTTTGCTAAACAAAACAGCAACTGTCATTACACCGAACTGGTTTGAAACTTTGCCGGAGAAGAGTATGCACCTAATAAATACCCGTCTGTTAAGACAGGAAATGGCAGAAGTTTACAAAAACATAACAGAGAGTTTAATGTCCTTCTTATTACAGAATTAAGTCACATCTAACAAAAAAGAAATAAAAGTTATAATTCACAGCCCTTTATATTACTTTGTTCTGAGGGAAGGTTTTATTAATGAACATACTTAAAAAGTTTGAATTTTGAAAATTAGATGATAAAACGTTTTTGTATGCAGTGTTGTGAAGTCCTGTCAGTGCAAAAAGAGAGAGAGAGAAAAAACAACAGAAGTCAACACATATTAGAAACACATCCCAAACATGAACAAGATTGTTTTGGTGGAAGTTAAGATAATCCCATGTTTATGTGAAATCACAGGATTATTAAGAAAGCAACAGAAAACTAGACAATGATTTAGGAGGAAGCAGAGGAAAGTTTACTTCAGAAGGTTTTGTGAGTATGTAGGAAAAAAATTTCATAACAGTGCAAGACTCTCAAAAAAGCTTTATGCTGGTATTAGAACTCATTTTAAAATTACATAGATTTTTTTTATTTTTTATTACATTTTCTCATTACGTTTTTCCAACAATTTTCCTCCTTGTTTGTCTAAAGAAATTATTAATTGGGTCTTTTTCCTGTTCAGATGTCGTGTTCTGTCTATGCCTCCCCCGGCCAGCAGAGGGCGATACAAAGGGAGCAGGACATCTAACGGAAACCAGGCTGCGTAAACACGCCCAAACTTTCACCTGCGAGTTGAGAGAACTGATAGAAACTGCTGCAGATTTGTCGTTTACTTTCCACGGTGGCAATGGAGAGGAGCGTGCAGACAGTTTCAGCTGTTTTATCTCTGGGGTGAGAAATAATTACTTGAACTTTTCTTGCGCTACGATCCGGCTTGATCCGGTTAATACGGTAACTCCTTTAAACGATAGTAATAGCTTCGGGTTAGCTCACGAGCTAGCTGTGATTCATGGCTTCACATTCCTCAAGTTACTGACTCGGGACTGGACGACCCATGGTGGAACCGGTTGGCTGTCCGCCCTGACGTCACCTGTCACTTCCTGTGCAGGTACCCGAGAGGCGGCCGCTGCCTCCGGCGGTGCGGCTGCGATGAGCTGCCCTGTCCGCTGCTCAACTGGCTGTCCGCGGAGCTCAGGGCTCTGTGTCCCGAGCTGACAGGTGAGGCCACAGCTCCTCCGTGCGGTCACTTGGTGTTCAGCTCATTGTTAGTGCATAATTGCTAACGTAACATTTCCAAAGGTTGGCTTAAAATCGGATAAACGAGTAGTGTGTGACTGTAAAGTGACTGAGAAAGAACAGCGTGTCAGAGAGTAGTCTTTTTGTTAGAAGGCATCATCTTAAAAACAAACGTGGAGGCAGGAGAATCAACCACTTTGCTAAACTGTCCTTGGTTTGTTGCTTTCAGACCTGAGGGGAGCAGGTGACGTCTTGTTGGTGGAAGAGTTGAGAAATTTGATGTCAAACATGTTTTCTCCCCTCGCTGATATGACTGATGTGCTGGAGCCGACTGCCCTCAACAGGATCACCGGTGAGGGACTGCTCACCGTCGTCTCATGGCCGATGTATACTCTCTAAACATTTTGGAAAACGCCACCTTTTATTCTGTGGATCTGCAGACTTCCTCGTCTCAGAGTTGCTTGCGGCTCATGTAATCAAGGAGAAGGAGCTGCATCCCAAAGAGAATTTGACCGGCGAAGAGGAACATGCGAAAGAGCAGCGAGTTGAACTCTACAGCTCCGATGATTTGCGTGAAGAACGCAAAGACGGAGATGCTGCAGACACGGAGAGAGCGAAGGCAGAGATGCAGGCGGAGTATATCCTGCTGCTGCGTGCGCTCGGTTTAGATGCCTCTTCTCAATTTGAAGATGTGGAGAATGAGGTGAGCCCAACAGCCGGACATTAATAAACTTTATCTGCACTGAAAAGTCCCGAGAGCTCAAGAATTGTTTTTTTTTTTTTAAATTCAGGTGAAGTCGAGGCTTGTCCGGCTGGCAGGCGGAGACATGACAGACCCTCTTCTGAAAACCAGCCTCACCTCAGAGCAGTGGGTAAGTACACATGAATGTTTGCCTGTCATGTGAAACTTTGCGTCAATAATATTTGAAGCATTTTTGTTTTGTTCCTTTCAGACGCAGCTGCAGAAGATCAATCAGACTCTGGCTGTGGATTATCAGTGTCGGCGACAGATGATGATTAAACGCTTTCAGGTCACACTCGAGTCATTTACGTGGGGAGAGAAACAAAAGGTATTGTGGCAAATCCTTTCTGTCAAGGAACTCGAACTCAACTAAGCTGAAATGAAAGTGGATCCCACAGTTTTTGGTTAAGAGTTTAGATTTTTCATGTGAGCTTATTAGACAACAAACTGTATCTAAGCGTAAACTTCCCCGGTTTAATAGCTATTTGTTTGCAGGAGCGCAGAGCTGCTCTGGACTCGGTGCCATCTCTGGTGTCCCTCACCGGGTCCTCCCAAGTGTCTCCATCACTCCTGCTGGCTGCCAGAGAAGATCAGTCCTTCATTGAACCAATAAAAGCTGGGAAGAGCACCGCCGTCTACAAGGTGGACGGATATTTTAATAGGTGAAACCATCCTTTATATTTTTGGGGTTTTTTTTTTTAAACATCTGATGTTATTCTCACTAGATGTTAATGGGCAGCGTCCCAGACAGAGGAGGCCGGCCTGGGGAGATTGAGCCTCCTATGCCATCATGGGGAGAAAGAAGAACACAAGGAAACAAAGGCGGAAGAGGAGGTGGACACCAACAGAAGTACCGGAAAAAGAAAGGGAAAAAGGAGTAGCCCTCTTTCTAGGTTTTATTTAAAAGTATGATTTTTCTTTTTTTGTGGGCTATAAAGGGGTCAGAAGATGCTGCTTGTAATCTAATTTTTAAATTATTCATAATTTTGTACATACATCATTGAGTACATTTCTGAAGTACTGTAAAGTATAACTTGTTTATGATCAGATATTTCTGTAAGATTTATTTCCTTTGAGAGATAAATAAGCCATATCTTCTTTATCTGTTGGCTTTCCATATTTGCAGATGAGTTTAAGAATAAACTTGAAAACAGATTTGTTTTATTGTTTCTGTGACTCATTGTTCTCATGTTTCCAACATATCAACTAATTTTAACCTGTCTTGAAACTGTTTCTACTTCTGTTTTTCCAAAATATTAGAACTGTGGTGATTATTGCTCCCATTTTACAGGATTAGTTAATAATAATATCCAACCTGGAGTACTGAGGATTGGCTGTTATGAAATATTGGCACCAGCTTCATCCTTTAACAACCCATATAGTCCACCTTTACTCCTGACCTTAAATTCTCTTTGCCCTATTTTGTCAAATTTTCTGACCAACAAAGGTTCCCACATGTTATAGATAAAATAACCTTCAAAGTGTTTTAAAGTTTGCGCGCTTGTCAAGGGATACTTATAAAACAAATAAAAGGAGACACAAATATTCCTTCCAAGCCATTAACTTATCATTTGTGAGTTACACAATTGTTTTTGAGGCACCGGAAGTCACCCGGAGGATAGCTGATGTAACACATGGAAAGTTCCGGATTAACTAAAGGTCGAGATAAAAACTACGAGCGCGTGTCGTTGCGGCTCAGAGTTGCGTCGGTCTTTTCTCACGGTGACAGTGAAACAAACCTAGCTACTGAAAATGCCCCGGGGAAGCAGAAGCCGGCCCGCCAGGATGAGCCCTCCCGCCAGGTGATGATGTACATGTGTTGTTGTCAGAAGTTGTTGAAACCGTATGAATGTGGGGCGCGAGTTAGCAGTTAGCCTGCATGCTAACATCGGGGGTAGCGGTAACAGTGTCGAGTGTCAGACAGAGCCTGAGCCAGGAACCTTGATGAGATTCACTGCTGTCAGTGATATAAAGCGACATTTGGGTATTTATATGTTTTAACCAGAGAGTCGATGACGTTGTTTCAGACGTCATGGACTGAAGGTCACACTGAGCTAAAATGTCTTATTACAGCAACGAACATTTCCATTTAAACCAGCAAAGCAGCTGTATTTTCTCCCAGTTTGTATTCTACACTTAGAAAGAATACGAACGCATATAGACATTTCACCCAATATACTGGTTGTATCGGAAACTGAGGTAACATTGTTTTGGGTATAAACAGTTGAAGAAACCTCCAAGTCAGTAGTGACCTTACACAACACCAGGCTGCGCTGTTGTGTAATTTGTAAATATATATTTTTTCCAAATAGAAAAAAACTTTCTGAATTAACCCCTGTATTATTAAACCCCATTTTTAATTTTAGTTTATTGCTCCACAGTGGCGCAGGTTTCATTTTTAACACTGCTAGGAAAAAAAAAAAAAAAAAGTTTGGCCTCTTGTTAATTGACCCCTTAAACTGAACTTTGCTTTCCACAGCCGGGCACCGCCATCACCTCCACCAATGGCCAGTGCACCATCTCACGCGCCGGTCCCCATGCAGGCCGCTCCGTCTGCAGTGGGCGCTCCGGCCGCAGCGCCCCGACAGCCGGGTCTGTTCGCACAGATGGCATCGACAGCCGCCGGTGTGGCGGTGGGCTCTGCCGTGGGACACACCATCGGCCACGCCATGACCGGAGCCTTCGGCGGAGGACGCTCTGAGGCTGCCAGTCCTGACGTCACGTACCAGGTAAACCGACGAGCAGCCTGCTGGGAGGCCGGGATTGCGTTAAGAGAAGATTATTTTGTTTACCGGACAGCTGGCAGGACTTTAATCACAGATCCAGTAAAGAGTGCTGATAAAGTGCACATGACGGCTAAAGCTCTTGTTTGGATCGGTAAGGAGACGTTAAAGATTCAGTACTTTGAGCAAGAATGACCTCTTCAAAGAGTCCAACCTGAAAACAGTGAAGTCAGTTCAAATCGAGAAGTCGAGTTCATACACCAGAATTAAACCTCTTTGCATTTATATGTATATTTATATGTATAGAAATGTTTAAAGCAGCACAGTTGACAACAGAAACAGGAAAATATATAAAATGCAGCCTGGAATGAGATAAATGTTAAGTTGAACACATGTAAACCTGACTTCTGTTTCACACTTTGTACTGAGAGAATTCAGTTTCTCTGGGAGGAACTGCAGATACAAAACGTTGCTTTCTACATATTCAGTGGATCTGTCAGCACATCTTCATGCGGTTTCTGTCCCTAGGAGCCGTACCAGCAGCAAGCAGGCCAGCAGCAGCAGCAGGAGGTCTGCTCCTACGAACTCAAGCAGTTCCTGGAATGTGCTCAGAACCAGAGTGACCTGAAGCTCTGTGAGGGATTCAGTGAGGTACTCAAACAGTGCAGGTCTGCTAGTGGTAAGTGTACACATGCAAAAGATACAATAAATAAAACCAATTCTGGTCACATCTGAATCTGTTTGCCATGTAGCTTTATATATATATATATATATATATATTTTTTGTGCATAATTTCAATGCTAAATGATTTTAATGATTTTATAGAATATATTTAAAATAAAATCAAATTCTTCAATAAAATCCAAGCCTCCTGCTTTTTTCCTTTTCCTCCTGCGTGTGATTCGGAAATCAAATTTTAATACACTGTGTACTGGATGTACGGGCTGAAACTGGTTCAGGTTCCTTTTGCATGAATAGTGCAGCGTGGCATGGAGGACATCAGCCAGCAGTTCTGCTGAGGTGTTGAGGAAGACCTTCAGCTCTTCTGCATCGTTAACTTTTAGTTGTCATTCATCTTCCTCTTGACTGTTTGAGGTCATCCCAACATTGTTGACCAATCCAAACCCAATGGTCAGATACTTTTAGGAGTTTGAAAACATCTCAAGTCCTCTTGAAAAAAACAAATCGGCATCTCTTCAAAGCTTGACAGAGGGAAGCATGAGGTGCTCTATTATTTCCTTCTAGATATCCTATTTCTGTCTCTGGACACTCAATCCTTTATCTCCTTAGTCTTAATTAAGGTGCTTCTGATATTGGCTGTAGGTTAGAAGTGACTTTAAAACAAGGAACGTGACAGTTCTACTTTGCGTGTGTGTCTGGTGGCGCTGGAAGCTCTGAGTCCGGCCACAGTCCACATCTTATGAATCGCCTCAAAACCCTTTAAACTGCTTTGCTTCAAAAACCTCTGCTACCGGTGTTTCTGTTGCTTTTATTCAAACCTTTAGCTTCCACTCAACTTTTCATTAAAATGATTGAATACAACACTGAACCCCTCAAAGTTTCATTTCATTCAGTTACATTTTCCTCTATCTATCGATCTATTGTTTTTTGATGGGGCGGGGGGGGAGAAAATGAGAAGAGAAGTTTGAGAAAGTAAATAGGACTAGGGATGACTGTGCAGTATTGACTGCATTACTCAATATAACCACTAGGGGGAGTAGTGTGACTTTTTAAGCCTCATTCCCGGTTTTCTTAGTGGTTCCTAAATGCTCCTAAATATTTCCCATAATTTATAGAAGGATATTTTCTGTTATTATTGACAAAGCAGAACACACCTCTCATTGAACTTTTCTCTTTCTCTTTAGGTTTTTCTTGAGATGGAGACAAAGTCCTGCAGATTTGAAATCACATGTCATCGGATTCTAGTGGGTTGTAATCTATAAGGGATCAATAAATCAATCAATAAACATGCTTTCTTCAAATAATTGACTTTGGGCAACATTACTTTGTGAGAACACTGCTGCAGAGTTTGTAATGATAGTCTTATAAATAGTGTTTATATATTTTGGTGTCATGTTTTGAGTTGAGTGTAATTTTAACAGTGCTTCTCATTAGCAGTGCTTTCATTATAAAATCTCAAATAACGCCGGATGTGTAGAATAAAGCTCCTAGTTCCTATCTTAACGGTTTGGTTGTAACAAGAAGAAAACGAATAAAGCACTTGGATGATAATGTCGCTGTGTTTCATTTCACTGCCTCCTCAGTCAGACTACATTACACTACGCTGAAATGTTTCTATTCTTATCTGTTGCACTCTTCAATTAGATTTAGGAGCTTCAAAGCAGGGATACCTCAGGGCTGCAGCACCTGTCGCGTCACTCCAATCTCGGTGCAGACCACAAACTGAACATGGGAGGTGATTCAAAGTGTCCACAGCTGTGGGAGAAGAAGCTGCTGGGTGTGGGTTTTGGGGATCTCTGCTGTGTGCACGTGCTGAGCTGCTGCTGCTGCTGCTGCAGCGGAAGAACCCATTTATTTTTGGCATTTGACATTAAAGCTCAACCTTTATAACATGGGACCAGCAATCCTACAGCGATTCCGTAGCGCCGGGGTCTGACTGGATTTCTTTGGGCTGATTTTACGCTTTTTGGAAGGACGTCCAGTTTAAGCACAGAGTGCCTCTGGAGCAGCTGAAAGACACGGTGAGTAAGCAAAGTTTGGCTTTACTGGAGATGGATAAAAGGATCTGATTTTAAAGAGAAGTGTAATCACGCAATAAAAAAAATCAAGAACAGCTTTTCATTTGAAGTACTTTTATTCAATGGGCAAAAATATTACTTTGTATGGCAAACGTTTGAATTATCAAAGAATGACATCTGACTATTTCCTGGTCACAGTCACTCTTGTCTGGAGTCATGAGTCCCAAGTTTTTATCCGCTCACCCTCCATCTTTCTGAAGGATTTAGATCTGAGGACAGAGATGGCCAGGCAGGAAAAATGTTTTTGATGAATCATTTCTGTCTTTTATTTGACCATAAATTGTTTCAGAGTATCCTGCTTCTGAACAGCTGATGATGACCCATTCCCAGATCTCTGGAAGAAACAGATCTGTATCTAAAACGTCCTTAAAAGCTAAAAAGTTTGTGATCAAATTTCCCTGGGCCCACAGGCTCTCAATTGTACTTAACAGTGGAAATGAAATGCATTTTCATCAACCCCTTGTTTTTGTGCCAGTCCCATTTTGGAGAGCTTGCATCCTAAAGGCTCAGACTTGGTATCATCCGACTACTGCATGCAGTTGTAGAGCAAATCCTTTTCTCACTGACCCGCCACAGACACTACATGCCTATTTAATCTTAAAGGACAAGAGGTGAACACCCTGGACAGATGGTCAGTCCATCACAGAAACAGGAAGTAATGAATTGCTAGAGACGGACGATTAGACTGAAAAACATCTCACGATATATATTTAATATCAGTCTTATAGATAATTATTGATTTGTTTTTGGGGTTTTTTGTCTTCAATATCTGAAATACTCCCAAACTGGTGCTGTGATCTTTCCTGTTTTATCCACAGGACAGGTCTGCAGGCAGTTAATGCGGCAAAGCCAAGCCACAAGTGTGTGTTACTCAACAAGTTGTTGCCTAGTAACCGGACAGCGAGCGAGTTGATGCCACCAACCTTACTGAGGCTTAGAGACTAAAGTACTTCCTTTGCCTTCCTCCTTGTCACTATATATGTTCTCCAGCCTTAGGAATTACTCGTTAAAAGTCATCCGACACTCAAATGAACTTGAGAACCACCTGCGTTGTGCCAGTGTTGTTTTGAGCGTGTGTGTTTCGTGCTGTGAGCTATAAGAGGGAATACAGCTGTACACACGTTTGGAAGTGAACCAGCGTTGCTCCCATCATGACCAAAGAGGAGGAGATCCCGGACTGGGTGGGAGCGAAGGAGTTCTACGACAAGTACGACCCCAAGGAGATTCTGGGCAGGTATGAGAGACATAAATTCAGACACGTTCTGCCCTTCAGGGACTTTGTTGTGTGTGTGTGTGTTTTATTTTAAAAGACTCATAAGGTAAAATTGTCTTTTCCATCCTTATTTGGGTTGCTACAATCACACCGTTTGCCTGGAAACATTCATCCTGCTCTTCTCAGGAGCAGTAAAGTATAGTTGGCAGAACATTTCACCTCATGCACTATATTAAGATTTAATATGATGAATACAGGGATACAAATATAGGTTCTCAACAGACTGAGTCAGCCTGAAGGCTGGACGTTTGTGAATGTCAGTCCATGTAAATATGCTGTGAACTAAACCAAGGATCTCCTTGGAGTCCTTGCAGACTGATGGCCTACAACTTTTACTTGTCTCTGCTTCAACACACCTCGGTCAAAAACGCAGGTCATTAGTTGGACTCCATCAAACTCGGGTGCAGGCTGTAGAGGCTATTCGGTCAATTTGAACAGATCTGCAGGACGTGCAATGATGCATGTAACTGAGTATGTGTGCATTATGGGCATATGTATCACCACAGCATGATGCTGCCAGCACAGTGTTTCATAATGAGGAAGGTGAGTTCAGGGTGTCACTGACTGCAAAATAAACATGTAGTGTTTTACAGTTAATCTGAAAAGTGTAGTTTTGGTCTTATTTGACGGGACTCATGCTGTAGAAGCCTTTTTGCTTCTACAGCAAAAAGGCTCAGTTCAACAGTGGCATTCTTCATATTAAGTTTCCACAAATATCATATCTACGGAGCGTTTTCCACACTTCTTGCCCAGAGAGTGAGTTTATGTGGGCATATATCTCTTTGTAGGCTTGCATTAGTGCATTATTGAACCAAAATTACTATTGAGCAAAGTTTTATACTAATTTAACAGGAAGGTCAATTATATTTTTAGAGAGGAAGACCAGTTCGGATTGAATGACTTAAAGGATATTTTGAAAACTACCTTTTGTTTGAACTTTATCTGTTTGACTGTCTAACTTGTTTGAGCATTAAAAACATGTAGGTGCAGTAAAAAAAAAAAAAGCAAAAACACGATGTGTAGAAAATTTCTCAGGGTGTGAATAGTTTTTTTTTGTAAATCACTGCATTTCACGCCCCTCTTTTCAGGTTTTTATTTGTCCACGGATCCCTTTCTTTTCGTTTCCTTCGCGCTTTTTAAGTTTGCGGCTGTGCATTGACTCCCATGAGTTTCTAGTGAATTGCCACGAAACCCAGAGCTTGCTCATTGTCATTCCCGCCGCCTGTTGAGACGTTACGCAAGGCTCGACGTGCAGGAGGCAGCATTCATTAACTTCGGCGTGTTGTGGACAAAGGTTTCAGCTCTAAGAGGGTTTCGGTGGTGGCAGTCATGCCGGGGTCATTACATAACTTCAATGCATTTCTCACATAGAGGTCAGCTGGAAGCGAGGACATTCTGTTCATCGACAGTCTGGGGGGAGTTTAGTTTCAGCAGGATCAACTCTTGAGACTCAACCGTTAAATAAAATGAATTTCAACAGAATACTACTACAGTTTTAATTCATTTGTGTGTGCAAATGAGTGCTGAAAGGCGGACGAGAGCCTGAATCATCGTATAAGACTGAAGTTCCAACCAAAGCGAGCAGATGTGTGAAGTTTCTGCTCAGATGTCGGTCAAGTTCCCACACGAGCCGACGTTCCCTCTCTTCGTTCGACAGGGGAGTGAGCAGCGTGGTCCGTCGCTGTGTGGACAAGCGCACGGATCAGGAATATGCCGTAAAGATCATCGATATCACCCCGTCTGACAAAATGACTCCGCAGGAGATCGAGGAGATCCGGGAGGCGACGGTGAAGGAGATCGACATTCTTAGGAAAGTTTGCGGGCAGGAAAACATCAGTAAGCACTTTTCTCTTATTCCTGGAAAGATTTTTGATTTATTTTTAACCTTTTGTCCGATGACATTTAGCTAATCCATTAATGAACTGAATTCTCATCTCCAGTACAGCTGAAAGATTGCTATGAGTCCAAAGCCTTCTTTTTCCTGGTTTTTGACCTGTAAGTGTCAGGATTGACGGGTGTAACGCGTCAGATGGGCCGCAGCATCTCCAGTGTCTCATTCTCTTTCCCTCAGGATGAAGAAAGGGGAACTTTTTGACTACCTCACGGAGAAAGTAACCTTGACGGAGAAAGAAGCCAGGTCGGAAAGCGAGTTTTCTTAGTTATTGCGCTGTTTTTGAAAGGCATTTTACGATTTAACGCGTTTCTCCTTCCAGAAAGATTATGCGTGCCTTGCTGGAGGTGCTCCAGTTCCTTCACGGCCAGAACATCGTTCATCGGGACCTTAAACCCGAGAACATCCTGCTGGACGACAATATGAACATCAAACTCACAGATTTTGGCTTCGCTGTGCAGATCCAGCCTGGACAGACGCTGAAAGGTGAGTGAGCGGTTTCTACAGGCACCGACTTAAACCTCAGACGTATCGTCAAAATCGCCTTTCGAGTTTCTGTGCATAAATCCTTATGAAACAGACATAATGACAGCTCCAAGCTTTGACTCAAAGTTCAACAATAGCGACGGTGTCACTTCCTGCTCTGGCCGTCTTTGCTGCCTGCACCGTGTGCTGGTCAGCGCAGCAGCAGTTGGTGGTCGGGGGGCGTAAATCTGGATCTGGTTGCAAAGTGTGCTTCCTGCTATGAACAGCACAGGACAGCGCGTACCGCCGCAGAGGGTCGCAGTACGCTGAGCTTTCTAAATAGACTTCTCAGAAAGCTTAAGATCATTAGGAGCAGGAGCTGGCAAGGGAGGTTTCTGATGAACTGCTCCTCTGCTGGGGGGGGCGGAAATGGTTTGGGCTTTAGAGACTCGTCGTCTGTAAAACGCGCTCTGAAAAATGTCAAGACTTAAACGTGACTTTTGAGTTCTGGCGCATTCTCAAATCCGAAAATGTAAGAAAAAAACCTCAATGTTTTTTTTTTTTCCATATACATTTGTAAAGCTGATGCAAAATAATGCAAGAGGTGAACTGCAAAAACAAATCTATTTAGAGGCAGAAAGGATTTTTTTTTTATTTAGTCAGTTATTTATTGTTTGTTTAGAAACATTTACAATCATAACAGGAAGTTTCACCTGACATGTTTTACCCTCATTTGAAGTCCATAAATATCAGGCTTATAAGATTATTGATGCACAATACATGCACCAAAATATATCAGTCCTCTCATTATAATATAAATTTATATTTTAAAAATCCCCGTAATTATCCACATCCATTAGACAGTTTCCTTGTATTAAATGTATCGACCAAATTCTGGGATTTGGATTTTTTTTTTTCATGCGAAAGAGATTCAGTTATTTTATAAATTACCTTTTGCAAAGACACATTTAATCGCTGTGGTGCACTTCACCAAAACAGAAGACATAAAGCAGGATAAACATTTCTGAAGAATGAAGGTTTCGCACTGTGACATTATACAAATGAGCCTTCGACTTGGACATCGACCCCCATCATACTGCCAAATAAACTCAATACTTAGTAGTGATTTATTACAAAGCTCTCATTCCAGAAAAAATAAATAGTTTGAAGGATGAGAAAGTGTGTTTGAGCAAAGCAATATACAAAACCGATTCAGTAAAACCAGGAGCAACGGGCCAAACAATACAGTTTAAGTCTGAAAAAATGTATTTGAAGGAGTGACTTTGTAAGAAAAAGTTTAAACAAATCTAGTTTCTGCATTTAGGAAATAAAATTAACACAAAATGGCGTGAACAGGAAAAGTCTAAGTCGACTTGGGGGTGAACAATGTCTTTTTGTACAATGTATCTGATTTCATTCTTCCATTCCTACAGTAGGTATCATTCAGTTCATTTTAGAAAATGTCACTTTTCTATCCAGCTCTGGAACAAGGGCGCTTCTTTGATTAAACATTTAACACTCCTGTTCACCGGCACACATACTTGTGGATGCCGAGTGCAGCGTGTTTAAAAAGCAGAAAGAAGTGTGCTCAGTTTTTAAAAGTTTCCCGTCTGTTTGAACGTGTGATTCCTGCAGAAGTGTGTGGGACGCCTGGTTACCTGGCTCCTGAGATCATCGAGTGCTCCATGGATGCAGGACACCAAGGATACGGTACAGCTGTTGACCTGTGAGTCACCGGGGCCTAAACCACATGACTGTTGATGCTATTATTGAAGCTTCTGTTAAGACAGCGGATCTATAGTTTCTGCTCAACCGGGTCTGAGATTTGCCTGTCGTCGGCGTTTGCGTTTACAGCTGGAGCGCCGGTGTGATCATGTACACGCTGCTGGCCGGCTCTCCGCCTTTCTGGCACAGGAAACAGATGCTGATGCTGCGGATGATTTTAGCAGGGAGCTACGACTTCTCGTCTCCAGAGTGGGAGGATCGCTCCGACACAGTCAAAGACCTGGTAGGTCTGTTTTGCTCGTCTTTGCCCTACGATAAGCTTTTAAAGCTCTGAAAGCGGCGTGGCGCTCTTTGCTCAGATCTCCCGGATGCTGGTGGTGGATCCAAGGCAGCGGTTCACTGCTTCAGATGCTCTGAGCCACACGTTTTTCTCCCAGTATGTGGTGAACGAGGTGCGACAGTTCAGTCCGTACAGGCGGTTCAAGGTGAGGAAACGTCGAGATTTCCAGACGAAAGGAATCCAAAATAGTTTGCCAGCGTTTGAAGAGTTTGAGGTTGGTAGACGGTTGTGTTTCTCCGTCAGGTCATCTGCATGACTGTGCTCGCCACGATGCGCATCTACTGCCACTACCGCCGCGCCAAACCCGTCACCAAGGAGGTGATAAAGAGCGACCCGTACGCCGTCAAGCCCATCCGCAAACTCATCGACGCGTGCGCCTTCAAGATCTACGGCCACTGGGTCAAGAAGGGCCAAACTCAGAACAGAGCTGCGCTTTTCGAGAACTCTCCGAAGATCGTCCTGCTGTCCCTCGCCGCCGAGGCGGAGGAGCAGGGCCAACACGGCTGGTAAATGTGCCCGCAGGACTGGGAACCGCTTCTCCTCCTGAACTGGTAAAACTGAAAAACAGCCCAACTCGGGCGCTCTTTGAACGTTAACGTTTGGAGGACGTGCTTTCGAAAACTTTCTATGCAAGAGAGGCGTTTGGATTTCTGTTTTGAACGAGCAGAGAACGTTCTGGAAAGTAAGTCTTAATTTAGGGAACGAAGCCTGCAAGGTGCTGAGTCAAGGCTTCTTTTGTCAGACTGTTTGTTCACTTGCTGTAAGTCAAACTGACTTCTAAAGTTAGTTTGTCCCCAAAATGTCTGAAATTTCAGTGAAGTTGTATATTTGGAACTGTACAGGCTAAAAAGATTATATAATGACAATTGCTCTAATAAGAGTGTACCTTAATTTGCATAATATGAACATATTTATTAAACCTTCCATTTATTTGAAGGTTGTGTCTTTGAGGCGAAGATATTTCGGATGTGTTTTATGCATCTCTCCCACGACACAAATGCAGCACAGACGGGGCTGGTTTCAGCACAGTGGCAGGTTTATTATGACGGAGTGGGGGTGGGGGGTGGGGGAGGGGTCACAGAAAACACCAGAGGTCACAGAGGGCTCGTTTCTGGCACAGGGTCTTCCTGCCGTGTCTGTTTTTAGCTTCGTGTGTGGTCTGGCTGTGTCCAGGTGTGAAAAATGATTGTGTTACATGAAACAAGATGTGACATGTAGTTTTTAACTGGTGTGAAAAAAAAAAACAACAAAAAAAAATTAAAAAAAAAAAAAAAAGAAAGGAGGAGATAAAAGCATTTCAGTGAAGTGTAGTTACCACAGATGAAAGTGTTGAGTCTCTTCCAGTTTGGAAACTGGGCGCCCTGCTGGAAAACATGGCAGGAAAATGAATGTCTAAAAGCCTATCATGAACGTACGGAGCCCCCTAGAGGACTTTTTTTTTGTCTTTTGCGTCCCCTTGCAATAATCTACTGATCCGTTATGCAGCCTAATTGAATACTGTGAGCCTTTCTTACAGTGACCGCTGTACTTTCTGCTTTAATATAATGTTATGTGAGATTTTTCCACGAATGTCAATATCTTACAGTATTCAATTATGCCACATAACTGATCAATAGATTAATGCGAGGGAACGCAAAAGAAAAAAAATTCCCCATGCGGGGCTCTGTATGAACGTCAAGTACATCACTGTACTCATTCCTGTGTAGCCAGACAAAGCTGAGGAAAGCAGTTGCCCAGGCGATTTTGTTTTTAGGCAGAAATGAGACGAGGCTGTTGCGTGGTGTCTGACTGCGTCCAACACGGAGCCCAGCTGGAGCAGAATTCAGCCACGCTGCGGGTCACCTTTCCTTTCCACCGATCTCAATGATCACGCAACGTGCGTGACCGTTAACGGCGAGGGTAACACATACCGTCCCGCGAGAAGGTCGGGTCAGTCGAAGCAGCCGCCGGGTGTGGCACAGCTCAATCGCATGCTGCGGGACTCTGACGAATGAAAAGCAGAGCAGACTGTAGGGAAAAGCCTCACTGATTGTATCAGCAAACAAACAAGAGATTTTAATCCAAGGTTTTCAACGTGTCGTCACTCTGACGTAAGAACGAGGGACACAACGACCACTCTGATCTTGTCGAGTCAGTTTGTGAGAGCGGTAATTTAGCATGGTGTCTGACTGTATTTACTACATCCAAAGTAACACAGAATTCAGCCATGCATCCAGAGACCTGCTATAAACATGCGGTTTTAAACGCACTAAGGCTAGTAACATGTTCTGTGGTGATAATGCAACAAGATTAAAGAACTAAAGCACTCAAAGCATGCTTGGTGAGTGGATGTTAGAATATCCTTTAAAAAAAAAATACAAAAAGATATTTGAACTCCATGGATTCTATATGTTTCATTATGCATCGTCTTGCAAAGTTCATGACACCCGCGGTGAAGTGGCAGTACATAAACAAACGGAGTTATTTTAAGTTACGTATTATGTGAAGTTCTGCAGGCACAAATTCTTAGCAGAAAAGCTCCCCTGTGGTGTTTCCCACTGCTGCCACACGAGGGCGGTATTGGGAAAACACGTGTGCGCATGTGCTGCCTCCTGAAATTATAGCTGAAATATAACACCAGCTATAATTGTTGGGAGAAAATTAAACCTAATTATAGAACACAACACAGTCCACGTTTTTCACAAACGCGTTCTCCTCTTTGTGGCATCAATCCTGACAATGCGGCAGCACTGCTGCTTCATTTTTCCTGTTCGTGACATTAGTGCAGTTTTAACAGCAGAAAAGCTGATTATTTAAAACAAAACCTGCGCATACCATTTACAAGCCGGTTTCACTTAGAGACGGGACTTGAATCGACTCTCATCATCAACCCAGAACCACATGGCTGCTCCCCCCTCCTCACCAGCGGGTCAGCGTGTCGTAGCAGCTGTTGTAGCATCTGCGGTAGCATCTGTTGTAGCCTGGCTGATGGCTGGCATCAGGCCACCGGCTTCACTCTCCTCCTGTATCACAGGAGAAAAGGATGCACAGCAACGTTATGACTATTTACCGACCCGTAAACACCATAAACAACACACACAGTCACAGGAGACACGCTGTCGTCACTCCATGATGCATTTCCAACCGTGAAGAGCCCCGTCCTGTGCCCGCATTCACACCAGAAATGAGGAATTTTAGCTGTAACACGCAGTTAAATTACTTATAATGCGCTGGATGAGGCCGACCCATCTGTTCATCTGTTCGTGCTTCCCTCTGTCTTTAGAGAATACCAGGTTTTCACGAGGTTTCACCTCTAACCCTACTTCCTACTCACCTTAACCGACGTGGCCCATCGGCATCTTTCTTCTTCTTCTTCTTCTGTGCTTCAGAATGTTTCTTCTGAGGCTGTTCTAATCGACAACAAACTCATCAGCGCCCCTCACTAATCCAGAATCAAAACTGCAAGTACTTAAAAAAAAAGGTTTCCTAGAAAGCAAAGCAGGCTGAATGGGATTACAACCAGAGATTTATAGGGTATAAATCATTTTTCTGGAAAGCAGGTTGAATCCTATTATAACCAGAATGCTATACCCTTTAAAAAAAAAACATTTTTAATGTCCTGTAAAACATTATATCAGCTGAAACGTTGCATGTTTTAGATCAGTTGAGATTACGAGTCATTTCATTTGATAAAATGGCAGAACGATGGACTACGTGTTTTTGATTGTTTCATCTAGATTCAGAAGTTACTACACTCTAACAGAAATCAAATCGAATCAAAATATCCATCCACAGTAGCCAGGGTTACGTTTGGAGGAAAAAGAGGAAGCCAACAAGTCCGGTTGAAGTCCATGTGAAAGGTAAATGAATAAGCAAGACGGAACAAAGCAGAGAATTACAAAAGTATTTGACTGCCAGAGCTCGGAAATAAATTTTGGAGGAGTATCTTGTTAGTACATGAAAAGCTCATCATAATAAGATACTACTACTAAACGTATTTCTTAACGTTGGGAGTGAAATGCTTCAATAGAGGCTTGTGTTGCCAGACTAAAAGATTTTAATGCAACCCAAAACCCTTTTGTGACTCTCTACACTCAAAAGAGAATGAATCGTTGATTGACATAAAAAACAAATTTGATTTATTTGTGAAATTAATGACACATTAGTTGTGTTGACTTAAATACTAAATATATGTGTTATTTTAGTCTTTGCAGGTCAAAAACCTGAATTTGACTGAAGTCACCGAAGGAAAGATAAGGTTTTCACAGATGAAGCCTTTTCCAAGTTTGCCCAGAAGAGAGTCAGGATAACTTGAGCCCATCCCAAATGTTCAGGAGTGGTGGGATCATCTTAAATGGATCGGCTGCTGCAAGAGCAACGGGTGCACTTCACAAAGTAGATGTTGTTATTGGGAATCATTGAATCATGATATTGAAGACATCTGCCAGAAAGTTAGATGCAAAGAGGTCCTTATTTTGGAGTGGCCATCAAACAGCTCTGGTCTCAGTCCCAGGCGGCCCTGCAGCGCCGACACCAGTTTCAGAGGGAACTCAAGTGAACCCGTTGTGGCAAGCTTTTTGGAAGGAAATCAAAAATGTTTTATCTGGGAGTTGAACACCTCCCTACAGCTCACTTTCTTCCTTTTTTAGATGGTTTTCAGTGGAAATTTCCACTGTTATTCCCCTGCTTACAACTGGGCACTGGGAGGTGAAAGAACAGTTGAAGCCATACATTTAAAAAAAAAAAAAACTTCAAGAGAATTACAAAATGTACAATGTACAACATGGCTCCCGGGATTTCACTTAAAATCAAGCTTCATTAACAAAACGCTGACGACAAAATGTATATGGAAAAACTTTAATTTGTTCATTCCAAACGTATTTGAGTTTATTTTTGTTTACTTCAGTTGACAATATGCCTCGCAACTGTTCCAACCGTTTCACAGGTTTCTCCGGTTTTGCCAACGAACGGTATTTGACTTGACCGTTGGGGGTCGCCATGGCAGCGAGCCAGCGGGTGAGTGGGCGGGAACCTTGTCGGCTTCTCCCTGATTGGTCAGCCGTCCTCGTTTCTTCCTCGTCGGTGAGCCCATTCAGAGCGCTCCCAGTCGGCTCATGTTGAAGCGGCCAGCGTTCTCCCGCCTCATCAACCCTCTTCTTTCTCGGTATGTATGAAGAGCAACGCAAATATTCCGTATGTATGACCACTACGGTGTTGTGGCGCGGGGTTACGTGGCTTATTATTGCTGGCAGTTGCAATACTAGGGCTGGGGGCTGTAGGGAAAAGTCAATCGTATCAATCGGGAAAACATTCCAGAGGCTCTCCGCGTCGACTAAAGTTTCGATATGTTACACAAGAAGAGTAATGGTAGCAGCAGCATTCGCGAGTGTTATTCTTCCCTGTGTGGTTGCGGGTTCAGGGGGTTAGGGTTAGTGGTCTGCATGCCGCATTGGGGTGATGCAACAGGGACAGAAGATGTCCATCCACCAGTCCTCCCTCCCGGCTTCTTTAATTGTGAACGACCGTCAGCGCCTTTTCCAGCTCAAATTATTGCCTTGCAGACTCGCCAGAAAGACACGCGGTTTTGCACACATAGGTATTTCAGTCAATAGCTGCGTTTTCTGCTCCAGCGGAGAAACGGCGTCCTCAGCATGCAGGAGGAAATCAGGCATAAGAGATGATGTCCCCTTAAGCCAACAACACAGCCACAAGGCCGCCCAGATGACTTCCCAGTGTTAGCTCTTCATGTCACCTGACATCCCCCAGTCTGGGTGACCAGGCCTAATGGCACTGCTGCTCATCCCCCTGTTGGGTTTCTGTCTCCCTCCCCAGCACGATGACAACTGTTGAGGAGACGAAGGAGCTCTTCAGGAGAGCGGACGCGGTCTGCTTCGACGTGGACAGCACAGTCATCAAAGAAGAAGGCATCGATGAGCTGGCCAAATTCTGTGGGGTGGGCGACGCGGTCAGAGAGATGTACGTACACCGCTTTTCACGCACGCCTTTGCAGATGCACCTCAACTTCCTTTAGGTCTCCCACATTCCGCCGTGCCACTGCAACAGATGCCGCAAGAAGAGGAGGAAAACTACGATTTATTTATTTTTTGCACCTTTCAGTGCGAGCCGCACCTACCTCTCATCGAGAGCCACAAATCTTTGGAGCTTAGCGCATCTAAACTGATGCCTTTATTCAATGTTCTTTCCAAAACTCTTTGACCCCTCAATTGGTTGGGGACTTTCTCTTTGGCATCAGCGTATAAGTCTTTCCCACAGCTGCTAAATTCGATTTCGGCCTGGACAGGTGACAGGACAATTTTAACACGAGTTTGTTTCAGCAAAGCATTTCCGTAGTTTGGACTCTGTACCAGTTTTAAGTCTTCCACAGCGTCTTAACGTGTTTTCTTCCAGAGGCAAGAAAGTTCAACTCTGACCGGCATCCCTGTCCTTACCCGTAGAAAGCTGTGCCCACAGCATGATGCCACCACCACCAGCATTTTTTTGGTTGATGTGCAGTGTTAGTTTTGTACAGGCAGATCACTTGTTTGGTCTGATCAGATCACTTGTGGGAAGCTCCAAATCGGACCGCTCTCGTCACGGCTCGCCTTCAGCGATGACTTTCTTCTTCCTAATTGCATAGTTAAGTAGCAACAGCTTGCTCTGGATTTTCTTTAGATATCTCAAAGGAAAGGAGGTTGAATGCAAAGGAACACCAGTTTCCAGATTTTGTAAGTGTAAAACTGTTTGAAAACCTCGGATCATTTTCCTTCAACCTCACAATTAATCCCATTAAAATCCCAATACTATGAATTCAAATTTGTTTATTGTTTATATAAAAAAAAACCGTTGAAGTTGACAAAAGTGCTATAATAGGTGCAAACACTCCCACATATCTTTTATTCACATCTGTCAATAAAATGTGCAAAGGTTCACAGGATATTTCTGCAAGGTGCCGCTTCTGTTCACGTTCTGTCCTCAACACATTTGTATGTTTATGTTTTTTTTACTCCGTCTTCCTAAAATGAACCATTTCAGTAGATATGAAACAAATCCACTTTTGACATTTTAGGACTTGTAAAGCCATGGGCGGCTCGATGACGTTCAAGAAGGCCCTCACCGAGCGTCTGTCCATCATCCGATGTTCCAGAGAACAAGTAAACAAACTCATAACGGATCACCCGCCTCAGCTGACTCCAGGCATAAAGTAAGTGTGCGGAGAGCTGATAAAGTAAATCAATTCAGCAGACTTTGTTTTGCATGCAGAAGCATTGGATCCGAGTGTAAAGAACAAACTGGATGTATATATATATATATATATATATATATATATATATATATATATATATATACCATGCAGGTATTTTGTTGTTGCTGTTCTGATATGATTTGGATTTTTTTGTGACCCAGTCCAGGTAAATTTAGCGCATATTTCCCTTCCTGCTTTGGTAATGGCAGTTATCTGCGTCTTGTAGTTTAACATTATGAAGTAATCCCATGCATACTGTGTAATTACACAAGTTATTGAGGAGCCAAAGAAACCATTTTGGGTCCGTAATCTATTCAGCTCTTATTAACCAGTTCATACATAGTTCGAAACCTTTGGAGCCAACTTAGAAATATATTATTAAAACAAATCAGAAGCTTAAAAAGTACTTTAAAAGTTGAAGCGGGTACAAGTGATCAACTAATTTTATACTTTGAACACTAATGATGTTCCATTTTTCTTTGAGGTAAATGTGGACGTCTTTCAAAAATGTACAGCTAAAACGTGTGAAGAAAATTCTTCACTTCTAAAGTTATAGTAAGCCATGCTGAGGCATATCGATTGATTTTTTTTTTTATTTTCCTGTTTTATTCAGATCCAAATGCTCTCTAAATCAATGAAATCAATTCTAACTTTTGTCCAGGGAGCTCGTGGACCGTCTGCACCAGCGCAACATAAAGGTGTTCCTCATTTCCGGTGGCTTTCGCTGTATCGTCGAACACGTGGCTTCCCAGCTAAACATTCCCCTGCAACACGTCTACGCCAACCGACTCAAGTTCTACTTTAATGGTGAGGGCCGGCTCGCGCTGTCCAGTGCTCGTCTCAGTCCATTCAGCTCTTCCGGGTTCTCTGTCCGTTTCTAACCTCCAACTGAACTTGCAGGTGAATACGCCGGTTTTGACGAAACTCAGCCCACAGCAGAGAGCGGCGGCAAAGGGAAAGTGATCAGCATGCTGAAGGAGCAGCACGGCTTCGAAAGGGTGGTGATGATCGGAGATGGAGCCACTGATCTGGAGGCCTGTCCCCCCGCGGTTAGTGTTCACTGGAGAAGATTTGCTTTAATATGTCAGAAATGAGAATTTTACAGCCTTTTTGTAATGCGTAAGAGTTGCTCCTCCCACATTTCAGTTTGATTCTCTTCCTATAAAACAGGAACAGCATTGATAAAAGGCAATCTAAATGAATTACCACTTTTAAACAACAAAACAATGTTTTACTGACTATTTAATAGCACATCGTATGTTGAAAATGATTCATATCCTTCACAACAATTCATGCCAAAATCTTCCATCTCAAGTTGTCAAGTCCTCTTGGAAATGACGGTAATCTTTTGCACCTTCCACAGATTCTGCATTAAATTTACAAAACGTTACTTCCGGTCAGAGAAAACATGTTGGCGAAACTATAACATTACTTTACATCTATGACTGCTAGGGCTATGAATATTTTTGGGCTTGTATATTTTATTTTTTAATTTGTACGTAAGGAACAAATGGTGCTCTATTACAGATGGTTGCTTTAAAATAGGATTTTCTTAATAATTTAAAACAAGGAGAAACTTAAGTTGATTATTAGCATTTTATATTCTCAATGATTATCAGCATTTTATATTCTCAATGACGGCACCTAGCATTACTAAAACCATAAACCAGCCTGAGACTTTCTGAAAGGTTGCCACATTTTGACGTCCAGCGTTTTCCATAACAGAGGTTAAAAGATAAAGAGAAAAATATAGAGCAGTTTTTCTGTTATTTTTCTGACAGTTTGCTTTTTCTTTTTCAAAAGCATGTCCCAACATAAAAAAAAACAAAACAAACTTTCCATTTAATAGCTTCTTCCTCTGGCCTAATTTTCTTTAAACACTTCACCGATACTGGAAAAACAGCTTCTGGCGTACTTCATCCAGTTACCTTCCACTCACACTAGTTAGCGTTGTTAGCATGGCCTGACGGCGCTCACCTACACCATCCGGTGTGAACCTCGTTCACAGATCAAAAAAGGGGAAGAGCTTTAAGTGGATCAGGGTATAAATCAGCCCATCAGTGGCGACGTGGCCTTTTACATAAAAATGTCCAATCTTTTCTTCCTCAGAATGCTTTTATTGGGTTTGGCGGGAACGTCGTCAGAGCTCAAGTCAAGGAGAGAAGCTCCTGGTATGTGACGAGCTTCGATGAGCTGCTCAAGGAGCTGGAGAAGATTTGAATATGCTAGAGGAGTTCTGGTTCTTATTTAACCTTTTATATATTTGCACCCAAAGGTGTGCCAGTCAAGCTTTTTATCCAGTACACACTCAATAGACTTTTTATATGAACAGCAGTATTTACAATAGACAAACTTCACTTTCATGTTTTTTTTTGTTTTTGTACTAAAAAAAGTAACCAAACACTGTGAGTGGACATTACGTTTTAGTGTTTTTGCACTTTTCACATCAGAATCTGATAACTTGTAGGTATTATATAATGGCATGTGCAATGAGAACTGTGCTAGAAATGTGTTCAATACTAAGAGAACTGTAACCTGACTTGACTGTCAATAACTGTGGCGACTTCAGTCATTTAAGGAGAATCCCAATTAAAGACCAGAACGTGCTGTAAAGAATGTCTGAATGATTTTAATTTCTTTTCCGTTCTCTCGTAACAGTATTTCTTCTTAAAAACAAAATGATAAATGTGGATCCCTTAATGATAAATCAGCCATTATTACAGTACAACGCAGCATCCCTCCTTCCAGATTCGCCCGACCGCTGATGGAAAACGGGCTCCCACGCTTTTTCTACACAGTTAAGAAACGTTTGATTAAAAACAGATTTTTTAAAACCAGGCATGCCGTCTCAACAGGAAAAAAAAAAAAAAAAGTTACAAACACAGCACCGGGAAGAGGTAACATCGCTTTAACAGGAAACAAGAATGAAACGCAGAACAGAACCTGGAGTGTTCGTAACAGACGGCAAATATAAAATTCTGATATCTGCATTGTACAGAATGTCTGACTTTACCGCCTTGATAGGTCACTGAAATATATGTTCTTACATTAGAGGTCTCATATCGATCGGCTTATATCGAAGAGTCGCTTTGTCAACACATTTAAACACCATGTACTCTACATCAAATAAATAAACGGCTACTGCACTGAGCAATAAATTTCAACACTACTTTCCTCGCCATTCTTTTTACACACTCGCACTTTTTCAAGTAGCTTTTGTTGCTTCCTAAACTGGAGACGAGCTCCTCTTCTGGCCCGCTTTTTAACGTGGCACGAGACGTTGCACGTGACAATCAGGAGGTTTCAATTTGGTTCATTCCGGCCGTCTGTGACCGAGAGCACGCTACCGCCATCCACATCTGTTTGAATTGAAATGCAGATATTTTTAGGAGTGGATTCTTGACGTAATAAAGCCAATATAAAAACAAAAAGAGGGCTGTTTCTTTTTTTTTTTTTTTTTTTTTTGTAGCACTGACAGAAAGTTGGACCCATGATGGCGATTCACAGAAGAAATGTAACATTCGAAGGGGGGAGGGGCCAACTTGATAACTGATCGTCCCTCCTTACTGCAGCGGGGAAGCTTTAGTGGGGATCATGATCCTAGAATCCATGTGCTGAATGAGAGGGACTGCAGAGAGAAACACATGGAGAGGTTCATCAGGCTGACTGAAGGAAAACCACAGTAGCTGGAAATGAACTGGGGTTTCATTTCGCTCACCAGTGTAGTAGACCACCTCATGCCAGCCCTCCTGCTGCCACACGGCGTTCCTGGTGGCTTCTCGGGACAGAAGGTCTTTGTAAGCTGCAAATCAAAAGAGCAAAGGGACAACACAATAAATCAGAACACCTTCAAAAAAGATGATTTATTTAATTAAGACACACAGTAACACACTTAAAAGAGTTTATTCCTATTTATGATCATTCCTGTCAAATAATGAAAATCCAGACTTAAACTGTTCTCAGAAAGTTTGATTCACAATTTTTTCACAAAATGTCTGACCTTAATTATTAAACTCCACAAGTAAGATGTGAAAACACACCATTTTTAATTAATGACACAATTCCCTGGTATACTACAAGCCTGGCGGGCCACCAGGCTTCACTTGCACCCCCACCAGGCTAAGCATTGTTTTACTGATTTACGTTTTTATTGTTTGACTTTTTTTTTTAAGACTTTACAGTTGGGCTTTAGGTATTTTTAATAATGCCTTCTAATAAGGCATTAATTAGATCAGATTTTCTGTCAACATTAAACATTTGTGTAACTCAAGAACAATGGCAGCAAACTAGATGGCTGCCGCTGGGCTTAGCAGGTTTTCTGTGGGGAACCCTGCACAAAGTAAGAAGCACGCCATAACTGCAAGGCTGGTTAATTAATGCCATGTGGAATATTTTGCTGTCAAAAAGAGCAACAGAAACAGTAGAATTGATACTATTTTCAACACAACAACATTTCAATACACACATTTGTATGTTTAAGTGTCTGTCGTCTTATTAATTTTAGTTTTATGGTTCTTAATCATATCCCAGGGTGGTCAAGCTGCGTTGGCCTTCGTAGTTCTGCGCCTTTCTTAAAGACACAAAGAGTGTTTGCTGGCATTGATGGTTTATGTTTCTGCAAGACGGCCAACAAAATGATCTCAGCTAATTATAACAATTTTATAGAGCCATCAAATATAATCCTAAACTTTTTAGGATCATATTTTGCTTATTTTGTCAGAAATCCTAATGCAACATTTATGTAACCAAGGTGAGGCTTTTTAACAAGTCTGGAGGTCTAATTTAGCTTACAATATTAAAGAGAAAAAAAAACAAAAAAAAAACGAATCGGTAATAAGAGAAATGATGTAAACTTGGACATGCTTTTGTGTTCAGTCATACCCCAAAGGTGATGGACCATGTAAAGATCACCGATCTGGGAGAAGAACCCTCCCACGGCCTCTCTGTTGCGCTGGCGGTACCGGATCGCTCTGGCCCTGCAGGACGAGAAGCAGCTCGAGTCGTAACCGGCACCAAAACGCACCCAACCTTCGTCAAAGACCGTTAAACTCTCCTCATGTCTGAATTAGCCCCCCCCCGTTTGAAAACTGGCATTAGCCTGATCGATCAATGAGCTGCTCTGAACCCTAACACGGGCCAGGCTGGGTGAGCGGCAGTGAAAGGAATGTTTTAGTCTCGTTACGCTCACCCCAACACAAACATGGGCTTTCAGATCGTGTCTATTAAAACTATTAAAACTCTTGACGGCTCATTTCTACGTGTTTTCGTAACTTGAAGCAGAACTTGAAGCTGTCACCTACAAAAGTTGCTTTAAATAGCTTTACTGACATTATTTATAGGTCTACAGGGGGCTCTTCAAATAAAGGCGAATTAAAGCAACCATAAAAGCAACAAAAAAAGGCAATACTAACCAGCCGTAGAGTGATGTTGATATATTTCTCCCCCCCCAGAGACAGAATGAAACACGAGGCCTCACATTAGAAAAGCAGCTACACCGCATTTTGTTGCTCTAAAGTATATAGAAACTGTGCTGGATGTGTTGACAGAACAATTTTTATTGGAGAAAAAAAACAAAAAAATCCTTAGCTGCCTCAATTATGTTGTCATTCGTCATTAAGAAGATGGATGCTTAAAGTAACGTCTCCTTTATTATGTACAAGTCCTTCAAGCAAACAGCTTCACTTGAGATTTAATCTCAGTTACAGCGCGGCTTCAAATATGAAGCGTCTCCGGGGGAATATCTCTTGTTAATGACAGTGTGATGAGAGAGGGTTCATGTGCTGCGACTGCTCTGTAACTACAGTTCAATGAGTCAAATGAATTCAGGCTGCCTTACCAGTAATTACCCCACTCGATCATGGTTCCTGGCTGCAGGAGGAGGGAGAAAACACAACATTCCTTATTGCAATAAAACACAGCGTTCAAAACTTCTTTCCAGATTCAATACATTAAGATGGAAGAATAACGACACGTGAAGGCTTCTTCAATCATCTGGCCGGGTTTGAGACAACACGTTTCCTGCCGTTTCTCAGACGTAATCTCGGCCTGAGACGAGGGGTAATGGAGGGCATTTTTCACATGTTGCCGGGGGGAAGCACAGCTAGACGAAGGCTGACCTTTTCGGATTAGAAAGGAGGACTTAATCTGCAAGAGAGGGCTTGGTTTTGAGCAGATCGACGTGGAATTTAGCAGCAGGCATGATCAAATACCGAAAATGTCTAGAAAAAAATTGTCTAAATGCACAAACCAGGCGTGTTCCTCCTTTATTTGATCTGATGAACGCAACAGAGCTTCAGATAAAACTAGGAACAGATTTGGGAGAAGGGTCACAGGAGAGAATGTTGCAAACTGATTTCACTGGAAAACGTAATGCGTCAAAAAGAGACTGATTCAATGATAAGAATCATTGAATTTTATTGAAGGAAATGGATTAAGAAAAATGAGTAGAATAACACTGATTGAGATTTTTTAAGTCTAATATAACCTAAATTGCTCAATAAACACAAACAGTGATCCTCCTGATGAGTTTGAGTGTGGATATTTGAAGATGTGCATAATTTCAGAGCAGCGACGACTCTGAGCAAAGAGCGCCGCTGATGCGACGGCGTGTTGGTGGCGTTCCTCACCCTGAGCTGGTAAGACCTGAGCTCGTAAATGTTGGGGCCTTCCCGGGGGACGGGCTCGTTCCAGAAGCTGAACTCCAGCAGGAGCTGATTCCTGCGCGACAGCAGCATCTTCCCGCGCTCCTTTCTGTACGCCGTGAACTCCTGACGTCCGACAGACATGGATACGTGAGACTTGCTTTGACTTTATCGAGCGAGCGATGAAACAAGGGCAAAACAGAGGTAAAGCGCCGGAAACGGAGGTCACCTTATTCTGCCTGAGCTTGTTCATGACCTCGGTCAAGGGCAGGGTAGCCGCCTCTGTAGCGCCACAGGTGAACTGCAGAAACAACATTTCATTAACAGCAGTCCGATTATAATCAGGTGGGAAGTTAGTTCAGCTCAGTTACAGTTTTAACCAAAGAAAGAAATCCCCCCCCAAAAAAAAAAAATCCAAAAACAAACAAATAACAAATCGGCAGCTTATCGTCTGTAAACGACGGAGTTTATGTTGATGCAGTAGGCCTTGGCTGCTGACTGCAAAACCATACGCAACAGCATAGACCTGCTTATACTGCAGATTTGTGTGTTGCTACTAGTAATCCTACCAGCCTGGTCTTGTTCTCCATACCAGGTATTCCAGGTTCCCACCAGCTCACAGGGGTAGTACTTATCAGCATGGATGGAGGGCAGAACGGCCTCGCTGCGACAGGAGAGACAACGTGAGGCCAGCAGCCATGACGGACACGAGCACAGGTGACATCAAACATCAAACATCTGAAAAGAGGTTTGTGTATTTTAAATTAGCCCCTTCCACTCTGATACCCCAAACAAATTGAAGGGCAACCATATATTGTGTTCGACAGTGATTATCAAGTAAAGCTCAGCTGTGTGAATTTTAAGCTCAGAAAGACGACTGCTTTTCTATAAAGGCCTCCGGTTTGTTAGGGAACATCAATAGAGAACAAACTGACCGAGCGGTTCAGCGGGAACAAGTCCCGTTGATATGACGACAATAACAAATCTGGTGTTTATTCTTAGACAGGTGCTGATGAAAGAATGTGTTTGCAGTGAACCAAGAGCAGGTGAGAACAAATAGGAGGTTTAATTGAGCTAAAGATAGATAAATACTGGAGGCGGCAAAAGACTTTCGACTGAGGAAGAGGTTCTCTTTGCAGCAGGAAAATGAGCCAGAGCTGCAATAGAAGGGTTAAAAAATCAAAACATCTTCCTGTGCTGGAATGGCCTACTCAAAGTCCAGACCTAAAACTATGTGAAAACCCGCAGCAGGACGCGATTACCGATCTTCTCGGGCACTCTCTGGGGATGAAGAGTAGACTAGAAGCACAATCCCTGAGTGATGGAGTCTAAAGCCTAATGCGAGTTAATTGAATATTTTTGCAACTTAATTTTAGTAATCTAATATACACACATTTTCAGCCATAATTACACTTACCACAGCTTATTGTAGTCATCCAGGCACTCCGGCTTCACATTATGGACTGACGAAGGAAGACATGTCATTACTATTGGTCTTGTTGTTACGCACATTAAAAGTCGAGGACCCAGATGGTCATGCGGGGACCTTACACTGAATTTTGTAGAGGTTGCTTTCCTCGTTTTTGGTCAGCAAGGTGGAGTGTGCATCTTTCCTGGGATCGACCTTCCTGACAAACAGAGACCTGAACCAGCTGTCCTCTCTGCTTCTGCTGCTGGACGCTGAAAACCCTCTGACCCAAGAACACAGGAGGAAAAGGATCACATCACGAACTGCTGCGACGCCGCTTCCCAGCATGCAGCGCATTTGCCACACAGTGTGACGACGGAAACAAACACACCTGTGTGTGTGTCTCTTACGACGAAGCTAAACAAGAAGTAACAAGCTGACCTTGAGCACCGCGCGCGGTTAAAGGCGAAATATGACAGAGACTGCTATTATTTCACTTATACCGAGCGACACACGCAGCTTTTTATCACACTCCTCCCGGGATAAATCACTAGGGGATGAATCTTCAGAGTGACCAACAGCTGAAGGCCAACTGCTAACAGTCAGCGGGTTAGCTTTGTGGTAGCCGCAGAAAAGCAGGGTGAATATTTCACCCAACAGCCAAAATAACACGCTGCAAACACGACAGCCGGGCTCCGAGGACTGTGACCGCTCACCTGACCCCGAGCGAGAGGTTTCCGGCTGACAGAGCCCTGCTTTTAGCCGGTGCGAAGCCTTCGCGGACTCTCTGAAGGACTCCTGTCGCCATCTTCGGTTTAGAAAACACAGACAGTGACCGCCTCTGACCGCCAGGTGGCGACAGAGCTCCGCCTCCGCACAGGCGAGAAACAGCGTCTCCAGGGTGACGCCTAAAGCATCCTCTGTCCACCGGGAGGAGGTTGTCCACGCCAGTCTCAACGGCCTGTGTTTGGCTCCATCCATCTTCCTATTAACTCTCACAGCAAGATGTTTAGGTGGTTTAAGGTTTTACTTTCAATCAGCCTTTTTGTTCCCTTACCTGTCTTCCATAAATGCCAAACACAGAACAACTTCATCACAGTAAAGGAAGCATTTATTGGTACCAAATTGATGATAAATTTCCTCTCGTACGCTGTTTTCATTTACCTTTACCTCACAGCTATTCCATAAGATTGTATGTCTGAGTTGACTGTGCTAAGATGGCCATGGTAGAGGTGAGGCCTCAATCACTTGTGGAAGAAAAATAATCCCCAAATTAAATTCTCAAATTAAACACAATCTAATAATTTAGCTTAGGACACTTTTTTTTTTCTTTTTTCACTGCCAAAAACTGTGAAAGGTGCTGTGTAAACAGTTCAGGATTTTTTTTACTCGATTTTACTATCGAGTATTAGAGTTAATAAAATTCAGAGCAAACTTGAATGTGATGTGGCATGTTTTGAACATGGGATGGCGCTATAATCCAGTTCATAGCCTGTCTTCAGCTTGCCACATCTGAGACGGCTCACCAGCATGAAAACCTTCTGCAAGCGATCATGTTGTCAGACATAAGGCTGCTAAACTTTGATTTTTGCATGACGAGAAACTGTGTCAAACCTGTTGGTAAACAGCCAGTGCTTCTTTTTGCGAGAAGACAAACAAAATCAGATTGCCACTAAGAGCAAACAGGATTAAGAATAGAGAGGATAAAACGACATAATCCCAGTCGGAAACTTGCGTTAAAGGACATTGTGATTCTGTTGTTTTTTGAAATAGTGACCATTTTAATCGTTTTTCCCCAAGACCTTCATTTTGTAATATCATGTACATACTGTTTATTCATTTAATGGCATCCAGTGTACTGTAAGCTGTGCTAAGATAAGTTAACAGAGCATTCGGGCCCCGTAGGAGAAGATCCTGACTCTTAACAGGGAAATCATAACCCTCACTCTATTTATTCCAATCCGAACCAGACGAGCTGCGGCGTTGTTTCTCCGAAGCCTCCGGGGAGAGCCAGTCGCCACAGGTGACTGGGGTTTGCCGCAGAAGAGAGGAGTTCAGTGCAACTTAGATTGACTTATTGGTTTACAGAGTGACTGTGAATGTAATGGGGACCACATTGCTGAAGCCCACTTGGCTACTTTACCACCGGAGGAATTCAGAAACTATGGAGGGATTTGTTTTAAGTTCAAAGACATAAATCGTGAAGGAGTATGTGCACGGTGAAACATTTTTGAACAACAACAGGTAAAATGTGAATATGTCTGGGAATTCAAAGAATGACCGTATCCAACCAAATTGTGCTATCCAAGTAAAGACAGTACATATGCTGCATTTGTGGAAAGATATCAGTAAATTTGTCCCCCGGTGAACTATTTAATCAGATCAGTTCATTCAAAAGGTTTTAATTAGGTTTTCGATTTTGTTGTCAAATACCCAGAAGGGTTGTAAAACAGAACAGCAGGTGGAAACTGCTCTAATGTCAGGATTATTCAGAGCAGTCGGATCTGCATTTTTGACATTTTTTAAAGCAAACTTAGCTAGACATGGAATGGTTTTACAAACATTTTATTATTGGAAGAAGTGAGATCAGCTCTAAAACTGAGTTCCACTTTCCCTCCTCCGGCTGTACATGATGCACACCATTATCAGCACAGAAAAATATGTTTTGTAGCGTCTTAAAACAATTTTATAGCCCCTTGTTAAAACAAAAGAGTGGTTGCTCAAGAGAGAGTTTTGCCTTCACAGCTCCCTCAGGGCTTCCTCAACACGTATCGGAAACGTTCCTCAGAGATTTTGGTCCATGTTGACATAAAAGCATCAACTAGTTGCTGCAGATTTTTTCTGTTGCAGAACCGCCATGCTGGGGCTCCTGTTCCTCCACGTCCTAAAGGCGTCAATGATCAACGGCTAATAAGGAACAAAGCGAGTCGAGAACATTTCATCCAGACCATTAGACCACCACCACCAACCTGAGCCACTCAGACAAGGCAGGATGGATCCATGCCAGGTCTGAATGTTGCAGCTGGAATCCAGACTCCTTGGATTTTCAACCCTGTTATTGTTTGATTCTGGAGTCTGTTCAAATTGCACTTCCCTGTTCTTGGCCGGAGCCGGTCAAGGAGGGGATCTCTGCTGCCGCCGCAGCCCAGCTGCCTCAAGGCTCAGTGTGCTGTGAGATCAGAGATGATGTGCAGCACAGCTTGGTTGTACGGAGTTATAATTTAATCTACTGTAGCCGTCCTATAATCCTGAACCAGTCCGCCCATTATCCTCTGATGCCTTCCAGGCATTTTAGTCCACACAACAACTGCTTTGGATGTTCTGCTTACTGCTATATGGATATTTTCTCAAAATCACAGTAAATCAGAAGTTCCTGAAACACTCAGACCAGTCCTGTGTGGTGTGAACTTCGGCGTCTCGTCTTCACCGTGACTTTCTAAATAATGGAGTTGCTGCTGTGTTACTGGCTGGTTCACCATGAGTCTCAACAAGCACTTTAACTGGTCTGCCTGATAAAGTGGCCAGTGAATTGTGCTACTGTTGTGGTGCAGTCATGTAAGCTTCCCATGGCAGAGCTTAAAGTGACCACGGCAGCAGATGTGATTTCAGAATTGAGCTAAGAAATCATGAAAAAAAACAAAAAAAACCTAACATGATCTTATCCTGGCATTGTTCGCGGAATACAGTTATGATTAATGTCGTTTTATTGCTCAATCCCTGGACAAAATTACAATATGTCTAGAAGTCTGGATAGAAAAAAAACACCCCCCCACTGCTAAAATTGAATATATTTCTCCGGGATTGCTTTATTTATTCTAAAATAATTGGAAATTACTGTGTGATCTATGCCAGTCGCCTGTAACCTTATCCACTTACATTCTCACTCATTTTGATTGCTTAGGCACCAGCCTGCGCTCGGCCTGATTCCTTGGATTTTGTTTTCGAGTGCATAAATTGCTCTAAACCAAGGCTTTGAGAGGAGCAGCTGTAAAAACAGCTGACATGATTTCTCTGCTAATGTGCCAGAAAACATGGGATGCCATTCATCTGAGAGTTGAGAAAAATTAAAACACATGCACATTCTTCAACTAATATGGCTTTGCCCCCGCCACCGGTCTCACACACACACACACACACACACACACACACACACACACACACACACACACACACACACACACACACACACACACACACAGGGTGGATCTTCTGTAATTTAAACATCGCAAAGCAGCATTATCTGATTAGCTGTCACTGAAGTTTCTCCCACCGTACTCCTATTATCTTTGGCTGGATCGCAGACGTGCACGCTGGCGAAAGCTTTCCAAGAAATGCAGCCGGACGTGTGAGAAAATACTTTGGACGTTCTGTTTACAGTCTTCCACCTTATCTTGTCTGGCCTCCGCAGTGAGTGAGTGCAGCTTTGTGGCAGAAAGTGGCACTAAGTCATTTATAGTGTTTGCATTAAGTAGATTAATATCCAGGAATCAGCCTTTGTTGATATTTCAATAATCTAATATAGATAAGGAAAGGAGCGCCTCGATACGTAACTTCTCTGGAGTCAGGAAATATGGCTGACGGTAGCAAAAAAAGCAGAAGGATTTTCCTGAACTTGGCATTTTTATTAACGCTTATGTTTGGTTTGTTCTGTCTGCCTCTGTGTTGCCCTGCTGGGTGAACCCCGCCTCTGGCCCACTGACCTCTGGAGACAGGCACCAGCAACCCTTTGACCTCACCAGGGAGGAGCTTGTAAAGACAAATGATGGATGGATGAAGTTGTTCTTTGTTTATATGTTGTTGCTTTTTTTATTTTTAACATGCTTACATTTTTTTTTCTGGGGCGAATGTGGTCGTGTGGTTTTCTTGTGATCGGAAGGTTGTAGGTTCAATTCCAGCGTCCTCGTGTCGATGTGTCCCTGGCACTTAACCCCAAATCGCCTGTCGATCTGCGTATCGGTGTATAAATGCATGCATGTGACTCTAGCGTAAAGCGCTTTGAGTGGTCAAAATGACTGGAAAAGCACTTTATGAGTTCAGTCCATTTACCGTTTGCTCCTGCTGCTCAGTGTAAAGATAAGTGACCTGAACTTACTGCCCAGAAAATCTATGTCAGTGTTCACAACTTCTGCACACAAATCTGCAGTATAACGTCTGACCCCAATTTAACTTGCTGCACAGACAACGAAAATCAAATTCAGGATTTATGAACTAAGAAAAGCAAAAGTCTAAATACTCTGAAATGTATCACCACAAGCAGGACTTTCACAATACATTATGCTCAACAGAAGGTCAGTAACAATTCATGGCTATGTTGAAATTACATTCTTTTCCATAACTAGATTTTTTTTGCTGGATAAAGGTTAAACCACAGTGAAGGTAGAGACTTGATGAACGTTTGTTTTTTTTTTTTTCTGTAGACCTCGGAACAGAAACCCTGAAAGGCAGTGTGGGAAAAATCCCTTCAGATGACACTTGCAATGTAGAAACTGAACAATACCCGGAGGTTTAAAGGCGTCATAGATTGCCCCCGCACACGACATTTCCAAAAACACGATACACGTTGTACAACACATCAGCTGTGTCATAAAGGGCTTGGGTGATAAATCTCCTGGCCGTTCCCAGTGTTGACGCATAACATTCTCCGGCTTCCCAACTTTTTCAAAGTTTCATTCTCTGCTGCGCGATGCGCCTCACTGGTAAACATGTCCTTTTACTGGTTTGCAATTAACGCCACTGGCATCAATTTTTAAACAAAGATGTAAGCACTATAAACAGTCAAATGCATTTTGATCCACAGTGGAAATATTATTTGGTCTAAAATTTCAAAACAGATTAAGATGGATTTCTTCACATGATAAAACACAGCTGGGGAAAAAAATGAGGGAGAATTTATGACGACATGAATAAAAACTGACACCGAAGCACAAAGGCTAATGTCAGCAGGGTCGTGACATGGGCTCCGGCCCTGATCTGTGTCGTGTCTTGTCATAAATCGGCTTCTAAGAAAGGACTAAAAGGGGTTTATGGAGACAAAAGACATGCTTCATGCATGTCTGCTTTCTCTGTCTCATCTGCACTTCTTCTTCGCGAAGCAATACTCTGACGCAAATGAGAGGTGCGATCGACAAATATGTGTTCAAGGCCGATGTGATGTTTTCTGAGAGGAAGAACTGCTCTCCTGAGCCGTGGTCTTCTTTCACCCACGGCATGAGACGTTTGTCTGGAAGCAATTTGGCCTGTGCATCAAATCGTGAGACGCAGCAGGAACGTGTCCACAGATTACAGCTTTGCTTTTGCTCGTACATCACAGGCCACTTCACAAGGTCGGCCCACCGATTTTAGCCGGGCCAGCTTCCCAAAATCCAGCAGTGGACCCATGTGAGGGAATGTGCTGCAGGGGCGTGATGGATGAACATGGGCCTCAGTATATTCTCTCTTTGCGGTATTCCTGATCGTTGCAGGTAGAATATATTCAAAGGGAATAGACTGGTGTTGGGAGGTCAGCTGATTGTTGTGCATTCTCAGCTGCAGGATTTTTGCAGGTCTGTTTGTTCTTCAGAGTGCAGAGTGTTATGTATTTTCCATATGATCTATTTCCTCTTTTCACTGTAACAGGTGACTGAACCGTTTTACTTTTATTACAACAATGACCTCATATTCCCACGAGTACGAGCACAGCTACATCCACCAGAGCAACTACTTAGGAAAGACTGGAAACACATGTGCAGCTCATCCATCTGTCTGTCTGTCTGTCTATCTATCTATCTTCACCCGTATGTGTCCTTTAGTTTACTTCTCTAAATCTGTTTCATGATAAATTAATGTATTTAAAGAAGTCTATGCAGCTTTACAACCAAAAACTTAAATGAATCTGAGAAAACAAAGCTAAATTTCTCAATGAAAAAAATTCTTATTGCCACAATCAGTCAACAAAAACATACAGTTGTCTGTCAAATGCCAAAGATTTTGCTTTGACAGAATCAGCATTTTGTCACAACTTGAAAACCACAAACATTATGAATTATATTCCCAATACAACCAAAAGTTTAACTGCAGGTGTTTTGATAAATACCTGCATTATGTGTCTTGACATTTAATTTCGAGCAGTGCCGAGGTACTTTTCCAAACCGTGGCAAGTAAGACTTTTCACAGAACTATGGTTATTTTTTTTAATGGACATCTAACAAGATTTGATGCTAACAGGTTAGCCAGTATGTTGAAGCTACAAGCAAATTAGGGATGCTGAGATTACAAGACTAATTTCCTGCTATTCACTTCCTGATTAATAACTGCAGTCCTACAGTAGTAACTTTGTGACTTAATAATCTGATGTCCTTTGTTTCTTTTGCACTGATGCTCTATTTCTGCCATTTTACGGAGTTACATACTTTTCTGACAGGTTCCATCAGATGCCAGTCCGTCACACTCTCTGCAGAGACAACTTTTGAACCCATGTTTCACCACGTAAAAGAGGAGCTCTCCTTCACGTTATTCTAGAGAGAATGGGCCCAGAGGAATAAAACAATGATGTCATGTTTTCTTTTTGACATTTCCTTACTCTTACGGCACAGGTGCCGTCGTGCGGTTGGCTTTTTCCTTCCTCGCGCTTCCATCTGGAGTGTGTCAACACTTCAGTCCGGCTCACACGTACTCTGTAGCATGAATGGAGCAGTGTGCATGTTCTCAGCCTTTTCAGTGGTTCATAAACCCTTCACGTTGGATACGACTACCATCAAATTAAAGTTTAGTCTTCTTGTCCATGCACAGCATATGTCCAACTTCTGTATTTTGCTGTATAAAAATGTCTAGGCTGCAGCTATACTAGAAAAGGTATTAGATGTTGATTTGGGCAAGTCTTTTTTTATGACAGGGAATATGATATTACACTCCTCTGAGCTCTTCTAGGACTAAATTTATTATTTTTACTCGATGGCTACAAGAGCTGCTGGTGGATTACTACTTAATCGTTTCTTTATCATAGTTGTGTGGCTATTAAAAGGTGTTTATTGTAATTTTCACAACATTCCCCATTCACTTGTATTCGTGTTTATAGCTCATAGGGCAGCACAAGCTAGCAGAAAGCTGTTGAGGTGTGTTGGCCAAACGTCTTGAACACCAAGCATGGACATTAACTCATAACACAGGCTCCTGTTGCAAGATTTGTTCTGCTTTTTTTTTTAGTGGAGAAGAGGAAGTGAGGATAAATGCCTGAGAGCAATATCTTAGAGATATAACTATCTGGCACCATGCAGAGGAAATTAAAACCACTCAGTAGTGAGTCCGGTCCGCCTGAAATTCACAGAGTCCAATAAATAACTGTAACTAAAACTGTAAGTCAAAGTCTTGTTGCTCTTTCAACATTACTCTGCTGTGCACATGCATACATTCCTCCTAACGTTAATGTCACCAAACTAACCTGCTTCACATTAGAAGTTTACAGATCAGTCTGTCATTTTTTGTGAAGGGGTAACTACAGCGATAGTTCATGTTGTTTGGTCCTTAGCAGTCACTTTAAGCCAGTGGTTCCCAAACCAAGCAAGCACCCCGTCCTGGATGATTTAAATGCATCTCTGATCCAGAACGCTTGATTCAAATGAAGTGCTGCAGAGGCCTGTTCGAGGGGAAACACCTAAAACATGCAGGGCGGTCCCAGAGAAACACTGATTTAAGCTAACGGCGCGCGCGTGCTGGAAGGAGGGTTACACAAAATAATGGAGCAGCTTTTTCCCCACACTGACTTAGGCTACCTTCACTTTGTAGGTAGGTAGGTAGGTAGGTAGGTAGGTAGGTAGGTAGGTAGATAGATAGATAGATAGATAGATAGATAGATACCTCCATCCTTTACACATTCAGAAAAATGATGAGAAGCGTATGAGAAGAAAGCATAAATAATACCAGTGACCTTTTGTGGAGCTTCGACTGAAGCCTCTGTTTGGATGTGCAGCTAAAGCCAGGAGTGGAGGGATTGAGATGAACTTCTTTCATAAGTTCATAAACATTCTTTGCAGCCACTGTTTACGTCCTGATTTACCGCGTCTGGATTTTCCTGGTGACGCATGTCTGACATCAGTGACATAAAAGTCGGATAAAATGTTCAGACTGCGGATGCTATGAAAACAATTTGATTCATACCCAAATTAGTATCACTAATGTCAGACTTAAATAGCACAGATCAGATTTTTGGGGAGGGTGAAAGGATTGGAATTGGGTCGTTCAGAGTGCTGTGAAAAAGTCTGACAATTATAAATACAGTTAGGATTAAGTAGACTGTTATTTGACAAGTAAGAAAAATGCATTTGGCCCCTGTGAACTAGGTATTAAAGAAGGAAATGTGTGCTGTTGTGTCAAAACACTGTACCGACAAAAATAAAGAGTCTCTCTCAGGAACAAACAGAATATGTGTGAGTTTGTTTTTGCTGGTGTGTGGTTAACTGTTTGGAAATGTCTTTCTCACATGTCCTGTTTGATTTTTGTGCAAAATCCTTGACCAGATCAGAGTTCTCCCTAAGCTCTGCCTTGGCAGGAAAAGAACGACTGGCTTAGTGAATTTGCAGTTTGCAAAACTCCCACACTCATGTGCATAATTTGTGTTATTTACTTGTGCAATCTTTTTTTGTATTCCATAACAAATAGAGGGATCACAAAACCAACATAGCATTTTTGCTTAATATGGGAACATTTTCCCCCAAATATATTTAAGGCATTTTTCTGGGAATCGATGGTAATGCTGAACTGGCTTGTTTTTCTTTGAAAATCAAAATGCCAGGAAAATGTGCAGAGATTCTGCACATTGCGTTGGGAGTGTAGGGGATAAAATAAACACGGGCAACAACAGCTTTCACTCATTTGCACCAAGGCTAATCATCCTAATTACGTCATGCTGGAATAAGGGTCTAAACTGAGTTCATGCAGCGCAATGTGAAATGTGTGAATCGAGTTTACAAGTGTAGTTTTTGCTGAAAAGGTCGAAGAATTTACACAAGAACATTTTTACGCAAGAGAAAGCGTGTAACCCACATCATCAGCTTTGATACGCTTTTATAGAATTTGTTAGCGTTAGATGAGCGATACATTAGACAACTAAATAAAAACTTGGTATTAGAACCATAAGTGACAAGTTGTGTACATTGCAGCACATCAAATCCTGTAAAACAACAAAGTGCCTGGATTTGCACATAAATTTAAGCACTTGGAGGGAATGTTTAAATCAATATGCAGACTTAAAGGACTGCATAGTACTGTGTGCATGCTGAGGCTGCTGATATTTAAAAATCACACAATGAGATTCAGCATGTTTAATATGCATTCTGAAAACATGTTCAAACCCAAGACAGGTTTGGAGTGTCCATCAAAATTTCTGCAGTCTTCAGGTTGACCTTTAGGACGATGCATACAGAGCAGTGGAAATAGCAGTGGTCTCTCCATCAAGTAAACAATTGATTAGTCTGAGTCTGGCAGTTTGGTGCTAAGAGGATTTGGTGATTAACTTCCAGGAATCCCATAGTTGCAGACCCTTAATCAATTCAATTATATTCAAAGCTACTTCACTGTTGTTGTAACTCGAATTAATTCAAATCGTTATGGCAGATGGTGATGAGTGTTGGCAGGAAGGGCCTCCTATAGAAATCTGTGTTACAGTTGAATTGGAAGAAGCCTCTGACTGGGGTTGTCCATAATTGTCCAACATCAGCGTCTGACCTCACTAATGTTCTCCTACAATTATTGCACACATAATAGCAAAATTAGATTTGTAGAAAACCAAAGAGCTCGTACAATGATTACTGTAAAAAGAGAAACCCAAGTGGCATTCAGAGCATCTATTCAGAACAAACAAACATCAGCTTGTTGTCCTTGTAGAGACAACCACAGAGGTTGTATGTTGATGCCTTGTACTTAAGTTCTCATTCCAAGCACCCTCGACATTTATGACACGCCATGTTACCTTTCACTCAGCCAAATGTTTGCAGAATTAGGTCACATGCAATATGCTGTCTGAATGCATGGAGCCAGGCTACACATCTGAATTTCATTATCGCGAAACACTCTTTCCATGAATGAAATTGAGATGTATAGACACAGAGTGGAGCATTATTAAGCTGAAGATTTAACAAAAACAAAGGCGGCGGTATGCATGATGGCTGCTTGTGAGGCCCAGCGCAATTTGACACAAAACAAGAAACAGCAATTTCTCAAGTTAAATGCGTTGTGTCAGTCCAGCTCAGGGTTATACAGACACGGCGTAATTCACTAGAAGGATGTCCAAGATCAATCTTGATTTTACCCAAGTGTCTTCTTTTTAAAATCCCATTAATGCTGTCGTTAAGGAGTCATTAATGATTTACATACAGAAATGTCCGAAGACTCGGCCGGAGCGGACGACAGCAGCAGATGGTTTTGCTTAAAGGAGAAGTTTATTTTTCAACAGTGTTTGCATGTTTGATCAAATTCTCATCGCGCCTAGTATTTATTATGCACATGCATGAATCTCTGAAGGGGCATGAAGCTCCTCAGAGATGATGTGATCGATATCGTGGAAAGATAGTTTTAGGAAAACGTTGCAGCCATCTGACAGTGATTACCTGCTTACCTTCAAATGCACCAGAAACACATTGAGGCATGTTGTTGTTACTTTTGATTTTGTTTTTGGTTTTTTTTCTTTTGTCTACGGGGTTGATAGATACGTGTCAAATTATAGTTATCATTTTAAACATGTAAAGCAAACCTCTTGTCATAACAGGGCTTTTCTTTATAAAATGCTCTGATTGTGCCGGAGCTGAGAAAGTGAAAACAGTGTTGGATGACTGAATTGTTTGGACCGCTTCTAGTCTGTGCTTACATTTTACCTCATTCTTACCACAGGATAAATGATAAAATGTGATGTGCATGACACGTCCAAGAGCCTATTTCTTGAGAAGCGGTTTGCAACTGTAAACGCAGAGATTACAGTTGGCACGCGTCGATGGCAGCGGGTCAACCTTTTCGCCGCTATTATTTTTGTCCCAGCTGAATTCAATTTATCTTTATTAATTTTATAGAGCCGACTTGTTTTCCAGGCTTACGTTTGCGGTTGCGTTTTGTTTCTTTCTTCTTTCACCTAATGTTTTCTTTTGACATTGTGAACAACAATTGTGTGTTGGTGCGTTCGGGGGAAATAGTAAAACTTTGATGGTGATTTTCAGCATGTGTGATATTGCTCCACCATTTGGGTTGCACCATAAATCAACAGAGCTAATACTTGGAAAAGGTTGGGGAAGTGGGACTTAGGTTCTTTATGGCTAGAGTGAGGGAAATGATCACTCCAGATCTGCCCCTTTTTTTTTTTTCTAAGTAAACGTAAAAAAAAAGAAAACCCTGTGAAAATGGTTACCAGAACTGTTTTGTCTTCATGAATTTTCCACATTCCCAAGGCATAAAGAATTGACTCTCACAGCGCCGAGATCTTTTCTGATCACTGCGTCTCTGACCCGTGGAGGGGTCAAGCTGTGCTGTGGCGACGCGCTTCGATTCAGGAACAAATGTGAAATCTCCTGACGAAATCTCCAGTCAGTATCTCTCGCATCTGTCTCCGTCTCCAAACAGCGAGTGTTTGTTAGCTGTGAGAAGCTCATGGCACTTTCACAGCTAAAGTGCCTGTCTGTCTGTAATCTTACCAAAGTGTTTCCCGCAACTGCTCTTCTCAGCAGTCAGTAATGTTCTGGTTTGTCAACACGTGACATTATTTAGCGATGCTGGAATCTATTTGTGCTGTACTGGTCACCAGAGGCTGCGAGCCCAGCTGACAAGCCGCCAGCGGAGCATCTGAGAAGCCAGACGCGCGCAGTTATTCAGTGAACTTCGTGCCAGCATGAAATTGATATTAGTACAATTGATCCAGTCTTTAGGGATTTGATGTTGCCCAGATGTGAGTGATAAAGAAATACTTTGTTTTGGGTTGAAAAAGCACAAGTCTTTAAATGTGTATGTCTTGTTTTGATCGTGAAATGTAATAAAGTTTAATAAGTGTGTTTTCACTGTAGGCTTTGCAGCCCTGATTTCAAAATCCCAGATATAAGTATTTAGTAGGAATTTTAGTATTTAGCTTTTCTTTTTTTAATTAAAAAATCAGAATAGTGTGGCATGTATCTGTATCCAGCCCCCTTTATGCTACAATGCATATGGTGCCTTCTAGGTCACCTAATTAGAAGATGGAGCGTCTCAGTGGGTCATTTAATTCCTTGATAGGTTCAGTTGTTCTGTGACGGACCCAGAGCTTTGCTGGAGAACATCAGACAACCAGCAGGAAGAGGGGAAATGATTCCAGACTATAAAGGATGGAGAGAGGAAAATACAGAGGGATCCTGGAAGAAAAGCTGCTGGAGAAGCTGGAGAAGACTGCAGTTCATTTCCCAGCAGGTCAAAAATAAACTCACATCAAAAAATTACAATATTCGTTCTGATGAAGATTGTTTGTTAGAATAAAAGTCTCAATTAAGAAAATCAACCTTTAAGCAAGTTGCTCTTTTAAATAAACCTTGTTTCTTAATTAGATTTACTAATTAGAGGGTGGAATAAAAAAAATAAAATAAACTCAAAAGGCTCGTAGCTGTAAATTGTGCTTCAAAAAAGTATTGATGAAATACTAATGCACTTCTTTCACATTTTTTACTTGTTGAACTTTTAAAAAATTTCCGCCATTTTTCTCCCACTTGACTATTGTGCTCTGGTTTTTGTTCCACTTTTCCACAAAATGCAAAAAAAAAAAAAAAATCAGGTTTGTGTTTAAAATGTGACAAATTGTGAAAAAGAGTCCTTTGCAAAGCACTGAAGTATAATACATGGGCATAACTTAGTCCAAGTTTAGAGAACATTTGGAGCGAGCAGTTCTGAATGAAAGAACAACAGTAAACATGAAGACATATTTACATATTTCTATCTAGTACGCTGGAATAATTCAAATCTGCTGAACACTGTCAGCGAGATTCTTCCGAGCGATCGCCAGAGATCCAGTGAAGTTTACTTTCATAAAAGAAACAGACGCTAAACTCAGCTGGAAAATCTCAACGTTTGAACTATTAATAGTTTTGTTACATCCACTTCTTTGAGCAAACTCTAACTGTAGACAATGAAGACATTGTTGGGATATGCTTTCAACTAAAAATCCTCTCCAAGAAAGTAAATATTGACAAAATAAAGTGTTCCATTGTATGATTTTATGTGAATCTAATAAACATGTGTGCCTTTTTATGGCTGGACTGAAGTCAAAACAAATCCAAACACAGTCAGTGTTAATATTTAGATCGATTTCTTTTTTCAATTGATCACTTTTGAGGCGCAGCAGCTGTAATATCTCTGTCATGTTTTTGGCAGTTTTGGCATCGGTAAACTAACGTGGATCTGTTAAAGTGAAATGCACTTCGGGGGATTTAGCCAGGAGCAACATATCCTTTTCCCTCTGCAGTAACTCAGCTGAATCAACAGCTGGAGCCCTCAGCAGACTGTCTGTGGGATCATCAATTTATGCTACGGAAAAAGTATTTACCGCAAACATGCAAGCATCAAAGAGAACCAGTTGCATCCCCTGATCATGGAGCATGGATGCTGATCTTAGATTAGGAAAACAAACCAAAAATCTGGATACAAGTTTGTGTACTTGTGACAGAGGCAAATAACTTGGCCGTTTATTGGAATGTGATCTCATGGTTTTTGGCTTTCCAGTTCATCGCTGACCTTAGAGTTGTTCCTGCAAAATACATTAGGTGTTTTTTTTTTTATTGACCTACGATAGCTTTTAAAAGTGCCTGATATTTCAGAAATCTGTGTGAATAAATACATAAAGTATGCGGAATACTAAATTACGTCAGCATGTTTGTACATAAATAAGTCGATTTCTGGATTTTTCTACAGGGTTTTACATGTTTTCAGATGGTGTGATGTTGGGGATAAATACAGGTTTTCTTTGTTTTCCATCAAAATAGCTTCAACACCTTCTACTTTATATATCACAGACTCTAAAATCTACATTTTATGTCATGATTCTTTAGACTTTTTTGGGTTTTTGTGTTAACTGTAGTTTTCATTAAAGTCTTTGATACGCCAATTTAAACGGATGTTTTCTTTCGCTGTATTTCTTTTGAGTTCTCTGGGATGGGTGGAAGACGTCCTTGAATCTCTCTGTTTCCATCACGCAGGATGTGTAAACTCTGACCTCTCTGCTGCAGCGCCAACAACAGATTGCTCTGCTCTGACTCTCCTTACATGGAAAGGTTTGCCCCAATGGTCACTTTGGCAGGTATAAAACCTCTTTGTGTAAGGCACACTTTTTTCCTGTCAGTGTCACTGTAGGTCTGATGTGGTCGATCTTATCCATCGCTCCTCAGGATACTCACTCCGCTAGTAGGTAGCCTGGCAAACCTGCAGTCAGAAGCTCCACGTTCAAAAGGACCAACACTGTTTCCAGCAACATGATCGAATGAATTGAACCATCTGGAAATGTGATGGGTTGTGATGGAGCAGGTGAAACGGTAGCTGTTTATCTCATCACTAGCAGGTTGTGCACGATGACAGAATTTTATGGAAAAGCTCATCCACCTGTGGCCACCAGTGCAGTTCTTGAAGCCGTTGTTTGGTGGGACCTATGGCTTGACGTCTGTTGGGTGCACAACCTTTTCTCACATAGATTTAGGGAATGTGAGCCTGTTTCCTTTAAACATCAGAGGTGACTCTGCTGCCAGGTCATGTCACATGAGGAAATAAGGACTGACTTCATCTTGTAGAGTCTTCTTCACCTCCAGCCAGCCTGGAAGAACAGCCAGAACAATCTTCACGTTGAGCTTTCTGCGATTAGATCCTGTTCAGAGTCTTTAGCTGTGTCAGTGGTGTGCAGAGAAACACATGACAGGCAGTCTGCCATGATGTTCTGACTTCCTGGACGGTACTCCGTGTCTTATTGGAAACACATCGGTCTAACTGACCAACAAGGCGTTCTCATGCCAGATCTATTTATGTAAGCCTTAAAGGGAACAAAGAACAGTCATAATCTTTGGTGCAGGAGCTTCAATGGCCTCAGTCAGGTGGTCTGGGTTAGGGCGCAGGTCCTCCTCGCAAATGATGTGTGCCAGGAACAGGATAGTTTCATCTGACCGAATGAACTTTGGCTGGAATTGATCTGCAGACCAACATCCTTCAGGTGCTGGAGAACAGCTTGCAGGCGTTCATCATGTTCCCTTTTGGAATGTCCACACACCATAATGTCCCCCAAGTAGTTCTGTACTCCTGTCAGATCTTTCAGGATTGCGTGGATCATACTCTGGAGGGCAGATGGCCCCGGCTGACGCCAGACCAAGTGGTGAACTGAAAGAGTCCCTTATGCGTTGTAAATGCTCAAAGGCTTCAACCATCAGGATGAAGAAGGAGTTGATGGAAAGTTGAGCTTAACTCAATTTGGCTAAAATGTGTAGCGCCAGCCAGTTCTGTGGACAAATATCCCATGTGAGGACAAAGGCTGACAGTTCATTATCACGCTTTTATTTCATTCACGCAGATCCGCACAAAGTCTCGAGCCTCCTTTACTTTTTCCGCCTCCCATTCAGATGCATCCACTGGTTCAGTGACGCCTGCTGAAAGCAGACGGCTTCACGGATGCTTAGTGGTAGATACTGCAGCTTTTAACACATCCAGCATGTATTCAAAGAGAGACCAGTGAATAACTTTGAAGCAAAATCACTGTTATTCATCATGAATGTTTGTTTTTCAGCTGGAAATCCTTTTGCAAGACCTTCTTTTTTTGGATGCGACTTTTCCATCAGCGTTCGATCAATCCAGCCCCATTAAAGTTGATCCATCTTTCACTACGATCGTGGCCCTTTTGTCATAATTTGCAACTCTCACTGTTGCCTGGAGGCATCCAGTCTCAGGCAAGTCACCTTTTGTATCAGTGACCAGTTTAACTTTAGGTTCAGTGAGAGCACAGGGTGCAAAATGTTCTTTGTAGATGCATCAGGCAGAGTAAATACTGAAGCCCCTGTATGATGCCAAAAAACAATTTTTTGTCATTGTCCAGGTGTTTGTCAGACCTACATCTGAAACAATTATGTTGCTCTTTGTTTGCCTTTTTATGCTAAGTCTGAGCAGTACGTCCATGGGCCTACTGCTCGCCTTTTTCCTCAAGCACGTACTTCTCACCGCCACAGTTTGCACCGGACGGCTCTAGACTGCAGGTGCAGCACACAGACCACAGCAGCCTCCACCTGACATTCAATAGAACAGCTTTGTCCAAAATAAGAAACCCCACCAGCAGTAATTTGTCTTTTACAGCCCTGAGATGATCGTTAGCAATCAGCTGATCCTGGATAATTTCACTCTCCATCACTCCAAAACCAGATGGTGCAGCTGAAACTCTGAGAACATCAAAATACTGGGTCATAGGTTCCTCAGCATGCAGAACTTGCTGTCTGAACGTGTGTCTTTGGGACAAAGCGGGTTTCGAGTCGAGCCATGGCTTTGGCAAAAGGTACCCTGATTCTGCAACGTGTGGAACGGCCGTTGCCCCTCTGGTCCCAAGCAATGTATCAAAACAGTGCATTGGCATCTGGACATGCGTCTCCTGTCGCATTTATCACTGATGTACAGTTGTCAGAAAACTTTCGCCATGTTACAAAAGGTACAAGTGAGTCACCCACGTTGTAGGAAAGGCGTTTATCCTCATCGCCAGTTTGTTCTGTCTATATGGAAGACTGGAGGCAATGGTCTGATCTTAGGAGCTTTATTCACAGCTTTAACAACATCATACATCTCTCTTAAGGCTCCCATCGTGTACTCTGGTGTACGATGTGTGAACTGTGACTGGGCAAATTCTGCACGCCCTGTCCGGGCAATTGGTAGTCAGGCGTGGCAATTGCCTACATTTCCCACAGTCCCAATGGACACTAGCATGTTTAACGAGCCTTTTGTCTGATCATCTCTCACTTCTTCTTCTCTCTGGTTACATTATGACACAGCGCCCTCCTCTGGACTGTAGGAGTAACAGCGTTAACTCAAACACAACATTCACATTCATTGTACATTTGTTTGTGAGCACAGCATAAATTATGAACACCTAGTTATTCAAAAAGGTAACGGCAGTCATCAAGATGTTTCTTGACTATGACAGCAATCTCATCCCAAAGCAATAGCCTAGAGAAACACTCATCACACTGTCACATGTCCTGTTACGTGAATTTGCCAGGAAACTTATAATCAATTTACACACACAAGCAATCACCAATGAAATAAATATCCCACCTTTTGGTATGTTATTTCAGATGTTTGGGGGATTAAATGTTTTACTTTACAGACTCTCAGAGTTACTGGGGCCATTATTTTTGTCTTGACAATCTTTCAAAGTCCCACAGCCTGCCTGATGAAAGACACGGTGCTCTGCAGCACAGAGAAATGCTTATCACTTTATTGTTTTAGTTTGATTAGCTTCACTGGGACTGCTTAATTCTGCTGAAAGTGATTTATTAACTTGTAAACCAGAGGTCATGTGAAACAGTTTGCATCCTGCCACTTTGTACTTTCTTCCTCATTTATCTATAGTTACTTAAAATGGTTTAATGTCGAAGTCATGGAATAAAATAAATATTTCAAACTGGTGCGCGTGTAAATATTTAATGTTATTGTTTAACCAAGCAGGCAAAGATTGGCTCTCCTGACAGGATTTGATTAATCTCAGTCAATATTATACGGTGATAAATGGCTCCTCTGATCTGCTGTGCCGGTTGTTGGAGATGCATGTTGGAATATCAAACCACTCAAGCCGTTGGAAATTATCTAACGCACACAGACGTGAGCACGCATATAATAAATCTTAATGCAAAGCATTGTTTCAATGCAGAATGTGACTTGGGAACACAAGGTTTCCCTTCGAGATCAAAAGTCTAGTCGTTGCTAAGAAAGCACGACAAAGAAAACAAAACACGTCAGGCTGTCTCACGCTGCTTTAAGCTGTTGTTTTTCTCCCTCATTTGTTGGCTAATGTGGCTCAATCACTGTTTCTGGTCTTCATGCCCCTTGGCTGTCACTTGTTGAGTTTTTTTAAATTATACCCATCCTACCAGATGCCTTGTTTTTTGTTTCTTTTTTATATTTATTGATGTTTTGCAGTTAATGTGGAAAATCTGGGACGGATGTTTGGTCTTGCAGCACTCTGTCTCAGTTAGCTGTATGAGTTTCAAGTGGTAGAAAAAATTTAAATGTCAATCATATTCAGATATAAATTGAGGAGTTTTACCAAAACATTGACACAAATACTACAGACTCATTTCTCTCTTTCAATTCAGTTTAGAGCTACCCACTAAATCTTTGTCTTTTTTAAAAGAATAGCTCAAACGTGTTCTTGTCTGTTGCAAACTCCTATGTCATGTTAACATATAATTTGCACGGATGTTCTTTATAAGCGATTAAGCTGATAAATGCATGAAGTTCTACCGGTTCTAATGTTAAATTAGCCTGGTTTCACTGCTGCGCTCCTCCACAAACTGTTGCACCATTGTTTCTGCTAGATTTTGGCATTTCTGACTCCCGCTTTAATTTCTGAAATTGTAACCAGCAGCAAGAATAGATTTCAAATATTGTTACAGATGTTAGTTGAATAAAATCAAATGCTTGAGTTCCAAAACTATGCATGTACTCCACTTGTTCTCAGCAAGGGTGACTCACATGTTTCGAAATTCTCCACTGCACAATAGCTGGGTGTAAGAGTAAAAATTCCCCTCTTCTCTCAGTGCCAGATGACTTCATATTTTGCATTGACAAAGATTAATGTTTCAAAAATGACAATTTTAGCTCTATTATTTCCGCCGAGTGATGTCAAGATAGTGTAATATGCTGTGAAAATTCATTTTGCTCATTGCAGATTTCTTTCATTCCTTCATAACCTTTATTCTTTGAGGCACAAGCTCAAGATCTCTCAGAGACTGAATAAAACAATTAACTTTCATCCCCAGATGGTCATTTTTGGAGGCGGTGGGACGTGTCACAATCAGACCTGGCTTAGGAGGAATTTAGCTTGGAGTCACATATAACTCAGACACGAATACAATCCACATGCTTTTTATTTATATGCATGGCTTCACTGTCGTATGGAGCCCTTATTGCAATGAGGGTGCAGTCAACTTTACGTGCACATTTGGAAAACCAGACATTACTGCAAGCTGCCTTTTATTGTTGGCCTGTTCTTCCAAAGTGTGGTGCAATTTGATGAATTGACTGGACTTGTTAACGTCAGGCGTTACTGCGCTCTTGATATTTCAGACCTATGGATGAACGTTGTTCGTTAAAGTAGCTTCAGACAAAGAGTTGATTAATTCAAACCTGTCTGCTAACTTGAGCTGGTGAAAGTATCCTCAGAGTGACTAACACCTGGACAGGGACAGCGTGGTTTTGGCGGGTTGATCTCTCTAACACTGGATCCAATTCAGCATAGATCCAAGAGCAAAACTGTAATGCAGTAGTCTCAAATTTTAATCCTCAAGGGCAAGAGTCCTGCAACCTTTAGATGAGTGTGTTGTTCTACATGCTTGAATTACATGGTGAAATGCCTCACTAGCACAGTCCACAGAGCTCTGCTAATGAGTCAAAGATAGAGCCAAGAGTGTTGAAGCAGGGAGACATCTAAATGTTTCAAGCCCTTGAGGACAACAGCCATAGGGAGTCTAATCCAGTCATCATCACGGGCCAGAAGGTCTCGGTGATCCCTGAAAAAGTGTTTCATCCTGATTCTCCCCCATTCACAACGTCGTCTAGCAGTGCCAATTCATCCATCTCGCAACACTACGCTCAGTGGCATTTAGATGTTTGCAGCAATCACTGTGAATGCCGTGCATCTTGCAACAATTTATGAGTTAATCTGTAGTGCGTCTCATCCTAAAACGATGAGACGCACTCGTCCTGATAAGGTTTAAATACTGTGTGGATTCTGAGGCTGCCTCATACGTCTCTATAGTTACGACTCACTAGCGCAAGCATACATCTGACGGAGTTTTTGAATGCATATCCTTAAGATAAAGTCTAAACAAGTGTATGGTATGTTTGGTATTGACTTGAGCAACTAGACAGTTTCCCGTCCAGTTTGGGTTTCATAGATCACAACCTCTGTATTGAATGTGACACACACCAGTTTCAGGCCTCATTTTATACGAGCTTTATGAATGATTCTTAGAATTTTATCTTGGAAATAAGTTATTCACAAAGCTCCTTATGCCTAAGAGAGAAACTAAAGTGACAAAATGTTGGGCCTGTCGTGCCCAAAGTCGGCATCCTGCATGTTTTAGTTCTCTCCCTGGTTTAACGCACCTGGATCCAATGATGAAGGCCTAAGAAGAGCATTGACATACTGAAAATGTTGTAACAGTCAGCTTCATCGCTTCCTCATCAAATCTTTCAGTATTGTGTGTTTGTGCGTCGGTGTGAATCCTTGATTATGTTTCCATGTTTGTGTTTTGAAAGGCTTGCATCCTGTCCAGAGCGTCTCCTTCCTCTCATTCGTTAGCAGCAGAGGGCCTCCAATAATCATACAACAGGATGAAGCACTTGTGAAAAATGAATGCATCTGTTTAATGAGTTGCAGTCCTTAGCTATGGTTATTTTCTGTGGATATTGCTGTGTCTGTTTTATTTTGAAAACCCTTTCCTTGAGCTGTACATCATATTTAATAGACATTTCCTGTTCCTTAATTTCTTTCTCACCCTTTGGTTTAAAATCGAGAATAATTCTCCCGTTAGGTTGTGCCCTGTTTCTGGTTTGCACTCTTTCTGGCTCCTGTGTCTTTGCTTCCCTGGGGACTCATCAGCCATTTCCTTGTATTTCTTCAGTTTAACCTCATTTACCTCAGCATGTTCCCCTAACAGCTGACATTCATTCTGCTAATTAGACCCTTCTGCGTCCTAGTAATCACACTCCACGGTATTTAATTCTCTCAGTTTCTGTCACTTTCTGGTTGCTGTGTGTTTTCCCTGCGTTCGCCAAGTTTTCGTTTTTCCTCATGAGCCCACAACGTAACCATGCGCGTCCCTTTGTCCTGGTGTCATTCGAGCCGTCAACAAACCACAGATATGACGTAGGCTTGCTGTTTGGTTGGTATTTTATGAAATACTTTTAGGGCTAAATTGCTGCTGTGAAAGAATATTATAGATTTAAAAGTTAACATAAGTGAAGATGAGTTACAGCGTTCAATGGCGTGGGTTGCACACTCGCCACCAATTTTACAAAATCTCATTAAAGTTCAGCTGCCCTGAAAGGATTTCACGCTGAAAGGAATATTTGATTAGTACTGAATTCAGTAATTTGGAGACAACCGTTTCCTGTGTTCTCCAAATAGCAATGCAAAGTCATAGGGAGGCGAGTAAAACATCCAAAATTTGAACAAAAACCTTGTTCTGCTCTGACAAATTCCCTCCCAAAGCATCTTAAAACGCACGCCCAAATTTAATTAGATGCAGTTCTTTCACTCTTCGGCGCAAATGCAGAAGCTTGGCTTCTCTGCAAAGGGAGCGCTGAATATTTAACAGTCTACTGTATTGGAACTGTTTGGCAGGAACACACAGAAATGTGACATTTTTCGTCGTCTTGACTTTGTTGCGTTTATGACAATTTACATAGAGGGCAAAATGTCTGGACTGAGAAATCAAATGACGTTTCTGTCCGAATACCAGGCTGTTTGTTTGTTGTGTTGTTTGCTGTTTAGTTATTATTGGTTACAGTTACGTTTTATGTTTTCTGCTCCACTGTGCCATGACTCTCTTCTTCCTCTTGATTTTTATTGGCAGTTGGCAAAAAAGCATCAGGCAGCATTACCACCACCTGCTGGTATTCATAAGGATTTAATGAATACCAGTACCCCGGGCTTCTCCCTAACGGGGTCGGGAGGTGCTGGTGCCTATCTGCAGCTGCGTTCCGGGCGAGAGGCGGGGTACACCCTGGACAGGTCGCCAGTCTGTCGCAGGGCAACACAAAGACAAACAGGACAAACAACCATACACACACACACACTCACACATAAGGAGAATCTGGAAAGCCCAATCAACCTGACAGTCATGTTTTTGGACTGTGGGAGGAAGCCGGAGAACCCGGAGAGAACCCACGCACGCACAAGGAGAACATGCAAACTCCGTGCAGAAAGACCCCAGGCCGGGAATCGAACCTAGAACCTTCTTGCTGCAAGGCAACAGCGCTTGCCCAAGTCATAATTACAAAAAGTCATGTGTGGCACCGAACATCGGCTTCTTGATCAGGGGTTACTATTTCAGACTAAACTAGGTGGATGAACTCATGTAAACTTTTACATGCAGGACCCAGACTGCAGGTAGTTTTGTAGGGGGTCTTTGGAGATGACTGTTGTTTTTAGATTTTGTTTTGTGAAAATGGCAACAAAAAAAAAAAGAAAGAAAAATTCCATCTTGTATGTTTTACATAAAAAAAATACACGTAAGTAGATGAATTTGTCGTTGTAATGATAACCCCAAAAAAGACAGTTTGTGTTTTGTCACAGAGATCTTACTCTGCTGCGGTTTTTCAAGTTATGGGAGATTGTGACCTGGTTAGGGTGACTGAACTTGTATGCAAATGTTTTATCCAAAAGCATTCCAAGAATGGGATCAGGGTTCAATCTCTAAGTTTTTGGATAGAAAAAAAAAAACTCAAGTAAAGTCAACATCTTGATTTGAAATAGAGACGTTACAACACTGGATTTTACAGCCTGTCAGTTTTGACCCAAAACTTAAATGTGTGTGCTAGAAACTTACAGGCAAAGTGGAATTACATTTTTATGATTGCTATGAGTCCAACAAAACATCAAAATCAACAAATGAATGGCTTCACCAGTGAAAGATTGAGGCTTTTAGAATATTTGAGCCAGAATTGAGAACTCAATCTGACAGTAAATCACAGGGGTCAGCCGAGGAGAGGTGTGGACAGGAGGTGTTGCCAAACTTCATGCATTTCTTTGACCAATTCTGAGGGTGAAATTGTAATTTTAAGGTCAAGATATGGAATACTGATAGTTACCAACCCAAGAGCACTAAGTGCTAACATTGACTCAAACGGTGTTCAATAATCTGCTAATTTGAAAATACACCCGGTTTTAGAGTTGAAAATTACAGAATTTATGTAACATTTAAAGGTGGGAAAAGTTCAGAAATGACTTATCTTTGTCTCATTTCTTTATGTTCTGAAAACCTGAGGTCCTAACAAGGGCGTGTATACTTTTAATGTTCACTGGACATCTTGGAAGGAGGAAAGGGATTTGAATGGAATGCATAACTCAGTTTTGCCAACTCGAATCGCATGAAGTGAAAAGAAAAAAAACATGCTTTTTGCGCAGAGCACATGTATAACGTAGCGTAGTGCAACGTTAAATGGTTCAGCATGAGGAAGAGGCAAACGAGGGTAAGAAATCCCACAGTCGATACAGAAGGTTTAATCTGCTGTAGGAGACAAACCAGAGACGGATAATACCTTAGACAATTTTGGAAAGCACAAAGATCAGCTGTAACCAAGGCAGCCACCAGGCACATTAAACAGCAGCAGTTTATTTGACACTATACGAAGAGCAGTTTTCGTGCTGGCAGCCGGATAAGCAACGACTGCCTGGAGAAAGGAAAGAAAAGCTCTCAGTAGTTGTTTGCCAAGGTCAAAGATTTTAATAACCTGTGGTTTAATGTTTAAACCTGGAAGGGGATAGTTCAGTTTTATGAACGGATATTCATTTTAGAAAAACTGGAACCTCGAGTGTTCAGGACCCCTTTTGCAAAGCATCAACAGCAACGTCCAAAAGGAAGGAGCTGAAAATGATTTCCTAGACGCCAGAATCACTGACGGAAAGAACGCCTTGCACTGGTTAAAAATGAAGCAAACGGTCAGCACGCACTTTGTTTTACCTGCCAGTTTCACCCATGCGGACGACAGAAAAGTCAACTCAACGTGGCTTGAAGAGATATTTATTAGTAAAGTAAAATACCAGGAACTCATGTGTCCTGATGAGAAATATCACGGAGAATGTATTTGGAATTTAACCATGTAGTTTCCTGAAAGGCGCCGTTTTTAATTCAAACCGTTGATTATTTTCGAGTTGATTATTTTCGAGTTGATTATTTTCCTGAGCAATTATCCAGATACGTTCTTTTCCTTCATGTTGCGAGTGTTTTTGTTGTTTTTATTGTTTGTTTTTTTTGTCTTAGTTTCATGACATGCCAGAGTTTTTGTTTTATGTACAATTTGCCTGTCAGACTTTATTTGCTCAGCGAAGCTTTGCCAGCAAGTGAGTCAGTAGTGTTCCTCCAGTAACTCTGGGACAACCTACTCATTGATTTACTAACCCCCTGGTGCATATGCACTCAAAGTCTCTGCATTCCTCTTTCAAAATATAGACTGTTCAGGAAGATCACGCAAGGTTTCAAGGCTAACATACTGTTTACTGAGACTTATTAAAATGTAAATAAAGACTTAGCATGTCTGTCAGAACATTGATATTCATTATGCTACAGAAATTGCATTTTAAAAAGCTACAAATATTGAAATATTTGTTAAAAATATGATTAATGACGATTAATACTATAAAAAAAAATGATCCAGATGATAGTAATCATGCATTTCATTAAAGAATGTTTGATGCCCATTCATCCACATGAAAGCTGTTAATTTATGCAACGTCAATTAAAAAATGTCCTGTTTACGGGACTAAAAGGTTTATTAATGTCCAGTTATGTGATCCAAATTCACACCAAATCAACACATCACAATAATAAAAAAAAAAAAATCATTACATAGATTTGAATGTCGTAATGGTCCAGTTCAATTCAGTCCAAAAGTGGACTCCAAGGTTCTTGGTGGCAATCATTGTAAATAATGCAACATGAAGAGTTGCCTTCTTCACAAGCTGAGCTAGTTGGTAAGTTTTCCATCAGACTAACCAAAGAGCGTTGACTTTCCATACGTTACTCACCGCTTTGTGGTTGGGTTTATCTAAACTTTTGGTTTTCAGACTATAGGTGTAACTTAGTCAGTAACTTCAAATTCAATTCAAGTTGAAAAACACTTTCTATGTCATGGATGACAAACTCTGCAGAAACACTTGACGAGCAAGAAGCTCCTAGTGTCTGCCTCTTTCCAATGTAATGATGTAGGTCATCATTCGTTGATTAGCAGCTGCGTTTAAAAGCACAGGCAATTAAAAAGATCACATATATAAATAAAATATGAAGAGATCAAAGAGGCATTAGAGACAAACAAGCAAAGCATCAGAATGAAGGAAGAGCCAGAAGGGGAGGAGTATTCAGCTGCTCCTAATCTGTTGCAAGGTGGTGACTTTGCTTTCCCAGTAAGCCATGCACACACACAACCTTTGAGGATAGCCAGGCACAAACTCAGACCAGCAGGACCCCAGGCCACCCAGTGTTCCCATGATAAGACAGCAGAGAACAGGAGTTACTGAAGCTTTCTACGAGTGGAGCCCTAAACGCTGATGATTTGGAAGCTCAGAGGCCATTAATACTGAGCTCTTTGATCGCTCTTTATTTCTTCAGGGTCGCAATAAGCGATCGACGCAATCCCGTTCATTCTCAATTCACATGTAATTTTGGAAATGAGAGGCTAAACGGTTATTCTAAACATGTATAAAATATATATATTTTTAATAAATTTTATAACATTTCTGGGTCTGACAGTCTATTGACTGAGCTGGTATAAAAACTTGGTTAATGTCTGAAATGATAACGTCATGATCTCCAGGACTTTGGTTTTATGTTTTGCTTTATTTTCTAGTTTTACCTTTTGTTTTCTATATTAATTTTATTCCTTAGTTTTAGTATTCATCGTATTTTTTTTCTATATTTTATATGTACATAGTTGCTGTCTTTAGCTAAAATTAATCTCTGTATTCTTAGTTCCTGCTTTATTTTGAAAAACTGTACTTCCTTGAGGTATTACTGACTGTTTTCCTGTGGTTTCTGTGTCTTTGTCACCTTTAGGTTTAAGTCTTGATGATTTCATATGATGGGTTGTTTTTGTGGTTTGCCCACTTTCCTGTTTAAGGTGTTATTTGTTTTCCTCTCCCTGTCTGCTCCATCAGCCATTTCCTCCATTTAGCTTCATTTATTTGCCTTCCTCCCATCTGCACCTGTTGCTAAATACCAACCTGTTCCTCGTTCCGGTAAATAAGCTCCTCAGTAATAACGTCAGATCCTCCACGTCTCGGTCAGTTTCTGCTGCTTTCTGACATGCCTCTGCTTTTGGGTTTGAGCGTTTTGATTTTCTATGTTAGTTCACACTTATGCAAATTTGCCTGCCTCCTCTCTGCATTTAAATCCTCCACTTCACCAATATGTGACATAACAGTTGCATCACTTTCTGAAACAAATGATTAAACAAAAGGAGATTCTGATTGACCTAAAACATTTCTCATGCTTAAATGTTTTAGCAGTGAGATCTTTGGATTTCAATGCCTCCAAGATTTTAAAAAAATATATATATATTTTTCTTGAAACAACGTTAATTCTAGGCGACCAAAATAAAAGTAGCAAATATGAGCAAGAAGCTAAAAGATACATGGAGTTCTTAAGTTATTATTTGAAGGTCCAGATATCTGAGAAAATGAACCTTGTTTTGTTTTGTTGAATACATAAGTGAAGCATGAAGATGCTCTGTTAGGATTTTTATTATGGATATGGTGATCTACAATTTATCTAATTCAAATGTATTTAAAATGGCAAAAAATGATTTAAAGCAGTCTAGTATTAAAATATGAATTTAGTTTGTTCTTCATATGATCATTAAGTAATTCCTCATCCTTATTTTAATGCCAGTTACAAACATTTTTCATATGATGCATCTGTTTTATGTTTTCACACCTTCATGGTCGTTTTCTGAAACAACAAATTACAGAAAATTAGCATTGAGGCAATTGATTTCGCTTCATTAATTTTCAAGATGTTTGCGTGTCTCTTCCAGTGCAAGTTGTTGCTTCACTTTATTTATTGTTGACCTCAATGTTGCTGTTGGTGTGTAAAGCAAACCTGCCATGCCAGAGCCATATCTCAGCCTACTGTAAGGAACTCACAACAGTTTAGATGATTTCGCTCCGTGACGGTACACAAATATAAAGTCTAAATCAAATATATGAAAGCACATTAAGTTTCAGGAAGGAAAACATTCAGTTATGAGGGGAGCTTCATATGCTTGATGGTACACAAAGTGGTTCTTGAACATAGCATAAATTCTGCAAAGCAACGGGAGAACATGGGTCATAATTAACAACAGGGCTGCATGTTTCACAATCTTCAACTCAGCAAACTGGATTCATCACCGAACGAGAAGAAGGGTGGAATGAAATGTGTGGCATTTTGAGAATTAAGCCAAACGATAAGACATTAAACCCTCTTTAGACTTGATTTATCCACGTGTGCTTCTGACTTTACGGAGAGTATAGTTGCTCTCCTGTTTGGACTGATCCATCCCTACAAGGTGCTGCTTTTATTTCTCCACTACATCATGCTAACACTCCAATCCTTTAACAATGTGTGTAAAACTTGACTCCCTTGATATACTACGGTGCTTACACCAACCAGGAAGACATTTGATATGACCATCTGCCTTGCAAAGAGTTTGTCCCCCTCGTGGTGCCAAAACATCTCTGAGCGAGTCAAGACATGACCGAAGGACATCTGGAGGCGTCCAGAGAGGCTTGTCTTTGGCAGGACATTTCACGGTTTCTAGTGTTTGGGTCTTTAAGGGTCGAGATTGCGCTCTCTCAACACAACGCAACCTTTTCACGTTTTTCTCACGCTACAAACTCGAATATGCTTCATCGGGATTTTAAATGGGTTTGGTTTTAATTGACTTTACATCAAGCTATAATTTCAAAACGAAAAGAAAAATAATACTTGGCTTTTTTATGTTTTTGTTTTATTTTGTATTCATCCCCCTGAATCCGTCATCATTCCCTCCAATCCAAGTATATTGGATTACGTCTGCCGACGTGCCTATTTTATCCAGAATAATTCAAATCCAGTCCGATTTGATCAAGAGAGAATCTGAGAACCTCGGTTTTTAAGTCTTGCCACAGATTTCCAGAGCCCGTCTCAAAATCTTTTGCAGGTTTTATAAATTTTGCAAAATGTGGGAGATTGATTTCTGCTTCGAGCTTCTCCAATTTTCTCCCTGACCTGTTTCTTGAGTTCCTTGATCAATTATTTGCTCACTAATATTCTCTAAAACTACATTCATACAGCAGATTAATGTGACCCGTATACAACTTTGGTAGATTTCATGGCAGTCTGAATGGCGCCAATTCAATCATTTATATCCCCCCCAAAATTTTATTTGTGTTACTTCTGCATTTGGTACAAAACCGAATACATATCCAATTTAAAACATTCCCTGAACTGTGGCGTTTTGTCCGACTTTTGTCATTGATATGAGGCGTTCTGCCTTCTTCTGCAACAGTACAAGGCAGACGCGGTAAATCCAGATAATTATGAATCCATATAATTATGAACTTATGAAAAAAGTCTGTGTTACTGAAGCGCATCACAATCACATCCCAATCATCTACCAACAATTCTGTCGGCTCCTTTGCTGAAAATAAAAGATCCATAGATGGTGGCATCCATTCTTACGTTTTCTTGTTTTTGTTTTCAGAAGTTCTTTGCAATTATGCCATTTACAATACAATACATCAGCATTTGTAAAAAACAATTGTACTCATCAAGATACAGAAAACCCTGAACACAGAGAGAAATGTAAACGGGCTTCAGGTTCTACCAAAGCATTCAGTGTTTCATATGTTTCAATAGCTTGAAATGCCTTTTTTTTTTTATTATCAGTCTTTAATTGTCCGAATATAAAACTTGACCTCATTGTAAAAGTAGCAAAGCTTGGCTTCCTTTCAGAGTATTTGCAACAATGAATGTGATATTTTGCCAATATTGGTATGAGATTTATAAGGTACTCCGAATTATGTATGTGTTTTCCATAGAAGCCAAGCAATGCATTCTTCCACAAAGCACAAAGTGTGCTTCAATTTTATCGTGAAAGGGTTATATGGTTTCTGCCAAAACAAATTAACAAATGGACAATACCAAAACAGGTGGAGAGCCGTTTCAGGCCAGGTATCACAAAAATTATAGTTAATATCAAATTCTTTCTTGAATCTGGATTTATACATCTTAACTGGATAGATTTTATGGATAAATTTGTAGGATGTTTTTCTTCCTTAAATCCAGTTAGAAATCAAATATCTGTGTGGTAGAAGCCATGATATCCCCATGATATCCCATCAATAAACCTGTTGTTCCAGTGCACAACAACAGCTGTTTGTGTCGTAACGTCCCTCTGAAACAGGACTCGTATAAGTTTACTCACCAGATAATCAAATTTTCCCAATAACTGTATCTGCTGGCGATGGATAGGTAAGAGAATCAATCCTCTTATTTCCTTCAAAAAGCGTACATACCCCAGATGGGGCGGCTTCAGAGACCTTGGCATGGGCTCCCGGGGTAACAAGGACGTTATAATTTCCAAGAAATTGTTCATAGGTGAGCAGTAGACCTTCGCTGTGGAATAACTGGTCAACCCACACTATGCTACGTATAAAGCAGTAGACTAGAAATAGGGATTTGAGGGGGTATGAGTTTGAAAACGTTTCTCCGTCGTGTCTCCTGCTAGCAGGTGCTTGCTCTAAATGAAAATTAGCGCTTTTCCCAACGATTCACTTCCTGCTAAAGGAAAAAAAAAAAAAAAGGTCAATTGGAGAGGAATAATGCTCCAAACTGGGTTTTTGAAAATGTGTTTTATCTAATTGATTTCACCAGTACTAGCGGTAAACGCCGCCATTCTCATAAACGTTCACTGCAGGTTTCTCCATACAGTGTGTTCTGCTTTTCCATGCAAACTGAGAGCATTTCATCCATTATTTTTAATGTGTCATCTGTGAGGCGTAGAGGCAAACCTGCATATGTTGATCTTGAAATACCTTCTGCCTTAGCAAATAAAATCCTTTCTTTCAAAGATAAATCTCTGATTTAATGTATTTTGGTTTTGCGCGTCTTAGATAACATACCTCCTCTATTACAGGAATATTACATATCTCTGATTTTGTACAGTTTTTAACAGCCATAAACTCACATTTGTTAACACTGAGGGATAAACCAGAAGTCCTGAGAAATAAAGTGGTTCATTTTCTAGCTGTGAGAAAAGTAGCTCATTACCAAGAAGATGGATGCCTGCATCTCTGTTTTCACGTTCTTGTTCAGTGGGACTTTTTTGGGGGGGTTTGTAAGCCCAGTTGAAGCCCGACTGCGTTCGCCAACAACCTCACTACAAAGCAAAACCTCAGGCTGGAGCATGAAAACCTGCTGCTGCGTGAACATCACCTAACAAACCTCTGAGCTCTCGCAGAACAGCCCATTTGGATTTACACTGCGATTAAATAACACACAGCTGCTCTCTATACTTCATGCATCACAAATATCTACAATTCTGTGTTGGTTCTTTCACAAAAAACAGGCTAAAATATGCTAAAGTTTAGGTCAATGGACATTTAATTATGTTCATAAAAGAATCTTCTCGTTTGTGATAAAGAGGACGGGATTCAATCCCATAATAGGTTTTCTATTTTAGAAGTTATGCGATAAGAGTGCGGTGTCTTGGAAAGTGTGAGTCCTCTTTTCATTTAATCATTTTCCATAAAAGGAAAACTATGATAGTGGATACTTTTCACCTCTTACCGAAGTATTTATATTGTCCTTATTTCTGCTTGTTTAAGGTTGATAGCCATCATTTAGTCATAATTATTCATGCTCCTATTTCTCATTAAGTGTCATTAAGTCTCCTTTTAATCTAAAATTGATGTGTCTTTTCTCTGTAATATTGATGCAGAGCAATCTGGCCATTTGAAGAAATGCCTCTACTTAGTTATTATTACAGTCATTAAATCCTCTGTGGGTTTTTAAAAAAGTATAATCAGATTAAATTGCTTTGAGAGGTAAGAACATCCTCTGCGAACTTACCTCTTATCTTTGTACCTTGAGCTTATCTTTGAATCTTTAAATTTGAAGTTAAGCATCAGACAGCAGTAGAAAATGTTATTTTTTTTGTTGATTATAACAACTTTATTGATCGCAATATTATTTGGGAATGCTTGGTGCTGTGCTAAACTGTTGCAGAAGTTGTTTGGGGAAAAAAACCATTGATTTCTCAAAACACCGTTTTTAGGCGTTTATTCAATGCCACTATAGGATTTTGCAACTGTCCTGATGACATACAACTTAAATATTGCATGTCATCACTTGTCACTGGGTGTCTCCACAGCATCCAATACTAGACGGGTCAGAATTTCCTCCAGTATAATGCAGAAAAACAGAAGTCATTGTTTCTGGTCCCCAAAAAATTTGAGGTAATAAATAAAAACTCAACCAGAACTAATAGAGTTAATAAGCACAAAGTCGGCAAACAATGTATTTAAAATGAGTGTATAATGCACCGAACGATCTTGGAGCTGAATCCTTTTTCAGAGTTGCTGGACAGGTAGGAACCATGCAGGACCCTCGGGCCGTCAAACGCTTCACTCACTGGTCCAGAACCAGAACTGATCACATTTAGTTTCTGTGCTCCTCAGCTCTGGAACAACCCGGAGATGTGCAGAAAGGCAGAAAGCATCACATTTTACTGCAGCATTCGCATGAAACCCAAAAGGTTATTTTATTAGGTCATTTTTATCTTTTTATTTATTTTAAATATACAGTTTTATCCCTTGTTTTTATGTGATGTCTACATTTTTGTACGCGCACTCACAAAAGGGTAAGAAAAGATAGAGAAATAAGACTTAGAGTCTGTACAGAAAGGACAGATTTACAACATAAACAAGATATTGTGCAGTTAGTAAGAAAAGACACACTCAGAATAAAAGCAATCAGCAACTGAGCAGGTTAATTTAGAGAACATCAAAGTTTCCCAAACTGCAGTCAGAAGAAACTAAGATTTTTCTTTTTTGCCACAAAAATCTTCAGGTGGGAGAAACAAATGATGGACATGTGAAAAAGCACCAACGTTGTGGGTCTGTTACAATAAATCATCAGCTAACTGTATTTAGTGCTGAGTATCTCGCTGATAAAAAGCGAAACATGAATATAAACTCTTTCTTCCTGTGGTTGTAAACTAGGATAAGATCCTTCAGTGGTGAATGGTGAACTTCAGGTTTCAGTCTCCGAACAATCAGAAAGCACCATTTGGAGTTTTAACAAGTTTTTTTGTATTTAACTTTCTTTAAGCGCGTTATCTAAAAACATATGAAGAATGTGCTTGTATCCAGAACTCCTGATTTTATTTTCCCAGCCCTGACACCCAGCAGAAAAACAAAGTTCAGATGCAGATTTCAGATTTCTCGATCCTGAGCCCCATTTCGACTTTGTGTGAGAACCCACTGACTTGACCGGCCGCTTCATCGGTCCAGCTATTGATTTATGTTTCCACACAAAGTGAAATATGCCACTTAGCACTTATCGCATGGAAACTCCCTTCTCTTGGGCTCCACGCTATTCCCAGCACTTTTGTTATGGTGACATCAGGAAGTTGTGTTAAGGAAGTGTGTTAGGGTACCTTTCGGAAATGAGGGCCACTGGAGTTAATTAAATCATGAGAAGTGATCTTTGACAAGCTGCGACAATAGAAAGCTTTTATACAAGTGCAACTTTGATCTGTTAATGCAGGAAGTACTTGAAGCGTTGTCACTCTTTGACTTTGTGTCTGTCTTTTAAGTCAGTGAGATGCAAGTTTTTGCCTTTTCTGGTGCGTTTTTCTCGTGCCCTTTTGTACCGCAGCATGTTGTTAGCATCTCACTCATTCGCTGTGGTATCTTAAGCATTTCTCTTTAGCTGGACGCCATCTGGCCTGATGAAAAGTTGTTTCGTCAGCAGTTTATAATGCCCATGAATAATGCTGTCCACAGCTTCTCTTTCAGTGTGACATGGCTGAACTTCTCTGTCCCAGAGTCCCAAAGCCAGCCTGAGAACCTCTCCGATAAGACAGGTATCAAATATTATTAAAAGACGAAGACATCGCTGTTCTTTCCCAATCAACACTGCCTTCTACTGCCAGCACATATATTGTTTTGGGGTTTTTTTTCATTCTTTTTCTCAGACAGAAAAGAGGCAATGGGAAATTCTGTTCTGTTTAGATTAGTTTATTGTGGGGCCAATTCACAACAAATGTTACCCCGAGGGACTTTATTACACCAAACACATTTAGCCGAAGCACAAATATATAGATTATATTTGGAGCAAATTCAGCTGAAATTAATTTCACGTCAGTGTAACCCAATCTCCTCCCAAGTCAAATTCAGATACAGTTCATATGAAGACAGTTTGTGTTACAGATGTACAATGTGAGCGTGCAGCACGAAAATCCATTAAATTTCTAAATATTTTTGGAACCATAGCCTAAACATTTCATTTTGTACAAGCTGAATGAAAATCGCAGTTTGAAATAGCACAGCCCTCACAGTGCTCTGGATGGGCTGTGAGGCACAGGCTTGGTTGGCTGACAGCTTTTTTAGTTTTACAAAATAAAAGAATCCTGCACCCATTAACAGCCACAACCCACAGGAACACTGACATTCCATTGGCTGAAATGGTTGCTAGGCGACGACACTGTTCTATAGGAGAGAGCAAAAACAAAATTGCAAACAAGGAATAGATGTTTGCAAATGCACATTTGATTCCCGCTCCCATACATTTGAGTGGAGAAAACAAAGATTTGAGGGAGAAAATGGAATATTTGAAAGTTTTGAGAGCAAAGACGTGAAATCCTGCTTTCAAACTGAAAATGTAACCTCTTGACTTTTGGCAGTAAAGTTTCCCCAGGTTATTGCAAATCATGTTCAAAATGAGAGCTGAACAAGAAAATCTAAAAAAAAAAAAAAATTCTTATGCTAATTCAGAAATTATCTTCACTATAATGGATAGAAATAGAAATAATAAGAGACATTTACAAAATACCTTTCTACTGTCAAATTACCCAGGGAAGAATTGGGAATATTCACAGTTCCTTTGTGGCATTTCGGAGGCAGCATTTGTGCAGACTGTGAGGATTGACTGTAACCTTTAATGGTGGATTTAATTTAAGCACCATTTCAGTTTGCCAAGTTGGAAACATTGATTATTTAAAAAAAAAGAAAAACATCATTTTGAGAGAGAGGCTCAACTTTAACTTAATCTTGGCGAAGATGAAATCCAACTGGCATCGTGAAGTAAGAGGGAAACCAGAACCTTAAAAGTAGAACGGCTTCTGTTTTATGCCGTTTGTGAGCTTGGTGATGCTGACAGTGGGGGCAGAGGTCAGAGGTCGCAGAGGCTTTTGTAACTCACGCAGCCTCCTTTTCTAATAACGGTCACTTCTCTGAGTAACAGAGGCGAAAGTCTCATGGTTTGGGGAAGCTTTGCTGCTGCAGAACTTGGTCGGCTCCCATGCATCGTAAGGAAAATGTGAGCTCATTTAAAGCTGAAGCTGGATGCTGCAATAAGATGATGACCCAACATAAATAAGTTATGTATTGGCCTAGAACTCAGGAATGGAAACTGGTTGGACAAGTCAAAGACGAGGTGATCTCATTGAGGGGCGACTTCAACCAGGACAAACATGCAAGAAACCCTGAAAAAACTCACAGCTGAGAGCGAAGGGTGGAGTAAACGTTTACCAGACTGACGACTCAGACAAATGGGGTCGGATTAGCCGTTAGGGAGTAAAGAGGTCAAACCAAACTAGAATACTTATTTCTATTGGCATCCATTTGTTCAATTGGTAAAGAGGGATGTTTCTTTCTTTAATTCCCACCTGAAAACGTTAAAATGATTAACTCTTGTATGTGATGTTGTGAGTTTGCGATAGGGCAATGCTCCTGTTAAGATAATTGAGTGCAGAGGCTCACCGACAAATCTGTGCTTTATTTCACACTATATGTAACCAAATCCATAGCTTGGCTCAAACTGGATGCGGAGCTCAGACCTGCATTATGAAATTTATTATCATTACCAAAGTCTAAGTAAAAATGATTTATAAGGACTTGGATGTTTTGCTTGAGTGCCTCCACTGCACTGTGCTCCTAAGGTTTGATTTCTGTGCCAAACATGAGTCACCCTGCTTCCTGGTCTGGCCCTCACCGAGCTCATCAGTTTTCCCCGGGTTCCCGGGCTTGGATCTGAGGTTCACTGGAACCTGCTTCATGTTCGGAGCAATGCTCGCTAGCAGAGCGACCACATCTGGATCGTGATCTGGTCGTGCATCACCCTTTGGAGGCGGGCCAAAGCTCATGTCTGTGTATGATGGTGACACCACAGGCCAGGATGGTTTTTACTCTGCTGTGTAAAAAGATAAAGACAAAGGGGTTTCACTTGTGGTCAGACCATTGTGGCTTATATTCCGCATGTCTTTTGATAATACTAATAGGGTAAATGCACTTCAGAGCTGTGTTTAGTGTCAGCGTCAGTAAGAGCATTTGGCACAGCGCGGCACCTCTGCTGGAACAAACCAGAACTGCTCTGTGATTATTGCATGATGATGGTATCAAGGCTGATCCAATGCAGCACCCCACACCGAGATGTAAACACTTACCCTCTGAACAAAGGTTCTTTGTACAAATAGTAGCACATATGCATGCTGTTAAAACGGTGAGTTTCCCTCATGATGCAAGAAATATACAAGAAAACACCAGCACTTGTATCAATGTGCTGGTTGTTTAAATCCGAGGCCATTAGAGAGCCAAATCACTTCATGTTTCAGTGCATGGAACAGATGTCGTATTTATTATATATGACATGATGTCCATATGGTGTGAATAAGTGTTACAAGAGTGAGCTCAGTCCAGGGTATGTTTCATTTACATACACTCAGAACATAATTAGTTGTTGTAGCAATGCCTCATTTGTAACTTTCACACACAACGTTGCTTTCACTTCGGCTGCTTTGCTTCAGCAATGTGGATGAGTTTGAGGACCGACTGAACTTACAATTAAAATGATCTTTTTTTTTTTTATTTAGTAGTGAAATTAGCAAATCCCGTCCTTGGAACTGAAAGCACAGACATGAGCTACGTTTTGATCAGTTCGGGCGATGTTAGTCAGAGGGAAACGACGGTGATGTCCTGTTTGCTCCCGAAACCACAAAGAAGAAAAAACCTTGTGAAAGCGTCAGGGAGGTCAGCTTGACCCCGCTGTGACGCTGTGTTTAGTTCCTGTTTAGTTCCTGTGTTGTCCTGTCTACCTCTTGACCTTTTCCAGCTGTCCTTCGTTTCCCTCTGTGCATTTAACCCCACCTGTGTCACCTGCTCGCTGTTGGATTCTTGTCGTGTGTCATTTTGTTGTGTCACTGCAGTCGTGTCGTGTCTCCTTGTGTTTTGGTTCCAGTTGCTGCCAGTGTCTGAGCTCCTTTGTACTTTTGCTCACCTGTGCTGCCTGGATTTCTGTTCACCTTTGAACTTCTTCATTTTTCACCACACATGGGTCTCAGAAGCCTTTTAGAACAGGGGGCTTTTAGAACAGTAGTAAGATAAGATCTAGTTCTGCTAACATGATGTAGCTCTTAACTTACCTAGTCTGGTTCTGGTTGGTGCCTCATTGTGTCTTCACCCTCTGCAGGTTTCCAAGTTTCTCTCCTTACGTTTTGTAAATGTGCCATTAGTAACCCATTTCTGTGACCAAATCAAACTGGGTAAACTCCTGATATTAAAAAATCCTATGCCTAAACAGACCATCACTGGCTACTAGAGGCTGACTGACCTTTGACCTAAAGAATCCCTGTTGCAGCACAGCCAACTATTTCTCAAGCAGGAAAGACAGCTTCAGATAAAAGCTGCACCGCCCACGTTTGACCCAATTTAACCGTTTTGTCCTTGTTTTCACTTTTTCCATATGATTTAATGTCCCCAAAATTTTAATTTCAGGCTACAACCCCACAATATCTTGCAACCAGGAGGGGTTTTTACTGCATCACCTCCTACTGTTTGATATCTTTCACAACATAAAGTCTGTTGCTGCAGCAAATATTATGTGAACGTAACTCTGCATCTGAATTGTCCTCATGATTTCAGTTGAACTGGGGAAACTTGGCACAACGTTTTATGGTAAAGATGCTCATAAATCAGCGGTTCAGTGGTGTTCAAACATTTCAACTTCTGATCCACAAAATCACTGCTTGGACAATAAAACACAGCTAATAAGCCAATTAAAAAGCACTTGAATGCACCATAAATCCAGATTTCTAAGACCTGCGGAATGTCCTTTTTCTCCTGCAGCCGTCAAGTTGAAATTCTGCAGAGCAATTAATTAAACATGTATTTGGCATCCAGATACATGGATGCCAAATACATTTGATGTTTCTTGACCCAAAGTGGTGTCCTGACCTCTAACTGGGAAACCACTGCTGTGACTACGGTTACCACTGGAATCTACTGAACTCCAGTGGGATGAGTTCAAATGTGAGAGGGAAATCTGTTTGCTCTTGGAGAATAAAGCCGTCTTATCTTCTCCGAAAACTAAAATCCAAAGTGATTATTTTGTAAATCAATTATCTTTATGAGTTTAAGGTTTAAGACTTATTTACAATACTTCATATTTGACCTTTCAGTGACCTTTCGCCGATGACGGAAATCCAACTCATCGTCAATCAGCTGTTATTGTCCAGTAAGGTAAGTTGGATTTGGAGTAAAAATATTAAAAACAGAAAAATTATACTGACAATGAGCTAAGAAATGTAATACCTAAAACATCGCATTGTTCATATTCTGGTTTAAAAATACATGAACTGCTAATTCATGTAGTTTTTTCTCTAAGCCTGTCACACAAATGATGAGTATATTAATAAACAAACACTACACATGTTACTGATCAGTACTGATCCGTAACAATGTTCTTTAATTAGCATATTACCAAAAAGCCCATATATTTCAGGGACCTTTTCACTAATTGAAGCACATTATTAAAGTCAGATGAGTGTTTGAAAGCCTTTAGTTCTGTTAATTATGATTATTTTCCATATTGGAAATGTGAGGTTTAAAATTAGAATATTATATCGGATCAATAAAACAACATTTCTAAAAACAAAAATGTGGGCTTTTGGAAAAGTTTGAAAACTGCTTAAATGTTACTTTCAAAAAGTATTTTCAATCTGATAAACGAACCTCATCTGATTTATTCATAGTGACAGTAGATGTTGTTTTCTTGCTGCATGAACTCCCCTCGTTCTCTTGGCGACACAGTGACAGATATTTGTAGCTGTGTGTTTAATACAAGAAGCACAAAGAAGAACAGGAACAAACTAATAAAAATGTTTGTTCGAACATCAATGCTGCGACGCAACTGCATGAATATGAAAACTGTAAGCCTAAATGTTATACGGAGCGAGGAGTTGTTTGTTTTATTAATTTCAGTTTGTTCTATGTGACCTCTGTCTGAGCCTTCCCCAAAGCCCATGTTCTTTGCTTTTTTGGCAAAAACACCACTTAGCTCAGCCCAAAGGATAAAACCCAGACATTAGCTAAAATAGACAGTAAGGCTTGCAAATAGATTGAGGAAAACACTGGTCCCATCCAGAATACACTTCTGCGTCCCGAGCAGACCGGTCAGCTGGGGCTTTTAGTCCTAAATCAAATATGGAAAGACCAGTACCATGGATAATACAGCATTAGGTCAATCTCCTCCTGATGTTTGGATTGTAATTAATGATTTACTTTAATCACAGAGTTGAGAGACCTTCAAATATTTACACGGTATTTGCTTTTGTTTTAAATTTTTGAGTTTTTCTCCTTATATTGGGCTGTCTTTTCTCCCCCTTTCGCTCCATGTAATGGAAGACTGTAGAGCAGAAAACAGATGATTTCACTTGTTTGAATCGGCATCCCAGGGTGCAGGATATCTGCAGCTTATTAGCAATTAAAACGTACGTTCCGAGTTTGATGAAGTTGGAGGAAATGCATGCACAATGAGGTCTTTCTTGGTGTCGTTTATTTATTTATTTATTTTTTTGTTCAGACGTAGGACTTCTCAAGGTGCACCAATAGAGAGAAAGCGTAGCGCAAATTCACTCTGCAACGGAGGCCGAAAAAAAACAAAAAACGGAACAAATTTCCGAAAAAATTTGGCCTATCCACGACTTCATCCTTCACGTGAAAACACGCTTTAAACAAACCTTTAACAGCTGACGTTGTCAACATGCCTGAGCTAACTTCAGTGAAACAAACATGAGGTAATGCAAGACATTAATGTGGCGAACGTCACCGGTATGAAGGATGCTGTGTGTCTTGGAAAGCAGAACCCATTAGGCCGCATGCAACAGTCTGGTCCGTCAGGTCTGTGTCTGAGAGAGTAATGACTTTGGCTGCGGCTCTAGTCAGTAAAAAGGACCTCTCTTCAACCGTCTCTGAGTTGAAATCCTAAATATGTGCCTCAAGGGACGGCGGCCCGACGGACACTGACAGGCCTGTCGGTGACGGCGCGTCAACGAAGCTTTTCACCATGCAAGTCCTTGGTGCCTTCCACAGCCGCTCACATTCATCCTGTATTTGGTCAATTTGGGACTCCAGCCTAATAGGTTGAGATAATACAGTTATTTTCCCATTGCCAATTCAAACCACGAGACAGAATGAGGTGCGTATGATGTCTTTGTAGAGTTTCTCCTCCCTTTATGTGTCTTTGTGATTCCAGAGTAAATCACTGAACCGTGGACAAATCATCCTCAGTGTTTCCTCATTTACTCAAAGCAGGTGTTCTTGTTGGTTTTCATCTTCAGCTGTTTGGTTAGTGAGTGGACAACAGCTGGATTACAATGATTCACCTTATTCCAAGTAAGCTGTTACCTCAGGAATGTCAGGAATGGATTCTGTGATTGTCGTCAAAGCAGGTTCTGTGTCACACGGTTTCCTGGAAGGGCACTGGAATACGTCACGACCAAAATTATCAACAAGACTTATCAAAACAGAGTCAAGTAGCGAGCGATTGTTTAGAAACTCACTAAACGTGTGTGTTTCCATGGCTGTTTGCATTTCGCTACTCAAAAATGAGCATTGATTATCTTAAAAGGCCACTAAAATGTGAGTTTTAAATGGAATTTCCGTGGTTTAATGCCAAGGAAAGCTGCAGAATAAAGGTACCACAAATCTCAGGTTTTCCTTTAAAGATTCCAGAGTAATCTAGTCTAATTCTGGAGGGTTTAAATGTTTCACTTTTGGAAGTGAAACTGATTTTAGTCCAGATGGCATAAAAACTGTGAAATGAATCAGAAGCCACCTCTTCATCATGCTATTTAATGATTTGGAGAATATAGAGACTGTAAAACCTAATAACTCGGTACATGTTTTGTCATGAAATGTTCTGTTGGAAAAACTGCCTTAATCGCTTGCTGTTACAAGATTTCCAATGCAATTTTATTTTTGTTTTGCTTTGTGCCAAATGTGTTATTTTTGGGGATTTCTCAACTATTTATGGAGTTGCTCACACTGCAATGCCTTGTTCTCAGTGTTTGTTTGTTTTATTTATTTTGATTTCATTTGTTGACACTTGTAGTAAAAAAAAAAGTAAAAAAGTAAAATAAAAATAAAAAAAAAAAGCGACAAGAAAAAGTTTTCTTGCTGCTTGTCAGGAGATGGTAATGAGAACCATAACAGACTAATTGTTATTCTGGTATGCAGTTTGCTCTTCTTTTATATTCAATCTGACTCGTACACATATTTCTGTGTGCAAATGTTTGGCTGACAGTTCAATTTATTGTGGATTGGGAGCACAGGAGTTGTGTGCGTGTATGTGTGTGTGTGTGTGTGTGTGTGTGCGTGCATGAGACAGAGAGTGCATGTGTGTGTGTGTGTGTGTGTGTCTTTTCCCCTCTTCTTTTTCTTTCCTCTCTGGCAGCCACGTCTCAGCAGTTGGCAGCAGTGACCAGAATAAAAACAGCAACACCAGACTCCGAGTGGGGGGAAAAAAGCAGAGTCGTCTCCCCTCTTGTTATGACACAGCGTCTCCCCCGTATCTTTTTACCTTTCTCACTCTGCTTGTCCGCTCTTTGAGACCTCGGGGAAGAGGTAATTAGCTGGGAGAGAATAAAACCAGCTGATCGGGAGAGGGGTGGTGCATTCTGGAGAGAGATGGCTGACAGAAACAGTCTCTTGCTCGTCTGTGGAGTCGTCCTCCTCGGGTTGATTCGGTCCTCTCTTCAAGGAGGTAAGTGTGCAACAGGTGAACTCTGCAGGAATTTGGGCTGCATCGGTCACAGACTTGGCTCAGGCACACTTTATGCATTATTTTAAACAACCATTTCCAGCTTGAGGTGATCAAATTAAAGCTTTTCATTTTAAACTCATGCATATTCATGACATTATTACTTTTTTGTTGAAGTGCTTTTTCCTGTGAAGTAAAAGCTCAGATTTAGTTTAATGGAAGTGCTTTTTGAAATGCATTTTTGAAAGTGACAGATCAGCAGCAGCAAACTGGAAAAAAAAAAAGGCAGTGGATGCAAGTGGTGTCATTATTTTTGCTTCATATTTGCATCAAACATCTGTTGCTGCAGTTTTAGGAGGAAAAAAAAAAAAAGTGAAGATCTCTGCTCTCCCACAGTTGCATGAATCTAGCCAGACGTCTGTGTCCAAAGATTTTGAACTTTGTTATTGGATCTAAAAGTGACTCCTGCACCAGATAATAATCCTGGCCTTTCACCTCTTGTCATGTTGCGCAATCTAAAGCTGAATTTTACTGCGTCGGTTCGTTACGCAGGCTCGTTTTCTCGTGGGTTTGCGCATTTTATTGTATCTCCCATAGCTGAACTGGCTCCTACACGCACCTTTGCGTGTGTATGCGCATGTTCACTTGGCCCGAGATCCCATCCTTAAAAAAATGTCAGACCCAGAAGCTTCCAGCTGGCCTCTCTTTCTGTTCAGAGAAACCACACACAGATTGAATACACCCTCGGCGAGCCCCCTGGGTGGATCAGCTCGCCGCGAGGGTCGCAGAGAAAGCTTTGACTAGATAGTCTGTTGTTGCAGATATGAGAAAGTGGCTCCGAGTGCAGCTCGAAGTCACGCCTTATCTGTTTTAGACAGCGAGGAAGAAGAGAGCGAGGCTGTGAGCATGCCTTTTCCTCCCACTGTCATTCAGCTCGCAAGATTTGTTTTCCCTCCTCTATTTGCGTTGCTTTGATTGGTTCTCAGTCTGTGTTTTGGCCGAGAGTCTTGAAGTTATTCAACCTCCAAATGGAAAAACATGTTAATCATCCGAGCTATAAATGCTGCCGCGAATTCCATCTTTCTTCCTTTTTATTTATCAGCTTAAGAGTCGCAGCTGTTTGTTCTCCCCATCCTCCAGTGTCCCTGCTCCTTTTTCTTTTTCTTTTTTTTCCTGAAATGTTGTAATTTTCCCAAAATAAATATTTAGGGAACCTACATTTAAGTTCTCCTCACTCCAGTTGCCCCCTTTTTAATCAGCCCATGTGGTGAATAATTTGCCTGCTGTCAGTTCGAAGACAGAGCCGTCTCTCTTTTATCTCGCCCTCTTGTACAACATTCATCTGCTGCCTTCCATGTTTGAGCTGAAATTTTGAGCTGCTGTCAGGTTAAATAATAATGAAGTAAAAAAAAAAAAAAAAGAGCCAAAACATTTCAATACTGACTTTGGAGCACAACTTTGATCTGGAGCGAACACTGAATCCATCTCTATCAAACATTTCTGCGAGGCTTAAAGTAGATCCATCTGTGCGTGCACTTTAACCTGACAAAAAAAAAAATGCCTCTGTGCATGGTCCAAGGGTGAATTATCTGTGAGTAACATGAACCTCATTAACACCCCACACGCCCATCCAACGCTCCTGGCCAGAAAACACCTCTTTATGTCTGAGAAATTCAGAATTGCGGTGTGAAGCCAGACTTGTCTGAAAGCTTTCCATCGACAAGAATAAATGAGTTATAGTCTTAGAGGAAACATCTGGCGTGTTTTTCGTTAATATTATGTGCCCCCTCCCATGCTGCTCAGTGTCTGTTTTGCTGGTTCCCTGAAACGCTGCAGAATTTTAATGTGTTTTATTTGTGTCACGCTGGAGCAACTGAATCTTTATGCAACTTTTAACACTGAGATAAACTGAGTGAAAGTAAAATACTGTTTTCAAATTCAGATTTTATTTATGAAGAGGGGAAAAGTTATCCAAACCATCTTAACCCTTGTGTTAAATTAACCTATTGACCACATTTTTCTGCAACAATCATCTATCGGTAGGAAAAGGGTAATAAACCCAAACTGATCTCGCATGTAAATGATCCCAAATCAGAAAATCACATCAGTCAAACACGGCTGTGGTTGCATGATGCTGTGGACCTGTCTGGACCCGTTCTGTTGTGTTGAGATTCTTAGGGTATTTTATCATTTCTGCCTCTTGCCGTTGTTTTCTACCTGAGACGTCAAAGTCCGGTCCACATCAAAACGTTGCAGGCCGCCGGCTCTCGACGACTGGAGTTTGACCCGTGTGGTTTCGACTCTCTTTTACGCATTTCAGTTTTAGTTCAGTCAGGTTCTTGTGAGTCTTGCTTCACTAGTCACCTTCTCTCAGCACCTCCATTCAGTTTGCATCACTGCTGGCGCTAGTGAAGCCCATTCACAGTTCCTCGCTCGACTGTTTGCATGAAACCAGGGAAATAGATTCTCCACTGACGGAGCTCTGCTCTGTAAGCTTTTCTAAGTGCAGCTGGAAGCCAATTTGTCTCCTTTGGCTCTGGTCAGATCACTTTATTATGCAAATCAGTGAAATTTGCTTGGCATTTATTAAGCTTGTTGAAAATATCTCTTTAGACTGGTGAGCAGGCGTGTTCAGTGCAGAAACATGAAGTAATTGTGAAGCGTTGGTGGTTCGTAACCTGAACGATTACAGTGATGCTCCAGGACTTTTTGGTTGCATGTTGTGTGCTTCTCTTTGGCTCCGCTGCCCCTGTTCTGCCAAGCTAACGGGCCAACTCAAGCTTATTGAATGTGACATTTACTGTATGGGTCCCATCACTCAACAGGTCCGCTCTGCTTTTAAAGAAAAAGACCAACTGAGCCCGAGTTCAGACAAAACACAGACTGTTCTCTCACAGCGAGGTTTTAATTTTGCTTCTTTATTGCTTGATCCACTAAAGCAGTTTAATTTGTTTATATTGAGTGGCTTTGTGTGATTTCGGAGCATGATGACTTCATTCTGAACACATTAGGGATGACTCTGTTTGGCTTCGAGCGCTGATTGAACTCCACTTGTTATTGTGAAAGTACTTTTGTTCGTAACGCCCGGATTTCCATAAGTGAAGTCCTCATGTAAGGATTTGGTTGCTAATAGCTCACTTTCCATAATTGGCTGTGATTATCAGCCTCACTTTTTATAAATCCAGACTGGTTTGACCCGGACTAAACTGCTGTAATGAGCAAAGAGTCAGAGCTTGTTACTCACCTCAAAACTGTTCAACTTGAGCATCGTGCAAGAGCGAAAAGAAACCAAAGCCAAATGCAAGATGCAACACGAGATTTAATTTATCTTAGCTTTTAACATGGTAGAAATCTGGCAGGTTTTTAGCTTCAGTCACTCGTAATAAATGTGTTTTTATACAAAGTGAGGGCACAACAAAAGGCTTTTAGCTGCTCATAGTCAGCAAAGCCAAACTCTGAAATGCAAACGGCTTAATTAATTGGTCATAGAATTTGTCTTGGCGATAGAAATCCACTTACATCTTCATTCCACTTGGACTAATAATCAACTTCAGGCTCTTGCAGAAACTAGTCTGTGAATTCAGATGAGGATGATAAATAGAGATCTGCTCTAGCAGTCTTTTAGCTGAGCCTCACTTCAAAGCATCTGCACTATCTATTTAGGAGGGACGCTTCCATCCACATTTATAGATTCACATCAAAATCTCAGCCAGAAGCGATTGCTAACACATTGGCTAAAAGTTTCTCCTATCAAGTTTTTATTATAACTGCTGAGAAAGGTTTTGCGAGGATTACTCCAGAGATTTATGAATGGATCGGTTGTTTTAATACGAGGTCTGTTTAATCCAGTCCAGTCCCTTCAAAGATTAAATGGGCAACTTTGTAACGTCTCAGATTCTCTCCTGAAGCCATTGTCGTCACGACAATGTTTCCATGAGGGGCGTTTACATTGATTTCCCTCATCATCGTCGGTGCGTCTAATACTTATCTGCACAGCGTTTACTGTTTAGGCTTGGATGAAGTCAGTTTTAACGTCTCACAGTCCTGTGTTTGGTCTGCAGTTGGTCTGTGCCAAATCCTCAAAGAAGAAGCACATTAACTCACCAAGCTGCGATCTATCAGCAGCAGACCCGCTGCAGTCTGGACTGGCTCCTGTCGGGAATGCTTTCATTCTCCTTCAGGCACTGTTGATGTCCGAGATCTTTTAAGTTTAGAGGCAACATGACAAGATGTGAACACTATCATGCTTTTCTTTCTTTTTTTCTGTCTAAATGCCAGTAACTGGAACCTTACACAGTGCTATTGATGCCCTCTAATAAGTCTGTCACCTTAATCACTGCATGTTTGAACTGTTTGTTCCACCAGCTTGTAGCAATTTCTCTTGGTGAACGGTTATCTTAGCGTGCGGCTTTAAACAATTCTTTTTGGGGGGTTTTTTGTTGTTTGTTCAGAAGACATGACTTGCCTAATCTTGTAATGATTCCCTGTCAGCTTGTAGAGGAAAAGCGTCTCTCAGTTCGTTGGAAGGCACAGTTACAGGATTCGTGTCTTTGATTCTTGCTTCAATGCTTTAGGGAAGCAGAGACAAGGTTGGACATGACCAAGAGAGAGAGGGTGACGTAGGATAAAATTAATTTTGTGAGATGCATTTGACATGTTTTTGCTTCATCCTGAGTCTGGTACTAACATGGTTACCTAAATGCACTGTCCCTCGGATCGGCTGTGCATCACACTGCAGCCTGAAGTGACCCAGTTTTTTTGCTTTTTTTTTTACGTAATGCGACCTGTTTCTGATCTTTTCAGGACAGTCTGAACAGCACAGATGAGATTCTTTTCCAATGCGACTCAAATCCAATACGCTTCCAATTCAAACGTGGATGTCTATCCAGGTCGCGTTCATGTGACCTGAACGCCACTGATACTCGACAAAATGTCACTATTCTGCGTCCTGATAGGCGCAAGCGGGGAGAAAAACAACAACCATGAGGGACTATAATGAGGATTAAGTTGCTGGCTCTGGTCGGACAACAACTTCAAATATATACGCTATGCTCCACCGTTAGCCTCCATGTTTACTTCCACAAACACCGAGCACCTCTTTTTATGGCGGTTGGCAGAACACAGAGATCGTTGTTATTGCGCCCTCTACTGCGCATGCGGGACACTTTCGGGTCGTTTGCTCGTTCACGCTGCAGAACACATACAGGTCAAACATGTTTGGCAGTGTAAACAGTCACGACTTGGGTTATTTCAGGCTGCAATGTCAATGCAGCCAAAGTAACTCCGATAGTAGGGTCACAACACACCCCCCCCCAAAAAAACAACAACACTTCCTAGCAATGGTGGAGCGATACTGATCCCCTCCACAACCACGTCAAACTGCAACACAGCTAGTAAAATAACACAAAAACACAACACATATTAATTTGTCACATATGCATTGCATTTTTAACGTCAGACACAGACAAGATTAATGAACAGAACATGTGGATTTCAAATACTGATTAAAGTTGTTAAGGAACAAAGCAAACCAATGAGCAAAAAGTAATTGCAACCTTATAACTGGTTGGGACACTGCTGGCAGAAAGAACAACCATGAAAAGCTTAGGATAACTGGGAATAAAGCTTTTACATCACTTTGGAAAAATGTTGTCACATGTTTCTTTCTTTTTTTTTTTTATAATTGTTTGTTATTTGTTTGTGGTTTGTGGGGTATGGTGGCAGTTCACCATGAATTTTTATGTTCATGTCAGCATGTCAACCACAGTCAAATCCAGACATACTAAGCCACCACAAAGACTTCACTTCGCTTCTCTTTTATGTCGCTCGAGGGTTGAGTTCCTGCTTTATCCTAGTGAATAATCCAAGTGTGCTTAAGCTTAAGGTCTCGAATGATGATGCTGGGACATTCTCCTTAAGAATAAGCTGGGTTTTGGCAGAGTTCATCGTTTGCGATGCTGCAGAAAGTCTTCCAAGTCCTGAAGCAGCTGAGCTGCCCCAGACCTTCCCATTACCACGACCATGTTTGACTACTGGAATGATACTGATATTTCCTTTTCTTTCTTTTTTTATACTTTATTCAAAATTTCTCTGAATTAAACAACCCAACGCAGACAAAAAAAAAAACAATACATCATAAACAAATAAATGAATAAAAATTAGACCAAAACAGTCAGTCAGCCTGCTGGTGCAGCGATAAAAGAGGATAAAAAATCCAAACTTTTCTGTCCTAAATCGAGCACAAGAGAGAGTCGAAGGGAGCAACAGGCAGTTCAGGAAACGGTGCACCACAAAACAATGTAAGTAAAAAGAAATATGATAATGACAATAACAATAAAAACCAAATCCAAATGGTCAAAACAATCATTTTATCCCACCTTCTTCTTTGTATCTATTGAAAGGGCACCAAACATCAAGGAAGTCGTGATGGTTGTCTGACAAAGAATTTTTTCAGGATAAATACAGGACATCAGGTCATTAAAGCCTTTTTTGAAGCAAGAACAAGTAGAGGTTTTCCATTCCCTCACCATAAACCGCTTTGTTACAACCAAACCCAGCATAAGAGCTTGCTGTTCAGACATGGGAAGAGTAAGAGAAAATTTAGAGCAACACAAAACTGTCAAATCAGGAGTCAAATGTCTGCCATGAACATTTCTATAAAATCTAAATGTTTTGCTCCAGGAGGCCATAAGTTTAGGTCAGGAGCAAAACAGTCGGTCCAGAGTCCTATCATCTGATTTACATTTGCCACAAGTTGGTGAGACACAGAGAAATGGTTTCGATTTGGAAAAGTGCAGCCGATGGATAACTTTGAATTGAATAGGGTTGCAGTCTAGATCGGGTTTTAATTCCCGACAGGCTCATCTGAAATCTCACCTATTGGAAGTCCAGGCCTCTTTTATGTGTTTCGAAGGTGAAACGATTAACAAAAGAGAAATTAGCTTTTTAGAGGTAGGGGGCATTTTTACAAGCTCATAAAAGCTGCGCTGCTCAGGTTGGGTTTCAAAGTGAGGGAAGTGCTGCCTGACAGAACCGCAAACCTGCAAGTGTCTGAAAAAGTCGACTGGAGTTGCATTAAGTAGGGGAAATGTTTACTAATTTACAGATCCTTAAAAACAGCGATGTCGTTATTTAACCAGTGCTGAAAGACTACATCCACGGTGCCAAGTTTAAATGCTGTGCTCTGAAAAAAGGGAGGATGGATGAAGAATTCAGGGAAACTAACAGCAATCCTTATCTGCTTCAAAATCCGGAATGAATTTTTTGGCACAAAATTAGATGGAAAGATAAAGAGAGATTGGAAAGAAGTGCATCTGCTAGAGAGAAAGCAGCAGGTGCTAAGGAGGAATGGTTTTCATTCAGCGGCCAATTGGGCAACAGTGAGATGAGAGGAAACGCTCCCAATCCTCACTGAGGAGTTTCCCGTATGCAAAGGGCAATCGCATCTAAACGACTTTTATAGAATCCTGTTCTGAACCCGTCAGGATGATGTTCTGTTTCTGAACCAGTTTCATGCCAGAGGCAACAGGGAGCAAATAACACTGAGAATCATCAGCAAGATGTTTTAAGAAATTGACTGACAGGCTTTTGCTTTTCTGGGTCAGCTTTGGGTTTTGCCTTCGAACTGCCTCATGCGTAGCGTCTTCATTGAATTGTGGACGCTGTTCTTAACGGGAAAGAGGTGAAAACTCCTGGGCTTTAAAAGTTGTTCTTGGGGAAAATTTTGGAGAGATTTTTACACCCACGATTTAGAAAACGAGAAAACGATTTATGACGTTTTCTCACTTCCTCCATAACGCTAACTGTCAGAGACTTTGTTTTTTTATCTGTTCTTCAATTTCTATAGATCGGTGCATGAAGATGTTGTATTTTAAGATTTTTTTCAGACTCCTTTGTGTTGTTACTCTGCTTATTTTAGATTATTTTGATTGAACAGGTCATGTAATTTTGTAATTTTCCTGTGGCTACAGGAACTGAACCCAAAAAATGTGATTAATCACATAATGTAACAAGTGGGTATATTTCTATTTATTTATTTATTTTACTTAGGGCCAGATTGATATGGGCAACTTTAAAAGCATTTTGATTTAAAAACAGTATTTTCTATTTGATCAGGTTGTCTTGTGTGAAAATTTGTTTGATCCAAAACTTTCACAAATGAACAAAAACAAACAAAGCTGAGAAAATCCGTAAGAGGGCAAAATATCGTTTTTGCATTTCTGTGAAAAAGATATTTCTGAAGAAGTGATAAAAACATTTCACAGCAATTTCCCTCCGAATTGACCAAATTGTCCATTACGACCATGTTGTGTAAACTGTTTTTTCAAGCAGAACACCGCCGTCTGTCTTTATTTCTCCATGTATGTTTCGTTTGCACCCACGTTAATTTGTTTGTGTATCCCTCCAGAGGAGGTAATTGTCATCCCGAGCAGCCAGCCATTAAACAACCACAGCACAGGGATCAGGGAAATGTCAAATTACTCACCAGGTTGTTGTAAATGAACTAAAACACACAAAGAAGGGCCGTAAAAATTGCTGTGAAACATGGGAGGCGCTGTGGAAAAACACACCACTGGCTTTAGTTTGATGCGAAAACAAAACAAGTTCTGACTTCAAATTTCCAAACATTTTTTACGTTCAGTCACTTTGGGTGCAGCAGCCCATATTATCCATAAAATCAAATTCACACAGAATAAATGTTCCAGGTTTAGACTTTGCAGTAAATCACCTGATTTTAGTGCTAAATTATTTTTCCAGCTAAACAGATAATAAACACATCTCCCCTCAGCTTCCCACTGTGACATTTGAAACGTGGCGCAGGTCAGCATACAGCTGGACAGAATTCATTTTACTTTCTTTGATCCGTTTTGGTGAATTTCATCTCTATGTAGAAAAAATCTAAATCAGTATCTTTTCAATACCAGTAGAGTGAAGAGCCATTTGTTCCTAAATTTGCCTCTTTGGTTTTACAGCAAACTGAATGAAGTAACTTGGTTTAGATTTATGTATTAGTTTAGATGCGTGAAATTGCAATGACAAAAATAAGAACATCAACCGTCAGTACTCATGTTTGTCCAGCAATAAGTCACCCTGTTCGGTGCTGATCATATATTTCGGTGGCATTACAGAGATGTGCAGCACGTCTGCGATGAAGCGTTTTACTTTCAGTCCAAAATGATCATTATGTGTGTAAAAAAAAGGAAAAAGGAGACTGTGACATCATGTGAACATCTATCAGACAGGGCTGTTTGATTTTTCACAACCCTCAGCACACATCATCGTCATCTCAATACACTCTCAACTCACGCTACCAAAAACTACCAAAAACTGCATCAAAGAGAATACACTTAGATGTGAAAGAAGGGAATGACCTGTTTCTCTTCCAGAGGTCATGGAAACCTTGTTACAGTGCAAAGTCTCGAGAAACACCAGGACAGTAATATAAAAATGAGTTGTCATCTGGAGATGTTGTGTTAATTTTGACAGGTGTTGTGGGGGAAGTTCTGACCTGCTGGCAAAAGGAGTTTTAGAAATATTAATTGCAAAAGAGTGTCAATAAATTTGGATAATTTTGAGGAAAAAAACAACAACATATGTGTATTTAAGTAAAGATAGGATTTTTTTTTTTTATGGTTCAGAGTAGGATGATGCCACTGCATAACAGATGAAACAATGTTTAACACTTTTAATTTTCTTTAAATCGTACAACGATTTTAATCAAGAGAGCCTGACTCAAGTCATTTTGGTCTCTTATTTGTGACTTGCCAAACTTAGCTACAACTCGAACAGTAAACTCTTGACCTGAGTTAACTCCTGCATAAACTCAGCCTCATCTGATCTCCTTTCCTGGATAGTTTTACCCCCTGAAACACATTCCAGCTTATTCCCGTGACCCGGTTGAGTTCTCCAGGAATGCAAGCGATGGATGGTGACTTGAATTAAAACGATCAGGAGACATTTCTTAAAAATTCTTCTCCTGACAAAAGTCAGTGTTTGCCATCTTTGTGAACTTCATGCACTCTGTAAGAATGCCTCAGCAGCGAGATATGGTTTTAAAGCTAAAGGAAAAAGTGCTGCTCGCAGACTCGAAGTTTCCACTTTCCTGCCAGGACAGGAAATCCTTCTTTTGAATGTAAAACGAAGGAGCGAAAATGAGAACAATCGCTCCACACCCGTCGTCAGTGAAGGACTATATATGATCTATTCGAAAGGACAAAATCTCAGATGCTCATAAACACAGATATTACATTTCTCGCAGATGTTACATTTATTGTTTTAGTTTCAGTTTTTTAGTCTGCAGGATTTTCAGTTCTTTTCGGTCAGTATTGCAAGGCCAAACCACGGGTAATTTGAGCAACTTCGCCATTGTTTAGCTCTCTGATCTTCTAAATTATTTGCTCATTCATGAAATCATGCACAGCTGTCCCTCTAACTGTTGCCATTAACACGTCTGTTCGGGGCAGCCACATTCTCCCGGTTTCAACGTAATCAGGCTGACTATAAGCCCTCTTTGGCTCCCTGCAGAAGAAAAGATTTTGTTCGTGATCATGACCAGATGTCCTTCCGATTAGATTGTGACCACAGATTTGCTTTGTATAGCGGAATATTGTTGTTCTTGCAATTTACAAAAGATTGTTGGTGCATCAGCACATTTCAACGGCATCCCAGCATGTTTTCTTTCTCACAGGACACATATCAGTTTTTCTGTATAATTCTGCAGCTTACGGCTCATTAAAAGTCACTTTAGCTCTATGACAGAAATCAAGATTTAAAAAAAACAAAAAACAAAACAAGGTGTAAAAAAGCTGAAAGGTGCCCAAGAGCGATGATGCTATGCTTCCATTGCTCAGCCCGAATCAAAGTCCACCCCAGACACGAAGAGTGAGAGAAAAGCCTGCAGCTCAGATTTGAGAAGGCAATTTTCTCAAGTGGGAAGCAAGAAGTCAGAAGAAAATGTTCTCTGAGTGCATTGTGGTGAGCCCAGTGTGCCGGTAATTTATGACAATAGAGAACGACTGTGGCGAAAGCCGTTCAAAACACTAAAATTCTGGCAGTGTTCAGGTTAGATGTTGCAATATCGGCGCTAGTTCTGACCAGCGCTGTTACTCTGTTGCCCATGGGGGGCAGCACTTCATCTATCTGTCACCAGAATACTTCATATTAATGAGCCATGCAATGATTGTAAGTCTCACTTTTCTCTGCATATGTTCAATCCATATTTTACTTGTGACGGCAAAACTTCCCCACAGTAACGTAGCTTTCTGCTAACGCTACACCTGTGGAGGAGGAAACAGTAGTTAAAATGGTTGAACGGCACCCTCTATCAGACGCTCGCTTCCTCACATCAATCCTGAGGAAGAGCGAAGTCTGAGTTGACCCTACTGTATGTAGGGTCAATAAGAACATACAGTAGATTATTATTGAGGATGAACAGTAAATTAGTTTGAAGAGACTGGATGTTGATGTAATGCAACAAACATCAGCTGATGCTTTGAACTGAGAAGTGCAAGATATTTTACATTGTACATTTTAAGACATTAACAGCCAAAGTGCTGCTCAAGGTATAAAGTCACCAGCACACATGGAGCGGGCCACCTGGCCACCTTGGGGACATCAGGCTCCGATCCAACTGGGCTCCCACTTCCTCCCTGCTTCCTCCGTTTCGCTCCTCCAAAACGGTCACCGAGAGAGCGCCACACTTTTCCTCCAGGAGTTTTTCTCTTTTTTGCCATTTGACAGTCTTTGACGTTATTTAGCGAAGTCTTGTTAAAACTTGACATAATTCCTCAATGCTTTTGATAATCCTTCCTCAAAAAGTATTCACACCCCCCGTGGATTCAAACACAAGACAGTGGAAGCAGACCGGTTAAACTGAGGCTTCGACGTTGCAGCCTGAGCGCATTTCCCACACAAAAATAGCAACAAACTACTGAGCGGTCATGCAACTCTTTGCACAAAGATGTGCCTTATAACCCAGCCCCCTGTGTCGACTTTGGCAGATGGATGCATCTCTGTAGTGATGCAATTTTCATCACGCCGTCTGGATTAAGTCGACTGAGCATTTGCTTTCATGGAGCTTCCCCGTGTTTCCTGTTTCACTCACATTTTCATTTTTCTGTGGACCGACACCTGGCCACTCATCATGTTAACATGTTTCATCAAAGAAAATAAAAATATCTCTCTCTGCAGTCATAGACAATACAGGAACCGATGTGTGGAACTATCTTTCTGTCTTGCAGGGTACGAATCCAAATGGCTTGTTTTCGTTCCAGAAAAAGGGTTTTAAGTTTAAATGTTGGCTTTGTAAACTATTGAAAAGGCTGACAGCGATTTATAGTTTCATTCTTTCTACATTTTTATTCATTCATTATAAAAACATGTCTTCATGTGAAGATGGCTCATATTTTTTCAAGTTCAATGGCACTTTCTTTTCATTTCCTGCACCTCAGCTGTCTAATAAAGCACAGTGGGATTTCATCATGGCACTAACCAAAGGTATATTACACATCTCATTAGTGAAAAACTCATAGCCGTCGTGGATTTAAATGTACTAAAGCAGGAATCCAGTTAATTAAATTATGTAGATTTTATGTTTTTTTTAGGTGTCATAAATATCCCTGCTGGTAGACCAGACAGAAATGCCTTGTAATGCGCTTCCCCTAGCGGCCTCAGCCAGTGTGAAGGACTGAGTTCACACAGTCTTCTCTAATAAACACATGAACGCCTTTGACATGTGGTTTAAATTAATTGGTCTCCCAGCACATGTAGGAGCCATTAGGCATAATCACTGTGGTCCGACTGCCCCAGCTCTCTCATTTGCATTATGTTTCTTGATACAAACCAGCTTTTTCAGAATATACTTTTGTAATTTAGGCATTAGCTCACCCGTCCCACCGGATTTAGTTGTTATTTGTCCCAGAACAACCAGTAATTCTTTTTAATCCTCTTTGCAAAAAAACAGAGGTTCTTCTGCTCTTGGTGTTTGTTGCACACATGAGGCCATCACGTCTGGAGTCCAGAGCGACCATCTGAGGAGTCCCAGCCAGAGACGAAGCTGTGGGGGATAACGCAGGTGGGGGTTGACGGGGTGCTGCTGCAAATTCCTCGCCCCATAGCCACAGTGCCTCATCAGTATGAGAACAATTCAACGGGACTCTTCTGAAAATCCACGAAGTTCTGCTTTCGCTCCGACTCCAGCAGCTTTCACCTTTCGCCGTGCACTTCATCACAGCGGTGATGAGCCCCAGATGTGATCATCAAGGACAGATTTCACTGGTTCTGCTCGGTTCCAGGCTGATGAATGTGTTTGAGAATGTTTGCCTAATAAATGGGATTCTTGTTTGGAAATAAAAACTATTAGAATGGAAATGGGGGGGAAAGAAAAGTGGTGACTGCCTGATAAAGTTTCATTCTGACATACAGCACACAGATGATTAAAAGGTTGGGTTTTTTTCAATGTGTGTTGCAGGTGTGTATGTGCCACCTGGTTCTGGATATAGGCCAGGCGCTCCTTTGCCAGGGACTGGATATTTTCCAGGTAACAGAAAACAACTCCAGCGTACTAATATGTTTGTCTTTAGTGGGCCGTTAAACCACCGTCGAGGAGAAAACATGAAGTACAACATGTTTGCAGCTGATTTAATTTTCTAAGTCCCTGTTGAGTTGGATGACGTTAAAGATTTTGATGTTTGAAGATAGTAAACCCAAAATAAATGTCTGTATTTAGTTTTTGTTCCAAATTTTAAACTTGAATCTGTGACTCTTACAGGGTCAGCTGGAGGTGGTCCTGCAGGCTATAAACCAGCAAAAGCTGGAGGTGAGTGGAAGAAACTTTGGATTCAAGATATTTACTATATCAAACCATTATTTTTAGTAATCTAGTTTAATTTAGATGAGTTGCAGATTTTGTGAGTTATTCCAAATATGCTTTTCTTTGTTCTCATTAGTTTGATAATAAAGTGGTCAATGCTTCCATCGGGCTTGCTGCAAAGCCGCACAAATTCTGCCTGCTGCTTGTCACTTCACACATCTATCACTCTCAAGTCTGCGGCACGGCTCAATTTAGCAGCAGGTCACACTCTGTATCCACAATGCTGGCCAGCTTTCAGCTCCCATTTGCTGAACAAGTTTGACCCCGTGCAGCTTTCTAAAGCCAAAAAATATTAAAGCTTCGGCTGCAGGAAGACTGCTGTGACCTTTGAACGTTTGACATCTTTATGTTTGTTGGAACATTCAGCAGTTAAGCAAACACAAGGTGGAACAGTTTGCTGCTGTGAAGAGAAGTGGCCCTGTTAGCAGTCAGTGGTTTGGTCATAGAGTACCTTAGATTCACTTCTTATGTTGAGAATCTGCAACTAATTTACTGCAGTACTAGTGAATAAATCAAGCATCCACAAACACTGTGTTAAAAGGATAGTTTACTTTTTCAAGTTTTAAAGAGTTTTCTTCAAGACACTGGTTAATCTTACCAATGGTAGATCACTCTCTCAACTTAAAATGATGCAAAGAAGCATTCATTTTGCAACTGTTTTAGAACATTATTAAGGACCAAATGACAAGTCTGTCTTCAATATAAATTACTCAAGATGCAAACAACCACCAACTAGAATGTTATGCAAGGTTTTCAAATCAGCATTTTGGATGCCTGGGAAGTTAATAGCTGAAGAGAACTTCATTGTTTTTATGAAAACACTTCCAGGACCCCCTTCTTAACCCTTAACTGACCTAAATTTAAAATCTCCGCCTCGATGTATTTGTTTGTTTTAATTGTAGCAGTTCTTAGTTTCAATGTAATGTGAGTAAATTTATTTGCCGGTCTATCAATAACAACTGGAACTTTCAAAATCCAGCGAGTTATTTTTGCAGTTTACCATCTATTACAAGCGCTACGGCGAGCGAGGGTGAAATTACCGTAATAACCAAACATTGGCTGGAAAGCGCAACGTCTCTCCTTTCAGAAACCGTTGGAATTTTTGAGATAGCGCAAAGTGTTGGCAGAATTACGGCACTGTAAATTGGGTCTGGGTTGTCGACGCTACGTTTAGGATTAGTGTGTTTAAAAACACAATGTTCGTCACTCGGAAGCTTTTTAACGACCTCGCAACCTGTCCAAATAGCAAAAGCCTCGAGAGGTTTTCTCCTGAGTGGTCCCAGCTCGGAGTTGGGGTTTGACGTCAGACCTAAGATAACAACGTTCTGGTTAAGAAGTCGAACTTTCAACATGGCGACGCCCAGAGGCTACGCAGTATCTCTAATGAACAACATTGATTCGTTCAGTGTAGAGATGCAAGCCCTACATTAACATTAACGCTGGAGGCATTGTTACATGCGTGTCTTGTAAAATGAGCTCGTTTCCAGCACATACTGCTGCTGTCGTTGCGAGGCGGCCATATTGAAACATGTAGTCGACCTTACAAGTCGTAACTGGGGGGCAGTTGGATTTGCGCCCAGTTTCCCAGTGGGAAATCCAACTTTCGAGGGCGTTCCGGTTGATTTTTCCCGACTGGGAAGTCGTAATTTCCCACTTCCGAGTACAACTCGAAACTAAATATCAGGTTCTGCCTCCTCTGAGAAGGATCTTATGACCGAATTGAGAAGATCCTAAAAGTGTTCCTTCCATTACCTAAGAAGAATGCCTGTCAGCATCAACAGTTGCTGCCATAAACAACACTGACCCTGAGCTGGTCTCTGCTTTCTGAGTCGTTCAACAGTTTTCCAGAACTTTCTTGAGGTCAACCAAAAAGCCCTTCTCCATGTCCTCTCCAGATTCCTCTTACACCCAAATTGTTGCTTTTGCAGCCACAGTAGCTGCAGTCTTTCTTCCCACCTGGTGCCAGTCTGCTGTTTCAGGAGTCCCAGAGAAACCCTCAACCCTCAAGGTTATTCGTCTTTAGTGGACGGCTTCCAACGCTAGTGTCTACAAACACGTTTTTCTGGTTGCTGCCAGGTCAGACGTCCTAAGCTCCATAGTTCCTGAAAAACTGAATGAATAAAGAATACAGCATACCCTGTTAACATGCTCAGAGCAAGACAGTTGTTCTCTTCAGAATAGTTAAGTCAGATAGATTTTTTTTATTTTTTTTTGTCATTGTGATGTGTAAAATTTAGCACGGTTTTAGTGTTGATTCTGATCGCAGTCACACATGTGCTTGCTTGAACCCTGCAGTAGGAGGTTTTGCCGGTGGAAGCCGAGGTCCTGGGACCGGCGGTTTGGTACCAGGAGGAGTGGGAACGGGCGGCCTTGGCTACGGAGGGCTGCCAGCAGGTATGATGTCGGACTTGTGGCCTGCAAACAGGCCGTAAATCTTTACCAAAGTTGTAAACAAACTAAACCAATTTGTGAATCGTGTGTATTGGCAGAATAAAATGTTTTTGTACCAAAGATTTTATGTGAAACATGCTTATTTTTTTCCCCCCCCAACAGGACAAGGAGGAAAGCCTCCAAAACCAGGTAAGCCTCAAATCATTTTCCTCTTTTCTGAAACTTTTTTTTACATTTTTACTTGGGTGCACGTTACGGCCGTTGAAGATTATGAAGTTGGAAGACGTGTGTTAATGTTGCGTTCTTGCTCAGTTTCAACACCGCAGACAATCAACACGGAAACCTTCTCTCCATAACTTGCAACACGAAAGGAAGGAAATCTGATGTATTGTTATTGAATTGATAAAGGAGCCTAATTTATAGACGTCAATCCCATCAGGCTGCACGGGGGTTCACCGATGCAGGCGAACGGGTCTTTGGGGTTGTCACCAAGTTTTTCTTATCGCCCGGGGTGAGTTTGTTTTTTCTGGCCTCGCAGCTGTTCAGTGCATCCTGAGTGGGAGCACTGTGGGTGCCAGCGCTCCTTCACTTCTGCTGCAACAGGAGTATTAAGGAACTGATGGTTGTCAGAATGCAAACAGTCATCTGCAGCTGCCAAACAATGGTGCCAAAGCACTGATTAGTGTTATTGTAATCTTAGAGCTTTACAATATATGGAAACCTTCTTGTTGAAACTGAGCATGCCCCTTTTCTCCGATACTTGTACTGTAAATATTTTCCCTTCTGTATTTTAGTATTCGCCCCTATTGGTGCTTCAGCGGTGTTAAGCTATTGGTTCATTTCCCCAAGCGCAGCTGATACAATCTCAGCCCACCTCAGTGTGTTTGGAAAGATAAGGAACCAGGCAATAATTTTGTAGTCCTGATTACACACAGAGCGGGTAACAGAAGGACCCGCCACACCCCGTCCTCCAACATGACTTTCCAGAGGGCCATTTGGTGAAAATGAGCTAATGTCCGGCACGGAGCGGAAGTTGATTTTGGCTGGTTGCAGCAGAGCATTCCTTTAGAAATATTTCTAACTTTCGAGCGACCCACCCCTCTCCTTGCAAGGTGCGCTTGGAAGATGTTGAATTTTGTGAGAAAATAGGAAACAAGCTGTATTAAAAGCTTGTTTTTATTTTCTAATCATTGCCCCTTTGGATCTGGGCATTGGCATTCATCGTCCATGCTAATCCCAGCTATGACGAAAAATCAGAGCGGTAATTAAGGCCTTATGGACTTTTGAATTCAAGGGGAAAGGCTTAATGGAAGTTTTTATTTCTGCTCCAAAGCAGCACAGTAATCAAAAGTTAGTGCTGGTTTCAATCAGCAGTACATTTAAATCCATCAGAAGGATTATTCCTAAGATCATCACTTTACAATGCCTTGTAAAAGTTTTCAAACCTCTTGAACGTTTTCATTTGTTTGTCACTTTACAACCACAGCCCTCTGTGTTTTGCTTTGTGGTTTTATGTGACAAACCAACAAAAGCAGTACACAATTCACTAGTAGAAGGATTTTTTTGTTTTGTTTTGTTTTTACATGCTTTACAAATAAAATCTAAAAAATGTGGCATGCACATGTTTTCATCTCCCTTTGGTCAATACTTTGATGAATGGCTTTTTGCTGCAGTTTGGGGGGGAAAGAGGGGGGGTTTGGAGGCATTGTTTATATCAGCATTAGACACAAAGAACCTTCTTTTATTAGGGTTTACTAAGACCCTAATAAAATTCACTGACGAATGTGGCTGCAATGCAACAAAATGTGAAAAGGTGGCATGAATAGATTTGCTACACCTGAAGTTTTCCTAGCTGTACAGACATGCCGATCGCCTGTTGGCAAACCTCACTGAGGCTCAATCAGATCCATCAGTGTTTGGCTGGTGCTGTAGAAACAAGTCTGATAAAACAATTTGCTAAAACCGATTCAATGTTTGGTCAGCGTTCAGAGTCCCATTGTTATGGATACCTGCATGCACATATAAAGAGCTGCCAGTCATTTTAGGCATAATCAATGTACCGATTTTGCATTCCACACATGCACCTTGCGTGGCCTGTAGCAGAGAACAGCAGCTGGATGTGTGAGGAGCGTGACTGCATTGATTTGCACCACAGCTCACGCAGAACCTTGTAAATGTTACACTAATTGTGAAGCCTGTCAGCTCTCCGCTTCGACAGCGCACCGAAAGCTGCAGCCTTGTTCTTATAAACAGCTGCTAAACATTGCATCTTTTCCTGTGTTGCTGCGAGCAAAGGTGGATCCAGCACTTATGGCATAATTACAAGAAGTTGGCTGTTGCAAGTACGCTTCTTGTCTCTTTCAGGCAACTTGGAGGTAGTTAAAATGAAACACAGAGTTTACTGTGAGTGGTTGCTTTATAGCACCAATACAGGATCTTGCTCTAAGATGAGAAAACAATGTGTCTGGAGAGGGAAATACAATAGACTCTGCGTTTTTGTTTAGCATTTCAGTCTGAAGACCAGAGTGAAAATCATCTTTGTATCTCTAATATTTCTATTAATAATGGGATCCTCAAGACTAAACATGAGATAAATATTTACCTTTTTTATTGACCATTATATTGATGCGTAGTCAGCTTTTGATCAGAGTTTAAACTCTCAAACACTGGAGCAGAAACGCCCCTGCTGCCTCCTTCAAAATACCGGCTGCTTTAGCAATTCAGTTACATTTATTTCAGTTCAATGTACTTTTCTCAAGCTCAGATTATTTTGTTTTTCCGCCACAAACTAACTACAAAAAGTTTTAATACCTATTAGGTTGCAGATACAGATGGGAGTTAATTCAAATCTAACTGATTTATTTTCGCTAGATCTAATGATAAACCTTTTAAAATCCACAAAGTTTCTGCAGATCAAAAATGCAGTTGGGCCCATGAAGCTGGAGCTCCATTAAAACACTGGAGGTTATAATTACTTTATCCTCTGTTGAATTTATAAGTTTACTCCCATGAAAGAAAAGGAACAGTCTCAAATATTTATGATACCTTCAATTTAATGCGGAGACACAGAGCGTCAAACAAAAATCCAGAAAAACACATTAAATAAAAGTTTATTATGTCTCTGCATCTCGATGAATAAAATCTTTGATCCTGAAGCAAATTATGACTTAGAAAATGGTGGAAAAATCTTTGTTGGCAAGGACATCATAAGACATTTATTGTAGGTCGTCACCAAGTGTAGCAGGACGTCTCTGGTGGTGTTTTGGCTCAGCCCAGTTCACAAGAACTATATACTTCAGCTGCCTAGATCGATTTCCCATTGAACTAAGCTAAGGAGGATGACAAGGCCACACCAGAACCTTGATCATTTGTTTTTTTGATTATTTGTTTTCTTGATTATTTGCTTTCTTGATCATTTGCAGTCTGTGCTGAATCATCGTCTTGCTATGAAACCCAACAGAGAAAACCACCTTCAGTGATCAGGTTGAGGAACTAAGGTTCTCGTTTATCATGTCATGGTCTCTCTTTTTGAACACAGCAGATTGACTTGATGCTTAAAAGCTTGATTTTAATCCAATATAACAGCAGATCTTTCTCCCAAATCCTCTCTGATTTGAATTTAAATATTCAAAGTCCACATCTTCCATTTCAGGGGGCTGCAAAGTTGGTGAAAATGTACATGTTTGAGTGGCCATTTATAACCTTGACATAAATCATTGATCTGTTTTGTGAAAGGTTTAAATATGTACCAATCAAATATTTAAGGCTCAATCTTTTTGATATTTGGATTTCAAAAAGATTTTCTCTTAAAAAAAAAAAAAAAATTAAAAAGGCACTAAAAATTGTTTTTCTAGGCTTCTGGTTGTGTTAAGTCATTAAATATGTATGTTTGCAACAGAAGCAATGCCCAACAAAACGGATATTGGATAAAATGAAAAAAGCCAAAATGACGGATCTGTCTTCAGCATCTTTTGTTTTAGAAATTGGCATAATGAATGACTGATTCTTCCAGCTGTGTTCTCCAGGGAACGAACAGTTCGACCCAAACTCTTCCGCATCCCTGGCAGATTTTCATCTAAAGTTTTCATCTAAGCAATAAGTTTTCTGCATAACATAAATCAGAAGAGACTCTGTCAAAATGATTTTCATCATACGTGTTAAACTGTACAAAAGAGTAGAAGTTTTTACATTTGCTTTCATATTATACACCGGCATTTTCAAACTAATTCACACACTTCTCAATATTCAGTGGAAAATATTTGTTGTTTTATAGTTGATGAACATCTTGCCGCATGTTTGATGATTTATCTTTGGTGTTGAGCTTCAAGCCATTGAGGCTGGAAGGTCTCTTTGTCATAACCCTAATCTGTGGTCCCCGTCCGCAGATTATCAGAGTCAAATCTGACCTGACCAAACTGGTCCAAAACGTTAACGCTACCTCAAGTCAAAAGAAACATGGGCAAAATGAAAAGATTATTCTAAATCTAAATCTGCCAGGGGTATGAATAATCTCCGGTTTAATTAGAGACCATTATTTTAATTTTGAAAATTTCCAAAGAGTTGCAAAAGTCAACATGGTCCATGCCAGACAGCTCAGAAAAATAAAATAGAGCTGCTTCCATTCAGCCTTTCTGGTGCCTGCTGATGTCGACTACGGATCAGTTCCGTCATTCTACGATTCATAAACTTCAGGAACAAAGCAGGTATAAATTAACTTCCTCCAGCCAAGAGCTCGTTTCTGTTGCTGGGTGAAATTAGCAAAAGGGATTGAATTAAACCAGCCCCCTCTGAATTCTTGCTCTTTTTTATAGCAGCCTGAATGAACAGCTAACATGGCTCAAAGGAAAATAAAATTTCAACAACAACTTACTCATTGAGAAGGGTTGCAGGTAGCGCAGCTTTTCTCTGATCCGGTATGTTTTGTTTAATGATAAGGAAAAGATCAGAGCTCAAACTTTCAATTATGATCTCAAGTTGTTTCCTCAGTGCACCAGAGATTGAAACGCTCCTTTTTGGAAACAGCTTTTCACCCCATTCGCTCATTTCCAATCTGCAGATCTTAGTTCGAACATTAAGCTTTCACCTCTTGGTACTTCTTCAGATTCTGGTTCACATTATGGTCATCGTTTGAACTAGCACCAAGTGACCTCATGTTCTTCATGACAAAGAGAAAGGGAAAAGGTGGAAAGATACAACGATATGATAGACATTATGAGGACACACAGGGGGAGACTGTGTAATGCACAAAGGACGGGAAAGGCCAAATAATGCTTGTAATCAAGCCAAATGTCATGTGCATATATCACATCCTTTTCATCAAAACAGAATTATTTCCACATTCATTTGTGCAGCTCACATACTTAGAGAGCCTGCTGAAAGAAAGAAGACGGATAGATTGAGGTGAGGACAAGAGAGTTTGGCCAAAAGAAGATGAGCTTGGAGGAGGGTTAGTGTCTGGAACGCACATGTTTTTCATTACTAATGCTCAGACCCGTCGTCTGAGCTGCCAGAGGCTCCAAGCGTCTGTATATGAATGCGCATGATCAGAATTATGCTCATAATCTTCATATGTACGCAGTTGGAGCTGTGACCGAACACGTCTGGACATACCAGCGTAAATAAGTGAAATGGTACTGCAGCCTGTCAGGGAGGCATGCTGTTTTCCTTTCAACACGATGGCAGCCACACACAGACATACTTGCTTATTCAAACAAACTGAAAAATGGCTGCATTCTCCCCTCATCTATCTTCTCACTTTGTGTCCTTAATCTGTCCAACATCAAATCTTTATGTGACGCTTTTTGTAATCTTGGAACCTGGACCGTCTGCGAGGGAAACTGTGTTTCAGCCGAGCCACAGCAACCCCACAGGACCTGGCCCACCCAGCACAGGCCGGCCCAAGCACAGCTTGTTTGTTCACTTTAGAAGGTCCTTTTTGTTTCTCGAACCAGATTTTTTGAATTATGTCACAAGATTTGTCGCAGACGTCTTCAAAAGTCTTAGCAAACTAATCTGGAGAAAAATAAGCAAGTAGGGGCTCTTAATCTCTTCACCACAAAAAATGTAAAAACCTGAATCAAGTGGCCGAATTCCCTCATCAGTATGTCATTCGGCTTTGCAGGGGCCTGGTCACGAGCCATTCGAGTTAGGTGTATTGGAGAAGTGACGTATCTAGAAGTTGTAAGACATATCTCTGGCTCTACCAGTCGTTTTCTGTCGTAGTCCTGAGGATTTGCACACCGAACTTCCTGTCTCGGTTGTTTCCACATACCTAATTTAATTAAACGGGTGATTAACACGCTTCTGTAGCTGTTTTTGTTGAGCTGAGGAGGTAAGGAAACTATTAGAATCAAGAATGTTGGAGCAGAGAAACATCTAACACGTGAAGGACAATGTGTCCTGAGAACCACAGCTCCATATTTTATAGGGGTCCACAGCCGGGCGGTCTTTAAAAATGATAGACACTCTTACTATAAATAGCCCTTTAGAGATTGTGTGTTTGGTGCTCTCTACTTAACTTTATTTATTTATTTTCATCAGCGGCATTGATAAATCTCTTGTCAATGCCGCTACGCAGTGAGATCCTCTCCTCCAACAGGCCTGGAGCTTGGACAGCTATCGTTATCCATCTGGAAGCTCTGCTTAAGTGTCGTTTATATGATCATAGGGAGAGTTTTTCTCTCTTATTTCCCTAAAAGCGTAAGAAAAACAGATCGGAAGCCAAAAAACTGGGTTTTGCTTATTTTTAAGAGTGCACTTCAGACTGTTAAATAGGAGGAATGTTTTGTAGATTTGTGGAAGCCTACGTAAATTACAGAGCTGCTCGGGGTTTGAAGAGCTGGGAGATTTGGAATATTTCACAAGCACATTAGCCGTAAAATTTGAGTTTTCTTCTTCGATGACGATGATGGAAATCAATCTGATCGTTGATTCGTTCAAATCTAAAATGTGGTATTAAAAGCTAACCATGAGCCTGTACGGTTTCGATATGTTTGTTTATTGTTACTGATCTCCAAATGATTTGCTAGTGGAAAGCATTTTCTGTAAGTTTTGGTTGTTGTAAAAACTCAGATGACTTTTCTTTTTTCACTTTGTGTTCATAGCGATGTGAGTCAGTGTAATCATCTCATCTCAGTGAAGGATTTCTCTCGGATATTTCAGTATTTATCAGCTTCAGGACTGGGCGAGATGACCTTAGAACTGGGCTACATTACATCAGTGCTTGCCCTTCAGGCATCTGGCTTATCCTGCGTTGATTATCCATGCAGTAATATCTCTACATACAGCAATGTGAAAAGCTTTTAGCCATCTTACACATTTGTCCTCTTTATAATTAAAAAATATAACTTGGTAAATATTTTTTTATCCATAATATGCTAAAGTAGTTGTCCTTCTTGTTAAGTTATGAATTAAGTGGGATTACAACTTTTTTGTTCATCTTAAAAGGACACAGCCAAGTCTGTCAGATTGACAGAATCAGGTAAATCTTTTAAGTAGAACCTATTAGACAACATGAAGTAGGTAAAAGATGCAAAAACACATGCTGGGACAAGAAGAGGGAAGGAAATAAAGTAAGGAAGTTCAGTTTTGGGAAGTTGTTGTAAAGACTCGAAGGTAGTTGTTGCCAATGAAAGTGACCGAAGAATTTTGACAACAGTTTTGACGTTGTTAACGTAACATCATCTTTTTAATTGGTACATATCGAGGGGGGAGCCCGTCTTCCTTTTCAACCGGGATTTATCAGGAAAGCGCTCAGTGGATGCATGTGTGCACCATCTGTGCGATACAAAACAGGCACACTTGGCCAACATTGCATACCATGGCCAGAGGCTGAGTTTGTTGACTGGTTTTCTCATCCTGTGTGTAATTTGCACAGTTGAACATCCCCGCAGATGGGACGCCGTGAACAGAAATGATCGGTCTTTCTAGCTGCTGTCCTCACATGTATCCAGTGTGCTGCTGCTGCATACAAGCTGGAACCAGATGGTATGAGCTCTGGATAAAGGAGTCAAGGCTCAGTGTTGGCAGAGGAACTGTGACATTCCTTTTGGAGGTGGATAAAATGTGAAGTAAGACTCTCATCTCTTTGAGGAACAAGAAAGAGGGAGAAATGTTAGCATGACTTTAAAGTCTAAGCTCGATTGCGTTCTGCTCTGTCAGAGTTGCAGTGTAAACAATGACATCAGAGACACTGCGGATCCGCATGGTGCTCAAATGAACTCAGCACAGACTAAAAGCGAGGAATGAAGCTCTTTTCCGCTGATGCATTTCGAATGAAGTTTGCGGTGGTGAGAGACCACAGAGTCTGGCTGAGGTCACCCAGCAGCAGGCGTCAGCGGGCATGGCAGCCGGGTTTGGCAGCACGGTGTTGGTGCTTGTAATCCCAGCATCATGCTGTGGTGACTTTAATGGTTGTGCTTAATTTGGAGCCCTTTCTAAGAATCACCCCAGTGCCTCAGAGTTGATATATATGTTTGATGCCCAATTTAGCTGGTGAGACTCCGGGCAAGATTGCCAAATTTCCTTCATCTGTGTTAGTTCCTGCTATGCAATGAAGCAAAGTGCTGTTGCTTTATAGTGTGATGTAGAAGAGCTCTATAAAATTTTAAATTGCCACCCAGAGCAGCTGAGATGGCAGATTTACTGCGCATATTTTTTACCTGGACACTTTCCTAACCAAAGGAGAAGGAGACGGCCCCGGTCTGTTGATGGGACCTCTGGCAGTTTTGCACTGGAAGGTCATCTGGCAGAGAGGGCGGTTCAGGCTTTGGGACCTCTCGTCGATCGTGTCAATGACTGCATGGAAAAGGAAACGAGAAAACAATAAAAGGCTTGCCGCCAAAGTCAGACTGGCTCACCCCAAGTGAGCGAGGAAAAGAGCTTCGGTGCGACTGTGTGAATGCATAATTAGTCCCGCATGTGTACGGTCCTGCTTTTTCCCAGCCCGATGCCCAAGACTGACAGCGCACTGCGCTTTGAGGTGACAAGGAGTAGGGCAGGTCACCAGAGAGGAAGCAAAGGAGAGCCTTGGTATGTCCACTTGTCTCACGCAATCTGGAATCACTGCGGCACCTCACATCATTCAGTCTCTGCGTCAACTTGCAAGAATGCAATCTGTCCACCAACTTGGAAGGAAATGAGCGTGATAATTCGATACTGATACAAATATGTCCTCGCAGTGACGGACATGATGAGGGGCTTAGTTTTTGAAGTGCAAATCTTCATTGGACCGTAGCCGAAGAAAAAGTCTCACTACCTATCAGTCACTGTGAACCGCTGATTCTCCCTTGACCTTCTGGTTTCCTTTGAAGATTTGGTTCATCTACAAGAACATATTTGATTGCATTACATGAAAACACAACATTACAGAGCCTTGTGAAAGTGTTCCTGACCCTTCAACTCCCTCCCATTTTGTCAAATTACAACCACAAATTTCAATGTGTTTATTGGGTTTTTATGTGATAGACCAACACAAAATAGTGCTTAATTGTAAAGTGGAAGGAAAAAATGCCTGGTTTGCACATAAAAATCTATTAAAAAATCTGTGGGCACATGCTCCCTAAGTAAACACTTTAGAGCTCCTCTCTCTCTCTGCTATTGAAGTGGAAAGTCTGAAATGTTTTCCAGTTCCTCTTTGCAAAACTCCTCAACTTCAATAAATTTGATGGAAAGCGACAGCTAACTCTAAACTTTCAAGACTCATCCTGGATTCAGGATTGGATTTAGATCTGGACTTTGACTGGGCCATTCTAACAGCTGAAAATGCTTTGGCTTAAATAAATTCCACTGTAGTTCTTGTTGTATTTTTGGGATTTTCATCCTGCTTCCACAGAGCTGACATGTGTCTCAATGGGGATGAGACACATTCATCATTTCATTTTGGCTATTGCTTTTTGGCCAAAATGATCCATTTTGTTCTCTCTAACCAAAGCTTCTGAAAATGTGAATGGGGCCTTTCATGGCTTTCCTCCATAAAGTCCATTTTTATTGAACCAACAACTCATAGTTGTCATTTCCACAGATTCCTCCTGTGAAGACACTATTGCAGTAATCAATGCGACCAAGCATAAACACGTGGATGGGTTTCTCTAGATGTTGCTGCAACATTAGTCCTTTAAGCCTGGAAATGTTCTTCAGGTGACAAAAGGCCGACTTTGTAACTGACTTTTTGTGACTCTGAAGGCTCAGATCTTGAGTCCATCACTCCAGCCAGATTTCAGGCTTGATTGCTGGTTTCTAACTGTATTAAATGAAGATGTGTGCTGATTCGTTTAAAGAAGTGCACGCCTATACTTCTACAACTAAATAAGTCACTTCTAAAGACAGACTGAACTTTATTTTTTCATTTTTCTTCAACTTTCAACAACTCTGTGCTACTTAGCGTTGGTCTGTCACCTAAAATCCAAAACCACACTGAAATTTGAGGTTGTAAAGTGACATTATATGAGAAGAGCTATGAATACTTTGGCAAAGTATTCATACCCCATGTCACAGCGCCCCTCTGTGCAGCTTTGAAGCCCCCTTCTCTTTGCATGTTTGTGGTTTTCAGCTTAAACACAATGTTTAGGTTTACACAAGCAGGACAATTCATCATCCGTCTGTCACCCTCTTGTCACTTTGTACACCAGTGCTGCTTTCCAGCTGCGAAATATGTGAGTCAAGCCCTTTTTCTGTAGTATTTAACTAAACAAACAATTTGTTTCTATAAGCTCGCCTGATTGCAAAAGGGACTGAACAGAGAAAGCCATGAGAAACAAGTCACGGATATTTCCTGGACACTGGGAGAGCTCCAGCTCCAGAATCCGCTCTCCTCGCGTCTGCTGTCAGTTAAAGTGGATCTCTGCCATGGAATTCTTTGCTCTCCTAAATTAAACCCTTCGCCAGAGCCAGCGGGTTCACAAAGCAGGGAGAAGGGGGAGGAGAACAGGAGATGGAAAGGAGCGAGCTAATACTTCTCCTCGCTTCTCACGTTTGGCTTCCCTCTGCTACTAACGCCTCACGTCTGAGCGGCGTAAGCCCCTCAGACACTGCTCTGGAGAGGACAGAATCAGGATGCTGAAACATGGAAAAGAAAGAACCCGAGATTGAGGACGCTGTTTTGATTAATGGTTCTTGTGCTCCTCTGGTTCTGAAACAGAATTACCTTACTTAACCCCAGTGGAGAATGAGCAAGACGTTTTAGTGCAGATTGAAACCAGATATTTCTGCTCACACTGGCTCACATCCATCATTTGTACTGGACCCCGGTTTGAGAACATGGCTAGTGACTGAAAGACATGCAACGTCTGGGCTGTTCTGCCCCAGTATCAAGCTTCACTTTGAGTAGAGATATGTTTGGTACATCAGAGGGCATACTGTACATACGCAAGGGCACATTTCCATGACTCCTTTTACAAGAAAGAAATACTTGTTCTTACTGAGATCATTCCTAAACAAGCAACAACAAATGACTCACCGCTGTTGGGCAATACTTTCTCCAACCCGGTTTCTCCAAAAGTTGGGGTGCTGCATAAAATATAAATCAGAACAGCTTGCAGTCATTTGGTGGAGGAAAAAACTAGAAATATTCACTGGAAATCTGTACAAAGAGCAAATCTAATGTTTAAATTTATACCAAAGACACATGTTGATCGCTGTGTTTCAGTCTTTTTTTTGGAGAGTAACAAACTTTGGGTATTTCCACCGTGACAGATTCGGTGCTGTGATCGGTTTTTAAGCGGTTCTTTTCCACAATCAGGGAGTCGCATCAATCCCACATCATTACATCACATAAAACGCCCCATCCCATTAATGATTGATCCGCCGTCTGTTTTGATGCATGTTTATGACCAGTCCAGTGAAACAGCTCAGCTACACAAATCACATTATTTTCTTCTGTGTCCCAACAAACAGATGCCCTGATCTGACCAGCTGAATTTACTTAACACGATTTAAAAAAAAAAAAAAAAACAAGCCGTGTTTGTAATTGCTTAACAGCCCTAACCACCTGATCTCTGATCAGATTGCTACCAGCTGCAGGGAATAAAAAAGAACCATAAATGGGCTTTTCCACTAAATAGACCAAATGATACGGCTACTTACTGCATCATATTTATGTTTAAACAGTCTAATAAATAGTAAATGGTAAATAGTCTGTACTTGTTTAGCACTTTATCCAGTCCAGAGGACCCCAAAGATCTTTACACCCACTAAAGTACAGATTCACACACTGATGGTGGCGGACTGCAACCACAGCTGCCCTGGGACAGTCCGACTGAAACAAGAGGGTATGATAAAAGTCAGTACTGGAAAACAGATTATTGTCCATATGAATCTCAAATCTATCAGTAATCATTCCAAAGGAATACATTCTTTATGCTAAGGAACATCCTGTCAATAGAAATGTTGTTGTTTTGTAACTACTAATGGAATGAACAATTAATCTGCTGGTACGACTAACAATACATAAACATGATTAAGTACAGATAAAAAGAAAGAGAAAACAAACGGAGAACTTCAGGGAGCTAAGATTGAAAATTCAGAGTATTATTAGGTTTATTAAAGATTCTGTCAAGGTTTCTGTCATCTGAATTTCTTTTACCTTTTGGGACTTTAGAAAACTAGAGCTCTAACAGAATAAGGGAGAGTCTGACACCAGAAAACTGAAGGAAACTTTTGGCCTGGGTCTTTTCATACCATGTTTCAATGAGTCTCTCTGTTCCTGACAATCTGTTTTTTTTTTACTGTTTGGATCTGGAAATCTCAGCTCTACATCTGTTTGACGGAGCCTCAAGGTGGTCTTTACCTCTAGAGAAGGAACTCTTTCAGAGAAAGAGTTATTGAAAAATGTTTGTCTGGCCGGAGGCAGCTGTTTAATTAAGGGACATTCAAGCCTTCAAAAAAGATACATTTATTCTAAAAGCTTCCCAATGAGATCAAAAAATTCGAAGAGCGTTATTTGAAATAGAGGATGTATGTGTTGACATGCATCAAAATAAATAGTTGTAGCTTGATCACAAACAATGCTTAGTTTTGACAATCCTGGATAAACAATCTGCTGAATAGTACGTTATTATGTATTAATCTAATACCGTGCTGAAAACCTTTTTTAAACAGTCTTGGACATAAGAGTGAAAAATGCACATATGTGAAAGTAAGTCTGATTTTTGAGAAGCGACACTACTAAACAACAGTACTGGAAAACAGAAGTTACACAATGCATTTGAGAGAGGATCTATGAACACAATATCACGGTGTTCATAAATCTTCATAATAATAAACACCGCCTTCGGATGAAAACACAGTGGGAGGATCATCAGAAGTGACAGAGCAGGTTATGAAAAGGACCACAGATTGATTGGAGCGTCGACTGATCTGCAGAAGGTTCTCCTGCGTCTGCCAGGAAATATCAGAGGCACATATGTTTTAAGAATGTCACGTACCACCAACGCGTGCTGCCTTTAAAAAAACACCACAGAGATGTCTCAAAAGAATTGTGACATCAACAAGATCGATGTCATCTTTATCTTCGTATGAGTTGCATGTCATTCACTGCAGTTCTTATTTTAATTAGTAGAAGAATAACAAATGACAGGCTGCACAGTGGCGCAGTGGGTAGCGCTGTTGCCTTGCAGCAAGAAGGTCCTGGGTTCGATTCCCGGCCCGGGGTCTTTCTGCACGGAGTTTGCATGTTCTCCCTGTGCGTGCGTGGGTTCTCTCCGGGTACTCCGGCTTCCTCCCACAGTCCAAAAACATGACTGTCAGGCTGATTGGGCTTTCCAGATTCTCCCTGGATGTGAGTGTGTGGTTGTTTGTCCTGTTTGTCTCACTGTGTTGCCCTGCGACAGACTGGCGACCTGTCCAGGGTGTACCCCACCTCTCGCCCGGAACGCAGCTGGAGATAGGCACCAGCAACTCCCGACCCCGTTAGGGAGAAGGGTGACGGAAAATGGATGGAATAACAAATGATTAGCTACACGGTGTATGCATTTGAAACTTTAAGGCATTTTTTTAAAGCGTATTTGTAGTAAATAATGCCTCTCTATGTATATTCAACATTTTTTATGCTACAAATTCTGGTTGAAACAGGAACACATCCCCTGATGAATGTCACATGATGGCATTCATCAGAGCCATAAACTAGGTGTAACTCGGGAGTTTTAAATGTGCTGCTTACATTTTATTAGTTTTTGGTCATAATGAGCCACCTTCAGACGAAAGCTGTTCTTTTCCCAAGACAAGTTAGGAGTTGGTGATAAAACCAGTTGGTCTGTGCCAAACCCAGTGCTTGTAGAGGTGGAAATGGAATAAAGCTGGCTTGAAGCAAGGAGGAGGAACTGGTTTGACGAGAAAATCTAAATAAGCTTTTTGAGACAGAGGAACGGAGTGTCAAGAAGTTAATTCCAGATTTGTAATCATGGTCCTGCTTCTCCATGAGTGGTCTGTTATGGATGGAAACTGGCAGAAAAATGTTGTTTTTTATTTGTTTTCCTATCTAAATGAAGGAAAGTGTGATGCCTGGCCGTACTTTTTCATTTGACTTTTGCTTTCCCTTTCTTGGCCTTCAGCCCTCACTTTCTGGGTAATATCAGCTTCCTGTCATTTCCATTCTCCACGTTGAGTATTGATCGTCTAGTCCAAGGCCCAAAGTCAAAGTGGATTTGAATTGAGCCCCGGGGGTTCTCTTTATTGTCTTGAGGGTTGTGGAGAAAATTAGTTGTAATATTAGAGTGCAGAAATCCTTCAGGCTTGTCAGCAATCAGCTAAATAGTGGCAGCAGCTTCAAAGAAAACAGAAGATTTGATATCAGGCTTCTACGTGTGTGGCTACGACAACAAACACTGTTGCAACAGACGTCCAACACGTAGTTTTCTGTCGTCTAACAAAAGCATGCTTGTTTTAGCTTACAAGATGGTGTGAGTGTGACTGAACAGAGAACCTTTGTAGGAAACCTCAGTGGATAAACAGCAAACAGTGAAGCTCCTCAAGCTTGACCCTGGACATGTACCACCACCTGTGTGGTATTTTTGTTTTCACAATGTTAGATGATGTCAGAAATACAAAAGGTCATTTTCTTTCCCTTTTTTTAAAATTTTTTTAATTTCTTGTGGAAATTTTGTGTTTGTGCTCAAGGCCTGTAGTCATGGTCTCAGAAACAGATCAACACCCTTTCGGACCAAAATCTGAGCGTCTGCTTCTCATCTCCCCGTCTCGGTGCTGAGAGCTGAGCTCAGCGGGGCAGGTGCAGGGTGACTCTGAGCAAACCCAGTGACTGAAAGCACATGTGAGCTCAGGTGATTGATTTATAAACCAAGAGACTCCAGAATCCTGTTTTGATTCTGCTGCTCGCAGCATTTCTTAAAGACGTGCTGACAGGCAGAACACATCTAAATCTCCTGTGGAACATTGTGTAAACCAGTCAGTTTGGTGAATTTAATGGCGTTATAGATCATTGCTGTTCCATGGATACCGATCAGAAACCTTCTTGGAGTCATTGTCCAACAGATCCAGGGGATGTGATAAGACAGAGTCCTCATGTTAGCACGGGAACGACTGGAAAATGGAAAACAATCAATTTGACTTATGGAAAAATTGATTGCACTTATTATTTCAGCATGTGTCTAGAGATGGTTGAGAAATCTGGAGGAATAAGGCAGAAGGAGACGGATTATCTCAAATCTGGGATTGTATTGCACGCTGCCTCTGTTGCCAAGGCTTTGGCGAGAGCTGTGCCCACATTTGCTTTGATCCACCCTTGATCTTTCCTCCTATCGCTGCCGGTACGTTTCTCCTCCTCCTGCCCTCCTGCTCCTCCTCATCAGAACAGTTTCCTCACCTGCAATTGGCTGGACTGGCTCCACCCTGATCTCTGTATCCTGGTGAATTGTTTCCCATGCACAGTTGTTCTCATCCCAGGTTTTTTTTATTTTCAGTTGTTGATGAAAGTAAATTCCTTGCTGGACAAAGTTGTTGGCAGCATTAATGTTTCTCCTGGTTTCAGAAAGAGTCTTTGTTTAGAAAGGTTGTTGTTTCTAGGCCAACTTTGTTTTAATTTTTTCCTGAAACCGATTTTATTAAAATGTCATTCACACAGAGTCCAAAAAACACTAACAAATTAAGAAATCTGGAGTTAATGTGCAAAACTCTTCAGTCATCCTTCATTTCCTTGGACATTTCGTCCAACAGGTCCAAATTCCTTCTATTATTACCGTGTGTTTCTTAATTTCTGCTTTGCCGTTTGGCTGCTCTTTCTCTAATGTTTAGTCATACAACTCATACTTTTCAAAGGAGTGATTCATTTGCTCTTTAAAGTTTGCTAGAAGCATGTGGAAGTAGGTGCTTTTATCCCACCAAGATTAAATTTTTTTGGCTAATATTCAGAATCAAAAAGCGGAAATTACACCCTTTTTTAAACAAACCATTCCCGTGATAAAACATGGTGATGGCTGCGGTAATTCTGGTTTGAGTTTATGGTAAGACTGAGGGAGGTAATAACAGACTAATCCAGCAAGGAAACATGTTGAAGGCTGCAAAATAAGGATTTGGATAGCCAATCACCTTCTAATACAGGGGTGTCAAATTCATTTCAAGATCATGAATGCTCCTAAAGGGCTGCTTGTGCCAGAATGTATTGATAAAACCTGTTAAAGTGTTAAATTATCAATGAATTCTTAAAATTAAATAGTATTACTGAACATCTTTTCAGTCCCTCCAGGATTTTTTTGTGATTTTATTTTTTATTTTTTGCAATAAAAATCAAAGTGTTTGTGGTACTAATTTAGAAATATTTGTGGTATTTGCACTTATTAGTTGCAACTTTTCGTCATTAGCTGTGTAGATCGTTATTATGGACATCAATTAATGCTGAGGCAGCTGTTCAGAACAAGTAAGAAAGTTTTAGACAATTTTTGAGAAAAAATCTGCAATAAACTCCCACGGCAAAAAAAACAAAAAAAAACCGCATTGTTTTATTTGATCACATAATATTTAAGCTCACTTAGTGTTTTGTCTGGAATCTGGAGGGCAGGATTTGGTCTTGAGTTTGACACATGTTTCTAATAGGAAAACAACTCCAAACATCCAGGCAGAACGCAAAGGAATGGATTAGATAAAAGCAGAAAAAACAGCAAAGTCCAGACTTAAATCCAGCTAAGAAGTAGCCTCCGACTAACCTGAATGAGCTTGGGTTATTTTTGTGTAACTATTTTCAAGTGGGCAGCAAAGCGACTGGCGACTTTCTGCAAAAGATCTGCAGCTGACGTTGAAGCAAGCAGTGATTCTATAAAATACTGACTATAAAGAACTGAATACAAATTTTTCAGATTTGTATTTACAAAAAAAGTTGACATGGATGTTTAACTGTCCTTCTTTTTCACAATTCAATTTCTTTATTGGGCAACATGTCATTTTCAGAGAACTTGTGTGAAGTATTAAGTTAAAAGAAAAACTTTGAGAGATCTTCCAAAAGCCTAAAGAAGATATTTTTTTAAACAAATGTTTGGAAACAAAATATGAAAAAAGTAAGCTGACGAAAACACTTTTGCACTCTGCTGTACATTAGGCAAGTAAAAATACTTCTGTATTTTATCAACTTATTTTATCCAAGGGGTGAATTAAAGTCTGTCTGAAGCACAGCATCCTTTTCTCTAGGAGAAATCCAAAAGGGATTTTCGACTGTAGTGGGGACGATGTGCAGCAAAGGGCCTGAGGCAGGACTTAAACGAGGGACTGCAGGGTTCAGGATTTGATGCACCTGCTCTGGTATGGTGCAGGAAACCAAGACCTGACCTTATTAAAATGTGTAGCCGCTGGGCTAATGATAGTTCTTATAACAGCATCTGTTGATAAGTCTCTTTCAAGTCCCATAAATGGATGATAAAATCATTCTTGGTGCCTTATTTGAAATCCTCCTGAGCTTTGGCTTTGATTCCTGCTGGAAAAGCAGGTGGTGAGTGTTTTATTTTCATGTTCTTCTTCTCCTCTGCTCTCTCCCACACGTTTTCCATTTCCATATATTTCCCTCTTCAAATGTTTCAGTCTTGTCGTCAAGAGGAAACCCAAACTGAGACGTGATTTAATTTATGCATCCAGCTGAACTCAGCTTTTTTGACACCCTCAGATTAAAACATAGATACTTTTTTTTTTAAGCTTTAAGAAGAATCCATCGCTCCCCCCAATGTTTAGATCACAATACAACCAGACTGAAAAGCTGGACTCACACCATTCCTGTTGGGCGTTGACCTTCATAAAAGTCAGATCTGTTCCCTCGACAACGCTCGTCTCAAAAACAGAATTTTAATGCGCCTGATTTTGTTTCGAGTGTCTCAAATGTAATATTTTAATCTACATCACGCTGTTTTCGCCTGGCTCTGGAGAGAGTTGTGATGAAATGTTGAATGATGTGTTATTTTTATTGAAGGGTAGTAACTCATTACGCATTCCAGTAAAGTAAACGATGGTCTCAGTTGCTCCTCCAAGAAAGCTTTCATTAAAGTGGCCTGACGGGGGAAACAAAATACCGCAAACCCTACACAAATTTCAGAGGTTTCAGTCCACTGTCACATTTCCAGTCATACACAGCGAGGCACTCAAAAGAGGCTCAGTGTAGGGGCCAAAAAGTGAAAAATAAATGATCATTTATTGTGAGATATCGTATTATGTGCATTGTGCATGTTCAGGCATATATAATTTCTTGACCAGGGATCGTTGACTGCACCCCCAAACCTGAGCTTGGTGCCTTTTGTGTTACTCTTCACTTAATTTATCTACTTTTAACTTTTTTTTTTTTTTCCTACCAAGGTTATGGAAATCTAGGAACTGGGATCGGTAGGTATTTTTTGTTTTAGTGAACTAAAACTGATTTTGGTGTTTCAAATTACTTTATTAACGGATATCAGAGAAATTAAATGTTGTTTATAAAATTATTTCAAATTAAATGATTGCTAATGACTTAATGGTGATTTCTAAATGTTTGTCTTGCAGGTGGTTATGGAGGATATGGTGGCGGTACTGGAGGGTTTTACCCGTCACAAAAAGCTGCTGCCAAAGCAGGTACAGTGAGTGATGGGTTGGTGGAAATACGACACGCATGTTGTGTTAGTGGTGGGATCCAGGATTCATATGGAGTTGAGCTGATTTGCTGTCTGCTGTAATTTACGGTAAACGTTATGTTATTGTTAGACACAGTCCAGAGTAGCTCTCTACATAGGGGTGACATGGGGCAAATCAGAAAGTTGTCTGACTTCGTTTACTTTCTGTGGTTGTCCAGCCAGTGAGAATGAGCGCCCCCTGTGGAGGAACTCGTTGTAATTACATTCACTCAAAGTGTGATTTTTTTTTTTTTAATAAATTAATCAAAAAATAATCAAATTTTTAATACACTTTTTTAAAAATTGCAATATTTGACTTAGTAACAATATGTTTCTTCAACTGAAATATCTTTTAGTTTACGGCTGAGTAATGAAAACATGGTGTTCTTTTTTGTCTTTGAACTTGCATTAGCTAACTCCTGTCAATAGGCCATAAACAAGGGAATGAAAAAGTGAGACTAAGTTTTTTTTGTTGTTTTTTTTCTGTAATTTGCTCAAAATTAAAGTAGTAAGAATCCAACTCTAATAAAGATATCTTTTTTTTTAACTTAACAAATATTAAAATTAAAGAATAAAAATCCTTCATTTATAATGATAGATTAACTGACTTAAATTGTAATTTGTTGTTAAAGTAATACATAACTTTAAGTAAATTATTGTAAAGTTAAAATTGGCAGGATGATAACATCATATTCAATTAAACCTTAGTTGATAAAACTCAATCAAAATGTGCATAAAAATGAAGCAAAATTAGGAGAATGTGATGTTTTCAGGTAGGACCCGCTGGAAGAGAAGAGAAACCTGTGTTGCTAAGGACCATGGGAAATTCTCTGATAATGAATGGACTGATGGTATCAGCCCTTTACAATCCTGTTGAAATCACATAAAGCTGACTGGGTGTAATGGAAACTGGGGGTTATTAAACTAAAAGATGAGTGATTGCTGTTGGAGAAAGGCTAAGCATATATTCTGTGATATCATGCATCATGGCGAAGTAGATTTATAAATACATTCTGACCTCATGGAGTCACATCTTCCAGAGGTGTTGGAAAATGCAGCTTCTCTGTGAACATTTTACAACCAGAAACATCATCTCTCTTTGTCATTCCGAAAGCTTTTGTGTTAGTAATAGAAAACACCCTGTTCCTTCAGGTTTCCTTGTGAAACATGAGTTAGCAGCACTAATACTTTCCATGTTGACCGCAGTTTTGCTACATCCACTTTCATTTCGCTCAAAAGTGCAGAGCCCATCCATTCAGTCACCTGCTCAGCGAAGACAAGACTACCTGGCCCGTTTGGTTCAGTCTGTGACAGCATTTCCATGACTAACCAGCCGAAAAAAAAACAATAAAGACGACAGTCTTTCCACCGGTGATTGTTGCTCTCAATCTGTGGTACTGACAAATGCTCCTGAAGCTCTGGTTGTTTTATGGACAGGTGCAGGAGGCCCCCCGCCACCAGGGGGTCGTTTTCAGCCTGTTGGCAGACTACTGTGCAGCCTCCAGACCTTACTGACTGAAGCCCTCTCAGACTTTTGATAAATGAACGTGCTTGCATGTTTGGAGAAAGCCAGGGTGTATGTTGTGCATTATTGGAAGTGCAGTATGAAAGCCGTATTTGGCAAGCGTTTACATTTTTATCATACACTTGCAAACCTTCGACAGTTTGAACCTCCGCAGAGCTGGATCTGACGTTAAAATCTGGAGCGTGTGCGTGCACATCATTTGCTTTAAATTAGCCTGACTGATTAGACATGAACTCAGGGGGCCTCAATCATGTCTGGGGCTGCTCCGTGGCAGAGAGCCTGCGCTTAAATATTGGTTGGCAGTGACAAAACATCAGTCCCTGGAATCAGTCTGTTCTGCTTTCATGACACTTAAAATAACAACTCGTTTCTCTGAAACGGCACAGATTAAAAGGCAGATTCCTCGCCAAACTTTTTCTTACCAAATCTCCCAGACCGCATACTTTCAGGCAGTGCGCAACGTCTGTCCACTTAAGTATTGGGAATTTAAAATGAAAAAAAAAAAAAAAGAAAATTCGGGGAGGGAATGGATTAAACAAATAAACAGCGTGTTTCATCCTGCTGCAAAGTTCATGTCGAGCAAAACCTGACAGCTAATTTCCTGTACAAATAAGAAAAGAAATGAGGTCTCTGATGGGGCAAGATGCCATGGATTCTCCCTGTCTCCTCTGATTAAGGTGAAGTCAAACACGAAGCCCTTGCGTTGTCATGGCGACTGGGTTGGCAGAACCAGATTAGATCCGCTCAGCATCCATGATCACTTGGTGAACTTGATCTCAGGCCTGTCAGAAACATGCACTGCAAAAAATGCAATAGCCTATTATAGAAAAAGTTCATTTATTTATTTCACTTGCACAAGATGACACATTTCAAGTTTTTATTCCTGTTCACTACAGCTAATAGTTACTCAGATTATTACTTAAATAGCATTGTAAGTAACAATCTGACTTTCTTTTCAAATGAAAGTAAACTTTACACTTTATCTGGAATCAATACTTGTTTATATTAAAAGTTTAGAGCCACAAAGTTTATGTCACCAGTCAGTGATGGTTTGGGGCGCCGCGTCATCTGCTGCTGTTGCTCCGCTCCGTTTCCTGAAATCCACAGTCAACCTGGCCGTCGACCAGGAAACTTTAGAGCACTTCATGCTTCCTTCGTTGTTTTATGGAGACGCTGATTTGGTTTTCAAATAGGACTTGGCATCTCCCTTCACTTCCGAAGGGACCAATTTCTGTTTTAACAACCATTATCACGGTGCTTTATTAGCTAATAAAATCACCTGACCTGACCAGAATCGGTGGCTTGTTGGAGATGAAAGGCGTCAGACCCACTAAAGCAGACGAGCTGAAGGTGGCAATCAAAACAACCTGAGCTTCCTGAACACATCACGCATTTCCCAGACCGATCAACTCCACGCCGCACTTCATTGTTGCTGTAATTCACCCTAAAGGAGAACTGAACTAATGTTACAACCACACACATTAATATACTTTTCGAGAGGCATGAATTTAAATAATCCATTTTTTAATTTGTCTCATTTATGATTAGGTGCTGGAGCAGGAGTGGGACCTGGAGGTGCTGGAACTGGACCCTCCGTGCCCGGTGGAGGCAAGACATTCACTCCCTGTTTTTATTTATTTTTGTCCTACATTTAGTCTTTTTTCATAATTACACAAGTGCACAACTGGCCTCGTTTCTATTAAATGACAACCAGCCTGAAAAAAAGCAAACCAAAGAAGTTTTCCTAATGTAGTAAAGCAAAATCTGACGCAAAAAAGTCACAGTTTGGGAGAATAAATCAGTTATAATTGTCCTCATCGCAGCACTTTGACTGTAAATGTGCTGTTTTAACCAGGGCATTTTGTCCCTCCCTGCTTGATGAGCCATGTAATATTTTATGTGATGTTTTTGTTTTATTTTTTTTCCAGCACCTGTTATTCCTCAGACAGGCCTTCCAGGAGGAGCCGGTGGTGCAGCAGGAAAGAAAGCTGCCAAAGTGCCAGGTTTTGTAGACTCAACAATAAACTCATGCGGCCGAAGACAGACAGAAAGCAGCGCTGAGCCACATTAAAGACAAACGCTCACTGCATGTGACAGATGTTTGCTGCAGCTGGAAATGTATCCGTAGTGATTCAAATCCCAGCCAAGCGACTGGGAAAAAAAGTTTAAATGGGTTTGACAAATTTCACAGAGATGAGTTACTGTGTAAAACTTTGAACCCTTAATACAGAAAATGTTTGAGCTTCACTGTTTGAGTGGATTGATGCTCTAACAGTAGGGCCACATGTTTTTGACTTATAAAAAGACAATTGGCTTCACCTTAAAGTAATTTAACAGTACTACAAGTCCCGTCAGACTCATTACTGTTCTCTTTATATGTTCAATACTGACACCTAGAGGCTTTAATTTGTATGTCAAACTCAAATAAATAAATAAGAGATTGTCAAACTAAGATTTTTAAAAATGCTTTATCCGTATAATTTCCACTGCCCAGCTGACAGAAGCAGAGAAAGACGTATATCTATTTTACATGTCTGTTATGTCTTTGGTTGTCGCAGGTGTGGGTGTCCCTGGACTTTACCAAGGGAGGAATTGTACCAGGAACTGGTTTGTTTTCACTCTCAGAAAATATTTACCACAATCCGTGATATTGTCATGTTTATATGTTTGTTTTCTTTCCTGCAGGGTTCGGTGGCCGTGGAGTTCTGCCTGGGGTCGCGACTGGAACAAACCTAAATCCCAAATCAAGTGAGGTTAAGATTTTGACTCTCTGTGTTGAGTGATTTTGAATTTTGAAACATGCTGCAATATGAAACACAGTCTTTACAAAATCAACATGATTCACAATCAAATTAAATGCAAAGTATCTTCAGCTTTTAGGAAAAGTAATAACAATATCCGATTTCTTTATACAGTTGGAGGACAACAGGGGGGCCAAGTCCCAGGTTGATTTTAAATATGTATATTTATTTTTTTATACAGTTGTTTATACGTTGATGTCAGAATTAAAGTAATCCTTCCTTCTCTGTCTCAGGAACCAGAGGGTTTGGTGGGCCAATGCAGCCAGGTGTATTTCATGGTTACCCCCTCAAATCACCCAAAGCGCAAGGTGCTTTTAGATTCTGGCACCTTTAAAATGAAATATTTTGTTTGTTTTGTACTTGATGTGTAATTTTTTGAAGGTTGAGTTTGTTCATATTAAGGAGAAAAATGGAAAAATACAAAAAAAAAGGTGAACAGTTATGTATGTGTTGCACCACACATTGGTAACTTTGAGTCATAAAGTTTATATTTGATCCTCTAGGGGGCTACGGTGCTAAACCTGGAGGTGGCAAAGTTCCCTATGGTAAAAAGATTGTTTTAATATATAATTTTACACAGACTTGATGTCAAATGAAAAGCAGCCATTAATGATGCAATACAATCATGACGATCTAGGTTACGGGGGTTATGGTGTTGGTGGAGCTGGACTTCCAGGAGGGAAAACTGGTCCTGGATCAAAACCTGGTTATCCTGTTGGAACTGGTAAATATTTCAAGAAATTATGAGAGAAATATTTCTTTGAAGATGGACAGCACTACAAAATATCTCTTTCTCTTTGTTTTCTGTAGGAGTGGGTCCTGGAGGCATTTTATCTTCTCAATCTAAAGCTGCTAAATATGGTAGGATTTCCTACTTATCATGTTTTAGATTCTTCTTGTCCTTAAAGCAAACAAAACACACATTAAAGAGTGATATGCAGCATGAATGACTGAATCTGTTTGTCTCTTCAGGTGCTGGCGTTGGTGGCGTTAGTGGCGTTGGAGGCGTTGGTGGTGTTGGTGGCGTTGGTGGCATTGGAGGCGTTGGTGGCGTTGGAGGCGTTGGTGGCGTTGGAGGCGTTGGAGGCATTGGAGGTGTTGGAGGTGTTGGTGGTGTTGGTGGTACTGGTGGACTGTATCCAGGGCAGGTGCCAGGAGGTATTAACATATTGCAACTGGAATAAATACCAACTGATCTTCCCTCTCTTTCTGCAAACTCTGATTCATATGAGCTTAAATGTTAAACAGTAGATGACGAGACCAGAAATGAGGTCCTTCAGCTCATATGACACTATTCCTGATCCTTCCATGTATGTTGTACCAAAATGCACAAGGTAAAGTTTGTGCAACAACAAATCCTATCACGTGTTATTAAATGTATTTGGGTTGCTTACATTGATTGCACCATGTTTTGTATAGTGCATGTGTATTGGGATGAAAAGTGTAAAATTCTAAGACTTGTACTGCATAAGGACGGTTGTGCGGTTTATTTTTCCATGTTTACACATTAGACAACCATCTGGGTATGAAAGTTCAAAACCCTATCAACCTTTCCCTGCTCCAAAAGGTGAATTATTAATTAATATCTGAATGAATTTGATTCTTTTATCAGTGCAGGCAGTGTCATTCTACAGTATAAAAGTGAAGGCAATGTTATGCTTTGAGTCTTTACTGTTACATGTGAGTAGCACAGTATTGCTATACAGTAATGGTTTTTGTTTTTATTATACTTCCATCTCAACATTGTGACCTTTCCACAGTATGACGTTGCTATGGATGCTGCACATATGTGCCACCGGTACAGCATTTATTGGACATTAGCGAGATAACCCAATAATAATGTAACTTATTCTTTGGCTATTCTATGCATATGCTCTGACTTCACTGATGAAGATTCCCCCCATACATTTCAGCATTCCTAAAGCTTGAAGAGTCTGTATTCTGCTGAATATTTAAATTTACACAACACTCATCTCCACATGTTTTATTCACAGGATATGGACCTGGGTCCAAGGCCGCTAAATATGGTGAGAACTCTTGGGTGTCTTTCTTATTTGGTGAATTAAAATGAATGAAAATTCTACCTATTTGTTTTATTGACAACATCTAATTAATTATATTGACAAAAATAGAATTTACTAATCAAATATTGTTTGAAAAAGCGCATTGCTTTTTCAAAATGTTTTGCTGAAATTAGGTTTTTCCACAACTGTTTCCTGTACCAAAGACCAAGGGTGATTATCAAAGGTGTAGGAAATGATAAAGATGCTGAATATGGAGCAATATTTAATGTACCAATTGTCATAATTTAAATTATTTCACCTAACTTAATTTTAGGATAAGTTGGTAGATATTGTTTCATAGCTGGAAGTAGAGAATCTACAAAGCATGTCGACATTCAGCCATTCTAGGAAAGACCAGACAAGAATGAATTAATTTCTAAAAGCTTTCTAAGTTCTAAACTTGCAAAACAAGATAAATATGTCTGAATACACAGTTTCTAGTAACAGCATCTGGCTCATTAATATAATAATACAATTTAATAATGGTAGGAGCACAATCAGTAAAATGAAATGTTCTCCTGAGCTCATTTTTATGTTATGACTAAAGATTTATGCTAATCTTATCTGCAGAAACTATGAAAAGTCTAAATAAAGTCATAATTCAGAGTGTCCATGTTGCTATAAGGAGTACCAGGAGGAGTACCAGGAGGAGTACCAGGAGGAGTACCGGGAGGAGTACCAGGAGGAGTACCGGGAGGAGTACCGGGAGGAGCACCAATTGGAGTTCCAGGGGGAGGTGGATACCTCCAACCAGGAAAAGCTGCCAAATATGGTAATTTGTTATAATATGCTAATTTAAAATCTCGAGCTTAAGGAGATTGAGGTATTGAAGGAGGCGTTTAAGTCTCTGAGTTCAAACATCGAAGGCAACAATCAGTACAAATGTGAATTATCTCAGATTTGAATCCCAGCTGGAATACTCTTGATTACTCCACTGGGTGTGTCCGCTCATTCATCTTTGGAGGCACCAACATCCAGTTCTACTTTCTAAAATTTGTTTATTCAAGAATATCTACAATCAGTTTTTATAGTTTTGCTTCAATCTCAGAGCCAAATGTAGCCCACTAATTTATTTATTACAAATGAAATAGAAATCTGCAACATCTGTCGGACTGAAATGCATGCAGCATGTATTCCTCTGCTGATTAAAGATCAGGTCTGAAACAGTTCTGAGCTAATTCTCGTCAGTTTTTAGGAAATGCTTAACCTGATTTTGTTTTTTTGTTTTTTTCACTTTGTGAAATATGAAGCAGTATTCTTTAATCATAGAAAGCATGTTGCTTTCCCCAGAAAACGCCTCTGTGAACATTTTATGTTCAGAAAAAAATCAAACTGTTGCTTTATGCCTCACTCTCAATCTGATGGCTTTGTTTTTGTTCTGAAGTTTGAAGACAATCAAGTTTTACTGCACCAGAAAAAGGCCTAGCCAAAGACACCGGGTCTCGTAATAAATGTTAGTTTTGTTTGGAGTTTTCAGCCAATGAAAATAATATTTTTAGATAATTGTTAATATTTTAAACATCTTCGTCCAGTTAGGTTTTAAAAGACTTAAAGCAGAATTAGCATTTTGTCCATTTATTTCATATATTTCAATAACGGTCTCTGTCCAACTGAAAAAGTGCAAACATATAAATGTCTGAGCTTAGTTCTATGTGCATCTCGAATGCAATGTCTGCTTCTTGCCCATCTTACTTTATAATAATTAATGTTGCTTAATTTAACCTTTCAACTAATCATTTTTATCTGCAGATAAAAAGTTGTAAAACAGTCAATGGGGTTATTTTTACAGGCCCATTCTTAGCTACTTCCTACAGCAAGTAGTGAATATATATCATCTTAATACTGTTTATACTTTTAAAAATTAATTTTAGAATACAAAACCTTTGAAAAGGAAGGTATGTGATTTTCTTCTACTCTTTTGAAATATAAGAGCTTTATGTTTTTTTGATTTCATAAGTTTTTTAATCTACTCTTCAAAGTAAATAAAGCCGCTTCCTTCAGGTTTCATCCCAGTGCCAGAGTGGTTGTCTGAACTCATGTCATGACTCCCTTATCCTGCTGTATGGTGAACTGCATGAGTGAGAACATATGTGTGTGTAAAGGACTGGATGAGAAACAGATTCCTGTTGAAAGCCACAACATATGCAGACAATTTATATTTCACTTTGTTGGTGCTTTTTTAATTATGGTGATCAGTTGTGTTAATGAATAAATTTGTCTGCAGGACTAGGTGGAGTCGGAGGAACAGGAGTAGCAGGAGTAGGAGGAGTGGGAGGAGTGGGAGGAGTGGGAGGAGTGGGAGGAGTAGGAGGAGTAGGAGGAGTAGGAGGTGGAGGATACTCTCCTGCTTCCAAGGCTGCTAAGTATGGTAAGTAATAAAATAAATTTAAATTATGACTGTAAAGAGTCTGTTTTTAAATTGTTTCTGTTGTGTGTGGTTTTTTTTTAGGTGTTGTCCCAAGAGTTGGTGGAGGAGTCGGTGGTGCAGGCGTTCCTGGAACACAGTTTCTACCTGGATATGGATGTAAACTAACAGATTTGTGATTTCCCTTAGCTGTAAAGCAAATCTTTAATTCGTTAGAAGTTAGAGAAACTCAGCTCATCTTTTAATTCCACCACGTTTGTCCTGTTTCTGGTGCAGCTTTGTCAGCCGGTGCCAAACCTCCAAAATACGGTGAGATCAGTTTCATCAGATCTCACATTAAATGCATTTAGAAACGTTATTTGGGTAATAAATATAAAACTGAATCTTTCATTTGTTCCAATTAACAGCTCCTCAGACAGGCCTTGGAGGAGTAGGAGTCCCTGGCGGAGGAGGACAGGCGCTACCCGGCGGTGGCTATGGTGGTACGTTAGAGATCAAATAAATAAAAACATAACGTGACTCTTCATGATATAAAGTCTATCCTAATAAACTCAAACACCTCTGCAGGTTATGGAGGCGGTGCAGGTGTCAAACCTCCAAAGTATGGTAAGACGTTTATGATTTTTTTAAATTGATTTAGATGACTATTTTAAAAAAATGATACTAGTGATTCATATTTTTCCATAATTTGGAGCTGTTTAAGGTTAGAACCAAAAGCAGTGAAAAAGTTTAAAACATAGCGAGTAAGAAAAAAGATTAGCTGGAACTGCTGGAAAAGTTGTAGGAAAAAGAAGCAGAATAGTTTATTCTTGTCAAAAAAAAATGGTTGTCAGGCATTAATGCAGCTTGTTGTTTTGTTAATGAAATCTTCAAACCTCAGTCTCTATTCACCTTAAACAGGAGTTCCAGGAGGAGTTGGAACAGGATATGGATATGGAGGACTGGGAGGACTGGGAGGACTGGGAGGAGTTGGAGGAGGGCCTTTTGTCCCAGCAGGGGGACAATACTCTGCAGCAGCCAAAGCTGCCAAATACGGTAGAAATAATGAGCATACGTGGAAATTTTAAATGAAATAAAACTGATTTTCACCGAACCCTAAATGCTTATATTTTCCGCTCATGACTGTAACCTTATGATGCCGTGCGGCTTGTTTCCATGAACTAGGAGTTGCAACAGGAGGTGCTGGAACAGGAGTGGGAGGATTAGGAGCCCAAGCAGCCGGACAATATCCTGCAGCAGCCAAAGCAGCTAAATACGGTAAATACAATCGACATATTAATTACTACATCCTAAAAGTATAGTTTTTTGGTACATATCACTGGTTTTGAGGTATGTGTACTTTTTCACCAAAGATTGTTTTTTAATATTTGTATTTGCATGAAACTGTAAAAGGCTCCTCTAGATAACGTCTGAGTTTAACTGCAATAATCAATATAGTTCCTTGTAGTAGTTATACAGATTTTGTCATTTAAGGGAGGTTTTAGGTCACTGATAGTACCTGCTCATAATTAATTCTATTTGTGCCTTTAAATCAGGAGTTGCAGGTGGTGCTGGGACAGGACTGGGAACAGGAGGACTGGGAACAGGAGGACTGGGAACAGGAGGACTGGGAACAGGAGGACTGGGAACAGGAGGACTGGGAACAGGAGGCCTGGGAACAGGAGGCCTGGGAGGAGTACAAGGAGGTGGACAGTACTCTGCTGCTGCAAAAGCTGCTAAATACGGTATAAATAATGAACACGCATGATCAATCTCAAGAAGAGAGTTGTTACCAAATTGAATGTTTCTTGGGGCAAATATGGCATTGTGGAGGTTTTCCAGTCTGGTTGCAATAAAACGGTACTGTTAAGAGTTTAAAATGATATTTGTTTTGCAAATTACTCAGAGAGCTGTGATTTTTGTACTTTGAGATTCTCTGCAGTATTTGACCTCTGGGCCATTGTATTTCTATCTCTCAGTAGAAGCACTGGATAGACTTTGTTCCTATTTGAGTGACAGAACAATTTGTTGGCTCTTTACTCTCCACCTTGGCCCTTTCTTTCCTGCAGACTTCTGCAAGGCACAACTATTGGTCCTCCGCTTTTCTTTCTAGTTTTTCTTTTATATACCTGCTCCCTTTGGGCTCTATTTTTAGAAAACATGACATCTCCTATTTCAGAGACCAAAGAGTTCAGAGTTAGATTTCACATCAACACCTCCCCAAACAAACTGCATTCTCTGGGCAACCGAACAAGAGTTGGATTAAAACAGACAAAATAGGACTGGTGTGAATGCACCCTGAATTAAAACAACACAGTTTTTATGTGATTATCCAGTCTGACAATAAGGCTGAAAAATGTATCACGACATAAGCATTTCATATCAGTTGATATCAATAATTATTGATCCGCTTTTTCTTTTAAATATCTTAAATTCTGTCGATCTGGTGAGCTTATCTTTCCTCCTTTATCCACTATTTCTTCTGAAGCTGTTGTAATCTTTTTCTCTCTTCACTCCACACCATTGTTTTTTTTTTTTACATTTTTAAGCAGTTATGAACTGCTGCTGTGCAGGTTGTTGCTAGGTAACCAAGGAGCGAGTGAGTGAACCTAGCTTAGCTGACGGTGAGAAGTTGAGTAAGCTTAAAGCCTTTCCTCCTCCTACATCCCCCAGAATGCTGTGTGGTTCTGGATCGGAGTTATTGAACATATTATCTGTTGATATTGATCACGTGTTGTTACCGATGTATAGGGCAGTCCTATGTTCACTTACTCATTTGTTCATTAAATGTAGAGAAAATAAAGTGAAAACTTGCTTATGTTACAGGTGGTGCTGGGACTGGACTGGTACCAGGAGTAGGAGGAGGAGCAGGACTGGTACCAGGAGTAGGAGGAGTGCCAGGAGGTGGACAATACTCTGCTGCTGCAAAAGCTGCTAAATATGGTGCGACTAGTATGCACAAAAATGCAAACTGAAAAGTCTGGGATGTTTCTTTAATAAGTAAAGCAACTCTAACTGAATGCAGTTATCATTATACGTCTGTTTTAATTTTTTCCAATTGCGGACTTATTCATTAAATTCCTGTAAAATTCGTTGACTACCTATTTGTATTTTGAATCAGGTCTTACAGGTGGTGCTGGAACAGGACTGGTACCAGGAGGAGGGACAGGACTGGTACCAGGAGGAGTAGGAGGAGCACAAGGAGGTGATCAATATCCTCAGCTGCAAAAACTGCTTAAATGTTGTACAACTACTATGCACAAAACTGCAAATACTGAAAAGTTTGGGATATTTCTATACGAGTAAGGCAAATCTGATTGACTGCAGTAATCAGTACACATTTGTTTTCATTTTATCCAGTTACAGATTGACTAGTTCAGAGAAACGAGCTGCTAGCAGCGATGCTAATTCATGGTCATTCTGTTACAAAACGTACCGATCGTGTTTCTGTCGCTACCCGTGATTAAACTGACAATCACAATCCTCTGTACTGAACAACTGATAAGGGAGACCAGTTGAAATTCAGAGCCAATAAAACAGCACAGAATCTCACATACACAGAATTAAGAAAGTGTCGTTTTTGGTAACCTTTGTGCATCAGGTGTCGGACCTGGTGCGACTCCCGACACGTCCGTCAGCGGCATTGCAAATGGCTCCGCGTCGGCTGTGAAACCAGGTGATACTTTAAATCCAGTTTCTATCATCACTGAAAGACGAAGATCAAACAACATGGAACTGAAGATGATGCTTTTGTGGTTTTTTTCACAGGGAAGGAAGTAGGTGTTGGTGGAACTCCTCAGCCAGGTAGATCAAGTATTAAACTCTTCCCTGAGCTTTAGCTGCACAAACTCGCACACGTAAGCTTCAGTAACTGCTGTATCCCATGACCCCTGCACATAAAACTCATACATTGTTTATACTGCTAATGCTGGCAGCTAATGACCTCCTCCAGCTCACAGGCACCAGCTGTGGCAGTGTTAGGATCCACTTCACAGCTTCTACCTTTTCTGGCCTTTCTCATGCACTGGATGAAACTGGAACCTGTTGTCTTTTTGGCAGGGCCCACTCCTATCGCTGCACTTAATAAGGCCCCAGAGGTCCCACAGCCCAGTAAGACCTGCTGCTTGCCTTAAGCCTCTCACCAAACTGTGCATTGTGGCTTATTTATTTTTTCAGCAGATGTTGAATGTTTCATCCTTGTCAGTATATGTGAATGTAAATGTTTCACAGATGAGCACCACTCTCTTCCTGCACTGACAGCATGTATGGGAATGTTGTTAATGGTTTACAATTTAAGCCAGATATTTATAGTTTTTATTCATTTATTTAGTGTTTGACATAAAATCAGAACAAATCTTTTCTGTTATAGTTCACTAAAATTATTTTAAGAATTATGCCAGAATAAGAGGAAAGTTTACTTTATTAAAAATAAAGAAGCCAAATTTTAAGCTCCCTTTCAACTCCCGCACTCAGCTCCTTCAGACTAGCCAGTAGCAATTAGCAAACACCTGGTGGCGTTACACCGCAGCTGAGCTTATAATAGCAGCTATTTCTCAGTGAAACGTTGGTAAAAAGAGAAACGTTTTTAATTTTATGTATTTAATTATCAGGGTACTGGATGTAGTATTGTGTACATAAGGAAGAGGCAGATTGTTGTGTTTTGTCTGCTACTTCTGAACAGTATGGTCCATTTGTGTCTGCACTTTTCCTTTTGATAACTTCTCTTCGCTCTTTCTCACTAACATTTCACTTTGCTTCACTGATTAGCTTTCAAAGTTCAAACTGTCTACATGTTTCATTTTTAAACTCAGAGTCAGAGAGGGTTATGTTCCTTTAATTTAATTTGTCTGTAGTTGTGTTAATGTGCTCTTGACTCTGTGGTTATTTCACCTGTGTGTTCAAATTCAGATGAATTCATGAATTTAAACCTAAAGTTTTAAATGAGACACTGTTTATGCACTGTAAATCCTCCTATAACATGAAAGTATAGGTATAATAAAAATTGAAGTGATATAAAAGTTGAAGCAGAACTTTTATATCATTTAGTCCAATCTGGTAAATTAGTAAATGAAGAAGGCGTAACACTTTTAAAAAGTGTGTTTTGATTAACTTTGTTCTTCTTTCTTTTTGCTCCATCTTGTGGTGGCTTCATGAAAACAGGCGGTAGGTTCAATATATTTATTTGAATTAATTTGCCTTTTTACTTTAAAAGTAAAAATTTTAACTTTGACAGTCGCAGGTGGAATCATACAGCCTAGCGGTAAGCGCTATTTAAAGAGATTTTGAAAGACTTCTAGGAAAACATTTTATTTTGCAAACTGTCTGCTTGTGTATTTCTGTTACATGTTGTGTGTGTGCGTGTGTGTGTGTGTTTCTAATTCACCGTATATTTATTTTTAAGATAAAGGCATTACTTTAACCTGACATTAGTTACATGCTTCGTATTAATTTATTTCAACCTCACTTTTCCTTTTAGTTGGCACAACTGGTGGACAAGTTCAACCCGGTAAGTTAAGAGGTGACATTAAATGTATAACCACCAGGGGGAGACAGAGACAGCGTTGTAACTCTGTTGTTTTTCAGGTGCTGGAGTCAAACCACCAAAGCCATATGCACCAGGTAAAGATGAGCTCCGCAGTTTTACTGGATTATGATTATAAAGTAGAAGCAGCGTAATTCTCCTGTAGGTGTGTTAATTCATGTTATGTAGAACCAAACAATGTCCACTAGTATTTTATTCATTGATAATGAGCCAGCAGAAATATACACTCTCTGTTGAAGTGTTTATGTTAAAACTTTAGCTTGATATCATTTCAGTAACAAAACATTCTTATCAGGTGATCAATACACACTTTTAGCTATCCCTCTTTCACATGCAGGGTGCATTACTCTGAGCAAGCAGGTCCTGTCTAGACAACAAATGACCCAAACTGAATCAATAAAAGCAGTTTGTGTGAAAGGAAAAGCTGCATCAGGTCTTTTCCAGTCCAGTCAGACCTCCACCGGACTCAACACTCGTTAGATTTTCACTGCACGTGCAGCTTTACCGTTTTTGGAAAGGTTTTTGCTTTTTTGCTGTGTTGTCTAGTTTAAATGCCAAAGTGCGCTCAGCGTTCCTGAGGCTAAAAATTACCATCAATGCTAAAGTAAGCTGCAATGCACTCAGTAGCATGTGAAGAGTCACAAGCATGTTGAGCAACACGGACTTACTGTCATTGGTGGTGAATATATTATGAAACAGACTTTCAACGCAAATGTAAAAATCCGATTTATACTTGTGGCAGTTCCTTACCAGAAATAATGCTCATCTCTTTGACACCAAATTAATTATCTTTTTTTACTAAATATAATATCTTCTGAAATACTGCTTATCTGCTTAGTCACAAGAAATTCACAGGTGGTAAATTTTCCATAAGCAAAAATTAGACGTTTACTTCGTGGCACTTGGTTACCAAACAACACGCTGGTCTCTTAGCAATAAATTACCAACAAATATTGTTATTGTTCAAAAACATAAGATTTCTTCTGCTCTTTTGAAATACTACTTGTACTGAAGAAGAATTGTGCAGTTGGTGAATTTTTCAGAAAAGTGAATTTTTTTTTTTCCCTGTCATTGTTGATCAATATATTATAAAACAAACATTCAACGTAAAATTCTGATTTATTCTTCGTGGCAATTCGTTACTAGAAAAAAAAACGCTTATCTCTTAACTCCAAATTAATAACGAGTAATAATATTGTTTATAAAACATAAGCTCTTTTGAAACACTGCTTATCCGCTTATACACAAGAAATTTACAGGTGGTAAATTTTGCAAAAGTAAAACTCAGATGTTCACTTCGTGGGACTTGGTTACCAGAAAACGAGCTCGTCTCTTAGCAACAGATTAACAACAAATATTGTTATTGTTCAAAAACGTAAGATTTTCCCCTGCTCTTTTGAATACTACTTAACTTACAGCACTTAGTAATTAACAAGAATTGTGCAGTTGGTGAATTTTTCAGAAAAGGCGCAGACAAAACTCTGTCTCTGTTTTCAGCCTAACTGACACAAAACAGTGTCAGAATTTGTTTTGATTTGAATTTGTCTTGTTTTTTTTTGCTAATTGCATCGCCATGGTTTCATTGAAACGCCAACAGAAGTAAGAGCCCGCATGCCGAGATCCAGCCGCATGTTTTGATACATACATCGTGGGCGTAGACGCAGCGAAAGGAAGTGGCAGTTATTTTGATGTGTAGAGTAATAGGTGCCTTGCATGCATTTCAATGCTCTGGCATTGAAATAAGCTCTGGCAGGCCCCAATTAAAAGAACTTCATGCCACATTAAGATAAGAAGTCCTAACCTGTCATGGGACTTTGTTATGTAGCCAAGCTTTTTAAGATCAGTTTTAAGGCTTCAGCAATAGAAAAGTTCCAATGTTTGACTTAATAAGTAAGAGGATATGGCTTAAAAATACTCTGTTTGTTTAAATATTTATTTAACAGGAGAATTCGTACAGTTCTTTGCTGAGCAACATTTTGTAATCAAGCTCAGGAGAACCGTCTCCTGTTTTCTACTTCCCTCAGCAGATGAACAAACAGTAAATCCTCCAATCTTCACAAAAACAAAACAAAAAAAACCCCCATCATATCGTAAACTACAGCGAATAAATAGAATGAAGCAAAATAGTAAAGTATGTAAAATAAACAACAACAACAAAAGAGACATAATTTAAATACAACTTTACAAATAATGATGACAAAAATGATACTAAATTCCACGTGTTCAATATTTGTTTTCACTTTTTAAGCTTGGAAAGAAAACATTGAACTGCTACTATTTTAATAGTGTGTTGTTTATATTGTTTTTCATGTAAACATACTGAGCTGAATGAAGAGTGCAATGGTTTTTACATAAATTAATGAACACATACAGTCTGAGGCCTGCTGTCTTCACTGTTGTTCTCTGCAGTTCCAGGTGCAGGTGGATATGGGTATCCGTATGGAGGTAAGCTTCTTAATGCTTCTTGTTAGACGTTTATTGATATGATAGAAACTACAACATTATATCTGTAATCTTTGTGTTAGTTCCTTACAGTACTGGTACCGGTACGGGTATCGGCTCCGTCCCTGGGCAGGGAGCAGGAACGGGAGTGAAATATCCAGGTAAAGATATTTCTTTTTCTCTTCAGACAATCAATCAAACTGGTTCCCAAAGAGGTGTGAGAGGTTTTCACATTTCTCATGCAATAACCAACTCATGATAATTCCTAAAGCACATTTGCCTTGCTGTGCTGCGGCCTCCTGAATCTCTGTGGTGTGTTTTGCAGTCGCAGGAGGCAGAGTAGGAATCCCTCTGGCTGCAGGAGGCTACCAAAGTCAGTGCACGTCGACTTGTCTTTTTGCATTTCTATTAACTCTTATGATTTATGAAAAACAAGAATTTACGAGAAATAATGTTGTTTAGCATACCCACATGACATAAATGGATGCAGGGGAAACCATGAGATCACAAATGCCTTGTAAAAAAAAATTTAAAAAAAGCCATTCAATGTTTTCTGTTAGTTTGTTTCCCTATGTTCTTGTTTTAGGACGCCAGAGTCATGTGAATTCAAAAGTGTACACATTTAGGAAAAGTTCAAATGATGGGTGTTGGATTTTCATGTTTCTGATCATTTATTCCCAGCATTTGAGTTAAATGGAGTCACACCTGTGGATGTATTTCAAGTGTAAAACCTCAAACACACTCATTCCTGGTGTGACATCATTGAAAAAGGAAAATGAATCTCTTCAGATGCCTGAGGATGCCACATTTGTCTGTTTATTATTTGAAATTATGAACAGCAGGGTAATATCCAGCCATCATACTATTGAAGGAGGAGACAGGTTCTGTGTTCACCAGATACACCAGTTGCACCAGTTTTTGGTGCAAAATATGAGCATCTGACTAAGAGAAAATGCACAAATTACTCTAAAAGCAATATTAAAGTCAGAAAATAATCTGGAAATAAACTGATTATATAAACACCTTAGTTTGTGGAGAGATTTCCTGTCGTCTGATAAGCTAAAATTAAAGTTTTTGGTTATAATGACTTGTTACAGTCGAGGCATCCTGTATGTTTTGTAGCAGGAGAAACTCGGTAAATGTATTTTTATGCAGACTATGTCAATATCTGTTTTCAACTCAACAAAGAATTTGCGCTTCTTCAATATTTGGACGGGTTAGCGTCAGACGGTCAAGATTAAAAACAGTGTTGATATAAAAGGAAAGGAGCATGAAGAGCAAAGTAACACACAGTTTTCCCCTGACAACACAATCGTCCGGCCCAGCGCTCAAAGTGACAGTTGGTCAGGACGTGCCATCACATCACACTTCCTGTGCAGGAAATCGGCCAAAACCCTGATAAGTGACAAACGAGGAACTGCTTTGATGGTGTTTCAGAGCAGAAAGTATTTACAGCTTTTCTTGTCCTTCTGTATTTGTTTCTGTATTGTTTGTTTCTTTGATAGCCTCTAAAACAGTCATTTCTCATCTCTGCTGTCTTTCTTCGCCCCTCTGCAGTTGGACAGGCGGGAGCCGGTGGTGGAGTCAAACCACCCAAACCAGGTAAAGTACCAGCTCTCACTCTGTCGCAGCAAACCCTAATCTATCCTGGTTCCCCTCTAAACTGCAGTGGGATATTCTTGCTCGTATAATCCCAACACAAGAAGAAACAACAGTTATTTACCTTAAAAGGTCTCTAGAATCCAGCTCCACCAAAAACAGGAATCCCAGGAGGGTTCCTGTTCCTGCACCACCAGGAGTTTGCAAATGGAGCAGACTGGTGATTGTCGGTAATACTGAAGATAACATCGCAGTTAGGCTTTTTTATTTTTCCCAAGAAAACAAGCTGTGGTGGAGCCCTTCCCAGAAAAAAAGCTCAAATCTGTTTTGAGGAATTCGTACATGACCTGAAATGAACTGTGTTGTCTTGCCAGAAAGAAGAGACAAAATAATATCTATTAAAATAAAACATTTTGGCAACAAAAATAGCCTAGCATTTCCTCTTTTGTGCTACTTTTGATCAGGTTATGGTAACCTTGGAGGAGGAGGAGGATTGTATCAGCCAGGTGAGAGTCACATTATGTTGCTCTATCTTACTTTAAAACTCTAAATACAGAAACAGATGAACAAATGTTTTCATTTTATCCAGTTGCACATGTTAAATTAAAGAGTCCAAGCCTCTAAATCTGCCTGAACCTGGAGTTGCAGGTGGTGCTGGGACAGGACTGGGACCTGGAGGAGCAGCAGTCGCACCAGGAGGTGGACAATACTCTGCTGCTGCAAAAGCTGCTAAATATGGTAAAAAAAAAACAAAATTAACACACAGGTGCATGGTTAAAGAAGAAAGAAGTGCAAGACGTTTTTATAGGGCATGTGTTGAAATGTCATTTTTATGTCATTAAAGTATGTTGAGGTTGATTTTTAAAAGTGGGGAGAGCTGTAAAGTGATGTACAGTTTTTCAGTGTCCTCTCTGTTCGTTAGGTGTTCAATCAGGAGTTGGACCAGGAGGAGTTCAAACAGGTACACAATGTTCACTCCGTTATGTGCAGCAGCTTCTCTAGCCCGCTCTTACATACTGGAGATGCTTTCCAGAGACCTGAAAAATATTTATTGTCCTTAAATGTTTTAATTTCATATTTTTGGAACAATGTGGCAGACCAGCAGGTGGAAACAATATGCGTGGTTTTCAAAATATTCTGCACTTGATTAAATACTTTATCAGACCACATGTTAATCCAACTGCAGCTGCAAGTCTTTGAAATGACTTTGGTCTAAATCTAATCCATGCCGTTGTAATTCAGACTGTATGTTCAGAGGGATGTCGGACTGGAAGGGGAATGTTTTTTACTGCATCTAGCAGGTTTTCGTTTAACTCTGTGATCAGTTTCCCTATCTCCACGTCAGAAAAGTATGCCGAGAGCAGAAACCGATCTGGCTTCCATTTGCTATGTCTCCTGTATGCTTTGAGGAAAACTACAAACAGAATATCTTTTTGGTTTCTTTTAACAATTACTCTCTTCTCGCCACTCTGCCATCACAGCTTTTGTGGCAAACGTGACTAACAGTCGTCTCTGATTGGTTTCCTCCTTGCTTGGTCTGCCAGTTTAGGAGGGAGGCCTCATCTTGACACGTTGGCAGTTTTGGTGAACTGTTTCACTCACTCCTCATTGGTTGTGCTTGGCTTTATTTTGCTGTGTCAGAGTAAAATGGGATGAATACCAATGACTGCCATAAACCTAAAGTTTAGCTTGTAAAAGAAATTTGGGAACCAATTTATTCTTCCTCCTTCCACGTCACAATCAATCATTACTTTACCACATAAAGACCTAATGAAATCCATTCCAGTTTGTGAGTTTAATGTGACAAAACATGGGTGCGATATACTCTTCTGAAAGGCGGCGTGTCGGTCCTGTGGTTTCTCCGCCGGTGATGAATGAGTGTAATCACACAGCTGCAGCCGGCGGCACCGACTGTGTGCAGGCTCATCACAAATAGACACATCTCTAATCTCTCTCCCAGAGGTCAAAGGCATGTTTGGCTTTGCTGCAGATGGTGCAAAAAAAAAAAAAAAACTAATAAAAAATTAGGAAGCTGCCCAATTTAAGCAGGAGAGACATTTTTCAAATTCAGTGAATAAAGAAAATGAGGTCAAGCTGTGCTGTATTCTGCTTGTATTCCTCTGAACTGATAGTTGCTGTTTTTATTTATTTCTTTATGTTATCTGGTTGAACACAATGCCACCAGTAACTGCTTTTTTAATTATAGGTGTGGTTCCTGGTTATGGTGGAGGATACCCTCAGCAATACTCCCCAGGTACTATCTGCCTTCTTTTGCATTTTCTTTATGCTTATAAGTCGGTGATGAACGTTATGTAATATGCTGTATATTTGTGTTTTTGGTAGAAACGACCTGTGCCATAAATAAGTAGAGATAATATCGTAATTAGTTGAATATTGAGAGTCTGAAGCTGCTATTCAGGCAAACATATTAATATTTTAATTAATATTAATATTTCTCTCATTTAACACAGGAAGAAGAAACCACAAGTTTAAAATATTTACTAGGGTTTATATATTAATAAGTTTCCATTTATTTCTCTCCCGTTATGCTTTTTGACATTTTTACTAATTCTTATTCCAGATTTTCCAGATTTATAGTTTGACCCGTCCATGTGAGACACATTGCAAGTCTGCTGTATTATGCATTATTATGTAGTTCAGCTCCGTGATATAATGTAAAAATAAAGACATTTAATCTTGTGACAGTGTGATGTTAATGAGATTATTTGTTTTGGATTCATAAAGGTTATCCTATTCAAAACCCACAGGATGGTTTATTTGTGTTTTATGTTCATAAAGAACCAAATTACTTTAGAAACAAAAATAAATGACACTCTCTTAACTGCAAGATGTTTGCATAGTTACGCTTTATGGAGCAAGTTCTCTCTCGCTGTCCTACTTTAAGTCAATATTGATCGAGGTTAATGTTCACAGACGTGAGCACATATTTCTAAATCTAATCTAATCTACACTTTGCAAAATTTGGTGTCATGAATCTTGCAACTCATGACTCATACCACAAGTATAACCTACTGATATTAAATTTATATAAGTGCTACTCTAACAATAAGCCAATAAAAGCATTAATTGTCTCATGTTACACTTTGTGAACCGTCTGTCTGCGACGACTCGCATCAGCGCAGCGTGCCGATTCTGACAAACAATAACTTTGTCAAGTTTATTATTTGACTAATTGGGAATACTCATAGACCAGATAGGTTAAGGCTACGATACTAAGATGTCTCATATTTTCTGTGTTTTTGATGTTGTTTAGGTCAATATGCGCCGGCCTCACTGACCCCACAACAAGGTACCACAGACCAACATCTTCACCTTGCTGCACACTTAATTACACTTCCATTTGAAAGGCGGTGTGCATGGTGGACGCATGATGATCTTTATTTTTCTCAGCTCAAATCCTAATTCAGATAAAGAGCTTAGAGACGATGACATTTATCCGATGTAACAATGTATGTGTCAAGAAATTTATTGCTAATATTTCTTACACGACAAATGCAGAGTTTTATAAAACTGAAAAGCAGCACGGAGCAAACATCTGGTATATAATATAACACTAACACATCAAAAAGTAGCGTAGCTATAATAAAGCGTTGTTATTTGTTTCTTTGGTCATGTTGCAGCCAAGGCAGCAAAGTATGGCGCGCTGCAGGGCTTCCTTGGTGGAGGAGGAGGCGGAGGAGGCGGAGGCTTCTACCGAGGTGAGTTACAGACTTTAAACCTCCACAGTTATTAAAACCTCTTGTAAAATGTTTTTAAAAGCCTTGAAAGTAGAAAGGTTTGTTGTTGCCACAGCTGAATCTGTGGCAACAACAAAGAGGAGAGTGAATGAGGTTGATGCTGCTTTCATAGAAATGAAAAAAAGTTCAAACTTTTCATTTGAGTGCGTAATAAAAATTACTATAAATAATTGTAACCGAAGCATTTTTGGGGATCAATACTTAGACTTTGTAAGCTGATTGGAGCATCTACAAGGTTTTAATTAGTAATTGAAGACTTTTTTCTTTGTTCCTCCTACAAATGGGAAAAACAAGAGAACATGGCAGTGGGCTATATAAAAAGACTGATCATTTTGATCCTCGTGATTTCTTAATGCGGTATTTATTTTCACATTAAAGGTTGGATGTTTCTGCTTTTTCCATTTTGCAAATGTGATTATTTCAAGGCAATAAAAACACACGTAAAAACTGACTGATTATCGTCGAAGCCACTCCTGGTGAATGATTTAATAACTCAGCATACTGCGATGTTCTCTGCAGGTGGCGCTGCAGGATGCCAGGGTAAATACTGTGGGAGGAGGAAGTAGAGGGTCTCCAGATCCAGTGACCTCAAGAAACCATGGTGCTACTGCATGATCTAGAATGTACATTTTATATGCAAACAAAGTCCGATTAGACAACCTGTATAGATGTTTGTTGTTGCTTACTTGACTTCAATGTCTGTTTTTCTACAAACCCACCGACCCAGAATTTTGTACACGTTCTGTTGTGAACATATGTTAAAGATAGTGCCTTTAGATAATCATGTATGTGCTCCAGTTAATCAACTTTAACTCTTTGTACTCCGTCACAGGAGTTAGAAATGCTTCCTGTCTTCAGTGAGTGTGTGTTTCCGTTGTGATGACCTTTGTGTTTTAACCCCTCAAAACAAGTGGACGTGTCTCGGCCGCCCGAGCAGAACGCGTCGCCTCTCGGGGAGCGTTGGTTTGGTCAAAGCTCGCCCAAACACTGATCAGATCTGTCCAATCTGCTCCCCGCTCTTCCTCCGCTGCTATTTTTAGCCGTGCCGAGTGTAAAGCGGCAGGAGCCTGCTCGGGCCAACCCATCTGCTCTCTGAGATTTTGCTGATTCTTGTCGCTGTGCAGTGAAATCTTCTCAGCACTTCCTGGTCTTTGAAGAGCAGAAAGCTGAACGCAATTGAAATGCCCTTTAATGCTTCACAAGGAGAGAAAAGTGGACGTAGATGTCAGGCTGACATGGACTTTATGTGTGGTTGAATGTTGAGTGTGTAGTCTCACTTATTTTTATTTTATGTTTTTTTTTTTACCTGTTTGGACTCATAGCTTTATCGTTATCAGGAAAGCATAAAACAAGAACAATCTTTGCATTTATCCTCTGTTACTAATTATTATTACAGGCTTTGTTTAATGGGGGAGGATGTGTGTTTATGTGGGGCATAAAAATCCTCTTGATTATTTACTTGAGCTGCTTTTATCAGGCTTTACTGACCAAAGGTTTCTGAGTGCTGTTGCCAATGTGACCGCATCTCTCCGTGTGTAACTATGTACTGTATTTTTGACTAATTTTGATGTTAGCTGGCTTCAGTTTCTCTCACCCGGGGCTGCGTGAGAGCTGACTCTGAGCCTCGCCGGGTTGGACCATGTCAGGTGTGACGTGGGATGCTCTTCATCTTTATTTAAAACTGTTTTCAGAAGGAGGATCGGTGTGGTTTTGCACTTTTTTTCTTTTTTTTTTTTTTATGATCTCCACGACACACGCGACTCGATCCGAGACATCCTGGCAATGTCTTTGCTTTAACAGATAACAAAATAAATGTTTTTAAAGAAGTTGTTTCCTTTTCGTTTGCTTGCTTCACTCATCAAACATCAGATCAACTCGGCTGATCCGTCTTAGCTTTTTCTAATAAAATTGTTTTGCAGCAGTACTTGGTTGAAACCAAGAGTTTACATACATTGAATAAAAACACATTCACCTTCTTACCTCAATGTTTATTTTAGGTCAGGTAGGATTAGCAAAATTATTTCTCTTTGTAAATGCACAATAATGAGAGAATATGCCACAGATTCATTTATTTTTGTTTCACAAAGTCAAGACATTTTATCACAGCACAACCACAAACCTCAACTGAATTTTTGGGACTTTTATGTATTGCATGAATGGAAAATAATGTTTATATTCATCTCCTTTTATTCTAATACCCCAAATCAAACCTCATAGCTCCAGAAACCATCTACTTATGTCAAAAAGTTAAAGGATATGAATAGGTTTGCAAGGTCCTGTAGTTGGTGTCCTAGATGGAGATGATAAAGCCATGCTGCTGTTTCCTGAGGCTCTCCAGGGACAGCCTCTGAGCCAGGAGTCACATCCTGCAGAAGAAGCTGCCTCTGCTTTCTATCTGCAGCAGGGTTCCTGTGGAACTGCACAATGTTCACACTGGAGTTGCACAACTGGCAATCTGTAGTGACATGGCTGTTTCTTTCAAATGTCTCAAATAAAACAGAAGATAAACAAAAGCTTGTGAACTTGGTCACAAATGTCAGAAAAGCACAGCAAGCTTCGTTTTAAAAACTGCTACAAGAACTGGAGATTATGGAAAAACGTTGGATAAACATATTTTGAAGAGAAACACTCTTATCCTCCATGTTTTCCTCCCATTGGATCATATTCTGGATGATTTTAAATCATTTACTATAACTGCAGTGGTCTTGGGTGGTGACTTGTGTTAAGCCATTTTTTTTTTTTTGTCTTTAACAGGTAGACTTTTCAAATCCGAGTCAAAACTTTCCAGTCAAAAACAGCAGTGTTTGCTTTTTTCTTCTTGTCAGAATATGTCTTATATGGATACTTTAATCTCTGATATGTGTCTTTCTATTGTGACCTGCTGCAGTCTTTTTGCAAACATATAAAAATTTTTTTAACCCGGGGAGACACAGCAGGCTGGTTACAGTTTTAGTTCTGTCTTTGCTGCTTTTTTTTGTATCTTAACCGGTGGTTAGATTATATGTTACAACGGCTTGCCATATATAGATGCCTCTCTTCTTCTTCTTATTCTTCTTCTTCTTCTTCTTCTTCGCAACAAATCCTGAATTCATTAACTGGGGCGTGTTCCCGGTTGGCCAGCCTCTGTCTTTTCCTCTCCCCGGCTCCTGCCTCTCCATTGGTCGGCGGACGTGTTGAATGAACCGCCGGAGCGCCGAGCGAGCAGCAGCGGGCAGGAGGAAGCAGCGTGGGCCGCTGCGGGGATCGACCGACCGAGGCACAGCCAGCACCAGCACCGGGGCCCGGGGTAGGGGGGGAGACAGAGAGAGAGAGAGAGAGAGCGCGCTGCGGTGGAGCCGCTGTCGGTTACCGGTTCTCTGTCGACCAGAGGTTCTCCGGAGGAGACCAGAGGAGAGTGAATGAGGTTGATGCTGCTTTGCTGCACCTGGAAGGACGAACGCATGGGAGAGGAGGAAGGTGAGGAGCTGGGGAGGCGATGAAGGAAGGCGCAGTTCTGCTGTTGCGTTTGACGCCCGCTGGTCAGATACGGACGTGTCAGCGTTTCGTCCAGAGGGAGAAACGCTGCAGCCATGTTCTCCTCCGCGAGTCGATGCATCCGTCGTGTTTGTGTGCAGCAGAGACACCGAGCTCACTCTGCATGTGCAACCAGCAAAAAAAACCAAACAAACTCCTGGGTCTAAATGAAACTAACAACTGCTTTTCTAAGTACTTATTACCATTTGGGTGGGTAAAAGAAAAAGAAAGACATGTAGGGCTTAATATTAGCTTCTTATTTTGGTTGTGATGTAGACTTTCCATCTGTCCCTCTTGCATCAGACTGTGTTAGTCCTGTCCTCTCCTGTTCTATGAATAGAACAGCGTCAGACTTTGCATGCTGTTTGCATTTGCTTTGCAATGACACGAGTCACCAGAGCTTCACCTGTGCAGCTCATGCTGCGAGTGGGGAGATGAGGGTGTGTCTGTTTGCTTTTACCATCTGGTCTTGAGAAATGCAGGAAAGAAAGGATGACTCCTAGACGTTCGACGTCAGAAACCAGTGAGTGTAGCAAACCTGAGGCTCCATTATTGATATTAGTTGATACTTTGCCACCCAGCTCCTCTTTCCTTCATGTGTCAAAGAAGTGGACGTCTTCCAAAGTCTCCCGTCTCCCCTGCAGCGAATGACGCCTCACATATTAACTTTGGTCTTCCTGAGACCAAAGCTTTTTCTCATTAGTGAGGAAGGAGTGGGGGCAGTGAGCAGCAGGCCGCCCTTAACACCGAGGTCAGGTTAATGTTTGCACATGTTGCTTTGTGTTGTGCAGACGGCCAACTTTGAGGAAAACTGTTGTGCAACCTTAAGATCTAAGGTCTTTAATAATGCACGAGCGACCGCATTAACGCTGCTTTATCCTGGATGCAAAGTGGTTCAGTAGACCGGTGATGACTGATAAAGAAACTTTTGGTGGGAAACATTTCAGTCAGAACGGTATCTTACCTTGTCTGATGTTGACAGACAAGGTAAGTAAGGTAAGCAAATTTTTTTTTTACTGGAATCTTCAGGGAATCTCTTTCACTAAAGGTTTTCTAAAAGATGAGAACCGGCAGCAGGTGATGTTCTGTGGAGGTTTTCCAGAAGTTTCTGAATGTAACATTCAAGAACCACTCCCTAAATCTTTCCTGAAAGTTGCTTTTATAATGTTCCTCAAAGGTTAACTTCCCTCTGATTTACAGGATGTGATCTAAAGTCCTATTGGAGGGTAAGTCATTAATTTTTCACAATGTAACCAATGGCACGTGTTGAGGGACGTTCACTGAAAGATGGCTTGATTCGTGACGTAATCCTCAGAGAGGTTTGCTGGATAATTTCTGAAACTTTCATTGGAGCGTAGAGACAACCAGCTTTAGAAAAGCTTATGAAATCTTCCCTGCAGGTTCTCTCGAGGTTAGTTTCAAGAAAAGCAAAGCAAATACTAACTAGTGGTTTCCTGCAATTCTCCACATGCAACCTTATAGAGGGTTTCGTGTTTAGTCGAGGTTTTCCCACAAGTTTCGGAACGTAACCTTCAGAGGATCCACTGAAACATTATGTGATCTTTGTGGAGCTGTCAGGGAATCTTCTCTAAATGTTAAACCACAACTGTCAAAATCTAATCTTTTAAAGAGCCTTTTTGGACCATTCCCAAAGGGATCCCTGAAGGATGAACGCAAAGCTGACGGTGCAGTCTTTTTGAAAGCGTTAGAAAGGTTTGCTGTTATGTTCCAGATGTAATGTTTACAACACCTTTAAAAAGTGTTGCGTCGAGGTTCAGGGAAACTTTCCTCTAGAGAAACTTCAGAAAACTTTCAGGCTATCTCACCTGAAAGTAAGTTTGCAGATCGCAGGGTTACCTTCTCTAAGGTCCAGTTTTCAAACTCTAACCTCCTGAGAAGCTCTTGATTGGTTTCGACAACGTTTCTGAAGTAACCTTTAGAAAGAAAAAGTGCAGGGAATTTTTCCTGAAGCTTGGCTGAAGGTCCACAGCAACTTTTAATTATTTATCTTACACATTTTTGTTGGAATCGCAAGCTTAAATATTTAGGAAACTGAAACGTCGCCACATTATTCCAGGTTCTAACGCTAAATATAAAATATTTCATAACCAGTTCACCCAGAAGCCAGACTGGCACCAGAAGCCTGGCTGCTGTGTTCGTACAGCTGATGTCAGAGCAGTGATGCTTGTTGTGTGCTCAGCTTCTTCCTCCTCAGGTGAACCATAAACCAGCCGGGTCAGTTTGCATGGAGAGCCAGATAAAGAGTCTTGTGCAAACACGGACACAATCAGCGCGTTGTTGTTGGATCTGCCGAGGCCCAAGTAAAGCCTCGCATCCGTGTGGGTTTCATCCCGTTTCCCCACGTGTCTTTGCAGCTGGAGGAAGTTTGCCGGAGTGCGCGGGATGCAAAGAGAGGATCTACGATGAGCAGTACCTCCAGGCCCTCAACGCCGACTGGCACACCGTCTGCTTCAGGTAGGGAACTGACCCCACTTCGCTGCCGACACACGAATGCCGACCAAAGTGTTGCGGTCGCAAATAAAACAACAACACATGAATCATGTTTCGGATTAACGGATCAAATATCCCTGCGTATAAGTGTGTATTTATTTACACATCCGGCCTCATAATGACTCTTTTTACTGTTTGGTTGTAATAGCACTACTTTAGTGCTAAACATTCACTGAAGCTACAACATATTTATTATAAAAGTCTAATTAATCAGAGAGGCGTTGTGATTGTTTGCTCCTCCATCCATTTGTTTGCTGCTCATGGATTTTATGTAATTCAGTAGAAATGCCAAATATTTCTAAGCTTCGGGTTCTGATTTTAGGACCATAAAATCAGAACTTTTGTCCTGAAAGGTTCTGATTTTAATGCGTTATTGTTCATAAATCAGTTTAAAAGCAGCTCAAAACCAAACAGTGAAAGTGTCAGCTTCCTGCCCACAGAGTTATTACACTTTAATAGCAGAAGAAGAAGATCTCCTTGTGTTTCTCAGGATTCAGGATTTATTTGAGATCGATCCAAAGATGAACTCTGCAATTTGAAAAAGAAAGGAAACAAATAAATAAAAAGAGGAACTCGGAGCTGGACTCCTCTCCTTGGATCGGACGGGAAGCTGTCTGGTCAGATGAAGACTGACCTTAAGTTTGTATTTTCCCTCCTTAAATCTCGAGCATTTAATGACGTTGGTGAGTGAAACTCTGGATTCACGTCGAAATTTTGAAATACTAATCAATACTTGCATTTAAATTTGTGAAACAAAATGCAATGATTATGATTTACGCCGTCCTGCCTTTGAACGAACATTTGGCCAGAATAACTTAACGAAATTTCAACGTCTTTGTTCTTGACTTTGCTTTGGTGACCTGCAGCTACGTAGGTCAAAGGTTACGTCTGAGGCGTGTCCATTTATTTGCACGCCCACCAAAAAGATTGTCAAATGAAGATCAAAGATAAAATGCACAGCTCAACTAATATCTCGTCATACCTTAAGCTATAAATCAATTTTTTTCCCCAGAGTTTAATCCCTTCAAGCCTTTAAGCCTTTCGCTCCAACTCAGCACCTTTTCTTCATTATTTATAAACGATAAATATGCAAATGTTTCCAACCTGGTAATAGCTTTCCAGCTCACCCTCAATTTCTCAATGTTTAGGTAAACATAACGTAATGTAGGGTTTACTGCAGCTGAAACTACACAATGATCTCGACTGCTTGTTTTCTAGTTGGTTTGCAGAAATACCTGCAACCGTCTCGTTAACGGCGTAAAGCTGTCCCAGCCTTATCTTCCTGACGAATGTCGGACGTGTTTTGACTCGCATGCGGCACCGAGAACAGGTCTGGCTTGGAGGTCTGAGACGATATCAGCAGCTGGTGCCTGGTTCAAACTCCTCCTGTTGCTCTGGTGACGCGCCAGCAGCAAACCTACCGACTCCTGCAGGGAGAGATTCTGTTTTTATTTCTGTTCCTGTTCTTCTTTGCTTCTTTGAGACTGATCATCAGCTTGAATCAAACTTAATAATTTTTTATATAATCATCTAAAAAAGGGGGAAAAAAAAAACTATTTCCCTCCAGACTTGAGCTTGTTTGTTCGGAGAACGCCTCGGAGCGGCTCGTAGGAATGTTGCGTCGCGGCTCCTGTCAGTCACACGAACGATCCGCCGTCGCATCAGCAGCAGCAGCAGCAGCACCAGCAGCCGCTTGCAGCAGCAGCAGGCCTTCATGTTCGCACAGGAAGCCGACGGGATTTGTGAACAAGTCCTGACTGCGTTAGAGCAGAGTTCCCTCCGGCCCAAACCGTCGGCGTCAAACTCATTTCTGCTTTGGGTCAAATCAAGATCATGAATGCTCCTAACAGGCTGCTTGTGCCAGAATGTGTTGATAAAACCTGTTAAACTGTTAAAGTATCAATTAATTTTTCAAATTAAATAAGATTAATGAACATCTTTTCAGCCCCTCCAGGATTTTATGATGTTTAAAAAACAAAAAGTGCCAGAATTTGTAGATTTTTTTGAGAATTTCCACAACAATTTTCAAAAAACCGGAGGGACTGATTTAAATAATTTGACAGTAAACAAATAAAACCTGCATTGTTTTATTTGATAACATAACATTTAAGCTCACTTAGTGTTTTGTCTGGAATCCAGAGGCCAGGATTTGGTCTTGAGTTTGACACACGTGATCTAAACTGTCTGCAAACTCAGTTTTAATAAAAATTGCCCTGAACGTCATAACAAGGATGGAAGTTGATTTTAGTTGATGAAGCTCAAGTGCTGGAACCTTGAAACCCTGGACTTAATGCGAACAATATTTGTGTATTTCTTTCATACACTTAATTTTACCATCGTCAAGATGATGCTGAGGTGGAGTTTGTCTCTTTAGTTCATGTTGTCACTACCGGCCTGCAGAGAGTAAATCTTTATCCCACAGATTGTAGATTTCACTTTCCACACAATCACCAGGTTTCCTTTTTATTCATATCCATGTGTTTGTGAAATGAACAACACCTTTTTGTTGATGTCAGCCATTTTTCAGAGCCTCTGTGTCTTCTGAAATTGTTCAGAAGTCGCACCGCCAGGCAGCAAAACAAAACGAACGGAAACCTCGGTGGTAAAAGTAGTTTTGTACATTTGTTCTTCCTGGGAGATAAATTATTTTTGTTTTTTCAGGTTTTTTTTTTAATCCATCTTTGTTGTTTTGGCGCCACCATCTGTCTGGAAGTCTTACACTTGCATGATCTCATTTAAGTGGAGAATTTTGAAGTTGCCAAATGTTCAGACATGTTAAAAAGTTTTTGCACAACAAGATGTGATTTTAAAGTGCAAAGATTTGTTATTTACCTTTAAGTTGTTCGGTAAGTCTTGAAACCAGCGATGTGATCATGCATTTCTCAAATAAATCTAAGGTAAAATACTTGTAGCAAAACGGGTAATTCTCTCATAAATTTCTATTCAGTCTTTATTTTTCGCCTCAGGAGTCTTTTGGTCATCGATCAGCATGAAGGTTGGATCAGATTCAGAGATTATAATCTGCTGACGGCTTTGAAATCTTTGTGTTAATTGGAAATAATGCCGCCTGCAGCTTCTAGATTGAATATCCAGTGTTTTTATGCATGTGCAGGTCTGACCCGGAAATGTTGTGTAAAACTTGCAGAAGTTGTTTAAACAGCAGAGAAACCTTAACAAGAGCAGCCGAAAACTCATGCTGGCACAGAAACCTTGTTGTCAGTGTTGTAGTCGTAGGAGCCCTGAGTTTAACTTTAACCTTTTCCTGTTCTCGATGTTATTGTCACCTACCACTAGATGTTCCAGTGGAGCTGCAGCAGCTTCCTGACTCCTCGCCGCGCTTCCTGTCTCCCATGCTGCTTTTCATTGATTTGCTTAATGCCTTGTCTGTGGCGGTTTGATCATCGCCGTGGTGGCTGTGGAAAACTGGCAGCTCGGTGTGTCATTAATGATTTCCTCCCAGCGAAAGTCTGAATGGGAAACTTGAGGAGGGCATCTGTGCAGAGGTCAGAGTCTTTAAAGGCTTTGTGCTCCGTGTGTGTGTGTGTGTGTCATCCAGACCCAGGTGGACGATGGCTTGATGCTCGTCTCTATGCATTCGTGCAAAACATTTCCACAAGCTTTCATTTGAATATTTAAGTTGGACAGTAAACGCACTTCTTTGCATTTCTTTGTAGTCGTAGCCTCAGCGAGAAGCTTTTTCCAGCTCCATACTGCATCCCTCTTTCCAGGTGTCGGATATCAGCCTGAAGCTTTGGCCTCTTTGTGTGACATGCTATGACAGAACAGAGAGGAAACCCAAACTAAAGATATTGCTGTATGCATCGCATGACTGGATGCTGGAAAGAGGGCAGGTTCAGGTACATTTATTGGCAGATATGCTCTTCAGATTCTAGAATATTTGAGTTCAGAGGAAAAGAAAGCGAGATTAGAGACGGGGGTGGTAGTAAGTACCCGGAGGCTGTGCAGAGGACCGTCCCTCTGGGTGGAAAAACAGAAAACGTTGCTCTTAAAATAGCCTCAGTGTTGGTCAGGCTTCGTGGGAAAATGGAGCCGAGCTCCCGCCGCTAAATATTTTCCCTCTTTTCTGCTTTCTGTTGCATATTTCAAAGTTGTTGTTTTTTTCCCAAGCCACCAAAGCAAACTGCTGTTATGGTTGAGATGCATCTCCTTGTGACCAGCCTGAAGAAAGTCTTCTTCCACCAGTAAGTGAAAGCTGTTGGTTGTGATGCATTTCTGCTTTGTTGTGGTTCCGTCTCAGACGCTCATCGACAGTGAAGCCGGCCGCTGGGTCAGAAACTGCAGCGCCGTTTTAGGATTCGGTCTGAATGCAAATGGATCCGGAATCCAAACTATGTCAAAGGTCACAAAAATAGAGGTTGTAGTTTTTGGATTTTTGAGTCGTTAGAAATCCTGACAATAGGTGAATCTCTAGATGATCTGCTGTTTTACAACATGATGTCGTCGTTTGAGGCAGTGAAGTTGTTTTTCTTCCCGTCACACGTTTTCACTCGACTCCTTCATGATAACCACGCAGTTCAGAACCGTCTCCAAAACCGAGAAGAACAATTTGTAGGATTAGAAGAAGATTTCCTGGCCTCCCCTGTCGAGTCAGACAACGACAAACTAACCTGGTTTTGTCATAAAAACCTCTCTGGTTCCATCAGAGCAGCATCCCGCAGCGTAACGTCGTCTCCTCGTGTTTACCGTCTCTGGAGAGCCAGTATTGTGATGGATTGTTTGTGCTGCAGCATAAAGAGCTTCCACCAACATCAACACAGGATGTAATTTACCTTCTTTGTCTTTGACAAACTCCATTCTGAAGAGGTTTGCCATTAAAAAACTATCATTTTCACAGTTTAGGGAATTTAGGATGTGGCATTTTTCTTTACATTACTGTAAAACATGTTCATATTTTATCCCACTGACTATCAGATATGAAAAACCTCTAATTCAACTTATTCATTATGGATTTTTTAAAAGTTATTCTCATGATTATTGCAACATAAATCATTAACTAGAAAAATATTAAAACCTATGCTTTTTTTTTTTTTTATTGTAAAAAGCGTCAGAAATGTGCATCAGTAAATTAGGCTTTTTTTGTAAATAAAGTTTTTATTATGCCTGTTTGTAAAAGCAGAAGATGGAGGGCTGCAGAGTGCTGCAGACCCCCTGCAGCACTCTGCAGCCCACCATCTTCTCCAACTACAAAACTACACCTGCTGTAGTTGCTGCCCTGCTCGTCGCTCCACCGTCCACTGCTTACCTTGCACTTTAAATAACAGTCTTTTTTTTTTCCCACATTCATTGTAAATACCCAGTGTGAGCTCTTCTAGTAAATGTTTGGACAAGCCTGGTTTGTCCTCAAGGACAGACCGACACCAGATCTGCTGTCCTGCGCTGTGCAGCATGTTTGCCTTGCAGGTGAAAAGCGTGCAGATGTGTTCGCTTCTCGGGAGAAATGAGTCTTAGTGATGCTCAGAAGTTGGATTTTCTGACAGGCGACATAAAGAGCTGCAGTGACTCAGCATCTGCAGGAAAACTCTGCCTGGCAACAGAGTCTGAAGGAGACGAATCGTGTGATGAATGATGTGTTAACAGATTCGTCTTGATGCTGCCTTTTAGAATATTTAGCATATTACAAAACCAGTAATATGAAACTGAAATATAGATAAATATGTGCTGATACAGATATTTAATATCTTTGCTTGCATTTAATTGCTTCTTATTTTAAAATCTCAGATCCTGTCTGATGCTGGAAGCTGTTCACATGTCTTCCTTAAAAACTTCAAACGTCTTCAAGTTGAGATGCACCAATTAGGGCTTAACGAGCTGATAGCAATTTACTATTTTCTTAAAAAGACTATAATATATACTTCCTGGCTTGTGTTAATATATATATAAAAAAAACAACATTTCTGCAAGTTTTTCAAGTTTTAAGTTTTGAATCCAATAGTACACAAAACAAAAGCATACGTCTCAAACCTTACATTTGATTTTTGAAGTCTTAAAAAATTGCTCATTTTATTCAGAATCACATGTTTAGGAAAAGGAAGTTCATCTGTGTGTAATTAACCAGCTGTTCTTTCAGAACTTCAGAGGAACGGCTTCGATCAAAGCTTATTCTTCTCTTCGATTGGACTAGTCAAAGTCTAGACCTGAAACCAATTTGGAATCTGTTCAGATTCCCTCCTTCCAGTGCGACTGAGCTTGAGCCATTGTACAAAGACAAATGGATCAGTCTCCTTCGATTGCTTATAATTATTTATGGTAAGACGTTGAACTTTTGATTGGAAAGTGAAAAAACATAAAGGAACAAAAGCACCATCAACGCTTCTGCGTCGCAGCTCAACCTGGAGTCGGGTTACGATTTGTGGCCGTTGAGATTTCATCAAGGTGACACTTCACCATGTCTGAGAAAGGAAACCTGCTGCCTCACTTCCCCTCATCTTTCAGAAAGCCTGCAAGGAGGCTGCCGTGTCCGATCATCCAGGGAGAGGTGGGAGGCTGCAACAGATGATGGAGAGCTGGGAAATTTGATTTGTGCTGCCAGAACAAATTGACACGTCCAGGAAATGGGCCGAGCCCTCAACGCCATCAGGAAGGAGACAAAGTGAAGCTTCAGCGGGTGAATCCTGAACCGTCAGAGGATGGGAAATGCCGGGATTTTTAAAAAAAACAACCCCCAAAAAAAAAAAACCCCATGACCTTCCCTCCCCCCTGTTCTCTTTCGATTTAGCTGCACTGAGAGAGGAAGTAGAGGAAGGGAGGGACTGGGCGTAAGGAGAGAGTCGGGGACACTGATGCTTCTGACAGCCAGGCTGCAATAGCTGAACATCAGAGCCGCTGACATGAGTTTGTCTTCGAACCGTCAAAACAAGAGCTTCGCTCCGCGGAGCGGCGCGCCAGCAGAGAGCCGGCGCAGAGGGAAGCAGCTGATCCTGTAAGCACCGAGTCTCTGATTGTTGACTTTTAACCTGAAGGTTGAACTGAAACTCAGCTCGGGCTGATCTGGTTCACGTTTTCAGCCTCAAAGTTTCTGTTGAAAACGTGAACCAGACTTTGAGACTTTAACTTTAAAGAAACAGCTAAAGTTGAGCCGTAAAATATCCTGTTTGAACGTAGTTGTTAACCGGATCCAGCAGACGCTTGTAGATGCTGCTAAAGTGTCTTGTTTAGTCAGAACAGCAACTCACAAACGTAAACTTTCTGTGTGGTTGAAATTTCGCTCTTATTTTAGCCTTAAAGGTGTCAAAATGCCAGATTGAGGGAAGATGAGCGTTTACCATCTTTACATTGTCGAGAGTTTCTGGCTTTTCCTTAAATTTAACATTAATATTTCATATTAACTAAACTAAACATGGAAAAGTTTTATATTTCTCTCCCTAACCAAGAGTTTGCACCTGAAGAAGTTTGATTAACTTTAATAGAAAAGGAGAAAATACCTGCTTTTCACTTTCTGTTATACTTTGAAACTGACAAAATTTAATTGAACAGAATTGTTTTTTGTTTTGTTTGTTTTTTTTATGTCATTATTTGAGACTTTTCCAGAAGCGTGTAGTGGCTGAGATTTGCTCATTTCTCTCTGAGCTTCGTCTTACTTCCCCAAAACCCAGAGCGCACATCGATCCCACGCCTCCGTCACACTTCTTTAACTCGGGATGCAAAAAACCCCAAATTAGTTTTGGCTTCCCTATTTTTTATTTTTTTTATATTCGGTGCAGCATTGATGCTTAAACATGTGACTCACATCTCGTGTGCGGTCTGGTCGTTTCATCTCTGTCATTGTGAGCGAGCCGAGTCGCTTTTACCAGACGGTTTCGGATCTGCTTGCGTCGTCATGACAACTCATTGTCACAAAGGAAACTTGTTTTTTTTTTATCCTGTCTAATCCATGAGATGTTTGCCAAAAAATAAGAGGAAAAAACTTTTGTGTGACATTTTATTTTCAGAAAGTTTGGGAGAACAGAACCTGAAAATGAGAATCAAAACTAAACACAAAAATACTAACTGGGCTGCAGAACCGGCTGTGAAATACAAACGTCGATGTTTGAAATGATCTTAGTAAAGAAGCTTAATGGTACTGCTTCATTTTCATTTATTTCTGTTCTCATTTTCTGCTTTAATTGGTAGAGAAAAATAATTGTTTTCGGAAAGTCACTAGTGCAAATCAATCTTCTAAAATGATCTGGAAGATTTACTTTAATCTCCAGGAACTTTTCATTTGAAACTTCGGGTTTTCTTCTTCATGGGGAGTAAATAGGATGTGACACAGAGGTCCATCTGAGGTCCATCTGGACAGAAATTCAGTAATAAGTCCAGAGTGAGATTACAATACTTCAGAACAAAACTAATTTATATTTGGCATTTTCTGAAATAATTGCTGTATTTTGTTGAGGTCCCACTTTGTTGGCCGTTTCCTGTTTCTGTACATTTTGTCACTTTTTAGTTTCACGATTTCAGACATTTGTCAGTTTTTTCCTGGTGGATTAAACTCAGATCCTCCTCCATCACCTCGAGTTCATTCGCGTCGATGCCGTTCTCTGAGGAGAGGAGACACCCTTCCTCTTCGGTGTAATATTTTGATTAATCGCCTCTCAGTCGGCTCTAACCTTCGGCTGTCAGCTCTGCACTTTAATCACTCTCTGAAAATTTAAATTTTTGCTGCACTGTGACCTGATAGAGTCTGGACTCCTAAATCCTCAATGTGACTTCAAAATAAAAGATTAAAGAGCCAATTTCTATTTTTATTTATTTATTTTGTACCTTTGTCACTTTTGACCTGAATCATTCATGCTGAGTTTCACTTCATGATCGGTTTAAAGACATGCGGCGTTGCTGTCAGGTTAAATCCGGTTAAATCTATCTGAACGTCTTGCAATAACTAAGAGTTACATTTGAGACATGTGAAGTTTTGTTTTATGCAGCAACTAAAAGGACAACATGTTGAGAGTCTCAGATGTAAAAGTAAAATGAAACTTTAGCTGAAAACATGAAAGAGTGCATTGAAAACCAAAAACAATATGAGTCGGTAAACAGATTTGTTTTGTGCCTGAATCCCCGCCTGGAGCTGGAACAACACTCTCTGTGGCTCCCAAAGGCCTTTTGTTATGCATCTGCTCTGGAAGGAGAGTGCGAGTCCCAGACTGACCGCGCTGACGGTCGGGGAAGCTTAGCAGACACAAAGAAAAGTGCTCTTCACTCACTCGCCGGCTGCTGGGACTCCTGTTTGCTGCCTGAATAAAGAACAGGCACTCGGATAAAGAGACGGTCTGTTCAAATGAGGCGGGCTGTTTTTAAATGCGCGGCCCGTCGCAGGATGTCGGACACACGTCAGAGTGAATGCTGCTGAGTTGAAGGTTAGGACGTCAGAATGAAGGCTGATTGGCCGCGGCGCTTCCTGAATGAGGCTGAAGCCGCCCATTAGACAGAGAGAGAGGCTTATCAGAAGGAGATGAGGTAATGCCGAGTGTTTTGATGCGTTTGCGGCTGACATCATCGCCGTGGCATCCAGGGTTACCATGGCGAAGGAGGCGGAGGGGGAGATGAGGGCTTGATAAAGTAGGGGGGAGTGTGGGAATCGAATGTGTCTGCAGGGAGCGGTAATTAGTAATCAGCTGACTAAAGTCAAACCAGTTTAACTCTGGTAAAGCAGAGGCCAATCAGTGTGGCTAATGATGATGATGGTGATTAAGCACCTGGATCACAGGTGAAGCGGTTCACCTGAGACAGTTTGGAGGTTTTTCCTTCATTTCATCAGTGGACAGAGTTTGGCTCTAGACCAGAAATCCCCGTCTGTTCAAGTCTCATCTGACTGGGATCGCCCCCCAGACAGGCTGACACTTCCTGTGGTTGACTTTCACCCCCGGTGTGTGTGTGTGTGTGTGTGTGTGTGTGTGTGTGTGTGTGTGTGTGTGTGTGTGCGCGCGCGCATCTGATCTTTCCTGTTTTAATGGAGCAGATCTTAGTATCGGCTTATTGATCGTATCTACTTATTTCTGCTGCCTTGGCACAGATATGGAAGATGGACGTCCTCCTGAGCGCGAAGGAGACGAAGGCACATTTAATATTTCATGAAGAGCAGCGCGGGTGCGCGTCCGTGGGTGTGTGTCTGAGGCGGACAGGTTTGGCTCCTCGTAAATCTTACAGCTCTGCCTTTTGCACCGTTTCCTTTTGAGCCCTTCTGCTTCCTGTAGCCGCCTCACCTTCTGCGCCATTCAGTGGCCTGTGGCTTTAAATCTACACACACAGTCACACATTAAAACTGCTGACCAGAAGATGATGAGTGTGGTTGGTGTGTGGGAGTCGGATCAAACTGTTTTTCTTGTTGCGAGGCGTCCAGTTGCGCAGTTGGATATCTTCACGCTTTAAGCTTTTGACTGAAATGTTCTGATCTTGGTTTTATAGCTACCAATCAGATCCAGACAAAACACCAAAACACCCATATCTTTATGACGGACACTTTGGACCATATCAGGTTTCCCCTTCAGTCCATCAAGCAGTTTTAGGTGGAAAATTCACAATCCACATCTGTCCTCTGTTGTATGGATCTCTGGTGACTGTGGAGATCAAACTGGTAACCAGTTTGGGATGATTTGAGCTTTGACTTGGCGTTTTTTTTTTTTGCTGGATTAACCATCGGAGGACGGGTTCGCCGTCAGCAACATGACAACTTTACTGCTTCAAGTATCGTCCATATGTTCAGGTGCATTTGTAGTTAGCAGATTATAAAGGCACCTGAACAGTTTTATTCATACCTTATGTTTCAAATAATCACTTTATTTCACCAAAAATTTTAATTTTGACTGATTCAGAACATGTGGAGAGAGCTAAAGAATTGGGTGAAAACATGAAGGTCTTCCAAGTTTGAATATCATTTTATTTTTTATAAAATGTAAATAAAACTGTTTGTGTTATTTTTTTGAGACATTCCTCTCATTTCCTATCCAATGAGACGCCCCGGTTCAGTCAACACATTTTCAGTCTGAGTCTGCCAGCGATGTGGACGGCTTTGGCCTCAGCTGTATTTACATTTTATTACATCTTTTAATAAAATGTACATTTTATTAAACAGACGTATTCACACTTTGTTAGGGTTGAACTTTTTAGCTCAAACATCCAGATTTAAATCAGTCAAAGTTTGAATCTTTGCATTGGTACTGAAGTTGGACCTGATGACCCTCATGCTAAAAACATCAGCGTTTCCTGGCATCCTCCGAACAGATACAATGTGCTATAAAACAAAAAATAAGGGGAGTTTGATTGGACGCATTTTTATCTCATTGTTAAATGAGAACCATGGCTGACTTTGAATTTTGTTGTTATTTTGTTGCAGTAAAACGGTGAATTTCTTTGACATCTGTTGTTAAAGAAAGAAATCGGGTAGAAATGGCTGTGAAAACAGAAACAGAGGCTTTAAGCAAACTCACTTTTCCAGTCGTGCGATTTGTTTTCCATTAGCCTCCAATACAAACCCTGAAATCATGACTAATGAATTGCAGGCAGTGGTCGTCGTCTCAAAGGATCCTCAAGCTAATGTGAAGGAAGAAATTCACAAGTTTGAAAACTGTGAGCCGGGTTGTTTTTCTGTGTGGCAGATGATTTACCTTCGGTTCACGCAGTTTATTTATATCGGCTGGAACAGAGTAATTATGTCTGGTATTGACCCTTTCACAGGATAAATCGATAAAACGTCCTTGTTAAAAGAGACGCAAATAGAAACGCTCTCACTCATATATGCGTTTTACAGTATGACTGTGTTTAATTGACACACTGAACATTTTATGTAATTGCATAAAGCAGTAAATCAAGGAGAGTTGTTGCTTTTCCTGCATCCAGATCATTTTAACTCTTAAATCAAACTTTTCTTGAGCTGAATATGAAAGGTGATTTGCAAAACCTTGTTAAATATATATTTGAATGTACAGATTACAGTTTTTCCTATGAATATTGTTTAGATTGGAGATCACACAGTTAAAACAGGATTCATTTTATACTGGAACCAGTATCTGCTCCAGTTATAACCGGGTGGGATCCGTTTCCGGTCCATAAAGGTTTTCACTTTGAAATGCAGTCGTATTGTTATGTTGAGCCAAGTTTGATTTCTCGTTAAGAACTATAAAATAAATCGAAAAGAACAATAAAATATTTTCTATCCTTCATAACATAATTTATATCAGCTGTGGTCTCAGAGAACGTCATTTAAAAATTATTAGTTGATATTTTGGGAGCTGCAGTTTGGTTAACATTCAGCTTTATGGTTCCTTACCTTCTTCTCCAGGAAAGATGGTAAGAAAAAAAAAAAGGTTTTCAGCATTTCCAAATCGAATGACTTCTATGAAAGAAAGGAATGAAGAGCTTATGAGCGTAAAATCGAGCTACTTTGCTGTATTTCCTTGTGCCTTCCTGTTATCTGCTGAAAGCGCTCTCTCGTTGTCTTGCAGTTTAAATAAACTCTGAGTTTAGTTTGAAATAAATTTTGCATCGCGACGCTTCCCCACTGATCCAAACAAGTGGCTAACATTGAGTTTTGACAACATTCACGCTGAAGCCTGGAAACGCTGAGTGAGGTGGATTTAATAATGAGAAAAATGAAAGATTCTTGACTTTCCAACCAGCTGGCTGGATCAGAGCCAATCGAGCTGGAAAACAACTAACGCTTTGACAAAACTGAAGGTTATGTTTTGTAGATTATGTATTAAGTTTAAGCCTGAATCTGCCGCTGCAAAGAAGGCATGTACATCCTTCAGTCTGAAACTTAACAGCTTAAACTCCACAAAAAGTCAGCAATGCTTTTCATGCCGTTTTCAAATATGGTAGAAAATGCAATACTGTCATTGTTTTTAATATTTTAGTCCTTAGTATCAACATACGCCCCTTTACTGCTTAACGACAAAAGGAAACTGTGGATACTTGATGTGTAATTTCCAGCACAGATTGAATGGATGCAGTGAATTGTGGACATCTATTAGACTAACAGGGGCTTTTGGCTCACACACACACACCGCTCTAAAACTCTTCGTCTTCCCTCGTCTTTCCTTCCCCACCGTGTCGTTCCTCTCGTCACCCACTCAGCGTTATCTCGAGTCTGGAAACCAGTAAATAAACGTGACAGTGCCGGACATCAACCAGATTGCTGTGGGTCCAGTTGGAGGTCGATGAGGGGCCTTCTGTCAACAAGGACGCCTCCTCTCAGCCTGCAAGAGGAATTTATTACCTCCTTGGACACGTTGAGCTAATTCCATCAGGGATTTTAACCGGAGGGGGGGACGGTTTCAGATTTACTGACTCTCCCACCCTAATCTCAGCTCCTTCTGCCATTGGCTGCTTCGTCCCCTGTGGGATCCAGAAAAGCTCGTTGAGTTTGCTTTTATGTCGGAGCAGGCTGTGTGTTTTATTTCTTTGTCTTTGTCATTTCACTATCCATATTTTTTTTTTTTTAAATTTGACTTGGGCTCCATTTCACAAAATCTCTACTTTCTCTTCATGTTTTTCGCAGCTTAGCAAAATGTAAAAAAAATGTCGCTGTTCAAATTCATTTCAGCATATCAGAGTATGAAGAAGCTTTTTCACTCTGCTAATCCTCTTATCACGTGTCGGTGCCAGCACTCAGGCGACCGTATTCAAGCGGCCAAAAACGCACGATTAACACTCTATTTTTAAAAAGGCATTAAAGCTTTAAGTTGTAACTCTGCTTTGCAGGTTTTCTGCTTCTCCTTTTAGAGGAGATTCTTATCCCGAAGGCAAGAATCCAGCCTCTCTGTATCCAGTCACGTCTTTGAAACTCTGCTGCTGGTTAGCTTTGATCTGAGAGAAATCTCCATGAGGCACCTCAACCTTAGAGCGTTGAAATCCCCCCCAGGGCGTCGCGAGTGCCAGCTTCACACCCAGGTATGACTTCTGCCTCCGCTGCACTTTGCAGTTATCGAGCGGCGGAGGGTAAAGACAGCTGAGTAGCTGCAGACGTCTTCTGGAGGGGTTGACCCACTTCCAGGCTCCCCCGCCCCCCAGGTTGCTCCGACACGCTGCGTTACTGAAGCAGCTCTGCAACAATCTGCTGAGCTGCAGCACAGCTCTGCATCCACACTGGGGAGATGCTGTCTGGATCTGTCTAATAAATAAATAGCATGTCTGTGGGTGTGTGGGTGTGTGTGAGAGTGTGTGTGTGAGTGATTCAAGGTCACTGTGTGCCTCTGTGCAGCTTAGAGTACCCAAGACCTTGAGTGGAGTCATTTTGAGCTGCTGGTTTTAGGGTAATACGCCAAAGCAGAGCAGGAAAAAAACACAAGATTGGCTGAATAAATGATCAAAAGCAGCTTCAGTGGCCTCACAAATTATTCTTATACCTTTTTCTGATTTTTAACATGACAAAAGATGTCAACGTGTGCTTTTGCTGCGTTTTAGGTCGACACAAAGTGCTTTATATTTGTGAAGCAAATTTTAAAAGGTTTTCTGATTCTCACATTTTTGTCATGAATTAAAATCTGAAAAGTGTGGTGCGCACATGTAACTCATTTTCATTTTGGACCTAATCAAGATCATGAATATTTTGAAAAAAAAAACACAATTAGCAAACATTAAATATTAATAAGTAGTTGTCTCTGCACTCGATGAAAACTTATTAAAATTAAATAATATTGAGCATCTTCTAAAACTGTGGTTGCTTAGTTTCATACAGGCAAAAACGAAGCAGTAAAACATAATATTTAAGTTTGAAGGCCCTAAATCAATTTAAAAGCAACGACCTTAAACAAATAAAACCAAACCAAGTCCTTCGCCTGCAGTTCGTTCTGAAGACGACTCCATGCCGATGGTGCTGCAAAATCTAAAACTTTTTAGCCAAAATCAGTGCGGATTGGATGATTTGGGTTCCTGCTGTTGTCGTCTCAGTTTCCACTGTCCCAAAATCAAAGACCAGCTTCCCTGTTCCTGCTGAAGAAAGGCAAACCCACAGGATGACGCGTCTCCCACCGTGTTTTACCATGGAGACGATGCATGCAGGGTGACGTGCAGCGCAGACCGACCCTAACCCTGCTTGCACTTCAGTCGCAAAAATTACAAACTTGATCCTCGATTGAGTCTTGTGGTCTGGAAGTTGAGGTTTAACTGGGACTTCTGGTCTGAGACTCAAGTTTTATTGCTGGTTTTCATCTCATATAATGACGAGTGAAAAGAAGCCAGTAGAGCTCCAGACTTTATGAGCCGTTAAAATAAATCTGTTTATTTTAGCTGTGCCCTTTTGTGAACCAGATGATTCGATGACTGAAGTTTATATCACTGGTTACTGACTTGAGACTTGACTTGGACTTGAAGCCCGTTTCACGTTTTATGGAAGAAAAAAGTCTTTAAAATGATGCTTTATTTACGTTACGCTTCACAGTTTAGCATTAACTGTCAGTTAAAATCCCAATAAAACGTCAAAATGGCAAAAACAGGAGGAATACAAGTACTTTTGCAAGACGCTACACAACCGCAGACAGCTGTGTTAAATATAAGTTACAGGAGGAAGATTGTACTACAGAGGTTTGCACAACTAATTTTGATATTGATCAGTCAATTGGACTAATAAATAGTCCAATAAAACATTTACAAATGGACTCAACCTTTTTCTCCAGGGCACGGCCATTATTTAATTGCTGCTGCAGCAAAGTTGGAACAATTGAAATGTAAAACCGACGTTTGTTTTTATTTGTTTCTGACTCTGATGATTAAATGTACTCGTGGTATTTTCCAGAAAGCTTCTCAGGATCTGTGCTTTGTTCCCAGGGATCCTGGCTGCTCTGCATTATTTATATGCGCAGTGGCAGAAGATGGCTGCATGACCTGGAAAGGTCAAGCGTAAAACCTGAAAACGCTGCCTAAAAAGAGAAAGAAAAGAAATGCTTTCCATGAACCTTCTGCTTGTTTGGCGCATCTGTAAGACAATGTGGCGTCATCTTGAACACACACGCTAAAATGTTTGCATCTTTTAAGACCTCATAGTTGGTGTTCAGGTGCTAATCTTCCAATCTTTCAGTAGCATCATTATCAAGTGATATTTTCAAATCTCCTGTCAACTTCAAACATTTTTAAACTCAAAGACACATCGAGCTGCTGGATGAATGACTGCCCTGACACCCAGCAGATGTGGGAAACCTCAGTTTGACACCGAGCAGCTGGACAAAGCGCTTTATGCAGCGATTGAAGCCGTGTTTCCCTCCAGGTTAGGGAGGGAAGCGGCGCTGAGTGAAGACGAGTCCAGACTGACGGGAGGGACACTCCTCCGGAGCGGGGGTGGAGACACTCACTCGGTCATGGACGTTGGACGCAGAGATTTAAGTCAGATTACCAAACAAGCACTCACAAGCTTTCAGACACATCAGCCTCTCCTGTGCTCACAAATGCATGAATGTGTACGTCAAGGGGATTAGCACACATTATAAATCACATTTGTTTGGACATATGTGCAAATACACATTTTTTTCTGGTTAGACTCTTTTTACTTCAAATTGTGGTTTACCAGAAGCTCCTGCATCATATGAGATGATCAGGAAAGGTGAACTTTCTTCCATCTGTATTTATTTAGATTCTCAAACCTCCGTCAAACTGGGTCATGGGGGTGTTTTTTTTTCCTCCCGCTGTGTGTTCATCAGCCTCTCTCCGAGTGTAAGCAGTCATGCTCAGTCCGATATCTATCAGGCTCCCCGACCAGTTTCTGTTTGGATTACAGATATGGATCCACACAGGCGTCGTAGGTTCAGATTCAGGCCTCAGTCTCAGAGTGTTGTAAATTATTTGGCCTGATTTTGGTTCACATGGCACATTTTTATTTTTGGCAGCACTGACATGCTCCAGGAGAATCAGTCGTAGATGTTTGTCAGGCGTTTGCTCGAAGCCTATTGATTTTTCCTGGAGCCGGCAACAGGTTGCTGTTTCTTTCTGAACCGATCTCTCCTTCTCGCCGTCTGCACATAAACGGCGGCCGGCAGCGTCGAGCGACCGGTTGATCGAAGCGGCACGCTCGGCTGCAGGTTTATTTCGCCGTTTGACGTCACTCTGTTTTCCCAGATGAGCAGGTGCTGCGGCGTGTTGTGCTGTGTGATCACATGTAACTGCTGGGTCCGCCGAGGAACGCGCAGTCGCCATGAAAACTGTAATTTGCGGCTCTGGGGGAGATCATTAGGAGGGTGAAAGTGCAGCCTGCTGAGTTCAGCACCATATTATGTTCAATCAACACAATAATGACTTATCACAGGGTCTGCTGTATGAACCGCTGATGGAGGAAGAACACTAATGCACCACTTTCTTTCTTCCATGTGTCAATGTTGAGAAAGTACCAGTCAGGACTTTTTTTTTTTAAATCGCTTTCACTGATCTGATTCAGTTGAAATGGCGTTTGCTGACACCGATCCAAATCTGATGCTTGGGACTAAAATCAACTGCATGTTTTCACCCAAAGAAAATAAAAGGATGTTTCATCCTGTGGGATTTGTGATTATTTCTCCATTTTAATTCATTAACTAATGGCATGCCACAATATCAGCTTCCATGGCAACACAGATTTTGTCCTAACAGGAGTTTCTCCAGGACATTATCTTGTTTCTAAGCTTGTATGTGACTTGACAGACAGCTGCGGTCTTCAATAAATTCACTCTGGTTGGACTCTGCTCGCGACTAAAACGCCTCCAGTGTGGCTCCAGTTAGTCGACTGAAATCAAACGTTGCTGAAAAAGTTGTTTTCGTGCTACAAAAACTTTGTGCTTTGCTTTGAAAGACGTACAATTCAATTCATTTTGGCCCCACGGCTTTCGGGGCTTTCGGCTTTGAGCTCACACAGTTGAGCTCAAAATTATTCATACCTCTGCCAGATTTAGACAAAAGCAGTTTTGAAGTCTTCCAATCCAAAAGGAGATGATTATCTGCCAAAGGAGATTAAAATAATGTCCAAAGGATGTATTTTCTTTTTCAAATTTCGTTAAAAATATCAAGTTCTCCTTCGTCCACTCTTTCTCAATATTTATCCGGAAACATTTAGACAATTTTTCATAGAGTTCATGACGTGTTTTCTGTATATTTCCACTGTGACTCTAACAATTCATCTTTTGCAATGAGCTCAAAGTCTCAAGGGCGGAAGGCCTCCTCGCCATCACCCTAATTTATAGCTTCCTCCACAAATTGTTCAGCAGATTCGAGACGAGAGTTTGCTCGGGTCTCTAAATGATTCATTATTCTTCCTTCCTTTCACAAAGAACATGTTGGTCAAATTCAATCTGACATTGCTGGAAAAGATTAGGAAGACTGTTATTTAGTAATTATTGTGACTGAGATATGGATTAAATTACAATATGCAATATTCCTGTGGTTTGTTTACATTCCACGTTTTTTTGGGGGGTGTTGAAACAGAGAAGCGGCAATAGTTCAAAACCAATTACCTTATTTAAAAAAAAAAAGCTCATAACTGTTTCTAAAAGCACATATTTTCAGCTTAAGAAAAATCAGGTGAAAGTTAAGGACACACGCTTTGTTCAGTAAATAAGGATAATCCTGCAAGTCTTCCGTTTAATCAGATCTCAAACAAAACATGAAGTCATTCCTGGCCAGTAAAAGCCCAACTGGTGCATCTCTGCTAAATAATTTTGCTAAACGTGTCCGTTTCCATCTCTCAGGTGTTGCGAGTGCAGCGCCTCGCTCTCCCACTGGTATTACGAGAAAGATGGACGGCTGTACTGCAAGAAGGACTACTGGGCCAAGTTCGGGGAGCTGTGCCACGGCTGCAACGACCCGATCACCACCGGCCTCATCATGGTAAGAGCAGCCTCGTCGCTCAGCCCCCCTGCTGGCTCTTCGTTTGCCGATGAAACTCAAGTTACACCCGAATACACACGTTTTTGTCGGCCCGGTTATTGTGTGCCAACATAGGTGGACGCGCGCCAGACCTGTAACTGACCCTGATGGCGTTAGCTGCTCTGTGAGATTGTTTTGCCAGAGCGCCGCTGACAGAAACGGCTGTTGTCTGGGCAGGAAAAGCAGATCAGGTGGACGACACATGTGGTCACAGATAAACAATCGCCTCCTTCTGCTGAGAAGTGATGCTGCATTATTCAGAAGACAAGATGCCAACATCAGAGGAGACTCGTGAAAAATGACACATTTTTTAAAGCTTGAGAGAACTAATATATTTATTTCATAAAGTGTTTAAAGAGCCTGATGTGGATTTTGGTAGCAAGCAGCAAAGACCGTTTTACAACACAAAGCAAACTAAATAACAACTCTGAGCTGATTTTCCATTGGGGTATTTTTAGCTTTTTTAATTGGAAACTTAATTGAAAAATCTGTTTGTTTGTTTTTCTGTGTTTTCATTGCTTAAGAAGATTTTCCTGTCCACATGATAACATTAGAAATTAGTCATTAGATGTTTTTTTTTTTTGTAGTTTGTAGCTTTCCTTATTGTTATTACTCTTCTCTAAAGCAGCAAAAGTTTAGCATGTATCTTTGTCTTTCTTCTAGTTTGATGTTTTCGTCTCTTTGCAGCTTGGCAGTTATTTATTTGATAGCTAATCTTTTTACAAAAACATTGTAAATAATTTAGGAATCTGGTCTATTGCATGTTTTAAGAGATTATTAAACATTTGAGATGTTTTCAACTAAACATGTCCCTGGATCTGCACAGGGCTAACTTCGGTGCTGTTGACGTTTTCCTCCTTTACTCCTCGTCTGGATGTTTTATATTACAACCAGAGTCATTAAGATGAAACATTGCAGTCAGTCAGGTCGATGTCGTGCTCAGCTTTGCTGCTGCAGATGTTTCTGCCTGACTGCGTTAATATGCTGCTAAATTCAGGGCTAGCTTGATTAAGAAAACTGTTTCTGACAACAAGACACCTTAAATGTGTGTCACTTTATTATTTGTTTCTAAATATTCAGCACATGCAACTGCTTCTTCACTGTGCTCCTATCTTGCTTATGTTCCCCTGGGAGAAAGCTGGATAAAGATCTGGGCTAGTATGTTTATTTTCGGTTTTCTTGACTTGTTGATATTTCACTCTAAAAGATTCCAGTGCTGTTTCAATATGAGGATTTTTTTTCACAGCTTCGTAAATGTAGAGCGTTGCTTTTAAAGGCCATAAAATTGAATGTCTAGTGTTTTAGCTGCACTCTTGCTAACTCTCCCAAACATACAGGCAGATCTTTTAAGATACGTAGCGGCACACAAATCAGGCTAGATGGCTCATCCAGGGAATCGCAGCAGTAAATACGGTCTCTCTTGGCAGTAACATTGTAAAGAGTGAAAAACACTAAGATTGTTTTAAGAGAAGGTAGGAAACATCATATGGACACCCTAAAATGTAATTTTGCAAACCTAAATTGGATCAAAATTTATGCTGTGATTTGAAAAATATATATTTACCTGTGCAGCTTTTTTTCACTTCCTGCTGTCTGTGACATGACATCACAGACAGCAGAAACAAGCTCTTGTGGTGAAGTTTTGTCAAGCGCTCCGACACACAAGAGCCAAATCAAATACTTGGAATTTCTCTGGAATTGCCTGGATTAGCCAAACAATAATCCGACATAAACCAGGCAACGTTAAATCTGTAACTTTGTGTGCGAATGTTTGTAGCACTGAACTGGTTGAATATTATCAGAGTGGAAATATCACAACACAAACATGCAACAGTCCATTGCAAAAGCAGCTTGTTGGGACACGTATTGGACCTGTGGATGCATCGTTGTCCAAGCTGAAAGATTCTTGTCGTTGGGTGTTTCTGCAAATAAAATGATGAAGAACCAACAAATGCTGCACACAGTTTACAAAGCAGAATCTTGTTTATGCATCGACTTTTACAAATGTAGGCTGCAACTAGAGGTCAGTCATGAGAAAACTTTTGTTAGAAAATTTATTGATAATGTCTTTAAGACATTTCTGCTTACATAATGAAACTGATCAGAGCAGTGAAATATTTTTTTCCATGTGATCCTAACATACTTTAAATCCCACAGCTGGAATAGTTTCGGCTTCAGGAACTGAGATACTAGAGAATATCTAGTGATGAGGATGAAGAAGCCAGTGTGGAAAATAATGTCGGCTGATTGAGGAAATAATATGCAGAGGCCGTGTTATGGAAATGTGTCATGACCCAATCTATTGAGTATGAAACGTAAATGCTGAGCAGTTTGGCCACCAGCTGATCGGGGCCAGTAAAACGTAGCTCATGTTAATCGCGGTTAACATTTGTGGCTGTGCCGAATCACAATGGCTCATTTCACATTTTCTGGACTCGTTGCTGAAAAATGATGTCTGCGCTTTTGTTCTACAAAACGTTTAATAACCAACTGAGGTGATGGATTGGTCTGCAAAAGCGAGATTTAATCATTTGTTCACCGACTGGTGTTCGTTTGAGATGAATCATGATCCCTGCTTTTCTCTAAATCTTGGTGTACTGCGTAGATTAGCATTTGCATTATCTTCAGACAGATTGCCCTCTGCAGTGCAATCTCAGTGAGAGTCTCTGAAGTGAATGAATTAGGCAGAGAGATTGCTTCTTCCCTCTTCTCCGGTTTATTGGCCCTTTCACTCTGCAGAGTCACTGATTGACCGCCGCTGCACTTTAACAGATTTGACATCAGCCACTCGATCTGCACTGCCGAGGCGGCCGCATCAGTCGCGTTGCCTCGCTGACGCTTTCGCCAAGGTCAGAGCCGCGCGGCTGAACTCGTTGGGCTCCGGAGAGAAACGGCCCTATTTTATATATTCGCTGATGAAACACAGTTGTCACAGTGAGTCAAAACAATTTCATGAGGCAGCGATGAGTCAGAGAGTGCAGAGACAAAATCTACACACCCGGGTCAGTTTGTTGGAAATGGAGCGACGAGGAGCTTCGTTCTCATTTCACATGATTTCATCAAAGCTATTTTTTGCTATGTCTGTCACCCAAACTAAGTGGGGATTTGCATTAATTTGACCTGTTATGTCAGAGTTGTTTGCTTGTGGCAGTGGGGTTTCTGGAGGATTAGCGCAGCTTCAGAAGACTGCTTGTCATGTTTTGAGGAGCATAAATCATACAGAGTATCCGTCATGCATCTATCTGTGTTTCCACTGAAATGCTCGTCTCGTTGCGTGCACTGACCTCACTGTAAACACACGTTTTGAGCTGTTTTGCCTGTGTTGTCCGGGTTTACGGAGCACTAACTGTGTTAAATATGTTTCTTTCCCAATCAGTCGCTCAATTGGTAATCAGAGCCTTCAGTAATTAACATTTTTATTCACTCTGAGATTGACTCACTAATGATTCAATGGAGCAGAAACAAGCAAACAAACAAGTCTAAAGGTAAACAAAATCGCAGTAATTACACATTATTGACGAGACGTCTGAGCTCAGGAAACTTGACGTAGCAAATATTAATTAAACTCGTTGACGTTTAAGTTTACCAGGAGGATTCTGGTGTCTCAGGAGTTTAAGGAAAATTTCTGATTTCCAAGAATTAACAACAGTCTGAGGAAGAAAAGAAAAAGAGGAAGATGAGGTCAAGACCTCAAAACCATCAGGACTGATTTTTACACCAGAACTTCGACTAAATAAATGAATGAATGAATTATTTGTGATTCCACATCTGATTGTTGCCTCACCCTGAGGGCCAATCTGTGCAGAAGCAGAGAGGAGGAGAAACTCATGCAACACTTTGGTTAAATAAACCGTTTATAATAGGCAGCATAACGACAATGCCACAATATTTCAGAATCTTTTCCGTTCCAATGAAGGTTTTCGTCATTGGTGAAAGAAAACCCCAGTTTGTTAAAAGCCTATAGAAAATAAATGAACCATTTAAAAAAAAAATGTTCTACTACTTGCAATTATTGGTTGAGTTTCTCTCCAATTGTTTCTATGAATCAACTGCTTGCTTAGGCGGTTGTTTTGAATATTTTAGTACAACAACCACGTTGCATTGTGTTGACTGACTGAATGAGCCTCTTGTTCTCTGCAGTGTCAGCACTGGGTAAATTGGGAGTAATTCAGCCAGAGAAGAGGCTTTCAGTTATTTACAACCTTCGACTGATTGATGTGCTGAGCTCAGAGTTAGTTGATGTAATTCAAGTTCTTCTCCTTTTCCATCTTTCCTGCTGTCTGTGTCTAATCAGTCACTCAGAAACAATCAATCTGCAATAATCCAAGATATCTAAACGTTTAGTTCAGAGTCAGGCCACTAGTAATTCAACTATTTTAATAATATATCAGTGTTTTTTGGAATAAGCGTTTCTATTTTTTGAGTAATCATGTCTATGCAGTGTAAATAAAAAAAATATAAAAAAAAGCAGATTTCTGACATCTTGTCTCTGATTTTACTTTTTATAAATATATGTTTGATTAAAATGAACGTTGTTCTTTTGTTCTATGAACTACTGACTACGTGTCGCTGAAATTCCAAGCAAAAGTTAACATTTTGATTTTATTTGCAGAAAAAACCGGAAAAAAAAAAAAAGATGCAGCGCTTTCAAACCTCAAATTATGCAAAGAAAACAAGTTCATACTCATTTAGAAACAACAACACTAATGTTTTAACTCAGAAAGAGTTCAGAAATCAGTTTTTGGTGGAACAACCACGAGTTTTTAAATGCTGCTTAGATATTTTCTGTGAAACGTGACTCCTAATCATATCTGAAATGTGATTTTAGAACATTGTCACAATGCTGCTTTACATGCTACTGGATGTCGTTTGCAAGAAGCATAATTTACTGCCCAACGACACAGAACTGGAAGGGATTTGCTTTAAATTTTCCTAAATAGGTATTAAACCTTTTATATGTCTCTCATAATGGACATGAAGCAAAACAATTAGATAAATACCACAACACAAAATTTATGTCCACTTAGTGTCGAGTAAAAACTGCGGTGTACACTATTATTATTTAGGTATTAACAGCTAATATGACCATAATCAGGTGTTTCTGTAGGACTCAAAGCTTTTAGCAGTTTTCTGTACTTTCCACTGCGATGCTTCACTGTCGGTTACTATCAATCTCTGGAGTTGTGCCAGTTTTGTTTTTTTGTTTCACTTTTATTATGTTGTTTTCTGGTGCAACAACATGTTCTGAACCAGGAGGAGGAGGAAATAAAGACCTTTGTGTGAAGCAGTTGAAAATCCCGTGAGGGCACTTTGTGTTTCAATATGAAACATGGAGAGCGCCAACATCAGGGAACGCACCTCTTTTACATACAGAGTCGTTTTCTGAACATTTTACAATAAAGTAAAAAGGGTCGATATATTAATGAGTGGGGTATAAATGTTTGCAGCAGTTTTGGGTTCACCCCAAACCATTGTTTGTCTTTGTTGGTTCAGGAATAATAGCCAGATGTTTTGCTGAGTCAACATTAAATGGAAAGTCCCAGATCGACGTTTGCAGCTTTCCGTCTCCCACCAGCGTTACGGCGCCGTGTGTGACTGGAAATCTTCCTACTGTTTCTGTGAAAACCTCCTGCTTGGTTTTGCCTCCAGCTGATCTCAGAGCCATGTGCTGTTGGGAAATCATTTTTCATCTTTTTGTGAGATTGTAGGAACTTCTTCAATTGTGCAACGTGAGGGATGAACGTGACTCGACCTCTGGGAGGTCGGAGGTCCTCATCGCGTACGGTCGGGAGGGTTCGACCTGCTGGACCTTTTCAATCAGCCCCGCGTCAACTGTATGGATCGGACGGCGTAATTTGATCAGCTTTTCCATTCGGTGCTTCAGTCAGAGACCCACATTGACTTGTCATTTCCTCCCATTGGCGTGGAAACTGTGACGGAAGCGGCAGCCGAAAGCGGCAGCCTCTGTAGGCTGAAATCCCCCCTGAGGTGGAGCTGTGGGCTGGTCTGGTTTCACTTCTGACCTCAGAAACAACAAACCTGACTAAACGCTCACTTTTGCTTTCACCATGCAAGTAATTGAATTTGAAGTCATGGGTTAGACGGTTTTTTGGGGGGGTTTTCGTCTTGATGAGGAAAATTCAGTAGATTTAAAAGAGAAGTGGAACAAACAAGCGGCTGCACGAAGTCATTCCTGTTTTGCAGCAGTTCTTAAGTCTTACATCATTGTGTCAGACCAGACAAACAGGAGCTTGACCGGCAAAACAAGCATAATGAGGCTTTATCGGAATGAAATAAAGGAAAAACGAACAACAATGCTTCCCTTTGTCTGGAGTCCAACTCTACAAAATAAGTGATTCATGAGACCCGAGTCTGCATCGGATTTAAATCGCAAAAACATTTATGCCTATCTGATGAAAGGAAGCCAATATGAAGTATTAATGCTGTCGCCTCTTTTAGCTGTTTGGTTGTCATGGAAACGTGTTGTATAGTACACACATTTCTTGTCATGCTCGCAGTGTGTGTGTTGTCATCTTAAGGGTGTGTTGGATTACTGTTGATTATTATCAACGGACATGTTTTGCACTTTTGTTTGGGGTTTTTTTTTAAAAAAAGAAGCTTTTTCTGTTTTGATTTTCTTTTCCAGAAATGTTGTGACGCTTCATAACACTGATTAACTCATAACACTGAGGTCGGGGGATTGAGTTAATCACTTAAGTGACGAACTTAAGTGATTACTCTAAGTTAATCACTTAAGAGTGAATCTTGGAACACCTTTAACTTATCAGCACTTAAAGTAAGGAGAAGAAAAGCCTTTAAATCCTTTAAATCCTGCACAATAGACTGTTATTAACAGAGTACAAAGTATGGAGATTACCAGCTTTTAGCTATGAAAAGAGACCTTAAAGTCTATTTTATCTATAAATCACCAAACAGTACTTAAATTAAATCTAATTTGAGCTTTCCAACCTAACTATAGAAAACCACTGAAAAAGAGAAAAGCTAATCATGGCATTTTGATGTGTAGCATAAAGCTCAACATTAATCAGTAAAAACAGAACAAACAGGTTTGTTTTGCTGGTATTGTGTAACTTTCCCAGTCCTCCTGATGCCGGCTCACAAAGTAAAACAGAAAGAAATCAAAAATGCGTTTAGCATCTCAGTTGTTTTATGGCTCATGTTTGTTTTAGATGAGATTGATTAGTCAAAGCTGCAGCAGTTGAGTCTCAGTGTGAAGAGACCTGAGACTCGGTGTTTATCCGTCATCCTTAATGTTTCCACATATAAAATATAAATGTTCAGTGAGGTTAACGTCATTGGCTGTCCAGGCTTCCCCCCTGTTGGTGTCTGGATGTCTCAGTCCAGTTTCTGACGCAGCGTCCAGAACTCCCACAGTAACTTAATGCTGGTCCAGCCCTACAGCCTGGACCATCACCTGGACTCTGTCTCCACCACTTTATCATGACAGCCAGCAGGAAGCACGCAGAGTTCATTGGACTTTCTATTAATAACCGCACGCTTCGTCTCCGAGGACGGGTCAGAACCCGCCGGCACGCAGGACGTGTTTCATTTCTGTGACCTGCACTGTACGAGTACAGGAAGAGAAAAGCATAATTAATTAGGTGTATTTTGCAGCACTAGTAACTGAATGTTTGCTTCACTTTCAAAGTATTTAATCCTGCTGAAAACCTAAACATGTGAGATAAAGAGGCCACTTATATTACAGTACTATTTAGAACCTTTCATTTTATTATATTTTTGTAACCAAAACATTAGCGCTTTTGTGCTTAAATATAACAAAGCTAATACCGTAGCTTGCAATGATTATGTGCTTTTTTTAAATTTGATTTGACTTAGCCAAATAAAATAAAAGCGCCACCTTTTCCAGCCACACTTGGATTTTGCTTTCAGAGATCTTGTGAGCCTTCAGGTTGATTGATGGTTTTATAAGTTTTCTCAAAATCTTTGGGTATTTTGTTTTACTTACTTTGGTGGTAAATGTGCCTTAAAAATTAGAAAAGAGAAAAGAGGAGACCAAAATAGAATTGACTAGTGATTAGAATCTATTTTCATCTCGATCAACCCTGACCAGCGTTCCAAATGGAAACTTGGCAATCGGTTAAAATTTTTTAATCCTTAAAAGCGCCACACTCAGCACTGACCTCCACAACCTTCACCGAAGACGCTTCGCCCTAGTGGACATGATCCAAAGTTCACTCTTTTTCACCATAATACGCTAAGGAAGTTGTATTTTCTATGACATATTGAGACATGTCTTTATGTCACTCAGGCTGCAAGAGAGCGAGAGAGAGCCAAACTTTGTTTTTTTTTTATCATTTTCAACCTTCAGTGTGTTTTATTGGATTCAAAGTGGTGCATAGTTGGGAAAAGCATACATGGTTTTTATATGTTTTGCAAATAAAAATGTAATAAAACGTAAAACTCTGTTTGCAACATAGATTGCAGACTTATATAGAGCTTTATTATGGCCCTCGTTACTGACGTCACTGCCGGGTTGTAGCCACAGCTGCCCTGAGCCAGCGGGACAGAGTGAGTTCAGAGTTTCGCAAGGCTTTCTCCTCTTGTTTTACTTTAAAGTTTGGTGGTTTTATTTATTTAGCAAGGCTTTGAAAATGACAAAAGTAGGCAAGTGGAGGACGTGCCTGCTCTCGAAACTACGGCGCTGCAGTATCACTAAAAAAACCTGAAAATCACAAAAACACTTTCATAGTTAGATTGCGTTTCTTTCATCTTTTGTTAAAAAAAAACTGGAGCAGTTTGTGTCTCTGTTTTGCAGTTTGTAGATCTTGTCGGGTCCCAGTTGACTCAAACCTGATCTGTTGTCATTTGGTTTTGTCTGAACGATTCAGAGGGTCGAGAGGCTTAAACAAAGAAAGAAACGTTCTTTTGAAAGATTAAGAAAAAAAGTAAATACATTTAAAAAAAAAAAAATACAAGAAAACCATTATCCCACATAAGTCTCAACATCCCAAACAGAAAGCAGGTCCTTTTGAAAGCATGAGAGGACGTTTCTAAAGACAACATCAGGGTGTGTGGAGGGTGTGTGTGCTGTGTAGGTGTGTGTGTGTTGGCAGCATCTGGCTGGCGCATGTACCAGGAGTGGGCGGGGCCAAACAGGAAACGATGAGGTCATTGCAAAAAGTAAGCGGGGAGAGGAGCACAGAGAGGAGAGGGATGGGTGGAAGAGCCTGGAGGAGGGACGTTGATTCAGAGATGAGCTCAGCTGCAGAGGCGTGGGCTGCTCTCTCTCTCTCTCCTCCCTCCGCCTGCAGCTCCGTGGCTCCGCTCGGCTTGGCCGCTGCCAGTGTTTTGTTGACAGCCGGGGGAAACGCTTCGCCTCGGTAGGATGAACTAGAGGAGCGAGGAGGAGACGCCGGCTCTCGCTGCCATGGTGGGAGACTTGTTTTTCTGGAGCTTCTGCTGTCTCAGGCTGTGGAGACGGGACAAGAAGGTGAGGAGCCGCCGCGCTCACTTCCTGGGTGCTCACCTTTCGGGTCCATGCGGCGGCAGGACGCGGGCCGGCTGACCGCCGGGTCGCTTTCCTGCACGCCTGTTAAAAAAAAAAAAAAAAAGAACGCTCAATTCAGTCCGTGATGCTGCATTTCGTGGGTCGTTTGAAAGTAACACTAGAACAACTGAGGAGACCAGTGCAGTTTCAGAGAAGTCCAGGTTTAAAGCTGTTTCTATGGGGATCCTCATTGTTTTCCTGCAGTGGATGTGGGAAGTCAGAGGCCTGTGTGTGTCCCACTGTGTCACTGTACTGTTTGTGGTGGGAGGGGGATTTCCATTCAGAGAGCATCACTGTGGCTCACTGTCTTCACTGGTTCCCTGAGTAGTTCCCACAGCAGCTTCTGGGCTCTTGGTAAACTTTGTTTGGACCCTCTCTCTGCTGGATCACAACTTTAATCATCTTTATGTGACTGTAAGCTGGATGGAGTCCTTTTGTCATGTTATTTTGTTTTATTTTCTTGGTATTTGTCAGGTTTTGCTCTTTCTCAGTGTTGTGTCCTATGCAGCTCTGTTCTTATTTATTTTGGGAATTAATGAACGTAAAGTTTATGGGACCAAAAGAGGTGAAGCAGATTAAAAGCACCAACGATTGAGTTTGCTCTCTAAATTCAGTGTTGTTAACATTTGGTGCTCGGGTCAATGCTGTTGTTATTTGTGCTCTTCTCTGGAGTCGGGTCAACTAGAATGAAAAATACTTCGAAACCTGCTGGTTTATTTTCATCCTTGGTTCCCCTTTTTGTTGCAGCTTATCTATTTTTATATAAATGACCGCATGACTTCATCTTTTTAAGGGTTCTCATATGTGCTCTGCTTCAGTCTGTTTTCCAATTGCAACACTTAATCGGCGAGGAAATTGTGAAATTACGTGGGGAATTTGAAGAATGTCATGGTCTGAAATAAAACCTCACTAAAACGGGAACTGAATGACGCGCTTAGAGACGTGACTAATGCAAACAGCAACTAAGAAATAAAAATAATGCATTTATGAATAACAAAAGGAAAAAAATCAATACATTAACTTCATCACCAAATACCTAAATTATTAAGAAGCATTGCATGTTATTCAATTTTTTTTTTTTAATTGACGATGGTACAGCCCAGTAGATGAGCCAGGAAGGTTGATGGTGTAATATTTAAATAAAAATTCAATTAAAGATGCAGCTCATAAACAGTTTATGAGCAAAAAGTTAAAATCTCAAACTGCCATGTTTTTGACTTTTGTGTTTTCCATTTTTCCCAGTTTACCAGAAGACAATTCTGTAAAACTGATCGACAACCTGAACTTTTGAAACGGTTTCGCTTTAGGTGGTTAATATCATGAAGTCCTCAGAATGATGCTTAAGGAATCGGCAAATTTCATTAGTTCTTACAAATGAAGAAAACTTTCGTGCCAAAAAGTGTTTTTGGAAACCAAAAACTTATCAAAGTGAAGACAGACAGCGTCTTGTCCAAACGTTTAGTACAGATAGGCAAAGGTTCTTGGCCATAACATGAATAATTTTCTTATTCTTTCATTTTTAGTTGTGTTTAATTGGACATTTTTCACATAAAATTATTGCATTAAAACAAAGCAACGGAAAATTAATTTGTTAGATCATGGAAAGTAACCAGCAAGTCAAGGCCTTATGAAAATATAAAAATCTGTTTTGGTTAGCAAAAGTCTGACCAGTTAAACCTCTAAGGACAATAAAGTAAAAAAAAAAGAAACTGTTTATGTTTAATTAAATATCCTGAAAAACATTTCTGACTGTTAGTTGATGCAAAGGTTGTGGAAAAAGTGTTTGGTTCGCAGTAATAAAGTCGATTTGAATGCAAAACTCCCCCACTGATTTTATAAATTAGCTTTTCATTTCATCCTCAAGGTCATTAATTTGTGGTAGAAACGTATAAAGATCGCCTTGTTGTTGTGCAACAGTGTGAAATGTTTGCAACGTGTGGACTCACTGGACCGGGTGGGGGGGGACCAGAACAGTCTGTGTTTGTTGTTGGAGGCTGATTTTGGTCAGAGATGGAGATAAAATGAAGAACCACAGTCAGAAGCGTGATGATGAGCTCATGCACATTCGATTCACCACAGACAGTCGGTAACATCCGGAGGAACCAGACATGTGACTCTGTTTTAAGAAAGATTCCAATTAGTTTTATTTCAACTAAAATACGTGAGTTCTCTTTATCTCCCTGCTTTGGGAAGGAAGGATGTGTTTTATGGGAAGGGAGCAGCTGTCTGTCTGTAGATGGGCGTGTGTGCCCACATGGCAGACAAATGGCAGCCTCAGTGACAGGCTGAGTCGAGCCGACACCCTCCACGTCTCTGTCCAGCTGTCCTCTCTTCCTGTCCGCTCCTTCTTTGCACCTAACGTGACGCAGGCGCGGAGAGGAAATCCACATATATCCATAATCAAATGTGATGCCCAAAATAATGAATGGAAAGTTGTTTTCCTTCTTCCTCCATCGTGTTCAGATCTCAGCTGTCACACGCGGGTCAGTCCAGGTCAGACCCAGGCTCTATTTTATGAATTTATTTTAGTTTTATGCTCTGATCCTACAGGTTGGTTATTCTCTGTTCTGTGAGGCAGATAAAAAAGAAGTGCACCACGTCAGGTTGTTGTTGTATTAAGGTCACAACAACAGCCTTCATTGTCAAGGTGTTTTTTTTACAGGGAGTATTTATTAAAAAACACTTTGTTTCTGTGAAGCCTGTGAGTTATCAGCTTGTGTTGACCCCTTTTCTGTCCACTTTTGGTATCACTTCTGCTTTAGAGGAGCAGCTGTTACTTCTTTTTCTTGGGAATTTTTAATTTTTTTTAATGTAAACTCCAGTTACTGATCAAATTAGTTGATGATTATTTCAGTAATTGATCTATACAGTTAATTGTTTCTTCCCTGGTTTTGTCCTAATCAGGTCAAAGTGTGTTTTTGTAAAAGCCATAGTGTGCGCTACAGAAAGGAGTCGGTATAGCACAGTTTTGTAGTTAATTGGGATCTTACTTTATGTCATAACAAAGACATTGGAAAACAACTTAAATGACTAACATTAGCAACAGAGCTAGCATTATTATTAACATTGTATTTTTGTGAGGAAGGGCAAGCAAGAAATTGACCAATTACAGTCACCAGTCAGTTTCTCATGGTATCTCTATTTATTTGGGTGATTTAAATGCTTTAATTTGAGGCTTTTTTTTTTTTTGCTTCAGGACTCAGTTGAGGACAATTCAAACTGGCTGTTGTGGCCTTTGTGTTTTTTATTCTGCAGAAAATCTAAATTCACCACATGTAGGGTAATCAGATGGATTTAACCTCATTGTCTTGTATGCAGAACTCCCTTGTTAGTCGTCCTGAACGTCATTAGCAATGCAGATCATGGCAGTTGATTAGATCTGTTGAAGGGTTGGGGGGGAAAAAAAAACCCCAAAACAAATCTGCCTCTGAAGGCTAAAACTGAGCTCGGCCCTCGGGGGAGGAAACGGCTCTGCTGGGCTCAACCTTTGGCGCTGACCTCTGTTGCTCATGTTTAACCATTGGGTCCTCATTAAGTGTTTGAGTGGGCGCGTTATTTGCGTTGACGGGCCACCGATTTACCTGAGAGAGTTGAAGGAGGTCGTTAAGGGAGCCGTTAATCAGTGCTTTCAGTCCAAGAGTCAGCAAGAAGGTGCAAGCTTATCTTAAAAGGTGCTTAGTAAGTTGTTTTTTTTTTGTTTTTTAAAGAATGTTTTAAATAAATAAATGTCACAAACAGTTATTGTACTGCAGACGGTGCACTTTAAGTGCTTGTTTTCTCCCCAGCACTGCACTTAAAGACTTGTTTGATAGTTTTAGCTGTTTCCTTTGTGGAGAGCAATCAGAGACGTGAACCCCCAGCAGAGCAGCATCCACACCTCTTGTCAGCGTGAATTATTTCCTCATGCCCTGCTCTGTTTTTATAGCAGTAATTCAATTTCACTTCTTGTTTACAAAACGGCCCCCAGCTGCCACAGACATCTGGCTGCTGCAAACTCGATCTCGGATCTTGCAGCTCCGCTTTAACCCCGGTGACCGAACCTCACCCTGCTTCCCTGATCGGCCATAAAAACCTCACGTGGCTTGCAACCCTCCCTGCTCTTCTTGTCAGCAAGTTGCTTTTTTTATTTGAGCAGTGAAACAAGCAAACACCTTGACTAGTTTGAAGAAATAATTAATTTTGTATGTTTTTGTTTGTTTTCCTTCCCCCTACAGGTCGCAGGAGAGCAGAAGTATCACCCAGAATGCTTCAGCTGTCTGAACTGCAGGGCATTTATCGGTGATGGAGACACATACGCGCTGGTGGAGAGATCCAAACTGTACTGGTGAGCATCCAGTTAAAACCTTAACCTTCAAGCGTCGAAATGGTTAAAACGATGCTTTTGAATCATTCACGATGGAGACGAGACGGCGTGAGCTTCGTGATCCCGTCTACGTTTTGTGCATTTGCTCAAAGCCGCGTTTCCAGCAGGGATGTTTGAGTGTGACTGTCACAAGACGCGCTCTTTCAAGCAGATGATTGAAAATGAAGCTCCCAAAAGCTTCAGGCGCTCTCCAGTCTCTTCCATCGCGGCGGCATCTCGCCTCGCAGGGAGATACTTTTACCTTGAGTCATGACCCAAAAAACAAATAAATAAAGGTCATTCAGCAAGTAACGCAACAGCTGTGATGATCACCATTACTGAGTCATCCTGAGATCAAACGAGGCCGATAGTTTCTACCGACATTGAGTTTCGACAGTCAGCTTGCTTAATAGGTTTTCTACAATTTAAGTTGAAAATAAAATTACATACAGAGCAATAAATGTAGATCATAAATTACTCTGTGATCATAAATTAGGTTAAAGCACAGAACTAAATCCCTAGTAGGTGAATTCCCAGCAAATTTCTTATCCACAAAACGTCTCGTTTGTTGGCTTTCGAAACCAAGTTGCTCACGTTGAAGGTCATCCTCCAGACAATGACTGCACAGTGAGCGCCATGTGCTGGAGCCGGATCTCATCAGCAACATGTGACGCTTGCAACACAGATGCAACGAGAGCTCGGCTTTCTTTCACGTGGTTTCTTCGCTCGACTCAAACCGTCGCTCGTATTCCCCGTCTCTCTTCTGACTGCAGCGGCCACTGTTACTACCAGACCATCGTGACGCCCGTGTCGCTGCCGGACTCGCCGCACTCCCGGATCCCGCACACCGTCACGCTCGTGTCCATCCCCGCCTCGGGCGAGGGGAACAACGGATGCAGAGGGCGGGGCTTTTCTGTGGCGATTGACCAGCCGCTCAGCCCCACCAGCGGCTTCAGCCCGGAGCATGGACGCACCGTCAGGGTGTCCCAGTGAGTGTCAATCGTTTTATATTTCATTTATTTTACTTTATTCTTTGCACATCTCTTAACTACAGAAAAACCATTTTCCTTCTACTTCTCAACTTTGCTCTGTTTTGGTTCCATCCTTTTGTTTAAATGTGCAGAAGAGTTCTCATTGTTCTGCTGTCTTGCATTAACTGCAGAGTGGATCCTGACTGCATCAGCCCAGACGTGAAAAACTCCATCCATGTTGGGGACAAGATCCTGGAAATCAATGGGACGCCCATTCACAACGTTCCCCTGGATGAGGTAGAAACTGCCTTCAGGATCGTTGTTGTTGCAGCTGTTTCAGTGAAAAGAGAGCCGGGTTGTGCTTTCTCGTGTTCGCTCAGTCCACTCTGATTTTTGGTCTTCATGTCAATCTGCTCTTTTCCTCCAGATCGACCTGCTCATCCAGGAGACCAGCCAGCTGCTGCAGCTCACCATCGAACACGACCCCCACACTCAGGAGGCAGGTTCCTCGGAGGCCGAGGATCAGGTGGACGGCTGCCTGTCCACCCCGGTGTCGGACGGCCCCAGCCCCACCCTGCCGATCACCCAGGCCCCCAACCCTGACATCAGCAACCTGAAATCACGCATAATCACGTAAGATTAGCTGTTTTTTTTTTGTTTTTTTTAAAAAAACACAAATGTAAATTATGCATGTGCAGTGTGGACTGTAGTCAGATCGTCTTCCTCTCTTGTCTCTCTCAGGCGGAGCTACAGCATTGATAAGTCACCGGGCTCCAGCAACGCAGCGTCACCCGTCTCACACAGGAAGGACATCAATCGGTCAGAGTCGCTCCGGGTCGTCTCCAGTCGGACTCACCGGATCTTCCGCCCGTCTGACCTCATCCACGGAGAAGTCCTCGGGAAGGGATGCTTCGGACAAGCCATAAAGGTAACCCCTGTCTCTTTATGGCACCTTTCTGCCAAATGTTGTGGACATTTTGTCACTTGTCGTGTCGACATACGGATGACTGAACTCTTTGCGGTTAACACTCTCCCTTCCTGTCGCTCATCTCTGTCTGTGTCATGTTGCAGGTGACGCACAAGGAAACGGGGGAGGTGATGGTGATGAAGGAGTTGATTCGCTTTGACGACGAAACACAGAGAACTTTTCTGAAAGAGGTGAGTGCAGACCTTATAGGTAGTTCAGCGGTTTAATGTAGAAGTTTCTGTATGTTCACAGTTAGTTTTAGCAGCAGCGAGGAGCACTTTCAGGGAATAAGCGTCGCCTTGCATAACCTCTGGTAAAGTTTAAGACGGGGAGTGCTGGCATTCTCTTCTCCCACAAGGGACAAATTTTTCTCTCCCACACAAAACCTTAAAGCCTCCCTAGACTCTTAATTCAAGTTTAATTATAACAGAAAACAAATATTTGGACTTCTGTTGGACTATTTTATCCTTTTCATAAAACTAATGTACTGAAATTACAATTAAACGTCCCTTTAATAACAAAAAGAATGTTATTCCTCTTGAAGATTTTCACCTTAAAGATATTATATTGGGATTTTATCTGGTAAAACAGCATAAAGTACTGCATTGTTGTAAAGTTAAAGTAAAAATACTTATCTAAAGAGGTAGTTGTGGACTTATTTAGTCCCACTAAGCTACTGGGACTAAATAAGATGAATTTGCTTGAAACCACACCGACCCATCGTGGTTCTGGTTGCGAGTCGTCGTCTGATTGGAAATTAAAACGTCTACCCCACAACGTTTCAAGTTTAATTCGTAACAGATTTTTTCCTTTGGAAAACCCCCGCCTCATTTCTCTTCATAAATTGTGAGTTTCTGGTTTTAACATGGCAAAATAGAAAAAGTTTAAAGAGTACGGACACTTCCTTGAGTCTGTGTCCGTTGTGTTTATTTAAATAGCAAGCAGACATCCAAGAACGCAGGATGCAGTCTGAATTTGGCCTTCTGCTTAGTGGTTCATCCTCAGTTTTGAAGCCTCAAGCTCCTCTTCACCAGTGTTTCTGTGTATTTGTGTGTGTGGTCGCAGCTTTTAGTAAGCGCTTGCTTGGTGCTTTCCCCTGCAAGCCTCACATTACCAGGTCTCTTTTAATCTCGCTTGCAACAGGAAGACAAATGTTTGGTGTAATTGTAGCCCTAACCTCTCAAGCAGGAACAATGTCCAGTCTGGGAAGTCTGCAGTTGTGGCACCATTTGTAGCATCCTAATCAGTTAAAAGCTACATTAAATGTGATTAAATGAACAAAAGTGTTTCCTGTACTCAAGTCTTAGCTTGCCTTTTGCTTTGGATGTTTATCATCCTATGCAACATTATATAAAACGATTCAGGCTGACAATACTGTTGACCTTGGGGGGGGTTTTTGTTTTGCTCCATAAGTGAGTTGACTGAGTGTTTATCCGTCCTCAGGTGAAGGTGATGCGCTGCCTGGATCACCCCAACGTGCTCAAGTTCATCGGAGTCCTGTACAAAGACAAGAGACTCAACTTCATTGCAGAGTACATAAAGGGAGGAACCCTGAGGGAAATAATCAAGAAGATGGTAAGAATGACATGGGATCTGGTTTTCTCACCCTAAAAAGTTTTGTCTCCTGAAAACTAACATTTAAGTGCAATTTCTGTTTGCAGGACAGTAACTTTTCCCTGGAACCAGAGGGTCAGTTTTGCGAAGGACATTGCTGCTGGAATGGTGAGTTCAGAAACTGAGAGGTCAATCTGATTTCAACAACAACAGCAGCACAAGGTGCAATTCCCTCTGCTGCCTCCCTCTAGTGGTCAACTTGGAGCAATACAAGCCTTGTGTCTCGCTAAAAGTGTTCAGAAGCATGCAAACGTCAGCTTTTTTTTGTTTTGTTTTTGTTTTTCTCAGAATGAATGCAACTTAATATTACTTTTCTGCTTTGAGGCAACTTTTGATTACCCCGTTTAATTTATCATTTTTATTTTCCCTCTCCCCTGTTTTATCTGTCTCTTAGGCATATTTGCATTCAATGAACATAATCCACCGGGACCTGAACTCACACAACTGTCTTGTCCGAGAGGTAAGGAACGTTTCCTCCACTCAAATATGTCTGTGCTTACACACCTTTATTGTTTAAGTTTGTTAATATTTTGTGCACTGATCTTTTCCCATGCTGAGAAACAGTTTAAAATGTAGATTAATTTTGCTTGATCTAACAGAAGAAAACATTATACATTAAAAAAAAAAAGGCATCTCTGCAAACCTTGAGTTAAAAAATCCCAGCCACTTTGCTAACGCTCAATGTTTTCAAGCTTATATCTTGAGTATCACACTTGCTAACGGCATTTGTTGGAATATCTGCTCATTTAGGACCACACTGTGGTGGTGGCAGACTTTGGCCTGGCTCGGCTCATGGTGGACGATAAATGTGAAAATAAGCTGACGCAGGGAAAACTGTCGGGCCTGAAGAAGCCCGACCGCAGGAAGAGGTACACGGTGGTGGGAAACCCCTACTGGATGGCTCCGGAGATGATTCATGGTACGATGCACAGCAGAACATGTGGGAATCCAAACAATCCTGACTTTCTCTGCTGATCTATGCTAGTAATTTATGCACTGACATTATTTTATGTCCTGTTTAGGCAAAAGCTACGATGAGAGAGTGGACATCTTCTCCTTTGGTATTATGCTATGTGAGGTAAGTAACAGTTTATCTTGTATAGAACTAATGTGCAATAAACCTAAAACAAGCAGATAAATGCTTTTATCTGCTTGTTTGGGATAAGCAACCTTTCCCTGCCAACCAAAAGATGCATCAGTTTATAAAAGATAATTTCCTTCGTCGGATATTTAGGATCACAATGCGACATCCTTGCAATCAACCCGACTTTTCAGGCAGATTTACCAAAATGTCTCAAATGGAGGCTTTAAAGCAGACGGGGGAACCACCCTGCTGATAGAAGGAGACGTGATTGATGCTTTTTAATAGTCTGTCCAGTGGCTGGCAGCTCCGACTGAGTACTGCTGTGTTTGGCTGACTTTTTCAGACCCTTTAAAAATAAAAAGTTATTTTCCTCAGAGCACGTACCTACCAGAGTCTGTGGTCCGCCGCTGCCGTAGGACAACTGCAAACCGCTCCGTCCTTCTGCACAGGAAGGAACGGTTGTCCGTGGACGCAGTAATTAGAGGCGGTACCAAGTGCACTGAGGGAAACCACGCTGCCTCGGTAAAGGGCCTCATTTCAGTCGGTGTCCGGCAGCAGAGTTTGCGAGGCAGAAAGTTAGGCTCATCTTTTTTTTTTTTCCTTTTTTGTTGCGCTTGAAAAATCTGCCATTTTGGCGACTTTTGATGGATTTTGTCAACATTTCAAACTCATTAAATGCAATTTCCATTTCATTTTTATGAGGAAATAGTTTCACTCTGCCAAATTTCAACGTCTCTAAAAGTGGAATACATTTTTTCCAGCAGCCCTGCTGAGCTGTTGGATGGGAGCCTGGACACACATCATCCTCCTGCTCCTATGATTTGGGCTCATGGGTTTAGTTAAGTCAGTCAGAGGCCCCAGACTACGACTTCTCCAGATGGACAGCATTTTTCAGCGACTGTATGAGGGATTAGTGAGCAGTAGAGCAAAGTCGTCCTTATGCGACGACTGACAGACAGATTGTTGTGCTCTGGCGGGAGCAATCTGCTTTAGCTGGGAAGGATTTACTGGTTTCCATTAGAAACTCTTCAGACGCCTCCGTCTTCAAATCTCCTCACTGGTGTTTTTAACCTTTTCCCTGCTTCGCCCTCTGCAGATCATTGGTCGGGTCAACGCAGATCCAGATTACCTCCCCAGAGCGATGGACTTTGGACTGAACATTTCTGGCTTCCTGGAGAACTACTATCCTCCCAATTGTCCCCCTGCCTTCTTTCCTGTTGCTGCTTTGTGCTGTGACCTCGACGCAGACAAAAGGTCAGAAATCTCCCAAAAAATGTGCACTGAAATCAGACTTAAACAATATTTCATTACCTGAGTTTTTGTTTTATCGAGAAAGTTTTTGACCCGTTTTTACAACTTTTTCAAATTTGTCTCTGGAGTTTAAATTGATTCCAGGACTTTTGGTGATGAATCCAACGGTAACTTTTCCTTGTGCTCTTTGAACTTTACAGACCTGCATTCTCTAAACTGGAGGAGTGGTTGGAGAACCTCAAGATGCACTTGGACATTGGTCTGCCGCAGATGTCTGAACTGGACCAGTTGCACAAGGCTTTCTGGGAGCACCACAGCATCCCACGCCCTGAGAACGGCCTGCACACTCATCCGGAGCAACCCGAGTGAAGCGCCGCGAGAGGTGTGGCAACGTTGGAGTTGACCCCTCAGGAGACAGCGACCCACCCGCCTCGGGTGGCAGAAAACGCTGCTGGAGGAGACTTTGTAATGACCCGTCACGACTGACGCAGATGACACTGGTTTTAGCTGGCGCAGGCTGGATGAACAGACTCAGGGGGAAAATATGAATTTGAAAAGCCACCAGTGTGTGATGCCTGCACACACACACACACACACACACACACACACACACACACACACACACACACACACACACACACACACACACGCACACACAGACATTCTCACTGCTAAAGTAAAATATATCATATGCAATCGGAAACAAATTTCACGTAACGCTTTAATCACATAGATTGAGCAGAAGTGATCCCACTAGAGAATACTTACTGTGCTTTTACTGTAGTGTGTAACTTCACATGCAAAACATAGCAGCAAGCCTTCAGCCGCGCCACTTCACGTCTCCAGAATGCACGGTGCAGTTTGTGTTCACGGACATTTGCTGTGTTTGGTTTTCTCTTGGATCTCAGAATAGAATTTGTTAGAAATGCGAGCAAAATGCAACGGACTTCCAGGATCTGAGGGACAGTTTGTAGACCTTCTTGTGCAAGTGAAGTGAAACCTTTCAAGCTTTAAGTAAACAGTTGACAAATGCATGGCTGTAAATAATGCTGCCAGGCCAGTTCCCGCTTCAGTGTGCCCCTCTGACCCCTATTCAGTCACGAACCACTAGGAGTTCCCCGCCTCTCCTGTTTATACTGTAGCACTGAATTTCTGCTAAGGTACACGTCCTGCATTTGGTACGTTTTCTCTCCATGTAGAGAGTTCTTAGTGCATCCCGTTGACATTAACACTCAAATACATTATGTGTACATAAGCGGCAATTTTATAACTGTTTTAAATATTGTAAATGTACAGACATATTTTATATACGTACGTTACATCGCCATATTTGTATTGGCTGGCCGGCTCAAAGGAGACTGGAGGTGTCACCGCAGTTAAAAAGGCCCGACAAAAACCTTACTTTTTAATTTACGTCTCGTCACTGTGTCAGGGTAAATGCTTTGAGACCATCTTCAAACACCTAAAAACCTCTGCGAAACATGATTTTGAAACAAACAAAAGAAAACTGAGAGCCAGTTCTGATAAATGTACGCATTCACTCTTCAACCCTTCTGCAATTAAGTCAAATGCTACTGCTACAATGCAGCTACAGTGCCTCGATGAGTATTTATTCCATAAACCTTTCCACAATTTGTCGCTTCAGTTTTTAAGGATTTACTGCTTTCCAGTAGAAAGGCTTCAGACCATAAACTTCATGCATTTTATTGGGACTTCAAGTTGATGAACTGATTGGACTTGTCTCTACCAACTTTGCGCCTTTACCGACTCAAATCTTTACCCATTTTTCTTTGCACAAATAGCTCAAAATTAGTCAGATTCTAGACCAAGTACATGGCATTCAATTAATTTCAAAACGTCTTATGAATCCCAGAGAGAAAAAATTCTTAAATAAGATATAAATTTTATAGCTACCACCAATTTTCTCAGTTGGATTTGAGTCTGGACTTTGACTTGTAACACACGATGAAGCTGTAGCTTTTTATTAACCGCTCATGAGAAAGACCCGATTTAAAACACTGACGTTTCTGTTTGTATTCTGAGAAAGTATGAAAAAAACCTAAATATGTGTAAATATGTTTGGAAGGCACTGTACATATTCCGATCATCTCTACTCCCCGTACTGGACAAATAACTAATAATCCACGCTCTCGTTTCTGATGTACTGTATGATAGTGAAGGTGTTGCGTCACCAGGTACTGCCTCATCACGTCAGCCGTCTGTCCATGTTCCCGTCTGTCCTCCTGAGGATCGACCCCCACTGCCCGTTTACATATAAGAGCTAGCTGTACTGTAAATATCTCGGTGTATATATACGCCTCTGTCTCCTCAGAAATAATCTCCAGCACTGTCAGATTTCTGCGGCACCTTCTAACAAACCGTCTCTCTGTCTTTATTCTGCGGATCTTTTAGTTTATTTTGAATTTGCTGCATGATGTAGTAGCCAGGTCTTCTCCGCTTTTACTCCAAGCTACTTTAGTCTACAAACATTGCGGGGTTTTTTTTTTTGTTTTTTTTTTTCAATATATATAATACCAATTTGGAGTAAAAGATTTTGGGTCAAGCAAGAACAGCAGGGCTGAGTAGAAAAAGTAAAAAAACAAAAAAAAAAAAAATCTGTTTTTCTATATCTACCCTCTGAAACTCTTTTGTACACACTTGAGTACTTTTGTTTGCACTAACTGGCCGGTCTGGGCCGTGTCTTCTTGTTTCTTTTTCTCTTGGGCTACTTGTGATAAGGAAAATGATCAATGTGAGTTCAGGTTGATATTTGAATGCAAGTCACTGATGGAGCCTTTCAACTGTTAAAAAAAAAAAAAAAAAAAGGAGGGTCTGGTAAGTTCAGCCTCTCAGTAGCAAATTGGACTTATTTAATTATTTAGATGCAGCTCAGATTGAATCAAAATCATGTATGCCATCCAATATAGTCCTAGATGCAGAGAAAAAGCTGGCTGGGTTGCATTTTCGAGATGAAGTGCTGGTGTTTTTGCTACTGTGAGGTTGACCCAGTTCTGCCTGCTGCCTACAGACTGGTTCTTTGTGAGTGGTGTTCTGTGCCGTTTCTGACTGCTTGCGATGCCCACGGAGGCTGCAATCACTCTTTCTGATAGCTGAGCGCGTAAAACCTCACCTCTTCCTCACCTTAAATCTTTTTGGCTCAGGGCCGTAAGTTTTTCTGGAGCTTTTTTTTCCCTCCGATCTTAATAAGGACGATCTGAGGATCTCCTCCAAACAGTGAGATTGGAGGAGCGTGTAAACACCCTGTCACTCTGTAGGGGGGAAAAAAAATCATTATGCCCTCCCCCGTTTCTCACATGCATGCACGCACAAGTGGCGCCGTGTTTCCCTTCACCGCTCCTGTCTGAGCCATGTCGAGCATGTTGGATGTCAGCGAGGACGTGTTGATCGCTGAGAATGTCGCCGCAGCACTTCTTCGCAAAGGATCGTTACCTCTGAACAATGCTGTGCCTTTGTTGTAAGCTAGCCTTGCCAACGACTCGAAAACATGAACTGATTTTCCCGTTGAGTTTTTATTTTGACGCATCATCAGTGCGAGCCTGATTCGAGCGAGCTGAACGTAAGAGTTGACACCGTGACCTGTAAGATTTCATCTTCTGAACCATATTTATATTTTCAGGATCTCCATTGTCAGTTTTGATACTTTAATATTATAATTTTTTTTTTTTCTTTTCTTTTTTACACAAGCTGTGAAAAACGATTCTGCACTTTAATCCTGAACGTTTGGACTGAGGAGGTTACTGTGTTTTTTTGTTTTTTTTTTCTTTATTTTTTGTCACAGCTGAAAATAAAATGATGCTTCTTAAACAAATTCAGATGTTTCATGTCTTTTTTTGTTTTAAAACAAAAAGACATTATGTAAAAGTTATGTCTGTTTACAAAATGCACAGAAAAATATCCATACACCTGGCAGTTTTGGGTTTAAAGTCATTTTTTAAAATGTTAGCAGCATTTTTCTTCCTGCTTTTGAAATCTTGAAGTGGCCAAGATGGAATAATAATAATGCCATTCTCATTCAGTCAGTTTTTATCAACAAATGAAAGCAGATTTTTTTTTTTTTTCATATTTATGTAAATACTTTTTTTTTTTTTTTACGTTCGTTTGCATTTCCTTTCAGATCCAAACTACTTAAGAGAATAAAAATCCTGGCAACAATAGAAGCCAGACAGAACAACACAGCTGGGATCCTGTGGGATTTCCAGATCCAGTCCAATAAAAAAAAGGTGACCGTTAACCAGACAGGGCATTGTGGTGCAGAAAAGAGTGCTGCAGGGATGTAGCAGTCCCTAGTGATGGCAACTTCAACAACACAGGAAGCCTGAGCAACACCAGGGGCTAAAAGAGGAAATGGAGACGCTGTGGCGAATCCTCGGTGAGGCCTCGGTGGTTCCAGTGGTCGCGGTGCACATGGAGCTGGAACTCCCAAACTGGAGCAGTCAGTGGCTGCAGCAGATTCCAGGGAACCACCTCTGTCCAGCAAAGGGCAGTCGGAGGAACAGATGGAATATTTGAAGGAGCCCTCAATCAAACAGCTGCCGGGTAGAAAACCAGGCAGCTTTTAGAGCAGTGATTGTTATTCTTGCTCTAAAAAAAAAAAAAAACAGGTGGGAGTGTGTTGAGACTGACCAGCAGATGTCAGTCTCTACTGTTATATTTCAACGTAAACATTCATATTATTACCTTTGACGTCTTCTCAAGAGTCAGTGTCCTTAATGTGTCACAGAAAAAGCCTTCAGGATATCTGAAATGTTCCTTTTGTTCATTTTTGTTCATTTTTTAATGTCTGATTGACACCTGGACAGATCACTAGACAGAAATGCTTCGCAGATATCTGCAAATTCAAATTTTCAAACATCATAACGTGCACATATTTATACATGTGGTAGTTTAAACAAACTATAATGGATCAAAGACATCTAATTGTTTTATTGAATTAATTGACACTTCTTGTGCAACTGTCCATCATGCAGTAAATTGAACAGACACTATGACTCAGATGGACCACAGTTTAACCAACAGACCAACCAACCAACCTATGAAATGTCAGCTCTCAAAGAACATAAAATCTTAATGCTGTACAACACAATACTTTGAAATAAACACATTTTGGAAGAAAAAAAAATTAATTATTTTATCTAAATGATCGCATACATAAACATTTAATCCACGACTTATTTGCTGATGTACAGACACACAGAGTCCTGGGTGGATTTAACGATCAGCCAATAAATGTTGACATTGTTCAATTTTCCATTTGCATTTTGAAGTTGTGAGAACGTGAGTGTAGTTCTGTGACTTCAGCGACATCTCATGAGAACAGAGAGGTGTTGTTCTTTTAAATGTCATAACGGACTGCCATACCCGATCACAGTATTCATATCTGGGTTCTGGTGGTCCAGTTTCTTTCAGGGCACACACACACACACACACACACACACCCCACCCACACACACACACACACACACACACACACACACACACACACACACACACACACACACGTGATCCTGCTCCAGTCTCGTCCACGTGCGATTTGTTTTCATTCCGACGCTGCCGCTGCAGAGGCTGCTGCGTCATGACGTCACGGAGCCAGCGGGCAGCGGGCAGGCAGGCAGCTCGTCAGTTTGAACCTCGGCGTCGAGGAGCGCGTGAGTGAGCAGTTAGTCCTCCCGCAGTTGCTCCCACGCGAGCACCGACACACACCGCCTGGAGAGCCGCTCTGCCCACGACGACACACCGGCCGGCCGCCGCTTCTCCCACCTCAGTCGACGGTCAGAGCCGCGGGGGCTGCTGGAAACTTTCAGATGGACAGTCTGTGCGGTAACAACCGGTTCCGGTCCGGAATGTTCAACAACCACGGTGAGTGTGTTCACCGCTGAACGACCGGCGCAGGTTACCGTGTTGTGGAAATGTGACCCACGACGACGCGGGACGACTAGTGCGACTGTATCCGTGGAAACCGTGGATCCGCGCAGAAAACCGCGTCCTGCTGCGGGTCCGATCCCCGCATGTCACCGTTTTTATCCGGGTTTAAAGCCCCAGATTAGACGCAGAGTTATTTATTTATTTTGTACTGACAGCCCGTTAAGTGGAAATCCTTTAAAAAAAAAAAAAAAAAAGCAAAAAATCCCGGCAGCTGGAGCTGCAGCAGCACACTGCGGTTCTGCAGCGCTGCATGAGCGGTACCAGAGAGCCAGCTCAACCGAACCGCCTCTGAATTACACTACATTTAGTTTCCTGTGGTCTGGTTTCTATGCGCCCTTTTTAAAAATCCTTCTTGTCTGTTTTTAACACAATTCAACCCCAATGAGCAACATCACCACGTATTTTACCTCCTGAAATGCATCTTATGGGAACCAGCCTGCAAACACGTCCTTCCGGTTTTCTACTCTTGTCACATTTGGAGATGATCAAACCAGAAAAGTTTTCAAATTATTTAATTTCTCGAGGAGGAAGGAAAAAAAAAAAACATCTTGGATTTATGTGAAAACTCAAATGTTCCCTGAATCTGATAGATATCATTTATGTGTGTGTGTGTGTGTGTGTGTGTGTGTGTGTGTGTGTGTGTGTGTCATTCGTGATGGCTGGGTGTTTTACATCACTTTGGACTTTGGTTGCTCTTGTTTCAGTCACTTTGGAGGATTTTTGAGTATTACTTAACGACCTGTTTAAGATTTGTTTCCACAGCATTTTTATCATTTTTTGTCTCTTTTTTTTTTTTTTTTGGGAGCAATTCAGAGGCGAACCTGCAGATGTGCTAAACATTGTTGCCTTAACCCTCGTGAACTTGAGGTTAAGGTCACGAACTCGTGGCCAGACATTCTTCTTTGGGCAACTGATAGAAGATATTATCTTCTAAAAAAAAATAAGTCCAGGCTTTATATCGTCGCTACTCAGAATATCATTGAGATATTTGGGGAAATATAATGTAGTTTTAGTCGGAAGTTTGTTTATCCTTAACGCTTAATTAGTCATTTTAATATAATTTCTCACTGCATAATAGAAAGTTTAGACAATATTACTCAACTCGTATATCCCTGATTTTTGGAATTAACAGCAAATATGACACATTTCCTAAATATTTACCCTTATTTTATGAATATACATCACTTTACATGCAGTTTTGTTTTCTTTTAGGTGACACCTATTAAGCCACCAACAACTACTGGCGAAAGATTTTACTGTAAAATTGAAGTAATTAATTGCAATGGTTGGTTAAGCTTCATGATTGTGACACTCCCTGTTAAAACTATTTGTGGTGACTTGAGTTCGGGCCAGTCTGAAGGCGTCAGACGCACCAAACTCGAGCCGAATTATTTTTTATGGCCTGCCGAGTTTCGACGTTTACGGGGCCAAACCGCCTTGGATGCATAAATTATTTTTATGGATGTCTTGTGGGAGACGGGCGGTGTCATGGAGGTGAAGATGACAGACCAGGATTTTAGACCAAATTGTATTTTGTGGCTTTCAAAGGCTTATGATGATTATGTTTCGTTTTTCATTGGAAAAACTGTGGGAATGTGTCATTAATAGCACTAAAAGAGTAAATGGCTTTAAAAAGTGGCAGCAGAAACATGAACGTTTGACTTTAAAATGAAAATGGTAGTTTTACTGTTCACGTTTGAAATGTGTTTTAAGAGGTTGAGAAAAGTCGTCGTACACGCCATAATGAACTACTCCCCTCTTTTTCCACACTTGTGTCTGCATTAAGTGGATGCTGGTTTGTTTCTACTAAAAATCATCCAGGCTGTTGCAGAAAGACATTGTTAGACCGTTTATGGGAAAACTTTTCATTCATCCCTTTAATCATTCCAACAAATGCTTCTTTCTTTATTTCCTCATAACTTTGAAATTGCTACGGCTGGATTTGTTGAACGCTAATTGGCTTTAAAACAAACGCGAAAGCTCTCTTTTAAAGTCCTTCCCACGGGAGTTGTGTTGACATGCCCCGCTGTTCACCTTTAACTCTTCTCAATTACTCTTTTTCTGGAGTTGCATCAGCTTTTCCGGAGAAAATGTTAGTTTTTCCATGTCTGGTTGTTGTACTTCACCTGTTCACGTTACTGGGAGGACGTCGTTTGTGACACTTGAGTTGTTCCCTCATTAGTCGGTGAGTTTACCACGTGCTGATGTGGGAAACATTAAATGTTGTTCAGTTACTCCAAACACAGAAGAGTTTTGTCCTCCTTTGAACTGAAAAATGTTCAGTTCAAAATGTTTCAACCCCTTTTACTCTGATAATGCCAAATAAAACCCAGTGCAACTGTGTGATTTAATCCCAGTATAACTTCTGTGATGGGTTTAGTGGTTTGTTGGAGAACCTTGCCGGGGATTATTAATATCTTACAGGGTCAAAGAGGAAATCGCTGAGATGCAAGGTTAGGTTATGAAAACACATCCTGAGGTTTGAACATGTTGTAGCGAACTAGTCAGTCTACCTCGCGTCCAAAACATTTAAACATGACATTTAAATTTGTCACTCGTTTCCTCTCCAAGCCTGAGGTTTATGGAGGAGAGGAAAGAAGAAAACCGTTGTTGAAGAAAATCCATTTGTTTACCAAAAAGATGTACGAAAGCACTCTGGTCAGCAGGGGCAATAAAAAGCCTTTTTGCACCATGTGGAAAATGTTTGATGGAAGAAAACATGATGCACTGTCCCTATTGCAAAACATGGCGTTGGTAGCATGAGACTGTGGGAGTGCTCTTATTTTATTTTATTTTTTTTTTTGTCCTAGGAGTGACGGGGAAAGAGTCATTAGTTGATGACGAGTTGAGCTAATTACAGGAAGATCCTGTTAGTAAACCAGTTAGGCCCCATAAGACTAGACGGGAGACTAAGATGCTCTTTCCGGTACAAACTCACAGCCAGACAGTGTAATGATTCATTTCAAAGTATCTTAATATGTTAGAATGGCCCAGTCAAAGTTCAGTCCCTAAATCTTACTCAGCATCCGTGTTGAGACTTGAACGGTTCAACGTTATTCTCCGTCCAGTCTTGACGGGTTGCGTCCCAGTCGGTTCTGTTTGGGTGTTTGTGCCTTTAAACTCAAACTCAAGACAGCACAAATAGTTCTTGCGTGTGTGAGAGACGTGCCTTAAAAGACGTGGAACAACATGTACTGAAAACTCTTGACTCAGGGTGGCTAAGCATATTTACACAACTTACTTTTTAAAAATTTTTTGATGAAAAATGCTGAAGACCATGGATCTTTTTTTCCCTTTACAAGTCTGGTCTACATTTGTTTTGCTCTACTGCACACATTACCAGTGAAATGCATGATGGGCTGTAACAAAATGTGAAAAATGCAAAGGGGTGTGAATACTTCAGCATAAGTTGCAACGACAGACATCAGTGCACAGAAGGAAAACTCAATGGGAAAACAGTTTGGTATTGAGGGTTGGGGATGGTGACAGAGTCCACAGTGGGTAACGTTGCTGCTGTGTGGAGAGATTCTGGCTCGGTTCTGCTGTCTGTGACCACGCTGACTCCATCACTGGTGGGTATCTAAGCATGTAGGTCAGGAGAGGAACCACAAGGGAAAAATGAGCAGCTAAGGGAGAGTGCCCATTACAGGATAGCTCAGTACATTAACACTTATCAGATTTCATGTGTCTGTCCACTGCTTTTTTTTTTTGATTTTATTTATTTTTTTTAAATCATCATGTTTGTTCTCCAGCATGACCTCAGGGTGTACTTAAAATACTAATGTGCAATTCAGGAAGAATAATCTGTCCATATGGCAGGACCTGCTAAATAAACACCTCTGTTGTTCCCTGAAGCAGTTGTAGATGGTGGCGATATAATCGTTCTCCGTTCTGCGTCTCAGCAGTTTGTCCTGAGAGCTTACAGGCAGCGATGTTTAAATCAGTGAATCAATATTTGTCATTCTGCCAGTAGGTCTCTTCAGAGGAAATGGAATCACTAAATGGCAACACGCATCATGAATGATGAGTGCAGTTACCTGTTTTTATTTATATTTTTTTGTATTAAATACATGTTACATGCCAGGCTGGTTGCTCTATAGTTGCACTGGCTTTAACATTTGTGTCAATCGCTAATGGTATGTTGATCAATAATTGAGGTATTCGATCAGAATGTACTTAAGAACTAAAGAGCAGCCTTCAGTTCTTTATAGCCTCAGTAACAACATCTACACTGAAGAGTTGATTTGGTAGGGATTGGTAAATGGTGCATTCAGTGATCAGAGATGGATCAGATTTTTGAGTTTCCTACATTTAGTAACTAATCTCGGTTGATCAGGCTGCTGCTGATGGTTTCCAGTCAAGGCTATGCCTTTTGCAATTAATCAGTTAATCACAGGATAAATTACCATTAGCGATTATTTCCATTCTGATTATTAATATTTGTTAAAGGGGTAATTCTGTCTACAGAGGCATCAAAATCCATTTTATTTGTATTCTGTATTTGAAGATTCCTTCATCAAAATATTAACGATGTGCTTCTGTTCCCCTTGCATGTGCCTGACTGCTGCTGGATTTGGATCATCCTCCCCTGACCAGATGATGAGGTAAGAAACCCGAGTTTTATTCAGTTCTACCTCCGAGGATAAAATGGGCCACTTGTTATGGGAGTGTTGGCCTCCATTATCTCAGTAAAATGAGGACATTGTGCGGTTTGTTTGTGTCAGGGCATTTTATCCCTGATGGCTATTGCTGCTCCTCTGGGTCTGTGTGGTTACTGCATCTCTCCTAAATCACAAGAACGGTTACGACAGCTCAAAGGCTGTGATTTCAGCTGTAAGCACTTGTATGTGCTGCAAGGATTGGAAATATTTGTATGAAAAAAAAAAAAAAGAAAGGTGTGGTGCCCAGATTTTCAAGTTTTCTAGTTCCTTCCTCTGTCAGCTGAGAATGCGAAGTTGGTTTTGTTTATTTCTTTTCTGCGATTGTTATGTTTGGAGTTTCATTTGCGTGGCGATTGTTGCTCGACTTGCTCTGTCAGTGTATCAGTTTAACAATGAGGATCTTGTCCTTGCTCGGTCACTAGAAGTCATTCACCTTGCTTCGCCTTTCTCCTCTCCTCTATGACTCCATCTCGACCTCAAGACCGTACAGTTGACTGGATTTGACCCCGCTGAGGGGGGGATTAAAAGTGAAAAGCAGCTCGGCCTGGTGTCAAGGTGTGGATCGGGTGTGACAGCTTTCTGGTTCAACATTCCAGATCATTTTGACAAAGGGAACACGTTGTAGGTGACGTGTCAGCATCTGCCCAACAGCTCAGTGGCTGCTGCCTCACACATGCCAAAGACTTCAAGACCCCGTAAAAATCCCTCCTAAAAGTCCAGACTGACATAACTAAATGCCCTTCCTCTGCCACACCCACACCCAGGCCTGAAAACCACAAGGGACTCTGGGTTGTGGTGTTGACTTCCTTCTGTACGCCTAAAGCCATCACAAATGTGTACTCGCACAGACAAACCGATGTCACTCTGCACGGGCAGTGCCAGAACAGGACGGTTTTGTCTCTTGAGGGAACGTCTCTGCAAACGCACACATGGCCACAATCCACTGCGTTGCATTCCTCTGTGGCTTTTACTCAACTAGCCATTAGCTTCTTCTGCCCTCAATTGCTGCTTGCCTCTGCAAAGTGAATACGTTCTATACTTGGACTTTATTAGCCCATTAGCTTGCCAGTGGCTGAAGCTTGTTTCCATTTTGCCCCCCCTCCTCCCCTCCTTCTCCTCACCCCTTTTTGCTGTTGCCTCAAGTGTGCAAACGCTTATTTCTTCATGAACAGACTGGATGGGCAGAGCGTGGAGATATGCAGCACCACACCCATCAATCTACTGACTGACATTTCTTTTTTTAGAGCAACACCTCCAGAACTTATTGTTTCAGGAAAAAGATAACAAGTAATTATGACGTCTGGCTGGCAAACGATGGGTGTGGATCCTGATTTACTCGTAATACGTTGAAGAGAAAGAATAATAAAAACTCAAACAAGCTATGATCCTTCACTCTAAATGTTGCCTTCACACCAGGCCGTGCTATATCTCTCTACCTATTCCCTTTTTGTAACTGGATTGCGTTTGAATTAAGCTTACTTGATTTGAATACGTTTCGGACCAACTTGGATTCATTTAATTTGACTTGTTTGTCAAGTGAATTGCCTTGAGAAGACATTAGCTTTGAACCGCTGCTGAATTAATAAACCGAAGATGTGTTGATCAAAATCTGGTGAGATCACTGAGCAGATATACCTCAATTTTTATATAAAGTAAACATCTCAAGTATTGCCAGGTGTTGGTCTCATTTATCCCCCTCACAGGATTTACTCTGTATGAAACAAGGTCACTCTATGCATTATCAACCATCTTTGAATGATCTTTCTTCATTTAATACTCTTTAGACAATCTTGTGATGCGGTCATGCCGTTTGACAGGAGTTACGTTAAGATTTTATCATTCAAGTCCTGCAGAGATTTTGCATTCATCGGCTGACTAGGCATAGATTATATTCAGAAGGGAATCTGTTGTTGGGTGTTGACGTTATTTATTTAGTGATATCTCTGTAGACTTAATATAATCTTATCCGCAATAAAAGTCTCTGCAGCTCAAGTGTTCACCAGTAGGTTCAATCTAGAAAATATTGGTTTAAGATGCAAATAAATGGAACAGTTCCCATCAATGAAAACTGTGTTATAGTTTAGTGACGCAGGCCTGGTTTCAGGCTGTGGATTGGACTGTCGTTCAGCCCCCTGGGCTTTTGCAGCTTGATGTGAGGGCAAACAATCGGGTTAGGGAGCAGGCACGCAACACTTCACTGAATACAAGGCCACTGTAACACAGCAATAAAAGGACGGTGAAAGATGAGTGCTTAAAGAGGGATTTGCTGTCAACATCAGATTCCATAATGTATTCAATATTCTTTGTTGGTTGATTTCTTTCTCTTTTTTTCCTTCAAGAATAAAAGCTGTAAAAAAAAAAATCCCTTGGTTTAGACACGCACATAGTCCCTACAGTTCAGTGATGCGTTTGTAATATGTGTAGGAGATATTTTAATATTTGTAATACTTAAACTATCTCTAATTTCCTTTGCAATGTGGTGCATTAGCAGCATTACTTGTTTTGTTTAGAAGAGTTTCCCCATCTGGTGAGAAATGCTGACAGACCAGAAGAAACATGCGTTATCTTTTAATGCAAACAGCTAAAGCTGCCATTGTAAACAGAAAGGTTTTGGTTTTTAACATGGTCTCATATACAAATCATGTTAATATATCTGCTCCAGGATTTTACAATCGTCCTTAAAACAGCCGTGTCTTGTTGAATTGCCCTGACATCCTGACCTTGTATTCTCACTGCTCCTGTCCCGACCGCGCTCCGATTGCTCAACAGAGCCTTAAGCTAAGTGGCCCAAATCTTCTGTTCTGCAGATGTCCTACGTCAGCTCGCCTTTTAGCCTCAGCACTCTGCAGAGGTTTTAGTCAGAGAGTGACCTTAAGCATTCTTTGGTAAGAGGGCGACCTTAAGCATTTTTCTTCTAGCCTCACAGAAGTGGCCCCTGCCAAAGTCCCCCATTGCTATAAATAATCTCAGCCCAGTTCCCATGGCCCCCACGGCAGTCCCGTCACTCACAGAGCAATGTGGGATACTGGAAACACTGCGAGCTGAGAGATGGGCACGTCTCTCAGCTAGCAGAGCTGACGTTGGTTGAAGTTAGGGCAGGTGTTGAAAGTGATGAACCCTCCATGACAGACATGAATTAAAAGGATTTTTCCTTTAGTGGGTGAGAGCTGATGAGATTTCATAATGCCGTGGAAGAACAAAATAAGCTGTTAAATGTTGAGGTTGTTACTGGTTCGAGAGACTTTCATGATAAATACTTTTACATTTTTAGCAGGACATCTTGAACAAAATCTGTTTCTGATAGCAGTCAGTTATTTAAGATTAATAAGATTATTTGCTAAAACAGAGTTCTAATCACATAGGAGTTTGTTTTTTTATCATTTTCTCTTGACAGTGACATATTTTGTCTTAAGTGGATTCTCTGCAGGTCAGCGTCAACATGCTGCTTCAGCACAAGCTTAACTCCTAAAATCTCCATGGCTTTAAGTTTTAGTACATTTATATAAATCTTACATTTTTCTCATTTTTTCCCAGGTAGCTTGAAGTGGTTATTATCAGTTCTTATGTGTAAGAACATCTGCTCATGGAGTATTTTATAAGTATGTTTGAGTCCAGCTGTAAACAACATTTTTGGTTTGTTGTGGTGGTCAGCAGCCTGGCCCTCAATCCCGGATGTCTCGATTTAATCTTTCCTGCTTTTGGGGACAAGTTCAGAGTGTTTACTTCACTTTGAGGACAGAATTAGGCAGGGAAACAACTTGGACAATATTTAAGTGTTAGCATCAGAAAGCAGTAAACAAAATTTTTCCAAGTTGAAATGTATTTTGTGATGCACTGCCTACAAGTTGCACATAATTCTTTGCTGAAGATTAAAGCATTTGGATTAAGCGTAACCCTAATCCTGGATCACTTCCCTCCGGTTATTTATTTTATTTTTTTAACATTCTAATTGTCACGTTATTATGTATGATGGCTTCTGCACTGAGACGAGACCTGCCTGGTCCTCAGCTGCCTCTCTTCCCTTAAGAAAACATTTCCAGATGCTCCCAAGCTGCAGGACAGTGAGAGGAAATTCCAGGCAAATCGAAAGGAAGAGCAGGAGAGATCATGGAGGAGATGCAGAGCAGGATGGCTGATCAAACAAAACTCTTGAATTCAACACAATCAGTGGAAAAATGAGGTTGTAGTGAGGAAACGAATAACATTTGACATGTAGAGAAATGTACATAGTTAAATAAAACGTGCTTCTTTTGTTGTGATTTCAAGGTGTTATCAGTTGTGACTTCATAGTGTTTTGCCAAACGCTTTTATGAAGAAATCAGTTTTGCCTTTATGAGTGTCCTCCTCCTCTCCATCAAAGCAGCAGACACACACACACACACACACACACACACACACACACACACACACACACACACACACACACACACACACACACACACACACACACACACACACACACACACACACACAGACATAACAGCTTTCTATGCAGGTGATGGTATCAGATTTATGCACTCGTGTGTCTGAGTGATGTGGAATGTGTTAGCATGCTGACACACGATGATGGCTGTAACCTAAACAAGTGGGAAAATATATTCAGGATGAGATGTCAGGTAGCTATTTGATCATGGTTTTACATCACCTGCTTGAATCTGATTTTCTTAGTTTCACAGACAGTTTTCCAGACACGAGGTTATTCAGTGACTTTGTGCAGCGAAGAAGCTTTTCAGCAGGTGTGAGCAATGTGTGAAAAAATAAACTCAAATGTAATCAGAGCAGAATGAGACCAGTTGCTTTTTAGCGGGATGTGTCCTTTTCTCCATATATCACATCAGACTGATTGTGTGTGCACTAAAGAGACGGAAAGAGAGAGAATACGTCGTCCAGATCCCTGGTTTTGAAACCAGAAACTGAAGCCGTAACCACAGGTTTGGCCGCTATTCAATAAATATTAACCCTGAGCACTTTCAGCAGAGCAGTTTTGTTCTGTAGTTTTTGTTGTCAGTGATTGCATTAGCTTTAAATTTGGCCACATTGGTGCAGAAAATGAATCAATCAAGTTGCTTTATATAGCACATTTCATCATCACTGCAGTTCAAAGGCATTTACATCATGAAAACACAAAAGACCCACACAGTAAGCCAGTAAACATTACATTTTGACCAGTGCCATCATTGCACATCAAAGTGTTGCTCAACATTTCATTTATTTTGGTTTAACACTGAACAAGTGGGTTTTAGTCCAGATTTGAATGAACTCTATGTTAAATACGCAACATTTATAATAAGTTTCAGTCACTTTCCATCAATTCAACAACCTTTTTCAGTTAAAAAAACAAATATTTTTATTTAAAAATCAGTCTTAGTTCTATGTTTTTCTTGGACTCTTGATAAACGGTTGCTTGTCAGAGGTGTTTGCTCTGTTGAAATTTTAAATAACTGGATGTGATGTTTACCTAATTGCTAATATTTGGTTGTGGGGTTTGTAATATGGCAGCTTTATCGTCAGTGAAGCTGCATTCCCAGCTGGTATAAAGCTCACCAGAAATTGTGTGCGTTCTGTCTTCCCCCACCGCAAAGACAGAAGTGCGGAGCCGAACGGCATCTTAGCCAGCAATAAAATGCCCTGCATATGGACCTCTTGCTCTGAATTTAATTGCTCTTTCTTCGGAAGAGTTGCCAACACGTGACTTTGTTCACTTTCTCCACTGGGATTGCCAAACCCATATAGGCAGAATACATTCTGCACAGAAAATCTATGTTGTTTACAACCGCTTCTTCTGTTTGCTTATTGACCAGGATTGAATGCTTCCTGAGAAATCACAGTCAGTGGGACAAATCCCAGACGGAGCACTGAAGGGAGATGGGAATGGGGCAGAGCTGTGCGGCTCGATAGTCACATACAATATTGGAAAAAGACAGAGTGGAAGCAGGTCTTTTCAGCGTTTTTAGGGGTTTTCTTTTTATGACCTTCTTTGAAGTCAGAGGTCTGCGTGCTCGTATTACTGAGCCATTAAAAAGCTGCAGAAAGCCCAGAGGATATTCTCATGGTGAACGCAACATTTGAGTCAATGGCGGCACACCTTGGGTATTTGTTCTAAGATAACACCTCAGACTGACTTCTGGAGTAGCATAATGAAGAAATATAAATATGACAACCACCACAAGTCTACAATTTCTAGGTGCCTGAAGGTGCCACATTCAGTATTAACACCCTGGATTGTTCAGCTATCATTTGTATGGATATATATGCTATGTATGCATGGAGATGGTTTCTGTATCCCAGAGGTGAATGTGTTTAGGTCCAGAATGTCTGAATTAGCCCCTAATGTGTCCTTATCTACAGTGAATTGAGTCCTGAAAGGTCACTCAGTGAGGAAGAAGCCATTTCTCAAAATGAAACGCAAGAGACTGATTAGTTGTTCCAGTAAACGTTGCGTTTTGGAAAAATTTCCTGCAGTCTGATGAAAATAAAACAGAAATTTCTAGACATAGTCGTCTCTGCAACAATTTAAAGGGAAAGATGAGAGCTATCTTTCCTCTTTCCATTTCTGTCTGCTGTAAAATCTGTGATTTCCACAGTTTACTGTCGCACAGAAACTTGATTTTGTGCCAGAAACACCTTTGTGCTGTCGCTCTGGCTGCTCTTCTCTCTGTTCTGTCCCTCACAGTGGCGGACAGTAAGGTAGATGGAGCGCCGTTGATGCCACACAACAGGTTTACTGTCATTTCATCACCTGGACAGCAGGATGTCAGCTGCCACTCAGCAAGTTTGTCCAGTTGGAGTCAGTTCTGTTGCCATGGAGATGATCAAACACAAACACACACTTGTGGATATGTTGCATGTGATTAACTAGTGGTGTAATTTGCCTCCTCGGTATTTGGCTGTTCGCATTCTCGCTCATAAAAAGCCATTAACTATCTTCCATACTCCTTATCTGATTTGAAAGCCTTTGCGAGTAAAAGCCTTAAAACTTGAGAATAAAGTTACGTTTCCTGGTGAGCTGCTGTTTTTGGACATACATTGTAGCAGCCAGTAAGTAACGAGGGAGCTGCTGTGGACTCGGATCATCTCCTGACCCACATCGGGTCAAGAGACGTTGTTGGTTTTCCAGCAACGTTTCTTTTTGTTCTGCGTAACATTTTGCTTGTTTTGTTTTCTATATTTTCCCTTGCTCATCAGATCTGTTTAGAGTTGGGACTGTGAGGTGGCTGCTGCGGTGAAGGCTTTGAAAAATGAAACGTCTGGAGAACCAGGAGATGAAAACAGCTTTGGCGTAGAGGCTGGGTGTGGGTCTGAAAGTGTGTGAAGTCTGCTTCTTTGAGAAGCATTGAAACCTTGTGAATGTGGCATATGGGTTTCATTGAAGGATCAAAGAGGAAACGTGTTGCTCCTGCATCACTCAGACTCCTTGGAGTGTTTTTTTTTTTTTTTTTCTAAAAATGCTCCTCAATTTTTCAGCTCCTTTTCTGCTCCCTCTTTTATATCCAAAATGTCTAAATTAAAGAAATCACTGTTTGCACCTTCAGGCTGTCTTTTTTTCTGACCAACATAAACATATTCGCATATTTGTGGCACATCCTACCATGACCAACCAGCCATACTGAGATCCCTTTTTATACGCATCTCTCCATATGTCTGCATCCTCCATGCCAAGGAGGTTTCTGACTCTAAAATTAACCCCTACGGTCTTGTATTTATTGAGGAACCTCAAATCAAATCTGTGTTGGTAGACCTAGATTAGAACAGATAGGTTCCTGTTGGTTAGGGCTATATTAAAGACAGGTACCTTGGAAATGACATGTCATAATTTGAAGGCTTGCACAATAAATGTCCAAATATTGCTTTAGATTTAACCAGACTTGCTAAAATAGGGTGTTTTTTTACTATTGCTCCGTGTGAGGTTACCTTAATTACAGGTGTCTCTCACTCTTTGTGAGCGTATGCCTATAATCTCGAAAAGTTAAGAGAACCTAAAGATGGCCGTTACAGTTTGGTTTATGGAGCTGACCTTATGAGCAGCTAATGACTTCCTTATTTTCACCGTTTGTAAAGAAAAGTCTTCTCTGAGAGACAAAAGCTGCTGCAGGAGTCTCTTTTATAGCATCTCATGCTCTACATAAACACAAGAAAAACATCTGGTATTTTTAGCACCTTCGCAAGTTGTCAACGTGTTATTGGGTTGAAAGTTGATTGAGAAAACATTGTATTTTTGTATTTTATAGAACACTTGACTGGGGAAAAAAACACTTTCTTTCTATTCCTGTCAAGTCTGAGCCAACTCTGTTTGCTTCTGATTGAACAAAAAAGGTTCTGGATTCAGCCTGTTTTATACACTTTAGTCTCAAGACGTCTTCATGCAGTAACTCCCCGTGTCCTTCTGCTACACCTGTTGACTGCAGTCTGCCACCCTCTGGTGTCGCTCATCTGTGGTATTTATGTTAGTGAAGAATGCAAAAAACTTTAGGAACGCTCAAGAAGCTGGAATGCATTTAACCTTTGATTTACATGATTCAAAATACCCTGCACATTTAGAAGCTGATGTTTAACACATTCAGTTTGAGAGCGTAATGGGAACGTGATTCATAGAAGTAAGCATGCAATCTGAAGACATCAGGGTGTCGAGTTCATTTTCATTGTGGGCCAAATCAAGATCCTGGATGCTCTTAAAGGGCTAAGTTGTGCCGAATGTATTGATAAAACCCATGAACAAACTTAAAGAATATTAAGAAATTCTTAAAATTACATTACATTGACCATCTTTTCACACTGATCTGCCCCTCCAGAATTTTGGTTTTGTGATTATTTACAATAAAAGTAAAATGTTTGTGGTACTAATTTATAAACAGTTTTGATAATTTTATATATGTATGACTGTAAATGCAGCATTTTATTCCTTACCGCATAGATCTTGTACTATAATCAGTCAAGGCTGAGGCAACTGTTTACTATAAGTAAGAAAGTTAGCACAACTTAAACCCAACGTTTCTCATAATTTGGCCAAACAATCTGCAATAATAACCATTAGTTTGTTGATTTAGCGTGAATTTCCACAAACATTTTCAAGAAACTGGAGGGACTAAATGATGCAATCTGGCTGTAAGTAGATGAAAACTATTTTGATTTGATTAATAAAATAATATTTAACCGCACCGTTATCTTGACATTTCTATTTATGCGTCCATCTAAAGTCTAGCGGGCCACATAAAAAACTACGGCGAGCCGGATTTGGTCCACAGGCCTCGAGTTTGACACACGGGGACTACATCAATTATATAAAGCTTTAAAATAATTACAAATGGACATTCAGAGTGCTAAAACTGGTGTTCCTTATAAGCAGTTAGTGTAGTGCTGTTTCTTCCTTGCCTGTAAAACTATAAGAAGGAACTTTGTAGGCGGACAGCGAAACGTAGCTGTGACACCATGTTTATCTAAAATTACTCTTGTGGTCTCTTCCACTCTGTGGCTTTGCTTGTGACATTGTTTTCACTGGGAAAGCTACCACATGAGTAGCTCTGGAAATGATATCTTGGCTTTGCCAGCATCCCAAGACAGAACAGACCGATCCCTGGTGGTTTAAAGAAAGCAAACTTAATGAAGCACAGTAACTATCTGTCTTCATAAAACACTCCTCACAATAAAATAGAAGTTTGCAACCGTGGTGGAAAATAATAAGGTTATTAACTGAACCAATGCATAGCAGCGTTATGATTCTTGTGTGATGCATGAAGCAGTTTCTCTGGCCTTGGTGTTACAGTGAAGTTATTCAATTGTTTCTTTGCCTGCAGTCTCATGATGTGTACAGTTGTTGGATTGTTACTTTTATTCTCATGACTGCTAAGTTATTGTTTCTTTCATGCGCCTCATACGTGTGCTTGCTATCTGCTCTGTAACAAAGTAGATTGTGAAACTGTGTGAATGGAATGAAACCCTCCCTATGAAACCGTAAGCTGTGTTCTGGTCAAGGCTCTTTCTCCTGACTGCGATCAGTGAGCGGGTCCTTTGAATAAACACCAAGGTTTCGCCCAGAAAACTTGCTAAGTGGTTGGGTAGTAGGGCAGTCACAACACGTTTCTGAAGCCTGACAGAAGTGGCATTACAATATTGTACGATCTCTGATTGATGCACTGTCTTGTGTTCGAGACCCTCAGACCTTTTCACATTTTCACCACATTAAACACAACAGTGGTAGAATCATGCTGTGGGAATGCTTTTCCTCAGCAGGAAGAGGAGAGCTGAGTTTTACCTTCCAGCAATGCAACAACCCCAAACACAAAACCATCAATGAATTTGGTTTTAGACAAAAAAAAAAAAAAAAGTATAGAGTTGTTCAGTCTGATTAAATGAACTCTAGCTTATCAACTGATTCAAAGTAAAAAGGCCTTGGATTCAAGACTCGGTTTTGTTGTAGTTTCTTACATTTGGCCACCCCACCAGGAATGGCGGAGCTTTTTTTAGTTTTCTGTTTTTGTGCATTAGAGCTGTGTTTCATCCTTTCTCTAAAGAGTTACTGTCATAAGTGTGTTTGGAGCACAGAGTGGAAGGCTTGATTTAATAGTTCAGTCCAAGTAAGAAAAATAATAATTCAGTCCATCTACAGCGAGACTAAATCACGGCCCAGCACACAATCTCAGGCTGCTGCGTCTTGTGCTCACTGGTGTCTGGGCTATTAATAGAGTTAGCCTGAGAATTTGGTTTAAGGTCAGACTTCTGTTCCCAACTGATGGAGAAGGAAAAAAAATGCACATTTCTCACATTTCTGTAAACCTTCACTCTCTCTGTGTGCCTGGTGAGGTTATTCACTACTTTACATTTCCGTACAGCAAACGCTAAAAATGGTCCTCCTGCTTTTTACCTGATTTTCAAGGTTTTCTCTCTTAAGCTATTCATGCTGGAATAGGTTTAGGTTTGGTGATTAGTAGGAACATGTAAAATGTTGAAGGTAAGTGACAGCAGATGCTCCACCAGCATTGTTGGTAGAGTGACCATTGTTGGTAAATAAAAAGCTTGTAAATGAGAAAAACTGTTTCTTGTGAAGAAAATCAGAAGATGGAGGTAGAAATAGATTTGATGGTTTGTTTGGTAAAGTCTATGTTAAGCGATGATGTTGTGGACATCTGATGTCCATTTTCTTGCCATGGATAAATGACTTTCCTTCTAAAATCCAATTTATTTTTTACCTAAATTATTATTACTGCTAAAAATACACCGGTTATTCCTGTCTTCTGACCAGACCTTCAGACGTTGCTTATGTGTAAAGATTTCCACTGGCAGGTTCATTGTTTTTCCGCTGTAAAATAGTTTTGGTTTTCTGTACATTACACATGTGGCTCACTAGCTTGTTGTTACCGACCCAGTGCAGCTGCTGGCTGGACGGCTGCAGTTTCTCAGCAGAGTGTCTGTTCCCTCATTCAGAGTCAATAGACACAGGAGGGTCAGTGAAAACACAACTCGAGTTTTCAGCTTCACTCAAAGACAAATACAGGAGCTTTTATTCCTCAGTCACAGATGGCTGGCAGGAAGTAAAAATAATGTTGCCAAAGTCACTGAAACATCCAGTCAGGATCTCATTAGGATCCACAGGGATTACAACCAGTGCTTAAATATTCTGTGCTGAAGCAGATTGGATGTCTTTAATTTGCATCCACATCTTTATCTTATTGAACTTTAACTAGAGATTAAACTTCTATAGTTTGACCACATTGTATTGCGAAATAATAAGTTAGGTTTTAGGGTTGAGCATTAATACAATAACGATATATATATATATATATATATATATATATATATATATATATATATATATATATATATATATATATATATTGCGTAAAGACACGCGTTTAATATCAGTCAATACATCCAATACGATTTTCAATAATGTCACTGAACTGCACGGCATTCTGGGGGATGTAGGCAGAAGAAAGACTTTAGCCACTCATGGTCAAACGACCATGAGTTTAAATGCCCTCAATTAACTCACTCACTCTTTGGTTACCTAGCAACCACCTCACTCTTTGGTTCCGTAGCAATGACCTATTGAGTAACTTGCACAGATATCAACTGATGTGAAATGTTTATATCATGATTCGTTTTTCAGCCATATTTTCCAGCTCTATGCTTTATTTACCTTGTAAATGAGCTGGTAACTTGTCTTCTGAAAAATGACAAATTTTGCCCGTCGGGGAAGTCTTGGTAGGGGTGGATTAAAGCAAACTGCAATCCTCTCTGATGGTTTTTGCAACTTTAATTTCTATATTTTAGCATTGGTTTGATGCTTAAAATGTCTTCACCTTGTCCTTCCCATTGTTGTCAGTGTGTTATAATTCTTGCCAATGTGCCCCTCACCCACATGCTTCTCTCCACATCACTGTCACTCTGTGCCATGATGCTCCCAGACCCTGCTGGTCCCTGCAGCCACCACCACCAAAGACAATCACACTCAAATCCATCCCTCTTCAGCTCCCTCAGAGGGAACATAAACATGTTTTATAAACCTATTCTATCAAAATCAAAATTTGTTTTATCTTGAAACTCGGGACCCATGCCCAGTTTTCTACCACATGACAAACATTTAGTGATTAAAACTAAAGGTTTACCTCTTAGAAAATTGGCAAGAAAAACACCCATACCCAAACAATATTGGCTCTGGGTGTTCAAAGTGTCAGAGTGAGTGCCAAACCCTGTGCTGGCAGTGTGCTGTACTCTTCATTATTTATACTGCTAAGCTATTAAAAACCTGTCATGGTGCAAAAACTCATCTTACCTTGTGCAGTACTTGGAAACTCTGATGTTGTTTTCACTGCAAATATTTCCTGATGGTTAGAGATTTACTGCTAACAGATTGTGCAAATTGTACCAAGATAAATGAATACAAACTGGCTCCCTTTATGTTTATTACTCGTATCAAACTAATATTTGAAATGCAGAATTTTCAGCTTAGATGTTGCCCAGTTTAAGGGAATTTGCATTTGTTATTAATACACTCTGGACCTATATAGTATAATCAACACAGGAAGTAATTGGCCTTCAGGTCAGAATTTTAGATGCACCAATCATTCGGCTAGATATCGGGATGGGCTAAATTCTTCTCGTTAGATCAAATGCTAAAATTTCATTTTATCCAATAAAATTATGGGAGGCAGAAACTAATTTCCCCAAAGAGTGAAGACAACTGGCAGCTACAGAGCTCAAGTCAAAGTTCTCCTTGGGAGAGACGGAGACAGAAAGAATCAGGAGTGTGTAAAGAGGAAATAATAGGACAGGTCATGTTAGATGCTATGGAGATGGAGCAAGAACAAAATGAAGATTTTTGGATGAAGAGGATATGAAGTGCATGGGTAGAAGATGGAGACGACAGGACTAAATGGAGACGCATGATTTGCTGTGGCGACTCCTGAAGGGAAAAACCACAAAAGGAGTAGTAAATAAACGCATTCCTTCTCTTTTACATGGGATGCAAAGAAGTGCAACACATTGTTTTCCTTTTATCTGTCATAATCCTTGGAAAAAGTAATCATAATTAAACTAAATCTGAATCGGCAGGTGAGACCTCAAAGAAAAAGGGAAGTCGGTGCATTTCTAAAGACTGTCCTGACCTGATGCAAAGTATCGACTCACTTTCCAGGATCTCTATCAAGGCATTTGTAAATGATCAGTGTATTATTTTATTGCCTGCTAATTACTATTTTCTAGTTTAGGTTTTTGTTGTAATTGTGAAAGGAAGTCCTAAAAACTGAAAGCTTCTCCTGCCCCCCTTTTTATTTTTCATTCCCATTAGACGGCAGTCAGCCTCTGCCCTTCCTCCTCCTGTTATCTCTGCCGTTTAGCTGTGTCACCGCTAAGATGACTGCGTTAGTACACAGGAGCTAAAAGCAAAAACGTCCTATCGGGACCCAGCTCACGGCTGGTTGGCATCCTCTGCTGGCGTGTGTGGCTCGGCCATCTGCAGTATGGTGAGTGAAGCATGTAATCTGCGTTGCGATGAGAAGTGAAATACTGTAGATTCAGCAGCACAACTCATGCCCTCAGCATCTGGTAACCTCTCCCGAGTTGCACCTTTTTCTTATTATTTGCGTCGGCTGTGTCCTCTGAACCGACGCTGATGACTTTGCGTGGAATCTGCTCTACCTGCAGTTTACGTTTTAGAGTTGAAAGTGCCGGGGCTTTTTCCGCCTCCTGGAAGACAAATATGCAGCAGCCTAATGAGAGATTAGTCAAACAGAATCTGGTGTGAGTGAGGACATATGGTTGGTGTATGTGCTACTGTCACTGCGTCATATGGCATCTTGTTTGTACTTGTGTTGTGCACTCGAGACTTTGCATGTGTTTATGTCTGAGTATCAACATCAGAGAAGCAGCTATCATATGGGAGGAGAATACCAGATGAAAACAGGAGGAAGGGGACAATTATGTGCAGCATTAGGTGGCGTCTGAGTAAGTTAAGTGCCTTGTAGAAGTATTCATAGCGCTTGAACTCTAAAAGAAAACATTTAGTTGTGAATCAATCCTTTATGAGCAAACTGAGACTGGATGGATGGACGATTTACACAAAAACATCTGAAAATTGTGGCAAGCCATGTCACATTGGATTGATTAAAATTTGTGAATGACAATTTTCCGTTCTTTTCACAGATTCTCAGTTACATGTAGGATTGCACCATTGTTATGTCATGTCAGTCAGTCATAACATGATAACCATTTTGGAGCAGAAGACAAAAAATTGGACACAGAAATCTCAACTAGACCAGAATGAGAGCCTGAGATATCGGAACAATCTTTGAGCAAAATATTGGGTCCATTTTTTTTTCCTGGTTTGGAGATGAAATTGTAATTTATTGTATATTTATCTTTATGCTGAGCCAAGCTTTATGAAAGGCCACACAGAAAAGAATGTTTATGTGATAAAGTTTTAAAATGGTGCTTTTTTTTTTTTTTTTGTAAAGCAGTTATCACAGGATGACTTTCACATGCTCTTGAGTTTGGAGCCAAATTATCTGGTTTGTTCTCACTTTAAGAAACACTTCTTGTGTGAACAATTGTGTGAAAGCACAAGTGCAAATGTATACCAGCCAGCCACTTCCATGGCTTTGGTGTGTATAATTAAAGTTCACCGTTAGTCGTCCTTTTTAGCAAATGAATAAAAATATAACGTTATAAATGGATGCATCTTACAATAACAGAAATTGTTTAATAATTCGGCTTTTTGTATGACAAATGTGTAGTTATTTTTCAGGCTGCAATAAATCAGAAGGTTGCTAACCATTTATGATGCTAGCATCAGGAATGCACTCTCAGAGAGCCAATCAGAAAGCAAGGACAAAACTGCTGACTTTGTTTCGCTTTTCTTCTGTTAAAAACAATCCACAAACAATCACCGCTGCGTCTTTCCCGGTCGGCCATGTTTGTTTACTTTGAGCTCGCGTCTGACCTCGAGGTTTCGTGAGATTTCCCATCTGACACCTGAATGATGGCGAGTGAAATCTGTTTTTGTGAGGTCTGGTTCAAATTCTGTGCAAATATTCTTCTATTAATCATTTTTTGTTGTCCAATTATTAGTTAATATAAAAAATATATCAACCCTACGCCGATGAATCAAGCAGAAGGGCAATCTAATCAGTCACAGCTGATCAGTGGGGTTAAAATCTTATTTTTTTTTTTTTTTTTTATTGATAAAGTGATGCATCTCAGAGAATAACTTTGTCCCACTTCGGGTAACACACGACCCTCAGTCCAGACGTTGATGCAGTTTCTCTCCTTATTGCTTCTGCAGCAGACACAATGCAGCTGTGTTTCTGCAGATCTGGGGCTCCCACTTCAGACCTCAGCCGTGTTGTGATAAGACTCAGCAGGAGCCAAAAATCACACTCAGGGGTTTTGTGTTCATGTAACGTGGGAGCTAGACAGACTGGAATTTACCGTCGCAGCAGCAGGGCCACACACCATCCCTCTGACTTCCTCTCACCAGGGCAAATGGAGTGCACCACCCTGCAGATGTGGGGATTGTTTGTCGCCTTTTGTCTCACAGGTGTTTGCTCGACTGCATACCAGTCCAAGGAAATATTCCCCAGCCGTTTTCTCCACCCGGGCTGAGTTTGAGCTGTGATTTCTTCATGATGCAGCAGCCGTTTGTTCAGATATCTGGGGGTCTGTTTCTGGTTCCCATTCCAGATAATGACTGAGAATAAACAGTGCGACTCATTAAAATTTCCAGGTCTCTGCCAAAGGTAGTAAAATAAAGGGTAGTTACAGTTCATGGGAAGCCAGGATTTTTTGTTGCTGCTTTTGAAGTGTAATTTGGTTGTGTGTTGATGGGCAAGCTATAGATCTACTATAAATATAAAGCTGGCATTTCTCAATTTATACAGCCTATACCCTTCATGCTGCTGCTAATGACGCAGCTCAGGTTTCTCAAGTTGTTAAAATATATTAAACAAGGAAACACAAACACACTCAGTTTGGAACAGAGGTCCTTCTTGTCTGCTTTTGCCTCCTAGATACTCTGTGTTGTCTCAACATGAATTAATTAAATGGGGGAGAAAAAAATACATTTTTGCTCAAGTGATCCTGAAACATATTTTCAGCCAGCTGGAAATGACACTCTCTGCAGGCTGGCATGAGTTCCTTTGGGTTTGTGTTCATAAACGCTGGTTAAACCACAGATAAACATGTTCAACTGAAGATAAGTATTTATTCTAAGGATGCACTGCACGTCAGATACATCACAGTGTATGCATGTGGTGAAGAAATGCCTAGAGTGCAATTAGGGTTAGCTAATTACTGAAGTATGATATATTGAGGCCGTCTATTCCTGACATAGTGCAGCTACTTTAGTAAAACTTTGTTGTTTGGATGAAAATGTTACTTTTTTACGTAGCTGGATAAATGATCAGGAGTCCATGTTTGGTAAGAAACTGAAGCAGAAAGACACTACTATGCCATTTTTTTTTTTCATTTATTGCAAGTTTTAATGTTGTCTCAGCATTTTTCTAATATTGCGCAAGCCTAATGTTTAACCATTGAACTTATTCATATTTTATTACATTACAGCCACAAACTTTATTGTATTTTAATGGGATTTATGAAACAAAGCAGCAAAAAGTAGTTCATATTAATGAAGTTCAATTAAAATGATGCTTTACTTTCAATGTAAATCCAGTTGTTCTGTGAAGGTCGTAGACATTTATTAGAGAACAAACAATGTCATGAAGTCCAAGGAAGACGGAAAGTTACAAAGGTTTAAAACCTTTTGGTTATGAAATCAAAAATTCCAGTTTTGACGACAGAGTATGGCACAACCCCAGACGTACCAAGACACGACTCTCTGGACGTGGAGAACTCTGCAGGAGCTGCACATCTCAGGTGGAAGGATCCGTCAACAACGCTGTTAGTCATGCAGGATAAAGCTGCCATTTCCTGAAGTCAGTGCTGAAAGAAAACCATAAATCATTTGCCATAAGACACAGCAAACAAGTGGAAGATGGTTCTCTGATTAAGTCACACACTTGCACTTTTTCCCCCTACATATAAAATACTGCGTGTTGTAGAAAATTACAGCCATCTCCCTTGAACATTCTCACTGTGAAGTACGGTGGAGGCAGCATCGGGCAGTGGTGATGTTTTAGCAGGAGTAGGGAGGATGAAAGAGAGAGAGAGCCTTGACACTGGAGGAACATTCACAGTGATGTGATAGAATGACCTAGTCAAATCCAGAACCAGATCCAATTGAAACTCTACCTAGATTTAAAAAATGCCTGCAGGTGCTCTGTGTCATGACTAAATAAAAAAGTCTGAATATTTCAGCAAAGCTGGTTAACACATCCAGAAGACCTGCTGGTATAATTGCAGCAAAATGAGTTTCCAAAAGCGTCAAATCAGAGAATCTCAAAACTGTATCCTTTCCTTTAGCTTTGTTTAGTGTTGGTTTGGTCTTGCATATAATATCACAATAAATCAGATTCCACCAAGGGCCGTGAATACATTTACAAAGGCCCATAACCCATGGTGAAATATTTGAGCCATGAGAACAGATTGCAGGTTGCAGCTGAAATAAACCGAACAATGGTCTTCCTCGCTTGTGATGAGGGAAAGCCTTTCCCTTTCTTCCAGTGGAAAGCCCTCCTTGCCAGAGCTGAACCTTTGTTGCAGCGCGCCACCTTACAGGGGGTTAAAAAACAAAGTGAGAAACCACTTGAGCTCCTTTTCAACAGGAATCTCTTGGCGTCAGATAAAGATCCTTAATTGAATGGAAGAGGAAGTGTAGGAAGTGTAAGTTCAGCAAATCCTGCAGCTCCTGGTTCCTTGCCATTGTGGGACAATATTTATGTTCCTGGAGAGATGGCGGTATCTGCTTCAAAGAGTTTGAGCAGCATTAACTGGACCATTCATGCATGGAAAAGAAATATGCAGACTTATTGAATTAATTCGAATATGCATTCATGAGTCCTGTTTGTCAGATTAAAAGCAACTTTTGAGTAGATGTTTAAATATTCTTTCAAACATCTTAAATTAAGGCGATTCATGCTTGTTTTTTTTTTTTCTGACAAGATAATTATTCTCACCGAGAGTAAAATACACAATGACAAAATATATATTTTAATCCTTTGTATCAATAAAAGTAAACTAGTTTTAGATGTTTCAAGAAATTCAATGTCAAGTGACTCTTTCTTACTTATTTTTCTTAAAATAAGATGATGCATCTTACTTGTACAAGTAACATTGGCTTGTTTTAAGGAAAGATACACTAATTTAAGATATTTGTAGATTCAGCTTTGTTAGATATTTTTCTCGACAAGATAAATGTTCTTGTTCTGATGGCAGATAATTTTTCTTATTTTAAGAAAATTATATCCTATTTTTGTACATTTTTTTTCTAGTTTTTGAAAGGTGACTTTTTGCAGTGTGTGATGTGTGACAGTAAAGTCTTTTACAGTCGTAAGCAGCAGGTGGCACTGTCCATCCTCCGCTGTCCGTGCTGCTGGTTCTGCAAACACATCAGTTTCTCTGAACGCAGGATGAGTAGTACTCATGTACCTTCTCAGGTATCCTCTGCCTCTGTTTTTTATTTTTGGTTTTAGATTTGATAAAAACTCAGTCTAGTCTTGACTAGACTGAGTTTTTAAATTGAGATTGTGTTGCACATCATGTTAAACTGCATTCAACTGCATTGAATTGTCCTTGTCTGCACTGCTGCAATTACAAAGATGCAATATTATGTTACATTTCATGTGGCATATTCTGCAACTATTCTGCTGGATAGACTTTTCTTGTCCTCACTGTAAATTTTATGGACTCAAGATGCTGATGCTCTGAGAAAATGCTGGGAAAATGTATCTAAATATTGCAATATTAAACGTTTGTTGCAGTATAAATCGCAGCACCAGGACATTTCTGATGAGATTAGTCATATTGATAAACTTTTTGATATCTTGACTTTGTTTCCATGTATCAGTTCATGTCGGTGCAGGCAGGCGGCCCGTCTAAGCTAAGCCACCCGTCCCCTGGGCTCCGTCAGCCCTTTTAGACAGTAGTCCATAGTAATCACCGTCTTGATGTGATCCAGCCAGAGAAGATTAAGGCAGAGCAGCAGCCCTCTCCTCAGACGCCATCTTTCCTTACAGGAAGTTATGTCTCCCGTCTCTTACGCCATGTCTCCGCTGACACGTTTAAATCTGGGATTTGCGTACTGTGTGGTTTGTTAAACAAGCATTATGTTGACCCGTTGCTATTCGTGCTGCGTACGGTCTGCTGCTTCTCATGGTACCTATTACGGTCGTATAAGTTGGCAGTCTTGAGTTGAGCACGATTAAGATTGGGATCTTGGTGCGCTTGGTTCTCCTCCCACAGGCAGAAAATGAATTCCCAGCTGAACTCGGCCCTTGCTTGTTCTCTGCAGTAGAACGGTGAGATTTAATCTGAGCCCAGACTTGAGCTGGGCTTTTCCAACTACATCTTTGTTTCCAAGTATGCGCGTCATCTCAGAGGACAATTATGATTTGTTGAATCAAGAAACACACTCCTGCAGATAATACCGCACCTGCATTAGGGTTTTTACAGAAATTTGACTCACAAGATCAGTCCAGTGATTTAATCCCCAAATCCTATTTCTTAAAGAGTGAGTGTTACAAGACTTTCAAAGCTCAGATATGTCCCCAGATTATCAGAGAAGCTTTGTGCTCTGGCCCACTTCAGTGTGCATTAAATAATAAGATTAGTTGCAGCGTGAATGCATGAACGTTTCCCTCCATGGACTCACACGAAGCACCGCCGTCGCTCAGAGTTAAACGGGTCTGCCTCTGTAAAAGCTTCTGCTCACACTCGTTTTCACAAATCAACTCGTTTCTTTAACCATTTGCTCTGTCACTGTTTCAGTCATGAATTATGAATTTTATGCCTTGTATATAGAGGTGTAGTTTGTGGAGTAGAATGACAGATGACCTCTCACTCGAGACCTGCTGCCACTAACCTGCAAATGACCACAAGATTGGACAAAATGGGTCAGCAGGGCGGCGCTCTGGAGATGCTTGACATGCAGAGGGACTGAATCTGTACCTGTCTGGGGAGAAATGTCCCCAGACTGAGCCAGATGGGAGGAGTGTAAAGTATCAGTTGCCATTGACGGACCGAGGCGAGAGAAGTGGATGTTCTTTTGTGAGTTGATAAAGACTGAAGGAGCTGCTCTCTCCGAGTCGTCGTCTGAGGCTCTGCTAGAGGTGAAACTCAATGGATATTTGGGCAATGATCTCAGAGGCTAGTAGTGATGCAGAGGTATGTGCTGCTGCTATTTTCCTGACTTATCAAAGTGTTTTTTTTTAGACATCTGCTGATCGGAGGTTTGTGGCTGATGTTTTTGATCTGCTGATGCAGATCAGATTTTAATAGATCTGATTTCCCTGTTAGAGAAATAATGAACCACTTTCCAGCCTTCCCGGTGTACAGAATCAGTAAGTATTACTGCTACCAGGTGGAGACTTCTCAAAGTGTTTTAGAGTAAAATCAGAGTTGTGGACAAAATAATCAGTTCACTATTCAAGTAGCTTTTAGTATTGTCTGTAATGGAGCAATTAGCAGACTCCCTGACTGTATACTGGAAAAACACAGATTTTCAAAATGCTTCAAACTACGAATGGACAATTATTAGATTGCTTAACATGTCAAAGAAATGTATTAATTATCGTGCTAATAACTGCTTTAAATTCTAATTGATAAATCTTGCAAACCCACCAAATAACAGTAGTGATAATGGCACTGCTACTATTTGATCTTATAAACATCACAAAAATATCAAGGCCACATTTTTAAGTCCCTACTGCCAACATTTCCAAACATGGCAGCAAACATAAATTTAAAGCCCCAAAGGTTAAAACATTGCTGCAACACTTTTAGCCTTCCTGTTATCACCTACAGCTGGTTGTGGGTGTTTCCCATCCTTTGTAAATTCACCTGAAATTCACCATAGCTGGTGAAATTTGGTGTTCATCGGCAGAGGGATCTTTTTTCCGACCTGAAAAAGTCCGGTAGAGAACAACCAAAACTGCAGAGCTACAAATTGTTGAAGACGCCCAGTGACCAGCTGGTCCAATCATGTCGAACTGTGTTGCATCAGTCTGAATAATTATCTGACACGCCTTGCTTGCTCTTTGAAATAACCGCCTGTAGATGTGTGTTTGTATTAAATGAATTCGTGTAGCAGACTTCGGCTTATTCTCATTACTCTGTAGATATCATTCTACACTTTTTGTTATTTATCATGAATATAGTTCTGCTGCATAGGGAAAAGTTTGTTGCGTTATCTAAGGTTTTGGTAGTTTTCATTCGCCTGAGATGCAGAGCTGTGGGATAGTGTTTTGAAGAGGGGCTATTTCTGTCCCCCCCCCCGCCTCCCGCTCTGTGTGCCGAGCCAGCTTCACACAGAGCGCTGCTCTTACTATCCAAACAACCACAGCATTCACACAGAGCGCACATGGCTCACTTCACCACCTGCTGCTGGCCTCATCACAAGGGGAGCCTCACTGCTATTCACAGGCTGGAGGAAAACACACAGGCTTCTGTTTTTGTTATGGAATCGTGTTTAAAGGGACATTTAAAACATATATTCGTCAGGGCTGGGCAATCAATCGATTTCATCAATTAATTCATATGCATTTGTGGAAAATCTGTTTTTCTTCTGTTGAGCGTCTTGTGAGCTTTACACATTTCACACATAAGGAAATACTAAATTATGTAACACATCAGAATCAAATTATTTTCATGTGTATTTTGAATGCGACTGCTTCCCGATTCAGCCATCAGTATAATTTCAGTTCTTTGCTCTTTTGTCAAACGGATCTTTTTGGGTATCTGAAATCTAAAAGAAATATACATTTTACATTTTCCATATATGGAAACTTCTGGCCCACCCTGTATTTTGAAAGAACCACACAGACTTGGATGAAAATGTCACAATTTGTGAGCTTTTTTCTCATTAAAATCACTTCTGATTTGTCATTTTAAGAGATTCTTGTGGAAATTTGTCTTTATTTTGTTAATATTATGGTTATGTTCTCATATTTAAGCAAATATTGTCATAGCTGGCTGCTAATACTCCACTGGACAACAGAGGGGATGATTGAAGTTAAATAATATTTGCTGTAAAAAAAAAAGAAGAAGAAGAAGAGAGGGTCAAAAACAGATCAGATATGAAAAAATCTGAGCTTTTATTTTTAATTCCTGTCATCCAGCCCTAATATGTACAAAATATCATTCATGTATAATTTGTTCACACTCCCACACTGCACTCCTTTACAGTCATGTAATTTTCTGTGCCAAAGCTGTAAAAGCTGCCAAAACAAATGATTTGGGTAATTACTGCAGCTGGGTTTATGAACGATTTTTGTTGAGTCCATTTCCTCCCAGGCTGAAATATGCTTTCATCACAACAGATCAATAGCGACATGCTATACAGTTTCTTTATGACTTCTGGCAGCTTCTGATTGCGTTTCCCATGTCGCACAGGGAGCAGCTGAAGAAGGTTTTCCCTCGGAGAGCCGCGTTTAACGTAACAAATCATCACCGGTCAGTCCTGTGTCAGCCAAACGCACGACCGCGTTCCAACAGTAACAAAGCAGCGTATTCATGTCCTTCGATTGTTTCTCTAGGGCTGCAGGGCTTTGCGCCTTGAAGGTTTGAGCCCCGGCAGAAGGCACTTCTGTTTGACAAACTTCAGCTTATTGGTGTCTTTCTAAAGAGTTGGCTGCAAAATCTATTATCATCTCATTAATTGAGCAGCAACCTATCACTTACCTCTGCAACGGCTTATTAAATTTGATTAAAATGATTACTTTTATTTTCCCGAACTGTTTATACCACAGAAGGATTGCTCAGATTGCTACTTTGCCGTCTCTTGTTTCGTATAACAAAGCAGGCAATGCAGGCCAGACGGAGCGTTAGGAGTTTATGGAAGACCTTCTGATTATATTCATAAGCCTTGAACTTTTTCTTCTTCACAGGCTGAGACTAAAATGATCAGTTTGGATTTTCCGTAATTGAAACTACAAAAAAGTGGTGCATAAATAGTGAATGAAAAGAAAATGATGCATAGTTGTTGTTCTTTTTTTAAGGTTTTTACAAATAAAAATCTGAAATGTGGGGTGTGCTCTTGTTTTCAGCTCACCTGAATTATTATTTTGTAAAATCAGCCATTTTCTTTTTTAAGCAATGATAAGTATTTCAAGTGTTTCTTTTTGTGCAAAGATGGCAGAGTGAAATCTATTTACTAAACGGATCATCTTCAAAGGCAACCGGTCGCCGAGAATTTGATTCACCGCTAAAAACAAATGCACCCCACACTTTTCAGATTTTAAAACAAATGCAATTTTCTCTCTACTTCCCAACATCTTATGTGTGAATCTATGACTTAATATTCCAGAAAGTGAAAAAGTTTGAAGGGTGTTGAGCAGTTCTGCAAGGCGCTGTACAATGTCTGTTGAAAACATCTTAAGTGCATTTTTATCAGTATTACAGGAAATGCCAAAGAAGCCGCTGCTGAAGTAAGATATGTCACTGCCAAGGCCCAATGTTTTGGTCCACATACCATTGTTTAATTTTCTCTTTTTATTTTTTTTATTTATGACTGGGAGGAGGAGACATGTTTTTAAATAATGTGGGGAAGTCTTTAAGGCATTTCTGAGTAATGTGAGGAAGTGTTTAAAGTATTTTTAAAGTGATGTTAGGAAGTCTTTAAGGCCAAATGGGCTTAAACTGACTGACGGTATGAAAAAGATGATTTGTCATAAGCCGCTTCTGCAGCTGTGGAGTTTCAAAGGGGCTAGAAGTTGTGTGTTTTGCTTCTGGACCTGATTCCACGTTGAAGCTGAACCCGGTGCAGCTGCGGCGTCACCTGGACTGGAGTTTATTCAGCTTTCTGTTGAACAAGGCCTCAGACGAATCAACACTCAGCCACTTATAGAAACACTAATTGGTTCAGAGCTCAGATGAGACGTTTTCTTAAGGGATAACATCTGTGGATGTGAGGAATTAGTTCACTGCATGTTCTTCTAGGTTTCTCTTCATTTATTGCCTCTCATAAAAATGTTTTTTTTTTTTGCACACTGCTAAGCATGTTCATTTTTCTCAATGATGCCTTTGGTTCTGTCGTTTTGTGGTTTAGATTTTGAGTCATTCATGTTTTGAGGACATGAATGAGTGTAAACTCATGGCCTGGTTGGTTAATTTTGGGAGAAAAATGTGCCATGTTGCCTAATTTTAACTTTGAGATGTACTTGCTGTACAAATGGTGTTTTTGAAGGAGAATAAATCCGCCAGCCGCTCGCCGTAATGCCTGTCTTAGTAACCCGATCGGGTTTGGGGTCATGTTCAGGAATGTCACTGAAAGAAAGCAGAAAGGAAAAGCACAGACGCTCTTTTAAGGCCTTGCACCAATCAGAGCTTCTGATCCGTTTTCAATTGATCTTTGACCAATTTTAGCCAATTCCAATTTCCTCTAGAGCTACTTATAGCAGAAATAAATATGTAATTCCATTTTCTTGGTGTAATTGAAAATCTCCCTGTTTCCCCAACACAATTAACTCAAACTAAACACAGCATAGGTTCATTTTTAGTGGCGCAGAATGGAAATAATTGAAAAGAAGATGCAGGTCAGTTGTGATCAGGATCATCATTTTAATATTATTGCATTTGCAGTTGGACCACAAAAAATACTCTTTCCTTGCTAGTTGCTTTGTGCTTCCTCTGGTTTCATTTTCTAAACATTTCACTTTTGAAAACAATCGACTAAATCGTCTTCACTCAGTAACAAGTTTCAAAGTGAAAAGCAAACTAACTACTGATGCACTCAGTTCCCATCTCTAGTCAGTTGTTGGTATTTTTCCTTTGTCTATCTGAAGTTTTAACTCCACAGTTGTTATAACTGTGGAGTTATGATGACTATAATCTTTGATTTTTTTTTAAAATTAAACCCACCACATCCTTGTTGGTAGCACTTAAAGACGAGTTTCTCATCACGTTAAACGTTTATAATAAATAAGTGTCACAGATAGTGAACTGTCATCCAGACTTGAGGGCAGCAAAAGAAATCCTCTTCTTCATCATTTTGTCACCTCTGGTCCTGTTCTGTGTTCGGCCTCTGAATGATGACATGGAGCCGATCGATGCTGCCGATCGGTTCCCGGGGCCCTGATTGGCTCAGTGGAGCCGAAGGACGCCGTGTCCTCTGTGTTAGCGCTGGAGCTGCAGCTCTGACTGCCAGCTGGAGTCTGAATGAAGAGCAGCGAACTGTGCAGCAGAGAGGAGCTTTTGCTTTCAGATTGCAGGTCTAACAGGTGAGCGGCCGGAACGGAGGAGGAGATGCTCTGCATGCACCGGCGACAAAGGAAGGGACTTTATACTCCAGCTCTCACTTCAGGCCCGATTAATGCTTTTAATGGCTCTAGTGTTGGGAAGAGTTGTGATTGTTAGACAGCCCAGCTGATGTTGCTGGGAGACTCTTTGCTTAGTTGGGTTTGCAGCTTCTCAGCGTCATATTTAAGCTAAAAACAGGAAGCTGTCGGGTTAAAGCTGTGTGACTGACGGTCTCTGTGGTGTATGTGGGTCACAGATCCTCCCTATTGCTCATCGATTAGTGATTTGGTGATCGCTCAGGAAGGCAAGTCGATTTCTCTGCTGCCCTCCAGCTACAAATCTTCATACATTTGAATCTCTGAACTCTTTTGCCAGATAATCATGCTGGATTCCCAGTTTAAAATGTCCAAAACTTTGGCAGTGGACTTGATTTTTTTTTCTTTTTTTTTTTTAAGTGTCAGTATTTATTTGAAATATTCATAGGATAGAAATGTGAGTGGATTAACTTTCCATAAAACATTCAGTGACTTTCATGCGTTATGTAACTGCAGCTGGGACTCAATTATTTCTGTCACCAACGTTGCCCCAAAACCAGTGTTTAAAGACTGAATGGTTCGCTGTGCAGAAATTTTAAAAAGCATACGCAGCCGACCTCAAAATGCCTACATTGATTCACTAAAGCAAACAGTGGATCCATGTAAGCTGCAGACACACCATCCATCTGCTAAATGGTACTCAGTTCCAGTTGTTTTTCATTTCCATAACCTGTTAATTCATTGCTGTCTTCTTCCATCTTCCTCCATCCTTTCACCTGCCGCTCATATCTCTTGAGCCTTGTGCGCCTAACTTTCCCTCTTTGGGCCCTCCTTTCCAATATCCGTCCTGGATATCTTCTCCACCTGCTCATCTTCTCCACCTGCTCATCTTCTCCACCTGTTCCCTCTGTTGTGCCTGGAGATTGCAGAGTGCAGTGTAGCTCCCATTGCGATGGAGGACAGTGACCACCAGCCCTCCTCTTCGTCAGACGAGCAGGACTCCTGCCCGTCATCGCCCAATCAGATCAGGCACCATAATGCTGCACAGGTACCCCAGGGAAGCTTTCTGAGGGTCACGCTTTAGAGTGGCCTAGTCAAAGTCTTAAATTGGATTTATAGTGCGTGGTATGACCTTCAAGTTCATATTGATCTAAAACAGATTCGCAAAGAACAAAATGTGACGTGAAGAAGTCATTGGTAGTTATTACAATCAGAGATTAGTAGGACCAGGATAGACTTGAGGATCCATGTAACCTTCAAATGAACAGTAATATTTTACTCCATTCAGTTTTATAACTCATAGTTGGACGTTAAGTTAAAGTAACATGCAAGGAATTATGATTCACTGAGAGAAATCAGTGCTGCTGATTTTGACCCAAACTTTCAGTCTTGAGATAAAAGAGCAGATAAACAGATAAACGTGTCCCAACATTTGGCTTCTTGCTCTTGTAGTTAAAGGCTAATTGTCATGTTTGTACCAGTGAAGGATTTTCTTGTCAAAACCTAAACAACCAGAAACATCGTCTTAAATAACCAGCTTGGCATTAAATGTTGGTTTTAATTTCTCGTCAGAATCTCTTTGTTTATGCCGTCTTTGTGAAACAACACAAACATAAAAATTGCTCTGTCTCTAAAACCTCGTCCCCTCTTGGATCTCTGCACCTTTCCCTCTACTTTTGGCACCATTTCCTCCCCGTACATCCCCCCCGCCCCCACTTGTTTCTCTCCTCCTCACCCATCCACTCGGTGCGTCTCCAGCATTTGAGCCACTCAGACGACTCCGAAGTGGAGAACATAATGCACGACCCTCCGCGTCACGGAGGGAACGGCCAAAACCCCGACGCTCACGACGCAGACGGCCGAGACCGGCCCGTCACCCCGTCCCGTTTGCTGCCCCCCGCGCCGGGTCGAGCCCAGTCAGATTCAGGTTCAGATACCAGCTTGTCGCAGAGCAGAAGTGTGGAGTTTGACTTGCCGTCTCCCATCAGCCCCAGCAGGCCGAGGAGCCCCTGGGCTCTGTTTGACCCGTACAGCAATAATGAGGTAAAAGGCTGAGTAAACTGCAGAGGATAACTGAGCCGTACGGCGGTGTGCTGTAAAGGCTGCGGTGTTTGACGTGTTGATGCCGACGGTCGTTTTACAATCGTGTGCTGCTGTATCTGAGAACAGGTCGGCTGTCGTTCCCTGAAGTCTCACGTTTAGAGGTGTTGATGACTCACTGGGAGCAGAAGTCGCATTTTTAATGATGTGTTTGTGTTTTTATTGCTGCTAAAAAGATAGAAACCTCAGTACAATTAATATTTAATAACGTATAAATTAACAAATGAAAAGGAAATAAACCCTCTGTTCTAACCTGAATTTGACTGAATTAGTTTGCATATTGTGTTTATAAAAATCATCTATCCAGATGTTTTGTGTTTTTTTTTTCTTTTTTTTACTCTTGCTAGTTGTCCCAGTGCTGTTAGCCTGTACAAAGAATATGAGTTGGACAAATAAAGTACATTTCAGTATATGTGATGCTGTGTTCATGTTCAACATGATTGAGTTGTGTCCCAGCACTCAGCCCTGAGGAACCCCATGAGTCAGTATCATAATCAATAACCTGTTTCTTAAACAGCTTTTTATCCTTTCAGCCTCTCTCCTCCAAGCAGTATTATACATTCATATTTTTCTAAACTAAAAATGAAACTGCTTTTGCCGTTTTTTTCAATTTTTCTCTCAGTTTTGAGGTTTTTTTTTTACACAATCCTGATTGAGTTTTCCGTCTGCGTTTACTCTTAGGACCCAGACAAGGAATATGTGGGCTTCGCAACGTTGCCAAACCAGGTGCACCGCAAATCTGTGAAGAAAGGGTTCGACTTCACCCTCATGGTGGCTGGTAAATCCCGTATTTACGCTCTTCCAGACATTCGATCCTAAGCCCACCTTTGACTGCGAGGCGCCTTGCTAATCGCAGCGTTTCGAGCCTCGCTGATTCGGTCTCTGTTGTTCTTTGTTTGCAGGCGAGTCTGGCCTGGGAAAGTCCACCCTGGTCAACAGCCTGTTTCTCACAGATTTGTACAAAGATAGGAAGCTGCTAAATGCAGAAGGTGAGTGAGCTGCAGCTCTGACCTCTGCGGCATCTGTTGTGCTGCGGCTGACATTTGAACTCTTTCCTCAGAGAGAATCACGCAGACGGTTGAGATCACCAAACACACTGTGGACATCGAGGAGAAAGGCGTGAAGCTGAAGCTCACCATCGTGGACACCCCTGGGTTTGGTGACGCTGTCAACAACACTGAGTGGTACGTTGAGACTCTGCTCGGTGAGGAAAGGGACTAAAAGCCTCTTGTGCGCTCACTGGTCATCTCTTTGGCTCGCAGCTGGAAGTCGGTGGCTGACTACATCGACCAGCAGTTCGAGCAGTACTTCAGGGACGAGAGCGGCCTCAACCGCAAGAACATCCAGGACAACCGCGTTCACTGCTGCCTTTACTTCATTTCACCCTTCGGCCACGGGTACGAGGACGCTGCCCTGTGGCTCGCCTGCCTGGTGTTTGTTTCTTCTTTTCCTAGGCAGCGATAACATTCTCCTGATGCAGCTCAACATGTTTATGTGACAGCCAGAAACCAAACAAGGCTTGTTTACGTCACAGAATCTTAAATCTCGAGTTCTTCAGGTTTCCTCCATAGTTCTGAATGGTGATGGACTCGGTAAAAGCATTTTGAAACTGGCTTTTAATTGGTAGCTGATATGGAGGTTTTAACCATCCATCTGTTGACCCGTTGGTTCCTTCCATCCGTTTGTCCATCCAGACCGATAATTTGTGGAAGCTCTTCCTCTTCCTCCCAGTGCTCCCAATGCTAACGACCATTCAGTTAAAAACAACCAATCAGAGCCAGGAGGAGGGCCTTGGCGCTGTCAATCACCTCCACCTCACTCTCTACAAAGGAGCCTTGCTTAAGGTTTTCCTGTAATGGCGCATTGAGCAGCGCGTACACGAGGGTTGATTGACAGCTCTGAGATCTTCCTCCTGGCTCTGAATGTTTGGGGTTTTTCCTTTACAAAAAAAGTTTTTTTTTTTGGCTCTGGTGACGTTTATTTGAAAGTGCTATTTTAGGAAAGCAGGGTAATGAGAGAGAGGGAAGACGCACGCAGCAGGCTGGGGCTCGAACCTGCGATGGCCTCATCGAGACCCCAGGCTTCCTCATGTGGGTCAACCCCTGCGCCGCCGCCGCAGCGCCGCCGCCACAGCGCCGCCCTCTGATTGGTTGTGAAGCAGTGCATTTCTTCAGACGCCTCCAGGAGACGTCAGATCCTGCGCGGGCGGCGCTTTCCCGTCGATGAGCTGCTTCTGCTGAGTCGGTGCTTTGACTCACATCTGTTGGCTCTCACTGTTCCACTTCGCTGTGCTTCTCATTGATCAGACCTCCAATAAAACAATCCTATGGGGCTTCACAGAGTTAAAGGAGTGGAGAAAGGGCTCCCCCTGCTGGTTAGTGACAGCAATTACTCATCAGATGCCGCTCCACCTGCCTGCTTAATGCAGTTAATGTCTAGTCATGCCAAACAATGAGTTTATCAGACATATAGAATATAAATATAAATCCAGTTGGAGGACGCTGCATTTCCACCAGAATTGATGGACGTTACAGGCGTCGTCTGTAGCAGAAGCTCATCCTGAAGTTGTTTCATAAAACATACGGTTTGGTGTGTTTTCTGCTCCTCCCAGCCTCCGGCCACTGGATGTCGAGTTCATGAAGGCTCTGCACGAGAAGGTCAACATCGTCCCCATTCTGGCCAAAGCCGATACGCTCACCCCGAGCGAGGTCAAGAAAAAGAAACTCAAGGCAAGAGCATCACCAGTAGATCTGAACACCGATGGTGGCATTGCGTGAAATCATCCTGGTGGGTTTTTTTTTAATCTGCCTCACAGCCAATCACATGTTGTCTCCTCTCCGCAGATCAGAGAGGAGATCGAGCAGTACGGCATCAAGATCTATCAGTTCCCGGACTGCGACTCCGATGAAGATGAAGAGTTTAAGCAGCAAGACCTTGAGCTGAAGGTGAGAGCCAAACCTGGAGCAAAACACCTGCTGAGTTTTAAACAAGCTGCACTCTAACTGATTGGTTTTATTTATTGTTTTTTAAGGAGTGCATCCCTTTTGCAGTCATCGGCAGCAACACGGTGGTGGAGGCCAAAGGGAAGCGGGTGAGGGGTCGCCTCTACCCCTGGGGCATCGTAGAAGGTAAGTCACAAACTGAAGCGATTTCTGGCGACAAACCTGTGACTTCCAGACAAGCTGAGCTCCACGGCTCCTCCGTTTCAGTGGAAAACGCCGCCCACTGCGACTTCATCAAGCTGAGGAACATGCTGGTCCGCACACACATGCAGGACCTGAAGGACGTGACCCGGGAGACTCACTACGAGAACTACAGAGCCCATTGCATCCAGAGCATGACCCGCATGGTGGTCAAGGAACGCAACCGCAAGTACGTCCACCGAGCGCCGCCGGTGACGCCGCCGCCGCCGGGGCGGATAAAAGCCAACGCACGTCTCTGTCTCTCTCTGCAGCAAGCTGACCAGGGAGAGCGGCACAGACTTCCCCATCCCCACCGCCCCCGGAGCGTCGGACAGCGAGAAGGAAAAGCTCATCCGAGAGAAAGACGAGGAGGTACGGACCGCCGGGCGCGAGCCGGAACCGCATCCCGACCCAGAGCACGAGTCTCAGCGCGGCTCTGAGCACCAGGAGTCCCCAGACCTCCAGGCCAGCAGAGGAACGAGCTCAGAGCTGAAAGCTGATGAAGCGCTCTGACGACCGTTAGCTCACAAAACGTCTTTATCTTCTGAGCCGAGACTGAAGGAGATGTCGATGCAGATATTTGCACAAAATGGCCGTTAAGTTACAGACAGATTCATGTTTGAGTCAAATGCAAATCAGTGGCACTAAAAACCTCACAACTATTTAATCGTCAGAATAAAATGATGATTTTATTCTGATGATAAGTTACACCAATAATAATAAGTTACACCAATGAATAACAAGTTTACTTACACTCGTCACTATGGATGTCATGTTAATCTGGGGTTTTTTATTTAAATCCTTATTTTTACATGGTGGATTTATAATGAAATGAAAAATAAGAAACAATCTGAAATTACACACACAAGCTCTAATTTATGCCGACACCTCCACTAATATTTGACCAGCTGTTTCCTCGCAGGCTGCGGAGAAATGGAAGCGTTTTTGTTGCCGTCGTCGAGCTTCTAGTGTCACTTCCTGACTCTGTCTGTCTGTCTGTCTGTCTGTTTTTATTTTTATTCTAGGATTAAAGAGAAAAGGTCAAATGAATAATAATAAGTCCTGATGGTGAGAGACAAACGAGATCAATCTCAGGATATTGTTGGTCCAGTCTGGATTATTTATTGAGTAAAACTGATGAGTTCAGTTTTGAAAGAGTGAAGAAAAGCACCAGTTACAGAACAGCAGCAAACAATAGTTCTTACTAAATGTATCTGTTCTTAAAGATGTCGTCAACACGATGTTCCTAACACTTCAGTTCCTGAAAACCAAATATTTTCTGTTTGACCTTCATGCGGTCGTGAATATGACAGCAGATGATGTGTAAATTATGATGTTTGGTTTTCCCTCTCCTTCCTCCGCTTAACCCTGAGAAATCTATTTATGCATGGAAATAAAGACACTTTTTTTCCCCTCATTTCTTTTTCATTTCCTTATGAAAGGCACGTTTTATGAGAACATAACTGCAGACTCCCTGCAGCTCGCAGTAACGTGTCGTCAATCGGCCCCCCTGCTGGGGAACCAGGCGGAGGCGCCTCCTCTCATCCCGTCCCGGATCACGTGATCGGCGCCGATCACGTGATCCTCCCCGCCGTTATCGATTAGTTGTGTGTGCAGTCATGCAGATGAAGCTGACATCCTCCTCCTCCTCTTCTCTCCTCACAGCTGCGGCGGATGCAGGAGATGCTGCAGCGGTATCAGGATCACTTGATCACCCAGAAGGACGGATGTTAACGAAAGACTCGGCACATTTAAAAAAAAAAAAAAAACAACAAAAAGAAAAGAACGGAGAGAGAAAACACCCAGACGTCCTTCAACCCGAACACTGAGATCCTGAGTGTGTGTGTGTGTGTGTGTGCGCCTGTGTGTGTGTGTGTGTGTGTCTCCTCTCAGCTCATCAAGCATGCGACTCTCCAGCCGGGTGAGGAGACGGTGAGACCTCAGAGACTCTCTCTGCTGAATCGAACAAGCACCTGGTTACATATCAGAACTTTAATTCACTGAGGTTCATGAGGTTCACGAGGTTCATGAGGTTCATGAGGTTCATGAGGTTCATGAGGTTCACGTCAAAGTGGCCGCATCACTTTGCTCATGTCGTCGTTTTCTCTGTCCTGCATGTTTTTACTTTTTATACGGCTTCCATATTTCTGTTTAATCACACCCAGCCACTCCTTCTCTTTATAGTATTGATTTAGTCTCCTCTGCCACTCATGTTGTCATTGGTTCATTTTGGGGTTTTTTTTTATGTATATTTGTTGTTTGAGTGTCGACATATTTAATTTTATTCTCGCCTCCAACGCCTCGTCTTGTGACTTCACGGATGGTTTCTGCTTATTGGTGACTTCACATGATTACTTACTGATATGAAATGTCAGTAAACGGCTTCCGCGATTATCAGCAGTTCTGCTAAAGACGAGTACAAACATAATCTGGATTGATTTATTGACGGCTGTTCAGATCAAAGGTATGTGGAAACCTGATGTTAGCAATCAGAGTATCTGTGGTGCTTCAAAGTAAATAGAGACCCGGTGAATTTACTTTAAATAATAATAAAGTTTGAGGATTTTTCTGATTTTGTTCCGAGTCGTATTGGGCCACTAAGATGAGACGTGTTTTTATTTTAAGGCTTTTTTCACACCTGCAGCCGGGCTGCTGACGATCGTGGATGACGCTGTGAATCACTGATTTACTTTGCAGTTTATCTGACGTTGTTTTGCGTCGGCCCAGGATGTAGAGCATGAGGTGTGACGGTGCATTTATTTCTGCATGCAGGTTTCTAACGACGAGCTCAGACTGCAGGTTTGCTGAATAAACTTTGGTTTTTTTGGGGGGAAAAAATGTCAGGAACAATGTGGGTTTCTTATGGCTTGATTGGATTTAGTGATGTTTTCTTCCTTTAAGGTAACTCTTTATTTTGGGGACTGTAAATGTTAACACTCGTCCTTCATTATTAAATTAAAATTTATCTTACAAAGCCTCATTTTGGGTTTAAACGTTTTGACATTCCTCTTGCTTTCGTCAGTAATATTATATTTCTGTTTTTTAAATTTGTTTTATATTAAACCTCTGTTACTTTGTTTCTTGGAATATATTTATGTATTAAATTTATACGTTAATTTTGGAGGGAAACATGAATTATAACGTAATAACTTTACAGTTATATTGTAATAAAATATTTTGAAACTGTCTATTTCTTTTTTCAATCAAAATACTTTTATGTTGGTATCTGAGATCAACAATTGTAAGAAAAAATAATCAGCTACTGTAGGGTCGGTTGTGCAGACAAAGAAGCCGTCGTTTGAAAAACAGGAATCGGTTCTTTTTTATTACGTAAATTTAATTATAATGAAACTGAGTTATATAAACCACGAATTGCGTTTCCGAAGTAATTCTTTTCAATTTGGCGTCACCTTGAGAATTTAACGACGAAAGCTTGTATTTCTAGGCTCTCGTTCACCATGATGGAACCTCTACCGTGCTTTAATGGAGGGAGGCTGGTTGATTCATCATGCGGGTGGAGTTTCTTTATCTTTTATAAAACAAACCACAGATCCAAACTTTCCCACATTTATGAGTTAAACTGAAATGAATCCTCCCACTTTAGGAAGAAACGCTGTAATTGAATCAAAATTAAATAGATCTTTGAATTAAATTCAATTCGGTTTATTTATATCCACTCCACTGAACGATGATCCTCAGGACGGTGAAGGACAGCAACTCTGAATATCCAGAAAGAAGTTGATGCATTCAAGCACAAATGGTTCAGTTTGAAATGGTTCAGTACATTTTATTTCTGTTCATTCTGATCAGTAGAGTAACTCCTCACCTCAGATGAGGATTGCTTGGCGTCGTCCAACATCCCTGAACGTCGTTATAAAACGGCAAAGAGGCAAAACATTTGTAAACATAATAGAATTTATTTTATAAATTTTATATTTGACATTCTTCAGAGTGTTTTTTTAAAATTTTTTTTTATTACATAATACAGTTAGATCTATAGGCAGTCCGACATTTACAAACTTATTTACACCTTGAACTTTCTCCATAGGGAAAAACACACCAGTACTCTGATGCTTCTTCAAGTACATTTATCCCTGTGAACTTTCCGGTTAGTTTTGCAGCGACGCGGCGCAAAAAAAAAAAAATGCAGTCGACCAAAAATCATTTGCATATACTAATGACAATGGGAGAAGTTTTGTATTATTTTTGTCCTGGAAAAGGAAAAAAAAAAAAAAATGTCCCTGCGGTAATATTACAAAATACAAAAACATGAGGGAGAAATCTGTTAAAGTGGCCGAATGTGATTGTGGAGGTCGGTGTGGTCGTCGCCACCGTTATGTACAGCAAGAGTTTTCTGTTTACATGGTCCCAGTGGAAAACAATTAGAAAATTGACATTAAACACAAATTATTCATCATCAGGACAAATAAGCAACAGTAAAAATTCAGCTGTAAATGTTTCACTCTACGTATATTTTAGTAACGTGATGGTGACGTCTGGGACGCGTCGCTCCCACAGATCAGTACATTCAGGTTGAGAGAGCTGCGTGTCGCCGCACTCACACAGTAGAAATGTTCACAGTGCAGGCTTTGTTAAAAGATGATGATGATTCTCATCTGGTGCTGAAGTTTATACCCATGTCAGAGTAGTCGCTGTGGATCAATGCGTTTCTGATGAGCATCCGCATTTCTGCTGCGGTCATAAAAATATATAAACCAGGCTGCTGGGTAGTGCGACGCAGCGGCTGATTCTATTTGGCAAAAATATTTGGTACTCTAAGCAGTAACAAAAACACAACTCTACATGTGTACGACTGCAGGTTACAGCGAAAACTGTGATTGTCGAAACCAAAACTGCACATTATTTTACTGTAAGAGAGCGTCATCTGGTTATTAGCCTTCAGTATATTCATGATCGGAGTGGTTTTACACCGCACTGACAGGAGGGGGCGCTGTAGCCGTGTGCAGCGGCAGCGCTGACTCCAGCTGTGGTGCAGAAGGTTGAGTCGGTCCGGGATTTAGCTCCAGCCCTGCAGCACGTGCTGCTGCTGCTGCTGCTGCTGCTAGAGGAGGAGCTGCTCTAAATCAGAGTCCAGCTCAGATCATGATGTGACAACATCTTCTGCTTCTCTGTCTAAAAAAAGCACATGCACCCGTTTGCTTTGGGCGCATGCTGATGACCTCATGCAGCCCCGATTGGCTCCCTGGCTGCTGTGGGTCTGCAGCGTCCTGCCCTGCTGATCCCAGTCCTGGACCGCTTCCCGCCTCGGCTCTTTCCGCGCCTCTCAGGCCAACTTCAAAGTGCTGATGGGGAAGGAGGGCATCGTCACCATGGTTACGGGGTTAAGCACCGTCTGACCCATGAGCTGCGGATGGTGCGCCATCATCTGAGTGCTCACCGCCGCCTGCTTGCCGACTATTGCGGCGGCGGCCGTGGCCTGGGTGGAGGAGGTCCCGTTGATGTGCGGGTGGGCGATGTGGCCCACCACGGCCGGCTGCGTGACCGCCACCGGCTGCGGGTAGAGGGCCGGGATGTGCTGCCCCAGGTGGGCCACCGGGTGAACGGTGATGTGGCCAATGGGCTGAGGACTGGGGCCCAGCTGCACGGAGCTGCTGGTGGTACAGGGGGCAAGGGTCACGTGTTTGGGGGCCCCTCCGTGGAGAACGTGGTTCACTGCCTGGATGACGGAGGGTGGGAGACCGAAGCGTGGGCGATAACTGTAGGGTGCAGGCTGGCGACGGGCTTGGAGGGAACGGACGGGGGCGGGAGCGCTGGACGCCGGAGCGGGGAGGATGGGCGGGGCGACAGGGTTCAGTGGGAGGGGCTGCAGCAGGGGGGCTTTGTTCAGGGTGGAGATGTGCTGGGTGAGATGGGCTGGAGTCTGGGTGACGAGCTTGAGCAGCTCGGGCTTCATGGTGTGGGGCGCAGCGGGCGAGGCGCTCGGCGCTCTCTGAGCCGACTCTTCCTCCAGGTCTTCCTCCATTCCTTCCTCACCCTCTGGAACAACAACAACAACAACAACAACTCTCCCCGTCAGTCTCAGGAGCGTCATGCTGGGATTCATCACAAACACAAAGCAGAACATGAATATAAACTAAATGCAACATTTGCTTGTTGCGTTTCGGCCCTTCGAGGTAGAACCTGTTGGCTGCAGTGTCGGCCTCCTGGGGCGTCTCTGCTGTTTGCCTGAGCCAAACAAACGCTAATGCTTCCATCTATTGATCATATTGAAGCTCTGGCTTAAAAGTGTTGTACTGCTGGAGTGACTTCAGTCTGACTAAATGTCTCCAGAGATCTGAAAAAGCTGCACAGACGTCTCCGTCCAACTAGCTGGAGAAGAAGAAGAAGAACTGAAGATGAAGCTGAACTGGATGCTGGATCAACAGGTGTTAAGAAAAGGCTGACGCTTTCAATAAACTTCCAAAAGTCTCAACTATTCTAATCTCACGTCGTCACACTGGGGTTCTTGTGTGCAGAATTTTGAAGGGGAAAAAAAAAACACTTGTAATTTTGTAAGAAGGCCGTAACATAAAAAGTGATCAAGGGGAAGCTCTGTGAGCCTGGGCCAGATGTGCTCACCTGAAGCGGTGGAGGTGGAGGCCTGGTCCTCCTCCGGCTGCCCCGTCTGTCTGAGGACGCGCTCGATCTCCACCACGTCCATCCACTGGCTCACGTCGTTCTTCAGCTCCGCCAGCCGCTGCTGCGTGGCGATCTTCTCTCTGGCCAGCCGCTCCATGTCGTGCTCGTACTCCTTCTCTTTGCGCTTCAACGTCTGGAAACGGATGGAAGCGTCGGGTTGAAGGTTCAGAGTCCGTACGCTCCCCCCCCCCACAGTCAAATTCAAACATTTTTAAAGCGCTGCTCTGATCAAAGCTTTACAAATGAGCTGAAGAAGACGGTTTCAGTTCTCTGTTATTTATCTTTTATTGCTGTTGCATCATGATCGCCTCGTACAGCAGGGAACTAAAATACAACAAGATTTGGTGTCTTGAAATGTTTCTTACATTTCAAATGGTTTGGCGATCAGCAGGTAGAAATAACACTGACTGGAAGTGACATGAAACGAGAGACGTTCAGTCTGACTTTCACTGGAGTGAGGGGAAAAAGAAAAAGTAGGCCTCATTAATATGTTTAAATATCTGGTTTCAACTACAAACATTTTCCAAATTTGGGCTTTTAACCAGATATTAGATTCATTCCACTTTAATTCAAAACAATGTGGTTTGAAGAGCGAGCGCTTTAAGGACTTTACACAGAAATCAAACATTTTCCAGACACTCAAAACTGTTTCTGGGAATCTTAGAAAACTTTAGCCGTTTTCAGGATGTCAAGCATCCGTATGAACTCTGGGGATAAAGCTTCATAAAACGAATGAATTATTACCACCACATGTGGCTCGGTGGGGAAACAGTCTCATTCTCTTAAATGAGCCTAGTTCGCATTAGTGAAAAAGCGTGACTTATTGAAAGGATTAGCTGCTTTTTCTGGAGTGATAACAGATTCCACCCTGTGATACAAGATTTTTTTTAAACACTGAGAATAAAACGTTTACCAGATTTTTAAGCGGATTACTTCAAATTATTTATTGTGCTGTGCAGGAGACAAAAATAACAGTGCTGCAGCAGCGTGAAGGAGGAGGAGGAGGAGGAGGAGTGTGGAAGTGGGAGGCGCTTCCTGGCAGCGGCTCCTTGTGACCCAATTCGCCTTCGGCAGCTGACTGAGCTGGACTTCCCTGTCCGAGGCATCAGGAGGAAAACACATGAAAACCTGACCACACGTCCAATCAAAGTCAGGACAAGCAGAAACCCTCCAGGAAATTAGCTTCGACTAAAGACTGAGCCCAGCATGACAAGACACGACCAACCTTGTTATTCTAAAATGTTGAAACCGAGCACTATAATTAGTCGTGCGTTTCACTAGCGTGGCTCCTCGATCCGACGCGCGCTCCGGCGAGGAGGGAAGTGGCTCTGTGAAACCTGATGACTCAGGATCATAAAGCCAGTTTCTCCAAGGTTGGACTTCCTGTTCACGTGTGCAGGGCAAACGAGAAAAAAGGGAGGATGGGCAGCAGTGAGCAGGAGCAGTGGAGCGTAGTGCAGTAGGAGCAGCAGGAGCAGCAGGAGCAGCAGCATGAGATGGGAAAGGTTTGTGCTGACCCGCTCTCTGCACACGTCCCGCAGCGCAACGCTGCACATGAACGCAAATAGCAGAGGGGAACAAAAGGCGGGCCGAGTGTGAAGTCGGCACCTGTCTCGCTTTAGTCCTGATCCAGGATTAGAAAAACACGGGCCCAACGCTCTGAGGCTTTGCTGCTGCGCCGCCCTGCAACCAGGCCGCCACTGAAGCACATGGACAGAGTTCCTGTTTCTGGTGGCTGAAGCTACAAACAGGAATTCACTGGAAAGTGATAATGATCATAACAGAATGGCTTTCAAAACAGCTTTTCACCTGTAAAAATGATTATTCCATCAGAATGAAATCACCCTCCTGAAGCCAGGCCTCCAAACTCACATGCTTCTTGTGACGTCGCCTCACACCGGCCAGCCAATCAGAGTATGAGCGACGTGGTTCAGAACGTTGCATTGGCAATAAAATACATAGGATGTGGTTTTTTTTGAAGAGAACCAATATGGGTTGGAATGATCTTTACTGGCAGAGATCTACAAAAAAAAACCTGATGGGCCGTCAAACATGATCCATCAGCATGATTTACAAAGCTGTGAAAAATCCTCACGCGCCTAAATGTTCTACATTATCCAACTACTTTTAATATAAAGATGCAGAGTAGAAACTGCGGGTTAAAAAAAATATGTGTTCTGAACCACAGCGCTGCATAAACAGGAATGTAACGTAGTTCAGCACATTCTGAGCTCAACTTCACCTGCAAAAGACCAAGGCCTGAAAACCCCCTGAACTGAACCCGTTTGACAACATGAATTATTCTGAAAAGAAGAAGAAGAAAGAAACTCTGGAAAGGCATTTTCTTGTTTGGGAAACTAAAACCCAAACAAGAGAAAGAAGTAAGAGTGGCTGTTAAAACCCCATTTTTAAAGCTTTGGGACTCCAGCAAGCCATACGACTTCATCAACTTGAAACCATTGATTGAGCTATGGTCGCCTTTCTCCATTAAAAAATCCTGGAGGAATGTTCTGATCTAACGTCCTCCAGCACCTCCTCCCCCCGATAGGAGCGATCCACATGAATGTGGGGCTGTGAAGGGGTTTACCCAGAGCATGGCTTTAGTTCTGCTTAGATTCCAGGAAGACTTAACCTCAAACAGGCCTGAAAACCTTTTGCTGCGTCTGAATTAAACAATTTCTAAAGTCCCCAGCGATTTTTAAAACCTGCGTGGAAAAGGTGAAACCTCGCTGTGGACACTCTTAACCTGTGTTTTTAATCGAGTCCACGGTTCTAAACACGTCTTTGTAGGAGGATCAAGATTTCGCTCTTTAGTCGGACACATTGAAACATTAAAACGTTGGGAGCCGTGGCAACGTAACAGATAACGACAGCACTTTACTGCTCAATGAGTCAGGCGGAACATAAACGCCTGAATGACTGATAACGTCTTCTGTGTCAAACAGTCGGGAGACATCTGGACACAGAAGGGACTCTCAGAGAGGACCAGCCGCTCCGTGTTGATGTCACTGGAATGCCTCCATCTTCGTTTGGCAGGGAAACAAAGATGGAAACAACGGAGGATCTTCCAAGGTTTCTTTCATAACCTTGGACAAACACGGACTCTTACGGTGCCGTGAGCTCATCTCCGACTTCACCTCAACATAGAAATATTGACTTTTAACTTCAATGTGGAAGAAAAAAAAAAAAAAGACTCCAAAACAGATGGAACTGCTTTCTTTTTTTTCTTTTTGCGTTCTTATCTGAGTCACAGGCTGCCATAATAGTACACGCCGTGAGTCAAGGAGAGAGCCTGGAGCAGAGAGGAGATGCGCTCCAGAAACATGGAGACCCACTGAACCCGGTGGCGGAGGCGCCAGGCCGCGGCGTGCTCACGTCTCGTTAATAACAGCCGAGATTAGCCAAGTTAACCTGGTGGCTAAGTCTGCAGCAGACTTAGCCACCAGGCCATCAGCCTGGTGGCCTGGTGAGCATGATTAACATGCTGATGGCATGTTAATCATGCCATCAGCATGATTAACATGCTGATGGCACATCAGCATGTTAATCATGTCACCAGGTTGGTAAGACACAAATTGCCAGGAACTTTTATTATTCTTTGCACATGGCCGCACTCCGAGGAGAGGCCAATCCTCTTTTTTTCCCTCCCCCAAGAGACACGGCGTCACCTGAGGTTTTGTTTGTGTGCGGACATCTAGATTTAGCACGCAGATAGGCTGAACCTTGTGTGCGAGTGTGTGTGTGTGCGAGTGTGTGTACACGCATGCAGGGTAAACAGCAAGCAAAGCTCCGTCACAAGCAATGCGAGTGCCGAGCACATGGCCACGGAGACGGGGAGCGGGAGGGGGCGGATCGAGAGGGAGCAACACAAGCTGTACTCACTGACTCACTGCTGCAGCACACGGCTGGCTCCTCTTAAAGGGCCAGCAGCGCCACAGGCCACGTTGCAGACATGCTGCTCGGCCTGGCCCGCCGACCGGGCTTCTGCACAGGTCTTGTGACGCTCCGGTTACCATAGACCATTGTCATTCTGGGCCTTCCAGCAGGAAAAACCAATTTCACATGGTGCCTGACTAACAATTAAAAGCTTGTCTGAGGGAGAGAATTTCTACTTCCTGAATGATTTCTTTGTGAGAAAAGATTTACAAACTAATATTTGTCCTAATTACCTCGTAGTTCAGATCTAATTGATCCGAGGTTCAGATATTGGTTGCATATTTGCTCTCATGATCCAGGACATCACTTCAGGACTCACTTGTTTAACTTGGTCTATACAATTGAAATTATTATTTCTCTCTTGCTTATTCTGCATTTTAAAAGAAACTAAAGAACTTATATTGAATGTCAGTGGGGTTTTTTTGTTGTTGTTTTTCTTAATATATTTAACAAATTTTCGTATCGTTTCACTCTCCTTTGTTTTGATTTCATCTTCTTTTGAGAATAGTTTTAGTTTTTATCCAGATTCATTTTAACTTGTTTGTGGTTAAAGTTGAAATGATGTAAATAGATCAAATGTATTCATATGTATAAATATATTAGTACCACAACATATAACAATAATATGAACAAAGGTTTCATTTTATGACTTTCGCATAATTAAGGTTGTAACACTGATTTTCATTTTGTTTATTATTCTGACCTCTTAGAGCTGAACATATTCCAACTGACAAGAAATCTGAATTAATGTAAAATGAGAAAATAGTAAATTAACTACGGTGGGATTTTCAAGAATAAGACCACAATCCACAAGAATTAGGTGTGTCAATATGTATAATGTGGGACATATTGGGACAAGATAAGTGGGGATAGGATGCGATAAGCTTTGCTTTTCTCCTACTCCTATGCAAGTTGGATATGAAATATTGTTTTTGTTTTTTTTATGTTTGATTATTATTATGGGGTTGTTTTGTTTTCTTCTTATACATTGTAATGCATTTTCTTCGGACATTTTACAGGTTGGAAATAAATGAAAAATGCCATTTCGTCACAATTTGAATAATTAATGTCTAAAGCCTGACTGCCACAGTCTCAGTCGGAAACGCAGCACGTCTCCGGCTGGCGGTGGAGGAACAAGTTGGGCCAGCGAGGGAGACGAGGCGAGAGTGGAGTAAGCCGAGCCTTGTGTTTACCACTCCACGCTCCCTCCCTGCTGCTGGCAGCTCAACGCCGCGGTACAGCGAGTCCTGCCTGATGCCGTGCTGGGCGGGGGCAGCGTGGTGGGGATGGGGGAGGGGGGTGACGTCTCGCGGTCCTGGGAAGCCATGTGCTCGCTGCTCATGTGGCCTTAAAAGCTCAGAGGGGCAGGGTAGACGAAGGGGAGGAGGAGGAGGAGGAGGAGGAGGAGGAGCGCTAATGCGGCGGCTTAACTTTCCAGTCTCTGTGATTTTTTCTTTTTTTTTTTTGTATTACCTTTACGCTGCCGGCTCACGAGGATGCCTTTAGCAGCGGGAGGATCATAATCGAATAATAATAATAAAAGCAGAAACTGCGTGAGAAGAACGATATGAAAGAATCTGACTCCATGTTAATCTGCTCTGAGTCACAAGCTGATAAGATGACATGAGGAAGTCCAGATGTTCAAACGGTTGGCAAGTTTGTGGAAAAGTGTAAAAAAAACCCAAAAAAAACCCCTGGCCCTGTGCTTACTTTAGCATTACATAAACATTCGGGTTCGGCTGCAGTAGAAATGAAATGTGACGCCAAGCCTACAGCTTTTTGCAAATCACTTTTCTGAGCCGCAGTTCAGAGCAGAAGCTGCTCCACCTCCTCCTCCCGTCGACCCGGGACGGAGAGACAGCAGGGGCGGGGAGAGGAGTACGCAGAGCGGACACGTGTTGCCATGCCTCCGCTTTATCTTGTTTTCCTTTTAAACCAAACTTTGTGTGTGTGTCACTCGTCTGCCCGCCCAGTGCCTGGAAAATTCTCTTTGCGGGGAAAAAGGCTTGCACGAGTACAAACACAGATAGACCTTCGTGACCTACAATACGTGAACCGGTTTCTGAGCAACTACATAATGGAGGGGCGAGTGATAAGAAATTTCTTTCCTCTTTGTGCCTTAAAATGTAGCGATTGTTAACCTAAGTCGTTATGAGGGAAAGCTGGGGATGTCAGTGTGCCAGTTTATCACGACAGGCACAGCAGGATGTTAAATCACAGAGGGAGGCGCGGGGAGGGAGGCGCGGGGAGGGAGGCTGAGTGATGAGCCGTGCACCCACGCTGTCCCACTTTCCTCCTGAGAGGACCAACCAGACTAATGCTTCTCTAATTCCCATCAGCCACAAATCAACCTCTTCAGTTTCAACATTCCCAAATCTGCTCCCCTGTTCAATAATAAAATCTGGAGAGTAACTTCTGGTCGAAAGGCCAAGAGCGAATAAAGTAACTTCGTTCATCGCTCTGTGACAGGTAGTAAAAGCGGTTTGAAACCAAAACATGTCAGCCTCAGAACTACCAGAGCTGCTCTCAGATCAGAGGGATTTCAGGAGATCTGTCAGGAAGTAGCAGCTCCTTTTCTGGTTAGACAACACTCTTCTGTGTGGAAGTTGGAGTTTGTCATTTTCAGTATTAGTAGAACAATTGAAATCCACCAGAGGAAGTACGGATACAAGAAGCTGCTTAAACGTAAATTGTATTTTCTCCAACATGTCTGATCTGTGCAGGAGTAAACAGGAAAGGTGCACATCATGCAGCAAGGCTGATATTCTTTGAGATTCCCTCTGTCTGTCATGGAAAATGCTGTTTCAGCAACGCTAATTGCGCAAACTCTGCAAATCGCTTATGTAAAAGGGGTTATAACTCCATCACAACCCTGATTTGATTATTTTTCAAAGCATGAAATCTTGTTTGACCAATTCTGCTCCCAAATCAAATGATATGAGGGCAGAAAGGCAAAGCAAAAATATTTAAATGCCGATCTTATATTTATCTCATAGCTTCGAAAGAGAAATCAGAATGAGCTCAAATTGATATGAGTCCCAAAAACCAGACTGACTCTTCTTATTTCATTTTTAATGATCAACCGTTTAAAAAAAATGAGTTAGGAAGGAAGCAGAGAATGTCTGTAAAAACTGAATTCTCACTCTATTAAACTGGGCCAGCGGTGGACCTTTGCACCAGCAGTTTACGACCACAACACCCACACTGAATCAAACACGCAGTGAGTCATGAGCAGGCCTTTTAACGGCAGTAACAATTACACCGAGCAGAATCAAGCGAAAAAGCCTGTAGTTGAATAAATTCTAAAGAAGCTTAAGTCGAGCTATAAATAGATTTAAATGCCTTGCGCAAATGGTGTTTGAACTGCTTGGACACTCCTGCTGTTGTGCCAACAGAACTGGCTGCTTTTCAGCCAATCACGGTTTTATAGCAGAGGAGCAGGTTTCTGTCCCGCCACTCCCTCAGTTCCTCACGCTTCACTTCCAAATGACACGCAGTCTTCAGAAAGGAAACCTCAAAGCCTGTCATCACCCAGAGAGCCGATGAACCCGAACACTGAGGCAGCTGCTGAAAGGGCTCACCTGAATGTATCTGAGTGCACTTCTCAACACGCTGAGGTTGGAGGTTTTCTTCTCGTCGATGTTCGGGATGTTCTTTTTCAGCGTCTCGAAGCACTCCTTCAGGTGCGCTCGCCTGGCAGACGCGATGAAGACCGAATCAGTGAAAACAAACTCCCAAAATGACTAGTTTGAAGATATATATATTTAAATAATAAATAAATAAAGAGCTTCACTGCAAAAGAACAAAATCTTACCAAGTATTTTTGGTCTAGTTTCTAATGCAAATTAGAAACTAATTTGCATTAGTTAAATGCAAATTAACTAATGCAAATTAGTTAATTTAAATACATAAGTCTTAAAATAAAGACTTATTTTAAAGACTTTAAATAAGACTTATTTAAAGTCTTATTTAGACTTTAAATAAGACAAAAATAACTTGCAAGTAACTTTTCAGCAAGATATAGGAGTTTGTCTTAAGTCAATAATTCCTTAATGTTGATGAAAAAGTATGAGTTCTACTGTCACATTATAACACGGGAGACATTTCTTGTTATGAAAGAAATAATCTGCCAGCGGAACGAGAAACTAGACTAAAAATATTTGGTGAGATTGTGTGGTTTTGCAGTGAAATAGACCTTTTACATTTCTGTTACAGCAGATGTTAAGAGGTAAGCAGTGAGGTGCCAGTCATTGAGGCGGCGGGTAAAACTCACCTGTTCTTCTCTAGTTTGTTGTGCACTTCTCTTGTGCCGGCCCTGCAAGAACAGAGAAAAAAAACCTCATGTCCAACTGAGGCAACCTGACGAAAACAATCACAGTTAATCAAATATTTTCTTTCTTCCTACTTTTAGTGGGGATAAATTCTGGGTTAATCATCATTTCTGACGTTTTGTGAGCCATCATATTAATTTGGTGAAACTATTCCAAACTTCTAACAGTTAAAATAACACCCAGCCTCATTTCGTTGGACGTACCCTCCGGGTCTCTTCTTACTGTCCAGGTGACGGATGTCGTCGGGCGGACTCCCCCGGCTGACGGTGCCGTTCTGCGGTGGAGTGGGCTGGAGCAAGGGGCTCGGATGGGGAAGTAAAGGTTGATGCTGAGGGGCTGAGATGATTGAACCTGCATAGCACTGGACCACTTGCTGCGGTGGCGTCGGCTGCTGCTGCTGCACTTGAGTGTTTTGGTCGATGAGCAGCGAGGGGTTGTGATGGTTTTGGATGGGCTGCCGATGGTTGACCGTCACCGCAGGAGTTGGGTAGTCGGCTTTGAGAGGCGGGGAGCACCTCACGGCCGCTGCGCTTTGCTCCTGGGGGGACTGAGGGTCTCTGTTAGGGAAGGCCAGTGACGGAGCAGCTGGAGGTGAAAGGGTGGTGACCGGCAAAGAGGGTGACCCTGTGGGGTTAGGGGTAACCACAGGGATGGGGAAGACGGTGACGGGCATGGAAGAGGGAGGCAAGGAGGGAGGTATGGGTGGTGGGCGGCACTCGGTGAGACGTTCCTCTGCTTTGGGGACATTGTTGATGTGCGGTGTGGAGTTATAAGTCACATCAGGGTAAATATACTCAGTCTTCTGCTGCAGAAGCAGCTTCGCTTTCACTTCATCCTCTGTGGAAGGACAAAAACAAGCAGGTTTACTAATCTACTCATACCCACAGTGCAATTCATTAGAAAAAAAATAAATATGTTTTGTTAAGGCTGGGCAATGTAGCTCAAATATAAAATTGCCGTTTTATTTATTTTTTCACGCCTGATCCGATTTTAAATTTGATTCCCCCCCCCTCACTTTCTTCTTTGTAAAAAAGAAATTACAAGTGACAAAAAGTGCCTTTTATATTAATCATCCATTCTGTGAGGTGTAAGGCTACAAGAATCACAGGATCATGTTATTAGCAAAATAAATATGCAATTTCACCCAGAAAACGTCTTAAAATTACAAGAAAAAAGCTTGAGTACATTTTTTTTTCATTGGAGTTCTCAAAAAAATAAAATTTTAAAAATCACTATTTCAGTTTTCAAATATTATGGTATCCTGGTATTATTTTGACCGTCACATTTCTTTTTATTTCCAAAGGACGGTGACATATAAAAGAGAAAATAAATGTGCTGCAGCACTTGTGAAGCCAACAGTGAAAGCCCGCTGATCAGCTGACCTTTAATACCCTCAAAGAGTGCATCAAATTCATCCTGCAGGTTGATGCGGAAACAAAGCATAAAGGTTGGCCATTTCATCCGATGCGTCCAACACAATGCGTAACGCATAAATTTGAATATTTCTGAAACCATTTAGCCGGTGTTGGCGTAAAACATTGACAGTGAAATACTTTACACTCAAATCCCCCCAAAATAGGTTTACACTCAGCTGACCGAAACCTGACAGAATTTGATTTGTCCCACAGAGAAAAGTTCAAAGGTGAGGAACTTCAGAGCTCTACTTCTGGAGGACAAATCTTTGCTTGAGGATTGTAATGAACCAAGAAAACTTGGTTTAGTATAAGAAATTACATGAAGACGCCTTACAGAAACCAAAACCAAATTCCCTTGGCTATTCAACCAAGAAAACGTGTTGAACAAACAAAACATTTCACTGCTTCATGTGTGTCAACAGACACCGTTACAACTTCTTGAAGGTGTTTGACGTAATCCAGAAAAAAAAACAACAAAAAAAAACCTCTGTTAGGGAAATGTCTGCTGTTTTAAATAACTGGTAAACCTTTTTATACCATCCGACTGACCAGTCATTTTCTCTGTACATGTGTCATGTCACGTTATACAAAGTTGTCCTCCATGTAGGGAAAATGCTAAAAGAACAGGATGTTCTGCTAACTGCGCTGGCCCACTTTTATAAGACGTGGTGCGTTGTGTTATTGTAGTCGTGCTTTATTGTATTGTGACGTAGGCACATAAACAGCAGTGCCTTTCCAGACAGAAAACAAATGAAGCAGTTAGGGGAGAAAAAAAAACAAAACAAAAAAACAGCGGGTTTTCTATAGGCATTATATAACTGCAGCAGCACATAGAGAAACACTGGCCTACTTTCCCGCACACAGTGACCTGCTCTACAGCAGCAGAGGAGGAGGAGGAGGAGGAAGAGGACTCTGCTCCCCCAGTGCAGCAAAGCAGGAGGAGCAGAGAGAGGAGAGAAGCAGGAGCTCTCACTCTGATCCTGTTCTAATAGCTCTTGTTCACACCAACTTCATCAAAGTTTAGGCTTTAAAAACAGCCACAGACATTTTTTTTGTTTTGTTTTGTTTTAGGAAGACGGTTGAAAATTTCAGCATTAACACGCATCAAATCTCCGCGCAGGCAGAGAAGCTTAAATTTGATCCCAGGTGCGGCTGTAAAATCTTAATGAGCTTGCATCTGGTCCTGAAGGAGCACATTAAGGTAGCTTTGTGGTGAGGTTATCCTTACTGCAAAAACATCCTGGGTTTAAATCCCAGCGGTGGCCTGTCTGTGCAGAGCTGTAAACGTTCTCCATATGCATGTGTTCTCCGGGTACATTTTTGGGACCGTTTCTCTCCGTAATTGGGCTGCACGCTATCAGTTAAGCCTGTAAGTGCAATATAAAGATTTAGTCTTGCATTGACTATAATGATTCACTCACATTTTCCTTACAAATCACTTCCTGACAGTTCAATGCCCCCTTTCTCTGTGTGTAAGCTTTAGCGTCTCAGCCACTAAAACATGCATCAAAGACCGTGGAAGTGCTGGCCAAATATGTTAGTGGTATAGAGAGAATAAGTGCATGGCACTTTAAAATATTGCATGCATGCAGGCCTTTGTAATTATAATATTCCACATATTAAATGTGCAATGATTGAAACTCATTGAAACTCAGCACTGTTCAGATTTCTGAAAATATTTCACAACAAAAAGACTTGTGTGTCATGCTACAAAAAAACCTTAATCACCACAAGACAGGCAAAAATGATCCAACTAGAGATGCTACAGTGTTTAAAAAAAAAAACCCCAACACTCACATGGCAATACCTACAAAAAAAACATGCCATTACATGAAATTTGGTTGTCACTTATGAGCACCATCTTACGAATTAATTGAACATAGAGTACTTTCTCTTTGTGTAGACCAGCTATTTTTTCCCCCTTGACTTTATTTAGCCTATTCAAGAATATTTTTTATACTGACCCAAAGGTTTCCCCCAGTAAACTTGCTTCATTCGTTTAGCAGCCTGTTGTGCTTTTGAGTTAAAAAAAAAAAAAAAAAGTTAAAGTTGACAGAAAATTTGAAGATATTACTTTTGATAATCATGTGTAATTGAAAGACTGGAAGATTAAGACCTGAACACCAACTATAAAAGCAAACACTTTAAAAAATAAAGCTTGGTGGCCCGCCAGGCTTATATTACACTGGGGGAAACCCTGTGACCCCACCTCGACCCTCATCTCACCCCAAGACCCATACAAAAGTCTTTAACCCCAATTAAAGACAATATTCCCTTGCAACAATGTAGCTTGGACAAAACATACTAAACCTGTCTATATTTATAGAAATAAGGTTGTGAGTAAAAAAAAAAAAATCTCTCTCCATTAACTGTCCGGGTTGTACCCGAACCAACAGATGGATGGAAACCGCGTTGGCTCCATATTCGGTTTTTCTGCTCTTTTTGGCGGAATGAGATTAAACTTCCACAGAGTAGTGACCCATCTTTTGTATAAACAAGCTCTGGGAGGGGTAGCCCAGCACGCACGTGGTGAAGGGGGCGGAGTCAGCATGCAGTTAATACTTCGGGGCGAGGTTTGTTGATAGCGCGTCATCGACAGACATTCAAAGCCCCCCCACCAGCGTCTGAGAGGAACAGGAGTTTGTTTCTGTTTATTTTTATTTTTTTTTTTTTAAAAACTGATATAAGTGGGCGGAGAGACGCAGTCGTGTCTCTGTACAGTGAGACTATAGTTCGTATTTTTACCCACAGTGGGTGATTGAAGTGGACAGATGTATGTAAACCAGTCACTTGATCCCCTTTGGACGCTGTCAGGTCATTATATAAAAAGGAGCCTGGCATTCCCAGCGCCACCGCCCTTTATCCCCCCGTTTGGGTCGATGGATTAATAAAGCAGTCTCTTATAAAGCGTGATGGCGTAATCCTTATGATAATGAAGCAAAAGCAGAAACCATCTGAGAACTTTACAGTGTGAAATGCGCAGCAGGTTTCAATGCAGTAACGCTGGCACTCACTGCAGTAAAAAAAAAAAAAAAATGCATATTTCACTATTATTTCTGTTGGTGATCGAATAAACTAGCTGCAAGCCAAGAGTCTGCACGCAAACACAAATCCGAAAGTAAAACTAAAATAGCCCCTGACATTTCGCAGATGCACAGATCTCATATTTAGATCAAGATACAACTGCACAGAAATCGCTGCGTGAGTGACGCCAGGAAATGAGCAACACCCGTCGGTTTTTACCCCAAATATCAGCCTTCTTTGGTCCTTTCTAACCCCGCAGTTTAAAAACTACACTTCGGAAAAACACAGCGAACGTAACCATACAAATAAAAATCCAGATTTACCACGTGCTCTCTGTTGCTGCTGGGCTTGTAATTCCAAAAACTTGGCAGCTTCCAGAAGCGTTTCGATGCTCATTTCTGTCCAGTGGTTAAAAAAAAAAAAAAAAACACTGCCCGGATTTTCCTTTGGAGAAAACAGCGAAGGAGAGGTCCGCGTCCGTGTAGTACAGTACGGGAAGAGGTTCCCAGACTAACTCTGGGGGAGGGAAAACAAACCGAAAAAATGAAGTAATCGGATCCTCCTCCTTCTCTGCACAAACCCAGCCACTTACGTAGAGGAGTTACAAACAAGATGGCGCTCAAAGTAGTACGGTTTGTGAATCACGCAGCGTTAGGACGCGCCCACAGACACGTCGCCGGCCCCACCCTCTGTCAGAGGAAGACAAAACACGGAACATGACTCAGGGCGGTGTGTGTTGTTTAAAAAAAACAAACAAACAAAAAAAAAGAAACCTTCAACGCTCCGGGTTACATATTTCACAAATACGACGTTTCCCTACTCTTATTGGCTTGCTCTGTCCATTTATGGTGAACGGACGTTAACGTTATTGCGAGTCCGCCGCCATTCTCTACAATGGAGTTTACGCTCGGAGCTGTCAAAACCCCACGCGCCTACCTTTTGACCCACGTCCGTCTGTCAAAAAATGTAATAAAACAGAGAAAAATGTCACAGAATCTGAAGCAGGACAGGAAGCGACGGTGTGTAACCGGTTTGTCGTCGCTTAGCAACCCCGCTGACGTCAACCGGTCACAACTTTCTTACCAGGCTTTCAGATAAAATGCACTCCCAACACCACATCTTGGAGTATTTTCATGTTTTGTGGACATTTTTTTTTTCTTCAGTTGTTAAAACATTGGCTTTTAACAGTTTAAAAGTTGTTTTTTGTAAGCCAGTGTAGCAGCAAAACTGATAAACCACGTGTCCAAGCAGTGCACAATGTGGGAAACACTGAGAGAGAAATGTTCCAATTCCTAAATAGGATTTCAAATAGCGGTGAAACAGTCGAGTATTTTAGAGCTGCTTATTTATCAGAGGTCATTCGGAGGGGAGCAGAGCAACCCCCAAGAAAATTACTCAAGATTTTGAAAAAAGGATCTGATACAAAGGCTACATGTAGTTAAATTATCTGATCAGATTTACCATTTGATCAAACAAAAAATATATTTGTGTGCCAATTATTTCAAAGGCTAAAACATATATGTTTGTAAAAATATTAAATGTCTTAGCAATTGGAAAACTTGTGGCTCCTGCTAATTTAAAAACAAACCAAAAAGGGAAACGTTCCCCTAAGATTATTTAAGAGTTGCACAGTTCTAGCTGACATTTAACTAGAGTTTTACCCTTTTATTAAACAATTGAATATGATTACTTCAGATTAGTTTTCCAAAAATCATTTTAGCGATCCCACCTCTTACTGACTGCAGGAAATGAGTTCTCCTGCGACATAACACCTACAAGTGGGTGTAGACGATGAATGCATGGGTTATCATTATTAATCTTATTTGATCCAAACAACATAGCAACACTTGGACTGCTTGTGTTATCAATAAAGCAAGTGTCCTTCATAAATAACATATAAACAATTTGAGCTGTTAACATTAACTCTCTAAACTCCAGGCCAATGACAAAAAGAACAAAGCAAACAAACTTGTTTTAGTTTCACTGGATAGCACATGACTTCCTCCACAAACACACACACGCATACACACACACGCATACACACACACACACAACAGTGGAGTCAAAGTCCGGCCATGACCAAGGCACAAGTTGTACGATCAGGGGAACGGTTTTGTTTTTTTTACTGCAGGGATTGTGCATCTACATGTGCAAGGCTTTAGATGTTTAAATCTGTTTTCCTGTTATTGACTGGACTCTAATACGGATGTATGACAGCAACTACAGGGTAATAATAGAGAGCTTCAGCACCGATGACTCTCCAAACATAGGAAATACTGAGAGACTCTTACAAACGTCCTGAAAAAAAACTGGCAAAAGTTAAACAAATTGTCCAAGACAGTTATTACAAAATCTGGTACATTAAACAAGAATGAATGCTGCTACATCAGAGCAAGGCAGGGAACTCCCACACCCTCCAGTGGTCACTGAAGTGTACTGCCAAATAAAAAACATGAAGCCAAGATTTTCATGAAACATTTATTCCAAAAGTTTGGACGTATTCTGTTTCAAAACTAAAAATAATCTTAAAAGATAAGCTAACAAGAAATGAGAATATAAAATGATGTTGATAAATTTGAAGGAGTTTTGTATTTTATAAAACGATACAAATCATTTCTAAATTCCGTAATTCAGAATCTGAACAGACCAGCTCCCGTCTCCCTGAACTTCAGACCTTCCCCACAGATTTTAAAAGTGTGTTCCTGAGGTATGTACGGAGCTGATTCATCAGGTCTTTGTTCTGACCTTCGACCCAGTGCATCTCAACCCCTACGTCGCTTCCCTCTGGAATCACATTCAGAAGACACTTGAACAGAAAGTGTTGGATCCCTAAAGGGGTACGGGGCCGTCCGGTGTCACCGGCACTCTCTGCAGCAGGAGTTTTCACATCCGCTTCCTGCCTTGGTTCTGCGCGGACGGAGGAATCCATGTCCACATCCTCATCCCCTGCATTTGCCAGCGCCTCTTTTTCTTCTTGTCCTTCAGCCGAGGTCTCAGTTTCTGTGCTCGACTCTTTTGAAGAAACGGGTTTGCCTTTGAGGTCGGCTTCCTGGCTCTTGTTATTTCCTTGCTTTTCAGTGGAAACGGGAGCAGCAGCTGTGACCGTACTGGTTTGTATACTGGTCCCAGCACAGGGAGGCGCCCTGGGAAGCTCTCGCAGCTGACGCGTCTGTTCACGCCTCTTCTGTCGGCCGTGGATCCAGGTGTTCTCCACAGCAGTCAGGAAGAGGCTCTGCTCCTGTTCTCTGCAGGGGACCCGCTTATGTAGCACCTGTAAAATGACAAACAAGACTCCAACCAGTTCAGCATGATGGAACCAATCCAGAATTAACAAAAAAAAAAAAATGCTACACACATATAACTTTGCCTTCACTTGTATAGAGATGCTGTATAAGTCAAATGACATGAATTTATTGTGTGTTGATATGACATTCTGGCCACTGATTATGTCTTCTTAGCACTGTGTGCTAACTTTTAGCTCCAGAATGAGGTAGCTGAAAAACAGCCAATGGGCTGATTCAGGTGTATTTACAGCAAGGGGAATTAATGTGCATCGTCTCTGCAATGCTAATAAATTGGCATTGTTTATGCTATTTTTGTCTTGGGCAATATATGATATAGTGAATTGTGTGAATGAATCGGTAACGACCAGCTTCAGACAATCATTAATAATGATAGACGCAGCAGTGGGAACACAGTCGTGAAGCTTACCCGCAGCTCAGTGAGGGTTTTCTCCAGCAGAGCAGTGATGCTATCCACAGAACTACAGCTGCTGCTGCTGCCGCCTGCAGCTGAGGCCTTGGCCTGGAGCTCCTTCACACCTGCCTCTGGTAGTGTGAATGACAGCGGCTTCTGAGCTTTCTCCAGTTTACGCTTCTTACTGGGAGGAGACTGGAGGACAACAAAACAAATAGCAGATAATCCAACAGTAATCTGCACTGAAAGAAAATCTGGACAGGAGAAATGTTGCTCATCTGTGCAGTTTAGACTAAAATACAGCAGGGAAGAGGAATGATTTTTGCTGTTCAGCAATGCAAAACAATTTCTAAATTTTTCTAAATTGGATATGAGAAATATAAAAAGAAAGTTTTCACCATTGCTGTAATTTCCATTATTTCCATCTGAGTGCATAATAGTATCATGTTGGGGGGGGGGAAGGATAATTGTGAAAGTCGAGTTCAAGCTGCCAGCAGAGGGCAGTGTGTGCTCAAATGATGGGCTGCACCTTTCTCACTAAATTAGAATCTGAGATTACATGTTTTCTTTAAGACGTAGTTTAATAGAATAAAAGTTTAATATATGTACCTTCTATTTGATTTATTTTAAGCGGAGCACTTTGGTTAAATTGCTGTTTCTAAATGTGCTTCATAAATAAATTGAATTTGAATTGTTATCTGACAACACTTCATTTAGATGTATGCTTCCACAATGATAAAAAAAAAAAAAAAAGATTTTTAAATTAATTGAAAAAAAAAACCCAACAAAACAAGCTGTTATGTCAATGAGAAACTAATCAACTAATTCCTACGTCCCTATGAATGTGAGCGCATTCATCGCTTGCGCCACAAGAGGGCGCTGCAGCGGCGCCAGCTTCCACCTGAACCCGCAGTGCATCAAGCAGCGTCTTTTGTCTAATCTGCCTCCATCGTCGGGCTGTGATGGGCGGTGGAGGTTATTATCCAGGCATTACTCGGCAGAGACACGGGCGCTGCACCCATGAGTCACTGCGGTCGGGTCCAGAGAGGTGGAGGAGGAGGAGGAGGCGGCGGCGGAGGGCAGCGGGGGTCTGCGGCAGTGGAGTCGGAGCCGACAGCATGGCCGACTGACCTAGAAACAGCCGAGTGGAGGAGCGGACCGCGACCTTCACACTGCTGCACTGATCCGGAGACGAATCCCGCTTGCTGCTGCTGCTGCTGCTAATTATCTCCTCTCATTTAGAACTGCAGTCTGCAACATTTGTTTTTATTTGTATGAATAAACATTTGGAAATGTCTGTGTTTTGGTTTATGTAAACAAATATATATATATATATAACATATTTATACCCTTTTAAGGGCCCTTTTTCTAATCTCATTCATGTTTTTGATGGATGGGCTTCTTTAATAAAATGGGTTAAAGGGTGACTTTTTTTAAAAAAAAATGTTCTTATTGTTTGTTTCCTTCCAAGCTTTCTAAAGATCGGCACCTCATTGCACAGAGGAAGGAGATCAATAAAGTTCATCAGGCTGAACCTGTAGTCCACATCCTTGACACAGATTCTTTAACTAACGCAAACAAACAGATTTTAAAATGAAACATGCGCACTCAACACTCACACACATGTGCTCTGTGTCCCTTTTATGATTGCTTTTCCACTCCATTATTCATCGCACTCAGCATCCCTGACCTCACCGCATGCCGCATCGAACTCACTCACACAGAGCAAGTCGAGGATAACCAATGATGGAAAATATGACACGTTTTTTTTTGTTGGTTTAAAAACTGCACTTTTAAAACCTAAAAAGTATGTACTAGGCGGTTCTTTTCCGACATAATCTGCAGCTAGTCACCCCCATCTCAGCTCTCTGGCCATATTTATGTACAGAAAACCAAACATCTCCACTGGAGGCACAAAATGCAGCAGCACCATCCGCCTTCAGGCGAACGTTTTAAATTATATTTGACCTAAACCTTTGTGTGAACTCTGCACCTTTCTGTCCTCTGACCAGAGGCCTGCGTGAGCAACACGGAGCCTACGGGCTGGAATGAGGACCAGCAAATTTTCTCTTCTTTTATTCTGTCCATCTTTCCTATAAGCGCAGTCACCTCACCGTCTGGTAATCGTGATGATTATTGCTCCTATCAAACGAAAACCTCAATTTTAAATTCCCTGCTTTACAAAATATTCAAAGTTCCAAATGTAAATAAATAAAATAATTCAGAAAAGTTTTGTAGTAGTACGTTATGACCTGCAATGTGGGTTCGTCGCAAGGAAATGTACATTTATGGAAAGTTCAGTGGAAGGAAAACGTGTAAAGGATAACTGGAGGTTGGAGTTGAAGCGAGCTCCTTTAAGAGTTTGGGAAGATTCACCGAGCTTAGACTGTGATTAGAGTTCGTGTTTCAAAAGCCACCAAACACAAAAAAATCCATGGAGGATTGTAAAAAGGAAGATGAGGCCCAACAACACAAACGAACGCTGCCAATGACTCAACCTGGGATGACGCTACATTTTGATGCTTCCGTGTTCAAGCTAACGTTGAGGCTCCAGATATTTTCATGACCTTAGTGTTTGTGATGATCTCTTGCAGGTTGAAGGTGAACAGGTCAAAACTGGACCTTTGTCACATCTGCTAACAGTCATGAAAGAACATTTTTACGGCCACCACAGAAACATGCAAAGAAACGAGCAAAGAACCACACACGGATAAACTCTGCCGTGTGACCACTACCAGTAAACACGCACATGCTTTGAGGGGGTCTGCGTGAAACCGATGGCAGGCCTCTCCCGAGCGTGAATGATGCCGAGCAGAAGAAGTAGGCCAATCATTCAGCTCTGCTGCTTTTGTGCCAGAAAAGCCGAAACAGAGAGAGCTGCAGCAAAGTGTCACAATCTATTCTGTTTAACCATGTTTAATTCAGGGTTAGGCAGGGTAACAGAGCTGCAGCTTCGTTTTTCATCCTCTCCTTCTGTCACAATCATTTCCAACTTTCTCCGGGTCCAGACAAGTCAGTGTGCGCAGAGCACTGCCCTGGCAACTGTTGCCTGGCTACGGCATGCAAGAAATCCCATAAACATCTCCCCAGAGGACAGGAGTTAAGTGCACATAATGGATCAGGGCTTGGTGAGGAGGACAGAATCCAGATTGAAGAGCGAGAGAGAGAGAGAGGGCTGAGGACGGAGCATCAGTAAGAACGGAGGAATCAGAGAACAGGTCCTGATCTGGTCATTTCTAGGCCCAATTTTATTAACTCGCCCTGATGGCCGATGGATTACACAGCCACAGGCAAGGAGCTTGACGGCAATTAGCAACTGGTCACACAACAAGCTCTGAAATACTGAAATGCACCTAATGGATATAACTACAACTTCGAATCTGGCTCACCCCTCCCAACTATTCCTTTTACCCAGTTTGATTGCAACAGCATGAATCCTGGATGTCATTTTGTCCTTCAACTGATCCATCGCTTTGCCCCTGAACGTAAACATCCCGCTGCAGGGTGATTCAGAAACATGAGTCCGTGCATTCACAATGTCTTCCAGGACTACCTGTCCAAAGGTGTGCGTAATTTATCGATTTAAAATCGTAATTCTCAGACTGCACCATTACTTCAGGTTAAGTAATGGTGGTGAATCTGACAGGTTTGACCCAGAGCTCTCCTCTTATTTATTCTGCTACAGGTTCGGAGAGCAACGCGAGATCCTTTGAAGGAACCATCACAGTCTTCCTCACTGTCCTGTTCTTTACGCACACCATTAAACAAAAGCAGCAATCAGTGGATCTCTTGGATTTCTGAAGCATCAGTCGAAGGTCTCAGCGTGTTGTCGGCTGCTGCTCATCTCATGGTCAGAGAAACATTACTGTTTTTGTAAAGTCGTTTGAAACTCCTCTATAAATCAATCAAGGGATCCTGAATTACAAAGGTGAAGTCATCGTGTGGCGACAAATATCAGATAATGACAAAGAAACAAGGCTCTTTGTTTAATGAGGGCAAATGGTTTTTTTTTGTTGAATCCAAAAAAATACCAACTAAATATCTAATATAAAAAAAAGTCACTAAAAATCTGTTATTTCTCTTGATAAACAGCAGAAATAAAAAAAAATACAGTACAATTTATTAGCAAAAAACTTAATTAAACAGAAGGAAATGATGCCTGTTAAATAATCCATGTCTTATATATTTACTATTAAAAAACATCCAGATTCATTTTTCAAAATTATTCCATCAGTTTTTAGGGGATTATAAACATTTGAGCACAAAGTATTCCCCTAATGATTATCATCTTTTTGCACAACGTTTCACACTTTATGCCACCTAGACAAATCTAGATCGGTTACAACAAATAATAAAAAACAAAAAAACAAACAAGGTTGGTCAGGTTTTGAAGTGCCAAAAGAAAATGGTAAAAATGTGCCAATCGCATTTTTTTTTCTTTTAATTTTCTTTAAAATTAAAAGAAAGAAACGTCAATCTTTTTCCTGTCTCTTTTTGTTAGGGATGAAAGTGCGATAAAAATAAACCAAGTAGAAACAGGGACTTACCGGTACCGTCACATCGTCATAGAAACTCCAGGCCAGCGCCCAGCGCATGGTCCGACCCTGGCAGAACTCTGTGTGGGTCACTTTGGGCACCTGAGCACCAAAGAGAGAGAGAGTCAGAGATGGCCAACGCAATAAAGTGCTGAAGGAAACAAGCTCCAGACATTAAGAGGACGACCAGCATTACGCTCAATCGTCTCTCTCTGTTCCATCATCTTGGGATGAGAGCATAAGGCTAACGCAGTCACTGAGTATTTATCAGTGCAAGTAATCATGGGAAAGGCGAGTGTGCTGACACGACAAATATTTTATTCTTACACATCTTTATCAGCCGTGCATGGCATTACGAATACTTGTAGAGGGTTGTATGTAATTTTCTAACTTCAAAGCAAAAACACACAACCAGGTTTAAATTGGGTAATTGGTGATAAAATCTTTGGTATATTAACCAGAGAGGTTTTTACTGAGAGATGCTTTAAAGTGAAGCATCGGTCTCCTCCCTGGATGTTCGCCAGCCCTGCACTCACTCGGACTCAGACCTCTGGAGAAGGTTTCGGAGGAGGCTGGGTGTCTTCCTTTTCCTTTCATGTGGGCTCATCTATGCTTTAGTGGCTTATTAGAAATGACTGATCAACCTCCTAACATCCACTGAGATTTAATTGGGACCTGAACCTTTCGTTTCTGCATGAGCAAACTGAGATCAGAGGCCAGAGTTTGGTGCCGGTCGTCAGCGGATACTCACCCCTTGCTTCCTCAGCTCCTCTTTCAAAGGTGCCAGGCTGCATTTCTTACCCAACATGCAACTGTACCACCTGCAGAAAGAAAAACCAACATCAACCAGCTGTTTGTGCGCTGCAACGCTTGGTTTGTGGCAGGTGGGATACGAGCGTGTGTGTTAGCAGCCCACTGTCCAGATCTGAACTACAAAGCAGAGATCAAAACAGCCAGACGTGTGCTTCAGGGAGCTTCAGGGAGCAACACAAAGGCAAAATGAAAACACGAGAAGCAGGAAAACATCCGGGCGCTCATGGTCCCGCAGCGCGCAGAGAAACGGTTTTGAAGTGTTCCCGAGGCAGAGGCCTGATCAATAATCGCTGCTGCGCAATAAAGACGCGAGTCTGGCGTTGATCAATGTGCAGCAGAGTCCAACTGGGGCACGCGGAGGAAAGATGGAGACATTAGGGAGCGCCGGTCTGGAAACTCGGCTGGTGAAGCCGCGTCCTCCGGGCTGAAGTGGAGTTTAAATCTCATCTTCTGTGATGGATGCAGGCAGCATTAAGCTCATCTGCAGATGTTGGAGCCATCCATAGAGGATCTCATAAGCATACTCAGGCATGCTAAAATCCAGTTTTTCATGATGCCATAATGATAATGATGTGTTCACACTGTTGGACTAATGCTTTACTGGCTTTTGGGTCAATTTCTTTCATCTTGACTTGTCGATATTTGCCTGACCCCACAGATTTTCAGTCAGGTTGAGTTTCTGGACTCGTTGCAGAACCGCAATCGCAAAATCTATCTCCTGGTGAGAATTTGAAAGATACATTTGATTTGGACTTTATGTTTGGACTCATTGATAAACTAATCTTGATCCTCACATTTCTAGCAGACAGCTGAAGGCTCAGTGTTTGGGATTGTTTGTATTTTCTTAGTCCATGTGAAGAAAAGTTATCCTCTAATTTTACATTTTGCAGAAATAATTCCAAAGTTGAGATTTGAAGCTGGATTTCTGGTGAACATCAGTTTTCTGTGTGTCTTTTTAAGACTTAATTTAACAATTTTTTTGTTAAAATGAACCATTTGTGTGCGGACAGATGACACAAACATGTATGTTGGGGAGCTCCACGCATGCTGGGAAAGTAATGATGCAGGGAGAGCCTCGTGTCAAACCTTTAGCTGACGTAATGAAATATTGATCAGCTGTAATATTAGCAGATGTTCCCCACTTCTAATCACAGCGGGGAAGGAAATACCCAGAAAGCCTTCCTCCACCAGCAGCTCCTTCAGTCATGAAAGAGTGCAGCTGCACCAGTTTACGCTTTTGGTTTCCCTCTTTGAAAAGAGAAGGCAGAGGATGAACTCAGAAATCATTTTCATATCAATAGAGAGATGAATCAGGAGCATCACTTCAGCTCTGGTTACAGTGTGGAGCTTCTGTCTGACAGTAATTACCCTTTAGTGGGGAAGCAGGAGCAGGCTGGGGTGGCAGGGCGTCTCACTGGACCATTTCTAAAGGCTGGCACCGTTTCCATGGACACCTGGTAGCTGTGGTATCCCAGCATGAAGTTTGGGAATGACAGCCGGCTCCGCTTGGTTTGTCTAGAACCTCAGAGCTGCTAAGCAAATCAGGATTCGCTCCAACTGCCTCTCCTGTATTCATGATTTTGCAACACGGAGCCACATAAGAGCAGGCAGGTGTTAACATCAGTCCCACTCCACTGAAGCATCAGGAACAAACACACACACACACACACACAGAGTGTGGTGTGTAGGAGCCAGAGCAGGTGTGGCCTGTCTAATCAGGTCTAATAGCTCCACTCTGCTGGGGTCTCGCTCGGCTGCTTGGGTGACAGGCCCGGTAAAGGGGGAGGGGGACGTGACGGCCGCCACCCAAACACAGTGGCTCCCCTGTGGCTCCCAGTTACAGCGCGGGGAGCGTGTGTGTGTGTGTGTGCCTAAATCATTACAGAAACTGAGGGTGACAACTACATCAGCGATCCATCTGCCTGTCTCACGATTCAAACTCATGGCTCGGGGGCCAAATCTGGCGCGCTTTAGCTGCTTAGATGACTCCAAATGCCAAATTACATCAATCAGGCTCTCCAGTTTTTTGTGATTCAACAATTGCAGAAATTCATGCAAAAATCAAGAGACCCTTACGATTTTCCTGTTATTGCATAATAGTGGGTTTATTGTCAATTTTACACAGACTGTCAAAAGCATTGGGTTTAAGTGATGCCAACTCCCACCTGCATGTGGCAGTGTTTATTACTTCCACTACACTGCTGTGAGTTTCACATCCCTGTCCAACTCTCTCTTCAGCCAATCAGAGCCTCTTCAAAGTCATCCAAACTGCCGCACACTTCAACATCCATCACGTCGCTACCATGTGTAGCTCTGATGTGTAGATATTTCTGCACCAAACATCCACTTATGCAACAACAACAACAAAAAGGACTTTTTGTCCTCACCGCAGCCGCTTCTTCAGCTGCAGGCTGTCATGAATGATCCTCTTGACGAACTCCAGCTCGCCGCCCTCCGCCATGATCTCAGTCACCCCGCCCGTGTTCACCGAACTGGGAGGAGGTCTTCGTGAGTTTCTGGAGTTCACCCCCTGCAGGGAGAGCAACACGACAGACAGAGATTAGGAGGAAATCCTATTAGGAGCTTATTAGATTCACGTAAACAAACAGCATTTCATGCAGGAGCTGAATTGACTGAGTCAGGGAGGCTGAGCCAGAACTAAAACATAAAAGATAACAAAAACATTGTGGTGAGCTTTTCACACTCAGCCACGCCTCCTGCAGCTCATCGAGACATTGATTTGTTTCAGCATTTGCAGGAATCGCTGCCTCGATGTGTTGTAGCGGGGAATTGTTTCCAGACAACTCCAGGAATGATCCAAACAAGTGTTTTTTTTAAATATCCCCAATATCCCTAATATTCCCCGCCTTTTGTTGACACCGCCCCAACGTTTTTGGAACGTGCTGCAGGCATCAAATTCAAAATGAGAGAATGTTTGCCAAAAAAGCATAAAGTTAGCTAAATGTCCAAGTAGACTGCTGTTCTGGACATAATAAAACACAGAGAACCAACAATATCAGACAGAGAGGATCTGTTTCTTATCTTTCTGCTCCATATTGAACATGGAAAGAATAATAACTAACAAGAAGAAAAATCTTATGTTATAATAATATAAGCAGCACCTACCTTTGCTTCTAGCTGGTTGGCAAAAAAAGGTGGGTTACACATGCAAAAGTCATAAATAATTTCTGTCTCTTCTTTTAAGGCGTCCATCAGTAAAGTCTTCTGCGGGACTTTTACAACTGTTAAAGAGAAACAACGAATCAGCAAAGTAAAGCAACATAGATGAACCTGACGTGGCATCGTTTTATTTTACTGTCACTCACGATACGGCAAAGCCCACAGCATCATACGACCCACATCGTGTCTGAGCCTGCATTCACCTTTCACCAGGTCTGACAGCTTGTTCTGCTCCACATTCTTCTTTGCGTAGTCGAAGCAGATGTCGTCCACCTCTGTGGCGAGGAAGAACCAGCCGTTCATTGTGGCTCCCAGTAAGGGATAAATGCAGGACGCTCCAGTGCCTGAGGAAACAGGAAACGCATCTCTAACGTCTGAAAATGATGTGTGTATCACTATGAAGATTGACAGTGGCCGTCAGGGACTGACATGGAAATGTGCGCTGATATTTTAAAGTTAAGAAAAGACGGGATGCGACGCTCTACTAACCACTTTAAACATCTGGAGCCAATTAGCGTCAGTTCCAGCGGTGATAATCGCGTTATTTTGACGTAACAAGATGCATTATTCAGGTCGCGCTCAGAGAGCGTCGGCATCCTTTGCTAAAGGGGAACCGGTGGTGATCCATCAAAGAGAAGATGGCTTCATTCTGCTTACTAACAGCTACGGGGTCACCAATCAGTGACCTGGAGCCCCTCAGAGGACACACCCACGCCTCTGCAGGGACAGCTCAGGGTTGTTTTTGTCTCTCAGACTGACAGATTGGACACGAAGTGAGGCATCTGGACGGGGATTTGAGTTAGCACTGGGAGAACTGGGAATGACTAAGGTCATGTGCTGGTGGCTCTAAATGACACTTTGTAATCCACGCTGATAGAAAATGTGAAGAAAAGCAGAAATGGGAGCACAAACGGCTTAGAAAAAGATTTGTTAAAGCAACCAATGACCTTAAACATGCAGCCAGCGAAATAGCAGAAAGGGTTAGACCACATTACAGTCAAATCTTATAATGGGATCGCCAAACTCCAGACCCAAACCCAATTAAAAATCTGTAGCAAGACCTACAAATGCCTCTCCACAAATGTTTACAAATATTTCAGTATGAAGTTTGTGAATGTAATGTGACTGAAAGTTGGTAAATCGAAGGAGTGTTAATGTTTTTACAACATAGTTTAAGGACACAAAGAAAACCAAATCTGATTTGGTCAACCCTCCCACAGTCTTAGTCATGGTCAGACAGCAGGGAAGCAGGAAGTCTGTCCCATCAGACCGTCAATTCCAGAAACTAAAAAAAAAAAAAAACCTCGTAAAACCAAACATGGAGTCGGTCCCAGTGGACAGAGTAAAATACTTGAGTAGTTTAAATGACCCTATCTGTTAAGATTGCCGGAGGTTTAAGGTGCAGGCCCACAAAAACAGGATAAAACCACATCCTGTTATGTTTGGCTCCTGGTGCAGAAACCTTGATCTTAGCAGCTGTATGAAATTAAAATATATGACATTAACCTGGAGAAATCAACTATTGATAAAGATGAGATATCCTTGCCATTTTATCTCATCTCCTGTTTCTTCTAATGCCCAAACTGTGGGAAACTACTTAAATGTTTTTGTGTAGAAATTTGAAGGACACAGCTTATTAATAGCTTATCAGGGTGTACCGATGTCGATGCCCCGGCGAGGCTGCTTCTGGCCGTCGATGAGGTCCTCCACCCAGTGGATGTAGTTGAGCCGCAGGGGGACGGTGGGGATGAGGCGCTCCAGCGGGATCTCGATGGTCAAACCAAAGTCTTCCTTTAACAGAGTGCAGGTGAGCGCGCGCACCGCCTCCGGCTCTTTGAAATTCACACTGCAAGAAAGCCAGATTAAAGTAAAAGTTTCTGAAAAAGCTCAATCGCACACATGACAAAAGCAGATTATTGGTAGAGCTGTTAACGCATGCAGTTAATCAGTTTTTAACACGCTAATATTACATAATGCAGATTGATCACATGACCTATTTTGACCTAAAAGCCCCTCTTCCTGTGGAGGGTTATCCAATTCACAGCAGTAGACTTGTACAAATTGCAATAATGAATTATCCTTCCAGCTCAACCAACATTTCTAAATTACAATTTGAAACAAAGCGACTCGTTTTAAACCATCCTGAATATAAAAACCTGGGAAACTGAAATGTTTGGTTTGAAACGGTGAAAGATTTTCTTTAGACATTTTGAAGTCAAGCATGGTGATTAATCTGATTTATTGTTTTTTAATAAATAATTATTAATGTGGTCCCTTTTATTTGTTCGAATCTGAAATCAGCTCCTAAAAATAACCGGCTTTGTTAAAAGCAGAAATGTGACTAGTTAAAATAATAATGACTTTATTTCTACAAGTTTGCTGAATTGTAACCACAGAGGACAGCACTATGATTAGATATTTAGCAACTTTTTATACGGTAAGTCTAGCACTTTGTGCATAGTTTGCACACTTTGCAGAATTTAGCAAAGTCACTTTATTGCCATCATGATTAGTTTGTGACCAAAGCCATAAAAGTAAACTTTCAACTTGGCCTGATTTCACTTATGATTCACCAAAACGCTCTTAAAACGCCACTTCATTAACCTGCTGCAGCTCTCTGCACCGAGCCTCATCACTTCACGTTTCACACAAACATGCACACGAGGGACGACGTGGGGATAAGCAGCCCATCAAATTAAATCCCCCGCGCTGATAACAAAGATTTTTTTTACACACATGAAGCTCCACACGTTCTTATTCCCAGCCCTCCCTGCCCGACTCGTCTTCCCTCCTCCACGTGTTTAACCGTTTCAGCTGTCGCACCAGAAGGTGTGGGCGAGGTAGCTGTAATTAAAGCTTCGCCGGGTCCTTTTACACCTTGGCAGATGCAGTTAATTACATCCTGGTGATTGGGAGCGTCGCACTGCGCACATGGTTGGTGTGAAAGCAAACCAGCAGGATGAGAAAACGTTTGCGGCTGAAAAAGATGCATATGTGACACAATTTATCTTGGATTTTTGGTTTTAGATGCTTCTTTCTCCCCACCTTTCCCCAACTACGAAAATCAGTTAGAAACAGATGAGATATTTTAATTCTGAATTAGAAACCATAGGAAGTTCATCTCGGGTTTTTTTTTTTGTCATGATGAGAACATTTTCTTCTAACAATTTACATTTTTATCCAGACAGGGAAAAAAATCAACTTTATTTTCTCCGATGCAGTCAAGGTTTTGGACAGATAACAGGAAAGCTGATAAACTAAAGCAAAGCTTGACCTTGAAAACATCACAGAAGATGCTGGACATTTGAAAAAGAAGGTCGGCTGTTCAGTTTTTAATGTTAATTGCCAACATGAGCTGCTAAAGACAGCTTCAAAAGTTTATTTTTCAAACTTAGGAAGGACCGAGCCTTTTGAGCTCTCAACATGCCGCGGTGCATGCTGAGCTCTGAAGTCAGAGTTAAGATACGGATCTATATTCTCAAGCAAAGAGCAGTTTTTCCATTTCTGATAAATAGTTAATGACCTCTCATTGCAGAATATAATTTGAATACTATTTCTCCATTGCACTTCTTCAGATCTGAATAATCAAAAAACAATATCGGGCAAAGGGTCACAAGAAAAAGAAACACAATGGAAGTCTGAGACAAAATTGTGATCAGTGCACCTCTCACTGAACATAGATTGATTATGCAAGTAATTGTATTCCCATGTACAAAGTAGCTGTACTGCAAAGCAATGGGGAAGGTGTGAACAGCACGTACACAAGCCTGATTAACTGCGCTCCTCCTGGCTCTGATTGGTTGTTTCTGACAAGGAGTGGTGCATTTCTGCAGACGGCAGTAGCAGCTGAGGAAGAAGGAAGAGGAGCTAGATTTTTTTAAGATTACTCAACAGCTTTAACAAATATGTAAAAAAAACCCTATTTTTTATAAAAGCGTACGGCAGCTTTTAAGCAGGAGAACTCATCTCTTTCAATTTTTCCAAATGAAACGTTTTCTCACGTCGAGTCTGAGCTCCATCTTCCCTCATCTGATAAACATTCGTTAAGCTACCTGGTCAGCTCAACAGCTGCTGACCTCCGAGGATCCACAGCGAGATTGCAAAAAAGATGAGCCGAGGCAGAAACTGGGCCGGGTCATGGTGAGGAACCAGGCTAATGGGCGAGCCTCGGTACATCAGCGTGACACTCAGAGCCAAAATGAGAGCCAGCCTCTCTCATCACCTCCTCTCCACCTCTCACATTTCCAGCCCTCGTTTCTCCTCAGAGGCATCATTAGATGGAGATCAATATTCAGACGAGGGGAGGCTGCTCGGGCCGCGGCTCTATTTTTAGACCTCTCCGTGTGTGAGCCTGTGATGCGGGGCCGGCCGTCTCCATGGCAACCACACCTACTGAAGCTGATGAGCGGCGCACGCAAATCCGGCCACGCTGGAGCAATGGCTGATGGCAGGGGGGGGGAGAGCGTGAGCGCGCCCGCAGCGTCACGCCGGCGTCGGGGCTCGCCGTTGCGCGCCTGCGCCGCGGACGAAGCCGACGGGACTCGAAGAGGGACAAAACACGAGACGAAAAAGTTGGTGCCGGGGTGGGATTCTGAACGAGAGCGGAGGAAGGAAGTGTTGCAACGGAGAAGGAGCTTCACTGTCGGCCGAGTCTGTGAAGAAATGAGAGTTTGTGTTCTCAGAGGTGGGGAATTGGTTTTAGACGTCAGACCGGTGAGACAGCTGAACGCTTTTATGATCAGCATTAAAGCACAAATAGTCAGCTGCATAAACCCGACTCACAGAGATAACCTTCATCTGAACCCAGTAGGAGCTCAGGGAAGCACGTTGTGCTGATTAGGCAGCATCTTTTCTCCTCTCAGCTCTTTTACAAACCTATCACAATCGTCCGCATCTAAAGATAAACCGTTCGGAAAGGTCATTTTATATTTAGTAAGCCACAAATATTAAACAGCAGCTTAAAACTGCACATGTGAACAGTCTGGTTTTAACAAAAGACCATGACAAGACGAAGATCTGTAGGGGAACGATCAAAACTCTGCATCCAGCATCACCGGTCTGACTCCTCGTGTAATAAATCCGCTGTCACCGGCCACTTTGGTTAGGTACAGCTCTTCACAAACACGCAAACAGCAGATCAGCCAATAACATGGCGGCTCCAAGCATTTACGCATCTATAGATGTGGAGAAGAAAACATAATCCAGAGGGTGGAAGAGGGAGGATTTCAAATGATTATTTGTTACAACCAAAATGACAAGTGCAACATGTCAAACCCTAACCCCTAAACCCCTAACCCCTAACCTGCAGCAGCAGATAAACAAAGCAAGATGTGACTTCTTCTAGAACAGGGTGCTGTTGCATATAAAAATCTTGATTCTTTTTGGTGCTCTTCTCCTGACTGATACCTTGTAAAATGTGGAGTCATCATCTTTTTTAAAAGTCTGCTTTTAAGACCCGCCTCCTTGATTCAGCTTTCAACCCAGTTAATTTTATCTTAATTAAAAAGATAAATTAATATAAAGTTGTCTTCATTTGTAACCTGTGAACTAAATCCTTAGATAACAAATATCAACAAGAACAAGTTAATCAGATTTACTATAATTCATGACAGATTCAAAGTTAAGCTGCTGTAATTAAAGCTCATTTTTAACAATGACCTCTTTTTTTTTAATGAGATGCAAATAATTATACTTCCTGCCCTTTTCTTTACCTATCAGTGATGAACACTGTGAAGAACCACACAAAGAAAAGCAGCTCACCTTTATTATTTTATATTATTTTTTTATAAATCAAAAGCTCTTTGGCTGTTATCTACATATTGTCCACTTGAGATTCTGCGCTGCAGCTAAGGTTTTGTTTCCAAGCTTACTGCAAATGCAGGACCCTCCTAGAAATGAATACAATAATAATAATAATACAATAAATGAATCACTGGCACTTCAAATGTGGGTGGGGGGGGAGATGTCAGCTGATGAACAAAAAGCAGCAAGATCTTTCCAGAACGCTCTCTCTGCGCTTTATTGTCACAAAAACACGCCCACACACGTCACTGGCTCGCCGCCTGCTTTTCTGGAAGAATTAAAGGGATTCATGACAATGATTTCCAATATTCCAACAACTTCTTGTATTACAATGACCACAGATATTTGACAAGACGCTTGCACAGCCACAACAGCTCAAAAAAAAAAAAAAAAAAAAAGAGACACCGACATCCTCATAGTGGATTTAAATTAAATAAGCGAATTAAAAACCCGTCAACCTGCAGAGTTTCCCCTCACCTCGCTCACATCAGACGGCTTAAAAGCTCCTGCATATTAGCAGCTCGGCTGTGCATCACTGCCGAGAAACGATCAATTTAAACCCATCAAGTTTCCTCATTATATCCCCATTTTCTCTTCTAAGAACCTGACTATTAATACATCTCTGAACAGAAGTGGAGTGAAAATTTTACATTCTTAAATTAAGTGTCAACCAGGCTAATGCATCTTTAATAACCACGACTCCTTTCAAATCCTGCGCCTGCTGTCCGCCTCACTCCACGCCCCGACGCGCTGAAAACAAACCAACATCCAGGGTGATTTTTTTGATGAGGAGAGGGGTTGTTATCTTTTCCCCCCCACTTCCATTCAAATCAAAACCAGCACATTTCTGCAGCTGCCTCTGGTCTGGGGTGCTATCTGCGCTCTGCACCGGCGGCCTCTGAATGAGGGGAGACGCGTCTCCGCTGAGGATGGAGCGAGTGTCTCCCTGAGATTACTCTCATCCCCCACTTTTTTGCTTAAATACTTTAAAAAACCCAGTAGATGAGTTGGTTGGAAGATTCAAAACCACGCTAATCCTCCCGTCTACTGACGAACCGCCAGACTGAAGAGGGAGAGGAGGGACATCACTGCAGACGGCTAACCTGAACACAGGTGTCAGCTGGAAGAGCTGGAAGAGCTCTGGGACGTTTTCAGGAACCGAGTGACATTTCAGCTACAAAATGTTGTGACAAATAAAAGAAAGCAGGATTTTCTTGAACACGAAAGAAAATGTGGCTCAGATCAAACCCAAAACTCTCTTCTGTTACAATAGAAAATACAATATCTGCAGGATTTAATTCATCTACCAGAAGTGAAGCACAAGTCTCAGACTCCAAAAGCTCTAAATTCAGTTTTCATACTGACAGATAAAAACCTGCCAGCTCTTTGTTCATCTTCTGTCTGTGAGGAAATCGCAGACGCAGCAACGCCATCAAATGTTAATTAGCGCTTGTCAGAGCAGCATGGGGAACGATGGTTTGCAGCGTGCCCACACACACGCACACTGCGTCCACTGCAAGATGCCTGGCTGCCTGGCCATTTCACAGCCCACACGTTAGCGTTTCCACACAGCCAGAGGTTTCCCAAACCCATACGTCCATATTCATCTGGATAATGAAGGAAAGTGGTTTCCTTGATGACGTTACAATTTCCTTCAAGGAGTCATTAATGTAAACGAAGTCAAATAATTCAAACTAAATGTTTCTGCCACCTGGGTGTAATGCTTTGCTTATGCCGTAATTTATTAGTCCTCACTGAGGGTGTTTTTACACCCGATTGTCTGGTTGAAGCAGTTCGATTGTTTTCTGCTGGTGTGGTTCACTTTAATACTGAACTTTTTTAAAAAACCTGTTCACCCCCTCACCTGTAATGGCACTGTACTATAGTCCACTGAAGAAAATGGCACAAAAGCTTCAGAAGAAGACATGAGCGCAACATCCTTCTTCACCAAACTTAGCCAAAATGGAGTGGCGTCAGATTTTAGCTGTTATACGATTTCTCTTAAATCTCTGGCCATGAGTCATTTCTGCCGCTAGCATTAGGCTATTGCCTTTGTTTCAGTTGCATTTACCCAGAATGCCCTGCTCTCTAGTCCACTTCCTGCTTTTGGAGCAGCCTCTGGTCCAATTGGCATTCACATTGGCATTCAAACTCCAGAGTTCACTTCAACAGAAGCCCAAAATTTTTAGGTGGATCAGAATTTGTTTACAAACAAACAAGCAAACACACACATCCCCAAGCAAACCGGTTTTCTTGGCAAATGAACCAGAGAGTGATTAAAATAGATTTTAAAAAGTCCATTCTGAATCAACCCTAATGGTTTGAAACCAATACTGCTTTCTGGTTTCTAAAATATCTCATACACTTGGTCTAAATATGTGCAAAGGTAACCAAAACGTAAACATCTGTATTGTTTTTATTTTTGTCTCCAAGTGATAAAAACATGCATCAAGCTGGAAACAAAAGCATGACAGTGAGTGGTGATGCATATACTGTCAAAAGGTCCTGGGTTCGATTCCCAGCCCGGGGTCTTTCTGCACGCAGTTTGCATGTTCTCCCTGTGCATGCGTGGGTTCTCTCCGGGTACTCCGGCTTCCTCCCTCAGTCCAAAAGCATGACTGTTCGGTAAAGTTAAATTCTCCCTAGATGTGTGTGCATGGTTGTTTATCTCGTCTGTCTCTGTGTTGCCCTGACCCTGCCTCTCGCCCGGAACGTAGCTGGAGATAGGCACCAGCACCTCCTGACCCCATTAGGGATAAAGGGGAAACAACTTACACGGGTCTTCCTGTGAGGCTGGTGTGAACATGCTGCTGGAAGTCCGGGTATTTGGAGGCCAGGTAGGCGAAGTCCGGAGGTTTGTCCTTGTATCGGTTCCGAGGATGCATGGATTTATTGAGAGCCATGAGGATGATCCTGGTGTCTAGCACATAAACAAAGCCAAGCAGATGTTACCCTCACTTAAAATACGTGGCACTTATTTTAAAACTCCAAACAGAAAGCACTGCCATGCAGAGGAAAACCAAGTGCTCTTCTCCTGACCGGAAAAGTCAGTCTTGGCATCACGTTTTCAGATCTTCCCTGACAAAAACTAACTGCAGGACACAGAAAGTCGCACAGAAGCCAGCTTTGAAAGCTAACTCGATGAGCAACCAAACATCCGGGCTCTCGCGCCCATTCGGATGAACAGCGGCTCGGTCTCGTTCTTAGCTGTATTTCAACTCTGGCGCTGAAACATTTAATGCGACAGAAGACCAAACTACTCACGTTGTTCAAACGTTTCTCTTTCCTGAACGCGTTCCAACGTCACGCTGCTGCGCGTTGACGTCACCGGCACGTCCCAGACGTCGTATTTCTTTCACGTTACTAACTGCCGATGTTTATATGGAAGACGATTAGTGTCTAATTTTGAGAGGACGGGAAATGATCAGTGCCAGAAATACTTTAGGATTTTTTTTTTCCAAAAAGGATTTTCTATTGAGGTAATCCGTCAGTATGAAAAACCTTTGTCAGATGTTAAAATTGTATACTTTGACTCTACAACCAAAATAAAGGCCAGTAGTCCAACCCAATACAGACATTGTCAACGAATAAGCTAGAAAGTCCAGAATTTAAGCCACTCTAATCGTATTTAGACTGTACAACATTACATAAAACGATTAATGTTCACAAAAGAGCTAATCCTTTGTGAACCAAACTAGCTAATTTTAAATTGTCTAAATGTGGCAAACTGGTGAAAACGTATCCCAAAAGCTTTGAAGGCATTCCTTTACAAATAGAGGAGAAAATTAAACTTATTTTTTTTGTCCGACACAAAATGTATATAATCTTAAATCAAATGTGATTTAATTCTTAGATGACTCAAAATTAGATGTAAAGCTGTACTTTAAATGCAGATAAAAATTTATCTAGGATAAAATTCAGCTCTCATTGTGATTTGCATAGGACAAAGAAATTATGCAAATTTGTACATTTGCATGAAAGACTGCTGGAAGTCCCATATCATGATGCTTCCACCGTTGTGCTTCACAGTAGTCTCATTAACTACATAAATATTAATCTTAAAACCTTTTCTTGCCATTAAAGCTGTACTGAAGATCAACACAATAGCAATGGTCTTTAAAAACCATAACGAACGCATTTATTCAGTAAAGGAAAACAAGAACAACAAAAAAATAAAAATCACATTTAGTGGCTTCAATGGAGAAGTGCTAATCCACTATTTCAGCCTGGATGGGTATCAATTTCAGATCTTTGGTCAATAACTGATTATAATACAGATTTGTAGACTCCACATCAGCAGCTCTTTGATCTACTCCAACAATCTCATCTCCACTTTGAACATCTTCTCAAAGGTCAACAACGTAAAAAAAAAAAAAAAAAAAGCAGGACACACAAATCCAGATTTTTTTTTTCCTTTTATTATATCGCAAACAATAATGACATCCAGGTATTGTTAACAGTTTGCTGTGTGAAGAGTGAGACCATAGTGGCAAAAACATCATGAGCTCTCCTGTAAGGAGCTTGTTGTGCAGTCTGAAGCCCTCCGACGTGGTTCGACCGGCAGCTCAGAGGACACAGAGACCTGCGGCTGGCGGACGACCTGCAGGCTTTCAAACGGTCGCCTGTCGGTCGCTTCGCACCGAGCCACGGCAGCACAGAGATTGCTTAGGACCTGCGAATGGCAAAACTGGATTTTCCTCAAAACACTTGCATAAAACATCGTCAGCAGCAGCAGCAGCTGTTTTTAGAGGGGATTGTTGTCTTACTGACTTCTAATTAGGAAATAAAAGAGAGCACACATCAGCCCGACCTCTGGATGACCAACTTCCTGGAATAAAACCAAGGAAGGGGAAAAACATCTCTCATCTTTTATGTGAAGGTCTGGCATGTCATAGCGTGATCTGGAGGAGAACTCCCATATTCAAAAGGAAGGAACAAAAACGAGGGTTTTTTTTTTTTTTTTTAAACCCCCCAGAGAAGAACCAGATTGTACGGACAAACGTCTTAATTTTTGGCTTCAGCTTGCACATTTAACACATCGTGCCGAATTGAACTACGAACCCAACTGCTTCTCTCTTCACCACATGTTGGACAGAGAAAACAGCAAATCAAAGGGAGTATGGAGAGTAAAATTCCCTGAAAGAGATCATTTGTCCTTTGGGGGCATACTTAAGTCTGCCACACAATCCGGCTGCATATACAGAAAAAATACAAAAAAAACAAAACAAAAAAAAAAAACAATCACACACGACAAATCAACCTTTCTACAAACCAAACTACAGAGCTGTCTGAACGCAACAAGCCAGTCAGAGACCAATCATTTTAGGAAGGAGAGAGCACACATCAGTCCATCTGTGCCTACTTTTTTTTTTAAGTTTCCGGGTCAAAAAAATTAAAATAAAGAAGTGAATCAGCACAAATCATCAAGCTCCCACACTACAGTTACTTCAGTCGATCAAATCGGTTCAATAAGAAGGCTTTGGATTTTCCGACAGCTCTGCGTCCGGATGCAGGTCTCGCATGCAGCTGCGCCACATCGACCGGTCACGAAAGGCTCACGGCGGCCACTTCAGCGAAAGCAGCGGATCACCACGTCCAGCACACAGAACGAGGAGGGAATCGCGCCAAAGAAGTAGCAACGAGTCAAGCGGTGCGGCTCCTTAATTAGCAGAGGAACGGCGCTGGAATGGAGAGGCTGGTCAGAAAACTAGAGGCTTATACTCGTCTCAACATCATTAAACTTTTAACAGCGTCTTTAGCGGAAAAGGGGAGATGAGCAGGATTAATGAAAACACCTTGAAGGACAAAGTCAGAGAGAGAAAAGGTTTGGAAGAGTGGAATGGCTTCCTTTTCAGTCTGGATGTTTAAGGAAAGTCACTCAGCTCATTTGTGTGAATGTGCTGTGGGTCCAAGGGGCTTTCACAGCCAAATCTCATATGTACAAATTTATATTTCCTATTCCTTTTTTATTTTTATTTTTTTTTGTTTCTCAAAATCATTCTTAATCTTAAGAATTTATTCAAAAATTAAAGATCTTTGCACGTCTCATCAAACCGGGGAGCTGGGCTTTGCGTTAATTATCGTGCCTTCATTTCTCTTCCTGCACATTTAAACGTTTTGCGTTTACTTCCTAACCCACAGGACAGCACCTTTGCATACTTTCCAACTCTGCTTTAGCTGAGCGACTAAAAAAAACAAAGATAATAAAACTCAGCTCAAAACAAGCTACAAAAAGTGAGCCCACCCAGATCTTCAAGGTGTGATTCATGGACTCTGCTCAGGTGCTGCACGAAGCTTTGCACTGCGACTTCAAAAAAAGCCACTTATATTGAAAAGAGACGATTTATCTAAAGCCCAGCAGCGGTTTATGTTGTGGTCCCCCTAAGAGAAGAGTACAAAGCTGTTCAAGCCCCCCAGGTCCAAGGACGACAGTATGAAACATTCGTATATATTTATATGTATATATATATATACACAGCTGTTAAAACGTTACCTAGCTCCACATGTAGAGAAATGGTACGCACACTCGAGAAGAGATGTTATAAAGCTACAGATTAGGTCAATAACAACGCCCCACTGGACATCTCTTTGCATCATAATTTGCTGCCTCATTTCTCAAACCAAGCTAGGCACCGACAGACTACAACAGTGAAGGAGAGGGAAACAAGGGGGAAAAAAAAAAAATAAAAAAATAGACAAAATAAATCTTACACATAAAGACACTGTCATTTCTTAAATTATCAGTTTTTAGTGCCCTACGTTTTTTGTTTTTTATTTTATTTTTGTTTAGCTTTTTTTTTCTTCTTTTTTACACCATCTGCCTTAAGTTGGTCGGTAAGGCTGCAGGAACAGACGCTCAGCCCCGTCGTGTTAAACCTATGGTACTTCTAGACAACGTTATGTATGCAAATTTACAGTATACAATTTTGGATTACCATGCAAGAATACTTTTTTTTTGTGTAACATTTAATAGCTCGATCTACATCCAGGAATAATTTACATAGAAGGACAAGAGGTTATCGGACCAGAGAGCGCGAAGGGAGGATAACCGCGGAGGTGAGTGCAGCCGGGAGGAGGCGAAGATGTGCGGGGGGGGGGACGAGGTGAGGCGAGGCGCAGGGGGCGGAGGGGAGTAAAAGGCAGGGGAATCGAAGGGGAGCAAAGCGGGAGGGGATTCAGAGGAGCATCGAGGGTTTGGCGGTCCAGTCCTCCCAGGTCCAAATCAGCGACACTCCCATACTTTTACTGTTTGATCTACGCTGCCAGTGACCACGAAGGGCGCAGCCTTGTGGAAATCTAGAAAACAAACAAGAAGGACTTTCAAAATAAAGCACACAACCAGAAACTAATGCAGCAAAAGACACAGGAGAATATTCCTCTTCAAAATAAAATGAACATGATTGAAAACGCTTGCTGGACCGCAATAGATTGATGATTACAAAGCTGTTTTGAGAAAAAAAAATCCTATATCCCACTTATTAGCATAACATGGTGCAGCTCCTCCCCCACTTGTTGCTGAGCACTGCTGGTCAGCTAGCTGCAATAAGTACACTTTTTACTCTCATACAAGAGACAAAAATTTTTTAATATTTTCCAGACAGGGATCTACAAAATAAAGTAAATGCAGAGCCAAATATTTTTGATACCTTTTGGGTCAACCAAGATTTGGGAACAACTGCACAAAAGTAACACATAAAAGGTCACGAGTTTAAGAGGTCAAAGTGCAGCTTACCCAGAGAGGTAACAAAGTGTTCATGGGCACTCAGGGTTTTCATGCAGCGCTTGTTCTTGTAGTCCCAGATCCTTAAGGTCTTGTCATCCGCACTGCTCACTATAAACTTTCCTCCAGGGTGGAAGAGGATGCCACGCACCCAGTTATCATGTCCAACCTGAGAGACAGACAAAGGCTGATGTAGCTCCACCTAAATTCATCCTGTTCATGAAGAAAAGCATTCTTCCTCCATGTTTTATTTATTTTTTTTATATGCACCCTTTATTGTCAGAATGAGGCGACCCTTACCAGTGTCATAAGGCACATCCCAGTGCTTACGTCCCACATTTTTATAGTTTTGTCTCTGGAGCCAGACAGCAGAAAAGGCCCGGGCTTTCCACTCTTCTTGGTCTACATAAACACAAAATCACAAAAAAGAAAAAACAAAAAAAAAAGTCAGCCATGCGAGTAGTTCATTGTTCTCCACCAATAGATAGAGAAAAGTTTACCTTCAAACAAGATTATGCATCAACTTTAAATTAAAAACTTCAGGATCTAAACTCAACAACAGCTGCTGACATTTACAAAACACATACTACAAAAATCATGAAGCACTACGTCTGACAAACCACACATATACACCAAGTCTATGAAATAGCGGCAAAGACGCTATAAGCAGTTTAATTTACATCAAACTCTGTAAGGAACAGAGGAAACATGTGGAAATGTGTATTATGGTTTGATAAGACCAAAACTAATCTTCTTGTATGGCATCCGAAACAGAGAATGGGAAAACGGGAAACAAAAGAGACAAAAATAAAAGAAGATCACCCTGAACACACCACCTACACCACTGGTGTCAAACTCCAGTACTGGAGGGCCACTGTCCTGCAACTTTTAGATGTACCTCTGCTGCACCACACTGTAGACATGGTGGTGGTTGCATCATGCTCTGGGACAACTTTCGGAAGGTGAAAGATTTGAACACACATCGTCTTAGAGAAGTTGCACAGAACAATGTCCAACAATTTCTGCTTTTCATATGGAAAAGTGTCAGAGACACAACTTAAGAGTTTAAAAACTTCTATGCAGCTCAACAGAAAGAAAGCTTATTTATACAATTCATTTGTAGCGGACTAAATCTAAAAGTGTGCCAACTCCACTCTACCACTGCACTGAATCGAAGGTGTTGCAAAGAAAAAAAAAAACATCTTCCAAGCAAGAGAGCACATGTCGGTCTGGAACAACCGCTGCAAGTAAAACACTATTTTAATCCGCCGAGGTTACAATTGGACACACTGCAGATCACAAGGCCTGATGGGGAGCCTGATCGGACCGTAGGCCCTGAGGTTCTTCTCTCAGTTCATCCCAACACCACCTTCATTCCCAGCTGCTAGCTTCATGTGGAAATCAGTCTCAGCAGCGGTGACGTTATACGCTCTACCGACGTGTCATCGACGCAGACGGTCTGAAGGTGATAATGCGACACGGTGTGAAAACGTCACTGTGTCTCGGGACTCGTCCATCAGTTTACCTCTCGGATCTGCCTTAACTCAACGAGCCCAAACGGTTTCAGGAGGTGACTGGAGCACAAGGCTGGATAAAGATCGCCTGATATCTCTGCCAATTAACCACCGAGATGATTGGTAGTATGTCTTGTAAACGTGTTTCTAGCAGCACCGATTCACCACTCTAATCTCATACTGGCTGCTTTGTCTTCTCTCCCACCACCTGACAAGCCGCTGCCCAAGCAGACGCCGTTAAATGCAACGTGAGCCGCAAAACTAATAAAGGACAGGCTGCGCCAGTTTATTCAAAACAGATGAACAACAACCAGCTAATGGCTGCGACCAATAATTAATCTAATCAAACCGTTAAAAAAACTTGTGCAAATTTTTCATTTAAGCCCATTTTACACATTAGAAATAATTACATTTCCGTATTAAATAAGAAAAAGACATTTTATTGCGTACATTGCAATGAATTTGCATTCCTTTAGAGAATGCTTGATCATCTGAAGCAAAGAAAGCGTCTCCTGCTCCAGGGTACTTCAAACATCAGCGTGTGAAAAGCTCAGCCCAACCCCAACCTTTGACCTGACAACAACTAGATTCGTTGACAGTTATTTCAGTGGTCGATTAATTGTTTCTTCCCTGAACCAGCTCCTCACCTCAGAGCCTGTGGCGTCTAGGATGGTGGCGTGTGCGCTCTCTGGAGCCCAGGAGATGCACTCCACCACATGTTCGTGCTCCCGCAGCTCCGCCTTGCATTCTTTGGTGGCCACGACCCAAACACGGACCGTCTGATCGTTGGAGCAGCTGGCGATCAGCGTGCCGTCCTGGTTGGGCCGCACCATACGAACCCACTCCCTGTGGCCCGTGAAGGTCTTCACACAGTATCTATCGGGGAGGAAATTATTGATGTTAGATCATTAAAGTGGGTGTAAAGCATAAAAGCACAAAAATTATGTTTTTCTTTGGTGCTTATAATGATTTGTGGATGTTTTGTTTTGTTTTTTTCATACCCAGTTGCCACCTCCCACATTTTAATGGTTTTGTCCCTGGAGGCAGAAACAATGTGATCTCCATTGGGCATGATGGCTACAGATGAAACATTGTGGTCATGTCCTAAAAAACAAAAAACAAACAATAAAATCAACTATCAGCAAGAAACAGGAACATTTAAAACAATAAGCCTACTTAGAGCTTCGCTGAGCAGTATTTCTAAATAATGTGCTAATTTTCTTCACACATCTTCAGCACCAAGTGCTGCAAAGCCAATTGGTGTGGTCGTAATTAGGCAATTAAATGACTAACCAGGCAGACCTTTTTTTCCCCCCACAGAGAATAAGAGACGCCTATTTAACTAGACGCTGAGCCGTAGTTTAAGCTGCTAAACTGATGAGGAAGACAGTAAGTATGTCCTAAAAGGCCAGCTCAAGCGTGTGCGAGTGTGTGTGAGTGCTCACACATCCCATTTCTGCACAGAAAAATGTCCTTTGCTGCTAAAGATGATAATTACACTGCTGTCCAAATAGCAGTAATCCACTTCATCAGTTGGCCTTGTTGGTTTTGTTTTATTAAACAGATGAATTGGTGGAAGGAAAGAAAAAAAAAAAAAGGTTGACAGTACATTAAGGAATGAAACCATCCAGCAGACTCTGGATGATAGATTTGCATGTAAATCAGGTTAAAACCCAGTAAATATCTGCAGTAGTGAGTCTCCAGCTCATTTACAGCAACATACTGTAAATCTGCTGCTCACTTCAACAAAATACAGGATAACATCGAGAAATGTTACAATGGTTTCTGCTTGAACATCAAATGGGTTCAGTACCTTCATTCATATTCGCACCTCTGATTCATAGGCAGTTATTAATGGGCACCTTTAGTAAGTGTTAGAAGCAACTTAACATGCACTGTATTTGAGTAGGACCATGTGAACTACTCTGCCACAATTCATTTCAGCTGTTAAAAGGTGAACCATGCAAGGATCTCTATAAACAAGGGTGCATTCCCACCAGGCCTTCCAGTCTGCTTTAATCAAACTCTTGTTCATTTGCCTAGAAACTCGGGTTCATTTGAGGAGCCGTCATTGCACAACCGGACTCTGATGCAGATAAAAAAAAAAAAAATAAAAACTTTCCAAAAACCGGTAAAATCGGCTCAGTTAAAGTGAACTCTGGTCAGCTTGGTCACGTTTGCATTCAAATCGAACTGGAGACGGCGCCACAAACAGGAAGTGGACTACAGCGCGGGTCATTCAGGGTAAATACAACAGAGTCATTTCTCTATCTGGAGTCGTTTCTCCAGATAGAGAAATACTTTTGTCTTTCACAAAAGACAAAAGTGAAGTCCGACAGCCACCGAAATTTGACGGCACTCCGTTTTTGTTGACATTTCATGAGGAGGGAAGTTGTCGATGGCTTCAGCGGTTCTTGGTGCAGCGCCTCTTTAGGCCTGGAAACACCTGGGTGAATGTCGCTGGAGAGAACCGTTGCCCCAGCAACCCAATTTCTGATAAGTTGAAGACAATAGATGATAGATGTAGGGTAGAAATTCTGACCCGTCTCTTTGCTGACATTATGGACACACTGACTATGCTGGACTGAGGTTATGTGCTCACCAATACAAAACTGTGTGTACACCAAGAGATGTATCGTTTCATAATCTGAATAAGGCGAACTGGAGCCTTGAAGAGAAACGACACATGATCGATGCTTATTCAGGATGGAAATCCCACTAACTGATCATCCCTGTAACCGCGGTGAAGTCACCCTTTGGATGGCATCTGTTGTGACCATCAGCTCGGTTTGAAGCGACAACAAACAGCCTCTGTGCCACCTGAACACGATGTTCAAGTCAAACAACATTTAGTCAGCAGTGACCTGGAAACAACAACACTGTGTGCACAGAGAGCGGAAACGGCTGCTACGTCCCCTCACCGTGCATGGTCCTGATGCACTCGAAGCCTTGGAAGTCCCACAGTTTGATAGTCATGTCTGCAGAGCAGGATGCCAGCAGCTTGCCGGTCTGGTCGAATGAGATGTCCTGGACAGAATCTGTGTGGCCTTTCAGTGTGCGTTCAAAGTCTCCTGTCTCGTAGTCCCACACCTGCGCACACAGTATGCGTTGATTAGGATTAATTCAACTCATAAATGCTTTTTCGATTCCTAATGGAAAATACAAAAGACAACACGCACATTAGACAGCCACAAAAGTCACAGAAATCTTTTCAACCACTAATGTCATCATTTTCTGAGCTTTGTTCACGAGTGCAGAGGGAGTTCAAATTTATATATCAAGAAACTAATCAACTGCAATTTAATATGCATTTTGGGTAAATTAATGTAAAACAAATCAGTTTGTTATTATTAAAGAAGTGCCTGATAAAAGCCAGCAGACCGTTTGTTGTGCTAAGTCTGGCACCGCCAACTGGACTGCAGACAGAATATGGTGTGAACAGAGGAGAGTCATATTCTTTAGCCTGAGAGAGCCGTTCAGTCTGTGGCTTTTGAGCAGACAGACGGTTTGTCACAGGATAAACCTTCCTCTGGTCTCTCTCTTGGGGTGAGGGGGTTTTGGGCAGACGGACACAGGAGATGCCGCCCCCCCTTCCCTCGTAGCGCTCGCTCTGAAGGAAGCTACAGATGGCCAAGAGGTGCAAAGAGCAGAGGGGGGAAATGTGTTTGTACTGCACATTGCATTATTCATCAGTAGCTTCTGAGCTATAAAGCTCTGCCTGTAAAGCTGTACTTTCTTAAAAATGTCTATTACTAGAGTGGAAATGGCTTTCATCTTTGCAATTAAAAAAAATAATTCAATTTGCTTTTTTCGGGAATACGAACCAAGTTAGATTCTGTTGCTGAAATGCCTCTTAACTGATCTCAGGGGCGTCGTAAAGGGGGGAAAGTTAGGACCGAGAGGGGCCCGCCCCAAAATATCTTTTTTTCCCTTCATAGAAATAAAAAAAAAAAATTGGGGCCCTGTCAATTACAAAATTAATATGTTGTTTTTTAAATTGTTTTTTATCACTAAAAAAATATAAATGTTACCACTCCCAGACCCAACTGGATCTAAATGAAATGGTTCGTTCCTGCTTGGCACACTTGACGTCAGTAGAAGAAAAGAAAGACGTTCATGTAATGTTGTGCCATTTAGGTAAATTCAAGGGATTTCCAAGTTAATAAAACTTACATTTAAATAAACTGTTTCAACAGGAAGTAATGTGTTGCAAGCTTTTATGTTTGTAGGTCAGTTCGTTACCTGTAGAGTTAACTAATTAAGCAGTACTATTCCTTTAATCTCGCCATTCTAGCTCAGGGAAAGCCAACAAGTGTTTTTCAGTCCGTTTCTAAGAGAAGAAGTCTGTGTGTTTGAAAATGTAATGGAGCTCTTAAGGTGGAAAGTAGGACACAGTCAGGTCTAACAACAGAGGGAAAAGGTAAGCAGAGAAAGACGAGTAGAGGAGCAGGGCTGAATTCGTAATTTAGAGTCAGAGCCTGACTGCTCCTAGGGGACGGATAGCTGAAGGTGGGTACTCATGGTGGGACGGTTAATGGTTTAAGTGGAAGATAAATTAGCCAGGATGCTGAGAGGCAGGGTGTGGAGGGGGGGATCACTGTGCCAAAACGCTGAGGGAAAAGATCCCTGCTGTGTGGGTGTAGGCTAGTAGGAAACGTACAAGTGTCTATTATTGTCTCATGAATAATAAATGCATAACAAACAGCTCAGCAGAGTATTGGGATTGTGCAGCGAGGCAGTGGAGGGATGCTGCAGTAAAGGGTGCCCAGAGGCAGGTTGACGGAGTTATATATGGATTCTACAGATGTCTGGAGAAAGATCTTTGATTCAGGGTGCATGCAGAGGGGGAGAAAAGGCTGAAGGGAATACAGTGGAGGTGAAATTACAGGAGGATAGACCAGCTACATTTAACTGAATGTTAGCTTCTGTGGAAAAGAAATTAGACAAAATGAAAATAGAGCCAAGAGTTGAGAATGCTTCGGAAACCACAGTATACGTTTAAAAGTGTCCTCTACTGCAAACGTCCTAAACTAAAAGAGATTAGCATTTCTAAATAGCATCCATACAGAGCAACAGCTGTGCCGTCTGCACAAGATGGGAGAGAAAGGCTTGTCAATTATTCCTTTTGCAAAAAATGGGATGCAACCATTTACAGAACATTAACTCGGTCTAATATAAATGCCGTCAGAAGAAAATATATTTGTTGTAATTAGATATAAAAAAAAAATCACATTTCACCCATCCATAACATATTTAACATCCGAGATCTACATCATAGTCATGCTGTAGGATGTTGTTGAAATGAACTTGATGGGGGAAATGTTCATATGAAAATGATTTGCGTAAAAACAGGAAGAAGAAATATAAAATCCCACAATTTGCCATTTCTAAAAATGTTCAACAAAAACCACAGTCGGCAGGCTTCTCCAACAATGACCACTGTTGTACCACCGTGTATGGCTTGTGCTGCCATGTGGAATGTGTTGAGCATATCGAGCCAGAGTAAATATCTGCTTCAAGAGCGAAATATGTCAGGAGTTTCTCTTCCATCAGGCCAAAATCCTTAGCACATTGCATTTCACAGTGTTCATTTCAAATGGAAAGGTCATTTGTTATGAACTGCAACCAAGCAGTTTTCAACGCAAATTACCGAAACTAATGAAAATAACCGATTTAATGCGACTGTGAAGATCCCTAATCCCCACATTGACATTTTTGACTGCAGCTGTTTCAACATGGCAGAAGTTTTCTTTTGTCTTTGTACATTTCTAATATCATCGTAGCTGGAACTCCATTCTTTAAGTTGCACAGAGTTTTCTTGCATCCAAGAAATTTATAAGTCCCAATCTTTATTATGCTTTCATGCCCTGTACTTGCTTGAAAAAACTAATGTAGGATCAGACAAATAGAAATTACAGGACAAAATGTTCTGTCTGGTCATTCCCAGTCATTACCTTTTAACAAACCACTTAAAACTCTGAATTTTCCCTTTGATATTTGCAGAATCCTCTCCTTGTAGGGGGCACTGACCTTTATTGTCGCGTCCTCAGAGGCCGACACCATGACGCTGAAGACTGGGTGGAAGATGACGCGGGTGACGGGGTTACGGTGGCCGCTCAGCGCGTATCTTTCAGGCGGACGCGGGATCCACTCTTTGGGGTCACGCTTCTGACTTACTGGTCCACCCAGGGTGATTTCCTCTTTAGCTTCGTTCAGCTTCGATTCGAGCTCCATCACCTGTCCAGAGTTCACAGCATTACAGGAAAATTCATTTAAAATAAACCACAAAAAAGGGAAAGTATGTTTCGTTATCAAGGTCAAGCTTCAGCTTTTACCTAACATATTATTTAAACTTGTGTCAGTGATTTTTTTTTTTTTAGTACCGTGTTCAGCTGTAATGTCACGAACTGTTCACAAGACTGTAATCCCCACAAGCATTCTTTGAGGAGGAAAAACACCCCACAAACCTTCTTTTGTAATCTGATGACTGAGGTCCATTTCTTTTCCAAAAGGCCAGCGTACTTCTTATCCAGTTCTTCATTCTGTACAGGAACAAGAGGATATCAGACACAAAGAAAGCCAATCAAAGTCATGAGCTCAGCATAATCAGTGGGGGCCTAAGGAACGGGGGCCAGCTGGAGTGGCATGTTGAGGTCTGCAGCTATAGCAAAAGGGAACAGGGAATTATTTACACACCACACACAGACCGAGGCTGGCTTCCAGACTCTGCCATCCTACTGTACACCACACACACTTATACTATATACACGCACACACACACACACACACACACACTGAGGGACTAGTCCTAATCCTTCTCACACAAGCTAATCTCTTGCAGAAAGGCTTAGGCAGCTTACTGCCACACAGCCGGGACAGAGGCAGCGGTGGAAGTTAACTTGTAGCAGCGCTGGCAGACAAGTCTGATTCCACCTGCAGGCTAATACCCTGAGCTGGTCACTAGCTTTGGCCTTTGCTGACTGATTTTGCTACGTGTCCATCAACATTTTAAATTGTGTTCAAAACAACAAGGTTTGCTTTGCCGTTTCAGATACTCTGATTTAAGGGTTCCTACCTTTGAGGAAAGACGAGTCTAAGTCGAAAACATTGAGGACATTTGGCTGAAATGAGCCGAGCAAATGACCAAAAAAATGTTTCAGTTTTTATAAAAGCGACAAAGTGAGAGGGTTCAGGTGAAAACAAATCAAAACATTCACTCTGTAACGTTGACCTTCACTTTTGTACATCTTAAACTAGACCTCCATTTGCAGTGGATTGAGAAATCCAGTGATTCTACACTTGGCCAGCGTTGACCAGTGATCGGCCTGTTGTGGGCCGTTCAACTTCACTCAGTTGTTTGATTTTATCCAATTGAAGAAGCCACTTCTAATGGTCTCAAAAGAGTATTTTTAGACATCTACTTGTTAGACAGTGAATACACTAAGACTGTTAGTAATGCTAACAGTGCTTATCACTGGATGCCGATGCTAAAGACTGCTTAAAGCTCAACCTCAGCACTCTCTCATGCTGGTTTTGTTCTGAAATGACAGAGAAATCCAGTTTAGCTGTAGTGCTTTGCAAGACCTCACCTTTGGTCCCACTATAAATCACTAATGATTGATCCCAACCAGGCTTTATAGGGCATCTCTAGAGACTTCTAATAAAACATGAATTACCTAACAACACTTCTGGACAGCAAATTTAAGCTTTTTCATCTCAAATACCAGTTTAGGGAGTCATATTTTTTTATTTCAACTGGATATTATGATTCGGTTCTTTTGGTATTTTAATGTGTTAAATACCACATTAAAATGTTAGTGTCTGTCATTCCTTTTAGTGGAGTTTTATTTGTTCAGGCAGCCATATCCCATGACTTGAAGGACTTTAATGCAGTTGCAGCTTTCTGATGATGGGGCAGTCGGTTCTCTAATGTCTCATTCCCACTGTGCGGCAAGTTGTGGTTCAGTATGCCATCTCATGGTTCATCGTATTCAGGAAAACATTTGCACCACGTGTTAAACTCTCACTGGGCAGAGAGGTTAAACCCAAACTCCTAACGACTGCGTACGACTGCGATGACAAACTGGACGCACTTGTACGACTCACGATCATCTCAAGCAGTTGCATCCAACTATTACAACAAACAAACAGGAGGTGTTGTTTTATGATGAGCAAACAACAGATCCAGTACCTCTGTGTGTGTGTGTGTGTGTGTGTGTGTGTGTGTGTGTGTGTGTGTGTGTGTGTGTGTCTACCCATGCCTTGAGGGCGCTACAAACTATCAAAGCATCAAAAACCCACACCGACACACAGCTACAGCGCCAGTGAGGGGGAAAATTAACATTGTGCTCCTACTTCACAGCTACACCCTCGGCTCTAAACAAAGCAACATCATCCAGAAGATTTTCTTGCAGTACCAGAGTCTCTGTGTCTATCTATCTATCTGGAGCACTTTCTAATGACAGAATGGGGATTCCTCTGACGGACCCAAACTATGAAAAGGAAAGGGACACATAAGGAGGGGTAACAAAGGAGGAAAAAGAAAAAAAAAAACGATACAAAAGAACAGGAAATTTCATCTGGACAAGTCTTCAATCATCTAATCTGCCATCTGCCTGGATGTTAACACACACAAAGATGCAAACTGAACCACAAGTGCCAGACAGTGCAGTCTGCCAGACGGTTGGCAATTGATGATGAACATATGTGTGTTTTCCTGTGCATGCAGGTATGTGCATTTTTCTTTCATCTAGGAATTTAAAAAAAAAAAAAAAAAGGAGAATGACTTCCATTAATTATTTCTGCTAAAGAGACTGATGAGCCCTGACCTCAACCTGCAACTTAAGTCGCCACAAGGTGAAGGACATTGAAGCGGATACATTTTTCCCTCCAAACTAAAATATAGTAAAAAGCTTAATGATGAGGAATCAGGAGTATGGGGCTAAACCACTTGGCCGTTTGGCACGGCTCTGCTAAGGTGTGTGTGGCTCAGTGCTACAAACCAACAGGGTGCAATGATCCCCTCTGTGCCATTCATCTATTATTCAGGCTGCTTCCAAAGAGCTGCCACATGGAAAATGACTGGGAGGGAAGCAGATAAAGACACACCAGCAGAGCATCACGTGGAGGCAAGGTGAAGGACTGCTATGCGAGGCTGAAAATACGAGGCCGAGCCGACGATTGAAAGAGGATCTAAATATATTAGAAATAATTGTCATGCAATGAGCAGCAGCTACTAAAAAATACTTTTAGTTAAAGCTTTGTATTTTTCCTTGATGTTTTTCTAAAGCTATATCTATCATCTAAGTAATAGTCTATAAATTTTAATGAGAGCAAAGGGCAAAAATAGATGCGATTGTAATTCTAATAAAATGTTCCTATCTTTGAATATGAACATGCTTACGCTCATATTAATCATGTTTGATGCTTTTTATATATGAAAAGAACCCAAAGGGGGAAAAAAAGATAACTACAAGAATTTTCAAACTAATTTAATCTCATTGTATTTTTGTTAAAGGAAACATAAAAGATCAGGCTCCAAGAAAGCGAGAGAGAGCAAGTCTTTCAGCAGTTCACAAGAAAGCTGGATGGAGAATATTAAATGTGCTTCTCTTCATCCTTTCAAGCTTTTAGTCTTTGTTGTGGAATATACACAACAAAGACAAGCTGTTTTTGTAATACTAATCACTTTATTCATCAACATGCTGAAGACAATGTGAAGAAAATAAGAAATGTGAATCGTTTTACAGCTGTTGATCTCTCATAAGGTGTCATTTCATCTCTGTTTCAATAATAGTTACCAACATCCTCTCAAGAAAGAAAAGCAAAATGGCTAATTTTTTTTTATTTTTTTTTTTACATCTTCATATATTGCAGTGCTAAAAAAAATTGGGATGAGCTAAAATAGTCAAAGATTCACAAATCAGAGACTTGAAAATTCAGATCTGTGCATGTCTGGTAGCAAGAAGCCCCCATAAGTTCCAGGTGAATAAAAGCTTGTGTCAAGCTTGGTTACTAAAATCCTGCTGCACCTCGCCCCCCCTCCCCTCCATCACACAACTCAGGCTAATTGGGTGCAGGTGCTTCTGGTCACACTGGAGAACATGTCGACTGAGACGAGAAATAAATGGGGAATCAAGGCATACTGCTGGTATAAATTGGTGTTGGTGCAGGGCGGATGTGTGTGTGTGTGTCCATTTTTAATCTACTCACATTATCTAATTCCGCTTCCTTCTTGAAGGTGGAGTAAGCCTCTTCGTATCCATTGGAACGTAGATAATCGGCTATTGCTCGATTTCTGAAAGAGACAAAGAGGAGCCATAATTAGTTCTCCAGATTAGCAGACTAGATAGTGGTTAAAGTGCCACGAGAAACGACATGGTTAATGGGAGATGCATTCAGAACTGTAAAACAAAGACAGAAAATGAGCACGTTCAGCAAAAGGTGCCAGACAAAGATGCAAATTGAACATGAACCCCCCCCCCCTCACACACAGGATTGGATCACTAAAACAAATCCAAATGCTTCTGCATGCCTAAATCCAGCTGGATCTGCCTGTAGCGTCATGTACACACCCTCTCATGCTCTCTCCTGCAGATATATTTCTACCAGTTTGCCACAAATTCAGAGAGTATCTGTCGAGCTTCTGTAATGAGTTCCTACTGCTCTGGGCAAACAAGAAGAACGGACAACTCCCCGTGGCGTATATATGTGGAAAATGAAACCCAGTGTCTCTATCTCACCATCACCAACCCCACACAGAGAAAGAAACAGACAAAAAAAAAATCATTGGCAGACACAATAATCCCTGCAAACCCAGCAAGCTTCTGGCTACTGGGTAGCTGGTGCTTCTCCTCGTCAGGCTCAGGTTTACAGACAAACAAAAGCAGCACTTCGAAGACACAAAAGGTGGCGGGGATCCAAGCGGTAGGCCTGCAAATTCAAAAATGTGAAGATAGATGGACAGATAGCGCAGACAATAGAGTCGGCAGGAGAACGCCAGGAGAGGGGAAGCTGCCTTCACTCTTCCTTTTTTTTTTTTTTAAAGTCTCGTGAGCTTCCACCTATAAACACACACAAGCGTTCAACACACATACACACAGGGCTTGGTTACGACTGCAGAATCAGCAGCAGTTCAATTTACCAAGAGTTATTAATGAGGCTCAAGTCACATAGTCTCAACAGGTCAGGTTTTATTCTCCATTTAATTAGTTTCTCATGAGGGTGCAGAAAAGGGAATTATTTATAGTGCTGCTTCTCCACCAACTAAAAGCGCCAAACCAAAAGGTAAAGGTTAAATTAAAAACATACAAGAAAACAAACACTAAATACCCATTACCCTCCCAAAAAAACACTGGCTTGTTCATGTACGTTTCCTTTAAGAAATTAATTTAAATGTTATCACTATAAAATATTGAACATAATTTCAAAATATTGTATATAGGAAAATTAGCAATTATAGTAATGCGTTCTGTTTTTGTTAAAACTATTAGATTATAGATAATCAGGTAATGTAGGGATGGTAAATTAGAAAACTTACATTTTCTAATTACTTAAGTGAAACTGTATTATGTTCATTAGCTTGATGTAAAAATAAAAATACTAATAAAAAAAGTGGTTGTATTTGAAGCACATCTTTAGAAAATATGGTGATATTTGCAACGTGATATACACTAAAATGTAGATATTAGATTTACATTTATTGGAGTCACCATCACGCGAATAAGCTTTTCAGAGTCTAAACCCAAAACCAAAGAGTCTGTGTGAACTGCTGTAGTTCATTCAAACAAATCAGGTGAGTGTTTCGTCATCTGATTTGTTTTGCTTGTTGAGCTCATGTTGCATCCAGAGTTTGGATTTTCCTAGTTAAAAATGATCAAAATTACAACAAACACGGTTCCTGATGTCAGATTTTCTAAAGTTAGCTTTCACAAATCAGCCCCACTTTCATATCCAAAACTGCTGCTGTGTGAATAAATTGCATTAAAAGCTGTAGGTATAAAACCATTAACGGTTGGTTACACATTAAAGCATCTGACCACTGCACAACCTCAGACTTTATTCACATTCCTTTAGTGTTTGAATGCTTAAAAATAAACTGCCCTATGATGGTTTTCTTTCTGGTTAAAACACAAAAATCTGGTGCGAAAAACACCTGTAATTAAACTTCACAGCATTTAAAGCACAAAGTTTGTAAAGTAGCAGAAACACTTCCTCTGTGCATAATTAACTGGAACCGCAATGAATTATGAAACAAACCGAAACATCAACAAGTCAAAGCTAAAGACGAAATATGTTCAAATTAACATAGCGCTTTAATGAACTGCTGAAGAGGATAATATTGTCAGCAAGCTGCGAGAGAATAGTAAGGCTACAGTTCTACTATCTGTAATACAAGACATTTTTACTATGAGGTCATCTCAAAATTCACATTTTCTTTCACTCTGGTTCTTTATGAGTCATTCAGGTTTATAAAACGCTACATAACTTTCAGTCAAAGATTTCAACAGGCTTATTCTGATCAATTATTTTAGACTTTTTTTCTTTTCAACTTGAAAATTCTGACGCCAAAATAAAAAGAGAGCGCGCGAGACAACGGATAAAAAAAAAAGGGATCAGAGCAAATTTTTCCTCTGCAGCCCAACATTTTCCCTGCCCTCTGATGTTTCCACAGACCATTAACGGCAGAAGATCCCTGACAAGCTGTCAGAGAGGCAACGCTTCGCCGTGCCAGTATGAAGAGCCGCAATCTGTCGGCCCAGCCTGTGCCCCCCCCCATGCCCTCTCGGGCAGCGTGCAGCATTAAAACCCCCTTTCTTCGTACCACCACCTGAATCCCCATGACAACAGGAACAGACCTCGTTACAGCTCAAGGTTAGCAGGAGGTTACCTGCAGCCCGCTTGCAGGCAAAAGAAGGGCCTTGGTGTTGCTAGCGTGTCTGAGAAAGTGTTTAAATATGTAGGAAACTGATGCAAAACGTGAATCACAAGACGGAGGAGAGAGCTGAACAAAAAGTAGCTCTACGTCGATCTTAAAATAGTAAAAAAAAATAATTGTTTTTAAAGTTTATAACTCATATGTAATCCACATTCAGGGACAGATCAAGAGAATGGGTTGATGCTGATAAATGTTTAATTTTTCTCCTGATGTTTCAGCGACACAGCGAACAAACACATTAATACACCCACCTACAGAGCTAAAAGCATCGACAAGGCGAGCCCACCGCTCCCCTAACGCATCGTTTCCCCCTGAATGAGGCGAACGCATCCCACGTCCATCAATATGTATTTTTTATTTTTTTTGAAAAGACAGAACCGCCACTTATTGTATTAAAAAAAAGAAAGAAAACAGAGGCAGCCAGACTGAGGTTCACTGATGGCGACAGAAGGGGAGCAAGCTAGCCGGTTTCCATGGTTACGAGCAGCGAGATGAGTCGTTAGAGAAAGATGGAGAGAAAGAGCTGTGGACAGAGATGACACACGGGAGGGGTGAAACAAAACAGTGGAACAATAACTATGAATCTCGCTTCCCTTGAGTGAAATAAAAGGACATAAAAACAGCTTTGGAGGCTCGCGAATGGCTCACACATCGTCGACCTGCGGGATGCGTTAAGGGTCTGAGTTAAGCCAGTCCGTCTCATGTGGATGACATTAGTGCTGGGATCTGTGCTACGGATGTAGCTTAGACGAGTGAGGCAGCAGAAACGGCCGCATGAACAGATACAAGCAGAGGAAGAGAGAGACGCGTGAGCTCATCCTTCAGAGAAAGGAGGTGAGTCAGCCGAACTGCGTCACATCCTCCCATTTCCTGTTCAATGATCGCATCATCGATGAAGTGACTCACACAATCTCATCTGAAAAATAAAATGATCACCAGCTTCTGGGTGAAAGACAAAAAAAAAGTGAGTGATACGAATCATTTTAAAATGTCAGAAAACTAAATAGGTGGATAATATTTACACAGTGATTGACGGGGTTAATTTTGCAATGCCTTATGGGTATTTTTTCTCTCATTTCTCAGTTTTACTTCAATGCTAGAAAATCTCAAATCTGGAAGAGATCAGAGTTGGTCAATTTTCTGTCCAAGTCACGGCAAAAAACTGATATTTCCCACTTCAAAGGGGAATAGCACTAAGAATTCCCATTATTTTCAGTCTGTAAACACACCAACCAACAGATGTTCACCATAATTTTAAACGGGTTTGAATAAAATGCTAATCCAGTTAACTGCTGATGAAAGAAGAGTAATTTCACCTTTCAAGACTACAAGCTGTGTAATATTCAAAGCAAACCAAGATTACTTTGTATCTAAGGCAGAAATAAACCAAAAATAAACCTGCAGAGCTGACTTGCGCTTAATCTTGTTTGTTAATTTTATGTTAAACACATTAAATTAGTCATTAAAAAGAAAACTCACACAAAAAAAACAACACACACCTTGTGCTTGATCGGGTTACTTCTATTCAGAACCAAAAGAACCGTCAAACATTTTTAAAAAACAAACTAACAGAAATATGAACACCTAAGACCGAACGTGTTCGCCCATTTCAAGATGAGTTGTTCCTAAATAAACTTGTAACAGAAATGCTGATTGCTTAATCTCAAAAGAGAAAAAAAACAAAACAATCAATATTATTAAAAATAATCAGTGTACAGATTCAGAAAGGCTCTAGGGTAAAAGCAACAAGAGGCGCTTTCAGCTGAGCAGACGAAGCATGAAGGGAAGTAGACTGGGGGAGAGCTAATTTAAGCATGTACTGAACAGCTGATGACTTCAAAGAGAAAGTTACACAAAAACAACACAGAAATCTCATGACAGGTTTGCTTAACTGCTCAGTTATAAAAAAGATCCCTGTTAAATCTGTTACTGATTAAGATTTAAGATCCATCTTGTTATCTGCAGAGTCAAACAGGAATAATTAGTGACGAGACGCATGTCACCTGAGGACAGCCACTGCTTGACCATACAGCTGGTCAATCAGATTATTTTAAGCAGAAAGAGGTAGAGGTCACTCCATAAGGAGAAAACCTATCATGAAGCTGCAGAACATGAGAGTTTCACATTCAGACTTAAGAGGAAGATCGCAGAGGGGATCAACGATTAAGCCATGAGAAAACTTCAAAGGGAACCAGCCCAGAGACATAAAAATAAAAAAAAAAAACTCATTTAAAGTGTTTAAATCAAGCGTGGATTTGGTTGGTGCAACAATGGCTGCAATGTTTGCTCTTTGTTGTAAAGACTACAAGCACTTACCTGCAGATCTAAAGAAAAACACGGCTGAAAAGCCAGCTGTGTGGAGTACGCACCAAAACACACTTCTTTCATGAAGGGTGTGCAGCACACAGTGACGCTTTTTATTCTATGACAGCCATTCATACGCAGAGTTTAGATTAAAATGAAGCACATAATAATAATAATAATGAAACGTAATCACAGAAATGTAACAATAAGGCAGATCTTTATTAAATTGCTAATTATTTACATAACTTGAGCATAAGTTGCCTTCACGTTTGTGGCTCTACATGAGTTTCATTTAGCTGCACTTTGGGAAAAAATTGCTCTTTGGATCGGAAAGATGTCAGGACCCTCCTTTAAATGAACACACTCAATGTTATCCAATACTAGGGCGGCACAATATATTATACATTTATTGTCATCGCAAAATCACTGTAAGAAACACTGATAGTGTGATGAGGAACTACTTCGACTAATAGATGTCCCTCAACTATCGTATATTGATGTACTGTTTGAAAAGTGCAAATATGTTTGGATGCAACCAGAAAATGATGCAAATCACATTCATACTGATATTTATAATCACTTCTCCATCTTCTACAACTACTTTAATAATGGTAATCCCACATGTTAGGCCACATGTAATGTCAGTCTTACTGACTTTTAAAACCTTTTCATTTATTGATACTGTCATAGCGCATTCCTTAAAGGGGAACTATTACGTTTACATTGATTTGGATTTCCACTGCTTCCAGAAACAGTCAAAGCACAAAAAAAAACAGCAAATTAATAAATAAAATCAAATATGCATAGCAGTTTTCTGGCACTAAGATAATGTGTTTTGTTTTGGTGTCTGGAAAATGAACCATTTGAAAAATCTTCTAATTACTAAGTCACAATCGGCGGGAACTGCTTGGTTACCTAGCAACCCCAGCCCATCACCTAGCAACCCAATGTGCAGCTCTTCCACTACTCATTTTTCTCATTTTTGTGTTTGTTATTTTTGTAGTTAACGAGCCACAAACCTCTTTAGAGAGTTGCAGAAATCGGAGCCACTGATTAAGGTAGGATGATCATTACAGCGTAGATTTTACCCACCATATTTGTCCCAGGTTGAAGAAAGCGACTCCTCTCCAACATTTTACATCTAAATCTTTAAATAACCATTATGGCACCGCATTCGCCGCAGGGAGAAAGATGGCGAGCACAACTCACATGACGCATCTTGCTGACTACGAAATGGAGGTGGCTGAAGGGATTTTCTTTGTACAGCTCAGAGGAGCCACAAAAGCAAGAGCCCATTTGCACATGGCTGCCCCTGGGTATTTTAGGAGAGCAGATATTTTGTATTATGCATCTGTTTCAACAACACGCTGCCAGGGATGAGTCCTTTGACCCTACACAGAAACACAAACACGCTTTCATTGGTTGAAACGGGCAAAAATAGAGTTGTTGTGGAGATGCTGAACCAACACAGCAGCTGACTGTGGTGCTGACAAAAATCACATCGATTTAGAGGACAAAGATTATCTTTTTAAGATGTGCTGAACTTAAACTCTGTGCCGAAGAGCAAGTCATCAAGCTGTATCTGTGTGAATTACATTTACACACTGAACCAAACTGAACAGTTATTGGAAATGGCAAAACAGGGGGGAAAAAAATAAGAAAATGTATTAGCTGAATGTGTGTTAAAGTGAAAGTGAAACAAAGAAAGATATGGTGTGATGGCAAGCAATCTGACGGTTATTGTGTGATGCACTGAAAAAGGCCCGCTGGGTTCGTATCCCAAAATGAGGGAGCCAGTCAGAAAACTCAATCTTAGGGTCGCTTTATGGTCCGATCAATGAGAGATCCAACTGGGAGCAGGGACGTCTCCGGCGGGCGGAACGCAACGGCCATTTGAATGCGACTCCAGCGGTCCCACAAGTGTTTCCTGTGAGTGATGGCGCCAAAGACGTGTGCTGCTAAGAACCGGGTTAAGAGGGGCTGGGGGTCGTAGTGACTGTTGGTGGTGGTGGGGATCTTCAACACTTCCTCTGAATAGCGATGATTAGCATTCCAATAGACGCCTCCATACCAACAGACCTTTGCAAGGCAACAACCACAGATACACTGAAACACTGTCAGGAATGTGAAGTGCCTCATCATGTGAACGCTGAAGCTTTTTTTTTATTTTTTCCTTTCGACAGAACGAAACAAAATGAAAATGTACCAAAACTGTCTACTCCTCTCTACGATTTATTTATGCTGTATTCGTCATAGACAAACCTTTCTTGTAACCTTTAAGATCCAATTGTTGTATACTTTTAGTGCCACACATCAGGAGTTAATTGCCAAGCCCACAGACCGAGTTCACCGCATTTATACAAATTGAACTTTTTCACATTTTGCCACAATACAACCACAAATTCAATGCATCTTATTGGGAACTTAGGGTTCATTCACACCAGCTCTCTTTAGTCCACTTTAATCTAGTTCATCTGTCTAGAAAGTTTGGTTTGTTTGGACAGGAAAATCAAACACTTATACAAACTCTCTACAAACCTACGTCTAAGTTTGGATGATATTAACTCTGGTGCTGTTCAAATTAATATTATGGATGCCTTTTGACCGGAGACCACCCCAAAAGCAGGGCATTCTGGGTAAATGCAAACAAAACAAACTTGTGAGTCTCGCACTAGCTTGTGGTATTTTTCCAAAGCAAGAGAGAAATCCTGCCATTGCTAAAATCTGACAACTCTCCATTCTTGTTGACATTTCTTGAATAAAGAAAATGCTCTTATGTCTTCTGAATAGGTTTCAGAATGCTTAAGTCAGTAGTAGTTTTTTTTAAAAGCTTTGGTTCATTTGACAGTGCACTGTGAAAGCGAACCGCATCAGCTCAAAATCTAACCAATGTTGCCTCTTTGTCTCCAATCAAACCAGGTCTACTAACCAGACTGTCAGGTGTGTTTTTAACCGGAAAACATCCACAGATTACATTATAGCATTTTGATCATTTGCCTGCAACCTAATTTTCTAAACTACAACAATGTAATTGTTAAGGACGCTCAAATATAAAAATTTGGACTGATATATCTGATAGCAACACTGCTGTCATGTTAAATTTACCAACATTTTTATTTCATCCATTCTTTTTATCCGATTACTCAATGAATTGTAAGAATAATCAGTAGAATACTCGATTACTAGAATATTCATTTACAAAAGTCCTACCGTAAACATAACAGTTTCTTGGTGCAAGGGAGAGATCAATAGATTTGAGCTTCAGGTCTCAGGAGGGCTCCGGAAATGTCAACAACACATTGATTCTTTGATGAGGGAAAAAGAAAAACGCTTCCTGAAATAAACTACATCCGGTGTCAATATATCTCCCTGCCTCACCTCAGAGAGGTCCATCTTTATAATGAATGGCAATATTAAGAGGTGTTTATCTTTTTAGTTTGGAAAAACAAGCTAATAATCCTATTTATAAGTTGTTTGTAGCGGCAGATCTTGCTTGAGGCGATGTGAAGCCTCTTTGGTTATTTGTGCTCATGTTTCTGACCAGATTCAAGAAACATGAGATTCAAATCAGCAGCAACTGCATGTCAGACCTCAGATTTGATTAGACAGGTTGAGGCAGGGGGCATGACACTGCCTGACAACATATTGACAAAAATGCTCAAAACAAAAGAACTTCACATAAATACTTTAGCAAAACTAAAATGGAATCTGAGCTAAAATATTGGCCAATTAAAAAAAACCCTTAGAGATTAAATACAGCATTAAAGTTTCATATCCTTTTTGGTAAATCAGGTACTCATGGTTTCAGTTTCTTTCATAAAAGTTGCCCAATTTACAAGTTTACTATACAAGAAGTATAACAAAGTGTGACTTTGTGTAAATGTGTAAATGTACGCGTGTAAAATTTGTGGAACAAAATGCGTGGAGAACCTTTTGCAACCGAAATTCCATGAATTTCCCACAACCGTCATAAAAACAGTTTTATACGAAAACAGAAACGCATCACAGAAGTGTATGAACTCCTTAGTTTACAAATTCAAGTTTTCAATCTGAAATTGCGCACATCTCAAGAGAGGTGCATGAACAACTTACAGTTCGTCTCGTTGCCGTTGTGACAGCACCATGGCGACGGGGGATTATGGGCGGGGCCGGGAGGGATCAGCAGGTTAAAAGCGAGTCTCCTGCAGATCGTGCGATCTCCTCAGTCAAAGGATGAGCTGTGCTGAGCCAGGAACGACGAGACAGGGTGGGTCGTGTACTCCAGGCGCAAGTGGTTGGTGTTTTTTTTGGTCCCAAACAAAGACACAGACTAAGAGGAGGGGAACGCAGGAATCTGCCCCCCCTCCAACTTGACTATCTCCAGGAATGAGGGAAGCGGCGAGCGTGCAGACCAGTCACCAGTCAAGTCTACACCGCATCTGGGGAGGACAGGGAAATGGAAAAGGCAGCATTAGATATGCATGAAAAAACAACATGAGGAGCAGGAGGGGATAGAGACGTTTGTAGCCCAGGGTTAATGTCATAGTGTTTGCACCGGAGAGAAAAAGTTAATTGAGATTCAGTCAACAATGTCTAAATATAACACAATATAGCTCTATTTTTGAAAGAAAATTGGTTTACGACAGAATACCTCTGACACCAAGAGCAATATAGAATAGACTTCAGAGTATCTGAAATTAATTTGTTTCTCTATTTTGGGGGAAATGTGTCCAATCCACACACATTGGATAATTGTTTCCTCACATCCACTTTCCCAATCTGCACTGCCAGCACTCTTCTCCTGCAGCCACTGCCTCTCAAGCATTGACCTACATTTTTTTTAAAGAAATATACTTCACCCCACAGGTTACCAGCACTAAGAACAAAAAAAAAAAATAGAACAAAGCCATAAAGGCTGGAGTAGCACTTGTTCTACTAGCAAAGTCTCCTGACCGTAAAATCTCAACATCATTTGATCACAAGAGCTGCCTGGCTGAGTGATAAAAGAAAATTGTTTTGCAAAACGTGGAATAAAGCGCTCTTTGTGAGAAACAGTTTATATGAGCAAAATCATTTGCGGTTAACATTTCAATACTGTTCTGTGAACTAGGCACTTAGCCTAATCGCTTTAGTCAACTGGAACAGGTATCAGACAAGAAAGGTTCAAGTTAAGCCAAACGGCTTTCTCTAAAGGCTTGCGATGAATTTACATAATTTCGTGAGGACAGACATCGGCATATTTTGACTATTTGGGCTTCTGGTATGAATAAATATTAAGGGAAGTACAGAAAATGGTCATTAAGAAAACCTTGTAACAACTGGAAATCCCTCCATCCAGGCGCTAGTGCGGACCAGCGGTCATTGGGCGAGTGGAGGGATAACAGTCCATCACTGTTATGCGTTTCTCCTTTGGGAGTACCCAGAGAGAACTCACGCGTGTGAATGGAGAACATCAAAAATCTCCTGCTTCTGCAGGGCATTTTTGATCCCAGATCCTTGTTGCCACAATGCAGCTCAAAGAGGACCACTTCAGTTGACGACCAGGCCCATATCTGCTACTAGGAAGACTTTCAACTCGAACACGCAATCAAAAAAAAATATCAGTGACATCAGTAATGAGGGCAAACCTACTGAACATCTGTATTTGGGGTTTGTGTCTATCCAGGATATCCTCCCAGCATTCCAAACTGGACAATGGTCGGCCGAATGTTTGGGTGAAACCCGCTGTTCCTGACACTAAATCTTTGGAGAGAGTTGTGACATTCTCTGCACCATTTGCCCCATAAAATGCTACTGCGCACTCAAGCCAACTCGGGGTCGGCACCCTCAAAATTTAAATTCAAAATTGGCTTGACGTGTTCTAAAAGAGGCAACATGTCACTCTCCGTTTCCATTCACACAAAATAATGCAGCTTCAGTCTCATTCCAGACCGTGTTCATGGGATGAACACGGTCCAATCATCACACGATGCCTCTAATGTAACATTTTTAATCGCTGCTGTTCACTAAAACAGTCATTTGGCTCCAAGACTGTAGAAAGCACGAACAACAGAAAGCAGGCTGATGTAACAGTCGCCTGACCTCTGAACCCTCACATCACCACTTGACAGCTGTCCAAACGTCCGCCTACAGCAGACTGCGAGTGGATTATCACATGCAGGGTTTTCTGGCAGCTGCCAGGGTCACAACACTAAATTGTGAATGACTTGTCGCCATTAATACAGAGAACACTGATAAAAGAAAGGCACCTTACTACCGCGTGTGCGTAAGCTACAGACATTGATGTTCAAATGCACGATTGATCTAATCACCATTCCTGTCGCTTTACAAATGGCAGCTGTAGAAATTAAAAAGGTTTTTACAACAACGTCATCAAGCTAATTGGCTCTGCAGAAATATTGAGTCTTCAGGGAAAAAGAGTCTGAGCTGGAGACACGGAGCAGTAAATCTGCCCATTGATGGTTAATAACCCTAATGAATCTTCCTCCCATTGATTTTGTTTAGCAGCAGGAACCAAACAATGGGAATCTTTTACAGACTTTGTGAGATGCAATTTGCTGATGCATCCCCGGAGGTTATCTGTTGTTAAACCGCCCAGTTTTAAATAAGAGAGAATTGTCCCGCCGTCTCTTCTGAGCTCGGAAAAACAGCGACTTGGTGTCAAAATTAACGGGCCACACCCTGTTCCCATTTATCAGGTCACCAGCCCTGCTTTTACTAGGTCAACAAAAGAGAGAAAAACATTCGCTGCTGAAGTTGAAAATGCCCACTGCCTAATATAGAAACGAATGCAAAGCAAATACAAACAGAACTTGAGCTATGAGAGGAAGAATCTGGATGATGAAAATATTTGCAACATTAGAAAAATCTCACTAAAATGAATGTAAATGCAGCATAATAATATTTGATTTCAAGATTAAAAAGTGTAGTCGTAAAATGTAAGACTGAAATGCATTTTGATGTAGGCAAAATGCTTTTCACGTCTGGGGAAACGGGGCCACACCCCTCAGGAACGCAGACAAGACGACGGAGCCTAGGACGAAGTCTGGCTGCAGGTGTGAAAGTGTCCTGATGTCTTATCGCAAAACATAGCACTGCAGCAATATTAACAAGGCTGGCCGTTACGACCCCAAAGTCACCTCTGACTCACATTCGCTCTCCTCTGGTGTCATTGCGTCACCGTCTTTCTAAAACAAGCAGCCGAACCAGCAGGAATCCGGTGGACCTTCATTTTCTGCTGGTGATTTCACGTCGCCAACAGGGACTTTGTCCTTGGCAACAGTCTAGTCCTCTTTCTAACCAAGTAAAGGGGCAATGAAATGCAACAAAAAAAAACCCAAAAAAAAAAGTATGCTCAAAACCATATTGTGGAAAACAATTCAAAATAATTTTCTAAGACACATTGAAATAAGAGAGAATAATTTTTCATGTGAAGCATTATTGGAAATGTCAAACTACAGTTAAAGAAGTGAAACGTTTCTCTGGTACAACCATTTATAGCATGCAAACTCGTAGCTCAGCCATTATTTTTCTGTTGCTCTTTTGAGATCATCTAGACTGATGATCTCAAAATTTATCATTTATAATTGTCGACATAGAAACGATTGATTTGTGGGGTTGTTTTTTAAATATCTGAAACACTGCCAAACTGGTAGCGTGACCTTTCCGGTTTCCTCCGGGGTTTTTTTTGTGTTTTTTTTTTTCAAGCAGCTGTTAGGCACAGAGGTGAAACCTCAAAGTGCTGCTCTATATTACTCAGCTGGTTGTTGCCAGGCAACCAAAGAGCGAGCTAGTTGATGCCACCAACTTACCTTAGCTGGCCTTGAGAGGCTGAGTGACTAAAAGCCTTTCCTCCGCCTACATCCCCCAGAAAGCTGTGTGGTTCTGGATCGGAGTTCAGTGAATATTCTATCCAAAGTATCATCTATTAGTATCGATTACGTTTCTATATATAATGTATTGATATATACCGTTACTGATTTATTCCCAAGGCCTACTCCAGACTGCTAAGCTTGTGTTTAGGATCCCATCACCTGCTTTCAACTATTGTGTTTGTGGCACCGGACACCTTTTCTTAAATGTGAAATCAATAGTAGGCGGTAATGAGGCGAAACAATATCGCAAGCAAATATTAGACAAATGTCTGCGGTAACGCCCATAGTAGTCAGATGTAATAGAAAACTCCACAGGGCGAAAACAAACCTTGCATGTGTTGAACCAAAACATCATAACGACACTATAGCCTAACTCTGGCGTTTCAGCGCGCTCTGCAGTACAGGCGACCAGGAAGCCAGAGTGGCGTAAACGTTGGCACCAGCCCACTAGGACGCTGTGGACGTTTGCATGTAGCCCATATTTTTGTGGCCTCAGTGACTTTGTGCACCAACAGGAACGACGACACTCCCAGTCTAAGGGTGGTGCTAAACATGACGGAAAGAGAAACATCACAAGTAATCGAAAATAAATAAATGCTCTTTTGATCAATAGACTCATCAAAAACTATCATTGAAGTCTCTGGGATATCACAGTTAGAGGGTTTCTACAGGATTTACAGCTGTGGGCTTTTGCAGTTCGTAAATGATCAAGCTCAATTTTTTAAATTGGTCATTTAAGATGCTAAGGACAGCTTAAAGACGTAAAATCTGTAATCCAAGTTTCTTTCTTCAAAGTATTTTGTTGAACGGCGGAGCTGTGTGACACCAGCTGCTCTCTTACCTTTGGGATGGCATTGATTTTTCACCACAGACGGGCAAGTATGAGCAGGTAGCAGCTTTACAATAGACAGCGTTTAGAAACTGACCACAAAATGTTTGGTGTCGCTCTCCTTTAAACACTCTGCAACAGAAACCTGTTTCCTCAGGTTAATTCTAGCTTCATGCAACTTTATCTAAAAGTGAAAACTAATAGTCATGCTACTGACCCTGCCTACCCAACATATCGTTATGACAAAGCAGGCTTAAACAGGCAACTTCACATTTTACTCAAATATGATAAATACAGAACTTGTTTGATGTCTGACACTGAAGCTGACAGGTACATTTCCCAGCTCTGCCATGAATTAATTCATCTGGAGGGGTTTTCTAAATATGTCAGGTAATGTTGGGAGTGATACCAGGTTGGAAACGTTTTCAAATTAAACCTGCAGACTCTCCAAGCACATTATCATTAAGTCTATTAGAGCTGGAACCCGTTTCTTTAACAAGAATCAACAAGCCTAATATTCAAAATCGTTTGTGGGTTCGGTTGATTTACTGTTTATCCTGGCAACAAGACACCAACGAATCACTTTCCTCATGTACAGACTTTCTGATAACCCTGCCAAAAAGTCTCATCAGTAATGGGCCGAATTTACCAAGTCGTCTGTAATAAGATCAAATATGTAGAGCTTTATCAGCAGCAGATCTTTACATTCCAACAACTTTCCTCAGGGTCAGCTGGAAATCTGGGAAAGCAGACAGCTACGCAAGCAACTGAAACCGATTTTCTCACCATTTATAAATCAATTCTGGGTGTAAATATGGCTCAAGTTAACTAAGGAGAGTTTCCAGAAATGTATACATGATTCAACTCAGTTATTCAATTCAAAACACCAATGAAATGGAAACAAGGACAAGGCCTTCATTGTAAACCGACCCGTTTCTAAACAGACAGTCTAAAAACCTCTGCACTGATGCCTTTTGTAAAACAAATCCCCTCCCCCCCCAAAATCTCACATTTTTTTAGGACAAAGTTTACTCAATTTGATAAGTTATACTGCAAAAGCCACACATGTTGTCCAATATACTTCACAACCAGGAAGGTGCGATGAAGCGTATATGGAGAAAGTGATGGTCTTCAGATAGCCATGTGTAGCTTCTGTTAATTTAAATCACTAGTAAGCTAACAGGAACCATGAGGACAACATGTACTTTGTCTATCCTTATCTAATGGAAAAGCAAAATAAACTTCATACATGAAATCATAAAGAATAACAGATGCAGTCAGTCGGTCGCCAAACATCAATATCTGTCAATTTCCCTTTGAGTTTCAGGTCAAACGCTGAAAAGTCTTAATATATTCTCACCCAATAAAAAAAGCATAACTTTGATTGTTGGATCTAAAATGCATCACAAACAAATCTCACTTGGATGAACTTTTATGAGCTTCATGAAAATCAGATGAAGGTGAAAGACAAATGTGACAGCTTCTATTATTTAAATCTACAAAACCAGACAGTCCGACTGCAGCATGAACAAGCTTGGCACAACATGGGGCTCTTTGTTTTCATTTTCCAAAATTTCTCAACCTCTTATCACGCAGAGGTTTTAAGTCTAATATTCCAATATAAAGTCAGATGGACAATCATGGAATAAAGTCAGAAATTGTAAACATTTTAGCAGAACCGTATCACAATTCAAATCCAATCCAAACATGCATGTTAGTTAGGTTCAGTCCCACTCATGCCAATATATAAATAGGCAAATTCAGGAGTCTGTGCACTTGTGTTTGGGTTGCATTTGATTAGATCACCAACAAAGACCATAATCGTGCAAAGGCGACTCAAGACAAATCCCCTTACCTGAAAGAGGAGCAACGATTGGTGTTTATTTCTGACACAGAATGCTGATTTCAAAAGTAAACAATTTCCTTAAAAGCCCGTAGCTGCCACTAATAGACTGATGCAGAGTCCTCGGAGGCGTGGAGGGGAGGATAAATCATACGTGCACAGGAAAATGTTTGCCATCCAAGATCCAGTCCAGGTTTGAGGAACAGACTGCAGCCTTCTGAGCTCTGAGTGAAAGTGGCACAGCACACAAAGAGAGGAGAAACCAAAGACAGACACATGCTGCCGAGCATTCCTAGAAACACATCGCCTCCGATGAGCTCCACCCTGTTTTCCCCAAGCAAACCTGCGTGCAGCACAGGCAGAGATGATGGGAGCCTCATCAGTCAGCATCTGGCTGACTGACAGCCACCATTTGCTGCCCAGAGGTTTTTTTTTTTTTTTTTTCCTCGGTGCAGCTGGACAATGTGATGTTTTCAGTGCTGTCACAACCTGTCAACACACGCCCTGTACAGCTACAAACACAGACAACACAACAGCCGTGGGAAACACGCAGGAGTCCCTCAGCAGTAAAGTCAGCCAATATTGATCAGATATTAGTTTCCTTACCGGCTGGGCAAAAAAGTAAAATAAAAAAAATAGAAATTCAACACCTGAATCACCCCAGAAACCAGACTGCTGCTGCTCACTTACCACACGGTTGTAGTCTGTGAACTAGATCCGCACAATAGCTTTTCTCCTTTTTAAATGACCAGCTAACCAAAGTTACCCTCAGTAAAGTTAGCCTCCCGGCACAAAGTTAGCCGCCGCTGCAGCGACTCTTCCCCGTACAGGCCGCCGTGACGCGCCTTCAGGCTCAGCTAGCTTACATCGCACACGTATTACAAGAAACGCTCTCGATCCCCGTCCCGTCCCGTCCCGTCACGCGACCGTCTGTATGAAAACGGCACTAAAGTCCCGCTGACAGGGTACCTGCTGCTTCAGCCCGAGCGGCCTGTCCTGTCCGCCATTTTGAGACATAAAAAGGAGGTGCAACAATTACAGCCACATCGTCATTTTCCCCACCTAACGCCACATTCCTTCGACCGCGGCCGCCGCTCTAAACGGGGGGACAACAGCCAGCGCTCACCCTTTTATTCTCCTCGGTGGGTCTCGTCAGCCGTCTCCGACGTTAACACGACCCGGCAGGGCGTGAGATTTCCTGCTCCAAAACGTGATCTTGTGATGTGGAGGAGGTAAAACTGTGGTACCGTCTTGTCTCCTCAGCTTCGACTCGGCTTGTTTTTTTTGTTTTTTTTTTTCTTTCCCGTGCGCTACCGCAGTCAGTCGCCTTGGCGAGGGAGCGCGCGCGCAGCCGGGTCGCGTTCACTGCTCGACGGGAGCGCGCACGCCCTTGACAACAGAAAATCTATTTATTATCTTTATAGCGAGGGGATTAACTCTTTCCTCCCTGTACGAAAGCAACGCGTATTAAATGGGGAATTGTTGTGGGAAATATATACATGTATGTTTAGGGTGAAGTGTAGTTTTAAGGCTGTGTTGTGCAGCCAAAAAAGATTAAAAAAAAAAAAAATCATCCATTTTTATGTAAAAATAGTATAGTCAAACATGTGAGCAGTGGACAAATCAGGAAACAATAAAAGATCCTTCAAAACACATTTGTAGTTCAATTTATTGATTGACCATAGAGCATACATATTTAGTGAAAAATTGACTATTTGAGCGTATGGAATACTTTTTAGTTCTGCAACTCATTTTTCCTTAATATTTTACGAATTTTAAAAATTGGGTTTATTTTTAAATACTGTACATTATTAGTGTAAAATACATCCAAGTTGGAATGAAAGGGTCACCTACTACTTTCAGATTCGAGTTTGTTAATGTTTAGTGTTTTACAAGTGAGTTTTACTATTTCCTACTTGTTTTTGTTTATTCTTAAGTGATTAATTATAACCCTGTATTTTCAATTTTCAGTGTGAAATACATTTTTAGTCTTGTAGAGCTGGTTCACGTTTCCTTAACTTTTAACAAGATTCCTGAAATAATTTTTCCATTCCTTGCATATTACAGAAGTACTTATGAAACCAGATAAATATATATCAACTAACAAATAAAACCTGCCCCAGTGTTACAATTGAAAAGTTTTGCTACGAATTAAATACTCTTAAACTGCACAGTGAAAAAGAAAAACAAATGTAATTATTAAAATAAAGAGAAACTGCCAAGGCGTTTCATTTTTACAAGTTTGGATCTCAGCAAAACAATTTGTTCAGCTGCTACAGGTAAAATACACGTGTACCGATATGAGACGGGTGCAAGAAACTCCAGGCAAATTTTTAGCTAAATTATTTTATTTATTATAAAAGAAGTCAGACCAAAAAAAAAAAAATCATTAGGTTAGTATGTAAAGAGCATCACACAAGTACCAGACACACAGGCAGGGAGCATGGATTCAGCCACTACACGTTCAGAAAAAGCTTTCATTGACAGAAAAACTATTCAGAAAAAGGTTTTGTTTTTTTTTCTTTCTATGCTGAATATGGCAAAACAGCTTGGACATAGTAGTCAAAGACAAGTTATCCACACATGCTTTCCAATTCAGGCCAAATGATAGCATATATGGTATTTTTTAAAGTGTCAGATTACAGTTCATTCCCATTTGGTGTTTTCTGTTTGCATTTGCAGTGCAGTGGTGATTAAATTAATTTATCCTCAAACTCATCCATCGTGTTCTGTAAAAAAAGAAACGATGCGTTTGTGCACCTGCAGCACATTTTTAGTTTTTGATTCCCTCAAAATAACAAAAGGATGTTTGGCGCCCCCTTGTGGACAATGTTGGTGTCACTGTTGACAAAGTGCACAACAAAGTCAAATTCAAGTTGAAACCAATTCAAAACAGCCAGAAAACCAAGAGGAAAATATTAGCTTTATATTCTACTTAACTTCACCCACTATGACCCAAATTCAATTCAAGAACATAAACAAGAGGCACGTGCAGGCTCTGCGACTGCTGTGACGAGTTTTAGGATTCACTGTGAAGAGCTTGACGTTTACTTCTGAGCAAGCTTTCTCAAGGGGAGTCCATTTTGCACGTTTTGTGCAAAAACATTCTCTACAATCAATCAAAACTCCAGGATCCCCCTCTCTATTGCTTTAATCACACATCTACACACTGCAACAATGTAAGAAAATCACAATAGATGGGAAACATTGCATGTACACAGATTTTTATCAGTCGTTTTTTTTTTCTTTTTTTTTTTTTTCTCCATTATACCTGCTCTTTGCCCACGTTTGGTCATGCAGTTGCACAAGAGAAGGGCCGCTCAACCTTGGCTAGTTTTTAAATCTCCGAAAGCCCGAACAAAATAAAAACAAGAATCAGTCCAAAAGTGAGAGCTTGTGCGGTGATGAGTAGAGCAACCAACTTCATACGTGAGCAGATTTACAACGACATCGGTGGCCATGAATGTTTTAAGAAAATATGCATCAGCGTTTGAACAGCTTTCGCGTGTGCGGAGGTATAAAACATTTGGAAAGCGAAACAGTCCTGCTCGGCAGATTTTCCTGTCAGACCACACACAGACGCACACCCGTCAAACACACATGCATGTATATTCTGTTTTGTTTGAATGTAAAAATAAAAGATTGAACACAGCTAGTATATATTTATATATATATATGTATGTATATATCTGGATACATCTACGACTTAAAGTGGACGTATTTGAGATCTGCGATTTCCCTTAACACCAAGTACCTGCCTAGATCCAATCAAGATTTATACATCTCTTCCCCCCTCCCCCATTTCTATACATTTTCCATAAAACAAACATGGCTTAAATTTACTGATGATCAACACACACTAAAAACATACAAACAAAACCCAAACAAAATAAACCCCACCAAATTAACACAATTGATCGGTTCAAAGCGCCCGTCCTGGGACGTAGCCCGTACAAACGACAGAACAAATTAAACCCATGACTGATCGGGGAGGTTTACGGATGAACTCTGATTGCTACAAAGTGACTTAAAGAAGGTACAAAGATGGGAGTTTACATTCTGCGGCCCCCGTTGGAAACATATCTCTGGTTTAGTGCCTTTCGTCCGGGTCTGTTCGTGCACAGTGGTAACACGCCCTGAGTTCTGGGGCAGGCTCGGCGCCGTTTCATTCGGAGCACCTCTGAGGCGTCTTAAAAGAAGCATCGTTTCGGGGTGATGATATGGCAGATAAGGCTCTGGTACATAATGTCATGGTCATTCTTGGTCTCTCTCCTCCGGCTGCAGCCATTCTTTTCAAACGCAATTTGTCTAAGCAGCCGCCACTTTTCAGGGACGTCTTTCGTGAGCCCAGTTGTATTCTGATTGCACCTTTACACTGAATCTATGTCGTTTGTAATTTCTGCTCCCTTCCTCTCCTACTTTGTAGGAAGCCCCTGCTCTGCATTCGTTTGTCCTACAGTCCATACGGTTTTTCTCCCCAGGACTTCTCTGACCCCCCACCCCCACCCCTCACCCTGTTTATTTCAAAGCTGATTTATTTAGTTTTCAGGTCCACAGGCTCCATCGCTTGGCTGTTGCGTCACAGCCTCTCTCTCCTCTCTTATTTTCTTTAAGCAGAAAGCAGCTGTGCCTGGAGCTACTGGAAGTTAATCGACAGGTATTTTGTCTTCTAGTTCGAGTGGGCTGCCCTCTGCGGGCTCCTCGCTCTTTCCCAGCTCCTGCAGCTGCTGCCGCCTCTGCACCTCTGCCTTCAGGTTCTCCAGATCCTTTTGACTGCAAAGGAATAAGAAACAAGTAGATTTTAGTTTATATTCATCCTGCCTTAAGATTTCTTCACATGTTATTTATTCAAATTATTCTGAATAAGAGGCGTTCAACGTGACGCTCGTCCTGAGGTGCACCAACATGGCGTCATGTGTTGCTCACTCAATTGGGTTTGATAAAGCTCATCAAATAGAAAGATTGCTAAAAGTCTTCAGTGGTGCACCCGTTTTATCCCAGATGCAATAAGAGTGATTAGCTTTATAATAGCAATGAGACCCAATAAGATGTTTTGCCTCAACAGTCACGATTTTCATCATCATTAAATGTTTTATTTCTCCTTCATCCCTTCCCAAGACACAGACTTCCTCATGGTCTCGGCTCGTCTTCTCTGACTTTACCTGAGTGGAATAAAGATGATGCCGTTGATGATGTTGAGCTGTTCCAGGATGCTGGCCATGCTGGGAGCGGTGAACTGGGAAAAAAAAACAAAAAACAGGGCGACACGGGGGCTTCAGTAACGCAGATTTTCTCCACCCGTGGAGAGAACGTGTCGCAGGCGGAGCGCTCACCTTCAGCGGCATGATGCTGGCGTTGGAGCCGTTCTTGTAGATCTCGTTCATGGTTCTCTGCAGAGCCACAGCCTGCTGGGTCAGATACTTCAGATACTCTGAGCTCTCCTTGGTCTTCTCGTGAGCCTCGCCCATCTGGGAGGAGGGAAATATTCTCAGAGTTAAAGACGCTCGCTTCGACAGGAGGCGTGAAGGCCAGCGTGTGAACCGGTGCAGGACCCACCTGGTTCTTGTAAATGGTGTACCCCTCTTTCTCATGCTGCAAAGCAGAGCGAAACTCTGCCTTACTCTCATACACCCTGGCAACCAGATGATGACTGAAAAACACGAGGCAAATTTAAAAAAAAAATAAATAAATGAAATTATGCAAGAAACGTAATTATCCATTTTCTCTGCATGCGCTGCTGCAATTCGTCTTTGCTCACCTGAGAGCCACTTTGAGGGAACGAGCTCCGTGATACTTTGTGTTGACGGTCAGAGCGTTCTCCAGGAATCTCAGGGATAAATCATACTCCATCACTCCATGAAGCACAAGCCCAATATTACTCTGCAAACACAGAACCAGAAGAGAGAGATTCGGGTTTAAATGCCTCCAAAAAAATCTAATTCAATGTATTTTATTGAGGTTTTGTGTAATAGGCTGACACAAGCAAAATGCTCCAATCTCTCTCTATTCAACTTGCTTTTAAAGATGTTTTTCACAAATTAAAAGTCTGGAATGTGTGATGTGAATTCAAAACTGTAGAAAAACTTTCTGGTTAAATTACAGCTGCAAATATTTCGGGGGTAAATCTCTACCAACTTTCACATCTCAACTTTTTCTCCCTTCTTTCTGTCAAAATAATTCAAGTTCAGACCGAATGCCAGGTCCTGGACACGTAGCAACAAATGCTCTTACATCTATTAGCGCCATCTCCGGGTGGTCCTCCCCGCACACCAACAACATGAGGTAACGAGCCCGATAGAGCAGCTTCAGGGCGGTTGACAGCTGGCCGTTGGCGAAGCAGTAAAGAGCCAAATGCATCTGACAAGAGGGGGCAAGAAACAGCCAACTCACAATCTCGACTTTTTGGCGAAACATTTAAAAAGAGGACGACTTTCTGATAACTCACGTATTCTTGGATTGTGTTGGGATGCTCGATGCCGAGGACTCTTTCACTCATCAGAACCGCCTTTTGCTGGTTGCTGAGAGCCTGCAGATGAGTTAAAAACAAAAGAAAAGAAAAAGAGAGCGTAAACTACAGCTAAAATGAAAAAACAAAGCGTGAACATGGATTTTATTTACTTGCTGACCTCAGGGTGGTCTCCCATGATGTAGTTAAGGCGGGCCAGCAGGCGTAGACAGGCGCAGATCTCAACGTGCATGGCGCCATAAACGTTGTTGAAGAGGTTCAAAGCCTCATTGATCAGTTCGCAGCCTTCTTTCAGAAAACCTGAAAAAAAAAAGAAGAAAGAAAAAAGAAATGATGTTAAATACAAGTTTTACATAAAAGGTAGCTGCCTTTAGCTTCTCTGTTTCAGAAAATGTCGTATTAGATTCTGTTTGAGGGGGAGGCAGGAGAGCGCCACCTTGCTGAACTTTAGCCTGGCCGCTCTGGAAGAAGTGGAAGGCGTCTGAGGCTTTGGGGTTTACGTGTTTAACGACGGGGAAAATATTCAGGATGTCCTCCTCCGTGAAGGCCGGCTTGTGACGGCTGTCAAAATTATACTCCTTCAACAGGATCTGGAAATCAAGCAAAACAAATCCTTCAATCAAAACCAATGAAAGAGAATATTTTACAAGTCAAACTTGTAAAATGCTCGGCTCTAAACGTTTATTTTAAAATACAAGACAGTCGAGTTTACTGTGGATTTATGACATTTCTATGTCATAAAAGGAAGGATGCTTCATTCAGAGAATATAATGCAGAGGTGATCAAACATGCATGTTTTAGTTCTCTCCCTGGATCAAATGATGGCTAAGGCCTAAGAAAAACACTGAAAAGGTTGTTACTACCAACAGGGAGAGAACTAAAACTTTTCCCAACTCATCCTGACTTGGAAAACCCTGAAATCCAACGTGAAACTTCTCCAACTTGCAGGAACCGTGACCGTTACCTGGATGCCTGTTTTGACCGAGATTTCTCTGAGCAGGGTGGTTTTCTGCAGGCCGTATTTCTCCACAACCTGGTCGACGCTCTCGCTAGAGGGAAACGCATCGATAAGTCAGCTTGCACACAGCAGGCCTCCGAAGGAGCTGATGGCTGAAGTCGGAGACCCACCACTGCATTTTGAAGTGATAATAGCTCTGAGCCTCGGTGGCGATGTTCTTCCACAGCTCGCCGGGCGTCAGGCTGGCCCACGCCGTGTTGTCACCGCCGCCGGGGACCCTGTTGCGACGCTTGCGGCTTTTGCGACGCGACACGAGCTCGTCGGGAGGCAGGTGAGCGACGGCGTCGGTGAAGGAGCTCAGGAAGCAGTTGAGGAAGTGGCTCACTGCAGCAGAGAGAGCCGATAGCTCCACACCCTGCAGGGCAGAAAACATTCAATCCTTTCAAAGTAACTCCATGAACGTTTGCCACCGTCACATCTGAATTTTACCCTCAGTTTACAAATTTTCTGCACAAGAACAGCTTGTTGACACTTTAGGTTCCCTCTTGTTTACAAAGGAACTGCCAAGACTTGAACCCAGTCAGGACTGATGACCTTCCAGTCTGAGTGAACTTTTGGACGGAGCTCTGAACCAAGACCTACGTCCCTTTGGGGGACAATATAACAATAGATGCAACTTCTGCATCGTTTTCCACAAGAAAGGTACAAAATAAGCAATCGCGTTTGCGAGCTTGAATGTCATGTCAGACAAGTTAAGAAATTACAATCTTAACATTAAAATACTTCATTTTAACGTTATAATAGAAAACAACAAAGCAGTTGAACAGAAAGTCATTTCAGTCTCTATTGAAGGTTTTCTATTCATCTTTCCAAATCAGTCACTAGTCGTATTGGTTTGCTTTCTCTGCCGTGATATTTGAGCAAATCCATCTGATTATTTGGGGCTTTTATTGCAGAGTTGCCTAAACATTGCATGAACTCAACAGGATCTGCTTTCCTCTCATAAAAAGTCTAATCGTTTGTAGAAGAAGGCAGTGACATGATGTTGAATCTAACAGCTTAGAAACTATTCTGAACGTTCAGTTTCTCCCTGATAAAACCTTCCATCATAACTCCAGTGTAAATTAGAGCAGCGATCTATTTAATTTAAATTAGTCATTAGGAATTTTGATGATTCGCCCTTGACTATTATTACCACTTACTGTTTTTCTTATAATGTAAAAGACTAAATCCTTCTAATATATGCCTTTGCTTCTTTAAATGTGTACAGAAATCATTCACGTTTACTGATTTTTGATAGATTGACATAAATGAATGCATTTCCATTGATGCCTTTTATAAACTCCATAAGCAGATAGAAAATGTGTGAAAAGTTACAAACCTGCAGGTATGTCCTGAAGATATGTTTTGCACACCTTGTGATCAGCTCAACGATTCCTATTCTCTGAAACAAAATAGGAAAAAGTGAAACATTTTAACACGATAATTCTCTGTAACTGAGGTGAAAATGTTTACGCTTGTGGGATCGGACTCACGTAGAAATGATCCAGCTGGGCTTTGGCCGGGGTCTTATCCACGAACTCCAAAACTGTCCCCAAGTAGCGGACGTTGATGCCTCTCTGGTGCAAGGCCTCCGTCAGCGTGGCTCCGTCCATGGGCAGAGTGCTGTGGTCCAAACAGTCTTTGACCTGGGCGATGAAAAACCACACACACACACACACACACACGTCAAATTTGGACAAAATTCAGTTCAAATAAGGACTCAAATGTTTCCAGACCCAAATTTCCAGATTTGTCTGAACGTTGAATAACATTCTAGATCATCAAGTTGAGTTTTATTATCTGGACAGTCACAAAGCAACATAAAGATGAAGTTATATTTCTATTCTGCAGTGAAATACAGGATTATTTCACTGCTTTTTTGGCATCTTGACCAACTTTGATGCACAAAATATGTGAAAGACTTGCTAATCCCAGACTAGTTTATTCTAAATACAGAACAAAACACATTTTATAACTGATTTCTTAAGCCTGTCATTAAAACTTAAAGATAAACCAAAGTGACAAGAAACCAGTGACCCTCACTGACCAGAGACGGGATCTGACAGGTGACCAGGAAGGCAGCGGCGTCTTTGAGCAGCTGCTTCTGCTTCTGGACGTCTTCTAACGTGTCCTCTGGAAAACGCACCCCTGATTCAGCGGATGCACACACAACCACGTTAGTTGAGATTTCATTAAATGAAAGAGTTGTGAAGGTTACTGACACATGAGGTGGTCGGGGAGGACTCAAAAAACATGTCTGAGCTTCACACAAGTGCTCATTCTCTTCTAATTCTGGCTGATTAAACCATTTATACGCAGATTTAAAACCCACATCTACAAGAAGAAGAGAATGTAACAAAACCAACTGACCTGTAACTACTATTTTACTGAGAGTAATATGTCCAACTCTGGTCAGAAAGCTTCATGAAATACTGATTGAAACCACGTAATAGACTACAAGTGGAAATCAATTCATATCCATATTTAGTTTGAATACAGGACTGGAAGTCTAAGGATCTATTAATCAATTTAGTTTCTCTACAGACAAATAAACTAAGCAGGTTATATTCCCAGTTCAACTCCCTTTCTAACCAGTTCAATCTCGTTGTCATGCTTACCCGGGGAGAAGATGTCAGGGTTGAAGCGAATATCAAACGAAGTGTTGCTGATGGAGCCCACGGCCCTGCAGGCGTTGAGGACCACCTCGCGGCTTTTGGGATCTGTTTGTCAGCAGATTTAAATAAGTTAACAAAAAAAAAAAAAAAGAAATTGCAACAGCTTGTCTGAACCGTTCGTTTCTGCTACAGTTTTAATTTAACAAACAACAACGCAGATTGAAACGTCAACCAAATCCATTTTCTGCAGCTTACTATAGACATGGCTACATCACGGCTGGTGTCCTGCATGTTTTCCTTCTTTCCCCGGTTCAACACTTCTGAATCAAATGTTTGAGTCATTAGCAGGTCTCTGCAGAGGTTTGACACGTTGAGGGAAATAGATGGACCGTCCGAATCAGCTGTGTTGGAGCAGAGACTCATCTAAAACCTGCAGGACACCAGTGTGGAGGACTGGAGCTGGACACCCCAAGTTTAACTCCTGGACCACCACCAGATGAGCTACACTACACACACCTCTGATTAGGTCAGGCTGTTTTAATAAAACACCACTAAATCACTTTGGGTTAAGCACCACAACCCTGATTAGGTCATTAGGGTCAGATCCTACTGCACAGGGTTCACATGCTGGAGTTGACAGCAGCCAACTTGTCCCCAACTGTAGGCAGACAATTAGCAGGGGCAGCTAATCAGGCGGACAGCAGCATTATGTTTACATTTAACGTTTTTAAAATACTCTGCTGCTATAGTCGGAAATAAATCCAGTTACTGTCTGGTTCTCCTTGCTTTCAACCAATGAAACCATCCACCAGAGTAGCTTCTGCTGCTTTGTCCTGGCCCCAGTTTGTTCTGGATGATTCTAGACGTACCCATACCAGATCCATCTTCGGACACTAAGGTCTCCGCCAGCTCTTTGGCCTGCGCTAATCCTGGAATACTTTCCTCAAGCTCCTTACCCTCCAGCGGGCTTTTGCATTCCCCGTTCTGGGAGCCTGTGGGATCCACAGGCCCGTTTGTTGTGGGCTTTGAAGAGCTTTCTTCACTTTCAGGTGCCATTTGTGGGGCAACAGAGGTGCTGTTGTTATCTGTGCCATCTGTCGACGCTTGTGCAGCAGTAGTCTGTGTGGAATCGACGTTGCTATCTGTCGCCGAGGTCTCGGTAATGGCGGGCACGTCTGTTTTGCTAGAGTCCTTATTTGCCTTTTGCTGCATCAGTTGTAACGCTGCCATCTTCATGAAAAGAAGATATCTAAAGAGGAACAAAAGGAATAGTTTGATTCAAATTTTAGAGGCAAGAACATAAAATCTCCAGAAGAGCAGCGCAACGCCCACCTGTGCTCGACAAAGGCCTCGATGAGCTCTTGGCGAAGACAAGCCAAGCGATGACGATGTTGTCGGGGGAAACCTTGGCGTTGGCTCTCTGCAGACAGCTCCTCTCCGTCCACAGGCAGGAAGTTCAAGTCAGGAGGGAAGGTTCGAAGAAGATCCAGGATGTAGTGCCTGCCATCATTACCAATGATGCCTTTGCATTCGACGGAGGAGCACAACTCCACTGATTCTTCCTTCTCATTCAGCACTTTGTGCTGCTGGACCTGGAATTTACAGGAGAAAAACAAAAGCACATTAATAATATATATAGGTTAAAACAAAGGCCAGGAATGACAGAAAACAAACTTTTAGTTAGATATTCATTTCCTTTTCTTAAATAAATAAAAAGGCAGGAAAATGTACGGACGTCTCAGTGCCGATAGTTTACCACTTCCTTTCAGACTCTAAAGGAAGTTGAACAAATATTAGGGCCAATTGGTAAAACTAGCAACATATTTATGAGGTAAAAAGAGGTAATGTTTCAGGGAGTGGCGGATAGCTAGCGAGTGCGACCCACTGGAGTTAGCGGGTTTTTGTTAGCAAAGAGATAGCCAAAACAAAATGACAGATGGCTAACTAGCTGAAAAAGGAAGACCCAAAATGGCTAGAAAGAAAAAAAAATAGTCGCTACCTAACAAAAAAAAAAAACAAACAGCCAAATAATAACTAAATAGGTAGAAAGCAGAATACAAAAAGTAATACGTAGCTAGCTTCCCAAAAAAGCAAGAGAAAGATAACCAGTTAGCCAAAAACTGAAGAAGTACCAAACCAGGCAGAAAAACAGCAGGCAACTGAAAAAAAGCAGGCAGTCGGCGACTAGCTGAAGAGCAACAAGCAGGCAGATAGCATGACTCTTCTTCCAATACTGAACAAGAACAGATAAGTTTGTTCTCTCAAAGAGGAGCAACAACCAAATATAGAATAGAGCAAACACGACAGTTTCTGACCTTTAGTGGCCTGCTGGTTTTATCCAGCAGCTCCAGATATTTGCCATGAGACACAACCGTCTTTCCAAAATCAATGGAGCCGTAGATGACGCTCTGCTCCTGCTCTCGCTCCAGGATCCCTGGGATGATGGACTGTGCAGTTACTCTGTAGCCTCTGTAGTCCACTACTACTGTCCCCAGGGTGTAGAGACCCTCCACATCCACCGCCCCGTAAGCACGTACTCCGTTCAAGTCATTAGTCGGCGCAGCATGGGCGGCGGCATCGCCACCGAGCTCACGATAGTGGTCCCGCACGTCGAAGCCCAGACTGAAGAAGATGTTGTTCCAGATGAACATCTGCATGCGCGTTTCCTCGCCGGGGTTGATCGCCATAACGTTGCCATCAATGACTGCCATGGCCCCGCGGGTGGCAGCAGCTGCAAAGTCACTGTGGACCTATATGGTAAAAACTTTCAGAAAACACTCTGCTCCTGCGTCTAGCATGTAAGAAGTCTCAGCAGTACCTTAAAAATGGCTCTCTCCCGCAGTAGTCGCTCAGGTAAGTTCTTCCGCGGCAGCTCCCTGGTGGTCTGCAACTCCTCGTTCCAGTCTCTGGTCTGAAGGCAAACCAGCACACAGTTACGCCATGGAAGCTCCTGACATCGTCCACAGCTGGATTTCGCCGCACCCACCTGTCCTGGTATGTGCTCCTCATAACCAAGGCGGGAGGTGTAGGCGTCCTCAGCTCTGACGCAGTCCATGGCATGATCCACCTGCGGCGCCGTCCAGCTGTACACCTGGAAAGGCGTGGCTATCCTCTCAAACGGATGTCTCTGCACTCTGCAATGGAAAACCAGTAATTTTATTTTTCAGCCGTTTGGCTCCTTTCAACACATTTAAGCCTCTCATACATGTCCATGTTAATCTGAATTAGTGATTGATACAATAATAAAAAAAAAAGTCACATTTTGCATGATATTTCAGTGCAACCATCGGAAAAATTCCCTGTAAATATTATTAAACTAGCAGCACAAAATCTGTGATTATGGTTGCAAAAAAACCAAAAACAATCACAAATTCTGGATGGACTTATTGTTAAAAATTGTTTAATATTATTAAATGTTAATAAACTCTTATTGAATGCTGAAACAAACAGCTATTTATTGATACTTTAACAGTTCTACGGGTTTTATCAATACATTCTGCGGCCCTCTAAGAACATTTATATCTTTTTTTTTATGGCCCACAATGAAAATGAGTTAGACGCCTCTGCCTTAGATAAACAGAGCAATTGCTTCAAAAACTTCGGACTAAAGGTTTTAACTTGTTTTACGAGTAATACGGACAGTAAAACACACAAGAACGATGACTAATCGAGCTTGAAACAAATGTGGGAGCCTCATAGTGAATTAAAACCAGATTATCACCTTTTCTTTTGCAGCGAGGTGAAGTTCTTCTTGAAGGCAGGACTGATCTGGCTCAGCAGCTCCACCAGAGAGTGGCTCAGGAAGCTGGGGTTAGCTGGTTTTGGGTTGAAGGTATAGGTTGTTGATCTGAAAGTCATTAACAGAGGCAGAAACTTGAATCCGGTGGAGCAAATTGATTTGAAACACTATACAACCACTGTTTTACAGAAAATGGCTTGACAAAGCAGTGATGCAGTCTTTATAATCCTGTCTTCAATAGCAATAAAGACTATTTATCGATAGACTTGGCAGAATTCAGTCAGAGGAGCTTGAAGGACAATAAAAAGCAGACTCACTGATTGAGGTAGAAGCCTCGCGTTGAGGCCGTGATGCTGACGTGGCGCTCCTCCACAGTCACAATGTACAGGTACATGAGGTCCCGTGCATCTTCCTGTTTCCAGGCGGAGGGTTCCAGCCGCTCATGGTCAGGACCTTCAGGCACTGCATGGGCTGTCGATGGAGTCACAGAAACGCATGTTTGGTTTCTGACTAATGAGACAAACTCGGGTTATATCGTCACAAGAGATGGAGGGCAGCATAGGCAGATTGAAACCTTCCAGTCTTTGTTCTGTGGCTGGAGGGGCACCAGGGGGCGCTCTTTGCTGCCAGGCAGGATGTGTTCTGGAGGGGTGCAGTCGATCTGCTCCAGCTCGGTGCCCTTCTTCTTTCGCTTTCCACTGTCTTAAGACACAGGGGGAGACCTCCAGATGTTAGCATGGATAAAGGTGTTAATTTATCAATATGCATCATCCGATTACAAGTTGATAAACCAGGTAATCTGAGCTGACCGCAATGAGAGCAGACATTCTTATATCCTAAACAAGCATACGGCAACAGCGGAGATGAATCCCTCCCTTTACTAAAACTGGAAAGGAAGTTTTATCCAACTTTCGAACGCGTCACACCTCCCAGGTCTCCGTCAGTGAAGATGCTGAGGAAGGACAGCGAGTTGCAGTCCACGCCGTTGTAGGCGTCTGACGGGTCCAGGCTTTTCAGCAGGTCTCTGATGTGCCGCACATGAATGCGGGCTTCACGCACCGTGTACGGTTCTGCAGAACGAGGGATGAAATGCAGCAGAGGTTAGAGGGGAAACGGTGCTCTTTTGATTCACGCTTCATAATGCTTTTTGATGATTTCCAATTCTTTTATGTCCATTGCATGTTAGAGCTTTTGAACTAACATGCAAAAGTTCCTCAGAATCCCCAATGTGTAGATTTCCTTTTATTCCAACCCGTTTTGCTGCATAATTATGAATATTTGAGTTATTTAATGTGTGTGTAATTTAAACTGAATCTATCCCAGTGAACATGTAAGATGCATGTTGAAAATTTACAATATTTACTGGAAATACTGGATAAAAATACTGAAAAATATCATCAGAATAAAATAGCTGACTGCCTTTGTTATGATACCAAGTCGACACATTGAGTAGATTAGATTTCCCATGAGTCTACTTTATCAGATTAAAACTACTTTCTGAGAAGAACAACCTTTAACTGGAATCAAGCACATATTTCATTAAGCCTTTATTTCTGCTTTTGAATTTTTTTTCATTGGTCTTACATAATAATCAAATTTTAAATGTTTTCATTAACTGCAAGCAGAAAATCCGCCTAATTAACAGAAACAGACTTTTACAAATTTACACAAATCGATATAATGCGTCTTACGAAGTGAAAAGGTTTGTGAAATTAATTGATAATATTCCAATGTATTAAACGTGTCTGTATATTTGAGTTTATTCAGAGTTAAGAAGAAGGTTGAGGGTCTAGTTAAAGTTCCTGATGGATTTTCACAAGTTCACCTTCAACCACTTTGAGCAGCGATCCTTCCTGCAGACCCTCGATGGACTTGAGCTCGGCAAAGTTGTCCAGCACGTTCCCGTCCAGCTGCAGGGAGAAGCAGGTGCGGTGGCAGGTGTCCTCCCGGTCCATCAACACCTGGTGGATTTCCTGCACCATTTCCTGGGGGGACACCTGGCGAACAACAGAGATTAGGAAGTGTAAGTAGGCTTAATCACGTCGTCTGTTGTTTGTGAAAAGGTATTTTACTTAGAACCCGCTCAGACTCCCTTAATAAGCCGCCGCCCTTGTCCAACACACGGCTGCTGGTTTTATCTATTCGAGGAGCTAATCTGTACCTGCAGGTCGAACGGCTCTGTTCCAGGCGCCTGGATCTTGACTGTGAAGCCCGTGTCCTGGATCACTATCACTTCCTGTTCGTTGGAGTCGTCGCCACCGTCCGCCTCGCTGTTCCCGTCCTGCTTCGACTCTCCCTCCTCTGTGTGGGCGCCGTCTCCGTTCACCATGGCTGTCTCTGCGCTGTGACCTGCTGTTAAAGAAACAGAACAGAAACGTTTGGGGTTTGTTTGTTTTTTACACCGAGACGAAAGCTATTCTTCTAACGGACGTGCAACTTTCTACCTCCTCCACAATTCCTATAATCTTTTAGGAACCATTTTGTGGTTTCCCAGACTTCCCAGTATCTTGTGTTCATCTTAAAATATAAATATCAAAAGTTAATCTACAAAAGGGAAGACATTAGAAGGAAGACCCAAGGAGAGAGAGTAAGGAAGGACACAAGGAAGGAAGATGTAAAAGGAAAGGATACAAAGAAAGGAGGAATGAAGCATCCTCTCATTCACCTTGGAAAACTGTCAAAACTTTCTTTGACCATTTTTCGCACAAAAGATTAAACCTGCTCCCATGTGGGGAACTCTTTAAGCCATTTTTTTTTTCTTGTACTTGCTGGATATTTCTTATCCTCGTTTCTTTTCTTCTTACACTCCACAGTGCTGCCATTATGCTGACCAGACGACAAGGAAACCATCTCAGCTCACAAGCTGCCTGGTTCTGGAGAATCTCACTGTTCACCTTATTAAAAAAAAAAAACAACCTATGAACTCTCCAACAAACAAACCCTCTACTCTGGGCTTCTAAGTAAAACTAAATAAATATTAGTCATGTCACTTTTAATCATCGACTAACAATTTGACAAAGGCAGAATCTACAAATGATTATGTCAAAAATGCAATAATAGGTAACCAGCTCATCTGCACTTCCAGCTGCAGCCTGTACAGACAAACACTGTTGCAACACTGCTAGCAGTTCAGCCAGGAGGCCTTGGGGAAAAAAAGAAAGAGGTGTCAGTATTTAAATCAGCTGCTAACTTAGCATTTCGCTAACCATCTAAATTTAAAGGCATCATCTCTTGTAAATACACAAACTGCACCTTTCTTTCCCGAAAAACTCCCCAAAAAAACCACCAAAAATAAGCATGACATTAAATTAAATAAAGATTAGACCAACTATGTGTATGTCAGACAACTGTCTTCCCTCACAGGAACACAACTGCTGCCAGCAAATCGTGTCCTTGCCCGTTGCCGAGTTTAACGGTGTCAGGGTTACTGAAGACAGAGAGGAGGGGGGGCGTCATAGCTGGACGGTGACCCCGGTTGGCTATGAATGCGCTGAAAAGGTGGAGGAAGGCACGCTCTGAATAACAAGCACAACAGCTTGAGAGAGGTCACACCGGCTAATACGTTAGAGGCAGCTGAGGGCTCGGTGTCGAGTGTTACAGTGTAGCTTGATCCGTGTTCATGCGGCACCACAAGAGGAGCATCGTCTCAACCGGAGTCTGATAACAGGCTTCAGAATTATATATATATTCAAGGATTTGGTTTGGGATTAATTTACGTAATCCCTCTACTCTGTGTACAGGTGTTCCTCAGGGACGTGTGCTCGGCCCACTGCTTTTCTACCGCCACACCAGTCAGACGGATACACATGCGGCTGTTTTTTTATTAGAGAAATGCTAAATTTGCCATCCAAATGGGAGAAGACAGTAAACTTCATCTTGCTACAATTACGCTGCAGAATTATGACACAAATCCAACTTTTTCATGGCTGTCTGAACGGCCCAAATATGATCTATTCACACACACACACACACACACCACACAAAATAATCTGAATTGTGCCACTTCCATGTGTGGTAGGGGTCAGTACTAAAATTGCTGATATTTTGGGGGTAGAAAGTGCAGAGATACATGTGTTTGTAAAGATTGTATAGTTCTTTAGTAATTCACATTTACTATAAATGATCTGACTTTTTTTGCCACTCACTGCCCAATAATTTGTTCATTACAAATTCATTAAAAAAATTGATCTACCTGCAAAAACTTGCTGGTACCTTATAGAAAATGTAACATAAGATGGTTTTATTTTGTTAGAAGTAGCAGCATTTATCAAAGGCAACAAGGTCAACAAATCGGGACAAATTCCCAAAGACTAATCCCTTTAAATCTGAGTCCATTAAGCTCCAAACTGGAGGAATAAAGTTGTTTAATAACTGAGGGAAACAAGAGAAAATAAGTGCCAACAGAGTTAAAGCGTTTGCATTTAAATCAAGGGACAGGATCTAATGTTGTTTGTAAAGAGATATCTGTGCAGCTCTTTGGTCACACAGATATGCAGAACACCGTAATTACACCGATTCAAAACCAAAACCCAGAATAGCGCGTCTCATTTTAGAGGCTCTGTGGACCAGATCCCACACAATTAAACTGTTTGAGACCGAGGAGGGCTTCTGTGAGGTCAAGGACCGAAATCCACGAAACGCGGATTTAACTCAAGACACAATGTGGTGACGAAAACAGCCTCATGTTTCCACCATTTAGTGAAGGCCCACAGGAAACTCACTCATTCACAGCAGCGGGTTCCCTTGACTTTGGGACCATGGCTGCTGCCAGAGCTAAATTAACCAACCTGACAACCCTGAAAACAAAAACAGCCCACAAGGCCTCTCTGTAATTCTGTTTACAGGAACGTGGTTGCAGGGATCCTACACATATTTCATCTTACAACAATGTACACTGTTCCAGACGCAGACTTCAACTTCAGAACCTGAACATTTGAGTACAAAGTGCTTAACCTGCAAATTATACAATTGTTTAATCAAACAATTGTCATCACAAATCCAGTAATGAGGATTTGTGATTTGTATGTTTGATAAATAACAAAAAAGCACCCCTGAAGTTGGAGTCTGATTTGGTGACCTAACTTTGAACATTAAAAACCATTAAAAAAAATATATCTGACGCTAATGTTTCTCCAATCATAACATGGCCTCAGTCAGTAAACCTTAACAGCTTTAGACTGCTTTAAATGTAAAAACAAAATCACCCCTGATTTAAAGTGTAACGGGGTTAAAATAATAAAAAATTCAAATTGAGCTTGTATTTCCATGTGGCTTCTCAAACCCAAAGACAGACAGCCGAACTGGTTAGAGACAAGTTTTATGTAAATCTATGAAAAGTAGAAATTTTCCAGAAATGCACATTTCTATCTTAAAAAAAAAAAAATGTATTAATTAATTAATTATATATATATATATATATAATGCCTAAATGTTTATGACCGGTGAATGATTTCACCTTTATCACAAAGTATTGGTATCAAAATGAGAAGCAAATACCGATCTCCCTCTGCATCACCTGTTGATGTGCACTGTCAGCCAGCTGGCTGAAACAAGTACCATTCATACCTTGCATTAAGGCAACGCTATTCTAAATATACAGTCAGCAAGTCACCGGCAGTATGTCACTACCAGAGCTGATAGCCTGACTAATTAACCAACTTGTAAGTCTATAAAGAACCAAACAGAAAGAATAATATACACAAAATTAATCTTATTTTTGCCACAGATGTTAGTAAGTTTTAATAGTTATTTCAGTAGCAGTCAATGATTGTTGCTTTTATGGTTATTAGATCATGTCATGTCTACAAAGTACTAAAGATGTTTTTGCACCGAAGCCAACGGTGTCAGTGATTCCTGGATTAACCAGGCCGCTCTTCCGCTCACGAGAGCTGTAAGCTCTTTAGAGCCACTGAAAGTGACCCTCGCCTTAATGTGTCTGCGGTGCCACCCGCTGAGAGCCTGCTCCTGTTACAACTCCTCTCTGACACATGATTAGGCCATGAATCTGATTAAGGTCTCATGCAAACAAACACAAACTGCAGGGCCATGTGACAGAAACAAGAAACATTCGTTCACAAATATAAATGATTGCATGATTAGATTGATGAGGGGAAATCCCAACCACTTGCTAAGAAGAAAACTTCAGAAATGACAGTGCTGCCTTATGCTTAATCTTTTCATTTCAGTTTCCTTATTGACAACTCATCATCCAGTCCTGAAACCCCTTCATGCGGCAGCAGCTGATGGGACCTCGTCACCCACTCAGTGTCTTCTCCACATGTTGAGCCACCGGCTGCAGAGTCTGCTGAAGCTCTGCAGCTGTTAAACTCCCGACCTGCGACCTGACGGAGCTCAGAGCAGCGACATCCGGCCGCCGCAGCGGCTCGCAGTGGAGACAGCGGCTTTCAACCTCCGCCGCTGGACTCACCTCTTTACGCGACACTCGCTGTGTTTTCAGCGTAACCTTTCCTCCTCTCGCCAAGCACCATGACTTCTGCGACAGCGAGCTTCCGCTTCCAGGTGTTGTGCCGTAAAGCGCGACTGTGCCGTCATCAGCACCCACTACGGCAGCGCGGAAGTCGGTGTCCGATTTGTGGTTGGATTAAAGGGCCATTACGCTGATTTCAAAAGACTCTGGGCGACCTTTGCTTTAAAATCTAGACAGACTGCTTGCAATTGTGATTTCCCAAACACAATAAAGCATTTAAGGATAAATTGCTTTGTTGGTGTTTAATCATTTCATCCAGGTTTGACTCGTGTGAAACCTGTTGTTTACAACAAGGTTAAACTGTCCAAAATATTACATTTGGCTTCTCAAATATATGAAGAGTTTCGGATATAAATAGTGGTTTAAGTCAATAGAGTGCAAACTTTTCCCCAGATCATAATCATAATTAAATACAAATATTAATAATAATACATTTGATTTATGCTTGTAGTCCTACTTTCTTTAAAATCAGCATATGGTTCAGTTAAAAGTACTATTGGGCTTTTCTAAACCAACTACTTGAGTTAATTTGGGCCAAATTGTAACATTTTTTTATTTGCAAACTGGAGCCTCACTTAAATCCTCCAAGGTCCCCAAAGCTGGACTTCAGAGATTTCTGTCTAAACATAAAAAAATAAATAAAGCTACTTTAAAGAATTTTTAAACTGTGTGGAAAAACCAGAAAAGATTTGTCGTAAATCTTTCAAGTATAGCTAACCAAAGAGTCCCCAGAATCCTTAAAAACAGTGTCATGGTCCATTAGTGCAGTGCCGAATCGTATACCAACTTCAGCCTAAACTTAATACAACATTATAAAATACCTATTTGTAGTTCTGTTATCAATTAAAGTACATAAAACATTAGCCCGTCATCAGTAATAACTACTTTTACAAGAGTGCTTTTAAATGTGCTTCTTGTAAGGAAAGTCTTTTTTACGGCAACGGCGCTGTTTGCGACACAACACCGGTCAGAGTGTTGCCGCTAACCGCTGAGCGGCTCGCCGGCGTCACAGCAGAAAACCCGACTTTAAACAAAGTTAAAACGATGGACCACGCCCGCCAATTAAACTGGCCGGCACACGGCCCCCGGGGCGCAGAACTCTGCGTGTGTCCGAGCCCTCTCTGCGTGTCTGTGGGCAGAGAGAGGCTCCGGTGAAGGTGACCTTCAGTCGACACGCTGTTACCGAACATGTGCGTCGGGGTGAACTGGCTTCCACACCGTCACGCGCTGCTCTGTCGACTCCAAGCCTGAACACAGATATCCGGCTCTTATAGCGCACGCTCTCAGGTTCTCCGGTCTGAAAAGACTCGGACAGAGCAGCAGCTGAGTGCATGCTAGCCGGGGAAGCTAACAGTGTGGAGCTGCAGCTGCTGGAGTTAGCATGGTTTGATAAAAGAGTCAGACGAAAGAGCACGACAGTCACTGCAATAAACTGCAGCACAGCAGGGCCATTTTATGGACAGCGATAGATTTTGCTACCGTCAGACAGCTGGGAGTCAGACGCCTTGTGTTTTGGACACAGCACACCAGGAACTGGCTATTTGGGTCAGGGAGGTGTCAGGAAAGTGCCCTAGCCCGAGCTAGCATAAACCTGCAAGCCATACCAGGCTACAGCGCATGCATTTAGATTAATTAAAATGAAATCATGTCAGAACACCGTCTTAAAAGCCTAAATAAGCAAGTGTAGGTATCAGCAAGAGGGTGGGATACTTCTGGACAGCATATTTACCCTTTACTCTTACACACAAGTGAAGAAGCACAAGATCGTAAATGTGAGCAAACACAGTCAGGCTGCACCGGTTCGGAGGACGCAGTATAATCGCTGCATCCCTGATGACCTCAGCCGGTCTGCAGCGGGCAGGACTCACCACAGCCGCAGGACTCCTCCGGGCAGCCCTTGCTGGTCCCGGTGCCCTCCTGGGCTCCGTCCCGTTGCAGGTCCGCCGGGTTACAGTCGGGCACTGACGCCGGGATGTCATCCGTCTTGCTCACCATGGTCGGCAGTCAGCGTGTGGCTCCAGAAACTCCCCCCGCTCCGCGCAGCTCGCAGCAGTGTGCTGTGGTCAAAAAGCAGAATCAGAACCGGTCCGGAGCGAATTACAAAAACAAGGCTACAGAGGAAGGACGGAGCTGTGCATAGTGGTGGTGGTGCTCGACACACGTGGTTTCCCTCCCCTCCTCTTGACCTCTTTGCCTTTGCGTGGATGATCTCCACCTACAGAGCGTGGCGCTACGGAAAGCCACATGCGACAAAATGGCCCATGCTAGCGGAGGCAAAGTGGTGCAACGAAAGGAGAGCTTTGTTATTCTTGCACCAGATGAATATAAATTATAATGAACTCACCACGAAGAGATAAAAACATTGATGTGTTGCATGGAACCACTGACTTCCTGAAACGCTATGAAGGAAATTAAGAAAATTATGCGATTAAAAAAAAAAAATTTGTTTTTCTGATATGCATGCTATTTATTTGCTTTCTGTTCTTTTATTATTTATATTTCTTTACTTTGGGGATTAGGTTGTTGAATGTCAGATGTGTTGCTGTCACTTGTTTTGTACCCCTCCCCCAAAAAAAAATCAATAAATAAAATGAAAAAAAAAAATTACTGGAAAACATTTAATAACTCTGAAAGACATAATTAGATGTCAGCCTAAGTAAATAAATATACACAATAACAACATTATGTCTCTAACGGTTTCTGTCTAATCCAGATCATAACTTTTCTTTCCAAGTAATTTCTACATTTATTTGTTTGCCAGTAGTTAAATATATAAGAGGATTCTGCTTTAATTAAATGTATTATTTATCAGTTTAAAATTATACATCAGTATTAAAATAAATATGAAGTGAGGATTATAATCACTAATAGTTTTTCAGATGACAGTCCTGCACACAATCCTCAACATTTCTAAACATTTGTCACCAGCTGCAAGTAAAAACATCCTTAATTGAAGAGTGAAAATTTGTCTAATAGCGTATAAATCTTTTAAGAAATAATTTGATGCAAAGTTAAAACTAAATAGTTACATACACACGAGAAAAGACATTACCATTTTCTTCTCACTGCCTCGTATTTAGGAAATATTTTACCCACTTGAGCTAAACGGGAAATGTCTGATTTAATCAGGTAAAGACAAAAATTATGTTCTATTTGCGCGAGTGGGATCAAATTTGAACGTTTAATACATTATTCTAAATTGTCCTTAATGATAACACTTCCAAATATAAAAAGACTGCAACAATGAGACAAAATTCTTCAATACACTTGCAAAATGTCTTTTTAATTACCTCAGATTAACTTTCAACAACAAAGTAATCGGCACACTCAGCAGTCGCCCGTTTTATTCCATTTTTGGTACAGTTTCACTGTAGGTTGCCAGCACAGTATATGCGGTAATCAGCGTCTCATGCTCAGCCACAGGCCAAACCAGGACGCCTCTCTTCATCCCCCGTCGAGTCCCACACGCCATTATTGCTAGAAATAAACAAGAAAACATCCAAGAAGTGGCTTGATGGAGGTAAATAAACACAGTCCAGAAAAATCTACTTCAGATCTAAACAAGGAGAAAGAATAAAGGCATTGCTGCTTCGAGTAAATCTTTCAATAATTATAGTTTTTTTTAATCCTTCTGTCAGCTGAGATTTCTCTTAATATGTTGTGAAAAGTTGGAAATGATCAACCCAGGCTCGGATGAGTCGCTGCACCTGGAATATTAAAATAAAAATTTATTTGTGCCAAACTAGAAGATGGAGAAGAAAAATGTTGCAGAGAGGGAGACTAACAGTCTAACGTCCGCTTATCCTATTTTCAGTGCAACAGCTGTCGTGGGAAAACAACATAACAACCAGAGGACGGGCTAAGATAGTTAACTAAATAATCCATTTTAACTAAGACAGTCCATAAAGAAATAATATTCCTATTTGCTTAGGAAAACACAAATCTATCAGACAAAATTACAACCAAACTCAGAAGGTCATTACAAAATATAAAGGTAATTCCTCTTTAGCTCTTTTTAGAATATGTAACCTTAAATATAAATACAAATAATTCATCATCTATTTACATGTTCTTGTATATGTGTGAAACGTCGTGCTAAACGTTTTAACTTGGAGATTAGGAAGGAAGCAAATCAGTACGGCAGCAAAATCACGTTTGACGTTAATAACACAGAAAATTCAGAGCATAACACTGAGAATTGCACACAGTAAAATGATATATATTAATAAATCCCAAACTGAGAGAAGAAATGTTTCCACCCTGCCCTGCTAATTTCATCGTGCACAAGACCTCTGCTCTAAGGCTGCAACTACAGAGGAGGAGTTACTTTTTAAAGATTGCCTTCTTACAGACAGCAGAAAAGGAAAAAAAAATCCTGAAAGACATAAAAAATAAAGATTGAATGTAATTTATATTTTAGTGGCGTGAAACCAGAGGTCACCACCGTCTCATTTGCAGACAGATATGACTCCTGTCTTTCGGGATATTCACCGCCTTTGTGACGATTTCTAACAGCAAAGAGACACAAACGAGTAAACCAGCCTTTAAAATGTACAGACTCCTTAAAGACGAAACTCTTTTGTTTGTTTGTTCTCCGGAGGCCAAAAGAAAGTCCAACACAACAACAAATGAAGTCGCAGCTCAGCAGACAAACCTGAGGAAGACCAGGGTGCTGGTCACTTCGCCCCTTCGCCGTTTCACGCAGGTTGTTTGGTTCGGTTAATGATTTAAAGTGGCTCTGTTCATGTCGACTGTTTGTTTATATGACTTCAATGAACAATGGAGTCATATAAGCAAAGGTCGCACAGACTTTTTATTTTATGTTAGATTATTGGTCATAATCATAGGATTGCTCTTATTTGACTGGATCAAATGGAAATCGGAACCACAGTCAATGGAAATTTGCTGTAATACAAATCCGTACACAAAAAGATCAAATTTAGCTTTGGATATTTTAAAACTTTCCTTGAAGTGTTACATGGCGTCCTCATATACATGACAACACGTGTCATGAACACAAAGAAGTTTTTATGAACGTTTACAGCCGTTGTCATTCCGTAAGTAATGTCACTTTGAAGGCAAAGTTGCACTAAAAGTTGCATTGAATGTCCATCAAAAGTGTAATGGACTTTTTAATTTAAAGTTCTATTACAATTTGCAGTCAAAGCTCATTAAAATAAGCCAACTTTGCATTAAAAAGTGTCATTATTTACAAAATGACAACATTCACAAACATTCATGACAGATGATATGTCGTGTTTGACAGCGTCATGTCAAGTCTTATGCACACCCCTTCACATAAAGTGTTAGCTAATATTTTTATGATTCATAACTAGCAACAACTAATCAATTAAATAACTCGAGCTAAGGCACCAAATTATTTGTAAATGGATACCAAAATTCAAGGAGGTTGGGCAAAATCTTTCAAAGGGGTTTGCAAATAATCTCGACGAACTCCAAAAAAAATCAATGACAAAAATATGCTTAAAAGTTCCTTTTTTAAAAATTTATATTTATAAAATATGTGATGGTTATCCCTTGGAGGGCACATCTGAGTCTGGGTTACCATGGTAACATGGCGAAGGGGAAAACTGACCCAAATCTCATGGTCCAACGAGTCACAGCTGAGCGTTACCTGAATGTGGCCTTGTTCTGTAAAGTTTCAACCCAAAGAAAAACCCTGAAGATCATCAAGACAGGCACTGAGGCACAAGTTCAGCTTTTAATCTTCACAACTGGAGTATCTTCCATAGCAAAAGAAATATTACTAAAGATGGAAGAGTAACTTTTCTTATTTTAAATGTACATTTTTGCGCGTGTTAATGTTTGCATAGATTGGAACTACATCTGATTCTTTTTTGTTTTCTAAAGTTTCGTTTGCTTCAAAGGATCAAAAACCGGAAGGAAAACTCAAGAAAACTCAATTTACCCAAAGCAAGTCTAACACGCATTAGATATGTTTCAAAGTAATACGAGACAGGAAATTCAGTGGTTTTAACTTTTTATCCGACTTAATGCTGGTACAAAAAAAAACAACAACCTGAAACTGCAGTTCTTTTTTTCCCCAGTGTCTGAGCCAAATTGATGACAGATTCCATGCTAGCATTTTACCAGCCCTTTGAACACCACCTGAGAAGTTTGAAGTGATGAGTTTTTATGTTGAGAGAAAACAGCAGACGTTTGAGAGGAGCAGCAGAAAGAGTCTCCAGACGAGTGAGACTTTTCTCCAAAGAAAAGTCTCACTTTTCTTTGGAGAAAAGTGAGACTTTCAGCTGTTTCCATTCACTTCTGCTGTTGAGCTCATTATTTAAACATTTGTCTTCCTGCTTTATGAAAAAATAAGACATTAATCTCCACTTGAACGCCTGAAATTTTTACTATATTTGCTTCTATCTTGGGTTGACATTGCAGTATATAATAATACTTTCGAGTTTGTTATGCATTTATTTCTTTACTTTGGACTTGTAAATTTAACACGGGCGTCCTGAGCTACAAGCCTGAACAGAACCGAGAAGAAAAAGTGGAAAAGAATTTGATACATGCCCTTTGCCTCTGACATGAAACGTGCTGTTGTGAGGATATGCGAATGTTTTTCAGCTTAAACATCTTCTGAACTATTTTAAGTAAATGGTATTCGGGACAACAGAGTTGTAAATCTGAATGTGCAGCAGAGTCTGCTAAAAAGGCCTCACAGTTTCTAAAACGATTATAAACCGTCATTTTCCACGTGCTGCATTCTGCTCGCTGTGATTGAAACACACGCACGCGCTCTGCTCCCACTCAGGTATTTTCAGCTGCGACTCAGTCGGAGGACACAAACACTTGGACACGCAGCCTGATTTATATTCGGCCTTGGAAGATCTCAGCCGACTGGGCCAAGGTCAAACTCACCGTCTTACAAATCAAAGCTTTGAAATGAAGGCTCTGCAGTCCGCCGAGCATCTAAGTGTAAACCTAAGTCGCGACGGTCACTGACGTTTGCTATGCAAGTTATTTTAGGATTATATTAAAGATTATTAGAAAAGTATTAGCAGTAGGTGTAAGGTAATTAAATAGCTAAAACCAGTCTCGGTAATAATTTAGTCAAGGTGCAGAGCAAAAGTTTTAACAGTCTGACGGAAGATAGCAGACAGCGATCGCACTGAAGGTAAGAGCAGATACGCTCAGACGCTACTCTGCGTTGGTCTGAGCAGCAGGGGGCGCTGCTGCTGAAGACATCAGTCGGGCTGCTTCATCGTGGACCTCCACCGCTCCCTCCCCGCCTCCTTCCTCCTGGTCGTCCCTCTCCGGGCCCAGAGGCGGCTGTCTTTGTGCTACAGTGTGTCTGGAGCGGGCTCTGTGCCTGCGAGGCTGCAGGAACAGCGCTGGGTCCGGCATGGCGGTGGGCTCCGCGGGGCCCAGCACCTTCTCTATGGGGACGCACTCCCGAGAGCGCTCCACTCTGGAAGACACCCTGATGTTCTTACGCTTGGGTTTGACCACGGGAGAGGACGGGGAGGCTCCGGCGAGGGGGCAGTTCTGCTCGGCTCCGAGCTGGAGCCCCTGGCCGCTGGCTCTGGCCAGGAGTCCCTGCCTCTGCTGCATCCTCTGGTGGTGCAGCTTCTGCTTGGCAGCGTGCAGCTGGAAGGAGAGGTACGCCGCCGCCTCCGTCTGCTTCTGGAGCTCCGTGTTCAGGACGGTGGAACAGTGGCTGCGCCGCTTCAGTTCCTCCAGGAAGTGACGCTCCTTTTCCTTGAGATTGGCTCTGAGGGCTCCCACCAGCGCTCCTTTGTGACCCAGCTCCTTCCGCAGCTCTCCCAGAGTGTACTCCTGCTCGTCCAGACGCGTTTCCAGCTCCTTGCAGCGGGCCTCCAGCATCTCCTCTTCCTCCAGTAATTCTGTCACAGAAGCAGAGCAAATATGAATAACTTATGTTTGTTCCTTTCACCCCTATACGCTTAGATAAACTCAAGCGCAGGACCAGGCAACTACTGTCTAGAACTTATGGAAAAGTGGCAAAGCAAAAGAAATTGGTGGAGGAAAAAAAAAAAGCCAGAAGAGGTTCAGTTTAAAGATACCGACTGGTCATGTGTTGGATGCAGATAACATGGGGACTCTGGTAAAATGACTCAGTAATATGAGCAGCCTGAGATACATTCAAGAGTTTTAGGTCCAAGCGTATTCGTATGTTAGAACGATCCAGTCAAAACCTGAATACATTTGAGAACCTGTGTCTGTCAGGATTATGGGTTGTTTGTGGTTTTGGTCATTTGATATCTGTGTTATACGTGTTTTGATTAGATCGTCCTTTTTTCTGTCTTACTTTAGAACACTTCACTTTTAGTCAATTCATGTTTATTTATGTCTCGGTTTAGTTATTCTTCGTTGCAATTAGATTTGTGTTTCCCTTCTCCCCTGTTGGTGTTTACTTCTCCTTGTTCCCCAGAGCTATTTCTGTCTCTCCCTCAACCTGCCTTGGATTTAGATCTAGACTTTGAGTAGGCCATTCTAGTACTTAAATCTGGTTTGATTCAAGCCAATCCACTGTAACTCGGGTAATATTATTCAGGGCTGTTGTGCAGGTGAACCTCCCCTCCAGTCTCAAACGTTTTGCCGTATTCATTCAAATTCCCGTCAAATCTGAGCAGCTTCCTCGTTTCTGCTGAAAATAAAAATACCCACAGGAGAATGCTGCCACCACCGGATGTGTTCACATCGACGCTCGATTTCTCTCACACGCATTCTGATTGTTGCAGATGATGTCTGATCCTTCCTGTTGGATACTTTCCCTCCAGCCAGAAACCAAACGTAATGGGGAAATTACCAATTCATGACAGCCTTGAATTGATTTGGATTTGTTGTCCAACAACTTCTACTGCAGTCCCTCCACCTGATAAATATTGGGAATCACCAGAATATGTGTATTATTATTGAGTTTCCTCAAGCGTGCAACGTGAGGCGGAGGTGGAGTCAGACGTGTGCAGGTTGGTAGCGCATGAGCAACGAGAATTTATTCAGCTGAAGTAAAAACCAAAAACAATAAAGCAACTAAGTGACCACTATACTGTATGTTAGTGAAGAGCACACAAAAATACACAGAAGAATAAAAGGATGATCTACTGGTCATAATAAGGCGAGTGGTGCCACCATGTGGTGACGCAGTGCATTGCAGCAGAAGGAACCGCTAAAAGCAACGGAGCAGCTCCACATCATCACACCACCACCTCCCTGCTTGAATGTTGATAATACGTAGAATACAAAAACACTTAAGTTTTGTCAGATAATTTTGATGAATCATGCTCCAAAACAACAATGTCTGCTGTTAAATAATTAAGTGCGTTTGATGTGTTCTTAACGATGCAGATGAATCAGCAGTAATCTGTCGGGATTATTACAAATTACAAAGTCTCAAATTACAGCGGGTGGCAGCCACACAATCTTCTTCTTACTTATTTTTAAGCTAAATACAGTTTTATTGCAAAATGATCAGGGATGACTCAGACAATATCTTGTCCTTATTGTACGCATAGTTATCGTAAATATTTGTGAATATGTGGATGCATAAATCTTTTTGTTCCTTTTTTTCCAAGGGTGCAATATGCTTTTTTTTCCTTCTTCTAAATAGCTTGAAATAAATCAGTAAACTAAATTAGATCCAAACACATTTCCACCCAGTTGAAGACCAGATCGTTTTTGATATAACGTGATACCTAAATCCCTAGAAATTAGAGATGGCGTGCTTTCTTTTTTATCATGGCTGTAACGCTATCTGCCCATCTTCACCCTCCCCTCCTCCACGTCTGTCACCGACTCCTCATCCCTCTCCTCCCACTTCTTCCTCTCTCTTTTCCAGGGCCCTACATCTGAGTAAAGTCTGTAAGAAGACACTCCCGCTGGGACCTCCAGTAGAAACTGGAGCAGAAGAAGAAAAAAAAGGGAATGGATCAATTTGTAAGGCCATGCTGTATTAATGGATTGGGGGATAACCTGCTCTGGAAAAAAGGGGATCTAATGGCTGAGTAATGCACCAAGCTAAAACCCGCGTCTTACTCCAGGCAGGCTCACTCACTCGCCTTTTGACTCCTCTTCCTCCTCTCTGTGTCTAATTCCACGTGACAAAATGGAGCCTGTCTCTGCAGCCACAACTGGACGTCAGCCATGCGGCGAAGCTGTTTGATCTGTGTGTGTGTGTGTGTCTCACACTCTGGCAGAGCTGTTGCAAATTTTTTCACACAGCAAAACTGCACATCTGACCAGTGGAATAAAACATTCATGGCCTGCGAATGCTTTGTCAGAGGTTTCTCTCTCTTAGGGATGCAGGGATGACGGGGATCGGTTCCCCTGAGGGATGGGAGGGGAGGTCAGCTGGAGATGCAAATGTTCGTCTGCCTCTGTGTCCTCAGAGCAAAGGGTAGAATAAAAACCCAACACACTTCGCTCATTACAGGAACAAGTTTTAGTGCGTTTTTTTTTGTCGATTTTGTGTGATAGAATAATGCAAAGTCGCACATAGTTTTGAAATGATGATAAGAAAATAAAAAGACTAAATGGGATCACAGAGATTTATTTCTCTCTTTATGTGCCCTGAAATCAACATTTGTCTGTTTTTAGGTTTCATCATTTCTCATTTGATCTACAGTCGCTGAACACTCTGCTATTGAATTTCTGCTTCAAGCGCCAATTATTATACACAAATTCAAAGAAAGTGAAAAATGTCAACTCATCATACTGTTTTTGATCTTTGGTTGTTAAAAGTAGCAAAGTTGGTGATGCCTTCTTTGCCAGATTTCCCTGTGAAGATAGATTTCAATTTCAGTGGGACTTCCCAGGTTAAATGAAAGACATACAATAAAAATAAATAAAAATATTCCTATTTTTTTTGTAAAGGGCGCCTCTGTTTTTCATAGATTTGGGTTTCTGACGTTTGGATAGGAACCAACATTTTACCCATGCTCAGTTTGAACCTTCTGTCCTCATCAGAATATAAAATTATTAAATCAATCCCAGACTTTTCCATGTCTTTCAGGAAGTGCATACCTATCTGCGTCCTGCCTGGAGGATTCGATTCCCTCTCACTCGTCAGCTCTGAAATGACAGAAAAAAAAAAAAAAACGGCGTCACAGAGACGAATCACATCCTGTTTTATTTATTCGGTTCACCATTGAACATATGCTAGTTACAGTTTATAGCACATTCTCAGAAAACTCATGAATAATTTACTCAAAACAAAATGTGAAATCATCAAAAACTGCATGGAACAGACTTGGTGGAGCCGTCCCAACACAATCCATTGAAAAACGGCCTGTAGTGTTGCTTTACACGGATTGCGGCGCCTCGGTGAAACCAATACATATTTAAATTTAAAAAAAAACAGGTGGCTCGCGTTCAAGAGGAAACAGAAAGAAACAGAAACCATCCACAAGCTCAGCATTTGGCTTTCTGCTCTGCAAACCATTTAAGAAAACAGCTGAGGATGCTGCGCAGCCTGGTCCCTGAACAATTAACAACATAAGCCTGCATTTCATACAAGCTAGAAAAAAAACAAAAAGCAACAGGTAACAGGTTACTGAGATGGTTTGGATCATCACAAGGCAAGTTGTTCAGTGACGAAGAATCTTTTCTGTCCTCGTCACGCTTCTATAGAAACACACATGAACAGGATGGAGGGATTCATCTGAAACTATCAGGTCCTAATTTAATGCTGCATTAGAAAATGTTGAGTTTTTAAAAATAAAAAAAAATCCTACAGGCTTAAGTAGAGGGCGGCTCGTCTTCTCCTGTTTCTCTTCATCTTTGACCCAAAAGGCTTTTTCAATTATAATATGGTTGGAAATGACAGACTTATAAATTATAGTCAGAACAATCAGAGTATTAGGGGCATTAAGGGCACCAATGGGGCTCTATTCAGCTCAGAGTTTGGGTCATTGGCCCTTTAAGACATCGCAGAGTTCAGGTAAAGATCGACGTAAACTACAGGTGAAAAACACAGAATCAGACGTAATGTCAACGACCTGCAGTACAAATTAATATAGGATGTTTTTAAAAATCAGTTTCCTTTGCTGTAAGCATTTCTATTTTGAAGATGACTAATTTCTCATTTGATCCAGAAAGTAAAAAATAAAAAATAAAAAATAGCTAAAGTGAATCAGTAAGTCAAAACTTAAAAAAAAGGTAAAAAAACAAAAATCTTTGATTGCTGGATCTTTAATCTTTGTCTGCTATGCAAGACGATTTTACTTTTACACTGTTTGTCATGCACTAGGTCATTGGAAGCTATTTGTAGGAAAAAGGAGAGTAAAATGACAACAAAACAAGCAGTGCAAGAATGGAAAACTGTTAAAAAGCCATTTCTTTTACTACAAAGTTGCAGGAAATAAAAGTAAGTGATTCTTAGAGCAGGCGATTTACCAATGTTGATAAAAAGGTGGAGATCATTCTCATCCTCTAAGCCTTGAGGATGACGATGAGCTAAATGGAAACCGATCTCATCTGGGATAGTTCTCTGGGGCTTGTCGTTTCCCACGTCGCTGAAGCTCACCTGAATGCATCACGGTCTGTAAACAACCACTTCAGCCCTTTGAAATCTCCTCATTTCCCATTTTATTAATTCAGGGGTGCAAACACATTTTCACCACCGTGACAAAACCAAAGTAGGATTATCATGATCATGTTTACTATCATTTTTCTCAGGCACCCGTCTGCTCTGTCTGCGATGCTCATTTATTAGTCGCCAGTTTTGCGGCCAGAGGCAGCTCGAGGCAAGAAGCCGTAGGAGGATCGCTGCTGGCGTCTGGCCCGTCAATCAGCGTCAGACGTCTGCTCAGCCAGCGAATCTGTCACACAGCGGGGGGCGGAGGGACAACGACTGGCTCGTTCAGACATAAGCCTCAGAAATGTCTGAACCCACACAAATATTCCTGCAAGAGGAAATATTTAAATGAAGCTACATTAAAAATGTCTATTTTCAGGCACAAACCCTCCAAACTGTTGAATGTTTTGTTCACAGAGACTTAATAACTCGTTTTATTTGCTGCTTTGTTGTTGTATTGTAGATATTTAAAGAGTTCCAGCGTTAAATGCTTGTTAGAATTAGTCTTGCAGAGTGAGTTGGCGCATTATTTTGCCACTGCCAGTATTTTACTTGAAAATGGCCTCGAAAGAACAATGTTATCGTTTATAGCAATAACTTCTGGGACAATTTATCATCCAGGCGACTTTTGTTATTGTGACAGGCCTGTCGCAATCTTTTTTTTTTTACTTTTGTAAATCATTGCATTTATTTCCCATTTCCCCGTCTCTTATCCTCATGTCACACCGTTTTTTGTTTTTTTTCCCCTCCTCCGCTCTGCAGCCGGGAAGAACAAAGACAGAGGGAGAGAGCAGCAGCAAAAGGGAAAGTGATGGAAATACAGTCGGAAAACTTTCCAGCAGCTGGTTTTATAGTAATAAGGGACTGCTGAAGAGCTTGCTATCCTTCTGCACCCTCAACACAAGGCATTTATGCAGCCGATTCATTAACAACACGCCGATAGTGAGGAAGGACTGAAAACGGAGCGTTCAGCACATTGCAACATCCAGCAACGCTTTGTAGGTCAGCCTCATCTCCAGCAGCCCATAACCGAGCATTAGTGGTTTTCTGTTTCATCGATTCTGCTCTGAATGCCGCACAGATATCCTGAAGGACAAACCTACTGACACAGACAATAAACGTGCACTAAAGCAGGAGGCCTAATTTAAAAAAAAACAAAAAAACAGTGAATTAGCTTGTGGCTAAAGGAGACAGCAGCAAAGAGGCATTTATGCTGATGAGAAAATTCAGGAAGCAATAAAAGGTCAGCAGTAGAGAGAGAGAGACGCAGCCGACGATCACAACATGCCCGGCTCAACCTTGCAGCAACCTTCAGGGCGGCAGATTAGCGGACCGACTGAAAACACACATTTCACATCCAGACATTAGGAAACATCCCCTTCATAAAACCTATTGTATCTGTAGGCGTACTGCAAACACAAATACTCCAAAACTGCGCAGGAAGCATCTCTTATGGTGAGATTTCAGCAAGAGACTCCAACCAAACTGAAGGCTGAAATACATATTTATGACTTATTTGGCATTTCGCGTTAAGAAACCAGATCTTAGATTTGTTTTCTCTTGAGGAACAGTTCAGTTCCTCAAGAGATATCTTGTGATAACAGGTTCATTGTATAATCGTATAAAGAGTTTTGTCGTGACAGATGCTTTTTAAAAAAAAATCTCATTATACTGGGATATAAAGTATAACTGTGATGGTAGTGCTCTGATGCTGTGCAGTTTCTGAGCTTCCTAAACCGTCTCTGTTGAGGAAGCTCGCCTTCTTCTCTCGTTGGTCCAAACACTTTACAAATCAGAATAAAACGTGAGCATCGGCGAGCGCCCGAAACCGTAAGCAGTCTGTCATGGCGTCTGTAGAGGAAGATCTCTTGAAAGCAGAAAAAGAGGAGAGAACGAAGCGGAGGGCGGTGGGAGTGTTCAATCTCTTGGAGGTGTGTGATGTCACCAGTCCAGCTGCGCTGACCAGATGTGAGAGCGCCGGGCGACAGAGTGATGTAGGGGGTCGTTTTCAGCACAGCTGGTCACCCTGCGTGGCATCCATCCGTCTCCCTCACGCAAACACAACAACCCTTCCCCCCTCTGCTCTGCTCTGCTCTGCGTCTGTGCACCACAAGCCTTTTTTTTTATGGATTACCGGAGCTACGAGATTAATGGAAAAACAATTATCCATATATCTGCAGACATATTTTACTGCATGTCTGGAAAAAGAAGACAAGTGGGTTGCATTTTTTTTTCATGGCGGGACAAAAAGCCATCTTAAGTTTCTAAAAGGGCTAAAACTGAGTTTGGTTTGATTAAAGCAAGAAAAGTTATTTCAAGCAACGTCCAAAAATGAATATTATCTCCATGAAAACGCCGTAAAGCTGAGGATATGGGAGCATGTTTGCGTAGAAGACGAATCCATTACTCTCCGACAAGAAAGCAGCATGATGTCATCATGTAGCCTCCACTCAATGTGACTCATGGTGATGAGGTCACGTCAGTCACACAATGGCTGCTTTCTTCTATTAGAGTTAGAAGCTTGATGGATTATAACAAAATAGCAAAATTAGTTTTTTTTGTTATTATTATTATTTTTTTTAAACAAAGCAAAACAAAAACAGAAATGGTGGAGTTTTTATTCACTGGTCTACTCCTGTCTTGGGAAGAAAGGATTAATAATGGAGTCCTTCCTGATTAGCTGTGGTCGCTAATAAGAAAACACAAGCGATGCTTAAAGAAGATTAACAAAGGGAACCTTTGACCAGAGTGTGATTTCACAGGAAATTAAATATGCCTTACTGAAAAAAAAAAAAAAAAATCACTTCCTAAACATGTTTCTTAAATTACCTGAATGAACAATAAATCAAAAGTAATAAAATTGAATTCATGACAACCAGATTCTCGTCATATTTGCGTCTCTGGGATGTGAACTCTACAAGTGAAACGATACATTACAGGTATCGTTTCATCTGGTGAGTTCTTAGTGTAAAACTGGAGCAACGTTACACTAAAGCCTAAATATTATTCACAGTTTAACGTGACCGTTCCCCTCAGAAGCAATATTAGCTTACTGAGGTGGCCCAGTCAAAGTCCAGACTTGAATCTAATCTGTGCTAAAGATCAGGGTGATGCCAAGAAGGCCTTTCCACGTCACCAAATACATCAGAATACCAGTAGGATTATGGGAAATGTTTGATAATTAAATAGTAAAAAGAGTATAAATAATCTGCAACAAGCTACTTACATTTTTCATGAAGCAGAATGTTTTAAAAATGTATACTTCTTTTACATGAACAATCGACCAAAAGAAAAACTTATATTTTTTAAATATATTTGCCACATAAAGACATGCATTGAAATTCAATCTTCAATACAAATAAACCCAAATCCTTTCCAAATTATAACATTTTTAAGCTCGCAACGCAGAAAAGGTAAACACCAGTTTGCAAAAGCAACGTTCAGAATCAAACAGGCATTCGTGGAGCGTCAGGGTTGCACAAGCAGCTGCATGCCTCCCTCACCTGAGCAGCGTTTCTGCAGGGAGAGGATCTCCAGGTGGAGGCCATGGAGCAGAGTGAGGTGCTCCTGCCTGAGGAACGCCACGCTCCTCTCCACGCTGCGGATCTGGTGAGAGAGGCGGCTTTCCTCACCCATGGCTGCAGGAGTCTGCAGGGACAGAGGGAGAGCAAATAAGAGGCTGACTTCGCTAACGTCCCACTCTGTGAGGCTCAACAGAAAAGAAATCTGTTCAATCAAGGCCACACTGATGCTATAAATAAGGTAGAAAAGACCAGGGGTGAAACAAGGGGGCACTGACCTCACTTTGCTTGCAGGGTTTGTGCATTTTACATGAATTTAGGAAATTAAAGCCAAGGAACTGCTTTAGCTGGACTTTTGGGCACATTTAGGTTTGAAAAAGGCAGATCCTTCTTTTTTTTTTTTTTTTTTTTGGTGTGTGAGGAAAAAGACTTCTGGTTGTTTGATGCTTAGTCGACACAGCCTACTTTGTTTTTTAATCTATCAAGACTTGACCTTCCACTAATCAAGCAGAATATTGTCTGAGAATTCGGCCAGAGTCCCTTGGCAACTTTAAAGGAGCTACAGCCGTCAACAACTCAGTTGGGGAAAATCAGTTGACAGAAAAAAAAAAACTGCAAGTCAACCACTCAACAAATCTGACCTTTCAGGAAAAGAAAGCAATTGTTGAAAGAAAGCAATGGAAGAAAAAGTGCAGTTTGCAATTGACTTAATATATATATATATATATATATATATAAATATATATATATATATATACAGAGCTGTGGAACATGGTTATCTCGTCAGATGAGATCTCTTAACACCCCACACCTCTGAATCCTGCATGATGCTGCCATCATGCAGCGGGGACCCCTGGTTGAACACAACATGGATGAAGCCGAGCTGGTAGAGGAAAAACCCCAGAGGGCTGAATTAAACGGCTCAGCAACACCGAGATGTTCGTAAAGCTTCTTAGGAAGATGAGATAATTCAGACCATTTTTTGATCTCATTTGAGCTAAAGCTAATCTGACGTTCAACTTACATCTTCCTAAAAGTTTGCATGCATTTGATTCCACTTAAAAAAATGTTATATATATATATATATATATATATATATATATAAATATATTATAATTTTTAATATTTTAAAATATATATTATTTTCCCTACTTGACATTTCCACACAAACTTGTCGTTTATTATTTAAAAAATCCCACTGAAGTTTGCGTTTAAGTAACATGGCAAGATGTGAAGATGGTAAATTTTTTTATTCACGCATTTTCCATGTCGACCTTCTTGGTCAATAGTAAATATTTTAAGTGTCTTTCATTCCCTTTATGAAAGCACAGCAACATCACACCGACACTTGAAATTCTGTCATTGTTTTAGTTTTGGTGCACCGAGGTGAGTGACCCCCCCCCTCCCCCTCCATGTGGCCCCCCGTTCAGAAACTTTCTAGGGGCGCCCCTGCTAGTGAATCAAATTAGCAGAGGCTGCAGGATGCAGCTCTCCAAGAAAGACTCGCTTACCTTCAGAATGAGGCTGACCAGGTTGATTCAAGAGAAAATGGCACAGGCGCGTTAGAAAATGGACATGCTGCTCTCCGGCGCTGCTCCCAAACCCTGCGGGATGCGGCTTCCACCGAAACTCCTCTCAGCTGACGCGATGCAGCTCTTCCAAGCGGCATGTGACGCCGTTTATTTAGAGGAGAGAGAAGCTGCGCCGCCCCGTCGCTCCTCCGACAAAGCCGCTCCTCCTCCTCGCAGCGTCCGCGCCGAGCCTCGCAGGGACGAGCATCGATCACGGATGGGATGCAGGACAGCCTGGCGGCGCGCGGTCCATCATTGATACTATTGTTGTTGTCGTTTCCCAGGATGCCTCTGGTCCTTCCTCACCCGCGGAGCGGAACACAGAGCCGCTGGATGGAGCGGAGCTGGGGAACGATGAAAACAAGCCACCGTGATCCGAGCATCGTACGACACAGTGAGAGGGCCAGCTGATTGGAGGAGAGAGGAGCTGACAGCTGATTGGAGGAGAGAGGAGCTGACAGCTGATTGGAGGAGAGAGGAGCTGACAGCTGATTGGAGGAGAGAGGAGCTGACAGCTGATTGGAGGAGAGAGGAGATGACAGCTGATTGGAGGAGAGAGGAGATGACAGCTGATTGGAGGAGAGAGGAGCCGCTAACCCGAGCAGTAAAACTTTCTAAAAGAGAGAAAGGATTATTTTTTTGTTTGTTTCCCACAAATAGAGCTGATATACGTGTCAATCCTTCTCGGGTTCACGGACTTGTTCTTGTGTTTGTTTGTTTTTTTTAAAAGTATTTTTACATTACTAGGTCGTTTTTTTAAAAACAGCCAGTTGTGGTTGTATTTGTGTGTTTGATTGGACCTAAATGAAGTTGATGGTGAGATTTTAATGGGACAGCTGATTAGTTAACAGGTTACAGGTGCGAGGGGAAGGTCTGCTAATTAAAAGGCTTGCAAAGAACTGAGAAATCAAATCTAGAAGAAAACAGTTGAAGTAAGCTAAATAAAACATCAGTAAAATATCACTTTAGAACTAAAGTGAAGCAGAAAAAAAACTAATGTTTTTAAATGTGTTTAGACTTTTAATATTTAATGGTTTTCAGCTTTAGTCAAATATATTTGTATATGCACTATAAATCTACAGCACATGGGTTGAGAATAACCAGCTTATTCTTCAGTTATTTGTCTTGTTATAAAAATAATTAAATGACATAAACTGAAATTTAAGAGGTGAAAATTTTGAATTTTGAGAAATGTGTAAGTTTTTGTCGTTTGTCTTTAATTGTGATTTTTATAAGTAAAAAAAAAAGCATAACATGTACAAAAGAAATGATGCATGATCAAAATCAGTGCTGCTGTCACTTTTTGACATTCTCATACAACACAGTAAATATATGTATGTATGCAGGAGAAAACTCTGAAAATACATGCACGCTTTTCATAGTGCAGAACAAAAGCTAATAATAAAATAACAAGAAATTGGAAAATGTTGCATTTAGTAAGAAATATTTTCACTCCGGCTTCAGAAATATCTGGACCGGGTCGTTTCCGTTCACCTGGGATCCTGTCCTCGGCTTGATGCGACATCCTTCCCATTTTCCTCTGCAAACGTTGGGAAACCAGAGCCAAGTACTTTTTTATCCTCTCATCTTTTATTGTCATGTTAAACAATTACATTATGCATAAACAGGAAATGCAATTACAAAACAAGGTCTGCCAAAACATGAAAAATATAAAACTGTTATATTTACACAGTTACAGTTAAAACACCAGAGTTTAGTAGGAGTGATCTGAAGGTGAAAGATGTTGCTTTCAGAGCTTGGTCTCGATTTCCTCCATTTGCCTTTTAAAGAAAGTGGACAGAAATCACAGAAAAGCTGCACAGCGTTAATCGTCATTGCTCTATTTACATTAAGCTGTAAAAAATAAAATAAAATAAAATAAAAAATTAGTGTACGGGTGAATCAAGAAGATCGTATTGTGGAAAAATAAAATGGATCTCTTCAAGTTTTTAAATAATGGAGCTCAGACGTGGATTAGCTGCGAGGTTTATTGTGTGTTAAGAGAAACACGAGGCTGTTTTGGTAATATGGCAGCTGTACAACCTTTAGACAGAGCATCATCTCATAGCCTGGCTGGAGTTGGAAATTAAAGCCAAGGGGAAAAAAGTAAGTGGCTAGAGAACAGGAAGGAGCCGGAAGGCGGGTCGTTTTGGCTAACGTCATTAAAATAAGAATAAAACTCAACGAGTCACAACTCATTAAAGCACAGAAAACAAACAGTATCAGTGCAGTTTTACAAGATACACTTCAATGTCACCAACCGTCTTCACCACAACTACAAAAGCTGCCCTGAAACAAACAAACTTATATATATATATATTTATAAAAGGCAAATCAATAGGCAAATATTTTCCACATTTTTATGAGATTGTTGTAATCAGCCTCAACAAACCCGGAGTGACACTGAAGACATGTTTATATTCCTAATCAGCAGAAACCTGATTTAAATTTGTAGTTCATTTCATTCTAGCTGCTGTGTTTGTATTCTGGTGATTATTAAAATGTATTTATTTATTTTTTGCGTTATGTTCACAAATTTGATCTGAACTAACATAAAGCTCAATGTTACAGTCATATATATATATATATATATATATATATATATATATATATATATATATATATATATATATATATATATATAAAGAGCATCATCATAATAAACTTTTCTTTTTACAACAGGAAACCTTACACACCACATCAATTAGTTTTAATCCATAACTTATTCGTAGAAATAAATTACAAACATATACAATTGAGCACAACACTGATGATCCAGGAAAGAAAAAAAAATAAAATAAAATAAGCATTCTTGTAAAGGATAAAATGAAAATGCAATGATAAGAGTTGGAAGAGTAGGCAGCTCAGTTCGCTGTATTCACAGATCTCAGGCATGTTTGTTCTCTAACTCAGAAATAATAGCCATTAGGGCTTATCAGCATCCTTCAGATTAAAGGCAGTATGGCACTCATATGTTATAAAATGTTACAAAATACACACGCAGTGGTCTTGGCTGTGTGAGGTCACTGAGGCGACGTTCAGAAATGTCCTGTCTGTGGAGAACGGGGACTCCCGTCTGTCTGAAAGCTCCTACTGCAGACTGAAACCCACTGCTGCAAATAACAGCACAATAATTCTCCAAATGTGAACAACTACTACTAATAATGGTATTTTGCAGCACAGAACACATATTTGCTCCTATTTCACTGGGTTCAAGTGTGTTTACAGATGGAAACAGCAGATCCGGTGATGGAGGAACCAGTGAGTCAAAACCCCTGCAGAGTGTTGGGGGTTTTTTTTTTGTTTGTTTTGCCAATGCTAATTTGTCGGGCAATAATACACAATTCCTTCTAAATTTTTCCTGAATATTCCTTATAATTCAAAGAAATAAATAAAAGCTATGAAAGTGCCATGCTCTAATCCACAATGTTCTGGTAAAATTCTCATTTAATTTGCCTATAAAGTCATTAAAGTTTCATAAAGTCATTTCTGTAGCTGGAAGCGGCTCCAGTGATTAACACTGAAAGTGACTCACTCCATTTAAAATCTCAAAGAAGTTGGCTTAATTTTTCAATTTTAAAATCTATCATTAATGTTTTTATTCTGTCAGTTTTTCTTTCTTCATTACAAAAACGCTGTAGCGCTGACGTGGCTAGCATGCGCCATGCTCTTATCATCAAGTAATTCGATTTATTGCTCAAGAAAGAAATTTAAATTATTGTTTGAAGTATTTATCCTGAAATCATTCCTATTCTAGAAGCTCTACTTCTAGATTAGGGTTAGATGCGCTGCACTCTCTGCATTTACTGTGTAAAAGTTTCTCAATCAAATGCATCTTGTATTTCACTGGGTTGATCTGAGAAAAGTCCAATCTTCATTTAATGCATTCATAAAGGGGGAGAAAAATCACCCATAAAAAACAAACAGAAAATAAAAACCGGGTTCCTGAGCAGTTTGGGGGAAAAAAAGCAAATTTTCTTCTAGAGTTTGAATCCGTAAAACGTTTCGATTTTCCAGACTTTTTTCTTTGTTTTTAAAGGACACAAATCTATTAATGTTTGATTATTTTAATTGATTTCTACATGAATATCAACCTTTACTGTTCACTCGCCACATATAACTGTAATTTTAATACAATTAGATGTGTATTACATTTACAGCACAGATCTAAACTAAACTGAACTAGTTTAGTTTAGTTAGCTTTATGCGTAGTCTGAATGCAAAGTATTGAAAATATAATTCTACAACTTGTGTAGATTTTAAATTCAGCTCAAACTGGAGGATTTGCAAACCAAGTTAAGGTAATAACAGTTTGCTAACTGTGCTCCACACAACAATAAACAATCAAATATTAATTAAATCAATGTGGCATCACATTGATTTAACTTTTATTCAAGGTACTTATGGTTAATATTTTGCACCTTTATATCCAGAATGGCACAAAAAGAGATCTAATCATTGAGGATCTATCTTATACTTGACTTCCTCTGTCTCTGGGGTGTAAAGATGGCAGAATGGCTCATTTCTCTCAGCTACTCTTCAAAACGGTAAATACAAGCCATTCAAGAAAGGGAAATGCGTATTTCTGTTCTCCGATTACACGAAAATCAGTGCTCGACTAAACCTGCCCATATCCAGAGTAAAAATAAAGCTTAAAAACATCTGAGAGTGAGAAACGACAAGGACCAATCAAAGCTCACCATTAGGGAAACGCAGCAGAGACGAGAGGAAATCGTTTCGAGGTCTTTACACCTTTTTAAGGCGTGAGATGACCTGTGGAGAGCGGGCGCTGCGCCTACGTGTTTGATTCAAGTCATTTGAAGATTTTCAGCAGTGATCAACACTGTCAGCAAAAGCGGGAGCTAGCAACCAGGTCTGAGGTAGCAGGCGGTTTTTAATTGAGGACATTTGGTGGAAAACACATTCACCTCTGCAGTGCCAAAGTCAAACCATAAGAGGGCGCTACTGATTCATCTACTCAGTGGGTAAAAGCAACATAAAAAACCTCAACAGCGTAATGCGTACAAAGCATAAACTAGATGAATTAAGTGATATATTTATGATGTTACTAAAGATATTTTACATGTTCTGCTCCCAGTGGCTGCGTGAGGATCTGTGTAAAAAGGTGGTGCTCATCCCCAGCTACATTTCAAGATGAAGCTCAGGTTGGGATGTTAAGGCATTCAGTAACACGCTAACAGGACTTACGCTCTTCATGAGGTTGAAGCACACAAGCTTTAATGCCAAACCCGCAGCTGAGGGGAGGAAGTTTCCTCCGGCGAGGCCAGAGGAGGTCCGGTCACGTTTACAGCACAGATCTCCGTCTCTTAAACGGTGCTGGAACCGAGCCACCGGGTCCTAACGGAGCGCAGTTCTACATCTCCTTCTCCTTCTTGGCCTCCCGGGTGCTGCTCTTTAAAAAGTCGCTCCTGAGCAGCCGGCAGAAGAGGATGATGTTCATGACGGTCATGATGGCCATGCCCACGCTGCCCAGCGTGTAGGCCAGCAGGGGAATGTTGTCCCTGTTGAGCACCAGCCAGCGGGTCATCCAAGCCAGCGTGTTGATGCGGAAAACTACGTACGTGCCCAGGTTGACGATGCTGTTGACGCGGTAGAGCGTGCTCGCCGCCATGTTGGCCATGCGCAGGATCTGCCGGAGGTGGAGGAACACCGAGTTGATCTCCACCAGCAAGGCCACCACCGAGAATCCCACGTAGCGGCACGACACCACGGAGAGGCCGAAGCAGGTGATGACCTACAGGGCGACACACGGACAGGTGGGGAGGAAGTCAGAGTTCCTGTTAACATCCTGCAGGCTTTGCTTTTCTAATGCTAGTTTCACAAACGAAGAAACGTTGGACTGAAGCGCTGACAAAAAAGACAATGATCTAAACACTGAACACAAAAAGTCACACACATCTGCTGACCACTGAAACTCACTGTAATTATATAAAATTACTGCATATGTAGAGCCTGAGCCAAACAAAATAATAACCTTAGAAAACGCTGAAAAAAAGATTTTAAAATTAGTCCTGTGATGGGGAAAAAGGGCAGTAAAGTGGGGATGATGTTGTTATAAATCAGATTATTTACTTTTACACCTGAATCCAAACACAAAACAAGACAAATTAAAGTCTTATAAAGAAACAGTTTAAATAAGAAAAAGCTTGTTGTGTGTCTGAACTGATTAAGCCAACAAACATGAATGGATGGTGTGCATTTCACAGAACAATGTATCCTGATTAGGTTGCAATCTATGACTCTGTGATATGATCCCGGTGGAGGAGGCGGCTTTGCTTTTTATAGTTATGCATTCAAATCCATTGTGGTTCCTCGGAAAGGTCAAAGCTCCTGCCACTCCTTTCTGCTGACCTGTGCTTATGAAAGTCCGTGATGTAACAGGCGGACTACCGCCACCAGGTGGCGCCGACGCCTTGTAAACAGACGACATTGTAAACTCCACATTTTCTGACTGCTGCCTCGATGCTGAAAAGTTGGACAGAAACGGATTATTGACCAAGTCCAAGAGCGACCCGCTACAGCAGCTCAAAATCCACATGACAGCGGCGTTTCCATGGAACAGGTCGGCCGGCCGACCGGCGGCATTCAGTCAGACATCCTAACCACATTAAGAGGGATGTTTGCAGCAGGGATGTTTGCAGCAGGGATGTTTGCAGCAGGGATAAAAGCAGCGATTCAGACCTGTCACTGCAGGCTGACATGCGGGGCAACCTTTACCATGAGCTGCAAGAGCCACTTGTGTAATGCATGCGTGTCCGCTGGGCCGTTACATGTCGCGTCTTGATGGTTAAGCAACAGGACATGTGAGGAGCAGTAAACGTTATACCATACTGCACCTTACATTACGGTTCAAAGGTTTGCAATGAAGCTGCGTGTCGTCTTTCCTGCATAAACCTTAAACATCTAGAGTTCAAAGGTTTGAGTGGAGAAAATGCTGTGGAGATACAGGCACATCGATGCAAGACATACGATACCCGGTGAAAATGTTCACTCTGCAAAACGCACAAGGTAAATCTGAACTACAAGGAAGCACGTTTTTCCATTTACAACGTGTGCAATTAAACTGTTTGTGGCATCATTTAAGTTATACAGCATCATCCGGAGATTTAAACATCTCTTCATTCTGGACAGGGAACGTTTGTGTTCGTGTTTCATGTAAAATCACAATAAATCCCACAGAAGTTTATGTTTAAAATGTGAAACAAATCTAAAAAGTTAAGGGCTTGTTATGACAGTCGCATCTGCATTTGTACCAAGATACCAAGAAAAAACATAGACTCGTCTGACGCTTCCTCACACGTCAAACTCTCGCAGTTAAACGACGCATCGTCAGCAGTCGGAGAGCTGCAGCCACTCAATGAAATGATCCGTCTCATGGACAACTTATGGACAGATGTCGGTTTTCTGCTTTTTCAAAAATAAGTGGAAGCACGCCGCTGGTCAGTCGGTGTCTTGTGACATTCCTCTATGGGAGAAGCAGCTTCGGGCCAGGATGTTATCAGAGTGAGGAAGACAACGGCAGGTTTAGTCATCCGTTGACCCAGCCACCAAACAAGTCACCATCGACCGCAGAAATGTTTATCTTTTGAGTATTACATGGTATCCCTGCTCTGTGTAAAGAGCAGGGATGAAACAGAAAGATGTGGGAAAAGTTTATTTTTGGAAATAATATGGAATTGGTAAAAAAATTTATTAATATATTTAATATAATATATTCAATTCAATTCAGGCTTTATTGTTGTTAAACACAGCATCCTATATGGCAACAGGCAATAAGCAATAAACAATGGATTTTTTCCCCCCCGCCCCCAGCACACTAAATACACAAACATCGTCACACACTGAGGAAAATATGTCTCAGCTCATCGGTTGAGACTCCCGTTTACGAAAGGTCGACCTCAGAGACCAAACCCAGCACACCGACAGTAAAAACATCACGCGAGGGAGGGCTGCGAGTCCAGTTACGAGAGCAACACATCCACGTGCGGTCGGGACCGAAGCAAAGGTGAAGGATCGCACAACTCGGGCCTCACGAGATTTCATTCCGCTCCGTCCAGCTGAGGCCAAATATCTCCAACCGCAAAACCCAACCAGATCCAACGTCTCATCTTGTCTACGCAGATTGAACAAGACCGAACACGAGCCTGCAAACCCTTATACAATCCAGAGACAGGACGATTTGATAACATATCGAGTTGGTATATAATGTCGTTGATATGGATCAGCTTCCTATGCTTTCTTAAAAAGACTACATAACATGTTTTCCTCCTCTTCGGTGTTATCTTTATGCAGCTTTATTGCCGTTTTTACTGTGGAAGTTCTCCAATTCAACAAATGCCAATAAACACAGATAAAGTGGCCCACAGAGATAAAAGACCCTTAACTTAAGTAATATGTCACTTTTTCAAGGTCTGTACACAAGGGGAACCATAAACCTTCACCTGCAGAAAAACTTTGAGGAAACGTCCTTAAAAACCGAACCCGCAGCCTTCCCGGCGCGTCCACCATTGTGGGGACAGAAATAGAGATGTCAGCGTTGGTGTCAGCGTCAGCACCGAGCGCCGAAGGGGGCTCAGAGTAATCCCCCCCGCGAGCCGCTGGGTCCATCATGACGGGATTGATTCAGCATTAGGTGGATTTGGCAGCATGACGCTCTGCTGAACATGACTTTCACACAAAAGCCCCGAGACTTTAATAACCTCGGCAAACACAAGGTAGAGAATAATTGTGAAGTTAAAAGAGAATGATGTGTGAGTTTTAAAACTTTTTTATTTTATAGAAGAAAATCTGAAAAGTGTGGCGTGCGTTTGCATTCGGCCCCTCTGAAGTTTTAGATCCACATTTTAGCGCAGCTCTTCTGGGGCACGTCTCCACCAGCTATCAAATTACTAGTCACATAGTTATTCATTTGTCATTGTGGATGAACCCAGATCAACATATTTCAACAAAAACAATTTACCTTTTTGTTTTGCTTATCAGTACAACACAGTATTTGTTTACAATAAGACTACATATAAGCCCCTTTTCTTCTTCTCCAGAAAAACAAAGAGGCATATTTGTTCCCTGCATCTTCCTCCCCGTGGGCTCAATTAGTTCTTCCTCTAAACCTTGGTGAGGGACCTCCACTTTCAGGGAAAACACCTCCACCTGCAAGTGGAGGGCCCTCGTGAGTACACAAGGAGAAAACATTGGGTGTGAACTGTCGGGGTTAGAAGTCAGACAAATTTCAAACTTTCAGCATCTCAGAAAAGAGCATTTCTCTCCACCAACAGCTCTGCCTCACAGAGACACATGAAGAGAGATGTCTTTGCAAAGAAAGGTGATACCTAGACTGCATAAAGTGCTCTATGGAAGTACTTTGACAATAAATACCTCTTTGTTTGAATTTTGAATTCAAACAAAGAACAAACCTACTCCATGCAGCCTCGTCACTGCAGTTGTGTTGGTCTGTGGTTAAAGGTGGGCTTCAGTGCAATATAAGTAAAATAAGAGCAAGAGTTAAGCTAATTTCCAGAAAAGTGGAAAATATTTAAGACAATCTGCAGCCCATCCCAACAACGGACATCCGCAGTTAATTCACTCCAAGATTGGATAAAGTAAAGCTTAAAGGCACTCAAGGCTCTGCAGGCCTCAGTCGGGCTGTTAGCAGTTAAAGTGCATGACAGTACAAACAGAAAACAGACGGACAAGTATGGCTCATTTTCAAAGGTCGCTGGGAGAAAACGTCTCTCTGAAAGGAATCTGGCAGCATGACTTGCAAAGTTGAATCTAAATGAACCCCAGGATGTCTGAAACTCTGGCTGAAATAGAGCTTCTGTATAATTGCTCACCATATGTCAGTCAGGCAAACGCTAAAAGCATTTCAGCTAAGGAGCATGGTGGTGGAGGCGTAGTGATTTGGGCTCGTTTTGCATCACATGACTCAGGGCTAAATGCTCCTGGTGGTTGCACCTGTTCAGCCACTGCTTCTCCCCCTGACGAGTCATCATTCTCACACTGGAGTCGGTTGGACACGTTTTACCGCAACTCAGACAAAATCCCTGATCAATGATGCAAGAGTCACATGTGTGTTCCTTTGTGAACAGCAGTACTTGTCTCTCACTCTTTAACGGTGACAATGATGCCAAAGAATATTTAGGAAGTCAAACCAGTTCCTCCGTTTGAAAATGTGTGATTCGATGCCGTCAGTGGAGATTTTCAGGTTTGGGGAGAGACACAAGCCTTTTGTTCGACATGACAAGGCCGAACGCTGGATGATAGAATCGTAGAGGAACTCGCAAAGCAGTTTTTGCTCTTTTTTTAACTAGTCCTTGTAAGTGCAAAAAGAAAGAAAAACATACACTGGCTCTTAAAGCTGTAACAGGAGCAGAGGTCAGAGGTGTCAGGGTGTTAGCAGACATGCATCAGACAGGTGGGAGGGTGGAGCCGACAGCCGCCTCCTCCTGCTGCAACCCTATTCAAAGGTAATGAAATACTTGAGACATTTTCGCATGTGGTCACGCAACGACCGCAAATGTTAATGTAATGTATTTTAGAGGAGCAATGAAAGTAATGAATTACTGTGACATGGAAGGAAGCTGACACGTTTCAACAGCCTGTTGTGTGTGTGTGTGTGTGTGTGTGTGTGTGTGTGTGTGTGTGTGTGTGTGTGTGTGTGTGTGTGTGTGTGTGTGTGTGTGTGTGCGCGTGTGTTTTCAACAGCCTTGATTTAAAAGCTTTCAGACCTGGCTTTTCTGTTCTTGTGGTTTCAAGTTTTTATCACTGTTGAGGATCTAGAGATTGAAATTTTAATCCATTATCCTTTTGTAAAACTGATCGTGTTCGGACAGATTGGACGGAGAGCTTCTGTGAACATCAGTTATAAAGTCTTGCTTAAAAATCCTGACCGGATTAAGGTCTTGACCGCTCTAAGGCCAATCTACTGTAGACGAGGTTTTGTCCCAAGATCACTCTGCATTTAGCTCCATCAACCGTCCCATCAAATCTAACCAGCTTCCCTTTCTCCGCAGAAGAAAAGCTTGTTTCATGGTGGGTACGGCGTGTTCAGAGCAAGCCTGTCGCAATCAATCAACTAATTGCATGCATAATTTGAAATGAGCTTGACGATTTCTATTTTTAAAGAGCAATTTTGTTCACGCAGTTCTCACACACCATTTCATTTAAGGCTTCGGTTGTGCTTGGTTTTTATTTCCATTATTAATTCTTCTGTACAAAATTAAAGTTTATTGGTCTTTGAGAGGCTGAACTCGCAATATTATGCCTTTATAATTACACATCTTAAAAACGATCTCAAAACAACATGATTGTTAATTGTAATAATTTGTGTGACAATATATAGTCCAGCAAAATTTGTTCTTGTGGTAGGTCTGGTTCAGAGTTATAGTTCTCTGCCACAGAACACATTTTTACACATTTTTACATCTCGACCAAAAAAGTTCAGCTTTGGTCTGATCTGATCAGAGCAGCTTTCTCATCTCAATTAGTTTTTCTTTCTGGTTAGAATAAAAGATTAAATAAACCTGAAAATCCTTCTTGGGTTCTTTACAATTTCATTTCACATAGCCAGGGGGTTGTTACATCTGGTAAAATTATTTTATGGTTTATTTCGAAGATGTGAACTTAAATGCATAGTGATTAGGTTTTACATTTGTGTGCGCATGCAATGAATGGATTGATTATTCAGGGCACTAATGCACTTCGCGTCGGCTTTCTGCCAGGTTGTTCTCAGCACATTACACCGCTACAGTTACAGGACAGGAAAACGGTTCTTCACAGCAGGACCACAGACAGACAGGAAACTGTCCAGTAAAAGTAATGAATAGAAAAGCAGTAGGAAACTCCGTACAGAGATGTCAGCCACGAGGTGACAGGCAGGCAGGAGGGTGTGACATAACGACTCTGCAAGAGAAAAATGAAGAGAAGGAGGTGGAAAACGCCAGCAAAGACGACAGGCAGAGCGAGTCCAGAGTTCCAGAAGAGACAAGAGGTTATCTTGGGGTCTTAAATGCTATCATGAGGCCAGTCAGATGACTGCTGCACAACAGGCCCCTTCAGAGCCTCTCTCGTCACACACATCTGGTGAAAACCTCAAGAACGTACACAAAAACACTCTTACTACAATAAACACGGTCGATTAGAACTGCGTGGCTTTTCATTTAGAGGCGCGGACCGGCTAATCAGATGAAGGCAAAGCATTATTTTTAGTCTTCCTGCAGTAGGGCGTCTGTGACTGAATGGTGACGTTTTCTCTCTTTTTTTTTCTTTTTTTTATGAATGAAGCAGAAAGGAAGTGAGTGTGAAAAAAAAAAATCCCTCAAATATTTCATCACTTGTTATGAAAGTCGAGAGACGCATCTGGACAGAGATTCGTACCAACAACAAAGCTCTTGACACCAGATGAGGCTCCTCTCCCTCATCACATGCTTCACACACATTTTTCATGTTAACACTCCAGATGTTTTGAAGAACAAAATGGTGGGATATTGAACCATCAGGGTCTGATTATACAATTTCATATAAGCTTTTTATTTTTTATTTTTTTAATAAAATACAACAAGCTGAATTTGTCAGGACAGTGCTGCGGCAAACACCATTAATATTTCTTTTCTTGGCAGGATATTTATGACTTCAAGTTGATTTATTGTGAGAAGATTCCTGTTTAGATAGTTTATATGTTTTTGGGAGCGCGCTGTGCCATGATGCTTATTCAGTAAAAGAAAAAACAGCAATTTGTTGCATCTCTAATAAAAGAGGTATCCATCAGTCATGAAACCTGTAAAAGTAGCGCACTGCATGCATGCAACATAGCTCTGGCTTTTATACTTTAGAGCAACATTCGATTCTTTTTCTTCTTCCGCTCTTTCATTTGGTTTGTTATTTTATTTCCTTTTAATTCCTGCAAAGCACTTTTGCCTTGTTGCTGAAAATTTGCTATATAAATAAAATTACCTTTACCTTTAATGAAGGAATTCAGATTTTAAGCTTTATGCCACCCAAACTTGGAGCAAACATTACAGTTTTTAACTCATAGACTCAGTATGGGTCTTTTCAGAGATAAACAGTGACATTTTTTATTTATTTTTTTTCTGCCAACTACATAATTTTGATGTGAGGTTATTCCTGCGTTGTGCTCTGAGGTACTGGCACACCCATCGGCACTCCTTTAAACTACATGCTGTGACCTCGGCTCATCCTGCAGCAGCTGGATTTCATCCAAGTTTGTCTAACATGTCTTTTATGCCTGGGTTCTCCGTCATCAGGTGTGGCGCCATGCTAAAACACACCCAGTTTTCCAATCCCACTAATAGATGGATGGAGGTATCCACACAGCTTTCCTAGTTGCTATGCCAACAACAACAAATAAAACCTCCCTTCTTTAACTTTTTGTTGTCCTTTAGGCTGGTGTGGTTCCTGGTTTGACGCTTCTTTATGATTTTTTTATCCGTTTGGTGCCAGGCTTTTCCCTGCATGTCTTCTGTGGGACACTCTGCACATCAGTTCTCAAACGCCCTGAGGGTATTTCACTTGTTCTTTGAAAACCGACGACTGGCAAAATTCTTTTGACATCTGCTAATTGCAGAAACATCCATTAGCAGGACGTCACTACGATTTGCTACGGTTTGTTCCCTACGTCATAGAAATCAACTCGTTCACATGAGCATCAGAGCCTCTGGCAAAGAGCAGCCATCCATTTTCTCACACGCTTATCACTAGTGAGGTCATGAGGGGTGTTGGTGCCTAGCAACGGGCGAGACGCGGGCTACACCCCGGACAGGTCGCCAGTCCATCGCAGGGCAAAGAACATACAACTTCAAATAAAATCTGCCAAATTAAATCATGTACTAAAATGAATAAACTTAGGGCATGTAGGGTAAAAGGTTGATTACAAGTTCAAAACTGAAGTAGGTTGAGCTGAAATGTCAGGTCCAAAATGAAGGTGTGACTGGACTAATTGACTGGAGAACCTTTGGGTCGCATTGCTCTGGGTGTTTAATGTGTATGAGAGAAAATTTAAGGTTAAAGACGCCAACACTTGCACTTTACTGTCCGACAAATTACAGAATTATGGCTTTAAATTATCTTTCAAACTCCCATCCAGTCTCTTATGCTTCCAATTCCCACTTGTGTTCATCTGATCATAAAAGTCTTTTTACAATAAAAATGTAGAGTTTGGTTACTTTATTGTAAAAAGTTTGATTTGCACAAAACCGACCTACTCAAAAAAATCTCAAACCTCAAAACGGTTCTCCATCAGCAGAAACAACGACATGCATAAACATGTGGTTGTTTTTATTTTTGCTCCTTGGACAACCGCAAAAATATTTCTTACCCCACGAAAACACAAATTGCTCAATGTGACACAATATGAGAAAAAAGAAACAACAAAAACACACATTTTCATCCAAACCAGCTCCAGAGATGTATGTAGTATTTATAGGGATGGCAGACGCTGCAGAGTAGGTGTTCGGGCGAGAAGGAGAGAAAATGTTTGGAAGCCCGACCAGGACCCGAGGGCGGAGCACAATACGGCATGTGTTGCATATGGCGGTATATGGGCGGGGTGAGGCACATTCTACATCTCTTTTATGGGTTTGTGGGAGTGTGAGAGGCAGAAATGTGCATTGTTTTCAGCTGCAGCAAATTTCTCAAATCCTTTTCAGCACTTTCAGTCATTGTAGGTCCCCGCGTGTAAACCTGAGTTTATTTCTACAGAAACTGATGTGCCTGCTACTTTGATTTTAACTGCATTTCAAGTGCTTCTCTCAATTATTCATCATTTTTGCTGCAGAAAAATGAGTAAAAGCAAATAGGTGAGCTCCTTTGGATACCTCTTATATGGTTCAAGAGAGAGGTTAGGTGTGAGGGAGTAAATCAGCCCAGTTATCTTAGTCTGCTTAAAGACAGTGCAGCTGGGTTAATATTTAAAGACGTGCATCTGTTATCTACCCTTGTTTCATAAAGCTTTGTTTGAAGACAATCCGGGTGGTACACAAATGCAAAGCTAGTGGTCCTGTCCGACAGTGTAGCAATCAGAATTGTTTTCAATTATTTTCATAAATGGTTAACATTTGGAACGTGGATATTAACATAGGTATGAAGCTTAGATAGAAATTGCTTCAAATATGAGGAACTGATCCAGAAAACTAAAGTGAAAAAAGAGAGAGAAAGAGAGAGCAAAAAGTTGAGAAAGAAACTTTTTGATTTACACCAGGATTTTTCCATAAAAAAAAAAAAAAAAATACTAACATTTAACAACATATTGCTCCTATCTGATTTTAACTCTGTTCAATAAAATGCCAAAGATGGTGCAGTTTTGTCCGGTTGTACAGAGCAGAGCGGCTTGAAGGACCACTGTTGTGCGCTCGAGTCAGGTCAGCTCAATCTGCTGTTTGTGTTTTTCATATTTCAACTGGAATAACAAAAAGGAGCTCCCAGCAGCTTGTTATATGTTAACACAATGTGGTGAAGAAACCCTCATTCCAAGAGCTGTGGCTCACCACAATGCGAGTCAACAAGGAGGAGCTTCATCCCATAGTATGTAGACAGCTGGAATTATATGGATGCGTAGGACAGCAAAAACTAAACACATAAATACTAAATGAACAGCTGGAGATGGCGAGATGATGCAGAGCGCTGTGCAAGGAAAAGAATAAAAATTACTACAGATTGTAAAGTCTGCTCGCTTTAGAGTGAAATATAGAGATGAAAAATCACTCAAGATCGAAGAAGAAGCACCTGAAGTTATTTAACCCCAAAGAAGGTTTATTGCAAAACAATCCATGTAGAAGCTCAGCACATTTAATGCTCCAACGGTTTCTCCAGAATTAAACATAAAATGTCACTTTCAATGCCCAAAACTATTCAGGTCTTCAGGACAAACACCTTCAATGCTAAGTAAGGGCTCCATTAGCTGACATTTAATTAGCAAATCTCCTCTCCTCATGGACAAACGTCTCCAGTTCATTAATAATATTGGGTTTTCTCACGGCAGTCGTCTTAATTCTTTGCTTCCTCCCATGACTGGGTTTCTATGGTGTCTACTGGGACGAACCAATGATGCTTTCTCACAGATAACTGACATTTTTCCCTAAGATAGCCTGATACTTGATTGAGTCTCTCTTGCTCCTCACAGGTTGCAGGTTCCCCAGTGCCAGAGAAAGCAAAGCAGACCCATAGCATCACACAGCCACAGCCGTGCTTCACTGTGGGTTTGCTGCTCAGCGTGTTCTTCAATGTTTCTCCACTTTGGCTTATTTATAAGCCAGGAACATTCAAGGTGTTTGCTGTGTTGACGAAAACTTTTCCCTTTCTGTGCAGTGAACTCTCTACTGTAACTCAATGATTATCATTTTGAGCCGTATTTGTAACATTCAATGAAATGTTACTGTCAAACCTTTACATTTAAAGTATGTCTGAAGTCTTGAATTTCACTAAAATATTATTATATGTTTTATCTATGTAAGGTTCTAATTTTATGCGTCCTTCCATAAATTTAAATTACATTTGATTGTTTTAAATGTGCAACAAAATGGACAAGTTCAGCTGTTCGTGTAGTTAGTTTATTATTTGGATTTTGCCAACAAGCCTGATTTTGAGTGAGGGGCTAAATCATTTTAGGAGGAACTGCAAACGGGAAGGAGAATGAACAGCATCACGCGATACATTGTACAAATATAACAAGTTAGCAAATATAAAGACTAAAGACCAAATAAGCCTTCAAAGAAATTTTATATTATGGAAAGTTGTGTTTTTTGTTTTTTTTTTTTAATTCTGCAGGACGTAACATGAATGCAGGAGATGAGGCAATAAAAAAAAAACGTTAGAGCAATTCTCGTTAATCTGGTTCCTCGGGTAAAAACGTGAGCAGGGATCCGGCTTCCAGTAACAAACCAACAAGGCTTGCAATTCCCCAATGGCTACACTCCTCACACAAAGAGAGAAATATGAATCTATTTCCATTCCCCGTAAACAGAACTGCTTTGCATTCATACCTGAGGCTGGTGTCGAGCAGAAGAAGCAGATGAAAATCGGATTACTGGTAAAAAAAAAAAATAAACAAAACACCTAAGATTGTTTCTAGGTTACGAACACACGATCGGCCGGATTCTTAAAACGCATTTGCGATGACATCACCGTTTACCCAGAAAGAAGAACAAAAATGTCACGGCGCTGTCACCTTTGAGTTTCTCAGCAAGATTTAAGAAAACAACGTGGCTAAATAAAACTTATTCTAACTACGTCATCATTCCCAGACATTGTGGATCATAAATCACTCTTGAAAAATACATGGCTATTCAGAATAAATTAGTCACTTCCCTCAGGTATTTCAAAACATCTCTCTCTTTTTTTTTTTTTTTTGATGATGTTAAAAAAGCTACTTTTGTAACCAGCCCCAAAAACTTATGTAATTCTAAATTAAGTTGAAGTATTAGAAATATAGTAATCAGCATCTCACAGCCTGTAAACTGCTTTAGCTTCAGAGTAGATGAGACAGGCATGAGAAGCCGCTGACCTAATTAACCCAGAGTCCAGATTTTACTGCTTTAGCAACACATACATGTTATAACACAGTTACGTCGTATGCAAACACACAACATAACTTAATATGGATGTTGCTGTGAAATGTCCAATCGTTGCCTGTAAGCAGGAAAACAGAGAGCAGAGGGACAAAACCGATTTGTGCCGTTTCTACATGATTCGATTTTTCAAAAATAGGAAAATTAGATATAACTGCTGCTACTCACATGCTTCCCTCTTCCCTGTAATTGGCCTCTTCATGGAATCGCTCTTCCTATATTTTTGTTTTATTTACAAGCTCAGTATTTACAGGAGGAAACCCGGTGCCATTTTTTACCCACTGTATTACGAGGCCATGTTTCCACCCCAAACATTTCTGTGCTTAAATGGGATTGTATGTGATAAACCAAAAGAAAGTACAGGTTGAACAAAAATCGTATAAAGTTTTCCACAGGTCTTGTATGACCTGAGTGCATCCAAATCTGTTAAAGAATCTATCTTTCTAATTCAAATATGTCACGTTTAGTTTATTGGTGAGCAGGAAAAAAGGATTAAATCAATAAATACTTTTTGATTTTATTGTTCAGCTTACAAATACTCTTGACTTGATCGTTTTGGCCCACTTGACAAAAAGCTTTGATACATTAGAATGTTAATTGGGTCATGATGGCCCAATCAAAGCAAAGATTCAAATTCATTCCTGAAAATCTGAGGTAAAAATCTAAAACTTGCACTAACTGAGACTCACCGTCCAGCTGACTAAACCTGGAAATGTCTTCTAAAGAGAAACGGAGAACATTTTAGGCTCCAGATGTGCAAAGCTGGTAAAGACGTACAAGAAAATACATCAAATCATGGTGTTTATGTCTATTTCACAATGTTCTCAATGTACTTTGAATTAGTCATTTAAGTTAAAAATATATTTTAAAATACATCAACGTTTGTGTTTTGGCACTGCATTCTGAATGAATCAGCTTTATTGTCTGAAGTCTTTATTCTATAAGCATCATCACTTCATAGCAGGAAACATTTAGCGGGTTAATTGCAACTTCTGTTTGATTTATTTATATTACCTATAGATTTTCATAATCCTACACTTAATTTTTGTTACTCTATGAACCTTGAGAGTCTGTATTGTTGGCCACAAATTAAGATTTTTGCAAGACATATATTATTTAAAGAAAAGCTACCTGACCTTAACATATGCTTTCCGATATAGGAGGTAAGGCCGCAAGAAGAAGAAACTCTATTTCTGTTTCCAGGTCTTCCTGCTTCCTACATGAAGCACAGTGTTATGCTACACAGGAGCTGAGGAAGAAAAAAAAAAAAAAACTTTCCATGGAATATTCGACTGTTATTTCTCCTGGACTGCAATAACAGCGATCAGCAAATCTCGCCTCAGACCACATGCTGGTTCAGTGTTTGCTTGTAAAACAAGCCCAACTCTGAGGAGGTTTCAGACATGAAGATTCAGCACAGCCATCGTTCCATGCAAATTCCGGCAAACAACGTAAACAGGGAGTTTAAAGGGCGACAACACACATTACGGGATTACGGTTACACGATCCGGTTCAAACAGGGAGTGGCCATGAGCAGGAGTCAGCCGAAGCTTTAAGGTACTCCGGCTGCTGCCTTTAAAATGCAGCCGCAGTTTTATAAATCCTCAATGGGACACAATGTTCCAACAGTGTGAAACAGAAGTTGGAGCAAACCTTTACAGCTTGTGCTGATTGTTTATATATTTATTAGAAAAAAAGTTTTAAAAAATTTTTTTTTTAAAAAATTCCACAGTGCTGACACAGATCCTAACATTTTTCTTTCACCACCAAATTTTCCAGGTTAGCTTGGCTGCTGACTGCATGACAAGCTGGGTTTTAATTTGTTTTGGTTTGAACTACTGGAAATTAACACTACAGGAATGTTTGAGAGTAACTTACCAAATGCATAACAAATTAATGCAAAGAAAGAAAAAAATTTGTTTTTAAAGCATGGAAAAATGAAGTGCATCTACATAGAGACATGCACGAGATTCATGGAAATGCGTTCGCGCTGAGATCCAGCAGTTGACCTTGCAAGAAAGCATGAATGAGAGATGGTACAAAAGGGTAACAAAGAGGGCAAAGAGAGACAGAGGGAGCTCTCTGAGAAGCCCACAGAGCCATGAGGGACGGGTCTCCATCCCTCCCACGCTCTAACGACAATCTGAAGCCAGCTGGCCGCGCCAAAAAAGCCCATTCACAAGTCTCCCCGGAAGTCGGGACGAGGAAGGTCCAGACTTCCAGAGAAAAGCAAGAAAGCAATCGTCTTCGTGAAGCTGTCAGTTTTTACAAGGGCATCGCTGGGGCCAGTTTTCCAAACAAACACATGGTTCGCTTCTTAAAGACAACAAACTGCACTCAACTTCGCCAGCGGGGACTTTTCTGACCTCAGATTGATTTAGCTGAAACTTATGACGCACACATTTTAATGGCAGGAAGCTGCAGGTTTCACACCAAACTGGCCTCCTACCTGAACTGGTCAGACATTCCCATCATCTTCATACTTGCACCAAAGTCAGAAATGTGTGTACCTAAGCGTAATCTAACCTTCTCTTTCTGATATCTTGGCTGTTTTCTTTTGATTCTTCCTTAATGAAATGCAAGGAAGTAACGTGTTTGAGGATTTGCTCCAAAAAAACAAACAAAAACAAAACAAAAAAAACAACTGCAGGTCTTTCGTCCATTCCACTCAAATGCGAAGTTTACAAACCGATGACATCATCTGAACTTCATCAAACTGCTTAAAGTCACATTATTCTCACTGTATGTAAACTTCTGACTTTGGAAAAAGTCATGTTTTGTGGCTTTTAGGAAATGGTAATAAATTTGTTTCTTAGCAGATCTAAAACATGAACTTAGTCTTATTAAATATCAGACTTGAATAAGCATTTTTTGATACAGTGAATGTCAGCGTGTAGGGAAGAAAAACCAAACTATTGTTCACCAAATGAGACTCATCATGTTGCAGTTTTGGTGTTTTATCAACTCACTATTGGGTCCAAGCAACAAGCAGGGAAGAAAAGAGGACAGATTAAAGAAGAGGAGCAGAAAAAAAAAAACGATGCAAAAAAGGGATGGAGCGAATGAAGGCAGGAAGTTCAGTCAGAAGGATGCAGACGCAAGTAAGGAAGGAAACGAACAAATGGGTGAGGATGCAAGGAAAGAAGGGCACGAGGCAGTAAACCACAGACACAAGGAAGGAAGGAATAAAAAATGTTTTGGAGCGGCGATAACAGCACGGCAACAGCAGAATCACGATCGGCATGGCCTTGGATGTAGGTCACAAAACCAAGAGGTGGAAAAGTAAATTCACACAAAATCCTTGCCTTAGGTCATTTCCACAGTTATTTTCCTCAGCGTAACCCAATTCCTCCACCAGGAAAGTATCTAAAACGTCAACATGGCAGCGTGCTGAGGAACCGCCACGTGACAAAAGCGGCTGACTTTCTCTGGAATCTGATAACTAAAGAGTGGTTAGAGCAACGGGAAAAACTGGGCGAGGCTGGGTGGAGTTTAATGTTCCGAGTGTGTGAAAAGAGACTGAATGGATTGAGGGCCGGCGAGACTGTCTTTTTGTTCCTAGAATATTGTTTGTTTATTTTAACGCTGCATCTGTCAAGAGCGGCATTATCTAATTTACACATTGGGTAGCACAATGTTGAAACAATAAGGGCGACCTGTGAAAAAGACATTGCAACACCATAAGGCATTTTATCCCAAGTTATTTCTCAATGGCTGAGAGACCTACCACGACGTGGTGGAAGAGAAGCTCCCAGGATTCACTCAGCTTCTGGTTGCACACCATGTCGAGGAAGTCATAGATGAAGTAACCTGTTGGGACAGAGAAGGTTCGGCCAAGGTTAACGCCACCAAAGAAAACCAAAAACACAAGCTGTTTTGACGCAGGCAGCTCGGAGCTAATCGAGTGCATTGGGAGGCTGTTAGGGGGGAAGCTGTCATGACGGCAGCGATGGCAACCAGGAGACTTCCTAGAGAGAGGCTATTCATATCCACCACCCGCTTCTCGCCACCAACTGTATCCATGGAGACCGCTTTTACGAATACCGGGGTGAAGAAAAAAGAGAAATTGGTGTTAGGAGGGCCAGGGAGGAATGAAGGGACTGAAGGCTTTGGTGACAGGGGAAATTTGACAATTTAAGCGTGATGTGGCTGAAAAGATTGCGAGAAAAACCCAAGAAAAGACAACACAGCCATCTGATGCCACAGAGGTCACATGTTTCTGCTACCTTTGGACAGCAGTTGAAGAGTGTCCAATGTCCAATGTATGCCATTGTATTAAAAATGCATGCTTATAAAACCACTAAAACGACCTTTGGCTTAAATTTCTTCCAATGAAACGCAAGATAAATATATAAGCACTGTAGCTTTAATAACGAGTCCTGCTTACCTGTCCTATGAAATACAACACATCTACTTCAAAGTCGTAAAAAGGACTTGACTCTTTGATTCTTTATTTTGTTTTTGACTAATGCGACCTGTATCTGATCTTTTCATTACTGTCTGAACAGCAAAGGTGGGATTCTTTTTGAATCCAACGTAAATCTTTATGAATCCAACCCAAATCCAACAGCGGACGACAAATTCAAATATGTACGCTGTACTCTACCGTTAGCCTCCATGTTTACTTCAACAAACACACCGACGTTATTGCGCCCTCTACTGCGCATGCGAGACACTTTTCAGGTCGTTTGCCCGTTCACACTGCAGAACACATACAGGTCGCATATGTTTGGAAGTGTGAACGATCACGGCAAAAAAATAATAATAATAATAATCAAATTTGACAAAAAAAAAAAAATCGGAATTGGGTAAGTTCGAGCTGCAGTGTGAACGCAACCCAAGTTAGCAAGAAGCTAAAAGAGTTAAAGTGCCTTCTGGCTCAGTATCTAGGACGTTTGGCTAATGAACAGGCTGAGGTTACGATTACATTACTTTTCAAAGATAGAAGACAGTAAATATTTTTTTTACATTTACTTTGTAGATTCAGCTAAATTTAAACAGTATTTATTTCAGGAAAACAGTTTTTAAGCCCCTGCTCCGATTTTGAATTTCATCATGGAATTTAACACTTGGAGTTTAATTTAGAATAAAACTTTGTTCCTAAAAATATCCACAGCTGACAATGACTCAAAGTTAGAAATATTACATTATAAAAGAATTCTGTGCATGATTATCATACCCACATGCCATGAGAGTTTTTAACTTTTTTTTTTTTTTTTTTTTAAAGTGACCTATATTTAAACAGAGCACGCAGGTGTGGCTACTTAGAGGAGAAATACAAAAACAGACATCAATTTTGTCTTCTCAAAGGTGAATATTTGTTTTTGTGCGATCTGGGATTGAAGCCAAACTACAGCCAACTCTGTATACAGGGCAACAGAAAAGCTGGAGTAAAATAGATATATGAAGCAACTCCTTTTTCCTTTTCATGACACTTGAGATTTCTACAGTGGTCAACATATTTACACAAGAACCATGCGCACATAATCGGGGCTTTTCTTCCTTAAATAGGTTAGTCAAAAACCACATGGGTTCAGGCAGATAAATGACTCGTACGATGACTGCTGGAATAACGGGGAAACCCGATTGGGACATCAGCCTTTCACCGACTGTGCAACCAATGTTTTTCTGTTTCTCCAAGTATGAATAAAGTTGCCTTTTTACTGCATCACATGTACTTTAACTTAGACTTAAAAAGAAGAAGTGCTCAGTGTTTGTTAGAAAATTACATCCATGCGCGCCATGTGATTCTGCTGGTATAAATTTTGCACAGTCTCCAGGTTGTAATGTGTTAGTTTGGCTTGTTTTTCCTCTCTCAACTCAAACAAACAAACAAAAAAAAAAAGAGAGAAAATCAGATCAGCCTGCTTGGACAAATCAGGCACCATTTCTTACTGGTTTGATCCCAATAATTTTATGTAATTCGACGCCCTACTCAATGTGTACTAATTCCAATTGATATCTACCGGCTTCAGGTTGCTTTTTATTAACTGAAAAGAAATGTGGCAATGTGTCTCAAATAAATATAATATACAAAGACATAGGCTTTGATATGAAGTGCTCATGTTTCAAAAGGATTTATTGATAAAAAGCGGGATTAGAATCACAATAAAAATGAGCGCTAAGATAAAAGTTTTAAAAAAAAAATAAAAGTTTTTCACTAAAAATTTTAAGAATAAATTTGATGGAAAGTTTGTCGCGAATTGTAGTTTTTAAAGAGAAGCTGGAATCAGCCAAACAGGAATCAGCAGGTCAGAGATTCAAGGAATATTGTTGATCTGTAACCGGCCAGAAGATCTCTTGACCTCTGCCCTTCCACTTCCTCTACATATTGAAAAATCAACAAGGGTCGGGACATTTTGTCCTAAGTATTGGACAAAGTCCCCACTCTCCGAAAGTAGAAGTCTTTAGCTTCTCCGAAAGGAGAAGTCTTTAGTTTTGTGACTGAGAAGTTCTCCGCTTGATGAAAACATTTAAGCAAATATGCAAAAAGAAAAAAAAAAAAAAAAAATAGAGGTTTCAGGATCACGCCACTTTTCTGATGAGAGCCAAGAGAAGCAGCTCTATTGTGTTACCACCGATCTCTGATGCAGACAGCCTGCATTGTTGGACTGACTTTTTGTGTCCCGACGCACGGTGACATCACGAGTGTAAGTGTTTACGCCTGTTGCCTGGGACGGATCGTAATGGCCGTCACTGAGCTTCACATACCAACACAATATTTTTGCTCTTTGTAACTCAGGGCTGGGCGTCCTAGAGGAACGTCGAGCATCCGGAGCGTCTTCAAGAGGCCTTTATGTACAAAATGAATCCTCCAAACAATTGTTTGTTTTCAAAGGAAAAGAGGGGGAAAAAATAGTGTCTCATAGTGTGCAGCACATTTCCCCCTTCAAACACAAACCTTAATGTTTGTTAAAAGGGATTTCATGTTGTAGACCAACACAGAGTAGGATAATAGAAGCTCTTTTTGCCACATCCCCACAGCATGATGGTGCCACATCCCCACAGCATGATGGTGCCACCTCTATGATTTGCTGTGGAAAAGGTTTGGAAAAGTAATAGACATTTTGAAGGTATGCCAAAAAGTTCTTGTTTCCTCATCTGACAAAAAAAACAAAAAAAACATCCTTTCAGTGAACCCTTAATACATTAACAGCTGTAACATCTGGCATCTGCCCCGAGGAGTTCAGGTGTAGCAGCGTGGCAGAGGCGGATATTGTTATATTTACACAAATAACTCTTCAAAAAAAAAAAAAAAAAGGTTTTAGGGGTAGTTTTACTATACCTTACTTTTGAGTTTTACTTGAGTAATATTTCTGACTACTCTAACCAGGGAAAGTAACTTTTAATGACATTTGTTCTTAAAGGCTTGTTGTACCCAAAAATGCACCAGACATACACCTATGATTAATGTTTAAGTCAGACGTCGTCATCATTTAGTGCTATTTTCCTTCCCCTTATACTGAATATGCTGCAAACTATTCATTTTACTAGAAGAACCTCTGCACATGTTCATTGGTTTAATTACATCTGAGTTGAAAAAACGGATTTGGAAAGCATTTATTCTGCCCGAGTTTGTTATTATGAAATTATTTTATGTGTTTGTACTTTTTTTTTTGTTTTTTGTTACTCGTCCCACTTGAGTTGTACTTTTACACTTGAGTGAAGATATATGTTCAAACGGTGCAACTCCTGAGTGCTCCACCCACCCTGCTTCGCAATGGGAGAAGGGAAAGCATGCACCTCCCGCCATAACTGCATTTAATCACATTTAAGAAGCTACTCACCAATAGAAAGGGACACCAAAGAATGTGAAAACACAGAGTGAGTTTCTATCAGATCCTCGGCCATCTGTGGATGTCGGTAAAAGCTGAAACGACAAAAACAAAAAGGCTCCCAATAAGCGCGAACTGAGAGAACTTGGGGAAACCAAATATTTCTGTGCCATGCGCGCATGAAATGCCTTCTGCAGCACGTCAGTCTCTTTCGGTGGAATAACGGGAATAGCTGGAGCCGCCAATCTGACTTAGCGACTGAATGCGAGATGCCAAACTGTTGCGAGTTTCCCAACGCCACTTTGGGGGAAAAAAAAAAAAAAAACTCACCAAAGCACGGCCCAGATCGCCGTGATGAAGCTGTGCACGAACGATGTGGAGATATTTCTCCATTTCCACGTCTTCTTGCTGGCTGACTCCGGGATGTGAAGCCTGCCGAACCCTACGTTCACCAGCTTGAACAGGGCCACCGAGCTCCCGGTGGTTACGATCACAGAGCCGAGCTCCATGGCTGAGATGCTGCGAGATGGAGACGATTCAACAGGGCCACGGCGGTCCTCGGTGGGTGAGAGAGAGCGGCGTGAAGGCGGCGGGAGCCAACCACGGATCCACGGGCCAGGCGGACGGACGACACGGAGAGATGTTTTGGAGACCCGAAGCCGAGGAGATCACGTTGACATGCCTCTCGTTGCCTAGCAGTCACTGGTCTCCAAGAGCATTAGGCGGAGGGTCGCATAAATCACACGGTTACGGTGAAAAGAGATTTTTTTTTAAAAAAAGAGGGTGAGATAAAAAACGACCCCCCGCTGGTGGCTCAGCCAGCTGGTGTTGCTCTGAAGAAGCGCTCCCTGCTCTCAGGTGGAACCGGCGAGTGAAGGTGTGAAGCCCTGTTGACAGTTGTGAAACCTCTCCCTCCTCGGCTTGTGTAACTTTTTGACATCAACAGAAACCGAGCGGTCGCCCCGCCCTACTATGAAGGGGCGTGGCTACGGCCGCGTTTCACGTGTTGTGACGCGTTCACTTACCGTGGGAAACAACGCAGGTCAATTACACAAGCTCTACCAAGTTGGAAATAAATAAATAAACAAATAAATAAATAAATAAATAAATAAATAAATAAATAAATAAACACATTTTTAGTTTTCACCAAACCCTGTAGTTGACAGGTACAAGTCGGCAAAATGATTATTCAAAATAAGAAAAATAATGTGATATCGCTTCTCCCAGCCTTAAATGGCTGTAATTTTCCTTATTTTCTTTGGTCACCAAGTGTCATAGAATGTGACAGGCTGATGTTGATCTATGGAAAAGATCAATAATAATAATAATAATAATAATAATAATAATAATAATAATAATAATAATAATAATTATTATTATTATTATTATTATTATTATTATAGGGCCAGTGTTTGACTATTTTGAATAAAAAGTTGGTTTATCATATCACGAATAACCAGAAAACATCAGGAAAGACTTTCTACTAGAAGGTGTAATTTACATAGAGCTCTTAAACGCAACCAACCTCGTGTGTTCAGGCTCCGTGGAGTTATGTGAAAAAGTAGGCATTTATGTGTGACTCTAAACCACTCAGGACAAACATTGCTGTGTTTTATGGCCACGGTTCATTCTACACCTGGACTGATTGACTGAAGGCTGAACATCGGAGATGTTTCACCGATGTTTTCATTCAATAAAGTGGACGTGGATGATAGCTGTGGTTTTTGGAGATATAGCGACACCTTTTGGCCAAGAAAAGCAAAGCATTGCAAACAGGTTGTTATTATAGCTTAATTTTATAAACATTTATATTAGATTTTTGTATGTCATCTTTTGAAGAAGCCATAATTTCCTTGCGTCCGTGTCTTACATTCTGCTTGTATTGTGTTTTATTATTATTATTATTATTATTATTATTATTAGTTTTCTTCTTCTTCGTCTTTTTATTATTTATTTGTTGTTGTTTTTTTATTAAGTAATTATCTCTCATCCATATTTCTGACTGATTTTAAATATGTAGGTGTTTCATATTGTCTTAATATTGTCAAAAATGTGGCCGCACAGTGTTAGCGCATGCGTGTTAGATAGCGTCATTCCTTCCTGTGTGTGTCTGCTCCATTTCAAAAGCCTTCGTACGACCGTAGGAAAAGCGCGTTTAGCTCGGTGAGGGAGGTGTTACTGGAAGAGCTTGACGTCCAGTTTTAAATGATTATTGATAACGCAACAGAAGTGTCATTCACTGGAAAAGAAACGTTCGTGTGGTATGTTTTTAAAATGAACCCCTCCTGGTCTTAAACCATGAAAAGGACCGAAGTCCTCTTTGATTGGGCGAACGTTAGTTTCAAATGAAACACGTCGTAAACCATTTCATGTTTGAGTATCCAAGCATTCATCTCCAACCAGTCACGTTTTAAGTGAAATATGCGCGTAACTAGTTCTAACGCTGTTGGCATCGCAACGACTCAGCCGTTGCCAGGGAAACAACTTCCGGAGACGCTGTTCCAACGTCGTCTCCTCCGACGCCGTTTTCGCCGACGCGTGAATGGAGCGAACCCGCGGGTTGTTTCTGCTGAGCGTCATGCGGGCTGGTTTCTCTAAAAAGGCTACATAGGCGGGCAGGAAGCAGCCGCTTCAATTCTGACCGGGGTCTGGTGAATCAACTCAGGTAGGTCCCAATGCAGGTAAATGTCTGCGACAGCTGCGGCACTGTGCTTGTCCTAATTTATGAACGGAATATCGTAAGCAAGTTCTCATTTTGGGAATTGCTGGGAAACAGTACGATAACTTTGGTAATAATGTTGGCGCTGTCAAGCATATTAGTTGAAGCTGACGCTCAGATTTCAGGCATTAACACTGATTTACTGTTAGTATTAAAGGTTTGATCAACTGCTCAAGATTTTCTTTTTATCTGTTACTTATCCATCATTAAAATGCTTCAAGAAGTCGTTTTTGGCAGTTCTCAAATTACTACATGTCGCCTCTATGTTAAAATAAGTTTGAGATGCTACAAGGTGAATGAAATGGGTTGAAGCACGAAACTGTACAGCAGATATAATAACAGGTACGACATGGAATAAATCCATCATGAGCAGTGACGTATTTTATTTGTTGTTATTTTTACGTAAAGTAGACACCGCTGAACAGTTGCAAGCATGAACTAATTGAAGCAAACAGTTTTGTTTTTTTCTTTGCCGCTGCATGTTCCCTACCAGTGTGTATAAGGGTCCTCCATAAATCATCTGTATCACTGCTGCAGCAATAGGAGTGTTTGCTTAATAATTTGCATGACAGAGCGTGTTTCATCCAGGCTATGTGTGTATAAGAGTCATCAGGGGCGGATCTACTGGGGGCACTGAGAGCCTTGCCACTCCAGCTGGCGAACAATGAATTCAGTAAATAGTTCTGGCAACTCGGACGTTAAAGCGCACGAATCTCTTTTTTCTGACAACATTGAATGCAACGCAGTAGGTGTTGCGTTGGATATATATTGCTGGATTAAACGTTATAGCGACTTATCGTAAGCCACGCATGCGCCATTGCTGTCCAAAAAAATCTGAAAAAACAATGCAAGTTGAAAACAATATTTTGCAACAAATAAATCGAGTAAATTAAGACCAATGCTAGTAGATCTATATTGACTAAACGTGAGAATGAGACTTGTATAAATGTTTTTTCTAGATCTAGAGTCATTATTAACCATGTGCAACTGCTGTAACAATGACCTTGTTTGCATGTGGACATGTAGGAGTGGACATGAACCAAGAAGTGGGGCAAAGTGAAAGCCAGGAGGACCTGACCATACTGGTTTGTCAGGAATCTGAGCTGCATGATGGACAGTGAGTAACAACTTGCCATTCCCTGAAGGATAAAGATTTTAGATCAGATTATGTATTTCAATGACAAAAAAAAACATGTCTCAACTGTCCTTTTTTTTTTTCCTTGTGTATATTTTGTGTTTTTGCAGGATGAAGCAGGTAACTGTGGAGGACCAGAAGGTGCTGTTGGTCCGTACCAAGGGTCAGTACAGCGCAGTTGGAGGCAGGTGTACCCACTACAATGCCCCGCTTATTATGGGTAAATCAGTTTATTCCTAGACTATCACAATACATTTCAGAGGTTGACAGTTAGTATTTTCAATCTGCACAAATGTGACCAAGTTGTGATTATTAACCTCCCAGGAACGCTGGTTGGAGACAGAGTGAGGTGTCCTATTCATGGAGCCTGCTTCAATGTGAAAACGGGAGACATCGAGGACTACCCAGGCCTGGACTGTCTGCCAACATACAAGGTAAAATGATATTAAAACACAATTTAATTGCAAACTGAATCCCCTTAAAAAAAAAAAAAAAAAATGTTAAGTAAGAGTCAGTTTTAAAAAAAAAAAAAAAAAATGGGGGCGGGCGTTTTCTGTGGCTTGCTGGAGTCCCAAAAGCCTCAGTAATGACTTTGTTATAATCTTCAGAAAGATGGATTTCAGTTAATCCATTCATCTGTTCTTGAATTTCTTTAGATCAGGACTTTAAAAAAAAAAAAAAAAGAAGAAAAAAAAGATATTTTAGCCTACTTTGTATAGTCAGACAGGAAAATAATAAAAGTAAAAAAATTGTTCGTTGAATTTTACAATTAAAAATACAGATAATATTAAAGTAAAACATGTTGTCTGATGTTTCACTCAGAAGTAGGAAATTTTAAGTGTCCGTCTACATAGAACTGTACCGATAGTTCATGCTGCTTCCCATCTCTCTAAAAATAGTTGCTCTATTTGCAGGTGTTGATATTTTAAAACATGAATTGACTCTTTCATTCAAATTATTTGTTTGTTAATTTGACAGGTGAAGGTCCAAGACGGCAATGTTTATGTTTCGATTGACAAAAAGGTAAGCCGCATAAGTGACCTCAAATGTATACAACGTCCTTTTATTTAGTGTTAAATCATTTATAATTTGTTGCCCTCAGTCTTTGAAGTTGACCAAGAGGATGAAGGAGATGTGCACGGTTAAGCCCGACGTCAAACACACCATTCTGCTTGTGGGAGGAGGTAAGTTTGATCAACCGTTCCTAAATTAGCAACCGGTACGCAGACAGTTTTAAAAGTTTGGAACATGTCGCCTCTCGGGCACAAATTTGATATATTTCAGGCCCTGCCTCGCTGGTGTGTGCCGAGACGCTTCGTCAGAACTGCTACCAGGGTCGCATCATCATCGTTACCAAAGATGACCTCCCTCCGTTGGACAAACCCAAGCTAAGCAAAGTGAGAAACTTCATCCAAAACTTAATGAACTTAATGTCACTGTCACTTTAAGAAAAAAAAAAAGCATTTTCTATTTGTTTTCGTGGTATCAAGGCGATGAATGTGGAGAGCAGCAGCATCCTCCTGCGGCAGCACGAGTTCTATCAACAACACGGGATAGAAATGTGGACGGGGAAAGAGGTGAGAGCCAGAAGCGACCAGCTTCAATGCATATGACTTGCTGGCATGTTAGATTGAGCTGTTTTCACTCGGCCCGTGTTGCAGGTGGTCTCTGTGAACTCGGCCGATAAAGTAGTGCAGCTGAGCGACGGCACCTCGCAGCGTTATGATCAGCTCCTCATCGCAACAGGCTGCAGGTGAGTCTCGGCATCCTGAAAGCAAATTCTTGGTGCTCTGAAAAACAAAAATCGGAAAATGAACATGAAAGAGTATTTTCACCTTCTATTTTCAATGCAGAGCGTGCCCTCTCCAGTGTCCTGGATCAGATTTGAAGGGGGTACATCTGCTGCAGAGTTATGCAGACGCCAAAGAGATTCACGAATCATCTCTCGGCAAGAGAGCCGTTGTAATCGGAGCGTCCTTCATAGGTTATTATTGAGACTTTAACCACTAGTTTATTCAGTTATGATGATGGCTTTTCTCATATGTGAGCAGGTGTCCTCCACAGTACATATGCAGACGCCTGGATTGTTTTTCATTTGTAAAACAGGCATGGAGGTAGCTTCCTACCTGTCGGACAAAGCTGCCAGCGTGGCTCTGGTGGGTCCCACCGAGTATCCTTTCCAGAAGTCTCTGGGGCCGGAGATTGGCAAGATGACCATGGAGGTGAAGAGGAGCTGAAAACTCATTTTAATTGCTAAATGATTTCATTTTTTTTTTTTTTTACATTTTTTATTCATCTCATCAGCTTGATTTTTTTTGTTGTTGTTGTTTTCTTACTGTAAGATGTTGGAGAAAAAAAAGGTGAAGTTCTTCATGAACAACAAAGTGATGGAGATCAGAGGGGAGAATGGAAAGGTAACTCAGTTTTTATTGTTTTCCCAGATCTAAACACTCCTGAGGAGTTTTTTGTTGTTTTTTTTTTACACGTATTGGTTCCCATAACAAAGATTTGTAAAAACCTTGAAATAAATTCCTTTTATGTGGGGGCATTCATTCAGGACTTTTCAACAGTGATAAGAAATGTAGTACAGAAATACTTAATGACCAACTCTGAACTATGACAAACAGAATTTAATCATGACTAGTGCAGAATAAGTTTGACTAAAGTCCAGTTCCAGCTGCCTGTTGCCAATTTAATTACCCTTTTTTTATGATGCATTCAGGTAAAACTGGTAACTAAGGCTCCACTGACTACTTTGTGAAATTCTGATAAAATCTAACTATCATAGTAGTTTAAACTTTGTTTGATCACTACTGAAAAACAGACACATATCTTTTTTTCTATTTCTACAATTATGTTGCAAAAACATACAGAAGTCTGACTTTAAAACCAACATATATACAGAGCATATATATAATTTTTATGTATCATTTCACCCCTACGTTGTTCATTTCTTTAGTAAAGACATGTAATAACTGGGTAAAAACAGAAAGTCCCCTGCTAAATTCTTGCATAACCTCTGAAATGTAGTGTATGCCTTTTTTAGGTGAAGGAGGTGGTGCTGGCTGATGGTACTGTCTTGGAAGCTGATGTGGTAGTTGCAGGAATTGGTAATTATTTTTTATTTTATTGCACAACCTTGAGATAATAAAGGTATTTATTTAAAAAGGAAGGGCAATGAATTTCATCATTAATCTCTTTCGTTTTATGTTCCAGGTGCAATTCCCAATTCAGATTTCCTAACAGGAAGCAATGTGGCAGTGGATTCAAGAAAAGCAGTTATTGTTGACAAGGTAACATTAAAAATACAGGAGAGCATCGGGCAAACTGAGATCTTTGTGATGGAAAAATAGATAAAAAAAAATATATAAAAAATAAAGAATAAAAAAAAAAAAAAACACTAAAAAAACCTTTAAATCTAGTCCCAAAAATAGAGATAGAGATAGAAGAACCCTTGCGTGATTCGGTTTCACAGAAACATTATTTTCCAGCTGGCACCTAAAGTTGTTGAGCTAAATTTGTCTTTGTGATGCAATTGTGACGCAGTTAAAATGGTTCAATGGTTAAGGCAAACGGACAAACTAACCAAGGCATCACTTGCATGATCAAAAACATTATAAAAGTGGGGAAAAGTGGAAAAATGGGTTTTGCCAGAGAGTCAAATGTTGATTATCTATGCATTATGGTGCAGAAGGATCGCTCTTATTTGACAGCACCCAGTAATACTTTTACTTGACATGAAAGCAGTTCAGTTTTTAGTTTTGATCTTCAGAGGTTGTTTGACTGTAGTGAAGGTGACACACTGGAGTCGTTATCTGCTCCATCTATTCTCCTAGTTCATGAGGACCAATGTAGCAGATGTCTTCAGTGCTGGAGACGTCGCCTCCTTCCCTCTGACCATTCGTGGGGACCAGCGGGTCAATATCGGTCACTGGCAGATGTCCCACGCTCACGGTTAAACGCCTTCATATATACAACATATTTTCCTTTCCTTCATCTGTTTTAGCTATGTTTTTGTTGCACATGTTTTTACTTTGCCATGAACTCTTAGTTTTCTTTCTACCACCAGGAAGAGTTGCAGCTCTGAACATGCTGAATAAACCAACAACAATTGAGTCAGTTCCCTTTTTCTGGTCTGCATTGGCTGGAAAGAGCATCAGATACGCAGGTGGAGTATTTGTTAAATAGTTCACCTTTTTTTTAGCCTAAAAAAAGGTGAACTAACCTTTTTTTAGTGCACAATAAGCTAAATTTAATCTCCATTTCACTCTTATTTGTTCTTTTCAGGTTATGGTGAGGGCTACACAGAAATCATAATTAAAGGAAAACTGGAAGAACAGAAATTTGTGGCCTTATTCATAAAGTGAGCAGTTGTGGAGTGACTCTTGGTGCAGTTGGGTTGATAAATCTGCTCTGATCCTGGTTGACGTTTCTCCTGTTTGTGTGCCTGTCAGGGACGAGGTGGTGGTTGCTGCGGCCAGCATGGCGTTTCGAGCCCGCCGTGTCTCGTGTTGCAGACCTGCTGGATCAGGGCAGAGCCATAACAAAGACTCAGGCTCAGTGAGTCACAGTTTGCACCCATACAAACTAGAGCGCACGCTGCGCAGTAAATATCGAGCTCTCTTCAAAAATATGTTGAAAGCTTTGAAATAAAATGTCTCGTTGCAAAGATAGAATTTTACATGGGAAAAATTAGGAGCAACTCCAACTTTTTTTAAATAGCTATTCAGATAATATTCAGACGAAATAGTTTCTGACTGAATCAGTAATGGAACAGTTGGCAGAGACTCTTGAATAGTCATGTGTAAAGTGATGAAAACTAATGCATCAAAGCAGGTATTTTTGACTAGATAACTTGTTTGGACACCGCTCGCCTACGCTGTCGTTTTTTTTGAGAAAACAAAGGAAATATTTAACTTTAAAAGAGAAGAAGACAGGTTAAATTTATTTGGGAAGTTGTTCAATCTTAATGGAAACAACAGACTATTTTTGACATGTTTAAATAGCTTAAAGTCTGTATAAAAGTGAAATTGACATTGACACTAATGTTCTGTGTAATAACTATCTTGCTGATGTCTGCAGATCTGAAGACCTGAGCTGGCTGGGGCTATAACTGGTTGTCATCAGGAGCAATCGATGATGTTGTCTCCATCTCCCTTTTCGCTGTATTTCTCTACAGTGCCTACATTGATCTGTCCATTTACAGCCACAGGCGTGGCGGTAAACTAATCAAATTGTTGTTCTTTTCTTACCAAGTCGTGCTGTTACCATAGCAGCAGCTAAATCTTTAATGAATAGAATATACTTTATTGATCCCCAATGAGCGCAGAAAAAGTTTGAATCAAATTACAAGGACTTGGACATTACTTTATTGATCCCCAATGAGCGCAGAAAAAGTTTGAATCAAATTACAAGGACTTGGACATTGTAAAGCCTGATGGTAACAAGCAGAAATGACTTTCTGTGGCGCTCTGTGGTGCACTTTGGCAAAATGAGGTTAATAGGATAGTATGTGTGTTTCACTGTTAAATTATCTGTGTGGTGTTTGACATCTTCACTGTGTGATATGCTTTGTTTGACTAATCAAGTGCAATTAAACTGGTTTCAGTTTGTCAGGATGCATCAGAGGCTCTTTAGGGTGCTTAAAGTGTGATTCTAAAAAAAATACATACTGTTATTCTTTTGCTTTATCTGATAATGTTGTTCAGTTGAGTCTTTGGTGCTGGTCATTTTCTACTTTTAAAAATCAAAAATAGATAAGCATATAGATATAGATATCTATATATATAGTAGAGATATATATCATATCATATCTATATATATAGATATATATAAATTTGTATATATATCCATCTATCTATATCTCAATTTATCTATCGATATACATATATCGATAGATAAATTGAGATACTTATATCTTTCTCAGAAAGTTTTCAAAATGTTTCCCAATTTGTATAGGTTTAGACTCTAAAAGGCAGTTTTTTGTTCCATGTTGTTTACATCTTCTTTCTCTAAATCTCCCTTTAATTAATAAATGTGGTTGTCTTATTTTCTGTTTAGAATTGGAAATAAAAATCTTCCAATGGATGAACATGGCCCCACCCCCCTTTAAATTGAATATATTGGAGACAAAATTGATGTCTACGCTGGATAGACTCTACATCTGTCTTTGAACCGGTACAGAAGTGGTAGAGATGAAGCCTTTTTGAGGAGCTTCCACAACAAAACGTTTTTCATGGGTCTCTCTTTCTGTTCAGTCATTGTTCTGCTCCGGTGATTCCTCAGCTGCTTGAATTTTTGATTCCACAGGTGTTGTTTGGATTTCCATGAGATCACTTTCCCTTTCTGTGGAAACTACAGGAAGTTTACCTGTTACGTCTTCTGAGACTTTGCCAGGTTTTGTCTCTATTTGCTCGACTGCAGTCTGTGGAATCGCTGGTATCGTTTCTAAATCAGTTTTCAGTATCTTAGTGTTTTCATCCAAGTTTTGATCTGTCTCAATCGGATTTACAGTGGTTGCCAGTTCAACCTTTTTTTTGCCTTCTTTCTCATTTTCTTGCATTTAGATTTCGACAGCCTTTTCTTATCTTCCTGAGCTCCATTTTGTTGTAGTTCACAAATCACCGTTTCATTTTTATGAATCTCAACTACAATGGTAGCTGTCTGATGGTTGTCAGTTTCTGGTATAGAAACTTCTTTTACTTCAGGGTTTTCTACAGAAACTGAATCATTATTGAGATTTTCAGATTCAGAGGCAGCTTTCCTGGCTGCCTTCCTCTTGTTCTTACGTTTCGATCTTTTTGATGGTTTTTTTCTGATCTTGCTTGTGCCCGTTTTGTTTTTTTGTGGAGACCATTTGTTCATCAATCTCCTGCTGTGGCTTACAGATGACCTTTTCATTTGCGTGGATCTCATGTGTGACGGTGGCTGTCTGATCCCCGATTGTTTCTGATAGAGAAACTCCTTGTTCACTATTTCCTCCAGAAATGTTTACATTAATGTATTCAGAGGCAGCTCTCAGCTTTCTCTTGTTCTTATGTTTACATTTTTTAGACGTTTTTTTTTTCTCATGTTGCTGATCTCCATTTGGTTGTGCTGTGGAGACAGTTTCTTGGTCAGTGATCTGGAGTACTTTAGCAATCTCTGTCTCAATCATACGAATGTACTTTTTGATGATAGCTGTCTGACCCCTGACTGTTTCTAGTTTGGAAACGTCTTCATGTTCAGTGTGTTCTCCAGAAATGTTACCATTGTGGAGGTTTTCCAATGTAGAAGCAGCTTTCATTGCTGCCCTTCTGATCTTGTATCTCGATTTCTTCGATTGCTTTTTCCCCGTCTTGATGGTCCCCATGTTGTTGTTTTGTGGAGACCGTTTCTTCTTCGAGCGCCTGCTGACGTTTACCGATGACTGTTTCATTTTCGCTAATCTCATTTATGATGGTCGCTTTCTGATCCCCAATTTCTTCTGGTACTGAAACTTCTCGTCGTTCGCTGTTTGCTCCAGAAGCCTTCTCATTTCTGAGGTTTTCCATTTCAGAGGAAGCTTTGATTGTTGACTCCCTCTTGTTCTTAATTGCTGATCTCTCAAATCGCTTGTTCTGCCGATCTTGATGCCCATTCAGTTGTGTTTCAGAGGGGTCTTTTCTTAGCAATCAAAAGAACTCAGTTTGCGTTGCAATCGCTTGATAAGCTGGTTTGAATTGACATCTGTTTTCCAGCACGTCTATCTCAGTTTGCGTTGATGTTGTTTGACGAACTGGCTTTACTTGATAGCTGGATTCCTGCATGTCCATGTCCGTTTGCACTGAAGCAGATTCATAATTGACTCTTTTCTGCTTTAAGTGGTCTTGTGAATATGTCTGAGTTTGAACAGAAACCATTGAATTCTTCCTGTGTCTTCTTAGTTTCCCAATTAGATCTTTCTGCTGTTCCAGTTTAGCATTTTGTTTCTGATTTATATCAAACATCTCATCCAGCTGCTTTATCAAGTATTTCTGTACTTCAATATGTTCCAGTTCTAACTGCTTAAATTTGGCAAGACATGGACACTTTGCTTGACTTTCTGTCTTTCCAGAAGAGTGGGACAAATTCTGAATTTCAGTTGAATTCTCTCCTTCAACATTTTCTGCCGGTTGATTGTCAGGAACCTCAGTTAGATTCACCGTTTGGATGTTGTCCTTGGGTGTACCCATAGATGGATGTTGCTCCCCATTTTGATCCTGTGTCTCCTGCGGTTTGCAGATGGATTCCTCTTTGATGACTACCTGTGTTGTAGAAATCACAGTGTTCTCAGAATAACTTTCCTTGTTCAAGGGGGCCGTCTCGTCACGTTCGTGTAACGGCATTGAAACATTTTGGGTTTCGGTATTCTCAGCAAAAAAAAACTTACATCTATGTGAGATTCTGACTTGGGGAGTATTTTCCAAAATAACTTCTTTCCACAGCTGGACAAAGCTGCCTGATCACTTTTTTTTTTTCCGGCAGAGGACCGTCACTGATGTCACTATTTTCAGTAAAAAAAATTCTAAGATCAATGCAAGCATCTGTTTTGGGGAAAGATTGCCACCCGCCAGCCACCACAGAAGCTCTCACGCAGTTTCCAGCACCGACGCCCACGTGCCGACGCAGAAGCTGTTGCGCAGTTTCCGCTGTGGCTCCAAAAACCAGGCAAAATGTCCAGGAAAAGTTAGCAGCTCCAACTGGTTAGCAAAAAATTTTTACAGTCCACAGCATAAACCGAACCTCAATCATGAACGGCCGGCCGACTGCCAGTACAGCAGCTTACAGGCACAGCTACAGTACAGTTCAGTCCATCACAACCAATCAAATTGCTTAAATTTGATTGTGCCATCATTTTTTTTTTGGTATTATTATTATTACTGTTGACTGACCAGTAAGGAAGGGACAAGTGAAATTGATGCATTTACTTGCGGGTTGTAAAGAACAGTTACTAACAAAACGCTACATTTACTGCGTGTTTTAAGGCAACAAACATTATCTGAGGGGTTACATAAAACCTCTGAGGTTAATGTAATGTGAAACATTACATTTCCTGTTCTCAGGGGGCGTGGCCTAAGTGGTGTCATCATTCGACCATTGGGTATTGTAGGACACCTGATGATGATCAATCACTGAAACTTTGGTGCCTCTGTGAATTTTTGTGTAGGCGATATAACAGACTTCACGTTATGCTTGAGTCAATCTCCAAAAGAAATGAGCACCAAACAAAGTTGAAAATCTTACAGTGAACTGCTAAATAAATTGTCAAGAGGAACGTATCAACAACGGCTGCTAAGAGGTTGTGATGAAAGTAGATCGGTGTGACGAGCTATATAATCGCTGGTGATGTCAGAATTCTGCCTTTGGAGTTGTATTGTGATGTCACATTGACGTGTAGTTTGACATTCAGAGCGGGCTTGTCTTATTAACACGACGTATACGCGCAACCTGACTGCAGAAAGAGTCAGAGGGCTTTTTAACTGTCACTGGTTACCATAGTTACCCACCATTAACTTGTTTTCAAGTTCACGTTAAGCTTGAACTTGAAGCTTAATGAAAACATTAACTTGTTTTCAAGTTAATGGTGGGTAACTTGAAAACAAGTTATTCATCCTTTAAACTTAGTGCACACATGCTAACCAACGTGTGCACCAACATGCACACGTTGGTTAGCATGTTGTCAGCGTAGCTAGCCTATGCTACTATAACTGTTTGAAATTGAGTGATAAGTTATGATAGCAAATTGATATTAGGAAACAGGATACTGTAAATGGCTAAGAGTTGTATGGTGGTTAGAATTTTCGAGAAGGACCTCGCTGCAGTAAACAGAAAGGTATGGGAGTCCGATACCTTACTTGAAATGGGACCGTTCCATTCCGGAAGTGAAGGGGGCGCTATATCCTATATTGTCCGCGGTCTCCCGTTTTTATTTTCTATTGACATCTGTGATATATTTTCACCGTTAGGAAGGAGTTGCATTCTCAGCATATATTTAAACTTCTCTCTTTTATTTACTTCAGCGCAGCGCACAGTTTTCTGTAGCTTTCGGTGTACTTCTAAATCTGCTCCTTAGTTCTACTTCCTGAAGAAAGTGAAAAGGTATGTCTTTTGTGAATTTACATTTTTCGGTTCCAGTAATGCAAAAATGAATAGTAAATAATAAAGAGTTTGTGGTACTCTGATTTAGTAACATAATTAGATTAGTTGTGTTACCACCCCTACGCCACTAGAGGCAGTAGCAAGCCCGAAAAGATGAGAGTAACCAACAAATTTTGAAGAATGGATACCAAATCTGTTTTTTCTCCTTTAGTCATTTCTCAGATAGATAGACAGACAGACAGACAGACAGATAGAATCCACACAAAATCTCAACCTGCAGTTATATTCCAGTTCTGCATTAAATTTGTGTTGCAATAAAAACCAAATATTAACATTAGAGCTCAAGCCGTAGTGAATGAATGAAAAATATTTACTCTATGATCAAGTTTTAGAAACAACTTGGAATATTTTATGCCTTTATTTTTTCTTGATAGCTGTCAGACCTGATTTTCTCTTCACAGTATCACTCTGATCACTCACTTACAAAATCTATTACAATTTCTAAATGTTATTTATTTTACTTTTCCCCATCTACGCAATGTATGAATGTGACGTTTTGTAGCCAGTTAGCAAACTCAAACCCCACTTCATTCATTCCTTCACAGATATTAGTACTCATTGGCACAAATAAAATTTCAAGAATTTAACATTGTTAAAATAAAATGAAATGCATGTAGGATTTTTCTCCTCAGCAGGTTGCAGCTGTCTGTTTGTTTTAGCTGGATATTTTGGAGCACTGCTTCATAGAGGACCCCCATCGGTCAGCCAGCAGGAATGGGTTGAGGTGACAGTACTGAAAAAGATAACCAATAACTAGTCACATTATTATGCAGCTTAAAGGATAATATTTCTGCTTTATTTTTTTTGTCACATTATGTTTGAAATCATAAAACACCTTTTTATGAATACAGAATGCAATTTTTGAAATACGGCCCGACAACAATGATGGTTTATCTTTAAGCAAAAATTACACCACAATGCTGTAGGTCATAAAATGGATAGTAAAAATGATGTTATACATTTAGACAACAAAGTCTAAAACATGTTTTCTCGATGCACTGTGGACCTAGAATGATAGATTTACAGCATTTAACCAAAACAAAGTCATACTCTGAGTTACCTGTGCTGTTGGCTCACAATCAGACTTATGCTCATCCAACATCCGGACTGTAAAATCCGAAGAGAATCTGGAAGCCTGGATAATTGCTGTCATCTCTGCGTCTACCTCCACTTCCACATCTTTCTGCACAGAAAAAGACAAAACAAACGAACTGTTGTTATTAAGGCAGAATCTGATACCTATTTTGGTTTTGTGAGACTAATTAACATCTTGTTAATAAATGTTAGAGTAAATATCGATAAGACAGCTTGTTTTTTTCCCTGACCTCCTCACCTTGAAAGAGTGCAAAGAATCAAAGTCCAGCTGATCTGGAAAGTCGGGAATGGTTCCCTTGTAGATCACAGCGGCACCTGACCTCCCTGGTTGCTGCGGCAACTTATAGAGCCGGTAGGTTCCCGAGGCGTACTTGATGTCACCTGAGAAACGAAGAGCTTAGAAGGAGTTTCGGTGCTGCCCAAAGTTTCCTGTTACTACCTGCTTTTTCCTTGAGTTGGATGTTGTGGACCTCGATGTGGCTTGCCGACACCAGACGTGGCGTGCTGAAGCCCACACTGTGGGCCAGCGAGATCAGATCTTTCCAGAACAGAGAGCCGCCCATTCCCTCACCTGGAACAACCGATGATTGTGATTCTCACCGGTGGGAGTTTTGCATGCGACGATTCACTTTGGTGTTGTAACTTTTACCCCACAGAACTGGATCCTGCTTCATGTGGTCTGGAACGACACTGCTGGCGTACATGTCGCTGAAGTACAGCTCCCCTCCGACCTGTTAAAAAGGAGGAAGAGTTAGAAACATAAAGCAGAGTCAAGTTGCACACATTAATTCAGTAACTCTTTAAACTCACCTTCAGAACATCGTAGGCTTGTTGCAGCACTGCTCTTTTATCAGGACAGAGGCAGATCACACAGTTGGAGCTAGAAAAAAAAAAGATCATCCTCCGTTATCAATCAGATCACTTTAATCGGCTAAAAGGATCAAAGCTAAACTCTTAACCTACATCAGAACATCCATCGAGTCTCTCTGTATCCCTGCTTCGCAGAGCTTTTTCCATGTATCCCTGGATGAATGAGACATTGGGCTCCTCGTAGCCGAACTTCTTCTGATGATACTCCACAAACTGGCGGGACGCCGTGATCTACAGAAACATGGCCGAATCAGCTGCAGAGAAAGCACCGGGAGGAGGTGCGACGGGCTCAGATGAGTGCGTCTCACCAGCTGCTCTGTCATGTCGATGCCCGTCACGTGTCCACTCGGCCCAACAAGCTTGCTGAAAGCAAAACAATCTCGTCCCGATCCACTACCGAGGTCCAGAACTCTGCAGCCCTCAAGCTTCGCTGGAAACGGAAGGCCGCATCCGAAGAATCTGTACAAGCGTATCAGCGATCGAATTATAGAGTGTCTTCTTTATGTCCCTTGATCTTTTCCACATGTTCCCTTCAAAGTTGCAAATATCATTGTATTTTATTGGGATTTTTTTTTTTTTGTGAGAGACCAGTAATGCATAAAGGTGAAGTGGAGTTAAGAGAGTAGCTTTCAAACATTTCACACAAATGCATTTGTACTGGCCCACCTGAGTCAGCACTTTGTTGAACCGCCTGTTGCTGCAATTACACTTGCAAGTTCTTTGGGATTTCTCGTTTTACATCGTAAAGCTCAAGGCTTATCCTGATTCAGAATGTTCCCATGAAAATGCACTGTCATCATGACTTGGCTTTAAGCAGCAGTACCTTTTGATGACTTCAGGGTGAATCAGACGTAGGGCCTCTGTTAAGCTCCTTGGCAGGTTGCCACAGTTCAAACTGCAGGAAGTAGCACTGGTTTGCAAGTCGCAGGAAGACTCCAGGCGACAGCCATAGTACTTCTGAATAGGCACACAATTTTTAAGACACAAATTATCCTAAACATCCTCTTGGTTGCATTTTTTTAAAATGCAAATTAATTTAGTTAAAGTTGCAGAGAAACAGGTTTATTTAGTGCTTGATTTAATTTTGCTTCCAATGATCACAACAAAATAAATGGGATTAGTAAAATGAATGTAAAAATTGTGCAGTTAAATTTAGGATAGTTTCATGTACCATATAAAATGCCATGTTTAAATGTGCAGATTCACAAAGCAAAACTTTCAAAGAAAACAAACATCTGCTGTAATAAGAATCAAACGCAACAAGCAGCGATTATGTAACGTTCAAAAAACATTTGGAAAAAGTGTCAAATGGAATGAGGACAAAACCGCTCGAGGTCTGATCCACAAAAAACACTAAAGTACCTTCACGTTCTCCCGCACGTCGTCACTTTCCAACATCCCGGTTTATAAACACGATCACAAACTTGCAGAAAAAAAGCAGCACTGGGCAATAAAATCCACATTGAGGTCAGAACAGAACAGCTCAGTTTCCGCCTTCTCTTTTCAGAATAAGAGCTCCAACATGCATATGTAATTGTTTTATAGAATATTGCAGAAGAAGAAAAAATATATACTGGATTATGAGGATTTCATCAGTAAATGTATACAAGAAAACATTTTGATTAAGAACACCATAGAGGCTTTTTTGGGGGGTAATATCTTCCTAGTTGAAAGAAAAATGTAAAGAGATGTGTATTAATGTTTTCCTCGGTCCTGGTGGCACATAGAACTTTATTGTCACTGTGCAGCGCTGCAAATGTTTTTTGTGCTGCGTCAGAATAAAAACAACGTAAAAGAAGTAAGAAATCGTAAATAGATAAAAAAAAAGAAGAAGAAAACACCAAGTTATTAAATATATAATATACCGAATTAAAAAGTTAATGTAAAGATCCTGCTCCTCATAAATGTTTTATAGATGAACCAATACGTTTGTTTTGCATACAGATTAACATATAAAAGTTAACTAAAAATGTGCTCATAGAAATGAACTCAGTGGACAAAAACAATTAAAAAAGAGTTAAATCAAAACGTTTTTTGACATAACAAAAGAATAACGTTTTTGATTGCTTTAATAACGTTGTACGCTTGTGTACAGAGTCCTACTCATATAGTTCATCCTCTGTTTTGTTCTTTTGTCTGGTTAAGCCGGTGTAATATACACTCCAAGACCGTGGGGGGCAGTACTGCACCGGAAGTCAAATCTGCATTCTCAAAGCAGCGCTCTTTCTACGTTTGCGCTTCTTTTTGGCGTAAGAATTCCTCTGAGCTGCGTTAGGAATCGCTGACTTTGCGTAAGGCCAATTCCCTGACGCGTTAATCGTGGAAACCGTCGTGCGCTGGTTCAGCTCGTTGCGACGCTGAAACGGAAAAAAGCCACTATACGGTCGGACACGAGTTGGGAGATATGTTGTAGAAGCTTTTATTGACTGGTCAGAAGCTGTTTTAACACAACAACTGCACTTGGTGCGAAAGTATCGAGGTTTGTAGTCTTTAATTAGCTTTTTTTTGTTACTTAACATGCAGCCGTTAGCCACTGTCCAAGCGTTAGCATCAAGCTAGCATTTAACTTGTAACATGTTGGGCCTGTGGTTAGCTATCTAAATACTGACATTGGTTTGCAGCAGAGTGAATGTTTAGTGGTTTTTAATTTACAAGCATTAAATTGAGACAAATTTGTAAGCTATTTCCTGGTGATGTTACCGTTTTATTTCTGGTTGTATAAATGGTTTGTGTGTGCGCCGCTTGATGAAGCCGTATTGAGCTAACCAAGTTAGCAAAGTCCGCAGGAAGGAAGCCACTGTTTTTCTTTTCAGCTTGATGCTAAACGAAGGGATAACTTTAAAATAAACTCGTAGTGTAATTTAATTTGGCGTTCTATTGCCTTTAAACTAACGCCTGGAGTTTCGACTTTTATATAAATTTATTAGAATGGAATCGTTTTAATTAATTGGAGGAAAATGCAGACGCAAAGACTGCTGTGAAACGACTAAAATAAACAGTTGTTTGGAGTTACTTATGTCCTTGATTTATTTAAAATTGGCAAACTTTGCAAAAGCTATGTGTCAGTACAAACTACTCTATTTGAAAGAGTATTTAAAAAAACGTTAAATTAATTACATAATATGTGCGATTGAATAAGATATTTCTAGCCTTTAAAAATTATAATTTTGTGATAATTTATGCCACCAATTTAATTTAAAAGCTCGGTACAACTCTTGGCAAAAATACGTGACTTCAAGAACCTAGCTAAGGGACGATCAAGTGCCCTGAAAGGCAACACCACGTACATCCATCAATAATTTAATAGAGTTCAGCTTATTTGATGATTTAATGTGTTTGTTAAATAAGCAAAACCCCAGTCATGATATGTGATCATTTTGCCTTTTAATCTTTTGTTTTGGTCAGTGAGGCACCATGGCAGCTGCCTTTCCCTACAGAGGAGTCCCTCCAGGGATGCCACCAGGTGTGCCTCCAGGAGTACCTCCGGTTGTCCCCCCTGGTGTTCCACCAGGCGTCCCCCCAGTCGTCCCTCCTCCGGCGCCTATTCCAGATTACATGTCTGAGGAAAAACTCCAGGAAAAAGGTTTTTTTTGTTGTTGTTGTTTTTTTCTAGAAAATACTACATCAAATCTAGACTGGTTTCACTTTCTGAACATATGTAAAATAATTATTAAAAATAATTATTAAAGTATTTGATAATGGTGTTTCCAGCAAGGAAATGGCAGCAGCTGCAGGCCAAACGCTATGCGGAGAAAAGAAAGTTTGGCTTTGTGGATGCCCAGAAGGAAGACATGCCTCCTGAGCACGTCCGCAAGATCATAAGGGACCATGGAGACATGACCAATAGAAAGTTTCGTCATGACAAAAGAGTCTATCTAGGGTAAAACCAAATATTACTCTGGTGTTGTTGCAGAGTTTTTCTGACAGTTTTTTAACGTACTGAAGATGCACTTTAAAATGACACTGAGGTTTTTCCCTTCTTATGCTGATTGATACTTTGGACTTGAGCTTCTCTGGATCTGATTGTGTTTATTTGTTCTTGTGCAGCGCTCTTAAGTACATGCCTCACGCAGTGCTGAAGCTTCTGGAAAACATGCCGATGCCCTGGGAGCAGATCAGAGACGTCCCTGTGCTCTACCACATCACCGGAGCCATTTCCTTTGTGAATGAAATCCCTTGGGTCATAGAGCCTGTCTACATTGCCCAGTGGGGGTGAGAGATTTGGGCATCCATGTTCTCACTTTGTGCCCTTTTTATTAAATTGTTCACCTGAAAGATGTATGCATGTCTTGTTTACTTTATTTTAAATATATATATTAAATGTGTTATTCCCCACAAAATGTCAGGACCATGTGGATCATGATGCGTCGTGAGAAGCGTGACCGACGACACTTCAAGAGGATGCGCTTTCCGCCATTTGATGATGAAGAGCCACCGCTGGACTACGCAGACAACATCCTGGATGTGGAACCTCTGGAGGCCATTCAGATGGAGCTCGATTCTGAGGAAGATTCTTCAGTCGTGGACTGGTTCTATGAGCACCAGCCCCTCAAAGATAACCCCAAGTGAGTCTTCGTTTGTTTAAAGTTTTAAATTCAGCTGCAGCTTGACGTAAAGTCTTACAACATTTTGACGTTTATCTTTCAGGTTTGTGAATGGCACCACCTACCGTCGTTGGCAGTTCACGCTCCCCATGATGTCGACACTGTATCGCTTGGCCAATCAGCTTCTGACGGATTTAGTGGACTTTAATTACTTTTATCTGTTTGACCTGAAGGCCTTCTTCACTTCAAAAGCTTTGAACATGGCCATCCCAGGAGGACCAAAGTTTGAGCCACTTGTCAGAGACATCAATCTTCAGTAAGTAGCTTCTACTAAGCCCCAGACTGTATGTTGTTGTGTTATGGACTGTGAACCTAAAATTTCTAATCGAGTGTCATTAATTGATCAAAAACATTTCAGTGAAGTTGTTTGCTTCATCAGTAGCCAGAGATGGAAATTACAATTTCCTTTCTTCCCATGTTGGGGAATGAAACGTTTCACAGACGACAAACTTTTACAGCATTTGTCTTTATTGCAGAAAAACAAAGCATTCAAGGCATTTTGTAGTTCGTAGAGTATAAAGTAAAGATTTTTTTTTTCCCCTGTCAAATGTATGTATTTGTCTATTGAGAGAAGCCACAGATAAACACTCTAAGATTTTCTCAAATGGTAAAAGTCATGTTTTTGTTTTTTTGTTTTTATCACCAAGACCTTAGATCAGAGCTTTAGACTGGGTGTGGGTGTGAATTAAGTCAACATTGTGGTGTTTCATAGTTTGTAGAACATGCAGCCCAACCAGGTGAAATGTTCAAAGAAATCAGAAAAAGAATGAGATGTAAAACGTACGGAGGCCCTCATGGCTCATTTTTAGCGGTTTGTTTGCTCTGCAGGGATGAAGACTGGAACGAGTTCAACGACATCAACAAAGATCATCATCCGGCAGCCCATCAGGACCGAGTACAAGATTGCTTTCCCCTACTTGTACAACAACCTGCCGCACCATGTGCACCTTACCTGGTGAGAACTAAACATGTTTGACCTCATTCCTCTCTTCTGTTGATGCATACATTTTGCTATGATTTAGGTATTGTGCTAAATAAGTTCTAATATCTGTTTTTCTGCAGGTACCACACACCCAATGTGGTATTTATCAAGACTGAGGACCCAGATCTTCCAGCGTTCTACTTTGATCCGTTGATCAACCCCATTTCTCACAGACATTCGGTCAAGGTTTGTGGTTTATCATCTTCGTTTTGCTCTGGATGATAAATAAATCATCGCTTTATTAAAAAGTCCTCTTACAAAGGCGCACTTGCATTTGGCCTGCTTGCACGTGCGTAACAACAAGGGGAATAGTAACATGAATGGTGACTATCTTATTCCTGTCTGCAGCTGCAGAGTACTCCTTGTCATTCAGATATTCCTTCTTATTATAATTTCTCCTGAGTTTTTTTTTTTTCCCTTTGAAAGTCAGAAACTGTTATAACAAATTTCTTAATTCCTCAGAGCCAGGAGCCTCTCCCTGATGATGATGAGGAGTTTGAGCTTCCAGAATTCGTGGAGCCGTTCCTGAAAGAGACGCCGCTCTACACTGACAACACAGCCAACGGCATCGCTCTGCTTTGGGCCCCCAGACCTTTCAACCTGCGTTCTGGCCGCACAAGACGCGCCATCGATATCCCCCTGGTCAAAAACTGGTGCGCCAGCAACCATTGTGTTTTAAAGAAGAAAAAAATGTTTTGATTCAGCTCATGTAATATGTTTTTTGAGAAACTTGAAACTAGTGTAAATAATTTTTCAGGTACCGAGAGCATTGCCCTGCAGGACAGCCGGTGAAAGTACGTGTGTCGTACCAGAAACTGCTGAAGTACTATGTACTCAACGCTCTCAAACACAGACCCCCCAAAGCTCAGAAGAAGAGGTGACCATCAGTTGCCATCACTTTGATTTCCTGTTCATTTTTCATCTCAATTTGAAGCAATGTAATTGCCATTTGTTATTTTGTTTAAAGTTTTTGTCTCTAATGTTTTTTGTTTTTTTTCCAGGTACCTGTTCCGCTCCTTTAAGGCGACAAAGTTCTTCCAGTCCACCAAGCTGGACTGGGTGGAGGTGGGGTTGCAGGTCTGCAGGCAGGGTTACAACATGCTCAACCTGCTCATTCATCGCAAGAACCTCAACTACTTGCATCTGGACTACAACTTCAACCTGAAGCCAGTCAAGACGCTCACCACAAAGGTGCAGTTTCCTGCACAGATCCATCTATCGTATCAGCGTTATATGGAATGCTTGGAGCGTACTGAGATCTGGTGGAGTTTGTTGAATTCTACAGTATTTTGTGTAAATTGTAGCGTTGTACATGTTTCTACCTTACAGGAGAGAAAGAAGTCCAGGTTCGGCAACGCCTTCCATCTGTGCAGAGAGGTGCTACGTCTGAGCAAGCTGGTGGTGGACAGCCATGTGCAGTACAGACTGGGAAATGTTGATGCCTTTCAGGTGTGTTTAAAAGTTTCCTTATTTGTTCTGCATTAATTTGAAGCTTGAACCGTAAACTGGATTATCCACTTTTCTAGATGCACATTTTCAGCCGCAGTGCACATCTGTGCACCATTGTTGCAGTTTAATTACTTGAAATACCAAAAGAAAGTAGTTGCCTTTTGGACTGGACTTTCTCTGCTATCTTGAAACTAGAATTCGAATTTATTGACACATTATTAGAAAATTGTAGCAGCTTTCAAATGAAAAACTTTGGCATGTTCTGATACGAGAAACAAGCGCCTAAGCCTTGTTTGATTTGGTCTTTGTAGTTTTTTGGTGATGATCTTATGCTTGATTTTGTGTCTTGTTTGGTAGCTGGCTGACGGTCTGCAGTACATCTTTGCACACGTGGGACAGCTGACGGGCATGTACCGCTACAAGTACAAGCTGATGAGACAAATCCGCATGTGCAAAGACCTGAAGCATCTCGTCTACTACCGCTTTAACACTGTGAGTAAACGCACCATGTAGTGCCAGTGTTTCTGAACACAAGGGGATTTTAATATCAAGAATATCAACTATGGAGGTTCTTTATACTCTTAATTTGTCATCAGGGTCCTGTGGGCAAAGGGCCAGGCTGTGGCTTCTGGTCTCCTGGCTGGAGAGTGTGGCTCTTCTTCATGCGGGGGATCACTCCGCTGCTGGAGAGGTGGCTCGGGAACCTGCTGGCCAGGCAGTTCGAAGGTCAGGCATCCTTTTAACATTTGATTGCTGTTGTGCCCACATTCAGATTTTATAGATGAGGAAATGTGTGAGCGACACCAAAATACTGTTAAATTTCTTCAACAGGACGTCATTCCAAGGGCGTGGCCAAGACTGTGACCAAACAGCGCGTGGAGTCGCACTTTGACCTGGAGCTGCGGGCTGCAGTGATGCACGATATCCTGGATATGATGCCTGAAGGCATCAAACAGAACAAGGCCAGAACCATCCTGCAGCACCTCAGTGAGTCCTGGAGGTGCTGGAAGGCCAACATCCCATGGAAGGTCAGTGTTTCATAGACATGTTTGGGGTTGCCAGGTAATTTGCAAGAGATACAAGTTTTCAAAAAACAAACAAAATCTGCTGTTGCTGATTTCAGTGTGTTTCCGATAGTGTTGAAGAACTATAATATACTATAATATACCAGAATTGAGTCAATTTTACTGAGTAAAAGTATTCACACCAAAATTACAACTGTTTGTAAAAAAATCCAATCTTTTTTCTCACTTGTGAGGAAAAAGATTGGATTTTTGAGTTTCAGGTGAATCTGAAACTCAAAAATTTCAGATTCTGACCTAATCATCTCCACATTTCTCACTCTTCATTATCCAAATTGATTTTGTCATTTGAGAAACTGTTACTTCAAACAAAAACAAACAAAAAAATAAAAAGAAAAAAAAGAAATTGTAAAATCTGACAGTATGTTGACTAATATGAACTTTTACATGTTACTCCTAAAATTCTGCATCATGTTAAGAACCTTGTAATTATTTTGAGTACATAAACACATTTTTATGTTTTACAACAATGAATAAAATAGGTCATTTCCCCCCAAAACTGTTAGGTGCCCGGTCTCCCAACTCCCATTGAGAACATGATCCTGCGATACGTGAAGGCCAAAGCTGACTGGTGGACCAACACGGCTCACTACAACAGAGAGCGAATTCGCCGTGGAGCCACTGTGGACAAAACGGTGTGCAAGAAGAACCTGGGCCGGCTGACCCGTCTGTACCTGAAGGCTGAGCAAGAGAGACAGCACAACTATCTGAAGGTGACCTCCTCATTTAAACTCTCTCAGCACCGGGGAACTTTGTTTCTTCTCACGTTTGTACTCACTCATTGGTTGAATGAGTTTCTGACAGACTCCTCAGTTAGGAAATATGACAGATAACTTATTTTGAAGTCCTCTTACAAAGGCGCACTTGCATTGGTCAGCTTGCCTGTGCGTAAGAACTGGAGGAATATAAAAATGAATGGTGGATTTCATATCGCTGGCCGCATGAGCGGTTAGCTTCTTCACGGTTCATATATTCAAAAGATATTTACAACCTAGTGCATTGATTAATAGCAAATGTCCAAAAATATTTCAGTGAAAGTTTTGTTTTCACTGAAATGGATCTTGATTCGTGTATTTTCTGCCACCAGGACGGACCTTACATCACCGCAGAAGAGGCTGTGGCCATTTACACAACCACTGTGCACTGGCTGGAGAGTCGGCGCTTCTCTCCCATACCTTTCCCCCCGCTTTCCTACAAACACGACACCAAGCTGCTGATCCTGGCTCTGGAGAGGCTCAAAGAGGCATACAGGTAATTTCATCTCATGACTGCAATCTACTATATGTAATTGTGTTTTCTGCCTCAACGTTTAATATTTTTTTTTCCATGTCTTGTTTTTGCGTCTGGCAGTGTGAAATCTCGTCTGAATCAGAGTCAGAGGGAGGAACTGGGGCTGATAGAGCAGGCCTACGACAACCCGCACGAGGCGCTCTCCAGGATCAAACGTCACCTGCTCACACAGAGAGCTTTCAAAGAGGTCAGCACAAAGAAATGTGGAGGCAGTTTACAGATGTTTCTTCTTGAAGGCAGGGAGCTTCAACCTCAAAATGTTACAAAAATTTGTAGAATTTATTATGGTCAGTGTGTGAAGGGTAGGAAAAAAACAAATAGTTTTCTGTAAAATAGTTAGTCTATCTTGATGTCTTTCTAGACCAAAACTTAAATGTAATTTGGTCAAAGTTTTGCTACTGTGTGTGATATCTTTTATCAGACTTTGGGTACTTCCTTTTTGCGCAGGTTGGCATCGAGTTCATGGACTTGTACAGCCACCTGGTGCCTGTGTACGACGTGGAGCCCTTGGAGAAGATCACAGATGCGTACCTGGACCAGTACCTGTGGTATGAGGCAGACAAGAGGCGGCTTTTCCCTCCCTGGATCAAACCAGCTGACACTGAACCTCCGCCGCTTCTGGTCTACAAGTGGTGCCAAGGTGCTGTTCACATCAGAGCCCCGGAGTCTTAAAACATTTTTTCAATGTATATAAATAATTTAAACTACAGGTATTTACATTTTCATACTTTATTCCATGCTTCATTAGATGAAGAAATTCTTTTTAAAAAAATGCCTTTTTTAAAATTTTTCATCCAACATTATAACATTTATGGCTAAAATTACAGTAAGACATTTTGATTTTAATGCAAGATAAACATATTCTGAATTTCTCAAAAATATTGATCTTTGAACTGTGCTTATGTAAGTTTCTCCAACTACCAAACATTTATTTTTTTTACCAAATGGCATAATCCATCTTCTGCTTTGTGCTGTTTTGTGATTTCCAGAACATAAAGCTACATAAGTTTTCTGCTGAAATGTTGTAAAAATGACTCGAAAAATCACAAAATTTGTAGATCAAAAAGAGTCAAAGATTTAGATTTTAAAATTCATAGAACCCTGTAATAGTTAATAATAGTAATAGTAAATGTTTCTTTAAAAGCTTTAATATGTCTTATTGCTCCTCAGGCATCAACAACTTGCAGGACGTGTGGGAAACAGCTGAGGGCGAGTGCAACGTGATGCTGGAGTCTCGCTACGAGAAAATGTACGAGAAGATCGATCTGACTTTGCTCAACAGGCTGCTGCGTCTTATCGTTGACCACAACATTGCTGATTACATGACGGCCAAGAACAACGTGGTGATAAACTACAAGGTAACCCTCTTTACTGACTCTTTTAGGACATGGTTGCCGATTAGGTACTGGAAGATGAGTTAAATGCTTTCATCTCTTCTGTAGGACATGAACCACACCAACTCTTACGGCATCATCAGGGGACTCCAGTTTGCCTCGTTCATTGTTCAGTACTACGGTCTTGTGATGGACCTGCTGGTGCTCGGTTTGCACCGTGCCAGCGAGATGGCCGGCCCACCCCAGATGCCGAACGACTTCCTGAGTTTCCAGGACACCAGCACCGAATCAGCCCATCCCATCAGGCTGTACTGTCGTTACATCGACCGCATTCACATCTTCTTCAGGTAGGGAACATATCAATACAGGGGAGTTGCATTTCAGGTTATATAGTTTTGCTTTTACTTGAAATCTGTAGGAGTTTTCAAATTGTGTCAACTTGTTTTACTCTGCAGATTTTCTGCTGATGAGGCCAGAGACCTGATTCAGCGGTACCTGACGGAGCACCCGGACCCCAACAACGAGAACATCGTGGGATACAACAACAAGAAGTGCTGGCCTCGTGACGCCCGCATGAGACTGATGAAGCACGACGTCAACCTGTAAGTTTACCCTTAAATAATCAGTCGGATGTTTGTGAAAATAGATTTGTTTCACGAGACGGCAGTAGAGTTGAAGCCTCTTGTTGATGTCCTCAGCGGGCGAGCAGTCTTCTGGGACATCAAGAACCGCCTGCCGAGGTCTGTGACCACAGTCCAGTGGGAGAACAGCTTTGTGTCGGTCTACAGCAAAGACAACCCCAACCTGCTGTTCAACATGTGTGGCTTCGAGTGCCGCATCCTTCCGAAGTGCCGCACCAGCTATGAGGAGTTCACTCACAAAGACGGCGTCTGGAACCTGCAGAATGAGGTGGGGAAGAATTCAGAAGCTCACCAGTCCTGGATTTTCTCTTTCCGATGATTCTGAAAGGCATCTTGTGTTTTCTGATGCAGGTCACTAAAGAAAGGACGGCCCAGTGTTTCCTGCGTGTGGATGATGAGTCCATGCAGCGCTTCCACAACAGAGTGCGCCAGATTCTCATGGCTTCTGGATCCACCACTTTCACCAAGGTTGGTCTTTGTAGTCACAAGCTACTGTGGTAGCTGCCAGTTTCACTGAAAGGGAGGAATCATCTGAGTACATGTGTTTTATGCGTTCAGATCGTGAACAAATGGAACACGGCTCTGATCGGCCTGATGACCTACTTCCGTGAGGCTGTGGTCAACACACAGGAGCTGCTGGACCTTCTAGTGAAATGCGAGAACAAGATCCAGACCCGTATCAAGATCGGGCTGAACTCTAAAATGCCTAGCCGTTTCCCTCCGGTTGTCTTTTACACTCCGAAAGAGCTGGGCGGTCTTGGCATGTTGTCCATGGGTCACGTTCTCATCCCACAGTCAGACTTGCGGTAGGGACATCATCTCTAGCAGGTTGCTCACTATTCTTGAACAGCTGACTCATTTGGTTGCGTCTTTGGTCGCCAGGTGGTCCAAGCAGACAGACGTGGGGATCACCCACTTCAGGTCTGGAATGAGCCATGAAGAAGATCAGCTCATTCCTAACTTGTACCGCTACATTCAGCCATGGGAGAGCGAGTTCATCGACTCCCAGAGAGTCTGGGCCGAGTACGCCCTCAAGAGACAGGAGGCCATTGCCCAAAACAGGTAAACTCTTGACTGACACGGTCATTTGTTTGAACCAAATTTTCTTTAATCCAGATTTTATTATGCCTTAACAAAGTATATAATCTAGATGCCCTTGCGTGTCAGTGTAGTCAAATTGAATTCTTGGAAAATGTTGAGCCATTTTCAGATGATCAGTTTAGTGTTCAGTGAAATGTTTGAAATTTGGAATATTGTTTTATTAACAGAAAGGTTATCCCTTAACCTCTCTGTTTTGTTTCTTGGTCTTCATGAAGCCTCTCAGAACTTCAGAGTGTTCTGAGAGGCTACTTTGAATTTTGCTGAAATTGATTATGCTACAATGTTAATTTTTTGGCTCCAGGCGTCTCACTCTGGAGGATTTGGAGGACTCGTGGGACAGAGGAATACCTCGGATCAACACACTTTTCCAGAAGGACAGACACACTCTGGCCTATGACAAAGGCTGGAGAGTCAGGACAGACTTCAAACAGTATCAGGTACAGTAGAGTTGATCGGAAAACTAGAAATATTAATATTAGTGTTAAAAAAGAAAGAAAGCTTCTCCAACATGTTGTCTCTCTCATGAGTTCAGGTGCTGAAGCAGAATCCTTTCTGGTGGACCCACCAGAGGCACGACGGTAAGCTGTGGAACCTGAACAACTACCGCACAGACATGATCCAAGCTCTCGGCGGCGTGGAGGGCATCCTGGAGCACACACTCTTCAAAGGCACTTACTTCCCCACCTGGGAGGGTCTCTTCTGGTATGTTCACTTTACCACTAACAGTGGTTATGGGTTATTTGATCGACCACTGAAATAGAAGCTACTTAGAACAGCTTCTTTATTATTTCAAGGTTGTCCATTGCTTTAATTCTTTGATCTTGCATTGTGGCTCGTCTTCACTACATGACAGTTCTATAAACGTCCAATCTTTGCTTTAGGGAAAAGGCCAGTGGTTTTGAAGAGTCGATGAAATGGAAGAAGCTGACGAACGCCCAGAGGTCTGGTCTGAACCAAATCCCGAATCGTCGCTTCACTCTGTGGTGGTCCCCCACCATCAACAGAGCCAACGTCAGTACAGTTATATGGTTGTAAATGAGCTCGTCGACTAGATGTGAATGTCTGCTCTAACTTTAGTTTTTCTGCCTCACCTCCAGGTGTACGTGGGTTTCCAAGTACAGCTTGACTTGACAGGAATCTTCATGCACGGCAAGATCCCCACGCTGAAGATCTCCCTCATTCAGATCTTCAGGGCTCACTTGTGGCAGAAGATTCACGAGAGCATCGTCATGGATCTCTGTCAGGTGGGTTCCCAGCCTTTAGGAGTGAAGGAGTCATGTATCCACCGATGAAACAGCAGAACGAAAGTATCAGTTGTTGGATATTTAATTGGTTATCCTTCTCTGGATCTCAGGTTTTTGACCAGGAGCTCGATGCTCTGGAGATCGAAACTGTGCAGAAGGAGACCATCCATCCCAGGAAGTCCTACAAGATGAATTCGTCCTGTGCAGACATCCTCCTGTTTGCGTCCTACAAGTGGAACGTGTCCCGTCCGTCTCTGCTCGCTGACTCAAAGTGGGTCTTAATGAGAAAACTCTTATCTAAATGCAAATTGGAATCCTTTCCGCATGGAAGTGAACCTGACCTTTTGACCTTCTTCTTCAGGGATGTGATGGACAGCACCACCACACAGAAGTACTGGATTGACATTCAGCTCAGATGGGGCGACTACGACTCGCACGACATTGAGCGCTACGCGAGAGCCAAGTTCCTGGACTACACCACAGACAACATGAGCATCTACCCCTCCCCCACCGGAGTGCTCATTGCCATTGACCTGGCTTACAACCTGCACAGGTGTCCATTGTTTGAGTCATGATTACTAAAACTTTGCTTCAAAGTCCATATCCATCCTGTGGAATGCTTGTAAGTCTTGGCTGTTTCTAAGGCAGTATTTCCTGGCTCACACTGGTTTTATCTTTATGAAATGTGGTGTTAGGATTATTCACCAGGAGATTATGGTCTGGTAGTTGTGGTTCGCTACTATAATCATTTCTTAGATCTAGCACTTTCTGGGATTGTTGGAAATGGTCAAGTTGTCCAATATGGCGATTAGTTTCAGTTGCCATACCATAAAGTAAATATTTACCCAGACCATTTTAGGAGGGTTAATGAATTTTTTTTTTTTTTTTTCTCCCAGGCAAAGAACAAGTGTATCTAACGTTGCCTTTTATCTGCTTTCATCCAGTGCCTATGGTAACTGGTTCCCTGGCAGCAAGCCTCTGATCCAGCAGGCTATGGCCAAGATCATGAAGGCCAACCCGGCTCTGTATGTGCTCAGAGAGCGCATCCGCAAAGGCCTGCAGCTGTACTCCTCGGAGCCCACTGAACCGTACCTGTCCTCTCAGAACTACGGAGAACTCTTCTCCAACCAGATCATCTGGTTTGTGGACGACACGAACGTGTACAGAGTCACCATCCACAAGGTCAGAATTGTTAGGAAATAAGTGTTGGAAATTTAGATAAATGGATTTTGAATCGTCACATTTATTGTTTTAATTTGTGAACACAGACTTTCGAAGGAAACTTGACCACAAAGCCCATCAATGGAGCCATTTTCATCTTCAACCCCAGGACAGGCCAACTGTTCCTCAAGATCATCCACACATCTGTGTGGGCTGGACAGAAACGTCTGGGACAGGTGAAAACCTCTTGGCTTTTATCTGTGGATTCTGTTCTGGTTTTAGAAATTAATTTGGTCTACAGTTTTTATCTCAGTTTTAACTTTAAAACATTAAAAAGCAAAGAAATAATCTTGGATTTCTAGAACTTTGGGTTAAGTTCTGTTTGCTGCTGTATAACAACTACAATTAAATGACTTTTTTTTTTTTTCCATTTAAAGGGGAGGCATGACACATAGGGCCATTATAGACAATCTTCAGTAGTGATGAAATGCTAGATTTATCAAAAATAACATACTTTTTTTTTTCTTTGCAGCTGGCCAAATGGAAAACAGCTGAAGAAGTTGCTGCCCTGATCCGCTCTCTCCCCGTGGAGGAGCAGCCAAAACAGATCATTGTGACCAGGAAGGGCATGTTGGACCCTCTGGAGGCAAGACCTTCCTCTCTTTGACTGGTTCTTTAAGAATCATTTTCTATGGGTGGAAATTGTGCTTAACAGCTCGCTGTCTCTGCTTAGGTCCACTTGCTCGACTTCCCCAACATCGTGATCAAGGGCTCAGAGTTACAGCTGCCCTTCCAGGCTTGTCTGAAGGTGGAAAAGTTTGGAGACCTGATCCTGAAGGCCACAGAGCCACAGATGGTGCTGTTCAACCTCTACGATGATTGGCTGAAGACCATCTCGTCTTACACTGTGAGTTCAGCCTCTTAGAACACATGCAGTGTTTATTGACTTCACTTTGTCCAACCAAATACTATTGCAGACAGTTTTGATGTTTTAGAACAAACTGACTTTTCCTGTGTAAAAAGCCTGCCTGCTTCTCTGCTCCCTATCCAGGCCTTCTCCCGTCTCATCCTGATCCTAAGAGCGCTCCACGTCAACAACGACCGCGCCAAGGTGATCCTGAAGCCTGATAAAACCACAATCACTGAGCCCCATCACATCTGGCCCACACTCACGGATGAGGAGTGGATCAAGGTGGAAGTTCAACTTAAAGATCTCATTCTGGCCGATTACGGCAAGAAGAACAAGTAAGAGTTGTTCTGCTCACTTTATTCAGAATGTGGCTCAAGTTATTGTGTAACTCAGAAGAAGCAGAGATTGCATTTTGTAGTTAAAGCTTGTTTTGTCTGTGTGCAGCGTGAACGTCGCCTCCCTGACTCAGTCTGAGATCCGTGACATCATCCTGGGTATGGAGATCTCAGCACCGTCTCAGCAGCGTCAGCAGATCGCCGAGATCGAAAAACAGACCAAAGAGCAGTCGCAGCTCACCGCCACACAGACCCGCACCGTCAACAAACATGGAGATGAGATCATCACCTCCACCACCTCTAACTACGAGACGCAGACCTTCTCCTCCAAGACTGAGTGGAGAGTCAGGTGTGTGGAAACACTGGTTTGAAGTTTTAATGGGAAGGTGTTGGCTGAAGTCTTCCACAGTAGCCAACTGTAAGACGACTTCGATGTCTTTTTATCGTTTGTCTTTAATTCTCAATCAGGGCCATATCTGCCGCCAACCTCCATCTCCGAACCAACCACATCTATGTGTCCTCTGATGACATCAAGGAGACGGGTTACACCTACATCCTGCCCAAGAACGTCCTCAAGAAGTTCATTTGTATTTCAGATCTGCGGGCTCAGGTACGACCGCCTGAACAGCCCCGCAGTCAATCGCCTCTTGCTCCGCAATCTTACCGAGTCTCTGAATGAAAATTGTTGTTGTTGCTACAGATTGCAGGCTACCTGTATGGCACCAGCCCACCAGACAACCCCCAGGTGAAGGAGATCCGTTGCATCGTCATGGTACCTCAGTGGGGGACACACCAGACTGTCCACCTCCCCAACCAGCTGCCGTCTCATGAATATCTTAAAGTAACGACACTGTACACATTTTGCTCTCTCGAATTTATATGCATCTTATCTGTTCAGTTTAAAATGTTTTGTGTTTGATCAGGAAATGGAGCCTCTTGGCTGGATCCACACTCAGCCGAACGAGTCCCCACAGCTGTCCCCACAGGACGTTACGACCCACGCTAAGATCATGGCTGACAACCCGTCATGGGATGGAGAAAAGACCATCATCATCACTTGCAGGTAGGTTTCAGTTCAGAGCAAAAAGAGAGTTTAAAACTGTTGAAAAATGTGTATTTGGATATGAAAATATAAAGGAACCCTGGTAGAGATTGTAAACAGTGAAGAGTTTTCTGACTTACAGGATTTTGTATTTTGTTTCAGCTTCACGCCTGGTTCATGCACACTCACAGCCTACAAGCTGACCCCCAGCGGCTATGAGTGGGGTCGCCAGAACACCGATAAAGGCAACAACCCAAAAGGCTACCTTCCATCCCACTATGAAAGAGTCCAGATGCTGCTCTCTGATCGCTTCCTGGGCTTTTTCATGGTTCCCGGCCAAGTCTCCTGGAACTACAACTTCATGGGTTGGTTTCCTTATTTATTTATTTATTTTTTACAATTCTTCATTCTTTTCATTTACTCTTTTTTTCCAGAACTGATGCAATTAATGAATTTTGCCAACAGGTGTGCGCCACGATCCCAACATGAAGTACGACCTGCAGTTGTCCAACCCCAAAGAGTTCTACCATGAAGTCCATCGGCCTTCGCACTTCCTGAACTTCGCCTCGCTGCAGGAGGGCGAGATTTACAACGCTGACAGAGAGGACATGTTCGGCTGAGCGCCGCCTTCCTGCTCTTCACGTCTTTGTAGATAGATCTGCCAGAATCATGAAGAGCTAGTCCAGAAATGTCTCTGTAATATTTCTTCATAAGACACGCAATTGTGATATTTTGCTTTTTTTTTTTTTTTATGTGAAGACTTGAGGAGCTCTTAAGAATTATTTGGTTTATTATTTTCCATAAGTGTTTTGTTCTTTTACAGTAAAACTCTTTGTAAGTCTTGGCTGTTGTGGCTGCTTGTGTGTGAACTAGTATTTTTCGGGACGTAATATTTGGTGTAACTTTTGACATTATTTCAGAAGGTTATTCACAACTTCCTCTTCCCCCTTTGAGAAATGAAATTGAAAGTTGCATTTTCATACTAGGAATACCCTGTTAATGTGTTCCAACTGTACATCCCTTGATGTTAAAATGCTGGGTTTAAATAAAAATCAGTTTTTATAGAAGTTGTTTGGATAATTTCCTTTTGGGGATTTCTCTGAAATGTGCAAGAGCTGTGAGTAAAGAGGAAGTTCTGCATCTAGATTTACTCTGGCAGGGCTCTTGAACACGACTTCCTTTATTAGGCTTATAAATTTGCCTATTGACGACTGCATTCAGAAGTCACCTAGTCAATGTCAAACACAAATACAAATAACTGTATGCTGTAGTTTTCTTCTGTTTGTATTTGTGACCTGAAAAAGTTTAGAGTATGTATGGTTTTAGCTGCAGAGAGGAAACCCCAGCCTGCACGCTTCAGGTGCTTCAGTCTTCAGGAACTGGCAACGTGTCTGTGCTGCATGCTGCTCTGGCTCCACATTGGTCAGGAGAGGAGGAGGGTTCCTGTCCCGTAGCGGGTTTACAACAGATCAACTGCTCGGTACCCAGCCTTGCTCCACCGCAGCGCCTCTTGACATGGCATTAAATAATTGAGAGCTGGGAAACATGAGCAGGCATGTCGGTCGCGTGCGTTCACTGTATGCGCTTTAAAGTACACGCCAAAGCAGGCGAGGTTTGGAAGACTTTACTTTCTCCGTTTCACTTTCACCAAGTGCAGACGACCCCGCTTTGACGGGTGGGGAGCATGTGAAGCGAACTCGGCACACATCATGGACACGGCCACAGAGAGCAGACTCCCGCAGGAGTCCTGCTGCTTCAACCGGACCTTTTCCGCCCTCACCGTCGACGACGTGTACGAAATAGCCAAGCTGGTCGGCGCTGAGGTGGAGAAGCTCATCGACGGCTACGGCAAAGAGAGCGTGGAGGGTCTGGTGCCGAAGATAGTGAAGGTGCTGGAGCTGCTGGAGAGCTTCGTCTCCGGTAACCAGTCGCTCTCTCTAAGGGAAGAGGAGCTGCTGAAAACCTTCGAGCAGATCCAGCTCCAGCAGCAGAAGAAGCGCTGGGGGAAGGACGGCGAGGAGGGCTACGAGAAATGTGAAATCCGGGTGAGAGTTAAATGCGGCCACCATTTTGTATTTATTTATTTTTTTTAAACGAGGTATATGTATTTCTCTTGTGGGAACGTTCTAACCATGTAACAGTAACGAACAGCTCTGTCTGCCGCTAGCCAACCGCCGCAAAATGTCGCTGAAACATTCAACGTTTCAACTTTTAAAGTGCAGTAAGCAATTTTATAACTACAAGACGTATTTATTGTAACTCAGGCAGTTGTTTTTTTGTTTGGCTTTTTTTTTGTTTGTTTTGTTTGTACAAGTAACCCCATTTAAATCCCCTCGTCGTCAAGACAACAAGGTCAGTTACTCGGTTAACGTCTTGGTTGGGCCTTTTAAATATTGACCAATCGTTGAAGACAAAGATGGACCTCATTAAATGTAACACAGCTGGCTCACTGGGGCTTCCTCAATATCACCTCTATCACATGATATTGAGAACATATAATATTTTCTGTAACTTCCACAGTTAAGTAGGTAAATATATATATAATTATATGGAATAGTATCTCACTTATGTGATGATGTAATAATCAGAAAGCCATGATGACATTATGTTCCCATTTTATATCATAATTATAAATGTACCACTTTAAAGTAATCTTACTATAGGTATTATTTTTATAATAAATACCTAGCTATCTCACATTAAGCGATAGCAGTAAACCATTAATTATCAGATGATATTTTAAACTCTTTATATAACATAGTCTGATCATAATTTTGAAATGAATGACAGTGTTTGATTTGGGCAAACACTGTCCAGGGTTGCAAATCCTACAATTTCTGATCCGTTATCTGTCCACGTGAGAAACTTCCTGTTACTTTTATGCATGTCCTCTGTAGTAGATCATTGTGGTTCTGTAGGACCCACAATCTCAAATAGTTGTTTGGATTTTAATTGGATTGGGAGAATTTACACTGTATAAGTATTTCAGAATAATTCATAATCATAAAATAGTATTAGCTGGTCATAATTTTCAGACGTTATCTGGTGCTTTAGAAATATTTCATTATTATGACTTAGGAATCTAATGTGTCATCATAAATAAATGTGATAGTGATTGTATCTCAGCACATCATGATTATAAGACTGAGATGCGTACATCGTATAATATCATGATATTGCGCCATGAATAAGAAATTGTCAGAATTGTACCTAATTGAGAAAGCTAAATCTTAATTAGTGAAGGCATTTTAATTTGCTCTCTGAATTTTAATGATGAAACAGATGAAAAATGACAAACGTTATCAAGTAAAAGGCGACACACTCACTGTGGCATATTGTAAAAAAAAAAAAAAAGGGCAGCTGGTCCCAGTTCCAACGTTTTCATGAGAGTTTTTACTCTGCATGGTCAATTACATCAGAACATTAAATCCTGTCCTGCCTGAGGTTACGATTTCCTCATCTTTGTCCTGTTCCTGGAGCAGGAGCTGCAGCAGAAGGAGGAGCAGTGGCAGAGGAGATGTGAGGAGCTGCAGGCCAGGCTGCAGCTGCTCCAGGATGATAGGAAGGAGCTGAAGAGCAGACTGGAGGGCACCTATGCTCAGGAAGGTGCGCTCTTTAAATACTTGTTGAACCTTTTACGGTCAACTGAGACAATTGTCTTGAGTTTTTCCATTATGGTTTAGTTTGGATGCTACTGCTGTTGTTTACATTTTGATTGTACGTCGTACTTTGGGGTCGTTTCTTCCACTATCAAACCTTTTGACATTTTACATGTAACAGAATATAAACTTCAGACAGGATATGTTTGGATCTGGATTGTGAAACCATACAACGTCATGTTCTGGATAATAGAGTGTACTAGAATAGATTTTCTTTTTAAATGGCATTTGCCTAAACATCTTGTTGCTGTGCTCTTAACAAAGTAATCCCCCCCTCCAGGCCTTGTGGTTTCCCTGTTTTTGTCATTCTGGTGTATGTAAAAGCTTTATGGAAATGCACACATTCAAAACAGTGGCTTAACTGTAAGACGTTCATGCTAAACTCGAGAGCTGCCCAACTGGTTTTATACGTTGTTCGCGACGCACAAACTGTGCTTTGTTATTGTTAATTCTCCAGGCAAGAGAAGAAACCTTTGCAAAAAAAATGTTTGTTATGTCAACACAAAGAGGAGGCCCACACCAATAGATACATAGATATTGTTTTGTGGAAAGCCTGTTGCCGTTTACGGAAAGAATTTTGCAAATGCCATAACAGTTTTGGAATCTAATCATTTATTGGAAACATTTTCTGGGAACTTTCAGCATTAAACATCCAGGATTCTTTAAAAACAAGCAGGGCAATGATCCCAACAGGGTTTTAAAACATATAAAGCAGAGTAACATTAAGCTAATGTGAGTGGCTCCAACCATCAGGAAACTAATTGTTAAAATGAGATCTACCACATGTGACATATGCAAGTCTGTGTGTTTAAATACCTCTGTATGGATTTGATAAAATCCTCAATAAAAGTGAAGTTATCCAAAATATTTTTGTCTAAAACTGAATAAAGGTGTGTCATCATAACTCACCAAATAAATAATAATAAAAAAAAAAAATTATATTCATGCTTATGATGAATGCAAAGAGCATCTTAACAGAACAGAAAAATGAATATGTATTATGTTTTTACAAATGATCTTTAAACAAAATAAAAGACCAAATCTATCTTGTATTCACAATGAAAAATTCAAACATTGAAAATGAAACTTGGAGTTATGCTGACTCTTATGTTGTATGTGGGAGGACATGAAAGTAGAACTTAATTTGAACTAGAGAAAGTAAAAGCTAATAGGCTTTGGTGTTTCATGAAGCTTAGCTCAAATATCAAGCTTTATGTTTACTGAGCTAAAGTAGCCAAGTTTTTGATTTCATTTTACCTCCATTTTATTTATTTATTTATTTATTTATTTATTTATTTTGGACAAAACCTCAAATCTCCCCATTTTCTATTCCCGTCCAACACGCAAGAACCACGGCACCCGGTGGCCACTTCACCAGCCAGTCACAAACCTAAACCTAACCGTCACACAGGTTTGGGTTTGGAACATGTACTTTATTTCTTCTCTTAGTGCAGCCATGTCTGAGGTCTGAGTCCGTTTATTCAAATATGACAAAAAAAAAAACATGTCTTATTTGAATGGTAAGTGTGTGCAGTAGCTATCTCTCTGTGCTCAGGTTTAGTCATCTACCGCAATGTTTTAGTTTGCACTTCATACAGCAGTGAACAATAGGGAGTTATCTGTGGTATGTTTGTGTTAGCTTTGTGATGAAATGTTTGTGACACAGTATTGTTGTTAGGCTGGAGACATGGGAACGCCACTTTCAGAAAAATTCCCATGCTTTCCCAGAGTTGCATTCGGTGTTTGTTAATCAGATGTTTATATGATATTATAACACAATTAGAGTTCTGCACATTTGTATGTGGAGCATCATTTTAAAGTCATGTTTCACGGTTACCTCTTTCAATGCTGCACTAAGCGGATTGCAGTACCTTCAGTCTTTCATAATAAGACTTAAAGCAAAATGTTTTGTAATGATGGCAAAGAAATCTGTGCCATTTTTGTACCTTTGCTTTGCTCCGCCTTTAAATAACGTGTTTGTTCTTCTTAGATCGCACTCAGAGGCAGGAACGGGAGGTGATGCTGAAGCTGAAGGGGGTGGTGGACAAGCAGAGAGATGAGCTGAGGGCGAAAGTCCAGGAGATCGCCACAGTCTCCAAAGAGGTGGAAGCGGTAAGGAAGCACAGAGACAGTCACGCTTGTACCATAAAACACCAAGAAAGTTATCATCATAAACATAAAGTGATGAAGAAGATCACTTTAAAATACTACAAGAAGCTAAACTTCATTTCGGAAATGTTTTATAAAGCGCTCAGAAAGACGTTAGAGCTTCTAAACAACATGAATAAAGACTCTGGATGAGGGCAAGTTGGTGAACGGTTGGTAAAAGACTGACTAGTTGTTGCTGCTTGCAAATCTCAGGCAAGTCCAGGCGTTGTTTTCACACACACACACAGCTTGTGTGTGTGTGTGTGTGTGTGTGTGTGTGTGTGTGTGTGTGTGTGTGTGTGTGTGTGTGTGTGTGTGTGTGTGAATGTGCAGTTTGGACTGATTGCTTCCATGTGTCTCTGTGTCTGCCGGGACACGCACACCACATGATTTATACAACGGCCAAATCTGGGTGTGTTTGTTAATGTTTAACTTGTTGCTCCCAATCAGTTGACATAAAGAATAAAAAAAAACAACAAAAAAACCCTAAGATGTCAACTGATGTAGTTTAGTTCATGACGTTTTCACTTGATTTTGTCTCTGCATTGGTGTTTAAAATATTTGTCCCTTAATGAGAAAGGTTTCTTCCCCAGTTGTTCATTATGAGCCTGGCGGGCCACCAGGCTTTACTTGTGCCCCCACCAAGCTAAGCATTGTTTATTTATTTTATTTTGTTTTTAAATTATTGCCTTTTTTTAAAGATTTAGCAAGTCTTCTCGGGGAAACCCTTATGAGTGCTTTATTGACAATGGGTGATTTATTTATTCAAGCACAAGCATGGCTGTTTTTTGGGCCCCCTGTCTTTATGTACAGCAGTGGCATATTGACTGTACCTCTGTTGCTAAACCCCGAGACAAACGGCAAATATCCGCCTCACTGCTCATGATTGGCGTTACAAGTGTGTGCGTGTTCATGTGTGCCAGCTCCAGGAGCAGTTGGACCGCTTCATGAAGATGAACGAAGAGTTGCGGCACAAGCAGAACGTGCTGCAGACGCAGCTGAAGAGCATGGTGGAGAGGAAGGCTGACGTGGAGACGGACCTGAAGGAGAAAAACAAGGAGATAGAAAGGCTCCAAAGACAGCTGAACAAAGCCGCCGGAAACAGCTCTGTATGTGGTCTTGTTGCACTTAATAATCTTATTATATATTTTATACATGCAAATGTGTTGTAAACGATTGTCTTTCTTCTAAATCGAAGCATCAAATTGAGGGAAAAATGCATATTAGGGTGATCCATAAGTGTGTACTGTGTCACCTAATCACGGTTGGGAGATTCAGCTTTCCGATGAACACAGAAGTAGCTGCTGCTAACTTTTCAAAGTTTAAGCTTTGTGCTGACCTCTCCATAATGCCAACCTTGCTAATGTGGAACCACGTACTGGTGTGTTGGGGTCGTTGTCCTGTAAAAACACCCATTTTAAGGAAAATTCGTCTTTGTCAAAAGCTGGCAGTGTTTTTGCACATTGTGTGAGCTCAAAGTGCAAAAATAAATACACATGCCAAATCCAATCCACATTGGCTGGATAAGTGTTACATTTGGGCTTTCTCAAATGCAAGCATGTCAAGAAAATGTTCATTTTGGAAAGGCAGGCTCTGAACTGGTTTGAACAGTCCAGGAGGGGAACGGCTCATTCTGTTGACTTAACGTGTTTTGTTCCTCAAAGTTTCATATTCTGTCGCTCTTCAGGAGAGATTATTAGCTATTTGTTATTGCACAGACTAATGAGTTTCTGTTCCCCCAGCTGCCCAGGCCAAGTCAAACAGCCAAAGAGTCGGCCGAAAAGCCAGCCGCTGAGCAGAACGAGTCTGATCAGCCGTGCTTCACAAAGAAGGAGGTGCGGGACATTCTGTTTGAGCGGAACGAGCTGAAAACCAACCTCTTCCTGGTGCAGGAGGAGCTCAACTACTATCAGAGGTGGGTTTTAAAGCGCTTCAGTTGAATACTAATGAGGAACATTTCAGATTCAGGTGCACTTTTTTTTAGTTCTTACTGTTTCCTAATGTTTTTTTAATTTTTTTAAAATGTTTTTTCTATCATCTCCTATTTGCAGGGAGATTTTGAATGAGGAGAGGTGTCCAGGCTTCCTGTTGGAAGCTGTCCGGTCGGCAATCAAAGAACGAAGGAAGCTGATAAAGGCGAAGATGCTGGGGATTCCACTGAGCGACTGCAGCATCAGGTTCCTCTAAGAGGCTAAATGCATTCGTCACATTTAGAAATTCACCCAGCAGTAAAGTCTTGATGAAGAAACATTATGCTTTTCTTCAGTGATAAAGAAGAGACGAGTTCCCTGAATGGGCAGACAGAAGTGGACCACTCGCAAGTAAACGGGCCGAGCAAACCAGCCGAGTCACGCATTCAGCAGTTGTAAGTTCACACGGAAAGTAGAGCCGGTTGGCCAAACATAGGCGCGGTTACGGCTTAAAGCCTGTAGGGGTCAGAGTTCTGGTCAAAATGGAACCTTTACATACAAAACAGCCTTTATGTACTTCACACCATCCTGAACGTGCCAACCCCGCTGCGAAAGAAGGCGTTGGCAACGTTATACTTTGAGGATGCTTTTCATCAACAGAGAAGCTGGTCAGCGTTGAAGGGAGGAACTGAAAGAAAACCCGTTTGAAGCTGCAGAAGCTGCTGTGTCCGGGGCGGAGCTTCACCTGGCAGCATAATGCTGGCTTTAAACATAGACAGAGCTGCAATGACACAGTTTAGATCAAATACGCAGAGTGATGTGTTAGATTAGCCAATGTAGTATCAATGGATAGAGTTGAAAACTGCTGCTCTTTTTTTTTTTAAAAAATAATAGTCAGACACTTCAACTGCTGATCTGATAGAGTCTATCTGATAGACGATCCCTCAAATAGTGGAGGCTGTATCTGCAGTGAAAGGGGATTCATCAAAGGTTTGGCTCATGAGTATGAATATTAATGCACTCTGCACTTCTCATATTTTTATGTGCACAACATTTGGAAACCAGATACCACATTGCTTGCAATTGTACACGACTTTGTGTGCAATCGAGTGGTCTGACACTCGAAATGCCAATAAAATACATTTCAGCTTATGATATCGAAATGCGAAAAAGTTTGAGTGAATATTTTTTCACAAGACGCTTTATATATGTAACTTTGCAGCAGTAGAGATGTCAAAATAAAAGCACTGTCACATGAGGATAAACAAAACCACAGAAACACAGCGGCATGAGTTCCACCCCACTGCCTCTGTCAGTGTCCCGATCATCTGCCAATCCTCGTCTATATTTAGCCATAATCCCTGACCGCATGTCTGACCCGAGGCCCGTCTCTTCCACTCTGTCGGCTGCAGCTTCGGCTTTCTGACGCGCACGGGCAGCAGCAGGAGCCCCACCCACATGAGCAACTCCGCCTCCAGCTGGGAGATCCTGGGAGAAACGGAGGCCAGCGAGGAGACGGAGCAGCAGCCGACTTCTTAATGCCGGCCGGAGAGGCTGCTGCGAGGTTTCTCCCCGTTTCCTCCCCCTCACTCTGAAGCTCGGAGCAGAGCATCTGTTGGTTCGGTGAAAGTTATTTTAACGCTCCTCGTGCTTGGGTAAAACAAAGCTAAGTATCTTGGGCGGAGAAGACGTAATATGTCAGTAGTTTTAATAAACAAACCCGCTAACTCTTCACTTTTCAGCTCTCTTTTCAATCATGACTTTAGCTCAGGAAGAGCTTAAACCCTGATTAAATGGCACAATGTAAACGCAAGAGGGCCATGTTCAAACTCTTGAACCTTTTTCTTGTTCAGCAATTAAATCAAGTGTATATATACATATGTACAAGAAACATTTAAATGCTTATAATTATGGAGAAATCTAGCATATATTTTTATATTTATCTTCAAATATTTTTAGCTAAGACCAAAGACAGAAAGATCATTTTATCTTTCTCAGTTTTTTCACTGTTGGTAGACAAACGCCCACATGAATATTGGACATGTACTAAAAAAAACAACTTATTTCTAATTTTACTGGTTCGCTCTTGAATTTGTGAATTGTTCAGTTAAAGTATTGACCCATGTTGTATGACAGAAGTTTGTCATGATAAGCACTTACATGTTCTATATGGTGGCATTTTATTTCAGGTGACTATATTTTTCCTTAACCTGTGTAGTAAATTCTTGGCTTTAATATTTTTCGTGATTTTAGGAGCTTTCATCCACAGGAAAGCTGGACCTCGGTAACTTTTTGCCTCTGAGTCATTTCATTTCCTCTTTGTTTCTGGTAGCTCTAGCATTTCTACCCCTTAAGCCTTAATTTACTGTTCATATTGTTTAAGATATATTTTCCTGCTGCTAAGTCATTCATTATCTAACAGAGCAACAGTATTGGCTGGTGTGCATTCGATATTTGGTGCCATGATTGGCTGTGGTCCAGGCTTCTGGATAGTGGTCACTTTGTTTTTATGCATGTTTTCAAAGCTAACATGCAGGGATGAAGTCACCGCTTTGACTTTGTCTCGCCCCTCCTCTAAGTGCGCTACTCAGACGGGCCAGTGGCTTATGTCATGGAGGGACAAACGGTGAACACCCAAAGAGACTTGTCCTCTGAAAACAAAGTTTGGAGTTTATTTTTGTAAGCGTGTTTGTAACCGTTTTGCAGACATAGATTTACTGGATGTTACATTTCTGCAAAATCTGGATTGTCAATAAAAACATACTGAAAAGCTGAAATCCCCCCTACTGCTGCACTTTTGTTCTTTTGTGAAGACCGTCACGTCGAGAGCGTCGGGTGAAATGCACTGGTCAAATGTTCTGACTTTCTCGACTTGTAAGGAACGACCAAGGCCTTCCCCATCATCTCCAGGAAGACAATAGATTCTGGGAAAAAGGTGAACCCCACCATGTGTGCATTCATACTTGTAGTGTGTGTGTGTGTGTGTGTGTGTCTGCGTGTGAATCATTCTCTTAAAAGCTCTGCGTCTGGCATGAATTGGAGGAAGTGGCTCCGACTTCCCGAGGAAATGTGGAGAGGAAACTCGGTGGGCTTTGACCTCTCTGGCTGCATCGGAGCCACAAGAAGACTCACCGGACAGAACCAGGGAGGGAGGGAGGGAGGCAAGGGAGGAGAGGAGACAAAACGCTGCCTTTCATTGTACCAGAACAAGTGAGGAAGCAAGAAGCACTCAGAAAGATATTCGCTTCCAGGCGTAGGGCTTTTCTGCGGTGGGTTTTGAGTGAAGATGAGGTTTCTCAGAGCTCTGAGCGCTTTGCTCTGCTGCTCGCTGTCCTCCGCACAGACACTGGATCCCGGTGGGAAAAATGTCTGCAAAGATTCGAGGTACGCGTCAGCTGTTGCTTTCCTACTTGGTAGCAGAACACACACAAAATTGTCCGACTCGGGACGTTTTCAGCACTTCAGAGCTTGTTTTTCTTCTTGCACTGCTTCTGGTGTTTTGTGTAATTCAGGTGGGCTTTGACCTCGCAAAGATTTGGTGTTTTGTGTAATTTAGGCTCTATTGATCATATCTTGAATATTCAGGGACTCCTCCAGTCCGGTCTGCTGCACTGGATGGCGTCAGCAGGGAAACGAGTGCACCATACGTGAGTCTGAGTGATCCAAAGTTCACTCTGAAGGTCTGAGGTTGTGTTGGGTTGTTTATTCTCGTGTGTGTGTGTGTGTGTGTGTGTGTGTGTGTGCGTGTGTGTGTGTGTGTGGGCGCAGCTGGCTTCTACGGAGCTCAGTGTAAGACAGGTGAGATGCTGGAAGCTACACTAGATGTTTGCCATCTTTCTCAGCAACATGACAAAACGTCACGAGTCGAACAGGACGGATGCTTTCAAAAACGGTGCGATATCTAATAGGGAAGGTGGATTTCTGGCTTTAAATCAAGGGCCGTGTCTGTTAGAAGACCAGAAGTTATTTCGACAACTTTTCCCCCTTTAAACTAAATCACAGGCTGAAAGCAGCATTTTGAGTTTACTCAGGAGTCTCACATTGAAGCTTGTCTGATGATCCTTAGCATGTAAGTGGCAGATGAATAGGTCTTTGGAAAGATAAATAATCCCTGCTTGTTTTGTTTTAAACACAAGAGTGTCCGCCGGCGTTCTGGGCCCCAGACTGCCGGCAGGTGTGTCCCTGCTCCCCTCATGGCCGCTGTCATCCTGTCACCGGCGAGTGTACGTGCTACCCCACCCGCTGGGGTCCCCTCTGCCAGAACACCTGCAAGTGCACCGGCAACGGCCACTGCCACCGCGCCAATGGAAAATGCATCTGCAACAAGGGCTGGTGGTCCCAGACGTGCTCCAAACCGTGCCAGTGCTCCAGCGTTGGCTCCGTGGACACCAGCTGTGACCCACTTACAGGCCGCTGCCAGTGCCAGAGGGGCAACTGGGGCATAAGATGCCAGGCCACGTGCAACTGCAACCGGTCTCCGTGTAACGAGCGGACCGGGGTGTGCGAGTGCGAGGCAGGCTCCTGGGGGCCCCACTGCGACAAGAACTGCAACTGTGACCTCTCGCACAGCAGCTGTGACCCGGACTCTGGCCAGTGCCTCTGCCACCCGGGGTACATGGGTGCTTCGTGCAGCCGTCCTTGTGAAGCCGGTTACTATGGCAGCAGCTGCACAACGAGGTGACAGATTCATTTAGAGCCGTTTGTTTCCAGCGTTCAAACATCCTGTGGTGCTGACTCCCGACTCCTGCCTCCAGATGTGGTTCCTGTAAAGACAAGCAGCCCTGCTCACCCACCGATGGCGCCTGCGCTGCCTGTGAACCGGGCCTGAACGGCACACGCTGTGACCAGCCATGCGCTGCTGGTTTCTATGGAGAAGGCTGCAAGGAGAAGTGTCCGCGGTGCTGGAACAACGAACCCTGCGACCCAAAATCCGGGAAATGTTGGAGATGTGACCCTGGATGGACCGGAACCAGGTTCGCAAGAGTTTTTGAGAGGGAAGAAGAAAGGAAATAAGGAAATAGAAAATAGATTATTAACTCGAAATCCAAGTTGTACAAATTGCATCGTGTTGGTTTTGTCTCTGTTTTTGTGTTTCCCATTTAAAATCCCAGTGAAGTTATTTGAGGCTGTAATGCGGTTTTAGTTTCTAAATCTGTGCTGTTTGTTTTTCGTCCAGGTGTGAGGAGCCCTGCTCAGACGGGACACATGGGGACGCCTGCCGCTTCCTGTGCAGTCCCTGTTTCCATGGTAACTGTCATCATGTGACAGGAAGATGCGTCTGTCAGCCAGGTTTTCAAGGAGAAAGGTAAACTATCAGATCCACACCCTGATTATTATTATTATTATTTTTTTTCTAGAAATAGATTCATGACTCCACATGGACAAGTGATAACCATCCACACTGAATGGCTTTATATCTCCACACAATCAGGTTTTTGACAGAAATGGCAAATTATTGACATTTTCTTTTAAGAATGTAAATATAAACCAGGGGCAATAGTGGTAGGAGTTTATTGCCCCAGCCTGTCAGACTGCACCATGTCAGCTATCCAGTAGCTTGTGTGTGTGAATGGGTGAATGTAGTGTGAAGCGCTTTGTGCTCCTCTGCACTTGACATGGCGCACATTTACCGTTTTTTTTCCCCTCTGAAAAATAATGGATAGTGAATGAATAGCCTGTGTTGTGGTTCATAACATTGAAAATGTCACATTCTGCAGTAATGAAGTGATTAACGGTGAACTGATTCTTAATTTGACCTCTGCAAAAGCAGTTGGTTCAAAAACAATTTCCTGGCAACATTCTTTATTTACCAGCAGGATAAAGATTTAAAGGCTTGGTAATAACAGGACAAAGTGGAAGTCTTTGTGTACGACCGACAGGCAATTAGCACAGCAGACTTCACTGATATAAATGCAAAATTATAAGGAAAATCTACTGGAAATGTCCATTAGTATAAATAAAACGACTTTATAATACAGTTTGTTAGATTCCAGTGTATTTTATCGACTAAATGTTCATTTCATTCGTTCATATTTTCCTCAAAGCTTAAACTTCCAGAGTTCTGTCAGCTCAAACTGGATCTGATCACCTTCCTTTCTCCCTGCAGTGATATTTATGGTTGGGTTCAGCTGAAATACCAAATAATCGTTCTGAGGCAGCTGATCAGAACGACAAAAATATCTGGTTTTGCAGCAGCACTCTGAGTGTTTCTGTCATTTCCAGCTGCAACAGCACCTGCCCCGCTCCGCTGTTTGGCCTCAACTGTTCGTCCGTCTGTGACTGTGGTGAAGGAGTGGGCTGCCACCCCGTCACTGGCGCTTGCCCCTACGGTATGTACACTTTTACAGGATCTGTGTTTCATGATGCAAGTGTCTCCTTTTGACCCTGAAGGACCTCTGATGTTGCGTGTCGTCCAGGTGGTAGAGGTGCCGTGCTCGCAGGCGTGCTGGTTCCCTTGTTCCTGCTGTTTTTTGCTGTCCTGTGTTGCTGCATGTGTTGCGGAGGAGGTCCAGCCGACAGCAAAAACAGGTCCGTTCCCACTTGCGCTCATAAACATGACTGGTTTAAGTCGTTGTGTGGGATGTGCTGCAGTCTAAATCTAACTATTTCAAAGAGTTAGGATCAGAGACATTATTTAAATTCTTTGATGACGTCAAAAAATATAATTTAATATGTTTATCTACTGGATAAAATACATGTGTTATGTAGTTTATGTTGAGCAACATTCAGCGCTTTTAAATATTGTAATTCAATTTATTAAATTTAACTTAGGACTCGTTTATTTGGGGGGAAATGTCTCCCCCTTCTGGCAGTAAGAGTAATTGCACAAATCTCACTTATGTTGATGCTTTTCTTTGACGGCATAAATAAAGTTACTTTTCACTAATAATCAGCCTCCTGGTCATATGGGAAAACTATTATAAATTATGTTAAATTTGAATTTAGATGTCTTATTATTGACAGTGCATAAGTTTTTTAATATGAGTATATTAAAACAACCAAAGCCATAAATTCTGACTTTTGGCAGCCAAAAACAGTATAAAATCTCCCAACTCTTTTATTTTGACCCTCTGCTGTTTTCCTCCCGTTGTGGCAGTGCGGCAGTGGCTGACGGCGGCATGTTGGTCAGGATGAAATATCACGTCTACAGCGTCCTGGCCAACATCGGCGCTGCCCTCCCCTGCATGTCGGACTGGTCCTCCGGCCTGCCTCGAGTCACCGGTCAGTACCAACTCAAAAGTGTTTTTCTTGTATCGATTGTTCCCGCAAAGTCCACACGTAGCTGTTGATTGGAGCTTTCCTGCTGTTATTACCCACACTCGCAGGATATTTTCACTGGCTGACGGCTCACAAAGAGCGGCGAAGACAATGTGACGAAGGAAACGAGAGAAAAAGAGCTAGAAAAGAAGCGGGCTGATCATAATTCATCATTACAGCAGTAGTATGGCATTGGCACATTTTTTCCTGACACAATGCAGGCCGGTTTTCAGGCGGTGCTGAGTGAGAAGTTGCTGGTGGAGTCGTTTCATAACTGAACTCTGCTTCTTCACAACGTTCCCGCCGATCTGTCTGCTGCGTTCTTTGGGTTTCATTTTGCGAGTTGCTCCTGGATTTCTCATGCGAATGAACAAACACTGAGATAAAATGACAGACAGGAGGACTCTATTCATTCCCTAGGCTACTGAAAGCACCTGGTTTCCTTTCACTTTATTCAGGAAAATCAATGCAAAAGAAGAACATTAGTGAATTTTTTTCCTTCCATTTGACAAATATGCACTACTTTATGTTGTTCTACCTATGAAATCCAAATAAAATACATTGCGTTTGTGCTTGTAATGTTATGAAATGTGTGAAAGTTCAAGGAATATGACTACATTTTTCTAGCCAAGTGCATTTAAAGCTTCACGTCTTTCCCATGTTGAGTTTTAACCTCACAAGCTTCATGTCTTAATTTGTTTCGGTGCTCTGTTGGACAGTGTCTCACCACGACCCAGAGGTGACTTTCAACCACAGCTTCATCGAGCCTCCCTCTTCTGGCTGGGTCACCGAGGGGTCGTCCTTCGACAGTGACGAAGAGGAGGGCGAGGCTCTCTACTGCGTCCCTCCTAGAGAAGGTAAGGAGCTCAGAAGCTCTGCGCCGGAGCAGCAGCTTGGCAACAACGTCCTCCATGAACATCCTCTGTGTGTCCACAGACATCCCGACCGTGGCGGGTGGGGAGTTCCAGGAGATGAGCTCCAAGTGCAACATGTTCCTGGACCCGTCCGGGTTCAGCAGCGAGGACATCGCCTCGTCCTTCAACATCCCGCGCACCTCCAGCAACGCCAAGTCCAAGAGGCCGTCCGTGTCGTTTGCGGAAGGGACGCGCTTTAGTCCCAAGGAGAGGCGTGGGTCCGGACAGGACCCTGGCGCTCCTCCGCGTAACAAAGCGAAGACCCCCTGGGGGGTTCTGATGCTGTCCGCCCTCCAAAGTCAGGGAGGGACAGCTAGGACTGGGGAGGAAGACGGAGCTGAGGAAGAGGAGAGGGAAGATGGGGAAAAGGGTCAAGCAACAGAGACGCGAGAGTCGAGCTGTGAGGTGGTGGAACAGGAAGTAGACACAAGCCCGAATGTACAAGTCCCCGGGACGTCAGGGCGAAGGCGGACCATGTCCAACACGGCTGCTCATAAAGGAACCCCGCTGCTCAACCGTGAGGGTGAGGCGGCGGCTCTTCACAAGGTCACCACGGTGTATGTGACAGTCGGAAAGGCCGGCAAGCCTGTGACGAAAGCAGAGTCGAGCTCTGAAGGACCGGTCCAGGCCATGCTGCGCAGACTCGGCAGCCTGCAGAGACAAAAGGAGCAGGACGGCGGAAGGTCCAAGTCGAAGGCGGCCGAGGCGATCGCCAAGCCCCCGAGGAGGAAGCTGGGAGCTCGGGCCGCCGTCTGGGAGCAGGGAGGGCCGTCAGGAGGCGAGGCTAAGCCAGCCAGGCGGAAGAACGCCTCCAGCGGCGCCTCGAGGCTCCTCCGTCAGAGGGGAACGCGCCGAAACGGCCCCTGTCGTCGATCCTGAAGAGCGTCCCAGAGGCGGCCACCGGCGGGTCAGGCCCGAGAGCCGAGGGAAGAGCCGCGCAGGGCGTGGACGCAGCTGCAGGGCAAACGGAGTGCAGCTATCTGACCGTGGGGCCAACAGGAGAGACGGCTCAGGCCATCAGCAACCAGGGAGCAGCAAGCGACGAACCCTGCTACGAAAACGTCCTGATCTCACAACCGTAACGCAGAGACGCCGAGTCAGCAGGTCTGACCTTGATGCAACCGGTTTGTTCCTCCGCAGTGACGTTCCAGACAGAAACGGGACGATCATGGTGCTTTAGCAGAAAAACGAAATACGTACAGAAGTGCAATTTACATTATGGATTAAGGTTTAGATATTTATGCAATGAGTGTGAAAACAGATACCATAAAACATGTCAGCGCAAGAGGCCAGAGGTCATGTTGTTTGACATGAGTCATCCGTCACAGATTGAGTCGCAGGAACTGAAACTGGGTGATTTGTATGTGTGTTGTAGTATCATGTAGGGGGAAAAAAAAAACAAGTCAAAATGTCATTCCTGGCATGCGGTGTCCTGATTTTTTTTTAATTTTTTTTTACAGCAGATTTCTTGTAGATTCCTCTAAACATAATGACAGAAAGAGAGAAAGCTGAACTTGTAAACATGTTTTCACATCCACAGCCTTAATGTCAACATTGCCTCAAACAGGGAAACCACCCAGCATGAAGCGCTGCTGTTCGGCAGCAACGACTCTTGAGTTTATTGTGTTTTATTCACGCCACAAAGTCAAAGTTACAGATAGGAAACACAAAATAAGAGAAGATTTAGGGGTTAGTAGTCGTTTTAAGCCAGGATGTAGTGTTAGGTCCTTTCTGTCTTTTACCCTCTGAACCGAGTCTGATCTGTATTCGATAAAGTCGATCAGCCGATGCTGTGAACACACAAGCGAGCCACTCTGAAAATCAGCCGTCTGAACTTTGACCGTTTGGACTTTCTCTGAACGCTGCCGTTTGCTGATTTTCATTAGCTGCGATGCCGACGTTTTTGTGAACTCTTCGCAACCGGCGCGGACTGGTTTTTTTTTTTTTTTTTTGTGAAAACGACTCATTGGTGGCGCATTAACTTTAAACTCACATGACGCACACAAATGAAAACCAGCAAGAAAACGTTAAGCTACTTCTTCTCTGCTCCAGATGGGTCTGGACAGCCGAGCCAGTACTTGGCGATGGATCTGGGGTACGGAGGCACAGCGGGGTCAACTCTTTTGGTCCTGAGGTCAACTCTGTAGTATTTATCTGGAAAACAAAAGCAAGCCAGTCTTACGTCAAACCGGAAACTCTCAAACTATTTCACTGCTTCAGGGAGCCTCATCCTTGATGGTAGATATTTTAAAGATGTGCTGCAGGACTTAATTATTTTTGTTGAGTTACATAAAAAGGTAAGAGAAAAGCCTTGTGGTTAGAGGCACATGGAAAGTATCACACAGCAAGCGATCAGAAAGAGGAACTGCCATGATTTAAGCCATTTCCGTTTTTGTCATGAGGACGAGTAAAGAGCACGTGAAACTGAAACCAGACAGAGATGGATGGATAAAAAAAAAAACTAATTTCTAACTAAATCTCTGCAGTAAAAGTCAGACTTTCCATCTGTTACAACTTGCGAAATCTTTGTTTGCTTTTAATGTTACGAGTTTCTGATGCAAACTGTGTTGGCTTAAATATAAGGAGTTGATCGTAAACGTGACTGATTTCAAACATTTTTAAAATAAATAACCTGTTTAGCCTTTGCTTTTGTAGCAGGAAGGTATTGCAGCTTAGGCAGGATGGAAACAACTGGTTTAACTTTTGTTAGATATGTTTTGTTCTCAGACGACATTCATTTCCTTTATTGTCTAGTCACACAGCAAGCCATCATAAAGAGGAACTGCCATGATTTAAGCCATTAAATCAAACGTTAAAAAAACCGTATGTGATTGGATCCCATCTCCCATGATGCTTTGAGACATGGCTCATAGGCAGCTTAAGACAAGATGAGGTCTTTGTTCTTGCTTTTTCAGCATTGTGATGCTAAGTGCTACTGCTTATCATTTTCTTTAACTTCAAAATGATGTGGTAGTTTTTGTCGACCACGTAAAATTGTCATGTTTGGTTTTAGTGTGAAATTGAAGAATACATTCTCATACAATATAATTTGAACATGTGAATTATGAACATAATACCTAAATTCACTGTGAGTTTAAACGATTAATATTACTATTTACCTGCTTTAAAGAAGTACACACTCTGGATGGGCATTTCTCCCTGGAGGAATCCATCGTTCCTGGTGTCGTAGTTGCCTCTGTTGTTCTGGTTGTAACGGTCCCAGTCCTGGTCCCACCTTCTGTTCTGGTCCCAGTCCTGATTCCATCGTCTGTCCAGGTCCCAGTCCCGATCCCGCCGCCTGTCCCAGTCCCGGGCCCAGCCTTTCCTCCATCTCCATCCTCCTCGCTGCCAATCTCAGACCCGTTTCCATGCCCCTCTCAGCAAACCCCTGGCCCATGTTCATGCCCTGCCCGGCCATGGTTCCCCAGGTAGGAGAGCGGTTCTGCCGCCTACGACCTCTCTGCCATCCGTTCTGCTGGTGCTGCTGGTTGGGCTGGGACGATGACCTCAAAGGAGCCACGTAGATCCTGCCGGCCATGGCGCCATCCACTGGAGACCCGAGGCCTTTCCAGTCTTTGTTGATGAAGTGATGCTTGTCGTGATGCTGAGGCGCTGCAGACGATCAGAGTCATCAGCAAGCAGATATGCTTCTTCCTCTCATAGCGTTCACAGAACCTTGAAACAGTATTCCCACCACTTGAACTTTCCCACGCTTTTTTTTTTTTCTACTACAGCAATTATTTTAAAACACAGAGTAGCACATAATTGTGAAGTGCAAAAAGGAAAGAAAATTTTCCCTTTTAAAAATAAAAATCTGAAAAGTGAAACAAGCATTACTGGTCTGGGCCTCAAGGCCAACACTTTGTCCAACAGCTTTATCTGCAATTACGACTAGAACTGTTTTTAGGGTGTATCTCCAGTAACTTTGCGCATGTAAACAGGAACATGCTTCCCAGTCTCCTTTGCAAAGTTGCTCAAGATTAGACAGATTGGATGTAGAGCATCTGAAAACGTTTTTTTAAAAAAAAATCTATCCTCAGATTGTCAACTAGATCTCTTACTTCACAATCGTGAAAGTACTTTTAAGTCGGAGTCACATTGGCACAATATGTCAGTTTGTGACATAAAATCGTCTTAAAATACATTTTAGTTTGTGGTTGTGAGGCGACAAAGCGTGAAAAAGTTCAAGCTGTTTGAATCCTCTTGCTAAACTTACAGTTCGGGAAAAGTTCGCTGAAGAATTGCTCATAGTTGCTGCGGTACAGATCCGTGTAGCGCCTGAACAGCGTGGACGGAGACCTCTCAGACATGGCGGCGCACTCCTCGTGGGAGGGTTGGTGCAAAAACTCGTACACGTAGTACTGGTCGCCTGGACGGAACCACAGAATAAAAACGGCCACGCATCTAAGGAGCTTCTAATCACCTTCAAAACAAGAAGAGAATATCAGAGACACAACAACGAGTTCTGGAAATACCTTTGAAGAAATAAACTTTCTCTTTTCCATGGTGGCTGTGAGCAGGAAGGGCGAACGCTGCGTCCACATGGTCAGGAATCTTGTCAAAGCCAACGCTGATGTCCCGTGGATAATCGTCCTCCAAGATGCCGTCGTCAAACCTCCAGTACTTGTTTCCCTGATGGAAGTTTTAGTCAGAACAAACATTAGAAACCAGAGGACGACGAGAGCTGCCAGTTGATGTCTCCTTGCCGTCACCTTAAAGATGTAGGTCTTCCCCTGACAGTTGATGCGAGTGAACGCAGCGTCGATCGGCCCGCTGACGCCCCACACGTCTTTTATCAGCTTTGGGTAACCGGGAAGAACCGACTTCTGGTCCATCTCGAAGAAGTACTCCCCTGGGAAGCAGAAAGCTCACAATCACAACCAAACCAGAGGACTGGTGATTGGATGAATGTTGCTGGAGTTGAGACAAAGCACCTCTGAAGGCATAGATGGAGCCGTTCTTAAGCTGCATGAAGGAGTCAAAAGGCCTCCCACTGCAGACCACAGCATCTGGGTCAGGAGCTGCTGTGGTGACGTTAACAGTGGTGGTGGCCGCTGTGGTGGCCAGTGTGGTTTTGGGAGCAGCGGTGGTGGCTGAAGGAGCCTGAGGAGCTCCAGTAGGAGCTCCGAGATCACTTTCGGGAGTCACTCTTTGATTCACCAGCCGTGGCGGTTTTGTCATTTTCAGATTGGTCTCTGGCGGTCGATGCAGTCTTGGGTTGAAGTCTGAGACAGGAGGCCGGGTGGATGCAACGTCAGCGGGACCTTTTGGGGTTGGCGTGGTGCTCCCAAACAAATCACCGTCATCATCGTCCTCTGCAAACGCAAACGTGTCGCCACGAGCTGAGGAGACACGAGTAATGGTAACAGCAGTGCTTATGTGGGGAGTTTGAGCAGAGACGGTATAAAATATGCAGGTTATGGTTTGGAGCGAATGGACGGTGAGGGTTCTTACTCATCATGCCACAGATGGCCTCATAGTCAGAGCAGCAGCTTTTGTAATACTTGCACATGGAGTCACACTGGCACTTCCTCTGAGCCTGAAAGCCGTTTTCACATTGGTCCAGACAAGAGTCTTTGGATGAAACGACGCACTTCGTTCAGTTTGTCTCCCTCAGCTGATTCTGGTTGTTAGTGACTCTCCCAGACAAATTAATTTCCTCTGGTTCTTGATTAGATTCTATTTGATTGTAGTTCCCATGGGACTTTGATGGAACATCACAAGGCAAAAATCAGGTTTTCCCAATTATACCGACATGATTAGTTAGATCCTCCTTTGTTGATTAGTTACTCGAGGAAGGGTCGGTTCTTGGAACAATCAAAGTTCAGGATTGTTGGATTGCATTCAGGCAACAATGTGAGACATTGTGCAGCTATTTTTGATTTATTTTAGTCAAACTATTATTCATGGCAAAAACTCTTCGGGCAAATTATGGGCTTTCTGGATGCCAGGCACAAACTTCAGCGTTTTTTGACAGTTAAAGTGATGGATTAACAATAAATAAGTGAATCATTAAGTGGAACAAAAAGGATTTGTTGTTTTGCAAAGTGTTTTTTGCGTTTGTTTTCAGTTTCCTTTACTCTGGTTCCACTGAATAAAATCCAATGCAAGCAGTTGCCTTCAGAAGTTTAAGGTTTTATGGCTCTAATGGCCTCTGATGATGGTGACCGAACAGAAAATTGGATAAAGCGATGGGGAAGACATTCAGCAAACATCTAGGATCAGGAATTGAAAGCTGGACAGCTGTGTCAAGGACTTTTCACCTGATAAACTATATCACACAACACGTTACTCCAATCTGTGTGTGATTTAACAACTCCTTCTTTTTGAAGGTCTTAGACATTAGTGAACAAAGAGCAGAGAAATAAAGATCTGAAGAAGTTTAAAGTTTATAAAATATGCCCCAGACTTTTGAACGTCTTACAGAGAACTGTTCAATCGATCGCCTGAAAATAAAATAAAATGAGCGCAGCACAGCGGTGAAGCTCCAGAGCCAATAAATAATCTTTATCTGAAGTGACAGGAGAGGCAATGAGAGCAATTCTCCAACTGATCAACTTGTGTCCTGAATTGAATGCAAAACGGTGTGATGGAAAGCTAATGCGGTGAATTCCATAACGGACGCAGCGAAACACGATGGTGGCAGCGTCATGCTGTGTACGGATGCTTGTATGTGTGATGGATGTGACGGTATTTCATCTTCAAACAGAGCAACAGCTGCCATGGTTGAGAAATGCAAATGCAGGCCACACTTTTCAATTTTTCTATTTTTTTTTTTTTTAATCTTTGAAACATTCTGAAAAACAAATTTCCTTCACAGCTTCTTTTACACCTATGTGCTGTTTGGTGGTGTTTCATAAAAAAATTTACTTTTACTATTTTAAAGTGAAAAATGTGAAAACGTTAAGTCATGAATACAAGCTGCCAAGTTATTTTACTGCAGTTTTGTTTTTTCAGATAAATCGTTAACTAATGCAAGATCAATGTGAGAGATCACTTGTTATTTTGCCTCTTAATGTAAGGTCAGTTTGTCTTTCTAAGCTGATGCCTTTGGCTCTTTAAATAGCTGACGCCCATCTCGACAAATTATCCCCCATTGAAACGTTTATCAATTTACCTTCAGAGTTCTGCCATGTATACATTTAAAAAAACAGGCTTCTGACCGGATCAAAGTTAATTAATTAGTCCATCAAATTAAGAATAAACAGAATAATTTCAAAAATGTTTTCCGTTTCACTAGCAGGACGAGCAAAACGTTAGTAACAACAGCAGCAACAGAGTTTGACCCTGAAAATGACAAATCTTACAGGCTGAACAGGGTAAAAAGAAGTCGTTTCCGAAATGGAAAATACTTTTCGCTCAATTTTTATTGCATCACTCACCAGTGAAGATCTCCTCAGCGAAGGCCTTGGCGCTCAGAGCGAGCAGGAGGATGAAACACAACTTCATGCTGTCTCTGTTCTGCCAGCATGCAGACTGAGGAGATAATGATAAACCATGTGCTCCGGTTATTGGAAACATGTGTCAGTCACCCCTCTTCCCTCTGTTTACTTTAACTTCGTTTGTTCACAAGCAGCCGAGCCTGGACGGAAAAAGACAGGAATCGATAAAGAACAAAATGCTGGATCCGTCTGACCCTCTGCTCAGGAACCATTTGATCTGTTTTTGGTTAAAACCCAGTGTTATATATTTTATGGAATCGATGGTATTGGGCATTATGTTTAAGTTGTGTTTCTTACGTGGGACCTCTGATATGTGTCAGCACAAGTGGACAGCTCTGTCTTACAAACTGTTCAGAAAACAGAGCGCATAGATGGTTTTAGAGAGAAACGGACACAAATCAGACACGTCCTACAGAAAATGATGAGCAAGAAGAGGTAAAAAAAAACAACAACCTTCAAAAAGCAATTTTGCCTCCAGGCCTTTCTCCCAGGCAGACAGCAACAATAATCCAAATCCACTAAAAGGAGTACTAGTCCTGAGTAAGATGAATAAATCTTATCTTATTAGAAATCATTTTTTTTCCCTCTCTGCTGCCTGGTGGGAAGTCCGCAGACATATTTGTGACATCATATGAAGTCGTTTTGAATTCAAGAACTGCAATACATTTACAATTAACTAACTAATTAACTTCATTAACTCATTAAGGTTTTTTGCACCTCTTTGTTTAAACAGGAAACTTAATTCAATGGAGCTGTCAAGAACGACAAAATGCAAAAACAAACAACTTCGTTATCGATACAGAGTAAAAATGTTAGCTTTTCTCAACCTACTGCATCTGAAATGTAACGCCTGTCTGAGCACAATAGGATGGTTGTAGAAGGGAAAACAAACAAACAAAGTCCAAGCATTCAGTCAGAAAACTGAAAGCAATGTGGTTGAAACAAGGATTTTCACTATAGAAATAGAGAACAAATTCCTCAAAAACAGGAAACGTAGCTTTGGACTAAACTGTATCATACAGGGGAAGGAAAGTGGATTTATTGATCTACATTAAGCATTTTTCAAATCTAAATCCCAGATAAAGATTACAAAGACAAAATGTTATTGACTGAATAGCTGGATTTTGATGGTATTATTTAATAATGTGTATATCTGGAGTAGGCAGTTGGAATAAAAGTTATACAAGCAAATCTCTGCTCGAGATAAATTCACATGCAAATATAGGCACTTTCTATAATCTCCCTGTTCCTTTAAACAATGTGGAGAAGGTTTGGGGATAATTATTATTTATTTATCCCCTTGATATATAATTTTATTATATGAAAGATAATTTTAAATAACTCTCTACTAATAACAACGTATCCTTTAAAATAATAATAATAATAAAAAAAATTATTCCCAGATGATTTACTGTAATCGTTATTTTAAGTTACTCACTACTTTAAGTTACATTTAACTGAATTTATTCCTCAGTTTTCTTGAGTTTGTTGAGCGTGGATGTTTTTCTCCCATTCCTCCAGCAGGGGGCCCGAAGTGTTCACAGCAGAAACTCCGTTCGCTGTGCGCATGCTCTGAGCGGCTGTTGTTGCAGGTGGAGGGGAGGAGGATGGAGACCCATCGGCTGAGCGTTCATTTCCCCCCCAACCTCTCGCTGGAGTGACGGTCTACAATCAATTGCATGAAGCGATTCGTGTTGGATTTCTCTAAATAAGGGTTTGCTGTTGATCATTTCGCTCCATTAGTCCTTTACAAAGCTGTGGTTGCCGTGGAAACGAGGACTATGACAGCTACAATCATCCTTTGTCTCCACTGAATGAGGAAACGCTCAACATCTCTCTCTTCGTCAGGAAAGAAAGAACCTTTTCTTCCTGGGAATTCACATTTGTTGTGGTTCAATGAGCTTCAGTTTTTAATCGTTTGAAGAAAAGACAAAGCTTTACCCATGGAGGACAGAGCTGCAGACTAAACATCCGCGGAGTTCAGGATCAGCTTAAGAAAACAGCAGAGCTGCAGGTGATGCGACGTGGTGGAAGCTGCCAGGTGTTATTTGTTCTCTGACTCTGGTTTTGGCTTCAACGTGACGCTCTGTGGCAACAGCATCAGCCTGAACCGGAGGCCTGCATGAACGGCCGCAGGCCAGGAAACTCCCTCCGTCTCTGTCAGTAGATGCTCTTGTCTTTGACGCTCTTCCTGTTGAGGCTCCATCGACGGCTCTCCTCCATGTTCAGCTCAGACAGACTCACTGTGCCGGACTATGTCAGCCGGCTGCAGAGGGGGAGGAGCGGCTCCGGCTGCGAGCCCAAGCCGGTCTCCCCGGGTCTCAGCGCGGACGTGCAGGCCGTCCTGAAGGACTCCCTCCCCGCCCTGCGCGAAGCCATCAGGAGCCTCAAGGCCGCCAAGGAGAACTCTGATTCAGACGAGACCCGCAGGGCCGTGGCGGAGATTTATCAGCTGGTGGAGGGGGGGTGCGCCCCAGTGGGGCGTCACGGAGCGCTTCAGCTGCAGCAGACGTCAGCTGTGGAGATCATCTATGAGTCTGCGAAGCTGCTGGAGCAGATTCTGATCTCAGAGAACAGGTAGGGACTCTGAGAGACTGAAAGGAAGTTTAAGGCAACAAGTTTTTGATGCAGTTAGTTGATAATACAGGCAATAAAGGGTTGAGATTCTGCTGACGAGGTTTGACATGCTTATTTTGTTTTGCCCAAAGTAAGAACTAAACTGAAAATCAAACTTTTCAGTGTTTATCTAAATGTTGTATTTTTCCAGGCATTGGATTTGGTTTGTAACCTTAGTTCGTAACTATTGAATGGGTTAAGGTCTGTGTTTTGTGTTATCCGTTCCAGAGTCTTAATGTAGTCTGCTTTATTCATTTAAATCCAGGTTTTAATTTGTGGTTGGGGTCATCGTCCTATTGTAGCATCCAGGCACGTCCCAGTTTCAAACATTAATCTGTGGTTTCAGGTATCCTCCCTTCTTTAGTATATCACATTTTATCACGTTTAATTTGAAAACTTCACCTTTTTTTAATGTTTGCCAGCTGCAACCAAAAGCCTTTCACCAGAACGCCACTGCATCGTCCTTGTGGACAGCTGCTAGTACCAGTGCTTAAGGGTGGTTATTTCTGACCCAGAGGCTTATTTTTTGATCAAGACCATCTCAGTCCAAGTTGGTGTTAACCTGGCTTAACTGTGGACATTTACAGGTGTGTTTCTGTAGTGTCCAGTTCATTTCCACTATATGTTTGGGAAAGGAAGCATGGCTTTCAATTAGATCTGCCAACCAGTTAGCGCCTCCTCTGTTTTTATTGATCATTGTCTTATCCCTCTCTTGACAGGGACTATGTAGCACGCATTGGTCTTGGGGTCATCCTTAACCTGACTAAACAGCAGGACGATGCCCAGCTGGCTCGCAGCGTCTCTGGCATCCTGGAGCACATGTTCAAACACACTGAGGAAACGTCTGTCCAGCTCATCTCCAACGGTGCCCTGGACGCCCTCCTCTTCTGGTGCCGGGGCACGGACCCCACCGTGCTGCGCCACTGTGCCGTGGCGTTGGCCAACTGCGCAATGTACGGGGGCCACCGCTGTCAGCGTTGGATGATTGAGAAGCAGGCAGCAGAGTGGCTTTTCCCTCTGGCGTTTTCCAAAGAGGACGAGCTCATCCGCTTCCACGCCTGCCTGGCAGTGACGGTGTTGGCTGCGAACAGAGAGATCGAGGAAGAGGTGGTGAGGTCTGGTACGCTGGAGCTGGTGGAGCCTTTCATTGCCTCTTTGGATCCGGATGACTTCGCCCGCTGCTTATTGGACAGTGCAGACTGCATGCAGGGAAAGACGGCATCTGACCTTCAGCACCTTTTGCCATTACTTGATGGCGCAAGAGTGGAGGGGAAGTGTATTGCAGCCTTTTATCTCTGTGTTGAGACCAGTATCAAGTCCCGCCAGCGAAACACGAAGGTACAATCACTCCAGCTGACATAATCCTCAAATAATACCAGGGTGGGGCTAGCTTTTCTTTTTTACATATTTATTTTCTCCTTTTTAAGATATTTCAAGAGATTGGTGCAGTGCAGAGCCTTAAAAGAATCGTCATGTACTCCAGTAATGGGACGGCCTCCAGTCTCGCCAAGAGGGCCTTGAGTATGATGGGAGAAGAAGTCCCAAAGCGAATCTTGTCTTGTGTGCCCAACTGGAAGACCTGCGAGGTGCAGACATGGCTGCAGCAGGTTGGCTTCAGTGCCTTCAGTGACCGCTTTCAGGTAGGTCTAAGAAAAACCAACAAGGACCTCAGAGAAATACAGTTTCCTTCCCTGGGAAAAGGTAGTGACTTAATCTCAAATTCACAGCCTCTGGTTGTTCTTTGTGACAAACACTCTAACAGAAAAGGTTAGTAAAGGTACATTAAAATCACCTTGAGATTGTAAGTGCCTCTTTGTCCTGATGTATCTTGTAGGAGCTTCAGGTGGATGGAGATCTCTTACTGAACATCACAGATGAAGATCTAAGCTCTGACCTCAACATGGCTGCAGGTCTCACCCGCAAGAGGCAAGAAGATCAGACCAGTTTTCAACACAAGCCTGATGTAAAATGTCACAGGTCTGCAAGAAACAAATGTTTTGTCTTCACCCAGGTTTCTGAGAGACTTGCGTGTGCTGAAGACCTACGCCGACTACTCCACATGTGACCCTAACAACATGGCTGACTGGTTGGCTGCGGTGGATCCCCGTTTTCGACAGTATACCTATGGCCTGGTCCAATCAGGCGTGGACCGCAACAACATGGAGAAGTTGACTGACCAGCAGCTGCAGCACGACTGCCATATTGGTAACGGAGTCCACCGAGCCAAGATACTGTCCGCCGTCAGCAGGCCGTTAAAGCCATGCCACACAGACGCCCAGCCTCCAGGCCCTGACGTGTTCATCAGCTACCGTCGGACCACTGGCTCCCAACTGGCCAGGTATAGCCCAATAGGGAATTTCCCAAAAATGTTCTCCCGAATTATTGGAAAACTCAGCAATTTGTTTGTTTTCCTCATCTTCCAGCCTTCTGAAGGTGCACCTGCAGGTTAGAGGATACAGTGTTTTTATAGATGTAGAGAAGCTGGAGGCGGGTAAATTTGAAGACAAACTAATCCAGAGCGTACAGAGGGCACGCAACTTCATCCTGGTCCTGTCTGCCAACGCGCTCGACAAGTGCATGGGTGACACCGCCATGAAGGACTGGGTGCATAAGGTCAGGAGGAACATATAGTTTAACATAAACGTAGAAGCATTTTCTCATTGGTGTTGATATGTTTGAATGTGATGAGAAGTGCTTTTCTTTTTGTTGTTACAAATACCGAAAAAAAGACAATGCAAAATGTTTTGTTTTTGTTACTTGGGATGTTTCTGTGAGGCACAATTGTCACTTTGATATTTGAAGACAATTCCACTCTTTCATGCATTCACACATTAAAACTTAATATTTAAAGTGATATTTATATTTCAGGAAATAGCCACGGCCCTGAGTGGTAAAAAGAACATTGTCCCCGTCACAGATAACTTCATGTGGCCCGACCCCATGTCACTGCCAGAGGATATGAGGGCAATCCTCAACTTCAATGGCATTAAGTGAGTTTTACTACACTTCCTCTCACGTAGCCTTACTTTACCACTTCAAACTACTCACTCCAGGTTTTCTGTATGAATGAACCAGTTTGCTTGTGTTGCCCCTTGTCACAGATGGTCTCATGAATATCAGGAAGCTTCAATTGAGAAAATCATCCGCTTTCTCAAAGGACGCCACGACACAACCGACGCCCCGGACGAATCCAAAAGTCAGAAGAAGTAATAAGCCAATCCAAACACGACTGTAAGACTGATTGTGATGCCTTCTTCCACATGCCTATTGAACATCCTTCCCTGCTCTGCCCGACAGCATGTGAAGTATATGTTTAGCCCGCTTACACGAATCAGTGAACAGGTCCTTAATCCTTAAACAATAAGACTTGAAGAGGGAACTCCAGATTGTGTGTAGTTAAGCCGTTAATGTCATTCCTCACAAACTGCTGTATTGGTATAATCACATTCAGTATATGCCTTCTATATCTCAGGAAAATAAGCGATAGACCAGCTGTCACTGGCATCCAGCAACATCATCATCAATAGCAATTTCTGAAGTCTCCACCAACCCTTCAGTATCAGTCAAGGTTATTGTATATGCACTTATTCTTTCTGTATCATGTATATAACATAGTAAATAAATCCAGGTCTCTAAAACGATTGTAGCTTTCTGTTCATTAAAAAGAAATCCTTTGTTTTTACAGAAGCAACTTCAGGTGTTTGATCTAAACTACAGGCATTAGTTCTCCAATGTAACAATGTTAAACCCTTAAATAAGTGGTAAATACATGTGGTATTAAGCACAACAATAGGCAGCGGTTAAATTTAATATTGCGAAACTGTTAACCCTCTGTAGTAATCTAGGATTTTTAATGATCACTACTGATAGGCACTTGTGGGAATCACAATTAAAATTGATTTTGTTTTCAGATCTTGTACTGACATTAACCTCTAGTGTCCCCTTTCTAAAAACAGGTGAATGAAATTACAATTTCTGACATTTTTGAGAGATAAATTTAGATTACATTTTTGTTTTTGTTTTTACCCCAAACACTTTTTTATTCGTTTTCCCACATAAGAAGAAAAAACTAAAACTTTAGAAGAAGGAAAAACAAAACCAGAGTGGGTCTGAAGGAAGATAAATAGTTACCAGAAAAAAAAAATCCTCTTAAAAAGCATCAACAGCTTCACAGTTCCCTTCAGCTGTTCAACCGGGAGAGATTGTGGTTACCTGTGGGACTTCATCATTTCTTCAGAATGAACACCGGTACCCTGGATCAACTCTGAAATAATGTTTACCTTTTAAATGACATCAACATACTTAAATCTGTGGCCAGGAGTATTTAGACCATGCATTTTTCAAGTTCACTGTGATATGACCAGTTCTTACCTGAGTTCTTACTCAGGAAAGAACTTCACCTGAGTTCTTGACGCCCCACATCTTTTCAATATACTATTGTATGTTTACAGATAAAAACAAACAATTTTAGGTATTACAGACTTTTAAAAAATGTTTTATTACTTTTCTCTATGATAGAAAAAACCCATCCACTCAACCAGTTGAATTCATGAAACACATTAAAACTTCCAACCGTAGAATTTGATGAAATCACCCAGAAATAGCAGAAACGTGAAAATTATTTCTGAGCAAATAAATGATTCAAAGTTAAATTTATTTTCATCAGACAGAGTTTATTTTTCATCCAACTCCAAAATCAAAATCTGGTGTAGTACTGTAATAGCATGAAAACACAAGAAACAGTAAATGTACTTGTATAGCTCTTTATCTCGTCCAGAAGAATCCAAAGTGCTTCATGTACTACATTCAGGTATTCACACATTCACATGTTGATGCTACTAAGCTACAATATAATCCCAGCAGACTGACAGAGGGTGTCGAACCAGTAACAGGGGTTTGAACCACCAACCCTTCAGTATCAGGGTCGACAGACTACCACCTCCTGAGCCACCGACACAAACAAATTTAGTTTTGGAGTTTTCCACCAGGCTTTCCACCTTATTTTAATAGGTTACTAATATCAGCATTAAAAAATTACCAACATAATACCCAAGCTTACTGTTGTTCATTGGCTTAGAAAAGTCAAACTTCAAATTCATAACAAACATCATATGAATACATTGTTTCTTTTTTCTTCACAGTTTTTGGCAAAAGTGCTTTTTAAATATGTATTTAATTTCAATTTAATGTAATTTCCAGAAATTTTCCAAAAGACAGCGTTAACTGGAACAAACAAAGCTGTCTCCATTTTTGATATCTCTGTGAGCCAAACCTGTGTATTTTGGGGGTTTTGGCCACTAGATGGGGCTGTGGAATCTGGATAATTTCCAGTGCGAGAGCTGGAGTGAACACAACTTCCGAAGGGCCCAATCTGGACCCTGGACATTTCTCCACAACACTTTTGAGTCATTTATACCAGCAGAACCAAAAAGGCTCTAACAGGTGATCATTAACCTTAATTAGCAAAAAATAAACGCCGTGCTGCCGCTGAGACGCTCGTGGAGATGCTAACAGGAGCTATGCTGCCTGCGGTACTGACATCACCGTTCCGACCGGAGGTTCGGTGCCGCTGTTACCAGCACAACGGATAAAACAGCGCAGCTGTCGCCTAACCGGACACAGCCCGACAGAGGCTGGGAGAAACGTCACAGACAAGCAGAGCTAACGGAGTTCTTACTGCTGGAAATGCTAATGGAGCTAGAACATCGGTACCGAATGTGAAACCACCACCAACACCGAACAAAGTCCGAAACAGCTGTTGCTGAACCGGGCACATAACTGCAGAAGTACTTACCGGATCACAGAGTCCGACCAGCGGCACCAGTCATTCATTGTTTCATTTGCGAAGCTGAGGGGAGCAGCTGCTCCTCTGTCTTCTTCTTCTGTTTGGTCCAGTTTAAAAAGGTTTAACAACGTTAGTCATCACTGTTTTGGCTAGCGGAGCCAGGCCTTTTACCCAGAATGCATTGCATCGTGAACATGGCGGCATTCTTGTGGCAATATTTTTATTACAATTTAGAAAAATTAAACCTGTTATTAGGCCCGAGCAGCTAAGCGCGGCGAAGGCCTATTGTTTTTGTACTGTTTCTTATTATTAGTCTGCCCCCCAAACGAGGGGCCTTTTTGGGGGGCACTTCACAGGAAGTCTGCCATTTTGTATTGAAGTTCCGATTTTGACCCCATTTTTGCCGTTTACAGGTTTCGTATTTGATCGAACTCCTCCTTGGGATTTCGATTGATCGGCTTCAAACTCAGTCAGTCTGTTCATAAGGCATGTCCCATTTAAAGTTATCAAGACGGTGAGTTTTTGAGCATGCCGAAGGGGGCTTACCAGGGGTCAAAGTTCAAAATAAGAGATCAGGGCTGCACAGTTGGTAGCACTGTTGCCTTCTATGACACAGATCTATGTAATTGATCAAAGAACATCTGAGGTTATAAATGCTTCCATCTCAAAACATCAGGTAGTAGACAAGCAGCCCTTTGACGAGCAGCCCTGTGTTTTACTGGAGTTTTTCAAATGGAGGAGGTTTTAATAACGATGTTTTTTCCCTTGTCGTTCGGAACCGGATATTTGGTGACCACGGGAGTGAGAAAAATATTTAACACACTCCTTCCTAATATCGAATTTGATATTACGAGTTACAAGGACGAGTCCATGGAAGAATACGATGAAATTGACGCTTACATTTTCAGCCCTTCTTGGGCAGTGAAGCAGACTTCCCCGGCTGGGGAAGAAGACTCAACTGATTTAAAGAAAAAGAAAAATTAATGCTGAGCTGGACGCTGCCCTCAGACGGTACGAGTGCTTGACTCGCTCTAAATATGGGAGAATTAAATGTGAAACTCCTCCGCCGACAAAGGCAGACTTGGAAGATTGGACACGTCCGGAGGGATATGTCCCAGATGAGGAAAGTTTTGAGAGGTTCTTAGGATTTTTACATAAGTAGTTTTAAAGGTTAATTTATTAAAGTGAGAGATAGAAAACCTTTCTTTAACCTTAAACATGTTTAAACAGATGGTCATAATTGTCTTTAGGCTGAGTTACTCTTTAGTTGTAAAACTAAGATGGTTCTGGAACCAGTCTCCTTGAGAGGGGCTGGACTTACTTCCGCTATGGAGTTGCCCACGGTGACAGGCACTGGGCAAGAATGGGCATACTTGTTGCCCTCATCTCGGTGCCTGTGTACGTTGGTCAACTGGTCTCTAAATTCTTCTTAAAAAACAAATTTCATGAATGAAATAGCAACAAAAAAAAAAAAAGCAAAAATAAGAGATCAGGGCTGCACAGTTGGTAGCACTGTTGCCTTGCAGCAATAAAGTCGTGGGTTTGAATCCCAGCCTGGGTTCTTTATGCATGTTCTCCATGTGCATGAGTGGGTTCTCTCCGGGTGTTCCGGCTTCCTCCCACAGTACAAAAAGACTTCATGCACATTAGATGATAGATGGTTGATGGAAAAATTTTTTTAACTTGTTTATATTAAGTATTATTATTAGTAGTAATAATAATAGCAATATTAATACGAAAATATTAATATAATATATTATATCATTAATATAATTATATATATATATATATTTATATATATATATATATATTTATATATATATATATATATATATATATATATATATATATAAATATATATATATATATATATATATGTATGTATATTCTATATGTATATAGAATATAAACATATTTCCCAAATAAGTCATTTTTTTAATAACTAATTGTGGATCCTTTTAATGCTGCTGTTGTGTTCCTTGGAATAACTGGATTTGTTCACAAATGGTTTAATTTGAATGCAGTACACTTAGAATTTGCACTTCAAGAGGATGGGATTGACTTTTACAAGTGCAACATTAGCGGATCAGAGCGTCATAGAGGAGCCACGGATCAACACTTAACAAGTGCAGAATTTAACTGGCTAATGTCTGATCAGAAACCAAATGTTTAATTAAACAATACTGTGCTTCTGTATCTAGTTAATACATTAAAATTACAATATTATACACATAGAGTGCTATGCAAAAACATTTCAAATAAATGTATGACTTATTCATATGCCTGAACATCTTGATAAACTATGCTTAACCTTTAACTAAGGAGTAGCCCATGCTGCAAGTTTTGATTTATGTTGATATTTATGATGAGCTGCATTCACGATTAAAGGAAGCGACAATAATTTTGAGGTGAAGAATAATATGTGCCTTCCGTACATTGCATAAGAGGTAGTGCATTGCCTTGCAAAGCAATGCTATGCCAGGCCAGACTAATAACTGCTGGTCAGTAATTGCTGCAATGTCAGTTATCCTGTAATCAGCTCGATTTCCTCAGATTGATTTCCAGTTGCAATATACTAATTTGCAGACGTTTTCCAAGGTTTAGGTTAAACAACTGACGTGGCACAACAGGCTTTGATTTTCTATCTGAATTGACTGATCGTCACTAAAATAGATAAACATTTGAAATTTATCTTTATGTAATGAATCAATATGATATACAAATTTTACTTTTTGAATGGAATTACTGATTTAAATCAGTTATTTTGGTGATAATCATTTTTTTGACCAGCAGGTGTACATCTCTGTATTAATGCGTATAACGTTCAGTTAAGCTTTGGGTTGTTTCAATCCGCAGGGGTTGAAGTTTTGTTGAACCGGTTTGTCAGAGACGTTTTCCAAGGCAGAGGTTAAATAACTGCTGTTACAACAGGTTTTAATTTTCCATCTGCATTTACTCCATGATGTTAATGCACAGTTGTGCAACAATTTAACCTGCTCAAACATGCTTTAACATGACTAGCTTTGAATATATATACAGATCTATAGATATATAGGTATATATTTCTTGCAGAAATGTGCTGTACATGCTTGGACATTTTAGAATCCAACTAACAGCCTTTGCTACAAAAGGTACAATACAGAAATAATAATAAGGAATAATATAGAAATCAGGACTAATACATGGCTACAAAACAAACTTCGGCTGTTTTTTTCTTGGCTGCTCTCCGCTTCACGCTGTCACAGTTGCTAGACAACATGGGTTATGCTGATTTGGAGGCTAGACAGCTAGTTCAAGACTGTACTTCTCTCAATTCTCTCTCTCACATCTTCTGTCTTCCTGTAATCGTTTATTGGTGGCCTTCGAAAGACCCGTCCTGTGTACGCTGAATTCGGACCTGTTTCCATTCAATGAATAGACACACAACAGTTCCTTTTTTGTGTGAAAATAAAGAACCTATTCTTCCCAGCAATTAATATTGTGGTCCACTGAAGTTCAGTTTTTGCTTGTTTGAAGAAAAATCAAATAATTATCAATGGAGGACAGAGTTGTAGACTAAACATTGGCTGAGTTCAAGATCAAGATTTTGTTGAACTTGATCAACAACATCTGGAAGCTGCCAGGTGTTATTTGTGGGATGTGGCGCTCCCTAACATCTCCAGTATGAGCCTGAACCAGAGACCTGTGTGAAACTGCCGCAGGCCAGGAAACTCCCTCTGTCTCTCAGTCAGTAGATTCTCTTGTCTTTGACGCTCTTCCCGTTGAGGTTCCATCGACGTCTCTCCTCCATGTCCAGCTCAAACAGATTCACTGACCCGGGCTATGCTAGCCAACGGAAGAGAGCGAGGAGTGGCTCTAACTGCGAGCCCAAGCCGGTCTCCCCTGGTCTCAGCGCGGACGTGCAGGCCGTCCTGAAGGACTCCCTCCCCGCCCTGCGCGAAGCCATCAGGAGCCTCAAGGCCGCCAAGGAGAACTCTGATTCAGACGAGACCCACAGGGCCTTGGCGGAGATTAATCAGCTGGTGGAGGAGGCCTGGGTGCTGCCCACAGTGGGGCGTCAGGTGGCCGATGAGATCTGCAACAGGATCCGGCTGGACGGAGGCCTGGAGCTGCTGCTTCAGCTGCTGCTTCAGCTGCAGCAGACATCAGCTGTGGAGCTCATCTATGAGTCTGTGAAGCTGCTGGAGCGGATTCTGATCTCAGAGAACAGGTAGGGACTCTGAGAGACTGAAAGGAAGTTTTACCCAACAAATTTGCTAAATTAGAAAGTTACTATTACATTTCTATTTACAGTGATATTAAAGCAGTTTTATTGTAAACTGTTAATTGATAAAACAGGTAATCTTGAGATTATGCTGACTAGTTGTAATATGTTTATTTTGCACAAAGTCTAAAGAACTAAACTGAAAAGCAAACATTTCTGTGTTTATTTACATGTATCGAACTGGTTTGTAACTATTGCTCATACGTAGTGAGTAGATTGAGATTGATGTTTTAGGTTAAACAGGTCAAGAGTCTTAGGGTGTTTTCACTCCTGATAGTCCGGTGGGGATCACAACATTTGTTACATTTTCAGGACTGTAGTTCGGATTCACACTACACTGTGTCAAACGACTCAAACTAACTGGAAAAACCTGTCCCCCCAATTCACCTGTGCTGGCGCTGCCCCAAAAACTATTGAAGCAATCGACACAAAAACCTCTGAAAAAGACATAAAGTGGAGGCTCTTTTTGATAGGACTGCACAACATGCTGCAGGCTGGTCCTGGATCCTGTGCCAAGAATAGTATCTGGTTCATCATACCAAGGAAACTTGTCCTTAGCATGCCATTTATTTTTATGTATTGAAGTCTTTTTACCTTAGTGCAGCACTGTGCAAACATCTTAAACCATTAAAATAAAACTATTTTAATGGTTTAATATGTTTCAGTGAGGAAATGTGAATCTAACGGTTTGATTGCGTCGGGATGATTGGTTCACAAAGCGTAAACTGTCGTTGTGGCAACGGGCTGGGTTCCAAGCGGACCAATCAGGCTGCAGCGTTTCATTTCATGGCGAATACGCGTCGCTTCGTTTAATAAATCTGATTATTTCCGTCTGAATCCAGAACCGGTTCGGTTTGAAAGTCCCTCTGCATGTTCATCGCGTTTCAGCGAGTTTTTCCCCACATGACCCCGAGAAGGAACAGGAAGCACATCACACAAAAATAAAACTAAAGCAGAATAAAATGATCCCAATTGTACCAGGGAATCCCAAAGCCTCCATTTTCACGCTAATTAGCTTGAAAACCTGGATTTTGTGAGTGGTAATAAGTAGCTGCGATGTATATTCTTCTGACCATATTTGTAAGAGGGCCTTTGCCTCCTCTTTGCTCTGACCACAAGCCATTTTTTTCTGCTAATAGTGCAAATGAACGTTTGTTATGGTTTGCCCTTACGGTGTGGTTCACTTCCTGCATTTGGAACGGTTTCTAGTCAGGTTGCACTTCGGTCGAAGTGCAATCTGACAGTGTATCTGAATTTATTTATTGTGTCTTGGCTCACACATCATGAAAACCAAAAGTTTATATTAAAAAGTAAGATCCATGACCCATGGATGTAAACTTCTCATTTCCACTATATGTTTGGGAAAGGAAGCATGGCTTTCAATTAGATCTGCCAACCAGTTAGCGCCTCCTCCGTTTTTGTTGATCATTGTCTTATCCCTCTCTTGACAGGGACTATGTAGCACGCATTGGTCTTGGGGTAATCTTTAACCTGACTAAACAGCAGGACGATGCCCAGCTGGCTCGCAGCGTCTCTGGCATCCTGGAGCACATGTTCAAACACACTGAGGAAACGTCCGACCAGCTCATCTCCAACGGTGCCCTGGACGCCCTCCTCTTCTGGTGCCGGGGCTCGGACCCCACCGTGCTGCGCCACTGTGCCAAGGCGTTTGGCCAACTGCGCAATGTACGGGGGCCACCGCTGTCAGCGTTGGATGATTGAGAAGCAGGCAGCAGAGTGGCTTTTCCCTCTGGCGTTTTCCAAAGAGGACGAGCTCATCCGCTTCCACGCCTGCCTGGCAGTGACGGTGTTGGCTGCGAACAGGGAGATCGAGGAAGAGGTGGTGAGGTCTGGTACGCTGGAGCTGGTGGAGCCTTTCATTGCCTCTTTGGACCCGGATGACTTCGCCCGCTGCTTGTTGGACAGTGCAGACTGCATGCAGGGAAAGACGGCATCTGACCTTCAGCACCTTTTGCCATTACTAGATGGCGCAAGAGTGGAGGGGAAGTGTATTGCAGCCTTTTATTTCTGTGTTGAGACCAGTATCAAGTCCCGCCAGCGCAACACGAAGGTACAATCACTCCAGCTGACATAATCCTCAAATAATACCAGGGTGGGACTAGCTTTTCTTTTTTACATACTTATATTCTCCTTTTTAAGATATTTCAAGAGATCGGTGCAGTGCAGAGCCTTAAAAGAATCGTCATGTACTCCAGTAATGGGACGGCCTCCAGTCTCGCCAAGAGGGCCTTGAGTATGATGGGAGAAGAAGTCCCAAAGCCAATCTTGTCTTGTGTGCCCAGCTGGAAGACCTGCGAGGTGCAGACTTGGCTGCAGCAGGTTGGCTTCAGTGCCTTCAGTGACCACTTTCAGGTAGGTCTAAGAAAAACCAACAAGGACCTCAGAGAAATACAGTTTCCTTCCCTGGGAAAAGGTAGAGACTTAATCTCAAATTCACAGCCTCTGGTCGTGCTAAGTGACAAATACAAGAACAGAAAAGGTTTTGTCAACAAAAATAGCAAACATTGTATTCTTTTCCTTGCATTTCAGGAGTATGAATCCTTTGTGTTAGTATGTCACTCTTTGTCCTGATGTATGTTGTAGGAGCTTCAGGTGGATGGAGATCTCCTACTGAACATCACAGATGAAGATCTAAGCTCTGACCTCAACATGGCTGCAGGTCTCACCCGCAAGAGGCAAGAAGATCAGACCAGTTTTCAACACAAGCCTGATGTAAAATGTCACAGGTCTGCAAGAAACAAATGTTTTGTCTTCACCCAGGTTTCTGAGAGACTTGCGTGTGCTGAAGACCTACGCCGACTACTCCACATGTGACCCTAACAACATGGCTGACTGGTTGGCTGCGGTGGATCCCCGTTTTCGACAGTATACCTATGGCCTGGTCCACTCTGGTGTGGACCGCAACAACATGGAGAAGTTGACTGACCAGCAGCTGCAGCACGACTGCCATATTGGTAACGGAGTCCACCGAGCCAAGATACTGTCCGCCGTCAGCAGGCCGTTAAAGCCATGCCACACAGACGCCCAGCCTCCAGGCCCTGACGTGTTCATCAGCTACCGTCGGAGCACTGGCTCCCAACTGGCCAGGTATAGCCCAATAGGAAATTTCCCAAAAATGTTCTCCCGAATTATTGGAAAACTCAGCAATTTGTTTGTTTTGCTCATCTTCCAGCCTTCTGAAGGTGCATCTGCAGGTTAGAGGATACAGTGTTTTTGTAGATGTAGAGAAGCTGGAGGCGGGTAAATTTGAAGACAAACTAATCCAGAACTTACAAACGGCACGCAACTTCATCCTGGTCCTGTCTGCCAACGCGCTCGACAAGTGCATGGGTGACACCGCCATGAAGGACTGGGTGCATAAGGTCAGGAGGAACATATAGTTTAACATAAACGTAGAAGCATTTTCTCATTGGTGTAGATATGTTTGAATGTGATGAGAAGTGCTTTTGTTTTTGTTGTTACAAATAAGGAGAAGAAAGATTTTTACAGGAAGTTAAAAATGTTTGTTGAAGCTTATCTACATTTACCCCAAGGTGTAAAACACAATTTTTACAGCTCTGTAAATAATTGAAACTTGCTGCAAAATTTGTTGCTTTTGTTACTTGAGATGCTTCTGTGAGGTACAGTTGTTACTTTGCTATTTGAAGACAATAGTCATCTAGAATTGTATATCGCTTAAGATTATTAAATGACGTCTTTTGGTTATTTGTTGAATAATTAGTTTAAAAAGAATTTGCTTATTGTATTAGTCTGACACGTTAACACTAACTCAGACTTTTGACCATGCAGCCATAATTGATTGCTTGTTTAATTTTTTTAAATTCACTCTTTTTCCCTTATCACCACCTCACTATGACCAAGGTTGTGTTTTGCACCTGTGGTTCCTCCTCCTGACATCTTATATACATGAGTCGAAATCACAAATGTCTTACCTAAAACCAGGCTAATGTGATGCTGTTCTGTACATGCAAGTGATTCCACTCATTTTCTGAATTCACACATTCAAAATGTAACATTTAAAGTGATATTTATATTGCAGGAAATAGCCACGGCCCTGAGTGGTAAAAAGAACATTATCCCTGTCTCAGATAACTTCATGTGGCCCGACCCCATGTCACTGCCAGAGGATATGAGGGCAATCCTCAACTTCAATGCCATTAAGTGAGTTTTACTACATTTCCTCTCACGTAGCCTTACTTTACCACTTCGAACTACTCACTCCAGGTTTTCTGTATGAATGAACCAGTTTGCTTGTGTTGCCCCTTTGTCACAGATGGTCTCATGAATATCAGGAAGCTTCAATTGAGAAAATCGTCCGCTTTCTCAAAGGACACCAGGACACAGCCGACGACCTGGACGAATCCAAAAGTCAGAAGTAATAAGCCAATCCAAACTGTTTGTGATGCCATCTTCCACATGCCTATTGAACATCCTTCCCTGCTCTGCCCGACAGCATGTGAAGTATATGTTTAGCCCGCTTACACGAATCAGTGAGCAGGTCCTTAATCCTTAAACAATAAGACTTGAAGAGGGAACTCCAGATTGTGATAAATTGTTCCCAGAAAAAAAAAATCCTCTTAAAAAGCATCAACAGCTTCACAGTTCCCTTCAGCTGTTCAACCGGGAGAGATTGTGGTAACCTGTGGGACTTCATCATTTCTTCAGAATGAACACCGGTACCCTGGATCAACTCTGAAATAATGTTTACCTTTTAAATGACATCAACATAATTGAATTTGTGGCCAGGAGTATTTAGACCATCATTTTTCAAGTTCACTGTGATATGACCAGTTCTTACCTGAGTTCTTACTCAGGAAAGAACTTCACCTGAGTTCTTGACGCCCCACATCTTTTCAATATAATATTGTATGTTTACAGATAAAAACAAACAATTTTAGGTATTACAGACTTTTAAAAATTTTTTTTATTACTTTTCTCTATGATAGAAAAACCCATCCACTCAACCAGTTGAATTCATGAAACACATTAAAACTTCCAACCGTAGACTTTGATGAAATCACCCAGAAATAGCAGAAACGTGAAGATTATTTCTGAGCAAATAAATGATTCAAAGTTACATTTATTTTCATCAGACAGAGTTTATTTGTCATCCAACTCCAAAATCAAAATCTGGTGTAGCACTGTTATAGCATGAAAACACAAGAAACAGTAAATGTACTTGTATAGCTCTTTATCTCGTCCAGAAGAATCCAAAGTGCTTCATGTACTACATTCAGGTATTCACACATTCACATGTTGATGCTACTAAGCTACAATATAATCCCAGCAGACTGACAGAGGGTTCTCTGACCACAACTATCAGCCAAGGCAGGTCAAGTGTCGAACCAGTAACAGGGGTTTGAACCAGCAACCCATATGTTACATGACAGACTACCACCTCCTGAGCCACCGACACACAAACAAATTTAGTTTTGGAGTTTTCCACCAGGCTTTCCACCTTATTTTAATAGGTTACTAATATCAGCATTAAAAAATTAACAACATAATACCCAAGCTTACTGTTGTTCATTGGCTTAGAAAAGTCAAACTTCAAATTCATAACAAACAATCATATGAATACATTGTTTCTTTTTTCTTCAAAGTTTTTGGCAAAGTGCTTTTTAGTGTGACAAAACGTCACATGTTTAAAACTCAACAAGGATTCAAGTAAAAAAATAATTTGCTTACAGCACATCAAGAGTTTCTTCATTTACAACTAATGTAAATTCAGTTAAAAATATACTTTACTTATCTCAAAATGGACAAAAGAAAATTGAATTAAATATTACATATTAATTGTTTTTTCTTTTGCACAATTTCCAGAACTTTTTCTAAAAGACAGATTTAACTGGAACAGACAAAGCTGCCTCCATTTTTGATATATAATCAAAAATCAAAGGTGATTTGAACGTGGCTATCATTGAACAATACTGTGATTCCGTAGTTAACTATTGTAGTTAATAAATTCACATGGAGTTGCTGTACAAAAACATTTTGAGTCAACGTATAAAATATTCATGTGCCTGGATTAAATGATGCGAGACATTTGACTCCTCGTGTGAAGCTCGACTGACTCACAAATCGAGGGAGGTTAGCCCACATGGTTGTTTCTTCACTGTTTGGTCTTGAGGTTTTAGTGTCACTCTGAGGGGGAGAATCCCTTTGCAGAATAGCAGCCTTCCTGTTTGTTAGGATCCCAGTTTTCCAACAGCATCACAAACAAGATGAGTACTGCATCTCCACAAATGGGTCCCGTCAGAACCGGCTCTTAGCACTCAGGATGTAGAGTCCCTGTGTGCCCTCCGCTGGTCCAAACACTGTAGAGCTCTACAGAGACAGACACATATGTCGATTTTTGACTTGAAACGGATGGTCACCAACAAAAACCCTTAAATGCAGAAACAAATACAAGGTTCCTATACACCCTCTATATCAAAATTCAATTTCAGTATAAAGGCATGGATGGATAACAAAGGGATAATGTAGAAAAAGATGGTTAGATTGTTGGACGGATCTAGGAAAACAGGGTGGATGATGCTCAAATCGTTGGACGTAGGAAAAACGTGAAAACGTGATGACTGCAGACCAAGAACCCTGCAGTGAAAACAGAAAACTCACCCAATTATTGCAGTAGGAATGAGGAGGATGATGGCAGCAAGCAGGAATGAGAAGCCCTTCATGAAATGCAGAGTGGCTGGATAGACGGAGTTAAAGAGGCTGCTGCCCACAAGGAAACACAAGCTCTCCACACAGGCAACGCAGGCGAACAAGGCCCCTGAGAGACAGAAAACACACACACAGGAGTTTATTACCGGGAAACCAATGTGAAGCACCTGAATGCTGGCTAAACTGAAACACCACATTCAGAGGACCAGAAGCTCGCTGACCTTGTTCTGATGGGTCAACCAACTTGGAGAGCTTTGACCTGAGGACGGGAGTGGAAGCCATGAAGAGGAAACACAGGCCGTAACCTGGGCAGGAAAAACCAAATGCAAGACAACCTTCAGCTTCAGGCGAGTCTCAGCTCGTTACTTCTGGTAATGTTGGCGATTGTGGCCAAGAACAGTCTGAGAGAATAGAAATAGTTGAGTTTTTATTGAGTTTTGCAGGGATTATTAAAGGAATAATGGTCCCGTGAGTCATTTTCAAAAAAATTGGCCAAGAACTAAGAGCAACAGAGTCAAGAAATATCCTGGAAATTTGAGCATGTCAGCACCTGCCTCCATAACCAGTGGTGCTAAGCTGATTTTTATGAGACATCTTCAAAGCCATGAAACGTTTAAGACCTGAATAGAAACATACCAGAATGAAAACTTGCCTTAATACCGATATCTGATATTAATACTGCTGTTACGATCGATAACCATTGATTACTTATATTCCATATGTTGCTCTATTCTTTCGACACTAAGAGAAAATGACCACACCGACCGCTGACACTGTTTTTAGTTACTAATTACTAGTTATTGACTCCTGCAGCTGATACTGATGATAATGCAGATATATTGTTATAACTGACTTATTTCTTCTCTTTTCTTACATAACATCAAGGACATAAGAAAGTACAACATGACCCGTCACAAAAGGAAAACACCACATGCAATATTAATGAATAAAGCAGTAAATAAATAAAAAACTAAACATGTCGTTAAAAAAAAGACAGATAAACTGCAAAGCCAACATAGAACAAAATAAATACACCGAGTGGAGACAGTGGTGTATAAAACTATGAACAGATCAAAATATTTCGATTCCACGATCGGCCACCAATATGGATAAGAGTTCTTCAATACTTCCTATTTTGCTAATTTAAATCCTCTAAAATTAACTCAGTGACGCATATTTTAAGAAACTGCCTCCGACTTTCTGAAGCGTCTCACCTGTGAACATAAGCTGGGTGGTATCCGCCACAGAGAAGACCACCAGCCCAGTGATGTTGGACGCCAGGCCCACCAGAGCCACCCAGGAGTCCTGTAGGCAGCGCTGCATGACCTTCAACCCCAGCAGGCTGGTGAGGTAGGCCAGGTTCTGAGCGGCCGAGCCGTAGCCAATCAGAGCCGAGTCCCAGCACAGAGGGGAGCTCAGCTCGTACAACACGTACAGCTCCCTGGTGCCGAAGTGAACGGCCACCACCAGGAAGAAGCAGAGCGTGTAGAGCCACAGCTTGCCCCTGTGAAGCAGCGCTCCGCCGCCTTCGCCGCTGATGCCTCCTGTGGAATAGAGGCGCCAGACGGCTTTATAGTGGCGAGCGGAGAGGAGCCTGGCGGTCGGGTCCGGACGGACGGACTCCCGGATGAACAGGTAGGCGTAGAGAGCTGAGGCCAGGTTGGTGGCCAGGACCAGCCAGAACGGGTTGATGTAACTGGAAAAAAAAACATACATAAAACATTGTTTATAGATGTGGTATGTTTTTTGGGTTTTTACAGCAGAAGTGCACACAGCAAACATTTTTCTCGCCAGTTTTCTGCTAATGGGTGGCAGAAAACTGTTGTCTCAGGATTTCACTGAGGATCATTTGTTCTTGTGGTTATCAACACACACAGAAGATAATAATGAATATTATGCTATTTAATTAAAGTATATATTAGGGCTGGACGATATGACTGAAAAACGAATCACAATATAAGCATTTCACATCAGTTAACGGCGATAATTTTGTTTCAAATATCAGAAATACTGCCAAACGTTTGATGTGACCTTCCATTTTCACATTTCATGCTCCTTTCAACTGTTTACCAAAAACGAAAGTAGGCACACAAGTTCACTTCCCTTTCCTATTGTTTTTACTCAATATATAGTCATTTGTTAGATCTTGAGATTAGTTGCGTTTTCTGAGGAAAATATCACAACAACCACAGATTAGTGAATGTGAACTCATAATAATCTGTTTTTTTCTTGGGGGTGCGGTGACTTTTCCAGGAGGGAACTATTGTAACCGTTGCTTCTCACCCTTGTGCCCGCCGCCACTGGCCTCCTATGATGCTGGCCAACATCCCTGAAATGCCCAGACAAGCTTCCAGAACCGCCACCCTGAAGGTCCGGGACCTCCTGTCGCTGACGTCCGCCACGTAGGCAAAGCAGCCGGCCAGAATGGCGTTGAAATCCCCCGAGAGGCCACTGAGCAGCCGGCCCACCAGAAAGTAGACCACCGGCAGCTTGAGGTACATCACCACGAGGTAGACCACGGCCTGCAGCGCCAGGCCGAAGTTGGGGAGGACGAGGACGGTTCTGCGACCTGCCACATCGCTCCAAGAGCCCAGGAGAGGGACAACCACGAGCCCGACAGAAAACCCCCCGAGGCTGAGGTACAGGTTCCAGTGAGCCGTCAGAGTTTGAACTTCCTGAAGAAAAACAACAGAAACAAATAGGTGAACAGGATGAAAGCTTCCTGCTTTTTAGTGCAACTTGATTTCTTAAATGGATCTAATTCAATGCTATAATATCCTGTTTCTTGAGTAAAATGGATGAGCCTTTCCCTTTTTGAGCATCCTCAGCAAATTCCTCTCAGTTGCAACATGTGATGCTGTTCCTATTTTCTGAACAGCTTTTGCAGCTTTAACTCTTTAATTACACATCAGTGATAAACTGATATTCACAAATACTGACCTAAATATTGACCTTTTCTTTTCATCCATTTATGGAGAAATAACTTCTGCACGCTGAATTTTATTGTTAGTGAAGAGATTATACCACTTAATAGAAGTAATCATTTAAAAAATTAATTTATATAACTTATTTGAAGCATGATTTTTGTGAAATCTTATAATTCTATATTTAGAAAACATTTACAATGTTAATAATATTAACATATATTTAAATTTGATTAGAATACATTAGCTGTGATTAAAATAATTAAATAGGTTTTATAAGAAACACTGCATTTGACTTACAAAATCATTTTTGAGAGGTTTACAATCATACTGATGATCATGACGGTGATCATTATTGAACATTATTATATTCACAAGGTCACAATTTATCACATAAACGCTAATGATACTAATTATAATACATTAGTTACAAATTAATAATGTAATTTGACAGAATATTATTTTTTCTACACATTTACATTTTAAATATAGTCTTTAATTCAGTTTAAAATAATATATATTATCATTATTTTTATGTTTTTAAATAAATAATTATTTATTGTGCCACCTATTTAGATATAAACACACCAGATTTTACACACAATCTGAAGTTTGAGCAAGTTTTTTAGTATTGTTCTTGTTGTTTTGCTTTCTTTTTCATACGCAGCGATGTGTGAACCTACAGACCTTTTGCAGCGGGTCCGGGTCCACTGAGCTGTTGCTGCACCCGGACCTCCTGGAGCCATTGTAGCCGAGGTCCTCACTCAGTCGGTCCCACAGGTACTGCGTGGTCAGAGGGGCCTGGAGAGCCAAGGAGAACATGGAGAGGAAGAGCACCGGCTCCACGGACACCGGGACAGGGCAGCGGCACGACGGCGGCGCCGAGCTGCTGGCGGCCGGCGAACCTGCTTCGTCTTTGCGGTCCTCAGAGTCGGACAGCTGGTCGTCCGTTGACGAGGCGCTGAGGAGGTCTTCGGGTAGGATCGCTGCCGTGTCCGGCTCGTCCATGTCGAACCTACTGCGTGGAAGTTATATTTGATAAAAAACACTTTTTACAGAGGTAAAAACCATAAAGTCACTGCGGCGACATAACTAGCATATAGAGCTAAAGCTCAGCGCTCTGGAGCTGAAGTTGCATTTTATTCAAAGTGGGGAGTTAGCTCCCTCTAGTGTAGGAACATTGGCACTACATCATTAAAGAAACAGGAATTGAAAGGAAAGTACAGTAATACGCATTTAGAGTAAAAAAAACAAATAAATAAATAAAAAAGGCTTCTGTAGCATTATGGTGGTGTAGGCAGGGAACTGGTACATGTTGGTGATGGATGAAGCCAAACACAGGGCAATGCTTAACAAAAACAAACAAAAAACAACGACAACAAAAACGGTTAGAGGCTATGAAAGACTTCAAGTAAGATAAACATAAATATATAGTCAGAGCTATGTGGCAAATTTTAAAACTGATGTTCGGATCCATCCATCAAGTCCTTCCAGGCAGACTGATCTTAGCTATTTTACAAAAAAAAAAAAAAAAAACAACAGAAAAAATACGATGGGTAAAATTCTCAGGCTCCAGATGTGCAAACATGGTAAAGTTGCAGCTGTAAAAGGTGGGTCTATGTAGTAACTGTGTAGACCAAGAAGGAAAGACATCTGAATGGGATAAATACAAATGCACCACACACTTAAAAAAAGAAAGAAAATCATGAGTCCTGTTTCATAACTTTGGCCTCATTTGTGTGGGTTTAATCATATTAAATCACAATTAGGCTTGTGACAAAATGTAGTTATTTCATAAGATTTAAATGAACCCTAGGGGTTTCTTTTATGTTTGTGAAAACAGAAGTACAGTGTTTGTATGTCTCTGTGTGTGTTCATTTAAACACTTTTGTCTGTTTTTTTTTTTTTTACAGTGAAGTTTCTAAGTGAACTATCACTATCATCTTCAGATCAAGTACTGTCACATCTAATTAAAGTATCTAAAAATAACAACCAGCTCTTTCTGTAGCCTATAATTATGAAGGCGGGTGATCTGGTTACTCAACATTTCAGCTGCACTTAGATGTTTATCTGGAATGGGATCTTTGCTCCTCCACTGTTCTTTTTCTGTTCACAAAAATTACTACTGGTCCACGACACTGGATGGTGATGGTGGAGTATTAAAAAAAAAAAAAAGATAAAATTTTTATTACTTTCACAAAAATGTCTTCACAGATTATGTGCACTGACATGTACCATATTTTCCAGACTAGAAGTTGCATTTTTTTAAAATAATTTGGCCGGTGGTGCGACTTACACTCCGGAGCGACTTACGTGTGGAAATGAACATATCATTATATCATATCACATGTTATTTTCACACTTAACCACAAGAGGATGCTTTAGGCCTGAGTTATTACCTTCGGAGTTACCAGAGTAGTTTAAAAGCGACATCGAGGACGAAGTGATTTGGAGTGACACTGGTGGTTTCGTAAACTTGTTAGCATGTTATTTATGCTATAATTACCTGAATAACTCTTAATATGTTATGCTAACATACCAGGTATATTCTCAGTTCATTGTTTGTCTTGTAACGTTAGCATAATGTACAATTATTCAGCCTGATGTTGCCTCTATTCTATTATTATTGCCTTTCAAGATGACATGTCTGTTCTTGGTGTTGGACTTTATCAAATAAATTTCCCTCAAAAATGCGACTTATAATCTGGTGCGACTTACATATGTATTTTTCTTCTTTATTATGCATTTTATGGCTGGTGCGACTTGTACTCTGGAGCGATTTATAGTCCGGAAAATACGGTATATGGATTCTAAATCCCTTTGGTTTTGTTATTTATGTTGGAAAACATTTAAAGTTTTTATCCACATAAATGGATATTTTAATGTTTTATAATCCGTGATTTTATAAATATGTATAAATTTAGAACAATTTTTAAACTGAGAATAAGAGAGAGAGCTAAAGTAATGCTAAAGCATCTCATTTAGCATCACAATTTTTTGAAATCTGCTATTGTTTTTTTTTTCCTTTTACAGTTTTTACATGACTGCACTTCTCATTCTTAAAACCAGCCTTTTATGAAACATTTGAACTCTCTGATCCCGGCCTGGCCTCTTTCTGGGTCTGCTCTGGGTATTTCGCCCAAAGTCCAAAAACATGACTACCTCATTAGTGGGAAACCTTTTGGATCATGCACTGAGTAGGAGCTTGTGGAAGAAGGCTGTATTGATAAATAGGTGACCTGTCCAGGGTGTACCAGTCCGTTGCTCCTAACGACCCCTGGTGATGGGCATCAGCCTCCAGACAACCTTGCATGGATAGCTGGGTATAGATGAAGATGAAAAACAACTGCAGCTTGCAAACCTGCAGGATTGAAAGTGTCTCTAAAACTTATTTATTCTTTTTAAACTTATTTATTCAAAATTCCATATTGTAATTTTTCCAAAATTACAATATGGAAATCATATTGTAATTTTAAGTGATCCAACAATTTGAATGCATGTTGTATTAAACATAATGAAATTTTCCTCATGCTTCAATATTTCAAATCGGTTTCCTGAATTAATAAAGGTTTTAGAGGAACAAAAGGATTAAGTACAACTACATTCTCATCTGGAGACAAATTTGAAAAACATCAAATGCTTAGTCATATTTGGTAATCAAAAAGGATCAAAGATATTGCTCTGGAAGCATATTTGTTGCCCTGCTTTCATCAGTGAGCCTTTGCATCCTGTAATCTTTGACCAATGTCAGTGGGATGATGTACAGAAGCTAAATCACTTTTATATGATCAAAGACTGAAACCGTTGCTTGTTTTAGCTCAACTCCTTCATATGTATGATTCCTCTGAACAAACTAATGTATGAAGCTGTTTCTTTTATTTATACAAAACAGAGTAAGGTGTGTAATGCAATAATTACAATAATTACGGCATAAGTAAGCCGTCCTAAACAAAAGGACGGCTTACTTATGCATTGCAACATTACAATATGCATCATTAGTGTACGACTATTGATGAATGGAGCATGAAATTATAGAGACAACTTTAAGTGTCCATTGTCATATAACTAGAAATAAGCAATAGAGTCAAACGTAAACCAAACACTGAAGCAATTTTGTTGTCTAAACATCTACGTGCAATCTATAGAAACCAACCTGGAAATGTAATCACTTCACCTTCCTCCTCTTCTGATGAGTCAACACAAGTAACAGCTTCTGTTAGGCTAAAGGTCCATTAGGCAAAGCAGCAGGTGTAGGCAAGTTCTTATCAAGGGTCAGGTTTCATAGGAGAAACAAACCCTGGTGGAAAAAAAATGCAAATATTAAGCCACTCTATCTAGAAACGGTCAAAACGGCTTTATTGAATGTAAATTTAGGAAATACTAGCTGGTCGAACATCATCCCCGCTCACAAAATCATCTTTGAATTTGTGATGCCAAGTTTCTTCAAATGTTAGATTTGCTGGTGTGTGGCCCAAAAGCAACACCCTGTGCACCAGATCCACAATGAAACATGGTGGTGTCAGCATCATGCTGTGGTGATGCTATTTGTCTCGACAGGAACAGGAAAGCTGGTCAGAGTTGTCGCAGAGACGGATGCAGCAAAACGCAGTCTGGGGAGAAAACCTGTCAGGGTATGCAAAAAAATGTCAGACTGATGATCAGATACAGAGATCCCTGGAGTTAATCTAGATCTAGATTAGAAATCCTCACAAATTATTCTCCTCAGATGATCACTGTTAATTCTGACTAAGCAAGGAGTATCTTGAAAAATGTAATCAGTAAAAACAGTATATTTAAGGCAGGTTGGTATTGAAAACAAATGCACATCGCACTTTTCACGTTTTCACCTCAGAAAAATGACTTCCTGGCCTTTTTAAATAAAAGCATCACAGCACATCGACATGATATTTCCACCACTTCTTTTTCTCAATCCAGTTATACTCTGTTTTGCTTTGGTCCGTCACAGAAAATCCAAATAAAATAACTTTACCTTGTAGGTGTTAGTCAGCAAAAATATCCATGCTTCCTTAAGGCAGTTTATCTTATTATTGCAATAAATAATGTGATGACAGCTGTCGTATTTCACAAAAAATTACAGAGCTGGCAAGATCAGCTGAGCTAAAATTGGTTTGCCGGTAATATTCACCTTGAGAAGAGTTGCTGAGAAGAGATGTTGGTTCATTTGTGGTTTTGCCGGATAGCCTGCAGTCAGAAACTGCAAGTACGGGCGCCAGGATATTATCCACACACACATTTCTGGTTATTACCACAACAGAATAAAACAGTTTTGATAAGCAAATGATGAAAGAATATTTGGTTCCTGAGAATATCTTTCTTTGTTCTTGGTTTTTTTTCTCCCCACCATTCTCCCAACATAGAATAAACACTGAAATCAAATTTGACACTTTCCCAAACTGCGTAGGAAACTTGTGAGATGCAAACCATCGAAAGTGCCAAGAATTATTTTCTGCAGCAGAATTATTTTCTACTGTGTTCAGAGTTCGTTCATGTCAAATATATATATTCAAATTGAAATTGGCCCCCAAGAGAAATTCTGCTCAGGCCCTTATACAGTCTTATACAGTCTTGGTCTGTCTATGCAAATACCACATATATCAATGTAAGAAGACAGAAACTGTGACAGTTGACCATATGTGTGGTTAATTGTCACTGTGGAAAAGTTTCCTTCACCTTTTAAGCATTTCTGCATGTGTAAAAGTGCAGTTTCCTAAACGATACTGCTGCTCTGTAACACTCAAACCAACAGTCAGCAACTTTTGCCGTAACTGACAATTAATCTGGCTGATTCAGTGCTTTTCTAGCAAACTTTATCCCAGCTTCTTCCTGAGCTGTAGCCTGATAGCCTTGAGATCAAGCCTCTACAGCATCCTGTGCTGTTTCTAGTGGTTTCTAGTGGTTTTTTTTCCTCCTTGGGTAAAATAAGTCAAGCCTGTCCTCTTACCTATCAGACTTAAGGTTTGGAGGTGAGTGGCAGTGTTTTGTACACAGAACAATGACATAATGATTAACACTCACTTTAAACAGTGCGGTGCAGACTTCAAGGAGCCAACGTTCATTTGTCACACTGTATTCATCTCACCCCTTCCCTATGGAGACTCAGAGATGATTCATAGACCGAGCAAATAAAAGTGGCCATTGATTGTTCTCTATATGTATGTTCAAACTTAGCTTTTTTTTTTTTTTGTTGTGTTTTAAAATAACACCTTAAAATATTATTTAGATTCTTATATTTGTTTTCCAATTTGCAAAAAAAATGTTGGTGAGGGGAGCTGAAACCAGCATCTGTCCCGCTTGTGTCTCCATTGAAGCTGATCTTCAGCACTTATTCTTTTGTTGATCTAAGTTTTTGGATTAAAATAAAATTTTTCTGATAATTTCTGTGACTCTTATTGTTTACAACGCACACCATAACTCACATATACCCTCTCTGCAAACTTTAATCAAAGTCTAAATGAAAGAAAATGTAAGGAAAATCCTACTTGTCAGCTGATCAGTACGTCAGATTGATCAGATTCACTTTAACTGATGGCTGGAGTGAACTCACAAAGACTAAGTGCCAAAACAGAATAGAAAGTATAACCTTTATGGTGTATGTGCTTTTGCAATTAGGTTTTCTTTTTTTTTTTTGTCTCCTCTGGCAGATTTATTTGCATTTCAGATAAAATGAGTCACATTAAAGATGGAAATAGTTTAAATTATTTGTATTTTGTACTTTTACTTCCTCCAAATCTGTCACTGTAAAAGAGCGCATACATCTGTAGGACCTGCTGCGCATCATTGGTTGTAACTGGACAAAGAACAGGAAATCAGTACAGGATTTCACCACAGGAGGCCCGGTGGATGGCTTCGTGCGTTAATCCAAAGCTCCCTTATCTGCACCAGTCAGCACAGCCTGGTGCATCCTGGAGCACCAGAACAAATCTTTCTCATGAATAACACTCTCCTGCTTCTTCGCGGATGGATTTGAATGGAGCTGCGCTGAGCTGTTTGCTCATGCTTTGACTAAATTTCCATTCATTTAGAGACAGTCCACACAGCGGATCAGAAGTTAATGCTTTTATGGACAAACATCTCATTTCTGTCTGAGATTTACTTTGTTTAAACCCTACATAATACGTACACAAGGGATTACGAAAATAAACAGCACTTATAGACTAAAATTGAGTGACATCTGGAAAAAAATGCTCCAGTTGGCGTTTGGTGTGAAAAGACGGATGTATATTCTACTGTTGACTACAGCGGATGACTTGAGATGTTAGGCACAGAATCGACGTTCTTCCATGGCCTCGACATTTGTGAAGACAAGAGAGCAACAGAGAGGATCCAGGATTATCCAAAGAGACTGTGCATATAAAAGTGGCCATTGATTGTTCTTTATCTGTATGTTCAAACTTATTAAAAACTAGAGAATAAGATGCAGTCTGTTATTTTGGCAAAAGGATAAAACTGTATTTTTTTTTTTAAATAGTTCACATTTAAAGTTGGATTAAAGTTTTGTATATGAGTTACACTCCCACAATGAAAGATTCATTTATTTTAAGGTTGTTTTATACGTTTTATTGGAGGATCCCAGTAAATGTGTCCTGTACAATAGAGAGACAGCAAGTTAAAAGCTTCCCAGTTCATTTTATAGCCCAGCTGAAATCTCATTGTCATCAATGGGATTAGAAAAAACATTCGTCCCTCGCCCATAGAGACAGAAGGCATTTCCACTCAAAGGGTCAAGGAGGTCAAAATCTAAACCAATAGCAGCTTAAATCTGTTTCATTTAAATATTTTACTGAGGAACCTGACTGAGGGCCATGTCTCTTCTGTACATTGAGGCCTGGAGCAAAAACGTGATTAGAAAAAAAAAATAAAAATAAAATCTGGAACCGCAGGGCAAAGAGGTCAAAAGTATGAGTAGTTATGAAATCCAAACCGTTTTCCTTTAATCCAGGGAACGTGCCTCAGGGGAAGACAAAATAACGACACTGCTTGCAGGAATATCTATCACACATTTTCTGCAATAAATTGCCTCTTGCAGTTATGGAAATTCACAAAAGCACGTTGGATGGTTTCTATCAGAGGTAGGATATTTATGATTTGATGTTTCTTTTTTTTTTTTTTTTGCAACAACATTACCTAACATTGAGATGTGCTTTTCTGTTAGCCAAGCCCAAACCCATACCAGGGACGTTAAAATGATGTGCAGCTTTTCCACACGGCTCTGCTTTTCATTTCAGTATTTCTTCATTAAACGGTAATATACCACGTTAAGAGCCGTCATCAGAGGAGACAGCTGCACATTTTTATTTGAAATATCCTTGGGACAGGAAAAGTAATTATTAGCTTTATATAACCTCACCTTGAGCCAAAAAGAGTCAAGTATTCTGTGATGGAGCTCACCGCCTCAGGATATGTGAATATTTTCTTTAGACATTCATAAATTACCGTTTCAGAATGTTTACCGTGATTAATCTGACTTTTATTTTGAGCCGTTGAAGCAACCTTTTGATTCGCATGTAAAATTTTATCGGTTGAAAAATCATCACAGTTGTTATGAAGGTAATAAAAACAAAAATGTGTTGTAATGAATGTTTTTTTTTTTTGTATGTATATGTGCAGACTACCGTGTTGAATTTTGTATCTAAGAGCTCTTTATAAACATGGTGACAGATCAGACATACATCATACACCCTGAGGCAGGATGTTTGATGAAAAGTGTTTGACAAATGTTTCCTTACAGCTGGAATGTGGCTGGTTTAAGTTGCTGTTGCATGTTCATTCACTTTTAGTTTGCTTAAAGCACTACTTTTTTAACTATATACTTTGAGAAAACAATATATATTTTTCTTATTTTGAGCCTTGATATCAAGACTGTGGCTTACACAAATATATTGTCATTTCAAACGTACAAACAAAACATTTAAGTATTTATTCCAGTCAGTGAAAGTGATTAGAGATGCTATTTGTTAGGCTTTCAGTTTGTGATTATGGGACGCTATCCTATTCAAATCGCTTCTTTCAGTTTTCTTGCTTTATCAAATCCTCTTTTACTGATAATTTATTAAGAAAGAAATTCAGACAAAATAATGTCAAATGTACTTGCTAGATTGGTTCGTAATTAATACAAAATTACATTTCTGTTTTTATAAAACCAGATATCACCACGCTGAAAAACAAAAAAAAAAAACAAAAAAAAAAACAACCCAATAATATCGTACACACAGGATCAGCTTTGGAAAGTTTTCATCCACATGAATACACCTGAGTGTTGGGGTCAGTGTTGCACAATGCTAAAACTTTTGCCGGCCAATCAGAATCCTTCAAAACAACTACAACTTCCTGTTGGGAATTAAATATGCCACCAAATATGTGGATATTTGGGCACATCATTTGTTGTGCACTGTAATATGTGGACTCATCATCTGAACACCATAAATTTAGATTTAACGCTGAAGCTCTCTAAATAATAACAATTCACCTAACATGTTTCTTCATACTGGAAGTGATGTCAATGTTTCGAAGAGGCTGAGTCCTGACTCGAAAGGTAGAAAATAATCCAAAAAGCTGGTCAACAATTAATTATAAGAAGAGTTTGATTGTTGTAAAGCCAATAAAACCTTTTCCAGCTATTGTTTTTATGATTATTTTCAACATGCCAGTTTTTAATGAAAGGCAGACAACCTGTAAAATGTTTGATAATTGTTTCGATTTCTTTGAAGAGACACCTTTTGCATTGCAACCAAAATCAAATTCCTTGGTCGAATGATGACAATTTAACATATTTTGGTAGGGATATGAATAATCTTGGGCATAATTTCACATTCCCACCGTTCTATTCTCTGTTTCCAGTGCCATCGCTGAAGGGCACTGAGGGAAACATGAAAATGTCCCCGTCTTCACTAATGGTTCATTATGTGTCCTGGGTGCAGAAAACATTCCTATTGTTACTCCCTGTCTTCCCCAAGTGGAACAAACAGGTCAAAATTCCATTTAGTTGACACCATGATGATTTGCATGTAACAGGAAATAAATCCCGCCCACAGATAGGAATGAACCTGTACTTTGATGTTTTTGTTATTTTTCTGATGACGGACAAATAGGGATTCAGTTCAATTATTAAATCTGTTCCAAGTTTCTGAACAGTATTAATCTGTAAAGCTGTCATCAGACTTTAGCAAGTCTGATAGTTTCATCATGTGTCAATTTTTGAAAAACACAAACATTATATAAGTTTGAGAATGAAATGAGCTTTCATAGGGCAGTAAAATTTGGACTGATTATCCCCACGTGGAATCGCTTCGTACTACACACCGTTCTCAAGAACTGCTACCTTGGCAGAACGAGCCGCCGGCTGCAGCTTTGCTCTGCAGAGGGTTTGCACTGTAACACAAGAGTTTATTCTATCTGAAATTAATCCCCTGTCTCTCTCTGTTATTCTGCCTCACCCTCTTGAGTCAGGATGAGGTTTGTTTAAGGTATAGCTCTGAGCTGGGGCCGCTGAAATTCCTGGTTCATTTGGAGGATAGGATAAGAATCTACCTGTTGTGGCACAGCTCTGTTCACTGCCTCAAATTATTCTCTACCTTCTCTGCTCCTGGAGTTCAGTGTACAATTCAAGTTTGAGCAGAGTTCCCCATGGTCAGTATCTCAATATTTGACGCAGATATAGTCCAGGTCAGATGTGGGTCCAGATGTGGATCCTGTGGTACACTGCATTGTTTTATGTCTGAGCCAGTCTAGTGTGAAATGACACTTGGTATGTATTTCAAACCATCTGTGGTTTAAAATAGGTGGGAAGAGGCCCCTCCCTGACAGGTACAAATTAGTCCATGGTCAGACCAAAACCTAGATCAGACAAAACAAGGACTTTAAGACACCCCTCAAGCAGGTCCAAACTAAACCATGGTTATACAAAACATCCCCTCGGGGTTGGCTGCACTGTGGCCGAAAGGTAAAAATAAGAGGTGAAATGACCAGCAGCCACACTTTCTGCAAAACATGAAAACTAAAGCATGCAGACTGACTTTATCTGTTTCACGCTGAATTCTTTCTTGTGCTGCACCTGGCGTTTTGCATGTACTTCTTCACCCTTTGAGTCCCCAAATGATCTTGCTAGTGTTTTTTTTCTGTGCGTGTTCATTTGAATACTCAACAGTAATGTGAAACCAGATCACATTTATGTCAGCCTGTGCCATAGGCATGCTCGGAAAGCAGGGCAAGGCGCCCGCTTTTTGCCAGTGGCTATGATCGTGGGTGTATCTTGTGTCCCATTTCAGACAGGTAACCATTCAGTGTAAAGAAAGACTGATGAAGGGGGGGAAAGAGGACTGGGAGCTGCCAGTGGCTGAACCTGGAGATCTTTGGGAACCTGTTGCAACAGGTTTTTCCTTCTGTATATCTTATGGCTGGACTAGCCTGGACGAGTGCCAGAAACACACACACGCACCCACACGCACCCACACACACAGTAAGAAGATGATATTATGAGCTGCCAAAAACTGAAACCAACCCATCAACTATTTCCATACACATTTAGTCAGTCAATCTGATCAAAGTTGCTCAGTGTCAGGGTGAAGGCTTTGAGAGGAGCGCAGCTCCGGAAGAAAAATGGACTCAGCAAAGACTACAGGTCTGCTCGAAAAAATCTGACGCAAAATAAAAACAGGAACACAGAGCAGCTGTTGAATTCCCAAGTGAGGTGAGTTAATGTGACTTTTAAGGCGCATTTTCTTACTCTGCTAAAACAGTGCTGCATTGTTTTTAATGTTACTGCTGTGAGCAGCGAATGTCTTACATTGAGGAACTTTAAATGGCAGGTTTGTGTTCACATCTGTTTGTAACTCTTCGGTCTGTGCTGAACATCAGCAGCAATTCGTGTCTGGCAACACGAATAAAGCAATTATTTTTAGATGGATATTTGTGTGATGCTTGTAGTGGTGACGGGAAGGAAATGCGCTGATGCCTCCACTGATTCTGACAGCTGCGTGATGACGTGTTCTCTCAGCACCTCTTTGCACTTTTGCAGATTTTACTGACGTCTTTCAAACCTAAGGATAAATATTTTCAAAGTTGGATTTTAGCTGTTTCATTTCTGTTCCTGTTAGTCATCCATTTTTTTCTGCTCTCTCTGATTTTCCTGTGATTCTTCTTATTTTTTTTTTCCATTCAACACAAAACATTGAATCTAAGCAGAATCAGTTCATTCACATTGCTCTTTCCCCCCACCAGATGACTCATTCACTTGCAGCTTGAAGATCTGGCTTTCCATGTGGAACAGTAAACCGTAAACAGAATCTCTCTTGATCCAAACAAGAAGTAGACTTTAATTACTTAAAAAAGACATAGATAAAATGAAACAGGTGTGTTGAGTGAGTGCTGATTTATTTTAACTACATAAAAAGGTTTTGGCACAGATTTCCAACTGCAGAATAACACAGAAGGTCACATTTTTGGATGATAAAAGAATATGGCCAGGGGTTGAAATTACACCTGACTTTCAGCAGAGTCTGTAGAAAAAAAAGACCAATTTGGAATAATTTGGTGCAGTCTGGGATCTAGTTGCATGTTCTCCCTGTGCATGTGTGAGTCTCTCTGGGTACTCTGGCTTCCTCCCACTGTTCAAAATCATGACTGCAAAGTTATTTGGTCTCTCTGAATGGCCCTTGCATATGTGTGCGTGTGTGTGTGTGTGTGTGCGTGCGTGTGCGTGTGTGTGTGTGTGTGTGTGTGTATATACACATGGTTGTTTTTCCTATGTTGTCTTGTGATGGACTGGCGACGACGTCCAACATGTTCCCTGTCTCTTGTCCAAACACCACTGGAGATTGACCGACACCCCAATGTAGAGAATTGATGGATTGATTAATATCCAAACATTTAATTCTGTATTTTTTAAATTAAATGTTAAATAAGCCAAATAAATAGGTTAGGCTGGGCCGTTAGGGATTAGAACAAACCTAGAATCCAGAAAAACTACGTTAGCAACTACTTTTTAGACTCCTATTCTTCCAACCCAAAAAAGGAATTAGATACTTATTTGTACTTATTTAGCAATCCTGAACAGGAGTATTTAGTTTATTAACATTATTAGATTATTTTCTTCTTTTGCTCTTTCCTTTGGTTTGTTATTTTGTTCCTTTTAATTCCTGTAAGTCACTTTGAATTGCCTTGCTGCTGAAAATGTGCTAGATAAATCAAGTTACCTTTTACTTTTGGTGAAATCAATGTTCAGAAAGTTTTACAGCAACAAATCAAATATTAATAACTCATAGGAATTGAACAAAAAGTTCTGGTTTTACATTTGCTGACTGTAGAAATGTAAAAAGGTTTTTATTATGTTGGACATAATTTGTTTTTCAGAAATGTAAAACAGTAATGACGGAAATCCATCATCTTACGGAACAACGCAACAAGATCCAGTTTATAGAGGAGAAAGTCATCAGCATCTGTCAGCTGGTTTAAGGTTGCTTTAAAATACAGTAACAGGTTAATAAAACTGTTGTCTACTTCGTGTTGCCAGACCAGTTCTATTTCAGTGATTTCTTGATGCTACACAGCAGGTGTAAGAATCTAACGATACGGCTTATCACGCTAACTGTCTCCTTTTTAGAGACAGCTAGCAATATTTGTCAATTTCAAGTTTGAACGAAACATCTGCGCCAGTTACGTGAACCAACAGCAGGCTAAAAGCCCATTTTCGAAATTGCCCAAAAATCGTGATCATAACCGAATATCTCAAATCCACAAGCTCACCATAATCAAGTCCAGGTGCTTCTGATTGTGACGCTCACAGTTTTCACTGCTGAAGACAACAGTGTTATGGAAATAGTAGCAAAACATTTTAAGTTCCCTTCAGGAAGCATTGTAAACCTATAATAGCCAGAGCTGACAATTGCTGCTCACTGACGAAGACACCGAGGATTAGGAAGTTAAGTTCACTGGAAAGGTTGACTTTGGTATTTGTGCTGCACAAGAAGTAAGATAATAAGCTCTGAACGTGAAAAAGTTAATGTTCTCACTCACACATGGCAGCAAAGGAGACTTACTGAACAACTCGCCTGACAAGCAGCAGATTTAAATTAGAGTCCTGAAGAATTAGAACAAGCCACAAGCTATTTAGTTCTCTATTAAGAAATGCTATCTCTTTATTTATTATCATTATTGTTTCTGTGAGATGTGTGAGAGGACAGGCCGATTCAGACCACAGCATCTCAACAACATGAACATCTGGTGTTTCTTCACAGTCCAACTTTGATGGTATCTTTTGGATTGTTGTCATGTTTCATGGTAAATTCTACTTCAGTTAGAATAAATCAGACAAATGATTATAAAAATCAAAGAAGATGAGTAAATTTGAGTTTGAATAAAACATTCATGAGTAGGAGGTTATGTAAGTCTTCTTCATACGTGACGTAACTCTGTGTTAACGAAGCAAAATTGTGTTTTATAAACTTAGAATAGCCATAGGCCACAGGAAAACCCCGCAAATCTGCCAGTGTTGATAGTTAACTGCATGCACGGATTTGCTTGTCTTGCTACTTTTATCGAATTACATTCAGAGACTGTCACGTTTTCAATTTTAAATATTCCACAGCTTCTGGTAATAAAAAACGAAATGATACTGAAACACACTGCTCACGTCAAGAGTTGGTTAAAGTTATTCTGTCAGTAGATCCCTGCTGCTCCTGACATGATGGGTCCTTAGCTAAGCTCCAGCATTCCTATTGGCTTAGTGCTGAGATTGAAACACAGACAAATTAAATATTGCTTTCATTCATGATTAAGAGCCATCAGTTCGCTGATTTTTTTTTTTTTTGGAACATTATATCTCATCACTAAAGCTTAAGTTCCCTGTCTGCATCTGTGAGCTTGCTGGCTCTGGTCGGTGGCAGCCTGCTCATCAAACAGATGAGAGGATTTGTTGCCACGGTGATGAAAGAGGCAATTGCTCAACTTTCTCCTCGACACTTAAGCCTCCTTAGATTCAAGCGGAGGGAACTTTCATTTGCTACTTTCCTCTTCTTAAACACTCTGTGCACCTTGTCTGCCTCAGCACTGTGCAGCTTTACGTGACCTGACAGCCATCATGGTTTGCTGGCACTTTTAATGAGCTTGGTCCGAGGCGGGTTTGAGGTTACCTTTACTGGAAATGGGGCCCACGTGTCGCGCGCCTCTGTTGGGATCATTTTACACTTCTTCGCACTCCGGCGGATGAATCTCTGACACATGTACGATCACTGTGTGATGTATTATCTCTGAAAATGAGTGTAGCCACTTCTGAGGTCATGTTGACAGCAGGATTATGTCTGACAGGTTTAAAGCAGGGTAATGACTCAGGAGATACAATCTCAGAGGAACAGTGGACTCAGGTACCTTCTTAAAACACAGATCGCTTCCTGCTAAGTGCTTGTGGCACCATGGATGTTTAAGATCATAAAAAAGTGTTTGCATACTCACAGGTGTCTTTTTTTCTCCTACTTAAATGTCTTTTCTTTTCTTTCTCTCTTTCTTTCTTTTTTTTGTGTGCAGTGGCCTTTAACGTTATGAAAGCTTTAAAGTTATTAAAGCAATAAAGTGGGTTGTGAGCGAGGGGTTGACAGGATCAATGGGCCAGGACTTGTCGCTCACTTTGGGTCCAACGCCAAAACCAAAACCAAAACCAAGAAAATAATAACAATAGTTGAAATAAAAACCTTGTGACATTTGTCAGAAAACATGCTGATGAGTCCCAAAACTTTTAGGGAAATATTCTGTAGACTGACGGGACAAAAGTTGGACTTTGTTAATTCAGCATTTCAGAAAAAATGACATCGGCTTCGGTGAAACATGGTGACAAAATGAAGGTTTGCCTCAGGATCTGGACAACTTCCTCTAATTTATCAAACCACAATCTTTGACCTGAGCTCACAGTCAGTTTATAGCCTTAAGCTCAAACAGAGTTAACCAAGAAGGTGATCCAAAACTAACCAAGTTTATCTCTGAATACCTAACAACAGCAAAACTAGTGCATGATTGGCATCGTCCAAAAATATGGACATATATCCAGTTGAAATGACATGATGTGATATTAAATGGGCAGTTCATGCTTGAAAACCATCCATATGGATGAATTAAAGCAGTTCTGCAAAACAACAACAGCAACAACAACAACAACAACACACACACACACACACACACACACACACACACACACACACACACACACACACACACACACACACACACACACACACACACACACACAGAGGGCCATAATCCTTACGCAGCAAGGTAAAAGGGTTGTTGCTGGTTATACCTATTTTTATAGAGAGCCCGATTGGTTTGTATAACTTATTTCTTTAATGCTGAACTTAAAAAAAAAAAAAAAAACCTAAAACAACCAAAAAAAAATCTTAACTGGGATAAATCCTTCTTCAGGTTAAGTTTATTTAATTTAATCAGACAAATGAAATCATGAGGCAATCATTTGTAATCTTTGCGCTTACCTTTGTATACAAATCAAGCTCTTACTTTTGCCTTCTTTTGTCTCCACAGAAACACATTTCACAGCAGGATGTCAAACTCCCCAAAGTTTTCCTTCCACAGCAGCAGCAGCAGGTCTGAAGCCTTAAGTCTTGAGGTCGGCCTGCACACCTGTGAACCCTGCAGGACAACCTGCCAGCCGATGGCGACCCGTCAGGTTTGTCGCTGCCATGTTTTTTTTTTAGGGTTTGCTTTAAGAAAGAAAAATTTTAGCTGTCGTAATCGGAGTCGTTATGAGTCACCTGGATTAGGCAGCTGTCGAAATGATCTCAGTTTTTTGGAAAACCAAAAAGCTGTTATGAAGAATATTGATGGGATTTTCTGGTTTACCTGACATGGCAAAACAACCAATATGGCCATCTTTCCAACCATGCAAGGAAATGTGTCCTTTGTATTATTGGAGTAATTAAATTAGGTTGAAATAAATGTAATGTTGCTTGTAAATGTTTTGTGGCTGTGAGATTGCTTTCTGCTGCACCCACTTGTGCAAATTTCCTATGTTGTTGATGATCTGTAATAGCAAAGCTGAAGCTTATCTTCTGGGCTCATCCACACCTTCATTTAGTGGTATTTATTTAAAGTCGGCAATGCGGCTCAACACCCAAGACAGCACAACTGAGGCCTTTTAGGACAAAAAAAAAAACAACAACAAAAAACACTCATGTCACTGTTGTATTTCAACAAGTTTTCTATTTGACAAGCGGGAAGGTTTTGTCTGCTTTTGTTGCGGACAGTGTGAGAAAACATTGCTACTTCCTCACCTCTGGTAGCAGCTGATGATGCTGACGGTTGGAATCTGATTCACGTCATTTGATTTGTCTTAAGTTTAAGGATAATTTCCTTGTTTTGGGGCTAATCTGGTTTCCATTTGATTCAAAAAGTACTTGAACTGGAAAAATCTGATCTGGGTCATTCTTCACTCAATAGTCTTTCAAACAGTTTGAGATTTTCTGAGCTAGAATTTATCATAAATTTTGTTTCATTTCTGTTAAAATATATGTTTTTATGTTCATTTCAACATATGTACAACCTACATATAGTCCTGTATATCTTGGTGCACCAAGTTGAATGTGTGTGCAGATGGAGGGGCTCGCACTGGGCATTACTCATGTAAAAACCACTGCCAACCCACATTTCAGCTCCTCCCCTCTCTGTCATTTAATTCAGGTAGTGGTTAAAATATTCCCCTTAGAAACGGGACACTCCTTTGTGACGGTAATATCAGTTCTCTCTCATTCCTCGTCCTCATGAATGACCTAATATGCCTTTGTGTGTCATGTAAAAAGATATCGGTCCTGAAGCATTGTCTATTTTATTATTCTTACAAAAATATTATACCAAAGTTGCACAGATATATTTTTATTTGTATTAATATATTTACTTTCGTTGCTTTTTTTTTTTTTTACCTGATTCTTGAGAGGAATTGAAAAGGACACAAACACACACAAAAACAACTAGTTCTGTTATTTAGATTTTCATTGTTATGGTTTTGCTCAGTAATTTAAACTTTTGATGAATGCAGCAGAGAAAAGGTGCACTGAACTAGATCCAAAACTCGAGAAGCTCAGACTTCCTATTTTGGATAAAATTGCCCTTAAATTATTATATGTTCCTACATCACGTCCTGCAACCTGCATTTTGTACACAAAATCTGAGGCATAGCAACACTTTTAATAGTAAGATCACATCACATTAATATTTGACATTGATTGAATATGCAGAAGACTCCTGGAAAATATTGCACTCAGGGAAGGTTGAGTTGTTCCTGAGCTTCTGCTTAGCTTGTCCTGTCAGAGGTTTCCAAACGGAGATTGTGCATTTGTCAATGTGGAGGTAATGATTCCTTGAAGGCAAACTGAAGGTTAGTATGTTCAGCCTGTTCTCTCTGATTTATGTGCATGTGCAGGAGAAAATTCCTGGATTTGTTTCAGGGAATTCTCAGGAGGTCTCTTGGAATTGCTTTTGCTATTTAGCTCATAAATAAAATAGAAAAGAGGTCTCTGAAATCTGGGTGTAGACCGTTGCAAGTACATTATGTTCCGTGTATCTTCTTTTACACTGCAGATTAAAGAGGGCGAGGACATCTGCTTCCCCCAACAAGGGAGCAACCACTCCGGCCTGAGGACCTCAGCCCTGAGCAGGAGACACAGCGCCGACGGGACCATCAGCTCAGAACACGCCCCGGCTGACCGCTTCCACCCGTACCGTCGACAGTTCAGCGACGGAGCGGTGGACGCTTCAGATTGCCTCCTTCAGAGCTCCTCTTCCCTCGGCAGCCTGCAGGAAGTGAACGTTCTCGACGCTGGTTCATGCAGCAGAGATGTACAAACGACCTGGGGCGAATACAGCGACAGTATTCAGGTTCCTGAATTTACCAGATCAATCATGAATCTATGAAAAGCTTTTTACTATCAACTGGTGCATATTCTGCAGCACATATTAATGGGGGAAGCATTTCTGTCATTTTTTGTCACTCATGGTTCCCTAAAACTCTTTGCAATATTTTCAGAATCTGTACCCAGAGCTACCGGCCGTACCAGTGGAACCTTACGGCTCTGTGTCTCAAAGTTATCCATCCTATGACTCGATGAGCTCCACGCAGCAGGTAGCGCGCTTTAAACGACCTCCTTGACAACGGCACACGATGCAGTGGTTCATCGTTTGTTGTGCGTGCGCTCCGCAGGTTTCAGCCAAACTGTTTCCTAATGCCGATCAGCCAGACGGCACCAAATATCCCCTTCAGAGTCTCTCCATCCAGCCACATCAGGAGAGGTCAGCAGAAGGCCTCTTCCCCAAACCCATTTACTCCTACAGGTAACACAGCATCACATCTCACTGCTGGGAGATTTAGTTCTAAAGCACAGATGCATGTGGTTGGGCGGTACTAAACATAAATGCTGTGTTGTGTCAAATGTAAGGGAAATCTGAAGGCCTGTTTCCTTTTAACTGCTGCAGCATCTTGATTTTTATGGCTTTGAAGAACAGCAAAACAGGAAGTCTGCCGGTCAGTGAGATCTACAGCTTCATGACTGAACACTTCCCATATTTCAAGGTATTACACACTCTGAGCATTACTTGCCCACTGCATTTCAGATCATAGTTTAAGGGAATATAAGACTCACGCAATGTGAACGTGCAACATCTTTCAACATGCGACTTTCACGAATGGAAATTTACTCTTTTGCTTCTTATGGAAGTAAGTCATTTGTTTATTTTATTTAAACGCATCTGCTATTTCTGTGAGCATGTTGTTACACTTTGTGTTTTGGAAACTCGGAGTTGAATAGAGTCAATTTAGCTAATTTGCCACAAAAGTGAACTGTCAAAGATTATTGACTTCATACGGACAGTTCGTTAAACAAAATTACTGTCAGATGGTGTTGGGAATGGGACCTATGTATTTTTTAAAAATATCGTAAACGCCAAACGCAGGAACAAGCAGTGCAACCAAAGGACAGTATTTGATTGAGGAATCAACAAAGCCGCCACCAAACTTGGACTTCTGTTTTATTTTAGTGCATAAACATGTAATAACTAAAATGCACAGAGACCTGCTCCTGTTTCTGACCAAAAAGTTTGTTCACGTCAGCTTAGTGAACATTTGATAGCAAGCTTTCAAAGATGAGGTCAGATGCAAGAAGAAAAAAGTTACAGTAAACTTAAGCCTTAGTAGAGAATCCGTCCATCGGCCTGCCCTTCCCTGGATAATGGAGACATTTTCATGTTGCGCTATTAATACACAAAAACATGGCAAAAACAGAAGGTTTGGATAAACCCCCAAATAAATAATGGATGGAAAAGATTAGAATCTTAAAACTTAGAAGATTACTGATTTTATTTCTTCTCTCTTTTTTGTTTTAAACTTCATTTAAGTGCAACAACTCCTTGGATCAGTTAAAAGGTAAAACATTACCTCATAGAAGATACTACTGATCATTTAATTGTTGGGTAATTAAATGTTTGCTCCTCAACTTATAACAATAGGTGACGGTCTAAATAAATCCAGGTGAAACTTAACATTTGTGCACAATTTGCCACTAATGGTTCATCTAACTCTGAAGGGTTTGCTCAGGTTCTTGTGCTAAAGGTAATAATAAGGATGCCCATAAGTGCCTGCCACAGGGTTTAATGTGAAGGAAGTAGCATACAGATGTGAGTGAATTGTAAAACTGCTTCCTGTCGCATTAATATTAAACACATTCGGCACCCGTGGGGTCAGAGCTCAGTTTGCACCCTGGTTTTCAGACGCGTTGACACTCGGATCTGGAAAGAGCTCAAACGTTTTCTACCATACATATTAAAAAGGTGCCTTATACACAGTTACTGAGCCCATCGGCTATGATCTGGCGAAGCACACTGTCATCTATTTATTAAAATTTCTGCACTGATGGCTGATTTCCAAGCAGGTGGCTAAAACTCAAGCTGCGGGGGTCAGAAGGTTCAGGAGGATAAATACAAATGAAACCTCAGTGAAAAAAAATCATGTTCACTGGATAAATTTTAGAGAGAAAAAAAAAAAACCTGCTCCATGTTGCCAAGTATGTTTCACTTACGTTCGGCTCAGGGGGCACTTGTTATGGCATGCAGATTCAAATCAAAGAGAAGAGCAGATGTTGGCAAAAATGAACCCTGCAGGGAGGAGATTGATGTCCCTGCATTAATTGGAGAATTGCTAATAGTAACTGAAAAGCATGCTTTTATAATTTTCCCGTAACAGTTAAAGTTAATTTACTGCAAGTATAAATCCATATAATGAACACATTTTTTTGCCCCCCTTTTAAGACGATGCACTATTAGCCACAGTGTAGCAGCGAGGAAGCAGAAAGTGTGTCATCAGCCCTGAGTCCAGGGAAATCTGCAGGATTCTCTTTTCTAACAATTTCACCACAGCTAGAAAGTATAAAACGTTGGCACTAAACGTTTATGGTGCACTTCAAATTCAAGGTCATAAAGTGTAAGAATAATGATTTCCTAACACATCGCCTCTCTGTCTCGGTTCAGAACGCCCCTGACGGTTGGAAAAACTCTGTAAGGCACAACCTTTCCCTGAACAAATGCTTTGAAAAGGTGGAGAACAAAAACGGAAACACTTCTCGCAAAGGCTGCCTTTGGGGTCTAAATCCAGCCAAGGTGGAGAAAATGCAGGAAGAGCTGCACAAGTGGCGCCGCAAAGACCCCCAGACTATCCGCAGGAGCATGGCGAAGCCAGGTGAGGAAGAGAAACGGTGATGAAGACGACTGAGCTTACGAACAAGAAAGTTTTCATTCTTGTTCCATCTTCTTTTACAGAAGACTTTGACCGTCTGTTAGGAGAGAAGCCAGACAGACTGAGACCTTTTCCACCTTACCCAGGCACAAACACGGCCACATCGAAAAGAGTGGCCCCTACGTACAGCCCAGGCCCTTTACCTCTGACCCCTACGCAGCCTCCACCCGAGCGTACTCTGATCCCACAATCAGAGTACGCTCAGATTCAGCCCCACCAGCCCCCCACACGACGCTCCAACCCAGCAACTCATTTGCCCTGTACTCACCCTGCGGACAGCAGCCTGCAGCCGGCATCCCGTCACCCTCTGGATGTCTGAACTCACCCATGGCTGGGAAAATGCCACCTGTTTACAGGGTTGGTCTGCCGGTCGAGTACAACGTTGACCTGAGGGGAATGCATGAGTTACCTCAAGACGGAGACACCAGCTATGACATAGACACACTCAACCCCAGTCTGACGGACCTTCAGCTGCAAGGTAAGCACGTCGTATCGCAGGATGCCAAGGGTTTTATGCCCGTGGAACTTTTGTTAGTCACAAACCACATACTTCAACGTGGAAGAACACAATCTACAGCTCGTTTTTGTGAGTTAGTACTTTGTAGAACCAACTTTTGCTGCAATTACAGTTGCAGATCCCACAGGGACATTTTTGCTGTCCAGAGACTGAATAGCTCAAACTCAAACAAATTGTACAAACAGCCAAGAACAGCTATTATTACTATGTCTTGCCACAAATTCTTAAATTTGACTTAAATTTGGACTTTGTTTAGACCGTTCGAAGGCACGGTTTGAACCTAACAGGTTCTCTCCCAGTTTTGCTCTGCATTCACCGATGTCCAGATTCAACCCACATGTCTGATTTTATTACTACTGCAGGAAACTTGTGGGAAGAGTTGAGGAAGGACAGCCTGGTGTCAGAGCCACACGGTCCGGCCATACACTTCTCCACCTCCTTTCCCCAGCAGGATCACCACCAACAGACCAGCTGCCTGCAGGCTTTCAGTCCCACGTTCGAGGGGAATGCTGGACCTTGCTGTAAAGCAGCGTATGAGGACGAGGGCGCAGACAGGAGCTCCTGGAATGGACTACATCCTGTCGGATATTCAGGACTGGAGAGTTTGGCAGGATATCTGACCTCCTGTACCACCTCCATTTCCCTGATGTAGATGGCTCTCCACTTCCTCTGAGATTTTGCAAACTAATGAACATTTCTCCTCGCCTTCATGTTTTATGCTTATAATCTTAACCGGCTTTTAAAACATTGTCAAACTGAGACATACCTGATGTATCTTTACTGAATGTGACTCATATATTTGTTTGCAAAGCTGTTTATTTATTTACTTTGAGCCAAATGTGCTTCAACTTCGATGTATCTTGTTTGTACTGTCACTTAAAGATTCAAAGCGTTTCATTTCGTTGCTATGGTTTCACCTCTTTGGTTGGCATCATCAGTTTTAACTGCAAGCAAGTCCGCAAATCATTCCCCAACATACATTAGTTTGATTAAGGTGAAAATGAAAAAAATGTTATCAGTTCATAAATGAAAACATAAACATGTACTCTTCTCAACATGGTTTTTTTTTTTTTTTAGCATTCACCGTCTCATTTTATTAATCCTACGGAAGGTTTAATGTGCCTAAAATGTTAGACGTTGTTCAGTTTTCACAAAGCTTAATCATATTTAAAAAAGAGCAACCATTTGCATTGACGTCTTATACTGGCATTCAATAAATGCATTCAGAATCAATTACTCAAAATCGAAGCCACTTTTGTCCATGGGCTGTGCTGCACTGCAACGCAAACGATAAACCATAAAACAAACCAGGTGGTCTTGGCACCATTATTTGCAGACCTTCCCAATAATATAAACAAACAAAGAGGAAAAAAAGCAGAAGAAACAGAAGAAGGGAAAAGTTATACAGATGTTTCAAGTAAACATAGAGGATACTAAAAAAGCAAGGGCGAAAATACTTCTTTTTAAAGGATTAATTTCATAAAGTATTTAAAGACTAAACAATCCATATGTTGGGCTCTATTTATGACTTTCTATACAGCCAGAGTCACTGTCAGCTTATAAAGAACAAGATAAACCCTGTTCTAAGCAAAACAAATGTTTCTAAATGTCTAAACGTGTGAGTTGTAGCTACTTGCAAACTACTCAGTTGGAATCTTCAACTACCTAAGCTGAAGGAAAACTCTCCTAATGTCAACTCGTCTCTTTTCTTGGATGATGGGAAACTCATTCATCCGTGGCCTTGTTAATAACCGCCATATTGGAGCAGAAACAGGAGAAGCCGAGCCCAACTCCTGTCATACAACCGTGCACCATAAATCATCTACGCCCTAAATGCTACTTTTAACATGATGCAATCAAAACATCAGCGCTCTCCAGGTGCTGGTCGGTTGGATGGTCCATGGAAACAGTGCAGTAACGCTGTTTCAATAGCAGGTGGCAGCAACGCCCCCCACATGGTTCTGATGTTTTTGTTTCATGCAACAAGGTACTTCTGTCAAACCTTGTAGTTTTCTCTTAAATGTAAGTATTTAGATTTATTCAGAGAAAAGCTACAGCCACTGAGAACTGTGGTGTGTAGATATGCTCATCTGAACTTTTACACTTTTGTGAAACTTGTTATTGGAATGGAAATGTCACAACAACATACTATGTGTGTATCTAACAGTTGTATTTTTCTATTAATGTCCTGTTTTAAGACTATAAAATGTTATTGTTTCAGTCATTCCTCAAGTCGAGTCTGGAGATAAACGCATCGCAAGATTTTGTGAAAATCCCAGTTTTATTTCTTTGACAAAATTAAAGACAAAACTTTTACAATTTTCCATGTTGATTGAAAACATTTACCAGCGTCAAAGTTAACACAGTGTTCAGTTATACAGAAGGTATCAGATATCAGAACTGCTCTCTGATGTGTGGCTAATTATAGACAGTTGTGGTCTGAAGTTTACATTCATTCACCGTGTGCATCAACGCCAAATGAATTTGGAGCTTTTAATGATTTATTTAAGTTGTTCTTTTACCAACTTCAAGTAAATCCAAACTAACAATGGAGTGCGCTAATAAGAATTTATTGTGAATTTATCGTTTATCCTTTACAGCCCACTTATTATACATTATATGTATAGGCTTGAACATATGCATTCCCCTTCTCTGATATTTGGTTAAATGTGTCTTTAGATTTTTGTACCATCTGTAAACTTCTAGCATCTATCAGTTTCCAAGTTTAAGCCACGCAGCCTCTGATCAGAGGCAAAGTTGAAGATATCAGACCCTCCACTATTACAGAAACTTCCTGCTATGAATCAGTACCACAGCTGCAAAGACGTCCCACAGCATGACGCTGCTACCGTGCAGCAGGTCTGAAAGCCTTGACTTATGATTATGGTTTGGGTCATTGTGACCAAAAAGATAAACCAGCAAAGCTTTTCTTTTTTTTTTTCTTACAGGAAGCATCCTTTACCTCCTTTCAGTTTGAATGTGTTCATTTCTTTCTGTCTAGTGCCTCTCTGTGGACAATAAATGCAAAACATCCAAACTGACCACCTTTCGTCTAGAAAAAAACTTTCCCAACTACTGAAAATCTACATCCTTCTTCTCAGATCCTCACTGATTTTGTTGGACTTGCAGATTGTTTTCAAACATCTCCTTTTTAAACCAGCAAAGAGAAACCCACCACCCAGAACCCAACATGGTTGCTGCATAAACAGGCCTTGGTCTTGTCAAGTTAAGACATCGCAGAGCTTTCAGCACCACTTATTTACATCTTTTAAGGTAATGCATACACAGCCTTTATTTACGACTATGACTCTTTATTTCAGAGAAAATCTGTGACAACTTGAAATCGATACACCCAGTTCTTTTCTTTTTTTTAATTGAATTTAGCTATAATAATTCAGCCCTAGAAAAAGAAGAGCTTAACCCAAAATTGATGAGTGTATGTTAGCCAGGATGTTTCCTGGCTCTGAAAAATATTCCTGCCATGGCAGCAAAGTCAACCTGAAGACATGAATCAAATCAAATTCTCACAAAGACAAAGGACTCAGTCATCTGTACAGCAACAACACACAGGCGGAAAACAGAGTCACTTAGACAGAGTCACTTAGATATGTCTGCTAATACAATTTTAAGTAACTATAAGAGTAAAAGTGCCATAAAGCTATAAACTGTAAATATGCGTTTAATTCTATAAAAATTTGTGTCTTTCTTTCTGTATATTGTAGTTTTCCTACATATAATTAGTTATAACATTTAAAAACACCAAAGTTTTTAAATAGTTGCAAATAAAACATTCTATTTTATCTAAACACCAGCAGAAATGATCAATGCCTCCATTACCACACACACATAGAAACTATATGGATGTTGTATGATAAAAAAAAAAAAAAAAAATAAATCTAGGTTTATAATTTAGCTTGATATTGAAGAGAGCATGAGCAGTGCCTTGCAAAGGTATTCACAACATCTTTCACATTTTAACAATTTTTTATGTCACAGTTGAAAACTGAAGTAATGAGTAATATCTGCAGGGTTTCTGCCCCGTGCACACAGATGCGGTGAGTAGATCAGGGCCCTCAGTGAAGCCGATGCTCTTCCACACTCAGAAAAATCAGGTCAGGTGGCGTCTCTGGCCTCCGTGATGACGTGTTGTGGACATGTCCACCAGTAAGAGACGCAGAGGGAGACACAGGACACCCGAGAGCTGGACCAAGTGGCTGGGAAGGGAGAACAAAACGTCTGCTTCTGACCCAACCCGGAACAAGTGGAAGCTAATGGATGGACGGACGGCAACTGAAAACTTTCCTGTCTTTCATTTGGATTCATACGACAGAGCGACGCAAAGTAGCGCTTGTTTTAAAATGAGAGGGAAAGCACGCATGCTTTTCATGTTTTTTAGTTTTATAAATGAAAATCGGACCTCGCAGTGAAACATGGCGGTGGCAAAATCCCACTGTGCGGTGAAACTAGGCAGAGATGATGGGAAAATGGATGCAGCTCAATCTGAGACCAAACATAAATATAAATGCATGTGCATGTAGAAGACATGTATCCATTAGAAAATGTTTAAACCCATGAAATCTTGCACTACTTTGTGTTTTTCTGCCACATAAATTCCTTATAAAATACACCAAAGTCTGTGGTTTTAATGTGACAGCATACAGCATTAAACGGGTGTAAATACTTTTCTACTCTTTATGAAGGTGATTGAGAAAAAGGTTTGTCTTGAAGCCTAAAGAGGCTCATTCCTGCTCGGGTGGCTGATAAAAACGTTTCCTGGTCAGACTGAATTGTTTCCACCGTGATTGGGTTTCTCCATGTGTTGCAAAAATACTGGGAAAATGCTCTTAAACTGAAACAGAGGTTGTATTTTTACAGCTGTAGGTTTTAAGTAAATTCAGAAACCGGTTGATGAGAAGGATTGATCCTGTCCTGGAGGAAGAAGGAAGTTCTTTCACAAAATATGAGAGCATCTTGTGTTGCATCATCAGACATCTTAACTTTTAGAAGATCGGAACAACTTAAAGATATTTTAAAACCTGATTCTAGGTTTCTTGGCTATCACTGTAATGCTTGTTTTATTTTTCTCTCTCTCTTCAGTCCATTTCATTTTACTATTGCTGATGCTGAATCTTATAGAAATGCAGTAAATTTGTGAAATCCCATAAAAAAAATGATCCATGTTATTTCTTGGGCTTGCATAGTGGGGTTTTGATTATTTCCCAGCCACCAACTAACACACACAAAAAAATAAAAACAAGAAAAGAAAAAAAACAACAAAAAGTCCTCTCTTTTCCTGATGAAGCTGAGCCCACATATGCAGACTGAAATCAGTGGCCTGTTTGTGCTGCCCACACGCTTCCATCCATGTACTCTGATGCAAACTGGTAGACTTCGCTGCTCATTGTCCAGGCAGCTAAGTGCCCGAGTGGGAATGTGTAGAGCTAACAGGGGTGATAAATGAGCATCTAAAGCCAGTGATTTTTCCATCAGTTCATGCGTTGCTGGTCCTGAAAATGTCTTGAATCAGAGGAGCGGAGATGGTCTTCCTACGGCCCTCCGCAGTAGGAATAATCTGCTTTGTTGTGCATCACCAGCTTGTTGTCCACGAAGTAGAAACTGTCGGATTGTGTCTCGTAAGGGTGCTGGATCATCTCGCGCACTGAAAGAGAGACACAGAGAGAGGAAAGCCACACCACGATCAGGATTTTGTTGCATCAAATCCATTCTATCTGTGTGAGCGTTGTCGCCTCTTTCGGCGACGTGTCCCGCGTCCCTGCATGCGAAGCACTCACTGGTTTCCTCGGACAACGTGGGGAACTCGTAAATGTGTTCGCAGGTGTTCTTGCTGCTGGGCATGCAGAAGCCGAACTCGAAGTCGAAGCTCTTCAGCAGCTTGTCGCGGAAGTAGTGTCTCTCGATCATGCGGAAGTTGTTGATGGGGGTGTCTCCTACTGTGAACTCCACTCTGTGGCGACACAAGGACAAAACAGACTCACCGAATGTGCTGCTGCTCGCTGATGCTCTAAAGATGTCTGGGCCTTTTTTGTTTAACATCTGGAAAGTGGATGAAAGGGTTACACCATGATTTCCCTTGCAGTTTTTGTTCACACTGCTTTCAGATCAAAATACGTCAATAGTTTTAACAATCCTAATCTTTCTTTGAACGCAAAATTGAAAAATTACAGAAAAGGTTTCACAAACTTGCTGTTAGAGTTTAGAGCTTCAAACATTCTGTGGTGAAGCATGCAACAGGCAAAAGAGAACAGCTTTGCATCTGAATCCACACCAAAATAAAGTTTTTACTACAATCATTCCAGTGATGATTGTTATATTAATATCTTTTTTTCAAGCAATGCATTTGTGCTATTTTTCTAACTTCCTATTGCAGCTAGCAGTGCTGCAGAGAGACTGTGGGTGTGTTCACGTTCTAGGGCTGATTTTGAAGGCAGATTATGTCACAGCGATTTGAAGGTCGGGTCTGAGGTGTCCTTTGCAGCCAAACCGAATTAAAGATTCAATGTGTGGAGTGAATGGAAGATTTTTGTTCTTCTCACAATGATTAGTGAAGTGGGAGAAAGAGTGGGAAAGGAGTTTTAAATGTAAGTATATAAAAATGCTCCCTGCTATTAAACCATGCTTTGTGTGTGTAATAATAATCGGAGAAGTGGTAAAAAGAGATACTAACAGTGTAATAACAGACCATGTATTATAGTTTTGGCTGGAACTAATGGTCAGAACAAACGTTTTTATTTTTTTTCTGATAAAAATGAAGTAGAAGTTATCATTATATGCACAGTGTAATATGAATTTGTATCTGTATGATAAAGCTGCTTCATTGAATTCAAAACCTGAAGAGGTCACGGAGCGGGACTGAAATGATGAACACCTTTAATGCGGTTTGTCTGAGCTGTTGTCACGGATCACCATGAGTCTGTTGTCCCAAACTGAACCCGTCACGCCTCCTACCTGCTCTTCAGCAGCGGCTGCAGGGACCGCTGCATGTTTTCCATTGCTTCAGTGCACTCTTTTGTTTTCTATAAAGCCTTATCATACACACTCTCCACATTCCGACTTACGTGGCTCCAACTTGTCGTAGTTGGAGGAAAGCTGGAGTGAACTGGTATCGAACAAATCGGCCGGTGTTGGGGTCACATTGCTTTAAACCACCTGCACACAAACAGGTGAACAAAAAAATAAAAATATTCGTAATCACGTAAAAAATGTATTTTTCTTCACTTTGAAGACGGCAGTTTCAGTCTCTGGGATTCGGCTCCGACCTGGTGCTGGAGGTTTGGTGATCTCAAACAGGACGGTCCCTGTTTCCATGTCACGGATTTTAAACCGGGTGAAGTCAATCATGTGGACATTTTCCTCTGGAGCACAAAGGTAATCTGGAAAAAAAAAAAAAAAAAAGACACACAGCCAAAGCAACCAAGTTTAAAATACGTGAATGAAAGCAAACATAGATGTTTCTAACGTCCATCTGCTAAAACAAGCAGCTGGACATGTTAGCTGGTCTAAAGTTGGGCTACACTCTGTTCATTTTTTGATGGTGTTTTGAGCAGAGCTTCATGATGATGTTGCTCACTGATGTTCTCCTACTAACCAAATGAAGTACAATAAAGGTTTTTATCTATGTAGGGACAAAATGATTGACTATTTGTGCAAATCATGAATCCTTTGAAAAAACACAAATCTTTTTCCACCCTCCATCAGGTGAAAGGTTACTTCTCAACAATCCATCTTGACACATTCAGGCTTTTTTTTTGCTGATTTTCTCCAACTGCATCTAATGATTATGTTAACTCTGAATGGTAGTATGTGCAGGTGTGTGTGTGTGTGTGTGTGTGTGTGTGTGTGTGTGTGTGTGTGTGTGTGTGTGTGTGTGTGTGTGTGTGTGTGCGCGCGTGGTCATGTGTGAGACACTCCCTACCCAACGGGCCTGGATTAGACCTAAGAGGCTTATTGTGTTTTATCATCACATGGACCAACTGGTTTTAAAGCACTCGCATACGCACACACACAAAGACACACCATTTCCCCTAAAGTACGGAACGCCAACTCTAGAAGTCTATGCTGCAGACATTTTTGTAGGTTTCGTCTTGCGGGTTTCTGTTAAAGTTCGCTGTGAAAATATGAAAACATCAATCCGATCGGACAGAGTCGCGCTCCTGCATCCTCTTGTATTTCTGAGGGTTAAGGAGCAGATGGGCAGCTCAGGCTTTAGCCACCTGCTCAGAGATATTTATAAACCTTTTCATAAAGTACAGTACACAACAGCTAACACCTTGTCTGAAAATATCCTCCTCGCAAAACATGACTATTTAGAGCCTTCTGTTTGATGTAATGGCCAGCATGCCAGAGCACTGAACACTGAAAAATAGTTGAGCGCTGACAGAATGTGCTGAGCATGAGTCTGAGGGAATTGTTACATTTTTTTTTAGACCTCCCTTTTTGTTTAGTTTTTTTTTTATTTTTTATATTTCTGCATAACACACAAGAACCTGTGGAAGACCAAAAGGGCCAAATTAAATAAATACATACATCATATAGTCATTAATTAAACGCACTTTGAAATAAATCAATGCTTATTTGAATGCATAAATAATTTGTTTAACAGTCATAAACTTAGGGCTGTTAATGAAACACGTTTAATTATTTTATGGTTCTTGTTCCTGCAGTTTTACCATGAAATAGGTTTCCAATAACTTGCCAATCAAAGTCAAAGGTCTGTTGAGTTCCCCTAGTTTGACCCTGTTGGGCCTCCGTGTAAATGTGAAAATGCAAGTCTTTTTTTGCCTTCTTCATCTCTAAAAGTATCCGTGTATTGCCTAGAAATTTAATCTAAAATAAATTTAAATATTGAGTTAAATTATTGAAAAAAGCCTAATAAAATACAGGACATTTTTTGTAGGTCACGAAAGATTATTTGAATCCGAGGTTCAAAATAAAACATATTTTCATCATAATTGTGACCAAAAATAATTAAAACTTGACGTTGGTTTCTGAAGTTGTTTGCTGGCTAATTTTTTTTTTTTTTTTTTTTTCACAGATCAGTGTTATTACTTTCAACAAACTTTCATCTTTCTGACTGTAAATCAACAACATTAAAGTCCTTCAGTCTTGCTAGCGCTGAACATTATTTAAAAATCTCATTACTACTAATGATAATTAAACGGCATAATTCATGATGGTAGTTAGGGGTCAGAACGTAGGTCGCTCTTCGCCGTGACAGACCAGAAAAATGACCAGATTATGGCAGACGAGGCTCCAGGTTCATCTGTCCACCTCCCACTTCATCCGACTGTGACTCTTGAATAAGGCATGAAGATGCTTGGATTTTCCTGCTAAAGGTGGAAACAGTTAATCTTTTTCCAAATCAACAAATGACCCTTTCAGCGGTTCTGTGAGAGTAAATAAGTGATTGAGGGGATCAGTGATTCTCCTGAATCCGAGGGTTGATAATCGATCAGAGCCATATTTCAATAACGTTTCCCAGGGAGGGAATAGACATTGAAAATGTTGCTTTAAATGAGGGGAAAAGGCCTATCTGAGTTAATAAATCACTACATCACCTTGTTTGATATTTCTTACATGTTAACCTAGTAAAAGACAAGAAAGAAAGAGATAAAAAGAAATGTAAAATGACTGAACTAACAGTTTGTGGTGAAAAGTAAATAAATAAAAGAGCATCAAACTATTAATATAGTAAAATCATAATATTTACTAAATTTAGCAAGCCACATTGAAGGATCGTTCCCTGGCGTTTTTATAATTTTGTTAAGAAATGTTGTACAGTTTTTTCTATGCAGCAAAGGAGACCCAAAAATTTAAAGTTTTTATTGTTAAGTGTTTGCTTACACAAATTAACTTCATGACTCTTAAGATATTAGGAAAAGACGCTTTGTTTCACAAGTAAAGACTGAACAATTTACTATTTATTTTGTAGGAATTTGTTAATTGATAATTTACTTAGTTTGCAAACAAATATGCAAAGGACAAAATTACTCACAAATGTACATTTTCTAATTAAGTGCATAGATAAAACTTAACATGACCCAACGTATCTAAAAGATCTCTGTGTTAGGAGAATGCTGATTTTTCTATCTATAGCTCTTTTTGCACTAAAAAAACAATACATTTTGTTTTAATTCTTGCTTTTACGTAAGGGAACGGATAATGATGTTCATTTTATTGCTTTGTGAATGTGTTGTTCACTCTTTCCTTGGCATACTAAGCAAATATGATAAATTATAATTTCCTTGAACTGAAATGAATTCTGGCTTTGGGCTTTTTTTCAATGCATGTGAGCACAGAGGGTTAAACAGACCTAAATAAACTGCCTGAGATTAAATTTAAAAATGCTGCCTGATGGTGAAAAATATCATTCAGCAAGTCTTTAAAAAGACGGCGCCATAAACAACTAAATGAATGAACATATGAACACGACACAGTTTATAGACTGTTTTTCATCTAATTCTTCCACAGAGAAATCAGAGGTTGGCCTGCAGAGACTCAACAGAATCTTGTGGATTTTATCCGGTACTAAATTTCTTTTTTCCTCTGAAAATAATTCATGTAAGGGTAACGTCAGTGTGGGATGGAAACAGATGATTATTGGATTAATAACAGAACAGTGGCTGACTCAAACTGCTCAGGATTTTTCAGAAACAGAGATAAAAATAATAACGTGAGTCACCTATAATTAATGACTGCTCACATTGTGACATAGACGGTTTCCTCTCAGCGTCCAGCCTGGAGCACGTCTGTTTTTTACGCCATGGGAGAACAAAAAACAGGATCATAGTATACTGGTTACAATGGAAACCATTTAAAAAAAAAAAGTTTTATCAACTCATAAAACTTAAGTAAAGCTATAATGATGTTGACTTTGATGTTTCCTGATTTTCAACATTTCAAAAATTGTGCATTATATTACTACATTTTAAACTCAACCTCCCCTCCCCAACCCGTTGCTGCACACTCTCCTTCAGCTGCATGAAATAAAACTGCTGCGTTTTCCCCTTCCAATAACTAAGACAATTTAGGCCACTTGAACATTTTTCCAGTTTTGGACGATGACTGGATGATGATGTGAACTATGAAGAGCAGTCAGTGACTCACATTGAGTCACTGATGCTGCGGCTGTTGAGCAGACAACTGCAGGATTTATAGTCTGACTAGTTACCCATCTATTATCAGTTTGTCATTCTCATGTTCATGAAAGAACCTGTTGCTGCCACACTAGCGGATTGTGAAATATAACTTTATTTTTATTAAAAGGCTCCATATCTTACCTCGGGGCAAAGAACGGGAATGATGCGTGACACCAAAAAGAATAGCTTCATATTTTTCTTAAGTCACTTTCCTCCCAACAGACAGATAAAACGTAGAGAAACGTTTTCTGCAACACCTGAAAGATGATGATAATGTCTGACAAAATCATCTCCGTTGTGAATTTCTCTACAGCAGATAACGACAACCTTGATTGCAGCATTTCTGTCTCTCTTCCCCATCATTCACCTCCCAGGTCAACAAGCAGGAGCAGCAATAAATCAGAGCAGATTATCTGATATGAGGCAATCGCTGCATGCAAATCAAATTCAGTGTTTTTATTTTGCAACGCTGAAGCCCGAGGGGGAAAGAAGACTTGGTAATGAGGGGATTTGTTTCCAGCACTGCTGCAGCTACACCAAAGTTCTGGCATGAGATTTTCTGATAGTGCCTGGTCGGAGTATCTGCACCTTTTCACTATTTGTCACGTCACTACGGCAAACCTCCAGCGTGAGGCGTCTCTCTACCAGAAGGTGTTTGCTCAACCAATAAATCACTCAAGTCTGTTTGTATGACACATCTCAGTAGCAAAGTAGTTCATAGTGCTTTAAATTGTGAAAAACAAAAAAATCCCGACAACGTACGGCATATTGTGCTCATTCCTATTCATCTAGAATCTCATTGATTTACATCTGGCCATGAAGAGACTTTGACCTAAACCATTCAGCTGTAGCTCTGGGTGGAAGTTCAGGGTTCCTCCACTGCGACAATCTCATGAAATGAGAAAATGTGCAACAAGTTGACAAAGAGCGTACTTTTGCAAGGTAGATTTTTTACTGTCCTGTAATCGGCTCAGTCCTTCTGCACTTTAACTCTTATCACGTTGAGCCTCATGCTGTCACCCCAACATTTCATACTGGAGGAGTTGTGTTAATGTAGACCAAAAAGTTTCATTTTGGTCTCATCGGACCAGAGCACCTTTTATCACTTTTGTTGATTTCTAAGTCTCTCTTTCAAAAACATTTTTATTCTTGCTGCTCTTCCAAGAAGTTTGTCCAAACTGAGCAGCGGATCTCTGCAACTCCTCCAGAGTAATCATGCAGCTCCTGACTGCTTTTATTCGATCGATGCTCATCTCAATGCCTGTCAGTTTGTCGGACCATAACGTTTTATGACATGCTTTTCCTTTTTCAAAAGCTGGCATGTTGTTTCAGAAAACTTTTAATAATTAAGTGATATATAAACTTAATTAAACTTAAAAACCCAACACCTCAATAACTACCTTTGGGCTAGTTTCTAGTTCAAACATCTTAGTACACTTGAAATTATTCAAATTATTATTATTTTAAGACAATGTCCTATCTTGCAGAAAAGATGGCTGCAAGATATTGTCTTGAATAAGACAAGATATTTGTCTTGAAATAAGACAAATAGTTTTGTCTTATTTCAAGTTTACTAATATATTTGCACTAGAAACAAATAAAAAAAAATACTTGGTAAGATTTTGTGTTTTTGCAGTGTACTGGATGAAAAGTGGAAAAGCTCACTTTTTGGATTTTCTTTTATAAAAGGGATCAGAAAACATCCACAACTATTCAGTGTACTTCACATTTATGCTCTACCTTTGATAGCCTGATACATAAAATCCCAAATAAGTGAAGTTTCTGTAATCTGACTAAATGTAAAAAGTTCAAGAGTTTCTGATACTTTTGCATGACTATTTTTTCCAAATGTCTTTGATGCTGTTTTGTAGTTCAATAACTGTAAAGACTGAGACAAAGTACCAAAACAAGGCTTTTGTTAGACATATTGTCCATCAGCATAAATCAGTGCAGTCTTTCTTTGCTGAAATTGCTCTTCTTAAAGTAAACTCAGCTGCACTTCTAGAGCCATTCTGTGCTCAGAAACAGAGTCTGTCTGAAACCAAAGTGGCAGTCTCACAGAGCAGGCCAGCTGCCATTTATAGCTCCTTAATCCCTCAGATTAGCCCGGAGTAACAGACTTTTAGCCTCAGGGATTGACTTCACATGCCTTATTCTTTCCATCTGACTCTGAGGCCTCCGAGTGATGCCGAGACCTTGTGTTGAAGTCGGAACACGAGGAAGGACAATGCAAGCGTGTGCTGATATATTGTTTTAAAATAACCTGAAGCCACATTCCACCGGATGCTGAGAGAGCATCCGGTGGAATGTGGCCGTTTGCATGGTGACGATGATGTACGGTGCACCTGTGACTGACAGGCTGTTTCATGTCTCAGCTAAAAGCACCTGTGGGCAAATTGGCAAACAGTGAGGTTCATGGAGGGGTTGCACTCTGTGCACCTGAATGCAGATGAGATTCTTTCCACTCATCTTTCTTCAAATAACGTTACAAAGGAGAGAGAAAACTGTGATTTCCTTGCATAATGACACAAAGTAGAGAATTATTGTGAAGTAGAAGGTTAATTTCACATGGGTCTTATTTTTAATCCCTTAAAAATGTGGCATGTGGTTTCAACCATCTTTTTTCAGAGTCATATGATTACCAAATGCTGTCCATTGGTGTGTAATAAATAGCAATCTCAGTGTAAGTCCAGCTGGTATGAGGAGGTACCAGATGTTTGTTGGAGAACATTGATGAACAAAGAGCATCTTGAAAACCAAGGAACACACGAATCAGGTCAGAAATAAAGCTATGGAGGAGTTTAACGCAGAGTTAGGCTCTAAAGCTGCAAGACCGCAGATAAACGGAGGACAATTCCTGCGTTTGTTGGAAATGTCCAGACCTAAATCTTTTTGGTCTGGGTCGCTCTGGGTCAGGAGTTGAACATCACTATTCACAGATATTCTTCAATAATTTGATAAATCATCAGCTTTTAAGTAAAGAAAAGCTTAACAGCTGAAAAAATCTTAAAGACTTGTATCTATTACTCTACTGGTAACCTGCTAATCCTTTAATTTGAAAAACAAAACAAAACAAAAACCTCTGACAACTTTGCTGCGTCTCCCTCGTGTCTCATTCTAAGGGGTCAGATTATCCTCGGCTATTTATCTAGTTATATACTGCTACAGGCTAAAGCTGCTGTACACACTTTTCTTCCCTTTCTTCTTCTTTACTGTTCAAATTGAATCATTTGCTTTTAAAACTGTTAACTTTATGTCCGAAGCTACACCTGGTCTGGGGTTTTGTTTGGCTGTGACACTTTTCTGGCGACGGGCACCGACTCCAGAAACCATCGCACCAGAGGTGCACCAGAGGTTTTCCTCATATGCCTCCTGATTTATTTAGTTGTATTCATCTGAGCAATTAGAACATAAAATATATCTACATGTGATTTGGTTCTTAGATTATTTCTGTGCCTCATTGCCTCACAGTTTGGTTTTCATTTATGGTTATATTTTTGTTAATTCCTGCTGTTCATTCACTTAGATTTTGCTCATTAATTATTATTTGTTGTGTATTTAGCATAATGTTCTTTGGATGTTTCTGTCTGTCAGTGTTTCTTTAAGTTTCAGGGCTTTCTACCTTTCTCAGTTTGCCAGTATGCGTCTCTTCTCAGTTGTTTCTCATCTCATTTCCTGTGCTGTCCCGCTCCCCTTGCTACTCACCTCTTATTAGCTCTTTACGTTTCCTTGTCTCTGCCGCCTCTCCCTCAGTATTTAAGCTCCTCATTCTCTTCACTCACTGATGGATTTTATCGTTGTCGTCCCGATGCCTCTGTGCAAATCTGGAAACCCCATAGTTTTAGTCCCTGGTTCCCTCCAAAGTCTTGTACGTCTCCTTAGTTTCCATAAAAAATAATCTAAATTAATTTACTCTAGCGGATCTCTGCTCTGGGGTGCTTAAGCACAATACTTTCCCAATATGATAATACCTTCGTTTTAATGAGTGGTTATTTGATCTCTGCTTTTTTAAAAATCATCTCACCCAATTGGATATTTTCTCCTTTTCTCTATGAACACCCTGGAAAGGTTAAAACAGCTGTCTGAGGTCATCAAAAAGCACAGAGGTGGAAGTGTCATGGTTTAGATGATAATTGAAACCGCCACAAGTTCTACAATGTGTCAGTGGATGCTTGAGAGAAATGCAAGAAGTGTAAAGCAGAAAGAGAACTATGGTTGCAGATTGTGGTGCAAAATGATTCAATATACTGAAAATCCTGGAGTTAGCAAAGTAAACCACTAAATCTTCTTTGCACAGTTGCTCAAATCCTTCAAGCGGAAGCTCCAGAAATGCTCAGCTGTAGCACCAACAACCAATAACAGGCCATGCTGCCCTGAATTCATCCACATTGCCAACTCCTTTCTGCTGTCTATAGTATTCTGTCTGTCTCCTTTCAACACCACATGCTGTTTAAATCCAGGTGGAAACTGACAGACGAAGGACTCAGACTGTGTTCATGTGCACTCACACATAAAAAGCTGCAGCTGGCGGAAGGCAAGATGATGGGTGCAACGCAAAAATCTTTCAATGCCAGACGGAATGATGCCAGAAAGACAATGTAGTAAAATAAGATAATAAAAACAATTATTAATTGAATCTGCTTAAAACAATTAAAAATCAGCAGTACAACCCTTTGCTGACTGCAAGGACATCATTAATCATGCGTCATGTAAACTTGAGAGGTTACAGGATGGGACTGCACAGGAATAGATTTGTTGTTCTGTTAAACAACAAATCCTACCAACTTAAATTCAGACATGAAGATTCTGAATGCATGGCTCTCAGATGATTATTTTACATTTCTTGCCATTTCAGTAGCTATCTGTGACGTGGACGTACCATGAATTTGCTGCTCTGATGTATATTGTTTCTCGGCAGGCTGTGGGTTGATGAGGTTTGAAGTGTGAGTGTGTCACAATGAAGCTGGGCCTGTCAGGATCTGGGGTTGCCTGAGTTAGTTTTTTTTATTTGTTTGTTTTATCAGTTTTTGTGTTCCTCTGTTTTTTTTTAATTAGTTCTGCTTTGTTTCCATTTCCACTTCAGTTCTTCCTTAGTGAACCTAGTCGTGTTTACTTATTGTTGTAGTCATTCTTTGCCACTCAAGTTTAATTATGTTTCTTCAGTTATTCTGCAGTGTTAAGTTAATTTAATGTTCTTCTGTGTCTTCTCTCTCGCCCCCCGGTGCCTCTCAGTCTGCCTCCTGCTCCCTTCACTCACACCTGTAGACACTTTTCTTCCCTTTCCATCAGCCGAGGTCTTTTGCTCAGCGTTCTACCTCCAGAGTATTTAAATACTTCATTCTCAGTCGCTCCTTGCCGGTTCCTCTCATCTACTCCCTTCTCTTCCCCTCTGTCCTTCTCATGTCTCCCTGCTGGATGTTTTCCTGTGGATCTTTAGTTTGTGTTTCTGCCTTGCCTACCTACAATTTTTGTTTTTCATGATTTTATTCATTAAACTACTCTTCTTCAGCGCCTTTGCTGCTCTGTATTGGGATCCATCCAAACACATTATGACAGTGCTGCTCCAAAATGTTGTCAGGAATCTACTGATTCTTGATGATCTCTCACCGAACAACAATAAAAACACTGGGATAAAGTGTGTGTTTTTTGTGCGGTCATTAAAAATGGCGGTATTAAATGTTCTTGGATGTTCACAATACAAATAAAAATGAATGTAGGAAGCAGAGCAGCACCCTTTGACAATTAAGATCAAACTAAATTCCAGTTTTACCTCTTGATTAAATTCTTGAAAAATGCTGAATTAATGCTGCATCTTCATACCTTATCTTTACCCGTACTTAATAATTACCTGTTTGCATCTCTTCATTGCACAATGCTGTGTTACAGCCATCCTGACATAATCCAGATTACATGTCACCGGAGAGCAGAGATTACCACACCATCACGAGTGATTTAGGATTTATCACACTGATGAGACGCTGGTGTTTCTTCTCCACTCAGAGGTGGTAAAACGCAGACAGAGGTTAATGAAGTGAGTTTGACTCCGAATCCAAACATCACTTCCTGCTGCGCACAAGGATCGATTTATATAAACTAGTGTGATAAATTAATACACGAAAAATTACACACGCTTCCAATTTTCTGTGCTTTGAATAAACTTTTGAAAACAAAAACAAAAGTTAAGAATGCTTTTGTTTCAAATATTTTCATGAAATCTTTAAATCAAGTTTGGGTCACAACTCTGATGCAAAAGTGTGTTAATTGTTTGTTTCTTGAGATCCTAATGTGAAACTGTCACGTTCTTTTCGAAAATAAAACATTCTCCTGAAATTATACAATTTAATATCAGAGCCTCAATATTAAGCTCTGATAGTATTTAACTCAATATATGAGCTAAATATATAAGCTTTAAAATACATATATAGCTTCAATGATGGGCCTCAGAAGATGGGATTAAATTTTGACTTTATGACTTTTCCGTGGTGTTACATTTTACATTTTTTTGACCTGAGCTAAAGAAAGTGGGCTCCAACGTTTACCTTTCTTTCCAAGCACCCATCTGCCATCTCTCAATCCTGATTTGCAACTGACTGAATCCCCAAACCAGTGAATCTGTGTTTTCTTTCTGTCTGCTCAAACTTCTCAAACACTAAGCCAGCTGCAGCAGATGGAGGCCCAAACGCATCCTGCACACTGCAGGCTCCTTCTTGTTAAAAGAAAGTTGTTCCTTTCCACTGTCACCACATGCCTGCTCCGGACAAAAGATAGTGACTCCATGCAGGTGGCTGGATTTTCTTAGATAATGTTAGTATTTCAAACTGAATATGACTTCATAGCATTATAGCCTGTTTCAAACTGAACTGTGTGTCGCTGAATTTGAATTATGTAGCATACCTGGACTGATTTGACTGTATTTCCTCATTCTACTAGAATTTTATAAAATCTGCAAATGAATGTCAAAGAACTTGTGAAATAAGATATGCACAAAACAACTTAAGTTTCTAATCACTCAAATGAGGAAAGATTCTCTTGGTTTGGAATTGTGAAGGTCCAGCCCTGTTATGAAATTTTGACATCTTTCCATGATATAAGAAACAGCAGAGCGGCGGCACACACACACGCACACATGCACCCACACACACAGCTCTTGTTTTTCTGCTCCATCTGGGAGCTGTCTGCACTATCAGCTATAATTAGTAGATCACATCTCAGGCCACCTGTTACCTCAGAGCTGCAGGTGTGGTAAGGTGAGCTCCACTTTAGTCTTGGAGGGAAACCGTACTCAGACCTCAAAAAGCAGCAATAATTTCAACAAACAATGCGCACTTATCATTACCAGCGGGGAAACTTGCAGTGCACAGAAACTGACGGTGAAGATCCACCTGCTCACTGTGCACACTGCTTCAAACGCTTCAGCCTTATCGAAAGCTGTCGCTGTCCATGGTAGCAACCTTCCCCAAGAGAGGCAGGCGGTAAGCATTTAATCAGGCTCCTAGAGGAGCAGCAGCAGTTAAACCCTTGGTTTTCCCTGAAAGCATCCCCACAGCCGGTTACTCACTCTCTGTGATCTTCTGCAGCCCCAGCACATCCTCTGGTGTTATCACTGTGTTCTTGCGCAGCTCCTCTTCGGTTCTAACCGGGATGCCCATGTCTGATGAGTTGCAGCCCTGCTGCACTTTCATGTCCAGCCGACGAGGATTGCAGCCGGCAACTGACCGAGGCTCTCTTCCTCTCGGCGCACGAACAGATTCACTTTGCGCCGGAAGCCCTCAGAGGCGCGATGTCGAGCAAGCTCTTGCGCTGTTACCAGAATAACTCGTTCCCCATGCCTCCTCCTCCCCTTCACGATCCAGTAGGAAATAAAAATCAGCTCCCTGCTCCCTCCCTCCCTGCCCTCCCCTCCTCCCGGGCTCATCGGCTCTTTCACAAGCTATTTAATCCAAATCCCGTTTTAAAGCGAGCGCGGTGCGCTGCTGCTCCACTTCACCACCAACGCTGCCTGCAGGGAGTCTTTTCTCTTCTTGACTTTGCGTCATGGCCGCACTGAACAGAGGGGCTGAAGTGAAACATCACAATGTTCTTCCTCTGTTCTTCTAATTCATCAAATGTTCACCCAAGTCCAATCTCTCCCTCCCAAAGTTTTAAATGTGTCAAAATACAATAAAATAGGAACTTTTTTTTTCACCTTTATGTTATGCTACATAGTTATTCCCTCATCAAAAACACACATGGGGTGTTGCTTTGATTCCTTTCTGCATGTTTGAGGGATCCTTGAATCTCCTGCTGCAGCCATTCAAGGCTGTCTAAACAAATTGCTCTCCCAAAGCCCCGCCTACTGCCACAAAGCTCCTCCCCCCGAGCTGCAGAGACCAGTCAAGCTTCCACCTCAGCTGCAATTAGCAAATACCTGGTGGAATGGTGCATCTGCTGAGGTCATTATAGGAACTACCTCTCAGTCCCATGCGCCTCAAAACAGCTGTAAACAACATAATTGAGGACCATTGTTGTGATGAGCCGCTCAAAGACACAGGGGCCCAATTTCAAGGTATTAATTGCAAAATCAAATTTCTTTTAAGTGGTATTTCTACAACACCTGAAGTTAACATAGACTTGATTGTGCAATAAAATGACACTATGAGCCTGGAAAATACCGAACTTTTAACCCCCACCCTTCAATAAGCGCTTTTCGTATTTCATTTGTTCTGGATGAAAATGACAGTAAGTCATCTTTACATTTAGATGCTATAAGGCTGCACAAGTACAGCCTTATAGGTGACATCTTATTTACAGGAGACGTTTTACTGTTTTCCTCCGATTTATGACAGCTTTTAATTTAAATGCAATGCTGTTTTAGCAAGTGAGCAGCAGGACTCAGTGCTTTTGAGATGATACCATAATACTTCAATAGAGCTCACAGGAAGGAATTTATTTATGTAGTTAGTTATTTAATTGGTTAGTTAGTTAGTTAATTCAATGGGAAATTAAACCTTTCAGCTGAAATACAGGAAAAAACACCTGGTTTATGTGGAATTGATCATTTTGAGGCTTCACATTGAAATTTTAAAAACTGCCCTTGTCCACAGTTACTCTTTGATAGTACAAAGTGAAAATATGAAAATAATTATGCAATGTTTTGCTTATGTAAGGTATATATTCCAATACAGTCAAATTATTCAAAAATATAAACACAGGTATAGATATAACCAACATACTGATGAATTGTATCAGCTCAGCTTACAAAATAACATCTTGGCCTCTGGCCTTTAAATACGAACATTAAAACAGTTAAGAAAAAATGGAAAACAACAACAACAAAAACAAAACACTAGTTTCGAGATATTTATTTATTTATTTGGTTTCCATTGGAAAGTTTTCAGATGCCAGCATCCCTGAGAAAATGTAAAATGCAAAACTTCGGGAAAGCCCCGTTCACGTGGGCAGAAACAAGCTGGAAAAAAGTTTTAAGTCCAAGCAATCACAACCCTGGCGAAGCTTTTCTTCTTACCTGTGAGACACTCTGGTTAATTCTTGGAGATGAGGAGATAGTGCCTCCCCCTGCCTTGCAAACTTACTGCAGTGCGGATCTGAGAGCTGTCCATGGTAGTGCTCTGTGATTAACCTTTCTTTTGAATAATGGTGGATCCTCAGAGAGGGGGAAGTATCCTGCTGAACAGGCATCATTGGCGTCATTTCAGCTTGGATAGCATAAGCAAGCAGGTACAAATTTTAATCAAGTAATTTTAATGAAAAAAAAAAAAACAACAACAACCTTTTAACACATGCTATTAATACCTTATCAACCCCAATTCAGACACAGGACAAAATATGTTTTTTATTTTCGCTGTCTTATGGGTGAGTGTTCCTTCTGGGGTTTTTCTCACAGAGTGATTCACTGACCTTCATACTTTCAATTGTTTGGTTGAGCGTAATAAAAGAAACAAAACATGTCTAATTGTCCTTTAGAAGAATCTCCACAGACAGATCCCAGCTTTCGCTGCATTTCTCCTGTTAACTTCCAGTCCGTCTCACTCTTCTATGCGCTGAGCTCAAAGCAGCCCCGGCGGTGCGTCTGCATGTCTCTCACCCTGCGGATGGACTGGATCTGGGGGTGGTGGGCTCCCCAATCGTTCCAGTGCTTGAAAGGTCCCAGTTCTAACACGTACTGGTAGCCACGGTAGCCAGGATACTGGTAACCCACCCACCTGTGTGAAGAAGCAAAGAGAAACAGATGATATTTACATTCATGCTTAAGTTTGTGATTCATTTGGATGGATGTAAGATGGTGCATTTCAAAAGCAGTTTTGCACCTTGCACTTTTTCCAGTTTTACATCATTAAAGCAACAAATTTCATTCATCATAGCATTTTATTGGGATTTTATATGACTGACCAACATGAAGGTTTGAATAAATGTGAATTTGAACATAAATTATATTTGGGTTTCCAAATGTTTTATAGTTAAAAGTCTGAAAAGTGTGATGTGCATTTATATTTAGACCTCTTAACCCTAAAAATCTTAATTCAAGTTCAAAGTTTTTCCTTTACAATCATCTCATTAATAAAATAGAGAACATCTGTGTGTAATCTGACCTGTATTACGTTGACTCTGATAGTCCTAAATACGAGTACAATCATCTTCTTTCCAATTCATGTAATCATTAAACAGAGCTCATCCGTGTGTAATTTAATCTCTGTTTTAATCCAGCTGTTTTTTTTTAAAGCCTCAAAGCTTAGTCAGAAAACTTTAGTGAAGAGACAGAATTGCTCATATAAATAGACAGATCCAGCTGTGGAGATATTCAATGTGGGTTTAGGTGATAAAATAAAATCTCAAATTGGAAAAGTATTGCTGATAAACCAAGGCGGTGCACCAAAACAGACGGTGGGCTAGACTCTTTGTAAAACTTTAAAATGGCAAAGAATAGAAACCTACAAGTAATTTTCTGTTCATCTTACAATTATACACTAGTTTCTTTGGCTCTTCTTTGCCAAATCCTTTTACTACGTATCAGTGCAAGAGAGACTGCTAACATTGCGGCACAGATAACTGGTGACCGTAAACCAAATAGACAAAAGTAGCATTAAGGAGAAGATTGGTAACGGCTTACGTTCCACCGGTGACCTGAATGCTGGCGACACGATCCTGGAAACCATAGGACCACAAGCTTGGAATATCCTCATCACACACCTCCATCTTACGGCCTTCAAAGTTTGCACATTCATACAGACAAATCTTGTGGTCTTGTGGATCCTAAAAAAAATACATTCCCCTTTCAGTGAGTTACCTCTTTGCTATAGATATGTTTGATCCTTTAAATAGAAAGCAAGGCTGTACATTTTAAAATATCACCTAACAACAAAAAACAAAAAACAAACAAAAAACATCTAAGTAGAAATAATCTCAAGCCTAAAAATACACTCTTGAAAACATCTCATCAAAAGCATAAGGCATCAAATAAAAGTTGGAGAGAAGAAAAAGAAAAAGCGATGGTGGTGATGATGGGAACAGAGATGGATAAAAATAGGACGGTGACAACACACCATTCGAACGGGCCTGACTGACATCATGCGGTCGCACCGGTAGCTGTTGGACCAGGTATCCCAGCGGGGGTACTCGCCCTTCTCGAGCATGAACATCTCACCAGTCATGTTCTGCTGCTCATAGCCAACCCAGCTGGACAGTCAGAAAGACAGGTATGTTAGCATATGTTGGGGATAATGTACACTTTACGAGGAAGCATCTCAGCAAAGGACCGGCACAGTGGCTGAAAAACAGACATTTTTCCTGCAAGCAGCAGTTTTGAGGACAGAAATGCCTGGTTGATGCCAGAGGGCAGAGGAGAACTTTCTCAAGGTGACAGGAAACCAACATTAGATGTTGTAATAACTGTATCTTGAATATCTAATGACGCAGTGAACCCTTAAGCAGAGGGGCTAAAGGACAAACCTGCATCACCAATGTCAGCCAAGAACTAAAAATGTGTGTGGCATCACATGAAGCCATTATTCACACCTCTTCTCCATTGGAGCTCCCTTGGTGTCCCATTAACTTCAACTACTCCTTACCTTCAAAGCTGTCCACAACCTCACCCCTCCTTACATCTCTCTGATGTTTTTCTGATTTTTACAGCTCAGATCCTCTTCCTCCATTCATCTGACTGTGCCCCGCTGCTCGCCTTGCAGACCACACGGTTGCTCTCCCAGTGAGCTCACTAACACAGACTCACTGCCACATTCACCAAAAACTGGACAATCTATGCTTAAAGAATGAGGGAAGTTCTGCAGGCAAATGGGGCTCCAGCGCAGTTCTCAAAAAGTGTACTGAACGAAGCATTTGGTGACTGCATATCACATTGAGGCACATTGAGTCACAGTTTGGTGACTTACGGTCCACACTCCACCCTGATGGAGCCAATTCTGTCGAAACCCTTCTCACACAGATTAGGGCACTCTCCAAACAGGTCCATCCTGCGGCCTTGGAAGTTTTCATATTCATAGAGGTATATCTGGTAAGAAAAAAAGATGTCAATTTAATATTTTTTAATTTGCTTTCTTGGACTATTTCCTGGTTTCTGAAGTACCTTGTGATTGCGCAGGCCAATGGCAGGGTGACTGCCGATGCTGCCCTGAACACCCGAGTGAGACATGATGAAATCTGAAGAGAAAGTGATAATATAAATCACCATTACATGCAACAAGGAGAGTTAGGAAGTGTGTCACAGTCTACTGAAGCTGTTTTCTTGTTAAAATCAATCTGTGTTGAAACTGAGAGGCTGCAAAGCTGCTAAACCTCGTAAATATGATCTGCTGTTTAGGTATAAACAAACGGTAGGCACACAGCCTGGGGTCCCCTGAGAATAATCTAACTCAGGTGAGACTGATGACATCAAGATACCTTTTTGGATATAACGATTGGGAAAATTCTTTATGCAACCAACAAAATGCTCAAGAACTGAAATATATTTTGTTTGTGCATACAGGCATGCATTTCAAATCCTATCATATTTATAATTCTGCTTTTTTAAGTTATACCGAAATTACTACAAATGTCTGCACAGAGCTGCTGTTTTCCTGTAACTTTGGCTGCTCATGTTGCCCTGCTGCACCTGCAGAAATAAAACATGTCATTAAATTTGTGCCTCTCCTCCAATGTGTTTAAGAAAGTGAACATGAATAAAGCTGAGAAAGTTGCTCTTTAATTCCCGAATTATGTTACGCTGGACACGTCTTTAAATATCTACTGGAGTGAAAGTTTTGCAACTGAAGATTCGTGGTGAGTAATACAAAGAATCTGATAATTAAAATTAAGTGACCTTAAATAAATACAATAAATAACCCTTGAAAAGCCTTTTGTGTTCTTGCATTCGCTTACAAGGCGTGAAACCCAAACCAAAGACGGCCTGCGAAAACTGCCTGTGCACTCCTTTGAAAGAGGGTATAATCAATCTCTTCCACATATTTTACCTGGTCAGAATCATTACAATAACCCCATTGTTAGAAAACTTCCATCTTCTGCTCCAAAAAGTGACATTATTTCTTGAAAACATTCTTGACATTCCTTGATGTTTTTTCTTAGCAAGAGCAATAGAAACAAACTTGTCACTTCTAGATCCAATTTCTTCTCATTCGTTCCTGTTGATTTTATTCTATGGTGGCAGATTAGTATTAAATAATTCACTAATGTATTTTATCTAAGACATACACCTCCTCAGTCCAAAGTTATAGCATGAGAAATATTCTGGCTTGGTTGTTTCAGTCTGCTGAATGAGCAAACCAGAGTATCCTCCCTAGCATCCTTGCATTTCTACCAGAGACAGAAGACCTCGGTGTGGACACTTACAGTCACAGCTGAAGGCTGAAATGGACCGATCTTTGAAGACAGTGATGGACGGAGGCCTTTTGACTGTGGATATATATATATAGACATTCACCTCCAGAGCGAATCTATAAAGGCCAGATTCTGACATCTCATTGGCTCAGAGCTGCTGGGAGAACGGTGATGGGTCAAAGGTCACGTTGTTAATCCATTGGTGATCTGTGCTCAGTCAGCAGCAGGGTTTGTATTGTGTAGCCCCATTGTTGGGGGCTGAGGACAGTCACTGCCATCAGCAGAAAGTTGGCGACACACAAACCCTCACCGAACTGTCGACTTTTAGGTTTTGAGCCACATTTTTCCATTGCTGAACTTAACCTCCTGCCACTTCCAACAGCTATTATCTATATATATTTTTTATGGTTTTTTTTCCACCACATTATCTTTTTTATTTTTTTTTTTCATGTTTGCTGCTAAGCCTTTCAGCCCTGGGATGGTAAATGTGCTGACGATAGGATTGGCATCGGTGCTTTTGTTCAGACAGGGGACTGCGGGTCCCGGTTCTGAAGTGCCCCTGTTATAGTTAGGCCAGTATTAAACTCACATACAAAAACTATTAAGAGAGCAATGAAAAAATGCAAGCATACTTTAAATGCTTACATTTACAAGTATGCTTACTTTGAAACATACTTTAAATGTGAGCATTTAAAGTATGAAAGGTGTTTAAAAAGAAAGATGTTTTAAAATGTAAACTGAAAACAAATGAGTAGCTGAGACATGGTTAAGCTGAATTGACAAATTAAAACATCCAGGTTTTAGGCAGACTGGTTCCAGAGGACAAAAGCATAAAATAAATGTTACCTATTTACTTAATGAACAGGCCTCTAGAAGACCTAGATTTTTCACTCTTGATTTGCAACTAACGGTTGGTCTGCTAAATAAAACTTTTGTTGTCATTAGACATTTGAGGTTTTTTTTTTTTCAGTTTCACCACTCACACCCAGCCGTCCTAACACGTCTGTAGAATCATGAAATTCAGAAATAGCAGCTTTTCTTACAACAGGAAGTGGGCTAAAAGATCTCAGAAAGCAATACATTCAATATTATAACACCACAAATACTTTTCAACCTTTTTAGTACACATTAGTAACAAAGATCAATGGGATTAAACTACTCATCTTCATCACAATTCATTTGGCTCACATAAATTGATGGCAAAATGTAATCTGATTGCCGATCACTTCAGAGGTATAACGGGCAGGATCCGTTGAGAAATTAGAGTCGAATGACCAGAAAGGGACAACGTTTTGGGAGCACTTAGGACTGAGGGGAAAAAAAACCCACATAAAAAGTAACAAATACATAAAGTAAACCACAGGATTAACTGAACTCCAAACCCTCCTGATCATAAAATAGTAAATGTTCATGGTTAAGGTTTGTTATCGTTCTGTTTTGTCCTGAATCATATTATTTCACTACTTGACAAAGAAATTTACATCAGAGTTTGGACACAGCTGGTTGACATGTTGCCATGCTTGACAGTGAAAGTCTCTGTGGTTTGTGTGAAAATGTCTGAACAGGGATTAAATGTCTGTGACTGTGTGTGTACCCTCCCATGTGGGAGTGAGTGGATGACAGAGCATGTGTGCATGCTTTTCTTGTCATGACCAAACTGTAATGATCTTTTTCCTGAACTCTGCTGTGCCAGAACTCGGCCCGGCCCATTGGACACGAAACACTTGGAACTTCTGCTTATTTGCACTGGGCACAGTGCCCTCCGTTCAGTCCAGCTGCAGCTCACTAAAGCCCAACAGCTCAGTACCGAACAATGAATTGGACCAGCAATGTGCTGACTCCTGCCCCGACCCATACCGGTCCAGTTACATCTCAGCACCAGCATGTATAAATAGGTCCGTTCAGTTTGGGGTCAGGACGTCGTTTTTTGTGAACTCCCTGTGAGAACCGAGCGCCAATCTTTGTTGAACAGTCAGGTAAGTCTTCTATCTTAGTTCTTAATCTGCAGACACGTGACATTTTGTCTTTTGCACCTTTTCTGCACAATCACTCTGCTGAGTCATGAAGACTGAAGGCAGTCAGGAAGATGCACACATATGAACTGTGCAGCGGCTGCACACTTAGACATAGTTTACATCCAACCTGCAAGCATGAGGATGAAGTTTAAATCACAACATGTGGGTTTAGATTTATGTCCGATGACGTAATTTTAGTTGAAACTGCACTGATGTGAAATCTCTTAAATAAACATGAGACATAAAATGCAGGTGGCATAAATAAATGTTAAAGTATGACCTCGCTATAAGCTTTCCTCGCATATTTTCTGTTCCAAAGGCAAATCTTCACTGAAATCCACAGTAGCATGGCTCTAAATAATCCCACCCCGCTGGGACCATGGAAGGTGAGTGAGATCATTTGTCACTGGAGATTGCCAAAAGTGGATTTCATTTTTTTTAAATTTCATGCCTCATTTAATAAAAGCCACCATGGTGCATGCACATGATTACTCTCTCTCTAGATCACAGTTTATGACCAGGAAAACTTCCAGGGAAAACGTCTTGAGTTCACCTCGGCCTGCCAGAACATCATGGAGTGCAGCATCGACAACATCCGCTCCCTCAAGGTGGAGTGTGGGGCGTAAGTGAGACAAAAACAAGAAATGTTGATTAATAGTCTCCTTTAGCCTTTTTTGAAAATGATTTATCTGAGATGTTTGTACGACTGTGTGAACAGCTGGGCAGGATATGAGCACTCCAGCTTCTGTGGACAACAGTTTGTGCTGGAGAGAGGAGAGTATCCTCACTGGGAGTCGTGGAGTGGCAGCAACGCCTACCACATTGAGCGGATGATGTCCTTCCGGCCCATCTGCTCCGCTGTGAGTTTCTCTCCCAAATCGAGAGCGTTAGCTTGCTCTCAGATCTTCAGCAATGACTATGTGAAGAAAGAGTCGCAATACTTCCAAATTCAACTCAAGTGACTAAAAACTGAGACAAATGTGAACAAAAGTAAAATGCAATCGCCAGTTTGTAAAATGTAGCAGCGTTTTACCTTAAACGTAGCTAAGCTGACTGTTTTGTGTGTAAGCAGAACCACAAGGAGTCCAAGATGGTGCTGTTTGAGAGGGAGAACTTCATAGGTCGCCAGTGGGAGATAAACGATGACTACCCCTCCCTGCAGGCAATGGGCTGGAGCAACAATGAGATTGGATCTATGCAAGTTCAGAGCGGAGCGTAAGTCTTCATTTCTAAATGCACACAACGTGATCATGGCAACTGAAGACATGACTAACAGCCCATGTTGTGTAGCAGCATTGTGCTGCAGGGGACAAACATTGAAATCAAGCTGAGGCAATCTCAGGAATCTCTTCTCTGCTTAGTCATGAAGGATCCAAAGGGTGTGGTGAATGAAGGAGTCTGGAATATAAATAAAAGTTCATTTTCTTAAAATGTATTCAGTAAAGTTAAAATATTTTAAATTGTACATTTATAAAGAGTGGATAAAGTCATTTTGCTAAATGAAACATTCTTAATGTTACTTGGTGCATTTGGTAATTAACAAACAAATGAATTAAAGAGCTGCATGATGTATCTTTTTCAACTTGCTGGCCTTGCTCTGTTTAACAACACCATTCTGACTTAAAGCCTCCAGTGAGGCCCCAGATATGTGCCGTGGGACAGTGACTGCACCCACATACAGGCACACACACAAACTGAGGAAATTAGCTGAGATTCTGGGGTGCAATAAGACGTGGCACAAACCTGTACAAAGCACATGATCCAGTCCTGCAGGCAGGAGACGCCTGCTTAACACACAGCTTCCCATCTCAAATATAATCAGAAAATGGCCCAGCTGTCAGCTGAGTTATAATTTTGTGTTTGGTGCTTGTTCACCTACATTTCTAATGCCAGCCAGGACAAACCCATAGAAAAAACAACAACAACCTCAATAGGGTTTGGCTGTTCTGATCTGTAAGAGTGGTGTTGGTAGTGGAGTCACTTTTAATTTCTATATTATCCTAAGCAAAATATTGCCTGATCTTTTTGGTTTTGGTGTTTCTTTCTTCCTGCAGCTGGGTTTGCTACCAATTCCCAGGTTACCGTGGTTACCAATACATCATGGAATGCGACCGCCATGGTGGCGAATACAAACACTACAGAGAGTGGGGCTCCCATGCTCAGTCCTTCCAGGTGCAGTCGCTGCGTCGGATCCAGCAATGAGGCCTGCAGCCGCCTCTCCCTACCACTCACTCTTCGCCTCCTCTTCTTCCTTCTCCCCTTATTCATCTTCCTCCATTCACCCTGTCGTTCCTGCACCTTTTGGGGTTTCCCAATTGAGAAGTTGACACAGTGTTTGTTTTGTTGCCGAATAAAAAGCACTTACAAGGGATGGAGAGGAGGAAAAACAAAACTGATGCTGAGGAGCTCTGGACTGATGCCCCATGAGGAAAGGAGAAAAGGGAAGTAAAAAGCCTCACAGTGGCAACAGAGCAGCATTGCTGTGTAACTTCAGATGTTTGTGGGTCACTATGGTGATGCCGGTGATGAAAAAAGAAAGAATGGGCAACTTAAAATAAACACAAACTCAAACAGTCTGCTTCCAACCTGCAGGGTGTTGGGATTTCTTTTCTTTAAACTGTTGCTTCCATAAATGTTTGAGCTGCTCTGCCTTTTTTCTTGAAGCCTTCAGTTGATTGTGAACTTGAATGAAGAGGGTTAATCTTTTATTTTCTTTTAAAGCCACCAAAAAACAAACATTGGGCGAAAATAAAATGCAGCCAATTATACTGGTGGGACCTGGAACACATTAGTCTTACTGCGAGTGATTGAGACATGCACTTGTAAATCAAGAACTAAATGGTTTTACCTGAAGTGCGCAACACTTCTAATTTAAAATTCTTGATAGAGCACAATGGGTCTCAAAATACGGCAGCCATCTGGTTCAGAATATAATAGCCTAGCCAGTATTACCCTATCAGCACCCAATGCACGCTACACTTTTGTTGATAAGCAGGAACTGAAAAAAAGAAGCTGACACCAGAACTTTGCAAAATTCTCAACACTGTGTTTCTAAATTCAAATGTTTTATTACATATGTCCATGTTTTGATGTTTCCTCAGTGGGAAGCTGGAAATTTTGTTTTTTTTTTCTGTTGTTTTTGAATGCATTAAATAGATTCATCTATAGTACTAAGATAATTGTTCAGCTTTAATGTATGAGAAAGGAAAATAAGCAAGTGGAAGAGTTTATTTATCTCTTTATGACAGTATTTTTCCAAAACAAGATCAATTTATTACAAAACTCACAGTTAGTTTGTTTCTAATAGAAGGATGGACACAAAGTGTTTTTGATCTAGCTGCAGAAAAAAACAACAACAAAAAAAAAACATTCTTTTTGCTAACAATAATACGCAGAAATTGTCACATTTGGGACATTTTTCAAGAGTCTGTGGATGTAATATTAGTTTAAACTCATTTTTGCACTGGCAATTTATTGGAAAAAGAGCCATAATACAATAAAAATCAGGGTAGAGTGAAGTCTTTCACCTTAAACAGGCTGAAGTAATATTTGTGAAACAAAATATGATAAAATAGATGCTGATATACCATCCCATCCATTAAGATTAGAGAAACTTCTTAATATGTAAGTAAATGTGTCTTGCAATGGTTAAATGTTCTGATAATGGCTCCCGAAAGCTTCACAGCCAGCAGTAAACTAAGCTCGGCTCCATTTCCCAAAACCTTTAATTATCTCTTCACATTAATGCTTTTGTTCCTGGCTTAACCAAAGGTTTGCTTTGCATAAATCAGATATTCTTTTTAGACACATTGGTGAGGAGAATAGCTTTGGGCAGACAGTGAGATGCACAGCTGGTTATTTGTGAGCACAACTTCCATCACATGATTGCTGAATCCATTGAAAAACAGCGCTTCAACTTGGACAAACTTAAGCAATGTCTCAGCTTTTCTTTTCATCTTCTAAATCAGGTCATACACGTCCACAAACTGTTGTTACATTTATTTTTATGTGTAGTTCTTTTTGCAGAATTAAAAATATGCTAACATCATTGCACACAAAGAAATTATTTGCAGAAAAAAAAAAGAAATAATAAAAAAACAAGAATCGGAATATACTCTCATATATCAGGGGAAGATATAATTGTATTTTTGTGAATTTTCTGAACTTGCAGATATAAAGCAAGTACACAGCATAAAGCAGACATACATATTTATTTATTTATTTATTTTTAAGTCATAAAGTTTCCTTACTGTAGCTACATGAGTAAAATTGAAAAAAGAAAAAATGACGGCTATATTTCATACCCGAAATCTCTCAAGTATGTACGAAACATAAATTTATTTCATGCCGCTCCAGGCTAACTCTCCTGGTCCACCTTAAAAAAAAAAAAGGTTACGTCACATTGTAACCCCGCCCATTGGGAGGTGAACGGAAGTGAAAGGAAACAGGCAGGCCAGTGCGGCCCTAACAGCGGAAAAACAGCTGTGACGCGAAGAAAGACCATTAAAGAAAAAAGGAAAGAAAAACAATCGCTTCGGTTCTTTAGTTGAGAAAACCGGACGGTGCGGAAGTAGATCTTAGCTTCAACATGGCTCTCACCTGGGAGCCTCTTCGGAAGACGTTGAAGCAGCTGGTGTTACTTTCCGCCTTGTTTCGTCTGGTTGTGCCTCAGGGTGAAGGCGAGAAGCAGTTGCGACGAAGCGCCGGTGCTTCGGAGACGATAGAGACTTACAGACAATACTACAATTATGTTGACCTAACGAGACGCCTGCAGGCTTTGGCGCAGACCTACCCCCACATCGCGAACCTGTCGAGCATCGGTCGGTCTGTGGAGGGCAGGGAGCTGTGGGTGATGCGGATCACCGTGGAGCCCGACAAAGACACGCCGGGGAAACCCAAATTCAAGTACGTGGGGAACATGCACGGAGACGAGACCGTGTCCAGACAGGTGTTGGTCTACCTGGTGGAGTACCTGCTGGCTGAGTACGGGGAGGAGGACCGGATCACGCGGCTGGTGAACAGCACGGACATTTACATCATGCCCAGCATGAACCCCGACGGCTTCGAGAGGTCAAAGGAAGGGGACTGCGAAGGTGAAAACGGGGGTCGAAATAATGCCAGGAACAAGGACCTGAACAGAAGTTTTCCCGATCAGTTTGACGGGACAAGAGTGAGTCCAGATGTCATCCCAGAGGTCGTGGCAGTGATGAAATGGATCAAGGAGAAGAAGTGAGTACTACTGTACAGATGTCATGAAAAAGTGGTCCTGGTCGCCACAACAATGGCCGATTATCTGATTTGTAAGCAAAATGTGTATTTCTAAGGCAAACATATGGAATAAGACCTCTTAAATGTAGTTTTATTCCTCAGAATATTCATCTTTTTGTGGTTATGTTCTTTGTAAACTCATTATACCTTCAATGGTTGACCATTTAAGCTTCCAGTTCTTGAGGCCAGGGCTATTTTTTGGGTCATACTTATACAGTTTATCAGAGGAAGTATTTTCTATGGCTGGCCTAAAGCAGTGGATACTTTTCTCATGTTTACTGCATTGTTTATTTATTTCTTATTATGTGACTAAGTCGAAAAGATGTCGGCTGGCATTCACATTCATAGTTTAGTTGTGTAAAAGTTTCGTTGCCAGTAACTCGGAAAAATGATTTTGGTAGCACCTTGACTTTACATAACTGTTCTCATACCTGCTCAGTGGAATGCTTTTCTCACGCTTTTCTATTTTAGATCAAGAATGTTGCCACATTTTGTTGTTTTGTGACCAGCAGACAAAGTATTTTCAAAGACCTGAAGCCAGTTATTTAGAGAGGAGATCTGCTATTAACTTGCATCATCATTTAATAGACGTGTAGTTCACATGTGACAACATACGTTGACTTATGACGTAAGTAGCAAAGGAGACTCAAGACAAACAAAACGGCATTGTGAAAGTACAGTAGCATTTAATGAGCAGTTATATTTCTGTTTTCATAAAAAAATTAGTTTTTAAAAATGAACAGAGTGCTTCACATCATCAGCAGCTGGGATGCAGACAAGGAGCATCCATTTAGGCTGAACAGATATTCTTGCTACTGGCAAGAAAACACTGTATAATTTGGGAAGTGCTAATAAAAATGTGTAAAAACTTTAAAATCAATGTGTCTTACAATCTGGGATTGGAAGTTAGCTCTAGGGTGCGTGATGACGAAATAAACTGTTCCTCTTTCTGAGTTGTAGTTGTTTTGAATTGTTTAATTATTGCACTAGCTTACATAAATTGCTGCTCTCGTCTCCACAGATTTGTTCTCTCTGGGAACCTGCACGGCGGCACTGTGGTGGCCAGTTACCCTTTCGACGACTCTGCCTCCCACATGCAAGAGGGCTTCTATAGCCAGTCGGAGGACGACGGTCTGTTTCGCTACCTGGCCCTGGTGTATTCCCAAAATCACCCTGTGATGAAGACGGGTCAGCCTGACTGTCCCGGCTCTTCCGGAGAAACCTTTAAAGACGGGATCACCAATGGAGCCAAGTGGTACGACGTGCCAGGTGAGTGGTTAAGCGGTTCCGCTGTTCATGTTGAAATGTTAAAAATAAATGTGACGGTGGAAGTCCACTGCAGTATGATCAATGTGATGTCGGGAAATTAAAAAGCAGGCCAGTTTTTGTTACGAGATTGCTTCAAGCCCTTATAATCTTAGTCATGTTTTTATAGCCACAGTCAGCTGACTTAGACTGAGTTCAGTTTTATGGATCACATTCTTTGTGCTGTCCTAGAAACTTTTCAATTACAGATGGCCTGCTGTTGTTTTTGACGTTAGCGTAAGTCTGTCATTTGTGGACATAAAACTCTCCCTTAAAGTGGCTGCGCAGGGACCGTCTGACTAAAAACTAAGAATGATTCTGATTGTCTGCAGGTTATTCAGGAATGTTTTGGTGCACAAGCTGCAGCATGTTGAGGATGAATTAGATTCAAGTTGTCTCAGTTTATTTAACTGAAGGTGGGACTCTGTTTATTCTTTTATCAGGAACAAGGCAGGACTTTATGTCTGTTTTTCTCTTCAGTATAATCTACATTTTAGAAAAGTTTTTTTCTTTGACCTATCCTACAACAGATTTAACAAATATGTAAAAGACATAGATTTTTATAAAAGTTACATACTCCATCTTTAAATTAAAGATTGTACTGGTTCCCTAATTCTCGCATAAAAGTGTTTCTTCTAAGAGATAGACTGTTAGACTTGGCAAGTAAAGACAAATTAATAATTTCCAGAACATAGATTATCTTTGTTCCAAAAGTATTTCCATTGTTTGTCGTCGAACAGTCTTAAGGGACAAATATTTGTCACCACGCATATCTGGAAGCAGTTCTTGTTTTATTGCTCCTGGTTCAAAAGGCTTTTTTTGTGGCAAGAGAAAATACTATTTTGCTATGAAAGACAACAATTTACAATCTGGTCTTTTCATCAGTCATTCTTTAAAGATTTATACTTTTTCTCCTTCCTGAACATGAAAATATACAGTATTCTTCTCTGAGGTCATTAATTCAACATTAAATTCAATCCCCTCCATCCTGCACTTATTTACTTAAGTAGTTTTTAGTGAATCAGTCATAATTATGTTGTAAATCAGTTGTAATACCAATATTACAACTGATTTATGATCTTTACAAGAATGAGCAATGTAAAGACAATAGAGGCTGGAATAAATCCATACTTTCTTTGCAAATGACATGATGTTTCAAACAGTCCCTGCGACCCTTAACCTCTTGAACACCAGTAGGCTCAATATGTTGCTGCCAATGCAAAAGGAGAATTCCAGTCACTTGGAAAACAACAGCCAACAAATTTTACATTTGTGTTAATAATTCGTCGCAGTCACAGATACAGATACTCAATGACGACATTTTAGAGTCGTATTGTGTGGCCCTTATTATTGGAACCAATGCACAGACAACCTGGAACAAATACCGTTCTGTTTTCTTTTTGTTTCTACTTTTTGGGATACTTTCAGGTACAGTAACAATTGTGGGTCTGAAACCTGAAATTGGGTCAAGCGTCATATGTTACTCCTGTGGTTGGCTTTTCTCGGGGCAGAGGATAGTGCTGTGCGAGTCTGTAGCTTCAGGTTTCGGCTCGGGTTTCCTCTGGCGACGCTCTGCGTTGTAACAAGTTTTATAACGAGAGCCCACCAGGAGGGGACTCCTTATGCATCAGCTCAGCCTGATTTAATTGCCTTCATGAAAACATGGGTCCCTGGACCCAGTTTGCCTGTTGTTCTCCCTATTATTCTTACCAAGTTTATTGTATGAGCCATGATGTATTCTTTTATCCCCAAATTATCATTTTTATTTCCCGATTGTATTAATATATTTAGTCAGATTTGTGGTCCAGTTTTTTTTTTTTTATATTCGCACATTTAAATAGTTATTTAATGACTTACTTGTTTATTAAATTGTTACTTTTTGACCAGGCTTACCTTGGCTCTTGGCTGTCTAAAAAAATTAATCCACCATCAAGAAGAGACAGATTCTGCTCTTCATATGATTCAAGATAAGCACCACTGAGTGAGAAATAGTTGAATAAATGTCACCTATTTAACTGAGGGACGCCACTGCCCAAAATGTCACCTAAATTTGGACGTACCGGCACTGGATGGAAACATTGTCTGGAGGACATGGAGTGAGATCATGAGAAGCCGAGGCAAACTGCCAGGAGGGAGAGTGAGGAACAGAGGACGGTTCTGTTTGGCAGACAGAGCCTGAAATAATAACCCACCGCCATGTTTCACAATGATTCACTGTAATCTAATCAGGAAGAACTCTGCTTCTTCTTTAACCGTACAATTACCTGGAACTGGATTTAAGTTTTGACTTTTCAATTTGAGTTTTTTTTTTTCCGACTAACGACTAATTCAAAAACCAAGTAGTTTATAGGATAATTGTTGCAGAACTGAAACCCTAGAGGAGTCTGAGGTCACTGCAGTCCCTGAATCTGTGCCGCTTGTCTTTGTTTCTGTGAACAGCCGACAGGTCTACTTAGAAAAGCAGGTGCTTCTCCGTGGTGTTTGATTTTTATAGCTCAACCTCTGCAGACATCCTGCAGTAAAGCGCATCCTGGTCTAAGTCAGGGTTTGACTTGATTGTCTGTTCAGTGGTTTCCTGCTGCATTCAGGGTGTGACAATCTCCTTCTTCAACAGGATATTTAAGCCCAGGTCTGCAGGTCTGTGCGTTTGTTAGACTTTGTGGGTGCAGGGTGTTTACTTTAGTGCTTTGCTTCAGTGACAGTTTAAACTATGAAACAGATGTAAGCCAGAGACAAAGGCTTATATCTTCTGGTCAGTTTTGTGCTCTATAGCTTTTATGTTGTGGCAGGCAGCTAATAATTTTCTGTCATTACTGAATATAGACACTTATATTACTCATCCTTCATAGGTGAGATATTTTAAAATATTTTATATATAGTTTGGTTGCCATGTTACCCAGCTCTGTCTCTTTCCTCAGAGCTTAAAGCCTCAGAGGTGCCCTGAAGGTAAATTTTAGTACGCTCCTCCTTCAAATAAATGCTGAGGCCGTGTTTCTTTATGTTGTGGGCTGGTTTTTATAAGCGGTGGGTTTGCAAGCAGGTTATGTTTGTCATTTTTGTTCAACCGCAAGAAGGATGACAGTCCTGTTTCAACAGCTGACAGAGCACATGAACACTTCTGTTAGGTAGACCTGCAGCCAACCTCTCGGCAGGCACACAACGTAGCTAGAAGCACTTCTGATTGGGCCAAATCTCCTTTGTGGCAGCAGCAGCAAGTTGGGCGTGTGACCTACAGCATCATAGCAGGAGCCCAGCTGTCACGCTGCGAAGTGGTTCCATTAAGCTTGTGTCAGCATTTTTGAAAAAACATTAGAGTTAAACGGTTCAGCAAAAAAAACCCCAAACAAAACAAACAATATAAAACGATGAACGTTTTACACTGGCATGTAGTAATTGGAGAACTGTTTTCTAGGTGTTGCCTTGAATATATTCAATTGAGGTTGAGAATATATTTGCAACACTGTCTTTTCTAATACATCTGTTCTTATATTGGCGCTCTGTTTTTACACATGCTTGTTTCATGTTGGTTTCATCTTTTTAGTTAAAAATGTATTGAACATTAATTTGTCTTTCAAGATCTGTTGTTGACCGTCTCAGATTGTAAATTTTTTTTTATGTTTTTTTTGTCACGTTGTACATCTACTCACCGATTCATTGACCAAACCGGTTTCTGCTGCAGTCTGTGTTGTTTGTCGTTTTCATCTCATCCAAGACTTTTCTTCGTTTGGCCATTTATAAATATCTATTTCACTTTGACTGATGCTGAACTGTGGATCATCAAATATGGTTGACACATAGTCATGGTTTTCGGGATCATTTGAATTTGTATCTGTAAGAAAATAAAAACAGATTTTGCATATAATAGATTATTGATGTTGGCTTGGAAATGTATTAATATTTCTTTTGTTTAACCAGATAAAACCCCCATTGAGATCCAGATCTGATTTGCAAGAGAAACCCTGGCATAAATTTGCAGAAATAGAAAATAATAATTGATTAAAACCTGTTGTCCATAACTTTTAAAATCAAAACACGCTGACAGCGGAAAGTTAGTTAACCTACTTGTAAAACCACTGAGTTGTAACCCAGTGCTGACGAATACTAAGCCATTCTGATACATTTACACTTAGCTAGCTGGATTACTTTAAAAAGTACAATTATGAAGTCGTGTTTTGCTATTCTAAAGTTTACTTTGGAAGAGTCTTCAAAGAGTCTCAAAGTCTTAAGTCAAGAGCTCTAAAATGAGAAGGAATCCTGGAGTTTTTTTTTTTAAAGTTTTTCCTCTGTAATTGAGACTGGAGTGAGCTGGTGCCATTGAACAAGTTATTTTTCTGTGCACAGTTCTTGACCCCATTTACTCCGACTGCTTAATAAGGTTGTAACTGTTTGACTTGGTTTCTGTGGCCACCAAGCGTGCAGTCATGGCTGCTCTCTGCTCCACAGAGATGGTCAGCCTGCTCTCCTATGTGTGTTGCTGTTGACTTTACCAGAAGGTTGAGTGACTTGTGAACTGCAGATGCTTCATTGGGACTTTTAGTCGCAGTAAACAATCTCTCACCAGAAGTATTCAAGTGGAAAAGTCAAACCCTGACCTTACCAGAAGAAATAATGCCTGGCAGCTTAAGAGAGTATCCAGTTATATTGTAGAGTCTGACAAATTTTAGATGTATAATTAGACTGTTGTAGTGTGTGATGTTTATCATGATGCTGTGTTATTCAGGAGGAATGCAGGACTACAACTACCTGTATGGAAACTGCCTGGAAATCACTATGGAGCTGAGCTGCTGCAAGCACCCTAACGCCTCTGAGCTGCATGGGGAATGGGATCTGAACAGGGAGTCCCTTCTGGCCTACATGGAAAAGGTAAAGCTCACTAAAAATAAGTTTATCCCTTAGAAACTAAAGCATCTCTCAGTCATCATGCATCTCTCAGTACGAATCCTTTATAAACTCACGGTACTATTTTCTTCCAGGTACACATGGGAGTTCGTGGCTTTGTGAAAGATGCAGTTAGCGGTGCCGCCCTCAGCAATGTCAGCATTGTGGTTGCTGGAATCCGCCACAACCTGACCACAGCAAAATTTGGAGACTACTACCGCCTTCTGCTGCCGGGAACCTACAATATCACAGCTGTGACTCCAGGGTGAGTTTCTCTGCACACCACATTTGGTTTGAAGTGAAGCTATTTATTAAGCAACCGCATTTAAAGCATAGTGACACTTTATTTAGTCATTATGTCACATCGCTAGGTAATCGATTTTACAGAATTTTAGGGTTCTCAGAATAAAGGGGCTAAATACAAATTCCTTCCACACTTCTTAGTATTTTATTAAAAACTCTTTGCATATTCTTTCTTTTACTTCACAGTTCTGCACTACTTTGTGTTGATTTGGTGATTTTTCACCCAATCTTTAAAAGAAAATACATTGTCATTTTGTGGTTGTAGCATGACAAGATGTAAAAAAGTTCAAGGGTGTGAATTGTTTAGCAATTAACCACATATCCTGTCTTACTTCCTCCAAAAGTTACAGAACAATTAGCTTAAAAAGCAAAGAAGACAATTCCTCATCTAATTTAATGGAGAACGTTCTGGTAAAGCAAAAACCAGAATAATGACACAGTTGGAGTGTCGCTTTTTGTCATTTTGATATTAAAGCCTAATCGTTCTCAATGTGTTTTTCTCTGTGTATGCAGGTACCTACCAGAGACGTTCAACAATGTTCAGGTTATTGATGGCAAACCCACAGAGATTAACTTCACCCTGCAGCCTGTTGTCAGTGAGGCTGCAGGCAAAACCCCCCAAACTACAACCTCAGCTCCGCCCACCAGTCACCCCGCTACATCCTCCCCGAAGGCTTCCAACAGCAGCCAGGCTCACACAGTTCCCACCACCCCTCCATTCGTCCCACCTCGTCACGAGCCCATCCATCCAAAAGAGTTTCGTCACCACAACTATGCAGACATGGAGCTCTTCTTACGAAAGTACAGCAGCGAGTTTTCGTCCATCACCCATCTTCACTCCATCGGCAGCTCTGTACAAGACCGGGAGCTGTATGTGATGGTAATCTCGGACAACCCTAATGTTCACAAGCATGGTGAGCGGCAAACTGCACAACACAATGAGAGCAGCTGCCCGTTTTTAAGGTCCTTTATACAGGATGTGTATGCATATTGTTAAAGCATTGACATGTTTCTCTTTATCTCTTTCAGGGGAGCCGGAGTTTAAGTATGTGGGCAACATGCATGGAAATGAGGTGGTGGGAAGAGAATTGCTGCTCAACCTCATTGAATATCTGTGTCGCAACTATGGTACCGACCCTGAGGTCACTCAGCTGGTCAACAACACTAGGATTCACATCATGCCCTCCATGAACCCCGATGGCTACGAGGTGGCTGTAGAAGGTAAGAGAAATATTTACAGGCATACAGTTTCAACCTCCTGGAGACTGAAATCATATGTTTTATTTAATTTAAGATTTACGGTTAATTGACGGTTGTCAACAACGCAAACACACTTCCTAACAGAACTAGATGCTTTCCGAAATGCACTTATTCAGACACCTTAAAGCAATATTTCACAAGTCATTTCTTCTTTTGACTGTTTCAACATATTTATACCATTCAATTACGAACCATTAAATATATGTGTATTTGTGTCAAGTCTTTTAAGCTTTTTCTGGATTTCTGTCAACCGTTTTTTAAACCTGTCCTACAAAACAACAACAAAAAAAACCCTTTTAAAATAATTATGCTTCCTTTTGCCCACGCATGACGACTGTTCATGCATGGGCACAGGTTTCTTCAAACCTTTACCCAAAAATAGGTTGATTTATGGAATGATTCAAAGCAGCTCTAGCAGAAGTGCATTTTAAGATAAATTGCCACAAAATGACAATGCATTTTCTTTTACAGTCCTTATTAAGAAGCTTAACAAGGACTTGATGATTCTCACTTTTGGTTCGTTTGACATTCCTGTTAAACCTGTAGTCAACTGTTTGACTTGGCCACGTCAAGTCAATTATTTTTTTGTGATTTCTGTGTGTTCCTGTCAATCTGTATGCTTTTGATGTTTGTCTTCTTGCTTGCTCTTTGTGTTTAAATGTAAGGCCTGTTTGCTTTACTGACATGTAGTTTTTCTCTTCAAGGTTGGTCAAAGGCACTCTACAGCAAATGCATTAAAAAGTGGTCCAAACCATAAAAGTGCCAGTTTTATGTTTCGTGAGCATTCTAGTTATTATTTGAAAGAAGGACTAACTTTTTATAGTGTGCAAGATATATCAGTATTCTAACAAGAATATATTGGACAAATGTAGCTGTTTTGATGTCACCATCTCCCTTTTTATTGTGAAATTCATGTGCCCTCCTTCAACTTCTATGTTTAACTTTTGAGCTGCTTTTCTATGTGACATCCTTTAGTCAATAATTACTGCAGAAGTAGAAAAGGAAGCGAAATTTAAAGCACAAGCCTTCAAACAGGAACATGCTTCAGTGACTGTTGCATAGCAGGTGACTGAGTTTGCTTCCCTGTAGGTGATGTGAAGGGCTACAAAGGAAGAAACAACAGCAACGATTATGATCTGAATCGCAACTTCCCAGACCAGTTTGTCACCATCACCGAACCCAGGCAGCCAGAGACAATAGCTGTCATGAGGTGGTTAAAGAGCACCCCGTTCGTTTTGTCTGCAAACCTTCACGGAGGTAAATACGTCCTTCACTGTAAAAGTTGTCATTTAATTACATTTATATATACATTTTCTATTTTTTATTATTTAGCACCACAGATGCTTGTTAATTACATTAAAAAAAGCAATGAAATGCAATGTTTTTGTGAAATACAGGCTCCTTGGTGGTCAACTACCCCTTCGATGATGACAAAGAAGGCCTTAGTCATTACAGCAGGTCGCCTGATGATGAAGTATTTAAGCAGGTGGCCAAAGCATACTCACAGGTAAATTAATCTCTTCCCGGCTAAAATATCTGCTCATAGTTTCATTCATGTGTTTATAAACTGTTATCATGTACCGTGCCTGACAGGATTATTAATACCTCTTCAACCTTTTCTTGTTTTGCCTTTTTAAAAACCTGATAAATTACATACAACCACAAAATGGAAAGAAAATAATACACTTTTTTTTTTTTTGTGATGAAGCAAAAGTTAAAAAAAGACAGGCTCACTCTTGCCTGTTCAATCTGTGGAGAAATTTGGCTTTGAACATCAAAACAATTGAAGTCATTTAGTTGTTTTGTATTGAATTTGTGTGCAGGAGAATCCTCTTATGTACAAAGGTCACCCGTGTGATAACCTGGATCCAGAGGACTATTTTGAGGATGGCATCACGAATGGAGCCAACTGGTACACTGTTCCTGGTAGGCCTTCATTGCTCAGCGCTCATTTAAAGCCAACTATTTACATGAATAGTATTTTCTTTTCAAGATTTGAAATGTGCTTTTCTCATTCCTGCTTTGAATGTCTTAACTTTACCTAAGTGAAATCAAATAACCTCACAAAATAATGCAAAAAAAACCCAACAAACAGACAAAGGATTGGAAAACTTTCATCAAGATAGTGTGATTTCTTTACAGCTTTGACATCGTAACCATCTTTATACCAAAATATCTTTATACCAAAATGCATAAACTGGGTGCAGAAAATCTTTATCGATTCTTTATTATTTTGGATCCATGAATGTGTTTAGAAAAAGATTTTATAATCAGTGATTTATGATCGCTGTTCATTTAAAAACATTTAACATTTAGTGGGAGCGTTTGGAGGTGAAAACCGCAGCCCACATTAACGTTGTTCACATTTACCAAAATAATATCTTGATGAACCAGAATTCAGTGCTTAAAAACGCAACATTATAGCTGAATTAAATCAGTCTTGCTAACAAGAATTGACAAAAATGTATCCAAGAGATGTCAAACGTTCATTACCACTATTGATGGGGATCCGTACCATTTATTAGGTAACCCCCCTCTGCAAACTAAATCTGAATTTGAAAACTGTATTTCATATTTACTCAGGTCATCTTTAGGCTAAAATAACTTTTGTTTTGTTTGACTCATTTTAGTCTGATAAAAAAACAAAAAAGTAAAAACAGAAATGAGAAGTAAAGAAACAATACTTTTTGTAGGCTCCTCTTGTTACTTATTTTCAAACTAGAAGAGTCCGCTGCTGGACAGTTGGTAAATGCAAGTCAAAGTTTGTCTGCCCTGGCTTTAATTTTGGCTTTAGTCAGAGAAGTGAACTCAGTGCCAGTGCCAAAGATGATTAAGACTTTATTTTTCCCAGGTGGGATGCAGGACTGGAATTACGTCAACACAAACTGCTTTGAGGTGACCATCGAGCTGGGCTGCGTCAAGTACCCCCTGGCAAAGGAGCTGCCAAAATACTGGGAACAAAACTGGAGAGCTCTGCTGCAGTTTATGCACCAGGTACAAAAAGCAGGAGTTAATGTTAGCATGTACTTCACTTTCACTGTTTTCTACTTACTCCTGTTTGTTTTGTTGTTTGTCACTGCAGGTTCACACGGGAATAAAAGGCACAGTTTCTGATGACCAGGATAAAGTGGGAATTCCCAATGCCACCATCAGTGTGGGGGCAATAGACCACAACATCACTACAGGTCATACTGGAGACTACTGGAGACTGCTGGTTCCTGGGACTTATGCAGTCACTGCCTCTGCTGATGGGTAACAATTTTATTTCAGAAAATGAAACTCACCAGAGAAAAAGCTTCCCTTCCACTACCTAAAATACCCTCTTTTATTTTTATCTGTAAAGATATAAACCCTTGACAACCTACGCTACAGTCTCAAAGGACCAAGCAGAAGTAGTGGACTTCAGGCTGACCCGCTTAAACTCCGAAAATACCGGCCAAGCGTCCACTGTTGCCCAGCTGACCCAGAACCCATCGGACAGGGAGCTCTACAGCTTGATAAAGGAGCTGTCCCAAGACCAAGGTTTGGAGCAGCTGGTCAAGAGCACAGCCACCGATAACAACTTTCGCTACCGACGCCCAAAAGACCTGGAAGCTTTCTTGAGGGGCCTCACACTGAACTTCCCCCAAATTACATCTTTACGCATGTGGGTATGCCGTTAATATCCAAAACCACTGACTTACACGGTGCAGGTGCTAAATCGACTTTACTGATTTGTCAAATATTTGTCAATATTTTTGAAGATTTTATTATTGGAAAATCTGTATTTTTTGTTTTCATCAGTAGTTTTCAAAGCTCAGAGTGGTGAGAGCAAGCCCAGGACTCCCAGAGATTTTAATTTTAAGCCTTACTTCCCAGCATTGTGTTACTTGTAGTTTTTAGAGTAAGCATTCATCTTTGAATTTATCTCAAAGCTGTTAAGCAAGGTTGCTGCAAGGTTTTGCTTCATCTGCTGTTGACTGAGTCAACGCATCAATGCATTTCTAACCCATCATGTGATTTTGTGTTTCTTGTGTTTAGACTGGGTGAAAGTGTAGAGTTTAGAAACATATTGGCCCTGGAAATCTCCAACAATCCAGAAAAACCAGAGCCGTCTGAACCAAAGATCCGCTTTGTGGCGGGTATCCACGGCAACGCTCCTGTGGGCACAGAGCTGCTGCTGGAGTTTGCTGCCTGTCTGTGCATCAACTACGGCAAGAACCCCGCCATTACCAAGGTTAGTGTCGGTATCGCCCTAAATACAAACATTTTATGTCAGCCGGCACAGACAAACTGTAACAGTCCATCCTAAAAGATGTGCTTTCAAAATAGTAAAGTACAAATCATGGCACACTTCAGGCTTGTATTTGTAAAGAATGCTCAAATTCATGTATTTTTACCATGTTATACTTGTTCTCTACTTTGTGAGGGTCTGTCACATAAGATTCTATTAAAATTCAACCAGACAGAATGTAAACTAGTTCAAGGAGTATGAATACTTTGCATGCATTTTCATGCGCGTTAATTTGACTTCTATACGTTTTCTATTCTCCAGCTAATCAACGAGACCCGCATTTTCATCGTGCCCTCCATCAACCCTGACGGACGGGAACAGGCGGCGGAGAAGAAATGCTCATCCAGCCACGGCCTGACCAACTCCAATGACAAAGATCTTGACAAGACGTTTTTCGGTCCGTTATTTGGATACGTATTTATTGCTACATTTCTGTCAAAAGATTGTCTGGAATAAAATGCAGCTGAATTACAGTAGACCTGATTAAGAGATCCATTTTCCATAAGCTGTTTCTCCTTTCCTACTTTAACAGGCAACTCATCACAGCATTTGATGAAGCCAGAACCAGAGACCAAAGCAATGATGAATTTTATTCAAAGCAATGACTTCAGTCTGTCTGTCGCCCTGGATGGAGGCGCTCTGGTTGTCACCTACCCTTATGACAAACCTGTTCAGACTGGTAACACCTCTTTGTATAGCTTAATATTTTGTCTCATTATTTGTCTTGTGCTATGTAACCTATTATGCCTCTTTACTTTAAGACAAAACTTTCCTACGGTGACGACTTATGATGTTCAAGCCTTGATGATAATCCTCTCTTTATTCTCACCAAACTGGATGAAATTAAATGTTAATTTTTGTTTTTGTAGTTAATAATGAAGCAACTTTGAAGAACTTGGCGAAGGTGTACGCCAAGAACCATCCCAAGATGCACCCTGGTGATACTGCATGTTCCAACAACGGGCAAAGTATGACTTAATTTTTATTAATGGATGTCATGTCTGTCATTTATATCTGTGAGTTAAGATAATCATGTTTGTAAACTGCCTGCTTTCACTGTACTCAGTGGGAAATGTCCCAGATGGAGTGATGAAAGCAGCAGAGCTGCACAGTCACATGGGGAGCATGAAGGTAAGACTTTTCAACTGGAATAAAAGTTTTTTATGGAAGATTTAACAACAAAGTACATTTTTATTGTGATTGGGTTGTTTTGAAAATATACACAATACGTTGCCAAAACTACTGGGTCACTCATGTCTAGAGACACACATATGAACTTGATTTATACCCCATTGTTAATCCTTATGATTTATTATGAAGTTATTTTGGGAATGATTTTTGCGAGGGTTTAAAGTGGGATTTTGGAAGTTTTGGATGAGAAGGTCTGGCTCAAAATCTCAAATTCATCCAAAAAAAAAATGTTCCATTAGGTTTTGTTTTGGAACATATGGTGGCTCGTCCAGTCCTTTTAAACCAAACTCGCTCATTCATGTCTTACTGGACAATGTTTTGAGCTGTGGGACAGTTAGGAAGGGGATCAGGAACATTCCTAAACTGTACTCATTCACAAAGTGCTATTTCATCTTTTACTTTCTTTTATCTGTTATCTCATGTCACATTTCATTCTCATGTCATTCCAGGACTTCAGTATGGATTTTGGACACTGCCCAGAAATCACAGTGTACACTGGCTGCTGTTTGTTTCCTGCTGCCAATCAGCTGAGCACGCTCTGGGCTGAGAACAAAAAGCCTCTCCTCAGCATGCTGGTGGAGGTAAGATTTTATTCTGAATACCTATGATTTTTAGTAAAGTACTTTTGCATTGAAATGTTTTGTTTAGGATTTAGATTGTTTTTTTTTTAATTTCTAAGAAAATATTTTAGTATTTTTATTTTGTTGTTTATAAATTCAGTTTAAGATTGTCATTCACTTGCAGGTTGCTATTTACTTGAGTCTTATCAGATTTTCTTTTTCATTGATTTACCTTTAAATCCTCCAACAATCTGAATTATGTAAATTTTTAACTCCCAGGTCTTTGTTCCTCATATGGGTAATATCTACAGACTCTGCCCTGAAGAAAAAAAGTAATTAACAGAGGAGTCTTATTAAGAAAAGCACATTATAAAGGACAACTTTCTAAAAGTTTGGATTTATGACCAAAGCAGAATTCTTAGAAAAACATTTTCAGATCTGGATATGAAACATATCTGTATCTATATATACAAATATTTTTGTATTTCTATTATGCAAACGTTATAAGCAATTGTTTTGGGACAGTAGAAATTGGTGATGCAACAACCAACACATAAACCATCCATCCCTAATCTAAAAATATTCCCCATTATTAGTTCACGTTTGTATTTAGAAATTGCCTAAAAACTATGAAGCCATCAAGTTTTCTTCAACAAAAAAATAAATAAATAAATTTGGGTCTATTGATAAATTCTGAGATTAAGAATTCTACAATTGTTAAAAAAAATAAAATAAATTCTAGTCCTTAAAATTATCACTTGAAAATTTCCTTTTTTCTGTTGTGTAATCTTATCATCTTTGTGTAATCTTATCATCTGAGTAAATTTTATGAAATTGTATTGATGTATTATATATTTCCATAGTCTAATGCCATAATATTAGAGGTGTGTCACAAACCGTGGATGTTTGTGCTCAGGTCCATAAAGGGGTGCGTGGCGTAGCGAGGGACAGAAGCGGGAAACCCATTGTCGGAGCGACCATTTTTCTGAACACGGTGCTGAAAGTCTCTACTAATGAGGGCGGCTACTTCCACATCCTCGTCTACCCGGGTACCTATGTTATTGACGCCATCGCTGACGGCTATCAAAGTCACCATAAACAGGTACGATGTGTTTTACATGCAAATACTTCATATATAGCATGGAAGTCAGAACTTAGAATAACATACAGTTATGTATGCAATATCTGCATCTGGCTGCAACGGCCCTCGACGCACCTCCACATAGACTTTTAATGTAAACTAGACGCACCTGATGCTCAACACGCGCTTGGTGAGAACGTACCAAGATATTTGCCTGAAACCCTCTGCCATAAATCTGTGTAATATTACTTTTTTTTTGTTTGTGTTTAATAACTGAAATGAAGGTTTCACTTTCTTAACGCATCTCTAGATTCTAATGACTGACTCACTGGAACGTTTGGAAAAATACAAAGCTCAAAATGTTTTCTTTTAAATTTAGGATTTTCTAATCTGTTCATGTATACATCCATTAGAGTACAACATCACTTTGGAACGAGATGAATATAAAAACTTTTTACCTGCAGACCAATATGTCTCATAAAAATTCACAGTAAGGATTATAATACATTTCAAATTGTACAGATGTGGCTGAAAAACCAAACGACAGTCAATAGAAGTATATAGTAATACGTTTAACAGAGAGAAAACCCATGCTTATTATTGAAAGTCTTTGGAGGAATTTTACCACAGTTCCCCTTTACAGTCCATATCTATAGAAGGTGTTGAACGAAGCACACAGAACCTCTCCGTCACTTCCATCTTTCCATCTGGGCGCTCTGAAATCTCCAGTGTCGGATAGGCCATCTCGTCCAGCAGGCGCTCCTTGATTATAAACCCCATCTCCAGGCTGTAATGCCTCTGCTTCCCACAAGGCCTGTAGAGCAGGGGATCCACCACAGAGTGATAGGTCTTCTGGAAGTCTTCCACTGAGTAACCATGGATCATCAGAGGAGCGCCTGAGGTCTCCTCCGTCTTGACGGCTTCGGAGCTGCACAACTGATCAGAGAAATCTGGAATGACTGCAGCATTCCTGATATACCTCTCATCCAGCGGTTTCTCGGGGTCGTGCTCCTCAAACATAAGCTGTGAACTAAATGGCGGAGCCAACAAGAAGTTCCTCTCCTTAACAGTCTGCCCATACTTTTTAGGGCATCGAATGCTCTGTCTCAACTCATAGGGGAGCATCTCATTTACCTGCAGAGAGAAATGGCGTTAGTGTCAAGGATTCTTCTGTTATCAGAAAACAGTACAAAAATGTCCTAAAGGTCGAAGAAGACACAGAGAGCTTCTACTCTGCAACTAATCTCTGTTTGCGTTCAAATCATTTTACTAAAATGCATCTGCCTTGTTGTAATCCAGCAACTTCATCCTTAATGTGACTATGTAAGTTACCTTTCAGCTGAATATATTAGGATTTTTTTTTCTCTCCAACACTTTTTTTTTTTTTAGAGTTACAAACCTGCAGCAGGTTATACTAAACAGACACACCTGCAGAAGGGATCAGCTGATTAGCTGATTAGCTGATAACCGGCTCTGTTGTCGAAGCTTTGAGAGATGGAGATGTTACTATTTACCTCATTTAAAAAACAACATCCTGATTGGATACAAAGATGTGACCTTTTAATTTCTCTCCTTCAAACTGTAAAGTATGAGAGCGTGAAACCAGTGCATTTAATATTTGCTTTACTTTGAATTCCTCAGCCCTTGATCAGATGTGAATAGACCAATACAGTTACCATTAAAACTTTCAAAAGTGAAGTTTCAGTAACCTTGTATTAGCTCTCACTGCAGGTTAGAAAAAAGGCCACTCCACAAACATAAACAGTGACACGTTTTGTTCATTGCTCCAATATGAATCATATATGATAAAGGAAAGTTTGGCGATGTTAACTATTTGTTTTTGTTTTTTTTCTGTTTTCCAGGTTGTGGTCACTTCCCATGAAGCTGCTGTTTTTCTCCTGATAGAGTTTGATGTAGACAAGAGCATATTTGGATTTCAAAGGGAGTTTGTTGTGGCCTGTGCAGGTAGTTATCAGAAGAGCCTTCTGTAGATGGAGGAGTGTTTTTATGCACTTTTTTATGTTCTTGGGTGTCAATATTTTTACTTTAACAGCTCCTTTAACATTCAAAATTTTTGTGTCTGACAAAATACGCAATTACACAAAAGATAATGTATGGTTGTTTTTTTTCTTAAGTCAAGTTTGCCTAATAAGACTAGTAGCGCCATCTGGTGGACAAACAGAAAAGTCCAAACTTAATTGCTAATTCTTGAAAATTAAGCTTTACCATCAAGGGATTTATTTGTGTATGTTGTAAATGTAGAGTCAAACTATTGGCTTGTCAAAGGTTTTCAATAAGGCACAATGTTATTTTTCTTAGGAACTAATATGTCAGGTTTTGTCTACTTTAATAAAAAAATCTGATACTATTATCTGGCACTTTTAAAATGCATTCTGTAAACGGAGCGAAAGCATTTTATAAATGTCTCAGGACAATTATTGACTCAAAACGAATTAAAAACAATGAGTTTTGGTGTGTAAGAAGATACAAACTCACACCCAGACATTGAGCTTTTAAAACTCTGCAGATGTCTTGAGTTTGAACCTACATCCATTATACTGGTATTGTTAAAAAGGTCTTTAACTTTTGGATTAGTTTGTTTTGACATGCAAGTCACTTACAACACTGTGACCAAACAAACTTCCAACTTTTTGTGAAAGATAAAACAGGCTTTAAGCCTCTGAAATTACCTTAGTTGTACTGAAAATGTTCAGTCTATGGTTAAAAGCCTTAGAATGTTTTTTTGTTTTTTTTTAATTCAAAGTGGATTACAATGTTTAAAAGTCATTATAGCTGTTTGTTTTTATCATCACTGCATGCTGGGGAAGAATGGTTGAAAGCTTTAAAATCCCACAAAATCAGAATATCAGCAAAGATAAATGTATGTAAACTTCTGACCAGAACTGTTCTGAAGTCATCATTTCATTTACAGTTAAATTAAAAGCTATTTTGTTCCAGGTGAATAATGTTTTCTTTAGTAAAATTAATGTTTTTTTATGCAGATGAAAATGTGTAACAGTGCGTCTCTCATTTTGTATTTGCAGCTGCCGTCATGACAGCACTGGTGTTGACGGCGTGCATCATTTGGTGCGTGTGCTCAGCGAAGTCCGACTATCAGAAGGACGGCTTCCACCTGTTGCGGCAGCACCGCGACGAATACGACGATGAAATCCACCTCAACTCCATGGGCTCCAAAAAGTCCCTGCTCGCCCACGAGTTTCAGGATGAAAGCGAAAGCGATGAAGAGACACTTTATGCGAACAAAATCTGAAAGATTTGCACTAGTTTGATCCAGTAATTTTGCTTTTTTTGTATTTTGCTCTAGAGTTAAATCCTTAAGGATCTCAATGAACTCTTCATATTACAGTTTCACCGTCTCTCTTTCTGAATGAGTGACGTAAGCATTTTCTTTGTTACGCCATCAGTTATTCTGCTGGTGGACTCCTGCCTGACCAGCAGAGGGGGATGGAGGACGATGATGATGATGAACACAGTGAATGAAGAAGTTCCTCTCCAGCCTCAATGATCCTTTGCAGGGGCTTCTTTGTTTTCTGAGGCATTCAAAAAGGCCTCTGCTTGTTCTGCCCAGTTAAAGGCCAAGTGAACTCCTGAAAACAAATCTAACAAGAAGTTCTGTATCGTCCAAAATGGATCTTTGAAATAAGCAACAATTTAAAAATCCTGGAAATCCAATTTTTTTTTAATTTTTTTTTTATTTCTTTATCCTTTGGGAGAACGACTCCAACTCTGTGCTTTGGCTTCTGTAGGTTTATCTGTCCATTCAGACTGGAATAGATGAAACAAAGCTCCATTTGCTTTCAATGAAACTGAGTTTATGCTGAGAATTGATTCATCCAGTAGTCTGCTGAGGAGAAAGGATGAAAAATCTTTCTCGTTAACGTTTTGGCACAATTTTAAGGTGACTTGCCTGGGAGTTTATCAGTTTTTATTTTTCAGGCTTAAATAAAATTTGCCCTGGACGGGTAAATGCATCAGGAAAGTTCACCTGGACTAAGGGCTTTTACTCCACCAGAGCGGTTCCAGTTCTAAAATGGTCAGAGTATTTGCTGAAGTCTGGTTCTTATAGAACAACACTGTTGTGAGTGCCATGTTTAAAAACCTAGTTTAGTTTTTGAGCTAATTTAAGTGAAAAAAAAGAAAGGGTAGAAACTCTGGATAAATTATTAAGAGTTTCATTATCAGTTGAATAAGACTAGCTTTTTGTCTCCCTGTGTTTTTTTTTACTTTTATTTTTTTAAGTTTGATTTAATTGATAAGCTGTTGAGATTAGAGCCTTCATTCATAGATAACAGGATTTGCATAAGTCGGTTCTCTCCCAGAAGATCAAATATTTACTGGTTAAGATGTTCATGGTGATGCAATGATGTGGCATCAAGATGGCTCCATGGCTGTGGAAAAGTGACCAGTTCTTTTATAATACCAGTTAAGAACTGCCTCCAGCACCACTGGAACCACTTTAGTGAAACAACCCCAGAACTGGAAAGCAAGCACTGTCTGATATCACTGCTGAATGGGGGGGAAAAAGAAGCTAGAGATATGTAGTGATTGTATTTATTATTCCCTTTTTGATGGATTTATGTTTCAGTATAATTTTGTTCTGAATATGGAAAGTTACTGCTGGCTTTTAGTTGTCCTGTTATTTGCATCATAACCTTTTATTTTTAGCTATACTTTATTAACATTTTTGATGGCAAAATACTTTCATGTAAAACCCGGTTTGTTTGCCAATTAATTAATAAAATACATCAAATGTATTTGTGCCCCACAAATTAAAATTGTAGTTCTCAAACCTCTGAAATGATCCAGGTGATATGCTCCTCAGTTATCTTCAGGTTGTAGCTTTTCTTGAAGTTACAAAAGTTGTTTCTCGTTGAATCATTCTGTGAGAGGCAAGTTTCTCCAAAGACATGGGAGTCGAATGGAAAGCTTTAAAATGGTTGAAGATATTGTTATTTTGTGTCTCTTTTAGGTTTTCTAGCTTCATAAATGTAATCAAAAGCATTTCAAATCAAACCAGATAAATCACCAAAATCAAAAACGGGATAGATTTGCTCAACTCTGAAATGCTCAACTACTGTTGGTTGCTATGAAAGCACTGGAAGCGCATTGGGATAGGCAAATGCACAGTTTAGCAGCAACATACTCTTGCTCGCTCCCATGTTTACCCTGACCTCTAGCGATTTTCACAAGAGATTGTTTCTTAAACTTGCGTCTGGAGACAGTTTTGTAAATTACTTTTCTCATGCTGTTTGTGAAGCCCCTTCGAATTCTCTATGAGCTTTTGAAAGTGTCACACAGTCTGGGTGCGAAGAAGTTATATAAAGAAACTGGAACTGTAAATATTGTTTGCCAATTGTACTTGATGCTTCTTGTAAATCAACACACAGCAGAACAGTTCACCAGAGCCTTGATGTGATCGTAATATGCTAGCATGCATAACAAACATGCAAAACTACACAATAAAACACCTGACAGTCACATGTCTTGCTTCAGTTATTTTTTTTTTTCAGATATTGCAATGTAAACTAGCAGGCCATGAAGGAGAGGAAAACCTAACTTAATTAGAGATATGTAATTAAGAAGGCAGTGGCAATTATTTTATTAAAAGCCTGAAAGCTACATGGTGTCCTGTTTATTGGCCTTTAAACCTGATAACAGGTTTTGTCACATTGAGGTTTTTCTCAAAGTTCACTGAAAACAGGGAAACTTGTTTTGGCTTTTTATTTAAAGAGCTCATCTTTAATTGATATTCTTGCAAATACATTGTGAACAAGGCATCCTACACAATTGCACGTGTTGGTGATTAGATCCGGCAAATCTATATAAGTACTGGTGTTTGGTAGTTGACTGAAAACCTAATTCTGTGCAGTCAAAATGAACACAAATGTAAAGTCCTGTTTATACATGAGGAACAGAATCTCCTGCTGCCATGAACAGGGTCAAAAACAGAGAACTGCACACCACAGGCAGAGATGTACTTGAGATTTGTATTTATTTAGATAAATTAAAACACACACACAAGAACAACATTATTTATCAGCTTTAAAGAATGGCGATAAAGCAAATGTACATCACAGTTTTCAGATTTTACTTTCAAAACCTCATTGCTCCACTTTGTTTCTCTATCACAAGATATGGTAATATAATCAATGTTATTGTTGTAATGTGAACAATCTTGAAAAGTTCAGGAGTTAAGAATATTGTTGTAAGGCACTGCTCAAGGAGCTGTAGCAGGGACTTTTTAAAGCTTTTAAAAATCCTTTCAGCCATTTCCCCTTTTCATTGTGCAGTGCAGGAAGTGTCTGTTTGGGTTTTTAAAAACACATTTTACAAAAAGGGTGGGCGGGCAGTATTCCCTCACCAGGGGGATAGATCAATTTAGCAAAAACAGCTGAACAGCCACACATTGAACATTGGTACAGCTTTATCGTCTTTCTCTCGGACAAGTAGAATATAGAGTATACTTTACTAGAAAAAATTTAAATTGTTTTCAATCCTGGCTTTGCTTTTAAATAGGGTATTTGAGAAGTGACAGAAGACATAATATCAACAAAATATGAAGATATTGATTTAAAATCAAAAGTTGGTAAAGCCCTAAAACACTAACCTACATAGTTAAAACGTAAAATCACAATATAAATATAATATCATATATTTTAAATAAAACTACACCACAGTCTGCATGCCTGACAGTCTGAGTTGAGGGCGACAAAATCCCACGCCTTACGTCCTCTCTGTTGACTTGAAGTTGGTGACGTCGCAGGAAAACAAAGATGGCAGGGATAGGAAGCAGCAACTACTGGGAGGGTAAGGAGCCTGCGGCTTTAACTAGTTTAAAATACATGTTTCACACGACAACATCTAATTTCATCCAGGCAATGTCAGGAGGCAGGGTGCGCGTTTTGCTGCGTCATGACCTGTGTTATTGAAACATGAACACGTCATGCAACAATTGGTTAGCTCCCAACAAGCTAACGCATAGCGCCATGTAACTGAAGCCAGTGTTGCTCACTAAGCTGTTAAATCGGAGACGGTACTTTAAACGGCTTACCAACTTGACACGAAGGCACGTGTTGTTTGGTGTGTTTGTTTGAAAACAAAAGGATGACAAAAAAAAAAAAAACCACACGTAGTTAGCTGGAAGAACGTTTAGTGAGGCTCTTTAGCTTTCAGTATGAAACAGAAACGGGCTATTATCTAATGGGCCAAATGTTCCCGCTTCACTGAATCAGAAAACAATAAAACCGTTTACAAGACTCGTATACGAATGATAAAGCAGTTACTTCAGTATAATCACATTGTGTCGATACCTACAGGTAATGGCTGAACTGTTCTTTAACGATAGCAAATGTGCCAAGCTGTTTGTTGTTTCTTAATGTTTCGCTGATTCTTGTGCTGCAGATCTGAGAAAGCAGGCCAGGCAGTTGGAGAATGAACTTGACCTGAAACTGGTCTCCTTCAGCAAACTGTGCACCAGCTACAGCAGCTCCCGGGATGGACGCCGAGGAGAGACGTAAGCACAGCCACAAGTCCAGTTTCACCATTTGTTTTGTTGCAATTTATCATCCAAGTTTCACAGTTGACTAACTGATAGAAAATAAAAACCTTTCCAGGGCAAACTACTGTTGACCTCTTCGTGTCAGAGCTTTTGTTTACTGATTTTAAAAGAAACTGACTGGTATATGAATGTTCAAACTCATCTTTAAGTTACTATAAGTTCAAACTGATTTCTTTTAATTATTTTCAGCATTTTAATGGTAAAGAGTAGCTGCCGTAGAGTCGTCATATAATGTCACAGTAAAAGCAAAACTAAATAAAAAAAATGAGCAAAGTGTTTTGAAAATTTGACTGTATGCTCTTGTGTTTATCAGCAAAAATCCTGTTGACAGTGTATAGTATTGATTTATAGAAATGTTAAGCAAGTTGTGTAATTGTTTTATGCAATAGATGCAACAGGTCTATCCTGTAAATGACACAATGAGTCTCAAGATATTTTTTTACCTGCATAAATAGAGGATTGTATACGTCAACATGCGGTGGACATGTGATGATTTAGGCTTGTTTTCTAGATTTATGCATATAGAAATTCTTGGATGCCTTTTGACACAAATATGTAAACAATTAACTGAGATGTGCTGAGTATAAGTATAATTTAACACAGTTTAAATGTGGTATTCTTAAAGTAAATGGTAAATTCTTATTTTAATTGACCTATTGACTCCTACTGACATGGTGGGACTAATGATCACTCAATCATCTGTAACTCAATTCCTTGGTATCATCAGTTTTGAATATTTTTGGTTTGTCATTGTATAATTATGCCTCGGAAATGTATATTGCAAATAAGATTGTTATAAGTTGACTTTCTAACAGCTCTCAATGCCTTGTTTACCTAAAGTTCGGACACCACGCCCCTGCTAAATAACTCAACCCAGGACAGGATGTTTGACACCATGTCCGTTGAGATTGAACAGCTGCTGGCAAAAGTAAGTCTTCCCTCTTTAGCAATGGGACATTGCAGAAGAAGAGGCTCAGTCTTGGATACAGTCTGCCTTATGTCAGAATTTCTTTGTTTTTCACTAGATTATCCCCTTTCTTGTCTTTTTCAGCTAACAGGAGTGAACGACAAGATGGCAGAGTACACCAACACCCCGGGAACAGCTTCTCTCAATGCTGCACTCATGCACACTCTCCAGAGACATAGGGATATTCTACAGGTTAACCAAATTTTTTGTTGTCATCTTTATGTTCAAGGTTTCCATCGGATTTGTTCTTCTTCTTCCAAAGCAGTCCATCTACAAATAAATTAAACCTTCACTGCAAGCAGGAATATTGTTTAGGTGTTTTCTACAAGCATGTTACATATGAAGTACTTATAAAACTAATAACATGATTTTATCCAAATTCAGACAGGATGCTACAATCTCAACAATATTCAGAGCCACGAGTGGAAGTCTTTGTAAGAGTTCACATCTGTTTATCATATACAGGCTCTGCCTGAGATAGAAATCCTTATACATGTGCATATTTGAAATAAGGTGAGGTGAAGACAGTTGTAAAAAAAAAAGTTATGAGAAAAAAAATCGTTGACTCAAACAAACAAGCAAAAGGATACATAAAGCAAAAACAGCTTTATGTAATGTCACTAGAGTTGAAACATTCTTCACAAGTTTAAAGTTAAAGTCATATCTGAATATCAATGTAAACTTGAGGTGTCAAAGATGGCCATCAGATTAACGAGAATGCAGGTAATTTCTAATATAAGGCATGTACTTAATAATGAAAGACTCTTTATTATCCGTAAATTCTCCAGCTTCTCTATCCTGTCCTATTAGGAAACCTAACTTGAAATAATTTTAGTTGGAATTAAAATATTCTGTGATGTTTTTATTGTTTGGTTTTGACACAGATATTTTACTTTTACTTGTTTCTGTTCAGGACTACACTCACGAATTTCACAAAACCAAAGGCAACTTTCTGGCCATCCGGGAAAGGGAAGATCTTTTAGGATCTGTCAGGAAAGACATTGAGTGAGTACTTAATCCTCTGTTCATTCACCTACATTTGACTTGGGAGGTACAAAATTATAATGGCAACTAGATTCAACTTGGATGCTGAGTACACTCAGTTTCGTACAAACAGAAGGAATGGATGAATGAGCAGTTTCACTCACAATTACGTCTTATAGGTCAGACTAATACAAGATACACATAAGTGTATTTCATTTGCAAATTGTTTTATTTTGTATGCTGGTTGGTCTTTCAAAATGATCACAGACCTTTATTTGTGTCCATTAGCATTCAGATATCACACTTAATATTTAGACCTGAACATTATACCCACTGCTGCCTTGCAGCAACTGTGTGAAATATGGATGTTCTCCCTGCGCATGGATGAATTCTCTCTGGGTACTCCAGTTTCCTCCCTCTGACCAGAAAGATAACTGTCAGGTTAATTGGTGACACTAAATTGCCCTTGGGTATGAGTAACTGTGTTAGTTGTTAGTCCTGTGTGACTACGTTACCCAGTGATGGACTGGTGATCTGTCCATTGTGTGACCGCTTGAGATATGTGCTGACACTCAATAATATAAAGATGGGATTAGGATGGAAACAGTAATAAATTTATGGATTGCAAACACAAGGTTCAATGAAAGATGAATCACAGACATAGGTCCTTGCAAGTAATTTTACAGTTTTAAGAGAGCAAGTTACATTTGATTGTAGATAAATTACAAATAGCTTTTTTATTATGAATATTCAGATCCATCTCTCTCTCCTGTCCTGAGCGTCTGCAAGTGAACTCTTTTTCACGGAGCTCAGATGTTGTTCAGTTTGTTTACTGGATAGGAAGATGAGCCAAGACTCTGACCTGACTCGCTCTTGGAAAATGTTTGGTATTGAAGCCTTTGAAGATTCATAGCATGCTTGGCTTTGCGTTGAGAAGGTGCACCTTTTCTTCAGATTGACTCATTTCTGAGTGAGTGTATTAAAACGAGCTGGAACCCCCTTCAGACCATGAATCTTACAGCCTTTTTTTGTAATAGTGTATTGATTTGTGAGATGCTGCAGTAAGCTTACAGTGAGCACTGCAGGATTCCTAATTATCCCACTCCATCTAAGATGAAGACATCTGCGGAAGCCTCATTCAGGCACACATCCACCATAAGCCATTAGGTCACTTTATTCCATATTTAAAGTAGTTTTAACATATGGATCTCTTCAGAAGAGCTTGTCTCACTTCTCTTTTTACTATTGAAAGTGTCATACTTTTTGTTTCTGGTGAGTTTGCTTTTCTGCATGATATTAATAGCAAATAATAGATTTTCAGTAGGACTACAGACTGTTATAAAGTTCCTAAATTAAATGTTGAGGCAGTTAGCTCTCAACATGCTTACATACACCAAGACATACATAGCAGCTAAAACATTCTTTTAAAATTTTTTTGGGGCATTAGTTTTTCAGATAAATATGTTGTATTCTGTTTTTATCAAGCAACCAATTTTCCAACCACTGGTTTAATGTGTTTATCTTTCGTTGCATTAATTACTACAATAATAAATAATAATTTGACTGGTCTGCCTAAAACGTCAGACAACTGGAGCTGAAACAGAACCCTGCTGCTCATGTTCTCGCTAAAACTCAGAAGAGAGAGCAGATCATCCCGGTTCTGAAGTCTTACACGACTCCCTGTAGCTCAGAGATAGACTTTAAAACACTTCCGTAAGTTTACAAAGCACTGAACGGCTTAACACCACTATACATTAGCAACCTGTTGTTGTGTCAACCTTCCTGACCTCTCAGGTCTCCAGGGTCTGCTCTGCATCTGCAGAACCAGAATATAACGTGGAGAAGCAGCATTCAGCTTCTGTTCACCACAAATCTTGAACAAACCTCCAGAGAACTGCAAAACTGATGAGTTCCTTTAAACACCTGCAAATACCAAATATTCTTATGCAGTGGAGACGAATGAATCCAGAACTCATTCTTACCAACACACAAATTGTTCAGAGGAAGATGAGGGCTTGCTTCGGACTTTAATTTTCTTCTCTGGGATGTCTGATTTATCGGATTATTTAAGCCTGACTCAAGCAGCAAACAGAAGCCCGAGAACACCTGAAATAAACCTATAGATGCTACAAAAACCCATTTCGTTATCGCCGCCTTTGAATAAAAGCTACTGGAACAACATCATGAACCGTAGTGTTTTTCAACCTGTCACCATTTTCATCATGTTTATATTTTCTTTTTAATCACGTAGAGCTCTTTTTCTAAGGATATGCTGAAGAAGGAATTTCTTAGCATTGCCTTCATGTCATAACATTTTGAAATGATACAAATCCCTCTTTTTAAGTGCATCCCATTCTCGTCCCAAAGAATGATCTTTCTGAATATTAATATTAAAAATGTTTTTTGAGATGTAGAAAATGGGTGTTGAAAATTGAAACCCAGAAAGGCCGTGTTTGCTACATTTTTCAGAGACATATTCTCCAGCAGTGTTGTGTATTAAGATTATGAAGTGGTGTAGGAAAGAAGCAAATGATGTTCTTCCAATCAGAGTAGTAGCTGAACCTTTTGAGGCTGAAAGAGGAGAAATTATTAGTTTCTGAGGCATTGTGATGCCAATCAGATATTTATGTGAAAATGGACTGATTGCTTGTTTATTTAGGAGAAAACACAGTTATAAGAAAACCGTCTTGCTGTTTTATTGACTACCAGAGGAAATGTAAACAAATAATGTACATTGAGTTTTTCCTCAAATTAAAATTTAATTTGACAAATGTCTTTACAGAATCAACAATTGTATTCCTTTAAAGGGGGCCTCAGCATAAAAAGTTTGATAAATACTATTTTATGCATTATATTTTTTGTAAGCAATACTGTGGTTAAATCTTTCTGTAAAACAAAATGGAAAACCTGCTGCATCTGGACTTTGCATCATGTAGGGGGCAGTAAAGATCTTGGTGGTGATTCAGGTTTGCCCACAATGAAGGTTGTTTATGCTGCAGGAATACCAGCATGAATACTGATTAAAAGATAAATAAGGCACAGTGCAGTTCTCCCAAGCAGCTATGAACATATTCCTTTTGTGTTTCATGCATAGTATTTCCAAACCTATACTCAGATTGTGCCATTCATAATAGCTGCAGCGACTGTGTGCGCTGAGTGTAGCAGCAACGTTTCCTGTGCTGCTCCTTTCACTCTAAATGTCAGCAGCGAAAATGACAGCTCGTCTGTGATTTACATTGGTGCCCTTTTAAAAAGCCTTGCTGGAGTGATGCAGCGGGCTGTCAGTACTGGCCGTTCCAACCCTACGAATACATCAGCCCTGCTGACGGGGGAGCCAGCTGGAGCCCAAGGCAACACTTCATGCACTACATATCTGTTCGCTGCCGCTGGCTTTCAACACTGTGCTTGAGATGGAGAAAACTCATTTATTCTCGGTTTGCTTCCTGTAAGAAGGGTGGGGTAGGATGGTAATGTTATATATGTGCGCCCAGTTCTCCCTCCATCCCTTTGTGCTCTTTATCTGGTTCTCGCCCAACAGGAAGGTGGGGCTGTGTTAAATGGACAGAAACCCAGGAGAGTGTGGGGTTTTCAGCTGTTCACATGCTGTTGACTGGAGCTACATCAAGCAGATGTGAATGAGAGCGATGAGTTTATGCAAAGAGTTTGGTCTCGTAATAAAAGAGCCAGGAGCAGCTTCTTGTTTTGACTTCTTTGTTAATTTGACAACTTATCCTGCTTTCAAGTTTTTATTCCATTTTGCCTCATTTCATTTGCCTGTTTAATTTTTCCTTGTATCAAAACTTCAATTGCTCTAGACTGTAACCTTTCTGTTCTATAGTTATGTCAGTGCCTCATGACTGTGGATCAGATTAATTTCTGATTTATTCAGTCAGTTCACCACAAAAAAATCAAAACAATTAGAAAAAGCTTCACGGGTAAATTTGGCTGATCTTTCCCTCTCTGGGTGATTTTCCTTTTAAAAGAAAGAATACTTGCACAAGTGTTGAATCGATAAATATTCTGACACACCACATTAAAAAAACATGGTTTAATTAGATGATGTATTTATTTTTGCCTTTTGTCATTTCAGAACGTATAAGAGTGGTTCAGGAGTCAACAACAGAAGAACAGAGCTGTTTCTCAAGGAGCATGAGCATCTCAGAAAGTAAGTCCACAGCGGTTTACCTGGCTGATTCCTCAATGCAGCTCAAATTTAAATGTTTTTGTGGAGCTTTAGCAGTAGATAAAATTAACTACACAAACACACAGCCCGTTTCCCCTTCCAGTTGGACTTGTTGCTATTTAATAATGCCAAATAAACAATCAATAATTTCTTCAGAGATTTTCTTTTTGTTTTATACTTCCCCGAAACTTAGAAGGTTACGTACATTTTATGAGTATTTTATAGAATCCCCTTTCCAACTGCTTGACTTTTGTCAAACGTTCTGTGTGTCCATCCACAAACATCAAGCAGGAGTTTTGGCCCAGTCGTCTTGACAGAACTGCAGTAACTGAGTCTGTTTTGTTTACACACGTATGCAAACGCACGCAGTGCTGTGTCTGAAAACAAGGCCATCTGTTGAAAATAACACGTTTACTGCTGCAGTCAGCTTCTTCACTCCTTTTGTCTTCCTATGATTCACACACTTTTTATATATATATATATATATATAAAACTCATTCATAACTGGGACACAGAACCCATCTCCTTCCTGAACAATACTGGCAATACTGGTTGGACTTTCCCATTTTGTTTGTATTTGCATATAATTGAATGACCAGATGGCGTGGAAACTTTGGGCATCTGAAAATTGTTTCCAAGAATGAACCAGACTTATGACAGACCATGGTTCTCTCGATGTCATGGATCATTTCTTTCAGTTTTTCCATTGAATTGTTGCCTAAAACTACATCCACATTCATTTAAACAAATGCTTCAGATCGTTTCATGTTTAGTATTGTAAGACTTGCAATGTAATTATACAGAAGCAACACATCGCCTTTATTACAGAATCTATCATTGGTGATATCAGTTTTTCATTCACATTGCATCCTGAAACTGTTAAGCTTCATTTCTTATGATGCAGAAGGTCAAATCATAATCGTCATCAAGTGTTTTCTTGCTGTTATTTGGCAGAGCATGTAGAACTGTCAACAGCGTGTGCTTTGTGAAATCTCTCTCTCTGAGTTTGAGAGGTGTGAGATGCGCCCTGTGTGGAAAGGAAAATGAAATATCAGCAGGGCACACACTGCGGTGCGCACAAGTTCAACCAGAAAGCAAATAAACCACCAGTGGTTTCTGATCAGACTTCTTGTCAATTGGAGCTTTTACAAAACGATAAAATTAAAGTCTGTTCTTTTTCAAAGTTTTTGTTTCCAGGTCTTAAAAACTAAAACTAAAGAAACGTCCCATCAAAGTCTTAATTTTGTGAGACAGACTTGCTTTTGGTGCATTGGGTGATTTGGGAAAGAGTTTACTTGATTTAAATAAACACACTCCTCCAAATTTCTACACCCTTAAACACCCATAAGTACATCTGAAATATTGGGAAGCACACAGGCTATATTATCTGCACTTAAGAAGATTATTTAGCTTGATGTGTGAAAGTGATGAGGAATACTGAGTAAAAGATTTACTCAACTTTGTTTTTACAGCCACTGGATGGTAGTAAATCTGTATTAATCACAATTATTCATCTTAGTTACAAGTTTCTGTTTTTTAGACTCTCAAACCCAAGAAGAAGATGGAAAATATGAAAACTTAAAAGAAGGTCATTTGAAAATAGCAGTTCATCTCAGCGAAATATAATACCATTAAATTTTAATTTACCTATTCCAGCAAAACGATTATAAAAGTGATGCATATTTAGAAATTGATTACACAAATTGATTTACAAAATGTAAACAATGCCATTTCTGCACACTATACTGTACTTTGCAAGCTTTTTTTGGTCTTATGTAGTAATTTAAAACGAGAACATTTAGTAAAATGAAAAATGTAGTAATTGAACTAAATAGCAAAAAAAATTAAACTTGAAAAATTATTGGAATGTATCAATATGAACCTGCATGCTTAAAGACTACCATGCTGGGTTTGCTTATTTTGGACTGTTTGGGTTGTTTCCTGTCATGGTTGAAATAATTGGCATCATTTTCTGTATAATTCAAATTGACATCTAAAACCTAAAAGTGAACATTGTGGTTTAATTAGCAGTCTGAAAAAGCATGAACTATTATAACATGAAGCCTATTTTGTGCTAAACACTCTCCCTTTTCACGAGGAAGGCACTTAGCCTTTCTTGTTAACCCATCAGACACGTCCAGATATTGATCATGAAATTATACATTTGAGCCACCACCCATATTGTATGGGAAGGTTGGAAGGGAGATTGAAGAAGAGGGTAAAATTACACATGATTGGTTTAGGGCTGTAAACATTCAACAGGGACTGAAGGGAAACAATCTGAGCTGATGTCTAAAAGACTTTCTGAAAGCACAGCACAGATGGTTGCTAAACAAAAGATTGATGAGTTCAAATGTTTTGGTCTAAAGTTACGTATTGTGGATGTAATTGAATCAGAAACCCTCTGTTACCTTCAGGAATTTACATCCAATCTGCTCTTTAGGACAGCAGATGTACATTTTATACACTAGAGGTGTTTAAAACACCACAGATTCTATATTTATTTATTTTTCAACATGACTGTAGGGGACTAAACATTGAAGGTGTAAAAATCTTCTCCATCTGGGTTTTTCTTTATCCTGTTGCATCTTCTGTCCTTGGCTCCAGTCCGACCGGTCTCGTCTCATTACATTTGACCGTTATGGACTTGAGACATTTATCGTGATTCTGTCCCTAAAGAAGCCAGATGCTGTAAATATGGCTGGTGATGATAATTATGAAATTATGGAAAAAAGCCCGTCAGTGAAGTGCGTCACATCACAATCCCAACACTCTGATTTCACTTCCAAACAGACTTTGCACAGCGTTTGTTGGAGTCAGTGCTCCACATGCGTTGACGTAAAACCAGCACATTTCAGTTTTGAAAAAGGATGTAAACACTCTAAAAGGCCTCCTATGTTAATGCACTAAAAGCAAACTGTCCATTATGATCAGCTGAATTGCATTTCCCAGTAAGATATTGGAAAAATGTTCATAATAATTGGTTTGTTATTAGCTGAAAGTTATTTTCTAATTGGTTCAAGTGAGTTTGAGATGTTCTGGTTGCCAATCTGTAAAATCCTGTTTCCATTGTTTCTTCTGTCCTGTTGGAGGGTTTTGGGCCTATGTGCACACAATCACAGGCGGGCTTAAACCCAACTGCTCGACATAGCGTTGATGACAAATGTGCCACATAAGCATTTCTCGTTCTCGTTCCAAGCAGTGACATTTTTCTGTCTCGCGGTCAGTGAACTGTGTTGGTTTCAGGACTCAAAAAAATAAAATAAAATCTCTGACCATAATGGTTCTTAAAAAGAAAAAAAATCTTTCCATGAGTTTGTTGCTTGTGTGCAGAAAAAGATGGGAAAGCATGTGGTTGTCGTGGGTTCATTCATCATGCTGGGAAAGGCAATTAGCTTGAAACTAATGAGCAGTTTAATGACTGCAGCAAAACAGTCGCAACTAGTGAAGTAAAAACGGATGGAGCCCACTTACAGCTAAAACCACAGAAAATCCCTTTTGAATGAGTACAATGGCAAAAGAGATGGTTAAGGAGGCAAAACGTAAGTATTTTCATCAATTTCATATCTATGGGGAAAACATAATCAATTTTGGGTCGTCTGATTTGTCGACTGCTTTCATTTTCTCCTCATCTTCACTCACTTCTCCTCATCTTCATGGGCGCCCAATAACAGCTGTGTTTATATCACAACCTGGTAAAAATCCAGTAATGATGACGTTGTTTCTGACCACAAACACAAAGCCATTTCAACTTACAATGAAATGCTGTGAAGTGTCTGGCCAATTTACATTTTTTTACTTCAGAAAAATGATATCTAATCAGTGTCGATCTCTCTGCTCTGCCTCCGAACTACAGCTCAGACCGGCTGATGGATGACACAATAAGGTAAACCTCAGCATCTGTCTTATGTGTGAACTCGTATTTTGCTTTACAAACCTCTCCCATCTTCCATAAGCTTTGACTAATATTGCATGTTTAAAATATTTTGCTGTTAGGGTTAGGCTGATTGTTTGCAAAAAGTCTTGGCTATATGAGAGAAATTACAGTCCAGAGAAAGAAAAATGACAATCTAAGGATATTTTTGGTTGGTGGAAGTGAGTAAAAAATGTTTATTACTACTCTTGGGGAATGATGAATTTCTGTTTTCAACTATGAGAAAACATTCAAAATATAGTTTTTGTCATTCATGCTGTTTAATGAATGGCAAAATACAAAGACTCAGCTTTGTATTTGAAGCTGAGGCAATGTCACAGTGTAAAACAGATTTACAATTTTACAAATAAAGACAAAATGATTTGAGTAGACGTTTTAAATTGGCATTAGCGTCTCGTGTTGGTGATCAGGGTGGCTAGCATAGCTAAAACAGCAGAAAATGTAGATCTTTACACAAACTGAGGAATCTAAAAGATTCCCACCATTTTCACGTTTAGCAAAAAAAGAAGCAAATCAGTGACACAATCTACCTTCCTGTTATGTCGTACTTGCTGCCTGAAAGAACCACGTTATAGAAACCTTGAACTTCTGTCACCTTTCTGACACTTCAGTGATGCTAGAAGGAGCTAGCTTTGAGTCTTCTACCTCAATTAGAAACATCTCAATTTAACTTTGTTGCCTTGCAAAATATATTGAAAATCACTGGCATGCATTAGAGAACAGTATAGTTTTAAAAAAATGCCAAGTTTTATTTTGAGTTTAGCAAGGCAACAATCCGTCTTCTTTGGATCTGGCCTAAAGTAAACCTGAGGCAGACAACATCTCCACTCTTTGCATTTAGTGTTTCCTTATTCTGAGTCTCTATTCTCATGAGGAGGTTTACACAGAGATCAGGGCTGGTCGAGGTTGCTGGAGTCAGCAAAGCGTTTCCTCCTGACTTAGGGGAACATGATCCCTAAAACACACCTCTAGGCCAACGCTGCGGACTGTACCTTCAGCAGTCTGCAGTCACAAGAGGGGCCGGGACCTCGCCCACCCGTACTCCTACTCATATCTCCTTCTGCACGCTGAAAATTTATGCTGACTGTGTTTTTTCATATCACTCGGTTACAACAAATATTTCAGGTAAACAACTGCAGTGATGTCATTGGGCTTATCTCCCTTCCTGCGGTGGGAGAGGTAGATTTTTATCCGGAAAATACTGAAATATTTATGTTAAACATTCGCCATGTCCAAAGTAATTAATAATGGCTGATAAATATAACTGTAAGTAACATTTGTCAAGGCTGGTCCACCAAACTCTAATGCATTAGTTAAGGATTCAAAGACTGGCTCAGTGTCTTCTATTGATCGCTGTGTATCTATCAGATGCCAAAGACTCTGGCTGAAACTTTTGCTCAGTTGCACTTTCGTCCTTTGAAACTTGCTGAAGTCCAGATTTGAGAGCAAGAGAGGCCCAAAATAGCAGTGGAACTCAAAAGTTTGTAGATCCATTAAGAAATCGGACCAAAATCAGAGAATTAATGCTTGATCGGCCTTCGCCATTGACCGGTGTGGTGGAAACTAAAAGATCTGTTGTCTCCTTTCTATCTGTGGTCTGTGGACAAGACACAGTCTGGAACTTGTACATCATTTTCCATGCAAAGGTTGTGTTAAAAAAAAACCAGTCTCTTCTACGAAGTGTTTTATAAATGAGACTTCTGATCTTTTTCAAATTGTCATTTATGTTCATTCAAGCTGCAAGAGGAAGCAGCATTTTCAGACCAGAACAGAAAAGCTAAAGGAGAAGTGCATGAAGGGTTTTGATTTTATGCAAATATTAGTATCTATATTTCTTAAAAGAACCTCAGAATCATCTAAGATCTGTTTTGGTAGGTCAAAGATTTCCTTATATCAAGGATAATACTTTTTTTTTTTTACATCTCTAAAGGCAAAAATTCACACTGGAATTCAATTTTGTGTTGTTTGCAGTGAAATGGCACTTTATTAAAATGTTGCAGTATTGCCTCTTGCTCATTTATCTTGTCTCTTTCTTCAGCATTGCAATGGCGACCAAGGAGAACATGACCTCACAGAGGGGCATGCTGAAATCCATACACAGCAGGGTGAACACTCTGGCCAGTATCCTTTACACTCCACACGGGTCTCCCTGTGTGTGCAGAAACACAAAGATGCTGCTGCTATTTAACAACCTGGTTTTTTTTGTTTTTCGTTTTAACTGAAAAGTAGAATTAATCAAATGTATTGAGCGACATTATGCACTGGTAGTACAGTGGGTTTTCATTTGATATCTTCTTTGACATTTTGACTCTCAGATCGTTTCCCAACTATCAACAGTCTCATCCAGCGAATCAATCTGCGAAAGAGAAGGGACTCGCTCATCCTCGGCACTGTGATCGGCGTCTGCACCATTCTCCTCCTGCTCTATGCTTTCCATTAACTTCCCCGGTCAGACGATTTCTAACAAGGCAGGACTCCTCTGCTCTTTGTAGCATATGAATCCTCACCTCCTCCCCAGAGACGACGCCCGGTGATCGAAGGACCACGGAGGATCCAGAGCAGAGAGACATTTCGCTAGTCCTGTTCTAGGACAGGACCAGATTTGGCCAACAAGTTCCCACTGAGCCAGCATTTAACAACGAGACCGATTTAGGGCTGGTAGTCGCTTCTTCTTCTTTGGAGACAAAAAGTACAAGTGAGACCAGTTAATTTTTGTTTGTGGACAAGCTTTGTGCTTTTTTTCCTAATAAGATCAGAGACTAAAGCTGTCTTGTAAGGAGGTCGAAGGATTTCTTTTTTTCTTTTTCGGTTATTTTTAATGATTTTGGGGAGTCATAATTCATTGTAAACTGTAAAATGTGAATTAATAAATTATTCATATCAGTATGTGTTTTAAAAACTGTGGAGTGAGTTAATTTTTATTTTGTTTTTTTAAGATGAGCCGTTTCTGATAAAGGTTTAGTACCAGGAGGTACAAACACATTCAATACTGTTCATTGTGACCCAACCTGGTCATAATGAAAGCCTGTTGGTTCACACAAAGATAAAAGTATAAAAACAATTAAGAATGTCATGCTATAGACTACACAACAAAAAAGATTTTCAGTTATTACAAAGTAGCAGTCTTTGAACCAAAGGACTGTGCGACTATGTATAAAAATGTACAAAATGTTCTATTTAAGCTTTAGAAACATGTAATGCTATGACGTTAGCGCAGACTCTTAACCTTTCCTGCCTAAATTTATTGGCAGTTCTTTATGAAATGTATTTTTTTTCTGACAAGCAGATGCTAAGTTAATTAAATTGGCAATTTAAATATAAATCTAGGTATGATGCTGATTGGCAACATTAGGCCAAATTTAGCTTTTTGATAATATAACAAATACTCAGTGCTTTTCTAGAATGTAGCTGATTTTATTAATGATAATGTTGCTGAAAAGGGAATTTGATTTGAATTACGGCATTACTTTCTCGTACATCGTTACAATTCAGAAACGCTACCTGGTCTTATTGTTTCTGTTATGTTGTTTATTTTGCCCTCATTAAAAGCAAGCCTATCTCACTAACATTCTCTATTCAATGTGAATGAATGTGAACTCTACTGCATGTACCAAGAGTTGCAGCTATAATTTTAAATAGAAGAGGGCTCTCTATGTAGACATGTAGATTAAAGAGGGCTGAATGCCCTCTTTAATCTACTAAAGCATACACCACACTTTTCAGATTTTTATCTTTAAAACAAGTTTAATTTTAAGTTGTTAGCTCACAAGTTGCTTGAATTTGTGTTGGTATATTGGATAAAACACCAATGAAATACCACAAAGTTAAATTACAGCTTCTATTCACCTCCATCAGATTCTTTGTAGATAGACCAGCTGAGGTATTACGAAAGGTTTTCACTCTATAGATGTCATTCACATCGTGACGGCCAGTTATTCAGGACGGTGCTCTTAAGAGGCAAACCGTGTACTGAAGCCAGCTTTGACATTTATACATGGATGTAAGATGACTGCGGAGGTGCAGCTCTTAAATATTTGAATGTGTTCGTGCTCCTGCATGCGTTCTGTCCCACCAGCCCCAGAGAAGATATTTGCCTGAAGCATTTCTGGTTTTGTGGCTTTCGTCACATGTCCAAGGCGATATTTATTGGTCAGTGTCTTTGTGGAGCATGGGGGACGTTTTATGGGCAGGTGGACAATCCCATGAGGGACAGGCTATGTATTCATAGCCATGAATTATATTTTTCTCTACTTCACTTTCTTCTGCCATCTGAATCTTTTGCAGTCATGATAAATATTGTTTATCAGAAACTGCTTCGTGTTCAGGGTTATATGCAATAAACGCAGCAGCTTTGCGCTGTACTCCAATCCATAGTAATGAGACTGCAGCTCAAGTAGTCTGCCATGGAGATATATTGGATTTAACATTAAAAAAACCCTCTTGCACCTTTCTTTCTGAGTCTGAAAAATGACCATGAAAATATTAACAGTAAAAGTTTTGTAACCATGGATCGGGCAGTTTGGTGAAAAAATGTTTTTATAGTTTCAAGGTTTTGTTGGATATTCATAATGCTTTGATCAAATTAAATGATAAGGCTGAATTTCAGTTTTCCATAAATGTAAAACATTCACATCTCTATTTTTCAATTTTCTGACACTCCTGCAGCACATAGTGGTCGGAGAATAATGTTGTGGGAAAGCCGTACTTCATCAGGGACAGAATAATCTGAGGGAGACTGAAAATAATCTGAGTGGGACAGAGGTCCACCTTTCAACAGGACAAGGAAATTAAACACACAGTGAAATGGTTTAGATCAAGGCATGTTGAGGTGCTAAAATGGTCCAGTCAAAGTCCATACCAAAGTCTAGGTCCACAGAAGGTAGGCAAAAATGGGCAAAAATATCCAAAGCTGGTAGAAACAAACCCCTTAAAGCAGAAAAATGTAGCTTTGATGTGCTATTTTTTATTCCACTTCACAATTATGCACTACTTTGTGTTGGTCTATCACATAAAATCCCATTAAAATATGAGTTCCTACACATTCTAACGATCTGATTAAAGTACAAACTTAAAAGAATGCTCCAGTTGTTTTGTCTCAATCCTTTATTAGTAAGGAAACGTTCACGAGTCAGCAAGTGAGCCACTGGTGGTGAGGTTGTAAAAAAACATTTTCTCAATAATTAAATGTTTGCAAATTAACGTTGTGATTTTCTGAACTGTCTAGTGTGATATTGTGGTACTGCAACAAGAAATATTTTATTTTTTATTTTACAGCTTTTTTAAAATCTCCACCAGGGGTTCCAGTGACTGCATAGGGAGCTGTATGCGTATAGCATTTGACATTTAAACTTACAGGCAGTCCAGGCATCCTTTAAATCTGGAAGTCATCATCAAAACACAAAACTCAGACCATGCATGGTAACATTTATTCCTCACATGCAAAAAGTACACCACAGAGGTGAGAACCATCACATACAATATAATATATAGAAAAAAAAACAAACAAAAAACAAACAAACAGTGATAATAGAGGTGAAAGGTGAACAGCTGGCTCCTAAACACCAGCACCACAGAAGAAGAAAATGCAAGTGAATCTGGAGCTGTGATCGGTAAACATGGGGAGTCTTTGGATTTTTGCTGCTTCTGGATGTTCGTATGGAGTATTATTATAATTATAATCATTTTTTCTGCACAGCTATAACTCAAGTCTGCAACTTGCATTGCTGATGTTCACTCGAGGACTTTGGATTGTATTAGCTGTATTGTTTCAATTGTAAAAAGCCCTTAAATGACCATTAGAATTCAGCAAATGGCATCCAGTTAAATGCATTTTAGTTTTAATGGGGCAAAAAAAAAAAAAAAAAAACTTTAACAGCTAAAGAAAAACAACTCTATTGAATAATGCATCATGATTCATGGATTTTTATCTGAGCTTTGGAGGATAAGCCTTTTCATATGTCAATGCAACATCTACATGACTCTAAACACAGTCATGAGTTTTCTCTTTAAGTGACGAACCCAGACAACGTGACGTGCCATGATTTTAAGCAAGTCTTTTTAAATGCTATTTATTCTTAGGCAAACTCGTAGACTTGCTCTTTTACAAAAATAAGTGCGTGTCAGGCTGCTTGGCCTTTTACATGCAAAGGTATTGCATATATAGTTTTCCATATAAATACATCACATAGCCATATAAGAAGAACGGTAACACGTCCAGTAAAAGAATGGATCTTAACAGTCAAAGTATAGCAATGTAAAATGTGTTAAAATAGTAAAAAAGACTCTGCAAAGATGAAAGGTCAGATGAAACTGGGGGAGAAGAGTGTTTGTAATAAAGGCTTGATTCATATATGGTGCAAGACGTGCTTTTAACTGTCCACAAGGACAAAATACACAAACACGGTTCAATGTGCAAACCTGTCCGTCCCTTAAGGACGGGAAACAAACAATAACAGTCTAAAAGAAGGCAGAGTATTGGGATGTCTACATTCAGGCATGCAGTTGGTCTCGCTTTTCTTAAGTTGGAAAACAAAATGATTCAAGACAAAAGAAAGAGTTTTTCTTTCACAAACCCTTAAAATTTACATCGATTTTTTTTTTCTTCTTTCCAATTGCTGACGAAGCAGCCATCCAGTCGGCATCAACAAACCCAGCAACATTTGGGATACAAACGTTTTATAAAATCAAAACTATCTATTCATTTATAGATCCCCTTACCTCAAATATATATATATTTTTTTCTTGTGTATACTTCGAGTGCAAGACGTTCATTTCGGATATATGAAGATTAAATGAGTCGTCTGAAGTTCAAAGACTGTATTTTAAAGGAGCCGACAGAGAAAAGTCCATCATTCATCTGCTTCACATTTACAAATCATCCTCTTCATGTTCAGAAGTCCATTGTCCTAACAGGAGAAACCATCCTCCTTTAATAATCACACAAATCCGCATTCGCTCCTTCCTCTCTTTTTCGAACTCAATTCAAAAGCAGGATATTCTGTCAGGCAAACGATACTGGGATCTAATGCATGCATCTTTCAGTGATATATATATACTTTTATTGGTTTACTTGTTGCACGACAGTCATTCATGACTCGTCTACATTTTTTGCTAACTCAAGTCAATCTTGATGCTGTAACTTCATGGCATAGAGTACGGAACCGTACTCCATATCTGTGGTTTGGCTTTGACGTCGTATTTTTATTTTCTCCGAGCTCCTCACGGTTGTTAGTTAAAAGCTGGAAAAGAAAGGAAGAGGGTGAAAAGAGAAAGAAGTGTTAAGTCAGTTCGTACTTGGCAAATGTGCTACAGAGGAGCAGGAGATGTATATACAATATTCTGCTGAAGCTCTAAACTACCTTTTATTTTTATTTGATGCAACTTTTGAGCCACACGGTCTGGTGATCTTTTCAACTAAAAGGCTCTTATGATCTTTTTCGTTGATGTTTTTTTTTTTTGTTGCCTTTTTGCTAACTTTTCTTTTTGTTTAGTCTTAACATTACAGAAAAACAATTTTATGAAGAGTCCTTCTTGCACATCTGAAATGCTTTCCCGTATTACTTCACATGTGATAATTTGCGAACTAATGTGTAATATGTGGGAATTATATTGTGTAGCAACATGTTAAAACATATAGATGGAGTCGTCATTGTCCTTGTCCACTTTCTACAAAAGAACAACAACAATTTTAAATGTGTGACTCAGTGTGAGGCATCCAAGTTAAAAAAGACAGCAAATAATGTCTTTCATTTGTGGAAATAATATTATGTTTCAGATCTCGCAATTTAATTTTCCAGAAACGTGTAAAGCATATTAGAAAACCTTGACGTGAAATGTTTTCTTATATTTCTCCAAAGAAAGAAATTATATCGTGCCGTTACATGTAAAACCTTCCAGTTGTACTCACGGGTGGGAATCATATTGTGTTTGAACATGTAAACACATGATTTGGACCTTACATAGTTGTATGCAAATGTCAAGCACACTTGGGAAAAGATTTCACATGTAATGTTTATCCAAATGGAATCTATATCACATGTGGGAAGGTTTGCTACATGTAAAATGTTTTCCAGTGCGATTCATTTAAATCTCTCGAACTAACTAACATTTTACTGTCGCCCCAATGATTTGATGTTGGGTTATGACAAGATCTCATCTCTAGTTTTTCTAGAGTTATTGCTGAAAACTCACATTGTTCCCACGGACAAAATATTGTGCAGTTTCTCAGTTTAATTTTCTAAGCTCAATGCAATTAGATGGGCTCTTCTTGATAGAAAAAGTGTTACCTATTGTTGTCTTTAAATTGTGCTAAGTGAACCTCATGCAATGATTAGATTGTGTTGGAGTGCTATTAGGCTCTGAAATATCTGTTTGTGTACCTGAAAAGTGAACTGTGGTGTAGACGACAATGATGAGCACTCCCAGGAAAATGGAGACGATGCTCAGCAGGCGAGCCAGTCGACCCAGCCTCCTGGCCCCGTCGACATCCCCGTTCTGAAGACTGTTTCTGGACTGGAACACACAAAAGCAAAAAACTTTCAATCCAACAATCCAACAATATCCTCGATTTATTAATCTGGTTGTTGACGCGAAACTTTCAGAACAAATAAAATATGAAAAAAACAAAAAAAAAAGAACTAAAAAAAAAGACTGAATGGATTGGATAAAGAGTTTCTGTGTATTTATTTGAGGCTTGAACTTTGAGTCATTTTAACACGTGAATATCCAAATCTAATCTCTACCACTGTAGTTCTGGCACAAGTTTTCTTCTAGGATCTTCTTGTGTTCAGTTCCAACCATCTCCATATCAAGTCTGACTCTATGTAAAAACACGTCTGCACTGCATGATGATGTCATTCCCATCTGTCTTGGCAATGCGGGACTGCATCTATAAATCGGTCAAGGTGATCAGTGATCGGCCAATACTTACATATGAGAATGATCTTATCCACAGATATTATCTACCAAAGGCCTAAAAATCAGCCACTGTTCTCTGTTGCTTTGCTAAGGGTGAAGTTTGACTGACAGACCCACCCATAAGCTCATATCTACATGCTCACAGTAAACAACAGTCACCCCGCTATTACCAATTGGTGAATTACTTGCTATGTTTAGCAACATTTCAGGTGAAAAAAATCGATATCGGCCAAAACTGGAATCAACAGGTCAGGCTTTTTAAAGATTGATTATCTCTGATTGGCCAGAAAACTCCAATCAGCGAACCTCTACATGGTAGGATTATTCATGCATTTCCTAGACACTGCACACATTTTGTCTACATGTTGGAGTCTTTCGACAAACTAAAGCTCACATAGAGTTTACCTATGTAAAATCCAGGGAAGTTAACTACACCTTCTCTTCAATAGTTTCACATTAAAGTATTAAGCACTTTGATTTCCATCTTTAGAGAACAAGAGAAAATGGCAGTCCTGCAGTGCAACACTGTGGAGCTCTTTAATTCGTCCACTACCCTTTAAGGGTGCGATGGCAATAAAAAAACTATTCCCAGCTGTCACTGGTGAAATGGTCTTTTTCAGACTGGCATTTCGGGACTGATGGAGGATTGTGCCGTGCAGAGCCAATCGGAACAGAAGAGAGCACAACACAGCGAAGGTGCTGTAATTCATTTTTATGCTGTATGTATATCGCTTTATTTTCACCACAGACGCAGAGACAGGGTGATTTATGTGTATGCTTGTGAGACATGATGAATGGGAAGCCTCAAGTCCTCGCTCTGCAGTTTCATTTGGGAGTCTTAAAACAGAAAAGCTTGCATGTGTAATTTCTCTGCCTTTCTTTCCTTCTTATTGTATCGTCTGCTAGTTTCTGTAGAGTCAGGAATACCATGTTCATTTCAAACGAAATGCATTAATCTCATGCATGCTCATGCCACTTGTAAATGGATGCACACTTTCATTAACAAGTGTTTTTGGTAATGTTTTTCGTCTATTATTAGCTTACCATTAAATCAACATTAAATTCACATAAAATAACCCCATGGATCTTTTCTGTTTGAAATAATCTGAAATTATGAAAATAGTCCAAAAGAAAATTATTGAAAATAAAAAATCATCATGAAAGAAAATCATAAACAATACTGCCCTGAAGATTTACTGGCATCTCCGGTGAAGATGTAAAAAAAAGCCTTATGAAATAAAACTTATGTAGCGCTTTTCAACCCTCTCAGGGTTTCCCAAAGATGCTTTACAATGAAATCAGTCATTTCCATTAACATGCCGATAATGGCAAGCTATATGATTGTAGCCACAGCTGCCCTGGGGCAGTATCACAGAAAGACACAACGAGAGAGAGGGAATTGAACCGGCAACCCACTGATTGCAGGGCGAACGCTTACCACTGTCACCGCGGAGTCAATCGATTCTTTCTTTTGCAAGAAAAAAGAATAGATTTCTTTCTTCACCAGATTTATGCAAAAATGAACCATTTTTGCATAAAATTATGTGTTTCATTAATTAGCATCACTGCTGTTAATACTTTCTACAGTCGGGACAGAACATAAACTTTTATAACATTTCACAGCGTAGCAATCATGATGTGGAATCTCTTTCCTTCAACAACAACTAAAAGCCAACTCAGGTAATGTGCATTAAAAATGGACTCTGGTGGGCCGCAACTTTTGGAGTTAACAACAACAGAAAAGTGTCATTTCAACTTTTAGACAGTTGAAGCACCCGACCACAGAGCAAAGTCATGAGGTTAAATTAAACATGAAATGTCACATTTCAGAGCTTCCACATGAAGACTTTCTTCTCTGATCAATTCTTAGGAACGGTTCATACAGGCTTGTCTTTGCAACACATCAGGAAACAGAAACGTTCCTCCCCCTCATCTTTATTAAATTACACAGCTTTTTTTTTTTTTGTTTGTAAGTCAATTTCAAAGATAAAGTGCTGTTAAAACACTGGTTGAACAGTAATGCATGTTTTGCCTTTGCCTCTTTCAGTTTAAGAAAAACCTTTTTTTTTTTTGTTGCTTTTCTTAATGACACTCAAGACTGTGAGTGTTGTCTCTCTTCAGTTAATTGACACTTGAGTCTACAGAGCTGGGATCGGCTCAGCGTTAGATAGGATTACACTGCAGAAGGACAGGGAGATAAAAGGGCTTGATGAAGTAGCTCCTGCAGGCCTGTGGAGGTGGGGGTTCCCACCACTCTGACGATGCTGGCAAGCCGGCATAAATCACTGCACTGGAAATGCTGACCGGTGTTTATGCCTTCAGCTATTTTCAATTAAAATTTGTACATTTTGCACATGCTTTATTTGAACTCCTTTCAATTCTATGTTTTCTTCTTGCTACCAACAATACTGAGTCTGATGATGCTGAAATAAAAATCAGTTGTCCCAGTGAGATTTTCTTCAAATGTTCTTATTAGCATCTTTTTATCTAAAGCCACAGTTTGCTGAGTTGTAACAAATAATTAAAATGACCTCGTTGCTCAGAGGAAGCAGTCAGGAGAAGGGTACAAAAAATGGTCACATTAAAGTGCAACTAGCAATTGGAGGAAACACTTTCTACTACTTATTTCTCATACAGTTCTTAGTGGATTTAAAAGTATGTTTTCGGTCATTGTCGTGTCACAGATTTCAGTTCTGCTTCAGTTTTATTTATTCATGTTTTTTTACAGAGGGGTCAACATTTCCAACATACAGCCTCTGATGGAGGCTCTGAGGTTTCCAAATCTTGGAAGCCTTCCCTTCGTCACCCTGCAGTGATATATTTGGTTCATGCCAAACACATCCTCTGTTCTGGTGTCCACATTATTCAGTTTTAGTCGTCTATGTAAAGAACAAAAGGCCAGAATTCCTCGTCTTTTTCTGTGTTAACATTGACAAATTGGCCTTCAAGTTTTCTTAGAGATCAAAGGGTTCCTCTTTCTGATTGTAGATTGTAGATGCAACACACAAACACACAAAAAGGCCTAAAACGTTCTTAGGCCTTTTTGGTAACTTCTTTTAGCATCTTGCAGTCGGCTCTCAGAATGGATTGTCTTTTAATAGCCTATCTTTTAATAATCAAATACACACACACGCAGACACACACAGTTTGAACACTTTAAATCAACCTGTCCACTGTCACATTCCTTTGGAACAGAGCAGCTATTTTGAATAACTGCACAGTACTGTGCTAACTCTGCAGTATTTTTATTCTTTATTCTGTTTTTAGATATTTTATATTCTACCTTTGTGTGAATCTACTTCATTTGGTTGCCTGTGACTTGTCACTGTTGTGTGACAATAGAGGAATTTCTATTCTATTCTATTCTATTCTATTCTCTATGATGTTACCATTGTGTTCACTTTCCTGTGGTATGTTCACACTTCGGCATTCCATCACACGGTGTCCTATTTTGTTCACATGACTGCATAAAGTGCCAAGATGTTAACAGACCAAAAATAAATATCACTACTATTTTATTTGATTAATTTTCCCCAATTAATGTTTTTTGTTTGAAATGTAAATACCACCACATAAAACGTAAAAAAAAACCACCAAAAAAAAAACAACAAAAAAACCTGAAAATGATGTATTATGATGTATTACACTCATTCCTGACAGTATGAAATTTGAACAGGACTGTGTATACTTTATAGATCAACTCTAAAGTGTGTGCGTGTGTGTGTGTGTGTGTGTGTGTGTGTGTGTGAGTTTTCTTTTTTTTTTCTCCCATCCTTTGCATGCAGAGACACACTCGTGTCTCACCTCTATGACTGTGATTAGAAGCTACGGTACAAACTCCTGGTAGAACCGGTATTGATCTGGACTCGCATCACAAAGGAGAGCAGCATCAGCACCCTGAATCAATGCAAGTCTCTTTCAGAAAACGCTGCTTATTCATCCTGCTTAGAGAAAACACGTCAATGGAATAAGGAAGATTTACGGACACAGTAACACTTCCTCTCAGCCATGACAAAATGCAGGAAAAAAAAAACAACACAAGGGAAGGCTTTTGTCTAAGCATTCTTTTTTAGGATATATGTTTTCCTGCTTGATTAATATCTTTATTGATTAAAATAAAGGCACAACTGGGGATATTGGTTTTCACAATGTGAAATCCTGCCCTTAAAATGCCTCGATTTCTCCCTGTGTGTTCACACTCGGCGCACTCCACAGTCTCTCGTGTTCAAGCGCAGGAAGGTGGAGGCTGGTGAGGCAGTAAGTGCTCTGTTTTTTCTGTCTCTCATCATGAATAATGAAGAACTCCCAGCAGCCTGGTGAGAAGGAAAACTGTACAAAAGAAACCCTTTTTGATTATATGACAACGTCACACAGCACATCTCCATGTGGAATCATTATTCAGTATAAAATATGATTTATTTGCATATTTTTACAGTGGAACATAAACTTTACTTTAGGTATATAATGTTTTTTTTTTATGTTTATGGTGAATTGCACTGTAAGGATAGTTCTCATAGAGAAATTGAGCCTACATAATGTGTTAATCTTTTTTGTTTAAAACATTCTTATCTGGTTATTTGAGTCTTGAAGATCTCTGAGCTGCTAACAGGAGGTCTTTTTTTCTTCTTTTTTATTTCTGCCTTTTTACACCAGACTCACCATTAAAGTTTTAAACCTCTTAACACGGTCAGATGATCAAATGTGTCAGATCCGTAAAGGCGCTGCTCTTATTGCTGCAGCTGTAAGATGCCTTGTAGCTGCTGAGAAAGCTTGTACATTTACTTTGCTCCTGTGGTTTAGCTTCTGAGGTCAACGTACAACTTTTTTTTTAGGAAAAAAGTTTGGGATTTTGAAAGGCAGGAGATTTCTCTGTTCGCATCCTTCTTTAGAATATATCCAGACTGACTTACTTCCAAGGCTGAAGCCAAGAGCAGCAGAATCCTGCTGTATTTAAACAACCCCAACCCCACAAATGTAACTTAAGTTTATTCAAACAGTTTTATTATCTTTAAACTGTTATCACTTTTGAAATGGGTGGTGATTTATGTTGCAACAAATTCTTATATATCTGGGACATGGAGATGGGAGGCTTGAACCTCTGATATGCTTAAACATGCACTGAAAAAACACATTAAAACTTTCGGATCAGATTAACCAATATAACCTAAGGCAGTGTAAACAGACAGACTGTATAAAGTCTGGTTGATTTAAACTTCTGTAATCTTTGAACTTTTCACACCACTTCACTTTTATGTCACTAATTCTCCAGAAATGTTACATTATTCCCGTTTTCCATTTAGTGCATAAATATTCCAGAGGATTTTAGAGGAATCTATTGTCCCTTTACATTTAGTTTAAAAGGAAGCGAGAAAGGAAGGAAGAGAAGAAGGAAGGAAACACCAACGAGCTTCATGTGTGCAGCTCACAGAGGTTCATTTGATGAGAGTTTAGAATATTTTATGATACGTTATAACAAAATGTTCCACCATAAAGTATAGACATTTAAATTTAACAGATGTGGCTTTACTTTGAGCCCGTTAAAGGTTTGAATTTACGAGTGCACAATTACGCAATCTGGTCAAATGAATGACTGTGATTTAATACTATTGACAAATATGTGAAATATTAATTTAAATATGGTGTCATCCTTAGATATTTTATTGGAGCACAGTCAAAAAGTGCATTTCGACAGAGTCACCATACAAACATGACTCAGTAACAGATGTTCTGTTTCCACGAAGGATATGCAAATGTTTTACCAAAGTCAAAGAGTTTAAAAAGTTTTTCTACCAAATGGTAAATAAAGGAATGAAAAAAAAAATCTCTCTCCTTAATCTGCAGTTTTTAAAAAAAGAAATCAGATTAGAAATCATAACTACCATGAACCAGTAAAGATATGTTACACATGTTTTATTTACAGTAGATGCAAATATCTTGTCATTTGTGACAGGATGAGTACATCGTCATAGAAAAAAGCTGAACACAAAAAGAATTTAACTTGTTTCTTCATTTGGCTTTTCACTTTGTGGAGCTCAAAATCTCAAAAATACTGCTTTGCAAAGCTGCCATTTTGCAACTGCTAATAAGAAGTAATTTACCTACCCACACATGCATTATGCACAAACACAGTCACTCCTCTGGTGCAACATATGCAAGTCCATATTTTACAGGCAAATCTGCAGAGCATGCAGTAATCTTGCTGCAGTTTAGACATTTACATTATCGGGATGGTCTAGTAAAAAAAAAAGAAAAAGAAGAAAACCTCTCATCTCTGCCTCTGTGTAATTGGCTGCGTGTCTCCCAGGCTTGGCTTTCCGCACCAGAGCATCTTTCAGGAATCTAGGATGTCGTTTTATAAGAAAGCAGCATTTACATTTCTCTCTTTCAGAATAATTTCTGAAAAACACTGAAATTCAACCCTGTTTGTTTTTGTTGGATTCCTTGAAACTAAATGTTTAAACTTACTCCCTATTTAGTAGATACTCTGAGTGTGCTTACTCGTTAAATTTAACAAGTTCTTAACGAGTCTGTGAGTCAATACAATAAACCTGGCAATGAAAGAAAAGTCCCTCCCTTACCGGCTCACATCAATGCTGATGACTGCATTATACTGATGATAACCTGCAAGACTGATGAGCTTTGCAGGAAACTGGTTTGATACAAGTGGGTGCATATTAGAAAAAAACAATAACGCAATGAGTGAAAATGGCAGACGTGGTCAAGATAGGTAAATTTTGAACTTAAGTTTTAAACAAATAATATTTTCCCCTGCTAGTCAAGCCAAATGCATTTGTAGAGCACATGAATCAGCAACAAGGCAAATCAAAATGCTTTACTTGATAAAAACAAGCAATGACTCAATAATGAAACAAGCAACCAACACTATGTTTTGTCAAATGCCATAATCAAATATACATCAGTTAATTAATTAGTTAATTAATTAATTTTCCAATTATTCTAAACAATATATATATTTTTTATTGTGATTTGAATTTTTTATTTCAGGAATTTTTTGGCTCTATTGGTCTTTCTTCGAAGGGAACGACAGGACTCGAACGAGTGGCTGTAAAGAAAGTTGGAAAAAAAATGTTGAAATCTCTCACTAGTATGGGATTCAGCAAACGATAATGCCAAATAATTTGAATTGATTTTGGTATACCTAGCTGACCTAAAAAGGAAACGTTCAGTGTGTGTTAACGTCAACATGTGGAATGAACAAAGGGCTTTGTGTCTTTTTAAAAAGCGCACGTAAGAATCTGGTTTCATCTGTAATTATCTGCATCTAACGCAACAGAAAACCTCTTAGCATGACTTTAAGCAGGATCCAGGACAGCTCATTGCACCGGCAGAGCATTTCAAATCAAGTCAGCTCTTTAAAAGCACCTGCTTCTTCATTCGTTATTCTTCTTCTTTCTATTTTTTTACTGTTTTAGAGTCCAGACACGTTCCTTCGACTTCCCGTCATTGCTACTACTATAAAGTTTCTCTGTTACTCTTCAGCCATGGGGATTTCAAAACAAAGCGGTGAGCTTGCATTATGAGGCTTTACCTTGTGGTTTGGGCCACATTACTGTTCATTTGATGTGTTAGCCTGCTCTGACTCACTTGCACTTATATCTGACATCAGTGCAATTTCTCAGTCTCAGTTTTTTTTTTCTAATCAAGTGATAGAAACTACTTTATGGCCATTTGCTGTCTCTCTCACACCCATCTGCCCTTGATGTTTTGATCTTCCTTGGGAAGCCTGTATCTCCTTTCTCATTCCCTCAGAAAAGAGAGGATGCTGACGGCCGCCACAGAGCTGGCTAACTGCAGCAATCTGCCCTCTGCACAGAAACTAAATTGACTTCTCTCACCATTAATTGAGTTAGCGGCCATCTCCAGTTTCTACCTCCTTCGCTTTTCCTTCTTCTTGCCCTCTGTCAAAGCTTCTCCTTCTCAGTACTTTCCCCATGAAACAGACTTGTGGATGTCAGTAGGTTTGTCATGACAGCTTGGGGAAATGCAGTGCATGCTGCCTAATATTGCTTTAGTGTGTAGTGGCCACATGAGTGACATTAAGGAACTAATGGGTTTCCTCCATTGATTTTGCTTTGTTCTTCCATGCATCTGAATTTGGCTTCACCACAGTCGGAGAAGTAAAAAGAAAGATATTGTTCAGCGGCTTCAAATACCGACATGACAGAATTACGACAGATGGCGGTGTGAAATGTGTGTTTGTGGGAATCCAGAAAGCTTGAATGAAAAGCAAAACTGGAATTGGTGTTTGGGTCAGTTTTTCCTTTTCACGTTGAGTGACTATTGTCTCCCATGGAGGCTAAAGCTAATGGCTCGGATTGCTAAGTGCTCTGATACATAACAATTTATTCCATGATTTCAAGTAAAGCATGAAAAAATCTAAGAGTTTATATCATCCATCCATCCATCCATCCATCCATCCATCCATCCATCCATCCATCCATCCATCCATCCATCCATCCATCCATCCATCCATCCATCCATCCATCCATCCATCCATCCATCCATCCATCCATCCATCAGTAGCTCATATGAACTGATATCAGTTCTAATATGTATTTTTTACCTGCAAACCTGAATTTTACATCTAATTGAGCTTGTTAGTTTTTCTATCAGTAGCTTACAAAATGGAGATGGCTGAGGAAGTGCACATAAATGACACTCATGAAAGGTAGAGGTTCATACCTGGTGAGGCACTGACTTGATCATAATCAGGTTTACAAATATAGACCCCCTGCATGTTCTTGTTTACATAAGGAAATTTCGCACATGCGGACAACGCTGGAAGACCCCCCCCCCCCCCCCCGATTCTTTTACATGTCATGCATAGCCGATTACAAAATAAAAAGTTGTTCTAAAAAAATAACACTGACTGCATCATGCAGAGATTTCAAGTGAAAACATCTGGAGAAGAGGGGAATATACTGACTATAATAAACTAAACTGGTAACTTAAGGTGATGTTGAACTCATGCTGTAGAGATTTGTACACCTGGTCTTTACTGTAATAAATGGAACAAGCACTGAGGTATTTACACTCCTTCATTACTTCCAATTCTTGTTTTAGGGTTCTCTGCCATTCTCTTTCAACCACAAGTGTTTTCATGGACCTGCTGTGAAAGCTGTGAGAGCAGGTTGGCATTTTTTTTTAAACAACCAAAATGATCAAGCAAATAAAAAAATAAAATAAAATAGAACATAAAAATGCATGTCAGACGATTAAATAAAACGTCAAGATGGCAAAGCCCCATTGCTACAAATACGTTTGCTGAAGAGGTTTCAATTGTTCTTCAATAGACAGACAGTGAAGTTGGAACTTCAAACATAAACCACAGAAATGAGAAAGATGGTGGTCACATCAGTGTGTGACCTATTTATTTCACCCAGAGTCAATCAATCAATCAATCAATCAATCAATCAATCAATCAATCAATCAATCAATCAATCAATCAATCAATCAATCAAAACATGAATATAAAGACACATACATGTACAATAAAGAAAATTGACTAAATGTAAAGAGCAGCTAAAAGAGTCAAGGGAAAAGGCTTAATAATAAGAAGAGACTTAAAACCGTTCAAAGTGTCATATTTACAAAAAGAGGAAGATTGTTTCAGAGTTTGTGAATTCTCTCTCATCGGCTCACAAGAACATCTGGAACATCCGCAGCTCACACACATTAAAAGACCAACGATTATGCTGAATGGAAACTTTCATTGAGACAGGTGTTTCCATCAATGAACCAGAAGCACCTGGTTTACAGACCAATCAGACCAATGATATGGGGCGGGCAGACTGACCTTTGAACCATAATCATTAATAAACTTGTGGGCTGACATCAAAGATGTTGTTTCTGGGATAATACAGATACATTTTTAGTAACTTGTTCAGTGATCTTGAGCCAGAAGCTGGTAACAACCAGATGTTAGTTAATCATTCAATGAAAATGAATGGCTTTTCATCAGATACACTAAGTGTTTCAGTTGGCTAAGACTACAGAACTGTTTCTTCTTAATTAATTTCTACAAGTTCATTAAAAGCACTAAGTAAATATTTCTTCACATGCTGTTAGTAATGCATGTGAAAGTGTTAAGAAAACATTGTAGTCTCACTTTTCTCACTTTAAAAATCAAAACAAAACACATTGTTTCAGATAAAGAAACTTAAATCTGAGAAGTGACTCCAAGACTTTCTGAATGAAAACTTAACAATATCAAGAATTGGTCAGCTACTCCAAGATCAGTGAAGGTTCGGCTTCATTTCTGTGGCAGTTTTTGACCGCAAAAAGTCCAACTCACCATAACAGAGTACACCAACGCGACAATGCTGACGGGCCACACGGGGCAGAAGCAGGACAGGATGACCAGGATGAGGTAATCCTTGGGCTTGGGGGTCTCCGGCACGGTGGCGTTCCCGGTGGAGGAGCGGCTCAGGCTGGCCCTGGACGGGGAGAGGGGGGCGGCGGCGGACAGCTGCCCGATGGAGCCCGACCTCATGGCGACGCTGTGGCCGTTCTGATCGGCCTCCAGGGCCTTGCCGCCGGCCGCGTTGGCTGTGAAGGAGGTGGACATTTTCATGCCGGCGGCCCCGGGCTCGGTGGTCACCGTCAGGAGTTTCTCCGTCTCCTGTAGGTCCGCGGGCGGGGCGCCTCCTCCGCCCTCGCTGCCCAGGGTGGACTTCAGGAAGTCGGTGTCGGTGTTGATGGCCATGATCCGCTCCCGGTTTTTATATCAAGGGATTATGAGAGAAAACGTGATGAGCAGACTGGGAGCTTGTTATGAGGCGGAGCGCGTCCACGTTCCTTAACAGAAACCAGGCTTTGTGACTGACTTTAAACAAGGGATTCCTCCTGGTGTTTCTGGGCTTTACGAGCTCAGGTGTGACAGAGACACCCGCCACAAATGAAATCAATCAGATGAAAGCAAATGATTCCTCCTCCTAAACCAGCATTCTTCTCCTTCATCACCATTCGTTGTTGGAGTTATTTCCAAAGAGCTTCCTCTTGTCTCCTCTTCTCTCTGATACATCCACCTATCCCGCTTGGATCCAGTCCCACCACGACGCCTCAATTTGTTTGTTTATTTATTTTTTAAAAAGTGCTTCTAAGTCTTTTTCTTTCTGTCTTTTCTCTTCTGTTTTCTTTATTTTCTTCCCCACCAAAGAAAAGCAGATGTTTATCTCAGACCGGTCCCAGAGAGTCCCTGTCCTGCTCTCTCTCTCTCTCTCTATTTCTCTCTATATCTCTCTCTCTCGCTCTACGCTGCAGAGGCGCTTCACTCCACTCGGGACCTTGTCAGCTCGCCCTGTTTGTTCAGGAGACTTCCGGGAGATGAGTTCAAAATAAAATATTTATTTATTTATTTATTTATTTATTTATTTATTTATTTATTTATTTATTTATTTATGCACGAAATGACGACATCTCGCAATGTTTTGACTAAAAATGATGCGTGCATATTTTCAGTTCGCCACCGAATCAGACTTTGAACTTAACTGTAAAGTGTGAAACAGATGAAGTGTTTTTAAAAGCTAACTAGTTAAGCTTTTAACTAGTTAACTAGATAATACATGCACACAAGCATGCATAAATAAATGCATTTCTTTTTTCCCAAATGAAATTTTAGTTTAGGCAACTGTAGTGACTAAGTTATTAATATGTTCACTTTGATAGATAGATAGATAGATAGATAGATAGATAGATAGATAGATAGATAGATAGATAGATAGATAGATAGATAGATAGATGTGGTATCAGAGAGTGTTAATAATTGTATTGTTCCTATAAGATCCTCTTAGTTCCCTCTTAAAACTTAACAAAAAGAATGAAGCATTTCAGGCTCATGTTGCTTTTATTCTGGACCCATTAATTGCCTGTTTTCCGGTGTGGACCTCGTACTTTCTCGCCAACTTGTCTTCCGTAGAAAGAAGGGAAGACGCAGGAGGGGGAGGAAAGGGGGGGCTGACCCCCCACCCCCTTCCTCTTCTCCTCCTCTTCCTCCTCCTCCCTTTCTCCTCTCCCTCCCAGCATCAGCACCACTGGTTTATGGAGGGAGGCCAGCAGCAGGATTGTGCTGCTATGCAGTTCTCTCCTGCAGTTCAATGTTCCGGCCAGCTCTCCAACAGACAGGCTGGACTCCCGTGTCATCAATCAGCTTCTTCTGAGTGGACTTTAGAAACGGCCCAGAGAAATTGACGTGAACGATGTTGTGATTCAACAACATATATATGCTGCTGAAGATGAAAAGGGGTATTTAGATCAGACTAACTGAACCTTGACCCGCACGTCATGCCGAAGCGTAGTCTCATTCTTCCTTTTGTCTTGGTGCGCGGTGGCGACGCGCTCCTTTTTAATGCCTGCGCCAACAGATTACGACGCACGACGCTGCATGATCCCCAGCTTCATTTCTCCGGGCGCATGACGCACTCCTCCCTTTGGATGAAAGGGGATTCCCCAAATGAAACTCGGCTCTCAGTTGACTGTCGAATGTTAAACGAACACATTTTATTTTTTTATATATATTTATTTTTTCTTTTTTAACCACAGAAATTGTGCAACTTGGTTTCCATCGAGCTTGCTGCATCACATGGCATCGTTGTGCTGCAGATGTGATCACAGAACAGCGCAGGATCAAACAGCTCGTCGCTGAAGCGCCACCAGCCGCCGGTTCTTTGTAAGACGTGAAGAAAAGCGGCCGACTATCGGGAAAATCTCTCACCCAAAGTTCAGGTGGACATGGGTTTAATTTGCAGCCATGGCGCCCTCCTGTGGTGAGGCAATGTGTGTGCAACTCCAAGACAAAGATTTGTGTGGATAGATGGATAAACGACCTATTTGTAGGTAGATTTACAGCTTGTAGAAGTCCACGGTTAATACACCTCTTTTGCAGGATGTTGCATTACTGTCTTTGTAAAGGAAACCTATTTGGTTATTCAATTTACCTCATATCCCCAGTGTGATGTTTTTTAGGTTTTCGTAACCCTAAGTAAAAATAACCTGGACTCAGCCCTAAATTGAGACGATTGCTCTCAGTTTAAGTTGAAAGATGAATCTGACTGATCCAAATCCACGTTTTAAGACATCATTTATGTTGTCGTTTGAAATACATCTGACCCACAGAGGTCAGGAGTTCATTCCCAGATCTTGTTTATGGTTAATTTGAGCTTTCCCTGTGATTTTATAGTTTCTGTGAAACCTTATCTGTTACATCTAAATTTTCAACGCTTCTCTTAAATTTCAATTTATTTATAAACATTTAAAAAAAAAATAAAGCAATAAAACATCTGAGATATCAAAGTGTGGTATAATTTATTGAGTTTTCATGGTATTGCACAACAGTTTGAGAAATACGCACTTTCTAAGACAAATTGTGTTACTCATCTTATATAAAGGGCTTGGGGCTTATTAACTGCAGCATTTGGTATACATGTTTAAATCTCTTTGGACACAAAAATAGAAACAGCTTTTGTTTTTCTTAAATGGTCGGTACCTGCAGACCTACAGAGCTCCTGTGGCGTTGAGGTCAGTGTTCACTTTTTTATGAAAGCAGTTGCATTTTTAGTCTCTGGGTCAAAACATGCCTTTGTACTTGTTCCTGTCCTCCTGGTTCTTCTCCTCCATGCGCATGTTGAGCACTGCCAGCTCTTTCTTCACGGACTTCTTCATTCCGGGGTCGAGGTCCAGCACCTTGCTGAAGTCCTGCCGGGCCTCTGCCTCGTTCCATACTTCCTTGTGAGCTTTCCCTCGCAGGTAGAATGCCTTCGCGACGCCTGCAGGTAGAATTTGGTACACAAAGTACATTAAAAGTTGGAATAAAACCTTCCCCTTTGACGTTTTCATACTTCTTGAGTTCGATATATTCTATTGGGAATATTAGCATTGCAGTGACTTGGACAAGTGACACATTATTGGAAAGTGGAAGTAATGTTTGTTGTTTTCAGCACCTTTTGTAAATATAGATCTGAAAGTCTGGCGTCTCTGGGTCAATACCTTTCGGAAGTTTCTCTGATTAATGCCCAGTTGGCCTGATTCTTCAGTTTAGATGGGCTGCCAGGTCTTGATACGTTCGTAGCTCTGGTATAATCTTTTCAGATGGTCGATTGTGCAAAGCGCTGTGTATTTTTTTTAAAGTTTGGAATAGTGAACTGCAACACTGGAAAACAGGTTTTCTCTTTTTGTTCTTAATAAGGTAAAGTTAGACACATAATGAATGATAGTTTCCTGTATTTACAGTTTCCTCAAAGCTGTGAACCCATCACTAAGTTTCAACTTTGCAGTTTGGCGCCTATAACCTAAAGTTACTCCACAACTTTCTTGGTTTTCATGATGCTGTTTTGTTCAGTTCTGTTCTCTTTCAAGTTTCTGACAACTTCACAGAACAAATGGCTTCATACAGAGATTACATCACACACAGGTGGACTCTGTTTACTATGTTGTGGTTCTATGAAGGAAACTGGTTGAGCTAGATTTTATTTTCTTGTATTAAATGATAAAGTACAAATGTAATATTTTAAAGATTTTTTTCTTGTTGTAAAAAATCTTTGAAAATCATTATTCTCCCTGAACCGCATCATTTTGCTGTTGATTTCAGTTTTTCACGTAAAATACCAATAAAATACACTGAAGTTTGTTGTGACAAAATGTTACAGAAGTTCGTTTATTTCTGCTCACAGCTGTGTCCATGTACAAACCTCTATATAAAGCTTTCCCACAATGCAGCAGTGGGAGTAAGCTTTCATAAATGGGGTTGAGACTTTTGTCATTTCAAACCTGGATGCTGGTTGATGATATCCGTGGTGTGCTCGATGACCTCGTAGTACTCCTCCATGCGGAGCAGACACTGGCAGTAGTTGAGCGTTAAAGTGTTTGCCATCTTCTCAAGCTTCAGCCATGGAACATCCCAGGCTTTTTCCTGAAGAGAAAAATACGATCGCAGTGGAAAGATGGGCAAAACACAACTCAGGTTTATGAAAGTAACAAAACTGACTTGCTATTTATCAGGGGTGGCTACCTTGGTCTGCACATTCTTGATGCAGATTATAGCTTCTTTGTATTTCTGCGTGGCCTCCTGGTAGTGTCCCTGTTTGTACAGCTTGTTTCCTTGGCCGTGCAGCACAGGAACGACCTTCAGCCTCTCCTCGTCGCTCAGGGCCCATGACTCCCTGTTGTACTCACTGGGCTGCTGCACCTGCCCATCACGTACACACACAGGAAGTTTCATTTCTGATTTAATACGATAAAATTAATCTTTTTTTTATTTTGTTAGGTAATGGATTCAGCACAGTAATAATTCTTTTCTGACCCTCAGCAGCTCCAGGACAAAGTAGAGTGGCTTTGGCTCCTTCATCAGCTCATCCAGGTCGTCGTAGCCCAGGCTGTGGTATGCAAACATGTTGGCCATACCACATGTGTGGACCTGCCACTCTACTGGGTCTTTGCCCTCGGCGATGCGTCGCATACTTTTGGACACCAGTGGGTAAACACCGGTGTGCTAGAGAGGAGAGACGATTACAAGATAGACCCTGTGAGGGATTCCAGATTTTCAGCATTAGCGCAACAACATTGACCTTATAATAGCTTTTTATTTTACTGGCCAACACTTTGCTCCTGAAAATATGTCTGCAAAAACATTTTGGGATTAAAGTTTTGCTTTTGTTTTTGGTCATGCATCACGATCAAAACAAACAAAAAAAATGCTTTTGTAAATTCAAAAGGGAAAGGTCACAAGGGTCATTATATTTCCTAAATGAAGGTGACATGGGCAATACTGTTTTATGAACGAAAAAATTTTAATATTTTAAAAAAGTGCAATATTTCTTGCCAACCATCTCTGAAAGTGAAATCTTTACATTGTGTATAATCATCAGATATATGATGATGCAACTGTTTCTTGTAATTTTGGTGTTTATGGCTTACAGAAAATAAAAACCCCAAGTGTCTCAGACAATTAGAATACTGTGAAGAAGATCACTGATGAAAACTTGGGATGTCACAACCAGTCAATCAAAACAACTGCAAAGGTTTCCTGAGCCTCTGAACAGTCTCTTCCTCTGGGTCAGTAGGCCACGCCATCATGGGGAAGACTGCTGACAGGACAGATGTCCAGAAGACAGTCATCAACACATTTCACTAGGAGTGTAAGACACAAAATGTCATTGCTGAAGAAGGTGGATGTTCACAGAGTTCTGTACCTAAGCATGTTCATGGAAAATGTAGCGGAAGGAAGAAGTGTGAGAGGAAAAGTGGCACCAGCAACCAGCAACAATCCATTCATGACACACAGACAAATACTAGTAGGTACTACCAAGCTACAAGCAGTGGTTATTTTATTTGACAATTTTTTTAAATGAAATGAAACCAAGAGTAAATAAGAACTCAAGCAGAAAGAGAAGCTGTGAATCCAATGGCATATTTCATTCCAAAACAGGAATTAAAGAGGAAGAAGAAATAATAACATAATGCGTAAGAATATTAAACAAGGATTAAATCCAATCTTGTTTAAAGTTTGCTTCTGCTCCTCACAGTGTTAACACGGCCCTTGTTTAGATGGGTATGAGAGTGCACAGCATATCCAGCAGTATGCATGGAGCAGGCATGTTATTTAAAGTGAAAAAGACGCTTTAAGCTCCATCAAATCTAATCAGAGGGAAGGAGGGTCAGCAGTGCTGATTCAGCAGGAGTCGGAGCCGATTAGAGAGTGAGATCGTTGTGGATTAATGACAGGATGCCAGAACCCATCTGTCTCGAGCAGAGTGCAGCACACATGCAAAAAACACACCAGAAGAAGAAACGGGAGGCGGGAAGGAGCTGATCGTTTTGGAGTGGTTCACCGAAGCCCAAATTTCTAGCAGAATTTCAGCTCATGTTGTGGTAAAGGGAGGCGGCAGCATTCAGCAGTGGCTCACTATTAAGGATAAAACATGATTTAGGGATAAATAAAGGAAATTTAATCGTCACACAGAAAAACTCTCTGAATCTTGTCACTTAGATACCGGTTTTATGTTTTGAGTGTGAAGCATAATTTGTTCCAGTTCAGCGTAGCTTATTTTTATTGTTATTGTGCCAATTAGTTACAAGAATAATTTGAAACTCGTTTGAATGAGGGGGAAAAAAAGATACAATTTAAATAAAGTCGCATAGAGAGAAAAGTTCAGTTCTCCGTTAGAGTTAGACCTAATTTATAATATAATGCAGTGAGGTAAGTTAAAGACATTTTACTCTGTCTCTTCAGGTCATGTTGTAACAGTGACATACATCATAACCGTCTTATTATTTTTGCTTCGCTGTAATTGAAAATGGTAGACATAACTTTAATATCTAAATTATGACATCGAGCATTTTAGAATCTGTTTGTCAAACGTTGATATTAAAAGTAAAAAAAAAAAGACAACCTTGACTTTTTTCTTCACTTACAATGGTGTCACACCAAAACTCTGACACTTCACCGATCCTCATGGACGACAACAGGGTCTCCCAAATGTCCAGCTTAAACATGTTGCCAATCACTATCTCCATAGGCGTCCCCACCTTTTTGCTGTCGTCTAACACGGTGCGTTCATCATCGCACAGCTGTGTGCGGAAGTGGAACGTCACCTAGACCCACAGGAAGCAGCAACAAATTCAAGGGGAAAAGATCATTAGTCAAACCTGCAGGGATATATTAGAGATAAAGAGTCAGCAAAAGAAAATATGAAGAAAAATGTAAAACAACACACTTATGTAACATTAAAGAAGAAAAGAGAAAACTGTTAGGTAGTCTAAGACAAGCTTTTTGTTGTTAAAAGTAAATAATCCAGCAAACAGGTTTATTTTTACGACTTAAGATTTTCTGTTGTTTCATCAATTGTTAATGTAGAAAACTGGATTTAATTTTAATTTCGTAACATTATTCTGTCCTGAATTGTATTAAAATGAATTGTCCTGAATATGATTTAATTTAAAAACTGCTCAGGAAATTGAGATATTATCAACCCTGATAATGTTAACTTACTAAAAATTTTAGAGTTATCTTGTTACATCCGGTTCCCGAAATAAGTATATTTTTAACTTTAGAATTAGCTTAATATGGTTTCACCAAGTTTACAATCAGGTTAAGATAAATTTGGGGTCTTGATGTTACATTTCACATGGATTTTCTAATAATATGGCCACCTTCCTAAAATAATGGCCTCATTTTCTGCCAAAAGTGTTTTTTATTTTATTTTTTTTTGCCTCAATCATCTTTTGTGAAAAAGAGTAGTGGTGTGTTTTCCCTTTTTTCACTTCTAAAAATTGATGGAAGCCATTATTTTAAAAAGGTAACAATATGACACATTTCAAAATGGGAAAATCCTCACAGAGAAAAGAAGAACAAGATACAATACAGTTGCATCAGATTGCTCAGAAAGTGTCAGTAAAGTTCTCAAGACAAACATTACCTTCGTTCCAGTAATAAATTTGGGGAGATCTCCCGTTCCTCCGTGCAAAATAGTCTTCTTAATTCCCTCTGATCCAGTCAGCATTGTATCTCGCATATCTGACATGTTTGGTTTTTTTTATCCCCCCGATTTAAGCACGTTAAATTACTGAGCAGATATATTGCATGTATTATTCAAAACCTGTAAATGCACATCTATGTCTTGGAGGTATTGCCCCTAATGGATTAGTTTAGACAAAGATAATAGGATTAGAAACGTCTCCTCATCAATTGTTCCAGCAGGCCTCTGTTTACTTACTGCTTCAGATCGGCTTCTCTGAATGTTAAGGAAAAATCTAGAAAGCCAAACGACACTCAGCAGATTCATGTTACAGTTCCTCAAAGTCCACATCTTAATACAACTGAGATATGTTACTTTAAAATTATTTAAATATTCACAGTTTGTCCTAATTTCTTGCACTTCACAGCTAGAGCTAAAAAAGCACACACTACTAAATAGGATTAATTTACTTTAAACAGGCATACAAATGCCTTTGATTTTATCTTTGACAAAGCAAATGATTGATTTACACTTTAAGCATTTAAACACTGAGCCGTTTCATTCATGGCCATTTCTCTGACACCACACTGAGGAAAGTCTGCCCCACTTCTCACTACACTGAGATGTTTGTATTGCTACTTTGTACTTTTCTAACAATTTCTCAAAAACGATTTAAGAAAATGTAAAGAAGTATATACTAAAAAAAGTAACTGTTCAATTAAACTGCTGATTCAATTTGGTTCCATCAAACTCATATATTTCCATGCAATCACAAAATGAAAAAAACAAAAACTAGAATATTCTGGATATTTTAAAGAATACGGAAAACAGAGAAAAGAAATAAATACACCATTGCAAAACAAATATTCTGTGTATGTTTAAATAGACACATGTCTGCGTGTGTGTGTGCGTGTGTGTGTGTGTGTGTGTGTGTGCGTGTGTGCGTGTGTGTGTGTGTGTGTGCGCGTGTGTGTGTGTGTGTGTGTGTGTGCATGTGTTAGGAGTTAAAATATGTTCCAGTGTACCAGCACTGCAGCATGTGTGCGAGTTCAGGAGAGAAAGCAGGGCAAGAAACACAAATAGGTCTGGGAGAGTCGGACATGGTTTCCATTCCAGAGGAAATTTCCTGGATTTAAGTGGATGTGGTAAAACAATGCAGGGAATACTGAAAGATGGCAGAGGAGACAATTACTGCATGGACTCTGTGACCTTTTCTATCAAACATCTGTCTTCCATCTGGTTAATGTGTGTGTGTGTGGATGGGTGTGTGTGCGCGTGTGTGCGTGTGTCTGCGTGCGTGTGTGTGTGTGTGTGTGTGTGTGTGTGCGCACATGTTGTACTGCACAGCTTCAGCAGAGTTTGTTGGCAAATCTGCAGTTTTTTTTTTATTTTTGGAATTTTTCATACAAATGAATCATTGTTACTAACTTATTATTTACTATTTGCAGCAAAAGACAAACCTATAATAGCACCATATCCACACTTCGAATTGTGTTTCTTTCACAACTGTACGTTCCGTCTGTGCAAGAACATGGAAGAATCAACATTTTTCCATGAATTATGAGGTAAGCTTGCTGTTTTTCAATCTTTCAAACAGAACCTCTTAATTCCGGAAATATGCTGCAACAAAACAACGTTTTGCCTTCCTTTATATTCCACTCATCTAATAAACAGGGTCAGACAACAGTTTGCCATGCGATTCTTTGATTTAGCGCCCTCTCGTGGCCGTGACTGGTAATATAAAAGGCCCTTTTGTAATTCTATTGATTTAAAAACGCTTGCAAATGGTCCTTTGAGGAGTCTCAGGCTGAAGTGGCTCTTCTTCAAATGTAAGTGAGTTGATAAAGCTGAACATTTCACCTGTCACATTAAAAATCCCTAATGAGATCTGAAGCATTATAATTTGGAACATGTAATCTTTCCATTTGAGTATTTTGACATCTAAATCTTTGGTTCTTGAGACTGCAAAATAATTGCAACAGCAGCATGCAGCAGGGTCCTTCTCTGAGATGACATGTTTGAGTTGCTATAGTTACAGCCTTTTGCATCATCATATCTCCGAAGAACAATGAAAAAGAGCTTATCAGCCTGCATGTCTGGACCTCTACCTTTATTTATAAACCTGAGAGAGAGATTTGAAAAGGATGATTGTCCCAGAGACTGGGGGCTTTAAGTGACCCCAACCAATACTTGAGTGGAGCGGCAATCTGTCCGACCTGTTGGAAAGGTCACCCTTGTGACGCTGATGTATGTTGTAAGTGGTTTGTGCGTGAATGACTCACATTTCTTGCGTCACACCGCCTACACGTTTCCTTATTGCTTTACCGCCGATGCAAGTCGAGGTGCTTTGCGTGTGTGTGACTGCATGCGCATGTGCATGTGTGTGTGCATAGCTCATTACTGTGTGCATTTTCAATGTACCGTGGGAAATTAAATGGTCCAGTTGGCCAAACCTCATCCCCCCCCCCCACACACACACACAAAAAGACACACTAATTTCTGAGAATAGGTTCAGCTTAAACTAATTTTGCTTACCTGAATGTGCTATCTGGTGACCATGGATGTATACATGCATGTCATCTATTTTTCATAAAGGAATGGTTGATGTACTGGTTCCACTTTAAGTGAGTAATATTCTATTTGTGGAAGGCACAGTCATGGGTTTCCTGGGGAGGAGCCAGTCACCATGTTAAAGCACAGCAATTCATTCATATACATAGCTCACTGCGGAGAACTTCTTCCATGACGCAGGGTTTATACGCACATAGAATAATGTTTATAGATGTGTAAACCTTTTTTACTTCTGTGAGTGAACAAATCGAGCACAGAGGTGGGGAAAATGTTTCTCTCTTTTAGATTGTCGTTTCAAGCTGATCAAGTGTTTAAACCTAAACAGCAGATGAGTTTGTTGAATCAGTACAGAGAGCTGAAAAAACTATATTTATAATATCAGAGCCCTGTTAGGGTTTTCAATTTAACTTCTATTATGTAAATGAAAATGCAATACGATTTCTAAAAACTAAAAAAAATAGTTCCACAAGATGAACAATAATCAGAATGGGAAACAAAACAAATACTTTTCCCACATGGAGTCTTATGCGATCTTTGTAGAACCTTTGATTTGATTCTTTCTTTCAAGGCAGACATTTACAGCAGATTTTGGACATCATATAAAGATTATATACTGATGTATAACACCCTGCAAAAAAACAGGAAAAGGAAGAAAGTTTTGTAAAACACTAAGTCCATGCATGTCATCTCAGCTGCTCTCTCGTTATGAATAGTTCATGTTTATTAGTGTGAAGGTTGTGGAACAGAAAGTGTTTTGCTCATCACTTTTGCTGCGATTCAGATTTCTGCCATCTTAGTCTCTCTCACAAGTGGAGGGATCATTAACTTTGGCTCTAAAAGTTATTCACTCAAAGCCACAGGTGGTACTTTTCTCATCTGCACATGTCGATGGGCAGATGGCGACTTGAAATTGCGACTCGTGTCAAAAATAAATGATTCAGACTCGAATTGTTAGCTAAAGATTTGACACTTGACTTGGACTCTTGGTCTGAGACTCACATGTAAGTAAAAGCTTTTATTTCATGGAAATAAAATCTGAAAGGATGAAGCAAAGGGCGCAGCTGCTATGCATGTTTTTCTGTGATGGCTGTGTTTGATTATTGGTCAATGACGTTGGTAAATGGTGGGTTATTAATGACTCATACCAATCTGTTCAGGTTAGCTCTAGTTTCAAAATAATTACTCTGTACCATTTGTGTCTCCAAATAGAACCTGTACTAAATTCCCTTCGCTAATTTCAGAACAATATAAATATAGCTTTCTATTGACATACTAACTCCAATAAAACAAGTAATTAAAATGAAAGCACTTCCTGTGTCAGAAATTCAACACTCACTTGTTTACTTACTATACTCGCAATCCTTCATTGTGTTGTAATTTATGTCTTAAATTTAAACATCTTTAGTCTTTAAAATTGAGAACAAAGGTATTAAATGCAGATTTAGGGAAAGATTCCACAATATTACAAAAAATTCTCCAGTTCAGATTGCAGAGAAAAAAATCCTTCACATCCCATTTAGTGCAAAACATAAAGAAAGAGTGAACGATATAAAGACAGTCTTTGAGAAGTCTTACCTGATGTTCGGAGCGTCTCCACTGCAGTCTGTTGCTCACTATTTTGGGCGTAAATATGGGCAGGAACTGTGGTTATTGCAGTGATGCTGCTTGCAGCAACAAATTGCAATGGAAAAATCTCAGGTAACTCAGGTATTTAATTTTACTCTATATACAATCAATTGCTCTATATAAAAATATGTTGGGTCAATTTTATTTTTATTAGATTGGAAACCTCGAAGACTTAATAAATCAAGCAAATAAGTGTATTTGTATGGCACATGAATCAGTAGCAAGGCTGTTCAAAGTGCTTTACATCACAAAAACACAAAAAATGCAAAGTCACTTTGGTCACGCAGTCAAACGATGGACGCCAATATCCATGGATCGACTTTATTCAAAAGAAAATTCCAAACATAGAATAAAATGCATGTTGAGCCAATTTAATATTATGTAGTTTGTGTGTTTCACACTGGCCGTCTCCAATGCTGACCAGAGCTCCACTGTTTTCTTACTGGACGGCTATTCTTCACAGAGACGTCCTGCTCACAGCAGGGCTGCGAAATCACAGTGATTCCGCTCCAAAGGTTGACGCGTGTGTTCCTGGTGCTGCTCAAGATTAAAGTCACAATTACGCTACTCCACACCGAGCAGCCGCCTGATAGCAGACTGCGTGTCCTCCGGTCCGGTGCGGCGGTCGAAACGAGATTTGGAGTTTGCAAGGTTCAGCCTTCGCTCATGCAGTGACCTAAATCATGGGCCAATCAAGGGATGCAGTCTGCTGTCAATCGCTTGCATGCAGCACATGGCTCCCACTAACCATGAAGGATCTGCTAATTGAGATGAATCTGGCTGGGATGGACTGGGGCAAAACCGGTTAAAGACACACCAGTGGAGAAGCGGCATTGGTACAAAAGAAAATATAGTTTTTGATTCACTGAGAAATTCAACATCATTTTCCTAAGAGCATCAAGACCAAATCATACTTCTAAAGGGGTAAATATTATGTTTATCAAATTTAAGAGCACTATAGGCCAGCCTTAAGGAGATGTTTTTGATAATGAATCAGAATGAATTAGTTGGAAAGAAAATTGTCAAAACTTCATTTAGAATTAGGCAAAAAGGCAAAAAAACCCCCAAACAAACAAACAAACAAACAAACAAACAAACAAACAAACAAACAAACAAACAAACAAACAAACAAACAAACAAACAAACAAACAAACAAACAAACAAACAAACAAACAAACAAACAAACAAACAATACAGCTTTGGAATCCTTATCTAGAGCTATACAGAGCAAGAGGGGGTCAGTATGTCATTGATTTGATTATGACAAATCAATGAGTTACTATTTCAGTCATCAAAAACGGAGACTTTACTCTGAATTGTTACAAAAGGACTTGATCTGCCCCTGGACGACCTGAGACCTGAGTTGGACTGGGGAAAAAAAATGATGTATGAACATTTCTACTGCTTTGGAATACAAGATGAATTACTTGCATTTGACAGTCACTGATGAAGACGAGACAATTACACGGTGTAGGTAAAACAAAATAGGAATTATCCACATAAAATAGACATATGCAGCAAAGGGTTCAAGGTCTTTGGAGCGCAAACAACTCTGAGAACGACACTAAAACAGAACAAATTGCTCGTGGCTCCAGCTCTGACTCTCTTGAGTGCAGACGCTGCATGGTTGCAATTGTTACACGGGCTCTGTAATCTGTCTTGTTCACCGATACCTGAATGACAGGGTCCGACCCCCCCACTGGTTCTCCCACTGACACCGGGTCTCACTGTGGCTGATTGACAATTTGACAGCCCCGCTTGAAAAACACAATCAAGTTAGTTCACTGAAACCTTTTGCTTGGAAGCGAAACTACAACCACACAGTATGGATAGAAAGTGTTAATAACTTACCTGATGTGAAGTCAACAACAATACAAATCAACACAAGTCCACATGGAGAGTTAGACTCTGATCAGATGTCTTTCTGATGGGAGGACGAAAACAGGCAGAGAAATTTGGTTAAGATATCGTCACCTGCAGCAGTTTCACTGTTAATCCCGGCTGTGAGCATGACTGCAAAATCATTCAAAGCAGTTTACACAACAGCAGCACATTTAAGCTTGTACACTGGGTTTTTATTTCACCTGTTTAAAAGTTTACGTTGTTCTGAAAATTATAACCCACATCTGTTCTGGATGTATTTCTGCTGACACACACTTTACAGCTGAAGGCCACGATGCCATGCCTCAAACTATTCATCAATAGGAAGTGACATGATGAGGCATTACACGGTGAATCACTATTTGTTTGATCACCTACACTTCCCTTCTGGAAGCAACACACTGTCTAAGACCATGGCTGAAGTCAGGTAAGTCAGAAACTTCATAATCGAATGGAAAGATGGTGAAAATATGTTGTGTGTTAAGCTGTTGCCAAGAAGAATGCCTTCTCTGATTTAAACGGTAAAAATGAAGCAAAACTTAAACCTAATGCTCGGCAAAATCTTTTCCGTTCTTTATCGTTTTTATTATTTACATTTCTTGAAAAACCTCTTTTCCTGAAACAATGCATAACACCAAAACTTTGATGCTTTGTTTTTACGTAGTTTGCAGAGCTCAGAAGTTGGAGCCCACAGGGAGTCACACAAACATTTACTGGCTGATGTGGTATTTATACGCGTGGACACAGCCAACTCTGAAGCTGTTTTAAGACTTTCCCAAAAACACAAAGTTTGAGGAATCTGTTTTAGCAGACAAACATAAATAAACCCCCTTAATATGGACAGTTTGGAAAATTGCACAATGTGCATCTCTCCCTCTCGTTTCAGAGACGCTCTCAGGAATTCAGTGATTATAATCTGGATATGACATAAAAAGTTATTAGATTTTTGATTTGCTACACAAGTGAGAGACACTGATACATTATTCATCGTTATTTATCTCCACAGCACAGCCATAAGGAAACATCTGGAGGAACTGAGTCTGCTGAATTCATCGCATGAACTATTGATCAGTCCTAAGAATGCTAAATAGCATAATGGACAAACGTTGTGATGATGTCAGGAAGAGCAGGAGCTTCTAAAAGAGACAGAGGGCCAATTTCCAGATTGCAAAATTGGTGTCAAGTTGTGTTTTGCAACTACAACATTTTCATAACAACCGAAGGCAACATAGTTGCTTGGTTGTGCTATAAAATGGATTTACGTGCCTGGAAAATACATAAAACGCTGCCTCTTTAAGACACCCATTTTTGCTGCAGTACCTTTTCCAGCCAACAGGAAGCCAGCAAAGAGCTTGTGAAATAATTGTGTCGGCGTTTGTGCATTCTTGTGCATTAGCGTTTCCCAACTTGCATAATTCTCAGGAACATCTTGCATGAGGTGACAGCAAGCAAGAGATTCCTGGAATGACACATTAGCTCAGATTCCTGAGTTGTGTCCACAAATAGCTGCGCTTAAATTACACTCATGAATTACTTATTGCACTATCTGCATGGGATTTTAAGTATTTATTGCTCAGTAACTGATTATTTCCTCACACTTTCTAAAGCTTGCGATCCTTGAGCCTTTGCACAAGGATGTGTATTGTTTTGTTAAGACATTCGTGCCTCCGCTCTAATCTCTCCTCTTGTTAGAGCCGCTGGACTTTGGCTCTGCAGCTCTTCTCAGCCTCGGCTCTCCCTGACCGGGCCCCTGCCGTCCTCCTCACTGCCTGGCCTCGACCTTTAGCTACATACCAGAACACATAGCAGCAGGGACAAAGGGCAAAATGCACATGACACATAAGCACACATGCACAGGGTCTTTGGTCTTTATGTAATAATTAAAATGCACAGGTAATCCTAAGTGTGACAAATTAATTGGCCCAGAAACGTCGTGGATAACTGTTAAAATATATCTGTACAGCCAAAATGAGACAAAATAGAAAGTGTCTATAAGTTGAGGAGATAATATGAAATTATTTTATTTCTTCATTTCATAAAGACAAAAGAAAAAAGAGAAAGAAAAAGAATAAAATGAATTCTCTCAAGTACGGTAAATGCATAAACCACCTTCTGGCCTAAATCTTGCCCTCGGGATGGAGAGGAACAGCTGGTCTGCAGATCTGACAGGATGGGATGAGAAGTGTGACGATGCAAGAGAAGGTAACATTTTTAAATGATTTAAAAGTGAACAGCAAAATGAATCAGATGTTAATCCCATAGGTGAAATTAGGGCAAAATACAAGTGTTATAGTTTGAATATTTATTAAGTTCTTTTTGAGACATGCTGTTATATGCATGCTAAGATAGCGCTCTGTTGGAGTCTGTAGCAGATAGTTTGACAGGAAGCAGAAAGGATGGTGTGTGTACAACTAAATAAAAGAATTTATCTGAATTTGCATCTTTCCAGTTCGGATTAACCGATGACTCTGTGATTTTGGAGAAATTACAGATCAAATTATGTTGGGCAAGCAGCAGTTTTTCAGATTTCAAACGTGTTCTGTAGACTGTAGTCTTTTTAAGCTCACTTTTGAAACCTGAAATTTTCAGAATTACCATTTTAAGCAGATTTACGCAAAATCCACTTAGGAGAACGCCGCAATGTCGTTCATGTGAAATTTTGAGCTCCTACACGCAGACGTGCACACCCGGGCTTCGGGCGCTGCACAAGAAAGTTGAAAATTGTTCAACTTTTGTCACTGTTTTCGCTGTCATGTCCTGGGTGTTGGGTTCAGCCCGGGTGGAGGAGAACTGATGCTTTTAACTCCCTGTGTGTTGAGCTGTTACCAAGAAAATGAGATCGGAGGGACCAGAGCTAAGCTTTTTGTCATCCAGGGTCTTTGGTAGAAAGTGAGGGAGAAAACGAGCAATATTATCACCCTCATTTTATTATCATACTCATTTTAATTTATTGTGTGGTAAATCGATTTATTGTTTATTGCGACAGGCCTAATCTGACATGCATGGATGGACTGATTTCTGTTCTGCCCAGTAACCACGTTTTGTGCCGAAATAAATGTTAATATTCGAACTTCTCTAATGCCCTCTTCATTTAACTAAAGGTATTCAACACAAGATGGAGAGCTTTTACCTGCTGACCCTCTTCTTATCCTTCAGTTGATATGTTGCCCAGTAAAGTAAATAGACTTTACTGGTGTTGATTTAGTGATGTGAGGTAGTAGGAGTGTGCACAGGGCACAGCTCCTCCTCATTCACGGGAGTGATTATATAACTGCATAGTAGCAGAGAGTTTTAGCAAAGGTGTAAAAACATGGAACAAATTGGTTTATTATAGCATAAAGCCTTTGGAGCAGAATCTATAACTTATCCACTCATTTGAAAGTAATTTGAGAAACTGGTTTGATCCAAGTGTTTGATGACTGGCCTGTTGGAAACCAGCAAATCCAATTTTATTTTGATCAGTGAGCAGACCACACTGGGCTCTACAGGTTTTTAGTGACAAAAACACCCTTCGGTCTTGACACTGTGACTGAGTGAATTAGAATAAAACTGAATTTTTTTTTTCCTGAACCGATGAAACCTTTAAAACAAGAGATGCAGAAAGTTATTTTCATAGCTGTAAAGAAGCGTACTTCCCTCCATTAAAGATTTTTTTTTGATACACTTAAATATTTCAAGCCATCAAGTCAATTCTAACCTGAAATACAGATAACTTCAGCAAAGAGAAAATGCAGCCTTTAAGGGATGATTTCATTTATTAGCTAATGCAGAAACATGAAATGCACAGCGTCAGAAAAATAGTGCACTTCTGCATCGCTGCACATTCTTCTGTCGAACACCGTAGCTAAATAGTTCAAAGTGTTACCTGAGCTGCAGAAACCAGGCAAAATTCTCTCTCGTGAGCAAAATAAGCAAGAACACTGCTTAACAAAAATATTCTCGAATGGAGCTTTTTCACTTTTTGTCCTGTTAAAATCATAATCTTCAATGGTTTCCCCGTAGCATCATGCTACTATTACCATATTTTACGACAATTTAGGGTGTTTTCTTTCCCATAAGGTTTCATCTGACTACATTTACCGTTTTATGGCTTCTTCCTGCACATTTCCATATGGGTGAGATTTTTGCAGTGTATGACTGTCAAAAGATTTCACCTCCTCAGCTGTAGATCTCTGGAGCTCCACCAGATTTATGGCTGCTCTAATCTCTGCTGTGCCACGGCTGCGTCTCTGATTAATGTCCTTCTTACTTGCTCTCTCAGTTCAAGTGGACAGTCATTTATTGGTAAGTTTGCGATTGTGTCACACTCTCGCCATTTTCGGATGATGGATCTGCGAGATGTTCAAAGCTTGAGGTATTGTTCTGTCACACTGGTCTGCTCTGAATGTCTCCACAACTTTCCCTCTGCCCTTCCTGCCACGCTCTTTGGTCTTCACAATTTTATTTATCTACTGCTGTTCTCTAAGAGACCTCTGAGGCATTCAAAGAACAGCTGGATTTATACTGAGATTAGATCACACGCAGGTTATCTGCGCTCGTCAATTAGTTGACATCTGAAGGCAATTTTGTTGCACAGGATTTTAACGAGGGTTACCAAAATAAAAGGGACTGAATACAAAGGTGCGAAAGAGTAAAGCATTTGTACTAAGAAAAAGTTCTCAAAACATGTCATTGTTCATTCGATTAGCAATTCTGCACTAATTTGTCCCTCACAAAATAATACTTTTTGATTGAACTTTTTCCCAGCTCTGCCCATTGAACTGCGAATGAGTTCAGTGGACAGAAAACAATTTGCAAGACACTAGATAAATAGTAACACTTCCCTGTATTTGTACAAGCTCTCCGTCATTTGGGTAAAAGTTCAGAATATTGTCCTTCCTCTATAGTTCATGTTGGGTCATTGTAGGCATATAAAAAAGCATGGAGTAATATTATAAAGTGTGACCCGAGGTATTCTTTAAAGAATGACTTTCTTGGGAAATCTGCCAGCTCAGAAAGCACAAACAAGGCTATGGCATTTATAGCAACATTTAATTTAAGTATTATTTTTTTGCAGAAGTACAATTTGGCATAAAATACGGTTTGACAAACAGCTAAACTGCATGAGGATGTAAAAAGATTTCTGTCGAAAGTCTTCAGTGTGTTACAGTAAATGAGATGTATTCATGTGAACCAATCTAAACTAACATACAATCAGGAATCGAGGAAACACAAAGTTGCCTACTTAGTGCTGCACCAAACTCAGATCTCGTCCCGCCTCATGGGAGCCGGCGCTCAGGATGTGTTCTGCACATTTCAGCCGATACTTGGCTGAAGCCAAGCTTCCCAAAATAGCCGGTAGTTCCAGATAGGTGGACTGTGAGGGGGAAGAGAGGATGGAAGTGTGGGATGTGTGATAGTTTCACAAAGGATGAGAGGATGAGGATTCTGTCTCTGCAGTCTCCACTCTTCAGTCCTAATTTTCTGTGTGCAGGAGTGAGTGTGTACCTGGCTTTTGTTGCCTCTTTAGTACCTTATCTGGAATAATCACCTGCCTTGTAGGGACTAGTAGTTCTCTTGAGGACCAAAGCCTGGACCTTAAGCAGTGGAACATTATTTTTATGTTTTAAGACTAAGGTGTGATCTGGGTTCAGATTTGGGTGCATAAATGAAAGGAACGCAATGTCCATACAAGGAGAGACATACAAACTTGTGTGTGTGTGTGTGTGTGTGTGTGTGTGTGTGGGGGTGTGTGTGTGTGTGTGTAAGTGTGTGTGGTGACGTCAGGACTGGTGCTCCTGTCAGTTTGCTGTTCTTCACTGAAAGTCCATTACGTAATTCTTTGGAAAGTCTGACCAGAGTGCTTTAACCAGACAATCTCGTTACATGGCTGTGAACTGGAAGCAGACAGACACAAGCAGATTAAAAATGCACAAGTTCAGCATCACACAGTTTCTTATTTTAATTTAGCGGCACTTTCACAACCAGTTATAAACAGAGACCCGTGTCGGCGTACTCACAGAGGTGGGCCGTGAGAGAGCCTGGGCTCACCCGGCCGAGTTATAAATAACTGAACGGTCTGCACCTTAAGACGGTTTTGTCTGGGTGCAGGCCGTTCAGAGTTCATTGTAACCTGACAACTTAATCCCTTGTAAGACAAAGAGGGATGGAGGCAGACCAGTGAATGCAGGGCTGTCTCAGATTTCCCTGCTACTTTTGCACATTTTCACCAAGAAGCAACACTGGCTCCTATGCTTTTTCTAAAGACCTCTTTCTAATCTAAATGCCTTTCAACTTTGCAAATACAGGATTTTGTCAACTATAAAATATTGGTCAGCAAATGATCTCTCATATATTGTGTGATGAGACCTGCTGTTGTTTATAAAGCTTTATATCCTAAAACAAGGCTTTTCAGAAATATTCACTAAATCTGACAAAACCTGTGCCGTAATAAAATTACAGAATGACTTGATGTGCATTTAATTTAGTTTTAAATCTAATAATTGAGGTTGTACATTTCCTAAAGATTCCAACTTGGAAACAGTCTAAATGAACGTGGGATCCCTGCTGGTGGATGAATTTCTGCAGAACTGTAAAAGTAAAATGCGTGTGTGTCTGAGCAAAGTCTGGGAAAAAGAGACTTTTAATTCTCAGAAGCCTCACAAGTTTTCTACTTTTAGAAAGGAAAGAAATGAAATAGCTCCAAAATAATTGGCTTGATTTAAAACATGTGTATTTATTTTCCTCCTTAATGCTCAACAAAGGATCTCTTCATAGTTTATATTTTACAGTCTCGCCTCACAGGAAGTTTAAATCTTCCTTTCTTTTTTGTTTTTTAACCCTATCTGTGTGCGTTTTTTGTTCTCAGAGTGGTGCACATTTTCTCACTGCATCCAAAATAATATTAATAACAATAACAAATACAAGCAACTATTTGGTGTTGTCACACGCGCCATTCCTCTGTTCATTGTTGATGAATCAATTCACTGCAACATTTGATCAAAACGGTTGTTTAATGACGATATCGATATCATTCCATCGTCTCAGCAGTTAATGTAGGCCGCCTCCACATATCCGTCTAATTATGCTCATCAGAGTAAAAGCTGGATGCATTCCTTGGTGCCGTGTCTTGGCCAGCTGCCAGTCACCGGAGGCAGTTCCTTGGTCTGTGAAAAGGTTCAGGCAGTAACAGCTACATGTGCAAGCAGCGTTTGCATGGGAGCAGCCTTCACTTTGAGTTCCTGAAATGGAGCTCAAAGTGAAGGTGTGCTTGTGGATCTGGGGCTGCCTCTTCTCTTTTCTGTATGCATCTCTTGCATACTTGAGGAAATTGTCAATAGTCGCTGCTCGCGAGGACCAGGAAGAGCTCGGTCCGGCTTGCTCCCCGACCACATGGTCTGCGTTAAGGTTTGCGAGCTTCTCACAGGACAGGAGCGTGCGTCGCCGCCATCAGGCTCTCCGGTCAAACGTCTGGCTGTTCCACTGATTCTCCTTGGCCAGGAAATGACATTCGGTTTGAAACAGGACTTCTGAGTGGATAATCTCTCCCGGGGTGGGTTTGCAGGGCCTATCGAGTTCACTGGGTTTGTGTTCAGTCATGCAGACCTGACCGGTGAACTGTGATACTGTAAGGCTGCTATTGATGCATTATTCACATAACTTGGATTAGCTCCCAAAGCAATGTAGTCTGCGCTCCGTTTTTTTTGAGACACTACAAATTTGTAGTTTTCTACTGTGCCCGAAATCTGAAATTCAGCTTAAATGTGTAAGTCCGTCAGAGCTTTAACTGCTTCAAAAAGATGCAGACAATTTGTCTTAAGGACAGAGCCAGGTTAATTCTGTGGAGGTCAGACGGGACGGTCGGCAAGCAGCGGAGTTTAATCCCTTGACCTGGTCTAACCAGCAGATTAGGCCGTCTTTTTCTCCGGGAAATACTCAGGTCGGTCCTGTCGCTTTCTGTCGGCTGCGCTTCAGTCACATTCAGCATCCCACTTCCCCTTTTCATGTCCCCACTGGCTCGGCAGAAAAGGTCAGTACGTCTCATCGCATTGTTGGATGACAGTGCAGGGCTAGATTCAGCAGCGACTATTGAGAGTAGAGCAGGCAGGATTTGGGGACAGAGCGATTTTATCACTTAAGAGAAACACACACACACCAGGAGTGAACAAATATTAAGAGAGACAATGATAAAATACGCTAATAAAATGTCAATTTTTTTGCACAGTTAAACTGAATAAAATATATACTTTTTTCACATTTCGTTTAGTTTTCCAAAACACGCCCTGGCCTGATTAAACAAGAAATCCTTCGACAGAACCTTTCTGACAACATGAAGTAGGCTAAAAGGTCTGAAAAAGCAACACATCACAAACGATCTCTGGAAATTCAAGAACAGAGTTGAAAAAAAGTAATCAACAACAACAGCAACAACAAAAAGATGCATTCCTGTGACCATAAACTTTTACCTTTTCCTGGCTTCAATCAAACTCCAGTGTGAAGCAATATGCTGACAGTGGCTAAAAGTGAAAGGATCTTACTAGAGCATTATATTTTCTGTGTGGCTATTGTTCAAAAAGTGTCCAGGATGGCCTCCATTGGCTCAATTAGCTCTGTATGTCTAACTTGTGAAAAGCAACACTGTTGGGGTAAAAGACAACAGCTGTATGATCTTGTTTACATAAACCAAAAGTCAAGTGATGGAAGATGTCAAGGAGCTAGATCATCACACCCCAGGCACATAATAGTCAAAGGGTTTATTTACTTCTGTGATTCAACAAGACCAATAAAAACACAGCAAACCAACAGATGGCCACCACATTCACCATCAACAGTGAGCACTTCACACTGGATCTCAGTCGGCTTGGATTCTGTGCAGCTGCTTTTTAAGAACAACCATCTCAAGCAAACAAACCGAATAGACTAAAAATCCAAAGTGGAACAAATATCTGCTTACTGTAATTACTAATTTATGACTAATTTAAATGTCTAAACAGCACATAATCCCATCATTGTGTGCTGCCCCACGCATCAGTTCAGTCCCCGCATGCTTTTGGCGACAGGATTCACTTCTCCATCTCCAGGCTGAAGGTCATGGGGGGATTGTGGAAGCACGCTGCACCGCAGGCTACGTTTGCGTCACCACGAGCCGGCTATTGAGTCAGGTGCACTTCCAAGGATCTCGCTGCCAGCTGCCGTCGAGGCAGGGATAATCTGCCTAAGCAGCTTTCACATGATTTCATCCACAGGGAAGAATTTAGGGGAGTTTGTAAACCTCTTCAGACCTGGCCTTGGATCCTCTTCCTGCTTTGACTTAAGAGGTGAACAGGGGATAGAGGGAAGACACCACAACTGAAAACAGTGGCCACAAAAGAAGTCTGATCATCCCTGTGCATACACAAACACTGGTGGCTTATCTGCACATATTTTCCATTAGCTCTTTGAGTTTATTTATTTAAGGCCACCAAACGTCTCTACTGGCCATTACACTCAGGGGACCACAAGAAAGGAAATGATAAAGAACATAGATTAGATCCTAACTAAATTAAATAAAGTGTCAAGAGGGATGTTATCTGTGCAGCAGAAAGAGGAGAGTGAGATTTAAGTGCTGGCAAAGATGATAGGAAGTTTCTGCGACCTTCTCTGCAAGAGGCAGATGAATTGAAGTTAATCTACTAACAGCGAGGGGTCAAAGTCAGTGGCCAGAGGTCTGTACACGCTGCGCAAGGATGTGACATGTGGAACACTTTTCAAAGTGCAAAGGCAACCCTAAGCTTGGAGATAAAACTTTTAGTGATTTTTTTTTTCTGTCTTTTTTCTGACGTTGCTCTGAAAATGATGCCAATGAAAAACAGTGGTACTCACACTTTTTTCAGATTTTATCAGGACTTGGAGCTGGATGGTGTTGAGGTCGGAGTTCAAACCTGCCAAGGTTTACAGTGATATAATTAAAATACTGTTTACAGCCAAGTGTTTGCAGATCAACTTTGAAAAACATGAAGAAGAATTAAGAACAATCACTGCCAGCATAGATGGCCTAAGCATTCACATTCCTTTCTCTTCCCTGACCTCCAAGCTTTCACCACGTCGCTGAACGTTTCTGAAAGCCTTTGAATAAGTAAAACAGATTACAGCGTGCAAGCTGTTTGTCTGAAAACAAATCATTAGTAGAAGCCTGTCTGACGTTGATTAAAAGATGGCCGCTTTCTCAAACAGGAGAAACGACACCTCTGTCATGGAGAATAATTATTACAGTTGCGATCCAAGGTGTTCATGGATCTCTGTGAAAGCATTGAAGGAACGCTTAAAGCAGCCTTTACCTTTTTGCTTTATGCCATCAGAACTAAATCTGTGGCCTCATCAGTACATAGAAATCAGTAAAGTTTAGTTTATGTTGATTACAGGTAAGACAGCAGAGCTCCGACAGCCACACTCTGGCTGTCGGAGTGTAGCTCATTAATGTCTCAGGTACAGATACTGTGATTTGCTTGAGTAAGGGTTTGCTATTACTGCCAACAGAGCAGCTCATACCTTAAGGAGATTATTATTTATGTTGCCCCTGGCAGTGTATTGTATGTCTCCAGCAGAAAGTGTGTTAGCTAAGTCCATAAGCCTGGAGACAGGGACAGTCATGTGCTGCACAGCAACTCCCAACATGTGAGTGAGTGGCAATAAGTCTGCCTTTTTTGTGTGGGATCCATTTGGATTGCAGATTCAGTCCACATTGGCAAAATTAGCTGGATATCCTGTACATGATAAGTGCAAAATGTGCAACATAAGGATCTGTAAAAATCCCCCCCTCCCTTTTTTTTATTACCCAGAGTTGCCCTGCAGCAAACTCATTGAGACAAATAACGTGGGTCCATTAGGTTAAGTATGTACAATCCCATCTGAGGTTCATTACTCATCCTATTTTTGACCCATATGGGCCCCAAATCTACATGTTGGCTGAGAAAATGCTAGAGAGATAATTCAAAAGTTTCAGTTGAAGTCCTGTTAAAATTAGAAACCAAATTAAAGACATTTTCTGCTGTTTTGTTGTGTATAAATCCAGTTAAATGAATCCCAGAGGCCTCAGCTAATTGCTTGTTTGCAAAGTGGGTTTTTACCATCCCAAAACCACTCACTCTAATGTCAAAATGACATTGTGGTTTACATAAATGCCACTGATGGCCCTTTTAAGAAAATGTACAAAATTAGCAGAAAAGACAGTGATTATTTAGAGAGGAAATGGAGGTAACTAGTCGTGCGCCTCCAGTAATTTATGAATGGAAGAGATTCAGTGTTTCCAGTCAGAAACTGCTGCATTTTGGCAGCGTTGACAGATTTGTACTGTTAAAACATCAGTATTTTCAAGACACAGTTTCAAAGTTCTGAGTCAATTTTCAAATAATAAACACAAAACCTCAATAGAAGTGAAGATGCTCAGATTTAAAGACAGACATTTAGACAAAACACTGAAAACCTGGAAATCTAAATTACATGTAGTACAAGCAACTACATTTCGTTGCTTGTACATGTGACAGTGCAATGACAAAGTTGAATTCTATTCTATTCTATTCTAAATGTTCCTGATTTTTCTTTTTTCACATGAATCTGGACCTGGAAAAATATTTAAGTCAATTTCCAGATTTTTTTTTTTAATTCAGACTGTGCATAAAGCACAGTTCTATGTTGTGTGTGCTTCACAGGGTAGGATCATTTTTAGAAAACTTCCTCCTACTTTTAAGTTTCTACTCATATTATCTTCAGCATCAAAAACCACAAAAATGCAAACAAGAGGATGACGTAAAGATTCAAGAAATGCACCTCAGCTTCTGGGATCAACTAATTACAATTTACGTTAAAGAGAATTATCAATCGCAGGCAAGTTATGAGGACTTATAACCTTTCAACAGAGCTTCACTTCAAAGTACTCAAAACTAGATAGTAAACACTTTCTTTAGCACTGCGCCAACATCAGTTAAAAAAAAAAAAAAAAAAAAAATACAGCAACAAACCAGTTTTAGCCAGTTAATTCAGGTGGATCCATCTTAGTGCTGCTGCGTTCCACATGCGACCTCCTTATACATTCAGTTCAATTCCCTGGGAGCAGCTTTAGGGAGCTGCACCATAGAGTCAAAACAAACCTAAGCAACATATAAGGCCACAAAGTAACCCTTTTATGTAGTTTTATGACGCATGAATGCAAGATGCTGGCAGGGCTACCTAAGGAGGATGTACAGGCGACAGACTGGAATAATCCCGTCGGCGTCTCCTGCGTTTGTGTGTGCCAGTAAGTAAAGGATTGCTGGGGTAGAGAGAGGATGAGGAAAAGGCCTGCCAATATAAAGGATGTGTAGGTAAAGAGGCACAGACAAGAAGATAAGGAGATTGGGCCACACACTCAGAGCAAAGGAGCTAGACCACATTAAGGTAGCTGATGAAGAGGAAAATGTACGTCAGAGATGCTGAAAGGAAGCCTGGCCGGTTCTTGCTTCCATCTGTGGTGTTGGTGAAAGCTTGAGGAGGGAGACCAAGTGTGCGAAGGGAAAGCAAAGCCGAAGCATCTGGTTTTGTTAAGGTATCAGAACATTCCTTCCCTGTGTTCCACGCTGGCTGGCAGCTTTTAAAGGGACGTGTTCCCTCTCACATCCTGCTCCGAGCGCTGCCCGCTCTATTGAAGTTCAATTTATGGTTGCTGGAGGCCACAAGCAAGACACCACTCAGTCTTTATTTTCTATGCATTCCTTTGCATTTTACAGCTTTCAAAGCAGAAATGATTTAAGGAAAGTTATACAATTGTCCCATCGAAACTGAAACTACTTCAGAATTTGGCAAAAGTATTTCTGAGTTATTCACCATTGTAAGCATAAATGTTAGTTACTTAAGCTTCGATTCTTCAGAGATGCTATATACCTTCCACAATAAACAACTTAAAACACTTTACAATTCTGAATAAAAATCTACACACTGGAATTTCAAATTGCAACCTAACCTTATCCCGGGGAAAAAAAAAAAAGAGGCACATATGACTGCATGATGATGCAAGCTAGTTGCAATTAATCCCAATATTTTATAGATAGACATTAAAAAAAAAAAAATCAACATTTCATTAAAAAATAAAAATAAAAACCCTATGAAGCTCATGCCCAGCAAAAAAAAAAAAAAAAACCCCAGAGTGACAGAGGCCTTCCATGATGCAATACTTTCGTTACATGATACAGCAGGTGTCACGGTGCGAATCTGAACACGTGAACATGCTGCATAAGTGACATGGTTCTCCAACTCGGTGCTGAGATTTTATTCTGTCATTATCTCCGTTTCGCTCCTGGAAACGTGCCGATCTTGGAGGCAGGGGAACAGCTGACCACAACAGTTCTTCAGCTGGCAGCTTTAGCTGGTACATGAGAACATAAAGCTTGCCAGTGAAGAACTGCTGTGGGTCAGCCAATGAGCACAGAGCTTCCAGCGAGCAGCAACGTGTCTCAAAACCTGAGAAGACATGTGTAGAACAGATTAGTGCAGATAAATTATTGTTTTTCTTACTAACTTTAAATCCAATATCTGCATGCTGTGACAGACAAGAAAAGCCAACAGGATATCAGTTATTAAAAAAAAAAAAAAACTTCCTGAGAAATGCAGAAGTAATTTTTTTAGGCATCATTTAAAACCGGTGAGCTAAAATGTGCTGTGCTAGACTGAAGCATCATAGGTTATTTGTGGTCGACTTTGGCAGTAAATGTCTGTTCTCTGACAGCTTGAAGGCAGATAGATAAAAACTAAATTTTTTAACCAGGTCAACTGCAGAGTCTGTCATTAATCACATTGTAATTGAACACCATATAGACAAAAAAAAAAAAAAAAAAAAGCAACAATCTTCTTCAAAACTCCTTTTTGTTGATAAATTATTGAATAAGTGTGTAAGTCCAACAACAAACATGTATTATTTTTAATCTGTAATTAAGGTTATGCAATGATCAGATTGATGTAGAGTGCCATTTCATTCAGCATTCAAGTGTTTCAGGAACCCTTAATCATTTTTGGAAAAAAAAAAAGAGATGCTATTTTAGGCTTGAATAGCTTTGGTGATAGGCTAACTCATTTTAGCACAACTAGCATACAAGTTGGTGCTAAATAATTCTGAATACATAATCTTTTCCAGCATCCCATTTGATCATTTTTAATGCAAAAATCCCCAGAAGGCCCAGAGAAGCAGCTTTGTTGTACATCGTTTGCATGTTGTATTCATGATTGTACCAGAAATGTACCAATATGTAGCACTTTGATTTGAAACGGTGTGAAAGTTGGTTTTAGCATTTTTTTTTGCAAGGCCTTGTATCAGCCCTGTGGGTTTTTTTCTGTTGCCTGCTGTACAGCTGGCTAACAGAAGTCGTTTACACTTTTACCTCAGCTGAATGGAAATATTTACAGATTTAAAAAATAGAAACAGTCATGATGTCTAAGATAAAGATTGTCAACACATTCCTCTGACTAAAGCAACGCGTCCAAAAGTTGGCCACAAAAGCATATAGCCCAACCTATGTGCTTGTGTGTCATTGTCAACATGTATGTTGATATACAGGTTGATATGTCAACCTGATATTGTATATCGATATCAGGTTGACATACAGATTTTCCACTATAGAGAGCAAATGGAGTGGAGTGTGGTATTGTGAATCCCGTATATGCACAGACTTTATAACACTTCTGTTAATTACTAAATTTGGCAGTTTTTCCATTTTAAATTTTAAGTTTAATGGACCAAAACAATGAAACAGATGAATATTAGAACTGGAATGATCAACATGCTAGATTTTTCTAGCAGCTGCAGCAGCAGAAATAACTTTTACCATTTTAAACTGAGCTTCAAGATTAATGCAGGCATAAACAAGCATGTTGTGCTTATGAAACCCCATAAAACTGGCCTACACTCAGAATCACAGCTTACTGTTTTTAAGTTTTTTGCTCTAATTGAAGACAGAAGTATGTGCTGGCCCCGGCTTTCAGCCTGGAACCCCTGATAGAAAACAGCTCTGGTCCTTCAGGGAAGTTTGGTTTACAGCTGTCATAAAGGGCTGAATGTAGACATTTTCTTTGCAGTTTAGACACTTCCATTCCCCTGGGTGGGTGGCTGTTTCACCAGCATGTCAAGTATTATCTTATTTCACCTAGGGAAAACCTAGTCAATTAGCATCAAATGTAATCAGAAATGGTGCTGGAAAGCAGGAGAAATTCTGAATATACTATTATGGTCTCAAGAGATTCAAAGTGACAAGAAAATCCTCATTATGATATGCCGCTATAACGTCAACTATCAGCTGGCTACTGTGGAAGGATTACTAGTCCAGGATTTGTCTTGCCTGGCTTCAATTCAGCTGGCTTGACTTCAACTATTGCAGTCAGTCTGTCTGAAAAGCCTTTCCCTAACAGCATATTCTCTCTCAGTTCAAGGACAGGACTTTAGGCAAGCTAGCTCCGAGCAGCACAGCGAACCCAGCAACCCCTAGAAACTCAACGAACCCCACGCTGCTCTGAGCAACGCTGGAAAGCTCTGGACAGCAAGAACACACACACAAACAATGTGACCACATGGTCCTCTTCTACTTAGACTGGTTTGAGGAAGAATTGTGAATGGGGCTGTGGGCCTTGATCTTGTACTGAATCCAGAGGGATCCATTGTGAGTGTGCAGCGTTGGAGATGAGATCCAGGGCAAAGGCCTTCTTTGTGCTCACTGAGTAAATTTACACTAAAAGCACCTGACACCAACATGTGCTTTTGTTAATCGAATATTTCAGCACTTCCTCAAATAAAGGAAACGTCAATGGGAAGCCTGGCGAGTCATGACATTCGAGGGCAAAAATTACACATCATGGAAAAAGCACAAACATAAATCTAATGCACCAAATTCATTGGTCCTTCGCCCATTTTAAAAATTAAACAGATGTTCACTGTGGATGAATAAACTTGTAAAAAACATATTTACATTTCGTTTTTCCATACTTAAATCAAACCCAGAAAATTCTTAACTTTTCCAGCCTCCACAGAAACTTTTCTACCATATTAAGTCAAATGAAGTTTAATTCATACTGAAGCTTTTTTTTTTAATCAGTTCAGTAATACACATTATTCTGTTCTACACCAACATGTAAAGCTCTGCAAACAACAATATCATGTCTGTGAAACTAAATTCAAAGGTGATTTTGCCTTAATTCAAAGCAGAAAAGTTTAGGTGTACAAGAACAGCTTAAAGAAGAAGCACATGTCTAATACTTGAAATCTGTCTAGAGGCAGAGAGAAAACAAAACAGCTCAGTGGAAACTCATGCTCTGGGTTTAAAAGCTGTGCGCTCTGTTTGGTAATCTAAGCCCATATGCTAATACATATGAATACACAGACTTTACTGTTACTGAGCAAACTGGAACAGACTTGCATCTCTTGGATCAATATTTTACTAAAAAGAATTAAATTTCTCTCCTCACCCAAGAAAAAAAGTGGATAAAATAGTGAAAAATACTTTTAAATAAAAGTTTGAGTATTTGATTAATCGTAGTCATAGTTGGAATATTATTGAGACTTTAAGTTGCTTACTGCTTTGTTAATCCAATATGAAATGCAGTTTGCATTTGAAAAAAAAAATATTTAGAATTTCAGCTTAGTCAAATTGTATATATAAAACCGTAATGAAACCACGTTTTACACTTTATAGATTGGAATAAGATTTTAAAAGATTTTAGGTTGATTTGCAAGTGGGCTCAGATTAGAGTACCCTAAGCAGCTAAAGTGTGTAAAGTCTAGAGGATTTGTTTGAACCAAAAAAGTTGTTACGCGTTTCAAGAAAAAAAATTAAACAAGGTGAAACAGAAAACGGAGTAGAATACTGTAAAGGCAAAAAAACGGAATAAAAAGTGTCAGTGAAAAGAGAGCAGCAAGTTCTCCAGGTTCAGAGGTCAGTGCTGCTAAAAGCAAACACACTGGTGACCACGGAGTGACCCTAATATGACACAGAACGAGACAAGTCTCCCTCTGGCAACAAGCTAAAACCTAACAGCTTGTCAGATCAGATTAAAACAGAAATAAGGCGAAAGAAAGTGACTCTCGTTCTGAGTTCTAGCATTAAACTTGCAATGTGACTCTGGAGAGGAAGAAAGGGCCATCTCATATTTACAAACAAGCAAAAGTCGAAGAAAGACGATCAATGTCACCAGTTCTATGCATGAGTAATTTTTTTTTTCTTTACATCTTCAAAGAAAGTGCTCTGCTTCTGGCAAATGAAAAGCTTGATGTCACAGAGAGCTGTCGTTTCCTTCCCTCCAAACATAATTTCCAACCTCTATTATTTCTTAGCTATGTTCCCTCTCAGCTCACATTATGTTAAGCATGCACACAACACGTACACTGAGGCCATCCCACAGTGGAGAACAGAGTGTACCAGAGGGCTGATTTACTACACAGAGCTGAAGATTCCCAGGACAATTACAGCCAGCCTGAGCAACAGGCTGAAAATGGCTTCGTGCAACGTCTACGGACAAACACTCAAACAGCACGCTTGTATTTGCAAGTGATTCAGGCACAGCAAATTTAAATCCAGCAGGATGTGGCCTACCGTCTTTAAATCAAGCCATTACGGTCAGGTTTTCTGTCAGATGATCTCAAAGGAACTCATTCTTAACACCCAACTTGTTCCGAGAAAGATGAGGACTTGGTTTGGGCCTTAATCTTCTTTTCTGGCAGATCTGACACGTCGAATGTTTCACATGTTTAAGCCTGACTCAAGCAGCAAACAGAAGACTGAGACGACAGGAACTACATTTACAAAAGCTTTCCAGTAACAGTATAGCACAGAGGCTTGTGCAGGGAATGACTTGCCACATCAGCAGCATGGGAAGCCCCATGAGTCACTGCAAGAAAGCAGTTATCAAGAAATGGTGATAAAAAACAAAAAGGTAATTGCAATAAGTGAGTTATTGTAGAGTTTAAAACAAATTGAGTTCTTAGTTAAGCTTCGATTTAGGTTCAATGTAGATGCCCTTTTGTTGTATGACCTGCCTTAATTTCTGAAAAAAAGAAAAGATTCCACAAGGTGTAACAAACAATCGCCAAAGAGTTGTTGCCGCACGTCCATAATGTAAATCTTCCAGTCCATAACATCCCACGGGTTCTTCTGTTGGATTAAGATCTGGTAACTATGGATGCCATCAAAGTGAGATGAACTTACTACCATGTTAAAGAAAAATATGCTTCATCCTGCATTAAGTAGCCATCAGGAGACTGAGAATTGATAGTTCAACTTGCAAATCCTGAGTTGCTTAACCAATGGTCCATTGTTATTGGGCGCCAAGAAAATATCCCACACACTATTACACCTCCACCAGCAGCCTGAACCAGCTGCCATCATGTACTTGCTCCGTGTTTTGAGGTGTTGGGTTTCGAGATGCCATTCCTCATAACTTGGTTTTAACAAGTTATGAGTTAAAACCAAGCTCCCGTTTCCTTCCATCATCTTGAATAAGATCGTTGAATCTCCTCAGACAAGTTTTTTTTATTCACCACATCTTGAAGCCTAAATCATTGAGCTGCTTGTTCTTTCTGGTAAAAAAAAACTATTGAATCAAACAGGTGAACCTGATCAAGTTCATGTACATCAATTTAAGTTGCCAAATGTCCAAGTACTAGCAAAGCTTTGCATGAGCCAAACTGATCAAGACACAAAAATACAGATACTAGATATTTGTGAGGTTTTATATACTGAACTTAAGTTAGTTAAATAAGTCAGCCCATCTGCTTCATAACAGGTTTCTTCCTTTACCCACACAAAGCTCTACTTCATGCTTCATGCCATTTCAGTCGTGTAGCTCTACTTTAATCAGGTTTGATGGCAAATGAAATTAAAATGCACAAAAAGATGTTTTTAAATCCTCCAACATGCACACTTATATACACATTACTGGTATAAGTGATGTCCAGAAGTCACTGTGAGCCAGCTTGGCAATGAATCACATATTAGAATACAACTTTCCAATCCCCTTTCCAATTTTCCTGAACAGACTGTTTTTCAAGGGGAAAAAAAAAAAAGAAACTCAATAAATATCAGTTCTGTCAAAACCTTTCAGGTTCCAAGAACTTAACCTGCAGGAATGCATGCAAACATTAACACCTTGTCTTAGAAGATTGATCATTTACATTCTTTGAATAAGATGATTGTCACCTGGACCCTTATTCATGAGACACCCAGTGACCAGATCTATGCATTGTTTTACTGCAGTTATATGGATGAGTGACCAGCTTGTTCCCTATAGGATCCACATGCAGACGTATTAACATACAACTGAACAGAGTAAAAAGTGAACAAAAGAGCAGATTGTCCTTGTGCTCGAACAGAATGCATGAGTCTGCCTTCATATTGCATACTGTACCCTGCGGCTGTCGTTTACTCACATTTGAATTAATGATTTAAACTGACATTAGCGGCAGCTGAAATATTCATCCAACTGCAAAACACAAGATTATTGCTATTTTTTAGCTACTATTCAATAAGAATCAATTGCTAATGTTTCAGTCAGTTTCAAATGACAATATGAATGAGCTTGAGTTCAATTTAAGGCCTCTGGGAAAGTGGATTGAGGTCCCTTTTCAAATTTTTTTAATTTGTGCATTTATCTGTTGATAATAAAAAAAATATCTAAATGATAAACAGTTTTGGCAAAAAGTAAAATTGTGGTGAACATATCCAAAAAAAGGCCATCATATGAACACACATATCAAAGCAAAATGCAATATAATTTTTCTGAAGTTCATGTTTTTTTGATCTTTTAAATAACAGAATAGAAAATAACTAGAAGATGCAAAATTTTTAAGCTGTGTGGAAATCATGAGAAGAGTAGAAAACAGGCCTTCATTAGAGCAGACCCCATAAAATACCAAGATTATATAAGACGTTTTCTCTGGTTCACATTCAGTAAACATTTAGGCAAGATCCAAACAGCAGTAATAAGAGGTCTCTCTCTTTAGGGGGTTAAGCTTGGAGATCAAGAAGGCACAAACTGCACACACAAAGCCACAGATTAAACTGGGCATTTTTTTCTCCAAGAATGCAACCTGACAACAATTATGCCACAGACATGACTCGCACTAGAGTACAACTTTCATCCGGAGTGCACAGCTTGACTTTCTTCAAAAGGACCGTGTTGTTTGCTAAAGGAAGACAATGACGTCAGGTAGCAGGAAACCGACAGGTGGGAACGAGGAAGAGGAAGCTGTATTTTCAGTAAAGTCTTGTGCAGCTTCTATTGGGGATTCAATCCAAAGCATCTGCAGCTAGAAATGAATGGGAACGGTTTGGCATGTGAGCTGGGAAAGAATGCACATGTAGGTGTGTCTACCTTCGTAATGTCATCTCACAGGAATTTTCTTCAGGTGTTTGAAACAAGATGACACGAAACACACAGATTAAATAAAAAAATTCTCCCACTGAAGACAATGCAGAGGCCAAAGAAGCGAGACCCTGACACAAATGAGTGGAAGCTGGAGTGTGAACACTGGATAAAGAAGAGCTACATAAAGAAAAGATTTGTGTGCTTCCTCCGGCCGTCATCTTCCTTCCCACCACTGGGAAGAAGTGTGTCAAAGACTACATTGTTCCTCCCCATTTATCTGTTTATGCCCATCCCTGTTTATGCTCAGCTTTAATGCCTCTCTGGTCCCCATGAATACATCCTTCCTCTCTGCCTCAGAATATACGTACACCCTCCCCCTCAAACTAGCAGTTTAGCTAGAACGCAGAAAGACAGGAAATGCCTGTCGGGAGAATGAATAAGAAGTGGCAGCTGCCCATGCATGGTACGAATCCAGAGTATCCCCACAGTATCGCCCCTTCACCTCCGACTGCACTGCCTCTGAAGGACCAGAGAGTGTGACACAAACAGATCAGACATATCTCCAATAATCACTCTAATTTTGCTTTGGTGAATAAATACTTAAAATACATATAAATATACTGTAAAAAAATATAATTTGAAAGATAAATCACTGCTCAGCTATGATTGGTGAAATGTAAATATGGCCCTCACAACCTCTGCCTGCAGGCACACTCTTGACGAAGAGACCAACATTTACGATCTTTAGATGGGAAGCATGAAGCGGCTTCCTCCCTCAAATGAAGGGTAAGCAGGGCTACATTTCAATTCCTTCTACTTTAATTCACATGAAAATATCAAGTTGTAATTCATGTTAAGATTATTAAAGTTTTAAGTATGAGGAATATATTGGTATTTCTAAACAAAAAAAAGTCAAAGTCATTATGTTCTGCTGGATTTTTCTGCTGGATACCTGGAGTAAATATGTTCAGCAGATGGACCATCAGGCCTTTTCTGCTCGTCATCCCTCCGACTTGGGGTGGAGGGATAAAGTGACCTATATCAACTTCTGTTCTGGAACACGTCCTGCTGGCCTGGACCAATTGATCTCAACACTTTTCTTCTTTAAAATAAAATTCATAACATGCAGTGACTGTTTCAGGGCAATTTTCACAAAAACCAGAGCTTAATGATAGTATTTATTTATTTTTTTAAACTTGCTTTGCTGTTGGAAAAAGTTGTTAAATTAGAGATTCCTAATTTCAATTTAACACACACAGAGATAAATAAAGGCAATTATGCCAATTTGTGAAATTAGACATAATTCAGACCATTAAACAAAGTGATATTGCCTCCAATATGGTTCTTCATATTGAGGCATATTGTGGTATTCTTCTTAGTTGTGTGGATGTTTGAGGCAAATTTGCAACAACAGTCAATTGTCCACAACACTGTACTACACAGGGTCAAAGGACACATCTAACACAAGGTATTAGGTTTACAAAATTTTGCAGGATTTTGGGGGGATATAATATTTTGCTATCATGAAGAGGAAAAAATGTTTTTAAGAATTTATAGCACATAATATAGGTAGTCCTTGTTTGAGTCTATGGTGGTCCTCCTTATGCCAAATTTAGATTTTGCCAATAGAATAACGATTTCATTCATTTAACATTCATTCTCCATTTTATTTTCTTTTTAGCAGGATTATCCTTTTCAGGTTTTTGCAATCCAATTGTATTACATTTTAATCGTTAGTCCAGCTTTAGTTTACCAATGAGAAGAGGCTACAAAGCAAACACCAACTCTGGGGGTAAACAATTAGCCAGTGGCTGTGCTCATGCGGTGCTTATGAATCATTTGCTCTGACACCATCAGTCTCTTAATTTTTAAAAATGTACCATTGCTATCCAGCAGGACGTTGAGAGCCCAATGAGATCAGGTTCTTTATTGAACCTGCTTTGCAACAGAACTACTTCCTTTCTTACTTACAAAAATCTGTCAACCACATGTCCAACAGGATGAAACACTTAAAGCTCTAACTGTTATATCTGGAGCCCTTACACATATCTAGGACCACCTTGAACAGATGAAATCACTTGCTGGAAACAACTGGCTAAGAATTACTTTTTGTAAAAGCTACTTTACTTTAAGAAGAAATATTGTGACATTTGGTAGATGTTTTTACAAGAACAAAATGTTTTTGCACCCAATAATTACTATGAAAATGTAGGTAGGTCTATATACCAGATATTAGTTTGAATTATTGTATTTTGTTTAATTAGGGAAATTAATTTAAAATTGTGTTATTTGGTCTTAGTTACACCCAAAAGCCAAAGGATGATGGAACGAAATCTATGACTCACTCAAAAGTAACTTCTGATGCAAAGCTGTGATGCAGTTCATGTTTCATTACCTACAGACACTGCAGGTGTGTACTGAATAGATGAGACATGACATGGTGTTGGTCTCCAACCTCTTTTAGACTGGAATTAAGCCTGTGCTGAAGGCATAGGAAGCCTCATGACTAGACTGTAATTACTGACACATTTACTCAGACAAAAGCCGGCAAGCTTGAGACTAAAGTATTTCTTTTTCTTCCCAAAATACCCATCTTCTGCAACAAACTCAAAACTTTAGCAGCTTCCTGGCTTATCCTTCAATTCCTATTCAATTATTTAAGTTGAAAAATACAAACTGCATCCCATACAAACACTAGTTCTGGACGACACAAAACAAAAATGATTTCAACAGCACAAAGTAAATAGATTTTTCCCCCCTCTATATTTCTCCTCATTTCCTCTTTGTGAGACTAGTGCTTCCTTGGACTACAGTTCACCGTCTACTTTCTTTATGCCTTCGTTTTACCTGCAATGATTCACTTTGTCCATTTACATCATCTCTCCTACACTGCCTTCATTTTCTCCCCCTTATCCAGCTCCGTGTCTTTAGGTTGGTCAGTTCAGCGAGGCCGAGTTACATTCCTGGGATGCTTCTTACATATGGTGCACATTCCTGCCGGGCTGATGAGAGGCCCAGCGCTCCTAGCCGCCAGCCCGACCCTGCAGAGACCAGCTCAAAGCTGAGCATGCTAGTGACTTCTTCAGACTTCTAATATAGTTCAGGCAGCGGCTGCATGATGGGGTTGCCGTCATTAAAGCCTGCAGATCTAAACTAACAGGGTTGAGGAGCTCTCTTTCTTTGTATTCAGGCTGATTGAGCATGTTCCCAGTGTCTAGAAATGACTTTATGTGTATGTGTGCAAAATAGTAAAAAGAAAAACTTTTGTCATGTTTAGTAAAAAGTGTAAAAAATAAACTGACATTATTCAGAACATGGGTGAAGCATTCAGCCTGTCTAGTCTAGCCTGCTGTGTACCAATACCACTCGATCAGCGTTTACCAATTATCCATCTAATTTTCTAAAGCTATAATATCTCCTGGAGCAGGTGAGTATAACTGCAACACCTGCTCTGCAAGTATTTTAAGTTTGCTCGGTAAACCCAACATTGAATACTAATCATGATTAGTATTAAAAATTGAAGTTCTGAAGTCCTGTGTCAGGGGAGTGACAGGAATGGATGCAACCCAAATTCAACTCCACTGCTGCAAATTCAGTCATCTGGTGGAGAGAGCCTACACAAAGCCAGGATGGGAGCCGACAGCCTTACATCACATATGATCTGACAATGTAAATCTGCAGAGAAATTAGGTACAACAAGCAAGACACAGATTTGTTGAGATGATGAAATTTTGCTAATTGATTGTGTTTGCCTGCCCGAGATGCTCTCTCGTTATAAAATCACTTATTTTACCCTGCAATAGCCCATACAGTTAGTTCTGCATCAACAGCACCTTTTGTGTAAATTTCTATATTTTTGTGCTATACCTCTTAACATGTACAGCGTCATAATTCCAGTTCAGTGGCAGGCATTATTTTGACTAGGAAATTATAAACTAAAGCAAAAATGCAGAGATTAGTTGCAAAAATCAGTTTGTAAGCTTGAAAAAAAAAAAAAAAATATATATATCCCATAGATCTGCTCAAAAGTTTGCTCCATGAAGCTGGCTGGGTGTGGCCTTAGGATTGTGCAACCTCACTGCAGCTACTGCATTTCCACCGCAGATCATCGCCTCATCAATGGGCTGTAGGTGACGGTCAGTGTTCAAGCCTGTTCAAGCCTGCACAGTTTACCCCAAGTTCATTAATGCACAGATGATTCAGGAGTGCAAGTTAATAAAAATACATCAGTATTTCATAATTCAGCAACACCGATGAGGCAGGACAGCTACAGAACTAGCACGTTATAATTTTGAAAAGCTGATTAATCAGCTGATTGCCTGACATTCAATTTCTCATCATTTTTGACTAAAATGTGCCAAAACTCCCTCCATGCACAAAGAAAATTAAATATATGTTTAGAGAATTACATCAAAACTGTGGCATTTTGGTTGACATTTCACTGCAGATTACAGATCGGAACATCAAACGCAATGTTTCCCTCACATGTTCTCTCCGTGTGTGTCTGTGTCAGGGGAGTGGTGCTACGGACGTCACCGCTGGACGGCTGCATTAATCAAATCCAGCGTTACAGCGATAATGTCCCTGCCAAATAATTGCTAACACACACACAGATAGACAGGTTGGTAATTCTGAACAAGGAGCGTCTAAACCAAGCAAACATTAATGCACGATGTCAAACGTATGAGAGACAAAAGGCAAGAAGATGATTTATAAATCACTCCTACAAGACAGACCAATTGGAAGATCCATAGCACACGAGGAAAAAAAAACAACGAATCTATTTCACGTAAGAGTTTAATCTGTTACTTAAGTCAACCAGACTTTATAATTACATTCTTACGCCCATATAACTGGAACTACCTCTTAACGCCGCACTTCCTGATTGATGTGTGGGTGGGAATTGAACCGGCTCTATTAACAGCCCGGATAAATCTTTTAAAAATATCACCCTGGGCATGGACGGCATGTCCGGCCCATCAAAATAATGCATATTTCATGCTTCGCAGGTCAGTGAAAGCCGACTGCAGCAGGTCGAAAATCAGACACAAGTCTTACACGGCTGAGGAGAGAATCTGCTCCCTGTGAAAGTGAATCGATGTCAATAAGACATTTCATAAAAGCACTGTGTGAGGTTGACAGTGAAATGAATAGGATTTTTCCATCACGCCTTTCCTACAGTTCAAACATTTTTACCGAGTTGCCAGAGAAAGCGATGGCCCGTTTCTCAGGCCGAGTGGGACTAGCAGTGATGCCCCTCCCTTATTTCTTACTTTACACACAGGTCAGCTGGCTGAAAGACGGATATGGCACTTTATCTCGCTTTACACAATACGTTTCTTATCACAAAAACATAGGCTCTCAGAGTCAAACAAAAGGAGTCATCTTACAGTCAGGTATCATAAAGTTAAGTTTTTTAAAACTGCTTAAATTTTCAGGTATAGAACTCGTATAATGAGATACCAGAGAAAGTACTGGAAGGAAGGATATACACAGCATAGAGCAGATCGTTGCCACTCCCTCCCCCCGCCTGCACTTGTTGCTGCAGACTGCTTGTCAACTGGCTGGAAGAAGACTCTCCTCCAACGTTTTCTCACCAAGTAGTAACTCAGATTAATGCGTTTTGGAGCATTTTCAACGGACAGACAAAATGTGGAAAGGGAATAAGTAAAAGAGCGCAACCGGTCACAATTTATTTATTTATTTTTTTACAATAAATGGATTTAAAAATCGCACTTGTTATTCTTTGTGGAACATATCTGACTATATGAGCAGATAGTTTGACTAATTCATCACTTGTATTATGACTTAAAAAAGTGTGACATTCTGTAAAATCAGCATGATAAATACATTTTATGGATAACATCCTACTAATACCAATCATCATGAATTATTGCAGCTTTTCCATCTCAAATAAAAGCAACTAAACAACTTCTGTTTTCATCTTTTTTTTTCCCCATGTGGTATTTTAACACAAAATTCTTATCGGATGCGAGTGAGCTCCTAAAATTTGCCTCTAAGCAACAATCTGTCCAGAACAAGTTCTGAACTGCACAGATGGTATACAGGTGGGAGGAAATGCATCCACACTGGCTGAGGAATTTGAGTTGTAAAATGTGAAATAGGCAAGTTGTCATATTTCACCCCTGTTGCCCGTCTTAATGTGCAAACTTTCAAATCAAGCTTGCATAAGGCAGAGTAGGAGGGCTACGAAGAAGGCCTTTAAAAATTACATAATCCCTGGCTCAAGAATTCATAGAAAATGGGTCACAGTACAGCGAGTTTAAAAACTTGCAACAGGTTCAACAGAACTGATTATCATCAGGCATGTAACATGTAAGCAACAAGATAGAAAGGGAGAGGCAAATTTTAAAAGTTTCCATATTCACAAAACATTCTCAACAGAGCAGATTTAAATACAGACAAATACAATACCACTCTTACCTTCATCAGTCAAATACAAGTGCAGATTTCTGGAAGAGGATCCGGACTGAGCCTGGTTGTGTTCTGCAGCGGGCACCTGGAGATACTGAGAGGTGGGTGGGTGGGGGTGGGGGGGGGAGGGAAATCAGCAAAAGACAAGCTTGAAAAGAGGAAATGAATGGCGCGGAGGGGAGTGAGAGAGAAACCAGGAGGAGGAAGAGGAGAGGGAGGCGGTGGGGGCAACTCTTCACATCCATGTTGCGCTGCAAAGGGTGGGGCCTTGAGGAATGCACTCTGTGTGCTTCCCACACGACTAACGCGGGGTCAGCCGGACCTGTGCACTGCCGAGGCTCTCACAGGACAACTGTCAAATAGAGCAACTTCTACTTCCTCTGTGTAGCTTTAATCAGCAGCGAGCCTTGCTCGGGATACACCCGGTTCGTGTCTCTTGACAGCTGGAAAAATAGACATTTTTTTTTCTTTTTTAAGCATTTCTTTGGATTTCAACAATAGAAAATACACAAATTAAATGTTCTTTAATTAGCCTTCTGAGTATCCATTCCACACATTCATTTAAAAGTCTCTCAAATCTTCTTGACAGACGCACTTACTTTTAACACAGGTCAGACCATTAGTTCGTCAGTGGCGCACCCAAGTCCTACTGTTGTAATAAAATGCGAAATTCGTGCTGCCAAGTTAAGTCATACTGAGCGGGGTTGACAGCAGGAAAGTTGCCACGTCTGTTACACATCTCACTTGCAAACGCAGTCCGAAGCAAATGACAGGACACGCACTTCTTAACTACGCAACAGTCCCGGTTAATCACAGCTGCCGTGCGGGACTTGAGCAATAAAGAGGTGCGCATATCAACATGTATCTCAGTCCCTGAAATCTGTTATGCGTGTGTTTTTGTTTTTTTTTAAATTATAATTACATAATGAATGCATTTTTAGAAGCCAGCTGGGTTTGGTAACATTTTTCAGTCCTGTAACCTTTAGGGAAAAAAAAAAAAAAAATCCTCAGCCACACCTTAACTCTCAATCATTTTCTCTGTCAGTTCCAGAGGTTTCGACGACACACAGCTTTAACCCCAACGAGACAAGCCGCTTTGCGCCCCTTACACTCTTCGACGTTAACGTTTAAAACCTGTAAAAACGTCAGGTAAAAAAGCGTTCCGGTGAGTGCGTGTGTATCCGGTTGTATGGTCCCACCCCGGGCTCCTCTCCACCGCTCGACGTTCCTCCCGGGTCTCTCTCCTCGACCCAACTCCTCTCTTCAAACCGGCTTCTCACTCCGATCAGCTGGCAGCGGCCTGACGTCTGCACACCCTGCCGACCAATCAGAGGAGAAGTGAAAACAGCGTCACTGAGCTTCGCTCTACACGCACGATGACGATCAGCTGAACCGACCAATTGAATTTAAGATCTCTTCGAGCACTAAGGCGGGTCTAAGAAGTCTAAGCCAATGATTGCACCCCCGCCCATAGCAGGCGTCTTTTCCGTGGGCCAATTAGGTATTGGTAAGTACTCAGAAAAAACTTTTTTTTTTTTTTTGGAAAACAGATCAAATTAAAATTAAACATAATTGAAGAATTAAAAGCTATTGATATTATATGTATAAAATATATTTACTTAAAAATAAATGCAATTAAACCTTTGTGGAATATATAGATATATAAATTCCACAAAGGCTCCTATTTTTTGATCCAGTGTGTTACACAAATGTCAGAGGCAAGCCTCTTTGTTGGATTAGATCTTATAAACTGATAAACCATCTGAGCTCTAGTTTTCTGATTTCAGGTATCAGCTTTCATAATTTTCCTGGAAACCATTTGTCTCCTGCTCCAGTAGGAACAAATGAGAGACACGATGCACCAGTACAGTGCTGCTAAAGACTTCCTTATTATCTCTTACTAATAACTGGTTGAACCACCATGGGGAGCAGCTCCCCTCCAGCATTTGCAATAACTCTCTTATATTGGAGGAATTCTGGGCCGATCATCTTTGAAAGTTTGTTTTAATTCAACAACAATCAAACGTTTTTCAGCACAAACTGCTCATATAAAGTCACTGCTGAACTATCAGCAGTTCAGATAGATTCAAGTACATATTTTTACTAAATACTTCCATAACTTTAAATTATTGAATGCCTTTAACAACAAGTCAAAAATGTCTGACTTGTTGGACATATCCTTGAGGATTCTTTACTTTAACCAAGTTGTTGTTTGCCTGGTCATTTGCTTATATGCAATTCTGCTCTATTCTCATCTCTCTTCATCTTCTGTCTGGGATTTCACCTATTGATCTTGATTTCTCTGATAAATTTCAACAGGGCCAATCAATAAATGACAATCGGTGCTCCGCCTGCCCTCATTGTTTGCGTCCTTGGGCGAGACACTTTCCCCCACCTTCCCTGCTGGTGTTGGTCAGATGATTTTCTGCTCTGTTCTACAATTGTAGTGTGCCTGTAGTTTTAGCAATTGACTTCTAGTCTAGTGATCTGAACTGAATTTGGAATTCATTTAAATGCATTTAATTGGTTCTAATACATTTTTCAACATCACAGAACACAAATGGACTGATGTCTATTAGCAAATTCAGACACATGTCGCTTTCTGATATGAATCGATTGTGACTCCACAGGTAAGGTACCACACTGGTTTCCCTGATCTTTTATTTTTACTTTTACATCTGGGAAATTGTGGGTTCCATTGCAAAATAAACCCCAAATATGTAACTCTGGTATGTGAATAACTAAAACCCCTTAAGCATTTCAGTTGTTTTTCAGGGTTCAACTTTCCATTCTTTTTAAACAAACACCGCATTTCTGTGGTCTGGAGTAGAGTTAGAGTCAGACTTTACCACCACAAAGTGACTGCTCCTTCTTATGGGTGGAAACCTCAATTGGAGGCTTGCTTGTTGAAGTCACAATTCTACATTTGGAAAAGAGACTGGAATGTGCAGCATTTTTCTTTTAAATCCCAGCAAAAAACGAAACATTTGTTCACCAGCTGTGAATGTAGCTCTCTCTTGGGAACTGAAGTTGATATAAAGATTTACATGATGTGTTGCACAGTACATTCAGCATACGGTAGCCGCAGAGCCTGAAAGCAGGGTTTCACTGATACTTAAATTTAGAAGTACGTGATCTTTAATACTGACAAACCATCTTTTTTATAACATAGAATTTAAATGCTTTAAACCTCTGCAGCTAATACAGTGAGTACTTAAAATTCAGTAACTTGTCAAAACTTGTGTTTTAAAGAACAGCAGAATCACAGCCTTTTCATCGTAATGCAGCTTTCATTATTGCGTAAATGTATAGTTTGTTGCTTCTATGGAATGGGACAGGAATGTTAGCACAAGCACACAGCATTCAGGAAACCAAACCTTCCTGTTCTCAACTGGCTTGTACAGACCAGGTTCATACTGTGAGCTGACTGTTCCCTCCAGAAGTACACTGTGTCTGTGCCCTCTGTCTTTGACTGTATAGATTTGAGCTCACTTTGAACACATAGCTTTGGCCAACTAACTTAGAGAAAAATCAAACTGGAAATGAATTGATCATCTTTATTATCGCTAAAGGGAAGTTATTGTGTGGCTCTGTTGGAAAAGTAAAATTGTCCCAAAAGCTCAAGTTTACAAATGTATAGATTTTTTTTCAAGTGACCCTGTAGTGGTGATTATTCATGCCCAAGTTTGACTTCAGCATTGTACATTTTACATGTAAAATGCTGAAAAATACATTTCGTCTCTTTGACCAAAATATTTCGTTGCTGGGATGGTACGTGGCTCAAAGGTTATCGTGCTTCCTAGGATAATATGGGCTAGGTCTATCAACTGAAAAAAAATATGTTCATTATATTTTTTGCACAAAATTATTCTCAAATAATGAACTTTCACCTCCTCAGTTTGGCCTATTTCCACTTCCTTTCAGAATGAGCTATTATTTTAGAGGCTGTTGTTACTATAAATCCAAATAAATTACTGCTGGCCATGCCTCCAACTCAATGTTTACACTCGCATTTTACATTTGTGAAAATTGTTTCAAACAGATACACAATTGTACAACAGTACATTATATCTCACCAAACAATAAATGTATTTAAATTCAAAGAAAAATGCCAGGAATAGATTAACACATTTTTGACTGACTCAAATTGTACTTACTTTCATTTTCAAGAACTGGATGTGCCTCTGCAATGTTGCTACTTTAACAGTAAAAGAATAAGATGTCAGAAGCAAGATAAGTTCATTTTGAATTGAGCTGAACTAATTTCTTACAGCTTCTTTCCTGAAACATTTGAGTTATATTATTACAGAAAAGATTAAACAGTTTGTTTTGAATCACAACTACGCTAAAGTTTTCCACGACTTACTGAGTGCAGCGTTTTTTAAAAGAGAAAAGTTGGAAGCAACTTTTTACATTACACTGGAGCAACATCACTGTGATGTTACGATAAAAACATGAAACCATGAATTGAATATATCGAACTGATAAAGTCCAGCTGACAGACAGTCACACTTAAGATAATATCTTGTCTTTTCTGTGTAATAAACAGTTTACAAAGTTCTTCTTCACAGTAGTTTTACATTGGCCTCAGACAACCCCACTTAAAGGATACCACTCGATCCTTTTAAGCCTGTGCTGTCTTTGGTTAAGGTGCTTTAATTCCTGGAAGTGGATTGGAGATGCAAGACAAACACACTGTCCAAACCTAAGGATGTTGGTATGTTTCGAAGCTTGACGTCCAGTGTTTTGTCACGATCAACTGCAAACGGGATATGTTACACTTCCTAGCCTAAAACTGGCCATACCGTGCTCTGCAAATAAACCAGTGAAGCCTTGGCCTGCATTTCTCATGACATGGTGGTTCCTGTGAGTTAATGTTATCATCAGACCACATAATAATACTTCAGTAATTGTAAAGGAAATATTTTTGCAGAGGCTTACATTTCTGATCTTATAATCTTGAAGTCAACAATAATTGATCTCAGTCACCACAACATAGCAGATCCTTTGCCTTCAAATATCTGTGTGGGCGCCTAACATTTAGGAGATTAGAAAATATCATTTAGTTACAGTACCTAACTGTTTCTTTGTTTGCAAATATTCTAACTATTCTCTATTACTTTGTGAATAGTAATGTTTTCAGCAATCCCTTTTGATCCACGAAAACAGAGTTTATGTTTTACATCATTGTGTTTATTAAAGAAGCAGACTTCAGGAAGCAGGAACGCTTTCTTTAGGTGTTCCTGCTTGAAGAAAGTGTTTTCTAAAAACTGGCAGTAGTTTTTTATAAACCACCTAAGGTTTCTAAAAACCAGGCAGTAGGTTTTGGAGTTCATTTTGAGTCCATCTTCAACCCAAAAATGCTTTATCAGCTAAAATTGTATAATACCAGCCCATACCATTATCCCGCTTCCACCTTATGGAAACCTTTAAAGATCTGTTTTCAGATATTTCTTGGCCCAGTCTAGAAACTTCAGCTTGTTTATTTGTTCAGTGGTAGTTGGGTTTCTGCCCTCCTTACCTTGGCTACGTCTCTGAGCACTGAACATCTTGTACTTCTAGATGCTCCAAGTGGTGTCTAGAATTACTACAATATTACATTGCAGTTAAAAGCTGGAGAATAATGGGTTCCTAGTAACCTCATGCCAGATTCTTCTAAAATCCTTGTCGTTTTTTGTCAGCATTTTCTTGCAACCCCATTAACTACTTGTGACAAAACCTTTGATGGCTCTGTGATCAAGCCTCAATGTCTTAGCATACTCAAGAGTGTGCGACACATCCTTCTGAGAGGGTTTTGGTCATTTTTGATTAATCAATCAGTGGAATCTCTTGTTTGGTGTGCATAATTTTGCCCAAATTATGCACACCATTTTGCACCAATTTTGCACCTTTATATGATACGTTGACCTACTTGGGCCACACCCTCTTTCATTACACACATCACCTGCCATGCTTAAATTCATTTAAGCTTATCAAGTTTGCAGCTAAAAATGATCACATGGCCAAAATACGTACTTGCTGAATAATTGTGCACATAGTGTACAATTATCATCTTTTCACTGCAATTACAGCCTGATTGAAACAAATCATTCTCCTGTAACACATTGCACAGGTAGTTATTATTCTTTTATGTGGCGTGCGAATGGAGAGATGATGGTGCCACTTCCTATGCATCTCATACCCACACAGCATTTGCTGAATATTGATGCCATGATTTGACATCTCCTTAAAATGACTCATGCAGCTGTTCTTTTCTGGCTCCTCTTTTTTGTCAAACCTTTCTTTGCTTTCCGTCACCCTGAGATGCGATTTTGCCCTTGAGTTCCTAAATACAGCTCTTAAATAGATTTCAGGAAGCAATTGGCACCTCTGCTGGGCAAAGAGCAATTTGGAGCCTGTTCAAGCAAGGTAATAGCTCTGTAAAGCAGAACACATTGCATTGTCACACGCTTCAACAGGTGGGGGCACTTTTTTTCATCTCTCAGAGATGAAACTGGGAGCCTGAGGCTGAGTCAGAGGGTTCATTCACTGACAGACTGTGGAGGATATTACTGAGACCATCTTGGTCATGCAGGATTAAAGTGTTATGGTCCATGGAAGAGTGTCTCTGCCAGAAAAAGGTTTTAGTTAAGATCTCAGTTATCCAGGCTGCTTCCATGACATCTGATAACAATATTGTGGTTGTAAGCCTTTTCCATAAATTGTGTTTGAGTTTTTGTACAGGAATTTATGGAAATCCTGGGAAAATCTTTCATGCTTGAGCTATTTTGAATTGATTTCAGTGACAGTAAGAAATGAAATGGCAGTGTAAACAACCCGATAGTTTACTCATTCTTAATCACTCCCCGTCCTCCTTCTCCAAGTCTGTGGATGTGTACATGGACATCTGTAGACACCAAAATTGCATAGTAGTCTTATACACCAAGTCCAAAGGAATGTGGAGCAAATAGAACATTTGTCTGCAAGCACTAACTTCTGAGCAGTTTTCCTCCATCTTTTTTATACAGTAGGTTGTCTTTATGTCTTTAGAGTGGCAGCACCGATACAAATAGCAGCAGTATGTTTTTAGATTTATGATTCAGTCATTTCCCAGTGCATACAGATTTGTGTTCTTCCAAATAATTTCATTCACAAAACTATGCACTGTAAAAGGAAGATAATGCAACTTTATAAATGTAAAACATAAGAACTAAAAAAAAAAAAAAAAAAATCAGACTTTCCATGTAAATGTGAAGTGCATTGATTATAACGGGATGCATGTGTGTGTTTTAGGGATGTGTTGCTTCCCTGTTTTAAGGTACACCATTGTTTTACAGCGCCACTGTTTATATCACAGTAGAGTGTTTTGTTTCCCACAGTGTCATGACCTGGCTCATTGGTTGTGATAAAAACACACACACACACACACACAGACACACACACACACACACACACACACCCCACACACCCCCACCCACACACACACACACACACACACACACACACACACACACACACACAGAGAGACATACATTTCAAGGAACCTTGTTTACTGATTTAAACTGCCATTGTGAGGTGCGTCTTTAGTTGTCTCAGTATGCCAGGAGGAATCAGGGTAGACAAGCCTCCCTCTGGCTCTGTGTGAGAGGTCTGGGGCATGCAGTCTTGTGTCAAGTTTAAGATCCTTGATAGACTGGCCAGGTGCTCCCAATCAGAGCTGCCAGAGCTGCTGGACCAAACAACAAGCTCTAGAAAAGAGCTTGTCAACCAAAAGTTGTCAACAGTTTTTTTAATATGTTCAAAGTGCTTCTAATGAAATGTTCGAGGCAGTCAGAGGTTTTCTGTAGTTCAGTAGAATAGAAAGTTTTCTCCTCTTTTTCAGTTGATGATGTGTGCTACCCCTAGGTGAGATCACATGTTTGCTTCCTTTGTCTCTGTATGGCTCTTTGGTTGACAAGCAACCGACTTATGGTGTTTTTTGCCTCACCTAGCGGTGACTGGAATCGGATACCTGAACAAAATTAATCTGACATCGGAATGGATAAGTGTTCTCTGATATTACAGTCTGAATCAAACGTATGAACTACAAGTAAGGTGAAGAAACAAGGGCATTGTAAAAGATCTCTTAGAAAAGCTGGTTATCTTATTATGCAACCCAAGGAATGTCCTGAAGGAGAGAGGAGTGGGATTAGGGAAGCTCTGGAGAGCTGATCAGAGCTGAATTATGAAGACCTCTATTTACTGTTTTGATGCACTGTTACCAACACAGGAGTAGGTCGGTTGATTCCAGGGTGTCTGAATCACACGGCGAGGTGGGGAGTAAAAGAATATATGTTGCGTTTGTAAACCTGACTGATCTCTCGTCGGCATTGAGTAATAGCCGCTGCAGCTGGTGCGTAGGAGCGGTGGTGAGTTTTTGAAGACAGTGGTGAGTTTTCAGAAAAGGTATTACAGCTTGACCAATAAATGATTCTTGGACACAAGAGAAAAGAAAAAAACTAGAAAATTCCTGAAGAAATTTAACCGGGGCCCTGCCAAAGTGTGCCCGTCGGTTTGGAGCCAGCGTTCTGATGCTAAATGATAACCTTGGCTGACAAAAGTGAGAAACGTACCATGTGGAGAATGACAAGAATGTTCCCTAACATGGACTTGCACTATTCAGTATGTTAAAATAAGTGTATAAGCTAAAATTAACCAAAATGCTAATTTTAGCATGAATACTATCAGTAGCATGTGGCGCATCACTAGCATGTTGTCTGTAATTGACTTACTCTATTCACTATACCAAACATGTGTAATAAGTCAGACAAATAGCTAATACCTCATTTAAGGTAAAAGGCTAAAGCTAATGCACTGTCTTGCTATGCAAGACCCTGCATTAGCCACAGACTGATCTTAAGGCTTTTATTTTGAAATTTTCAGTAAGCTTCATTTCAAATGTCTAAACTAATACCATGATTAACATTGATTGGATTAAATCAGTTATTTAATGCTCAAAAAAGCAATAACCTGATCTAAAGATTTTTAGGGCTTTTATTTTGAAATTTTTTCGAAAGCTTGATTTTAAATGGCCAATCTAATTACATGTGTAACAGTGGTTTTGTCAAAAAAAAAGTCACATAATGCCAAAAAAGGCAATTACGTCATGTAAAAGAATGTCAGGGCTTTTATTTTGAAATTTTCATTAAAATTACTTAAGCTTAATTTATAATTCTCACATTAATCATGTGTGTAACAATGCTTGGTTAAAATCAGTCATAAAATGCCCAAACACAATGTAATTCTAAAGGCCAGCTCATTCCTCCTCTGTAGTAACTGACAGTTCCGCCATGTTGTAGTTCTGAGAATCAGCTCTGACCTCTTTTGTAGGCACTGAGTGTTCCGCCATGTTGTAGTTCTAACCTGCAGTATTTGTAGTTCTAAAGAGGAAGTCAACTGTCATGTCAGTGTGACACACAAGGAGAGACTTAATTAGATGCTTGAATCAGTGAGTTTTTCTGAAAGGCCTGAAATATTCAAGCTTTTATTTTGAAATTTTCATTAAGGTTAATTTAAAATTGACATACTAATTCCATTTGTAACAATGCTTGGTTTAAATCAGGTATAAAATGCCCAAACACAACGTAATTTTAAAGGCCAGCTCATTCCTCCTCAATAGTAACTGACAGTTCCGCCATGTTGTAGTTCTGAGAATCAGCTCTGACCTCTTTTGTAGGCACTGAGTGTTCTGCCATGTTGTAGTCTTAACCTTCAGTAATTGTAGTTCTAAAGAGGAAGTCAAGTGTCATGTCAGTGTGACACACAAGGAGAGACTTAATTACAAGCCTGAATCAATTTTTCTGAAAGGCCTCAGATAAATATTCAGGCTTTTATTTTGAAATTTTCATGAAGCTTAATTTAAAATTGACATACTAATTCCATGTTTAACAACGGTTGGTTAAAATCAGTCATAAAATGCCCAAACACAATGTAATTCTAAAGGCCAGCTCATTCCTCCTCAGTAGTAACTGACAGTTCCGCCATGTTGTAGTTCTGAGAATCAGCTCTGACCTCTTTTGTAGGCACTGAGTGTTCCACCATGTTTTAGTCTTAACCTTCAGTAATTGTAGTTCTAAAGAGGAAGTCAACTGTCATGTCAGTGTGACACACAAGGAGAGACTTAATTACATGCCTGAATAAATTTTTCTGAAAGGCCTCAGAGAAATATTCAAGCTTTTATTTTGAAATTTTGATCAAGCTTAATTTAAAATTGTCACATTAATCATGTGTGTAACAATGGTTGGTTTAAATCAGTTATCAAATGCCCAATCACAATGTAATTCTAAAGGCCAGCTCATTCCTCCTCTGTAGTAACTGACAGTTCCGCCATGTTGTAGTTCTTACAATCAGCTCTGACCTCTTTTGTAGGCACTGAGTGTTCTGCCATGTTGTATATCTGACAATCAGTAATTGTAGTTCTAAAGAGGAGGTCCTTGTGTGTCACAAGTCTCTCCTTGTGACACACAAGGAGAGACTTAATTACATGCTTGAATCAGTTTTTCTGAAAGGCCTGAAATATTCAAGTTTTTATTTTGAAATTTTCATCAAGCTTAATTTAAAATTGACATACTAATTCCATTTGTAACAATGGTTGGTTAAAATCAGTTATAAAATGCCCAAAACACAAGTAGTTCTAAAGGCCAACGACTTCCTCAGAGCTCTGCCACAGTAAAAACTACAATGATGCGTTTTTGTAGTTCTAATTAGCTGCTGGGCCCTGGTGTGTTCCGTTGCTATGGTCATGGATTCTCTGCCAGCTGTGGAGTGTGAGACATAATGGTGGAGAAAGAATTCTATCTTTGTGAGACACCTCAGTCAGTTTGAATGAAAAAAGCAGTCCGAACAGCTCCTTCCCATTCGGAAACCGTGATACGTATCGGAAAACCGTTTGAAGCGTTTGAGAGGCCTATCTTTCGTCTCCGCTAATCCCGAGATTCAGATCTGTACATCACTCACAGTATTAACAGCGACGAGATAAAAATAGTGTGCGCTGGGGTCTGACATTTTTCAGAAATACATGGAAGTGATCCTGGCAGAGCGTGTGAAAATCCTGTCGCATGACTTTGCTCTGAAGCACCTTGACAGAAAACCGTAAGCCCTAGGAAAATTTTGAAAACATTTTACCGGAGCAGGCATGCGTATCAATGTCATGACCGAGTTTGATACCGATCGGGCGATATTTTTGGGCGTGACGGCGATTTCAAAATTAATTTGGGGTCAGAATCGCACTGCTTCCCACACTCTAACGAATCGTCAGTTACACTCTAGTTTGGGCAGTTTCCAACTGACCAAAATTTTTGATCGTTTTTCGCTTTTTACTTTTTCATGGTAACTCCGAATCCCACCACAAGTAATAGCACCCCTCCCGGCGCCGAGCCGGACGTTTTGATACCACTTTTGTGGGTGGGCACGCAGCGGTACGAGCCGCATTCCGGTTGACGGAAGAAAAATAAATAAATAAATAAATAAAGAGACATTCTATTGGGTGTAGATTAATAGGTGCCTGCCATGCAATGCATGGAGGCAGTTACTGCTTGCTTCGCAAGCAGTAACTGCCTCCTTATGCATTGCTATGGGCAGGGCCCCAATAATAGTCTGTAACTGAAAGAAGTTAGGATTACTGCAAACAAGATGGACAATCTGGCAACACATGGGATTTGTGGTGACCTTTATGTATTATAGCTATGTGAGGTAGTAGGTTGCAGATGTGGGACAGACAGGAAGAAGAGGGAGAGACAACACAGACTGCAACAACCAAACTGGGATCACAAGATGGATGGACAGAGTGATTGTGGGGTACGCCCTAGACAGGTTACAATTATATTGCAGGGCCAACACAGGCAAGCAAGACTACTACTACACACACACACACACACACACACACACTCACAAATAAGAGCAATTTAGAGTCACCAATTTACATAACATGCATGGTTTCAGTCTGAAGGATTTCTTTGAGAAAGAACTTGAATATCCATGGAGGACATGCAAACTTCACATTGAAAGATCTCAACTGAGATTTGTTCTGGCAACAACCTAGTTTTGAGACAAAAGGAGCCAATATCTGAAAAATGTTGCCTATTTTAATCATTCCAGCGATTTTACTGAAATTGTATGTGATCTAAATAAAAATGGGAAAAAAGTAAAACAAAAGCAATCTCGGGTGAGGAATAGAGACTTCTAATGACAGAAATTACACACACAAGGTACGCATGATTAGAATGTTGTTGTGATCATGCTTCACATCAGCAATGTAAAAAAAAAAAAAAAGTTTTCAAAGTTTAATAGACATTGAGTTTGAACAAATAGCACAGTAATTCTTTAAGGACCTGTCCGGATCTTGTTTGAGTCTGCTATGGCAATTAAAGTCATCTCAACCAGGTTCACCCCGACAGTAGACTGTAAGATGCTAAATAAGCCATAAAAACCCTAAAATGTCATAACAGAACCAAAAATGGCTTCTTGTTTTGTGATTGACGTGCGGAATCAAAGCATTTTAAGAAAGTAAAATGGTTTAGTTACAACAATTAAATATGAAGAAGGAGTTTGGGTTTCCAGCGTCTGGAAAAAGATTTTGAATAGAACAGGGGTTTGTCTTACGATTCAAAAGGTAAAAGCTGGATGGATTATTTGTGAGATCCAATATTTTCCTGAACATGGTGTTCAGGTAGGCTGATGGAGCACAGAGAATCTGGAGGAGATCCAGAGGAAGGTGAGACTTGGAGGAGTGAAACTAGGGTGGAAAACAGCAGAAATCCACCCTGTGAAGCTCAGAGAGCCCAGAGGTCCAGGAATGAGGAAGGTATATACTCTGTAAACACTTAGGAGTTTGCTGGGCTTGACTCTACCAGGAACTGTTGATCCTCAGGCACTGAATGGTTGTCCAGCGGCTACACCATGCAAATGACTGATTGCCACTGTTGATGTGAAACTCGCACAGGAAGTGAAGCTAATGCCAGTCGTGTGGTTCACTGAACCGAAAGAGTCTGGGTTTAAGGCACAAGTGTGAAACCCCAGTCCTCAAAGGCAAGTGTACTAGAAAGTGCAGATGTTTCTCAGCTTCAACAACCCCACAATTTAAAAAAAAAAAAGTGGACTGCACATTGATGAAACAATGTAGTTGTTTCATTCAGGTGTGTTAGACCAGGGATAAATCTAATGTTTGCAGGACTCCAGCCGTTGGGGATTGGAGTTTGACACCTCTGGTTTAGAGGATGCTTTGTTGCAGCAGGACCAGACCAGCTCAATATAATGGAATCCACCATGAATGCTACAAAGTATTAGAGAAAAATGCCAAAAGAAAGTGAAAATTCCTCAGCTGAGTTAAAGGCCATATCTCGATCTCTTTGATGGGCTTTGGAAAGGCTTGAAACAGGGTGAAAGCACAAAAAATTTCCTCAAACATTTCTCACCTTAAAGAGGGGAAACAAAACAACCTCAAAAAACTAAATATTTAAATTAAGTTTCAGCTAAACGAGGAAACTCTATCTGTTTGGCGTAGGGTGTTTTCACAACCAGAAAACATTAAACATTGTTTATCTTCAGTTAAACCACCTTCTATGAATGACACTAAGATGTGAATATTTCATAATAAAAGACTGAATATTGAATGAATCATCATCATTTCACAAAATATTAGACAATCTTTGCTAACATTCCTTTAATAAATTAACTGAATATTCACTGGAGGATGCTATTTTTTACATGTCTCTATATAAAAAGCAAAACTCTTAGTTTTTATAAAAATCAGATCAATTTTACTCAGGGACTCACATAGAGTTAAACTAGTTATGTGAAATATGATTCTAGGCTTTCCTTAAAGAGGATATGGATGAATATGATGGTTCAGCAAATCCTTAACTTCAGAATGGGTTATTTCTTTTCCTGCATATGAAATCTCTCACTGATTAAACACTGTAGCTCACACACAGCCACTGATTTTGTTCGTCTTCTCCACCCATCCACTTCCTAGTTTCTCTTTGCCCTGGCACAACACACTCTACTCTTCTCTTCCACAGCTAAACCCTTAACATCGTAGATCCTGACCGTTTGAAAAGACCTTCTTTCCTGCCATCAGTCACAGGGGTGAGGAGGGGAAAGCCTCTGCTTCTTTAAGAAACGCTCGTGGCGAAAAGAAACCGATTTGCAAAGCTAACCGTTCAGAGTGCAGTGTGGAAACCGAGGCCAATGAGAGGCACTGCTGGATTGAGGTTACAAAAGCACTCTGAACCCAATGACTCAGCAAAAGCTGGATGCATGTGAGATGACACTGCAGTATTTTAAAGGAGCAGAGGACGAACTTGCAACACTCAAAGGGGAAGGTGGAAAATGCCGTGTCAGAATAAGACCAACTGGTCATGCCCTCCTCTGTTGGAGAGATAAAAATGCAAGACTTGCGTTGCTCCACAGAGTCGCAGATCGAGGAGTAATTTATACAAATATATTTCATTTTATTTTTCACCCACAGGGCGCTGTCTGACTAAATGCCAGTCATTGAGGTAAATGCCACTTTGTTGCACTGCTACACGGACATTTAAATAATGTTTAGACAGACACCTTTAGACGAGCAGTGATGTTATGGCTGAATGCTGAAGTAGCCCAGTCATACCTCATCAATCAACAAGCTTCGACATTGGGGTTTGTTCACCCCGAAATACAATATTCGTTTGTTTCAAATGCAAAATCATACCAATAACAGATACTAATAAAGTACTTCAAAAGGAAAACAATGTATCCACATTTTTTTAGTTTCCCAGAATTGTCTCATCATTTTCCCAGTGGCATGGAGAAAGGTTAATCTGATGTTGATGCCAGTTGCGGCTGGAGCAGTGGTAGGATTTAGTAACTTACAGAAAAAAAACTACACATAGAACCAGAATCCTCTGCTTTCACAAAACACCACTGTGACCTTAGAAAACTTTGCCGGTGCTCCAAAGTCTTCATGATCTGTTCACTTTATGACCAGTTGTATGATCTTAGTGTTCTGGTGTATTTTTTTTTACATCACAGTGGGCTCTTCATCCAGTTGTAAAGGCATATTACTGAAAAATCTCTCAGAAAGAGCTTGCAGTGTGTGAACATGTTGAAACTGTGTGTCAATCAAATTTCTACCTTTGGTCATATTTAAATTTTCTCTTCAGTCACGATCTAATTTCTGACAGTAAGAATCCATTTCCTTCTGTGCCTCTTATTATGTATCCTCTCAATTCATGACCGACCATCTGTATCGTTCTTGCACAGATCTACAGCTAATAACGAGTCAGCTCGTTCAGATCTCTATTATAGATTGAATGACCTACATTACGTTGCAGTCAGGCACCATAACAAATAACCTCCACGCCTGTACAGTAGCACAGATCTTCTCTCTGCAGAAGCCAGCTTTGTGAACAGCAATGGAAAGTTACACCCTGGTTCCGAAGAGGTTTACTCCTGTGTGCAGTTCTGGTCAGACTTGAAACAGTCAATCAATGATGTGTAAAAGTGTTCAGATAAATTCGCCCTTTACTTATGTACCATGGTCTCACCCTAAAGCAGCAATTTCATTTATGGGGGAAAAAATCTTACACTAAGAATAATAAAAACCCATTTTTGCCAGCTGGACAACACATTTTCTCCTATGACATTTTACAAGATACCAAGCGAGGAATCTTTGTCTCGTCGTCTCTTGTGGTTTTTTTCAGCTCATTCTGCAGGTTTTCTGTGGCTGAAATGCTCATTTGATAAAGATTATTCCTTTTGATTTGGTTGAAAAACCTAATGACAAGTCTGATTTCACTTCCTTGAAAATTGCTTACTTAATCTTTGAATATATTTATTTTTTTCAGAGTTAAAGACGCGGTGAGCTTTGGTAAAAACAGGTTCAGAAACTTATGCTTCCGAATCAGCAGAAGCTATTTTCTACTTCTGCTAATTCACATATTTAATCCTTACTTAAAAAGTTTGCTAATCTTTACAGTTCTGAAAAGTTACTTAGAAAATTGACCTTTGTGTCATGACAGAGAAACAGGAAGTAAAAGTGATTAAACATTCTTAGACATTGAACTGAATGTGATCAGATGAATATGAGTTAAGGATGCTGATAAGTGATTTTGTGAAAACCAAAAATTATTTTTTCTTTCTTAGGTGTAATGTACTTGAATCAAAGGTTAAATTTTTCTACAAATTGTTGTTATTATTATTACAATAAACGTTCCCTTTTTTTTGTGTCTTTTTTGTGATTTTTGGTCAAAACTAATTATCAACATTTTAAATGAGCACAAATTAAAGAGCTTTGGAAACTTTGAACACCTGAATAATACAAATGGCAGTGCATGAGAACTTAATGTAGATATTAGTTGACTGTTGAATGTAATTACATGTAATGAAACTCATTATGCACATGCTTGACTCATGAGTGTGCATACTTTTTTTCTTTTACCAACATTTCCATGTGCAATTTCCAAAATTTCCATTTTGCAAGGACTCTGTGAGGTAGCATTTTTTTTTTAACTGAAACATATGAACTGTTCAAACATATTCCTGTGTACTGAGATCTATCTGTGTAATTATTGTTAGAGGTTGAATATAGCTCCCAGTTGGCTGGCCTTTAACCGGCTTTCACTACTCCCTTCTGCAGTCAGTGGACTTTAACCACTGCCCTTTGTCTTTATCACCTCATTGCACCGAGCTTGCTTGTTCCAGGAAGTATTTTGAACTATTTGTGCAGTCCCTTCCTGGTTTCCGCGGCCAAAGCCAAAGAAAGGAATCAGCTGTTTCCGCATTGATTCATGTGATCGGCATCCAGCTGTTTCATAAGTTTGATGCAGCTCTGATGTCATCCTCATTCATTCGACTGTAACCAGGAAACAACACAGGGACAGGGCTTTTCATCTCTTTTAAAAGCTGTCTGCTCACTTCTGAACTGCAGTCATATTCTTTTCTTTTCGAGCGTCAAAGATGACTTTGCATATTTCAGCTGTGATATCATTCTATTATTCATTCTCAGGGAATTTCTCTCTGCGACAGAGCAGATAGCAAACAAGTGCACGGTTGCGCCGTAAGGAGAACAGTTTTTTTCACAATGTTTTATCTCAGTTGCCACAATGAGGGCCAAGGCCTACTTACTGATATGATTAACCTTGCTGCTGGAAAAGGAACACATTATCCTCAGACAGTCTGATCCAGCCTCTCACCAGCCTTCATTCTGTCCCAAACATCCTTACTTGTCTCCTCCTTGGAACAGCTAATAATGACAGTCTGGGGAACCCCACCCTCCTTTTTTTACGTGAAACAGAAAGAGAAAAACAAGGACAGAAGTGCTGAAGCTGATAGATGCAGGCAGCTTGGTGAAAGGGTGGCTGCTGAAAGCAATGACATCACTCCGACTGGGTAACCGAGAGAAGACGTGTTTGGGACAAGTGGTAGCTATCAAAGCTGACAAGCCACTCTCAGGCACTTTCTGTTTTCTAGTGTCAAAGTGCCAGTGCCTGCAGTTTTGCACTCGAGAAGGTTAAATATTAATATCATAAAAATCTCTTCTGTCGTTTTAACTTAGTCTTGGACTCATTGAATCGGTTTGTGCTGATTATTTCATCTCCAGTAAGACGCTGAGAGGTCACTGCTGTGACACCATGTGACCGTACTGCAGCAGAGAGCAGCCTCGGCCCCCCGTCTGGCGCTCCGTTTTCCGGTGTGCACTGTCATGGATCGATAACCTCTTACATAACGCTCTGGTTTGGACTGGAGGCGAGATTCCAGCTGACTGGAACATGTGAAAGGACTTTAACTGGGCTGACCCACATTCTCCCTCCTTGCCCTACCCAGTCCCTCCTCCTTCACACCCGCGGGGAAAGGACTCATGAAGGCAGTGAAACTAAGACTCTGGGTGGATCGGGCGTTTCTGTGGCATGCTCAGACGCGCACGCACACTCGTAAAGAGAGACATGTGGGGAATTGCTGGTGGCTAAGCGGTAGATTTTATTAACAGAGAGATAAATGGAAAACATAACTCTGGAAAAATGCTTTGTTCTTTCCAGTATGTAGAGCAGTTTGTTTTTTAGTTTCAGACCTGCAGTCTGGGTTATAGTTTGGATTTGGTTAATTACATAGACTTCTTTGTTTTCCCCTGACTGGTTCTCATCAATACTTTTGTGCCGTAGAATTTAGTATTGTGGGAATATTGTTCATCCAGTGTCAACAGAAGAAAGTCTTTATACTGTCTTCAAAATGCTCAAGTACTTATTTAGTTAGTTCTGTGTTTGGGAATTTTATCAGGCAGAGGCATGAATGGTCTCCTGCGAAATTGTGGATGGGTAAATGCTAAAACCATCAAAAACAGGAACCCCCAGAGCAATTAGCTGTTAGCCTTTCACCCCTCTGAAGATTTCTTCACTTTTATACAAATGCTCTGGGAAATGTTTACCGTCTTCTACAGCTTAGGGAATTATTTCTATTAATAACTCTACAGAACCTCACTTTAGAAAGTTTAAATTATTCTTTTAAGCTGCTTTTGGTTTCAAGCATCTAACTTCAAAGAGCTAAATTTTGAAATGCAAAAGCTCAATATGAGAGCTTGTTTATATTGCCCATTTGCTGCTACTATAATATACGGGTTTATTCACAAACCGTCAGTAAAACGTTATGTAGCAAGAGCAACTGGTAACGCTTGAAGGTTGCTACAGATTCTGCAAACTGTTCTAAAGGTTTTGAGCTTGGATGACAAACTAGTATTTTACAAAACAACCTATTTGTGACTTCAGGAAAGAAGAGAACTTAGAATATTTGTTTGTGTGTTTGAAACGTTTGCAACAGCACATCTTGTAAATGTATCGTGTTTGAGCTTTGTATTGCACACGCAGACTGTTACTGTAAATGTGTATAGCCGAAGAGTTAGAGAGACATAAACCTGGTCTCCTGCAGCAATAACGAGCCTCAGTTGGTATGACAATAAGCTAATTGAATCACCACTGATGTTCTGTTTGAGCTTTTGTTTGACCACAACGTCTTGCATATCTGAAGCTCGTCAGTCATCCTGGCTAATCGTCCTCAACTGATGAGTTCAAAGTTTTGATGGAGCTCAGAAAGCATCTTCAGTAAAACTCCTGTCGTTCTGAGCAACAGAAGAGGAAGCTGGTTGTGGCTTTGCGCTCCGTTACCATGACTCATCTTGGAAAAGAATAATTAGTTGTTCCCATCGCTTGACATTTAAAACAGTTTACTGTTCGTTTAGTCTCTCTGCCATCTGCTTATGTTCAGTGTGAGAAGAACAGGAACAGTGAGACATGGATGGGGCATGCGTTCAGTTATTTAGGTAACAGTGACTCAGCAGAAGTTTTCTTCCTGTTTCTATTTATACTGAGTTATTCACAAGTCTAAACTGAAGTGGGCTTGTTTTGTGTAAATAAATGCCGGCCTGCATCTGTTAGCTTCCTTAAGCTGTAAGCATAGTTATTACTCTTCACTTTACATTTACAGCAAATAAAATGATCTTGGAAAATATTCAGACCTTGAGAAAGTTGTTTGGACTTTTTTTTTTGCTAACTAAATTCTCAAAAAATGCCAAGATAACAGTGATTTGTAGCATTGGTTTGTCCAAAGATTTTTGACCCTCTGGAAGAAATCCATGACTCTATAATGTTTTTTATTTTATTTTTATTTATATTTTTTATCAAATAAGCAAAATCTCATTGAAACATGCTAGCATATCATCGCCTCTTTTTTTTTTTTTTTACCACCATGTCAATTTGTATACATATATTTATCCAGATCCTTGTTATTGAAGAGATTTCAATGGAGAATTTAGACGTAGAAAATGAAATATTTAAGATTTTGGAGAGAAGCGAATAGCAATCAAATGTGAACAGCAATTTCAGAGAATATTCCATTTTAATATATACAGTACATAAAGCAGTTATGACACTTTGTTCATTAACACCAGATCTGATCTTTAGCAAACGCTGAACTGGTTTCTCCAAGGCTCTTCCTAAAACCCTTGTTGAGCTCTGAGATCCAGCCAGTTGTACCTATTCTCACATTGTGAAATTAATTTTTTAAATGTTGTTGTTTTTGTCCCTGTGTGAAGTGTTATGCTCAAAATAAGTGTTGTCTGAATGCATGTGAATGACTCATGCAATATGGCCACATGCTTTCCAATTCTCTTTCTGATTGGTTACGCAGGTCCTCATGATAACTCCTGACAGTTCGAAGTTATGGGATGCAAATAGAAACAAAACAGAGTCAACAAAAAAGAAGGCCTCACCACCCCCATTGCTTAATTCTTTTGGGAAAATGGTCAAAAATTTCTATAAATGCATATGTAATAAATATGGACAGCCTTTCCAGAAGAGTCGAAGACAGAGTGTGTTAATTGGACTTTCAATTTTATTGAAGTCTCAGCCAATGTTTATCCCTAAATTATTTTGTTTGGTTACAAAAGTCCTGATCAAATAATCACTACTTAAAACACAAAAAGTGTTAAAGTTCATTTCCAAACTTATATGCTGTGAGCAAAAGCAGGATGTTTCCTGGTACTTTTCCAGAGAGATCTTCACACACACAGTGCTACCACTTTCTTCTGGAGCATTTCAACGTCTTTTGGATCAGTTAAATTTCTGTTCCCAATCTTTACTTTCGTTTCCTGCTTACTCTTCACCGCTTCTTTACGACTAACTCCTTCTCACTCTTTATCTTCTGCTGTTTCACTTTTGCCTCACACGCCCACACTCCCTACCCTCCGTTCCAGATCCTCCCTTCAGTCTGAGGCTCTTGTCAGACACATCCAGCCCAGACAAAGCACCAAGGGCAACGAAACGTCCTCTAAAGCCATGCTGTCACGTACACACAGCGTACGTACACACTAACGTGACAGATTTAGACAGCAGAAATGTCAAAAGAGGAAACTGTTCCACATATAATGTGTTGAGAGTCTAGAGACAAATGTGTCAATGTGTTTATGTTTAAACACATTGCGTGTGTGTGTGTGTGTGTGTGTTTGCACAAGCTGTATGTTGACGCAAGTACATTTTGAAAGCTCCTGCTTAGTCTATTTGCTTATGTAAGGTAATACAGTAAAACTCAGCAGAACAGGAGTAAACTGGCTGACCAAGGCCTTCTCCTTGCACACACACTGCCTGGCATGTCTGTTTATATGTCTTCATTAGGTGGACACGAGGAGGAAAGAGGTATAAAAATTGAAATAAAGTCCACTAGAGCTACAGTGAGGCCATAATGTATCACTCTGGTACAGAACAGATGAAGGAAAAGACGACCCCTACTGAGATCTGCTGGTCCACCTGCTGCTCTCAGGATCTCATCAACTGCTGCTCGGTCATACAGAACATTTTATTGCACAACAATACATGGAGCAAGCAACAAGAAGAGAAATCCATGCAGGTAGAAGTAGAGAGCATTGCAGTTTTAGACTTTAATACAAAGAAAATCAGAGATATGTTTGATTTAGCTTGTCAACACCAAGACCAACGGCTGTAGCTGTAGCTAAATGTTCAAGTCCCGCTGCTCACTCCCATTTTGATTTAGATCTGCACTTTGAATGAGACATCCTAGAGTGTGAATATTATTTGGCCTGAACGACTCCATTTTGGGTTCTGTTGAATCTTTTGGGTCATTATCCTCATGAAGGCCAATCTTGAGCTATTGCAGCATATGACTGCACTTGTTCCTACATGTTTACCCTGCATTTAGCTCCATTCCTCTTTCCATCAACCCTGATCAGCTTCCCTGTCCCTGCTGAAATTACCCCCCACCATTATGCTGCCACCACCATGTCTCACAGCAGGTATGGTGGGCATTGCTAGTGGCTGCAAGACAAAACACTGTAGGTGAGTCAAATAGTCACCTTTTGACCCCTAAATATTTGCTCTGTCACCTATGCATACAGTTAGACTGAATTTTTCTGACTTTTTAGAAAAGATAGAGTAGTGGTGCTGTGGTAAAGCATAACTCAAGTATGGAGGACTTGGACCTCGGCACGGATGTCACATGTTCGTGTCCTGGCCAGGTGACCTTTGCTGCCTCCCACGCTTTCATCACCCACTTTCCTGTCTAGCCATTCTCCACAATCTTTATTGGTCAATAAAACCTTTTAAAAAGAAAAGAGCAGATTTTTGTTGCTGCTTCTTCACAAATGCTACAATTGTGGAGTGCAAAAACTATAATATTCCTAACGGCAGATTCTCTTGCCCGTGTTGTCGATGTCTTCAGTACATCCAGTAACCTTGTTTAAAAATCTAGTCTTGCCACCGACTTATTGTGCAGTAAAATTTACTTTTGAACTTAAAAGCAAGCCATTGCTTTATAATTATAATAGATAAGTGACTGGTTTCACATTTTTACATTTAAATGTTTAGAAACAGCAGAAGATAATGAGTTCCTAATGTTTTGGGTTTTTTAAAATTAAATTGACAAAAAAATAAAGTGACAACTGACAGCCTAGAGCTCCCACTCCTATCCAAGCATGTGCAGAAAAAAAATTCAGGATAACGCCAAACTGTCACACTGTTTCAGGTGTTCTGAACACTGGCTGACTCAAATTTAGCCTAAAGGTGAGGTGGATACCTACACAAATCTCTTAGCGTGCAGAGGAAAAGACATGCACGCACATGCAACATGCACAGACTCTACACATCAGTTTGAGCTAACACGCAAATGCTCTTTTACCTCTTTGCTTTCCATGCAGTCTGTTTTTGTCTGTAATTGTCCTGTTTGACTTCTCTGTGGCTCAGTGAGAAAAGCATTACATGACAGCAGGTGTATGCGTTACACGGATCATTTTTTAACCAGCCGAATGAGGCCACACCCAGTATGACCCAAGTAACATGACAGTTCAGAAATTTGTGCTCCAGGCAAGCTTCACATACCTGCTGGTTGAGTCTCAGGTAAACACAAGTCACAGTACAGAGTGTTTGACAGGTAAAATGTGGCTTGGTATCCTGAGAACATCTTTGAGCTTGTTAGTTTCCATTTTGAGAGGCGTAGGAAGACTTTTTGAAATTCTTTAAATACCTGTGTATGAGGAGGAAACTACAGCAAGTAAAACAACCCTGCATCTGAGATTATAGAATATGAACACCGCAATAAAAGACTTCACACCATTTAAAACTTTTATTTTCTTGAATTGAAGATTAAATGTTTTAAATGTCTAAATCAGAAGACTGTCTTTAAATTAAAGAGATTTGATACCAAATTGCTTGAATATAAATATTTAACATACAACTTCCCTGGGCATAAAGAATGAAATGTCTGCACTGTCCAGATTAAAACAATTAGCCAAAAACGTTGCAAAATATTAACTTTCTCTGCAAAACACAAAGTCAGAGATCCATTTTTCAAAAATTGTAACATAGAAACATGACTCTACTTCCTTTCAAATGTCCTGTTTTACAGTCAGCATAAAATGGTCATGTGCTTTATCCAGTTTATTCAGGGTAAATCTGTGCTTCATGTTACCGAGGTGACAAGGACAACTTCTAAACATGTTTGACATTATTGCATCCAACATGCTTTTCGACAACTGTCATGCATGAAGAGGTTTAAACAAACGTTTATGTCGTCAAATCTATCAAAACTAAAATTTCACCAGTCTCTGTTTGCTGAAAGACAAAACATAAATAGTGAATAAATGAAGAATATTTATAATCTCACCTTTATTTATACTTAATATGTGTCAGATTTTTGAGTTGAAATTTCCTCCTGTGTTTTGCTGCAAACAGTGTTTTGGTTGTGATTGATCTAGACTTTATGATATATTTCAGGTTTATGAAAAATGTCGTTTCTGGGCAGACTGACAAGTTGATGAAGCTTCTTGTCATCACCACATCAATTATCTATTGATTTGTTGACCAAACGTAAGCACTGTGATTAATGACCTGCATATGGTTAACATTGAATATACAAAAAAGGCACCTATTTGATTAGAAGCCTTTAAATATGCATTAGCTGCTATAAACCTTTGCAACTTCAGACAACCAGCCTCAAGAAGCTATGTTTAATTCCTATTCCTTTCTGTTTGTATAAAATATTAATATTTCCCTGGACTGCAGTTTTGTTCTTGTTTCCCCTCATCACTTTTCACTGAGAATTTAAAGCAGTCATGTACCTGCAAGGTGGTTCTGGTTGCAATCATCTAATTGGAGCAAGGTGTGGCACTGAAAATGTGCTGAGATTCCTGTTCACTGCCTTTAACTCACTGTCACTGCCGACGTATGCGGCATAAAGTACCCCATAAATCCTCACCATACTTGTTTATACTTTTACAGAAGGTGGATTCTCTTTTTACATCTGCCTAAGATATACTATAGTAGCTGTGTCCAGCCTGTGTGACTCAGCAGGTATCTATTTAAACTACCAGCTAAATATATTCCCCATGTGCAGGACTCTAATTTTAAACAAGGTGCTAAATATATAGGCAGTTTCCAAGCCAAAAGCAGAGATAGCTGCGTCATTGTCTGTGTGAGCGGAGAGGCAACCCCTGAGGAAGCCGGAGCATGGAATATTCCAGGTTGAAGCCCCGAGATGCTGCCCTCTGCTGGCGACTTTAGTCACAGAGGAGGGAGGGGTGGCCCGTTTCTGATATAGATAGTACATGGCTCAGATGGCATGGTTCATCACCGTGAAATCAGGTCAGAGGGACACAGACAAGCCTATTTAAAGCATGAAGGATGTGAAGCTTCAGCGAATGCTGAGCTAATGAATCTGATCTTCGCTAATAGAATCCAGGTAGTTGGTGTCAGTATTTTGCGCCTCAGAGGATTTGATCAGTGTCATAAGCTGGATATATATTTTTTTATTCCATTGAAACCTTTTTATACCTTCACTTTTTTATATTTAATATTTTACTTTAACAGTACGATTATAATAATAAATAAGAGTTGCTGATGTTAAAGTCTCAGTTAATATAAGGTTAATTTTTTTTTTTTATTGCAGCAGCACTAAACTGTTGCAATAAACAGCACCCCTTACCTACCTACCTAGTTAGCTACCGACCGACCTGCCGGGAAGTTTTAACCCTCATGCAATCCTAACGTTCTGTTTACTACCCTTGTCCTACATAACCCCAAAATCTCTTTTGCATGATGAAACAATCTGATATTTATCAGTTCAGCTTAATTTAATTCCTTCTTTACCATGTACTTTTGTTATACAATACAAAAAGACAATCAATAGTATTATGCTCTTTTTTTTCTTTTTACCACAAACCATGTGTTGTAGCATTTTTCTTTTACACAGTAAAGGTTCATTATTGTAATTATACAAATGTGAAATTGTTACTTCTGAATTTATTGGATTGAAAGGGAACAAAAACCAACAATTTGGCACTTTTTTGTCAACAGTTTATTCCTTTATTTTTTTTTAGGAAGTGAACTATGAAAATACCTCTCGTAACGCAACAAAAACAAAATGTAGCTTGATTTTGTGAACAATTTAACATCAGTTCTTATGCTGTGTCTCATAATTATTTGAGGTGTTCAACACAAGAACATCTCATATAATTAGAGAGAGTTTGTCTGTGGTCTTTGAACTCTTTTTCTGGTGTTTAAATGCTTTTATAATTTACGTGTCAAAAGTGACGATCCTAGTACTCTAGTGGAGTACAGCCCACATGGAAATATAAACAAAAACAAGGTATCACTTTTTCTAATGACTGGGTCAATTTAGGAAAAGTCATAAAATTTCAAGTTGGAAAGAGATAGAGGTGGGTGTTTTTTCCTCAGGTATACATGGTAATGGGTCACTATTGACCTGCAAGACAACACTAGGGTTAAATGAAAACCCTACTAGCAAATTAGCATGGATAGTCATTGGTTCTTTACGCAGAATAATAACGAAAAACATACAGGCACAGGAATAAAAGGCTTCAACAAGCACCCAAAATATAGAAGCAATTAAAAGTAAAGAAACATGTAACTGAACAAACCAGTTTGTAATAACAGAAAAGTATCAGGTCTAACGTCGACCCTATGGTAACTTTTTCAGACAGTCAGAGCAGAAAATGTTTAAGTGTTGTTAGTGAATAGCAGTTGGGGTGTGAGAGACTGAACACTACAAATATGGTGGGAAACGTTTTTCAACACCACGGCCACAAGATGGCGCCACTGCTCCAAATCAATTCTCTTCCTGGAGTGCTGTTCTCAAGCCTTTCTTTGATACTGTAAAATAAAAACAGTTTAAACATATGATATTTCTACATAAATGTAATATATTTATTATATAGCATATTTATTTGGTAATACATCGGTAATCTACATTTTTCAGTGTGCAGTTATGTTTGAGCACCAAACGAAAGACTTTTTTTTTTTTTTTTTCTCACAAGAGTCCAGTAGAAATGGCAAGTGGTGTTAGAGATCTGGAAGCCTCTGCCTCTGTTTAAGTCTGGTTTATCCCATTTAACAGATAAGCTTCTTCAGTTTTCTCTCCTCCCAACTTCTCTGTCCAGAATGCAAACATTACTGGCCTCGAACGTGGTGAGGATGTCGGCTAACATCAGAGGAGTGCATCCTCCTGTATTTTTTCATGACCTTGTCAAGTAGTTCTATACTTTCATGCCCCATAATCCTATGCTTCTTGTCTCGTTGCCTGCTTTATAGCAACTCAGTTGTATTTTGTGTTTTCTCCCTTCTGTTTTCAGAGACTTGGCAGAAGTCTCTGAATATTTCAGGAATATTTTCTGCCGCAACCTTTTTAATCTTGCAGGATTATTAAGAGTTAAATTACTGTGAGAGGTGTAGAGAAATTAAATATAAGATATTTGCTGTATTTATCAACAGTTTGAAGTCTGTGTCATGACAGCATGATATTTGATCTGGTAAAACATGAAGCTATTGGATTTAGCATTTCTCCTGTACTCTTTGTGATTGAAACTTTTATTTTAACGTAAGGAAGGTTGACAGCTAATAAGGACTACTCATCATGCCTTAACTGACAATGCATAGTTGCAAAAGCTTTAAAGATCCACAACTTTTAAATAGAATATGTGATTTTAATAAGAGCCCAAAAGCATTAAACATTTTGTTTTGAAAGAGAATTTTATTTTATTTTTTTTGCCATGAGCTGTAGCAATATACCTTGGGCACCTATGCTAACCTATACAAACCTTTCCAAATATCAAAAATAATTAAATGTACATATATTGAGTCTACCCTGGGTGGTACTAATTTGAATTATCATGGCTGTCGCATACATAAAATTTTCCTGCAATAGAAGTCGAACTCCAGGCGTTGGATCTATTTTGATCGCACAACTCAAAGTATGAATTCTTGCACGTGTGAAACTTGAAAGGCTTTTTGCACACAGGGGAATGACTCTTCACCAGAAAGTCATAATCCCAGTCAAACGTTGCTTTTGACAGTATGAAAGTTTGGACCTTTATTAATTTCATTGATTCAGTTATTAATCTGTCAACATTGAAGATTTTAGGTTCCTGAAAAATAACAAAAGCAAATGGTGACCAGAACGCAAAAAAAGATACAGGAGATTTTTCCAAACACTGTTACTCATTTTTATAACCTTTATCTGTGGGAAACAAAAAAAGAGTTTTTCCCAAAATATTGTTTAAGATGAATCTTCCTCCAATCTTGTGAACCTAATCTTGTGAGCTGTCAGTATCATGTTACATCTGTAACAATGACATGCTGTTCGCTGTACAGTCATGAGTCTTTACAAAATATATTATGTAGATTACGCTAATCTTCCCAGGACTTCTTGTCACTGATTGTTGCAATACAGAAATAGGAATTTCTTTGTTGCCATGTCTGCCTGGCTGATTTCTCATTCTCAGCCCCTAAATCTTTCCACTTCAGTCACTCTCATGTGTGAACGCTCTTTCACATGTGTCTAAATTTTGGTTCAATCTCCAGACCTTGCAACATTATGGGATGAAAGTTTAACTGTGTATTTCCGAACGGTGAAGTAAAGTATAAATCCTGTCATAAAAACAGGCTGCATTTTTGTTTAAAGTGAAAAATGCCATCACTTTTCAGACTCAAAGCTACTACCGATCCACTCTTGTACCTAAGAGTTTATCATGTATAACTCCTGCTGCTTTTGTATTTTGCTACCTTCCAGCAGTGATTCATAATATCAAAAACAACAACAACAAAAAAAGCTGGCCAAGTGTTTTTGTGCTGTAAAAAAAGGATAGAAATAAGCAATAGAAGCCGCATTATCGTTTCTTCCTTTTTCTGTCTTTCAGATACAGATTGTGTGACTTTTTTATGCATTTCTCTCAGTTTAGCAATGTTGTTTTTGTTATTGAAGTTATGGCTCTTTGTTAACTAAGTATCAGTCATTGTAATTAAATCAGCATCTGCTCACTGAGGCAGACTGTTCGGAACTGGCTCGGAATTGAATAAGTGACATGAGAAAGGGCAATTCTGCCTCAACAGGTTAATTTTCTGGAAGCTAATGAAAGCAATTGTTTATTGAAAGGAGACTGTGTATAATTTCGGCCATCAATTATGAGGCTTAATGTCAATTAGTACAAAGCATTCCTAGCTTTCAGAGCAGTATCCTTCTCCTTTGTTTTTGTTGTCCTTTCTGTAGCCTATAAGCCAGATTTACTCCTGTATGGTAACTGTACTATCTAGTCTGACAGCTTAAACACCAGGTCTTGATGGTCATAATGAAGATTTCGAGTTCAAATATTTGATCTTTGACATGAATAAATGTGATCTTTGAGACTTTCTGTGCAACAGCAGAATATCACATTTTAAATGTGCGCACTACAACCAGAAGAAGAGAAAAAAACCCCAGTGAATCTTGATGTTTATGGATTAGATCAAAACGTTAACATAGGTACCATTTTATTTAGGTTTGGGGCGCAAACCCAAAAGTGCTGCTGTAACCCTGCAGCAGAAATCACCAGATGTTATAAAAGGTTCTTTATGAGCAAGCCTTCATACCATACTGACTAATGTCAGGTGTTAACGATGCCTTCTTTAAATACTGTGTCAAAAACATTTAAGCTTGTCAAATTGTGTGCAGTTCTGTAGTGCATTTGAAACATAATTTACTTGAACACGTTCTGCATTTAAACCCCCCCCCCCCCCCACACACACACACACACATATATATATATATATATATATATATATATATAAAATCTGCTTCACAACTACTAATTAATTCTGTTGAATCAGCACCACATCTGTTGTCTTTCAGAATGTATGTAGGGGATCCACAAGAAATTACACAAATAAAGTTTAAGGGTAAAAAACAATATTTATATTAGTTGGCTTTGAAGAATTTGAATGACGGACAATTAAGTGATGAGAAAAAAGAAACAGTTTCTCTGTTCACATGACATTTCCCTGAAAATGACACACAAATAATATATCTTCAATGTAAATAGTAATAGAAATGTGATTCATTATTACTTCTTTTGAAATTCTACTTAGTTTTCTTTCTTTCCCAAGCAAAGGCATGATTCAATTAATATCTTCTACATGAAATAAAAAACTGCAACATCTGCACTCAACATAGGAAAACCTGACAAAAATACGCCATGCTACATGAACACATGAATACGAATAATCACTTTAGTGAAAAATATTAATATGACATTAAATAGGACTCTTTAATAACACATAGAAAAAATGCAAAAGTTTAAGAATTTCAGCTGTTGAATATGACGAAAGCATGCAATTATTAGAACTCTGTTTTGATCTGGTACTGATTTCCCCAACCTTCCCAGATAAGCATCGTTCGGGTATGAATGCATGTACCTGACATCCTGAGGAGCTTTTCACTTGCAGCTCTCTGAATTGTTTAAGGTTTTGCGTATAATATCCACTGACACAAAACTATACAATAATGATGATGCAATTCTTTACACTGCGATGACTCAAGCAATAAGGGACTTGATTTTTTTTAAAACAAAAAGCATAAAGAGCTGATTTAGAGAAAAAAGTAACTCAGCCTTGGAGACATTTTGCAGCTTTCATCAACTTTTATACAAGTCTGAGCACAAACACATAGAATGAAACTCAAAAAATTGCCTCTACCTCATCGAGTATACGATCTTTGCCAGTTATAAATTGCATGAATATTATGGGAACATGCTGGCACTCGTTTACAAGTACTGACGCTGCGGTAACGAAAGGCCCACCCTCCTGCAGCCCCTCCCCGCCCTCTTCTCCTCGCAGCGAACTGCTTCGCTCGCTCCTCTGCATTGAAGAAGTCTGTGGTCGCTCGGAAGAATTCCAGCATGACTTTGTGACTCCAGTTGGTGCCATGGTTGTCCGCTGTAGTTGTTGCGACCACAGAGCCCGCTGCGCTTCCGGCACTTCTATCCGACTGGGTGGAGAAGCCACAGTGACCTCCATGGTCTGTCAGAAGGAGGAAAAAGTGTGGGTTTGTCTCAAAGAGCTCCAGGGGCAGGGAGGACTGGGCGTCTCCTCGCACAGGGTCATCTTTAGCGCACACACTCAGAACAGGAATAGCCACCTCATCCACGTCTCTTAAGGGTTCGTTGCGTTCCCAGTAAGCATCCCAGGCTCCTGAAGCGCTGCAACCACTGCTGGTCCCAGATGTGGAGCCTACGTATCTAGACTGACAGAAGAGGGCTTCCTCCACCCCACGCAGCGAACAGCTAGAAAAAAGAGTGTCGGTGTGCATGATGTCCCCCAGCGCCGTCCTGTACCTGCAATATGGGGACAGACGCAAATGAACAAAGCAGGACATGAAAAGAGACCCGAGGTGGAAAACAGTAAATCAATGCTCAAGAGCCGCACAGGTCTCAGATTCTCTAATAGCCTTGATTTGAGGAACTTCACCTGGGTCACGATGTCTCTCAGAATCACTAAGTTGACATCAAGCAGGCCATCTGTTGCTGTGGTAACTTAATTGCTCCCTCCAACAACCCATGCCTCTCCGATAAATGGTTTCTGAGTACCTGCAACTGCACCGTCTAAAATTTCTATTTCATCTCAGTTTAAACAATCTATTTTTTAAATGCTCCTTTAAAAAAACTAATCAATGTCTCTAAGAAGACATAGAATATCTTGGGGCGAGATATGAGAGAAATCAAATAAAAGTTGTTTGTGTTTCACTCTAACAAACCTGAAAAACATTGTTAAAAGAATGCACTGGGTGAGTTTCATGGCAGAGTGAGGTGGTTTAAAACTAAATTTACACAAAGTCCTTTAAAAATATGATTTTATTAGAGATTCTTGTGATACAATAATATTTAGAGGTGTCAAAGGTCGAACCTAAAGCAGGTTCAGTTTCCTCTTTATTTTTAAAAGGTGCATATTTGCACAGTTGGTCTGTTTGCAGATCATTTCAGCCAATTGTTATCTGGCCCCTTTGGAGGTCACAAAAACCAAACAGGGCAGGTGTTTGTCTCCCTCATACTGTTTATTGTTTCTATTTCCACAATAGATTCTGTCAGTTTTTTCCCAACCTGATAGAAATTGGTTTACATCAAGGCTTATTATCACCTTGCGTCATGAACTTAAGAATAAACTGCTTAATATTTCTTAATAAGGAGAAATCTGTCAAATGACACCTAAACCATTTAATTTGTGAATATTTCAACACCCCTCATCATTTGAAGGTTTGATTAATGTTGTTCATTAATAGGTTAAAGGTTTCATTATTTTTAAACTGGTGTTAAAAGATCTCTTTTAACCCCTTAATTTTCACCGGTGTCCTCAAGGATACATTGACTTACACGTTAACAATCTGAGGGTGAGAATTAAGGGGTCAATGTGCAATTAACTAATTCAGATTTGGGTAAAATAAGTATTTTAAATATCTGATCAGAGATGATGAAAGGGAAACTTTCGTCACTGTAATACATGAAATAGTTTGCTGATTGGAAGCGTTTTTATTATTTTACTCTGAACCCGAAATGCTCCCTAAGAAGAGACTTCAACAGTGGCTTGTTTTGTGCTTATGCACACAAGTTCATCAGTAGCAGTAACATGGTGGGAGCAACTGATTAGTTCTTTGAGACAGAGACATTATTTCGCATATTGGTAGATCTTGTGCCATTGGAATTTGTCACACACAAAAAGCCGGATTGCAATTAGTTTTTCTAAATTTGTTTCAAAATTTAAAGGTTTTCCCCAAGACATTGCTCAAACTTTTTCTTGTCTGATGAACCTCATTTTGACGTGTCACCTTGAGTCGTGAACTTGACGTATCATTAAACCACTAATTATAATTTCTTCTCGTTCATCTTCCCCTCCTTACCTGCTGAGACAAATCTTCTGATACAGTGCCAGCACCCACTGCAGGGGCCAACATAGCCCACTCTCAAACCAGCTCTGGCAGCGAAACACAGGTGACAGGCAGACCGCTGCTGTCACATAACTGGAGGATCCACACTCCCCCAGGTAGGACAGGAGGAGGCCCGACCCCGAGCTCTCGCTCACTGCGTACAGTCTTCCGGCGGGCTGTCGGTAGCGAATGTAGCGCACAGCTTCTCGCAGATCCGAAGGGTCGCCGAACTGCTGCAGTTTGAGGGTGGTTAGCGGAGTGCTGTTGTGGCTGCGGCGGTTGAAGACTGCAGGGAGGTAGCCGTGGGACAGAGCCGATTCACACAGCTGTAGAGCCACAGAGCAGAAACGGGATAATAAATGATTCAATGTCTCAAAAAGGCCGGAGTGGCTGATAAGGAACTGCTTACAGGCTGGAATGATGTGACGTAATTAACTTTTGTTGTTTTTATGAGTAAGCCAGTGATTGAATTTGCGTGACCTAGCCTCTTTGAAATGTCAGAGAATTAAGCAATTTCTCTTCTTAGGCCACTGTCCCTTTTGGGCCCACTAATTCGAAACACAGCTGTGACATGGTCAGATATCCCTGAAAGCGCTTTGTAAAGAAATGATTCAAGATACCTATAAATATATTTGACTAAAACAATTTTGTAGATTTATTTATTTATTTTTTTTATCACTACATTAACTTGTAGCTGATCGAAAGTATTGTTTTACTCTCTCTTGCTCACTTCTGGGGGAAAAAAGAAATGTACTTTTTCTCACAGTTTCAGAAAACAATGCATGTTCTAATTAAATCCAAATAAGGCTGCAGACTTTTTCATATCAAACAGAGGAAGGAAAAATAACAACCTGTGTTTATATCTTGTAATAAATACTGCATGGCAGTAAGCAACCATTTTCCTTCCTTCCTTGTTTCATTCAAACCTGCAGCATAACTAATCAATTAAACTGACCTGAGAAAATTTTATTTTCAAACCACTTTGTATAAAAAAGGATCGATTTTTTATACAATCATCAAGTATTAGTTCTAAATTAATTCTAATCAGTTTAATTAATTCCGATAAAATTCCACAGTCAGATTCAGATCAACCTGCAAACAATTAAAACACTGAAATTTATCATAAACTTGATGCAGCTTATCTGCATAACAGATTAATACACTGGGCAAAAACGTAACTTTTTGATCAGTTTTTACTTAAAGTAGACCTGAATGAAGGAGAAGGAACAACATTCCTAGATCTAACATTTACAGCAGAAACAATTCATGCAAGATAAGAAGATTTACTCTAAAAGCTGCAAGACAGTCAGAAATGTGCAGTGATAAACTGTTACACCAGAACGTCACTCATTTTCCCATCAGAGTGAGTCATTGTTATTCAAATAGATAACATGAGCAAAAGACATATGAATCAAATCTGCACACTTCAGCTTGAATTTCCAAAGATCTTTAGCAACACTGACAACCTAAAGGCATGATTTGGGTTTCGCTGGCACAATTGTTCCTGCACAGACATGGGGACCACGAAGCATCATTGCACTTTTAATGTGATTTCTATGAATCTTAAATTGGAGATGAACAGATTTAATATGTTTAGTTTGCACATTAGGTCATTTTTTAAAATATTTTCAATATTTTTGGTAAAATATTGAAAATCACACTGGATTACGAAAGAAATGTTTGTTCCTTTGCAGAAAAAGTCAAAAGAAACAAGTTGCTTCAGCAGTTTTCTAACAAGGCTGATTAAATGTCAGCTCGGTGATAAATTCCTGAAGCAGAGACTGCACACTGGACAAAACTCCCTTCTCTGACCTTACAGTATTACTATAGCAGAGGGTTTCTATACTGACGAGTGATACTTCCTTCAGTTCTTATTGATTAGTTCAAGTTATTTCACATTTAGAACTATAATCAAATCCCATTGACAAACCTTTAAATGCAACAAATCATCAGGCAGCAAAACAATAAAATAGATTCACCTCTTCAGGTATTATACAGCCTGCAGGGTATTGAGAAAAGATTGCTTGCTGGAGGCAATCGCTAATGTCCTCCCATGACGTCTGCAGTGCAGCAGCTCAATGAAGCTTACCGGAAAGCCTGCACCGTAAACAACCTGATGGGCTATAGGGCCTTGACATTTTTGCCAGAAACAAAATTTCTGATTATATTTGACTCCACTTGACACATATGCACTAATTTGTGTTGACCTGTCCTATAAAATCCCAGTGAGATACATTGAAGGTTTTAGTTGCTATCTGACAAAATGTGCCTTGAATGTTCGGTGGATGGCCATATTTTTGCAAGACTAAGCATTTGATACACATAATTCGTGGTTAACTATAATGATACAGGTGACTCATACAGCTCGTTTTATTGATGATAAATCAGGTTCGGAAAAGCTGAGTTTTTCCTCTATGATTATATCCAGAGGTGATACAGTCATGTCCATTACCAATAAACTGTTCCTACATTACCTGCACCGGAGCCCGGTTAAAATTGCATCCCACTAAAAATGTAATCAGTCAAAGAAGCTTGCTCTCCTCTTAGACTGAGAAACGGAAAGTTGAGGGATACATTGCAAAGCAAATCCCCACATAATACAACTGTTATTTTCTGGGTTTTACAAAAAGAACTATACCTAAAAATAAATTCCACAATGTTTAAAACACATCAAATTCACCTTTACTAGGTCATGATGTGCTCGATGAAGTCGCTCTGTCAGCAGGGGAGTTAATGTTGTAAGGTGAGATGGGTACAACCGCTGGATGTCTGCCTGCAGGAATATCTATGGGTTTTGAAAATACTTCTCTTTAATAATAAAAACTGGGCTCCTTCCTGCACATCTTTCCACACCTTCAGTTTATTGCAGTTCCTTCGGTGTGATGTCTTTCAGAATGAGGATAAAAAATTATAAATTGTTTAAGTGAATCTCTTTCATAGTCTATTTTTTTTACAGTCATAGGTTACGAGGACAATAATATTCTGTTGTCTCAAAATAAGAATGAAAAGCAAAGCAACTGGAGCCTTCTGTAATTAATTTTGTCAGAGAAAATTGAACACCATAATTTATTTTGGAAAAAGCTTAGAAAGGTATGATGGTGCTGCAGAGACACAGCAACATTGTGGTTTTGCTGTTTTAATCTCACTTTGAGATGCAAGCTGCTAAGCAAGCTGCTTTAGCAGTACAGAAAATTTTGAAAAACTAATTGTCTAGTTTGGAAAGATGCTGTAGATGAAAAAGAGATAAAGAAAGGAAGAGAGATATACAAATGGAGTATGTTGTTACATTGATTACACCAATCGATTGTTCTAGAGTGGATTGCTGTTATTAAAAGAAAGTAGAGATGCACCTATTGCAGTTCTTTGGCCGATCAAAGAACAATCGCTAAAAAGATGCAGATGTTGGTAAGTTAGCAAGAGTGGGTTAACGTTTGTCAAACTTGCAGGTGCAGATGTGAGTTGGTGGGCCCCCCACCCTGAGACTAAGTCCCGAGGGGAAACACCGCAAATATTAGATGAAATATAAAACTTCAACAATGTTGAATAAGCAATAAGCAAGCAATCATTTCCCGATAACCGAGGACCCAGACCCTCTGTAAGAAGAAAAGGTTAGAACAAGGGGCTAGTTTATACCATATATTTAGATATATCTAATAGGTAATTGGAACATACAAATAAGACTAGCTCTTATTTTAGTGCAGACCTGGGCTACTACCAAAGGTAGTTCAAATGCATATATTGTCTCAAATGTATGCATTTTCCTTGAGTTTTGATTCTGCTTCAGACTGACCTCTGATCTCTACATCAAGGATATCATGACAACATAATGTATGCCAAACTGAATTTAACAAAGCTCCTGTCTCTTCATTTGGCTCCACTTAGCTCTGTGGCACGTCTCTCCAAAATTATGCCGACAACACTCAGATTTATGTCCCTCTATCAAAGAAAACTGTATTCTGTGCCACATCACAGTATCTCGATGATGTAAAGGCCTGGATCTCTTTCAACTTTCTAAAATTTAATAAAAGTAAAACAGAAGTTACGGTTTGTTGGCACAGAAGAAACCGTCCCAGTAGATATAGGATCTTTGGCCGACTGCACCAAGACAAACATCACTATCTGTGAGGAAAATGATGGTTAAAGTAAAAGCAAGGCCTTTCTCAGACGCATTTAGAGATTCTAAGTCACGCCTTTATCAACACTTGTCTTGATTAACACAATGCACTTTTGCTAGTGGTTCTATTATTTTCTAATTCAAGATGGTAGAAAGCACACTTGACTTGTACAAGTTAATATGAGCCCATAACCCAAATTTTAGCTCCTCTCCACTGGCTGCCTGTACATTTAAAATCTTTTTTTTTTTTGTTCTAGTGTATTCTTTTGTCTTCTCCATTCAACCTATAGACTTAACTATTTTCCGTCTTTTTTTTTACTTATTAAAACTCATCTCTTGGGCCTTTGACGTTCCTTGAGAAGCTAATTTTTGCTGTTTGCTCTTTCCCTGTTTTATAGGGTTTTTATTGATTTTGGCATCTTTTTTCAATATGTATGGCACTTTGGTCCTGTATGGTGTCTTAAGGTGCTTTATAAATAAAGACGGGTTGCATTGGAAGTAGAAGAAAACATATTTGCAAAAATATGAAATCACAGAAGTTCAGACAAGTCATCCATTTAAAAATATTTTGTTCTGTGATAAAAGGGAGCTGAAGATCACAGGCTCCGTAACCCACATCTCTCTCTCTGGTTCTTCTCTGTGTCTCAGATACAGACACGAGTGTGTATGCTCACACAGCACAAGCTCTTACATCTCACACTTACTCACTGTCTCACAGTGTGATCTCTTTCTGCATAGTGAATTTCACCAGTGACAGAGGCGGTTTTAATTCTTACTTTAGCCTGCAGTTCTTTCAAATGTGAACGGATGACAACATCACCAACAGAGAGCATGAAAAAAGAAAGATGAGCTCATCTGTCTGAACGAGGCGCTTCATAACACACCCATAAATCTCCTTGGATTTACAGGTTAATATTGAGCATATTTGCTTTTTAACACCATGCTCGTAGGGCTGGCTTTTTTTTTTAATGATATAGAGCTGACAGGGAGCCTGTGACAGATTTACACACAGAGTTTAAGAGCGTGCAATGAAGCGTGATGCCAGGTGCTCTGAACAATGAGAGAGCCCAGCCGGTGTGCTCCTGGCTTCACAAGTCAAGTGATGCTTTGTAATCTCTCACTCAATTACCTCTGTCAGTCTATCGAAAGGAGCTGTAGAAAGACTGCCGTGCATCAGCGCTCTGTTTTTTTGTTGCTCTTTTCCTCCAAAGGAGTTCGACTTTCCCCCAGGAAGCTGCTGTTTTCCCCAAATGGCAGATTGGGATGTTTGCATCTTTCAGTGCCACATTACTAAAGCCCTTCTGCTTCGAGCAGATGGAATTAAAAACCGCATGAGCCTGTATTCAATTTTGTTTTTCATCATTCAAATAATGCAAAAAAATTTAAAAAAGTCCCTTATGTTCACGTTCAAATTTATAGAGTGGTGTATTTCAACAGCACTGCATTATATCAGAATGTACCTGATGACTACACTAAAATCAAATGCAGCTAAATACAGTTTCCAATTATATTAGCTTGTCATTTTCAGGTCTTTGCAAAAGATTTTAAAAAAAATCAGAAGGGTAGCATTCATTTACCTTTATCTCTCTTTAATACCTATAAATAATACTGAGATGAACCAAGTATTCAGCAGTTGCCCAGTCTTGTGAAGCCCTGAGGGGTTTGTTAGAGAACATTAGTGAGCAAACAGCATCATGGAGGTCAAGGAGCACAGCAGACAGATTAGGGAGAATCATGTGGAGATGTTTAAAACGGGCTTATGGCATAAAATGATAACCCAATCACTGACAGACCTCTGTTCAACTGCTGCATCACTAAAACACGAGAGCAGGTGTGTCAAATTCCAGTCCTCTAGGGCTGGTGTCCTGCAACTTTTAGATGTGCCTCTGCTGCACCACACCTGAATAGAATAATTAGGTCATTAGCAAGACTCTGGAGAACTGATCTACACAAGAAGGGGGTAATTAAGCCATTTCATTCCAGTGTTTTGTACCTGTGGCACATCTAAAAACAGTGGCCCTGGAGGACTGGAGCCGGACACCTGTGCATTAGAGCATTGATCAGTGAGTTATACCCCAGAGTTCATTGAGGAGCTGCCCATCCACAGGTCTGGTGGAAAAATCTGTTCCTGCTTACAGCTTGTTGCAAATTTTTATTTTATGGCTATATTCTGCAGGCAACTGTGCAGCAGAACTCAGGCCTGAATTAGTTACCTTCACCACAGTCCTTGTGATCTTTCCGAAGGAGTTGGGGATGATGAGCAAAACTGGGCTGGTGGAGTGACTGGAAGTCCTGCGTCTCCTGTGGTAGGGCGGCACAGCCCAGTCCAGCGATACCAGCCCGTCATCGCTGAGCTGCAGGTTGTCCCGCACGAACTGAACCGAGCTGTCGCACGGCCAGCACGCCTCGTACGCGCTCTGCAGAAAGGCGCTGGCTCTCCACGTCCATCCGCCGCACGGAGAGTAGCAGCTGAAAGTCCTGCAGTGCTTCTGGAGGTACTTGGCCAGCGCGGAGGGCTTGCATATGAGCGACACGGTGCGTGTTTCCCCCCCGGCGCCGTCAGCTCCCTCCGCGCACACCAAGCGGGCACCGTCGCTGCCGGCTGCCAGCTGCGAAACGCCCAGCCTCTGAGGGAAGGCGCTGGGTCCAAACAGATATTTGGTGCCTGGCCATATGAAAAGCACCAGGATCACAACACAGAAAGCCACGAGCCATTCCAGCATTGGCGCGGTCTGCAAAGTGGAATCAGGAGAACGCGATCACTTTCACAGCTGTATCTGAAACTGAAGTTTACATTCACGACTGATATCCAAGGCAGCTGTCATTCTTGCAGTTTTTTTTCCACCCCCCCAAAAAAATTGTTTCAAAGCTGCTCAGCCCCTTCAAAGGAGATGTTTACTTCCCTCCTGTGCCAGCGCGCACCGACCGGTCCATCGGAAACACACGGCGGTCTTTCTAGTCTAATTCCAGCGCGTTTTCCTCTCCGGACGCTGCTTGGGATCAACGAGGCGGATCCGCTCACTCTTTCAAGCACGCAGAGAGAGCACCAAGAGAGCGACGCTTAAACCTCTGGTGCCCAAACAAAACTAATGTCTGAGATCATCAGCGCGCAACTCGTTTTGGCAACGCCTCGCACAGCCCCCCGTTCATGCCCCCCTCCACCACACACACACACACACACACACACACACACACACACACACACACACACACACACACACACACACACACACACACACGCACAAACTTCTGACTTAACAGGTACGCCTGATGATGTTTTAAAGCTTTCTCATTAAAACAGGCAACTTCCAGGAATCGGGAGTTTTATTAACCTATCAACATTTCTAAGAAAACAAAACAATAAGTACATTCAGTTTCTGATCGGTATCAGCGAGATCTAAATTCCTGCTAAATGAATGTGGAAACTTATGACCTTGTGCATTTAAGCCCTCAAGGGCACAGACGCAGAGTCATAGGTTATGGTCACTCCTTTTCATGCGCACTGTGCAAAGCGACCTGTTGAGCAGGTATTGATGCCTGTGAATAGTTTGTGTTTTCTAAATGAGATGTGTGTGGCAAAGGACAAAATATAAAAGCCGTATTGCATGATTAGATGCAAAATGCAGTTTTATGACTAACCCTATTTGGATATGAGGTACTTCTTGATACTGATGCTGACGTAACCTCCTTGTCAATTTGCATTTCATCCAGCTACATTTACATAGCTATGAACAGCTGCTACATACTGAGTGTAGATAACATAAGCAGTTTAGATTTGTCCTTCCTGTTTAAGTATCAGGTCATTTTAAAGTTGTCAAAATGATGGGTTCATTCTTCTCACCACCCTGGTCTTCAGCTAAAACCCAGAATCTCGCAGAATCCTATTTCACATTGTTGTTGTTTTTTTATCCTAAAAAAGTAATTCAAACTTTCAACATCTCACTTTGCTCTGTTCATTTAAGAAAAAAATAATGACTCGCATCAAATCTTTTGCAGTGCCGTACATCAGATCACATGATGCTAACTGAGAAGGACCGTGCTTTTGAGTCAAGTTAAATTTATTTATAAAGCACATCACACATATAGATGGTGTGCCAAGAGCAGAACAAAATTAGGTGATATCCTAACTGTGTTGTCTAGTTTTCTTTAGCAGGAACAAAGATGGAGGTCAGAGGTGACAAGATTAATGTGGTTAAAGCAGGCAATATGGGAAGAAAGCTTGTTGGACAAGTTTTGATGCTTGTTTGTCTTTCAGCAGGACGATGCTCACAAGCAGCCAGAGCTGCAGTGGAATGGCTCTTTGAACCACATCGGTTGGTCATTTGAAGGCTTACGCAGAAGTGATATGTCTAAATGTTTTTGCTGAAGTAAGCAAAAGGTTGTTTCTGAAATTGTTGACCTCAGGAGGTGCTGAGGTAGGTAGAGCAGACTTTTAAAAATGTATTTGTGAAAACCGTTTAAAAGTAACATTTATCTCTTTCCTTTCATTTTACAAATGTGCACCACTTTGTTTTATTCTACAAAATATCTCAATAAAGTACTAGTTCGGCTGTAATAGGCAGAAACATTCAGGGAGTATGAAGTACTTTTGTAATGGTTGAGTTGAGTATGAGTTACATCATGCTGGTTTATTTCTTGGAAATTAGAAGTTTTGTCAATAGTTACGGACTATTGTGACCATTTAGAGTGTCCTACCTAAAATAATGGCCTAAATTATCCTATCTATCTGTCTGTCTGTCTATCCTGTGTAAAGTGAAAATTAAATATCACACACATTAATTGGTTGAGTTAACATTGTGTTTCTCTTCAAATCTGTTATTTATGGAAATGTCAGCCTTTTTCTACATGCTTGGAAACAACTGTGAAACTGGGCAACAATATAAAATATCACTGATGATATTCAGACCCAGTCTGCTCAACAGTCAGTGACTCTGTAAAGGTCACACGAGGAGAAGAAAAATCTTTTTTGACAGGCACAAGGGACAAAAAGAGCCATCTGGGCAGCAATAATCTATTTTGCATCGATGGAAGCAGGAAAGGAGGAAATCACATTTTGTTTTAGGTGAAAATAACAAAAAGATGACTTTATTGGATAAGGTTTGGATTTTGCATGTAATAATATTTGTTTGATGAAAACTGTGTCAGAGAGAAAGCTCTAGTAAATGCAGTCTGTATGTTGCAAATCTAAGGACAATGTTTAGTTTCACTGATAGCTACGAAAAGATGTTTGAAGTAAGCTAAACTTTTTCCCATTTTGTCATGGTAGAGCCACAAAGTATATTTTCTTTAAGTTTTATGTGACCAATCAGCACAAAGTAGCAAAATGCTGTAACGTAGAAGGAAGAGGAAGTTGTCATTTGTTTTAAACAAATAAAAATGTGAAACGTGTGATGTGCTTGTATCTACTCTAATATCAGGGTAATAAATCCAGTGCAACACTGCCATCCAAAGTCAGAAACTTAGTAAACAGAGTGCACTGATGTCGAACTTGATATCAATATAAATCTGTGGAGAAGTGAGGTAATAAAACAATATCCTAAGATGTACAGCTGGATTTATCACAGTAATGGTAAGAGAAGTAAATGCTGGATGTTCAATAAACTTTATGTCCTGGTCGTTTAGCATGTTGTTATTCAATTTATTTTACAATAAATTGAATATTGTAGCAACCAAATACTCAAATATTTGGTAGAAAATGCAGTCATAACTGTTTGGCATCTGGGAAGTCTCCATATACACATCATTGAGTGACTGGAGAAACACAACGACCCATGGTCCTTCAGAGCAGATTAGTAACCTTTTCTTCTGTTTTATTCAGTGTTGCAAAAAAAAAAAAATACATGAAAACTATTGAATTCAGATGAGGAATGTATGTATTGGTGCACATGGTGATCCATCTAAACAGCTCTCAAGTCCTAAGCTTTGCAGGCTGTGCAGTGTTTTCCCCAGCACTGCTGACACGTTAGAAAAAAGTAGGTTACTAGGCCAAAATGAAGACGCAGCCTAGAGGTTGCATTTGGCACGGGAAACGAATTTAGTCTTCTAGCTGAGATTTTGCTGACATTTACCTCCGCATCAAGCTGCGCATTTAAGAAGAAACCCTTTACGCTACACTCAGAGGATACACTTAAAATGCTGACAGGAAATCAACATGAGATTGAGGCAAATTTTCTTATGTTTCATTATGATCTAACATCACATACAGCCACAGATTAGTTATCTCAGTTTCATGGTACGAAGGATTAAGAAGCAGGGTTCCACAATGACAGTAGCTTCTGTGCATTTTCCTCTTTGCTCCACATAGAGCACTTTACTTTTGCTTGCTCTTCCCTGAGTGTTAATATTTTTATGGAACTGTTGGTTTTGTCAGTCTAAATTTGCTAACCATATACAAGCAGAATCAGCTTCATTGGCCATGATTGTGTGCACAAACAAGGAGTCTGAGTTTGGTTTGACTTAAAACATCCAGTTTCCAAAACATTAAACATCAATAAAATGCGGTATAAAAATATGCAGGCGAAGCCAAACACATTAAATCTGAATGAGCTGACCCGGTTTAGTTCCTTCAAATTAGAGACAGGAGCAGAGAGGGAAAACCTTTCCTGTGCAGCACATTTGTTGCCAGGAAACCTACAGAAGTCAAAAGTGGAGCACAGGTGTTGTCATTTATTTATTCTGTAATGGATCTCACAAGAGTGTAACATTTTTTTGCCCTGGAAGAGCAAACTTCATGATCTCCAAACTTTGGAAATCACCAGAAAGCACCAACAAGAAATGGGAAACTGAAGAATTGCTCTGTAATGGCATTCAAAATAAACCTAAATATTTTCTGCTATATATGTCATGGAAAAACTGATATGAAATTTACATTAGAAATTGAAAAACTTTGAGAAATTCACTCCTACAGAACAGATATACCGGCAGGTTTCAATGCATTAAATATGTTTTATATTGTGGAAATCCATAAGTAATAAATATTGAACAAAATTACTAAAATCTTTTTAAGACTTAAAAGAAAAATAATTTATTTTTTAATGACAACTCTGTGAAAATCTTGGTTCCAGCTAAACACAGTAAAACAGCTATATCAGCATATTTAAACACCTAAATGCTGTTAGATTAGGCTAGATTATTTTATTTATAACCTTGATAGCTTTGCTTAAATAATAGTACCAATACTATTATGCTGAAAGGAAATCAACATGAGGTCAAGGCAAATATAAATGAGAATCACACTATAATACAAGGAAGCAAGAAGATTTATGGTTCATATTCTATATTTCACGTAAAAAGTAAATATTTTCTTCACTTGGAAAACAATGACATTTTCTATTTTGCGTTTTTGTGTTGGAGCGATGCCGTTTTGTGCCATTGTGCATTGTTGTTTTCCAGACAAGAGACTGATCTGATGCTAAGTTGCCCTACCAAAACTTGCTTGCTTATTTTTTTTCTTCCTCTTCCTTTCCACGAAGTCACCATGGCTCAGCTGCAACTCTAAACATCAAACTAAACAGTCGCCGTTCTGCTGCTTCCGTCAGATTTCCAGATTTAAGTGAAGCCGTGTGGCCAACCGTGGTTATGATGAGGTTTTTTCATCACTTATCATAAAGGCTCTACAAAAAGAAACATCACAGCCACCTCCTACTCAAACCCTTTAAGTGTAGTCATTTGAAGAACTCATGTTTGGGTTATTCCTTTCAAACAGAGGCATTTCTTTACATAGCCATGCAGTGTTTGGCCTCTTCTTGAACCTCAATTGCGACGTAAAATACTTTGTGCTGACTGGCTCACATCCACCGTCAAACAAAACTTCCCACTTCACCAGATGAAAATGTAACGTGTTGGCACTCTGTTGTGGGGGAGCATTGGTCAGGATAATCCAAACAAGTGTCTTTACATTTACACAATCCTTGCGAAAATGCAAATAAATTACACAAATTTATAGTGTCAGGGATCCTCACAAAAGTAGGAATGAAAATAGAGCTGTGAGTATTTTCAGAAGCCACAAGCAGCCCATCGAGCTGCAACGCTGCTGTTTCACCGACTTTCACAGCTCATGACCACATCCTCAGCAGCATCCTTCCTGTCCCATTTTGACTTCCCGTGTCATGAAAATGAACAATGTCTATCTTCACAAAAATGATGAACTAAGGAAAATATATTAGAATTATTATATATAACATCTATGTGCCTTTCTTTATGATATTCATGCTGCTTTTCTGAGCAGTAGTTTGTGCCATTTTGGTTTAATACCCGGTTCAATGTGCTAGGCCAGCCCCCAAGGCTTTGGTCTAATTTTAAAAGCCCATCAACGTGAAAGCTAATCTGAGACCTTCCCACTTCCGAAATAACAACTTCAAATTAAAGGAAAAATTAATTGAGGAACACAGTGACACAGTGCTGGATAGCAAAATGAGAATCGGGAGAGCAATTTGACACAAAAAGAGGAAACGCGACAGAGAAGTGAATGTTCCACGATCGACAGTAACAGGGAAAACGTGCCGAATTATGTGGATATGCATGACTGCTCCTTTTTTTTCCTTTCCTTTTTCTTTGTGACCTTTCTCAGAGTAATGGTGCATGAGTTGCTTCATGGAAAATAGATTAAATGGTGATTAGTAACAGTTTCACGTGCTCTCGTCTTCTTAAGCAGGGGAGCATATAATTGTCGCTGGTCTTAGTGACCATGCACACACTGAGGCGATAGCTACATGTGCTTAGTGAGAGGATTTAAACTCTAGATCTGAGTTTTTTTCTGCGGTTTAACCGTTTGGAACAATAAAGACCTCAATCAAGGCATGATGTTTCCAAGAAAAGTTATTGAATTATGAGGCCACGATGCTGTTTCAAGAAGGCAAACTCTTTATTGAAGGACGTAAAATCAAGAGAAACCAATGTAGCTTTAGGAACCCTTTCCAGGACACAGGCCAGCTTTCGCCTATCATTATTTAGCAATTTCAATCCCCACTGAATCTTGCCAAGTTGAAAACTTATCGATAGGAGTAGCTATTTAACTCTTAAAACAATCCTGCTATGGACTTTTTAAATTTACCTTGAACTTCCATGTCAAAACTCTTTGGACCATTTAAAGGTGAACCTGGTTTGAAGAGTTAAAAATCCCAGATTTCTGCTTCTGTCCTCCAGTCAAACTGAAATGTAAGAATTTAAATTGTCCATGCCGGAATATTCTGCAGCACTTTTGATTCAAGGTACAAATGAAAACAGCTACATGCTTCTGCAGGTTGTATGTTTCACAAGCTTAAAATAAACAAAACACATCTGACTTATTTCATTTGACCCTTTTTAGAGATTTTAATTTTGTTTCAGAGTAACTGCTGAGAGAAAATGGAAAAGTTATGGATCTAGATAACAGGGTTTGAATGCTAATCAGAGCATCTCCTCTGCCACTAATGCAGTGAAATATAATAAAAATTTGATACAATCACATCTGTCTCTATCTTGAGGCAGTTGCCTCCTGCAGTCGTTGCCTGTTACCTGAATTCAACTTTCCCGTCCTCCTTTCTGCGTTGCCACATTCCTCTGAGGTTGGAGCTGACTTCTGCATGATTTGTCTGTTTTGGTCCAGCTAATGAAGTCTTCCATCTTTCTCTAAACCTCAAAGTCTTTGTGTTTCTTTAGCAAATCCTGGAACTGCCTGTAAATGAGCAATACATGTTCGCTCAGGCTGAACGAACCTTCATGAGATTTCTGAACTAACTGACCTGGCAGCTTGCTCACCCGGCTTCTGAAGGAGCTGGTAAATTACAACTGAGAAAGATTACACACTATATTTTAACATGAAGAATTGCTCACAACTTGATGTCTAATGTTTGGTTTTACTGAAACAACAAAAGCTGGGATTGTGTTAATCATCAAACAAGAGACGTCAACAAATTACTGGTGAAGAAAAGCTATTACCTTACCTTGTAATAGCTAGTTTTCCCCCCTTTGGGTGAAATACCTCAGTGAGATGCTTGTTATGGCCTTCCTTGACGTCAGTCTGAGGAAACTTTGCCCCAGATCTCACATTCAGCTGTGAGATGTTTGAGGGGGTTCGTCCATATTCAGCCTGTTTCAAGTCTCCACAAGATTACGAAGTCTCAATGAGATTATGATCTGGGCTATGACTCCGACTTTGACTTCCCATTTCTAAATTAATTCTTGCAGGTTTTCTTGTTATGTTTTCAGTCATTGTCAAATTGCCGGGAACAGTTTTACTGCAGCTTGAATGTTTGTAAAGACAGTCAGTGACACATGGTAAAATTCCTGGTAGATTGTTTGATAATGCTAGAACCGGTGGCAGCAAATCATCATAAAACCAGACTTCACCTCTACCAAATAGTACGAGCTTATTTACCCGATATGCTGTACTTGGACCTCATCCAAGGATGTCCCCTGTTATTGTGTCCAAATATATCAAATTTATTGCTCAAAGGACGTTATCCAAATATTGGGTCTTTGTCAACTAAAGTGGCAAACTGTAGTCTGACGTTGTTCTCTAATAAAACTGCAGTTTTATTAGAGAGCAAAGGTCTCCTCCTTGCACAACTCCCATGAAAGTTAAATTTGTCCAGTCTCCTTCTGTTTGTACAGGCAGGAACCTTCATATCTACAGTAGCAGTATCCTGCTGTAGGTCCCATGATAACATTAAGGGGTTTTGGAAACTATTGTTTTAACATCTTCTTGTCCACTTTCAGACTTGCTCAAACAATAATATCTGGCAGGCTGGCAGCTGTTTTAAATGTCCTTCACTTGTAGACTGTTTTCCACACAATGAAATACTGGATTTTTGTATTCTTTCCAGATCTGTTTAAATCCTTTACTAGACGCTGCTAAAATATTCTTTTTGAAAGCAGCAAATGTCTAACAAGAAAAGTGAGCATCTTTTTCTTTAAAACCTTCTGGAGCACACAAGGGCATATGTCTGAAGTTCAAAACAAATCTTAGCTTTTGTTTACATGACCCGAGGTGATATGCAGGAAAAATGTTTCAACAGTCGACCTTTCAGTCAGGGAGAATGTGACGCAGAGAGACGTGCAGCCACATGATTGTTTGTAGTAATCTATGAATAATTGAACCAGAAAGCTGTTTATGTAGAAAAAGACTGTTTGCAACATTCGGAAACCTCTGAAAAATTTGCATTGCCATCTAAGAACATATTCACTGATATCGTCTAAGTTGAAAAATTTTAACAATAGGATAAAACGTTGATCAGTTGCAGCGTTTATGCTCCATTGGGAGCACAGAGGGCCAAAAAACAAACCAGAGTCAGACCTGGAGTCAGCGTGTCTTATTTTCATGACCTAGTTTATAAGAAAGGTAAAAGAATTTTGGAGGGCTCAGTTTCTTCTGAGTTCGGAGGTCACAGCTATCAGTCTCTGCATAAGGACAGCCTCAGGCTGTGTGAAAAGAAGAGGATTGGTCAGGTCAACTTACATTAAGTAAAGTAGTTACATTTTAAATAATTACTGTTCCTAAGTCACCCTTCTTCCTGATTTGTATGAATGATTTTGATCAGATTGACATAAATGATTCCCGAATAATGATGAAATGAATACATAAGGTTTTTAAAATGTATGGCTGTTTTCACAATGTCAGTGCTGCACAGAGCTTTGACATTAAATAAGCCTTCCTTTATGTTGTTTCTGTAAGAATTTGTTTTTGCCAGTTTTTATCAGCTTAGTGCCCATTGTTCTGTGTTGTATTCCATTTCTGTTCAAGTATTATCCAAACTACATCTCCAAGCACGCCTTCTGCTGGAGACATCACTGCCAAAACTCCCCACAGCACCGTATGTTGGCTGCTGTGCCTTGCTAAGGCTTCTTTGTTAAACTCTTTTACGGGTGATCGCTTTCTTTAAGCCCCGTAGTTTACCGGGTTCACTTTGAAGACTGAAGGTGCCGCATACCTTTTACACGTGTTTCAATATGTGGTGCCTGTGTGTGTTCGTTTTCCCAGTACAAAATGTATTGTAAACAGTGCATGAGCAGTGAGCTGGATAAAGACTCTGTGGGATCAGCAACTTTGTCAGAGGTTTTCCATAATCTCCTGGAGATCACAGAGAGTCCCTTGCAAAAGCAACTGACCACATTGGCATCAAAACAAATGCCAACATGTGTTTTGGCATCAAAACACATGTTGAGAACTTAAAATCATAAATATTCAATGTATTATAGTGTAATTCTGAGATCCACACTTGGTATATCATAGTAAACAAAATGTTTACAAGAAAAATCCCCAAACTTTTTATGTGGATTTATGTGGACACACCAGCATAAAGTCCAAAGAACAATAAGCAAATTGAAAGCTTCTCTTCTTCTCACAGCGCTTTCCTCACCACTACAGGAAGAAGTGGAACCTCAATCACTGTAGAAAAAGTTGTGAGGCATCAAAGGTTGACCTCCGAACCACAGGGAGCAGTTCACCGTGACCTGAGACACGGAGGAGCTGATCTTCATACATGTAAACCTCTGCACATCACCAAGAACAGAACAAGCCATCAGGAAAAGACAATTTTACCAGCTTCATGCATTGCGGATGCTTTTCTGCAGCAGGGACTGCTTAGAGTTAATGGGAACATGGATGAAGCTATGTACAGAGTGAGGCTGGAAAAAACAAAACTATAACTGAATGTTTTAGATCAAAGCATATCTAAGTGTTAGAATGGCCCAGTCAAAATCAAGAACTTTAGTTAATCCCACTGAGAATTTGTCAAGATTTAAAGTTGATGGTAATAGATGTGTTTGGTACAATCTGATTTTCCGTTCTTGTCTATAGATTGAGAACCGGGGGAAAGGAGGTATTTTGAAGTTTGTTGCACAAGCAAGATACATTCAAGGGCCATAAATAATGTCTGTGAAGCACATACCTGGAAAATCTCAGGAAAAAAACTAAATAAAAAAAGGAGGGGAAAATAAGATTAGATATGCCACAATTGGTTTACCAAAGTCCCACCAGCTGCACAGTAAGTCACATGGTAGCACAGTCCTGGGTTCGACTCCTGGTCTGGGATCTTTCTGCTAGAAGTTGGTGTGGGTCCTCTCTGTCTTCCCCCCATGATCCAAAAACATGACTCTTAAGTTGGCTGATCTGGACACACAGTAGTGTGTAGTTGTTTCACTGTGTGGACTGGGAACCTGTCCAGAGTGCAACCTGCCATTTACTCAGCCTCCACTACAGACAGGCACCAGCCTCTCTGCATAGACAATGGGTTTTGAGGTACAAGTGAATGCTTTAAAAGGATAAGCTCTTTTATTTTTTATTTTTTTTTCCAATGGCTGATGTGCTTTGACACTGTGCAGCAGCTCAGAAAATCGAGTCAGAAATTTCCCCACTCCTTTGTCATCCTTAATGTTCTCTAATGTCTTCTAAATAAGAAAAATAGCTTAAATCTGTACTTGACCACCAGCTTTTAGTCTTGAACGTAATAGACGCTTAGGACAGAAAAGGGAATCTAATTTATTGCAGAGCAGCTCGAGCAGGAGGCTCGAGTTTCCTCTGAGGTTACTGCATAAAGCTCAGCTCAATGGCCTCAACAAGAGAAAAAAAAAGACAGAGACAGACTCCCACAGATATTCTGTCACCTTATTTTCCTGTTAATTAAGGAGAGTTCACATAGTTGCTTTTCTGGCGACATCTTCTTCCTCCAGCTTCAGTCAGCACACATTAATTTAGTCAGCTGTTTTCTGGATGAAGCAGCACAAGCAAGCAGGCAGCATTTCATAACAAGACACTTCATTTTTCAGAGAAAATTAGTAGACTGTTCAAATTTAAACCAAGAAGACAAATTTGCTTATTATGTCATACTAAATCGATGCATCTTAGGTGACCTTAGATAATTTAGACTTTAAAACCAAGAATATTACATTTGTTGTTTAAACTTGTGAATGAGTTATATTGGGAAGACCACCCACTCATGAACACTGATACTAAACTATTTTTATGATTTATTTTGTTTGCTTCTGCTCACACACTGCCCAGATCGCTGCTTGTTGGCAGACAAAGCAAATCATAAAAGTGTGTTTAGCTTTCCATCAGCACAGCAGCACATTTTACATAACCCAGCCTTTACTGTGAGTCTCAGCAGTAAACTTTGAATAAACTCGTTCAATAGTTGTTCTTTTTTTTTTTTTACTAAGTTGCAAAGTTAATTTATTTAATTTGGAGTGTAATTACTTTCGGGTACACTTTGTGTAATACACTATGTCATTCCAAACTGGGTTTTTTTTTTCAGTTTGAATATTCTTCATATTGTTTTCTTGATATAGATAAATGAATGCAACCGTTTCCGGGTTTTATCCCTGAGCAGCTCAATTAAAGAAAGAAACACAGTCCTGATGGGCTGTGATGTGCGCTTGAAATAGCACTGCTGACATCAACACTGAATGACAGGAAGGAAGTTTCAACATGAAAGGATGAATGCACTTAGAAAATGGCCTTTGACAGAATTAAACACAATGCAGTGCCCCATGGCCCATCAGTGACGATGTGATGAACAAAAATAACAATACAACTCCAAACCACAGCTGATTGTAGACCAAACAATTGGCTGGTCTACAGCATTGTGCTGATTCAGACACAGAAGATTTGAACAATGAAGAAATGAAAATTCAACTGAGGAGAATAAATAGAATTGCTTGAAGGTTTACTTGGAAGTCTATTTTTTTTTTCTCTGTTGAAACATTGCTATTTCAAACACAGGACATTCCTTCCAGATCTAATTAAACTAAATACTTCAAGGGAAAGCTTCAAGTAATTTTAAGCTCTATTTCTGTTGTGTAGTACTGAGTACACAGTAATTTAGACAGAAGACAGCAGTCACTGCTGCACTGACAGTAATTGTTTAGACAATTACAACAGCACCACCGTAAACTTATTAATAATTTCTGCATTATTTTACAAAATGTTTGTGTAAGATTTTTAGGTATTTTTAGGTAGATAGATTATCTAAAAAATATCATGTATGTAGTATTCCAGTGAGCAGTTACCATAAAAGCACCATTTAGATTTTTTTAAACTCTTTTGAACAAATGTTCAATCAGCTGATCTGCCATCATCACCACCAGTTTCTGGAAAGCACAATGTTTATATTAAGATTATCTACATTAATACATCTATATTAAAAGATTGACAATATTTAGGAACACACACATGATATTGACATATTTAGTGTTTATTATTGTTGCTTTTTTGTCTTACACAGATTTAAAATGAAACTAAATCCAGACATTTAACCACAGAACCTAAAGGGTTAGAACTGATTGTTGTTCTCTAGCACACAGGAAGCCGTGGCCATGCAGTCATGCAGTCTGGTTTGTTGCAGCAGATATTTTGCAAGATGAAATGTATTAAAGTGTTTGATGTATAACAATATCTTGCATCACGAATGTAATGTTGAAATACCACAACATTTGTCATTTAAAGCTGTTTCAAAGCATCATTTAATTGTGTTATCAGTTTTTATCAAAAGACTCAGAAGAATTTTTAGGAAGATGAACTCTGATGTGAGTTTTTGTTTTGCATTTGATCTTAATGCTTGGAAGCTATAGGGCTTTTGTTTTATGGTTTTTCAAATGAGATTTGCTTAAAGGTCTCATGAGGCATTACGCTGCCTTTGTTGAGATCCTTTGTAAATAATATTTCACAGATAGCGACAGGTGTGTACTCTTCTGCCTCGCCCTCCTGTTTTATTTACACACACAAGTTCTGCCTCAAGATTGAGAATCGTTAACACTTTAGCTGTCATAAGCTTCAGATAAACAGAGTCAGCAGAGCACAAATCTCTGGAGTTGAAAGGATAAATTAGGAAGTTGTTATTATGATGAGAAGGTTTATTTTTACACCAGAGTGTTAAGCCATAAGAGAGCAGACATGAGCTCTGTGCTGGAGTTTGATCGCATATACAGTCTCACACAAGTTGATGGCAAAGGCAAACAAGTCACAGTACATGGAAGAAACTTTATGAAAGCCTTTATGAAAGCTCTCTCCCCAGGATTTTGGCCCAAAAAATGACTCCACCACCTTCTTGCTGACGTCACAGCCATGTTGGGACGCGGTGGCCATCCACCACCAATACACTGGGTCCATCTGGAAAACCAGGGTTGCACAGCAGTCATCAACAAGTGAACAAGTGTGTTTGAAAATTAATCTTCATGTAAGGCTGGGCTTTAACTGGTCCTTTGGACTTCAAAGTGCCTTACCCTACATTCAGTTAAACACCCAGTCACGCACACACACACACACGTTGATGATGATAAGCTGCATTGTATCCTTTAAAAGGGCACAATGCGCTATTGCCGAACACCGATCCAGAAAATGGCACCATAGAAAATTGATACATCCTTGCATTGTCGAAACCAGATCAGCTGTTGTGAGTGCCAGAAAAGGACAGAAGGAAAACACATGTCCGTGTCTGCGATAGAGACATGTTGACCAGAAATGAACAAAAAGAGAACAGTACGTGAGCACAGTTGCCAACAGGGTGTTGTGTTGTTTGCAAGCTTCAAATATTTCATAAGAATGTGGTCGTATTTATTTAAGAGGAAGCCATTCAGGGCTACAGCTATGAATAATGAAAGGAAAGTGATAAATGTCACCCAATGTTTTATTTAACTGTTCTGGGTCATGCTCTGAACAAACATGGCATTTATCTGATGCAAAATGAATTTATTCAACTGAAACAAGTATTCAGAAACATCACACAAATGTTTGTTTTGCATTTCCATTCAACAGCTCAAATTACAGTGGAAAGATATCACAGAATAAGGTCTTGACCAATATATGTATTGCGGCTTTATGGAATATGAAGCATTTTGCTACCAATTTGCAAAATTAGTCACACATGACAAGCTAAAAAACTTAATGAGACCAAGCATGCAGGGTAGAACACACACATACACACATTTCCTGGAGGAACAAAACTGCAGCAGAACAGATAAGGTTGCAGGCCCCTCTTTCTCTAATTTCAAAGCAAGCATATCACAACTCATCGTTTATAACTGCTGCCTCTATGTTACATCCCAGTTTCTGCAATCTACAGGAAAACATATTTCCATTGTAAAGACCAGCAAGTGACCTCAGCTTCTCAAAACTGACCCTGACTGTTGATCTAAAACGGTGAGAGGATGTAGATGAGGAAAGTTGAATAAATTCGATCTGTGTAAGGTTGCTTACTTTGATGCAGCACAAAGAAACACCCATTCTTACTTGACAGAATATGATCTTGAATTTTAATTAAATTCACCATAGTTTGTTTTTCCACAATATCCAGTAAAATTGGTTCAAGCCATGCACTGAATTACTTCATTGAGAGCGCTTTTCAAAAATTTGAAACTCCTGGGAAAAGAACAGGAGCAAGTTTCTGGAGGTAATCTGAATCATACTACTACGCAGCTGGAAGGCTGTCTTTGAAAACTTCAGTGTACTCCAGGAAACCTGTGTCACTATGGTAACAACTTTGTTCAGACATACAGACAGACACAGTAGATCTCTGACAGACAGACAGATCTACTGTGATCAGGATTTGATTGCTGTAAAGATTTGTCTTTGTCTTTTGCATCCTCTAGCTAAACCAATAGTTTTAGATGAATTAAAGGAGGGAAAAGTTCCAAGAAATCCACATTATTATGTATACAGTGCTCTGAAAAAGTATTTGCCCAATTAATAATTTCTTCAATGCTAAAATGATCATAAAACAAATCTTGCTATCAAAGATAACTTGAGCAAACCAAAAGGCTTTACTTCATCAAGGTGGAAAATAATATACTGGTTTGCTGTATTTTAAGACATGAAGAAGTGACAATTAGCCAGTGCAGTTTTTGAATTAATGTCTCTATATGACAAATTATTCAAATGGGGAATATAACAAATCTCCCCATTCCTGCATGTATTCCAATTTCCAGTTTTCTGCAAACTGCAAAAGTAAGTACTAGTTTTTCAACACATATGCATAATGCATTACTTTACATATATAAAAAAATACTGTAATTCATTAATTGAACTAGTTATACTTGGTTGCAAAAGCTTATCTGCAGAGTTATTCTACAAGATGAATGTAGTCAATATACCCCCATAAAGCAGATTTGAATGTTTTCAAAAACGTGTCATCAGTAATTCTTTAACAGTAGATCTTAAAACATGATTATTGTTCTTCTTTAAATTTTTTGAGATAAACAATTACAAACTTAAAACTACAGAAAAAAATATCTGCCTTATGGTATTTCAGAAAGCTGAACTCCCAAAAATAAAACACGTAGCAAACATCTATATAATCTGAATTAGCAATTATCCTCTTAGATCGTAGCTTTGGATAAAATACTTTGGATTCTAAAATTCAGTCAACACTAAGACCCACTTGCACCAAATTACGGCAAAAGCCTCCAGTTGTAGCTTTGTTACTGCAGAGCTCTGTTATCCATTTAATCTGGCAGCCACAGATCAGATGGAAAAAGAAATGGTCTGGGTGCGAGCTTGGTGCAAAGATTAGACGGCTGGTTCTGCCGGTGCAGAGTGAACGACCCTGAAAAATCACAGCACCTTGCAACAATTTACAAACTGAACTTTTTCACATTTTGTCCCAGTGCAATCACAAACTTGGTACTTTATATTACAGGCCAAGCCAAAGTAGTGTTTAATTGAGAATTGGAAATAATTTTCTTGTAAAAATCTGAAAAATGTGGTGTCTGGATACTATAAATTATGTCTGTGAAAAGATTCTATCTAGAAAGCAGTTACAAAAATAGCACCAGCAAAATGTTGCAGTCTGAATATAATATTATAACACTTGGTTAAATTAGCAGACTCTGAAGCCATAGATCATTTCTGTCACTAAGGCAAACCTTCCTGCTTCGCCTGAAACAACTCTATCAACACAGTGGTTATTCAATTCTGCAAAGGTCAACCTAATGAACTGGAAATGGGGCTATAGTTCACTTAGAGCTCCATGTGCCATCGGCAAATGGCCCGGACATCCTTTCTCCAACATCTCCAAACAACATGATAAGGCACCATAATTTGGAAGATAGATAGGCATAGCATGAGCCAATACATTGTAAAAACTAATGGACTCACTAAACTGACAGCCATTTCACGGCCATTTGGAGCAAAGGGAGCAATATGCTGGAGTACAGTAAAAGCAGGTCAGTTTGTGCAATGAGCAGTCCGTTTTGAAAACAGGTCAAACAGGAAGCGAAGAAGTTGTGGATTTTCTTTTTCTGCATTTCTACAATGATAGTGACGGATATGTTCTTGTGTAAATGAATTTACTGCAACAGAGTAGTAAAATATCCACAAAGTTTATGCATGCACACACTCACCCACACACGCTCACTTACACACTATGACGTATCTTTTGAGATATAATGGCTTATCCAAGGCAACATTATTTCATTAAAGGCCAGTGTATTCAAATGCCATGGAAACATAAGGACAACATCACTTAAAAGTACACCAAAAACACATTAGTTTATAACACTGAGTTAATATTTGTTGACATGAAAACTGATTTGTAAAGCAGAAGAAACACAGCTTTAACATGTGGAGCTACCAAAAAATGGCAACAGTTTGAAAAACTACTGTAGAATTTAGTTTATTTCTCTCAAGGCTCTTTACAAGAAAAAAAGAGGTAAAATCCTGTTGCAATTCTGCCAAAGCATACAATAAACCAGCATCCGTCCTGATTGCAATCACTGACAAACAACAGTCTGATTCCAAATGTAATACAAGGAAGTCTCATTCAGTTCATGACAACCAGTAACAAGGTTAATTTACAGTATCCCATCCTCCTGAGCTCTGATGGTAGAGAGGAGCAACTCCTTTTTAACAGGAAGAGACCTTTAGCAGTAAATGGATGCAGTGGTAGTCCTGTCAGAGGAAGAAAACAAAAATAATAATTTAGCAAAGAATTAAATTTAACACAGTCTTTTCTTGGAAAATGAAATTTATGAAAGTTTGAGCAATGCCAAAAAAAAAACCAGGCAAATAAAACAACTACTAAAAATAGATGGCAAACCATTAATTCAGGCATAAAGAATGATACAGGAGGAGGCACAGGAGGCTTTGCTAATGGCTGTCACCTACTCCACAGTGAGAGCTCAGTACATTGCACAACGAACCTCTCTCAAGAAAAAGTTTCAGTCCTTATTCAGATAATCCAGCAGTAATAGGGTAGAACAGCAGATGGAAAGTAAGACTGTCCCAGAGAAGCCAAGGACTCAATATCATAAACAGAAACAGAAACATGTCAGAGAAAGACTGAGACTAAAAGCATGGTGGTATTATGACACAAACAAATGACCAGAGAGAGGTATTTGCCCATCAGCAGCAGTCACAGTTGGGACACAGTGCAGTGAGACTGGCTGATATGAAATGACAACACCATTTACAGAAGCACAGGGAGGGCAAAGAGACAGCGAGCTCTTTGGTCTGCCGTCAGGGCGGTCGCTGGAGCTTTTAAGAGAATGAATGAGGTTTGGCGTAACTTCATTAATGTCCCCGGGCAGCAGTGAGAGCAGGTGGGCCTGGCTGAGCAACTCTAGGGGGAGAAAGAAACGAGCAATTAGAATCTGCAATTCTGCCACCTGCCTCAGCTTTGTTAAATACATTCAGGGTGAAGATTGCCGTGTAATTACAGGTGGTGTTAAAGCCATCAAGCCAAACCGCTTGCTGGTTTACAGTGATTGTGTTAGAGCACACTGGGGTCTTTTAACAGAGTTGGACATCCAGCAGCAGCCTGCTGAACAACCACAGTGAGGGGCAATGAGGCTGTTCATTGATCTGTGCACTAATGCAGAGAAGAGAAGTTAACAGTGTGAAGTCAGAAGGTTTGCTTCTTGTTACCATAGAAACAGTTTAATTCAGGTCATACATTTCAGAGGGAGAGGGGGAAAGCCCCCCCCCCCCTTTTTCTTTTGCTTTGACAGATTAAAGTAAATTTTTTACTCTGTATGATAGCAGCATTTCTGTGCCTTACTTAATGTTGTTTAGTTTGTCTGGTGTATATTATAGCCACCCTCACAAATATTAACTTAACATTGCCAGATAGCTCAACATGAATGAATGATTTTTTTTTTTTTTTCATTGAGGAATTATTAGGCAGCAGACATTACAATTATCTGCATTCACAAGACAGAAAAGAATGTTGCTCTTTATATGATTTCATTGTTTGATTTCAGGTCTTCAAAAAAAAAAAGCAGCTTATTAGCCTTTTTTAATTAAGAACTCATGCTTTGGTGTGTGATGTTGGGGCACAGATCATTGGGGCCTGCCATAGAAATGTATGGCAGGCACCTATTGTTCTTCACCTCAAAATAATTGCCGCTTCCTACTACCGTTAATGCGGCCGATAGCGCTGCGTGCCCCCTCATAATATATATATCAAAACGTGCGGCTCGGTCCCAGCATCGGAGCTGTTACTTTTGTTGGCATTTTGAGTAAATGTGGCGTCATAATTAACAAAAAACGAGCCAAATTCAAGTCAAAACAAAAGACTAACTGACACAAAACAGAGTCAGTTACACTCAAACTGATAAAATTCTGTCTCCCCCTGTCTGAGTCACAGCTGGCAGAGGATCCATTACCATAGCAACGGAACACACCATGGCCAGCTGATTAGGACCACAAAAAACGCATCACTGTAGTTTTTACTATGGCAGAACTCTGAGGAAGGATTGACCTCCTCTTTAGAACTACAATTCCTGAAGGTTAGGACTACAACATGGCGGAACTGTCAGTTACTACTGAGGAAGAATGAGCTGACCTTTAGAATTACATTGTGTTTTGGGCATTTTATAACTGATTTTAACCAACCATCGTTACACACAGGATTAGTATGTCAATTTTAAATTAAGCTTGATGAAAATTTCAAAATAAAAGCTTGAATATTTCTCTCAGGCTTTTCAGAAAAACTAACTTCTTCAAGCATTTAGAATTAAGTCTCCTTGTGTGTCACACTGCCATGACAGTTAACCTCCTCTTTAGAACTACAATTACTGCATGTTAGAACTACAATATGGCGTAACACTCAGTGCCTACAAAAGAGGTCAGAGCTGATTCTCAGAACTACAACATGGCAGAACTGTCAGATACTACTGAGGAGGAATAAGCTGCCCTTAAGAATTACACTGTTTGGGCATTTTAAAACTGATTTTAACCAAGCATTGTTACACGCAGGATTAGTGTGACAATTTTAAATTAAGCTTCATGAAAATTTCAAAATAAGAGCCCTGACATTCTTTGGTATCACGTAATTGCTGTCTTCGGCATTATGTGACTTTTTTTTAACAAAACCACTGTTACACTTTGGATTATTTTGGACATTTAAAATGAAGCTTATTGAAAATTTCAAAATAAAAGCCCTGAAAATATTTACATCAGGTTATTGCTTTTTCAAGCTGATTTAACCCAATCACTGTTACACATGGGATTAGACTGGCCATTTAAAATCAAGCTTTCTGAAAATTTCAAAATAAAAGCCTTAAGATTCGTCTGTGGCTAATGCAGCGCCACAGGCGCTGCAATGATATTAGCTTGCATTATCATTTTGTCTCAAGTTAACATTAGCACAAACATTAGCATTTCACTGCCCCCACTAGTGCACTGTCGTAGGCAGTGCAGTAAGATTATCCAGCATGATCATTTTTGCTCAGGTTAGGGCTCTGCCTTGGCATTAGCCTTTTACCTTAAATGAGGTATTAGCTATTTCCCTTACTTATTACCCATGTTTAGTTTGCTGAATGGAGTAAGCCAGGCTTATGACTCTCCACATGCTATTGATTAAATTGCAGCTTTCTTTAGCATTGATGCTAATGTTTAGCATCACAACGCTGGGTTCAAACCGACGGGCACACTTTGGCAGGGCCCCGGTTAAATTTCTTCAGGAATTTTTTGTTTAACATATAAGAGTATTAGCCAATATAATACGGTGGGCCACTTAAAGAAAAAAATCATATTAACAGAGTAAATAAATACATATTATGAAGAGAAAATATTTATTTTTCCTACATTAAAAATGTTTGTTGGCGTTCCTGGATGTTTTTTTTTTAAATGTTTATCTTTTTACAGAGTACAGTGGTCATTTCATGAATTATTTCACTAATTTATTAATGTGGCTCCCCATAAAAAACTGTAGATACCCTGCTGGAATAATTAGCTGGCCAAAGGAGGAGATAAAAGCCACAGATATTTAGACTAGAAAGCTACTAACAATGCATGGAGGGTTCCATCCCAAATCCAGCACCCTGAGACTGTACACGAGCCGCAAGGAAGGAGGCAGAGGACTAGTGAGTGTGAGAACCACTGTCCAGGACGAAACAACTAAGATCCATAAATACATCAGGGGCAAAGCCTCAACAGACAATGTGCTCAGTGAATGTCTCAGACAACAGGGAACGGAGTTTGAGGTGCCAGAGATACCATCATGGGAGGACAAGCCCCTACTTGGGATGTACCACCAGTAAATAATCCAAGTGGCTGATATCAGTAAATCCTACCAATGGCTGGAAAAAGCTGGACTCAAGGACAGCACAAAGGCCCTCATCCTGGCAGCCCAGGAACAGGCCCTAAACACCAAAGCAATAGAGGCCCAGATCTACCACACCAGACCAGACCCAAGGTGTAGGCTGTGCAAGGAGCCCCCTGAGACTGTCCAGCACATAATAGCAGGGTGCAAGATACTGGCAGGGAAAGCGTACATGGAACGACGTAACCAAGTGGCAGGCATAGTGTACAGAAACATCTGTGCAGAATATGGACTGGAAACCCCGAGATCAAAGTGGGAAACACCCCCAAAGGTGGTGGAGAATGCCAGAGCTAAGATCCTGTGGGACTTCCAGATCCAGACAGACAGAATGGTAATGGCGAACCAACCAGACATTGTTGTAGTGGATAAACAACAGAGGAAAGCCGTTGTGGTAGATGTAGCAATACCAAGCGATTGTAACATCAGGAAAAAGGAGCACGAGAAACTGGAAAAATACCAGGGCCTCAGGGAGGAACTGGAGAGGGCCTCGAAGGTGAAGATCACAGTGGTGCCTGGGGTCATCGGGGCCCTCGGGGCAGTCACCCCCAAACTGGAGCAGTGGCTACAACAGATCCCAGGAACAACATCAGACATCTCAGTCCAGAAATGCAGGACCCTCAAGCTCCCAGGCCTCTGGTAGATGACCCGAGCTCAGAAGATAAGAACCACCCGCAGTGGGTGAGAAGGGAATTTTTTTTTTTTAATATATGTATGCATCGAGGACTTCAAGGGAATTATAGCGGAGCCATATTTCGCTTTCCGGCGTCTTGGAGTGGCCATCAGTGTTCCTCCGGGATCCATCAGTGTTCCTCCAGTGTCCATCAGTGTTCCTCCAGAGTCCATCAGTGTTCCTCCAGGGTCCGTTCCTCCAGAGTCCATCAGTGTTCCTCCAGAGTCAATCAGTGTTCCTCCAGGGTCCGTTCCTCCAGAGTCCATCAGTGTTCCTCCAGAGTCAATCAGTGTTCCTCCAGGGTCCATCAGTGTTCCTCCAGAGTCCATCAGTGTTCCTCCAATCAGTGTTCCTCCAGGGTCCGTTCCTCCAGGGTCCATCAGTGTTCCTCCAGGGTCCATCAGTGTTCCTCCAGAGTCCATCAGTGTTCCTGCTGGGTCCATCAGTGTTCCTCCAGGGTCCATCAGTTTTCCTCTTAGGGTCATCAAAACTTGCCTTTGAAACCGATCCAGACATCAAGACCGGTCTCGATTACTGTCACACATGCAAGGCCTATGCTGAAGCCTATAGAAAAACATTTAAGCAGTGAAACCTCGTTCATTGGCGGCTCGTCGTCCAGATGCTTCTCCAGCTCCTTCTCTACTTCATTCAGCCTTTCATTAAGTTTTTTCAGTTTTTCTTCCAGATCTTTGTTTTTTTGTTCTAAATTGAAAATATCCTCGCCTACCTCCTTGAATTGCTTATCGTAAAGATTTGTTATTTCTTCAAATTTCTCCATCAGCTCCTCATTGTTTTCTGTGGCCATTTCTGAACAAACGAATCACTAACAAGCAGTGTCGATAGGAGAGCGTTGAACAAATGTTAGATATTTTCCTGGCTGTTAGCTGGAGTTCAAGAATGCAGCTTTATGATGTCACACAGAAGAACGTGCTGTCACAAATCGGTGTAACTGCCTCAGCAGAACAAGTGGAAAATGTCTGAAGTTTGAATAAAAACAATTTGTATTTTCTATTTCATAATGTGAAACTAGAAAAAAAAACATAAAAAGAAAACATCAATACCAGTAATCAATGAAAACATGAATTGCTTTTGAGCCAGTGATATTTGGCTTTTATATAATTTATAAAATGTCAGATGACAATTTTAGGATTGAAACTTAATCTGAGAGTTGCTGTTACTGAAATGTGTCCCTATAAAACACACTGTAACTTATCTAGGAGTTAAAATCTCCATAGGTCACAGGAACACGTAATAATTTTGCTCTTGTTTGCGAGTCTGTTCAAAAGACATTCAACAGTCGGCAAGAAAGGGATTTAAGCAGAAGGAACGTTAAGGGCGCCATATGTTTTTTCACCAGTAGATGTCAGTAAAGCGCTTTGTTCTGATCTGGACAAGATTCCCTTGAAGGTTTTTTTTCTCTTTAAAAATACTCCACATAAATATAATAATAATAATAATAATAATAATAATAATAATAATAATAATAATAATAATAATAATAATAATAATAAAAACAATAATAATAATAAACTGTGCTTTTAAATTCTGTAGCAGGAGGTTTAAATGTTTTGACATTTACTGCTTTAATCAAATATTAAAAATTAATCGATTAAGAGTTTTCAAGAAAAAAACAATTTAAAAATAGAACTGTCATGTGGAGTATTTTCCCAAATCATCTCTTCAGCAAACCAGGGTGCATAAATTTGTTGTGTTGTATTTTTTTCAGTTAGAAAACATCCAGACAAATTAGCTAAGTTTCATCAGCAGTTACATAAATCATTACTGCTGTGTAACTGGGTTGATAAAAATACTAATTTGATAAGCCAGTTACTCGATACTAATTGTGAATCAGTGACCTGCGATCAGGAAATCATGGAAATATAATATATGATGATAAAATCATTACTATTGCTATTTTCACCCTGTGGTTTGTACTTTAAAGTACCGATTTTTCATTTAGCTTGACCAATTCCGAATATTTTTTTCTTCAAAATTGCAGAATTTTCGCATTTTCTCATTCAAATGCTTGGAAGCGAAGCTGCTGAGGCAGCAGAGTTGAGCCTCAACTGTGATTGATCAACCTCTCACTAACTGGAGCATGTCCCTCCCGTCTGTACGTCACCAATGGCAAAAAAACATTTGATTTTCCATAATTTAGCTCAAGTAATATAATGTATAGTATACCATCCGGTACGACCCGCTGACTGTTGGCTCTGCTTCTCCTTAACATTTCTGCCAGGTGGGTTAAAGCCGCTGCTGATGGGATCTGGGCTGGAGGTGAACAGCTGTAAGTAGAAGTTACTGCAGAACCTCAAGTGTTAAAGGAAGATTCGGCCCAGAGCATTTAGAGGTCATGAAATAAACATCAGAGAAAATACTGGAGCAATAATTAAGCTTACTGAAAATTTCAAAATAAAAGCCTGGACATTCTTTTATATCACGTAATTATATCACGTAATTGCTCTCTTAGAAATTATGTGACTTTTTTAATAAAACCACTGTTACACTTTGGATTATTTTGGACATTTAAAATGAAGCTGACTGAAAAGTTCAAAATAAAAGCCCTCAAAATGTTTACATCAGGTTATTGCTTTTTCATGCATTGAATAACTGATTTAACCCAATCACTGTTACACATGGGATTAGATTGGCCATTTAAAATCAAGCTTACTGAAAATTTCAAAATAAAAGCCTTAAGATTCCTTTCTGGCTCATGCCTATTTAGTGAAAATGGCTGCGTCAAACTGATAGAATTATGTCTCCCTCTGTCTGACTCACAGCTGGCAAAGGATCTATTACCATAGCAACGGAACACAGGAGGGTCAGCTGATTAGGACTACAAAAACGCATCACTGTAGTTTTTACTATGGCAGAACTCTGAGGACTGAGCTTGCCTTTAGAACTGCTTGTGTTTGGGCATTTTATAACTGATTTTAACCAACCATTGTTACACATGGAATTAGTGTGGCAATTTTAAATTAAGCTTAAAAAATTTCCAAAAGAAAAGCCTTTACAATTTTTACATCAAGTAATTGCTCTTTTAACTGTTAAATAACTGATTTAACCCAATCACTGTTACACATTGGATTAGATTGGCCATTTAAAATCAAGCTTTCTGAAAATTTCAAAATAAAAGCCTTAAGATTCGTCTGTGGCTAATGCAGCGCCGCAAGGCAGAGCATTAGCATTAGCCTTTTACCTTAAATGAGGTAGTAGCTATTTCTCTGACTTATTATCCATGTTTAGTATACTGAATGGAGGAAGTCATGCTTGTGACTATTGATTACATTGCAGCTTTCTTTAGCATTGATGCTAATGTTTAGAATCAGAACGCTGGCTCCAAATGACGGGCACACTTTGGCAGGGCCCCGGTTAAATTTCTTCAGGAATTTTCTAGTTTTAGTTGTTTTGTCCTGTAGCATCAACTAGTGGTAAGAAAAAGTACTGCCACAGATGTCAAAGGTTTTAATAAGCTCTCACAGTAATTCAAGTAAAGTAATATTAGTAAAAGTGTTCATACGCCTCAAGCCTTTCAGCATTTTGTCACATTGCAATAACAAACTATTAGTAATTTGGGAGATTTATGTGAATGAGCAACACAAAGTAGTGGAAATTTGTGAACTGCAATGAAAATGTAAAGGGCTTTCAAAATGTATACAATAAATGTGTAGACTTTTTCTTTCTTTTGACACTCCTAAGAACAAATAAACTTTCAGTGGACAGAGCCAAGAAGAAAGACAAAATAACTCCTGTTTGACACAAGCTATGTTGGTGATAAACATGCAAGCAACACGTATGCGTGCGCGTGTGCGTAAGAAATTGCTTTTTAGACAGAATTTTTCACCAATACGAATAGGTAGTCATCCCTCGGACCCTGAATGTGTATCCTTGTGATCATCTTTTGTATTTATCAGGAAGATGCTTTTGGAGTTAAGGATTTAATGAATCTCCTGACTGATCAGTAAGAAGAGTTGCTGATCTTCAGTGTAAATATTTGCATGTTCCTCCATTTGCCATTGGGGGGAAGCATAATCACGCTGTTCTTTTAAAGCTGATACCAGCCCATTACTTTTACTGTAGCTGAAACCTGAGCTAAATGTTTGTCAGGTATAACCAATGAACTCCTTCATCTGTAGTGTTGAATTTGTATTCAACACTGTAATTTTTATTGCTTGGTACTCGTTAAATGTAGTATTTCGCTCTCTACCCGATCTGCATATCTACAGGCTGAAATCTTTCCCATTCTTGTAAAATATCTCAAGCATAGGTGTGGTGTGAAGGCTATATTTTTGAAATACAGTTTTCACTGTGGCACAGTGGGAACACTAGTAGTCTTGCTGTACGAAAGTTGTGGGTTCAATTCCAGTTTCCTCTGCCACAGGTTCATTGGTTCATGAACATTTGTCCATTCATTCCCCACACTTTGAAGAGTCCCAGTTTGTCAGATAAAACTCTAATAAAATACAATTGAGCTCGTGGTTGTGACGTGTGACAAAATATTTAAACTTGTGAGAGGCATGAATAGATTCTCTTTATCTTCTAACTATTATTACAGAGACTCCATATGATTTAACCATGTTCAGATTTAAATATCTTTCACATTTTGATGCATTTTGTATGGGCTGGTTAAAAACATTCAAATTTCGTACCAAAGACAGATTGTTAAATGACCTGCACTTTTTTGAGTTATTAAATATGATACACAGCAGAGCAGTCTCTGCTACATTTGTAATGTTTTTTTGATCCCGTTATCTGGGTCTAACATTGTTACTGTGAAGGCATGCATATTTTTATTTATGATTTTTTGAACAGCTCTGTCTCTGTTGGTTCACCTTGCTATAAATAACTCAAGTCGGTTCTAAGTTATCAAACTTTTCTTTCTGTCGTCTTATGAGAAATAAGCATTGGCTGAATTCTGCTGGAACTGCAAGATGCGAGATGAAGCTCCTGCAAGAAATTATTAATATTTTTGGAAACTCTTTTTACATCTATAGCATGGACACCAAATTAAGTGGAACAGATTATGTTTTTATTGAGCACACTTTAGAAATAATGTAGCTTTATGTTATCAAAACTAAAGTTTAATCAGTAATACTTTTATAACAAATTTATGTCAGATCATGTTTTCTTAGTTAATGACAAGTTGCCATAACAAAGACATTTTGAAAATGTCAGCTTTTATAAAAAATTAACCAACTGTCATAAATATTCATGAAGACTTACTCATGTTCATGACAGGTGTCATGTCATGTTTATGACGGTGTCATAACAGTCTTATTCACAACACATCAAATAAAGTGTTTGATGTGTTGCAAATTTCGCGCCTTTCTAGTTTTCAGGAATCTTTACATAAACTGTGAGACGAGAAGACTATTTATTTTAGATTCAAAAACAGCTACAATAATTAAAAAATAATCCTAATCTTTTTTTTGTTGTACCTTTTGTCTCCACATAGTCACTGAGCTGTTAAAGAGTTGAATAATATTAAGAGTACTGGTGCAGCCAGCAATGCCGCCATCTTATCATAGCAGCTTTATACACACTTCACAAGCACATATAACAACACTTCAGGACTCAGACATGCAGTTGTATCTCTAAAACAAGGGAGACAAGAACGACATATCGGACATGAGAAGAATAAGAAGAGTGAAAAAAGCTTGACGCTAAACAGAGATGTAGATCATTAGTGAACAAATAGCATGATGAAGATGAAGAGACGGATCAGACGGATCAGAGATAAATTTGCAGAGGAGAGTTAGTATAAAACAACATTCTGAAATTTGGCACATGAGCACTGTTCAGTCTATCTGGAAAACAGAAAGAGCATCACGGAGCTGCAAACCCATCAAGACATGACTGCCCACTTGAAGTGAAAGACTGAAAAAGGAGAGCATCAATCCAAGAAGCAGCCAAGAGCCCCTTGGTTACGCTAGATGAGCTGCACAGATCCACGTCTCAGCAGGGAGAATCTGTCAGTTGGACAACTATTAGTCATATCATGAATCTGGCCTCTATGGGACAGAGCCAGGAAGGTCATTTTCAATGAGCCATGCAGATCTCTGATGCAGTTTGAATATATGTGTAATAATATACTACCTTGTTCAAGCATCTTTTTCACAAAGGATATTTGTGGTATTTTGTCGACATAACACTAAGTGGCACACAGAAACACTGATTATCGTATCTATTACTGACAAAGAGAAACATGAACTGCAGTACTGGCGTAACAGAGATGTCGATGCGTCCCATTTAAAGGCATTCGGCTTCATTGACGTGTCGTTGTGTATCACCCTGAAGATGAAGGTTAATGAAGAAATGTGTTCAGTCTGTTTGGCGCCAGCTTGTATTTGTTTTATTTCTGAGGCAGGAGATATTTTGAAGTGACGTAACATGAGTGACGAATTTGTAAATATAACCAATTCTATTCCAGAGAGATAGATGGTTCAACCAATATAATTAGAGTAAAAACAAGCCTTGATTAATGCACAAATCTATAAAAAAAAGTATTCACTGGCATAGATTTTTTTTTTCAAGCTTATCAAACTTAAATGTTTCAGTTCACTTAACAAATTTTAAAGTGAGGCTTTATGCAAAATGGACTTTTTTGAGCTTTACATAATGTTGTGTAGCCATTCCCTCTTCAAACACATTCCCAAATAGTTGCTTTTACTCATTTATGCATGTCAAAGAAATACTTGAAATCAGCCTATTTACCCAAACAATCACAACAAACAGTGAGAAGAAGGTAAGGGAGGAAAAGAATGAATTTATATTAAAGCTTTTTGGTGTTTTTTTTTTCTTTTATAGAGAGGTCAAATAAACACAGGAATAAAATGCTTCTTTTCTTTCTTTTTAATTTGTTGCTTTGTTCAACTACCCCATTCTTGATGTTCGAAGCCATAATATTAGCCTTTAATATTATGGCCTGAATAAATAACACTTAAGCTGCATTAAACAAAACCACATGACATGTGACCATTTGAAATCTCCTTGATGGAAATGACATCAAGCTGTTCCCATAATCTTCTCAAATCAGTCCTTTGCTATTTTATGTGGCGTCAAATTATTTTAATAAATTTACCACAGGGGAATGTAAACTTAGCAAGTTTAAATTCTGAGACTCATGCCCCTATGAGAGACTTAGCACCCATCCCCTCATGTGTAAACACACTCGCTGTTAGGAATAATGCATGCACTTATTACCATCTGTTCTGGTGGCAGGCTTCCCTTTGTGATAAGAACTGGGATATAGTCAAACGCTGAGCACGGTCACACAGAAACACATGGGTTTGTGACAGCTGAACATACCAGTGACATGTTTCGCTTCATCCAATCAGCAACCAGCTCCCTGGTAGTTTCCCTTTTTCACTGCAGTGGGGAGGAAGCAGAGCGGCATTCTCAGAGGTGCAGGTGAAAGGGTGAGCGAGAGAGCGAGAGGGGTGGGAGGCTGTGGGGGATCAGACCACTTACTACAGTGACGTGAATTTGTTAATTCAACGTCAAACACAAGAGCGGTCACTGTGGATGAGCCAATGGGAGGCAGGAAAATGGGGCCGCCTATGACATCAATGCTGGCCTGGGGTGGGAGCGAGCTGCATGATGGAGCTTTCCATTGAGTAGACAGACGGAGAGAGCAAGACTCAAGACGTCACTGATGCAAAAGCCCGGCCCACAAGCTGTCTGCATCTGCTATTCACTGCAGTGTGTGCGTGAAGTTGGTGGATGCTAAGAGGTGAAAACGCACTAGTGAGACTTTTATTAAATATTCTGGTCAGATATAAAGTGTTGCAAAATGGATGGAAATTTAAAATGCTTCAGACCTCCTGAAGATCTCTCTGTGTGTTTACCTCCTTCTTTTATTTATATAATCATGCAAACACTGAGAGGCAGTGCTGCAGCTTCTCTAATGTTCTTTAATTTCATTCATGTATCATTATTAAAAAAAAGGACAATTAAAATGAGCCACAACTAATTGCATAAAAACCCCCACAAAAACATTGCACAGCTATAGATAACATTTCTGTGCAAGCATAGTGAGAGAAATAACAAGGCAGAATAATTAAATTCAGTTCGTTTACATTTGCATTTATCTATTTTGGTTTTAAATAAAATGTTCTTGAGTGCACTGAATTCTGTTGTATGGTTTACAATAGCAACAAAGGATCTAATGTAAGGAGCACAGATTAATAACACGTTATTACACGACACATATTGATTTGTAGACACTTTACCAGTCAAATAAATCCAGATTATACAAAAAAATATGTAATCAGTTGAATTTATTCAGACGGATTCAAAGTTATTCTATGTTAGTTATATTTACAAGAAAAGAAAAAGTAAATTATTAAAACCAAAGTATAAAAACACACAATAAATGTGTTATAGCAAATATGCATTCCTGAAATAAAATTTTAGAATATGTTGGAAAGATAAATGTAAATAATAAGAGACAAGTTTTAAAATAAATAAATAATAATTAAAAATAAAAAAGCTTGGACATCTGAACAATGTAATTTTCCTCCATTTTTTTCCACAAAAACAGATCCAGTTGTGTCAGGCTGCACAAGTTTACTACTTATGGACTTTGTGCTGCTTTAAGTATGAAGTCTTGATAAATCACTCAAAATCTTTTTTAAGATGGTTTTAAGGCACAAATTTTGAAAAAACAGAAGGGGAATGAACATTCTGATATTGCATCTTTTCTTTCTTTTTTTTTTTTTTTTTTTTTTTTTTACATTTATTGCAACATCCAGTGGTGAAGGAATGCCTTTGAGGAAGAGTTGGAGATGCTACAGAAGGCAGCTGTGACTCAGGCAGTAGATTCTCATCCTTACTTTAGAAATCCCCCTGGGAAATGTGGGAAAATCGTGACGTCACAACGGACTGATGTGAACCAGCCGTTCCTCTCAAGAGGGAACTTCAGTGAGAGGAAGCAGAGTTTCTAGATCAGCTGGAGAGCACGTTAACTTGATCAGAGACGTTCTCAATTTGGTGATTTAATCCATAGAATTATTCTTTTATTTGCACATTTTTGGAGTGTAATTATCATCTCATGATGGCAAACATAGCAAAAAATTGTAAAAGAAAACTTTAAATCTCATATCAGTCAATGAAAGTATTCCCCCAAATGACTTTCTCTAGGCATATTTTGTGAACAAATTAAAATGTTTACAATTGTCCCCACCCCTTTGCTAGAGAGATTGAAAATGATCTGCTTTTGTTAATGTTTCTAACCCTCCCCTACCTGCAAGCTGCTGTGAGCCCAGAGCTCCTTTGGGAAGGTGTTGGTACGATAAGAAACAGAGCGTCTGAAAAGCTGGGAGAGGCAGGAAGGGAGCGTAGGAGTGGAGTGATGGGGCTTTCACAGCTGTGTCTGGCTGTCCTCTTTCTATTTATGATTCTCAGATGTTCTTAAGACAAATAGTGGAGGTGCACACATGCAGCATTTGGATTAAATGAATAAGTGCCTTCACGGTAAGACTTAGGAGCCAGATCACCAGGTGGTGAATTGCGCTACACTTTCTTTGCCCACTAGTTTAGATAAGAAAAGGAAAAGAAGTGAAGCATCGCCAGTGACTCTGCAGTTTCCTTAATTATCTATGCTGTTTACACATGACCTGAAAGCAGCTCAGCAGACACATTCTTTTCCCACTTAGTCATTGTGACGAAAGCAACGCCACAGCAGCGGCCTGCAGTGATGCTCATTTACTGTCTCCTCCATTACTTGTTCTTGGTATTCAAGGGACTCAGGAATACAGGCAAAAAAATGCAACACTTGCACCATCCAAATTGAAGAATGGCTTTTGTTGTGTCCACCAGAGCATGTGAGAACACCCAATATATGTGTATATAGTTAATATTTGTCTGTGTTTTTGCCAATTATTGAAAAACGGTTGGAATTTTCTTAAATTTTTCTGTATTTGTGAGTTTAACAGCAGAGTTTAGCATGTGTGTTTTACCTGTGGAAAACTTGCAAAGTCCTTTCTGCCAATGCACAACTTATTCTGCCACAGGCCCTTGTTTGTCGTTTATGAAATTGTTGGATGATTGAAGCTTGAAGAAATGAGACATATAAACAATTGAGCAATCAAGTTATTGAACAAACAGTGGTCTCATTTATGTGTTAGAGAACCAAACACAACCACAACTTGGTCATGCACTACTATGGGATGCCTTCCCGTTCTTCAACCAGTAGATGTCGGAAGTGAGTCAGAGAGGTTGTGTTGCAACCTTGCCATGAAAAGTACAATAAAACTGATCCACAAGTGTTCAGTTGGGTTGAGGACAGGACAACTGTCAGGCCATCCTCTGTATGTCTTTGTCATTTGGCCCACCCTCTCAGTTGGTGTTACCCATGAAGTAAAGAGCTTCCATCCTAAAATGAGCAAAAATGGAAAAATCTAATCAAAAGGAGACTCGAATCAACAACAAAAGCCCTCATCAGAGTGGACAATTGTTTTCAGACTAAAACATAAAGGGATCCACGATTAAGTGTAACAATAGATTTAATTTGAGAAAAAAATATTTTAGATGTAAAAACAGTTCAGTAAAAATACTCTAGGCTGTTTGGTTTTTATACATTTAAATAAAATATTATCACTGCAATGCATTCTGGGTAAATGACATATGCTAGGTCCAATTGTGCTAGCTCCATCAGGTCAAAACAGCAATGAGTAATGACCGCATTGAAATTCAAGGGGTTGTGTTTTATTTTGCTCATACAAATGACTCAGTCATCTGGAGAGAAATGTTGCGAGCACAAATGTTTGGAAGTTGTGCGGTTATTTTTTCATGTAAAGCAGTTTTTCTTTTTTTTTAATCACAGCCGATTGCAACACAGTATGTTGCAAGAAAATTACAACTTATTTTGGCCAACATGTTCAACTAATTTTTTATCCCTTTAGGTTCAGGAGAAATATGATTCTTAAGCTGAATGTGTTTCTATACCTAATAGTTTTTATGGTCTTTCATGTCAGAAGATCCTAGTAACTCATTTGCGTCTACATCAAAGCCACAAAACAAACCATATGAGGACTTTAGTTAGGTTTTGCCAACCGATACGCAAACAAACAAATAAACACAAAGAGTCGTACTTTGCAGACTAAACTATTAAACATAACTGAGCATGACAAAGGACTCAATAATGAGCTGCCCACTTCAGCCCACAGACCGGCTGCTCTATTATAGCAGCAGGTGCAGGAAATTCCTGTTGCTCCTCTGGAGCATGGGAATCACATGCCGGTCAGAGTAACAAGCTGCAGGGAAAGCTTGTTGAGTAACTGTGGTTGAGTAAGACCATTCTTGGACAAGATTTGGACAGGAGAATAAATGAAAACCTGTCATGCGAAAAGATAAAGACACGGCGTATAAAGTTGCAACACTAAGCGCAAAAGATTTGCATATTTCGAAATGAATATTCAAAGTAAAAAAACGAAAAGTGAAAATATACTACAGTCGTAAAGAGTGGCATATTATTTGTGCTCAGAGTGCAAAGTCCACAGTGACAGTATTTCCCTTTTTGGATATAAAGCTGCTTTAAATCATTTGTGTGTTAGTAAAGTGGTCCAGTAATACATTTTGCCAAAGGTATGGTTTCTATTTCAGTGTAAGCACACTGTCTGCCACTGGATATATGAGGTGATTAGAGGAAGTTGTAGTCAGATGAGTATGTTTCTTCTCATCACAGAGTTGTTTGTGAAATTTAAATTTCCCATATGGATCATGTGTTACCTTCATGACAAATGTTTTGGACTCTAGTATGACTCATCTATTTATCCTTACACTGTTAATGCTGTGCTGTATCTGCCTGTTTTCCCATGTCGCTCTAATTTCAAAGTGCAATTATTTAATTACTCTGTTCATTCAAGAATTTTCTTTGTTTGTAAATTGCTATTTAAATGTTCATTTAGAAGAAAAAGAAATTTCAGATCAAACCACATTCATGCTGTTCTGAGAGTACCCTAAGGTTGTCAAAGGTCCTTTTCGCTCAGGAACATTAGAAGAGTCCATGCAACAAAAGCAGAATGCTTTAACATGTTGTAGCTGCATGTTGTTGTGCATCCCAGACTAACTGTGTTATGACAAGATTGCTCAATTCATAAAGGAAGGTCACATAAGGACATGGAAAAATCATTATGCAAAGAAACAAAATGGTTGACTTGCTGATTTGCCCTGACCAGAGTTCAACCAGCCGGGGCATTAAGTGGGAGTACAAGAAGGGATAAATGTGTCAAACATGCTGACCCTGTCACACACTGTAACCTCAAGATCCTCTCGCTGAAGGGGAGTGGGAAAAATCTTCTAATTGTCAGCTCAAATCAGCAGTTCATATCATTCATGCTGCATCTCTATTTCGCCTGAGAGCGTGTATTTACCGATTTGTGTGTCTCTGATTTTGCATTGGTATGTGGCGTTGTTACAGTTTCACGCGTGTGCAGTCAAGCATAGGCTGATACAAGTATCTTCCCCCTGCCTCCCTCAGAGCGTTGAGTCTCTGTCAGTACTGCTGTGCTGTGGATGGTTTTACTTGTCAGATGAAAGGGATTTCTGCATTTTTGCTTTATGTTGTCGTTATTTAGGTTAATATTCACTAATGGGTTTCTCTACACATTGAGCAAGATGTTAATATTAAATCTACTGTAGCATCAATGCCTGTTACATAAAAAAAAGACTTCATGCTGCCCAACCTATTATTCCCTTTTCAATTCCTGAGCTCATTGTCTCCCTCTGTGACTCCTTCCTACTATTTTCTCCCTCTTTTTATCATTATGTTTTCCAAATTTTCAGTTTATTGGTATTGAAACAGTTAAAAAAAAATTCATCTCAATGCAAAACAAGACAATATGAGAGGGTCCCATTTAGATACAGAAATATATAATCATTTCTACCCAATCAAACAGACAGACTCAAAGTTAATCACACACATTAAAAGTTGATCCTAGTAATAAATCACTACAGTTAAATTCAGTTTGTCATGCCATTTTGAATAAAATATTCTACCTGGGAAGACTATCGAGTGATGATGCCCTCCACTGGGAGGTGGCATCATGTGGAAAGAACATTATGTTGAAATATCCAAATTATAGCTCAAGACTTTACCCGGTAAAGTAAGGCTCTGCCACAAAATAAGTCCTATAAAATTCTGGCGTAGAGATAAAAAGTTTAAGATGATCCATTTAAACATTTTTGTTCTGTATTTTTATTATGTTTCTGTGGTACTGATACTTAGAACTGTTCCAACTGGAGCAGGACTGAGAGCATATACTGCTGCTAAGGCCAACTGTTCAAATTTCATCCCAATAGGTGTTTTTATCAGTGATAGTCCAGTAAGGTGAGTTTGCCTCTTTTATGGATCATTTCCTTTGCTTTTTGGCCCCTACGTTGCTTAAAATTGCCCTAAAAATGTTCCATTTGCTTAAAGTTAATGGCAGTCCAGCTAAATGTATCTCAAAGCTCCAACATTCCCAAAATAGCTTTCCCTGTTCGTGCAGTCAGCTGCATAAACAACTAATGTTGTACAGTGCTTAGGACTTAAAAGCGACAGCAAAAAAAACCTAGATTATTTGTATTAATTTAACTGATAATATATATATATATATATTAGTATTTGATCATTTGATCATTTGAAAACCTTTGGCTTCCAAATAATTATATATTTAATTTTGAAGTTATTAGTTTTATTAATACTTGCACTATAATTACTTATAGTTATTCATAGCCAAAAGTAGTCTATTATTGTGGCATGACAGGAAAACAGACATGCAAGACAAGCAACCAACCAAAGACACAAACTAACAACAATTTAGAAAAACCAATTCAGTCATGTTTTGTGGGAGGAATCCAGAGTATCCATAGAGAGTCTAAGCATGCACAAAGAGAACATGCAAACCCCATGCAGAAAGATTTTAGGCTGGGATTTGAACCAAGACCTTCTTGCTGTAAGGCCAATTGCACCACTTTAAGCATATAAGGATTAAATCGCCTCATGTGTAAAAATCATGAAGAGGCTGGGATAAAACAACATGACATGGGCCAACAAATTCTCAAAGACGCCTCATCAACAGCTAGCTCAGAGAGTCTCCAGTGACAAAAAAGTAAGCTCAGTAAAGGAGAAAAAAAGCGTTGTTGTCATGGAGCGGCAGTTATATTCTGCCTGTCTTCATAGACAGGCTGAATTGGAAAAATTAAGCAGAAAGGTCATTGTTAAATATTCATTGGTATAAATGAACAATTAGCATAAACTTCAAAAGCAAAGAACAATGGAGGGATACTTCTTTGGTTAACAAAAGGCCTGTGTTTTCACAAACAGTTTAGATCATCCCTTTCTAAGCCCACACTGACTGGCTCTGAAATTCGTTTTCTTTTTTGGTTATGACCTCTTAAGTGAACGTCCCACAAAGATCCAAAACTTGCATTTTCATGTTAATAGCAAGGAATGTACTTGTATTATTATTATTATTATTATTATTATTATTATTATTATTATTATTTTTTTGTGTTAATGAATTATTCCAAAGAAGTTTCATTATACCTAACTTTGTTTAGGTGATGACATAACATCATAGCCACACAAGGAAAGGATAAACGTAAAGGAGTGGGCTCAGCTTTGGGATATTATTGTTGGCCTTATCTCGTACTATATTCCACCACTTAAAAAGCACAAAATGAGTTTTTAGGTTGAAATTTCATTACATCAAGCAACTTAGAAATGAATCTTATTTAAACTGTGAAACCTACTTTCCCAACAAAGGGAATGATGCCTTCTGTAAATTGCCTTTGAGTCCATCTATTGAATCAGCTGGTTTAACAAAGTTTTTCTGCATGGAGTTGGGTGCTTTTACACCAGTTTATTATTCTAAATCCACTACACTTTTTTGAACTTGTGTCTCTCTCTTTATGTTGGTACTTTACTTTTAAGACTCACAGCTCAATTTTTTGGCTTAGTTGAGGAGCTTGATGTTTGGTAAAACAGTTTTGAAATCTCAAAACTGACTGTAACATAGGTCTACCCGTAACATAGATATGGATAGACCTCATCATAGAATGAGGTGGTGAATATCTTACCTGATTTAGGTAGCTCTCTTGTCATCTTTCTTTTGTAACCTAACTAACAGGAAGACCAAAGTCGACTTCTATCATTTTAAAACAACTCTAATCTTAAAAACTTTATAGCAGTTTTTACAAGTGGTTTTATAAGTTTTTACACCATTGGCATGTTTGCATTGGGCATTTATTTACCCAAAAGCTGATGTTTATTTACTCAGGAACCATAGGTAGAAGAGGCAACGTCTTTAGTTCACCTTGTAAAATGTACTGAGAATTGAACCAAAAGGTTCCGATCAAAGGAACTACCTAATAGAAAAGAAACGCACTATGAAGATTTATGAGAAAGCCTTTTTGCACAGTTTTACAGCTATATTACATTCTATTTATGTGTGTCACATAGACTGCACCTTTCATTGTATTTGTAAAAAATAATAATATTACTCTTTGTGAAGCATAACTATGTTCTGCTTCTGTTGGTAAAATGCCATCAAAGCATATTTTTGGTGGTATTCATTTAGTTATAATGTGTTCCTTGCAAGGTGACAAAGTATGAAAAGGTTCATGAATACTTTTGAAGGGTATTGTGATATATTGATGTATTTTGCAGGCTGTTCTAATACAACCACGTTGCTATCTTAAGACATTAAGGCAGATTCTCCGGCATCTGATTAAACAGAAGTAAGTGTTATTTCGAAGATTTATAATAGCATGTAGATAGCTGGACAAACAAACATTAAAGCTCACATGAGAACGGAGGGACGATGTGCAAACAAACTGGCCTAAGACCAAGTGATGCATTGGTACGAGTCCCAAAGACCTGATATTCCCTTTTCTTTGGCTTTTCATTCGGTGAAGTCAGACCATAACAAGTTACAACAATCCACCACAGGCAAATTCTCATTTTAAACATGTATCTAAAGCACATATTTTCTCCTCTCTTGTCTAAAAGGCATTTTAGTTACATGTTCCAACTCATTAGCGGTGAGAAAAGGCCAACATATGAGATTTATGGCTGCTGGAAAGTAATAAACATGACATGGTCCATTATATGCTACTCTGACGCATAAACAACTTCCAGCCCATGATATCTTGACAGTTATCGAAAGACTGAGGAGGCCTGACAGAGGTGTGTGTGTGTGTGTGTGCTTGCATGTGTGTGTGTGCTTGTATGACACCATAGGGGGGGGCTGGTTTTACAGTTGTGTCCTGACATAGTGGAGCTTTTTCCGTTTTCCAGTTGACAAGTTAGTTCCACTCAGTAAATTTTCCCAGCATATGATTTTGCAAGACATGTCACAGATCAGTTTTAACACTATTTGCAGTTTAAAATTGTAATTGCAGGTGGCAGCAGCTGTGGTGGAATGAACCTGACCTACAGTGCGTACAAAACACTTGCTGCAGCTGTGCTAATGGTGGCGAAACAATCAAATGTTACAGGAAAACAATTTATCTGTTGTCATTGTTGGCCATTCTTACTAGCCTGTGTGTTCATGCTCTGGTGTTGGGGAGAAGCTATAACACTGCAGAGAGCAAGGGGTTGGGTGTGAACGAGCATGATTGACAGTGCTAAGACATTCCTCATGGCTGTAGTTGGTTGTTTCTGACTAGCAGTGGTCTCCACAGCTCAGATAGGAGAGTCTGTTGGGAGAACGACTGCATGTTGTGGACTCCATAAATCTGGTCTTTCAAATCACGTTTTGGACACACCAAATATGGTGGAGGAAAAGGATTAAAACAATATTAATCTGTTTGGCCTTCATATAAAATACTATGTGGCAGTGTCTAAAAATGACAAAGAAGCAGCTAATGCTTTTTTAGAAGCTGTAACAACATGTGAAAATTTTACTTGTTTTTCTTTTTTAATTTAATAATTGCATTAAATTTAGCATGGCCACGTCACACAACAACATTTCTGGTGGGGCTATGCACAGCATATTCTGGTACAAACCATTCTGAATTAGAGGAATTTAAGTTGGTCTCATTTCCTAATTCTTCTTAGATCAATCTGGTCTCTCAACATTCACAACATTCATACTGAACTATGACATCATTTTATTCATTCTAGTTGCATCTTTACATTGTACTTTTTTACAGTTTATTCATTTCCTCTTTATTTCATATTTTGCTGAGCAGTTAAGCTGAGTGTCACTAGCTTAGGAATTTTGTTGATTAAACTATTTACTAGTAAAGTTTTTTTTTTTTTAACAAACCCTTATATGTTGGAAATAATTTGTTTGTGTTTATTCCAAAGTGTCTTGGTGTTTGAAAAATGCCAGTGTTGGACTTGTGCCTTCATTTCCTGCTATTTTAAAAGTTTTATTAGTCAGATTTTTATGGACATGAACTGAGAAGCTAGTTTTAGTCATAATTTTCCTGTGAAATTATTTATGATTATTAACAACCAAACGAGGCTCACTTTTGCAACAAAAAAAAAAAAAAAAAATTTGACACCTGAAATCCAAGATGTCTTCTGTTAGTGGTAGAATAGTTAATTTGTTTGCAAGGAGAATGTATCAAAAATGTCCAGAGTACTTAAAATAGTTTTTGGCCCTTATAAAGATAAGAATATGTCATATCTGTAAACAATATTTTTTTTAAATCTAAGTTTAGTATCTTAAATACCTTTAATGTTGCCATTTTTGTATTATTGCTGCTGTGACAAGCAGTCCAATAAAGATAACAAAAAAGGAACTTTACTGCACAATCTTATAATTTGCATCATATTTACAAGCCGCTATTGACCTTAAACCAGATGGCCCTGAGAAACAAAGAATATTGAAAAGATTTATTGAACAATAATGTGAATTGTTTATCTTTTTTCCAGAGCACAGTTTCAGATGGATTTCTGTGGAGGAGAGGACAGAAGTTTATAAAATGGCAAGAAAGGTATGTAGGAGTCTTGATTTCATTACTTATTTATATTCTGTCTCTGAAATGTAACGTTTCTTCTTAAATTATTGTATTTTTATCTTATCTTATCTTATCTTATAAAGCACCTTGTTGCTGAAATGTGGTACGCAAATATGTTTGACTTGACTTGATTGATGATGTGGTGCTGAGGGTCCAGAAATACCCCTCATTTTCCACAACCTGATGAGGTTTTTGTTCTTTGTTTTATGTGGTTGATTTCTTTGACACGGGTAAGTGATGATCAGCAGGTGGACAAAACCAGGATTCCTGAGGAGGTGAGTGAGGGATTTAGGGGTGAATTGCTGATTTTGGAGTAGTGGGAGGAGAAGGCGCAGTTCATCGGCGAACCTCTTCATTGTGTACACAAAGAATGATAGAAAGCTCAAAGAGACACATAGAAAGTTCTTTGTGGGTGAAAAGAGAATAATATTTGGGGCAATAGTTTTTGCACTATTCTTGACCATTGGTATTGAAAGAGTGTGTCTTCAGGTCTTAGATCGTATTCTTGTGAGGAGGAGATTAGTTCCAGATTAAATGCTAGTAGGGTCCAGGTACTCACACACCCAGGTTGAGCTACAGGAAGGGCAGAGCATTGTGTATTCTGGATTATTGAAGCCCTAACTGAAGTGTAAGATATCCAGTGGATTATTCAATCCAAGCCTTCTATTCATAAATCTTGCATTTGTTTCATTTATTTTTGATTTTGATTACATTTGTTTAAATGTATATGTTTCTGTTTTTCATCCTGGCAGAAGAAGACAAATATCCCCCAAAAAACTCTTTGTTTTTTTGTTTTTTTAGTGCTGCACTTAAAACTAAACCTTAATTTCCAGTGTGATTTAAATGACACTTTGATAAATTTGTGAAACCAAAAGTTCAGGATGAACTTCAGACAAAAAAAATCAAACCCTTGATCTGAACATGTGAAGACAATTTTAATTAAACTAAATTATAACTATTCTATTGTGAAAACTTGGGAACTCCCTTGAATGTATATTTTTTTCCCAGGAACTTTCAGTCATCTGCTCATTCAAACAAACAAACAACAACAACAAAAAAATCAGTTAATGAGAATATATAATACATGCAAACGCACATGAGTATATACTGGACAAATTATGCACATCCACTGAGTTCATGCAAAGACTTCCTAATCATTTAGAAACGTGTTATACTACTTCCTCTGCATAGCCAGAGGAGGGTGTCCGGAAAATTTCTCTCGAAAATGTTATTCTCTTTACCAAATGTGATTGACAACAGATTAAAGTTAACACTGAACCTGCTTCATTACATATTTCTATGCTCAGCTATGCAACCGTGTTACACCTGACATTTAGTGAAAGCACAGTAATGGTCATAATGAGATGTTGGAAGTTTACAAGATTGTAAAACAGGATAGAGTAAATCCAAAAGATTACATTTTGGACTCCTGCATGTTAAAGTGCCCTAAAAATAGCAATAAATAGCACATAGATTTATGTGCTGATAGTATTTGACTTATTACTCTGGCTCGTGTTGCGTAAGATTCAATGTAGTACACAAAAACACTGCCCTGATGTTACACTCCCTTTTAAATACATAATGAAACAAATAAGAGGCTTTGAATATTTCTGATGTATATGTACTCCCCGGTCAAACAGATGTTTTTGACATTTCACCTTCAAAATAAGAGATAATCCAGCAGTGGTGAAAAAAAAAAAAAATAAAGTTTAGAGACAGGGTATTTATTTGTCTTTTGTGAATTATTAATAGGTCTGAAAGAGATGACTTGAGTGGTTTTACATGACTGCGTGGGCCCTTTAAAATCCTCTCATAAAATGTAGGCCAAGCGAGGGGAGACTGTTAACTTGCTCTTCATTCTGCCACAAAGAACCAAAGAAAATTCACTAAAAATAATAATACACACACGCACGCACGCACACACACACACACCCCCCCCACACACACACACACACACACGCACACACACACGCATACACACACAAATATATATATATACTGCTCGATAAGAAAGCTCATTTTGATTTGATGGCTTGTGCTTTTCCTTTTTTGCTGTGTCTATGCTTTAAATTATTTTGTCATGGATGGAGGGAGGGAAGTACTCCAGCAGTGGCAAATGCAAATAAACCATTATGTGCTATGCGTTTGTTAATCAGTTCATAGGAGGAACGCCATGAAAAAAACTTTTCTGTACCTTCACATTCGTAAATGTGTGTGGTTTTTTTTTAGCTAACTTTTTTTGAACTTCTATATTGCATTAAACTAAGAGTGGGCTTTTCATAACAAAGGATGTTTATTGTTAAGTACAGCTAAGGATCTGTGATGCTGTGGGATTGTTTCTTCCCCAAAGGCCTGAGGAACCTTGTTAAAATAATGACATCCTGAGCAGCTTTAAAAAATACATTTTACATGAAGATCTTGTGGCTCTGAGTCATATGAAATTGGGTGTCATTTTGGTCTTTCAGCAGGACAATGTTTAAAATTATTTGGCCAAATCGGAAATGAGTCAGTAGACAGAAATCTTTTATCATCACTATCGGAACCTACAGTTCTAAATCCTGGAAGAGTTAAGCTTGAGCAAATATTTCTTTGTGATGATGATCCATTTATCCTGACGTGGTTCCAACGGATGTTTCAGCCATCATTTGCAAAGGTCGCCAGTCAATCTCAGGGCTGCACAGAGACTCAGGACAGGTCACACAAAAGCAATGCAAAACACTCACGCCTATGAACAACTTTGAAAAACCAGTTAATCCATCGGTCATGGTTTTGGACTGAGAGGAAACCTGAAAAGAAGCCATGAATGCATGGTGAGAATTGCCTCATTGCAGCAGGACCCCGGGATTCAAGGCAACAGTGCTGCTTCCAATGGTGTCACAGTGCAGACTTGTGAAATGTGTTAGAAAAATAACTTTTTCTCTCTCCAGGAGTTTTTCTTTGCTTACCGACTGCATTCAAATCAATGGTATGATTTTTCAAAAATCTTTAATTCAGGTTGTGTCTCCCATCTTTACCGGGGCGGCAACTTGAAGTACGTTAGTGAGACTCTTAGGAAAGAGACAAGATCAAGAACATTTTTAATTAAATTATGAGTGAGTTAGTTTTTTTTTTCTTCTTTTTTTTGTCGGGGGGCTTTGACCTTTCCCAGCATCCTCCTGTTTCACAGCATGATGGAGAACAGCCACCTTTTGGTCTCTTCTCCCTTTTTAAACTGCACTATGCTCCTAAAATATATCACGGGATTACGATGGTTAATTCCCATAATGAGACCGCTCCATCTTCCAGAACAAGCCGGAAAATCTTTATGTAAACATGGCAAGCATCCACTGCGAACTGAGTCACATCCAGGGCAGACTGCAGCCTGCAGACTGAGCAGGGCTGAAACGTGATGGAGTAATCACCGGAGCGGCACAAAATAGGGGATAATGTCTGGTGGGTGGGGAGAGGAGAGAAGGAGAGAGAGAGAGAGAGAGAGAGGCTGCTGTGTGGAGGAACCGAGGCAGTGGCCTGGATGTGTAAAACGCCAGGGTTTGCTTTTTTTTTTTTGGTTCACTGCTTGACTTCCAGGGGCAACTATGAGTGTACTATGGAAGCTATAAGCCACAAAAACTCAGAAAAGTTGTGCAAACATGACTGTAACCGTTTCAAACGTTGTCGGCCAAGCACCAGAGATCAGTTTGTGCACAGATGAACATGGAGCATGTGAATGAAGCACTCACACTGAAAGTAAATCTATTATACCCCCGGACAGGCATCCAAACGAGCCAGAGCGACAAAGATGTCCTTGGAGGCAGACAGCGGCAGAGATTCATCAGGAGGCGCACATGACAAACATCCCCGGGCAGCGTTGGAGCGCAGCGGCTACGTGAAGACATGTGTCACTCCGCTGCACCGGGACGAGCGGAGCCAGTCGTGGCTGAGGCTCTCCGCGACATGGACTTGCAGAAGAGTGTCCTCTGCTGTCTGCGTCGCCTCCGTCTCCGCTCTCCTCGCTCTGCTGCTCAGATTGGTCGAGTGGGATGCAAGCAGCAGCAGCAGCAGCGGAAATAGTAGCTGCGTCGGCTCTCGTTTCCACTCAGCGGCGGGCTGCACCGTGGAGCTGCTTCTCTCTGCGTGTCACTGCGTCTTGCCCGTTTTTACACTCGTAAGTGCCTTCTTCTGGGTCTGGCTCTGCTTGATTCGCTGCGGGCTGCTGATCCGGAGCGCGCTCTTCCTGTTAGCGGCGTGCCACCTGGGCGAAGCCGCGGCGCAGTCGCTGCTGCGCGGCGCGGAGGAGTTGTCGTCCCTGACCGCAACCCTGGTAGTCCTCGGGTGCCTGGGCGGCGGGGCTCTGCTTGTCGTCCGGCCGGGACAGGGAGTGTCCATCTTCGTCTTCATTAGCGTCATCAGGGCCGTGTCCCTACTCTCTCTGAGCAGGGTCCGGGCCAGTTGGAGACCCTACCTGGCCTACCTGCTGGGGCTGCTGGGGCTGCTGGGGGTTTTGCTTGCGAGGTATGCTGACCGGCTTTTGCCGGCCTCAGGGACCAGCGGGACGGGGTGCTGTAGCTCTGTGACCGGGGCGAAGGAGGAGGACATCCCTGTCTTCAAAAGGAGACGGAGGTCCAGCTCCATAGCGGCCTCGGAGATGATGGCTCACAGTCAGAGCAACAGCAAGTCCCACCGCAGGACTTCACTGCCCTGCATTCCGCGGGACCAGGTAAGACATGTCCAACTTCAGGCATCTGTATTAGATCATGTCGGGATGTTCAGATTTTTTATTTTATTTTATTTTTTAAATCAGCCATAGATAAGCCCGTGGGGGCTTTTTGCTGTCTCTGATGGCATGCAGCAGCTTTGCACGGCTCTCTGTCAGTAGCAGCATCGGGACAAGTGGAATAACAGACTGCAAAACAAAGCAATGTCATTATGGTGATGATGATGACGGCTATTTGCTCTGCAGGCCGTGTGGGCCTATAGGTTTCTCAGACTTCACTACATTCAGGAAAAATTTAAATAATAATTAAAAAACAAAAACAAAAACAGAATGAACTTAACCGATAACATGTTTGCGAATTTACAAGCGTATTGCAGCCGGATGTGTTAAATACAAGGGATTATCCACATGAGAGAGGGAGATACATCCCAGTGAATTAGAATTTAAACCAACATTTTTTTTTTTTTTTAAATTCAGTGACTCCAAAACAATATATGTATTACTTATTTCAAGTATTTATTTATTTATTTTTATGGTTATGGCTTACAGCCATTGAAAACCCAGAAATTTCTCTCTCAGAAGATTAGAACATGGAAATATAAAAAAAAGATGAAAACAGAAATGTCAGCTTATGGAGCGTTTCCCCATATTCCTCATAGTTGATGTGGTCAGTACTTAGTCAGGGCCCATTGTGCATAAATGCCTGTATGTAGCGTGTGGCGTGGTGGCTGTCCACGGCTGCTTTTAAAGTGGCCTTCGGCTTGTTAAGGCAGCAAGTCTTCCTGTTGCACATAGACCTTTTTCTGGCACACTTTTTCCTTCCACCTAACTTTCTATTGATTGTCTGCTTAACATTGATTTTGTAGCCCAGAATATAACATTCATGTGTTTAAGAACTATTTTAGTTTGGTCCTATTCGGCATTGTAATTTTAACTAACATTTCATTTCCATGGACTTTGGTTCATTAAGGTTAACATAAATAAAAATGTGTACTAGTATATCTTTCTGTTTTTTCAGTCACATTCTAGTTTACTGAGCCTCCCCTGATGCAGGATAACTGTGTGCAAAAGTGGAGCTCTAATGACGTCTGATTTTCTTAATACATGTGTTAGCTTGTGATATGGGATGAACCTAAGTGGCTCCCATCCAAGTAGACCATTGTGAGGTCACAAAACCAGTCTGAGCAAAATCCATATGGGGTTCATATACAAAGTTATATAATTTCTGAAAAGCAATTACGTAAGCTTACCAGACCAGACCAGGGGTACATACAGAAAGTTTTATAGTGGCTGCCACATTAGGACTGCTAATAATCTCAGCATGGCACAGCAAGAAAAATAACAACATTTTAGGAGCTTTAAATTGCTAGAGTTAAATTATAGGTGCAATTAAAAATAAGTATTTTTAAGGAATCTAAAAGTTTGTATGTTCATATTTCAAAGTGCCAGTATACCAAAACCAAGATGATTCTGTCCCGTTTTAAATCATTATAAATAAGCAAAAAGAAATGCATATTGCACCTCATGCCTGTTCTTTCCCCTCTTTATGCATAGACATATTATGCATCATTGACTGTCTGGCTGAGAGGGCGTGGCAGGAGAAAGGCAAAGCTGGTATAGTTACTGCATATGGGTGGCATTGGGATTTCTTTTTTTTTTAAAGTCACCTTCTTAAAGATTTCTTGCGTTTGCTTTCTTTCTAACAGTCTCAGATAAAAACATATGTTTTTGTTACATCAAGCAGACAGGAGTAAATGCAAAAAGGCAGATTTTTGAAATCACCTTTGTAATTTATTGAGGGGGAAGGGTGGAAGGAAAAGTTGTCCAAACCAACTTCGCACTGTGTGAATAGCGTCTTAAACCTATCATCTGCCATCAAGTTTTTTTTTGTTAACTATCAAAGAATTTTGACTTCACTCTTCTGTACAGATTTGTTTCCATTTATTCCTTTTAGAACATGAATGCTCTCCTTTATGGTCTTGTCACATTATGTCAATTGATTTTGAGCTCAGACTTGGACTGGACAGAAGGCTTAGTTTCTTCGCCCTTTTAGGGTCGGACTTGGTTGTGTGCTTTGGGACATTGTCCTGCTGCGTAACCCAAGTGAGGTTGAACTGAAGGTCTTCATTAATTTCTGCTAGAGAGAGAAATTTCTGAAGAAGGTTCAATTACTCATGAATAGTCAAATGGGATCTAAACTACAAAAGCAACCCATTACTCTACCACCACCAAGCTTGACTGTCAACAGGATGTTGTGTTTCTGAAATACTGTTTTTGCTTTATGCCACATATAATGGAGAGCTGCTGTTTGAAGCTCTAGGAGAGATTAAAACGTCTCAGCTTAGATTTGATTTGAATGCAAATGAGGACATTTATAGATTTATCTTTATCAACTTGTATGTTGACTGAACCAACGAGTTATTGTTAACCTAAACTTGGTATTAAATATTGTCACCATTATTTCATACCAATGCAGTTATTATTGAACATTATCTATAAACCCTTTTGCTGTATTCCAACGTAATCATTGTAAGAAATAAAATTTACTATGGTCCAAATTTCCTTTTTATAGTGAGCTGTTCTAGTATTCTTTTGATTGGTGGGCTCTAAAATTAATCATCCACATACTGGTGTTTATATTTAACTTTGGAGGGTTTTTTTTTTACTTCTTGCTCTGCACTCTGTTTGTGCTGTTGATAAACAAATGGAGGGTGCATTCCTTTTACCAAGGTTGCGAGAGCCCATGAATGTGTGTGCTCTTGCAAAGGTGTTAAGTGAGATGTTAAGTGACACTATTTTGAAAGACTCTGATTATCCCGGTTGCTCCACTGTGATGTCATACCAGACTTTAGACCTTCGGCGAGCATTTGCTGTGCAAATGCAAACAGTGCAGGGCTTAAATTTGGGGCAAATCACGAGGCACTGATTTATGGTGAATAAAATGGGTTGAATGAAGACGTTCAGAAGGTTTTTATGTTTTCATTTCATGTAAAAATGTGTTTCAAATTTTAAATAGTCATTTTTGGACTGTTAATCTGTGTTTCCCGTTTTATTAAGTCGTATATTTTTGCTAAACATGTTTAGCACCTAATGCTCATGGGAAATTTTATTACTGGTTCTTCTCCCTACATTGCATATAATAACATAAATATAAACCAGGGTTTGGAGAAGTTCCCCAATAAATGTTGATGTTCGCTATGACGTTATGGGTATCATTTATTGACTTATTTATTTGTATGAGCTGTTTAATGAGCTAATGATGGAGAAACAACATAATGTTCCAGAACAACAACTCATCCCCTGTCATCGGTGGCCATGCTAACTACCCTGAGCATTCACGATAGAGTAGCAGAGAGCAGGAGAGCAGAGATTGTCTATGAGGAAGTTGGTCTTGTTCTTACATAGTGTCCTCATAGACGTATATTAACAATTACTGTGGTTTTGAAAAGATGGTCTCTATTTCCCATGAGTAGCAGAGATTTTAATGTGTTAAAAATTAAATGCAATTTGCTGCATTTTTTTTTTTTAACGCACAAAATTTCTGAGCTGGAAATTGCTTCTTGTCTGTCCATGAAACTGATGTACAAGTGACATCTAAAATACCATCTCAATGCAAAACATGTTGAGGCAAACACATGTCCACAGTTCACCTTTCTAAAGAAGCTAGATCATTCACAATTAGATGAATGATCAAGAAATTTGTCACAAGAAATATAGGGTATTGATAGGCTTGACTTATGAAATCTCAACCATCTGTAGTTCACAGAATATGTACACAATGTACACCTGAGTATGTAGGAGCAGTTTCATGTTTTGCCACCGTACCTTTTAACTACTTAAAAGATGAAAGGAGAAAATGAGTACAGCAGTTCAAGGGAAAATTGTGAATAAAAGAGGAACTCTACTCAATAATTATCTATATCAACCGATATGAAAAGCATTTATCTGGATACGTTTTTCAGTCATCTTGTCCATCCCTTGCTTTTAGTCATTTTCTTCAAATTCCAGTGCTTAGAAAATCAATTCATAATCTCAGATGAATAATACAAAATATAAATAGTAGGATACATTTATTTTTGCCATTTAAGTACATTTCTGGTGTCTGGTGCAAAACATTGAGGTGGGTCGTCTGACATTCCTCGTCAATTGCTTGCGAACATTTGAAGGGAATTTCAGCTTTACATGAGTCGGTCACATTTGCACCAATTTGTAGCAGCAGCAGCTAAAGTGCATTGCTTGCTTATTGATCGCATACATGAACAAAACCCTAACCCACTATAAATCAGTTCCATTATCTGGTATGAATCATTGGGTTTTGTGGGTTTATTTCTTAGAAAGGTTTTTTTTTAATACAAACTATGGCAATCTGAGAATAAAGCTGAATGCTTTATAGTGCCCCAAGCAGCCAAATAGACATTTGCTGAATTAATCAAAAAGTAGGGCACAAGTGGGGTCTCTTCGGAAATTCAGCATGTTGAGTAAATCTTCATTCGTGCAGACTGAGTGTCTGCATTGGTTAACATGAAATTAATTACTGTGATTGGTTCAGCTCTGTGACCTTTGATTAGCACTTGCATAGACTCTACAGCAGTGGTGCATATGTGCAACATATGTGTTGTCTAATAATTGAGCAATTTTCATGTCAACATCAGTATTAAAATGATATGTCGTACTGTGACTTAAATGGTGATAGAGAATATGTGCTGCTCTTGTAAATGGGGAGGACAGTGATTCTGGATGATTTTTTTTGGTTGTTGTTGCAAATCTTCTGAGGCCATCAAAATGGAAGATAGAATAATGAAATAGGATTATTCATGTTTTTGGTTCAAATTTTTTTTTTGCTTATAAAATACGAATAAAAGAATACACTGATTTGGTTTATCGCTATGAGGCCCCAAATGTCTGAGCAGCGTACACACACCTTAAAACATGTGACCACATACTGTCCCAACTTTCACTCTCTCATCTGAAAGCTCCAAACATTCACCCATCAGTTGTCTCACTCTTGATGCTTGGTTGTTCATTGCTAATTGGTATCCAGGGAACACGGAGTTAGTGCACTATCTGTAGTATTAGAACGGCTCCATTACCCATTCTGCCTCATCGTGCCTGCAACAGAAATGATGACAAATTGAACTCAGAAGGTGGAGAGGAAAGCTAACTCTCAGCTGACCAGCTGCAGAGGGGATGATGTCCTCCTGTTTACTGTCCTCGCTGTAAAATTACACGTTTTACCTGTAAACTGGTCAGGGAAATGAAATTGCCTCCCAGAAACATAAGCGTATTGAAAGTAACTATGTGAATAGCACCAACTGTTTAAATTCTTATTCCCTACATACATTTAATTTATAGAATAAAGACAATTAATCTACATCATGCAAAGACGTTTTCCTTGTAAGAGCAATGTTTGTCGTGTAACTTTTAGACTAAACCCGAATTAGTTGATCTTGATCTTCCAACTTTTTGAATGGGTTTCAAGCTTTTCCATGGACATTGTTTTTTGTTTTTTTATATAAATCTTTTGTTCAGTACCTTCTCATTTTTGGAGCGATGTTGTCTTTAGGGCACAGCATCGTCAAACTGAAGTCGAACTGTCACATGGTTTGTGTGTGCACACTTTCACGCACACAAAGCTCCACAAGACACACCGAACTGAGCTCCTGTGAAACCCTTCCACTGCATATACGTCATGGTCTTTTTGGCATAATTATGTGTGGTTTACAACAGCACAGTAAACACAGCCATCATGGCAGAGAGTAACGACTGTTACGAGTTCACAAGTTTGGAGGAGGAGGAAATAATGATTGACGAGCTGGAACATTTTATTTTCCATGTTACTGTAAGCCAAAAAAGTGAGCACAGGCTGTGCCACTCCCGTACAGACAGAAGTCCTTGCTTTATAATCTTTATAATTTATAAAGGGATGGGATCCTACTATTATTAAATATAAAAACTTAATTGCAGGGTCTATAATAATAATTTAAAATAAAATTTTAATCGGTAGCCAAACGTTGACGAATGATATTTAAACTCAAATACCCTTTTTTTTCTGCTGAAGTGAAACTGGATTAAGTTCAACAACAAAGATTTATTGAATTCAATAAAAATGAAATGTATTGTTTTTGATCTGTTATTTAGTTTATTCAACCGTCAGACTTGTGCAAATTGCTGTCCCACCCATTCTGTTCTCTGTGAGCAAGAGTACATGATCAGGTACATGAAAAAGAAAAAAATATTTCCAAAAAATACTTTTTCAGAAATGTTAGTGCAATGTTTTGCTTTGAGTTGGTACAACCGTCCTCCACTGCGAAGGCAGACGAGGCGATTGTTAATGTTAATTCAATCTTTGGAAGTGTGGCCAACGCTTTGTTCATTTCTTCTGCTGCTATTTCTAAAACCACAGGCAGTCTATACTGTACATCACACAAGCTCACAAAACATGTAGAAGTAGACAAACTTACATAAAGAATTTTTTTTTTAAATAAATTCAAATTGTTTTGAGAATCACATGATTTCCTGGTGCTCTCTGGCTGAGACAAACACACACAGTTATGGTACAGTTTATCCGTACTGTAGATAATGAAGCTGTCCAGAGTGCAGTTGTACCTGAGAGAAGAGGGGTTTTCATCAAGCGTTGGCTGTGCAGTACTTATGAAGCAGACTGGTACAGCCTGCAGAGCCAGAGGCAAGACAAGCACTCTGCTGAGCTGAAAGCTGCAAAATAGCATAGGCTCAGTTTCATTGTTGCATTTTTTTTTGTATTTCTTCTCATTTGAATGACAAATAATATTTCAATCTTCACCGCGGAGGCTTTAGTGAGCTTAATAAGAAGTTTTAACCCAAACTTTAAAACACTTCCTTAGGTTTTAATTTGCATTGACATTTTTGCTCTTTTTAATGGTCATCAGAGATGAGAAGATTCGTTCGTTTGCCTTTATGTAGGGGCTTCTGATAGATCAGGAGGAGGTGTATATCTTTTAGGTCACTCTTATTTCAGAAAATGTCTCAGCAGAACATATAACAAGCTCAGTTTTTGGAAACGTAGCAGAAATGTAACTTATAATAATGCAAAATTACACACATATGTTTCCGTTAAAGGTAACAAATGGTGCTGTGTCTGTTTAAAAATTAACATCACAAGAAGGGAGGCAGATTTTAAAAGAGAAACACGTGCTCTGAAATCTATTTCAGGGGAAGGCCCACATTCTCTCACTGACGCACATACTTTTCCAGGGAGACACACAACCTGCTCCAGTCGCCTGATCTGTCTCACTCAGAATAGTGTCTAGGCCTAATATATCTCTTCTAAGACGATGGTGGATTATGGTCTTTGTTTCGAGTGGATAGATCTGGAAATGTTTTTAATGTATGTATGGATGGAGTTTTTTTTTTGTTTTTTTTAATGGTGTAAGTCAAGCAAAGCAAATTCAGTGAGCATAGGAAAGTTTTGATAAATTCAATTATTAGGCACAATTAAAAGACATCCATGTGCAAGTCTTTCAATATCCAATCTGGCTTAATTATTTAATAATAAATGCTCACACTTGGTGATGAATATGTAATAGTATTCATAGTCAATCCAACATTTTATGCCCATGTTGAGTTTTCATACTTCACTGTGTCTTATACACATAACCTACTTTCAGAGATAAATGTCTCATTAAAAATAATGACACCGTTCCCACACAACCTGGAGAAGTATGACATTTGATTTGAGGAATTTTCCAAGTGTGGGTGATTTTGTAGAAATATTACATTTGAAAATATTTCCATCTGTCTGTCCACCCATTCATATATCCATCCATCCGAACTCAAAGCCACAGCGCAATAGAAATCTCATTAGTGGCTGCCTTATTAACCTTTGCAATTGTTTGTTATCCTTTGCTTTTCAGGGCTCTACTTCTAAAGACAGAGTATATGGAAACTGTCATCATTTCAATAACAATGTGTGCTATATCTTAAATCCAGATGACTGGTTGAATCCATTACTTTGTGTGCCATAATACCACAAATGTATTATGGCACACAATACATATACAATACAATGATGCTCAAACATTGGCTAGATTTTGGGGGGCAAAGAGGGTTCAACACACATAGGGCAAAAACATGATGTGGAGAATGAGGAAAATTTGACTTAATAACGAATAATATTGTTAAATTGATATTAAACAATTGTTGCCACTGTGTGTTTTGCTGCATGGAGTTCTGTACTACAGGCCTCTCCAATACATATACCTCATTCTTTCTGCAGGAAGGGAGCTCAAACAAGCGCAATGAAATGATGGAAGCTTTTGGTGGACCATCATTAAATAAATAAATTAAATAAACATTGTAGTTAATGTGGTCGAATAATGTGGAAAAGTAGAATAGAGGATTTCATTAGCCTTCTGCCATCAATTCACTGGGTTTTGGGATTGATGACAAGCCTCATTTTACATTGAAGAGTGTAATGTGAAGTATAAAATCGATCCGGACAAGATGTTGGATTGACGACACCAGCGCTGAAAGCAGCTGAGGTGTTTCACTAAGATTAAATCTGTTTTCATAATTCCACTTTTATCTATGTTGTATTTATGTGGAGGACGGCAGTAATGAACAATCAAACTGGAAAAAAAACGATTTTTGTACTCAAAATAAAAGCATCTTAGACCTTACTTTGACATGTCCATCACAGGAAAACACAGATAAAAACTAAAATGTGCTTTTGTAATTTTAAGTCTGAATTAACAAAAAACTGACCAAATATCCTAAAATATTTTAGTTTTGATAGCAACATGTTTCCCCCCTGTTTTCTCATCAATACATTGACATTTTCCATCATGAAGGTGGAAAAAAACACTTTATCTTCTCATACATAGGGCATAAATAATCACAGTGGAGCAGAATTGCCAAAGAACAAAAAAGTTTGGACTTTATCTTTGTGGTGCAGGACAGAATAGTTGATTCTAAAACCATGCATATACCCAGCCTGTTGTGCACATGATACAAATGACATTTTTACTTGTGTGTGTGTGTGTGTGTGTGTGTGTGTGTGTGTGTGTGTGTGTGTGTGCGCGTGTGTGTGTGTGTTACACCCAAAACTGACTAAGCTTCAGGGAAGAATATACAAGCTCCATCTTACCTTTGGTGTGCGTCTGTTATGCCTGAATTTACCCACTGTGGGACAATAAAGGATAACTACTTATATCATAATTTGTGCTTGAGAACTTTTAGCATTTCACAAATAAGGGAGGGGGGATGATAGGAAAAACCATGATGGAGAAAGAAGAAGCAAAGATAACAGAGGTATTTGGACGGGGCAAATTCAGCTCCAAGCAACACTCAACAGCTTGAGCATGATTAGTTGTGTATTTACTGTATCATGTGAGTGAGAGAGTGGCTGAACGGGGGAGAAACAAGCTGAGAGGGGACCTAAAGCAGGGGGCCATGTGAAAGAGAAGGAGTGAGAGGAGTGCTAAACAAGCGCTGAAAGATTTGTTGGGGGTGCATGAGGAAAAAAACGGAGTGAAAGAAAGCTCGGTGCCAAGCGCAGGCAGAGTGTTGATGGTAACAGGACAACAGTTGGCTTCCAAACACAGCAGCGTTGGGAGCTCTTTCATGGCCGTTCCTCTCCACCTCTCTGGCTGTGCTCGGCAGATATTGCACATGCAAACGCTGAATGTCCATCTTGACGTAAAGTTGAGGAATGAGAGACGCTGCGCAGCCCGCAGCTGAAAGGCAGCAGCATATAATTTTCTATCCACTTCTGCATACTGCTGTACATGTCTTCACACATTTATACACACACACACACACACAAATACATACAGTACATACAGTGGCTTTCCTGCTGGCTGTCCAGATGGGGTTTGGTGGCCTAGGACAAGGATTGCCTTGTTGTTCCATTCAATGGTGTGTTTTAGCTCCAAAATATGCTTGGTGAAAGGTTTGGAGACGGAGGCGAGTTGGCCTGGACGGCTGGACGGGGGGTAATGTTAAGGAGCAGACCTTAGATCTGTCCATATGTCTGTCTGCTTCTCCACTGTAAACAGCCTCTGACAGCCTGTCAGCAGGAGAGAACTATAAACAGCTAAATGTTTTTAGTTTCATTGGGAGCACTTCTCTACGAAATGAAAGGGTTCTGACCCAGTACACGTTGCATAATTAGTTACCCATCTCTTGCACACAAATCATTGTTTGGTATTCTGAGAATCCTAAAAACCAGTTAAGGGATAAGAGCTAGGAATTTCAAACTATTTATGCAAGAATGATTGGCATTCATCTGGGTTTTTCAGTTTGTGCCTTTAATTTAAAGTCAGTGCTCACACTCTTGCTCCCAACAGCAGCAACACAGTAATTAGTTGCTACTGAGAAGGCAAACTTGTTGTTTTAGGCTTTAATGGTTTTCGGGAAACCTAATAAATTTACCTTCCTCACAAGCAGCATTGGGTTTGAAACAGGGCTTGGTGCCATTCCACAAACTTTTACAAGTCCAATTAAAATGTCAGCCTTATTTATTTTATTAGGATGCGGACTTCTTTAGTGAACTTCCTAATAAAATAAATAACCTGTTTTATAATGTGTGTTCCACTCCAAGTTGTAGGTTTGATGAGACAGTGGGCTCAAAAATTCTATTTTCTCCAGCGGCAGAGGTGGCATAAAACTCAGATGTTATGAAGCTAAAATATAATTTCTATTGAACTGCAGAATTCAAATTTAAGGAATAGATTACAATCTGTGTTTTCTTCAAGATGGAACCCCCCCACCCCCCCAACGTTTCCTATTATTACATCTAAAGTAATAGCTTGTTGCTGTATTGTTGAATATTGTAACTTATATTTATAGCTGGTTTTGGTTATTACATTTCTGCAGATAAAAACTGGTGGGCTTGTTAGGCTTTGTAACTATTTTTTTTTAGACTGACTTTGTTTTTCATCTGTTCTGTAATTCTTATAGATTGGGTTTGAATTTGTTGCTTTTAGAGAGTTTCAAGCCAACCTGCTGTCATCAAACAGGTTTTATTCAAAGGCAGCTGTGGTGCCATTTGGTCCATTCTAAGTCCCTTTGTACATGATAATGTTCCCAAAACCATTTTCTGTTGGATATCTACAAAAAATTGCACGCAATAGCAGAATGAAAACACTCTCCTTGTAGAGGCTTTCTTTCTACTCCTGAATAATCCATCCAGAGGAATTTTATGGCTGCATGACAATGTGGAGATTTCTCTTTTCCTTTCTTGTAACATTTACTCTGACTGCATTCGTTGTCTGCACCAGCTCTGGGCCAAATGGAGGTGAGCATTTGGCCTGAACCCATAAATGGGTCTGGTCCAGGGTTTTCTTTTCCAATGATCCAGAGTCATTCAAGGTTAGCATGATGATGATTTTACGTAGCCTTGGGTTTCTTATAAACTTTCATCTTGTTGGCCGAAACCAATGACAAAAGCATGTGAATAGCCAACAATACCCGGTACGTTAATCAGCTGTGAATTTCCCCACTCCCTAAAACAACATACATGTGCTTTATAAATAAACTGAATTCAGACAGAAAGTTTACAATTTAAAAACCTCTGAAACTGACATTTCAAACACTGGGCGATTTCTTCATGACTTTAACAGTTACATATAGAACCTCCCTCCCACAAAAATCATTATTTTCTCATAAATTATTTTTTTAAATGTTGTTTCTCTGGTTTCCTCATGGCGTGTCACATATGATTTTGTGCATGTAATTTGTATAAGTAAAAAAAATTACACAATGACCAGAATTTTTTTAAAATAATGTGAAGAGAGGCAGACATGAAGGTCTGCCACTATTTTTGTTTTGTGAAAACCGAGCTTGTGTGCACAAGATAACGTGACCAACATCATGATTTCCAAATAACTTCATTTTGCATTTGCACTGACATGATTCACATTGCGTTTCTAAAAAGTTTCACCTTTGTGTTTTTTGTGGACAGGAACAGAAACTAAACTGCACGAGTTGTTAGCCAAGGTTTTCCCCAGAAAACTTGCGAAGCCTGGTGGTTGGGTGCCGGGGCAGCCATTCATCCAGCGGCATGCCGTGTTTTTGAGTTAAAAAATGGTTAAAGTTGACAGGAAATTTTAAGATATCACTGGATAATTATGTGTCACTGGAGGATTGGAAGATTAATACTTGAAAACCAAAAATACAAACATTTTAAAAAGACTAAAAAATAAGCACTGCTTAGCCTGGTGGCCTGCCAGGCTCATAAAACACAGGGGGAAACCCCAGTTATTCTTATGTGCCTATTTTTTCAATCTGCAAACTGTTATGATTCAGAATTTTATATCACCAGTGTAGATTTTTTTTTTCATATCCCTCATTACACAGCGCATAGGTCTAAGTTTGTTCCACATGTTGCAATAGGGTGAGCTCAGTTCCTCCTCATATGTTCTTTTCTTCTAGCATGCATGTTCTCCCTGTTCACTGCTGTACCTGTGCAGGAAACACATATTAATAGAAAAAAGTTCTTCAACACTAGGTCTCCACTTGGTGTTCACTTTATCTCAGCACTGTTGAGCACACACTCAGATGCTAGTGTGTGTTTGTGTGTGCACGTCTGTCCTTCCCAGTGGTTTATGCTCGGTCAACAGTCTGCCGACAACCTGTTTGTCTTGGACGTCTGCAGATTACCCAATCAGATAATCAAGGGTATAATTGCATCATGCATCTGGGAGTGTTTTTCCCTTCCATTATTCTTCATAATGTACGCATTGATGCTCCACTCACACACATGCTGCAGACACGCAAAGATGACGTATATGGAACAGCTAATTGCCAGAGGTTGTCAGTGCAGAGAGATAAAAGTTTTGTTGTGGTTTCATCTGGACATAAAAATGTGCAGCTGTCTTGTCCTGTCTGTACCTGGTGTTGACAGGAGAGTGTCAGTGAAAGCTAAAGTGCTCTCATGAAGAAACTCCGGTATACCTGCTCCTTTGAAACTGGTTCTGAAGTTATCATAATGATGGTGAAGCAGACCATAAAATTACAGATAAGAGATACTCTGCTTCTGATGTTTACAGCCACTCGGGCAAAAATTGTTCTGTTTTCTAAGCACATCCGAACCGCAATGTTTGTTTTAATATATCAAGTTTTTGGATCCCCTTTATGATGTTCTTTTATCTCCATGAATGGTAAGGAATGTTGTTTTATTTATGAACAATTCCTGATATTGTTTTAGTTCAGAAGTTATATTAATAAAGACAAACAAATGAGACAAAAGAGAAGCATGTCGTTTTCAATGGTTTATATTTAAAGGTGTGAGAGTGACGACTGAGGAACATTTTCCTAGCAAGTATTTTCTTCTGTTTATCATGAAGTAAATCTGGTGTGCATGATTCCGTTTTATAGATCTGATTCCTGGTGAAAATGTACATGGGCATCTGCTGAAAGAACATCTCTTCTTAAACCGTTCTTTTCTCTCCCACATCCATTCTGCTCCTCTCTTTTTCAGTGTTACTAGGTTTTTAGTGGACTTGTCCTTCTCTGTTATGTCTCCCACTTACCCAATCCTTTCCCTTTCCAACTTTTACAGGACAATTGCCAAAGGCAGTATTATTGTGTCCTCAGCTGCCATCACTCTCTGTGTTATGTAAGACACTACTGATGTGTGTGAGGATGAGCTTGCCTTTGCCCTGGCTTCAGTCCTGATAGGCCTTCTCTAAAGTCAGCATCGCCAAAGGGAGGGCAGTCTTGTTTGAGCTTTGTTGATATCTGGCCTGCTTTTAATTTCACATCTTTTTCTTAATGCCTATATGCAGTGTTTCAGATGTGTATAAAAATGAGAGCGAGACATTTTTTTTTTTTAACAGACTAATGATTTTCATTTTCTCCTCAGCTTTTGCAATGGTTAAGTTTTCTGTAGTTTGTGATAAAAGTGTTGCTTGAGAAATAATATTACCTACAGAGAGATGACTAAGCGCCGTAGTGGAAATCTCAGGGATAAGAAAATAACTGAATAAACAAATTATTCAAGGCAAAATAACACTATTCTTTGTTTACGGTGTTGTCTTGTTTGCTGACTTGACAGCTGACGATCACTGACGTCTTCCTTAAGGAGATTTGACTTCATAACTTCATAAATACAAAGTTGGCTGGGCTCACAGAGCATCGATTTCATATTAATAGAAATTTGAGTAAAAGAAAACAATGGAGCACAAAAAGTTGCACAAGTGACAGGTATAAATGCAGCTGATTGTGAAGTAAAGCCCATTACAGAGTTTGGGCAGTGATGTATCCAGGACATGGGTTCTAACCGTGACTCTGCTTGTTGCAGGCTATTACTGAACCAGAGGAAATGTCAGAAGTGTCAAACCTCGACTAAAGAGAAACAGGACTGAACTGTTGCTCAATGGGCCACCATCCTCTTTTCATGGGAAACTGGAAATTTTAGGTTTCATTTGGAAATCAAGGTGCCAAAATCTGGAGAAGGAGTGGAGAGACACATTGCTTAGTTGACATTAGAAAAATAGGCAATGAGTTAACCTTGCACTGTGATGTGTAGAGATGCACTGAGAAATCAGCTGCTAATGAAAATCAGCATTTTTTTATTTTTACATTTACCCTGATCTGTGAAGCTCTGATCTTTCTCTGTTCAGTGAATGCAGGTCTAATGGCATAAACACTCTTTGGTGTGGAAGCTCTTATTGAGAGACGATCATCGCCAAAGGCTAAGAATGTTGAAGGAAATAACATGATTGAGGAATTTAGAAAAAGTATCAGGATTTTAATCTCAGAATTGAGGTAAGAGTTACATGGAGACTAATGCTTAGAGCTGGCAAAGCTAATGGTACTTTTCTCTATAACTCCATGATAAGAACGATTTTAAAATGTGAATTTTTGTCGTAAATAGTAAAAATCCCCTCAGTAAAGGTGATATCTCTGCTTTTTTTTAATTATTATTTTTGCTCGTTTTCCAAAGAAATTGCTGAAATAAATAAGTAACCAAAAGAGAAAGTGATATAACTTACAGACTCATTGCAGTAAGAAATACAAATAAAAATAAAATTAAAGACCAAATGGTCATAAGATAAATCTGACCAGTGGAATAAAAGTTTTTTCACCTATTTTTATGTGACACACAGACACAAAAATTTGCACCAAAGCTTGCACTCAGAGAGCTTCACATAAAAAAAACACTCACACGATTCCCAGAAGATTTAGCCGGAAATGTTAATGGCCAGTGTTGTGGATGTCAGTCAGCAAGAGCAGAAATCTGACACAAAGAGGCAGGTCATGGCAGCTGTGACGCACCAGCCTTTCACAGTAAAAGGAGTCAAGAAGGACAAATGGGCGTCAGGAGTCTGAAACGGCTCGACTAGAAACACTTTACTGTGGCGCCTTGAAGAGAAGAAGGTGGAAGAGAGGGAGGAGAGAATGAAATGCTGCGCATGTCTGTGGGTCTGGTGTTTCTACTGTTGCATTGTGGATAATGAGACACTTTTGCCAGCTTTGGGAAACATCTTTACATTCATTGTTCTGCAATAAAGATTCTAATAAGTTCTGAGCTTTTCCAAACTGTTTAAAGGCATTGAAATTTTGTCAAATGTAAATAAACTTAAGGATTTTGAGAAAGAAACAAAGACAAATTTATGGATCTAAAGCTTATATTTACATCTACTTTGAAGTAGATGTAAATATACAACAACACGGGCTGAAAGGCCACAACCCCAAGAAGAAGCCATGACCCAATAGCAATATCAAAACTTGCAGATTACAGTTTGCAAATTAACTCAGGGATAAATCCTTATTTTTTTTAACCTGCCCTGTGTGCTGATGAAACAGTAATTGCCGTGTCTGGCTGAAATGATCAATGTTTTATTTGAGTTAAAAGGGGAGAAGTTTGCAAGTAACCCCAGTTCTTTCTGGAAGAGAGGAGAGAACCAAAATGTCAGCAATCTATTTTGAGAAACTTGTGGAAGGATACTCACAACTATTTATCCAAATCACACAGTTTAACATTTGATGTCACCAAATTTAAGGTATTTCTCACCTTTTCTAAAATAATCCTCTTGAAATGAAAATGCATTTCCATGTGAAGCTAAAAGCCGGCCTCCTCTAAGACTTAAACCCTAGTCTTGAACATCGATGTTTATACATCGTTTTGAATAAAGATGTCTCCTGGTGTAATAATAGCTGATAACTTTCAAATGAGAAGAGCTTCCCCTGCTCACATGCTGCATATTAAAAAAAGGCCATGTGGGGGAAAATGAAAAATAGCAGTGGCCAGAAATGTCAAAGTAGTTTCTGGCATGCTGTGATTTTCTAAAGGTTCTAACTAAAGGTACATTCACAGATATAATTTTGCTCTTTGGCTTATCCAAAAAATAAACAAATGTTTGTTCTTTATATTTTATATCTATATGTTCTCTTTAAATTTAAACAATTTCTTCAGTTTATACTGACAAAAGATGCAAGATCAGCCTGTAAAGTTACACACGGTCTCCAGAGCCACGTGTGACAGCTCGTGCATCAAACATGATGAAGGAAGCACAGATATTAGATGTACACATCTGAACTTGCTGACAGATGCGTCCATGCATTTACTTGACAGAACATGCAAAGGCTTCGTCATGCAGCTCAGCTTGGAGCCGGAGGCTATATTAGTGGCTTCTATCAGCACAAAGGATACACTGGGGAAATAAGAGAAGTAGAAATATGAAATGAGTAAACAATTTCAGCTTTTTTTCTCCTTAATTAAAATCAAGAAATAGGAGATATGCAACAGGCTTTCTGCTTTTGAATATTCTGTTCCCTGAGACTCTCTGACCTATTTTATCCCATCGATATGTAAAGATAAACAATTTGGTTCAGTACATTAATGTAGAGGAATTGTACACAGTGATCAATAGTGTTCAAAAACAAAGTAAAAGCTTCAATGAATAGTGCTAACTACTCCCTTTTTATCTGGTCCATATCTCAGTATTAATCCCATAACCCTGGTTGAAGAACGCAGCATTTCACGCAGCATATGGCATTAAAAATGACTCAATTAAACACATTTTAAATATAATTCTTAATGCAAATCATCCAGAGAATGAATGTCTCCCCTCAGGAAACAAAATCATTACCTGAAAATGTCCCAGTTTAAATAAAAAATAAAAATAAATGTTACACTCAGGCACTGTTTCTGGATATCCTTAAAGCTCTGCCGTCTGTAGTGAACAGAAGATTCTTTATTGGTTTTATCTGACTTTGCTGGAACCCTCATGCATCAAACATACCTTTCTGTCGGATTCATTTTGCTGCTTTGAGCACCACAACATTGTGTTAGCTTTTTAAGTTAGTTTATTGTTAATGTTGCTTACTTCTATGTCTGTTTGCTGAATCTGAAGTCTCTTGTCTGAGTCGCACCAGAAGTTGCTCTTCCAGCTCTACGTCAGCTAGGGTCAGCATGCCGACCATATGCTCGCAGTGAAGTGGCTGCATGTCGGCTGTTAGATGTGAAGTTTTAGGAGACTCAATATTTCTCAATATATAAAGCTCTGTGAATTTACAAACCATTTTACTCCCAAAACTTTTATGTAGCCACTGATGGATCCCAGGTATTGGCTCAAAATTGTTGCTTTGAAGAACTTAAAGCTGCAGTATGTAACGTTTTTACAAATGATTTTTAGATATTTGTTAAAATGATCACTATGTTGTAGCCATAATATGAAACAGATAATCTGTGAATTAAATAAAAAATCAAGCTAGCTTGAACTGGGAGGGAGTCGTAGCATGGCAGGGAGTGAGAGGGAGGTTGTTGAGTTAACACTCTCCTCTGGCCTGTATGGAGTTTGAATGTTTTCCCCTTGCACGCAGCAGTTTCTGTTTTCTCACTGTAGAAAACTGTGCATGTTGGGTTAATTTGTCTCTCACCGTTAGGAGCGAGTGCGTTTATGTCTGGTTGTTTGTTCTGTGGACCTCTGTTGCTCTGTGATGGACTGGCGACCTGCACAGGTTGTATCCGTGTCTCGCTCACTGACTGCTGGCTGGTTGGATGTTTACAGAAAACAGATAAATTTTGTTGTCAGTAAAAGCGTCCTGTTGTGAGAGAGTCCACAAAATGCTGAAAACAAAAATGCATCGGACTAGGTAAACATGCTTTGTAAACATTTTGTTGGTTCCATTGCATTGCCATGAATATGTAACAACAGCTGTTATATACAGTATATGTGGAGGCTGAGTCTATATTTTAAAATATATATATGAGTATGTCATTTACCTTCAAAGTCTGGTTTAAATGCAGAAACTTTATTCCCCATTCATTTTCTTTCACCTTTTCATGAGTGCAGCATTTGGCTTCATTACAGAACAGATGTTTTAGTCACTCCATTGAATGCATAGAGAAACATGCACTTGACTGATGGAGTGACGTGAGCCTGTAATGAGATCAATAAGCAATTGGTGGTGTGGTCTGGTTTCACAGCGCATTGACAAGGCCCCCGATGTGCTGACTGGGAACAATTAGCATCAGTAAGCGGCACTAACAGGGTTTTGACTGATGACGGTAATGACTGGTTGTCTGAATTCACGTGTGCACGTGTGGGTGGGTGAGTCATCATTATCCAGACCGAGGAGTCCCATCGGTCTCTCTCTCGCTCACGCCCTTACTTTTACTCACAGTGTCGTAAACACACACATGCAAGCCATGCAGGCACAGAAATCTTTCCAAATTCTTCTGGCAAAGCTCGGCGTTGAGTGAGTAAATGGCAACTCTCTCGGGCAAATTAAACCAGCCTGTTCAGCAGATACCTTCTGTTTTTCTTGAAGAGTGTTTTTTAATGAATTGAGGATGTTGCACACACATGCACTCTCACAAAAAGAGATTGTATTAATAAGCCTCGAACTATTAAAACATTTAGTTGCAATGACAAGAAGCTGCTCAAAAGATTCATGATAAACACATCATGTAATTAATAAAATAGACTTGATTGTCTTAGAATATTTGCTCACTTTAAACTTCATTTTTAAAAGGTTGCAGTTCTCAATACAAGAAGGATAATTGTCAACTGGACATTACAATTGATCTACCAATAGTAAAGCTGTTAAGGGGTTGGCCACTTCTTTAAAGACTTCACAAATTTTCAAGCAATGTAAATATATTTACAATTTTTTTGATCAAAATTCAAGTACTTCAACCACTACAGGCAGCAATACTCTTCTGTGTGACTCCTTTAACTCATTGTCATCATGGAAGCATTTGTCTGGAGCTTTATGTTGTCCAACATTTGAGGACATACAGTATGTAACAGCTTTCTGACTATCCTATAGAAGTAATACAATCAGTTTGAAATTTGAATGGGCAATTGAAAAACTTGGGCCATATAGACTTCTTCCCTGGGAAGGTTCAACACTATTCCATATTTTCTCCATTTGTGGATAATGGCTTTTAATATTTTGCTTAAGTCTGAAAGGCTTAAAAAGTGCTTGTCACCCTTTCAAGACAAATAGTTTCTCAGTTCTTAGTTTCTCATCTGTTCTTGAATTTCAGACCGGTTGGAGATTTAGTTATTTTAAAGGTCTGGCAATAAACAGATTTGGTAAAATCTGTTTACTGCCAGTTACTTATGCAACAATGGAAACAATTGTATTTTCAGAAGAGGGTAAATGGATATTGTATTTTTGTTTTTGTATTAACTCGGGTTCTCTTAGAGTGATTTTAAAATTTGCTTGATGAAATAAAACACAGAAAATGTTATCTATCATTGCTTTTTCACACAACTGTACTTTAAGACAGAAGAGATTTAATTGCTTTTTCATTTTTTTAATGTTTCCATTGCATCACATATTTTAAGCCACATTTGTGTGATCATGTCTAATAATATTTTTGTTTTCATATTCTATGTTTACATAAATATAATTAGTCTGTACTTAGTCTTTTGTCTGCAAGAACAGATGCTGACCGGTAGGGATTTTGGGTCCGGCTTGCTGTTTTAGTGTTTTTGTTTTTTTTTCAGACTCCATACTCCTGAGTCGTGACACAGAGCATGTGTCTCGATGCACCCCTATGTCTCAGTGCCGCTGTGGGAGTTTGTGGAGAAGGGAGCACATTAGTAGACACGTAAACATTCATTTGTAAATGTCTGGCAGTCTTTATTTGTCACACAGCAGCGTGTCACAGAAAGCACACAATGGCTGAAAGGGCTCGGGATAATTACAGAATTATAGCTCTGAGTAAATTTTCCAAAGCTTGTTAAAAAGTTGGAATGCATTTTAATCACTGATGTCAGTATACTTCAGTATGATCAGCTTCAGCCTGAGTTGGACAAAACAGGACATTTTTTTGGATGTGTTTTGTGGTTTTTCAAAAGTTACCTGATTGTTTTCAAATGGCAAATGAACATGAAAACTGTGAAGGACAAATATATTTTACTACATTCTACCCAATGTTTGTCCTTAATTATTTTTTTAAAATAATTAATATCTTTGTTAATTTGTTATTTTTCAAGTTTAAAATGATTAAGTCTCTTCATTTGTGCTATGATATTCGTTTCTTTTACATTATTTAAAGCATTATTTTATGTTTTGGTCAATTGTACACTTTGCTTAACAATAGATTTGTTTAAAAACTCTATATAAGAAGGATCGATGTTGATAAAACTGGGTTGACATCTCCTCCACTGTTTGTATTCCCAGTTTTGAGCAATTGCAGTAAAATACCTTCTTTTGTCTGTTTATTATAAACTATAGCTAGAAAAATAGGTTGCTTTATAGATGAACATGATCGGAACTGGTCAAAGGTTTTTGACAAAATGTTTTAAGCTTGTTCATCATAAGCTGTGATTCACATTTTTGTTTGAAGATGTGTGAGCCTTACATTAAATAAATACATTACTGTACAAGTTCATAAAATCTAATGCAATGATCAGGAATACAGATGACAGATAAGCTGAGAGCTGACTATGAACACATGTAAACACAGTACCTGGATGACAACAGACACAGCTCCCTCTGCAGAGCCTTCTGTGAATTCTGGTTGTCACTTTAGCAGAAAAAAAAAACAAAACTCTGTGCATCTATTCTTAATTTTGAAGATTATTTGTTTTGCAAAAACTGGTCAAATGAAACTAGTATTGGTTTAATTGCAAATGCTGAAGCCATGAAAGGTTGTGGGACTCAAGGGGTGAATTTACAGATTTTTCAAAGCTAAACTCTGCAACAGATCACCCGGAAGAGGATTTAACAGACTGTGGGGGAGATGAAAGCCTAGGGTAAAAGGAGGCAGAGATGGTGAACTTAATCTGCATTGTTAGTTTAATATTACGTATTTCGAACAGAAAATAGCTGAGAAGCACCAGAGATTGAGTATGAATTATGACGGAGCAATCTGTGATTCAGCACGCCTCTGTTTTTCGTTCTTCCAAACAACCTTGCTCCAGTCCTTGGGCGTTAACATTAAACACAGATCCACTGAATTAGAAAGATTATCTCATCTGCCATTCAAGATGCAAAGTCATCTTCACTGGATGACGACGCCACTGCCGGGTCGTTCCCTCTGTTTTAACTTAGACTATCAACTTTGACTAACATTACAGCAATGATGTACCGTTGGACTGGACAGTCACTTCCTGGTTCTTCAAAATAAAGCTGCTCACACGTTCTGTTTGTCAATATTGCCCTAATTACTACATTACTGATCCCTCTACAGCCACCAGCCCAGTGGTGGACGGTCTCCTGTTTAAACTTTTCTGCCTTGATGATTCATTTTAAAAACCTTTGAAAGACTTGAGGAACTAACTGTGGAGACTATTGTCAGTGTTTGGCTTTTAGATGTGGTTTTAAAACCCTTTCTTAGTACTCTAACAAGGGGGAACTGTAAGAGCTCTGAAATAATCAGACAATAACCTAAGCAGCCATCCCCCACTCACTGAAGCTTACTATGGAACAAACTGCAGCTGAAATCTTGTTAGTAAGAGTTATTTTAGAAACTGAACCAGATAAATGTGAGCTCTTAAGTTACTATCATTAAATAACAAGGCAAACACTCAGGCAACCACATTCTTATCCAATTTGATGCTTCTCTTTTACAGATATGAAATAATAAGAGATCTGAGTAACTTCCTCAAGTTTTTATATGCAGCATTTTTCCTGAGACAAATGAGACGGTGAGATTTCCTGTAGATTGCAGGAGCATCAGTGAATAAAACACTGAACTACGTTTCAGAAACTTGGGAAACAAATTTCCACTGTGAAGTAATTCTCTTCTGTTGCCGACCTGAATGGTAGGTCTACAAGACATTTAGTTTGTGTGGAACTAAATGCATCACACAACATAATCCGCTGATTCGGGGACGGCAAAACATCATCGCTTGCATCAAGCCCAGGACTTGCTGGTGCGTCACGGTGTCACCGCACTACAATGGTGCCACATCAGGTGTTTAACACTGACTGCCCAGTGAGAGGCCAGTCAACTGGTGGTGGAAACACTCCTTTGAGTACAGCAAACCAGAAAGTACCGAACCGAATATAGACAGCTCTGTCTCCTTGCGTGTTCAGCTCCCATTTGACAACTTGATTGCAGATATGCGATTCGCTGAGTTTTCTTTGCTCCATCGGTTGTTATCAACCTCACTCGTCACCCTCCAGTTTGTGCTCTCAGATCTGCACAACATCTGCTGCAACCAGACCTCAGGGAGGGAGACATAAGGGCTTCGCAACTGTGGAATAACCTGAGAATCTAAAAAGATTTGTCAGCATAATCACCCAGAAAACCACTTGAATTTCAACTATTCCTTCTGATCTGGATTTTATTGTCCTTCGCATTTGCGTCTTCTAATATGAATTAAAAACAATTGATTTAGCTTTTTATATCATTTTGTTTGATCTGCAGAAAATGTTTGTCTTGATCATAGCTGTTGGCAACATGAAATGTAGGTCAGGAGTGTGCACTTTACAGTACCACTGTCACTTTGCATGTATTTGTCTAACACAGTTCTCAAAGTTAAATTGAGCTTATCAAATTAAATTGCACTATTTGTAAAGAAAGCTTACAGATCAGGGTTGTAGTGGGTAAAGAGTTAGCAGAGATGTATGTAGATCAGCCTTCAAGCTGATCTACATGATAATGCCTGTCCTTTTCTGTGTTTTCGTCAGTAGTGGCTGCTCTTGTTTTATAAATAGATGAGTTGATGGAGGAGGAGTGTAGTGGATGAGGGACAACAAAAATGACGAAACTGATTTTACAGCTAGTGTGGTGAAGAATCTGGAGGAAGATGATGATCTGGTTTCCAATGTATCCACATCCTTCAGCAGATCATGCGGCAAACATAAATGTTGGAAAATTACGAGCCCATCCCAACTCAGCGGAGCAAAAAAGGAAAATCAGGAAACTCTTTACTTGATACTGTGACATAAAATCCAGTCAGGCCCCTAAATAAAATTACATTTTATTATGAACAATAATCCAATTCCTTATCATGAAAATGTAATTCATGGTGGTCTGGTTTATGAATGAGTATCTTTTCAAACAGATGTTGGCTACATTTTCTTTTATGGGATGATGAGTTTCCAGCCTTGTAAAGCTAAAACAAACAAAAAAAATCTAAATAAAAGTGACTGGTACATTTAATGTCATTCGGGTATGGAAACTAAATGTAATTATTCCATAAAAAACCCCAAAAACAAACAAAAAAATAGCTATTATGATTAATTATTTTAGCTATGTTTAAAAGTAGATTTTTTAATTTTTGGTTTAAGTTTTTAAGAAACTTAAGAAGGACCAAAGAACCAGTTGTGGCTCCGGAGTCACAGGGTGCAGATCCCTGGGCTAGACGTTACTCGTAGCATTTTTTAATTTTAATCATTTGGCATTTTAAATCAAGCTTTTCAGAGAACAAAAACAACAAAATTAATCAAACTTGTTAATATAAACCAAGTTTTTCCAATGCTTATCACACAGCTGGAGCTTTAATGAACAAAATCAAAAAATCAGATGGCCTGTTTGTGAATCAATTACTTTTTCAATTTCCTGATGCAGAAAGGACTTTTCCAATAGCACATCTCGGTCTCTGCTTGGTTGTCATGCGTCAGCCGGCGATGCAGGAAACACTCGACAAGTAGCAGGCGTAGAGTAACAGTGGTCAACTGAGCCCCAAACAACTATTTTATGGTCCCTGAACATTTTGATCTTTGTCCTTGTCCAGTTGTATCCTGGCAACCAGGTAGTTTTCAGAGCAAGTGACTTCCAAGTGCTGCAGGTCTCGTCGTCGTTGATCCCTTGTAATTGGCAGATGGGCGAGGTAGGGGCGGGTGAGAGGATGGAGGGAGGTTCGTGAAGCGTCAGAGCGGAGAAGAGCTGGAGAAAGTCAGAGGAGAGCTGGAGAAGGCAAGGAAGTGCTTGGCTAAATGCTTACAGCTTTGGTTTTACCTTTTTTTTTTTTTTTATGCATTTCTTAATAAGTCAGCCAGCAGTTTAGTCCTGTATAAATACAAAGGAATCGGTTTCAGCTTCACGACTGGGCAGCTCAAACACAAATGATGCAGCGGAGGCACTCAGCCAGTACGTTGGGGCGACATCAGGACAATGCCCACCTCTTCAAACAGGTCCAGTATGGGTTTTTTCCAGCCTCACTGTTAGCTGTTTTTGGGATCAGTTTCACTTAGTATGTGTGTGCTTGTGCAGGTGTGTGTGTAAGGAGCGTGTGTAGAAAGCCATTTAATCAGTGAGAATGAGATGGTTTAAATGGGACGACTTGAAGCTGAATCTAAATTAAGCTTGTAGTTTTTAGGTCAATTACGCCTGTGAGAAACTAGTGATGACAGTGCTGAGGGAATCAGTGTCACTATTGTTCTTGGACGTGTGGTCTTCTATTTGTTAAGAAGTTTGTCTTATGAGGGCGTGTGTGTGTGTGTGTGCTATCTCTTTCCAACACATTGTTTAGCATACCGTCTTAATCTTTACTCAGACTTAAATAAATAACGTGCATTGATGTGACAACAGACTTACTCATTGTGAGTCAGAGTTAGATTTATTGATAATGTAACATCAAAATTATTTCATAATGTAGGATATAAATTATTTCAGCCTGTCATCCAGAAGAATGTCAAGACAGCAGTGTCTCAATGTACTGTGGGATTCTTAATAATAAATCAATAGATGTATTTATTGAGGAGTTGTCTCAAGGACCTGAGTTGCTCCAGTTCCAAAGCTTCCTACAAATCAGCAATGCTAGCCACTGCAGTTTTACATTTACAGCTACTAGACTGCAATATTCGGCTGTGGAGGAGCTCAGCTGGTGAGCTGGAGTGAGTTGCTCTTCTTTTTCACTTGACTGACCATGGCTGTCACTACGTTTCTCTTTATCTCTCTTTCTCCGCTTCCCCCCATCTGCCTTTCTGCCTGATCTGCCTACATACTTCCTAACTGCCTCTCTGGAGAGAGCCGGGGTCGAGAGGGAAATCTGGGTTGGAGGAAGTAGAAAATGCAAGGAAAAAAAAAAGCTGTAGAAGGAAATAAGAGATTGTCTTTGTCATTATTATTTAGAACTCCTTTTATGATGGAGAACAGTTACATTACTTCCTCATATTATTTCCTAATTTTGAATCTGGATTAATTTGATCTGAAATATTGGCTTAATAGTTACATTTTCCCTAAAACTAAACTGTGAGTTTCACCTTGAAATAGGGACATTTCTCTAAAGAAGTTCTTTGCATCTAGTTGCATGTTTTTATTTTAAATTATGGCACAAATTCTTTTAAAATTGTCAAACACCAAGCAAATGCAATGTCTCTGCAATTTGCACCCCTAGTGAAGTGTTGTGAAACATCTTAAATATATCAATCTTTAAACTCACTAGCATAGGAGTATACCATCATTTGCTGCAGTTCTCTACCAATAAGTTGTGTTGTTTTTTTCTGCATTTTTGACCGTCTTAGTCTGTTTGAACTCAAGATGAACCTGGACTCTCCTCCAGGCTCACTTGTTAAAGTTTCAATTTCAAACTTTTTGTTACTCTGTATATAAATATGTAGTGACAAAATATTGAGACATTCTTCTAGTGGAGATCTTAGCACTCGTTCCAAGAATAGATTTACTTACAACCTTCAACTGCAATGTGCATTGAACAAGCGAAGTTTTACCACTCCAAAGGCATCAGCATGTCAAACGGTAACAGGCACACAGATAACTTGTTTGCATCTTAGCATTGCAGTAATACATTGATTTGTCAGCTGCTGCCTTAGAAGGAAAGAATGCAGTTTTTGGCTCAAAAAGCAACAAAGTATTCAGAAATACAGTCATAGAATACTCATAGCGTATTTCTCAAAAAGTAGCACATAGACAGGTGCATAGAAACATCTGCAGAAAGTCCTGGCACACCCCAGTGGACATGTACAGATCTCAAAAAATAAATAAATAAATAAATAAATAAATAAATAAATATATATATATATATATATATATATATATATATATATATATATATATATATATATATATATATATATATATATATATATATATATATATATACCAATGTTCAGCTGAAGACATAGTGTTGTGAGAAGAAGCCCCGGACCAATACACTTGAATTTGCAGTTGCTTTTGTTAGTCATGTTTTTATTTTCTGAGTTTATTATTTTGTGCTTTCGTACTCTTAAGACTAAATAAATATATGTCACTGCATTATTGTAAATACTGACACTTGTAAGCAACGCTGTTGTTTTGCCAGGTCACTTGAAAAATTATATCTAAATGTAGTTTTTGTATAGTTAAAGTTGATTATCAATATTATGATTATTATTACACTACATGTGAATTAGTTCTCGACTTGTAATCTGCTAAAAAGAAAAGAAAAACAATAATCTCTGCATAATTTATCTAATTTAGAAAAATTAATCAGTGATAGAGTGACAGACAAGACAGAGTTTGTAAGTGACAAACAACGGCTGGCTGAATGTTTTCTGTTCGCTAAAGTTAGCGTCTGGTTACACTTGGAGCTAAACTAAGGGGATTTTTTCCCTGTTTTTATTAGATCTGGACTGAAGTTGCGCACATCTGGTTCAAAATCAAACACTTTCATTGTGGTCAAAACTAGTCCTTGGCCATGTCAGAGGAGAAAAGAAACTGGACTGTTGTGCAGTGGTTCAGAGTCCTGGTCTCAGAATGAAGTTGATTCTTAATTTCATTTGGAAATCAAAGTCCCAGGGTTTGGAGGAAGAGTGGGGAGGCTTTTCAGTCCAGTGTGAAGTTTCCACAGTTGGTGATGGTTTGGGGTGCCTATATCATCTGCTGGTGTTGGTCCACTGTCAATAATCAATGCAGCCAACAACCAGAAAATCTTAGCATACTTCATGCTTCTCTCTGCTGATAAACTGTATGGAGAAGCTGATTACACTTTCCAGCAGGACTTGGTACCTGCTCACACAGCCATTGGTACTAAAAGCTGCTTCAATGACTGTGGCGTTCCTGTCCTTCATTGGCCATCCATCTTCCCTGACGTGAACCTCAGGGAATTCATGGGCTGTTGTCAAGAGAATAATGAGATGTTCAGGTTTAAAGTAATATTTGAATTTTACTGACATATTTCTTTTAACTGGAAGTAATTTTAACCTTTTGGAGAGGCCCAGTCAGAGACATTTCTCAAATCAGATAGAGAATCCGTGGACAGACCTAAATATGAGGATGGCTGCAAGGAGCCATCTTGGAGCTCATCTTCAAAAATCTATCAAAATGTCAGTGAAAACGTGTTAAAAGCAGCAATTGTAACAGGTGTTGAAGTGAGGGATTGGACAGATTTTTTCAGTGATTATTAAGAAGATTGATAATAACCTTTTTTTATGGAATAATAACATTCCACTTTTTAAAATGAAATACAATCTAAAACAGATGATAGATTGTCGATTTTTATTCAAAATAGATGCTTCTTATTTCATTACCTTTTGAGACTCTCAGTCTGTACTAGTTTGACAGGAAAACACTGACTCTACTGTAAATCGTCTCTGTTGTACCTCTTGATGTTGTTGCTGTAGCTTGACAAAAGATCCAAATCAGCTGTTCTATTCTTAGTAGCCTGATATACACAAATCTTATTTCCTTTATCTATGCACATCAGAGGCCAGGGTTTGATATTGTCTTCTGTTACAGAGCACCGGCTCTGTTGTGGGATTATGACCCATCTTTCTGCATGCAGCATGCACTGTATTACCCTGAAAGCCTAACAGACTGATCCCAAGAGGCACTCCTGGTACATTCATGCCTGTGCGTGCACACAAACACACGCAGCTCCCACTGTTGATTCACTCATTGACCATCACTCCCCCTGCTGTATCCTGTGGGTCTTTATGCTGGGAGGAATCAATAACCTTCTCCCTTGCCTTGTCTCTCCACTGTGACTACCAGAGCAGCGCTCGGCGGCTCTCCGTTCAGCTGTATGTTGTTCTGAAAGCACTGACAAAAAGGGACACATTCCTACTACAGGCTGATTTAGATGTTAAAAATGGGGTAGCGTAACATCTGAAAACAGGAAAAGTGTTGTAAAACAGCGGCAACACCCAAATCTTTGAGCGCTAGTGGGCGGGTGTCTATAGACACACATAAATTCATCCTAGTATGCCACTTCCTCTATGACATTAGCTGCAGAGAAGCCATTACTGCCAGGTAATAGGTGAATGTCACAATAGCAGGATGTCATAAAGCTCTGGAGTGGTCTAATGGATTTTGTTCGGGTTGAGATGACACGTGCACTGTCTTTTCCAAGAAATGACATAGTTCCAGCATCAGATTATAGATTTGAAAAGCTATACAGCCTGCATGTGGAAGGTAACTTGGAGAATTATGTCTGGAGAAACTTTGGACGGTTCTGGTTCTTTAATCCTTTCTGTGTCTCCCTTTTGCTCCTCTTCACACAATTTTTATGCTTTACGGGGACGTGAGAGGAGGTACCCAACTTGCAATTTGAGAGGGAAAAAAAAAAAAATTACAACTGGCATTACAAAGGCGGTGGAAAAGTTTGGAGCTCATACAAAGCAAGTGACAAGAGTAGAGACTGTTGCCAGTTGCTGAGCGTCGTAGCCTCGGGGGGGCAGACAGATGGGAGATCGGAGGCTTATGGATGTACTGATCATGTGAGCGCACTCGCTTCAAAAGCCGGCGCAGAGCGGCAGAGCGATACAGGAAGAGAGCAGAAGCGGAGAGAGGAAAACAGGCTTTGATTTCTGAGTTTCATAAGCTTGGCACGATACCCTTTTCAGCCTAGATAAATAAGTGAACATTTTCATTAATTATTAATTAAAGCTTTTGTTTTTATAGTTTTTTAAAATAAATATAAACAGTTCTTGTCGAGGTGTACCGATCAAAGTTTTGTAAATGATTCTAATCTCCAGTTTAGTGAGACTCTGAACTGTCAGTGCTGACTTCAGCTGATTCTGATCTATTTTTACTTTATTTTCCTTGCATGTAAAGGTTGGCAGAAAGCAAATTTAATGTGAATTAATGTAGAAAGCATTGCGTCATAAAAAAATTGTAATAAGTGAGTAATAATTGAAAGTTCTTAGGAGGCTAGTTATATGAATAGCTACACGTTCTGATAGTTTCTGTTTTGGACGACGGAAACCTTGAAAATTGCCCAATTTAAAGAGGATCTTAACGGTCATTTTATATCTAATTTCATCAATCAAAAACAAAACTTTTTATGTCCGCAACACAATCCACATACTCCAATTAGAAGACATCCTTACCTTGCATTTCAGATTGATGGTCAAGACGCAACTAATTGCTAATTATTGATTGTACACAACTAGTAATTACAGAAGTAAACACAATTATTATGCAAATAAAAATATACCTTCAGAAAAAAACATTTGATGTATATGACCATGATTTATTATATTTTAGATTTATTATATTTAACCTCAGATTTATTCAAAACTGATGAATCTCAGGCAGTCTTTCTAACTTCTGGTCCTCAGGCACCACTGAACGTTTTAGGTGTTTCCTTTCTGCCACATGCCTGACTTGAATACGTGGGTGACTAAAAGGTCTCTTTAGCACTTGATGGCATGTAAAGGAGGTCATTCAGTCATTTAAAGCAGGTATTCAGGAACAGAGGTGCATGTTAAATATCCAGGGCAGTGGACCAGAATTGAGAAACACTGATTTAAAGCTTTTGTTATCTTGATAACGTCTATTTTCTGATGGGCCCAACTTTTTGGCATTTTCTACATTCACTTTTTAGATCCTCTTTGATTTCCACACTCTGCTTTAACACCAGAGGGAGACAGAGGAGTGGAGTTCATGCTCATGATGCTACAATGAGTCTTTAGGGAACACAGGCGACATCACACTGTGTGTGTTTTCTGCAAAACAGTAGTTTGTCCTTTTCCTTTCAACAAAAAAAAATATATTAGTTGACAGTTTAGTCTTTGGACACCACTGGCCATGACATGAAGTCGAAAATATTCCTCACGTTTTGTTTTAGATGTTTTCCTGGTTCAACACATGTGAATCAAACTGCTGCAGAACTTCATGACATGCTAAGCCACTTGAATCAACCGTGGGACACGCCTAAAACATGCAGGACACAGTTAAAGCTGGGGTACCGTATATAACTTTTATATATATATATATATATATATATATATATATATATATATATATATATATATATATATACTTTGCAAATTTTCACTTGCAAAATGAAAATTTTATTGGCAAATATTATTTAGAATTGTTGTACCACTTTTTATGTTCGTCCTCCCACTTCTCTGCAAATAAATCAAAGATAAGCATATTTGCTTAAAATAATTATATTTATTTGTAATTGTTTATTTTTTTTTTTTTGTTGACCAACTACATGAGGAGGAATAATGCCCTTATTATTCCTATTGCCCTAATGGTATTAGGGCAGAAACAGTACTGTGACCAATGAATTTTTGCTGAAACTTATCTTCATTATTATAAGATATTATATGATGTGTGGATATAAAAACTAAAAAAAAAATAGCTGATTAGCACAGACTATAACAGGAATAGTTCACAAAGGCAACAAATGGCTGACCTTTGATAACAGCGATTGCAGGCTGGGGGCGCTGTTGAAGGGTTTCATGAAGGCACTGGAGATATGTTGATGCTGTTCTTCATTAACCTGTCGCTACCATATAATGACACAACAAGCAAGATACAACTGTGCCTGTTGGACTGGTTGAAGACAAACACACACAGACACTCTCATTCAGTTTGCAGATAAACTCATTGTCTTTTATTACCTAAACAAGCATCAAACAACTTGTTTTCCTCTCTTCCTTCCAGTCCTTGGGCACCAGCGTGGTGGTGGACATCGCGGTGATGGGAGAAGCCCATGGTATGATCTCAGACCTGCTGGCCGATCCCTCCCTGCCTCCAAACACCTGCAGCTCTCTGAAAGCTGTCAGCAACCTCCTCAGCACCCAGATCAACATCCAGCCTCTCCATCGGCCCCGCATCCCCACAGAACCCCACGCCTGTTCCGACTCAGAGGATGGGCCGGAAAGACCCGAGAGATTGGCCATCCCAAAGGTTAATATCTGACTTCTTAAGATATCACAGTTACAGATTAGTAATTTTCCTGAAACAAATAAACAAACCAAAAAAAAAAAAAACAAACAAAAAAAACAAAACTGTTTGATTTTGGAACCAATATGAGATTTGTGTAAAACATTGTTTGTTTATTGCCAGCAGTCTAAGTCAAAGAACCTATAACCAATTAATATTCTTTGGCAAAGATAAGACTGAAATACAGCAATTCTGCAGAGAAGAAAAGGCCAAAATTACGCCACAGTAATACACCGATTGCTAGTTATTGTGAAAGCTTGGTAGAAGTAGTTGCCCAAAGTCAAGTATTGGGCTTAGGGCTCATCATAATTTGTTATTTTCAGTAAAAACAGCTGATTTTCCTATCTTAATTTTCGCCCTGCTACAGCAGTATGTGTCCCATGTTTTATGGTGAGCTGCAAAAATATATAAAAAAAGGCCTTTGTAGCTGGTTGGAAATCAGAATTGCCAGCATGCAGCTCTGATTGGCAATCAGATGAGAATTGTCCTGTTGTGGTAACAAGATAAAGGATAGGAAAAAGAATAAACAAGAGTGAATGTATCCATGGTGAGAAACCTTCAAATAAATCCTCACTGCACATATCTGTTGAATAAGCTGGGTTTCAGCTGGTTTTATTTTGTTACTCCAGAGAGCAGTAAGTTAACTGTCACACGTCATTAAGCTTGAAAATGCTCCTGTCCATTTTCTTATTTGAACTTTGAGATCATCATTTGTTGTTCCAGCTAATTTATCATTTTCTAGACTTTTCTACTGTTTGTTGACTTTCTACTAGTTGTTAAGTAATAAATCACCAGCTATAGTTGACTTTGTTTGTATCACAACAAACTGTATCAGATAAGAGCAGTGAGAAATGTTATCTGCAAGACCACATGCATGCCTTGAGTTTATGTGATTTGATTAGCATGTTTACCTTAGAGATGAGACTAAATTTGTGAAGCTGTAACTAAACAACTCAATTCAATTCAATTTAACACTGCCAATCCACCTCATTTGCTTTCATTGCTCCTCCTTAAATCCCTGGCAAGCCAGGCAAAGAGATGTTGTTGTCAGGGAGATGAACTTTGCCCATTATGATCGGTGGAAGAGATTATTTGAACTTCCTCTGTCTCTTTCTGGGTCTGTGAAGCCTCCTTTCCAACTCTTGTGGGATTTGGGGTCATAGTATTCAGGTATTATTTGACATTTTGAGTTTCTAATCAGCTTCTCCTATTTGGAAAAACACTATGTTACTGCCAGTTACCAGACATAATAACTCTCCAAAAGTATAAGAGTAAAAGCAAAAGCCCTTCCATTTGCACAGCATTCAAAGCCAGACAGAGTAATTGTCCAAACATGCAATGCCTCAACCAAAAAACAACAAAACAACATCTGTGTTCAGGTGCTGGTATTCAATTCAATACCAGCACCTGAGGATAGAATCTTTGGCACTTTGGGTTTGATCCAGGTGTACCCCATCCCTGTATAAATTACACTCAAACCACACTATATTGCATGGTTAATGTGGTTCTAATGACCCAAAATCCTCTGGATGGCTTAATAATGTTTGACAAGGCCAGCGCTTCAGACTGTAAGCAGGTGTTCAAGGCAGAAAGAAAACTAAATAAAGCGTGTGATGTAATACAGGATACCTGGAAAGTGAGTAGCTGCTTTAAACCTGCTTGAGTGCACCGACATGTTTAGTACATGGACTGAATTTCAATGATAAGAGAGGTGGATTTGACAATCTGGTCCTCTTTATCACAAAACCAAAGTAATATGAGGCTAATGAGTGATTTTGAGGAGCTTTTCTCATATATAAATGTACAGAGGCTTGCCAAAACCATTCACACCACTTGAGTTTTATTTTATTTTCTTACATTCTATCACAATACTCCCCCAGGGGACATGAAATTTTTTTTCTTTTGCATTCCCTCACAATAAATATTGCGTTCCATCACAATAAATTAGCAAATACACCCTGGTCTATTTTGTGTACAGTCATAGTGACAACTAATGTCAATTTAAAACTGCACATTTAAAGAGCTTCAGTGAAAATGTGTTTTTACGTCCCTCCCTCTTTGGGAGAGAAACTGGTTGAAAATCGATCTACATGAACTGCGATGTTTATTTATGTAAGATGGAGATGGGAATGCATGTGACAACAACGCCTAATTAACCATGAAGATTGCAAAAATGAAAAAGACACAATCAAAATGGTCAGACCACTTTATTAACCCGTGAAAATAACTCAAATTAGTCCTAATAGTTTGGATATATCTTTTCTTCATATGGAAAGTTTCTGTTTATATCTTGGAATGAATGTAAAGAAAAAACCCATGATTGACTTGCTTTCACAAAGATCTAAATCTTCAGATATTTCATAAACTAAATCTTCCAAAGCATTATATTGTATAATCAGAGAAGCAGCCAAAAGGTCTCTGGTAATTTTGGAAGAAATTGAGCCAAATATCAAGCAATTCTGGAGGAAAACCTGTTAGAAGTTGTCAAAAAAGTTAAGACTTTTGTTGATGTTCCCCTTCCAGCACGATACCAACCCAAAACATACACCCAGGCTTCCAAAGGAACAGATTGGTTGAAAACATAATTATATGCTAAAATGGCCCATTCAAAGTTGAGACCTAAATCCAATAGAATATGTGGCAAGACTTCAAAATGGATGGTCAGAGGGGCTTTCTGTCCAGTCTGACTCAGATCAACCTATTTTGCAGCAGAGAATTAGCAAAATAAAAAAAGACACCCAGTCGGTGGGTGAGTAGTGGAGACTTAAATCATGCTTCAGGTTACTAGTATAGTGACAACAATTCACAACAATAGTTTTAATGGGAAAATTTTGAGAGGTAGAATTCAGTTTAAATAATAAAAAGGTGATAAAACGGAAGTAGATGTAGCGTGAAAGACATGTTCACCCCTCTGTATGTTTGACAAATCAGCTCAAAGAGACAAACAAATGAAAAACTCCAGACCCATGATATTTGCGATGGGAAACTGATAAAACAGACTGACACAGTTAATGCACCATGGGACATCCTCAATGAAATCAGGCCCAAAGCTGTGTTACCATAGGAATAGCTCAGGGTCACCTCCTTTAAGCCTCACTTCCTGTTCCACTTTTAGAAATAAGAACCATAAGGAAACCTGCTGCATGACGACAGGGAGAAGTATACAACTGTAAGCTTTTTGTGTTACATTGGAGCTTTGCAAATAAGACTTACACATATAAGTCAGACACTAAATCTGAACCCCTTCTGCCGTCTACATCAAATGTGCATATCTTTGGTCTGACGAAAATCACAAAATCCACAAAATGACAGCGCTGCATTGGTGAAGGCTGAATATAATGTTCATTGTGGGGTTTAACACCATAACCAAAATCTACTGCTATGGAAAAGCAAGTTATTGTTTTTTTCCGTCTACATTTCCGCCCCAGTGCTTTCAAAATACCAGAGACAAGTCTGATAGTCCAAAATATTCATTTATTCTATTTTAACAATTTCTTGTAGATTCAGTTTAGCTTATTTATTTATTATTTAAGTGTGAGCTTGATTCTTTTGGTTTTGCTGACACAAGGGAGCAACAAGGATTCTAATGTTTTGTCAGTCACGTAACCATCTAGAAAAAATCATGTTTCGTTTCTTGCGTAGTCCTGTGTTAACTTTTCATAACAGCACTTTGCACTGCAGGGGTTCCTTCGTATTTCTGCCACTGCTTGGACTGTTTGCGTACCTGAGACAAATGTATCCTTAAACAGGAACATTGTGGTCTGTCTCTTTGTTTGTGTTACATTTAGATAGGGCTTTGGCCTGGTTTATACCATTTCTAAACATTTCACAAGGTGGGAGTATACAGAGCGAGGGGTGGTTGAACATTCCTCTTTGCACAATCTATCTAGGTTATAGAGTCCTGGCTAGTCACTAATTCTCTCTTCTGTTTGATATCGTCAGAGGATTTCTTTAGGACTAGCCATGGAACAAAGTTTGGTTTCTGTTTGTGTTTATATTGCCTTATGTTTTGAGTTATTATCCTGTTGATAATCCTGAAATCCATTTTTAGTTTTCTGCCAGGGGTCACCAGAATTTAATTAAAAATATACTGCTGTCTCAAAGAGTTATTGAGGCTGTGCATTATAACAAGGTTCTTTGGAAGAGGTCAACAGCATTACAAACCTTCCACAATATTTAACACAGTTGTTGTTCGACACCAGGTGCAGCTGGAGTCTTTGTCACTGTTAGCTTTATCTGACCAGAGCAGGTTCCAGCTAAGGTCCCAAGTGTTTGCCTGGTGAAGGACTAACACTGCGCTTCACCGCATACATTCCCTAACAAGGGGGAGGGACAGGGGAACTCGTCAGAGTGAATGTTCATATAAAAAAAATATTACCTCTGTATGCTTTTGATTTTACTTTAAAATCCCAATAGGATAAACGAAAGTTTGTACTCCTGTGAAATAGTTGCAGGAATATGATGCAGAGGTGTTAACTTGCACCTGTTTATTTGCCCTGCAGCGTCTCAGAAGGAGTCTGCCCCCGGGATTGCTGAGAAGAATTTCATCCACCTGGACCACAACCACATCAGCAACAGGGCTGCCCACCATCGAGCCGGGCCCCGTACGGCGAGATCGCTCAGCCAGCATCAAACACACTGTGGACAGGTAATCCCCTCACCACTTTGAACAAGACAGGATTACTTTGACTTCCGGACCTCATTGAATTGTCTCATCAAAGCGGTGATTCCTGGAACAACCCATTGATGATAACTATCTCAAAGAGCCGCTCTATGTCAGCCTCTTATGCTGCCTCTGCCACTTCCAACCACCTCTACAGCAAACCACTGGGAAGACCAGGTGTGTGAACAATTCTGGCCCTTTGAGCTCTTCTTTTCAATGACTCCATTTAACCTGCGAAACAATCTTTTTTTTTTTTTTTCAGGTTTCTCTCCCTCCAACGTATCACCTCTGGGCTCTCCGTGTCCATCTCCTCCTGTCCAGGGAACACCCATCTCCAGTCCGACGATAAAAACGTGTTCAGTTCAGCTTCCTGAGCTGGCCAGGCCACTGACAGAGCAGGTTCCTGTGTCTGTTGCCCCCAAGAGCCATCACAGAGCCTTAACTCACAGCCAGAGTGCACCAAGCTCCACCACCATTCACTGGCGACCTCCATCACTCTGCGGCAGGTAAAGCACAGGCAGTTATGCTCTCCTAAGCTAAATATGAAATGTAAGCAGATGTATCTCTGTGTTTTCATATTTAGCTGCGGCAGGCCATTCACCAATCGACTAATCAATGGAGTAGAATCAGGCAGTAAACCACACAGAATACCGCATCCAGGTACTGCCCAAGAAACATCTTGTGGAAACAGTCAAACCACAAATGCTAGCTAAGATTTAGAGCAAGACATTTCTGATTCTGTGTAATCCCCTCTCCAGATGAGCGCATTGTAGCTTCCTCAGATTACGACAGCACCTATGACAGCACTTATGAGACCAACCACAGTGACAGCAGCGACTTTGCACAAAACGACGACGAAGGAGAAGGAGGCAAGAAGCCGCCTGAAGTAAGAGGAGGCTGTAGGGAGTGTCCGCCGGAGTGCATTGTACTTCACCCGCTCCTACCATCCCCAGAGGTAAACGATTTTACTGCGTTTAATGATATAACAAGGTGGTGTAGGTCTCACGAAGATGAACAGAGTGAGAGCTGTGTCTGGCTTCACATTCACCTGTCAGGACAAGTCAGCGTCTGCCCCGGAGAGTCCGGTGATGCCGGATCTGGAACCCCTGATGAGTCAGCTCAACAACTGGAACTTCCCCATTTTCAGCCTTGTGGAGAAGACTCATGGCAAAACAGGCTGCATCCTGAGCCAGGTAAAAACAACGTGTGTGACAATATTTAGGATGAATATGTATGAAAGGCTGCAAAGTTATAGAAATGTCCACATTCAGCTCAGTCGCAATATTCACTGACTATTGGGATCTAATGGTGTGTGTGTGGACTGATGTACGTTGGAACACAATTGCTAACTAGAAGAAAAATGATAGAAACTTTTCAAAGGTTTTAGAAATGAAAATGGAAAAGTTTTAACGTGTGACTTAAAAACATTCATTTTTAAGTGTTGCCAGATTCTCAGATGGATTTCTTCCAGTATCACTCTGGATTTAGCTTCACCTATCTTCCCATCAACTTTGTCTTTGCCTCTGCTGAGAAGCATTACGTACATCACAGTTAAAATGTTCTAAATTGCTAATACATTAAATAACATGATTTGAATTTACTTTGAACTAAATTTGCAGTCTAGTGAGATGCTTATATTTAGCTGCCAGCATGGGTAGCAGCAGCTGTTTGCACTTGAACATTTTAAGAAAACAGCTTTGGAAAAAGAAAGGGAAAAAAAATTCTCTTACATTTAAATAAAGTCTTCTTGAACCAATATACTTAATTCCTGCTGTTTGTTCATTAACAGGCCTTCCCAGAACAGCTGTTTATATAATGAGACTGAATTAAATACAGGTAGACAATTATTAAGGTAATTAGTTGTACTGGATTGCAGTGGTATCAATTACAGAAGAGAGCTGACTACTAGTGCTGCATTAATTTTTACATTTTTATTTGTAGATATCTATTTGACAGAGATGGTTTCTATGTGGAATAATCTCTGTTTTTTTATTCAGACCTGTCTGAGAACTCAAGCTGCTTTCCAGCTCTGTTGCAGATCAATAAAACATCAGAAGGGCCATGAATTGTTGAATAAACTAGATAATCAAGGCACATGAATTTAATATATCTTTCCTATTACTTTAGTGAATAGTGTTAAAAGACTTACAGGTTGACATTCTGTGTTAGATAGGTTAATGAATTATTTGAGGGTAGTACACTTATTCAGACTTTAAATGGTGATTACGTTCTTGTTTCTCAGGTCACCTATCGGCTTTTTGAGGACACCAGCCTGTTTGAGACCTTCAAGATTCCCATTAAAGAGTTTATGAACTACTTCCATGCCTTGGAGAACGGCTACCGGGATATACCTTGTGAGTAGACTATCCAAACACGGCTTAAAAAAAAATACAAGTGCAGCAATACCTTTAGCAGCCACAAGGTGGACGCATTGCTCATGTAATAACGCTCCCTCACCTGATCTATTCAGTCTGTGTATTTAATGCAACTCTGCAAGTAGGTTGCAGACATGAAGATAAGCACGGATCTTTTTAATTTATTTAAAGTTGAGCAGTTAATATATGCTCTCACAGCCATCAAAATATTTAAAACAAAATCAACAGCAGGGGTTACCAGAGCAGGTACTAATTGGAGTTTAGATATTTAGATGTTGAATGCACTGACTTTAGTTTGGTAGAAGATAAAATACCATAAATGACTGCAATAATGTGCAAGCTACAGTGTCTGTGAAGAAATACTCAACCTCTTCGAGGGTTTGCCCCTTTCTGCTTTTGGAAATCAATGAACCAAATGTGCCTTTTTTCATGAAAAATGCTCATAAGTGTTTTTTTTTACAAGCTAAAACCTTGTCAAAGGAAAATCTGATTTAGTGTTTAGTAGATGCACCATTGGCTTCAATTCCAGTATGTTGTCTCTGTGGATAGGTCTCAAATCAGGCTAGCACATCTGGACTCTTCAGTTTTACTCAATTTCTGTGCAGCTTCAGTTGGATTCTTCAAACTGATTTTTGCTGGAAAATAAATAATCTCTGAGGAGAACATCTTGCAGATGGAAACAATTTGTCCTCAGCTGCATTTGGTCTCATAAAACTGAAGAACTTTATATTACCTGACCGTGGAGTCTATTTGAGCCTGCTGAGTTTTCGTCAGCAGTGCTTTTCTAATTTCCACTCTCCCATAAAGCTTTAAATTGTGAAAAGCTGGTCTACAGTTATTGTCTGCAGTCTCAGCTGCTGAAGATTGTAACTTCATCAGTGCAGTCAGAGCAGTCATGGTGGCCTCTTTCAGTAGTCTCCTTCTTACACGATCATTCAGTTTGTGGATATTCCTTCCATTTCTTGTTGAAAGATTTAATTGAAACCCAAGGAATATTTAGTGCATTGGAGATTGTTTGTATCCACCCCCTGACTTATACTTTTCTGTAACCTTTTCTCTAATTTCCTCGCAGTGTTCTTTTGTTTTGTATTTGCAGCCAGCATGAAAATAATAATATAACATTATTCAGTAAATGGAAACTTCCAGACACAGGTGTCTTTATACAACAATCCAATAATCTGTGTCACTGCGCTCATAATGCGACTACTATTAGGAGTCTCATGAGTCTATATTAATAGTGATCTTAGACTCATTATTATGAGTCTATGATCATTATAGACTCATAATAATGAGTCTATTATTATTATAGAATAATGCAACTGGGGTGCATTATTATTCACCCCGGTTGGACCTCAACCGGGGTGAATAATAATGCAATTGCCCAGGTACAGTATTAAAATTGTATATGAGCTTTGGCTTCACTCAGTATAGTCAAGGTTTTTTATTCTATGATGGAAATCCATGAAGTTATTTTTGCTACGGCATAATCACATTAGTTCTGAATATGTTTTCTTCCTCAAAGCTTTGTGTAAGTACATCTGGAGGGTCTGAGTACTCATTTTAAAGTGGGACATCAACATGTATCCCATTAAACATGGGGCATAAATAGAAGTTTGCTGGAATAAGGCCATTGTGTTATCCATGCAAAATCAAAAGTCCTTGCTTAGGGACACGTTTTATTTACAGTATATCACTAAAATCTCAAATAGCACAGATGCCTCTCTTGGGCTATTTAAATAAAACATCTATGAAACTTAATGTAATTTAATAAAGTGTCTTAAATCAGTTAATCAATCAACTCATTTTGTGAATTCTGGTGTTTTTCTTGCATTCACGTTTGTCCTGATTGTCTTATTGTTCTCATGTTGATTATACATTAAAAATAGCACAATCAATCAATCAACCAATCATTTTGTTTCAATCCAGATTATTCTAAATGTACTGAAAACTGTCTTTAAATCTCTGCTCCCACTCTTTCTGTTCGTGTTATATTTTTATATTTTGAACAAATTTTGCTACTAAGTTCTTGAATCCTCTAAGCCTTATTTTAGCTGCTCTTTACTGTTATTTATGAACAGTCCAACTAAATAATTATTGGATTCCTTTTCATTCTGTAACCTCTTCATTAATTTTATGCAGTCACATAAATCATTGTGTTGCCTTGAAGTTATGTGATTGTAAATGGCTGCTTTACTGCAGGAATCTGTTCACTCCTACCTCTGTGTGAATTAGCGCTTTGGTTCTTTTCCTTTCAGATCACAACCGAATCCATGCGACTGATGTGCTGCACGCCGTGTGGTACCTCACCACGCAGCCTGTGCCGGGCCTGCCTATCCTGCCCATTGAGAATGGGATTCACACTGGTGCGCTATGTCTATAAATAGTCATTTCCTATTCTTTACATTTAGTTAAAACATCCAATTTAGACAGGTCAAACTGAGATCTCTTAAAGCAGTGGTTTCTTTTTTGCTGTAAATAAACACCCTAAAACTGTGATGCAAAGGCAGATAGATGTAAAATATGAAAATCCTCAGTCAAATCTTATAATATCTATCAGATGGATGACTACCTCAAAATTTCCCAGCAGGACGTCCATTGGTAAACAGTTGAATCTGGACAACTCAATGCATACTCAACTCTAATTATACGTGACATATTTTTGAGGTCCTATGTGCATCCTTTGTCACAATTACATAAATTATAATCAACAATGTTGATATTGCAAGGAGACAAAGTAGAAATAAGTATAGTTTCCTAACTGTCTATTGTGACTTTAGGCTTAATTCTTTAATCGAAATGTAAATGTTGAACCTCACAAACCCATACATTGGGTATATATTGAGTGTCAAAGCATTTTTCTATTTTTCCTTTTCTTTTTTCTCGTTTCAGTATGATTGTCAGTGTATCTCTTGATTCCATCAGAATTGTTAAAGATGATGACAGCTACAGCTCCCTGTCTGGTCTAGATGATTCATTTAAGAGCTGCAGGTAAAACAAAGAAGAGAGGGGATTTTGTTGATTTTCTGTCTCTTGCTGTGTCCAGACTCTGTGAACAACATTACGTCTAGAGCGCCGGGCTTCCTGGTTTCCAAGATGAGCTCTATGTTGGAAGACGGCTACAACTCCCTGTCTGGTCTAATTCCAGCCCTGGAGCTCATGGCCCTCTATGTCGCTGCCGCCATGCATGACTACGACCACCCTGGAAGAACAAACGCCTTTCTGGTTGCCACAAGCGCACCACAGGTACATGAATGTACTATCCTGGCAGAGAGAGCGGGATCAACACTGGCAAAGGTTTAGTCTTTGTCGGTTGCAGATTAGTCTAGGATTAACTGCACTAATAAGGACGTAAATGAGAATATAATAAAACTCAAGCGGCAATATGTTTATTAGTTGGAAAACATTAGCTGTGCTAAAAGCCACGATTATACAAATCTCTAAGGTTACAAAGTCTGGAAAATCTATAATTAGTTTAAATTTGTAATTTGTCCATTTATCTCTTCACTCATGTTTCTATTCTCCTTTCATCAATTCTTCTGTTCATCCATTCATGTGTTCGTTCATCATCCATCCATCCATCAGGCCATCCGTCTGTTTATTAAAAAAAGCTTATGCAATCTGTTCTTCATCTAAAGTTACCATTATTTTTGGTATTTTTAGTCCTACATAATTGCATGATAACAAACAGAATGTAGAAACAAACTCTAGCAGAACAATTTTATGAAGTCACTTCACCAATCAAATTAATCTGTATTGTTTTAATAGCTAAATCCAAGTCATTCTTATGTTATTGTAATAATCTAATGAAGCCCTGTGAATTATTGAACACTGTGTCAAGCTGTGTGTTTTACTCCCTTCTTTTGCTGTAGGCTCTTCTGTACAACGACAGGTCGGTGCTGGAAAACCATCATGCGGCTGCAGCGTGGAACCTCTTCATGTCTCGACCAGAGTTCAACTTCCTGGTGAATCTTGAACACGTAGAGTTCAAGCGGTTCCGCTTTCTTGTCATTGAAGCAATCCTGGCTACTGACCTCAAAAAGCACTTTGACTTCCTCGCTGAATTTAATGCAAAGGTAAATAACCTTTTATTATTATTATTATTATTTTTTTTTTACCCAACCTTGCTTGATTGGTTAACTCTTTCTGGATTATCTTGCTGAATAACAAACATGTTTTCTTTTGCCCACTTTTCTTCTCAGGTGGGTGATGAAGGAGTATCTGGCATTGACTGGACCAATGAGAATGACCGATTACTGGTGTGCCAGATGTGCATCAAGCTAGCTGATGTCAATGGACCTTTGAAGAATAAGGAGCTACATCTGCAGTGGACAGAAGGGATTGTCAATGAGTTCTACGAACAAGTGAGTTTATGAAAATATCTGCAGCCTAATAGCCAGAAAGAGATTAAATCACAAAAATATATTTTTGAAGAAAATGCAGGGGATGCATATTTTAAAGCTACAATCCAGTGTTTTCTACAAAATTGAGCAAAGTCTTGGGGATGATCAAGGCACGTTTTGCCAAATGTGTGATCTTTTAGTTGGCAGTGGGTTTTCGTGTTGGAACTCTCTCATGGATTCCATGTTGCCATGAACTGTTTCTGATATTTCTAATAGAGGAAAGGATGGAATGAAAAGCAAGGTTGATGTTTTAAATTCCCTTTCTCTCTCAAGAGGTAATTTCTCTTCCTCCTGAGGGAGCTGATGGTTCAAGGAGACACAGAAAACATGTACCTCTGCATATGACTGGGATTTACGGTTGCTTTGTGCTTAAGGACACTCCACTAAGGATCTTTTGTGTGCACCTACCACACGTGGAAGCAGATTTTCAGAACACTTTCTGCTCATGAATTTGTCATTGTCGACTGATGCTTGGCAACAAATCCTTCATCGAACTCCCTGGACCATAGAGATAAAATCTGATTAGCTGGAGTGATAGTCTTGTTGCGAAGCAGCTGGAGCCGTTTCTAAGTTTCCGGGATGTTTAGTTTTATAACTCTATGTTATTCGCACATGTAAAAAAAACAAAAAAACAAAACACATTTATAAAATATTTTTTTACTATCAAGATGTAAAAGGCATTTGCTATAAAAGGATTCCTTTGACTAACAGTGAAGTGGAATTTTACATGACAAACTTAAAACCGCAGTTCAGCAGAGCTCAAATCTTTTGGGAGGCATCAAAAGAGAGATGGAGTGCATTTGTGTTTTTTTTTTTTCTTTTTATAAGGGGGAGGATGACCTAAATGTGCCATCATTGACAGCTCTCATTCAGCGGCTGAGACAGATCACAGACATTCACACAGCTTGTCAGAGATGTAAACACACATTTGTTTCACACCCTGCGTAATGCCACTTCACCATGTCGAACACCACTAATACCTAATAAAACGATGTGGGCTGTGTTCCTACATGGATGCGATGTATACAATATCCACCAGTACTCCACACTGACACCATACAGGTTTTTGGTTGCCATGGCAATAGGAATCCTCGTCCCCCAGCCCCCGTCCTCTTTTTGTACAGCTTGAAAGCAGTAACATCAGACCGACAAAACAACAAAACAGAATCCTGCACTGTCATAGCATTTGATGGAACAGAACAAAATAATCCCTTTTTTTTTTCTTCTCCGTTTTGTTATCTTGGGTTCAGTTACAAAAAACAAAATAGGAGCGGCAGTTCCAAGAATTCAACCTTCAGAGCAACTTCTAGGTAATCCTCCAACTGATGTATGCAGTTGGTTGAATGAAAAATGAGAAAATGCAGAAGTGGGAATCATGTCAAGCATGAGAAACAGAATAAATTGATGGACGCACGCACTGCTGATGAGTAAATCTGTTAAATGGGGGAAGATAAATTTCAAGCAGAGTATTAATGCTTACGATTGTTTTGATCGTGTGGGAATAAATATGCAGATTAGAGTCGTCATGGCTACACCAAATCTCCGACAGTGAGACGGTTTTATTTTTTAGGCTGGTACCTAAAGATTAGTTATACTTTGAACTCATCTTTTTTTCTATTTGTAGTCTGCTTGACCTATTTTCCAGCGACTGTATCCGGGGGCTGTGTATCTGGGACTCTCAGTGCTTGACAGCCGAGCTCATAATATTTCAGAGATAGAGTTTACCCACAGTTGGCTGAATGTTTTTTCGCGTTATTTATTTGATACAGTTTTAGTCTTACATGCACCACTGCCAAAGTTGCACAAAAAAATTAAAGACATCTATTTTTAAGCCAACAGAAGAAATATTGGTTTAATTTTTTTTTTTTTTTTTACCTAATTACCTGCACCTATTGCTACCCACTGTTTAGATTTTCTACAATCCATTTTGCCAGTAAGAAAACACTGAATCTTCTAAAATTGCACAAGGCTAGAGCATTCAGAGATAAAGGCCATGTTTTTTTGGTGCAAAGACTCTACCATACAATTCAGGGCTTGGGATTGCAGTGATCATGGGAGAATGTTTATGCTGTAAATTGTCAAGTGTTCTGTTTTAATTGGGTCACATATTCTGAATCATTGTTGTGCTCAAAGACACAATAACAAACCCATTTCCAAGTAACAGTCCAGTTAAATAAAATGTTCTGTTACTTTATAAAGTTCATGACACCATGTACTCACCGTCGGAAGAGAAACAGGATCACAGCATCATGGATCCTCCGCCGTAGGATCCATGATGGGAGAGAGATCCTTCACGTATTGATCCTTTGAGAACCATTTGGAGAGTTTGTCACTAAAATGCTCATTTTTAGTCTCATTTGACCAAAGCAAATGGTCACAGTCAAGGTTCATGTAGGATTAACCAAACTCTACATGTCTGATGGCAGGACACACTCTGTGTATTCTTCTCAAGCAAACAGTTTACAGCATCTAGTTTTCGCTGTGTAGATTTGCTGACCTGCTCTTCATAGCTTTTCTCTTAGTGAGAAAGAAATATATTTTTAACTTACTCTGTATATGGGGTTATAGTCAAATGGGTATTTATCCAGACTATTTTATCCAGTAGTTTCACACTTTTGATTATTCTGATTATGTATGGGAAGGTTTTGGAGATAAGTTATTCTCTTTCTGCCTTTTCTTGATTTACTTGGATATTATGTTGTCTTGTCTCTTTCCTTTTGAAGAGTGGCTAAAAGAAATGCAATCATCTTGCAGTTTGGAAGTTGTGGATTATCATGGCTTTGCTGTGCGTTATATTTATGATCACTGTCAAAAGATTTAATTAAGTGAAATAAAATGTTGGCTCAGTCAAAGTGCAATTATTAAATAATATGCACATGTTTATTATTCCAGTCCTTCTATATTTTGTATTTTCTCTCCCTTTTACGTTTCTTTCTCTGCATCCTTCCAGGGTGATGAAGAAGCAACTTTAGGCCTTCCTATCAGCCCATTCATGGACCGGTCTGCCCCCCAACTCGCCAAACTACAGCAGTCATTCATCTCCCACATAGTGGGACCACTGTGCTCCTCCTACGACTCTGCTGCTCTCATGCCAGGGCGCTGGGTGGACCTGTCTGAAGAGGCGGTTGAGATAGAAGTGGAAAAGGAAGGACAAGATACAGAAGAGGAGGACACGGCGGATGAGGAGGCGTCAACCGGTTCCAATGGGTCCCGTATGTCTGCATCCATATTAATAGAACTGATGTAGCGGTATTATTTATGAAAAAAGGAAAATTGACAAAGTATGTCACAAACAATTATTGTTCCATAAAGATTTTTATGCTTAAATTTGATATCTTTTGGGGAACAATGGTCAATACTTAAAATATTGACACTTCACGCACATTCAATGCATTATATGACAAGGTCCTGTGAAACATCTTTCAAACATAAGAAATATTGTAAAATAACTTCATTATATCAAACATATTGTAAAAAACTATAAATCTCCAAACATATAATTTGTGCCTTTGCACCAAAACAATACAATTTCTCTGCTATATACCAAATCCTGTACTTTGAAAGAAAGAGCCTTGAAAAGAAATCAGGAAAAGTGATGATCAAAAGTATGTAAACAATCATTGCTGGGGTTTTTTTTGGCAATAACGTATTTGGCTAGAACTGCATTCTGTACATTTTCCAAATGTCTGACTTCGCCGTGTCAGATACATGCTAGTTTTAATGGTGTAAAATTGTGTTTTCGATAATGGGGAAGTGTGATTTTTTTTTCTGCAAATGTAAGACTTTATGACAGAAAATATTCAAATTTCTTCATGTAAATATGAATTGAATCTTCAAATCTACATTTTTTTTTTTTTGCAAAAATATACTCTTTTCTTTTTTCTATCTAATAGCCCTAATACTTCCTTGTAACAGTAACAATCATTACAATACATTATTTTAGCACTGTCATGATGAATAGAAAAAGAAAATGAAAGCCATATTTTTTCTTCGGTCACTAAGCTGGCAAGTTTCCCTTTTGTTTCCACAGAGCGGCAAGAAGACAAAAAGCTGCGCAGACGGAAGGTCTTTTGTCAGATCACACAGCATCTCCTGGAAAACCATGAAATGTGGAAACGTGTGATTGCAGCCGAAGCATCAGAGGAGACTCAAGAAGAGAAGGCCAACTGCTTAGACAAACCTGTTGATTCGATCACAGCAATCCGCGAGGAGGAGGAGGAGCAGGAGCAGGCGAGCAAAGAGGAGGAGTCAGCCGACGACCTCGATGAAGCAGGAGAGATGGCGGCAGCGGAGGAACAGGAAGTCCTTCCACAATCAGAGACCTCAGGAGAAAAAGAGGACGTTCCAGAATGAGATTATAAACTTGAACCTCCTCTTAAACCAGGAATCTTGACCATTGTTTGAAAACGTTTTTTTTTTTTTTTTTTTCCTAACCAAACTCTTTGTATGGTAGCCAGCACATCACTTTGACACAACACTGTAGAAGATGTTTTGGGTAAAATGTGCCTAACAAAATCAGGGTTGCGGACTGGGATGACACATAGTCAGGACATCTGATGAGGAGATCAGCAAAAGATGAGGAAATAGTAGAGACAGAGTGGTGATCGCAGAAAAACAGACTTTAGTTTGTTTTTTTACTTTTCAAGCTTACTCTGGATCTGGAGCCCTGCCCTCTCCCAGGCTGTCCCTTGTGCACTAACGGGCCAACAAACGCTCTTCCTGCATCTCCCATTTTGTTAACACCCTGTGTAGCCAACACAGCTTGCTGAAGGTGTGCAGCAAGCCCTTTCTTCAGGACAATGGGGTGAAAGTCAGGGAAAAGGCTGTCTGCAGTCATGTGGCGTAAAGGAGACTGAAGAAAGAGCCAGTGGTATTGTGTAAAAATCAGAGGACCACGCAAGTTTCACACAATCACACTCACATTCCACACTCCAAACAGAGAAGAAGTTTAAAAAAGAACCTTGTTGCTCCAAAAGCTTTATTCTCGCTCAAGGAAAATCTCACAAAACAAAATTTTAGCATTCAGTTTCTCCCTGTTTTTTTATTTTTTATTATTGCTAATTTTTGGTCACTCGGTCCACACAGACACCAACGTGTTTTCAGGCTGAACAACTCAGGAAGGCAGAATTAGAATCACAAAAGGATTTCTAATGTCCTCGTCCTTGTATTTCTCTCTGCTTCTTCTTTCATCTGTTCGCTTCTATCTCCTTTAAACATCCGTGAATGTTGGGCTGGATTTGTACAGCCTAGCAGGAACCAAAATGGAGTTAAAAAAAAACAAAAGAATGTTAACGTTGGCAGTTTGGTGAAATCTTCGCAAATATAGAGTATACTGCTGTGGTGGACTAGGCTAGTGCAGATTCGCAGGGCCAGTTCACCCAAGATTTACATAAAGAAGACTTTCTAGACCTGGAAGATCGGACAATTAGGCACTGCGCAGCAACAAGAAAATGTCTAGATGTCAGATTTTAAGCAAGGGCATTATAGCCTTTTATATATTTAAAAAAAAAGGTAAAGGGAATTTAAGTAGCATGTATATGTAGCCAGTTTCAATAGTAGCATGGAGAGAAAAATAAAACAATAAGAGATGTAAGCACTTTAAATAACACAGAGACTAACATTTTTGTTCAAAGTTGACACTCGTCCTGTAGAGAAAGGTTCCTCTGATTATACCTTACACTCTAAAAACTGCTGGTTTATAAACAACACTATTAGCATTAATTTGCTATCAGTGTGAAGGTTATTTCACATGATGGGGTTTAACCATTGGTTTCACGCAGCATACAGTGTTTGGTTTTAACCCCCAAAATAAGTCAAAGTGGCTAATGTCTAACACTAGTGCTGAAGAGATAATAGAGAAAATACAACTAAACAAAGTAATATTCGAATAAGATGTATTATTTGTATCTACATAGTGAAATTATTCAGTTTTTCTAAACGCTATCCTTGCAGGGCTGCAGGGGGCATGTGGCCTGTCTGCAGCAGTCAATGAGCTACTTTCTGGACAGGTTAGTAGTATATCCTGACAAATTGTCTCCTCAGCAAATAGAACCCTTTATCCATTACTTATACATTGTAAACAAACCATATGTCATAGCCATTTATTACAACCATCTTATTTACTTTTTTGACGTAGTAAATTTCATAAATATTGAAAAGTTTAGGCCACTGATATGTGGCCTAAATTAAATTACACAGAATATAACACTGTGTAGAATATTAATTTGATCAAAGCATGAATGTCAAACATATCTAGCATTAGGTTGCCGTACCTGGTAAAAGTAGCTATTGGGCACTGAGCAAGTGAAAGGCTAATGTTAATGTTAGATTAAGTGAACAAACTTGTGTGAATTAAAGTCATAACAAACCCCACTGACATTGACATTGTTATACAGAATAATCTTAACCTTTTATTTTGCAAAATTGCGAACCTTTGAGGATTTATTCTGTTTTTTAACTCTAAATTTTTGACCCAGTTTTTGTTTAATCTTCTTTCCCTACAGTATGAACCCAGGACTTGAGTTAAAGGAATAACCCAGCAGTTGTTTGAGTGTAACTATATCATAGCATATGGCCTGACAGGTGGTGCTCATGCTTTCCTTTGATGTCCTCAGAAATTCTTATTGGTGATGATGGAGGACAGCGTGAACACGAAGAACAGCCCCAAGTAATGAGGCTTAGTAAGGAAACCGGAGAGATATGAGAAAAGGGAGAGGAACCTTTCAGCATTACATGTAGCTTTCCATGAAGGGTCAGCAGGGTCTTAAATATCTTTAATATTTTAGAAGATTGTTCTAGATGCAGCTCTTTGAAGAGGATCCAGTTTGGGTAGAAGTCAAAACCATGTGATGATCTGTGTTTCCGAGCTATTAACAGAAACAAGCATTACAGCCTATTTAAACTGACATCGGAAAAGTATCCGACGACATTTGAGGCTGCTTAGCGTCTTCACTCACATAGCAGCAACAAGAACTTTCCATCAAAATCATAATTACAGCTGAAAGACTATTAGCTCCGTGAGAGTTGCAGCTGACTCAAGACGAAGGCAAAGCAGATTACACTCAGACACGTTGCGAGGTGCACTTCATCAATTCCTTGATAACACTTGTAATTCATCAGCCAGTTATATTTAGGCCCTAAACGCTGTGAGGATAACCTGCTGAAGTTCAAACTGGGGTTACAATGGGAAAGAAAAGGGGATTGAAAAGGCTGTTGTTGTTAGTTTTAGACTTGATGGTAAGAGTATTTTAGAAACTGCTGATCTACTGCCATTATCACTAAACATCTATCAGGTTTACAGAGAAATGTCTAAAGGGGGAGGTAGTTGTGTCAGCGAAAGCGCTTTTTTGGGGGAGAGTGAGTTGACAAAGTCGCAGTAGTTCAAATGACCCAACATCACAACCAGTGATTGACTGAATACAAGTTCTCCCCTTTCTGGCCACAGTGAACCCATCTTCTAATGGCTACTCCTAGCAGGATAATAAACTATGTCCCAAAACTCAAGTCATGCAAAATTGGTTTTTTGGAATAACGTTGCGTTCACTGTACTTCAGAGGTCTCTTCAGTCACCAGATTTCCTTCCAATACAATGCCTTCAGATGTGGTGAACCAGGACATTAGCATCAGGGATGTGCAGCAACTTTGGAAGCTATCATTACATCATATCGTGTTTAATCTGTCAGATTTAAAATGCATGGAGGTCAAACCTTGCACTGACAAGGCGAACTTGATAAAGTTGCTGGTGAGTGTAAGAGTGATTGTATTCGATGTCTAAAGCAATCAAACAGCAGGGAGTTTTCTACTGTATGATAACCTGAGGAGCGAGATAACAGGTAATAACCGTGAGTATTGACGGTCGGAGCCCCTGTAGCTGCTCATATAGCAGGTGAGTTGCTGGGTAACGATTGATCAATACTAGCTACCTGACATACAGCATACACGCCCTTTAAGCAGTCAGGCTGATGTTTTTAAATAATCGCGATTAATAAAAAGAGACGGTAACACTTTATTTGACGGGTTGTGAATAAGACTGTCATGACACCGTCATAAACATGACACAACACCTGTCATGAACATGAGTAAGTCTTCATAAATATTTATGACTGTTGTCATAAAGTGTCATTCGGTAAATCATGACACTTTTAATACAAAAAGGTGACATTATTCAAAATGTCTTCGTTAGGACAAATTGACATTAACCAATAACTCGTGATCTAACATAAATTTGTTACAACTGTATTACTGATTAAACTTTAACTTACATAAAGCTACCTAATTTTTAAAGTGACAGTCTTATTCACAAACCGTCAAATAAAGTGTTACCAAAGAGACTTATGCAGTCTATTAAACATGCTTGCTTCATGTGACAAAATTTCTTACTCATTTACTGTTTGCTAATACTATTGTAATGCTGTAGAAATATTTAGCTGTATCAACTGCACTGTTATGAAAATGCCCATTAATACACAGGAGGGCTAAAATGTACAACATAATACCCTTGACCGCTCATTGGCTTTACTCAGTAACACGGAGAACTCGAGTTTGTTTGTTACACTATAAATTAGGAAGTCAACAACAATCACACCATCTGATTATTGTTTTTGTTTGCATGTAAATCCAAAAGGCTTAGATATAGATTTTTTTTTCTTTATCATAACCTACAAGACATTCCAAGGACCTGCTATTGAGACAGCATAAAACAGTGAAAAGCAACATGTGGGAATTTAATCTGAGGATGTCAAGGTCAAAAAAACATAATTGGCAAAGTAAGAAAGCTAAAATGTAAATCTCGTTCATTTGGATCCAATATACCTCCCTGAACTAATCTCCCCGGACTTTATCTTTGTAATGCCTTGACATACAGATAAGGGTGCCCTTAAACAAACAAACAAAAAACATGTTTGCAGCTGTAGTTTCATAAAAAGAGGAACCTTTTGAACTTGAAATACTACAAAAGTAACCACAAACCTGTAGGGGAAAAAATAACATTTCAGCACACAATATACAATACATTACACCTCATTCCCATCCAAAGCTCCAAGTCAATGTTCAGACAGTTTTTCATGTTCTCTTTCCATTGTAGAGCTTAAGTTTGAATAGCCTCGAAGTATAAAACTCTCTGAGACAAAACGTGTCTTTCTTCTCCAACTGTACAGTGCAACAATCAAAGAGACTTGAAGCAATCAAAGCTGTGATCAAAATGTGGGTTTCCATTTACAAGATTTCCCAGATATTTGTGTTTTTTTTTAATCACACATATGTATGCGTAGATTTAAGTCTGCCTGTGTTTGGAGCTCTGCTTGTGCAAGTCCTCAGAAATTCAAATGTGTGGATCAGTGTTTTGAAGAAGCAGCAGGAACGAACGGACCGGAGTTGCACTTTCAAAGTGCTGTGAAAGACAGTCGTCTCCTTGGAGATTTATTATGCTTTTTGTCACTTAAACTTTTACTAGCCAGAGATGGCCAGTGCAATTACAAACACATTTGCAAATATGATGCAAATGTTTTTTTAAGGGGGTGTGGGAGTCATAATGAGTGGAGCCTTCTTGGCATTAAGCAGAATAAACAAAAAGAAATTACCTCCTGAATGCAACCAGTCGACAAAGTAAAAGTTCAGTTAAACAACAGTTTTAATTCTATATTTAGTGTGACAAAATCTTTCAAAATTGACTTGTGTGTGTTTTTAATGAACAATAACAATTAAGTTTAAAGAATCACTTCGATATTTTAGCCTTTTAAATTCAATATTGTATGTAACCATTAACGTTTTAAAGAGCAGATTCATGATATTTTTTTTTAGAAAACTAGCTTGAAGCAATTTGATTTTCTGCACTACTTATATCTCGCTCCATAAGTTGGAGATTTCTCTAATCCATGTTGAATCGTTTTACAACCAGAGTTGGACACCCATTTGATAAACAACTAAAGGAAATAAATGTTATTTATTTGTAATGTCAAATGAGCCTTGAAAAAATTGAATAGAGCAGACAGATTTGCAAAACGATTAAGTCCTTGTACATATACGAAACAATATCTTTTGAGTGTCATAGAGCACTTTTTTTCCCCAGAGCATGAGAGCATACTGAGTAAGATAATGTATAATTTTAATGTTTAAAGACAATTTCTGAGAAATTGGTAGATGAACATATTTCTTAGAGTAAGAAATAAAAATAGGTAAATTTGTAAGTCATTTTTAAGACCTCCACCGCAAAAACTTACCTTAGTAGCACTTACATTTACCAAACATTTTGTTTTACCTCCATCTAAGAAGGTCAGCCATGTGATCAAAATAGGTGAAGTCCACAACACTGCTCGTCATTTTGGTGCAGCGCAATATTCTGGTAAAATAACTTCATCCAGGCAGTATTTTTCTGCATCAAAGGTGGTTTGCTTAATGTAACTATTAGATATTTATATTATTTTGATGTTCAAAATCAAGAAATATGCAAAAACAAGCAAACAAACAAAAAACACTTGAATATAGAACATTTGCACATCTCTGTGTTACCACTTCTGTGGCAAATTGATGCAGCACAACATCCTCTGCAAAACTAAGAATGAAGCTAGAAGTTGCTAGCAAGTAATGGCATTACATAAAGGATACCAGACCCAGCCATACGTGCATAACACCATGGCCAGTCAATACCAAAGCGGAAACAGAAAAATTTCCAGTGATAGATTTGTCCAGTGAAGTAGAGGAAGTCTGGTAGAAATGTGGTCTGACAGCAGCATCTTGGAGACCTAACAAACTGGCACCCCTCTAAGCTTTCATTGCCTGTAATTTTACCACAGTGGTGTAAATATAGGTATAGCTTCTTGTGACAAAATTTCTGTTTTCAAAAATTAAAATTCTATTATGATTTGGCTAGATGTAATTTTTGCTCTGGTTCTGACCAGCATTGTGGTGGACTGTCTCAGTCCGTACTCACTTTGGATCTGACCGGCAAAAGGAAGAATCAGGATAACAATAATGCACAATAAATAAGAAAACGATGTGGTGTTTGTTATAAAACATAGTGCAAGTGAATGGAACCATCTGAAAGTCTCACTTTTCTACACATTATCAATACTTTGAAGGTTTAACTTCACTAAAGTAATGTCACTATTACATTATTTTATCACTATGACAGACTATTATCTGTCAGGCCCCTCTAAGTTTGTTTATAGTTACTTTACCTAAACATATTGTTTGGGCCTAAAAGTCAGCCTTCATGTAAGAAGAGTGTAAGTTTAGTGATTAAAAGTCAAAGTACTGAAATCAAAGCTGTTATTCTTTTGGCTCAGACACAGAAAAAGATTGTTGCTATGGTGAGTAAAACCCTGCAGAAAAGTTTAGAGAGTTTGACTGATTAAATTTAACTGAATCAGCTGATATCAGTGGATGCTTGGTCCTGCCAAAGGCCAAATGAAAGTGAAAACTGAGTGAAACAACAAAGAACTCCTGCAGAGATTTATTTCAGTTCACAAATAACACAATTATATGGCTGCATACTTCACTATAGCAATTTATAATACCTGTATACACTGCGTTGTGTTTTTGTCGGTCAGCGTTTTAATCCTGGGGTGAAAAGTGTTTTGAACAGAGTGGTTGTTTTTATTTTTGATGATGAGGAGAAATTCACCTGTGCTTACTTTCACCTGCTTTTCCAATAAATAGGTAAGTAAGCTTGGATTTCACAGGCAGCACATACTTGCTCATACCTGGTAGTTGACCTTTTGGTTTACAAAGTCATGTTTCTAAAAATATATTTTGTGTCAAAAGGGTGGATTTTGAAATGAGTTGTCTTTTTTGGAAAATAATAGAAACGCCAACGAGGATTCGGTTGTACTCAATACTTTCAAAACGATGCTAAATTGGATGATATGGGCCCTCTAAGTATAACTTTCAATAATGATTTGTTCTCAATTCATTTGTTTTAGCTTATTAGTTCTTTTTGTCTTTTTAAAACTTTAAGATACAAAAAAGAAAAACAATTTGGTCATTATTCCACCTTATGAACCATGAAAATTGTTTAATTTGTTTTGGCATTTATGACTACTCTTCTTAGCAATTTAACCTGTTTTTCACTTGTCTGTATTTCTTTTTTCAATGTTAGTCATCTTAATTCTCCATTATGACATTATTCATTATTGATTTAAATTGTTTTCCATGTCAAAAGAGAGCATAGTCTCTAATCAGAGGCACGCTTCTTAATTTTTATCAAGATATGAGTGTTTTCTTTGAAATATTGTTGCAACCGGATTTACTTCTGCAAACCAAAGAAATACTTTTGAGCTTTGCAGTTTTTGGTGATTTGCACAAAATGAGCCCTAAACTAATTTTCTTTTTTTTTTTTTACATTGCTATGTAGAACCTTGTGATGTTGGGATATGTATACATTATATACACATTTTGTTGTTATATATGTAAACGCAGATTAAACTGAATGAAAAACTGCCAGCAGTTATCTAATAGACCACTGCTTATAGTGTTAGTATCTTTAATTGATTTATTCTTTCACTCCCATGTTAGTGGACTTTGGTAGCACAACTCACCAACTCTTCACAGACTGAAGGCATCGCAAACCAAAAAAAAAAAACACTCTGTTTTTCTTCAGCTTGTTGCTTCTGCTAAGTTAAACTCTCCTGTGCCATAACATTTTCACATGAACATGTATCTACAAACTGTTTTAAGGCTTTCCACATTTGTCTCAAGCAAAACCAAAACAATTTTCTTCCACCATCTGTAAAATAAGACAAGGCTGGTATAGTTTTTTTTTTCTGCAATTGCAGTCGCTTCACTGACTCAGTTCTTTATCTTTTCTCTCTAGTATCTTGCACTTGACTCATGTAGCAATACCTCCAGGATGGGGGAAATTGTGTGATTCACCAGTATTTAAGGAAAATATAACTTTTTATTTCTTGCTATTGTTTGACTTTGTATAAAAATATATACTGTACAGATTTAAAAATATATTATGACAAAGGAAAAAAAAAAAGAACTTTTAGAAATAATATTTATTTTTACTGTTTTGTAATTTAGACACAATACTGTAGTTCCTCTATTGCCAGACTTACTGGAAGTGCCTCTCAATAATGTATTACAGAGTAACTATACAATATATTGGGATTATTAGAACCTGTCACTAGCAAGGCATTGTTGATGTTGTGTTGTGACTATTGTTCAATAATAAGATTTACAAATGCTGCGTGTGTCTGGTTGATTCTTCTGCTGTTTCAACAGGATTCTATTATAACATCTTCTGAAGTTCAACTTTAGATTGGATGAAACAGTTAGCAGCCGACTTTAAGATATTCAGTCAACATACAGTGTCCGAGCAATTTTTTGAGGCCCCAATAAATAGCAAAAATTTAAATAAATTCACTTTCAGTCGCAATAACAGAATCTCACTTTACATTTTTTTTTTATCCAAACCTGATATTCAGTATATTTACGTAACATACAAAATAAAAATATGTAGCAGAAATAATCTTTTATTTACAATTAACTTCTTAAATTGGTCCATGTATTCCGAAAGACTTATATCCATGAGTTTTGCTTTGCCTATTGTATAAATATATTGTGAAACAAAGGCCTGTTTCTTTTAGCTGCTGTCTGAGGCCAAACTGTGTCTTGAATGAAAGACTGCAATGAAGGCAAAAATGAATAAATACATAAAATAAAAGTCTTTGAGCTTATTTGGAAAACTGGAAGCAAATTATTGTTGTTAAAACAAGAAAGCCAGGTACAATCTCTTCAAATCTCATTAGTAAAGCCGCAACTGTGCCACATATGTGTGAATAAAATATATAATATTCTCTCAATTGCTGACAATTTCTTTAAAGACAAAATCAGTCCATCTCTTTGTTTCAGTTCCATCAACAAGTTCTGTTCTATGGCCATGAGATCAAGGCTGTGAGTCGCCATAATTCTGACACACGTTTTTATTCGTTTCATGACAGAAAATGTCCGCTCCACAGCTGCGGTGGATATAGGATTAGTCAGAACCAGAGAGGGAGATCAACTCTGGCTTCTCCAAATGTTCTCAAAAGCATCACAGCCTGCAAGTCACTGAAGTTCCCTTCAGTGGCTGGATGTCACCCCACTGTGTTCACAATGTCAAGTTATTGTGAATAAGTCCATGAAATAAAAAACAAATTTACAAGTATTACGGTGTGTGGTGCTGATTGCACAGGACATGCTATGCTAATAAAACTTTGGGATGACAGATATGCTTTGACCATCCATTCAGAGTTCAGAAAATATCTGATGCCAGTGTGGACGTCCCAGCAGTCTCTGGGAGGCAAATTTAATTAAAAAAAACAATTCCACTAATGATGTGTCACTTACTTAATGTAGGCCTGATCTACCGATGTGTGCTTGACAGAACATAGAGATTTACAATTCCATCTTGTCAACTTTTTTGGTGATGTTGGGTGTTTCTATACCTCCTTTGAGAAATCAGTAGGCACCACCATCCTGGTTATACTGACTGGGAAAGCAAGTCCAGCTCATCTATCCTTATGAGATGTGGTTTTCATACAGATTCAGAGAAAATTCCTCAAATCTTTGGCCCATCAAAACGATCGCACTTTCAAACATAAAAGCTGTCACAGCAATAGTTTCATAGCATGGGGATTTACAAATCAACTCAGTCTGGAAAAACAGAATCAAACAGAATATCATCCTTAGCTTCAACTTGTATAACAAATAATGATAAAACATTCTCGTTCTGTCAGCCAGAAGAAAAAAGACTCTAAGAATAAGTTTCTTAGACTCGCACACACAACTCTGGCGACTCTTTGGGGTCTTCTGAGGGTGGAGATAACAAGGTTTGCTGTTCCAACCCACCCAGTAGGAGATGACACTGAGCAAGAGGGGCTCTTGGTGGTCCCCTGTGCGTCTGTGTTCTCTCCCCCAAAACACTAACCATTCCTGCAGTGTGTTACTGTTAGACCTTAATCATGTTTCTCAAATTCACGTCCAGCTTTTCCTGAGATGCTGTCTTCTCGTTGCTTAAGTGTGTAGTTCTCGCTAAAGCCAAAAGGTTGGCGGCAATGAAGACCAAATTACGCTTAACTTTTACTCTGACTCTGCATGGAAATGAGAATATTCTAGTTCGCCTTGAGTAACTTAGATGTAGAGGAGCTGACATACCGAGAGTATGTGGTGGCAGAAAAGATCAAAAGTAATCCCTTTGGTAATCTTATTTTCATTGAAGCGGCACTCTCTTTGAAGCCCTCCTTGTCTGATCGATTTTGTGTCAGCTTTTGGAATTACCCAGTGAGAGTATTAAATATCATGAGACATCCTTTTCAATCCAACCACGCAGTGGACTAAAATATAGCACATGTTAGCCCTCGATACATATTTTAACAAATGCTTTTTCTCTGATTTTTCTGACACGTTAACATCGACGTGGTTTGCGGACAAGCCAGAAGTTATTTGTGTGTGAAATGTATTACTCTGGAACGACGTGAGTACATCTTTTTCTTTTTTTTCTTGCATTTTTTTTTCTGTCTGCTCCCATTTTTTGAATCCTTGTATGATATCTTCCACACTTTCATCATAGACCTGTCTTCTGGATGATGTCCCACTTTCCCCTTTTTCCCCTCCATGGATTCCTTTTTCCCCAATTAACCTTCTTGACCTTAACCCGGAGGATTATGAACACAGCTAGACTTAAATCCGACACCACAAAAACAGCGACCACTGAGAATACACCATCAGTGATGAAAACTGGAGCAGTTCAGATTGATTACACTCATTCATGTCTAAAGTTAAATTCTCAGCCAAAACATAAGCTGAAAAATACAATATAGTAGTGGTAGTAATACAGTGTACAGATAGGACATGACTTCTTTTTTTTAAGCTTTCATGTTTATTTAATGTGCTTGGAATGCAACTTTACCCATTTTAAATATCATATTGGCAGGTTGTTATCCTAGCAGGACCCATAGCATGTATTGACCTACAAAGCAACAGAAAAATATGCAGTCAGACTGATTTACTTATATTTTTTATAAAAATGCACTAGATGGTTTTGTTTTGAAAAAAAGAAAAGCCATTTATCCAACCCCTTCTTCCCCCTGAAACATCACTTTTTATAGTTAAATTTCAATTTGCATGGCTGGATTTGAGTAAAGCTCCAAATTACCAAAATGCAGGGGTATCTACTGAAGCATGCCACAAAAACATTTTTTCACTTCCTCTTTGTTATTTGAAAGAAACAAAAGTGACAACCATTCTTTGGCAGAAAGAAAAAGCCAAGCAAACCAGATGGACAGCTGATTGCATGCACAAAAGGAAATAAGAGAGCCACTGGCCATTAATCTTAACTATTGTCTGTACCGTAACAGAGCATGCACTGACAAGCACAGGCTGCCCTGTTATTTAGAACCAAATTCTAGAAATTAAAGCAATTACATTTTAAGTGCTCTTTACTTTTAATTCTTATTTTAGATATTGTTAGCGAGTGATGACCTTTTTCTGGGATAAAATGTATGGTAAGATCCATTTTGCACACACTGCAGTAAAATATCCATCCGTCCGTCTATCCATAATAGTATTAAAACTAAAATGGGATTTGTTTTTAAATTAGCTAGGACTGTACACAACCCTTACACCAACAGCCAACTGAGCAGAAATTGTGTTATGTAATAAATATGGTTCTCTAAAATATTAATTCTTGCACACATATGCAGACATATCATTTTTCCATGAACAAGACTATTGAAGATGGTTTTCATCTTGGCTTTAAATTAAAAATATATATATTATTGTAATGCGTATGAAGCCCAGTTTGTTTTAATGCCACAGACCCATATAATGCATTTTGATCAACAATTGTGCATCATCACTTGCCTGGATCCAGCAAAGCATTCGTAACTTATAAATGAAAACAGCTTGTTTGACACGCAGAAGTGACACAATGATTTGAAGGCAGAACAAGTCGTTTTGAGAATTTCTATTCTGATCTGAGAAATGCACCAAAGCAATTAAGAATACCTGTAACATCTGACCAGAACTGACCAGCAAAACAAGGATTTGATAGTGTGTCTGTACTTGCCTGTTGTTTCACAATTGCAGCGTTAATGCAATATGATGCAATGTAAAAGACAGGTGCTTAAAGAACATGTGAGAGTTACTCAGTTGGCCAAAGCAAAAAATAGAATGACCATGTTGACAGCCCACAGCACCACTACTTTCGGACACTACAGATGGAAGTATTAATAGAAACTAAAACCGTTTATAATTAAAAAATAAATAAATAAAAACATGTCCTAGAAAAGAAAAGATATATATTTCCATTAGGAAATATCACACAAACCAATTGGATAGTATTAGATTAAAGTTATGTCATATTTTATATAATATATAGGTGCAATATTATTACTACTGATTATGTCAATAAGAATGACTTACATTTGTTATTTTATGTAAAATGAAAATGACCTGGAATTAAGGCATATCTTTAAAATATTTAAATATTATATTATTATTCATTGTTTATTCAATTATTAAAAGCTACTGGTTGAAGTCAGTGAAAGTAACAAAACTTAGATTATCTAAAATGTTAATAACGACCTATTAACTTGAAATGGTTTGCTGGATCACACAGGTAGGAAATATGAAATTCCTTGTGAGATTTATTCCAACTTTAAACAGCATATTATCAAAAATGCATCAAAACCACAAAATCATTTACAAGGAAGAAGGATGTAGTCTTTATTATTATTTTTTTATTAATTTTTCACAAGTGTTTATTACGGTTTTGAAACTAAATTATTGTGAGATGATTAACAAAATGAAGTCTTACATTTATTATCGACCCAATGATTGATTTCCATCATGCTTTCCCAAACTGGACTATCCAAAAATGGTTTTACTGTCTTTGCTGCGTGATTAACAGTGGGACGAAGTCATAGCAACTGAGGTTTTGCCTTACCGTACCAGCTGCCACTGGTGATAAAGCAGTGTCTTGATGACACCAGCGATAAAATAGAAATTAAGATGTAATAATTACATTTTTATCAACTTGTGTTAATTATGAAGTACATCACAGCAATTTCAATGGAGGATTTGTGACTGCACTGTGACAAAAAGAGTACTTTAGCAAGGCACTTTATGCATGAGAATATAAAGTTAAAGCCAGACGTTTCCAAACACAGAATAAAAAAAACGCATCTTCGCATTCTGTTTTTCTGACTGTCTGGAGTTGAATCAGAACAAACTCCTCCAGTAATTTTGGTATTAGAATCATCAAAACTGTTTATATATTCTAAATACCATACTAATGAAAGGAGGAGTAGTCAGAACTCAAGTGTATTTCACCTTAAGGTACAGGTGAGGATGGTTTGGGAGGGGCTTAAAAAATCTCCATAGCTCACACGTGTCAAACTCAAGGCCCGGGAGCCAAATCCGGCCCGCCGTAGCTTTTTATGTGGCCCTCCACAGACTAGACTAAACACTAAGTGTGATTAAATATTATATTATCAATCATAGCAATGCAGTTTTTATCTGTTTACTGCCAATTTATATCAATCAATCCCTCCAGTTTCTTGAGAATTTCCATGATTTAAACAGCGAGTAAATAAAAACTTTCATTTATTATTAGTTCCTGAAGTGACTGAAAAGATCTTCAATAATATTATGTAATTTTAAGAATTCATTGACATATTAACAGTTTGTGAACAGGTTTTATCAACACATTCTGGCACAACCGGCCCTTTAAGAGCCTTCATGATCTTGATTTGGCCCAAAACGAAAATGAGTTTGACACACCTGGCATAGCTAATTATTGCAGAACTCCAGCAAAAAAAAAAAAAAAGGTGCTCTCTCAGGGTCAACATGTCTCCATAACAAGAGTTTATTTTGTACAGATCTTTTAAAAAAACATGGGAGTTCTGGACAGTAGTGTGATCACAGTAGTTTGGTGCAACCCCAATATTTAATAATAATAATAATAATAATAATAATAATAATAATAATAAAAGATATTTCTGTGACAACACACTCACAGACACTATTCAATTATTCCAACCATGTGAGGCAGAACTCCAGCTAACAAACATCACCAATTAAGTCTGTTGTCGCCTTTTCAATTACAGCGAAAAATATCACGTACTAAAAAAAATAAATAAAAAAAAGTCAACCAGCACACATTTATTTATTTATTTTCATTTTTAGAGCAACAATAAATACATTGTAATCTAAAAAGAACTGCTATAAAACTGTGCAGGGGGGAGGGAGGGAAAAAATATGGGAGGAGGCAAAGCTGCATTAAAAACCGGGTTAAGAAACAGAAAAGAAAGAGAAAGAGAGGGAGAGAGGCGCTCTGATGAGGACCCCCGCCTCTCTGTCAAGGAAGGATTTTTTTTTTTTTTTTTTACCCGAAGGCTGCCAGTCTGCAGAATCAGTGTGACTGCAGGGAGGCGGTTGGGATCTCACCTGGGAAGCGCGCATCTTCTCTCTCCTGCCCGCCTGTTCTACGGATGTGTGTCAAAAGGCTGGGATTCCGTTTCCTACCGTCGGATTAGGCGGCTCGGCCAAATACGGGATGTGCGAGCACACGTTTCGATCCTAATCGGCGCTCGTTGCAGTTGTCCTTCCACATGAGAAGTTTGACTGAAAGCGGACTGAGCTGCTGAGGAGGAAGAGGAGGAGGAGGAGGAGGAGGAGGAAGACTCTTGACTGGCTCGCCGGTTGGGAAATCCGAGCCGCTCAATCAAGCCGAAAATAAGGACACTGAAGGTGAGTGATTTTGTCTTTCCAGTTCATCGTCACCCCACTCTTAAAAAGGAGGGGGGAAAAAACGGAGCTGAAAAAATTAGGGAGTCGGAGCGTCTTTAATTAAAGATGGCAACAGGCAGTTTTTTTTTTTTTTTTCCAGCCTGAAGCTTTTTCACACGTCTGACCTTGTTGCTCTCATTAACAGCTTATTTCTTGCACTTCAGCAAACAACAAAACAGTTCAGAGATTAAGGTGTTCAAAGTAAGAGCTTCTCCTTACATCTGAACCTAAGCCAAAAAAAGCATGCATGGTGCTGCATGATTTCGGTTTTGCAGATTTGGACTCGAAATTTTTATTGTACAATAATTTTGGCCTTATAAGTTGCTTTACTATCTATCTATCTATCTATCTATCTATCTATCTATCTATCTATCTATCTATCTATCTATCTATCTATCTATCTATCTATCTATCTATCTATCTATCTATCTATCTATCTATCTATGAGTTTGCTAATCAATTAAACACAGTGAGGAGGCAATGGTCATTAAATCAGGTTATGGTACTTTTGGTGATGTGCAGAGATGCACATTCCCAATTAGGCTGGGAATGAAATCAACATCTTGGGAAATGATGACATGTCTTACTGCACTTTTTTCTCCTTCCACCAAACCTTTCATTACGTTTGAACACAGCACTCAGTGAACAGCCTAGAGAATTTCACACACATTTTTTTTTAATTTTTACCTCTGTGTTACTTCTGCACTTTTTCTATCACATATTGTCCTTCACCTAAACTTTCTATTAATAAGCGTGGACACTTGAATACTCAGAAAATCTAATTTTCTTGTATCAGTTGTATCAATAGTTCTCCCCATGTTTGTGTAGTTATGTCGTGGGTGAAGTTATGTTCATTTCAGTTTCTGACTTTTAGGCTTTTGTTAAAATTAATATATAGGCTATGACCATCAAAACTGAACTAAAATTTAAAAAGTTCAAATTTATTTAATCATCATTTAACCAAGTCTATATGATGTAAACTGTAGGCTATTTAAGATAAGACAAGTTAAAACTATGAATCCTCCACAGGGAAAATTACAATTATATTTTATCTTATTTGCTCATCCCACTCAAGAAAGAATGATATATATATAGAGTCCTAAAAGAAGAAGAAAAATAGCCACTTCTCCGAAGTCACACAGAGTTTCAACAAGAGTTCAAAAGATTAGACTTTCACAATAACACAATAATGTTTATTGTGATGATGGCATATTAGGCATGCTAACATCGTCACAGATATATGAAGAATTTTAAATAAGCCGGTTGCACCTAATTTTATATAATATTTTTAAAGGAGGTATACAATAGACCCCTGGTTTTTGTGGATTTTAGGGACCACAGCTGCCCTTGAATTGTTAAAATGCAGGGATACCTGAGAACTGCTCTACAGAGTTGTCTTGATAATATTTCTGACACTAAATATTTAATTGTTCTGCACTGATACATGATTTCAAGCATAGTCTGAAATTCATTTATTGAACTGGTGGAAGCACAGAAAGGAGCCCCAGTGCCCAAAAGTTTTCTCAAATCAGCCAAAAATCCTAATATTAAGTAGTTGGTGCTTTCCTTGGCACTGGGGCTCAGCGGACTACGGGAAGTTTGTCTGTATTGATTAAGATTCCTGCTAGTGCTAGTGTGAGTGAGATCCTCATTTGCAAAATGCTGTTCGGTTTTCGATCTTAAGAGGGATGGTACCTTGTCCGTATTTATTCATGGGTTTGTTTCCAGTATTATGTTGTCTAAAATTACAGTTACTTTACAAATCCAGCTGAATCATGAGGATGTTACATTAGGATGTTACACAAGGGAGAATCATGAGAAATTATCGCAGGACCGTTATCTGTTCCAAAGAGCAGAGATCTGGATACGCATTGTTTGGAGATATGAAACATACAGAGGAAGACTTCAGCTAGCAAATTGGTACTGAGAATGGAAGACAAACAGAAAAAGCAATCAGTGACAAGCTGCAGCAGAAACATGTAGTGCTAATAAAAATGTTGCCAGCGCCTTTAAGGTGGCTCAAAAAGCATGTGCAGTTGGGTCTTTGTGTTTCCATTTAAATGTGCGCTCAAAACAAGAATGACTCATGGAATCATTGACAGAATGCAAGAAAATACATATATTTTGTGTTCCATCTTGCTTTACATAAAACAGCTGAGCCTGTTGCTGTTAGTGAGCCTCATTGGTTTGATCTCTGTGTGAAGTCAAAGAAAATCAGTTGAGAGAAATTGTAAATAATTTGTACATAATCCTAACTCACCAACGTGACAACCTCACTTTTTTGTGTCCGACAACATAATGTGACTTTAGTTATTATGTGAAATAATATAAATGAGAGAGTTAAGAAATAATTTGTATATAATGGGAGACAGGTAAATTGGGGTGAAAGAAAACAAGACAGGAGTTGTTAGTAAAGTAAAATTGTAATACATGTAATTTTATAATTCTATGTGGAGTGGGCTGGGATGGTGGAGTGGTTTTCCTTATGCTGGAATTCCTTCAGCTCAGAAATAATTTATTTGTTTCACACCAACTTATCTACAAATGAAACAGTATAAAGTTTTTTTATTCAAACTGTTATTAAATTAGAGCATCAACATATAACGCAATATAATTAAAAAAAAAATATTTGAATTTAACTTAAAGTGTACAAAGTTACACCAACAATGGTGCAATAGTTTAATTAATTATTACCAAACAAACAACAAAAGACCAGTTTAACTCATGGTGGTCTTAAAATTCACATTGTGTTTGCAGAATGAGGATAATCTCACCAAAACCGTCACTTCTACAATGAAAAGTTGAAAATGAAAAGAACCAAGGTACTACTGACCCACTTGAAGTCCAAACCCTGATTGAAATGCTGTGGCGAGACATTAAGAGAGCTGTGCAGAAAAGGGAAGGCTGCGATGTTCAAGAAATGCTGTACAGAACAACGTCTCTCTTGAGATCAGAAAAATGAAAATAACTGACAAATCTGCTTCAGTTTTGATGCTTGAGGTTAGGATTAACTTTTAACCAGATTATTTGTGTTTAATGTTGTTTCCGTCAATCCTTATTAAAGCTATATTCCCTACTTATTTCTCTCAGCTTAACATTGTGCTCATAATAATGTCTGAAAATCCAGGTCAACTATTAGTTATGATAAAGTTTCTGGATGATTTCTATTTGTTCTTGCCATCTTTTCTCCTGCTTTCATCCACTAAAATGTTGCTGACATTGACGTTGATGTCAGTGAAGTTTTATTTAGGGTGACACAATGATGCTTTCCTGTGACTCTGAAGCGCAGCATTGGCATGTCACAATTCCCGGGTGCTCGTATGTTTTCAGACAGTCTGACAGAAATAACTGGGCCAAACCCACACTTCTAAATATTCTGTTATTATGTTTGTGGACCAAAAGGGCACATAGTACACTTAAACCTTGTATATTTCTTTACTCTGACCATTTCATGGTCAGTCTAGTTCAGTTATTTTTAAATAGTGCCAATTCACGACAGATATCATCTCAAGATAAAGCAAAAAAAATCCTTTCAGTTCAATCACATGTACATTCCAATTAATCCCAGTTATCATACAGTGCATTAAATTCAGTTTATTACTCAAATTGGCTTAAAACGTTTTCTGGTGCATTGAATCATTGACTTGCAGCATTCACTCCTCCTGGATGAAGAAATAGCGGCAGTAGACAACAGATTGTGTTGTTTTGTTGACTTTGCAGCTATGCTCCCCATACTGAGCGTGAATGTGTCGACAGTGGAGATGAAAAAACTCCTCTTTAACTGGAAAATAAAACCTTCAGCAGAACCAGAACGTGGCTCAGAACAAGATGCACAAAAACGCTGATTTAGCCATAAGTGAGTTCAGCTTACTTATGACAAGTCTAACTCAGTTGCACTCAGCTGCTTTTGATGTACGAGTCTAAGAGACACTAATTGTCCTCTGCTTTCGAGGTTTATACATCGGTGTAGATTCCCAGTCATCCAGAACATGGCAACCCCAAATGCTTAAGTAGAAGTTCTTGGGGTTTGTAGTCATGAATAGAGTTTACCATTGTCATAATAAATTCTTATCACAATAATAGAAAAAAGTACGATATGATAAAGAATATATTTCGTGTCCCTCCCTATCTCTAAGTCTTCTGAGAGACAGCTTTGCCATAACTAAGTCCGTTGCTACTGCCATGCGATTGGGTGATTTGTATCCACAAGCAGCTGAGTCAGTGTACCTAACATAACACCTTGTGGGTTTAGTTTTAACACTAATGGTTTTCAGTTTATTTTAATTCAAAATTTTTTCCAATCTTTCCCACACTCCAGGTCAAGAACCAGGAATTAAAGTCACAGATATTCACCTTGTCAATCTCAAAAGTAAATGAAATCCCTTCTGACGTTGTTTATATTTGGTTTCAGTGGACTAAGGCTCTTAGGCTGAAGATTATGGTTTTACCGACTTCACAGTCCTGGTTTAAGATTCATTATTTTTGGTCTCATGATCTCAGTTACTGCCTTGAACAATACAAGTAGGTACAGAGTTTGATTGGCTGGAATGTTCAGCTCACGGTGTTTGATATTGTAGCTGAAAATAGTTAACCTGAAACAAAAAGCTTTTGTTCTGAAAGCACAAGCACGTCCTTTAGCCTGAATACAATGCTGACTTTTTACTTGTGACTGAAGCCTGAAGACATTCAAGACAAAACACTGGCAGTTTTTTTCAGTTTGTGTGTCAGTTTTTCTCTGTACTCCCTGCTTTTATTTATATATTTATTTATTTTTTTCCTTTGCTGTGAGAAGTGGGTCACATGCTTGAATTATCCATTTGCAGGGTTGCATGCCTCAATACCAAGAATCTGCACCGAGCGAGAGACCTCTGCTAAGGAGACAAAGAGACATATCTGGAGAATGGAGGACAGAAGCGAGGAAGACTGTGTGCAGGAGAACGGACGAAGTGACGAGACGAACAGCAAACCCAGCGGCTCTCCATGCACCAGTCTGAAGGTACATGTGCTAATTTATCTTTCAGAATGCTAGGGTTATTACTCTTCAACCAGCATGTTTGATGTTTGATTTAAGTGTTGTTATGCAGTCGCATGCTTGTCTAGTAGCTATACATCTACATTTTTTGTAAATAACCTAATTACAGCAACTTTACAATATATTCTTCTGGAAAAAAAATGGTGATCACTGGGACGCAGATGTAATTTAAAATGTAATTTCTTAACAAAGATATGACCTTAATAAAACATTAATCCTATTATACTCAGTAATGTTTCGCCTTTTGATCAAACGTTTTAGAGCTCTCACTCTTATGAAAACAACTTGCCATCAGAGTTTGCAGTGCGTCCTCATCACAGAAATCAAAATAACATTTGTTGGCCAGTTCACGAGTAATTATTCCTTCAAGGTTCAGTCCTTTAAAAACCACCTAAAATCTGTACAACAGGCGAGATGTTTCCATTTTGAATACCTTGAAGAAATAATCCAGAGGAGTGATTGAATTTAAGATCTACTCATCTATTTAAGTGTAAATTTTGATGTAGGAGCACTTAGATTCACGCTTTAATAGCTTTTAGAATCTTTTGGAAAAATTGTGGTCTTGTAATTACTAGATATTTTTAGGCCATGAACAAAACGCAGTTGGAGCCTGAAGGACAACAACAAGCCAAAGAAAGCCCTGCATGTGGCGCTCAAGTCAAATGCATTCTGGTTGAACTTCAATCTAATCCACTGAAGCAATGAAAAAACCATCAGAGAATAATTAGTGCTTTTACTTCATGTTGCTATTTGCGCTTTATGTCTTACTGGGATTTTCCTATACGCCAGTAAAGGCATGTTTTGCTAAACTGGTGCTTGTGTTCACTTAGCCTTGGTCGCTTTGGTTTCTATAGCAGTAAACAGCAGCTACTTTCTGATCACAGCTCGCTATTAACACCCAATGTTATCATTGCAGTGGTAAGGATCATGGACCATTTGTGCTTTCTAAGCCTGGATTTGTAGCAGTTCTCTACAGGAACCATTTCTCAATAGCTCATTTCCTTGGAATCGTTAATCTATCATAGACCTAATAAGCATAAAAAAAGCTTTAAAATATGGACTAGGCTTACTCTGACCACTGCTTGTCAATATCAAAAGTTGTCAATTCACTTCAATAACATTAACATATTGATACTGAATTTACATGAACTGACAAAACAAGTGGGTTAGGGGTCCATTCACCAACTGCACGTTCTTCAGTACTATGCGTGGCTTTGCTTGCATGTGGCACAAACTATCAGAACAAATAAGTTTATTGGTGCGGCTTCGAGCTTGATTTGTATAAAGCAGTATTTGGTATGGTTCAGAGACCTTTGACTTCCCAGATAATAATTTTGGTGTTGGTGAGCTTTTTATTAAGTTTTTCTGATCTGAATATCATAAATAAATAAATAAATACAAACTCAGAAAACACACTGCATGCACCTTCAGTACATACTAGGAGTACTTTATAGAATCCTGCACCGGTTTTAGTGAGTGATTGACTGGATTCATTATGTGGATATCTGAAGTCATGGTGCATTAACATCAACCTCTCTTAAAATGACTCACACGTTACATGTGCACATTAAAATAGACCATTATCTTTGTCTCAGAAGGTAATCTGGTTTGGGGACATGTATTTGACTGTTTCTTTCAATGTGGACAAATGGATGCATTGGACTAATCACCATGAGGATTAGACGTCATCATAGTTTCTTTTATTAGAGAGGCAGTGAAGCCACGTGGTTCAAAACAGCAAAGGGGAAATCCTCTGGCCTCTTACAGTTGTACCCTACTACAGCATGAACATTTCTCAGGGTTGCCTGATGAAATGTGAGAGTAATGAATGTAAAGTTTTTGAGTTGGTTTCCAAATCCATTTGATCTTAGTAAGATGAAGTTTATGATGGTTGAAACTATTCTAATTTATGGATGCCCTGTCACTGCAAAACAAACTTCTCCTTAAGGATTTGCCCCTTGGTCTGTTGAAAAGCAGATCTTGTCTTTGTGTCCGATAGTAAAAACAATCGGACTATGAAGTAAAAACTTCATAGTAAAAACTTCAGAAACTTCAGAAATATTATATTCTCCGCTCCCACTGTCCTGCAAATTTGGATGCACCAAAGCTCCAACTCCACTAAATTGAATGACTGGTTAATAACCAGGCCTTTGCAAAATATGCTGGCTTGCCAAGAAGAAAATTTAGTTCAGTATTTATGTTTGGAGGATAGTGGCACTCTAGGACTGGAGTATCAGACTTCTGATCTAAACAGTAATGCCATATTTTGAATAAAAAATTACTGTATTAAAAGTAAAAAAATATTATTAGATTTTATCATTTTAATATATATGTATATTTTAAAAATCTACAAACATGTTTTAAATGCTAACCATGCATATCTTTTCTGCAAGATTGATTCAATTATTCTCATCTTGCACTCATCAGTCTTTTATTCACTATAAATTTCTGTAAAGTATAATGGCAAGCTCCCAGTCTACCTCAGACTATTCCTCTTTGTCTTTTCTAACCAAGAGCTTCAAACACACTTCCCAAAAAGTAAATAAATAGGGAAAAACGAACAGTCCTAGCAAAAACCCTCTACAAGATCAATCCTTCTGGCAGATCTTTTTTTTTTACCCAACATGAAAGTGATGTGAGACAATGGTGTTCAAGCAGCTTATCATAATACAGACTGTTGAGGCAGGACAGAGTTATTTCTTCTCAGAATTGTTTAGTTCCCCGAGTGACTGGGTGGGATATGGCACAGCTCGCTACAACTCTAATCCGGTACTCAGTATTATTCTCCGCTTTTGTTAATTCCTCCAAATGGGTTAAAAACTATGGTGCCACAATGTCTCAGTGTGGCCTCATTTTACATTCATTTCTTGCAAAAGACGGAAACTGAGAACTCTTTTTTTCTCTTTTAGATAGGGTTGTTTATCATGCACAGCTTGAAAATTTTCTTGCTTCTTTATGATCGTTAGTTAAAGCTTTTGTTAATACCTTGTAGCTTCACAATAAAAGAAACAGAACTGAATAAATAAGTGCTACCTGTGCTTGAACTGCAGAGATAAGTTGGAATTATGATTTAGGAATCGATGGCTCCTTTAAATATACAAGATGGATTTAAATTTTACTTTCACAATTTTTTAGTATGCAAAAATTGTGTATAATATAAGGTTGATTTAGAAAGTTTTAACAGTACTCTTGTCAAGAGCGGATCATACTGGGAGTTGTGATTCTAACATGGATATAAAGTGTTTTACAGTGATAATCTAATCTGCTCTTGATGCTGCTGTGTCACATCTTTAATCCTTGATGATTGGTGTTTTTCACTGTGTTTGCAAAAAGCTGCCAGATGGTACAGCCCCCCAACACAAATGGCTTTGACAAATAAAATGAATTGAATTCCAAACAGTCGTCTTTATCCTTTGAGTTTTTGTTTTTTGTTTTTGCTTTCTGAGTTTTGATGTTCTGTGTTGCTCCATTTTCTTTCTTTGAACTGGTTCGAGAGCTCAGCTCTAGATGAGGCTAATTGGTTTGGTAGGGTGAGCACTGTCATCTCGGGTTACAGGTCACCAAAGGTTACCAGGTTAAATCCCTGTCTCCCTCGACTTTACATGTTAACATTTTGGCCGTCTCCATGCGCTCGACTTACCACACGTGGTCCATAAACATGGATATTAGGATTAGTGATACTTACAAATTGGCCATGTTCAGCGGAAGTGGCCTGTGCAATTTGATCTATCAACCATTCTTCCTTACATTTCTAGTCTTTCTCAAGTCAGACAGAACAATAGTTTTGTAATATAGAGTTAAATTAAAAGAAACTGTTTAAAAAAATACTCAGGCACGGCAAATAGGAAAGTACTGGCAGTTCTAGGGTTTTAGGCACACACCACAAGTTCCACATCGTGAAACGTACTTTAACTTTTAACATTTTGTTCTCAATGAGATCAGAGCAAACCTCTACCACATGTTTCATGTGTCCCCTGCATGGCTTTTAGCAAACTGCAAATTGGCTGCTTTGGGCCTTTCTTTCAACAACAGCTTTCCTTTTACAACCTTTCACAACTGCCAGATTTATAGGGACCAAATCTTAACACATTAGGCTAAGAGTTAAGATTACATATAGATGGACTTTTACATTAGGATTTTGACAGTTAAGTTGCCAAATTAAATTGCAATTCAGAATTCCCTAATATTTATTTGTAAAACCTTGAAAAACTACATATAATTTTCACTCCACTTCACAATAATTTTTAAAAATTGGTCAAATTCCAATAAAATATATTAAACTTTGTTGTCGTAACAAAGTTTAATGCTTCAATACTTGCATTACACTTTTTCAAAGTTTGATACTTTGAAAGTGTTCAAAAGGTATAGTGTTTTAAAAAAAACAACAAAAAAAATACTAAAATCAGACAGCATTTTTCCATGACCTGGTGTAGGGGATAATTCAATAACAACTCGTCTGCTGAAGCACAAAGACACACAGTGGTGCAAACCATCAGCTAACTCAAGTAAATAGCATATTCTTAAATACTGACTTAAAAGCCTAACTTGGAACTGGAAGATTCCAAGTAATGGAAGATGACTATGCATGGAACGTGGGGTTGTTTTGACGCAAACAAATCACCTACTGTGGCTTGTCCTGTTAATTAGTTTCTTTTGCTTGTTTATTAGTTTGGAAAGACAGTAACAAAGGCCATTTTGATTCATTAGAAAATGCGATGTCTGGCATCAAAAGGGGAAGCGAATGTATATGCATGCTTGTTTGGAACTCTGCCTCCCCAGGAAATGCACATGACAATGTACAATAGCTTAAGCCCCTGAGCCAATTGTGGTGGCCAGCGTGATCTGTTTACACTGATGCGCTCTGTTCCACTTTAATCATGTAAATGAAAGCTATGTATGAGAATGTGCTCTGCTAAGACCTTTTTTTTCTTCTGCTGCTAAGGTTACATGTGAAGAGTGTTGAATACATAAAAACAAGTTCTATTCTGGATATTATTATTTTTTTCTTCTTTGTAATTTGTTTAATGTGGTTACACAACAACTAATTACAAAGTCAGCTGATTCCAATTCAGCAGCTGCTGAAAGGGACTGTGCTGTTAGATTTTTATGACTTTGGAAATAACTTTGTGAATTTACCGTGTACTTTACAACGATATGCTGTCTCATAAGAGAAGATCAGCTATCTATATGGTCAGAGCGTATCTATCTGATCATGTGCGTAATGTGACTCTCGTGTGCAGGATTTCTCTTGGGCTGCAAGTTGAGTGGAATACATTGTAAGGAAAACATCCAAAGCCTCCAAATGTTCCTTTCTAGCTTACAGGCAGATGGGCTAAGATTAGTCACAGATTAAAGATAACATAAAGGTTGTTCTTTTGTCCAAACTCTATTTTAAGAAGTTAAACACTGTTTTTTCTCTTTACTTTAGACGACTGAAAAACACAAATGTAGACAAACTTGAATAATTGACATAAAGGAAGAATGGATCTCACTACGTTGAACAAAACATTTGTATTAAAACTAGTTGTGTTATTTTGTTGTTGATTTGCTCTATGGTATTCAATGACATAAGTGACGCACACTAATGGGAATGCTGTAACAGTTTCCTATGAAATCCTTCCATATTTTTTAATTCCTCTGTGTATGTCTTTATTTTTTTGGAATTCCACTTTTTCCATTGTAACTATATTTTTTACTTAAAAAGTAATAAAACAGTTTGAGAAATCAACAGGCCTGCTTCAAGTGCAAAACACAGAATATCACAATTTTCACTTTGCAAAAGGAAATGTATTTTTTTTGTAAACATACTTAATAGTTGAACTGAATACCATAGGACGCCTCAAAAAGAAACATAAAACCTTAAAATAGTATAACCTGGTGACAAACCTGCATAAGCGGGGCCTAAGATCATTTTTAGTGTTGCTTTCATCTGTCAAAGACATATTTAATAAATTACATGCCAGCTTGTGACAACCACACCTCCTCTTTTGCAGGAAATTATCAAACATTTTTTTTTGGCAGACATCATAACTTTGATGTCTTTCAAGGAGAAGACCCTTGGAAGCTGAAGAACAGTAAAACAAGGACCAGATTACTCATTTGAGCTAAACATATAAACTTACTGCAGCTTTACACTGTGTGTTGATTATTTCACCCTTTACCTTTTTTTACATTTCCAGATGGTGTAGCTCCCGTGTTTTTTTTAATAACACGGGAGCTGGCTGTGATTGATGATTCATACCGACCACATGTTAGCGAGGAATTAGCACATGACTTGGGGTCATTTTGCACCTGCTTTCACAAAAAGCAGAAATGTAATGTAATAATCTACTTACTAGATTATCACAGACATTTTGTAATACTCTACTAATAGTCTACTTTGCAGTTTTATGAGCTACACTTAACAGAAAGAAAATGGGGTTAGGTAGGGATGAAGTGCCAATACCACAGAGTACTGAGTTTCATCATACCTTGAACCTGCTTGATTGTGACCATCCAGGTTAGAGCTCTGACTTCACAGACAAATTAAGCACACCACGCAATATTGGAAACGATCTATTTTTACAAAAAAAAAAAAAAACAACAAAAAAACCACACCAATAACCTAAAGGATCAAGCTTCAAAGCAAAACAATTTTGGAAAAATAAACACACACAACATTGTCCAAAACAAAAGCAGTAAACCATAATCTAAAGAATTGCAGTACTGTCTAGTGCAGGGGTGGGCAATCCTGGTCCTGGAGGGCCGGTGTCCTGCAACTCTTAGATGTCTCCCTGGTCCAACACACCTGAATCCAACAGCTGAATCACCTGCTAAATGCAGTCAAGTTCTCCAGAGTCCTGCTAATGACCTCATTATTTGACTCAGGTGTGTTGATTTAGAGGTACATCTAAAAGTTGCAGGAGACCGGCCCTCGAGGACCAGGAGTGCCCACCCCTGGTCTAGTGTGCACAATATTTCAGCTATTTACCCTGAAAATTCAAAGCAAAAGAAGTAATAGACTTTACATTTGGGGATATTTAAAGCCATATTCTTTTAAAGACCATATTGAAAATAAACTGTAAAGAGACTTAAGTAGCCTAGATATTTGAGCCTTAAAACGAGACATTTTTTCCAATTGTTCAAAGATTATGAACTTAGTCAAAGCTGTTGCCGTTGGCATGGCGCCCAATCCACAAACTGCCACTGTTCTAATAGCAAAATCCAATTTTTGTTCTTGTAAATATTTTCTCTTATTCCCTTCTCTCATTCAATTCCCCAGATGTTTCTGGTAGCATTGTCATTCGCCTATTTTGCCAAGGCGCTGTCGGGGAGCTACATGAAGAGCACAATAACTCAGCTGGAAAGACGCTTTGACATCCCCAGCTACCTAATTGGAGTCATTGATGGGAGCTTTGAGATAGGTGAGTGGGCTTGTCTGTCACTGGTGTTATTTTGTTGTTAACGTTTCGTACCACCATGTTCCAAATCTATTTTTCTTGCTGTTACTTCTGCTGAAGATATGAATGGGTCATTCAGATATTTAGACCGCAGATAAAGGATTAATGAGATTTCCAAGAAAAAGACAGACTGGTGTGTTTGTGTGTAGTGAGTCAGAGTCTCAAACAAGGACATAACAAAGATATCAAAGATGTGCCCAGCCATAGCATAGAATCTGTAAGATGATTCTTTCAACATAACTCCCTCATGTTATTAATTTAATGTCTTGTCCACACTCCCCTTTCTTCCCCCCAGTGATGCTATTTATGGCGGACAGATCAGCTGACATTTACAAGCTTTGATTTTGACATGCAAATCACCTTCTCTCACATTTATCGTTTCACTGCAGTGAGAACATCCACCGGGTGTTTTCAGATAAACATCACATGTATTCGGGACCAAAATAGAGGTACAAACACATGGAAATAGATAAATAAAAAACAGACGGATTATATTTTGGTAAATGTTCAATGGCTTTCATAACAACAAGAAAAAGCCACTCAGAGATGTGATTTTGAAACTCTGTTGTAATGCACTGACAATCCAGCTTGAACTGGACTGATCTCTCAGGAACCAGGTTATGAAAGTTTTTGAAGCTTTGAAGGCGAACTCAAGAAAAATCACCTTGTTTCAAAGGGGTGCAAAGGTGGAAAAAGTTGGAAATAACAGCATTTTTAGGGCTCTTTGATAGTTTACTTTTTATAGGCATAGGTGTCAAGTATAAACAAATACCATATACCAATACCACACATTTAAAAATGTACAGCTTATGCTAACATGCAATGCCTGTGCCTAGATGGAGCTTTGTTAGACAGTTAATGTTTAAAATGCAAATCAAAAAGAGAATAAAAACATAACACAATGTAGAACCAGACTATTCAATACAAAGTTTTCAGTGTAACCATCAAAAGAAAAATTTGTGGTCGTTCTTAGGAATGACCACATATGTAGTGATGAGTGATAGCCACAAATGCCAAATTAAAACTACTTCAGTTTTAATTTGATAGAATTATATGAAATCTAATTATCATATTAACTTAAGTCTTAAATTTATATGTGCACGTGTCAAATTTTCTAAGAATCCAAGTTGACGCTAACAAATCTTTTTTTAAGGTTTTTTCTTTGTGACAGTAGTGGGTTTATTTGCATTACTAATCAGGTAATGGGCAGAAAAAGAAGGGGGAAAGACTCAAAGAAAAGGCCTCAGTGTCCTGAATCGAACTCCTAAAGGCTTGTTGAGGACTTACGGCTTGTTTATATAAACTGCTTGCTCTAAGTCTACATGGCACGCCCCCTGTTGATACTTGTTTGACAATTTGCCTTTTAATCTTTGGATTTAAATCAATGCTGTAACTCAGCTGCGGTAGTAAAAGCTAACTTAGTTTTTTTTTAACCATTCAAAATAAGACATGAAATTTCAAGCCTTGCCGCAGCAAAATCTAAATACCGAGACAATTGTGTTGAAACCGAAGCAATCTTCCCACCAGACATATTAGCCATGTCATTGGCATTCAACTGAAAAAATGTACTAGGACAGAAATAAAATAAAATTGTTTTACATGCAAACTAAAACAAAGTGTGGCAGATACTAAATCTTGAGATATACCATTATAAAATGTACTTATGACAAAACGTAGTTCAGAAGGTATAAAGCAGACCACTTGAAGTTTGTCTTAGAAAATTTATGCTTGGTCATTAGAATAACATTGTATGATATCTGTCTAATGACTTTTTACTATGCAAACATATTGCTCCAGCTTCTTTCCCTTTATTAAGTGGAGCAATCTTATGGGAGAAGTTGTCATATTTTAATTTTTTATTGTCATTTTAAAAAAATTTCAAGCCTTTATATCCTTTATAATATACAGATTCTATTTTTGTCTTCTGTTCAAAATAAAATGAATTAGAACATGTCATGCAGTTTTGTATCAAGTTTTGTGTAAACAGAAACAGCAATGACTTTGTCAACCCGAGGCCCATTTTCTGTTTCCTTACCCGTTCACTGCTAATGCTATTCCTGGTCTGTGATATAGTCTTGTGCCAATCTGTCCTGTTTACACTTCAACATGATTGGGAGAGGTTTTACCATTATGTTATTTTGTTTCTCAGAAATCATATTTATATTATGGTGGGGAGTCGAAATCTGGGTCAAGGAAGATTAGTCATCTATCAGTGGCTCTAACATAACAATCTAGACCTCTGGCAGCACTACAGGCATGGAAAGTGGTACTTTTTCCCTCTATGCTCATCTGCAAAAGAAAAGGTTGATGATAGCACGTCAGATTAACTCGTCACTGAATGTCTCTATTCCCTTTACCTCCATCGCTCTGTCTCTCGTGAAAACAACTTCTCTCATGTGGCCTAGGCAACAAGCTTTTTCCATAGGACTATTGCCATGGCAACATGGAGGCAGAGCAGGGCAGTGTGAAGAGAAAAAGAAAGAAAATCTTAAGAAAGACGAGAGGTGAATCAAGCAGTGAGCAAAAACCAGGAATGCTTTTGGAGACAGAGCAAAGATTCATAATGAGAAATTACAATCATGACACTAATTCCATCTGCCACATAATCTCAAGTAACAAGTTTATTTTTTGTAGTTAACAAAAAATGGTGTGACTTTTCACTTGTAATTTTTGACTTAATATCTCCCTAAATCAAATTCACACATAAGTACTTGTATATCCCCCAGAATTTAAAGGTTCCTAATGCCATGAACTTCTAAACACATGCATCACTGATAGAAATGTTGTAGGAATATAATGCAGTCTAAATGGGTTAGACTGTGTGATGAAAGTTTATATTTCTACTATACCTTTCTATCATTTTCCACAGGGAGCTTATGTCTCAGAAAACCTAGACAGAGTGAATTTTGAAATGATAAAACTTTGATGTCTGTTTTTCATTTTCTAAAACTATTTACTGATTTAAGACATCACTCTTAAATCACTCTTTTATAAACTCTTCCCAAATCATTAATATAAAGTTTGAAAAATATGCCTAACAGCCAACCTACTGAATATATGAAACAATTTAATGCCTTTGGGATGGGTATGAATGGCTGTTTGACAACTAAACCCACTCTCTTGTTCTGCATTAATCCAGGTCTTATTCAGGACAAATATTTAGAGCCACTATGAAACTCCTCAGTTCTGAGCTTTTTGCCTTTGATGCCAACCTGGCTCAGCACTGGCTTCTCTGTCATCTGTCATTTCAGTTTGAAATATTTCCAAAAAAATGAAAATGGTTGACCACACTATTGTGTAAAAATGTGAAGACAGACACAAATTTGGTAAAATTTGCCTATTTCTCCTCTTTTTCAGTTCTCAAAATTGCTTGAATCATTATAACTATTGATAATATGGTTATAATATGCTCTTTTATGTCAAATCCCCTGAGTTTTGGTGATCTGCTCAAGTAATCTGCACGGCTGATACACAAAGTAAGATACAACCTGCTGCTTCCAAGAACAAGGAATGGGTTTTCAGACAGAGGTGGAGGCAAAACTCTCAGAAAAAGCAAGAAAACTCAAAGGTGCTAAAGCAACTATGAAAACGTGTGTGTTCTGAGTTCCTGTGGGATTGTCTCAGTGTAGAAACATGGGAACGTCCAAACATCAAAAAGGTTTGAAAATCTGTAGCTGAAATATTAATTTACCTGAGGGAAGCCCGATCTGTTCTTTGGACATGTTTGTATCTGCTGCACTGTATGTATGCGTTCAGTGACCATTTATTGTTTGCTCTTGCTGTATTTGTGCTGTTGCCACCCAGCATGAACATTGTTAAATGGCGATACTGGTTTAATCTCCACAGGTAATCTGCTGGTGATAGCGTTCGTCAGTTACTTTGGGGCTAAGCTTCATAGACCGAAGATCATATCTTTGGGATGCTTATTGATGTCTTTTGGCACCTTCATCATTGCTCTGCCCCACTTCATCATTGGACGGTAAGTAAAAAAAAAAAATAAAAAAAAAAAAAAGCTTATTCTTTGTCAGAAGTGAATGTTGAAATCCACAACCTTCTCACCTTGTCATTCTATTGGTGGGGAAGTTCTTGTTTTTACAGTTGTTTCTGTCATTTCCTCTTTCTTGCAAGTTTTGTGAATTACTTTTATTAAAATACTTGCAGCAATGTGTGTGAAGTTCATAATGTGGGCGATATGATGATTGCAAAGTTATTCACAAGTTATGTTCAATTATTTTCTTTTTTAATTTTATTTAACTACTGGAGACAGGCACTAGCCCTCCAGGGACCCTGCTAGAATAGACAATCTTTGACAAAAATTGTTGAATTAAGTTCATTCAACCAAGAAGTTGGTTTCTGAAATGTAAAATAAAAAAAACTATAAAACAGAAAATTATTCCCAAAAAAGTAATTTATCTGTTTTAATTTATATCATGTTAAAAAAACAAAATATTAAAATTGATTAGTGGCCTTCTCAATAATTATTGAACACATATCTATTGACATTACAGCAATCAAATCCTTAACATAAATGCTTGCTTCACTGTTATGTTGACAAATTATCTTTGAAGATGAACTCCAGGTTTTTGATGCTAGAAGGCTTTACCATCACCCGACTCTTTAGATTCTCTGTTGGGTTAAAAGCTGGAATCCGGCTGGATCTCTAAAAAAAAAAATGGTCAGCGTCATTTTCAATGATAAGAAACATGCTGATAAAATAAAAGGAAATACTTTAAATCTGAATCAGTCTATTAATAATTGCCCTTGACCTGCTGATATCTTTGTGCCCAGCTATGAGTTTGAAACGTCAGTGAGATGGGTGGTGAACTCCACGCACAACTCATCTCCCTGTCAGGGAGATTCACCGGGAGACCAACCTGGTATGTCACCTCAAGTGCCGTCCACAGGTGGGTTTACAAAAAAATAAATAAATAAATACAAGCAAAGCACACAAAGGCTATATGATAATTTAGCTATATCTCACTCCAGGCTGCGAAGGCGAGTCCAACTTATCAATGTGGATATACGTGCTTCTGGGGAATGTCTTGCGGGGGATTGGGGAGACACCCGTTCAGCCCCTGGGGATCTCTTACATAGATGACTTTGCTACAGAAGAAAATGCTGCACTTTACATTGGTGAGAAAAGCTTCATTGTATACTTACTGGGACAAACATGTTTTTCAATGCTTTAAATACATCACTGTTTATTCTGTGGTAAGCAACAACAACAACAAAAATCCTAAAAGTGAACAATGTTCACTTTGAAGCGTAGCACCTTTGCTCCAAAAACACCATGTTTGCAGAAAGCTTTTCCATGTGCAGCAGTGTTTTTTTTTTATTTCCAAGAATATGAGCAAAGCGATAAATCTCTCATTTGTTCTACGGCAGGAGATTATGCGTATTACTGAAAAAGAACATCCTGAGTCAGCAGATGTTTTCCACTCAAATTAGGATTTGACAAAAGGGTTTAACCTTATTGTACATGTACAGTAATCTTATATGTGTAAAAACAATATTTTTGTTCAAACATTTTTCTCAGTTCAGTGCAGTTATGAGGAGTTTTTCTATTTTTTTAATAACCTAGGCTGTGTGCAGACCATTTCAGTTGTTGGGCCCGTGTTTGGATACCTGCTGGGCTCCCTTTGTGCCAAGATTTACGTGGACATTGGGTTTGTGAAGATGGGTGAGTATAAGCACTTTTTTCAGATCATCCAGAGTGTAGTAAACTTTATCAGGTAATACAGTACGATTCAAAAGTAATTAGATCTCTTGCCTTTTTTCACTTTTCAGCCAAATAGGACTTTATTTTAGCTAGACATTATGTGATAGACCAACACAAAGGGAAGAAACATGATTTTTTCTTTTTTCATTATTTTTCAAAAGAATATGAAGTGTTGTCTTTATCTGTATTCATCCCTTTTACTCAATACAGATTCTACTTATGTATAATTTATTGAGTATAAACAGAGCCGTTCTTTGAAGGTCTCAGAGGTTTTTAGAAAACATTTGGTAACAATCAGGCATCTCAGGGTCAAAGTTTAAATCAGAGTTAGGTTTCAAACAACTCTCAGAGCAATCAATCTCAACATGAAAATAGGGGTAGGCATTTATTGTATAATTTATTATTATGAAAAATGTCTTATGATGCTCTGAATATTGATTTATTAGACTAAAAGAACGACAGTACTGTCAACATTGTTTTTACTGTTTTCTTCAATGAGGGTTTCATGAAAGCATCATTAAATTGAACAATATGGCTTGATGCAGTAACAATAGACAGTTCAATGATAAGAATCACACTTCTTAACTGTTCTTAGTTGTAAGCCATTTTAAATTTACTGTTTGCCCATTTGACGTAAAGCCATCTTATACTTATTAGGAACAAGTTTGTCATGTTACTATTGTAGCACCCCACTAAAGGCTGGGCCTTTTTCTGAACATATGCTTTGTCATATCTACTACCGACTTTTATCCCAAAGGTCGGTAGTAGACTTGTCAAAGATCTACCCCTTGTTTGTATTGGAAAACACTCTGTAGAATGGAATAGGAAGACAAAAATGCACATTTACATGTTGTTTACATGGAGCTATGAATGCTGAGAAATTACTGTCCGACGTAGTAAGCATGGGTTGCATGCTAGCACTGTTGCTTTGTAGCAAGAAGGTCCTGGATTTAAAATCCCAGCAACATGGAGTTTGCATGTTCTCCATGTATGATTTTTTTCTGGCTTACTTCCACAATCCAAAAGCATGACATTTAAAGAAATGTATCTGCCTAAATTGGGTAGTGTGGACATGTGTACGATCATGCACGCATGATCGTACGATCATGCACGCATGACCTGTCCAAGGTGTACCTTGCCTCTTGCTGGAGATAGAAACTGGTCCTCCTGTAGCTCTGTCAGGCTTAGAGGGTCTAGATAATGGAGGGCTGGATGGCTGTTATTAGCATATCTGACCTTGTTGCACCATTACTGGCCATCACTGGGGAGGTGAAAAAGATCCTATCATCCATCAAACCAATGCATATAGTTATCAAATCCAGCAGTGGGTGGAGTACGCACAATTCAGAATTGTGAACAGGTGTACAGAATCAATGCCTGTCAGCTGATAAGCCGACCTGGAAGACAAAGCTCTCTGACAGGCAACAATCAAATAGAGTGCAGTCAGGAGGTATATTGAAGAGGGTAGAAAGACAGGTGCAACAGTGATAAAAAGAAAACCCAGCTTTTTTCTAAAACTTCCTAATCCTGTAAAGGATCTTGAATGGAAAGCAGTCAGCAGCAAAGAGTGCATTAAATCAATGTCAGCACTTCAAACTGTAATGAAATGTTTACAATGTGAACAAAAGACTAAGGCTCTAAAGATTCAAGACTACTTTATTTATTTTTTGAAACTGTTTATGAAACTCTTCTGAAAATCAAAGCATAATTTGTGAACTGAGATGTTAGAAAGTCCGGGGAATGAAGAAAAGTTTTGCTAAATAAAAATACAGTGATTTGAATCGAGAAAAACAACCCTTACTTAAAACTGAAAATGACATGAAGTTGAGTTTTCAGGGTCAATATGCACTCAGGTAACAACACTTAGATGAAAAGATGAGTATTAAGTGCAAAGGCTTGGAAAAGCTTTTCTGACAACCAGTATCATTTAATTTAACATAACATACAGAATCTTTGCGGCTCTTTGTTGTAACGAGGCCATCAATGAGACGCGTTTTGTGCTTACAAAGGATTTAAGCTCTGTTTGTTGGTTACCTAAGCATCAGAGACAGAAATCTAACATAATTACTACGATACGCAATGACTCCAAAGATCGGTACTTTTTACATATTAAAATTAAAATTAAGAAATTTTTTCAAAACCAGATTCCGTAATGATATGCTGTAGTAATGCAGTGATATGAAAAAGTGTTTGCCGCTTTCCTGATTTTATTTTTTTGGCATGTTTGTTTAGAACAGCTGTTCATTGTTAAGGGGAAAAAAAAAAAAACACGACCTTGTGTGAAATGATGATTTCCTCCTAAACCTACTCACTGGTTAGATCATCCTTTGCGGCAACAACTGTAATCAAACATTTCTGAAAACACTAAGTCTTTTCCTGCCCAGTGGAGAAATTTCGGTACGCTCATCTTTGTAGAATTATGTTAATTCAGCCACACTGGAGGGTTTTCCAGCCTGAACTGCCTTTATAAAACTATCCCAGATGGGATTCAAGCCAGGACTTTGACTTGGCCACTCCAATGTTTTCATTTTGTTTTTCTTCATCCATTGAGTGGTGAGCTTATTGTAATGTTTTTGATCATTGTGCTGCTACAAAATGCAGTTTAATTTCAGCTTGAAGTCACCAACAAATGGTCCGGCATTCTCCTCAACAGTGACTTTAGATAAGCATTTATTGCTGTTCGTCAATCTGGGAAAGGGTGATGGGTCATTTTCAAAGCATTTCAAATGGATCATGCTGCTCTGAGAGTATCATTCAAAGATATTAATCTTGGAGTCTTTACTGCAAATCCAAATGAATGTTGCAAATAAGACTGGGCAAATGAAAAAACCTATCAAAAACTGATAGTAAAGGATTATGTTTTTGATTTAAAACAGTTTTAATTTTGTAAAATTTTGTCATATGTGTGTGAAGATGTGCAAAAAGGTTCAGAGTTCAACAGGTTTCAGAAAGTTGTTTAAACACAGGACACCTTATTATTTAATATGCATAACTCTGCGCAATGAGTTTCTTAAAATGTGTTGAGCTAAAATCATTTAATTTCTTTGTATGCCTTTTTACGCTGTGTTTCTCCAACATAGACACCATCACCATTACACCAGCAGATGCCCGATGGGTGGGTGCCTGGTGGCTGGGCTACCTCATAGCTGGGGTCATAACTTTGCTCTCTGCCATCCCGTTCTGGTTTCTGCCCCGATCTCTGCCCACAGCTGGTTCTAGGGTCCGAAAGATGGGCACTCAGGAGGAAGCAAGTTTCATCAAGGACACTCCCCATCCTAAGCACAAGTATCAAGCAGAGGAGCACAGCAGTTTTGTAGAAATGGCTAAAGGTGATGATGGGTAGATTGTTTTGCTATTTTGCCAACACCTGAAAATGTTAAACTTCTCCAATCAGCTGCTTTCCCCATGTTGTTGTTAATCCACCTATTACATACTTTTGTCAATAATTAGATCTGCTTCTTTACAGACTTTATTCCAACCCTGCGAACTCTTCTTGGACACCCCGTGTATGTGATCTACTTGTGTGTGGTCGTCATCCAGCTCAACTCCCTCATAGGCATGGTCACGTACAAGCCCAAGTACATCGAGCAGCATTTCAGGCAGTCTGCCTCCAAGGCGAACTTTCTCATGGGTATGGTGTATGTACTAAAACATTGTCAGTTCATTGCAATTGGATAAACATAACTGAGAAGGAAAGTACATCAGCGACCTGTTCCTTGTCAGTGATCATCTGCTTAAAAGCTCCACCCACTCAATGCATTCTGGTCCCTGCTCTCACTCCCTGTGTTCTCCTGTAAGTCTTTGTTTCATCGTTTTTTGTTTTTTTTATTGCATTCTCGCTATCAACTCGCCGCCTCTGTTTGTCTACATTTGGGTCCCATCAACAACCAAACATATTGACAGAAGAAACCAGCCAGCAAGAATCAGCAGATTTAATTTTTGCAGAAATGGATTATTTAAGAACAACTGATAGGCTTTACATCGACACTGTGGCCAAGCACTGTTCAGCTGACAGGTGCTTAAATGTAGCGGTTGATTGCCTTTAAGCCCTTAATGACTGGACTCCTCACTAATCCTCCTTGGGCTTTGTGGAGCTGTTGGGGGTGAGGGGTGCAACCTGGTCTGTCAGATAGAGTTGGCTGAAATATACTTCAATCCACTTTGGTTACATCAGCTGCCAGTCTGCCTTGCATCCGTGTCAGCACCAGTTTCTATTCCTGCTGCTGCTTCGTCCTCCAACACTGATGCCACCACCGCAAAGACGCCTCCACCACTTCTCCTGGGGATCTGGCTGTCACCTCTATTCCAGGCTTCTCTGGGAAGTCAGACTGGGGCCTCCACTACTCATCCACATCAGTTGTGTCATCAACCTTTTGACCAACAGCTTGCACTACACTTTACAACCTTAAAATCTGCTCTTTGCCCCTGAAAACCAGCAGCTTTCACTAGTTGCATGTCTGTTGGCAGTAGCAGCAATTCTTCTGTCAGCAGTGGCCTTTGCATCCACTGCAGCAAAACCAGCTGTCCCTGCAGAACCTAGCTCTTGGGTACCACACTGCAGAGTTCCATCATGGGTCTTTTACATCTGCAAAACTTCTCCGTGGATGCCTGGAGCTTCTGTCATCTTCCCCAGAACCAGAGTTACTTTGTGGGTCGTCTTGCCCAGCTCCTGAACCTTGGCTTGGGTCCCAGTAAGCTGTCATCTCCAGGAATCCTCATGGGGACTTTGCTGTCATCTGGTTTACCTCAAAGGTCTTTCAGCTGCTTGACTCCAGAGATTCAGAAGCTCTGCTGATCTGCGGGCTCCAAGGTTTTCTGTCGTCTCAAGACTCCTGACTCCGGGCATCGAGGTTTCTATTCCTGTAGACCCTCTCCAATACCAGCCACCAAGCTCCAAGTTCCTGTACGGCTGACCTCTGGAACCTCTACATCAGGAGTGTCAAACTCCAGTCCTCAAGGGCTGGTGTCCTGCAACTTTTAGATGTGCCTCTGCTGCATCACACCTGAAGAGAATAATTAGGTCATTAGCAGGTCTCTGGAGATCTTACACAAGTAGGAGGTAATTAAGCCATTTCATTCCAGTGTTTTGTACCTGTGGCACATCTAAACACTGTAGGACACCAACTCCTGAGGACTGGAGTTTGACATCTGTGCTCTACATCATTGACGCTGATTATGATGACAGACCATCATAATCAATGACCTCCACGGTTCCTGCATCTTCATAGAAATACTCCAGACTCCAGGATTCTTTGTAGGCTAGCAACCTACTTTGTTGGGTTCCTCAGAACCACATCCTTTATGTGCTTATAACTTGTCTCTACCAGAACTCTAGGTTTTGCTTATTTTATTACTTTCCCATTTTTCCAAGGCAACACCAGGATTTTTTTTTTTTTTGGGGGGGTTAGTGTTCTTCATTAGTTTTCTGTTGCCATAGTTACTCTATTAGAATTGTACTAGCAGTGTTTCCTCCATGCTCCTTTATGTCATTTCTCTCTCTCTCTCCCTTCCTCAGCCTTCTTATCTGGTCTGTCTCACTTGCACCTGGTTGTCAGTCTGCCACCTGTTGCTTATCAATAATCAAACTCCTCTGTTTAAAAGCTCCACTTAATTACCGTTGGATTCTTTTGGTATCTTCTCACCATCAACTTGCTTCATCAGTACTCATTCTGACTTGTTTGTAACTTCTGCAGTTGTTATAAGCTCATACAGTTGGCTCAACACCAAGGACAACATGTTAAAAGCTGGTCACTAATTAAAAGTGTGTTATTGCTGTAAATTCAATGAAGGCTATGAACAAATTTTTTTTTTAAATGAAACTGATTTCAAACCTGAATTTCTCAGAGGAATTCATTATTTTGACCTTAGCTGTGAATTATAATTCATCCTACCAGCAGCCCTGACAGCTACACTTCCAGCTTTCTGAATATGAGAACTGCTCTTCACATGAAATGAAATACTTAATGAAGTTCAGAGAATAAAATGAAAATATCTAGGCTCATCTGGTCTCATTAAGGGAGATGACTGCGCTGCCCGAACTGGATGCATATGAAAGAGAATCAAAAATCAGTAACCATGGTTAATGACGCGAGCCGATCAAAGACAGTCTCTTTGCTCTCATGTTAAATGGAGGTATCAGAGCATAAAATAAAAAGCAGCCATAAAAAAAGCTCTTTTTTTATGGCTGCTTGTGAAGTTTTCTACTAAAAGTGCCTCAAAAATAACTTGCATTCTTGTGCTGACTTCTGTCCAAAATCACCATTAATCTTGTTTTGAAATTTCACATTGAAGTAATAATTGCTCATTATTTTCAGGTGTGATCAATATCCCTGCTGTGGCACTGGGGATGTTTTCCGGCGGTCTGCTGATGAAGAGGCTGAAACTGAACATCATGGGAGCAGCAAAGTTTGCGTTTTGCACCTCCTTCATTGGATATGTCCTGTCAATGCTCTTTTTCACAATGAGCTGTGAGAACGCCAAAGTAGCCGGAGTGACAGTATCATACAGCAAGTAAGTCTCAATTATATCAGCACATACTCTACATCCTGAGAGGAGTAACTAGTGGTCAGAATTATTAGTAACACCCAGCTGCACTCTTAACATTTCACCTGATGAACTCACTCAAAACACTTTATATTTCCATGGAAATTACCTTTATAAAAATAATAATTTTAATCATAAAACACTTTCATACTAAACGCTGAACTGTTGCAAGGACTACCGATATTCCAAAAGGAAGAGAAAATCTCCACAAAGTTTGATCAGTGGATATTATTGATGTGTGGAATTGGAAGAAACATAAAAATAAATAAAATGATATGGCCAAAATTAAAAGCCCTCCTCTGCTCTCTTTACTTCCAAGGTAAATCTGACAATTCATTTGTCTTTAAAAACATACCTAAGCATGAAATTAACTTTCACACCTGTCTTAAATAATCAGCGTTGGACTTTATATCAAAACAACAAAAATATACATCTCATTACAGAGGCTAATAATTCTCACCTTAGTTGTAGGTCAAGCATTCAAGTGAAATGGGAAGCTGTGGTTTTAACAAAACCTAGTTTCTGTGGCTTGGATTTATTTAGGCAAATCAACTATGTGCTGTTTAAATGTCTCCTTTAACACCTATTAACCTATTACAGCTACGTTTAGAATACAATGGGTCATACTTTATAGAGTTAATTCATCAATTAAAAGGAACTACAATGGCTTTATCTAACCTTTGGCTCAGCAGTGACCACTGGATGTTGTCTCTTGAGCTGTTCATCATGCAATGTTTGTGTTATAACACAAAATGAAAAAAATCCTCAGAAATGTCAGAATACTATGTCCTTTGAAAGCTTTTGTAAACTGGGTCTTCTGACAGTGAAGCTGAGGCTTTATCTGCAGTGTGTGCTTTGAAAATTTTGCTCAAACAAAAGTAACCACTGACTGGAGCTAAGCCTAAGATGCACAGAGAAACACACGATTCCAAAAAACTCTGACATTGATGGATTAGTATCGTCAGTGTCATTGATTTGGCAATTTAGTAATTGTTCTGTTTAGTTTGTAACATTGTCTTTCTGTTCTCTGTCTTCCAGTGTGGATAGTGTATCCTATGACAAACACTCACTTTACATGCCCTGCAACTCGGATTGCTTTTGTTCATCGAGTGAGTGGGACCCAGTCTGTGGACAAAATGGCATCTCCTATGTCTCTCCTTGTCTGGCTGGCTGCAATACTTCTACAGGCTCGGGGAAAAACACAGTATGTTTGCACGCTACTTATGTGGTATTGCATGTAGAGCACCTTTAGGTGCGTTTTACTTATAACTCTATCTGCAAGTATAGGTTTTCAAAGGAACAAAACAGAAAGCTGTACTTTGTACTCTATATTTTTATTTAGCCTGTATTTTTGAGACTATGTATGCACATATGTGTTTGTCCTGCTTTATGTGCAACTGTGTGTGTCTCTCCAGGTCTTCTCTAACTGTAGCTGTGTCGGTGTGACTGGTAACTTTACGGCCGGAACGGGTCAGTGCCTCAACAAGGAGGACTGCGACAGGATGTTTCCGTACTTCCTAGCGCTCTCTGTCATAACTTCCTTCATCATCTCGCTTGGTGGGACTCCAGGATACATGTTTCTCATCAGGTCAGCTATATGTTTATAGTCCAATGGCGAAACACATACAGTTACTAATTGTGGTTACAGTTGATTGCACAGTTGACTTGCAGTAAGAATGTCCTGGGATTAAATCCGATCTGGACTCTTGTCTGCGTGGTGTTTTGCATGTTCTTCCGATCCATGTGTGGGTTCTGTCTGGGTATTCTGACTTCTTCCTATAGTCCAAATACACGACTGTTAGATTATCTGGTTTTGTTAGATTGTCTTTAGGGAAGAGTATGTATATTCTGCCTATTGCCCAGTGTGTGCTGAAAATACAAATTATTTATTTATATTTTTTATTTTTTATTTATTATTTTTATTACTGTGCCCTACACATACATGTGTGGTTGCGAGCGTAATTGTGTACATAAGGTTTCCCCCATAAGAAAAAAGCATTTGTGCCTGACCCCCAATGACCTGAGGAAGATCAGAGCCACAGACATCCAGACACCCCCTGAACATGCAGCCCTGGTTATTAGAATACCCCAGTATTGTGGAAAACAAAAAGAATCACACAATGTTAGTAGATAAATATGGAATCAGAGTAAATTGTATTTTGCAGATAGATTTCTGCATGTAAAATTTATTTCTTGTAAAAGTTAAAGTTGCTATTACATTGAGCTGATCGACACGAAAGATGGCCACACTAATAAGAGTGCTATTAGTGACAAGAATTAAAAAGTGCTCCAAATCGCAGCTTTTGAAGTAGGAAAATCAGCATAAATTTTGGCAACAAATGCTGGATGTTCCCAAGCTACCATGAACGCTAGAGGAGGTGCAAAAAAAGTTCTGTTTGTAATTTTGCTGGGTTAATAATTTGATGCTTTGTTGTACCTTTAAGCACTGAGTAGTTCTGTTTTTTTTTTCTTCTGTACACGACTTGATTTGAAAAGGAAAAACATAAAGAAAAGCTGTATAATTTTTAAAATGCTTTTTATGACATCTGCAGCCTATCTGTGGTTTGTACAAAACACTGTATCATTACATTTTCAGTTATCGTACAGAAAATGTGCCATTATTTTACTTCAAGGCTCACTTTTTTTTGCGGTACATTCAGCCACGATTCAATTATTTATCTCTTATTGCATTCTATTTATTATGCAGAAAAAGAGAAGATCTGGCCTTTGTCATGACATTATGTAATAAGCAGCAAACCGCAGCCACTGAGATACTGAGCTACTTTCTGCCTGGTATCTTGTTTGGCATAATCTAAATCTAACAGAATATTATTTTAATCATCCAGTCTGTACACAGTTTCCAGTAACTGCTTTATTCATTCAACCTTCATAACGAACTTTCATAATTGTTCTTTGATTCACTCGCAATACGTCTTTATGTTGTTTGTCTCTGCACATTTAATCTACTTTTAAATATGAACATCACTGAAGTATCTGGACTTCAGCATAAATAATAATAATAACAAAAGATTCAGTCATATTTGAAGTGCTAGTAACTGGGATAGCAATATGTTTCTATTCCGTTAGAATGAGAGTTTTGATTTAACATAAATGCACCTCATATATTTCTGTTGATTAGATATCACCAAAGCCTAAGTTGTCCTCTGCAGAGAAACAATGATTCCATCTAGTGTTGGGGTTTCATTGTGTGAAGAGCTGAGCCCCAGGTCAACATATAAGCATCTCTAATAATAATCGCAGGTTCTGCGATTATTAGTACTGCTGCCAAGTTTTACCCTGATCTGAATCTGTAAAAAAAAAAAAATCTATGTTGCTGATTTACTGAGGATGAGGAAGAATCAACTGGCTTTTGGCTGCCCACATCTGCATTTCTCTCCGCTCCACCCATGAATTAGTCAGACTGAGTGTCCCTGCAGTTAACTGGCTTTCACAGATTAGACCCATTAATGTTTGTTCTCCCTCTATTTTACTGCTTGGTCTTGACTGCGAGCCAGGTATGATTTAGTGATTTGTACACAGCCCCAGGGGTGTTATTTCACAAAGTTTGCTCATAAGTCAACCTTTAAAAAGTCACTGTTTTTACCACATACAGATGTGTTTTGATGGCTAACTCTGTTACCAGGCTCACATCTGTTTAGCTGCCTCTGTGCTAGCTCTCTCCAGTGCCACTTCCTTTAGATCAACCTCAGTACTTCTACCAAAGTTAAACATAATCTCTATTACACCACTATTGTCTACATTTGTTACACACAATTCTATCATACATTAGACAGTAAGCTTCTTCAAAGTTATTGTCAAAAATGACAAATCCTTTAACTGAAAACTCTTTTCATTTAATATTCAAACATCATCAAGTCTGATTTTCTGTAAAATCAAACAGGAATCATTATCATCTGAATTATTTGTAATCAAAATCATAGATAATCACTTCTGTAAGAGAAAACAGACAATGTTCAAACATGCCTTTTGTCTTTGGGCTTGCATTATTATTATACCCTAACCCTATCCTCATCTATTTTGATGGATGACATAAATTATTAAAATTAAATTCTTTAACTTATGAATTTATGAAGACTGCGGTGAGTTAGCGCACATATGGACTAGTTTATCAATTTAATTTAATTAGCAGTATTTTTCCTTCTATTAACATCAAAGCAGTAAGATGATGGTTGTAGGAAACCATTTTGTTTTTGAAAAGTGTTTTTTTCCATGTGGGTTTTAAAAAGGTTTTTATTTGCCTTATTTAATCACACAGTAAATATTCAAATAGGTTTAATGTTTTGTTTTTATACAAAACTATCAAGATCAACAGAAGACAAATTCTAGCCGACATGACTACCACAATAACATAAACATATCTATCAAAACACTGCAGTCTTTTCAAGTTTAGAATCACATTATTATTAAGAGAACCGAATTGTGAAAAACTACTATTGAGTAAATTGAAAAAAATTAGGGAAGAAAAGCAGTCAGGTTTGAGATAAATTCATACAATCTGCAGATAATTCTAAAATATGAATGATTTTTCTTTAGTGCATTGCTACTATTAGTAGCTTTTAGCAATTAGAAGTATAGGACATGGTCATAAAATCCATAAAGCATAATGGGAGAGCTGGTTCTTTTGCTGTATTGTAGAAGTTGTGTTGTACCCAACATTGTTCAGTCCTCAACCCTAAAGAAAAAATGTGGATATTTTAAATGTATGACTGTCAGGACACTCTTATTAGAGAGATCTATGATCTCAGGGAATTTTGTTTTGTTTAAATAAAGGCTGAAGAATGGAAAAGCAGTGTCACTAACTAGGATGACACTGAAACAAATATTGAGCAGGAAATTTAACAGACTTGAGCACCTCCATGTGGCCTAGAACTGGTCTTGAAATCCTTTGCAGAAACTCTCTTTAATTTCTCTACACCTAGTCTTGATTTCTTTCCTACTATGTATTTAGTTAGCACACTTCAAGAAAGCTGTTAAATCTTCAGCTTTTATTGAGATGTTAATGCCTCCTGGGGGCAAATGATTTTTGTCTTAATTCTATTGAGCAGGAGGGGAGTACCGAGGTTTTGACAAGATAACTTTTCACTTTAGGTTTACTTTTATTTATTTTTTTCAGATGACACAACAATCCTGGTTGTGCATTTTTGCAAACTTGAGCTTCAACTTAAGTAATTTTAGAATCTGATAAAGGCCAGATCATATATTTGTTCTAATATTTCAATCCCTTAAAGAAAAAGGGTGTGTGTCTTTTGGTTTTTTTTTTTACCGGTCTTTGACTTAAGATTTTAAAATATATAATGTTTGCATTGTTCATTTGTAACTAGTGTCAATCTGGGCACATGTTATGAAATCTTATGCACCATGTAGTCTCTGCTGGCTTACTCCCAACTTTTAAAGAAAAAAAAAAAAAGACTTGCCATAAGCCTCTTCTTTTTAACCATCGTCACATGGCAATGTCTGTATCAGAGAATCGAAATAGCTTTTGGAAGATTACAGATGAAAATCTGGAATTTAAAGAATTGATACTACCTTGTGTAATTTTTTTTCCTTTAAACTTATGTTCAGATAAATTCAAAGGAATAATTTTGTCATGACCTATGTAGAAAACAAACATGCCATATGTTACAACTTGTCATAGGAAAGCAGTTTTTCTAGGAAAAATGCAGGATTTTCTTTACTCTCAAGTGTAAAAAATTTGCTTTTCTGTTTTATTCTAGCTGAGTTGAATCAGACACTGTTCATGTTTTCAAGAGCATTTTTTAAAATCTGTTACAAAAAAAGTACATTTTTATTTACAGTTAAAGAAAAATGACTATTTTGGTTTTTGCTTTCAGATTCTCTATTACGTATCATTTGTTTGAAAATGGCACATACAGTAGGTAGAATTTTAGTTTTGCAGAGTGCAAATTTATAAAATTCTGTACAATTTGGTAAAACTGCAACCAGTATTTAGCGAACGCTTCCATATAATCCTGCATAAATAGCCATAGTGGTATACAGTCTCCACCTTGGTTGGCTGGTGGTTTGAATCCAATTTGTGCAGTCAACATGTTAAAGGAGTTAGATTGGAACTCAAGATAAAAATATTCTGCATGTTCTGTTGCTTACAAATGTTTTTTGTTCCTTTATCTAAAAGACACTTAATTGTTCTTTACACAGGTGCATAAAACCACAATTGAAATCTCTGGCACTTGGTTTTCATGCTTTGGCAACTCGTACACTTGGTAAGTTTTCTTCGAAGAAGTGGTAAAGTCACTCACTTTAAGGTGAACTTACTTGGCGTTGAACCTTCCAAAGGATGTTTTCATTCTTGTTTCTTACAATGCCATAAAAGGTAAACGTCTGAATTGTGGAGTAACGTTAACCGTTCTGAACAGTTCTGCCTCAGTTCTCTTGGACGCCATTCTAAACCCCTTTTATTGCCTTGTGGTTCCACAGCAGGGATCCCAGCACCCATCTACTTTGGAGCAATTATAGACACCACATGCCTAAAATGGGGTCAGAAAAGATGTGGAGGCCTTGGAGCTTGCAGAATCTACAATACCTCCGCCTACAGGTAGTGGGTGTGCACATTCACTTTTCATACAAATGAATCATTTCAGTTCACACAGCTTAAAATGAAATAATTTACAACCGCACTTCACGTTCCACAATAAGAACTTATTTAAAATCATTCATATTTTTTTTCATCCTGAAAGTCTTTTCATACAACTTCTAAAATGTTGCTGATGCATCATGTACATGCATTATATCATGACAATCTGGTATCTTTCTCCTTGGTGCGTTTTAATAAAACACTAATTTCTTCACTTTCCTCCCCCTCAGGATAGCTTACCTGGGCCTGACTCTGAGCCTACGGACTATCTCCTTCGTCATTTGCATCCCGGGCTTCATCCTGCTCAGCCGACAGCTGAAGGAGGAGGAGAAAAAAAGCGTCCTACACGGGGCCCTAACAAACGGCGGGACCGAACTGGAAGCGCTCAGAAAAGAGGAGTTTGCGGTTTTGAATTCTGATCAAGCCGTGCACACGGCGGACGACAGCACAGACAGGCACACCCAGCTGTGACTGCTGAGAAACAGAAAGGACTCCAAATGTCTGTCTTATAAGAAAGTACATCCAAAGTATGTACCCAGTGATGCACACACAGGTGAATACACATAACCACATATACATATAAATACATACATGCGTACAAGATTTGCAGGGAATCACAATTTCTGTTATCTCATGTCAACCATAAAATCTATAATTGTACCATTGAATGTGTAGTGTTGAGACTCTGGCAGAAATTTAACCCGCCTGACAAATTCATGGAATGTACATTCTGCTGTTTTTCCTCAAAACAATCCGGATTCAAGGCTCAGAATGGAAACGTGACTAGGAAGCGAAGGCCACCACTACAACACTCCAGCTTGTTTTATACACCAGCATCTATTAAGCTGCCTCTGTAGATAGTTATTTTTAATGAGAGTTCTCCCTGTTGCCAGTGTCATTAAACAAAGGAGGAAAAGTGGCCTTAGAAATGAGAGGCACGGCAGGCTTTCAAAGAAATGTTCTTTTTTTTATTTTTTTTTTATTTATTGGTTTTGACGGGTTCTTGGGAGGTTTTTTGAGGGTTTGCGGCTGTTGATGTCATGTTAAGTACACATTATGTGCCTCACTCACTCAACAGTTACCTCTGTGTGCCATCTGTCCTCTTGACTCACATGTGAAGTTATCCATTGAAACTTTTAAGCTGCTGGTCTATAAAATTGCATAGAAAAGTTTTTACATTTTTAAATGTAGCGCAAAATGGACTTTGCCTTTAATCCCCCCCTCCTACAAAGTTCAATTTGATTGTATTTCTGTGTTATGTCCTTATGAAGTATAAATAAAACAAAAAAACCTTTGAAATTCACCACCCCTACAATTTAAACTGTATGTTTTAGCATAACCTGCTTAAAAGACTTTAAGCGATTATGATTTGAATATCCACAATCCCCTCAGTGTGCTCCACAATACAATTCTGCAAAACTTTTTTTTTTTTTAAGAAAATACACCACACTCAAACTCTTTCTAGTTCTCAGAAAGAACTGTGTTAATTATTGTGTTTTAATGATTAGTGTTGCACCAGTTGGTTATTGCTATTCTCCGTGTTGAGTGTTTTCGGGGCACGTGGATAAGTAAAAGTATGTGAAGTGGAACTACAGGGAGTATTTCTGTATGTTTTATATCTTCAGTGATTGTTGAATATGCTCTGTTGGTTAGTTGTTTTCTTTGTACTTTTCTGTGAGATTGAGGTAATTTGTGCCAAAACACTGAATCATTCTGATCTCTCAGGTTTTATTCCCAGATTAAGCTTGTTCTCAATAATCAGAAGCCATTTTTGCAAATTAGAGTCTTTCAAAGTAATATTAGAAACTGTATTTTAAATGTTTTAATGATACTTGAAAATGCACCTAACATTTTATATTAGAAATAATAATAATAATAGAAGAACGCCTAAATTTCATGCCTTAAGTTTGTAAAATCAAAGTATGAAACTCATAATACCAGTACAATGGAAAGGTCTGGTTTATTTTTTAGTCCTAAATCTGAAAAATACAAAACTTATGATTGTAACCTTCTATAAAACATGTCAGAAACTAAAAATCAGGGATTAAAGTGTAACAGTAACCTAAACTTATTTTATATGTCCATATATATACATATTAAGTTCTGGAAACAATTAAGAGACCACTCAAAACAATCAATTTCTCTGATTTTACTTTTTATAGGTATATATTTGAGTAAAATGAGCATTGTTCTTTTATTCTATGAACTTCTAACAACATGTCTCCGAAATTCCAAGCAAAAATGTAGTTGTTTTTTTTTTTGCAGAAAATGAGAAATGATCTAAATCAGTGCTTTCAAAGCTCAAATAATGTAAATAAAACAAGTTCATATTCATTTAGAAACAACAATACTCATGTTTTAACTCAAGAAGAGTTCAGAAATCAAAGTTTGGTGGAACAACCTTGAGGTTTCCAATGGGATTCAATACAGTGGTCTCTTAATTTTTTTTCAGAGTCGTATACAGTATATATACTTTGTGGGCACCCATGAATCACAAAATAAATGTAAAATGCAGTCCAGATATGTTTACAAAAGGTTGGAAACAAATTTGAAGCTCTTTCTCCTACATAATGATTTATTTCTTTTCTAAGTATAGTTAAACATGCATTCACTAGGCTGCTGTTTTCCTACTGGTAATAAAAAATACTCTTGTATCCCTCTGGTTTGGTATTATCCAAACCAAATACTTAAAAATTTTTAGCAGTGTCTTATAATGATTTAGCCAATGTGGTCATTTGTTTCCAATTTACTAAATTAAAAATTGATTTTGTTGTTTATGAGTTTTGGCAAAAAAAAAAAAAAAAAACCCGCTGTAACCTCAATCTGGTTGACAAAGATTTTTGCCTTTTGTTGAAATTGTCCTGGTTTTTTAGCGCTTAAGCTCAGATGGATCTCCCCATTTCGTTGTTTTTATTACATAAACTTTGAAAACTGGTTAAACTCATAGATTGCAAAGTGAAGCAATATCAAAATATTTTGAGCCACTGCTTCTACTGTTCAGATTTGGGCCTAGTATTAGTTCAAACAGAGCAGATTGGCTGTAAGTAATGGGCTCTTGGATCACAGTATTTCCATCCTTTCTTCAGTCATAGGTGGTTTGGACTAATGTTAAAAAGCATTAAAAAAAAATTGTGTGACAAGAGTCTTGTAGGATTAAATTGTGAAAAACGGTGGGAAGATAGAGAAAAGCATAACGGCTATATGCAGGTATGATCTGTGTTTAAGTGTTTTATGTACAATGAGGAAGCTTTGTGTGATTATAATGACCAAATCAGATGCTACAGTGGTGCTGTAGCATCCAATGTTTGGATTCGTTGTTTTTATGGTTGTAATGTAACATTGTCAATTTTTTTTACTAATTACGAAGCAACTGAGTTCAAGGATTTGGAAGTATGGCTCATAATCCTCCTCACGCAATCTAATTATCATTTAAAAGTTTTTATTGATGTCTCAAAAGATTCATCTCAGAGGTCTTTACCATTGTCTATTGAAAGTGTGTTTTTGTCCATGTCGCCTGTTTTGTTGTTAAGGTTCAGTAAGGCAGACGTGGAGTGAGCCGCTCACAGGAAGGATAAACAGTACACCAATAATATATAAAAGGCATTCAGCTGCATTAAAGTAACCAGATTGTAAATAAATTTCCTGGTTTATTTTTGTAAACTGTGAAAGAATATCATAAATGTCAATCAAAAATAAACATTTATTATCAAAAATCACATCATGGTTTTGGTGCTGTTTATGAATGAAAGAACCCAAACAAAGCACAGGATAACCAAACCTATTTTTTATTAAAGCGCAGCTAAAAAAGGCACTTCAACTGAATGTCTTTGTACAAAAGAGAACAACCTGGATAGGTCATACAAACCATGCTGTGAATCACTACCTCAACTTCTTTAGCATGGAGAACGAGGAATCACAGTGACATATGTTAACCAAAATAAGGGCAAGATGCGCAATAAAATAATCATACATTCCTGTTTTGTAAACCATAAGTGTGAAATGCAGTGCAACAACTAAAGAAGTCTAGGAACCCATTAGGGTACAAACACATTAAAAAACACAAATATATTTTGACTTTAGTTATATCCATTCATACTCTTTATTTATCATAAATGGGTGAAAGCTAAGGATGGTGTTTTTTACATTCTACTACATGGCAGAATTATGACTGTGTGAGAGAGAACATTGTAAATGTGAAGATGATTCATTAGAGCCAAAGCCTAAATTTAAGCTTTACCTACAAACAAGCATGTGCATGCTTTATGTTAACATGGAGGTGCAGAAGAGGTAGCTGCATTATGCAATCGTAATATAAAAACGTGTTTGAAACAAAAGCATTTTTTTTTTCCATTACCTTTGAATGCAGCGTTGGATGTCTTTAGCTTTCAGCACATTCAGCACTCTAATTTGTTTAAAGGACTAGAATCAACAGCTTGCACAAGAAATCGCACAACTTAATTTAACTTGTGACATGCTCTGTGATCAAATGATCACCTTATCCTGTATAAAGTGTTTGCTGATTGCTTTCAGAAATTCTTTCAGTTACACTACAGCAAGTGGAAATACAAAGTGATCATTTAACTACAAAAAAAATATTCACCAAATTTTAAACCATCACAACTATTAGTGCAAAGTCTGCTCATCAGCTTTACCAAATGGATGTAACATTTTGCAATGGCTTTCTTGATGATTTGGGAAAGTTTAATTATCACAACTAGTCGTCTTTTTTGTTCCCATCATCATGACGATTCTGGAAAAAAAAAAATTATAAATAACATTATGATACAAGATAAGATTAGATTCAAGCTTCAAAGTTAAACATATGAAACACTTGAATTAAATCTGTCTTATTTTATCTTGATCTATACCAGAAACACCTAAACCATACGTCTTATAGCACATTGGCACCAGGTCAACGATGAAATACAACCTACGATGTGCCTCACAGGATAACATTTTTGCTAGATTAAGTGTGTGTTGCATTAAGTGTGTGTGTATATTGCGGTGACAACTGTAAACCCTCCGTTTGCATCGTCCCGCTGTTTCTAAGTTTAGGATTACCTGAAGCACCTGATGTTCCTTCAGCAGCCTCTCATACTCCCGAGCAAGTCCCTCCATCTGCTTCTTAGTCCCATCTGCCTCTGCCTGAGACTTTTTCAAGGCTACAAAAGATGCAATCACACATAAAAATTAGATCTGTGCTTTCACCTGCTTCAAAAGGCAATACTGAACCTTACTTGTATCAGAGTATAAAAACTATGGAAACAACCTTTGGATTTTGTTCTCCTGGCTATTTGTATTAAGCAGTTAAATTTCATTAGTCACAATGAACTCTTAGCTTAGCCAAAACATATTATCTTCCTTTAAAAAAAATCTACTGTTCTTTATAAGTTCAATTGTTACAAACTCAATGGAAAGGTGTATTTTACTCCTTTGGTTAAATGCGTTTTATTAATAGGTCAAGATATTACATTTTTTATAACCTAACAGACTGGTTGATTCAAGTCATTTAAAAGTAGCTTACAGCTGCTACACATGCAAATAACATGGAAATGACATGAAAACTAACCGTCATTAGAGGACTTCAGCTCTTGTTTCAGCTTGCCCACTTCCGTCCTCAACAGCTCCATGCCCTCTGCTGTTGCCTTTTCACCAACTCCTTCCATCAGCATCTGAAATAAAAGGAAATCCTTCTTTTAACAAAAACAAAGACATCAAACTCAAACACAACTGAGTGACAAAACTGAAAGAAAAAAGAAAGAAGGAAAAACATTCCAAACAATAAGAAATAAAAATCTTTATTTCAGTAGCTGGAAAAAATAAGTGAGGCCTACCCGTTTCAGCTGCTCATTGTCCTTTGTGTACTTCTCCACTGCTTTATTAGCATCATCAGCCTGCATTTGCAGAGCAGCTGTGGTCCCCGACACGGCCGCCAGCTGATTAATTAAAGTGATCACTCGCTTCATAACCCTGAAAACAACAACAGAGGGGACAAAATGGCAGCACTTACTTGAGCACGATTGACAGAGCTAAGACCCTCCTCCCAGCTCTGATTGGTTATTTCGGACTGGGAGCATTTGCCTTTTTCACTGATTATTATATGGCCTGGACATAGCGTTAACAAATAAGTAAAAAACATATTGTCTTATAAGTAAAATGCTGACTGTTCTTTTTTTATGACAGAAGGGTAAAACCAGAGGAGATTACAAGCACACACACACACACACACACACACATGCAAACATACACAGAGTTTCTTTGGAACAATGAAATGTGCAGAAAAAAAAAAAACATATATATATATATATATATATATATATATATATATATATATTGTATATAAATGTCATATCAGAGAAAAACAATTCTTTGTTTTACTCTGAACAAAGAATTGGGTTTAGAGTAAATGAATTTGGAAACTCACAGCCAGAGGAAAACTGAGAAACCAGAGATGTAGAGGTTCCTTTGAGCCCGGAAAAGCTTCATGTGAAGGTGGTCAAACATGTTTGGTTGCACTTTAGTATCTGTGCCAATTTCTTTACTTGAGTATTTTCTGACCTCTCGTACGGCATCTAAAGAATGACAAAAAGAACTGGGAATCTGTACATGATATTTAGAGAGAAACTTAAATATTTCTTTTCTGGAATCAAAGTCCAAGGATTTCTGTTTATCAGACATCTGTTCCAAGAATAAAAACAATCCAAAACAAATAAAATAAATACATGAAAAACACTGACTTCTTGGTACTGTTAATATATCTCAAGAAAAATTGCTGAAATAAAGAGTAACTGAAATTTCACGATTATTTCCATATTTCATCAAAATACTTTAATGCACGTGAGTATGGGATTTTTTGTTTATGAGTGCAATATGAAGGTAATATAGGCCAAAATTGTTGGTAGCATGGCGCGGACCAGACATTTACTCTTACCAAGAAAGAGAACAATAAGGACTATGATCATGGTGAGGAAAACTTTGTTCCAGAACCTTGCCATCCAGCTCCAAATTCTTAGCTGGAAAATACTCTGCCATCTGCAAGGGAAAAAAATAAATATTGTTTAGAAACTTATGTCTATTCCTGTATGTTGCAACAGTTTATCAAAGTGATGTTACATTATGCTCAATTACCAAAAAACGTCTAAAAGGGGAAAGTACTCAGCTGAAATTCAGCTTATTTTGAGGATGGCCAAGAAAGGAGTATTAAAAGTACATGTCCTTAATATAAATGCACTGCTTTTCTTGTCTTACTCTATACTCAAAAAATAGAAGTTTTGCATGGAGATGAGTGAAAGCCACAACTTGCAACAGCATGTAATTATTTCATTGGTGCTATTCAAAAAAACTAAATTGAAATACTAGGTATGTGCTTCAAAATAATATGTCACTAATTTGGCCATAAAAAAAAGAAATATCTCTTCCAGGTACTCCCATTCCTACCTTCTGGCTGAAATAAAAGGTATGCAGAGGATGAGAATGACGACAATCTCTGCATAGAGAAAGAGCGCCACAGCAGTCCACTGCAAAGTCATCTTTCAATTCTGAAAATAAAGAAACATAGGTAAGCTTAAGAGGAAATCTTGGCAACCACGTTTAACCAGCTTAACACATTCTTAAACACATTCTTGTGCTAAAGCACAATCTTAGCTAGTTTTGCACAAAACAGAACCTAAATCCCCTGTTTGCAATTCACAGAACTTTAACTTGCAGGTGTTGCTTTCGGATACAAATGAGAAAAAAGGTTTTATATGAAATAAGAGCAGATTCCAAAGTGTTTTAAAATGAGCTATTTTTTGCAGTGAAACCACGTTTTCCTATCTCACAAATCTATCTAACCTACTTACTGCTTAGGCTAGTGCTACTGTTAACAAGGAAATGACGCCACGAATAGAAGTTAGATTTGCAGTAAATGCATAAATGCAGCATTCGGGTTGTATTTCGCTTTTACTTACCAGTAAATCGTCAAAAAGCTAAAACTGAGGGGGAGTTTCTTCATAGAGTAAAGTTTGTCTTCCTGTTTTACCTCTTCCTGCTTCAGCTTCAATCACACTGATAAGTACGCTTTGGCTTTCCTGCCTCGCAGAAACGACACGTCAGCGGGTCCGCCATATTTGGAGTGGCATATTTGCTATGTTTTGATTTTTTTTTTTAAACAAAAGCTTTGTTTGGAAACTGTAGCATTTTTTAAATGAAAAGAGACACCAAACTTTAGAATCAACTAATTTCAGCTCATTTGTATACAATAACATAGGTTCATTAATCATATAGAGAACATTATGTAAATAAAATCGGTTGTTCAATACAAAATGCTTTTTTTTTTCCTATGGAAACTTATGTCACATCCTGTAGATCTATGACGTAGATATGTATACTATACATACTATACATATCTACATATATGTGGATATAAATATAGATATTTATATCTACATCACAGTATTTTTTAGAATTTGAATGTAGGTTCTCTGTGATAATTTTGTCACTTTGTTTTCTTTTTGGTGTCAACATTTGCAAACACAAAAACGCAACAAGTTTACCAGCTTCACAGTGTATAATTACTGTATGTGGGCTGCATACTTATATAATGTATAAGCTGTTAATAGCGTATTTCATTTGAGATGCTAAGCTTTCAAAATAATTACTCTTTAAGACGAAAAATGAAAGTGCCAACATTCAAATACTCTATGTAACTAATTAGTACAATATTTGAATGTACGTAATTAGTAGGTACGTTAGCGCATACTAACACGTGATTGGCTCAGCTGGTCATTGGTCACGCGACCCCCCTGTGGCGAAGTCAAACTCCGAATGACATGTCACAGATTGACCGTCTGAACTAGTCTTTGAATGTAGGCCCCCTGCAATTATTTGGTCAATAATCATTTTCTTTGTCTTGCAAGTAAATGCTTGTAAACACAAAACCCATGAAAGATAGGTTATCCTTTCTTAAATCGACAAGTTTTGCTATGCAGAGTACAGGGAACATTTTTTAGTGTCGGGTCTTTATTTAAAGGCCTGCTTGTTAAATGAGAATAGTCGGTCTGTTTCATGTGATTAAGGTTTAATGGTCACATGACATGTGACATACAGGGTGGGACCTTGTTCTTGCAGAGTTGGGCAATGTGCTGGTTGAAAGACCACCATTTACTAATAATTAATAGAAAACATTTGCACATTTATTCAGGAAAATACCTAAATAAAGACAATAAAAACAAAACTTTAAAATTTTATTCACCATAAAAATAAAAATACAAAGTAAAGTGATGATATTCATTAATGCTCATGTTTCAATATCTTGAACTGTCCCATATGTGTTCTGGAGGTACTCTATTACAGAAGAGGTACTGGACAGGGAATTGAACACCTTTCTCTCAGGCTGGGAGCTGACCCTTTCCAGCATGTAGATAAGATGATGATGGAAGCATGTGAATGGAGTGCCCTGCTCAATGGAAATGTCCACCCAGTCCCATATGCACTGCAGCGGAGTATCCTCATATCCTGCAAACATGGCGGGGTTTGCTAGCAAGCCCCGAGCGGCCATCACACCTGTACAGTAAGGCCCAAATAAGGAAAGCATTAGAAACTAAAGGAAACATGTCGCCACCCATGAATGTATGACGGCTGGTCAAGCAAACATACCATCCACACCAGTAAGCTGGTGAGTAGACTCCACATCACGAAGGTACTTTATGTCTCCATTGGCAATGACAGGAACTGATACACTGTCCTTGATTGTCTTAATGGCATCATAATGAACTGGTTGGTGGCGTTCCTCTGCTGTACGACCGTGGACTGTTATCCACGACACACCAGCTGATTCAGCTTTCTGACACAGATCCACCGTCCTCCTCAAGTCCTTGTGGATCCTGTGGATGCAGAAGTTTCTTTAGAACACAACTGTAAAACAAACTGCTACCTAGCATTAAAGTGGAAAAAGTTTTCACATTTTGTCACGTCACAACCACAGGTGAAAGGAAAATTAAGCAGTTGACAAATTTCTTAACTCTTCAAACAGATATTTGAAGAGTTAAGTTTGACTTTTTGAGTCTACATTTTGTAAAACCCTGTTTGCGTCAATTACATCTTTTGAAGACCGCCTCTTCAAATTTTACACATGACACGATTAAGATCTTTGCCTATTCTTCTGGTTCAAGTGTGCCTGAAAGGGGGGCGCTAGAAATCTTGGGACCCATGACAAAAAATGTTATTTTTCATTTTGTTTTAGTAGATAATTCTGCTATAAATGTGTTCACAATTTTCTCCATGACCTGTTTTGTGTGTCTCCTCATGATGCTATTATAGAACTGAGGTCTTTAAAGAACTGTTGGATTTGCCCTGAGATTAAATAAAATACTGACAGATTATTTGCTAATTAGGTGGGTGATGTAGGGAATTTGCTGCACTGGATCTGAATTAGGGGTAACAGGACATATGAGACTGACTAGAAATGCATGCCACACGTTTCAGTTACAATTTGTAAAAGTAAATAATTAAAACTTTGAAGACCACATATCATTTCTCTTCTGGTTTAGACTGATGCACTACTTTCTGTTGGTTTATCACAAATAATCCCAAGAAAATTAATTAAGCTTTGTGATTGTAGGGGTATGAATACTTTTACAGGGCCCTGTAAAGGTTATATGATCAATGAATTATCCAAGTGTTACAGGGCTTACCTGATCTTGATGGAAGCTGTGTAGTTTGGATTGCCCACCTGGTTTCTGACGTGTCTCACCATGTCTTTGACAAGCTCAGGCTTGTTAATGAGGCATGCACCATAACCAGATGACATAGCCCACCTGAAAACACACCAGATAAACTAATCAAATAATTTGCAAGGTTTAGACATATGCTCAAAGGGCATGGAGTTGAACACATTTGTGCATAATTTTCCCTAGAATATGAATGAGTAGAGCCAAACATTTGTGTTCATTAGATATCAATCACCTAAAATGATAGAAATAAACAGAAGTGAAAGATACACTGGCTCAGGGCTTTTGCCCCCAATGAGCAGCACCTCTGAGGACAGCCACAGTTGAGATCAACTCCATCTGAGAAAGGTGCCACCACGCAAGCTGCATCAGCCAGGGTCTGAGCATCATGGGCAGCAAACTGCACTATGAGGGGTCGATCACCTGAGGAAAAAAAGCTAGTATTTCTACTCTGCCTCTGTTATTACAGAGGTAATAAGTGATATAGAGTGAGAGCACTCACGTTCGTTGGTGGTAAACTCGCTGTCTCTGGCTTTGACAGATCGTAAAAAGTCAGTTGCAACTATCATAGGGGTGAAGCAGATGTCACAGTTGTACTTCCTGACTAGAGACCTGAACGCCAACCTGTGAGAAACAGACATTAGCAGCAACAGACACACCACAAATGGCAACCTTTGGAGATCAAACTGAGTTATCTAATGCAATGCTAGCGACAAAATAATCTTACTTTGAATATCGAACCATAGGGGCGCAGATCTTCAGGACTTTCCCCTGTTCAAACATGTCCATGATGCTGCTGTTAACGCTGCCTGTCTTCATACTTCATGTATAACTTGTTAGCCACACGCTAACAATAGTACACTAACACTACGCTACTAACACTAACACTACGACCTGACATCTATATCATTGGTTTCGTAATAAAGAGAAGGCTTTATTCCGAAGCACTATAATCCTCTCTCAGACGTCCATTGGTGGGAAAACAAATAACCCGGTGTGTGTGGAAAGTGGAAACAACTGAAGAGCCGCGCGCACGCTGGCAGGAAACGAGGGCGTGTGTTTTGACCTCTGAACCGAAACGTCACACAACACAACGTCAGCTTCTTCGTTTTTAAAAAATATTTTTTTTTTTACTTTCATTACTTTCAGTATTAGTATGACTCCCAAAGTAACAAATGATAGTAGAAACATTTAAATAATAAAAAAAAAAACATGAACGTTTTTATTCCGGTTTTACTTCGACGTCACGCTGGCTTCAGGGTCCCTAGGGAAAAATCAGAATTCCTGGTGTACCCCCCAAAAAGTTGGCTAACTTAGGAAACGTGGAGACGAAACCGTAAGTTGAAACATTTGGGAAAAAAATAAACAATGTAATATCAACTTCAATTTTCAAGTCAACTAATCTTTGAATAAATAAATATAATTTCAGCACTCTATACAAAGACCATCACATTTTTAAATTGCAGGAGGGCATGGATTATGCGGAACCTTTTTCCCTACTGAAACGGAAAGAACCGAGGGTGAACAGGCAAAATCAAGACGTGCTTAAAAACTTTTCAACTGAGTCCAGTGCTAAATAATGACAAATGAAATGATCCGAAAACCATGAGGTATTAGTGCCTACAAAAGCAATGATGTACTTCTGGTACATGAATGGTATTAATACACTTATAAATACACATTATGCAAGTAAAAACACAAGAACAGACCTTGCTGGAAAATTACCTTATTGTACCTTCACGGTAAAGCCACAAGAGGGCACTGCAGTTGCACAAGACTGAAAAGATTGGACCAAAAGAAACAAACGTTAAAGCAAATGATCCCGTCTCAAAAAGGAACATATGTATATATATATATATATATATATATTTTTTTTTTTTTTCCCAAATTTTATGCAGGACTGAATATTGGAATTATGGTGTGTGCATTTTAGGAGCACATTCACCCTCAACATATTTCTTGCCAAACATTTAGATTTATCACATCAATAACCTTTTTAAATTCGTGAGCATCTTACCCAAAGTTGAAATAGAAAAAGTTTAACAAGGTTTATTAGTTAAAATTGATATTTAGACAAAGTCTAATATCTAGGAGTAATCACATGATGTTCAAAATAAAAGACAAACTTTCAAATATTGAATAACTGTATTTTATTCAGACATCAACCAAGTGATGGAAATGAATAAGGCACAGGAGGCATTTCAAAATAACATGAATAACAGTGGAAAGAGCATGTTAATTAGTTTTTAAAAACTCAACTCAGAATAAATAAAAATTAAAAAAGAAAAAACAAAAAGTCACACCACAATTAGTAGTGGAATGCAGTAAGCCAGTGATTTATGCTATTAGTGAATACCTAAATACGGTGCCATTTGTGCTGCACGGTTAATTTAAATTTATACACTGGAAACAAACACATCTTCAAAGCATTTACATCACATGAACTGGATGTGCAGATTAATGTTGATAAAAAGGGATGGAAGAGTGCTGCACTACGCCATGTACATTGAAAATATTCTGCAAATAAAAACAGATTAAGAACTTGGAAGTCTAGGAAAAGGATTTCCCCTACACACAATGTGGATCTCATCTATTATCTATGAAGTCCAAGGCAATCTGTTCAACAGCCCTCTCATGTCAAAACTAATTAGACTGACACATAGGCCAATTAAAAGCCCTGTTGCATCTTTAAAAAGGTAATAAATCTTTAAAGACATTAAAATACTTTGAGTGATTGATCAGGTGATAGCGGGTGTGCTAATGGAAACAACTCATCTTGGTGCAAGATGAGTTGAGTTTGTCCCCAGATTAAAAAAAATATCCTCTCACATAATAAAGGAGCACTTAATAGTACTTTCAATAAACTTACCAGGCCATAAATACATAAAAGGCCAACTTTGTAAAAATCAATTCTCATCGTTGCTGTACCAGAGCAGATCCATTCCTATCCACAGTTTTGGATAGCGACTACAAGGAAGATACACAAACACCACAGCAGGTTGGTGGCTAGCATCAACATTAAGTTTCAAAGCAAACACATCCACCTCCTCCCAGAAATAAGCTCCGTTCTCTGATCAAGCAGGACCACAAAAACATCTGATAACAGACTAAAACTTTAAGAGCATTTGGTGGATGTTCAGGTTTCTGCGATGCATTTTAAAAAGCCCAAAGAGGAGGACCTAGCTTGTTTAACTGTGACGACCTCCAGCCCAGAAACCACCACTCTAGTGGGCTAGAAACAAAACAATAGGCCAGAGAAAAGATTACCATGTCTATAGATGTTTCTCTTTGTGACGAGAAACAAAAAAAACACAAAAAAACAAAAAAAACGTGAGCTTGAACTGACTTTCAGTGCAACTTAAGTGGGCAGATCAGGACAGGATGCCCCTTTATCTCCTCCTCCTTCACTGAAGCAGCCTCCTGCTCCCAGCCACCTCCAGCTCCACGCTAGACAAGAAGCGCCTGGACAGTCGATGGGAGTCGTAGTGCAGCTCCGTTATGTAGACCGTGCTAGTTTTCTTGGGGTAGATGATTGTGGTGCTCTGGTAGCGGTTGGGCTGATGGCGGGGCTGGAGGTCCAGCTGGGTCTTGTAGTGACGCCATGTACTGTGCGGTAAAGCCACAATTGTCTGCTGGCAGTGTTGGAGGCCCTGGGCCCTCGGCTGGAGGGCCACGTTTTGGATGAAGTGACGGTCTGAGTCATAGTTCACAAATGACGTGTATCTGGAGATGAGATAAAGTGTGAGTGAACAAGCATCAGAGTTCAATCAACTACTGAACCCGTGTTTCACCAAAAGGTCACAAGCAGTTATCCAGAGTTTATATAAAGTATTAATGGATTTAAATTTTCCCCTAGAGGGTAGCAGCTAATCAGAGCTAAATTAAGAGCAAAGTCCAATTTAAAAGGCCTGAAACAACTCTAGACTTTTTTTTTTTTATGAAAATGTTTTTCGATGAATAATTTAACCTTTATTATAACTAATACATTTTCTCACCAAACTACCCAGTAAAATTTTAAGTACTTTTAAGAGCACTCCACAGGCGAGCATTAGGCCCTGGACGGCATGTATACCAATTATGTCTTGCTCTGATAAGGTCAACCTACCTCAGTTCTTTTGATGGTAACAAATCAAGGGCTATGCCTTCACCAAAGGATAGAGGCTGCAGTTGTGGGAGATTTCCACTTGTTGAAGCTGAAATCTGAAAGAAAGAAAGGAAAAAAAAAAATTCTTATAAATCTACCACATGCATAAATATCAACCCGAGGCATGCGCATCAATAAAGTTTTGCATAATTTTCTGTAGAAAGGCAGTTGGAAGCATATCTGAGAAAAACGGCAGCATGCATCTTGAACTATCCAAAATAGAAGTGGGATAGCATTTATCTAGAATGTAAAATAATAAACTCTCAATTTCACCAGACCAAGTACTTTTAGACAATATTACATAATCAAATGCAGTCCTGACTCCTAAAATATATTTTTTTAGAAAGTGCAACCACTTCCTCCCCCCTCATCCCCTACAAACAGCCCTTTTAATCTAGCTCAAAATCTTTGGCTACAAACTAAATAGCAGCTTTCATTATAACACTAGTCACCTGCCCATTAATTTGGCATGCAAAAAGGAATCGGCAACTCCTAGAGCTACAACTTATATCGGCGGAGTTCTCCTGCCACCCTAAAGATTGTGCCACTCTGGGGGTGAGCCATAATGCCCATGTTAAATATGATCAGTAAACCGGAGTTTGCAAGTATATCCTACTGGTTAAAAGATCCATAAAAATATATACACTTCATCGGGGAAAACAAAACAAAAAAATGCTCTTCAGAGTTCCTCATCTGAACTCTGAGTTTATAACATCAGGTATATTGTGAAGCACAGAAGATATTACATACCAGGGAGGCCCTTCCTTCTTCCTCAGACACCAGGTTCACAGCACCGGCTTTCTCTGCACCCACAGACTGCAGCCAGGCGCTGGGGCTCGGACTCGGGGGTAAACCAGAGTCCGGGCTATCGAGTCCTCTATCAGTCCTGGTGCAGCTCATATCCAGAGGATCTCCGTCGATTACATTTGGCAAATCCAAGCTACCAACCATTTCTGGTCTTAAATTGCAAAAAAATCCAGCTGACGCCGCCTGTGACAGAGAAACTCTTCCAGATCTCGCGTCCCTCGTGTTAGAGCACAAACTTCTTCCCGTTCTGAACGCAGGACTGCAGGCTGGAAATATCATTAACCTGAGGGGGGGTTGGACTCTATCTCCGAACAGCGCCACTGCCTTTCAACTCCCTTCACTTTAATAGTAAAAGCTCACCAGACTCCCCCAGCCTCACGCCAAACCTCGAGTTTAAGTGGGGACGTTCATTTACATCTGTGCAGGAATCAAAGAGACTGCGTTAGACCAGCCACCCGCGGCTGCTCTTCAAACTTCAGGCCCCTCGAAGGGGGGCTTCCACAACCACAAACACAGGAAAGGGAACGCCTTTCCAAGCGCTGATTGGTCGGAAGATAATTGGCAAGAAGAGGCCAGGCCAGGATTTGGGAATTTTTCCAGACCTACATTGAAATTGGACCTTATTAAGCTTAGGTTGATATGCTTTCCTGGTATTGTGCACAGCGTGCAAGTAAAATAACACCCACCCACTTAGTGGGGGGAGGGGGAATCAGTGCAAATGTTTTAATAATCTTGGTTTTGGAGTGTACAAAACCAAGATTGGTAAGAAGCATGGTGAACCTGGAAGAAAAATAAATAGGTGCAGTAAATGAATAGTTTTTTGTTTTTTTTTGTATTGCAGAGACTCTTACACATGATGCATTATCTGACAGCTGATCAGATGTGTATAACCTAATTTCTAAATATTGAACTGTTACGTAAACAAATAACTACCTGCACTTAATCACATGTGCACTATTGTATGCACACTCATGTGAAATGTTGACATTTTTCAGGTTACAACCACCACAGTGTGTGTTATCGGGAATTCAAAGACCAACACAAATTCCCGTACTACAAAGTAGTACGGGATTGTGAAGTGGAAGTAATGTTTTATTTCCGTATAAAATACTGAAAATTCTTGCAATCATTTGCGTCCCCTTTCCTGCCAATATTCTTTAACAAACCTTCCAGCAATGGCCATATATGTAAATTAAATCACAAACACCTGGACACCATTAAGAAACTGATTGCAGTAGATTTTATCCAGGGGTATCAGAGTAGGCTACAAACAAATGCACAGCACAATTTTCAGACTTTCAATTATGTAAAGCACTAATAATTTCCTTCCACATCAGTCATGTACTACTTTATGTTGATCTAAATACCATATATATGAATATGAAACAGGAAAGGTGATAGAATATGAATAAGTTTAAAGGCTACGAATAAATTTGCAAGGCTTTGCATGTGATCGTCTGCTCACTGAAACAGCAGATCTGTGTCAGATCTGCTTCATCAGATGTGTGTGATGATTATAGGCCACTGCTCTTTCAACAACATCAACACCTGAGAGAAAAGCCTCCTTTAAAGATGACACAAATAATATTTCACTCCACTCTCCTTCATGCTTAAGCAGTTAATTCAAAGATACACCATCCTCTTCTTAATATTCAGAAACAGTAAATTTAATTAACATCTTAGAATCATCCATGATTAGGTGCATTAAAGAGCAGCAGGAGACACTGAGCAGAATTTAATCAGCAATAGTACATTGGGTCATCTGAGATAATTGACGTTAGTGTCACAGAAACAACGGTGGAAATTTGCAGAAATACAGGACGTGTGCAACAGCAACAAACCGTTGAGGAAGTTTCTTCATAACCAAGAAAGTTTAGCCAACTTTTTACTCTTTCTGTAGCTCTCGACTATAACTGAATCTAGTCTAATAAAGTCTTTGAGATGCGTAACTGCAAAACACCTGAAGGCGCCACCAGCGCCTGTTATGATCAAGATCTGAGTCTCTTCTTCACAGTCTCTTTTTGATGAGCTTCTCCAGCTTGCGGATACGAGACGACTCTTGCTCTGGGGTGGGGGCACTGAAGGACAGGGATGGGCCGCTGTCAGATCCAGAGGGTGGAGTGGGTAACCTCTGCCTGAAGAGCTCCAGCATGCTGCTTTGTTCACTGCGCTTCAGACCCTGCACACCCACACAAACCCGCACCAACAACACAATGAATGTAAAAGGAAACAATTACAGAACATGCTTGAGGGTGTGGGTCTAGCATTCAATATCAGTTCCATGACTTTCTCTTACGCTACCAGATTGGGTTAAAGTATGAGGAAAAAAAAAACAGCATACATTAAACAGCAATGGAGGGGAAAATGGGTGAACTTAAAAACTCTTAAGTGAAGCAAGATTTTATAACCTCTAAAACTGTCTGTCATGCTATTCGTATAGTATAAAGTCCCTTTATTGAGACTCCAGAAAGAGTGACGAGATCTATGTGGAGCACAGAGTAACCCTTCCACTGCTGTAACACTGCTGGTCAGCAGGCTGAAATGCCAGCAAGACATGTCAGTGGCTTGTAAAAAACAAAAAACAAAATCATTACTTCCACTCTTATGCAGCCGACTGCAGGCTGCACCGGAGCAATTGGTTAATTGGCCCAACCAATTAACCAATTACTTTAAGTGAAATTTCAAGAATTGTACAGGACTTGAACACATCACACTACGAAAGCTGGATATAATAACATCTCAAAAAGCTCCCGTAAAATGTGTGATGGAAGATACACTCAGACAACTTGTTGCTGCAACAGAATAAAGCCAAGAATGTACTCTAACAATGAAGAGTAAGATTGAGTTGTCAATGAACTTATTAAAATCCTCTAGTTAGATTTTTATTTCAAATGACAAAAATCTATAATATATATAAAAATAAATTGTGAAAAGAGACGTTACATTGTTCTCACTGATGATCAAAGACTGAAAGACTGCTTTCAACTGAGGGCTGATTTAAATTACAATTAGTCATTTTAGACCTCCTTTCAGCTCACTGGAACAAATTATCACAAGCTAGGACAATAAACAACAATTTATTTAAAACCACCCAACTTGCCTTCATATCCAAAATCTTTTGGAAGGTCTCTGGGTTGCCATCGGCCAGAAGTTTGATGTAGTTATCAACGAACACCACTGGTGGTTCATGTGGGGCCATCACCACCTGTGGAAACATTTAGAGTTTATTGTAGTTTTTAACCTTTCTACTTGTTCATTGCGACTTTCCAATTAACCTCCATAAGACCACACAAGAGGTCTTTGAGCAATCTCATGTGGGGCCTCAATGATCCACATACAGGGACCACTTGATTTAACCAAGTCAAAGAAGCTACATGTGAAGTCACAATTTTGGTTTTATTTAGTCTTCATACCGCTTACATTTTCACCATTTGTGGATAGAAAATAGTTTCACAAGAAATCTTTTGAAAATAAAAATTGATATGGGTTATAAACAGACACAAAAAGGACTTTTATTTTCCTTTTTTTTGAAAGCGCGAAATGAGGACAATGGTTTTTTTTTTAAGAATAAAGCGTGTCTGACAGCATCAACCTGCTCACAAAATCTTTCCCTCAATATTCCAACAACAACATGCTATTTGTGAATGCAAGCTTTGCTTCTTTTACACAAATTAAAATCTATGAGCTGCACATTGAGCATACAGGAATCACAGCAGGACAGAAATGGAGGGAAGAGCAGGAAGGAGAGGCTCAGGATTCCCTGGAATTCTCTGTTTTCTTATGGGACCTGCTAACCGAGTGATTTACTTTGCAACTGTCCTGGAACCGGGCCAAGAGAAAGGCCGACGGGGACCGCGAACATAAAAAAGGGAAAGAAATTGGTAGAGTTAGGAATGAAAAAAGGGCATTAAACGTTAGAGCGAGAAATGGAGAAAAATTCAGCCTGGACAGGGGTGGGGATGGGGCTGCCTTTGAAATGCTCCCCAGAAAGAAAACTTCAGAAGAAGAGAAGAAAGCTGGAGCTATGGTGGGCTGGGCTGAGAGAGTGTGGAAAACAGCCACGTCTCACAGGCATTGTGCAGGCCAGGAGAGGCCATCTCAGACAGACAGAGAGAGTCTTATGTTCTTTGAACATAACTGAGCTCTGGCTCACAACACAGCGAGCCCAAACAGATTCATTTTTTAACGCTCAAAGCAGAGAATCTGACAGCTACTATTAGGAGACAGGATCTTTACTCAACTTTCTGTCATGCTTTTGCTTCTTTAATGACAAGAGCTTTACATTTTATGTTGCTGCTTGCATATCTTTGCACTCCATTTGTCTTAATCAGTAAGAAACAGATTACTATTGTTGCTTATCTCCGAGGTTTTTAAGTTTGATTTTTTTTATAGTTCTGACTCGTATTTGTGGCAAACCTTCATCTTTCTGGGGTCCTCTGTTTTAGTGACATTTTCAGTGACATTTTACAGGTGGGGATTCAAGGCTCTATTGATCCCTGGGGTTGCTGTAAATATGTGTCTGGTAAGCCCTTTCGCAAATCTTTCCGTGATCCAACAGTGGCAAACCCACACAGAATCAGAATCCTACTTACACACAGATTCTGTTGTAGCATTTTTCAGGACATTCTTTATCTTTTACAGCTTTGTCTTTTCTTTGTCAGTCATCCTGATTGAGATTTTTTGCTGTGCTTGGGATGAGGTGTAAGTGCCAATATTTGGTATTTTAAAAATACTTATATTTGCTTATTGTGCTGTTCTGAATTCTTTAACATGCAAACAAAAGCCTGCAGAGTCTGAGATGGAGATCAAAGTTTTTTGTTTTGCACAATCTAACCGTGTGGTGATTTCGCTGAGATGTTCACTCCTGGAAAAATTGTCTTTAATGTTTTGCACAAGTGAATAATCATTCTCACTGTAAAATGAACTTCAAATTATGTGGAAATGTCCTTATGACCCTTCCTAGGTTGATGGCTACAAACAATTGCTTCTATTCCTTCTTGGCATTTCGCTTATAAATACCTGTATATTCCTCACTTGTGAACTTTGAAAACCGTAGTGAAAATCGCTGAATATCAACAAATCAGTTGCATTTGATTTGCAGTACCTGATTGCTACTTTTCCTTAATTTTCCTTAAATCCAAATAAAGCAGCAAGGATGTATGTAGTTGCTTCTCATAACATTAATGGCAAACTTTCTCTTTTCTATAACTTTGTTTTCAATGCTTTAAGCTCAAGCAGCACAATGATGCAGGGAGACAAAGCAATAGATTAGAAAGTGTACAGTTCAGAGCATGTAGCAACGGATGTTTCCCAAATGAAAACAGATCATACTTATGCAATGGTGAATAAATGCTAATGCTTAGAAAAGCTGATTTGAATATCATACCAACGGGATCAAGACTTTTGTAAATCCAATTTACCTCCCTGGATTATTTACATATGCTCTCAAGGGTATAAAAAACAACTTAAAACAATACTGCTTGAGTATAAAGCACTGGCTGGTCTGGAATTAAATAAACGTGGAGCTGGCAGCTGTGACTATCTCACAACAAGCATTCAACACTTGTGAAGCTCCTGCAACCCTCACGCTAAACTGTAGTTTTACTGTAAGGGCAAACCAGATTTAATTCGAGTCCACAGCATCCTGAAGTGCAATTTGAAACTATCATTGAGTGAAGGCAGAGAAATTCCTGTGTTGACCTTCTGACAATAGGCTTGTCTTTGAGATGTCTGAGCCCAAGGTGGAAGCAATTACCTGGGAGGAACATCAATGTTACATAAAGTCAATGGCTGAAATTCTGGCCACAGGCCAAAAGTTTCTCTTTCCTCTCTGTCAAAAGCCAAAAATCTTCAGAGGAAATCTTTGCTTGAGTGTTTTCAGAGAGTCTGCCACAATACTCAGAAATCATCCTTTAATCTTGGTTTATATTTTGGCTTTGATAAAATACTCAAGGTACGCACTCAGTTTTTTATGTAAATATTCTGCTCTTTTAAAGGCTCACAGCTCCTCAGTACATTTTAGCAGAATATTAAGAGTAAAAGTCCAACATTTCTCCACAACTTAATAGCAGAAATTTCTAAATAAGAAGGAAACAAGGAATGGAGGAGAGAGAAATTCTGGAATTACACAATTACAGTTTTCTTTTTCCAGACCTGGAAACTATTTTAATCCAATATACTGTCGCTCATGAAAAAAAATTTCAACAGATTACATATGCTGTATTGCTGTATTTCTGCTCTTTTCAGTCTCTGGGTTGTTTTTGGTATCTGCCGTTGCAAAAACGTACCCCTATAGAACACTCGGCACTAACGATTTTCTGCTTATATCGCTCCTCGTACATAATGTCAAGCCTTCACAATGAGATTTTCTACCCTGCTTTCAGAGTAATGCACTTTAATCAATCTAAGGCCTGTAAGCAGCCTTATCTCCGTCTGACTTCTTCAGAAACTGGATAGATCCATTCTAGTTAAATTGGGGCTTCAGGCAATCAAAAAAAAAAAAAAAAAGGAGTGGGCCGCTTTGAATGAATTTATGCAACCTTGAAAAGGGAAAATATGTTAAATTTGAATCAGATGAGATGAATGAAAAATCATTTATATATATTTAGGCTATTCCTGCAGAGGACCATGTCAAAGCTTAAAGAGGCCACCGAGAACAGACGTCGACACAAACCCAGATATGAAATGGTGACAGAAGGGCTTGTCTGTGTCAGTGTCTGAGACGACGCGAGTGTGCCACAAGGCCTTCATCTAAGACAGGCCCACTTATCTCATGCTCTCACAGTGAAAAAGGGCTAAGGCAGCACAATCACACAAGCAGATCAGGCTCACTGTAAACACAAAGAAAGACCAACCCGAGGAAGGAAAAAAGCCGTCCTGGGAGTCCAGTAGAAATCAAGGGAGCACGTGCATTTCTCTACACCCCAGAGATGTTTAATTAGGGCGTGGTTTTGTATGGCCGCCACATACCGGTGTCCTCTAGAGCCTCATAAGGTAATTTTGAGAAAAGGAAAAATGTCTGTCCTGTGATTGCCCTCTTCGCTGGAAACATCATCCAATTTGCTATGCGGTGCACTGCATGTGTGGGAGGAGGGTGTTGTCACGAGCAGACACTCGCACACACCTTTTCACAGGCACAACCACACGCTGGTTTTAAAGGTATATGCCTGGTCTTGGCCTGTTGCTTGTTCATTAAACCAGTGCAGCTCCAGTCCTGTTTTCTTCTCGCCTCATGTGAGATAAGCTATTTTGTGGAAACATGCTCATAAAGTGCTATTGTGAGAGGGGATAAAGACACAATTAAAGGGCTATTCTGCCAAAAATACACTCTCAGTGGATAATCTGCTCAAGTGACTAACTCGAGGCAAACATTTAAAGCTGGCTCAGTGGTTCGACCACAAACACTGATGGGAGAACTGTTTGTTTGGTCTGTTCTTGCTTTCCATGGTGGAACCTCGATCGATGGAAAAGTAGCCATGATTCAGTTTAGTAGAGTCAACATGGGCATGCATGTCACCCATAGTGGGCTTTTATTAATTTGAGATCATTCTTCTGTCAGGGTGAAACGATCAAAACAATAAACAACAAAGAAATTCCAGAGCGAAAAAATAAAGCCGACACCTTTACATTCAACTGAAATTTGCAACCATCCAGGTGTCATCTGAAATAAAGTTTCATGGTTAGACAAGAAAAATTGGATCAGTTTCAGTGACAAGAAGCATGTTTAGAGAAGTAAAGGTCACAGTTACAAGCTTATGATCACTACGGCAAATGTCAAGTTACGTTGTGGCTGAAAGGTTGTTTTGCTGGTGCATTGCATAAAGTAGTCACTGTTCAGCCCAAAGAGGGCAGCACTGAGATGGTTTTAGGTAAAATATTGCAGAACTCAACAAATTTCTGAGAAAATGTTCACATTTGCAGAGAATCATAGAAAGGATCTTAAGGAGACTTTTATACCCCTTTTCCACTGGCTCTAATGGTCCCAGCTCCCCTCTACTACTTAGTAGTCTACATCTTAGACAATTTATTTGCAAAATTATAATGTATTTGGGATTTAGTTTCTCTTGAACTCTCTGGAACTCAACCTTACTGAAAATTTGTGGACAATGCTCAGAAGTTGGTTGGATAAAAATTCAAAAACAACCAATTTTATTGAGCTTGACCACTTCCGAAGAATATTGCCAGAACTTCAAGTCTGATGAGTTCAATAAAAATGTGTTTTTGTTGCGGTCTGCTTAGGAACATTTATCCAATATTAGAGTACGGTATTTATTTAGTATTGGAGTCTGTGCATAACATTGGCAGGCTCCAATGTTTTAGGGAAAATCCAGAAATAATTTCAAATTCAAACACAACATTTTAGTTTCACAATTCATTGGAGTTGTATGGTACATAATCTTTACATTATAAATAAGAACGGTTGAAATAAAGCACTGAAACCTAAAATTACATGATAGGTAAATGTAAACTTCTGCCTCAACTCTCTTGTATTTAATTTTGCCAGGATATTTTTGGTCAAAATTCTAACAGACTTTTTTGTCTACTTATGTTAGACAAAAAAGTCTCAACAAACGTAGACTTGACAGTGAAGAGCTGACGTTTAACGGGACATGTCAGCTCTTCACTGTCAACTCTACTAACTAGAAATAAAGAAAATCTTTTTCAGGCCACACACGTAAGAGGGTTTATCTGAAGAGTCCAGCCTTTAAAGGGAACCAACCCAAAGCTCCGGTTGTAAAAACGACCAACACAGATTGAGCCACCCAAGTTAAATGTCATAAAATATGAAGTGCGCTATAAGACCAGCAAATCAGTAATACTGTGTTTAAATTCGGCAGTCTTGTATATAGAGTGAAACTTAAGATCTCTTAAAAATCCGTCAGTCAAACAGATGCAAAGTAATCCTGAGTTTATCCAAGACAGCTATGCTGTTTAATCCTCAGTGGTTTTAAGAGATGAGGCTGAGTTTTTCCAAAATTCATTAAGTAAAGCTTGCAGTCATTTAATTTTCCACACACATACGAACTTGAAAAAAGAATGCGTCTGCTGCACAGAAGCCTCGCACATGATCCTCCATACCTTAGCACAACTCCTCACCTTAAGTATCATCTCTGCACGTGTCATGCCTTTCACTACAATCTTGGTATAACTGGCAGGCGCCTTTCTGAGCACCTGGGAGCCTATGGATGGAAGATCCAACAAAACTGTCTTCAAGGAGTGTGTATCCAGGAGTAGCTGGTGGAGAAATGACCAAAGAAAGTTATAATTCCACACTGTAAATGCTCACCCGGTGGAAATGACCTCAAGAGAACTTGAAGCAAATTAAACTTACCTGCTCGGCTCCCACCATGCTGATAGGCTTACATCTGAACAAGTGGTTAATAAATTTAGGAATAAAAGAGCTAAAAAAGAAAGACAAAAGTGACAAACATTTAGCTCTAACAACTTTAGTACCTTTAGAATAAAAAAAGTGCATCTGTGTGCAATACTTTGTAAATTTGATGCAAAACTGCGTGAAGTATTTTCGAGTAGAGGCAAGGTTGTCTCTGATGATGGGCACGTTTTGCTTAATGTGCATGATGATCGATGTGACGTAAGGACTCTGGTCACCCACATGTTCCACGCTCTGCCACGGCATCTGAGGGTCAGATCGCAAGAGAGCGAGAGAGGGAGAGAGTGAGCAGAAGATCTGGTCGCAAACACATCTAATCGTGCGGCTTACATGATGTGACAATCCATTTAATCTAATTACATTACAGACAAAGACAGAATTATAATGTGCTTCTGGGTGGGAGCGATAAGTTCACAAAACCACCAGAAATGCAGTGTTGTAACATCTATTGACATTACAGCTACAGGCAAAAATATGTTTATTTGTCTTTTAATGAATGTCAGCTGTTTGATTTAATTTTATTAAATGAGCTAAATGTTTGACTGTTTTTATAAACCTTGCTCATAGCACTCAGAGCAGGATCGCAGGCAGCATCGAGATCCTGAACCAGCAGCTGGATACTGTTTGAGATCACACTGTAAAAAAAAAAACAAAACAACCCCCCCCCACCCCAGAAAACATTAGAATTTGGTTGTCACACAGAAGATGAGTGTGTTCTGAAAAATGCTTACGTGCTGAAAGTGTCCATCTCCCCAGTCAGATTTATTCTCTCCACCAGGACCTTATCTACTTTTTCCTTGAGCTTCTCCTCCAGCTGAAACATATATACACAAGAAATGCTTTCACAACAACAATTTACAACCTTTCGCCTAGAGTGCATACAATAGTGGCTTGAACGTGGCTGAGTACAGCATTAAGTGAAACTTTGCATAAACTGTTCTGCAAATGCCAGCCATAATTTATGCACATACCTGTTGTGTGGTAGCCAGACAGTATTCTGCAGTACTAAGGATGCTGCAGATCAGGCAGAGCTCATCTACATTGAACTTTGCTGCCTCATAGCCTTCTTTTTCCTTCAGTAGACTGGTGATGGTTAGACCCCCGGTGTTACTACTGGATCTGGACAGGTTGAAAAAAACCCCAGCAAAAATAGAAAGAGCAAAAAGCAAAGGAATTAGGATTTAGAAGGAATTATTCATTTACTTGAATTAGTTTTTTTTTTTCATTACAGTCACTCAAAGCATGTACAGCCTGAGAAGGCAAAAAAAAGTAAAAACTAAGCATGTCACACAAAACGTCTACACACCTAACAGATGATGATTGTTTAGGTTATAATGGATCTCGAGACTGGCATGAAAACAAATCTAATAGGGAACCAGGGTTTATATGATTCTTCACAAGTCATCGAAGTGCTGAGGTAACAAGACAAACAAATTGATACACAACTATTAAGAATGTGGGAGCAAAATGATTCGTTTACAGACACAAAGGGGGAAGAAGGTTGGGAGAAAATGGAAACACATCAGTATAAAACAGGAGTCTGAAATGACCTGAAGCCTTTCTAGCTAACAAGTCTTTTTAACTAAAACAAACATTGTATTTGACCTTAATACTTATTAAGCGTACACTCATAGCATCAGAGATAGACCCTTGTAACCTCTGTCAGGAGCATGTGAAGCACTTAGGGTGTCAGACCGGCACAAATGTTCAGTGTGAACCACTTAAAAACTTCATAATTAGGCTCGCCATCAAATTGTACTAACATTTCTAACCTATCATTTTAGGTGAGTCCCACAGTAACTGCTGGTGGAACTTCGCTGCCTCATAGCCTCCTTTTTCCTTTCATAAAGGGAAGTGCAAAATGAACAGTGGAGTTGATCTGGAGAGGTGGCTAATGTGGAGCACACCGGGAGAGATTATTTGCAGATTCTCTTATACTGGGGCTCAGTAGTAATAATCAACAATAGCCGCTTATGTGTGCCGATTCTTAATCAATTCGAGGCCAAGCTGGAGAGGAAACACTGCAGTTTCCTGAGATGGGAGTCAGCTTTACCACAAATGTTGCTTTTTAAAATTCTAATCTTTGCCAAATGTAATTTTTTTTCAGGTGAAGTGCATTTTTTGTAAATGAACAATACAAATTAATTTCAATGTTCAAGTTCTCTTTACTAATGAAGCATGATTTATATTTTGTAAAGCTACAATTGAATAAAAATAATACAGACAAATCTGTACAGGTTTTAGGACTGAACTTACTTGTAGTCGATTTTGCATTTAAAATCGCAAGTGTGTGTAATTAACTCTTTTACTGAGGTAACCAAAGCTATAACTAAGTCCATATTTACATAAGATGACAAAAGTTCTACTTGCTTAGGTGATTTATTTTAAGCAATTCAGTTTTTTTTAATTAAGTCTATAATGATAGGTTTCAATATCCAGTCCAGTGACAATCTCTTTTGGATTATTTTTCTTCCATCTGATAATCACAGATCAGAGGCAATCAAAACAAAAACTGGCAACTCCAGTCTCTGGACTACTGACTTTAGAAACTAACTCTAATCTGTTGGACATGATAAATGAGAGTACAGTCAGAAAAAATATATATATTTTTAGAAAAATAATTTTCCAGATTACCCTGATCTTGACTAAATGAAAGAGAATCGTCCAGGAAGTCATCAGTGTTTTGTGAAGAAAATTGCGTGTATAAAGATTTTGTTGGTAATTTTGGGGGGGATTTCTGCTTAATTTTGGAATAATACAACATCCTATTTAGAAAATTAACTCAATCTTATTTTGTCTAATGTTACTATAAAAAAACTAATTCTTGTGCCGTTAGTCTTGACATAAAGATTGTTTCCCATTGTGAATATTTCCACAACAAGATTATGTTTAGTAGTTAATGCCAAACCAAAGATTTTTTTTCCCCTATTAGTTGGCTACATTGCCCTCTCTTTCTTCTAATCTCTCAATGGAATATATATAAATATTTTTCCACTACAGGTAAAAATGACATTTTTTAATAACTTAGCCACAATGGACATAGTTATACACAGATGCAAAAAAAAAAAAAAACTAAACAGGGTCCAAAGAGGCCACACTGGCGACACAATATTAATAAATGTCATAACACAGACGTGAGTAAAACCACAACATAGTTCAAACTCCTTCTGAGGGCCCCTTTCAAAACCTCACACAACTAATTCACAGCACACCCCACTTGATGGGTGTCTGCAAGTGTGTGGATTTCTAAAGAGTCTGAGTGCATCCATGACGGTATTTGTATATGGCTCAGAATATGGCTTGCATTAGTTGCAAACACAATGCTGTAATTAGCGTGCAGGAATATCTCAGTCCGTGTGTGTGTGTTTGTATGCGTGTGTGTGTGCACCACAGCCTAGGATGATTTCTGATGTGGCCAATGAGCCAGAGATGTTTTCGCTGGTAGCATATTAGGCTTTGCCACAACATAACCAACTCCAGATCGCTCATGGCATGCCATCCTTATCCCTCAAACGCAGTGAAGACAGAACATGGTGGTTTCACATATAACTGCAAACCAGGCCTGCAATTTACCAAAAAGAATGAACAAACACGGGCGTGGTGGGCTCAAACAAATGAGTTTGTTACCGTCTAGAAAATTGTAAATTCCCAAAGCTGGGTTTGTTTACAGTATGGGTGCAAATTCAGTTCTAAACAGCATTTAGAAAAACATCTTCACAGTATTTGAAGTGTTTTGTTTAACAAGTTGTTTACTGAAGTCTTGTAGTTATGATTATGTTAACTGTTGAGGCTAAACAAGAGTTAAAAAAAAAAAGTTGGAGCCATTGCAGCTTTAAGCTAATTGAATGAAGCGTACCCATCAAAACCTGCCCCAAACCCATAACAATAAGTTAATTTATTTTTGTAACTTTTTGGAAAAAACAAAACAAAACAAAACAAAAAAAACAACACTGAGTATTTTTAGTGCACCATAAAATTTACTTTTACTTGAATAATAATATTTAAAACTAATATTTTTTTTATTGTAATCTTTCAAATGTCAGAGTTTGTCATTTTTTTTTTAAGTTTCTCTGATTAAATTTTCTTTTTACAAATTAGGTCATTAACGTCAGGCCCATAGAATCAAGTTTTCACTTAAATAAAACCTTTCTCACAACGTGAAGTAGGAACTGTGAATGTGTCGCCTCAGATCCTGATTTAAATACAGTTTCAGGGCTAATACCACTGTTGACCAGAAGCACACAAAGGCCCGTCTTATATCCGAAACAAGTAACCTCAACAATCCCCAACATCGTTAAGAAAACATTCTGTGGAATAAGGAAAGAAAAGCTGAAATTTTTGGAAAATCGTCAAAGTTGAGCTGAAAATAATCTGATTTGGTCTACCAGCTGATTTCTTAAAATTTTTCCAGACATTTTGTAATTGATCAAAAAAAAAAAAAAAAGAGCACTCACTTTGGCAGGTTGCCAGAAAGGATTTTCCAGGCGTATTCTCTGAGGAACTTCTGAAAGATTGTTGTGAGGGCGATCATGGGTTCGCCTGTGCTCAGTTGGGAACACTGGACCATACACTTCTTGTAGTAAACGAAGAGGTCGGCACAGCTGGGCAGCACTGCGCCACCCTCCTCGGTCCCTGCCTTGGGTGGGCCTTGTGCTCGGAAATCAGCCACAAAACGGTCAATCAATTCCCCAAGGTTCCTACAGATAAAAAAACAGTCAGCCAAAGCCACACACTTTTTAAAGAGACACACACACACATATCTAAGCAGCAGAATTAGGGCCATTTTAAATTAAATTAATTAATTATATAAAAACATTACAGACATATGATGAGCCCTTATAAATAAATAACAAGCAGAGAGGCTGAGAGCCAACTGGATAAATATACAAGAAAGTGTTACTTGTGCCAAATTTTCTGTGCTGCCAGTTGTTGTGGCCCAGTTCTCCTGAATCAGGCAAATAAAGCCAAGGACAAAACAAGCAGGCCACTGTTCTCCTCAGCAACGTCCCACTGGGTACAAGCTGATTTGGCCTCTGCTTTTTGGATTGAACTGAAATGAGGTTGTAGCTGTAGCTGCCTTATGGGTCAATCTTGACCCTTTGGACAGGACAAATAGCATTTTATGCTCCACGGATTTGCATACGACACTGTCCAGTCACAGAAAATATTGCCAGAATTAAGGTGGGGGACCGACTGGAAGAGAACTGAAGTTTTGTGGTTAAAATTTGCGGTTCTGTCATTCAAAAACTAACAGTGCAGAATTAAGAATCATAAGAATATAGTTAATTTTTTTTAAATGAGCAAATAAAAAAGACTGAGACATGAATCAGACAAAAGAAGAGTAGAGAAAGGCAATCTAAAGAAAAAAAAGAAAGAAAGGAGAAAGAGGTGGGAAAGAAAAGAGGCATATCTGCTGTGACAGCATTTATTCACCCTCCCTCTCTCTTTCTTTCAGTCTCTGTGGTTCTGCAGCTAATGGGAAACATTTCTGCCACAGCGGAGACGGAAGCATGCAGAGGAACAAGAGCTGGAGAGGCAGAAGGAGGTGAAGCAGAATAACAGGAGAAGGGACTGATTGATGAGCAGCAAGACCAAAAAGCATTCATGGGCCAGCTTTACATACAACCTGCTCTCAAAATTGGTGTTTGCACCCTAACCCACTTCACTGCTCTCTGCTGTCATGAGTGTGTCGCTCACTTGTCTTGGGACTCAATGTAAACGTAGAGATGAGGCTCAAAACACTTGGAGATAATGCCATGGAATGGATTGTCGGGAGCTTTGGGCTTCCTCGGCTGGAAAAAACAAAAATCAAAAAGCGATCAGCGATCTGACTCTTGAAGTTGCTATGAATTTTAGGCGACTTCAACTTACCTTAGCAAGATCATCATCCTTTTCTGATCCCACATCTTCCCCTGGATCATCCTCTAAAAATGGGTTAGTTTGATCTAGTGGGCTGTCTGGTCTCTTCTGCTGCTGTAAAAATATATAATACAGCCTCTGTACTAATCTCTAATGCACAGTTTGTAAAGACAAGCTTTCATTGTAGTTGGATTAGTCAAGGTTTCAGCACTTTCCTATAGACCACTTGCTGTGGTGCTTTATTCATAGATTTATATAATTCAACTCCACCAAATTACTGGCCGAAACACACAGCTTACTGGGCATGGGTCTGAAGTGAACTGCAGACAAAAAGGCGTCTGTGAAGCTTTAACTCCTTAAGGTCAGGATGAGGTTGGCCTAGTTGGCTATAACTAATCATGCCCCTATTATCTGTTTTCACTGCAAGAGTCACTTTCCCCTTCACGCGAAAGACATGACCTGGATTAAAAGGTGTCTTCAGGTGTCAAAAATGTTGTGGATCAGAGCAGAATTAAAACGTGAAAATGGCTATTTCATTTCAACACTTTTCCAGAGCAAAAAAACTTAAAAAACAACAACAAAAAAAACAACATACGGGTTTCTACAGGACATAGCAACACAAACATTGCCCCAAAGATTCATTCAATCTGAACAGTGTGGTGTTAATTCATTTTTAAAATGTTGATTCTAAAGTGTTTGCATTATTTTTTAATGTAACATTACTGTGAGTGAGTAGTGCATTTGACTTTTGATTTAATATTCAACTTGGACACTCCCATTCTGAGGAGATAATAGTGTTTGGATTAAGCTTGTGACTGTGGAAACTTTTCTTACCCCCGGTGTATCCGTTAAGGTGCATCCTGTGAAGCGCTTGGCCAGCAAACCCTCAAAGTTTGTCGTCCTTTGGATAGCGAACAGAAGCAGTTTCACTTCAATTTCCTTTGCCCGTGTTCGCATCACCTTGGCTAGTTCCACCCTTTTCAAACACACACAACAGGAACTTGTAGATGGCTTCAAAAAGGGTGTTTCTTTGTAACTTGCCCAGGAACATTCATTCAACTACTCCACCAGTCCCACCAGGTGTTTGCTAATTGCTGCTGGCTAATCTGAAGGAACTGGATGGGGGAGTGGCAGGAGAGCTGCCACTACTCCATCCAATGGCAGCCCTCCTGCCACTGGAGGAGGGTTCCCTCCAGTGGGGACGCAGAAGCTCAGAAGTTTGGAAACTGAAGCTCTGAGGAGAAGCTGCGCCTGGAAAACGGCGCTGGCTCCACCAAGGCGTTTTGAACAGACTAAATGGCTGCCACAGAAAATCCAGGTATGTTTTTGATGAAGGGCTAAGATTATAACATGATGTAAAGTTCAAAAAAGGCAATTTTACATAATACCTCCATTTTAACAATCTGCTTAAGAGAACTCTCTTATCTCAGTGTTGCTTGATCAAAACATGACACCAAGGAAAAGGATAAAACCGACTCAAAAAACACACGGTAAAGCATGCTCACTATGGTTCGGTCAATAATAAAATGTCAGAATCTTCTTAGAAACAATACTGATGGGCCTTTTTGCAGACTATCAAAATTTTTTTCAAGGTTTAGTTTACCATCTTTCCCAAGATATTTGTAAGACTGCACTCGCTCAATGTCTTGAACTTTGATTAAAGTGACTTTGTACTGAAGTACTGAATATATATATATAAATTTATATATATATTTATATATATATATATATATATATATATATATATATATATATATAAATATATATGTATATATATATTTGACAAACATCAAATTGTTTTAATTCAAAGGCACTCAGAGTGGTTGTGTAAATCCTTTTAGAAATATAAAAATGTAACTAAACTAAAATGAGACGCTACAGCTGTTTACAAAATCATGGTTTCCTTTGCAGTTTGTTTTCTCATTTCATGTTACCAGCATTGATGCCATTTTGTTCTAAATTCAACTTTTTCCTCCAGCTATCCTTGTTGATGCCTATGAGTATTCTTCTATATCTATTTAGTCCTTTTGCAGATGATACTTGCAATTTTCCTTCATTCAAGCCACTTTTGCACAACCTGTTAAAGTCTGTTGCCTTCGTCCCACTTTGATGGTCTGTGTGAGAGGCACCGACATGAAATTGGAGAAAAACTGTTTTTGAGCCTTGACGTTAACAGAGGAAGAATTCACAGAACTGAACAGAAAGGGCACCAAACCTGTTGTGTTACAATGTCAGACTTCTGGTTTCAAAACGTCAGCACGCTTTGAAAAAGCATAAGAGGGGGTTGCATTACAACAATTTAGCTTGACTTAGTGAGAGCAGGAATGGTGGCAAAATGACAGACTCATCTGAGTGGTTTTATGGTGAAAGGAGTAAGTAAAGCGGGCTTCGGTTACAGCCAGAAGCAACACATAGAGGCCAAAGCCGCTGCTTTTCAAGCATGCAGAGGCTTGAAAAGTTGAGGGAAAAGATGGAGAAGTATCAACACTGGGTCAGTGCTTATGTGGGCCATTGACTTCAACTGCTGAAAAAAGATTGTTCTCTTTCCAGGAGTAGAAACTCATCAGCAATTCAGATCAATTCATAATGCTAAGGATTTGAAATGACAAATTTCTTCAATGTCTGCATTATTTGTTTTACTGTTTCCCGTCACTCTCTTCCCTCTTTGTCTCTATAAATGATTAGCACTTAGAGCATTCATAAACTATGTGATTAATTCCCCAAGCTTTGTTTGAACACCCGTGATTTTTGTGTGTTTTTTTTACTTGGTGATGTGGCAGAACTCCACAGCGATTCGCTCCGTCATGCACCACTCTTCAGGAAACATGCGACCATATTTTTCCTCGTAGTCTACCAGCTGTCGCTTGATCCAAGCATAGCGGCGATCAATCTTATCCAGCCAGGCGACCTAAAAAACAGAGGACAATAACTAAGCTTTTTATTCAGGCACCAGTTGTGTCTCGCAAGATTAAACAAACATTTATTTTAGTCTTACATCTTGATTTTCCTGGAAGAGAACCAGATATTCCGAGAGGTGCTGCCTGATAAACTTTTTGATGATCTCCTGTTTGATGCGCGGGTCGAGCACATTTGCCACCAGGCAGGCATCTCTGAGGACATTACTGGGTCCACCGGGTCTCTGTGCGGACGCATTTAGACATCAAAGTTAGTCTCTTTATTTGAGGATAAGGAGAAAAAAGGAACATGAAAATAAAGATTTCTCTTTATATAACATGTTTACCTTGGAGCCTTGAGCAGGAAAGGCTTCTTCAAAATCTGCCAGAATCTGAGTCCCCAGCTCACTCTGTGCTGCCTTCACTCTTTCAGAAACAAAACAATTAGATTGAGCTGTTAATTGTTCTCCAAAGCAGCTCAGCTCAGCATTTCAGAAGAGTAATAGCATTTTTCTGCTGCATGTGACTGTCAATTAATTCCACTCCCTAATTACTGTGGCAGAGACTTTTTATGGCTAACAACCAAATGAAAGATCATTTGGCTTAATTAATGTACAAACATTAAATATAAGGACACCGAGCAGAAATGTAAAAGTAAAATAATGTAACCCTAAAGCTCTGTTCAGTTAATGATGAATCTGTAGCAGCCTTTCATCTAGGCCCACTAGTGGAATTAGCAATGCAAAATTTTGCATAAACTGGAAAGAGAGAAGAGCAACTATTGCATTTAGACACCTAATGGGCTGCAAGTTATTTGTTATGTTTGTCTACAAACAAACAACCACGCATTAGATCATATTTGATAAGTTGCTGAAAACAAAGTAAATATGTAAATTAATTAGCTGCTTAATAAAACAAGACAAACAAAGTAATAAATACCACATACGATGCGCTCTGAGAAAATACATAAGAAGATTGATTTCAAATCCTGAAACAAATACCACAGAAAATATAAGCGTGTCTAATTTACTGTAATAACATTGATGTACAATGTAATTATAAGAAAACAGCAATTAAAAAACAAAAGATATAAATAAAAAGAAAGAACCTTGAGATTGTTTTTGAGAAAAAATCAACACTCTTCCTGTCAGGTTTTCAGGTCTCCTGTTTCACAAGAAGGAGCTATGACAAGAAAATATCACCTCAGTTTTAATTTAGGTATTATGCAAAGACGCCTTCTAGAAATGCTAATAGATCTCGATCTTGGATAAAAGCAAGTCTGGTAAATATGTCTGGTGAATGCAATTAAAAATCATTAAACTAACCTCATTATTTTACAACACAAACACGGAGCCAAAAATGAAATAAAAACCTTATCACTAATGAAAAATAATCTTCCATGGTCACAAATTCAATATGCATTTAAATATTCATTTGATTAAAAAGTACACATAATTTATTAATTGAACAGAATTGTTAAATTCCCAAGCAACACATTTAAACTTTATAATGGACTATAAAAGCTACACATTATCACAGGCAGGGTTACTTTGGATGAAACTTCAGTGTTCCTGGGTAATCTGCTCCAATGCAACACTTGCTGATAAAGTTTAGCAGCAGGAGCTCAAACTGGCAAGAGCTTAACTCAGAACTTGAGGCTTAAAAGTATATAAAAAAAAATATTAAAAAAAAAACATGTCATATATGTCTCATTCACCAAGTCCATCCTTTACATTCATTTTAAGACAAATGCCAACTACTGCCTGGAAAAGCCTTTGTTTTGCATTGGATATGTAACCCCATTAGTTTTAGATTTTGGCATATTTCTTTATTAGTCACACAGGGAATTAAACTTTTAAATTTATTTTACCTTTATTCTTTTGTATTTATATTTTCAGTTCCTTCACTGAGAGCAAAGTGAAACAAAAGCCCAATTGCCTGTGTGCACAAACTTTGTGATCAAAGCTGATTCTGATTCAAATCCTTCCAGATCAGCCCATGTTTGTCAGACTGAACCAGCCCTGCCTTGATGTTTGTCCCTTACTTATGTTTCCTGTTGTCCACAGCAGAGCTGCAGCTGTTATTTGGTATGAAGACTACCTACCACACCTCAGTCAAAACAGAAATGAAGGTCTTTCTTATAAGTTTATACAAATCAGACGTGGGTTTTTTTTAAACATGATTATGAAACTGCTTAATGTGACCAAAACAGATTCTGTCTTTGGAAAATATTGGTATGGATGGAAAGAGGATAACAAAGACCTTTTATGTTTTATGCATGTTTACAGAACTGTTTGTTCAAACCAGACAGCAACATATTGTTGCAAGTGACTTCAGAGTAAACAAACATCCCCAAGTGGGTAAAAGCCTTACAGAAAAGCATCAGGCATGACATTTGATCTTAAGCACATACAATTTCCTCTCACATAAATAATCCTATTTATTCAGAGACAGAAACACACCCTGTGAAATGGGTGTCTGTGCTATCTTAAAATAAAAACAAAAATGCTGGAATAATGAGGACCCATTCAGACAGTTTCCTTCCTGCGTTTTCCTACATGTGAAGCACAATGTTTCTATGTGCGTATATCTGCATAAACAGGATGTAATACACTGAGCCCCTCCCCAAACAAAGGAACCACTTTTCAACAGTTCAGAAGAAAAAATGAGGAACATTTTCAGCAGAGAGAGGAAGGGAGGTCACCCTCTGGCTGCTGGAAATGAGCTCCAGAGTTATGCTGATCACCAAACATCCAAGTTTAAATGTATGTGTCCGTTCGTGTGTGTGTGTGTGCGCATGTATTTGTGTGTGTGAAGGGGGAGGGATATAGCCGTGTTACCTCTCTGAAAGCTGCCTGATCTGGGGTATGCCCATGTATTTTTGGAAGTGTTCAAGTACATTAACCACTCCCTGCAGCAAGTTGGCCACCTCTCCATACTGCCGCTTTCTGGTCATGGCTCTGAAATGAACAAAAAAAGTTTTTGTTAATAAATATTTGCTTATATACTTCATCATTACATCTTTATTATTAATGTATCAAAATACTGCATTGATAGATCTTTAAATTTAAGAAATAAGGATGGTATAGGCACTTGTAGGAATGGTGTTTACAGTTTAGTACCAGTTTTCTTGAAACAAGAGGAAAATCTGCAGGCTATTCCTATTTTCAAATGAAATGACATATTCTATCATGTAATGGAATGTCTTTCCACTACTTTTGTCTCTATTAAAAAATTTAACTATGAAGCTCAGTGCTTGTGATAAACTGCTGGATGCAAGAACTCGCATCACACTTATAGCTGGCATTTCCAAATACATACATGCAAAAAAAGAGTACTTGGTTTAGGATAAATAAGATAGGGTGCACCCACTCTAAAGAGTCGACACCCCCCGCCAACATGTGCAGGTGATTGAGTGTGGTTATGGAAGTAGTGAGGTGGCGCTTGGCATGATCCAACTGCTTGATGTCCCTCGTTATCTCCTTGACCTGCGCAGTACAAGACAGATAATCAAAATTTAAAAATTAAAGAAGGCCCAATAAGCAAATGTAAATCCCTCCAATACTTTTTCCTAATAAACATGGAAACCCCCTATAATTAATAAGTCAAACTCCAACTAAGCACATACACATAAAGGCAGTTTTTTGTTTGTTTTTTCTTTGGCAAAAATAGCTTACTGCAAAAAAAGAAAAACAATAAATGAATTCCATTTAAGGCTTTTCACCCATCTGTGCAAGGTGTGCCAATGTTGAAATAGTGCAAAGAAAGAATTTTTGCTTCTTTTAGAATGAAAAGGCATACCATGTCCAAAGATCTGCATGCCCATTCCACCTACAGCATCTCCAATGCTATTATTCCAGTTCTTACCCAACCCACTGACCTTTCTATGAATCTTACTGAGATGAAAGCACACACACAGACAACACACCCACACACACACACACATTCATGCACGCACAAACACACGCACGCAGACACACACATAGTGATGCTTGCAACAGCAACACAGATGGAAGGTGCATTACCTCAACTTATAAATAACATTATCAACACTGTTCTCCATTCTCAAAGAAATAAAAGCTGCATCTCCCATGTGCCACAGAAAAAACATCCTGAGTGATTCATGTTTTTGTGCGTGTTTTGCTCTGCGTACCATTTGTTCCGACTTCTCTGCCTTGTCCTTAATGTCTTTGATTTTGCCAAAGAGTTGCTGGATGGCTATCTGGGCCTCCTCCAAAGCCTGCAGAACACAAACACAGCAACACTAAACACACATTCAGAAGAGCCCGCATTGATTAGTTACCACACAACAATTATTATGGGCACTTGATGTCGCAAAGTCTTTGAAAATAGATATTATGCCTCCCACAATCGAGTTTTACGCCTGAAGGCACATCAAACAGTATAGCATACAACAATGAAAGACTTGGAAAGCCTTGAGGTCTAAGGCTTGTGGTCACTTTAAAAGATTGATGGAAGTCCAACTCTTTTGAAGCAACGTGTTTTTTTTTTTACTAAACTTTACCTAAACTGAGTGTATAAACTGTGCAGCAGTTAAGTGCAAATAAATTGGAGGATCTACAAAAAAACAAAAAAAAAAAAACAAAAACAAAGAAAAAACAGGTTGCATGCTGAATTTACTGACACGAGACACCTATGTTTCCTCCTGGTTGTTAATCAAAGATGCAGATATTGTCAAATGGTAATCATTAACATTAATGATAATCCAAAAAAAGTTGCAGAATTGGGAAACTGACAAATTCCCTGCACACTATTTAGTAGTATAATCTGCCTGTGCTCTGAGCAGAACACAGAACTGGGTCATTGTACCAAAAACCGTGTTCATTGTAAAATTATTAGTTGTTTTTTTTTGTTGTTGTTAAAATGATTTTACTAGTCTGATACCAACCTAGATTAAATACATTTTACTAATCAGAATTGTGTTAATGGACAAGAAATGCCCAGGTGGGAATCGCAATTTTCAAAATTGTTGGTAAACTGGAAAATTAAATTATATGCATCAAACAGAACTCACTCTCGATGTGTGTTACTGCTTGTAGATGTTAAGAAGAAATGTGGGGCATACTTAAAACTGTAAGCTTTAAGAAGGATTTGTAAATTATTAATTGTGGATGTTTGAGTTGAATCATCAGAAGAATATGTTTCCTCTATTTAAATTAGTTGATATCTAAAATTATGCTGCTAATGTCCTTAGCAAGTTCCAAAATGAGGGCACCATTCGACATACAATTTGCACACATAATTAACAAGCTGACTAAATATCAAACATTAATACATCTTAAGTTGACACAAAGAGCAAAGGCTAAGCTGAGTATAAAGGCTGCCACTATAAAGGCTAAAGAGATCATTAGTGCTTTTTACACTTCATATACCATTAAACAGCTACAGCTGTAAGATGTTCTTAAGTTTCTCCCATTATCTGATGCGACCAGCTGCTCTTTGATGGTCTGAAACAGAGACTCAGCACTGACATGTAATACCAAGGTAATAAGCTTAATTTGGCCCCGTTGCTGTGGCAGCACCACAGAGGCAACTTTCTCTCTTCAGATCCTCTCGACATACACGCACAGAAAGACTGGAAACAGCCAACACCAGCTGTCCGAGGAATTTACCTCTGACAAACAAATGGACAGCAAGCAGGCTTAAACAAACGTAAATATGTCGTGTGGTGACAGGAATTGATTAATTATCCTTTTTCTGGTGTCCATAGAGACTTGTGGTCAAAATCTGAATTTTCTGCTCTTATGTCTTACAAAGCATGGTTTGAATTCTCACACTAAGCTGAAAATCTGTATTTTATTCAGAATGACTATCAAAATAATCAGTCTTTTAAGGCAGCACAGCAAGTCTGGTTGTAATTAGGCTTTTGGGAAAAAAGAAGCAAAATCTACTTCTGACTTAATATAATTTTCTTTCTTTATACATTTCACACCACACTTTGGCTGCTGCTGATTAGGGCTATTATTGTAAAAAAAAAAGAAAAAAAAAGAAAAAGAAAATCATTAAAGGTTAAGTGATTGCTGTTTGATCTGAGTACAGGGAGTGTATAAGTGCCACTGAATCTTTTAAGAGGCTTCCTGGAGGGGCTCTTGAGCAAACAAATGGCATACAGAAGAGACCAAAAATGTCCAGTGGTGCAAACTCAGCTGAGTGAATCCAGCCTGCTTCCTAGCACCCCTTCCCTCCATTTAGCCCAGAGGAAAGTTCACAAGATCTCTGCCTAGTAGGCGCCTCCATGCCAGAGATGATATCTGTGTTCACACAGACCAGTGCATCCCTGACATGCAACAAGCTGCACATGTTCCACGGCTCAAACAGGCAGTATTGTAAAGTTTAGATAAGACGCAGCACGGCCTCTTTTTTTTAAAAAAACATTTGAACATGCTTAAGATAAACCATGCTCGTCTTACTGGCAGACCTCAGTGGAGTTGTCTCAGGGAGAGGGCACATTAAAAGGTACTTCTGCATTTTAAGATAAACACAGCAGTAAATCAGATCAGCTAAACAGAGCCATTTTAGCAGCTGGAACATTGCCTGAGCAACACCCTCCCACCCTACATGTGTAAATATTATAATGGACTAGAGAATAACTCTGAAAATAACTGAGTTAAAAAGGTCTATCCAAGCCAAGTCAGAATAACAAAACAACTGTGTGATTTTTCTTTGCTTTTTTTTTTTTCTTGACCATGTGTTTTCCAGACAAAATGAATAAAACAATTTATTTTATTGCAGTTTGATTTTGTGAAGGATGATAGATACTGCAAGGCTACACTGTGAAAAACAATAAATTGAACAACTTTTACCCAACAGATCCACCATATCTAACATTAATTTGTTTCTCAAAATAAAAAAGAAATATAAGTTCATAAAATTTGCAGTACTGAGCGATGAAACGATAAAATAATCATAGTACCCTTGAAATTCAATGGCGATGAAATTAATCAAATTCAAACGAGACATGTGACCAAACAGATAGTATGTGGGCTCACCTTTACTCAAGCATTTTTACAAGATGATAAGAAGATTGCAAACAGCAGTGTGAACTTGATTTGCATTGTTTTCAGGTTGAACTTTTAAGCAGTTCTGGAAAACGGTTTTGTAAATCAATATATTGATAGATAGGATTAAAGTTACCAAATATATTGATTAAAGTTACCAAATACTTATGGGAATTCAGTATTTAGTACTGTGCTATTTAAAAACAAAATCTCATTAGTAATTGTTAGTGCTTTATTACTTATTTTAATTCACTTTGTAAACGGAAACTGATGTTAAACTGCTCAATACAGAAAAAAATGTGATTTATTTTTTTTTATTGTCCATATTGCCCAACTTTAAGTTTTTTATCTAGTTGGGCAGTATTTAACTGCCCTAAATGCTCACACCTGATGCATATCTTTAGCGGTTGACAGAGACAGTGAAACTCATGAAGCATTGCAGAGATGTTATGTAATGGTAAAACAAAAGTTTGAGGAAATGGGGTTAATCATAAATGGTATTGTCATTGCAACTTTTCGTAATGACAAAAGTCACTGAAAAAATTAAACAGCCACTTGACTTGACATCAATTTCACCAAACAGTTTCAGTTCACTTGAAAAGAAATTTACTTACATTGAATCTGTCCCACTGATAATACCATATAAATTATGTGAAATCACTACAAAGTCCAGTAAAAGGTTTAACTGGAGCACATTTGAAAAGAATTTCTTCAAAACAGAATTCTTGTTTTTTAGCATTTGCAGGTTTTAATAATTAATGCCTTTTCAGCCCATGCAGTCAGAGCAGCACCGCTTCATCTGTTAAAAATATATTATGGATCCAGAGGGCTTGTAGTTGTCTTAATTTGTGCCTCACAACATAAATGGCTCAAAATTCTAAAATATTATTTTGACTGGAGGATAAATGTCTGGAAGTAAACCTCAATTTTTTAAGGTCTCTAACAGTTTAACATTAAAATATAAACTGTAGAAGAGTTTAAACTGATATGACTGACTTATTATGTTGAAAATAAGTTAAAAAAAAAAACAACAAAACTTGAAATGCTGAGTTCTCTTCATCCACAAAACTCTATTTTGATAAATTAAAAAGTTCAATATCTTTACTGGAGCCTTATTGTTTATAAACACTAAAGCAGAGGAAACCAAATGGGGTATAATGGAGCACAAAACTACCTTCCTACCTGAAAAACATCCCATGTTAAAACATGCCTCAAGTTATTCATTGTTGTTTAATTTTCCATTCCTAATGATTGTCTAACCATCCTGGGTTGAAACGTCAGTGCCTTATGCATATTACTATTTAACCCTCCGATGGTTAAATGATTGTATGCTAAAATCAGTGGTAGGAAAATAACACACTAATTGCATAGCTAATTTTTTATTTAGTATGCTAACCTTTTAGTCAACCTAACGTCCCCTAAAATCATTTTTTAATAAGTTCTTAATTGTTACGTTACTTGGCTGTTTTGTAAACTTTCAGTTGAATGAAGTTTGACATCTGCGTTAAAGCTTTGGTTAACTATAAAGAATTCTTCAAGTTTTTATTCATGTTCTTGTTTTGAAGTGGGTAAAGACTATTTCCACAGCTGTTCCGTTTCCTCTCCACATGTTTGTGTTCTCTTTTCCTCAATGACTTTATTTTAAACAAAAAAACAAAGGGGAGCAAAATAAAACACTGACAGTAACAAAAAAATTACAAACACACTTCAATATGTAAGAGCATCATAGAACATGTAAATTATAATTTCAATTAAATTGGTGCTTGACTCCTGCGTCTCACCAGGAGAAATGTGTGTTTCATGTTTTATGTGTTAGCAAAATGCAATAAATGCAAGTAAAATAATCAGTTAATGACTTACATTACTTAGCAAGCAATGTTAATGTTAGCACCTTGATATAATTTTTTGTTGATCACTATTTATTTTCAAATATTACAGTTAAGACAGTGGGGGAGCATTATGCCTTTGTAAAGAGCGATACAAATAAACACACTGTAATTAAGAGAAACAAATGTAAACATTACATTACGCAGCAGGGATAACATAAATGCGAACTCCAACAGCAACTGAAGTCTGATCACTGTGACATTTCCACACTTTTTCACTCTGAACTTATTACTGTCTGCTCCCTGAAGGGAAAAAAAAAAAAAAAAAAAACCCTAAAGGGAAAACACTCTCCAGATTTCATTCACTTTTTCTCGCCAACCAACTTGCGCCTTCCTTTCTTCTAAATAAATGTTACCATCTTAGATTTCAACCTTAATATTTTACTCAGCAAAGTAATGGAGCTCAGTCAACAGCAGAAATGACTAAAATTGCTGATGCTGTTGGTTCTATGCTGCTGCTTTCTCCCCTGCTTGAAATGAGCCTGTTTCCATCTGCTGAAAGAATTTTTTCCTCCTGGAAATGTTGAAATGGCTCTGTGGGGTTGGAAAAACAAACTAAAATTATTGTATGTGACTGGCTAATGTTATTGGTCTGGATGCAGACTTTAGAGGGTTTCCGCTGCTAAACGGTAGCTGACTGTGAAAAACGGGCCACCATGCTGGGCTCCCCAAAGACAATGTACACCTAACATTAACCAATCAGAACATGCGATAATAATGAGGCTGGTGTTAGTTTCCCTCTAAGCCTTGATTAAATCAGCTTGAGCTCCTCTTTAACACCATGCCCTGACAATCAGAGAGATAAACACAAACATGTGAAGAATGTGAGGATCTACACATGAGAATCTATTTCCCAGACATTTTTTCCGTGAAGAGGCAGACTGAGCAGCGGGAATTATGGATCTGAGTCATGTTGTCCTTTTCCATGGAAGAAATATGGGAGAGAAGAAAGTCACAAAGAAGTGTTTTTTTGTTTTTTTTTTCCTCTTTCGGTTACATCACAGCCACCATTCTAACAGTAAGGAAACAATATTAGTTGAAACATGCCGATTAATGCCTGGATCTGATATATGTTTATGTTATTAGTCTCTAGTCTTTGCCAAGAGAGTAAAATGAAATCCAAATGGTAATTTTTTTTTATAATATTTTAAAAGAACTGCTGTATAATCATAGATTCCTGATTTTATGTGTGTAACAATTGTCATGTGTGTTACAGATGTTCTGTCCATGTAAATGACATCTACCGCCCAATGGGGTTTATCTGGTTAAATAAAGGAAATTAAATTAACAAACAAACATCAGAGTCTCAAGCAAAACTACATGGTAGAGCTGACAGAGCACAGCTAGAGTGTTTTACCATATCTACCAACACAGAATAAGTTATTTAACTTGTTAACATGTTCATGGAACCATTTTCTGACAATTCAGTGTTTATTGTGATGACAAACAAAAATAAAACATGAGCTATGGATAATTTTTTTTCAATTTCATTGAAGAACCTGCAGTTCAGCTTACCTGTCTGCCGTCCTGTCCAACATTGGTTTGACCTCTCACTACCGTCCTGATGTCATCGTCAAGACGCCTGTTAAATGTAGAGCAAAAAATGAGGTAAATGACACTCAGTAATCATAGATGAATTCAAGAAGAAACAATTTAAGCAATAACAAAGAATCAGAGATTATTTTTCTTAAACATTGGATGGGACTCCACTGTTCTGAAATGATCTTGTAGAAACATGCAAACAAAATTAAAAATAAGGTTAGTGAGGTGCAATACTTTCTTATAAATGAGTAAATGATCATTTTAACTTTATCCAATACCTGAAGGATTTTACTGCATTTGAAGACTTTAATTGAGGCAGACAGAGAGAACTATAACTTTGGACCATTTTATGATAAAATTACTGTTTTACTGTACCATGAACATTTTATGGTGAAGAAACAACCATTTTACACAAACAGTAGATTAAAAAAATATTGCTATTTATAGTTCTTAAATAGTTAACATAAAACTTACCTTATCTTCAGTCGAATTTTATTTACAACATCATCGATGTTCGCCAAAGACTAATGGAGATAAACAAAGATAGGATGTCATAAAAACATAAAATAATCATCCACTTACTGTAAAAGCTTTTCTATCAAAGAAAAACTTTGGTAGAAAAACTTTTCTTCATTATTTCCACTATCAATTTTCAGTGATTACTTCATCTTGAAAAAATGCTTTCTTTGATTAATCTCTTACAATATAAAAATAAACAAATTACTTTGCATTACATTTTACAAATTATTGTAGTCTGCACTTACTATGTAAGTGAACAGTTAATATGCATGGACTAAATGTACATGTATACTTTAGTATGCAAAACATGAAACATAATATGACTAAGATGAACGGTGAATTCAACAATTTGGGTAATCAATCATTTTGACACTTTTTCAGATATATGTGAATGCATATTTTGTCACTTATATAGAACTACACACACATCAACTTAATGTAGTTGCTGTAGTTCCATCAATTAATATGCCTTATTTAAAAGTAAATACAAATAAAGTAATAATAACAAAAGAAATATAGGATTACAGTGACCCCTGATGGAGGTGGAATATACATGCGCATTAATTATGTTATAAAAAAAAACTTATCTAATAATTCTTCAAGTCCAGCAAAAAAAAAAAAAACCTTAGCTATATTTCTTAATCAACAATAAAAAGGCTGATTGACAAATTTGTGTTGTATCAAGATAATACAAATAAGTAAAAACGTTGATCATTTATTTGATTCCCTGATGAGAACTTGTTTGTTCGGTCAAATTGTATGGACAATTTGTGCTTTATGAATCACTATAATTCCATTAGTATGTTAACTTGACATTAGCAGAGGAACTCTGTTTATTTATTTAGTTCCTAATATCTGTGCAACAGTGGGATTACTATAGTTTTAAGGACATATTTGCCACATCTGACAATGTCTTTTTCTAAAGTTTCATCAAGCTCCTCCAAACATTATTCAATCTGTGTCAATAACATATAAACAAAAACATTGTAGAAAATGCTAAAGAAACAGACTTTTTGGTCTATTTTAAACTAAGTTAATAAATGTTGCATGTGTATGACTTGACTTACAAATACAACTTTGCAGTTTTTTTGGCTAACCTTTCACTTTATCTTCTCTCACTGTTTTTTCTCTTCAAACAAGCAAAAACACTTCAGTTTGACAGAGCTGTTGCTGCCAACAACTCCATACTGTCATTTAATAAATGATATACTTGTGTGATGCTCCAGAAACTTAAAAAAACCTACAATCTGATAAACCAATCCATGCTCTAAAAGTTACACTTGTATATGTGACCTCTAAACTTTTACTGCGCTGACATTTTTTGCTTTCATTTCTATATTTTGAGCCATATAAAAGAAAAAGAAAAAAAAAGCATACCACATATTATAAATGTCAAGATGTTTGTTATTTATCAAAACAATGACTACATTTCTTAAGGATTATTATTCCTGTACCATTTCGTTTCTGTGTCAACTTGGAACAAAATGATGTACCTGCTCGGTGGGGAAGAGTGTGTTGATGTACTCCACAGCATTGAAGTCTGCTCTGTCCAGAGGATCCTGGCTGGGGAAAACCTTACAAACACAAACGGTATTCAGTTTACTAACTAAGCTAAAAGTCTACATGTGCACACTGCATTTCATTTTCAGATTGAAATCCTAACCAGCTATACTGCTGTATAATTTCATTTTTGGACAGCAAAACCCTATACAGTAAACCCGAAGGGTGCGTTAGCCTGCTAACAGATGGATCTACATCATATCAACAGCGGGAATAGTGTGTTTTCTGTTAAATTAACGGCTACCTGCTCAATGGCCAGTTGCACCTCCGGCGTTAGATGCAAAATTGCCTCTAAATCTTCGGTAAATTCAAATTCTTCTTCCTCCATCATTGTCAAAACAAAAGTAAGCTATCCGGCTTAGCACTTCCTGGGTTGCGTGATGACGAAGCACCTTGCCACGGTGACGTAAGTGTGGCGTTTCCAGACTGTCGAAAAACAGACCAGTAATGTCGTTATTCAATAAACTAATTATTTAATAATTTCTCAAATTTGTCCTCAGTCATAACAAACTGAAAACAAACCCGGAGATAGTTTATTAATTGCCGAATGATCTAATTATTCTGCTAATACAATATATTTATGAAAACCATAAATATATTACTTTCATGGTTGCATGCTGAGTTTATTACAGCCTTTTATCTGTCAGCCTTACTCATTAAAATCAGTCAGCTGCAGTATCACTCGAGTAGATATAATTAATGTGAAGTTGATTTGCTGTGCAGATTAACTAAGATGGCAAGCAGATCATCTAGCAATGACGAAATAATTAAACAAAGGGGAAAATATTTATTCAAACATAAAGACAAATTTAAGTTTTATATTAATAGATTAATGTATTCAAACACAGTTAAATAATAGTGAATACAGTTCTTTATTAAATCCATTTATTTAACATTTTTATTCTTCTTTTTGATGGTAGAAGTCTGTTAAGTGTGTTGTTGACAGGATTATAGAGTCAGATTACAACCGATACAGATTACAACTAAAAATTGAGTGCATTTTTATAATCCAGTTATAGTTATTATAACTGGATTATAATAATCCAGTTATAATAATAGAAACATATTATTTTTTTTCCAAAATTAAAACATCCAAATTTTATCTGAATTGTTTTTGAAACTTGAAGGACTCCCCTTGTATCTTGTCATAAACAACTCAACTGCTAGCAAATTCAGATAATCAAATTTGCATTATTTTCAGGCTGGTGAGGAATTTCTGGAAAAAAAAAAATCATCTTATTTAAGGTAGCTAAACTAATGATTGCTAAAATTTTTATTTACAATGAACATATTACAACAAGGTTTATTGAGATAAAAAGGAACATTGATGGAGTTATTTAGAGTAGCAAGGTGCAATTCTGTTACATGATGATGTGCCAAAAGATTAAAAATCAAGCTTTTTTGATTGTTTATTAATGTTAGTAGATAAACAAACATTACTTTCAAAATAATGTTTAAAACATACTTATTACTATGAGTGTCACATGCTTGTGATTATTTTTTAATTAATTAACATAAAACCAGACTCAAAACTTTCTCAAGGATTGACATTGAATACATGTTGAAATATAATAAAGAAATAATAAATTCACTTTGAACATCCTAAAATTAGCAGCAATATTAAATGTGTTTCATTGTTGTTACCTTCAGAAATACAAAGTTTGATTCAAGCTGGAAGACAAAACCTACATTGATATCATATTAACAGTAACCATTTAATGAGTAGCATATAACTAGTTCCTTTTTTAAGCAAGAAACACTTGTGGGACAAAACCACTCTACCAACGAAGCAATTTTATGCATTGTAGTAATGATACTTGCCTGTTTCATACATGTGTCCTTCAGCCTCAAAAAAGCCCTTTGCAACTCCCAGCAAAGTTAATATTGCTTTTACATGTACATGTGACAGTGCAATGACAATAAAGTTGAATTCTATTCTATTCTATTCTATTCAGTTACCATTAACAAAAAATGTTTGCAGCTCAGGACTTTGGAAAAAATTTAAAACTTCAAACAGGTGCCGTCTTTTTGAGAGAAGACGCTTAAAGTCATTAAAACTAAACTTTAAAAGAAAATGTGACTCACCCAGAGGGATGCATGATAACGCATAGTTATTATCAGTGAGAGGCATACATTGAGCCTTAAATGAGAATTTTCTGTGTCATTACAGCAGGTCTCAAATCACTTTATGGGTAACTTGATGGGTAATTAAGTTATAGCTTAGCATATGCTGCTACAGCTGGAAATTAAAAAAGATGATGGTGCTGATATAGCTTTTATAATTTCCACTGCAGTCTAAGTGGAATGAGAACCCTTTGTCCTTCCCAAGGCTTTCAAGCTTCTGTTTAAGACTTTCATAAAAAGAACAATCTCAAACTCCTGGGCTGATCTGAAAAGATTTTTTTTGTCTGTGATAACAATAGTGCAAAAGAACAGCTGGCTGCTCATCAGGGCTGGACAGGGACCAAAAAATAGATCAGGCATTTTTGGCCCTCCATGACTATTTATACAATATTTGAAGGTACAAGGAATACCATAGGCCGTGTATGCACATCGCATTGTTCCAAAAGTTAAAATAATGTGTGTTCAATAAAATAGATTTGCTCTCCACAGCTCAATGAATCACTCTTACACTGGGGCTCCTTGACAGGAATGTTTAGACTAAGATAGGAGGTCTTTGACAATCTTTGAGGATGTGGGCCCAGTTGATTAGGTTTATATCCCAATGCCACAAACTGCTCTTCTGAGGTGGCCTAATATGTTTGAAAATTTTAAATGGGCTCTAATGATATTTTTTCAATATCAATAGATTAAATTACAGAAAAGTTTATTTATTTCAGCAATTCAAAAAATGAAAACGCTTCAATATTGTCATTTTGCATACGGGGGTATTTTGTGTGAAGAATATTGATCAAACAGTTCATATAATACAATTTGGAATAAGGTTGCAAATAACCTTTTTTTTGTTTGCTATGCTTCTCACAGGGCCTGCTTCTGTGACCTTGAAGCCAACACAAGGTCAAAGGGTAAATAATCCTGGCTAAATAATCACAAATACATGATGTTCCAATATACCTTCATAATTTAAAACTACAAAACAACCCTCTGCTAGTGTTTAGATTTAATATGACAGTCTGCTCTGGCCTCCAGTTCCATTTAATTTCAATCACAATTTTGTGGTCTACCCATGGTGACATATAGTCAATCTCAAAAGGCCCAAGAGTCATATACCACCATTTAAGCAGCAGCAATGCCTCCTGCTGTCACAAGAACAAGCCACAATAAACTTATGATCCATAAGTTTCCCTGCTGTTCTGTTTCTGTAATAATGCTTCAATGGGAAAGGCAGATGGAAAAAAGTTGTTGACTGAACCTGTTACTAAAATAAAATTTAAAAAAAGAAGTAGAAAACAGAGAGACACAGTAATAAAACGTATGAAGTCCTATCCATCACTTGCCATACAGATGCTGTGTGAAAATGTGTTTAAATCTCTGAATGACTGAATGTAGTGTAAAGTGCTTTGGGGTCCTGTGGTCTTGATAAAGCGCTATACAAGTACAGACCATTTACCATACAACAGCAACTGAATTAGCTTTACAGGCTGCCAGGGACCACAGAAGTTTACACTATCACTAGTTTATAACATGTGGATCTGAGAAAGCCTTCATGTTTGTCGACCATTAATCTCAGCATTTATCACTGCAAGTGGTGAGTCTACCCAGATGTGGCTTCTTGTTCTTTCTTCTGGCTGGATCCATCACTGGAAGGCTGCATTAATACCCGACAGCCTCCATGCAAGTTGTTTTGTTACAGTTTTAGTTAAAGCATAAATATCTATGGATATGTAAATATTGAAGGACTTATTGCTTTGCCCTCAAAATAACCTGCCTTTTCTAATTTCAATACATCTTTGAATCACTTTTGGTCTGAGGTCAGTTTGTTATCGGAGAGCCCCCTGCTGAGCAGTGGGTAGTGCTGCTGCTTCACAGTAAAAAGGTCATGGACTCTAATTCCACCTGGAGTCTGTTGGTGTGATATTTTTTCTCCTCTCATGTATTTTGGAATTTTCTTAAATTAGCTTCAACTGTACTTTTGAATGGCTGCTCTGTGTTAGGACGTACTTCAGAAAAAAGCTTCACAGATATCTTAAGTAACTTGAGGCAAAGCTAATTAGCAGATTCAAAAGTATGTTAAACATAATAAGTATGTAATGTATCACATACTTATGAAATATTATTATTTGTATAATATCCCATACAAATAATAGGATATTTGTATGTTTCGCTGTGGAAAGGGTTATCAGGATGAGCTACCTTACCAGAGAAGACTGAAAGGCACCGTTGGCACTATTTCAGTTTCAGAGAGGATTTATGAATCCTCACTGATGTTCAGTTCATCCAGTTATTAATTAGTAAAGTTTTGCCTGATGATGAACATTTAGCAATTTGCACATTCTTGTTTTAAGTAGAAGGACATACAATCTGCCTGGTTGTGTCCATCTGGTCAAGAATTCAATGGCACTTTACAAGCCAGACATCATTGATAGTTTTAGGAAAGCCCTTAGCTGTTGATGCCAGGTCTGAAAATGTTGGATTACTGTCACAAAGAGCTTTTTATGCCCTTCTGGCTTGACAGCTTTCATGTGAAATGTGAGATTTTAGGTCACGTAGTTCAATAAAGCAAACAAGTGTCACTTGAGAGCAAATGAAAGAAAGATCAGATCATCTGCTTACTAGAGCGAAGTCTTCTAAATATGTTGGAGATATTTAAACAACATGTTTCAGGATCATAAAGATCTTATTGCTAAGAGAGAGAAAAAAGAAGTGGTATAAGAAACACAGACTCTAGACTTAGTTTCTATGTATTATAATTTCTGAAACAGAAATTGTTGATGTCCATTTACACCCTAATGAGCATCCTGAGCAGACACTGTGAAGCATAAATGACAATAGAAAAGTCTGTCTGTGAGATACATGATGTGTTGCTTATTATTCTGAAACAGATTACACTCTTAAGTATTTGCTGAACGATGTTTGATCCAAAATCAACTACACCCAGAGTAATTATTTACAAATCCTCCAGATTTACAGGGTGGTGGGCTCTGGATTTAGTAGGAGTAGATTATAGGCCTTTGTTTCCTTCTCTTTTTTTCATATTTTGCATTTTATGTTCATGTGTGGAGTTTTGATCATATCTATCTATTGTTTGCTCCCTGTTGTCAGTTAATTGATCCCTCATCCTCTATCGACAAAACTGATTTGAGTTCCTCCTTCTTAATTGGGTTCTGTTTTGTTATTACATGTGTTAGTGGCCATATCTATTGACACCCTCTAGTAAAAAAATCTCCAAAAACATTAATTCATGTTTCTCACAATAGCAAAGTCATAAACTCCAACTTTTAATTTCAATACATCTATTCAGTGGGTAAAAGTAATGTTCAGAAGTTCTTTTTTTTTTTTTTTTTTTTTAGGAGTTTTTGGTAAAATCACTGGTGGCACTACTGGTATCTTTAAAGGGGAAATATGTGGGAAAGCACTAATTCAAATATAAATGTTATCTACTCAATCACCACTCAATCTCATATCTAAATAAATATAGGAGTAGTTCATGAGCAAAAATTTGCATTTTTCCACACACTAGAACCAAGTCCTATGGAATGACATGAAGAGACCAAAAGAGGGGAACAAAGAACCTGGAATAATTATCAAAATATGCCTCTCTTCACATGCTCCAATCTTGTGAAATGTTACTAGAGAAGATATCTGTGTAATTTGGTGATAGTGAGTCGTGTTAACACCGGGGTGGTATTACTTGTCCCACTGATGATTTGTCAACATTTATTTTGCAACAGTCAAATTTCTCTCTCCACTGCATACATGTGCTTAAAATTGTTGTCGCTTTGTCCTTTTTTGCTCATGTCACTTTCCAGTTTAGTTTCACATTCCAAAGATTAGATCTCTCTGTTTCTGCTTTGTTACTTCTATGTTATCATTTTTGTTAAACAAAAGCTGTTTGTTGCATCATCTCCCCGGTTTGTGCAGAGGAAAGGGCTTGTATCATGTTAAAAAGCTGAATGAATGAATACAAAACGTCTATCTACCAAAGTATTTTCAGAACATTATTCCAACAATATTGACTTCATAGTACTATGTGTTAAATAATGCCAATGGCTGTTTCCTCAGTTAAGCAGATTTTCTTTGTGTTATTGAAATTAAGCTGAATACTCATACAAGCAGTGAGCTGCTCGAAAAGAATAAATATTTGATTATACGTTGCTTGGATCTCTTTTCATGTGTCAAACAAATATTGTGCTTCATGCTCCTCAATCCCCCTGGTTCGATAGCTGGATAAAAACTCCAATCCATACTAAAGGAATAACTCCTGATGCTGGAGACTCAGTTGCAAGCTTGTAATGCAATCATGACAGCCTGTATTTTGCCAGTATTTCATACTGCAATTATTTTACAGCAGCTGCTTGCCTGAATAGGGATTCAATCACCTAAATTGTTTTTTCACACATCAAGTATTCGTAGTTTATAAATCACGGTAGGCCTCTAGAGATGTGCTTCAACTTCCCCTCCCCAACAAAACTGCAATGATTAGAAAATGGATGAATAAGCCACAGTATTTTATGTGTTTTAGCTCAAATAATACAAAGTCAAAAGCAGAAGCTAAAACTTAAAACAGCTGTGCTGAGAGCACACCGTACAAACTATTGATACTCCTTAAACATTTCCATTTTAGCTACAAACTTAAATATATTTTTTTGGGATTTTACGTGATAGACCAACACAAAGTAGAAAAAATGTGTGAGGTGGAAGGAAAAGACTACATGGTGTTAGAAAAAGCAAGAAATGAAAACTTGAACAGAATGAGATAGATTTGTACTTAACCTCTGAATCTGACACCCATGAATAAAATCCACAGAAAACAACAGCTTCAGATGTCATTGTATTATTAAAATCACTCAGGTTGATTGGGAGAAGTGTAAAACTAAATAGTGGGCAAATCTGGAAGAAAACATGATGGAGTTTGGAAGACTCTTGGGACTGGGATGGAGCAACACCTTCTAAGTGGACAACATTACAAAGACAACCACGGCCACCATGGAATGATTTAGATCAGGAGTGTCCAACTCCAATTCTCAATGTTTTCCATGTTTTAGATGTTCTATTTGCTCAACTCACTTGAATTTGAAAAAAATAGAAAAAGGTGCCTTGGATGTAGATTCAAGCACATCTGCTAAGAATGCAGTGGCAAAGTTCAGCTCTAAATACAACTCAATAAATACACTGATGTGCTCCATCCAATCTGACAAAGAAGAACAGACAGAATGTTTATTTCTAGATGTGGAAAGCTGTTAGAAACATACCCAAAGAAACTTTCTGCCAAAACTGAAGAAACTGGCCTATAATTATTGACTAGGGGATCTGAAAACATATGCCCACCATATTTTTTTTATTATTTAAAAACCTTGGTTAGCTTTTCCATCTACTTCATAATCATACATTCATTTAAAACCCCAGTAAAAAATACTGGATGTTGTGGTTTTAACCTGACAAATGTCAAAAACTTCGAGGGATATGAGTAGCATTGTGAGATATTGTCAATTTAATTGTAATGCCAGTATGTTGATGATTTGATGTTTGCAATTTCTAAATATGCAATGTCTCACCACCAACATTTTATGTCACACTTCCATTTGTAGCTCCCATAGAATACGGTCCAAGTCTGCGGATTTTAGGTTTTTCTATGGCCTTGTCATCAAAATCCAAAGAAATGACACAAAGCAAATAGGAAAACTGCCAAAAACAAATAATCCAAATCACATTCCAGAGAACTTGAAAGGCTGAACCAGAAGAGATTAAATTCTTGAAGGACTGGATGCTTAGCACTCCAGCTGGTCAAACAGCAAGCGGCTCTCTGAGAAGGCTTAATATCAGACACGCGAACATTCAGAACCTAGTACTCAAAGCTCATCTATAAAAGAAAAACAGCTACAAAAAACTGGGACACACTTTGTGACTGTGTCCCATTGTTCAAATTAAGATGAGGTGATGAGGGCATTGAAATACAATTTCAAAATTTTGGATGGCTTGTTAAAATACACTGAAATAGGCAGCTGTGGTTATAAAATTAATTAAGGATGATCTCTTCATTTACATACTTATTTTAATAAATATATAAAAAAATAAAATAGTCACAGTGGCTTTATAGCTTTATTTCTGTTGATGCTGATGGAATTAAGTGAAAAACAGATAAAAAAGAAAGAGAAAATCTGAGTGATAAATAATTCGAACCCATAAATTAAGTCAGGCACATGGATTTTGTTGCTGTGATAAACTGATTGGGTTTGTTGTACTTCCAACAGATGAATTTCATGAGAGTCGTGTAATCAATGTTGCAGATTAAACATTTAATAGGATTTTTGGGAAATTAATTTTAGTTTTTCCAGATTGCCTTAAAATGTGCTGTATTTGGTTGGCTGTACTCCAAATTGGATTGCAGAAGTATTTACGTATATTTTATATTCTAATAAAATACATTGAAGTGTGTGGATGTCCTTTGAAAAAATTAAACACTTTCTCAAGACACTATAGTTTCACACTGTTCTACAAAGGTACCCAACTTTGTTGTACAGACAGAGTTAACATGGTGTTTCTAAAAATGATCCTTCAGGGCTTTAAAGCCCTCTGAGGGCTGCTATGAAATTATATTACAGCTGAAGTCAACTCTGTCACTTCTGGTGGATAAAATCCAGGGTTTACTTTCCAGGGTTCGCATGTCAACAAAACACTAGACGTAAACTATATTAACATTCAATCAAGAAAAAGGACGACAGAGAAAACAAATTACAAAGAGATCTCTCTGCAAGTTTTTACAATTTTTTTTCACATATTCTTGTAAAACAAAACATTAATTTCTTGTTATAAGCCACAGCACAGAATGTGGGGCAAAAGCAACCCCAAAACAAAACAACAAAACACTGTTGAATTACCTGCCTACACAAAAATCTTCTTCAGTGAGAATAAGAAATGCATTTTTTACATAGTCATTACTCCCCTGGGTCTACAAAGCTTTATTTAATTAATAGAATATTTGCTTCTCTGTATTTTCTGGTTTGTTTCATGTTGGCTGAGTTAAACTTTAATTGCTTTTCTACACAGTTTCATATAACTGAGTTCAGAGCTTTGGTGAAAAATAAAGAAATACTGTGAACCGAAGTGAGGCTGCATACGACTATAAAGTATGTGTGTATGTTTTAGTATTTCACACCTTGTAAGACCTGTGTGTGTGTGTGTGTGTGGGGGTGTGTGTGCGTGTGTGTGTGTGTGTGTGTGTGTGTGTGTGCGTGCGTGTGCGTGTGTGTGTGACGGGGGTGTGTACGTGACTTAGATTTGCATAGCAGAGTTTTTCTCTAAGCATTTGCATAACAGTGTGCTTATTGATGCTCCTTTTGTGCTGATATGTGTACAATATTATACTTGTGATAATGACAAAACACAGACTGATAAAATACAGTGATGTTACTGTCTCCTCAGCTCTTTATTTTTGTCTGTGACATATATTTGGATTTTAATATCAGACTGATAAATCTGAAAAACTGAATATATATTTGATTCTTTTCTGCTGTTTTCCAAACAACTTGCTTTGTTGAACTTTTTTGGTATTCTTAATTTTTCTTGTATTGCCTTTTCAGAACAGAACAGTAAAACTCTCACTTGCTTTTGGAATAAGAAGCAATTTTTTAATATAATTACTGCTGCTTATTTAGTAGCTTCACATTTGATTTCATGCTATGCTATGAGAAGATGACATTGTGTCCTTTACATTTACTCTAATCCTTTTTGCAAGCTGTTCTATGCCTTCATGTACTGTAATTTATCACTACGTGTCTCGAAAGTAGGACACAGTTTCCTTTCCCATCCCCTAACCTTGTGATGTGTTGATTTGATAACATAAATTGCACAGCAAAAGCTCTGTGTCATTATTGGCTTAATGGATCTTCTCCTGGAACTGGAGGGAAATAGAGGAAAATAGAAGGCAGGCTTTTCTCTCAAATCAATCAAAAGTTGCAACGTAATTTATCCTCTACAACATGTTCTGGTCAGCCATTACTCGTGCCATTTTGCTGAAATATATTACTTAAAAGCCTAAAAATCTGCTTCATAAAACAAGCTTCACAAGGGCCAAAATCAAACGAGCCAACTGCCAAGAGCTATTTAGAGTACCTCCATTTCTACCGTTGTTAGAAAACTTCATCTAGAATGAAACAAATATAATTGGTTTGCAAGGAGGAACATGGGGACTGGAATGAAACTGGAAACTTAAGATAAAAGTACATTCTTGAACTGATAAATCAATAATAATTAACATATCTTGCGTCAAAAAAACAACAGTGTCCCAAAGAGCTGCTTTAATGAGCATTGTTCTCACTTATGTGTACTTCTATCAAGCTGGCCAGTGGTGTCTTGTGTTCTGCAGTCACATTTACTACCTTCATTTTATCAGCTTATGCTATTTTTGCTGACATCTTCACACTGTAGCTCTTTCTTATTTTTTTTTTTTTGCAAGCATAGTTTGCTTGCAATTGGTTGCAACCAAACAATGCTTCCACAATTTAGATTTATATGACAAAAAATTGGTGATTGTCCTAAATAAATAAAACCAACTCTTTAATTACAGTGCATCTGCAGAGACAAGTTTGTAAAATGGTCAGCACAGTGATATTAAGTTTGTTTGGTGGGGTATAATTCACGTTTTTACTACATTTACTACTTGCATATTTTTTTGTATATTTGGCAGAAAATACCTGATGCATAAAATGCCACACAAAGCACTTTTCTAACTGCTGCACTCTTTGTTGGTGTGTATAAAACATACTTATGAAAGAAACAATGAATGGCACAATGTTTAATTTCAACAAAGAGGGAATTAAAAACCTTATCTATGATTAACTTGGGTACAAAATGTGTTGGCTGGACATTTTTATGAATAGAAAAAAATGATTATGATATATATTCTACTAAAATAATGAAAAGTATGTTTACTTTCATATTTACATGCTTCCAAAAATTTGTTGGGTCAAAATGTATGTATAATTGAAGCTCATGACAGTTAAATTCACTTCTATGAACAAAGTTGAAAAATATATAAAAGAAACATAAACAAGGAAAAAAACGGACAAGAGTGAGCTTTGTGTTGTAACAATCATAAAGTCACAACAATATGATTGGATTGTCAAGCTATCAATACGTAACACGATGTCCACCCAAGACAAAAGTATTATCCAGTAAGAAAAAATGTATCATTTCCAGAAATGTTTTGTTTCTGGAAATGATACATGATATCTCCAATTTTTCCATTAAGGAGAAAGTATGTTGGAAAGCAGGAGGTTGGAAACTTAACATACCGGCTCCTGCAGAGTTTTACAAACACTCTGTTATGAGCTCATTTAGCCAGTGATTCACCTCAGTGGGAAGAGAGAGCCTGTGAAAATAACTGTCATTTTTATTTCACTTATGAAATGAAAAGTGATTGTGCAAAGCAGAGCAAGTCTTAGGGGGAAATGAAAACCCTTTTCTTAAAGGGAAATTTTATACATCAGGAAGCACTGGTGCTTGTACTTAAGCTACAATCCATCACAGACCTAACACAGATATAAGTGAGACAGACAATCAGACATGCTCAAGTTCAAAATCATACATTTATATGTACTGTCTCTAGATGACCTTATATAACTGCAGCGGAAGATGAGAGCAAGATACCATGATAAATTTTCAAGGGCAGAGGTAGCGCATATAAAATTCACACATGAATACAATAAAATATTTCAGCTATCTCTTCAGAATAAATATGGCGTTTATTTAAACATATATAAAACCATCTCTTCTCCTGCTGTGATCAATAAATTTCAACTTTATGATTACCCTTAAATATGAATGAGTACGTAATAGCTTTAAATATATAATGAAACCTAACTCATCCACTCCAGAGGTCATATATCTTGCAGCTGAATCTGCTTAACAGTAGGTGCCTGAGCCAGTTACTGTATGTGGTATGCATTATATTACTGCTATCAATCCATTGAACTATCATACAATGTACATTCTCAGGTCAATTGATTAAAAGAAAAAGAACATACGTGAATCTACTAGCTTTCAAAACAAAAAATGTCTCCAGGATTGTGTGCTACCTATATATCATTAGCAACTGATTTACCTCAAACACAGAACTACTAAGCACCATCAAAACACTGACTTTAACTATAAAGTATTTATTAAAAACATGCTGGTCAACATTGTCTGATGTAAAGTTACCAACTCTTAACTTTTTGTTTTATCTAAAAACAGCTTTTTGGAGACAAACTTTCCTCTGCTAAGGCTCATATCAGTTAATCCCTAATTTTCTTTTGGATTGTGAGTTTTAGGGGACTGCTCCTCTGGATTGAATCAGTGGTTCCATGTCCTCTCTGTTCTTAAGATCAGATGTTGAAAGAATCCAAATAGAGACCTGTGAGCAAAAAAAGAAAAAAAACAATTGTATATGCAATAAGTGGGCATGTTATAGTATTTCCAGATGCCCAAAGGTGCCACATTCATCTGTTCAAACAATTATGTACGTGTGTATACAACACAGGAATGTTCAGGGATCACAGCTTTTAGGAACAAGAAGAGTACTGGGTTGCGAAATCATTTTGATTAAAACAAAATGTTTTAATCAAACTCAAGGCAAAGTCTGAAGTCCTTTTGAAGACTGAAGATGATCAGAGTTATGCAAGTTGTGTATCTAAATTGGTTTGAATGACACTCAGAAAAGAAAAAGCTATTATTCCAAAAGGAACTTAAAAACAGCAAATAAACACAGAGACTGAAAGTTTAAATTCTTGAAACATGTCCTGTGGTTTTACAAAAATTTATTTTAAGTGCTTGGCCTTAATGACCACCATTACGTTTGAAGAAGGAGAAGAAAAAAAAAAACAAAACAAGAAAAAAGCTTACAATCCTGAGAACAGCGTCCCAACTGTGAGGTGGGAGGTAATATTATGTTGTGTGGGTGTTAAGCTGCACAAGGGACTTGTGCACTTCACAAAATATCACAAGAAGACACAAATATGTGGAAATACTGAAGCAACGTCAGAAGACATCAGTTAGAAATAATGTAAAACCATTGAGAATCTTTAAAAATGTACATAAAACATTCTCTCATTTTACTGCCTTTCAGGAAATACAAAAAATATATATATTTTACACTCACTATATTCAAATACTCTAAAGATGTAAATTATAGAACAATTTAAAGAAGGATTGGATTTGGTTATCATAAATATCACAGTATATATAAAAGAGTCTTATAACATAACCTGGCCTTGCAATTTGACATTATTTGATCTTCTAAATATCTCTCTAGGACTCTTTAGCCTAACTTTTTATGGGAAGGAACCAAGACCCTTTTACCGTTTTCTTTTTAACAGAAATCTCACATGACTGCGGGGAGCAGCCCAAAGCGCAAACACAACCAAGGTCAGAGCTGCTTCTGTTAATAGAAAGAGTCAGCTAAAATATTTATTCCACGACCCTAGAGAAAGCTATGACAGCTTGAATTGAAAATCCAGAGGCTGAAAACCCACGCAACATAAGAGAAAGGATTGTGGCAGTTCTCCACCCCGCCATAAAGTAAGGTGGTAATTCAGCATAAGGTATTACAGAAAAAAGATGAAGTGCTTATTCTGAGTTGGGCATTGGTCTCTATCGTAAAGTGTCCTGGTGCCTTAATCAATAGTGAGGGCAGGAATGAAAGATAAGGCTTGACAGTTTTGGGTTTTGCATTGATTGGGATATTGCTCTACTCTGTGATGGGAAAGGTGGAAACAAGCTAACTGGCACTTCTGAATTTCAAACTTCACCTCATGAAATATAAGTTTTGAATGAGTGAACAAGATTCTAGATACGAGAGAACGTTCAACATATTATGGGATCTGAATTTAGCTAAGATGCTTGGAAAAAAGTAAGAGTTTAATTTTTACAATTGTAACAATTTTATATCTATACCAGATTTGTATTAATAACATTTAAACATTTTTAAATTGACATTCAACCTCAAACAATCTAGAATACCGGTAAGCACATGCTAAAAACCCAATGTGTCTTTTTCTGTAAGCAGAGCAGATGTGTTTTAGGCTTTCATTCAGCCAGCTGACTGGCATTGCTCAGCCACAGGCGGGGATCGGAGAATGGAGTGTTACTCTAAGAAAAATACAGCTAGAGAAAACTCAGGTCAATCAGGCCATTGCAGTGTGAATAAATGATGAGAAAGGTTTACGTTTGTGGTGCTGCAAACATTTTATGTGAGCATGTGGGGGGTCTGTTGCCTTTCAAGAATCTTTGGGTCAGAAGCACACCCTGGACAGGTTGCCGGGGCAACAGAGAGACAAACAAGACAAACAACCATGCACACATGCTCACACCAAAGGATGATTTAGAGACTCATTAATTTAACTGACATGTTTTGGACTCCAGGAGGAAGCCAGAGTGATTGGAGAGAACATGCAAACTCCATGCAGAAAGACCCAAGGCCAGGATTCAAACCCACGGCTTTCTTGCTGCAAGGCAACAGTGCTACTAATTGCACCACTTTGTTGTCCAGGCCACAATTGAAAAACAACCCAAAAACAACAAAAAACATAATGTAACAAGTTAAAGAACAGAGAAGGGTAAAATAGAGAAGAGACAAGTACAAAACAAGTAACAGAATAGAATAAAAAAGCATGACTGAAAGGATCTGACAAAGAAATGACTGAATAGGAGGTGGTGAAAACTGAAATTTCCTTTGTTTCTCTTTAACAGAACATATTGCAGTTGCAGGAAGCAATTAAGATAGAATTTCTAGTTCAGACCATGCCAGCATTGCAAAACACAGTGGAGACCAACATAGGAAGGAGTAATAATAATTACATAAAGGAATCATCAGTAAATACAAGACCTTCAAAAATGCAAAATGAAACCCTAAAAGAAATGTAGCTAAAAGGCAAATTGACAAAGCAGAACCCAAGTCTAGATGGGTAAAGCATTCAGAAATATTATGGACAATTAACGATGGAGGACAACAACTCAGGACTTATTTTGTTCCTTTGGATTTTGTTTGGCTGCCTCATGTTGGCATTAATGATTAAAAGAGGAAATCACCTGTAGCTTAAGGCAGTCTGATTTAAATTAAATTTTGTTTGTCAGTCTGAGTAGTCCTAACTGTAAACCCCCTGGTAACCAAAAGGCCATGCAGGTTTTTTTTTTCTTTATCCAGTTGTGACAGCACCTTCTTATTAGTTACATGGCATCTCCTTTCTTTTGCCCTTTATTTAATAGCTGTGAGAATACTACAGTGGACGCCTGTCATCTCAATACTCATGAATGTCCAATTTTATTGCACAGCTCAGTGCTCTTGAAAGTAGGTAGGCATATTCTATTTTAATATATGAATTTAATTTTCTTCATGATCCATCCATACATCTACATTTCGACTCAGAAAGATGACCCATGGCCACTGATTTAATATGTTTGAGTGCACTATTTGATTTATTTGACTGCCTTATCACCACAGTATTTTTTTTTCATCCTCGTTTCGACTGGCCAAGCAAAATTACAGCACTGTTTTCCTTGTGTTGTTCCGAATGCATGCATTTACTACAGACTGGGATTACCCTAACCTTCATAAAACATGTTAGTGATTGATTATTTTGAGAGTGTTAGACCATACAACAAGCTCACGAATGTCTTCTTTTACATATGAATGCAGAATTGTGCGATGTGTTCAGACCCCTGTAACTTTTTCACATTTTATTAACTCATAGTCACAAATTTTATTGTATTTTATTATGTTGTAGACTTCTGAGTTACAGAAGAACAATGTGACCCGTAGTTCAATTTTTTGTAATAAAATTCTGAAGAATGTGATGAGCATTTGTATTCAGCCCCCTTTCCTCTTTTGCCCCTAAATAAAATTCAGTGAAACCAGATGCCTTAATAAATACATTAATCAGAGAAACAGAGCCCACGTGTGACCAATTTAATCTCAGTATAAACTCCACTCTTCTGTGAAGCCCTCAGATGTTTGTTGGAGAACATTAGAGAAGAATCATCATCATGAAGACCAAGGACACAGCAGTAGGTCTGGGATAAAGTTGTGGAGAAGAAAGTGCTTTTAGATTACAAACACTAGACTGAATATTTCAGCTGTGTTCAATACATTATCTGAAAGTGGAAAATTTAGTATAGTGCAGCCTCCAAGCTACCTAAACACAGTTGCCCTGCATTAATCACAGAAGCAGCCAAAGGCCTCGAGTAATTATAGCAGAGCTACAGAGATCTACAGCTCAGAAAGTAGATTTTGTTGACAGGACGACTCTGTTGATCAAAAATCTGGCCTCTGTGGAAAAGTGGTAAATTGTTGATGACAAAGCAAACAAATGAATCACCCCTTAGCTACAAAGGGACCAAAACAAAGAGAAAAGGCTTAGGTTAAATTTGACAAAAATGCATCCTTTTGAAAATCATTGTTTTGATACATGGGTCTTTTTGTTTTGTACTTTAATTATTTTAGGTTGTTGTCATGCATTTTGTTTGACACTTCCACTTTGCTGTAGGCTACTCAGTTCCTTCTTCTTTTGTGTTGAAATTCTTATTTCTTTCTTGTGTTTTGTTTTTCATGTATTGGTTTAGCCTTTGATTTCATTTGTAGTCACAAGCTTTTGAGTTGGTTAGACCCTTTAAGTGTCTCTGTTCAGCTTCTTTCCCTCAGCTCTGCTTTCCACTGGTCACCATGTCACAGTCACCTCGCCAGCAGTTAAAAGTCAGTCATTTTCATTTTGTCCATGTCAGATTCTTCTGTTGTCTCCTATAGTGACTGCCTGTCCTCCTGTCATGGTTACTTTGCTATTTTCTGTCAGATGTTTTCTAGTTCCGCAGTTTTTCAAGTCTTCATTTAAATAGATTATCATCAGCATAAACATGAGGCTGTCCTTCTCTTGTTTACACTGGAGTAGACTTCAAAACAATCCATTACAACTATCACCACTTTAAAAATGGTGATTCCAGCATCATACTGTGATGATACTTTTCTTCAGGAAAAACGGGAATAATAGGGAATAATGAACCTGGTCAGGGTTAAGGGGTAAGAAAAATGGTTGGAGCTAAATACCATAATGTCTTAAAAAGGATTAGGCTAGAAATTTTGCCCCCCATGCATCTAAAGCCTTTATAGATTTTGAAAGTGAGTATACAGGTGGTGATTTTAAAAAATCTGTTCTCATTTTTTGTGACGATTCCACTGGTCATCATGTTAAAGTTATATCACTTATACACTCACAGTCAAGTGATTCCCCGTTTGAGGACATGGCCTTCACCAATCAAACTGAAACAGAAATGAATAATGACCTAGATAGAAAAAATAAACAGTAAAAAACAGATAAGATGCTGACCTAAAAGAAGAAAAAAGGAATCAATAAGAAAAGACAACCAGAGGTACATGGAGACAGAGCGCAAGAGTTTTAGAAAGGGCGAACATCCCTGTGGAGTCTGTTGTCACTTATGGCTGCAGGGTGGAAGATGTTGACTGCTTCATAAAAGCCTCAAATTCTCCTCAGGTTCCCGACTCTCACAGCAGTCGACAAAATAAATGCCTTGTTTGTTTCTCTGTAGACCTGGTCACAAAACATTGGTTTTGTGACCACACATTGGTTTGGTAGATAGAATAAGGATCAATGACATTAAGCACTGTCACAAAAACAAAGGGGGGGGGAAATCCCCATAACATCTGCTTTTGCCTGAGTCCTTTTCTTGTTAGTCACATTTTGAGTGAGTTTTTATGTGCTTTACAAGCATTCACTCCAGTTCATCTTTTAGTCTTGTTTGTGCTGAGTTTGTTTTTTTTGATACACGATGACAAAATCTATTGCATGTAAATAATAATAATCATAATTTTTCCCAAATTTAAATTGTTTTTTTTATTTATTTATTATTTCTGTTAAGCATCAGTTCATTCAGAGGGTAATTCCACAACATGTTATGAGATTTCATTTTAGGATTAAGAAAGAAACAAATGGTTTCTGGAAGATAGCTGGGGTAATACTCGGATAGTTTTGAATTTACCTCAAAGACAAATTTACTGTGATTAATTGCTTTTTTTTGTTAATCATGAGGGAGCAAGGGTCTGGTTTTGTGAATAAATGATTACTTTCAAAGTTCAAAGGCACATATGCAAGTCAATCTCTGAAAAGTAAAAAAAAAATAACAACTGAAAAGTGGTATTAAGGGACTGAGTCAAATCCTAAACTTTAAACTGATTGAGAACCTTCAACTTGATGAAGATTTCAAGCTAAATAGCTTAACCACTTTCTATTGTGTCCATTCATGTTAGATCATCTTGCCACTAAGGAAATAATCTTTCTAGACTGTGCTATTGTCAGTGTTGCTGAGCAACTAAAAAGGTAATGATATGGCCAGTTTCAATCTAATCTCCAAAGCTAATATTAGATTCTAATGTCATACTTTTGTGTTGAATCCATCTTCATCAACTATTAATTGCTCACCCCGGGCTTTCTGACTATGGCCCCTAAGATTAAGTATTTTAATTTATCAGAACGTGGCTACTCATTTTGATAATTTTAATTAGCATTTTTTTTATCATTATTATTTGATAGAAGGAAACTCTCTGGCACAATTATCGATTAAGAACTGAAACGCATTATGGAAGGTAGGAACCTCCTTATGTCTTTTTCTGCATCCTTATTGTATCTGGCCACGTGATTGTGAAATGTGAATACAACACAAGCTTCCTTATCTCACCATTTTTCAAAGTTAAACAAAAGAAATGTTAGAAAATGACAGTAAGATATTAATTGTCTTGTTTTGATTGTCTTTGATTGGCTGTGACTTTATGATGTGCTAAAGATGTCCACACAATTCCTTCCACACTTTTATAAGAATTACCTTGTGACCCAAAGTGACACAAATATCTGACCCATTCTATAAATAGCATCTCATCAGCCAGAAGACAATTCAATATGCAGCAGTAGTCAACAATGTTGCTGCATATAAACATTTGAGAATAATAAACCCACAGGCAGTTCAATGTAATCTGTTTGAAATTCTGGTCAAAGCTGGACAAAAGTGGTAGTTTCACAGGTGCTACTCTGATTGTAGAGAATCTGTGGCACAACGGAAAAGCCTTGCACACACCACACAATCACTTCGTTTCACCTTATTAGTACAGGGTAGGACCTTTTTTGCTTCCATTATGTGAAGTCATGCAGCCGATACAGAGAGGAAATCTGTACCATAGAAAATGATTTAAATCCTTAATGATTCAGCTCCTACCTGTCACCTACAATCTCCATTCCAAGGCTGACACCATTACTGCAATCACTCGGATACATGCAACATGAAATAGTTTTTTTAATCTCAAATGTGACATTTATCACACTGTATAGAGTTGCGGATTTCTAGATTATTTTAAAATGAGAATATATTTGCAAGGTTAGGAGAAGCATGTCTGTCAACATGACAACATAAGATCAACATAAGATTTTCATTGGACAATTTTAAATTAAATCAGCTGCGTCACGCAGTCTGACACGTTTTCGCAATCGCTGATTTAAGAAAGAGTTGGAAATCTTCTGACATTTTAGTGGGCCATTGCATTTGTCGCATCATGCATTTCCTACAAATTTGTTGACTACTCATCCAAAAGACTATTTGAGTTGTGTACTGTGGTCAGCAACAATGCTCAGGAAGGATGTTGTTGTGTGATGTGGTTTTCTGCTGCCCAAGGGTTCATCATGACTTGCATTCAGAGATGGTACTCTGAATGCTTGACCTCATCAGTGTATTCTCAGCCACACACCTGCTGTTCACTGGACGTTTTCTCATTTCGTGGATCTTTCTATTTGCATCGTTGAAAATCCCAGGAGATAATAAATTACTGAAATCTCAGACCAGCCCATCTGTCACAAACAACCATCCCATATTTAAAGTCTTCTTTCTTTTTCCCCATTCTGAAACATGTATAAACTTCATCAAGTCATCCCCACGACATATAGATACCAAATTAAATTGAATAATTACTGCCATGTATTGACTGATTCATCATTTGCTCTAATAAGCAAAAGGCTTATGTGTACCAGAAGAAAAAGTTGTAAGGGAGGGTTTGTTTGTCGTCACTTCTTGATGCAGACAGAGTGGTGTTCATCAGCTTAGTGTAAATGAGCAGGATGGTGATTAGTTGGAACTTACTTCCTTTTCTTGGCAGGGAATGTTTCATTTGGATGATCTTTGAAGGTGTGTCAATTGACTTGGCTCCATACCCCCACTTGGAGCTGCAGGCTGTAGATCTCCAGACATTGTGGTAAAATGAATCTGGGCAAAGCCTCACTCGTCAGTGCTCTGGCAAAATTAGTTTCCTCATAAACAGATCCATGTTATCCCTTTTTGTAACAAATGTAATGATGTACATCTGGAAACCTTGAAATTTTGTAGAGCTTGCACAAAACTTTCTGCAATAGGATTTCGTTTCAGCAGCCAATTCCACACTCAACTGTGATTTCTGTTCATGCCTCTTCAGCTTGCCATCACAGTTATTTTTTTAAACCTGTGAGTGCTCTCAATATATATATATATTTTTTGCTGCATACTCCCTTTTACGTTTTCCATTTGGTTGGTAAGATACAATCTTCCAGGCCTTAAACTGGGCCTTGCTTCAATTCAGGCACTTCTTTTGATGCTTCTCATCTTGTGTCCCGTCTTATCTTAACCTCTGTAGTCAGCAATGTATGTGAGCCCTTGAGTTCTTTTCTCATCCTTCTCCTTTGGTTGCTTTTCCTTTTTGCCTTCATAGAAACATCTTTAAACAATTTCCTCTACCAGTTTAAAACTCATTGTCTCCAATTTGTGCAATTTAGGCTGTTATGAGGCAAATTCTTTGTAGCCCAATCTGCCATTCTTTGCTTTCCCCCATCATGTTTGTGTTTCTCTGTGCTATAAGATTCTTACTTGGAGAAATTGTGGATACTTTGCAGTAAAATACTGCAAATACTGATAGCCATGTAGAAATCCATCAATACGACAATTTATATATTGTTATATACATGTCTATGTGCAAAAACACATAGACATTTACATACATCAAATAAAAAGATAAATGCACATTTTTTCCTCTGTGTCTGAAGTTAAATCAAAGGAAACAGTTTGAATTACCAAAATAATTTCCAAACATTCATCAATCTACTATCTGAACACACTTATCCTCGCACAGTCATGAGATGGGCTGGTGCCTATCTTTAGTGGTCTTTGGATGAAAGGCTGGATACACTGTGGACAGGACAGACAGGACAAATAACCATGTATGCATGGTTAACCCTAACCCTATACCCAAGGACCATCAGACAGATGGTCATGTTTTGGGACTGTTCGAGGAAGCGAGAGTACTTGGAGAGCACATGTGCACAGGAAAATGCAAACTTAATACAGAAAGACACAAGATTTCATCAGAGGACATTGTTGCTGCAAGGCAACAGTACTACCAGCGGCACCACTGTGCAGCTTACCAAAATTATTTTATTAAAAAAATGTAATAAAAATACCAAAAGTATTTCTATTTGCTAAATGCTAGAAAACCTAGCAATATATAATTTTTAGATATTTTAAGTCTGCAATATTGTCATCTCTTTATATTTTCTTACCTCAAAACACACTTTCATACAGATATTTTAATCACCAGTCCCTGATTTATTTGTTTCACATATTTTAGGCTGGGAGACAATACCGTTTTTTCTCCTTCTTTTATTACTCAGGACCAATGTCGCATGCGTCCTGTGTGGCTTTGTTGAAACATAAAGCTAGACTTTCACAAAGTCAAGCTCTGGTCATATCAAGCCATTCATCTTTATTCCAGGATTCAAAAAGTCCATCAACAATCATCTTGTGAATGTTGAACTTTAAATGTCATGGCTGAATATTTCATTTTGTCTTCCAGGCTGACTGCAGCACATCTGAGTGCAGCATGCCCTGCTTCACCTGCAATCACCACAACAATTCAAATAATTGTGTGGAGTTTTTTCATGGAAAGTGATGTCAAAAGTTGAACTTTTCATTGTAGTTTATGCTCTTGATTTTTCCGAACTCAAGTAGTTTTTTTGTTTGTTGGTTTTACTGAGGGAAAACATACATTTAACAGTTGAAGTGTCAGCAAATAATGCAATATGGAGAGTAGTAGAAGACGAAAGTAGGAGAGCGAGATAAAGTAGTCAGTTTGTCCTCCCGCACCATATGCATAATGGCAACCAGCGACGTGCGGAAAGGGGAATCAAGCGAGGCAGAGCCTCACCTGTCATAATGAAAAAATATGATAAAATCATTTATGTTGCTATTTTCACCCTGTGGTTTGAACTGCAAAGTATTTATTTTTTATTTAGCGTAACCAATTCGGATTATTTTTTCTTCAAAATTGCTGAATTTTTGCATTATTCCATTCAAATGCTCGGAAGCGAAGCTGGTGAGGCAGCAGCGAGCTGAACCTCACCTGGGAGCATGTTCCTCCTGTCTGAACGTCGTCAATAAAATGGTTTACAAACATTTAATGTATGAACTGATTTTCCACAATTTAACTTATGTATATAATGTACAGCTTTTTTTTTTAATCATCAACTGTGTGTATAATGTGTTTCGTGAACTGAGGAGCGATCAGAAACGGCAGAGAACAGATTCGAGGTGAGGCAGGCAGTTCTCTTGCCTCATGGCAGGGGGCGCTCATGATCCCTGACATTGTGACTCCACAACTGCAAAGTGAGAGACAGTAACAAGGAGCCAGGCTAGTAAAGTGCAGGTGATATATTTATAGTTTTCTCCTCTTACCACAGCAATCACTTATTAATAATCACAATATAAACATTAAGCCTAAAACCAAAAATGTTCTTCTCTTTGTGTGGGAATTATTTCAGTGTTTTTTAGGGGCATTGGTGTCAGTTGCTATGGCGAAGAGTCTGCGTGTAGCCTGGCCAATGCAGAGAGCGGGAAAGACATGGTTTTGAGTTATACTTCAACGGTTTTTCCTTTGCTGTGAAGCACAGCACAAAATTTATTTTACCTAAATTTCCAAGTTTTATTAAGTTAACAAAATTATTCTACCACGGCAGCGTGGCTATTTCCTTATGTAAATAATAACATGCAGGTGGTCTTCATTTGTATATCTGATTATGATTAAGTCAGGGCCTCACCAGCGTTGCTGCTCACCACACGTTCCTGAATGCAACATAACTACAGAGATAACTCAGGATAATCTAAACCCTAAAACAGAGGGATTAGAAAGGAAGAACCAGGAAGAACTGACAACAGAGGATTTTACCAAAACCACGAATAGTTATTGCTGCTATTAAATGCTATTTTTACTAAATGTTTCTTCAACCTGAAAAGTTTTATGTTTTCTTCTAACAAATAAGCAAACAAAATTTTTAGTATCTCAGTACTCAGAATTATGTACTTCTGCATACCTGTGTATTTCTTCTGTGTGTTTTTTGTGATTGATCTGTCCTTCAAAGAAAAGTCAGTCAGCAGGATGTTGATTATGGTTCAGGGGAATACAGGTAAATACAACCAATGTGAGTCTAGCACTAGCTGGAGAAATGGCTTGTGGCCCTTGTTCTTCGTGGCTAAAGACAAAAGAGAAATCCTGCAAGCACTAATCTGGTGCCTGGTGGCACCCCTTGCCTGAAGTGCCACCAGGCGAGGGGAGAGGGGACAAGTTCCATCCATATGCAATTCACATTCAGGTGAATCTTTAGAAAAGTTAGTGAATAGAGATTCCTGTAAGTATTTTATTCTCCATCTGTCCACCTGATAAAACACCAGAGCACCATTTGGCTTGGTGGTGTTGTGATTTCTCTGTGTTCTGACATCCCTAATGCTTGATTTTATTGATCAGACATCTACCACTGTGTTCTCCTTTCTTTAGTACCTTGATTCTTCAACAGATTGTTTCAGTAATAACAAAACCAAAACCCTACTTGAGAAACAGAGAATTCCCTGGTCCTACACTTTTGTACTTTTATTTCTTATGAGAACATATGTACGCCCTGCAAAACAAATAGCTCAAGAAAAGCTGATAGAACCTACAGCAAGCTCAGACAATTAGCCTTACCCATAGGAGCCCTAACCCACAACCCACAGGGCTCATAGTCAGAGTTGGCCAGAGGTGTTTTGTCTATGAAGGAGCAACAAACTTTATGAAGATGAATATTCTTCATAAGGTTATAATTCCACAAAATAGAGAGGCAAAAATCACAGAGCCCACCAGCATTATTAACACAAGCACACAATGTCCTTGCACTGCTTATTCTTTCTGGAAATATTGCTGTGAAATACCAGAAGATACCAGTTTTGAGAAGCAGTCAGATATGGGTATCTGCATATTGTGTGTTATATTATCAGAAACATGCTGAAATATTGTAATTACACACCCACAAGTGATGGTGCAATTTTAACATTTTTTGCAGCTGGTCTACAAGAGCAATGTGAACACACTGATTCCACTCTTCTTCTCACTTCTGTTTGTCTTTTAGCCAAAGTCTGGTTGTCTTTAAATGGTCTGGAGTAACGCCCAGGGAGGTATTAAGCTCAACATAATTTTAAACGTTCATTTCATGACAGCTTTTTATTATGTGAATTGAAGCACCTGCACAGTTGAAATGTTAAGAAATGTGTTATGAAAATGTAATTAGAATCATAACTTCAGCAGGGTCATATTAGAATATAATTGAATGAGTGGAAAAATGTGAACAGGGTAGTTTTTAAAACATCACGGTTGATTTTGTGGCTTAGCATTTGGTTTTCTGCACCTAAACAAAGTTTTTGGAAGGAATGTCCTAATAAATATGTTTAAGAAATTGATGTTGAAGCCCAGCTTCAATATGAAATATCCAATGTCTCACTGCATTATTTTTTTTTCCCTTTCCTTATCTGTATTTTTCCATATCCTTCTTATTCCCAATGGTAATTTATCCTTCTACATTTCCTGTCAGTCATGCCCTTCACCTTTTATTGCCCCCCTTTCTGTCTGTCAGCTGGTCATCTCCTTTGATGCATGGTTGGTTTCTAAAAGCAGCTACTTTAGACAAGAGAAAGTAATGCCATGATGAAGGCAAAGAAGGAGCGAGACAGTGTTTCTCCTGGGAGTGAAGAAGAAAAGAGATAAATAAAGATCAAGACATACTGACAGCGAGTGGGTGTAAATGAGGAGAAATATGACTAGGGAGTAGAAGAAAGATGACATAAAGAGGTGACCATAGGAGCACCAGAGCAAGTCCTAAACTGCTTGGTTCCCAAGACAACCTTTTTGACAGCTGGATTCCAGCTAGTTCTACTACATGTATAAAGTAGTCCCATATCACTTGAAGGTGCTGAAGTAGTTGAAAGAAAAGCTTTTGATGCCACACTGCTGGGCAGTGATGAGCCACAGGGACAGCTAAGCCTGCTAATGTTTGGCAGGTGTTCAGTAAGCAGGGCTCTGGAGGTGGTCCAAGACTTTCTGCACTAAAATATTTCAAATGTGTGGCAAAGAAAAAAGCAACTTTTTTTGCCATTGCTGGTTGTAAAATTTCATTAACTTAAAAGCTGCTTGTGCAGTGGTAAGCAAAAATATATATATTAAAAATCCCTTTCAGACATAGGGTTACAAAATAATTAGAATCTAGGATTTAAGAGAAACAAAACTTGGATGGCTACACAACACAGCTTATCCTACAGAATGGACAGTCAGAAATACAGTAGTGTTTCCTTAAGCTTTTGTGGTGACAAACTGGATGACAACTACAGTGGCTCCCTGGAACTGTGGTTAGGGACCACAGTTGCCCCCAAATAATTAAATACTTGACTGCTTCTAAAACACCTATAACTATCTATCTTAATAACTCACCTACCAAAAGCTGTTTTAGTTCTACCAGAGAAATTAATGTCTACAATTTTTCTTATTTTTATTCTTGGGGGTACAACCAATCAGCTTCGAGGGAAGGGAAAGGCTTTGCAAACACTTGCCTATAGAGTGTCAAATAAATTGCAGTCAGATATTCCAGCTTCTCAAGATGCATTTTCTTTGGTATATTGAACATAAGTGAATAAGTTGGAACATAAAAATCTGCCAATAGGTATTTCTGTGACTAAGTTGACAAGTTAGTGAACACATTCCAAACTTGTCAATTAGTTTAAACTGAACCAATTTAATGTAGAGCTAATTTGGCCTCAACAATAAAGCACTTCACTACAAACCGCGGTCTTTTAGGATGAATATCATAAAAGTCCCTGGTTTGGCTCTGACATTGCTATAAATCATTCTATGGGTTAATCCATGTTTTTTTTTTTTGCCTGTTTTTGATGTTGCTGTGTGAGGAATCCACTAAACATCCTAATGCACACGACTCTACATTTCTAAATGTTCAAATTTGTCCTAAATACACCTTATTACTCAATATTTACATTGCATACTGAACTAAGTTATCTTATTGGTTCTATTCTTATTTTTGTATTTTTTTCCTGTTTATCTCAGTATCTTAGTTTTCATTATTCTCAATGAATTTATTGATTAAAGTATTTAACTTTAAGGTTGAATTATCTTTGCTAAATCTTGTATATTGGAAAGAAGTTGTCTGTATTTATTCCCTTCATATGTGGGGCCTTGCTCTAGGTAGAAGTCCAGTGCTAGATTTATGCTTTGATTTAAAACCCATGCCTTGTCAGCAAAGCTTTTATAGATATGAACTGAGGCAGAACTATTTGGCTATTATTTTTCTGATGATCAGGTGACACTCAGACCCGAGGATTTTGATCTAAAGTACTAGTTTTATTAATAGTTTCTGTAAGAAATGATTTATAGTTATCAATAGCCAAACCAGACCTATTATTACGCATCTTTTACAATCTAAAAGTATGGTTTTCTGTATTTTTTTCTTTGTATCTGTGTGATAGTTTTTCAGTATGTGTATGTGAAGAGGGAGAAAGCGAAGGGAAAGAGTGAAGAATATCTGAGTGCCGGCTGTATCGCTCAAGGTCACTCTGAATGAAGCAATATAAATGAACTGGACACACCAACAAGCTTATTACTTTGGGGAGTGTGCCCATCCAGCACATTCACACACACATACACACACTCTCTCATGCATACAACTAGACATTGGCTCTCAGAGCAGACTTATTACAGCTACAGTAGTAACATGAAATGCTCCATGTCTGGTTCCCTCTCTCTGACTCCCTGTAAATCTCTCTGAGATAACCTCAGCTGCTGATACTTACAACCCACTGATGCAGAGGGGGTAGAGGCAAAAGAGGAAGCTCACACAGATGCAATGCAGCACAATTTAAAGCTTCACTATGTAGCTTTTATTTCAAAAAAAAAAAAAAAAAAGTGTACGTATTTGTTGAAACTGTCACTATGAGACAGGTAATCTGCCAACCCCCCCCAAAAAAGAATGAAGTTCCATTGCCCTTTCTCTGTGCTTCCAGAGTTAACTGCAGAAATACAACAATCAGACAGAAACAACCAGTCAGAACCAGGAGGAGGTTCTTAGCTCTGTCCAGCTTATATAAACTGCTCACCCTGTCACCCTGTCTGCTACACTACAGCTTCTTTCCGAAACCAGAGTTCGCCATGAACGCTCAGGCTAGTTAGCATTGCCATCTGTGCAGGCAGATTAACAATTTTCCTGTAATGGTGAGATTACAGAAATTGATTATAACCCACTGGGACGTTCTGCAACTGAGCAGAATTTATAGTTTCTTCAATTTGGTAATTTATCAAGGAGATGAGGCAGCAAACCAATCCTGACCAAGACATTATCACCACCGAGTTTCATGTTCTTTGTCTGAAATGCAGTTAGTTTTACACACTGAAACTAACTTGAGAGGAAATTTTCCACAGAATATTTTCTCAGATGTCTTGTGAACCATGAGAATGTGTGTGGTAAATGTGGGCCTTTGTGCTTTTGTTTCTAATAGTTTTTCATTATAAATTACTCAAAATTCAGTGTGTCAGAATATTAGGATACAGTGAAAAAGATCATTATAGGAAACTCATGGTGTAATGCCCTAACCAGCTAATTAACTTAAAACACCTGCGAAGATTTTGTGACCCTTTAAATGGTCATTCAATCTAAGTCAGCAATCTACACAATCATGGGGAAGACAGATGTCAAGAAGACAGTAGACATGTGCTACCTTGGCTCATCACAAATCCTTGAAAAATAAAGATTTTTCATTGGAAAAGAGACAAAAAATGAAAAGCAAGTTCAATAGGTATAAATGCTTTGGCAAAGCAATGTCAGGGTATGGTTAAAATTTAAAACTTCTTTTAGAAGACATTTGTGTTTGAGATCGTTGTTTCTCAAATGTTTAACCAACCAATAAAAATGCTACTTTTTGTTGTCAAACTTGTAAAAAAACTTTTTCCTAAATTTTGAGTAAGTACCACTGCAAGCAATACAACTTGACCTATGTAACTTTGCAGACCTTGTCTGTTCCCAGAAGGAAAACGTGCGAAGTTTTTGCAATGCTTTTTGACAGTTTTGAAGCGAGTGCAATGAAAATGTCTAATGCAGTTTGTGAGTTTTGTGAAGGAGATACACAGCCAGTGTGACAAGAGAAAAAATGACGGTCTGGGTTTGGAGTGTGAACCGTCTGGCTCAGTTGAAGTTTTCCCCCTCAGCGCTCACACTTGCAAATGACAGAGTAGACTGAGGTTGCAGAGAAAACACTTAAAAGAAGACAAATGTTAAGGAAGAAGACTAAGAAAAGGATAGAGCCATGCTTATTTTGTGACAATGCTGTGAAATCAGTTGTTTGCAAGATAACAAACAGTCAGAAATTGCTGACATAAATGCAACATTATTGGACGATGAACTTAAACTCATCATACACTTTGATCTATGTGATTCTCCTCTAACCTTCTAAGTATATTGCTGGTAAAATAAAATCTAGGTTGTTCAGTGTGACAAATGACTCTTTTGCAATGAAAGAAAAATATAAACAGTGAGCAGAATTAATGTGCTAATATTACAATTGAGTGACAGTTTTGTGACCAGAGTCTGCAGTAGTTTGTTAGTCTTGGAGCAGATTAATTGGGTGACATGTGGGACAAATGCTCTAACTTTTACTATTAAAGTTCTACTCTTGTTTTTCTTCAATTTGATTGGACCAAATATTTAAGTGATCACAGTGATTTAGGATTGTTTTCCTGATCACATTCCTCCATTAGAGACGCTGGTTCTCTAGTCTCCTTCAGGTTTAAGTAATGCATGGGACAGTTCTTAACCCCAAACCCAACCTCATTACATATTTTTCTTTTATGCTTCATGTCACCTCTTGAACAAACTGGCATCTTTTTCACAACCACAGAAGTTGTCTTTCAAAATAATTGTTTAAGAAATGAGAAGCTACTCATTGCATCAGTTGAAGTGAAGTAACTTGCCACTTGGTGAACGTGAATTTCCCATGTAATTATTGACCAATAGGAAGCTTTTGTTAAATCAAGGTGGAAACTTTTTTGTGGCCTGGCAGTGTCTTTGAAAAGTTTATCAGATAATCTTTATATAAATTGGCCAAGGATTCTTTCTTCCACCTTTCTCTCTTGTGTGAGAAAGGCAGAGAGAGCCTGTTTTTTCATCACTTAGAAAAGATGCACTTCAAACCTCGCATTATGCAATCCTTAATGTAGTTCAGAAAATCAAAAAGAGGCCACAGATTTTTGGGAACATGAAGATCTGGCTCATCTTTTCATTTAGCCTCATTGTGTCTCATGTTGTCTCTTACACAGCTCCTCGTGGCTACATTCCAACATCCAGATTATTGAAAAGATAAAGAAACATTTCGACAGTTCCAGTGAAATCTTATAAGTGGATATGTTATGGTGATTTGCTGTTGCTGCTTTTTGGTAAATAGTAACAAAATTGGAAGTCTTGAAACAGAAAAAAACAACAACAACAAAAAAAAAAACGTTTTATGCAATGAGATTACCATTTGTACATATAAATCAACAGAATTTGAAAGATAATAGCTTTTTTCTCTATATGTAAATTCATGCTGTGTTGGGAACATATTCACAGGGTTTAATTTTGAAAAGAAAACATGTTTTGAGCTGACTGGAATTGGCATTCAGAGGTGATACAAGGTGAAGATGTTCAGCATTTTGTATTGTTTAAAAGGCTGCTGGCCTTGCTTGGGCCAGGAAACAGGAATATCCTTAGAACCAGACGTGCGTCACTTTCTCCCTGGAGCCCAGATGGAAGAAAAACCTAGACTGCTTCATGTAGGAGGCTGTTCCCACATCTTCTTTCTTTTCTCCTTACATCTTTTTGTTTCATGTTTTTCTCTTGTCTTTTTTATTCTTACCAAATGCCATTTCTTCTAACTACAGTTTTAGAATAAACACCATTTGTTTTCAGATCACAATTGCTTGTTTGTTCATTTGCCTCCTCAAATCTGTTGGCAACACACATTTCACCTCCAAATATTGAATCCAGCAAAATTTGCTGCAACAATTTTAGACTTCCTCAATAACCTTGACATCCTACGCAAAGGTTTAAGCGGAGTCCATTCTGCTCAAACAACTGTTCTCAAAGTGTTTAATGACTTCTTGTGTTGAGATGAAGGAGAATTCGTAGTATTTGTGAGTAGAGGCGGTCCTAGTCTGGCACCCTGGGCAAACCACTTTATGGGCATCTGGGACAACAACAATGCTTTGTTAATGCTTTGTTATAAAAGAAATCTTAGAAGTATTTCTTTTGCATCATCTTTGGATGTTTTAAAGAATGGAGGTTTTATTCTCGGCTGTGTTTTACATGTTTTGTTTGCTTTATCCATAGTATCTTTTTTGAGATCATGCAGTTACATCTTACCTTGCTGCTACACTGACAACATAAACATTTTTCTGACTTATAAACTGAAGTGTTGGGAAATTTTCAGTCTAACGGAACAGATTGAATGGCATAAAATCCTGGTTCAGAGAAAAGAGGTTGATATTTGGGATCTGGAAAATCTTATATCTGAAGAAACTTGGATTCAGTTTTGACATAAATTAAACACAGACTAGACTTCACAAAGACTTTTATTCTGTCTACTGAATACAATACATTTTAAAATACTTAACCAGTGTCATGATCTCAGGCTGTAAGTGCTTTTTTTTTTTTAACTCTCATAAGAGGTGCAGCACATTGCATTCAGGTGCAAGTTGTTCATCTCTGGTTGTGGTGACAAAATGTTGATAATGAATGTTACTTTGTAGATCTGCACTGAGAGGTTGCTTCTCAAGACACTTCCCTCCTAGACTCAAAGGCTCCATCAGAACTCCACTTAACAAACTCCTCCATTCTTCTGATAACCTTTTCTTATGTAGGATTTCCTCTGCTTGGTCAAACTCATGTCTGACACGTTCTGTGCTCACCTTTCTGACCAACCTCCTCCTCCCCAGGAATCTTAAAATGAAATGTGAATAGTCAGAGTGAAACTAGCTCACTCCTTCTGGCTCTTGCTCATCTTCACATCTGGGATAATGCCACTCCCCTGTGCTCTGCTGAAGCAAAACACAAGTAAGACAATGTTCTTTGTCCAAGTTGCAACATTACTCAACATCTTCAAGCCCTGGTTAACCACAATGTTTTTCCTCTTAGATCGAACTCCCCTCTCAAAAGAAAACACTCCTTAGTGTGTTGAGGCTTCACCCATAATTCACTTTGGTGTGATGAATCCTTTTTACTTGCTTCAGCATGTCTTGTTTGGTTCTAAAAATAAAGGAAATAAACATTCAGGATTTTTTTATTTCAAATATAAGGTAAGATTGCTAAGAGACCATGGATTTATTGAGCCCAACTCTGTTGCTGAGAAGAAATATATTTTTCAGACAGTAACAGTAACTTCTTCAAGTTGTTATCCTTATTTTTATTTTATGTTGATGTTCATGTTAACATCGTGAGATTTGAAGTTAATAAAAGTGACTCCATGACACTTTGAATTTGACTTATTTGGATTTGATTAAGAACTAAGTCCAGTAGCCTAGAAAAAAAAAACACTCCATTGACATTGTAGTAATTAGTTACCTGCAGCTGAAGTTCAACAGGTTGCTATTACACTTGCAGCTCAAAGTCATGTTGGTCATAAAAATATTGTGTTGTTTTTAAAAAAGGTTCTACATTTTACTTAAGAATTTCTGTACATTCCCTGTTGTTCTATGTGTTACATGATTGTTTGAGGCTAAATGTGGTTTGTTTTTTTATCAAATAGATTCTAACAATAAACATTCAATGGAGTCCCACAACCTTAACCGGTGCACATTTCTCTTGGTTATTTATTTTTGTTTAATGGTTAAGATTATCCTAAAATATGCACTTCTCACCTTAATTTATTTTATTGGCCTGTTTTATTTTTAAAGATTTTATGTTACACACCATTCCACTTGTTGTGATTCTGATCCTGATTTGGGCCAGTGACTGTTCACTGTGAATGATCACAACAACAGTGAGCAGTGAGGTGTACAAAATAAAATGTGGATCTTTATTTGAGAATCAATAAGCATTGATCAGACAGCCATAAATCTGGCTTTAGATCAGATCTCTGACAAGGCGTCTGGTCATCTTCTTCAACAGTTGGTAAGTAATTAAAGATGCATGGATTTTGTGATGGAATAAAGTAACTGCTTCCCATAAATCTAACCAAATGTGTGCATGCTTTTTAGAAATAAAAAGTTCAGTTCCCTTCCGGAACCTTGAAAGGAAATACTTTTATATTCAACTTGAAATCAAATCAAAGTCAGGCAGCATATTACTTTGATTTTTCCCTTGGTCATAATGACTTTCACAGCTGAAAACTCAAGAATGTATAGGAATATATGTATCTAGGTTTATTAAATAAGCTCTCAGAATGTTTTTTTCTTTTATTTTTCTTTTGACTGTTTGTTCTTATGTTGTTTATTGCATGGCCCAGTCTTGTTATTTAAAAACATGAACTGATGTTTTATGTTTGCCTTTCAATTTTGCCTGAGAAAAGACATTGAATCATTTCTTGTCATCGCTCAATACCAAAATGTCCCTGTCCTTTCTTATAATCACTGAAAGACCTGGACTGACAGAAAAGTATCACTTGTGACATAGGATGGCGCCAATCAGTTTAATCTGAATGGCTTTTTTTTGTGATAGATCTTTTTGATTAGGTCTGAGCCTCAGCCTGCCTGTCGAACTGCAATCAGACAGCAAGAGTCTCCCGGTAGCTAAACACACACTGACAGTGGATGGCAATGTCACAAATGCATGAAGACTAATCTTCATCAAACCAGCTGAATTGAAATGTGAGATTGATTAAAACTTGTTGGTAAGGGGTGAATAGTTAAATTGCGTAATCTCACTCAAAACACAGATTCTTTCATTTTGTCAACTTTTTTTCTGACCCTGAAAAATGTTGCATGTGCTGTAAGACAATTCCTTGTTACAAATTTCTTCATTTTATAAGAACTAAATGTTGAAAATTAACAGTGCAACTGATATGCACATTTGTGTATGTGTCTGAAATTGAAGGATTAAAGAAAAAAATCTTTTGGAATTAAGAAAAAACAATTATGTATAAAGTGCAACTTTGTGGACCTGAGCATTCCGATTCACTTTTTGGACAAAGAAAGGAATGACACAACTCAGAGCTTTTGGTGCTGGGATAATTGATTACTACAATTCAAAGTACTGATTACTGAACAGTAGTCAGCATTGATTACTGTCAATCCTGTCAATATTGACAGTAAAGTCCTTTGAATTTCTCAGTCCTTTGCGACTGTGAAACTCAAAGGACTTTGTGAAAGTCCTTTCATGCACCTGGAGGACATTTTATACAAAAAATAATTATGAAACTTGAATAGTCATCTCTTTTCGAGATATCAAGTAGGTTCTATGGCTCTTGACAAATTGTATTTCATAGAGGAAATGCTGCAAGAGAATCTGAATTATAGAGGATGCTGAACCCTTGTCTTTTGCGTACAATCAAAAATGCACCAAATTATGTGGTTGTAATGTCACAAACATGAAAGTTTTAAAGAAGTATGAATTTTTTTCCAAGGCATTGTATGTAATGTCATGATTCTGGCACAAGTGAAGTGCATTACGACTGGGCTTCCTACATATCCAATAAAAACATATATTTATTTTTCAGAAATGCGCCGTTTTCAATAGGTGAGTCCTATTTTACTCAGTAATAGGATCTGTAAAAGTCACATTTTAAAACTGTCACATGGTAAGTGCATAACGGAAAGAATGTGTGTGTGTGAACAGGAATCCAGTCAGGAAATGTAGGCATGTTCTGGGTGATTACCTCAGATGGGTTCATGCACAGGAGGAAACACAGTTAATGGCAGGATGCGCCTCCAAAAGTGTACTTCTCTCTCCTTCCAAATGAGCTACACAAAGGAAATGGGTCACTTGAGCACAGACAGGCCATTAAAGTTGATTAGGCATCGTTTCCTTTGTCTTAAAATGCATTCTGTCACAAATGCTTGCAACTGTCAGAACAGTTAACAAAGAGAAAACAAAGACAGGAGCCATTGTCTGTGGTGGATTTAGTTATGGCTGACTGGGGCTGCTGACGTTTTCCCAAAGGCAGCACTGAGTGCCCACACAAAGTCATTCTGGAGGGTGTGCAAGCTGCCCAAAAGAAAAGATGTGGAAAAAAAAGCTTCTTGATCGCAAAGTTGTAGGTTTATAGGGATGGCTTACAGCTTAAATTACAAACAAAGATGTCTGAATGACATAACAATGGGACGTAATCAGCTATCAAGTTTTAGATACCAAAATAGAAGATGTAAGATGGGACAAAATGGAAGGAATGACCATTAGTGATTAGTTTTTTTTGGCTCTTGCTCCTGACTCAATGAGTGAAAATAGCTTTTGGAAAATAAAAGCCATCTGTTTTCACCTTCAGTTTCAGTAATCACTTCAAATCTTTAGCAAAGATTTCTAAGCAGATACTGTAAGTATCTCATTCCAAAATACAACTGTGGAGATTTAAACATTTTTTTTTTTATTAACAGAGCTAATGATTTCAGCCGGCAAAATAAAAATGAACCATTTACTTTGTTTGCTCGAACAACCACCATGTGTCAGAGACGCTTCACAGAAATTTTGCCATATGGAAATCTCACTATGGCCAGTTTTTCTCCTGAAAGGAAGGACAAAGAGAGCTATTACACTGAATTGTTCTGCTAATGATGAGGACACTTTGCGGATCCAAAATGGGATTTAGAAATTCACTTCACCCACCCAAGGTCATGGGTGTCTATATCTGCACAGCTAATGAGGCCACAGGCTATAGTCTCAGTGCTATTCACTATGGCAGGCCACCCACACTTCAGACAGACATTTATTTTGTGGGTTTTATGGGAAAATTGCCAAACCCTTGGTATAGCTGAAAGGAACATACGCATCAAAATGATAAGCTTAAAAAAATACCTTCTTACTTAGTTTACAGTTATTCCAGCTGATGATGCCGCTGATATGCTATGTTGGTTCTGTCCTAATCCTGACTCCTTCAACACGTGGACTTCACTAAGCCCTTTGAAGAGGTGCTGTGATATCTGGCTCTGAGATTTTATCATCAGAACCTTTGAATCTATGTGATTTGGAGCCTCCGTAGATTTGACGTGTTTGTTAAGCACCTCCTGAAGATGCTAGACTGGAAGGAGACTGGGTCAATATGGGATGCAAGTCAACATATCAAAGTTGTTGCACTTCTCAAAGCATTCCTGAAAGGTGACTGACTTTGTGTTAAAGCTCATTTTTCTGAGTCCACAAGGATCAGGGAATACCACTTCCATGAGTAGTAACACCTAGGTAGGTGGTACATCAATAATATCCACATGACTGGCAGGACTCAAAGGACTTTCAAAGCAGAACATTATCCTCTCACTACAGTTGCCAAATTGTCTTCTTACTGTCATGTAAAACTGTGTCTTGCTCTCCCCAGGTAATTAATGAACACACATCATCAATGTGATGTAAAAGAAATTGGATTAATCAGATTATCTCACCTTTTCACCTATGGTCCATTTCCGATGTTCACGTTTATTCTTGGCTCTCTCAGCTGTGGAATCGGATCTGCATGGGTATCCTGTCAAGACTTGTTGCATATAGAGCAGCCTTGCAGCCCTATGTGCAACACTAATATCTGTATTTTAGTGTCTGTAATGTCAAAATAGCTTGGATGACTGTAAATATGAACGAATAATATATATACTGCAAAGCATTCAAATTGCATAATATATTTGGTGATGCTTTTTCATTTTAAAATGTGGAAAAAAAAAATGATGGGCGATAATTTGTTGTGGTGAAAATCATTGAGAAACTACAGCTGGAATAACAACCTGATTCCATAATGCACCTTTCAGCTTCAGGAGGGAAGAGGAGTTTCAGGAAGGAAAGTTTGTAATATCATGGGACCTTACAACCCAGGAGTCAGACATTTGTCCTCTTCGCAGCATTGTTATATCAGGAAAGGATCTCTTCTTGCAACCATTGTTAGTGAGGACGATATCGACGACAAAGAGTGCAACCCCAATTCTTTGTTTTTATTTGAGCCAAGCCGCTTCCTTGGCATTTCATTGTACTTCATACTCGACCGTGACCTTATTGTACCATTTTACTGGTTCTATTTTTATATTTTTACAGTTTATACTACTGGCAGCGTCAGTTGATTGTTACTGGTTTAGAGGGTTTGTTGATTACAGTGGAAAGAAAGTATTTATTCCATACATGTGTAATAGTTTGCTGTTCAAACATCAGTGCTTTTATGGCTTCATCTGTTATTTCAAAATCTAAGCCTTAGGTAGACATTTATGAACAATAACTGAGACTGAAATATTTGGCTATTATTTTCCTGATAATCATGTGGTGCCCCCTATTGATAATTTTGGTCTAAATTGCTAGCTTTATTAAAATTGACTTAAGCAATTATTTATAGTTATTAAGAGCCAAATCTAAACTCCAAGTGCAACACAACACTATTGCATCATTTCTGTGCACAGATGTGGAGAGCAGTTTTTTCTTTAATGACACATTCATTTTGCATCTTGAAAGCCACCAGTTATCAATTATGACCTCCTGGAGTTTATTTTGTAAAATGTTTGGAAATATTTCTTGGAATAAGAACTGCTGCATATTGTAACGGGCACTGAACAATGACACATTATGCATTAAATGCAGAATGTTTTTTAAAGTCAGATAATGATGGAAAAAGCTTAGATTTTGTTAAGGAACTAAGTGATTGCAGGAAATACTGTGACTTGAAGTTCTTTATAGAACAGGTGCATGCTAGGTTCAAGTCTCCAGGTAGCTCTGTCAGACAGCTACCTTAAGCTAGCTGTCAGCATGTTGATAAGCAACAGAACTCACATTTCTTTTTTAGCCTCCCTCTGTCTCTCTCTTTCCCTTCTCTCTCCTATCACCCAACAGCTTTGATGTTTCTGTCTTCCTCTCTTCACTTCTGTCCTCTATTCTAATCCACTTAGCCCAGCCCCCACCCTCTGGTGTCTAACTTTTCTCCCTAGCCCTCCCTGTCTGTCTCATTTCTTTGCTCACAGCATAGTTCAGGTGAAACTTTCCAAATTAAGAGCTTGCTGTACTTATCTCCCACCTTCCTACTATTCTCCCCTCCCATGCGGGCTGATTAGAAGCTACTTCTATTCAGCTTTGTCATTCACCCTTCTTCTGTCAGTATATATGGAGAGAAATCATCCTGAGAGAGCAAAAAGCATAATATCACAAATAACAGCTGAGCAGGCAGAATTAAGAAGAAAGATAAACTATGAAGAAACTGAAGAATGAATGGACCGAGGGAAGACAGGAGATTAGACACAGAATTTAAGCTGTTAAGGCACTGGTAATAAATGTGCAGTCAAAACAACAGAAGGCTGAACAAAAGAAACACAGACTTCAAAATTAATAGGGAAAGAAGGAAGTGGTACACAACTCTGTTCAACTTAAGTAGGCTTAAACAGAAACAAAGAACAACTAAAAACTTTTGCAACGTCAAATATTAAAGACTCTTAACAGAACAAAAATTACAATCAGGTTACAGTTTTCTACATGCTCTCTGAGAGGTTGGAGGAGCTAAAAGTCAGTTATATTTCTGCTACTTCCCAATTATGTGCTACTTTTTGTTGCTCTAAAATAAATCCCAAAAGTTTGTGTTTGTAACATGACAAAATTGGTAAATAAAAAAAAATCAAAACAAAAAGACTCAAGCAGTCTGAACACCACAGAGTGAGCAGATGTTTAAGAAGCCGGGATATTGTTGAAAGTGATAAACCGGATGTGCAAAATGTGTCAACAGAGGCTTTGGCAAACAAACTCTGAGATGTTCAAACATGGAGACACAGAGCAGGTAAACAGGAAAGCAGGAAACAGGCTCATTGAAAGACACAAGCAGAGAGGAACAGATGGATGGAAGACGCACACAGCATCTTTCGGTGGTGGTCTTTAAAATTTTCTCTCCGTCACACATGCTTTACAGGAACAGGAATGCAGGCAGGCAATCCCGTGCTTACCCAATGAGGCCAGGCCGAGTGCCACCAGGAGCCATGGAGAAGCAGCAGGCGTCTTTTGGGTGCTTACGCAGACAGAAACATCCACACATGCAGATCCACATGGGCAGAATAAGTGGGGGAACAGCCCTGACATCTGTTATTGGCTACACTTCAGGCAAATCTACTTATTCCACACAGGAACAGAATTCAAATGTTATTTCTACAGTGTCAAACTATACATTCATCACTATGGTAAACACCCATAGATGAAAAACAAAACAAAACAAAGAAATACTTGAAATTCCTAAGATGTAAAAGGTTTTGCCTAGAAAGAGCTGCAGATGCTCATAACATTTTGTGGTGGAGAGGTTGCAGCTGTAAGGGCTTCCAAATACACTTTTCATGGATGCCCTTTACAAAATAAAGGTTTGAGGTTGCTCAGAATGCGGTGACCATGTTCCCTCTGGAGGGACAGAATCTGAGGACTTAAAGGAATGCAAGTCTATTAACTTGGCAGAGGTAGTGGTTATAGTTAAAAAGCTCCCCAATTGCAGGATGGCGGGAGAGGAAAAATTTGGTCCTGTGATGCCGAAGGCTCAGGGCATTGTTGGTTGCCATGGGTGACATGTCTCTTTAATCTCTCATGGAGGAATGGGACAACGCCGGTGGAATGGCAGGTTGAGAGTTTTTAAGAAAAAGAGATCAAAGAGAACGTTCCAACTCTCAAGGGAATCCACTTCACAGCATCAACTCAACAATGACTGATTGTTGACCTTCAACAATCAGTCAAAACAATCTGACTGATTGTTGAACCTTTTTTAAGGAGGAATATTCTAGACTTAGAAAACATTGCATTTACTGTACAAGGTTCTGGAAATAGATTTTATAAAGTTTGGTACCCCTTATTAACTATTCATGTGAAATCTTCTATCGTTGTTTCTGAGTGGCTCGCCTCCCACAGCACAGTATAAATTAACAGGGAAATCACAACATATTTTGGCCAACATGTTCAAGTAGATGTTGATCTTTTTGAAATCAGTGTTTGAGCTGTTTTACAAGAAAAAAAGAACATTCATGGGTAATTAACATTTTAATTTAAGAAATGAGGCCCATCAAATTAGTCAAATATGTGTGTACATAAATTGCACACACACATGGCAGATTCAGAGAAAGGATGTGTATAAAAATAATCTGAATACATTTTAAGCTTTTTCCTGAAGAGGCAATAATAGTAGTGTTGTAGTTTGATAGGCAGCGCAGTTTACTCTACCCTTGGTGCTTCAGCAGTGACCCAATTTCAATATAGATCATTAAAGCTTCATCTTGGAATGCAGGGCTAAATTTAGGGATACAGGGGGAATCCTTATAAGTAAAAGTCACATAGGAAATTATTACCAGGATAAGCTGCAGCTGTAATTGTGCTCCAGGCTCCAATGCTTACGTCTTAGCATCTTAAAAGCGTTGTCAAACTAGACTCAAATATGCTGCACCACACTACGCTGTATGTGAACCGCCGTCCTTTATAGCTTTGTTTGTCACAGCTTCTATGAAGTGATAGGAGGAAAACTTCTGTACTCTTTTTATGCCTTGTGTTCTAACATGGCTCACTTACTCAAATCAAATTGCTCGACATCTACTCACTCTCTATTACCATACGCATGAAGGTGCACCATTCTGGATTACCTTTCTTTTTTCCCTGCTCTTCTCTCTTTTATCATAGTTCTTGCTCTTATTGGGGGAAAATTTATTCACTTTACAATAAAAACGATATGAGAATAGGAAGGAAGAGGTTTAGGAATGAAGTGAAGAGGGAAAAGTGGGCTATACAGCTCTCTTAAAAGACACATTTCTGCAATAATTGTTTCTTTGCTCTTAAACTTAAAAATGATAAATACATAATTTGCATGGCAAAAAGCATGGCACATATTCGTAAAGTTTGAGGTAATACAGTAATATGTAATACATTTGGACACATGTTCCAAAGACAACATGTAGGGACATGTCGGCATGACGTCCCTCTTCAAACTGCAGCTGGTTCATCTGTTCACAGACAGACCATTGTTTTTCTAGTGTTTAATCCGAGCAAAGTGGAGTAAAGGGGAAAATCTCAAATGCTGGATGAGGGGGGGTGATTATGAGCATTGACTAACCTTTAAAACTAAACAAAGGCTCTCAAAAGTAGATCTTTTAGATTGTAATCCTTTCTCCTAATGCAGCGCTCTTCAAACCACTGACCTTTTCACCATTAAGTGCCCCCAAGAGACATTTTCTCAAACTGACATGAAGCGGCATTCGTGGCTCTGAGCAATAAGTTTAAAAACCACCGTTTTCGTAGAAAATACAAAGACATGAAATGTAACCACACAAAAGCTACTAATGGGATACAATGAATACCTTCACCCTGTTCAAAGTATTGTGATCCCTACATGTAAGCATACTGCAGATATTGTAATATCTGAAGAAATAAGACGGAAATGACCATTTCTGATTGCAGTGGCAGCCACGCAATTAGATTGTAATCGTGTGAATAGAGAAAGGGAGAAATTTCCATTGTTAGCTCCCTTTTTACCCAGTAAGGGGTACAGCATGCATATTAATTCTTCTCATATGGCTTGAAATAAATAAAATAAACAATTAAAAAAGTGTTTTTGGATGTTGCCTTTTTCTTTTTTTGAAACTGATTTATTTCTAGTGGCCTTTATTTGACAGTCAGTCAAAAGTGGGTTGTGAAATATGGCATTGTTTGCCTGTTGGCAAAGGTCAATGGGCCGGGACAGGAAACTGTGACGGCCGTGTCCAGAGGACTGAGGCCTCTGTTCATAGGCTGCACACCACTGCACCTGTAGATCTCCTTTAACACCTAAAGATAAAAATACGTTATGAAACATCAAACTGTGTCAAATACCAAACTGTGCAAACAAATTAAATTACTAGGACAAGCCAACGAAAGGGATCTCTATAGATTTTGGATAATAGTTTAGCAGAAGACTAACTTGTAACTAAATTAAGAAATAAATTAACATGATCTCTGTAGTCTGCTTTGAAAATGGAACAGGCTAGTGGATGTTAAGTTGTGACTGCTGGTGTCTAGTTTTATCGACTAAACATTATAAGGCTGAACATGGGAAGGAGCTCAGAACTGTTGCTTTCCACCTCACTATGTGCATTAATTGATGACTCTTCAGTGTTAAGCGTGAGTGTGAATTTGTCTGGTAACTCTGGATTGAACATATGTTTCAGTGTGTGTGTGCACTGTTGTTTGATTTATCTGTATTAACTCTGCAATAAGCTAGGAACCAGTTAAATTCTACCTTCTTCACACCACCAACTAGCTGGTATTACTCACCACAAGCATTAGATCAGAATCTGTTTCATGGAGCCCAAATTTTACAGTTTCATTGGAAGAAAACCACATGAAAATGGCAGTGGCAAGAGATTTAACAGTTAGCATAAACCCCCACTCAAAAATCTCCTGTGGTGTTCAAAACATATAAAAGATTCAGAGTCATTGCTGCAGAATCAACATGAATACAATTCGATATATAAAGTGATGAAGAAAAATCCCTTGAATTCAAAATAGTCTTGGGAAAATGAGCAAAAAGTCATATATAGGTGTACAGGGACATCACACTGTGTGTCTAACCATGGATGCTCCTTCTGTTCTTGGCAGGATGTTATATAAATCAGTCCAAACATTTGTGTTTGTCCCATTTTTATGGGCACCATTGCAATCATTCATCCAAAAGTATTTTAATGCATTCATAGAGTAGACAGCGAGATACATAATAGAAGATATTTTTAAATTTAATAGTGTGGCTATGTAGATGACATAACAACTGTTAATTTAAAAGAAAAAAAAAACCACAGGAGATATCTTTGATGTAGATTCAGTGGATAAAAAACACAAAGTAATAAATAACTCATATGAAAAACTTCCATATGGAAATAAGGCACCCAGTAAATTAGAAAATACGATTTATTTAGTCATTTTTACTTGAAAAAAATGAAGTTAGTCCATAGTATCATTACACATCTTACACCAAACAAAAACTCCAAACTCAGTTTATATTAAACTTAGAACATTATATAAGACCATTTCAATGCAAATAAAGGCTGAATTAGTTTGCAAGTAAAATGGTCAAGTGCTTTTGCCATGCATTCACAAATAAAACGAACGAGAAACAATTTCTATGGCACATTATTAAAATGGAGGTGTATCTCAATTAAATAATTGTTTCATAAATTTGCTTTGGTCACTTCCTCCAATGCAACTTCTAAAATAGCACCAAAACTTGAGGTCATCCTTCAAAATCTCTCTTTCTCTTTGCTGATTGCGCCAGTGGAAATTGAATCGAAGACATTGAGTTCAATGGGAGAAATCCCAGACGGAGCACTGGAGGGAGCTGAGAAATGAGTGGAATTGCGTCAGAAGGCAACGAGCAGGCTAAGAAAAAAATAGAACTCAGAGCTTTTTATTTCTCGGTTTCTTTCAGTGAAGCTTAACGTGTTGAACTGTCTCAGGTCAACCGAATTCATATCACTCATGGGGATGTTTCTCTGTGACTTGTGCTTTACTCAGTCCCCAGTGACTAAATCTAAGTGTTGTTTTCTTAGCAGTGCTCCATCCTTTCATATCACATTAGGATGTCTTTCTTTTTCAGCTTCTGGATTGAAGGAAAAAAAATAGTCTTTTCTTCTCAAGCTTCATTTTCTTCACACGTATCATTGAGTGGGCATGTCTCCTTTTCATGTAAATCTCATACAAATGCCATCCGGAGGGGATTTCTCATTTTCCTTGTGTTGAAAAAAGACATTCAAAACCATTGTAAAATGTATCGTGGTGAAATTATGAGCCGATGCGCTCACAGCAGATCATTTTTTTTTTTTGCAATAATTGATCAATAGATGTTTATTACTGCAGAGCAAATTGATATGATTTGAATTCATATGGAAATTAAGTTCCCTTTTATTGTTAGTCTGAACCTTTTACGGTGCAGAAAGGAGAATATGAAAGAAGAGTCAAGGATAGAAGGGAGAATAATATCTCAAGCGCTTTAATTCACGCGTCATATGATGTTCTGTTAACAACTTTTCATATTTTTATTAGAACTGGGGTTGCATCATTTTTTTCTTTGTTTTAGGAGAACATGTTGTATTTCACCTTTCCCAGTCTTATTAATTTCCACTAACACATCTGTAGTAGATGTACATGGATATGTGTGCATTTCTAACATTCCTTACCCCATTGGCTTTCCCCAATACATGGGGTATTGCTGTGTCAGGCCATCGCCTTTCCTCACAATTTTTAGCTGAATGAACCACACTCATATTAAAGTTTTATGAGGTTATTCTTCGCCGCTCCTTCTCCTCTTCTGCAAGATTCATTGAAGTAGGGCAGGTAGTTTTTGGATTTTGCTCACAACACAAACAAGGCAAACAAATAGCACACAAATGTAGCACTGCTGAGGAATAAATGGTAAATCTTTACAAGCTAAGCCTCAGAAACAACACTGCCTGATCCAATTTATTGTTAAAGCTCCTTTCCGAAGGGGACACATCTTAGTCATTCTCCATATGCGAAGACATTTCCAGATTTCGAAATAAGAGGTGATGTTAAGAATCAGTTCTGGAGAAATGAAAATCAAACTCTCATTTGTCATCGGCCAGTCATGGTAAATTCCCCTTTCCAAACAGAGGAGCACTGTTCCTCTGTTCAATGCTTGTGGAAATGCTTTCCACAAGCATTTTGACCACAAGATGCTTGTGGAAAATTCTCAACCAGTAGTTGAAGGGCTGATATTACAGCTCACAATTTTTATGAAATCTATCGCTGCAGGGAAGCAGTGACATGTGACACACAAACTAAGATAATTTGTGTGTCATTTGGGTGAGTGGGCAAAACTTGGCTAGCACACAGACAACACATCATAGCTTGAAGACTTAAAACTTAAAAAGATTAATCCTTGTGGATTTTTTTTTTCTTTTTTCTTTTTTTTTTTTTTAAATTAATTTCTGATGTTTCATGGTGTCTCTGCCATCCACAATGTATTTTTTTGCTTGTACTAATGTACTAACTTTAACACTTTGACTTTTGCTCAGTGTTTGGCTGTCTAAAATAAATATTTCTATTAGAATAGACAGAAAAAACAGATAATATGCAAAAACATATTGTTTATTTTAAAATCCTGATTTTTAACAATGCTATTTACAGTGCCACTAAAAGTATTCACCTCCACTGCTTCTTAGGTGTATTGGAAAAATATACAAACTAGCAGCTATTTGCACCAAAGAATAATAATTTAAATAAGTCAACACAGCCTTTTCACCATGTCGTCTTTAACTAGTGTTGTATTCAAAATGTTCAGCCTCTACGACTTGTGTGGCAGTGACATCACTCCTAATGAATTTAGCCCACACCTTGTGAACAAAGGTCTAGAGAAAAGAACAGAAATATCCTTTATTATTCTAGGGTGGGGAAATTCATAGCTGGAAGCATGCATATTCACACAACAGTAAAAAGATCGAAATAAGGACAAATACAAATTTACAACAATGCTTCTATGTAGATATTAAAAACAAAATTACTCAGATTTAAAGTGATGTGTGGTTGAGCAAGTTAATGTAGGAAAAATAACGTGCAAGATGTGCATAAAGAATATTTACTAATAAATATTTAATCAACATAACAACATACTGCAAAAAATTAGGTGCAAGTCACAGCAAGGTTTCTGACATGAAAAAAACAGATTCTTTAGATTGTTTCACTGAGTTTATTTGGATCAGTGATGGTTAAAGCATCTTTCTCAAAGTTACACTGTTAAACCAAAATGTATTAAATCTAAATCAAGAATATCTCACAGCTTTGTGGAACCCACACAGCACATCTAGTGATGATACAAACGATGCATATTTTCTTCTGCTTTAGTGAAAAATAAATTATGAAAGAGAGCATTTTGGTCCACCTCTTGCATAATGAATTGGATGTCTTAGCACAAAAGGCGTTTTTCATCATGTTTTAAATTCAAAATACTTTAGTTGTTTAGTAGTACATCAAGTCGATCAAATCGCATTTACATGTAAATGACATTTACATGTAAATGACATTTACATATGTTTTCTTCACATGTAAATCCATCTGCTGTAAGATCATGAAACAAGCAACTTCTGCTGTACTATGCAAAACAGAATTTTTGAATTTGTGTGACTTTCCTGTTGCTACGTGGCATCTTGTATAGAATCTCAAAGGCAATTAAAGTAAACTTGCACACTGAGCCACATCCACCTTAATGTTTTAGCAAATGTTGGGCAACAATTAAATTTCAAAATAATTGCAGGCTTTGTAATTAATTCATTGCATTTTTAATAAATAGTATCTAACATAATAAACAAATATTTTGGAATTTGAGTAGATTCTTGTTAATGAATTCATAATACAGCTTATAGATCCCCTTCTTGCCAGAGTTGGTGGGGACATGTCCACACCAGTCCTTCAGGAAGTTCTGCCTATGCTTGATAAACAATGGTAAAAAGGAGAGAGATGTGCATTTTCTAGCTGGTAAAACAGGCTCTGTTTAGAGTTCATGCCAGCTAAAGAGGACAATATCAATTTCGTTGCACCTTCTGTTCTGGGGACAAAGTGCTATTGTTAAACCCTTGAAAACAGGGGAGACAGAATAATGATGAAAACTATACAAAATTTTGAAGAAACATTTGGAGTCGCAGCATGGCACAGTCAAACTGTCAGAGCAAGTCCCACCAGGTGGTGCGGAGCAGAGAGCTGTGACTAAAATGCAGGAGGTCCCCCACCACCCAAACAGTGGGGAAGAGTTGAAGAAGTTGGTCAGACAGTATGGAGCAGAGGAAATTCTGCCTTTAACATGGCTGGCTCTCCCTGGGCGTCATTTTTAAGTTGAGGTTGCGGGGGTTGTTGTTGGCAGCTGCAGAAAGTAACTTAGCTTTGCAGGACATAATAACTAGGGTTCTTAATGTGCAGTATTTCAATTTTAGCAAGACAGATTAAACAAAACATGTTGTTTTTTACTTTTGTAAAAGCCAGAACATAAAGTTATAGTGAAACTTTATTAATCACAGATGGTAAATTTCCAGAATAAGAGATAGTATTTATGTATGTATTTGTACAAGACCACTGCCAAAGAAACATTGGTGTGGCATTGGGTGCACAAGTGCATTAAAGAAAGCCAAACAAATTATACAACATTAATTTATATCTGTGGGAATGTTACATTAATTAATTTATCAACACATCTCAGCTCAGCCTAGACACTAGATTACCTCACATCTTATTTTTACATGCAGGAACCAATCTGTTTAAAAATTACGCAATTTTGTCAAAATACTAACTTATTGCACTTCAATGCAAACGCACCAACATATTTCAACCAGCTATGTGTGTATTTACTGATTTTGCAGCAGAAATTGACACATTTTCCAACTTTGTTAAATTTTGTAGTTGAAAACTACATGCTTTTTCACTGGCAAAGCTGGCGCCACAAAGTATTAACAGCAATATTGCCAATAAGAATAACAATGATTTCTTATCATTGGATTTTCACCTTTCTGAACAAGTCAAACAATGTGGGCACAGTAATCAAAAGCTTATTTTTGCATTACCTTAGCTGTAACCTTGGCGCACTTCAATAATACAGACATTTCAAACTGCCAATATATGGGCATATTTACCCTTTTCTGTTATGATGAGCCAAGTCATATACTGGAGAAAATAAACATCTTGTCAGACCATCCATCCATTTTCTGTCCACCCTTCTCCGTAGCGGGGTCGGAAGTTGCTGGTGCCTCTCCAGCTACGTTCTGGGCGAGAGGCGGGGTTCACCCTGGACAGGTTGCCAGCCTGTTGCAGACCATATTCTATTATTTCTTCCATTCATTATAAGTCACATTTCTTTTATAATCTTTTGTCACATCCAGCTAATCAGATCAGAGCAGGCATGAAGGTCTCACATTTTTCATCACGTCTTTGGTTCTCTCTGATCAAAACAAGTCCGTTCTCGGAAACCACATTCATGACAACACTACGAGAAATGTCAAGATGTCTCATTTTTAAAATTTAGATGTAATTGTGTATATTTTCTTGCTTTCTTTTGATTAGTAAACTTTATGATTATGAAGCATAAGTAAAACATATTTAAATAATAAAAATTAATACAAAATGGACTTATAACATCCTGCTGGTGATCAAAACTCAGGACATTAGTAAATCCAAATTTCATATACATTTATCTGAGGGGAACAAAGTGAAGGTGTTTCATTATTGTACATGCTATCAATAAATCAATTCATCTCAAGTGTTTTACATATGATGCAGTCAGTCTGTGGTAATACCTGTCACTTCATTCTGATATATGCCTCAGGTTATCTATAGCTAGCCTGATTTTACAGATGTGCAAAATTAATTTTCTCTGTAATTATTCAAAATGCTACATTTTATGTCAAGAAACTATATCTCAGTCTTATTGTTGGCATGTCTCAATTATGAAATGTAAAGTAATGAGGCTATTTGAGCCAAAAAAAAAAGAAAGAAAGAAAGAAAAAACACTCTTTAGCTGTTTTATGGAAAAGCAGAAGGCAGCGGAGCCCCGAAGTACCAGAGGGGGAAATCAAAAATGGAACAATATGCATTTATAAGAAAATCAAACGTTTCATTCCTTTTGGGGGTTGGTATTATAATTTCTCCTACATGATGTTAAGAGGTCTGATCTAACATAAATACTAAGGACATGTAATCACAGATTTCAGCTAAAACTCCCCAAAGAAAATCCAGGTAGTTTTTTGATTTTCTTGCTAAACTAATCTTAAATAAATCCTTTTTAGGTGATATTGAAGATTAGTTTAGCAAGAAAATCAAGAAGATTCATTCATTCCTAAATGAATGTGCTGTTCTTTATTTCATTTTGAATATTATGTTTACTATGATGTTTCTCATATGCTACATGTTCTGATTAGTTTAACTGCCTTGGAAAGTTTTTCTTGGACTTTTGGGTGGAAATTTCTCTATCCTTGATGACGTTTGTCATTTAGGGGCTTAAGCAAATATCAGTGCAAAACAGAATACATAATGTCTACTGATAAAAATATTATCTGTCTCTGCTTCAATATATTGAAGCAATAAGTTAGGACATAACAGGATGTTCTGTGAAGTCAAGAGGATCTTTAAAACCAAACACCTCAACTGCATGTCAGGAAAGTAAAAAAAAAAAAAATGAAAGAGAATAAGTGAGATTTGTGAAAGTCTGCTATCAACAAGGTCAGACATTGTGTCGCGCAATCTGATCAACTATTGAGGCATGCCTAATGTTCTCTCTTTGTTTGCTCCTCCTTTGCGCTCCAGAGGCTGTTTTCTCTGTTCTTGCCATAATTATTCCCAAGAGAAAGAGAACCAACAAACCATTCCCAAGAGAGACTGTGTGACTTCTGGAGGCTCTATGTTTACTTATCATCAACAGACAAGTTTCCTCATTCAGGTAAGAACCTATTCATTTATCAGCTACAGTCAGTCCTGGCTCGGATGTAAAAAGACTAATTTCATGCAAAAACCAACGTCTGTTTGGTCAGACATCTGTTGCTACAAATTTGACTTCAGAGTGACCCCTGACATTTGATAAGATGAGACCTAGACTTCTTTCTCAAACAGTTCGAATGCCATTTGGTGAGCTGGCTAAGAGCATCAGATCCATAAAGCCAGAGGTGATGGGACATGAGACTTTCTTGAGCCTCGTGTCTTTTATGACACAAGGTTCAGTAAAAGTAAAATCTATTTTCTTTGTCGTTCTTTGTCTTTAAATATGTGTTATTTTTTCTGAATATTTGTAATCACTATGTGTAAGTATACATTTGTTTGATCTGTTCATTTATCAGCTAAAATTTTTTTTTTCTTTATTTCCTTTATTTAACCAGGTGAACCCCGTTGAGATCTGGATCTCATTTTCAAGGGGGACCTGGGCATAAGTCTGCAATACACAGCAACCTGGTTACAGAATAAAACCAATTAGTACAAATTGAGTCAATTGGCAGCTTTTCAGCTCATCATCAGCTCAGGTTTTTTCTCCCAGTCTTGTGTGATGTATTCTTGTCTCGGGTGGCGAGTTAATCACTGCTGAAATGGAATAAATTCCTGAAATTTATAAATGACCAATAATTAAAAATTCAGTAAAAAACAAAAGAATACACATCACACTCACAAAATATAAGACTGATTTACTAGTTACTTACTTGGTTAGCACAATATAATATAGTACTTAAAATACAGAAGTAAATCAGTTCTGTGAAAATGTAAATCTAAACCTAAGTAAGCTAAAGTAAAAGGTAAACCACCTTACTAAGCCAGTTATCCTGCTGCATGGCTCATGCCCTAACAGCAGTAAAAAAATCTGTTGAAATCAGCAGCCAACATTGACTAATGCTGTCCCTTGCCAGAAGATATCACTCTTGCTTTGATATTTTGTCCTTTAGGATTATGTCACTCAGTAGTGAGCTTAAGGTGACCATTTCTGTGTGAAAAGTTGCTTGGAGAGCATGTTGTTGTCCACAGGAACTGAGAAGTTGGTGGACAGATTAAGAAATGTGATGTCCTTGTAAGCGGTGGGCTTTAAATCTTCTTGTAGCTTTGAGCTGAGCGGAGTCCATTGGAAAAAAAAAAAAAGGCAGTGATGTTAAATCAGACACTATAAAGCTGCTACAGTGACGATGGGTGAAAATTTATGAATCTTCAAAGATGTTTTGATACTGATGTGAGTGTAAAAATAATCTTTTTACATAGAAAAACCCTGCAGTGAAACCCCCTGTGAGGTAATGCCAATGTTATCCAAGTTAAATGACATATTTTACAAATGCTCTATTTCTGAATCATCACTAGTAACTTAAAGAAAATAATTAATACCAATTAATACCGGTATAAAGCTGTGTTGATTAAAGAATAGTTTTTCATATTAAAAAAAAAATCACATTTTAACTTTAGATACATTTTATTCACAGTAGTTTAAAGGTAGATGTGTATTTTGTGTTTTGATATAATGTAACCTGAGAAATATCACAACTTGACAAAGACACAGATAAATCTGGACTAGCATAAGTCCAAAGTGTGAGGCTTACCCAAACAGACACAGAGATTGAAAGGCTGAGAGTTCAGACAGACCAACAGCTGACCCGAATCCCAGTCGAGGCAGAAAGATTAACACTGGGTCAATGGCAGCACATTGGTAGGTCAAATGAATCAAAGACAATCTTTGGGGGGTTTAGCGACTCAGCGGTGAGTTTGCAATGTTCTGCCTCCTCCAAATAGGCTTGGATGATTGTGGTGCATAATTTCTGCTATAACAATTGAAGATGTAAAAAAAAAGGACAGTTATTGCACACTTTGAATGAATATTGATATTTTGTTGACATGTACATCAACATCGATGTGGCACTGTTGCCTTGCAACAACTGGACTTGAACCCAGACTTGGTTCAAGACCAAGCTTGGTTTCTTTTTGCTTGGAGTTTGCATGTCTTCTCCAAACATGCAAAGTTCTCTCTGGATAACCATTCATGGTTAACTGGTCTTGCTAAATTGTCCTTAGTGAGTGCACATGTCCATGGTCTATTCATTATGTTTTCTGAATTGTCCAGTGATTGAGTGGAGATAGACCATCAATGACTGCCTTTCATTTTACAAGCATAGAGCGTAATCTCCATGACTCTCCAGTTTAATTGGGTATACGGTCACCATGTATGGACTGGTGGATGGGTGGTATGCATGGATAATGCTAAAAACTTTAATGTGCAAGTGTCCCGACGCCCCCCCGGACCCCCCCCAAAAAAAAAAAAAAAAAATTAGGGGAAAAATTCAGGGCATACGTTTGTAAATAAAAGAAATATGACCAAAATCCACATTAAATTAAGAATGATGGTGATGCAATAGCATAGTAAGATATAAAAAGAGAGGTTTTGAAAACCCGTCTTGGTGCTATGTCTGATTTGAAAAATTATATTTAAACAAAGAAATAAAATATCTGTTGGTTTTATGGCGAGTCTATATTATACTTAATGTTGGATTGGTTCCATTGTATTTCCCATAACGTTTTATTCCCCATGATCACTTCCTGTAAGTGTTCTTGATTATGAACTGCCAATACAAATAAATTCTGTGAAACACCATAAAGTTGAACCATAAAGAAAAGGTTTGGATCACATAGCTTCATAAATAATGTGGTGGCAGACCTGGAGAGGGCTGGTATCAATCATTGAAAGTCAGATGGTGTTATGCAATGATATAAAATGTTATCACTCTCCAGAGATCTTGATGGAGCTCTGTGAGGATTTTCACATTCCATGGTCAACACTTAATCAGTGTTGAATGTTTCTGAGCTACAAATGACTGGTTGTTATATTTATATTAAAAGTTGCCTCATTTTTAAATAATGAGGAAATAAACACAAATGTAAGTTTTAATGAGGAACTCAGGAACATAGTTTCTATGAAGACATAAGGAAATTATCTATTAAATCATGGAGTCACATAGGACTGAGAGTTTTTATTCACCCATTGCTGAATGTTCTTGAACTGTGGAGGAGGAATACATGGAATTTCAATGAAAAAAGTGCCTCCATTATGAAAACAGTATGCACACAAAGAAAGTAATGTTAAGCTGACTTATAGCTAATTAGCATGTTGATAAAAGACTAAAGGGTTAAAATTATACCTGCTTCTATTATGGACTCATGAGGTTTTTTAAACATATCATGGGGTTTTACTTTGAGGAAAAACCCGACAATATAGGCATGTAAAGGTGTCTGTAGGTGTGAAATCTCTTTTTAGCAGTGTCAAACTCATGGTGTACTGTACACTTTGATGTGTCCCAAGTCCAACGCAATTGAATCAAAAGGTAGCGTTACCTCTTTATGTGGTCAAGTTCTACAGAGTACTGGTAATGGTCAAATTTATGCAGTAATGCATCTAAAAGTTGCCTAGAGTTTGAAACCTGTGCTCCATAGGAACTCCTTGGTGTTTGCATGTCTTCGGCTAATGACAGACTAAAGACTTTTTTTTACTTTGATCTCCATTTCTTCTTTTGTAAACGGTGGGCTTTAAATCTTCTTGTAGCTTTGAGCTACAAAAAACTATAATAGGTATTTTCTGAAGCTATAATAACTTTTCTGAAACATCTGTCATGAAACACTTAATATGCTCTGAAAATGTTAGTTTAGCATCTTCAGCTTTTAACTTGGAGGCTTCGGGAACTTTTTTTGCTATCATATTTTTAGTTTTGCGGTTTTTATGATTATAAAAGAAACTGATTAAACTTAAATTGAAGTTTTAAGTGAGAAAACCATCTTCCAAATAACTGTGTGTTGAACCCTCATCCGTGGGCAGAGGGGGCTTGGATATGGGCCAAGTTGCCTAAGGCAGACTTGGAAAGTGGGGGTGTAGAAGTCCCTGGAAAAAAAAAAGAGGTGACAGCCTCTCACATTCAATTTTATATTGCCTTAGAATTGTCTGTATTTTAATTATCTGGGTGGCAAGAAAAGAGACAGCACACCAAGAGTGTAATTCATGCAAGTTGTGCCATTGTTTGCAGGCACTGATAATATCAACTCAGAAGCATTGTCAACAACAAGAAAAAAAAAAGATTTTCCAGTCTTTGGAAACTGTTTAAAAGTCTGATCACATGTTTCATGGATGACTAATGGAGACAATAGTAGATGCACCAGCTCACTGTAAAAAAACTATGGATGGCAAATATGATCCATTGAAACTGCTTTAAATATCCTTCATTATATTAGTGAGTTAATATAAATTAATGAGTAAATTATAACCCCACCACCACCCAATTGTTAACTGTCATTACAGCTGCAAAGAAAAAACATACAAACCCAATTTGTCCAAGCTGCATTTGTTGTGGAGTCGAATGTGAGTATGTGTCAGAGCATGAATCTGAATCTTGTCACTCAGCATGAACCATGCTGCAATCCAAGCCTTAGTTACAATCACTGCTGGAGATTGATAGGATTAAAGAGAAACTGATATTATTGTTCATCATTCTCCTGCATATGTCAGTTTATTAAATGGTAACATATTTTGTTAAAGTTGTAGATAGTGTATTTCTGTATTTTGTGGGACGCACTTCTTTTACTGTCTAATAACTGCTGTGAAATTGGCTGGGTGAAATGGCACGTTCCTCTTAATTTAATTCTGAAAAGTTTTAAATTAAGACTTAGTTGGGTTTTGAAGATGCTACTTTAATCCTAGAGGAATGGAGTTTGTGAAACACAGCTCCCTGCCAATGGATGTGTATCAGGGGTGGATCTGTCTTGTCTATTGTTTTTTATGGTATACATTACAAAAATATTTTTATTTCCATAAAATGAAAGATTACAAGACTGGGAGTGATCATGACTCAAGATTCTGTTAGTCTGCTACAATATGGCTTACTACTGTGTGTAAAGAGGGGTGAATGACTGATTGTAGTGTAGAGCATTGGAATTATCACACTTGATAAAGCGTTATGCAAATGCATAATGGCCTGCATTTCAAATGTGAATTCAGATCATTTACATTTTAGCATAGCCTTACAAAATATTTCAGCCCTGCAGAACGTGGTGAGCTACTCGAGATGTTCTCCAACCTTGCATTTTTAAAAATGTTGTGGATGTCACTAAACTAATTGAAGTATCTGAAAATTAATTTTCAGATACATGTTAAGTGGAGGCTAAAAAATTAAATGGATTACTTATTACTAAATGTTCGTAAATAGATCTAACAGTGTTGTATTCACAAGCAAGAGTTAAAATGGCTAGTTTCAAAATATACTGATAAGTGCTAGGTAGACTTTACCCAAATGTTTAAGTATTTCATAGCTTTAAATATCAGGTCCTATTTGCAAATTGTTTTTGTATAAATTAACCAGTTAAAATGAATGCAAAATGTTGGTTCAAATTTATTTTGTTCAATATTTTGAGTAGATTCTGCAGGTTGGTTCTTACTGTCCATCCTCAGCGCTTACATGTAAGTATTGAGGATTAATACTTCTCCGATGAGCTCTTTAGCACTGTCAATATAATCATTTGAAGACAAAAATAAATCCTCAAAAGACTGACACGAATGATTACTACTCCAAACACATGATGCTGCCTTATTAAGAGATTTGGAGATAAGTCAGGTAGAACTGTGACACTATATAGACACATGTAAAGGAAAAATATGCTTCATGTTTGAGACTGCGCCAAAACAGCCGTGAACAAGTCAGTTCTCAGTATCAAAGCCAACAAGAGTTTCTAACATTTGAGAGTTTTGTCAGTCTTTTACAGCCTCGTAATGGCATGGCAGTAGAATGCACATGCTCACACAGAAAGAACACAGCTGCTATGGTTTGAGAGGCATTGATAATTTGAGTTAAAATGAGCTTGTCTTCACTAATGACAGTCACTGCTAAACCGTTTATCTCCATATACCCAGGTTACTGCGCTAAAATGATTCCCTCTGTGCAATTCCTACTAATAGCTCTCTTTAATGTCATAGACTGAGCTTTTGCCTTGGAGCAAGTCTTTTTTTTCTGTCTGATAAATTTAAAATATACATGTTCATGTGAAGAGAGATTGTCGGAATGTTACATTTGCTAACAGTTATTTCTCTTTTAAAACTTGCTTTGCTCTAAATACCAATGTATGATTCATGATCAGTTTTATCTTCTAAAATAGAAGATGGTGATCTTCTTTTTCCAGAAGGGAACTGGCAGCGCCTGTCACCACTATGATTCATAATTCTCTGGTTGAAATAGTTGAGAAATACACATACAGAGGAATCATCTTCGATAGCAAACTGAGGTTTTCCTTTAACACCGAGGGAATCGTGCAGAAGTATTACCAGAGGATGTATCCTCTTTTGAAAACTGAATTCTGCTGACATTCCGCTACTCATTCATCAACAATGTTTTGGTAGCACCCCATCGCTCTACTGCTGCCATAATGTTGTGAATGTGTTTTCTAAAATTATTGTACCGTGTATGAGTTGCAGGATAGCACTCCGGCTCGTCTTATTTTTCATGACCCTACTCACGCTTTGTTTTCAATTTCTCAGCAGTTGCCATCTGATCGCAAGCTCTGCTGCCTGGCCCGTTAGACCCAGAGAAAGAGCGTGACCTTCGTTGACCAAAGCTATTCCTGTGCTGAACTCCAAAGGATTTAAATAACTCTGATCTAATGAGTAACATGAATGCATCACCATTTGCGTCATCACAATTCTGCATTCAGACATGTTGTTTCCTTCTTGTTTTCTTAACAACTTGGTCTTACATTGTTGATTGACTTCTTATTATTTTGTCTGGTCTTCTAATTAATTGTCCTATGGGAATAAATAGATTCTATTCTATTCTATTCTATTCCATTTTATTCTAATTAATAAAAATATGTTAAATGGGAAATGGTTAGTAATAGGTAGAAGTGGTTTAAAGTTTGTGGCACTACATTAATAACAGTGGATACAAAGAAAACTTCCTAATTCCTTTCTCCATACTAAAAAAAGTTTACTAAAACATGTAGGTCATTTCAGGGTCCTGGATGAATTTGCTTCAGCGCATATCAATAGCACAGCAAATTCCCAGGGATGTGTTATAGTGCACCAGAGTTCCCAAATGATTTGGGAATAAATAAAACCTCCACGGAGGTTGTGGTGGTTTATTTTTGTCAGGGCAGCATATTAGACATCTAGGCTGAGGCACTGGGGTGCAAGTTGGTAAAAGTGGCAGCAGTGACAGTTTACCCATTTAATGGGCTAAATCTCACTATGAAGCTTTTACAAAAAAAAAGAAAAAGAAAACGCTCTCCCTTCTAAGAAGTACATGCCCCCTTGCACACAGAAATTTGTATGCTCTGCTCTGGCTTCACAGTTATAATCACTCTTAAAGTTTAAAAATAAAAGGCACAGAAAGTCTGATGCAAGTGATAATGATGAAAAGCTGATGCTGCCCACGTTTAGAGTTAGGTGATAATGGAGCAAGGAGGAGTTGGGGCACGTAGAGCTGTACTATACCGTAGCACACAATGAAAAAGTGTTTTTTTATAGTTTCATTCAGCGGCAAAACCCCAATAAAATATACAATTTCCAGTAGCAAAGCCATGAAGATTTTCTAACATTTAAAAATGATCTTTCTGTCCATTTCGATACTCCATGTTGCTAAATAACATAACTGTTATGGAAACCCCTTCTCCATCAGAGCAGGACTTGCAGGAGGGGAGATGGATGCACAGCTCCAAATTGCACCAAAGCTTGCAGTCAGGAATCTGGGTTCTTGAGTTTATTTTATTGTTACAAACAGTGTTGTATAAAGTACTGAAATCTCAGAGTCAAGTAAAAGTATCGGTACCGCTCCAAAATATGACTTTGGCAAAAGTCCAAGTCACTGACTGAAATGTTACTTGAGTTAAAGTCTTAAAGTATCTGAAACGTCTTGTACTTAAGTATGGAAATTACTGTAAAAATGAATGTACTCAAGTAATGTAATGAAAAGTTAAAGTAAAAAATAAAATAAGGCAAATGCAGTTTGAATGACATTTTTTATATTTTGGTAAACTTGTCAAATACACTTAAAATAATGAACACAACCAAGTGCAGGCAAAATGAAACCTGCTAATAGATAAACCTGCAGCATCATTTAGTTAAGAAAATTAGGAGCTTTACCTAAACCACAAGGATTAAATAATTAATAAGAGAAAAAAATAAATAAACTTGTAATCCAAAAAGTACAACAATCCATTAAACAGCCAACACTCAGTGGATGAGTGACGTCACCACATCACGCAACTCTCTCCCGGTGCGCCACAATCCGGAAACAATAAAGCTAATTGAAAATCAAGCCGGGAAAATGTTTGAAAATGACAGATAAGGATTAATGTGAACTGAAGCGGGAACACCGCGTGTGACCCACGATGAACACCGCGTGTGACCCACGATGGACACCGCGTGTGACCCACGATGGACACCGCGTGTGACCCACGATGAACACCGCGTGTGACCCACGATGGACACCGCGTGTGACCCACGATGAACACCGCGTGTGACCCACGATGGACACCGCGTGTGACCCACGATGGACACCGCGTGTGACCCACGATGGACACCGCGTGTGACCCGGCACCGCGTGTGACCCACGATGGACACCGCGTGTGACCCACGATGAACACCGCGTGTGACCCACGATGAACCGTGCCAGTTTAAACTGCAACAAAACGTAAGTTAGCGATTGTGTGTTTTTGTGTACGTGTGTTTGTGTTAACGCGACTCTTTAATTAGGTCGTAACTCGTGACGCTCCTCCTCACAGTAACGAGTAACTAAACCACACATTGAAAATGTATCGGAGTAAAAGTATGCAATTAAGTTCGGAAATATAGTGAAGTAAAAATGAAAGTTATCAAAAATTTTCATACTCGAGGAAAGTAGGAAGTACTCCGAAATATACTTAAGTAAAGTAGTGAAGTATTTTTACTTCGTTACTATACAACACTGGTTATAAAAATGCGGTATATATAAAACCGAATTTAAGAAATTTGAGGTCTTGAAATGATTACTTTCTAAAAGTAGCTGACAGATTTAACCAAATATGTTTTTTTTAACTACTTTGTTTGATTGTTGTGCTTTAACTTTTTTTCTTGTGGTCTAATGAAAGTTTTCAATGTACGTGTCTTGGTTTCATGTTTACTAAAAAAACAAATTACAGGGCCTTTTCTCTTTCATATCTTGGTACAAAGAATATTATCTTTGCTGTGAAATTTAATAATCTCAAAAGACCTTAAATGCCTTTAACTGCTGTAATTTGGGCTTCAAAGACGAGGTTTTATTTCTTACTGCTGCTATTGTGTTACCAGCCAATTCCCAGGATACAGACTGGAAAAAGTATCTAAAGACTTTCAAAGTCTTCATTAGTGTTCACTGTGGGTTTTTGAAACACTTAAGCTTTTATGAGCGTAAAGGCAGAGGTATACACAAGTAACAGGGGCACAAAGTAATGAAGATTTCTTTTTGTATAGAAATTGTAAGTTGCACATAAAACACCTGTGGCTGATTGTGTAAATGTTGGTAATTTATTGTATTTCAGTGTAACTGTGGCATACAATGCATCTAAATATTTCCTGCCACAATCAGCTTTACAAAATGATCTTCAATTCAAATTAAATCTTCTGCAGTAAACCTGTGTATCAACGTTTTGCTGTGATTGGTGTTTGATTGTTGTTGTGATTGTTTTATCCTTTTTGCTCTTAACAAATATTCATGTTCTAGATTGAGTGACATTTTATTTTAAGTCATGAAATTGGTTTGTAACTCTTATTTAATCTTGTTTATTTTTTCAGAAATTGTTTGAATTCTTTTTTTCTGCTCAGGTTCCCATGAAATGTTTTATTCAAAACTATTATTCTCTTTAAGTTGATCCCAGTGCATGATCAAGCCAAAAAACCTCTAATGACATTAATATAGTTTTCATACTTTTGCTGAAGCTTAATCCTTGTCACCTGCAAATGTTCTTTAAACCTTTGAAAGGTAGGATATTCACAATTTTGAATTTGTTATTCAAATAGCAGGTTCATCAACATAACTAGAGTTCCACTAACCACAAGAGCCTCTTCATTAGCGCCACTCTTTATACAAAGGGTTTTTTTGTTTGTCACATCCCCATGATTAGTCATTAACTTCTGCCTTTTCTTGTGAACAGCATGATTTGAAACAAGACAACACTCACATGCTGAAGTACAAGTTAAAACCATACTTCTGTAATTGGCATTACTTAATTAAAAATGATTTTGCTTAGTGAGGCATTGTTAGGTAACCTACTTGGGTGAGGGTAAAATAATTGTTTTTTAATTGGATAATTCTGTTGACGATGTTGTGGAGGATCTGATGATCTGCTGGCTCACTCATCTGCAGGTGCATTCAAGGTTCGTAATGTCATCAGACCAACATGGAGTCAATAAGAATCAGTAAAACCGATGATGTTGTACCTTCCGCATTAGAAGGCCCGTAGGCCCGCTTGACTTTAATCTAAATTTAATTTTAACTCTTTGTGTCAAACTATTAGAATGTGACTACATAAAAATAAAAAAAGATAAAATAAGATCATCCCTTCTTCATTGGTTTATCATAAACACAACCTTAGACAATATCAAACGTATTAAAATAATATGCAAAATTTACATTGTACAGTTTTTATTGCATCAAGCGGTTTTGACAGGTGTTTTAATTTGAAGAGGGCCCACTTATACAAAATTTTGATAATAATGTCATGATTTCTAACTTGCAATAAGAAGTAGTGCCATCTTAATGCCTCCATGTTAAAAAAAGACTTTTTTTACTTTATATCATGTCAAATTGTGTTTAAGTCATATTTGATATATACAACGTTTCTATAACAACTGAAAGTAAAATAATTACTGAATTGTTATATAAAAGGTGCCTGGAAAATAAATAACATTCCCTCTTCAGAATGAGAAATTGCAGAAAGTGAAACATTTGGGAGTGATTGTAAGATTAGATTTGAAATGGAATTCATTTTGAAGCAAATTGGTTATATTAAGAATGAACTGGATCGTTTAAAAGTGCTTGAAGACGGCATGTTGTGAACTGACACTAAAGTAATTTAAAAGGGTTAAGTTGCATTTAGTTGATCTGAATTATGCAGGTACTTTTTTATGGATCCCTTTTTTATACAAGAAATTAAATGTTACTGAAACTAAACTTTTTTTTAGTCGTTTATTGATAGTAACATGCAATTAAAGTTAATTCACAATGAAAGAGGTTTTTTTTTTTTTTTTTTACCAATTCCAGCAACAATTCGAGTTTTTTTAAGGACACAGTAAAAATGTTTGATCTTCGTAATAGTTCTCACTGACATTTGCCAACAATGGTATTGAAGTAAAAAATATTCAATACACAACAACATCACCAAATTCATGCAGTCGAAACATTACAGTGAACAAGAGAAGGCCGCAGTGACTCCCTCCCTGCTGTATGCAATACAAACAGAATCAGTGGTAGTTTCTAGTTTCTTCAGTAAAAAATAAATAAATCGTTAATTTACTGTTATATTACAGAGTCTGAAACCTGCTGGGAGGAGCACAATCTTGTTTAGAGCTCGAGCGAAGTCGCTGACAGACGCATCAATCAAATATTTTGAATTACTCAACTTCAATGTGATTATCTACTGTCTGCACAGAACCAGAATCCTCTGATCAAATATTTGGCCATGATTTTCTTCTGACACCCGTTGGATCATGTAAGTCACTTTGTATGGAAATTGAGATGCATATCTATCAAAGCTGAAATAGCCAATTAGCAGCATGAACCTCTTGTTCACTCTGTCAACATCTCTTTTCTTTCTCTTTTTTCATTCAATATCTGTAACATTAACTGAGATTTTCCTCTGTGTTCTTTTCTACCTGACACCCCCAGAAGGTCTAAATTAATCTCTTGTCATATCCTTTACCTCACCGTTTCTTTTAATATTCTTAGATTTTATTTTTCAGCTATTCGTTCGTATTGTCTTTTTCCATTTTTTTCATTCTTCCATTGTTCTTGCCCCATTTGATATTGCATTACAAAGTGCTGTCCGTTGCTTTGTACCCCGTGCACATCCTTTTTCCATTACATTGTCAGTGCTGGCATACAAGCACTTTTCTACAGATGAAAAATTGTGAGACTGGTATAGGAAAAAGAGAAAGAAAGAAATATGCAAATGTATACTTTTAGATGTAGATCAGGTAGGCCACATTACCAAAACTATTCACTAGCATTAACAAAAAGCCACAGTCTGGATCTTACACACCTTCTGCTGACAACTATAACACAGCGGGTAGGTTTGAAATTGCACTTCAGAAGTTTAATTAGTCCCAACTCTTTTGAGCCTGAGCATTGCAATAGCCTGGTCAACCATAATTGTCTCATGCCTGAGTGCCCAGCAGTTTGCACATGTTTCATTTTCATTAAGACTCCAGCAGCCGCTTCCAATTTTTCCATTGATTTAACCAAGTATAAGCTACTGGTGTCCCTCATTGGTTGGAGTCTAGCTTAACATCTTTTAGCTTCATACTTCAGTTTTCTTATAGGGACCTGTTGTGGGTGGTGTGATCTCAAAATTGTAACGTACTCTTATAGAATTTCAATGTTGTGGAGGAAAAATGGAAAAATTAAAGTCTTACAAATACAAACTGAAAAGTTCAAAGTTAAAGATTCAAATTTCAAAATATTAGCTACTGTAAAACAAGAACACTGAGAAGGCAACATGACAGACAACATAAAATTAAAGAATGTGGTGACAAGGTAAAGAAACTGGTTTTGGAACAAATGGGCAGGTTGAAAATGAGTGACATGAAAACCAGGTGTGACTAGTTAATCCAACTGAGTGCAGCTGGGGAAGAAGCAGAGCAAGAAAACTGAAGGATAGCGGACATCAGGAATGCTCTGTTGCTACCCACCTATTGATCAAATGAGTCCTTCAACACATACTGGGTGTCTTGTCAATGGAACAGCCAATCCAGTGAGACATTGGTTCTAATAGTGGATCTATTCATTTGACAAATTATTTGTGTCATCTGTGTTATTAGAAACATCTTTAAGTATATTAAATCAGTAAACTGATATAATCAAAGTGGAGTGAAAACGCATGTTTACATACATGCAGACACATGTTTCCAAAAGTACACATTCCTACATACAATCAAAGCCAAAAAAGACATTTAAAATCAATAATTTCTGGTGAAAGTTGAACATTATTTGAGTACCTCCTACTGACAGAACAAAAAGCATTTAAAACGTTACATAATAAGCATCGCTCTCATGCTTTAATGAGAAAAAATAGGAATTTATTGGTAATCTTAGTTACAGGGCAAACCCCCAATGCTACCCTCCACAACAGAGCTGGTCACTAAATGGATAGAATTACACTACAGCGTTTATTGTTCCCACTTTCAGTATGGAAGATTTAACTCTCTTCTTTCCACTATAGAACATGTCATAAAATACAGGAAACCCACATCTACCTGGAGTTCAAGCAATAGCCAAGCTGTGAAAGAAAATACTGGTTCTCACTGAGTCAATCACCTTTCTTTTTATGGGACAGACATTTAATTTAATCGTAAATAAAAGCGTAAATGTAAAGGCTCATTGGTAAAGGCCCAGCTTCAAGGAGCTGGAGAAACCTGCAGCTTTTATACTGCATTTGAAAGCAATCTAATGCTTTGCAGACACTGGGGATGATGGTATTTGTCCCTTGTGCAACATCACGGTTGATTTTACAGCTCATGCCGTTACGCTGACCAAATAGGAATTAGAAGCACTACAGATCTATATAACTGTTGAGGGGTGTAGGTCAGCAGGGGCAAGGCATTAAAGCGCTAACCAAAATCCCATCATGAAGAATCTGGAAGGTTATAGAAGTTTTTGATGGCATTTCAAGCACTAAAAATCGAAAGCCCAAAAATAGAGTAAAATTCAAACCAGTATGTGGTGTAATGACAGATCAGACAATGACCAAATGCAATCAGTTAAATCTCATTAACATTTTCTTAGCAAAGATATCAAGAAAAATATTGTGTATAGGGTTCTATTTTCATTATGCCTATTTTAAGTCTTTTATGTACTCTTTTGGTTTGTAAATCAGTCTTTAGTTAATGCTCCCCTATGTAAACATTAGATTATGTTATTTGGTAATCTGGGTTCTGCTTAGTACCATGTTTAATTTCTGATTACCTGGTGCTCCAGTCTCTGAGTTTCATAGCAAACTTTTACTTTGACATTTTGACTCATTCTTGTGATGTGCTCTGTTGTTTAAAATTGAGTCATTCTTCAGAGTTGTTTTCTTTGACATTTGATTTGGTTGATTATCCTTTTATCCTTATTTTGTAAAAAAATTCAGTTTGAGATTCAGCTGTCCAAAGAACATTATTGCGGGAATCCTGCAATATTGTCTGAAAAAATTATTTGTCTTGAGTTTCTTGTTTTTATTACAGAGCAAAGGTTTCCAGCTCATACCCCTCTTCTGAAAGTTGTTCAGTCTCTTTTTGCGTTATAGGCAAGCACCCTCGTATCAGCAGCAGACTCTGCTGTTTGATTTGTGATGCCATTTTACAACTTCTTTTAGAGTCTTGCGGGCTGCTCTCAGATCAAACTGACTTTGATAGCCAGGAAACAGATGTTGGTCATTCTTTTGAATGTCCTCCACTTGTAGAGACTTTGAATTTACTCATTGTTTCAGATGCTGATTCATCATGAGACGTTTGGGACTACAAAAAATAAAGTCAGTAACGAGTTATTATACCTTGTAAAAATCTGTCTGTTTTCATAGCCCTTTCTTGTGATATATTTCACTGCCTCCACACAATTGAGTTCACTTCATGGGTCAGTAACAGAAACAAGAAAAGGTTTTTACGACAGTTAACTTGTGAATCAGGTGTGTTGGGACAGGGACACAGCTAAAATTTAACTGACATTGAATTGTGGAAGAAGAGCTATAAAAATGACTTCTGAGCACATTTTAATCAAAAAGAGAAAATCCCATTGCTACAATTGATTTTTTTTTTTTCCCATGGATTTTTACACTTTGTTTCATTTTACCCATTTGCAATTACACACACAAACGAACCTGCTCTGTCAGTAGAAGGAACCATGTAGGCCCAAGCAGAAGGATTGCTTTTGGTCAGGCAAGCTTCTCAGAGAGAGCTACTCATACCTGGAATATTCTTCCAGTGGAGCTCATGGCGCATAACTTTCATATTTCTTTAAAAATAAATTGAACACTTCCACCATCACGGACGCTCAGAAGTAGTTAGGCAAATGTCACAGTCGGACAGAGGGGAAAACAGAGGATTGTCTCGACAGACTGTCGGTTTCCGAAACCACACATGCACACGCACACACACGCATGTACACATGCACACGGCAACTCATAAAAACGCACGCAGGACCAATATGACCCCGACGGACCGCCCACAGAGTAGAAAAACTTTTGGGGTCTCAATGACCCCACCTCTTAAGACCAAGGGAGGATTAAAAGTATGACCTTGGATTTTTGTGTTTTTATGACGTGAAGCATTTTGAAATGCTTTGTTTGTGAAAGGTGCTACAAAACAAATTTGATTGATAGTTGAAGGATGTTCAACTGTGTGATCATTTGTTCTGAAATTGTATGACATTTATTACAAGGTCATTGTATTTGAATTACTGTAAGCACTGTGTTTTAATTATTCTAGTGCTCATGTCACCCCAGAGACGAAGACTGCCATATTTACATATTAACATCACACTTTTAGTATGTTTTAAACAAACAGACATATAACTACACAAATTTTTAAGAAAACAACCAGTACATCAAAGGCATGATTTCGGTTACCTCGCATGATACATTGAAAATGCTGCTGGTGCCTCACCTGCAGTTGAACTCAAACACTTGAATATTTTTAGATTGACTCATGTTCCACATCAATGAAATGCTTTATGAAGAAAAGTCATAAGGTCAATGGTCCATTTTTTTTTTGTACCAAAATAAGATTCATAAAAGAGGTCCAAAAAATACAAGCATTGAACATCTTATGGTGCTTTTGACTGTGATGCCATAGAAGAGGTTTAAGAGGTTTCTGGAGCCAATATTTTAGCAGTATATCTAATTAGATATTTAACTATCCAAGTCTTTTTTTTTATTCATCTGGTTCAATTTTTAAATCTTGATTTCTGACTGTTTCTCTTTTGAGTTTCTGGCTACTTTTCTTTTAAAAAGCTGTATATATATGGAATTACCAACAACAGCAAAACACTTTTGTTTTTTCTGTAGCAAAATAGATCTGAGGATGAGGCATTGAATCACTTCTCCCTTCTGTCTCGGGACTCCTGAGGATTTGTGAAATTGATATACGGTCTGACATCAGGTCAAAACAAGATACAGACCATGTCAATTCCTCTTGTCTATACACAGTGGACACTTTTATCCTTGGGTAAGGAAAGCAAGCACTTACAGACTTTACCTGCAAGGGATTCATGTAAATGACAAGGGTGTCTTTGAATAAATGAATAAGAATTTCTTTATATTCGCATTAGCCCTCGCTTCTAAGACGGTTGGGGACTTTGTCTGAAATAGATTAAGACCTTGATCAAATTGTGTGGTACATTGTTTAAAAATAGCTTCATTCGTGGAAGAATCTTGCAGGTTTCAGGGACCAGTCAAGAAAATACTGTTTGTTACTTATGAGACAGAACAGCTGTATTTATGCTGAGATTAAATTACACACAGGAGGACTGTGTGTACTAATAAGATAACTCCTGAAGGCAGTTGGTTGCTTAGCCATTGGAGTAAATACTTGCACAAGCTACAATTTTCAGTTCTATGTCTTTATTTATATACTTTATATATGTAAATACTGCACTTTCATTGGTTGCAAAATCATTATCTTTGTCAACTTACAAAAAGGAACCCAACTGCTGATTGCCATTGGTAAGACTTTTGGTTAAATAGATAGCAAGAGCACAGGTTGGTAATTGTTGGTGTAGATGGAGAGGAGGCTTTGCAGCGGCAAATTAAGACTTAAGAGCATCTGCTTCATGGATGAGATTGGTTAAATAGGCGGCACTTTGTGAGAGCAAACGTTTACGCATCCAAACGTGCATGATTAAATCAAAGACATATTCTGCACATGACTTGATGAGTGAATAACATTTTGTCGTCCTATGATTTTTAGTTTGAAGGAAAAAATTTCCCACAACAATATCCTTTTACTCTTGGTATTGTGTTCTCTTGGTGATGTACAATGCTGCCAAATATGGAAATGTGATCCAAATGTTTCCTTTTTATTTCAGCAGGCCCATACTTGGCTTTTTGTATTATTCTTTTTATTTTTTCAGAAGAAAAAAAATAATTGTATTGCAAAAATTAGCCTTCATTCCAGAAATATGGATCCAAAAGATTATTTTCATATGTATACCATCACCACCACTTGTTGTAAATTTGCTGAATTACTTATGCGTTTGTTATTTTGGCATCTTTTTTGATATTCTAAATAGCTGTCAAATGTGAGCCAGCTACTTTTAACTCTCTGTTCACCACATCTATCTGCATTTACAATACAAGTAAATTTTTTTTCATGTTGGAATGACTGTTTCCCCTTACTTCCTTTATTAACTGCTTGTGGTTCATTAAGTCGGTTTTCTGTGAACAGAGGAGCAATGATAATCAGCCAGCTGCATCATTTCGGTGTTAACCAGAGTGGGGCTGTGTGTGGGTGTGTGTGTGTGTGTGGCCAATGGCCAACTACTTCATAGGAACATCAATGAAATTCTATGCAGTTCAATACAAGTTATAAATTCTTCTCCTATGAAGCTTCTTCAATATCACGTTTTGTTGACATCAAATAGGTGATTATCTGATTTCTTATTGAGGTCATCATGAGTGGTTGTATATTACGCTGCATTTGTGGCAGAGCTGCTGTATTGGATCGCAGTACATTTCACAGGTGTGTCAGAAGTGTATTTATATGTGCAATATATTATGTATATAGGGGAGGAAAGGTTGTTATGTTGTGTGTGTGTGTGTGTGTGTGTTTGGGGCTTATTAGGCTAAAGGTCATGAATGAATTCAAGGCTCCAGAGGGAGACATTCAGCAATGACTCCAGACTGTATTGATCACAAGTTTTACTGCAAGTCCAGATTGAAAATAAATTGTGTTAAGAGATGAAAAGCTGGACTGAACAAACGTGCTCACCTCCAATAGGAGATTTCTTTTCTTTCAATGACCAGAGTTGAGATGATCTCCCTAATCATCACCCATACAGCCTCTCTTTATTCAACAACAAAGCCGTTGTTAAATAGAGTAAACACTATGTGAGTATATTAATACAACAAGCTTAATTAGATTTTATAATGTGATGTTTATAATATATTTTAGGCATGTTGACCCCTCTATGCTGAAATAGGCATCCAGTTGTTTGCAAAACTCTTAATAAAGTTGGTGTTGAGATACTGCACAGAAGTTTTTAAATTTGCTTCAGGCCTGAAATGGATTTCTGGCCTGTTCTTCCCCACCATATGGAGGTGTTTACCAGGGTTATTTATTTCAATACAAACTTCTCTCTGGCATATGGAATGGAAAATGTTTTTCCTTTTGATAGACGACCTGATCTGTAGATGGGTTATGTGCACATCATTGCTTACACTATTGAACACACCTACTCATATTTGTTTCTGTCTACGATGCAACCCTGTACCTTAAGGTTAGGATGCCTTGCAAAGCTGTCGGTGCTTCCTGAAACTTTACAACTTTTTTACAATATAACAACAAACTTTAGTGTATTTCAACAAGATTTTTTATGTGATCGACTGAGTTCATGGAAAACGACACAAGATTTTTATTATTCTCAAAAATCTAATTTTGAAAAATGTAGAAAAAAAATTGTTTCATGCCTTGCTTCCCTAATTACTGCTTCTGTGAAGGCCTCAAAGGTTTGTTGAATTGTGTTACTGAACAACTAGCATTATGAAGATCAGGGAACAAACCAGACTTGCTAAGAATGGGGGAGTTTTTAACAAGTCCACTTGTTAAGAACTGGACTTGTTCTGGAATAAAACAAAATTCCTCTTTCCACTTCATCGTTAGAAAATAGAATATGGCCAAACTGTGAATCAAAACATGTCTGTCCAGCTTAAAATCTGTTTCTCCTCAATGTGAATATTGCTGACTTCTTAAGTAAATCCAGGTTTATAGTGTTTTCTCTGCTAGAATTAAAATGACTTGCGGCAAGAAAATGTTAAACACAGTGTACATCAAATAAACAAGTGGTCATGAATATGACATTTGTTTGTAATTCAACTGAGAAATGATTGTTCAACATGCTGTGACTTCTAACTTTTCAACCACTGTACACTATCAAGTACAGTTGCAGTTTGAAATACCGGTTATCACTGCAGTGTCATTTAAATTTCAGAGTTATACTATAATGAGCAAGGTACTCCACCAGGTAACTGTTTGTTTTCCTGTCAGTTAACCTTCATTTCATTTATTTTCTTTTTTTTGTGCTTGGTTTACTTCTTTACATTTATGCAGCAAAACTTCTGGATTTGAGAGGATGCTCACCACATGTTAGAAAAACACTTTTTCCCAACAGCAAGTTGTTTTTCACCTGTTTTTTGTTAGCACGGTGCCTTGTCCCAAGCTTTATTTGCATATTTAGAGATGCATAAAAATTGAATGAGGCCAAGGTGTGCTGTTAGATTTTATCTGTGGCAAAGTCATGAATAGATTATACCGTTTGATAAAAATATCTTTATGGAGTAGTTCTGATGAGCAGAGATGACACTTTTCACTGAGTGGGAGTCAAATGTTAGTATGATTACCATGCATTAATGATAACATGTGTATGCTATAAGAGCATTTGCAATTTTTTTGTCAACAAAATCTCAATGCATTATGCCCCTGTCTGGGCTGTTGTTGTGTTTGTGTAGGTCAGATATGGTGATGGTTTTTGTGTCTGCCCTCATAATACCCTATCCAGGACTTTCACGTAGTTTCTCAATCTTGTTTACATTTGTCTCTTTAGTCTTCCTCTTGAGCTTGTGCTGTCCTCTTTGACACTTGTTGGCAAAAAGCCATTTATTAGCTGCGATGCAACATTCAATGAGTGATAAAGTAATGGCTAATAGTCTGGAAATAAGAGTATTCAAAAATGGTGTTGGCAGCAGGCTTATATGCAAGAACAAGTCCATAAATTCAGACTGCACTGGTTCAACCACATCTGCAGAATCAATGAGAAGTCTTGTAATAGCAGCGACCTTCGGCCATGAGAGTCCAACCTGATTCAGAGAAGATGTGAATTATTCAATTGGAGACCATCTGAAGTCCTGACATCTTTATTTTAATCTAGCAAAGGTCAGTGTCATGGACAATAAAGTACAATTGCACATTCTCAATGGGAACCATCTCCTAATTTTATTGCTGGCTAATCATCAGGCATAGAGACTGAAGCATATTAACATGAATCTTTGAGTCCACAGATTGAAAATGTAAGCCTGCATGGTTGTCTTGTTTGGCTGTATGTCTATTGGTGTTCATGTATGCATAAAATAATTGGAACTACTGTCTTCAGATACAAACACAAAACCTTTCAATAATTATTTTTGCTACTTGAAAAATAGATTGTGTCCAAAAACAAGATTTGCCTAATTTATTGTATTCATCACAGAAATTAAACAGCGATAAATTACAGGAATATTATATAAAATAGTTCTATAAGGAATTTGACTCTTTTCAAAGTGCTTATGTGACCTATTTAAAAAAAGACAAAAAAAAATGTTTGCTTGGTTTTAGGTATGAATTCCTCAAATGATTCATACCTAGAATAATACTATTGAAGACCGTAAATCTGCTACAAAGTAATGATGGTGTCTTCTGTTCATGTTGAAATAACAACGTGAAGATAATAAAATTCTAAACCCAGTAAAGACACAGAGGAAAGTATTGCATTTTGAACAGTCAGTTGCTCCTTTTAAAACTCAGAGATGAAGTTTTCAGGTTCAAAATCATAAAGCCCCATTCTGGGCTTAGTGATAGAAATGCAGCAATTATAAGCAATTTAATATTCCCTATGACACATTCAGAAATGCTTTTACATCAAATACAACAATTACCAGTAGACAGACACAAGCCTTTTTTTCTTCAGTATTTACCGCTGTTAGCTTGTATCTCTGTGCCCTATAGTTAACAGCTGCTGCTAATTTAGCTTCTAAGCGCCTCATTCCAGCAAAGTTCATAATAGCTTTAAGCATTAGATGCAGATTTCTCATTTGAAAATAGTTTCTCAAGGGACATATGAACACTTAGGAATAGGTCTAAAAATGATATGTTAATATTGATGCTTTTCCATGATGTACTCATAAAGTATTTTCTTTCTGAAATCTGTACAAATAGACTTTTGTTATTGTGTCTTTTCAAAGTGATAGAAGCAACCTTAGAGATTAATGGAAATTTGAGCTGAGGCTTAAGTCAAATACTTCAACTGAGGCTTGAAAGTGGAATGTTGATACCTGCAATAGAGAATTCAAGGTAACAATACTTTTAAATAACCCAAATTTTATATAAACTTCTCTGCCACCACTTTTAGAATCAAGCTTTTTCTTGGTAGCAACTTCTAATGTCAAAGAGGAGAAATAATTTGACTGCTGTAACCCTGAGGCAGTGATACTGTATAAAAAGGCAACAGCATTCATGTGGACACGAGAACTGGTTCACAAATGGAGCAACACTTGAGCATATTTGTAGATTTATACATATTTGTGCAGCACTTATACAGGCTGCAAATTTAGAGTTGTAACATGGTTGGAAGCTCTTATCCATCAAGTACTTTCTAGCACACTAATTTAATATGGGGATAGGCAATAACTGGTCTTTTATTTTTTATAATAAATCATTATTATAACACAACTGGTAGAGGAAGTGATTTCTCATTTTTGCTTCTCTTTTATTCATCACATTAGGCCATGTTTACAACATGTGTTGATTTTTATAAATAATTATGTTCTAGGGTTTCCCTTCTCTCCTATTTTTAATTATAAATGTTTAAAAGGCCATCAGTGTAATTTCTCTCCAATTAATTTTATTCTTATTGGGGCAGTTATTGTGCATTAAGTGGGCCGGTAAAAACCAGGTAACAAAAAAACATGCATGGTCATTGCAATTCACTCCTGGCTTGCAACCAGCACTCTCTGCTTGCACACAGGGAGACTACAACAACTATGAAAGCCTGCTGTTACAGCAGTCTTTCAATCAATCAGCCCTCTGCTGCTGTCCTTGGGGAAGTGATCTGTCATCAGATAAACTGACGTATATCACATAAATCCAAATAAGCTGCAGCAGGCCACGCCCCCAACTCAAAATGACAGCAAAAAGATGTGCAATTAGATAAACATACATCTTTCAAAAGCTTTAGTGGAGCCTCCTACACAACCAGCAGTGTTTTCTGAACCACTTACTGCATAACTTATTATTTCTTAACAGCAAGTTACCAAGGTAGGTATTGCCTGTCAGTTGTGAGTGATGTGTTTTTTTTTTTCCCCCATATTTGTTAACCATGTCATGGCAGTATAATAAAAGACAGGCAATCTGTGAAAAAAGTGAGCTCTACTAGCTCCTTCCTCAGCTATTGCAATCTTGCCATCATTTTACAGCTGGCACTCATGGCTTTAGCGGATAAAATATTCCTTCCTTTGGTCAGGGGACTCACAGGGGAATAGCCACTTGGCAGCTGGTGCCATGGTCCACTCATGACAGGTGCTCACTAGACACTACATGTTCATTCTCCTCGGGGTGGCCCCAGGGAACTGTGTATGTGGCAGCTGGCTGTGGTGGCTTTAAAAGCCCCAATCTGGGTTCTTGACTCAAACCCTGGCATGATTTTTATAGCGGTTTCTAATTTTTTTAGAGGTTTAATTTGCTTGTGAAATGTAAGCAATTCATTAAATAACTGTCTGATTTTAGAGTTCATAAAATTGCCACGGTGGGTATAAATAATGGCAAGGATGATGATATTCATCAGAAAAACATGGTGGCTTGTGTACAAGAGAGAAAATGCAAAATACAGACTGAAAAAGAGCATAGACCCAAATAATAAACCTAGAGTGATATTGAATACTCAGAGCTACACAAAAGTTTTTGAGAGCACTCAAAGATCACTGGTTGGTAAGATCTTTTGCTTAGACATTTTTTGCCCAAGGATAAAATAGAAGACTGAGCACTGTACCCATATTAGAGGCATTATGTGTATGTCCCTAGTGCTTTTTGTTATTTTTTTTATACCAAAACGTTATATTCATCATTCTGAGGATGCCCTAAAGCAAGATCTCTTTTGTTTGGTTCCACACTATGGCTGAAAAGAAAATAAAGTGACACCTTTTAAATTCAAAAAGAGCAGCAGGAAGGTGAAACCTGTCTGCCATTGTAATAGTATTACACATGTATGCATGAGTAATGTATTAAACATAGTTTGTAGCAGCTGGTAGTGAATATTGACGTTTCACAAATCTTTATTGTTTTTGTCAGCTTTTGCATACTGCTTTAGTTTCCATCTTAATGAGACAATCTTTACTTTGTGTCACAAAAATAGCTTGAATTACCTATTTGTTAGAGATATAATTGTTTTGCAATTGTATACTGAAGACTTTGAGGATTTTAATTACAACTTTACCAATGTTTTTTTTTTAATTAACAACATAAACTTGTCTTCTGAACACAGATAACAAGTGATTGGTTTGAGCTGTTTTTGCAGCGAAAATATTACTCTATCAACTTTGTTGAAGTCGATTAGATATTTATCAAAGTTTTGCTGTTTTGTGGTTGTTTTTTATGGTGTTGAGTGCAATATTCTCATGCATGTGACTGTACAAAATTTGCTGTTATTATCACAAACATAATCTATGTGTTATTATATTTTTTAGTCATAGCTTAAGTATTCAACATTTGAGCATCTTTCTAATTTGTAATGTTTAATTCCCTGGTTTCATTTAGTTTAATCATTTCGAGTGCACCTGTTTTTAACTTCTGCGTCACTCTTCACCTGTCGGTGGGGAGCGGCGTACACGTCGCCAGTCCATCAGAGGGCAAAATATTTGTCATCCAGAAGAAAATAATTATCTCAAATAGCAACTCGAAGTTGTTGTCTCATTGATGAGTTTAAAAAAACCTGACATGTAATTATAAATGTTAAAAGAACCAGACTGAATGGTTGGCTGTGTTTACAAAAATGGAGAGGCTGGGTCCTCTAATGACAAACTGAGTGGTGTGATCACTTGCTCCTCTTGTCCACATGTCAGGGTTGTTCTTGGAACGAAACAGCATGATTGTGCCAGACTCACTCATATTGGCAAGTACGTGTGAAGTAGAGACAAACTGAGAAACACTTTGGGGAAAAGGCACAAAATGCTATCATTTTCCTCTACATTTCTGATGTTTTTTTTTTTTTTAGTTGGTGTTCTGGCTCCACAAAACAAAACAACAAATGAGCCCCCAGTTCCATTTAGGATGATGTAAAAATACATTTTAGTAATGTTTAATCATTAATCTGTGACTTTCAGTTTCTCTTGGATACAAATGTGGCACCAGCCTCTGGATTAGATAGAAATTTTAAAGTGAATATCGCACATAGACACGGAGAAATGTATTGGTGTCCCTGCTAAGATAATGTGTATAAAACTTGAAATTTAATGCCATCTAAAATTTCAAATACCATCTGAAATTTTAGATGGCATTTTAAGGTCATCATGTTTCCTTCACAAATGTAAATGTGTGGAGTTTAAAAACAAACAAACAAACAAAAAACTCTCTGGGAACTTTAACCAGAAAGATTTGGTTTTGTTAGCTGAGACGTAACTGAGCTTTTCAGCGATTAACACTTCACATGGAGATGGTGTCAAGCAAAAAAAATTAACACAAAAATGGTTATTCAAAACCAAAATTTGTCATGTCATGTGATCATTCTTAAAATACTACAGAAAACATACAATTTCTTTCTTATTCTCTGAAGTTCTGGAGACCCCTGAAGAGAGTCATAAAAGAGGACTCTGCACAATCTAAAGATATTTTAACAGTTACAGGTCGAAGGTTTCTCTCTCTTTTTATGTTTACAGCTTTGAGAAATGTGCTGTTCAAAAGTGAAAAGGCTTTTATTGAAAGGTCTGACAACAATTGTGTCATCTTTGATTCTCTAAGATTTCTTACAGTGGAATTTTTTCATATGTATGAGGTTATGCAACTACAGTAAAATCTGCATAAATTTCAAGTTTTATACACATTATCTTAGCAGGGACACCAATACATTTCTCCGTGTCTATGTGCGATATTCACTTTACACCACATTCATGTAGTAACATTTTGCTCAAGGGATTAATGCATTTCAGTGTTTGGGCATCACCTGCACAATAATGAAGTCTTTTGTGAAATCAGTTTCTAGGCAGCGACTTAAAAATTACATGCGATGGTCATCTTCTATAGCATTTTACGAATTACTGTTTTCTCTGAGGTACAGAAAGAGTAGAACCATGAAAGTGAAGACAACTAATCAAGTCAGGACATGTAGTTGAGAGTGACTGATAATGAGCGCGTTGGTGTTTGAGCAGAAGAAGTGAGAGGGAGTCCAGAGCAGTGGGTGGCGGCAGAAGGGTCATTTTGGAGACATATGGGAGAGTAGGAACAGTTGGGGTGTTGCTTTTGGTTTTAATGATAGTTATCCAGGTGATGTGGTGCTGGGAGAGAGAAGCTGTAGAATTATGTCTGACATCCACAGGTGCAAAGTAAAGTGAAGGGAACAGTGACAGAAGGATGAAGGAATGAAAGACCAGGAACAGAAGCAGAAAGGGTTAGATATAAGTGAACTGACAGTTTGCAACACACTCTGTACGCTGTTTAAACTCTGTATTTCTGGTGCACTCAGTTTTACTCTCCTGATTTATCTTCACTCAACTCCCCGACCTTCTCAAAGAAAGCTACCTCTTCCCTCCTTTGTCCCTCATCTATGCCTTGTTCCTTTTTTCTGAGCTCGTGGGTTTGATAGACGAGATAATTGCCAGAAAGCGTATAGGGATCCCACCTTAGAAACATGTGTGTGCGTATGAGTGAGTGATCCAGTGTAATTATAAGCGATTAGGGTGTTTATCACATGCTGTTGTAAATCTTTCATGCAAGAACACACTGACTCACGGTGACACACAAGTGATGCTGAAATGCTGGAGCAGGTGCGTGGCTGTGCTGCTTCTCCGATGGCGTATGGAAATTTGTGACTCCAGGATTGCTTGAATGTGCTCTAATTATGAAGTAATCACACACTATTAACACTGTCAATTTTTCCCAAGATTCAACTAATTTGTGATGAATTGCATTTGGTATTAATGAATTCAAATGCTGCTTTTGGCAAAGTCGACATAAAGCTTCATTTCTGTTAATGATTTTCCCGTACATATGCTCCACTAATTCGGTGTAAAAATCAATAGTTATTTCAGTCTAATTCATTTGAATTCTGTTAACTTTGTGTGTGACTATTCACAGAAAAAGTAATTTCAAGGTTGCAGAGATGTTGTCTACTTCCCTTCACAAAAGGCACAGGTAAAAGAATAATCAAAAAGTAATTGAAAATAACTACACAATCTTTAATTTGTCATAATTGGAGGGGTGTGGGGGTGCAGATTATTGTTAGTAATTTCTAAACAACTGCAAATACCATCTGTCCAAATAATTATGCACTATTGTAACTTTGTGCCATCTCTTTTTCAAAGCCTAAAAGAAGAACAATACTTCAGATGCTGTGAAATTGGTTAGGTGGTTCCTTTGTTCGCCAAATAACCATCAAAGCTCAAACATGACATGAATGTTAAATTCTAACATTTAAGTGGCTTCACTTAGAGCCAACTTAGAATTGGCTTCACTTAGATTTGCCTTTAAGTGAAGCCAATTTTTTATAAAGGTACGGGCTTAATTTGACAAATTGCAGTTTGATAGAAATGTGCCACTTCCCATTTAAGAAACACAAATGCCTTCTTGAGAAAGGATTTATAATCCGTTCAGACAAAGGCAGACAAAAGAAATATCTTAGGTGGAGTTAAGGTGAAGTTTTCAAATGTAGGAACACTGTACCACAATCTGGTAATGAATAAAGCTGGATCATGTTAAGCTATGGGGAAATCTAACTAATCCAACTAATAGAAAAAAAAAACTTGGCTTAAAGTCTTGTACATGAAAGAATATAATTACATTTAAATGAGTTGTACAGTTTTTTTTGCCAAATTTACTGGTGAAATATTCAACCAGAATTGTGATGGATGCTTTTTTAATAGTCACAAAAATATGTAACAAAGGTGCAATTTGCCAAGATACATAATGTACATGTACAGATTTTGGGGTGTAAATTGTTGAGCTCAAACTTTGTTTTTCAAGTTATTTCCAGAGCATTTATTTCACCCTGAAAAAAGGACAATTAGAAATTTGAAATCCAAACTTATGACATTCATGCAAATACTGACGGACTACAATCGGTAAGACGACTTTAATGCGTTAATCCAGTGTTAGTTGACAAATATACGATGTTTAACTTCATACATTGGATGAGCCAGACTGTCATCTTTGACAGTGTCTATGGAGGACAGGGGGAAATGTTAGAAAGAATGAGAAAATGAAATTTCTATTATTGAATTGCTAATGGTTACTGGTTCAGAATGTGGATTTGACTTCGGAGAAGGAGGTAATGATCCAGGCAGTGAGCAGCAGAGTGAGGCAACAAAGCACTGTAGGTATTTTCCAGGAGGAATAGATCTGAGCTATGAGAGTGGGTTCGGAGCTGAAAAGGACGACCTTGAAAGCAAGTGAGGTTTCCTCTTTTGTCCTGTCACAAGAGCAGATGGATGTGGCAGTAGAATGTGAAGAAGAAACTGGTGCGGCAAATAAACTAAGAAGTACAAAAAAGCACGGAAAGTGAATGGAAGATTAAGTTTAGGCAACACAAGGATGTAACTTTATCACACAAAGAGATCATTGAACTTGAGGAAACGACAAATGATACTTGAGGGTTGAATTTAACACTTATAGGGTGACAAATACACAAAACCTGGCTGTCCAACAGCTCCTTACATCTGCAGAAATAAGGTAATGAGGATTACAGTGAGATGTGGAAGGTGCAGAATGCCATACACACACACACACCCATGGAGATCTGAGCAGTGAACAGCCTCATGCATACACAAAAACAAAAATATTTGTCCTGCAAGTATATGGCATCTTTTGGCCGCTAGCAACCGATTGCTATTGGGATGCAAGGCTCTGCCTGGTTTCACTACAGTGAAGGATTACCTGTCATTGTGTAATGAAACCGATGCTGTAATAATACTGGTAAATATAAGTGAAAATCCATAATATTTTGCTTTCACCACCATCAATCAATGCATAACACCTGACTTGCTCTCTTTGTCATGAAACAAGTATTTCACAACAAGGAACAAGGAAAGCAGTCGGGTAATTTACTTGAAGAAAAATTCAGATAAGTCATGTATTTATGTTGTTATAGGGTTATAATAAAACAAGTTCCCTGATGGAGGGTAAAACAAAGAAGCTATCTAAAGAAAGGACAAAAAAAAGAATGTTGTCTTCAAGGAAAAATAAAGGATTATCACAGGAAACAAAAATATTAAAAAAATAGTATAAATCTGGTTTAAAAATGAAATTGAAAGGTAAAAAAAATAACCACTCATTTGTGTCTTGCACTTTATCAATCTTTTGTGCAAAAGAACTTCCAGATATCACAGTTCAGCCCCATAACTCTTTCAACATCTCTGCACTAGAAACTAGACAGCAAATTGCTTTGTGTTAAGGTTTATACTTAATTTATTCAAACACCACATAACAGTATTTACAGCGCTCAAAGACTAGTAAAATAAGAATTAAACTTATCTAAATGTGGTTGCATTAAAGGGTATGTTTGTGTGTTAAGATTTGTCTGTCCAAAATCTGTCCAGGAAATTTTACAAAACATTCTCTTTTTCAACAAGAACATGACTGCTCTGTATAATAGAAGAAAATTAAAATAGTAAACTCATAATACATAAATAAATAAAATATTCTACGATAGAAATAAGTCTTGAGATGAATTAACTGACTTGGTTGCAAAACTCATCAAGCTAAGATAATTTGCTTGACACTCAATTAATTTCAAACGAGTGTCTAATATGTTATTGAGAACAGTTACTATCTTTGCACATGATGCTTCTGTTTGCATTTAATATGATAAAGAAAGATGGCAGATATAATTACATAGCACAAACATTTTGATAAGACAAGATTTTGTACAAAAATTATTCAAACCGCCGGAAAATGTAGATATTAAATTATTTTCATTTACCAAGATGTTTGTTTCTAATCGAAAAATAAATATTTCTAAAAGAAAAAAATAAATAAATAAAATAAAACAAATTAGTTTTGAAAGACAATGTATGTATTCTTATTAACATTAACATCTTATTAAAACTTTGAATGTCAAAATGTGGTTGTTTATGTTCATCTCAGTCTTTTTTTATATTTGCTAGCTATGACTGAAAAACCATTAGACAAATGCAAGGCTCTATTCCTGGAAGCTTGTACAACAAACCAGAGACAGAAATACACCAGCTTCAAAATGAAAGTTTATTGCACTGAAAGGGAGGTTTAAAATGGCCAATTGAAAGACCCTTCAACTTAAGATTCCCAGGCATCCATCTGTCTAGGCTTAAATCTTCTCCATCAGTGTCAAGGTCATGGTAGCAGAAACACATGCGTAGGCTTTCTTGTCTATAGCAGCTTCCTCCACTTGGATACTGGTTAAGTTTAGAGTTGATTTTGAGCTCTTAATGTCAGCTTTTAAGGCTGTGTGTGGTCAAGCCCTTTTGTACGTCAAAGACCTGGGAAAACAGTCCTTTTTAACCTCAATGTAATGTTATAACAAGATAGTTTTTGTAGTTTTCCAGATTCTATTTAAAACTTGAGTCAATATTTCTTCTTCATTCAGTTAAACCTCAAATACTGTATGAGAGGAGTTTGATTTTGGTGCTTTTTCATGCACTATTTTGGACTCCTTTTTAAAAGTACTTGAAATATGCTCTTTTTATTTTGTTTGCACATATCTGTTTTGTATGTAACATCATTTTGTGTTTGTCAAAGGAATACAAAACCTGAGAAATGAATTAAATTGACTAGTCTGATTTACACTCAGAAAAGAATCTAATTACTGCCATACAAGATACTCTATCAAATCAGGGTGCTGAAGTGACCTTTGGCAAGGTTCTGGAGCTGATACAGCGATCTCTTTGCAGTCTGGTATTTGTGAGGTTGTCGTTGTGGTCATTATTCAAGATTTGTGGCCATAGATTAGAATTAGACTGATGAGTCTTGTAACGTCCCGGTGGTCAGGTTCAGATATTTCAGTGCTCTGCGAACAGGGATTAAGGGCTATATACCTTCTTTCTTCATAAACTTTCATAGTAGTATTTTTTTATTTTTATCTTTGGTTTATTGCCATCTTAACTTTAGCTCCATGTCCTCTTTTAAACCATGGATAATCCAAAAAATGTGTGTGGCCAATGAATGCAGCCTACAAAAACTTACTCAGTTACACATTTTCATAGGGACAGAGAAAATTTCAAAAATTACTATCAGATGCTTCTGAAAGATGAATGCTGGCGTGCAGTAAAGCAGTAGACATGTTTTGTAGAACTCTGTGTCGCCGCCTCTATTTAACATTTATTTACTGCACCAAAGTTATTAATTTTTTCGTCAGAGGTTGTTTCTTCAGTACATTTCAGTTTTGGCATTTCACATTATGCCCAGGAAAATTGAAGCCCAGAAGTCGACCGCTCAGGCGGGCTCTGCTGTTAGCAACGAGGCAATTTTAGCCGCCGTCCGTCAATAACCACCAAGATGATCTTCCTAAAGTCTACACTCTGAAAACCTTCACTTCACCGACTGATGCAGAACGATTTGTCATTTCATTGACTCATATCGAGTGACTTTATTAAGCAATCTACACTAATGCTAGTCTGCAAGTTCAATTAAGCCTTGGTGCACATTAACATTTGTATAGTTCTTCTGGAGGTAAACACGGCTCACTGGGTTTAGGCTAGTTACTAAGGGTTTCCTCTCTCTGTTATCCGGCATCCTCCAACCGAGATCTATGAAACCATACTGGTGCAGCACAGTTTATGAGTTTATAAAAAAGCCTCCTACCTCTAAAAAGCTATTTTCTCAGTTTTAGTTCATCTCCATCTACTATTCATATAAAAGAGGCCTGGGCTTCTGATACACTAGGTGAGATTTCAGATGAGCTGTGGGATCTGAGTCTGTCAAGAATCAAAACCTGTTCCATTAATTCCAGATTGCAACTTATTCAATTCAAAGTTCTCCATTGTCTGAACTTTTCTAAAACCAAACTTATTAAGGTATTTCCCTGTGTCTCACCAACATGTGACAAATGTAAATCAGATGATGGGACTTTGGTTTTTCTCCTGCACTAAACTTATGGACTTATGGTGCAGGATATTTAAATTTTATAGTAACGGTTATGGCTTCTTTCTCTGGATAAACATTTGATAATTTTGGGTTGCTCTAAATTCTCTCTTATGCTTCCCATGTCTCTGCATCAGGCTCTAATGTTTGGTTTAGTGACTGCAAAACGGGTTATTCTGCAGAAATGGAAATCTTCTACCTGTCCTTGTTTTAAGAAATGGCTTAATGATACAGTGTCCTGTATCCATCTTGAAGAAATTTGATACACTTTGTCAGACAATCATCATACGTTCCTTGATGTGTGGGATACATACAAAACAACGGGTTCAAATGACTGTCATACTCATCTGGACCTGTATTTTTTCCTCTTTATTATTATTGTTATTACTGCTGTTATAATTTTATTGCTTTCATCTTTTATTGATATTTTGTGTTTTATGGTGACCTGTTTGATACAATGTCTCCAGAAATGTCTGTTGTTGCCTTTGACTCTGTCTCATGCTTGATTACGTTCTACTGTCTGATGTGCACATATTTCATACTCTTTCATCAGTTCTCCAGTAAGCTGACACTGTTTTGACTGTTTTGTCTTGCTGATTTTTGTTTTTGCTGTATTTGTTTACTTTTTTTTTTTTTTTTTTTCTTCTGTCTTGGCTGTTTATGATTTTTTCAGAGTTAAATTTATATATATATAAAAAAAAAGATAAATGTTTGACATGAGTTATGCAGTTTATAAAAAGATAATTCTGCCTTTTATAAGAACATTTCTTTCAGAAAATTTCTGTAAACTTCTGACTATAAAGAACCTTAATTGAAACAACACAATGAGGTCCAATGTCATGTATTTAGATATCTTGTTTCAGCTTTATTCAACTGTATTCTCTTGCCATGGTCAATTTTTCAAATATTTATAACAAATTAAATAACAGCAAAGTGTTAAGCAGTATGAATGTGGGAAAACAGATCAAATTAAATTCTGAAATGTTGTAAATACAAACAAACTAATGATTTCATTTAGAGAAGGATTTTAAGAGAGTAAAGTGCTTTTGTTCCTTCAGTATTTCTCTCATAATTACAACTTTGTGATAAAGGGACAACGATTTAGTTATTTTAGAATCAATGCTGGGTCAAAGTCTTCTTGATTGCCTAATTTTTCAATACTTTGGAATATGCAGAAGGAAGATTTAGAACAGATTTTATTTATCAGTGTAGCGATGTTGAAACAAGGCACATTTAACACTATTAAATATACCATTATGTGATCCCAATGAATAAGATTTAATATTTAAAGTGCGTGCCACAGTTTGAATGTACTGAAGCATAATCTTCCTACACCACAGGTATGTTACTTTGAATTAAATGATCAACTAAATGCCAATGTACTAAATTTCTTTCATGCATATGTTGCCAAAAATATTTTGAACCTTACTCATGGTTTTGTCTTTAAAAGGATATATATATAGGATGCAACTGCTCCAATGTCATGGAGGTATGACATCAGGGAAATATTCCAGATGTTGCTTTATGCCATAGATGTGATACTGCAAATGTAAGTAGCTGATCACTTGGAAGGTTTAGTTGTGTTGTAGCAGCTGAAATGCTGTAGGCTTAAGTTGGTAGTGCAGTGAAAGAAATTATACACATCTTTGAAGAACAGACTCAGGAATTGAGGTCGAAAGGAAATGAAGGACCAAGCAAACTCACCGTGCTTCTGTGGGCCCCTTATGTCCTCTGCTGGTTTCCCAGCAGGGCATCACAACAGGTTTCCTTCTCTGACAGGATGAGCTACAAGATAACTATTTGAAGGATTTGCACTGCATCGCATCCATGCATTACGAGCTTGGTCTGAACAAGTCAAATTTGGAGAAATAAAAAGCATGTATCTGCCAGATGGCTGCTTTCTTAAGGAGTACAGGGAAATTTATTCTTGCAGCATCTTGATTCAGTCATTATCCTACTGTCAGTCAGCCTAGGGAGGTAAGAACGATCTCTGTCAAAGCACACAGCACACACCCTCAGGAGACATTGTAAGTTGTCACTTTCATAATACAAATTAAATTGTTGATTTTCATTATGCAAGCAATGATGAACAAGGTTATAAAACTTCATGGCAAGATGAGGACCATTAATAATCGTGTCTGACATATTTTTTTGTGACCATCGCACCAAAGGTGACACATGTTCAGACACTTTTATGGAAGGGATGACGGGGAGTGTGCTTTCTCTACAATTTGTGTTCAGTTGAGGGTTAAAAATATGACAAGAGGAGAGTGATGAGAAGTTGTGTCAAAGCCAAGATGGAAGACATACAACATAAAAGTACATACTGAGTACTCAGTGAATATATTTTGATGAGGCTATTGAAATAAAATTCCCAATATGTCATAAAAATGTCAAAATGTATAAAGAAATCCAAATAAATTAGACTAGAAATTAAGGGGTAATAAAATGGTTTCGAAAAAGTACTTAGGTCACCTGCATGTGTTGCTCATGTGAGATTTCCATCAATTTTCCCACACAATCTGTCTTCAAATATTGAAGGTTCTGGACGGCTCTTCTGCGCTCTTTGTATTTGGAATTGATTTTGAGTATGATCCAAGTTGAGGTGATTGACTCGATCACATAAGCAACTTTCTGTTCTGTGTTTGAGCTTTTGGTCTTCCCGAAACATTTCCTGACTATTTTAAAGACTTTATTTGAAGTTTGTTCCACAGCAAAACTCAAATAAGCTTCAACATACAGTGAAGGTCTGAAAGTTTGTTTTTTTTCCTCATTGTCTGAATCAATCAGTGATCAGTATAACTAGAAAATCTCTATAGAAATGGTGCAAATGTCAATGATCACACTTTTGGATCAAGGCAATGGCATAATGACATGATTAACTGCATTATTTCCAGCTATAGCAGAGCAAATGCTTGCCTTGTTCCATCTATTACATGCAGTTAGTGTGCTGCAAGGTTACAGCATTACTAAGCACACAAAAGGAAAAAAGGGTCATATTCTTGCTTCAGTTCTGCCTTATTTATCCTTGGATTGCTCTGATACAAGGCCTCATCTGTGTAGTGGGGGGAAAAAAAAACATTCAGTGAAAAAGAAAAGCCTCCACATCTTTGAAGAGAAAAGACAAGGAAATCAGCTTTACACTCTGTGATCCAAAACACTCCATAAAAATTTGACAGTGTTTTGCTACGATGACTTGACAGGCCAGGATTAAGTCTCACAAATGAAGAACAAGTTTTTCAAACAGTTCATTCGGATGTCTTTGATTAATGTCAAATTAGGCCTCATTTTCTTTTCTGATTCAGTAACGCCGACCAGATTTTAATGATGCAGTTGAACACAGGTTTCCACGACTTTCTTGTTTTGTTTCTCTGTGACAACTTTACTGTCTCCTTCTTATCTGGGACCAAACCTTTGATTCTCTCAATTCCACCAAGTGGACTGATTCATTTGGCATCTAGACTCAGAACAGCTGAGAATTAATGATTAGCAAAACTGAGCCTTTGGAAGGACTAATGCTGCTGTCATGCTGTTCTCTGCTGTTGTGTCACAAGATGTGTGCTAGTGCAAGACGTTGCAATGAAGTCAAATACCCTCCCTGTTAAAGGGGGCTGAAGGAGAAGATGTGCTACTCTCCATGAGGCATAAAAATGTGACAACACTGCCTGTGATTTAAATAGGTCTAGAATCTTATTTGTATTATGACATTTACTCTTAACATTTTCTGTCATGAAGTATGCCGGCATTATGATTTATCTTGAAAAGTATGTCTGGGCTTGGATATATCTGTGGATTTTATCAGGGCTTCTGGGCAGCAATGGCAGTAAACAGAACATTTGGGTGGTTTTCAAAAGAAAAAACTCTTTGGCTGAAGAACAGAAATCCTTCTTGTGCAACCAAGCAGTCTGACCCCTTTTTCATCCTCTTTCTCTTTCTTCCTGACTAATCGCTATTAGTTGGTAGCATCTGTTTTCTTTGAATTATATTATCCAGGCACTTTTCTTGGTTTGTTATTGAATATTTAGTTTTTTTTTTTTGTTTTTTTTTGTAGTTAATGCACATAACACACCTGTTTTGCTTTCCTTCACTTTAGAATATTTGCTTTTCAGCTTTGAGAGATGAACAGCTCAGACTATTTTCATCTGCAGTTATGTCGCTGTGTGCAGGTACCCTCTCGCTTCTCTATTTAATAACCTTCCTCTATGCATAGGTGTCACCATAAGCCTGTATGTTGTGAATGCATTCAAGTGTGTAATTAGAGATGTTGGTTCATTAGACAGCCACTGCACTGAGACACCTTTGGTCTGTATAATTTTTGGCATCATGATATTTTCCTTTTTTTCTTTATCTGTCTTCTTTTCGTCTACTGAAGTACTTACGTTCACCATACCAAAGTTGATTCATGTATTTTTCTGTCAGTATGGAGCACTAAGCTTGGGAAAATTTGCATAAAAATTGGATTTCTATGTTTAGGGGTGGAGGGGTTATGTAAAATCAACTTTTTTGAGTTTTAAATCATGTAAAAATGTTACTCTCTTGTCAAAAAGACACCTGGAATGTTGCTTTCATACTTTCATACATATTTCAGGAATCTTTTAATCTACCCTGCCAGATTTACACCAATGCCTAAAAGCTTGGTATCACCAGGCACTGCGTTTTCCACAATGCTCCTCCTCAGAGCTACAGTCTCCTCACAGAGCAAAATTTCTGCAAGACAACCTACTCAGCTCCTCAAAACTAGCGGCAGCTGGAACCACTGTACTGAAGGTTGGCATAGTTAGACTGGAGTACAAACTTTCCTTAAATGCACACAAAGTGTCTCCTGTATCTCTCAAGTCAATTTGAAACTGTAATAATGTGCATCATAAAGAGTGATATTAATAATGCCATTAAACATATACAGGAGCACCAAAAAAAAAAAAAAAACTATTTCAAAGTGTTTTTAGTACTCTCATGTGGTTTTTGTTGAGTCACTTTTTTTGTGTTCGGCCTGCAGCACTTACTGATCATCCTTCCTTCATGCCTCACCTTCTAGCGTAAATGTTAAGATGTCATATGCCAGCATAGTCAGATTCTGTTTTCACTCCAATATTTACTTTCTCAGTATATTTACTGATTTGGTTTTCACAGTATTTTTCAGATCCTCCTCTTATCTCCTGGGTCTTGATGTGTGTCATTGTGAATTTTCATAAATGTTTTCACCTCAAACTACTTTCTGCCTTTCTGCAATGTGATCATTAAACAACGCACAATCTTACAGATCTGACCAGCATGGTCTCACCATTCTGTCACCACACTCAAAACAGATGAGAAGAGAATCACCCAAAGACCACAGATAAGACGTAGAGATGCCACCATCTATGTTCTCTGAGGAAGAACTTATAAAATCAAAGTCGCCACCCCAGGATCCTCGTATAACGAGTCACTAGCATGACATTGTAGGTACCGCCTACACATTCACTGTCACCGTCACACCTCACTGCCACGGCCACACTCTGCATTCTCTCCACAGGTGTCAGGCCAGTGATCTGCAATCTCTCTGCAAGGTTTGGGTTGTCATGCCACTTTTCTGTTACATTGTTGTGCATTTTTCTCATGGCTGTAGCAAGAAACTTTGTCAAAGTGGCAGAATTCTCCAGAGAAGCCATCAGCATCACCAGCGTTTGAGGCGTCTCCAGCATGATCCTCTGCACCACCGTCACCATCTTCTGCCTTAAGAACTCCCATCTTTGCCAACATCCCATTGAGCTACAGTTAATCCTTCAGCTTTATTAAAACATACAAAAACCTATTCAGACTCCATCTCAGCTGTACACTGTTTTTAAAAGGTTTCTGTGAAGTTATTTTTCAAGTGAAGTTATCTTTCAGATCATTCTTGAAGGTTTGTTTAATCACCAGGCAGTCATTGTGTTTGAGAAAAATGCTATTGATTCACTTTCATAACGTTTGTGGATTCTGTTTGGGTGAAAAAGCAGCTTTTTCCTGTACCACTAAATACAGCCTCCAGTTTACGCCCAGTAATAGCTGCAAGAGAAAATATTACATGACAGAGGATCAATGTTACAATCTTCCTAGATAGAAACATAACTTTTCTTGTTTACGCTGTCATGGAAACATAATTATGTCTGTTTCTTTAATAGGAGAAGCAGGAGGTCTAAGGACTCCTTTTTCATTATTAATATTGTTTTGATTGATTATATAATGAATTCTTCTTTATAACCTATTCTCCTTTTCAAAGTTGCAAGAAACAGACTATCTGATATTCAGCTCTATTTTTTCAAAACATTTGAATTTATGTGTCTGACAGCTCACAATAGCTGATAAGTATTTTACATCAAACTTGTCAAGACACCAGTCATCTGGGCTCACATTACACCTCTCATCTGCGACTTAAAAAAATTGTAATGATAAAAACCTAGTCAGTTATGATGCTCTGCAGTCTGCAAGACAACACCAAAGCCCCTCCATCTTATTTTCCTTTCAGGAAACACAATATTTAGCATAACCAGGAATATTTCCTCATTTCCTTTCAGAGATGAGAAGAAATTAGACTTCATTCATCCACCATCCTTTCTAAGCACAGCGGTGAAAAAAACATGACAAAAAAATCCCCTCTACTTTTAGGGCTTTAGTCTGTTTTTTCATGTTAACATTAGTCACTCACTGTTGATTGTTCTATTGCCTTTATTTCCCTTTGGTATTTTCCTTGAACACGCAGTTATTCCAGTCTCCGGTTGTTGAGCATTGGAACTTTTTCTTTGCTTTCGCATTTTTGCTCTATTTCCCGAGTCACAGAGCTTACAAAGACAGCAGTAGTCCAAGACATTTCGAACACCTGTTTCAATATCTCACGGAGTGAAAGCTTATCCTTCAACTTTTACTGTAAAAGTGTTCTGCAGGAAATCCTTTTTTCCCCCCTCAGCTCTATGCAGCACAAGCTGACATCTCTTATGTCACATCAGGTTACAAATACAAACGTAGAAAAGAAACAAAAATGCTAGATTCTTTCAACCTGTTGGCCAGGCTTGCCTTGAAAGATTTTCTAAATAATTCTGCTGCTTCAAAATCAAAAAGCCTGACAGTTGTTGCAAATATAAGGCAGGATAATCTGTTTAAGATTTCATCAGTTTTCTTGGCTTTCAAGAAGCAGGCGCTCTGCTGTTTGCTTGTGCAAGTATCTGCCGGTGAGTTATGCAAGCAATTGTCTGTGTCGACCCCTTCTGTCTTTCATGGACCGTGGAACTGCAGCCATGGGCTTAACAAGGAAATCAAGCATGAGGAATAAAGAACTGAATACAACTAGATGATCTCTGTCAGAACAGAAATAAAATGAATGTGCATATTATGATCTGATTTAAAGGTATTAATACTCATTTCAGATGGCATTGAATTCAAGATAACGTTTGTTATACTAATGTATAAGAAGTATTTTATTTCTGGAAACTAAATCAGCACATAGGTATTTATGTAGTAGTCATAGACTTTTCTGTGGCATGATATATGTCTTTCCTTCATGTCCATTAACAGTCAATTTCTTACCACTTTGTCATGTCTGAAATCATGGAAAGAAATAAAAAACAACTCCATGCCATAATTGAGCAAAGTGGGTGTAGAAGAGAAAATAACTCAGCAAACTGTATACAAGTGAAGTATACAGTCAGGAGTTAAAATACATATTTTAAATAACTTAAAACCTCAATAACCTAAATTGTATTTTTGTGAAATTTATTTCAACATCATAGTGCCATAGAACAAAATGCTAACATGCAAAATTATATATATAAAAATTATATTATAAAATTATATATAACTGGAGATCTTAACAGAGCTAGTGAGTAACAAATGGCTCTTTTTAAACTTTGCCTCCTCCTTCTGGGTTTTATACTGCAATGACTATGACTAATGCTATGTCAGGTCTGATGTAATTTTATGTGTATGCATGTTTTGCTTCAAAAGAGCTGCTACAGTGAACCAGTGAGAGTTTGCTGTCACCAGACACCAAACTCATACAGTATCACACCATGGTTACCACCCAGAGCAGAGTGAAGATCTGCTAAAAGCCCTAAAAATATATGCAAACTGCTGTGATAAATCCAGTTATTGGTCAAGGTCATTGTCTGTTTTTCTCCAAAGCAGTAAGATACCACTGGTTTATCAATTCTTTACTTCTTGCACATCAAACAAATTTAACTCCACCTCAAAGTAACCAAGAAAAAGTGTTGGAGTCTGTGTACTAAACAATGACTCAAATCTGTGTAAAAATAAAGTATTGAATAGCACGATGAGCAACATCTATGACTAATTTATTCAATGCCTGACCTTTTGTATCTCTGAATAAACTTGTGAGTTGGCAGCTGTGTCACATTTCCCCCCACAGCTATGCAGACTTTGCTTTGTTTTGTGCGTTTATTTGTATGATAATTAGATAAACCTGTTGGCTTAGCCATGTTTTCGCTCCTTGACAAAACCAGTCACTTAGAAAATGTTTGTGTCCTGCTCAGATACATACGAGAACTCCTGCTTTTGTAATTGTGGAAGTTTCATCTCAAAATCAATTGATAAATGCACAGTGGAGTTTATTCCCGAGTACATGTCATTGTGGTCTAATTGTTTGGATTTCTGTGTAATTGATGGTGTTTTTCAATCCTCTCCTTGTGCCATTAGATGTTTAAATTGTGCATAACACCCAGGATTTTAAAATATGACCTCACCCACTTTGTAGTTTGAACTCGCTGCTTTTCGTGGAAATTTATGTAATTTGTATTACACATCATAAGATAAACATGAGCTTAAAAAGCCAAGAGACAGAGATAAATAAGCTTGAGAGTGAGAGATGTGCTGCATTAGGGAGACATATTCACCCTAACTCAACACATTTCTCTTAGGGGTTAATGCTTCTTCTCCTTTTTTCATCTGCTACTGTGCAGTTCTGCTGCATCATCTCCGTATGTATTCTCTTTTCTTTTGTGTTGTTGCTTTTACTAGGACAACAAGGAAATATTTTCTCACAATTTTATCATACTCATTGAAATATGTTGATTTCCAATTATTTCTTTATTAATTCTTGAATCAATTGTGGGTCAGTATTGTAGAGTCTTATTATTCTGATAAGTTATCTGTACTATTGTAAATACCATAAATAATTTTAAAAAATCAAATTCTTGCATTCTGCTTTATGCTTATTCTGATAATAATTTAAGATGTAATCACTGAAAACACAGATTAACACAATTAGATGTTTGTGGTGTGTGATTCTTTTTTGCGCCCTGGAAAATTGTTGGTTTCAGGAGCACGTTATTCAGTATTTTATTTTATTTTTTTTTTGCTTTCTTTGTAATATGAACAACTAGAACGGCTACTGGAGACAACTCCAGGGCTCAAGCAACAATTTATCCACTCAAGGCCGTCGTCGCCCACAGCGTGCCACATTGTTTACTTAGTCTTGAAACTGCTGGAACCCCATGTGGGAATTACACACCACATAGAATAATAACATCTCCAGAAGCCTTCTTCTGTAGCCTTTATTTCCCAAGGTGTCCACACGACTGCTAATTAAAAATAAGAATAATTTTGAGAAAAAATGATCTGTGGAGAACTGCCTTTGTTAGAAGAAGCATTGATTATAGAAGCCAAAGGCATAAAAACCCATGTTGGAAGGTCACCCTTGAGGGACACATAAAAAAAAAGGATAAACTGTAAAAGGACTCCAAATCTGACATTTAAAAGAAGGAGATGATGTTTAATTTTGAATGTTTTTTATTCATAATTCTGCTAAATATACATTACAGTTTTGTTCAAGGTTGTCTACACTGTGTGTCTCTATATTGCCCTGTGACAGATTCACCTTATAACCCAATGATCCACCTCCTGGAGATAGGACTGTTATGTTTGATGCATATAACATTCCTATTTGCGACCCTTGATGGAAAAATTATAATCATAATGATAAGCTGCAGTACAACTTTTAAAGTGTTGTACAGCAGTGGGATGAACTACTGAATTATTGGTCATTGTTTGCATATTTGTGAGTATCTGTGGTGAAATTACCTGGGGTAATAATTCAAAAGAGTTTGCATGAGCCCTTTGTCCACATCATTCTAACTGACACAATGACAGTCCCTGCAAGAAAAAGGACAACAATCCAGTTCGCTGCAAAGACGATGCATATGCATTAAGGAGTATGCCCAGAGTTGCTGGTTGTAGGTGTGCCTGTCCCTGTGTATGTGCACTTGCTTTTGTGTGAAGATTTCTGTGAACATACACATATGTGGGATGGTGGATATGCAATTCAGATGACTAATTGCCAGCTGGCTTCACACATCCCTTGGCCAATTCACCCAAAAATGATTGACATTTAACAAACAGTGTGACTTCATGTTTGGTCACTTCACAGCTTGGTGATTAGCCATTGTCCGCATAAGACCACCAATGATTGGCATTTGTGTAGCGTCACGTAGACACAGTGGCTTGTTATACTGTTCATGATGCAGAATCTAATCAGTGGTTTTTAACCAGGGAGGAGATGTATTTGATTTTATCAACATAATAGGGGTGTTTTGCTTTCACCAGCCCAAATTCAGAGAGGACGGTTTGCATAAATTTGTGTAAATATGAACACACTCGCCTTATAATAATGCTCCTTTTCAACATAGGCCTAGATGTAATCATTTCCAGCTGTTATCGAGGTGGGTAGCTGTGTTTTATGCCTGCTGTTTCCAAGTTCTAAATCTCACCCCTTACAGATTGCAATGTTATTCAGTTTTATTATCTCTTAAGGGGACACTTTTATTCTTCTTAATACAGAGGCAGAAAGCTCATTCATTTAACATTTCGAAGTGGTACTGCAGAGTAGATCTTTCATCAAGCTAAAGGTATGACTTGCTTTATGCTGCACATAATCTGACAGTGTCAAAAGGATTTGTTATGAATATAAGCTGCAGTAGATAGATTTTATAAAAAAATATGTTTTTGATATATTTGTTAAAACTGCTAAATGTAGAGACAGTATAAAATGAGACCGATAAAATCATGTTCCTTTACCTTTGCATAAATGCATGCCTAATTGGTCAATCAGAGCCAGGAGGAAGGTTTTAGCGTTGTCAATCAACCTTATGTATGTGCTGCTCACACCCTCCCTTCATCTCTCATGCTACAGCTCCTTCCTAACAACGAATCCCGGCATGAATGTGCAGAAGGCACATTCACCGTCACTGCCAATGATGGTGGATTAACATTTCTTTTGTAATGGTAAGTTGTTTTCTACCATAAGTACAGTGGCAGCACATAACAACAAGCATGATTAACAGTGCTAAAACTCCTCCTGGCTCTGATTGGTTGTACCTAACCACTGTCCTATTGCTATTCTTCAGATAGCAATAGGACAGTGTTTCCCAGTTCAGTCCTCAGGGACCACTGTCCTGCATACTTCAGATGTGTCTCTGTTCCAGAACACCAGGTTCAAATGATTGCATGACCTTCTCTGCATGCCTTCAAGCACTGCAGAAGCCTGCTAATAACTCACTTATTAAAGTCAGGTGTGTGGCAGAAAGGAAACTCCTAAAACATGCAGGGCAGTCCTCCCTCAAGACATTAATTGAAAAACACAGCAGTATTGACTACAGAAAGCAGGCAGATTAGCTCATTTTTTCACAGAGCAACTGTCTCTTGGTTTACTGTCGTGACATAGTGAAAGTTTTAAGAATTAAAAAAAAAAAAATCTTTTTAAAAGGTACACACTACAACTTTAAAAGGTGTGTTGGAAAGTAGAAATATGTGTTTTACACTACGTTAAACCAAAAAAAAAAAAAAAATCCTAATCACCATTAAACCTAGAGTTCAACTACAGATGATTTATTCAACCGTTATTATTTTAACTGTTTAGAAATAAATTCAGTTGGATGGATTTTATTGCACTTAAGAATGGAAATAGTTAATATTCAAGAGATCTTAATTACTCAGCTGTGCATTTGATTCCAATATATACATAGCAGCCATTCTATTACTTACCTGACTTGTACTGGGTTGAAATCCTTATTTTTTTCAGGACATACTTACTTCCTCCAATATTTTGTTCCATATTAACCAGAGAATAGTTGCTGTAGACTTGCCGGCTGCACATCCATGATGCAAATCTACATCCCAAAGGTACTCTGGTGATCTGGTGTCTGAACAAGCCATTAGAGTGCAGTAAACGCACTATCATATCAATTCATGTGCATTAACCTGATGGAAATGGCATTCAGAACCTGCACTGACATCATTTAGAGTCAATAACTCCAAGCAGCAAAGCTCAGATAGATTGTGGCATTTCAGCTATTCTTATTTGATACCAAGGAGTCTAAGGATTTCAAGAACATATCCTCTGCACTGTTATTCTACCACCGACAACCTGAAACATTGATTCAAAGCGGGATTGATTTATGCTTTCATAAATCATGTTTATGCCAAACTTGCATCTGACAATGAGAGTCATCAGACCTGCCAAAATGTCTCCAATTTGTTTCCAATTCAGCCAACCAGTTCTTAGCTGAAAGTGGGAGCAACTAGTATGTCGGTGTCGGGCATCTTTTCCATCCGTCTCTGCTTCAATACACCTGAATCAGGTGATTAGCAGGACTCTGGAGAACTGGACTGTATACTGAGGAGGTGATCCATTTAATTCAGGAACACACCACTACCAAAATCAGTACTATTCAGCTCTATGCATAGTTTTAGATTGACTAGTAATACCTGAGAAGAGCATCACCTTCCACCCTTTAATGGGTTCATGTCAGACGAGTGGTGATTAGTTACACTGTGTCATATCAACTTTACACAACTGACTCAGCTGTCTGAGTAAGTTAGAGTATGACTCACGGGATTTTAGAGGTTATGCTCTTTTTTTTTTATAACAGGTGGGAGAAAATTCTCTTGTTTTCCCATCAGGAATCACTCCATATAAGCCACACCTCTGAGCTGCAACATGTCCCAGCTTTTTTTTTTTTGCTACTATTATCCTGTTCGTTTGGTTCTCCTGTCATCAGAGTCACAACCACATATTATGTGCGTTACTTGGAGAGGAAAGTCCTTGCCTGTGTCCTTTCCTTGCAGTGTAGATAAAAGAAAAAAAAAGTAACCACTTAGAAAATCTACACATCCGTTGATATGGATTTCCTTGCTCTGTATGCTGACATTAAGATTTGTTGGTTTATAATTAGTTTTCTTTTCCGACCTTCCTGTGATTTAATTTTGCACTGCGAGCATTTTCCTTCCCAATTTGGTTGATTTGCTGATTTAGTTATTTTTCCTAGATCACTTTGCTCTCCCACAAGAAAATGAGAGGGTTTGATTGTTTACACGCATTTTTAAGATATCTTCAGTCATTTTTATGTCTGATGTCATATTTTAAAAAAAATATATATATTAACCAGTTCAAAGTGGGTGAAGACAGAAGCTAGTTATTTTATCCTTCTCTATCTATTTATAGGGAGGTAATGTGTAAAATTGACAGTTTGAGCTTTAAATCATGCTATACTCTTTTTTCCTCATCAAAAATATACCTGAAGAAATGCTTTGATTCTTTCATGCATGTTTGAGAAATCCTTTAATCTTCCCGTGGCAGCAATTCTGTGCAATTTTGCTCTCATCAAGCACCACCTTTTTGACGCAGCTCCTCCTTAGCTCTATGAGCCTGGAAAATACATAATTTTGCCCCTTTACAACACTGCTTTCTTCTCTCTCACATTCTCTTTTTCTCCCGCTAGAATCTTCATTTATTTTCCGTCACTCCTGTACTTTGAATTCAACTGTCCATTCCTCTTTCCCTCCCTTTCATTCATTCTGTCCAAGGTTTTTTAATTTCTTTACCTGGTTTCATCTGCATTAGAGAAGAATTATAAAAGTATTTGTTTTTCATAGCTAACATCCCATCTGACGGCTCCTAAAACAAAAAGAAAAGGCTCAGTCACACCTGGAGCAGTTAACTGGGACGCAAGCGCTCTCTCACTCTCTTCGCCACTTCTGAACACACATGTGCAAATGCTCACTCAGAGTAGCGTGCGGAACGTGCACTCGCACAAACACACGCAGACAGAACAGCATCAGACTGCTGGACAAGGGGTTGAATCTTCCTGACAGGCCAGTCTCAGGGGGAAATAAAAGAGGCGGTGGGAGCCGACATGGGATGGATGCAATGGGAGAGAAACAGAGAAGACCAGACATGATAGAGTGAAAGATGGCAGAGAGTAGAGCGGTGGTGAGAGTGACAAGCAGAGGTGTGTGTGTGTGTGGGGAAGACAGCGACACATGAGGGAAATAGAGTTGCAGTTGGCAGACAGCAGCTGGAGGGATGATCAACCCAGCTGACACATCAGTTCAGTTCACCACAGTATGGAAGGACAGATGGAGAGAGGGGGGACAAAAGAGGGGAAGCACAGGACATTTGATTAAGAAGCAGATAGACGTGCAATAAGTGTGTAAGGAGCATAAAAGGTGGAAAGAGGAAAGCAAACAGAGGGAAAGGATTGCAGGTGGAAGGGACTTTCCCAGGTTGAGGGACAGAGAGGTATGGCAGAGAGAAGATGTGTGTGAGACTATGAGGATGGATAAGAGAGAGGAGACAACCAAACGAACAAAAGAATTAACATGATGAAACTTTTAGGGGTTGGGGACAAAGAGAGAGACATTTTTTATTCTTTGCCAGAAAGGAGTGTTGTGTTTCACACCATTGTTCTCAATGGTGCTTTTAGAATAATAGTTTCAAAGTTATTTTTTCTTCATTTTCAGGTCTTATAAGTTAAGTTCATTTTAGGCTTGATTATTGGACCAGTAAATAGATTGTATGATTGGCAGCATAGAGTTACTGCCTGAGTATTTCTTTTTAAGTTTGAGCTTCTTCATCAATACAGACTTGATAGGAGAGAAATGTGTGTGTGCTTTCTGGTGTACATCCAATAAGTTTTTGCTTTAGCCTTGAATTCATCCCTTCATGTGAGCTAATAATTCCAAATATTCTAATGATGCTCTGATTCATTTAAATAAATTATAATTTATATTATTTGTTGCACAAGTCAAACACCGATGCAGTTCTTGATTTCCAACACCATGAAAATATCTTTTGATCTTTCTCTATGAGCACCAAGAGAGAAAAAAAAGCCCTGACAGGCCAGCCTGTGAAAAAATGCTCTGTCAACACTCAAGTGATGACAGTTTTGTTTCTTGCTGTGTTGTTTTGTGTCTACATTCATGCCCATGCACTGCAGAGCACTGCACTTTGGAAAAGGGTGACGGTGAGAGGTGCACCTCTCCCTCATGGAAAGGCTTCGATTATGATGGATTTGAAAAGATAACATCACAGATTGTCTTAAACACATATAAGCCTAAAAGCATTTTTGTCGTGTTTTTCACACAGATTAATAAATTTGACAAGTGCTGTGGTGATGTCTGACAAAAAATATTGTTCCACTGTTTGACAAAATAATACAAAATTGACTCTGCACCGATTGGATATGAAAATAGAGCTACTTCCAAAGACGGGCAGCTGACTAGTTTCAAAATGGAAGTTTCCTTCAGTATTTTGAATTGCCTTGTTGCTGAAAATGTGCCATATAAATAAAATTACCCTAACTACCTTCATTTTTTGCTGGCCTTTGAAGATCTTTATTAGAGAAATGCCAAGCAAATCTTGGACTTTTCTTTTTTTAGTTACCCTTCCATGGCGTTATGAAATGGGGTCAATTGAACCCTACAAGGTTCTTATTCTGTGCATGATCCGGAGAGGTCACACTAATCACGAGCCCAGGTGTGCTTTTACACATTTTCTTTGTGCATGTGTGTGTGGTTTCGGGAACTGACGGTCTATCTGACCAGCCCCCTCCTTGCTGTCTATGAAAACTGCTGCGCTCTTCCTGAGTGTCATGCTGTGAACACATGAGGGTGTTAACTGTGCACAATCTTATTTCTTTTCTAAATCACAGTATTTAGCACAAGTCTTATGGAAGTTGTTTGACTTCAATTTGTCAAAGCAGGAGCTTGGTAGTATGATTTTGATTCCTCTGGGTATACAAGAACTGTGGTTGAAGTTGCCAGACCCCTGTGATTAACCCAAGACCTGACGTATGTGATGGGGCGAGGCAAACCTTTCCTTCTTTAAGGTTTATGAACACACTAGTTCCGGTTGTTGAACATCAAAAATGTAAGGCTGATCTATCTTGGTTATGTTCTATCTGATGCCTGGTAGAGTCTGAAATAACTCTGTCTCCAAATTAGAATAACATAACCTTTAAAGTAATACCTGTTAAAAAAATAAACATTTTCTCAGCTCCTCCTACTCATTAGAAACATTACATTGTCCATTTTTCCTTACTTAATTTAGCTTCACATTGTTTTGTGGTGAATCAGAATTATTTTCAATACAGTTATGCTAATCATAGTCAGTCTTTTGTGAGTGGTATGTCATAACTCACTTTACCAATGATCACAGATTGTTTACGGCAGCTCAAAAATACTATTTTTTTAAATTTGTTTTTATTTACCAAATTCAATAATCTGAATTCACTGTCCTGCCATCTCTTTTGCATGAACATTTAAAAATCAAGTTATGCCTGCTGTAGTTTTGATGTGAACATTTTATGAGCCGACAAGATTCTGAGCTCACTTCCTCAGATCTAGATGTAAAGGTACCATTTCATCCAAAAGAGCTCAACTTTGGTTAAAATGAAACTTAATAAAATAAATATTTTAATAAAAGTCCTCTACCTGCCTTCCCCTCCGACACACTTTTTAACACCTGTTGTACATTTTCTGGGTAGCTTAAAGCCTCCTTTTGTTTTTTTAACCAAATGTCTTAGTGATGGATGGAGAGATATTCTGACCAAATCAGCAACTTACTGCACAAAATGGAGCCCATTTTCTGATTAGCTCCTTTTATTCTGCGTCCTTGTGTTGCAGTGACCTATCTTTATTTATATTATCTTGTAAAATTACCTCTCTGTTGCTAGGAGACATCTGAGATATTTTCTTTATACTTATTGTGGTGTTCATGAACTTCAGTGGCCAGTTAGCTTCCCTCATGAAATGCTAATGCACCGAGTGATTAATGGACTAGACAGTGACAGTGGTGACTGGAAAACATTTTAATTATAAGCCAATAAACTATTTTTCTTCTCTTTCAGTGCATCTCTTTTCAACAAGCCAACTTTTTTCAATTTCTTCTCCCACTCATATATCTGAACATTGCTTCAGTCCCACTTTACCCTTTCTAATTTACACATACTCCAGCTTTGTTTGCATTTTTCAGCTACATTCTCTGCAAATCATTTCCCATGTTTTCTGTCAACCACTCTAAATTACTATAGTGATACTTATGTGACTGTTGATGTGTTTTCTAAAAGGATTAAATTTCACAAACATGAGAAATACTGTATGAAAGTGGGCTACCCTTTGTAAGATTTAGTGTTTAGGAAGCCCTCATGTTTGAAAGGAACACCAAAATCCTTTCTATGAGCTTGATAGGTTTAGGCCTTGTTGCTTTTATGTCCCTGGTTCATTTGCTTCCACTTATCCCATTTACTTGAGATTTGAAGTAATAATAATAATTAAACTAAAAAACAAACAAGGCTTCAGTGCAGACATGATAGCATTTTGTTAAATCATCCATCACATTGTTAAAATCTAATTTACCAGATTGTTGTTTGTGATAGATGCCACAAAAAAACGAAAAAACAAAATCGCATGGTTACAAAGTTATCAAAGAGTAACAGACAGTAAATTAAAACAGGTGATAGATGAACTGGAGTTGATGTTTCACAGTACAGTCTATTCATATTTACTCTGAATTGCCTGAATGCATTGTATTTCATCTGCAAACTTTCTTTATCTTTCTGTCCAGGCTCAGTCTCCTCTCTCTTTATCTTCTTGTCACAATTACAAAATTTCCTTTGATCTAGACCCTGACAATTTATCCTGCTGCTGTCTAAAACTGCTCACCTCCCTGCTTGTCTATATCCACTCCTCTGTTGTACCTTTGTTATGTCTGGAGTGCTTCTTAATTAAGCCAATTACAGGCTGTGATGCATCTTGTACATAAAAAACAAGTTGTACTTGTGATAAAGATGCTTCACAAGTGGCACAAATGTTTATGTAAGCATGTGAATGAAGGTTTTTCAAATGGTGAGCCTCTGAATCGGAAGACAGTTTTGTAAAATTTTAGTTGCTGAATTACCTTGACCATTTAAATAATATATAAATGTGAACATGTACAATTACAACACACATTATCTTCTGATGAGTGTTGGTGGGGTGACATCCTCAGATAATAGTCGGGTAAACACTGAGTCTCCATAGAAACTCTGGAAAGATGTGCAGGCAACTTGAAAACGTCTCACATAGTTTTAGATTGTTGAAATGAGAGCCGGGTTGACAAACCCTGAAATAGAACAGAAATGTAAAAGTAAAATTGCATATCTCGGTTGTACTTCATGATCAATAATACCATAAATATCATCAGGCGTTCAGAGAGCTTTACTTTTCACATATATTTTCCCATCTGATTGTGTTCGCCACTCTCTTCGTATTTCTTAATCTTTTTTTCTCTGCAGTCTCATTTTGTTCCTGTCTCCATTCCTCCCATTCTTGTCTCTTCCTCGCTGTCCCTCCTGTGGAGACACATCCTCTCTGCTTGATTGCTCGCTTCTGATTTTTTTTCCTTTCTATATGCTTGTCAGAGGGGTGAAAGTGGGTAGGGGTGCATTGGTTTTGAGTGAATGGAAGTCAAAACAAGCAAAATTGGCTCTCAGTGAGTCTGACACCTCATGGGTCTGTTGATTGTATTTTCTGTGCGCACCTGCCTGAAGATCTACACACACCGCTTGAAGAAGTTCTCAAGTCTTCAGTTTGCTACTTGTTGGTGCATCTAATCAGCATTTTAGGTTTCCCAGCAACAGGAAACCCAAACCAGGCACCGTGACTGGTTAAATTATGCACTTTTACAATCATTACAATATTTTTTAAATATGTTTCTCATCTGTTTGAGAAAACGCTACACAGGCTTTGAAATTCCAATTAAATACTGAAATGCCCATAGCTGCTGTTCACAGTAATGTTGATGTTATTAGCATAAAAAAAAAAACATCCTTCAGATGGCTGAAATAATGTTGAGCCAAACATTGTAAGGTGCCATAATTGCACAATCCACCATTTCTTATAGCCCATTATGCTTTTTTGTTAATTATATTGGGGTCATTATTCTTTACATGTAAACAAACTCTCACACTTTCCAAATGCAGGCTAAAATGTGGGAATATCAACTTCTACCTTCTGAATATGAAGGTAAAAGCCTCATTGGCATTGTTGCAAACAAGAGTAAACTTCTTCCAAAAACGCCTCGTCTCTGGAGAGCCATGTGACTTCCAACAATTTTGAATGCAAAACCACAGTGGAATTCACAATTAAAACCTCAAAATAGCTCTTTTTTAGAGAGAATTAATGAGTTAGAGAACAATTCACACAGAAGAAAAAACACCATATTTTGAACATTCATGGAGGAGTCAAAAACTGCAACAATCCAATCAAGTTAATCTCTGCCATTCTAATGCTAAAGGGGCTCAAAGTCATTTCTGCACAACCAGAGAAATCCTACTAGTCCTCATCCTTCCAATCCAGTCAGCAGAAACTTCCCCATATCCTCCTGGTCTGCTTCTCCCGAGTTCAGCAAAAGGAGGCTGTGCTTCCCAATGCATCACAAGGCTAGGGGCTACAAAAAGGATATATCTAGACCTCAGCTCAGCAAGAAAAAGTGTGCATTCAATAGTGTAAAACAAGCCCTGATCTAGGAAAAAAAAATAAAAAATCAGCTTCCAGCTGCTGTACTCCGTCCATCTGCAAGTGACATGTTCATCTCTGATTCATCCAAAAGGAGCTCAGAACTTATTTGACCAGAATCTGGGGAAAGGCTAAAACCATTGCTCTGCACTGACAGCCAGCAAAGAGCCCAATTAGATGGATAATTTGTTTGGTGATCTATGGATTTGCTTGGCCCTGATGCAGATACTCTGAGACAGGGACATGCACAATGGTGCAGACTAAAGTATCGCCATGATGTATCTAGCCACAGACCCAATATCACCTCTTTTTGATTATGTTATTTTTTTGTTTTTAGAAATACACATACTTATTTAGTTATGGAGCCAGGCAGCTTTTCTTCTACTTTTATTGTATAAATGTTTTGCACATTTAGATCAACCATATTTATTGACATCAGTCTTTTGTACCATAATCTAAACTTATGAGGTAAGTCGCCAGAAGTCACAGATTGCAGTGAGCAGCCTGCACCTTGCCTCAAAGAGAGGAAAAAATATAGGCTTTTTTGTTTATTTTGTTCTTGCTAGGATTGTAAGTTAAGGAAGAAGACACTCTTTTAGTTCTTTATTTGTATTATTTATAAGTTTAAATAATGAGGTTACCTGTACTACGTCACAATTTTGATTTCATTCAACCTTTTTTCATTATTGTCAGTTACCCTTTCATTATCACATTACCTCTGTGTATCAATGGACAGAGGATTTTTGAGCATTTTATAACATGGAATGTGAGAGGATTTAATGAGCCAGTTAAAAGAGTAAGAATATTTAATTATCTCAAGTATCTAAATTGTGAGACTGCAATCCTACAGGAAGCCCGCATGCAGGTGAAGGTCCAATTTAGATTCAGAAAAGCTTGGATTGGCAAATTTTTTCACTCTAATTTAAACTGTAAGAGGAAAGGAACAGCTATGCAGGTACGCAAAAGAATTCACTTTAAATCTAGTGTCTTGATATCAGATCTGCGGGGACGTTTTGTCATCATCTTTGGGTCGCTTTTTACAAAACCTGTTGTTTTGGTTAATATATAAACCCCGAACTGGAATGATGAAAGCTTTGTTAAAAAGGTATTCTCACTTATTTCAGATTTAGCCCATGTTTGGTGGACATTTGAATTTCACTATCAATCCAACTCTGGAGTATTCTCACCCTAACCAAAAATGGGTACAGGGCCCAGACTCTGAACCAAAAGGGTTCAGAGTCTGGGCCCTGTAACAAGCACTGGGTCTTTACAATGTAGTATATGCTGGGAAAATTGGTCTTAAGTGGAAATTCTTAAGACTCATTCACACATGTGCAATAACAATGATCATTTATTGGATGTTATAATTTGAGAAAGCAATCTATTTTCTTCAAAGTGTGGGTGCAGATCGCTGGAACACACCACACAAGGATGCAGGCTTAAACTGACTGGTTGCCATGGAATCAGTTTCACATCATCCTAATTTTTTAGATCTTGCGATTTTCAAACTGTTAATTTCAAACTGTTAACTCAAAAAGACTGAAATAAATTCCACTTCTTAAATGTGTACATCCTCTAGTTTTGTATAATGTAAGAAGATTGTTGTAACTATTGTACAAATCTGAGATTTGTGGAAAAATTAGAAACACATTTTCAGCTTAATTAGTGAAAATAAAAACATAAAATGTTGACAGATCTGTGCTAGAATTGTTCCTGCAGATGAAGAGATGTTGGAAGTTTGCATATATTTAGTTGGATACAAGGTAGAAAGTTTTTAAAAACAGGAATGATCTCACTTGGAAATGCATTGCATGTTTGTAGCATTCCTCCTCCATTTTTCTCTCTTTTCTTGACGTTATAAAACTAATCTGAAAAAGAAAAATGCCACTTTCACAAGGCTGAGAAGTGACGGGAAAGCTGGTAGGCTGTAAAGAGACCGAAAGCAGCAGTTGTAGTCTCATTATAAAGTAATCGCTAAGAAGAAAGGTCAGGTGGCTGTTACAACAGCTATAAACCACTGAGTAGATGGAAAAAGACAGGAAGGAGAGAAGGGAAGGGAGAGAAAGGGAGATGCATCACAAATGAAATGCAGAAAGGATAGGAGACAGACAGGGGTATATAGGTGAGATCAACTCACAAGTATAGTCATATAATACAGCCAGGAGGTTCAGGAGAGAGGGGACGACAGGGTTGCTAATAGAATGAATGCGATGCTGTCACATTCTTTTGTAGTTCATTCTGGCTCCTGAGGTAAAGACTCAATTTCTGACATTTAATTCAAGTAAATTCCCTATCTGCACCTGAAATTTCAATTGACCTACTGGAGGATTAACTTCACAAATAACATGTACAGAGAATTGCATCAAGGCATGTCTAAAGTGACAACTGTAAGAGACACTATTCACGTTCTGTTAGGGAAAAAAAAAGAAGAAGCAGGCTTTTACATAATATACAAGGATGACATTTTAAATACAGTCAAAGTGGATAGAGAACATTACAGAGCTGTGTTTAGGTTTGGAATTTCTACCACAAAAATATAGTTGACCTAAAGCACCTTCATCCCAATCACAAGAGTTTTGCAACTCCTAACAGATTATTATTATTTTTTTTCCCTAAAACAGATTTGTATTTTATTTTATCAGTATTTCCAAACTAACACCACATTACACAGGGGGAGAATTGTGTATTTATCACAGTAGTTTTCATTCAGTTGTAAGATTTTGCATGTAGGGTAAATAGTCTGATCAGAGCATTTTCTTCCACACTCCAGTGTCCCCAGAGTATTAACAATAATCAATAGTAATTGTACCAGCAATCTAATAAGTATTTCTTGGCTGGAGGTCCAAAATCCTCCATTAAAGTTCTTCACAGCTCTATTTCTTTACTGTCTGTTGTATTTCTATATTGAAGTTAAATTATACAGAGGACTCTATTTACCAATTAGCATACTAACATATCTTTTGTAGCTAAAACTGTAAAGAGGGTGGAATTCATACACATGTAAAATATATTAAAAATATGTGCAAAAAGAAATGGACTCTGCAGGTCATAGTTCATCCTTTGTGATGGATTTTGCCCCCTATTTTCTTCACACCATGTATGTCCAAAAAGTGAGGCTGTGAAAGCCAACAAAAATGACCATTTTCAGTTTCTCATGTTTTTAAAATGTATTTATAGAAGGAATTTTGAATATATTCTATTCTTGATAAAAAAAAAAATTGTGAATATTTTTCATTGCTGTAACATCATGCAGTTCATGTTTATGTCATGCTGGAAGTGAAATGTCACTATTTTACAGTGCAGCCTGGTGAGTTTGCAATCATACATGAAATAAACACATCCAGTTGCCATGTGACCAATGCAAAACACTGCTTCTCTGAAAAAGGCTTTCGATTGCGGCTCTACATGAGACCACTTTCGACTTTCTCGTGTCTGCTGTCGGTCTATTACTGTTTACCAGTTGCTACCAGAGACTAGCTCCTAGCTTTTGCTCCTCTGAGCTGCCTGGATTTTTGTCCTTTTTTCATCATTAAACATCATCACCACTCAACCACCTGGATCCTCCACTTCATCCTCACCATCTTTACTCCCAGATCATGACATTCTTGACTGAGTTGGGAAAAGTGAACTTTTGGAGCAATCGTTCAATGGAAAGGACTTTTTGTTTTGTTTAGTTAAAAAGGTTTCAGGTTAAAAAAATAAATAAATAAATAAATAAATAACCAAACAAAGTTTGTATGTGCTGTTGTTTTTCATGTCAAATTCACAAAACCACATTTATACATCTGCGTGGTTATTGCACTACATCTCGGCTCTTACTGACCTAGACTGTGACGTCCACATGCCATGAAGTGGGTTACAGTTCGATTGCCATCCAAGAGCAGATTGGTTTAATGAAAATTAGAATTATGCAGCAACCAGCAGAGGCAATGATGTTGTATCTTGCTGATCAAAGCTTTTGTGTAGGCTGGCAGTTGATTATCCACATTGGTGCCAGCAATCATCTTATCACAATGAGTTCTCCATAGATTACTAAAAATATGCTGTGATTAAGGCCATGAGACACTGTCCTCATTAGTAAAAAAGGCTTCAGAGAATAATTGTAATGATTAGCTTATGTCTTCTTCCATTTTTAGTTTATCATTCTTACTGTGTGATGAATACATAAATATGTCTCTGCATTTCTGCATCAGTAAAATCAGTCTAATGATTTCCAACTAACAGCTTGACATGGAACATGAAACATCATTTCAATTTAGTCCTGCAGGTCCTCTTTTACCAAGAGTGAAAAGAATAAATCTGTCCATCCTCCCTGACCCCAACATGTTTTTTTTTCATTCAGAAAATGTGAAGGGGATATATTGCAAAGGGCTGTTTATAAAAATCTCTGATTAGACGTGTTGCTAGGAGAGCTGCATTGTGCCAGCAGAGAAAAAGCAAATGTTATTAAATATGTACTGAAGAGGCTTAGTGAGAAAAGGGGACGATGTCATTCAGCTTATGCTACATGGCATCAAATAAGTAGCAATCAGAGAGAAACAGAAAATCATACCAGCGATTTGTCAGCCTCACGTATAAGTGAATTAAGCAGGTGCTTTGGGTCTCTGTGTGAACTGGAGGGAACATAAGAGGAGACAAAAAAGCTGGTTTTTCATGTCCACCTGGACTGTGGACATATTTTGTACACTACCTCTGACCCAGTGATCGATGGACCCGGTCTGCAGCCATGCAAGTACTGAGTGGAAATAGAGTAAAAATCCTTTAATAGAAAAAAAAAGTATTTTCTGTTTTGGAAATCAAAATATGGTCACCCAAATATAAACTGCATATGTCCAGCTGATCACATATACATGCAATAGTATATTACACAGGGTTGTCTAGCAAATGTTGCCTAAAGAGATTTTATATATTCCCTTTAACTCTTAAAAATATTTTATGTTTCTTTTTTTTGTGGCCTCAGTTTCCAAATTGTTCTGTTTCACTTTACCCATGAGCTTCTCTTCTTTGCTTCTCTTTCTTTTTCCAAACCTTCCTCCTTCCCTCTCAGGGTAATGAGATATAAATGTTTCAGGACTGTGATCGCCTTTGGCACTAAACCTGTCTGTCTGCTTCATGGAAAAAAAAAAACAAACAAAAAAAAACTCTTTTTTTTTTCCATACAAACACACACTATGCAAAAGTAAAATGCAAGGAACACATAATGCCAAATAGAAAGAGAAAAACACAGACCCTGACCTACATGCTGTGCATCTCAGAGTCAGTGATACTCTTAAATCTACTGGAACTAATAAGCAATTAAAGGACAGAGCTGAGGGCATAATGACTGAGAAGTGTGTACTTGTGTGGGCTATTGTAGAAGAATGGGGAAAAAGGTTGTTTGTGTGTGTGTGTAGGTGGTTGTAGGACAAGTTGGAGGTTACACAGGATTGCTTCACCAAATATAAACATGGTCACCTCTGTCAGTGGGTTCTCTCTGCAACATACACACCTATGTTACTTGGCATAGACAAGCCTGTGTAAGAGAATATCATTTGACTATAGCATTGCTAATATTACATTCCTTTTAGTAACTGCTTTGAACTTGTTAATCACCAACTGAATTTTGTGGCAATTATCTTATCAGAGGGGAGACAGACCATATGTTGTCTCGTGAAGCTCATTGCTCTAGTAACTCATTAGATAATAATAATTGAAGTATTCTGACTGTGGAGATTTCTGATGAAATGATGCCGTTTGTCGCTGAAAGGGATAGAAAAAAAATCCAAAGAAGGACAAAATAGGATCACTGACTTGAACAATATGAGTGTTTGACTGTCCTTTTACACATAGCATTTAGGATTATTCATTCAGTGTGTGGCTGTGTGCAGGAATGGGTGAATGGCTGAGGTCCTCTGAATTAATAAAGCATTATACAAGTACAAATTGATTCAGTCAGAAAATTAGAAAATTCGGCATGTGAGTGAATCCTCTCTGCATAGTGAGAGATATTACTTATCAGATATTGATTATATCTGATAAGTAATGTTAAAAAATATCTTCAACATGTTTGTAGCACCTACGGAAATTCAGTGGCAGTGCTGTTATAATGTGGTAAATATTGCATGTGGCACAGTTATCTGGTGTGTCAAAAGTAAATGCTGAAGAAATCGATGATTTAGTCAATGCATCAAATTTTCATTTGTCAGCGAATCAGAAGGGAGATGCAAATTAGTGTTACTTAACTTGACATTGAAGTGTCTGGGAATTCCTGAATCATTTTCCACTATATGTGTAATATGTGTACTTGTTCAGATGGTTTTAGGAACATGGGTTATCTTGCATATTTTAAAGTCAACCTGACTGAAGCACAAGTGCAGCGGCAATACAGTTTATTAATGATTCATGGAATTATGCATTGTTTCAGATAGAAGATGAATGGAATCATCAGTCACTACAAGTTATATTTTTCATGAAAATTAATTATTAAAACAAAGTTATTAAATTATGCTAATTCGACATGGACTATTTTTTTTTAACAGATTACATCTCAGGATTCTCTCAAAACATCATGCCTTAATTTCTGTTGTCATGGTTGAAAATCCTTCTAGGTGAAACTTGTTAAACAATGTTTTCAAGATTAATTAATTTAGATGGAATATGAATCATGTTAAGAACTAATTATAAACAGCTTGACTTCAGGGGACGAGAGCGGCTTATTGCTGGAATAGGAACAGAAGCATACAGCATGAAATCGCAGGAATTTACATATTGTGCATGGAAATGACTAGCCCTTTTTCATCTCCTCTTTTTTTCTTCTCTCTTTCTCTCCTTTATATGCTTACAAAAACAGCATAGTCCTATAGGTCAGGACCATTAACATTTGCTTCACCCTCATGTGAAAGCCAGTGGTAACAAACAATCAAATACCATTTGTGCTTTGCAAAATCAAATCATTAGATTAGAAATGATATCTAGCTGTCTCAGCCTCTTTCAGTGTGCAAATGTTCTCTGAACCAAAAGAGACATTTAAACTACTATGAGGGGGAAAAAAATCATCTTCACCACAACGATGCATGCTACACCAGCTTAGCATAACTTGTGACATCGAGTTAGCATTAAGCAGCTTTGATGTTTATGTGCAACGTCATGTTGCCATGTTAATGTTTGATGAGGAGTCGTATGCAGAAAGTTCTGTTCCTTGTCGTAGATCAGAAGCGCATGGCGCAGAAGCATACCGCTTTCACCAAAGATAAACAAACATCTTATCTCACAGTTGTGAGAGTCTGATCTCATAGATATCAAATTACCACATAAAATGTCATTTAATGCCACTACCTGGTTTTCTGTAGCACCCTTGTGGCCAGGGACGTCTATGAAGAGCCACTGAGTTTATTAAGTGATTGATTTTCATTTTCTGAGAGTAAGTGTTTACATTATGAAAAATCGACTTTTTGAGCTTCACATTATAGTATAATGTTATTCCTTCACCACACATGCACCCGAAGTGTTGCTTTCATTCTTTCATTTTTATTTGAGAAATCCTTTAATAGCCTGTGTCAGCCATTCCGGCGTGCGATTAGCAAACATCTGGTGGAACTGCACATCTGGAGGACTTATCATGCAAACAACTTCTCAATGCGATGCTGCTATGAAAGGCTGTAAACTGGCAAATGGAGAAACGTTTTTGTAACGACACCCTTTGTGAAGGCAGAGTGTCAAAAAGAGGAGGATCTTCATAAGGAGATAGAGGCCCAATTTCAAGGTGTTAAATTGGGCTTCTTAAATTTATTTTAAGATGTTTGATGTATACACCATTTTTATACCAGCTGAAGAATCAACTTGGTTGTGCTATAAAATGGAAAATACACCATATTTCTCCTTTAACCATCAATTCTCTATAATAAACTACCGTATTATTTTGGACAATAAAATGCAATAAAGCGTAATTGAAACGGCATTATGTAACATTTACATTTTGTGACAAATATTACAAAATGCTCTTAAAAAAAAAAAAAATGATAATGTAATGTGCCACATTATGCCAGAGCTTGTGCTCATCTTTAATATGCACACATTTCAAGGTTAGAAATTTTGGTCAATAAATGCCAAACATTTGGTCATTTAGTTAAAGAAGCACATGATGAAACAATGTAATGTAAATTGAACAAGAATTCTATGAAATCCAATTACTTCAATAGTTGGATAGTGTTCATCCCATTCCAGGCATGGTTTGTTCACTGGCAGAATAAACTAAAGATAGTTCTTTAGATCAACTTCTTTTAAACAAAAATCACCCTGAAGCGATCCTATTTTCAGCACCATGGAGAGCGTCACCTCATGTGACCTCAATAATACATGTAGGACATTCTGATTTGATGTCCTTGTTGTCCAGCTGTTACTGGAAGATTATCAACAGTACTGATAATGAATGAGTCATCCATGATTTTTTTTTTCTCAACAGATGATACAATTCTATCAATATTTTTGCAGAAAAGTCTCAATTCCCCCACATATACTCGCTGTACAATAACTACTGGCTGTGTTTCAAATAGCAAGTCTAATTCTGCGTTACTTACAAAAACAAGATAAAAGGAGAGAGAAAGAATTTTGACCAAAGAGAAGGTGGAACTCCCAAACAGTGAAAGGGTGTGGCATTTTTTTCCTCTTTTACCTTTTCACAGAAAACTAAAATCAATTACTTAATAAACCGCTGTGGATGTGCCTGGCCACGAAGGTGCCACAAAATTTCAGGCAGTGGCATGAAATGGCACCTTTTCACTGATCTCAATTCTGAGATCTTTTCTCACAGTTTCTTAAACTGAGAAATCTTTTCTCAAAATCACGAGATGAGTCTTTTTTTTTTTGAGAATGCAACGTGTATAATAGATTCTATAATGTTTTTTGCTTTTCTTGCTTTCTGGATGATTCCTCACCCTGTTCTGATACAATGTAAGCACTTTTATTCTTTATGGCAGAATGTATTAACAATTTTACTTTTGTTTTTGGAGTTTTTCATGCATTTATCCTGATGTAAGACCTACTTGCACTCATTTTTCAATTTTCTCTCTGAAGGAAATTCATATCGTGATGTTTTGTTATCAAGCCACTTGCATCAAATGTGTATTTTCACATATTCCCATTAGCTCTCTCTGTTCTCTGATGTTACATTAGTGAGAGTCTGGTTCTTTTTCCCTATTTCTTGTACTCTTATGCACATGGACATGGATCTTGTGTCCTTTCATGCTACTTAGTTGATTCTTCGTTCCATTTCTTTTGTGCACAATGACATTTATTTTTGCTCTAGTCCTTTCAATATGTGATGTTTTGCTCGTGTTTCCTTGATGCCATTTGTACATGTAGCATTTTCTTTAACTTTTGGCTCAGTTCTTTGTTCCTGAGTGGCAACCCATTACGGATTCCTCCTAATGGGCTGTGCCGTGTTGCAAGGAATGGTAAAACGCCTCCCCCCCAAAAAACGGCTGTTTACTATGTGCTGTTTGTGTGGGCAGATTTGTTGCATGTCCCGTTGGCTTTGCAATCCTTTAATGGTAGCAATAATATTCTGAACTCTGGCACTAAACAACTGTCAGCGAGGCCTTGTCCATTTTTGTAACCCTTTCAAAGGATTGTGAGCTGAATGATTCGATTACAAACACATCAAAATTAATCCACAGTTGAATGGTCCGCAGACTTCGTAAAATTAACTGTAGATTGTAGTTTTTAGGTCTTGAGATGACAAAAAAAAAGATTTTCCAAGGCATATTTACCATTCTCTCTTTTTTCATCATAAGAAATAGTTCCTTATCAATATTTTAGATAGTAAAAATAAGTTTTACTTGTCACCATTTTTTGGCTTTCCCTCCTTGTGGAGTGTGTCAAAATGACCTCTGGATGTCTGTCAAGTCAGCATTCTTTTTGCTTGTGTAGCTTACTGAGGCAGATTGAGGCTCAGGACACCTTTGCATGTGTTTTGAGTTCATTAGCTGACGAGGCTGTGATGAATAATGATCAGTATTACATTTTTCCAAAACACTAAATTTTGGGTTGTCATTATCAGTAAGCCGTGATTGTAAAAGTTTTGACAAACAAATGCTCAAAATATTTCACTGCATGTTTAATTTATATTATCTGAGTTTTACTGTGAGAAATAAGTGTCAAAGGAAATTAAATCCTTTCACAATATTCTAGTCTGTTTTTGATGCTGTTTGGATAAAAAAATATATTTTAAGTTGTTCACCTAGTTCTTGTCTTGAAAAGCCATTAAAGTTGTTTGTGTTTTTCAGTTCAACTTTAAAATAGAGAACATTTCAATTAACTTATTAACAGCCCAAACTTAGTTTATTGTTGTTGCAGCTGATAAGTTTCTGTAAACTTTCTTTTCTGTGAAAAAAAAGAAAGAGAGAAAGGAAGAAAGAAGAACACATCGGAACAAGATGGATTTATTAATTTTAGAGGGTTAGAAGTTTTTTCTTTTTTATATTTGAAGTACTGCGCTTTCATTTTTAATTTAATTGTTTTGAATTACCGTGAACCAGAAATTAAAATTCCCATGATGAACACACGAAAACATCCTCTTGGGCTCTGCCGGAAAAGGATCTCAGCATGAAATAGGAGACAGGAACAAATAGTTTGATTTGCTGATTAGCACTAAATGAGAGTATGATTGGTTTATTAACATGCTGATAAGAGGTGAAGAGCCTCTCCTACTGGGAAACAGAGCTCCAGTTGAGCTTGACTTGGCATCATCATAACCTCATGACTGAATAATATTGGGCAAATAACTGAATATTAGTGGACAAAGCTATCTTTAGTATTATCAATCTATTAAATTATACAATACAATCACACAACTTTACTTCTGGCAAATCAGTTAGCTTTGCATGACAGTTTTGCACATCGTCTTTTACAATATGAGTTGTATGGTTTCTGAAAAACTACTTTTGATGACTCATTTCAAAATTTATGTTCACATGTCTTTTTTAAAGACCAAAAAGGAAGGAAAAGAATATCTGGGCTAATAAATGTTCATTAATGCAAATCTCATGAACTGTCATATATGAAACAGCATATGATACTAATGACACCTTTGTGGAATTTGTTCATCATTTCTGATAGCTCCTTGTGTCTTTTGCACATGTGTGCAAACAATGCAAAGTAGTCTGGACTAAAGAGATAATTCTTTTTCCAAGCAAAGTGGAAGCAAAACTGGTAAAGTGCAATTTTTCTTCTTAATGTCATACATTTAATGTCTGCACAAGACAAACTCCCCTCAGCCTTTAAGGTTAATGTAGATTATCTAGGTCAAAGATTCTGATTAATAAGGTTTTCTGCTGCTACTTTAGGTATTGCATGACAGCCAGGGAGAAAGTTACCTAATTTTTTTCAAATCAGGCAGCATGAGGATAAGTCAGCTAGAAGGTCTCAGCTTAATTGGTCAGGCTACCTTGTGTGGAGTTTGCATGCATATGCCATGTTAATGGAAAAACAAATGTATGCTCAACCCTTCTCAGACTTCTTCTTCTAAGAAGTCTCAAATTGCTGATGGAGAAAAAATCTCCTTGTTTAATAGGGCTGGTCAAAAACCATCAATGCTTCATAATGTTCATATTTTTTGTGCGGTATCTGTACATTAAAAATGTTTTAAATCTGATTCAGGATCTATTTTGAGGTTGGGGAGCATATATTTTGTTTTAATTCAGCTTTAAATAGCCTCTTCTTACTTACTGCTAATGTGTTAAGCACAGGGATTTTAAGAAAATAGTAACCTTACCATTTTCTAAAAGCATTACTGTGGCCACTTTGTAACTATTGATAGAACAAAGGCATCTTCATTATCGCTTTTTTGCAAATTCACCCTATTAATGCTAGAAGTGTTCATCTTAGCCATCATTTCCCCGCTTGGGTTACTGTAAGTAACGCTTTTTCTCTGGTGATTTGACTACCACTCTTCTGATACTGTATTGCAGATGTGACTTACAGAAATTACTGGGCTTTTCATTTCTCCTTTATGTTTTACTGTCATAAATAGAAATAAAATCTGACAATTGCAATGGTATTTCTAAATAATATGACCCGTACCAAAATCTGCATTTTTGTATAAAAAGAGTTAAATTGTGAAACCCAGTAATCACATTCACACACCATTTTGTTCATCTTGGTTTAGTCTTCATTTCTCTGATTTTAACATGTCTGTATGTGTGAGACGTGCAGGGTTTTTACTTTACACCCAGAAGCTTAAGTCTTGTGATAATTTCCTAGGTATATAGAGACAAGTGGAACGAAGAGCTACTTATTCCACAGACTAATAAGTGCAGAGTAATTCTTGGATTCAAAGTCACACTTCTGCTCAGCCCTAAGCGTAGCAGTCTATCTGAAACCATGTTCCATATTCTGCTGACAGCTCTTCTTGCACTCTAAAAACTATAATCCATCATTAGTGATTGAGGCCTTCCATTTTAAATTGGTTCTTTTTTTTTCTCGAGGTAATAGCTTCTGTAACTGACAGCAAGTTCTTTGAAAAGTGTCACTTGAGAGCACCTTTGAAAACATTGGAATTGATAGGGACACACTGCCTATAAATTACTTTAATGCAAGTTATTACAAGCTGTTTTCTTTCCGTCTTTGTTTTCCAATCTCTGAAACTTTGTCCTCAAATGTAATTATACCTTGATTGTGCAGAAAGGCTCTTTGCGCAAACCTCATAGTTGTTCTCAATTGCAGTTGTATTTGCTTTTAAGAATAACTGGGCTGATTTTACTGTCTCCTTTGAACAAGGCAGTAAACAAAAGACGACAATCTAAATCTATGATCTGATTGAAGCACGCAACTAGAGATTAATGAATTTTGAAAGGTATTTAAATTTATTCTAAATTGCAAATGAAACCTTGTAGATCATTATAAAGTCAACGACTTGATTAAATCAGCTTCCTTGAGTAATCCCCCCCCACCCCCCCAACTGGTATCAGGGGATCAGAATTTGGTTGTTTTGTGTTACATTTTGAATTGAACTGGACTGCATTTAAATAGCTAAAAACTGAATGCAGAGTGTAGCACTTAAAATCCCACACTGCAAGTGGTCTGGTCATTTACAGTGCAAAATACGGACCATCCTTCATGCCTCAAAGTAACTGGATGTTGACAACTTAATTGCGAATCAACTGTTTGTGGAACAAATAACAAAGCTTTAGGTTCATGGAGAAAAGTGCTTTCACTTTAGGTCATATTTTAATATTAGTACAACAAGAAAGTGGCCATGTTGTATGTTTCAGTAAAAGTAAAACATTCGATTATTTTATGTTTCTATACCCTCAAGTGAATTTGTTCACAGATTTGAAGCGCTTCATTGAGCCTGAGTAAACAAAATTGTCTGTACTCGGATTTGACAAAATAGTTTGTGATTAGGTTGTCACCATCCATGCAATTTGAGGTGGCAATGGGGAAATAATTTGTCCTCTAATAACTTTATGATGAAACAGTGAGGCATCTTTGAGTTTTATGTCTGTAGTGTATTTGTTCATTTTTTCTTTAAAATGTATGAAACTGAATAGTAAACCTGAAGAATAAAACACACAGTTGGTGTTTGATAGTCATCAAAATACACACTTCTATTAAATTTAATTATAACAATGGAGGCGTCTAGGCATCATCTATCACTGTCATTATTTGGAAATTTTTCTACTTATGAAAAAAAGTTTAAGTTTACCAATTAGTTTTGTTCTGGTACACTTTCATAAGATGATTTTTACAGTGAGAGTCACATTTGTTGGATGTGGGGGAAAAAAAACCCTCAGTGAGAAAACAATGCCATAATATTAGAAACTTCTTGATTTTATCACAATTACAACCAGCCATGATTTGGCAAACCTAAAGATCTTTCAAACAATGAACAGCAGCTTTGTGTTTAATTTCTCCTTTTAAGTTGTTCTGAGTTTCACTTAAGTTCCCATTAGTAAAGTGTAACTTTATGTTAAAATATAACATTGGCACAAGGGCTCATTTAGCTGCTGGCCAGTAGGTTGAATAAGGGGTCATTTTCATCTCTTCTCTGTGGGCAGGATTTACTGCAGTTCTCTGACAGCTCACTGCTAAAAAAAAAAACCCTGCAGCATAGACTGAGATCTTTGGGTCATTAGGTCTTTCTTTTAGCAAATCGGTAAAAGATCTATCGGTACGGCTCGAGCCTCAGAGAAAATACCCACCCCCATAAAATTACATCTGTCATTATTCAAAACTATTCAGATACCACCTGAGCAAAAAAAGAAAAGAAAAGAAAAGAAAAAAAAACGATATCCACAAATTCCTGTTGGTCTATTGGCCAAGGATAAAACACTAAAGCTTCATCAGTAACATATATGATTTCTAAAAACCATTATCACCTGTGTGTGCTACTATCACCACTGCATATGCTTACCAAAGGACTATCAAGGAAAAAGAAGTCAAGTAAATATGCTCCCAATTCCCATTCTGTCCTTCAAGAATATAGTGGTAGATCTTAAATAGACAGGTGACCATGGAAAAAATAGCAATCTTAAGAAAAAAGATGGATGACTTTCATACAATCCTGCCGAGCATTCAGACTGGCCTTGAGATGTTCAGGATGGTAATAAGTGCCAGGTGGACATAGATTAATTACTGTAGTTGTGTCTAATGAGAATAAATATGTCAGACAAGGTTTTGTAATTTCTACTCCAATAAGTTTGGTGCACTCTCACTCCTCTGATTCCATTAATTTCATGTCACATCTTTCTCTGCCATCTTAATTTCACATTGAGGCAATGAGAGCCATATGTGCTTCTCCAAATAAGCTTTACATTTGTAAGGGTACAAAGTGAAAGCTTGTTTTCATGATGAGCAGCACGAAGGACTGTGAAGGACACACACCTGAGAACCGATAACGCAGGCGGAACAGGTGCACCCTAATTAATCACATTTTCTAAAACAGAAAGCACATTTCTGTCATTTTCTCATTCTTCACCCTCCACCACGTCTTAGTGTGAAACTGTTACAGAGAGATTTGGACCACCTATGTTGTTCCCAGGCAGCCAGAAGCTGCACCTTAATGTGCAAACCATATTTTAATATGGAACATATGGGAAGACTTAGAACCAGGCATGAATCTTTACTTTGTCACCTCACGGATCTGTGTACCCACAATTAAGCAACCCCCACAGACTACATCCTCCAGTAAGCAGGCCCTGGAGGGTCGTGCCCCTGGTGAGGCAGAAAGACTGAATACAGGTGCATGGAGGAGGATTTAATATGGGAAATATGGGTGCATTTAACATGGGGACAATATTTTGTTTCTGCTTTTTGTTTTATGCTCAAAGTCAGACTTTTTTTCTAACCTCCAGAGGATCAACACTCTTTGCCCCAACATCAGTAAAAACTCCCACCAAGCTCCCCTCATATGAAGGGCAGAAGATAGGCCAGGTTTTGTTCCACTTTTTCATGTTGTTCAGCGCATTGCATTAATTTCTACATATTTTTACATAGTTAACTTGAAAAAGAACAAACTTTCTGTGTCATGCCTTCCTTTTTTTTCCCATTTAAAAATTTATGCAATTTGCCTTCTGTAGATGCTTGCATGCTCCTGAGTTCCTGTGAACTGGACAAGGTCAAAGCTGCCATACCTGAAACAGCCTTTCCCTCCTACTGTTTGAATGACCCTTTGTCTCACCGCTCACACATCAAAATAACTCCTGCTGCACTGAAAACGTCCCTGATGGATGAGTTCCTGAGTCTGGGATGACTTTGTTGTACACAGGGCAAGTTTAAAGAGTAATTAAACTGTCTTTTTGTACATGTACTCCTCTGTGTATGTACATCAGCTTAGCAAAAAGGTGAGGTTTGTAACAATCTATCAAAAATGATAGTAACAGAAATTAGCAGGTAGAGTCTCCTGTGTTAACTCTCCTTTTCGCACAAATAAAGTAACAGGCTCTCTAACCCCTTGGGAGAGACTAACCTAGTTTTCAAGATATAAATTTAAAATCTGTCCATTTCCATTGAAAGCTGAAGGACTGGGCCCTTTGCAAGTTTTTGAACTTGCAAAGGGCAAGTAAAAGAACTTACATATTTTTCTTATAGAGAAAAAAAACAAAACAAAAGAAAACATAAATTGGAATATTGTGTAAAAGTGCAATATTTTGTCAGAATCAAAGAGTCTTATATTCCAACCCTTTGTGAATATTATGGCTTACAGACAATTTATACCAAAAACTCTGTGTTAGAACACAGTGAAAAAGGCCATTAATGAAAACACATGGTGTCATACCCTAATTAATTAACCCAAAATACATGCAAAGCTTTACTAAGCCTTTAACAATTTCTCACTCTTAGTGTAAGCACTACCTTTGGACTGCACTATAATAGAGAATACTGCTGACTTGACAGATGTCCAGAAGACATCTGTCAAGCAACATGAGGCCATATATACTTTAAAGTATGATGCTGTGCCTTTTACTGGCAAATGCTACAAAATATCAAATTTCCTCTGCAGCTCAGATAATCTCATACAGTAGCAGTGAAAAGAAAATGTGAGGCAGATTCAGCAAAAAATATTTTTTAAAGCTACTGAAGACATGCAGAAAAGGAAATGAAAGAGTTTCTAAAAAACCTGGATACACCTCAGGAGAAACAGTTATTGTGGAAAGAGATGAATACTGATGCAACGCAAAGCATCAATATTGGGGAAGGAGGCAAAAAAAAGTCAATCAAAGCAGAAGTTTATATTATATTCGATGCCAGCTTAGCAAGAGCGGATGTCATGTGACCAATTTAACAATCTGAGAATTTTATTTCAACAAAGTTGTTGAGGTGTATCTCAGAAGGACGAGAATAACAACAAAACAGAAAGCATCGCAAATACTAAATAATTATATGACTATCCCACTGTGTTAAAACAATCATGTTACTTTACATCTTAGTGAATTTACACACAATTCATATAGAGAAAGAACAATTAAACATGCTGTAAATCTTAACGAAAGCTTGTATTTTGCTCTACTCTTTCAAGGTACTTCAGTGTGTTCTTCTATTTTATGAACATGCTGCAATTTAAACAACATACCTCACTGTATAGTCTCTATATAAAATGAAAAATGAACCATTTCAAGAGGCAGGCGGTGATTAGTCACTGTATTTTTGTGCCTGAGATCAGCAGGCTCTGTATACCAGAGCAATATGCCTCCATGATTAATTTGCTCTGAGGCTGTCTTTATAGTTTTGTTTGTTCCTTGTGAAGTGTTCTGCAGCAAACTGGGCTTACCTGTTCAGAAGAGTGGATGTGCACAAGAAAATAAACACTTTTCTTTTTTATTTTATTTTTTTTCAAATGTATTAAAAAACAATATATATATAAATATATAAAATCACATAAGTAAATGTATTCTCAGACTTTGCTTTATACTTTGTTGATCCACCTTTATCAGTTTTTGCCCATCGTTCTTTTTTCCAGTTTCATCATGTTGAAACCCAGAGGCATCTGAGCAGCCATTTTCCAATCCCGGCTGCTTCAAGTCTGGACTCTGGCTTGGCCACTCCAGGACGTTTGTAATGTCCTTCTGAAGCCACTACTTTGAGATCTTGGCCATGTGCTCTGGATCTTTGAAAAAGGAATCGTGTGAACTAGTATGAGATCAAGAGCCCTCTTGAGCAGGTTTTCAACCACGATGTTGAAAACCTCGTGGATGTTGAAAACCTGAACTTCTGGCATTTCTCTATGGGAATTTCTATCTTTCAACTACAAAGAGAAGAAATGCAGTTTGACATGATAAAGAGAGGAAATGTAATATCGCTTCTTTTGCACTACTGCTGAAATGATCTACAGTCTTCCTTCCTTTTGCTCCTGGTGGTACAGCCAATCATTGTCAAGGAAAATTAATGCCTCTTCTGAATAAGCTGCCTTGCAAGCATCACCTAGGAGTGTCAAGTAGCATTATGCATTTGTATTAAAATGCATCTTTCCAAGTTGCATTTTGTTTAGAATTTTTTTTAGACATGCTCTGAAAACCTTTGTAAATAGGTGTATTTTCCAAGAATAATTTGGAGTCATGTTCCTCTGAAAAAGCCACAAAAATTGTGAATATGAAAATGTTGACTTGCAAATAGACAGGAGTTTGTTGTACATTTATAATTATGCTTACACAACTTATTCATAACTCTGCTTGCTCAAATCTCTGGTGCTGTAGATGTACTAAAACATTTATTCAACTGTCTTTTTTTTTTTTTTTTTTAATATAAAACGGCTTCGATCAAGTCATCTGGACTTCATGGTAATAGAGCACATAAACACAGCTGCAGTAGTGGATATTGTGATCCCAAGTGACAGCAACATCAAGTAGAAGGAACATGAAAAGCTTGAGAAATACCAAAGGGTCAAAGAGGAAATAGAGCAGTTATGCAGAGTCAAAGTGGTGCCATCGGTCAGCTGTGCGCTTCGGGGATGTGACCCTGAAACTGTAGGTGTGGCTGCAGCAGATTCCAGGAGCAACCTCTCAGACCTCTGTCCAGAAGGACACAGAAATACGTTCAGATAGTAGCCGTGCTATGTGGCTTATGTCCTCAGTATGTTTTCTTTTTTGCTGATTATATTGGTTTATTTAATTGTATTTATGTTTGCCCCAAACTCTGATGTGAATATGAATAAATCATTATGGCCTGATTGTGTACTATGCTTCCTTTGTGATTGAGCAGCTTGAAGCTATTTAATAAATAATTCCTTTTTTCATTTTTTTCATCTGCATGTTCTGAACTATGATTAATATTTTCTATGCTAACATTTTTATCCCCAGTTATTGGCACAGCAAATTCAGCAACAAATGTCAGTAAAGCAAATAAACAAATATGGACCCTCACCTACAAAGAGAATATAGTCCTTGTCATTTGTTTTACAGGGAAATGGGAGCAGCATAAAATACATTTTAAGACGGTTTGAAGGGTTTTTCTAATGTAATGTAATGAAAGCTGTGAAAGAACCACTGCCCAACAGCTTGTACAACTGCTGACTGCAGAGGGGACTGAACTAAAACTAATAGACAGGCACTGTGAGTGAAAGTGGCATTGAGTTTCCAGGTTAGTCAAGAGAGGTGCTAACTCAAGTGCTTTTTTAAATTTGCATATCCCCAAGAGTCAAGAAAGATTCTACCTTTTCTATTGCACAGGGTCAGCGAGGGTCAGCGTCCTGCAGCTTTTAAAAGTACCTCTGCTGCAACACGCCTGAAAGTAGTTAGAGGGACTCTGGGGTACTTGTCTACATACGAAGGAGGTGATTCAGTCATTTGATTGCAGTGTGTTGGACCAGTTGCACATCTAAATAATGCGGGACAGTAGCCCTCAAGGACTGGAGTTTGACACTCCTGATCTACAGCAGGTCTTCTATCATAATATTTGATATACTACAGTTTGCCACAGTTGACAAGTTGACAAATTATCCTAACTGTAGCATCTGAACTCCACAACTCATTCTACCAGGGCCTGCAATGAGTTTGCCAACTTCTTTAAAGGGAATAAAAAAATAAAAAAAAGAGTAGGTTATTTGGCAAATCAACATCAAATCCAGCACCAATGTTATACCCAAGCATAATAAATGTAGAGAAAATGCTGACTACAAGACTTGAGAGAAAACAAACGTGAGAATTCTTTGTCTTGTTCTGTTGCAGTGCTTGACTGGTGAGAGTATGGAGTGAAGCTCTGAGAAGATTATTTGAGGAGAAGCAGCTGTGACATCAAGGTTCCCATGGATCGGAAATTCATGCCTGCAAGACCACTGAGGTAGAAAGTTAGACAAGGGAGACAAAGAGATAGAAGGAAACGAAAAACAGAGAGGAAAGTAAGAGAAACACCTGCCAGTGCAAAGCAAGAAATCTTTTAGACAAGTTAAAATTGCAAGGCAACGTGAGGCAAGGCAAGGTAATTTTATAGGAAAATCATTTTTTCAACAACAGAGCAATTGGAAGTGCTTTACGTGATTAAAAGGGGGAAAAAACAAACAAATAAGTAAACAAATATTACATTGTAGTGGTGAAGAAAAAGGAAGCAATGACAGGTTGAAAATTGTAGTAGTGTATGGTTGCTCATTACTCGTTATTCACAGGTGGACATTTTCATTATGATAGACATAAAACACTTGCATTTGTATTGTTCCCTTTTATTCTTCCATCAGAAATGTAAACATGTTGCGTTATCTACATACAGAACTGGAATGATGTGCTTTTGTAAGATGAGTCCAAACCTAAGAAAAAAATGCTCCATACTCTCTACTGACAATTAATATGTTAAAACGATGGAGGGTCACTAATGTTATGGGGTTGTTCTTCTACTAATGGCTTTATTAGTGCATGCAAAAAAGGCAAAATGCCACAGCTGCAAGAGGTCAAAAAATAACCACTGTGCTTGTTACTCTATCAAACATGCTTGAGTTCAGACAAAAAAAACCCAAACAAATAAAACATATTTTTGCATCACGAACTAGAAATACATTTTCAGAAAAAGGTCAGAGATGAAAATATTTCTTCCTACAGCATTTTAAGGAATAGAAACACTTTTGTTTGAAGTTGAGTTGTTGGTTTGACATATCAAAAGAGGCCTTCTGTCATATTTGAATTGTGTGCAGCAAATACATTCCTCAAGCACATTTGTTTCTTTTTATTTGAGTCAGAGATTCACATTTTTTGCTTTCTAGAGTGAATGCAAGAACTCCTAAAAATTGACCTTTGCTATTTTGTCTTAACAGACAAAACATTGACCATTTGTAGCACATTTTTTGAATTGATGTGTGAATAACATCTTGGCCCAGATGCAAGAAAATGTCTCCTTTCCTTTTTTTATGCTCTAACTACTTCTTTGAACTCCTTTTATTTGTACAGTTTGGGGGGATTATTCAACTTTGGATGAAAGAGGGAATCATTCTTCTCCCCTCCCCGATGGGTCTACATTCCCTCCTCTATTTCCAACCTTCTAATCTCATCCGCTCTCTCACTTTCCTCCGATTCTACCCTCTTCCTTTTTTTCCCCCTTCTTCATTACTTTCCCATCCCATCCTCTATTTCTGCAGTCCTCACCTCCCTCTTATCCCCTTTTCTACTTGATTATTTTTCGTCTCCCTGTATCTTCCTTCCTCAGCTCTTCTTCTTTCCATCTGTGTCTCCTGTTATTTGCTCTCTAGCCTTTAGTCTCTGTTTTCTATCTGCAGCTCCCCACCTTTGCTGCATTTAACTTCATCCACTACTAGTTTTCTCCACAGCTAGTAATATATATTTTTTTCATTTCTATCCTTCCTTTCCACTTGTTACAACTCTCCTTGATATTTTCTCCTATTTTGACCATTACTCCTAGAGTTCCTCTCATCCAACTCACTTTGCCAGGGTGTCATGTTTCGAAGTTGAACAGCTAAACATTACCGAAGCAATAGAATCTGCCCTGTTTATCCAACCTCTCTGCTAATTTATTCATTTGCTTATGCCCCCTTTCACCATACTTTGCATTCCTCCATTTTTCCAACTTTGCTTAGTGTCTAACCCACTCATCCAACCCAAGCTTTCTTGCCAACACACACCCATTTAAGCACACACAAGCTCTGATTGCGACCTGGCGGAGCGTTAAATTACAGCCTCACCAACACTGCTGTGAGGGAATCTCTCTGTGTTCTGCTTGCCGTTTCTTATCCTTTTTCTCCCTCACTCCTTGTTTTCCCTTCTTCCACTTCTCTATCTTCACTGATCATTCTCTCCACTCTAACTCCCACTTTTCTCTCACCTGTTGTTTTCTGCTTTATAATTACTTCCTTATAAAAAAAAAATCTGTTTTTATCATTGTGTGGCTCTTGTAATTTTTTAATCTACATGTTTTGCTCTATTTCTTGACTTTGCACAACATGCCTGTCCTGCTTCTTCTCATTATTGCGAGTCCCCGCCCCCTTTTCATTTTTTTTCTCCTTTTCGTCTTTGATGACAAGAAAACAGACCGTGTAGCTATGCTCATTCCTGTCAATACTCTTTCCATCCTGCCTCTGATAATCATACCTCTCATTTTTTTCCGGTTCCCTTTCTCTTTTTCCCAAATCCATCTTCTTTATTTCCCTAATTCTCCATTCAGTCGCTCTCCTATGTTTCTCATCATGATTCTCCTCACTAAGTCCCTTCCATCTCACCCTTCTCCCCCCAGCACTCATTATCATTTGTGTGTCTGTGTCAGGTTTCATCCTGTCAGTGAAAGGTCAGCAGCAGGGATTTCCCTGGGCATCACAGCTAGCAGCTTTAGCACTCTGCACCACCAGCCTTATGCTGCATATTAACAATAGTGCCAGAAGCCATACCCTAAAATGCCACCAGCCAGCATATTAAATAGGTACCAAGTAGCCCCAAGCTCAAGTAACAAAAGCCTTTAACAGCATAGGTTAAAGACTAGTGGCTTTAGCTGTTATTATCATTAGCTGACGGCTACACAATAGCTTAATGGCAGTAGTCCTTTTTTTCTAGATATTTCAAAGACCAGCAGTTGTCATAAGCAAGGTGTTGAGCACTGAGCCAGGTCACACAACTTTCATGGCTAAAAAATTATCATGCTGTCCATTTTTTGAGGATGAAATCCAACAGATCACCAGGAGAGAGTAAGATTTCTCTTAGGTGTAGAATGGAGGGAGAGTAGGCGCTTTTTCAAATGACCCGAGGAAGCGTGCAGATCTTAAAACAATATACCTCTGACTCTTCTTGAAGTGTACAAGCATACAGACGTCTACTAATCCTGGCCTTAGAAATGAACCTCATAGCATGTGTGCTTTGTTTGTTTTTTTGTCTCTGGCATCTCTCACATTTGATAAATGTTTCTGTCTTCTGTTTTTTCATGTGCTCCCAGAGGAAATGTAAAAAAGAGGTTTTAAGTATTGAGACATTTGAAATGAGCTGCTTTGAAAACCTTTTTTATTTAGTCTTCTACTCTGGGTATCTTGTTTGCATTGTTCAATGAGCGTTTTTTTTTTTTTATTTATTTATTTTTTACATGAGCTCTATATTTTACATTTAAAATAGCATTCTGTTCTGTGAATTAGGGAAGGAAGAGCTTTTCATTTGGACAAAGGTTTTGTTGCTGTGATGTTGGGATCTGATCAATAGCATAAATCAAAGATGACACTTGTGCTGTGATATCAGGTACTTTGCGAAGCATAATGACTGGGAAAAAAATAAAGTCAGAAGCGAATGAATCTGCGAGACATTTTATCCCACCTGATGTTCTATTTCCTTTTCTCTGCTGTGTAAAATCTATTCAACCCCCCATGGTTGCCTGGCACCATATCAAGGTGTTTTTAGAGACTAAGTCTGGCACACAAAGCGCAGCTCCTAAGCTTTCAGTTTTGAGCGTATACATGAAACGTCTGCATGACAGGTATGACCTGTAAATGAGCCTAACTCTCATATCTCCATCTATTCTGCTTAATCTTTGCAGAGCTGCAGTGGGGAGGTAATGGTGGTGGTGGTGTGAGGCAAGGTCTGTTTCCAAAGGTAAAAAGTGAAGTACAACCTGTTCAAATCCCAAGTGAGGCTTTTTGCAGAACCTGTTGGGTCACACTCACCCAAATGTTTGACACATACACAAAACAAAACCAGACAACAAGTTCTGCAATGTTCTGACTTTACAGCAGTGCTTACCTGTCAAAATGAATCAATTTCAGTGTCAACAAGGTGAAGCTACACTCATTTTGCATGGACAAAAGCTTTTCTTTCCTCACTCGATGAAATGACACAGCTTAACATTTACAGTTTAGCTTTTTTTTATTCAAATAATAGTTCCTGCAATCATTTATCAGTGCTGCAGAGTTACAGACATCCAACAAAACTATGAACAGCTAAGTCAAGTTATTATTATTATTGTTATTATATTTTATGTATTTCTTTTGCATTCAAATCTTTAACTAGTTTTTAGGGTGTCAGCAGATCATGACTGAAGTTGTTAGGTAGAATATAATATACTGTTATAATATAATAGACTGTTATGTCTGAAGTTCTACATCTGGTCAATATAATAATTATAATTAAAAGCTGCACAGAGCAGTTCATGAGTGGGTACTCTTTGGTCTTCTTTCCACAGTCCAGAACCATGTTCAATAACTTGCTCTTTTCAAATTACCTTTAAGTTCAAGTATGTGTGTGTGTGTGTGCACTTATGGTATTGTGCACATAGTGTCATTTTATAGTACATCAGTAAGCAAAAATGCTGTATATGTCAATAATAACATGAAAGAAATTTGATTTTACAATTTGACACATTGGAGTTGGCCTGTTAAGGAGCTCTTGCGTTGACCTTTCTGACTCTCTGTCTTCAGCAGGTCATCAGGTTATGACCTCTAGCTTTTGCCGCCGGAGCATTTTATAGCTGAGCTGTAAAGAATTTAAATTGTGATTTTATTTTTGTTTTCATGTCTAATAATCTAAATCATGTCTAAGAGCTAAGTCAAAAACATACTTCACACCCAGCAAGAACAAAAAAATGTAGCTCAAAAAATTTGCACAAGGACACAACATAAGTTTAAATTGTTCTTCTACTTGTAATATGTTGATTAATCCTCATAACATATTTATTTTGTCTACAGCTGGTTTAGTTGCAGTTGCTGGGATGTAGTGCCATTAGCATATCGCCTGTTTGTTTTCGGCTTATCTTTTTTTCATTTAGGCTTTGTAATGGGGACAACAGCTTTATATTAAGGCCGTCAACATCTATAAAAAGGCTTATCAACAACATAAAAGGCATGCGGCAGTATGCCACTTACCCCTACACATAATATATGTACACACTAATGTTTATTTACACATTAAGAAAATAAGGTTGATTAATGTATATTGAATCCCTTCCCCTCCCCCCCTTCTCTTCACACACACATCAATACTTATCGAGCTCTTGCCTTTCCAAGGAAATATTGAAACTATTTTCTCTGCAAGGTACATAAAGATTGTGCCAAAAATGTATGCCAAAATTGTGAGGCAAACTATAGAATCAACGTGATCGTGACTCAAATGTTGAGACTAGGCAAGTTATTTACTCACTACTTTCACATAACCCTTAAAACTGAAAGGGAAATTGTTGATTAATTTGACTAATAACGAATGTACCACTTGAGAATACTCGGAGAGCAATGCATGTTTTATTTCCAGATGCTCAGTTGATTCTTTATAAGCATTATAACATATTGTATTATATAGATAAAGCCAATGCAACTGAAAAACTCACATTCTCTATTATGACTTGGCAAAACATTGTGAATCACACATGACAGATAAAGGCGCTAATAAATATGAAAGCAAGTAAAAAAACAACATAAAGTAAACAGAATGAAAAAAATTATGTATGTAGGTGCACAGTATGTCGACTATAATATATATTAAACAGCCATCAAATGTAGCACTACTTGGTATGGAAGTCTGTTTTTGGGTATGCTTTGAAAAAGAAATGACAGATGGACAGACAGAGGGATGGATTTAAAAAATATGCATGCCTGTGAGCTGGCAAAGGTCCAGAATGCATAACTCAGAAAATCTTTCTGAAGAGAGTTTAAGTGCTTGTTGACTTCACATATTCAAAGGCTTAGTTGAAAAAAATATATATTTTTCAAAGTTAGTTTTTCACTTTTTTGAAGGCCAACAGCTTCTAAATAGGCAAATGTCCACACTGACAGAACAATATGCCCCTGCAGGAACAGAGTTGATCTCTGTCACTTAGTGGCCAGGAACTTGCAGAGTATTACTTTGAAAACTGCTAAAAGATGCTTTCATGTTATAATTTAGATTACCAAATGAAATTAAGTTGATGTGGCTCTGAAACAGTGATGCAATGTAAGTGCACTTAGGAATATTATAATGGAATAGAAGTGGTTAAGCATCATAGTGGTGATCCAAAGTCCCGGCCGGAGGACCCTTGCCAAGTGTCCTTCCCTGTCTCACAACCATATTTCCTTTCTGACAACTGTCAAATAAAGGCCACTAGGGCTGACAAAACCTTTTTTTTAAACAGAATATCCTTTAAAGCTATTAAAAATGTAATGTGTAACACCCTCCATAGACCTGCTAAATATTGTCAGATGATCTCAAGGCTCTCCACTGCCATTCAAGCAGTACTGGACTGTGACAAATTTGGAAAACCACAATTTAGTGTGCAAGAAAGCATGACCGTGCTTCCCTCTTAGTGTTTGGCAAATCTGCTTTCCCAACCTTCCTGCAACAGAGCTACCACCAGTGGCATCCCCTCTGGCCTCTGAGGTTTCCTCACAGCCTACACAATTTGATCCTCCTTTTCTTGCTCATTATTATATTTGATAGCATACATTTTGCTTTAAAAATGCTCAGCTTCTTTTGTTCCCTCAGCAATTAGTTTATGCATGTAGTGTCTAATGTTAATCCTCAACTTCCTGTGTGCATTTCTCCACAGTTGGCAGCTCAGCGTAAACTGATTTCACTGTTGTGGACAATGTTGCTGCAATAACTGCGGTTGTACACAGGCCACACATTATGTCAGAGCTGTTTCAGATATTGTGCCACCATGCAGTCTATTGCAAATGATAAAGAAAAGCCATTTTGAAAGCTTTCAGTGAGATCATGGTGATTAACCATCAAATCTGTATTATTGTAAATTAATAATCTGCAAATTATCTAAGATCTTGAAAATATCATGCATGTAGGCTAATATTTTTTTTTTCTTACTTCCATGTAAGTGGTCTAACATGCTTTTTGTAAAAGTTTTAGAATACAAAAGTTGGCACTAAAGTCAATTCTAAGATTGTTCAGCAAGACCTTTTTCCTGACACTTTTTCAAAATTATGTCATTCTGAGGAGATTCATTCAGCAATTCAAATTGTATTATTTATCTTAACTATCAAAAACAGTTGAGCACACGAAAGGAATTTAAATTATGTACATTTATATTCACTGTGATAGAGAGCGTTGGAGCACGCGTTGAGAAGTGTTTAAACTCTCAGTTCTATAAAGAGTGACCCCAGAGCATAAAATATTTCAGCAAAGCAAAAATATTTAATTTGCAACGAGCTGAGACAGCAGGAACAGCTACCAGAGGGCTAAAGCACTGGCCTCAAAAATAATACAATATTGTGAAGTTCCTCACTTATGGCATGATGAGTGAGAGGAGGAGAATTCTTGAAACAGTGGAAATTTAAGGTATCCAAACATGTAATGAAGATCCTGGCTGTCTAAGGAAAACTACACAGAGGGGTTAAACTTCATGTCACGGTGTGGGATAAAACAAGATCTGTACATTATGTGGATCCCACCTGGACTGAGAGAATAAAGTAAAAGGAGAAAAAAGCAAGGAAGAGCAGTGCAGAGAGTTTATGGTTCATTAACACATAAGAAAAACAGGCTCTTGATTTACACTGATTAACTTAGTTCTTCTGGAAGGTGAGCACTGAATATATCATTTGAATATCTGCCATGGCGCGTTCCTTATAACTTGTAAATCAATAAACAAAATCTATTTTAAATTTTTACTTGTAGGACTCAACTTTCAACTTAAGCTTTTTTCTGAACAGTCCAGCAATGGGACCATAACGATTCAGAAAGGAGCAGCATTCATTGAAGGGTAAATTATGTGTGGATGAAAACAACACTGAGAGAAAAAAGGAAGAAAACCAGAAAGAAATGCTGAAAATGATGTTAAAATATTATCTTACAACAATCTGCTGACATACGTAAAAAAAAAAAAAAAAAATACTATTGATTCAAATTTGCTTTGTTTTTGATTCATTATCAATTTCATACAATCCATCTTTTCCTCTTTTTCTCAATTCAAGTTGTTGGTGTTTACTTCTCAGCCCTCATTTGTTCTGAACGTCTGCTTATTTCATCCTCATACTTATTCATCCTCACCTTCACATAAAAACACACACACATGGTCAAACAGGGCAGTATAGCAGATGCAGTTGACGTTCTGCACCAGCGGAGCATAACAGCGTAGTTAGTCTTGCTTGGCATGAAACAGAATGCCTCAACACAGAGCCCAACAGAGCACAGCAAGGTTGAGGGCTTTGTTGAGCAGAAGGGGCGTCTCACACGCTTGTTATGTTGAATGTAGGGCTGGGATTTTAATGCATTAATTTCCATTAATTACTTGGATTTTAATGCATTAAAAATGTGTAAGCTATTAAAGCTACAGTATGTAACTTCTATAAACAACATGCTTTTTTTTACACATTTTAAAACCATCACTACGTCATAATAGTATAAGAGGTGATTAATCTGGGAAAAAATGAAGCTGTTCTGTCTTCTCCCTGTGGTCTTACTGCCATCTGCAGAAATACACCACTCTGTCAAAAACAACCAATCAAAGCCAGAAGGAAGATATTAGTGTCATCAGTCATGCTCTTGTATGTGTGATGAACACGTACATGTTATTAACATGTTATAACAGCAGTTATTACATGCTAGCAGTCGTAGCTAGCAGCTGCACCTGCTAGTTGTAGCAGTGATTTTGGGCCACCTTTTCTGTTGAGGTTGTCCTGCTTTCTCTGTGTGTGTTTGCTTTGTCTTCTTTAATTTTCAGTCATTGTCAGCAGTTGGCCTCTTACACTGAGGGGGGATATGTTGAGGTTTCTAATCTTTCTATTGTTGCCAGAACCAGTTTCCCTCTAAAGTCCTTGACTCAGAGCAAACAGTTGGGTTGTCTTTGGTAGCAAAGTTCTTTTTTTATCATCTTGAATAATGAACTGAATTTCTAACTTAGGTTGAATAGGAATACATGCATTTCAATATGAATCTATCTTAATTATTGGACTTAATTAACGACATATTTCTGTAAAATTGGACCTATTTGTGTGTTAAGGTGCCATTAAAACATTTGTTGAGAATTTGTGCTACAATATATAAATAAACAGAATCGAATCGACTAAATCCCTAACAAATCTGGAAGCTTACAGTCAGTAGCAAAGAGTTTAAAAAAACATAAACTCAGGTTTCGTCAACTACTCTGAATGCAAGTAATTCAGAATCCTCATGTCCTTCAATGACCTGCTATGCTACTTCTGTGTTCATGCCAAACACACACACACACACACACACACACACTCAAAAAAAGAAATTCTCCTCAAACCCACTTCTGACATGAAGAAAATATCAGTGCTGATAAGAACCAGTCAACATATTTTTAGTTGCAGTGTTTTTCTAAAGTCTTTTGTCACAGCATGCTGGCAATCTTTCACTGAATCATCACTTTCTAATTTAGGACGCAACACATCTGCTACCAATTAGCGGGACTGATTGAATTTGGGTTTAGCAGGAACATAAAGCATGCACAAAAAACAGCACACTCACATTTTAGAGTTTCAGTGAGAAAACAAAGAAAATTAAAGAAAATTATGACACTGAGACAAAAGGCAAATAATGCAATTTATTAAGTTAAACTTCATCATAAAGTCCATCACAGTTCAGAATTGATTCTGTTTTCTTGTTTCCTAAGCTTTTAATGAAATGTTTATATTTGCTCTGCTCCAAAATTATTTTAACATTTTTTGACACTCCTAAAAGTTAGTGTCAAAATAATCTAAGGTTATTTGTCACATAATGAAGATTATAGTTCAACAATGAAATAATACAGTTTAAAGAAGTAGGAGTGCATAATGTTAGTTATGTAAATGTATTTGAGCAGTGTTAAGGAAAAAGGGGATGTCTGAAGTAAGTCTCTGTGATTTAAATAATGATTTGATCAAAATGAAAAAGGTTAAAATGTTGTAAGGACGTTAGGGATTATGGACCAGAAAGCAACAGGAAGATCTTGCAAAGATGTACAGAGCAGTTCTATTATGAGACAAACAGGAACTCAGGATGAGGTAAAATGGGGAAGCAAGTTCATTTTCAAGGCAACAGGCCCATAATTAAAGATCTGTACTATTTATAAAGAGACACAGGAACGGGAATCTTCACAAAATGACCAAGAATGAGTTAAGATTCCAGTTGAAGAAATTGTCATAGATTTAAATAAATATATATGGGACTATTTGTTGTTGTTCCCTCAAAGAATCTTCATTTTTGCATCAGAAGCTGAGTTTGTAAAAGGTCTTGTAAGAACACAGCAGGGTTTTGAGAGAAGAAGAAGCCTCAGCTGGACAGCAGTTCTGCATCTTTGTGGGGTCAATCCGTGGGTCAAGGGTTGAGGCTTCTGAATTTGGATTTATTCTCAAGACTGGTGTTCACACTGGGATAACTCTTTTTGCTGGATCTAATAACTTCCATGGGTCATGTGGAGGACAAGTTCAAGGACTTACGCTGGATTATAGGGATAACACCTACCAGTCAGGAGATTAACAAGATTTACATCCAGTGCTCAAATGGATTATTGCAGGACAGGTTTGCCAAAATGGCATGAATCCTTCTTTCTGCCTCCTTTTATGTTTATTACATCAAAAGTCTCAGTCAGAGAGTTGGAGAAAGATAAACATAATTTATCTTTATTTTTAAATGCAAAGTAAAGTAAATCATTTACTTTTTCAGAGATGCTAAAGTTTTAATTGTGGTGTACTTGCTAAGTTTTGTAAAACTAAAGAGCAATCTGAATTTTATTTTGAATTTGTGGACCTTAAAATTATTTAGTTTTTCCACTTTTAACGGCTATTCAAAAGTAATAGCATATCTTGGTGCTTGTATTTGACGTTTGTGGAAGATTTTAATTGGTTACTTTTGGCCAGAATTCTTAAAAACTGCTGTCCAAGTTTCTGAAATGAATCCAGCCTGTAAGTGCAAGTTGTCAATTTGAGAGGATGCTGCCTTGTATGGGGGTTTCTGATCGGCTCCAGGCTATTAGGTCAAGCCAGAGCATCAGCTGAAACAGGGTGTGGCTTTTGGGCAGGAGCCATTTATTGATGGATGAGTTCTTCTTGACATACCAGCTTAAAAATATTTACAGACTGTTCGAACAGAGAGTTGCTTTAACCTGTGAAGTATACGATGACAACAGGCATGTTGGTTACTTTTCATTTACAGTTAGTATATTTCAGGTGAAGTAGGTAAATTAATAACATACATGTTGAAATGTTTCATTGGCTTCCATATGCTGTAAGTTTAGTGTTTCACCTTTTACTTTTGTGAACTCAGATTTCACCCCGGGAGAAACTTTTAAGTTTCAAGCATACAGAGTGAGTTTACCACAACCCTTATCTGTTGCTGGTGCTCAGCTTATGTCTATGTTGTCTCTTCTGGTGTTATCTGAAACACACATACACACCCTTGGGTTTTTGTTCTAAATGAGAACTTAATCTTGATACTAACAATCTGGAAAAAAAAAAAACACTTACGCGCACATCTTGTTATCTTCCTGAGTGCTTTCACTGCTTTGATGTTGACTATCTTCCACAAAATTGTATACACCTTTCCCAAACAAACAGATAAACAAGAACCTCCCCAGAGTAAACTATGTGAAATCAAGAGTCTTACTCATATTTGCTCATGCAACAGAGTGATACAAAACCTCCAAAGTGATCTGCACTATTATTGGTCCACAACTTATCATGGTGGGATGAAGAATAACTAACAAAGGTAAGAGATGAAAAAGGTTACTTTTGGGCTTGTGACAAATTTCAGGATTTCAATTAGAAAGTAATTTTTCAAAATGTAAATACTGACTTTTGAACCTGTTCTCCAAAAATAATTATTTATAATTTAGATTCTTCATTTTTGACATTATTTACTTTCCTTCTTGCTGTTATCTGTATTTAAGTAGTGATCTTGTATGGTTAAACTCATTTTCAGTCAAAATGTGCAGTTAGTATTTTTGTCCTTAAATCAGTACTTGGGGAAAATCACAAAACAGAATAACGGGACAAATAAAACGCTAAGTCACCATAACTACACACTAAACACAAACTGAGAACTCTTAACTAAAGGGACAATTGCAAATAAAAATCATAGAACCATGGCATAGCTTTGGCTAACAAAAATCTAAATGGATGAAACCTCCACCTGGTTGCTCCTCTGCACAGACATAAAGCTTATTACACATATTAGCTTTATGTCTCTTAAAAACTGCCCTCCAGTTTGACTTCTAATAGACATACAGAGCATATTTGATGCAATGATGATCAACTAATGGGCCATGACTTTTACTCCCGTTTTGCCAGTTGTCTTATTAGTGGTGGTTTGGCTTTCCAGGACTTCAGTCAGCTTTTGTGGACAAAGTGAGAGAGGCAAATCGATGATGCATCACATCTGCACTAATAGGACTCTCCTGGCACTGATCTCTGAACTGCAGGCCCAACCCTCTGCCATGCAGCTGAATTAAAATGTCACTTCATCACTAACCTACAAGACTTCATTGTCTGATGTAGGCCAAGGAGCCGTCTGTCGAAGGTCTGCCTAAGGTCTGTTCCACTTGAAGCTTCAGCTGCCCATATAGCAAATAGCTATAGAGATGCTATTCTGTGTGCCTCCAAAGTTTTTGACTCACCAACGAGCATGATCTGTTACTTGTGCTGAAAGCTTTATGAATACCTCTGGTGTCACGATGTTTCTATGCCAAAATATGCTGCTGCTGTATGAAAACAGTATAGTTATGTTTGTATTCCATATTTCAAATACAAAAATCTTGTTTTCATCTCATTTTTAATGGGGTTTTCTTCACCTGCGTATCTTTATGCTCAACTGTTTCTAGTTTTACACTGTGCTTAAGCAGTGTTGCAAATTTGCATTCTTACTGCATGTTTTCAAATCACTATTTGCATTATTCCATGTTATCCTGTGGTGAAGTGTTAGTGTTGCAGTTTCAATCTATACTGTACAATAAGCTGACATATGAAACAAATAACACTGATTATCTCTTCCCTGTAGGACTTGTTAGTGGGTACAATACATAACAGAAAGCACTTGAACATTTGTCTTTGGTGTTGATGTATTAAAAGCAGGAAGAAAAATGGCTAAACTTAAGTATTTCAGTGAGTTGATAAAGGCAAAATGGAGAACAATGAAGTCTCGGTGCTGCCAAAGAGAAACCTTTGGTCCTGCCATACTTCTGGATTGTACTGACATATATCGCCCACCTAAGCCTTGCTGGAGACCATCTGCAGGGAATTTCAAATTGGCTATGCCTACTTTCAGCATAATCGTAGCCCAAATAAAAAAAATTAGGAAAAATCTGAGGAGTGTAACAAAAAGCTTAAGACTTGGCCTTAAGATTCCTCAGATCAATTGAGCATTTGTAGGATCTGCTTGATCAACAGGTCCTTTGTCCATCATTTTTAAAATCTGCTGCTAGCATCTTGGTGCCACAAACACAGCTCACCTTCAGGAATCTTGAGGAAATCATATCTTGAGGGGAGAAGTTTGTTTTGGCAGCAAATAATGGAACAAGTGAACTGTAATGTAGAGGTCAATTTAAGTTTTATTTTCTCTCTCATTATCTAAAATGTTTAAACTGACATATTTTACTAACTAGAATAACAAACTTTTTTTCTCTTTAAAAATTGGCACCAAGTTAAGATTCTGAGCATGTCTTGGATGCTAATTTGAGCTAGCCTTGGGAAATCGTGCATAGTTACTACACGCTGTGCATGCTCCATCAGGGTCTTGGAATGAACACAATTTCCAGGTGGGAAATGGTCACAGGTGTTTATATAGAGCTGATTGGACGGCACCACCCCAGATGTCAAAGTGGCTTAACTCTGAAAGGAAGAGGATCTAGCTTAGGAAATCCATCATGAAACCTGCAATATATTATAGCAACTGTTATGAACAAAAGACCAACAGCCAAAGATTGGTTATTAAAACCACAGTTCATTGTTCCTTTTTCTGCTGTTTATTTTGTAGGATTTATAAAAATCAGTCCATCTTAACCATGAGAACAAAAAAGCAGTGGGACTCTTCTATAACAGGTCTCCAGCACAGCTTTCACTCATTTCAAAACCACTTTACTGAAGTCTATAGCCTCAGTCAATCCATTGATCTCAAATATTACATGTCCATGTGATCTTGTGTCTTTGAGAAGAAATAAATCTCAAGAAGTCTTGGCTTTGGAAACAGAAGAGCTTGTAAAATGGAAAGTTTTAATTTCCTGTGTGTGATTTAGTTATAGCTACCTAAAAACAGTGTGTGTCATTTATTGGTGCCATTAGTCAACAACACTAACAACACAGCTGCATCATTATAAAGACACTAGGCAATAGTGTCTTCACAATATATCTTTATAATGCATGCCGTTTTAATCAGATTGATTTACGCTGAGTAGTCTTGTCTATTGGTGGTTTGAAAGCCATTTATTTAACTATTAGTGTGCCCTGTTTTACAAAGGTGGTGATTAAAGGCTCATCCATAAAGAGGTGATATTAGATGTATCTGCCTAGGTTTTTTGGCATTCTCCCAAATTCAGCATTTTGGGAAAACAGAAATGATTATTTTTGTTTCTGCTTTCAGGCTGCTTCTTTTTCTAAACCATTTTGAGATGGCTGCAGCTCTCACCCACTTATGCCTCACTCTCACAAATTAACATGGTGCCATTCGGTGTTGCATTAATGCTAAGACCAGTATTAACTTTGTTGTTGGTCTTCTTCAAATATGAACTCCAACTTTCCAAGGAGAACCACATCGCTGACATGATTTCTTTACACACCCAGTGTATATTGCATCAATCTGTGGCAATGTCACAATGCCCCCGATTAACCCAGCACACCTTTCTGTCGTGCTGGATATGATTTTTTTCTAAATCTCTTAAAATTTACTCTACACATAGAGGTAGTCCAGGATAATTCAGCCGCCAGTGTTGTGAAAACTGACCCTTATGAAAAAACGTGTTTTAAGTTCAGGTCACACGATTTAAAACTTAATAAAATAATTTTCAGAGTTCAAAAACTACACCTCTTGAGGGAAAATCACTGGCTTAGCATGAAATAGCTTGCTACATAGATAGTCTTGATCTTTTTAAAATGTAAACATATTCAATTCTTCCATTTTTTTTTTTTCCTGTGCATTCTGCTTGGTTGCTCATGGCAGATGGTGACTCGTACTGAGCCCGGTTCTGCTGGAGGTTAAAGGGTTGTTTTCCCCATTCGCTGTTGCTACATGCATGCTCAAAATGAAGGATTGCTGTAAAGTCAATAAGACAATGCAAGTAGTTTTTCTGCTGTCACTGTGTGCTCATACAGGAGGAGTGAATGCTGTGCTTCCATAGAGAAGAGCTTTTTAAAACTAATTCTCATTTTCTTGTATCATTGCTGCATCTTTGAGGAATTTCTTTAAACTGAACTAACTGGAAATTTGTATAAATTCAATTACATTTTCAAAGGTCAAGGAGTGAAACCTAAAACCTTCTCCACTCTGAGAATCTGTAGAGATAAATAAGAGACGAAACGGAGGATATTAAATTTTGCCTCCATTTCTGGGGTCCAACTAGGGTGATATCTGTTCACACCTTTTAGGATGTGAGTAGGTTACCAGAAATAACATACTGACAGCAATAAAGTATCTCTGCCTTTGTATTGAAGAAATTTCTCATTTGCCCCATTTTGTGCACGGAAACCTTCATTAACTGTCAGTACATTGACCAGTGCTGCAGAGCTCCCAAAGATGCTTCTCACGTCTGTTGCTTGTGGCAGCTCTATTGACCTTTCCTGTCCTCCTTATCTTTCTCCCATCACGTTTTCTAAACCAAATCCCTGGGAGATGGAGACATACAACAGCTCTTTATCTTCTTCCTCCATCTTCCTTCTCCTCTGTTTGATCTTCTCTAGCCACTGTCTTCAGCACAAACCCTAAGCCTGACCCAATTTGACTTGAAACCTGAATGTCAGATATTTAATTGTGATCTTTGGCACCTTTACATTTGTCATCCATATTTTTACCCTCACATTATCTGTTATATTATTAAACATTAAGTTGAAGTCTTAATTAAAGTTTTGCCTTTATTAGATTTCAGATGCTTAGTTATTTATTGATGAAAGGGAACCTCAATATCGATTGAGTCTAGAAAGAGTTGAACCCCCAAAGTGGTGAATCGTTAAGACGATAATGAAAGCCATTCCAGGAACTGCAAAGCCGATTCAGTCAAATGAGGGCTAAAATTTGGTTTCAGTGAAATCAAAAATTTAATACTTTTCTGTAATGTCATCTTGTTGTAGATGTGTGTGGTGTGTAGATGTGAAATGTTTACTGTGGAAATAACTATTATATGTTTGTGCCACCTTTAGCTATTTAGTTTCTGAAGATCAGCACAGGATCCCACAGTAACTTATTGTGACTTCTCTTAAGTAAAATCTATTATCTCATCATAGGGCTATCAATTAACTATGATTTCAATGAGTATGCTTTTAAATTTCCAAATTTTACTTGTGCTCCATAATAATTTAAGACTAGTAGCTCAACGTTTTACTAAAATTAAACAATGTTTAGTTTACCTATTCAGCAACAACCTCTTTTACTTTTTGCTGTAAATTATTTTATCTAAATGAAGCACATATTCTTGTTTAAGTGATTTTTTATACACACATGCTTCTAGTAACATCAGAAAAGCAACAAGCAACTAAACTTTCCCTTTTTCCTTCATAAAGAAGCAGAAAAGCCTTTAAACAGGTGATGTATGGTTTCAAGACTGTCTGGTCATATTAAGAACCTTTGCCATCGTTACTTGGGAGAGGATGGGTCATCCTAACCCCCAAAAATGTAAACCTGCAAGACTGAACAGCTGGCAAATAAAATGCTTCCAATTATATTTGCATTTCTCAGACATATCTCATGCTGTTAGTACGCTTTGAAAAAGTGGTGAGAAAAAAACAAAAAAACACCGGGGAGTGTTTTTAATGTTTTATATAGCTTGCATTCTCTGTCTCTGCTTTCTTGTTTTTGCGAGTAAATGTGTGACTGAAATTGTTGGGAGTAATTTCAGGATCTCTATCTTTCTAAGTCTGTGCTATTGCTCTGTTTCTACATCTGCATCAGTGTTGTGACAGATGGCCATTAATGGGTGGTCTCCCTCTGTCTATCCACTTGTCTCATGCTCTACGATGCCTTGCCTGGCTCTGTCCCCTGTTCTTTGTCCCCACTAATAGATGGTCATGGATTGGTGGATGTGTCAGGAGATCAATTCATGTCAGCTCAATTAAACTGCAACCTTGCTTCCCTGAAGGACAAACTGTCACATCTCTGGTCACCTACCATTGCAGATATCCAGATGTGGATTTTCTCCTAGAGACATAGAAGCGACTATGTTGAATCGTTCTGGTTTGCTGAATGCTAGATGAATGTTGGGATGTGTGTAAATTTAAATATTTGGGGAATTTTACTTTTATTCTTCAAATGACCACCTGTGAGTTTTGCAGAGTTCGACACTCAAAACATTCTGATAAAACAATGCAAATAAAAGAGTATTCATTTCACTCATGAGAAATCTAGAGGATGTTTAATTCTATATTTACCGTTCCACATGGTCCCATATAGTCTATTAGGACAGTTTCACACTTGTCACCACAGAAGGCTCACACTGGATTAGAAATAGTATTTCTGTTTTTAACATTTATAAGGTCAAATATATCTGAAAAACACAAATTACAAATACAATTTTAGAAATTAACTGGAACATGTTATTCTTCTTTTGGTGTACATTTAAAAAATTGTTTCATTAATACAAATGACCTCACATTTGGCTCAGTTTTTCATATATTTATCCTGGTAAATATAATACGTTTAACTAAATTCTTAGAAACAAAGGTCTGTGAAAATGTTATGTTTACTTCTCTGTGTAACAGATTTCTAGTTTACTCAGTGAAACTCCTACAGCAACTGATTAAAGGTAATCAGTTGTTTGATTTCAAAGTTCAGGATCTGTCAAGCTTTGGCACTTATCTAAATCCATTGAGTAATTACTTTGTCAATTGAATAGAAATACACAAGATACTGGTGTCAGTTAAACGTCATGGAAGGGGACAAGTGGAATTTAGTTAAGTTTTAGTACGAATAACAAGATCTTAATTATTAAGTTTGATTGTTCACAATTTTGTCATGTTACAACCAAAAGCTTTAATGCATTTACTGGGATTTCATGTGACAGGCCAAAACAAATAAAGTGAATATTTGTGAAAAGGCGAGCTGCTTTTCTGCCTTTCTCACAAATATGAATGTAAGACACACAGGCTGCGTTTATACTCGCCTCACCTGAGTTAATAGTTTGTGCAACAACCTTTTTGCTACAGTTACAGCTGCAGGTTTATGGGGTATGTTTCAAACTGAGGTCTTCACAAAAAAAACAAAACAAAAAAAAAACAAACGACTTTTACTTAGAGATTATGTGACTTCTAAAAATAACTGGTTGAACTAGATTTTATTTAGGAGTATCTGATAAAAAGAGAATGAATGTAATTCCATGCCACAATTTTAATACCTTTATTTGTAACAAAAAAAAACTTACACAAGTCACTTCACTTTCCTTCCACCTTGAACATATGCTTTAGGTTTTCGGGTCTTATTGCATAAAATCCTTGGGAATTTTATTGCATAAATTTTGCATATATAATGCAAAATTATATATTTTGCATTATATATGACAAAATATATAATGCAGTATGAATACTTTTAGACACATCATGTCTCACAATTTGAAAGGTTTAATGTGTGATTGTGAAAAATAAATGTTGGAGACTAAAAGCAGATTGTAGCTGTCTATAAAACATGAATAGAACAACAAAATGGACCAGGGGGAAACTGATGGTCTACAACAAAAAGGTTCACAGGGGAATTGTTGCCTCTGTTCTTGCTTACCTCACTTTAAATTTTTTATTTTTTTTTTTACTTTTTAAAGTCTTCTTTCTCTTTTTCGTTCTTGTCTGTGAGACTCTCTCTGAGGATCAAACACTCCTATGCTGTTTGTAAATCACTCAGATGCTTCAGTGCACATTGTCCTTTTGAACCCTCCACTCATGTTTTCTCTCTAAATTTAGAGACTTCTGGGGGAAAAATATATCATCCCCTAAAATCTATACAAACAAAGAAAACAGCAAACACAGAAACCTTTTGCAATAAGACACAATGACATATGCACACACAGAACGAGTGACACACGCAAACTTGACTTATTGTGAACTATTTTTTGAGTCACAAAGAGTGCATCCATGCAGAGAAATGATAAGACAAAAATCCACACAGAGGGTTCAGGAGGGTGGCAGGCAGGAGAGATATAGGTCTAGAAGACGCAAGGACGTCTCCACCACTCCCCTTCTCTTTCCCTCCCATTTACTCTCTCACTCCCTCTCTCTCTGTGTGTTACAGTGAGAGATCAGAGCATGTTGAGAGGAGCTTTTGGCTTTTCTCTCTGAGGATAAAGCTTGTTCCGGCCTTGTGCAGCTGAATCCTTCGGCAGCACTGTCCATGGTGCTGAATCAGCTGGAAGGTCTTCAGCTCCTTTTTTTTATAGTCTCTCTCTCTCTCTTTCTCTCCAAACCTCCTTATATTCCCTCTGTCTCATTCTGCTCTCAATATTCCTCTTCAGTTCACCTGAAGTTTTCACTCTTCTGATCTCACATGCCCTGTTATGGTGAATGAAAATAATAAATATTATGTTTGACTGAATTTGACTACATTTTTAAATTGGAGAGCAACATATAAATAATCGACAGGACCACTGACTACTGGTTTCATCAAGATTATAACACTACAGCTGAATGCAAGACAGCTTTAATTAGTTAAAAAGTGACACTTTTTCCATGTTTTTTTTATTAAAACCTTTGTTGTTATGTCATGAGAAAGGCTGGAACAAATTATTATGTTCATTGCATATGTATCCAGCTGCTCTGTTGCATTGCTGTGTTTGTTTGGCAAATGTTTCTGTAAATCCATTATTAGATATAAATCTGGAATTTTCTCTAGCATCCCATGTAAAGTAAAATTGCAATTGTAGCACTAGAGCTTCTCCATTCTAGTCCTCAGCCCCCCTGCTCTGCATGTTTAGATGTGCCTCTATTTCACAACGGCTGGTTGAAATGATCGCAGAAGCCTGTTAATCACCCACAGATTCAATCCAGGTTTTGTTGCAGAAGGGACACACCTAAAACATGCAGGGCAGGGAGGCCTGAGGAATTGAGAAACACTCCACTAGAGTAACAATTTCCATACTGAAAAAGAAGGTGGAAGCAATCTCTTTAAATTGTTCTTTAAATTACACTGAATTAAGAAATCCATTTCTGATGTTTTTCCTCACTAAAAAAACTCATCCATCTGTTATTAGAATCTTCAAACAAGCCATAATAAGTCTTGTTTGGCAATCTAGAGGACAGAGCAAATCTGGCAAAAGGTACTCTGGTCACATGAGACGTAACCATGAACACACCATCACCACCACATAAAGTGGAGGTGACAACATGGTGTACAGATCTGGCCATCAAATTGTCAGATAGGGAAGCAGGCATTACGGTGGAAAGATTAAGTAAACTGATGGGCAATATTAGAAGAAAGCTATTAAAGGCTTCAAAATGCTGAAGCAGAAGTTCACCTATTAGCAGGACAGCCATCCCAACAAGGACAACAACGCCATAATTTACATTGAGCAATTTTTATATGTCAGAATTTAAAGTATTTTAAAGCTCAAAATCTATTTAACCATTATTCTTAGACTTGATTAAAAGAGCTCTTTTAAATTATTCTATTAGGTCTTAATTTTATACTTTATTCTTTTAAGTTTTTATTCTGTTTTGTACTCATATGAGTGAATTGTATGTAACTTTTATTTATTTATTTCTGCATAATGTACACCACTGTGCATCTTGTCCAGGTCTCTCTTGAATAAAAGATTTTACTAGAGGGAATATCTGGTAAAGTAATGGTTAAACAAATAAAATAACACCCAATCAGGGTAAATTTTGAGCACCACATTTTCAGAACGAGGCATTTAAGAAAGATAAAGTATCCTTTTTACTTCTGTCACATCCATTTTTAACCAAATATAGTGAAGTCTGTGCTTGTAACGTGACAAAATATGGAAAACGTTAAATTGTACGAGCACTTTGCAAGGAGAGAAATCCCAAATAACATTGCAAGCATGTCAAAACTGCTAAAGATTTGATATATCGTCTCTAGAAATGGAAAGAAGGAGATTTAAGATAAAGGAACTGATTTTGGATGTGAGGAGGAACAAGAGAGCAGTGATCCCTGTCTCTATCCAGAGGGACATTGTAGAGGACTACAAATACAGGGGACTACACATCAACAATAAACGCGACTGTTCAAAGAACAAGGATTACCTTTACAGGAATAGCTTGCGCCGTCTCTACTTTCTGAGGCGCCTGAGGTCCTTTAACATCTGCCAGGCTTTGCTCATGATTTTTTATGAGTCTGTTGAGGCTAGCACGGTCCTCTTTGCTGTTGCCTGCTGGGGCAGCAGGTTGAGGGTAATGGATGCCAATCGACTCAACAAACTGATCTGTAAGGCCAGAGGGGTGAGTGGGGTTGGATGCAGTGCCACAGAGGAGGATGCTGTATGCCCTTCTGGACAATGTCGCCCACCCATTCCATGACACACAGACAGACTGGTCAAACACCAGAGCACATTTAGTGGAAGACTGATTCCACCGAAACATATACCATATACCCTCAGAAAGTCCTTCCAAACTGAGGCAGTTGGACTGTATAACTCCTCCTGTCTGACACCTGCTGTGTTGGATCTGTGTCATTTTTACAAATTAAATTATTTGTGCACAATTGAGATATGTACAGTAGCATGAAATTTCAGCTTTTATTAGAATTTTGCATATGGTGTAAATCGCTTTGGTACACATTGTGAACATATCACTTCATATGGACTTGTGCAATGTCATATATGCATTTTTTTTGCTATGTGATAAGTTATTTTTCTTAGTTCTATATTGTATTCCTTTTCATGGTCAACCCAAAAATAAAAAAATCTGATTCTGATTTATTCTACCTTTTAGGTTGCACTATTTCCAAAAAATGGTAGAGAGAAATTGCATCCTCATGTGAACCATCAAGTCCTTGTTCAATACAATGAAAAGAAGCAGCTATTCACTGTGGATAACAATAAAAGAACATCACCCAGGTTGTAAAAAGTAACAGGATGGAATAAAACTTTGTGAGTTATATCTGAAACACCAAACATCCTGTGGGCGCTTAACAAAATATTAATAAGCGAGGCTTGTCACATGAAGACCCCATGGATTTACCTGTCCTCCTGTACATCAGTCATGAACTACTGCCATTTCCAAAAGTACCGTCTTGTAACGGGGACTGAAACACCAAGCCCTATTAGCTATACTAAAACCACTCTAGAAAAGGATATTTATGAGATGTCAGATTTTTTGGGTGAGACTCGTGCACTTTAATTCAATCAATGAATATTTACAAAATTGCTATGTTCTAAATTCATTGGCATTTAGAACATAAAACAGCTTTACTCTAAGCTTCTCAAAATCTCTAGAAATAATGCATTTTAATGAAAATCCTCCTCAAAATATGCTTCCTGACACTATATGTCAAGCTCCCTCATTTTTTGTTGTTCAGCTGAAATGTTTGTTCCAGGTATGAGCCAGTCAGAGGTTCCATCATGATCTGTTTGTCTAGTTATTTTAGATTTCTCCTTTTACCCTCAGTATCTTTCCATGCTCACAGGCTTGAGCTCACAACCAGCTAAAATCTAGAACTATTTTCTGCTCTGCCAGCAGTGCACCATGTAATTTATCTCATCTCCTGCTAATGAGATAGAACACTCACCCTTTATTATCTATGAAACCCTGCAGAACCTGGAAAGTGAGCCGAATAATCTGCCTATTGTGTTGGCTATTTCTTTTTTCTAATGGTTGCAAACTGTGAAAACATATCATTGTTTAACAAATTGTTGCTGCTAACTAATTTCTCCTCCTAATCAGTAACAGAGAGAGGCATGACGTCTCTCCCTGTTGCAAATAACAACAGACAGGAAGGAAAACTTTTAAGTTTTAAGTAAAGCTCGCTTTTTGTGCTTACACAAACAGTCTTTGTCATAATTGGGATGTTGGTTTAATTGCCTTCTTGCTGATAAATAAATATTAAAGTCATCTGTGCTTCTGGCAGCAGGCAAAGTTAGTCGAGTAGACACAGCCGCTGCATCCCGCCAACAAATTCCTTTACTGTGGCAGCCTCTCTGAAGCGTGTAACATGTTACATCTTGTTTGCTCGATATGAACTAAGGAGGGAGTGTAAAAGCAATATTTTGTGTTAGAAGAGATTACTCTGCCATGTAACATGAAGGGCCATGGAAACATGGAACTTCTGATCAAACACAAATTTAGAATATCTATTTGGTTTGTAAAACCTCAAATGCAAAGACTCGCAACAGATGTAACACAGTGTGGTGCACATTTCTTTAGCCAATCCTCATTGCTATGTTTTGCTTGCAAGGAAGCAGATTTTTGTAATTTTGTAAATTGAGAATTATCACTCTTTCTGAAAGGCTTTCAAAAAGTCTGTCAAAGGATTGCTTTATTCTTCCTGGGCTCTTGAAGCTATTTTTTAGGTGTTTTTGGTTTACCCATATACTTCGACAAATTTCAGAGGATTGCTTGTTTCATCGGGTCCTTAATTTTGACCAATGAATTATTCTGGCTAAAAGGCTCCAAAAACAAGAGGATAAACCAGTAGAAACTGGTTTATCCACATAAAACACATAAACACATAAAAACACATAACACATAAAATAACTCAACATAAAATAACTCAACATTGAGACCTTGTAACAAAGAACCTATCAATTTAATCCAGAATTAGTTATGTGCTGATTATAAAATAATACAAAAGATAACATGAAAGAGTATAGTGCAACATGCAAGCTATTTTGTTAAGATTTTTAGATGGAAACATGGCATTCAGTGGGTGCATCTCTAATATCCTGAATGAGATCTTTACTGGGTTTTTTCTACTTCTCAAAGACTTTCAAATAGTATTGACTGGAATTAAAATGTTTCTTTTAGATGTGGAATTTCCTTTGTCCTCCAATTGTCCTAATATTTAAGCATGCAGAACACAAAAGAAAATTGTGGTGAGGTGCAAGTGGTGCAAGGAACATTGAAGAAAATGAAGATGCCAAAGTCCAAAGAAGAGCTTTAAAAAACCTTTAAAACCCACAAGAACTATTGCTCAAGACTACTTTAAACAATTACAACAATGTGCTTCACAGTAAAGTGTGCAAATGACTGCTTGGTTATAGGTTTACAAATTTTTCTATATCATCATACATTTACATTAAGCTGCAACTACTTTTATATTTGGGAGAAATTTCAGAGACAGGCTATTCTGGAGGCTCTTTTAAATGCTGCTGCTGATACTGAATGTGAAACCAGAACCAGACCCTAAACAAGTGATACTTACCGAATCACACAGTCTGATCAGATGTATCATTAACTGTTTCATTTATGAAGTTGAAAGTGGCAGCAGCAGGACAAACACCAGCTTCTTTGGCCAACTCTTTCATCTTCCTCATTTGGTCTGCTTACTTATTACTCTTTGGTTCAAATGGAAAAGGCTAATGGCATCATTGCTGTTTTGTGCTGGATGGAGCTAGCGCAATTAGACCAAGCATACCTCATTTACCCAGAATGCCTTGCTGTGTAAACAACATGGCAACATGCTACGGCAATATTTTATTAAAATTGATAAAAAACTAAATTTCCTTCATATTCCTGTTTTGTTTTTACATCTAAAATAAATGTTTCTTCAATAAAGTTTGTTCAATCATGGGACCCTTTAAAGAGAATACATCATTTAATATTTAATAAGCAAACTAAATATTTAGTTTGCAAGTTAAACATTTGGCTTGCTAACTAAATACTTTATTAGTTTGCTAAATATTTATATTACCAACTAAATATTTAGCTTCAAACCAAATACTTCTAACATGTCTTATTGAATGAATAGCATAGTGGAAATATGAAATCCCATTCTTTTCTCAGGCCTCATAACACAATTTTTACTGCTATCTTTTGACTGTGTAACTTCAAGCAGTACTCCACTGTTCTTGTTTTGGGCCACAATGTGATAAAAAGAAATGTTAGGGTAGTTTGGATCCATTAACCAATGACTAAAATACCAGTAACTTTAAATGGGCCCACCTTGAAGTCCCCGCTCCGCGCTTCAAGTACCTCCAGCCGGGTGGACCGGACAGTCTGCAGGCAGACCCCCAATCTGTATCACCCACTTCTGCCGAGCGAACGCCTCGGTGATCGCATCACCCACCGGCGTCATATCGCATCCATCTGTTATTAGCAGCTTGCAGCCTAATCCTGGAGCAGCAACTCGTCTACAGACAGGGCTGCACGCCGACACAGGGGAGGGAGGGAGAGGGAGAGACCTGAGAAGGAGCTGGTGGGCGTAGCGCCTCCCGGGACAAACCGCCGCACAGTGTGAAAGTAACTGCAGGAAGAGGGACGCGTCGTTGGAGCGGATTTTTTTTGTTTTTGTAACGAAATAGAGGACGGAGGCTGTTTTCTGTCTTGAGCTTGGTGCGCTTTTTAAAGCTTGCCCACGCTGTTGGTGTCCGGCATATTTCCTTGGAGGAAGCAATGCGGAGAGAGGAGAGAGGTCAAGACAAAGTCACTTCTGGCACCGAAAGAGAGGTGAAAACCCACTAATAACGGAGTGATCCTATAATTTATTTTATTTAAAAAGTGAACTCTTGCTTTCTGTATATTTTTTTTCAAATACAAGATAAACCGGTTAGGGCGTAATATCAGCCTCCATCAGCCGGCTGGGATTATCTTTCCTAAAGACAAATGTGGACCCGATGCATGCAGAGATGAGTAAAATGTGCAGCAGTGACAGCTGAATGGAGACGCTCGGAGCATCTTGCACAGAGAGCGGGTTGAAAATCAGAGCGCAGTGTGGTTTCTGAGTTCCGCTCAGCACCTTTCAGACACCGGATTCCAGCAGTATCAGCCCTCGGTAGTTGGGTGTTTTTTTTTTGTTTGTTTTTTTTTTAGTTTTCGCTTCTGATTAATCGATCGTTTGGACAAAAACAAAAAAACAAACAAACAAACAAAAAAAAAAGGAAATATCTCAGTGAAGAGTGGCCGTGCGCCGGTTTAACTGGAGCGTCACATCCATCTTTTCTTTCATTCCTGTCCCAGCTGATTTGTGGAGCGCTGTGGGTGAGAGCGGCTGCCACCGGGCGGTTTAGGGGTCTTTTTTGCTGCATGCTCAGCGGGAACTAAACTGAAACGCCTCGATTCCCCCTCACCATCCTTAAGGACCCCGTTTCGCGGCGACAAAACACGGAGAAAAGTGGATATGATGGCTTATTTGGCTTAAAGACGCGCGCGAGATCAGGAGGAGGATTATTTCAGAGGCTCTTTTCTGAGGAGGGGTATTCACCTGGCTTATCAAGCGAAGAGAGATTACACCAGGAGACGCACAGGTAGGCTCTAATTTCATTTTCTGTACACTTGGTTTCTCTCATCACCCTTTTGGTTTAAATCGCTCTATTACATGGAAGAAATGTGTCATAAATATATTTTTCTTCTAATGTTGGAAGTTAAGTCCATGGAAGAGCAGGCAGATGAAGGAGATAATGGCGCTGGTGTTTTCTCTCCCACACGACTCAGAGAGAAATTGATATCCTCTCGTTTGATTAAAGACACGGGGAAAGGAGAGGGGCGTCATGGTGGTTTAAGGGGGTCTGAAACGGCCGAAATGAGAATTACAGACAGAGGAGTGAGAGTTTTGTCAGGGGTGGGTGGCAGATGGCTGGGTGAGGAAGGTTGAACTGAGCACAAGGGGAGGGGGCGTCGGGGGTAGTAAGACTGGAGAGGCTAAGAGGGAGTTGTTAGGATGGGTGGAGGGGGGGTGGGGGGAAATGCTCAGATGGAATACAGAGAGGGTGTAGGAAGAGGAGATGAGCTAGATGATGGGGGGGGAGAGTGTAATAGCAGCAGAGAAGGTGGTCTACTGAAAAGGTAAGTGGAGAAAATATAGGAGGACAACAGGAGGTAATGGAATAAAATAGATTGGGAGGGCAGAGTTGAACAGTTGGAGAGGGAGGTTGGTGGGGAAAGGGACAGTAATGAATGAAAAATCATGCAGAAAAGAGGTGTTGCAGTGTTGTGAAATAATCCCTGAGGATAAGTTCTAAAAGCATGTGTAAAAAGAGTCTGTACTGTAGTTATATGCACTATTTGGGACAATCCAGTGCATGTTCACTGTCTGTTTGCTTCACAATGGAGACATGAACACATAGAGGCCAGAAAAACTATTCAGGTAACAGTTTCGGTTGCTGTGTCAGCTCCTCTTTATCTGGTACATTTTCCTCATTGCTCACTGTCCCATTTGCATTTTGATTGGGTTTTGCATAGGATTGTAGAACCATTTAAAACACATATAATCACAGATACAAACGAGTTTCCTAATTTTTGTTCCGGGATCGGCAGACCTGTGACTCAGCTGTGCTTCTGTAGTGCTGCTGAACACAATTTTGAAAGAATCATTTGCTCATATATACAGGGATTTGCATCTGAAGTTTTCCACATTTTGTCAAATCAAGGCAAAGTAGCACATAATTGTGAAGTGAAAGAAAAAAAGATACCTGGTTTTCAAAAATTATTTTAAAAAAATAAATCTAATATGGTATGGAAGATATTTGTATTCAGCTGGTTTATCTCTGACTCCATAAAATAAAATTCAACCGACGGCCTTCAAAAGCCAGCTACCTGGTTAATATAGTCCACCTGCGTATGACTGAGTATAAATACAGCTGTGAAAAGTCTGAGGTTTAGTAGAGGACATTAATAAACAAAGCATTTCACAAAGGAAGACAATACACTGATCATGTATATTGAGAAAAAATTTAAAGCAAAACTCAACTGCAGAGAGTGTTCCCAAGCTATTCTGTCAGAATACTTTTCAATTAATCATCTGAAAAAGAAAGGTTATCAAATTCCATACCATGATCATCTAGATAAACTGACAGATGACCAAGGGCAGCAACAATCAGTGGAGCACCTTATGGTTACTCTGGAGGAGTTGCAGACATATACAGCTTTGATACCGTCATCACAACTGCATGGAGTGTTTTAGATAAAATTCTTGTTTGGGATATCCCAGTCAAAGTCCAGACAAGGACAAACGTGCAAAGACATCAGTCTGTCAGAACTGGTAGGTAGACTCCCCAAATATCATCCTATAATTGCAGCAAAGTTAGTTTTGGCCATTGCTTTGTCACTCGATTCTCATCACATTTCAGTGCGCTGTTGGATTTCTCAAATTTAGTTTGATTTTGTCAGCTGAATTTCAATTGAGCTGTTGACATTGACGTTCTGCTCTGGTTTTGATTTGTAGTTTGCTTATATAGGTTTGTAGTTTTCAGTGGAACCAGATGAAGTGAACGAAGCCACGGCACGCTTTCGAGTCACACTTTCAAATATTGAGCAATTACACTTGAGTAAGAGGACCATAAAAGACATTTTGTTGCTGGCAAAGATGCAGCGTTCATAATCCCCATGGGGTTGTTCACTGCGCAGGCAATTTCCAGTAAACTTCATTGAACTGAAACAAGACAGACATCATGGTCAAACGTTAGTGATTGGGTAAAATGTAAAATTTCGACAGAGTCCATCCCACCAGTAAGTCATTGTTTCTCAATAGTCAAGGTTCTCTAGACCCTGTTTGCAAAGCAAAGCATAAAAAATGGGGCTGGATTTTACCAGGTCACAGCAAAAGATGTTTCAACAAAATATGGACTCAAGAGAGCTGAATACAAATGCATGCACCACGTTCAGACTGTTATATGAAGAAAAACATTTTCAAGGCCATGCCTCACTTTTCTTAAAAAAAAAAAACTAAACATGGCATTCATAAATTTTGGTTTGCATACCTAATGAAATCCTTGCTAATGTAAACTAAATGATGGCTCAAGCAAGTTTACAGTCCCTGAAGAGATTGGATATGTGCTAAGACATGAGAAAAAAGACTTATGCTTATCATGCTTTTGTATAATTAGGAAGCAAGTTAGCAGAATCCTTGTTTACTGTTATTTTTAATGACCTTGATTCATTAAATTATCTGTGAACCTGACACATGTGCTATAGTCAGCACACAACACACTCGTTTTCTGGTGACTTTTCTTTTTTTGGTAAATGCACCATTGATATGTTTCCATGTCCCCCTCAGAAATAGAAATACATACAGTTCATGAACAGAATAATTTTCCACTGCCATGGAAACAAGAAGACACACTCACAGTTAGGTAATAAAATAACAGTGTATCATATCTATTTTTTAATTTCTTTTGCAGTAGCGGCTAAATAAGAACACTTGATTGTTTTATGTTAAGCTGAAAACAGATATTCTGCATAGGGCGACTAGATACAAAGACCTTAATAACCTCTAATAAACCTTCTAATGTTATTTTAAGACAAAAGTTATTTCTCAAAAATAGCTTTATCTCTATAGGATGCAATGAAAGCAAACCTTTTAAATGATCAATACCTCAAAATAGGAAACTAAGAAAAGCAAAGTTTTTTGTTTTTTTTGTATATTTCTCTCTATATATGAGAGCATTTTCTTTAGGTACTGTAGCTTCCTGGCACTTCAAAATAACACTGAAACATGCCTGATGGGTGAATTCATTTCTCTCAATTGCTTTTATGTATGAGTTTGTGCATGTAGTTTTTCTGAGTTCCCCGTCCAGTAACTACAGGACACAATCCTCTATCTTCCCAGTTTCCTGTAAGAATAGGGGTACAGACTTTCAAATCCAGACATTGAGGGCATTTAGATGTGTGCCTGGTCCAACCCACCGTAATCAAATGGTGTAATTACCTCCTCATTATGCAATGAAGTTATCAGGTGTCCTGCTAATGACCTCATTATTTGACTCAGGTGTGTTGAATCAGAGGCATCTGAAAGTTACAAGTCACTGGCCTTCGAGGTCTGGATTTGAAGACCCCCTGTATAGACAATAGATGGATGAAAAGATGGATGGATGTTATTTACCTAATTGTTTCTGTGCTTACTAAAGTACAGTAGCTTGTAGGGTAGCAGTTTGATGTAAAATCTAAGCACTAAAACTACGTTATAGGTGCTTTCAAGAAATGATGCAGTATTTAAGAAATATGTTCGCTTGCCGAGGCGATCGATATCTATCTGGCTTCTTTACGGTAAATATAATATTCCACTTGCAGCTGGCAAAGTGGCGTTGGAGTGAAACAGACTATCTATTCTCTAACATTATGTGCCATTTACTTTTTCATTAATTACTGTTATTTTTCTTTTTTAAATTTTTACAAAAAGGGTATTCAATGATTGAGGCGTGCTGCTTCTTGTTATCCCAGCTTAGATGAGAAATTCCCATTCCCTATTGTCAATCTCTCTCTCTAGCTCTCTTTATCTTTTTTCTATTGCTTGAATCTACTTAAGTATACAAAATGAGCGTGTTTATACAGTCTACCAACTTATTTCCCTCGTTATATTTGTTATGTTCTTGCACACATTGAATAAACTTGATGGCCAGGTAGAAGGAAACTCCAGAACTATTTGTCCAATTTTGGAAATATGAAAGCAATGTGTTATTACCTTAAAGTGTAGAAGTGGCAGTTTTTATCTGTTGAGGTGATGCTATGCATGTGAATCAGAAAGGATTGCTTATAACGCTCTCTGACAAACATCTAATGAGAATGAGGCATAAAGATAAATTTTCCAAATCTGACACCATATTCAACTAATAGTGATACAACTTTGAAGAAGTGCTATGATAAATATTCCTAACTTCATAGTTTCCATGCATTTGGCCTAAAACAAGTGCATGTCACAGAGATTATTTACACATCCTGTTTAGGATTCACCTGATTAGCTTAGAGCGGTGAGGGACGTGAGCTCTACAACTTTTCAATGTGTCCCTTGGCCTATATGCTAAACGGTGGAACTGTGTCACTATCTTGCAGTCATGTTGGAGCCGGGTGTGATGAAGCAGAGAGGCATCTAAAAATTGCAGGACACCGACTCTTGCTGTCTGCAGTTTCAGTTCCCTTTCCTAAAGCAGTGTTTCTCAAAATTGGGCTCCGGACCACATTGGGCATCATAAAACACCACTGGTGGGATGTTGAGATGTTCAACAAAAATTTACGTTCTTGCTTGTAACATCCACACCCCTGATAAAACCTTAAAACCGAGGAAGAAATTATTAACACTCAAATTTTATGTTGGTGGCTCATGGTAGGTTGTGAAGAAATCTTCTGCATTTTAAAAAAGAAACTGAATCAAAAAAGTTAAAACTGAACTTTAACTAACTGGCTGTTTATCAGCTGATCAAATATTTAGGATCACATTATGAACATTCAATTTGTCCATAATTCTAACTATCTTGCCATTTTCTGTCTGCTCCAATAGAGCATTATTTGGTTGCTATTATTTTGTAGGTCAGAACCTGAAAGTTAAAAGTTTTCTCATAAACAGGGGTGCTCAAGTCGAGTCCTCGCGAGCTACCGTCCTGCAACTTTTAGTTGCAGCCTTACTCCAGTAGACCAGGCTCAGCTATGAACAGGCCTGGTAACGAGCCATTCATTTGATTCACGTGTGTTGGAGCAGGGATGCATCTCATAGTTGCAGGATGGTAGCTCTCGAGGACTGGACTTGAGCACTCCTGCTCATAAAGAAGAAAACAACTTGATCTAAAGGTAATACTTCAAAATATGTACTGCTCAAAAAACTAAAGGGAACACTCAAACAACACAATGTAACTCCAAGTACATCAAACTTCTGTGAAATCAAACTGTCCACTTAGGAAGAAACACTGATTGACAATCAACAATGATTTTGTTGTCAGCACATTCAACTTTGTACAGGACAAAGTATTCAATGATAATATTTCATTCATTCAGATCTAGGATGTGTTACTTGAGTGTTCCCTTTATTTTTTTGAGCAGTGTATTTAGAATACCATTTGAAGAAAGTATTACAGGGTTTTGATATGATAAACATGGCTTTTTTAAATTCCCCATTGATTATGGATGCTTAAATGTTTGGTTTTGAGAATTGAGGAAATCAACTGATCAGACATTTAAATGAGTTATTAGATAAATTAAAACTTTTTTTTTCTGAATGTGCTGTGTCATTAAGTAATTTAAGAACTTATTGTATTCACATGTTGTGTGATTGTAGCTGTTTGGCCTGTTAGAGTTGACATTTTTTGTGATATGTTTACAAGATTTTTTGTAATTATATTTTGATAAATGAAGACGTCCTGGAGGCTACAGCTAGTGATTAACCTGCAAGAATGCAAAAGCATGAGCCAACAGGAAGCTGCTGCAGGTGCTGTATTCTGTTTCTTGCCAATTCCTGAACTGTGAGTAGACTCTGTGTGGAAATTAGGTAAAAACTTTGTTTTGCACTTGCAAAACTTGCTTTTGGTTTGAAGATGTGTAATGTCAGTCACATGACTCTACCGCTGAATCCTTGAGATTTAACAGCCTGTAACACAACTGTGTTTTGTCCGTCAGTGAGATTATAGAAGAAGAAAAAACTGCTCGCTGTATTTGATTAGACTTAGAGGAAATTTGTAACATGGGCGAAATAAGAATCCATTATATTTAATTGGATCCAGATCACTCTCTATAAAACTGAAAACTGGGGCACTGGCCTTAGTGGAGGATGTAATCTCTAAGTGCCCTTCTAGTTTTATTTTATCCCATTAATGTCTGCTGGGAGCCCACAAGAACCCTTGGCCACCCTTCCAGCTGCCTTGATTGATGGTGAAGTGCATGCTCTGTTGGCCCAGTTTTGAGTTCATATATGTAGCTGAACAACTTTGATGTAGATAAGTGAGAAACCTCATTTTAGTACAGCTCGTCTTTTATAGGAGTTCAAACTTGACATGTCAGTTTCTATAAAAGAGGGATCACTAGTTCTCATGGTGACAGTACTTAAAAGAACGCCAGCTGCTGACAATAGCTTCTTTATTGTGGATTTGATCTCTTATTTGCATTTAAGGATACACTGGATTGGCTGGCTCAAATACATAATCAAACATAACCCAGCAAAATGGAGCCTCGTGCACAGATGGGATGAAGTTTATGTTGGTTTATACCATTGTTTGACCTTGATTTCCAGTTTAAACAGACTGCAGAGGTGATGCTTCACTATCCCTCTCGCTTATTGAGGGTTTAGCCTGAAGATGTCTGAAAATCTACGCAAGGGATAAGAGCAACCAGTCACAATTGCCGTCAAACCTTGTAATTTCTGAGGAGTTCAGTTTCTTTGTTGGAGCAGCTAAGTTTTTTTTTTCTCCTGTAAAACATAGAGCAGCATAATTTGGAGATTGTAGGGTAGGTATTGTGTGGCATTTAAGAGTCAAAGCCTTTCAGATCTCCTGCTAGTGGAACAGTTGACAATGTGAAGTACTTTAATGTGATTCCAATATATTGATCCACACTGTATTAAACATGGAGCAGGAGGGATTTTCTTGAGTGATGGGAGTGTGTCACATGTTAGAAAGGGAAAAAAAAGTCTCATTTTCTGAAGCAGCTTATAATTTTATAAATAAAATAACCTATGGAGTGAAAAATTTTTTATTGTCTTATTTGATAATTCAGCACCTTCTGTCTTAAGATCCTCAACAGTTGTGTAAAAAATATATTTACATAACATTTTCAATTCCTGATTGGGTGGCTGTATCTTTAGCTACTTGTAAGACTTTTCTTTCTAGAGTTATAATAATGTATGCAATCAAAATGAAATTGACTGAACTTTCGACTAAAATTACTTGCATAATCAGGTGCATAATTATACAACAGCTGTATTTAAATTTTAATGTAGTACATCCCTAAAATTTCTGATAAAGAAAAACTTAATTGTAGGAGGTGATGTTTTTGTGGATGCCTGGTTTGCATTTATTATATAAATGTGAACATAGTTTTATACTTTCCTGCATTTAAACCTTTAAAATGATTTTATTTTCTACAGCCTATTGGGTAAGTGTTTAAGTGTGGTAAAATCTGTTTACTTTTTTCTTTATGCATTTTTAATTTAGCTTTAAAGGGGGACTATTATAAACACCTAGGGGTTTTATCTCAGAAAGATCTGTAGTGTGTTTATACTGTTGCTCACTTTTTCTGTGTTTCTGTATTTTCTCTGTGCGAAGTTGAAATCAAGGCTACTTTTCTCATACAATGTTCTCATTGTATAATTGTTTAAATGCACAGGTTCAGCATGGCTCAGTCTTTTGTTTGTGGTTTTTGAAGAGGCATAGACAAACAATCTAAAAGCAGTCTGAGCCAACTTTTATACAATATATATAAAAGTTGGCATAATGTAAAATATTTATTGCCATTATTAAACTGAATAATGATACTAAAGAGAACTTTAAATTCTTAAGGAGTGAAAAGTCTGATTGATTGATGTGGCTGTGTGATACAGAGTGAAGGAGAAAGTAAAGCTATTTTTTCTTTTTGAGGAAAAAAAGTTTTATTTCATTACTATTGGAAGGCTAGCTAGAAATTTATAGTTCTGAAAATTAAAATTTCTATGATGTATATATACATCAATTCATTACAAGACACTAATTATTATACAGTGTCTTGTAAAAGTATTCATACTACTTTTAACTTTTTCACATGTTCTCATATGCATTTGTATCCAGACCAATTTCTCTTTATAAAAAGTGCAACCAAATTCCCTTAAAAGTCAGAAGTTTGTTAGAGAAGATTAATGAGCATATGGAATAAGGAACAGCAGGTTGTAAATAAAGTTGGTGAGAAGTTTCAGGTAATCCTGTTCACGTAGGATTACCTGAAATCCTGTTCAATGCATAAATGCAAGCCTTCCAACACCTGCATAGGCAAAGTGAACAGTAATCAGACACATTCAAGAGATCCATGGTAACTCTGAAGGAACTGCAAAGTTACAGAACTGATTAATGAACCTGTAGATAGAAACACCTTTATAGAAATGTCATGTTAAAATAAAGTCATTTTGACATTTTGCCAGAAGTCGTGTAGAGCAGACAAACATCCAGCATGTGGAAAATTTGCTCTGTTTAGATGAGAGAAACATTTAACTTTTTGCCCCACCTGTAAAACATAATGGGTGGTATGACCTGTTGAAAAGTGTTAGTAATTGCCCTTGCCAGATGCTTCCCGTCTAATCAGACTGAATTGGAGTTATTTTGCAAATGAAAATTGGCTGTAGTCCAAGACTGGATGTGCAAAGCTGTTAGGAACACACCCCAAAAGACTTTCAGCCAAAATTACTGCATTAGATGTTTATGCAAAAATGGACCTAAGCCAACTAAATACATATGCATATCACAGTTTTCAGATTTTTATAGAAATAAATTGAAATGTAATAATTTCCTTCCACCTCAGAACTGTGGACAACATGTGTTTAAACACTTAACCTTCCAATAAAAAAATTGTAATTTGAGGTTATACTTGACAAAGTGTAAAAAAAAAAGAAAACTGCCAGGAGGAGTGTTGCAGAATTAGAATTGTAAAGTAGTACGATCAAAGGGTCAAAAAGGGGAACAAAAGACAGAAGCCACCATCAGTTCCTGCTTCCTCTGATGGATTTTATAATTTTTTGGGGATCTGACATGCTTCCTGAGCATTTGAGAGCTCACTGTTCTTATAGTGAGTTCACTTATACACCTGCACTTGATTGGACTAGACCTCATTGGAACAGGTCAAACCAAAGAAATATAAATAGAAACGAGAATAACATTATCTAATTTACCAATTCATCGACATAATTAACTGCTCTGCAAAATAAAGCATGTAATATAGGACAACTCAAACGGTTACTTTAAAGAAAAAAAAAATACAATCCACAAAAGAAAACCCTCTAATTGGTAGAATCCAGTGATGTAATCAATGGCCGCCCCCACCCAAACACCTGCCCTGTTGGAAAAACCTACAAGGGACAAACAGTGAGTAAAAAAAAAGAAAACAAGAAATTTATCATAAATATTCCATAAAACAAAAGAAACAAATTCATTCAATGGTCCAGAAGTGTTAGCTTTAACCAAAACACATACATAGACGGAAACTGCAACATAGTGTTACCACACAAACCTGTGATGGTGAGTGAGGCAAAGTTACAAGTAATGTTTAAATGTAAGCACTGTGACTAACTTCAGAATGAGTAAATGAATCAGAAATAAGAATAAGGAACAAGTGGTAAACACATCGAAACACTTTGTCACAAGGATTACAGCAAGTTTTTGGAGTTCCTCTTCTGCCACATACCTGATTTTAATAAGTGGGCCATTAACAGGCTTCTGCAGTACTTGATGGCATGCAGAGGAGGTCATGATATCATTTAAACCAGGTGTTATGGAATAGAGGCACATTTAAAATATGTGGGGCTGTGGTCCCCGAGGACCAGAATTGAGAAACCCTGGTTTAGGTGAATGAGGCAAAGACATATGTAAAGAAACAGTTGTGATGAGAAATATGGCAATGGAAAACAAAAAAAGGGCAGTTTTTCTTTTTTCTTTTTGGAGAAAGTCAGTTTAAATGACACAGTTAACAAGAAAAATGTAGCCATTTTGTAATTAAACAGTTTGCCTGATTTTTGGTTTAAATATCAAAAGAATGGATTTGCGATGGTTTCAACAGAAGCATGACATCTTCTTCAGTGTGGCATTTCAACATCAGCCCAGTTTGTACATGTGAGCAGATGCTGGTTCAGTGGTGCAGTGCCTCAGCACCGAGGGAGAACGTGTAAGAGATGCTGCTGAAAAAGAGTGAGAGGTGAAGAGGAGGAGGGCTGGGGGGAAGCTGGGAGATAGATAGTGAGTGGTGTGTTGAATGCCAAGCACCCTGGTATTAGAAGGGTGCTGTGTTGAGCAGACAGAAAGACATATCAGTTGCTTTGCCAAAGCCACACCATCATGTAGCGTCTGGAACTTGTATACTAACATTTTCTCAGCTAGTTACATCATCCATTTATATTATTTTGATTTCACAATTTGTGACATATTTCCCACATGCATTATGACTTTATAAATCAAATAAAGCAGATAATAAAGCAGACACTCTATTATTGTGCTTTGCATAAAATTCTCGCCATAGCACATAGTTCATTTATGTTCATAAACCAAACCATGAAGGCTGCTAGACTGAGATTGCCCTGATGGTGCATGAAGAGTTCTGACTTAATTGGATTCAAATTATTCAGTTCATCATCAGAGATGTTTCAACAGCAGATCAGCACCTAAAAACCATTGTTTTGCCTCAAAACCAGAATGCTGGCCAATCAAAAGTTCTATACAGTAATTAAGTACAACTGGTATTTGCACATTTGGCAGTGTGGGCAGATCCCTTATCCTGTTCAAATATGAAATTAATATCGCTACAAATTTAGTCAGAAGAGGGAGGCATGAAGGTTCCCAAAATTTTTTGGAGATGGCTGACTTGTTAAAACACAGTGTACCACAGCGGTATGTCTCTACAACTTTTATACTCAGTCAAAAAACATACATTTAGATTAACCTTCGCATGATCTTAGAGTGACATTCAGGAGGAGCGTGACAAATGTCATGGAGTTGTCTCATCATACTGTCCGTTTCCGAAACCACACACACATACACACAAAAACTCCTAAAAACACACGTGGGGTCACTGCGAGTATAAAACTAAGATGGTCTGAATGACACCCATCATATGGCTTCTCTTAAGACCATGGGAGGGTTAACTTAGCCATTCTTCTGTGCCTTTAGATTAGAGTGTATGCATGCATAGTTGCTTTTCATGAGAGTCTCTGTGATGTCCTGTGATGGACTGAAAACCTGTACTGGATGTACCTCATCTCTTACACACTGACCACTGGGAGACTGGTAATCTCCAGTCTCCCAGTGGTCAGTGGGTCTCCTTTAACTCTGCAAAGTATATAAAATGGTAAATGGTTAGATATGCTTGCTGAGAAGAATCTTGCATGACAAAACTGGTAATGACATGCTAGCTCCAAGTTATTAAAATATGTACAATTAGTATGAGTGTGGTACAATAGTCACTTATGTATGTAATGTGCAATTAATTTTAAAGATCTGACTACTCAGTATTTTGCACCAGTCAACATTGAATTTGACTTACAGTCTTGAACTGACCTTATTTTTTCTAAATGTTCTTCTCTACTAAAGACAAATTAGCCTATTGAATCAAGTGAATGTTATAAAAGGTTAAAGTAAAATCCAGACCAACTGAATTATTTGTGAAAAATGATACTGTTTTTCAAAATCACTTTTCACACACTTTCATAATTTAATGTAATTTTATATTCATCAAATTAGAGCAGGACTTTTGTTCAATCAAAAGTGGTATGTGTGATTTTGTTTGAAAATGTCCTACCAACTTGCAGTGAAAGCATGCAAGTTGAAAGAGTTTTTTTTTTTTTTTATCCTGGTAAAATGTAAAAAAAATATATAAACATGCATAATGATTTTGTTCAGTTAAATTTTCCTTTGAAATGTTTTGTCAATTGCAGAAGAAAAGTGCATACTCAAGCAGTTGCCTCTACTTTTTCATACTTGGGAAAGTAAAGGCAGATGGCTACAAACTAAAACTGGTCGGAAAGGGGATGGAAAGAGCTGATTTGATTAGCCATGAAAGGGAGAACCATTGGCCTGAGTCCATTTTAACACTCTGCTGAATCCAAGAATTACTCTGAATCAAACACAATGATTAAACTATTACATTTGCATATTTTGCAGTGACCTATCAGTGCATTCAATTTATTTTGAGTGTACAAAGGCAGCTGTACAGAAGGCAGTGAAGATAGGGTTTCTGGTTGTTGTGATTACATTGAAGTATTATGGTTTTACCATATTTTTGTGTACACCAGCTTCTTTGAAAATATTCTACTCAAATTGGAAATATGACAATTGCATTGATGGAAATGTGTATGCTGTTTGCTTTAGAATAACATTATAATTTTGATTAACTGAGTCAGGTTACAGTGTGGTGGACTGAAAGTATTTGACATACACAAATGGCATCAATGCAGTGTTTTGATAATGACAAATGCAGCCTTAAGTTGCAGCAGATGGATGGTGGGCAGATGTGCAACTGTACAGAGAAGATTGGCTTTGGGGACACCTCTGTTTTACCTAATATTTATTTGCAAAAATATTTCTGTCCAGGCAAAAATATTGGATTAAGGTTAGTGTTAACAGATCACATATGTCAGACCTAAATTGCTGTCCAACCAATGGTTTCTGCTACTCCAAGATTCTAGATTTGTCTGTACAGACATTTTCCAAATACCAGTTGTTTAAAGTTCTGTGGCTGATTTAGTGTATACCAAAACAGATGGATGGTGTCAGATGAAGGATGCCTCTTCTTGCAGCCTCTTTAAATAAACATGTGGGAATACAGTAACTTATGCTTCAGGGCTGCCAAGTCCCATGCATAGAGTGTGTGATACTCACACATTTGACACTTTCCTCCAACTCCCACACCAGCCATCCATTTCCTCATGCAGTGAAAACGGATTCATAACTGATAACTTTGCAGCACAATGAAGGACACTCGCAGGGAAAAGAGAAAGCATCACTCTGCACTGTTGGGTTTTCTTTATTCCCATTGCTGTTAGTCTGTTCCTGTTACAGAACACTTTGAGTTGAGCTTTACACTGTGATTACTTACAGTACTAAATCCTTATGAGGAATATTATAGGCCTTACAACATGGTAAATATCGCTCCAATCTGTGCCATTACACAGATGCAAAACATCCTTGACATTAATCTTTGTCATCTTTTATTTTAGTCAGGCATTAGATCTTTTTTGTGCTATGTTGATGATGTAATGATTTCCTAAATCAGTAAACATAATGGGGTATGAAAAGCCAAACGACTTAAGACATTTTTTAAAATATTGCATTAATGCGCTTTGTTCTGAGTTAAAGGTTTGAGTCATCATATAAAATGGAGGTATTCCTGTAATCCCTTGATTTTATAGTGTTTTATTTAAAATGATTACCTCCATTAGTCAATCTGAAACACATTTTACATTTTAATTAAAGCAAAGTTTAGACAAGTAAGTTAAACTCGTGTCCTCCCGAATAAACCAAAAATCAGAATAGCAGGTTTTACATTGAGGAAAACCAAACCTTGCTCTTGGTCAGATATATTTTGATCTTTTCATCTGCATTACAAAGCTGTCTTAAAGGCATTTATCAGATTTTTGAAGTGGCATTCTTTTAGTTAAATACAAATGGAATGATCTCAGTTTAGATAACTTATCAGAAGCAATTGAACTACTGCTGTTGAGAAGATGGCAGATCTATTTTAGAGTGAATTTTAAAATAAACAGTTTAAACAATAAAAGCTTTACAGTCACACTAAACATCATAGACTTGGGAAAAGTTTTTTTTAAAAAAGGAGCAACCATGGTGGTAGTTTGTCCTGAAACCTGTGGGTTGCTGATTTGAATGCCTGCGCCATCTGTTTCTGCCGTTGTGTCTTTGTGCGATGTGCTTCAGAGGGCCCGGTGGCAGCCTTGCTTCTGTCGGACTGCCCCGGGGCAGTTGTGGCTACCATGTAGCTTACATTCACCAGTGTGGATGTGAGCATTAATGGGTGAATGACAATGTAGAGTGAATTACTTTGGGGTCCTCTGGACGTGATAAAGCGCTGTACAAGTACAGACCATTTATCATTTGCCATTTGAAAAATGGTCTACAGCAGGGGTGCCCAATCCCAGTCCTCAAGAGTTGCCATCCTGCCACATTTAGATGGATCTCTACTCTTACACTTGTAAGTCACACAGCTGAATTCCCTCACCAGGAATAATTTAGTTCTGCAGAGACCTGTTAATGAGCAACTTGATTCAGGTGTGCCAGAGAAAGGATGCATCTAAAAATCGGTGGATGGTAGCCCTGGAGGTCCGGACTTGGGCGCCCTGGACCACAGTCTGCTACAACAAAGCTTGAGATGAAGCATAAAAGCTAAATATATGTTGTTAAAAACATGAGGTTCCTTTAGGTTTGTGATATGCTCATTTTAGTTTTGAATAACTTTCGCTGTGTCATTGCAAATGGTGTAAAATTTGGTCAAGCTCTGTAATGAGTTGTGAATTGTACATTTTTCTTGAATTTCTGTTTTTCTTCTGTCAGTCGTCCACTTTTTAAACAAAAGTACAGTAAAGGTACAATCTCTGCCTTTACTATATTATTTTTCCTCTTGATTCCCATTCAAAATTAATGTTTTGAATGCACAACTCTACCAGTTTTGCCATGACTGTTTTGCATCTTTACTACAGAAGTTAATCATGACATTCTTTAAACACTCAACACAAATATGTTGTTACACAATGGTAATCTGCAAGAGAAGATTTTAGCATCCAAGGAATTCGGGTGAAGCACAACATAAATAGTGACAACTTTATAAGTCAAGGAAATGTATTCAATACATTTCAATTCACATAAAATAATTTCACTTCAGCACCCAACATTTCCATATATTGATATATTTATATATGCACTAAATATAGTGACAAAGTTTCTAAGTTAGCAAAAGTGCTTCCTCGGTTCTGTCTACAGCTCCGCTTACCCAGTCTGCTCATGCACACACACCTCTGTGTCTTTTGGCCTCTCCTACTTTGCTGGAATAATTTTTCACACTGGTCAGGAGTGAGGTTATGCTTTCACAGGGTTTGTTACACTTTAAATAGCATGATGCATTTATGTAAAGTGACAAAAACATTCCAGTAACCCTTGTTTGTAACCAGACACAAAGTGTGAAAAGAACTCCATTCATTTTTACTGTTTATCAATCTTTTTTGCCTGGGTTCATGTATTTGTCTTTAACTGTATTCCCCCCTTTTCACCCCTCCTCTCAGTAATTGTCTGGGTCTGTGGTAATGGAGCAGACCTGACAAGCAAACTCAGATAGTGACTGGTGGCAGATAGAAGAGGAGTGTGAGCTCTCTCCTCTATATCTCCCCATCTATTACTTGTGTCTGACGGAGGCAGGAGCGCATGATGGATGGATCCCTCGCTTTAACTCTGTCTGCTTCTCACTCCATTTACTCTGATCACTCTGACTGACTCATTTTTCACCACTTGGTTTCTCTTCATGTTCACATTACTCAGTTCTTTCATTTTTCTGTAATTTGTCTCTCTTTGGCCATATTTCATTTATTTTCCATCTGTTTTCTTCACTCTGTGATCCATTCTCTTAACTTACATGGCAGGATGTGTGTTCCTGGATTTATTTGTGTATATGCTAGGATTTAAATGACGGGCTTATCGCGTACAAAAATAGAGATCTGGATTTCTTGAGTGCAGTCATCTATCACTCTGTATTTTTAACATTTATTTATTTGCATTCATTCAGTGGCCTACATGTTTCTTGTCTGTGTATACATTTAAGTCTACGCTTTCTACTGGAGGCATAGAGGCCTGTAATTAAATTGAATAAAAGAGTGTATTGGACACAGATAGTAAAGGCATTACCATGTTTTACACAGGAAGTAGTGAAGACAGCCACCAATAACAATTTCAAAAGTCCTGTCAAACATAATTACCGTCTGTTAAGTTTTCAGATTACTTCTTGATTCTGCAGGCCTTACAACACGAAGGGACACAAAAATTATATGTGCTTTGCAAGCATAGCAACATTGGCTGCCTTTGGTTGAAAAAGTAGTAAACAGCTTTCTCCTGCAAAACGAAGAGCATGTCGAATGTTTTTGTCCACCACAAATAACATACCACTTAAAAGTAGCTTTTCCCTTCAGCAAAAACCCTAAAACATAACTTACTGCAAATACAACAAAATCCTATAATACACAAACAAATGTGGTAAAAAAAAAATACATATGACTTTAAGGTGACCTTTCTATTTTGTGTTTTACTACATAACAAAAAGTAACCCATTGGAAATCGAGCTAAATTTTCACCTTTTGACCAGAAGTTGTACCTTTTCAATACAAGATCCCAGACCACTGTTGCTGACCCATCCACCTTCATCAGAAAATATAAAAAGAGCCACTCAGAATATCAACAAAAGGATGTAACCTTAAGAAATACCTTCTTTTCTCAGATGGATCTAGACATAAAGGATAACCTGAAGAAAGAAAACAATCGTCACGTTGAAAGCCACAGATTTTGTGTAGTGGAATTTGCTAATGTTTTTTCATTTGCTGTTGGAGAGAACAGCGTCTGAAATAAATAGATTAACCTCTCACTTTGAAGGTTGATCACAACTAATTACACGCTAGATTTAATTATTCTCTCATTCCGGGTAAGCTTATGTATCACATTAATGTTCATAGAGAAAGTTCAGATTTTACAAGTGTGAACTACAGTTTCTATGAGATTGAACCTCAAATCAAATTGCCAGAATTTGTAAAAGAATTGGATATCGATCAGAAGAAAACATACATTTTATAGAATAAAAAATATTCTCCTGCCAAATTTTGAAATTTACTAATTGAAACCCTCTCTAAAAACAATGGCTTTGGTTAAAAAAAGAAAATCACATCCTTTTTCAGGCTTTATCTCATTCATTTGACACCATGGTTCGTCAAAACTTTTGAATTTTTCAAGTTTCAAAAATGGATGTGTAAATCTGGGAAGAATGACTCACAACAATACTAACAACACATCTGTTAGCACTGTTTAATTGAAACAAAAATATGCATGACGTAGTCATGCATATTTTGGGTATAGCTGTTGGGTATGAATGTGTGCACGGATGGTGAATTGTTCTTTTCCTCCCTGTGTTGTCATGACTGGTGACCTGTGCAAGTGTACTCCACCTGAGCCCTACCAAGAATACTTAAAGGATTGGTAAACTTTCAACAAAATGTTTTTCTATTTAGGGGAGAGTTTCAGTTTAAGCACTACTGCGTTCTCCACACAACTTTACGGTCGACTTCAGCAGAGAAATAGCCCATGTTTTGTTAAAAACTCTGCATTCTTCTTTTAAATACTTAATATTTTTGGAGCTGCAGTATTCAACTTTAAAAAAAAAAAAATAACAAAAAAAAAAAAAAACCTTTTTGGTAGAACTAGAACACTGCCTGATCAGATACAACCAGTCGGTACCAGGAGGGTCTGAACACGCAGTCGTGTGTGTGTGTGTGTGTGTACACACTGCTCACACTCTCCCAGTTGCTCTCTTCTACGCTAAAGCTTTTCCCCAACAGAAAAGCCTGTCATGAATGATGAGGGGAGGCAGCATAGCCGCCGAAATAGTAAATTAGCAGTTTTCTATAATAAGTTGTTTCTTCACCATTACTACATCGAGCACTGCATACAAAAAACATGATTGACAGCACTGAAATCTTACTGGTATTAGCTGTAAAACTTTAAATACTTAATTGGTTACAAGGGAAAAAATAAATAAATTGATATTTCTGGCTTTTGCATTTCTTAAGGCATCTGAGATTTATATTCTTTACAAATACCAGTGTAAACAATGGATGGAGGAGTCATGTCTGAACTCATTTATGGCTAGCAGTTTCATTAAAATCATTAGATTTATCAGTAGCAAGACATCTAACCACCTTAGTAGTTAAAAAATTTGTTTTGAAACAGATGATGCTGGGCTGAACTGTTTCTCCTGACACTGTGAGTCTGATAGTCGACATGATAGTCAGATACATAATTGCAGCTTAGAGCACCATCTGTCGCAGGTACGAAGCTCTTGGGAAGTTTCAAAAACTGAGTGAAAAACCATGCTTGAAAAGAGAATGTTGTGAACCAAAAAAGCTTCTAAAATTCATTACTTATTATTCCTTGCATCTGTGTGCTGATTATAATCTGTAATATTACATGGTTTGAAAGATTTTGTGTGACATTTTAATTGTCTGCACATTCTGGCTCGCCTCTTATGATATTGACTGCATAGTCATTGCATTCAGTGCTTAGCTGGTAACAATTCCCTTATGTAACAATTAGTCTTTCTGGGAAGCTTGGTTGTGTTCAAAAATTTATTTCTCTCAATTTCTGAAAGGAAGGGAACTCTGTAAGTGCTCTGAGAGTTTATAACAAATGAACATCATTCTCTCAGGAAATCAAAAACCATTCTTCATTTTTAACCAATTAATGCTTTATCAAGTGTCTCACTTGGGACATTTTCTAGAACGAGTATTATGCTTTTTTTTTTTTTTTTTACTTTTACTAAAACAATTTTCAATTTGGTTTTCTTTTACAAAACTTGCACAGTCTGCACCTTCTGCACATCAGAAGGTTCCACAATGGTTTATTCTGTATGTCTTTTTCATTGTTTGTTTCTATATTGCTGGTTTTCTTGTGAGCTTGCAGAGGCAGTGGAACGTTGGAGTGCTTAATATATGTGTTTGTCACATACAAACAATGCAGCAGAATGAGGTCCTACTAATATTGCAAAGTGTTTGCAAATATGCCTTGACCGACACGTTCAGTTAATTGTGATTAGAGAGAAACTAATATATTAGTCTGCAAGATGTCTGCAATGCTAATCCAATTTGCTAGATCTTCCAGCAATGCCAATGCAACCATTACCACAACATTAGACATACAGAATTTACTACAGTATATACCTGTTGACAGCAATCACTCTGGTTGCCTCAGTCCTTGTCAGATTTTGTGTTAATTTGTGGTCCATATCAGACAGGTGATCTACCAGGAAGAGGAAAGTGATGATGAGAAAACTTTGAAACATTGCATTGATATTGATTTAATTTAGCTTGTCAGTTTCTCTTTGTTCGAGAAGAGTAAGTGATGCACATAAAAAAACAAAAAAAACACTGCTGTATTGAATGCTTATGATGAAATCGATCTAAATTTGATCATGGCTAGAAAATTAATGTCTGGGATGAATTGTGAAGTGACTCCAATATTCCAGTTCACCCTCTGAGTTTCCTGTGTTGAAAATAAACTCGCGTATGAATCAGAGTTTGTGTGACAGATCGCAGACTCCCATTAAATGCGTTTTATATTTCACAATTGTTGCATGGAAAGTGACATATGCAAATGTCATTATTATTGTTTTTAAAACCTAACCCTGATTTAACACTGCAATAGTCATCAATCTTCTGCATTATACCCAGCTTTAGCATTTTACCTTCCGTAAGAGTTAACTTTAGAAACACTTTGTGCCTCTTGACAAACTCAGCATTGCTGTGTGTGCACATAAATTAGACCTGTTTTCAGAAAGAATTATCAGCTGACTAACTGCACTTGAGGGGGTCGTATGAACTGAAACATCTGGCTGATGCTTCTGTTGCAGATCAACTAAGGACGATACTCCTTTAGAGAACTAGGATTTATTTGTTATTAGTGTGCTAAATATTCATTGAATAAGGTCAAACTCGAACACAGATTACTCTGCAATGGCTCCAGGGTTTGACTGTACAGAAGCATGGCTGCCATAATATATTTTTTCCATCAAACCTCGTTTTGTCAGACTTATTCTAAAATCCCTTAAGTGGTTCTACTCAGGGTGAGCTTAAAATAATTTCTCATGTGGTAGCTGCTTATACGACATTTATAAATGATATTTAATATTTCTAGTATTTACAAGTGGAACCCTCTGTGTAAATCTGTATGCGTCTGTGACAGCTGGAGAAATCCTTGTCCCAGCTGTTGTGCTTTGCAGCCAACTCATTGAGCTGGCAGCTGTTATAGTGCAACTTGCTGTGCACTCTCCATTTCATTTTAGTTATCCAGTGGAAATTTTGAGCTGTTTTGATCACTCATATCTCAAATCTGACTCTAAAATGTGTTATGGCTGCTGGTTCTACACCTTGCCAGGCTGCTGTGGTTTCCGTCTCAAGACCTGCGACAGTTCTGAGACGTAATGTTAATTATAGTCAGAAGAATTATCATTTAATTGGCTCTTTCCCCTGCGGACATTTAGTCATGAAGAGAACATGTTATATAACAAATAAATAGGTCAAAATAATAGAAAACAAAGTGCTGCTTAAAGAAGTTTCTTGAGCTCATTTTTAAGACATTTGTGAGATCACATTTACAGAATCATTTTTGCCAGCTTGTAGATTGCCTGTTTGCAGTCAAATGACAAAATCCTAAATTAATTTCTTTTATATACTGGCTGTTAGGTTTGGGGAAATGTGACAAAACAGCTGCTGCTCATTTCGTTTCGTTTTCTGCAGTCTGTGGATTGCCAGTTCAATTCCTGCTCCGTCCGCCTCTGTTGTGTCCTTGGGCAAGACACTTCACCTGCCTTGCATGCAGGTGGTGGTCAGAGAGTCCAGTGGTGCTGGTTCATGGCACCACTGAAGTCAGACTGAAGTGAGGAGGCTTGCCACTATAAACCTGTGAATAAATAGGTGAATGACTGATGTGCCTTGGAGTCCTGGGGACTTGATAAAGTGTTATGCAAGTACAGGTATAGCCATCTTTTTCTAAGTTTTGATTAATATTTTGGAGTAGAATATTATCCATCCATCCATTGTCCGGTCACCCTTCTCCCTAACGGGGTCGGGAGTTGCTGGTGCCTATCTCCAGCTGCGTTCTGGGCGAGAGGCGGGGTACACCCTGGACAGGTCGGCAGTCTGTCGCAGGGCAGTAGGATATTATTTATGTCTTATTTGTGGGGAGAGTTTACGGTAAATGTGTGTATTACATACTGTGTTATGCCTATAGTTTCATGTTGTTATACTGGGAATTGACTGGAGTGAGACTTCCTGCTGAATTGTTAGACATACAAGGAGAGCAGAATAATTATAATTTTGCAAACTCCTCCTAGAGATAAAGTCTTCCAAAGAGTTATTCTCATGAAAAAGACATTTTCATTGTCTAATACTGCTTCAGTTACTAGTTATAATCTTCGGGGACTAGATTTATAACTCTGAAAGACATCAGTGATCAACATAGAGTAAATAATGCAGTCATTGACATTATCTTATACTCCCTCTTTTGGATTGCTTGGATACAGAAGTTGTAAGAGTACATCATTGCTTGCCATTTAATTAATTAAGAAACTGCTGTCAAGTAAGATGATAAATTATTCCTTATCAGGCCTTGCTAAACAAGAGTTATCTATCTGAAAAGGATTAAAGCTTACATGCAGTGTGGTAAAAGCAAATCCCTCTTTCTTGCACTTTGTCCCTTTTTTCATCAATCATAAGTTGCTGTTGCTCCAAAATAAACTAATTTAAAATAAGCTTAGAAAAACTTCAGCACATAAGCAGAACTGTTTTATAAGCATCAAAATGCGATCCGCCTCAGGAGCTCCTCCATAAATTAAATCAAGTCTACACTAAATGAGCATGTTGATGTGTAACAGGGGAAATGTATAAAACATTTTTTTTTTCACTTCAGGTGTTCTATTTTAGCCTGAAATGATCTGCGTGTCCTCTAATTTAGTCCTGCTGACAGAGCCATAAACAGTCTAATTTCCCTGTATGGCAAAAGGTTACTTCAAATTCTCCCAGCTTCATATAGTTTTAGATGTGTGTTTGTTCTTTCTGCAGAAACATCTCTACTGATACAGTTTGTGTGGCAGTCTGAGCTGTAAGAGCACTCACTTGATGGATTGGCAATCAGAGTGACATGTAATTTAACAATTGATCCCTATCAACCCCTATTATCAAGTAGTGCAGGACACAGTCCTCCCCTACAATATACAATATGTATTCACTGTATTTGTCCGTCTTTCCCTTTCACTCACAGACACTTCAGCGCACTTAGTCTCAAAGTCTCCATATTTCTCCTTGTATGAACATCCACACACTGGCTCATCTTGTTACATAGAGGTTACGTCAATAGCAGAGTTAGGAACCCTTTTTACGCCCTAAAAGAAAATCAATTAGAGCCAATGATTGGCACACCAATTTGTGCAGGCGCGTAATGTTTTTCACCTACCCAGAGCTGAGAGAGAGTGTGTCTGGCTTCTTGTCTGCTTGAGTGTCCCTAATGTCTGCCAGATATGAGGGAAGAAATTACCTTTCAAGTTCAGGGCTGCTGCCTCTTATGATATTAAACCAGTGAAATACCTTGGACTGTGTGATCAAAGCAGAGGTAATGACTTAACTCTTTGATATGAAATCTATATTTTCTCTTCTAGGATGTCGGTTTTGTTATGTCAGTTTATCACATAAAATATTTTCTATTGACATGTGGAACATGCATTCAGCAGTTTCAAAGCATGCGGTGATCTTTTTTCCAATTAAAATTTCTTGTATTGCTGACCGATTGTTTGCCTAAATGTAAGCCTAATGGTAATGTTAGTTGTTAGTGATACAAAGGGGGTATTGTCAGCAAACTACTTCGCAACTATTTGCATGTGTGTGTGTGTGTTCTCTAGCTTAGTGGAGGAATAAGAGTTGGCTTTAGGCTGCTGACATACTGACATTCTGCTGAGTCTTAGAGGTTTTGCAACCATAGCCGGATTGGAAGTGCTATTACTCCAGCGCTGTAAGAGGCAGGTTAAAATGACAAAACCAAACTTCAGAGCAGACAGAGTGCAGGAGGAATTTAGAGCAGCGTCAGCATCAAATAATCGTTATGCTGCGGGGTTTTGCCAGCATCAACTTAAGATGTGTAATCATTCACTCAGAGCACAATGAAGAAAGTCACCTTCTGGGTGCCTCTGTCTTCTGCTGCAAAATGATAATGGCTATTGTTCTTAATTTTGCTATTTTAGAAGAACGAGGCTTATCTTCAGCTGTTCCCAATTAGAGTCAAACCCCTCATGATTATTTTAACGGCGCTTAAAATGCACTGTATGAAAGCACAGCTTATTTGCTGATATTATTCTGATCTCTGTGTGTTGTTTTTGCCATTTTTAATTTTTTCTGGTGATGTGGAGATGTAGCTGTGTATCTCAGTCACTTTTTTCTTTATTAAATGTATAGGTATATTTGTATGTTTGAAGGCAAATGTTTAGCTGGAAGTTATGCCTACTGGAACATGGTAGTTTGTGAAAGAATAAAGTCCTCTACCCCACTGTGGTCTTGAGAGATGTGGTCATTTTTTGTATCTGTGTGGTTTAGAAAATGGTCTGATGGGACAAACCTCCTGCTTTCTGACTGTGACATTTTCTGGGTTCCTCCTGAACATCAAGCCGAGATCAGGGGAGGGTTAAACCAATTTGATCTTTAATGTTTGCGCTTATAAAAACATGTGCAATCATGTTAGCAAACACAAACATAATCTACAAATAAGGTGCACAAATGATTTAATGAGAAAAATGAGATTAGCAGGTGCAAAACAATCTTTTTACTTTAAATGTTTTTACTTGACATGTTGGGTACCACATTGTATATGTATTTTTTAAAATATGTAATATTATTTTTTATTATTGTTACTATATCTCCAGCAGAATGACTTTAATTTTTTAATGGCCACTCCACTCTCCAACACTCTCAAATGATGACAGAAGACAGTCTGCATCACTCTTGCATGTGAATTCAGTTGTACTCAATCTTTGTAGATTGCATGCAAGATACCCATTTACTGCACATGTGACTTTTTTCTCTCACGCTATTCAAGTCTCTTCATTTGAATTGTTGTAGATCAGGCTCTACAGGGTTCTGCATGGATGAACCGACCTGGGAAAACCATTTCTGATTGTTCCAGTTGTGTGACAAAAACTGCATAATTTTCACCAAAGTTGAAATCCTTGTTTGGTACAATCATGGCCAGTGAAGTTGATTCTAACTAAATTTGCTTTTGTTCATAGCTAGTTAGTCACTTTAATCCATAATGATTTGCAAGAGAGTCAAATGGATTCAAAACATTACTAAATAATGTTGGCTGTCAAGAACTGCTTAGTATCGCCTCTATACATTAGAAAAGCTATGAGGTCAGACAAATTTCTTGAGCTATATAAAATCACATTGCATAGTTTTTGCATTCCTACAACTCCTCTTCCTTTTCTGTCAATTCTTCATTTCTTTATAACTGGCCTTCTGGTCACCATAGTGACTCAGCCTTTTCCCATCCAGAAACACAAATCCCAATCCTGCTCCCTTGCCTCAAACACACACTCAAGGACATGCAGCACGAGTGTGATGGTGCCAGAGGCCTGATGAGAGTAATGACAGATTAACTAATGCCTAACGGCCAGAGCTGGCCTCTCCCTAGGCAGCTCATAAACAGCTTATTTCTCCTCTTATCTCTCCCCCTCATATTTTTCTTTATTGTTCTTTACTTTTCCTTTTCTCTTTGTCTTTTCCTCTATCTCTTCATTCTTCCTTAGCTTTTGTTTGCCTTCTCTCCTCAAGCCGTTCTTGTGTTGTTTGAGTGAAGGCGCTGGAAATTTAATTAACGATGGAGTTCACCTCACCTTAGGCTAACCATGCATTTTTAGGATGCTCTGGGGCACATGAGATTAAAAAATGGCTACCAGAGGATTTAACACAGTTCCCAGATAGTGACAAATTATACTAATCATGCATTATGGTTTGCTGTAAAGCATGATTAAAACCATGTGTTTCATTTTACCAAGTCCAACCTTTACAAGTGGAGCATCTGCTTCATCATATGCGCTTATGCAAATAATCACTTAAAAAAAAAAAAAAAATCTATTTCTTTAAGTCAAATTAGAAGATGTCCGACCCTAACCTTTTATTGTGAAGCACTGTTAACAGTCCAGCATACTGGAGAGCAGCTTGTGGTCTCCCATTGCAGCAGTCTTGGAGGCTAAGTGTTAAAGGGCTGGCTCAATATTGACAGTCTGTGCACAGTACAACTTCTCTTGACTCACATTAAGCTCAAACAATAAAGGAAACACTCTTAATATCTAACTAAGAATTGGATTTAAGTTTAAATAAATATTGCAACTTGATTTTTTATTCCTGTCTTTAAAGCTAGAAGTTCCTTAGAATAATTAAGCATGAAGCCAATGGCAGTAAATAATAAGGTCTTCAAGTCAGCACTCCTCCGAGGAGTGCTGTAATTTAATCCTTTGTCAGAAGTGATGCAACAACAACCGCAAGCAGTACCGCACTTCCTGGCGCAGAGTTTGTTCTAGTTTAGGATGACTTTACTGTAACTGTACAAGAAACTTTAGGTTGTCAATGATGTAATCAGGAAAATACAAACATGTAACCACACCTAATTTAACCAATTTCAGTGTAAGAGTAAAGAAAAAGATTGTTACAGAATCAGTTTATTTTGTACATCCTGCTCAACATGCTGGCTTTGACTTCAGCTGCTGCCGATTTTGTTTTATTTTTTTTTTTTTTTTCATTTACTTACTAACCAACTTGCATTTCTGTATCACAGAAAGTTTATCATGTGGGTCTCAATATAAAGACATTAAGCAATTTCTTTCTTTCATCCGTTAACAAATTTGGAGATAAATGTGGGTACATTTCCAAGAAAAATAAGGTTTAACCAGGCACTTTGAAGAGGCAGTGATGCCTCGACTTAAGGAGTCACTGGAACCAAATACTTTGACTTGTCTACTTGCAACTTTGACGAGAAAACATTATAGGCAATAGAGAGAAATGAACAGACTGAAAAATATAACCCAAAAAGAACATAATGTCAATGTAGCACCAGGAGAGAATAAATTTATATTTATTTGCTGTCCTAGACATTCAAAGTACACAAAAAATGTATTTCAGGGCTAAAAAGGTGAATTTTGCATGACATGTTCTCTTCAAAGAATCAGTTTATCTGTCTGCTGTTGAATGATGGTCTGTAGGGTTTAGATCTTTAAATGGACAATTAAAAGGGTGTTAATTAATTCTCAGTGTTAGGCCAATAAATGAACTACTTATCTGGTAAGACAAACCTTTTATTGGCCATAATATTTTAGTTATTTTTCCCAAAGTACAGCAAGTGATCATACCGAGCCATAAAAATGCACAGACCAATACCACAAGATTCTATGATTCCATGTTGTTGCACATCCGGTTTCTGCATGGTATTTAATTCAGGAGCCTGTATCTTCTTGAAACTGTCACTGTTTGGGGTAAATTACCATTTTAATCAAATATATGCAAGCATATTGTTTATGCAGAGCTGTTTTAATCACACCTGAAAATAACTAAGAACCAAAACAGCAACCCTAACTGATATTTTCTCCATTTGAAAAATTTTTGTATCTAGAAAATAAGCTATTTCTTGCTGTATGCAGTCCCAAAATATGCCAACCACAGATTGGAAGCATGTAAAACAACTCTAATTGTGTTTGACTCTGGCTCAGTAATCTACCAGTACAAGGACATTGAAAACCACAGTGCTTTGTAAGCTTGTTAGTCATATTGTGCATTTTGATTGTAACTTTACACTGGCAAAAGTAACGGGAGCCTCTTTTACTTTCAGTACCAGAACTACCTACAGTAGTATTGATGCCAAAATACAACACTACAACCACCACTTAATTGTTAGGGTTGTATGCGATAGACGAGCATATTTTTTTATTTTGACATATGTCAATAATTATGTTTTTTTATTTAAACTGATTGAACATTGAATTACCCTGTTTATGATTTGCTACCAGCCATAATATTATAACTATTATGTGCAAATTAAAACCATGAGAAGAAAGAGGGGATGCATTTCATCCTCAGAAACTGGGAAAGGTTGTGAGAGGATAGGTCAAGCTTAATCCTGAAAGCAAACTTGTTTGAGGCTACAAAAGTCTTGAGTCTGGTGAAGATGTTTAACCTCTAATCAGAAAACAACTTTAAACATACAGTTTGAGCTACAGTGAAATTATTTAGATCAAAGTAAATTATATAAAGGTGTAAAATGTTATAGCCAATGTCCATTTCAAATCTAACAGAGAATTAGTGACTTGAAAACAGAAGAAATGAAACTGAGCAAAAATGTGATTGGTTATACAAAGGAATTGGCCAACAGAGGACAACATACGAATACAACATGCAATATTTATCAGATAAAATCCTCAGGAAATTTGTTGAAGTTCATCGTTGTAATGATGCGAATTATGGGTAATGTTATATATTATTTTTTTGCTAAATGTAGTATTAGTAATACCTTTGCAAAACACTGAAAATTTAAAACAAATCCTTTTCTGCTTTCCATCTTCCCAGCAGCTGGTTGTTGAATTGGCACAAATATGGGCGCAGCATGACTGTCTGGAGTCTGTTTTGTAGCTCTTAGTATGACCCCTTGATGATGATTATGTAATCAAACAACACGCAGTAGTAGAGCCATCATAACCAGTGGGTTCCACAACAAACATAATTTCAAATGCTGCTCTGAAATAGAAGTTACTAACATTTCTTTAGAAAAAAATTGTAATTCAGTACAGATACATCTGATCAAATTTAGAGCTTAAAGCACTGACAACATACACAGCTGAACACACCCTTTTGAAAAATGCCAAAAACATTTTTCTAGTGTGTGACATGAAATAAAACCAAGTTATTCCTGTTTGAAGTCAGTTAGAATTTCTTATCTGTTTGCTAAATGCCAGAACTTTTAAAATGCTTTTTTACACTTCAAAGCTTCACATTTCCAAGTTTACATACTCTGTTCATATTAAAGATGTTAGAAACCATGGATAAACAGAGCATGTCTTTGTAAGCTTTCAATACTTTAATTCACAACAATTTAGGTAAATAAATGCACCTCTCTGATTTGTCGCCGCCGATGTCTGAAACCTTGGGAAAATCAAAAGAAATCAAGCAACATACTCCAAAAGGACTTGTGCACTTCCACAACTCTTGCTTTGTCAGATGAAATATTATGACTATTATGCACCTGGCTCTCTTTGCAAATGATTACACACAACGTTAAATTTTATGGGAATGTCTTGCCATCATATTTTTTATGATGCAAACAAGTTTTTTGTCCCAAAAGATAAACAAGTCTGTGAGAGAAATCTCTTTAACCTCGGAGCAAAAGTAAATGACTGTAAATATTTTGGCTTAAGCTGATGAATGTGTCCACAATGAAACAAGTCTTGTGCAGATGTTAAACAAAGATAAAAAAAGTAATTACTCCAAAATCAATTAGCAAATTCACAGACAGAGAAATCCTTAACTTAGGAGGCATGTCCTGTCGTCTGATAAAATGAAAAAAATGACTAGACACTAATGGCCATTGTTGCATTTTGAGGAAAAAGTGTCAAGATTACAAGCCTAAAACAACCATCCCAACTATGAAAAAGAGAAATGGCAGCATCAAGGTGCAGGAAGGACTACTGCACTGCATAAAACAGACGTCTTCGTTAAGAAACAACACTAAAGTTAACATCTTATGGAAAACATTAATCAGGAAGTTAAAGCTTGGACACAAATGAGTCTTACAAATGGACAATGGCACTAAGCATACCATCAAATTAGGTAAAAATTGGGTAAACATGCTAACTCACCTAAAAGCAGAAGCTACTTAGTGATTCAATAACGGACAGTGAGAAAAAGGATCTTGTCTTTATTACATACTATATGTAAATATATATAATTGCACTACAAATTTTAGCATTTGTAAAAATGACTAAATAGGGAGCCATGCTGCATAAAATCTTTGCTTTATTTTTGGTAAAATGTTCAAATCAGTTCTCATTTTTCCAAAACTGAAGTCGTAATTTAATACAGGTTTGTTTCCTTAATTGAAATTATGTAATCTTTAGCACTACACAATATGCAAGAAAATATAGTAAAAGCTGCATAAAATAAAGCATAACTGAGATTAATAGAGTGCTCTCTAATAATGGGTAAGTAAATTTAGGAACAGATTATGCAACCGCAAAATTAAATGTGACAGCTTTACTTAATGTTATCTAAATCTTTCTAAGTACCTTTGCCACCCTGACAGGTAGCACTGTATTAAAATGGTTCATTAGATTTGGAGCTATAATTCAATAATAACTGGTTCAAAGTAGATGTAATATGTCAGTGAACCCAAAACATTTTTTTCACATTGGCTCAGTTAATAAATCATTACCATCATGGCAGACATATTGGCTTTATAGAATTTGGTCCTGTCACAGCTCAGTTAATAAATTTCTGGTGTGAACGTGTTTGAGGTTTCGCTCTGCAGTCGATTAGCTGCAGAGTTTTTGAATGGTGCTTTTTTAAACCGGTGAATCAATATCTCAGATAGACAAGCGTCACGAACTGAGACATCGATGCTCGTGACTGTGTAACTCTGCTCTTTATTGCTTCTTTTTGCTTTTCTTTCACTGGCTTTTCTTTGCACTTTTTTTCCCTAAGAGGCTATAAATAGCTCTTCTGTGTCACCATCTGGCTACATAAAGGCTGCTCACCTCTGTATTCGCTAGTCCGTGTGACTTCTGGGAAAGATGACAGCCTGTTGGCTCAGATATCATGTTACTGTGGCCTCTGTAAAGCAGCAATAGTGTCAAGCCAGCTGGCTGGTGGCACAAACTTTCGAATCATGATAACATACCTCTGCTGCCCTGCCTCGCCTTGCTTAGCTGTCCTTTGCCCAGTTGCCCTGCAGCAACCTTACATTTTTTTTAGTGTCCAGGATCACTCGTTGCTATGGAATGAAGCTGTCTTGCTCCATTTACAAAGGAGATAAGACTTTATTCTCAAAGAAATAGTTTGTAATAGCTGAGCCTGAAGACATATCTAATTTTGCCAGTTCTGCTCTATTTATTCATAACTCTATAGGGTTTAATGTTGTCTTGGGAGGTCTGCTGGAGAGAAGGAGCACAGACATTTCCAGCATATACAGTGAGAGGATTTTTACCAGTTTAAATTGGGACTCAAAATAGGCTGCATACCTATTCCTTATGGCTCTTCACAAGACATGAGAAGAAATGGGCTCTAATGAGTTGTGTTTTTAAACAAAGAACCTAAACATATAGAAACAGTGCTGGTAGCCTTCTTAGAAGCCAGAGGACTGGATTAGTCTCAGGAACACCTCAAATGCACCTGTAGGAGAAAATTGGATGATTTGCTTGTAATAGCTAATTTAACATTATATAATACGTTATATATTACACTGACGTTTTAATGTGACAAAGCGGGAACAATTTCAAGTAGTAAAAATAATTCTGAAAGGCACTTCAGAAGACACAGATATAAATCATCAATCATCTACTCTGTACTTCACACAGTAATGCATCTTATTACTGTCCTAATCAGACCCAAAGCAATATCTTGGGTTGACCCTTTTCCATATCTTCTGCTTCTTCACCTGCTCTAACTTAAAGTCTGCTTGTTTTATTATCTTTGGTAGCAGTCTTTCAATTTAGTTTTTTTTTTCTTTCTCTTAAAGGGTGCTGGTGTCAAGGACACCCAATTAGACAAATCAGTCCTCTTTCTTTTGACTTGTTTTATCTCATATTACTTTCCGTATGATTCATATCTTTTCTATAAGAATGTAATAAAAAGGAAAATGAACTGAGTAAAACGGGGATTAGTCATACCTTCAATGCAAGTTTCATTGACTCCAGCGTAATAGAAATTGCTGCACACACTTGATAAATTTTGCATTTAACAAAAATGGAACCAGTCAGCAAGGTCGGGAAAGCAGCTGAAATAATGAACGAATGGTTGAATAGCTGGATCAATGGGGAGAAAAAAGGTCCAGACTGTGGCTGGTTTAATCCCAAAGGATAATCACACCATCTTTGATTTCTTTTCCTTCCCCCCTATTCAGCCCATTCCCTCATCCACTTCACCTGCTATGGCTATTTTGTGTAAGTGGGTTTTTGTGTGTGTGAGCGCATTATACAGTGATCCTGTGTTCATCACATTCTTTGACACACTAACCTTCGTTCTACAACTAATCCAGATCAAGCTTCCCTGTGATTGTACTAGGAACTGTATTACATTTTAAATCTCTACACGAGAAACCAAAAGTGCTTCTAATTTTAGTTTTGAAAGAGGAGTCTCCCTATCAAGATAGAGATATAGATTTTATTCCTTGTGGTTTTGACATTGTGCTATCAAATTCATACTGAGAATAAACACCATGTAATTCAGTAAATATGTAGCAGTGATGCAATTACAGTCTGAAATCCAGACAACACCAGATATTAGGATTTTGGGATGATGTCATGTGGTAGCTTTCTGAATAATCAATGTGTTTTGTATCAGCCACAAACAAATTCTATCAAAATAATGAATAATTTGTTGTGTGTAATATCAGCATCCATGGATGTCACTCAAGTTCACAAAAGTTTGTAACAGTGATTTATAGCATAATAGCATAATATCATGAAGTTAAACAGCTTGAATTACAAACAGTAACATTTATGGTTTTGGGGGTTGTGCACAAACCAGGGCACTAAGTATCTAATGTTGCAATCCAATCCTTGACTGACCTAATAAGTGTCATCACTACCTAAAGTAATTGATGATAGTTATTAAGTTCCAAAGTAAAGTTTTTATATAACCACAAAGTAAGTTCTAGTCCTACTAAGAGTGATTTTTGTCATGCAAGAATGATAGTTTGTCACACAGTGTGGTTAACAATTGAATGCAAACTATAAGCATTGCTTATTGTGTGAACCACACATGATACTGGTTTGTACAAAAAGTAAATCAGCCAGTCACTTTTTATGTAGAATCATGCTATGGTTACTTCCAGCAGGATGATGCACTAAGTCTCAAACTTCTAATCATTTCTGGGTTTTTTAGTTCAACGCTCTCCTCTGGCCTCCACTGTCACCAGATTTCAATTCAACAATACACCTTTGCAATGAGATGGAAAGGAGATTTGCATAATAGATGTGCAGCTGACAAAAGTTCAAGAACTATCTAAAGGTGTTGTCAGTGTGGACCAATCTTCTATGGAGTCATTTTGAGACCTTGGTGAAACTTTACCATGAAGAATTAGGCATTTCTGAAGGTAAAATGGGAATCTAACTTTGTACTAGCATAGTATAACTAAAAAAATGGCCAGTAAGAGTAAATCAAGAAGATATTTCCACACTGTACGTCAGAAACACATAAACTTACTTTTTTGTGATAACCTTTTCTGTGAGACTCCTTTCAAGTGTGTTGCATCTATCACCTTTTTATTTCTTTCTCAAGGAAGGAAGCAGTTTGGATTGAGTCTGGAGAAAGGTCTAATTTTTCTGGTTCCGCTCTATTTCTTTGTGCCTCTGTGGTGCTTAATGTTGTTGTTAGAGTCATACCATATGGGAAAAACACTGACATAGTTTTCACCATACACAGACAGAATTTCTTCCTCATTCTTTCACTTAGGTCGAAACCCAAATAGGTTATGCACTTATCTCTTTTGGTTCTCCACATGACCAGAAAAGCAATATGCTTTAATGAACCTTGTTTTCACAGCAAGAATCTAAAGCCCTTAATTGAATTTTTCACTGGAGGCATTCTCTGATGTCTTTCTGGAAATGAAATTATTTCTTAAAAAGTAGCATAGTATTATAGCAGAGTGAAAAAAATATTTAGAAATTACACTGTGCCTGTTTGATTACATTTTTGCACTAAGAATAGTCCCTTTGTGCAAAATAACTTGTGGGATGTGTTTCAAACAACTCTTACCTTTTTGAGTGAGAAATAGCGGTAGGATAAGATATTTTTTGAAGATATAATCATGGAAGATATCATGGTGAGATTGAAGATCAGGGTTCACATTTTTGTGAATGTTTTGAAAACTAAGCAATTAAGTGTAAAGAAACATTTTCTGTAACTGATTCTCAAAAGGTGCAAGACGATTCTGCAGATTTTCTCACTTTACACAATCAAGACCATAATCTTTCAGACAATTTTCTAAATTCAGAACAAAATGCATAACAACAATTATATATTACACTTTCTTTTTGGATGATGGGCTCAAGTCATTCAAAATCAATCTGTCAGGTTGCTATCACTGGTCGACTGATTGGTGCATAAAATTTATTTTTCTTTGCTGGAATAATTTATCTGTAGCATTCTTTCTTTGTTAATTTAGAAAAAAGATCAAATAAATGCCTTGCTAGTATTTTCATGAACCAATAAGATGTTATGAGTGTTGTGTATTTTAATCAATAAAATTGTAACTAAATAAAGAAAATATTCAATACGCTATAACGTGAATGTCCCCCAAGGTACGGTTTTGTTAATATGATATGCTCTGGCACACTCTGTGTATATTTAAATAGGATTACTTGATTTGCTACTGATGCATTTCAGATCAATTTTTGCAGTGTTGGATCAAATCGTTCCACCAGGGGATCAGTTCACCAGCAATACATAACAAACATGATGCATGTTAAAGTAATGTCTTTGAAAATTTCCAACTCAAAGGATTTTCATCAAAATTATAAAGAAAATATAGAAGTCCATCTTAAATCTCTGGAAACATTGCTAAATTTCTTCGCACAGTGATCGAATTTCCTTAAAACTTTTGCATTAAGATTTGACAAACTGTATTTAAATGTGCTTTAATTGTATTATTTGTCAACACTCAAAGTTCTCAAAATATTATATCTAAAGAGTTTTATAAAACTCTCAGAAGAGTTGATCGTCTTCTTTCAACCATCAGCAGTGTTAATGTTTAGTCAAATGGCAGGTGTTTTCTTTCTGCATATGTCACACTTATTCCTTTTTTGTACATGTAACTGTCTTAGAAAGCTCTGGGTGTTTGCATAACTGGAGTGCTGCACTGTGCTGAAAATGTAAGTGTATGAGTAGGAGTAGATACACAAGCCTTTGGAAAGAAAAATATTCTTTGAAACCTTCCCTAAAAATTCTATGGCAATATTGACTATCACAATAATTTAGGACTCATTTAAATTAATCCTGTGTAAATCAATGTTGTTTAATTAATTGTTTTTTTTTCTTTTTTTTTTTTTTTTACCAAAGCAATTACTTAGTTTCTTTTGTTAGCTTGAGAATAAATTTTCAAAGTTATTTTTCGGTTTACTTTTTCTTTCTTCAATACAAATACGGATGATGTAAGCTTCATATTAGTATTAATCACCTATAGTAAATAGTGTTTAGCTAAATCACACCTTTGGGAAGTCTGAATAAGAAGAAATATCCAAAGTTAAGACTGACAATAGGAATGATGAATCAAACATGATGTCGTACATATTGACACAGAACTACACACACTTGCCAGCATTCACATTACCTTAAGAACTCCCTAGTCAGTGTCTATGTCAATGGTCAATCTTTAACAGACAAAACTTTGCCTGCTGGGCTGTGAAAAGCATTTTGCGTTAGATTTGTTAGAATGCATGGAGAACACGCTATTGAGATTGTTGGTAAACACATACTCCTTGCTAGTACTGAATTGGAATAGGTTTTGCCTTCATAACATACTTTTTTTGGTTTATTTAAAAAGGTGTTTGAAACATTTTTCTGGGAATTTGGTGATGATCACTCCAGATTTTGTCAGATACTCATCCATGATGCAAGCCTCCCATCTCATATCTATGTTGGATTGAGATCTGGTGATGGTGGAGGCCATTTTGATGAAATTAACTACTTGTGATTTTCAATAAACCAGTTTGAGATGATTTGAGTTATGTGACATGGTTTATTATTATGCTGGAAGTAGCCCTTTGAAAATAAGTGCACTTACTTCCAAAAGAGATGGATTTGAATGGTAATAATATTCAGTTGCTTCTTGGGGACTCATGGTGTTCCAAAAATGTGTTGTGTGTCAAACTGTGAAGCTGAATGTGTGTTCCTGTTGCTGCTGCCAATTTGCTTCAAGTTTCAACATGTTGTGTGTCCAGAGATTGCATTTTGTGAGATGTTTGAGCTACTCAGTTGTTTCATGCAACTTAGCTCTACACCATGTCCAGTTTTCAATTCTAGTACCCAGCTTTCATCCCCAAGTACACCACACCATCGGTTGAGTCATCATCATGCAATTTCTCCTCCATGACACAACTTGTTTTCTTTTGGATCACTGCTCATTTAGAACAGAGTTCTGAAATTGGAAATTGACACATGTTTCATATTTGATATGATATGGGAAGTTATGGGGTAAGATACCCCCTGAAGTTTTTGCTTATTCAGGAGAGGCACAACAGAAGTATTGCAGCCTTTGCATCCTGTGGCCTGAATATGTCTGTACCCAGTGGCTCTTGATGTTTTAACTTTTACAAGCTGTGACTTACATTTCTACCCTTGTGAATCTCTCCCACACTCTTGAATGGGCTTTGCTTCATCTCTTAGAGCTACAGTTATCCCTGTTGCATCCTTTCAACTTTTCATTAATTATGCTTGCAAACAGTGCGATGGGAACAACTGCCTTCTTTGGCATTGACATCTTGTGGTTTACCCTCCTTGTTGAGAGTTTTATAACCTGTCTGCTGGACAACTGTCAAATGGCAATCTTTCCCATGACTGAGTGGGTCATGTCATGGACATAGCTATTCTGCAATAATTACTTTTATTATTTATTTATTTTTTAATTATTATTTATTAGCATTATGCAGTACTTGCAGCTGCACAGTGGAACAGTGGGTAGCGCTGTTGCCTTCCAGCAAGAAGGTCCTGGGTTCGATTCCCGGCCTGGGGTCTTTCTGCACGGAGTTTGCATGTTCTCCCTGTGCGTGGGTTCTCTCCGGGTTCTCCGGCTTCCTCCCACAGTCCAAAAACATGACTGTCAGGCTGATTGGGCTTTCCAGATTCTCCTTAGGTGTGTGTGTGTATGGTTGTTTGTCCTGTTTGTCTTTGTGTTGTCCTGCGACAGACTGGCGACCTGTCCAGGGTGAACCCCGTCTCTCGCCCGGAACGCAGCTAGAGATAGGCACCAGCACCTCCCGACCCCGTTAGGGAGAAGGGTGTCGGAAAATGGATGGATGGATGCAGTACTTGCATTCAAATGTAAGTCATCAAAATTAATGAAAAAAAAAACATCACTTGGAATACTAACTTTGGGCATAATAAATCTATCTACAATTTTACTTTTCAGCTGTATTGCCTGAATTTTATTAGATTCATCTGCAGTGGGCTCAATATTAAATAAAATAAATACTTGTGCACAATCCAAACACCTAAACAAGCAAAGATGAGAGTTTTATTTTAAAAAGGAGAATGTCTTATGAACATTAATATTTTCAGTGTTATTGAAAGAGAGGATGATACAAAAATCATGCATTTGAATCAGGAGGAAGTGTGAAATTTACCAAAGATAAATACAAAAAAAAGTCCTCTTGCCATAGCCTCACTGGTTGCTAGGCAGCAGTGACATTTCCATCTTCTCCAAACAGTCTGTGTTGGAGGGAGAGATTCAAAGAGAGATAGATAAATTGACTCTGAGAGAGAGAGAGAGAGAGAGAGACAAAGCGAGAAAGAGAGAGGACTCTCTACCTACTCAAAAGTGACAGTGGATATATAAATACCTCATCACATGTACACAAATACAACACAAAACCCCAAGTTTCACATTGTCTGTTGCACCTGTCAGAACTTGCTTGCAACTTTCTCTCCTGCACAATACCTCATCTATGTCTTTGTGTCTTGCAGCATCTTAGATACTTCTCTCATTCTGCACTGCATCCTCAATTTTTTTCCCCCTTTCCTGTAATTATTTTCTTCCTGCATACAAAATGTAATCAACGTATTCCCCTATAGAAGCTTCTTCAGCAGTATTTACACAGCTTTGTAATGTTCTGAGATAACTGCTGTTTCAATGACAATGTGAAGAATATGTTTCTTATATTTGTGGGGAAACGGTTCATTTTTATCACAAGCCTCACCTGTTTTTTAACAGCTGTAGTGTGAAGCTCATGTGGAGACTTCCCATTTCTATTGGGCAAAGTAGGCAGGGAGTGCATGGAAAAGGAAAGAAACAGGCCTGTGCTTCTTGTAACTGTTATGAAAAGACGTAAGCAACTTGTCTGCATATTTTCAAGAACGGAGATATTATTTGCATTAGGAAAATGCTCTTGCTGCGAAGTGTTAAGTCAAAGCACACATTAAACCCCGAAGGAATCCGCCCATAGTCTCACTGGATGAGCAATGAAACACATCAGTTGGTGTGAAGTTTTTCAGTAGTGGGTGTCTCATTAATATGACAGATGCCTTGGTGTTCAAATGCTAATGGTTATCCTAGCATTTCATTTAAATGATCAATGTACAAAGACAAAGGAAATTCAGAAATGTACATAGTAACAGCAATGTCCAGTGTACTACATGTTTTCTGTGTGCTCCTGCTTTAAAACACCCTAAAATCAAGTTGTCCAACATCTTATTGATCTGGAAAAAAACTCAACACCAGAGGTATTTTGCTAGGATTTTGCAGAATCATGGGTTCTGGAAAAGGGGTAAAGCAGGGATGGCTATCATCCTGCAACTTTCAGGTGCAATCCTTCTCAATTAATTAATCAATTAATTAATCAATTAATTAATTAATTAATTCCCTTCTCTATGAATATGGGCTGGTTCTTGAACTTCAGGGTTTATACTTTGTGAATGATAATGATTACCACTGGAAGGAAACCCTGGGATAGGTCCAAAATTCAATCAAGGGACAGAATCTTTCCTTCAGTTTGAACCTTGGATAAACAGTGCAGAAAAATAATGCACTGCCCCCGTCCCCAGTGTCTCAGGTTTGTCCTGCGGTGCAAAAACTGTCATTGGTACATGAGTCAAAATTGGCTTTATTTAAGATGTACAGCATAGTTATTTGCCTGTCTTACTTTTAACAGAAAATGTTTTTGTTGGGCAGCCACTAGGGCTCTGTCTCCCCAGTGACATTCAGGATGCAATGGACCAAAAAAAGTAAAAAAAAATGTTCCTAAAGACTACATAGAAGAATCAGAAGTATGAAGTGAGTGGGATCTGGAAGGACAGCTTGATCCTAGACATGTGCTACACTCTTCTAGTCAAGCTTCTTACTGACAGGTGAAAAGAAGCAGCTGGTGATGTGTATCAGAGTCGACAGGGGCCTGTCAACAACATCCTTGGGCACACAAAAAAATTTAGCAGAGCTATGGATTACAGCACAGACAGATAGGGTCAGCACATTATAGAAGAGGGGGATGTTTGGTTTTAAGTTACTTTTTAAGTTATTTTGCCATTTTTAACACTCTGCATTAAAAATACCACCTGATTAATTTTGATATTCAGTCAAGTGCTGTTATTTTAACATTATGATGGTAGAAAATACCATTACCAAATTTAAAATGATCCATACAGACCATTTTACTGTTTGATTGTATTGCTGAAGATCATTGTTCTATGTTTGACAGAAAGGCCTTAAATAGACAATTGCAGACAGATGGGTCATAAAGAAACAAAAGTATTGTAAACAAGTCGAGGCATATTAGGAATTCCATACCTTACATACGTTACTGATGAAATTTAACTTAACTTAAAATATCATTTACAACGTTGAATAACTTTAGTTGTGTCATGAAATAATAAAAGCGCACAGTTTAAACTGTAAACAATATTTAAAAGAAGTATTTATTTACATTGTAAATTTACCTTTTGTCTCTATCAAGGAGATTGCTAATACGATACATTTCATAAGCTGCTTTAAATTGAACTGATAACATTCATAATCTCCTTCTAAACTAACAGTTTAATTGACACTGTAATATTTAAGGCTTGATTTTTTATTTTTTTTAAGGTTCATTTATTTAGAGCTTGAATAAATGCTCTGTTTATTGATGCTCATTTAATATTTTGACGATAAATGTTTTTAATTATTGTCTGCTGGTATGAAGTAAGTATATATTGTTTCACTATGATCTTAGGTCTGGATTAATGAATGAATGAATTGGATGATACAAAAAAGGCATTTAAATTTTAGTTTTTTAACAGAACCTTAAGTTTTATACTCACATTTGAAGTGTTGCATACATACAATAAATATTTTGAAGTAAGAAGCTGGATAAAACTGATACTTTGTCACATGGTCTTTATGAGCTTCAAAGGCTTTTATGTCAATGGACTCATCAGAAACCACAAGAGCTTATGCAAGAATAATTTGTAGGCTCGGCACTTATTTCACTTTAACCTAATGCATGGTGACAGTATCTCAGTATACTTACATATATGTATCCTGCAATGGCCTACATTCTGGCAAATTATGTTAACCATATGCTTTGTCATTCTTTCTGTCTGACCTCGTTTTGTCTCTGTATTGTGAGTTCCTGTACATGTGATTTATCCAAAATGATGACCCTTCATTACTCTAGGACTCTAACTTTGTGCAGAGCCTCTTACACGAGCAGGCACACAATCTTATCAAGTGCCATATTGCTGTCCAATTGTAAGTGGATTTATTGGTTATCGAGACAAATGCAGATGTACTTGCACACAAGCATCCACGCAAACATAGACAGACACACACAAGCATACAAAAAAGAGCACTGATGAGGGATGAATTTAAGTGGGCTTTTAAGCATTTGTTTATCTGTCGGTCTGTGGTGCTCTTTTCTCTCATAACACATTTGTGTATTACTGCTTATGTGGCTAGTCATAATGCTGTCGAAACTTCTGCATAACCCATTTCTACAATCAGCAACAGAGCATACACTCACACAACCACAAACTCATTCTATTCCAGCTGATGCAAGACAACAGTATGAACTGCTACAATGCAAAAGAAAAAAAACATCTCTTTTGTGATTTTTTTTTTCTGTTTATCAATCAATCACATTACCTGCATCTATATAGTGCTAAGTGTTAATCATGTGGTTTTTATTCTGTGTATGTTTTTTTTTTTTCTTTTGTAGAGGAGCTTTCTAAAGTAAACATTAAATTTACCTTAATAAGGGCAGGTTTTGTAGCAGAATTTCTTGGCCAGCAGCTTCTGCAGGAGCCTGCATGCTGTTAGCAGTGATTATTTAACAATGAGGAAAACTGAAGAAGTTTACTGCTTCTGGCAAAACCCAAGCAGCAAGGGCCTTGAGTCTAATGTATTTTCTAAAAGACACAGGCCTTTATCAGTGTAACAAATAATTGATCAAAGTTAGCAGGTTTGTTAGGGTAGTGAGCCTGAAGAGCTCTGCTTCTGTGTTTTGAGAAGCTTCATCTCAAACAGATGAAATGTTTAGTACATTTGAAACCTAAGTTTTGCTTTGATCAAAAGTAAAGTATATCTCACAAAGGCGTTACTCTAGAAAGTCTGAAAAAATAAGTGGAAATATGCAGCCTATGTGTTTTCTACATATAAACGTAGGGTTTTGCTCTCAATCCTAGATTTTTCCATATCTCCCAGTGTCATTTTTTGGCTTCTTCATGCCCAGGCAGTTATGTAACCACCTAAAAGATTTTACATCGGAGATGGGTAAAAAGAACTGATTGCTTGAGTAAGCAGCCCATCAACTCCAGCCTAACCTTGTGCATTTGGATCTTAGTCAAACTGCGCAGGAGATACAGCTCTAGGCTTATGTAAGCAGTGACACTGACTGACTTTGCTAGTAAGCTAAGTGAGCTGACACGGTCTGCTTCCATCTGATGGCTGAACCTTTAACCCATCATGTGTATGTGTTTGTGAGTGGCAAACATGGTTTCTGATAGGTGATTTTCTTGATTACATTGTGGTCTGCTGGATAGCCACATTAAATAGAGATACTAAATTTTAAGTTTATTTTTTCTGCATGCCAGTTAATTTTCTCAATACATGTGATTAGATGCATTTCCTTGTCAGCCTTCTTTATACCCATAACCCTAAATAAAATCATGTACAACCAGTTGCCTGTAGAAGTAATCTTTTAGCAAATGGAGTCAACGTGTGATTGATTTAATCTCTTTTTATGTAAAGCCATCAGAGGCTTCTCAGAGAATAGCACGATGCTGACTAAGAAACAGCATAAACAAAAACATTTAAAGTAGGGATAACTGTGTAAACGATATTCCAAGCTTTCTCACAGAAAGTATCGGATGAGGGAATGAGGGAATTTTACATAATGCCTCCTGTCCTCTTTAACCGAATGCTGAGGAAGAAGTTACCTTTTCTTGTGAGAATTTTGCCATTTTCCTTTTAACTAATTATTATAAACTAAGTTTTAAAAGAAATGTTGACCATAAGTCAAGAAGCATTTAAATAAAATACAAAAAATGAAAACATTTCCTCCAGAGCCTTATGCTCTACATCAATAAACCTAATTGGCACGTCTGGAAAACTCCAGAAAGATGCCATGTCACTCTGTAGGTAATGAGTTCCACATGGGTTTAGTAACTCTTTGATGAAGAACAAAAACAGCAGTGAAATGTTTGCTATCTGAGTATCGTTGCATCTTTTATGCATTTTCTTTTTTTTTTTTTTTTGCACACGCTTGCAGTTGCAGCAGATATTTAACAGTGTAAATAAATTAGAATTTTCTAACTTTGCATGGAAATATTTCAATTATGCATAGACATAAATGTAAAGATCATTTCAACAATAAACCTATGGACGATTCTTGTGAGTTCTCTGGACTACTGAGTCCACTGACTTAAGATTTATTGAATTGTCTAGCTACATCAATGTACATTTCTGAGGAAAATCCTGTACCGTGGATGTGTTTGATAGAAACCGTGTGTGTATGTGTGTGTGATTTTTATTTGTGCCTCCATTTAAACAACCTAGAAAATTCATGTGTTGCTTAGCGGTGGTTTATTTAACAAGAGAGCAGTGATGCAAAGGAGTTGCTATTAGGAGGTAGTGCACTGGGACTTGGTATGTGGGAGAGGTCTGCGGTGACTCTTAATCATTCTTTCCCATATTCCCCACAGGAAATGTGTTTATAGCTGCTTTTGATATTCAGTCTTTTCATGTGAAGGTGAAGAAGTGCTTCCACTATCCAGGTGCACATTCATTTTTCTCAGTTGAGTAATAATTACTGTTGGATCTACAGTGATTCTGGTGGTTTTGGAACAATTTGTTCTAAACCTAATCCATTCATAAACACCCAGATGTTACACAAGCTGCAGAAATAAGAATTCTTGTTACTCTGTTTTACTTTTATAAACATACAATAAGAATGTATTTAATGCAGTTATTAATGGGTACAAATGTGTCCAATCCAGTAATGCTAGTTGTCAACCACACAGGAGTTATTACTGACAGCCAGTTTGCATTGAAGCTTTAATTACACCTCCACATATCACCCATGTTAAGATTATGAGTCACTAATCTTTTATCCAACTTGAACCTGAGAAGCTAATTCCTTACCAATGAATCATTCTACAAAAGCTGTAATAAAAATCTCAATGGCATTAGCATAGCTAAAATATTTTATAATGGATCTAATGAGAATATTTTATTTCTCTGGGAAATTGACTGCCAGATGTTATAGTCCTCTCTATTTGACAGATTTGTTACAACTACAAAAATCTTGCTTAGGATGAATACAACGACCAAATGGGTTATGTGTCTTAACCCAAGCTTCAGTTTAATCTTTGTGCAGATAGCCCAGATGTCAAGTTCTGTTATTATTTATTGGTAAATGAATAATATTGAAGATATCAAAACCCTTATAAGAAATAACAAAGACCTAGTCTATGTGCAGACTAACCTTGTATCTTGTTAAATATACAGACTTTAAATATGTTTTAATAATTTAGCATAACTGCAGATAAAATAAATATCTAAATAGAATAAGAAAATATCTTATTGGTCTTAAACAATAATGTCAGGACACTGGATTAGCCATCTGTGGATCTGTTGACATCTATACCTAGCAAGCCTTGCTGAGCTTGAAAAATGAGCTGCTAAAAGCTTTGGACAATGAACTTTGCTGTGTATAAATAGTAGGTCTCTGGTTCTGATATTGCAGATGTCACGGTGGCAGCCAGAGTAACTGATTGATGTGACCCGCTTAGCCTTGCAAGATGGATTATCATGTGACCAAGATCTTTTAAGCTTTTGAGATCTTGAGAATGCAAATGAAGCATGGATGAAGTGCAATAAAATATTGTCAAGTATTTAAGCTGATGTCGACAGTCTTGTGCAATATCACACATGAAAAACTAGTTCTAAATGCAGTCTACCTTAAAAGTCTCAATGAAATTTACTGCCCCAAAATTAACCGGTTGTGATCCATGAATGTCTTATTCTGTCAAATCCCTTTTTAAAACTACAGCAGTTGAAGTGATGTTCCTGTTAGCATATTGATTGCTGTCACATCATGTAAAGTTTTACCACCTGCTTTCTACGTATCTCGCAGTAAACTGCTGGCCGGGAAAAAAAAGGTGTTGGCATCAAACCGTTTTGTATGCAACACTGAGCTGATAAGGTTAAGAGTACATGCAGCAATCGTTTCTCAATAGCCAAGGGTCCAGACCCTCTGTGAAGAGCAGTTTTTTTTTTTTTTTTACCAGCTCCAACCGCTGTGCATGTAGAAATAATTTCAAGTGTATGATAAAACCATTTTCTGAATACAATTACTATGAAGAAAAAAAAACAAACAAAAAAAAACACCAGAGACAAGCTCACTAGTGATCAGTTATCGTTAAAAAAAGAAAACTCACTCATGATTTCTCCCCAGAACTTGAAGCTTGTCATTGTCTTTATTTCCTAAAATAATTTTTATTGGTAAGGTTTTATTATGAGTTCATAGCTCTTTGTCTCTTACCTTTTTCATCAGTCAGAATACAAGCTGACCATGTTGTACCAATCTGAGAGGCTCAGTGCCTGCTTTAGTTTCAGTTAGATGGCAGAGGACCCAGGTGCAGGGATATTTGATGCACTTACCCCCATCCAGTTCACATTGGGAGGCTGGCTGATTTTTTTTTTGCTCTGGATAAGGTTCCCTGTGGAGACCCAATGGAGAAAATGAGTAGGGACAACTGAAGTCCTCTGCCTTGTTTTTGTGATATCTTAAACCTGTAGTGCACCCTTTCATTTGCTTTCTTTTTCTTTTTTTTCTTTTACATTATAACCTTAGCTGAATCAGATTTCTTTCTTTCACACCCAAACTTTTTGCTTACATTATTCTGTTTTCAGGACTATGTAGCCAGATGACATGATGTATGGAGAGTTTATTGATTTATTTTCCATAACACCATCACCTACATTTGTATATCTTGCCAGGTTTAAATTGAACTTGGCTTTCTCGATGTGTGTGCCCGATGCTTGCAAAGATCGCAAAGCTTGTGTGTGTGTGTGTGTGTGTGTGTGTGTGTGTGTGTGTGTGTGTGTGTGTGTGTGTGTGTGTGTGTGTGTGTGTGTGTGTGTGTGTGTGTGTGTGGAAGAGAGAGTTTATGTACAGAGGTGGTGACAGCTTGTCTTAGAGGAATTGAAAGATTTACTGGATCAGATGACAGATACTGTACAACTGCCATAAACCTCCGTACATACACACACAAATACACGCATACACAAGATTTCCACCTCACACTGACAGGTGTTTACTTTCACACTCATGCATATACACACCTGGGAGAACACAACTTTCATCCATCTCAACCCCATCAGTCAACTCTTTTCTCATCTTTTCACCTTTTCCCTTATTTTCTTCTTCCTCACATGTTTAACTTTTCATTCCTGCTCTTCTCTACTATGTGCAATATTTCTCTTCATCCTCTTTTCTCAGTTCACTTCATCTTAGGAATATGTGTTTTGGTGTATTTCCATAGCAGTGATGGATCCTTTAGCAAGTTTTATCAGTTTGTAAGCATCTTATAATATATTTAAGTTGGAAACCATTGCCGGCAGGAAGAACTGTAGTACTTTGGCGCAGACAGAGAGGCATGAGATGGAAAAACAGAGACAGAAGTAGTAAGAGTAACCATAGATGGCAGAGACAGGGGAAAAAAAGCAGCACTCTGGGGATGAGACGCTCTGATGGACGAGAAAGTCAACGCACTTAGCTGAGAGACGGAACATGCAGAAAGAGGGAGAAATGGAAAACAGGAAGAGGGAAAGAGTCCTTCCTGAGATACAGAGGATCTTGAGGAAAAATGTAGGGCATAATCAAGGATACGTAGATGAATTTTGATGGGACGAATGGTTTCCTTTTTTATTTCAAATTATGTATAGCTGCAAATTTTGATTGCAGGATTTTACGAAAGTAAGGCTTTTCAATAAGCTCTTTGTAAATGGCTAGTTATTTTTTTTTTTTTTTCTGCTTAGAAAGTGAATAACGTTGGAACATGAGGATCTACCTGATGCCAGAAAGGATTGTAGACATTGTCAGTAAACCATGAGAACAACCATTTGACCAGGAGGTACACAAGTTTTCAATTTGTGGACTGTAGTAAACAAAATGCTGGAAAACACTTTTGACATATTGTGTTGTGGTTTCTGAGGTATTTTTTCCATTAAGATGAACTTTTTCATGAAGAAATGCAACTCAGATGGAGATTACAGGTTTTTTTTCAGTTGCTCAGGCACAGTTTTGAAAAAATGGGCCCAGTTTTTTATAGCACTTCACACCATGTACACAACACTTCAAATAATTAGCACAACAGCTTATATTATTTGGTACATTGAACACTTAAATCTACAACTTACGGGGGGCTGTGGTGGTGTTGGGGCGGGTTCGATTCCTGGCCTGGCGACGCTTGCCAAATGTCTTCCCCCTCTCTCATTACCCCGTTTCCTGTCGATCTTCTTTCAAATAAAGGCCACCAGAGACAACAAAAAATAAAAAAATAAAATCTACAACTTGCTACAAAACCCTTTTTTTCTCATCAAAATATTCAACATGTCAGTTATATGGTTTGATTTTGTTATACTCAATTAAACACAGCTGTGTTTATTTTAAAACAATTACAGCATTTATACAGAAACAAAAAAGAAACAAACAATTCACCTACACTACATAACAGTGGTTGTACAGAGCAATGGATTTATTTATTCCTCCTCAAGTCACAGTATTTTGTAATGGCCCAAGTCCAGAAATGAAAGGGGGGTGGGGGAAAGATCACACCAAACATGATCCACATCTCTCTGCCTAGCCAGGTCTGTCCTCTTTAACATCACAGGCTGTGTTCTCATTAGCAAGGCGAGGTGGGAAGATTTTCCTGGAGTGACGAAACCATGCCTATATTGATGTCACGTCAACTCAGTCACTGTTCCAAGCTTCCTCCATGGCCTTGGTGAGCAGCGACTGGACACACGGCATCAGATCAAGCACTATCATACTGGGAAGAACTGCTTGATGAGGTCTATAAAGGGGTTTTTTGTGGACAGTGTAGAACAGTAAATTGTGGTTGCTGAATCTAGTTATAAATCAGCATAGCAACATCATTTTAGATGACAGGATGTCTCAGCTAGTCCCTTTTAATATGTGCATATCCTGATGTGGTGTATGCTGTTCGTTTGACTGTCTATTGACAACATTATGATGATTAAATATTTTCAAAACTTTGAAGCTGTTAGTATGTGTATAGCTATTCAAATTTTTGCTGGTTTTTTGTTCCTTGACTATTAGGTTTTGCTAGTCGTGGGTGTTATTTTGGTATGTCTGCAATTGTAAAAAAATAAATAAAACAAAAACAAATTAGGTCTTGCATGTTTGAGCTAGAATATGACAGTCCCCAGACCAGAATGAATGCTAACCTGTTTGCCAAGCCTGAAACCGATTGTGAGGACGATGATAGTTTCCACAATATAAGCTGACACATAAGCTGAGCATGTTTATGTTCAACTTAGTTTTTATTTGATTGCATTTTAAGCCTATTTTACATTTATAAATGACATTGTCTGCTAATATTACCTCAGCTAGTTATAAGACTTCACAGCAGTCACTCAAATGATATGATATACCATAGAATACATTTATAGCCACTTTCGAGGAACATTTGTTCAAGTACTTGCTAAAAGGTATTATGAATAAGTCAATCACACTGCAGTAACTGAATGCATTAGTCAGGTTGGTGCAGGTGAAACTAAGCTTTATAAAGAAGATAAAATGAGATTTAAGTGTCTGAATGTGGCGTGGCGTACTTTTCAGAAAAAGGTACAGAGCACTGAAAGATGAAATTAGCATAGTGAATACGTAGATGACAAATCTGTAGAAACTTTGTGGTGCTACATCAGTATAGCTAAAGAGCTCCAGCAAATGTTTTTGACACCTTGTTCAATCTTTGAATCTATAATTAGCAATTCTGCAGAAAAAGGCGTCTGACTTTGTATTCACAAGGTATACCAGATACCTTGAGTACCTGACCAGTGAGTATGCATTACAGCTAATTTACAAAATGCTCTAGAAGATCAGATGACCTACTTTTGTGACATGTTAATTACATATGGCTTAATGTTCTCCTATTGACTTTTCATAATGCACTTCAGTCTGTTGGAATTATTCATGTACGTCAGATCATGTGGGCGTTGGTTGTGTCGATGGTAGGAGTTCACTCTGTAATCATTCCCTGACCAGTGCATTGCAGCCTTGTTATTGTGGATGATGCAGCACTTTTTTAAGGTCATGGGAGCTTTTATCATAATTTGTTGTGGAAAATTTGGAAGTTTCAGTCTATCCTGATCTTCTATACAAAACACTTTCATGTATTTATTTATTTTTGACTCAGGCGGCTTTTATTTGAGAGTAATTAGACAGGAATGTGGGAAATGAAAGAGGGGTAATACATGCAGCAAAGGACATCAGGCTGGGAATTGAACCTGTGATGGTCTTAGTGGGCTGTTCTCTACCCCTGCGCCACCGCAGCCGGGGTAGAGCCGGGTCATTTGTGTTTTTTATTTGTCTTTGGCTGTTGTTGAACAATCATATCTCTACACAATGTTCTCAAAGATGGTTCCGACTGAAAAACAAAATACACATAAATCGTACATGAGCCGCACCGAAGAACACTTTTATGTACCCTTCTGATTTATAAAGTACGAGCCATATCCATATATCCGCAGTTTGATTTTAAAACAACATTTAGCCAGGATTTTAGACTCCTTTTTTATCAGAATGTTTGGAAATACACATCCACAACGCATCCCTGCAGTGTCTCTTATTGCTTATGTGAATTATTGTGAAATAGCTCCTCTCTCCCATTAGGGCTCCACAACAGTGCTTCTCTGTAATAGCTCCTTTCATAAATCCCTCACCAGTCACAGTGTAAAAACCATTAAACATGACAGCAATAAGTAAACAGAGATTTACTCTTAGCTTGGCCCCCGAGAAACTAATGATGATACTACTAAGTAATTGGTGAAAAAAATAACATAGTGTTACTTGTGAATGCATTTTAAAGGTTTAAACACTCTAGACTGTGTGGCCACATTATTGTCTCAAGTATTTTTTTCTCAATTCACAATAATGATAATGGGGGGGGGGGAAGACTGTAAGCAAGCTCAAAAGAAAAACAACAGAACAGAGGAAATCAGTTTAAGTTAGAAACAGACAGAGTGAGAATGATCCCACAGGGCATGTGATGAGCAGTGTGCAGTCATAGCAGTAATCGATATCCAGCGGGAACTGATCAGCAAAACCAGGATTTGAGGAATAGAAATGAGGGGGTGGAAGGCCTGAGAGCATGAGCTGGGGGTGATTTTCATTGGGATGCTGTTACAGCAAATTTGCCCTCTCGTATTTCCAGTTTCTACCCTACACTCAGTAGCAACTTATTTTAGCATCCTCCTCCTTTTTTCATCCATTTTTTCTAAGTGTTGGTTTCCCCCTTCTGGTAGAGAGGGAAGTGTGATAGCATTCATTTTCTTAAGTCTGAGATGCTATGATGCTTTAAATGGGTGCCCTCCAGCACTTAGTAGTTCTACTCAGCGGTTGAGAATGGTAGACACAGAATCTCGGTGGGTTTTTATCTTGAGGTTACGTTCAGATGCTCCAGAAGAAGCTGCTATTAAAAACAAACTTGCAAAAGTAAAAACTTATTTGCAAAAAAATAACCTTGAGATGACATCAATCTCTCCGAGGGCTTGTGCATTTTTTTTGTGGAAAAGAAATACATAAGCAAATTATAAATGAGTCATGTCAGTCATCTCCACCTTTTTGCAGTTTTGTAAGAGCAGATTTGAATTCTGGACAATGGATTAAAACTTAGATCAGATCTCATTCTGATCTAATGTTATCTCCTGCATAAACTGCATTGCTTTATCTTCAGTTTACATATGATATAGGAAAAACGGTTAAATGTGTCAACTTTATTGCATTGCTAAAGCAGGCCATCAGACAGCAAAATAGAAAGAGGGAGAAATAAATGAAGAGAAAATATAACCATACTTAATCACAAGAACCATGTTTCTACATGGTCTTGTGAATGAACCAGAGTCATGCAAGCAGAAAACATAAAAACAAACCCACCCTCTTGAACACTAAAAGTCCCTGGAATTAAAATTAAAGCTGTGTGTTTTCTTGAGCTGAGGAAGTCACTCATGTTGCATGCTGAACAGGGTTGTGAAAGGGTTTGTGGGTGCAAGTGAGAGGGATGTGTGATGTGCTCTTGAATATGTGTGAGTGTGTCTTAGCTTTACTTACTTCTTAAGGCCCATTTTTCCCACAAATGGGTTAGGACATAGAAATGAATAAAAATAAATGGTGAGGGATAAAAGGATAATTCTATACAAAAATACATTTGGTAAAAGTCTTTGCTGAGATAGGAAGACATACCATATATAGCCCTATATCTATGTATGTGTTAAAGTGCGTTTGCGGGCATGTGTTAAACATGTTTCCGTTTCATGCACAGCAAATGTAATGTGGGAATTCTGCTCCTCGGCAAAGTCCCTTCTTATAGAGTTGTTACCTCAGCTTTGCAATTTTATGTTTACCAGTTTAAGTGTCTTAATGTCTGTTATGAGTCTTCTTGTACAGACCATAGGTTCTCTTCATGACCACTTGAACAAAGAATGATTTGAAGTTAAACATAATCTACCCATGGTCTGCAGGATAGAAATTCAACTGTCTCTCCAATATATTCATCTATCTTACAGGTGGAGGTTTATCACAGTCATTCTAGGTTGTCTTGGAGCTTTATCTAGTTCATTTTCTCAAAATCTTGAAACATTTCAAATCAATGTCTATTTGCAGTGTGATTAGATAGCGGTGTCAAATATAAACAGCTCTGCTTTAGGTGTTATCCTTACACATTTTTTTTTTCCTGTACCTGCAATCTATTTCCCGCATCAAGGATATATTGTAAAGCTTAAAATACATCACTTACAAGGACAAAGTGATCTTGTAATTCAACACCAGTCAATACGATTGTTCAGTAAAGATAGTGCCACACAGAGCAGATGTTGCCTTTATGTTGGAAGTCCATTGTGGAGGGATAACCAAATGTCTTTCTTTCAGTCTGACCATTAAAGTAAACAATTCACACTCACACCTTGCACAGGGAAAGTATGCAAACTCCATGCAGAAAGACTGAAGGCTGCAATTATTTTATTATTTAATTTCCTATGTTTAGCGTGTGCTTCCATTTCCCTGTCAATTTTCTGTAAATGCAAATAAATTTTACTGCTGAGGGATAAAAGGATAATTATATACAAAATAAATGTGGTAAATAAAAAGCACATTTTTACAGTGTAAACAAGGATCTAGTCTATGCAAGTGTTTTCAGCAGCAGCCAGAAGTTTTTCTTGTAATTTTAAATGTTTTATTTTGTGATCAACTACAACAGCAGGCTAGGTTACATGGATTTGTTTTGTTGCTTCACTACCCAGTGGCCAACCAAGATGTCAGCTGTTTAACATGTCCCTGCATTAATTTGTACCACAGTAAAACAGGGCTTTTAGTGTCAGCACAGCCAGTCTGTGGCACCCTTTGACATTTAATTTTTTTCCCCTGTCTGTTGGCCTCGTAGGGAAATTACCTCCGAACAACACTTTAGTGTTTGCCCTGTTGGTGAAAGAAGGTCAGATATGTTTTTTTTTTTTTGTTTTTTTTAATGGATGTACTCACCATGGTAGAAGAGGTAAAAGCTCTACTAACATAAAGTAACTTATTCTATCAGTAACTTTTTCTGCAGGTTTTCTAGAAGTGATTTATTGTTTTGGTCAGTTGAGTGGCTGCAGGGAGCAGCGAGGCAGAATGAGTCTAATAATGTTCAGTATTCCTGAATAAATAATTGTGACAACTTGGGAACAATATCAATTTTAATGCCAGTTAGATTCCTTAATAATTCATTTTTCTAGAATTGATTATATCAAAATGTGGACTATTTTGATAACCCTGCCTTTTTAGTAAGGTTGTCACATCTAAAAGGAACTTTAGGTCCGATGCCGCGTCTGGGTGAGCTCTGGTTCTGGTTCTGGCCTCGTACCCATCTGACAAATGTGAGATAAAAACCAGTAATGATTCAAAATCTAAGCATCAGTTTTTCATGTTTGATATTCTGGAGCATTTCATATTAATATACGACAGCAAGATGTAACCATCAATTAATATGATAGAGCTTTCTTGGAATGGGTGAGTCAGGCTTAAAATGTAATAACATTCGAAGCATTTATTGGGATGACAAAAAAATCCACTGTCATTCAACTATTGTAAACAAATCCATATATTCTATTTGAAAAAATATCTGTTACTGCATGTAGTCAAATACCTATGAAGACAAATACTAATTTAAAGCCCACATTTTTACGTTGTCACATGGTGCAAATATACCACTGAATAGAATACAATAATACAATAAGGTTTTGCTCTTAATTGTGCACTGATAGAATAAATGGTACATTGCAATAACTCAGAAAACAAATGTAAAAATTCCAAATACAATGTTAAACTAAGTGTTAAACTTTCGGATATATATGACACCAATTCTTGTACGAGACTGTTTTGGCAATAACAGCATTGCAATTGGTCATCACTAAAGCTTACACTTGCTTGTAAAAAGGTAACACCTATAAATAGTTTTTTGCTGTTTTTTAAAAGTATATTCACCTTAAATTAAGGTAACCATTACACATTGTGACTTGATATGGTTTGAATGGAATTAAAGATTTTATTGATGAAGGTTATCTCTGTTTTGGACATACAGGATTTTATAAAATCACTCAAAACTTTGCTATTGTTAATGTGAGAATATGATAAAGATTAATACATTGAAATAGCAGCCTTCAGTTTTATTGGTATGCTCAAAGCTGCAAGCAATCAGCATCGATTGCTGACAACTGTAATTCAAAGGTACTTCTGCAGGTTTTTGAATAAAGCCATCATCAAGGTTTATTCCTTCGCCTGGTCTAATGAATGCAATAGTGTCATCTGTATTTTGGATCCAGAACTCCTGGAAGATGGAGCAGGTCTTCTCTCTGTCGCTGGATGGATACACTGTCCTGTCAAGCTACTGACAGGTCAGCATATTAAACAGTGTCAATAGAAAGCAATGCGTTGCTTTCTATTGTGTTACACTTGTGCATATGTATTAGTTTTATTTAGTAACTAGGTTTTTGTGTATTGCAGACTTCTGCCCAGGTCCTTCTTGAAAATGAGATATAGATCTCAACAGGGTTTACCTAGTTAAATAAGTAAAAAAAACAAACATACAAGAAACTGGTGGAAGACGTCTTTTTCCTAGTTCTGGAGTTTTAAGAGTTGCCATGACACCAGAGTTTTCATTCCTAAATCTCCTCTTCGTCTGGGACCCAAGTGTGTTAAATTCAGAGACTTGGATCAAATAATTATACCAGCCTCCTGTACTCAGTCATTCATGGCTGGAAGTTCAGCAATATTACAAGATGGATAACTCGATCGAGCTCAAACAGGCAAAAAGGGTAAGGTCATGGATTGCAGTCATTTTCTTGTAATCAGAGAAGAAGTGTTAGTCGATAAGTCATTTGCAACTGTTGTTGCAGATTAAATTCATATTATTTGATATTTTCTCTGAATAGATGAGATGGCCTTTGTGTGGGTGACAGTGAGTAGGAGGGAGAGAATAGCAGAGGACAGACAAGAGAGATAACCAGAAAGAAAAGATGGGGAATCAAAGACAACACTTTGTTTTTGGTTTACTGTTTGTATTCTATGTCATTTACAAAAAGTATATTAATATTTGAAACTGCAAAGTAATCAAGTCTTTATGATATCCTATTGTCAGAGAATGTTGCAGTAATCAATACAAGGTTTGGGAACAAGCTGATTAATCCAATTTGAGTTGCTTTTCTATATGGGGAGAAAAAAACCCCAAGAAGGGTATTATACCAAGAATTTTCTTAAAATCTGATTTAATGGAGTCCCTAACTTAAGACAGGGAATGAAACATTCTTTCATGTCAGGTATAAGGCTGTATCCAATTGCATCTGTATGAGTTTATGATGGAAAAATAACAGTTAAATTAATTACAGGCATTTTGTTAACACAACACAAGAACTCACAGTACTATACCCTAGTTCATATTTCAGTGGACTTGACCAATAGCGTGTCATATTGCCAAAAATCAGAAAAAAAAAAAAACAGAATTATGGAAATGTTGACTAGTGGCGATTTCGACTGTGAATAATTTTTCCCTCCTCATCCACCATTAGGGTGTCAGTACTACTCTCCTTGATGCAAAATGTCTCATTGACTAAAATCAAAATCCGTTTATAGCATCAAAGGCATCCATCTGGACATAATTGTCTAGCAGTATGCTGCCTCTAAACAGGCTTTTGTAGTTGTATAATTGCACACATGCAAGTTGCAATGACTATTGAGATTCATTGTGCCGCTCTAAAGTCTTTTTGTATTTTCTTATACCGTATATTCAAATCCTGGAGGTGGAAACTAACAGCTTGTGCAATGAAGGCAAAATTTGGTGCATCATATTATTCATTTACTCTTATATTTGAAATATTCTTTGACTGTAGACACTGTACAGGTTCCCTTTCCACTCCCTCACACAGGAAGGTCATTGGCGGTACTCCAGCCTTCAATTATGTTGTAAATAATTATTGGATTGGTTTTAGCACTTCTCAGACCTCAGTGTTGGCTTTAGTCTGAAGGACCCACTAATCAGAATTTTTACCAAATGAAGACTGTAATAGTCTACAGTAAATTCTATATATGAAAAGTACAACTCACCTAAAAGTAGAATTAATAGGAGCAAGGGTGTCAGCTTGGCCCAAAGCAATTTTTCAGTATATTTCTTTGCAGAAGGGAGCTCAACGTTTAAGCATGAAATTTAAGGACACATCTTAAAGTAAAAGGAGATTTGATATTATTGTCTTTCTCCTTCAAAGCTGTGAAATACAACTTTATAAATCCATAGAGGCTTATTATTTTCCAAACAGCAGGTGAATGAATTCACAATAGTCTTTTGGTGGTAGGCAGTGAATGTATCACACACGGCTACATCACAGTCCCAGGGACCTGGAAAGAAGGTTGCATCGTGAATGTATCATGTAAAGCCCATCTATTATTGAACCAGCATGTGGATGGTGTCTGTGTGAAGAGCAGAGTGGACCATGACTCTTGCCTAGCAAAGCTGCTTCATCCCTTACATGTAGCTGTATTCATTCTCAAAAACTCACACGCACACACACACACGCACACACACCGACACGCGCATGCAGGAGAAGCTGTGGAGGCTCAGCGGGAGAGCTGACAGCTCGGTTGTCTTTCTAATGATTTTTCTCTCGCTTCCTAGGCTGTACTTGCTTTTTCTAGTTGTTTCCCACAGCCAGGTGTGGCCTCCACCAACAGTGGTGTTCAGAGTAAATCAGCTGTTTGCAATTCTGAGGTTGAGGCTTAGCCTGTTAAGCGGTCGACACAAACCTTAAAAACACAGTCATTGACTATTCAGCTGACGCGGTATGTGAATGGCTGTGTATCATCAGTGGACTCAGTAACTCAACAGCATAAAATGTTTCGGATGCACTTGCACAACAAAAAATGCAGGAAGTTCAGCTCAAATAATAGAAGACACTATGTTTACTTTTCTTACTCTTGGTGCATATCATTTCCCTAACAGGACTCAATAGTGTATTTACTGCCTGTTTTAAATGAAATGTTGAGCATTTGCCGACATCTTGTGTGCTAGAATTGGCCTGATTGCAGCTAAATCATGACTAATGTCAATGTTTTTTCATGTGTTTATATGCTTAGTTAGGCTCAGTGTCCTCATTAGAATACTTACCACAAGGTTTCAAAGCTTGTGACATTAGTCCGCCTAATCACAGGTCCCTTGCTATTACAACTAATTTAATATGTAAGCTGACTGCATAGTTTCAGACATTCTCATGTGGAAAAAAAGCTCCCTTAAGCTAAAACGCTCACACAGGCCTGACATGTTTGAATCTTAAATGTGCCTGATGTGACAGTTTATTGGGAAAGAATTGTACCCAACATCAAGACAGAGAAAATTGGCTTGCAAAAAAGATTTGGAATTTTAAAGGTTAAAAAACCGGGGGATTATAGAAAGTCTTAAAAATTTCTTTGGACACTGAAATATTTTTTATTAAAGTTAATACCAATGCATTCTAATAGTTATTTAAATCTGTCCAAAAATGTTGACAGGCATTACAAGTATCAGAGATTTTTTATTTTTTTTTCCTCATAGGGATAGTTATAAACAAGCTGAAAGAAATGGCTTTAATTAGAACGCAAATGACAGCTTTCCAATTACGCAATCCAATCAGGCTGTCTTTCTGTAGAGAAGTATTGATCGTGGTAGTACTTGGCCTGAGGAAACTTTCTCAAGATTAGATTAGCTCCTGTGATTATTGCGTTGATGTTTCAAGGGTCTTATTTGTGTTGCTGATGTAATTTCTCCTGATACGAACAACTAAATTGGAGGCCCAAAACTCCCCCCAAAAAGTGTTTGGGTTATTGATTTTGGTCTTGATATCCAGCAAATTATCAGATTTAATGGAAAATTAAGACAGCAAAGGGCATCCAGGGATCTGCTCATGTTAATTTAGAGTTCAATTCGTAGCAGCTAAAAACTGCAACATCAAACGTCAAATGTACCTATTTTAACTTAAAAATCTATATTTTTACATCATTTCAGAACTTTTTTGTCAGTGCAGTCCAGTGCCTGGTTTTTAATAGCTTTCTAATGGGTCGATTTTGAAGAGTTTAATTTGAATCTTCCTCACGTTTTTTGTGATATAAGAAAAAAACATAATTATTACGAGCCCCTGTGTGCTGCCAGTTTCAGAACAAATTCAGATTGGTTGGGGGAAGCATCGGATCACTTTATTAGGACAGCTTGCTTCACCACAGGCCAGCTGGCATCCAGTCAACACAGTCATACACACACAAGTAATCTGTAACACACAGACCCTCTCTCTCTCTCTGTGTGTTTCTATCTCATAAACATATCTGAGGCTGCCAACACGGAGGAGCCACTGGTTGCAGGATTAAATTGTCACAATTTGTCAGTGATACAATAAAACGGGAGGCTTGGGGTGGGAGACGAAGAGTGCAAAAAATAAGTGTAAAAAAAATCAAGATGAATACACGGGACAAAGGAGACAACCTAGTTGCAGTAGAAGACGATGTGTGAAAGAAACCGGAGATGCAGCATCAAAGTGAGGAAAAAGAAAAGAAAGCACACAAAGGATACAATAGGGCTGAATGTGTGTTTATGACAGCCCAAGGATATTACACACTCTATAGAGAAATTACCATATTTATGGGTTCTGTGTGGATGCTTTGGATAAAACTTTACAATTTACTCTTTTAAGAACTTAAGAATTTTACATTTTAACTGAGGTACAATTGTTAACCATGGATACCTCCACAACAACAAGCAAACAAAACTTTTGGGTAGACATCAGGTGTGAGTTGTTAAGCAGCTGGACTGAGGACATTTTGGTACATCTATAGATTTGTACTGGTGCCACTTGTGAAAGCGTGCCTGTGAGGCAGCTCGGTTTGTATGCAGGTTTTCTTAACCTAGGATAATCTTGTTTAAAGCTTCACCTAAACAACAGAAAAGAAACTAAAAATGTGCTCGTCTTCGGGGTGATTTATTGAACATAGTTGCTCTGAGCTGGATATGGTAACATCTACAAAGTTTTTTGGCCCAATGCTTACTCCTAATAGTATCTTGATCCGATGAATGGCAGATAATTCTGGAAAAAAGGGTATTTTCGTCAAATTCTACAAAGTCTTCTTTCAATTAATGATCCTTTTTGAACCAGATGTGTTTACATATAATTTATGTTTGATGTAAAATAAGTGTAGTGTCAAATCTCTTTAGGTTTCAGTCCAAGTCAAATCTCAAGTCAAGTGCCAAGTCTCTCATGACTGAAATTAACATTCTCTCCTCCAGTGCTGCCTATGATAGACCCTTTCAGTGGCTTCCTGATTAAAATATTGTATAGTTTTATCCTTAGGCCCACATGAATATTTACCATTGATCTTTTTCATAACATTTAATTCAACATGTAGCTGTGAATCACTTAAAAAAATAAAGGTATAATATTTTCATATAAATATTATAAATCATGTACAAATATAATTGCTGAATTACCATGTATCTCAAAGAACTGCAAATGTCTTTGTAAAGATGTAGTTAACTCCTGAAGGTCCCTGCGTTTGTGCTATGCAGTCATTGGCAAGTTGTCAAGGTCCAGAACCCTTTTTGAGTTTGTTTTTATATCATTTTAGTTGCATAATTTTTGCAAGCAATGCTCTTTTTATTTCCTATGCCTTTTGTCAGACTTGTTTATGAGTGTCATTGTCCTACTTTGTCCTTGTATTTTGAGTCATTTTTATGTTTGTTCTGCTTGGTGATTGTTTGGATTTATGTAGTTTATGTTCAGAAATTCACTTTCTTTAGATTCCCATGGCTATCTACTCTGCTTTCTCCCCCTTAGCTGTTTTCATTTCGTGAGTGCCTCTTATAGAGTCCCTCTCATAGCAAGTCAACTCGAGTCTACTTGCTATGAACAGTAAACACGCTTAAAGATATCTTATAAATAACAAAAAAAAAAGAGACAGAGTAATAACTTGGCTTCTGTTGAACAAAATCTAGAAATGTATTTGTAAAGATATTCAGCTAACAGCAAGAGAATAACATGCTGGAAGTAAGTCAAATAAATTTTGTTCAAGCCATCATAATAACGTCTTCAAGCCATTTATGGGTGTTGCTTTGGATTTTACACAAGTTGCATGTTATCATAACCCCACCTTACATGGCCGAGCTTGCCTAACCCCTTGATCTGAAGGCACCAACTCCTGCCATTGCAAGCCTGTTATCTGATGCAGCATCTGAACAGACTAGTTAAATTTCCATCCACCAGCCACTCCACACTCGATGACTCACACTTGAACTATTCCTGCTGAAAGTGGTCACTCGACTGTCTGTGGCTAGTCGCTTGTTGAATCAGTGCACCTTTATGTCTCTAAATATTAATAGACAAAAACAGTTATAAACGAATGCATCTACAGGGCCTCAGAATAGCAGCATGCTCAAATTTTGACTTTGTAATAACAGTCTTTAAAAATGTGTCGTGCCCTGTTATTTCTGCAGAACAAGTTGGCAATGGTGTAAAAAAGTCATAAAGTGATGCTGACTAAAATGATGTGGTTAAAATATGGCTGCCACTGGGTGAACACACTGGACAAAAAAAAAAAAAAAAGTGTAACGATGTGCTCTAGTGAGCTACATGCTATAACTGTTAGAAATAAACTTTTGTTTTTCAAATATACAAAAAGCTAAAAAGGATTTGAGTTTAGTGAGCAAAGATTAAAGTAAAAAAAATAGTTAATTCACATATTTTACTCAAAGTTGTTCTTTCTGGTATTGCTTGCTGGAATTGTATTAACTGAGCAACAAATGCACAGAGTGATCACTTAAATTACTATTAAAAAGAAAACTAAAATTATTTAAATCTGATTTTATTATATAAAATCTGGTAAAGAAACAACTTTTTGGTCTGTTCATTAATGTGCCTAAACTAATCTGAAAACATTACCAAATAAAACTTCACTGCCAACACGGTTCAATCTTTTGGAACCCACAAGAGAATTTGCAGGTGTGATCTACAAATTCATACTGCATGCATTATCAGATTAGTTGTGCCAGCAACAAAGAAATCACAATAAAATTTTGGATGAAATAAAATTCTAAAAATACAGGGCAGCCATCATCTAGTTTTATTTCTTTGTGTGCAATGGTAAAATGTGTTGGGAATTGTGACGCTGTATCATCTTGTTGACACTATGGAGAGCCATGTTGGGAATTTCTACTATATGGGAACAGCTGTGCCCTTTACTGTCAGTCTCCATCTTCCTTGTAAACAAACTCTTTTTTTTTTGAGACATAGAAGCCAAAAGTCCTGGAAAAAATGCTATGTATAAAAAGCACAATGACAGACAGAAACAAGCTGAGGTGCTGATAACACTTCAACAACAGGAACATATCCAGGCTTTATGTAATGGACAGATAGACAAAGATGTAGTGAGGGACATACACAGCCAAAGACACACACTGACAGACACCGTGAAACACAATTAGCTGCTCCTGTGAGGTAGAGGTCTGCAGAGGATTGTATAAATAAGTTTTGGATCATGTTACCACAAAGCACACTATGTGATTCCCTGACATAAAGACATAATGGCACCACTGAGTAGCATCCACTTGAGTTGACCATAAAACCAGGAAGGTGCTATGACCTTGAAACAATAAATTACTAAATATTTTAGAAAAAGAACTAAGCCTCTATAAGCAAACGGATAGTATCTAGCTAGCAGGCAGTCCCTTAGAAAAGTGTTTCTTGCACTTTTATTTTGCTGTACTTTGCCACATTACATTAAATTTTTAGGTAATAACATAAAGTAGTGTACAGCTGTGAAGAGAGAGGAGAACGATAAAGGATTTTATAAATTTTCAGCTAATAAAAGTGCTGAAGTATGTGTATCCAATGTCTTCTACTCAGATACTCGCAAATAAAATCAGTTTTCTGAAATCCCCTATACTGGTAGAGAGATTCCACACATTGTATAATTTAACTCAGTAAAAGCATATTACTCTTGCAAAATGATGAAATTAAAATACAAAATAAGCAACATATAAAAAAGATCCCCTAATAATAACCTTCATACATTACTTACATTTTTTAGTAAACTTTTATTTCAGATGCACATTTCAGAAATCATTCTCTATAATATATGAATTCACTCCCAGGCTGTTAAATAATACCGCTTACTGCTGGTCACACTTTGAAGCACTTTTCATTTTCTGCCCTTATTCTTGAGAGTTTATCTGTCTGCGCTCACTGCATCTCAGAGGATAGCTCTGAGTAGACTGTAAAGTAATTTAAACTTCTCTTCTTGGATATTTAGCTGAGCCTCAGGGGTAGTGAACAGAGCGCAGTAGGAGGTAGTCTAACACTGAAACGAAACAGCTCTTAAGAACTTTCTCATGGGTCGTTCATTTAACTTGTACAGCATTTAAAAACAGAAAGGGCAAAGCTCTAAAGTAGTATATGATGTCCGGGTGCTCAGTGGTACATATTGGTGTTTAATTGTTGAGCAAGTCAAAATGAGAAGATGCTGAGGAACAGGCAGCTGAACAAAATGTTGGATTACACAAAACCACCAAGCAGCAGTTTCATCTGTCTCTTGAGAACAAAGGACTTCATGGTTCACACTTTGCTGTACTTTGTAACATATCATACATTTAAGTGAAATCAAGTATAATACAAGTCAAATTATCAGTTCGTCATACTGAGAATGACCATGCTAGCATTTGTCTAGAATTTCAGCAAAAGAAATGCAGCGTGTTACCAAAAACATTACAGTGTCTTTTTCAATGCCCTTCATTAGCAAAAATGTTGAGAATGTTCAGCAAAAACTGGTGTCAGATGTTAAATTATGTGGATATAAAAATCCAGTGTCAGAACATTTCTATTAACGACCTCTAAATGTTTTATTTCTTTCTATTTATTCATCCCATTGCATGTCTTCATGATAATGTAATTAACAACTATTTACTTGTTGGCATTCTGTGCTACTGCAAATAAATACTAAGATTACAAGTCACTTATTATTGTAATAGCATGTGTTATCTGTCCTATTTTTTCTGTACTGGAGAGTGAAGCCGGAGGTGATTTATGTCAAGCATTATTTGAGTTGACTTTTGCAGAATAAAGGATCAATTAAAGCAGCAATCAAATTTAGTGGTCTGTTTTGCACAGACACATATCTACAAAGAAGTTTTTTTTTTGTAGATGAATGCAAGTCTTTCATAGAACTCCATCGAACACACGTACCACCCTCAGAGGTGCTGCACAAGTTGTGTAAATTCCGTCATGCACAATTTTGCAGATAAATTCTTATTATGTGTGCTTATCACAACATTGAATGAAAGCCTTGGTGAATGCACCTTGTAAAAAGGGGGATCTACATGTCGTGCTGGAAAGCATTCAGTGAATTAATTAAAAGTTGAAAGGGGCACAGAGACACTGTGGCAGGGGAAGAAGTAGCAACAGAGATGGGCTTTCTGTTGAATAGAGACATTCCACTGAGTATGATAGAACTATAACAGGAGAACAGCATTTACCAGACGCACTTTATCTGCCTGTGAAGGACAAACTATCAATAAATCTAGCAATTTATGCATTTGTAAACAATACCTTACGATTTTACAAAAGTATTCAGGTGGTGTTGATCTGCCTGTTCCGACATCTTTTCAAACTTTTTTTTTTGCCGTGTAAAAAATAAATAAAATAAAAATGTCGAGGTGCAGCAGCAGGGTATGTGAGCAGACCTGCTTTAAAAAGGAGGAGGTGAGGAGACAGATGGTGGAACACCAGACATGAGATGAAACAGTGGAAGACCAAATGTGCCTATTAAATCGCACAGTAATGAGGTCTGGGGGAAGTCAAGTGTTTAGGAATAGACCACAGGATACATAGCGTGTCTCAGTGACCATGGCTCACTGCAGCAGTGTGTCTGGGTGTGTGTGTGCACAAAGACTGAGGAACTGTTTTATTAGGGAAGGTTTATTGGATCATTTTGAATGTTTAGATCTGTCAGCCCCCTCGTTATCACTGCAAAGGCTCAGATACGTACATTGGGATGAGAGGGATAAACAGATAAATGAGTGAGCAGTGACCATTGCACCATGGAGGGAGACAATGAGGAGAAAGAGGTGGGGTAGGGAAGGAGGAAATCGGAGACAGAGGAAAAAGGTGGGAGGAGGGATAAACGAACCTCCCTTCCTCTATCCTTTCTGATAGAGAGGGAAGAATGAAGTATTGAAGGCAGAGTAATCAGGCCCTTGAAGTTCTTTGAAATAAAGTGACCTTTAGTTAATTATCATTAGTTACTTAATGTTAAGTATGTATAATCATTTTGTTCATGTAGAACATTGAAATTAATTCTAGGGATATAGGATGGATTACATTATCTGTAATGACATATTAGATCATTTAATGTTTTAATGATTTTTTTCCCCTGAACAAATTTAAAAGCAAAAAAGGATTTTATTTTTCAGTTTTGACATTCAAACTTATTAGTGGATCTGTATAAATGTTCATAACTTCTTTTAGATTACAATAAAACACACTACAATTAATCAGAACTAAACTGGCACTGGAGTTGCTTATATTTTCCTTTAATATATAGAACAACAGGTTTTTTGTCCCACAAATAATGTGTGTAAGACATCCTGAATATGCAGAATTATCTTAGAATGTATTCACACCAGCCCAGTCTAGTCCACTTTGATCAAACTCTTGTTCATTTACCTAAAAAGTCCAGTTCATTTGGGGAGATATGAATGCATAATCACATTCTGATTTGAACTCTGGTCCATCTGAAAAAGTAGGTCTAGGCTCAGTTAACATGAACTCTGATGCAGTTCGATTGCATATGTGAAACCAGAAAAATCCTATAACGGCTCCAATCTGATGCCATTACATTTTTGTTTAGATTTTATAAAGAATAAAGTTGCACTCATTTCTAGGGGTTGAGCAAGTTTTTCAAAGGATTTATTTTGCTTGATATAGTGCAGTGTGAAATCGAACCACACTGGCAGAAAACAAATATTGCCATTTGGCTGAGTCTACTGAGCTATCAGATGGGAAATCACCTTAGTAGTTTACCAAAGCTGGAGTAGCCTCTACTAAATATTACTTAGTAAAAGCTACTAAGGTGAAAACTTTTTCACCTAAAATGTGATCAGCTTCATCACCTGTTTCCAGTTATAAGTGAGTCAACACACAGAGCATTTTCCTCCACTTCTGTTTGTATCTAGCATTTAATAACCCCTGAGGAATTGAAGACAGAAGTTTATTGTACACAAATGAAATTTAGCCAGTAATATTGCTGTTTACAATAGAGTTAAAATAAAAGCTAAGTTTTTAAAAAGGTATCTTGATGAAACAAAGAAGAGAACGATAACATATGCTCAACTTTTTGTGTGTTTTTGTAAGCAAGGCTGGAATAAGAAATAATATATTTGAAAGTGCAGGAGACAGTAAAAGAGTGATGGATCTAGTGAGAAGAGGAAAGACAGCCTGTGTTATTGTGTGGGAGGTGAAGAGAAAGCATAGAGAGGTCAGTGTTAACTGCTACGGTCTGGCTTTCTTTCTGAGACCTATCACAACAAATAACTCACTCTGGCGGCACACACTCTGACACAGTGCCTCCCTGGTGGGGTGTAGACAGCGTAGACAGAGAGAAATAGTGGGTATGTAAGTGGTTTGGAGATGAAGGGGATGAAGAAATTGTTTAAAATGAGTGGAACTGGTGCAAGATCAGGATTATCACAGATATGGCCACCATTGTCAACTCATCCATATACAGTCAGAAATTTGTTACTAAAGCAAAAAGTTTTATGCTGAGATGTATTTCTATTAAGTTTGATAATCAAAGCTTTTTTTCAAGTAGATGTTACCACATGATGAATTGAAAGAGTTAAATGTTAGTTTTGACAGCAAATGCTTCTAATATTTAGAATGAAATCAATGGAGAGCAAGCATTTTCCAAAGTCAGAAACACAGAGAAAATGTACCAATCTTTATTACCACAAAGACACATTCTAAAATTATCCAGTGCACAAAAGAGCTTGGTGGCCTGCTGTGAATGGTGCAGGCAAGCTAATACACTGGGAAAGAGAAGAGAACAGACTGAGATAGATAAGCTGTTGGAAGGGCGATGTGCCACAGGTGAGTGAATTCAGCAATCACTTCATGGTCAGACAGCCACGCCTAGGGAGAGACACAGACAGACTGTAGAAAAAATAAACAGGAAACAACAGGGGAAAGGGAAAATACACACAGCAGGATGGAGAAGCCCAATCAAAATGACTTATGTTAACCTACAATGACATCATCAGGAATTATTTCTTGTCAAAGTTTACTCAGAAAGCACAAATAAGTTGTCAAAATTTATGGTTACAGAATAGTCCTTAAGTAAGAAAATTCCTCTTTATCTAATTTTCTAGCCCAAAAAATGACAAAGTAATCAATGCTAATCGGGACAATAACAAATCAAACATGGATGGTCTGAAAACGGCTTGCAGTTACCAAAAAAAAAAAAAAAACACACAAAAAAACGTATTTAATACAAGGTCATTTACTGATTATTAAATGACCTTTCAAAGCCTGAGATGAGGCTTTGAAATTTCTGACTTTTTATTGGTTGGCTGGTGATTCTAAATTGATATTGGGACTTTGGGTCTGCTTCCTTGTTTTGCATTCTGTGTTAAAATGATGATGGGACAGGCTTTTGCTTAATCCCCAAATAAGATAAAATGAATAGATGTCTGCAAATTAAAAGTTTGCTCACAGCCCACCTTTTGGCTACAAATTACCCAAACAGCTTCTGTTAATTTGATTTTAGCAGATTCAGATTTGTCTTTATTAAGTAAAAGAAAGAAAATGGAGGGATAGAAATATTTTTTTTTCTGCATCCCTGCCATGAGCAGGCATTAATTATTTATATTAGAAGTCGAGGAATGCTGTGCTTCTGCTTCTGTGTGGAAAAAACTGACGCTATGAGACATGGTTTCATTATTATTATTATTTTTTTTTTTTGAGAAAAAGACAAAGTTACTGTGGAGCTGGCATTTTAAACTTCCATTTAATGTCAAACTCCAGACCTCAGTGGGTGGTGTGCTGCATTGATTTGATGTGTCCCTTGTCCTACCAGTATCACCAGCATCCAATGCTGTCCACATTTTATGGAGTCCTGCTAATTACCTAATTATTTTATTTATGTGTGCAGACACAGAAACATCTGAATGTTGCAGATGTTTCTGTAGCCTTACAGAACCAGAGGTTGACATGTGTGGTCCGGAGGAAGAAGATCATTACCTTAACTTTAAGATTTTCGAAAAGCTGCCACCATTTCCAAATCCAGCATTTTCCATGATAGACAGTCCTAATCTCCCTCTGTGCCTTACAGCTTGAGCGGACTGCAGGCATGTCTCACCGTGTCAAAGTTTCCTTTTAGATAACTTTTCACATATTTATACTTTCTCTGACTTTATTTCAAATAATAATGATACTGAAAGCACTGAGTCTTTTCATTCACAGCACACTTCCACAGAAAAAAAGTATTTAGAAATTTGCTGCAATTACCTTCTTAGTATTGTTTGACAAAAGTAAAACTTAATAGCTAAAAGACAGAGTGTATCTTGCAAATTACTGTCTCATCTTACACTGGTGACATGTTTAGTTTGACTGGTGTCTCTGGGAAAAAAAGATTCACAATCCCAATGGTTTTTGATATCCAGGTTAAATAAACGGTGGCAGCTTGACAATTTTAAGTAAATGAATTGTAGATGTAGATGGCTAAATATTTGACAGACATACTGGCTTGTGCTCAAAAGAAAAATATATATATATATATATATATATATATATATATATATATATATATATATATGGTCTTATAGTTTTTCTGGCATACACATTACAGCAGTTCAGAAATTTTGTAATTAAGACATGTCATTTTATTTTGAAGTTGGTAAAAATTATCAGTTTTTTAATAGTATATATTTTTTTTCTTTTTTTTTTTGCCTTGGATAACAAACAATTGATAAAAAATATCAATTGCCAGCCATCTGGCATTTAAAAAGCAATGCTTTAAGGTGCTGCATCTGTACTTTTAAAGGTCAGTGGTCTTCATATTGAGTGTAAAATGAGGAGGGAATGAGAAGGAAAGTGAGTAAAGTATCAGCTGTCAGTCACCATCTGTCATGCGGAAGCTGATGTGCCGACTGGACAGTGATTATATTCTAAATCATCAACCAGCTGCACAAGCAGACAAACACATTAGACACTCCTGTGTAAGTGTGTTTGCAGGCATAACTTCGTTGGGAATTTTACTCTAGGCTTTGTTCGATAATTACCAGCAAATTAAAATTATATTTGACTTACATAATAGTCACATGTGAATGAGACTTACAAATCTTAATTTATGTCTCGTATTTAATTGTCATTACAAGTTCAAATGTACTTTTGGGAACAATATTTGTAATATTAGCAAGTTTTGCTTCTCTCATTCTGTCTGACATACAGGCATTCGTCTTGATTGACACAGAACTCCCCACAGACAGACAGATGTGGTTGGAATTTATAAGCCAACCCTGTTTACCAACTCCCCTCTCCACTACGTCTACTTCAGATTTCTCAGTTTCCATTTGCCCTATTTTTTTTGTTTTTTTTACCCCTTTATCTCTGCTCCATTCTTAGAAGCAAATTAAAATTCAGTTTTAATGTTTTCCCCAACTCTTTCCGTGTTTTCAACACAATTGCTGATCACTAGGTTTAATTCATTGAATAAAATATTTCATGTTATGAAAATAAAATGAGTTGTAAATTTAAAACACCCTTTGCATGATAATGTGAATTATTCCAGCTGTTGAGCTCTTTGCAAGTTGTTTTTCCCCTTTTACCAGTGTATATTCTTGAACCAGCATATAGCCTGGTATATGTTTGTAAAAATAGAATGTATGATTTTATTTAATTAGAAAATTATTTTCAGTCAACAGAAAGTTATTCTGTTTATGCTGGTGTCTTCAGTAAGGGCTATGTAAAACATAAAATCATAACAGATCACCTTATGCCTTGGCTTTAAACAAAAATATACATTTCACAGGAAAAAAAAAAAAAAGAATTCTGACATGAAATAAAAAATAGGATTCTATGAAACAATACATATTTGTGAAACAAGGGTGACATTATCAACAGGGTCATAACAGATTGAAAATGATGCATCTCTGATATGCGAGGGTTGATTTGTGTGTCAACTAAGCTCACCTAATATACAATGTTGTCTTGTCTCAACTAACATGAAGAATAAACGTCGGTGATATGTGGTTATTTCTCATCAAATGGTGTGTTTAGACAGATTCATCCTTTCCTCTTTCCTAATCTCTAATCCATTGGACAGCTGGGGAACTGGATGCTTGTTTGTTTCTGTGTGGCTTTTTTAAACCTCTTGCATGTTTGTGTGCACTTTGTTTGACCTCTTTAGGGATTTTTTCAGCATAATTAATGAAGTTGAGTCAAAGTAGTCCTCGCTGTCACAAAAACCCAGTCTTAATGAGACTAAACATTTTGTCTGGGGTTAAGGGTAAGGATGAAGTTGTGAGATCCGATTTGAATTGTACCCACAATGGTAATAATTAAAATGTTAATGGGTTGCTGTTGGCTCTACAGAATAAATGGAGGTCAAATTGTTGTCCTTTTAAGGACAGCTGTATGTGTGTGGCCATTATATATTTAGAACCTGGAGTGGGCTCATTTTGGGCACCCAGAAGACACAGACTGAACATTATACTACCTTTGACAGATGTTTGTCACTGCTTTTACATTGAATAGAGCCTGGTGCATGTAGATGTGCATCATAATGAGATTAATTCATTTTGTGCCCATGTAAATTATGCATTTGGACTTTTTTTCTTTTTTAATCGAGAAAGATTTGAATCTGACCAAATAATTTTTCATATCCAAACATAGCTACTGAGAGAACCTATAGGTTGGTGCAGAACTCTGAAAATTTTATATATATATATGAAAGCATTGCTTACCAAATGTATTTTTCACCTTAGAAAAGAAATTTCTTCAACAATGCACTATTTAAGAGGTTTTTTTTCTTTCAGTATATCAGCATTGTCTTCAAAAAGTTAATTCTCCTTTTTGATATGGCAAAAGAGTATGAGAACAGATATACGTAAGAAAAAAAGCAATGCAAAACAGTTTCCAAAATCTAAGTTTAAACTAATTTATTCAATACATTGTGTGTCATAAGGAGTTCTGTAAAAGTTGATAAATCATCAGCATTGAGATAAGTATGGTAATGCCTTCTGCGGCGTCAATGTATCATTGAAACAGATGGACATTCCTATATCTGCATGACTATTTCTCAGCATTAAAGCTATTTAAATTCCATTTAACTGTTTTAACGTAGGTGTTTTTAATGCCTCTTCATAGTTCACATGCTTTTCATTTAAGCCTGTTTGCTTACTGTGCTTTATTATTTCAGCAACAATAATGAGCATAACAGGCAAATTAATATGACGTCTCTTGAGTGCATCTCTTCTGCAGTGAATGCCACAAATACATATATATATATATATATACATATATAAATAAATATATATATATATACATACATAAATATATATATGTATATATACATATATAAATAAATATGTGTATATATACATATATAAATAAATATATATATATATATATATATATATACTTATATATGTGTGTAATGTACCATACTGCACATGGATTAAATTTACTGTTCTGAAACACACTGGGGCCATATGTGGAAAGAATAATGGCAAACCAAAAACCATAAAGTGATCAAATGCTGCACTCTTTTCTGATCTTTGTGAGTTCCAGTGAACATGCCTAACATCCTCAACACAGCCTGCATTCACACATTTACACATATACCTACACATACCCACTCCACACTTTGTTCACAACACTTTATCTAACACTTTAGCTAACATAAAAGCAGAGACCTAAGTTGCATGTGTGACTTTTCACCAGCGGGCATACATTCAGTGCTTTTGAATTTGTTAATTCAAAAGCACATTTTGTTAATTTTTGTTAATTCAAATAATCACACTTTTTTGTTGTTCTCTCGACTTTGAGGCATCAGCTGTTTTCTTTTCCCTAAATATATATTTTATCATCTGAATGTGTATATTTCTCATGGCCATTATTCAATAGGACGAGATGTAATGGCCACAAATCAATGCAATAATTTGTCTTATTGGTGAAGTCAAAGGAAAATACACAATATTTATCTGAAAAGAATAGGGTTTGTTGGTGTAAAGACCCTCTGGGGAAACTATATGGAATATGTTTCCAGCAGGTTTGCACATTTAGATACCAAAAAGTGTGTGTACTCTCAATGCAAGAGACTTCAACTTAATTAAACTGAATGCAGATTTCCTGTGTTGTTTCTTTTAACTCTAGTAACATATCTTGAATTATAATTAGGCGTCGACTTTGACCAGACTGTTGTAACACACGAATATGCTTTAATTTAAACCAATTCATTGTTTTTCTGGCTTTTCAGGTCACCAGAAAACCCTCAGTCTTTTGGCATATTTAGCTTTCTCCATGTTATTGTCATCACGAACAAATTTTCATGTTTCTTCTAGAAATAAAAATTTCTCACAGTACCACCACAACCATTTTTATGATGTGTTATTAGTTACCTACAATCGATGTGCATCTAATCACAACACATTCTTCCACATGTTTACTGTGCTTCCTATAGAAGCTTTTAAAAAGGATCTCTCACAGCTTTCTTTCTGTCGACAGTGGCTTTCTTATTACCACCTGCTGCCTTGTGAAGGCAATTGGTTCCACTGGATTTTATTTGATGGACATGAGATTAAATGCGACACTATACTTTCAAGAAATTGTTAATGAAATATCCAAAAACATGTGTCCTTACCTATCCATACTTTTATAATTTTAAAATTCCACTGAAATGCATTCATGTTTTGTTGTGTAACATCAAAGTAATTATAATCAGAATTTTTTTGTTTAGTCTCGTTTCTGCTGCGAAAATCTACCTCTACTTTAACAGTTTCAATATTTGCAATGTGTAAGGTTAAGTGGGAGTTACCATGGCAACCTTTTTCTTCATATTTTCTAAAGTATCACATTTTTTCATAGTTCTCATTGGTCTTTATTTTCTGCACTAAGGGAACTACAGTAAATATGAACATTAATCTTTGTCAGTCAAGGTTATAAGCAATTCAAAAATGCCATGGCAACAAGAAAACAAAGAACAGATTTCATACATTCAGATTCAGTCTGGTTTTCCTGCTCATCAAGCTTGTCAAAGTGTGCAATGTCATCCACAAAAATACAGCTCTTGACTTCATTGATGATCCCATGCTATTGAAACAACCGCAGGCTGGGTTGGACTCTGATACTCTACTTGACAAATTTGAATCTTACCTAAAATCAGGGGCTTCTTTGTCTCAATAGGTAACTTCTTATTGGAGTGGACAGACAGCACATGTGGGGTACCCCAAGGTTCAATCCTGGCCCCCCTGCTATTTAATATCTGCATGCTATTGCTAGCTGAGGTTATAATGAGTAATAAGAATAAAAAAGTTAACATGACTACGCAGATGATACACTGCTCTACATAAAAATGTTACCAGGTGACACCAAACCCATCCAGGCACTGAACAAAAGCTTAGAACAAATCAATGCATTGATGTGTCATAACTTTCCCCAACTGAACAGGAAAAAAAAAAACCCAAAGTTGTCATGTTTGAGCCAAAACAGGAATGGTCAAGTTAGCATACAGCTGCAGCTGTGACAGATATTATAGCTATAAACTAGTGATCAGGCCTGAAATGTAGATGTAGTGATGGAGTCAGACATGTCCCATCAAAGATACATAAAGTCTGTCTTCTACCACTTAGAGAATATTTCCAGGAGTAATGTATCTTGGTCCTAAGCCATTTCATCTATTTTCTGAGTTACAGGGACACAATGCAAGTGCTTTAAAATTGAGATGATTTGCTCTATGTTCTTGGTTTGAGTGAAAATGCAAGCAGCACTGTTCTGGGTCAGTTGCAGCTATTTGATTAACTTTTTATGCAGACCTGTGAAGACACTTTTGCAGTAATCAAAGCGACTAGAGAAACATACATGGATGACTTTCTTTAGATCTCGCTGGAACATAAATCTTTTAAAACCTGATGTTAATGCATCAATCTTCTTGTCTATCCTGCAACCAAAACTAAGCATGTAAGATCAGCATTCGGTCTTTATGTCCCACTGATCTGGACTGTTCTTGTTTTGCTGTTTACATTGTCACGCAGAATGAATGGTTTAAGGTGGTAATCTGGTTTGCTGACTTGAAATGAATCAGATTTGTCTTCCTCAAATGTATCGCCACCGCTTCCTGATTCTTGAAAGTTTTAATGAGTTACAAATTGATGAATTTTTATGGCGGAGGTTTGATAGACAAAGCAATTTCTCTGAGTGTACTGGCAATAACATGGAAAGATGGAAAAGATTGCTGACCACCTTTTCCATTCCACTGTGGGGCTCAGTAAATTAGAGTAGCATCTTTACCCGACTCTCTGTATAATTACCTTGGACCAGTCATGCCAATTTTCTCAGTCACTAAAACAGGTCAAGTGATGTGACTCTAATAAGTAAATGGGGTGAGGCTGAAACAAGAGCTTTTCTTTGCTGCAGTATCTCTAACTCGATATGCTGGTGCTGAATTGGTTGGATGCAAAGCAGTTGCCCTTGTAATAAGAAACTAAAATTAATCTGATTAATAATAATTATAGTTTAATGATATAGTCATTAAACTATATCTGAAGAAGAAAGGTTATAGTGGAGATGTTGTACGGTTGATTTAATGGATAATACATTTTGTGAGTCCAAGTGAAAGACAAATGTGCTTGGGAAGCATACTTTTAGTCTCACATACTGTTTCTTTTTATAGACGATAGCTATTTTAGTCATCTGTTTTCTGTTCAGCACTGCAATATATAGACTTCTTGTTTTCAGTCCAAAAACTTTTCCCGAGTTTGTCTCTTTTGATCATGCACATTGAGTTAATTATATATATTTTTTTGAACAGTGAATTTGTACACTGCAAATCTGTCTGTGGAAACAAGTCTCCCCATTGAAAAAAATGATCATTTATATCCATCTTCCATCTACATTCCCTCTCTGAAACATCCAATGTCACATTTTCTGGTTAATGATCATTAATTCAATTTAATGAAAATACTGTCCAGAGACATGAAAATGAAACAATGGCATTTAGGACAGAAACCTATTTGACAAGCTAGAGATCTATGAGATGAGGGAGCCACTTATAATATAACTTTAGGTAAGACATCACTATGTCCTCTCTATGCCAAGGACATTTTTCACTTGGCTCATAATCCAACAGATTGGGCACAGATTTCAGCACTGGGATCCCATACATAACTCCCTACAAGCTCTGGCTGCACCTGTGTCACAGTCTCCAGACTTGCAATTAAAAAGTAATTGGCTCGTAGATACTGACTTCTGTCTGCACTTCAAAATATTAGTAAAAGTGCCATACCATTGTAATTGTAGACAAGCATGGATCATGGAGCTGTGAAGAACTTTGAATGATGCTGGAAACAGAAGCTTTGCTCTTTTTCCCACATTGCACAATCCACTTTGATGGCTTTGAAAGTGAGCACCTCAAAAGAAGCATTGAAAGCATTCCAACAATGTAATCCATCTTTTATCTTTGACACAGGAATCATACACAGCTAAAACAAAGCCAAGGTAAGATACAGTGATCTGTCTTATGCAGCAAATATATGGAATGTAATAGTAAAATTTGTACTTGGGATATTTGGAGGAGAAAAAAATCAGATGCTTTCTAATTTAGAGGTTACACCGTTTCTCGATACTTTGATTTTTATTAAGTTAATTTCTTGTCAAACTGGCGTTCTCTTTTTGTGTAGTTGCTTTGTTTTTCGTACTCTCACTGATGCGCTGCAACATCAATGGGTGACACTCATTCCTGATGCACTAACTTTTTTTGTACAGTATTTACAACCTTGTCAGACACTTCTGTCAGACAATTTTGCTTTAATTTTAAGTTCATTGTTGTCTATAATCCTCAATGTAGACCAATGTAGTTCAGTTGTTATCAAAATATTGCCATATATCTGCTCCACAATAGAAATACAGCAGCTAATATTATATGTGAAAATTTTTTTTTAAAATTACTTCATTGAAGATAATTTTATAATAGGCGTTAAAACATTTAATTTCACTTTGACATCAAGTCTCTTTGAATTTTAATTGAATAACTTATTAATTCAAATACATGAGGTTGTAATTGATGTCTAAAACATATACAAGGCACCGTTCTTCCACTTGTAGCTTTTCTTTAGATGTTCACTTTTCAGGGAGCTCTTGTCCATCAAAAACTGTTTTTGGAGACTGACCCAAAAACAGTCTCCCAATTTAAGTACTTTATCCTTATTTCTGGTTAAATAGTTTAATGTTTAAATGCCTATAATTTATTATCAATAAATTCACTAACCAATACTCACAGCAGCATTATCACACTCTAATACGAATAAACAATTCCAGAGTCCCACTGAATTAATTATACTTCTGACACGTTCAAGCATTTTACATCTGAATTTGCACCTAAATTGGAGATAATTTTTTAAATACTTATAATTTAAGTATTTCAAAAAATACCTTGCTATCTGTTTATTATTCTAGTAAAGAAACAGTCATAAATATCACCACAAAATTGCATCTTATATTGTATGCAATTCGGACCTACCACAAGAGTGTCACTGAGGTGCTAACAAACATATACCCAGAAGGTTAGTAGAGATCAAACCAGGAACTAAAAACCTGCTTGACGGTGACAAAGAGAACAAATTAAAGTATTGTATTATGTTAAAGGACCTCAAAAGGAGGGGAGAAACATGCTTGAAGAAAAAAAAAAATCACTGTTTTGTATTTGAATGCCTTTGGTAAAATAGGAGATATGGGTTTCACTTTAGGTATCACTGCTGTTTGTTTATATAAAACCGTTTGTTGTTGCTTCTTTTAGGTTTCATGATTAAACTTAGAAATATCGGAGGATCGTAATCCATCATGTAGACAAGTATATCTCTCCCTCTCCTCCACATATATATACAGCATATACAGTTTTCCATATTTTCTTTTTTTTCACACACTCCTCCATGCCTGAATACTTCCAAGCTCCCCAGCAGGTCAGCATGCAACACATAACATATCTTGTGCAGAGGGGCAGTCGCTAAAAATAGCAGGGGTCTATGCGGAATATCAATACCTTTTTCGAGATCATACTGTAGTGTATGGTTCAAATGAGGCAATAATCAATTTTTCAAAGACATGCTCAAAGCCCAAAGGCAGTAAAAATAAATGTACTCAGAGCAGATAAACTGATTACTTTGACAAATGCACCAGATCAGAGTTGTCAACCTGTAATTTATTAGTATTTCCCCTGACTTTTGTTTAACAAGCATAGGTCTGTTTGTCTTGGCAAGCCTCTGTGATGGACTGGCAGTCTCTGAACTGGGATGAGCTCCCGTTTCTTCATGACCACAAAAAGGACAAAGCGGACATTGGAAATTAATGTTTGTCTATTAATATTTACTTTTGCTTCTAACCACAGCAGCTCATTGCTTTGTTTCAGCGTAGTTGCAGCTACCTGCTTTTAATGACTGGGAAAGTGCATCGACAAACTGGGGAGAATATTTTTGCATTTTTGCATAGCTTTGACCAACTCATTTTAGCCACTTCTAATCTTAATATTGCTGCAATAAGGCATGATAAGTTTATTGCATGGAAGAAGAGTTTCCAAGAGGATTTTCTGCAGTCACAGCTGAAAATCAGACTTTTTTATTGCATCTCTTTAAAGACTGTATATCAGCGACAACAAATCTCTAGTTTTCCCCATATTTTCATATGCTATAATATTGCTTTTGATGTTCCATATAGAGGGGTAAGTAAAATGTATACAGTGCTGTTAGACTACTACCTTGTGTGTCAGGTGTGTCCATCTATTGCAGTAAGACTCCATCCAACTCACATCAATAACATTAGTATTATTAACATTGGACACATGGTGACAAATATCGGTAAGTACCTTCTGTGGTGTGATTTCGATTCTTTTCCTACTACTATAAATTAATACGATAGGCTTTTTTTTTTTACTAAAAGGAGATTTAAAGATTTTAATTTGCCGATGGGATTATTTCCCCTATTAAAACTGACATGTAGTTTTTTATAATGAAACTCTAGGGTTTCTGAAAGTCATCATGCAATAGAGTACAATAATTTTATGTACCTTATTGAAGCCAGAAGCACCTGCCACCAGGGACTTAACTGCAGCAGGATATCATGCTGCCAAGTATCCTCTTGGGTATTGTTTCGATAGAACAAAGAGTTGAGGCAAAAAGCACACATAAATAGAAGATGAGACTGTTAAGGGGGGAAGATGCCTTTAATGAAAGATAATTAGTACTTTATACTTTTAAAACAGCCTGTTTTTGAGCAGACTTTGACAGAAGTGTTCATTTTGTTGCTGCTTCTCAATAAGGCACATTTTCAGGTTATGCCAGGAAAAAGAAAAATGTGTTTAAAATTTTTTTTAGAGAAAATCACTACTAAAACATGGACCCAAACTCTTGTTCTCTCAGAAACAAGCTGTTGTTGATCTAGATTTGATGGAACGATCAATTATTAAATTATCTCTGCTCCCTTTAATTAGTGTGCAGACACGACTTTCTTCCACACTTGCTGATATATTTACCACCCTAACCTTTTCTTTATGATGTGCAATTATCTACCTCCTCTTTATGTAAAGTTAATAAACTCTATTAGCCAGGGGCCATCTGTTACTTATGTGCTGACTGCCACATCGAATGTGAGGATGTCAGCTGTCCTTTTGCTGTGTCACCTTTTTACAACATGAATCGGCAATGAGACCGCTTTAGATCCCTGATAGGAGTAATAATAATTTTCTAATAGTCTTTGGCTTGTTAGCTCAGACAGCTTGGAAACTGAATGCCATAATGCCTTCATCCTGTTTGATGTGTAATTCATTGTGTGCACTCCACTAAAACTCAAAAAGCACACACTGTCAGTTTCCTTTTAATAGTGCTTTGATCAATATTGGATGGATGGTTTAAAAGAGGGACACATTTCTTCGCATCACTGCCCACAATTTTTAAGGTGCTCAAAAATATTTCCAATGTTGATGGTAAAAGATTCATATGATGTTCTGGCTTCTGGGTTCTTCCTTCTGTGAACATAATTGAAGTCTTAGTCTTATCTTAGCTCTTAGTATGTGTAGAGTTCTGTTCAGATAACCATAAATAAACAATAAGGAGACATTAGCTTTGTCCTCACTGAAATTTATGATGATTGAAGTAGTTCTTAAATTACATCTGGACTTTATGCAGATCACAAAATGCATTTTCAAAACATTGTGTTGAAATAGCTGATATGCTTGTGCTTTGAACATCAGCACCAATGTAAGAAAGAAGCAAGTGCAGTAATGTTTTACCTATTGTGACCCAAACAGCAAATCTTTATGTCAGGGTTTACCAGTGATGCATTGCAGGTCCCACAAATAGGAGGGGGGCAAAGAAAGAGGCCCACTCTGAGGTAGTTTTACAAAGCCACTGGGGTTTCTGGGTTTTATTAGCTCTAACCACGTTCTTGTTTTTCTGTTCTTTCTCAAAGGGCTTTGGATCCATTTCCCTTGGTCCCTCCTCTTTTCTGTCCATCTACCTGTCACTGTGACTGCAATTTATCTTCATGTTGAGTCCTAATCTAACACACCATATCAGATAGAGGTAGGCAATGTTTGTTTTTTCTTGTGTTTTATGAATCCAAGAGTGTGCTACTGCAAAATGGACTCTGTAGGAAACTGCGGGGTTCTTATACTATGTTTGCATTTCATCTTCCGGTTTCAAGACTCTTATTGCTAATTAACAGTTCAATGAACCCCCTTTAGAAAATGTAGGTATATAATATGCTTCCGTACATGCTCACATGCATCATTTTCTTTGTCACAATGTTAAAAGTTAAAATCTTTATTAAAGCTTCATCATTATTACAATTTTTTCTATTTAAACTTCAATTTACCTCTGGAATTTAGTGTCCTCTGTATGCTAAACATACTTTATAGTTATACACTATCCTCTATTTGCATATACATTACAATACACACATTTACAATACCTTGTAAAATTATTCATTGGTGATGTGTAGCTTATCTAAGAAATTACAAATCTTTGTAAAGACTTTGTATCTCGAAGTTCTTGAATCTGTGCTTTGACATTTAGCTCTGATTGTGTACAGAATTAGTTACTTCAAACAAAAGTATGTTTACAATCATCTGTAAAACATCATAAAATATATGTTTTAATGATCATCTGATCAATTTCTCCAGTATCTGTGCTATCATTAAAATGGTGTCCCTCAAATATAAATATGTACAATACAAAATACTCTGAACAATAAACACTAAAGTAACTGGCCCAGTTTCTCTGCAGCAACATGAATAACTTAGTTCAGGTGTAGCATTTGTGTGCAGATTTTTACAGATTCAGCACAGAACAAACTGGTGCTGAACAAGTGCAAGTGCTGGCTTACTAACTTACATGTAACAAAATGATCATTGAATTGCTCAACCAAAGCTATTTTCCGGTGGCTCGTACAAATAAAAAAAGCTCAATGGTACAGAGCTCACTTTAAAACCATAAACACGTCGAGTGAGAATTTAACTGCATTTTAATAGGCAAACAACAATCCTTATTAACAAGGCATGGTTTAGAGACCAGAAACGATGTCGTTCAAGGCACTAAACATGGCAAACTGCATAAACACATTAGCCCAGGTTAAATATACACAGAGATGCTTTGGCCGGCGGCTGTGACACTAAGTCAGGGAAAATTGAGATCTTTATAATGTTGTTTGGTGCTGCTGCAGAAACCAGCATGAGGTAGATTAATCCAGTTTGATAAGAAAAGTGATTACGATAATTATAGAGCTTCAAATGTCCTAAATATGTTCACTCTGCACTCTGAGCTACAGTAATTTACCTGTCTGTTGGAAATATTAACAGGATGCAGTTATTGTGCTGCCGACCAAAGTGTTGCTGAGAAGCCAGTTTTGCATATTTAGCTGAAGTAGAGACAGAGAGGCAGAGAGAGAGAGACTATGGTTTTATTTAAAGACAGGAAATTGTTATAATGGATGATATTAAGTATGATAAATTTGCTAAAACAAGCAAAGAAAAAAACAACTAAACAGCGCCACCTGGAAATATACTGGAAAGAGAGGATAGCAGAATAAACACACAAATTAAAGCTTAAAAAGATTTTAGGATTTAATTTTCAATAGCCAAATGAGAAAAAAAAAATATAAGAAAGAACATTGTTTGAACTTATATTAAATTTTAAACAATTGAGACTTTGGCTGAGGTTAAAATATATTTAAAAACTTAGGGAATACTGATGTTTACCAGTAAAGGAGGTGTGAGGGGCAGTAGGACAACATCCAGTGAAAGAAAGGGATAATCCCCCTAGACATTACATAAACACAGCAACCAAAAGCAAAAAAAGGGTGCTCCAACAAAAAAAAGAAAAAGAAACACCAAACAAGATAACATGACCAAGGGTCACCACTGTCACCATAGCCCCAGTCCCTGAAACACAGAAATGCAAACAAACCACCTTAGTAAAATAAATAAATAACAGCAGTGTCACAATAAAAGATTCTGCATGCAGGTACACTTCCCAGTGGCATCACACCACTTATGCTGCTCCTGTTGGACACAGAGACACACAAGACCTGCTGTAAAAATAAAGGTTAAAGAGGGAGTATTATGCAAAATCAACTTTTTTGAGATACAATTTATCGTCATAGCGACATACCTGATATTTTGCTTTGACTTATTCGTCAGTATGTAAATGAGTGTTTGCCCCTAGTCCTTCAGACTAGTGGCAGCAGCAATTGGCAAACATCTGGTGGAACCGCATGTTTGCTGAGAACAATTGTACGCTGCATGATGAAGGGGGATTTAGAATCTCCACATTCTGATTAACTTACTGAATTGAGTAACAGCTAAGTGTAAGATTGTTCTATTTGTGGTAAGTGAGGTGAGCTTGTTGACAAGTTATCCAAAAATAACTTGCATGTGTCCCTAGAACTCATTAGACTACGTGGATAAACACTTCACTTCATTATCCAAATGTGGAAGCTCCCAACTACATATGATCCTTGCTGCTGATTAAATGAAGTTACCAATTTGAAATTCACCCAAACTGTCAATCTTGATAAATCAACCACAAGGAAGAGCAGCCAATAGATTAATTTATCATTTCTTTAACTATGTTTGTTCTGTGTGAAGTTTGCATTTTTTCTTGTGCATGCATGTATTTGATGGGAAACTGTGTGTTCATATAATTCTGTAGGAAAACACATTAAGGTAATTGGCTGTTAGAAGCTGATATCAGAAGTGATTTTGAATAAGCAAATTTGTGCAGGTCATCTCCTTCCTCTTCCCTCTTTGACAAAGTTGGTCCAGAAAATTATTTAATATGCTTTTCTATTTAATTGCACATAAGGTGGTGGTATGAGTGTGCCAGTAATAATGTTCATCAAACAGAAAAGACATTGGAGAAGTCAAGATTTAGTTACATTGGAGCTTATGTTGGTGAGTTAGCACCAATAGATATGTGCAGAGACAGAGTGATGTGTCGTACTTTCATGATTTCCCAAAGCTATCTGTATAAATGTATTTCATCTGAAAGGTGACAGCTCGAGGAGTGGTTTGATGCTCAGGCGAAATTCCACACCCTAACAGCTGCAGTGAAACATGATTATACAGATAAGGTGCTGTCTCAGCGAATCAGATATTAATTGTATATACACTGTGTGGACACAATGTATAAGGCATGATTATCTTGTTACTCCAGACTGTAACTGTCCGAGTTTTAACAATGTCAACCTACAGTCTCTTGTAGATTAGACCTGATACGCTCCTACTACAATGACGTGGTCAGTCATCCAGAACACCTGAAACAACAGACACAATGTTAAAATTCACTCAGTGATTATTTCTAAATTACTCAGTCATTTGTCCTTTTGCCTGTTCATTCTTTCCTTTCTATTTATAGTTTTTGGTGATATCATTTTTAAATTAATCACAGTACAAGCATCTACTACACATCAATAATATAAACTTGTATTTATATTTACCTGAAGAAGATTACGAATTTTTACATTTTGAGTCTGGCGTTTTAGTTTTACTCCTGTAGGAATCATTTGGTACGCATGAGATACTAGACATATCCAATCCATGGCAGACTCGAACTGCTTTCTATGGACTATTTTTGTGTTCTTACAAAATATTTATCTGAAATCAAAAGTTTTCAACTGTGTAACCCACAGTTGCTAATGCACAACCATATTTTGAAGCTGACCTGCATCAAAATATGGTTGGCCTAAATATATTTCCTTGAATGGAAAAAGAGGGGAGGAGTTTGCTGTTTTGGCCTGGGAGTCGTATTAAATCATTGAGGGATGGAAAAAAAACTTTCATTAGGGCAATCAATACATCATTTACATTTATTTATTTTTAACTACACAGTTCTTAGAAAGCAACAACAACAAAAAAAATTAGAACAAAAAATAAGCTAGAATAAGCTCCCAGGCAGATGTTTAGTAAGTGAACATCACGAATAGTTTAACTAATCTGGGTGAAAGAAACTTGAACAGCGAAGAGTAGAAGCAAAAACTCCACCAAAATATGAGAAAAAACAGTTTCATTTCTTCCTGTAATGGAAGAAAGAGTTTCATTTGTTCTGTTGCATCATTCCACGTGCATTCAATGACAAGATGTCTTATCCTTGTAAATACCCAAAGGTATTATTATTTCACACTGTCAAAGTAGATGCCTTCTGCATAGATAAAGAAGCTATTAGATTTTCTTGCAAAACATTCAATACTTAAAGATTCCCAATATGTCATTTAAGGTGAGACCTGCAGCAGCTATATAATTCTTTGTAATTCTGCCACTAAAAGCCAGAATTTTTTTTTTTTTTTCACATCATGCACCTCTCTGTGTGTTTTTCCATTGACAGGGATCAGTTTAAAACAGAACCCTGAACATTGGTGACAATCCGTGAGAAAGAAAAACTGTGTATGTGTGTGACTTTGGTGGGTGATACCTCTGCACCAAACACCTGCATGGTAAAAGCTGCACAGAAATGACTGGCGAACAACATAAAATTGTATTTTTACTTTCTATTTTATCATCTAGTGTGTTTGTTTGCATTTCTGCTGGTAGGTCAGTTCTTCTTGCTTTCTTGTGTTTCTATCTTCCCACCTTGCATTTCAACTCCTCTGCTCATTTCCAGCCCTCTCACTCCAACTTTGTCTTTTTTCCCCTTTTCCAGTAAATTATTATTTCCAAATAACTAATCACATAATGAGAAGTGTGGAGCTACAGCTCTCTGAAAACAAGACACATCTGTCAAAGAAAACCTGTGAAAAAGGGAAAGACAACAAAAAAAAAAACTCAATCGATAGGAAGTTGGGTAAAAGTATAAAAGAAATCAAAGCACCCAAGAGTAACAAACAGAAGAGTAATGAATAAAGATACCAAAAACAAAAAACAAGTAAGAAACAAGAAAATCCTAGACAAAAAAAAGGTCTATTTTAGTTAATATTTGAGGATGGGCTGTGTTTGATGTAAAAATCTATTAGCTAATCTCATGAGTTTTTGAGAGGTCTTGCTATAGAATACACATAAGCAGGACAAAGATAGACAGTCAAAAGCCAGAGTGAAAAAAAATGAACTTGGAATAATGGATTTAACTGTCTTTAGCTGTAAATCACAGTGAGGGCAAAATGCTAATGGATGGTTCAAACATAAAACAGTCACATACAGAGGTGAAAGCTTTAAGGGATTGCAGTTGTTTTCATTCAGTAGTTTTTCTGGCTCGGTAAAACATTGATGGAAACATCTTGTCGGGTCCTCAAAGTTTTCCAAGGTCAGCTTGGCCTGCGTTTGCTCCAGCATATCAAACAATTTCTAGATGTTCACATTTCCTTTTAATAGTGTGGTGAATTTAAATTCAAGTTATGTTTATAGTGTTTATGTTTCACTTTTTACATTGTTGTTGTCACATACTGTATTACCGTGTTGTAATCTTTAATATTCAAGCCAAGAACGTGAATTAATGTGTTACGGGTAGTGATATTTGAACAGTAAAGCCCAAAAATGAGTCAAGAAGAACAACTTTTTGTTTGTATTTAAATAAATAGTTATTTAAACTACATCCCATTTTTTTTAATTTAAACACGTTTTAATGCAAATCCTTTTATACAGAGTTGACCCACCCTTTACAAGTTCACTTGTTTTGGAAAGCATGTCTACCAGGTCTAGAAGTGCACTTTTGAGGGAATATTTGTTATCTATTCTAGAAGATAATTTGTGGAGTCAGATACTGATGTCTGACTCTCAGTCTCCACTCTACTTCAATCCTAAGCTTTTCTGTCTGGTTGTTGAATGTGTAGACCATTCAAATTCCCATCATAATCATCATTCTATTTTTGTTATCCCAACAAAAATAGAAGAACAAAATTGTCTAAAATGTTTTAGTATTCATAAGCATTAAGCGTTTTTATTTTTTTTGTTTGTTTATTTTTACTTCAACTAAGGAATGAGTCCAACTCCCAAAAAGCTTCCCCAGCATTACAACATCCCCTGCACCAAACTTTACACTTGTCACAAGGCAATCAGGCAAATGTCATTCTCCTGACAACTGTCAAACCAAGATTCATCTATTGGACTGTCAGACAGCAGCATGATTCATCACTCCAGAGAACATGCCTCTGCTGCTCTAGAGTCCAGTCACTATGCTTTACACCACTGTATTAAAGTCTTCCCACTGCACTTACTGATTTAAAGTCTGGATCTGGCTGCTTGGACTTGGAAACTCAATCCATGAAAGTCTCTATGCAATGTCCATACATTAATCTGAATTCCACATAAAGCTTAGAGGTCTATAGCTATTGATTTGGCAAAAAGCTGGGGACCTATGCACACTCTTCCCTTTGCATTTGCTTACTCTGCCACGTGATTTTACATGATCTACGATTTGATGGCTGAGTTGCTGTGGTTCTCAATTGCTTTCACTTTGTTATAATGCCACTAACAGTCAACTGTGGAAACACGGTGCCACTCTGGAGTTCACTGATCTCCTGGGAGCAAACATTTCTTTTACAGATATTTGAAAAAGCAGTCTGAACAACTTGGTGCTCACTGGATTTTATATCCTTGGATATGTCCTTGTTCAGGGAAAACAAGGACATATGAAGTTGGAATAACGAGGCCAATCATTATAAGAAGTGTGAAGACAAACAATAAAGCAGACAAATGTGAAAATGAATACTCATTAATGTAAGGAAAATTTTATTTAGTGTGTACTTTGTTGTATTAATGCTTTCATGATTTCACCATCACCTGCAGTTTGATCTTGTGTATTCTTTTTAACAATGTTGTCACTCAATCCTATTTGCTCTTTGACAAAATAAGACATAAAATTTAAAGAAAGTTAAATATCAAACAGGTTTATTGCCATTTCTATGCCTCCATCTTAAGCTTAGGGGTGTATCATGGATATTTTCAGCACCATTTCAGGATCACTGAAGGGTCATTATAAAGACATTTTGTCAACATGGAATATATGCCCAATATTGGAAAGAGCTATAATAAAATTGTGATTGTTTCTCTGGAAGGAGGACAAAAGCTGCTATAAATTTTAAGTATAAAAGTAACGTTCTGGATCACTTGTGATTTTCAGTGTGTGTCCGGCTAGGAGTACCGTGTATTGGAGTATTATTACATCCCACAACACAACAAGCACTGATGCAGTGTCCTGGCAGCCACAATCACCTCATTATCCGATGCAGCGACAGGAGGAAGACAGGGCATTATAACTTACAGCAGAGGGACACAAACGGGTGGGCGGGATGGCACAGAGTAAGATGACAAAAGAAGAACAAGATCAAGTTGAAAGAAAAAAAGACCTGGAAACAAAGTGTGATAGAGCAAGAAAAATAAAAAAAAAATGGATCAAAGGAGCCTTTTTCTAAATGTACCCTCACTCAGATTCATGAAAGAACCCATCTGTGCCTGTTTGTTAGAAGTATGTTTCAGATCACAGCAGTGTAAACTTCCCAGATTGGAGACACCAGTTGCCCAGGGTAACTTCTGTGGGTTCGCACATGTGTACGTGTAAATATAGGCATTTGAGCCACTTTACATCCTTACTCTGAACAGCTTAAAAGAAAAACTGATTATTTTGAAAAAGCACAGGGCAGCAAGTAAAAGTCTGTTGTGCAAGTGATTGCAGAAAAAAAAAATGTCAAAACTAAAAAATATGTCAAAGAAGAAAAAAAAAAAAAATCCAATATTTTCTAAGTAATGAAACTGAACTTATAACAACATATAATGTACCACGGGGCCCCTTGTTGTAGACCTCTTGCACTCTGTGCCTGACAAGGCACAAACTGCACAAACCTCATGAGGAAACTCTTACCCCAGACTTTATACTGAAAGTTTCTTCCACAAGAAAAAATACCAAGATACAAATGATGAAATTTGCACATATTTCCCAGTACCCTGATCTACTGAGATTAGGGCAATGGTAATAATAATTTGATTATTGACATAATGAAATTATGTCAAATAATCAATGTTACATATGTCTGTTTTTGTTATCTTCTTAAAAATGGTCTGACAAACACAAATGTCCCTCTCCACGTAAGGCTTTGAATGCTTTCTGCTGTGTTTGGACAGAACAGCTTGAAAAACACATGAAGGTTAGATGGAACCAACATTATCTGGTAGTTTTCCCATCGGCCAACAGGTGATCATCAACACACCACGGAGTACCACACAAACCAAGCAGCATAGATCTGTAAGCCAACCTGATGCAACAAAACAAACGAAACTGTGCAACCATTGGTTGTTTGTCCACAAGCGTCCAAGTCACTTATCTAACATCATGGGTTACTCCATGGCACTTGGACTCTGCCAATAAACTGAAAACTCAGTGAATTTGGTGATAGGATAAAGATGCATAAAAGTCTCAATCTAAGTTCTATTGAACATGTCTGGCTACGGCAGAACATACCACATCAGAGGAATCAGTAATCTGGAAAATATAGCACTTTGCATTGCCTTGTTGCTGAAAATTTGCTATATAAACTACCTTATTAATAGAGAGGATTGTGCGATGATTGATTTCCCTGCTTCCCCAGTCTTGTAAAGTGTTGTCCTGTTAGATTCCTACTTGTAATCTTGCATAAAGAGTATTTTCTTAAACTGCATAAGAGCTGCATGAAGTAGTTGCCTTGCAGCAAGAAGGTCCTATGTCCAAATCCCAGCCCAGGCTTTTTCTGCATGGAGTTTATATGTTCTTCCCATTCACGCAAGACCCCTCTCAGGGTATTCAAACTTCCTTCTAATGTCCCGTAACAAGAAAGTTCAGTTTATTGACTTCTTTAAATAATTTACAAATACGTGTGTATGTGTGTGCATGTTTATTTCTTCCATGTGTCTCAGTTTTGCCCTTTGACAGTTGACCTTTTCAGGTTGTAACAAACCTTGCCCTATGATACAAAAGTTCTAGGTAGACAACAAAGTATGATTGGTGCCATTTCACAGTAGAAGGTTATTGTGGGTCACATTATTGGGCATTGCTTTCTCATTTTTGTCTTAACAGATGTTTTAAAGTTCTACCATTTCCTTTAAAGCCAGGCTGTAACTTGTTTCCTACTTATTACTTATTGTATTCTAGTGTTTTCTCAGTGGCACAGAGGTTGTGGGAATCTCATGCTCCGTTTCTGTTTTAGAGCACCAATTAATCTCATTCACCTTGTTTTTTCAGTAATTTCTGTAATGAAATCCTTCTCCATGAGGATGTAAACAGGCAGCTGCACAATTCCCACAGAGGTGAGATTTGGCACGATTTGAAAACAAACAAGCTTTCCAACCATGTGTGGAAAGACTTGAGGGAGAGTTTGGATGTGCTTTTGAGGGAGAAAGGGAGGTTTGCCATGTGATGAGAAGGTTAAAATTAGAGAAATCTTAAGTACATGTGATAAAAATGAGCTTCATTAGCTCACTTTCTAAAAAAGGCTTGACGCTGTTAGTGTCTGGAAAATCAGCTTCTTACTTCATAATTATTACCCCAGTAAAGTGTCTCTTCCTCTTGCGTTCATTGGAACTCTCCCATGCTCACCCCCTCTGAAGGCAAGCATCCAGATTCATTACTTGTGAAATCACTGGACCAATCTTGCACTTTCTTGCAGCCCCCCTACCCACACTCTCTCACGCAGACATGCAGGCTTTCTATCTCCTCACTGTTACCAACCTTCTACAATTGGAGGTTGCTAAGCTACAAGCCCCCATCAAGTTTGTCTTTTGCAGCCAATAGAAGCGTTTCCTTCACTGGTGGTTTCCACTAATGTTGAATTCTGTGGCAGCGCTTTGTTGTTTCTTCAGCCTCATCTATGCTCAGTTCTTCCAACAGTTTATCTTTCCCTAGTTGTGAGGCTTGCACACCTTTTAAAACATTACTATTTATTTTTAGCTTTGAGTTAACTTACCAAGTTAGTTCACCCATTCATCAAATTAAACTTTGATTTTTTTTGAAAATGACACAAAGATTTTGTTCAGTAGACTGTAGAAATTTATTTCACCATCATCTTTCATCATTACACGCAAATGCAGCTAACCGAACAAAGGTGACCCACTGACTTAGCTCACAAAACGTGAGATTACCTGTACTTATATCCACTAACAAACACGATACTCTAAGATAACCAGTGATGTGTCACAGAAGAAGCATGTGTGTGAGTGAATGCGGCAGATGGAGGTTGCTGCTTTCAAGGTCGTTAACAACCTAGTGCTCTTACTGGAGCAGATTCTGCAGAAATACGTAGAACACACAAGCACTACCGTGGGTGCATTTAAATGCTAAGACACACAGGCAAACAGTTGAGCACTTAACAATGTATGATTGCTCCAAAAAGAGCAAGAAGCATGTATTCGTTCTTATTATAGGCTTTGGGATATGCGCAGAATACAATACCTCCGCCAGTTTGTTATTTTAAAGGTATAGGATTCAGTGAAGATGCATATGCACATATGTTTGTGCTTCATTATGCACACAATATTTTCCAGTGCCTCTGCAAGAGAGCTGACAGGATAATCCATCTTCTTTGCACAGTGAAGGGGTACAATAAGGTTGCAAGCTGGACAGTGTGCGATGAGCCAAAATTATATGCTCATACATACCAACCATCACGTGTGTATCTGTTAAAGGCAATGATGAATTGCAGGTATGGACATTGGGGAATAATTCCAGTTTTATTTAATGATTTTTGGTCAAATTCGAATGGATAATGTTGTAAAAGATTGTTGTGAAGTCAAGTCGGTCAAACAGTGTTTACAGCTGTATCATCTGGTGTACTCAGGATAAATTGTACATTATAAAAGCTGTCCATCCTCTCTATTGCTGCAACATTGCTACATTACATTTCCTTTTTCCTGCAACATTTTTAAGGTTTCTTTGTGTTTCCGTTTGTCTTTAAGCAAAAGCCTGCTCAAGCTAATTTTCATTGATTTGCAGATTACAAAGTAATGATACTGTCTTTCCATTCCATTCCCTTGGCTTCTTGTGGAAATGTTCACTTTATTATTTTCATGCAGTGAAAGATTTACTTAAGTGGGAATTGGTCTGACTGAGAGTGAGACCAAAGACTGCCATTCTTGGTGAAAATTTAGCACCAGAGCCCCTCACAGTAAATTGGATTTTTAAAGATGGAAGATTACCTAGCCAGGTTTCCATTGGTTATATGTGCATTGAATGTGAAGGTGCCCTTCAGTGGGAAAGACTGCTGACATTTCATGCATTCCGAACTTACAATAAGTCTTATTTTCAGCAATTTCTTAATTGCTAGACTGTATTTTGACAATGATTCTTAATTTTTTTTTTTTCCAGAGAGTCTATTTTGTGGAAGAAGTTTTGAATTTCAAATTATATAGAGGATTATGAATAAAAATATGTTTTTTTCCTATTGGCCTTCTCCTCATGATTGTGGTTGTTAAAGATTTAACAACCTGGCTGTATATTTTCATTTTCAGTGTAAAATAGAGACATTTCACTTTGTGAATGGATTTAATTTCCACATGCATTTTGTGTCATATCCTTGCCATATCAAAATAAATGAAAAAAAAAAATAAGCATGTGCTAAAGTTTGTTTTTGGTGGTTTGTGTTAATAGTTTTATAGAAGTAATTTCTTAACTAATTTCACTACAACCACAGTTTGTATATTTGATCTTAATCTTTGCATTTACATGTTAAGTCGTTATTTTTAGCTTCTGTTTTATGATTCTTTTTCTACTTTTGTATGAATTTTCTGATTTGCAGTGTTTGATAATTTTTCTTTTTTTTTTTACTGCTGATGTCTTAACACTATTTCTGTCTTGATATTTCACTGATTTGTTTTGCTAATTACTTGATGTTTTCCTATAATTACCCACTTTTTAAGATCTCCTAATTCATGTTGTGTTCATCTTGGTGACTGCTGCAAATTCGGGACAATTACAATCTGGGTCCTTCGTTTTTCCGTAACCCTATAACTGCATCATTTATGCATTAAAATGAACAAGGTTTAGTTGGATTTAAGGTGCTTTGATCGTGTCTTGTTCTTTCTTACCAGAGAGCCTGCTCCTAATCAGAAGAAGCTCTCTTTGATCATAACCGCATTTAAACTCAGTGATTCTTGAAATAGGTTAAACACTGTAGCACTGCAGTATTCTATATTTTCAATAAACATTTCACCTCCACACCTACAAGACACCTCCACGTTTCCATTGATTTGATGAGAAATGGTGGAGAAAAATAGATTGGAGCACAACAGACTGTTTTCACAGATAGGGTCGATATGACCTGTGAAGGACATTTTATTTTCCTTAGAAAAAGAAGCAGTGAGTAATTACTGCCACCATCTGAACTCAAAACCTTCTGCTGCAATGTTGAGTGCATGTGTTTAAATTGGTTAGAAAATCCCCAGATTTTTTTTTCTCTCTTCCAAGCGATCAAACACTTTCATAAGAAATATAAATCTGTGCGTTTTTAGTACGCAAAACAAAACAGCTACTCCATCACTATATCGGGACTGAGCAAAATAAATAAACAAAGGTACCCTGTCTCGGAGCAGCTAAGCAATTTAGACATGCAAATCGGGCATCATGCTGTCAAACATAACAAAGTCTGTCTGTATGTTTTTGACTTTTTATTTACAAAAACAAAAACATCTGTCACTCCTGGAGACTTCTTCACTTTTCTTGTGACAGCTTTTACAATCACTTGTAGAGACTGATAAACAACTTACAATGAGAGATTCTCATTGTAATTGTTGTAGAATGATGATGGGCATATTTGTCTGATTTTCAGTCATAACAACTTCACCATATTTTAATAATCTTCAATGATTCTCAATGAAGATTCTCACGGGGAAGAGAAGCTTTAAAATGTGCTATCATATTAAATTACACCTATTGGAGTACATCCATAGACAATATTCCAATTAACCATGTTTTATTAAATTAGGAAAGCATACAGCTTAGTTTCAATTGCATGGATGATTGCATACCTTATGTCCCTTATGTTGCGATTTTGTGAAATATTGACCAGTCTTATAGCTGGATGAATGGACTGATAGCCGGTTGTATTTTACAAATGAATGCATGACAAGTAAACAGAACTGACTAAGACTTATTATACAAATTATAAAATCAAGCTCCTACATCTCCTCCTTGAGCTAGTATTGCATTCTGCAAAAATGCACCGCTTCAGTAAGAAACATAAGTATCCTGCAGTCAAAAACAACCAATCAGAGCCAGGTAGAGTGTCTTAGCGCTGTCAATCATCCTTGTGTATGCACTGATTCATGTGCTACTGATGGAAAAACAGCTTTTCATTACAGGAAAAAAAGCTTATGTCATCATCGGTGGCTGTGCTAACTAGCTTCAGCATTTGTGGCAGGCTATGTGGTGGTAAGAAAGCTTTTGTGAATCAAATAGCAAGGGAGAGGGAATGAGCACAGGAGTGATTGACAGTTCTAAAATTCTCCCCTTGGCTCCAATTTGGTGTTTTTTTTTTTTTTTTACTGAGTGGTGTATTTCTGCAGTTGGTACTGGGAGTAGTGGGAGAAGGCAGAAGAGCTTGATTTTTATATTATATTGTCACAATTTAACCCTTCTGTTATTTTCGTTTCTGAGGTACAGCAATAATATTCCTGGGTCAATTTGACCTGTGGCGTGTTTAGTCATGCAATAGAGTCAGAAACCAAACAAAAACCCCTAAAACATTTTTGTATATGATTATTAACTCCAATACTAAACATTTTGAATAAATATTTGTGCAATGATGTTGTTTGTTTCTCACAAATAAAGGATCAAAGATGACAATTTACTCATTTGGAGATAAAACATGAAAAAACCCAGACACAAAACATCAATAATTTCCTTGAAATTAATCTTTTGTTTAAAAAAAAAAAAAAAAAAAAAAGGATTACAATTAGATTTTATTTTTCAATTGGTGATCTTTATAATTGTACTTCTGACACATATACTCTTCTGGGTCAAATTGACCCGCTTACTAAAATCAAGACAAATGAGTCATGCAGAGAGTATTTATGTTTCCCCCACTTCTGCTGAGTGTCCACTTGGTGTTGGTGGAGTTTGTCCACGGGGACAGAAAAGCTTCCCATCAAAAGTTGCACGTACATCTGCTTTCTCGCATTTTTCTAGTGAAGTAAAGAGAATGAGTAAGTGGGCTTGTGTGCGTGTGCATGTATGCGTGTGGTGTGTTGTATTTGTGTGTGTGTGGTGAAATATGTTTCATAATTTAAAGAAAACAAATAGATTTGGACATTTTTTTTTTACCCTTTTTTGCCCTTCTACTTGACTGTCTATGAACTATGTAGGAGGTGGCGCGAATGTAAATTGCAAATCAACCATTTGCAATTTATATGTAGAGTGCACCTATTGAAACAAATAGAAAAAGCTACTTCCAACTATTAAAAGAAAAAGAAAAACTTTAAAACCAGTCAATTTGACCCACAACATAACAGGAGGCGTAATCATAATTTAGCAAATATCTAAAAATATATATTTTGTATTAAAGCATAACATACTGCAGCTATAATGAGGTTTGATTTTATGACTGAATATGAGTTAATGTTTTAATTCAACAGTGTTTTAATTGTAATTCAACAAAGTTTTCATTGTTAAATTACCCATGAATATATTTAGCGGTGTCATTCTAAATGTTAGGCGATACATAAATTAGATAATTTCACATTTGTGATTTGTTTTCCTTTAGAGCCGTGGTAGACATTTATTTCACCCTTACGCCTAATGGAAAAAAACTGGAAAATAAATAACAAATAGCTGAATATCTGGTTTCTTGCGGTTTGTGGTTCCAGTATCCTGCAGTTCCTGGAAGCAGCCTATATTGCTCTACACCGGAAAACATAACAGGAACTGATCAAGCGTTGCAGTAATTGTGCATCAGGGGAATTGCTGAGGTTTCAGGGGTTTTGCACCCCTATGGAAAATCAAGGTTAAAATTAAAGCAAAACAGAATTAGGGTGTGAAAATGAAATGTTTCTAAAGTTGTGAGTAGCAATTTGGGTTTCTACATTATTTTAATGTGTTTTCGAGACGTTACATAAACTTTGCAGTGTTACCAGTATGGGTCATTAAAACATGAAGATTGGTGTCCTGCAACTTTTAGGTGCGTCTCTGCTTCAACACACCTAAATAATTAGCAGGATTCTGAAGAATTTGCATGCTGATTAGTTAATTCAGCATTCATGAGTTATTGCATCCACGTATGTTGGACAAGGAGCACATTTAAAATTTTCAGTGCACAGGCCTTCAAGAGCTGGAGTCCTGTGATAATCAATCAATCAATCAATCAATCAAATTTTATTTGTGTAGCACATTTCAGCAAGGCATCTCAAAGTGCTTTACCTCATAAACACAAAACACAAAGTCATGCAACATAGAATTAAAAAAAAGTACATTGTTACATATTACATTTCAAATACAGTTCAAAACAGGTGTGTTTTTAGTTGAGATTTAAAGGAAGTCAGGGTTTCCACTGTTTTACAGTTTTCTGGAAGTTTGTTCCAAATTGTTGGTCCATAGATGCTGAAAGCTGCTTCTCCTCTTTTGGTTCTGGTTCTGGGGATGCAGAGCGGACCAGAACCAGAAGACCTGAGAGGTCTGGCAGGTTGATACAACAACAGCAGAACTTTAATGTATTGTGGTGCTAAACCATTCAGTGATTTGTAAACTAACAACAGTATTTTAAAATCTATTCTTTGAGCTACATGGAGCCAGTGGAGGGACTTTAAAACTGGTGTTATGTGCTCCATCTTCCTGGTTCTAGTGAGAATGGGAGCAGCAGCGTTCTGGATCAACTGCGGCTGTTTGATTGATTTGTTGGACAGGCCTGTGAACATGCTGTTACAATAATCAATGTGACTAAAGATAAACGCGACTAAAGATCTCTAGATCTGGCTGAGACATTAGTCCTCTAATCCTGGAGATGTTCTTCAGGTGATAGAAGGCCGATTCTATCTGTCCTCACTCATTGTTCTAATATGCCTCAGTCTACTTTGTGCCATCAATCAGGAGCTTTCTATTTTTGTGCCACACAGAAAATAATTACTTTTATTGGAGCAATAAAATATAACAGTATGGCCCCCAAGGGCTGGGGTCCCTGTTGCATAACCTATCAACAGTTGTTCACTTATAAGCTAGAGTCTGTAGCACCTTTTTTCTTAAATATGTACCGATATGGAATGGTTCTGCTCAGTACGTCTCGACTTTGCTTTTATTTTTCATTGATGACGCTTCACTCAATATGGGTGGAACTAGCTATTTATCACAGCAGCATGCTCAAAGCTGCTTTTTCAGCAAACATGCAACTTACCTGTGTGACTGTGTACTTGACTACATTGCTAAAATTCCCAGAGCCTGGCAAATGTATTTCTTTCCCTTGAACTTTTCCATGCTCAGACTAGTTAGCATTGCCACCAATGTCAGCAGAAAATTTTTTTTCCTGTAACAATAAGTGGTTTCTCCATGTTGCATGTTGAAAAGTATGTATGTGAGGATAATTGGCAGTGCTAAGATCCTCCTCCTGGCTCTTATTGTTTATTTATGACTGGGAGTGGTGTATTATTTCTCCAGTTTGCAATAGTAGCACTGGGAGGTGGTGGAAAAGCTCAATCTTTTCACAGATTATCTAGATCACATTAGACTTTCAGGGCATATAGTGACAGTTTTAAGAAATATGTAAAAAAAAAAAAAAACATTTTATGAAAGGTACGTGCCTTTCTCTGTCTTTACCTATATTTAAGAAGAGACAGAGAAAGTTGGTCAGCGTAGATGGGAAGATGGATAAATGGATGTGGATGCAGGGATATCCTAGAAGAAATTCTGTTGCAGTAGAGTCTGATAAACAGTTTAAACTCAGGCCGCAGGCCATTTTCCAGTGAGGCAATGGAATTGTTTAGATGAAAGCACATAATTACGTGTCAAAATGACAGACCTTAATCCAATTGAGACTTAAAAACGATGTTATTTCTCCCTCACAATCTAACTGAGCTTGAGCTATTTTGCATAGACATACCCCAAAACATTTGCTGTTTGCCATGGAGAGGTATTCCACACATTTAATATTGTTATTGGTTATAAAATATATTTTAAAAACTAGTTTGTGGGTCTGTTCCCAAATTGCCAATAAACTGCTTTGATGTTTGTCATTGTAAAGTGACAAAATAAAAAAAAAAATATGGTCAATGGATGTGAACACTTTCACAAGGCATTGTAATAGACAGTGCCATAAACAGAGATTTTAAAAAAGAGCACAGCTCAATTTTAAATTAGATTAAAGCATTTATAGCTGTCAAAATGATTGAGGACAGTGTTCACTCTGGTCTTCTGAGAAAAAAAAAAATCTGATCAGTCTGTGAATCCATACACATGGTTAATAAACATACGCTTGAATTTATTAGTCAGGGTCATAATAAACAATCCATCCCACAACTTGGATTTATGTGCAGCTGACTTCAAATAAACAACCTCATAAAACAAGGCAATGTGCATGTGTGCATGTGTGCATGCTGCTGCAGTGATGCTGATATTCATGCCCACAGGTGGGGATTTTTTTTTTTTGTTTGTTTTTGTTTTGACCAGTCGGCTGTTTGCAGTGTTTACGCGTCACTGTGTGGTACCTTGAAGTTTGGGTGTAGCAACTTGTGCTTGTTATGATATAAAACCCTAAAATTGCAAACGCTACTTACAAAATTAAACAGTAAACATCGCTATGAAATTTTGTTAGCATTAAAGCACAAGGTTCATAAATGACTAGTCAGAGCCAAATGTAATGCTTAAAACAATACTGCAGAGATTTAAGCAGCCAACAAATTTAGATGAGCAAAATGTATGAACTGAACCCACCATAAAATATGTCAATGACTGCACTTTTCTGTCTTTTCTCCTCCACAGTCAACCCTGGAATCTTATGCACTTCTATAAAACCTTTGATGTTCTTTGTTTGGGTGTTTCTGAAAAAGTGGGTTAGAAGCTACATTTGGGATCTCAGTTCATTATTTTCGCTCTGCTCAAACTATAACGTACCAAGGGAGTCTGAAATATGCAGTCACCATTGCAACCGCTTAAAATTAGTTTGGAAAAATGTCAAGCTGTATCTTGCATCAAATGTCTTGAAATAATGACCAATGACATGCATTAACTTGGCATTCAAACTGTTGCAACTGCTTTCGTGGCTCGTTTTACAGGTTGAAAAAAACGCAACTCAGGTCTATATGTCTTGTGTCATCAGTTCTCAGAAGCTGAACACCCTACAACAAACAAAGCCTGCTGAATGATCGCCACCAACTTTCATGTCAAACCAATATGTCCATAGTTGAAGAGTATGGTGTGAGAGAGCAAGGATATGTGCTTTTTATTTATGTATTTTTTAAATATATATATAGATAGAAACAGTGTTACACTGCAGCGTAATGCTTAATCTATCCAGGTTGTTGTCAAGCAAGTGAAGTCCGCACTAAAAATAATCTAACATTAAAAAGACTTAAGTATGGTGGCTTCTTATGTATTATTATTATTAGTTGTAACGAAGCAATACTTTGAATAGCATGGAAACAATAGAAACCACGTTCTGTAACATTCTTTATAAATGTGGTTTTATTTGGAGAAGAGAAAAAAAAAACAGGAAGTATAAACCAGGACAAGAAGATGCATGGACGATAAAAATAAAAATACAGTAACCAGAGTTGCTGCAGAGTAACAGAAACCGCAAAGAAGGCTGTGGGGGTGATGAGATAAGAATCTGAATAAGTGAAGTACTTAATCCTTTTTTGCACAAAGTTGAAGTGCTCTTACATTGTATTGTTTGTGTAGGTTACATTCACGGGTCTGAAATAGATATAATGTAGCCGGAAATATATGAAAATGAGAAAAATATGGATATGCGGATGCCTGGATGCCGAATATGATGCTGCTGGAGGGATTTGAGATGAGGTAGGTTTAGTGGAGGAAGTAATCACAAATAATGGGAAGTTATATTTAATCTAACACATATGCAGAAAACACGGAGCAGGTGAAACTGGAAGGGCTGTCAAAATAGCCCGTGCGTCTTGTTATTTATTCAGAATCCCAGTTGCATTGTGAGATAGTGGAAAGCATGAACTATCAAATTACAGCATAAAATCAATTTTTCACTAGGATTATGAAGCTGCACGCACTTTACTTTGTTTCCTAGATGATGCACTGGGAAATCATACATGAGCAGAAGTTGTTGCAGCACTGCCTATTTTTAATCTTGCGAGGCTGTGGAGCATTGTTGTTTCTTAATGAGAAGGTTCTGTTGAGGATTTTATGAGTGCCAAGAGAGGGGCAGGTTTTAATGGAACTACACAGGACCCACTGCTGGATTAAAGTTCAATGCTATTGATTCACTTGTAAGCTAATGTACTGTTGTCCACCAAAGCACACATATCACACAACAGGTTTTGTTCCATATACAGTGATCAAAAATGCAACTGTGCCTCTGTGGCTGCCTGCTTAGGCAAAGATAGAGCTTACGTTTTGACATTTTGATGTTGACATATTGCGTCAGACTGATTTGCAAAGTGAAGCACTTACTTATGGCTCGGACTGCAACGAGAAGATGACCCTGTTTTTGTTTAAAAGCATGCATAATCTGGACAGATTGATAAACTCTTAAATTGCTGTGGCACTCCTTTTTATCTTGCAAAGTATGTGACACATCTAAAAACATATGTAGATATGAAGACATGAAGTTTATCTTATGAATTATCATTGAATGATGTTGCTTTGATGCTATACTTGGGTTACTTCTTTTTGACTAGTGTCTTTTTATTTGTTCAAATATTTTTTATTTTTTTGGATATTTAATGATGAGCTTTAGACATAATGTTCAACACTTTATACACAGTCCATGATAAATGGTTAAAATAAACATGCAATTGATCAGAAAAAAAGTTTTAACTGATGAGCAAATGTTTTAAAATGAGAGAAATATGGATATGTGGCTGTGTGAATGCTGAGTGTGACGTTATTGGAGAGAATTGAGATGGGTTAGGCTTGGTGGAAGGAGAAACTTTTAAATGTTTAGCATGCTGAAGTGTGAACGGGTTAGGGTACTTCACTTTGACTTAAAACCTTTGACCTGTCTGGATGTCTTTTATCAAGCAGAAAGTGCATAACGCAAAGAAAACCGTTCGGCATGGAATCATGGAACCATGCCAGGCGTGGAATCCAGCCTGCTGTTTACCCCCCACTACTTGCCAATTTCCCCCCTCTTGTCGCTTCCACAAGCATACTCCATCTACCGTGCTGTTTACCTGCTTTTCTTCTGAGTCCTTTGATGACAGCAAAGAGTCTGATGGTGGTAGAGAGGCTCTTTCATCCAGCAGGATAGTGTATGCAAAGGTGGAAAAAAAGTGCCGCACAAACAATGGGTAGACTACCATACAGCTTAGCTTAGCACCACAACATTCATGCACTTACAGTAAAATTCTATACGCAGACAGAAGCAAGTGTCTTAGATTGTTTCCGTCTCTGTTCTTGCAGAGAAACAGAGACGAGAGGGCTGTCAGCACCTATATGGACCTTTGTATAAGATGCCAGAGCTGACATAAAGGTGTGGACATTATGTTGGCTGATGGGCCCAGGGGAAAATGCTCTACGATAGAAAGCAAGGATGATATGTTCTCAAAGTCACAATGGAAGTGTTTTTCTATTTATTTTACTTCTCCTGAACCTAAACCTGTTTCTTATCACCTAAATGCTTGCATGCAGTGCCCCACTTAAATTCTTATACCATTTCATTGTCATTACTTGCACACATTTCTCTGTCTGTATAAGCTGTGAAGGGCTTCAAAATTTTTGTCGGGCTGTATTCATCCTGTTATTTTTTTAAAATATAATATTTAACTGTTTTGAAAATTTAACACAAAAGGTGGTGCATTTTTTTATTGTTTAAACTATTATAGTATTTACTAGTTATTTAATATTTTTCTCAACAAAAAAAAAAGAAAGCACTCAAATATGTTAAACCTATCAGCTGAGTTCCAGTTATGTACTCTGCCTTACTAAAATTCTATCAAATTAGAAATAGTCGTTCTCTACGTGATGCAGTGATGAATCATTTGACATTTAACAGGTTTTGTAGAAGTGTCTACTAACTTCAGTGCTTTGTCAAGCCTTACTCAGAACCACTGGTATTATTATAACGGCTTTAATGTAATGCTATTAACTAAAACAGAAAGAAATTGCCAAACTGTGAACTACAGCTAAACTGAAATGAATTTATTTATGAACCATTCCAACTAAAGCATTGAGCTCTGAAAATAAAACAAAATAACATCTCTTGTACATCTTAAGAAAAACTTTCACCATTAATAGCACATTGCTTATGTGTCCTCCTAATGCACTGTAATATTTCTTGTTTGTTTTTGTTTTTCTATAAAACTCCAAAGTTTTTACTCCCACACCTCATGGTTTCTAAATTTTGTACACATAAAAAGCCAACCAACATTTTTACCGCGACAGTCCATTGATTTTCTTGAAGGACAGCAGGCCAACCCAATAAAACCTCTGATTCCTCTTTGGCTTGCCTCACCACTCTTCTCTTACTAACACCTTTTTTTTTTTTTTTTTTTTTTGTCTTTTGAGTTTTGAGAAAAAAGCCTAAAAACATCTGCGTCAACACACAAAAAAATGTCCACTCTTGTTGATACACATTTGCCACACAAAATTCTAACAGGTTCAGGTCTGGAGACGTAAGGGGAATTAGTGATTCAGAGGGATTCATCATTAGGAATGAGATGTAACTCGGGGACAGATTGGGAAAGAGGTCAAATTACCTACTGTCAGCCCAGTGAGAAGCAGCTGAATGTTGGAAGGAGGGCAGGCGTGTGTGTGCATGAGCATCTGTGTACATATATGAGGGGAGTAGCCTGCATATTTGCTGGCACACAAACACATTCTCACTCCCTACTTGTCATATATGGATCCTTGGTCAGCTTCCCTCTGAGTCACATGTTGACGCATTGGTTAGACCTTTCTCATCATTAATTGATGTGCAGGGGGCTGTCATTAAATGTTGTAGCGCTCCCTAAGCGTCAGAAACTGACGGCATAGGAATAAAGAGAATGACGAATAGGGAGTCGTGTATATTTAGACACAATCAGAAAAAAACTGTAATGATTGTGGCCCTGGGAATTAATGATATAAATGTTTTGGAATGTGTGTAAAATTAAGTAATCGTAATGAATTATACCAGAAAACATAAAAAAGTAACAAAAAAAACAAAACAGTTATATATAAAAACAAAATATATAAAAAATTTAATATGAAAAAAAAAAAGATTAGAAACACATCTTCAATAACTGGTATCTGAGGAAATTGTTAGGCAAGTGTTCTTAAAATAAGGCATTATTTTAAGACCCATTTTATTCAGTCAGTCTGAAAACATGCATACTGATATCAGCCTATAAAGCAATGTGTGCTTTGTGTACAGATTTAGTTTTGTGTCCAAACTGAGTGCGTTAGAGAGAGAAAGGCAGAGAGAATTGCCTTTGTTTTCAATGTTAATGCTATATGTAGACTGGGTGTCCAACTTGGTGTTTTTTCAGCTTGGTCCAGTTTGCAGCAAGTGTTACATTTCACAGTTATTGTCATGCAATATTAGAATGTAGCTTTGCTTTGCTGAATTGTTAACTTAATTTATTTAATTTACCTTTGGGATGCAGAAAGTATTTTTGGACCACTTAATTTATTTAATTTCATTTAATTCTGTCATTGAGGTTATAAAATATTGTCTAAAGTTTTGTACAGTTCATATAGCACTCTTGAGTCTATCCATTTGAAAATGGCAAGAGTTTGTCCAAGATAATGATCATCCGCCTGAACTGAAACGCTGAGCAAGGCATCATTTATCTATGGAACAGAGGCAAGACTGTGGAGTTGTTGCACATAAGCCACAAATCCCATCTGAGGTTTCTCTTGACATGTAATGGACACGGCAAGCATGTAAACGAAGGTGCTCTGGTAAAATGAGACCAGAATTTAACTTCTTGACACACATGCGATGTCTCAGTGCAACAGAAAGCATACACCCTGAACACACTGCTGCTTTCAAGTGTTACGATGTGGCTCATTGAGCCGGAACAAATTACAATTTTACTAAAAGTAACACAATTAAAATAAACTGAATAAACAGGAAGGCAACCCCAACGTAGCTGGCATAGCTTCATCCAAAGCAGGTGGAATTAGCAAGGCCTATGCCAACAAAAAGCCAGATTGGGTCACGCAAGAGCTGCCATGGCATACTGGAGCACAGCTGCTTTTACACTCGGGAGACGCTGGGCCCCACAGACTCCGAGGAAGAATGGACGAACATTCCACTTTCTCAATAGAGACAGACCTCAAGAGACTGAAATGGCCACTGAAATAGGCGTTTCCACAAAGTATTGAGTAAGGGGTTCGGAATAATAAATACACGTAACATTTTTCCAAATGTCATCTATTTATTAACTTAAAATGAAAATTACTAATTCCCCTCCATCACAATCATGCATGAGTTTACAAAAAAGCATGAATATATATTGACGTTTTTATTTCAGAGAAAGTTAAGAAAATACAATGCACTTGTACACAGAAACATCTACATCTCATTATGTGCTCGTATATCAATGCAACATATGAAGTTATTCTGAAGAAAATGTTGCTGCTAAGAAACATGGCCTTTACACTTCATATTTGCACCAAATATTTAATAACCTTTTCAGAAGAATCAAACTAACCATAATTTTCTGTTCCGCCGTTATTGGTTTCTCATCGTGTGATGTGGGAAAAAGAACACATTTTCATGCCTACCAGATGTACCATAGCAGATGTGGCTTGGCAAAATAATGCAGTGAAACAATGTGTTGCACAGCAAGAGAAAACTATTCCATTATATTCTATTATTATTGACTCTCTTTTTCTTAATAAGCTTTACTTACATTTGAAGATTCAAAGCAGAATGTCCCCCCAAGCAATAGAGGACTTGGAGTGAAAGCCCTGCAGTAAATAGTAGCTTAACAGCATGATGTTGATAAGCTGGCAGATTTACCAAACTACTGGAGATAACCTGTATGCTTGTTTACCTGAACAAAGAATCTCGGAGTGCAGTGATTCACCCTGGTTTGTCACTTCCTGGGGGCCTTTGCTGTAGCAGTACCATTCTCATTCTCCACTTTAATTCACTCCTTCGTTTTTTTGTGTCTTGCAGTTGCCCTGTTTCCTGGGGAGGATAATGGAACGGCTGTGGTTCTCTTTTCTGTTGCTGGCAGCAGCATGCAGAGGACAGTCGTGTCCAAAACGCTGCATGTGCCAGAGCCTCTCTCCATCACTCGCTATCCTCTGCTCCAAAACAGGTCTGCTCTTTGTTCCCACTGCCATTGATCGACGCACAGTGGAGCTACGTCTTCAAGAAAACTTCATCACAGGTATCATACCTACTGTTGGGTTGGATCTGTTTAAATGACTGTGTGTTATTTTTACAGATAAACTACTAAAATTCAAATGACCTACTTGCATATTCCCTAATTTCCACTATGGGTATTTTGTTTATTTTAAATTATAATAAATTCAGTGTTTGATTAATAACTGGATGCATATTGACTTTATCTCAAATAGTTTTAGCAGCTCACTCAACAAATTTGTTTACCTTGAACACAAAAACAAGGTACTCTTTATTCTGTTGCTTGAAAAGGAATGTTTTGCTGTACTCGTAATTGTCCTTTTAAATTTAACTACCTTTTTATATTATTTTGTTTGGCTGAGCTAATCTCATTTGTTTCTTTTAGCTCTGACATCAAAAACCTTTTTGTGTTACTTTGAAACATGCTTATTCCATGATTGGTTTATTTCTAATCCGTAGTCCATTAAAACAAAAGATACACACAGTTTAATTAACTTCTTCCTAGTTAATTTAACTCAGTTAATTTGACTTTGTTAAATTAACTATGTACTACTGCTGCAGCTGCAGCAGTATCTGCAGAAAGATGTTCAGCAGATACTGCTTTCATTTAAAACCTAAAAAGTTGAATCTGGACATATTAGAATATCACCTAAAAGTTCATTTATGTTAGTATAAAAAATGTTAACTCGTATAGATCCATTACATACAGAAGGACATGTGTTAAACATTTATTTATCCCTCTCTGAAATAAGACTCAGATCACAACAGGGTTTACCTGGTTAAATAAAGGAAATAAAATAAGAATAATAAAAAAAAAACAAAAAAACTATGGCTAATAGGAAATGAAAATCTGAAAATGTATTTCTTTGAAAATGATTCTTAATGAAATACCCTTATAAAAAGTATGTCCATTTATACAAAACATGGACTCAGTTCATGGTCAGGGCTTCTTTTAGTACTTGGTCAGGGTAATGCTTCACTGATTGTAGGATCAGTGAAGCATTGCAGGGAGGCATTAAGGAAGCAGAGGTTCCTTTCGTTCAGCTGGTGTCCCTCATCTTCCTTTTGAAAAACACCACATGAATTTTCTGTTGGATGTAGATAAAGCTGGTTTGCTGCCAATGAAACAGAGAAATACTGTTGTCAATAAACCACATATTGGTACTTTTGCCATGTTCTGCTGGGAAATGAAATCAAAATCTCCATCAACCTTATGAGCAGAGAAAAGCACTTCTTAGAGTTTCCCACAAAATAAGTGCTGTCTTTGGACTTCATAAAATGCAATGGAACAATAGCAGCTTTCCAAATACTTTCTGACTGTAACTTCAGACTGCTCCTCAAGAAGCTTCAATTTTATACATTTCTCCTCACCTCTCTCTTTTTCCACTCTCCAGACTTTTTATGTCAAGATAAAAAATACAATTTGGTTTGCAATAAAAGAAGAACTTATGACCACTGAGCAACAGTCCAAAGCTTTTTCTTTCTGGGGAAGATGCTTCTGAAGTTGTTTTTGGTTCAGGAGTGGCTTGACACAAGTGATGCAGAAGCGGTATCCTCTTTCCAGTCTAGCAGCAGTCCATGCCTTGAATTTCTGCCAAAGTGTTAAATGTGCTTTCCTTTTTAAAAGCAGCAGTTATTGGAATTAAAACCAGGCCTAAAAAATCCAGTCAATTCCCAATCCAACCTGACTAATGAACTGTAATTAGAGGCCTGAGCTCATCGTGAATCTGACATATTTTAAACTTTCACCAGTTTAAAATATTTCCAGACCTCACTCTGCACTCTGCTTGTAAATCTTCTGGTTTGTATAATTGTTAGATGCCCAGCAGAATGGAAAATGTGCACCTTATTTCCTTTCTTTCCTGAACAAATGAGTTTTCGGCTTTGTCAAAGGCATTGTTTGTGCGCATCCCCATTTCAATGTGTCTGAATGCAAAATGATTAAGATATGTTAAAACATCACAATAAATATATGTTATATAATACAAAATTGGGATTTGGAAAAAAGGAAAAAAGAAGTACACTTTAAAAAACATTCTTTATTAGTCTAAATTCTCTTGGGGAAGCTTTCTTGTAATAGCTTGAAGGACAGTTCTACTTTGTGAAGGACATTTCAAAGCTCTACTTTGGATGTTGGCTGCTGTTAGTTCTGTCAAGATGTCCCTGCACTGCTTTGATTATTTCAAGGTCTGGTCTCTCAGGATGCAAATACATCACTTTACAATGTTCCCTTCAGGTATGCTTTTACTGCTGTGGGAGGATGTTTGATGTGCAGAAAGTAAAGCCTGGGCAAATCACAAAAACTTCCAGGGTACACATTATACAGTGAATTAAAACGTATTAAACAAACCCCATCACTCCAGGAGCTAAAATGCAGCTGGAAGTCATGACAGAGCATATATTATGTTTTACAGATGCTCACTGGTGTTCCTTTTACCTTTCCTGCTCTTGAAGATATTAATAATATTTGCTCAGAAGTTTCTACTTTGGTTGTGAAGCCATTTGGAAAACTTGAGTTTTTCCTTTCTGGCTTCCTTTCAGTAGAATGACAGCCGCTGTTTCAGTGATGATTTACCCACATTCAGGGACAGTTTGTCTTAATTGATTGCAGTCATAGATAAGCTGAGATATGGGTTTTGGTAACAGCTGACTGCAAGGTGAGGAGTAACTAAGCTTGATAAACCAGCCACGTGGGACTTACTGCTCTAGCACTATTTGTTGATGCACACATTTTTTAATTGTAATTTCTGACTGTCTTTGTTTAATGCCATAGTTTCTGGCGTTCCTTTTTATAAGATCTTTTTTTTTTTTGTTTTTTTTTGCTTATTCTGCTAATTTGCAGCGGTCCGAAGAAAAGACTTTGCTAACATGACCAGCTTGTTGCATCTGACGCTGTCCAGAAACACCATAAGTCAGATTCTGCCTTCAGCATTCAGTGATCTGCGGCGACTGAGAGCGCTCCATCTGGACTCCAACAGATTAACTGTGATAAAGGTAAAATTCAAGAATTGACCAATTATGATTCACAACAACTAATGTTCAACTACATGACTGCATTTCAGGATCTTGTTGTGTTTTTGCATTTCCGATCACCAGGACGATCATTTCAAAGGTCTTACCAACCTTCGCCATCTGATATTGGCCAATAACCAGCTCCACTCCATATCTCCTCACGCCTTTGATGACTTTGTGACTACTCTCGAAGATCTAGACCTCAGTTACAACAACCTTGACCAGGTGCCGTGGGACACGATTGGGCGACTTACCAATGTCAATACCCTGAATATGGATCATAACCTCATCGAGAATGTTCCCCAGGGAGTTTTTACCAATCTACACAAACTGGCCAGGTAAGGACATGGAAATTAACAAACTGAACTGAAAAAACTGAAGAAAAGTTTACTTCTACTATTGCATGAACATTTTTCAACTGTCTTTTCCCGTTCATGATTAGGCTGGATATGACTTCTAACAAGCTGAAGAAGATTCCCCCAGATCCGTTGTTCCTGAGAATCCCAGTATATGCCAAGTCTAAAGGCTCCCCACTCTCTTCTCTTGTGTTGAGTTTTGGTGGAAACCCACTTCATTGCAACTGTGAGCTTTTGTGGTTAAGGAGACTGACCAGAGAAGATGACCTGGAGACGTGTGCCTCCCCTTCAGATCTCAGCGCCAAATACTTTTGGACGATACCTGAAGAGGTTGGAGCATTTCACCTTTCACTTTTGAATTTCAAAGAGAAAACAAACACAGACACACAAATAGGAAATAGATCTCTTAATCTACTTCTCTGATGCTCCTTTTAGGAATTTATTTGTGACCCACCAGTTTTGACTCGAAAGTCACCTCACACTGTTGCTATGGAAGGCCATCCTGCAAGTCTAAAATGTAAAGCAAATGGAGACCCAGAGCCTGAGGTCCACTGGATCAGCCCTGAAGGCAGACTTATATCCAATGGCTCCAGGTATCACCATGACATTACAATTCATGCTGTGCCTGTAGTTTCAACAATCTTGCAATAATAAATGTCCATTGTCAGAAATACTTCTATTAATCATAGCTGACGAAACGTCCTATTTCCTACTCTTACTTTTTTTTTTTGCAGAACTTTAGTTTTCCCCAATGGAAGCCTGGAAATCAACGTAACATCCCTGAAGGATTCAGGAAACTTCACCTGTATCGCCTCAAATGCTGCAGGTGAATCCACAGGAAGGGTGGAGTTAGTCGTCACAGCAGTGCCTCATCTTGCAAACAGCACAAGCCGCAGCCGAGATCCTTCTTCTGATCCAGCGCCGTCTGACATCCTGACCTCCTCCAAAGTTGCAATGCTTAACAACGAAACAAGAGGGGGTGACAGGAGGGTATCACTGGTGGAGCTCACAGGAAATTCTGCCCTCATTAGATGGAGCAGCCAAACTCCTACAACTGGAGTGAGAATGTTCCAGGTCCAGTACAACAGCTCCGGGGACGACGCGCTGGTTTACAGGTATGTTTATTCACACTGACTACTCATGTTTTTTGCTCCTCCCAAGATTTATATTATGCTGTATGTTTAGTGTGCCTTTTTGGAAAGGTTATTTGTGAAAGACATGCGGGTGCTTGTACATGCATGCATGTTTCAGAATGTGTGAATGCAGCTGAGTATTCGCTATCCTAGAGGCTTTAGCTGTTGCTCTGAGGATGAGAGCAGATGACAATTAATGCAAATGGAGATGAGTGCGAACAAGCCAACTGAAATGATGGCAACATCTGGAGTAGAACAAATTCATTGTTGAGTTTAGAGAGGCAATATCTAGACTATTCATGTGATTGGTTCCTCTGGATTTCTTCCTAAATAGAAAAAGATAGTTTTTACTCACTGCTTCTAGTGACTTGAGACCTGCATGACAGATGTATTCATATCTAGTTTGCTATGTGGTATGAAATGTTAAAATTTCCCCCCAAAAAAACCTTTTTCATATTTCCTTTCTTCATCTGATGATGAATTAAACATAACTACTAAGTGCTTCTAGTTTCTCTTGAATAAATATGATCCTAAAATGTTCTCATTGTGGAAACCTATATGCAATACTGACTGAGAATCACTCTGGCTACTGTGGGAAACCCTTGCTAAAGAGCTTTCAGATGTTGTCATGGCAATATGAGAGGAAGATCTCCCTGAGCACGTCACACACAAATCTGTTGAGATACTGTATAATGTGTCAGTTTGTTTGTGAGGTGCAAATCAATTTGCTCAATATATTATCATTATGTGTGAATTTTATTGATCAGAGCTGTTAATAAGTGACCAATTTGGATTGAAAAACATTTGTGAGCCATACAAGTTAAAATGTCTGTGGATTTATGACCATAATGTTATGTCTTAGCAAAATATCCCAGTTTCACAGATTTTTCCATCTCTGGATTTAAGCTGTTTTTCTGTTTCACAACCCCATACACTGGATATTAAACATTTGGAGTTTATAGTTTGAAATCATTTACTGAATTCATGGTGGACTTCCTCTGTAAATAATAAAATGATAATAAAAACTCAAACAAAAGTAAAAAAAATGAACAGTTTGGCTTGGTATAGACCGTACATAACTGTATTAGCTGAGTAAATAACTATAATTACAGCCATTTTATTTGTTCTTTTGACTCAAGTGTAGTTATTAGTTTTCAAAACTTTAATGAAATGTGAAGTCTAGAAATTGAACCGATCTAAGCTTTTATTAATCACTTTAAAATTGCTATAGTTTGCATTATTGACCTATTTTTCAGCACCTTAGAGAGAAGCTGCAATAAACTTTTCTGCATTTTTAAGTTAAGGTAAACAGTTTTTAAATTAATTTATTAAGTTACATTATCTTAGCTGTTTTTTTTTTTTTGTTTTTTTTTACAAACTAAGCATTCCTCATTAGACAATACTGGAGATAACCCCCGGATAACTTTTGCCTATGAGTTGTCAGGTTTATAAATGACACATACACTCATCAAAATACAAAGACCAGGAAACAAATAGATGCATTTTATACCCTATGGTCTCATTTATAAACAAGGTGCATACACAAAACGGGGCCTGGGTAAGCTACTATTGTAGAGAGCCCATAAGATTCTGGGACCTTATTGGCTACTCCAAGTCAGCCAAATGGAGGGGTGTCACTGCAGTAAAAATGGTAACAGAGCGAGGAGAAAGCCCAGCTGTGTCCCATGAAGAAAAAAAACAGCAACAAAGATTCCCGTGTCTTCCACTGCCACTTGTCACTTTCTATGCAAAGGCTGTGATCTACCAAAAACAAACTGAACAGGAAAATGTCAAGTTTGGAAATCCGAAAGCTGGCCCATATGTACGCTCAGTTTGGAAATGGGGTAACGCAGATGGTGAGGTGGGGAACAGAGCCAACATGGTTCTTCTCAGACATTTAATTTCATTCAATATTAAACTTTAATCATAGATCAACTTTATTGTAAGCATTCAACACAGCAGTGTTATTTATGCTTTTGCTTGTGAGCCATGATTTTACTCAAAAAGTTTTTTAAATAAAAAAAAAAATCTCCAAGCCAACTTAAGTCTGACATCAAAATCCGCACAATATTTTATCAGTTTTCCCACCATCAAATGTCTCTCACCAAATGATCACGAGTGTGATGTGTACCACAGAGTAGCACAAAAAGTTGACAAGGTCAAAGGCAATCGGACTAATTATTGTAAATATTTAAATACTGAGGTGACACTCATGAGCAATGACGGATGCATTGGCATTCCTGAAGAAACCACCAAAATTTTCTAGCAACTGATGTGCAAGTCATATTTTTCAGGTACTTCAACACGTACCTGAAAAATTTAGTGACACGACGCCCTGGCATACACGACTCCTTCATCTTGGTGCAAAGTAGGGAATAGACTGCAGATGGCTGTCTTCTTGGTACATCAACAGAAAATTTATTCGGGCCTGATTTACAAACACAGTATTCCACTATAACCTGCAGGGGACAGAGGTTTCCCACTTAGACGTTGGCTCTTACCCTCCTTTCCAGACCCCAGAGAGCAGAGGAGGCACACTTTAAAATCGCTCACACCCATGAGCACTCAACTGTGGAGTGTGCCATCGGCCTCATAAAATGCCAATGGCGGTGTGTAACTTTTACTTATCATGTCACTTCTGTGCCTACCAGAAATTATTATTTTGACTCTCGAATTCATTCACCAGCACAGTGGTTTCTCCCTTGAAGAAATTGTGTTCCCTTTCTTTTTTCTCTGTGGTGGCCATTGTTGACCATTAAATAACATTGATTACCGGGTTCATTTGAAGTCACCTTAATATTCATGAGGGGCTTTACATTGGTAATTTATGGTTGAATGTGGGTGAGTACAGGACAGAACATGAGGTGGAAACTTGTACACAAACGTCAAAGCACAGCTGTGACCAATAAAGGGGAAATTGCTTTCTGGCATTTTTATGCGTGTGCATTTTTGTAGTCAGGATTTTTTTCCCCTTATGCAATTTGGGCTTTTGGGTGTGCGTACATGTTTAGTGTGATACCTACACAATGTTTTAGAAATCAGACCCCTGGATGTAAGTAAAAATTTAAACTGCAGAAATAATAAACAGGAGCAAGAGACAAAATGAATGAGTAGGCAAATGGTTTAAAAGTGCAATTGAATTCAAAATGGCTGTTCATCAGCTGAATAAAGGTCTAACTCTGTAGAACAAATCTAGCTGACGGGGGAATTTCTGTCAGGCATTTAGTTTTTAATGACCTGGCTGGAAAAGACAACAAGCCTTTCTGTTAAATGTTTTAGAATCGTTCATTTACAAAAAAAAAAAAAAATCCCTGTGTGTCTGCTGCTAAGTTTTAGACATTTTAAATGTCTTAAAATACCCTCGAGGTTATAAAAAACAAAAAGTGCCTTTAAAGGCCATATTTCCTCTAAAGCCACAAACTTGCCAGTTTGGACTTTACAAATAGGTCGCCAGTTAAAACGCCCGCTCTGTTCATCTCAGTGGTCTTGTCCTTGGGCAAACGTCACAAGGTCAGAGTTGAGCAGACGGCCAGCTGGCACCAGTTGTATGGCAGCCTTGCTTCTTTATGCTGTGACTACAATGTGCTAAAATGCAACATTGCTTACCTCCGTCAGAGGGTGAATGGATGAATGTCTGAATATGGAATTCTTTAAAGTTAACTAAACTAAGATTGCTGGAAGACTGGTTTGAAAGCCGATCTGGAAGTGGCTACATTAATTCTTAAAAGCATATTTACAAAAATTTATGTTTTACATTATGCTGCCTAAAGTAACCAAAGAGTGAAAGACTTGCAATTTATCATGTGAAGCAACAACAACCTTATGAAAAAGAGCTTCTCAAGTATTTTTCCAACAGCACACCATTTTGATACTTTCATTCAGAAAATAAACACAAACACAAGGTTGTTTGATTGGGAGACGCAGTTGACTCAATGCACACATCCAACTTATCAACGCTCCCTGTGGAAATGATGTGAAGAAATAGGTTGCACTGATTTATTAAAATGCTGCTTGTTTGGCTGTGTTCTTATGCTATCTGTTTCTTAATTACTGTGTTTGTAATGGACTTACAAATGTATTAATAATCAGTCTGAGGCTTAAGTATTGGAGGTACACAACATAACTCCTGTCTTTACAGTGTGATAAATATTAAATATATAAGACATTAATAAGAAAGGAAGACTTGGAAAAAAAACTCACCATATAAATACAGTCTAGAAAGTGGCATCTGTGCAATAGAGCAACACCACAACTAATCACAAAGCTTAAAGACTCAGTGGTGTGCGTCTGATTCGTCATTCAAACACATAAAAATCACAGAAAACATGTTGAGACGATGAATATGACAAATTAGAGATTTAAGTATTATACTCATTATGGATTTGCAATTGTGAAGCATATTTCATTACATTATAAAAACCTAAATTGTGTGAAGGCTCGCCTACTGCATGTGTTTTCACTGTGTGACATTAAACAACAGTAAAATGTGATTTTTAAAAGAAAGCATTTAGCACATTTCTTACAGAGGTTCTGATCAACAGAGATGAGACTGGATTTGCTATGAATGTTTAGTAATTGTAAACTATTTGGTTAAATATACTCTCTTATGATCATACTTTATCAAAGAATATCATGGCCAGTTCATGAGGATTACCTTAAAAGAAAGATCAAATAGTATTAACATCCATTAGAGGGCATTAACACTGCACTAGCTCAGTTCTCAGAAAAATAAAAAAAAATTAAATGGTTCTGAGAATGTGCGTATGTGCCCACTTCCTCCCATCCAACTGGCTTTACTCAATATCCATTAAAAGGAGTGAGGTGAAAGGTAGTGTTAAAAGATAATGTAGCAGCACTGAGTTGAAGGTCTGTGACTCATATGTTAGGAAGAGGACCACAGCTGAGAAAACATAGGAAATAAGTAGTATTGTTGAAAGGGCAGATTTTTTGGGGTTAACATATTTATTTAGTTATGCATTAGTTATTGGTTATATTTTTCAAGTTACCTGTATATATTTTAAAGCCACTTTTGTATAGCTTTAATAAAGACGGAGCATTTAAAATTATATGGACAAAAAACAGAGTAATAACATACTGTGTTCATTCTTCAGAGAGGAAAGTACATTGATTCTGCTTACATGTTTTCCATGGAGATCAGTTGAAATATTTTAAATTGTGACTCATCTGGAACACAATTGCTGAAAAGTTGAACAAAATTAGTCCAACAATAGGTGCTAAATCACAACATTTTATAATCCATCATTTATTACCCTTTGTGGCCCTTTAATTTAACTTTTATGAAAAGGGTAGCCTAAATTAGAACAACTGCCACTTCAGAAAGAAATCAATTATTCTGAGATGTTCTGGGAAGTCCTGACCAAAAAACAGATGCTTTGTGGGACTTTTAACATCCCATGACTTCCCACTATCAGTGGTGTACCTATAAATTGTTAATAGGTCTAATATCAACCCCTTTTTATTACAACAGTGACTGTTGATAAAGAACTGACTGCATGAATTAATGCATTTTTCTATATTTTTTATATTTTATATTCATATATTTTGCATATATCTTGTCATGTTTGATAGTTTTTGTTAAAATGGCAGGTTTTAAATTGGGTAAAACATCAAGAGCAATTGTAAATGAGATAAGAAAAAATTTTAAATAAAATAGAGCATGTAAATAGTACTTACTCCTTGAATGTTTTACCCTTTGCTTTAACAAATTTATCATGGGCAACCAAATAAGGCTTTTTGACCAAAAATAAACAAATAAATAAATATAAAACAACATAGATGACTTCAAAAATATTTACAATTTTAAAGTCACTTTTTGTCTTTCTGGCTCCATTCTGCTCTGCAAAGCTGTTTAAGCTCCATCAGCCACAAATTCTCTATGGCAGGGTTTGAAACTCATTTTTATTTTGGGCCATATGAAGATTATTAATGTCCTTAAATGTTTGATTGTGTCAGAATGCATTGATAAAACCCCTAACCAAACTTTCAAAATACTAACAAGTTACTGTGTCTGCATCCAATGCTTCTTGAAACTGAATATATATTTAAGCACACAACTCTTATCTTACGGGTTCTGTTTATGCATCCCTGGAGAGTCTAGAAAGCAAAATAGAATTTTTCTTTCGAACTTCAAGAAGGAAGAGAATAACTTCAGCAAACAGTGATCATGCAGTGTGTTGCATCTGAGCTTTGCATGGTTGTTATACTTATGGGATGTGCAAGGTCAGCCAAGTTACTGTTGAAATGCTGACTTGGTGGCTTAATGGGCATAGTCTGCCTCAGCACAGTGCAGCGTGAGAATATTTGAACATTACAATGTCGAGATCTGCCAACTAGACATCCTGTTTCAAGACTAAAATTACAGTACCGGGTTTCATATATCAGAATGCATGGCGAAATTCATCTGGATTTTTCTTCTTTTATCATATACAACTATATTTTGCAAAATCACACAAGAATGTAGATAAAAAAGTCTGTGATAGAAAAACAGGAGAACCTTATGCATTTTAATTGCAGGTAAAACCACCTTTCAAAGCATTTACATGAAGTAATCATTTCTGTACTTACCAGTGTCTTTGATCATTGTGAAGACATTTTGGCTCAAAGTTATTAGCCATACCACAATACTATGCATCTGTCTCGCTTTTCAATGGCAAATGAAGGTAGTAGCATGTTTGGTCAGCAAAATTCCAGCATTACATTAATGCAGATGTTATATGGCAGCTCACACAATTAAACCTTAGGCTGGTTGTCACGGATTCCAAGGTATGTCAATAATACACAAATGTACCATTGCTTCAGAATTTAACATAAAATAATATGCTTTATTGATCCCCTAAGGTTCTGCTTTTGACTTATTTATTTATGTATTTATTGCTGTTTTGCTGGTATTTAGTAAAAAAATATTTCTGCTAATTCTAATTCTAATTAGCCTAAAACAAGAGAAGTTTGGTCTGATTTAAAATTATGTTATCACTATAATGTATATGTAAATAAATGTCTGGTTTCAACTGTAACTAAAAATGATAGTGAGTGGAGAGAGATGGATGGGAGGGAGAGATTTTCTCTTGCATGACATCGTCAGATAGGACTGTTTGGCAAACTAAAGGCCATCTCTTAGATATGTGCAAGGAAGTCTTTTGGTATTATGACCATGACACAGTGGACATGACAGTCAGTGGCTCGAAGGAACATGGCTTCATTAACAAGCACTGAAGTTCTAATAAGGCAAAAGGACATGCTGCAAAGTGGACTTCTAGGACATTGACTTTGGAACTCAACATTTACCTCTGTATGTTGTCACTTAATTTTGAGTAGTTTTTGCTTCGCCTTAGGCATCTAAATTGGCAACCGCAGCTTTACTTTTCACCTCCTCAGGATTCTATTAAAGCAGCAAATTCAGGATTTACTCACCACCAGTCCCAATAACACTGGCTGTTTTCATTTTATTTTATTTTTTTTACAGACAGGGTGGCTGATTATTTTGTTCGTTATTTGACACTCATTATCTACAGCAGTCTGTGTGAATTATTATACTGTCAGAACTCCATTCATGACTAGACCACTTTCTTCACAATTGCCACATTGTGTCGTGACTCAGTAAGGACCCAACTGAATAAAATTGTAAAGGTATTTAATAAAAAAAAAAAAGAGACTTAGAATTGTAGAAGCAAATACATGACTGGGCAAATAAATGTGGAAGAAGCACAAGGGAGAGAACAGTAAATTCCAGGATTTAGTGACTGAAAAATGAGGAGCTTTAATACTAAGGGAGTTGATTACTGGATAGAAAACCAGTGGCTGATTACTGACGGTGTGCATCTGAGAGAGAAAGGGGGAGTGATGGCATGGAGGAGGGGCAGAGAAGGAGAAAAAAACGAACTGGCAAAATATAATTCTAACCGAAGTGAAGAAAAACCAAGGAAGGAATGTACTAAGACAAACTCCCTAAACATAAAAACTAACACAGCTATGGTGAAACTGATGAAACAAAATAAACAGGAAACAAAGAATAAATAAAATTGAGCATAAATAACATTATACATTCAGCACTTCTCTGTGCTGAATGTATAATTATGTAATGCAGCAGTTATCAAACAGGTTAACTACCGATTGTGTACATCATGGTAGTTGATGTATCAATCAGCTACCATGATGTATCGGTCCAATAATAACACACCTACGGTCATGCATGCTTGTGTGAACTCCTCCACCCCCACTGGCGACGATGAGTAGTCAGTTTGCTGTAGGTCATTGTCATTTAATTAAATGATTCACTGGATATGCACTAATGAGCTTAAAGAGCTAAAGACAAATGGCTGCCCATGCATGCACACAACCACATTCACACACACACATGCACGCACACTCACATGCATTTCTGTTTCTGGCACCTGCTGTCTTTGTGCCAATTAGATGCATAACTAATGAGTCAAATCAGGGAAGTTTAGTTCAAAGACAGTGAAGATGCAATCTGTTTAATCATGTCTCTTTTTCACATCTGCACACTGGTTCTTTTTTCTTTATGTAGAATTCCTATCTTGTCATCCAATGTCTATCATGCTTCATATTTTATTGTACATAATAAAAAGCTACTTACATTATTTATTTGGATTACTACTTATTATTTTGTTTATGTTTTCTTATATTTCTATACTATATCATCACCATATCCTTTCCTTCCACTGCTGGGAATCTGTCGTTCTTGTTAGAATGCTTTTTGCTGCCTGGCCTATAATCCACTTGCTTGGTTTCTTGTTGGCATTTTCATCAGTGTCCCAAATCAGTGCCTAATTATAACGTGACAACTGCCCCCGTCCCAAGTCTCTGCATGCTCAACCTCTTTTCCCATACCGCCCCCTCCCCCTGAGCTTCAGATCTTGGACACAGAAAAAAGTCATTTAAAAAGATTTGTGACACCCAGTTAGCCAGGGAATGTGAGTGTAGGAGGATGAGATGGGGTGATGAGGGAAAGAGAGTTGAGGCATTAGAGGAGGAGACTGTGGGGCAGAAGAGAGGAGGAGCAGAGGAAACGAGACACTGAAGAGGATAAGGAAAACAGATAAGAAGGGATTTGCTTTGGTAGATGGGGATAAGAGACGAGGGCTGGTGGATGGATTCCAGTATGAGCAAACAAATTCTTCATCAATGATTAAGCTTAAGTTTGTTTTTTTAAGGCTTCCTTGTGGCGGTGAACTTAACCCACTTCATGGCACAGTGGCAGTTAGAAAACAGGACGCAACAATGCTCCTATGGATTGTTCACTTTTCATTAAACTAATCATTAATATTTTGACTGTATTTTATGAACATCTAAAGTCATTTAGCAAACTTTTAACTATTTCTATCCAGTTGGAATTTTGCTTGCTTGCAGTTGTACGATTTTTTTTCCTAATTTTAAGTATAGAGTACATATTTTAATGTAGGCATTTTATACAACATCTAATCTTTATTAAAGAGTCAGATTCCTGTCGGTTCCCTTTCATCTGCATTTACCTTTTGCATGGTGACTATGATTGTTTATACATACCAATATGGAAATATGAAATGGTTACTCAGTAAGTAAAAATTAAACTGCATTTTTTTATTTTTTTACAGTTTACTCTTGCCATTACCGTCCATTACTTGTACTGACAATGACTTTGTGATATCAAATGAGTTTCAGAGGCACAAGAAATGCCAGAGAACAAATTGTAGTCAGCCCAGATGTTATATTATATTCGAAAACAGACCGTAATAAGAGGGAGTAAAGTTTAGAAGTGGCTTCCCAGCTGTTTGGTGATTATTTTTCCATCAAACTGGATCCAGTGGCAAACTAATGCTAGCAGTTGATCAGCAGTTCTCCTCTTTCCTCTGCTACGAGTTCTGATTCAGGGTCAAAGATGTACCTTTGTTCAGTTGTACATTTTTTTACAGCCATTTTGATGCGTAAATACAGATGTAAACATTGAGGTGAGAGGCGTGGTCAGCAACAGCTTACTAGCATAAACGTGACAGAGACCTAACACGGTTCATTGTGAAAGGAGCTTAAAATAGCAGAACAGAGCAGATCAAATTTCTATGTGAGAAAGATTTTATACACACAATTTATAACCCGTTTAAAAGGAGGCACATAGAAAACTGTTGAGATAAAAACCTTTCAAATAATGAGCTTTGGCATTAACAAAAACTCAGATTGATATCAGAATACCATAAGATCACTGTCTCTGATCTTCTAGTTGTTTATTTAGATGTCACTCCTCAAAGAGCTTAAGTAGGTCATTGTTCTCTTGCTGCATAAGTGCATAAGATCAACCCTCATGTCGCAGAATATTAAGCGGATTCTTTTACAGAACTGCTTAAGAACTGGCTCCATTAACAGTTTGGTTAAGCTCTGGATCCACTTTGGTGGAAAAAACTTGACTTTGGTGGAAAAACCTTGTTTGATGTCCTGAATAAAAACACACTTTCGTAAGGTGGTTTTATCAGATGCTGCTTAACTTGCTTGAGCTTCTCTTTATTTTTTTTGCAAAAATAATTTTATTAGGATTCATTTCCTTGGTATGGGTGTTTACTTGATAAGGACATGACAGTTTTAAATTCTTAAATGAGGGAAAGTGGACTTTTTCTTGTTTCTAAAGATATCACAGTCAAAAGGCCAACTCATTGCTAAGGTTTCTTCTATTCAGAATATGTCAGGTAAAATGTCATCACATAACAAAGATAAATCCATTTGGTTATCTAACTGATACTCGGTGCATTTCAAAATCTGTTGACTTTTATTGCTTTCAATCATTGGGAACACAAAGTCAATGAAAAGCCACATAATTTCTGGCCTGCATTTGTTTACAGCCGTTTGATAAGTCTGATACAGCATGCTGGCAATAAAGTCATTGAATATTGCACAACCTCTGAGGAAAATAACCAGCTGCTGCTATTTATATTTAACCTCATGCATTCATCATCATTCTTACATCTGTTTTCAGTTTTTTGATGAAGATGTGAGGTGAAGACCATGAATGTTTGAACTGGGAAAAGCTGTGCTGACATCTAAGAAGTACAGCTTTTAATTTACACACTGCATATTGGTGTTGTGACAAGCAAACGGGTTAATAATGCATCATACATTATTGGTTAAAAGTTTCCTCCCACAAAACAGGTGCTTCCTTTTCATTTAAAATTTACATCCCCTATCAGTCATTTTCTATAATGTGGACCCTGGTCTGTAAAATCCCTGTCTCAGACCAGTTTTGCCCTGTCTTTGATGATTAAATAAGTAGCCAAGTAACATAAATCTTTAATACTGATGAGGCTAAAGATATTAAAATTTATTGCATTTACTGTAAGAGTTTATCAGGCATTGGAGCCTCATTAGAACAAGTCTTAGGAGTGCACAACTTTACTCAAGCTTGAGTTACAACAATATAACTTACAATGTTTATTTAATGTGGTTCAAAATACTTAACCCAAAATGTGACTTAAGTGTTTTACCTCTTGTCATTCTGCAACAATTATAGTTGTTATATCAAATACATTGTTTTTATTATCCTATTAACTGGTGCAGATTACTTGTCATTCCTAGTCTTGTCATTATGGTTATCAAATGGGTTGGGCACGAGGGTAAAAATCAGGGAATTCATGAATATCTAATCGATTGTACAGTAAACAGTGTAATAACAGTGATGAAATGTGGCCATTCACTGTCGGTATTGATACAAATATTTAACTGTACTCATTGCATAATAGTGAAAAAAATGTATCTGGGGGTATTTTTTTTTTTCTTCTGTTTTGCTCTTGATAATTTCTAAATATTACCAAAAACTATATATTAAAAATTTACATTCAATCTGACCTACAAATAAATACAACAGATTTTAAGTTGATGAAAACAAGAGGCTATTAAAAATATGTATAATACGTATATAACATATAAAACCTGGAAACATTTTTATCAAAATCTTCTCAGTGCTCTGTATTATTGTATCTTAAGAATTAATTGTGAGACTTAGTGATTATTTTCTTGTAGTTCCTTATTAAAATTCCATTTATTTCATTCTCTTTTGATAAATGTGTCTGAACTGCAACAGGAAAATCATTTCAACCTTGAAGCATTCCTCCCTACGATAAATTTGCTGAACTAAAAGTGCTTGCAAAGAGCTTTTCAGAGTTTTGAAGTTCAATAACTTGATTAGAGGAAGAGCTGTTTAGTATTGCAAGTTTTAGCATTATTATTACAACTGGATTTGTATGTATGCATTCCTTTGCCAGTGTTTTATTTGGAACAAGGACATTTGAATTTATAATGAGGAGCATGTCAATTTGCAGGTCATGTGAAACATGTTTTACAACAAATGTATTGATTGACGTAATGCTCCTTGAACGTGTTGGATATTGTTCTTTTCCTGCTGATAAAGACTTGAAATACGACACCGACTATCTCTCTTTCTCTGCCTGCTTCCTTCTCTTTTCATTTTTAGATTTCTTCAGTGTTGGTTTGTAGTTTTTAGATTTAATTTTCAAAGGGTATGATGTATTTGGATGCTTGTTTTTATTGTTTGTTTGTTTTTTATAGAGGACTTTGCAGCCTACTACAGGATTAGCTAAGATGGAGACATGCACAGTTACCAAGATAACTTCTATAAGCTCCCAAAGTAGATAGGACTTTGTGCTAACCGCTAGTTACACTGAGTGAGGATAAAACCTATGTGTGTGTGTTTTGTTTGTACTTGCAAGTCAGATTTTCTGAGTTTCTAATTTGAAAATCAACGTTGCTCAGTTAGTCAGAGTCCTGACTGGAAAGTTGGAGCTCAATGAAGTACCAAATGTTTTGGTATATAGCTGATCACATGTTGAATATAATGGACGTTACTAATTATAAACTGTTCAAATACTGATGATTTGCATTTCCTTAAACAGATTGCAAGAATGCTATATAGTACCTGCATATTTTTGTGTTTGAAAACATTAAATGGAGAGACCTGAATTTCTGTCCACTTGTATTGATAACTGGTTAGCATTGAAACAAACAGAAAATCTAAATTTTCAGACCTGCTCCCTAAAGCTCTCAACTTCTCTGACATGTAATTTGCACATCTGAAATCCATTTTCTGACACAAATAAAGTTATGCATTTTTCTGTTATACTTTTGCCATTAAATTTGCACAGTTAAGACACCTTTCTCTTGTTTGTTTTTTCAGCAGCATGTTAAACTGTAATCTCATATTTTTCCATACAAACTTAAACCAGCCATTATGACAACCTAGGAACTCACCACATAGATGAGAGGGAGCTACAGTTTAGAAGAAATTTTATTTAATTTTATCTTTCTTGTTAGTCAAGAACAGAATGATATTTTTAATTGCGCTGCCAAAGTTCTCCTGCTTGACAAATGAGGTAGTTGTAAAAATGCCTTTCCACAAACATTCTTCTTTTTGTCTCCAAGTAACAAGAATAGGGTGGAAAAGTTGCTTCCATTGTAATGTTTTTTTTTATTATTATTATCATTGTTCACATATACATTCCTTAAGAATTGGGCTGATGCTAATATCTAAAGTGACTTACAATAACTTCAAAGAGATGCATAAACTTATTTTCAGTTCACGTCTAGTTATTAATTTTCATATTATTAAAATGCGGGGGAGCAAGAGAGAAATAGGGCAGAGTCTACAGTGAGACCTGAGGAGGAAGCAGGCAAGAGGCAGGGAGGAGGCATGGGTTAGAAATGGGGACAGATGAAAGAGAAGGCAGGTGGGCTAGAGGGAGAAAAGGGAAGAGGAGAAGACTGGAGGAATAACAAAAACAAAACATTGAGGAAGGACAATGAGGGGGATTAAATGAAGGGGCTGTGAAAGGTGAAAATGAGAGGGTTGAGGGAACGTGGAAGAAAAGAGAAATTAAATAAGCGTAGGAGGGAAGCCTCATTAGGGGAGAAGACCTGGCTTAGCTCCACACACAGGACCTGATTTTGGTGTCTCACTGAACAGGCATTAGGCATTAACTGAGTCACCATACTCCAGAAAACATGCCCCAATGTCCCAGTATAATTCATGCTGAATAAGAAATAAATAATAAAAATCTGATTCAGACAGACAGATAAAAGATAAAACAAATCTCTGCCAGTGGAAGGTGTGAGGTTACCGAAATCCCATTCATTTTTTGCAGCAGAGGGATTTAAAGTGGATTGTAGTCCTCGTTTTTCCCGCTATAGATAGTTGTATTGAGTAGAATAAGTGTCAACATTAAGGATTTTGCTTTGCAGAGTGACAAACAATGAAACAGTCTGAATGCTTTGGGAAAGCTAAAATTACATTCTTGCTTGAAAATTTGTTTTCCAGGCTGAGAGCAGAGATATGCACAGTAATTCACAGTTTTGGATTTTCTCTAAATACTCAAACAGATGTATTGCCTTTCCAAGGTTTTGCTGGTAAAGAAATAGATTGAAGATACGCAAACAGGAAAACTTTCCGTTTTATTGAGTTATTTATTAAGTTACTTTTTTTAAAATGATGCTTAACACATTATTTTTAGCCTCACTGGGCTGCTATGACAATTTTATGTTGTTAAATTGTATTTCTTAATTATCTCTTTCTTTGTATTTTTATTGTTTTTAAAGGTTTTTTTGTTTTAATTTTTTTCTGTGAAGCACTTTGTGACTATTGTCTGAGAATGGTGCAACATAAATAACATGTATTTACTTACTTAGTTACTTATTCTGTGGAAAATTCATTCTTATAGAAAGGGTCCAAATATGATGCATCATCTTATCACTGGGACAAATGTTATATTGTTGCAGAGAAATGCTTTGATGTTCAGCCATAGTCTCCAAAGCCACCACATCCCCTCTGTCCAGTCCATCATCATGTTAAAGAAACCAAATTAAGATGACTTGAGCTCTGGAGCAAGCTATGTGGCTGCAGGAAAATCCATTAAGGGATGGGCACGTTCATCAGCAATAGCCAGGTAGATCGTGACATTTGAAGGAGGCTCAGTTAGTATCAAGGGACCCAAACTGTGCCAAGAATGACCCTCCCACAACACAACCATCAGTGTGAACTGTTATTTTAACAATTTGACAAGCCTTTGTGAATTCTGGCCTCAGTTGTTTGGTGTTCCAAATACCTGAATGAAGAGTGAAATCAGCTGCTGAAACTTGTATCATTTCTAACAAGTCTGCCTGTTCTGCCTTGGATTCCGACATAATGAAAGCATTTTTACCTATCTAGCTCCCAGCCCTAGATATTTTCTCCTTTTCTTTGGTCATTTTTGTAAACCTGAGAGATGGCTGTGTCTGAAAGTCCCACTAGATTAGCAGTTTCTGAAATCCTCAGACTCAGACTGAGTTTGATAACAACTTTACCACATTCACAGATACCTTCCTGTTCCCCCCCTCCTCTGTTCTGAAGCTCAATTTTAACTTTGTCTTGTCATCTTCTTTATGTCTGGAGACTTGAATATATTGAGTTGGTGTCATGTGATTTCCTGATTCACTTTTGGTGTTAAGAAATAACTCAAGTGGTGAATCTATTAAAGAGGCAGATCAATGTATGTTTAGAAACTGACAGTTTATTTCACTCAAATAAATGTACCATACCAACAAGGCAAGTAGATTGCATTGTCTCTAATCAAATATTTGTTTTCTCTGTTTGGCATTGAGACCTTGTGTCTCTCAAAGCAGAAACTATTTTTTTAACAACAAATTTCTGAACCATTAAAGGAACAACAATGTCTTCGTATTTGCCTGTTTGACTGAACATGTTTGGCCTCTGTTATCCTTCATGATACTGTATGACATCTGTTCATGTAAAACTCAATACATCCTCTTGTCAGTGATCTGACATTTACTCCCAGATCTTCCTATGGCTCGTCTTTTTCTGTTTGTCATGCACCAAGCCGATGTTTCTGTTTATATTTGTTCTTTATCTCTGTTCCCTCATCAAACACCCTCTCATTTGCATGTCTGTTATGTTCTCTTTATCGCCTCCCTGTCAACATAAACCTACAATAATAACCAACTCATACGCGTCTGCAGCACACAATGACCAAGACTTTATCTCACACTCGTTCACAGACATATATTGCATAAAAGATGCAACAGGAATGGAACCCTGTCTTTTGAGGGTCTTATACAAGGAGATACACAGAGGTAGGGTAAATGTATATGAAAGACTGAGAGAGGCTTTAAGTCAACATATGAGAATAATAAAAATCTCCCCACTCTGTTTCTCTGCCAGTAGCTGCTTATAAAGTGCCAGGGTCAATGTGTGTGTGTGTGCGTGCGTGCGTGTCTGTGCACATTTTTGATTATGTGTGTGGAGTAAAGAGCCATACTGCTTCATTGGATTGTTCTGTGAGCATGAAATGTATACATGTGAGAGCATGCATGTAACGATGGATGAAATGTTATATCAATTATGTAAAGGCAGTATTTAGCGTGACAGAGCGTGCTATGTGTAAGGGTCCTTGATGTCCATTTTGATATATGGTAATGGGGTAAAAGCTTTTGCTGACAGTGCATTTACATAAGCCCTGTAAATCATCAGCAAAGACTGTGTGTGTAAAGGGGTAAACATGTAGCTAATCCAGCTCCCATCAGAGCAGAACATCAGTGTTAGTGCGTCTTCATGCTTGAATTATTCAACTCAGTCTCTCCATTTTTCCTTCACAAAAACTTGTGCGCCTATTCTTTCCTAGTACAGCTCCTCTTTTCTGCATTTGCAGTTTTTGCTCTCTTTTCTACTCTGTGCAGTTTTCTATGTTTTCAATTATTTAAAATCAATGCTCTGGAACTTGGATTTAAGATCAGAGCAGAAAAATCCTTGACAGCTCAAATAAAAATGTAATGTATTCCCAGCATTAGGGCTATTTATATTTAGTGACAGAAAACCAGAATATAGTGTTGCTGTTAAACTGTTGTCATTATGTTTTTTGACTATTGCAGGGCCATTCTAGGTTAGTTTATTGTAAATCCAATTTGGGGCTAGTCAGGAGGGTCATTTATATATTCTGGGTTTCTTTTAGCACTCAGTCATAAAAATCAGTAATTTTCTATTTACGGGATTTTATTAGCTGCTTCATCAAAATTAACAAAAATAAATAAAATGTATTGTATGTGTTTAATCTGTGTATGTTAATTAAGTGTAATACATTAATTTATGAGTTTCACTTTTTGATTTTAATTAATTGAGTCGTTATTACCTGGCTTGTCAAACCAAAAGACTGGATGACGCAAATTTCAAATAAGGTCTTTATTTAGCAAAATTTAAAAAAAAAATAAAATCAAAAGGACAACTACCCCAAGGCAGCTCCCATAGCTGCTGCCAAAATCAAGTGGAAGGAGTTGAGAATGCTGCAAAAGAAAGAAATCCGGGGTGGTCCATGCAAGAGCCAGGCCAGCTGCCCAGGAGCAGAGCTGCTGAGCTGAGCCGCCAACTCTCTCAACTACCAACACACAGGAGCTCAGCTGCTTCTGGAGCCATACACACTTTGTGCCGTTACTTCTTTTGCCTCGGAATAGAAAAACAAACAACAAAATAATGGATATATTCTTCCAATTAAAGGGGAGGGAATGCCATGGAAGTTAATTATTTTTCAATGATATTCATATTTTTTAAGATGCTGCTATATTTTGAGTCTGAACTGCAGATTTGGGCCCAAAGGCCTACCAACAGAGTATAACATGAAAGAAAACCTTTTTATTATAATTTTTGTGTAAAAAAAAAACATAAATAAATAAGGATTTAAGGCCTTTTAAAACTTGTGTCTGTGGACCATGCACAAGTTTTCAAAATGTGTCTCAGCCTTTACAAGACGTCTAATCCGTCACCCAGCATCAGCCCCACTGATACTCTGTCACCCCATGGCTCACTTTGACAAATGTAAAATTAGTCCCTAATCCACCAGCTGAACTAAATACATGCTCCCTAGTGTCAACATCGCTTTTTTCCATATTTCATTTCAGTTTCTCCAAACCGCACTCTCTTTGTGATTTTCTTCCGCATTCCTTCTCTTCCTGTCTGGATTTCATTTGTGACCGATGTTCTAAATTGAGTACATGACCTCCACAGTCAACACTGCACTTTAACTAAATTTAATCTCCCCCACCCTATCTTGTTTCCTTTGTATCTCTTTCTCCTTGCTGCCCCTATTTCACCCACCTCTCGTGTGGACTGATGGGCCACAGGCGGTTTGCAAATCAATACTTTTGATAAATGAGAGGAGATTTGCCTATGGCTGTTAAAAATGTAACCTATTACATTTGGCTTTTTCAGGCTAGCCGGATCAGCATCCCAATCTGTCCCCCGGTGTCAGAACCAAAATCACTTAGAGAAAGGCAAAGACAGACGGGAAAAGAAGCACAGCCCAGACAAAATTGCTTAAAAGCTGGCTCAGAGACAGAGTATATTTCCTGTAAATTACCCCATGCTTACTGTCTCACAGCTCTTTCAGACGGTTGAAAGGCTATTTGATAGTCCAGTGTTTATTCGCATTATGTTGCATTATTGAAATAAAATGCACAAGCTCATTTATGCTTACATTATGTGTACAAATTGCAACAAATAATTGCAGTATTATGCTTTGTTTTTAAATCCATTGTCTTTTTTTTTTTAAATACAACTAAATTCATTAATGTGTGATTTTTTTGTCCCTCAAAATCCATTGTAAAAGAATGAAACTTAGTGAATTGAATGTCAAAAAACTTCAGTAAAAAGCAAAAACAATTACCATGCTTGATGTTTATCTTAATGTACTGCAGCTTTGCCAGAATTAATCCCGTTTATTTATGTTTAAAGAGTTCCAGATTGAGTTAATTGATCTATAGAACTGCCTCACAAAACTCTGTGGCCACAGAGTCTATTTTTATTCAGTGCATGTCTTATAGTTATCACAGAAGAACTTCATCATGTCATCCCGAAGATGCTTTGCACACACAGAGGTTTCTTTTAGTAGCAATGAGTAAATGGCTCAGGGCCTTTCATGAAATTTTTAGCTTTTTTCCTCAGCCAGGCAGGTGTGCAGCCTGTTCCAAGTTTTCAACTTTATTAATATGTCCCCAACGGTGTCTCCTGAATTGTTCTATTTTTTTTGGTTGCGGGGGTTGAGGGATTCTTCCTTAGGCTTACCTTAGGCTCTTCAGGTGTAATGAAATAATCTTTTTTGCCAAATTGTGTGGATTATTTTGTCTTTCCTTTGAATGGATCTCACCTTGAGTTCCTGTGTGGGTGGATTCCAGATACAAATCACATTTGAATCAAATCAAGAAATGTTAGAAATGTTCCCGGAGGCTTATTTTTTTGTTTCCTGTAATCCATATAAATTGTCAACTAATCAATCAAACAATCAGTCAATTAAGTTTATTTGTACAGCACATTTCAGCAACAAGGCTTTTCAAAATGCTCTACATCATAAAAACACATAATAAAAATAACACAGTCGACAATTGAGAAAACAGTAAGATATCATCAATACACATTAAACATATTGAGGTTCAAAATTAACTATAAACAGGTGGGTTTTTAAAGGAACTCAGTATTTCAGCTATTTTGCAGTTTTTAGATGTTTGTTCCAGATTTGTGGTGCATAGATGCCGGAAGCTGCTTACAGTCAAAGCTATAATAGTAGCAACATTATTTAGGGGTTGAATCATTTTGATAAGGCTGTGTAAACAAAATACACTTTTCTATAACAATAGCATCCATTAGAAAGCTGTTTTTATTGCATCACTCAGCTCTTATAAATGCTAGATCTTGTTCTTTAAAGATAGTTCAATGAATTCTTAAGACTTTTGCTGAGTTTGTTTTGGATCACAATTCTAGATTACTCTGTCTTTAACAATAATGTATTTGCTTTACATTACATGGATTTTTAATGGAAAGAAGCAAAGAGTGAGAAAAGCAGCCAGTCCTACGTAGTACCGATGGAAGACAGAGTTGGTTCTTAATATTTGAGATGGAATTGCAGAAGATAATTCAAAACAAAATTAATGAGCCTTGTGCCAGATTTTTATTACTTGGAACCAAAATATACTCATAAATTAGTTACAGTTGTAGATCATGTCCTTTTTTTGGAAAAAAAAAAAAAAAAAAAACAAAAACATGATTAAAAAGCTGGACAAGCTCTAAGCTGTGAGCAAATTAGTTCCCAACTTGCTAATAAAACATTTGCTTCTGAGCTATTTTGCATTTGCTCTTATGATTTTGGTCTATTTCTTCTTCATTTTCCATTCTTTGTCACACAGGCTTTAATCTGTCTATTACTCTCCATTCCTCCCTTCTCATCTGTGCCAACATGAAGCTACAGTAATATTCCGCTCTTTAATAATTACCCAGTGCTCTGGTTCAGTTATATGACCAACTTCCCTGTACACACGCTCACACACCTACACACTTATATGGTTACACACATCAAACAGTACGGTGTGAACGCTTCATCAACAGGGACATGAATTGGATATGGAGAATGCAAGGGTGTGATTTATGAAAAACAGTTCTCAGCAAAGGAGAATAATTCCAAACTACTAACTATTTTCTGCTCTGCCACTGCTCATCATTTACTCGTACGAATATTTGGAGTTGTGAAATTGTTTTCATGTATACTTCTTTTTGTTTGTACAGACAAAGCTGAATAAATGAAGACATGCATGTGTAACTGGATAACTTGGATTGCACACAGACTGAAGAAAACCTCCCATACTGTTACATAAGGGGTTCAGCTTTGCAGATGAGAGCTTGTAATTTTAGGCACTGTGAATGAGGGGTTTTGATGTTGCACATATGGCTGGTTATTTTGTAGTAATAGCCCTGTATCTGCATGAATAAGAAAAGCATCACTTTGTTTCGTGCATACTGTATCATACGGATGCATTAGTGAAAGTATGCATTTAAAAGAAATGTGTTAGCTGAAAAAGGAATACATGAATATTGATTATTAAAGACAGGCTTCAGTTCAGCATTGGTTTACAAACATTCTACATTGAAAATAAACGTGGTGACTCATTAGCCAAAGGGGCACACGGCAGGAAAGCTTTTAAAGAAAGCCTCTTTGTTAGTCTGTATTAGTCTGTAATATTTTCCTTTGTCTAAGAAATAAATATAATCTAAATAAAGCTACACTTAGTTTATTTTTGTTTTTAAAATAATGTCTTTATAGTGCCAGATTGCATCGAATAACTGCTTTCTTGTATGAAGTGTTTCATTGTCATTCTAAAATAAATAAATAAATAAATAAATAAATAAATAACTGGGTTGTCAAAGCTCACTGATCCGAGATATCTCTACAAAACAAGAGGCAGGCAAAAAATATGGACCCAAAGATTTCTGAGGATAAGGATAGCAAAGACAGACACGTGAGATATGCCACCATCATTCAAAACTGAATAGACAAAGAATGAACACATGGTGTAATAAACACACACAAAACAACCTGAGACTTTCAGATCGAACAAAATCCACATGTACACAGGTTAATCGAACTACCTATTTTGACCAAAAAGCTTATTCTTGCTTAGGGTTACCAGATTCACAGCAGCACATTATGGGTCCAACACACAACCGATGAACAGCAGCGTAAGATGAAAGTTTTCCGCAAGAGCAGATAGCAACAAAAGTTTATCATTTTTCAGCTTTCTTATGTTGTGTCTTGTGTGCACGTGTTTGTGTATGAACACAAAATTTCACATGTACAAATTATTCCAGTTGCTTGACTGGATGAGGACAAGCGACTGTCGCCTCGTTGCACAGGTTCCATCGGAAATGAATGGAGAGGGGCATTTCTAAAAGAATGTTTAAAACAAAATGACTTAATTTAAACCAGTGGCCTCAAACTGCACTCCTCAAGGTCCACAGTCTTCAAAGAATGGAATATATAAAGATAAAAACAAGCAGTCCGAACAAGTCCCCCTGAGGCGGTGCACTACTCTAAGAAGTATAGTGAGGCTTTTAATTTGAAATTTCCAGTAAGCTTCAATTTAAATGGCCACACTAATCCCATGTGTAACAGCGGTTGGGTTAAATCAGTTACATAAAACCAAAAACATTCTGCTATGTCTTTCATTCTGCTCAGTCCTCCGTATTAACTAAGTGTTCCAGTGAGAACTACAGATATGGCGTCTTTGTAGTCCAAACCAGCAGCTCTGCCCTTCTCTGTGTTCTGTTGCTATAGCGATTAATCATCTGCTAACTGTCGTGTGTGTGAGACAGAGAGCTGGAGAAAGAATTCTCTTTGTGAGACACCCAGTCAGTTTTTAATGACAAAAAGCAGTCCGAACAACTCCTTCCCGTTGAGGAACCGGTGTTCGAAAACCGTTTGAAGCTCATGAGCGGGCTATTTGTCGTCTCCAATAGTACCGCGATTCGTATCTATTGCTCACTCACAGTAAGCTTCCCTTCCTTATGTAATGCTATGGCAGGCCCCAATAATAAATACAACTCCCACTCACCCACCCAGGTTAGCTGCTTTGCTGTTTCATTTATACATACATTATCCATTACAGTATTACTTAACAATGAAGTGTTAAATGTTTTATTATTGTGAATGCTTTTCTGCTAGATTGTCCTCATATAATAGTAGTTGCTTCTGAATAAGGCCATAAATGTTCCCAAAAACCACCTCTCTCTATCATGTATTGTAAATCCAACCAAGACTGATGGAAACATTTACTCTGATCTATCTCTGTCTCAGAAGTGTCAAAAAACCTTCATCGCGCTAATGCTAACACAACCTGTTATTACACTGTACAGAGACTAAAGCTGCTGCCGGAGTTGCGAACATGCCGGTTTAGAGGGGACAGCTGAAGGAGGCATTTCATTTTCACAATATTTGCGAAGGTCTAAATCCCTAACAGAGCTCAGCAGCATGAGGGTGGACTGACACCAAGCAGTTCATCCTCAAGATAAACACAGACAGCCTCACACTCTTTTCTTCGCAAGCGCACACATAGATGCACTAATAGATTGACTTTTTACACTTTTTTTTTTTTCAAACACACACTCAGGTTGAATAATGGCCCCAGTGAGTAGGGCGCCTACGAGGAAAGCTGTCAGTTTAATTGAATCCAGTATTCTCTATTCTCCCTGCCTGCTAATTGATTCTGTCAGGCTTGTCTGTTTGACAAAGAGACTGACATTTTCCCCTGCGTGGCCATGACTGTCACACAGCAAGGGACTGTGTGTGCTTGTCGGTGTGTTTCTTTAAATTGTTGACATACTAATTTTTGTCCTGGCATTTATTTTGTGCTCTAAACCCGACTGTGTCATTGTTTCGTTGTGTGTTTTCAGAATATTTCAAAATATTTTATTTTCTTGTGTGGTGTTTCAGAACTTATTTTTCTAAAATCCTGAAGACAAGCGACCTTAGAAGAAAGAGTTACCCGTGTCTCAATCATGTTGCTAAGATTAGGCTGTAACACCAAGAAACAGGAAACATAATGCCTTTTCTTAAAATTAAGGTAAACTTACAAGATACCTGTCTGGAGATTCTGGTCTCTTAACAGATCATAAGTCCATCAAGACAGTATAGCAACACATAACTCTGCAAGCACACAATCAACCTAAGAGCAACTTGGTAAGACCAGTAAACTTAGCTTAAGATCTGTCTAAATGGATTGTGGAAGGAAGCAGGCATCCCTGAAGAAAACCTAAGTATTCATAGAAAGAACATGCAAAAATGATGTAAAAAAATTTTCGGTCAGGTTTCAAATTAGGACCTTATTTGCTAAAAGGCAGCAATGCTAAACACTTTGCCACTACCACAAAGTACATTTTGATATTTAATTTTGTGTGGTTGCGAACTTATCTTTCAGAACAAAATCAGGCTATTGTAATTTACTTCCCATCAAAACCCGAATCAGGTTGTTTAAAGACCCCATCAACATAAATCCTGTTTTCCAACTCGGTACTCCATGTTTAGAATTGAATTGTGAGTTTAAGGTTAGCCAGACATTTGTGTGACAATGTTTGCTGGATTTCCCTGGGTCCTTAAATAATGCAAACCAGAAAAGGGGAGGTTGTTTAAAACCAAGGAGACAGAAACTGCATTTGAAAAGATGCAAACTCATCAGTTTCTTATGCCTTGAGGGGCTTTTGATTAAGGGCTGTTTAAAATGTTGTAGTGGTTGTTGCATCGATTATGTTACTTCAAGTCAGCAACCAATGTCTTGGCAAAAGGGTGCCTGAGTCCAGTCCTTGAGATCCACTATATTCCAACATTTCGATGCATCCATGCTTCTACACACCTGAGTCAAATGAATGACTTGTTACGAAACTTCTGTAGATTGTAAAAAAGAAAAAATAACAATAATAAAAAAAATGGAAAACGTAATAGCTTATTTAGGGACACATGAAGGTTATACCTGTCTGAGAAGTAACTGCTTGTACTCATGTTAAAATGATGGTCAGTGATGAAAAAAAAAAACATTTTGGGCGGCCCACTTGTCAGTCTCTGTCTTCCTCTTTTTTTCTATTTTTTTTTTCTCTTGGAAGCAAGCTGTCATTTCGATTGTGTGCCGGCCCACCTGTTTCATTACTACATGTCCCTCAATTTTGTCCTTGCATCCCCTTTTGTCCTGCCTTCAATCATCATCGGACTTTGTGGTTGTTGAATTTCGCTTTTCCTCCACACTTTATGCACACAGCATACAGGATGCACAAATAATCTCATATTAATCTCCACTCAGATTATCCTTTTCTGTTTGCCAGGGTGATGGGTTTAAGGCAGTGAGGAGAAAAGAAGAAAGATTAGAGTTTAGGGTCACTAGCTTATCTAGTTTAACCAAACACAGGACAAGATTTTCAGGTTGTTTCACTGTGCTCCCTCAGACACTTTCAAAAAGTTGCACAAATTTAATACTGTTGATTCATATCCTCGATTCTGCACCTATTTGGCAAATTGAAAACAAAACAAACAAAAACAAAAAACTGAGAATGAGTAGTAAATTTTACAACTGTGATTTGATTGGAAAGTAGATTAAAGCTCAGTACCAAATGTTTAGCTCTGGTGATTACTAAGCCTGTACCAGGATTTTTATAGAATTCTTGGAATCTAAATACTTTTAGTTTATTGTATTCTGAATTGTGGTTTTGTGACTAAAATAGTGTATTTATTGTAAGGGAAACAACTTGCATTCTTTAGAAAAAGCAAGTATAAATAGATATATTTATATCTGATAAATATATATTTGTCCTTTATATATTTGTTACCTTTATATATTTGTCTACTTCTTCTAGGGGCCACATTGGATAGACATTTATTTTCAGGCAAGTATATGCTGAAAATATCTGGATTCTTTAATTACTTAATAAGTATCAGATTTTTCCACTATTGGTATCCAAACTCTTGTCCAGATGTAGCTTGATATATTTAAAGGATTTGGACCTCGGAGACAAGATCAAAAGTGGCACCATCCACAAACAAAGCTCATGCAACACTTTAAAGAGGCATAAATGACCAACCTAAGAATAACCAGGGAGAATTACCACAATCATTTATGTTTGTTAGATGGCAGAACAATGGCATCTGACAAATATAACAGCTGAATAAATTGTTTAGAAAATTTTTCCGCAAACTGTGTGTACATATTTCCTCAGATGAATTGTCTCTAAGACCCTCTAGGCAGCCCTGCTTCCTCACAACTTTTTAGATCTGCACAAAAATTGCCTACTTGGATGAGATCAGGGCCACTCCAAAACACTGACTTTCTTGTCCTTAAGCCATTTAGTAACTAATCTGGTTGTAAGCTTTGGCTCATTTTTCATATTGAAGACCCATTTGCTGCCACGCTATTACTTCCAGCAGAATGTCTTGAGATGTCGGCCCCTACAAAATTTTCCTTCCTCATGATCTTATTTACTTTGTGAAGTACACCATGATGATGATAATTTCAAGCCTTTATTTTGTCAGATGATTTTCCACTTGCATGCAATAAAAATGTCATTTAAAATGGGAATAATATTAGATTACACTATGTTATTACATTAGATCACAAAAAAAAACTTTTTTAATACATAAGAGCTGAGTTTAATAGAAGGTATCGCATTTATCTGCTTAAAGATTATTTTCCTGTCGTACTTTTAATCTGACGGACATGACTGGTTGGAACACATATTCCAATGTATCAAATATTACTGTGGATGACCATGAATTCTGATGTCTTTCCATGGTGGGAAGATTTGTGGAGAGCTCATATCCCGAGGAGAGATCAATAAAACATCAACTGTGCGGTGAAAGACCTACTGCAATGCATAGCCTTAAAGTGTGGTCACTGTGTACATCAATCCATCAACTCTTCCAGGTTTTTCCTGCAGAGAATCATAGTCTATCCAAGTCTTCACACAGCAAGAAATACTGGAAAACCTTGGGCAGATTGCTAATGTAGCCCGCAAACCAAAACCTAAGGCGAACTTGGTATCACTGATTTATCGTCTGTTTGAACTGTGAAAATATACAGATAGTAAAAAAGTGACAGAAAGAGGACACGAGATAGAAAGAAAGACCATGCAATAATTGAGTTATCCACCTTGCCACATACTGTGTAGCATTTATTTGGCACAACACAACACAGTGTGTGAGAGTCAATGGAATATTTGGCATAGAAATTGACAGATCCACAAAAGGAGGTACAAAAAAGAAGCATAATTTCACCACACTCAACATGAAACATATTTAGCTCAGGGTAATGTGTCCAAATCCAGAACTTTGACTCTGTAAATTACCTTTGTACTATGAGACAAAGGAAATGTCTGTCCTTAGTTTCACTGTGACGGTAACAAATTCTGTACTGTTCATCTGTCATGTTTTAGGTCAAAACTGATTACTTTTATAATTATCTTTTGAAGAGCATGTAATAAGTAGCAAACTAACAAATTCTATGTATATAGTAACTTTTATTGCTAATAAAAAATAGGAGATTAACCTTTTTTTTTTCACTTAGTGATCGTTTCCCTCTGACCTGTAGTTTAACAAGTGTGGCTGCAAATCTTTTTTATTTACAAATTCTATGTTTGGTTAGTTATTTTGAGGAAAAGGATTAGATTTAATCTTTCAAATACAGTGAAAGTACCTGTCCAACAGTACGCATTAGGAAGGGTTGCAGACAGCTTTTGCAGCTTATATGTAAAATACAGGTGCGCCAAGTGACCTACTTATAACTGTGCCCAAATGCCATTTGTAGAGCCCATCCAAGTTCCTGTGCCACTACTGGCTGTAATAAATGTACATCAGCAACTAGAAAGCTACATTGTGCATCCAAATGACATCTTAGCCCCCAAGGCCTTTTCCACATCAAGCAGATGGATGTCACTTCCAGCCTGTCTGCCATAGGAGAAAGCAATGCCACTCCAGAACTGATGCAGTATCTGTGGATTACCTTGCAATGAATTAATTAAAACTCTTCTAACATGCTCTTAATAATGATAATGAGGTTTATAATCACCATTTTGGTATTATGGAGCTTTTAGATCTATTTTCAGTGCAGCAATTTAAGCAGTAAAATTGGGCTTCTGGGAATTCTAGGTGAAAGAAGTACAGACAGAATAGGAGTTTAAATTTAAACCCCTTTAAACAAAAATCAAGATATCAGATTATGTGCCTTTTTTATTTTTTAAATGCAAACAGTTGGAGGATGATTTGTTGTTATCGTAAAAGCCACAAATAATGACACCGAGGCCTTTCTTTCCCGCAGACTATGCACATTTCAAATGCCAAATCTCCACTTTAAATGTCCATGCTCAGTGAACAAAGAACCTTGCTTATTGCTGCAACTGTTAACATTTTATGGGAGCCATTTCAGGGTAGCAACCTGGAACCTACAGTATATTTATTATTTAATGACTTAACACAATAGGTTGAAAAAGGGGGTGGGGGGAGTGTAATATTTTCTTTTGTCTTGCTAGTATATTTCACACCAGGCATGCCCAATGCTCCTGTTAAATCTTGCAGCTATGTCAGGCAATTTTAAAGGGAGGGAGTGGCATGTTATGTATTTTCCAGGAAAAAAGTGCCTTTTTATAGCAAAATTAAGTAACTATGTTATCTTCAATTATAAAAGAAAACACAGTGCACTTGTAACAATAATCTCCACTTTAGTTCATAGGTAAAGTGGGTTCAGTTTCACCAGGAAAGGGCGCTTCACCTCGGAACAAATTGCGACCGCCCATTGATCAGTTGTGGACAAACAAATTGGACTGATTCACAGGTGGCTTTATGTCAATAGCTGCTGCTGCTAGTCTGGAGGAGTTGTGTGTGGAAGGCGCAAGGGAGGGGTGCTATGGGGGCAGAAACTAGGCTTGAGACTACAACTGCAAGGACATGCTTTATGTAAATGGGGAGCGCATTGTGAGAGCAAGTGTTTTAGGTACCATCGAATGACTGCCACAGGAGATTCAAGGATTCCTCAAACATGTATGAAAGAATCACAGCAGCGGTTCAGGTACGTTTTGATGAGGGAGAAACATTATTACATGATATAAAGCTCAAACTGCTCCCTACACCTCAGCCTTCCTTAACATTTAGCTTTGAATATTTTTCTATCCTTCAGCAACTGTCCCCTCTGAATTAAATTTAATGTTCAGCTGAAAATAAATCATTATCACAGTTTTCAGACATACCGTGAATAATTTGTAAGATTTATTTCTGACACTTACATGCAGTTATGCTTATGTGAAATTCATGAACACAGACAGGGGATAATACTACAAATTAGTCTGTGTTCTACACTCCACGATTAAAGTGGAAATAAGAGAAGCAGCTCTATATCCACTGTACCTGTTGGGAATCCTGCTGTGCTCTCCTGCCAGTTGGAAACTCTTCCAGGCTGCTTCGGCAGCACATCCTGGTCTGCGGTCTGCGGCAGACCGCATTGTTCTCTCAGTCATCCGTAGATGGCGTACATTCAGATAGAGGTATATGAAGGCTTGGCACACCCTCCTGATGCCAAACAACATAATCTGGCTCCTCTGAATGGGGAGGAGCAAGCTTAACTCTAAAACCCATTGGACGGTCTTGATCCCACAGTGTCACGGATAACAATTTCAGTTAACAGGTGGATGAAATCTGTTTAGCTGACAAAGCTGCATATAATCAAAGTGACAAATTCATTAATTTATGGTCCCAGTCACAGTCCCTTGCCATGGCCTAGTGCTGTGTCTGAATATATGTCCTCTTTCTGAAAGGAAGCCCGAGCAGTAACAATTACATTGAATGAAATTAATTTGCAAATTGCACCAAAAAAGGTAGTAGCTGCAGCTGAGCTGATTTTGACTGTTTTTTTTAGATTTTGGTCAGTGGATCTTGTATCAGCAAGTTGTCAGTATTTGTGGCTGTTTCCCAACAGAAATTAAAACTGTATTCAGTGTATGGCTTTCTGTAAAGTCAAGGCAGGACAGATGATTGAACAAAGGTAGATGATGTTAGAAACATTTTGGAAATGATAAAAAACAACAACAACAAAAAAAAACAATTACCACATACAGGGAAGAACTACTTAAAACTCTATAAAGATGAGGAGGAAAAGTTGTTTGATATTTAACTATTACTGAACAAAATCTGAGAAGGCAGTATGAATAAGCCTTTTACTCATTCTCCAACATCTTTCCAGATAACATGTTGAATTGCCCACTCAAACTATATCTGTACAAAAATTGCTTTTGTGTAACCGTTGGGTGGAAATAATATTAATTTCAAGCCTGTTTTCTGAAACTTTGTTTTGTCAAAGAACATATAACTTCAGTAACTGCTTCAAACAAGCCTGTATAAATGAACACTTCTTATAAATAAGTAACTTATCTATAATGTTCTAAGAATTTTTTGAGTCTCAAAAACAAAAACAAGTGTCAGTAAGACAAGGTTTTTGAAAACTTCCTTGTTAATACAGAAAGATTGCAATTTTTGTTGCTGTGATCAACCATACAGCTCATCTGCCATATTTTCCAGACTAGGTGTCAAACCTGAGTACAAGTAGCACAAGTCCAAAAATGTCTCATGAAGAGGAAATCATATACAAGTCGCTCCAGAGTATAAGGGTACAGTGATAGTATAAAGTGAAAGGGACTACGTGCATGCTGATGAAAGGTTCCAGTGACACCTTGTGTTCAGTTGCCCTAAATTGAATTAATATGAATTAATCTGGCTGACCTAGAATTAAAAACAAAGAAATCTTAATGTTTTACTTTTATTTTTAATCTCATTCCTATACAGCTCAGTCTTTCTACCTGACCCATAAATGAAATAATTATGAAACACACTAACAGGCATACATGAGGGCGCACACAGAATACAGGTCACAGTTGTAAAACCAATAGCAGTTGTAATAGTGCAACCAAACAGCCAGCCTACTGACATTACTATACTGCTTTTACCCCTCTCTGCCATATAGTAAGGTAGTCACAATCTGCTATAGGGCAACTTACTGTGTTGAGCCGTCTTACCAATTTGAAGGTGTGCTGCAACAATTAAATGGTCTGTATGACAAATTTACAGCAAAATCCCATCAGTATCTGGGCAGTTAGGTCCATCATGATGATGATGCAAAAAACAGATTGTCTGCTGAGATGGCACAAAGTATAGGACTGCAGCCAAGGGTATTGTCTTCAGGTGCAATTCTAGTAGAAAATAGAACATGTCATACATCACCTATGTGTTTAGCTTCCCCATAAAGGAAGATGCCCAATACTCATTTTATTGCCCTCTATTTATGCCTGACTAAATTGCACTCCTCATTTAGTTTCATGAGGGTGGCAGGATATTTGGACGGTTTCTAACTTTGAACACCAAAGCCTATTTTGTATTAGTAGACAGCCAGCTGCAGTAGAGAGCAGGGATCAGTTTTATGGCTTAATGGCAGAACTATTTTATGAGGGCTACTATAATATTTAAATTTGTATTGTTGACATGGTATTATTCATATAATTACTTTTACTGGCTTCTTTATTGGTTACACCTGTTAAATTTGTTATTGGTTCAAAAAGTCAATCAGCTGGTTACATGGAAGCACCTGAGTGCACCAATATATGATGTGTGACTTGTTGAAGTATAATCAGAGCATAGAAATCAGGAACACATGTAATTAAACTTAGTTTAAAACTATCAAAGATTGCAAAGGACTGCACTGGAATTTCATAAACAAATGTCTCCAGTTTAGAGACAGTGATGAAAACAAAAAAAATAGAAAATTCAGCAGTGAAGGAAAATGGCTCAAAGTCAGAGGCAGAATTTGGGAAAGATATTTTGAGATACTATAAAAGCAAAAAATTTATGTCATCAAACAAAGATAACTCAAGCTACAGTTTGCATAGGCTCACTGAAAGTGATGAAAACAAATTACAAGCGCTGCTTTTTCCAAGCAGTCTTGATTTCAGTTCAATCAATAGCAGAATTTGGGTAAACAATAAAAACATGTCTCTATGTTGCTTTTGACTAACATTTCAGGCATGTTGTGGTGATGGTGTGAAGGTATAGGGGACATGCTATCATTCTCCCTATACAATTGCTAAATGTCACGGTCTGAATAACTGTGGTTATATTTCTTTATAACCACAGAGTTCCCTTCATCTGATGGTCACTTCTTTTAGTATACAGCACCACATCACATAGCTCAGAGCATTTCAAACTGGTTTCAATAGAGCACATTTTTGTGTTAACCGGGAGATCAAATCAAGAATATGGAGTTGACAAACCTGCCACTACATGATGTTAGCATGTCAATATAAACTAAAATCTCAGGAACACTTCTGACACCTTGATGAACTTGTTCGATATAGGGTAAAAGCCATTTTGAAGGCAGAATGGGTCAAAATTGTGCGTACCTGGAAAGTGGCCGATGACTGTGCACATAATAAACTTCCTATTTAAACCAAGGGCTTTCCTTCTTAATTGCAATAATAACAATGTAATCACTTCATGAAAAGATGTTCAAGGTCGTGAAGCTGCGTTATTTTAGATGTTTTTAAGAGAGATGTTGTTGCAGCTTTGCCAAATAAGAGCTTAGAGGGAAGCTTTGATGTCTTTCTGTAGACTTGAATAATATGTCTCGCTGCATCTGCTCTGAGCTATGAGAAAATGTTTATCAAGATAATGAGCTCCCAAAACTACCTTTTAAATATGTATGGTGCTCTGATTTTTGAATAACACTGTAAATGACTAAAAGTCATGTTGCAATAGAGCATGACAAAGCAAATTGGGTAGTTGTGTGGAGTTGTGCCTTCAGGAGAGAGATACTTACAAGGGCTAAAGACAACAGACTGGAGAGGACTGATGAGATGGGACAAAATTATGCACCATGAGATTATGATAACAGTGAATGAGAAGGGTCGTGTCACAGGTGTAGCCAATCAGAGTGACCCCAAATCGACTGACTCAGATTCTCAGGGAGAGGCTCATCTCTTCAGAAAGGTCAACATGACAGGGCATATAGCACCTGAGCTTCAGAAGGAAAAGCCCCCATAGAATGATTAACAGTGTTGCAGGTATGGTTATCACTAAATGACATAAAACCTCACCTCCTGACTTGTAAATTACCTAATGACTGCTTTGTTCTTCCAAAAATGGCATACTCTGACACTATTTTGATTGAAATTTTTACGTTGCATTGTGTAATGTTTTTAAAGAAGAGTCTGTTTTAAAGAATAGTCAGTTCAATAACATGTGCTTGAATATCATTTTTCAGTGATTCAGTGTATATTGCAATTCAGCAAATAGCTTAACATTTATTCATGTTGAGTTCACTGTTTTTATTGCAGTATATCCACAAAAATGGACCTGGTGTGCATGCTGCTGGAGCTGTGCTGTCAAACCTTTGCCCTTCTCGTCTCGGGACCACCTGCTCTGGTGGAATAATTGGCACATTAAACTATTTAAAAACACCCAGGGCACATTCTCATCAATATGCACTCGGCATTTTTGCTTAGATCAACAGTCACAGCCCAAATCTCAGGATGTGACTCTGTGACAGCATGTGAGGAAGTGAAAGAGTGAGTGTTTGTGTACTGTTGTATGCGTTCTAGCTGCTTGAGGCCTGATTGATGGACAGTATTAAAAAAAAAACAAAAACATCTTCCTCTCATTCAAGCCAGTAAAATTCAGACATAAAAACGTCAGGCTGGAGGAAGCACACTGATGGGAGTGTATGTGTGCGTGTTTGTGTGGCCTTGTATTTGATGCATTGTAAGGGTAATTTTTCCAACAGATACTATTTAATGAGGGCTGCCTGCTCCTTATTTGGCCCAACAGGTTTCTGGTGGCCCTGTTGACTATTTGCAACAAAAAGTGTTTGAGGATTCTGTGATCACGCCCCAATATCTTAATAATTTCAATAATTTGGTCATTTTTCAATTTCCAGAGACAGTTATACCTAAAGACAAGAAGCTGCCAAATAACTATGCACACCTTAATACAGGGTGTTGACCTCTGTAGGCCACGCCCTCTCTCATTACACAGACACCTGTTATGCTTAAATCCTTTATGCATTCAGGTTTATCCAGCCTGGAATTAGAAAATATGCATAAAAAAGATTGCATGACCAAAATACTAACTTTATAATAGTGCACACAGAGTATATTTGCAGGGTATGGAAATAGCAGCTGCACTCAAAACAGGTGCATTATCTCTCTCTTGAACACTTATAGATGCAGCAGTCAGCAGTGCACCACCCCTCGTTTCTTTACTATTTAGAGCAAGTGAACAAATGCCTCTAATACAGTATTTCCCAACTCTGGTTCTCAAGACACACTGCCCTACATGTTTTAGTTATTTCTTTGCTTCAGCACCTGATATCAAATGATGATGATGATAATTAATAGGCGTATGTTCAACTGCAAACATCTGAATCAGTTGTGGTAACGTAAGGAAACATCTAAAACAAGCAGGACTGTGGGCCTTGAGGACCAGGGTCAGGCGTCACTGTCTTAGTCTGAAACAATCATAAAATGCTTAAATAATTAAATCAATTAAAATATATATGATGACACATGATTCCTACTGTAACAAGAAGAAGAAACAGACAAGGAAGACAGCTACATTGTACACAGACACAGCTTGTGACTGTCACAAATTATATAATTTTCATATTTAACTTATTAATGTGACAGCCCCATAAACTCCACCAACTTCTTTTGACAATGTTTTAACTTGAATACCCAGTGCCTTGCTATTTATGTTCATCATAAACCCAAAATGGTAAGGGCTCAGTTGACCCATACAATGAAAGCAGGCCAGCCAATTAAAACTAAAACACAAAAGTGTAGTCTATCTGCCTGGCTCACAAGAGTGCGTGGGAATTCTTGCATGTTATAACTAAAGGGCAACAGCTTTGGGCTCCAAGAGCTTTCTGGGAGAATCTCACACTCTACAATTTGTGTCACATGAGCACAAGCATGGAACACTCCAATAGACTTCACAATGTACAAATTTCTCTATACCGTGCAATAAATGTCATGTTCTAAACTGTGTGGTTCAGCATCAGTAGTTATAGTGTAGTCCTACTTCTGCGTAAATATTTGCTGAACTGCATACAATAGATGGAGACAGTGAGGTGTCAAAATGTGGCCTTCTGAATGCCTAATTTGTTTTGAGATATAACACCTATAAAACTGTTCAAGGAGATTGACTGGGAGTAGTCCTTTTCAAGTTCAGCCACAAATTCACTATGGTATTGAGATCTTGACTTTGTCTAGGTCACTCCAGAGCATCCATCTTGTTATGGTGAAACCACTTCTCTGTAGCGTCAGCCTGATGCTTCAATTTGTTGTCTGCTGGAAAATAAATATTCTCCAAAGCCATACTTATCTTTCAGACACTAACAAACATTCCTCCAGAATTTTCTGACATTTTGCTGCATTTATTTTATTCTAAATTTGCATGCCTTCTAGGACCTAGTGCAAAGAAGCATCCCCACAACATAATTATGCCACCACAAACACATTGGGGATGTGTTTGTGGTGATGTGTCTGCCAAATATCTGATGGCCAAAAATCTCAATTTTGGTCTCATCAGATCAAAGAACTTTCTTCGACTTGACCACAGAGTCTTTCTATGAGTCTTCTTCAACACTGACTGGTGAAAATATGGGTAATAGTTGTTTGCAACAACAACTATTACCCAGATAGTTGTGAGGATTTGGTCAGTTTTATGTTTCCATTTTCCCTCGCCGCTCACCTCGAGGGAAAATAGAAACATAAAACTGACTGAATATTCTGTTTGTCAGAGAGAATTGTTGGCATGTATGACCTGATCAAGGCAGATTTGCTCATGGGTCATATTTTCATTTCTTAATGGTGGACTTAACGGAACTTCAGGGGATAGTTTGTGTGTTAGAGATGTTTTTGTTTCCATCCCGTAACCTATGCTCTCAGTAATCTCTTCTCTGATTTGTTGAACTTTTCTTTAGTGTTTATGCTGCAATGATAGACAGGAATACTTATTTAGCAGATAATGGACCTTCCAGACATGGGTGTCTTTATTTCACTGGAGACACAATCACTGCACTGAGGTGATTTCCATTTCACTCCTTTTGAGACTACTATCACCAATTAGTTGGACCTCTGTTGAATTAGGTCATTTAAAGGGGATGAGAATTTATGCAATCGTATTACTTATTTTTGTCATTTGTAAAATTCATTTTTGAGTTTTGACAATACATAGTGGAAGAATTGTCTGACAGTTTTGTAAAAGCAACAAAAAAGGGTAAAATGTTCAAGTTGGTGAATACTTTTTATGCCCACTGTATTATACTTCTTTTCTAAAGAGACAGTTGACTCAGCCTAGTTAATTAGATAATTGCAGTCAATTATGCTAAATAATATTATCCTAATGTTGCTATATTAGAAGCGGTTACATTCTTCAGGTTAACCTGCCATTAGAATGTCCTAAATTTTACAGACTGATCATTCATTTCAAGCCATACAAGAAGAAGGATAAGGGCTCTGGAACAGTTTTTGTGAGCGGAGAATATGCGGAGATGAGGCCATTACTACGGTTGTTCTGAATTCTGGATGATGCATGTGCTGTGACAGATTGCTCCATGTCTCAGCCCATGGGGAAGCTGTTTTGCTCCCCAGTTCCAACTGACCACAGTGAAATCTCCTTGGACTCTCTGCAGGGATTATAAATGGTCTCCTGATGCTGTGCTGGAGTTTGCATTATTGAATTTCATTATCACCAGGAATAAACAGCAAATTAAGAGGACAACATAGTATATTGCAGAACAACTTACTGAACTTGAGCCTCTATTTGCATGATAGCTTTTAAGAAACCCAAAAAAGAATTAATATTTAAATTTCTAAATTATCATTATTTACAAATCGTCATTTTAAATGTCTTCTGTTTTGATCGTCCCCTTTACTTGCACATTTTTTTATTAATGATCACTGTCCTATTTTGCTTGTTAGGCATTCTTTGTTCATTTATTTTCTTTACTTTATCAATAAATAACAAATACCATGTGTGGACTGTGGAGAAAAACAATTAATTTACAACGTAGCTCATATGAATGGGTGAATAGGTGAATGTAGTGTAAAGTGCTTTGGAGTCCTCTGGACTAAGTAAAGCACTATGCAAATACATACACACACTATTTACCATTTCACTCGAGTCTTTTTAGCAAAAATGCTAAAAACTCTGAGGTCCTTTATATTAGGGATAAGCCCTTAACGTCAGTCCTTAAGGGCTTGTGTCCTGTCTGGTTTAATTTGCTCCCTGGATCAACACACCTGGATTAAATGATGGCTAGTTAGCAGACTCTCTGCACAACACTGACATGCTGAAGAGGTAGTAACTACCAGCAATTACATATAATACATTTTCTCTTTTACTAACCCACAAAGCAGATTGAAGACTTTTAAAGTAACAGAAGTGACATTTACATTTCTACTTCTTATTTCAGAGGATTACCTCCAAAGCGTTATGGTTTTTCTCTGACATTTACTGACGTACTATATGCTTTCAAATAAGCTTACATTTAGGCTCATTTTTCCATGCATTACTTTTATTTGAACCTCATTTGCATAAACAGCTCTCCAGTCACTTTCAAAGCAAGCCCAGAAGTTGGTTTTGTAAAAATATTGAAACTCACTCTTATCTCCATAGAAATTTAATTATAATCTGTCACGACTTTTACATAATGTGTTTTGAGTCAGACTGTTCAGCTCCTGAGGGCACCTATACACACCTCGCCTTGCATTGTGAGAAACAAAGAGAGTCTTCACAACATCACAACTTTCAAGTTTAATCAAAAAAGAAATTGTCAAAGAATTAAAAGAAGCACAGCAGTTTGAAGATTTCAAATGAGAATTGATGTTTTTGGACTTCACCACAGAATAGAGGCTTATATTTAGTTGAAATCCACTAATATATTTTCATCAAACATTATAGGGAAAACCACAATTTCCCATGTCTGGGAATGCAAAAAGAGGTGTTTTTTTTTCTTTTCTTCTTCTTCTGTTCTTATGTTATTTTCCTGATAATTCCTGCCCAAATCTCCTATCACATCATCTTGTTGCCCTCCAGCAAGAAATAGTGAAGATTTTCTGGCCCAATTTTGATCAGGAAATAAGTGCAGGGATTCTTTCACATCAGTTCACAATCACACAAGGTCACACACAGACACACATTCACAAAAACACACAAAGCTTTCTGCCAATGTATACTTCCTGGATTGTGGTTTGGTGCCATCACTACTCTTGGCACTGAGACTGGGCCAGGCAATTCCACGCTGCCCACAGGCTTTCACAAACACAAACATAAAATGCACTCACTGACTTTCCATCCAACGTTTTTTGCTCTGTACTATGTTGTAAAGCCTGACTGTCTCCACTGAGAGGGGAAAATAAATTTACAGCATGATCATGAGAAAGATAGTAAAGAAGATTTATGACACTATGAGGAACATGCTACTGAGGCATAAGGGAAATGTAACAGTGACATATGGGTGTTTGACATTTCTCCTAGTTATTCTGTATGTAACACCCCCCAGAGAAGATGCAGATAAAATTAGTATGACGACAAAAGGTACGCACAAAATAGTACTGCTATACAGTATCATGATGATTTCTCTGGTGGATTCCAACAGCAAAAATGTTCAATAAAATTGGATCTGAATTGTTTACTTCAAGAGATGCAGAGGAAAACATTAACAAAGGGAAGAATCAGGATGGTTTAATCAAACACTGATTGTTTCTTCAGTCGTGAGGGTTAGATTTTTGCAAGTGTTTGTCAGATCACAGAATGATGAATTCCAACTCAGTGGGGAAATAAGGCCAGTGCGGTGGCTGTTGTGCCTCAGGCAGTAGTGCATGAAACATGTAATGACACTTTATCTATCTTTTATATTTTATCACAGATAATAAAACCATTGCTTCTTCAAACTTCTGATGTCTTAAGGTCCTTATTTCAGTAGCCCAGGCTTATCAAGCTCGTCGGTGTAATGCAGCAGCAAATACACATGTCAGGTTTTATATAAACGTGGATTATGGGAGGTACCACTGAACAATCAAACTGGTTGAAATAGTTGATGTATATATATATATATATATATATATATATATATATATATATATATATATGTATATATTTCTTATTGAATATATTAACACTTGTATTAAATATATCTTGGGACACTATTTAGACATTGTAGCAGTTTAACAGTTGCAGAAATATGTACTTATACTTAAATTTGCAAAAAGACTTAAGACTTATTTATTTATTTTGTTTGCTTTTAAGACTCCATTAGCTTTCATCTTCGGCCCTAACAAAGTAAAAACAATTGAAATAGTCTTCGGCAAATAAGGCTAGGGCTAAAAATGAGGGGCAGGGATGATAAGGGTTTCAGTCTGAATCATGGCAATGGCTTCAACAGGTCAGTAATGCCTTTGCTACCAGCCACCTTCTGCTGGCTCAGATGCAGTTAAACAGATTAGGCTCAACAATAAAACTTAACTGCTCATTGTGTAGGTGTTCTTCACGCTGCCAAAAGAGCTCTGACTCATCAGAGCATGCTCAAATCCTAAGTGGAGGTGTCCTCTGGTGTCTGCTAACCGGACATTACAAAGCATTCCTTTGGGTGTTATGGGTTGTTTTTGTTTGTGTGGTTTGCTTCCCACAGAAGATCCATTCGGCTGATTCTCAAGTATCCATGGCCTTCGTATTTTAGATGTGACTCTGTTCCATCACACCTGAACAGAGTCAGGTCTGCTGTTCCAGTAATTACTGTGAATTCAAGTAATTGCAGCCACCAAACGCTGAAGAAGCCTGTTAATCACTCACTCATTACGGTCAAGTGTTTGGAAGCAAAGAGACATCTAAAGCATCTAAAACTTGAAGACTAGGTTTGGGAAGCATTGATACTGTGTGTTTGGAGATACTGTTTTAACCATTATGAAGCAGGATTTGCAGAGCCCATAACTACCATTTGGGGTGATTTCAGGGAGTTAAAGTCAATTAATGAGATGACAAGAGTCAAAAGATACATCCATGCAAATGCTCTTGGCTTTTTCAGCACTACATTTCCTTATAACAAGATGGAATTACTTGTCTAAGGTTTAAAGTCTAAACTTCATCAATATAAACTGAGTTTTTTGTTTACCTCAAACAAAAACTGCAGACAGTATTGATGTTACCTGCATGTATATATATATTTTTGTAAATTATTTGGTTGTTTTGAAATGTGTTTCAAGCTTAAAACCCAACACATTTGTTTAATTTATATTGGTTGTAAATAAACACTCATTTTATTTGCCTGCTTTCTTTGATAAGACGTGAACATGCAAAGCGTCTATTTTTATATGCACTGTTTTAAATATTATTCTTCCCTACAGTATGTATGGTGGTTCTATCATCTGACTGACATCATCTTTTGCCATTGTCTTCTGCAGGATGATTCCATCCACCACCAATGATTTTCTTGTCCGGGACCTTGCTGCAGGACGCAGCTATGATCTTTGTGTCCTGGCTGTATTTGATGACATCATCACATCACTGACTGCAACGCGACCTTTGGGCTGCCTCTCATTCACTACAGACACTGAGTTCAGTCAGTGTCAAGCACTTCATAGCCACTTCTTGGGTGGCACTATGATCATCATCATTGGAGGAATTATAGTTGCATCTGTGCTGGTTTTCATCATTATTTTAATGATACGATACAAGGTTTACAGTCATCAAGGCACTGGCCATGGAAAAGCAACCATTGCAGGGACAGTGCCAAGGCCGCAGAGCAACGGACAAGGAGGCAGCCAGGTTCAAGTCCTTCCTCACTCTGCCTCAAAGATGACAGTCAGTCAGGACGAACAGGTGCTGTTGCAATCTAGGGCTATGTCACCTAGCAACACTACGAAAGACACTGCGGCATTGGTCGAGGAGGAGAGCAGCGAACAGAGCGTCATGGCAAAGACGGACTCTTTGGCTAATGAGGAGTTGCTCTCCCCAACCAAGGCCCGCTTCTCTTCCAGGGTTTCCATTGAGATGAAAATCAGACCACCATCTGTCACCAAAGATCCCTCATCTCCCATGGAACTAGCAGGTAGTAGAACCAGAGGAAGACAGAAAGATAAAACTAAATAGACATAGAAAGTACCAACCAACAGAGCATATAGAAGAAAGTGCTTAAAAGGAGTGAAAGAAAAAAAAAGTTGAGAGAGTAAAGGTGGGTGGGAAAATACAAAGAAGGGACACAAATAACGTCAAACAGAGAGCGATGTGGGAAGACAAATAGACATTGTGCAATTCAGACAGTGAAATTGAGCAAGATAATAACAGAGAAAAATGCAAGAAACTGGGTGAATGTGAGTGAGAATGGAAATGAGAGACACCATCCTTGTGCATGCACTAAATATGAGACAGAAGGTGAGACAACCTTTTGTTTTTAGTGCTACAGTTGGATTTTAAGTCCTACTTAACACATTCTCTTTGAAATGCCACTCTATTCAAGAAAGATTACCTTAACATTTAAAGTTAATCTCATTACAGAAAAAGATCTGTGATGAGTCTTCTCCAAGCTTTGTCATCTTAGTTTTGCTAACTTGCTTTTTGGATTTTGTTTATTGACTCCTAAGGGAGAAAGATAATTCTATATATTCTTAAGCTGCTACATGTATGATATTGTTGAATTTACTTCACTTACTCAAGTTACATGTATATGATAATGTGATGTTTTTGCCACAAGCAGTACTTGGCAGTTCGTCAGACAATACTAATACTATAGTCAGATGAAGCAGAAATTACTGAGATCAGTCTGAAGGAAAGCAAAAGTCTGCATGTCAGACAATTCATTTTAGGACAGGTCTTAGATGCTTTTGGACTGTCTCTACGTAATTGTGCAAAGAAATAGGGGCTAAAATCAACCTTCCTTGGTCACATCTCCAAGCTAACATGCATGATAGTGACAGCAGAAAACTTGCCCAGTTGTTTCCAAAAACAAATGGCAAATAGCCGCTCTCAGAGCAGCAACTAATCTAGCTTCTGTTAAGATGGCAGCCAGATGCTACCTTTAAGATCTCTTTTGTGATCACAGTCTTGCAAATTTAATGGTCATCCGGCTGACTGCTAAAGTCAAGTACACAACAACATTTGACTTGGCAGTATTGTCACAAATATGCCTCTCCTACAGAAAGAGCCTTGCTTTGTTCAACTTTTCCGGAAACCAGCTACAGTTGAATATAACTCGGTAACTCGAAGGCATTTAAAAGAAAACAGTTTGTTTTGGACATGTATTAAAAAAATGAAAACCACAGCTGCAAACCACAAAACCTTCAGTTAAATTATACAGCACTGTTTGTCAAAGTTTGTATCTAGTGATTTATAATTGAAATTCTGAACTAAAGAAATGTAACTAGAAAAATTCACAAAAGATTTATATGACCTTGGACAGTGGGACCATGATAGAAAATGAAAACATGCCTCTCTGGCACCTATAAATGTGTTGTTACCAAAAAACAAATTGAAGATGGTTCAGTTATTGTAGATGTCAACACAATACTCAGAATAATACTGATTCAGTCTGCTATTCACTCATAAGAATTTGATACAGACAAAGTGGTGTAGTTCATTTTTTTTATTTTTGGTAATTTCACAAATAACAGTTACTGAAAAACAAAATTTTACAATACAAAAAAAATATATATAAGACGAATAAGGGAGACTGTTAATAGATAAATGTGCTTTCACCATTTTGTGGCATGTGTAATAATGTGGAAGACAGTTAATTGTTTAGGAGTCATTGATAAACACCATAAAAATAACAAGACAGAAAAGGTCATTGCTAAAGGTGCTGGTCATTCACAGAGTTCTGTATCCAAGTTTATCACTGAAAGTTAAGTGGAAGGAAAAAATGTTGCAGAAAAAAATGAAGTTTACAGCAGGAATGGCTAGAACCTTAAGAGAATTGTGAAAGAAAGAACTTTTAAGAGTTTGGTGGAGATTCACAATCCAGGTTACAGGCTATAACTGCTGCATTTTCTGTGTTAAGGTAATCCTGAATTACAAACAGCATCAAACAAACAGCAAATCATGATCATAAGGTATATTTCTTTTGTAGCAGACAACATTCCAAACTAACAGTTATTTATGTAATAATTTAATTTAAAGGAAAAACTGTTGGCTGCAGCCTTTGTATTACGTAATCAGGCCCACTTCCCCTGATTCTCACTGCTCAAGTGACCTCATATACTCTCAAAGTTCATTTGAAATGCTAACGAGTGTTATAATAATATAAATTCACGTGAGTGTCTGAAATCTTTTTGGGGCATATGCTCTGCGTACTAAACCTACACCAAAGCATTTCTCCCTCTACTCTAATCCTTTCAGGAAAGCGGGGGGTTTAATGGGATGAATAAATGGAGACACCTTTTCACATGAGTGGCTTAAACAGCTGAGTTGAAATACTTTATCAGTTGTTGATATGTCATTCAATTGGCCTCTGTGAATGAATTTATGAGAGTCGATACCGAGCCTCATGGTGATAGTGGCAAGAGAACAAGAGACATGTGCAGCATGAAGAAGCTTAGCCTGAGGGTTCAGGGAAAGGTTTCACTGCTATGAACTTTGCTGATTTTGCAGTAGTTCCACTGTATATAACTCAATTAAATTCACTCAACATCAGAGGTGGTAAGCGTTGTAGAAAGGTGGAATTACAAACATGTTTGACTCCCTCAGGTGTCCAAGAGACTACAGTGGAGAGTAACTGACTTGCAGGGTTTTTGGTGATGTGTGATATGTACAGACACCAAAAACTTAATTGGTGCACAAAGACTGAAAGCAAAAGTAAGGTTGCAAATAAGAAAAGTCGGGATAACCTAATTATAGCTGGGAATCATAGATATTATTATGATTATTGATATGAACTTACATATTACATATACTGGCCCTGTTGACTTTTCTGTTCTTTGATTTCCCCTAACTAAAAGAATTTCAAAAGTCAGAGAGTCTCCAAAAACAGGACAGGCAGCAAGCCAATTACAGTAGTTTTCATCTTGAGGCATTAGTCTGGAACAAAAAGCGCTGGCCTTTTTGTGGTCTTTGTTTCCTTCCTTTGATTCCAGCATCACTGGCACTTAGAGGGCAACCTACAGCGAGGGACAATACTCCTGTGGGGGTGCACAGGCTCTTTGGGTTTCTCTGGGTGTAACTGTGTTTGTGATGTGTTGCTCGGGTTGCTGCAATGCAGAGAACGGCAACATTGATCTGATCAGAGAAAGAGCTGCAGTGAGTCAGGAAGCCTGAGGAAAAGAACAATTGACAGATAAATAGAGACACCCATCTGTCAAACACACACATACACGCCAACACACACACACACTCAAGCTACTTCCAAGAGTACATTTCTATGTATGAATATGAATTGTTACATTTGTTGGTCATATGTTATTTTTAAAAGTCATGTTCAACCTACTGCTATCTCGGAAGAAAATGAAGAAATCTGTCCTCCTTAAGCTTTTTGTTCACATACAAGGAGAGTTGCAGATTCTAATGGCTCCTCTGATAAAACAAGTTAGTTATTTTTTACTGAAATTGATCAGGCTTAACATTATGATCACCTGTTTGATAGTGTATTGGTTTCTGCATTGCCGGCGCATATCAAGGTATAGACTTCCTTTAACCACTGATGGCATGCTCGGAAATCTGCACAACGTTTGCCACAAATGTGTCGTGCTCTTGGTTTCCTGTGTGATGGAGATGTGTGGGTAGGTGAAGATACACGGCAAGAAAGAAGGGTCTCTTGAATGAACTTTACTTATTCCAGCAACAGATGAGTTACAATGCCAACTGAGTTGTTCTAACGTAAGAACTGTGTGGTTTCCAGCCTCTAGCTCTGTCACAGACATCATTTAGCCATGTCCGGGCAGTGAGAGACGTAACCAACAACAGAGCATGAACAACAAATCTCGTGGTACTAGTCTTGTTTCCAGAGCTGTGTTGCATTCACTGATCTAACTTTGGCTCGGAAAACTAAAATGAAATATACAAAACCAAGCTTACAGTCTAATAAAGTTTAACCTTCCTTACAAATCTTTTAATTACAAAGCAGGGCTTTCATGTATCAACCTTGTTTGTCCAGCAAATCTCACATATTCTGGTTTGGATTAAGACCTGGGGAATTTGAAAGCCAAGTCGACACTTGGCTCCTTCAGCAGTGGTTAGGAGTCTGCATTGACGCAGCCACCTGATTAAATTATAAAATAGAGGAGCAAAGAGGAGTGAAAAATAAATAATTACCTGGTATAAGACCTCCAACAACAATTCATATATCTAAAAAAATTACCATTTGTGTGTATTAATATATTATCTAGATAATTAGTTGGATTATTAGTAGATTTGAATTATTAGAAACTTTGGCCCTGTAGGCCCAAACCCAGCACATTCTGACAAATGATGTATTCTGATACCCTTAAGACTGACACTCGTCTGTGTCAGCCCTTGTACAATTGGCCAACATCCTTGAACATTTTGCTTGCTTAACGTATCAATTCTGAGGATAAATTGCCACCTTACTGCTTTGTATATTTTAACCAACAATTTAACTATTTTAGCTGACCGTTGTCATGTCATACTGCTTAATAGAGCAATTAACATGTTTAAATATGAGTGGTATTGTAAATTATTGTTGTACTAACATTTGATTATCCAGAAAGGAAGCTGAATGCTGCTGTAACTAACATTATACAGACTTTTTAAGCGTAGATGTAGATGCTGATGACGTGGGCAGGATCTTCTGTAGGAGTCAGTATTCCAAAATAGTTTTGAATGCTAAATGTTTTCTTTTGTTCACATTCATTTTAAAAGATTCTACCTTAACACATCAACTCAAAGACCACCTCTCTGAAGTCCCAGTCAAAATGCAAGCTACAGACAATATGTTTGTCTCATGTCAAAAGCAGAATTGTTATGGAAGAGAACACTTTGTCAAACAAAGAAGGCAAGTTATATCTTGCACTCCAGCACTGACAGGAGGGTAAGGTATAACTCTGTAGCTTATTGCTTACATTTAGATTTTTTTCTCCCACCAACTCTGCTGGTAGGTCCAAATAGTAAAACCATTTTAACTTCCTTGGGCCAATGCAGATGTTGCCACAAGGTCAGATGTTATTGAAAAACAGCATAACACAAAGATGTGAGTGAGTCTGTGTGAAGTGCAATTGTGTGTTCTTCCCCTGGCCCCTCCATGACCCTGTAGCCTGTCTGTTCTCCCTGTATTTTAATCTATCATCTCTCCCCTCATTGTCATCCCATATGCCCGACCTCATTCTTCACTGCCACCTGTCTCTGTAAATTCTGCTCTCCCATTGCCAATGTCTTCTCCCCCTCGTTTCTTTCCCAAGCACTTGTCTTTGCTTTCTCTGCCTCTGCCTTTTCGGTTTTGACTTTTTGATTTCCCCAATATTCCCCCACATTTTTTTCCCACTGTTCACTTGCATTCAAACCATTGTTTTTCACTGCTACTTGCTATTTATTTCAATGTCTCTGAGCTGTTTCCCTCTCCACTTCTCTTGTATCTCTCAATGTTTGATGCCTCTAGTAGCAGATGGCAGAAGGCCTCACAGTGTCGAATGGAGAAACTTTAAGATCTGATAGGTCTTTTGACCTCAGGAAGATATGGCACCAACACGACCCTCAAAGAGTAATGACCTTTGCACCATAGATGTTTTTGTTTCCCCTGTATTCCCACATTGCCCTCTGTGTACCTAGTTCGCTGCTCCCACCCTGCACTTGAGGCTGCACTTGCAGCTTGCTGCCGTCCCACCCTTTTCCTTTTTTGTTTTAGTCAGGTCTGATAGGATCTGCTTTTCTTCTGCCTTTTCTATCCACTCACAAATCATTGCACACTGCAGTCACTTCCTCTTTTAATTCACTGTCATTGTGTGATGGATGATTAAACAGAAGATGTTTCAGAATGAGACGTTGTTCACTTAAAAAAAATTTACTGTGCCATAACTGGAACAGAAAACAATTCCCCTGACAAAGCACCTTATAAAACAGTTTAAGGAAAGTTTTCAGTTTCCATCACACATTCTTTTATTCTTGTATTGATCTCAGATAGCAGACAGCATCCTATAATTTTCATGAAAAGAAACAAATTGTTCCCATTAAAAGTAAGAGTTTGATGAGTCATAAAGAAAAAAAAGTAGTTTTATAAAACCAAGCATGTACATTCAGTGCGACACAGACTTTGGCCTTTGAAAATGTAGACAGGATGTCCTTTAAAATAGCTAACATTCAAAACACTGAACTGTCAGCTTTGTCTTTTTCAAATTTATTGCTTTAAGCAATGTTTGAGGAATTTAGCAGAGCAGGTGGAAAAGTAGTGTTGCTATATTATCTTAGCTCTCTTCCACAAGAACAACTCGGTGACCTTTTTGCTCACATTCCATTAAATAGACATAAACAGTGGGAAATAAATTAATTTTAGTACATAAACACTTATTCTGTCCAAAATGTTGGTTTACTGATCTTGCAGATTTTTATTCCTTTCTGTTACTGCTGTTGTTTTACCCTGAACCCCTTGTTTATCTTACCCACGTTCAGACCCAATGTGATTTTTTTTTTCATTGCATTTTAAAACAAATTCAATACTTTTACTCTGATTGTAACCTTCTGAGTTATACCATTCAACACTTTAAACATCTACTTACAAACCTTGTCTCACTCCTGTTTTCTAGAACCCTGAAGTTGCTATTCTGGCAGATGTGGGAAAACAAACATCACCAGACAGAAGAAGGTGGTGAAAACTCTCAAGATAAAAAGGCCCTGAAGCCCATCTCCCTGCATCTCCCGTTTCCTGCATCTATTTCTTTCTTTCTATGAATATCATGGTGTTATAGACCTTTACAGTCCGATTTGCTTTCAAGTGCTTTTACTAGTTATTGCATCTGGATTGGACTACCGGTCAAGACACGGTGATGATGGGATCATCAGAATTACTTGTAATCTAAGGGCATTTTTCGATCGGTATCAGCGGGGAAAGTGGAACGCTGAGGGGAAGAAAATCAGCTGAAAAACAACACGGGCCTATGATAATTTCTAACAATAAAGAGGATAGAAAATATAAAGTAACAACCACTATCAGAAGCAGCATCACTGCAGACTGAGTGGATGGTACAAAGACAGAAAATAAATTCATCATCATTAAACAGAACATGGGTTTAATGGTAAACATACACTGGCAGGCTGTACATTTCAAGTCTGATGTTTTATATAAACACACCCTAACCTGACACACATGGGACATATGCAGATGATGACTCCATGAAGCTCTATTTTATTAATCAATACTGAATAACACAGTTCTGTTAAATGTCGATAAACTAAGCTGTTCCACTGGCTCCTGAGCTGGAAGTGGATCTGTACCGTGACTGGGCCATGCTATCTCCTAATTAGAATCCATCCTCTGGAAATGACAAAGTAGACACAAACTGATCAAGACTCCTATGGAGAGAATGGGACAAATCTGGACACACTGGAGCCTTTCTCTGGAAATCTATGTTGAATCAATGAGGGATGGTCTGTGTTAAACTACACAGTTCTCAGTGTGCTACTGCTCAAGTCCTGTATGCATCGTTTATCACTGGACAGGGTAAAGACCTTAAGGACTGTGATCGACTTCTCTCACATCTCTTCAGAAGCCTCTAAGCAGGTGAGTAGTCAATTGTTTATGCAATTAACCTAACCAAAAGAGCAATCAAAGTATCCACATCGAAATAGCCAGCTCCAGTAATTAGTGTAACATATGACACATCAGCACCCACCGTGGGCATTCACCAGTATTGGGTCTTGTCTGATAGTTTTGAAAATATTTAGATTCTGCAATCTCTCCTCTTTGTAAACTAATGAGGGCAACAGTTTAACAAACCTCTTTCTAATTGCTGTCAGCTAGGAAATTAGAGAACCACCTCGGCTAAACAATCTGTTTCATTAGGATTTCCCGGCGACAATGTCACCACAGGCAATAGGAATTGCAACCCCACTCCAGTCTGCTGCTTGCTCTGAGTGTCTAAGCAGCTTAATTCCTCATGCACCTCTCTTCCATTTCGCTGTCCGATTTCTTCTTTTATCCTGCCTACCTGAGGCAGTGATTGAACACTGGTGGAAAATTTAATATGCTGGAAGAAGATATGGTTTTAAGCAAAGTAGAGCCTAAAGGGGAGTTCTGTACAAGAGAGGGTCATTGATATCTATTTAGCCAGATTTAACAAAGGTGGGTGACACGTTCTGCAGAATACAGTGTTTCTACTTTAGGTTACAGATGCACATTAACTTTCAATTTGAAATTACTTTAATTTTAGATAATCGACAGCATATTGAGTGCTTTTCTTTTTTCTTACTGGGCGGTCACCTCTTGATATTCATTAGACATTAAATCATAAATGCTTGGAAGTGTCGGTTTAGAAAATGGAAAACAAGTGAATTGTGAAGTGAGGTTTAAACGGCCCACGCCTCTCCATTTTTCATCGAATTAAAGAACTCCTCTCAAACAATTTACAGTGGAGAATTGCCAGTTGCCATGTTGTGTCACTAGCACCCCTGTAGTTTTAATGGGTATTAATATAACAATTTCTGTATTCTCTGCTGGGCATAGAAGAGAAGATTTTTTCAACCGCCATCTTCTCTATTTATGATTTTACAATGTCCTCTTATCGGCTCATACTCTGATTCATCTAATACAATTACTGAACATACGAATGCAAAGGTATGCAAAGATGACCTAGAAATCTAGCGCCAGTTCTGTCTGGAGGAATGAGCCAAAGTATGAGTAAACTACTGTGAGAAATTTGTGGAAAGACGCCAAAAAAGCTTAAGCAGTTCAAAGGCAATTCCACAAAATACTAAGAAAGTGTAAATGGCCAGCTGGAAGTAATAAAAAACAATCTGGAAAATTCACAAATCTTTTCAATAATTGCATCAGAACGTTGGTCTCTTTCAATGTTAGAAGTGAAATATGTTGTCTTTTTTTCCTGTTCAGCTCCTTCAGATCACTGGTGAGGAGGGGCTTGTTATTAGTGAAGCTCTTCAGTATTCTGGTGGGGATGGTGTTGTCCACACAGAAGTTCATAAAGTCAGAACTGAAAGAAGCTTGCTATATTTTGCACGCAGTCTGATGAAGATGATGAATGACTGATACGGGTCATTACTGCCTCCCTGACATTGTTCATTGCTGTAACCTCCCACTTTACTCCTTTCAATGAGATCTGGGGTTTCATTCCATGAGGAAGTGTTTATTCCTTCTGACTGAAGTGCTTATTTGCAATTATTTTATCTTTAAGCTTCCCATCACAAAAAGAAGTGATCTGATTACCAGTTAACTAATGAAGTGTAAGCAGGCCCATGTTTTTTAATTTGACAGCAGCCATCTGTGACCATTGTACAGATGCAAGTGCCGCTCCTCTGCTGCCACTTTGCTGTATTTAAAGATAAAATGCAAGAGCGAGATCTCAGTCCAACCATACAAATTAATGGACCATGCTGTGACTTCAGTTTAAGATGCATGTCCCATCTGGTAACTGATGTGGCATAGACATGACTAGATGTGGACGGGCACATGTTAGTGCATTTGTATTAAAAGTGTTTGAGATTGCTGTCAAACACACTCATGTTAGAAATGACACTTTGTATCAGCTTCAGTGACAGATGGTAAAGTCATTTCAGTCAACTTTCTTACTGAGTAGTTATAAATGATTTAGCTGTCAGAAATCAATCAATCATCAATCAAATCAGGGGATGATGGATGTAGAGTCAGAAATCAAGAATTCTGTCTGTGTGAAGAGCAGAAATTAAATATAAAATGGGCCATGTATGAAAGGGAAGTGTCAAGGTCTGAAATCTGGGAAATTATCAGCAAGTAAAAGTAGCATAATGAGCAGAGAAAGAGTCTAAATGGAGGTAGATTATTACAAAATTTATTTTAGCACAATGACACTTGCACCGGTATTTAATAAAAAAAAATTATGTAAAGAATTTTACTTAGAAACAACAGATTGTTTGACTTTAACATACACATTGTTGGGTCATATTCTTTTTCTTTCTTACTGCATAGTAAAATGTTAGACCAAACATGCTCCAACAGCTGTGATTCCATGTATTTGTTTGTTCATTGTAGTTGATCTGATTAGGCCATGCTTCAGGCATTAACAACAGACATGGCATTTAATTGAATTCTGTTTTCTAAAATTACTCTTAAAGAAATATGTGCATAGGGAACAGTAACAGAGAGATAATTAAAAATGAGGATTTTTGTTCAGTATGATTGCCAAGTTGTTTTTGAATATATGTGGAAACCTAAAATGTGTATCTACTGTGTTTAAAACTACTGATGTTTTATTAATGACATGAACTGAACTGCATGGGAAGGCAATGGCCATGCTAGTGTTGTACGTCTCAATCAGCTTGAATTACAAGAAGAAGAAAAAAACAATAGTTTCAGCGTTTAGATAGGAAAGGTAAGGAATGAAATGGGAGGAGGTGGGATATGAAGAGAAGTGTGAAGATGACAGCCAAGGGAAGATGAGGAGGAGAGGTGGAAGAAATAGGAACAGAGGGGGAAACAGAAGGAGAACAGTGAGTGGGATGCGTGGAGAATTGCTCAGTGTGTATCGAGCTCCAGCTGTATTGTACTGTGAGGTGCCTTTGGTTCCTCTGAGAGAAAACATGGTACTATGAATAATAGATGACAATGGATGCACACATGGCATGTTTATTTTTGAAAGTGTTTATTTTGAGACCCTCTTTCCTCTCCTAAATGTCTAAAAAAGATCTTGCCAGCTCAGAAAAACAGATATGCAGATAGATACAGTTTTATATTCCAATCTGTTGATGAGGTGGCGATGAAATGTGGGTTTGAACGATAGGAGACAGTATTCTGAATATTAACCCTTTGAGTAATTTATAATAACATGCAACCCCATCACAAGAATCATTTTAGTTTTGATTGCACATGGATTGATTATGGAATATATAATTCATGGTAAAATTGAATAATTTCTTCGTAAATTGTCAATGCAACTTTTTTATATCTTGAAAAAGATATAAAATTCTGACCAGTATTATCTTAGTTCTGAAGTTGTGAAATTTAATTAAAGTATTAACACAATTAAAAATGTTTGCTTACCAGTGATGACAAAGTCAAACTGTAGCAACAACATTGAATATTCTCTTTCATAGATTATTCGTAGAATATTGGCACCAATATTTCTTCTTTTGTGGTCAGTTGTAGCGCAAGCAGTGGGGTTTCATCCTACGTGGTTTCAGAAACTGGGACAAAAAGACACATTTTGTTATATCTGAGCTTTAAAAGGACATTGGATGGGTGTGATATTATTGTAACAAAAGAAAAAAATAAATACATTTTTCTAAACTTCAAACCAGTTACTTGAAAAATGCAGGTCCAACACAGCAAAACAAGGTATGTAGCTTGAGCAGTTGCTATCAAACCAGAAATTGCTGATATAATCAGTCATGTCAGCATGTGCTATCTCATTTATCCACAGAAAACTGGATAGAAGTCAAAGATGCCCATCCAACATTTTAGTACCAAAACATGTTAAACAAATAAGCCTATTAGTTTAACACAAATTTAATCTCAAAATAGTTGATTTCATCCCAGTCATAGCGGTTTTCCCAATAAGTATAAAGACGAGGCCCCACGATGTCTTCAGCTACCATACTCTATTTGGGATCTTTCTGGATGCTGGAGAACTTGAAAACAGAGCTGGACCAGTGGCCTCTGTAAAAGAAAGAGGAATCACACCTGTGACAGAAGTCCTCAACATGTTTCGGCTGCTGACCCCAATAGTAGACCTGGTGAAGGAGGAGCAAAGTCTTGAAATTCCTCTCTTTCTCCTCTCGCTTTTCACAGAGATCCCAACCTGTTACCGCAGGTACAGCTGCAGCACAGATCACTGGATACAGTCAGCCATTCAGGACCTGGCTGATGCATACCACTACCTCTTACTCTTAGACATCCTGTGTCTATATCCAGACAGGTTGGAACCACTTTGGGCAAGAATTGGAGTTAATGCTTAAAACATAATTTATTTTTTGCTTAGTAGAGGGACAAGGTGGGGTTTAGATAGTTGAATTGGCCCAGAACAGCTACATTATCATTAATTTGTACTTGTAGCCTGAAATTATGATGAGGAAGCTACAATCATGTAAAACATTATCAAGCCAGAGAAGCATGCATGTAATGAAGGGAAAGAGTCAGAACAGCATTAACCTCTGCAAAAACAAAAATATAATTGAATGCTGAAAATTTGGACAGCTCAGCATTAGTTGAAATATGATCCGTACAACCTTTTCTCTGCTTCTGCACAAAAGCTTTAAATACCTCTCATCACTCAGACCAAATTGGAACTGCCTGATGTTTTGTGCAGCATCATCGTAAAAATGCAAAAAAACAAAAAAAACAAAGAAGACGACTACATGGCAGCATGCAAAATCTTGGCTTCATAATTTGGCGTATAAATCAGTGTCTTGTAGATGCAGTATAATAAATTTTCTGCAGGGGCCTGATGTAGACAGCATTGTCTTTAAGCTTTAAGGGTTTTAGCTTTCAATAGTATAAGATGCATTTAGAAGTAGAGTTCGCAAATAGGTTGATTGACAATAAATCTTTTTTTACTTAAATTACCATTGTGTCTTGTGAAAATTGGTCTGTTTACATAGATGAAGTACCCTGGCGCCGAACAGTTCCTCCTCCTGCAAGAGTTTGCTGTGATATAAGGAAATTAACCTTCACTCAGCTCCAACTGTGAAGTATAGAATGGAGTTAAGAGTGAAATCAGACTAAAACTCCATTATTCTCTCATTGTTTGCAGGAGAAAGTCAATAAGCAGAGTTTCCATCTAGAGTATAGTCGGTTATTTACAGACAGATTACGTTATGACAATTTCAAAGTGGTTAAGCTCTGAAATAAATAAAAGTTTCAAAACTCATGGCTTAATGAGAAGAAGTTTGCAATAATACTCAGATATTCAGTAATTAAATGTCACAACATGTAACATCAGTCCAACACACAAACAGCAGTGACCATATGTCTGCTTCATTTAAACGTAGTCTGTGAATGCTCATAAATACTGGACAGTTAATTGTTGCATTTGCAAGCAAAAATGAGAGAACAAGAACTCCTACCATGCAATTTAGAGTAAAACAATACAACCTGAGGTGGCGTACAAAATAGGAAATGTGGAAATAAAATGAATAGCATTTTATCAGTAAAAATGCTGGGCACCATCCCATTGTAAATGCCTACCTTTAACCTCCACTTCTTTCAAGTCCATTTTCAGAGAAGACTTCTTCTTGCCTTGGTGTGTTTTGGTCCTTGTTCCTGCAGTGTAAGTGCTAAGGGGAGAAACCCATCCTGCAAAATCTACCCTGGTACTTAAAAAGGTTCTTGTAGTACAAGTCCAGTTTTAGTTTAATGGTTCTCAAAAGGTCTGGCTTACAGATCAACTGCAACAACTTTTATGTCAAGGTATCATCAAAATTGATGAATAGAAAAAAACATCTATTCACATGAATTTAGATTTAAACTGAATAAAAGACTGCAAGCATGTAATTATACCAGAATGAAATTGTATGTTGTATAAACTTGTTGGTTAAATGAATGTGCCACAGGTCTTAATTGCACATAATCATACTAATCAATGTAATGCGGTTGAAAAAAGCGTAATTATAGTTTTGTATCTTTTCGTCAATTTTTCTTTGTGAAAAACTAATTTGGAAAGGTCACAAAAGAGCAGGATTTATGTTTCTTAAAAATGAGGGTAAAATATTGGAGAGAGATTAATATTGATATGAATATAATTTAATATGAATATGAATTTGATCTAATATTTTTTTATGAAGAGGTTAGACATGAAGAAAACATGGCAGAAAAAACTGAGGAACAAAAGCCCATGTCGCTTCATTTTCTTGAATGGTAGAATTGAAGGACAGTAATGTCCATGGAGAAAGATGTGAATTTGTTTTGGCATCAACCATTTTTGGAAATAGGAGACAAACCTGCATTTGTGCTTTGCAAAATATAACTTTAATCCCAATCTATTCTTTCCTTCCTCTCAACAATGCCAGCCATGAAAACAACACATCTAACAGGAAATATATTGCATTGTATTAACTGACTTAAATTATGCGACCCCCTTTTCTTTTATTTAAAAATGTTAAAAACTGCTTTTAGATTTGCAAAGCATCCTGTTGGGTTTGCAAACAAGCATACACAGACGCAAACAAGATACAAAGAAGAAATATAATTTATTCTTTTTTTTTTTCCGTGGATACTTTTAGGGTTCCATATTTTTCAAATAAACAAAGGTTAAGGAATAACTGTGTTATCAAAACACAGCTAGTCTTGAAAGTCTGTTCATTCTTGATATGGAATTGTATTGTTCCCATTATCTGTTTAGGAAAAAAGAACTTTATCTTGTTCACTGATATTATCCTATGCATACACCATTTTCTGACCAATTACAAACCAGAAAACATAATTCCTTACTAAACCCGATCAGCTTATGCCATTTTAGCCATTATCACCAAGGTTGACTACCCTTAGCTTCTGTCAGCCACTAACTGTGAAGCTACTTAATAGCGCTCCATTTTCTAGAGAAGGACCAATCACTACTTGACCTTTAATCATTAGAATGTTTCTTTGCAGCAATAATGACACCAAAAGACAAGATTTGTTCAAGGTTAACAAGGAGGATTAAGGGCTAACCAACTGACTTCTGTGAAGATCCCCTATAAATCAGTGCTCAAGTAACAAAATTTTTCTCAAATTGGTTTTTTACATAGTTTTTGAGATACATTCATGGAGTCAGCGCTTTGCCAACAAAACCTTATTGTTACCAAGTAATTAAAGGTTGCATAGATTTGTGAAGTTTTTACAAATTCCACACTGAAGTACTAAAGATGAGTAAAGTGTGACTTAAAAAAAAAACATAACTACTTTGACTGTTAGATGACAGTTTAATTCATTTTGTCATTAAATTTAATATAGGATGAGTTTGGCTGTATTTTAGCTTTTTCACTGTTGTGAGAAGCTCTGAAGAGCTTTTTATAGTTTGAAATGTATTTATTTGTGTCACTGAACAGAAATATTGACACACAGGTACTGTATGCCTTTTCAGAAAGGAAAAAAAAAAGTACTAATTTGTTCTTTTTGAGGTCGGGGAGAATCACAACTACACATGTTAAAACTGACAAAGTATCTGTATTATTTAGACAATTGACATGGATCAAAATTACGAACTGATAATAAAAGATCACTTGGTTTTGATTTGTGTCTTCTGTGATGAAATTGAAATTCTTATGTGCATGATTAGTAATTTTAACCCTTTTCTCTTTGTTTCAGATCCAGTCCTCAGTTAGAAAGCTACTTGCTGAGAGCCGAGAATTACAAATGAAGGATTTGGAAATAATCTTAAGTAGCAGGATACCAGAGCACATCAGTCATTATTGATATCATATATCACTTTATCATAGTGTCCTTCACTACATGTCACCAAATGGTTTAATGTGAAGAAAAAAATTGCAGTATGACCATAAAGTACTCTACAAGCTGTGTTATTAACATCATGACTGCTGTCATTCAGGTACAATTTGTCTTCATTATCACATCTGAGTACATTTATGTGCACACAACACTGGTGATAGCTACACATCTCCATTTTATTTTGACAACTTCACCTCTGAATATGTCTTTTAAGTATTGCTGTGAACCAATAATCCGTATTTCCCAGGCTTCTCTGTAAGACTTTCTCCCTCATTTTTGATAATTTTACAAGACAAAATTAGATTATTGGCCAAATCAGATATGTACTAACCTTGTGTGTGCACCTATTTGCACTAGTTTTCGTTTCACGGTGTCACAATATATTTGGCCATATTGGTGTTTACACAGTTCCCTGTTACGAGTGGTAGACCAGAAAATGGGTGGAGAACCATAAAAGACCCAAGACACTAGAAGATGCACAGCAGAACAAAGAAGGAAAAACAACTAAACATAAATTCCTAGTCCCCACTTCTCCCCTCATGTGTTCCTCTCACTTTTCTGGGGGGGCTTTATATTTTCTATGTGTACATAAAGCGATTCAAAATCTATAGTTTTGTACATGTAATTTTTATGGTGTGTGGATATTTTCTAATAAAATGAAACAAAATGAATTACTCCTGTGAGTGGCTGATTTCCCTGTTTTCCTTTAATCACTGTTTTTGTCTTTCAGTGTGTTATAGCCTAGTTTGATACAATGGCATGCAAAGATATAATTACAGTGTTGTAAAACTCTGGGTAATTGCTAGATGCAGCAACAGTTTACAAACAGTTAACGTTGAGTGCATTTATGGAGAAGGAAAAACAACAAAATCCCCTCACAATACTTGTGAGGGGATTTCCCAAGTTCAGCGTTTGTGAGGGTAATAAATGCATCACAAATATAAGTTTTAGTCTGAAACTGTGATTTAACTTTTTATATTTCATGCCACCATCCTAAAACCAACTGAAAACATTGATTTTTAATATTGAAGTGATTGCCAAGAGTAGAGATAAATTGATCAACTGAAGGGGTAAGTTAACTCACACACCTTTTGCTGTAAATCTTGTTAAACTTCAGGAAAGTAAAAGTATTTGTAAAGGGTAGTTTTAAAAATCAGTAAATTAGTAAAATAATAATTCAATTGACTTTTATATTGTAGTGGAGGCTGGTTGCTTATTAGCAGATAAAAACAGGGAATTTGTGAATTACTTGTTGCAATGTATTACAATTTTAAAACAAGGACCACTAGTTTTAATACTCACAAATTATTTACTCCATTCTTTAGGAAATTGTAATGCCGTTCTTCTGAGAGCAAGAATGAGTACATGCCTGAATAGTAAATACTTCCATGTCGCTACCCTAGGTGAATTGATGGTTCTACACTGATATTCTGGAGGCTGTAAAGGACTACATTTTTTGACAGGAACAGCTTCCTGAGAAAATTAGACTAGTTTATTACTTTTAAATTGCTCCATGCAGAACATCGCCACACAGCAGGGCTGGGAGTGGAGCTACCAGATGTCCTTCAGGTAGGTAAGATTGATCAGTCTTGTCTCTTTTTATCTGCAGGTTGTTTAATGCTAGTTTTATTAGCACTGTGAGACTCATACAGGTGGTAAACTGTCATCTGCTGCTGTGTGTGGCGCAGCCAAATTTCAAGTAGCTCGAAGGGAAAGAGATATTATTATATTAAGATTATTATATCAATAAAAGTAAATGGATTAAGTCTAAATAGATGGCTGATTTTGACAAGAATGCAAATCAAACTTTAAAAAAGTTTATATTTCATTTGCTTTGAAAAGCAAAGTCAAATTAAATTTTAGGGACACATAGAATAGAATTTATTCACATCCCATGAGGGAAATTCAAATACTCCAACCATGGCAAATGGGATTTTTTGAAAAATGAAACATGATGCACTAACTATTTTGTAGCACTATTATAATAACAATAAAAGTGACAATAAGGACTATTTAAAACGAGTTCAGATAACTGTTTGTTTGAAACTAGCCCCCAAAACACAAACAGGCCACGTATGTTATGCTTCTTGAGGCCACCAGTCATAAAAAAGTGTGATTTGTATCACTAAATTGCACAGAGTAGTTGCATTTAATTTTGTTTTCAAATATATTTACATTTTTGATGACATTGTTATTGAACTAACCAGTGAGGAAAATAGTAAAAGTAACAAACCCAACAATGCAGTTTGGGATGTTTTAGCATTAATTAAATGCAAAAAAAAAAACAAAAGAAAAAAAACTGAATCATGATAAGAAATTACAATAAACGACAACAACAAATTATATATTAAACGTCCACCCCACTGAGAAGGTGTTATTAAAGTAATAAATCAAGATGCACTTATAAATGCACACTGAAGATATACATAAATCAAAAGTTTAGATTCACTGTATGAAGTGTCACACGGGCTCCTTTTTTCTTTGCTATCTTATACTCAGTAGAAGTACACTTTTACTATAGATACCAACCAAATCATAAGTTAAATGCACTACAATAGTTGTAAACTAATAAGGAAGCCCAGTGTAGTAAATGTCTCTGTCACAACATATAAATTGCTTAAAATTAATATTTTAAGCAACACCTCAAATGTGCTAATTTCTTATGTGAAATTACAAGAAAACAATAAAGCAACTACAATATTAGGCAATTATGGTCAATTTGGATTTTGGAATTGCTGGACACTAAAAGCCTGTATCAGTGGTTCCAGCTGCTCTGGGCCCTTTGAGCCCCTCAGCACCAAATGCGCATATTGTAAATGCCCCAGCTTGTTCTCAGTATTTTGCTGACCATGTCTCTTCCCTTATAAGCACAGTGTATGCGCATTCACAATATAATGCATCATGTTACAAAGCTCTGAAGATCACAAATTGATTTCTTGAATATGACAATATATCTATTGTACTTCAATGGTCTCTACAGTCATCAAATGTTAATCCAGAGCAGTTTCAGGATGTGGTGTAACGAAAGATTTACATTATACATAAGTAGCTAATCCAATGCAATGCCATCATGCAATAATTTCATTATGGACCAAAATCTCTAAGGAATGTTCTTAATACCTTGATTATTCTGTACCATTAAAAATTTAGGCAGTTATGAAGGCAAAAATGAGTCTAAACTAATGGCAGGGAGATAAAATGGCTGCTTAGTGTAGATTATTTATATACATGTTACACCAAAGGTTTTAATTGTTCCCTAAGGCCAGAAGAAAACAATTTTGCCCCTTGTTGAGCAGCATAAAAATTGGATGGAGGTACCGATCATTTAGAAATATGTAATGAAATTAACATGAGGAGCAAGCAACTCTAGGCTTTTTATTTTGCAATTACTATCAGAACAAGGAAGGCATTACTACAGCTCAGATATAGCACAATAGCAAGTGCTGACCTTTTCAACCACAAGCCCTGGTGATTGATTAATGTTTACACAAAGTAAAAGAGGACCCAGGTTGGAGTGAATGATGGTTGCTTAAAGATAAAATCAATTACAAAAGCACCATAATCCAAATTCCAGGCGACACAGAATGAACAGAAGGCTAAGGCTCAAAACTGGTAGTGACTGACTGGACATCTGACAAAGACTTGACAGCATGACAACCTGACACAAGAGACAAAGACCCAACAAGGAACTTAGGTGGGATTAATACACAGGGTAATTAGGGAAACGAGACACAGCTGGGAACAATCAAGGGGTCAATCAAGGCAGGACAATATGGAGACTAAATTAACTGAAAATGACACAGAAACTTAAATTAACACAGAGAAAAAAAAACAAATCCTCACACTTTATAATTTCTGTAATTGTAGAGTCTTTATGTTCCTCATTCTTTTTCAGAAAAACAGCTATGAATCCATTTGTCAACTCCATATTCTTCTTTTGCCTTGTCTTACACATTCCATCCTTTATTTCTCTTTGGTTATGGTATTCAATTCATATTTCATATCCCATATCCCCCCTCCTTTCTCTGCACACTCATTTTCTCAGGGAGAGTTTAAAAGATCATCTCTGCTCATTTATGGCTTGTTTTATTTGTTTTTGTTTTTCATCTCATCCCCACCAGTACAACCCATTTCTTTTAGATTTCCAGTTTTTCCAGTTTAACTAATGTGTCCTATAAGGACACATAACTATAGGACACATAACTAATAGACTAATAGAGAGTAAGAATGACTGTGGTATAAAGAAAGGGACGGTAAAATATATCTCTGCTAATGGAAGCAAAAAGGTGGACTGACTGTTATAAAATCACAGCTGCACCATCAAAGCCAGAAAAAGAAATGCAATATGGATGGAGGAGAACGAAAAAAAAAAAATCATCCTACAATATGCTCTGGAAAAATATGGCCTCACTTTCAAAAACAGATTCTAATATTACAATGTGATTCATGTTTTTTGGTTGAATAGGCTTGCCAGCCAAAGGAAAGAGTAGCAGTGTGGAGAAGATAAAACAGTCCATAACACCTTGATGAGTGATTATTTTCCTTGTGAATTAAATAGTAACCTTTGCATTTCAACATGTTTTAAAGTTTACCTCAAGGGAGTTTGAATAAAACAGGAGGCATCAGAGTTGATAACACTGTCCTCACATTAACATAATTATGCTTTTCAAAAATAATCAGTTGTGTTGCTGAATTCATTCATTAAGACAAACTTATGTCAACATCATTTACAAATTATTAAAAAGTCTGACAGGGAAAACGTGGTTGATTGTGTGCTAAGGGAGACAAAGCTAAAACAGTTACAAAGAGCAAATGCATATTTCCTAGTGTTGTTAGCAGCTAGTAGTTTGATTCAGTCGTAGTTTTCTTTTTTTAACCCACTGGGGATTCTTTATAAAAACATCCTTGAAAGGTGCAAAGAAATGACACGTCAAACAGAATTGAAGGCTGAACTATTCTTTCCATAAATCTCCAACCTTCAATTGAGCGATGTCAAAATTCTTGTCACTGTACCCATTTGTCCTTGCTAATGGACAAATAACATCAGGGAAAGTTATGAAAGTCATGGGGTTATGAAAATGGTGTCAGTGTTATATTTTGAAATAATTATCTTTAAAATCACTTCTGTCAGTAAAAGCTCGTCCTTGAACATGCACTTGTGACCAGAGGTCACTTTTTAATGGACATCAATTTCATATCATTTGGGAGACTTTTTTAAAGAAGAAGAAATGATTGTACAACTTCACTGATTTTCAAAAACACGTAGATGAACAAGTCGAGAAATATTGTGAATGCTCTCAATCTGCACGGGTTAAAAAAAGAGGCTAAACTTAAAAAAAAAAAAACACCTAAATTAAGTCAATAGATGTTGATTATTTCAGTGGTGGACTCGTGTTCTATACAACTTTCTCCTTTAATCACCACATTGCATTGAACAATTGCCTGGCTTAATTGATGCAGTAGTTTCTATTTTCTCATGATGACACATTTTCTCCACCTCTCTAGTCTGCATACGTAGCCATTTCTGAAAAGGTTTGCCTGCTCATCATCTCATTTCAATTTTTAGCCTCTGACTATTTTTTACCAGTGGCATTTATTTACAATCAACCAGTGTTTTCTGGGTTTCCTACCAGTTTATGAACATATATGTCTTCTTAATCATTATCACAATGATTTTTTTTTTTTTTTTCTGGTAAAGTAACTAAATGTGTTGGCTAGGTAATTTAGACATTTATCTTATTTTTCTAGTTAAAATCACAATTGTGCATGTGTTTTATCTCTTGTTCCCCATAATACAATTTTATGGAATAATAACCAGAGCCACACCATAATTTATTCAGATTAGAACTAATATATTTCTCTTCTTAGGTGTTACTTCTGGTTATTTTATTATTTCATTTAAAACTGCATATTTCAGTGTTTTAATTTGAAATTTTCCCACAAAACAGATGAACTCAGGCAGCAGCCTGTGGTTGAATAAAATGGGGCTCCTCTACAGTGTCTCCATAGTAACCAAAGATATAATGGTGAGGGCTTGACATTGTTCCATTTCTGTTTTTATACCATTTCACACCTCCTCTTTGCCCTTCTATGCCAGTGCCCCTCTGCATGACGTCTGTCACACATCACAGTGACTCCCCTGTCATAGTGGGCTGATGCTAACATGGTTCTAAAATGAGACTAATATCATTTACTGTCCAAATCAGCCGGGCGACCAGGTGTTTTTGTGTTTCATTCCAACTCGGACTAAACAAAAGGGGCACTGGAAAAAAAATAAATAAATACTTACCAAGCAAACAACTCTCCATTGTACCAATAAATTGTACAATGGCATGTCATTAAGAAACAACCTACTTACTAAGCATAGGGAGTGAGGTGATGAGTGCAGTAGTTTGTAATCACCAGAACTCTGCATTTATAATAGGAGCACCTTGCAGTGTTTTCTGTGTAAGCTTCTGCAGCCTAACTATCAGATGTGTTTTAATGAAGACGGCTCACAGTGAGAGATAACTGAAGTCCCTGCTCTCCCTTAGTTTTTATCTTAGGTTGGATACACACCGCAAGATCTCATCAAGTTTAGTTCAACTAATTAAAGCACAGAGTTACTGTCCTTTCATAGCCCAAATTTTAAATATGAAGGAACTGCTGTGGGAAAGCACGAAGGAACCTTTTTCTTTTTTTTCTTTTTTTTTTTCAAATGTGCATGTTCAGAAGTGCCGACAGTAATTGGGGCGAAGTCATGTCAAAGCGTGTGCTGTTTGTCCACATTTGACAGAAAATACCAAGGGGCCGGCATGATCTAAATGTGTATGTGTATGTGTGTGAATGAACAGCAGAAAAGCCTTCTAGATAAATGCCAAATGTCCTGCCATAGACTTTACATGCACACATAGTAAATGTGGTATTTATGGGTTTTATATTAATTTAAATCTTTTATTATATTTGAGTTTTTCTTTGATTTTAAAGCCACAGGTTGAATTTTTTTTTTTTTTTAATAAATTGTCAAAGCAATATCAGTTATGGACATGTAATACTAGTTGTTGTCATCTCAAGATCAGCACATGTTTATTCAATAATTGTGTTTCAAATTCTGCATTAATGGAACGGCATTATCTTTTGTTTATAATTCTGACCTTCCAGAGCTGGAGTTCTGAAATATGCTGGATTATGTTCCCCTTTTGAGAGTCTTACAGTAATTTAATTAAACCAAACTAGAAGTCAGGAGAATGGAAAAACTGCAAGGAGAAAATCAAAATAACAAGCAGAAGACTTAATCAAGAAATGTAAGTGTTTTTACAGCATCCAGCAATCAGGGTAGTTTTATGAGGCCCACTTTACCCACCTGCATTTCCATTGCATTTACCAGAATAAAATTAGGCTGGGATTTGAACCTAGACCATTATTGCTGCAAGTCAACATACTAACCACAGCAGTGTAAACAGACATCTGTTAGCCAAAATAAATATTTCATTAGTTTAGGTTTAAATTTACAAATTAAATCAACTGCAATCCCTCTGGATTGTTAACTGATGAAAAAATTATCTACTCATGTTGCATGTGTGTGTGACAGAGCTTATTGCTCAATTAGTACAAGTCTTTCATGCTTTAATTATCTATGAATGTTAACTTATTTTAACTTTGAAATGATTACAACTGAGTTTCAGGTTGTAAGGTTTAGAAATAGAACTGCAGATTTTAATCTTGTCCAGAGTTAGGCTCCATCTTCCCCCTTCTCCTATCACCCCAAAAAGGATCAAGGGTGTGTCTGGGATAGGCCTATACTATTGCAGTGTTACTGGTTTCATTTTTGTTGGTAAAATTTACAAGTTTGATTTCCAAGACAGACTAATATTCTGCAACAACAAGGCTTTGAACTTCTAAGAGATATTAAAAGGCTGTCAAGTAATTTAAAATGCTTCAGATACTTGCATTAATAAGACATCTGGGAATAGAAAACACCCACACCAAGTGCCAAGTTTTTGTGCATCATATATACGAGGAAAAAAAAAAGAACCTCTAGTTTTAAAACCTAAAGAAGAAAATCTCTTTACCAGAAATTAAATCAATCACATCACTATGCATACCACTTCCATTCTTCTCTTAAATGGACATGTGGGATGGTTAATTTAGCAGTTTCTTCTCTGGAAATTATGGCCGTCAATGGAACTATATTTGTGACATCAACATTTTTGAAGAAGTCCAAAAAACTCAAAAAGTCCAGAAAATAAACTCAACATTTACAGTTTCCTACTTGTAGGTTATAAAAAAATGACACTACAGCCTTTCCTCAAAACCATTTTGTTACATTCAGGGCTATTATGGCTGGATACTTTCCCAGTAGTCAATGGGCAAAAGATTGAAAACAAAAAAAAAAGAAAAGAAAATCTGTATGAGTCACTAGAACCTTGTGTTCTCACACGGACACAAATTAGGGCTAATTAGAATCATTAGTGACCCAACATCACTGTCTTAGGGGTGTGAGTCAAAGCCAAAGTACCAGAGAGAAAATGGGTACATGCAAAGAATATACCATCTGCACACTGAAAGCCTTTGAAGATTTGAATCAAATACACACATTACCATGTATTTACATTGGTTTTAAAAGATACTAATGGCTATTCAATAAATACCAAATAATAATTTATTGAGATTTATTGTTCATAAATTATTGTTGCTAAAATGGTGTAGAAATATAATTGATTTTAAACACTGAAAGTGAAAGCTAGATATCGAAAGTGTTGCATCAATGACATACTTACTTGACATCCATCCTTTGTAACTTAGGTCATTTTAGAGGCACCCCAATCTGGAAAAATGCTGGCCCTCCAACTGCCTCACGAGATAAAAATAAAACTTTATTGTCTCATATTCCTGGAAAAAGTAAGAAGGAAAAATAGTGGAAGGTGTTTCAGCCTCAGTGAATGAACTTCAGGTCAATGTATTTTATTATTTTCCTTCTAAAAATGTCATTAAAAATTGTTTCAAAAAGTTCTAGGTTGATAATGTGTCTTTAGTTTTGATGCTGCCCTCTGAAAAAAAAAAGGTTCAGATAAATATTTATGGAATAGTCCCATCTTTTTGAACTTTAGAGGTACAAACAGTTTATATATCAAGATATATTCAAACGCTTCATGTATGCTGAGTGAATCAAAGAAACAATAACAAGAAATCATAATAATGCCACATGTGAACTGGAATGGTTTGGACAGGAACTTAATTGTTATTTTTTTTAATAGCAGGTCAGAAAATATGGCAAAGGATAAAGGCTGTTCATTTTTGCTTGAAAATAATTGGAAATGCTGCCAAATAGAATGGCTCTGTACACTTCTGATTAAGGGAGATCGTTTTTGCTCAGATTAACTTTTTCGATATCCAGTAAATTACAATATTTTAGAGAATTATTAACATGTCGAAGCTAACATTCCTGAAAGTCTATGAAAAAAGCAGAGCAGTGAAAGTTTCCATGAGTCATTAGTGTCTTGTTGGAGGACAGCTACATCAAAATGATTCAATCTAGCATAATCTGGCCATCCTATCAAAACTGATATTGGGCCCTGATGGAGATGTTACTTCCTCAAGTTGAAAAGTAATCATAGTGCACTGAACATGTGTGGATGTGTATGTATCACAAAACCGTTATCTCTTATTTGGCATCTGGGCTCAGTCTGATCTCTCTGTCAGAAGATCAGTGTGAATATCTGCAGGCTTCAGTCTGCATAACAATCTCAAATCATCACACAACTTTCATCCCTTGCAGGGTCTTTGAAATTTCTTAGAACTCTGAAAGAAAAGTCTCCAGACTTTTAAATAAAAAAGATGTTTAACTTTTAAATGATTAGTTTTGAAATCATGCATGGGGTTTCTTTTCCCTGTCAGACTCTGTAAATGTCTTTCCTGTTCCTTAGTAATGTACTTCAAAACTAAGTGGTAAAGCAGGCTGAATGGTGAAAGTTTATACAAACAAGAACTCAATTTTGGTTTTGAGTAAACTCTCTTTTTAGTAAGCACATATAGAAAAACCGTGCTACGTGTTTATAATTTGTAATTAACTTTTATTTAGCAAGAATTCAAAACAAATGTTTTAAGAATGTTTTGTAAAGGCACTTTACAAAACAAAAACAACCCATTTAAAGTTTGAAATACATAGTTGATTCAGTTCAGATATGCAATTCTTTATCCATTATTCCAATTTGTATAAAAAAAACTTGCCAACAACATGAACCCAACCAATTGCATTAAAACAATGATATTGCATCAATCCCTGCTGCTGAAAAACCATGTGGACACTTAAGTGCATTCAGTCCGTAATGTTGTTGCAATCGCTCATGTAGAGTGATCGCATCCAAAAGATCAACTTTGGGATTTACTTGATAGGTGACAATGAGAAAGGAGTTTTAAAATTAACTCATGTGTCTTATGTCAGGAGTAAGCAAACAATGGCCACATTTCTAATAAAAGCGTCCTTTCCCAAATACAATTTCTTAGATACAAATAATGCCCATATGGTTTCCCAGGGTAGGAAAACTGTATATCTTGCCCAAATGTGAACATTAATTGAAAGCATTCATACTAGCCCTGTTAGTCACTTTAATCAAAGTCTAGTTTGTTTGCCTATAATGTCCAGATTGTTTGTTTCCTAACATGCCACAAGGGACGTTTTCACTCCTGATAGTATGGTAGACTTTTTATGTAATACAATGCAGACAGAGCCAGACATATAATCAACTCTTGTTGGAACTGGGGTTGTTTCAAAGAGCAACATCGTCTTTTCTGAATGTGTGAAACTCAAAGTAAATAAAAGAGAAAAAAGAAATGTCAGCAGAGAAGAGATAAGATTAGGAGGACAGGCAGATGCGGATGGCAAAAAGGGTGGTAATCTGATATTACACCTGTCTTTGCTGCCATGTGTGTGAATATACATATTAATAGACTTCTTGAGATATGCTGCTGTAACATGTGACTATGATTATGCTATCATTATGTTGTACTGATATCCTGACAATCAACCACTGCAACAACCATCCTCATGTTATCAACTAATATCCTAGTCAGCCCCTCACTTTAAAGATTAGGAATAAAAGAGCAGAAAAGCTTTCATTTTCTGTTACATAGATCTGAAAAGGAAACTGGTTCACTTATTTTGAGCAATTTTAGAGCCTCTAGTTACTTTAAATCCAAATATTGTTGCTGGCCACACTTCCGAACTCACCATTTACACTTCCACTTTGTACATGTCACAATGGCTGCAAACAGACTCACTGTTATACAATGGTACAATGGTACATCTCTGATTCTAACATTTTCTCTCTGACAAGTCATACCCAGAAGCAGAAGAAGTGGAGCCTCCTGTACAACCATCAAGAACACAGCAAGTGGATTCTGGATGTTGAGTCAACAACAAATGTCTTTACAGCAGCCATTTTACAGAGCATACAACAATAAAAGCAACTGACCAAACGTGCCACTTGCCTTGGTAGGTTAAGGGTTGGGTTCTGCTGGGGTTGTTAATTAACGGGGCACTGCCCAATTGTGACTTAATAATCAGGAGGTTTTGGAAACGATTAGTTTTCCAGACACCAAAAAACATTAACTTATTGCCAGAAAATATATGGATGTATTTTTTAAGTGCTTGGAGTGTTTTTAGAAGCACTGGAGACCAGAATGGAAGAACAAAAACCTGCAAAGACTAAATATTGCATGATAGGTTTCCTTTAAGGATACATCCCATAAAAGTTCTGAATGAGTTCTGAACTAGGAAATGGACCAAACATCTTTCTCCCTATTCCCTAATTTCCCCCTCACTTGGCTTGACTGTTTTTAGTTTGATTTTAATAATAAATGGATTATATTAAAAATCCCCTAATTAGAATGTGCTCAGCACAATTGAACTGTATGAAAAAACTGGTTTCATATTTCACTGTTCTAAATCCCACAAGATTGTACAAAAACAAAATGTACACTCTCCATTTATGTATTTTTAGCAAGCGTTACTGCAATTACTTATTCTCTCTACACTGAAGCCAGTTTTCCATGTTTAACACATCACCTTCTTGGAGGAGGCCATCAGTTAAACTATTGCTGCCAATAACCTCTTATTCTCTCTTCATAGATAATACAGTCTTCTCTTTGTTTCCTGACGTCTTACTGGTGTAAGACGTTGAAGAGCTACAGCAGCGGTTACATATAAGCTCTTTTTTATTCCATAAATAGCTGCTGACTACTGGCTCTGTGCATACACGTTTCACTCTAAATGACACTAATTAAGCAGCTGCTAACATTAACTGAAAGTAAGATAATCCTTACTAAAGAAAGTACTTATCAACTAGTCAAGTCAATACAATTAGATGTACTTATTTGGCATTGCAAACTAAATGTGATTTCTTTTGTCATGATTAAACTAGATTGGAATGTAATCAGATTTCTAATCTGTCTATAGGATTGGAATGATTAGGTCCAATTTGGTTAAACATTTCTGAAAACGAATTGGACCTAACTGTCTTGTAAAATGCCTTGTGATTACAGTTTTCATCAGTTTCATATGATGTACAATTGAACCCATTTAGCTTCCTAATAGCATGTACATTTTATTTTGAGATTAGGAAGCTTCTGATTTTTTTAAATAAATTAAATAAATTATAATATGTTTAAATGAAATTGGATTAGTTTCTTCATGCTGCTCCTGTGACGTGGTCTGAAAAAGCTCTTATATGCCGCAATCTAACATCATTGTCTGGCTCTTCTAAGTCTAAAAATACAAGCTCAAAGAAGAGAACAGATGACCAATTATCTATTTGATTTCCCTTTTCATTCTGAGCTAACATGATATTTTATCCTTTTATCTATTGTCTTTTCTTATTTCAAATGATGCACTGCCTTAAATGAAGGGGTATCAATTACTGCCAAGTTTCATTTTTGAATACAATTTAACAAACTAGTTTGATTTATCTGATCAATACGTAATAAAATAGAAAAATATGTCCTGAAGTTAAAAATGGTTAAAAAAAAAAAAAAAAATCGCTGAATCTACAGAACACCAGCTGCGTGTTGTCATAATTTTCATAATTACAGACAAAAAAGGAGAAAAATTTATTCAATTCAATTCAATGTTTACTTATATAGCATATACAACCACAGTTTTTTTTTTTTTTATATTGGGTGAGTTTCTCAATTAAATATAGAGGGCTGGAAAAAGTGAGGTCACAAATAAGTGTGCTGTATTACTGCTGGAGTTTCTCTCCCTCTGTACTTGGACAATGCCTCCCACTGTTTCTGCTGAAGAACTGAGACTGAAGTCTGTCTCACCCTGCAAAACCTTTCTTCTTCTTGCTCCTGCATAACGTCACTAGCTTCAGTATTAGTCTTGACACTTAGCAAGGCACCAGTTGTTCCCAACTACTAACTACTCACACACATCACCGTCAGGGTTGATGATGTTCTGATAGCTCAAGATTTCCCCAGATGAGACAGACACCTATTGCTGAGTTCTTCTCAGGAATTGCAGTATGAAAAGAAAACCTCCTATCAGGTATTGTGGCAGACACTGGATACCAGTGTTACACTGTCAAATATATATTTTTCTTATATAATAAGAAATATATCCAAACTTGTTACCTCAAAAATTGTGCAATTTTAGTGTTAACAAAATAAATCAAAGTATTTTCAACTTGAAACAACTTCAATAAAAAGATTACTTTGCTGAAATTGTTCCTGGCTCCTGCTTTTAGTTTGTTTCTTTACTCAGACTTTAATATGCAGAACACTAATACTTACCGTTTCTTTTCAAAATAATTTATTGAAACATTTAAAAGCATAGAAATGTTCTTTGTCTTATTCCTCACACAATAATGCTACTGCAATAAAAGATCAACTTAAGGCCTTTTTTTTTTTTTTAGAATGAGTGTCAGTGATCTGGACACAGATTACTTTTAATTACCACAGTGATTACTGTGGGGTTCACAAGGGCGTGTGCATATGATAACACAAGCTTAGAAAGCTGTCTGAGTAGAGTAGTTCACTCTTTTTCAGGAAGGCTAACACTCAGGTCAGTGCATCAATAAATAATTTTGCTAGGGTAAAATGCTGACAAACCTGTTTTGAAGTCAGAAATACATAAAAATATGGAATGCGACAGACTAAGGAACAATTGAGAGAGCAACTGCTGGTTGCCCATAGTGCCGATGCAGTCACCCCGTGACCTTAAGAACTTAAAGACAGATGTATCGTTTTTAAATTAGAGTAGCTAATCTCTAATTTTCCGCCTCATCTGAGCAGCTATGTGGTACCATGACACATTGAGGCTGAGCTTTCACGTTATTACATCAATTAACTCACAGAATATCACAAAGGCATGAACAACAAAGCTTCTAAATTTGAGATGCAGTCTGATTTTTGTTGCCAAGCTGACATTTTGAAGGTTGTTAAAATTAGTATTTAAACTGATGCAAATGGTTATTTCTCTATGCTTAGGATTTTATAAATTTATCTGCTAAACAGAGAGCTTCTTGTGTTAGACGTCTCAATCCAGTGGTTTTGGGGAGGACAAGTTATTAGTGAGGTTTTTCTGTCAATATTAGTCTTTTTCTACACTCACATTTAATTAAATGTGTATAGCAAATTTCAAGTATAGAATGAGACACCTAAAACTGAAAATGCATTGACTTTGAACATAAATCATTTTAAAATTATTTGTCAGATAGAAATTTGACCTCTTTTGAGTCAAATTTTTTGTTTTCAAATAATTAGAAAGAAAACATCTTATACCACTTTGACACGTACCAGCACCCACTTCTTCATTTGATTTGATTGTCACTCACTGACAAAATAATTTGTTCTTGAAAGGTTCTGATGAAAAAGGCCCAGTCTCTCTCATGTGAATTTAAAGCAGTAAATGAAAGCTACATAACAGATAACAAAAAGACATAAACTAAACTTTATACGTTGCAGCATTTAGTGAATGAAGTGTTAAAATCTAAATTCTCCATTGCAACAGTTAGTGTCACTTTCTTTTTCTACTGAGGGAAGGCAGATAAATTTACCAGTAAGGAAGCTCTTATGCCAGTCCTACTTGATTAAAATGCAGCAGACTTGGACCAAAATGAGCAACACAGACACATAAATTGAAGGAAGACATTTTGATTGGCAGGCAGCTTGTTACCACTCCAATTAGAGTGTTTACAGCCTTTGCTGTGTGCATGTGTGTGACACTGCATCTGTATATAAAAAGTGTAGCATCTGCTTTCTATTGCAAGCAAGGCTTTACAATGCCTACAGCACTTTTGGTAACCCCTCATATAAATGGTGCATTTTGTAATTACAATCAAACTGACAGATCGAGTTTTGATAGGACATTTAAAGATTACTTCAGATTTTGTAAAGGTCAAATTATTCACATGCTCATAGCAGATTCGTGTTTTTACTGCACATGTGCAGAGCGAAAACTGTCCTCATATTATGGTTATTGTGCAGGTCAAAATGCATTTAAAGGTGACTAAAATAAAATAAAAAATAAAAATGTAATTATAATTTCCGAGTCCCAACCTTGACACATCATGACATAATTGTATGACAGTGAATGAAGCTAACATTGCAGAGTTTGACTGGTTGATCTGAAACTGACTTATAAACCAGTTTAACAAATCACAAGTTGTCAATCATACTTGTTATGAATTACATTTTGTTCAGCTTAGCAAGTGTTTTGGTACTTCAAATTTATGAGGTTGGGAAAATTGTTTGCTTGGCTTCCTCTTGATGGAAAGAGAAATGACCAAAAACAAAACTTTTAGACCTTTTGTCAACCTCTAAAAGTACAATTACTTTTAGAGGGCTGTGAAACATTTTGCTATGAGTATTTTGTATGTTTTGGTGTGCTAAAGTTATATTCAAGTTCTCTCAAATGGGTGCATGTGTGTTTATTACATGTGTTTCAGCTAAGAGAGTTCATTTCACTTTGCACTCTGTACCTTGGGGCACTCCTCGTCTTTGAAGTATGAGAGCTGTGAGGTGGTGATAGAAAAGCATTTTAATAACCATCACCCTCTACATTTGTGCGTAAGTTTGAGAAAAAGAGAATGATCCACTGCAATGTGCACTGACTAGTCACCACATAATGACTGTTTTTGGCCTTCATGCACATCAAACAGAAAAACAAGGTTGTTAACTAAAAAACTTTTATTTAGTTTTCGAATTACAGACAAGTGCAAATAAATGCAATTTTTTTTAAAACTGTTAACTTTCTGTTGTATTAGAGGTACAAATGTGTGTATGAATGAGGTGAGTGTGACTAGTGTAAAGTGCTTTGAGTGGTAAGCATGACTAGGAAAACAATATAATTCAAGGATAGCTATTAAAATAATTTTAACAGATAAAATCTGGATTGTGCAAAAAGATTTTGTTATATGTTTTGAGACAACCTTTTCTGCATATTTTCTTAAATCATCAAAAGACATGATATGATATTGTAGGTTTTATGTCAGTTTCATGTAATTTTACAAGATCATTTTATTTGCATTTTTAATGGTGAACATGCTTCATCCAAATGAAAGCACCTCCTACCAGTATTTGACAGCATGCAGTTATTTTATAGTAACTTCAAATAAGTGTCCCATATGACCTACCAGTGTCTCACATTATTGTAGAGGAGCTGTGTCTGATTCTCCTTTGCAAAGGTGCTCTAGTTTTCTAAGACTTGCCAGCATTTCTTCAACACAGGTCTCTCAGGATCTGCTCACAGGTCACAGAGGAGCTTCTGTTTGTAACTGTTTTATTTTATTCTTTCTAAACTAATTTATTGCAGTTATCCTGTCAGGGTACATCCTTGTGCTTCATTCCCATTTTCAGCAAAGCTCAAGCTTGGTTCCATCATACTGATCAATGCACATTTTTTTAATTAACCCGTTCATTTCACAGGTATGTATGAACTGAAAAACAAAGAACAATTACAACATTTTAAGTTTATCTTTGAATTCATTGATTTAAAATGATGTATTTTGGACTCTTGTGGATACACTGTTTTTGACAGCAAGCTTACCTTATAACTGAACAGTTAGTTTAGTAAATTAAATATTTAGTGTTTTGCTAAATATTTAGCATGTATGATTAATACTTAAATATGAACTTAAACTTTTAAAATATGATTTTTAAAAATAAACCCCATAATTTTCCATCGAGTCAAAGTTTTTGCTGTTAATTTTCAAGGAATACCAGGCCTGGTGGTTTATTCTGAAATTCATTAATTGATTGTGTATTCTTGCACTCATTTATTCAAACACTTCTTTGTTTGTTTTGAATATTCTATCTATTTACCCTTCAAATTAGTGTTTTTTTCAAATAGACCACTTTAGGTCAGAAGCTCTAATGAATGTATCTCCCTCTCCATTTCCTTGGTTTCTCTTGTTTGTGTGCTTCAGTCTCTTGTTCTCCATGTCCCTTGTGCCATTTTCAGCTTTTTTGTATTTTGTCTTTCATCTTTCTCTGTTAGCCTCGTCTCTCATCTTCTACAAGATCTCTCTCTCTTTCCCTTCCGTTAGCTGAAGGTTCTCTGCCTCTCATCTCCTGCTGAGCCCTTCTTCAGAAGTATTTTTATTGCACACTGAAAGACACCCTTCATCAAACAATCCAAACCACACACATCCGTTTCTTGCTGCATGTTCATAAATAATAATATACACAATCAACATGTGTGGTACAGCTATGTCTGAATGGCAGTTCTGAAACACACAAACAGAATTATGTGTGCCATTGTTTCTTTTTAAATTTTGATTAAAATTCCCCTGATTTTAATACCCCTAACTACTCCTTTAACGCACAGAGATGGAATCCCATTCTGCTAGGAGTGCATTCACACCAGTCCTGCTTAGTCTATGTAAGTCTGGTTTGTCTGGTGTCAATGTGCAATCAAACTTAAGGTCTCGATTTGGTTGACATGAACTCTGAGGTTGTTTGACCATGGACTATAGTCTGCCCCAAAACCATGAAGTGGACTAGAGTGCAGAGGACTCTAGTTAAATATGACCAAAACAAACATTGCTGGATGGAGAAATTGTCCATGGTCCTTTGCCAAAAACAAATAAAAAACTCTACAACAGCTAAGACTCTCTTAAATTACATGCTTACATTTTGTGAAGAATGAAGCTGCTTTCAGTGTCTTTCTCCAAAGGATATTTTTTTTTGTGTCGTTTCCTTCAGTGGTTTTTGGGACAGCACCACCACAGGTGAGGTGGTAAATAAGTTGCTCAATGGTTTATTTGTCTGAGACAATGTGTTTTGGAGGTGAATCCCTCCTGCTGAAAATCTAACAAATGTTTTAATGTCCTCAGTCCACCAGACTATCATTTGTGGAAACTTCCTGAAATCTTCAGACTTTGCCTCCTCTTTTGAGAATTTAGAGACCAGATGGAGGAGATCCACAAAGTGCTCCTGATGGTTTTTCACAGCTTTCTTTCAAGCAGACAGCATCCAGTTTATTTGGAAGCGAAACATTTTGACAAGCTGCACTCTGTTTGGCCTCAGGATTTCCTTTTCCCTCTTTTTGTCTTTCTCACTGTTACACTATAGTTTGTTTAGTTCTATTGTTAGTTTTAGCTCAAGAAAAAATGCAGCTCTGCAGATAAAACTTAACCATAATCCACAATCAGTATTGTTTTCAGTTTTGCTTCAAAAGGTTCACTGCGCACTGAAAGCAGAGCGAGTGCCAGATTTGGCGCTAAAGCAACTTATCCAGTAAAGAAACTTATGATGGCCTTTCATTCATTTCAATTCTGATTTTTTTTTCTTTTTGTCAAAACCAAAGCCACAGAGGTAGGTCAAACCAGTTTGGTGGAATCGGGTGTCCAAGCCCACATCTGGGATTTCCACAGTGCCCAGTTCAAGACAGGTTAAGGACCCATCCTATCAGATGATAACCACTATGCTGTGTGATTACAGTGAGCATTTTTCTTATTTGCTCATTTTTGACTTAATACAGAGCATGAGTAAGGGTGCCAGTCAAAAATGCTTACGCCAATAGCCAGCTCTTGGCATAGGCCATATAATCATTATGTGGGCAGGACACTAAGCTCCATATTCGTTCTGACATTCAGCCAGGAAGAACTGGGGGATTGAACAACCAGCCAACTGTTTGATTCACCAATTTACACACCAACTACTACCAGCTGTTGTGGATGTTTTTCTCATTTAGTTTCTTTATCCCTTTATACCCTATCCTCTTGGTATCTTTTACTCTATAACTCCCCCACACTGTCAACACGGAGTGTGTGTGCGCGTGCGTGTGTGTTTGCGTGTGTTGTTCCTGATGAGGTTAAGGACATGATTAATGGGTTCATCCAACGGTGTTTATACAGCACTCATCTCCGCTTAATACGCTCAGGAGCACGCTACACACAGATGCCACCCCTCCTGCACCTTGTTGCCCTGGGTAACAGTATGCAAATGATATGTAGATGACAAGGAGTCAATTAGGAGACCATAGAGCTATGACTCCATGGAACTCTATTACTGGAGCACTGATCAGCACTCAGACTGACTGAACCCAGTTTACACAAGCTCTAGGTCTTCTTGCGTCTGTGTGCCCACTTGCTTTTTTTTTTTTTTCTGCTCGACAGTATGTGCCTATTTGCACAGATTTATTTCTGCTTTTGCATACCCTAGATAGCTGCTGTGTCTGGTATTATAATAACACATGCCGAATATATAACCCTATTGACAATGCCATATTAAAAATATAGCCATAATCTATAAGATGAAGCTTTCAAAGGGAAAAATATCTATTTAAAACTTCTATTATATTTAACTCCTCCATGACTTAATTGGGCATCTAATAAAAATAAACAATGTTTAAGTGGAATGGCCATTTTGTATTAACTTTTAGGTGTAAATGTGTTCATGGAAAGAGGGATCCATGTTTTGCCAGGCAAATTTTGACCAAACTTTTAAAGTACAAAACAGAAAGAAAAAAAAAGAAGCAAATCAGGCATTTTCATCTACTGGTTTTTCTACCAGCTGGAGCCTCGTCTGGTTGGAGTAAATCAACCAAGCTAAGCAAAAAGTGATTTTGTCAGATGTTGACGCTATGCATGGCTGTAATAAACAAGCCATGTAGATGTTGCAGTTTCTTAAAATATCCTCTTGTCAAATTCATTTATTTATCTTTGAGCAAGGAGATTCTAGCTCTTGTCTAAATAAAATGTATTTGCCTATATTAGAATCTGATTAAAATGTCGATGTATTTCAGTTTTCAAACTTGTGTTAAGAATAATTAGACACAAAGTGATAAATGTAAAGTCTTCCTTTCTTTTCATTGTCTTTTCGTTGGTGAAAAACTGCAAATCTGTTTCTCAGATTACAAAATAAATTACTTTTTTAGAGGCAGAGTGATGTATTGTCCAGGCACATGGTGCTATTTCGTAGCACAAATAAGCAAATATGTTGCCTTCAGTTGTTATAAAAATGCTGTAAATCTCAAATATGACATAAAAGTAATTTCAATTTGCAATTTAAAGCTTTGAAATTGGGCCTCAGTTTCTTCACAAAGGTCCTGCTCTTCCTTCAGGAAGTCATCAACATTTCTCCATTAATCACTTCACATCATTCTTAGGAGTGTTGCACTGAGAAGTAGTTCAAATCATAAGCTCAGTCAATGTGCAGTTACACTGGCTGTTTGCTAATTGTTGCTGCCACTAGTCTTGAGGAGATGAGTTGGGAAGTCGGAGGGGATGTGGATGTGTATTTTAGTTGTAAGCATAGTGTTTTCTTAACTTTCTGCATCTGTTTTGATCTTACTTTAAAACTAGGTTAAATGTCTGCTTGTCAGCTATTTTTAAGGCCTTTTCATCCTAGATGTTTTTTTTTTTTTTTCTTGGACCTGGCCATATTTTCACCAAGACTGCAAAAGCTGTCTACAATCCATTTCATAAGGTGAAAGGTGCCCAAATGTACGATTTCAAGACATTGCCGTGTCTCACTCCTTTGAAACATCTAACCTTTTCTATAAAAACATCTTGTCTTAAATCATGCATGACTGTACCTCCAGTCACAGTGTACAGAAATGTGCAGAAGAACTGGCGTTTGTCTGTGTCAACTCCATTTTTTTCTTCTTTTTGTATTTTTCTTACTCCTTTCTCTGACTGTATGCCAAAGCAAAATTAACTCTCCTCACACTCTTTTCTTCTGCCTGGATGTTCCAGGCAGAAGAAAAGAGCTTTCCTTTCTTCATTCTTTTTTGAGAATTCACACTGGCCATTTTTAATCATGAAGTCACAAGAAAAAAATGTACAGTAGTTGTGCAATCTTATGTGGAGTCTTTTTTGCCTATTCCAGTCCTGGTGGCGCCAACTCCTGGCCGGTGGTTTGAGTTCCAGATAAATGAAAATAGATGAGTAATCTGTTTGACTCAAAACACAAACAGTCACATGGAAACCAGCTTGGACGACACACAGTTTGTGGAAACAACTCCAACTCTCTGTGTTCTCTGATTTTGTTCAAGGCAAAAAGAAACCAAGCAAATGAAAAAAAGAAAAAAAAAAACAACAAGAAAGTTAATTTCATCCTGTGAAATGACTGTTGTTGCCAACCTGCAAATATACATGATGTCAGTTTTTTTTTTCACCCTGCAGATTATAGCTACCCCATCCCAACAATGGGACCTGGTTAAAATCAACATAACGGGGGTTAGGGGGGATAAAAAAGAGAGAAAACATATTTTTTCAAGATATCTTATCTGGTGCACTTCCAATAAGACGAGCTAAAGTTGGTAGAAATTTAGAAAGAACTGGCTGCTCAAGCTTTTCAGAGAAGTTCCTCAAATAAATACTTTAATATTGCTATTTTTAAAGAAATTAAATATTCAGAGTAGTGCTTCACTATTATAAAATGAGTGTTACTCAGAGTTTTCTGTCCCAAGTATTCAAAATAATTGGATCAGCGAGGCTGGGACATTTAAAATCCAACCAATACGAACAACATAATGAAAGAACATGCACTCTCTTATTAATCCCTTCTGATTAGTGTGATTTTGTCACCTGGGCCACCAACATACATAGCAAGAAAAGAAATGGCATGACAGGAGCTTATTTATAAATTTCTCTTTAAACAAATATTCTTCACAGAGAGACAAGGAGGCAAACAAGTTCTCTGTGTAATTGGAAAATAAAAATAGACTCGGCCAAGTTCCTCAACTGTAGATGGGTAGACTGGTAGTGATTGCAGGCCCCACTGGTCTTTAGCAGATAGGCATGAGTCGGTTGATGAGTTGAACATGCCATGATAGTTCAGTGGAAGAAAGCCATGCCCAAAAGAAGAAGCAGCAGGAAACTCAGCAAATGAAAGACAGAGTTGAAGAACACACCATAGCCTTCCAGCTCCATGCAGAATGTGAAAAAGCGATAATAGCAGTCGCAGCTGTTAGTACACAGAGTTTTCTGTCCAACTATTCAAAATAATTGGATCAGTGATAGCGTTAATCTTGACACCACTTTTGAGAAGCACACAAAATCTTTAATGATTCAGTCACTTTTTTTTTTACCCATTAGACATTTTTAGAGACATTTTTCTCCTGTTCCCTCAGGCCCTTTTCCTCCTTGCAGGATTAGTCCCAGTATTAATGTACGAATCACGACTTTAAAAGTATAGTTGGATAACAACCAGCAATCGGATTTTATACACTCCGTACATAGGGGATTCCTTTATTGTCCATGCTCCTAAATGATTGCCTTCTAGCAGGACTTCCAGATTGATGCTTCTCTTTCTTTTCCTTTAACAGAATTTTGCCTCAGAGAAGCAGCTGGAATGAGAATGACAGCAACAGATTTACTTCAACTGCTCAGTATAATTCATTGACAAAATACAACAGCATGAATCCCTAAATTGACATTTACACAACTAAAGCTTGGCAAAATTGGAGTCTTGGTATTTTAGAGTGTTTGCTTTGAGCTGTTCATAGACCACATTTACAAATCCTTATTTTCTAAAATCACTTTAGTGCTGCTTCAAGTGGATTATTGCTTTTTAAGGTTCAAAATTGTAATGCACATAAAAGACTTGTACACACTGCCTTTTGATCTTTTCATCTGGAAAAATAATACTATTTTTCTTATGTAATAACCAACTAGTTTTTTTAAGCAAATCTGTAGGTGTGAAACCTTTTTGCAAACACAATGACACATGTAATAAGAAAGCATGCTTTAATGTTTTAATTGTATTTCAAAAGCTAAACCACAAGAGTAATTTTTAGAATCACCATGTCTCTGGTTTAATGTATTCTCAGTAGGAAAACTCAGGTTTAACTCAAGACCTCTCACTTTGAGAGTTCCAGTTTTTCCCCCAAAGATCTGGAGCAATAGTACAAATGAGTCTGTCAGTTTTCCAGTTTGTTGCCATTTTACTTTGTTCTGCCTTCCATCTATCATTTTTCTCTACCTGAATCCCTTCTGTTGTTTTCTTAACAATAATTTCTTCTTTCTTCTTTTTCCTTTATCTTTAAATCTCTTCTTTATTATTTTTAGTCCTCGTCTTGTCTTGAGTTAGAGCAAGTTAAAGCATGTTTTATGCAGTAATTGAGATGTGACTTATGTTTTCGGTGGGGTTCACCCAGATATAATCCAATTCACTACTTCTACTGCCTTTACTAAAGCAAAGCCATGGCAAGAGGATAAAAGAGCAAATCAGTTCCAGATACATTCAGATCCGTGTGAATATCCAACAGAGAGCAGCTGAAAAAGAAGTCGAAGTAAATAATAAATGAAGACATCTTGAAGCCTCCCCACAGAAAGAGAAATGCTGGGATGGATTTCAGGGGAATGAGAAGAATGATGTGTTGCATCCATCAATCTTGCTTTTGAAGATGAGAGAAGACAGAAAAGAAAAACATTAGCACGCCTGGTCCGAATGACTGAGGAGAGAAAAAAAACAACACTGGCTAAATATGGGACGTAATTACAAGAGAGTTTTAGGGTCATCGAAGGTCACAGAAAAAAAAAAAACCTGTGGCCACAGAGAAGTGGATTTGTGAAAAAAAAAGATCCCAGAAATATCTCGGGTTGCGATTTTAACATATTTCAATAAAAAACATATTTTACCATTTTTAATATGTAGCATTCTCATATTTTTTCATTCACATTTCTGATTTCACAATGTTAGAGAATATCTTTGTTTTAATGTAAATATATGTCTTTGCTTAGGGATTTTTTTTTTTTCCTAGCAAATTTATAACCTCATAGAAAATCCAAGTTTTTTCCTGTAAATTTGTAAAAACAAAAAGCTTGGTAGAAATATACTCCTCTGCATTTTTTAAAAATCTATGTTGGTCCTAACATTCCGCCAGGTGGACATCTTCAATAGTGTTTTACAGTTTTTAAAGTCTCTCAGACCATGGAGACTGAATACTGGCTGCTGGACGATGCTGACCAAGAAGTTATGCTGATTTCTTTGGCAAGTACCTTTGCTGCTCAGGTATCCAATGTTGTAACAATCCCTACAATTATATGGCTACTTATGTGAGCCATCTAACCTCACATAAGTAAAGAAAGGCACTGCTTCATTGATGTCCTGTGGAGAGGAAATACATTATTTAAGCTAAATATATATTTAAAAAAAAATACTTGTCGCTTGTTACTGCTAATGTTGAACACTACTTTTGTCACCCTCCACTTCTAAACTACACATTTGAAATGGCTTCTTTAGATAATATTTGAAAACACACACTGCACATTAAGGAATATATTCAGCACTATTTTGTATTCTTGTGAAAACCAAATGCATGTAGGTCATGAAAGACAGAAAGACAAGTTCCTTATGGTATGTTAAAATATTTTTTTGTAATTTGCCTGACGCATGTACAAAATCCTCTTAAGGCTAGCTATTATCATACAGAGATAAGCACACATGGAGGCCAGAAGTATTCAAGATTATTTTTGACAAATAAATTTGTTTGTATGTGGATGTACATCACTGCAACACAGAAAAAAAAATACTCAACAATGTTTAATCCTGGTATATTTAAGAAGAATGCATTGCCATTCTTATCAAAGGCTTAATGGGTCGTGATAAATCTAGATAAATGTACTTGGAACCGGCTTTTGGTTTTAGGATTTGAGCATTACAGCCCACAACCAATGTCAGCCTTTTTTCCTCTCATCCAAAGATTCAGGTTAAGGCCTCACAATAAATATAATAGACAAATTGAAGCACCACAGATATGGGGCCTTTGTATTGGTGGCTTCGAAAGTCATTTATAATGAGCCCACCTGAAAGACGGAGGCAGGCACCCCGAGGTGGCATGGTTTCCAGATTAACAGCTGCGAGCAAGAGATCACAAACACACTGCTGTCACCAACACATTTCTATGTTATTCTACGCTGGTGTCTCAATGTTTGAGAAGTATTCTCATAAAGTAAGAGTTCTCCAGCAGTCCAATGTTATCAGCAGCTTTCTCCTTTCAACAACTAATAAATCATTATGAATTTTAAACACTGTCATTGTCAAGCCAAGTACTGGTAGTAAATGTTCTCTCTTATGGTTCAAATCCTGGGATATTTTCTCTCACGTTTTCAAAATCAAAATTTTGACTAGTAAAGAAATTAACTTAATGCCAATAAATGTGCTTGAAACAACTATCTTTTAGAGTCCGTATTTGCTTCCTTTTATTTAACCACATTATTGATACCTTCTCTTTAACTTGATTTCCTAAATGCTAAAGAGAAATCGAAACCTTGTTTGCAACATCCGCTTTGCAGCATGAATTGGATTTCTTAACCACCATTAAATTAAACTCAAGTCATATAGAATGGAAAAAAATCAAATACATAAAACATTGATGGGTAACCTTTTAATGAAATATTCTGCCTCTGTATTTTCCCTAATTCCCTTGTTGCTTTTAACAGCTCTAACAAGCTACTCCTGTGAGTTTGTAAGAAAGGAAGACGTCGTCAGAGTTAAGCTTGTTCATAATCAAAAGCATAAAAAAGGCTGTTCCAATTTCTGAAACAAGATGAAACAAAACATGAACATTTGAGTCTAAATCAGACTTGAAACTGCCTAAATATTTGGCCTAGAAAGGTTAGAGGAGAAGAGAATGGGGGAAAGGAATCCTGAACAAGACAAAAAATTAAGAGAACTAAGCTCTTGTATTTACTAAATACAAGAGAGTCCAGTTTGATCCGATTTGCAAAAATATTTTCTGGTAGAAATATGAGTCTGGAACCATTCTAAAGCATCGCAAGACATACCGACTACATCCTGGATCTTATTTAGCAGATGCTGGATCCAACAGTTTCTGTAGCAATGAGCTTATTAAAGCAGGTTATTTAGGAATCTAACACAACTCAAATTGACAATGGTTACATCTTGACTAGGGTTTCAGGCTCTGCAGATTCCCAGATCCTGAATCCATAGTCACTTTGGTTGACCCAAAGTTGCACAAGAATGGCATTTACTGATATACAGTTGCAAAGGTTATCAAAAAATGAGAGGTGGATTGTTTCTGGAAAACTTAACATGCAATCATTTTTCAACCTTCTGCACTTTCCCATGTTTTTGTGCTTGTTTTTGTATTTCTATGTGGACCAGGAGAAAACACCTGATCCACATGGAAATACAAACACCTACACTGCTTCAGGTGTTTAAGCAGCTGAAACAGCTCAGGTGCTTAAAAAAGGGGAAAAAATACCAATTGTGATAATATGTTTTTTGGTTCTCTAAAACAAGTAATTTCAAAAAGCTCCTGATTGCTAGGTAATAATTAATGGGCACTGCCCCATTACTAACCAACCCTTGATTCAAGTCCCTCATACAGCAACCAAAGCAGAGCTTCAGCACAGTTTACTCTGCTGGTTTTGGTGCTGTACATTGAACAATGGCTGCTGGAAAAGATAAGTAAACAACAGAAACACATAAAGACACATCTGAATATCTGAGTAAGTATAAAATGCTATTAAAGTATGATGCATAGAATTTTTTCCACTTTCGGCCAAGAAGCTGCACGGCTGTGAGGATGGGTGGTAGCTTGAAGATAATTATATAAGAACACCAGAGGAGATATGACTAATGATGTGATAGGAGTGCAAAGACATGACTAATGCACCTCTTGACAAGCAACAAGCCACTGGTTTGGATTTACAACATTTGGATTATTGTGTAGGAATCATTCTAATTTACTTTTAGTGACAATAACTCATCAGTTGCTTTGAATTGTTAGTACTGTCAATTCATGTGGTAACACTTTCTAGCATTCGGAATCTCATGCTTGAATTGCTAAAATACATGCAGATTTCTTTGTACTGTCAGTAGCTCCATTCTGTTATTAACAGTGAAACATGAGGTGAGAAAACATTCTCAGAAGAGAGGATTTTTTTTTGTTTAAGAATAAAAATTAGATCTTTTCAAAGATGTGCTACTCTCAAAGAGGAGACGACTTTTTTTGGCTCCCAAAACATTCTTAATTTATCATCATCTGTAGCCTCATATTTTCGCCTAAAACTTTTAGCAAATATGAAAGTTTTGTTTTGCACTTGTATGTATGTGTTTTGTTATCAAAACAGGAATTCTTTGGTGTAATATTTAAATGTAACTTTTAATTATTTAACACAAAAATAAACAAGCATCAGCTCTTAGAAATGATACCTTTGTGCGTGACTCACAGGGCACTGAGGATTTGCATTGGTAGGATTTGGTATCCCATAAATAACTTCTTAAACTACTGACATGTAGTCTAACTACAACCAGGTTCCTGAGTTTTTGCATTAGCACTTACAGCTAATGCAAGTGTAAGTGCATTAGCTTGCATTTGTTAATGCACTTACAAAACCCAGAAATCCAGTTCCAGGTTTTGTTGCAGGAGTGAGTTTTTATTTCTGATGTTCTGAGTTGTTTTCTGGTACTGGAATTGGGAGCTTAAAGTTAGAAAATCCACCAAGGCAGTTGCAATGTATCCTTCGATCAATGTTTCCTATAAGCTACACTTTAAACTCCTTGGTTTTGCCTCTTTTACTCTGAAATCGGTGTAATCATTCCAGATACCCTTGCCTAAAGTTTCCGACGGGGCCAATGTAGCCAGGTAAGATGGTTCAGCCGTAAATAGAGGAGCAAAATAGTCTCCTATGATAATAGCAAGGAGAATTGCAGTCGATGTAAGTGAAGAATATCTTCAGAGAGACCAAAAAGGCCATTGAGAGCATGTAAACAGTTGTCTGGAAAGGAAAAAAAGCAGAAAAAGTATTAGAGCAATGAAAGGATGGAGCTATTTGATGACCCAGATTGGTGTTGTGCTATTTGTCATATTCGTAGTTATTTATGTGGCCACTTTGTGAGGGTTTAGTAAAGAAATCCAGTCTCTGTGTGTTAAGGTTTAAATAAGTCTTAAAACATCACAAGAAACATGAGCTAAACATTTTTAATGATAACCTAAAAAGTGACCAAATTTGGATGGATGTTATCCTGCAGTTTAACTTTAAAAGGATTTGTACTATGGTGATTTGATCATTCACCGTGTCGCATCAATGTAGAGATACTGATTGGTTCCTGTGTATTCACAATGTTCTTTGATGTTCCCACAAAACCTGACAGCACAAGGTTTGCTTCATGTGACCTCTCTTCGCATTTTCGGGGGATACCTATAGATAAGCAATTGATTTTATTAAATCGAGTCTGTCTACAGTTTCAAAGCAGACAGTTAGCATTGCTATAATAATAATAATAAACTGTGTTTTTATGACATTTAACCATTTTGATTGTTGAAAAATGGTTCAACAACCATTGAACCAATGCACTGGTAGATGGATATGTGTGTGTGCTTTTGTGTGGGTGCATGTACGTATAGAAGTAAGTGTGTTTGTGTTGAGTGGGTCGATGTGAGCAAATGTATCACCTGGAAATGCAAAGTTGTTAAAGTGGTGAGAACGATAGAAAGCCTGCAACACCGAGCAACAAGAGTAGCAAAAGGCAGATGGACACGGCTCTGGAAAGCCACATCAGCCCAAAGCAGACAGACATAAGGCACCACCTGAGAGCAGACACAACTCCCAAACAGAAGTAGACTCAGCCATGTCGTTACCTTCCTCTTTCTGCAGGCCAAGTCAGGAAGAGCATGAAACCCCCGGCTGGACTCCTCTGCACTAAGCACCAGAGATGCCCCCAGAGCTTCCAGCCTCCTTTCCTGCCAGTCCTTCCCAATATCAGTCCACCTAAACCTGGAGGAGAGCACACACAACTTCACTTTCTAATAAAACACAGTTGTGCTTTTGTTATGTTTATGTTAAATCTTCGCCAGTCTGATCTAGCAACTGTAACAATTGACATTTATAACCCACATTCTGTGGGAAAAAGAAATGTTGAAATCACAGGAGATTTCTAGATGATGTTTTGACTAACCATACAGTAAGATTTACAGCTGCTGTGCTTAATGAGACAGTAATTGTTTTTACAGAGCAATATACAAATTGTGTAATGCTTTATGGCCACCTGAAGTGTCTCATCGTCAAAAGGTCAGAGACGTGTTATTTCCTGGGAGCCATTACTTGTTTATTATGCATAAAATGCATCTTCAAAACCACAACAGTTGTATTACATTGTCCCTGTGACCACTATTTACTTTTTCATTTTATTGACATAAAAAAGCTTGTTCCAGCTCCTTACATGGCTTCACTCTGTATGCTGTAAATTCACATATTGCACTCTTGTCAATACTAGATGAGTTCAGTTAATTTCAAATAAACTATAAGACAGTATGTTTGAAAGCACAGTTTTTTTTAACGATACCAAAAATCACGAGACAAACATGGTTACAGCAAATTGTTGTGTATGATCTTTAGTTGGAACATAAAATAATGCTTCTCTATAAAATTATCTGAGTATTGATTGAGAAGAAGACCAAACCATTAAGACGGTACAGTGCAGATCTGAGAGTTTTTCAGCTGAACTGATATTCTTCCTGTTCTTGATGTGAAAGCTGCATGCAACTTTATACTTAAGTGTTGTGACGACCATAAAACATTTGTACCACTTCAGCATTTGATTAAATTACTGTGGAATTATTTTCTATTGACTGAATATTCTGAATAAACAAAAACAATTTTTAAGAGGAGTGCTTCTTCCAACCCTTGGAGTGTAGCACAGAACTTTCTGCATCCTGACAGATGCCTTTAACTCAGTTGTTAAAATTTTTTATGGAATGTTTTTTTCTCCACGTAATTAAACTTGAATGTTGGTTTTGAAAGGGAAAAACATCATTTGCATTTACTCAGTTTTAAAAAGGTCGCCCGTGTCCAAACCAGCCGTGATCCAGTCACTCTTGAAGCTTATTAACACAGCATCAAAACATAATTCTGTAGTGTATTTCCTTCTGTCGTCTAAACTGTCTTGTATTTTTCCATCATATTATTATGTCCATTAATCTACACATCGCCTTTACTCCTTTTAAGGTTTAAATTTAGATGAAGTTACATTGTATAGAATGTTTTGGGTTTGAAATTCCTTGATTTTTCTGCATGGTCTTTCTTGAGTAGCAAAACTTAACCTCTAGAATGGGGAGAGATGATGCAGAACTCCATAATCTGGAGTAGATATTGGAAATGGTCAGGGCAACACACTGCTGCACCAATAGTGTGTCTGTGAACTTGTGTGGGAGTGTTAGCATCTATTATATACGCAAATGTCAAATTTCTTACAACATATTGAAATGCCTGCCGATTGTCCTGACGGATACGTTGCATAGCAGGCAAGATTTACAACTGAATTGAAAATAGATGGCTTTGGGAATACAGTGCATCTTGACAGAGACCCCTTGGTGACAGGAAAATCACTGGGTGAAAGGCTCTGTCTCTGTGCCAATAAATGTTGTTGCAGTATAACAGTGGTTAGGGAAGCAAAGTGTACTCCTGACATTGAGCTACTTTCTGCCTTTTGCACTTGTTTTTTTTTTTTTTATCATAGGTTCCCTCAGATATTTTTCTCTTTTGACTAGAGTCACACCAGAGCAAATGCAACTTGTGCTCTGATGCATAGGATACTTAGCATTGTGCCAGAGGCTTCTAACTTTGCAATGTTTTCATTACATCACTTGTCTGACTAGGAATGCAAAAATGTATCACTTGAATTTTGATGGAGGACCTTGTACTTATTGAACTCATCATAGGAAGAAAATGTTGCAACTACGTTTGTATGCTATTGAAGAATGTATTCAACACTGGTTCACATTCATTTCATATTTATTAATTTTTTTTAATCTCCCTGCTCACTTGTCCACACAGCGGCCAATCAACTTTTGCACTTCCATGCTTGTACTCATTATTTTAAGACTGTCATGAGACACACATGTTTGTAAATTGCACTTATATTTTTCAGTTGATCCCCTGTGGTATTTAAGTCTGTTCACTTGTCAGGTAGTCTGTTATCATTTGTTTGTCTTCCCTCTGAGAATATGAACTCTTCTCAGAGCTCCCTACCAGTGTCCTTTTACCCCTTTGGTTCTTCACACCTACAATCCATGACAAAGGTTAAAGCTTGTAAAAAACAACCCTAATATGTAGTATTGTCTAAATTAATTTAGACAGTCACACAATATATATTGAGCATCACCTTTGACCTTTACTTTCCCCTTTAGGGTTGGGAGCCACTTTTTTGTAAATAGTCTACTCGTTCTCATTGACCCCTTGCTCTTTTAAATTTCTGTCTTTACTGTTCTTAAAACAAATACAGTACAACATTTCAGAACAATCTTCCTCTTTGGGATTCATAAAAAAATCTAACAATGTAATTGTTCCTTTTATGTAATGGTGTCACATACCCATGCCACACTTACAATTTTTTATCAGTAGCAATTGGAGGCCTGCACAGTTCTGTGGATTTTATCTTTTAGTTTGTAATTACTCCATGGCAGAGGTAAGCCTTGGCTGATGTGCCGCCGGCTTTAGAATGGAGTGGGATTTTAATTCAAGGGCAAACAGACAATTAATGCCAAGTGCAACAGAGTGAGCTTCTCAATATATTAAGCTGTAATACGTACAAACCTTTATAATAAAACTTAATTTATTCTGAGAAATTTAATAGGTAGTTATTTCAATTAGTTTTACAACCCTGCTGTGAGCGATCATCAGTCTATCATAAGTATTATCTGCCCTGCTGAAAAGTCAAAAGAGAGAAAAAAAAAACTAACGGTATAATCACCACTAGGCCCATAGGTAAAAAAGAAAAAAAAACTCTTGTCCAAAGGGTTGTGGTGATTAAACCAACAGGTTTTATTTATTTTTTTATTTTTTTATTTTTTAGTTAGACTTGGAAAACCTTCTGACTTATGAGTCAGAAAGTTTTCGAAAAACATAAACATATACACTGAACAAATAATTGCATGAGCAAAGTTACCTATCACAGCTTACCAGCTTTTGCATTTAAATCCCCATGTACAGTGGGATTTAAATTTTCAGATCTAGTCCCTATCTTTGGCTTTGGATTATGGAAAAAGTTAGAACAAAATAAACTTCTAAAATATAAAATTGAGAAACATTATGAAAAAAAAAATATTTAGAGACAAAAACTTTGAGTTTATAGAAATTAATTCATTCAGTCATTCATTCATTTGGAAAACTTTGTTATTCACTTAGCACTTTGACAGCTGGACCACTGTTTGCTGTAACTGTTTGTAGCATTTTCTCTCCATTGCAACATAACATCACAAACATCAGAAATCTTTTTATCCAGAACATGAAAACGTGATTCTCTATAAAGTCAAGGATACCCGTGCAGTGACAGCTCCAACAAAGACATATATTTGACAGTTCTAAGCTGTACAAGCAGAAAGGTGCATCGTAAACAACATAGGCCTTGTTTTACTGTGGTGCAGTGAGGTGATTTAATTTAGTGAATAATAAATGACTAAGAGTAATAAAACTGTTTTACAAGCAAGTTAAGTGATAAAATTTCAGAGTTATGGGAGAGCCCCCATCATTTAGAAATGATGGGGGCTATTTCCTTACAAACGGCTGAATAACTTTGGTTTTGGTATGAAAATAAAAAAAGATTGAGTAGCTAAATACAGGGATTTGCAAATGTATTAACTATCCATCAGTATTTACACACAAGCTTCAATATATGGATGTAGTCACGTTCAACAAATTAGAATATACTGTAATTGAACTCTTGAAGTTGTTTTATTCCATTGTCATTTCACACAGACTGGTGTTATAAAATGTTTGTGTAAATTATGATTATTTTCTCCTTAAAGCTAATAAAAATACAACAGTTCATAATAGAATAGTACATGAGACCAAAGCTATTTTACAGAAATGTGTACTTAACAAGAAGTATGTTTACTACCTGCTTTAAGTATATTTCATTTTCAAATATAACTTTTCAGCTCACAAATAAGCCTTGGACCTAATAATATATTCCAATTTATTGAATATAACTGCATGTATGAAGATACATAAAATATATCTGTGAACGTAACAAAAACTATGGTTTCTATTTATATTTAACCACACTGTCTGGGAATGAACAAAATATTAGCATTTTGGTTTTCAGGGGTAAAGCTTGGACATAGAATGAAGAAAAGAGTCATACTTCCCCTCAAGGCAAGCTGGCTGACTGATGCGTATGTGTGTGTTGTCTTATTTGACATATTGTAGGGCCATTTTTTCCAACAAATACTACACTGTTTCGTATGGGGGAAAACCCCAGAACGTAGGGTTTAGGGTTAGGCATGTAATTGCAATGTGAAAGTTAGGCGATGGAAATGAGTGAAAAACAAAAGGAAGTCATTGAAAAGTCAATGACCATGTTTGTCATGGTCATTGACTTTGTGCATGAGCTCTTTCTGAGTTAGAGCCTGGGGTTGGGCACATACTGGTAAACGTTAGGTTGAGGGTCAGGTAGGGCTAGACTATAGAAATGACTGTAAAAAGAATGAAAGGCAATGCAAAGACCTTGTGAAGATAGAAAGACATGTCTGTGCCTCACTGCTGACCCCCTGTCCTTAAACACAAATAGGTCTTTTCATAAGTCAGTGTTAGCTAAAACTACTAGCTGTAAGCAAAGCATCACTGCGAAACGTTATGACACTGAGAGAAGAGGTAACACTAGTAAACAACAAAACATGCCAAATAGATACCATGTACTGCATGGTGTTAAAAAAAGACCAAAATTATCAAACTATAAAATCCTGGAAATGGTGACATTATTCCTATAAGGGCTTTTACAATGTTTCCCTGGCATTTGTACAATTTATCTTTGGTGATGAGCTTCAAGTCTTTGAGGTTGATAGACTTATTTTTCATCTCCATCACACCACATTTAAGTTGAAGATATTTCTTTCAAAAATGTTTATTAATTGAATTTATATATGAAAAATACAAACTAAGTGAAATCTGACTAGACCTGCAAAAAATAACAAAACTCCTGATACATGACTTCATAGAGATAGCTTGTAAAGGCAACTGTTTTAGCCATTTGTGTTCGTGACTCATTTCTTATGGTGGAATAGCAGATGTCAATTTTTTGGGGAAATGGCCCAAAAACCTCAACAAAATAATAAAACTTCAAAATGGAATTGTAATTGTTGTTTTGCGTCAGATATTGAGAATATTTTGAGCTTCAAAAACCTTAATTTTTGGGAAAAAGAAAACAAAAAACTATAATGGCATTCTATAAAGAATCAGTGTGAGATAATGACATGCTTAATCACATAAGCACAAAACAATCACCAAAATAAATAGCAAATGTCAGAAAATGTTGGTAAACCATTATATAACATTAACTCCTCTGTGGGAAGGTGTTTTGTTTTTTTCTTCTGCCTGACTGCTGTGGGAGTGTGTTTACAGTCTGTGAACAAATGGTTTGGTAATATTTCCAATCACAAGGAAAAGGTCAGATCACTGACAAATGTGGAGACGGAAAGCTGTGTGACAGCAAAAATAAATAAATAAAATATGGATGCGAAGACAGTGATGGAGGTAAGGAGCGGAGAGTGACAGGCTGAGTGACGGAGAGATGGAGGACATATGAAAGTCTGAAGGAGGCGAGGGTGGTGCGCAGGAAAGATGGAGAGAGCGACAGAGGAATATTAGATGGAGGGTGGAAAAATAGAGTAAAGGAAGAGAGAGTGAGGGAGAGGGAGGGGGGGCAACAGTGGGAAGAATGGAGGAGGAAGAGCATGGCATGTGTTGTTTTATTCTTATCCAGAGGCCAGAGAGAGGAGGCAGATACCTGCTGATTATTCTCTTGTATTATCTAACACTAAAGGCTGTCATGTCAGTGTTTGTTTTGTGGATACACAGAACGTTAGATAAGAGATTCGGGGGGAAAACATGCATTCATGTTACTTATTTGATTTTGCTCTGTTTATCCTCTACTAATGTTTTGAATAATTTCTTCAAATGCTGTTATCTCATATCTTTAACGCCTTTATATGTTTTTTTTTTTTTTAACCGAGATACACTAACAAGATCAAACTAAAAACCAAATTAAACAGAAAAGCAAAAGAATGCAAAGAATCTGCGTGTTGCATTATTATGTTCTAATAGCGCACAAACCTGCTTCCAGATGTTGAGAGAAAGTAGCATGCAATGTGGAGGAAAACAACACACCTGCACATGAAACGCTTTAACACATATCACTACTATTGCCTCTATGTAGTTCTGTGCAATCATGTGGCTGCTGCCATAATCTTGACCATCCCAGATGTTGTGGGACGTGGCCCTAACGTGAACATCCAGTTAGAACTTTGTGCATGTGCTTCAGACGTTTTTCTTTCACTTTTATTAAAATATTTATGCCGTCCTGCAGTGCAGTGCTATACATTACTTCAACATGCGTCTAAAACGAGTATGTTTTCCAGGTTCTCTTTTGTGCTTATGCTTAGACAGGGGGATGGGGAAGACGCTTCACCTCACAAATGTGGAGCCATAAGCGTGCTGCTAAGTGAGTGAAGCTGGAAAAAGTGTGCCCTTCCTGCTCCAAGAGAATAAATGTTTAATGAAGCTGACTGACTTTTGACACTGATAAAATATTTGATTGAAATGGAAGAGAGCACACACTTTGTGTCTTTTAATTTGTGCATTAAAAGAAATTCATACCGCAAATGTGTATATGTGCAACTCTCTGTTTTGTGTGATAAGGATTTCTAAATTTAGCTTGTTGGGATGGTTTAAGGATACTATAAAAGGTAAGCTTACTGTAGTCTATAATTTAACATAGTTTATTTCAGGGATATAACAACCATCCTTATTTTCATATTTGTCACAGGACCAGTAGCTAAGGGGTGCCACATGGCTCAGTGGGAGAGAAGGTGCACCATACACAGAGGCCATAGTCCTCAATACAGGCTCCCCCAGTTTGATTCCTGGCCAAGGGACATTTGTTGCATGTCCTCCTGTTCTCTTTGCCCTTTTTCCTGTCTAGCTACTGTTGAATAAAGGTCACTAGTGACACAAATACCTTAAAAAAAGAACCATCAGCTCTACTTTAAGCTCCCCTTGAATGACAGACCTGAGACTAACAATGGATGGATGAATGGAAATTGTTTTATATTTGGTGCAATGATGTCAAACGCTTTATTAAATGTGGATGTGCTTGTTTTCCACACAAAACCCACAGTGTGTTCAATGGTACTATAAAATATGGGGAATATAATCAGTAACAATATTAAAATAAAACAGTGTAATTTATCAAACCAGCAAATAAAACAATACCAGCTGAAGCAAGAAAATGTTCCCCTAATTGGGATAATTAAATCACAACATAATGTGTAACTAGACACAAACTAACCAAACACTAAAGTGGCAGTGAAGTCTACTGTGGTGCTTTAAGGTGTTTGCAATAACAGGAAATGTATTTTTCCAGTATTCACAACATCAGATTATATGTTATTAGTTATTAGGCTAGTTTGTTTCCAAGGGACTTATTAGCTTGAACAGATAAATGAGGAGAATTTGTTTTTTTATACAAATAAAAAAAACAAACACTGATGAGGCAGTTCGAAGACTTTACATCAATTCAGCATAGCATGTGAGGAAGTTGCTAAAACATAGAACAGTTTTGTCTTCAATTACTTCAAAATGAAAGGTTCTGTTGCAATGAAGAAGACCTCAAGGTGTCAGGACTGTGTCCTACGAATGAATGTACTACAGCATCATCTTGCCATCAGTGCAGAGTTTACTCATCACTGGCAATAAGTGACTGTGACTGCATCTGCAAAGAAAGTGGGGTAAAATCCTTGGACAGCTGCTTTTCCAACTGTCCAGAAACAATTTGCCAATCATCCAAGTATTATCCTTGCCTCCATGTGGCAAGGAAGGTTTTGAAATGTTATAGCATTTTGGTAATTTCTCAAAACTATGAAAAGGGATGGCTCAGAAGAGCTATAGCTCTTCCTCTATGGCCAGATCATGTTTGTAAAAGAGAAACAATTCTCAAAATGTTTCCCTGGATCTGAATGCATTGAGATTAAATATAAACATATATTAAAAAGAACAAACAGAAACGAGTCAGCTGAAGTGGTGATCCATTAGTGCTTTAGGCACAGATCCTGATCAGATGGTCTAACCGCCTCTGGCCATCTGGCAAGGGAATGTCTTGGGATCTCCCACAGCTGCCGAGTGTTGTCGGAGAGAGTAAACCTGGACTTCCTTCTGGACTTATTAACCAAGCTACCCAGAATGCAATGGGTAGTTGTGTGATCAATTCTGTGGTTGGATAAGAAAAGGCCAGCAGCCTGGAATTAGCTGCAATCTTTCATAACACAAGAATTGGTCACGATCAAGATTGTGAACTCAAAATGAACATCTACCATGCAGACACTGTAGAACCCAAAGTGTTGACAGCACAATTTGAAGTATTTACGAATGAAAGCTATTAAAATTTATTTGCTGCAGCACCACAAAAAACTTCAGTGTTATCTGTTAAAAGCTTTAGTCTTGACTGTATGCTCTCATCTTTGAGGATGTGAAAAGGGAAGGATCAGAACAGGATTTCTTCCCCTCTGTTTTTTTTTTTTTTTTTTTTTGGGGGTGGGGGTACAGACGATTAGATACCCAAAAGCAAACCAACATTTACTTTTTCAAAAGCATAGATTTAAGAGTCATATTTATTTATTTAAAACTCAGCACAGTGTATCTAAATTTCAATCAGTTTCTGGAGTAATAATAGCTAGAATACAAACACATACTGTCTGCACAAGATTTTTTCATTTGTAAAATAAATGTAGAAATGTCAGTGGATTAAAGATCTGCTCTGACAATTTGAGAAGTTACTGTAAAACATGGGCCCACAGCACTTGTTTTTGTAAACACAAATTTTATATCTTATTGTGATAACTTGTTTGGGTTGAAAAAGGGCAAAAAATCTATAGTTTGTGGTCATAAGCACAAATAAGACACCAATAAGAAAGCAATGTTTTTAGCATACGGTAACATTTAGGTGTGCCTGTCGTGTCCAGATATACTTGATATATTCAAGTACTTTTTGATCGGATACCAGGAGGAAGAGTTTGCCAGAATCTTGTCAGAGATGTTCTGCAAGAAAAAAAATAATAATAATTTGACACATTATCTGAAGTGTGTTGTTGGAGTACTCCATATCATCTATATAGATTGTAAGATTGGTTTATTATCCGTAATGTAAAAACCAAAAGCATAAATCAACCACTGCAGCAAAGTCAACAAGTTTCCATTTTTCTTCTAGGGCAAGTTTCTTGCACAAGCTAAAGCAAGCAGCTCAAAATGAAGCAGCAGCAGGCAGATGGCAGGTTTGATCGATTAACTTTTTATGGTAGCACCTCCTGACATTTAAACAAAACTCCAGTTCATACAGTTTTAATGACCTATCCAGAAAGCAAGACATATCCTGCTGTGCAACAAATTTTCAACTAGTGTAACAATACATATTCATATACACACAAAGGACAAAGGCAACGTGACAGTTGTGTTTTTTGAGGCTCATGTCAGGTTTAAACATAATATATAATTACCGCCATTTCAGGTCTAATTAAAACAGCCAACTTTGAAATCATTAGCAAATAAAACCTTCAGTTAAAAAAAAAACTCACGCTAGCCTATAGTTTAATATAATTCAAATTCAAAATGATGGATTCTATATTACAAAAAAGGGAACAAGGTATGGCCTTATAACTTGAAGCAATGTAAAAATACAAACAGCATCACTGTGTCTGTCTAATTGTGATAAATGTATTTAGCTTGATTTCTATACCAAACTAATTAAAAGCAAAATCTATTTGTTGTAAGAAACATTTAAATGCTTTTCAAGGTGTGTTGAGAAAGACAATTTCCTGCATTGTTCTGCAGGGTAGATTTTGGAGCTTTTGTACTCGCCTTCATTTTCACTACATTTGGAAGTTTAAAAAAAAAAAAAAAATTACCTGGTAAAGATTTAAGATTTATTTAATGCAATTTATTTATTTATTTTGACTCAGGCAGCCTTTATTTGAGAATAATCACACAGGAAAGTGACCAACAAAAGATGGGAAAGACATGTGCCAAACGTCATCAGGTCGGGACTTGCACCTGTGGCATCCACATCAGGGACAATGGCTTTTGTATGTGGGTTGTGCTTTTCCCTCACAAACCTAACATCTGAATCTCAATATGTTTTCTCAATTTAAATAATTAAATGAAGATGAAAAGAAAGTTTTTATGATAGAGAGTTTATTTAAGGGAGAATGAATTCTCACAAGAACAATCAGTCTGACTTTGTTTAAAAGCCTTTTCATACACAATGAGAGCAACGCAAGACACCTGAGATAAAAGTCATAGGAAATGAAAAATAAACAATAAAACAAAAAACAAAAGCAGAATGAGAACAGGAAATACCAATGCATTAATTTGGGTGAAGAAGATACATGAAAGCACATGTTTAAAGCTAAGACTTATGTACAAAAAACATAGACAAAAAAACAAAACAAATCATCTTAAACAAATTTCATGTTAATGTTGCACATTCATTTATGCAAAAACACACCCACAAATTACATTTTGTTTATTGTCTATATACTTTAAACTGACCAAAAGTATGTAGCTGTCAAAATTTATGTATTTCTTACACTGGACAGGCTCCAAATCCTGTAAAATGGTCTTCCTGTTCCTGCCAGAATATCTTGTAATAGCATGCTGTTTGTTTGTCGATCTGTGAGATCACTGGTTAAAACCCACCATCCATGCATTGAAGCTGTGCTGTTGGCAATGCAGCCATTTCTGAGAATCTTCTCATTTCTAAAAAGGTTTTTTGAGGAGGCTGTGAAGAGGGTTAAGGGTGAGCTGCAAGGGATGAGATAATGGGATAGACATGCCTGTTCTGTTTGATAACCCTTTTGAGCTCTTCCTTTTTTCCTCTTTTTGTGATTCACAAATTTATTCTGCTTGGTGTGCGCATGTTTGTTGCACAAGAGGAAAAGAAAAGGATTAATAAGGTTTGCCCTAGATTTCTTTTTTTTTTTCATCACTTTAAATGTATGAAATCAACAGTTAAATGCAAGTACAATTCAATTTTATGTTTGGCAGCATTCAATAAATTGTTTAGGACAACCAGTGACACATTTTTATTATCTTACTTAATCTCATCTTTTAAATATTGGAGCCTAATAATGGTTGATACACAGCACAAAACTTGAAGTGTGTGTGACTGCAATGTGCATTTCCACCAAAATATGTACTGAAAATATTAGTGATGTAACAGTACATACATTCATACCAGTGGTTCTTGGTATGGAAGCACATTTAACAAACAGATCGAATGTTTTAAACTTAGTCATTTTAGATGGATATGATCAATAGAAGTGATTTCTCAAACAACTTTAAAAATGTTGCACATAAACTGATAGCAAAACAAAATGGCATACAGAGCTTGAGAACTGCTTACTGTAATTTGCTGCCATTTGTTTCTGAATCAACCACAGTGACAGCAGAGAATATGAAGCGGATCAAATAAAAGCTTTATGTCGACATAAACTCATTTATCAGTCTCAGAGATTCCTGTAAGCAACTATTAATCCGACAACATAAAAACCTGCGTTGCATCTCTGTGTACTCTACAATCTCACAATTTGGTATCTCCCACTTGGAGCAAATTTATATACAATACAACCTAATCATCAACAGAACAATAAAAAAATTAAACAAGAATATGAACAACAATGTACACTTAATTTAACAGCAATTTTATATAATTTTGTATCCATTTTAACTATGTTTACACAAATCAATAATGTTTTCCCTTGAAAGCTGTTTTGCTCCTGGCAGCAACTTATTTTTTCCCTCAGGTGGCAAATATTACTCGAGTAGGCAAAACACTACTTAGTTAATTTAGCTCTGTGATTATTTTTAAAACGTTCTGTCTTTTTTGTTTTGAAAGACAAAGTTCACATGTTCTCACATTCAGTAGTATTGCTTTGCTTCAATATTTTCAACATTTGCTAAGTTAAAAGAAACAACTCTGGCTACTGCAAATATTCGGGGGTCCAAATGGCTTGTTTTCACTGAGTCCTGCTTTTTCCCACACAGCTCCTCCTCGGAGCTGCAGTTTCCTTGCTGAACTTGTGCCTTACAGAGCATCCTTCCCCTGCAACTCTCCCGTTCGTCTCCTGCAGAACAGCAGTAGAGGTCAGTTAACAAAACTGCCAAAAAAAGAAAACGAAAAAGAAAAAAGAAACTCGTAAAAGTGCATGCAGGGTCAGGGCAACCCTGCCTGGACCATGCGCAGGGCAGCTCACACTCTTTACCCTGTACATGGTCCAGGCACACTTAAAAAGACAGAGGGCAATATCAAGGTGTCAAATTCGTAATCGTAACTTATGTTTGATATATAAAAACTGAAGGTAACATGGCTTCTAGATTGTGCTATAAAATGAAACTATGCTGCTGAAAAATACATAATACTGCCCCTTACACTATCTATCCACTGTGACAGTGTAGCCCTGTGGTAAACTGAGATTACTGTAATTTGCTCCTGCATGTTAAGGTTAATAGAAATCTTAGATTGTTCAAGACAGAGCACAAATATATTTAAAGCAAACATTTATTTACTATTGCATAGCTATGGAGTTCATATTATTATTTCTGAGAGAAATACAATAGGATTTAATCTCTTTAATCTCTAAATAATATAAAAGGTAAAGGCAGCAATTAAGTAATTTGCTTACTCAATAATTGAAACAGTATTGTTTGTAAATCAAGAGCAGAACATTTATGTAAATACTGCAATTTAATGAAGAATTAGTGTGACATAAGATGCACTGTGTATTTCATTTGGGTTTGCCATTTGATTGATCACTGAGACAGTCCATTTGGTGCATGACTTGTGATTGGTGGAGAAGAAGGAGAGGAAAGACATGGTAGAGGACGTAGGGAAGACGAGTGGACAAAAAGTGAAGAAACACGGACTAGAGGGAAAGAAAAGCGAAACTTTGAGGATGAAATTTGGGAGAAGTTGGAAGAGGTTGGAGAGCGGCCGATGCGAAAGTGATGGGACAAGAGGAGACAGACGCAAGTAGTCATGACGGACTTTGAGCTGAGTTAAGTTAGCTAGCCGCTTCAGCCCCACTGCTGAGTTCAGTGAAAGGACGAGTGAATTTCAACTCTCTCAATGTTTTCCTCGCTATGCAAGGTTTTTTCCACTCTCCTGGAGGTTGTGAGTAACCTCCAGAAGAGGTTACTCTCCTGGGTCAACTTCACTGACACCTGAGTGAAGCTGACCCCCCCAACTTCTTCAAATCAGACAAAATTGGTGTCAAACGCTTGTGCAGCAAAAATCTTTGTTTGAATCATTTTGCCTAAAATTCTAATGTTTCCAGGTTTTCCCCAGGAATGTTTCGCCCCCTGTTTTCCTGCCTGCCCAGTGGTCGGGGCGCCAACCACTGGGCAGGCAGGAAGGCAGATGTGTGAGGGGGAAGCTAACACTGAGCTCCAGATAGTCAGAAAAACTCTGGAGTAACACAAGAATGATAATGGCCCGTGGAATTAATTAACACTTTATTGAAACTCCAGCCACAGTAAAACATATCAAACTGCAACATTGTATTATTTTTTTACAATTTATTCATGTACACTGCATGTGTGGGGGCCTAAAATTGTTGTTAGCTATTAGTCATCTAGGTGTTAACATCATGCCTGCACATTGTGAGAACTCATTTTCAAGCATATATTTGAATACACGTTCTGAATTTTGTACCACAGAGTGTAAAATGTTTTAATAAACACTGTGGCACGTGTTTCTATAAGGCAAGATACAAAAAGTATGGTCACCACCAAGATAAGAGGTCCTCAAATCCAGGCCTCAAGGCCTGGTGTCAAGCCAATTTTAGATTTGTCCCTGCTCCAACACAGCTGAATCTAATGGCTGAATTACCTCCTCACTATGCAGTTAAATTCTCCAGAGTCCTGCTAAAGACCTCATTACTTGACTCAAGTGTGTTGAAGCAGAGAGACATCTAAAAGTAACCACACCAGACCTGGAGGACAGGAGTTGAAGACCCCTGACCTGAACTGACATAGATTTATGGAGGAGAAACATTTCATTCATACATCCTTTAATCCAGCAGTGCAAAAAAAAAACCCCACACACTTAGAATGCTTTATGCCTATGCAAAACTTTCTAACCTTCATTTTATTCATAGATTGAATTTCAAATCGTTGCCCTAATTTTCCTGCTTTCCTACCTCCATCTTCTCTTTGTAGACTGACGTCTGTGTATCTTTCCTTGACTTTGCCTAGGAAAAAGAGATTGCGCTTTTTCAGCTGACAAGAACAAAGCTTAGTGTTCTGTGCTTCAGTAGTTCAGCTTTGAAATAAAAACATTGTTCCAAATACTGTTTAAAATAACTAAGAATGAAAGTTCAAGAGAAATTAAGCAAGGCCCAGAGTGCAATTAAATTCTCGTTACGTAACTGATAAAGTATAAAAAATGCACTTTCTATTTTTGAGATGTATTCATATGTTTAACCAAGTAAGTTGTATTCACTACTGTTTTTAAATTCAGTCACTATAATTAATATACATTTTCTATGCCTGTTTTCAACCATGTTGAATGAGACTAAAATGTTGTGCTTTGTATGTGCATTCATTCATACCTGAAATTGTCCACAATATTCTGTATTTAGAGGACAGTAAAACCCAGAATGTGAGGCATAAGGCTGCAACTCAGGATGTTGAGCTTCTCAGCATTTATGTTGTCAATGCAGTTCCATGTAAAAGGAATGAATTGAAGGGAAAAAAAACAACTTCAAAACACAGTTTTTCCCTCCAGATGAGGCTGCGTTATAATGCTTGTGGTAACTGAGCACAAAAAGGAGGGTTTGGGATGTGGGTGGGCTGGCTTCCACTGAATTTGAAATGGAATTTGCAAAACAACAATAGAGCTAAGGTGGCATTTCTAAATGTAGGGCGCTCCTTTTAGCTCGAAAAAGGAACTAGATGCAATGGTGTAAGGAGTGAAAGGGCTTTTTCACACTATCAGCAATGCTACATCTTTTTTATTGACTGTCCTTGTCCTTGGTGATCAGTTAAAACCGTGCTTGACAAAAAGTAGTTGAAATAAATACAAAGTCGTTTATTGCATTCACTCAATCAATGTAAAAGCAATATTTCCAGGAAAAAGGAGTACAGGCTGTTGGCTTGCTCACTCCTTTTATTCTACATGTGGCACAAAGAGATGATATTTATTTTTTAACATAATTAGGGGGAGTTTTATAAGAGGAGAAGGTGGAGTTTCACACATTAGTCAGTGATTATCCAAGTTCCCCTCTGAGAAACAAACATTATAGTTGGCACACGAACAAACATATGTGGCAGCGATGGTTAAAAGCTTGAGTCCTCCGCTGCAGATTTTGTTTGAAGGCATCAAATTAAGGCACTGCAGATTAAACATGACAACTCTAATAAGAATAACAATTAGGAAATAATGGACTACCGTTAATAGGAGCTTCCCTTTAACACATCCTGAACCTTAAGCAGCAGGGAATTCAATTATTTTATTTATTTTAACCTATTTAATCCTCCCATGGTCTTAACAGACAGGGAGATTTAGTGTTTTGTTTTATCCTGTGTGTGGTCCAGCAGGGTCATACTGACCCCATGTGCAATTTTTTATTTATTTAATTTTTTTTGTGTGTGTGGTGCCAGCTCTTGTCTGGGGCAATTGAATGAAGTTTCTTTAAATTAAAGGAGAAAAAAAAAAAAAACTTAGGAAGGGAGTAAAGCCCGAGCAGCGCAGGTCACAAAATCAGCAATTGCTGAGATTCTTTAGACATACAAACTGTGGGCCACAAAATGCACATTTCATTAAAAAAACTAAACAAAAACATTTTATATCGTACTTTTACTTATAAATGAAATCCATGCACCGCCAATTCTGCACAAAAATATCTGTTCATCTAAAGCCAAATCTGCCCTCGGCATGTTTTCTTCTATGCTACTCCATTTGAAAATCATCAAACTGTCTCGAAGCAAACCTTTCAGCTCTGCTGTTGGATCTTCTTTTAGTTATTATCTCCTACTTCAATTGAAAGTCCACTTTAGAAAACTGTTCAAGTGTAGAAAATGTAGTCTTCCATGTTGACGTCGGAAGAGAGGAGAAAACAAATATATCGCTGTACTTTACTTATTTACTGTATGGCTAACTCTGCAGTTATGGAGTCACAAAACCAATGTCTGGAATCATTTTTTTTTCTGTTTTCTAGCATCTTGTCTGTTTTTAGCTTATAGGGTTGCATCCGATGTCTTTAAAACAGTCTTCATATGTTATACTTTATTGATAATACACACAAAATCACCATGACTGCCATCCATATCACCACAACCTGTTATTACAGTATATTACCCCAACATCTGTTATGTAATGGCTTAGTATAGATCAAGGTAATCTACCAATGATGATGCCAGCTCATTACTTGTTCCCCAGATTCTCATGTTTTTATATAGAGCCTCAAAAAAAGTTTCCCTTTGCAGTATATGTTCTCAGACCAACACCTTTCACTGTCTATCTCCTCTCCACTTATCTCACTCAATATGTTTTGTAAGCCCCTTACCCTATTTTTTATAACACCGTTGAACCCTATCTTCAGCCCTATCCTCATCTCACTCCTTTTGCTCCAAGACATCCCATTCTATTATCTATTGAGGTGACCTTTACAAGAGCAGAGCTGAAAGGATCTCTGCTTTGATCTCTGCAAGATATTTTATCTCAGCATTCATTTTCCAAGCAGAGAGATGACACAGCTTTTCAGAGACCCGGGTGTCAAACTACTAGGCACCCAAAGTTGCACTGTCCACCGCAGGAGATTACTAGCAATTCTCAGAGTGTGATTCACATTAATTTAAAGGTAATTTGTTTTTGTAGAATATTGTGGTCACTATTTTTTTTATTTTTTTAAGCATTGTTTCATAGATATTATGTCTCAAAGAGTGGAATATGTTTTGGTCACTGTTGAGCTTCAAAGAAAAAATTGCAATTCATTGATTTTACTTTTAAACTGCCCACAACCATCTGCAGGTCAGATCCAGTCAATTGAAACTCCTGGAACTTTTTATGGCACAGGGTGATTAATGGTCTTGTACCTAACCCCTGTAAAATGCTTTTTCGAAATGTTGGATGTAGAACATTTTCTTTCTATACTTACTTATAAAAGGTATGGTCACAAAGAAATTTTGTCTGTCGCTTTTATCAAAGTTTGTCTTGTGTCATGCTAAAAGTGACTGTTGCTGAGGAAACACCATGCCTGGATTTCAGTTGTGATAAAAACGATCTGTTTGAGCCTGCATTTCTCTAAAAAGCTCTATGACAAGCTTTAAAGTGTATGTCATTCATAGGATGATCAAATTATTTTTTCACTTTAACCAGCAGGGTGCTATATTGAAAAAAGTGCTTCTGCTGTTAATTAGGTAGTTATTTTGTATGAACTAGTTAGCTTTTTCACTTATAGCTTGGCAAAATGTTTTCCCAGTCCTACCCATAAAAATATGCACATTTAATAGATAATACTTACATAAATATCTACATAATATAAATAATAATAATAAAAAAAAAAACATGATGTGTGTATGTGATAGTTTTGTAAAGGCAGCAGATATGGAAGCTTTGCATTATTTTGATGCCTTGTCATTATTACATTATTGCTTTGAGGAATTTTGAAATCTGATTATTTCATTGTATATAACTAAAGATAGTCCAATCACACCAAGGTTGCTCCAACCATGAAAGAGCTACCTGAGAAAAACCTGATCCAAAGAACTTGTAGCCTTGAAAATGATTAGCCTCAGAAGACACAATGACAGGGGTTCTTGTTATGCAGTCTTTTAATTTCAGTGAAGACAGGCTAAACAAAAAAAACAGCTTTTTTCTTTCTGAACACACATTTCATCTGTGATTTGTGGCAATCACGGATCAAATGTGGCAAATTTCCAAAATAAGAAAGCACCGACAGATAGAAATGCATGACAATGTAGGAGGCCTTTGGCTGCACATGCAAAATACATAAATATCCATTTAATGCGCGTGGAACTATTGCATTCATTATTTTATTATTTATTTTATGCCACAGCAATACAGCTCACCCCAGACACTGGAGAATACAGATAATCTCACATCTTATTCCTACGTACAGAAAATGGAGGAATAAACTTCCTCTTTTGTCTCTTTGGATGATTGTATTTGTGGGGTCTGTGTAGAAATTCCTTTTAATTGGCTGTTAAGATCATGGCTCTCTTTAGCATAAGCCAATGCAAGAAGCACCCATCATCCTGACCCTGAAATCTGCGACTCAGCAGAGGATCTTCATTAGGACTTTATTATGGGGAGTAATCTCTTCCTACATCTGGGCATGTTGTGTGCATGCCAAGGGGTTCATTAACATTGAACTATTTCTGCTTGGGATATGAGACCATCTTTATGAGCTTGTCTGGATAGAATGAATGTAAGAAATTCATGAACATGTATGCTTTATCAGCAGTTTGTGCTTCTGTTGCCTGAAAAGAATAATCTAATTATTGTAAACACACAAATGGAGCAAGAGAATACAATAAGTGAGCACTAGACGTAAAATAGCGTCATAACAATATCTTTCCATGGCTTTATTGGGGTGTTAATGTTGCTCTTAGATCACTGAGGTGGCTTCGATTCACCACGTGTGATGTTTATAAACTGTGAGTTTGATTTTTATGCTGCTGCTTTCTTTCTTAGCAAGATCTGAATACCCTAAGAGGTTCATTTAGTTATAAGGGAAGTAAAGACCCAGCTGTGCGGAACCAAAACTGCTGCTTGTTTCATTATTTTCTCTCCACAGTAGTTACTTAGTCAAACAGAGACATGGAAACTAGAAGCTGCAAATTTTCACTCTTTTCTGCTAGTGGATTTTTTTTATGTGTGGCAGTGACTCCACAGGTGTGATGAATTTTAAGGTTTTATGGCAGTGCAAATCATTAGCAGAATCTATTTCTTTTTGGATGCTGACCGACTGCTGTGAAGTTCACTCTGGATAGTTAAACTGTTGGAGTCTAGCGTGTATCGACTACGGTGGTCAGAATCATTAAGGTGTCTTATAAAGAATCTACAGACTCTCCCAGCTTTCAGTGGGTAGGTATACTAAGGGCAGTCCAAATCAAGGCCAACAAATTAGAAAGGAAATAGAGACCATGCAAAAGCTAACAGTTTTAAACTTGGGCTGATTGTAAGTAAAAATTCTGCCTCACAGTGTCAGTAAGCAAGGAAGTTATTGGCTGTACTTCATCTAATTAGTATAGTTAACCGTATGCTTGTCCCTCTAACAGATGCTCTAAGAGATTGGAGTTGCTATTGTATGCCAAAATATTTAATAAATATTGTCCTAATTATATGAAATGGTAGATGGCATGCATTTGTACAGTGCTTTATCAAATCCATGTTCTGTTTTGTCTTTTGTCATTTTCCGTTGCTAAATTAAGTTACGATTCCTTTTGTTAAGATAATTTACACAAAACAAAACAGGTGGCACAGTAACAAAATTTGCTTTATTAGATGTAAAAATTGTATATGCGAGGCAGTCCCCTACTTTGCATAGAAACCGGCTCTCAGATTGAACCTTGGAATTACTGAGTGAGAAGGTTGACATTTAAAACAAAGCCTTTTGTTAAGACCGGGTTTGAGGAAAACACTAAAATCAGGAGTTCTATTGGTGAAAAATACATAAATTCAGATCAGAACAAACTAGCTTGAAGATGGGTCTAGCCCCAGCTGAACATTTAGGACAAAAATTGTTGTGCTTCTCAAAAGCACAAAGAATCAAGTTTCCAGACCATAAAAATGTTCCACATTATATAAGCATTTCCTTCCAGAGGTAGTGAGTACTCATTTTGAAAGTATCCATTTTAAAGGCATAGCTTTCAATTTGTACTGGATTTATGTGTGTGTGTATGTGGAGATATGCTCGTGCCCCTTTTTAGAAGATTATGTAAATGTATTGATACCAGAGCAGATGGAGTCCACGTTGTTATGTTCTGGTGAAAGACTGATTGCAGCCATGCTTGAGTTCTCCCTCCTGATCCCTTACCTGAGACTTTCATTCTCACGTGGAGCTTTGCAAGGGGGTGTGCTGTGCTCCTCTGGGTCCGTTCTCGCCTTCCATCTGAACCAAACTTAAAGTGAAAACATGTTCAAGAGCCAGGCAAAAAGGTTCCAAACATAAACAGTGCGAACACGCTTTTTCTTTTGTGTGTGTGTTGCGTTACCAATACACTGGATGCCTACACACACCCACAGCTTCCTAAGATTACATCACCTTCTTGTATTCTAAAACATGCACACAGACACACACTGACTCAATAACAAGCATTGTTGTTCTTACATTTCACTTTAAACTAGACTCATTTTAAATACATAAAAATCTCAAATTTATTAATGTGATGCCTTACATTCGAAAGGCATAATGTATAAACACTCGTAAACATGAATTGATATGGACTTGATATTAGTATCTTGAAACATGTTTGAATCTTCTGTACCTATGTTTTCTTATTTTATGACAAAAGGGGATATTTATATATGTTATATACATTTTTAGACAGTGAAAACAGGCTAGAAGAGAGAGTAATAATATCTTATAGTAATGCATCTGGTCAGTATTTAAACTGTGGACTAAAGTTATTCAGCCAGGCAGCCTGTTGATATAATTCATCTTTGAGGACAAGGAAGAAAAAACTGCTTCACTGATGTGGTCAGGCTCACCAACTTTTCTTGAGGAATCAATAATCATTTTAGGTTGTTTTGCAGAAGGTCAGAAAAAACCAGCTCAAGGCTTGTTTTGGTCACAATACAGTCAACAGTTGCCCAAACAGTACACTGAATAGTTGCTATGGATTCAAGGCAGCTTCAAAGATGCAGTCACCTTTCTCGGCCAGCGAGAAAAAGGATTCACCCGAGTGTCTCCGCCCCTTCATTCCCACCATGCAGTCTTTTGCCAGAAAGATGAAGACCTTCTGTCTCTTAGTTTTGCTAAACTGTGTCTCGATGTGACCTTGCTGTGAAGCTCCTCCTCCTGGAGGGTGTACGCAAAAGATTTATGTAGTCAACTCAGGAACTCAGTTTGATATATAACAGTCTCTTTGTTCTCTGTATGCAGTTCAGTCCTTCATAGATGGGGCCCAAGAACGGGGTGGGTCATACCTTTGATGTGCTTATTGCACACCATGCTCCTTACATTGTCCTTCTTTGAAGAATGATTGAACGTCCTCCCAAATGTGGGCAACTGTAGGCGACACTTTCATGAGTGAGTCTGGAGGCTGATGCAGCAATCCTACTGCAAAGCCTCAAAGAAGTATATGAAGCTCTCCCACCCCCAGGTTTAAGCGACTCCATCAGTTGTGTACCTTTACCTCCACTTTACCGTTGAAGTCACAGGAAACTGACCCTGCTTTTCCCATTCTGGGCCTGGCCAGGTCCTTTCGTTCTGCTTTCTGTGATCACAAGATCTTTTCAGTTCTGCTTTGTGATGCCCTAGATGGTGCATTCCAATTTTTCCACATTTCCTTGGGTACTTGGTGTCCACAGGGAAGTTAAGGGAAAAGCCAACGTTTGACAGAAGTGGCTTTGTCTTTTGCTTTGGCTTTCTCGTGGTGGACAAGAGATGCTGCTCCCCAACCAAGACATCCAGTTGCCGTAGAGGTGCCTGTATGGGCAAAAACCTGTTTCCTTCTTTAGTGTTGGTCCGTTTATCTAAGGAGTCTTTCCATCTGGTGTGAAAGACTCTCTCTATGGCTTATTGTTGCTATTAGGTGAGTTTGCCAAAGCTCAAAGGGTACAAGCTATGGCCACTGTTATGTCGATCAGCTTAGACCTTTTGCTGGGTTGGCTTAGATCTTTTGGCATGCTAGCCCTCCTTCAAAAGGCTCTGCATCAAAGATTTGAGAGCTTGGATAAATACATTGTAGTTCACAGCTTCTTCCAGGCCTACGTTTGATTGGACTTTAATGCACTAAAATTTGTGGACACTGTCAGAATGCTGTAACAATATGGTATCAGACAGATAATCTGTGAAAAAAAAACAACAAAAAAAAAACTCATACACTTCTGTTTTCTCCCAGTGCTTGCAGTGCCAACTAGAAACAGCCAATCAGATGCAGGAAGAGGGTCTTGAATGAATTAATGAATATACTTTATTCTTCTGTATCCTCTGCTGATCCCCATCTGTCCTCATTCTTCTCTCTCTGCTACACTACGTCTTCCCGATAGCAAAGTCTTCCAGGAATGCTCAAGTTAGATAAAATGGCCCCCCCAATGATAGTAGATAGATATTTAGCAGCACATTCAGCAACGTGAGGATGAATCTCCAGTACCTTGACTATTTTTAGACATGCAGTGTGACTGCAAATGATTTAATTTAGGAATAGAAATGGATTTTTTACAGTTAACAACTAAGGTTGGAGTTTGGATTAGGACACCAAAAATGAGGTGGAATCCCTGCAGTGTTTTTAGAGGCCCTATTTTAAAGCTATAAAAAGAGAGCCTACACTAAAATAGTAACTTTAGGGATGCTTTCATTTTGCCTACAGTTTGTGTTATCCAATTGCAAGATTGTTACTTGTTTTCAAGGATGTGTGTGTAGCTGTGTAAATCTGATGTGTGTTGACTAAACAATGTCTGACTGGTGACCCACTCCTCTCCTAAACCTGCTAAATTGAATAGACTGTGCCTGCAGGTGCCATGTTGACTTAAACACGTGCATGTTATAAAATGCGCACACACACACACACACACCTGTGAAAAGATTATGAAAAGAGCTCATCTGCTTGAATGCACAAGGACAAATGCTGCATGTTAACATGGGTACCAACATACAGCTGCATAAAAACACCAAAAACAATCCACCTGTGGGAAAATAATGGGATACAGATGGTTGGACAAGGTCAAGCGGTGTACGGAGGTTGAAAGTCCACACACCACTGCATCAAAATTTGCAGAAACTCAGATGCAAACTGGCATATGGAGTTAGCTCCAGGGTTTGGAAACTAAACAAAGATATAACTGGACAACAAAAGATGACTGGAGAAATGAGACATTCCAGGGCAGGTTGTTATTTTTTGTAGGGGATCAAAGGAAATAGTGAACAGCAGATTGAACCGAGATGGTAAATGACCTGAACTTGTACAACATTTTATCTAGTCTCCGTTGACCTTCGCACTACATTCATTTGTTCACCTTTCACTTATACCTGATTATGCTATATGCTAAGTTTTAAATTAGCATAAAAGAGTCATTTATCTTTAACAAATAAGATATAAATGTCACAGGAGACAACAATGAAAGACACCCTAGATAACAAAAAGGGATTTTGAAATCAAGTTTGAAAACCAGTGTGGTATGGGAACCACCTGTATTATTAGATCTGACACCAAAAAAAAGCAAAGAGGTGAGTCGAGAGAACAAGGAAGACAAAATCTCGATACTACTACAGATTTCAGTGACTTGACTCCACCAGGCATGGCAATTATCAGGTACTGGCTGGTTGTGCAGATGCTCCTTCAGAAGCTTAAGACGCCACAGCAACAAAAGGTTAAATTTCTACCAGGAGCGGTTGCTGCCTCTAGTGGATCACACCATCCTGAAGAGCCTCTCTTCAGGGGCGGCTCACAACACACATAGCACACTCGATTCCAAACAGTTTGAGTGTTTGGAGGTTTTAAAATCCAAAATGTTATTTGGCATTAAACCAACCTACTTAGGGAGATGCATGAAGCTGAAACAAAACATTAGCAACATGCATGTATCAAATATCACTAAATTCACTTTATTAAAGAGAACCTAGTACCCGAGTCCAAAATCCATCCATCATTCAAGAGAAATTCAAAAGTAATTTCTCTTTAAGTACAGTTTTGGGGAAGGAGTTCATACAATCAGTCAGCTAATCAATCAAATAACAGACTATTTCATATTGAATTAATATCAGAATAATGTGACTGACGTTTTAGTGCAATCCAAAAACTGCATCATTTTACTACAGTGTGTGAGTGAGCTGTCTGAGTACAGAACATCCTGAGTAAAGCACGAGATGTGGCTCAGCCCACAAATTGTGTGTAATGACAACTCATTTAGACTTTTTAAGACCATTACCTGTACTTTTATGTGCTTGTTGAGTCCAATTGTAGCTAGTAAGCAAAATTTTATGCAAGAGTGCCAAGGTTTTTGACAATCTGCAATCCCTTTATTTATACAACTAGTAAGGGTTTCCAGTTTGCATAATTACTTCAACAAATGTTGTGAGATTTATTTATTCTTTTAGATTTGGAGCATAGTCAACAAGTTCTTAGATGTAGATTAGTCTACTAATGATGTTCTTTGAGGTTGCCTCTTGCTTAGCATGGTTCATAATACAATTCCATCATATAAGTATTCTTCTTTTTGTGAGAAATGTATTTATGCCTTAATTTCTGCTCATTCATAGAATAAAAACAATGTCTGGATGCCATTCATAGTCTTCTAAATTCCTCTTCTTTGGCATGGAGTTATATTAATGATGTAAACAACCCATTAATATGAGGTTGACTTACAGAAATAATTGATCCAGAAAGTAAACTCAATCATTCATCTGATAGTGTCCCACTTGAATTTCTATTGGGGAATTCAGAGGCATTCCCAGGCCTGAGGGGATTTCCACAGTGGCTTTTAAGAGTGTGAAACTTTTCACAGTTTGTCATGGAACAACCTCAGACCTCAATGTATTTTTAGGATTTAATGGAGTTTTATGTGTTAGATCAGCACCGTTTTAACTGGTTTTTCTATCCCTGCTGAAAAGTGTCTCCACCAGATGAAGCCTCGGCCATGTCTCATAACCACAGCATGGTCCGGGTAATGTGCAATGTTCGGTTTCTGTCACATGTAACACGGCATGGAAACTATGCTTAATATTTGTTCAGTTTTGGACTTAACATTTCTTTCACAAATATATTTTTCTTGCTCTTGCACTGAGGTTAGAGTGCAAAATAAATAACTGTCCTGGCAACATGTACATCTTGCCGGAAAGTGTAAACTAGTTGACGAGCCCAAGTGCATTTTATTTTATATTTATTTTAGTCATTGTGATTTATTATTTTTTTGTTCGTCTTTATTCTACTGGGTAAAAGGCGCTTTGTTTCTCTTCCTGCCCACTGTCATTGTTTCTGCGTAACTGAATAACATTTACTAAAAAACTCCTATAAGGAGTCAAGATGCTTCATAGACTGCTTGTTTGCCTGCATATAACATTTAGAGCTTCACCCATCTATGCTGATATGACAATAAAACCAACTTAACTTTTTCATTACTGTGTTTATAAACTTTCTTCTGTCTATAATGAAAAACCAGTGACAACATTCTTTAATTGTCTCCTCCCTGATGGTGCAGTCTGGGATTATGCAATTGATATCTTCTCTTTTAGAGAGGAAGACATGCCCATTTACAGCATTAAAATGTACACACTTTGGTCTCTAACCATGACAAAACATTTTCTACTTTACAGGGTTATTTTCAGATTAATGATGTAATCTTGTAACCTAAAGGGGGTTTAAAAGCTCAGTCAAAAACATCTTTAATCTCAGCATGAATCACTTCAAACACAGCAGGGTTCCTTTGGTTAGTGCTCATTACCATATATCTTAAACATGGTGTGAGACACACACTGCCATTTCACAAGATATACTAATGTCAGGCTCAGTTTGGTTGTGCTGTAATTGTATTACTTCAATCTGTTTTTTGGTTTTTGCTACAAATTTTTCTAATTCTAATTTTGACTTTTTTGATAGCCTCCTGACCCACCAAAAAATAAAAGTAAAATCTTGAGCCCTGCATGAGCAACAAAAACTTTTATGAATTTACATACAAAAAAACCCCAGAACTTAACAGAACAACAAAAAACAAAAAAACAATCAAACAATCAAAATAGTTTACAGTTGAAATAGTTATTTTTCATTAGTGCTGTCAACATTAACTTATTAAAGCATTCAATTAATTTGAACATTTTAATGCATTAATATAACAGCGATTACTAAAAATACTACTATTTAAGAGACAAGTGACAGCAATAAGTGTTGAATATTTTCAACTTTCTTATGTTGCGTTGCAAGCCTGCATGAGTGCATCTGTACTAGCTCGTAATTTAAAATGCATGAAAAATGCTGGTCGCGAGGCTGGATGCATATTTACATTTCAAACTTACAGCACCAGAGTGTGATTACATTTTTAATTGATTGACAGCTCTACTTTTAATACACATTCAAAGTAGGGCTTTGAATGCGAACGTGGAAAAAATAAAAATCCTTTTCTTTTTCCCTTGAATATAAATATGAAGCCTAGGTGTTATATCTCTTAGTCTGAGCAGCAGATTTTGCTTTGTTTTATAACTTTGCTCACTTGAGTCAGCTCAGTTTTGCATGTTGGTCCAACCCACCATAATCACACAGCGCAGTCAAACAAATTGTAATTTAGAGCTAACAAAAGCTTATTTCTACCAGTATAACAATATTTTATCGCTAAATTAAGTTCAGAAAAATTATGCAAATTAAAAAAAAAAGTCTTATTTTTGCTTGTCTGACAGACTGCATTATAGTTTGCATTAACACCAGGACACTGGAGTTAAAATGTGACTTGAATGTTTCACTTTATGTGATCATAAACAGATTGTTAGTGACAGATTGCTAAAGCATTTTCACTAAGATTATGGAAGAATTGTATGAGCATAAAACATATTCACCGGAACCAGTTGGACACTTAACTTTTAGGTAGGCCATCCTCCACTCCCTCATATGTATAAAATGTTGCTGGTATCATTCCACAATAAGATAATGCTATCGCAGAATGTGTGTAATGTTTTAAAGATATTTCTGGTCTTTATTTCTTTAAGTGTTTGTGTTTTGATGACCTGTGCCTCTCATGTACTGTCCTAAAATTGTAAAGCATCTAATAAAAAAAATATATATATATATAGCAATAAGCTGCTATATATAAAACACACAAACTAAAAGTGAAATTTTAGGTTGAGCAGATAAAGCAACACAACAAAGAAAGCTTGTACACCTAAATAAGAGTAAGTCACTTTTTATACACCTTCGAGTTGCATGACCCATGAGGTTTAAGAAAGATTAATCTTTCTCTTGCAGAAAACATAAAGTACAAAATAGTTTTAGGTTGTTTTTTTTTTTTCATAGCTCAGATGATTAAATTCAAGTAAATTTAGTTTGTTGCCTTTAACTAAGAGATTCTTAAGCTTCACTTTGTTATTTATCTTCTCTGAGCTCGCTTAGCCGTTTCTTGAGGCATTTTGTTCTTGGTGCTGGGCAATATGTTAAATCCTGTATGTGGTCTTAAATCCTTGCATTGGTCCCCAAGGCAAACAGCAGCGGTGTTTCTAGTGCCCACATTAACTTCATTGAAAATATGATGAAACTTAGCAAAGCCAAGAAACAGAAACAGCTCTCCCATTCCATTCAAAGTATTAATGTTTCATACATAATGTATGAGTTCAATATGTTATTTACAGTTCATCCTAATTACCTTCATTAGAGCATGAACAAAATTTCAGATGAGTTCATATTAAAAACAAATAGGGTTCAGTGATCGTTTGACAAAAGTCACATTAGAGGTGTCACTGTTGTGACAAAAATACAAGTGATGTTAAAATATTACTACTTTGCGGTCTTTTACATAGCTGTATGACAGCAATCATAGCCCAAAAACGCAAATATTGGTCTTGAAATACATATTCATTTGAAATGGATCTCTTCAAGACACCATTTCCATAAACAAGTGTGATTTGTATCAATAAACTGCACCTGAATTTAATCATAATGTTGACTTTATAATCAAATACATAATCATAAACATATTTATGATTAAATGCATAATCATAAATTATCAATAATCATTCACAATAATTATTGACAGAAATTATTGTCAATAATTATTCACAATTATTGACAATCATTTATTGTCAATTGATATTTATTGACCCTCTCATAAACGGTGGAGAAAATAGAAAAAAAAAAGATTACACAGTGAGTTTTAGGAGTTTTCAAACATCATTAATTTCAGTTCATCATCACAGTGACTCAAAATTGTTATCATGACAGAAATCTGTAACAGTAATGAAAAAGATTAAAGTAAACACTAATAGATCATGTTACATTTGACTTCCTGATGTTACTAAATACCAGCTAGTTATTTATTTTCATAAGTCCGGAAGCTTAAACAAAAATATTTAAAACAGAATTTCATCAGGGAAATTCTGATAAAAAAAAAAAATAAATAAAAAAAAAATCCTTATTTTTTGTCTTGAGTTTACTTTGAATAATAAAAATTGATGCAAGTCTCCGCACTGCACTGCTCTGTATGTTTATCTAACCTTATCCTTTTTATTTATTTTTAGTTTTTAATATCTGGCATTTCCGACTAAATGAAGTAAGTTGGTCTCCAATAACTTGGTTCATGCTCTAATGAAGGCCAGTGAGCTGAAAACATTTGGATGACATTCATGGATATATCGGCGAATGGTAGATTAATTAACCTGATGGTAAAGTTTTATGTGTGCTACCTAGAAGTTGCATTATTTTTCTGGGCTTTTGAAATTGTTTGGCGAGTACATACTATACACATTAGAACTTAATACATTGCAACTGAGGTTCTCCTTTAACAGCTAAATTTGCTGTAATGTTACTTAAATAAATATGAAAAAAATGAAAAAATTCCAATACAATAACCCTGAAAACCGTAAATCCTACCAGAAGTAACAACAATATTGTGTCGAATAAACTTAGAATCTGACATTATTAGAGTTTTCAACTGTAACATGTTTATTTTTGTTTTATACGTATTATATGCCTGCATCTTGTTCCCCAGTGCCCCAAAATTCCAAAGCAATCGTGGTTTTTAGCTACACATTGGGCTGAATTTTGCTGACAACGATCCAAAGCTATATTCTCCTGTTGGGACAAAGTCAAACATCACATCTAAGTTAACAGAAATTACCTTGGGAAAAGGAACAGATTCAATTTATGCTAGCTCACATTCATAAAGGAGTGCCATGTAAGAAACATATGGTACTTGTGTCTCCACACTTCAATGAAACATGAATCAGAAACTTGGTTCCCACAGGTCTTCCTCCAGCAGCAGTGCCTAAGTGAGAAACTGCTTTTGATCCTCACATCAAGTGATAAGCCATAAAGCAGTATATGGTGACTCTAACCAAAATAATTAAGAATTAATTAACACCATTTATGTTTATCTCTGCATAATACGGTCCACTGCTTGCATGCAAGTACATTTCTTCACATTGCCCTCCAAATTAAGATGTTGCTTTCATGATTTTGCTTACTGATGCATTTAATTTATCCAGAATGAATGTGGTGCACATATTTTCAGACAGGAAACAGTATGCATTATCTTTGGTACAGAATCGTTCACAGAAGCAGGACAAGCAACACAAACTGCTGGAGGAAGAGCTGTGGGAAACAAGTTTCGGATTCATGTTTCATTCTCATCTCAATATAAGTGGTTAACCTCTTCCCTTCTATATTTATGTAAGATTGAAGATCTGCTGTGAGAACTGCACATGTATCTAAGTATGTCCTCTTGGCAGTGAATGCAGGAGCTAAATGTTTTAAAAGTGTAAGAATTGCATCATTATTGACTTGCTGAGCGTGCCGTGGCACAGGTTCCAACTAACCCGGGCTGCACATGACTAAGATCTGCATGAATCACATGACGAACAGTGGCACTCCCATGGGGTGGATACGGGGGGCTATGGCCCCCTCAAAAAAATGCTGACCTCCTGAGAAAATCATGTTCACGTCAATGAATGTGCAAATTTAAAGGTGTGGAGTTTAATCCTCCTCGTGCTGTGCAGTCATCCCTAAAGATGCAATGTTTGCAGTAGCAATATATTATTAATTATCATTTTTTCACCTCATTTCTCTTCCTTCTGCATACAGGCTTAGTACTTCTTTTCAACTTTCAGACTTGCTGTGTCTTCCTAAGTGTGTTTTCAAAAGTTGTGCTGAATCTGTACATGTCAAAGAGCCTGACACTCAGAAACCTCTTATCTCAGAATTTCATTCTGGATTATAAATGCTGACTAAAGAAGTATGATGGACTTCAACACACCAAGAAAATGTGAGAAAATTAAATAAAAGATAAAATGATCCCTAAAATTAAGTTTATTTCTTGGAATGTTTCTTGACAAAACAGTATGTGCTCAGGATTTGGTTGAGCCTAGTTCTGACAAATTACTGGATCAATGCAGTGTGGCATGGAGTCCAGCAGTCTGTAGGCTGCTAAGAGAGGCTTGTTTGCTTCAACAACAGCCTTCAGCTAGCCTGCATTGTTGACTCTCATGTCTCTCGTTTTTCTTTTGAAATGTCCTTTTCCAAAGAACTGTACTTGGCTCCCTCTGCTCGATTGTTGAGGTCAGACAAGTTTCCTGGTCAATCAGGCACAGTGTTTTGGTAATTAAAACAGTATTGGTAAATTGAAAATTGTGTATCTCCAATCGTCTTATATATTCTGGGACATTGATTTCCAAGTCAGTTGCAAAAATGTCTTCCATTTAGAAAAGTGTAATATGACGATTGAACGTCAGCAGGTTTTCCTCTTTAGCAATATAAAATGCTGATGATGCATTTTATATTGCTATTTTAAATAGCAATATAAGGAACTGTAGCAAGGAATGCTATAGTTATAGCCTATGGCCTGGCTGCATCTGAGTGGGAAGTTTTCAACCACTAACTTTAGCTGCAAACCACGTCTTATAACCCTTTCACAAACTCTTGAGTTAGCTGCGGTTTAATGCTCTCAAGACTGTTTTTCTTTGTGAATTAAATCACTGAGGCAAAAACTGTTCACAAAAATACATTTTTTGACACGTGGCTGTATTTCGCACAACAAAAGTGCAAACTGATTCTTTACAACCAAATACGTGTAAATAAAAATAACAAATTTATAAAAGCTGAAGAGAAAAACAATGAAAATGTCTACAGATAGAAGTCAACACAGCAACACAACAAAACCGTATAATATAGTCTGAATTATGCTTTTGAGTGACTTGAAGGATTTCATTTTGGCAAGCATAAAATGTAGGAAAATTGCATGTTGAATGTGTGGCAATGCTTTTTTAAGCAACAATAAAATCAAACACATTGTTAGGGGAAACAACAGAAGTGCTAATTATGTTTACCCTGGGTGCTATTTTCTGTATCTGTGTGCAGAGGTGTAGGTGAGACATTGTGGATGCATTTATGGATTTTTAATTTCTTTGTTTAATTATGTGAAGGAAGTATTTTATTTAAGTCAGTAGAGAATGAAAACAATTTGTGCCTTTAGAACAGATCTTACATCCATGATTTTACCACAGGTTCATTATTATGCTCACAATTTGGTGGTAGAACAATTTAACAGATGCTGACAGAACAAATGCTCGTTTTATGAAATAGTTGGTGATTTAACATTTTACTGGCACATGAACAATGGGAAATATACCAGCATTATTTGCAATCATTCCAATACTAAATAGACATTTTTATTCTAGACTTCTTCCACAACCATAAAGAAAGTATGGTTAAATATGGCAGATCTGCAGAGCTCTTTTGAGTAAATTTATTAATATTGGAAATGGATTCAGAATCTATAAATCCGTCTGATGTAGCACATAACAAGAGGGACATTATCTTGCTTGTCGTGAATCACATGAAAATGCACAAGGGGTCCATGTCCCTGAAATATGTTTCAAGCTAAATGCAGTTTGATAAAAACCCACAAATTAGAAAACATTAAAAACACTTTGTAAAAATACTTCTGGTGAGGTAATGTCTTGTTGCTTTTTTTAATTGCACCTTGACAGATACATATAAAAAATGAATTTGCTCTTTTTGATTATGCTTCTTTGTAACACTTAAACATTTCAGACCCAATTATTAAACTGATTTTAATACCTGACAAAATCAAATCATGATTAAAATTATTAGGGTGGAATAGCTCTCCAAACATTTCCCCCTCTGACAAAAAAATATTTTCGCAAAATCATGCATTAACCACGATTAACTAAAAATGCCACGCCCACTTGATATACAAGACCTGTAGAATCAACTAAGACTAGAAATGGTCATGGAGACATTTCTGAAGGGCAATACACACATCTTCAGATATGCTTAAAAAACATCCCCATTACTCTGTACATGACAACACACAATGGCTGTGTCTGGTTAGACTTTTTGAAACATTTGTGACAAGCAGCCAAAATTCAGAAAGGGGCCAAATACCTTTTCATGATATGCTTTGCATGTTTTCTATTTCGTGTTGCAGTACGCCATGGAGTCCCAATGTCCTTCTGCAATGCTGTCATTACCAAAAAAAAACTACCTTTTTTCCTCTTTTGATAAAACAACAGTTTGGTCGAAGTGTTTATTACATGTGACTTGCAAGCGAAGAGGCCACTTGTGCACAGCAGCCTTTTGCTCAACAGGTGTTTTAATACCTTTAGTAAAGGATCATAATGAAGAAGCTCAATGCAAAAGTGTTGTACTCTTGGCTGTGACATAAGAAATATTACCTAAAGTCATTCCGTTGGTAAATTCAGTAAAGTGTACTATATTAAAAATAATTAAAAACAATTTAAAAAGTTTATTTTAAGCACTGTCCTTATGTTCAACCAGTCAAAAGTTTGGACACATCTATTCAAATCAGTGGGAATCTGTTTAAACTTCTGACTGCTAGAGTACATAAACTCTTGAATTTGACATAAGTGTTAATCACATTTTCAAATGGGGTTAGATTTATTTTGATACATTAAATCAATAAATGAAAACATTTAGCTTTTTGTATTTACTCTGGTTATGTTTCTCAGATATTAAAACTCGCTTGATATCCTGAAACATTTAAGAGCGGCAAAAATTAAAAACAGAGCAATGTTCTAATGAGGCAAATTGTTCTTTCACAGCACTCACAGCAACATTCAAGAGAATAGGCTACTTCACAGTTAATTAAATAAATGTAATCATAAAAAAGCTCCTGCATCTCAACCTTATCTTCATACTGCACAATTTATTAAAGATAACAGTTCCTTATTACTCCTCTCATATAATGACAACACGGATGCTCCATTAAAACCTTGTCTGATGAAGTCACTGAACAGTTAATTAGATGTTTCTGATGTGGGATTTATCACTTTAGACACTGAGATTACTGTTCCCTCGAGTGGTAAATTTGATGTAACCCGCAACAGGTTTTTACCTCATTACGTCATCCACTTTCTGTCAGTTTTTGTACATCCACTTCTCTTGCTTTTATTAGCAAATTCAAAAGTACTTTATTGATCCCAGAGGGAAATTAAATCTCGTCCCTTCCTTCCTTTCTTGGTCATGCTAACGTAATCTGAACAGCACGGCACACACCTGAGAGCAGAGCTCCCTTTGTCCAGTTGCGCAGTTACAATACACACCTCTGCCCATGATTTCAGGGAAGCGTTATTTAATCTTTGTGACTGGTTCATCCCATTGAGTTTTCTGCATCCCAAACTCTGTTTCCTGCCAATGTATTGTAAACAATCTTGTTCCCATGACATCCAGTGCTCTACAGGGGACAGTTTTTTTTTGTTTTTTTTCCAATATCATTGCTAAATAACTGAATGACACATTATTAAGACAACAGAAAATACCTTGGTAAAAAAGGAAAGTTTTACTGACAGATTTGTTTCCTAAAAAGAACAATATGTTATAAAAATGTCAACATTTCTTCCACTGGGTTAAAAATCTGTGTGAACCTACTGCTTTGATTGTCTGTCACTTTGCAGCTGTTGCACCAGAATTTCCGAGTTGTGTGACAATAAAGGAATTTATATTTCTAGACTGAAAGGGAAGAGGACATTCCCAGCCCTTTAATATATGCAGGTCATAAATATTTTTTCTAAGCTTTGTTTAAAAATAGATTAGAAATGTAATTTTGAATTAATAATTCTAATTTTGGTTCTGCTCTTTTTTTAGCCTTTTTTTTTTGGAGATGGGACCTTTTTTAATTCCAACACAGACGTCTTTCTAGGATTGTGAAACATGCAGAGACAACTTTTCCATCCACAGGTGCAGACAGCATGGCCTCTTGTTGCTGGAAGTCATACTTTGACTATTTTAATCTAGGAATTTAATCCTCCATTTAAAAATATTATTCACATAAATAAAACATAAATTCAAACTATAGACAATTTCAACAGATGTTTTTAAATATAATGATGTTATTTTAGCGAGCCCGCTGTTGGTGGACAGACTGCCTCATTAGTCCTGCCCTCTCTGGCGATAATTTTCATCTCCACATGAATAAAACACACAGCTTCTTAAAATTATCATGGTTTTTGCTTTAATCTTTCAAGATTTAAGCCTTTATTTTGATTGTCATACTAAAGACACAAAAAAGACAAGAAGAGAATTCACTCTTTTCTGCATCGCTGTCTTTGAAGGGTTATCAGCTATCATTTATGTTCTCATCCTGAGAATGAAGAATGCTTGTTCAAGCTACTCTTTAATTAACATGAGAGAAATAATGAGTATGTACGTACTGATTATTTTTATTCTCACTATGTACTCATTACTGTTAATGATGCAGTAAAAATTGATTGCATGAAGAATTGCAATTGCCAGTTCTATAAAATAAAAATTTGTGGGAATTCTTAGAGATTTTGTTTTATTTATAAATAAGCAAGGCAACTAATACTAATAGTAGTTATTTAAGTAACAGAATCTTATGCACAAATCTATTTTTTGTTGAACTTGAACTTATGGTATTTGATACAATAAGGAACAGCATAGTTATTTTTAATACATGTTTTTTATTTGTTAGCACTGTGTTTTTTTTGTCTGTCACATAATTTGAACAACATCTATAGACAGTTTGTTTCTGAAACAGCAAGATCTTTGTCCCTTGTCTCACTGTGGACTTTGCGTGAGTTTCACTCAGATATTTTTGTACACTTCTTTGTTGTCTGGAAACTGGTTGGCCACTGCCAACACATTTGCCTCACAGAGTCTTTCGGGTTTTCTCTTTCTCAGTGTCACACATCAAAATGTGCCTACCTTATCTTCGTTGTCTCTTATCTTTTCACCCCTCTCTCACATGATATTCTCTCGCCATCTTACAGCTTGGTATTTGTTCAGCAGTTGTGCACCTTTGGCTGCTGTTGTGGCAAAGTGTTCCCAACATTCTCCCCTTATGGCCACCGGCTATTCGTTCTATGTGATGCTTGCTAATAATGTCCTTTTTTCTGGCTTCTATTTTTTTGTCATTCTCTCACTTCTTCCCTTGCTGACGTCTTTTGTCCTATCGTGTTTTCAACTAAGCTATTTCAAAAACGTGTTGTGCAACAAAATCCTTCTCATCTGAAGTTACCCTTATTTTCTTTGTTTTGCTTTGGAACATAAATTAAAGCATCATAGCTCAAAGAAAACTTCCAATCACTAAAGAAGGTGTGCTTGTGCTGTTGTTTTTTGTTTGTCTTTTTTATATATTTTTTTCCATTGTTTATATTCATTTTAAGAAAGCCTTGAAATAGCACCAAAGGTATAATAAACACAGAGAAAGGGATGACATTATCAACCCCTTGTGATGTTCCCTCAGGGAAATTGACACCTCTATTACATATAACACTGTTAGACATTCATGTACAAAAATAAAAAAAGGAAGACAAACACTTAAAGGCCTAAAAAACTTAGACCGACTGAGACCTCTGGCTCTTTGTGCTTCACTTTCTCCTCCTCTTAATAAGAAATTTAAGACCTTAGTGGCACAGTGGACAAAAAGAACATTATCAGACTAAACATGAACATTCACCTGATTATGAAGGTTTTTTTCTTCTTCCAGAGGGACAATTAAAAAACCTTTCTTTTGTTCCTCTGCATGTGTAGAGTAAAGTAACGTCATTAACGTCTTGTGTTATTAGTCTAATAACTTCCAGCCTGTTTTATTCATCCATGTCAAACTATAAAGGATGTTTTGGCAGTGAGAAAAGGTCACTTTATAAAAAAAAAAAAATAACAAATGTCTAAAATGCAAATACACATTATCCCAGATGTCATTTTAATAATCTAGAATCTGTTTAGACTGAACCATATAAGTGGCACATGGTGACATTTACTCAGATGTTGGTTCACACGATTTGTGAATGCAAAATAGAAATATCATATGTGTCTGTGTGAAATCAAAGCCAAAATCTTTAGAAACAAAACATGTTGAGCTTTTATTCTAATACAGTTTGTTGATTTTATCCCTTTCTATTAAGTCTCTCTTTCATATTTGTATGTTCTGCCAGCTCAGTCAATAGTAAATCAATAAGTCCTTTCTGGTTTCTGCACAGTACTTTAGTTGTAGTCTGACTTAATCAGATAGAGGTCAACAGCTCGTTGACTTGACACGAACCCTGTAAATTAACAAGAAAATGTAATCTTTAGCTTAAAGCTATATATATATATATATATATATATATATATATATATATATATATATATATATATATATATATATAATTAAATGCACAGCAGTTGAAAAAGAAAAATCCTGCCATATCACTAAAATCATTCTAAAAGGTTAAAGCTATAAAGATGCTCCCTTGTTGTTGTTATTAAGCAGCTAATGTGTGGCACATAGTATTTGGTAGAATGTTCAGTACAAAAACATGCAAACATTTTCATAAAGTAACATTCACTCGACTTCAGTGACTGGTGATTATACGTGCCAATGACTTTCACTGAAATAAAATTTTTAGCACGATTGACTGTGACTAGTCATAAAAATCAAACACACCATATGTAAGGTAATTTTAACACAGTTACTGAGTGAATTTTCTTCACACAACGTTAGGTATTTTCTCAATTAGGTGACATTTAATAGACTACAGAGAAGCATGTTTCAAAATAAGATTTTACAGTATGTCAAGACATATCTGCAGTTCTTTCTAGCAGATGAGATGACACTGAAAGCAAATAACTGGAAGTTGCACTGAGAAATATTAATTGCATTCATTACTAAACTAAACTGCATAAAATGTGACTTCATGCCACCTCTTGCTTACAACATAAGCAATTATTAAACATGAACCTGAAGACATGACAGAAATATATATTTTGAATAGTGCTCTTGTATCTTCTTGGATTGAAGTGCTTGACAAGAATCTAAATTAGCCAAAGTTGGTTTTGGTAGTCAAAGTTAAACAAAAACCTGTAAATTAGTCACAACATTCTGATTGGCTAATCTCTGTTCAGATGAAATTGTAACTGTTCTTTTCTAAAGCAATATATGCAAAAATACAAAAATGATAAGATTTTTCAGGGCAAAACAGTGTTTTTCTCAGCAGTCAAAGGAGCAAAAACACAATCGCTCAACATCTGGTATGTTGTAGAGTTGTCGGGTCAGTTGAAGGATGTTGCATCCTTTAGATTTATTCTTTTCATTAAAGGATGTGATTTTGAGATGCTTTTCATCTGTTATGCTATGTCAAAGGTTTGGCATTAGCAGATGGAAAATGTTTTATCCTCTTAAACTCTTATGATATGGATCAAATTAGAAAGATTTTTTTTTAGCTTTTTGAAATAGTACAAGATCTTTTCTTTAAAGTCTTACCAAAAACTGACGTAAATCTCATAAATATTTTATTGCCAGTTCTAAAACAATATGGAGGTTTGACTGCATTAGGCTTTAATCATTTAATACCTGGTTAGAATACACTGAATAGGCTTTTAACAACCCTTTACAGCAGGGGTGGGCAATCCTGGTCCTCGAGGGCCGGTGTCCTGCAACCCTTAGATATATCCCCAGTCCAACACACTTGAATCCAATAGCTGAATCACCTCCTACTGCAGTCATGTTCTCCTGAGTCCTGCTAATGATCTCATCATTTGACTCCGGTGTGTTGAAGTAGAGATACATCTGAAAGTTGCAGGAGACCGGCCCTCGAGGCCTGGAGTTGCCCACCCCTCCTTTACAGCAATCATTAATAAAGAACTGCTCATTTAAATTCCTCGTTAAACAAGTTTTTACAAAGCAGACAAAAAGGACTGCATGCATGTGCAATGCATAATGTAATGACTGTGGTGTAAATATTTTCAAAGGATTAAAAAATGCCTTGGTATTGTTTGAATCTGAAATATAGCTAAAATCCCTACTTTAAAATGATATATGCTAAGGACTCTCCATGACTTTAGAGCTAGATTATGTCCACACATTTTAAATGAAAAGATAAAATTTTAATTTAAAGATTTAAATAAGATGTAAAGATGGTTGGAACACCGGAGATAGGTGCCTGCACCCCTCGCAGCATCACTAGGGATTTGTGTAAGCTAATTAGTTGGCATAAATTTTCACTTCTCTCCAGATTAAATTGTTTTTAAGTTCATTTTGGTTTTCCATCAAAACAAATTACTGTGTGTTGATATTATTTGAGATTACTTAGATTGGTCTTCCAAACCAAACATGTTTATATCTTTGACTTCTTTTCTTAGAATGCATCTTTATTCTGCATAGAAGAAGTGGAGGTTTCTCTCCAAGCAAATTGGAATTGCAGGTGAATAACCCGAGATGTCGGGTCACAAAGTACAGAACTTTTATATTATTGATGCAGACAGTGAATAATTGAAAGGTGGGGAAGTGCAGGTTGAGGCAACTAGATTTGCTTAGTGGGGTGGAAATGTAGACAAGGAAAAAGATAATGTGAGGCATGACTTGATCTAGACTAATTAATGCATGCGTTTCTGAAAAGAGGCTTCTAGAGAGCTAAACGAAATGGTTGATTAAAAAAAATCTTTCTCCATTTCTATATTGACATTGTTGGTCATCATTTATGAGTAAAAACCAAACAATGTGAAAAGGGAAACAAGTGGAAAGTATATTTACTCCCTAATCATTCCCTGATGCCTTTTTGGAGAAAATGAAGCTGATAGAAACTGAATAAATAGAGAGGAAATGAAGATAAGTTTATATATATCTATTTTTTTGTCTTTATAGTTCAACTTTAGTATCGGATTGCTCTTGTTCTGTCTTCAGAGGTGCATTAAATCTTTCTGACAAGTATTCAACAAGGTGCTGAGTACATTCCCTATAAATTTGGTCCATGTTGACATGATTGCCTCACACTGTTGTACATACAGGATACAAATCTTTGGTTCAAGTTCATCCCAATGGTCCTCATTTTGATGCAGATCCTGTGGGTGAAGACCATCGGAGAATAACAAGCTCATTGTCCTGTTCAAGGAAGTGATCCATCCTGACGGTGACTTTGTCCTGCAGTGTTACAGGCCTTAGCAGAGATATTTTAAAGTCTATTCTCTGAATTACTAGGAGCCAGTGTAAGAACTTTAAAACTGGAATGATTTGCTTTATGTTCCTGGTTTTGGTGGAACTGTGAGCAGCAGCATTCTAGATCAACAGGTGCTATCTGGTTGATTTTTTTTTTTTTTGAGGCAAACCTGTGAAGACACTGTTGCACTAATCAAAGTGACCAAAGACGAACTGATGGAGTTTCTCTAGATCCTGCTCAGACATCAATCCTTTAATCGTGGAACTGTTCTTCGGGGATAGAAGACCGATAATAACTTCAGTTTTGTTTCCGTTCAGCTGGAGAAAGTTAAGACACATTGATTTGTCCTAAGCATCTGTTTTGTGTTTGAATAGGTCACCTGGTGACATCATAATGTAGAGCTGTGTCTCATCTGGGTATATGCTCAAGAATAATATCATTTACCATAATGTGGGCAAGGAGGAGCAGATTGGAGCAGTTGGAGACACTGATGCAGTGACATTCTAAAGCCGGACACTGGAGTGACTTTTTGCCTTCTATTTTCCATTTTCAAACATTTTTCCCACCTCCCTTTGTCACCAACACCTCTACTAACACCTCTGCCTTTTCCTTGAGGGGAGACAAAAGTTATCACAAGAATATGTCACAAACTTACAAATACAGACATGCAAACTCACAAAGCCATTTGTAGACTACACTGGGACATGTTGTGTATCCGTTATTCTTTTTTTTATATACTTCAGATCTAGCTTTCTGCATGTCCTTTGGATTTCTGATCTCACATTCTCTCAGATTATCTCTTTTTTCCATGTTTCTTTTCTATGTTGTTCTAGCATTTTTTTTCTCCTGAAACGAGCCTCCTTTCATTTCACATGCAGCTTTTCTCTGTTTGCCTATACCTAAGCATGGCTTTTGTCCGACTGCCATCCATTTTAAAGCTTTAAAAAAGCTCTTCTTTTCCCTTCTGTCTTTATTTGTTTCTTATAGCATCAACCACCCACAGAGGATTTTGGTTCAAACATAAATACCTCCATTGAAGCACAATCTTTTAGAAAGATGAACAATGTAAAAAAGTATGTAGGTGCAATAATTATTTAGGCAGAGTTTGCTATAAATGCATTAGCAAGGAATTCATCTTAACTTCACAGCAAATTTGGGTGAACCATTCTTTTGTGATCACTCTTGAGATATGATGCTTTAAGAAGTAAAGTTCTTCCGGCTTATTTATTTGATTATAGGGGTTGTCCCTTTAACATTATTTTTCCTACTCAACAGTTTCTCTTTTGTCTTTTGAAATTGGATGTTTCCCTTAAATCCCACAAAAAGTCCTGAGTCTTGAGGTAACGCCTGGTGGGTGCCAGCCTTGCAGAGTTGTGGGATTTGTGATGAAAGTGGTGGAGGGATGGGTTGTCTCGTGTTTTGGGTCAGAATGTCGGCTGCTTGTGGGTCTCTACAAGGCATGAGTTCAGAATGGGTCACCCAATCACTTGCTGCAGCAGGACCTGCAAGGGTGTAGTTGGCAGATGGTGTTTGTGTTATTTGGTTGAGGTTTTGCTCTGGAGCTTGTGGGGGGATTTTGGGTGGCAGGCTCTGAGTTAGTTGACAGGTGGTGACGGGATACTTTGTTTGGCTGCAGTCAGTTGGGCATGGCGGTTGTTTGAGTTGTCAATATGCCATAAGCTTGAGGGACACAAAAGGGAAGGCCCTTATCTGCCCTTGGTCCATGCAGTGTCTTAGTCTCACATATGCCCTGCAGTTTGGGGGCCTGCCAGAAACTTCAGGAAAACCCATCACACACACACACACAATATAAATTTGATTAATTATTTATTTGTATAATTCAAACATTTTTTGGAATACGGCATTAAAATTTTCCTGATTTAGGTTAGGTTTACTAAATTATTGCATTTTTATTCATGCCAGCATGTGTTGCATGGTGGAGCAGCTGATTTTTTTGCTGCAAAATGTCCTGGGTTAGAATCATAACAGTTATTATAATAAATATTAGATAATTTAGTATGAAAGGGAACCGTCTCTGCCAATTAAATCCCAGTAGGATTGGACTGACAAACTCGGATAGATAATTACATCAGTCTGCATTTTTAGCCTGATACATCCACCTTCCATTGCTGCTTCCATTATTAAAAACATTTGTTTGTTTAAGCCATAAGAATTAAACAAAATAACATGAGTGGTTGAAAGTCAGAGTTGGTTGAAATGCTGCTGTCGGTGATGAAAGGCGAGATGAGGCATAAAACACTTTCTTAATTTTATCTTCACTTTTTTTAATGCCTTCATTTAAAAGCACTTATTAGAGTGACTTAAATAAATTCTGTCCCTGGAAGAAAGTTGTTGGGCTGCATATATTTGCATAAGCACTCCAAGATTTATATAAAAGAACAAGTAAATTCTTTTTCAAATAGTTATTTAAAATTATGCGGCTCATAAAGAACAAGTGTGTGAGCATGCTTGTGTGCATCCTGCCTCATGTTTCATCGTTATGAAAGGTCATCTATCAAATAAACACACACGGAACAATAACTTATATAAGTGAACATTAACAGCCAGCATAAGCTTATTGTAAGGAGAAAACGATTACTAATCCAACCCTTTGTCACCTAATTTTGTATTTTTGCTTCCTGCAGGAACTTGTATAATTGTATACTACAGGGTGGGATTAGGAGGATTACAAAACAATACAATATGTAGAACCTGATCTTAGTCATAACCAATAAAATGAGCTATGAAAGACATCATCACAAAACAAGCTTAGCATAAGACATAGCATAAAGTGATCATGCAGCAAACAATTTAGACCCATTTTGCTGCTGGTAGCTGATGTTTAGCGTGGGCAGGGCAGATTGACCATGAATGATCACACAGGGTATTTCTGTGGACATGTTTCTCCAGATTCCCATATTCCACATGGTGTGTGTTGTGAAGCTCTGCAAAATAAATGTTATTCATAAATCTATATGATTTTGGCATCAATATCTACTGAGCACAGTGCTCAGTAGATATTATGGTCCACATAATAGATTTCATAGCAGAATTGGCTTTATTTCTTTTTCCCATGCTCTGGTTATTTTATGACATGGCAATGTCTCACTTTAGAAAGCTTTATATAGCTTTCAGTTTGATACAGGGAAAAACATTTTCATTCTTACTGGGTAGCATTAATTCAAACTACAATTTCCCTATAATTTTATTAGCTAAATACCAAAACAATGAGGTTTTTTTTCCTTCAAATTCATAAGATTATATATTCCAAGATTACCATTTCTGTAAACAATTTAAGAAATACAATGTATACAATGTTCACAGATTTATGAGCTTCTGATGCTCAGGATGTGTCAATATATTGACAACAGTAGTGTTCAAATTCAAATAGATTTTATTGATCCAAAAGGAAAATTAAATAATGTTAATGGCAATATAAACTGAGTGAAAACCTTTGTGTTCAATTTGACACTTCACCTTAATATTAATTTTTTCATTAGATTATTGGACTAATAAGTTATTATTCCAAAAAATGTTATCACTTCCAGTCAGAAGAAACATGTTGAATTAAATTAAATGATTATTTTAAACCTAAGTTGACCAGGGATTTGAATGATTTTCAGCTTAACTGTCTATCCAGGCTGACATTTTAGTATCCTGAGGGAAGCAAGACAAATATGAATATAAATCAGAGGCTGGAAATGTTGGCCTTGTACAAAGTGTTCACAAACACTGAGAGAACCATACAAATCCTATAATCTGTGTGTATAATGTCAGCTACTGTGGTCCACTATAGAGACTCAGAATATTCCACCAGAGAGATCAAGCTTGTGCTGAAAAATATTTTTCATATGTTCTGATATGCACTGCGAACAGGGGAAAACATAAATTCCTTGGCTGTTTTTCAAAGGATGACTGAGCCTTTATCTGCTATTTTAACTGCTTTTTTCAGAAATATGGATGAAATCATTCTGATTCATTTGATGTGGCAGACGTCTCTGAGGCAAAGTGAACTACTTGATTTGCTTAAAATAATGTGGAATTCCATCAGGGAAAAAAGGACGCTGTAGTTCAGATTAGTGTGTTTGAATAACCATTGTGGTAACTGCAAAACATGGTCAAATCAACCTATGTGGTTGTGTTTATACACGAGGATGACATAATTTCCTACTATAAGTAATAATTGTGTGCAGTTCAACTTGAAATTGTCTATTTATTTAGGGTAACTTTCAGGGCTTCCTCAGCATAATTCAAATATGCTCTTTGTATTTTATTATAAATGCTATTTCTAGCATTTATTGTTTATGATATTCTGTCAGATCAATAATTCTCTCCTGGCCAGATAAACTTTTCAAATCCTGCTGTAGCTCATATAATCAATTCCTTTATGTGTGTTTTAAGGAGCTGTGAGACAACCATTTGGTGTTTGTAGAAATCAAGGCTTCATGCCTTCCTGGTTTCACAGTCTCATATTTGTGCTCTCTGTCCCTCCTAGGTTGGTTTATTGGTGGTCCTTGCCCCACTCACTCCTCTTTTCAATCCTCATCTTGCTCCGATCCTGCATCATCTATGGTTGTCCCCTGCAGCTCCACCATCCTCAGCTCTCATCAGCCAGCCCGCTCTCCAGCCACTCTGTTCAGGATGAAAGGAACTCACTCATTCAACCATCCATCAAATCACAGTCAGTTACCTCCATGAATCCACCTCTCCCTCCATTCTGGGTCAGAAAACTTGATGAAACCATAACGGTTGTCTCCCCAGCTCAATCACATAGAAATATTTTTTGTCACTTTGGAGTTACAAATTAATCACGAATCAAATGAGCTACGAAAGTTGAGACAGGTTTCCAGTCCTCACTAACAAATAAGCAGTATTTGACACATTAGACAGACCATAATGAAGACAGGGTCATTCTTCTCTCTCATTTCTTAAGTGCAATTTGTGGTTCTGACAGATTTGATACACATAAAATGTATTTTTAATAATTGACAATCAAAGCAGGAAGGGAGTTTTTTGACTTAGGAGTTGCTGAAAGTTAACACACACATTCAATTTAGAGGAAATTATGGTTTTGTAAAAGTAAGTAATTAATTTTAAAATTAAACAGCTTTTTGTCAGCTAAGTTTTCATTCTAGAGTATTTTTACATTGCTAGTTTGTGACCAAGGTGAACACATTTGGGTAAATATTCAAAGCTAATGGGTCACCTTGCAGTGACCTGTTATTTATTACACCTTCAAAATGATCACTCCAGATAATGTTTACAATATATTAGTGAGTAAAGATCTAGATTTTAAAAAACATAGTGTCACTGACACACCGTGTGTCGGTGACGACACGCGGAGCACGTGCTTGGTGGTTCTGTTCCCACAATTCTCACATCAGAAATCGTTCAAGTCGAGGCTCGTCTTGCATTTCCCTCAAACAAGCTGACATCATTTGATGGACAGCCAAGTTGTCAGATGACTATCAGCAAGGTCAATTGTTCCATCAGCCTTTTTTCTGTGGAGATAAATGATCAGCAGGGTTTAATATTACTTGCTGGCGTGCTGGAGGTAAAGCTGAAGTGTGGCACTGCCTCACCGCAGGTCTGATGAGCTCTGGCAGCAGTTTTGAGGCCAGTTGGCTTAGGGACATTTCACTGCCTTTGAAGAGACACATCCCCTCCTTTCCAAAAAATGGATGCGATGAGGGATTCCACCTCCAGGTGTTGGATAATGTGCCTCTGGAAAAAGAAAATGTTTTGTAGGAGCTTACATGATTTCTTGTACAAATCATGCAAAGGGTGCAATTAATTCAAACATAACAGTAATATCAAGCAAATCTCAAAGTCCACTGAGGCTTGTTTTCAGACGAAATCCTAGAAGATACCATAGTGGCCATCTTAGTGTTCTGACTTGAGCTTTATTAACTGTGTTTGCTGTGATTTAAAAAGGGAGCCCTGAGGATATTAAAAGCTGGAGGCCTTTGCCTATGAGGGGTGGGCTAATATCCCTTTAAAAATGCTGGCAAAAGTTGATGTTTGGCTATGAATTGTCTAAGCAGAAAACTATAATAACTACTTCAGTTGAATAAAGGAGTTAAATCTTTCAATAACAGCTGTGACATTTTTTGTTTAATCTGGAGGCCTAAATGTGTGTGTAGAAAGTTACAGTTTGATTTGTTTATTACGTAGTTTCAGTATTTTTCTAATAAAAATCATTTACAACAGGAATTGGAAAGTGCATTTTATTTTATTTTTGTTTATTTTACATTTATTAACATCAATTTTCATTCTCAGGAGAACTCTGTTACAACATTATATGAAATCATAAATGCTACATTCAAGACAACAGTACAATTATATATTAAGGTACTGTGTCAAAATGTTTAAGACAATAACTACAAAGCCTATGTGATAAGGTACCTATATAAATTCCATAGGTACAAAGGACTTACGCAGTAGCCTAGTGTCATTTTCTCTGTATTTTTGAGCTCCATCTTAATTTCGCCCAGTGGAATCAAACCAGGCAGATTTAGTTCAATCTGAAGATGATGGTTATTTGAACCATGTCATGAGTTGCAGAGAAGTGGTTGAATTCTGCATGTGACGACATTTCATATTATGCCAAGACTTAACTTTGAATCGGAGAGAAACTGTAGGTGTTTTTTAGTGAGTGTGGACCAAACTGCTTCAACTTCATTAAAATTATAGCAAGACAGGCAATAAGAGTAGCTCCTCAATTATGAAACAGAAAAGAAATTCTGGTATTCTTGGTAAATGAAGTTAAAGAAGTTAAACAAAGTCAGAAGGACATACTGTTTTGCTCTTTGCAACATCTTTTCTACTTCGGGCTGCACGGGTCATTCTGCACGGGGTTTGCATGTTCTCCCTCTGCATGTTTGGGTTCTCTCCGGGTACTGGCTTCCTCCCACAGTGTTATTCATTGGTCCCTCTAAATTCTCCCTTGGTGTGAGTGTGTGTGTGCCTGGTTGTTGTCTGTGTTGCCCTGCGACAGACTGGCGACCTGCTCAGAGTGTACCCTGCCTCTCGCCCAGAATGCTAGCCGAAGATAGGCACCAGCACCCATACCAACTCCACTAGGGACAAAGGTGTTAAAAAAATGGATGGAACAACTTTGCATTTTATGTACACTTTGCAAAATCTAGAAATATTTTTCTTAGTAGAAAAGCATGGTGGAAAACTTCTGCTCAACTTAACCTTGTGGGGCTGCATGATGTGTCAGTCTCTGTTAAAGCCCTGACAAGTGTTGCAGTGTCAGCTTCTGCTTGTTTAACTCCTGAGCATCCCAGATATGGTAAAACAACGCCTTAAACCTTTTTGAGGATGCCTAAAACTTCCCTGCATACCAATGCCTTATTTTTCCAATTTTGAGATTGTATCTTTGATGTATGAGCAGTGTTTTAAAGAATGACTGTAATTTCCTAAAAATTCTTCCTGTAAGAGAAATAAAAGATAAAGGCATTGCAGAAAGATTACCAAAGGGAGGGAAGCAAAAAAGGGGAATGGCAAACATGAAAAACTAAAAATGAATCAGATCAGAGGGGGACTGAAGATAATTTCTTTCTTTGCTGACAGCATAACACCCAGATTTTGATTTAAAAAAGAAACACTTTCAAATCAGATATGTTCCCTATCTCTGCCCTTGCCATGGACATCCCCTTATGTCTCTGCATTCATTTATCTCCCAATCTGCTAAGTTCTTCTTTTTTTTAACATCCCACACAGATTGTTTCTTATCCACCCCTCTCTGTGTCTGTGATCTTACTTGATTCTCCCTTCACTTTGCTTTTTATTTTGTTTCCCCCTCCTTGTCTTCTTGTCAGTCTCCATCTCTTCTGTGTTGCCTTTAATCTTCAGTTTTCTGCTCTCCTTTCTGTCACCATTGCTATTTTTGACCGCTGTTTAAAACTTTGGTTTCTTCAAATCTCACTTTTTCTAATTTGCTACCTTGTCCATGTTTCTTTTGCCATATTTCCTAATGGCTGGTTTCTGCATTTCATCTTACTCTTTGAAATGTATTACTGCCCTCTATTGTTGAAAAAATGAACATCATCAATGAACTCTGGGTTTTAGTAGAAAAAAAGGGGAGAGGAAGTAAGGCACTTTATTTTTATAAATTATTTCTACAAAGGCTGTTCATGTTTTCAAAAGCTGTACGATTATAGTAAATGTTTCTATAACTGGCAATGTTAGGACTTTTCTGGGAACATCTGATGTTGTCCCCAAAACATATTTAAAATGGACTTGGAAAAAATATTCATATTAAATTTTGACTAGAGATAAAGAAAAAGTGATCCTAAAATGGTTTTCAAGTAATATAAAAGAAAAAAACTAAATGTGGAAATACTTAAATTGTTGATCAGAGATAGTCTGGATCCAGTTGAGATTTACTGCAAAAACCGATAACAAAACTGGTAAACAGATTTCAAAAGACTCCGAGCACAGAACCCACTGCTTGAGGTCGGTCCATCTCATAAAATCCACCAAAATTATGTTAGCAATCCCAATAATTTAGAGGTTGTAACCTAGAAAAATGCAAACCAGTTCAAGTTGTGAATATGTTAAATTAGAAACAGCACACTGCAATACGAGTGTATATATTCCTCTGGTAACATCTATTATTTTTTTTATTACGTGTTGGCTTCACTTAAGCGTTATGGAAAAGTCAACTCCAAGAAAACCATAGAATAATCAGTCATCCAAAACTGCAAGCGAATGTTTTACGAGTCAACAGTTAACCCTCGGCTGCACCTAGTTCTACACATCTGTTCCCATACATGAAAAAACAAACATGATGGATGTAATATTAAGACATATTTTCCAGCCAAACTTCTTAATCATTCCAGTTTACTTTTTTTCCAGGGTTTTTTTTCATGTGTTTTTGCTCCAGGCATGTCCTGATGACGTTGAACGGAAACATGTCTGAACACTCTGTTCTGGCCAACACACAGCCAACCAATTGTACATTTTGTTAAAATAACAATCTTGTTGGATTTGTGCAACACCTCAAACATTTCACAGCTATTTGTGTTTTTTTTTATTATTTAGGCTAAGGAATTGTTTCACTTAGTCATTCCTAAGACTGTTCAATTTACACCTACTTAGGATAACACAAAATTGCAAAACATATCCTCTTCACAAAATCCCAGTTTAAATGGCTTCTGGAGCACAGATGTAACTAATAAAACAGAAAGACTTCAGAAGAGAGTGCTTGAGGATCAATTTGGTTTTATTTATGAGCTCTCTTTATCTAAATGAAGTAGGAAGATTATTCCACTGTAGGAGAGATTTCTGGCGCATTGATCGCCAGAGAGGTGGGTGGGGGGATTGATCTCATGAGGGAAAAGTGAGCGAAGGTGGATTCATTTGTCAGTCTGAAGGTGTGGAACTACAAGAATCAGGGATTTTTAAGTAATGGCCATAGAGAGCCACGACGAGGAGGATATTACAGAGTTGACCTGAAGGAATTCAGGGAGGAACAACTCAGAAAAGCCCCTCAAGGTTTGTCAGAAAACTTTGAGAAAGATGAAACATAGATTCTTAATCAGCAGAATACAGGTTCAGATGGATGGTGAACGATGACAAGGCTCTTTCAGTTTTAGACATTAGGTTTGTTTTAAACCATATTTTTTCCCTTGCAATTTACATTAGGTGATCTAAGAGTAATTTTTTAAACACCTTTGGAAAAGGTGTTTAAAAGAGATGAGGTGTCAAATTTAACAGCTCCTGGGTGCTGCAGTGGTGCAGGAGTAAAATGTGTGACCCACATATGGAAGCTTTAGTCCTTGGCCAGGTTCAGTCTTTGCTGCATGTCTTCCCCCTCTCTCAGAACAAACTTTCCTGTCTGACCACTATCAAATAAAGGCCACTAGAGCCAGATAAATGGTAGTATCAGTGATTATAGATAGTAGGGTAATGGTGTGGAAAATATTCATTAGTACCAACAGAGCATTTTTTAAGCTTCACAGTCCAAATCAGGTATTTCGACTGACTGTGTCCATCCTTTATGATCACCGTAGACCATTTTCTAATGGCTGCTTCTAGCAGGATAATGCACCATGTCATATAGCTTAAATCATCTCAAACTGGTTTATTGAACAAAGAGATCAGTTGACTACAATGGCATTCACCACATCCTATTCCAATAGAGCACATTTGCAACATGGTGGAATGAAAGATTCATACCAGAGATGTATGGCTGGCATATCTATAGTTTGCAACTGTGAGATACTGTCATGTCAATAGGTCTATGGACCAAAATGTCTTAAATATTTCTGATGCCATCTTGAGTCTATATTATCAAAAATGTGGGCAGTTATGAAAAAGAGCGGTTCAGTCCAGGTGTACTGCATAAAGTGGTGTGTATAAGCCTTGAAATGGGGAAAACATATCTCAAATCATGACCACAAAATTCTAATGATTTTGAGTTTTTATTTAAAGTATGAGCATTAGTATATATAGTATATAGATATGTTTATTTGTAAACATAATACAATGTTTCTGTTTAGTAGTGTTTGCAGTTCTCCTGTGTCTGCATTAAACCTTTTCTTCAATGTAAATTCTTTTGATTAGGACTAGAGCAATAGCTACCAGAGTTTACTCTGGAAGGAGTACAGTATGATCAAAAACAATATATTCTTTACAACAGTGAATCAAAAAGGGTTTGACAATTTCAGAAAAGTTGTCTTTTAAACCTTGCTGACATGAAAGCAGAACAAATAACAGAATTCAGAGCACATGCTGCTGCCTCTCAGCGTGTCTGTGTTGCAGAGATCAAGGCATTTCAGAGGGTTTAGCCATGTCAGTTTGTGTAAGCTGTGCTTGCATACCAATTAAGGCTCGTAGACTCAGACAGGTGTGAACAACTTTTTTTTTTTTTTCTTGGTTCTGGAGCATGCTGCTTTTTTAGTCACACATCATGTTATGGTGCCCAGTGGTGTTTCAGAGTATGACAAATTTATGTGCAGCTTGTTCAGTGTAACAAGTTGAACCCAAAACAACTTGAAAATCTTTTGTTTTGTTCTTTCAGTTTCCTGGAAACAGGAAGGTAAACTCCTATGTAAAGTAAAAAAAAAAAAAAAAACACAATTATTTTGAATTAGCTGTTCCACAACGCATGAATCACTTTCTAAGTAAGCTGAGGAAAGGGACAGTTAGCCATTGCATCATCTCTTTTATTAAATAAGCGGTAAACGCAATGAAAGCATATTCGGAACTGAGGCTGGCGATTTTAAAAATAAGTGATTTTTGATGATAGGGTAGAAGCTCTGAATTTGTTGTTGGAAGACAGAAACTGTAACCAGTCTCTGACTGTTGTTCTGCAAAATTGGAAGGGCTGTGTTATGTATTTCCAGGGCTCATAGTACCATTTCATAGCACAATCATGTAACTGCATTACCTTCAGTTTTATTTTTTCATTTTATATTGCCTTGCGCCTTCTAAGAACATTGTAACATTTCTGACACTCTGGAAGGTGAGAGCGATGATCATCAGGATCAATATTCTAGTTGTTTCCTCTATTGTACAAGAAGCCAGTGGAAGGAGGCTAGAAAGTGCTCTCTTTTTTCCCCTCAAGAGTCTTCCCACTGCATTTTGTAGAGTTTGAAGACAAACTAAAGCTCCCTTACAAAGATGTAAAAAGTTTATTACAATAGTGAAAACGAGAAAAGACAAAAGCATGAACCACAATTGTGAATACATTTTTTTGACAACCGTAGTTTCGATCTAGGAATACTCCTTACATGTCAAAAGCAATTTGGACTATTGTCTAGAACGATGTTCAAAGGATGAAGAGATGTCCAAAATGACATAAAAGTGTTGTATATTTTGTGAACCCCTTTAAGGGTGTCAAAAATACAACACTCATGGTATGTGTATGATGAGGGCAAACAATATAACATGCTACAAAACTGAAAAAAGGTCAATTTCAAATAACTTGAAATTCACAGTTGTAGTTTGACTAAATGTTGAAAAGTGCATACAAGATACATTTGAGCTTTTTTCAATTATTAAACACTAAGTCAACAAACGTTATGCACAACTTAATTAGTTTAAAACCAGTCATCTCCAATAGAAGTGGCACGCTCATTGGCTTTAGATACACTTGTCTTAGAAGCTAATACGGTTTTTCTAACAGAGGTTTACAACTTATTCCAACAGGGAAACATAAACTTAAAACCTTTGATAAACATTAGTTTACCAGTCACAAAACAAATCACTCTAAATAAATTATACAGAACTGCATGCCAGAGAACTGTTGGCTAAAGTAATTAAAATTTTGGGTGTTTCAGCACTTTCTTTTCAGACCAGTCACCAGTGACGGGAGACTCACTCAGGTCTCCTGATTGTCAGTTGTCTGTTGCTCGACAACCAAATTGCTTGTATGTTGACTGTTCTACTCATTAGAGCTGATAATCATACCTTTTGCTCATTTCTTCCACCATATGCCAATATCTGCTGGTTTTCAATTCCACAAAATAAAAGCTAATTTTGCTGAAGTCAATGTTACATTTTATGACAGTTAAGAGAGAAATCGGTGAGACTGTCTTACAACATCAAGAAGCTCACACTTCCTTTAGTGTCTGAAATGTATTTTGTTTCACTACAGCTCTATAATGAATGTGTATAACTAAACAGAACAATGCATTTTCATGAAAAGTGCATTTCATTTTACGAGATACAATTATGTTTTTAGGATTAAATCATGTGATCTGGCATATTATATTTGTATTTGAAGCACTTATTTGCTTTATCTAGCTTTATTAATCTGTTCTTATAGGACACACATATGTTCATGTAAAATAAACTAAATTATATGGTGCCATTTTGTTTCAATTGCATACCTTTATTGTGTCAGTAAGGGAGGATTTACTAGAAATGCTTTGCTTTTCTTTTACCCCAGCACATCTGAACATTGCATTGAGTATGACTGAGAGAAGATTGAAGATGTTTAAGATCAATAATACCTTCAGAGAAAATACAAAATGGTCATAACCTCTCTATAGAAACTGATTTAAAACAATATAACTTGAAAATAAATACAATCCATATGATGCCTAATTGAGAAATGTAAAACACAGTATTCCTTTTTTCTTTTTTAACACAAAATCTTGCCATCTCAAAGTTTTTATCTTGAACCATTACAACACACCTTTCTCCTCCGGTGAATTGAAAACAGCAGAAGTAGCTGTGTTTAGGGGACAACCTAAGTTCTAGTGGTTGATAAATGTTGATGTCTTACATGCTTGTGGTTCTGAGGCTGGTAAAACATTAAAGGGATCCAGTAAGTAGCTGACATGCTCTGTTTCTGTTTCTGTCTTTGGTCCGGTAACACCCATTTAGGATCCGGTTTTCGGCCCAGTGTTGTGACTGTGGTTTCACTTTCCGGTGGCAGTAGCAATAGCAGTAGCTCTGTTATCATTAAGAAGAGCTTGCAGCGTTGCCTGTCTCTGATGTTTCTCTAGTGTTTTGTGCTCACTAACCAGCAGTGGGGTTTAGGCACTTTGTCAGCACAGCATTTTGTTTTAGCCACCTCTAACAGGTAATGTCCACCTGTTAGAGCCTTCATCAGTTTTGCTTGTACAAATGACTTCTGGAGAGAAGTGTTGAGAGCACAAACGTGGGTTCTTCAGAAGTTGTGGTCAACTCTTTCCCACTGCACTCTTCTGTTTTTTCATGTGGGAAATGATCCAGACTTTGTTTAAGTTACAGTCAACAGCAATATAATGTGCTATTTTTTAAATTTATACCAGTCAAATGAAATAAACAACTCTGGTAATGTTAGTAGGAAAATCACAACATATTTTGCTCAACATGTTCAACTAATCATGAATCTCTTTAAGCTTTTTGGCTTAAAGAGAAACAAGTTGTTGGCAGGCCACATATTCTTTTTGTGCAATCTTGTGAAATTTGGAATATTAGCAAAGGTAAGCAAAAATTTGTATTTGACAATTTATAATTAGAACTTTCTTTTCACAAAAAAAGAGAAAAAGATACTTCATGTTTTCCTTTTATTGCAAAACATTATGTACCAGTGTTTAGACTGGTCCAACTGTTAAATTGAACTTTTTTTCCAAATCTGACCCTTCTGAGCATTTAAACATACTTAACATGGAATAACTAATGCACATGCACATCTAGTATAAATCTGGCATGTCTGAAACTAGCATAATCGCGTTTAAGTGGGGCACCATGAGCTGGGCTTTCGGAAAGTAGCAAGAGCATCCTGAACTCAATCAAAACAGTATGTGAATCTCACCCATAGGATGCCTTGTAAACACATTACCACTATGTAATCTAGTGTTATTTGTTTTTCCATGAGATTTTGTTGTGCAACTCCCGGGGAGGTGGGATGAACATGTGCAGAAGGATTGCATAAAGCCCCCAGCCAGACACATTTTTCTCACTATTTTGACTGACTGTTAGGGATTTTAGCAACTGCCTAATTGCAAACTCTCCCTGCTGGCGATGCCACCACAATATGTCCTCTGGTGTTCGTTTTACAGATGTCAGCACCTTTCAAATCGAATCAGTCATACTCCAGTGCTAATTGTACTAAATTCCCTTCAAATCAGATTATTCCACCATTTCTTCTGGGTTTTTGACTTATGTTTGGCTTTTAATAGTGATTGATAATGACAGAGGTGAATAGTCTAATAATGGCCCAAAACATCTTAAACTCTGACTCAAACAGAACCTGTAAGAATGACAAGGTGATTTCAGCTGGAGGAGCTTAAAAGAAGGTGCAACAACAGTGCAGCTCATCAGAGCTAGAAGGATGGTGTGAGTTCATGATAGTGGTGAAGTACCAGTTAACGCATTTTAATAGAAAGTGTCCCTTCTCATCTTTATAGAACTTGATTGCCTGTCACTTCATGGTAAAAGCTTCTCCTCTTTGTTCAGTATCTGCAACACAGATACATGAAAGGTGACGTCAATTATGTATAAGTCTTGACTGGACGAAGCACTCCGAACCCTTAAGAGTGAGCTGCTAGGCTCTGCTACACAGCTCCCTGCTGAGCAGCCAAACAAGCAAAGCGCTCAGGTTCCCATGATGAATTTATTTATTCATGATCACAACCATCCTGCTTCATGCTTCTAAACTCTCTTGGGATCTATTTTGTTGAGTGCAGCCATCCAGCACAGCATGGATGTCTGAATGAAAGAGTTTCCCTAATAAAGCCACAAACATGGTTCAACAAACAAAGAAATCAGAAACAGAGTAGATAATTTCTTTATAGAAATGATCATAAGTTGAAGTTGTGGAATTATTTTTACATACAAAGAGAAAGTTTGTATTTGATCTCTTTATATCATGGACTAAATGAAAGATGACTGATATGGTTGAACAAAGATACAAACTGTAATCAAATTTCTACATGAAATTTGATTACAGTACCTTGTAAAAGTATTTTGTCATGTGATAGCCATGTAGTTTGGGGATTTTCTGCAATAGACCAACACTAAGAAGAGCTTAATACCACATTACAATACTAATAAAATTCTTACAAATAAACACCTGAAAGGTATGACAAGCCTATTATAAGTTTTAGCCATTTGTTGTTTATGGAGTATTTAATATTTAGCATATAACCTTTTGTTCCAGGCCCTCCACAACTGCTTCTCATTAAGACGGGTGACCCAGGCGGTTGCCTGGGCGGAGATGAGAATTGCTACTTGGAGCAAATAAGGTCAACTGTGTAATAACACTGAGGTAAATGTGTGTGTAAAATCTGAAGGTAAAAGTGAGTGCAAAAAAGTTGATTATATATGTCATTTATATATTCTGTGTCCATTGATCATATCCGCTCTAAGTCCAGCCATGTCTTGTTACAGGTATCCATGTAAGAAGTTGAAAAAGACTTGAGCTGACCAACAACTCTTAAGCAACTACATCCAGAGCAACAATAGAATGATTTAGATTAAATCATGCATATGTGATAAAATGGCTCTTCACAGACATTACACAGACAGTCTGACTGGGCTTAATTATTATTATTAATACTTCTGTAAAGCACCATTTAACTTGGGATTTAATTGTTCAAAAGCTTAATTGCAGTCAAGAAAAGTTATATTTTTTTTCTTTTTTGTGCCTAGTAATATTCAGATTCTCTTTGAATTTAACATTTAACTACATTTTCCTCAAGATAACACTTATTCCATATGATTCTGTAAAAGTTTCTGTGTTTGTGTGTCAAATAAGGCCATGATTCTTGACACAAGTAATTTCTTCTCAGTTTTCAGCCCTTATTTACACGCTGGCCCGCTACCAAATAACTGATTACAGGAAACAGACTCAGGAGGTTTCCAATTGGGTTCAGGATTTTTCCTTTTCTTTTAGAGTACACGGAAGAGATTGTGTAACAGTTCATAAGTCAATATGTGGTGAGGAGGTTTTGTAAGAGCATCTCTCACATCTGATTCATGTGTTCTCAGATGTTCCTGGGTGTTTTTGGTGAGCTCACTCAGAAAAGGGAGGTGCACTATGTGGAGTTGAGACACCTCTCTGTGCCCCCCAGCACAAATACGCACACCGCCAACAATCAAAGTCTTGGAGAAACAGTGGCGAGGCCAAGAGAGTGGGCAGGATGTGAAGCCTGAGAACTGCACACCCACAGAGACACATGCACATCCACACCTGCAGAACTGTATGAGCCATTTCAGTTTCACTAAGAAGGTCAGAACACAGACGTGTGTGTTGTAGAAATGACTCAGTTCCCCAACGTAAGGAAACACATTTGCCTTTCAAACCCTTTATGTAGGGGAGCTAATTGCCATTCTGAACATACACTCAGGTTACCCTCTGTCCAGCTGCCATTATTCTGCTACAGTTTTTTTTTTCTTTTAGCTGCATAAATATATTTTTAGTAGAAGCAATCAAACCAAACTTTTCTAAGAAGTTAGCTGACAGATGAAGTGAGGTCTGAGTTTTTCATTTGACTTCAGTTCATACTGAGCCAGAAGAGCTCATCATCGTAGTCCCAATGGACACAATAGTAACTGAATCATAAAGTGTAGGCTGAGTTTGACAAGAAATTTCTGTTGAATGTATTGACTTGCTATTTAAGAAAGAAAAATAACTATGGTAACCCTAAATGTCATACTCAAGGAAAAGTTTATTCCAATATTGGGTGAAACTTTAACAGTTCCAGGATTCATCTCTGGGAAAATTCAGAAATACTTTGTACAAGTAAACATGCATGCTATTGTCAAGTTAAGTCAAAAAGTTAACATATGCATTGTACTAAAGCCTAATGATAGTTTGATGTGTACTATCATTTGCCCTTCAGATAAATTACTGGCTTAAAATAGAAAATTATATTTTTAATAGTCAAGAGGGGTGATATCTTCATGCAAAGCAAAACTGATTTTTAAAAATAATACCTAAATGCATTCTTTTTTTGAGCTGACACTCTGATGGACCTACTAAGAAATCATATCATTTTTTTGTATTTCAGTGGTTGTTTTTCTGCGCATATGCATGTGTTCAAGAGGAACTGGGAAAAGTTGTTTTTGTTTCCACTGACCAAAACGATGTCACAAGTTTACAGTAAACTGTCACAGTTTCGAAAAACGCAGGTATTCCTGGAGATGTGGCAGACATCAATGTGGGTGATTCTTAAAACCTAAAGAGAAAGGATTCTGGTGTGTAAATTAATGAGACACAAAACTAAAAACTTTTACTTTTATTTTTTAAATACACTCACATCAACACATATATAATCGAAATGTTGGAAGGTCATACAAACACAGGTTATTACTTCAATGTACCCTGACTACTTTGATGAAGAATGCTGTCCAGATTTAATAAAATCATTTGATTACCAATTTTAGATATAATTTTATTGAGTAAATCTGCTTTGGCATCTGTAGATAAACATCTTCTCTATGTGGTATTTCTGAAATACCAAAGACAGGACACAAAAAAAAATTACCTACCATGTACATCTGAAAATTAAAAGTCTATCCTTATTTGCAGGATATTTTGATACATCAAACATTTAATCCTCTGTGTCTTTGAAGTTCTTAGTGGAGTTTTGTGTTCATGTCTTACAAATATGTGATGGAGATTTCAGAAATCACAAATAAGAGAGAAATTTCTGAAACCTTCACAAACATGACTAAATACAGAGTTTGTAGATGGCATGTTATCATTATGGGCTGCATGAATGCTCAAAGTAGTGTGAGTCACTCCACTCCTCCAGCTGCTACTTGATGGCTTTCAGGCAGCAGGGGGCAGCAGTGCATTAGCAAACAAGACATTACATGCAAGTAGCGAAGCATCAATTTAATCTCAATACAAGCATTTCTTAAAGTATGCTTTGATAACAGTAAAAACGATCTGCACTGTGGCAAGAAATTATGAATAGTAATCACTGTGTAGATTCACGTAGAGCAGAACCTGGTCATCTAGTTTATTGGAGAATCCTGAGTGTTGTAGTATCCAGGATTTCCTGATGACAGGTGACTTATACATAGGTAGACCCACATTATTGAGAGAACAATCATGTCATGATTAAGCAGCTTTTGTAGAGATTTTGTAGATGTGACAGACAGATAAAATTTAAGCATAACAGGAAATATTTTAAGGCCATAAATGTCAGAAGTTTCTGCATTTCTGCTTTATCACTGACCCTCCTTGAAATATGTGTTATTTGTCATACCATCTTAATCAAATATAATTAGATTATACTTTATTAAGATGGCAAAAACTTCTGCTTTGCCTCACGTGACCTTGTTTTCCCTCCACACAGGCCTGAGTTGTTGTGGGTGAGTGACCGTGAATTGAGAAGTGTTATGAGGTAAACTCAGCTGACATTAAAGCCCATTTTGAGTTAAAATATTTCCACGAAGTCAGTTTGTACGAAGTCGGACTTGTGTATGGTGGCCTCCTAGACAATTTAGGACATTTACAGTCCACTGAAATTAGAATTTACTTGCTTATTAAAGGTCATTCGCTGTATTAATAGGCAGCTTTTTAGTTGTATTTTTCCACGATGCTCTGTTTCAAAAAAGAAAAAAAAAAGTGTTGTTAATTAAAATAATCAACCTTAAAGACTATATGGTTTTAATCAGCATTAATAAATGACAGGGACGGAGAATTGCTTCGACTACGCTCTGAGCATTCTTAGTTAAGTCAAGTGGAACAAGTTTTTTCTTTAAAGGCAGAACGCCGCCTCAGACAGAGGAAATGGAAAAGCTTTAAGAAAAGGAAGGGAGGCCTCTTACTGCTTAGGAGACGTTCCAGTGGGGGTGAAGAATGCTGTTCAAATGAAAGCAAAAGCCCGTCTGGTACATAACGTACTGTACATTAAGACAGCTAAGCTCCCACACCCTCCCTCGCTCCCTTTCTGAGGCAACAAGCTGAGAAACTGTTTTCTTTACTGATCTACCTCCAGCCCTGAAAGATGCTGTTATTTGTTGTACCGTGCCATTAGAAATGGTTGTGTTTTACAGTATAGGTGATTTAATTGGAGTAAAGTAATCATTTATGTCTAGAAAACTGTAAAAGATTAATATTTCTGTTTTATAATTAAAAACAATTACAGAAGATCAGGAGGGATGGTGAGAATAAAACAGAAAAAAAATCAACCAATCACAACTGCAAATGCAACAATATAGTTTTCTGTTTGTATACTTTATTATTATACCACTTTGTTTTGTACTAGATTACTTATTTATTACATACTAACTTAATTGCTTACTTATTTATCTACCGACTTGGACATTATGAGTCATAGTAGGTTACTTGCTTACATTTTTTCCTTGTTTGGACGTCAGCTAACCTCCACTGCAATGGTCACAAGAGGAAAACTAATGACAAATTGAAGAAATTAATAATATGACTGGTAACCAAAGAGCCTACAACAATCTCAAAAGAAATTAAAAATTAACTCTAAGTTCAAGGTACATCAATATCACATAGCGCCACTCGTCATTGTCTGAGACAAAGATGACTCCATGGGAGATGACCCAGTAGGAAAGCAAAGCATACAAAGGGAAATTTGAATTTGCCACAATGTACCTTGACAAACTGAAAGCTTCTGGAAGGAACGACAGAGGAAATAAAATTGGAACTTTTTAGACAGGCTAATCAGGTTTATGTTCACATATGAAAAAAATGAATTATACCAAGGAAAGAACACTGTAAAACATAAAGGATATCCAGTCACATCATGGAGCTGCTTTGTTGCATCTTGCATAGGGTGTGTTGAATCTTTGCAGGGTACAATGAAATCTCATGAGTATCCAGCCATTCTGGAGAGAAATGTGTTGCCTCGTGTTAGAAAACTTGGATTCAGTCAGAGGCCATTGGTCTTCCAACAAGATAAATACCCAAACACAGAGATAAAAACGCTCAAGAACAAAACGTTGGACTATTCTGTTGTGACCTTCAATGAGCCCTCATCTAATTCCTGTTCTTCTGGGGAAGAAGCTGAAACAAGCCATCTAGAAAAGGTATCCTTCGCACCTGAGCAGCTTCTTCAAAAAGAGTACACCACAATACCTGTGGACAAGTGCAAAAGTGTCATGGAGAGGTACAGAAATTGTTTGATTGCACTGATTGACTCAAAAAGTTGCGCAACGAAATGGTTGAATCCTTTTTGAACGGGTTTGTTTTATTAGTTTGCTTATTTTGAAATGATTCTGAACTAAAAATCTATCTCAGATTGGTGGGTTTTCAGTAACTATTTTAACTTTTGTTAGTTTCCAGTTATTTATAACTGTTGTGGGTTTTTCTGTCAATAGTAAAACATGATCAACAATTTTGTCCAGTTGTCGTTACTTACTTTACTGACCTTGGACTTCAATTCTTTGATTATTCACTTACTTAGATTATTTTAGATTATTTTAGTCACTCATTTACAACTCACTTTCTTGCCTACTGATTTATTTACTTGCTTGCGTAGTGACTCATAAATGTACTACGTTACCTACTTAGTTACTCAATTTGATACTTATTGACTTCTTAACCTAGTTTCTTGCTTGCTTACTTTTCTCATTGTCAGTTACTTGTTACTTACTTAAACCTACTTGGTGTGATTGTTGCTCAGGAGAATAATTGCAGAAGAGTAGTTGGATTTGATTCCAGCTTCCTCCCGTCACATGTTGTTGTGACCCTGAGCAAGGTACTTAACTTTAAGCTGTCTACCAATTTACATATTGTTCAATGCACACTTGTGTTTCGGTGAATGTGGTTAGAGTGTAAGGCAATCTGTATGGTCTGTGTGAGTAGATGAGAACATGTTTTAAATAGTATGCATGCACAGAAGCCAGGAGCTGTAGAACATGTTGTCATTGATTCTGTCTTTACATCTTCTTTGGTTAAAAGTGATTTGATGGAGATGGTGTATCTTTTTTTTTTCTTGTTTTTGTGACAGCTCCATATATAATCCAATACCCATTATATCAGTGTTACACATGGCCATTGTCACACATTCACTCACTGAGTAAGCTGTCCCTATTGGAACAATGAGGAATCATTTCTATTGATTTTGTACTCACTCACTTCCTTTATTCTGTGTATTTACTAACTAGCTTGTTTAATTAAGTATTTGTTGGGGTTGGAACATGGTGCGCCATGAACGAAGGCTATCGGTCTTTGGCACTGCTGTCTGGGGTTTGATTCCAGCTGGTTTTGCAGCCTACCTTCAGCTAGATCTTCAATGATCTAACCAAGGCTACAGGAAAAAGGGAGAGGGAGAAGTTATGTGTGTCGTTAACTATTTACTTATTTATTTGTTTGCTAACGTACTTACTTATTTTACTAACTGTACTATCAGTACAAATGGTACTACTTCAAAAGTAACTCTGTTCTTGCGGATCACTTTCCTCCTCTGTCTTTCTTTGTAAATTACTGAAGAAAATATGTCTAGCAGAATAAATGTTGGGTGTGTCTATATCTTTTAAAGGAACTGGCCGACCCAGTCAACATAGGTCCTTCATCGCCTTCGAATACTGAAAGTGAATGGCTATGAAATTGGACGGTCTAGGCTCTGTTTTGTTCCTGCCCTTATCTCAATATATGTCATGTCGCCTAGCAACCATGAAGGCATTAAACAGCAAATGGAGCTCTAAATTTGAGGTTGGTTTTATTACCTATTCACTGCATGAAATGTATTTAATTGGATTACATTAATTAATTATTGAATTACTGTAATTAAGTAATTGAGTAAATACATTAAATACTTATTAAAATTGAGTTAATTTTAGTAAGCTAACTTATTAACATTAGTAATTAACTTTATTATCTTTAATAAGTTAATTAAATAACTTATCTACACAAAAGTCAAATGCCAAACAACACACTCTCTTTAATCTTCTACCTTTTAACTTTTGTTCCACCAGTCATTATACCGGCTCTGTCTTTCACTTTGTTCACCATTGTCCTTCAAACCCAGTCCGTTGCATTTGGAGAGGCCATGTTGGATAGTCTTTGTCACATTGCTGCAACGTAATCAGCTTTCAAAATGTGGCCTTACCCTGCACAGAACTTAAAGTTGTGCTTTAGCTGCTGAGATCTGGCCTTACAGCAAGATGATGCAAAGTGAAAAAGTTTTGAAAAGAAAAGTAAAATTAAGAGTATTAAGGTTAAAGTCGACAGTTGTGTTTTTGAACCCAAACTTACCATTCATTGTTTTCTGAGAGATTTTTATAATATTCTTAATATAGTGAAACTCTGTAGTTGTCTCACAAAATGTTGTGACAGTTAAGTAGATAAAAATTTACCGTCAGAATAATACCACCCATATTTGCTCATGTTAAACCTTCTGTTCTAGGATTTTGTTTTATTTTTTTTTTTGTACTAATTTGTGCGTGACACCTTTGTTCCATTTTTTTAGTCAAACGTCAACTTGGAATTATTTCATATTTCTTGGTCTGCTTGCCTTGCAAAAACTAATAAACAGCATTTAATGACACTTGGAGGCCAGTTTAAGAAGAAACCCTCTAAATTCCTGTGAAAAAAACTACAAACACTAAACTTGCTTTTACAGCAGCAATAAATATATTTAAATACTTAAACACAAACAGATGGTTGAGACCTATCATGCACAACCTTTAAAAACTGATTATTTTTTTAGAATACATTACTCCCACCCCCAGACTCCCAAAAAATGTGACCAGTACTGTAGCTCTTCGCTGAATTATTCTGAAACCACATTGTTGTGTTTTGTGGAGATGTAAAGTAATACTGTTTCTCTGAGAACTGGACTTCCACACACATTTTTGAAGGATGAGTCAACTGTGAGTTCTTAGTTGAGACTCCATGTTTGCCTTTTGAGAAATAGTTTTCTCATTTTCTATCAGAAAAAAAAAAAAAAAGAAAAAAACAAAAGAAAAACTTGAATTTACATAAATCTGAAATATGCATTTAAGAATTTGAGACATTTGTGAAAATGCATTCATAGGATATCAAAACCTTCATAAATAATGTGTGTTACAATTATTCCCTGGGTGTGTCTGACATACTGTAAGTCTCGAAGCCAAATTTTAAAAAGTTTGTGGTTAAGCGCAAAATTACTCACACTGCTGGGAAATTCAAGTTTAAGAAGATTTTAGTTCTACCAAAATGTGTGTTGTGACTGCAAGTAATGACTTGAATCCGCGAGAAAGCTAAATGTTGGGGTGACATCAAGAAGGCATTTCAAAGATAAATTGTCAAAATAAAAACATAAAAAAAACTTTTTTAAAACATAAATAAGAACTGGTAATTTTTTTTTCTTTTTGTTTTTTACATTTTCTGGTTTTGGATATGTCTGTCTCCTATTTATATTTTTAGTTCAAGAAAATGATTGCAAATAGTTTTAAAGTAAAATCTTGACAATGAACACTGTAGCCATGTCACTATTAGTCATGAGGAAAGCTGATTGTGTTTAGGATGTGGTGCCTTCTGAGCTTAACCATACTGCAGGACTTTGACCTTGGAGACTATAATTTATGTCCTAATCACCATGAAACACATTTTTTTTTTGTTCATGACTAATCAGAATAGAAAGGCCAAAAGTGACCAGTCTGGAAAATGTGGTATGAATTACAAAGCACCTTGAATTTGCCACTTTGATGGGAACGCTTCCTCCTTATTTGCCAGACTTCCTTTTTTCTGTGATGTTATCAGTAAATTAAAAAAAAGTCCTCATGCTGTGGTATTTCAGTGCGTGATATGCTAAACAAAAGTAAAAGCAGAGCACCTACAAGGTTCTTAATCACATTTGCAATCCACAATGGACATTATTTTTTCAGAAATATTAAGATAATGTCATGAGCTGCAGGATCCATACTCAAGCCAGACTAAGCACTCTGATGCAATCAGAACGTTACTGTTATTTTACCTGCGTAGGCCTGATTGTAAACAAGTTGATAGACAGATACAGTTGATTATTTGCAATAATTTACACAAGTTATTTTTTAAACCATAAAGTGATTTGAGAAAATAAGAGCGAAACTATCTTAGAGGATTTGGTAAAAATAACTGATCAGTATCTAACGCCTCCATAAAGTTGGGTAAATTACACTGTGGAGCTGTGTGGACAAAATATGTGAGGCTAAAACTTTACTTTCTCATAAAAGTAATAAGTACTGCTCAAGACCTCAAATAAGAATTTAAATTAACTTAATTTTAAGATCAGCTAATATGTTGAAAACCTAGAGAACAAGGTAAGAAAATATATCTTAATATGTGTGGATATCTCCAAACCAGCTTTACATACAGTACTTTGGTAGTGGTACTTGTTCACTGATTACTGGAGAAGAAGGCTGTATGTTGGTAATAGCCAACAGGTAGCCAAAGTTATTAAATAGACACCTGGCTTCTTATTAACACTAACCAAGCGGATGAGAGTTTGAGTTTTTACACTGGGATCTTTCCTCATTTTCTTGGTCAAACTCAAACATCACGCTGTTTTGTAAGCCCAAAAAACCCATCCGAGTACGTCATGCTGCAAAGGGTGTGTGAAAAAGATGTAACAGCTATGTCGAGAATGCCTCAGTGAGCAAAGACATCAATAAATGAATAGCTTTACATTAATCATTCTTATACACTACAACAGATGCAGTCAACAGATGAATAGAAAACTAATCATAGTGATTCATAATGAAAAGCCAGGTTCAACTCATGCCACCTTCCTACTACTTATCTGAGTAGGTGTTTTCAATCTGACTTTTTTTTTTACAAGATACAGTTAGGACACCTGCTCTGTCTTTACAAACATCTTCATCAAATTTTAATCCCCCCATGTCATAGTCTGCACTTTGCAGTGGGAAATCTGATGACGACTTAGAAGTGTGATCAGATTTCCCAATGCTGACATTCATAAGCAGTAAAAGTGTTACACTTTAAGACATACTTGCCCAACAATCATCTGTGGTTGCTTAAGTAGAATGTAAAAAAATAAAGATCATCCACACAGCATGTTAGAGGACAAATGCTGAAAATACTGGCTATTATCTGAATATTTAAAGTTGTCCCATCCCTGTGGCAGTAAATATTTTTATAGCTAAATTTGCTAAAAGCCTTGTATAAAGGCAAGAGTTTTGTTTAAAATAAGGCTTCTGTATGCTTTACCACTCCTATTTTGACCTAATCTCTTCAGACAAATGGTTATAAATTAAGAGGTGATTCAGGCTTCGTCAGACATCTCTGTCTGACTTTTCAGGTCATAAAACAGTTTAACGTGGATGGAAGAAAGCAATAAACCCTATGGACTTTACCCACTCATGAACACAGACATACACATGCACACGCAGGCACACGCACACAGCTCATGAAAGACACTTACGTCAGCTGACATTTACTGCACATCCTCAACCAGTTTCATGAAGATAAAACCTGTAGGATAAAAAATTGCTGACGTGTTGTTGCGATGATTATTGACAAAAAAGATTGTTTTTTTTTTTCTTTAAGTAATTGGTTAACACCATATACAGTGGATCTCGCACTCTGCTAAAATGCCTGTGACTTAAAACGGAGACTCTTTTTAAACAACAATGTCAAACCTTTATCACGTGTAAGCTTCTCTTATAGCTCAATTTTTCTCACTGGCTTTTAATTCAGCTTGAAATGTTGCTTTTTATAGTTGTGGTAATTATATCTGTGCCAGTGAAGGTGCCCACAAAAACCTGTCAGATTGGATAGCAAGATGGCAACAGGGACAGAGTAAGATAAGAAGTAGGATTAAAAACAATATTTTCTTCCAGAAAAACATCCAGGCCTGGGCAAATACCTCAGAAAACGTCACGGAAGAATTACCTGAAACCAGCTTGAACCTTTGGGTCTCTGTTCTATGAGATAAGTTTGGCTCAGAAAAGTTCACTGTACGTCACAGAAAAAAAAACATAGTACCTCCCATGACATATGGAGAGAGCATCATGCTCTTGGGCTCCTTCAGACAAAAATGTGTTACATCAAAGTGGATGGAAATCTTCTAATACCAAAATAGACGAGGATGAAAAGGGGTTATGCTTGTCAGCAACACCATGACCCAAACGTTACAACCAAATCAAGAAGGGAATTGCTTGATGAGAGTGGACAAGCAAGCATTCAGAGCTAAGCTTCAGCAGATATATTTTATCTGCATTATAGAGAAAAATGTTTTAATATAATCTATATTGGTCTATTTTTACATCACATAAACAGATTTAACAACTGTGTGTGCACATATGAGAACTACTGTACGTCATATCACTGTTTTAAATTTACACATTCTTATAATAACTTTTTAATGTTTTGATGTATTATCTGTGCAAAAAAAAGAATCATTTTTATTTCTCTCTTTGACGGCAGATTGTTAATGTCATTTATTTCCAGAGAACAGAGGAACAGCTTGTGACCTATAATTATCAAAAAGAAGCTAGATGATTGTTTCCACCCACGCAGCCGCTTCCGGTTCCACATGAGTATGTTTTTAAAAAATATTCAAATGTAATTATTAGGTACTGTATATGCTAAGAGGAACCAGCTGAAGGTCATAAATTAGTAAAGGAGTTGTTTGATCAAAAAACAAAGTTAAACTCAAACACAACAAGAAAATCTGATGTGACAGTGACATGCTAATACAATTACATTATTTTTGCTGCTGCTGATAGCTATAACAACATTTTTAAAGACTCTAACGATTTCAAAAAGCTGTATGTGCAAGATTAAAATAAATGTGCTTCCTTGTTTTCCACACATGACACTTGAACAGACATTTCAACACTGAATTGCACACACAGCATGACCTTGACCAATGGGTTAAAAATGAATACAGCCAGGAGGAAGTTAACCTTTTACCAAGCTTCCATTACAGCAGTTCTGCTATTTGACTGTAAAAATGTTCCTTTCAAACACGGAACAGGACCACACGTTGCCTCTCACACCCACACTTCTTCTAGTTACAGTGTGTTTTCTGTTTTTTAAAGATGCATAAAACCTCATTTTTGAGAGCATTTCCACAGGCCAAAGTATTACCAGTCATTGCTGAAGGGTAAAAATTTTTTGACTTGCATTTACATCATTTACACCAACCATTTAAAACTTACTATTTGGTCTTTTATTCTACAGAATGATGTGATTTTTTTTTTCTTTTTGTAATCATCCTCTTAAAGCGTACAGCATATTGATCAGCCGCAGGCAGTTCAGTTGTAATCGTTCCATATACGATACATGTCCTGTTGGTTCTTAGTGACTCCGAAAATTGGGGTTGAAAATGTCTTCCAATCAAGTGCAAAATTATCCATATCTCTGGATCCTTTTGTTTTAAAATTATTTTCACGCTACAAAGCATTAAAGAGGAATAAAGACAAAAATTTCTAATAAAAAAATAAAACCATGCAAATGGAGTATCAGTTTTATTAATGTTAAAAGCAAAAAGTGTCAAATTGAAAATAGTCTATGTCCTTCTGAATAATCTATGGTTTAGCATTACAGCAAAACCCTTCTGCTCATCAGTTTTGTGCTGCTCCTAATCTTATAATTATATGTTATCACAAAAGGCGTCTTGTTTGGATTGCTTCATCTTTTTATCTTTGTTCTATCATTAGTTAGTTTTATTTTATCTATCAATCTACTTATCTATTTTTTATTTTTTTAATCTTTTGATACTTTCAACTCTTAGCTCAGTACCATTACATATATCTCCCTAACAAACTTTATTCCCAAAAGAGCATTAACCTCTAGCTGGGAACAACCTCTGCAGCCCTACAAAATATGCAAAGGAACATCAACTTTTAGAATCTTTTATACTCACCAGTCTATAATTATTGCATCTATTTAGCACAAATGCTGCCTCATGTCTTTGGATTTTAGTTGGCCACGAGCTCTGTGGTGAAAAATTTTATTATCATATAAAGCAACTTTATTTACTGATGATACATATTATCATGTACATGTATTACATTACGTAGATGTATATAGTATACAACATTATATATTACATCATATTTTATTTTAATCCCACAGTTTGTCGTGCGTGTGCGTGTGCACACGTGTGTGTGTGTGTAGCAGTGTCTTCTACAGCAGGGCTGCTGGATGGTTCTTTGCTCTTTTTCTGGTCATAAACTTTTTGCTAGCTCAGCTAAATTGAGGAGAAAAGCAACTTGATACAGTTGACTGGCAGCCAATCAGAAAAATAAAGTAAATGAATAACATTTTGTTTTCCACCTAAATGTTAAGAGATCTATTTTCAATGAGATTTTACGTTTTGAAAAATAAATTATTGGAAAAAAGAGAAGAAAAATTCAAGATTAAAAATTTATTGGATTTTTTTTTCTTTATTTTCCTCTTTTTTCTTACATTTCCTCCAACTTTCTTAGGCCTCCACTGCTCCCCCTGTCGGCACTCCAGAGGGCTACAACCCTCACTTTGAAAAACACTGCTCAAAATAAAAAAATTACGTAGCCAGTAAATTGACTAGAGTTTGTTTTTCTCGTTGCTCCAGGCCTTTTGTGCAGGCAAGAATACATTCAACTGAACCGTGGTGCGGACCAAAACATCAGACCGAAACCCACTTTTTGAGGTGGTCTCACACTCCTTCCAAACTAACTGTTGTGCGATTTGTTTTTGGTATGCATACAGTCCAAACCAACTGCAGAAAATATATGTCTTTTTGGACTTCACATACCACTGTTGCTAGGAAATATGGAAATGTTTGGTTTAGAAATGTTGCTGCTATCATGTTGTTGGTCAGGATACAAAGAGCATCTCATTCAACTTGCAACACCCATTTACACTGTTCCAAAATTAGAACTCCCAACGGGAAGTCAGCATTGAACTAGCTGCTCTTGACATTCAAAATGAAGCTGTAGATGCAGTAAAAGCACAAATGTGCACAACAGAAATGCAGTAAGTAGGATTTTCAAGGTTTGTTTTTTCTTTGTCTATGTTCTCTCATGGTGCCATTATTCATGTCAAATAGGAACAAGTTTGTTTACAAATTATCGTCCTCCGCTTGCAAAAAAAGAAACAAACAAAAAAACTTTCACATAGGTGAAAGTAAACTGCACCAAAGAACAAAAAAGCTTTTGGTCCGGCCCAAACAAGTGGACCAAAGGACTTTGTGAATACACACTTAAACCTGCAGTTTAAGTGTTCCTTTCAAACACGGAACAGGACCACACGTTGCCAACATGTGTTTTCCATATTTGTTAAAAGTGTAACCATGTTGTGACAGTGTGTTAATAGACAGATGTCCTGTGAAAAAAAATCAAGCTTCTCCACCTCCTTCCAGTGCTACTGTTGTGGTTTGCAAAGATGCATCGGTGCTTGCAATCAGAGCCAGCAGGAGCGTCTTAGTGCTGTCAGTCAGTCTACTTTATGCTGCTCAATATGCCAATGGTAGAAAAACAACTTGTGACTCTGCATACTAGCCTTAGCATTGGTGCGGTGCTGTGTTGTGGTGAACCGGCTGTAGCTTAGCAAAGAGCAAACAGGAGGGGTGAGCATGAGGGTGATTGTCATCACTAAAACCCACCTCCTGGCTCTGATTGGTTGTTTCTGACTGAGTGGTCAGAAATAGGCAGTTAGTGCAGAAAGTACTGGGAGCAGGCAGAAGAGCTAGATTTTTTCAGTTTGTCTTACATCACATTGTCACAACATAATGATAATTTTGATAAATATTTAGAAAACATACTTTTTAATAAAAAAATATATATATATTTATATATACTGCAGCTTGTTGTTTCAGTGTTATTACTTTGAAATCCATATGAACGTGAGCTACATTCAGCCTCTGACTGAAGTTTGTTAAGGTTGGTATGAGGTCATCTTGTTGAAGTCAGAATATAAAGTTAGTTTTTACAGTTATAATAACACTAACCTTGGCAAGCGCTAATGGAAAGGGCTCAGAAAGATATCAAACATCATAAAACACATCACTTGCTAATAAAGGTACAGATCAAGGAAGAACTAATCACATTGTTTCCATAATGGAAAAAGAAAAACAATGCTAGTCAGTTTATAGTCAAAGTCATCATGACTTACATTAGTGTGCATTTTACTGTTCTAATCTGTGGTATTGTTTCTATTAAAATCTGTCCTGTCATCTTTTCCATGAGCGTGTGGTCATGTGAGGCTGAGTCAGGTGATGGCATCAGTCCTAAAACTGAAAATAACGATACAAGTATGTACACAAACAACTTGCTGACTGCCTGATTTCCAATTGTGATTCTCTAAGGTGTTTTGACACTGGGAAGTCAAGGGATTTTCACACAAGGTGGCTAAACAGATACCTAACTAGGGGCGTGGTACAGTTAAATTTTGGGAGTGCAAATGTAGGAATAGTTTGGCTTTGTGTCTTTACATGCACTTAATGCAGTAATTTACTGCTATCTAGTTTGGGTATGTTCCTTCCATTATGCATGCAGAATGCTGGTAAATATAAAATCTTTCTGGTGTGTGTGCATGGTTCTGTAAATCTGGATTTTTTTTTTTTCTTGGTGCCCATCACACCCCCTTCAATTCTCTCTGCACTCCTCCTTCCACCTACAGTTCCTCCCCCAGTTAAAAAAAAAGTGAGTGTTTTTGAGTGTTTCTTTCCTTACATGATATATTTTCAATCTATTTCAGAAGATTAGTGTGACTTAGCTATTAGTGTGAGTGATTTGATACAAATGTTTTGCCTGCTTTCTTGAGCTACAGTATTTTTTCTTAGCTTAAAAAATGTCCAACTTATGTTATTTTTCAACCAGTTACCCTATATTGTATATGGAGTGTTTTATGTTCTCTAAGAGACAGTATATTTAAGAAAAGACAATAAGTAACTGTGTCTTACAGAAAACTCTTACTGTTACCTTTTTTGACGAATACACATTTGCTGAAGAATACGTGAGAAGCTACAAGGTCTCATGTGATTAACACTCAAATGAAAAGTTTGTGGTTATGACTCATTGTACTTAGTTCTTTGATAGCACCCGTCATGTGAGCCTGTTTCACTGTGGTTTGTCGCTTGAGAGTTTGCGCACTGCCTCTTTGTATAATCACAACAAGTGTGGGGGGGAAATAAACCATGAAGTGGTGGGAAACTTTTCTGTAATTTCCTAGCTTGTTATATAGAGTTTGAACTGGAATAAAGCGGGTGACAATGTACGTCTAAGATGGGTGCCGTTTTGAGATGAAAGAAGAAAGTCAGGGTGGAAACTGGTGCTTGTGACGTCAAATTAACTGAGAAGGTTTTTAGGGGGGCTCCAAAACAACATGTCATTAAGACATCATTGCAAGCATGTTTGGTAATTCAAAAAGTCAGATGTATACTTTTCAGAATACATCTGAAAAGTATTCCCAGCACTTCACCTTTTTCACATTTTGTTATATCCAGATTGCATTCAATTGTAACCTTGTTCCTCAAAATTCTACATACAACTACCTCATTGTGACAATGTGGAAATTTGTCTTGAGATTTATGCATATTTATAAAAAATAGAAAACCAAGAAATCAGATTTATGAAAGTACTTTGCTTTCCTTAAGTCTTTGTTGATTCACTCTTGGCAGTAATTATAGCCTCAAGTCTTTATGAATATAATGACACCAGTTTAACGACCCTGTCTCTGGGCAGTTTGACCCATTCTTCTTTGCAAAACGTCTCAAGCTACATCAGGTTGGATGGGAGTCATCTGTGCAACCATTTTCAGATTTCCTCAGTAATGTCCAACCAGAATCAAGTCTGGACTCCGGCGTGGTCACTCCACGACTTTCATACGGTAGATAGTTTGTTTGAAGCCACTCCCTTGAGATCCTTGGATTGTAGATAATTATATTGAACTTCTTCTTTAATGATGAACTTCCTGTTAAGCTGAGGAAACGTCACAAGATTGATCAATCGCAACAGTTCAGTTTTGAGGTAAATCTGCAAAGGCTGTAAATACTTAGCGACTGTGAATTTCTTGGTTATCTATTTTTTTTTATAAATTTTCAAAACACTGCATATGCTGTAAGACTTGGTGGAGTTAGTTGTCATTTTGCCTCAATTTAAATATTCTCAAAAAAAGAGTTGTTCAAAATTTCTCCACAGTGACGCAAGAGACTGACTGCAAGTTTCGCTTGCGTGGCCACAATCAGGCACTTAATCCACTGTATGTTTGAAATAGAATAGAATAGAATAGAAAACAATTAATTGGTTGGGCTACGTTTTTATTCTGAAGTATTTGTGACTCTTTCCTCTTTGAAGACTTGAACTTAGATATTTCCACTGAGGCGGTAATGAAGTGTGACATAACATGTTCCCCAAACATATACAGAAACAGGTGCAGAACAACAAAGGGAGCAGTTAATAGTCACAGTGTTCTTTTGTTTTTGTTTTGTTTTTTTAACTCAGGAGGTAATTTGCTGAAACTAATGACAAGTACTTATTTCTTACTCAGGTTTATCTGTTTATCTGTCATAGCTTTTGATGATTCACCATCTGCAAGGACATTGCATTCAAGAAAGCTTGAGTCAGAGATTAGTTATTTTCTACTCTGCAGATTTGTCAACAAGTTGTACAAACTGGTCCAGGCAGCAGTTTTGAGAAAATTACTCACGATGGGTTAATTCTGACAAAGTACTCAACTTCTGGGTTTAAACTCTAATGACATTATGAATAAGCCTTATTTCTGTCAGTAAGGTTCAGTCACCAGTATGTCACAAGGTTTTGTCTTATTTATAGAATACTGTGGTGGGTAAGCTGACTTGCTACAAAATGCAATACCTTTTGAATTCTTTCACATTTTTCATTTTTTTTTCACATTCAAAAGCATTATTTTTGTTTTATTACTGATAAGCCAATACAAAGCAAAGCATAAATGTGAGCAAAATTAAAAGTATAAAAGAATGTAGCTTTTGATATTTTTCACAGAATAAAAAATGCAAAACGGAAAATGAACAATACAATTGCAACATCATGAATCCACGCGGTTTGTTCTCTGACTTTCCCATTTCAAAACAAAATTGCAAAATCAAAATAAACATGTTTTTTCCATTTTCAAAACCTAAATGTGAAAATGTTAAATCAAACTAATTCGTAACTAAATCAATAAAGTCTGTCAAATGAAGTTTGATTTTTGCTTCAGCTATCTAAATTCGAAAATGAAATATGTTTTATTATGTAGCAATACAGGAAATGACAGAAAACAAAAAAAAGTTGACCTATGAACAAAATTGGTAATTTTGCTCACGGTCAAATAATGATCCTGGGCAGATGGAACATCTCAGCTTTTTCTGAGCAAAACTGAATCCATTCAAACGCTGAAACATAAAGAAATTGTGCTGATAAAAAGACATGAAAAGTAAGAAATGTCATGTGGCATTTTTCAGTGTCTTAAGTCCAGTAAAATGTTGCCCTAAAATGCTTTGTTGGTTCTGTACATAGGGGTTTTTATGATTTTCTTTTGTTATGTCAGTCTAAGTGCAGAGCCGAGGAACATAACAAAAGAAATTACCGTCTGTTAAGAATTACCATCTGTTAAGCTATTAATAAACCAAACTCATAAAATCATACAACTTGACATGTGCAATTTGACAGTGTCATGTTGATTATATCAGAGGGGAAATTTTAAAGCTCAAACAAAACTGGTTAATTCCCCGTCAGCTCCTCATTACGTCTGAAAGGGTTTGAATTCAAGTTTCCATCGGTGAGGAATTGAAGATTCTTTACAGCTTGTCAAGCACCAGCTTGAAGGGTCCCAACAGCTGTCTACATGCTCCCCGCTCTGCTCTGGCCCACATAGCTCACATTCCTCACTGACTCACCAGCTTTGAGAGAGTGCGCTTGTGTGCGCATGTGTGTTTGTGTATTATGTGTATCTTCAAAACTTCTGGTCTAGCTCCCTTACTCTCACTGGCTCTCGCAGTGTGGGCAAGCACAATTGTGCGTTGCCTGCGTTATAAACAAGTGACTGACTCAGTGTTATATAAGGGTAACCTGATCTCCAACTGCCAGTCAAAACACATCTGGTGTCTCTAAAGTGGAAAAGACAGTGTCACTCAGTTTAGCCCGGCAATCAAATTGACTGTTTTTCCTTATTATTATTATTGTTGTGAAATGCAGTGTATGTCAGCTAGTGGATGCCCTGTTTTATCCTGCATAGCTTGCATGTACATAAAAGGGATTGTTTTGACTCTGCGCCCACATAACAAACACAATGCCGGTACCTGCATCACTTCCCGACAGCAACAGAAAACCTGTTTCACCTGCTTATGTCATTCGACCTCACCTTTTTTCAAACTTAAGCAATCTTAGGTCACACCCTGGAACATGTTTCTAGGCTTAATAAACAAACACAAAGACATCTGTGAGAACTGAGATTGGGCGATATCAGTACTATTCAGCATATCTTGAATTTAGGGCAGTTCTGTTAACGTTTTTTTGTGAACTTACATGAAAATCCAATTCTTATAACTCAGTTATTTGGAGTTGTTACCTTTTTAACATCAAAACTGATTTGGTAGCATTTCTCTAACTCTATATGAGGTGCCATAAAACATTCTTAGATATGAAGTGGCTCCATATATGATCACATCCAAAGAGGTGAAACATTTTTGTTTATTGTCAATGTTCATACAGAAAAACCTGACAAGAAAAGTCAATATAAGTAATGGAAGATAATGAAAGAACATACAAAGATAACCTCTCACAGCCAATATATAACACATTTAGTTATATCAAAAAATACAATAATATTTGAACCCCATTAAAACATTGTAGAACTAATAGTATATAATTTTTTCTTTTACTATATTTTCTCTGTTTATATCTGGAAAAAGCTCTGATAATAAAAATAGGATCAAATTAGCATTGGAAATAATCTGAAAATCTGAAATCTGGGGCTACATACAGAAACTAGGAGGAGGATTATTATGAAGCCTTTTTCCTAAACATGCTAACTGCTTCCAATTTCAACCATTATTTTATGTGTAAGATCACCAGTTTTACACATTTTCCGATGGAGTATTTGCATACACATATCATATAAAGTTCGTCAGTGTGGATTTGGTTCTGCATAGCCCAAAGACAGCAATATGACAAAGCTGGAATTTTGGCTTTAATTTGGTAATTAAAACAATTTGTTTTTTCTTGTTAAGTGATTCACTGGTGTGCTTGATGTTTTGAATTGTAAATTTGTCCTCCTATGACTCAAGGTTTACTCACTGACTGCAAAGCTTGCAATTAGTGTGGATGCAAAACAGCTTTAAATCAGAATCACTCCACCCACATGCATGATAGTTGATAAAGGTTAGTCAGGTGTGTTAAACGTCTCCACTTTGCCCCCACAAAGACACAATGTTCTGTTCCTGAAGACTGTGGCTTGCGTAAATAGAACCTTGCTGGATGTTCAATAATATCTGTTCAAGTGCTTGAAACATGGAAATCGTTTATCTGTTTTTTGACTGTCCTTTGCCTGTTTTGCTCTATTTGGGTTTGCACGGCAGACCTGGAATGTGACGTACAAACATGAGCTTGTGTTTTCAGCAGACATCTGAAATCACACAGTCACACAGACACACATAGACACTTCCATGTGGTCTCACACACCTCCCAAGACCATCTTTCAAATATGAGGATGGAGCGTTGCACACTGTGTTTGTGTGAGAGGGTTGCAGCCAAGGTTGTGTGCATGCGTGTGTGCATGTGTGTGTGTGTGTGTGTGTGTGTGTGTGTGTGTGTGTGTCAATAGTGGTGTAGTGGGAAATACAAAGGGTACCTGAGAGAGCTGTGGGAGCCGAACAGAGGACAGAGAAGTTTCCGTGTCTCATCCTGTATTTCATCTCCTTGGTAACCTTATTTATTTAGGTGTGATTCTGTGACAACATATGCTTGTGTGTTAAATGTGTTTGAATCTTCCCACCTCTCCAAACACTCTTTATGGCTTTTCTAGATTAAATGAGGAAACCCTAATACTGTGGATGTTAGACCAGTATTTTGGCTTGTTCATGCTTTCACATATTTTGTTTTGGAAAAGAATAGAGTGACAGTTTTTTATATAAAAATATAAAAACAGGAAATGTTATGTACAATGCACTGTATATGTCTTTTATTGAGTTTCAGTCAATAATCCAGACAACCTTAAATGGGGACTTGCAAATCTAGAATCTGGCAACTTTTCTGCTTCAACACATCTGAGTCAAAAAATGAGGTTATTAGGATGAATTAAATCCTAATGACTTTTAGCAATTGAGGTCATTAATGGCATTTGAGGACTGGATTTGCAGACTTTTGTCCTAAGTCTTAAGGGAATATTGTATGTCTGTATATTAAAATGGCAAACGTATAAGATTATTTTTGTCGGGCTTTACAAAAAAAGGAGACCGCTATTGCTTCATTAAAGCATCTAGTTTTTTTCTAGATCGGATAACAATGATTAATGTCACAGTGGATTTGCTTTTGTGTTTTTAATTTTTAAATACATACTGATTTTGTGGCCCATGAGTACTTTGAGCTTAAACTTTGAACTTATTGCTACAGAAACTAGGCAGGTTACAACTAGAAAGCAGTTGTAGTGTGTATAATTCACATGTAGAAGTTATAACCACATAACTTCTACAAGTTATGTGTTGTTTTTAGGAACCTAACAAGATGATTCCAGCAGACTTATAACTGTGGGAACAGACAAGTAGACACTGAAATGTTCTGAATCATTGAAACAAAAAGAAATATTAAAATCCATTGAGGCAGCTAGCTGCTGTGCCTGTGTTAACTGTGGGGGAAAAGAAAAGCTTGAGTGACGTGATTAGACAAACATTTCAACTTTGTCAACTTCTGCATATTACTACGTCTGTTTCCAAGACACATCTGCAAAACTCCCCTTTTCTCTATTTTGGCGTGTCTCTGTGTGAGTGTGTGTATGGTCTTCCAGACAGGAACATACTTTTCCTTTTAAAGAAACAGGAAAGAGGCAGCAGAGTAAGAGAGAAAGTGTAGGGCAAAACTTTTTCCTTGGCAAACACTCAGAGGGGTAGGGCCAGAAAACGCGTATAAAGGTTAGAAACGTAATGGATTTTATCTGCCGAGTCTGGCATGCAGCGAGGCATGACTGGGAGATAAAAGAAGATATGAGATCAAGATGAACGGAGCCGGTTTTCAATGACGTCAAAGAGGATTATAAAGTATCAAGTGGACTTAATTCAATTTCTGAGTTGAAATTCAGGCATTACCTATTGTATGTCAAAGTACACCGGTCATATTTATTTCACCACAATAAGTAAGGTTTGCTATTTTTCAAGTTTTCTTGGAAAGAAAAACATCAAAATAATTATAAAAAGTTACATCTAAAATACTAAGATGATTTCCAAAAGCTATATCTTGCTTCTCAAAGGTGCCATAACTTCATTCTGGTGAGATTTCATCTCCACACCCTTTTGGGTTGACGTTTCAGACAAAAGCTTCACATTTAGTCCTGCAGTTGCAAATTATGTGAACCAGACAGATACAATGTGCGCAAAGGCTGTGTTTTTGTCTGTACTTACATGATTATCACAGATGACAATGCATTTTCTGAAAAGAAATTCACTAATAATATCAGAGAGGTAAATTTTCCAGGCAACCATTTCTGAGTGAGATGTCAGGCAATGTGTCAGAGTGACAAAAGTGTCTTGCAGCTGCATAGAGCACACAGCAAAACAAAAGCTAGCCGTTCCCCACTTGTTACTGTGAAATGACAGTGTTTCACTTCTCTTTCGTCCCGGGAAAAGAAAATTTGCTTGTTAGAATATATTTTCAGCTGTAGAAATTATAGACATTGTGAATGCGAACACTAAATGAGGATCAAACTTCTTTTCTTTTTTTTAATTGAGCAGCTAACTGCAGGTGACCTGACTAATTATTTAGCTGACATTGTGCTGTTAGTCATAAAAATAAGATATGTTTAAATATTTTAAGTCTGTCGCAAAAATCAAAATTAGACTAAAGACAACAGCAACAACAACTGTACAGTTTTGGGGTTTTTTTGTATTTTTTAGTATACTCTGATTTAAACAACACATATGTACGTGATGGAAACATCAGATGTTTCCGTCACACAGAAACATACGATGTTTCCATGTTGTCACATCACTGCAATCTAATACTGGTTAAGTTAAATCCTACATAGAAATTTGAGTTGATCAGTTTTTCAGATTCAGAGGAAAATATATTTGTGTCACCTTTCTGTTGCTTTCTCTGTGAATTGGTCACATCTTTATCTCTTACCACTTTACCATTTCTAATTTTCAAATGCAAGTTTACAGGCAAGTTTGCGAACTGAGTCATTGTTTGTGCTGCTTCAAAATATGTGTCTTGAATACATGTCAAGTTTGAAAAGACCACCAAAAGTGTGGTAGTCAGAAAAAAACCTAAAAACATTATTTTGCTTCTACTGGCTTTTTGTCTTTTCTATCTCTTCCATTGCTCCTCTTCTTTTCTTATCTTTCTTTTTATAGCTCTCATTGTTGGTGTAGTTCCATTAAAGTTAGCAACATCCAGAATGAGACAAAAGTGGCATGTCCGAGTGCTCAACTACGGCGTTATTTATGTTTTTAGGGATGTTTTTCACTGACTTTCGGGGTAAGTTTCGCCACTACTCCGAGCTCATTTCCTGGCAGCCACTCCAGCTTGCAGTTGAGAACATTTTGTTTCATTTTCCTACTGTGGCTTCCCGTCATTCCCTCCCACCCTCATTCTTCTGGCTTTCTACACCCTGTCCTGATTTCCGTGTGAGAAGGAAGAAAGTTGCTCTAGTCTGGAAAAGAAAAAAAAGGAAATATAAGAAGGAGAGAGATTTCGAGAAGGAGACGTTTTCTTAGAATTTAGTTTGTTGACAGATTTACCGTAAGTAATTAGATGATGAGTAGCGATACAATGAGAAGAGAATAAAAAGTATTCTCAGCTTTCTCCGTCTTGTGTATTTTATTCCCATCCAATAAGTTCCTCCGTATTTTTAAAATCTGGCTACATGAGAGCTCAACTCTGACACTTTAAATGAAACAGCTGTAAGTCAATGATTTCTGATCTGGAAATCTCCAAAGCTCTTTCTGCTGAGACAGGAAAAAGTAAAAAAAAAAAAATTCACAGCTTGAAAAATGACAGCGAGAAACATCTGTTAAGCTTTTGGAGCAACACGATGTGCTCAGTGGACACTGTGATTTCTTAGTCACTGCCACAGAGTGATATAGCAGCAAACACACACAACACCCTAAAAGCCCACACCAGTGACCTTGAACCACAGAAGAACACCCAGCTGATACACAAACATTCACAAAAGGGCGCAGGGTCGTCTACTTACTGACAAAGCACTTACTCTGCTCAATGTTTTACTAGGATGGGTGAATTTTAAAACTGCCTTTAAAGGCATATTCTCTGACAGAAAGTTCAAAACTGTTCATTTGTTTTACCAGGGTCCATTTGAGTTCGCACTTCAGGAACCTAAACAGACACCTTGAACGTTTTCACATGTTATCACTTTGGAGTCCCAGGAAAATTACGGGGAGCATATGTATTTAGCACCTCCGCAACAGTTACTCGCAGAACCACTTTTTGATACAATTACAGTTTTGGAGGTATGACTCTGCTAACTAAGCACATCTTGAGTCTGAAATTATTCACCCACCTTCCTTGCAAATGAGGTCAAACACAGGACAATTGGACAGATAACATCTGTGAAAATCCCTTGTCAGATCTTACAACAGATTCTCAAATATATTGTGTCTGTGTCATTTTAGGACGTTGCTTTGTAACCCTCGCCCTGCTCTGAACTTTCCACAACTTTCTTCCTGTTTTCTTTAGTCTTCGTGATGCTGTTTGTTCACAAATGTCTTCACAGAACATCTGGATTTATACTGAGATGAAATTACACATGGACAGTCGCTACAGTTTTACTAAACTGGTTACTTTATCATTATTATTATTATTATTATCGTCACTTTGAGCTAGATTTTATTAAGTGGTACCAGAATAAGAGAAACTTAATAAACATGTAACAAAAATTATTTGTAAAAAATATCTTATGTGTCATGTGTCATTTTTGTGTCATTTTTCTTCCACTTCACAACTGCTGTCTTGTTAGTCTATCACATAAAAACATAAAAAAAAAAAAAATACAACTACATTTCTGGTTGAAACAAAACAAAACATTGCAATGCTATGAATAATTTTTCCAGGCACTGCATCAGAAATTACTTTGAAACACAGAGATTTGAAACTCACAGTTTCCAAGATTCAAAATGTATATATATATTTTTATTTCTCTTCCAAAATAAGACAAAACCTGAACCACGACTTTGCCCTGGTCACTGAAAATGTCAAGTTCAACTCTTTACCAAATGGGAAATCCCCTCCATTTTTTTTTTTTAATTCAGGACACCAGTCACAGAATTTGAAACGTAAGATTACATTTTACCCAGAGCTATTGCCGGATCTTTACAAACACTCTAAATATACCTTGCTGCCTGACAACTGCATGCATTGTAACACAACTCATAATTTTCTCCTGCAAAAAGTGCTTGAGTGTGTTTTTCTTTGGCTAGAGTTCTATTGCCAAATGTGCATTCATTCACACAACCCGATTATTTTCGTCTTTTTATGTTAGTATCTTTAAAAACGAACTTTCCCCGCTGTACAATAGACATGAAAACAATTACTTTCCATCGCACTACTTGGGGTTTCATTCAAGTGAATGCCCCTTTATTTAATTTTTTCTTTTGTGTCTGTTTGTTCTTGAGAGTGAACAAATAATTAATGTGTGAAAATTTATATGGAGCACAGATCAGAAATGGTTAATTTAGTTGTGACTTTATGTTTTCAGAACAGAGGAACATATGCACAAATTATGGGTTTTGCTTCTTTATGGAAAACCACCACTTCTCACTGCCAGAGAAAAAGTCAGATAAACAACTCTTGAGTTACACACTGGAAAACCTCAGCATTAATTGTGTGTGGTATCAACCAAGATTACAGTTGCAGCTGTTTCAGTAATATAATTACTGCTTTTTCGCTCACAGAAAAAATTCCTCCGAAACCACTTCTCGAAGCTGATACAGGAAGAATGGCAAAAATGTCTTTGAGCTTGCAAAGTACAATTTAAAAAATGCTAAAAATTTTTCTTTTAGCTTTAAGGTTTTAACAAATTGTTGAATTACCACCTCAGGGGTTATAAAAATGTTTTTAATAAGTGCAACATAGGCTTTTGTGTTCTTTTTGGTCAGCAGTGGTTTGAACCTTGGATTTCTTCTGTTCATGCGATTTGTATCCAGTCCCTTTTTCACTGTTAAGTTGTGTGCACTGATGCTAACTGAGAGGCCAGCAGTGCTTTCCATTTGGTTCTCCGTTCGTTTTTGATTTCCTGGAAAAGGCGTTAATATGTTCTTGGAATAATTTTGGTAGTCCGACGTCTCCAGGCAATTCATCTCTGTTCCAAGTTTTCTCCATTTGTGGATCAAAGCTCTGACTGTGGTTCACTCTGGTCCCAATGACTGTAACCTCCATTCAGGCTCTGATCTTGCTGATCTGTTCCTGAATCTTCATTAGTCAGAGAATTGTGTGTCACTTCTTTAGTTATGTTTTGCGTACTTCATCTTGCCGAGTGATGGCTCCATTAAAGTCATGACTTGATCCAACAGGCCTTGTATTATTTGGATTAAGCAAGATGTAACAAGAGAGTAATTACTTTTTTCCCATATAGCCCTGCTGGCTAGAATAGTGTTGTTTCCCTAAAAATATAAATCATCATTTGAAAATAAACTTTCTCAAATGAAAATGTGATTGGTTCAATTTTCACTTATGCCAGTACATTAAAAGACTGGCATTTATTTCTATTGTTAGCAAATAATTTTGTATGTCACTGCACTACATTTCATTTGAGTTGTTGTCACCATGACGCCTTGTAAGGAAAAGCTAAAAAAAACAAGTTTAACCAGTTGGGCCACACTCTAATCTCAGTCACATGCTAAGTGACCTCTCTAACATTTATCTTGTTTATGGAAAAGTCTGACATTTTCAATAGGCCACTATTGAAGAACTGCATTATTCCCATATTATTATTCTTTAGTAATGTTTTCAAAAGAAATTTGTGATATTTACATTTCAAAATGTTAGTTGAAAAACATGAAATCTTTTATATGCCCCTCTCACCCTCTACATTTCTGCAGTAGTAGTAATTTGTTTATTTCTGTCATTCTTCCTCTTGGATTTTCACCTATAAGATCAATTCAATTTTGAAGTATCAGTGCGTCACTATTATGTTGCATAAATCTAATGCTGCAGGTTGAATAGGGTTCACAAAAGACATGTCACCATGAATTAAAAAAAAAAATCTAATGTCACGTTATTGAAGCAGAAACTTCAATAACAGCCAAAAAAGTCAGTTCAGTACTCGGGGAACAAAGAATTGATATTGTGCCCAAAAGTCAATACTTTGTCAAACTAAAGTTGTACGGATGAAAAGCAATTATTCCTAATATTAGGGAAAGCCTTTGACACTGAAACAAATACTATGAAAAAATCCCAACCCAAAGTTACCTTAAGTATAACATGTTTTCTCTGATTATACGAAAAATGAAAACAACTACGATTCATGTTTCTTATTATACAGACTATGGAAATATCTGATTTTGACTGTAACTGACAGCTGACGGTTGTGATAAACTTGTAACCACGAGTTGTGATGTGTTAAAAGAATAAACAACAATTACAGTACAGTTCCTGGAAGTATTGATTGGAAAGGATATTTAAACTGGATCATTAAATAAATGATCGAGTTCTAGAAAAACAGCCCACTCATTAAATACTACGATAATATATGAGCAGGAAATAACCCAGTAATCCACTGAGAATGAGAGATTAAAATTAGTCATCAGTCATTAGTAATCAGACATCTGTCTGTTGAGCAACAAAAGCTATACGGCACAGCGGCATTAAATGCCACAAAACCAGAGTTCAGAATGTTCAGAATTAAAATGTATTTCCATTCAAGAAATACAAACATATTCAGTTCAATCCAAGAATAATTTATTGACTCATAAGGAAATTAAATAGCAATAACCAAAAAAGAAAAAAAGAAAGTTTATTCACTTAAAAACTCAATTCACCAAGTGAAACACATAAAGGCTCATGTTGTAAAGCCTTTATTTGTGTTAATTATGATGTTTGTTGCTGATGGCAAATGAAAACATAACATTAATATAAAATATATAGAATATTCCACTAGATTAATATAGTTATGCATTTTTATGCATAAATATAAGCTCAATGATCTAAACAAGACTTAAAGATTATTTTAAAATGCGCAATTAATTTCATGACTCTCAATAGGATTCATATTTCAATTTATTGAATATTGATATACTTAAGAAAACACTTCACAGTTGAAGCTTCAGCACTGCATTTTTTAAAGGAAAGGATTGCATTTAATTAATAAGTTCTAGGAATACATTAAATTGTTATATTTATGTCCAGAAATGAAAACATGTCTTTTTATAGATTTTGTGAACATGTAAATTTGCCTTCAACACATGTAAAATTGAAGTCCTTCTTAAATTAATAATGAATGTCTAAACAATATAATAACATGTAGTAGTCTGCAGCTCATACTGAAAACCGGTCCAAAAGCAGCCCACCTGTTAATGATCCTACACAGAAGCCTTCGTATCGGCCATGTCTCATATAAGTGTGCCAGAAGTCTGGAGAGGAGGGTACTTTCCCCCACTCCTAATGTCAACACAGGCCTCTCACTTAAAGCATTGACTCACTTTCCCTATTCTGCAACAAGAATACCATTTATTCTTCAGTCTTCCCTGAGTTTCTGTTCTTGAATCATTCAGTGAAGTCAAAGATATTAGCAGCTCAGGCTTATCACATTTCTGACATCTTTATTAGCTTGACAAACCTGCTGAGCAACGGTTGCTAAGTGACTGTTTAACCTGTGCTCATTTAGTGGTTCTGTGTTTGGCATATCACCATAGCAACGCTATGTAGGGTATGGTTAAATATTTGCCGAGTATTAGTTAATGTAGACACAGGCAGGCCAAACTGTATTTACCAAGGTCTTTAGGTGAGAGTTTTGAAGGAGTTGAAAAACCAAAAGAAACCTGAAAGGTCAATTTTAACACTATCAATGAGTCTAAAAACTGCATAACTTGATGTGAATTGTAAATATATAATAGTAGAAGTGCATAAAAAACAAAAACAAAACAATGTTTGAACTCGGTAAAATTAACAGCAGCATAAATTTTGTTTTGGCAAGAAAGGAAACCTCCAGGGCTGTTGAGTGTCTTCTTCAGTGTTGATTGAACCTACCTGTCATCGAGAGCCATGTGACAATGACTTGGCAGTTTGGACCCAGTAATGAGTAAGAGTCCTAAAAAGTTTCCCAGAGTTCCCCTCATACAGATTCCCTTAAAGGTTTGTAGAGAAGTCAAAGGATAGAGTTTAATTTTAGATTTGTCAAAAATGTCATGTGTTGTTTTTTTTGTTTTTTTTTTTACTTTCTCATTTTTTTTTACTTTCCTAACAGTTAAAATGATCCATGATTCCAGCAGATTTAGATTTTGTTTTCATTCTATTGAGAAAATAAAGCTTAATGCCTTGTCAAAACTTTGTTCCTTACATTTACTCTTTTTTTACAATCACATCACCAACTCTCAGGGCAATTAGCAGTAAAACGAGGCAATTGTTGAATATTATGCATGTTCAGGAGCTAAGTTTCCTTTACTTTTAACTAACTATAGAAATATTCTGTCCATGTGCAAATTTTAAAGATTACATAAATCATTAGACATGAATGCTATGAATTATTAAACTTAAAATAGAATAAATTCCAAAGTCATCATGTCATATAATCAATACAAAAGGAAAGTAACCAGCCTGTTGTGATCGTCTAGGCCATGTAGAATCATTTGAAGTCAATTTTATAGGATGAAATCCTTAGTCTTACTGCACTATAACTTACATATTTATTTGGATGTACAATATATAGGCAATTTGATTTATTGTTTTCATAATAACACACATGTACACATATGAATTCAAGATCAGTCTGAGCAATCGGCCATGCATATGACTGCAAGAAAAAAAAAAGTCAAGCATTTAAGCAGAAGTAGCTACCTTTTAACCTTTTTCCACTTCCCATTGGTGGGTCTGGGAACATATGGTAGTAATAAGATGTGGGAGATGGCATCAAAGCTTTCTGTATAATATATCAGCTGCTGCTGGTAAATGTGAAACGTGCTGCATCACTTACCAGAAGTGAAAAGAACTTAAACCTAGGCCAAAGTTTTAAAAACAGGATATGAAATCTGGCAACCTTGACCTTACTTTGCAAGCAATTGGGATGATCTAACCAGAGATAAGTTCAAATAGTGTTGAACGTGTCTGGTATATTTTTAACCCAGATTTTTAGGCACTTGAGTCAATTCTGTGTAAGAGCAGGTACTATGTGATCAAAGAGGGTGAACAAAGGCCTTTTGGTTAATGATCCAACCATCTTGTTTTATCAATGTGTACAGTCAGAGTACACTGATAAACGTCCAGGAAAATTGGGTACATTTTGAAACCCAGTTAGAAAGTCTGCATCAGATGATAATATTTATTCTTATTCATTTATGTTTGAGGGTAAATAGATATATACATTTATTTCCAGTTTTATTTTGAAAACCTGCGTTATTTTTGTTTCATTCAATCACCAGTGGAAAAGAAAGTCAAAGAAAAAAATCATTTCTCGTCATTTAGTGTTGGATCTAAATATATATTAAGCTTTTGGCTGAGAATAATAATAGATCTTAAGGTAAAAAATAAAAAAAATCCCAGATACAGTAAGTAACAGGATTGCATTGTATCTCATTTCTCCAATTACACATTTTTACGGACAAGCTCACGCCTCTCATCATGCCCTGACCTGTCACAAGACTTTGCTGTGTAGAAACTGAGATGTCATCCAAGAAAAAGCCCTGTGGAAAACTGGGAAATTGAGAGCCCAGTCACTTAGTCACAAGGAAAGAAAAACCTCACACTGAGCAACTTACAAGTTGCTCAGTCACCGTCACCAAGAAAACTCTCTTAACCTTACATTGCTACGCATAGGCAGTGTGAGTGCCACTCCCTATTTCAGAGCTACTCCCTGCAACTGTACCAAAAGACGTAGCAAAACCAAGCAGATCAAAGTAACCACACCAACATGTAAACACATACACACATATGAATGTAATTTTGCTTCCTAAGCATCCCTGCCAATTTTCTGGCTTGGTGAGGGGCGAATGTTTCTAAAGAAGGGGTCAGATTTTTCCGCACACTGTTGACAGGCTCATATAATCCGTCAAGCTTATAATAAACAACGTTATTTATATCTAGCCGAAGATATTATTAGCTGAACATGAGAAGCTAGTCTGGTCCCGGCCATGATGTCAGTGCATCATCATGTTAAGGTGAAGAGGAGCGTGTGAGGTCGTTTCATTTATGTAATTTTCTGTTTAGTTACTAGTCCATAAACTGTTGATCCGTTGAAAGAATTAAGACATAACAAAATAGTTGTGTTTGAACAAAGTGCTGTGATTAACCCCTGGGAGTTCAAAGATGCAGAAAATCAGGGTTCAGTACAGACATTGATACTAAATTCACAACTCAATTTGTCATCAAACCCCTTTAAGGAGCACATGAACCCTAACCCTGTTACTAAGACTGATAGTTTGATTTGTAATACTATCAGTACCTATAAGTACTACTATAAATATTTTGAAGATGGTTGTTACAGCTTTGAACTGACTTGTTAGCACAGGGATATGTTAAATAGTACAATCATAGTTTCCTCTTCAGCTTTTTTGTTGATTTTGCTTCATACAAGATCATGTATGATTACATACAGATGTATTATAAAAGAGTGTAGTTATGTTAGACATAAAGCTATCTACATAGTTTATCCTTGTTAAACAATGACATTATAAAAATATAACAACTTTGTTCCATGCATCATTGGTTGACGAGGACTTATAATATTATAAAGCCTTTCTACATCTGGATCCAAGACCTTCTTGCTGCAAGGCAACAGGGCTACTAACTTTAATAAAGTTTAGTAGAGCTAGACTTGGGCAGCAATAAGGATAAGATGCTGCCTGTAATGTTCTCGGGTGACATATTCAAGAAAGTAGATGATGAGTCTTCATAGCAGAATTACTTTGTTTTTTAATTTAAACATATTCTACATTTGCTCCCAGGTTATTTTTTCCAGTTATATCAAAATTGTTTCTTTTGGTTCTGCATTTAAGAAACTGTTAGCTAAAATTCTATCCCATATTCATCGCTTCTTCTCAAAGCAGAGGTCACTTTGATGGCATCTGACAATATGACAATAGATAGGTGTTAAAGATAAAAAGTAAAGTAAAAATTGGTTACACTAATAAGATACGTACATTAATCTGGCTGCAGTTTCACACGTCTCTACCATTTTATCATTATTAATGACTTATACACTTGCACAACATTGCTTCGCATATACGTGCCGTCATTGCCAGGATTCAAGATGACTCATGCAAGTGGGTGACACATGCATGAGCAGCAGCAGTGCGGAGAAAAAAAACCATGTTTTAATTATTTGATGTGAAATTAGTAAAATTGGAGGAAACTGACAGCTCCGTTTGTGTGTAATCTATTTAGATTTTGTGAGGCCTATCACAGCTGTAGTTGTGTGCTTGATGAATCCAGTAATGTAGCAGAAACTGTTAGCATTTCCTGTCAGCCTGGGATTTCCATTTTATTTAAGAATCACCTGAGACATAACTTTGGAAGACTTAAAAAAAAAAAAGTGACAATGTGTATGTGTATTTATTATAGTTGCATAAAAGTGTAAATAAAATTTTTCGTCAACATCAGGTAAATGCAGAGTACAGCCTAAAATTATTCACCCTCTTGTCAGATTTTGATTTGAAATAGCATTTTAATTTTAGTAACATGTTTCTTCTAACTGGAAGCTATTTTATTTATTTGGAGTCAACCAGCCTGAGTCTTGAATATGACAGTCAGTGCAGGCAGATAAAGATTTGTTTATTTTCCATTGATAACTGAGAGGTATGAAATGAAATGACCTAGTAATACTTAATAAAGCATAGACAAAATTTATTTTTCTAAAAATCCTGATTCACCTTTTAAATTGTCTTCTTTTTTTGAGAACGATATCTCTCTCATTTCCTGAGAAATAAAATTAGTCATAGCGTAAAAAATACGATAGAAATAAAGGGGTACAAATAATTTTTAGCTTTACTGAGTAAATCTGTACAAGTACTGTGTGGACAGGTTATATTATTTTTTTTTTATGTAGAAATGACACTTTTACAAAGCATCTGAAAGCATAGTGTTTGTGGTAAAAACATCAACTGTTTTGTCACAGTTAAACTCAGAGACTGACATGTTTCCACTCTGGGACATGAGCTTCATAGCAAGACGTTTCCGTGTAAACGAATGAATATCTCTTATGTCAAAGAAAGGGTTTTTGTCAAGAAGGCTGGAGAAAAGTCGATTAATATGTTGTTTTGTATTGTATTTAATTAGATTCTAAAACCAAGTCATTTACTTTATGTAACAAACCTAGTAATAAAAATAAGCGTACAACAGCACTAATTGGTTTAAAACATAAATATTCTTATCCACCAGTGTTCAAGAATTCTCTGATTAGATTTTACTCTCTTTTCTTGGTCTTTGATGATATTTCTTCATTTGCTCATATCTAGTTTTCTACCACAGGTTTCTCCCTTTGACCAATCTGTACCTTAATTTGCGGCACTGATGTAATCATCACTGAAACCAGAAGACGTAGTGGGGGTGCATGTTCTGGTAAACTCAAATGTACAGTAATACATTCTGCTCCCTATGAGACAAAAGAAACTCTTAGAAACTATACATTGTGTGATCATGTATCACACTTCCCGACAGTATAGTATTAGTCACTGGAATGAGGTCAAATACTGCAAACATATAATTAAGTTTATGTATACAGAAAGACTCTTTCTCAATTATTTTGGCATTTTCTTGAAGATTGAATGCTTCAGATTTCTAAATGTCTCACAGAGTTGGGAGGGATTTATCTTTCTTCAGGGACTTTGTGCGTGAGAACATAAGCACATTTGGTTTGCTCTGTGCCCTAAAGCATAGTATCTTCGAGAGCTATGTAAATAAGCCACTTCGGCTTCACATGCCTACGAAACTGAAACATTTCACACAGCTGGCTAAAAATACTCAGTTCTCCTCTGTCTTTTTCTCTCTCGTTTTTTTTTCTCTGTTTTTCTGGAAGGGGAGGAGGAAGAGGAAAGAGGAACATGGTCTGTGGAAACCCCTCCCAAAGGAGGGGAGGAGCGTCTCCCTTAATATAGGACCTAAGAAAGAGCAGGGTTAACACAAGTCTACACGCAGGCATTTAACACTGAACCAAGGATCAGAGCTCAGTCTTGTCGGTGCAGTCAAAGGGATACAGCATGTCCGATATGCTTGACGACATTTTGCCAAAAGTGAGTAAAAACGCAACTTTTGTGTTGTTTTTTTTTCCTCTTCATTTACTTTTTGGTAAACTTTATAAAGTTCAAAAAGTATATTTATACTCATTTGAGACATTTTGTATTGCCTCACATATAGTCTGTATGCTTTGTGGTAATTGCTTAAATTATTCTATTACAGAACTTTCTAAACTTGGCCCTGAATGAAGACCCGCTCTTCGTACAGCTTAAGAACACAGGGCAAAACCGACTGAACCGATCGGCCTCATTCTTCTCTCCCTCCTCCCATCCTGCTTCCTCATGCCTCAGCTCGAGCTCGGAGCATGTTAATGATGACAATGGCAGCTCTATCTGGTCATCGAACATCTGGAGTCAGGCGCCGGTTTCCAACAAAAAACAGCTTTCCTTCCGGCCTGACCGCTCCATGAGCCTGACCGAGCCCAGCAGCTCCCTGCTTCCTTCAATCGGACACCTGAAAGGCCTGGACCCGTTCCCCCCAAGCCCTGCTACTACAGTGGCTCCCCCACCAGGGTTTCCTCCCTCATCCAACCTCCCAGCCCAGGTGCCACCACTACTTTCCTCTAACCGTTACAAGACTGAGTTGTGTCGTGGCTACCAAGAGAGCGGCACTTGTAAGTATGGCAGCAAGTGTCAGTTTGCTCATGGTGAAGCCGAGCTGAGAGGAATGTACCGCCACCCAAAGTATAAAACCGAGCCCTGCAGAACCTTCTACAACTTTGGGTACTGTCCGTATGGCTCACGCTGCCACTTCATCCATGAGGAGAAAATCAGTGGTGGTCCGTTACCATCTGCCAAATTCCAGCAGCAGCAAAATTCCTCTGCAACTGGCAGCCACAACCCACGTCACCAGCTACGCCAGAGTGTCAGCTTTGCTGGCTTCATGGGTTCATCCCGCAGTTCCTCTCCTCCGTCATTCTCTTCACTCTTCAATGATCCCAACCTGGGATTCACCCGTGCTCCTTCAGTTTCCCCTCCACCTGCAGATCTCCTCTCCCCCGTGTTTGGAGACTCTATGCAGAGAGAGACATTAGCATTCCAGTTTGGCAGCCAGCAGACCCGCACCAGCACCGGAGACATTCCTCTCATCCTGGAGCCAAAGCCTACGCGCTGCGTGTGCAACCATGGAAACAATACATCTAGATCCTTCGTCAACACAGTGGACCAGGAAGGTGGCCTGCTATTTCCTGGCACCGGGGGCTTCACCAGGTCCACTGGACTGCAGCGTTTCTCCTCTGAGGACTCTTTGGAGGACAGCTACAGCAGCAGCAGCTCCAGCGGAACTGAATCTCCAACTTTTGACGGGTCAGCCACCAAACACAGGCTGACTGTGTTTGAGCGTTTGTCCCTGTCTGACTAAAGATAAAATTGGACAATGCAATCCAAAGAGACAGAACTGTGACACTTACGTAGCCTTTCTCTTTCCTGACTATTTTTGAAACTCTTCAGAACAAGACAACTTAATAACACTTGTAGAAATGTAACTTATCTTTTACAAACTACACATGCTAAGATGATTTTAGAACTCAAATGTTATCAGACTTTATTTTTATACTCAGAAATATGGCATAGCCTATCAGACCTTTGTATGTGGTCTTCCAAGAAAATTACCTCCTCTGCAACTCTTGACCTTACCAGCACATACTTTGGCTCACTACAAATCAGTGGTGATTAAAAAAAATGGCTTATCTTTTAGCGATAATCAATAATGCCTGTGCCTTAAAGACTTTTCCATCCTCTGTGCCACAAGCAGTATGTTTGATTCAGTAGCTTTAATCAGCGAGACCTGACGTGTCTGTTGTATGCACTTTACAGCTAATTCAAATGGGGAAAATGTCCCAGTAGCATTCAACCAAAGCTTCATTTGTAATTCTGCTCAGTGTGTATGGAAAATGAGTGACTGTACTGTGACTGTGCATGTAAGAATGTGTGAGTTTATTTTTCGAAACTTGGGGTACAAGTAAATATTGCAGAATGCTGAAGGATCAAAGTATGCTAATAGATTGTTGAGTTTAGAACTGAATATTTGTACCTTGACATGCTTTTATGGTGTTTGGTTCTGTAAAACATTCTGTTTTATTTGCTCCTTTGCACACCATCTGTAGTTTTTTTTTTTTTTTTTTTTCCCCTGTTTGTTTGACAGCCTGGTTCAGGGAACACCACAGTATTCCATTTGGTTATTGGTTGGCTCTTGTTGTTAACTTAAACTAATGTATTTATTATATTTATTCATGTTTTAAAAAAGAAACTATGTGTTTTGTACTTTTATTTATGGAGAGATATTTCCAACTCTGTGAAATAGCAATGTGAGAGAAAAAAAAAACAGAAAAAGAAAATATTCTATTTTTAATTGCCTGAAAAGCAAACAATAAATTCCTAAATAAAAATAAAAAACTTTTTGTTGACGTTTTATGGACTTTACATTTTTGGGTTTTCTGCACATCACAACAAATTAAAATATATAAACCAAAATAATATTGTGAATTTAGACAAACTGAAGGAAAGCATAAGTTAATTATTTTGGATCAGTTCCATTAGGCATCTTCATCAGCCATAAACACACCAGTATGAAAAAAGCTAAACCTTCAAAGGGACGGATATCCCTTTAGAAGGTTGCATTTTTTGGCTGCCATACTCTAATAAACATGGGATTTTATAAATAAAAACATATAATCCAAATTGTTTCCAAGAAAAGGCAGAATATTTTCCTTTCAAGAATTTTGTTTTGTTTGTCAAAACTCATCTCTCATAAGGATTATTTCATGGCAGTGAGATATGATCTAACAGATTAGCTAGTTGACGTATATACTTTTAATATTTCCAAAATCTTTTATTGCTATCATAATTTACTTTCTCAAGATTTATAAAAGAAATTGCAAGATTTTTAAGTTGCATGAGATGCTTACTCAGAATTTGCTGGATCTCTCCAGGAAACTAACCTTACAAGTAAATTACAAAACAATGTTTATTTGCTGACCTTTTTATTCAGATTTAGTAGTTGTGCAACACTGATTGCGCTTGCCAAGAAAAAGCAACTAAAAACAATAGCAGTAACCTCCTCTCCACTCATGGCTGATACCAGAAACTATTCTTTTTCCGCCTCATTTTCACCGAACTTATTCAGGAAACTGAAGACATTCCTAAACTGCACATAAAGCTGATTTACCAGAACGGCTCACAATGTAAACTGCACCAGTGAAATACATCCTTTCAATACGTACAAAAGTCCTAAAACGTAGTTAAATACTGCAAACATGAAACAGGGAAAGCAACGGAATTACACAACATGCCATTTCCCAGGAAGCTGTCATTTCCAGCCTTGATTGATCTATGTTTTGCAATCTAAGTGTTCTAGAGATTGTGCAAGACACATTTATATGTTAAGCAGAAGTTCACAAAAGTACCCTGTCGCAACTTCCACTTTAAATTCCCTGTGAGACGATGTGTTGTGCAACAAACACTCCACCACCCTCTCAGAGTTTGGGCAGCTGATAGAATGAAAGAAAGGCTTCAAAAACCTTGCCACTAAAAAGACTTTGGAGCGTTGGCTTGTGCACCATGCTTGAATTTATCTGAGATTTTCTGTGTTGCCTTTAGAAATCGTTGTGTTTTACAGTGTGTGACATTAGCCTATGTATTGTGTGCGCACATGATCCTGACATGTGACCTTTGACGGAGATTTGAAAACAACCTTACATTGTGGGCAGATAAATCATGTATGTGGAAACTTTTTCTGTGGAAAATATCAAACTAAAAAATGTCAAAACTCACCTAAATAGACTGAAATCTGAATATCTTTGGTGTTATCTAGACCAAGAAGCATCAAATCTGATGTTTGCCATATAGCATGGCCCTCATCCTGCACAATTATATTATTACATGAAAACTGAAAAATATTTAAACATGTGGTCGTTTTGCCCAACATTCAGGGTATGAAGAGGTAAATGTGCTTTTCAAGAAAGTAAGACAAAACCACTGATAATATTTAACTTTTTTTATCGTAACTTACAATGGACTTTTAATATGTAACCAAGGTTGAACATACAAGCACAGAGCATGTTGTGCAATGCATGTTTGCATGATTCTATTACTTTTTTTTTATTATTTACCACATTTTTCCTTGCTGCTATTGCATTTGCAATCACTTTGCAACTTGCTGTATTGCTCTTTGCTAGTAAATAGAATGAAAACATAAATTTAAATTAAAGCTATAAACATCTCACTCAAGCTGCATCATGCCATCTGCTGAGCTCAGAACACACCTGAGACAACCAAAATTGATTTATTTCCATTGTCTATGCTTTACAAATGCATGAGGAACGCAGATTTTCCAAAGAAGCCTATTGAAACTGGACCCTAAGTACACCTCAACTTTAGCCACAATTGCGCATTGTGTCTTTAAACCCAGTTCCCCTTTCTAGCCATAGCAGGATGTGTTGCCATGGTGATGGACAATGACCACATAGTGTAAACAGCAAAGCCAGAATAAAAAAAAAAAAAAAAAAAAAAAAAAGCAGGCATGTGTTTGTTTGTTCGCAAACATTAACTCACCAGCCAGTTCACGGGACTAGGCTGGTTAAACGCCCTGTGGAACAAAAGGGCAAATGTCTGAAAGATCTGCAAAGCTGGACATTTCAGGAACCTGGTGACAGCAAGTTGGTCAAAAGAAGCATTCTTTTATGAAGTGCTGCAAGTTAAACTATTGACAACAACATGGATTTTTTTTCCACCAAATAGTATTTTTAGCTATTGATTGACTTCAGCTTTTTTTCTCCCCATGTCACATTTTGCACCGCATAGATTTTCAACATAGATTTAGCAACTTCCACACAGAAATTGTTAATGATCAACCACAAACGTGCTTCTGTCAAAACAGTCTTTCCCCAAAGTCACTTGATCTAAAGATTATAAATGGACTCAGACAAGCCTGTTAAAGCTATTGTCCTTTATGGAGTCCAACATTATCAGTGACACTACATGACAGAGTTGTCTGAATAGGCTGAAATAAAAGTTTGAAACAGATAGGTAATTTATACACTTTAATCTTAAACCAAAGTCCCAAGAGCATAATCACAGGAACAACTGGTTTATAAAGCATAAATCTCATAAAATCTTCCAAGTTGTGAAGGATTAACATTTTTTCTTCTCCTGTTGGATAATGAGGGGATTTTCAGTCAGCAGTTTATTCAGGCTTTGCTGTTGATAGATAGAACCTAGTAACCAACTATTTGTCTGTATGCGTCTATGTGTGCATGCGTGCGAGTGCATGTGCGTGTATCTGTCTGTCTACTTGTGGTGTTTGCTTAGCATGTCCTCTTTCTCCCATGCTTCCACCATGTCTGTCACAACCTGCGGATTAAACATTTGTGGTTGAGAAATCCTTTTGCTCTAAAACATCGTCAGCCATTCAGAGTGTGACGGAGTCTGTTATGTAAGTTTTACCTCTTGCTAACTAGGTCATTGGAAAACACCACTATTTTTCCTGGAAAAGAATAACATAGAAGGGGTCAGAGCACGCTAAAATACTAAGAAACCGCTCAGTTTGTTAGCGCACATTTCACTTGGTATGATCCTGCAATTTTTGAGATGCTGTTTTTTAATGTGTGACACTACCAATGGAAAGACAAATCCTCTGCCCTTACAGGTGGCAGTAATAACCAAATCTGACATATCAAATTACTGGTCATTACTGTGATGTTTGATTTCAACGCTCTTTTTAATGTTCTATGTTATGCACCTGGAAAAGGTGAGAAATGACAAGTGTTGAATAATTTCAATGAGGTGGATTTGGGCAACCAAATAAGTGGGTCAAAGCTTTAAAAGGGAGGGGAACGGATAAACATAAAAAGATTAGCATCGGCATTTGGGAGTGTAAATGCTCTTGGATTCAGTGTCCCTATAGTGAATTGTGGCTTCCTATTTGGTGTGCAAATAGAAATTCTTGAGCAAAATTATTTCATGCTGCTGACAGATTGATCAAATAATAGTTGATGATTAGCTACGCCTTTTGACTGACTGACAAAAACACAGTTTATAAGTTGCTAGTTGTCTTATCTTTGTGTTGGCGTATCAGTTGATGAAGGAAAAAAATATTCAGAAAGAACTAGTAGTAGTATGTAACAACTTTGTCAGAATCATCTCTGAAACTTTTAATGTAATTCAAACTTTTGATAGATTCATATTATCAAAAGTTGTGACAAAGTGCTATGAATAAAATTGCTAGAAATCTGATTTTAAAAAAATACTTCAAGTTGGCTATGACACAACATTGATAAATTGTTTGTCTTTTAAAGACTTCTTTTTAAATTGAATTGAAATAATGTATTGTCCCCAATAAGCAATTCATTTACAGCAGTCTACAAAATGTACACGCAATAGCAAACACTCAAAAGGGAAGATAAAAATAAAAAATGAAGCACATTCTTGCATGACAAAACAAAAAACAGACATATAATCATTTTATGTTGTGTCGCTTTGGAGTCCCTGATGATAGCTTTAACAGCAGGGTATCAAATAATGTTGGTGCAACACATAGACCATGTGATTTACCAAAACCATTCTGCTCTTACAGAAAAGACTGGCCTATTTATCAGGAAAGTCAGAGGAGCTGCATGTGGGCTCCAGAGAAATTATGGATAACTTGCAGAAGTGTCAATAACTGTGAAGTGGACGAGAAGGAAGGAGGAAATGTTTGTGTTGTGACATCAGAGTATCGGAGGGGAAGTGCGATCCTTTTATAGCCATGTTCTATCACTTAGTTACATTCCTCAGCTACAGACTCCAGTCCACCCCTCCTCCTGTGGTGTCCTCTAACTCCACTTGTGTGACGCAAACACAACAGAAAGCAGACACAGGAGATGGAGGAGGAGGAAGAAAGTAGAGGAGTAGAGCTGTGTGTGAGGGTGAAGGCAGAGCAAAAATCCCCTAACTTCCCCCCCTGTCTGCCGACCGTGTTTAGCACTTCTCCTTTCCTGATGATCCACTCTTCCTCTCTTGAATTTTACTTTCACTAGTGGGTCTTTTTGGTACTAAAGGTATCCTTGGAGGGATTTACGACAATCTCCCAATTACAGTAACGTGCTTTAAATTTCTATGTCTTTTAAAGTAAGGCCTCAGGAAATATTTTGGCATTTTAATGATAAAGCCAGAGACTGAACATTTCAAGTCTCACGAATGTGGTTTGCTTTTAAGTACCATGCAAGGTGATGAATTAATAATCACGTATAGGTATGCTAAAAAAACATGTGCAAAGTAGGAAGTTATAAGTGACAGTACATGTTGTTATTGACTTAAGTTGATTCTGTTTGCTTTCCTTATTTAATAAAAGCAAGAAATAAAGTATGAATGAAGCATATTGAAAAGCATAAAACAATACATCTGTAGACTTTGGTGGACTCTAAAAACCCAGATTTGTTCCTTGAATTAGAGTCTTTGGTCAGGTTGCTGAGTCATAGATGGACGGATGCTATAAAGACTATATGACCAAGACCAAGTTTTATTGCACTCTTCCAAGAGTTTCTGTCTTGTAAATCAGAAATGTGGGTTAAACTTTGATCAAGCTAAATAGACCCATAATCATAAAGTCATTTGTGATAAACTGACTCTGAACCCATTGCCAAGATAAATTTGATGTCATATCTGTTGACATACAGCTCTGGAAAAAATTAAGAGCCCACTGCATTGGCAGCCTACTGCCACTGCATTGGCAGCCTACTGCCAATGCAGTGGGCTCCATTGAAAACCTCATGGTTATTCCACCAAATATTGTTTCCTGAACTCTTCCTGAGTTAGAACATTAGTATTCTTGCATCTGTTTTGTTTTTTTGACCATATGTAATTTTCTGCAAATACATACTAATTTGCTGTCAGTAGTTTATAGCATAAAAGAACAATGTCCATTTCACTCAAACATATATATTTGAAAGTAGAATCAGAGAAACTAACTCTTATTATTTTCCAGAGCTGTTTATCACTGAATTGAACAGTGCCTATTAGTTGTCCAGTTCAGTAATATATTAGCTGTTATAGCTTTATGATATACAGCTGCAGGCACCATTATTATTCACTGAGTCAAAACAATCATACTTTTCATTGCAGTGTGGGATAGTCATACATCCCGCATACAAGAAATAAGCACCCTTATTTCTTGTATGATTTCTATAATATTTTGTCTGAAAAAAGTTTATATGTTTTAATACGTAAACATGTCTCTCCCTGTAAATAAATCTATGAAGAGTTTGGTTTCTGTTAGTTCTGTCAAGATGCAAGAGGTTTAAATACATTTCAGTTTTATATTGGACAATTAATTTAATTTTACATAACTGTCACTGAAGGAACCATAGTTTGATAAATACGTCATGAGATATTTTATCCTTTTTGATTATTGTTATGAATTTGTCACTTCTTGAACGTTCACAACTTACTGTGGCTGAATAGTGCTACAGTAAATTCTTCATGTTACTCTCTTCCTATTAGGGATACTCAACACTCACACATTTGTTGCTCTGGCAATCTCATAATAACAACTCCACTAGGTGGCAGTGAAGCTATAAAAGGTGTATCAGCAACGTCAAAACCAAAAAAACACACGAGAATTTCCCAAGCAAAGAACAGAACATAAAACCCACAAACAGAACAATCAGTTTATTACAGTATTATGATTTTAGACTTGATGTCGATTGTGCAAATATTGGTAAGTGGTGGCGTGAACAGGAGCAGTGGTTGGTCAGCTAATTTCAACACCTGATCTACTGATGATCTGTCATCATCACATCAGCGGGTGTGGGTCTTAGTCAGCCAAAGCAAAACACATGGAACTGGGGCATAGGTACATGATACGGTTGTCATCAATCAAGCTGAGATAAATTACCTGCTTCCTAAATTTTTATTTATTTATTTTGTTGGGTTTTTTTAATGAAAACTTTTTTCTAACTTGTGAAACGTTAGAGTCTTAGACTTTATCTAGCTTTTGTAATGTTGACCATTAACACTAAAACATTGCACCAATTTTTAGATTGTTTGCATGAATGTATGCATGTTGTCTTTTTCCCAACCACCAATATTTCCAACTCAATGCATAACAATGATGCATGTTTGTCACACGATATCGCATGTGATGTCCAAATCAATAATCTATATCATTGGTCATACCTTTAACTTTGACAAAATGTCATAAGTCTTTTGTCTTTTAGGGGCAGTATGATGTAAAATCAACTTCTATTTAGCATTACATCATGTTAACATGTTATTCCTACATCAAAAACGTAGCTTGGAAGTTTCCTTGATTCTCTCATGCATATTTGAGAAATCATATTGAGCTGTGATGAGGTTGAAGCTGATATTCTAAGCTGAAATTTCCAGGCTTATCAACTTCTGCCTCAGAGCACCCATCTTTCACAATTCCCTGACTCAGCTCCTTCAAACTAGCCTGCAGCAATTAGCAAACATGAGCTGAAACAGTGTATTTGCTAAGCTCATTACATGAGCTACTGGTAATGACTCCCTGAAGGTGGAGTGAAAGAGCAAGAGTTTCTTGAAGACACAGAGATCCAATTTCAAGGCATTACATTAATAAGTAATTTTTGAGATATACAACTGAAGATAACATGGTTATTGATTGTGCTATAAAATGGCACCATGTGGATGGATAACATTTAGTATTGCCTCTTTAAAGTGATGGTTGGATATCTTAAAGTGGTACTTTTTGTGATAGAAAAACATTTTATTGCATTGTACAAAATTAAAGAAATGGTAGTGAAAGGCTAGCCATGCTAAAGGGATGTTGTCAGGGCCGTAATATAATTTAAAAATCTTTTGTGAAAGTGTAGACATTTAAAATCTGTTAATATAGTGTATCAAATAGATATGTTTACAGTTTAGTTGTTTCAAATAACTAAATTTAGCGGAGTGCCTCTGACCTCTTTAGCTTTCCATGGCTCAGATAATCACCTCTTTACTACACACTATAACTGAAAAGACCGATAGATAGATAGATAGATAGATAGATAGATAGATAGATAGATAGATAGATAGATAGATAGATAGATAGATAGATAGATAGATAGATAGATAGATAGATAGATAGATAGATAGATAGGTAGGTAGGTAGGTAGGTAGGTAGGTAGGTAGGTAGGTAGGTAGGTAGGTAGGTAGGTAGGTAGGTAGGTAGATAACTGTCTATGCGCCCTAGGAACTCTTCTGTCTTTTCAGTGTTTAGCCTTTTATAGCCTGATGTGTTTCTTCTGGGTGTTGGGCAGAAAAAGAAAGTCCCGTCAGCCAGTTTCACATCTATTTCTGTTATTAAAACAGATCTTTCATAACACACCGGCCCATACATGTTCACTGCACACTTCCTGTTTCTAAAGCCTCAACTGGCACTTCTCCTTTTTTAGACTTTGCGCTTCCTGTTTTTATTTCCTTTTCTTATGATCGCATGAAAAAAAATTAGGTGGGTTTATTGACAGCAGATGTGTGACACACCAGAATAAAAACAGCTTTCTGTGTAAAGGGGCACATGACTGAATGTTTCAGACATTAGTGCTGGAGAGGGCTGGTTTGGTTTTAAAGTATAGAGCGCTTTTTGTCTTGTTATGCAAACTTATGGTTTACAAACTTGAAAGATTTCAGCAAGAAAGATTTCATTTCCTATTTCTTTGAAAAATTTGAGTGCAGACAATGCAACAAAGATAGAAAGTATGTATTAACATGTCACTGCTGCACTTTTAGTCCTTACGAAAATGTTTTCTCCTTGTAATTTTCAGCACCTCTTTGACATTTTCCAGAACCTGGACCATAATACATCAGCAGTTACTTCCCATGTTGATTCTACCGCCTATTTGGTGAATAGTACTCTTATATGTGGTGTTTTGTTTTACCTGGATTTGTCAATACACTGGTGTGGTAAAAGTGGAGGACCCAGGATGAGTTGGCAGAAAGCGGCAAGTAAAGAATATCTGAATGTTCAATCCTCAAGTGGAAGGCAAACCACAACATGGCAACAGAAACAGGAAAAATCCACCATTAACTAAAGGAAAAACTGCAAAGGCCTGTCTACAGCTTTGAAAAATTATATTGACCTGAAAACAGTAGTAACAGAGGTCTCACAAGCCCAAAGGCCTGGCACAGAACAAAGGAAACCAGGCTTAATATTTACCAAGGGAATAAAACATTTACCATTTACCAAGGGAATAAAACATTTACCATTTACCAAGGGAATAAAACATTTACACACAACACAGGTATCGTTGTTGTCAAATCAAAACCAATATCCAAATGAGAGTGTAAAGAAAATTTGCAACACACAAGTTACAGACAATAATAATACCTTAGAGATGAATTATAATGAAAGCATCTGTTAATGTTTAACACCCTGAAAGTCATTCCAGTTCTACTCCAGTTCTACTTCCCCCCCAACAGGTCAAAATATCAGTTTTGACTACCTTGTTATGCTGTAGAATCCCACTTGTACATATCGACTTGAGGAGTCGATATGTGCACTTTGGAACAACGCCATCGATGTGCAGCACATGTGGTGCCTCTGAGTTGCAACATTCCTTTTTGACAAGCCTGAAAAAGTCAGCTGGTACTTCATACATCTGATCATTAAGAAAGGATTATTCAAAGACATTATTTAATTAAAGTGGGGCATCATCATATCAGCACCATGCAGCTATTGGTAATAGTCTTTAAAAAATGTTAAAAGACTGACAGAATCAGTGACTGCTTGCCATCAGAAATGATCAGTTTGTTAATCCAAGACTTTCATTTGTAGAGTGGAACGGTTGTTCCCTCCAATGGATTAAATTGTTTTTTTTTTTACAAACTTGTTTCTGCTAAAAAGTGTGGCCCAACTCAGTTGTAAAGGTGTCCCTAATACACACAACAAATTCCAAATTGTTTATTGTGTTCCAGTTCATCAGATCATTTACTCGAAAAGCATCTGGATTTACATGTGAAAATGAGTATCATGAACTTTTTTGTACACACGTCATTTACAGATTAATTGGAAGTTATTCAGCAATTTGTTTTAGATGTAAGTGTCAGAAAATGTCCCTACGTAGCCATACACATAATGAGATTATCAGTGCATGATAAAATCCCATAGCACAGAATGAGAAGCACTCTGCAGTCGCCTGATTAGCACTTGCTGTTTCTTGAATTGATATGTATATATATCTTAGGAACATCAACAGCAAGCACAGCTGTGAAATAGCTAGAAAATATAATTGAGATAGTGGCTGTAATCTAAAATAGAAATGAACTTCAATGCATATTTGAAAAGAATTATTTCCTTTCTTTATGTTTGATTTTCAATATGATTTCAAACATCTGTCTGCATAACTTCTGTGTCCAAAATGATCTGTATTATAAGTCCTTTCTTTAAAAGACACAATGCTGATAGAGCACAATTTTGGCTCAGTTGCCTTTTTGTCCATGCCTGTGTTATTTTAGGCCTGTATTTTATATTTAGGCTAAAATCAGCATTGGGCTTGTGGCTGCCCAGTCAATTCATGACACAGCATGGACATCGAAGACCTGAGCACAATAGGCTTCTTTGTGAACTTGGACGTGTATGAACATACACACAGTGGTGTTTGAACAGGTGGGCTGAAAAAAGTGAGTGGTGTGTGTAGGTGTGTACATGTGCGTTTCTGGTGGGTTTGGTTATTAAAAAGGAAAGGAATGGATACAGCATGTGTGTATTTAGCCTTGGCTGACCTCCCAGGAATACATACCACAGGGACACTAGCAGCGCCGACACCAGCAGAATTCCTTCCTATAAAAATAAGCATCGTCGAAACAGAGAAAACAGGAGGGGGAAAAAAATCAGGGACGAATGCAAACATAGGGGTTAATGGTGAGCAAACAAAGTAAGCTTGTTACAATGAGTTATTATGCGTCTATGCAAAATTAAAAAAAAAAATAACATGATGTACTCGTTTGGAACGCATTGTCATCTTTAGGCAACAAAACCACAGTCTGTATTTTTATGAAGCCAATGTGCCATCTGATGCTTTATGATTATCACAGATTATCGATAAGGTCAATTTAGCGAGTTAACAGTCTGCGCAAGACTCATAATTTTCTTCCTCCTCTTTTATTATCACACTTCACTGATAAAATGCTGTTACTATTGGTATTACAGTGACAAACGCCTCACTTGCAGCGTTATAGCAAGTGACGCTGTAAGTGAGGCGTAAAGGTGATAGATTCACTACTTTAATTTAATTGGTACACAGTCGGACACTTCACGTTAAAAAAGAAAAAAGAAATTACTTTTATGTGCTTTGTTGTCGGTGGTGCGTGGCAGTGATATCAGGGGCATGGCTTCACTTTGAAGAGTGGTCGGCATGGGGGTGTGCTGTGCTGGGTGGTGTCAGGGTGGGTGCATGCCAGGCATACTTGGATACCTGTGGGTCTGTTGTGTGGGATGAAGCAGGGGCTGTGTCGATGTGTTCTCATCGTCTTTTTTGGGCCAGAGCTAGCTTGTGGGGGTTTTCTTCTCCACTAACAATTTAATTCCCACAACATATGTAATAGTACAGTTTCATGCAAAAGTAAGTGCTTGTTGTAGATGCTGACAAGGCTTGTTTGTGAACAGTCACAGTCCACATCAGGAACTTTGCATCCACTACTAGACGCACATAGTGTGCACTCACAAATGGGCTGATCTACTGGGAAGTGACTGGCTGAGCGAGGTGGATCACAATTACAGGTAGTGACGGCTGTAAAAAGAGGAAACAAAAGATTTTATGACACTGGGCAGAGCCCAACCACAATATGGCTGCGGTCTGTTCAACAGCTAAGAAAGCTGATGCGACGTTTGGGGCTTTTCCTGACAGTTGTTCCCCGGGTGTACCCAATCTTTCTGTTGCCTTTGGGATGGTCTTTGACCGCACATTTTGTCTGGCTTCACAGTTTCACAACTCAGACAATTCATCATGACTTTGTATTTACTGCTCTCCTTATAGCTGTTCTAAAACTAGCAGACAGACGCATCCCACATGCAAACTCAGAAACAAGAAAGGCATTTGGTCACTCTGGTCAAAACAGACATATAAATGACTACAAGTGTTGCTAAAGAAGTAGGATCTCAGAATGAGCCATCACGCCTACAGTAAAAGGAAACACAGCCAAGTTTTGTAATAACAACTGGGAAAGTCTGATAACCCTTTTTTGTGACTGCATTCGTCACCAAAGCCAGCTAATAATTTTCTGAGTTGTAAGGTTTTGTTGACCAACTTCTTTGGTCTTGAGCTTACTGACAATATTTACTAATCCCAGAAATCAAACCGCCAATGGAGTAATTGGGGACAAATCCTGTGCTAAAGCAGATCCTCTTGTGTGGTTGTGGTAAATTAATTACTTTTGGGATGTCACATCAGACTTCAAATTACTGTAAGGCCAGTAAAAAAAAATGTCTGCAAGGTGAAATGAATATGGCCTGTAGAAACAACAAAATTACTTAAACAGCGTCTGTCTGACAGCATGAGTAGGTAAAAAGATTCCTAAAAGTAGTACATCGCTGAATTCGAATTGGCTAATCATCCTGTGTTTCCCTGGCTATGCCAGCCATGTTTCTCTGCCATGTTTTTATTTTTGGAAAAGAATATAGCCATTATTTGTGAATCCGCTTTATCCAATTTAGGCAAGCTTCTACATTTGCATAAAATGCAATCCTGTGTCATATTCACAGGATAGTACAAAGTATGGAAAGCATTGAGGGAGGAAACAGTGTTGTAGTAACACTTCCTATGACACATCCAACACATTCCTCATATAGATTCATTTCCAAGAGAGAGCTCAAGGAAGCTAAATACATTTCCCCCTTCATGCATATGTAAACCCTGCATGGATGTACACAGCTTTCGCATTTTTTTTAACAAACTCTCTGGTTGCTGGTATACAAAATTAAGCAAACAGATCACAACCCTTTACATGTGAATCTACCAACGTTCTATAACTTTTAAAGACATAATCCCATCAATATAATTGTCACCCCTAGACAGCTCAATGAGTATGAGTGAGAATTCCACGGCTCACCTCTGAGGGGCATGTTTAGTTTCATGTAGACACTTGAAACTGAACATGCCCAGCATTACCTGACTTCGAGCATTGGAGAGGCAGCATAAATAATCTCCTCACAGTTGACAGCTGCCTCCTCTGTGTTTATGGTGTTCCCTTATTGAGCAAAAACCTTCATAGTTAATCGTTCTAAGAAAACCCCTTGATGACATTCAAAGAGAAAACTTATCTAGTGAGATACACTCAAATTCTCAAATCTCTACGACTTAAACATTTAGCTTCATAGATATAAGCTCTAAAAAGTAACAACTGTTGTGTCAACACAACAGTTGCGTCTTCTGTAACCCTGTTAAACACCACAGTTAAGTATCAAGAAAATTATGAATATACAGCCATAAAAGCGTGCAAAATTGATAATTTTATAAAGTGAAAAAAAAAGTCATAAATGTCACTTGAAATCTTTGTGCTAACTCTCTTCCATATTTGGCAATTTTCCATAACTGTTCTGATACATTGATGATGTCCACCAGTCCTGGCAGGAAATCAGTAGTCTAGAGGTAAAATGTTTTGGGAAGTTTTCCACATAAAAATGACTGACAGTGCAAATTAGCACAGTGATGTTTTTTTTTTTTCTCATCTGTGTTCCTCTTTTGTAAATACAAGTGTTGCAACATGTCTCCTCGTGACGCTTGTTCTGCATTTGCCCGCCCGTCGGTATGCAAACATCTTACATCACTTCTCACTCTTTATACGTCCGTGATCATTTCCTCTCTCAGTCTATGAAAGATGCAAACTACTGATAAAAAAATTTACAGGGGTGCATTTTGAAAGTCAGCGGCAGAAAGTTCAAGATGTTTCTATGTACATCTGCTAGGCCAACATAGAGACAAACAGCTCATGCTGCATTCCTTTTCTGTTTCATAACACTCTCAAGGTGGTGTCACGCACACAGCCTCAGTTTTTAAGCTTCCTAACATACATAACTATTATTTAGGAAACTTGAAGGCTTTCTCTCTCTTGCATATGCCCTACCACAGTCCTCAATCCACTGTTCTTACACAGATTTCTGATGTATTCCATTTTTATAGTAAATGCCAATGAAAACAAGCTGAAATTTGAGTTTAACTCTTTGGTTCCATTTTTTTCTATATGTTTTTCTGTCTCCTGAGCAGCATTTGTTACCACACCTTTGTACACTGAGCAGACGACCATGCAAAGTGATAAATTATGTTATGTCTGAGTGTTTTATTGTGGCTTTAGTTGGATCACTAAGAACTGCAAACATTTACTAGCTGCCTTCCAGGTATTAAAGTTCCCAAAGGTCCCTCTATCTGTCAGAGTTTCCTCTGCAAATGTATCAACCTGAGCCTCAGTTCATGTTACACAAAGTGAGCTAATAAAGGTGTGTTCATTTTGTGGCAAAGAAAGAGTCTAGGCATGAAAAAGTAATACATGTGTAGATGGAAGATATTTCTAAAGGGAAAGCAACTGACCTAATCAGTTTTTCACTGTGGGATACACGAAGCACTAAAGTAGTCATAGAGCAGCACCTCCCTCTGCTGGATATTCATTTAAGGAGAAGTTGTAATTTTTAAAATATTTTTTCTATGCAAGTACGTATTTACACACACACGTCAGCACGCATGCACGCAGACAGGCACAGCTTTCCAACTCCAAAAATATGTGCATTTGTATTCAGCAGCCTTTACTTTGAGGCTGAGACTGTAATTAGAATGAAAATTGGTCTGAGCAAGTGTTGACACACATAACAGATTATTCTCCATACTGTTCCTGTTCATCTGTGCTGCCAGGATTTTGTGTATTGTTTGTTTATTAAAAGCCATCAGCATTCCATCTTTACCACCTCAAACCACCACTCATGACAATAACCTTGTTTTAGTTTTATCAAACTAATACAATCCAGCCATTGTTTGACATTTCAGAGAAAATATTTAACCATATGCATGCTTTGACATTGAGAACTGCATGACTGATCATTAAAAAATAATGTCTACATTGAAGAAATGAAGGTCTGGCCACTTTGACTAGAATAGTTGTTGCATTTTTATGTCTCATAAAATCCCCCCAGAAACATATAGCAGTTTGAAGTGATGGAAACTTTTATTTTACTATCACTTAAATTGAATTCATGTCATTCTTTAAAATTTTTTAGTCAGATCTGATTTAGTGAGTTGCAAATACACTTTAATCCAACAGAGGGCAGAAATACACAGCAAACACCACAGAGCTCTTTTGCCCCAAACCCCCATCCCATTATTCAAGGCAGACATCTTTGTTTTCTTACAAATTTTGCATATTTCAATTTAATGACTAAAAGAATTCATTCAAACTTATCTTATTGAAGCAACTTATTTAACATCCCATGCACAATACTATATTTTGTTGCAACTGTTGTCAGACAGATGCAAGAACAACAACCTGAGTGAAGAATCTGAAAAAAAAAAAAAAAACAACTCTGCATGCCTTGGTTTAAAGCAATTCAAGAACTGAGAGATAAAGTAAATTACATGTATCATTCTGGAAGGGGTTGCAAGTAAATTTCTCCATCTTTGGACTCCAGTGAGAGTCATTACACGCAAATGAAGAAAACAGAGGCAAACCCTCTTGGGAGTATCCAGTATGCCAAAATTACTCCAAAAGTGTGCCAACAGTCCACTCCAGAAGTCATAAAAATAACCCAAAATAAAGTCGAAAGCAATGCAGGCATTAGTTAAGGTCAATGATTCAGCAATGAGGAAGAAACTTGACAAACACAGCATTCACAGTTTCAAGGTTAAAAATACTGCTGACCAAAAAGATTTAAAAGCCCATTTCAGATTTGCGAAAACATCATGATGGTCCCGAAGACTTTGAGGAAATATTCTGTAAGCTAACAAGAGAAAAGTGGAACTTTTTTGAAGGTGTGTGTCAGGTTTTATCTGTACTGAAACTATCCCAGCAGTTATTAGACTCTGTCTTTGCACACTCAGTCTGCTTCAAGTCCCTCAGAGAGAAAGCTAATTGTAATTGTCTGAGCAAAGTATACAGCATCAGCTGCTTTTCTCTTCACAACACAAAACATCAACTTGGCCTCAATGCCCTCAACAGCTTCTTCTTACAGACGTTTGTCACTGTTAACTTGCTTTCTAAGTTATTTGACTTTTCTTGCTTCTTAATTGAATCCACAGGACTGAATTCCAACAGCAGGAGACCAGAAGAGCAAGGAGGTTGTGTCAGAGGTCTAAGGTTGTTTTTTGACCTTCGACCTCTGAGAAGAGGCCTACTGTGTGGGGCTTTTAGAGGTTTGTGTCTATCTGGGTCCAAGTTTTTGGCTTAATACTCATGCAAAGAGACATACTTTTGGTGTAAAGGTGTCAGAAATAATTTATTATGTTATGCCAGAGTAAAATGCATTCACGTTGATACACTATTTTTTAAATTTAATTCAAACAGATTTTTTTTTTTCCTCCCATGAAGCCCTCAGCCATTAAACGACCTGTTGATCTACAAGACTTTTGGGAAAGGATTTTGTGGCCTGAGACAACAAAATGGAAAGTTCATGTCCTGTCACATCTCCTAAAAAATTAACACGGCATACCAGAAAAAAAAAAAAATCATCATGTAAAACGTGGTGGTGGGAGTCATGTGTTTCTTTCGAATGAAATCAGAAATTCTATTGGAGAAAGTCTAACCATTAGAAGGATAAAGAATTACGTAGTCAATGTCTGGGCTTGTATTTGATTAAGGTGATTTGCATTGACTTTCAACAAGATGTTCATGTTACTACACCACTGAAAGGGGCTGAATTATTTAAAAGGGAGTGTCAAACTTTCTCTGATTTCTCACACTTATTGCAAACACTTGAATGCAGTTGTTCCACCTCGCGCAGCCAACTGGTTATTAGATTTAGGAGATAATTACATTTCCACCTAGGGCCAGTTCCTTTTGCCTCAGCATTAGAAAACACTTGAAAATTGTGTTCTGTCTTCACATTTGACATCTTCATCTGATGTAAAAATTTGATGATCTGAAACATTTAAGGGTGGCAAAAAGTGAAAACGGAAGAAATGGAGACACAGCAACAAGTGAGAGAGCAGTGAAAACTGAATAAAGTAGTGAGGGGTGGGGAGCTAAAAAGCAGATGTTCAAGAGGTCTACTACCCCCATCTTCATCCTCTTCATTATTTCACTGGTACTAATAGCCACTTATCTGAAGATGAATGTGCTTGGCTGTGAAGGAATGACTTCACTTGATAGGTATTGTTCCAAAAGGTTTTGACTAATACTTAGTCAAAATCTTTTGACTAAGTATAACATAGTCATAACCTATGTTATGACTAAGTATTAGTCAGAATAAATGCATTTCTTTGGCATTCCTTCAGTATTTTTAAGGTTGTCTAATGCGGTTTAGAAACATATATTTCCACAATGAAATGCAGTTTCTTCAAGATCTGTTTTTTTTTTTTTTGTTTGTTTTATACTTTACCCTTGAGTCTTACCGAACAACAAATTGATGTGTCAGCAGTACCTTTACTGATGACTTGGCCTGTCATTTCAGATGAGCAAGTTTATGAGTGCAAAAACTAAAGGATACAGTTATGCATTTTGTTTATTTATTTGAAATAATAGTGACAACTTTTTCACATCCAGTAAGAAAAAACTCACTCCTTCCTATACGTTCAACAATCCTTTCTCTTTATCTTCCTCCCATTCTCTTAAATAGCCCCAATTTAGCCTTCTCTCCCCATGTCTGCTCTCCTAACAAGACCCACCGTACCCCCCATATACTGTTTTTTATGCTGTGTGTGCATGGAGAAGGAGTCTTAGAAGGTGGGTCATTGGTTTGTTAGTTGATTCAGCAGCTCATTGAGCTCATTGTACTCAAAAGGCCCTCCAGCCCAGCTGGACTCAACAAGAAGCAAGAACTCTCTTTCAAATCTCTCACCTCCTCTCTCGTCCCCTCCCCCCTTTTCGTTGCACTCCACTCCCCTACCCACTCACACATAATCCTCCAACTCTTACCCAGAGTAATCCCCGACTCACCAAACTTTATTTTTCTTCTTTACGAACGTAAACCCACTTAGCTTGTTTACAGCCAAGGCTTGTTGATTTACCAAATGAACTCATGGTACAAGTTTTTTTAAGGTGCAAATGTCCTGTTGTTTAGAGCGACACTGTAAAAAAAAAAAAAGTTTTCACAAATCATAAACCTTCATTTACCCACTGTATACCATGTGATATACAGTGGGTAGTACAGAAAGTATTCAGACCCCTTTAAATTTTTCACTCACTGCAGGCATTTGCTAAAATCAAAAAGGTTCATATTATTCCCCATGAATATACACTCAGCATCCCATCTTGGCAGAAAAAAAACAGAAATATGTAAATGTTTGCAAATTTATTAAAAAAGAAAAACTGAAATATCACATGGTCAAGTATTTTGACCATGTGATATTCATTTTACATCAGGAATCAGCGACAACCCAAGTAATTCACAGTTACGTGTAAATTAAAGCAAATTAGTCCACAAATCAAGTGATAGTCTTCAATTTGTGGCACTCTTTATGTTTCAAAATAAAATCAGAGCAGAAAGATGACTGATCACATCCTTTAGGGTATGGAAATTTGACCAGTGGGACACACACTCACCTCTGGAACGCTTTAACACACACTTTCAGACATTAGCAAACACAAGTATGCCCACGCAAATGCACACAGAGACACACACACTTAATGGGGACCAGTTGGCTGGGGTAAAACAAAGTTTTTTGGATGGCTTTGTTCTCAGCTGATTACATCTTTTAGAGGCGGCTTAGAGGTCTGAGTTGAAGTATTAGGGAAGTTTTTAGTAGAACATTTAAAGACACAGCCGAATGCTTTTCAAATGTTACATTTATTTTTCTTTGATAATTTTAATGTGCTGGCCGAAGAAAAAAATATTAGAATAACCTCATACTTTGAAATGTTGTCACAATCATAACATTGTTTGTCTAATTGTAAAGTGAGTTCCCATTTCCTTCCATGATGCCTATACTCCTTTGCATGACTTGTTGCAAACTAAAACAGTCCTCACAAAGTTTGAGACAATTCTTATGAAGCTTGTGAGCATACTCCTGTAAATTCCCAGTAATGCCAGAGATCTGGTAGTTTCCCTCCCAGTGAACCTGTCTGGATGTGTCTGTTCTGCCTTTGTAAAAACAAGCCTTATCACCTCTGATGGTGGTAAGATTAGGTTTTCTGTGGCTTCTTTTCTAGTTAGCCACAGGGTTAACTAGAAGTCATGTGGTGTTTTTCCAAGACTGAATTGTAGGTTTATAGCCAGTGGAAGCTCCTAGGCACAGTGATGTAAAGTTTTAACTTGCTAGAATATATATTTCCTTTGCCGATGTTCCAAGAGAGAAAAACAAACTCACCTCTGCGTGTGAAAGTGTGACTTATATTTTCATGGCTCAACTCAGCTGCAGTGGAAATTTTCACACATCTGCCTTTGCCTTTGAAAATCAAAGACATTGCTTGCTTTCATCTGTCTCAGACTGTTAGGCTGTCTCCAGAGGCAGTCGTTCCTAACCATATGTCCAGGTGTCTTCTTATCTGCCTGTTTTCTTCTGTTTCTTTCGTGTGAGACGATGTACTTCTACATTTCTTCAGTCTATTTCATGTAGCTCTTTGTTTTCAGGCTTCTTGGTGTGGCAATGCTGTTATATGCATGGGACACCCTCTTTGAGAGAGAAAAAAAATCAAAAATATACACTCATATTATAGCTTATCTCAACATAAGTAAAAAAAATAAATAAATATACATATATTTATTCAATAATATTTTTTTGTTTTAAGGGCAAAAGTGGCTCAGGAGGTAGGAACTGTGGCTACAATGTTGCTTAACACCATCAGGTGTGAATGTGGAAGTGAATAGGAGAATTATCTATAGTTTAAAGCTCTGTGGAGCCTTGATAAAGACTTGATAAAGCACAATACAGATACAAATACAGACCACCATTGTTTTGACAACGCTATGCTAACACAATTATTGGAAGAACTGCTAACGTGACAGTCAGTGACACTCAAGAAAGAGGGTAATGCTTAATACCCCAGCAGTCTCCTTCATATGAACCATATCACTCTGAAAAATACATGAAGGGGTTTTGCTTCTCTGATTTGGTGTCCTGCATACTCTCAGACTCCAGTGGGAGGAGCCAAACGGCGCTGTTAGGTTTTAAATCCACACGTGGTCTCCGTCCCAGGGCTTGTTTAGCAGCAACTGCTGAAAACTTCTGACGAAACTCATGCCAACGCACTGCACACGTCCGCCGCAGCAGGGGTAAACTGGACCACACAGAGGCGAGGATGCCATCTCACCCTCTCAACCAGTTTTCCGAACTGGAAGACATAATGAGCAAGGTAAACGAAGCAGGGGGCGGAAACGCGCAAAAGAAAAGTTGAGCGGAGGACAAGTTGGTTAGCTAAAACTCTGCAGGGTGCTAACATTAGCTTTTTAGCTGCTCCACGAACTCTACAAATAGTTTACTTACTTGGGACTATGGGTTGTCTATCCTTGAGTTGCAGAAAGGTCGCTTTCGGGGTCCACGGCCGGTTTCAGTCCTGTTGCTATTGGTTGTTTTGTCTGCTAACTAGAAGCTAAGGCAGTCGGAGCGTTGTGGCGCCTGTTCAGCAACCTCTTCATAACAGCGGCCTATCATCAAACTCTGAGCGACATTCTTCCAACTTTTCATGCTCAATATAGCGCTCACTCTATTCCCCGCCTTTTCAGACTGAATCTGAAGTTAAGTGGCCGATTTAAAGAAGTAACTGCCAGCAAGTTTATTCAAAACAGCGAAGTCAAACTGAGTTGTAACTTAGGATTTTTCCTCTTCGTGTTGAGCTGCAGTCACTGTGCGCCTGTTCTTATTTCTGCTTTGCTTATGTTGCTTGTACTGCAGCTCGTTTTAGCTTCAAACCCAGGTTTCTGTGTTTCTTTAAGCTTATGCCCAGAGCAGCAGCACATACCTCTGGGGATAAAACTACTCTGAAAATGTTTGTTTTTCCTTTGGCTTTACAAAACATCCATTGCATTCTGCTTAGGCTTGTATTAACAATGTTTGTTGATTATTAAGAAAACAACTTAGTTCTCCTGTGTACATTTCTTTTAGCTGAGGTGACTGAGATCAGCTTTTCTAATCTTTTATTGATTCTGATTTAAGCAGCATAAATATCTGATTTGTTGTCTTTTAACCATCCAGTCACTGGTCAGGATGGAGCATCCACAAATCATTCAGTTCCAGATATGAGCAAATTTCTTGGTGCATCTCTGCTAAATGCATTATGTAAAACAATAATATCTCTTTCTTTCTCGATTTCTGACCCCCTTCTGCACGGAAGGGGCAGTTATTAGTGTTAAATTTATAACAAGCTGGCACTAATAAGAGCTTCAGCTCTGACCTGAGCTAGAGGAAAGAACTGTTTTCATCAGGAGCTGGAGGGAGGCTCATGGAGTAAAGCAACCAGTCAAAGTGTTTGGATCACCATGTTTGAAATTCTATCTAAGCACAGCCTCAGTAAAGACACTAAACCTAACAAGGGGAAACATTTGGATCATCTCGGGCGCAGCATCAGCCCTCTGGTCCTGCAGGAGGTCAATTTAATTTTAAAATAGCATCGAGCTGCACTTGGAGTGATTTTTCTCCAGGAAGACAGTTTGTAACTCCGGTTCTCAATAAGAAGCAATCTATCTGGGGGAGTGTGGATGTGTACGTGTCCTCTTTCTCTCCGCACTGCGGTTGTTCATAAAAATGTTAAAATAGACAAAACACAGATGTACTTGTCATGGACACAGAGTGACTGCTTTGTTGATGGAAACCTTATTGGACATTCGGAATCAAACCTTTTTAGTTCACACCCATGTCCTGTTTACAGATGTTCTCCACCAAACTTGCTCTGAGGCCTGTTCGTTGTAGTTTATTGACTACAAAGTTTAACACCAGTTGTTAATTCACCTGCACAGGGATCAGGGATAGGTGCCTTGCTGCCAGAAGCTGTCGGGCAGTTGGCTGTCCAGATGTGAATTTCCTGCATCTGCACAGCTACGGCAACACTTGACTGCTCACTGCCTTACCTTCTTTATCAAGTAAACCAAGACAGGCTACTGGTTAATATTTAAAAAGTGCTTTAAAACACTTTAATGGTGTTATTCAGCCAGTTGCTATAATGACTAGCTGCCATGGAGCAGTATCTAAATAACGTTAATGAAAAAAATCCAAAAGGTTTGCAAATATTTACATTATAGAAATATTAATGTAAATCAACGTAAAACTTTAATCTACAGATGAATGGTTTCTGAATAAAAGTGTTTATCCTCTAAATGTCAAATGAGAACAGTAACATTTTCACTAAGTTTTTATGTGGAACTAAAGGTGCATATTGAAAAAAATCTCTGGTTTTAGGATTAAATTTTTTTTTTAAAAATCACACGATGATGCAGTTCATATATTTACCCATATATTTACCAGGCTTAATGCAAGCCTAGTAATGAGAAGTTGAGTGGAAGGAAAATGTGTGTTATCAACAGGCTGGATACCTGTACATAATTAACCAAATATAACATTTTATCTATGTCTTGATAAGCTAATGCACACAACGGTCAGCCATTCATGCTCTTCATTTTGATTAGTAGATGTACTCAGCTGGTTAGATCAAATGCATATTAAGAAAATACAGTGACATCTGCTGTTCACGTAGAAAGAAAAACCTCCAGGTTTTTATGCTTTTGACCTGCTGATTCTTGTTAAAATTGGAAATGTACCAACTCTGATCTGTGGCTGAGTGAATTGTGCACATCAAGGATGCTTTTTTTTTTTTGTTGAAACACAGCAACAGATTGAAACGCTATGTTATGATTTACAAAAGGATTGAGTGTAGTTGTAAATGTAAGAAACTTTTTAATTTTAGGTCTGCTTCTTTTGTGTGACATCATTTTGGGTAAAAGTAAACAAAAAAGAAATTGTAAAGATTTGCAGCCCAGACCATTCAGAAAGCTTAATCTTAAACAGGGTCAAAGTAATATTTTAATGTTGTGGTTAAACATTTTAACACGTTTTTTCCTCTTTTTTTTTTTTTTCCCCCCCAGCATTTTCTCAGTCTTGACCTTGGAGAGCAGAACAGACCGCCTCCCTCTGTGAACCTGGCCATGACTTCTCCGGGTTATGCCAGCGATCTGTGCAAAAGCTCCTCATTCTCTCTGTCCAGCCTCCCTGCTGATTCGTCAGACGGCCTGTTTCTGGCCTCCAGCCAATGGGGGCAGCCGTCAGAAAGCCCGTCACCCTCCCAGCTTGCTGCTAATTCCAACCAGTGGGGAAAGTTTGGTTTACTCTCCCAACGTTCTGTGAGCCTGGTGGAGACGAGGAGCATGCCGGCAGCAAGCCTAGACTGGCCCAGCACTGAACTGAAGACGTCCCAAAGCGACATGAGCCCCACTGCCTTACAAGCCGCCGCTGCCTCTTCACCACCCAGCTCCTCATCACGCTACAAAACCGAACTTTGCAGATCTTTCACAGAGAACGGCCTGTGCAAGTACGGTGGGAAGTGCCAGTTCGCCCACGGCCCGGAAGAGCTACGTGATCTAAACAGACATCCTAAATACAAGACGGAGCCTTGTCGCACCTTTCACACCATCGGCTTCTGCCCGTACGGGATCCGCTGTCACTTTATCCACAACAGCGAGGAAGAGAAGAAACCTGCCTTTTCTCGCTCGTCCTCGTCGTTCTCCTCCACCCTTAATGTTTCTCACCAGCCAGCAGGTTCCTCCTCTTCCTCGTCCTTGCGTTCTCACAGGCCGCCTCTGATCAGGCACAGCTTTAGCTTTGCTGGCTTTCCTTCTGCTCCTCAGCATGTCCTCCAGTCAGTCTTAACTGGCCACACCGCTGCCCCCGCCACCACCGCCGCCGCCGCCTCGTTTACATGCGGCTCATCAGGCTCTCCTGCTTCCTGTGCCGATATCACCGACCTCCTCTCCAGCGCCTTCCTGGAGATGGACTCCGCCTTCGAGGTGTCTGGCGTTCAGCAGTGCCAGCCCTCAGCGGGCCACGTTGCCCAAACCGACCTGCGCTCCCACTTCCTGCCTTCCCCCGACTCAGGCTACTCCCCCAGTGGACTGTCGCCCACCAGCTCACCCTCCCTCCAACAAAGCCCCAGCAGTACCGACCATCTCCTGGGGTCGCTTGGCGCCCGCTCTCTGTCTTATACCTCCCTGTCAGATCAGGATCAGGATGGCGGCAGCTCCACCAGCTCCCTCAGTAGCTCAGAGTCATGCGGGGGGAGCAACGACAGCAACGGGAAGCGCTTGGCGGTGTTCAGCCAGCTCTCTGTTCCATAAGTTTGCTGCTGCCTTCTGCCTAAAAGCAGCAGAGGTCTTTGAAATGAAATGTTCTCACCTTTAACCTCAGTATATTTTCGCCTGACTGACACATAAGACGTTCTTTACAAACTGCGTGGCATTAAAGAAGACGAGGACTTGATGGCAGACTCAAAACACTTTATAGAGATTTCCCTGTGTAGATTTATGTGGCTAAATTATTACCCCAACACGCACAAGCCACACTGATGCTTAAACTAAAGAATGCATATCACCGTAGTAGTTTTACATCAACAAATGGGCTTTTATTCTTTACCTAAATAGTTTATATGTGCCATGAAGACAAACAGCCAAAAGAAAACCAAATCAGTGTAATACGATTGATTTGCTGAACCGCACTATCATTCACTTGTCGAAATTTTTCATGAATGGTTTGCAGTATGTGAAGCCAAAGAGGACATGTTTTTGCAGCTCAGACTTCCTAATTACGGTCAAACAAACAAACGGTGACCAATGTTCAGGAGTTTGCTCCAATAACTGTACACAGTGTTGTTTATAAGCTTGTGAAATAGTTTTTTTTTTTGTTGTTTTTTTTTTTTGTTTTTTTCTTTGTAAATGTGCAGTCTGAGGTTATGTTTAGATTACTGGCCTTAAACCTGTAAGTCAGAGGGTTGTCTGTTTTTTTTATTTTAAACGATGTGCCTGTAATGTTTTTATCGGGTCCCGTTACGTTGTTGAACAAAGATTCTGATTTGTTTGGAGAGATGGAAATGGAGGTGAGTCTCAACCTTTTTTCTTGGAAGCATTAATTCAGACTGCCTTGGTTTGCGTGTCCAGCTTGTGGGCGCTACTTGCATGCCTAACCAGCACGTCTAAGCTACAGTTTGAAGCATAAACGAGATGCCAGCTATTGGCAATTGGCTTTAACAAATGTTTTAGGTGCTAATGGTGTTTTTCAATTGATCTTTGACACGGACGTTGCTATTAGTGAGTCTTTGTTTTGTTTTTCTTTTTTTCTTTCTTGCTCTCATCCACGGGTGCACCATTACATCTTCATCAAATGTTTTAGTGATTCTCATCTTGTTGCCTCTCTCCATCATTCAGTGTTAATCCTTGCTGTTACGGCTTCATACTGTTCTGATAAGATCCACTTGAAATGTGTCCGTTGCCTTACTGAATTAGATCCGGCATACTGTAGACGTTTAGAGTACGTATGCTTAGTGTTCTAGAAACATTACTCGGCTGTTTTGTTTTTGTTTTGTTTTTTTTAATATTGATTTTTTTTTTTTTTTCGTGTGTGCGTGTGTTTACAGTAGTTAGTTAGACGAACAGGCGTCGTGATGTTCCTGGTCTATTTAAGAATCGCCTTTTTCGTCGACAAGTTTGAGACCTGTTTAGAGATAAAGGTGAACATCTTTAGTAAATTAATTTCTTTAATTTATTTTAACGTATTTATAGAGGACTTCTCAGTTAATGCTTGTATCGAGTTTAATATATTTGGGTTTCTTCTGCCTTTTTCTACTGAAAATAAAGTTTTTCTTTTTTAAAAGTTGTTTCTTTGTTTCTCACTTAACAGATATGCTAATGAGGCAGAACGTATGATTTCCATTTGCTCCATCTTTTTGCATAATCTACATATGTGTTGACTTTGTTGCAGACTGCATGCATCTGCAGACTGCATGCAGCCATTGACAGGTTTTTAGGTGCAACAGGAAGGAAGGAAGGAAGCAGGAAATGACTTGACTGTCATATCTGTTTCACTGCATTTCTCCCGTGACCATGAATGGTTTAGGTTAAAATATAAAGATTAAGAATAGAACGAAAATTTGTATCGTCTTGAATTTTATATTCCTAGTTGACTTAACTTTTTTTTTGCTCTCATCCTTATTGGTCACATTATAAAGTTGTGAGCATCTAGCACAAAAGGACTTGAACATTTCATTCTTAAATTGAAAAAGAAAAATATTTTAATACATGGCTTAAATGTTGTCGTGAGACATAGTTTTACTTTTTTTATACTATTAGTTGAACTTTTAAAGGTGAGATATACAGCATGCTGTTAGTATAGACGTTACATTCTTTTTCTTGCCACAGTGCATGTCTGACATAAGAAGTGCACAAGTTGAACAAGGATGGCTGATGAAAAGGATAACCATGATGGTTTTAAACTCAAATCTTGGCATTTTAAAACAACCACTTCGAATCCACTATGTTTCCAAGTTCTTCACTACTGAGCTCCTATGGTCCGCTCACAAAGGATTATTTATGGGTGAGCAGGAAGGAAAATGGTACATGGTGTCCCCCAATATAAATAACAGCACTATAGTAATTTGCATTCACAATATATGAGTCAATATGTGGAAAGTTTTTTTTTTTTTGCTGCAGTTTTTTTCTTTTAGCTCTTTGTCTCTGGTAGCACCACAAAATTAGAAAGTAATTTTTGTCAGGGATCTCTGCATCTTCCCCAGTATTCAATGTTGTGATGCATCCAGTAGGTTTTCTTTGAGGCTAACTGTAACTTTCCTGTCTCTGCTAAAGAAAAGCGGAGAGAACAAGCTGTTGCCCACACCTTGTCTCATATTGGGGATGATCTTTGTTTTACACCTCATCATATGTTGTATATCAACAAAAAAAAAATGAAGTTCTTGTCTTTTTTAGCTGAGCACCTTCTTCCACAGGCTTTCTGTGTTCCTTTTCATGCAAAATCAAATGTGTTATCTCGTGGGTTTCTTTCAGCATTGGCTCTCTTTATTCTATCTGTACAATTCAAAATCAAACAGAGCCAAAAAAATAAAATGTGAAAGTGAAACAAAAAAAAAAACACCAAAGGGTTTATTGTGAAATTCACCTCAGGTAACTCAAAAACTACAACTTGAAATGTTCAAATTGGCGAAAAAAATATTGTCAAGATTGGTAAACTGTTATTCATACTATACAACATAGCTGAATGTTACAATATAAATTATATAAAGCACAGCCTATTAGAATGAGAAATGGAGTATTCCACATTGTTCACATGATAGTGCTATTGCACTCGTTTTGTTATACTGCACAAGTATAAACTTGTAATAAAGCAGTAACTAAATGAACAAGAGCGTGACATTAAGTTTGAGTCATTTATACCCATTTGTTCAAAAAGTTCAAATATGAAGCATGTATAAAGAATGTACAGAAATTTAACAGTTTGGTTTTGTGATGGCCTGGGATGGGGGAACAAGATCCTGTTAAACCTGGTTGTTCTGAACTGCTGTAACGTTTTCCACAGGATAGAAGTTAAACAAACCATATGCAGTGCGAGTGAAATTTTTTTATGATCTTGGTAGATCTGTTCTGGCAACAGGGAGTTCTTGGAACAGATGGAGGTTAAGCCCAGATGATTTTATGTGCTACATACTACTCTTGGTAGTATGTAGTTCAGTGGCAGTTCCACTACATACTACTCTTGGTAGTATGTAGTGGAACTGCCACTGAACTGAGATGCTGCAGTTCAGTGTAGAAAGTTCAGCAGATGGACGAGTTTCTCTTTTAAGCCTTTAGAGCTGGTATACAATTAAATTATAAAAAGATGTTTTCTATGTGGAAACAAAATAAAAATGATTTTTTTTCCAACTTATATGGTTTTTCTATTAAAAACACCAAAAAAACAGAAAATGAAACCTCCCATATTGAATCCAGTTTGGAGATAACTGGATGTACAGTTTAGATTTACGTAGATCAGATTAAACTTTTTGTAGTTTCCAAATAAGCATTAGTTTAGTGATGATAGTTTTTTTTTTACAACCAAAACAAGTTGCTATCATCAGCAAGAAGTACAGGAAACAAAAACTAATGCATTGGATTAGACCAGGGATGTCAAACTCAGTTTCGTTTTGGGCCGTATCAAAACTCTGAATGTTCTTAAAGGGCCAGAGCTGCCAGAATATATTACAAAACCAATGAAACTGTTGTCAATAAATAGGATTTTATGACTGTTTTTGATGCTCTTGGTAATGAAAAACACAGATTTTGTGGTGTTAATTTAGAAATATTTGTAAGAAATTATGACATCAGCACTAACATGAATGTATTTGTTGAAACTGACTTTTTATTACTTGTTATATTAATCACTATAACTTGATACCACATAAGGCTGAGACAGCAGTCAGTTAAACCCAACGGTTTTTACCTATTTTGAGAAAAAATTGTGGTAAAACGTTGGGATCTGTTGATTTTGTGTGAATTTTGAGGATTTGTGAAATACTGGAGGGACTTGTTGATGATGATCTGGCCCCCAGGCCTTGAGTTTGACATGTGTGAATTAGACAAATCAGTTTTATATTCAAGAAATAAGTGTTCCCAAAATGGAACTTTGTTGGATCCCAGGACTTACAAGAACTTGTTGATCAGGATAATTGCCAGAATATTCTTCTGCAGAAGGTGAGAGTTTCAGTAAAATTTTGTGATTTACCATAATGAATGCCTTTTTCTTCCCCACAATGAACTAGAGCTCAATTTGCAGATTGTATGATTAATGGCTGACATATCAACAATTTTACAGGCAATCAAGGATTTTTGCAGCTTTTCTAGACTTTCCAGGGGCCTCTAGGCTGTTCTTTGGTTAATGCATTCTTTATCCTACCAATTAGCTTACATGCTTAGTTGTGCCATACTTTCATTTTCCAATGACTGCACTGTGCTTTTAGCCTGGGGACACAGTTTTACAACTTCTCCACAACTTTCACAACCTCTCTGCTCTATTCCTTGATCTTCATGATGTCCTTTGTTCATTAATATTCTCCTGAGGTCTTCACACAACAGCTGCTTATACTGAAGATTCATTACACACAGGTGGACTATATATCGATTACTTAACTTCTGAATGCAAAAGTTTTAAATAGGAGAAAATCAGATTAAAGAGTAGATAGAGAGGATGAAGTAGATATAAAACAGATGAAGACCTTACGGATTTTTACTTGTAAAGACTTTGGAAAGCCATGTAATGCAGCCATTCCTACATAATTATGCATTTGTCTCTGTTGGTTTCTGACATAATATCCAAAAATGTATGAATGTTTATTCTGATATTATTTCCACTTACACTCCTTTTCACTTTCTTCCAGCTCAGCTGTGTGAGGTGTGACCGAGTTTAGTCCTCTCTAGTCTAATGACCAAAACATGATTGAAGATTGTTTAATTTTCAATTTTCAAGTTTTTTTGGTTAAAACATGGCAGAATTAGCCATGTTTGGCATAATATGTATAAAATGTATTAGTGCCTATCATTAAGGCAATGGTCTTCTTCAGAATCCTCATTACTGACTCATAAGAAGCCTTTATTTTTTTCTCAAACATGCACACACTCAAGCTCTATTATCTAGACTCTACAACAGCAGATGGGTTGGCCTTCCTGGGAGTGATTGGTTAGCTGTGCAGGGTTTAGAGGCATGTGTGTGCTTGTATGGGTATGTGGCATTGTTTCCTAGAGACATTATCCCACACTCCTGCGCTGCGGGACAGAGGAAAGGCAGGCAGATGGCTGCATTCAGGTCCACCACAGGTCAACATATGGGCCATAGAGACAAAGTTTGTGTTTGTGTGTCTTTGAGCCGGAGCATCCCGCCATGCATGAGTGGAAAAAGTTGAATGAAATAAGAAAGGGAAAAAAAGGTAAGGGTGGGGGAAGTTGAAAACTGGTGAGAAAAGAGTTGTGGGAGAGTTTGAGAGGAAGAAACTTTGTGTCTTCCCATGAGATAATGCAAATTGAGCCGAGCAATATGGGTGTATGAGGACTTGTTAGTGCTACCACGCATTTTATTAGTTCCGACAGGGGCTCATTTTCATTTCCCAAACTCAAACAGTTGCCACAGAGATTTTCTTTATCGTTGTTCCAGCTAATCCCAACTAATATGATTTAAAGCAAACAAAAAATAAGGTAGGTGCACAAAAGCACGATAATCTGTTGTTATCCCATTACCATCTTGCTGATATTAAGAATTTTGCAGTTCAGTCATTTCAATGTTCCAGGACTTAAAAATATATATATAATAATAATAATAAATAAATAAATAATAATTATTATAAAAAACTGTAGTAATCTGGTTGCATAAATGTACCCACCCTTAAAGTAATGCTTAGCATTCACACTTCTGTTGGTAGAAAGTGTGAATGCTTCCTACCACAGAAGCATTCTTTGGTAGGATGATGCGTCATCCCTGCTTGACGCTGACATCAGCTTTCTAACAGTCACCTGGACGATTAGTTTTTTGTTTGTTTTTCTCAGAGCTTATTTGTGTCTGGAGCTGGTAATTATTTCACACTTTAACAGAACCCCAGTTCCTTCTGAAGAAAAGGAATCATGACGTCGTAACCAATATGGTTCACTGAGGGTAGAGTGTGTTTTTGGCAATGTTCACAGTCGATGGTGGTGACACTAGTGGCAGTTTATCCTAATTTGAGTGATAACCAAAATTCCCACAAGGTTTTGGGAGGCTTTAACAAGATCTGGATGTTTTTGTTTGAAATGCAAGACTGTATTCTTTGGCCCAGATGTATGGGGAATATTGGAGTTTGTGTACTTCTTTTGTATCACTGTTAATTGATGGCAGGTGTTAACTATAAAAGTCTGATTGCTGACCATGATTTAAATAGTTGATTTAGCAAACTAGTAGTTTCAGGGGGCAATCACTTATGCAACCAGGACTTTTCTGTGTGTCCCACTTTTTCTTGCTTCTTGAAAAGTGAAGGACTCAGAGAAGCAATCACAATTGATCAAACAAGAGATTTAAGGAACTTCAAGAGAATCCATGAAGAGAAACCTCTACTCAAACCTCTACTGGATTTAAAGGGTTCAAGAAGACTTGAACTAAAGATTTGTTACCCATAATACAGTCAAGAAAACCCTAATCTTTTAAGGGGAGATATACGTGGTCCTTGTTGTCAGAAATAAACAGATGATTCAGTCTGGACAGCATATTTCTTTGTACTTGTCTGGTGAACTTTAGTTACAGAAACATGAACGGTTCTGAGCGCAGCCCTTGAGACTCCTACGTTCAGGCCCCCTCTGTTCAGGCTCCTTTCTGAGTCTATTGGGCGACACAAGGGAGGGGAGCAAAGACGTGCAGGAAAAGGAGACAAAATGTCCCTGCTGAGCCGCAACTATTGTCCCTCAGTTTCACTGGAAGAATCAGTCTTCATATAACCCTACTTCTCAGCAGAGGAATTTGTTTGGGGGTGAAAGGAAACACTGCCTGAAGACCACTATTACACCTTTGTCATCATTTTCTGTTTCCTTCTCCTAACTCTCTGCTTCCAGAACCTCCAATGAAAGTCTCTTTTCTTCCTTTCTTCTCCCTACAGCCTCTTTCCAGGCTCTCCATTTTCTCCATCTATTTTTTGTTTTTGCCCACTCTCCTAATCTCCTCCTCCACCAACTTTCTAAAACTCTACCCCCTCTCATTCTCTAATCCCTCCTCCTGATTATTTTCCTCCTCTCAAGAGAGGATTTGGGCTGTTTAATGGGTTGCAACGAACAGAAAAAGACTGAGCTCAGCTGCATAGGAATACAGACAACTAACTGAGATTCCTAGTCTGTTTTTCCTCCTCCTCCTCTGTTTTCCTATGGTTGAGTAAAAGTTTCATAAGGCTTACACTGTGCAGATTTACAAGTGAAAAACAACTATTTATGGTATATTCAGCAATTTTCTTTAACTTCTCTTGAAAGCTTTAGCTGGCTCAAGCACCCTTGTTTCTGAGACTTTCTAACAGGGGAACACAACACAGCAATGAGAGCAATTTGAGACAATAGCATTGAGAATAAAGAGGTAGTCAAGCAATAAAATCTTTATCATCCACACGTACAATTAAAAAGTATGAATCGAATGAAACAAGGCTTAAAATATTCTCAATTCACAAGATCATCTGTAAAACCTTGAATCGTGTATTGCCCATCTTACAGAAAATAAACCTATCAAGCAAAATGGTATTTTATGAGTTATTACAATAAAGAGCACATTATTCTTTACTGAAACTGGACATTTTTAAGTATGCGTCCCATATGTGTCTTTCTCCCTGGAACCAAAACAAATCTCCTTTGGGGAACGTTTATGTTGCTGATGGAAAACCTGACAAGAGCACAACTGGTGTTACTTTCCTTTAACTAAAAACTAACAAACTGTTATTGTCAGCAAACATATGATTAAAAAATAGGTATACAAGTATTTGTGTAAAGTAAAACTGAGACGCGAGTAAATAATCCCTCAAACCTATAATGATGGCGTAATGTGTCTCCATCTGGTGGCTGAAAGAGGCTACTGCTTTCAATAGATGGTTTGAATGTAGTTCCTCTACCAAACATGACAAGATTTTTATGTAGTGTAACATTGTTTATTACATCACAGTTTTATTAAGTGTATACAGAGAAGTCTTGTTTTAAGACCCTATGACTGAACAGAGGACAAACACATCATTATTGAACATAACGCAGTTCAAGAAAGAATTTTACAAACATGAGAAAACATATAATCAGGTCAGCATTCTAAATCTAGTATTTGGTAGAAATAGTACTTGTATAATCATTTTAGAAGATCAGGGTCATCCCCAAACAAGATCTGATTCTAATTATACATTTTAATGCACGCTTGACTTGGGAACACAAGATCTAAATCTTTTTAAACCCTGTGCCAGAAACATAAATCCAAATTACTACCAATTGGTTGTAGAGAGGCAAAAACACCAGACAAAGATGCACTTCTCCCATGTGTATTTTTTATACCTGTTCTGTTCACAAACTTTACGATCACTGGCCGCATACACCAACAGCAACCAACATTTAGCAAACAATTTCCTGTTTAAGCTTCATTGGAAATTCAAGTGATGTCCTAAACTTGGATCAAGTTTACTTTAACTTTGACAATCAAGGAACAAAATGTAGGAGCAATTTCTGACACACTAGTTATGAAATTGGCTTTATTTTTTAGTTTGTTTTTTCACCACATCTGCTGATAAGCAACTCTTTACATTTAGTATTTAGGTCAAGCAGTTTTGTTCCCAAGCAAGTAGTTAGTTCATTGAAGCAACCTTCTACAAATTATGAATGTTTAGACAGATTTAGTCAGAAGTTTACACTGGATAAATTGTTCTAACGTTTAGCTGATCAATCAGTGCCAGCCTCCCCCAAAAATACTTTAAGAACTGATAACTTTTTATATTACACATTTTAAATGGACAAGCATTTCAAAAATTAAAAAAGAGAAGAAAAATGCACAAAACCAAAAGTGAACTAAAGAGTCTCCAAAGTGGGTTGTTGAAGTCCAAACAATGTTTTGGAGGATCTGAGTTCACCCATCCATCACCCACTTGACCCATTTGTGATCATGTATTTCAATGTCTGGTATGATCAGTGGAAATACAGGTACATTCCTCCCAACTCGTTGGCACCATTTATGTGTACCGGGGTAACCAAGGCAACCGCATCACAGCTTCTGGATGACCACCTGAAACTTACCTAGGAGAACAAGAGGCAAAACAGGGAACTGTTATTATAATCTACACAAAAGTAAAGTAACAAAAATGGTCAGCACAGTTAATGAGATGATCTGGGCTTACTGATCAGTCAGAGCACATTTATCTTGTAGCAGTAGTTATTTCTTTGAGTCTGAGTCTCATCAGTCAGGCCTATTAAAGTAGCTCTCCATTGAGACTTTTTAGGGGACAATGATTGGTTAATGACTCTTGTTCCAAAATGCACTAGTTGATCTTAGCAAAACATCAGATATGGTTGACCTTAAGGTTTCATTGAAAAAGGCTGCACATTCTGGCTATTAGGACTGTACAATAAATCTCAAATATGTTGCAATATTCACATCACAAAGATCTATTTGGAATGCAATAATATTTTTCAAGTATTATGAAGTTGCGTTTTCACACTAAAGTAATAACACTGCTGCTGTTAGAGTCGGACAGGAACAGAGTCTGATACTGCAAATTAATGACGTTGTCCAAAATGCTAAAGGTCACAGAGTGATGGAAGCACAAATGAGAAGAGGAGGGAAGAAGAAAATTGGAATATGGCAACTGATATTTTCATCACCAATATTATCACCAGCTCAAACTTTTCTAACATTGTGAAGCCCTTTCAGACAAAAAACACAACATTCACAAAAACGGATAAAAAAATGTCACTTTTTTTCTCAAATTGCACAGTTAGAGGAAAAAAAAAACACTGTCAGTTTTTTTCCCCAATATAAGGCAATAGTGCTGCCTGTTATCTCAGAGTACATCTCTTAAATCAATTTTCATAACCTGTGATGTTCCACAAGGTTCAGTTGTGGGCAAATTAATATAATTTTTTTACATCATTTTATTAGATAGCACTATACAAAGTGATCAGACAGCCATGTATCAGATGACGAAGCCCACCTGGTGAACAGGCTGTCCACCCTAGTCCATCATTAATCAGGCTTTTATCCAGAGGTGTCATGTAACTTGATATAATTAGAACCATTACCTCAACAAAAAATAACTCATGAGCAATTTAGTTGCTTGTGAGTTTTAGTTACTGTAGCTAACCAATTTAGTTACTGTTTGGAATCTGTGAAAATATTATACCTTAGTCCTGCACAGAGGAATAGAAGTGATATATTGGACACTTACATGAAGGCATGATGGAGACCTCAGCTGTCACCACACTCTCCAGCCCAAGGTTAGACAGAGCTCCTCTCACCACACCGCAAGAAAAAGCAAGATACTGGGAAAAAGAATAGATTGATCAGCTACAGCTTAGCTAAAACAAACTGATTTCATAAGCTGTGTGTCATAAACATTGTATCTGCCCGTTTATGTTAGATTTAAAGTTAACAGCAGTGTACTTGAGTGTTCAAGGTGATAATTCTGTACCTTGGGGGCCTGATCCAGATACTGTTTCCCACCGGAAAACTGAGTCAGTAAAGTAAACTTGTTGTCCTGTAGAACATAGGTCCCCTGTGGTGCAAAATACATGGTTAGACTGTGCTTCATTTTATTCTGGACATTCACATTTGCTAATGCTCTTCTGAAACACACATTTCTAGAATTGTTATCAATTCCCTGAGTAGTTTTTTAAAAAAAACCTATTTTAAAAGAAGGACTTTACAGACTTTTGGTTTTAGTTCAAATGGTGTTTGTCATTTATAGGAGCCTTGGGCAGAATTGGAGGCTTTGCTTTCTGTACAAAGCAGTGTCTGGTTTGACACAATCTTCAGCACCATAAAAAAAAAAAGTTAATTTAATCATTGCTGTTCTTTTTGAACTAGATTTTTTTTCAATAATATTTTACCTGATGGTTTGTCCTGAGGTTATCCACTTGTCTCCTGAAGACCTTCGTCCAGAAGTCTTTACAAATAAACTTCATAATATCCAACTCATCCTTAAAGCTGGGGGTGTCCCGTGTCAGTCTGCAAGCAAACATCAAATCATATACATATTAGAAGGGAGATCAGTTTTCGGATATGCATCGACTGTTAAATATTCCTTATTATGAACATCACCTACCTCTCAATGAGACCTTGTCCCACCCTGAAGCCCATCGCTTCTAAGAGAGAAATACATGCCGCTCTGTCCTTGGGTGCAATAATATGTAGAGTGAATTTGTTAAAAAATGCAACAAAATATCTTGTAATGTGGTATTGTAAATGCTACACAGAATTAAGAGGGGAGAGAACACAGACTAAGCAATTACTTAGTATGTATTAGTATCCAACATGCCCCAAAGTAATTTAAGGATCATATTTTTTGTGTTTTGCTAACTTTGCAGCTTTAAATTTTATGTAAGAGTTTTTATTTTTGTATATAATCAATGGATTAGGGATACGCAATTGCTTAAAGCTTTCTCTATGTCAGAAAAAAACAATTTGACTCAAGCTTATAAATAAACAGACCTTGTTGTCCAGCTCTCCTTTACTCGACTGCTGTTCGTTGAAAATGTGCGAAACAATCTCCATATGGAGAAACTCAAACAAGGAGTCGTCTGCCATTCTGTGAAAATACTCAAAATTAACATAAAGCTCTCTGAAAGGATGTGACATCAAGAAAATCAGATGTAAACATTAAAATCCTGTTTATCTGTTTAGCACTAGCTAGCTAGAATTCGTTAGCAACCGGTAATGAAATATTTCTTAGCATAACTGAATAGGCTATACAAAAACGTAGTAGAGAAAAAAAAACAATAGAAAGATCACTTATAAAAATTAACCACCATAAATATCGCATTAGATTCAAATTTTCACTACATTAGCTTACTTGTCAAACCTCCCGTACTCCGCTAGCCTACTTCTGCTTCTCAGGTTGCACTCGATATATCCGCCAGGGCATCCCGTGAAAAGTATGCAGGCGAGGTTAAATGTATTTTAATTAATTTATAGGGATTATCAACAGGAGAAGAACCCTGTTTATGCTACTGAAGACTAGGTAAGAAGTAAAAAATAATCTAGTGATTGAATAGCCTCCCTGATACCAAATAAACAGCAGGTATACATCCACATGTAGCTTCCGAGTACGCCGGCGTCATACACAAACCTCTGTAACATTTCAGGGAACCAATCAAAACACAAAGCGTATTTCATGCGCTTCCCGTCTCCGATTTGATTGGATCTTAGAAAGCAAGCTACTTCCTCGCTCATGTGATTTGTTTTCGACAGGAAAGGTTGGACATTTTCTGAATTTGATTCTGTTCATATACCCATTGTGTAATGCAAACACCCCATTCTTTACATTTACAATGTAGTGACGATTTCAAATTGAGTAGTTTTGCCGCTCATCCAGTGTTGTTTTGTTGCGTCTCCAGCCATGTCCAGCAGCAGATACCCGATAGTGGTGCAGGGGGAAGCGTCTGAAACGGACTCCGATGATGAAGTCTACATCACTTCTCTGACTTCTCACCAAACTGCCGCAGGAGGAGCCAAGGTTAGCAAATAGAAATACCAATAAACTTTGATCATATTTTTCTTAATGCGCTTTTGGACGCTGTCAGGTTCCTGGGGAAGCCTCGGAGACGGACAGTGAAGATGACCCACAGCAGGCGGTCAGATCCTCTGTCATGGCTCAGGAGAGTGCTCAGATACTCAAGAGAGAGCTGCCCCCTCTTATTGTGGTCCGAGACAACCCCGATGTGCAGTCCATAGTAGAAGACAGGCCGAGCCCTTCACACAAGCCTTATGGTGAGGACACATACAGTACATACAGTACATCCACAGCTCTGTTTTGATGCACAGAGGCAACAAAACAAAACCACCAATCTAATCCCTGTTTTGTTGCTGGCTGTGTGTGAACAGTGTTAGGAAAACATGCCATTGTGAAATAATGTAATAGTCTTAAGCTTTGTGCATCTCTGTAATTCATCTAACATTAAAAACATTAAAAAGCCTGATGACATTTGCTTTAGTCTTGTAATAAAGATGGACCCAGACACTGTCTCCTTCACTGAATCTAAGAGGAGTATATGATAAGTTTCCTGTCTGATATTTAAAAATGTATTACACAATGTGGTGTAATGGCACTGATCCAGAACTTTAGTGGGGAATTTACTGAAGAAGGCAAAATCATTTTTACAGATACCACCATGTCAGTGGCATTGTAGGGGGAAGGACAACTTAAAAAGACATAAATATCAGATTAATTTCATAGAACTTTATTTGTAACAAATACATATTTTTATGTCATCAACCTAACCATATCACACAGGGTTTTTATCCACTAAAATTTCTTGTTTGGTTGTTTTTATCTACTAGGCAGTTGTCCAGTTTCAGTCCCTGCTCTGTTTATAACTCTGTTAGCAGGAGATACCCTTCTACAGCAGAAGCTGCTGGAGTCCAACAGCCGGCTGTATACCGATGTGGGGCAGAGGGTCCGACAGGTTTACGGCAGTGCCAGTAAGGAGGTACGCTGTGTTTCAACTTCAACCAATAATTTGTCAATTAATGACTTACTAGTTATCTAAAGTCTTTCTTCTTTATTGCACCACTTCTGGTATAATTTATCTTCTAATTTAGATGAAGAAATTCCACATATAAATAATAAAGTCAAAATTATTCATAACCTTGGCAGCTTCTGATGTAAAATATTTTTGATTTGACTTGGTTTTGATAGGAAATGTGATGGGCATTTCTCAAAAGATAATGAAGCAAAATAAGATGAACATATATAAGAAAAAGAAAAATTAACTTTATGTGTAAAAATGCATCATCAAAAAATATTTATCACTGCAGTAATTACTGGAAAAATCTTTTTTGGCATTATAATATTCAAATCATTATGACCAGCTTTTGCTGACCAGCTTTTTCTGCTTCCACTAGTATTTTAATGAATGTTCTTTAGTGATGAACTCTTAACAGTCTTTGAGGTTCGAAGGGCTCTTTGCCATCACCCTAATCTTTAGCTGAGATCATATTCAAGTCTGTACCTTGACTGGGCCACTCCAAAAACATTAATATTTCTTTCAATCAGAAGAAGTATGCTGGTCAAAATAAAAAGAAAAATTCTCCCAGAGGTAGAAATTATTTTTTTTTAATAAAGTAAAAGTTCTGAAGTGCAATGCTGACATGCATATTAGAGCTGACCGAATTTCTGTGTGCAATCTGTTGCATGCACTCAAATGGTGGGGAGTAAAATAGAGTTAAATTATGTGGTTCCAATCCAACCTGGTTTAATTTCTAGTGGAGTCAAATCCATACAGTAAGAAGTACCTTCTCAGTTTATTGGTTAACTTTGTGTTTGTAAATTAGGTCCACAGTGTGACATCTCAGCTGAATACGTCCCAGAGCGCCATCATCAGTGCTTCCCACAGTATCAGATTAATTCTGGATGATCTGAAGGCCGTGTCCGAGAAGATCGACATTATCACCAGCTGCCAAATACTGCCTGATATTAACATCAACCCTGGTCATTTAACTTCACCTACACCCTAATAAATGCATTGCAACTGACTGAAATTATGACATATTTTCAAACAGCATCATACAAACACATATAGATTTAGTAATTTCAGAGTAAGACACAAAGATGAACAGTATATTATTTTACTTTAGTGGATGCAAACTGTCCCTGCATATAAAAGTAAAAAGTGTTTGTAAGTTGCCTTCTGTTGAATTTAACTGAAAGTGACTGTATGTAGCTTTTTGTTAATAGAAATTTAACCAAACATGTTTTTTTTCTTCCTTTACAGCAAAAAAAAAAAAGAATATATTGTATATTTAAAACCTGAAGGATTCTAAATAAAATGTTAGCATCTGATTTCTGTGAATGCTGTCCAGGTATTTGATTTCTTTTTTTTTTTTGTGGGTTGACTATATCATGTATTTATTTTTGTTGTTTTTCAAAAGGGACTTCTAGGTTAGATGAATATTGTTGCTTAAAAGAAAATCATAAGCCAAAAAAATCAAACAAAATTGATAACCACAAAAAACATCATAATACACAACTTCAGTAAGTGACCAAGACACAGTCTCATAAAGAGTCATTAAAATAAACCTCTGTAGTTCAAATTAATTATTTTGTAAGAAAAGAAACAACACGTGCTGTTGCAAATGCTATTGCATTATTAAATATCACCACAATATAATATCATGTTTATGACTTCTGTCTCTCATGCATTCACAATTCACTAAATACACACTAGATGGCAGTGTGTAGTGTTACAAACCAAATATATTTTAAACTGATGTTTAAGTAAGACACAGTAGATTAAAATGACCAGTCACAATTACAAACATTTGCCGAACAACCAATTAATGCAAGGAAATGTACTGCAACCCATCAGTAGATCCACTTATGCAAGCGTTTCCTTGTACACTTTAAACAGGGGTGTAGATATACACCAACACCACCACCAGCAGGTTGAGAACGGTGCCTACAATACCCACAATCCCAAGTAAATGATCGGGGTCAACTCTGTACCACTCCAATTTTTGGCGCAGACTCTGAGCATCAGTTGCCTGAAATAGAAAGTAGAACATAGATGCACATTTTAAACGTTTTGTAGAATTGATGGCCCCATACAAATAGCGCTCTTTCACCAGAGCCTTGCTGAAGTTGTGCAGTGGAAATGTGAGAAATGTAACAATTGTTTTTCTAACAGATTCTGGGGGTTTCTGAACATTTTTAATATGTCTTTGTATAACTTAGGCTGCATGGCTGCAAATCTAGTTTTTTATAACTTTTGTCAAAAGGTAAAAATTGAATGTCAGTTTTTGACATCATGGCTACCATGACCACCCTAAAAAGTATAATGCTTTACATTTGAGCAATCGGGTAGCAAATCCTCAGCTTAATTCCTCCTTATTCCTTTATTTTCTGAGAATTGTTTTCTAGTTCTCTTCTTCATACTCTGTGTACTTGGTAAAGAACAAGTAGGTAAATATAAGCAGTGATACATGATGTCCACTTTAATGGACATATGATTAACTGGAAATCCCAGCTCATGAAAAATCAATTACAGCAGACAAGGCATGGAAGTTTATTGTGCACTTACGCTAGTTATCCAGTAGATGGCAGTGTGTAGTGTTACAAACCAGAAACCACTGAAACGCCTTTGTATGAGTAAATCATTCACATTCACACATGACCAAGAAAAAGGTTCGGAGTGTAGTGACCTCTAAGAAAACTGTATCCCTCTTCCTCCTCCTCCCACTCATATTTTTGTGATACAAACCATATCTTCTATTTACAGTGATCCATAGCTGATCTTTGGAAACCTTGTCACAACATGAATGACACAGTTTGCGCTCATGTATTTTGTTAATCAAAAAGAAAATTCGGAAAACACAGCTTACATAAAATATTTAGGAATTTAGCAAAATATGGTGATTTTCAACATGCATTGAAAATCACAAAGTCTTGTGTCAGGCATTCATAATTTGATAAAGAAACAACTTTTAGATAAGAGTTCACTCATGTTAGATAACTGTTTCAGACCTGACCTCTGGTTCTGCTTGTCGACTTTCCTCTTCTTTTCAATCTACATTATAATCTAGGCTTCATATTTAGGTAGATGGGCTGTAAAAATGAGTTTAAAAAGAAAAAATCTAAAGTCCTCAAAATATTTTGAAGCTTATATGCACAACAAATCTGAAAACAAACATCCAGAAAACTGCAAAACAGTCAAAACTCTGACTTTTTTCAAAATCTAGATTAAAAACCCATGTGTTTAGAGTTGCTTTTGAAACATAATTATGAAATATTAATCAATAATCTGATGTCTAATGATGGCAAAATGTAATGTTGACTGTGTTCTATGACTTTATATTTTTGTGCTCTTATGATGTAAAGCACTTTGAAATGTCTTGTTGTTGAAAAGTGCTATACAAATAAAATTTGATTTATTGATTGATTGAAAGATGCTTAGAAAACCTGGAGAACAACCAATTCAGACTACTTTAAAAAAGCACAAAAACTCCTGTTACTTGGGGAAATAAAGAATAAATAACTTAGTCTAGCGTGTTTCTGGCCAATTAACTTTAAAGGATAAACATATTATTTGAAACTTTAGTTTTTAGATAATGTACCATAGATCTATCTGAAAACTATCCATGTTAAATGTAACATTCTGAGTTTACCTCAGTAGTGTTCCTCCGTCGTCTATCTTCTCTCTGCACTGCTGTGGGCTCCATGTCTTTGCCTTCAAACCTTTCCAAATTGAAAGTAGTAGAAAGCAAGAGTTCAGCAACTCCCAATAAAATGCGGTCTGATCGTTTATGTAGATTATGATGAACAAGAGTGAGCGCAGCTTTTGTAGCTGTTGGAGTTTAATTCTGTGTTTTCTCTACCCCAGGCTGAAGAGACTCACAGGTCTGTGATAAATGAGGGTTATGAAGGGATGCAGGTCTGTCTGATTGTGCAGCAAACTGCACAGAGTGCCGTTCAGTGCAAAGGGACTCCTCAGCTGTCCTCCAAAGGCTTTGGCATAAAGTCACATTAAAGTTGGCTCATAAATGCCTGTGTGCATCTTGTCCAGTGGGAGTGTTGTAGAAGAGGATCAAAAGGCCTCCACTGTTTCAGGGACTCTTCTGGATGTGTGTACATATGTTTAATTACTGCTAAAGAATAAGGTGAGCCAAGATTATTTTATGTCAATAAAACCTCTTGAGTCACTGCTTTGTAAAACTACTGCAATCACAGTCTCAACAGGTTTGCAGCGTTTTTCTTCTGAAATAGTTCAAGTTCAGTCAAATTGGTTGGAGAGATTTTCTGAATATCAGTTTTTCAATCAGAATCCACATAAATATAATAAGACATGCAGGATTCAAAAGTAACCATCCATTTTAAAATAAAGTTTACAGGGAAATAATCATCTCTTTCCTCGTGTTTTTTTTAAATCTCACTCTGATGTGTGTGATAATGTGTGTGTAACTATCCGTCAGTTCCAGCTGTGCTGATTGAGCTTCAGGCTTTCACGGCTTTTTGAGAGACTAAGAAGAAAAAGAGCAAAAGTAAGTCAATAACTGACAGAGAAAAATAACACACTGCAAGTTTTTCACCCAATAGATGTGAAACATGCGACTCTTACCTGAAATTTAGATTTAATTGAAACCTGCAGAGGTAAATAAATGCTTTTTAATCTTGGTGCAATCTTATGTAACTAAAATCCATCTTCTAAATTCAAATCGATACACAAATTTTTGCAGTTTTAATATGATCATTTAAAATAAATGTTTAAAATAACTGAATAAAGTGAAATAAATACATTTAGTTTCCAAATAAGTGTACTATAACTCAATATTTCTCAAATTCAATAATTCTTATTTCAAGCATAGAATATGCAAAAACAGACCAAACACTGACGAGCCCAGGCAAACAGAGAAACCCCTGTAAACAGAGAAACATAATCAGACTCTATTCCTCCTCAGAAATCTTGTTGGACTGCCTGGACACTGAAAACAGCATAATTGCTTTTTTGACTGGAAGCTATTTTTTTTTTAATTCAGTAATCAGAAAGTTGCAGTTTAATTGCTGTACAGCATGCTCTTCATTTATTGCTACTCCTGGTAAAGTTGTGTAAGAAACATTGATATAAATTAATCTTTTATTAAAGTAGCATACTCTCATACTGAAAAGAAATTACTTTCACTCTCTACCAATGAGCTTTAGAGATTTGCTTTTACTTCCCTCACTGCATGTTGTGTCAAGACTAATTTGGGACTTTGCCGGTCCATGTTTGCTCCAGTTTTTTAAAACTCTTTAATTAATGCTCTGACTACAGATATGGGAAAGTTTAGACGGATTTCTTGCAGCCATCTTCTTACTTGCCAAGATCACGATACCTGCACCTTACTTGATGAGCGGCTAAGAAAAACATAACCTCTGTGGCACAGCATATTTAAATTTCAAAGAAAAACAAAATCATAGTATTTAATGTTCATGGACGTTCTGATTAGAGATGGGATATTCTTCAGTTGTTTCCGAATTTATTGGAAACCTGTTTAACAACCAGGTTGCAGAGTTCAGATGCTCATACAAACTCCTTTCCTTGTCCTTTAAGAGTGATGGAGAACATGCTGGAACAGGCCTGGTTTCTGCTTAAATTACATCTCATCCTCATTAGCACTAATAACCAAGTCAGCATCACTACTGAACATTGTGTTTATGTTTTAAATCAGGTACGCTGAACAATTATGTTTCTTTGGTCAGTTTTTTGTTGTTTTTTTTTTTTTATTCAAATGTAAGTTAAGAGTAAACTACTACAGCAGAAAGTTCAGCCTTCTCAAAGTTAGTAATATGAACAAAGAAAGGGTCGGTTCGTTCCTTTAAGGCTGGATGCACTTCCGGGGTAAATTCTCACGCTCAACAGGCAAGTAGGACATAATATCTTACCGTTTATAAAGAACATCTTCTCTTGTTCTGTTGACAGTGGCTTTAGGCTCACATATAAGGGATGGGGTTCATGCTTGAAATGGCAATCTAACCAAAGTCTAAAATAGTAACAGAGCAAACAATTCACCAGGGCACAGAAGAGGGAACATGAATGTTTGCGGTACATTGCGGAGGCTAGCGCTGAGCAGACATGGAGGACATTAGGTTGTCAAATCAGACTGGATTATGAACTTTAGCAGGATTCAGGTCCTTTCTTAATAGCCTACTATGATGCGTATAGGTCTGTGTGTGTTTGTGGTGCTCAGAGGGCAGTCTCCATATTAGCCAGGTCAGTGGGTCTCTCATGGGAAGCCGCAGGACACATTGTTAGTTTATATGGCTGGCTGAACATGGCTGCACACAACAAATCAGGTTTGCCAAAGCAACTGCTTCAAGCTAAGCCTCCACTTTGGGTGATAATCTTGTTTTCTGTTGTATTCAAGACAGCTTAGGTAAAACAAGGGATTAACAAACCAGAGCAACAGGGAAGTAGGGATCAACCTGGATGAGTTAAGGGAACATTAAAAAAAAAAAAAAAAAATCAAAACAACGGATTTTTGATGTTTGTCGACAATGTCGACTCGACATCCCTTCTGCTTTAACCCAGCATAGGTCTCTTGCAGCATATCTGTCACTTGATCACAGACCTTCAGTTTCTTGCTTTTAAACAGCTAAATATGTAAAATGGCCCTTTATATGTTCTCTAACTGAGCAGCTGTTCTCCTGCAGCGCTGTGCGGTGTATGTAAAGAGGTGTGGAGACCGCTCCTCTACACCTTTTTACGTACACCGCTGCTGCTCTATCTAATTATCTAGTTTGCTAGCACATATTCTGTGATGGACTATATTTCAAAGGAAAAAGGAGCTTTGCTTTGACAATCTAAGTGATGAAATGCCTCTGCACGGCTCCCCAGCAGAGAAAATAATCGGTTTCAGTCAGTTCTCCCTCAAGGAGATTCAAAATCCCTTCATGCAAAATTCATCTCGTGTTGAAAATGTTCATCTGGTGGCCCTGGATGGTATCACCGTCATATCAAATAAAGATCAGGCAAATTGAAAGTTTTAATTCCAATGTCTCCATTTTACATGGGTTAAAGTTTCTTATCAATGTGTCAGTATTATTAAAAAATAAATAAATAAATAAATAAATAAATAAATGCAAAATAAAAGGCAAACTTCATAAAAAGACAAACCAAACAACAAAAACCTTTAACAGAACCTTTAGCACGTCAATATTATTCTCTGTTTATATCTTCGTACACCTGCTTATAAATATTTATATCATGTAAAGCACACTGTCACATGTTTTGTACATGTGACAGTGCAATGACAATAAAGTTGAATTCTATTCTATTCTATTCTATTCTATTCTATTCTATTCTATTCTATTCTGTGAACTATAAGAACAGATGTATAGATTGCCATGAATAAAGTTTTGGCACAGTTTTATTCAGAAAAGAAAAAAATGACTGTAAGAGCTTGGCAGCTCCAAACAGGAAAATTATCCTCTTTTTGACATTTGAGACAGACCTGAATCCTCTCGGCTTTTGGTTAGTTGGTTTAAGCCATGCAGCCAATCGTCTGCCTTCAGTTTTGGTTTGGTTTCCTCTCTCAAATTGGCAGTCCTCTGTTTCATTCCACTCATCTCTCTATTTTCACATTTTGGAAAGTCATCGTTGAAAAGAGCAGTGGTAGCTTTTGATTTGACTTCATGCCCAGAAGCATGCGGTGATGGTTTTCAAGTAATTATTTGCATATGTTATATTGATTAGAGGGCTGCCTTAATTCCACTTTGTTGTGGTACTAGTAACAGATGGAATATGTAATTGTAATAAAATTTCCAAACTGGACTTATTGCACATGTGATGTCCAGTCATGATGCCTTCCTGAAATTGACTGAGCTCCTGAGAATGTCCCATTCTGTCACAAGTAGGGCAGCAGCAGTCTCTATGCTCAGCAGTTGGATTTTAAAAATACAAAAGCTTACAAGATTTTACTTTCACAAAATACCTTGTATAATTTGCACAGTAAAACATTAATGTGCATTGATCAAGAGGCTCAGGGGAACTTAGAGAGAGATCATAAACAGCCATTGGGGGCTCAGTGTTTACAGATTAAAACAGCTGTGGGGGGTGTCATTGTTTTTGTAAAAGGATTCAGCACTCTTTCTTCACATTTGCCATGGCAATCTCTCTCCACTGATTCCTTCACAACTATATAGAGCTCACAGATGGGGTTCTATGTGCAGGGTTTTTCTACACAGACAAGAGATGATCTAGGTTCTGATCTAAACTTCCAGAGATGAAAGAGTTAATGCCATAAGTGATGAAACTGTTTTTATTGTGGCACATGTCATACTGTGTGAGTGTGGGTGGAAGAGATGTATGACTGCAGTCTCCAGAGGAATTATTGGAGGGCCTGAAGGTGTTTTGTCTGGAGCTTGCTTGTGATAGAATGGAGGAAATCAGAGGCCATGCCATAGGAATGTGCTTACGAGTTGTTACAGAGTTTAATTATCTTAAAACAAATTAAACTGGAGTCTGTTTCATCTAGAACCTCCAGGACACCGGCACCCAGTCAGTTTAGACTCTGATACTCAAATTACAAGAAAGTCCAAATCCAGTCTTACCTCTTTGAGATGGAAGCTCAAATTAAGTCTCCATGGAAAAGGAGAACACGCAAACTCCGTGCAGAAAGACCCCAGGTCAGGATTCAAACCCAGGCACTTCATATTGTCGACTTCTTTAAAAAATAGGATTTGGAGGGTTTTCTTATCCTCATTCTGAGAGAACATGATCCTGGAGGCAAGCTAAGTTTATTTTGTTCTAACAAAACAACCAGAAGCCATTTAATGTTAAACAGATTTTACGATTAACAACTGCGAATAAATAAAGCTCACACTTTTGCAGAAGAATATGCATGTCTGTCAGAGCTGAGGTTTCTAGCTGTCATACAGGAGAGAAACCTTCTCAGGCCGCACGTCTGAGAAAGTTGAGGTCCTTTCTCAGAGGACAGCAGCTGAGAAAGCCCGGTCTGCCACACACCAGACTTCAATAAGTGGCTGATTTACAGGCTTCTGCAGCACTTGATGGCACGATGGCCATCTGGAACAGAGACACATTTAAAATATGCAGCGTAGTTCTTCTTGAGGACCGGAATTGCTCTAAGCCAAGACTCTAGAGTAAGTCAAGTTATAAGTCTTTGGTTTTGCAACACAACTCCGACTCTTAAACCAAAGTCACGATCTCTACCACTTACCAAACAGTGTAACACTGATTAGTAGCACACAGGGAGAAGTTAATTGATTCATTGTGTCCATCTGTGGGTGGTGTGAAATAACATCAACAGGCTTAAAAAGACAACTTACATATAAGTGTAAAGAGCAGCATACTGCACTGCTTGAGCAGTTGAAAAAGTCGACATCCTGTTAGATTTTAAAAGGTTTTGGTGTCACTGAGCATTGAATTCATAGTTTATCATTCATACTCAAGTTGTCACAATAACTGAATATTATCAGGAAACAGCCAACAACAAAATGAAATGACTATAAATTAGATGTATTGAAACAGGCTGTTTTGACAGAATAATTTTTATTTGTATGGACATCTCTGTAACTATACATGTACATATTTACACCTTTACATATGAAAGTACATCAAATCTCAAAACATGTGTTCTTTGTCAGCTTGGTCAAAAAACAGCATCATGTTGTCAAGTCATCTGATAAATTCTCCTTTTTGCTGATAAATTAGTTTTTATCACTTGCTCACGAAGGCAAACGTGAACAATCGGGTAGTTATTGCAGACATCTTTCATTTTTGCTTTACCAGAAAAACACTTTAAAAATCGGATAATTATATAAAACTTTGGCAAATGGATAATGGCATCTACCTCTGATTTTTTTGTCCATTTCTAATAAACTAATAAAATAGTTTGCATTTAAATGAAAAATGAGAAATTGTCATGCATATCAAGGCTTTTCCTCTGGGTGGAGATGTGAGGCTGAATGCAGAAAATAGTATTTACTTTAAAAAGGAATCTGTTATGGCCAAATTTTTCCCACCAGGCACTTGTTTTTTTTGTTGTTTTTTTTTTTGTGTTTGTTTTTTTGCCAGATTTCAACATTAATGAATATTATACAACTTGGTTGTCTAAATTTGCTCATGCAGTCAGTGTCAAAATGTTTGAAAATCAAAATCATGTCATGCATCAAGAGAAGGCTTGCTTAATTTGGTTACATCCTTTTTACTTTTAGACTTCTTTCTAGGTTTTCTGGTAAAATTCAGGTACATAAGAAAAAGGATTCATGCATAGTAAAAAAAAAATAGTGACAAGTGAGGATTTTAGTTGATAAAAAAAGAAACCCATGCTGTGTGTGTGCGTGTGTGTGTGTGTGTGCACATGGTGTCTGTGTATTTGGGCAGCAGATGGTCAGGATTCACCCTCAGGGCTCTCTCCTCTTATTGGTCCACAGAGCACACATTGAAACTGGTCCCGAGGGAAAACTTGAACTGCATTTTGATACAGTTTGGACGCAGCCATGGTAATAGATCAGCTTCTAAAAGCGATCAATATGCCGATATTTATGCATTATTAGTCAACACTATAAAGGTGCAACGATTCTTTTTTACTGCATAATCTTTTGGAGTGGAGTGCTTTACTTTGTTACATACTGTATGTCAGTTTTGACCTGAATTTTCCATCTCTTTTGATAATTCAAGAACTGAATTATCAAAAGTGCTCAAGGTGACACATGTAAAACTTAAATCCATATTGTAAAGCCATCTCAACATAAACATATCTATATGTGTCATTTCTGAGGACTGATTTCAAAGCATTATAATGTTTAGTTTCCTAATCAGCAGTTTATATCCACATCATCAGCATGAATGTTATGCTAATTTTGCAGATTTTTCTGAAATATTATTTTCTGTATGTTATTTCAATAGGAAACAATTTTTTCAAAGGATTAACAGCTCAAGTCTGACTTTGGCTGTTTGACGTTCAATAATCCACATTGAGTTGAAATTATACATAGAAGTTTAAATGTTTCTTTGTACACCCACCCTAATATTTGGATAAATGTCCAGCAGTATGTTGCAGAGCAATATACTACTTTTTTTTGGTATTCTGAAACAATTGTCTGCCATAATTCTGGTTATTTGAGCATTTAACTTTGAAAAAGAATTTGAATAAATCGTTTTCTTTCCTAGTTTTCTTTGAACATAGCCCACAAACTGTTAACAGCGTTCATACTGGGCACTTCAAAATGATTAATGTTGGCTGGCTTTAACAATAAAGGACGTGCATTTGGGACTGGCATCCCATGTCAGAGTTTCAATCATCTTTTTGAAGATTTGAGCTAAAATCAAAGAATGCATTAGAAAGAATGCAATCCTGCCAGGCTGTCATTTTGAAGCCTAAGAGGTGGTACATTGTTTGAAACTCTCTTTGATCATTCTATAGCTTTAGTCTCTCAATCTTTTCTTTATTAGGCCACTGGCTCATCCATGTGGGCAGATGCAAATTGCTTTTCTGCTTTAAGGTATTTTGCAGACGAGGCTTTTTTCTTGCTCAGCACAACATCTTAGCGCATTACCACATTTCACTATCTAGAGTTACTCGCATACTGTAGCATTTTTCATGATTGGCATAAGCCTTGTTTTTTCCTGATTTCCTCATGAACAAAGATTGGCATGAATTATGCCAGAGGCCACAGCCAGACTTATTACTGAGGTACATTTATGAATGAAATCTAGAGCATGTGCACCCAAACTTTTAGAAATCACTAAAATTGGATGTAATATTACAGGTTGGTTAAATAACTGTTCAAATAAAGTCAGTGAAAGACCTAAATTAATTGGGCATTCATGCTGATTATTATGTAAAGATCTAAGATTTCAGGATTTTTAGCATGTTCAGCCTTTAAAGCTAAGAGTGAAATGAAAAATTCAGTTTTTCTGACATTTGTGTTTGTTACTCTGCTGCTGCAAATTTAACATTGAACAGAGCAGCAAAAAGCAGTGATCATACAAGTAAGCAACAAACCACATGTTCATAGAAGTAAATCCAAATGAGGCACAGGCAGTATATCTGTGAGGATCTTCCAGACTTTGCAAATGTGGAAGAGATCTTTTGAAATTTACCTCTGAATATTATGAAAATTCAAATGTATAAAATAGATGCATCTGTTTTTTTTTGGACTAAAGTTAAACAACTACATGTATATGTTCTAAACATTCACATGAATATTTGCAATGTTCTTTGTCTTTATCCTTTTGAACCTTCAACACCTTATAAAAATATATTGTTGTCACTTTCAGTCCAAACATCGTTCAGCGCTGGGATTCTGGTCTCTGGATTTGTAGACCAAAGAAACTCAAAGGAGAAATTGAAGAGAGACACTACAATGCATGACAACAATTTAACAGAATTACTAAAAAAAATCCTAGCACTTTTCCACATGAGCCAACATGTTAAATTGCACATAGACACATGGGCAATTGATTTTTCCTTAACAATAGTTTGTAAAGTAGCAGCAGGGATGGATGAGTTATTATGTCTTCTCAGATTTTAGTATCTGGGTGAAGAAAGGAACGACCAGGATGAAGTGTATATTCAGCCCGGTCTGTGTTGCTTTACCGTCAGCTGTGTTTCGGTCTACTTCAACATTAGACATGCACTGCTTAAACCTAAACTCGCATTTGTTTAGGTATGTCGCTCCAGCATAGTGAAAGGGGTTCTTTACCCCATCGTTAGTTTTGCAATAGATACTGGGCTCCTTTACAGCATTTTTCCGTCCTCCTTTTTCAGCTGTTGCCTGCCGCTCGTCTTCGACTTTGTTATAGAAGCTGTTTGAGGTCAGCCAAAACACTCTGCTGTCTAAATACAAATGGCTTTGCTTCAATTTCAGGGCCTGCTCTCTCCGATGCTCCTCCTCCATGTCTGGTTCTCTAATCCAATCAAAGAAACATGACAGCATAAAAATATCTACCACTCTGTGGCTCCCAACATTAGCAGAGTGATCTTCAGTGATATGTAAGTTTTCTGTATGGATCAAATCACCAACAGAATTTTGTTCCATTTTTTTTTTCTGATTTCAGTCTCAGTAAGCATGTAGAAGAAATAGAAAGCTAGCTTTTACTCCAATTTTGGTCCAATTTTGTGAAAAAAAAATATTTCACTGAGGCAATGCGAACATAGGTAAACAGTTTACTGATCATACATGAAGTTCTGGATGATAAAAATACAAACCGTAGAGAATAGGTTGACACAGAGAAGTCCAAACAAAAAAAGTGTCACCCTGCTAAAAATTTACTTACACTCTGTCTGTCATTGCTTTTTCATTAAAATACCCAACACTTTCATATCAGCTCAAGTCCACTTAAATTCACCTGATATTACTTATGAACCAAGCAATTTTCTTTAAAAAATTTACAATTGTGGTTGCAATATGAAAATTTGAATGATTTGAAGATGTGCAAGTAATTTCATAACCCACCATTGAAATATGTATTTACAAAGCTCCATCAAATGGAGGTGTAAATATACACAAAGATGAGCAGTAGCAAGTTTAAGACAATCCCAATAACTCCCAGCACAGCCAGGAACCTCTCCTCCTGCGTGCTCAGGTGCGGACACGTCAGTTCCATGTAAAATTATCTTCTTGAACTCCTCAAAACGAAAAGGAATGGATATTTTTGGAATGGCTATGCTTTTTTAAATTACACAAATGTACAGTTTGGGTGCTATTTGACTCAAAGCGTTCTGCTACTGGTTTAGGTTTTGGTCGGAAGTAATGGTGTTTTCTTCTAATTTTCTCAAGTTAGCTAAAAGCTCTCCTGTTGCTCATATGGGATTGTAACATTGGCTGGCAGTTCCATTGGCAGTGATGATCTCAACTCTTTCAAAAATAAACAAACAAAAAAGCGCAAAGCTTAGCATTTCCACAGCAAAGATTAGGCCTCACAGTCAGATTTCAGAACGAAAACATGTGAAGTCAAAAAGCTGTTTTTCTGTAATCAGTCTTGATTATCAAGGTATTAGAGTTCTGAATATTTATAAAATGTGAAAACACAGTTTTGGTTTAACACCTGTAGTTGCCCAACATGGTGTAGTGGAATTAGTGTTCCTGCAGATGTCTAAACTTTGCATGTCAACAGCCAGTGAAGCAACCCTCTAAACGTATGTGGCAACTTCCAGAGGCAGGGATGCAGTGGCAGGAAGAGGCTTTGGCACCAGCATCTTTCGTTGAGGTCCTGTGGGAAGCCTCAGGTGACTGAGGTGTAGATGTAGACGAATATAACCACTAACAGATTTAGGATGGTCCCAATGATGCCCAGCACAGCTAAAATTCGCTCTTCGCGGTCATTAGTTGAGTCATCCTCTCTGGTGTGAGCGCTGCAGACATAGTGGCTGCCGGGTATCATGGTTACCATCACAAAACCCCACCACCAGAGGGCGCAGTGCCTGTTAGGGACAGTCAGATGATGGTTGTGGGATTGGTAAAAAAAAAAAAAAATGTAGGAGGTTGCAAATAAAGGGGGGAGGATATAGATGAAATAAAGGAAAGCAAATTGATTCAGAAGAGAGAGAAGGAGAACTTAGGTTAAATATTTCTGAGAAAGAATTGCTTTCATTAACAAACATGTCCGGCTGACTCTGTGGAAACTTCTGATCTGGAAAAAATAGAAAGATTAATTAAACATTTCTTCTTGTCATACTTCTCTCAGGTTATCAGGCCTTTAAAAGCCTCCATAACCACTATATTCTGTTGTTTTCATTCAATATTTCTAACCCTACAACTTCTCTTCCAAATAGACCATAGTTTTGTCAAAGAAATTTTAAATACTTCATATTAAGGTTTTTTAAAAAGTACATGTCATTTAAAAAAAACATTGTCTTAGATTATTTGTCAGGCTTTTTCCCTTTTAGTTCTAGATCAGTGATCTCAAATTGCAGCTCTTGAGACCAGAGTCCTGCAACTTTTAGATTTTTTTGTTCTCCTTTGTCCTACATGCTTGAATTAAATGGCTAAACTGCATCACTAGCATGCGGTCAAGCTCTACAGAGCTCTGCTAATGCGCGAATATTGGAGCCAGGTGTCCTGAAGAACAGAGACACCTAAAAATTGTCCTCAAGAGACCGGCTCTTGAGGACACTGTTCTGGATCCTTTTAGTCCCTTTGTGCTTTATTATCAATCTTCCCACAGTGTTTCTCTCACAGCTGCACTGTTTCCAATCAACCACCTGTCTTTTGTCTGTAATCAGACTCCCCAGTATTTAAGTCTCTTGTTGTATCATTTCCTGCTGGTTTCTTCCATGACATGAACTGTCTACTTTTGCCTTTACCCTGCTCTGGTCCTTCTGTGGGGCCCCATCTGAAAGGCATTTCAATAATACAGTGGTCAGTTTTTCTGTGCTTGGGTTCTTTACAAACTTTAGATCAACATGACACCTTCTGCATCAAAGTTTGGCTAAATGAAATTGCTTGTCAATGAAATTTCAAAATTATGTTCATTAATCACCTTCATCTTTTTTTTTTTTTAAATCAGTTGCTTTTGGTTTAGTTAGGTCCTTCTTGTGTAAAGATTTCTTTATATTCTTGAGAATAGATAGATTTTTGGACACATACAGACTGAATGCCATACATGTATCTTGACTTCTACACTCCCTTCCGGGCACAAGCTTCAACACTGGACCGCTGCTGCATCAAATATGCATCAAGATATTGGACCAACACACTGTCTCTCCTCTCCTACTCTCTCCCCTCTCCCTTCTTTTCAGAAACACATCATAATGAATTGCAACAACTCAAGCGTTAAGTCAGTTCTAATTAATATTTCAAGACAACCCGTATAGTCAAGCCTCTACCACTCGTCTTCATTACTGTAATTAGGAGCAGTCAGATGTTCTAATTCTGCGCAAGCCTATTTCCCTTTTATTTTTTTAACTATTAAAAATCTATTCTAAAGCAATAAATGCAAGAATTTTTTTTTTAAACAGATTCCTGTAACGAATGACCCTCCATGACAGTCTCTATAAATATCAACCTATATGTCTATAATTTTAAATGACATTTACAAAACACCACAGGATGTCTTCATTAATCTTTCACCATCAAACAAGAAGTGGCTATGTTTGTAGAATTTGTAAACAGAGATTGGATTTGCTTTTTGGTTTGCATGTTTCCTAAAGTATAACTACAAACAGTTGGTTCAGCATTTTTTTTTTTTTCAGAAGTAATGACAAGATTTAAGCAACATTGCTTGTTAGTAACTAGTCCTGCATAATTTTTCCTACTTATGACAAACTGGAAGTATGCTTAGCCAGTTTTGAATTAAACAAGGGGAGTAGTTACTGTGCACAGCAGTAGAAACTGGGGAATTCCTCATTAGCTTCCCCACTGACCATGCAAAGGCAAGCATTCTGCCCCATGAAACTCATGCATATTATTCATCATGGTTGGAGCAGATAGCTTCTCTGCCTCTTCTTCCTGTCAGATCACATTATACACAATATGATTTCTATGAACATCATCTATTTGCAATGTGTGCTACCGGAACTATACGAGAGAAGTCGCATGGGAAGCCACAAACCATCATGAATATAAATCTCACTTCACAACTTGCCAAATGCATATCTAATATTACAATATTATTGTTTAATTAATGCTCATAGTTGCGACATCAAGGTTTTTTTTATCAGTGTTTTGCAGGTGCAATCAGTTCTCTAAGGTTATGAAATGATCTCCGCAAGCTTCATAAATAAAACAGTTTGCTTTATTTATTATTAGTGATGGCGTACAGAGTTATGAGTTTATGGATTTACTCGGAATGTGACTCAAATCTGCAGTAGTACAGTAAGCGAAGCATAAAAAGTTTGCCTCGGGGCAAAGAAAACTCCACAGTCTTGAATATGTTTCTGTAGAAACAAGTTTTTTTGGTTGGGAGTTTGGGGTTTCTCTGAGAATTTAACTGAACCATAAATTGCAGTCTTGTTAATATTTAATAAAAGTTTCCCATCTTTGATATTTTGTTTTTCAAGTTTTTAAAGTGCTTTGAAAGCAAATCAAACATTTTAAGGAGTGCTGCTGTCGGGGAACACACAGGCATATTTGAAGAGATTTGTCCTAAAAGTTAGTTTTGCCTGCTGCAGAAAATCGTTCTTAAAACTTGTCATTGCGAGAGTATCCATGAAAGGCCTGGAGTACCATATGCATCGACACAATCTCTGAGAGAAAGAATAAATCAGGCACACATTTTGAAGGAAGTTCTTTTTGGAGATTGAATGGAAAGTTTTGGCCAACATATAGAAAGCTGTGTGGCAAACAGCTAACACAGCACATCATCTGGGATACACCATCCCTGTGAAACATGGTGGTCACAGCATTATCCATTGGGAATGTGTTGTGTAAACTAGTTAGAGTCAATGGAAAGCTAGCAGGAGTTAAATAACCAGATACCAAAATCCAAGTTAAAACCTGCAAAAGACTTGTGCTTGAAGGCAGAGGTTCACGTCCCATTAGGACAGGGGTGGGCCGGTCTCCTGCAACTTTTAGATGCGTTTCTACTTCAACACAAGTGAGTCAAATAATGAGGTCATTAGCAGAACTCTGGAGAACTTGACTGCGTTTAGGAGATGATTCAGCTATTTGATTCAGCTGTGTTGGGCCAGGGAGACATCTAAGAGTTGCAGGACACGGGCCCTCGAGGACCAGGATTGCCCATCCCTGCATTAGGACAACCACCTCGTTCACCCACAACTCCAATGAAAAGCATTAGTTCAATATTTATGAGTGGCACAAAGTACAGACCTAAATCCGTTTGAGAATCAGTGGTGGGACTTAAAAGCAGACATTCTTCATAATGTGTGAGATTAAGCTGTTTAACAAGGAATGATGGGCAGAGTTTTTTGTCCTCAGATGAACTTATCTAAAGAACTAGTTGTTATCACAGTCAAAGGCTCAAATGTAGTATTAGAAGACTTGAGAGGGAGATAATATTGTTTATCAAGAAAACGATTAAGTGTCCTTCATATTCCTTCCTCTAGCTCATTTAAACTACAGGGAGTTTTATTAGAATGTGTGCTGTGCCCCACCATAAGACCTTTTCCCAGCTGCAGCCTTTCAGTGCATTTTGGGTATATATACAATATTTTTGTTACAAAAACATTGTGGACGTATTTAAAGAAATTATTGGAGGACATCTTTTCTAGTTCCCTGTACAAACTCCTCGGAAGAGAACAATTTGTTTTGGTTACATGAGGTTTTAATAGTGAGAGCAAAGATGTTACTGATCAGGATACCTTTTCCACTGCAGCAGACCCACTTCATCAGTCTCGGACACCACACAGGATGTACATCAGATCAAGCTGAAACAATTCTCAAGCAAAAGCTGACAATTTTGTTCCTTTCACTCAAGGAGGGCAAAGAAATCTCTATTCTTGCAGAGTACTTTTTGGGCTTTAAAGTCAGAATTTCTGAATGCAAAAGGAAACTTTGTGAAGCACGTTTGCTCTGTAAAATGGTTTCACACTTGCCCAGAGCCTAGATTCCTACTTGCACAAGTAGCTCCACGTCTGCACATCTGGTTAAATTAATAGGAAAACAAACAATGACTAAACATATCAGAAAATAAAGACAACTCTGAATTTACCTTACAAATGTACACCTTTCACACTGTAATTCCTGAAAAGCATTTTGCTCTACTTTGTGTTGATCTGTCACATCAAATTCTAATGAGACATACAGAAGTTTGTGATTGTAACTTCAAAAAAATGAAAAGAAGAAAAAGTTCAGAGTGGGAATTATTTTGAAGGGGAATGAATGTCCAACCTCAGTGTTCGACTTTTTCAATCAAGACCCATGACCTCTTTAACCCTGGCCACGTTCCAAGGTACACAGTGCCGCTGTCGCTCTGCCAGATGAGAATGAGAAGGTCAAACATAAACAGTTTATCTGGGCTGTATTATTAAGCTGCTCATCAGGCAATGATCCAAGAGAGGACATACTGTCTGGAGTCATTGATTGCTGCTGCTATTGACTTTACAGAAAGTCTCGACAATAGAGTGGAGTCGTCACAGAGATCACTGAGAGACAAAAGCATCGAACAAGCTGCTTCAAGACGCTTCTAAGATACAGTAACCTTCAGCATCTATAGTAGAGAGGCACCAGCTTTTCCGCCCCCCTTCCTCAAGCTCACATACACACACTCCACTGATTTAGATATGGTGTGGGAGCGGGATCCTTGTGACACTCGAATGTTCCACTGTCTCATTACGAGCTCGGCTGGCTCGCTCTACGAGCCTTCAGAGCCAGTGGCCATCAAGCAACTGTCACTTCTCTTCAGCCACAGCTCTGCTTGTTCCGTGGGAGCCCATGACTTGGAAAGGGGCAATAAAGGGTCGAAAATGTGCCTCGTGCAAGATTGAGTGATTTCATGATAGACTGAGAAAGGGGAGAGTACAACTTTGTGTCTTCTTGCCATGTATCCCTTGATTAATTAGTGAACACCTTCAGGAATCCTCCCACTCTGACTCTCTAATGTTTGCTCCCAGGCAGGAGTGTCATGTGACCCATGGACACCACCATCATGTGACCTAGATTAAACAGTTTGAATCACAGTGTGGAAGCATAAAGTGTCACACTCCAGACCCTGACATCCTGAGGTTTCTACGGTATTACATGACCTCCATCCAATAAACCCCCTGAACTCTGTCGTCTGTATCGGACCTGAGGAAAAATGACTCACTGACACCTATGCAAGGACACTGATCTGAAAGTGTGGCATAAAGGGAGTAATGTGTACTCACCACACATCACACCAGGGTGGCAGCCAAGGAGTCCTCTGTTTCTTCTCTTTATCTGAGCATTTTCGTTGCGATTCCCCCCTCTCCGTCCTTTGTGTTTCTGTCACCTCCTCTTGCTCCTTCTCCTTTTCCTTCGCCTCCCTTTCTCCCTTCCACCCGCTGCTGTTCTGGTCCAGGTCTGTCACTGGTGAGGAGAATCCATGCAAACGCTCACACAGTCTGACACAACCGTCTTCAAAGCTCAGTGTGAACACACACTAATCGATAGTCACACCCACATATGTGCAAAGGAAACAGTTAATCCATAACGGCTGCCCTACATTAACACACAGCAGGTTTGTCCACAGCTGAACGGAGTGTGTGGCACTGTCGTCCTGCGTAATCGCCTTCAGATGCAAGTGATTCCAGTCGGAGACTAGGCAGTTTCTAACTTAACACCCTGGTGACATCAACTGCCTTAGAGACAAAAGCAAAGAGCACAAGTTCACCACCCGTCCAACGATCCGTTGCACCGAGGCTGATTAAAAAATCTCGTCCCGTGTGTGCTCAAGAGGTCCTCCGCTTGCCAAATCTCCGTAATGATGCCATTTTCTGCGATCAGGAATCGCTCCAATCAGTCCAGGACAGCATAATTATAACATAAGCCTCAGGGACGTCAGTTAATCTCACCTGTCAGAGATTCAGAGTAGCATTTCAGTCCAGCATGTTCATGTCTATTATCCTCAAAGAAAAGAGGAAGGCGATCACATTGTTACATGGAAATGGATTCTTCCTTTCGATTTTGCTGTTCCACGTCAACATCCAGTTTTTCTCTTTTTAGTCATTCCAGTGTCTACAAGGGGTTTCATAGCTGGCCAAATGTCCTCCAAGAAGCCAACTCTGGCTACTTTGTTGGGATCTTGTGTCAATGTGAGGCAGCAGCATTTTTTATGGCCATCGTGTGACGCAGGTTGTCTGAACTTTAAAATCCAGTAGAATAAAAAAAAGCAGTTGCACAAGTTCTTTCCAGATTGGCTTGTCAAAAATGTTTAAGACCTTGTGATGTATTTGGATCACAGCTGAGATTTCCAGTCTTCATGGTGAATAATCTTCCTTTTTTCAACTCTTTCTGCGTTCTTATTGAAATCATTACGTTTGGTGTGGCTTATGTCACTTTTTCTCTACCTTTGTCTCCTGTGGTCAGTCTTAAAAAAGCTTTCTCTCTCATTTGCAGACCTCTGGTTTGCCTTCTCCCTTAAGCTGGGAGATAGTGACTCTGGACTTTTCCAGTGGGAAATGAAGCAATTGTTCATTAACACAGCCCTCTTGACCTTTGAAGCTCCCCATCCACAGTCCTTTCTGCAAACCTTCACTCAACCTTCCCTCAGCCACCTTCAGTCATACTAAACACTTAAGTTCCTAAACTCACCCTCCAGCAAGCTGATTCACTTGGCCTATTTCTCACTGCCTGCCAGCACGGCAGCCTCCATCCTCACGCCGTCCTTCGCCTGTCCGGTGACAGCTTACTTCTGCTCCAGCCCCTTCTGTGTTTGCTCCATATTCCTCCTTAGCGATCCTTTAGAACTGCCTCTGCTGCTCCTCTTGCATGCAGAATACAGTGTCTCCTCGCTGCTGAGCTCTGAGTCATACAGCTCACTCTCTCCTCCCTTTTCCTTTCAGAAGCTTGCAATGCCCCCCCTACCACATCACACCCCTACCCTCCTTTTTTTTTTTTTATGGTGCCTCGTCTCTCTAAGAACCCATCAGGATTCATTTGGCATGTCTTTTCCATCCTTGACACCAGAGGAATGTGTTTGCATCATTCAGCCAATGGTTGCCTCTGGACAGACAAAACACAAAGATTGTATGCCAGGAGACACAGGAGTTTGACTGAACATTTGTGATGTTGTTTTGTCTGGGATTTTGGTAATTGTCTTACTTTGAATTCATCTCTTGCTGTCGAAATGGGGTGTGTGTGTGTGTGTGTGTGTGTGTGTGTGGGGGGGGTGTGTGTGTGTGTGTGTGTGTGTGTGTGTGTGTGTGTTGTAGTCTCTGGTGCAGCTATGGCTTTGTTTTCCCTCCCTATCTGTTTAAAGCTTGCTGTTGGTTCTTCAAGTGGCTGTCAGGGGGAAAAAGATACAATACAGAAAATGTTGCCTGAACACACAACAAAATAACAGAGAGGTCCTCTGAAAAGAAAACAGAAGAACTGGAGAAGAAGCATGTGCATGAAAAATAAAAATGCCCTCAGGAAGTGTGGAAGTGACAGCAAAGGAGATACAAATGGAGAGAGGAAAAGGGAGGATGAGAAGGGGGTGGAGGAAGGAGATGAGGAAAAGAGTGGAGGAGGAGGGAGATTTTGTGTGGGTGGAAAGGAGACCAGATTGTAGATGGATGGAGAGTTGGGGGAACATGGGAGTTTGCAGGGCAATGAGGAGATGAGAGGGCTTGTTGACAGAGGCACATAACCAAATGGGAGGGTGGAAACAAACGCATATGCATGTGTTGGCTGGTGGGTTGCCCCTCAACTAGGAAATTTTTCATTCACCTATTCGGAAGAGCCCTTATATTCATCGATATTGTAACTATAGAAAAGGTCCTCAGTGAGTGGTTTGTTGCTGGTTGATGTTTTACCTGTGTGGAGCCACTGTCCGCTCTTTGACAGCATACTGCTCCTCCTTTTTTAATTTCTTCCTCTCTCATCGCTCTCTGCCTGCTGCTGCAGCCTCCGCTGCCAGCGCCGTATCGCTGAAAAGCAGCAACTCTCTTCCCTCTCTCCACCTCCTCTCCATTGCTCTCATTTCCCTCCCTTATTTTCCCTCCATGCTTCTCTCTATATTTGTCCTCCTCTGCCTGTACCTCTGTCTCCACATCTCATATGTTCACCCTTCCCATCTCCTGTCTCCACCCCCTCCTCCCCATATTCCATCAGTTCCTCTCCACCTCCCTCTCATCTAGTCCTCCATCCTACGCTTGCTGTTACATCCCCCCTCTCTGAGGGAAGCTTCGAGAACGCAGTGGACAGACTTGGGGAGAGGAGAGCTCTATGGACATGTGGAACAGCATTCATTACTCTGCCTTATGAATAAAACACATATAAACGCATGCAAGTCCTCTCATATGCATGCATGTCTTCATTGGGTTGAACAACCAGACAAATGAAGCAAGGGTTTTGTGATGCATACATACCTGAGCAATATCTATGACACAGGCTCATGTGTTTAGTCTTTTTTCCCCCACTGAATTTGAATGGAATATTTAATAGAAATATATTTAGATAATGTTCGCATAACAGCAGAAATCAATTTTATAGACATTTTGAAATAGGACATTGAAAATGCTGTCAATTTCTAGGGTTTCCTGTAATTTATTGTTCACAGACAGATGAAGCCAATGAAGCTCACAGTTTCCCAGTTTTTATCAAACACTTTCTGTGGCCACCCAGCTTTGATCGAAGCTGATAATTACAACATGGCTTGGTCACAACACATTTGCAAACCTCATTTCAGGGTGAATGGGTCTCATGGTGGAGCAGAATTGTCCTCCAGTAAATAGAAATTAGATGCTGGTTGAAGCATTTCAGTATACGGTACTCTGGGCACTCTGGCTTCTTGTTTCCTAAACATTCATTTTAAGTGAATTATTCTCTCCAAATTGCATTAGTGGGTGAGCTAACTTTTATCAAAAACTATATGTTTTTTTTTTTATTTTTTTTATGACAGACTTCCGAGTACATTTTGACATTAAATGAGGTGCCAGTAGCTTAGTAATGTATTTGAAGCCCTGCCACCCCAGTGTCTCTTCACATGAGAGTAGGAGTGACATGTGGTGAAATCTGATGTATTTATACAAAACCACTGTAAAAAACATAAATATTATATTTAAGTCTTGACCCTATAATGGACAAATTACTGTTTGCTCACATTACTGTACATAAACAATCTTATCATATTGTCAAAATTAACAGTATTAACATTAAATAAATGTGCTTCTTAACACTCCTCAACAACTACTGTCACATCTCACAATGTTCAGACAGTGAGATGTTCAGTCAATACAAATACAGTCTTCACATCTTCCTCTAAATTGTTATGATACACACATTTATGCCCCTTAATAACATTTTAGTGACGATAATTGAGATCAGTGCACAAAGTACTCTGCAGCCATTCAGACAACATTTCCCCATAGCTTTTGCTTTCAGCAACTGAAAACGTATGCAGTTTATTAAGCACATAAAACAATCTGGGCATTTTGTGAGAGATAACGTTATATAAAGAGTTTTTCTTACTTTGTTGGAAAATGAAATCAATACATCCTTCTGCTTTTCTTCATATGAAAGTTGAGAAACCAATTTTAGCTACACTATGGCTGCCTCTGGCTAGTGAGCCAAATCTTTAATTGAATTTTATAAGAGTTTGGGTCAACTCAAAAGCCAGAAAGCAAGCTGCCTTTCTACGTACAAATAGCCTAAGGTAGGCAGTTTAATTTACATTTTAGTTAGAAAAATCTCTTCAGCTGTTAGTGTGATCTGTGCTAATCTAAATATATTCTTTTAAACTTAGGATGACACAGTCAGAAAGTGTGGTGCTTTTTCTGAATAAACCGTTTTGGGATTTGCTAAAAATAACATAGAAAAGCATTCAGTTTTAAGAGGTGGAAAGGGTGATGAATGGAATCTCCCTCTCCGCTGAGCAAATTTTTTAGCTTGTCTTAACCTTGAAAGCACATTATTAATGTATGAGTGAACATATATAGCAGAACTCAGCCCAGGAGCTTACAACACCATGACACCAAGCTGTAAAAAATATATTCACAACTTCTTTTTCAGCTAGCTTCATTTCTCTTATCTGGAGTTTGTTTACCTGTTGTAGGCTTTGGCCCCGACCAGGAACAAAATAATGAGTCACAATCTAATTAAAGTGATAATTAGTATAATATTTTGCTGCCTCATAATTGGATTTTTTTTTTCTTAGAATATATTTAGATAATATGAAAATTTGCTTAACAAATGTCCTGTCTGTCTAAATGTCACAGTCTAAAAGCCTGTGCTATTGCTTGTATTTATTCTTTGGTTTTTTTTAAGCTCTTTTCCTTTAACTTTATGTCCATTTTCTTTCCAATCTATGCACTTGACTACACTTCATTTCTTTTTTCTGTAAAATTGAAAATCATATATTCTCTCAGCTTTCTTTGTATAAAATACAAGAATAAAATTTACTTTCACAAGCAGGGAATTACAGCTTTTGGTATGATTTCTCACTTGATAATAGATAAAATGTAATTAGAAAATGCTTTGTGTTTTTTCAAACTTAATTGTGAAGTAATGTAGAAATTGGCTGAGCAGTACAGAGTCCTATCCTTAATTTGACAGCACATCTTTAGGATGATTTACCTTGTTTTCCTCTTTAATAAATAAGACTGAAAAGCTCTGCTTTTTGTTGCTTTTCTGTTATATATTTATAATCTAAATATCTTGATTGAGAGCCAAACAGTGCTGAAGTCAAATTCCTTGTTTGTGTGCACAAAAAGAAGCTTATTTGTTTTCTGGAATACAGAGGACACTGTGAGTCAAGCTTTTTTGTACTTTAAAATATGGGTGGATTAGGAATCAAACAGACCAGGAAATTTATGCACCCATGTGAATCTGCATTTTGGTTTTTCCACTTTGGTCCTCCAAACTCATTTTTCTCTTGTTTTCGCTCTAAATTTTTCTGGAAGCTTTTTGGGGAAAACATTTTTACTCAGCACTCTAAAGCAGCATTAGCAGAGAAGAAAAATGGATTAGAAAGTGGACTTTAAGATTATGTAGACGTGCAAAAATGTTGGCTACATGATGTCTCTAACTGTAAGAGTGATGATGTAGATCTATGAAGACGTTCCATCCTTAATTCATGCCAATCCCTTTACTTAATCTAAAAGCAATCAGGGATATCCACTGTCTCAATCGTCTCAAGCATACAAATGGATGTTAAGGGTTAATGTCACATTTTATTAATCTTCTGTGAATTGTTGTTTACACACAAACATATTTATAGGGGTATTTTTGCTTACATGCAGAGCACAGGTGTAGTTCATTTTTCTTGCTCTTCAAATCGGGGTCAGCAGCTAACCTCCTCATGAGCTCGTGGCTCTCTCTTGTGTTGATTTCTTGAATTGCAGGAAAGTCTTCAAATTAAATGTGCTGGTGTGATGTACTGGATGCAGAACATTGTATAAGGCCAGCCTGCAGCTGCTTATGCCGTTTGAGAAATTAAACGTATCGGTGACACGTTAAAATAGTTGCAATTTAAAGCTGAACAAATCATTTCTGCTGCTTGTGTTTGCAAAATATTCCAAACACATTTGAACGGTTTTGTAAATTGATCAGCAAGAGTTAGAATTTTTTTCTGAAATTGTTTCCTACCTGAAATATTACCTTAGTTTTCTAAAACCTTAAAAATGCCAAAATCTTTTAAATTAAAATAGTTAATTATATCTCAAGACGTTAGAGAGCTTTGGACCAGCTCTGGATCAATAAAGACATTATTATAGGTTTGTCCATCTATTTAATCCTCTCAGTTTCTCACTTAGATTTGCCTTTGAAATAACCAGAGTCAGCTTATCCAGTATGGTGCCCTAGGCAAATTACAGATTGCCCCACCACCAAAACACTAAAAGACAACATCTGCATTACAGACCTTAAATATTTAAACATGTGGATAGACATTTGCAGCTCTTGCATATCCTGTAGACAAATTGAATAAATATTAAAGCTTGCCATCAATATTTTATGTGTAGCTCTACCTTAGTGATTCTAATAGAAGAATTTAAAACAGCTTTTCATAATGATTAATTATTGGACCACAATGTCTGGCAATGTTGCATCTAAATGGAAAATTAGGATCTGTATGCAAACTATTCACTTTGCTTTTTGTCGTTATGAACGCACAGTAAAGTTTGAAATTTTTTTTAGTTTATTTTTGATGCAATCATGTTATTTTCTAGTGTTCATGTTTGGACAAATTAAAGATTTTCTGGGTAGCCCAAGTTGAGTTCTACATGTTATGATGTGACTATTGTTATAGAGTTTTGTAAATATTCGATAGATACATAACCAAAATTAGAATTTTTTTTTTTTCTGTATATGTTTTTATTTTCGAGGCAGCCGTTTGCAAGAATAAGTAGTAGAAGTTAAACTATAAATCATATATTTGCACTAATTTATATTGCATTGTCTCCTCCAGCAGATGGCGTCCTAGGCAACAGCCTAAATGACTTGCCTGCAAAGATCTTTTGTGTGCAGATAAGACATGCTTATAAGACACGAAAGGCAGTATTGAGCTTAAGGGATGCAACTGAATGAAGTTTCTCTGTTGTTAAAGGCTGTGATCAACTATGCAGCACGGAAAATCCATCTTGAGACCATAGATAAAAGTATGCTCAGCAGCTTGGATAAACCAGAGCATAAAATGTTCTCCCTGAAGCTTTTATCAGCACAACCCAGCAAGCAGATGGGACAAGAAATCCAACAGCAAGCGTTTCAATTGAGGAATTAATGAAAAATATATTCAGATATCAAAACGCAACAATTCCTTTTAACTCCACTAAATCCTAAGGTACCCCAATTTATGTTATATTGCTTTGTATTGTATAAACCTTTGAAAGTGAACTTTCAAGGGTTTCATTTTATATTTTCATTTTAACATCCATTTTATATTTATTCATTTAAAAAGACACAAACATGTTTTTATTTTCTTATAAGATAAATGTATGTAATTTTAACATCAAATTCTTTATTATCATTATTTTAAACATTGACTGGAATAAACTGCCTCCTTGAGGCCAAAATGCATTTTGCTTTGATACATTTGCATGTTTATGGAGGGCTTTACAGTAAACTTGAAACAAATGAAGCCAAATGATTAAAAATATATACACTGAGAATGAAATGAATATTTCACTTGACCTTCCTTAGGCAACACATGATAAAACAACAGTGCGTGCTAACAGACACAATAATATTGCTTTCCATCTCACTGACCTGAGACCCATTTTGAACTGCATTTTGTGCTGAAACACTCAGAATTTGGTTTGCTATTTGAAAAACATTGAACGTTAAAATGAAGAGTTAAAAAAAAGCGTTTAAGCCTCAACAAACGCCTTTTACGAGAAGCTCCACCTTGAAAAAATGTGTGGTTGTGATGATTGGAGCTGTCATGATAAAGACAAGTTTGAAAGCCACATCGATTCTTCATATATTTTTATTAATGGAAAATAAGTAACTCTTCCTGTCGAGGGTGACAGAAAGTTAATAACATTAGAACTGAGCTTGAAACTTGACTGCATACAAGAAAAAACAGTTTCCCTGTTTCCATTTATGTTTTTCTCTTCAGAACACATCTGCATGAAATAAAAGACAATGAGAAAATAAGAATTTGCTATAAACTTATTCATAGGCGTGCTGTTCCCATTTTGAGTGAGGAACGTGACTCCTGCATTTACTGACACCTGAGGTGTCAGTAGATGCACCTCAGGTGTCTTTTATTGCAGGAGCATAAACTCATGTCCTGATTTAATTTTTGCTATACTTACTCAGTGCGGAAGACAAAACCTCAAATTCATAAGGGATGTGTGGTTTTCTGTTGATCCAATTTTTATCCAAGGAAAGTAGACTGTAATTGCTTACTGATTAAAGGTTCCTGTTTAAAGCAGCATTTCTGTTTTAAAACCAAAGTGTTTGAGCCGCATTTGTTTGTTGAATCCTAAATGTTAGACAATCCACCGGTGATTTTGAGACCAAAATAAATGCGACCTTGAGGTTGATTTTTTTCTTTTCTTACTTTTCAGTGTGAGACGATATGGCTAAAAAAATATGTTTTGTTTTTGTTTTCTTTTCACCAGGAGTTCCAACAATATGGTGGGTACGGTAATCAAATGTTATTCCACTCACTGGACAAAGGATTCTGTGTTTCAGAATGTTTATTGTAACAATTTACAACTTGAGTGTACACAGTATTCTGAAACTATAAAAATACATATTTTCCAACACAAAGACTTGGTTTTTTAATAATAAAACAATTTATTTCTCTCATTTCCATTTGAAATACTGATTTGGTTGGTTTCTTCATCGATCAAGGAATTTATCAGGCAGTGTTGCAAATTTGGCACCAGTAAATATAATTTGAGATTGATGGATCAAAATGACATTTATTCCATGAGGAGGCTAACAGAAAACTTAGAAATGACAAAAAGTGATAATTAGAAAAAATAAATGTGTATGTAAACAAACATGAACAAAATAGAAATTATTAATTCTTAAAAACTGTAACATTTGTGTGTTTGTTTTGTTCTGCTGACTCAGAAACAGCAAAAGAAAAAAAAAAAAGATAAGAACAAAACGTCCAAAGCAGTCAACAGAAAACTGTTTTGACAGAAAGACAACTTGCCAAGTTTCTGGATTCCAGATTTACATGTGTTTTCTATAGTGGGTTAGACATTTTTTGACAACACACACACACACACACACACACACTTTGAAATCTTGTGCATCCTTATTTGAAAGTAGTTTCTGGTGTTGATTAAAATCATGAAGTACATTTCCCCTTGAGGCACATTGGGTCTCTGCCACTTTACAAAACATATTTTCTTTATGTTGCTGTTGTTGCTCTAATGCAGCGTTTCTTAATGCCAGTCCTTAGGAATATTTAAGATGTGTCTCAGTTCCAGAAAACCTGATCCAAATGATTGGATGACCTCTTCCAATTAGATTAAAAGATTTAAAGGCACTGCAGATGCCTTTAAATCTCTCACAGATTCAAGCCAGGTGCTTGACAAAAAGGAAACATCTAAAGCAGCCAAGGCAGGGGGGGCCTGAGGACTGGAACTGAGAAATATCGCGCTCAGGCTCAAAGGCTGGTCTCTGGCAACTTTAGATATTTCTCTGCTTAAGCACAGCTGGTTACAATGTTGGGTCATTAGAAGAGTTCTGCAGAGATTGACTGCGAAGCTAGTGAGACAGTTTGGCCTTTTGATTCAAGTGTGTAGGACAATGAACACAACTGAAAGTTGCAGGATGCCAGCCCGCTTGAACTCCAGTTTAAAACCACTGCTTTAAGGTAAATGATAAAACAGAGTCCAGAACAAAACCAGACGGTACAGAAAACAATACTTGCCTATTGGGAAACCCAATCACGCATATCAGGTCATTTCTGGTTTTCAGAAACAGAAACAACACATCACTTTTCAGAAAATCAAGAGGAAAACTTTAGGTGTGACCGCCTCTTCTTCTTCTTTATGTTTGCTAATCGCAGATCACCCCTACATCCTCCTCATGAGAACAGTTGTGTTTCCCCACCTTTGACCTCTTGCATTCCAGCAGGGATCTTTCTTCACCCTCACACTCCACATCATCCAGCAGGATCCTAACCCGGCTGCTGGCCTCGCCCAGCGCGGCCCTCTTCATCACCATCAGCGCAGTTGTGTAGCCGAGCTGCCGACATACAACTGTACCTGCCTTCCTCGTGAATAAGTCGTCACACACTGTTCCCCACTCTCCTCTGATGAAGATCTCCACCCTGCCTCGATCTGGCATACCGTCTGCACTCACAAGCCGCACAGAGCCAGAAGGAATCCTATTTCCTCCTTTTCCTCGCTTGTTACCACGTCCTCGACCTCTTGGTCTTTTGTTGACTTGGTTGCTCTCTCCAGGACTTTGTGGCTTCTCTCCATGCCACAATTTTTCGTTCCGGACTTTAGGTATCGTGGTGCTGACCGGTGTTTTCGTGGGCTTGTTGGCTGTCTGGCTTGTATGAGGTGCCCATGTTGTTCTCAGAGACTGAAATGTAGTAGGAGGAGGGGATTGTGGTGGGTTTAAAGGTGGGGAGGTGGCACTAGCAGGGTATGTAGGTGGTCTCCAATATCTTTTTGCTGAAGTTGTGCTGTTGATTGAGGTTTGAGAAATCCTAGAGCGCACTGCAGTCATGATGGTTGCACGATAACCTGAGGGAGAGACAGAATCACCCTCTTTATTTAAATAAAATTTAATATCGAGCTAAAGTTGACAGACATTGACTTTTTTAAAAATCTTATCTTAGCAATTGATGCAAAGCCACTCATAAAGGCAACACACATTTAGCGCAAAAGGCAAAAATATTCCCCTATTATTTACCATTAAATAAACACCAGTATTGTCAGGTTGGTGCCAGCACTTGTCTTTTCCAAAGTGGAAGAGCTTCTGCTCCATCCTCAGCGGAAGTCCAGAAATATGTTATTGCTTTATTTAATTCTTACTACTGAGAATTTTAAAGAAATTCGTTCTAAAGTGGCAAAGAATATGAACACAGTTCTCTCTTGCCAGGGCATTTAATACTTCGCAAGAACTTAAGTACAGAACAATGGAGAAGTCCCATCAGTCGCTCCTACTGCAGCAGTCATTTTCACAATAATTACGCCCACTTCAAATTTTGGACTCATAATTCCTAACACAGTTATTACTGGGCAGCCCACAAGAAAAAACGTCTGCCCAGACAATGTGTCAAGAATAACCTGCAAGAACTTCCAAAACTGGGCTTCGGGAACATTCTTGAAGTCCTGAGAAAGAGATAAAAATTGTGCAGTACACAGCTAGGACGGCCAACACACATGGATCAAATTATGGCTCGTGGTCAGATCCCTGGAGAACATCGACATGATGAAGAAGTGCAAACTACCACCAGGAAAAGAACTAAGAGACGTAGGACACCAAATGTTGAGGACAGACTTTGGACACCCCTGCTAGGCCTTTCAGCCTAATGCATCCACTCCATTAAAGGTGCCAGTTAATGTGTATCATTTAACATGATACACCACTGCACACCCGATGTGAGTTCCCCTTTAGTAGTGAGCAATGTTGTTAGTGCTGAGCGTCAGCATCCTGTTATCTATCTGATGATAGATAACTGAGTCTTTGAGGTTTAAAATGCAACTACATCTGGATTAAAAACCCTATAAAATTTATATCAAATCACTTGACATCGACCAGTGCACATGATGAAAAAGTAAGATATTATGTTACTTGATTCCATTTTAAAACCAGGTTAAAAATCCTTGAGTTTGGAAGATTTACAAGAAAATACTCCCACAGTCAAAACACAAGACTAACAGGTTGATTGGTCTGTATGTGTGTGAATGGTTGTTTGTCCTGTCTGTCTCTGTGTTGCCCTGCGATGGACTAGTGACCTGTCCAGGGTGTACCCCGCCTCACGCCCGTTGACCGCTGGAGACAGGCACCAGCAACACTCACGACCCCACCAGGGATAAGCATGTAAGATAATGGATGGATAAGTAATTGGAGTCTAAAAGGGTTCTTCAAAAATTGTCTTTTCCCTCACCTTTTTTTAAAAAAATGGTCCTAATGAAACATTGTAAAGTGGAGAAATCAGTCTTCTTGCTTTAAATCAAGAGAAGCAGAGATTAAGGGAACATTTAGCTCATCAGAGGCTTGTTAATGCATTACAGCAATACAATCATCCAAGTAAGTCAAAAGAAAAAGTATTGTTTGAGTTATTAATTTTCCATATGTTTTGTGGCAGCCATCTAAGTACATCAATGATTCTGCATGTTCTTATTAGCATATAAATATTTGAGCATTTGAAGAATCAAACAAATTTCATCAGTAGATGCAAAACATCCTAAGTAACTATAAAATGCTGTTTTTGATTCTATGGATTAAGTATAAAAAGCTCTCCAAAACGACATGACTAAATGTTCAAAAGATAACTTTTTGATTGGGTTTACCACCCTTGTTGTCAACCGCATCAAGCATTTGACAAAGGGCGTTTTACATCTTTCTGAGATTTTTTTTGCCCAGTCTTTCTTGCTGAATTGCTTCAATTCGACCACAATGGAAAGTATTTGAGCACAAAAATGCTGACTGTTTCACATTGATCCAAATTACAATATTTTTGAGAGTGATGTTATTGTGAAGAGCCATAAACAGAAACCATTGACACAGACACACACAAGGAGGATTGTCCGAGCTGAAACTGAAGAAGAAACATTTATTCAAAATAAATTATCCCCAGTACTTGATTTAAATTAGTGCAAATATCTAACATAAATAAGAAATTGTCCTGCAACAAAAACTTTTGTACCAGCCAAAGAGAAGCATGTTAGCAGGTTCTAAGCAGGAATTGATGGTCACTTAACTTTCCTCTCTACTTGAGTCTTTGTGCAAATGTTTCAAGTTGATATTTGAGCACCTATTAATATTAAAACAAAATCAAAGAACAACACAATCATAAACAATTTCTTCTGTGATTATTTAAAATAACTTACCTTAATTTAATTTACTTTTTAACTACTTAAACGCATAAATAATCGAGTAACTGTTCAAAAAAAAAAGGTAAACATTGAAAAGCTGCATCGACGAGTATGTTGTATCACGGATCTTAGCACCTTCTTAATTTCTAAAATGTCAGAACATCTAGGAGAGACACACCAACATCATATCCTTTGAGACATACAGTGAGCTGACAAACTGTTAAATTTTATTGTTCCCAAGGTTTTAGCCAACCATTAAGTTCTCTAAAGGTGTGCATCAGAAATCAAATTCAGGTTTGCCCACCCAAGAACCCCACTGGTGAGTTTGATGGTGAATCAGACAAAGTTGGTAGCCAAATGAGTATTGCTTTATATACTTTTTCCTCAGTGTTCTTTGTTTTTGAGCATACAATTTAAGGATTGTTTGAACAGTTTGGACAGAGAAAAGTATTATTATCACCTTTACTTGCAAACTCATCAGTGAAAGTGGTATTTTTTTGTATCACAGAATGTACCTGGACATCAAAACTTCAGGAGTAATTTTCCCTTTAGATTGAGTTATCAATTATCACTTTGAAGTCATCGTTCAAAGTTAAAAGGCAAGTTTTCTCATTTACAATTTGTGCAACCGATTGCTCACCATAAGGAAAGAGTTCAAGATTTTTGGGGGGCATTTCTTACTTCTATCAAGAACTACAGAAGAAGCACCAAACAGCATTTTGCCTCTACCAGGGAAACTAAAATGGTGTTCTGAAACATAAGATCCGTTATAGGATCCATTCTCCTTTCCATATCAAAAAAATATCTGCTATCTATTGCATATTCAGAAAGTCCTACAGAAAGTAAAAAACCACCAAAATCCCCCTGCAAATTTAATCTTGTCAAAATGCTCACTATAGACATAGAGACATATTCTTAGACTCTGATACTAAATAATAAAACAATTCATATTAGATAAAACCCCATCAAGCAAAAAGAGCTAAAGCTGAAAGACCAATTGTCTAACACAGCAACTGCCTCCTCTATCAGGTTGTTAGCCAACAAAATGCTAAGCTAATCAGTCTGGGTGTTGACTTAAAGGAATAATTTGTAAAGTCATCTTCAGAGTTCGAATTCACTCAGTCATTGTATTGATATAGCATAAAGCAAGAACATAGTGCAGCATAGAAAAGCACCAGTGTTAATACGAGCTCCCTGTCCTCGCGCCTCAGTGTGAAATACTCTGTGTGTGGGTTTAGAAGATGTGTTAACAGCTGAGCCAGAATGTGAATAGGCTGTGGAGCTAGGATGATAAACAGGTGCACCAGTAGGCCTACCAGTGGACGGAGTTGTGGCAGGAATTGCTGCACCCCTCTGGACAGTTGTTGGTTTTACTGTTGTGGTTGTCTTTATTGGTGCAGACTGTATCGTCTTTCTTTCTGTTGCTGTTGTTGGCTGCGGTCGAGCTATTTTCCCTTTTGTTTGTCTTGTTGGCATCGGAGGTTTTCTTATAATTATTGGTCTTCGTATTGTCTGTTTCTTCGTAGTTGTAGATTTCGGAGTGGTCGTGGTGGGAAGAGGTGTCGTGGTTGGTTTCTTGTTGACTACAAACTCTGAAAAGAGAGACCAAAAAAGCTATAAGACAGTTAAAAATACAAATCTGGACTTTCAAAATTTATGTAAGGTATTTTTTTTTCTGTCTTCAAGCTGTAAGCATATTAGCGACAACTTGGATTATAGCATATGGTGAAGCTCCTAACATATTCTGTGAGTAATGTGCTTGAGAGACATTATCTCCCTGTAAAACATACAAACTTTTCAAAGTCAATTCTTAAATTCTGGATCAGTCTGGTTCTTGGCTTAGTTTGGTTCTGACTAGTGTTTATAAAAAGCCTGATCCATCTTTCAAAAGCTTCCACTTAGATGCATTGTTTTGTTTCTCTGTGCTGCAGTGATCCCTGCTCAACGCCACTGTGTAACCCTCTTAAAAGAGGAGGTTTTTAACTTTGTTTGCAGTCCAGTGGGGTTGCACTGACCCCATATGTGCTTTTACGACGTTTCTTTTTGTGTGTGTGTGTGGTTTCAGGAACTGACAGGTTGTTGAGATAACCCCTCAGCTTCTCCGCTGCATGTGACATTTGTCGAGCTCCTCCTGAGTGTCACGCTACGATTGAGGGAGCGTTAAAGAAGCATATACGGTTTTAGAGAAGTGTGGACTAACTAGCTTTTGTCATATTTTGAATGTGGAGCTAAATGTGCTGCAGGCTACTAACTGAAATGTAAAAACAATGTTACAGCTGTCCCATGCACTACATACCCTCTTTGGGGTAGAAATGAACGAGATTTCCCTTTATCTTCACAGGCACAGGCTTGATGCTGCATTTTCCAGGTGGTGCTCGTCTGCATGGTCAAAAGAATAAGAAAGCAGGAAGAAGAGCAGAGAAGACCATTTAAATTTCTGAATATTTTCAGTCAAGTCACAGTCACTGCATAGCATCTACATGCAAATGAATCAGTTCTGCTGATAAATGACCTGAGGGGATAAATTAACAAATAATGTTTCTGCAGAGAAATGCTTTAGCATAGTAACAACATAACTTTGCCAAGATACTCATGTTAAATTAATTCCACACTATAATGGACCAATAAATATGAATGTTATTTGGTTTGGGTTTTTTTTTTTTTGCTTTTTTTTGCATATTTGACAAAAGTATTGTATACTGCTAAAAGTAATCAATTAAGGCTTACAGATAATTATTAATTTAAATGCTATCCAGAACATTAAAAAAAAAAAATGATTTGTGGGAGTATAGCTGTTGTATCTTGCTACCTGGAAGGATCCACTATTTTATAGATGACTCCAGATTTGGCTGTGGCACTTGGGACTCCTGTGGCTAAGAAGTACAGTTCTCCTGGAAAGTGTACAGAGGAGAGGAGGAAGTGGGGGTTACAGGCGTACAACGGAGGAAAGATGAAAGGAACCAGATGGAAAACAGCAAGAGAACAGAATGGAAGAGTGAAGTAATCATACAGTTTAAGTGTAGACAAAAGAAAGCCCAATATCATGAAGATAGCATTATTGCTGAAGTGACATATAAGAAATTGAATTTCCAAAAATATCTGTTCGAAAATGCATTCATAGTTTTCTGCAACTTTAAATCCCCCACTTTCAAGAGCTTTATAGAACAGAAAAAATGTAACAGCATGTGCAACATTTTACCTCAGTAATCAGCAGCTGATAATTCAAAGCAGACTTTACAATAAACCTCTCCTTACTCATCAGAAACAAGGGCACAGTATGTTCTATCCTACGTGTGGGTTTCTAGGACCTTCCTTTATGAAAATGAGTAGATTTTTTTCTATGTACGATTCATAAATATCAATAATTAAAATAATAATTACCAGAGAACCCGGAAATGCTGAATATTCGCACACAAAATCATTACCTGCTTCGTCTTCAGCAAAGGAGATTATGTATCTATAGTAACTGTTGATGAGTTTGGGAAATTTGCAGGTCTGGTCTCTTCCCATGCAGATTTCATTATACTGCCATTCACCTGTAGCCTCATTTTCCTTTAAAGACATTAGACGCCTAAACAGAATGGGAGACAATTAAATACGGTCAGAAGACAAAATAGTTTCTAAGACTGTCAAAAGAGTCCAGCAAAATTTACGTCAAGTATACCCTACAGTTAGAGCCAAGTAATGAAAGCTTTCTTTTTCTCATGACTGTATGAGGATGTAAAGGAAATATCCACATGAATACTGTACTTGACAAGAAATAAATATTCCCATAAATGAAGAAATCAATATTAGCTGTAGAAAGGTGCTACCTATAAAATGTATTTGTTCAAAAATATATTTATTACATTTTAACAACACAACAGTCATAATCATTGTTATAGTTTGGCATGTTCAGTGTGTCCAGATAGTGTAAAAATATCTATAAAGGTTTTACAACCTTGACATTTTTAATAAATGATATTAACATCTACCCGCTCATGAAATCTCCAAAGATGTAAAGTCCATTTAGGTTGGGCATCTCGCAGCCTCTATAGACGTATCCGCCTGTCACTGATTTTCCCAGTTTATGGGGGTAGTCAAAGATTGGCAAAATGTCATCTGCAAATTCAGAGATACAGATCAAATGCATGCCACATTGCAAAAGATTATGTTTTTCTATTGTCCTTTGAACAATGCAGAGTAACTCACCCAGAGATGAGTTTTGGCAGAGCTTGCGGTCATAACAGCTAAAGCCTTCTTTGGCCCTCCATCCATAGTTTCCTCCTTCAAATAAAAGGTTCTCAGAGTCTCAGAGATTTACAGGCAAAACGGTTTTCTTTCCAAATGTTAACAAATCAGATCATCGTGAATATTTAGGAACAGAAAAATCCTTCAAAGGTTTTTAAGCAACATTTTGTTCAAAACACAGAAGCAAAACTATTTCCTTCAGTCTATAGTGTACAATGTGTAAATGTGGTTGGAATGTGAAAAGATGTAAATACAAAGATGTGCATTGCTTTTCTCTGGGCACTGAAAACATTAATCTCTGTCGGCACTTTGACTAACAAGGACAAAGATCTAAATGGAAGTTTTAACCTGTTTTTAGCACCATAGAGGCTCAATAATGACATATCTGCCAACTCAGATCTATTTAGTTATATTGGAACCTGTCAGCGCACTTTGTTCTGTTGTCTGAAATACTAAAGCTTAAAGATGATGCTCAGGCTTTATAAAAAAATATAAAGGAATGTACTGTTGACAAAAATGTTTCTAATTATTGACTTTTTTTTGCCTTTTCAGTATAATTAATTCAGAAGTAATAACTTCACATTTATATAATTCCAACAATAAAGTTTTACTGTGTGAAAAAAAACCTGTCACAATACTTGATTTGTGGTAAAAAGAAAAAAAGTGTGTAATACTGTTGATCGTCTTTTTGCATTATGTAACAAAAATACAAACTAAAAAATGTACTAAATTGATAAATATCAGATTGTTTCATCATGCAAAATGGATTTTGGATTTAAAGTGCAATGAATCTGCTTTATTTTGGCCGGGTCATTTTTGACCCGGAGAACAAGGGGAGTAAACAGAACATTAGGATCGCACGAGGGTTCAGACAAAATTCTCATATAATGACATCATGAAATTATTATGGAGTAACTGAAGTTTCTTGCGTTCATTTTATGAGATTATTTTGCTTTTTACATACTGAAAAATGTCAGTAGGTCTTATACTAAACAAAGTTTTGCTGTTCCTTTATGTTTGAAGAAATAAAGCAAGGCTATTTTTTAGCTGTTTTAGACATTCAACATAAAGCACTGCAATGTGAGAAAAAAAAAAAACAGGATCCTGTAACCTCCTACCTTTAACAATGAGGTCTATCTCTTCGTATTTATTCTGGCCAACATCACCACAAAACATCCTGCCTCTGCCTGCGCCTGTTGCAGGGTCACCGCGGTCAATGGAGCATCGCCACATGTTGCGAACTCCATAGGCATAAATCTCTGCAAAGAAATAAACCCGACAGGATAGTTGCACACTTCCTTATGGGCTGGATGAAAAAAAAAAAAAAAATATATATATATATATATATATATATATATATATATATGTATATATATATATATATATATATATATGCTTTGCTCATGCAAAATAAGATGTCATATATCTTAGCTAAAATCTCAATCTGACATTCTAGAAATTTTTTTCTATCTCAGATTTGATCAGAATTGAAAGGATTTACCAGGCCTTGCTCCCTGTTCCCCTACGAATGGATTGTCAGAGGGAATGGTGTAGGGAACGCTTTCACCACTGTTGTCAATGTCAATGCGGAGCACTTTGCCGAGAAGTGCGGATCTGTTAATTACAAAGATAGAACAACCGATCGATATAGACTTGGAGGCCAAGATGATAAATATTTACAATCATCTGATTTTCTCTTTCTATGATTAATGCTTACATGGTAAAATTTTTCCTATTGGTGTCACAATATTCAACCTGTTTTAAATCATCTCCTTTGTTTTTCTCTACTTTCCAGCCTTCATCCGTAATATATTAAATTTTTTTGTCACAACTTTCCAGTTTTTCTTCTGTCTTTATCAACTTCTCTTTTTGTCTCTGCATGTCCGTATAGAGTGAATATACATAATAAAGTAACCAGTATCCTATTCCTAGAGAAACTTAAATGTGAACAATAATTGTGTCTACAAATCCCAAAAACACATATTTAATAATTAATTTCAATTTTCAGAATCAAAATTGTAAAATTAGTAAAAGTAAAATAAAAATGACTATTCTTGTCTGAGTGGACTGGTTCATGGAATTAAGTGAAAATGTCTTAATGAAATTGTACTAACTTGTTCTGCGAATTGCCAAACTTTCCAAATGGGTCTCCGGCTCGTCCGCCATCTCCAATAAAAATGTAGAGATATCCGTCATGGCCAAAAAGCAGCTGCCCACCATTGTGATTAGCAGCTGGTTCCACCACTTCCAGGATCATTCTGTATGAGAATGGCAAATGAAAATGATAAATATGCTTTTCCTTTTAAGATAAATGTGTAGATAAAATGTTAAGCTTGTACCTCTCAGAGGAATGATCTAGCTGGTTATCATCATCTTCTGAGAGTATAAACTCGCTGATTCTTATTCTCTCTTCCTTCTTGACAGAGACTGAGTAGTAAACATATGCCTTTCTGACTGTGTTGAACCTAAGAACAGAAGCAATGCTCGGTCTTATTTCTACTTCACATGGAATCTTGGTAAAATTTTCATCCAAAAATGTTGCAAAAAATGACACTGTGTTTCATAACTTTTATGAAGAACTAGAAGTAAGAACCTTGGATGCAAGGCAATGCAGAGGAACCCCCTCTCATCTCCGACCCATCGAGACGTGAGCACAGCCTTGGTGAGATTGAGGAAAGGACGGTCAATCCTGGATCCATTAGCCAAATACACCCACACATAACCCAGCTGCTCTGCAACAAAGAAGCGATGGCTTCCGTCGTCTGCATGGATCATGGCCACGGGGTTGCGGAGACCATTGGCAACCTCTTGCAGGCAGATTTCCAGACAGCCTTTAGAGTCCTCTTGTACTAATCCGAGTTTAGCATTCAGTTCTGGTCACAGAAGAAACTGCATATTACCAGCTCTATATTGAGGAATAATTAATGACGCAGATCAAGGATAATACACTAACTCATACCTGCATCTGTTAAAACATTTGGGTAGCAATACTGTTTGTCCTTGAGTTCCAGAAAGTCGCAGAAACTTCTGCGGTCCTCCTCTATTGCAGCAGTCGAGTTTGCAAACTGTTGTGGGTACCCCTTATCCTCCAGGAGCAAGCTGAGTGTGTATCGACAATACCGCCAGTAGTCTGAGCAGTAATCTCCACATAGTCCTGGCAGAACCCTCATCGGTGTGTTAGCATCTTCAGCATCATATAAATGGGCAGCATATGGAGAGCACTCCTGAAAAAGGAAATTAGAACCCATTAATCATTTGTGGAAATCCAGTTTTTTAGTACACCCTATTATTTGTTTCATCTCATAAGTGGAGATTATATCCTGTCTGAATCCAATGACAGTGTTGTAGAAATATTGCCAGAGCTTCTCTGTGCTATGCTGTTAAATGGTCAGGTCAGAGTTATATACAGCTAGAGTATAAACGAATGCAAGGAAGGTCCACTTTGTTATTACTGTAAGTCACAACCACACTGTCCACACCCAGAACAGTGAGGAAATTCAGTGGCACGACACGTGAACCACTGGACATTTGAGACAGTCACACAGGATGAAGCCCAAAAGGGAAACTCTTAACCCAGACAACAAATCTAGGAATGTTGACAAGGAAATTACTTTCAAAAAGTAATTTTCATTCTAAAATAGGTTCTACAGAGAACAGGTAGTCATTGATAAAACTGTTTCTGCGATAAAGAAAAAGGTTATTCTGTAATATTTCACATTGGTGTGTAGATTCTCGGTCATCCAGGATGTCACAGTCCTACGTACATAAACAGAAGAAAATTTAGCTTCTTCTGTTGTTTCTTGAAGACATTATATCTGTCATGCAAACTGAAAAAGGCCTTTTGGGTATGAGACAAAACATTTTCTAGAGACAGCAGAAGTCCAGTTGGATTCTACGTAAACATTCAGGGCGAATATTTTACAGTTTGTGCAAATATGAATACAAGGTTGAAATTATCTTCTTTTACACGGTGGTCAGAGACAGTCTTAAAATAAAAACTGAGCAAAGCTGTTCCGCTGCTTTGAATGGAATGAGGGGAGGGAGTTTGATCATCTGATCAAGATGTCTCCAACACATCTCTCTATGGAAGTTTTGTGGTTGCGCTGACTTCTCGTTTGACCTGAGCGTACTAGACATTACAGCGATTGAACTGTAATGAAGGAACGGAAACATCAATCATTGTTGGACCAGTTCTGTTGTATAAGGATACAAGAGAAGAGGATTCTGAAATGTTATGGACCAAAAACAAAAAGTTATTAAAAGTAGGTTCAATCTTAATGACTCCAGTGTGACAGCTGGTACATCTAGTTGTCGCAGAAAGAACTATAGGATTTGTATTTGTCCCCAGAAATATATAATTAAGAATCCTCATCAACTCAGATTCTGGGATTTAAAAACCAGACTGAAAAACCTTTTTCATCCAAAATAATATTTTTGGAGATAATGAGGAAAATGATATATTTGGAGATAATGAGGTCAACTAATGATATATTAGTGGTAATATACTTAACAGAAAGTGTCAGAGATGCAATATTTTGTTTTCCAAGACGTTGTTGCTGACTACAATACCCGTCTGCAAGCCATGCTGCCAGACAGACTGCAGACAGGTGTGCAACAGTAAAAGAGATGTTATTGTTGCATTTATCAGGAAAGATGAAGCAAATCTAGACACGTTACTCTCCTGGTGTGTGTTTCTTCACCCTACAACACGGACTAACTCAATTTCCCCAACACTGACATTCACACCTTGGTTGATAAATATCTAGTTACCCAGATAAAAATGTAAAGATAGCAGAACAACGTTCTGAGAGGTGAACGGTTCTCCTTAAGTATTAAAACTGAAAGAAAAAAATGTTTCTAGCATATGATCCTAGTCAACAACGTTTTGATATATTGAAGGTTGAAGTTGCAGCCCACAATGCTCATTATAAATTCCAACTTTTCAATCATAATTCAGTCCAAAGAAGCAAATAATGAATTTATGCCACAATATGCAGGACTTTCTTTCTCTGTTTGGATCATTGTGGCAGAACCTGTGTGTTTAAACTTACTTCACTACCAATCGGTGCTTTCTTCTTTATCTCAAACCATCAAAGACTATTTTTATACCACAACACTAAAAAAATGAAAATATATCTAAAGCAACACTATGACCAGCTTTTAGAATTCCTCCAGTGAAAACTTTACAACCTAACTTAAAATAAAATCACTTCTTAACCTTATGAATTTACACTGTTCAGAGGCGAGCCAACACTAAAACCTTACTAACAGGAGTAAACTCATAGACACTTTGCTGCACTGTTATTACACACACAACCCAGCCTGCCTTGCATGGAAAGAACTACTGTGGGCTATAATTTCCACAGCGGTAGAACCTATATTTTTGGATTTGGTGATTTGTCACTGCTTTTACATAGAATATGCTGCACTGAACTTCAAGAGAGACATGCATTTAGTATTTTCATAGCATTGTGGTACCCCCCAAAAACATGAAAATGTAAACCATTTTGTTTATGTGACTCAGGATATTTAAGGAAAATACATTAGCCTGCTCAGTTTATCAAAAAGGCTACAGAAAATTAGTGCTGCACCTATCACTCAGTTTCCACGCAAAGGTTGCACGTAGCCAGCATCTGAGCTGCAAAGTCAGCACGCAATTATGTAATCAGTGAGGGGAGTCAACTTCAAGTCTCATTCCAGTGATGGGGAGGTTGGGCTTTAGTGCCAGGATGTGTTTAAGATTAGGGAAAGTTAAACATACGAAAATAGAAATAGTTAGTGGATGAAATAATTTTCCAAACAAAGACTGTGGCAGAAGCAGGATTATCACACTAACTTCTAAAATTAGAGATACATTTCAGGCTCATACAATTGTTAGTCATAACTGTAATGAAAAGTGCAAGTAATAGAAGTGCTGGAGGCAGTTTTTGAACTTGGTTTGTGATGTTTTAAATGTTTTCTTTTGTTTTAATTTATTTCTCAGACTATTTTGGTTTTCCTTTTTCAAGAAAATGAAAACAAAACAAATGAGCACCTTTGAACGGATGTCCCTAAATTATGCTAGGCTAAATGTTTTGAAAGGGTTTGCTGTGAGAGGTGAATGGGGATAATGTGCAAAGGGTCAAGAGTTCGTGGGTTTTCACCTTTGGTGGCATTTCTGCATTTCTATGTAGGGTAAGCAAAAATCACAAATATGTAAAACACAACAACCTCAGATATACCAAAGAATCAGATACAAAATGATCATTAAGACATTTAAGATCATTGCAAAGATGCATAACGGTACTGTTCTCTTACCTGACAGAGGATGCTGCGTATATATGTACCACATTGTGCTGAACCCAAAGTGTCAAGATTTTCCATAATTGAGTCATACTTCCTTGATATCTCTTCATCCTTCTGCAAATCACAGCATCCAAACTTGACATACTCTTTGCAGAAGACTAATGGCTGCTGAGGCCCAAATGGAGGCTTGTAATCCAAGCATTGGGGGTGACAGCTGCCCCTCCGGACCTGGAGGAGCAGCATCAGGATGAGGGGGAGATATTCAGCAAAACCTGTGCGCTGCAAGATCTTCTGATGGACCAAATCATTGGAATATAGAGTCATGCTGCCACTCTGTTCGGGATAATCTTTCCCTTCACCCAGAAAGTAATTAAAAAAGTAACTAATGCAGCTTTGATGCAAAAATACACCAGTCTCCAACAGGATCTATGGAACACAAATGAGACAGTTAAAGTTATTGGTCAGCAGTTTTATTTGGTGGATCTCAATGCAGAACCTCCATAGTCAGAGACTGTTTAGGGTCATGACTGAATGTTTTATTATATGATGGGGCTGATTCTATTAGCTTTGAATTAAAGGAGGCTGATATTTGCTATTTTGTTACCCAAGGAGAAACCTGGACATTTGTGGTTTGATGCAGATGAGAAAAGTTAGTTTATCCTCGTTTGGTGGACAAGTTAAGCATCAGACAATACTGGCTGATCATGATTTTTATTATTATTATTATTATTAATATTATTATTATTATTATTATTATTTTTTTATTTATTTTTTTTTTTTTTAAGAGAAAAAACTTTTAATGTGACTCTAAGTCATGAAATAATATCTACTTAACAGAAATGCCTTATCTATAACATAAAAAAAATGAGGTCTGACAGAAATAAAAATGTAAAAAAAAAAATAAATAAATAAAAAAAACACAGCAAAAACCTTTAACCCCAAATGGGGCAAACATGGAAAAGAGATCAACTTTCACTGTAGTGGCCTGCTTATCAATATTACTTCAAGATCACACCAACAACCCATATCGGAGGACAACCTATGACAACATTAGTTTGATTCCTTTAGATCAAGACTACAAATGTTGCAAACCAGCCCGTTTACCCCCAAATAACTTAATAAATAAATAAATAATAACAACAATAAAGTATTCTAATTAGTGGCTTTGTCAAAGACTAGAGCTAAATTTCACTAAGATTATGCACTGGGACATTATTTAGGAGAATATTCATTCTCCTAAAACATCCTGATTTTGCAAAGTGGGATGGCGAAGCTTCTGACAGGGATGCAGCTGACACATGGCCAGTCATCACAAACAACTGATGTTGCATCAAAAGATGATAAAGTCATTTTAAGGAAGTAATTACCTTTTCACAAAAGATCAAGTTGGATCACAAACTCGTTATTTTCCTGTAACAAATGAAGTCATCGTTTGAATTTCCAGTTTTAATGTAATCCAGTTTACAACTTGTTTACTGATTTGAAACTTTTAAGAATGTGTATGCATATCATAATGTTTCACCATTTATTTTAGCAGTATTTACCAGCAAAAAAAAAACATTAAAGATGAGAAACTAACCCAACTAGTTTAGTTCAAGATTGTGGACATGTACTGAATGTCATATATTGGATGCAAAAAGATTAATATTTACTTGACATATAAACAGATTTTTAAGCAGTTTATATGATGTATGATTTCACACACCTGGTCTCTGGAAGCGTGGAAATGTGAAACACACTAGCCCAGCATCATAGCTGTCTGCAAGGGAACTTCAGAGGGTACACAATGGGTTACATCATCATCTCACAGAACTCATGCAGTTTCCCCACTACATGTGCAGAATATTTTCAGCTTGACTGAGATCCAATAGATTCTTATTGTCACAAAGGTTTCGTGCTTCAGTCCAGACAGCAGAGACACCTGCGGATCACAACACAAATCATGCAGTAGCTGAATTCAAGAGTGCATTGCATCTCAGTCAGTTTTCACACACTGAAACCACAGCATAGTACAGAATCTTTAAAAAGGATACAAACCTTCAAGGAAGGATTTTCAAAATAGAGTTTCACCTTCGTCCAAGGTTTCAGAAAAATATTTACTCCCAGACCGAGGTCACCTTGAGACTCTCCCGGTGTTTGCTCTGGACGCTCTCACTTGCTGCAGTGAGTGAAAGCCATGCATAGGGAGAGACAGCAGAAAAAGTGTGAGAGAGGTTCTTTCATTTCCACATGGAGCCACGCTGCAGCCCTGGCTGAAAGCCTTCCCACTGTGCGTCCTCACTCCTCCTCTTCCTCCTCCTTTCTCCCTCTCCGTTGGCTTTTTAACTCCCCTCACAAAGACATTCCTTCCCGTAGCATGTGGCACATATAGCCCTGGAGTTGCAACTTTTCATCTTTCCTCCCTCTGAGCTCCCCCTCACAACCTTCTGCATTCCCACACCTCCTCTCTGTCTGTGCCGCCTCCAGACAGACTCATGCCACTCTTTGTGTGTATTTATGTATGTGTGTGGGTACTGCTCTGTGTGTGTGCGCGTGTGGTCAGATGAATCAGGACGTGTGCTGGAAGTGAAGTCCAATGGATTCTCCAGGCACATTTCCAAACCTGAATCTTATTTCAAAGAGCACAGCAAGCCAACGTTTGCATCCAGAGTTACATTTGTGCTCCATCTGTATTGCCCTCTAGCTCCAGTAGTGAAAAACATTTAACAGTATCAAAACAAAATGTGAAGACAGTTACATAATTTTAACTGATTAATTTTTTCTTGAGATATTTTGATTTTGGAAACTATTGTCTGGGCTGTGTTGGAGCAGACACATTACACTCGCAAGTGACTTTATGGAAGTGTGTATAGAAGACAATAAATGGCCATTTTTGCAGCAGAAGTAAGTAACTTTACAGGCTGAAACACACAAGGACACATTAATAGCAGCAAGCTGTTGAGGGATTTAACCCACTTGAAATGTGGGGGGAAAAAACAGCTTCTAATTTTAAAAAAAAATCAAAGAGCCTGATCACAATAAGGAGCAGGAGAAAGTGATCAAATCATGAGCCATGCACAGTTGTTGGCATTCAGGGTGAAATTTTGTAAAAGCACATCAAATGCATTTTGATTGCAAATATTAGCAAACATAAAATAGTGCAGAACTCCTGGCTTTCTGCAAGGAGTTCTGCAGAAATCCAGAACTCCATGCAGAGTTCTGCAAGGAGATTAAAAAGTGCTTTGGTCTTTTTTAATTATTATTATTTATTTTTGGACACGTGCAGTGTGTTTATATTCACTAACAAATAAAGTTTCAGTTTAAATTATAAAATGTGCTAATTTGTGTGGCGGTTGTATTTTTCCCAGATATACAGATGCCAAAAATCAAAGAATCAGCTCCATATCCACAAGTATGTTCCTCCTACCCAAATCCCCTCCTGCCATACATACACACACACCTACACACACACACACACACACGCACACACACACACCCCTACACACACACGCGCACACACACACACACTCAAGCATTAACAGAACATCACATGGATCCACTCTGAAAGCTTTTAGGCTCTTAATTTATGTGACATAAAAGGATTCCTTCTTCATTGTTTCATTTATTCATGAAATTCAAAACATTACATCATTAGGGGAATGAATTAATAAAGTTAATCAAATCAGTTTTCTCCGAAAGTAAATATTCATGTGAACATCACCTTTTGATTTTCTTGAGTTGGATGAACTGATGCAGTCTAATGAGATATTCATGACATGGATCAGCATTGTGTTTATATCTGGCGTAAAGGTTTTGTGTAAGTACAAATATCACACCACCATCTCTTTCTCAGTATTTCAGATCATAAAGTGTCTGCTGTCTGGATGCCACCAGGCAGTTTCTCACTCAGAACCGACAAGAATAAAACATCATCTTCAGTTTGCACTCGTTAGTATGTCACGTCAGTCAAAATGAACCATACTTATGCATTCCTACTAGTATTTCCCTTTAAAACTAATCATTTTCATTTACTTACTTGAGCAATTGCAAACAAAAATGTTGAACTAGTCGTCAAAATGTAAGAATTTTATGCATTTCTTAATCAGCTTTCATTGATGGTGATGCTGTTTACTGTTGAGCATAACTTCAGCCAATGAGAGTTTCTTCTGTACTTACCAAAAAAAAAAAAAAAAACTATATACTTTATTTTTGCACAATTCCATAAACAAATTACAAGTGAAAACGCCACATGCAGTAAAAATCTGAAACATGTGTTCACTGATTGATACAGATTTTCCTCAATTATTGTAACTCTAGATTTCAAGTGGTTGAGTAAATAATGCATAGATCTGTCTTGCACATTTTCAGGTAATGTCACCAAGATCTGGTGACACTACCAGGTTTTTACCAGGTTAGATTTAGCGTTAAGAAGGTTTGCAAGAGTCACCACCCAAGAGGAAAAGTAAAACAAAAATCAAAGCTTGCATAATGCATGCTGAAAATGTGAAAGCAAAGACAATGCAAGAAAAGACAAGTACCTGATAATTACAGTGAATTTCAGTCTTCTGAAATGAAACTTAATATATATTTTGTTGCATAGTGTACCAATAGAAGTGTGACTCTTATTGGGATAAATTTAGTGGTGATGGCATGACGTGGAACTGGATTAGGTTTTGAGGATGTAATGCTCAAACGTGGCTCTGCAGGTTTTCTAAGATAAACACACAGCTTAGAGAATGAGATTATGCTTTTTAGGATTAAAGGGCCAAAACCATTCCTGTACCACAGCGCTTCATGTCTGCTTGGCCTGTTTGTTCCAGATGTACACCGTAGATTACTGTGATCATTCCTTCATCTGAAACGCTTGGCAGGCAGTGTAACAGAGTTCATGGAAATATATCTTGCAGATTTTTAGTGAATATTAAATGAAAGTGAACCCATTCGAACATTTGCTGCTGTTCAGTTTGAATTTTCAGAAATCCTCTGTCTTTTCTGAAACTGTAAATAGTTTATATCCGCAGACTTGATTAGAGCTTTGGCAGGAAGCATGAAAGTGTCTTCTGCAGACAGCATTTAGACTTGGCTTTTAAAGTGTGCTAATCTTTAGAATGAGTAAGAGTGAGTCATTCTTTACTGGAAACACAACCACACACACACGCACACACGTGTGTCTGTCTATCTTTGCGGGGACTTTCCATTGACTTCCATTCATTTCTACAGCCTGACCATAATCATCACACGCATGAAACGCTTACCCTAACCAAAACTCAATTCACACAGTAGTTCTAATCCTAACTCCTAAACCAAAAACAGCATTTCTCCTTGTGGGGAATAAAATAGTGAGTCCCCACAACATAATATGTGTCAAGAAACATATAATATGTGCATAAAATACATGACACCCGCATGATTAATAATTAAGTCAATGCAATCTTCTTGGTATTGACTTTCATTTATTTTTCATTTATTTCTATTGCCTAATCCTCACCCTCACCCTATGAACCAAAAACTGCACTTCTTCTTATGGGGCTGAGTCTTTGGGCCCCATAAAAAGCACTGAGTGTTCGCAACATAAATATTTGTTGGAAAAATGGCCCTTACAAGGCAGGAAATGCACACGCACACATCTGTGGTGAAAGTCACCAAATGTGTTTTGTCTCAGTCCTCTTTTCTTGACAAGCACACAACTTGAGTGAATTCACAAATTCCCTTTTTCTCTGACTCATCCTGAGAAAGGTCAGCAAATCACAAATATAATTCATGCTGTTTAAGCATGAATCGCAATTCATGCTTAAACCATATACTATGTGGAAGTGATTGCTTGTTTTGTTTTGTTTTGTTTTTTTAATCCATCCACAGTTGAAGAGAGTTATTTCTGTAATTGACACATTGCACCGCAGCTAGTTACCAGTGAAGCATGACCCACCGCGGCCACTAGGGGGACCCCAAGAACAATTTATTTTTTTTATTTTTACAGCATAAAAAATTATATCTACACAATGAAATATAAATATTATTGTGAAATAAATCCCAATTTTATAATAAAATAGTGTCTTTTTGTACATATAATCACATAGAAATCATTGCTTGAAAAAAAATTAATCTGTTCCACTTATTGGGCCCTGAATACCAAGGAGTGTGGCGCTTATTGTTGACACAAACATGACACAAATGGGCCTTTAGAGAGCAAAATGCTAGTGTTAGATGATTGGCTCTGCAAGAGCACCTTCCAAATAGCCCAACTTGAGTGAACGATGGTGCATGCGATCCGTGCGTGACCCGGCACCGAAGCAGAGTTCGAGGCCAGCGCACATCCCCTCGCACACGATTCAGTGCATCAACTGCAAACGTAGCTTCAATCTTCTGATACAGGAGAAAAATAAGACATCAAATTGCAAAAATAATGTCTGTGTGTGTTTGTTAGGGCATTAGTGCTCAGGAATGTGTTGTGGCTATGTACTTGAATGACCCATTTGTCTGTGTGTTTGAGGATCTCTCATTCCCCCAAAGACAATCATGCCTGGCAGAACTCCAGATGGAGTGTCTGGGATAGCCTGAAGTGTTAACACACACACACGAATACACATTTATTACACCCACAGAGATGTCATGTGAATTCACACTTCCCCCTTATTGCATAACTCAAAAATGTGAGCCCCATTCACATAAGGTCATGAGCATTTCATTTAAACCCCACTGCAACCTGAGAACATTTGCGTAAATATCTTCACCTGAAATACGTTATTTTTACTATTTCTATGGGGACTTCAGGGATAGTGATACTATGGAGTTGATGTGGCTTTGGCTCAGAGAAAAGATACGATTTTGTTAATGAGTCGGTCAATAAATGGATCTTTGACTCAAAATCTCCTTCAGCAACATTTTCAGCCCCATGATGACCCCAGAGTCTTTTGCTATCAGTTTAACCTTTAAGGTAAAATCATAAATTGAATGTGTAGGACTGATTAAAAGTAACAAAGAAAAGATGACTCCATATTACATTGCTATCCACTTTCCATGTCGGTGAGTTGGACTCAACAAACCAGAATATTAGCTTTTTTTGTACAGTGCACCATCATCATTAGAAAATTAATCACTCTGCTTTTGTAATTTATTAATTTTAAATATGCCAGATTATAAACAATCATTGAGAGAATATCAGATATTTCTGCTGCAAAATCATTTCATTCATTTTTAAAGGAAAAAAAAAGTTTTATGTAATCCTGTGGTTGGTTCATGATGAAGTTTCTTTTTTTATATAATGGAGCAGTAGTCATAATGATTATATAATCACATTCCTATTCAATATTTGGCTGACATTAGAATTAAACCCTGTCATTTCACATCTATGAAATTATTCACTTTAAGATAAAATCATGAACTGAATGTAATTAATCAACCCTTTTAAACTGTCTGGGGAAAAGCAAGCGGCCAGTTACACAACTGCTTGTTAATGTAGAAATGATTAGTGTTAATAACTCACTATGCTGTCAGCTGCAGTTTCCTTGACTCGAGTTGCGTTCTGACTTCTCTTCAGGAAGCAGGAGTTCAAATTTAATTTTATTCTTTTGGGTGAGTGAAAAATTTCCCTTGCCAGACTAACCACTTTTTAACAATCACTGGAAACGGCAGGCTCTAACTGTACCTGCATTTGCAAAATGGGGTTAGGAAAGCTAAAATGAGCAAATATATGTAAGGTACGATATTCTTATGGATGAATATGGAATAGAAAAGGTCTGTATTCACTCTTGAAGTTTTTAAAAGCTCATATATGTCAATTGATTGTTCTTTTTATTATTATTTAAATGGTAATATTGGGATAGTGGTATTTTTTTGGGTGAAAGTCAGTGAATGAACAAATCTTAAGCATCATACTGGCTCAGATTCTCTGTCATTTTTATTATTTAGGTCATAAGATCATCTGAGGTCTTACTACTTAAATAATAAAAGCATGGAAGGAGCAACAGATATACATAATAAAATGTACTGATGAGAACCAATATGTAAGCAAAACAAGATATCAAAGTAAAAACAGAAATAGATTTGTGAGACTGTGAAGAGTTTGTCCGTCAAAGTGAAGAGGCAGAAAGACATCATATCCACAGCTAAAAACAAAAACAAAGAAAAACAAACCATAAGATTGTACTGTTGTTGTAAGACAGCCAAAAGAGGTCCAGCTTGCAATTTCCCACAAGTCATGTGGGGGGAGCAGCAAACATAAAAGAATGGCATAAAGCTTTTCCTCAGCAGAGACTGAGAACACAATCAGTGTTCAGGATGAAGATAAAGACCGTTGCTGATGAAAACCTTTACAGTAAGAGTTTGCCTTCAATGAGATTTTTGATGCCTAAATACATTAAGCTTAATCCTGTTGACAGAGGCAGTAAAAATAAGCCAACAGTTCGCTCTCAATAAATGCGACTCCATTTCCTGTTTCCATTTTGCCTCTTTGTGCTCTTTACTTTTCTTCCCTCACTGTTTTTCATATTACCTCCTTAAAGTTCAAATTATAACCCTTTCAATTTCCTTCCCTGTCATCCTGAAGAGCAGTAGTCTGTGATGACAACTTTTCTTCAGATATCTTCCTCACACCACCTCGTCGTCTTCCTCTGTCTCCTCTAATTCATCATCACTCTTCAGTTCTATTTCCCCTCTCTCATCGGATGTCTTTCTCACAATGCTCATTGAGCCGATAGGATGAGTGCTTCCTGTTTTTGTAATTTTATTTTTTTCTAACTCTCATTGTTGAAGAGTAAACATCAGTCACTGACCTTTATTTCCAAAAATAAATGCTCTCATTCGCATGCGTTTGTTTGTGTCTCTTCTGTGGCCTAAACCCTCATATCCTTGCAGGGTTTTGGGGAGCTGGTCTCTATCTCCAGCAGTCATTGGGCAAGAAGTTGGGTACACCTGGACAGGTTTCCAGCCTGTATTATAGAGCTCTTATAATAAGATTTTACATCTACATATTCTCATAAGGTCATTAAACGTTAGCCACAATGAGCTGCATTCACATTTGAGACCTCGTATGTCTTGTGTTGCACGTAATTTGAGGACAGGACACAATATGGATGGGATGCTCGAGAGGTGCGTTACAGCTCATTAATCAGATGAGCCACAGAATGCTGGTCAAACTGGAAATGAAATGCTTTCATCTGTCCAAAAACAAATATGCATCCTTGTTAATGATACTCATTTAAAAGATTTTGGTTGTATTTTACAAAGAAAAAAAAAAAAAAGTGCATGAAATGTGTTCCCTTCACTTCTCACCTAGCAAAAACTTCTCACAATATTAATACAGGGGCGCCGCCAGGAGTCTTGGGCAAAACATTAGATTTGGAGAGGGTTCAGGGCAAATATGGATGTGTGCTTTTTGGTCTGGGAGGGGTAACATAACATTTTTACTGCTAAAAACAGTCTTCAAAAACAAAATATGATTAATTTTGTAATTGACAGGGCCCCTTTTTTCTTTCAATTTCTATGGACAAACAATAAATAAATAAATTATGGATACTGTTGGTCAGGGGCCTTTAGAATTGTCATAACTTTTCGCCCCTGTATTAATATAAACTGGTTTGGCTTTTTTCAGTAGAGCTCACTGTTCGCAGCTGATGTTTCGGCTTCTGGATGAAATCTGAATAGGAGCATTTTACATTTAAATCAAATTCTTGTAACTATAGAGTTGGGTCATCTTAACATCGCTATCCAGCAAAAGGTCCGACAACATTTATGCTCCTCTGATGGTTTCCCTGCGGTACTGAGGGCAAAGTGCTTCTTGACACGAGAGCTCATCTGATTAAACGAGCAGAGTTTTAAATAGTCTCCCATTGTTTTTAGATATCCTGTTACTTAATCTTGCCTCATTATTCCCGTGTCTCCACCACATCTCTCTCCCCTTCAGTGTCTTCTTTCATTTATTCTTCCACATTGGCTGTTTGAAAACAAACGTCCTCGCTAGAAGTCTCCCTGATCTAGACAGAACCTGAACTCGAGAGACAGCACAAGTTTTAATGATACGCGAATTCGAATAATGAGGAGAAAAGCGACCCTAAAAGAGATATGTGCCCCTATGTGAACCCGATCTCGCTAGTCGAATTTCAATAAGTCACAGTTCAATTGAGCCATTTGTCTTTGGGAAATCGCTTTTTATCCATTTGACTTTTTTTTTGAAGTGGACCTTAGTCTCCTTTTAGTTCAGTTGAACTTTTTCAGTTGGAAAAATGTTGAGTTTGCTGAAACGCTGAGAAATTAAAGGACCAGGAAATGGAAAAAGTTGCTTTTCTTAAATCTTTGATGTGTAATATTGCAACAAAGGATTTTTCCCTTGCAGCTTTGTTCTGTTTTTGCTTTATTTTTCCAAGCCTGTTTCAGATCATCAAACACATTTTAAAATCTAGCAAAGATTAATTCATTTATATCATGAAGCTCCTAATTCAACTCAGTTACATTCAAAAGTATGTTTTTACTCCAATGGGGAATTAATTGTTATTGTAACTTTTGAAATCCAACTATCCAAAAAGTTGTTAAGGATGCTCCAGTAGCAGTCAGTCTTGCAACAAATCTGAGGAGGCCTCTGACTGAAGAGTATTGCTATGACAGCCACATGACCATCATGACATAACGGTTGCTGTACTTTGGACTCATTTTAGCAGACCAGGCTTATCCACTGTTCTGCAGAACTGAGTAGTGCTTTAGATGTTGTGATGGTTTTTTTTGTGACCTCCTATATGAGTCACTGATATGCTCTTTCTTATTATTTTTTGGATAATGGCTCTTTGGTTTGCTGGAGTCCTAAAGCCGTAGAAATGAGGCTGTCAATAACTTTGTTCCCCTCTATCTTTCATTTCTTTTGAGGACGTCAACCTTCCGCTGACTTCATGTCGTCAGATTGATCGATTTTACTCAATTATTTCTTGATTTTGTCGATGTGGTAGTGATCAGGTCTCCCTTGAAGCTTCGTTTGCACATATGTGGCCAAATCTGAAAGGCAGCATATCATTTTTTCCAAATCTGGTTTTTTTTTTTTTAAACACTGCTCTCTCAGTGGAATTGCTCAATTGCTCCTTTACTAACATGAAAGACACACACATGCATTTCAAATGATAATTATAGATTTTTATAATTCTATAAACAAACCCAATGCAATTCTCCCTCTAATCCCCCAAAATAATGCACTGCTTTAGTCCAGTTGGGGAAAATCCAGAGGAGAACTTTTCAGCAACAATGACATTATAAAGTGAAAGGCATGCAACATTGCAGGAAACAAAAAACATGGCAGACACAGTAGCTATGCAGCTGTTATGATCAGGATTTACTGCTTCGTAAGGTAATTGAGTCACTGCGGGAAAATGACGAGCAGTAATCGAAGAAAAAAGTCTTTCAAACATGACCAGGCCAACTGTGCAGTCAGTCGAGGAAATAGCGTTTAGGATGCTGAAAAAAATAACACTAAAAGCTAAAGGAATAAACAACAGTAAGAATTAAGCAGGGTGGAGTTTAATGTTTTCATTAATTGAAATATTGAATTCCCAAAACAAGGTTTCAATACCATAACTGGATGATGTCCTGTTTACTGATTTCAAAGAGTTTGAGGTTTGATCTGCTCTAAATATATCTGTTAAACGTGTGCTTCAGTCACCAACGCATGGACTTATATAGCTTTGATATGTAAAATCATGGCCTAGTTTGCATAACCAGCAGCATGCATGATATTTTTTATTCTGTGGTTTTGTTTTGAGCCAGATACCTGTGACAAAGAGAAAAAAATGCAGGTATTTGCTCTGGGCTCATTTAAAACATGTTAATGAGCAGCTTATGTGGAAACTGAAAGCGACCTTTCAGTGACCTCGTTATTGTTCGGCTATAAAAGACAGACCTGGAGACATTTTCTTCCAAATACAAACTGAACCTTTTTCTGGGAAAAAAAATAAAAATATGCATTTTAAGCTGGGTCAACAACATTGTTCCTCTAAATTGTACTGAAATAAATTATACAAAAACTAACCAATGTGTACAGACTCACTTTGAAAGGATTATATATCACAAATTACTAAAACATAAAAGGCTAGTTTTGATTGTGTTGAAGTTCCCACCTATGTTTTGTGTTATTTTAGTTGTTGCACTTTGTAGCTAAAAATATGTCCGAGCCATCTTACTGTTTTTATTTCACAGCAGCTTCAAATAAGCTAATGTTCAATGGATTTCATACTTTTTATTACTGTTTCTAAAGGTAATTGAGTTATATTTCCATGAAAGAAACAAATCAATGACTCGTTGATTCACGAATGGAACCTAATTTTTTGTTTGTTTGTTTCCATTTTAACCAAAAAAAAGAAAGTAGCTTAAAGAAGGTTTGAACGTTTGATGACAGTCATGTTCCTGCCGCGCTCCTCTTGTGTCAGAAGGCACAGGCGCATACCACAGCCACCACCACTATGTTCCCAATGGTCGCGAGCACGGCGATCCACAGCCAAATGGTGTCACTGGACACTTTTCCATCGTCCTCGGGTTCTGAAGGTCGTGAGTAGCTGGCGTTGAGGTTGGATGTGGACGTCTGCAAAGACGCATTGCCATTGTAAGGAGAATCCATGAAGGCCCTGCTCACAGCTGGAAAATGCTGTGGAGAAATGAGACATAAGACATTTAATAGTCAGGGTGACTTTAGTCATCTAAGTCTAATTAGGAAGAAAATCAAAATTAGTTAAAAAGTTTGGAGAACAACTGCTGCAAAAGTAGAAAAAATAAATTCTTAATATCTAACTCGAAAATGATTTTGGCAGTAAAAGAAAGACTGTGTTGTCTGCTGCAGCTTCCAGTCCCAGCAAAACTCACTTTTATGTTTTATCCAAACACAAAAATTAACTGGAACTCCTCTAAATATGTTTGGAGCTGTGTTATGAGTGAGTTTAATGAAAACAGAAAAGAAACAGAGCCATTTCCCTAGCATTTCACCAAATTATCTGCATTAAAACATTATTACCAGATTCCAGTTCTGAGTTGAATACTGCAGCTTTATGAGTTAAAGGAAATACATCTTCACAAACAAACACTAAAGTTATTCCTGTTTTAGGGGAACGATTATCAAATCAAACTGGGACTCAGTACTGGCAGATAAAAATGAAACACGATAGTTTAATAATATAGAGTGTCATATAATCTAGAATAGTTGGATTTGAAACCAAGACAAATTGAAACTGAAGATAAAAACACAAACTATAAATTTTGATGAATAAAACACTGTAGAAACATGAAATGCTTCTACAACATTGCATAAATTATGCATTTCATAAAAATAAAACAGCAGCCATATGTTTGCCATCACATATGTTTTTTTTCACTGAGAATGGCTCCTCAGAAATGCGTTCCTTCTCTGCTCTTCCAGCTATACAATTTGGGAAAGTTAACTAGCTTTTTGGTAGGAACAATTCTGTTAAAAAGAAAACACCCATTTATATGCTACTTTACTTTATGAGCTACTAAAACACTGCCAATAAACTGCACCAACTATCAATTTAGTATCGCGAGTTAACCAACCCTGGATGTTTTTCACTGAGTCAGACTACCCAGATAAAAGCCGCAGAGGCACAGAGGCACCACACAACCTTTACACCCCAGTGGTGATATAAACAGAGGTGACAGATGAAACCGCTGTGCCACCATACACTGTAGAGAGAAATGTACCTTTGATCGGACACATGAGTTTGTGTCCTTCAAAGTGAGGAAAAGTTCAAGTTTATGAAAATGTATTCCTGCTTTTACCAGCTGCATCTTTGCATACAGTAATAAAACACCGCTTTTCTCAGGGGGAAAAAAACTAAACGTTTTGGAAAGCAGTACAATGTCTAAATAATGACATATTGTGGTTAGAGGGTTAACACAGCTGTGTCTGGTCTCTGGACAGCTGTACTGCACAGAAAATAGAGGGAAATATCTCTGAGGGATAAACAAAGTGTGCTGCTTCACGTGCAGAATCTCTAAAGCCACAGGGACGGGCACAAACAGAAATAACACATAAAACACAAAAAAGAGAACCAATCGATCTTTTTTCTATTCCGAGACAGAAATAAATGTGTTTATTCATGTGTTTATTTTTTAATACAAAACTCATTCATGACTTACTTGAATGAGCTGTAAGCTCTTTGGATATAAATGAAGGTTTGCAGGTGTTTCATTAAAGCATAGATGTGTGAATTTAATCTTCTGTAACTTTTCACACTTTCCCAAAAGTACATTTTAAAATAGTCCTCAATACAAACACAAACACAAACTTGTTATACTTAGTTATACTTAATTAACAATATTAAAATGTTTGCCACCAATAAGATAGCAACATTGGTGGCAAACTAATGTTGTCTTATTGGACTGATATCTTATTGCACGACCCATTGATGTCACAGCAGCAGCTCATAACTACATTCATCGGTAATTTTTTCCTTAGATTTTAAACAAATCAGTCTTGCTGGGATGTTTCCTTTAGCTTGTGATGTTTCTTGAAAATCCTGGACTTCTGGATAATTTTGTAGCAAGAACCACATGAAGCAGTTTACGAAGTAGACACAGGATAGCTAAAACCTATCATCAAAGACCTGCAGTAATCATTTTGAGTCATTTTAAAAAAAAGATACCAAAAGTGATGATTCTCCAAGCCAAGGCTTTAATGTCCACCTGCATTAATCACTACAAAGAAACAAAGTTAGAAACTCAGCTCCAGATTCATCTTGCCACGTATGCTGGCAATTTGAAAAGCTTGCGCTGCATGAGTCTAAACATAGAAAAGTTGATTCCATTTTCTGAAGTATGTGTGTCACATTTGTTGAGACTCCATTTTATGCAGGTTGTGATTATTGGGAGGGTCAATTTGAAAATTCTCAGGGTTTTATGGGGTCGTGATAAGACAGAAACCTCACATTTCCTTATTTCGTAGACATAGCTTTTAAATTTTATGACTTGGGTCAAATGTTCTGGATATCTTCGTATAAGTTTCTTACAAAAACCTCCTGAGCATTCTGGAATTTTGGCCGATTTCTCCTGACCAAGCTGGCTTAGATCAGTGGAGTTCGTGGTCAAGTTGTTTCCCCTCAACGCTGTCTAATTTGAGAAACGCACAAGCCTCTCCGGCAAAACACAAACAAAACTGTAAACGCTGCTACCCCCAAACTTTGGGGGTGGTGGCATCAGTTAGGATGGTGCTTCCTGACTTGCACACATTCCCCTGTTCCTTGAAAATTTAATAGCTTATTATTACCCAAACTGTCCAATTTCAGCGTCATCAGACCACAGAACGGATCTCCAAAACGTCTGTATTTCATCACCGTGTGCATTGTCAAACTGTTGCATTCAGAGAAATGGCTTCTTCATCTCTGAGTGGCTTTCAGTTCATCTTCGTCAGCTGTGACTTGATCTAAGATTACTCAAACCATTTAAGTAATCTTAGACATACAACAGTGTTTTTGTAAAACGCTTTTGAAGAAATCAGAATTTAACTTTGCAACTCTGTTGCATAATGAGTTGGCATATGAATGGAGGAGCTCCCCAAACAGTGTGTATAAAATGAACAATAAATGCATAGATTTTAATATGTATTATACAATAAAATGGATGGGAACTAATGGAAACTAATGTCGCTAAGAGGATTGAAAATCTCTCATGATATCTATGAAATCCTACTGATGTGATTGTTTGTCATTGTGCTTCCCCTCCAGTGTCAGATAATCCAACATTTACCTGAATGTTGGGTGCATAATTCTTTTGCTTAAAAGCAACAAACATTTATACTAATTAAATCCTTTTGTGAAATCTGGGAAAATCATTTTCAGACCTGCTAATTAAACTTTATATATAGTTTAAAATGCCTCATTTAGTTTCCATAAAGTAAATAAGCGACAGAATAACTGTCTTCACGTGATCGTTTGGAAAAGTTCACCTCACATTCTGCTGTTTCAGAGAGAAAATTAGGGCAAAAAGAAACGTGTTCTAAAAGAGAGACGACTGAACTTCACCTTCATGTTTAAGTCTCTGCCTGAGGACAGAGTCGTGTTTGGAAATGAGACAACAAAGGTCATCAACAGAACCTCCAGAGAGCACGCACAAGCATTATTAAGTCACACGTCTGGAATACAAACTACAGTTTTGCTTTTAGACATTGTCTGCTTTTAAATGGCTAAATGCACAATTTCTATCACTCCTTTGTCATTACTGCATATTGCAGCTCAGATAAAATTACAATTTTTTGGTCATAAGGAATCTATATTTACTGACATACTGACAACTTAACCCATGTTTTGAACCATCAAATTCTTAACAGAGCTTTATGTACCAGTAAAGGTTTTACCAGCTTTGGAGTGTATTTTAAAAATACAGTGAAATACAGAAAATTTCTATGAATTTTAAAGTGTGTGAGCAAAATTGGGACAGTCTTATTATTTTAAATCTAAATAATGTAATAGACTAATGGGGAGCCATCCATTAATGCATAATTACCTAAGTTGTGTGTTGCAGTTCTGTGATGTTTTGAAAGTCATTAGTTCCAAATTATTGTGCCAACATGCCGGCAAACCCTCCCTCTGACCCCACTCAAATAAAACCACCAGATTTCCAGGTTGGATGTCTATTAGGTGATTTTTCTGAAAGGGATAATTTCAATAATAAATACCCATTAAAGAAGAAGTGAGGAGCTCAAACAAACTGACATAAAAACATGTTTAAATTCACTGCACCGAGTATCAACACTAAGCTGTGTGGAAAAGCAGCAGCAATCTGTTCACACAGACTTAAGTTAGTTATGTAAGTAACTGACCTCATTTGTATCCGCCACGGCTTCGTTTTTTTAAACGGAAACAAAGTTCACAACCTCTTGACAACATGGCTGCAGTTGATCAGTGATCATTTTAAGAGGTGGCAAACAATATTTTCAAAACATTTTTGTATAATTCTAGAAACATGCATGACTCAGGTAAACTTGCTTAGTATACAAGAGATCCGTTAAATAAGAGCCCCATCTAAAAAAAAAAAAAAAAGATCAATAAAATTGATTGGTTTTTTTGTTGGGTTTTTTTCACTTTCTGTTGTGTAAAAAGTAACAAATAAGCATCAATACAATTTACGAAATTTAGTAAATTAAGGTAGTTTATTGTTCATTAATCACTCAGAAACTGCAACTGATGAAAACTTTGAAGGTAAACCTCTACATCAGTCACTTCTGGACATCTAAAGGAAAGAGACTGCTGAAAAAAATGTTCAATTAAAGCAAAAACCTATACTGTTGGTTTTACTGGATCATTTAACCAGTAATAAAATTATTACATTTTATTTCTGAAGTAAGAAAATAAAATGCAATCATATTCCATTGAAAAACATTTTATTGGCAGTGACACCCTCTCTTGTGTTCTGCTCTGCACAGTAATGAAGCCCATATAATATTTGCATGTCAAATGTAAAACTACTCTTTAGAAGGTATCTCACCCTGCTTGTTTTTGTCAGGATCAAGAACTGCAATCATTAGAGGTCCTACAAAAATGTTATTCCTTAATTAATATGCAATTAGATTTAACAAAGGTAATTACATAGGTTATCTGCTACTTGTAATTTGGTTTTAAATTTGTTCCTCACCCCATATGTTAAAACATGAGGCGGAAACTGATTTAAAAAAAAAAAAGCAAGAAAGATACAGAAAGAGTTCCACCTACTGCCGACTGCTGTCAGAAGAAAAAGATGAGTTGTTGCGTTGCAGCGCGTTCCGTCCGACTCTCTGACTTGAAGTGGGAGCATCTACAGATAGGGCTAGGGTAGCGCTTCATAAGAGTGAGAGGCATAACTCCATCTGAGAGACAGAGGGAGATAGCTGGAGTGTACACTAAGAGGGAGAGACATCGCTCCCAGTCATAGCCAGAGCATACACTGTGAGATCATGAGTGTGCGTGACAGATCCCGCTGTGAGACAGCACTGCTGTTAATGCACGTGTGTGTGTGTGAGTGAGGGGAGATTTGTGAACATCCTGTGGATTTGCCTGGACACAATCGGTGAATTGAGTCAGTTCCAGAAGATGCATTTCAATGTTCAGAAACAGCTTAGACTGACATCAGTGCAACCGCTAGAATTGAAATTGTAGTTTGAGTTTTGTTAGATGCCAGATTTTAGCTCGAGTAAATACATCTTCTAAATTAAAGTAAGTCTTGTGTGAACTGATCAGGTATAATTTCCATGCAGGTCTTTTGCATCTTTCTCACAGAGATACATATATGATGTTTACTTCATTCACAATGAGCCAGTCAACCTTAAGTAACCCTGCACATGTGCGTGTTGACCCAATGTTATGTTTTTGATTAATCAGAGGAGGCGTGACATCTAAGGATGTTGGCCTGTAAAGTGACCCATGGCATAAAATAATTAAGTAATTTCTATCCAAAGTTATAAATGAATTAGTCAACAATGTAATAGATCTGAGTTAAAGGGTTAAGTCAAAGTTTTTTTGGTTTTGAACATACCGTCTGGAATACTGTCAGACAAACATTGGGGTTCAGACTTCTTCAGCTCGCCATGTTTTCTCATAAAGAAAAAAAAAAACAGAGAACATAATGTTCTTTGCGATGTATGTTTGAAAGATGTGATTCATTTGTGTTTATAGCTATAAACTATATAGCTATAGTTTATAGCAACATTAGAATTTATAACTTCTGACGTGAAAATGTGGAAGGTTTCTTACCGAGAAAATTGAGTGTGGTATTTGCGTTTTTAAAACCTTGAAACAATCGATGCTTTTTTTTGTACTTCTGTTTGTTTCTCATTAAATTTTTGTACACATAAAACTGTACAAGTTATGTTAGTAAACAAATTTTGCATTTATTATACACTGTTATTAGTGTACCTAAAGTGAGGGCTATTATGTATTTTCCAGGCACAGAGTTACCATTTTATAACACAATCAGGTAATTATGTTTCCTTCAGTTGCTATAAAATGTAGAAGTAGAACAGAGTAAATGGTATGCTTTTATGAAGCCCATTACTTAGGTATGTTCAAAAGGCAGTATGTTTTACTATTTTTGGTTCACACACCTCACTACATATGCAGAACGTTCACTTTGGTAATGGTGAGCTGAGGAACAAAATCCAGATGTTTCTGGAAGGCAACAACTACATCAATGACAAATAAATATGAAATTACAAGATTGATTTTTTTGTAATCGATCCTTTAACTTGCAGTCTTATTAACCGTGCTCATTTTAAATATGCACATTTAATTGATTCGTTTTCAAATATGTCTTGTCTTGCAGTCAAAATATCTACTTATGTAGATTTTTGTTCATCCATATTTTCCTACTTCGTTTCTTTCCATATGTTTGTGATTCCATAGCAACGGGGAGAGCCTGAGAGCAGTGGGTTCTCATGATCAAGTTCATCTCTGCAAGGATATAAAAGCAAACCTTCATGCTGGTGTTAAGAGGAAGGGGAGATGCTCAGCTCTGTGCTGTCATGAGTGAATCACTTCGAGTCACAAAGCAAACAGTGCTGAATGTGCTTTTTGTGTGACCAAAAGGCCCTCTGTGACATTGGTGAGTCGACATGCAGACACCGAGTCCCACAGAGCCACGGACCACGAAAGCTTCGGCCTTTCTGAGTTTACACAAGGGAGACCCCCTACACTTGCAGTTGAAAAGTCACCAAAATAATAATTTAAAAAATGCTCCCTGGGTTTGTGTATCTGTACAGCATTACTGTGAATGCATGTGTCCCCAAGGTGGACTCATGTTTTTGTTGTGTATGTACATAAGAGTGCATCAGTGCATGAGTGAATATGTGTGTTTCTGTATAACAGCTCTGATTTTTTTGTTTGTTTGTTTTTTTTTTAAACTGTTTTTTTTTATATATAGTTTATATTTTATTTTTCAAGTCTCCAAATATTTACAGGGCCTCCATATTTAACAATTTCCACAGAAATACTGTACATGAAAAAAAAAAAAAAAAAAAAACAGAAGATGACAGAAAAGGCATCAAGGACAGAAAAGAGATACATGAAAGGGTGAACAAATAGCCTCCCAGCAGCCAGATGTTCCTCTTCTTTGTAGAACATCTGTTGTGAAAATGGAAGCTCAGAGAATGATGCAGAGAGAATGCAGATGAAGAGAATGGAAATGTACATGAGAAGGGCCAAAAAAAAAAAAAAAGATGGTAAAACATTCCAAATTATTCCATGCTTATTTAGCTATTTATTAGGAAATATGTTTGTATGTTACTTCTGACCTGCATATGACTCAAGCCTGTTTAATATGTACAATATAAGTATGATGGAATTGCTTGTTCAGAAGCATTCAAGCATCCTCTCTATGACCTGTTACAAATATGTTTATTCTGCTTCAGTAGGTCTGGACCAATAGCACCTACCCACAGACAAAAACTGATGGGCAACACAAAATAAATATGCTAGAAAATATACAATTAAAATGTAAAATGAGAACATACTAGATCAATGAATGCAAACCATTTAGAAAACATCAAACTAGATAAGTACAGCTGTACACGCATAACTTCTGTTCTCTTTTTTAATGCCAAGTTTCGCCTTATAATCATCCAAATGGGCATCTGATTGAAAAAGAAAATATGTTTTATTAATATAGTGTCCTTTTTAATATGTCTCTCCTGCCTGCTGTGCGCATTTGTGACGCATAATATATAATTTGATTAAACTCAAATGAATCACAGTAGATGAGCATTTGCCCTGGAATAATGTACACCAAGTTTATTAAATCAAAAAGTAGTAGCAGCTTCGAGTGATCCTCATAACTTGTAAGCTATTGAGCCGTATGTTGACAAGAAAATGCTGGAGCACAAATAAGTCCTCAAGGAGTCTCAGCTGCCTGGCTTTTCGCCAGGGGTGGAGGGAGCAAGCATCACAGGGAAAAGAGAAGCAAGTGAGTTCAAAAGGAGGGACTTGCACAAGTCGCATGATCTTATTTAGGGTAAAAAAAGGGCAGACATCGTTGCACGGACACATGAAACAAGGCATCGTCTTCAACTAAATTCTAGGATCACTAAGACTGAATGAGTTGGTTTGGTGATATTGTTGCTTATAGTCCAGATGGGTAAAATGAGCTGGTAAACAAAGCGTTAATTTATAACCAACCAATGATAGTTTTTTTTTTTTTTTTTTTTTTTTAATTGGTGAAATAAAGCTCTTAAACATAATAACTCTCATGTTCAAACTAGATTTAGTTGTGTGTTTTGGGACATCACTGCATTCAAAAACGTCTTGACAACTGAAGAAAAGACTTTTAAAAATAAAGCCAAAATGACAAAGACAATGAGATAAAAACATAAACTGATAAGATTGTAACAGGAGCCGCTCACCTCAGGGCTCTTTACCAGAGACTCTAGTTTTCCACTAAGACTTAAAGGATATTTACCGTATTTTGATTGCACTACAAATAAGCAAAACTGAACAGCATATGATTTCATAGTTGTGTAACTGTTCTTGGTCTATTCATTCAACAAGAAACCGTTCCAAAAATAGCCCTTTTATACAAAATTGTACCTATGAAACATTTAGTGTTGTCCTATTAATATATAATGAATTCCATGGTTTAGTGAATGAGGAAACCTGCAACCAAACAACTCAAGGAATAAATGCAATAGAAGGATGGTATTTTTCAAACTTATGCAGCTCATTTCCAAAACCTCTGATCAAAAGGGACGAGATATTATGGAATATATACGTGTGAATAAAAGACAAAGAACCTTTTGCTTCCTATAACTTCACATTCTTGATAATTTCATGAATGCCGGCAGTGCTACCACCTAAAAGGTCGGGAACCAAAACACATCTTCCATCTGCATAAATTATTTAACAGTTACTTGTGTCATGTGTAGATAGTGTTGATTGCTTTTACTGGTATTTTCCATAAATGGGTTCTTGCTGCATGTGACAAAGTCAGATGAGCAAATACTACACAGAGTGGTTACTAAGATACTAAGAGAAGTGTTTGATTGTTAAAATAATTTTTCCATACATAGCAAAATTTAAGGAAAATTTCCAGTTTTCCAGTCATTCATACCTTTGTTAGAGGGCCTATATATAGTGGTGCAAAAAAAAAGAAAAAATTAGTTTCCCCCTTGCTGATTTTCTATTTTGTCCATGTTTTTCACTGTTAAGTGTTTCAAAATATCAAACCAATTTAAGTATTAGTCAAATACAACACAAGTAAACACAAAGTGCACTTTTTAAAGCATTTTTGTCATGAAACTGTAAGAGGATAATGAGACAGGGATGCTGGTCTTTTCAGGATACATATAAAACCAATTCTTATAAAGGCCTGCTCCCGATTGATCCGGTTTGCTGTCGAGTTGAGGTTCATCAATAAACTCTTTATCAGATGGTAATGTGACCAAAGACCACATTATACGCACTTTGATGGACATTTCTTAATTAAACCCTCTCTTGCATTGACATGAGACTTGAGGGTAAGAATAGAAAGGAGTCGATAAAATAATCTCACTCCCGGAGGTTGTGCTGCTCAAGAAGAAACGACAGAAACAGCATCAGTACCTACAATCCTGACCATCGTAATAAGAACTGAAAATAAATCTGAAACGAATGCACATCGCGTACATATGCACGTCGAAAAAGATGCTGACTGTATTTTTACGGCTCATTTTACGCCGAGAAAGCAGGACATCCATCATCAGCGCAAGAATCGCCCCGGCAGCCTAACTAAAAAAAAAATAAAAATAAAAATCATAACACAAGTTTATGCTTTACTTTAAAGTTTAAATAAGTAACCAAGTTCTGGTGCTGACCTCAGATTGCTCTGAGACAGATAGTTCATGGTGATTAAAGACCAAGCATTGAGCACATCTGATTAACTGTCTGGGAACAGATGGTTATCAGATGAAGCTCTTCATCAAACTCTTTCAGTCGGGCAGGGTTCACATTTTGAGCAAGGGGCTGACAGTAGGAAATGAAAGAGTAATGCCTCTCAGTTTGAACACCTTATCTGCTTTTTACTACATATTTTAGAAGTTTACGATGTTTATGATGAAGCATTTTCACAAGGTTTTTTCATTGTATATTTTCACTAACGTGGATTGATGAATTTCAGAAATCACAAAATGTTTTTGTTGTTTTGTATTTTTTTAGAAGTCAAGTCAAAGTCTATTTAAATAGCACATTTACAATAACCTCAGCTGACCAAACTGCGCCACACACGACCACACTAAAGGGGAAAATATGTTAATTCTGGTTTGTCTGTATTCAGGTCAGTGATCTCACAATAGGCATAAGGAACAGGCCCATCAATATATCTTGAGAACAAATTCTTGAGATTCTGCCAATAAATCAGAAGTCTTCAAGTTCAACTGAAGACTTTAGCTCTTTGCTAAGGAGCAAAGGAGTCAGCTAAAGAAAATGATGATTATGGAATATAAACATTCCAGTTTGATTTTCTCCATTTTATTTGCTCCTGTGCTCACCAGCACAATTAGTGCCCTAATCAGCTCCGCTCTGTTTGTGATGTCACCAGATATATGTGACATCTACAGAAAATAAAGATCTAATGTTTTGTTCCATAGGTGAAAAGTTAAATTAGCAGAGCAGATTAATGTTACAGAAAAGTGTCCCTACAAGCTTCAAGTCATTATTGCAGCAGAGTATGTCTCCACTGATAGTGTAAAGTCATGAAATATTAACTTTCCCATCAAATTTTTTAACATCTCAATGTTTGTCAGGCTAATTTTTGTCTCCGGTTCTGCATGTTTAGATCAAAATGTTTGTTTCCAAAAGGTTTAAAGTTGGCCTGTCAGAGCATTTTCTTTTATTTTTCACAATGTAAACAGGCAGATGCTGTAATTTCACACATAAGCAGGCAAATTACCCAGACAGCGGGGTTTTGATGCTAAAACACACTTCTGTTCCCTGGCAGATGTCGTCAGTAGTCTGGTTTAAAAAAGCATTTTAAAATTAATTTGCTTTAGTCCAAAAAGACAAAAAAAAATGTTAACCCACAAGACGCTGAATGAGGTTTAAAACTATGATTTAGTGTTCAGTACTTCAGTACTGCTATGTTATAGCTTTTAATGAAGACTAATACTAAACATTCAAAAGAGACACATTTCCGTTTTGTTAATCTATTCGTTTTGTTATACACCGTGAACCAAATTATTATGTAAATTGGATTTAAGTGTAATAAAGGTTAAATTTTGTCTCGCGTTATTAGATTTATAGATGGTATTGTGTGTCAGGGCTCTTTGAATAACTATAATTAATTTCAGAGAGTTTGTCTGGTGAGCTCAATTAAAGTAAATCTACTTAAGAAGGATGTTGAATATTATTAAGCAGGCCACAGGTTTCAAGTAATATGGGAAAGAGAAAGGATCTCTGCTGATGAAAATCATCAGATAGTTTAGTGTCATTAAACAAGGTATGAAAACATTAGAAATTTAACAAAAACTGAAGCGTTACCATACTGTGAAGAGAGACCAGAGTGTAGGACCCAAAAAAGATCAACATAGCCAAAGGAAAATGCAGTAAATAGTCGCAGAACCAATACTGAAACATTGCATTTGCCGAAATTTAACAACTTTCTTTTTCAACATTTTTGATGGCTTACCTGCACTGACGTCAGAGATGGCTCCATTATTCAACAATTTCCAGCCTCAGTGTGAACAAATTATAGCTTTGGCCACAAAAAAGATAAGTACTGGTAAAACAGAAAGTCAGAAAAGTGGACGATGCTGATGGTCCGCAGAGCTGCACCTCTGTGTGGTGGAGACTCTTGTTGCGGTTGTGATTCACAATGATATAATGATTTATTTTTCATGCTTCATGGAAGAGTTTCTTTACTCAGTAAATCTTTCACTATCTCTTTCTGAGGGGTGGGGGTTTGGGGACGTAGGGGTTTCTCATGTGTAGCATGATATGCAAACTGTACAAAATTATTAATGCGGGTAGTTTTGACATGAAAGTGCATTTTACTCTCCCACAACTCCTTTCACAGTCTTACCACTATGTTTGATCTCATAATCCTCATTGCAGAGCCGTTGTATTATTTATCTTCATGTGAAAAAATAATTATTTCCCTTGAACCTTGCCACATTTTGTCACGGCACAGCCACAAACTTACTGTGTTTTATATGGATTTTGCATGCAAGGTCATAAAAAAAAAAGTTCACTTTGAAGTGGGGAGAAAGTATCACATAGTTTTATTCAAAGAACTGAAAAGTGTGGCGTGTGTTTCTAATAGCCCTTATTTTATTCCTTTTCCACCTTTAGGCACTGTCCTATTGCAATTAATGGTCTCGCATTTCAATAAATCAATTTAAACCAATGCAATGATGAACATGCTCTGACTCTAACATAAAATAACACTATTCATTTGATCTGTTTTAAACTGAACTCAACCAACATGATGATCTTAAAGCTGTGATCTTGTTTTCTGGTCTTCTGTTTATTGAAAGAGGCAGAAATTGTGTCCCAAACAGCAACAAACAGCAGCTCATCATTAATATGCTAATGAAGCTTCTTAATCGTTGACAACACTTTGCTGATTAAATAATGATACTACTATTTATCTGTAACAAAGTTTACTTTAGTGCTGTGGGTTTGATTTGAATAGTTGATTATTTAATCCAAAGCATATTTCACGGTAGGTCCAGGTAAAAGTTACAGAAAACAAAAAATATGTTCCTCTGATTTAAAAACTAAGCCCTTTATTTTTAGATATATAATCAGTGATGCATGATGCAGCTGCTGCAAATTCTCTCCTTCTCTCCCTGTCAATCTCATTGAAATATTTGGAATTCTCAGATTTCTGAAGGATTTGCATTTTATATGTATTTTAATGCATATGACATTTCAGAGCTAACCACAATGTAGACAACAGCACAACATAATATTTTCAGCAGCTTTAAGAATCACAGTCAGAAGTTTTAGTTCATCACTCTCTGGTGTTTTCCTAATTGAACGTGTAAAACTGTCATCTGTTGTCCTGTAAAATTACTGATGGCCATGTTTTTTTGTTTTTTGTTGTTTTATGTTGAAAGTTTTGTCTTTTCTGTAACTATTAAATATTTTATAATAGCAACACAGTTCGGTGAGATCCCCGCGGCTTTAAGATGGCCATGTTTGTGGTTTGCCTGCAGAGGCATATAACCTTCTTCTCTTCAATAATAAAGCATATTTTTGGGCTGCATAAAACCGATATGGAACTAGTCCTTGGGATGGGAAAAGAAGGAGAATAATTCTTTGGTTATTGCACAGTTTTATTATTTACCCTCATCGCTCACCTAATTGAACTGAATTGAATTGAATAGCATTAAACCACCATGAATCTCAGAGTTCTGCATTCTGGCTACATGATAATCTCATGTAACCAGAGATTATCAGTCATTATAATAATTCATCAATAATTGAGCAGCTTGAGCAGGGCTTCCAACATCATCAGTACATGTCCTCATATAATAATTGACTGGTTAAACAGTGACCTAAATGACTAAATGACTAATGAGTTTAGCTCGGTTGCCTTAATCATTACATCAATGCCTTAAGGACACAATAAAACAGGAAGTGTTCCAGTTCCCTGTCTGCCTTGTTGTAATCATATTACTTACAGTATCACATGAGTGAGATGATAATATCCTAACAGCTTTGATGATCTGTGCGTGACAAAAATAATTCTAAACTCTTGCAGTACGAAGCCTAAGGTGTAGGGAGAAACCTCTTCAAGCCATGATTTGCCCAGCAATAAGGAGGGAATATCCTCCCTTTCTGCTCATCATTAAGGGAGGATATTAAACATGGTTTTTAATAATAATAATAATAATAATAATAATAATCATCATCATCATCATCATCATCATCATCATCATCATCATCATCATCATCATCATCATCATCATCATAACCAAAACCATAACTATCGGGTGACTGGGAAAGTGTCCTGACAGAAAAACTTTCTCTAATTCCATATGCATTTATTTAGATTTGAAAAAAATTGTACTCGAAACTGTTGCTAAAAGATCCCACTCTTTTGGGCAAATTGCCCAAAACAGGCTCTGACCTCAAACAGAGTGGAAGATTTACCCTTTTGAACACTAGGTGGCGGTATTTTTTTTTTTTTCTTTTTCCAACTGACTCGAGTCGGCTCTTAGAATGATACCGAGCGTTCACTTCCGTGTAAATGTTATGAATCACTTCCCCCCCCCGGCTCGCCGACTTGTCTTCACTCCATCTGATTTCAGTTCGATAGTTTGACAGCTGCTGGTCCTGTAGGGTCTGATCAGATGGAGTACCCCGCCGCGCAGACTGGGTTCAGACAGCGTAAGTTACGTACGTGATTTCGACTCGAATAATGAAGTAAACTAGCATGCTGCTTCCTTTCTACACCTAGCTCTGTGTTGTACCGGGTTGAAGCTAACAATAAGTTGAACTTATACGCAGACAACTCGTAAAGTGCCTATTCTTTTTCATTTTTTTATTATCTTTTTGTTTTCTACGGCTTCACTAACAAACTGTCATCTTTGTCAACACTGCTAATCAGCTAATCTATCTTTAAACCGGTTAAACCAGCTAGCGTCCCTAGCTGTGCACGTTGTTGTGATGGTTATAAGTGAGAAATAACATTATTTCTGCAGATGTGCACCAAATTACTTACACGCAAAGTTCTCAAGCTAATTCTGCACAAAAAACTCTTGTGCGAAGGTGCTTGATTAAACCTTGCTATTCTGTTCAGTAGCACAAAGTTGCAAAGGTTGACAGACAGTACTGCAGCGCATGTAAACAAAGTGATTCACTGTGTGCACAGCGGGGAAATTCTTTGTTTTAAGTGGTTAGAAATTGAGCTAAGCTCGTCTCTGACTTAATTATTTCATTATTCGCCGAATGGCTCTTCCACTGTTTGTGATCTTAGTTTGTAAAAACACATCAGTTGTGGGAATTAAATGTGTGTTTAAAGTCCATTCAGCTGGCTAAATGTGCAAAGGATATGCAAGGATATGTTGTCTCGATATTCAAGGTTATTTTTATTGATCTTTAGTTCATCAGACAGTATTTTACTACAAAGGATCCCCCCCCCCCCCTCTAATTAATCTAAACCTGCTGTTGTCAATCCTACTTTACTGATGTTTTACTGACTTCTAAGTGTGGACCAATTGATGTCTTAACTTACCAGAAGGATCTGACACAGTTCTGAGGTCCCACAGGGCTCCATGCTGGGTTCACTTCTCTTCAATATGTACAATTGAGCCCAGATGGCCAGTATGTTATCAGCAAGTAGAGTTTATATACCAATAGTGGATAGAATTACATGACATCAGCCATCAATGACTGCAGTTTAACATCTGTGCTTTAGAGCCTATAAGCATTTAGAGGAAGTGCATGCTGGGGTTATTTTAAACTTCTTGGCTGACTGTTGCTTGAGTTGCTGATTCTGCTTAACTTCAATTTAAGCAATTAAATTTAAATGTTGGGGGGGGGGGGTTTCCCGCCACAGAGCATAATATGCGTTTGAGGAACACCTCAATGGACGGGTCAGATGGCAGCCAGCTGTTTGACGACACAAGTGCAACAGGACCAGGGGCTCAAGGAGTCTACAGGTGGGATCCGTCCTTGGATTGGCTTATATTTCACTGAATGTTGACCAGTTGTTGAATCGGCAACTAAAGTGATTACATTTGATATTGGTTTCTGGCTCTTATCATATTTCATTAATTCATTGACAGACATCAGCAGGCTGGTCCTCAAGCAGCAGGAGGACTTCCTGGCCAGTCCCTCCTGTCGGACCCCATGTCCAACCTGGCCATGGCTTACGGCAGCTCACTGGCATCCCAGGGCAGGGAAATGGTAGACAAAAATGTAAGACTGGCTGAAGATGCAGCTGATCAGCAAGGCTCTAATGAAATCTACTGCAAGGACATTAAATGAAGTGTGCACGTCTTTGCCTTTGTGTATTTCAGCTGGACAGGTTTATTCCCATATCCAAGCTGAAATACTACTTTGCTGTTGACACGGTGTACGTCGGAAAGAAGCTTGGAATTTTAGTTTTTCCTTACATGCACGAGGTAAACTGGTGTTTTCTTCTTGGATAAGTTTTTCAGGCAGTTATTGGATTGTAATTGAGGTACTTTTGATGGACATGTGTAGTTAGAAATGAATGATTTAAATGATAAGTTATTTTTATCAAATAAGGTTATTTTTGTTTGATAAAAATGTATTTTTTTTATTAAAAAAAGATATATATATATATATTTTTGATACCAGGATTCATGTCCTGTAGCACAACTTACAAAAACCAGAAAATCTTTCTTTTGTATTTAAAGTTTGCTTAACAATCCTCGCTATTGTTACAAATGACTTAGAATAAGACATAAAACACTTGAGCCAAATTTGAACAGACCTGATAATTGTGTAAAATTTGTTTTCTCCTGCAGAATTGGGAGGTGAGGTATCAGCAGGACATCCCTGTTGCCCCGCGCTTTGATGTCAACGCTCCTGACCTTTACATTCCTACTATGGGCTTCATCACATACATCCTGGTGGCTGGTCTGGCTCTTGGCACACAGAACAGGTACAGAAGCCTTACTTGTGTCCAAGCTGCAGTTTGCAATTAATTCTTGCAACTGGTGTTGGGGGAGGGAAAAAGTTTTTCATTAAGAAACTTTGACAATCCAGCTGATCTCAATGACAACCGACAGCTGATTGATTTTTTTTTGGAATAATGGTCTTTGTAGTAGCGAAAACCACAAATATGACTTATTGTAATGAGCTGATAAAGGCCGGCTGAAGATATCGCTATGACTATGTTTCCTTTGTTCCTCAGGTTTTCACCGGAGCTTCTGGGAGTTCAGGCCAGCTCGGCGTTGGTGTGGTTGATCATGGAGGTTCTGGCGGTCCTGCTTTCTCTCTACCTTGTCACTGTCAACACAGACCTCACCACCATAGACCTTTTAGCCTTTTCAGGATACAAATATGTCGGGTATGTGCTGGTGCATATTTCTGTCAACATTTCTTCTGCCTTATCTTTAGTTAACCGCCAGACGCTCTGCTTTTCCAGAATGATTTTAGGCATTGTCGCTGGTCTTCTGTTTGGAAAGCTAGCATATTATCTCTCCCTGCTGTGGTGTTGTGCTGCCATCTTTGTCTTCATGGTGAGTCTGAAGCATTTTTCAATTATTTTAATGTGTTAATTTTTTGCTCCTCCACCTCATACTCCAGGTCGCCCCAGACGCGCTTCATACATTATTCCTAGCATGTTCATGACAAATGAAAGTCGTCACAGACTGTTGTTACAATGATTTGATGCTTTTCTCATCGTGTTCTCGTTCAGCTTTATTGCTGTTATCACCCACTTAAAGATTTGTCCTGTTTATCACAACTAAATGTTTCAGATTGTGAAACTAGTTTCTATATTAGACAAATGCATGAAGATAAAAAGCAATCTACATCAACCTGACTTTATGTGAAAATAGAAAAGCTCCGCGATAGCTGCTGTTGCACCTACCTTAAAGTGTAAATGTGTTATGTTTCTGTGGAGAAAAGTTCACCCACTCGTCTTTGAGAAATCATTTTCATTCAGCCACATTGGAGAGTTTCTGAGCATGAACAGTCTTGTTTCAGTCATGCCACAGCATCTCAGTCAGGACCGACTGAGTGTTTTTGTTGAGCTATTATTCCTGCTAGGAGGAATAATGTATGTTTCTACAGATTACTGACAGATCCTGACACAGTAAAACAGGGACGACCACCACACTACCTCCATTGTTTGACTCCTACATGACATTCTATTTCTGAGTTGCTTTTAGTTTTAAGCCACAAAATATTTAAGATCTCGATTGCTGAACTTTGTGTTCTTTTTGATCAGCAGTGGTTTTGGCCACTCAAGGGGAATTACAGTTTTGAAATTATAGTACTTACCCATCAGTGCACTCGGGAGTAGAAACATTCCTCGCCTCGTTCTTCAACAAAGGTTTTGCGTGTTTCCGTACAGATCCGCACTTTACGTCTGAAGCTCCTATCCGAGGCGGCGGCTGAAGGGAAGCTGGTGAGAGGAGCCAGGAACCAACTGAGGATGTACCTCACCATGTCCATCGCAGCGGCGCAGCCCGTCTTCATGTACTGGCTCACCTACCACCTCATCAGATAGAAGCTTCAACTCTCACTTTTGCAGGAGAAGAACTCTGCTGTCTGCATGACATCATCTCAGAAACAGAAACACAAACTCTCCTCAAACACAGAACCACTTCGCTAAACTCACCGGGCAAAGCACACGCTACCAAACAATAAAGAGGTGAAATATTTCTGCCCCCGCCTCTGAGCACAGCCACGTTGTTAAGTTTTGCCCTTTTTTTTTTTTTTTTTTTTACATTTAATGTCTTCAGATTTTGTAGCAAGAACATGTGGCTTTAATTGCTCTGCGTCTTTACGGCATAATTGCATGTGAACTATGTTTTTTTTATGAATATTTATGTACGTCTGTGAATGAAGTCGTTGCGTTGCAGATTTTGCCCGTCTGGTTGTTGTAGGCGTTTTATTAAAAAGACTCCACAAAGAAAGTACATTAGCCTCACATTTACCCCTCCACCTGAAGCTACGAACAAACTCTAATCCAGGTTGCTACCTGATCGGCTAGCTTTGCCTAAATATTTTGTGCAACCTTTTCTGTCGCTATTTACCGAGAAATGTCAGATCCTGTGGAGAAAAGGTTTACAGGACGAATGTAGCTTCAAATGTTTAACCCTCAAGGTCGTGCTCGGTCACATGTGCGAGCTTTATAACCGCAGACGGCCTGGGCAGAGATCTGCTGGAAGGAACAATGTTAGATGCAAAAACACAAAGATAGACTAGAAGTTTACTGCTGAATAAATGTAATTTAATATCAGACATTTTTGGTTTATGTTTCCATTATTGTTTTATTTCCAGCTAAGGTGTAATTCACATTGACAAAACTTCAAATGCTACTGAAGCTGTTTTTAATGAGCACTTATTTAAATATGAAGCATTTTGCCTAGAAGGGTGGATTTTTTTTTATCGCTGTGACTTGATGCTGACTGGGAGTCGGAAGTTTACTGGAAGAAGGAAAGATGATAAAATTAAGAGACTGAACAATGAAAGTGATGTCAAAATATTCTTTTTAAACTGTTTGTAGATAAATTTGCACAACAAAATGCCCCAAATGTGCTCAATTCTTATAAAAACAAGCAAAAAAAAAAAAACTGTCCCAGACCTGTGAAACAAGAATTTACAAACCACCATGTTGGACACAGATGTACATTTTTATCAGTTTAATATTTTTTGTCAAAATAAAGAACTGTAAGGCGTTGCTCACGTGGAATGTTTATTTACTCTTACAATGCAGAAAGAACAAGCATTGCTCTTTTTTAAGCATAGTATTCAATTATCTACAAGAACAATAATGCAAAGAACAAATATGGATCAAGTCTCAAATGTAACTATTACAGGTGTGTATATCTCAGGTAATATTGCTCCAATACGTTTAGAAGGTTAAAGAATCTTCAGGTGTTTCACATTGTCGAAAACCAAATAAGCAACATGGTATGTTTGGAGAAAGATTTTATTTCTTCCAGAAGCCTCTGTTGTGATTAATGGCCTGAAGGAGCCTGGCCTCCACCGTCCTCTCTACCGGGTATCGCCTGTAGTTGGGCAGCAGCAGCAAGGTATGGCAGGTGAGGGATTCAGGCAAGTGGATCTCTGAGGCATCTGGCAACATGGCCACTCTCATCCTGATGTACTGCATTCCCAAGAAGGGGACTCTGTCACAGCCTGTGAGGAACACTGACCACAAACAAAAACAAGCTGGATGAAACAGATCCAGTGACATGGGTAGATCTAAAACTGATCCAAAATGAACGGTGGAAAACATACAGAGGAACTTCTTCTTCTCTTCTGCTGAGAAGTTTTCAAACACCTTCCAAAAGGCGATGATGGTTGGATGATCAGCATGATAGTCTCCTTCATAAACTGTGTTCTGTGAATTTAAAAATAACACATGAATATGTCATTTCGAATCGTTTTTACAACTCAACTTAGATCACTGATCTTTAAAGTTTGATTTTATTTGCATTACCGTAGAACAACTATCACAAAATGCACGTTAATGAAACTAAAACATTAAAATCAGGTGATGTGTGGCTACCTCCTTGAAGACCTCCCAGTCATAGTTTTCCTGGCCAACCATGACTGCCTGTAGTTCCTCGGGCTGGAAGAACTCCACGACATCCATGTTGCACACTTTGAAAAATCCTTCCTTGAAGAGTTTAAACACTCCCTCCACTGATTTGTTAAAGGCATGGTCGACAAAGGCCGCGACAAATTCTTTCCTGCAGACATAAAGAATATCACAAACAGCACTTAAGGACTTGTTACACTGACTGGCAGATAACTAAAAGTCTTGAGGTTCTTGCATAATTGTTCATCTCAACTGTAGTCCAGGAATCTCCACAGATGGTTGGAACAACAGCTTTTCACATGAAAATGAGATGCAAACAGATGGAAATGCCAATTAAAACAAACCTATTAGATCCAGTGACAAGTTTTCCGGTTTTGTTTTCATCGAGTTCAGCTTTCTCTCCACCCCAGCAGACCTGTTTTGTCATTATGGATAAAAAGGTTTAAGAACCTGCACATATATTTTTTTTAAATATCGATCTTTTGAAGATGATAAACTCAGCTGGACGCAACTCAGTTTATGTTTAGAAAACCTACAGTGAAAGTCGTCTCCAGGGCTTCGACATCATCGGGGGTGTAGTCCTCCAGCATGCACCTCCAACACCTTAACTCAAACAACGGTGAGGAAAATCGTTTGTTTTCCAGTATAAAATTTCACATTTTTCTGAACTTTTCATACAAACAATAAAGTTTAGATTTTTTTATCTGATGATTTCTGTAAAATTTACAGTGTAAATCATGAAGAGCCTCAATGCTGAGGCTGGCCTTCAGTTCAGGATCCAGGGTACAGTTTTAGTTTAGCACCATTTGTACATATTAATGTATTTTTTCCATATGCTTCAGTCCAAAAAATTTAAATTTCAGTGATTTGTTTGCAATTTAAACCAATATGCGGGTCCAGCCTAAATCTCTAATCCAAAGTGTCTAAAAAGGTTTTTTATCTGTGGTTGAAATAGACTGACTGTAAAACATTGTAAATGTAATGTAAAAGATTCAAGAAAAGCAAATACTTTGTTATTCAGAATTTTCTATATTTAGATTTCTTAGCCAACAAAATATAGGAAACTTTGCTCTTTAATATTTTATTTTTAAAATATTTTTGTACTTATTCTGACTTAGAAAAGCAAATTTCAAACTTTGAACCTGCATTCACCACTGACAATGTTTAAATTGGACCATGACAAATATGAAGAAGAAAGAACAACATTTTTTGTGATTTTCTCTTAAAAGAAAATGTGCTGAAGTGAGTTTTTATTTGTAGAGCCTGCTTATAAATCTGTTCAGCCCTGGATTTAAAAAAAAAAATGTTTCTTACTCTGCCATGACAGGATCAAACTCCTTCATGTCGTCCAGGGACGTTTTGACTCTGAGCAGCTTCTTGAAGAGCGCCAGCGGGAATGGCAGGTGAATGATGTTGTGGTTGTAAAGAGCCAGGCCACACAGAACGCCAAACAGGAAGTACTTCCTTTCCTCCACTTGAAGCTATCGGTTTTTGAAGGAAAAAAAACAACAAAAAAACACAAGAATATGGGAAAGCTGAAATCCAACACAATTCACATGTCCGTCTACTAAGAAGCCTTGCATTTAAAGGTGATGCAGGTCTTACCTTGGGTGGGAACCAAGCCAGAGTCTGACTCTCGTTGTACATAAACATTTGAGATTCAGGAGCCATAAGCTCATCAAACACATTGAGGAAAAAGTCTTTTTTGTTGACGTTCATGATCTTCCTGTCATCTACAAACTGCACCTACAGTAGGTGGAAAGATTTAAAAAAAAAAAAAAAGCCCTGTAAATTTTTAAAAAAAGAAATAAACATCCAAACTGCTCTCCATTTGCAAAAACATGTTCTCCAAAATAATGATTTTAATTTATCTAAACTTAGGCTGCAAGTATGAAAACTGGTGAAATTATAAACTTCTTCAATAAAATGTCACACGTATTTGTTGTTTTCCCAAATATTTTTCATTGATCTAAGCACTTTTTTCTGTCATTCAAATTCTGCAGTTTTAGATGTTTTTAACTTAATGTGTTAGTGTCAAATTCCACAGACTCAACAACTGCAGATTTTTAATAATGTCCATTTTCTTATGCTGCTTTTACCACGAGCTCTCTTTTAAATGTGGCGTGATCGGCTGCAGCAAGATGTCTGAAGGTGTCCTCCAGCAGGTGAGTTCGTCTCAGGTTCAGCTGCAGGACCGGCACAGGGGAGTCCACGCTGTTTCCAAGAAACTCCTCAGGCCATGGCATACCCATTTCATGAACAACATGATGAGATTCCTGCAGGTACAAAACCCCTTTCTATTATAAAATTGTGGCGCAAAATATTTGCAGCAACATACGGGATGCAGAGCTTATAAAGCACGTTACCTTCATGACACGTGCCAAGATGTTGAAGACAGCAACTTTACAAATCAGAGGGAAAACAAAGGGGTAGCGGCAGAAAATGGCGGGTGTTTGCTCATCGTCCTTTGAGAAAATGTCAAAATAAATGGTCAAGAAGGAACTTCAGCAAAATACAAGCAGGTCATATTAAACGCCACATAACACTGTTTTCACCTCTACTTTGGAAAGCGCCAACCAAAGAGCAACGTCCATAACTGCATTAAGAGATCCCGCAACAATGTTTTCCTCCAGGTAAAAGGTGCTCAGTGGGACTTTGAAAGACTTCCCAGATTTGTTCGCCTGAAAAACAAAACAAAAAGCAGCTAGAAACAATATTTTTATTTTATTAATACAGAGAGAAATGTAGAGTTTTGTAAATATGTAGACTGCATGTCAAACTATCAGTAAAGGTTGTGATGAATCAATACGATATTTCAAAGCATCTATTAGTAGACTTGGCATTGGTGGTAGTGAATATTTCTCAGGTTAAAGGTCAAGCAGCTGATCAGAAGATTCTGAAAGGCTAATTTTATTATTTCAAGTGAAACACACAGCTGAGGAAAAGAAAGCATTCAGCACTGACTTTGTAAAGGAGCTTCAGGGTATTCAGCAGCAGTTTGGCTCCTGGGTTGTGGGTTTGCAGCAGGCCGTTCTTCAGAATGAAAGCCAGGGCGTTTTTGAAGACCATGATGTGCCTGATCAAAATGGTGCCCGACAAAGACGACCAGTAGCTTTCTGCAGAAAAAAATAATATGAATTTAAAAAATAAAGAGTGCTACATTTATTTCAAGACAAAAGGTGACAAATTACATTTATTTGTACTAATGTTAAACTAAGGGATGGCAAATCTTCCTTAATCTTAACTTGAAACATGAAAATTTAATGTAAGTCCAGTAGTTTCTTACTTAAAGTTTCCAGAGTCTTCTCACTGAGATGCTCAATAACGACAGCCAGAGGCAAAACCACATTCATGACGTTTGAGTCTTCTTGTACCAGCGGACATGTCAGCAAAATCAGGAGGATCTCTGGTGACTTTAAATGATGTCTTGAGGCAACAAGCAATTCAGTCAGGAGCTGCAGATTTACCTGTTTGGGAAAAATCTGTTTAAAAAGCTGTGCAAAACGTGCAGCATTATCTAAATCCTGAATCTCCCAGTCAGCCGTCATCCAAACTCTTACGACCAGAAAATTTCAGTCATGCTGAATAAATGAATTAAAGCATAGAAATTTTCCTCAACTGTCTGCTTGATCCATGGGACTGCCAACATCTGGTCGAAGGCTTGTCGAGCAGCCTCCAGGTCCACAGTGAGAGCGCCAGCTTCCAGTGGAGCCCCTCTGGCATCAGGTATTATTTATTTGTAAAACACACTTCTTTAATCCAAACTCCAAAGCCGATGGAAAAACCATACTTACTCGGGTTTTGTGAAACTTGCAACAAGACTTGAACTTGTGTAAAACATCGACTCGATTTCTCTGTTCCACAAAAAGAAGACAGCATGAGAAGGGGCTTATAAACACTAAAATATATGTTTTTGATCGTCTAAAACTTTAAGGTGTGAGAAAAAAGTGAACCCAGAAGAAAACTTTAAGCATGTAAACACAACTTTTACATCATAGCAACACGAAAGTCCACAGTTAAATTATTAGGTTACCTTTTTGCCTCGATATTGCTGTACTTCTTTGCCACCCACTTCTGTAGTTTTGTCTCGTCCAACCGCCCAATTGGTTGTAAATGGTGGAAGGTCTTAAACGTTTAGAAACACTAAAGTTTTTATGTTTCTTTTTCAGGCTAATTAAAAAGTACTTTTTGATTTGATTCCACCTTACCTTTGCAGGTGAAGTGTAAATGAAGTTTGTGTCCCATCCAGCTGATAACTTCAAGTCTGCTTGACAACATAAGAAATGATTAAAATCAGTCTTTAAAAAGCCTTGACAGGCAATCAAAAAAATACATACTACTAAAATCATTCAATCTATCACCTTCCACCCAGGGCGACTGTATACGCACCACTAGGTGTGGCAGCAGCTCCGTCTGAGGCCCATGGAAGCTGAACTAGGGAGGGGGACGAGCTGCTGTCTCGCTGTCCTGTTCCCAGCTGGCCTTTGTCCCCATTACCAAAAGCAAGCAGACGTCCAGAAGAAGTCAACACGAGAGTGTGGCGTCTGGAAGGCCAGAACCATACAAGAATTTAATGAGGCAGTATTTAATGCCATGATGTCTTGAGGGTTTTAGGAATGGTTTTACAAAGTCATCTCAAAGCAGCTTGGCATACTTACCTCCCACATGCAACCTGGGACGCCGTCTCTCCGAGACCATCAACCAGCCTGGGCCGAACCTCAGTGGCGGTGGAGTTGTGACCGAGCTGACCGTGGCTCCCATCTCCGAAAGTGAAAACCTTCCCATCCTACAAAACCCAAGAATCACACCCAAAAGCTATGAATGATTAGTTTTTAAAGGCTGGTGATAGCAGGGCTTATTCACTTTATGTAAATAATCATCAGTACCTTTGTCAACACAACAGTGTGCGATTCACCACAGCTGATGGAAGAGACGCCCAGAGGTCTGAGAGCAGGTACCATGCAGACGTTGAACCTGCCTGTTTTGGATCAGATAACATCACAAAGAGCTGGACACTCAGTGCTTTTATATGGAGGAGTCTGAGACTTACCTGTGAACTCCCATCTTAACAACAAAAAAAAGATTACTGTAACCTAATCTACCTTTTTCATCCACCCTGTTGAGCCCCAGCTGGCCAGATTTATTGGCCCCACAGCAGTACGTCAGGCCGGAGAGCGTGAGGAACAGTGTGTGGCTTCCTCCGGCTGCAATCTGGGTTACTGCAACTCCGGTCAAGGCGCACACCAGGACGGGTCTGTACTGCAGTGTCACGTCCTTCCCCAGGCCCAGCTGCCCATGACTGTTTAAACCCCAGGAGAAGACATCTCCTCCTTAATAAAACAAAGAAAACAAAATATAACACTGAGTTGTCTCTTTTGCATATGAAGACACAAAGCTTTCCTCAGCAGGTTTGCGACGTTACCTTTGGTCAATGCGAGGGAATGGAAGTTTCCACAAGCCACCTGGATTACCGGTATGGGCATTGGGATGGGCACTCGACTGCAAGTTGATGAGGCAATAATGGGTTACATATATTTCCATTAAATAGTGCATGTTTACATGTTAGTTTCAGCTCTTGCCTTGGTCTAAGGTTGTTGCTGGAGTGCCCTTGTGCAAGCCCAAGCTGCCCATTATCTCCTGCCCCCCAAGAAAACACTTGTCCAGAAGAACATAAAGCCAGACAATGGTCCCGACCACAAGCCATGGCGACAACATCACCGAGTCCCTCCACAGATCCTAAAATATGGAGAAAGAAAAGTAATGATGCCATAACATAACAGGATTAAAAAGTGATTCAAGTCTTTAAATTATAAAATTAATACATTGAATTGTGAACACACCAAATTTCGATCACGTCAGAAACTCTCTGTCAAAAAAAGCAGCAACAGCATATTTGAATTATGTGATGATGTCACTTCTGGCATGTTGAGGGAATTCCTCAAGCAAAACAAACAAACTTCGAGAACTCCCTGCCCTACCTGTCTCAATTACCGAACTAAGTTAAGTTTCGATGCATGAATAAACTGAGATGAAACGAAACTGAAACTCAACTCAATAAATTAGCCTGCATGTTATGCCTGTCAGATGATTCACTACAACAACAACAACAACCTGGAGAGAATCATTTAAAAGAAATACAAAAACTCTGTCCTGCAGTTATTTTTTGACTACATAATTATTATTAGATTACCGTCAATTATTTGGAAGAACATTTTTAATTCCTTGTAAAATAAAAACCAAGTTATTTCATACAAAAAGCAATTATTCACCAAGCATCTTTTCACTTTGGTTCCTTCGGCCAAGTCGTCCCTGTACGGAAGAGGATTAGGGCCACTGGAAAAAAAAAAAAATGTCCGAAAATTTTTTTTTTTTAGTGGCTCAGAAAAGGTTAAAAAAGCAGAAAAAAAAAAAAATCAGCCGCACGAAAAAACAGCGGCTCGAAAAATCAGCGGCTCGAAAAAAAAATCAGCGGCTCGAAAAAAATCAGCGGCACGAAAAATCAGTGGCACAGAAAAAAAAAAAAGTCTGAATCCTGACTGATGGGCGCCAGAAGCAGCAGCCACACAGACGCGAGTTGTGGCGGACAGCCAATGTTCTGGAGAAAATGTCTGATTTAAGCGACTTTTTACGTGCCAGAAGAGTACCAGAGGCGACCACTGCACTAATGGAAGAACAAAAGGTGAGTAAATCAAATGAGATAGTTCGGCGTCTAAAGCCGAACAGTTATGGCTAGTTGTTAGCATGTTTGTTAGCATACGCGGTTAAAGGAATAAGCTGATTTACAATGTTAATCACACGGATGAATAAAGGATGTAACAGCTGTTGATTGCTGGAATTGTCTCGAAAGTGTTTGGTATGTTTATTTTATTGTTCTTCTGTTTGAATGTTTTACAGTTAAACTAAGGTTAGCTGTATATGTCAGCCACTTTCTAAATAAGATGTCTGCTGTGTTAAACTGTGTAACTTTTAGTTCAGTAGAGGACAGAAACTATAGTACAAAGTGACACGTTTATATATTTAAAAGGAAAATGTCATACAGCCACTGATCTACGGCTGGTTGTAGAGCTGATCATTATGTTTACCAACACCAACTAATGTGCCTATCTGTGCTATTTTATTTATGTATAGTATATGTTTGTGTTACGATGTTGGAAAAAGTTACATTATGAGATCAATCCAGTCCTTCCTCTTTTTCAGTAAAATAGAGGATTGAACATTTACTGCTGCTATTATTGTAATTCTCCCCAAACAGGAAATCGCTTTAAGCAGGGACGTAAGGATACAATATTAAAGGTAACTTTGACGTTGATTTGCAGAGTAAATAATTGTCCTTTCTCATCTTTTTCTGTGCAGATTGACTGTGATGTCGCAGCAACGCTGAAAAATTACGGCGATGGAATTACTGTCTTAAACTTCTACTAAAGCAACAAACTGTCCAAAAGAGGAAAAAAGGCCTTTTGCTTAAGACTGTTCCCTTCTTAAAGTGAAAGAAGCTGGAAAATGTCAGATGTCAGATGATGATATCATTTGGGTTTACTTCAGACTCTTTAAATAACAAAGAAATCCTTCATGTTTTAGCGCACAGTCATCATACTATATTAAGTAATCGAACTCTAAAATGAATTTGCAGAAGACTTGGGCTGTTTAGAAGAAAGAATCTGTCTGACCTTGAAGAAGTGCTGGCCTTTGTCCAACAACAAATCATGACTAATGGACAAATGCAAGGTTATCGGTAGCTACATCTTCGTGCGATTCAACGTGGATTTGTGTTGTCACAAGACACTGTGAGACATTTAATCAAATTGTTTGACCCAGAAGGTGTGGAACTGAGACGAGCATGACGGTTGAGAAGATGTCACTACAATTGCAATTTTTACTCTGCTGATAAAAGTTAAAGTTGTAGTGTGGTTGACATGATTTCGTAATCCATAGTTTGTTTTGCTTTCAGTCATTTGAAGGAACAATGCTGATGCAGAGTTAATTATTGTTCTATGATAATCAGTTATGTACCACATGTCAGTCCTTTTAAATGTGTATGCATTATGATTCATATATATATATATTTTACAACACAATGCTGTTCTGTTAAACTAAAGATCTTCTAAGTGTATGGTTGAGATGTGAACAATATGGCAGCAGAGCAAAAAGGATGTCATAAATTGAACACACGGAAACCAATTCTCTGTGAAATAAAAATGAACTTCATTGTTTTGTTTACCAAGTCTTTTCATAATACAATTGATTAGATATTTAGGAACAGTTAATAAAAAGTCACAATATTTTTTTTCTCATTGTCTGAAGTTCTATAAGACAGGATGGTGGTAAGACAGGAACGTGAGTAATAAGAGAGGAAATGGTGCAACTAAGGTCATCAGGCCATGACTCGAACGTGTGATGTCCACATTCAGGACTGAGGCCTCCATACATGACTTGTGTTTTTCCACTGCAGCACCCCAACTTTTATTGTTTGAAGTTGGTTAAAATGAGCAAAATTGTATTTGCTAAATTTAAAAAAACATAACTTTTTTTAGAGTTTTTATAACTTTCTTCAAATTCAGCAATTTATATACTTTTGGTTATTAGACCTTTTCAAATAAAAAACAAGCTTAGTTAACATATTGAAAACCATAACAAAGTATTGGGTAACATAACATTTTATTAGCAAAATATTACAAAAAACATTTGTTTTGCTATTCCAAAAAACCATGGCCATTAAAATTACCTAACTTTTAAAACAAACTACCTGTTTGGTAGTTTTTTCATCACTATGTATCCATTCAATCTCAACATTTTGTGTTCCTTTTGGCTTCTTTTTCTGTCTTGTACTTTCATGTGTCGTGGTCTCCTGTGGACTTTCCTTTCTGTTCTTCATTTTGTCACAAAGCTTTTGAAGAAGTCCTTGTTTTCTTTTGGACAATGGCTGTTTGCTTTTGCAGTAGTTGAAAACAGCAATTCTGTCTCCATATGATGGTAAGTAGTTTTCAAGTGTTGCATCGTCCATGAGCCCTACGACATCACAGTCAATCTGCACAGAAAAAGATGAGAAAGGACAATTATTTACTCTGCAAATCAACATCAAAGTTACCTTTAATTTGTATCCTTACGTCCCTGCTTAAAGCGATTTCCTGTTTGGGGAGAATTACAATAATAGCAGCAGTAAATGTTCAATCCTCTATTTTACTAAAAAAGAGGAAGGACTGGATTGATCTCATAATGTAACTGTTTCCAACATCGTAACACAAACATATACTATACATAAATAAAATAGCACAGATAGGCACATTAGTTGGTGTTGGTAAACATAATGATCAGCTCTACAACCAGCCGTAGATCGGTGGCTGTATGACATTTTCCTTTTTAAATATATAAACGTGTCACTTTGTACTATAGTTTCTGTCCTCTACTGAAGTTACACAGTTTAACACAGCAGACATCTTATTTAGAAGTGGCTGACATACAGCTAACCTTAGTTTCATTGTAAAACATTCAAACACTTTCGAGACAATTCCAGCAATCAACAGCTGTTACATCCTTTATTCATCCGTGTGATTAACATTGTAAATCAGCTTATTCCTTTAACCGCGTAAGCTAACAAACATGCTAACAACTAGCCATAACTGTTCGGCTTTAGACACCGAACTATCTCATTTGATTTACTCACCTTTTGTTCTTCCATTAGTGCAATGGTCGCTTCTGGTACTCTTCTGGCACGTAAAAAGTCGCTTAAATCAGACATTTTCTCCAGAACATTGGCTGTCCGCCACAACTCGCGTCTGTGTGGCTGCTGCTTCTGGCGCCCATCAGTCAGGATTCAGACTTTTTTTTTTTCTGTGCCACTGATTTTTTTTTCGTGCCGCTGATTTTTCGAGCCGCTGATTTTTGAGCCGCTGATTTTTTCAAGCCGCTGATCGTGCGGCTGATTTGCACTATTAAAAAAAAAATTTTCGGACATTTTTTTTTTTTCCCAGTGGCCCTAATCCTCTTCCGTATCCCTGCGAGTTGTGTCCACATGATAAAACTTTGCCGTCGGCTCTGAGGAATAAGGTGTGCTGCTCTCCGCAGCAGATGTCGGTTACGGTTCCGGGCCCGGTCCAGGACACCGGGCTCAGGGCTCCTTGGACCCCAAACTGTCCACTCGAGCTGTCTCCCCAACAAAACATCTGCATGTCTGCTCGTAGACTGACCTCTGCGTCCCGCGGCGGTCTACTTCAGCTGGAGCTGCTGCTTTCACGTGCTGTCGAAATTATAAGACTCCTCTTGTGAGTGCGTCAGAAAAATATTATTCCGCGGCCGCAGCCGTTTTGAAAACATTGGCTCTCTCTGGATTATGTAAAATATCCTAATCTGACAATTATATTCAGCTTTACAGTTTATTTTGAAAAAGTAATAACTACCTTAACTATAGTACGAGTTTAAGGTATTCCATGTAGTACGAGCTCATGAAGGTACGTGAAGGCAGCACCAGTGTTGTTTTTTTATCAGTCTAACTTCATCTCCATAAAGTTTCTGCTTTTTGTAGTAACATCCTAATGTAACTTCCTACAGTAATTGTAGGAAGTTAAATGTTTTTTAAACACTTTTTAGGTCGATAGTCAGACAGAAAGACACATTTTTTATGAGGATTTTTAATCTAATGAAATGTTACAAAAAGCATGATGATGTCAAATGCAATTATGCAAAAACGAAACTGAGCAAATGCAAACTGAGAGTTGCATTTAGCTTAAATGCACTACAGAGAGAAGATAATTGTGTTCTTTCACTGTCCTCCCATTTTACATCAGTCCATGTTACAAAAATCATTTCTATTTGCTGAAACCAAGAATGAGAGAATTTTTTTTACACAAAAGAAGTTTATTCTTCAAATGCATCCATTTACTTAAACTAAAATTACTAAGCAATCTGGAAAAAGTCCAGAGGAATTTCTAACAGGTCATTTGGCACCAATATCAATTTCCCAGAAATGAACATTTTTGATGTAAAGTGTGATCCTCAGTCCAAGGGCAAAAGCAAAAGACACATGAAGCTTCTGGTTGAATCTAGTGACATTATCCATTGTCCTGACCTGGACCAATATTGGGTAAAAGGAAAGTCAGTGAGGAAGACACACACACACACACACACACACACACACACACACACACACACACACACACACACACACACACACACACACACACACACACACACACACACACACACACACACACACACACACACACACACACACGCACACACAAAGAATAAATAAATAAATAAATAAATAAATAAATAAATAAATAAAAAATAGATTACAGTTTGAGGTTGAATCCTGGCCCAGGGACATTTTGGGTTTTTGGAGACATTAGAACATTATTTATATTAATTGAATTTTCTAAGACCAAAAACTATAATAAGACCTAACATGCAATAAGGCATAATGTGCTTTCAGACACTACACAAGAAAATTAATAACAGTTTTAAATTGCTGGTTGTCAAAGCAGTAACAAAACATCTTCTTGGTGACTACAAATTAACCCATTTAATTTGAAAGGTCCCATGTCAGATGGCTCCCTACTGAAAAAAAACTATGTACTGTAACAGGAAAAAAAAAATTACAAACCAGTGTAGGGCAAAAAATGACCTGCAGTCATTTTGTTTACACTGTATGTAAGTAGATACAGTCGGCTCATGACCAGGTAACGTTGGGTTTCGACTGATAAAAACAGTTCATAGGTTCTCTGTCAAAGGGACATTTTATTGGTTCTGATTTTAAAATCTCTCTGTCCCAGAATGACTCTTGATCAACTGTAGCATCAGAAACAAAGAACACACCTACAGACCCGTCCTCATAACCCACAAACACGCCTTGCTGCTTGCTAACAGTCAGGGCTGACGGCTTCTTATGCAGATGTACGCTTCCTATTCTCTCTCTGTCCGAAAGCCGCACGACTGTAAGGATGAGCTTGGAGTGCAGGTAGCATTCACAGCTCTGCTCCTGGCTACTTGGGTTGCATACATACACAATAAAGCACCCAGTTTTGTCCAAGCAAGCCTTGATGACAGGACCCTCAGCTTTCAAGGAGCACAACCTGACCCGAGATAGATCTAAGAAGTTAATGGAGTTATGATCAACGGCCAGCAGTGCATAGTTCCCATCAGGCAACATTTGAAAGTCTTGTGGCTGACAGTGAAACCTACGAGGCAGCTGAAAGTGCCGGCATACCGTCTCCTCTGACATCTTCCAGGTGTACACCGCTCCAGAGGCAGTCAGCACCACCACAAAGTTCGGATGGTCTGAAAGACACTGGAAAGCAACAACATGCTCTGAGTTTTCCACACAGGAGAAGCGCTTGCTGATTGAACCAGACCACAGGCTGGCAGCCAGTAGGTCTCCATTGCAGAGGCCAACAAGAAAGGTCCCCTCAGCTGATACTTGTGCGTCTGACAGGTACTGATGAATTTTGCACACAATAGCTCCATGTGGCAACTTCCAAACACGAGAGAGGCCATGCTTCGAAATGCTCACTCCAAATTTACTACTGGGAGTGATTAGCACATCTGCAGCACAGCCGCCGTTGATACGCGCAATGTTCCCACCTGTTTCTGTCTGCCAGACGTATATTTCCCCTGCAGAGAGAGAGAGAAGGTGGCTGTTGTTTGGAGAAAGCTGTATTTTTTCCACAGCGCTGGCATGCAGGAAGATAAACTGTGGAAATCCAACATCTAAACTCCACCTCCAGACATTCTCTGACCCATCTGTGGTGTAGAAGCATTTTCCTGTTTGCTCGACTGCCACGCCTTTCACTTCACTCCTCATTTTTGTTGCTTTACCTGCAGCATTGATCATCTCTGAGTCCCAGACTGTCAGACATCCATCATGACTCACGCAAACAATATCTGAGGCTGTTTTGAGAAGCGAGAGGGGCTGACTGTTTGTTTCTAAAGACAGGACACACTCACCGGTGCTGACCCTCCACACCAAGATGATTGCGAAATGGTCCAACAAAGCCAGGAAAAGGTGTCCATCCAGGGAGAGCACCGCTTGAGAAAAGGCTTTCCCTTGCGGAGCCAAGAACTGGTCCCACATCTCCCAGTTAAATGTATTCCACAATGTCAGCTGGTGAATTTGACACACCAAAAGAGTGCTGGTGGCTTTGGAATAATCTGTGTTGAGAATACTGGAAGACTCACCATGACTAATGTTTTCTTTGAGAAGTTTGGGTGCTTGTTTTTTATCAGCAACGTACCATAAGGCTACACTCCCACTCCTGTCCACACATGCAATTTCTTGCTCCTCTTCACAGAGGATTATCTGCATAATTGCACTGTTGGTTGAGTTTAAACAGGTGCCAAGAAGACGGCGGGTCGTCAGATCAAATATTGACACTGTGCCGTCCTCTTGTCCACAGTAAAGGCTGAAACTCTTTACGGAGCCAGCCAAACAGATCACAGAGCTCTCACACTGAAAACAAGTAGAGGTATTGTTGGCAATATCAAACACACTGACAAAACTCTCCTTTTTCCACCAGATGCATATCATTTCCTGACATGCGATGAATCCTTCAATGGTTCTCAGAGTTTGACTCGACTCAGACTCCGGTTTCAGAGATTCCTTCACCTCCATTAGACTCTGTGGATTTGCCCCGTCCCACACAAAGAGTTTGCTGCATTGCGTGGAAAGCAAAAGGAATTTGCAGTTACTTTTAACTCCCGAAAACTTTAACTCCTGTTGATCCTGGATAAGTGATAGCTTGTACAAGTCACAAATTGAACCTGTCCAAATCCAGGCAGAACCATCATCCATGACCTCTGCCACAACATCACATTCCGTACATGCAATTTCTGCAAGTCTGGTTGTTCTGGTTTTAATATTGGGTCCTACGTAGCAAATGGGGAGAACAGAACAGGGAGTGGGACAAAGTACCAATCCAACTCCTTTTCCCTTCTCCTTCCTGTACTGTCTGATGTCTCTTACGTATTCCTCAAAGGCAGGAAAAACATCCAGGTAAGGGAGGAGGTTTGTCTCCATCACTGCAGGCAGTTGCAGGGGTGAGATCTGCAAGAAGCAAGCAGAGGACTTTAATGTGCTTGCCATAAGCCATTTTTCTCTTACAAACTTCGTTGAGCCTTCATATGCCTTCAACATGGCTACCAGCTCACTCAGCATGTCAGCTTGAACCATGGCTTGATGAAACCCTAAAGACATTAACAACTCAAGTTCCAGTTCTTCCAACCTCCCACTTTGTTGCAAATGATGTGGCAACTCTTGGATCTTTCTGATGTTCACCCGACAAACATCTTCAGTAACGGGGAAAATAAATGGCTGACTCACTTGTTCACGTTTTGGTTCAGATGCAAGACTTACAACAAATGGTTTTTCATTTCTACCAACCAGTCTTCCACTGAAATAGTCCACCATCTCTGAATGGATTTCCCTCCTCACTCCATGAGTGCCCAGATATCTTTTAGTCACGACAAGCTTGAAATGCCGGCTCACCCAAAACAGAACCTGCAAATCAGCGATTGGCCGTTTGATTAGAAAGTTTTTCAAATCCAGAAGAAGCCTCTCAACGTCAACCTGTGAAATTGGTCCTTCACGTTCAGCTGGGCTGTCATAGTTACAGGACAGCAGATCCACAAGCTCCGACTCACAGAGCCCGGTCCTGGACAGGGAGACATAAGAGGCCAAACGAGCCACCAGGGACGAGCCGTGCTTCTGTTCCAAGTGATCCAAGAGAGCTGAAATAGACGAATGGACGCCATCCGGGAGAGACGACTCGGTCACATCTGAATCTGATCAGAAAAGACAAATTAGATATAAAATGTTTTAACTGCTGGTACTAATGTAGATGCAAGAACACCCCATGAGCAGTCCATGAAGCATCATAAATTGAAATTAGTGTACAAAGCCTGAAAGACATTACAACTAAATAACTTGCTGAAATCTTTTAATGAAAACAATCATCGAGAAGAAAAAGGTGTTTTTAAAGTGCATATGCACAAAACACAGAAAAGCTGAGGCGTATGTCTATTTATTGGGTAAACTTTAGAAAAATTTCCATAACATCCTTAAAACTTTCAGTTTTTCAGTTTGCGAAATCCTATCAAGAAAAAGCTACAAGTAGTTTTTGTTTTAGTCATACCAGAGTGCCAGAGTGAAGTGTGTGCATGTAGGAGCCGAACATAGAGAGGCAGAGAGCAGGAGGTCAGCGCCTGGTTCACCAGCGCTTGTTGTCCTGATGTCACCTTTCTTCCTGAACTGCTGAGTAGCGATTCCAAAAGCTTCGCACACCGTTTCCTGTCCTCCGATTGGAGCTGTATAGAGGCAAATCCAGTCTGCTCCTCACTGTCGTCTTCTGATGCAGGAGGAGAACGACTCCCTTGCTGGGGATAGTGTAGCTTGATGGCTTGCAGGAGGTCGTTTCTGCTGGAGGAGACTGTGATTATGAGTTTGACAGCATCAGGGAGCGGGGAAGGGATGCTGCTGATAATCTGAGCACTAAAGTTGTCCTCCAGTTGATCCAAGCCGTCGAGGATGAGAACAAGAGGATGTTTTGCGGAAGGTAGTTGGGTCAGAATGGACACAAGATGCTCTTCAAGTTCAGACAGAGAAACATCCACTTTTATGACGCTAGAATCGAGTTCTTGAGAATCTGGTGTTTTACAGAAACCTGGGTCTCTATCATAGATCTGTTTTCCATGGTGGCAGTCGTTGTGAGGATCCACAGCAGATATTGAGGGGCAGTTAGTCTTACAGCTGCACTCATTTGGGTTCTTGCAAGGCCAGGACTCAGCCTGCAGCTGGCTGAGTGACTGCTCCTCATATCTGTGAACTATCTGGTGACAGATACTGGACAGCAGATGCTTAGGGGATGTACTGAATGAAAGGTTACAAAAACAGCTGATCACCACTGGATCACAGTCTGGGAGCCAAACCTTGATCTGTGGAGCAGAAAATTGATATATTTCTAAAAATCAACACTGTTCTCTTGAATTCAGGTCTGATTTTGTTTTATTATTTATGTTAAAATTTAAGATGACAAAAAATCTTGACAAGAATCCTTGTGACACATAAAACCGGGATTCAGTTTGAGAACTGAAAAGCAGTTTATGTTAAGTTGCATCAACATTTTTCTCTTAAAAAATTATTATACATTTAAACCTAAACCGGCAAATATCTACCACAGTGTAAAAATTAAAGTAAAAGAAAAAAAAAATTGTTGCACCAAAACATAAATTATGTTAAACTTAAAATACTTAACAAAGACTATTCTTTTCATATGGACTTAATGTATTGCATAATATTTCATGAAGCAAATTTCATTTCACTGTCCACTGACCTGTTCAGCGCAGTGTGCGACTAACACAGTTTTCCCTGTGCACGGTCCTCCACTCACCACTAGTGGGCGCTGTTGATCCATGCCTTTCACATAAGCACTGATCTACAACCAAAAAGAGGAAAAAGCAAATCGAAGCATCATTTGGCATCAGGTTACATATTACAACAACAATAATGAAACCTGGAACAAAAAAATGTGAGTCTCACCTTTTCCTCCTCTGGCCGAATAATTTCGTAAAATCGAGCCAGGACGCAGCACAGCTGCTCCTGCTCGGCCCGCTCTCTGGACGGGGCATCAATAACATGAGCTTGCCCTCTGACCTGAGGAATGTTCGAGCTGTCCGTCAACGCCACGAGGTCTGAGAAAGCCTGCTGGCACAGAGAGTCTGCGTAGGCCCGCCTCCTGGCTGTGGTGTAGCCGTGGCGGCGGTCACACTCGGTGGTGGTGGTGTAGAGGATAAGTTGGCGGGAAGTGAGCAGAGCAGGGAGGAAGCTGTCACACAGCTGTGATAATAACTCAGATGGAGTGGGTACCGTCTTCAAAACGCTCTGCTCACACGGGTGAGCCTGCAAATTTCAGATGAACATGAAGGAAAACCGACTCCTGTCGCAATTGAACTTTGAACTATAACGTTTTGATCCCTCCACTAAAAATACATGAGATCTTTCTGAAATGTCTCCTTTTAGATAAACTCTTACCTTCAACGCTGACTGCAGCGTTGAGTTTCTCTGTTGTTTTCCTCTTTCTCCATCTGCATTGACGACCTTGTGGACGTAGATCATACATCTGTTGATAATGTCCAGGACAGGGCAGTTTTCCAGAGCAAATCGAAGATCTGAATCAAGAGCTAGAGACAAAAATAAAACCCCAGAATCAGGTACATCCAGCTCAGGATAGCATTCTCTGAAAATAAATTTAAATTCTGCAAAGCACAAATGGTTAAATTTAACACCTGTAAAATATTTTAAAAAGCAGCTTCTGTGCTTTGTTGGCATCTAAGCTTAGGAATCACAGCTTTCACACAAAATGCTAATTTCAAGGTGACTAAAGAACAAAAATGCTCTGAATTGGTTCTGTTTTAGAAACAGGTGTAACTCAAAAATTCAAAGACTGACAGATGAAATGCTAAAGCCACTGACTGACATTACTCATCAAATATAAAATCTGCAGATTATGCAAACAACCTGGAAAAATCAGTGTGTGATTAGAAATTGAATATATGTATATATTTTTTTTTACACCCTGAAGACACTTTGAAAATATAAAACTATCACCAAGTCCCAGAATATTCTGGGGAGGATCATGTCTTTGTATAAGACATGTCTTGGATGCCCCACAGAGTTTCAGGTGAGGTCAGGGATCCCACAGGCTGCCATCACTGCCGACTCTGTACACAATTCACAAATCTTGCAAAATAAAAGAGTTTTTTTGTTGTTGTTTTTACCTGATCTGTAGAAGACTTGGGCTCTCTCTGCACTCATACGTCTGCTCTGGACACACAGACTCGCAGCTGTCTGCAACACCTTCCTCAAATCTTCAACACACAACATGTTATTCTCCGTTTCCTCCGTCTCTTCTCTCTGCTGAGCAAAAACACTTTGATAGTTTAAATGGTGTAAGTTATGACTGTCTTCTATATTTTCCAGCACTATATTTTACACATGCACCAAAATAGTTTGCCTCTTTTAAAAAGGTTTATTGTTAATTTTCACATGCATGTGTTAATAGATTGCTATCTATACACTTTCCCGATTAAACAATAATCAGGAACGAGATTATTTTACATGATAAAATCCTATCATGTAATTACAGTTAGCCACACAACTAATTAAATAGGTTGACCGTAATCACCAGAGGACTGCAGACGGATTTCGCGGCAGGCGTCAGGCGGTAGGAAGGAGGAACGGCGTTCTCGTCTCTCTGGTACGCCCTCTCCAGCTGTCGGGTGCCCATGCCCACCTGCTGGCTCTCCTGCAGCAGCAGCTGGAACTCCGACACCTCCACCTGGGAGGGCAGGCAGGCTGGTCCATACTGGTGTCCAACCAGAGCCTGTAGCACCAACATGTGGACACAAAGCGATAGCGGTCAAAGGAGAGAAAACTCTTTCACTGTGAATCTACGATTAGGATGGGCTTTTTTTCCTTTTTTTTTTTTTTAGCTTTGTAAAATCATTTACAGCAGAGTTTTCTGTCTCAACCTTTTGAATAAATAAGCAATCTGAGGCTATATTGTATTGTAAGATTCTATTTTAAATAGCCATTTAGTATGTTACCTTTAGTTGTTATTTTGTATCAAACACGACTTAAAAGAAATTTGACTTCACAATTTTATGCCTTGAAATTGGCCTCTGTCTCTTTCCGACACTCAGCCTTCAGCATGTCATAACCAATGCTCCTCCATCATGCCGTTTACAACTGTTCTTAGGTGCATTGAACTGAGAACATTTTGTAAGATGAGCTCAGCAGGTGTGCAGTTCTATCAGGTGTTTGATATTTGCTGCTGCTGCTGGTCGAGAGGAGCTAAGCAGGGGAAGGATGCAGCTCCGAACTTCAAGAAAACAGGCCGCGCTTTGTGAGAGCAAGCGTTTAGGCACCCCCAAATGGCTGCTATGGGAAATGAGAAAGATTTCTTAAACATGCATGAAAGAATCAAAGTAACACTCCAAGTTTGTATTTGATAAGGGAAAAACATCATAGTGTATCCTAAAGCTCGAAAAATGTGATTTACATAACACCCTATCTTATCTTTAGTCCATAATTGAACTGGCACACATTGAGATAAAATCATGACCAAAGCATTGATCCTTGTTCTGATGAAACCCCAGCTTTTAGCTCAAGCAATGAAGCTTGTGTACCTAATTATAGTGGTCCTTTAGTTTAGAGCTCCTAATGCTTGTGGGAGCGAGCTTTGATCTCCATATTCAGCGTGCATTTAGCTTCTCCTCAGTGCAGTTTCACTTACCAGTAAAAACGGTCCAGCTGAGTTCTGTCTGCACTCTTCAATTAGCTGCTGCCTGGTGTTTGCATCTGGCCAACAATTAGGATCGCTGGACTCAAATGGGTCGATCAGCTGCAGAAGCAAACCCACACGTACGGTAAAAACGACATAAGAGACATAACTGCGAATCGATGCGGAAAACTTCATTAGAAGCACCAACCGCAAAACAACCAAGAAACGGCTGAATGATATATGATGTTTGTGTTTGCGCCTAATTACACAAGCTGCTGAATAGAATGAGTTTCACAAAGGGCTGATCGACTTGTCCGGGGGGTGACTTAACATACACACACACACAAACACACACACACACACGTTTGAGAGCACAAAGCACGCAGTGCAGTCGTGTTGCAGCTGCTCACTGTCTTTGTTGTCATTAGTGATTAAGCGAAGTTAAGCAGAATTGATTGTACCTTCACAGGAGTGGCTTCAGGCAGGGAATAAAAATAAATAAAACATGTAAAAAAAAAATAGATACCATCATGAAGCTGGTAATAATCACTTGCAGCTCTTTTATTTATCCCACTGCTTGGGCCCAGTTACTACATAAACTTTGCACCTCAAGTTTCATGCTTTTTAGTTGACTGATGGAAACGTAACTAATGGCAACAGCTTTAATTTGACCCCAAACAATAAAGAATTGATGTACACTTCTGCAAAATAAGAAGAGGAACAAACAGCAACCGCAGACATAAAGTATTAAATTTCTTCTATCTAAAAAAAAAAAAAAAAATTAACAAAATAACTGATGCACACTAAAGTTTGAGTTCTTTGTCAAAGACTAATGTTCTTACACTTAAAACGTCTTCGCTGTTGTGTTTTCAGTGCAGTGAGCGTGATTCAGAGCCGGGTACTCACCCTGACATCTAGTGCCAGTAAGCTCCTCCAGCGCTCTCTGAGCCTGGGAAACACTTTCTCTCTGAGAGCTCTTCGCTCGATCACGCTGTCTGACATGCAACATAAGCACAAACAGGAATCACTTGTGACCAAGTAAAAATAAAGGCACTAATTGACACAGTGTTCAGATTAGAGTAGATTTATAAATATGTAAATAAAACAGTACCTTCTGGATTGGAGCACAAATAGATTTTGACACAGGATGAGCCACAGCAGGAATATGAAGAGTGCCGGCCTTTTCCTTCGAAGGGCATGCCTGGTCTATGGCCCTCAAATATACATAAATAAAAAAAGGGAGTAAAACTTCTTCTGAGAATATAATAAGCGACCAAATTAACAAGTTGATGCCTCTCTTCTGAGCTGGCGGTCCTCTGTTGGCACCAGTGAGGAAACTCTGGCCTTTGATTTCACTTGCAGGCTGTGATATCCTGACCACGCCCACTTCTGGTGACTGGAATATAGCAGACACACATATTATACACCATGTCTTTATGCATACACCGTCATCCATTTATGCACTTGCGCTAAGCTACGTTAACATTTCACTTTCATCATCCCTTGTATTCACACCTATTTTGACAGGTTACAATCAGAAGCATCCTCACCTGAGAGGAAGCAGTTAGATAAACTCTTACAGGAAGGTCAACTCCATCCCAGGATGCCTCTTTGACCCAGGGCAGATGGAGGGAGACAGAAGGACTCTGATGAAATGAACATCGCTGTTGGGCAATGTATCCTAGATTCACAAAGGAGCACAGAACCTTCCTCCTTCCTCCTGCAGCTGTATGAATTCCTGACAAACTAAATAAGTGTTAACATCCCTGCTGTTATTTGCAGTTTTCCCATTTCTACTCTTACAGTTCTTTGCATCCGAGCATGCCATGGTTAATAAATTCACTTTTCTTGCTTGTGCAATAATTTTGCCTGTACAATCAATTTTCTTACTTTCAGCTTTTACATTTGCACCCAAGTGTGAATCTGCACGATTCACATTACTTCTCACTTTGCTGCTGGAACACCCAAATTTCCCCACTGCAGGACAGAGAAGAGTGATTCTGTTCTATTCTATGAAGAAGCCTGTGTGAGAAGTGTGGATGAGAATCCAGCCAACTCCAGTCAATGCACCTTTTGTTGCAAGTGTTTTGGAGGACTTCTCTGCCAGGATCACGTTTGTACATTAATAATAACAAATAAGTTTACTTGTGGAGCACATATCAGCAACATGGCAGTTCAAAGTGCTTTAGACTGACATTGTCCATTTATCTTGCAAGACAGTTCAAACTGTCTCAGACTGGGTAAAGAGACAGATGATGACTGGCTATTTTAAAGTCTTGACACAGATTCCTACTATGATTTTGATCCAGACTTTGACTGTGCCATTTGTACATGAGAATATGCTCTGTTCTGAGCCACTCCCACTAAGCTGTTTATGTTTTGTCCTAATGAAATAAGAACATCTGCCCCAGATTCAAGTGTTTTGTAGCAAGAGGTACTCATGCTCCACACTTCTTTCAGTCCACTCCCCCCAGTTCCTGTTGCATAGAAAAGCATCCTTCCAGTGTGATGCTGCAACTACCAAGTTTTAATGTGCATAACTAGTGTATTTACTGAATGTGTTGACGTGCAAAACCACATTTTCAAATTTAATTACAAAAAATATTGAAAACTACGCATAATTTACTTTATGCTCACATTGTTGAAATTGTTTTGATAATAAAATAAGAAGCAAATTATTTAAAAGTTTGAGTCTTTGAACCCCTGCATGCAATTACTCAAGAAAATAAGACAAAAGTGTTTGAAACATTTTTTATTAATTAACTTTTGTACACAATAAATACAAACTCTATTTTTGTACAGCCAATATTAATACGTTGAAAGACTTTTGCGCCTGTTCTCATTACTGTCACAACGGCAACAGTCTATGAAGGGAGAAGGCCAGTTTGTTTCACCGCATCACTGATACTAGCGGGCTGCGCTGCTCTGAATCAGATATATAGAATCATATAAAAACATAGAAAAAACACAACGTAACAAACATCTCAACCCTGGAGCAGATAAAAGAGACTGGCAAAAGAAGGAGAGCTAGGCCTCTTCAAGGTGGCAACTGGCAAATAAAAAAGTCAAACGTTGCACTCGGGCCACCACTCTAAATCTGAAGATTTCAATAACAGCTCTGAAAACCATTGCTGGGAGATTTCAGAGAAAACAAGTGGAGCCGGCTGCTATGCTAATGTTTTGGTACGTCCCTCACATCACCTTTATCTGCTTTCTACATAGGAAAGTAGTTAAGCTGAAGCCAGATCTTACTGGAAGAGGCTCGTCTTCCCATTAAAGCTTCAGTTAACATGAAAATGTACTCACTTTTGGAAGATTACCGATAATAATTTTCAATGCGCACATACTGCCAATTTTCTTCCGTTTCTGAAACCACATAGGATAAAAAAAGGGTTTTTGCTGCAAATTGCGCTGCAAAGAGGTGTTGGATTGTGGAGCTTTACGGTTCAATAAGCCCATTAAACCAAATTGGGCATTTATCCTCACAGTGTGTTTCAAAGTGGGACTTTTAAAGCTGTAATATTTTTTGAATAGTCAGAGGTTTCCTGCTTCGGGTCAGTTTGCCTCACAGTAACCCCTTTTTGCACCACTGAGTATCAGTTTATTTATCTCGACAATAGATGTAATTTGATGACTAATTAACATACTAATTCCTTGTATGATGTAATGGTTTGTATATTTTTTATGTGTATATATTTCACATTGTGTCCTATTTCTTCTACTTGTTGTTCAGACTTATATAAAAAAAAAATTATATTAAATCACTGGTTGTTGAATTGGGTACAAAACCATGCAAAACAATGAAAACTGCAAACATATTTAAGGCATAAAGGGAAAAATGACCAGCTCCCATTACCCAAAGAGTCCAAAAAACAAATAAGCAAAAAAGAAAAGAAATCAAAAAAAAAATACCAATCATTAAAATTTCTTTCATAATTTAAGAAAAACACCAAATGAGATTACAAAAAGTCATCTCTTTTGAAGAGTGTATCATTGTTTTAAGCGTCGGTCACCCTTAATTAAAGAGCATCTGGAGAGTCAGTATGAAAAGGTGAAACTCGCATGTCTGCATGTGTCGCTACAATAGCCTATAAGAGTCGTCTCTAACCATGCTGATGCTAGAGGAGTGTACTGCTACTTTCCAGGGAAGGTACAAATAAATAAAAGTGCTACTTCGCCCTTTAGGGAAGGACTTTTAAAGGCTTGAATAGTACATGACGAGGGGTATTTATTTACTTTGAGTACAAAAAAAAAACCTACCACAAATTAGTACTCAGCTCCATTTGCCTTATTTTCAGTCCTGTGACCAAAATCATGTCAAGTAAACATGGATGAATGTTGAAGCTGAACAGATGAAGAAAATCAATGCAACATAAGTTATGATCTCTAATGAGGAAAACTTCAGTCCTTGTTTCTTGGCCCTAAACAGTTTTTAAAGTTTCAAAGAAATGTTTTTTTATTTATCTAATTTTTTTTTTTATTATTATTATTTTTTTTGCAAGCACATAGTGAATACCGACAGATTCGGTGCGTTTCAAAGCACCAGCAGCTTTCCTCGACCGGTCACTTAACAGGAAAGCCACAGCGCACAGAATGAGAGAAGATATAACAACTCGTGTGTGTAATATATTGTAACTGTATGTATGTATATTATAGCCACTGATTCACACCGACTGCCCAATGACGGAACGCATGTTGAGAGGAGAGACGTGAAGCAGAGACGGCAGGAGAGGCGAGCGCAAGAAAAGAGAGGATCCAGCCTCCCTCGGCTCTTGTTTCTCCTCCTCTCTCTCCTTCCGTCTCTCCTTCCTGCTGTTATTTACAACACCCTTTTCAGTACATGATGAAGGTAAAACTTCCACTACATATCAGACAGGGTATTCCATTCAGCTCAGTTAGTCTATATGAAACTATGTGCATAAACATTCCTATGACAACAGTAATGTACTGTACTAATACACATTAAATACGTATAATGATAATGACTATATATGGCGCGAGAGAGAGGCCGGAAGTAAACCCACCGTCTGGGTTTTCTGTCCACGTCCCTCAGCCCTGCTCTGCACTTTGAAACACCCCAACAAAATGTTGACTTTTTTCTTCATCCAACCCTCACATCTCCTCTTTTTTCTTTTTTTTTCTTTTCAGAGCCTCAAAACTTGCAAAACATCAGACCCCGTCCCTGAGAAAAGGTCGGAAAACATGTATTGTGTTCATTTTCAGCTTCTAAGGATGAATTGAAATGGGTGGGCTTATCATACAACAACTTCTAATAAATTAATTTCAAAAGCAACACTTGGCTGCACACAAGCATGGTTGTGACCGTCACAGGGTCAGAAGTATCACAAACAGGCTCGCCAGCGGGACAAACTATTGGCTGGCATTAATTCCCCCTCGGAAAGTCCTGACCTCGACCCGTCTGAGAACGTACGGGGCACGCTTCAAAGCTGGATCCGAACCTGGAAGCCAACCAATTTAAAGACCCTCTATGTTTTCTGCCAAGAGCAGTCATTCAATATCAAACCACAATTATATCAGAAGTTTATTCATGGTCATTAAAAGAACACAGTTAAACTCTCCAATGGGATATTTAGGCAAATATTTCTAGGGTTAAATGTATAAATGTGAGCTGGTTTGTGCCCTGACAGAGTAATTGTGTTTGTGAGGCACACTGCTTTTCTTACTGTTTAATTTATTGTTTAATTTTCTCGACGATTATGTCGTCACAATCATTTCGTGAGGAGGCAATTACTTATTCCAATAAACTCAAACTTGTGCACCAACTTCCTGTTTGAAAAACAATAAAAATCACTAGAATTGTTCCACCTCTGAAAGAAAGAGCCGCTTAAACTCATTGTTAATATCAAGTTCACGGTAAATGTCCGTTAAACCTTTGCTGTAACTGTTCAGTAGGTTTGGTGACCTAAAGCCCGTCCAGATGCCTGAGTTAATATGTAGTTTTTCCTGTTTTTCCACAGATTTCAATCAAAGATGTCAGCTAGTTTCAATTAACAATACGACAGGTTTAAATGAAATGCTGCCAGCAAAGCAACATTTGTAACAGCTGCTCCAATCTGATGTGCTTCATGGGCTTTTAACTTATTTGAACTTTTGCTCCTAATTTTACCAATCAGATAAAACGGTTGTAGTTTATTGGTGAGCTTTAAATGTACCTGAAAATCAATTTTAATATCTCAAGATGTATGTTTTGCTTGACTTTTTCAATATTTTGCCAGTTTGGGGCTCTGAGATGTTACTGATGCTCCAGGATTTAGAGGCCTGAAGGGGTTCAGAAAGTGCAGAGAAGAACTGCCTTACACATCTTGCGAAGCTTCAAAAGACCCCATCAATAAGTGTTCCCCATCTCTCCTTCCGCTCTTCAGCCCGCTCTAACTTTCTGTGTGAGGTGACGTTTTAAGGCCAAACTGGAAGGACGGGGGGAGGGGGCCAAAAGAATGCAATGCTGCACTTCATTAGGGGGCTAAAATGGAGCTGATTTAATTGGAGACGCCAAGCATTACCCCGGTTCCCTGCTCTTTCTCTTCCTTGGCTTGGGGATGAGAGAAGATGCACAGCGCCTCGGCAGTGTCAGTGTGGTTCGATCGAAAGAACTTCTCGTCGCTTCATTTCCGCTCGCATCAGTTCAGAGCGGGTTCACGCTCACTGCATCAAGGTCTGCTTCCGTCTTTTGTGCAACATCATCAACCTGCCAGGCTTGTCCGTCACACCAGCGTGATCTCCACTTCCTCCGTCTTGTCGCTTTTCTCATGCGGTCGCCTCGGCTGCTGTTTGGGTGGAGGCGGCGCGGCTCGCACCTGCAGCACAACGCGACGAATTAAAGCTAGAAGAAACGCTGAGGTAATCAGCTAACCTTTCCGAAAACAAATATATTTCTGATTTATCTTCTTTTCTTCCGTTCTTAACTTTTACTTTATTGATGAAAAACCAAATCATTGAAACCGTGGGGATCACTTTTTCTTTTACAATTGCTATGCATACAAATTTAATATTTGATTCATATTAACACTTTTGCAAGTTATTGTGTCACATTATAAAACATCTGCTCGGCTTGTATACATAATCCACCTGCCCAAAGAGTAGATCATTTTTATTAAATAGATACTGCTTATTTCCGTATTAAAACTGTACGGAAAACATTATTGAACAAATACTTTTAAAGATTTATCATCCAAAAAAACGTGAACATGTGAATGACATCCTAGGTGTCTTTGATACCGACCGGCCGTAGTTTACCCGGTCCGCCTCCTTCAGCTGTGAATCGTAGAGGCTGAGTCTGGGGAAATCCTGGAGACACTGGACTCCTGCCAGAGCTTTGATCTACACACGCACAAAAATACAGCATTATGAAAGCTCTCCACCCGGCCATCTCTCTCAGTCGACATGGTGTTTGAAGAAAGTTTTGAGCCAATCTCACTGTGAGAGGTCAGCTGTCCCTTGTGTGAGGAGGCCGGCAGAGGAAGCTTGTGCTCCCCGTTGAGTGCAGTGGAGGGGGATCGCGGCAGAGGAGGGGGAGTGGAGGTCTCTGGGCTGGTGAAAGGGCTGATGGGAGGCTGGTCATACAGAGGCAAAGGCGGCAGGGAGGACGGCAACTTTGAAGACGGAGAAATCTAAAATAAACAAGTGACAGAAGGGCAGAGTTAAAGGGACATCTCCAGAAAGTTCTGTAAGCGCTACATTTTTAAGACATGACATATTTATAAAACAGACTTAAGTACAAAGTAATCTCGGTAGTTGAAGCTCATTCTTGCCTGTCTTGAAATTAACATCGATTTACAGGGGAAATTTCAGTAGTCATTTTGTTCAATTGCAGAGAACCAAAGAAAAGATTGTATCACATGAACTAATGCAATCCATTGTTGATTTATAAAATGAGGGACTGGAGAAATACTCAGTTGGTATCATTTATTAAAAACAGCAAAAAAACATTTCCATAAGAAGCTATTCTTTCAAGATGAGATTAAACATCGATAAGTGAAACTTTCTGGCAGTGTTCTTATTTTCTCACATCACTAAATCCACAGTATATAAGCCATTAACTAAACCACTTCTACATTACCCAACCACTTTACCTCATGTAACACTTAAAAGTAACAAAATCCTCTTATGTTTGGTCTACGGGCTCAAAGGAAGGGAGAGGCTACATCCTTCCTGTTGCCAAACCTCTAATCGGGCAGCACTTGGTACCACAGATAAGGACATTTTTCTCTAATTACAAAGCAGGATTTTGATGTACCAGAATCGCAACTATTCCGCTTAACTGTTTGTGAACTCTGCTGACATATTAGCTGGAGAACAGACAGGAAAGGGAATCGAGGGGGTCCTGGTACAAAGTGGCACAGCAAATACACGCATTCCCAGCCCTGAGGAAAGCCTGATAGCGGTGAACGTGCAGCTCAGGCGTCGATTATCTATGAAGCTCAACTCCATCTCTGCTTCCCCCAGATTCCCAGCTGCACACAGACAGGTCAACCTCTGTTATCTGCGAGGCGACTTCCTGTGTGTGGCGTACCTGTGTGTCATTCAGCGCTCCGCCGCTCGTCTCCCCATTCTCAGTCAGATCCTCCACCAACACGGAGGGGAACACCCCCACCCGGCCGTTCAGCTCGCCCTCCCAGAAGCCGTCGTCCGTCTGAGTGTCGCGGTTCAGCAGGCGGATCACGGCGCCCTCGGAAAAGGAGAGCTCCTCATCCGCCTGGCCTTCGTAATCGTAAAGTGCACGGACGTACGCGTCTGCACACAGACAGAGAGAAAGCAACACGGACAGACAGGAAAGCAATCAGTGTCACTCAGAGGGACTAATTATTCTCAGTAAAATACATTTCCTTGTCTGCTTTGCTCCTCATTGTTATGAAGAAAACTGTGAACCCAGCTGGAGAGCCAGAGATAAACGACAGACAGCAGTAAGGACAATAATGAGATGGGATTTCCTCAGGCTTTTGCTTTAAACATGCAGGTATAGCTGACACAAGCAGGAAGCAAAGCATAAGAGACTTCTAGAATAAAACAGGAAACGCATGTAAACAAAGCAGTTTACATGTTTCAACAAATACAAATCTGAAAGGTGTGGCCTGCATTTGCATCTTGAGTTTATTTTCTTCCACTACCTTTTGCTAAAATTACAGATGCAAACTTTTTTGGGGCTTGTTTCCTCCAGCTTTGCACCTCTAGAGATGTGGAGATGTATTTCTAAAATACATCATGCTCAGAGAGCGTCCCTGAACAGAAACTGCCACAGATAAACAATTGGATTTAGCTGTGGATTTTGATGAGGCCATTCTAACATATGAACATGCTTTAATATAAAGCATTCTATTATAGTTCTGGCTGTATGTTCCTGCGTTTGTATTGTCATTTTACATTTTGTTTGTTGTCGTCTAAGCCCTTCTTTCACATATCAACACTTTGTGACTTCTTGCGGCTCTCTTCTTGCCATTCTTCCATTAGAGCATGACTAACAGGTTGTCTTGTCAGTAGATTCTCATACCTGATAGGTGAATCTGCAGCTCCTCCAGAAGTACCATGGTTCTCTTGCCTGCCTCTCTGATTAATGCTGTCCTTGTCAGCCCTGTCAGTTTAGATCAGAGGTGTTCATTTGTGGCAATGAGATTCATTTTGTGAGGCCCCTGACCTGAGCTCAAGAATGGTACAAATTTGGAGCGGATGCAGATGGACACCTTATGTAATATATTTTTAGAATGAGATTTTCAAGTACAAATGTATCTAATTTCAAATGAAAAATGAGAAGTATAAAGCATTAACCATGTTTTGTTTCTTTTGATTTTACTGTGATAGTGGGAACCAGAAACTTTCAGCAGCTTTTTCATATAATTTACTGAAACTGAATACAGTACAAATAAAAATACAATAAATTGCTTTTCTCAAAGCATTTTCCAGACCAACAAAATTGAAAACATTTGGCCCATAAAAGTTATGAAATTGCACAAATTTCTTTAATTCAGCAAATATTTTTTCAGTTTTTTAAAATTTAGTTTCATTAAAGTACTGCATGTTTTTTAATGCATATTTATTGCCAAGCAAATGAAAAGATAAAAAATTTCAACTTGCTGATTTTGGCCCACCATGGTTAAGGCACAACAGGTTTAAGTGGATTTTCAGATTATTGCAGGTTTGCAGTTCTGCAATTTCATTTTGAGACGATCAACTGAACCACACTTTATGAAATGTCAAGAGCCCGAGGCATTGTTTTACAGCCTAACTCTACTTTAAACATCTCCACAGCTTTATCTCTGACCTGTCTGCTGTGGTACTTGAACTTCATGATGCCAGATAATACTATTGCTCTCAAACAAACATCTTTGGCCTTCAAAGAAAGGTTTACAATGAGGTTAAATTACACATAGATGTAACACATACAGTACTTACTCATTAGTGTACTTTTAAATTCAATAGATTTAGGAGAAACGTGCAGAAAACAAATGGATGCCATGGATAGATAAAGAATGCTAAACCCATCTATAACTTTTCTTCCACTTCACAGTTAAACACCACTTTTCAGTGGTCTGTTGCATAAAACCCAGTAAGCTTCAATAAATCTTGTAGTTATATGTCTGCAAGCACTCTAGATTAGTCTGATCTAGGCCATTACTTGTTTAAACAACTTCTTCTTTAAATTGAAATTTTTTAAATGTTAATAGGTTTCGCTTATTTTTTAAAATTTATAACAAACTGCCAGATCATTTAGCCCAGTTTGTTTTCTTCATCTGGATTCCAGAAAAGCAATAAATAGAAAACATACTCAGCGATTAAAAAAAATAAATAAATAAAAAAAAAAAATAAAACACAAAATTCTTTAAAGTGATACAAGTAGAACTGACCAACGATCTGATCCCTTTAGCTCCCCAGAATACGTACTGTTTGTGTCTCCGTTGACGCAGCCAGAGTGCAGCTCCGGCTCGGTTGAATTAGAGGAGGTGTGTGATCGAGCGTCCAGTGTGGCCAGGGACTGGAGCATGCTCAGCAGGCTGTTGGAAGTCGGGAACTGGAGGTATTTTTCCGGCACGTAGCCCACTTGACCCGTCTTGTTGCGTGCCTGGGAAAGACAAGCAGTATAAGAATCCATTTAGGATTCTTCAGCTCCTCCATGTTCTGAGATGTGTGTGCATGTGTGTGTGAATACCTTGACCCAATCCTCCATGTCTCCATCCTCAATGACCTCCAACATCTCCTGCTCGTCAATGGTTAGCTCATCCGGCTGAGATGCCTGCAGGGAAGAACAAGAATGAGGTAAATATAAAGATAAAAGTATAGCAGTCAATAAGTGTCTCTGTGCTGTTTTATACCTTGTAGGAGTAGAGCACTTTGCAGGTTAACGGGTAGTTGCGCAGGGTTCCCGAGGGACTGGAACTGCTGTCGTCGAAGACCTCCATGTTCTCTTCACACTCTTCTCCCTCTTCACGCTCCAAGTCCACTGTCCCCTTTTGACACACAAACAAAGACCGAGTCAGAACCTGGGATAAAGCAAGGAGGAACTTGACGCTGTTGAATAGTTAAAAAATATGTTGTGCTCTGAATCAAACATCCAGGTGTAAAAACACAAGTTCAATTTAACATGTCTCTAAGATGTTTACCTATTCTAGCCTCAGAACCAACCCCATAAAGATGATCCGTCACCATTTATTCCTGCTGAGATTCTGCTCTGTAGATTTTCGAAACAGGTGCTGAGCCCCTTTAGTCCCTCCCTGTTGTGTTCCATGTATTTCCCAGCTCACATGAACATCACATGATCCCAGCTAATGGAAAGATCCATCACACACAGAGTGAGCCCGCTTAGGTCAATAACAATAGATTGTGTATGCATGCGTGCGTGTGCGTGTGTTTGCTTTTTGGTGATTGTGTTTAGACATCACATTTCTGTTGACACGGTAAACTCTGCACCAGTGCAGAACAAAACTCATGTGTGTTTTGTACATGGATTATTCTCCAGCACTGATCTCCTGAACAGAGGAGTTCATGTCCAACCCTCGGGTGCAGTCTGAAGGAATGAAACAAACAGAAAAGGCACAAAGCTTTCCACTGTCAGTATTGTGTATGTATTTACCTTCTAGGGAAAGGAAAATACTGTGATGCCGACATCAAATTGTCTTGATCTATGTTTCCTATCAAATGGATAGTAATAATCATAAAATAAGCAACATAATGTTTAAAAACATTTAACACTCTAAAGTGACGTAAAATACATTTACACTACATTTCACAAGAACATGGTCTACATTAGTATCAGTACTGTGGATACTGCAGGCTGTCCTGTATCGACGTTGCATGTCAGCAGGTCAATGTCAATATTGGGCAGGGAAAAATCATAACACACCAATTATACTACCTAAAGCAGCCAATATAGTCTCTTTCACTGGAAACATGATTATAAAGGCTAAATAACACTTCAGATCAACATATTGCACACAAACTAAAAAAACTGTTTAAGAATCTTGAACAAAAAAGGACTATGACTAAAAAAAAGGGAAACAAGAACCTGCAAAGTCTATTTGATGCAAAACGATAATGAAGGATTTTATTTCTTTGGAGGTAATAATACTGGCTGGCAGAAGGAGTTTAAGTAACATTCTCTTTTGAATCAAACCATGTTTGGCAAAATTCAAGCAAGTAAATTTTTCTGGCTAAAACCCAGAGCATAAATTTCTGTGATTAAGCAATTTTTAAAAAAAAACTTTACACTAATTGCTTTTTTATCTGATCACTCCTCACAGCAAGCTAGACTCAATACTAATTTCTACAGCAAGCATTAACGTTCATGACAATAACATGAGATACTTCACTCTTTATCAAACAAGCTCTGGCTTTGAAGATCCACCAATCAGGTTTTAAAAGTCAAATTTCTTTTTTTCCCCACATCTGAGATAGCAATATAGACCTTTTGCCTCTAGGGGCCTTTCTTCAATAGTGAAGTGGCAGAAATCAGGTTGTGAGAGAGAGGGGAAAACATGAGGTCAACAGGTCAGGACTCAAACCGATGATGGCTGAGTTGAGGACTGAGGCCTCTGTACATGGATCGTGTGTTTTAACCCTGCGCAATGACCACGCCGTGTTTATATAATTTTTTTTTCAAGACTATACAATAGAGTTTTTGAATTTAAAAGACTCTAGTGTAATCCATAATAATAATTAAATTACCCCCATCCATTAATCAGAACCTTTATGTGATGTTTTTCTTTCAAATTTGCTGCAATGTACATATTGTTGGTAAATGCATTATGTACTGCAAATGATTTTTTAGTATTGGTTATTAGATTGTTAGATTATTAGATTGAAAGAATAATATTCTTTGGTATTAATTTGGTGTTAAGGAAGGAGCGTGTTTTTCTGGTAACGAACTGCCTCAAAGTATAAATCAGAGTTTTATGTTTGTGTTGATTGTCTGGTTTTTTTTTTAATATTTACCAGCAATTACCAAAAAGAAAAGCATTTTCACTTTTTTTTGCAAGATTCACCAACTCCAGAATTCTTATTATAAGATAAATAGTATTTCAAAAGAGCAGAGGAAATCTTACGTTTTTTAAACAATAATATTTGTTGCTGATCTGTTGCTAGACAGACTGGCGACCTGTCCAGGGTGAACCCCGCCTCTCACCCGGAACGTTAGCTGGAGATACGCATCACCAACTCCCGACCCCACTAGGGACAAGGGTGCAAGAAAATGGATGGATGGATCTGTTGCTAAGAGATGAGGGCAATTTCTGGTAACAAAGTGCTCATGGAACCTGATGGGTTGTTGATTGGAGCTAAACACCCTCAACACACAGCCAGAGCTACAGTGGAGTGTTTTAGAGCAAAGCATCAAGGAGATATAATAGAACAGCTTAGTCAAAGTTCAAACCAAAAACTGCTCAAAAACAATCTTTAGCAAATCTGTAATATTAGGAAGAAATGGACAGTCATACCTGAATTGACTTGGAAACTGTAAGTCATACAGCTTTTCAGCATTTACTTGTATTGGTAGCTGTGCACAGCTCTTGTTGGTTTATTATAAAATCTCCCAAAAATACATTGCGATTTTATAAAATGTGAAAACGTCTAAAAGGTATGAATACATCAGCAGGATACTGATAATCAAATGAATGGCTTGCAGATAACATTTGCAGTGTATTTTATGATACAGTTAGATAAAGCAATCTATTTGAGAGTAGCAGATTACTTGGAAGTACTCTGAAACCGTCACACATTTAGACTGTAAGTCTGTGCAATGTTTAGGATCAGACAGTATGGATTTTGCAGCATATAATGGCATTATGTTTGCTTGTTTTCCTCACCCCTGCATCCAGTTTCACTTCAGCGTTATCACTGTGTTGCTACCTTCACCTAACAGCTCCCTCTCTGCATCTCATCGCACCACGTCTCTCATTCTTTTTCATGGTTCAATAATTGTCTCCTCACCGCTCCTCCATTACAGCGCACAACTCCACCTATTGTCCACACTTCTTTCCATTTATCTCCTGCATAATTCCTCCCTCTCGCTGTGTATCCTCTGTTCTCCTTACACCCCAATGTCTCACCCTCTTCCTCTCTGCTGATAGCTGCAATATCCTGTGAGCAGAATGCCAAATGATCCCCACAGAGCAGGCAGACTACGCTTTAGTTACCTTGACTGACAGGCACAGACACGTCCATTGAAGGAAAAAAACAAAAACAAAAACGATTTCTCTACGGGATAATTTGCAAAGAAGTACTTACTTCAAAGTAAAGCTAATGTGAAAACCCTCACCGTTTTGTAAATGCAGTGGGAAAAAAACACTCCACTGTAGAGTGTATTGATTGCTTTTAAATGTAGTTCAAAAGAAACCCTGCACTTTTAGATTAATTCAGTTTATTTACTAAAAATTCTGCAAAAAAAATAAACATCCAAAAATGTCAAAGTAAATGTGATGAATACTTGATGTAACTTTTCTTGATGTTGCCTTTCTTGTGGAAAATGACACAATGTCAAGATCTGATGATGAGGCATCATCTCTTACATGAGATACACTGTTCAGATATTATGTAGTTAATTTACAATCTTATTTTCTAAACAGTGACCTCCTGTTGCCAGTTTTATGACTGTTTACTCTTAGTATTGCACTACTTTTGTGTGGATGTGCATTGCACTGTGTTCTAATAAAGGTGTTAAAAATAAATATTAATTACAAATTACTATTGACATCTGTGCAATCGTAAAGTGGATCTGCCAAGTCCTTTCAGTGTTTTGACAATTTAGAAATAAACTCCCTGCACTATAACAACAGGTTCAAACATGCTGACCTGGAGCAAAAATATAGAGTGAGGGGGAAGTGTCTCACCGATAGTGAGGGATCATGGGTTGTGTAGGTGGCCCAGCGTTCATTTTCCAGCTCCTCCATCACCTACGGCATGCACAGAGAGAGACAAACAGGGACACGCATACTCACTGGAAAAATATTTATAGACACAAACAGCACCCAATATTTCACACTTAATTTAACAACTCAGGCAGTGAGAAGGTGAAGCACATGCACACAGACATCTTGTGTGTTTTTCACACCTCCGGAAAAAAAAATAAAAATCACAAACCTGGTTCATTGCACTCTTCAGCCAGGTATCTACAGCCACTCCAACTTGCCGCAAAAGGTCCAATCGAGCCTCGGCTTTCAACTTTATTGTCTTTGGAGAAATAAGTGATAAAAAGAGGTAAGACATATTTCAGTTTCTGCTTAATTACTTTCTGTTTTGGTAGTGTTGTCCCTGAGTGGAAACTGTCAATTAATTTTACCTCAAAAGTGATACATTTGTCCCATCTTGTGCCCTTTATAAGAAATCGTTCTTGCCAGTTTTTTTTAATGCGCTGTGAACACTGAGCGCTCTAAATGACAGAATGCGATGATGCTGGAACAGCCAGCTGAGTGATCGCTGATTTTAACATGCAGGAGGTCCTTCCATCTTTTATCCTTTCTCCTCAGTTTCAGTTACTCTCACCTGTTTTTTTTTTAATTTTTTTTTTTTTTTATCAATTTACTCTTTTGTTTACAGCTTCTTTCCTCTTTCTCTAATGCTGACAGAGCAGACAGATAGCTGATAGGCTAATAGCGCAGGAGACTTAAGTCAGACTTGCTTACTTTAATCAATGGAGACATGCTCCACTGAAGTGTATTGCTTTTTTCTATTACCAGCAATGAATACCAGTTGAAAAAGACCATACTTGGCTCACTCTACTAGAACTCAAAGATACAATATTGATAGAAAAAGTTGAAACATCGTCTCTTACAATGCCTTATGCTGCTGCTTTAGAGAGCTATCATGGGTGCGTCATTAGCATAGCTCAATAGAAGCAGCTAACGGTGGGAGTGATTGCTGGTGGGCAGGCGGCTTCAAGTCAGACAATCAGTCTGGCTGAGGAGCGTTAATCGATACAATCATCACTGAAAGAAAGTGGAAAACTAGATGGAACGATAGACCAGGAGAGAGTGCCTGCAGGAGAAAAATACAGCTGAAGACAATACATGGTAACAAACAGGGACATCGGGACAGATGACTGTAAATGTGAACAGAATTCAGCTGAATTTCAAATGTGAAGGGAAAAAGTCAAACGACATAAATGTTTAGATACACTAACCTATGAAATCGGAGCTTTTTGTGTGTAATAAAGTTAATGTACATTGGCACTGGTCTTTAAAAAAAGACAATATAAAAAAGTAGCTCTTTAACTTCAGATGGAGAACTGTACTGCCACATAATTGATCGAAATGACAAAATATAGGTGTCATTCTTTCGTAACTGTGCTCATGTCTCTCATCCAACCTGCATAAATCTAATGATGGAAAGAAGCACCAAATATGTCTACAAATCATCAATGTCCTGCTTTTTTAGACACCACTCAAACCACTCTGAGGCAAACACTATGACAAAAATTAGCCCGAAAATAGAAACATGTGAGAAGGCTCGTGTGAAGCAGCGGTGCCTATTAAAAAATATAATTGAATTAATGTATTCTGTGTACTGAATTTATGTAAAAGATGTCTGTCTCTCAAAATATGAAAGAGGAGAAAATTCAAATAAAAAAAAATTATACCCAGTTTTCTTATTTCCATGCCTGCCCAGATTTTTCATCATTGTGAATTCAAATGAAAGCTAGCAGTTCTGCCCCAAAAAACTGGCCAAATACCCAGCCAGAATTATGACTGAATCTCATTTATTAGCTATGGCTGAGGTGTAAGAGAGAGGCTGCATGCATATATTAAAGCACATTTATCATTTTCATAATGTGAAGATTAGAGCAAATCCATAATAAACTAAAACTTGTGCACCCACTGGATTCCACTGACGCTACATGGTGTAGGAACATTTCACCCGAAGAAAAATTATTGAAAAAAATCCAGTAAAGCCCCAAATTAGTACACGATAACTGTCCACGATGAGAGCATGTAATCCTCTGACTGAAACAGTATGTCTGTATGTTTCCAACAAAGAGCCAACACCAACCCTAGAAGAACATTTGAGATTAATCCTTGACCTCAGAAGAAGGAGGGGTGGTCAAATCAGCATCTCGATTATGCCTTAATTGAATCTAAGTAATATCTTTTGTTCTGCCTTTATAATTAAAAACTCAGAACTCTGTGATTAGCTCATCTGTATGAAATGAGCACATCAATTATTTAGCGACTTATTCATGGGAGAAATGATCGCCTGCAAGAGCAAAAGAGCTAAAATTCAACTTTAGACAGGGGAAAGAAGGGTGAAATGAAGGGTATATGAACAAATTGTGGTACTTTATAATAAATAGGTTCCAAAATTAACAGCTGGACAAGGTCACTAATACAACACTGCCTCTAAATGATCATTTATACACCAAATTTCTCAAGATACAGCAATAAAGAAGGGTAACATTAGACCTCATGGTTCATTTTTGCACATGCAAAGAAAGAGGTTGGCGAACGATGGGACCTATAAAGATGAAATAAGGACAGAATTCAGACATTTAGACCTTGAAGAGTTGCCAAAAAAACTGATAGAATCTAGTTGAAAAGACAGGAGATGACAGTGTCCTCATTAGCAGTGAGACATGTCTCATCTATGAGGATTAATGCATAAATAATTGATTATCTTGCAGAAAGAAAAGATGAGTCAGAGAAAAAGATTGTGACTCTGACTGTTCAGATATGTTCATCTCAGTTCTTTATCTCAAGAGTTGATTTGTTTTCATGTTTAAATTTCTCTAAACGATCTGACTGTGCAGCAAGAAAATGACATGAATAACAGTTTTGACTTTTGTGTGGGTGGTGAGGAGGATTAAACTAAGTGATTAGTCGATTGTTAGAAAGGAAGCCACCATATTTGCATCCATATGGTCAAAGACTAGTTAGTAGGTGGCAGGAATCCTTGAGGAGAATGTTTATATTTGCAATAGGTGCTGGAGAAACAAGACTTATTTGTGAACATCTGCATCATTTAGTATTTCAGCATCAGCATGTAAAGTTAAACAAAAATTTCTGAATATTGTTTTATACTTTATTCTTGACGGTATGTCTCCATAAGTCATTTAATAAATGCTTCTATTAATGCAAAATAAATATGTCAAGTCCTGTTTAGGTGTTTTTTTAATTCATCTAATGTAACATGATGTAAAAGTGTCAGGGTAAAGCCATCCAAGTCCAAAAACTGTACACAATATAAAGTTAAAAGACAAATCTGAAAAGCAGGAATTAAATCTCATTGGCGTTACACACCTCAGCTTTCCGCATTATCTCTTTGGTGTCTTCAATCTTCAGCTCCAGATCTAGTCTGCCCTGCTCAGTGGGAGGCAGGCCATGACTTTCACATTCTTCCAGAGACTAAACAAAAGACATTTGCTTTAGAGGTGTGTGTTTGTGCTTTTTACATCTAAAATAAACTTGGCAGAGTTTAATAACTTCATGTTTACAACATTTATGCCCTTACTCGCTTGCAGTGAATAATATTCTTGTGCTCTCTGGCCACTCTGGTTGCCCATTTCCTGGCCTCTTTGTTCAGACTGTGCTCCTCGGTCGTTCTGGACTCCGACTCCAGCTGACGACTCTGGTACACGCAGCCACACAAAGAAACAAGCATGGGTAAACACACACACATCCAGCCACAGGCATGTAAACACAGAGGAGAACAAAGTCAATGTTACAGTTCCAGGGAAAATAATTAATACTCACTGAACTTTTTCACACTCTATCAAATTATAACCCCAAACATCAGTGTATTTCATTGGGATGTTAAGTGTGTGCTTAATTGTGAAGTGGGAGGAAAATGATACATAGTTTTCCAAGTGCCTTACAATTTGAAATGTGTGGCATGCATTTCTATTTAGCCCATATTGTATTATACCCACAAATAAACTTCAGTAAAGGCAATTCCATTGACAAGTCAAAATAATTGAAAGGTTTAGGTGATTTTGAAAATTTGTTAATTCTTATCTTCAACATCACAATAACGTACTACTTTGTGATGGTCTACCACAAAAAAAAACCCACAGTAGGTATGTTTACGGCTGCAACATGATCAGATGTTTAAAATGTCAAGGGATTCTGCATTTTGCACTGCAGCCGCTCAAGGCGTGTGATTATGCTGAGGCTAGTTATTAAGCTGAGGAAAATGTGAGCGTGAATGTTTCCTTCTCAAATAATTAATACACCATGTGCTGCAAAGCTTTGTTGTTATCCTCACAGATCAAATTGCTATTAAAACCGCATGTGGAAGACTGACAGTGTGTGAAAAATGCAAGCGTGTGTATTTGTGTGCACAGCAAGAAATGAAGAGAGCAGGAGGCGAAGAGAAACAGTCCAGTTCTGTTTATATGCTGCTTTGATCTGTTTTAAACAAATGCAGGAAAATATGTCTGCTTAACTACAGCCATTTGTCTCAATTACTTACCATTGATAAAATAAGTAAAAATAGTCATTACTAAGAGCTGCTTACATTTACAAGCATATCTCAAAAAATGTGGTATTTATGTGTGAAAAACCAAAAAGAAATGTGAAATGAAAACCTCTAAAACAATGCAAACTGATCCTTAGGATGCACAGATATTAATAACTAATCTGTGTTCATAAACCGCAAAGGATGGGGAACTCATAATTTGATAATAAATATGCGTCATGCTCTTGTACAGAATATTTTAACTGTGTCTTTTCATGCAAGTCATACCTATTAATTAAGTGCTGATTCAGTAACACTGGGGCATTAATCCAGCTAAGTATAGGTGTGAAGCTGAAAGTATTACACAGGAGATTTACAGCTTAATTACATTTGGGCGCTGGAGATTCGAGAGGAGTTAAGGGACCAAAGCAGATCTCTAGATTAAAAACAGTGGCAGTCACATAAAATGCCCCGGAAAGAGGGTCAGCTAATTTGTTCCTTACCAATGTGCTGAAATAATTGGGCTAATAACTATAAGCTTTCTGAATGCAGGAAAAAAACAAAAAACATTATGCTGGTGCATAATATCGTCTTAGCCTAGCTATTGAAGTTAATTTATCTTAATAATTGAAAAGTCCCTCCGACTCTAATCAATCTAATCAATCACTCTAATTTCAAAAATAGATTTTTTTAAATTTTCCTTTGAATAATGTTTCTCAAATTAAAGGTTGGAATTTTATGATTCTTTTTTTCAATGCGAGATTATGCAGCTAAATTAGAAGACAAAGTTGTTTCGAGACATTTCACACATTTGGTGGTGGAGGACACCAACTACTTGGATGGTTCAAAGCATTTTGAATTATACTACACTCCCATAAAAAGCTCAGCTGTCATAACACTCATTTGGATTAGTGTGTAAAAATAACAGTGGTTAAAGAGATGGCGGGGCACTCAGTTAAACAGTAGTGTGCGTTAATCTGCTGACTCAGGCTTCAATTTAAAAGTGTAAACATTCATCGAAGATTGCAGCTTGTTGCATGCCATCCTCTCATGCAGACCATGTGTAGCTATAGTTTTTAATCATATTCTGAGTAAACAGCAGCCCCAAATAGAAAGAGATTGTGGTTCTAAGTATCTACACCCATTTTTAATTGGAACATTTCGAGCTTACATCGTCTTGTCCCGCTTTCCCAGAAAAAAGGGATCCGTCACCACAGCTGGTGGAGCTGTAGCACTGCCCAGACAAACATAATTTATCATAATGAACAAGACATGCATCACACTTAACTCAGGACATCATCATTTCTATAAGAGCTGTTTTAATGGATTCCTTTTAAAGGAAATGGGGCTTAAGACTCCAGCGTGTCTGCGGTAGAGTAAGGGTACTTTTATTCTGAGTGGGGTTTTTTTTTGTGTCTACATTGAATAATGCTGCACTAAAACACCAACAAAGACCAGTTTTTGAACTATGTCATCCCCATCCGAAATTGACCTTTCCGTATTGAGCACAATATGGCAGCACAGACTGCAGCTCATGTCTTCTGTGTCTGTCTGTAACGTCTTTGAACACACAACAAAAAATAAATGCCTCCAAAATAAGAACAAACAGTTTTGATTTTTCATTTTCACCATGCTGTTGGATTTCAATGGAGGCTCAATACAGAGAAAGAACAGAAAGGAATACAAAAACAAAGAGATCTTCGTCTTCTTAGAGATATATTTTAAGCCTGCATCTTGCAAGAATATGCAATAAAAATTATGAAATGCTTTGAGAGACTGCTTCTGGATCCCACCAGAGCCTATGTGATCCCAGACGTTGATGAGCAGCAGCTTGCCTACAAAGCTAATCAATCCATTGAATATGGTTTCATTTGGAGCTTCAACACCAAAAAAAAAAAGATGTGCTGCTCCTCTGTATATTTTTTGACACATCTGTCAGACTTTTTCTTTTCTTATTGAAATAAATATATATATCAATAAATGTTACAACCTCCTCTTGTGTGAAATTGATTACAACAGCCTCACACTGTAAACACAGTAAAATGATCACAAGTTTATGACCTGGTTGTAATCCTGTGAGTGCTACAGTTACACCTTCCCAGTGAGCTTTGAGCAGTGGTTTCATCTACGTTACAAAGAATAGTAGTTGCTGAGCCATAATCATCAATTACAGATTTACTGCTTAAAATCCTGCCTTTTAAATTTTGCCATAGATGTTGTTCTCCCACTTGAAGCTGCTGAGTAGCAGCAGTGGGAGTTTCCACCTGGGGTTTGCAGACATTGAGGACTTCAGATTGGAAACGCTTTGAAACCTACGATAAATTGAAGTTTATCATAGAGTAAATTGAAATAGAGTAAACTGAAGTTTCTGAAAAATGACTTTTAGCACATACGTCCAGGGTTTCATAAGTGGAACAGGTTTCAAGATACTAAATGTCCTTAAACAGCATAATGACAAAGAGGAAAGGGAAGAAAACAATGGTTTCAACGCAACTTCATAATTCTCTAATGTGCAGGCTTACACAATAAAAAAAAATAATGTTTCTAAAATAATTCCATACAAAAATCTTCTACATGGCAACACTAACAGTTCTATCTGTGTTGAAGCTGGCAAGATAAGCTACAACATCATCCTTTTATCCATTGAGAGCAAATTAATTTAATTTAATAATTACCTAGGCAGTCAAAATCTGTGCCCAGGAGGAAAATCATTTGAGGCAACTAACTAAGCTTTCAGTAAAGTTTTAGTTAGCTACTACATGTTGAATACTTGTTCAAGTACATACAGACCACAGTAGTAAGATATGATGACGGTGGTGTGGGTGGTTTGTGTCAGGAATGAGGATGGGAATGCTAGCAGCTGATAAAACTACCTGTGCCAGGGTCATTCTCATGGCACTGACGGGCGACGGCTCAATGTCCACCAGCTGCTGCACCGAGCTCAGAGTCTGCAGCACGCTCCCACAAAGAGGCACACACATGGACAGGAGGCATCCATACACACACATACACACACACAAGAGCAGCAGCAGTGAAAGCACACAGAGTCAGGGAGGGATTAATCAGGAAGAAAATAGATCAGGGTACAAGTGTTAGAAAATGGGAAATACATGGCAGGATTAGAGCATTGTTATGCATAAATACAGCTGCTTGATGAAATGTTCATACCTGTTGAACTTGTTAGCTTTTTTTTATATTACAACCACAAGCATAAATGTTTTTTATTGGAATTTTATGTGATTGACTAAAGTGGCCCATTATTAAGTAGAAGAAGGAAAATGATGTATGACTTAAGGGCAAAGGGCATTGCTGGACCAAACTTTGGTAGAGGCTGTAAAAGACTTGAGCCTGGGACAAAAATTCAGCTTCCAACAGAAGCAAAGCTAAAAACATGCAGTCAGAGGTACAGTGCATTGGTTCAGATCAAAGCATATTCATGTGTTTGAGTTCCCCAGTCAAAATCTGGACTGCATCTCAATAGAGAATTTACACCAAGATTTGTAAACTCATCTTCACAGATGTGCTTTTGCAATGAGGAATGGGTGATAATTTTAGTCTCCAGATGTCCAAAGTTGGCAAAGCCACAACCAACAACAACAAAAAATCAGAGGTCAGTTTGCATTTAAAGACTTCTCATCAAAGTATTTAAGGGGGATGATTACAACCTCAAACCACAAACTTGAAATGTTTATTTTAAGTAACATATGCCTTTTTCCTTATAATTCCCAATTACACAATATTTTCTGTTGAACCATCACACAAAATTCTAATAAAATACAATAAAGTTTGTGGTCGTAATGGTAAAAAATGTAAAATAAAAAGGCCAAGAGGTATAAATAATTTGGGATGGCAGTGAAGAAAGAGTTTACACAAGGACTGAAAAAAGCTGTCAGAAGAGGCACGAAAAATAGATGAGAAACAAGGGAGCATAAAGTGACTCATACAGAAGAGAAATGGACTTTGGAACTGTACCACACTGGAATTAGGAACTTTGTCCACAGAAACATTTTTCATTGTAGCCATAAAATACATAACAAGATCCCAAAGGAGTGAAACAGCACAGCTCTGGATGATTTATTCACAAAGCCTCTGATCATTGTGCAAAATTCTTAAACATTTTTAACACCCAACAACCAGTTGAATTTAAAAGATTTTTAGCATAAATATATGTAAGAAAAAGATTAAAGAACTAATAAGATAAGCTCCCAATGGACAAACAGTATTTAATATTAAACTTAGAACAAAGAGGCGATTCATGTTTCTCTCCAGTTGTCACCAGACACAATTTAGCTCGATCGCTCCCATCTTCTGTATAGTATAAAGAATGCACCACAAGTGAGACTGATCAGACTTGCTTCTCAGACTCTTTTGTATTAGTGCAGTTCTCCATGATCATCAGTGTACAGAAAGAAATGTGATACTGCAGATCAGACATGCCACATCTGGCAAATGAGGAGGCTGATTTCATGTCAAGCGTCTGAGAGGGAGTCACAATTTGTTGTTTTACACAATAGCAGTTACCAGTTATAAACTGGTTTATAAACAAACAATACAAGAGCATCCCTTAACGTGTACAGGTATTAATGCATCATCAGTGCGTACAGCTTTGGGACTCTCACCATGTCATATTCGCTGGCCTGGAACTGGAAGTCGTGCGCCTTATGAAACACAGGGTTTTCTTGCATGAACAACTGCTGGTTGAACTCCTGTATTATCTGAGAAAGAAACAAGAGCAGACTATCAATGCTTTCATTTTGACTGTGCTGCAGGCGAATGGAGCTTCAGTAACTCTAAACTAACGCCAGCTGCTGATTTCTGGGGAGGGAGGAAACACCAAACCTTTTCATTCAAGATCACACAAGGTAAGTGCTTCAAAATTATACTTCAAGTCTGAGCTGGACGTTTTTGACCATCACCTCAGTGGTATCCAACGAATGGAGCATTTTGGATTTCATGCAAAAGGTTTTGAAATGTAGATGTCTAAGCTTTTTATAAGCTTTTCATTTCTGTTTGATTAGTAAAAGAAAGCATCCAGATAAGGCTTCTTATCTATTTGCAAGACTATGTTCCACTTGTTCTTATCTTAATATTTGTGCATATATTACTAATATTAGTGTATAAATAGCCAGCATGCACAGTTAGGGAGAGCATTTCTGGAAAAGGTTTTTCAGGAGGTAAATTTTCAGAGAAAAAAAAAAGTGTTTTGTGTGAAAGAAAGGCTCAACAAATAAGATATGCGTTTTCAAAAATAATATTACCTATGTGTGCAAGACTGCTGAGTTTGACTCCTTAAGCCATGTGACTGTAACACGAGTAGTTTCTTGTTTGTCCTTTAAATACTGAGAACTCTGGAAGTTGGTTTTGCAGGTGGGGACACATCATTGAGCTAATACTGTGGCAAATAATAATGGAAAGCGTTAGATGCCGATTCATTGCATGTGCCTCTAGGTTGTCTTTGGATATCTGTTGGACGCATTTAAATTGGAGACCAAAATCGGAACTTTTTGGTCTCCAACACACAAAACACACAGAGTGCAGTGTGTTTCGCTTTCACACTGCACTCTGTCAAATCAACAAAACCCTTTGAAAAACCTGTTCAAAGGTTTGGTGGTGCTGCATCAAGAACCCCTGAAGGAAACAACGTGAAACCTCTGAAAAAGACATGAGTACAATTTCCTTCTTCACAAAACGTAAACAAAATGGAGTGGCATCAGATTTTAGCTGTAGTAGGATTTCTCTTTTCTCTTCTCTTCTTTAATAGTACCTCTTGTGCAAGATTATCGCTTTTGTTTTGGATGCATTTACCCAGAATGCCCTGTGCCATAGTCCGCTTTTTTATTTTATTGTCTTTTATAGCGAATTTCTGGTCTGCTTGCATCCTCATCTGCATTCAAACCGTGCCGAATCCACTTCATCCGAACCAATACCTAGCTTTTTAGTTGGACCAGATTTGCTTTTTTTTTTTTTCTGCATCAAAGTTCAATTGTACATTCATCTCCTCAAACAAATCGTACCTTCTAGGCAAGTGAACCAGAGTTTCATTTGCCTAGAAGTGAAACTCTGGTTTCACTTCTAGGCAAGTGGGCGGGGTGAATGCACCCTTTAAGTGATTCCACTGCAAAATTATTTTGAGGAGGAAAATCCTCCATTTGCCAAATTAGGGAGAAAAGGTCACAAATCTACTATAAAACCCACCTTAGTGGGAAGGTAAAAAGTTTTTATATAGACTATTAACCCAAGGGTGAGAGACTATGGTGAAAGTAGGGTAAACATTTGTTATTTGTTGAAAATTTGCATCAGCCATCACCCAGTTTATCCTCCTCTGCAGTTCATATGTTGAGTGAACATCACGAGACAGGAGGTGTATGGTTTTCTTTTAAAACGTCACATTTAAATCCAACCACTCCTATTGAATTTCACAGACATTTACAGAGTTTGCATTCAAATAAGCTGATAAAAGATTTTACAAACCATGACCCTTTTAATCGCCGTTCCTTCATCCTAAAATGAACTTCTAAACTAATTTGACTCACCCTGGAAGATTTTTCTAAGAGGAACTGGAAGGTGCTGTGAGTGGCCTGCGAGGCCTCCAGCTCAGTGCGGCACAAAGCCACCAGGTAGTCCTTCACATGCTCATAGATTCTCCCATCCAAGGCCTGGAGGACAGACAGAGAAAAAGATAACAGGGTTACACTGAGAAGAGTGTTAGTTTTGTATCACATACTTAGCAATGAAAAGTAAGTATTGTTTCTTTGTTATAACAATGCTTTTTGGCAGTTAACTGTATACCCTCGAAAAGCCTGTTTATGTCCTTGTGTTCCATTCGAAAGAAAGAAAACTATAAGTAAGAAGGAAAATGAAGCAGCTGTTTTTACTTATTGTTTTGGTTCAACCAAACGATTAGAAGTTTGGATGAACTGACAGAAGGACATTTTAATGAGGTATGAGGCTCAAGTGATCAGCCAAGAAGAAGGCCACACTGCCAAATACACAAATCAGCCAGCGGGAAAAAGAAAACACTGAAGCTTATGGAGAGAAGAGGGAAGCAACTGAGGAGGCATTAACAGCATTATTTGGTGAGGGAAAAGAAGATGAAGAGTGAAATAGTTTTTCTAGGAGATGTGTAGTGTTCACACAGCTGCAGAGGAAGGTAGAGGAGTTCAACAACAGAATGACCACACACTAACTCACACTTCAGCTTTCAAATATTCAGGCACAAATAAACGAATCCGGTCAAATGTCTTGCCAAATTCCATCAGAAGCCTGAGTCTTCAAAGAAAAATACAAAAATATTTGATTTGACCTGTTTGAAATTATGAAGTCCAAACTATTTAATTTTCCTTTTTATTTCACTTGGTGTTTCTGATATTTTTACAGAGCACTCTGGGACGTTGCTGTACAGAATTAAAAGCACCCACATGTTTTCACACACATGCACACACACACCACATCATCATAAAACAATAGGATATTGACAAGGAAATTATGTCATCAAGGGTGGGCAGTTGGCTGACTTCACTCTGCTTGTTCCCGCATCAGTCTGGTCATTTCCTTCTTGCCCTTTCTTCCCGTCCTCCCCTCCTCTTTTTAGCCATTTATGGTAGTGCTGAAACAAATTGAGTCAGCTTCCAGAAAAAGCTCAGACCCGGCACAGCTGCCAGTTGGACGGTGTGTGTGTGTTTTTAGGCGAGTGACTGCATTGGCCCAAACAAAGCAGAGCACACAGGAGAGCAGAGGTGCAAAAAGTAACTATTGGCACCAGCTTCGACCAGGAGATGGAGACGTGGAGCTGCTCCTGACCTCCCACTACAGCTGTTGCATCAACAAGGACAACAGTGTTTATATTTATGCTGCAGCCAGATGCCAGAACAGTCACGCAGGAGAATATTTCAATCTAAACAATTAAAAAAAAAAAAACTATGCTGGTTTTCTCATCTATCTTATACCTAAAACCCTTGTTTTCAGTCACGTATGTGAAATAAATTGATAGTTGATGTAGTTTTAGTTTGTTGAAGAAACCATTTCAGCTTTAACAGATTTTTGTTCTAATTAAATCAACAACAACATCCCTCTCTCATGAAATAGTGCCTTACAAAAGTGGTGATTTAAAATAAAAATGTAGTTGATGAAAAAATAGTAGCAGATTCATATTAAAATTAAATAACTGAAAAAATTATACTCAAATTACATATATCAAAACAAACCTTTGTAGAGTGCCTTGTAGAGTGTTCAAAAACATTTTGATTTTATGCTGATGCAAAATTATATGAGATTAAATGGGGCTGAATACAAATCAAAGCATTGCTATTTTTTTATTTTAAACAATTTGAAAAACAGGTATCATTTTTCTTTTATATATTTATGTTGGTCTATCATAAAATTCCACTAAAACACAGTGAAGTTAGTGGTTATAATGTGACAAGACACACAAAACTCTGCAAGCCACTGCAAAAGTTCAAGAATCTGAAAGCATACACTGTCAGGCTTTACTGCACAAAGTAATAAAAGAAAGCTGAGGTAATGGCTATGTCAGTTTGGTACCATTTTTCAAAATTACATTTATTACAGAATTCCATGTGACATCGTCTAACCTCCACAACTAAAAGAAGAAAAATAAGCAGAGAATAGGAACAGCTTTCTTCCTCCTAGCAGTGTCCCCCTATTCTCATTGTGTGTTTGCGTGAACATATTTGTGTACATCCACACTTCCCCGCAGTTCTGTCCTTCTGTTGCAGTGAACTGAGGATCTATTATTTAGGGAGGCCTCCAAGTGGAGATGCTCACACTGTACATGCCTGAGGGCCAGTATGTCAGAGACAAACTTAAGCAAGGCTGAAAGCTAGAAATAGGTTCTCAGAAATGTTCACTTCAGTACTTTATTAGTCATGTAAATTGAATATTTGTTCAGAAACGAGCAGGAAGAAAATGTCTCAGTGAGTGTAACTGTTTTAAACTACTAAGAGTTCAATTAACTACTCGTTTCAGTAATAAACTACCAAAACCTAAGATTATGGGTTAGTCGTTTTTTGTTTTTTTGGGGTTTTTTTTGCAATTATGCTCACATGAACATTCTCATTTTTAACCAACCATTGCTGTAACAACAGTGGGAATCAAAATCCCTTACACAGCTTCTTTTTTATTTATTTATTTATTCATTTTTTACTCAGATATGAATTTCAAATCATAACACCCTGGAAGACTGCAACTCTCTATAGAGCCTCAAAAACTGTGATATCATCACTTTTTTAGGCACAATTTTTCCTTTCAGCCTCTTTTCTTCATATTGGTTCCCGGCAATTTGCAGATGTACATTGAAGATGCTTTCCTGAAAAAATAACAATGTCCAATTTGAGCTTGGAACCTGGAAAGGTTTCCTCTCTGCTGAATAGAATGTAAGCCAAATGTCGGCTTAAATTTGGCTTACATTTAACCCAAATGTAAGCCTAAAGTCAGCAGTGGAAATGTTTAAGTAGCAAAACAAACTTGACTCTTTTGTTGTTGGATTTTTTTCATTTGGATTTTTCTTACTCCACTCATCAGTCTATGGATAGGTATTATTTCGATTATATCACTCAGTTTTGTGCCTAAAAACAAATCTGGTTAGGTCAAAAAATCTTGTTGAACAAATCTTTACCTACTTGTATAATTTTATCAACTTTTAGTTAAAAAAAAACAAAAACATGCACACTTTCAGATCAAACATGCACACTCTCCATTTCAAAATGTTTGGTCAGACTCAAGCAATCATATTAATTGAAATGGTTAATAACTTCATCTTTAGGTATGTACCTGTATGCAGTGCAGCAGGTCTGTGTGATAGTAGCGGTCATGATGGGCGTTTGCAGCAGCTAGCGTTAGCAGGTAGTCATTCCTGGCCTGTGTCGCTTTGGAGTTACAATCACTTCTCTTTGCTTTCAACTGCAGTAAAAAAAAAAAGAACGTTACAAATTTTTGTGATTTGCTCTTTTTGTTGTTGTGGCACTAAAATGTTTTAAATCCCCAAACAAACTTCAATATTTGCTAAACAGAAATAGCTGTGAAAACCAACCTGCAGAGTGTGAAAGCAACTTCTGCCGACACACCAGTCCTATTAAAGTTTGCAGTGACTTAACATAGCTCAAGAGGAATTTTGACCAACTCTTCTTTGCTGAATCATTTTAATTATTAATTTTTAATTTTAATTTAGCAACATTGGAGAGTTTTCAATCAGAAATATTTGAGTATAAATTTTTTGTTTCACGAAGAAGTAAAGTTAGATATGATAAGATACAGTATCTAAGGTGTTAAATCGTGACTGTCTCAGGTGGGTGGGGCATTGGGCAAAGGCAATAACTTTCATAGTGACACCCTCTTACCTTTACACTTGCCTTCTGTAAACTAATTCTTGATTGAAAAAGTCCAAGTTTGGACCTGAAAGAACAAAATAAGACAGATAAGAAGAACAGATTTTGTCTATACATTATGATGTATATTAACGGTGAATATAGACTTCTGTGATAAAATCATTGAGTATTTAGGTTTTTATCCATTTGTCTCCACCTTTTATAATGTCAGTCCTACACTTTCCTCTGATCTTTTCACTTTGAAGTATAAAGATTGTGCCTGTGAAATTCCAGTTTCTCATCTTCACCCTTTCTTAAAAGCGTTTCCGCTGCCTCTGGCTTTCTGCTACGTAATAAAGAACAGATCATCCAATCGATGCGAGCGCTAGCCAGAGCTGAGAACTCAGTGAAGTGAAAATGTCACCATAGCTACTGCTACCAAGAAGTGGCAGGAAAGCAACACTCATCAGCACCAAGTCAAAATCTGGAACTAATTGTGAGACGGCAAAGCCTCAGATGCTATTCTGCTCAGTTGGCTTTGCAATAAAAAATCCTGTTAGGCTCAAAAGGCAAGAAAAATAAAAGATATGTGCATCATACACTGTGAATCATCCTTGATTTATTTTTATTTTTTTTTTACAGAAGCTCTTCTGATACACGCAGCGCCTTCCTAAACTTACTTGGCCTCTATGTCGGCTTTCTCTCGTACGGCGTGTGCAACCTGCTCGCAGTCATAGTATTTCTTCTTGGCTTTCGCCAACTCCTTCACCGACTCCTGCAGCTCTGCCTGAATGCCACTCAACTGATCAATGGTCTGTGAGGAACAAGCAGAGAGAAAGTTGAGCTGCCACAGAAAGAGCTTAATTATTGTGATTAAGCTCTTTCTTAATCATGTTAAGAAAAAGCTTAATACGATTTAAGAGTAAAGGAGAACAAAGTTTGACTCGCACTTCTACACATTGACTCACCTTCTTCAGCTGCTGTTCCTTATAGAGCCTAACGGTCTTGGCAGGTTCTGATATTTGACTCTTGTAGTTGTCACATACATTCAGTCTCGACTGGCTCACCTGAACAGTTCCCTCTAAGTAGGCTCTCCAAACAGCGTACACATTCCTGGTAGGACAAACAAAAAACAGTGTACACCTCCAAGAGCCTTTTGCATTAGGAAGATCTGGTTTGGCACAATGTAAAGTTTTTGTATCGTAAACTAGGTAAAATATTTTTTAGATAAATCAGATGTTACTCAAAAAACTGAGTTGTATATATTTTGTTGTTTTTCTGTGGTGTGTTGGAGACCTGACAGATATGTTCATCTAACAGAGCTTAGATTAGGTTTTCAGCTGAACAGAGGAGATGAATGAGCAGCTTTTTTCAAAGTAAATTGTAGGACATATGAATGCATTTTCTGCTTTTTTTTTAATTTTTCTCAGAGATTTGATTTTAACTCTATTTTAGATAAAAAATTTGGCACCATTCAGATATTGTAAAATTGTCTAAATAACTCAGTCAAAAAAAAAAAAAAAATGATACTCTGTGCTTATGTGAATCCAGTTTCTTCTATGGAACAAAATAAAGGCAAACCCACCTATAATCTGTTCTCTGGTCATCAGGGCTGATTCCAGGCCAGTCTCTCTTTAGGTACTGACTTGCTAACTTCTGCAGAGCCTGAAAGCACAAGCACAACAAGAAGGAAGATCATAAAAAGCAGGATAACACAATACCTTTCTAATAATTCAGAGAGAAGACAAACACAAGTTATGAAATTAAATAATACAGAGCAGTCAATGATGATATATATATTGTCTAATAATGTATAAAGCATATAATAATAATAGAGAAGCTATCCAAGTGAGGACATACTGAATCCAATATGTTTGGAGTCATAGGCTGGATTACAAAACATCTGGCTGACAATCACTTACATCTGACATGTGAGAAACACGACAACACAAATTAAAATGACCTTTTTTTCCCTGAAACAGGTAGTGTATACACCTTAAATACATTGTATTTGGCAATGTTTACACAAGCAAATAAAAAAAAAGTGCTTTTCTTCAACAATAGTTTTTATGATGACTTTAGTAATAGACATCAGCTTAACCTACTGATGGCAGGCTGAGTGAATAATAATGGAATCAGGTAAATATTGACCTCCTTGACAAACTCATCACCATGTCAGACACAAAAAAACACTGTTGGCCGTTTAAACTTATCTCAACCTAACTCTGACTAGATCAACTAAACAGAATGGATGGAGTAAGCTGAATATTTCTGCTTCAGATTTAAAGTGGGTTTTTTTTTTTTAATTAAATGGTGCACTGGGTCAAATCTGTGTCAGCACAACTGAACCTATCATAAGCACCTGTCTGTGCAAGCAGAAACTTTATGGCAGAAAGAGAGGCAAGCTCACATCTTGCAGACTGGGTCAGTGTGTCAGCACAGTGACATAGACACACTGCACTTGCATCTCTGTGTGTATCTGTATGTGGCTGTGCAAAACACTCATTAATAAAGAAGTCATTAACAAACTGGGAAGAGCAAGCACAACAACCCAAACCAGGCAAAGGCAGCCGAGAAGAGAAGTTACGCCCTAACAGACATGCTCCAATCTTCAGATTTGCATGTAAATCAGGTCTCAGTTCTCATTTAGAAACAGCCCCCCCCCTCTTTCCAAGTAGTTATTTTATGGTCTGTCTGAACAATGATGTTTCTCAAAGGCAAATTTATCAGGTGGTATACTGGGGCTCCCTTCCTCCACATTATCTGTGCAAAATTGCTTTCTGGGTATTCTCCCTCTTCTCTCTTTTGCTGTGAAACAATGATTCGGGTTTCTGTAGCAACACATATTTCAAATCTTCACCTTTTATGTCTTGGCACTTTTATTTTTTGCTACGAGTACTTGTAGCAATTTAAATTTAAAAATTTAAATATTTAAAACATGAAACAGAACAACAACTTCAACTGTCAGTGTGAGATTGCGTCTTGAACTGGGGACTGCGCTTTAATGATGACTCCTTTTAGATAGAAAACGGAGAAAACGTCTTGCCTTAGAGTTTGCTTTGACAAGCAACACAGAGGTGATCAGTGCCAAAGAGAAATGTTACACAAACAGAAATAAGACACATACAAAACAAAATCCATTGCACAAAAACTGCTCTGTCCTGTGCATGAGGAAACATGTTTGCTTTAAGAATAGTCACCCTTTCTTCCTCTCTGACCCTGAAGGGAAGGGTGGAGTGGGTGGGAACAGTGGTGATGAAAGTTTCACAGACTGTGAGTAAGTTTGTTAAAGTGAGTCTGAAGAACTAGAAAATGTAACGTCCTTCCGTCTGGATGGACATGTATATGAATGAGTTATACCAATGTACGAATAGAAACATATCCAAGAAATGCTGGAAAATTACATTTACCCCTAATACACACATTCAGGCCTGATCAATGTCAAGACCTATAGACTTGAGAATCACTTAAATCTGTCTGACAACAACTTCAAGGAGAGAAGAGAAAATAACATCCACCTCAGTCTGGAAAGGGTTACAAATAAATTTCTAAGGCATTGGGACAGAAGTGTATTATCCACAAAGAGAAAAACAGAAAAGGAAGAATGGAAAATGCCAAATATTTTTTCAGAGCTCTGTAACTGTAACTCATGGTGTAAATAGTGTTCTAGAGGGTGGTATTCATAAAATCCTTGAATTGCTTGTGGCAGCTATTCGAGGCCGCCTTATTGCTTGTTTCCACGAAGTTCCTCCTCAGACCTGCAGTCTCAAACAATACCTCACCAATTAGACAAGAACTTCACACCAACCTTTCAAACTCATTCAGATAAAAAGTCAACAGATATTTCTAAACATCTCAAAAATCTTGCACTGTTTCTCCAAAACCTACAAATGAAACTACCTATTTTACCACTTGATCAGTTTGTAATCATGGAGGCAAAGCTTACGTTGTGCATCTTGATCATTGCCGCTTTCATAATTCACTGTACAGACACTTCATTTTCTCTACTTTTAATTGCCATAAATCCTTATAATTTGTTTTAATTTCCCTCAAACTCTGCACACATCAACCTATACTGAGTGTGAAAAAGGTTTGTCATGGCTGAGCTCCAATACAGTTTCCACTGATCACCCATGCAATTTTTCTAGAGCTTAATTGGAATCCACCTGCGGTCAATTATGTGAATTGAACAGGATTTGAAAAATGGACACATATTGTGTTTTTTTTTTGTTTTATTTCAACAATAGTTTTCTTCTTGCCACTCTTCCAAAAAGACCATGTATGCAAAACTTATGACCTTCTTGACTGCTTCTTCAGTGAACAGTAATCTTTACAATGTTTAAAACACTCGAGATGGTTTAAGATAGTTTAAGCTTATTCACAACTTCAGCCCTGACCAGTCTCCTCACTTGGTCTTTATGAAGATGTTTTCCAATGTTCTCAAAAAGAAACTCTTAGGTCTTCATGGAACATCTAGATTTATATAGTTTGTTACATAAAGTGTGACTCAATTTACTAATATGGTAATTTCTTAGGGGATTTGGTTGTACTGGATTTTTTTTAGGGATGTCACTGTAAAGAGAGCTTAATTAAAATGAACACCGCAGCAGTCATTGCTTTCATTCTGGTATTAATTTCTTTTTCTCTCCATACTGTCAGAAGAAATCCAAATAAAGCACGGAAGAGAAAAGAATCAGGCCACAGGAAAGCCTCTGCAACGTATTGCACATTTTTAAAAGTATGTCCACAAGCCAAAACGTCACAAAGCAGGAGCATTGTGGTCTCCGTTTACTTCTTTGTCAGACTCAGTCACTGACCTCCTCTGTGTGCCATCTCAGAATCTCTTTGTAGCCAGCAGGCACCGTAAGTCCTATGGTGACAGACTTGTTATCTACTGTAAGTGAGAGCAAAGAGTGAAAATCTGGGCAAAGACAGACTGCTGACAGCCTGAACGTTTAATAACTTAGTGCTTGTTCATTCTCCTACATCTGCCTCTCATTTGCTATGTCTCCTTTCATTTTCAGTCTCTTTCTATAAGACTTCTAGCTTCCTCATATCTTTTACATTTTTTTATACAGATGGCCATTTTCTTAGCTCTACTTTCTCACGCACTTTTTAAAAATACTTTTTTTCGCCTTCTTTCATCCTCCTTTTTTCTGTCATCACCTGACCGCCACTTGAATGGCATGTTCCTATGGCAACACCTCAGTCCTTCCTATGCTCCAAGCTGAGTTTTTTTTTTATTTTTTTTTTTAAAATAAACTCAGAGTTAAACAATGTTACAAAGTTACAGCACATCCTGTTTTGTGGTCACGGTGGTAAACATGGTGCTCTGACAGCAGGATGTCCGGACTGGACAAGTGTGTGTGTGTGTGTGTGTGTGTGTGTGTGTGTGTGTGTGTGTGTGTGTGTGTGTGTGTGTGTGTGTGTGTGTGTGTGTGTGTGTGTGCCAAAGAGAGAGGTTGATGGATAAAGGAAAAGAAAACAAAAGAGGAGCTTGAGGATGATAATAAAATAATATGAGCAGTTACATCCTGTAATAATTTTCATTTTTCTTTACACATAAAACTTTTTTATCCCAAAGTTTTCACAGCTACTTATTTGCTGGCTTTCGTTCAGTACTGCAAGGGGGAGGCTACAGTGACTGTTGCTGGTATTGGGATGACATTAGGTCACTCGCAAAGCATACAAAAAAAATGTTTAGCTTTTCTTCCCCCCCTTTTTATTTTGCATACATGCAACATGGATCTTATAGGGGGAAGTAGGCACTTTTATCTATTTTTATATGGGTGTTTCAAATATTGGGAACGGCATTAACTTTGATGAGATTTGTTTAAGTCATTTTTAAATCAATTTTGTCAATTGTTTTACTTGGACACAAAAAATTCTGTCTTACGGATTTCCATAAAAATATGCAGTAACAATAGAAGCTTTAGCAACTAAAAGCCTGTTTATGAGTAAATAAAAGATAAGAAAAATCAGTAAGTGTGTGAACGGCTTCACCAAGTACAAAATACCAAAATTCTCTTGGCTCCTATAGGAGTCGCATATTAGCTAGAAAAGTTTATAAAACTCTCTAGTTAATTTTAGAAATGCCATTATTAACTTCATCCTGACAATAATGAACACAGCCTGAGGAATTGTCTGAGGTTTACTTAGTTACACACCAGCCAAAAACAATCTGAAGAAACGCTGGAGGGAAACAGATTTTTGTTGAGGTGTGAACAAAATACAGTAAATAAAATTTTCCAAAATACACTAAACGGGTCATTTTTTTGCAGTTTGTATTAAACAAAGTAGAAGCTATGTCAAAAAGGATAAAATTCTTTAAAACAACATCTTTTCCAGGAACACACTAAACCTAAACTTGAGAGCTTTTTTCCTCAAAAGAAAACAGCCTTCTAGATTGAAATAGATTACGCTTTTGTTAAAGCACTCAATTTTACTCTGCGCAGTTTACGTAATTAGTGAAGACGTTTTTGTTGCTTTTTTATTTCCCATTTGGATAATGAACAATCTCAAGTCACCTTGATACTTCTACATTGTGTTTGCTCTCACTGCTCCACTCACTGCGCTCTGTCTCAGTCCCTACCTGCCGTCTCTGATTTCTACCTGATATTAGTGTGGCTTTCTGTTCCACCATTTCACTTCCTCAACTTCCTCTTCAATCAACAAACTTGATTTTCTTCCTGTCTGCACTTTTCTACTCCTGCAGCCGTGTGTGTTGGTATCGTTCGACCCTGACCTCTTCATCTGCTGATTAAGAGCTGAAGTAAAGTCACTGTTGATGGAGGAGAGTGTGAATGGAAAAGGACTCACACAGAGTGAGAGATGGGAGATGATTAGTTTAGGAAAAGACGGCACTCTAAGGCTTTATGGAGGGTATTTCTAGGGAAGCGTATGAGTTCATAAAGGTGTAACAAATAAAAAATAAAAAAATCTTTATAAATGAAGTTAGCTTTTTGCATGTGTTTACCAGAGGTGACAGTTAACATTTTTTAGTATTATTTATTTATTAACATTGCTAGAGAAACAAAATATCAGATCAGTAAAAACTGTGGTGAACTATACACTAAAAAAACAGAGAAAAGAAAAAAATTGATAATTGTGGGGTTTTTTGTGTTTTGTTTTTTTTTTTGTTTTGTTTTTTTTGCTGCAAATGCATTGTTTACTACAAAGGGTTAGCGTATACTAGAAGAATAAAATCATAAAATATTTGCATTAACTTTAACTATAAAGAACATGTGAAGAGCAAGTGAGAAAAAAAATACAGAAAGTGTCAAAGAGATGCCAAAAATTATAACACTAATGTAGGACAAAAAAGAAAGTTCTGAAAAAAAAAAAAAAGAAAAAACTGTTTTCCTGGAAAACATTCACTATAAATAAGCATTCCACTTTTTACCATGCATAGAAACCTTGCAGACCTTACATAACCTCGATTCCCCCATCATGTTAATTCTGATCTATGTCACGGCGTGTCTGCAGAGGAACGGAGTAACGGAGCAGCAGCCACAGAAAGCGAGCCGCTGCTTTGTGTAGGGCTGAACAGTGATGTGTGACCTCAGCTTGAAACTATTCCTGTAATGTTGATGTCGTAGGAGGGGAAACACGAGACAAGCAGCTAACTCTAACATGCAAAACACACACACACACACACACACAGGACATGGATCCCTTAATTAGCTGCTGGTAATTGCAGTCGACTCTCTCACAGGGAGACGCCTGCTTTGACAAACTTAAGGGAGAGGCTAAATGACCACGTCGTCACTTTCTTTGGCATTTTGTGGTCCTCCCACTCAAATGGTCTAGCTGTTATCTTGATTGTACATGTCATGCTTTCATCTTTTTAAGCATCTTTAAATTCCTCTAAATGTTTTCCCCCTTCTTCACTGGAATGTGTCTGTGGGAAAAAGCAACAAAAGGCAAAAGATACGCTTGGAGCAAAAGTACAATTTCTGATGACAGGAGAGGGTAAATCAGCCTATTTATTTTAAGAATTTTCCTCATAAAATCTTTTTGGTTTCTTACAAGTCCATTGTTCTCAGACATTCCCACACAAATACACACCTACAATTAGCAGGACCTCTATTGTCTTACTGATTAGAGGGCTTGTTGCTAGGCAGCCTCCATCCCTAAGGTGGAGCAGACAGTGCTGAGGAAGAGCATCCCGAGGCGGGTGATGGGCAAGGCAATGTGGGAGATAATGAGCGTCTGAATTCTGTCAGTGTGGCCACAGGAAGCCAAATCATTCAAGAACCATGCAAATGAGAACACACACAACACACACACACACACAACACACACAACACACATACACACACACAACACACACACGCACACGAGTATTCTGCCCTTACTATGCTCCTTTCTGCCACCCCCTTTATTTGTGTCTGTAATGAAACTGATGATAAAAAAAAAATTAAAAAAACTAATTTTGTCACATTACAGCCAGATAATGTAGCGGTTTCACTTATTACACCAAGATACAGTGGTGCATAACAGGCAAGTGGAGGACTTACCAGTTACATGTTGCCAGTTACATGTTTTTAAATTAAAAATGTATAAGATGTGGTTTTTCATTTTATATTCAACTTCCTTCACTGTGGCCGCCGTAAATAAAACCAATAATTTTCAGAAGTCACCCAATTAACTTCAGAAATCCACAGCTTTAGTTGAGAAACTTGTTTTCATTATATATCTGACTTATGGGAGAGAAGTAAGAAATCCATTGTTGAAATAAAGTCATAAGAAGTCCCATTTCCATGGAACCACAAGTCATTTATGGGACATAATGAAAGGCTGGTAGAAAATTCTCTGGTCAAATTGACTGCACATAAACACTTTGGTGTATGTACAAAATTATATGTGGATAGAAAATTAACAACCTAAACAGACAATCTTCACAGAGAAGTACATTGGAGGCAGTGTGGTGCTGTGAGGATGCTTTTCTTCAAAATGGGACCAGAAAACTAGTGAGAGCTTATGAAGCTAAACACAGGGAAAACTTACTAGGGGTGGACAAAAGACCTGAAATTGGAACGAAGCTTTTCCTTCTACCAAAACAGCAACCTGAACATGAAAATCCTTTACATGGTTACGTTTTGGGTGCCAACATTGAGCCTACAAGCAGCAAATTGAGTAAGAAACAGATCAGTTGTCTTTGGAAAGTTTCTTTGCCAAGAGGAAAAGGTCCAAAAAAAGAGACAGGAGAATGGATTTATCCCGCTTATTCCCATAGTCCAAGCCCGCTCTGCATTATATGAGGCATTAAAGCCTTCAAACTGCTTCACCACGTAGAGACCAGGCACCCTGTGAATTAGCAACACTTCTGGTGTCATTGTCTCCCATCGCTCCCAGATGGGACCGTCTCGTTGCAGAGAAACAAGTTCAGGGCTCCCATTAGTCGTTATCGTGAGTTAAAATTTTCACGAAAGTAAAATGTTCATTTTGTGGCGCATCTGTATCTTATTTTGAAGGGATATGTAAACGTTACCATAGCGACCAGAGTAAGCGAGCGTTAGGACAGTGGTCGAGACGAAATGAGAGGAGTGGAGTTTATGAGTTTTAGGTCTGGTTCACACGCTGCGATTTAAGGATTGTTGGCCGACTTTCCAAACTGCTGTGACCGCAGAGCAAATAAAAGTCCAACAGGTTCGATTGGTTCCTGTATCCAGCGACACTGCAGGAGCAACACACCACACACAAACCGATTCCACTCACGAACATCCCGATTCCAGAAGAAAATCCAGTAAAACCCCCAACATACCATACGTATATAAAAATGACCTTTACATATAATAATAATAAACATTTACAATATAGTGGGTGTGCGCCCATAAATCCGCCCCATCTTCCATAATTTTGGAAGATTGTGATCGGCCAGTACTTCCTCATCCACCTCATCTTATCGGCCAAAATTGGGATCAGCAGATCGGACTTTGAAAAGACCGGTAATTTGTGGTTGTCTAGAAAACTGCAATCGGAGCACCCCTACAAAAAAGCAATATTTTCCGATAGTAATGATATGATGGTAAACATAATCTGACAGGTGATGGTCACAGCCCACACGATTCCTTAACAGCAACAGGTGTCTCTACTGAAGAGGCATTACCTGTGCATAGTCTTACCTGTGCATAGTCCCTCTCCAGCTGTCCTTTCTTCAAACTGTAGCTCCTGCAGACAGAAAGACAGATTTTTTTTAAGCAACTGGCTGCAGACGAACGAACAAAAACTGAAACCCAATTGGGTGAATGCTGAAACTCACATTTCCCACCACAGCTTTAAAAACCTTAATTTGCAGAAACATCTGTCTCAAGAAAGAAATTACTAGTGTATTTTCACAACTTCAAACATTTCAACATAATGTTTTAAGCACATCTGAACACATTGTTCTAAAAATAACTACAACATCTCTGACCCACAAAAAAAAAAAAAAGCACTAACCCCTGCTCTCATGCCCTCCCTGTTACAAACAACATCCTGGGATCAGAGACGATGGACGCCCTTATCAAAGCTCAGGAATGTTTACCATGAGAAGCACAACATTTCAGTGTGATTGCACATAAAGATAAAAATGACAGTTAACTATTTCTGTATAAAAAGAGCAGATTAACTGCTAAAACCATTCCTCTACACACTCTAACAAAAATGTCCCTTTTCAAATGAATTATAGCTGCCACTCAGCCCTAGTGCATTTAAAAAAAAAAAAAAAAAAAAGGATTTGGAAGTCTCATCACATTTGTTTCACATGGCTTCCTGAAGTATGTGCAGCATATCTCATGATTCTCATCAGTGTGTTAAATCATCTTCTCAGTCGAGAGTTTTCCTGACTTGCTGATGCAAAGACAGAGGAAGAATCTTTTTCCAAACTTGTTGATCTGTCCAGACAGGTCAGACACTGACTACACGTGTGCACTTCGCATAAGCAATCCTTTTTGACTTCAACAGAATTGCTGTAATGCCTTCACATATGAAAAGAAATACCTGTGATGAAACCTGGCAGTTTACATGTCAAGAACTTTAAACAGCAGTACCACAACAGCAATAGAATGCCACATATTTTCTGAAATGTATTTGTATATTTTAGTTTGGTATGATGCTGATCATCAACTTTCCTGGTGATGGCACACAAACACAGTCAGAATGAAACTATTTAGAAATGCAAATGCAAAATATCATATAAACAGAACCCAAGAGTGCTTGATCAACATTTTTTCTGACTTATTTAAACCAAAAAACTAGAGCAAATCACAGGTTGTTTGGGAGCAATAGGATAAAGTGAACTGATAAAGATTTGTTTTTCTGCAAAAGTCGAGATCTTAAACAATAACAAATGTGACAACAGCTGTTTTCACATGTAAATATGTTGAGAGGAGAAACGACACTGTTACCTTTTTTGTTTATCACATGCAGATATGAGCAATTTCCCAATCTATCTGAAAATATGTCTTTAAATCACTTCTTTCTTAAAAGTAAAAAAACAAAGCCAATGTGTTAAAACTGAAATTATTTATTTAATATATTTTATACAAAGCGTAAAAAAGTAAAAGAAAGCCCTGCTCAAATACATTTACAAATTGAATGACTCATGTCCTGTATGTCGTACGCTAAATCAACAATTAAAGGCAATCCACAGATATTTTGGAGGTGTTATGCTCTTTAAATATTATTGTGAGCAATTAAATGTTAACGTGTAGAATCCAAACCCATAAGAGGATTCAAACAGTGGAGGAAGACACATAAAAACACTGGGTTTTGATGCAGACAGCATAATTACAGTCAATTCTCGCTGCAAATTACAGAGCAGACAAATAGGCCAGTTCTCCTTGTCAAACGTTTCCCTTGGCATGTTAAAGCTATTTTTTCAAACATGGTCAACTTCAGATTTCACCAATAACTAACTGAAAGTAGAACACAATAGGTCAAACACACACACATATATATCTATATATATATGTGTATATATATATATATATATATAAGCAGCTTCTGCTTCCAGTCAGCCGCCCGCAGCAGTTAATGTTCAGCTCACCCCACCCTCGGTCTCTATCAGCTGAAATCTGAGACAGACCAGACACATCCGGCTGTGGATTTCAGCACTGAAAGAGAAACTTCGCAGGCCTCGTTGGCGCAGTAGGCAGCGCGTCAGTCTCATAATCTGAAGGTCGTGAGTTCGAGCCTCACACGGGGCAAGTCTTTTATAGCGACACAATGCTTTAAAAAAAACACAGATAACAAAACAAGTATCAGAAAGCTTCCAACTTCGATAGTTCAGTCAAAACTATGTGGAAGCTTTCATCAACCAGAAGCTGACATAAAACCCTGCATTCGACAGTGAAGTAAAACAACCCTTGAAATTTAGAATAGGAGGAGCCTGATCAACTGATTGACATCAAAGTGCATCCAGACTCTATAGATTGCTTTAATTTTCTGAGCAGCAATCAGATCAGTGAGATTGAAACACCTTCCTTGGGCACACAATCTTAGCATAAAGCTGATTCTGATTGTTCCGAGAGTTATCACATGAAAATGAGGAAAAGCCGCGACGTATATATGTATTAAAAAAAGGCACTGCTGGGATTCGAACCCAGGATCTCCTGTTTACTAGACAGGCGCTTTAACCAACTAAGCCACAGCGCCACACAAGACATCACCCCTTACACAGCTTTAATGTTCTCAATTGGTCCGCCGAGCCCATCCCTGCCATTGTCTGGCGATCACTCAAGACATGGCGCTCACCAAACAGGAAAAGCAGCACAGTAAAGTATGTTCCTGTTACACTTCAAAATCAACACCTTTGGCGTCACCAACAAAGACAAGAGTCCCAATTGTCCAAGAATCATTTCTTGGATGCAATACTTAGTAGATTCTTATATCTCGTTACCTGAAATGACACTCAGGACACCAATATTATACTATGCATCATCCATACGCCCACCCCTGATATAGCTTTTAGTGACTTTGATGCTAAAAGTCACATATGGAGGTGTGGACACCGTGATGATGGAAAAGAGTAGTAAGGACAATGTGAGTAGGTTATGATTAGAATTGTATCACTGTGATAAGTGCTTTCATGTGTTAAATGTTGACAATCATTAATAAGATAAACATTATGCTATAGGTGCATTTGGGGGAAAAAAAAAAAACAAAAAAAACAATCAAAACCATAAGCTATCTTTCCAAAGATAAATACCTTTCCATAAATTAAAAGCACCACAAATAATGTACATACATTTTGCCATGTTGATATACAATGTTGTACAAGGAGCTTTTTTATGTACCACTATCTAATCTGCATCTCGTGTTTACTAGACAGTTGCACCTTGTTATTTGAATGCAGAGCCTGCAGCCTAAAACAGCAGTTCCTAAACTGAGACTTCATTTAACTTGATATATAGTGCGTGGGATCAACGATTACAGTTTAGCAGTTGAACAGAAATAGATGTGAGCCGCAGTTGAAGTGATAATTGTGCGTTATTTCCTGAAAATCTATTTATACTAAGACTTCATCAGCAGACAACAGCAATTCTTATCTACACTGCAATACCGGTGAATTTACTCAAAAGCAAACAAACAAACACCTACGTCAGAGTTGTTTTTAGGTTTCACCACACCTTTCCCAACAAACAGTCCTCAGTTATCAAAAGGCCTTCGTTCTTGGCTGCAAACAATAAGATGCAACAATTACTGAAAAAGTTTTAAAAGTTCTGGAATATATATGGGAATATACATGTATATTCTCATACATGTGGATATATTCACTTATATATCCACATCCCACCCGGCCCCATCAATGGTGATTAAAACATCTAAGGATATTGTTTAATTAAAATGCGCTTATTGTCAATCGTTCATTTATTTCAGCGATTAAATTCAATTAGGAAAACAAAAATGCCATGTAATGTTCCTATTGTCCCATGTTATGGGTTCCTATTGTCCCATGTTATGGCATGGACACATTCTATAATAGGTGTAGCCAACCTCATCAATGGAAAGCATCAAAATTTTAAGTCATCATGGTCATATAATTCTGTCTTTTTATTTTGCTTGGCCTGACCACCTCCTTACCGAAGCCTTCAGTTCTAAAAATCTATCTATTTTGTCTCTGACACAGGTTTGGGGAAGTTGGCTAAATGTTCAGTTACTTTATCTGGTAATTTTTTTTCCACGTGTCACACACCCCCCATAGAACTTTGGTGCCCCACACTCTGAAAAGCCCTGGTTTAGTACTTCCTGAATATAAACCTTTTTCCCTAAGGCTATGCAATTACCTCTTATAAAATCCTACAGTTATGTACTGTGCTGTAACCAGATGTTGACCCACGCAAACTGTTCTCTCTGCTCGAATTTTACGTTTCAATGCTATATATATTTGTGTTAGTAAGATGCCTGAAAAGCACAGGAGAGAAACCAACACAAGTCCAGAGTCAATAAGCTCATCAGCAAACAAATCGCGCTGGGATCCCTGGGCATGTCTAGACCATTCATGATGTCATGGTGACATTACAGCAGAGATTGCATCTGCAAACATGGGCAGCCAGTTATGCCCAAGATTGATTTTACATGTTTATACGACACTACTCATCCTTCAAGGAGTGGAAAAAATTGAACAATTGTGAGAAATAATATGTTGTACTCATCAGTTTTATTCCGCTTCTTAAAACCTGCTCATGCTGTTCATTAATCTCTATACTCTTGTTTTGTTTGTTTTTTTTAATTCATCTTATTTTTTTCCTCTCTGCTTCTATTATTCTTCCTCCACTATTGTTTCCTCCAACACTCCTTCTGCTTCGTTTTGCTTATGATTAATTCATCGTTATAACTGCAAGGCGTATGAGTCAGGAAATCATGTCAGCATCAGCTGTGCGAGAAGTGCAAAACAAGGAAAGAAAGAGTGAATGTGCCCGATGGGAAATACTTGAGGGCTTAAAGAGTGGCCAAGAAGTGGATGAGTGTCTCCGTGTTCATGTTCTTAAGGATGAAAGAGTGTTTAGTTTAATGAGGGCAAGGGGTTCTCTGGTAAAAAAAAAAAAAGGAGTTAAACATGAGGAAACAGCTGAAATCACTGGTTAACGGCACACTGACTGAGATCAGCTGCCTGAGTCAGACGGAAATAGAGACAGAAGAGAGCTGTTGTGTTTTCACGCTGCATGATCACCACAAGACGCGGCGCAGGAGATTCTTCAGATCACATCGACGCTTTGCTAGAACGTGGAAGGGTTTTATCTTATTTGGGAAGGTTCTCTAAATCGACAGGTGGAACACACACACAAAAAAAAAAAAAAAAAGCTCAAAGTGACTAAACAAACACTCTGCGTTAATAATTATCTGCCGAAACGGTTGCCGCAAAAGACTTGGCTCTTGGAAAATTGCTGATTTTTCATTTAGATTATTTGAGAAAATTAAGCTAATAGATTAAACAAGAAGATATTGTAATTAGTAAAAACCCAAATCCTGATGCTCCAAACAAATAACTTACACATATTTCCCATTCCATCAAATAAATTATTATTATCATACGACAGTCTGACAGAAACAAACTACAGCAGAACCATATCACAGTTAAATACTGCTTTGATCAGTCACATCTGCTGAAATATAAGCTGCTAAACAGGTCTCTGTGGATACGTGGACTCATCGTTCATTCCAAAAAGCTATTTTCCGGGATTGTCACTTTTACAGTGTAACAATTCCTGTACACAGTGAAGCCAAAGATGATCAATCTCTGCTCTTACAGGGACTCAAGAAATGGGAATAGTGTGGCTGTGTTAATGCTGATTATGATTAATAGCACTTCATCGGTTACAAGTTCTCTGCTGTTCAGAGCAGCAGCTGAGGTTTTCTGCAGCATAATTCTGTGAAATACAGAGACAATCCCGCCTAATTGCTTCTCCAGAATAGTTTTGCATTAATCTGAGGTTTTGATTTTCTGTTCCCCGTGCGTTTAAATTATGGAAGCCACACAAAACAGGACCCTGAGAGAATTCTGGGTTCAAATCGGTGAGCTTCATCTCACTACTCAGCATGGAGAGCCATTACTCTTTAATGATATGCACAGATAATTCCCAGGAAATCGGTCAATAAATCTCTGCGCATTGCAAATTTCAATTAGCGTTTTCATAATTCCCTTCCAGCAGGACAGGACGGGGATCGCATTGAGATTCCAGTCAAATCCTGCGCCATCAGCTACAAGACTAGCACTTTTACTGATTATTTCTTGATTATCGACGTGTCAGGAAAACATCAACGTTGTGCAACTGTTCTCGAAAATGTCTTTCCCTTGAGCTGAAAACATTTTAAAGACTTAAAGACAGAAAAACATGTTCTTGTCATTCATAAAATCCAGTGGAGAAAGGCAGCAAAATGACACGATGAATGCCAGTGTAACCAAAGTGAGAGGAATACAAACATACATGTTCTGTTTGTGAGCTGATTTTAACAGTCAGCAGCAGTAGGGTGATGAGTGTATCTCTGTTGAGTCAGATATAAGAGTAGATGGGGGGATTTAGGTGGATTGAGGACACCAAGTCGAACACTCTGACGACACATCATTTTCTCCTCCCTGTCTTTTTCTGACCATTCCTTCACAAGACATCAAACCAGAAGATTAAACGCACTGCCATCCCTCTCTCATCTTTCTTTCTCACCAGCATTGCTTAGTCTTCCACCGTCATCCCGAACCTTATAGATTTTGCGGGCAAGTGCAGAGAGTGTTTTTATTCAAGCTCCCCGGTGGTCTGATGAGAGTAAATAACCTCAGCAAAACCTCAGAGCAGCTTTTGGGATTAAGGCGCTGCATTTAATGTATTCTTCATGTGGAAAAATATGCACTTTTCAACTCTGAAAAAATGTCTCATGAGGCCAGACGTTTTGTTGCCCTGCTGTATGCGTCAATCATTTCAAAGTTCAGTCTCCATACTTTATCGGATTAATTCTTACAGAGTTCAAGCAACTGATGAGCCTTTCTTTTCCTATGCGCAGGCATGGTAAAAAACTATTTTACTGTCCACAAGTAAAATTGTGGACAGTTTACAAAAAACTAAAACAACAGATTCAATATTCTGGAAATAATAAAGACTAAAAAGCATGTACTCCATATTTATTGTGACATTAAATATAAATGTAAAACCTTCTTCAAACTCTGCCACATTTTGTCACATTACACACGCAAAGTTCAGTTTATTTTCATGAGAGTTTATGGGAAGAACCAACATAAGACAATTGAATTAATGAATAACAGGAAGAAAACCACACACTCTCATCTGAATATAAGAATATAAAATAAAGAGCATTATATATATGTACATATTGTTTTTATTTCATAGGGAAATTAATTTAACTTATGGCATTTTTATTGATCACAGTATTTATTTATTTATTTGATTTTTAATTCAAATTTATCTCCGTGCAATAGAAGAAATCCTGGAAGAAAACTGGTTGGAATCTGCTGACGACTTCAGAATGAGTTAAAAGTTCACCTTCCAGCTCACAGCCAGAGCTACTATTCAATGGTTTAGATCACGGCTTGTTCATGTAAAATGGCCTAGCCAAAGTGCAGACCAAATGCCTAGAGAGACTCTGTGGCCAGATTTGAAAATTGCTCTTCAAAATGTTGTTCATCCAGTCCGACCAAGCATGGGTTGTTTGCAAAAGGCAAAGATCTTTCTTCTATAATTGTAACAAACTTTTATTCTTCACCATTTGACTCCAGGGGCTGAAAACATATAAAAAACCATTTATCATTTCCTTTTACTTCACAAGTGCGCACAGCTTTGTGTCATTCTAGCAAATAATATCCCGATAAACTCTGTTTTTCTGTTGTATAAAAGACAAAATGTGAAAAGGTTTCAGTGGTAAACACTTAAGGTACTGCACCTATCAATGTCATCCCTGGTATGTTGCAGAATTGTATTAAAATCAAATTGTGGCTCTTTTTGACGATAGCCATAATGACTTGCTTAAGGAAACAAACAGCAAACAGATGCGGGTCACTGCGGGGGCCCGGGCCCCAGCCCCCTAATCAAAGGACGACTTCCCCAATCACTACAAAAACCCCGCTGCTCCCCAGTTTACTACCATCAAAGTGCATCATCACAAATAATTACAAAACATTAAAAGCTCGAGTATCATACTAAGAAAACCCAACAGGCAGCTTTCCACCCCCCCCCCACTGATGAGGACGACAAGGACAAATTTTGAGCTCTTTAACCAGAGGTATGCAGCTTGATCTCGCGCTGACTTACACAACCAAGACTTTGTGGTCGCATGCGTTTAACTGGCTCTCACAATCTCCCACCAGTGAGACCTTAGCCTTGTTCACTCTCCAAAACCCCTGCAGCAACAGGCCAGTCTGGTCCCAAACAGCTGGAGCTGCCTCCCGAGAGAGGGAGGGAGGGAGGGAGGGAGCCAGAGAGGAGAGTTGAGACAGAGCAGAGGACAGTACTGGGAGCAGAAAGGCTCAGTTTTGTTTTGGTTGTTGTTGTTGTCATAAGTAATCAATGTTCTGTCAACAGAAAAACTGAAAACTGAGAAAGGAAATCGAGGTCTTACCCTAAATCCATACAGAGTCGGCTGTGGGAGGAAACTGTTGACTCGTGTGTCACGAGGAAAAGTAAAGAAACAGATTGTACGGTAGTGCGAAGGGACGCTAAGAACATAGAACATCCTAGGATCTGTGTGCCATAGATTGATATTTTGAAAAGAAAACAAGCATGGACGAGAAAAAGGACAGCTGGGAATTCCTTCACAACATGACAAGCTCCCTCCTCGGTTTATGTCTTTCTCACGTGTCACTTCCCTCTAATTCCTTAGCTGCCTCCTTTTCCATTTTTCCTTGCGTTTCTGTGGAAGCACGTCTTTGCCGTGCAGATCAGACGGCAAGATTTCCAAACATCTGCCATTTGGCTCGAGCGTTTCCTTTTTGACAGAGGATCATGTTAGAGCGATTCATGCAGAGCGGAGATCCGTCATACCTCATGTCTTCCAGCAGGTCACATTCAGTTTGATGCTTAAAGTGCAGCCTTGTCATCTGCTCCGTGTGAGTGTTTTTTAGTTCCTGCGTCACTTTGACCTGCAGAAAACAGCAAAAAATAAAGAAAGAAAGAAAGAAATAGAGATTAATCATTTTCTTTTCTCTCTTTCCTGCAGGCATCTTAACTCATATACTATGTACGAGGAACAGGATTTCTTAGCATCCTTCTTGGTTGCAAAAACATCTACAGTTAAAAGAATACCATATTTTGCTGCACACATTGACACCTTAATACGTAATTATTCATCAGTTCACAACTCATCATGCCTTTATTGCACTTGTTTGAATTGAAGTTTAGATTAAATTTCTAAAAGTCACAAAATAAAACGCGTGAAAGAATTATACCCTTCAAGAGGCATGGGCTGCTTTTGGAATAACAATAGGCTCGTCGCAAACAGAAAAAAAAACAAAAAAACTTTGTTGGACAATAAACAAACGACATATTGTAATATTTTTATGTTTCTATTATATTGATAATAGAATAATAACTTTGATTTAATTTTGAACAGAACACTCCCCACTGGAACTGGAAAAAAACATTTCAAATATCCAATATACAATCAAACCCAATTTAAAAAAATAAATAAATAAAAACACAAATAAATATAAACCATAAATAAAATGAATTATGATGACTCTGTAAACAAAATTGCCCTTCAAAACAATATTAATCATCAGAGTGAAAACTGAGCTCATTTTAATTAATCATGTGTTTAATTAATTAATTGCGATCATCTTAATTCACACAGTATGATATCTTTTAGTCGGAATACCTCAGCTTCATGGCTTCACTGGGTTTTACCAAAGAATCAAAAGCAAAAGCACAAAAGTAAACCAGTTGAACATATTAAATATACCAGCTATAATTTTATCTGTATAGCTTATTACTATTTTGATTTTTTTTTCCTTTTACAGCTCGACTTTCTGTGGAAATATATCCTGCCTGACAAATTTGTCATTTTGTTACAAAGGGCAAAGCATAGCAATTTCTGATAAGCCAGATGAAAATGTAGAAAACAGCAACAGGTTGGGTTCAGGAAGTCTGCTACAAACATGCAGTCTGCTGGCAGCCTAAGGTATTGTTGCAATAATAAGCAATAGTTGTGCAAATATGTGGGGGGTTTTTTCATTTTCAACAGCCCTAGACAGGAGCAGAAGAAGAAAGAATATTTATAATCTGGAAAGTAAACATATTACAATGTTTGTTCAGGGCAAAAAGACTTGATAAATTCCATTATTAAGTCATTTTGTTCCCTATGTGACTTTTCAAAAAAAAAAAAAAGAAATTCTCTCAAAGGGGTTAGAGGTGACAAAAGAGTTTATTTTTTTTTACTTTTAGTATGTTCTGATGTGCTTGGTTAGCCTCTCCATGTCAACAGTCTGTAGATCAGATTTAGTAATTACACACTGGAAAAGACTGTAAACATAATTCTCTGGATCTAAAAAGACAGCATTCGAAGGCTGTTTAAATTCAAATATTGGACTAAAAATATGTGGCTCATAAAACATGACAGCAGTTTCTTTGCCGTTTGGTGAAACAAATGGCAAAGATGACCATCCGAGTAGCGGACAGACCCCACAGAGTGCCCATAAAACGATACATAAAGTTTAATCTCACACACAAATGGGTTTTGCTGATTAAGCCGTGTCCATTCACACCGTCCTGTGCTAAAAAACTGCCAGAGACAAAGCAGACCCTTAATATACAACATCACATCTCCAGCCAAACAGAGAAGGTCACTGAGCATTGTGGCCTGAATTCCATCATCTATTCACTACGGTAACAGTGGGCAAATTCATGACGCTTCTAGGCAAAACAATCAACAACGACCCCACACATTACACACAACGAGAGAAAGACAGAGAGAAAAAGAGAGACAGAGAGAGAGAGAGGCAGAGAGAGAGAGAGAGAGAGAGAGAGAGAGAGGGAGCTTCCTTTTTTTTTCCATCAGCTGCTCCGCTGAAGATAAGGGGGGAGTGGTTCATTACATTAACAGGGCTAAAGCACTTCACTTGATTTCACCTTCTATTGCTCAGAGGGAACCACAGGAGGAGTGAGGCGTCAAAAAAAGAAAAGAAAAGAAGAGGGTCATACAGGGATCAGGAGGTAAGCGGGGTGTGAGAAGAAAAGGAGATGAAACATGAAGAGCAAGGAAGGAAATGAGTGAAAACAGAAGAAGAGAGAATGAGATGGAAAGACCAGCAACAACAGTTGGTGGTTTGGAGGAAGTAGGCAACACATTTCTAACTAAGCAATCAACGGAGTATTGATTGGGAAAATACCTCAACTTCCAAAAAAAATTGGATTCCTCCAAGATATGTCTTTGCATTGCTGCTACAGTCAGTTATTGAAACTGTAAGCGTAGGAAATTCTATCCAGTTTACAATGGACTTCAGTCCTGATGGTTCCCAGACTTTTATCGAACATCCTGACAAATTTCCCTCCATTTGAGGGTGACACTTTGAGCCAGCCAGCGAAAACCTGCAAACAACGGTACATATCAATCAGCAAGAAGATGTTCTCATAACTCAAGAGTGGTTTTGAGTTATGTCTATATACATATTTCACTTTCTGTGGGTAAGAGAGTTGGGTCTTAAATCTGTGAAGTTGTCCGTTGCAGACTCTGATCAAGCCAAAAATCAAAAGGCTCAAAAGTGACAGTAAAAACTGAAAATTATTATGACATTTATGTTGTTTATATGTTGCTGGTGCCAGTCTGCCGCAGGGCAACACAGACAACCATGCGCACACACACACTCACACCTAGTGAGAATTTGGAAAGACCAAATTAACCTGCCTGTGGGAGGGAGTGGACTACGCGTTCACAGGGAGAACATGCAAACTCCAGGCCAGGAATCGAACCCAGGACCTTCTTGCTGCAAGGCAAACGTCCTAACAACTGCGCCACTGTGCAGCCGCTAATTTTCTTTTTGACTTCAGTTTCTTTTTAGCCACTTTCTTTTCAGTACCGAGCCGTTTTCAGAGAGCAATTTCATTGGCTTGGTAAGGTACTTGGCTCAGACTTATGAATTATTCAGACATAAAATGTTTCTAAACTGATGTTGTGTCTAGAAATGCTGGACTCAGACACTAAAATGTCCTATGTTACATTTTTTAAAGTGAAAAAAAAAAATAAAACATAAAATACAAGCGTGGCGTACGATGGTTTTTAGCCCTTACGTTCCACAAACTGCTGCACTTTATTAATTTGTTCTTTATGAAAAAGTGGAATGAAGAAAGTCGTCAGAAGAAGATCCATTTGCAGTTTGTCATAAGCCAAGAATGCATTTGGTCCAACAGAGAAACAAAAAAAAAAAGAAGTTTCTGAACATTTGATCCACTTATTTGGAAACCCCAAAACAGTAATAGATGTATGGTTCTTCAATCACAAGACAAATTGGGTAGGTACTTAAATGACTTGAAAACTCATCTTCATTTTGTGGCTCAAGGCAAATTTGATTTAAAAAAGAAGAAAAATGGACCTCTATGATGTAAAGGTAAAGGCTTTCCAGCTCGTCTCGGCTGAGGAATGAAGAATAGACAATACTTTCCTAGATGTGTTTTCTTGCTGTGAAAGCTGATCTGTTCATAGTGAAATAGAAATGTAACTCCACTGGTGGACGAATGCTGTACAATGCTGTACAATGCTGTACAATGTACAGGCACAGCATCCTTCAGCTGAAATGATGATGCATATACCATCTCTCAGGTCCATTGTCAGGCATCTGCTTCACTTTTTGTATTTCTCACTGTCGGTACTTTCACACTGTTCATCTGCTAAAGGTAATTTTTCACATTTTCCCCTTGTGTTTTAGACACACTCCACAACTAACTCCATTACATAAGTTTTTTTTTAAATGTCCCGTTATAATTGCTAGAAAAAAAAAAAAAAAAAAGCAAAAGATCTAATCAAAACACCACATATTTGAGAAAAAAAGCTGCTCTGCTGGGCTCACTCCCGCCTCTGCCTCACACAGACACTCTTAATCTATTAGTCTGCGTTAACCCAGAAGCAGCCATCTATAATTTAAGTCACATCAAACTAATATATGGGGCTCAAATAGCTCAGTTTGTTAGCAGATGGGCCTGAGACCCAGACAAAACACTTCAGGGGCTGGATGTGTCGCTGTGGGAGGGAGAAAATACTTGTATCTAACAGCCAAACACCGATACACTCTGGCTGTGGTGCTGCGGGCTGAGAGGATAAGCGTGTCAGCTACCTTGGCAGAGTGTTTAAAAATAAATAAATAAATAAATAAATAAAAAAGCTGTACTTTTTGGCTAATTTGTGTTCATTCTTGAAAGAATTTTGACATGGAATTCATCAAAAAGACAGCAAAGAGAGGCCTCTGCTCACCATGGCCTCATTTATAACAGAACCTTGTCAAGTGGGCGAGTTTTAAAGGCATGATTTGACATGTAGAAAGGCAGCACATTAAAAAGCACAGGGGGAAGATATGTGATAATTAAAAGACAACATGTGCACAGAGACTTACAGGGGAACACTGCCTACCATGCATCTGCTTTAAGACTCCACATCACAAAAAGCAGTGGGAAACGCTTCCAGTCACTGTCCGTTGTGTACAAATACAGCATGCATTTGCTTTATTTCCATTGTTGCCTTCTAATAAAACAGAAGGCAAAATTGGACGTTTCCCACTTTTAAAAGTATAAAAATCGGGGCGTGCTGTGGTGGCGCAGGGGTTAAGCACGCCCCACGTTTGGAGGCCTCAGTCCTGGACGCGGACGTCGCGGGTTCGACTCCCGGTCCCGGCGACCTTTGCCGCATGTCTTCCCCCCTCTCCTCGCCCCCCTTCCTGTCTGCCTACTGTAAAAAATACGAGCCACTAGCGCCGCAAAACCTCTTCGGAGGAAAAAAAAAAAAGTATAAAAATCAATTGATAAAAAAAAAAAAACAGAAAAAACAGAAAACAGAGATAACTAAATTGCCAGTTCGCTCACACATTGCATCATCGATGACACTTGTGACAGAAGTCACTTACTTAAAAGTCCCTCACATTAACGCTCATCAAAAGAAAATAGTCAAACTCGGATTTATTCACCGTAATATTTCCAAGTTTGCTCTCGTTCTAGAGTTCAACCTGTTTAGTATGCATTGAAACCAATGACGCTTCTGTTAACCGTCACACCAACAGAGACTTTGGAAAACAGAATCTAGAGGCCGATCTTTCAGTCAAGCTCTAGAACACACGTGTCAAACTCAAGGCCCGGGGGCCAAATCCGGCCCGCCGTAGCTTTTTATGTGGCCCTCTACAGTGTAGACTAAACACTAAGTGTGATTAAATATTATATTATCAATCATATAAATGCAGTTTTTATCTGTTTACTGCCAATTTATATCAATCAATCCCTCCAGTTTGTTGAAAATTTATTTGATGTATGATTATAGTCCATGATTTCTACAGCGAGTAAATAAAAAGTCACATTTATTATTAGTTCCTGAAGGGACTGAAAAGATGTTCAATAATATTATGTAATTTTAAGAATTCATTGACATATTAACACTTTGTGAACAGGTTTTATCAACGCATTCTGGCACAACCGGCCCTTTAAGAGCCTTCATGATCTTGATTTGGCCCAAAACGAAACTGAGTTTGACACACCTGCTCTAGAAGGACCAGTTGTTAGTCTACTCTTAAAAGTAGGCCTACATTTTTTTCTTTTTTTTTGCTGATGTTTAAAGTTAAGTGGCTTAACTTAACTTACAGATAACTTACAGATAGGCTTAGGCTACTAGGAGATTTTCGGACCGACTTTCTTCCCTCTGCTATCTTTACTGTCTCTCCAGTTATGGGCTATTCTCACTTAATGCTGCACATTAACCTATTGTATTCTAGGAGCCAGCTTTTGATGGAGCTATTGATAACATTAGCCTTGTGTTAGCTTTTTGAGCATTTAGAAAGTACTTCTGGTTTTTTCCATGGTTGAATCCCTTAACATAGTTTTTACTGCCATTAACTACTTGAGCCCCGTTTCTTTTTCGTTCCTATTAAAAATATGGAGGTACGCTTCGTTGCGTTTGTCTTCGTCTCCTTCCTTTCCCTGAGGTCATGGTTCCTCATTTAGAGCCTGGTTCATCTGGAGGTTTCTCTCTGTTAAAGGGGAAGCGTTTCTTTCCACGGTCCCCGTGTGCTTACTCAGGTTGAGGTAGGACACAGACGTGAAGATTCAATCACCCTGATTTCTTTAGTTTTGGAAGATCAGCGGTCAGCCGATACTTGCAAGAGAAATCAGTTTTATCCACTAGTCTTCTCTACCTCTGCAAACTTATGAAAATCAGCCTTGTGTTTTCTGCCATGCCAGAGGACACCAGGTCACATCTAAATGTCCGTCACCCCACTGCTGCGTACTCAATGCCTTTGTCACTATATTTACTGACTTTTCAGGAAAAAAAAAAAATAGAATTGTCCAAAATTAGGAGGGGGTGATGTTTGTCCAGAAGACAGCAATCAGTGCACACGTACTTTTGACCAACTGTAGGGGTACATTACAATCAGACGAAACTAACGGATCTGCAATTAAACCCGAATTTCAATCTGATAATACTGGAAATGCACTGGAATATGTGTTTTCGTCTTCTGAAAAAGCCTACTTGTTGTCAGTCGGTGCTCTGCATGTACACTAAGCTTAACTGAAGGTGTTTGTTTAAAAAAAAAATAATAAAATAAAATAAAAAATACTACCCAGGGATAGAAAGCTTGTGAGAGCAACTCCATTTCCACTGTCTTTAAGTTCCTTATTGGACCTCTCTTTAGTTTTCAAACTACATACGATGCTCACAGACAGTGAGCACAGACAGAGCTGTGTGCCTCAGGCTGCTGTAGGGACGTCTCTCCACTCTAGAGTAAAACACAGATCAATAAGCCAGCATCAGACCTGGCTCTGGCGTGTGATGTTTGGCTTCTGCAAGCTCAGCTTCCTTACAGATGAACCAATGTGACCCTCGCTTGATTTATGCTCTTTCGCTAAAGTAAAAAAAAACAACAACAAAAAAAACAAAAAAAAAAAACGATTATGCATCACATTGGACAAAAGCCCGTTGTTTCTGTACCTTCTGGAAACAAAAGCTGTCACAAATCTGACAGCGCGCATAAATTAGCGGCATAACAACGCCGGGCTTTGGTTTGCACTGTTGCACTTAAATGCAACAAATAAGACACCGAATTGAAAGTTATTTCCACAACAGAGCGCGTTAAAATGACAGCCACACGGCGTTACAGTCAATACAATAGCGCGGGGCTTTGTTTAAAACGTCTTGTAGCAGACCACCTAGTGCCTCGGAGCTAACGCGGTTTTGACGTTTTGACGGCTGGACAGATGCACATTAATGTCAATAACGGCTTCCCAACTCGCCATGCTAGCTCGTCCATCTGATATCTTTAACCTTGCGTTGAACAGACGCTTGTTGTGTGGGGGTCAATAAATGACTTCCGTCTGAGGTTAACAACACCGTTATTTGTCATTGTGCGAGCGAGCAGCCAGCTAAAAACATAACGGACCCCGGGAATCACTCACCTTCCTCGGCGGCGGCTGCATGTTGGGAGATTTGACATGAATGGTATTTCCCTTGTGAGATGTACTGTAATTCCAGGAGGAAATCCAAATCCGTGTGGGGCCAATAGTAATCTTTCGTCTTCTTCAAAACAGAATCCCCCCCTTCTCACCCCCCCCTACTCCTTTTCAAAGTCGACAGGGAGGAGAAGACGGAGAGTTAAATCTGTACTCCGGCGGCCATGATTGATGATAAACGGCCAGTTTTATTGAGAGCCGAAGCTACGAGGAGCCACTGCACGCGCTCGTGCTGGTTGCTGCCACTACGAGAGCACAGTACTGATGTAGGCAGCAGAGAAAGAAAGAGCAGAGGGAAGGAGAGAGTGTTTTCAGCAAATTAAGCTCAACGGCGCCACCATGTGGACACCAGTGGTATATGTTTGGTAGAAGCGTGGGGGGGCAAAAAAAACACACCAAAAGCGGCACAGCACAATTATTTTTGTTTCTCCGCCGGCATGGCCTCGATTAACGCGCCCGCAGATATTTTTGAAGGCAAACGTGAAGACTAGATGACTGATGGAGATACTGGCTGCAGTTAATGTCGGGGTTATCCAACAAAAGCGTATTTATTTTTTTCGCTCCCGAACGACTATCAGCATGAGTAAGAAGAAAAGGCAAGAGACGGAGCTGCATAGCAACAAGAAACCGCAGTCGATCAAGGAAAAATCGATCGTTTTTAAATACACAATGAAAAGGGCTCTTATGTCTATTTAATATAATATAATATAATATAATATAATATAATATAATATAATATAATATAATATAATATAATATAATATAATATAATATAATATAATATAATATAATATAATATAATATAATATTTGGACGAAGCTGTGATATTTGTGAAAGAATTGGTCCATCTCTTCAGCTTTACAACTGGACTCAACAAGGTCACTGTAACATTTTCCAATTTAAATCGATTTTTTTTTTGTTTTGTTTTGTTTTTAAATAAACATTACCCAAATTCTAGGCAACAGATTCCTGTTAAAGATTTTGTGTTGTAATTTAAGTGAAAAATGTAAATGGGGGAAGACATCCTCAACCAGCGGTGTAAAAATCTTTGTTGTTGCTCCCCTAACCAACTCCTTCTTATAACTGCTGACCAGGTTTGTGTGTGTTTCCTCTGGTCTGAGCCAGTTTTCCTGGGCGATGAGCTCCAAATCTCTGAGGTTGGAGGACCTGAAAGCCATCACCAGCCTTTTGCCTCCTGTCTTCTTCAAATTCTTGTCAGGACTTTGTCTGGGGAATTGTTATTACTTCCAATCAGAGGAAATATGTTGGTCACATAAAAAAAAAATCCCTGGACACTTCCAACAGTCCAGTTAGGTCAATTGTTTTCTCTAAATTGCCCTTAGGAGTTTGTGTGTGTGCGCGTGAGTGCGTGTGCGTGTGCGGGTGTGTGTATGTGTTTCTTTTTATTTGTTTTTCTTTTTTTTTTTTGTCCCGAGTGTTTCTGTGCTGCCCTGTGATGGCCTGGCGACCTGTCCAGGGTTCATCCTGCTTTTCACCCAGTGACTGCTGGAACCCCCTTACAGCTCTGCAAAGATAAGCAGTGTAAAGAAAACAGATGAATGGATGGATAGCGCTAAACACACCTTTTAAAAAGCTTAATAAAACTGATTAAAATCTATTTTAATCAGTTTTAAAATTGCTTTAAAAACTGATTAAATCTATGCCCATGCAGGGACGAAAATGTCCTTGCATGGATTGTTGTTATTAATTTAAAAAGCAATACAAAAAAAATCTAAACCAAAAAAAGAAAGATACATGAAGTTTATGTGTAAATTGTCTTCCCTAATCTCTGTAGTTGGATTTATATGACCATAATGCTTCAGAACAGTTTAAACCACTCCTCCCACCCCACCAGGTTTTCTCCACAGTAATATGTAACCTTTGGTAATAGAAAATGGTCTAAGCTATTCAAGGTTAATACGTGTTAATAATCATCAAATGAGCAAAAAACTTCCTTTTTGCTCATTTGATTGTGAAAATTTCCACCTCTCCCAAAGCAGATGATCTTAATTTCAAGGTTTTCAGAGCAAAGGTGTTTAATTTGATAATTACACAAAGTAATTATCAAATTATTTGACCAGAGTGTGACCAGTGCGACTCCAGTGATATAGTAATAGTGGCTAACAGAGGAAAACGCAAGGTGTATGCCCTCTATGGTGACATACATGTAAGGGTACGGAACAGTTAATGATTAATGCACAGAGTTTCTAAAAGCAGGTAAGACATTAAGCGCCTCTCCTCACCTTCCTTTTCAATATTAACACCTCACACACACCCACACGGGGCTATTCATTGAAGCCAAACACATCTACAGTTAGTGCTCAAGGCAGGAAAGAAAATGGATGACGCTCATTTCTGGATGATATTGTATTTCGAGAGGATACTCAGACAATTATTTTGATGTATGGTTTGTTTCTTTTTGGCCGAATTACGGTAAGAAAGCAGGTCCTATACACTATATTCCAGACGCGGTGTCTCCCATGTTAAAGCTTGCTTGTTTTCCAGTGAATAAATCTCAAGAAACATTTTCATATCTTGCACTACATCAAGGGCAGACAAACTCTTGCTGCAATAAACAGTGCACCTTGGGGATGAGTACACCGTGTTACATCAGTTGGCTGGGCTACAATGTTGTTGTTTTTTTTCCTTTTCCTGGCTTGCTTGCCAAAGATTGATCAGTTTTATAGAAGTTTAAATAGAAATACGGTTGTGTTGGTGAACATGTTTCGATATTTGACAGCAGCATAACTTTGGAAGTCTTGCGTTTTAAATGTGGACAATGTCAGTGTTGTACCTCAGAAGATGGAGATCAGGAATGATAATATTTTTGCCATCAGGGCTCATGAGAAAAACAGTGGTTTGGGCTCTAGTTCCTTCATTTAACTTTAATAGTAGTTGTTTAGCTTTAAAGTGGGAGAGAGGTGTCAATAAGGATATTACGTGTACACAAAAAGAAGACAGAATGCAATAACTAAGCAATAAATCTGCAATAGTCATACTGAAAATAAAAATCCTTTATAAATATAATCCTAAAGCAAATAAATGTGTGTTTGGTTGATTTTATTTTTGATGTAACAGCACTTTTTGGATACACATTTGTACTGTTGAAAAGCTTTTTTAAACAGTGCCATGTTAATAACAAAAATGCATTTAATATGTGCCCTGTATTAATGAAAAACTGACAAACATCAGGCAGCTTTTGGTGGAGGCACTGTGATGATGTGGGCCGTCGCCACCACCAACTTTAAAAACAAGTCTCTTCACCAGACCGCTCTCCTTGAAATTAGATTGGTTTAATTTGACCCAATCCCAGCAAATTCCTAACAAAGAAGTGTTTGTGTCTAGAATTACTTCTTTGTTTTTCTTTTCATAAAAGTCATCATTTAAACAGTTATAAACATAAACAAAAACCCAATAACACTAACGTGCCAAAACTGTTCTAACAAAGAAACAAAAAATTTAAATATTCCCCTATAGATTTTACTTTCCATAAATAACAGTAAATTGCCATTTTGTGTTCTTGCTGGCATGTTTTTTTTTCCCCAATGTGTTTTGGCAGACTAAACAGTTAGACTTTTGATTTGATATATTTTTGAAATGTTATGCATGTAAGATCAAAGATTTGGATAGTAAATTAAGGTCGTAAATGAGAGAACTAGTATCAGAGCCCTCGGGGTAAAGTGTGCAGGCTGCAGCTTGTCTGTCTAGCACACACCTCCAAGTTCTTTACCAACCCAAAGTTCCTACTTGTACACTCAGCTAAAAAAGAAGCACTCTGAGGACTCCTTTGCTGTGGAAAGGCAGCGCTAAAACTCTCATTTAATGTGAGTAGCCCTTTAATTTTTATCAGTTTTATAGATCTATGTGAGAAACTACTTCATCTGGAAAGTACAGGATGTTGTTGCATAGCTGGATGTGCTCAGTTTTTCCTGCTTTGCACACTGAAAGTTAGAAGAACTGGCGAAAGTTTTTAAGAAGTGGCTAATTCTTAATCGTTATCAGGGAAAGTTAACCTTCTGTAGATTCAAAGAGGACACTGTAAAAGGGGAACACTCCTGGGGAACAGAAGATTTGCTTTACAAAGAAAACAGAAAGAGGACAACAAAATTCCAGTGTTTTTTCCAAAACTGACATAGAAAAAAGGTTTGCTGTTGTATTTGCATAAATAAATTACGTTTGTGTTATGTTAATGCATGACAGATTTAAGCTGGTCACTGCACAGCAATGCCAGATGAAGCTGAGTGAGGCACTGTTGTTGCTTGCGGGAGATAAAGTCTTCAAACAGTTTTGAAACTGAGTCTGGTTTGAGTTAGAAAGTTATTCCTCTCTTCTGTTGCACAGCTGTGAGTCTTCAAAATCTGAGGCATGCAGATTGTGAGGGTGACGGTCGGTTATCTGCGTGGAAATACAGCTGCAATAAACATCGTGTTTCAACAGTATAATTTGTGTAAATGAGTAAATGGGTTTTACGTTTAGTTTAGTTTATATGTTTAGTGAAACCCTTAAATCCCTCATCTTGAAATGTTCAAATCGCTGTACTCATTCAGGAGAGCAAAAAAAATTCATGAATTTTAATTAAATGCATATTTACAGTCACATACAATATTTATCATTTTGATTACTTTCCCAATTTTATAAGACTTCACATTTTTCTCCCATTAATTCTAGCTCCCACTCAGATTGAAAAAACAAAAATCAAGAATCAAATGTCTCAATCTCTGCTGAGTAACTTCAACCATCCCTCTGTTTTGTTCTGAGCTGTGCTGCTGAATCAGAACAGGATGAGCGTCCCAGGACAATGGCACGTCCACATAACCCTCTGAATAAAGCCTAAATATCAAAGTGAACTCACTCATAACCAGTCTAAATCTTCCCTTCAGGTGCTGTCACAATCAGCATGGCCTACCCTCACATCAACGCGACCAACCGCTCCAACTCCAGCTCTTTCTGTCGATTCAACGAAGACTTTAAATACATTCTCCTTCCCGTCAGCTACGCCTTGGTTTTCGTCGTCGGTCTGGCGCTGAACGCCACGGCTCTTTTTGTGATGGTGTTCCGCACAAAGCGATGGAAGCCTTCCACCATTTACATGTTCAACCTGACGATGTGTGACACACTCTACATCTTCACTCTCCCCTTCCTCATCTACTACTATGCCGACGAGAACGACTGGCCCTTCAGCGAGCCGATCTGCAAGCTGATACGCTTCCTGTTTTATGCCAACTTGTACGGTATGGCATAGGCCAAGCCACACACACCTATGACACAACACACACGTATTTGAAATGTGATACGCAGAGGAAGGGGTAGAGCAAAGTAAAATCATGTCATATTTGCCATTTAGCCATGATGTGATATATTACTGGCAGATATCACAACTACATAATGATACATGTTGGCATAGCGTACAATCAACAAGAAGGCATGGTGAAATCTTAACAGTATCTCAACAGTAATCTTCAGTGGAATACTGAAGAATCCACAAACCACTACTTAATGTTTTTTAATCTATTTGACAAACACATTTGTGCAATAAATTATGGAGATTCAATATAACAACACAACAACGGCTTGAATATCTAACCAGCTTCTTAATGTTAGCCTTTTATAGATTCCATGGATCTTCCAGGGGTCACAAACTGTATTCCTTGGTGGCCAGAGTCCTTCAACTTTTATGTAGATGTTACTCTGCTTTTTTACCCTCGGCTCAAATATTATCTCTATATAACGTTTAGTCATATTAATATATATGAAGAACATAAAATGATTGATCTGCTTTGCAGGCTCTATTCTATTCCTCTGCTGCATCAGTCTCCATCGGTTCCTTGGTATCTGCCATCCCGTCCGCTCGCTCGGCTGGGTCAGTGCGCGTCGGGCCAGACTGGTGTCTGTGGCAGTGTGGGCATGTGTTTTATCCTGCCAGGCTCCAATTCTCTACTTCTCAAGAACAAGGTGATTAAACTATATTTTACATATCGTCTACTACATTTTGCTTCTACGGCTTTGAATGCATTAATGTATGTTCTCCTCCAGGGATGTAAAGACGGAGCGAATCTGCTATGACACCACCAGCCCAGAGCTTTTCGATGACTTCCTGGTGTACAGCTCCGTCGTGTCAGTGCTCATGTTTGCCTTGCCCTTCTTGGTGGTGATGGTTTGCTACGGCCTCATGGTGCGGAAGCTTCTGGAGCCCGGCTGGGGGTCTAATGAGAGAGGTGAAGGTGAAGGAGGCGGTCTGAAGGCGGAACGGTCAAAGCAGAAGTCTGTGAAGATGATCATTATTGTGCTGGCAGCGTTCATGCTGTGCTTCCTTCCTTTCCACCTGACCAGAAGTCTTTACTATTCATTTAGATACCTGAGACAGGTGGACCCATCACAGGTAAGTCCCCAGCCTGTTTCTGATTTTCATTGGCTTACAGTTTGAAACTCCTCAGATATTCAATGTGTTTTCATCAGATCAGCTGCAGTTTGCTGGAAGCTGCCAGTGTGGCCTACAAGGTGACGCGACCTTTAGCCAGTGCCAACAGCTGCGTGGACCCCATCCTTTACTTCCTGGCAGGACGGGACGCTCGCAGCACTCTCACCAAGAAGAGCAAACTGTCCTCACAGAAACCCACCAAGAGGCATTGTTTGACCACAAAACTCTGATCCCCTGTATAAGACTTCAATGGATTCATTCTTAAGCAGCTCAGATAGTTGGAACATCTTCATAGAGCCTGGCATTTTTTTTTTTTTCCCAAAAAGGAATAAGGATTTAAAGTTATGTTGTACACTACTTGGCATTTTTTCCATATTCTTTGGAGTAAACATTTTTACATCTCACCCTAGTTTTGAACGTCTGATCTTTTGTAAGTTGCTTCCTGACAGAGAGTATCATTCATAAGATATTTTATCTCTACCTCTAAATCTCACCCTTTAAAAAACACAATGTATTATGATAGACCCATATCCTCACTGCCAGTAACCTCTCGCCTGTTCCAACTGGAAGCACAGAAAGCCTCTTTGTACAAGTCTTGCCAATGAAATAATAATGCCTGTTAATTGCTGAAATAAGAATAAATTATTGAAATGCCAATTTAATTGTTAGAAATGTCAATACAATTTGCTCAATATTCCAGATGATTTGCATTCATGCAACTAGTCAATACTTTCATTTATTTTCGTTAGCTTCAAAGGAAATCTCTAATAAGCAACCCAAAGTAGCTCCAATGGTACCGAGGTTTGACAATCATGAGTCAAGTCGTTGTAATGTGTAGAGATCAGCAGTAGGGGGTGGTAGTTACGAAGGAATTTTGGTTCTTCAAGATCCTGTTCCTCTCGCGCACTCTATTTACAACAAACATATCTCACATGCGTACAGGTCAGACAATATTAGGCTACGGATCATCAACGATGAAACAGTTTAAAATACACCTCTTCTTTATTTCATGAGTAAAAACAGCATACAGAAATAGATTTGATATAATGAAATGAAGCATGACAAAAATAAATATCAAAAATCTGATGAGATGTTTTTCTTCCTTCCTGCCTAGTTTGAAGACATTTAATGCTGACAACAGCAAAGCAATGAAATCAGATGAAAACGCAGATGAAAATACATAATCATCAGTTTGGGACGATAAATGCCCTCTTCTCTACATATGTTGTGTTATTTTCAACAGCATAATATGAGCATAATATAGCAATTCAATCTGATAATAGCACACTCTTGGAAACCTATGAGAATGTAAACTGAAGCCTGATTCAGGGTCCGGACTACCTGCAGTTTGTTAGTTTACTAAAGAACTATGTGAGTTTGTGTAGCTCAGGATGAGAGAAAAAAAAAACACTGATATGTTTAACCCTACATTAAGGGTAGGAAACTATTTCAGACAGCAGTTCAGCTTATATAAGTGACAGAGTCCTGTCACTGGTGCAGTGCAGCTGTTCACCCCTGAATGACCTCATACGTACTATGTGTTAGAGTACAAAATCTAAATAAAGAGTTTACTTGTGTATGCTCTCAGTCTTATTTACATATTTACACCTATATACATGTTTTGTTTTTTTAATTGTGGTCTTTCTCAATGTTTAGTTTTTCACCTGTGGTCCAAAATGATACTTGCTGCTTACAATAAGATTTGGGCTGCAATAATCATTTAAATGTAGTGAAAATATATAAAAAAAAAAAAAAAAAAAAAAACTCCTTTCCAACTAAACCTGGGTCCACACTGGACTCTTTCTAAAATCTAAAACGTTCCAAGAGCTTCTTAATTCTGCTTTGGGAAGTTGTTGAACTGATCAATTAAACATCTCAACTATACAAGAGTTGAAAAGAAAATGAGTCTTTTGTCAGAGAACAACAAAATCCGCTTCAATGGGAGCCAATATGAAATTTGGAGGCCTGTGATGTTATTTCATGAAGACAAAATCTGTCTGACATGTAGCAACATTTTTGAACTTTTTTACAGGTTTACCTGAGAAGCTCTGAAACATGCTGAACCATTGTTTATAATCTGGTTCAGACTGAAATGATTTTGTTGCTCTGGCGTCAGCATAGATAAATTGCATGGCACAAGTCAATAAGAAACCGCTGGGATGGTGACAGATTTCCAATAGCGAGGCATGTAACAAATATTGACCCTTAAAGATGTGAAAATCAGAGCTCAGGTTTAAACCCTGCAACCGGATTAACTTACTTCAGTGCATACAACGAGTTTCTGTTAATACATTCAACAGATTAAAGAACAAATCAAATCCTTAATTCACCTGTAATTTCTATGCAAGCCAAAGAGAAGAACAAGCCTTTTTTGCATAAGCCAGGTGTTAACAACACTTTCTTACCTCTAATCTATGTGGCACTTGGTTGCAAAGATTATTTATGTTTTTTTGAGGTGTTGTGCTGTCCGGTTTACTCCAAAGCTAATGGGGGAAACAGGTCACAAAAGCTGTTCCCAAAGCAGCAGAACCACCATATTTTGATCGGTAACAACTAGTGATTTTGCATTTTTTGTTTCATTGATGTTTGGTTTAAACTAACCTTCCTCCTGCATTAAACTCATGAGCTTTCCAGCACTGCTGCTGACTGGACATTAAGCTTTGAGCAGCATAAGATCAAGCTGTCAAGAGATCGTCTTATTATGCGATGAGAAGCAATTCCTTCTTCTTCCAGCGGGTGGAGGTTAAGTTTTCTGAAGAGCGTCTCCATCGTGGCGTTTAAGCTGCCATCAGATATTGAGGTCTTCTTTCACGAGGTAGGATGATCATTCAGCATCTCGGCATCTTTTTATCTGATAAAACAAAGGAAAATGTTGATTAGCCATTAAAATCCTTTGTCAGTGATGCAACAACACTGAAGGCTTGTTATAGACGTGTCTTAATATTTTGGATTGGGACAGATTCTGAAGCACTGGCTTCTGTCTAAACGTTTTTAATCTGCAGGACAGATAAAAGCGTTTATGGGCCTGTTAATAAGTGACGAGTCTGAGCGCAATGTTTCTAATATATTGTTCCCAAATGCTGTGCCTAAACTTAATATAAAATATCTTAAATAACCTACCAGGAAATCAGAAAATCATAATCTGTGCTTTCTCGAAAGTTGACTTCTCTGTTTGAAGAAGCATTAAATGGTTTTCCAAAATATTCTCACTCCCATTATTTTGTCATTTCACAAAAAAAAAAAATTCACGGTAAAGTAAATTAACCTGCCAGACAGTTGGAGAAGATGGTTACTTGTCTTTTTATCCAACATTTAAATGCTTGTCTTGTCATAATTAATACACATAATTTAGCTTGTGTTATTTACATTCGATCTCAATGAACTGACAATCAATTCAACACACATACACCATTTAATCAAGTATAAAGAAACAGCAGAGACATAGATTGAAGCAAGTTTGAGTTTTTATGACCGTACCTCCTGAAGCCAGATGATGAACAGGAGGAAAAATGTTTCCCACCAAACAGGGAGTTTCTTTGCTCCTGGGATGATACTTTTGTTTCTGTGGTAACAGGCTTGTACTCAGGTATGTGAGCAACTTGAAATCTTTAAATCAAAAACAGAAAGTTATCCAAAGTTAGTATCATAAAGACAAATTAAAAACACCTAAAGAAATTTTTTATCTGAAACTGTAAGGCAAAGCTTTTAAACAAAGTGCTGTTCAGGCCGGTTTTCAGGATTCTGATGTGAAGCTAAAGCAGACTTCAAATCAAAAAAAGCTAAAAATATACCAAAATAAACATAGTAATGCCTTCATTGGTCTCACCTCCCAACAGACAACACCTCTCCTTCTTTCTTCTCCCTCCCTTCACTGCTGTCCACTTTGCTCTGAACAGGTTTTGGCACAACAGCGGCTTGGGGATGATGAGTGTCTACGCAACCCACTCCCAGTAGAGGGTTCTTCTGCTGGTCAACAGGTGTGTCCAAAGAGGGCAGAATGAGGCCCTGTGGGGGCTTCAGAGGGTCTTTGAGAGAATCCAGGGGAGGAATGAGAACAGGAGGCCACTTTCTCTGAGCGCAGCGGGAGCAACGGTAGCCGTGTTTGGGAGCGAGACCGGAGAGACCTGAGATGGTGTGGAGGTGGGACTGATGGGGGCAAGACTTGGGGATGGAGCGGAAGGTGGACAAGGGAGACAGCATCGGGAACCTGTTGGTGAGAAAGGGAGGGAAAAGTTTATTCGACCCTAGGTCTAACCACAAGATGACTACATCAACTATTGCAATTTTAATTTATAAATTTTACAAATTGGCCTTGTTTTATAGTGATCTTAAATGTACTAATTTCTGTCCTGTGATGGGCCAATTCCTCTCACTCTCCCATCTACTTCAGCGGTTTCTAAACCTGGTCCTCAAGTTTTATATGGGTCTCTGCTCCAGCACAGAGGCTGGATGTCTCAGATCTGCTTGTATACCAACATGGCAAAAAATAAAAGATGAAGTTTAATTATTTCAGGAAGTAGCTCTATACATTGACTGTGTAGACATAGATCAATTTTGATGTTAAAGAAACGAAGGTTTCTTTATTGTGATATGGTGCTGATGAAGGTAAAGAGCAAAATAGAGAAAGACAATTGTCTGTCTCTGTTATTGCTGCAAGAGGTTGACCCCCTCACAGTCCCTTCCATGGACCCCGCATCTATCTAAAAGGTTTCCAGAATTGTGTGTGGACATTGTGTGTGTGTCAGAATGTTCCTGAAACTCTAGCTATGTGTTTCTGTGGCCCCATTGAGCATCAGCACAGCAGCTCCAGCTACTGAGACCTCCAACCACTTTTTTCACACCAAAGGGAAATACATAAAAATCAGAGCTGAACAAATTTTTTTGGGGTGGGGGGGGGGGGGTCAAAATCCAAAGACGAGCAAAATAAAGTCCTTTGTTTGGTTAGATGTCTTTCACAAGCTACAGTTTTCTAACAGTTTTTAAAATTATTTCTTTCTATTAATTCTGTTATCTGGACAGCACAATGGTGCAACTCCAATTAGTTTAAATGCACTTTACAGTTTACTAAACTCTTCAACATAACATGTTGTGTGCATAAAAGAAGGAGTTCATGCTATCTATAGTAGTGTTTAAATTAAAAGCCAGCAGTGACAGTCTGTAGGTCCTTTAAATCATGACATAGTTAAACTCACTGTCTGAGTTGACTCATTGTCAATCTTATTTTTCTATAACATTGAAAAATAAATGCAGAATTTGAACAATAAACTAGAAAGGCTCACAGCAAAATTATATCCAAGGAATGGTTCTGTCCTCAAAAGAGTCCACTGAATAGTTCCTGTAGTGCTTTACTACAAACAGGTTTTATATCAACATCTTTTTCAATATTGTTCCAGGTTGAAATGTTAACATGTTTAAAAAATAAACAAGATCTCGTGTAGGAAAACAGAGAGGCACAGCGGTACAAACTGACATTTTGAATTTAATTCTGACTACTTGAGTGATTCTTACAGCGGCAGCCACAGCCACCCTTGGTCGTGTAAAAGTTGAGACTTTGATAAGTTATGTGACCACCAGTGAGGTCAGTGGCCAAATGACTGTCGAAGTCTCATAATTGGGCAGTTTTTATGACTAGGACGATCGCTGCAGACCTGTGGGAATGAGTCGCTGCCAAGCGTCAAACTGCATCGACTCAGAAAAATGCAGCCAAAGCAGTCTGAAAGGTCAATACATCTTTTGGAACTATGTGTTTTTGTTGAAAAGGTTTAAGGAAACTGAATTACAAATATCATTTGTATATATAATTAGAGAGAAAATTACAGGAGTGAAGTTGACTTCTTGTTAAATCTGACCTCAAGGAGCACAACTTAATGAGAGCATGCAAGGATTTGTGACTGCGTGTGTGCACGTGTCTGTGTGTGTGTATGACACGTACTTGATTGATGAGCCTTTGTTCATCTGTTTGCTCTCATACTCCAGCAGCAGTTCCTCCAGTGCAGCAGCATTTTCTGAAACAGAGACAATATTAGCTTACTGAAACACCGCCTCTTAATGTTTTTGGTAGCATTAGTTATTGCACTCTGCTTGACGTAAAATTAGATCATGTTAAAAAAGACAAAGATAAAATGGGTTACAAGTACGGAGTGCTTTGAAGAAGTATTTGCCTCTTAAATATCTCTTGTTTTTGGTCTGTGTGTAACACTCGTATGTTTCAAATGGTCAGTAATTTGACTAAAATATAAGAAGCTATTTTCAAATGGAAATTGCATGTTTTGAAGCAAAAGCTATCAGAATGACCACAGGCCTTTGTAATAAGGTAATCACATGTTTTGAGGATAATGTTTTTGGAAAGGGTGTCAGTGTGGACTGACAAGACAGAAGTGGAAGATGCAATAAAAAATGTTCTGGAATGTGTATATTCTCCTATTTGGAACTTAGGAAAAGAGCATCATGAACAAAACATGGAGGCAGTGTGATGGTCTGGAGCTCTTTAGCTCTTTTTCTGCTCTTAAGCAGAAAATTCTGTGAATGTCCAATGATCAAACTGTGATCTTCAGCTAAAGCTCACTTGTGTTCTGGAACAGGTGGCCAATTCAAAGCAAAAGCAGCAAATCCAGCTCTGCAGAGTTCGAATATAAACAAGATTTCCTCCACAATAATGTAAATAAATAATTGAAAGCGGTTACCAACAAGGATAGCACATATTACATTTAGAGTGGTAACCACATTTCCACAGAGGGGCAGGCTGATATGGATCAATTTTTTTCGCTGACAAGAATAAATAATCTAATATTTTGTGAAAAGCTAAGGTTATTTTTGTCTGATATTAACATGAGTCAGATCTGAAATTTACAGGTAGCAAAAACAAAAGAAATCTACCAGGGAGCGAAAAGTCGTTTGTTATTTGATCAATAAGATTGCACTACAGGCTCAGATCAAGTCAGATGTGTTATATACCTTTCTTCTCTGTTATGAGGCGAACCAGAACACTGATTGTGTCTTCATTCAGGTCATCCGATATGTAGGGGCAGTTGTGACCTAAAAGACAGGGGGAAACATATTAGCTAGCTCATAAAATGGAATGCATCACGAGGAAAGACGAGAATATGTAAAAATAGTGAAGCAACAGTTTTAGTTTGGGCACAGATTGGTCTTCCAAATGGTCAATAAATAACGCTAAGCAAACAGCCAACATGTATCGATGTGACAACAAGTCAATGTTTTGGCGTGGCAATCACATAGCCCTGGTTTCAACTGTAAGCATACTGCCCAATGGCAGAGGATCATCAATGACTATTGGACAGTCAAGTAAAATCCTTGGTAACATAAAATATCAACATAGTTACTACTACTTTTTTCACAGTTTGACCTTGACCTTGGCCCACCACTGGAGGGTGCTGCAGATCTGGCAGCTCACTTCCCACACAGTCGATTGCAACAGCAGCTAAAGTGATAAAATATCTGGTAAGCAAAAGTATATGTTTTTAATCTGACAAATAACCCTTTTTTTTCCCATCACAGATTAAATGTTTTCTTCCATATAGGAGGGTAAACAGTAAGCAATTTTTATTTGATTTTTTTTAGATAGGAGTCCCGAAATTCACAAAGTCACTCATAGTGAGCCGCTCTGTCTGATGAGGATAGACGAGGACAGATTAACTGCAAAGAATATAAATGCCTCCATGGCAACCCCCTGTCCCATAATAGATGAGGACAGTGAGAGAAGGCAGCGATGGCTTGGGGGGGACAGAATAGACTCACTCAGCAGTTCTCCTCCATTCAGCACTGCTGGGGCACACAGAGCTCAGTGTGTTGGTGCGTTCAGTGCACTGCAGTGTGAAATGCCAAGCGACACTGAGCCAAGTGTGAACTCCAACTGTATTGATTGGAAATGTCTCTGAGTATATGCATGTGTATGTGTGTGTAGAGTTTTATTTCTATCTCTTGCATCAGCAGCATTAGGCTGTTGTCAGAGCGTAACAATAGCTCTGTCTCTGCAGTGACTGTTGCTATGGAAAAATAACAGCATCACTTTCACAGAGTGGCGTTCTTTATCTGCTATGAACACCATGACTCTTTGATCAAGTTCAACTGCGGCATCTGACTGAGAACTGGAGAAATAGAGGTTTTAATGAGTCATTACTGTGCCTGAACATAGATTTAGAGATATTACTTCCATTAATGCCTCTACACCTGAAATTTATAAGTCCAGCTTGTCAGAGGTGCCAGCAAGTCCGCTTTAGTCCTACAAGGCAAATGGCTTGTTGTAATTCAGCCTCGGGGGTGTTCTCCCTGACAGAGTTGGTCAGAAAAGTGCAGAAGTAAGAAGTTTGTCTAACTGTATCCAAGCAAGGACATCTTGAGACTGACAGACTGTCACAACAAGTGCATAATGTCGCAGTATTGGCAAAGAAGCAGGAACAGGTTTTGTTAATGAGGTTTTCTGTTTCGTGCCCTTAATTTTTCCATTGCTCACTTTCTCGCGTTTCCTGTTTCCCATCATCTTCACCTGACTCCCTGCATAAACACCCTCCTTCTCTCCTTTATCTCACTTAGCAAAGCACAATCTACACCGAGTTCCAAATGATTATGCAAATTTGATTTAAGCGTTATAAAGATTATTTTTTCTTTTGTCGTGCTATTAGATTTATAGATGGTATTGTGTGACAGGGCTCTTTGAATAACTATCATTAATTTCAGAGAGCTGGTTGATGAGTTGGTCTAGTGAGCACAATTAAAGGAAATCTACTTAAGAAGGATGTTCCACATTATTAAGCAGGCCACAGGTTTCAAGCAATATGGGAAAGAGAAAGGATCTCTGCTGATGAAAATCATCAGAGAGTTTAGTGCCGTATGATAAGATATAAAAACATTAGATATTTAACAAAAACCGAAGCGTTATCGTACTGTGAAGAGATTTGTGGCTGAGTCAGAACAAAGATGGGTTTGTACAGATAAAGGCATAATGAGGAAGGTTTCTGTTAGACAAATTCATTGGATTAAGAGAGCCGCTGTTAAAATACCTTTACAAATAATTTGGAATACGGTGTATTCATAGGTAGCTGCATCAAGACTTGAAAAGACCTGAAAGAATGAATGTTTAAGTTATTGCTCCCAGTTCTCAATGTATCCCTCAAACATTAAATTATTCAGCTTAGCAGCTTTTCTTTCACAGTAAATATAAGCAGTCTGAGAATTGAGAGCAGAAAGCAACTAAAACGTCCTGGCCAAGGAGAACGAAACAGAGGACATTAACAATGAGGTAAATGAGCTGATTAAATAATTGATCTGACTGAGAAAGGAGAGAGGGTTTGGTGGTGTCAGGTTCTTGTCCAGATACGACTGAAACTTATGATAAACGGAGAGGAGATGGAAGAAATGAGGGAGCTGCAGAGAGAACAAGGTTCAGGTTCAGTTTCCTTTGCAGCATCAGGAGCAATTTAAATACTGAGGCAACAGCTACACAAACACAAAAACCAGAGATCGCTGATCCCTGAAGCACTTGCCGCTATTAAATGGCCTCCTCTATGCTCATACAACTGGGTTTTAATCACTTTGAGCAGACATTCAACTTAGTGAAAGGCCCTGTCAAAGTTTGTAGGGAGCAAGAAAAGCTGTTCATTGGGTCTGTCACTTCACAGAATATACAGATACGTATCAATGATGCAAAGCACTACAGACTAATATAAAGTCTGAAGTGGACACATGTTTATTACTATGTTCTAGTAATAAACTTTTTATTTAATTTTAACGGTTTTAATATGAAGTTTTGCAGAGATTTCAATTCTATTGTTTTCCTCTCATACTTGTTGAGTCTTCACCATCTTGGGGCGAAAGTTCAATGATTTCTAAATGCTTGTCCCCAAATTGTGGAATAATTGTTAATTGAATTAATTAGAAAGCAGACCCTACTCTTCCCGTCAGTCTCTAAGAAACTTAAAAGCAACAGCTGTTGTGCAGACGTAGGATCTGTTGATCTCCCAGCTGACACTCCTAGTAGGTATACCAGTTCTTTGGCTCTGCTTTGCACCATCAGGTGAGAGCAGAAGAAACCAGCTTAGCCAGCTTTAAATCTGTTAAGGCTCACATTTTAAACGCCCTCTCTTTCTTCCTTGGCAGCACGTAGAACTAATAAACAACCTCGGTAATTAATGACAAAATATGACCTTTTTCATGTGGTTTTTGTTCGTCATGGATGCTGGATTACAGTCAGGTTTCAGTTTGTAGACTATCCAAACCTTTTTATTGTTTCTTAAACCTTTTTATTATGCCATCTCTCAATGCAATCCTTAGCATTTGTCCTTTAAACTCCCTGTGGAAAATACAATCCATCCCATGTGTTTTACAAGAATAAGAACCCAACAACCACAGTACACCAATCCAAAAGGAGAATAAGGGAGAAGTGGGAAGTGGGTGCTATTTACCACATTACGTGGTGTGGATGACCTCCACACTGTAATTGTAATGTCACTTACTGCCTTATATCACCGACTCGCAAAGCTCTTTTTGTATGTAAGTGGGTCAAAGGCTAAGAATTGTGTTTAGAAATACAATCTCAAAGTGGCTGTTCTTTTGAAAAGTAGTCAGCACAAAGTCCATAGAGTGAGTGTGATCAATCAATATTTGTTTTAGAGCCCCTCTCCCACACCCTTAATCCTTTCTTCAGTTTCTCCCACTTTAAACTTTTAATAGCTTTCATTGATTTGTCTACCTCGTTTGATTTTCCCATCTTAACTTTTCTGCTCTGTTGACTCTTGAATTGACTCTTGTGTGGCATTAAAAAAAAGCCCCCACTTCCTCTGAGCGCCGATGCCTTTACAGCACATCACAGCACCAATTGTGTGACTATGGGATTGAATGACATTAGGTGGTCAAAGTTGCACTTTTCGTCTCTCTCACCTTCTTTCTGAGGTGTAGCAGTCTCCTCGTCTTTCCCTTCCTTCTCAGCAGTGCAGTTGTATCCCTTCTTCTTCAAGATGTTGCAGATCAGGATGCCCAACAGGCCCATTATACAGAAGACAGGCACCAATGCGAACACAGCGTACTCTGCCGTCTTTTCCTCGGCGCTTCGAACCACCGTACTATTGGCTGGTCCTTCTGCCCCATTGGAGGAACCTTTTCCCACAGTGCGGACCTTTCTGACACGCAATTCAGCTGGAGGACGGAGACAAGAATAGCAAAATGAATCAGAGGAATAGAGGCCTATAAACACCAGGGAGCAAATGAAGGGGTGCAGAATATTACTTTTTATGCAACCGCTTTGAGTGGAAACTTGTCCTCCATCAGGAGAGAGAAATCTGGATGAGGAAAACAAAACAAAACAAAAAAAGGAACAAAATTAAAGTGAGACTAGTTTAAATTGTGGGCGCGTGCGGAGCAGCAGCGAGACAGAAGCAGCAGTACTCACCCAGGCAGGCAGTCGCCGCAGACAGCGTCTGAGGTCAGAGTACCAGACACTGAAACGTTTCTGCCCAGGGTCTCGCAGGATGTGTGTGGACGGCAGAGCTCAGAGTCGACTGTATCTGAAAAGCTCCCAGGTGGGCAGACCTGACATTTCACGTCTTCAGCTGGACTCTGGATCTGCCTACAAGGCTGAAGAGAAAGAAAAGACTTCAAACACTTGAAGATAAAATGGAAAAAAGACACAATAGAGACTGTTTCTTGTGCTGTACAATGTCAAGTTCAGCTAAGAAAGTTTGTGTTTCATATTTTCTTCATGATTTTACTGGTAAAATATTATACAGTTTTTGGCAGTAAATAGGAGTGATTAAAATTTATTTAAGGCAACAACTCTTGATCTTATTTAAATGCGCAGTGCCCTTTGAGCTTTTTCACATTTTGTCTTATTTTACAAACACAATCTCCAACTTATTTTACACTAAGGACGTACAAAAAGAAACCTACTGTTAAAAGGAAGCATTAAGATGTCCAATTTAATACTTGTGAAAGACACTATATGATAAAAGTCTCCCAAAAATAAAATAAGTTTACATGCTGGTCTTTATTTCTGAACTTTTACAGGCATTAATATAATATAATAATATTAATAATAATACAATAAAAGGATGGAATAAAATGTATCTCAAAAATAAAGTTTTTTTTGTTTTTTGTTTATTCATAGTGAGTGAACCACTACTTTTTACTTTATATTCAGTGGATAAAACATGCATAAGCACATTTTGTCACATTTATGTTTTACTTTGATTATAAAAGTAATGGGAGACGAATTGAAGGAAGCATAGTGAACAACACGGAGAAGATGTTCACCGATTCTTTTGGCTCATTGGCTCACCTTGGATGGCTCCTGGCCTGCAGGGCATTGCAAACACACACATCCTTCTCCCCACCGACACTGCACCACTGCAGTCCCACCACAGCCTACCACCTGCAAGATACATAAGTCAGAGTGAGGGGAGGTGCAAACATATTTATTAAAACATAAAAATAATGTATTATACCGCGAAAAGGACAAGAGCTGAGCAGCAAAGGTGGTTCCTCATCTTCTTCAATGTATTCTTCTATGTGCATATGATCTACAGCAGAGCAAACAAGGTGGACATAAATTTACCATTTTGAAAGCTCCAAATATGACGCAAAAAGGAAAAACAATGACATCACACCTTAAATATAAACATCCCTTTGGAGTAAACCAGCATACAAGTAAAGTACATGTTCATAACCGCTCAGTTATTTTTGCTAGTGATCAAAAGTCCAGAAACTCTGGACACAGATAGGTAAGAAGCACCTCTTGGAGCTGTAAATAACATTTACTATGATTCAGGAGCTTTTTGTGTACTCCTGTGAATGAACCAGGGATTTTCTGCAGCTATTTTTGGGCTGCAGATGCTCACACACACACAGTTCATCCGCTGATTCATCCTGCAACACCTTCATTTGCTAACACATGCTGACTTTCTTGACACATGACATCAACTGACCCTGGAAACAGTGTTTTCTGACTCCAAGCTTCAGGCATGGACATTTGAGATTCAAAGATTTCTCCATATGTGTATTTGTTTAAAGGACTGATGAGCAAACCAATGATGATTAAAGCTTCAGATGCATATAGCAACGTTTATGATTAATATCACAATCTCTTACGTGATGAAACGTCCATATTATGACACTTTAAATATACCATGTACTAAATCGCAATTATAGGGGTTGACAAAAGACACCTTTTGACTTTGAAATACAAATGAAATTAAATATCTGACCAAAGCAAAAATGTATTATGATTATGATAACCCAGCAAATAAACTGTCTCATTTTCTTCATTTTTCCCTCTTAATCTACTGAACTACATGACAGATGCAATCATCAAGTTAATTATTACTTATTACTGGGTGCGCATAAGCATGCACAAATATCATAGCATTACTTATATTTTACCAAATGGCTGATACCAGAATGTTATAGTGATAAAAAAAAATGCTAAATGTCATCCCTACTGCGCTAAAACATCATTAATTGGGCCAAATGTCAAGATAAACCAAGAAGATTTGCAGAGAAAATTTCCTCTGCACAGATCTCTCATTTAAAGCCACAATTATAGGGTTGTGAATTTACAAAAGCCTGGCATTATCATAATGGACTTGAACCTGCCACCAAATAGCTAGGCACTTTGTGGTTTAAAATGTTACTTCAAAAAATATGCAAACTGATGTCTGTTTGCTGTAAGATTTTGATTTATTATTAATTTTTTTTGCACAAATTTTTTTGAAAAATTATCAGCGGTTCCTGCAAAAATAACAGATATACCAAAAATATTAGGTATCTCCTTTTCTATGTACAATTTTTCTTAAAAAACAGTAGATGACACAGTGGGCTCAGAGTAGCTAAATTTAAACCAAATCAAACAAAAAAAAGAGATAATGCTGAGGAAGGAGAGGAGGAAGAGCCAGCAGAGCTGCATACTCACCCCAGACTTGCAGTGGACCTACACGGTTGCTGAGGCAACCCAGCAAGGATGCTTCACTCACTAAAAATGCTGAATCAATACTAAACTTACAAATGCTGAGGTTTTCTCTTTAACTCAAACACTTGAATAAATAATGTTCTAAGAGACACTGAAAATAAAACTTCAAAAAGACAAACTAGTTCTTTTTCAACCGGAAATAAAATGAAACAAATGAAGCATGAAACGAAGTTACAGAGATTAGTCAAAACTGAGATCTACTCCCTTCAGTGCAGCTGAATGAAAATCTTTAGAGTACCTAGCTGTGTCTTATACGGTCAGTCTGACCACAGACACACCCCACACACCCTCTGGACATGCCCCGTCTGTCACTGCTAAAACAGTCAACCTGCACATTGTGCATGCGTGTGGGTGATACTTGTTTAATGATGCTCTTAACCATAGAGCAAGTGGAAAAACACATGTTTTCACTGTTATGCAACAAGAAAATCAACAGACTTTTAATTATTTATTCTGGTTTCTTTTCTTTTTCTTTTTTTTTTACACAGAAAACAAATTGCCAGACTAATAAATCTATATACTTTATATTTAAACACACAATATTGGACAAAAGTCTTGAGTCCACTATTAAGCAATGTTTAAAAGTTTGCAAACATTCTTCAGGTTTTCTGGAGGTCTAGAGGTGCCTATACCTCTATAGCAAATACAGGTATATGATTATTGACAAGTCAAAGTTTCACAAAAACTTGAGATTGGAAATATGACAGCAAACTCTAATCGTGGCATCTCTATTTGGGATTTGACTTTTTTCAAGAAAGGGGTTTTATTACTTCAATCCATCCTTTGCCTTCCACTTCTCCAGGATTGGATTCAACAGGTTAACAGGTCTAGAAGATTAATTCAGACCGCCTTCTCCCACAGGAAAATCTCCAGCTCATCCTGGAAGTTCCCAAGGGGTTGCCAGGACAGAAGGGAAATTTAGTCCCTCCAGTGAGTTAGGGCTCTCCTTCACTTTCAATTAGACATAAATTGAAAATAACCAGAGGCAAGCAATTGCAATAAAGAATAAAGAGCGGTTTAAAACCTTTGCACAGTATTATATGTGTTTAGCGTCTACTCAATTGATTTCCACATGGGGAAATACACACACTCAAACATCTGAATGGTACAGAGTCTGCCAGCGGCAAGCTGCGTCTTACACAAACTGCAAAATAAAAATTATAATCCGTTTACGAGTTCAATCTGGGAGACAAAGTCCTTGTGCCAATGAAAAGCTTCTGAGACATAATTTTCAGAATTGCAAGAACTGAAAAAAGATAAAGGGTGAACAAAGAAACCACAAAGCTTAAAAAAAAACATAGCCCCAATCCAAAGCGACGGAAAGCAAAGGAGGTGGATGGAGTTCCTCTGCTAAAACATCAGTCTGATAGCATGTCCATATAAATAAATATAGAAGCATTTGTTAAAATGCCATACAGACCAGAGCACAAAGCTAATTACAAGTCAGACATGCGCACAGACATCAGCATCCACTTACACACAACTCCAGGCATGCAACATCACATACAGCTGAAAATTTTGAAAAACGGATCAATAAAACGGCAATGATAGAGAGAGCAAAACGAAAACGGGACCCACAATTAAATGCCTCTGTTTTTGGAAAGTGTCAAGTAACAAATTGGACATGGCTACGGGAATCCTGGCTTTCTCCAAAGAACCTCGGTTGACCTCCAGCAGAGCACTGAGGCAGCAGTACTTCATCTACAGCTGAGTGACTGGGAACAGTGGTGGGCTACAGGACTTGCTAATCAGTCAGGTGACTCTTGCAAGTAAAGAGCATCTAAAAATATACGGAAGTGCCCCAAAAACTGTTTATTCAACCACTGCAACACTCGAGGCAATCACAGCCTCCAGTGTCAGTAAATGTGATGCTTTTACAAACCAGTTTGCCTGAGGTTTTCCCCAACTAACCCACTACAAAAAGAATGTCACATGTGGACTTCAGCTGCACTCACAGACACGTGAGTGCACTCATGTCCTTGAATGCCTTGGTCTTCCTAAAGCCATTGTTCTTTATTTTTCCAAACAGCTGCCTCTCAAAAGTAACATTTTTAATATGTAAAACATTAACACACTTTAGGAAGTGAGCGTCTTTAGAGCTTAATGGGAACTGGGTTGGAACTGCTACATCTGTCAGTAAATTAATTAATATGGAGTAACTACTTTTCTTGCTTTCTTCAAATGAAACATGGTTTCCTGTTAAGAGTCTTGTAAGAATTATGTTATCTAATATTTTCTGAAAATAAATAACTATGATCTTACTTCTCTATCGGTCGGAATGGGTGCCATACAAGGTTTCCTTCTGGGTAGCCACATATTACATAGTAAGCGATTTGCGCCTGGCCACTTCTCAAAGAACTGTCAAGTCTCCAACATTTGCCTTGGAGAACTCAGTCTAATTCCAGTCTGAACAAGTAGTTCAGGTCCAGTTTCTATGAAGGAAATCTCTAGCTTCCAAATTAACTGGCTATGGTTGGGGTTTAAATCACTGTTTGGATTGAAATATGCTTTTTCTTTGCATTAACTTATGGCATACCTTCAAAAACATACACATACAGTGAGTATTTATGGTTCTTGAACCATAAACAAAAAGTAGTGCATTCTTTCCTTCCTTCTTTTTGCGGCAAGCATAACAAATTGGTGATTTGGCTGCACCTTTGATAAATACTCTATTTTGATATTGTTTTACACCCTAACCATGTATTAGACTCAGTGTGGCATGTTTCCTGGTGGTTTGTGATGCTAATTGTTTCCTAATGGTCTCTAACAAAACTTAAGACACTCTCCAAATAAGATAAATTGTTACTGTTGCAGGTAAAATGTGCCCAGAGGCATGACTAAAACAGACTTGCAGCCACTTTCAGCACAGCCCTTACATAATCAAAGAGGTCTGAGGTCTTTGTCTGCTTCTTATATCATTGACTGACATCTTTGAACTCATTCACTTGTCTTCCACGTGCCTTTTCTGTCCTTGCTGGCCTGACTGTGCTGTCAGTCTATAATTGCAATTTAGTGTTTCTCTTTTCAAAGCCTGCCTTTGATGACAGTTGCACCAGGGTCTGCCATGTGCTTCGGTTTGGAGGGTGTAGACATATGGATATGTGGTTGGGGGGTAACGGACAGAGGAAAGAGAAAGCGAGAGCAGACAAAAGCTACAGATACAAAGTGGGAGGCGGTGGAAAAGTGGCATTCAACAAGGGCATTAGCGCCTCTCAGAATATCTCGGCAAACACAACAAAAATTCCTATGGAATACAGCACCCTCAGTACTGTCGTCATTTTATGTGACGGGATAAAAACAGTAAAACACAATTCAAATTCCAGAAAACACATTCAAGGAGGAAGAGCAACTTGTGGTGAATTTTTCTAAATGCTGGTAAAACAGTAATTACCTGAAACCTTCTGCTCTGCTGTTTGACGCATCTCAATAACAAGCCGCTACGACGTCAGATGACAAGTCAAATTTTCTGTTTTGTTCAGGACGGCTAAATATAGCACTAATAAAGAAGCAATGGTCAACAGGTTGACAAAAACAGGGACATTATTCCCTTCTGTGGTGGTTTTGGAGGGAAGGACAAGCAAAACGTGTTTGGGAGCTTTTTCTGGTTTCTTGATGTCATGTCGCAGCTGAGCTGAGAAATCCTCCTGGATGAAGCTGTGAAGGAGGGAAGGGACCACAAAAGAGGAAACACAAGAATGAGTGGAACTTCCCGGCCTTTGAATGTGAGGTGACGGAGCGGCAGGGGAAGATCATGGGTCAGGCTAACACCCTGTCGGCTTTCAAAATCGGCACTGAGCTGTCTTTGTTGCGCAAACTAGGAGACCCCGGCTGGACGTCAGACATTTTACTTTTTGGTATCAAATCAGAGCTCCCGAGATTTTTTTTTTTTTTTTTTTAAGGTGACATCTAACATCATCTGTTTGGCAAGCAGTCTGGTGGGATATAGCTTAGATTGAGGAAACAGCTTAGTTACAAATAAAGGCCCAACAATAACTTCTCCAATTTTCCAATGATATAACACCTGATGACAACTATGTTGGTAATCCTTGCAAGGAGATTTGTTGCATGTATCTTAGTTTTGCCATATAGGACTTTGTCTTCTGAATATTTTACTGAAACGTGCTGGAACTATTACAATGAATAGGTCCGACTTGACAAATTGTGTTTTGATGATGTAGGTGAGTAAGTTTTATTTGTAGAACACTTTTTTTTTTTTGCTAAATCTGTGAATTTTGAAAGTTTATACATGCTAAAATACCAGGTTTTTGTGAGAGCACACATACAAACTTAACTCAAAAAGACCAATTTTAAGCTTTTTTAATGAAAAAAATATCCTGTACTATTCAACAGTAAAAATGCATTTGTAAAATGAACAACCTAAGAAGTGAAAAGTTGTAGAGATTTGCATTATGAGAGACTGGGAACTTGTTCAGGGTATTCACTGTTTTCAGCAGGTCATAAATAATGGCTGCAAAGATAAATGATTTTTTAAGCTTCTTGGTTTTTCACAAGTCAAACACTTACAAAAAGTTGAGTCCAACAGTGATCACTGAGTTCTTCAGTGTTGGTATATTCCACAAAATATACCAAAACTGAAGATTCAGTCAGTGATATAACCAAGTTTTGCTTGTCCTGTTTCTCCCCACTTCACATCTGCTTACCATCTTAGCATTATGACTACAATTCTCACTGGTTGAAGGTTGAAGGTCCTTTTTAAACCCTTATGCCACATGGGCCTTTACACAGATTAACAGTAAAAATTGTGTATAAAAGGTTGCACCATCCTTTATAAAGAAATGCATGAACATTCACAGATATCAGTTAGCTAAAATAAGAAAGTAGAAAGCTTTCCTAATTCTTCTACTATAACTTTAAAGTAAAGATAAGAAGGTTAAGCCACCATATTGAGTTTTATTTAACCTTTCATGTCCACTGAAACATTTCCTTCACACTGATGACGCAAGTAAGTCGAATGATGTAAGTAGAGGCTACCCAATAAACCCACCAAGTCACATACAATGTCATAGCCTTGGGGAACACCTCCTTGTGATGCACAAGAGGATAAGCTTACTCTGTAAGGTGGGAAAATACAATGGAAAAGAACTGAGGTGGCAAAAGAAAGGTTTAAGGTAATTATACTCTGCCATTCATCAGACATTTGGTGGACGTGAAGATAATATGCACATGTATGACACCGACGTGATTGGGAGAACCATACCCTCTGTTTGACTTCATGGAGGTGCCCATTACTGGTAAAAGAAAGGCTGATTTACGCCAACACTTTGTACGTTGGTGTTTAGACAATGTCTCATTATGGGAAGCAAGTCTGATAAGTGGGCAGGTGTCATTAGTCCTTTCTTTCTTCCTCTAGGCCTTTGTGGCATCAGTTATGATTTCCATTGCAACTGTGCACCAGTATGAAGTGGTAAAAGGGCCCTCTCTACTGTTGCTGGCGTCTGTCGCTTTGCATTATCAGCTGTGACAAAAGAAGTTGATTTGATCAGAGAGAGTAGAGAAGAAACGGTAAGGGTAGAACATACCCTGACAAGAGATAATATTTCAGAATCAGATATGCATGAGTGTTTGTTGCTCCAATTTCAATGGCATGCAAATAAAAACAATCAAGAGCAGAAAAGATCCCTGACTTTCCATCATTACAAAGGAGATTTCTCATTTTATCAGAGGTTATAAGTTCAGAGCTACATTAATATAATCAACTTAAGGTCAGAAATCCTCTGTGCTGCTGTGCATCAGTCTTGAAATGTACAATAATTATGAGATTTTGGGAATTTAGTTTTATTTAAAATTTAGGTTATTTTAATTGCATTCGTGCTATTATAGCAAATGATGTTGTGTGCAGTGTGGATGTCCAGATTTCACACCTTTTCTCATTTTGAAAAGGTGTGAAAATATGCTGATATCATAAAAAAAACAAAAAAAAAAACACAAATGCTCTTTAAGGGTATTAAAATAAACCAAAGGAAGCTGATTTCGAACAAGATATCCCATAACGACTGAAATTGCAGCGTGTGAGAATTATGAAAAATAATAAAATTATATATATATACGCATATATATATACACACGAGAGTCTAATTATTATTTATAACCAACTTGTTTTATGAATTGGTATTTAACCTTTTTTCACATCTATTATTATCAATGTAAATGATGATGTAAATCAGCTCTGCTTTTGTTTACTTCAGCAGTCTACAATTACATTATTTACTATGTTAAGACATATTCACACAAAACTAATCTTATTTTCCTCAATCCTACGTGTACAAACGTGTGAAAATAGCCCTTTAAGCTTGTTGTCTCATTTTGTGAAACAAATACGAAGGATTTAGTTAATAATTGTTTTAGTCATGGGAGAAATCTTTGTAAGAAGTTGACCACAGGTGAGGAAAACAGGACTTTTACCATGTCATCTCCATTACTCATCCATCTCTAAATCTTTGCAAAGAGTGAAAACAGATGTGTGGTTGAAACAAAGAATGAGACAAAATAGGAACAATCTACAAAAAGAAAGTAGGACTTAACTACTTAACTACCAAATTGTTTTCCAACTGCTAGTCTTTTCTCTGTGGAAATACTAGGACAATTTAGAGAAATGATAGACGGACTAGATTTGTACGGTGTCATTCTAGTCGCACTGTGGGGCATATTGATATGTGACAGGAGAAAAGCTGGAGTCAAAGCATTAATTCTCCAAACCTGTCATAACTGTTTGGAAATTTGAAGCAGCTGATAAGCTGATCCTGTCGCATGCCTCTTTTGTATTCCACAATTTTGGTAGAATTTTGGTACCATTTTATATGTACCAACCACTGCAAAACACCACCAAACCATCACAATTTAAACCGTAACCAGAGGACCTTAATAAGCACCGTCTGTGAAAAGCAAATGAGTCATTATCTGAATTAAATAATATTGACAGAGGTGCAACAATATAATTTTACAGCCCTGTCATTTGCTCCCAATGAGCAAAAAACAACCATAAACACATGTATGTTAACATACCTTTAAAGATCTAAAAATGGAGTGCTTTGAATTTGATGCAATAACTTTAGCTAACAGAAATGAGAGGATCAGTTTCCTGCACTGCTCTGCCACATTGCCAATACTTTGCAGCCTATCTGGAGCACTTTAAATATGAGGGATTGCATGATCATCAAAACATGACAAACACACACACACACACACACACACACACACACACACTGAAAATCCTGGCTCTCCCACTTACTTCTGCCTTGTCATAAAGAACTTGATTCGCATGTGCCACATGATTTGCTCTGGCAGCTTAAAGCCAGCAGGAGGTCACCAGCAGGTCCGACTGGTATACCAGAACTACTTGTCCTTAACCAGACCCCTGTTTCTTTTGGATTTTTTTCAATAAATGTGTGACTTAATAGGATACAGGAGAGTGTGACAAAGAAGATGAGTCAAAAAGAGAAATAAGGTTATTAGATCAAGCGAGAGATGCTTTCACTCAGAATTATAAACTGCAAAGGTTTGTAGATGTACTATATTAAAACAAATTATGTTAATGGCAGTCCAGAAAAATAAACTGCTATGAAAAGAGAACTAATGTATAATTCTAATAGGGGTCAAGTCCTGCCAACATGTAAATCACAAATTTTGTTTGGAAGACTAATACAACAGGTCAGGGTTTATTTACTTTTAGAAAAAAATAACCACACACTTTTTCTTTCTGTACATAAACTGCTGACCCGACACTTTAAGTTTCACTTGGTGACTTTACTTTGGGTTTTTGTGACATCTGCAGATCTTGAAAAGAGATAATTTTAAAAAATAAATGAAACTTCTGACATTGACATTGTTTATTGTTCTACAACTTTTCACTTCTTAGGTTGTTGCGTTTGTCCTTAATCAGAAAATTTACTTTTTTTTTTTTTAGCTTCTCTGAGATGTAAAGTGGTTTTGTGTAGTAGAATTTGGTTTTGAACAATAACAATAACTGCTTGGTGCATTTGGACTCTTAAGTGATTAAATAAGAACAACCAAATTGATTTTTTTTTTTTTATTTGGCACACAAATATTAATTGACAGTGGAATTTCTCTAATTCACCCACAGTAGCTGCTGTTGTGATTTTTTCCCAAGAAAACTAGCGGTAAAATATGACAAAACACAACAAAATCAGGATGGGTAAACTTCAGCTGCAGAAGAGCAGTGAGTCACACATCCTGGAAGTGACTCACTTTTCACAGCTTGATTTTCAACAAAGTAAGTCGGAAACCCTCAGCAGAATGACTTTTATATTCCCCACCTACTGCAAAAGAATATCACATGCGTAATAAAAAAAGGTGGTTCTTTTAGAAAAATGCAAACAAAGGAAATGTGCATCAGATAATGTTTGTCAGCGTTCTAATTAAGCCTGTGTTTGCCCTGCTCGTGTGCTGTGAGTAAGGATATCAGGAGGTGAGTTTGTCTGCACGCTCGTAGCTGCGTCTGTTCAGGTTGCCCCCTGTAATTATCCAACCCTTCACCATGCATGGATGCTGACTGAGCAAGCTTGGATCAGGATCTGTAATATAGAGGAAATTTCTTTTGGCACAGAATCCCCGGCTGACATTGGAGAGGCAGGCAGCTGAGGCACGGGCATGGAAGGGCGCCGGGCAGAATTCCCAACCACACTGGTTCGAAGAATGCGGAGACAGATGACAGGACTGATGGCTTAATTAGAGCTTAGTTCACGTCTTTGACTCCCGCATGCCCTCGCACGCGCTCAGACAGAGATGCGGCGGTGCATACATGCCCACCTAACTTTATGATCACCTCCAACATTTAAGGTTAGCACAGAGGATATCAGAGACAAAACAAAGTCAATTCAATAAATAACTTTGTTCATGGTCAGTTATGGATCTGCACCAATTTCTTTAAAGCTCAAATAGAGGGTAGCACCTGCAACGGCGGAAATATTTTAGGGTGTGCTGTGTGATATTGATACTTTTCTTTCATTTTGTATTACCTGTGCAATTTTCCTCCTCCTGTCTTGAATTTTTCACTCCCTTTCTTAATTGTCACTTTTCTAAGAATAACTCTCGAGCAGTGAGGAAACTCCTCGAGAGTGGATGCTTCCAGCCGAGACTCATGTTGCACCTCAACTGAACACGCTAAAATAAACAAGAAGCTGCGTCTTGAAATGAATCCGTGCTCCCCTGAGCCAGCTCCTGTAAGTCTGAGACCAGAAAAAGACGAGGCGGCTCCGATTGACCTCAGAGGCCAGGTTTTTCCTCAAGTGGAGTTCAAGTATCTCGATGTCTTGTTAACAATTGATGGAAGAATGATGCAAGAAATGGATGGAAGAATTTGGGACTCACTTGCAGCAACGAGGGCGATATCCCCCTCTGTTGCTTGTCATCGACATAGATTTTAGCTTTGCTCCCTATGTATTTGTCATGTTGTGTGGGTTCATGTGGACAAAAACGTCTCTGAAACCAATACTATGTGCATGATAGTATTCCTTTAAATCAGGTGTGTCGAACTCCTTTTCGTCTCGGGCAAAATCAAGATCATGAAGGCTCTTAAAGGGCCGGTTGTGCCAGAATGTGTTGATAAAACCTGTTCACAAACTGTTAATATGTCAATGAATTCTTAAAATTACATAATATTATTGAACTTCTTTTCAGTCCCTTCAGGGACTAATAATAAATTCAACTTTTTATTTACTAGCTGTAGAAATCATGGACTATAATCATACATCAACTAAATTCTCAAGAAACTGGAGGGATTGATTGATATAAATTGGCAGTAAACAGATAAAAACTGCATTGATATGATTCATAATATAATATTTAATCACACTTAATGTTTAGTCTGCACTGTAGAGGGCCACAAAAAAGCTACGGCGGGCCGGATTTGGCCCCCGGGCCTTGAGTTTGACACATGTGCTTTAAATGATGCAGCACAGATCTTTGTTTTTAATAAAGACCTTTACGCACAAGGGCTCAGACTGCTTTGGCTTAGTTGAAACTTACAAATCCTTGATTATATTATTGGAAAGCTAATATATCATCATCCCATTTTGCTGCTTATTAGGTTATCACTGAATGAACATATTTAAAGTTGCAAAAATGTGGTGAAAACCAAAACCAAAACCACATGGACCTCTGCTTATGGACGTGTGCTGTGTGTGTGTGTGTGTGTGTGTGTGTGTGTGTGTGTGTGTGTGTGTGTGTGTGTGTGTGTGTGTGTGTGTGTGTGTGTGTGTGTGTGTGTGTGCCTCCAGAAGTGTGAGAGAACTATAGAGGTCAAAAGCCCCTCACTGAATCCAGCATGTTGGAATTTAAACTCGGACAATGGATGCCCGCTGCTAAAGATGACAGTCTCATCTGGGGCGGATTAATGAGTGTGAAGCATGCCCATTGGGGTCAGTAGTGCATCAACCAAAACCACCGTAGTATAAAAATGATGAGACGAAACGCATTAGAAAATACAAGAGTAAAAATATATTGTAAAAAAATTAAAAATAAAAATATTTTTCTCTTTGTATTGTGACGGAGGACGGAGGAGCCAGCCGGTACTTAATTACAGAGTCCGTGTCAGCATGCGAGCACACACACACGCACACGCACGCACGCAAATGCATGCACGCAAACGTATGCACAACCGCTAACTTACTTTTTGTTGCTGCTTAAACTGACGCGGTTCATCGTGGGAGCCCACGCGGTGCTCCTGCTTCAGATAACCTTCATCTCGACCTGTTATTTTTTTTTTTTAGCTTCAACCATTTTCCCGGCGCTACTTTCAAGCAGGGTTGTTTCCGGATTGTGACGTACCGGGAGGGAGTCACGTGATGACGCAGTGACGTCATCAGGACGTGCTGAGCGTTTTCGATTAAACTGACTATTTTTATATGTTAACTTTTTTTATTATTTATGGTAAATATCAGACTCACACCTCCAAATATTTACAACAAAAACCTAATTTTCAGATTTTATTATCTTCTATTAATATCTATATAGAATCCTTAAAAATTTGCTCAAATACTAACGCCATTCAAATCATAACTGCCCTCAAAGAACTGCAACCCTCGAGCACCGATTGGATTTTGACATTGTAAAATAATTGTTCTATGTTATGAAAAGCCCTTTGTTGTGTTTGTAATTATTAGTGTTCTATGTTGTTATTGTATGACTTTCCGCCCACAGGCTCTGTGGGCGGAGCCTGTGGATGTAAAAGCAGGGCTCTGCTCCACAGGGAGTCAGTCTGTGGCTAGACTCCTGAGAAGTCAAGTTGAAGGTGATGGACTCTTACATGGAAGCTGCTGCTGTTGTTTGTCTGATTTTAACCTGCCGTGGACGTTCTCTGTATCTATTCTGCACCTGTCATCTTTGTTCACCTGAAGAAAAGCTTAATAAATTTAATAAAGTGATCTCTGGCCAGTCATTTGTAGTTATTGCGCCAAGTCATAATAGATCCCCTCACTAAACTGATTAGAGGCACCCAAGTCAACGATACTCAACAATACAGTCTGAGCCAAAGTTTGGACTACAAACCTCATTAAAAAGTGAGGAGGAGCAGGATCACATGGCTAGTGAGGTCATTTCATATGCTACCCATATCATTCCACCATAAGATACTCTCCCTCTCATTGGAGATTACTTCATGGGGAGTGCTTTAATGTACAGTTATTACATTACAAAGCAATCATTGTGAATCTATTGTCAAAGCAGGGCTGACCTGGAGTACAAGTGGACCTTTAAGCTGCTCAAGGTCCAACTCCTGGCCTGTGGAAAAACTTGAATTTCCAAGACAGGAAACCCTATGCGGAGAAAAGAGAGACTTGTATAACCACTGCATGATTCCTTAATATGAAGTCTTTTGACTGGGACGGTTGGGAAAATGAGAGTGGATCAGAGTAACAATGCTAGTCACAACAGGAGGAAAAATACACCTAACCTTAATGCTGGCAACGTTTTAGAGTTTGAATGATAATTTTTGTCACAACTGATTATTTTCCACTGCTAGGCTGATGAGGTCCGAGATCCTGTGCTATGGAAATGTGTGATTTTAGCGATTTCAGCCATAGAAACATATGTGACAGTTGCTACCTATAAACCAGAAGACAGTTGAAAATATTATTTTTTTCTTTAATGGCTCAACGAACAAGTTTAGAATGAAGCACACTTCGTTCTTCTAATCGTAAAATTTTGGGGCAAGTAAAATGTAAAGTAAACCAATACAAATAATCTTTTAGTCTATATGCAAGTAATTAGTGGATCACCTATTATTAAGTTGCGTTAAATGCCAAAATGGTCAGTCGTGGATCGCCCCACACTCTTTCGACCCCAATACCTCAGGGCCTCAAAAAGTATTTTGCCGCCTCTGAATCGGAGTGCAACTATAGCTCCGGTTACTACAAGCTGTACTCCAGACCAGCCGTGTAATCCCAAGAAAAGCCAGACCACCATCCGTGGTCCGTTTTTACGCACCATCGTGCGTAAATACGGTGATGCCGAAGTTGCGCGGGCTCTGTGGGGAACGACATCCCTCCAGAGAAAACTTAACTACCTACTTCAGCAGACCTTCAGCTGTTTAAAGGGAACGTCAAGCAAACTTACCGGTTCGGTGAATGAACGTAGCTGAAGTTAATAGTTAAAAACGAGCATAATTGTCATCATCGGCTCCACTGGGCTGAGCCGAGCTGAGCTGGCAGGTGCTGGTAAAACGCCTGAAAACCACAAAGCCGGTATGAGCGAGGATCCCCCCCTCCTCTCCTCACTCCGTTTCTCTGTCTCTCTGCGGTGTGTGCGTGTGTGAGTGTGTGCGTGCGTGAGTGTGTGTGTAAGAGAAAGAGAGGGCACAAACGCTGAGCTGGCTCAACGTCAAGTGAGCTCACGGTGCGTCACTGTGCGTGCGCTTCCCGGGCAAGGTGCGGCGGGTCACAATCTGCTGCATAATGACAGCTTGTAGTTGTCAAACAGACGCAACGAGCTCAACATCGACTAAATATTCAAATGGAGCCAAAGTTTTTTTTTTGTTTGTTTTTTTTAAATATAAATAAAGCGGAATGTATTTGGAAAGTTAAAAAAAAAAAAACCCGAGAATTACAGAATCAGGCTCGATGAGTGCTGCATCCAAACAATAATAACAAAAAGTTAAGTTGAAGAAAAAAAATATTCTTGAAAGCATAATTATCTGGGATAACTGTTCAAGAGTCACAAGAGGAAATGTTTCCGGGACACAGGCTGCAGCCCCCCTTGTTCTGACAGATAGGTCAGAAATTACAGACCTTCATTTAGAAATCAAGGTCCCAGAGCTTCAAAACTGGAGAGACGCAACCCAAGTTATTTGTGGTCCAGAAAAATTCTGCTTCAATGATGATTTGGTGTTGATCTACCATCTTTTACAAAGTCCAAAGTTATCTCGTCAGTCATTTTATGAATTATTGATATACAGCTGTGCTCACCTTTCGAAATCTTTAAAAAATGTTTTAACTCACTTCAGACTAATTTAAGATTTTATTATCGCTTACTTTTGGCAGAGGTGACTTGTAAATTCACTAATTTGGTCTATTGGAGAAGTTTTTACTGAGATGAAGCACAGAAAAAGGTGGCCTCTTGGTGTTGATCAAGTTTCCCATAAATGCTGAATTGACTACCGTTCTGCCTCTTTCAACTTGGAGCCATTCCCATTTGAAATTTCCCTCATTTCCTCACAGAATTTCCAAAAGAGGAACTGAGCCTTTCTGCAAACTCATATATAACTTAGTTATTGCGACAATTTGTACCAGTAGGTCAGTACCAATAGTTTAAAAATGTTCCAAATATGCCCAGTGGTCTGAGTGCAACATGTGACATAGGTCAGGCTTGAAAATGAATGATTTTCAGTATCAGTTGTTCATTTTGATGAGACAGATGAAGCTTTGTGCTGGTGTTTTTCCAGCCATGTTAGTCATCCCACAGATCTCCATTGAGAGCATGTGTGAGTCTTCATGAAGGAATGGCTGTTTGCTGGACTGCAATATTACAAAGAAATTTATTGTGGGTCATTGGGCTTAAATGTTTTGCTGAGTAACACTGATAAATGAGCCACAGAGTAAAACAATTGTCACACAACAATGTGAAATACAGCTATAGTTATTGCCTAAACATGTCTTTTCATTGATGATCAGCTATTTGTCCTGAAAGATTCGACAGATGATGTACATTATTTTTGAATCACAAGCATCTTCAATAAATACTCAGTATTAAACATACAAATGCTTTACAAAAGGGAAATACTCATAATCCTGTTCTCAGTGGTTTTCTCACTTCTTACCAATAATAAAGAAGATAAAGCTGTAAGTTAAGAGAACAAACACAAGCTGGCCCCAGTGAAATGATTTATTTTACAGAGGAACCGAAGTGACAAAACTAGAGCAGCTACATACAAGAAAAAACTCTGATAGACTGCAGCCATGACAATATGACAACCAGGGGCAGAGGAAAACGGAAGGTCAGCAGAGCAAAAACTAATGTTCTTTTTCCCCCCCTGCAGAGATAAGCAACAAAGCAGACATTTTGAAGCTACCATAAATGCAACGCCGTCACGAAAACAGAAATCTGCTTATTACACCTCTTTTGCGAGGGGCAATATGTTTTATTCTTTGTGACAGTTCAAACTTTTTTTTTTATGACTGAAGGCGCATGCAGAGGACTCAGGGGGGAAATACATAGAGACAAACTTCACAGAAACATATAAAAATATGCCATATGACTTATATCAACAATTGAGGACTGTGAGTGCACTATTTACAGAAATTAAGCAGTATATATACCAATATTTACATCAATACGACTTAGTTCACATGTAGTCATGTACATGTCAGTGAGATTTATGGAAAAGTTGGGATGACACAGATTATTACCATTTGCCTCCTTCTCCTAGTCACATATAAAGGACTATGCAGAATGATACTCATTCCTTCATATTTAGGACCTAACGTTTCATAAGGAGTCTCAGCAGATCTGTTTCGCTCATTTCCATCTACTTCCTCTGGAATTATCGACCGTAGGTGTTACTCTCAATGAATTCCTTTCATTTGAACCTTTTAAAAACATTCAACTGAAATTATTTATTACAACCACAATGCAAGAAATCAGCCAAAACTACAGTTCTGGTCAGAGGACGTGAAAACACAATAGGCTACCACCTTTGAGTGCTTTTTCTGCTACCAAGCTGCACCCTGTTTGTGGAGTTCATTGGGAAAAACAAAAAGAACAGTATTGGTACCTCCTATAGCCAGCATAAATGTATATATTTTACATACAGAAAACACAAAGGTCAACGTTTTGATTGATCATGCGTTGAACCTTACATCAACAGTTAGGAATGCTTTATGGATTCTTCTTGAAAGTAATCGTTTGTGCTGGGGATGAAAAAAAAAGTTAGCAGTAAAATTGAAGACAACTGTGTGGGTAGAAAGCGTAGCTTAGCCCAATTCATAAACCAACAAAGTGGGCAGAAAACAGAGGGAAGGGGGGGAAGGCATTTCCTTTTATTCATCTTAACTAAATAAATGCACTTGAGGAAATTAATCCACATCTATGCTAACAGATGCTCACAAGCTAGTTAGCAGCTAAACTGATTCTCTTAGTTATTTCACAGGGAGAAAGAGCTTAATGTGGATGTGATTGGAAGTGAGAATCTTGAGGTGAAGAGCCCAGATGGCTGATAAAGTGCAATGAGGCTTTCAAGGCTTTGAGGGATCAAAGACAATCACCACTTAACCCCCAAAGCCTGAGGCTAACACCTATGAGAGCAAGGACAAGAAATCAAGGTGACTTTTACTAGTGTGTAATGGCCTTAACCTTTAAGCCTCCTGAAGAAATGCGTAGGCACTAAGCATTTGTCCTACTGACAAACTATCTTGTTTGTAAATACCAGGTGTAAAAGTCCCTCTGGATAAAAAACCCCTGTGCATGAAATGGATCTGACATGAAATGCCACTATGAAGCATATTTGGCACACACACAGGCATCAGAGTGACTGTGATCAAGCAGTCCAAAAGCTGCTATCTGATACTATACAAGGCAAAACCGTGGGACATTTATCCTACAGCAAAAAAAACACAATTTTTGGTCTAGTCCAAACCCTGCACTATGAACTGTTGTGACCATGGAGGGAATGGAGCTAAACTACTTGTTTTAATTCACGCTCATAATCAAGTCGGAGCGTCTGTATTCGTCGTTTCCAACAGAAAAAAAAAAAACTGAAGGCTACATCTTCTATAAATTAAGTGCGGTAAAAGAAGGCGCTAAAATTAAAAACATAAATACTGTACACAACTATTTCTGCATCCGTAGCTTAGCGTCATCAGTGGAGAGGCTCTGTCCAGACATGACAGAACTTCATGGCAAAAAAAAAGATCTTTAACATATACAAGGCTTTGGCATGACTGTGTTAAGGAGGAATGCACTTATATTTCACTTCCCAGTGGGACACAATTTAAGCTTAAACTGAGAGCAAAAGTAAAACTGACTGAGCCAACCAAATGTGATTCTCTGCAAAAATCATGGTCTTTTTTAAATTGTTTAATAAGGCTGTGCTTTATATGTGTGCAATGTTTCACTGTAATGCTCCCTCTACTGGAGGAAAGATGACATTGGCAGTTTCACAACTATGACGAACCATTGTGAAAACGGATAATCACCACCTGACTGGGATCAGAAAATTCTGACAATAAATCTGATATTAAGGCTAGCATTAAATTTCAGCTGAAAAAATCTGACTAAAATAAAATAAGAGTTTCAAACTACCATTCTGAGCTATGTTACATTTAATGTACATTGTTACAGCTGATGAAACGATGGACTGAAGTATTTCAAGTTCAAAAAGACTAAATTTCAAAGAAAATGCAATGCCTTATTAATCACATCACATGACTCAATCCTCCTATTTTGTGCACTGACACCCTGAAGAATCCAGATCCGCCTGTGTCAGTTTTTTATTTGTCCTCAGTTTGAAAATAAGTCCATCTGTGCAAGTTTATTTTTGGAACTTCGACTTTCTTATATCGCTTTCGACAAAAAAAAGGAGCAAAAATGCACACACCGCCAGGAAGACAACAAAAGCTGAGTGTTTGATGTGGTAGTATTCATTCATGAATCCAGGAGGGAACTCAGAGTCGTGTCATAGCATATAGAGACGGATGGATTGAGCAAAAAAAAAAAAAAAAACAACGCCTAAAGGTACTGGAGGGAGATTGGTCAGTCGGGGTGTTTGGTTGTCTCAGACTCTCCAGAGCAGTAGGTGATTGGTGCTGTCATCTCGACCGATGGTTTCGCTGCTGTTGGTCAGCCTAAAGTCCTCGTACCCGTCTCCACCAGAAATGACGAGATGATTGGTCTTCACTGGGATGTGTGTGGAGGTTCTGCGGTGCGTGGAGTCTCGCCTCTGGAGGCTCCCGTCATCTACGCTGCTGCTCGGTGGCTGATTGCCTAGATCCAGAAAAACTAGGGTTATTTTTGTTTGATAAACAAAAACTTAAAAATACCGTTTTCACAGCACTGTAAATGTGAAGGATTTTTATTTTTTTTGCCAAAACAAGAAAGTACCTGTGGAGTCTGCTGTTGTTGGAGGGAAGTTCATGTCAAATCCTTCTGGTAGCTCAATTGAAGTCAGAAACCGAACATGCCCTGTGTGCCCATGAGCCGATCCGATTGGAACCAGAGGAGACTTAAGAGTCCCGGCACCAGTTCCTATGCTCACTGTTGGGATCGCCAGTGTAAGGACCACTCCTGAAGAATATTAAATCTCTTTGAAAATCAGGGTCTACCACCTAAGGTCCTTGTATTTGAAAACTTAAACAAAAGCACAAACTTAGAATTTGTACAATAAATCGGCTTTAGATTCTGTGAGCCAGAAATGTTAGAATTACAATTTAAAACCTCAACATAAATTTGCAAACCACAATACAATGCGAGAAAGCTTATTGCTGTGTGTGTGAGGGGGTGTGGGGTCCATCCGACTTCAGTAGTGTTGATTTTTCTATTGTGCAAATTTAGGTTGTATTTCTGTTGCTATTGTTCCTTTAGCGTCATGCTACTGTAGGACACCGCAGTTAAACCAGACAAACTCAATGTCTTCACCTGCACTGGTTCCGATCCACAGCAGATCCTTGCAGGCCAACAAGGCCGTGATCCTGAGGCAGGCAGCTTTGTGCTGTCTAATGATTGCATCTGCACCTGAATAAAGGTTAAATTAAAAAAGAAAAAAAAACACATGACAGAGGGTCAAACTGATTTTTTTAAGCCATTTTTTGATGAGTGGTCTGTGTCACGTTGTTTTATGACTTCACTCTGCTTTAAATCTCAATAAAATGCATCACAGATTATGGTTGTACTGTAAACAAACATAAACAAAAAAGCTCAAAGGGAATGAATACTTTTTGAAAGCCACTGTGTACAACTAAAACCCTCTGTAGAAGCTCAGAAACTGTCTGTGCTCACCTGCAAGCATTTTGTGCACAGCCGGTGCCACATCCACCTCCGTCAGGCTCTCCCAGGTCTCTGCGTGATACAGCCTGACCTGTGCACTGCCCTGCAGCGAGAGCCACACACCCTGACCATACGCCACCATGCACGTAACACAGCGATTGCTGTCAGTGCCGACCTGGAACCAATGCTGGAAAGGAGGGAGAAAAACCAGTGATCTAGAGCTCCATTACTCTCGTTTGCCATAGTGTAATGTGTAAAGTCTTCATCTTGAGCTTTGCTAAGCTTACCTCCTGCGCCAGTGTAGTAGAGTTGATGATAAGGACTCTGTTTTGTGAGCCACACCACAGTTTCCCGCCAACAGGAACCATTTTGGTGACTGGACTACTAGGAGTGCCGAGAACTAACATCTGGGAAGACTGAGGATCCCAGAAACTACCTGGAGATTGAGTTCAAAATGAAAAATGCCGTATAAAAAAAAAACCATTACGCATTTTTAAAATATTTCCAGTCGTTAGCGCACCTGCTTCTCTCTGATAGACGATAACCTCTCCATTTGCTAATGATACAAACACTTTGTTGTCAAAGTACCTGATGATGGAGGGGAAAAAACAGCAAAGTTGAAATGAAAAACATCAAGTCATAAGCTTCAAATGACTCAACCTTCATGTGTTTCTGAGCTAACGGTAAAACGGGATTTTATTTTTTTCCTTTTTATCAAAACAACTCTGCATTGTAAATGACATCTTGGATCTCAATGAGACAACCTGTATAATTAAAGGTCAAATAAAAAAAGAACAAAATATAAAGACTTTCAAACAGTGACGAGTCATAAGTGAAAAGGCAGACTTACAATATACAGAGGATGGAGGCCGAGTGCTGCATTTTCATGCTGTTTTTACGGTTTCGAATGTTGTCTGAGGACTGGTACACATGTATGCTGAAGCAATCAGAGATGTTACAATTAGTCAAGAAAACCTGCCCAAAATGTTGGCTGCCTCTCATCCGACAGCCGCTTTCTTTAGGCACCGGCCTGCATGTGGCCCTGAATGCACGAATATTAACGTACTGATAATGGCTGGATGGATGTGCTGGGAATAATAGAAAAGAAAAGAGTTCATTTTCTTACCATCCATCTTCTGTGCCCAGCCACACAGAGCTCTGATACGCCTCCGGATCAATACTCAGCAGATCCTCCAGACTCGCTCGGGTGAATGACCCCCTGGAGGTCCGGCGCATGGCCCGGCCGTCCATAGGACTCTCTGTGTGGGCGCGACTCCCTCCGCCTACTCCTAGCATCCCTGGAGCACCATAGGAGCTCGGGATAGGGAACTCCTGCTCCTCCTCGCTGCTGGTGGTCTCCGTGGCCATGTCCTTGGAGCTCAGAACCTCGTCGTCTTCAGGAAATGAACAGAGTAAAGTCTGACGAACTGGTAGATCTGGTGGTTTAACTGGCTAAATCTGAGACAATTACTCACTGCCATAGCTTGACGATATGGTGGAGTGACTGGCCTGACTCTGCAAAGTTGAAGAAGGACTAGGTGAATCTTCATCATCCGAGTCGTCGCTGTCAAAGGGAACAAGCTCCGCCCCCGGTCCTGGAGAAGATAAGCCCAGAGTCTGAAGGAAGGCTGTTTTATTTTATAACTGAAGTTGTTTTAAAGAACCAAAAATTTTACTTTATCACATCATCAGAAATTAAAGATCCGATTTGATCTTTTGGTCCACGAATGACAAACTGTGGATGCTTATTTCTTAAAACAATCATGTACAAGTTGGTTGACGTCGCAGGAAAACAATCTCTCAAGTTTGAGAGCCTTTTTGTCAACTACATTTAGATCACGTTGTAAGAAATAGAGGCAATAAGTTAGCAAAGCGATTGTATAAGGCGATTGCACCTACACAGCAAATCATCAGACAGCGATCTGCTATGAAAGCTAAAATTTATGGAGATTTTAAATCTTAAAGTATTCCCACCGTCCACACAAACATAATTCAAACAGACTGTAAGAAACTTGAGGGTTTTGCGGCAGTAGCTAACCTGTCGGCTGCTCTGTTAGCTCCAAGGTCGAAGGTGAGATGGAGATGTTGAGCTGCTGCTGCGGATGAGCGGGAGGCCCGGAGGTCGGGGCAGGTTCTGACACGCGATCCCTGAGAGGACAGCATGGCGAAAGCTTTACAATCACACCCATCAAACGTTTCAGCTCCATCTAGAAATGTGTGCTGGATCTCTGTACCTTTAACAAAATAAAGTGCAGTTGATTTCCCGAAATCACCAAACATGTATCGTCTTCAAGAACACATCTCTGTGTTTTCTGATCCGTTTCATCCCACAAATTTTATTTTACTCTCTGTTTCACTCCAGACCCAGTTTATTGCTAAAAAGCTCAATCTTAAAGTCAATCATAGGTCCAGTAAAACTGAGAAATTCCATATTTTATGCGCCAAACTTTACTTGGTCTTTAACAACACGAAACATAACATTAATATCAACACCAGTTGTAAGCGGATGGCAGAATACGTATACATGTCAATGAGGAAAAATAAACTATTGCTCATCTCTCCTTTAACTGTGCACCCACCTTCCTTTGAGTCCTGGAACCACAGCAATACAAATGATCCTGGCCGAGCAGACGGCGATGCAGGCCTCCACCGTGGGCTCATCTTTGATATTCAATAAGCAAACCTGGAGCGAAGACATCACATCACTCAAAATGGCTGCAAATTGATTTTGCTATTAGTAATCAGGTAATCTTTATCTGTGTTCCCTCACCTGGCCTACATATCCGTCACTGTTACACACCCAAACCTCACAGCCACTGTCAGGACAGCTGTGGCTGGGCGAGGCACATGAAAACTAGAAAACAAACAAATCATAAGTACATTTCCTTTTAGAACATGTTTTTTTTTTTTTTTTCGCTCATTATTTGACTATTTGGCACAAGCAAAATCTGCAAAATCCAAACATGGACAAACACACATTGCAATAGTGTTTTGCGTGTAAAAAAAGAAACACACCTGCATCCCACTGCGGGTCTTCATAATAGGGATTGCCTTCAGGAATTCTGGGTCCCACTGGTCCTTGTTCATGGCTGAAAGCACACACAAAAACTAATCAGGAAGATTTTAACAACATAAGTAGAGCTGGGCTGCTCTGATTCATGATGAAACCCAAGAATTCAACTGTAAAGTTTTCTTAGATTTTGCGAAACCGGAAAGGAAACGTAGCTTCTCAGCTCCCGTTTCTTGCAGGACAGCATTTATTTGATCACATGATGCATGTTCTCACTGACCCAACTTCTTCTTGGCGTCCTCAAAGGCCTGTTCGAAGCTCGACCGGGCGTCTGGCGAGCTGAACTCAAAGACGAAGGTGCTCTCGGCAGAGGCTGTTGTGAACTCCAGTTTTGTGGGCAAGAAAGTCATGCTGAAGGCCAAAGACTGTTTCTCTGAGAGCTCTTTGTGAACCGAAGACATCAGATCTTTTATGACCTCATCCAGAGACTGAGAGGAGCAAATGAAAAGATGAGGAAGTTTAGAGAAAACATAAAACAAAAACCCATTGGTTAATGCAGTTTTAAAAAAAAGAAAGGTGTGAAAGAAATATTACAATTTGAAAAAAAATCTACAGAAATCCGACATTGTGTGAGTTTAGCTACGTCACACAATTAAGAATACAGGTGAAGGCATGAAGGGCAGCTGGAGATCATCTAGCTGGCCAAATTTGTTACCGGCAAGAAGAGGGTGAATGCATGGTGATTGTAATATCCAACAAAATATTGAGGAAACTAGTAATGTGGAAATACATACACTAGGTTTGGACAAATTTCTAATTTCAAAATTCCAGACTTGCCTTTCAAGAAATTTTCAGTTCTTTTTGAGCCATTATTGCATGAAAAAATTAATGCAAATGAACAACATAGACAAGTAGCAATGCTTTTTTGTTTCTTTTTCACTGTTGTGAGTTTATAATCTTAAAACAGTCTTTCATTTGCCCTTGGAATTTTACAGAACTTATAACTTGAGTAAAGCAGAAAGAAAAAAAAAAATCACTCATGCTTCTGACTAATAAGTTGAGGTTGACATGTTTGTCCCAAATTTTAGAGCATTAGAGCAACCTAGTAGAGAATTAGGTTTGTCGGAGTTTTGCATAATTAAAACCGATAAATCTATGAGTAAACACTTATTTTATATCCGGAAAATATAGAGCTCTATTAATAATTTATTTATGTAATTTTATTAAGTATCTTATACTTATTTGCTTAATATGCTCAGTTGCATTACAATAATAATTACAACTATTCAGTCGTGCATTTGTACCCCGATGGCCACAAAAAAAACATTTTTTGTTTTCTTTAAAAAGAGCAAATAAATAAATACAGCTGAGCTCTTTCGATTCTCTAGTTCATCCTCCAGAGCTGAAAGTAACTAATAGCAAATTCAATATTTTTCTAAACTTTCCCGTTCAAGCTCCACACAGACACATTGTGCTTGTGGCGCGTACCTGATGTGGGAAGCTAAGGGTCTCTGATAGTTTGCTGATGTGACCCAAAGTGCTGAGATCCTCATCTAAACGGGTAATCATCTTCTGGACGCTCTCTTTGTTGGTTGCCTGAGAAGAACCTTTGGGAGAAACATGAGAGACATTCAGACATTGGGTTATAAGTTTTTTTTTAATTTTTTATCATGCATGCAGTGAATTGATACAATAACACAAAAGTAAAAACTACAACAAAACAAATAAATAAATCATACTTTTCACCACCTCCACGTCCTCTAAAGGAAGCTTCCACAAAAACTTGTATTTGCTGGAGGTATCTATCACACTGGCAGCAGAGTATCTGGAACAGAGAGGTCGCATTCATTTTTTGAACACCGGCAGGCAGTGGGCTTTAGAGATGTGCTGTGATGGCGTGCATGATTGTTGCGTACAGGCTCATGGAGCTGCGCCTCAACGAGCCAGACTTCCTCTTGAGAGTGGTGCAGATGATCAGATCGCTGAAGAGGAAGAGGGATCGGTCTTTCTTACCCCCCACAGTCTTCTACAGAAAGACAGGAGCAGCTCAGGTGATCTGAACCACATTCCTTTTGTAATGTCTGTTTGATACAGTAGAACGTATCAGACAAGAGTTTGCTACATTGATCTTACCGCCTCCATGACTATTTCCTGCCTCAAGAATTTCCTCTGTGGATTTAGAATCTGTCAAAGAAAAAAAACAGCAATTAAAAAAAAAAAAAGGCTAAATCAACGCAGAGCTTGCTCAGGTTGGTAGATGTATAAACAGTAAAAGTCAAAACATCTCACATGTTCAACTCCCTCTATGTGAGCCTCGATCTCCTGGATAACCCTGGCCTCCCTCTCCGCCTCCTCAGCGGAGCGACGCCCCTTGTTGATTTTTTCCGCCAGTCGTTTGATGTTCTTCTGTGCATCCAGCAGAAACAGATGATCTGGATGATCCTCCGGCGTGTGTTTCAGCAAGTCCTGGAACAAGCAACAACAACAACAACAAAAATACATGAATCCCTCTTTATGCTACCTGAGTGGAGCTGGAGTCTCATTTCTAGCTGTGCAGCGAAGACAAAGTGGCTACCTTAACCAGCAGCTCGTATCGAGGAATCCTCTGCACCGGCTTGATCATCAGGTCGCCCAGAGCCTGCTTCTCCTTGTTCTCACGCATGTTTTGCTTTTGGGTTAGAGGAAGAGAGACGATCGACACACACACAAAAAAAGAGCATGTAAGTGGTGAAATGGACTGAGGCCTTCCCTCCTGGTTCATGTGTTTGCGTTTCAGAGTTCCAGATAGATTGGTGTTGATTGGAACTGGAGGCAGCTGGCCAGTATACGACTAAAAGGCACACCACTTCCTGGAAGTCTCTCGCTTTTTATCTTCCCCTGCAAGCCAAATCTAATTAAAATAAATCTAATTCTAAGTTACACCGTGTGTTGCTTCCCGTATTTTGGTTTTGGTCTATGAGTCAGGCCATAACGGTAGCTTGAATTGATTTCTTTTAATTGGACAATATGGGAGGACAAGACAGGGCATTACATGCAGCATAGTGAAAGTAGCAGAAATATTGGTTGGCCAGAAAAACTACAACAATGTGAATAATTGTTGGAATAATAATTGGGTGAGCTTGTTTCTGAAAATAAAACCTGTTTTAAGAGTCATGCTTGAGGTACTTTTAGAAATTCTGCCCATCTCTCTGAAGACGCTCTGATTGGTGGTCTATGCAGGCAACATTAACATTTTAAACTCCCTAAAATCTGATCTGTGGTGAACTTCACAACTTCACCACAAGATGGCGAACTGGTTCTATTGTCCACAAATTTGACTGCAGTGCCAGAGCAGACATGTTTTTTTTGTTGTTGTTGTTTTTTAATCTTGCTTATTGACATACCTGCACTGAATAATTATCATACAAAACATTTCAGATGAGAGGTTTGATTGCCTAAGCAGAGAATTCAAAGTTTGAACAAATTTTCCTACAAACAAGAGCAGCTGCTAAAAGAAACACCAGAAACCTGGTCAAACACTCACCTCCAGAAACTTGTGAAATGCTGGTTTGGCCTCCTTTGCAATCCTGACTGCATCTTTAGCGTTGAGAAAATTGTCAATGTATGCCGAATACATATCAGCGAGAGCATCTTTGGAGAACTACAGGAAGAAAAAAATAGACTGATTACAGCCTGAAAATGATGTTTTAACTTTGAAAGAAATAGGCAGTAATTTGAGCTCAATTTAAAACGAGGACACAGAAATTTAGATTTAATCTTTGTACCAATAAATGTGTAAAAAAATAAAAAATAAAACAAAAAAAAATTTAAATCACCAGTACTCATCACAAAGCAACAAAAAAACAAGTTTACTTTCTTTTTTCCCTCCACAAAAAAAACTTTCAGATCCTGAGAGCTCAAACTGTGATTTAAGTGAATGATTTTTAAAGGAAATAAAATTTAAAAATATTCATTTAAAAATGAAAATTTAGCTCTTTGACATTGCAAAAGCAAACTGGTAGGAATAAAAAGCATCCAAAACCTTTTCTGTTGTTCTTAATCCATCCATCCATCCATCCATCCATCCATCCATCCATCCATCCATCCATCCATCCATCCATCCATCCATCCATCCATCCATCCATCCATCCATCCATCCATCCATCCATCCATCCATCCATCCATCCATCCATCCATCCATCCATCCATCCATCCATTTTCTTTACACTCTTGCCCCTATCCTGCCTATTTAAAGCGAGACATTTCGGGCAAGAGGCAGAGTCATTGTTCTCAATTATCAAAAAAAAAATAATTTTCAAAATCTCTTCTTGCTTTTAGGAATACTTCCAAGCAGTTACAGGAAACACAAACCAGGGCAAATCTAAGACACGTCACATTTTCCGTAAGCTAAATTTGCCAGGTTTCTAAGAAAAAACTAAATCCTTCAGTCAATCTATTTATCTTGTATTTTTCTGCCTCCTTCAATCACACACATGAACCCAGATGACTCAGCCTGACCTGATTTTCCCTCAAATGGTTGAAGACCAACAGGGAGAGAGAGAGAGACAGAGAGAGAGAGAAAGAGATGAAATTGTAGCACAAATCTAAACAGAAGGGGAGGATATGGAGGGAGCTGTTATTTAACCCGATTACAGAGTAAACAGATTTTTGTCACTCTATCAAACATGAGTTGACATTTTCCTAATTATCTCAGATTTTCTGCTCCCAACCTCTCATGCCCAAATCCCTCCCCTCTTTAATTTGTTCATTCTCTGACTTTGGGAACTCACAAGCAACGTCAAAACAAAACCCCGAGTTGTGGAGGACACATGAGGTAAAAAGGTGAAGTTCTTTCCAGTAGATTTTTTTCTTCCTCTAAGTATAGTTCCCTCTGATCTTTACTTAGCTTTAATTAAGAGTGTCCACTTGTCTAAATGTTAACAAGAAGATTAAAACTGTGCACTGCCAGAGAGTCGATAACACAATGCCTTGTGTTTAACTTTTTAATCCCCTGATGTTTGCACACTTAATACAGTCTAGAAAAAAAAAAAAAATCTTTTTAAGCACTGGCTTTCAAATTCAAAACATGTCTGGATTGTGTGCTTTTGTTATAAAGTTTTAGTTTTCAAAACGTAGTTTATGCTCAAGAACAAGTTCATTTTTAAATTACAAGTTAGGGAAAAGTAAAACGGTTTTATTGCTGCTTTATGGCTTCATTCAAGAGCAGCTTCCACTAAGAATTTGGATGCTAAAAATGTTTTGTTTCGTACATGTAATATTTTGTATACATGAGCTCTACATATTTCATGTTACAGAAATAATAATCCTTGAAATGCCATCACAATACAACCACAAACTGCAATCAATTTACTTGAAATTTTGAACAATACAACATAAAGTGCTGTGTGTGTAAAACTGTGAACATGACTAAAATCATAACAATCCAAAATTTGTGATCTAGCTAAAAACAAGTATATTAAAATCATAATATTCTGTTTACTCATAAAATTTAAGCGCTAAATTTCATGAGTAAATTTAGTGCTGCCAGGGAAAGAATAAAAGTCATCTTACGTTTAAGATTTTTGACAACTTCTTGACCAATTTATTGACAATTTTCCTAATTCTACTATAAAATGAATCTTAAACTTAAATGATTAGATACACTTATCCTCTACAATCTAGATGTTATTACATCAGTCCCGGCTTTTAAAGAGAATTTGAATTACTTACAAATGTACATTGAAATACAGAATGTGTCTATGTTTCTAAGGATTTGCAATGTAAATGATCTGAAATAATTAAAGGATTACTATCAAACTATGCGAAGACATTTCACAGCACATTTTCTGACAAAGCTGATTCTAACAGAAAGGCAAACCGCACCAGCAAAACGAAAATGACTGCTGTCGTAACTGAAACAAAAGGAGCTTGCCCCGTGTGAGGCTCGAACTCACGACCTTCAGATTATGAGACTGACGCGCTGCCTACTGCGCCAACGAGGCCTGCTGCATGCTGCAGCCGCTTCCATTTAGATAGTCGGGGGAAGGTGGCGCGCGCAGGGGAAAGGGTGACGCAACAGTGCCTGTTAGTGGGGGAGAAATAACACCACCACCAACTACCTGCTATAGAGACTATTTCTCCACATAACTCCAGTTTTGCATGAGAAAGTATGAAAAAGATGAGTGTTTATAAAATAAATTTCACATGTAAATGGTAAAATGCTTCTACGTTGCTTTTAATTGCATTTATCAAGGCTTTATAATCACTTCAGGTCTAAAAAGGGGGGAAATTGAATGCAGAAACTATAACTTTGTCTATAACATAATACATTTCTGCTTGCTTGCTCAGAATTCCTCTTTCTTCCTGCCTTTTTCAAAGAGCAAACCTAACATTTAGACTGACGTTGACCGTTTGGAACAGTGTTTGTTTATCATCTCGGTCTAGAGCCATCATTAGGTCATGGGAAATTTTAGAAAGGGGCACAGAGCAGTCACTAGAAAAAAAACACAGTCCTGAAATATTGCCACATGCGGTCCGCCCCTCTTTATTCTAGCTTCTTGTTGAAAGAATTGTTTGTCTTTTCAGGGGTACATCCAATTTAAACATGCGTTTGTCCTCGCCACCAAACTTTAAATATTCATGACAGAAATTGAATGCTGTGTGGATTTTGACAGACAAATATACATTAACCAAACCAACACACAGTTTTATGCAGGTTTAGTAAATGTTCTACATGAACAAATCAACAGCATCCTCCACGTTGGCTGGTTCTCCTGGGTAAATATGTTGATACCAAGTTGAAATAGCATCTAATTACACTGATAAAATCAGCAAAGTCCTGCTAGCAATTTGAGTACTTTTCTGTAGCAAGAATAAAGTTATAATTGCTCAAGCAGCTCCTGTAGAATTAATGCAGCTGAAGTTTCTTACTGAGATTTTAGGTTGATTGAAGTCTAATAAGTTGGTAATCCACAACTTTCTTTTTCCGTGGGCTGTAATATAACAGACATTTCTCTATGCTACTTGTCAATATGGCATTTCTGCAAAAGATTTGGACAAGCTATAGAAATGCTGACAGATGAGATCATAGCTGAGCAACTTGGATGCCCATTGCTCACACTATGTGAGCAAATGTGAGCAAATGTGAGCAAATGGGCTAACTATCAGCAGGGAATTTGTAATGTGGGTAAGGTGCAAGAAACACTGATGATCAGTCAGCTCATTCGTGCTTAAAGCCAGGAAATATAAACCCATTCAATTTAAACTTCCCACCCATAACTTTTAGTTCCACTTACTGAATGGATGAGGAGGTGTCCGACCGTCTGCCTGTCGTGCCATTGGCTGACGCAGCCTGCAACCTGCTCCAAGAACTGTTCATGATGCTCCAGGATCTCTGGGATCTGATAAAACATCTCGTCCACCAGCAGGGGGTCCACAATGGAGCTGCCGTCTGGTTGTTTCAGAGGACGCATGTAGCCCTGAAGGAAGAAAAGGACAAATTGAGGAGGCAGTTTTAATAATTTGATATGGAGCCAATTTCCAACTTATTTATTTTATATTCGCAACAACGAAAGCCATGTATCCTGCTTCTCACCCATCTGCTACTTTATATTACTCCATCATATAAAGTCCTCCAAAATCACATTTTGTGGTGAATGTCAACATGTCGAAAATGTCTTGTGAGCTCAATGAGTGGGATCCTGATGTGATGACAGGTGTCACGACACGCAGCTAAAGGTTCACAAATCCCCCTGAAAGTGTCTGATCTGAGGCAGCAACAAACAACTCGCCTCAGAGTTAGAACATCAGCACAGCAGGATCTGCAGCATCCCAAATAAACTGTTTGTACCTCTGTTGTCATCTCCATTGTTTTGTTTTCTGGGATCAGTTTTTCTATTTCCCGTCATCATTCTTCCAACACAGCGGCGCTGAGCATGAGCCACAGGGTGCTTTCATTCGGTTTTAACAGATCGATGGGGCTAAATCTGCTGCTTGTTAAACCAGGAGATTGTTACAGTGAGCCCCCATCCGCACATAAACTGACTCATGTCTCCATTTCTTCACATCAGTATGATCTTCACTCAATCTGAATGATTCGGATTGCACAAGATGCAGAATCCACATTAAGATTATGGCAGTTTTACTGACTTAAATGGATTATAGTAGAAAATTTGATCTGAATTCCTTTTAATATTGCTGCCTTTTTCTTGTCTTGCACTTTTATTGATTGTGGGGTCCAATCGGGCTTGAGACAGACAACCTAACTCCAGAAGTGAGACACATGCTGTGAACCAGTAAACATGAGGGAATTTAGGAAATTCAATTTAGGCACAAGTGGACTCAGCCGGATTTGACCTCCAGGCACCACAAACAGAAACTGGACCTTATAGCTTATGACCAAGACGATCTGCAGTTTACTACATTTGAAATGTAGACACGACTGAGACGCTTTCAATGCAGCTTGTGCTTTCATTGTGTGTAACATAAGATCGTTATTTTTTTCATCTCCAGACACTACAATGAAAAAAAACAAGATGAAGTTGTGTGGCCTTCACCTTGGTTGTTATGAATCATGTTCTGAATTATGTAATCTTACATAAGATAGGTTTAGCGCATGCGTATCTTTAACTGTTTAATAAAACTTAAACTGTAGAAGTTTGCTTTACCATTTGATTATTTCTCATATTTGCATCAACATTTCTCTTACACAGATGGCATTATTCTCAAGAAACATGAAAGTGCATGCTGGGCCAGTAATTAGCAATCTGCAACCTACCATCATAATAGATCAAAATAAACTGATAATGTTGAACAAAGTAGTTAAGTACGTGAACAAAATTTTCACGCAAACTTTTTTTTTCAGAGACCACAAAAAGAAAATTTGAGCTGAAAAATCAAAGTAATTCACTTATTAATCCATGTGCTCTCCAGTATTCATTTACACCTCCAAACGAACTGCTTAATGCATGCAACCCAAAAAAGTCCCAAATAAAGAAGGTCCGATTTGAGTCTTGGGCGGCAGTGCCGCAGCTTAGACCGGCACAGCGGTCTAAGCTGGAGCACATCAGAAACCCTCCCTCAAGGATCTGCACTCTGCAGTCTCCGTGGCAACGCATCTTTTTCCCAGTGTCGTCATGGGAACACAGCTGAGGATTATTCACTTTGTGGCCACACACAAACTCAGAAATGCATGAGCAAGAAGAGCGCAGTCAGCGTGCATGTGGGATGTAACGTCCCTACAGAAACAATTCTCACACACACTGCAGGGAGCTTAAACAAACACACACAACAAACAGCGACGGGCTGCTCAACCAAGTGACTGCGATTTATACTCGAGTATGTGTGTGTAACTGCTGAAGCTTTGGGGCAAAGGTCAGTCAGTTGGTAAAGCACAGACAGGTATGAGATGTATGAGGAGAGTCTCTCACTCGCCTTGTACATCTGAGTCGTTGATTTGCTTGTGCATGTCTGCGATGTTTGTGTACGTTCAGAATCGATTTCAGCATTGCTCGAATACAGAAGGCTGTTTACATAATACATTAATAAATCAGAATATTACTGAAAGTCCTTTTATTTCAGAAAAAAAAAGCAGGTTCAAATTGGTGTGTGATAAAATAAGCTTACAAAGCGAATTTAAAAAGATATAATATTAATAATTCTAATATTTATTATTATTATTATTATTATGAACTGATCAGTGATGTAAAGCTGTCTTTGAACTGGATTCAGACACTTTATGGTCTCAGTTCTCTGTAAAACCATCTGAGTGGCACTAGATCGCAAAAATCCTGGAAAGTGTTTTAAATTTAAAAGGCTTTATTTCTCTGGTTTTCCCAGACGTTCTACTGTGCGTGTGTGTGTGTGTGTGTGTGTGTGTGTATGCGTGGGCAGATACTGCTGATGACAGGGAGTTGTGATAAGGTTAGCAGATAATCCTGGCCCAATGAATGACAGTAAGTGGATTACATAACACCTTTGCTACCTACATTTGTTATTCATTGCCTCAGCGCTCTGAGTTTACAAGCCGGTTGGTAGTTTTTGCCTCCTGCGTGTTCAGATAATGTGCGTCTGAGAACACTGCTCACTTATGAGGCGAGAAATATCTGCAGTTGAGTGAGTGTTTGAGTGTGTCACCTGAATAAGAGTGCGTAGAGACTCAACATATGACTGCTCTGTGTCCAGGAGGGTCATCATGACATGCTTTCTCATGTCCTACAAAGAGACAAGGTGAATAAATGAAGATTAGTCATTGCATTCATTTCTTACAAACACAATTAATGCTGATTTATGTAACTGTAACCTTCAACTTAGAATATAAAACACAAGGGAACACAAACAGTGGCATGTAGACACATTTTCCAGCTCATAAGAAACTGATGTTAAAATATTCCTTGATGTAAAATATAACTTTAAAATGTGAGGGCTTTTAGAGACCCAAATATTCACACAACACATCGGCCATATGCGTCAGTGGACTCGATTCCCTGTATTGTATCACCAGATTCTTTCGGTGTGAGCTGTCAACGCAGAAATCAAAAAGGCTGAATAAAATAAAGTTTTGTTTTTGTAACTTGAGCAAATTAATCTTCTTCCTGCCAGATATAAATAAGATGAATAGCTTGATATTTCTTGTAGTCTTCATGGGGGAAAAGTTATAACAAGAATACAGATGCACAGCAAGCACAAAAAAAAAAGCTCTCCAGATTAGAGGTGACAGAAGCCATAAAATGCCCACAAGAAAACCTGACTCAGCTAAACACTCTTGCCGTGACTCAAGGCGATATGTGGATGTGAGCTAATGACCTGCTCCCCAACGTACAGACATCAGGAAGGAAATAAGAACAAAAAGAACGGAAGCTCCAAGGATAAGAAAAAGAAATGCAGGAAGTATGTTGTGAGATTCCCATCCCATCAATTGATATCCATTATTAATTGTAACTGAATAAGAGTCCTGTTGAAAATAATTCTAATGTTTTATTTTGTATTATGAGAAACCTAAGACCTTAAAAATGCAGTGTGTGACATAAATATAAATGAACAACTCCCTGAACACTTTACCACTGACAAACATAATAGTGGCAGCATCATGCTGGAGGAAAACGTCTTGCCAGCAAGAATTAGGAACTTGGTCAGAGTTGATTTTAATATGTACGTTGTTAAACATATGGAAATCCAATAAGAAAACGTGGTAGACCTAAAGCTAAGGCAGAGACTGAGACTCCAACTGGACTTAAAACCAGAGCAACAAAGAAATGGCTTAGCGAATGTTTTCGGTTCAATCTGAATAAATTTGAACTATTCTGCAAAAGCCAGACAGAAATTTGATTACCTAGACCAGGGGTGTCAAACTCCAGACCTCAAGGGCCACTGTTCTGCAGTTTTTAAATGTGTCAGAGGTACAAAACGCTGGAATGAAATGTCTTAATTACCTCCTCCTTGTGTAGATCAGTTCTCCAGAGTCTTGCTAATGACCCAATTATTCTATTCAGGTGTGCTGCAGCAGAGGCTCATCTAAACGTTGCAGGACACCGGCCCTTGAGGACTGGAGTTTGACACCTGTGACCTAGATAAAAATCCAGCCCCATTTTCTATGTTCTACATCAGCTATTAAGAAACGGTGGCTTGTTGGAGGCATGAACTCTGCTGAAGTTTTAAACTGAACACAATTGCAAATATTTGGATGTGGAATATGAAAAGCGCAACCTCAATGAAGTTTAACAGAAAATTTGTGCATGGTGAACGACACCGCAGGGAGTAAGGCTTCGTCATCTTTGCCAGGCAATAAAACGTCTCACACGTTCCTCTTGCTGCGATTTTAATTGCTCAATATGTGGAAGCGTGGCCAGTGCAGACTGAAAGGCTTTGTTCACTTCCTCCGCTGCCATTCCCAGACATCAACCCTACATACGATTCAAAAATAATGCAGACAATCGACATTAATCAATCACAACTCCTTCTATTTGCTAATTAGCCTGGCTGAAATTCAATTGAAGAAATCCAGCTCAATGGCAGAAATCCCAGATGGAGGCGATGAAGAGAGATGAGAATGAAACGAAATTGCGTAGAAAGGCAATGGCCAAACTACAGGAAAACTAAAGGGAACTGTACTTGTATTTCTCAATCACAGATAACATGGAAATGATCCAATCTGCCAATAATCTGCTTTGATGAATATAATTGGATTACTTGAACCATTTAATTTTGTGGCTATTTGACTACAACACGCAGCAACAAGTGAAGTGATTGTGTGTGTGTGTGTGTGTGTGTGTGTGTGTGTGTGTGTGTGTGTGTGTGTGTGTGTGTGTGAAGCGATGGTAGTGAGGGGGCTGGGAGGCTGAGGGATATGAAGAACATGTCAGATGTATAATCTTGGGGGATCTCAGGGGAGGTTCCAAAATATTCTGGTACCAAACAGGAGATAAATATCAGAGGAAGCCACAGGCGGAACCGTGTGGTGCTCGTACGACCACAGTGGCTCTTTCTCCCTCTCCCCGTCTCAGAAGGAGAGGTTGCATAAAAATACTCTGAGGAGGACTTTTTTTTCCCCCCTCTTCGCCTGCTCTGCTCTGCCAGCAGCTCTTTGCCCTATAAATAACCTTAACAATAACTTCCCAGAAAGGGTATGTTTAGTGTTTGGCATCTGGAGAGGTCCCAGGGGCAGTGAGGGGTTCCAAGTGAGGCCGAAAGGTGGTGTTTGGATGGGAGGAATGTGTATCGTTGCGGGTGAGGGGGTAGCGAGTGAGACAATTACTTCTCACAATAGGGAAGAAAGTACTTAACACTTTTTGTTGAAAAGGTTGTGCCCAACTCTCTCCGTTGTCAGATTAATTTCTATTTACCTAAACGTTGCCGTTTCAGTCTGCTCATATGAACACAAACATACAGTGAAGGAAATAACAGCAGGACTAAACAAGGCTCAGGGCGAAGCACGCGATGCAGAGTAATCATCATCATCTCTTTATTTTCCATAATTACCCTGAAAGTGGAGAGTTATTCTGACTGCTTTGTGCTCCAATACCTTCTTACATTATGCAGCAGGACTAACATCAGACCTCTTTGTTACTCTGTGACGGTTCCTACAACTCAATCTGTAACAATCACTTTAAGTGTGGCAAAAAAAAAAAAAAAGGATTTTCTCCATCACAGATATCTTGTTTTATTTTTTCCTTTCTTTTCTGGCTCTCTTAAATGTTTCAGCCTGAGTAAATACTTTAAGCACTCTGATGATCCCCAAGACTTCTGGGAAAATCATGTGTGGACGGGAGAGAAAACTGTGGGACTTCAATGTGCTTTCTGTTAGCTCTAGCATAAAAACTAACACAGCATCTCATAAAAAAAAAAGAACATCACGTGGCGACAAAAACAACTTTACTTCAGGGGACAAACCCATGTCACACAGTGTCAGACTGCCTTCCTAAATCTTATAAAACGTAACAATGGCACACACGCATGCAAAATGCAAACAGATGACATACACTCTGTGCAGGACCACAGCTGCCTCTGTGTGAATTTCTAATTTGAATTAAGCCTCGTTTACGATGATTACAGTGACAAATGCAAATCTCGTTTTCCTCATGGAAGCTAAACTAAAATCAACACCTTAGATTGGTTGCTGTTCATTCAGAGTCAGCAAATAATAAGAGGAATTCACAAGTCCCGCTGTAGGATTTGCAGATCTTTTGTAAGATGTGCTGAGATGATAATGTTCTCTGAATGACCGGACAGGAAGACGAGTGATACAGTACGACAGGTCGAGCTATGAAGAAAGAAAAGAGGGGAACTTCCCTAAAGACAGGAATGTTTTTCTATTTTCCTTTGGTTGTCTTTATTAGATTACACACACACACACACACACACACACACACACCCACACACACCACACACACACACACACACACACACACACACACATCAGAACATGGAGAAATAATGCCAGGAATGTCACTTTTATTTCATGAGCCAGGTTACCATAGCAGCCCCAGCTGAGAGGTTGAACAATCACGAGACGCCAAGTGATTCGCTGTGAAGTTGACAGTAGTTTGGGACGAAAGTCAGCCTACGCTTGGTCCGGTTTCTGTCAAACTTCAGCACAAAAACACTGGAACCACTACAGGAAGACAATCAATGCTCACCTCACGAAGCTACAGAGACAGAAAAAAAAATAGCTCAAAGCAAGGAGACAAAAGAGAATATTTGTGATAGACAATATAATTGGGTGAACATGATTAAATTGTTCACTATTTTAAAATTTCTATTCAACACTGATTCATTTGCGCTTTACTCTGTTCTTGTTGTAAGCACAAAAAAAAACAAGAAAAGATTGTCAGTGAAGCTGTCAGAAAAGGAACAATCAGACCTGATTATTACACCTATAAACTGCAGCGCGTGTGTGAACTTAAAAAGAAATGAATCCAGTTATTAAACAGGAGACAAAAAGTATAATCAAGCTAATAAAATCAGTGTCTTTCGTTCTTCTAGTTTCAACTGACCTCAATAAAGTTTTGGGTTTTTTTGTCCACCCAATATTAAGTGGAGCTGCTTTACTCTTCACATCTCACCAAGCTTAAAAAAATAAAAAGACACAATTAGTAAAATATAAAAGCTTTAGATTTTTCTAACACTGAAATCTGGAGTTTACTTACTAAATTCAAAAGAACTAGGATTACTTTTAGGCCCACCAGCGTCAGGCTCTTTTACACAAAGTCCTATATTTATTCACATATTTAAAAATATTACCTCAAATTGAAGAGAAAAATGGATACGTGTGACTAAATCAGCCTCATCTAAATCAAACACACCCAACAGAACTAATGAGTCATCTTCATTTTAAAAATGAAATCGGAGAGCATTCATTGTGCCAGCGCTGCATGTCTCAGGAATGATGTGGCTTTAAAGATGGAGTCTGTTTGTGTAATTCAATCGCCCCACAAACAGAGGAGGGATAATCATTTTGGCCAGACAAGTCCGTACATCACAGTCTGTTCGTCTGAGAGGGGATTCACATCCACAAGTAAAGCCGTAAAACATTGCAGGTTGGATTTTCCTTTCCTCCAATACGTCCACAGTGTCTAACATCAAGCTTATTCAGCAGTCTGACTGTGTGTCTGTGTATTAGAACATCATGTTCTCCTACGGTTACGCATGTCCTCTTATGAGCTTTAGTGATGATGTGGACACAGAGGACGAAAAAAAAAAAGAAAAGAAAGAAATTATCCGAAATATTCCCGGCAAAAGAGAACGTAGGAACAATGCATGACAAACACAGGAAAATAATCTCAGACAGCTTTCACAAATTAAACCAGAAAATCCACATGCGCATCGCAAAAAGACTTTTTTTGCTGCCTGTCAATAAATCAGACTAAACTCATACGGTGGTTACTTTATAATTTTACTTCGAACTCAAAAGTTACCATGCAGTTCTTTAGTATTTGGTATAATTGCCTTCAAATTGCATGACTTGGGTTTAATATTTTGCAGATCCTTTCACAACCTTCTTCCATTGTAAATGACCTGCATTTATATGCTTTGTCAAGTCAAAAGACTCCAGTCACACACTAAACATTAAGGATGGATGAGACTTTGAGAAGCTCCACCATTTTCTTCCTGATATCTTAGTTGATTTCTTTTGTGTTTTCCAAGATGCCAAATAGGAAAGGAGTGTATTTGAGGTGTTTCGTTGAAATACATGCAGAGGTGTGCCTCCCTTGTACTCAGCTATACAGCACGGCGACAAAGCCACCATCACCTGGTCTTTCTCAAAATGTTTGAGGGCACAGTAAGAATTGAAGAAAACAACATGTAAAATATATCTTTCAAATGAAAATATCCCATCCACCCAGGGAAAAACGTCTGATTCAAATTCAGACAGTGAAGGAAAAAAGGTGCATCTTTTATGCAATGCATCTAAACATTTAGCTTGTTAGATTGTTGCTTTTACACAACAATTGACAAATGTGTTTTCTTTTACTGTGTGCAAATGTTTAATCCTGTAGGACAGCTGCAGTCTATGATGGTTTGCAATAATCTGCATAAAACAGAATAATAATTGAAAAAAAAAAAAACACCAAATGAGCTTTTCTTTTATGAAAAATAAAATCCATTCTTCCCCACTAGATTCCCTTGTATAATGAATGAGCAGCTATACTAAAATGTAAAAGCCCTGAAGCTCCTTGGACTTTTTTGTGAGCATCACCGCTGTAACCAGTTGTGTCTCATCAAATGCCAACTGCATTTTATCTCTCCAAAAACAGCTTAAAACGTACAAGGTTATAATGAAAATGTGTTTCATTTGTCCGGCTCTTAGTTTCCAAACTCAATAAAATACTTAAATGGAGGAGCAGGTGTTCAAGCACCGAACCAATTCAGAGTGACAGAGTTCAAAATGGTGACAGTCATACGGCATAAAAGTCACCAAACTATGTCTAATGGTATAACATAGGAGAGGAGGTTTCCATGTCTGTGCTCATAAAATAAGAATCTCCAGATAATATACAGTACCTCTTTAAGTAAAGCTTGACAAAATATCCAAAAGCACTATTATGAGTTGCTTTGCAATGTTTTTTCTGCTCTTTTCCTGGAAAAATCTCTGTGAGAGAAAAGTATGGATTTAATCCTTTTGCAATTTTACAACTTAAATGCAACATATTCTTTCAACAAATCAATCAGTTCCTGCAGCCGCACTGCCTGCAGTCTTCAGTGGCGATGTGGCCCTAATGCACATGGGAGAGCAAGCTTGATTCTGTCATGATACAGCCGACGACGCTAAATATTTGGTGACTGTCTGTTCTGCTGTACATCTCTTGTCCCAGGACCAAAAACACAGCTGTGGCAGAGGATCACGCTGCAAACACTCCATAATCAACAAACCTCACATTAAAGCGGGAGGAACTGTCAGAAGCCTCCTTCTAGGAATACAGACTTTGACTAAAGTTATTTCACCAAAAGCTTCAGTGATTAAAATTCGGCTCCGTCCTCCTGTCACTGCTCTCGTCACTCCATCTCCCACCTCCGCCTTCGGCCTCTCCTTTATCCTCCCCTTCTTGGCTACTGTATCCCTTGGCAACAGCTTGGCGAAAGCAGCAACAGGCAGCCTCTTAGTTCAACGTGAAACACTTCAACCACGGCTTTCTCTGTTTCTCTCCGTTAAAAATGCTGCACCAGTACAGGCCATTTACCATGTAGCACCGCTCTGCCTCTGAAAAACTCAGACCTGGACTGGAAGCATCTGAAAGTTAGAATCCTAATCTATAACTCCATCTTCAGTTTCTGACTTGGAGACTTAAGCTGGTAAAATTTATGTACCTCCTATTTGTACCACTAAACACTAATATGAACACAAACTACACATCAAGCTCAAGCTAACCATAAATCCTGCAGCAACTTTGTATCCCTTAAGCTCTTAATTAACTACGGCAAAATAAAATAGCATAATGTAGTGAACTGTCATATCACTTATGACAAAATTAAGAACTCATCTTTCAGTCTTTACACAAAATGTTTTGTGTTTTGTGGAAGAAGCTTTTAATTGCTGGATTTTTCAAGGTTATCTTAAAACGCATGCCTCAGATTTTGCCACTCTTATTCCAAATTTACACCCGACTCTTTTGTACGTTAATTCTCCGTAATTCTCTGCAAATATTCTGGCAATTTGATAGGATATTAACGTGCTGGAAGAGGCATCCAATAAGTGAAAGGAAGTTGGTTTTTTGGGGGGTTTTTTTAAGTTAAGAACTGTGCAAAACAAAGAGAGTTTGCTTTTACATAAGAAATCTTGAGCCACACAAAAACTGCACAACATCTCCCACTTATTATTGCCAATATCAGATAATATTGACGACAAAGGACATACGTACATATGAACGTTAAGCCCTGAACTATTCATACCGTCGTAGGATTTCGGTTTAAAGAAATCTTTCACTTTCACCATCGTGGGTTTTTTTTTTTCTGATCAATTTCTTATTAATAGATACGTTTTTGTACTGTTTAATTATCTTTTTAAGCAGTGGCACTCTCATCTAATACAAAACAAACTTAAAGATTGGATTAAAAATATTTTAAATGGAAAAATATCACGGAATTAATGAGTTCTTGAGAGAAAAAAAAATATATGAGGATTTATCTCATGCAGTACCAATCAGTACAATGTTTAAAAGTGTTGGCAACCCCCTAATTAATATAGTAATTTGGCTTCCTCATGCAAACAAACACACAAACAATATTGCAACAGCATTTTTTCTATCTCACTCTCATTCTGACTGTAGCATGATGAGCCATGGTTAAGACAAGAAAATCTTGACTATAATTATATTAGTGATGCAGTTTGTTCCTTTTCCCACACAAATCAACCCTGATGTAAAAAAGAAAAAGCCTTTTGTGAGCGTTGGCTAAAAAACTCCAAACATCTATGAAGCACCATGGAAAGACCAACTGTAAGACAACTGAGAGAGGGCTCTGTGTTTAGGTGCTGGAGATTATCATCTGATTTACTCAGCTCTAATCATATAAAGGACAGGCATGAGGAAAAGAGACAGAACTCCCAAAGAGACACACATTAGCCAGTCGAGACAAGGATGAAAAGAAAACAGGGGAACTGAAAATGAGTGTCGATAGGAAAAGAAAAGCAAAAGAGAGGAGAAACGGGACCTGATGGGAGGAGAATGCCGGATGGAGTACAATCTAAATTGAACTGGACAGGCAGGTGATGGTGTCCCAGATAACCAGAGGAGGATGTCACAGACAAGAAAGAAAAAAAAAAAAAGAAAGAAAGAAAACATCCCAATGGGCGATCTGGTTTACCTCTCCACCAGGGGTCCAGGAGCAAAGTCCGTTTCCATTCAAACTCCCACCTGAGCTCCCACTGCTGCCGTTTCTGAACAGATCCGCTGCATCTCTGTCCACCATTTCTTCTCCTCCTCCTCCACCTTCTCCTCCTCCACCTCCTTCGTCTCCTGTGTTCTCCCCGCTCTCGTTCATTTCTTCCAGAGCGATGCTGAACTGGGCTAGGGTCCGAACCATCTGCAGCATACGGACAACTCTGTGTGCCCGAACGCACCCTCTGCTTGGCACATAGACTTTAAAACAAACTCGAGGCACTGAGGTTTTGATCTAACTGTTTATGCACACAGCTCCAGCCATTATATGTAGAAAAGAAGGTGAAATGAAATATAAGACACCTGAGCGTTCAAGGAACTAACGCCTCTCCTCGTACTTACAGCTCACCATGCCCTGTTTGGGTTTTCTCTTCTCGAAAGCAATTACGGTCTTATAATTCAGTCCTCCAGGGAAGCATTCTCTCTATATACTGTCCACTCTTCCATAAATGAAGTCTCGAGTCTTCAGTGAGCCCCAAACTCTGGGTTTGTTCTGCAGCAGGTACGCTCAGCCGCGCAGCTCTTCAAATCATGTATCCTGTGCCACACACACATCCCGAATGCCAGGCGAAAGAGCGCACTTCAGCATGTCTGATCTGCTTCTACCGCATGGGTGATGTAAGCAGAGTCGGAGCGCACGTCGAGGTGTCTGTGTGCGTGTGTGTGTGTGTGTGCGTGTGTGTTACGGGCGAGACGCCCAGCATGTGTGTGGGTGTGAGCGAGTGTGTCACAGCCCTCCCTCAGGGTGTGTGGATAATAGGAGGCAGCAAGCAGGGCAGACGCTCGCAGCGCTTAGATCCGCTTCACACCAGCCAGACTCGACCAATCATCAGAAACGCAATGGATCTGCTGAGTTAGGAAAGGGATAAAGAACTGAAAGGTGAGAGGCAGCCTGAGAAATCCTTCCCTAATGCTCTTATAGCTCACAAACAAAAACAAAAAAATATTGTCTCAGGATCTTTTTCTTCAACCTCAGTGAAATTTTCAACTTACCAAAAAAAAAAAAATGATTCATTATAATACATCAGTTTCTTTTTCTTTCATGCAGTTTGAGTTAGTGCAAGTGACTCTGAACTCAAAATAACTTCAGTTTTAAATCTAAATCCAGCATACAAAGGTTTATATAAAGGTTTATATTCACTATATACATGATTTCTCATCATATTTAATTTGTATCAAACAAATATCACAAAAAGTAGACAAATTAGTAGAATAGGATTATCCTAAGATAAAGTTATATTAAGAAATATTTGATGCTCATGTCTACTCTACAATCTGGTAATATTGCTTTGCCTCTTTTCCTGTCTCCTATTTGCTTCACCCACCAAGACCTTGAAACTAAATAATAGATAACACCTCACAATAACCACGTATGGACATTTGGGATGCAGTATTTTTTGGGTATTATATGTCAAGTGTCTTGAGCTAAAACTTTAGACGCTAATGTACTTTTCAGACTGTTGGATGAAATGTGATCACTTTAGATGTCTCCGTCTAAAACCGATGATGGTGTCTGAGATGCTAAAGGCCATACAAGCCGGAAGCACAGATGAGAGAGAAAGGAGGGAGGAAAATATCGATTTAGAGCCCACATAGTCATCGCAAAATGAGCCAAAAATATTGCCATTTCATGATCTGGTCGCACTGTGGAGCCCTAGAAAAAAAAACACAAGTTGAATTTATCAACATTTGGTCTTTAAGTTCGGAGTCACTTAAAAATAACAACAAATGCTAAGTTTTCTGTTGCGCGTCAAGCGACTTTGACATGAAAACGGACTCTTTCCTCCAGCTGGGATTAGGCAGTGACTGAACAAAAGGTCATTGGGGGGACATTTAAAGGTCAAGTTCATCACAGGAAACACAGCCTTTAATCCCTGTCGCCATGGGAACATCAGAGCAGCTTTCAAGGTCTGGTGACAATCTTTCTGTACTAATAATCTGGCCCAAAGTTAAGTTTTAGCTCATGACTAAGAAAGTCTGAACAAAACTACACATGACGTTAAGTAATGGTAACCAGCATGATTATTCCCAATCAATGTATGAGTATACCCATAAATCTTTCTTTCCTCATGTCAGATTCTTCTGTTATTTTCTGTATTGCAGTAGTGTAAAAATAAAGTGTTAGAATCCAGAATGTACTGAAGTACAACATTTCACAAGCTCCCTAATTAACATAACTAAGTCTGCTGGGTATTTGTTCACCAGTACAAATATGATTTCTCTTTTATTTATATCTATCCCCAAACGTTTCAATGGGCCTTAAAGCAGTGAATATGCGTAATAGTTTATGAGGGAAGGAACAGAAGGAAGTTTATAATCCTTAAAAGAGCCAATTTTTAATACCACTGTTTTCCAGTTAAGAGGTCAGTTGATCCCCAATCAGCATTTTTTAGTAGGGGTGGTCGCTGCAACATGACATTGCCAGTTGCAATTTGTTGCCCCTGCAGGACTAGATTGGGTTTTTTTTGCCGCCATGGAAACATCTCGAGTGGGATCTCCCTGCCGTGTTAGGAAGCTGGACCTTTGCAAAGTTCAAAAGTGCAAGTTTGCGGTGCGAGTGGAGCAGGTGGACTTTGCATTTTGGCTCTTTAAGACTTTCTCTTTCAAATCATCATTAGTGAAGGCAATAATTTGGGTTAACAATTTCCCTGCGTTTTCGAGGGCAGCTGCTGGATCATCCAGCTCTGAGAAAATGAAATTAGTTTGTGTCCACTTCAATGCTTTTTTTTTTTGTCCGGTAACCATGAGAAACTTTGAAGACATTTTGGGAACATCTTTGAGATTTTGCTGCATCCAAAAATTGCACAAACAGGACATCCTCATATGTGTCCTCTGAGTCACATGTCAGCATCAGCGTTATCTTGCTCCCATAGCAACTCATAAGCACTTCCTGTTTAGCTTAGGACTAATGTAGTTGCTGGGTCACAAAGGATGGAGGGGGGAAAGAGGTGTGCATGTGAGCACGTGTGTGAGAGAGTGCGGATAAACTCAGATGAAGAAAGGGAACACAGTCTGTGCTGCGGGCTCGTGGCAAGCTGACCCAGATTTCCCTGAGGTGTGTATTCCCTTTCTTTCTCTTTCTCACACACACACATCTTTCACGCAGACTGTAACTACATGGCTGAACGAAGATCACTGCATCCTCTTCAAGAAGCGAACAGGATGTTCTAATTACTTTCAGGTGCATGCTGGAGGACGAGGGCGAGGAGGGGGATCTACCACAACAAAAAAGCCAGACGAGTTAGAGGCGCTCAGTTTGTTTTCGATTAACACATTCGCAAGAAATAAATCCAATAAGGAAAAGGCGCTGAGGAATAACAAACCTCCAGAGAGACCACAGATTCCGTCTCCACCCTGTGTGGAAATCTGTGTCCTTATCGCGTCAGTCGGTGCTGCCCAAGCCCCTGACCCGCCGCCGTCGCCCCCATAAAACGCCGTCGTTCTGAGGGTAACCATCAATAAGCATGTGACAAAAATGCGGCACCTGTCAGCAGACACGCGGGTCCCACATTTGTGGGTGTGCGAGTGTGAGACGCTGAGTGTTACCTCGGGCGAGGTCAACGGAGGGTTGTCCAAACAGATCAAAACAGATTTTTCATCCCACACCTGTGCAGGCTTACAGCTTGAACCATGTGAGTGTGTTGGTGTGTCGGCGGCCCCGTTTGCTCCCGATGTTGATGTTGGGAGCAGAAATGCTTGGGCAAGGATTTCCTCATTCCATATAAAAGAATTAAAAAAAACATCTTTCCCATCTCTGCCTACCATTATATACCCACATTATCACAGCAACAGTTGTCTTGTGTGAGATTTTGGTGCATGTCCTTAGTGCTGGTTGCATGCGCTAAAGTATTTTTGCAGGAAGACTGATGATCACTACTATTCCATTAAGTTTGAATTAAGTCTCCTGTTACGGAAGACAAAATACTAAACTGTACATGAAAGCAGACATGACTGCATATCGAATGTAACAATTATATTTTTGAATTAATGATGTTACAACCTTGAAAAATTGTTGAACTTCCCTAGAGAATATTTTAACCACCACCTGAATAAAGTGCCAGAGAATAATAGTAGGACTAACTTCAGCCTTGATCTGTTTAAAATCTTTCCTTAATATGAAAAATACACACAAGCACAAGAGGGCAGCATTCATAAGAAGAACAAATCTTTACTAATTGACTATGTTTTCTATTCTTTAGTATGACCGCCAGCTGCTGCGACAAATTGAGGTATATTTAAAGATTAAAGTCATCTAGAATAAAAAAAAGGAACCAGCATGGACCAAAGGGAAACATTTTGTCAGGTCTCCATTTGAAAACAATGTTAATGTAAAACACAAAGTCAGCAAATCGCTGACTGTGGGAAAACGGGATTAAAATGATGGCGGCCAGTATAAAACCAGAGCTTCCCCAGTTACAGAAACCATAGTTTATCTCTGCACGTTACAGAGAATTCACAGGTAACAAGATCTCCCTGCGCTCTAAATACGCCCTTATGGGACGGCATGCATCAGAGTGTGTATACGGCGGAGAGAGATGTGGTGAAAAGAGCCTTTTGTCCCTGAGAGGTGAGGCTTAAACAAGGACAGCACTGGCCACAGGACTCAGACACTCATATGCAAACACACAGGCAGACAGGAGCAAGGACTCTCCCTTGCTCCTGTCCAAACATCTGATATTATGTCTTAATGAAGCAAAAGAGCAGAATGACACTAAAGCAGCAATTTATCTGCTTAGTTTCTAGTTGCATTTGTAATGGAAAAATATCTTCCTTTTGCAGAATTTTTCATTTAATAATTGAGAAAATATTCAGAAAAATAAAAGTCCTCTAAAAAATGTTACGCTTGCTGTTTGGGGAAGAAAAAAAAACTATCTACCAAACAGTATTTAAGTGAATTTGTGTGTAATTGTATCACTTTATGAAAACGTGTACTTTTTTAACAAGCATAAGAATAACATATCAAATCATATGCAGATGAAATTACTAAAAACTGATCTTGCTAAAGGAGGAGTCTCCCATTTCTCAAAAGAAATACTTTAACCATGTCCTTAAATCAGGTTTTGGGGGAGTGATGGAACTAATCCTTGAAAATAGAAATATTCAGCCTGACGGTGAACATTTCTATTTTATCACAAAAAGGATGCTCCTATCCCATTAACAGTAAATCAATATCTTATTACATTATTACATAAACATAAAATTAAACATCCATTTAAATCCATCAAAAATGGTCAAAGTATTTTCAGACCAAACACCATATGTAAATAAAAAAAAAAGATTTATCAAGTTGGTTTTAAATCAAAATAAGCAAGTTTACAGTTTTTTGTCTTGCTCTAATACGGGTGGAAAGATCCCGATAAAGCTCCTCGGAACAGAACAGCGTTGCTGCGATAACACCAGGAGGAGCCTTTGATCCACTCTGCAGCATCTTCGTCTTCAGTTTCAAGGTTTACAGCAAGCTGTAATCTGACATCCCTTCCACTTCCTGTCCGGCACCCCGTCCCACAGTGCAGCAGGCTCCAGCGATAGCCATCAGCCACACAAAGACGTTTTAACCCCAACACCATCCGGAAATACCTTCTGTGCATCTGTCTTTCCCACCCAGTTTGTCATTTCTGATGCCCTCTGCCCTCTCTATTTCCTTTCTCTTCAAATTTACAAGAACGTCCCTCCTGCCTGTCACGGTCCCTCCCACACAGCAAGATCTCTATTCTGCGTATCGCGAGTTATTTTCGAAAATCCAAGTGGTGCAAAATGTTTTGAAAGGCGCCATCGGCTGAATTTCTCATCAGTGGCTCCTCAACAGCGCTCTGGCATGTCCTCACGCAGGGACAACGATCTTTATTCGAAACTAAAACAGAGAGATAAGAAGGCGATAAGATGAAGTAGGAGGAGATGCTGATTCAGGAGTTATCACTCCAGCCTGAACATATGTGTGATGTTTTTTTTACAAAAGTGTACTTTATTTGTAATTGCTTTCTTTTCTCTCATCATGCTTTACTTTCCACTTTCTTTCTTTTTTTTTTTACCCCTTCCTCACCCATTTCCCTCCGTTTCTCCATCATTATCCTACTTTCCACAACATTCCTGACCCCTTGCTTCCTGTAATCCCTGTGTATCCAGCAAAGAGCTTCTTTCTCTTGTGTCATTAAACATGCAAACATTGTGTTATTAAAAAAGAAGCTAAAACTTAGCTCCAGCAATAAGACAGAGTGGGAGGCGGCCTGTGACAAATCAAAGTAAGATGAAGTGAGAAGATGCCTCAGAGGACAGGAAGAATCAGAAGAGAGAGTGATGAGGGTCTTTTCTTTTGTTTAATCCAGAGGAAAATATTTAAAAGCGATGTAAACAGAGACACCTCACTGTCAGAACAAACAACAAATGAGATGGAGGTTTTCCAGCCTGTCCAGTCGAACCTTACACTGCGTGATGGTTTGAATCTTGTGAGATATGACACTGAGGAAAGAATGTTAGATGCAGAATTTGATAAAGTCCCCACTAAAAAAAAACCTTCAGTCACATTATTTTTAAAACCTTGGCGCTATCAAGAAGGCCAAGTTGTTTTCCAGCAGTTATTTCAAAATTGTAACATCATGTTTGTTTGCATCAAGTTGTTTGCATGTGGAAGCACACTTTGAGATGTTATGAAATAAAACGGATGAGGAAAACGGGGACTGCAGTTTTCACTCCTCAGTTTTGCGCAGCTTGTAAATATTTGATGACAAACAAAGGAGCAGAAAGCAGTGAGTGAAACTTATCCTTGCATGCACTTCCTGAGGTAAAAGTGTAAATTTCGGCCACTTTTAGGAGTAAGCATTTTAGAATTACCATAAAATAAGTCAACTAAAGAAGCTGATTGTCAGTACAAATGTCATCAAATGACATTTTTTACCATTTGGATATTAGCTTATGAAAGTTGTTTGGAACTATTCCAGCAGCCATTAGCTTCATACAAAGTCAAAATAAAATACATTTTCATTTCAGATAAACTATGATATCTTTCTGAAAACCTTCAAAACAAAAGCTTTTAGATCACTAAAATGCTTGGAGCCTTAAATAACACAGCCTTAAATGTTGGGCAAAAACTTTGCATCTCAATTTTTAGCTGTTCTTGAAAGAATCCACTCAGCTGATCAACGAAATCCGTTTTGTGAAGATCTGTACAAATAGCACATAACTTTAACCTTAAAGAAATTAACTTGCACACAAGAAGGGTAAACCAGATCCCAGACGGATGCTCTTAATTCAGCAACATAGAAAAGATTAGGTCCTGGCAGATTAAGATGTGATTGATATGAGAGAGTTACTTCTCATGTTGGCATGCACAAAAATGTAAATTTTACAAATACAGATGCTGCTGTACTTGGTGCAAAAAGGAGTTAGTTTACATGCTTCCCTTTAAAACGCAAGAAAATGTAACCACAGTAGAGATTTTTTTTCAAAGAATAAAAGACAAACAAAATCTGTGCAATGGACATCTCCTACAGGCGGGTCAGCAACTCCAGTTACCACAGAAACAGACAAATGGTACAAAAAGCATGAATGAGACAGCAAACAGCAAAAAAAAAAAAAAAGAAAAAAAAAGACCCCTGTTATTATTATACTCACCCAAACAATATAATATAATAATACTGCAGTAACACACTAAATAGACAGTGCAGCTGCATCACAAATCACCAAGGAACATGTGCCACATTGTGAAGTTCCAATAACTTGTCTGACACAAGCAAAAGATACAGTAAGTGAATGGAAACGGATACGTGGCAGAAGTCTTTGTGAAGGATGTAGGTCATGAAAGAGGACCCATTATACTTCCTTGAACACGCTAAAGGATAAGAACTACGGGAAACACAAAACAAGGTCATTGCATATTTTTTGTTGTTTTTTTTCCCTTTTTTCCACATAAATCCTTCTTTAAATAATGAGATTCAACTTCTTCAGCTCTTCAGATGTGCAATTATATAACCATGCATCTTTGAAAAGCAGAAAAAGAGCCTGCTGCACAACCAACCAGAATGTAGCAACAACTTGGGTTGCTTTGTGAGGGGCTACAATGGCTTCAATGGGGTTGCTAGGTAACGGTGCAGCGTTCGTCGATTGCGACTTAATAATCACAATCGTAATCAAGCAATAAGTTAGAAAACATTAAAAAAAAAAACAAAAAAAAAACGTCTCACTGTTTTTGAGATCAACTTCGAATTGTTGATCCTAATTGCACATCTGTCTGAGCACTTGGACTTTTTTTTTGGACTATCAGCAGAAAAAACCCCAGATAGAAGTACAAAAACACATTAAAAGCAAATTTTGCATAATAGATCTTCTTTGATTAATGTAGTGGCAACATGTGACAAATAAAGTCAGAAGAACAAGAAGTTAAATATGAGTCAGTGAGGCTTTGAAAACAAGTGCATATAATATACAAGATAACAGGTAGATTCATCCGGACTGATATGTAAGTCAGAACAGCCGTTTCCCTGACATAAAAAACTACTCTGTGCTGTCAAAATAACCTCAGAAGTCTGATAAAAACAACAAAAAGTGATCTGTCATTTAATATCCAAAGTAACAATTTGAATAAGGAATCAAAGTCAACCAAAAAAAAAAAAATCCTTGGTGGATGTAAATTGGCTCCATAAAGTCCATCATTACTTAAACAAAACAAATAATCCCAGTTTGTCCCATATAACAGCATAAAGAAAAAAAACATCATTATTATTTCCTACAGGACAAGATAAGAATAATACTGATAGTGAAACTGTTGCTCAATTCGCAGCTTTTGTAGATCTTGTCCAGGTTAGTTTTGCTTTACTTTGATGCCTAATAATATCAAGTACCTCAGAATGTTTGGTTAAGATTAGAAAAATGTTTCAGTTTTTCAAAAACATCCCAATATTGATCACTGATTGCAGTAGAGAAGAAGACTATTTTATTTCTTAAAGGCTTTCAGTAAAAATAAAAAAAATGATTTGGTAGGTATTGAGGAAACCAGCAACAATAAAACTCCTTGCTAAAGTAATAACCTGTGCTTTGGCTTATTCTTTAACAGCAGCAATTGTGTAAACAAGCACTTAGATTCTGCATCAGCTTGTGGAAGAGTGCAGTCAAACTTCAGAGCCCATTGTCTATGTGAACAGAGGAGGATCTTCATACCAAAGAAGATTGCCCCCCTCCCATATTTAAGTTATTTTCCCAGTGGGACGAAACTAAAAAAGGGAAACATGTTCTGTATCTCGACTACCAACACACACACACACACACACACACACACACACGCACGCACGCATGCACACACACCGGATACTCCCAGGAAAAAGAAGCTGTTTATAACCAAGCTTGAAACATTCCAAACACAAACACGCAGAAACTGGACATAATCCACAGGGGGTGCTCCGAGTCACCTTACCTGTACACATTAACTACTGCCTTGTTAAAATATTCACCAAATGTGTCACACTCCACTTTCTAACTCCTCCTCAACTCACTGTGGGGTCCAGAACAAAAATACGCATTACATCACACTGATGCAGAAGAAACCTTTCCAATGAAGCCTTCACTTCAGACCTGTAAACAAAAAGTCATCTTTTTTTACTCGAACTTTGGAGATAAACTGTAATCAAAAGGCTTAAATCTCACATTTAATTTAACTTGTACCTTACAAACAGTTTATGTTGCTCATATACAACTTGCGTGTTGCTGGGAAGGTTTTGTATTGCTCTCTATTCCCAGTTATTGCTCGTTATGTTAAAAACACATTTTCTTTACCGACATTAAATCCGACCGAAAATGTTGCTATTCTGGATCAGTAGGAATACCAAAATTAATTAAATGTCAGAATAAGGAGAGAAAACATTGAAAGAAATTTTATAATTACGTTCATCCCACTTCGATATTTTAGCTAAATTTCTCTAATATTTGATAGAATTACCTTTGACTTTGGTGAAATGTTTTTGGTTCCCTTCCACCAGTTTCTCAGATAGTTTGCTGCAGCAAACTATCTGAAGACAGATTTTGTGACATTTTAAAACAACCACAGCTCCCAGTAATCCTCATGATGATAGATGTGACGTATCAGACTCATGTTGACATATTTGTTTTCAGTAAACAACTGATTTTTTCTACCACTTTTACGTCACTGGTTGTCAAGAAGGATATGAAAAGTCACTCGCAGAAGACGTACTGGTTTCCAGCTTTATCAGCTAAGAAGCAACCAACAATGGCAGACAAAATTGGCACAAAAATGATTGTTACTGTGAGAAAAAGTGTCCTTACAACTGTGTTTAAACTTGTGTGTCAACGGCTAAAAAAGCAAAAGGTCAAATATAAAATTAAAATGATGCCAAATCACTTCAAACACAAAATGTCAAGTTCACATCAGGCTTCTGGTGTTGCTCAGTCAGTCTCATGCTTCATCGTCAATGGGACACATTTCAGAAATGTATATTTAGGCGGCTCATGTGTTTAAACTCAGTTGGTATCAATGGTGGTCATTTAGTTAATGAATAAGGCTGAGCAAAGGCTGAGGAGGAAAGAATGCATTTAATGTCGGCGAAAGCACTTCCCAAAAAACTTAAGTGTTCAGACGGCATCTGATAAGAGAGAGAGAGAGAGAGACTGATTCCGGCTGGAAAGTATGAGAATGGAAGAGAAGGGTTTACATGAGAAACACAAAGGGATGAATGAGTGAAAGTGAACGCTTGTAGACCAAAATGAACTTCAGGATGGCATTGGTTTAAGAAAGGGGTGGTGGAAAGAGAAGAACGGAAGATCCCCCTTTTCAACCTTGTCCCATTCTCTCTTGCTCTCTCCTTATATGGCGGTGTTACGTGTGTGTGCCTCTCAGCGTTAATGTGTGTTATACGGGCTCCGTCCCAGCGTTGCTCTCAAACTGAGCGATTAGATCAGCAAACAATTGCTGACCAAATTCAAACCAAAGCTGCTCTCCATATCACTGCTGCAAGCATATCGGATAACAAAAAAAAAAAAAAAACACATGGTTAAAATGTCTTACTTTTTAATCAAGGCGAGCAAATCTAGATTACAATTTTAGGATTGTAGCTAAATATAACCCAATAAAGTTCAATAAAATATGCCCGTGGCCCAGGGCACACACTGGAAAGTAAAAATACAAAAACTATGGGAAGTTACATCATAGCCAGTCTGTTTAAGGGACAGATAAATCATTCAACTGAACTCAACTCAAAACTCCTCTCGCTTCGTCTTCTCCTCCCTTATATTTTCATTTCAACCCCTCCCTGCTCCATACTTCCCAGAATGTTGTAGTCTGAGCCCAAAATGCAGGACTGGAATGCAGGAATCCAGGTAGCATGTCTGCATAAACACATCCGCAAACAATGCATCCATCCACACATACTGCACAAAAAGGAATGCGTCTGCATGCGTAACCCCGGGCCCAGACATAAAACCGGAGCAAGCAAGGTGATCGATGTTACTTTGGAGTAGAAGATTTCCATAAGTGGGAACAAAAACAGGGAGACTCACAGCTGGAAATACACTGCACAATTTTTATGATCCTGTATGCTTTTATTTCTCTCTAAGCAACTCTTGCAAACTTCTTGCTCCTTCACCATAAATCAGAAAAACTTTCTTCCACTCAAAGAGGTTCAGGTGCTCCAGGCACAGAGGCACACTGGAGCAAGGATGAACGTGTCCTCACATAGAAATCAATCCAGCAGGTGCTATGGGCAACAGAAGAGTTCAGAAACATGTCTCTGGACATTCTTCACATTTCTGAAAAGTAGGAGTCTAAAACCACAACTAACTCTGAAAAAACCTCATCCCCAAAATCCCACTTGCTCGTCTTTATGCCTGTTACTTCTGATATTACTTTGAAATCACCCATTATGATTTTACAATCTGCACCTCAGTTGGTCAACAGGAACACTATTAGTTGTGCACTCCATTAATACGCATTTACAGAAAAGAAAGCTGTTGTATAAAAAGGTATTAAAAACCTCATTCGGAGATTGCTATAAGACAAGTTTTCATTTACACAGAAGCACAGAGAATGCTGCTTTTAATCCACAAGAACTGTAAATATGGAGAATGAGACGGGAGCGTGAAGCCTCCACATGAGGCGAGCAGAAAACAACAACAGAACCTCATCAAATGTTCTGCATTACAATCACAAAAATAGAATCCCCCCGATGCTGCTATATATGATGCATATGACATTCTTGGGGTCATAGGTCAAGTTACAGGTTGTGGAAAATGCACAAAAAAATTGGCACGAATGCCGGAGGGCGAAGGTTTCCCACTGGAATCCATTCACAAAACAGCAAAGAAAGAAATGTGTTTATGGTGGCCTAAATATTGTTTTAGTGCAATGTGGAAAAAAAGGATGAAAATCTTTTCCCGTTTAGAAAAAAATTGTTCCTGTGCGGATGATACCAAACCATCCTGAGGACGTTGACCCAACTGTGAAACATTGTGGTGGCGGCATCATCCTGTGGGGCTGATTTCTCTAACTGTGAAGCTGCTCAGAGGTAATGGAAAAATGCATGGAGTAAAATCATTTTATTCTTTAAATCGCCATCAAGTAATTAACGCAGTGACATTTTGTCCTTTTCTAATCATCTCTAATGATTTAGGCACAAGAATGTCATACTTATTTCTGCTCTGAAAAAAAAAAAGCCATTTATTTTTATTTGGCCATTTAAGATCCTTTCAGTTCATAAGTTTATTTTGGATTCAGACGTGTGGTAAATTGCTTAATTTCTCAGATTACCTGACTGACGTCAGTAATTCAACCCTGAAGTCACTTTTTAAAATAAAACTCCTAAGCAGTGATAAAGTAAATCACTATCATTTCTTTCCAAACACCACATGCATGCTCTGCTTACTGTCATGCAGTCTCTCTCCATCTTACTGTCCTTTTCCCTTCCCTCCCCATCGCGTCATTCCCATCTCACATGGAGAGCGACGGACAGAAAGGGGGACAGTAAGGGGGACAGTAAGGGAGGAAAGAAAAGTTTGTTTTTCCAGAGGGGACAACATTCCCAGGCTTGCACCATTCCTTTCTCTATTATTAGAGCGCACACACACACATACACACACACACACACACACACACACACGCATATCCAACGTAAACAACAGCTCTTCACTCAATCACTGGTATTACTACGGGATCTTAAACCAGATCTCCCAATGCACAGAGCAGATAATAATTATTTTTAATTCATTAAAAACCAGAGATGGGAAGAAAAATCCGCTGACGACCCAGAATCGGACATTGTTATGGTTGCCTGGTCCAGATCGGTGATCCACCAGATAAAGCTAGGAAGTCCTGAAGGCCCATTATGGTTTGAGACTCAGCACAAAAGGAGTTGCAACTGCTGATCCGAATTTTCTCTCATGAAACAGTTTGTCAAACGAACTGGACCTTTTGAATGACGTCGTCTCCTACTTGGTGATGCTTTGAGTACAAATAACGGCAACTTGTTCTTCACGCCAGGGCAATCTGGGGAATCTGGTACTTTTTGTCTCCTGCACTGCTATTTTCTTCTAACAATATTTCCTGCAAAACAAACATGCATTTACCCGCCATACATTTTGATTTGGATGCATTTCTTTCAGCATTATTGCCTCATCCTCACTCGCCAAAACCATTTCTCCCAGCGATCTCACTGCGCTGTATTTGATTTTGGTTGTGTTTACCCACAGTGCCCTGGGTTAGATTTATGTATTTGGTTAGCTGAAGTAGACCAATATTTTTTTTTTGGTGGGCCTGAGTTTCCTTCTGACATCTGCAGCTTCATGAAACTTTCTCACCTTCCAAGAAAAACCAGACTTTCCAAACAAACAATCTAGAGTTCAATTAAACACACCTGAAAGCTCTGATCGTTTTTCCAAACAGTCAACATGCAAAACAAAGCGTCGTCATGATGAGTCAATGACAACACTCTTCAGTGCAGACGTTTTTACTGCGAGACGAAGACTGAGCTGTTTGACGTCAGTGAGGAGTTTAAAAGTTCTGTTTTCTCTCGAAATACAAGGAATGAAGCTGATGACTCAAACGGCAAAGTTGTTCAGAAGGGTAAAAGTTGCGTCCTTTTGAAAAGTTCAAATCTGTCTGAACATGCTGGACTTGAAAATGTTGGCAGATTTTTGTAAATCTCACATTGAGATAGCAAGACAGTAAACTCTATTCATGGAGCACATTAAATAGACAAATAAATAAATAACGCTTCAAACTAAAAAAAAAATCCAACAGCGTTTTACAAAAGCACTTGCTTTGCTTTTTGACAGAGCACACAACGCACTCGTAATGCTAATTGCTAATAAAAGATGACAAACGCCATGTCAGCTCTATAAGAATGTACACTTTAAAAACGACATCCAGCTGAAGTGTTTTAGCAGAGTCGATGTAACTGTAGAAAAATCTGTCAGCTGGTCGGGGCGTTTTCAGTCCCGCCTTCTGGAGGTACCAGGCATATATTTTTTTTTTTTTCTTGTCAGAAATGCAGCCTACCATTAGCAAGATTAGAGGTCAACATGTCAATGGTTCTTAATTCATAGTTTGGGTAAGAACGGTGCTTTGCTCCGTCAGAGTCAAGAGTTGAAAAGACCTGGAGGAGCCTATTGCACCAGGAAAGCTATGAGGAGGGTTTTTCAAAACTCAGGTGGACGATAGACTGATGATGTTCTGGGACCACCATGTTGAAGGCTGACAGTCTCTGCATTTAAAAGGTTGAAAAAAATGTTTAAAAAGACAACAGCATAATGATTAGTGTATGCGCAAAAGAAACTTGTTGAATAAAAAACTCAAAGTCAAGTTTGTGTCAAAAGAAGAACCCATTAAATAATCCATTAATTTGTGATCTGTACCAAGGTCTTTTTTTTATTATTATTATCAAAGATGCTAAATAAGTTGCCAAGGCTTCATGAAAGTGTTTATTTCTGAGCACTCTTGTTCTGCAAGGCTGTTGCAGAACAAGGTAAAAAGAAAAAAACTGGTTTTCTCACAAAAGCGTGTGATGAAACAGGTCCTGGAGGAGGTCAGGAATATTCCTGCCAGATCTACGAGAGTGATCTGGAGGACCAGGCTTGTTTAAAAAGAGAGAAATAAAACAGCGTCAAAGACAACAACGCTCACTGAAAATGACAACAACAACTCTGAGATGGAAGACATTTATAAATTAACTGAGGTAAGGAAGAAAACTTAAGCTTAGGGTCAAAGCCAGGTCCACAGTCCAGTGCCGTCACGTGACTCCTCATGTCTCCAGTCCACATATTCTGATTTTTGAAAAGTGTGCGAGGAAACCGCAGTAAACAGCAGGTCGACGGTCATGCATGAGGAGAACCTGCAGTAAAGCCTCAAGCCGACGTTCGAACCAGCGACACTGAGGATCGGAGACAGCAACTTATTTCTTTTGGTGACAACATTGTGACTTCAGCTGGAATTTATTTGCTCTGCATCCATAAAGCTAAACTGTGGAGAAAAGCAAGAAAACTGACTATAAACTCACAACTCACACTTAGAAGTTCACCACGGATTCATGCATATCATTCAGCTAATCTGTTCATTTGTGAAGTGACTGTCAACACTGGGTTTTATTATGATTTGGTAGAATCTCCTCATATGTTTGTTCAGGGAAAACTTTTAGAACTACAGCAAGAAAACGCTTTACATTTACGTTTGAAGAAATCATTGAAGCTGCCGTATGTTTGCTTCTTCTTTTGTTTTTTTTTGTGGACTCAAAACCTACATGAGCCCATCCGAAACCAGAGAAGTGGCTGGGCTACGAGGTCCCAATGAGAACTTGAATTAGATGTGTTCAAACATTAGCAGACACATGTGAGCTGAAAGTAAGAGTGAGAAAACGCAAGATTAAGTCTAAAATGTGCCTTGCTTTATCATGAAGGTACCCATTACATTCAACCAGTCACAAACTGATGGTGGTGACGACGATCACACTGTAGTGATAGCAGCTCCAGCACCATTTGGACCTTTGACCACCTTCGAAAGGCAAGACGGGTGAAGAGAAATAAGGCTTATTTATTTTTTATTTTCTTAATGTCCATAACAACTCTTCTTTTTAAATATGGCCGTCTATGTTTTGGTGCTGAACTCATGTTAGCAGCTCTACATGCTTTGTAAGGCAAACACCAGCACATGCACACAAAGTCTTTTTATGGCTGAAAGCCTGTTCCCTCTGTATATAAGATCCAGATGTGAACGTAGTGGGAGAGAAGTTAAAAATAGAGGAAGAGAGGTGAAAGGAAAGGGGAGAGAGAAAGACCAAAACAAGGTAAAGGACAAGAGTTGAACAAACAGGAACAATAATATTAGAAGGTGAAAGCTGAAGGAAGGTAAAGAGTGAAACAAAGTTAACATAAAGACACTAAATGTCTTTCTGTTCCATTAAAGCTTAAGTTGAAACTTTAGCCTCTCTGATGTCACCACATTCCTAAGGGGAAAAAAAACAAAAAAAACATCGATGCCATGGATGATGAAAAATACACAAAAGGGCGACCATCAACTTTCACCAGCCAAAAAAAGCGCACAGCTCTCATAGCTGCTTAAAAAAAGCTCCCCAAACCCCCTCTCTCTTTTTTCCTCTCACCAGATACAACAACCGTTTAGTGTGCATTTGTGCATGTGCGCGTGTGTGCGTGTGCGTACACGATGCTCTGAAAATGCTTCCCCCAAACCCACTTCCTGCCCTGCCCTCTCAATGAAGACAATTATGGTTTTTGCAAGAAGAATAACACAGAAGAAATAGCTCCATAAAAGGCAGGATCCATGTCGTTTTCACCTCCACACACATTTTTCAAATTAAAAGCCAATATGGCAGGTTTTTTAAATATTAGGTTCTTTGTTCTTGCAGATGCTGAATAACGACACAAAACTGAGCATTGAAAACGAGGACTTATAAAGACAAAAGCACGGCCTTCAGTTTGAACACAAATATGATTTCACTGCTATAAATCTGAACGCAATTTCACTTCAAAGTGAAATAAATCAGCGCAAAACTCAACTACAGTTTTCACTAATCAAAATGCGCAACCAGATTAGAGAGTGAACACAGCTTGATTTATAGATGATGATTTAAACAGTTTGTGAGAAGCTGCCAGCTGCAAAACCGCCAAGCCAACAGAAAGCCTGTTTACATGAAATTGCATGTTACTAACATGCTGGGTCCCATTTTACGTTTGCTTTTCTGCTGCCTTTTTATGTCATTCATGTTGGTATTATCAACACTACGGCATCAGAGGGTGTCAGGCCGCATTTAGAGGCATGTAAAAATATAAAAACATCTGGATTTATTCAACGTACATAAAGTCAATTCACTCAAATAAAATCTGGAGTACACAATTCTGAAATTTTACAATGAAATGTTATTGAAAAATGCTAAGAATATTATTATTCAGTGTTTTGAGGGACAGATATTTAGAAGGTACTTGATTAGAGAGAGAGGTTCTGACCACGCAAGCACATTCACGCTGAACACTGAATGCAAGAGGCTAAAGGAAGTCTTCAGAACCAGCAGATCAGAAACAGGCCGCACGTTTAATTCCAATGGAAAGAGTGCAGGGAGGAATCATTTGCTCTCTAAAAATAAAAAATGAAACCCAGACAAAAGTGACAGACAAAGACCAGGACGTCTGGAATGACGTTTTTTTTTGGATAGATGAAAATAAAACAACACAAATAGTTAAAAAGCAGATGTAAACATTTCTTCTGGGAGGACAAAATATTTAACAAGTTATAATGTTTTCCCATCACTGTTTCTTCCAATTGTTTTTCCTCTTCCATGATGAGTTGCTTTTCTATTGTATGATTTGAAGCAAAATAAGGAGGCAGTGTTCAGGAGATGGCTAATAGTAGTTTCTGGAAGAAAGTTACACCTGTGAATGAGAGGCTGTGAAAATAAACTAAATGTGCAACCTTGAATGTACCTGTAGCACATGTAAAAACTGCAGGACAGACCCCTGACCTAAGACATTCCTTCCTCTAACTCTTCTTATGGTGCAACTGTTTTGAAATTTTAGTCAGAAAACGTCAAGCTGCACGCTGCAGGGTACTTAGTTGAGCAGACAGCCAGTCTAATTAAAAAGCTAAAATTAGCTTGCTAGACCCCCAGCATTACTCTATAAAGAATAAAGTGGCAGAAAGTCAAAATATTCTGTACAATGCAAATTTTCAGGTGCCTAAATAAGTGCATCGGAGGCAAAATACCAAAAAAAAAAAACAAAACACGTCATATGTAACAATATTAAAACTGTAATAAACATTAATTAAATTATGCAGCAGTGGTTCTATTTCTTAGTTTTAATTTAGAACAGTTAGGTCATATTATGCATTTTGTAAAAACACATTGATGCTGAGGCATTTTAATTTAAAGTTGTTCAATCAAACAAGCAAATATTAGTGAAATAAAATAATCTTATTATGCTTAGCTTGTAATGGAGGTGGGCACAAAAAAGCGAAAGAGTGTAAAAACAAACAAACAAAAAAGTCAAGTTAGAAACTAGAAAGGCAATGATAATGAACAAAGGAGTAAATCAGGATACAGAAGCACACGTCTTCCCGTTTTATCATCCTGAAGAAATCAGATTTTACTTCAAATTCAGGTTTGAAGCTGTTTTTAGAATTTTAGCGTCTTCTTGTCGTAAACTTTTTGCCTGCTCAACATTTAACTAGAGCCTTGAAACATTTTAGTTGAAGATGTAGCTGCATGATTATGAATAGGATGACAGAGACACGCAAAACATAAACTAAATCACCACAGTAAAAGAGACGGCAACTCATTCTTGATTCAGGTGTCTCATCTGAAGAACTGCTTTTTAAATAACTGTAAATAACAAAAAATAAGATCAAATAAATCATCCATTTGTTTTTGCACTGGAGATGAGTCACACCAGCGCCGTGTTTCTGTGACATTTACTGGAAACCTTGCTTCCTGTGATTGACGTGCATTGTCCTAGACCATTTTCCTCCAGGCGTAACAACAACAGAACTGCAAAGTTAATATTCCACATAAAATACTTGAAGAAGGAAAAAAAAAACAAACAAAAAAAACTGAAGTTTTCTTGAAAATAAAAAGCCCACTGAGCGGTGAAGAAGGACCGCATTGTTTCAGGAGAAACTGTTAGCGACAACCCCCCGACTGCTGTCACCGGGTGACGGGAGCCTCGTGTGAACCCTTCCAGCAGGTCTAAGGGGACGCACGCAAACACAAGCGCATTCCTCCGGTCAGATAAATGGCAGTCATCATCATTTACCATCATCATTGCCATGGCGATTACTGCTGTTATTTTTGGCCAGATATCCACTTCACTGGATGGGTGTGAGAAACAGCCAAAGGGACAGAGGAACAAAACCGATACACTGGACTCAAAAAATACATAAATATGAAAATAAGGCGAGATATATCAAATATAAACTTTTCTTTACTTTTCTGTCATGCTTTAATGTTTCAGATCATGTAAAAGGTTTTACTTAAAAAAAAAAACTGAAAAAAGAAGTGAAAAAAACACACAAAAATAATTTGACCCTGCACCATGCGGAAAATATACCAAAGCTATATATAATTGACATAACATTTTATCTACTTTGATGAAACTTGAATTGAATTCACAGTGAAACCAGGAACAAAATCATGAGCAAGTCATTTGGGGTTATGTAAAGCTAACAGTTGCTTCATCCCAATTTGTCCCTTACTCACACAGCGAGACGGCGCCTCTGCTTCCAGTTTAAAAACTGGCCGCTCACAGGGAGACAGAAGAAAAATACTGACATTTATAGTCCAGAAAGAGCAATAGGAATTGGCTAAAAATGGCATTATTATTACACAATTTTTTTTGAAAAGTCATGCAGTTACAGCAATTGTAAATCTCACACATGCTACTTGGTAAAGAAAGCAAAGATAATTGAATGCATATGTTGTGATATTAAGTATGGCGACTTTTGTGATGACAATTTTAATGGCGATGGTAATATTTTCCTCACAGTTCTCTTTTTTATCCTCACAATGTGTCCACCTCACTAAGACTGTAGGTGTTAGTGTGGTGATTTAAATCAAAGCACGAAGGATGGTGAAAGTCCATCCAAGTGGCCCGATGTGTATGAACATACACGCCTCCCATTAAAGCCACACTTGTAAAGTCTTTCTCTGATGCACTCATTTCAAGAGTAACGAGACATGATTAAGATGACATTTAGGTTTTTGTAGATTGAGGGCCTAAATATGTGAGCAGTTGTTTTGAAAATAGACTCTGGACAGACAATGAAATGGCTGATTTAAAATTCTTCAGGGACTTATTTGAACTTCCTTAACTTATCTGCCATTACGATGTTACTCCTGATGGCTTCCAGCAGGAGTTTTGATCTACTGACGGTGATGACCGTCATTTCAACTGTCAAGACCACATCAGAGTGAATTATTGTCCTGCAGTTAAAATAAATCAAACCCCAACTAATGTATGGGGCTGTCCCGGTTTATTTACTACTTGAAATTGATTATTACATTTCCTGGTCATTTTAAATGATTTTTGTTTAGTTTCTGTCTCCAACTTGAAACTTTTATGATTTAACATAAAAAAAGAGAAGCAGGACCCTCAACAACAATCCAACTTAAAAGTGATCTATGTGAGCTCAGACAAATATTGATAACAACTTAAAGGTTTAGATTACAAACTAAAAATGTGACTCATGAATTTATAGTCCATAAATTTGTACCAAACGTAAACTGGCTTGCAGAGTCCGAAGCTTGAGCGTATGTGAAAATCAATGCCGTTAAAATGTCGTGTTTACTGTCATTGGTTCTCGTGACTTTGATCACAGTGATCAAAAGAAACACAAGAACAATAGAACAAGCCTAGAGTAATGTAAGCCACATGCTGGGAATGATGTTATGACAGCAGAGATGTGAAATCCACATGACGGTGTTGAAGTAATATGACAGCATCAGCATAGAGCAAAATATTACAAGATATTTTTCCAATAAAATATCAAAGTCCACTTTTCAGGCGGCCCCAAATGTTTAAACAAAGCCACAAAGCCTTTGATGAAGTTTTCAGCAATCAAGACAACCGGATTCATCCTACACAACTGTATCAAGAAATCAAAAAGTGTGGCTGAAGCCGATGATTACGTTTGAAACTCTATCTATTCTGGACAGACAAAGAGCAAACACCACCTGCCTGTCGGGTGTCTCTGGTCTTAGGTGCTCCCATCTTTCCATCGCCACCATCTTCTCCCTGAGCTTTGATGCGTGAGCCCAGCAGCCATTCGGGAACGGCACTATGACACTTTCGCCGCCTCTCGTTCCCGTTTCTGTGCACGTTTCTTAACTTGCAGCTGGAGCACGAGCCGAACCGACGGATAGACGCCATAAGACAGACGAAGGACAAGGTGAGAGAAAGATAAAGAGACAAAGAAAAGAGAAGAAGCGCTGTGTAGTTCATGTTTCTCTGGCCGACAAAGCTATGAGGGAATGCTCAGTGGCCAAACCAGCCCACAGTCACACTGGGGCTCGAAGCCCATCTATGAACGTATTTGTGCTGTGCCTGCATCCAACCACGCTCTGAAACACGCAATGTAATATGCAGCATGATGCAAGGAGGGCACAGTCGTAGCACTGTGTGAGAGGAGCTGGCAGAAAGTCTTTGACAATGACTTCCTGTAGAAATAAGCGCACATTTCCATCTTACATGCATAGATGCATGGTGATGTAACTCCAGCTACCCACATTCTGGCTCCGTAGATGCAAAAGCAAGTGCTGGTGGAGCGCTGAATATCAGAGCTGCCCCTCCCCCACCTGTTGCTGCAGACTGTGGATTAAACTGAGGGAATAAAAAAAAAAAAACAAAGAAGTTATCACCTTTTTTTCTGTAATGCTTAATCTAACAAAGTTAATTTGAAATATTTGTTATCAGTGAACAAAAAAAAAAAAAAAAAAACGGGGGGAAAAAAATCTGAATTTTGGGGACGTTTTTTTTTAAAATATGTTGGAAAAATGTATCTTCTCCAGCTGACACAACTTAGTCAGCACTACGTCAGTTATCCACAGACTGAATACTATGTTTCTCACGTTAGCATATTTGCAGCCACAGTGGGAGCAGATGTGTGATTCAGAGAGAAACCAAGAGACGGCATGCCCAGTGCATACTTGAACCAAAGAAAAAAAAAAAAAAAACAGTCTTCAAAAGGTGAACATGTTTATCACAATCAAATAAAAATGCCTCTCTTTTTTTTTTTTTTTTTAACGTTGCCAACACGAACTGTGCCAAAATCTGTCAGCGCGCACAGAACGGCTGAAATGGCAAGTCTGTTAGAAAGTGCTGGTTCAGGAGAGGCTTTCCTTACACAAGCAAACTGCTCTGTAATTACGCTGGGTGGATCCACATCAGCCCAGAGAAGAGAGCTAGAAAGGGACAGGAGTCAGGACCAAGGAGGAAAATCAAGACGGACAACGACTAGCAACCACACTGAAGCAAATTCATTTTTCACATGGGCAACTGTAAAATACTAAAACAAACAAAAAAAAAATCTAAAATACAGAAAACAAAACAAAAACCAGGGGAGGCTTTCCCTAAAAGGCCATGCTGAAGATTTTCAAAGCAACTGTGACTTACCCAGCAAGGACATTCAGCAACGTTTTCCCACAGATGTTTTTTTTTTTTTTTCTGTGTGTGTGTGTGTGTGTGTGTGTGTGTGTGTGTGTGTGTGTGTGTGTGTGTGTGTGTGTGTGTGTGTGTGTGTGTGTGTGTGTGTGTGTGTGTGTGTATACATGGACACTGTGAGAAACCAGATGGAGCCTCACCACAGACAGAGAGACACTACACATCCGGTTTGATGTCTTAAGAAAACTTCAATCATCCACTTTCTAGTGCTAGAACTCTAAAAATGAGCTGAAAATGGCTGAAGAATATTCAAAATGACCACCTGACGCTTTGTTATCTTAAAATAACAGCTTTGGCCAAAAGCTGCGACTATAGCCGACGGCTTAAAGCAATTTGGTCCACACAAAAAATACAATTACTACCTACTGTACTTCAGGTCAAGTTTCTGCAAAAACATCAGACTAGAAGTAGCAAATATTATACATAAAAAAAAGAATAATCGTATGAATCTTTTTGACTGGATCCGGTTTGTGTGCAAGTTCTGTTGAGGAAAACTGAACCAGACGAGAGGAAAGCCGAGAGGAAGCGACGAAGGAGAGAGGTGACAAGGCCGTGTGGGATGTCTGGACAGGAACAGATTCAAGTATAGAGAAACCTTTAAGTCTAGCTGGAAAACCTCCAGGCCAAAGCAGAAAGAGAAGATGCATCCCAAGAAAAGTTGTGCATAGTACAACTAAGTCTACTCTTGCTGTTTCCACAGCATTTAGTTGAAGGGAAGGCAGCACATCGGTGCTATTATTTAAACATTCATAAGTAAATAATCTTCTGTGCATCAGCAGGAGATCTGGTGGTTTGCCTGTCTTTGTGTTGCAATCACTTTAAAAAGCTATGCATCAATCTAAAAGGGACTCCAAGGGAAAAGTAAATGACGACAGCTGCCCGTCATCTCAGGAGTACACCCAAGAGAAAAAATAAAACTTCCCCATTTCAAGCTCAAAGAATATGGCACATTCTTCAAAGTTGAATCGAAATGAAGCAGAAAACCTTCTAGAACACTGTGTTTTAACAAAAGAGACAAAAGTGGACATGTTCAGCCATATAACACAGCACAAACACCTCATTCTAATTGTCAAGAATGGAGGAGGAAAACTTATTATCCAGGCTCATGTTGCAGCCACAGGACCTTGGCACCTCGCTGTCTCTTTTAGCCCACATATTCTAGCGTCAGAAGCGACGTCATCTGTCTGACAACCAGAGCTTGGCTCACATAGCACTGGACGATGCTTCCGAACAGACCAGGAAATCTACCAGCTGATGGAAAAAGAAAACGATCCACATGCTGCAACGTCCCAGTTGCAGAACGCAGACCTCGTCTTGGTTGAAACGATGTGGGGGGATTTCCGAAAGCCGTGCATAAACGAGTACGCACAATCCTCAACCAAGTGAATAGATTTAGTGAAAAGGTTTGGCCGAAAACTATTCATTAACTATATTCGGCTGAGAGAGTCCTAAAGAAACCTCCAGTAGTCCCACTGCTTATTTGTGGTCTTGTAGTCACAGATTGTTTTTGTCGATATACAATTTTGAAAGAAAATCCAACTTGGGAAGCTGAAATATCGAGACTACTTGACACGCTACGGGCTGGCATTGGCAAAGCAGTCAATTAATTTCCCTGGGTGCCGACTGCTTGTACCCCTAAGAGCAGAGATAGGAAAAACTGTAGATATTGGCTTTTCCACCGAGCAAATGAATCGAATAGTAGAAAAAACTATTTTAATAGTTTTTTCTACTACTAAAATAGGCAGTTACAAGCATTTTAGAGACGGTCTCAAGTAATCATGGATTTCAGATATTTGCTTTTAGATATTTTTTATCAAGCCTCAAAGGTTTTTAGGGGGTGGTGTCAGAATGTCTTGCACATACCAGTCAAAAGCTAGTCCGGTGATTCATTCCCCCAGGTAAGAACTTTCTGGAACAGTTTTCAGAGTAAAAGGTCCCCCAGCAGACACCAGCTATGTGTCATAGATAGCACAGATATCCACAGCATCGCCTTTTATCTTCCGATTCATCCCACCTCCTCCCACTTATCCACAGAGCCAGAACAAACCGTATCCTCGACCTTTCATCTCACCAGCACATTTTAACCTCTCAGCTGCACGACTTTTTAGACCGCCACAGCCCTCCGCTGACCTTTGTAAGTAAAGGAAGAGCTCCAGGCACCAGCTCAATATTCGCCGTGTGATGTGGCCTTTCATTCAACTTTCAAGCTGGCCTTTAAAAAGAGTTGATTAATGGATTAGAGATAGTTTTTCCCTTTTGCTGATTTTAGTGGGAGGGTGCATGTGAAACTAATTGTTCCTAAAAGGCATAGCAAAACAATAATCAATCATATTTCTTTCTAATAATCAAAGGAACAGCTCCTGCAGATGATTAATATTGACTTCAATTTGTGTCACATCGACATTTATTGCAATAATGATAAAAGTATTGCTTATTGGCAATACAATAAGCAATACTTTCGAAGAGAAACACGATCAGTGTTACCCAAATATTTAATGGGCTTCTTTAGTACATAATTGTACACAAAAATTAAATTCAGTCATTATTTTAAATACAGTGATTTAAATGAACACTGAGCCAAACAATGCCAGTCATATTGTCAGTTTTTTTTAATCATTAAAGTATATAATTATTCCGCTAAATCTGAACTCTAATACCTTTTTTTTTCACACTACCAACAACGTTTCAGTAATTTCTTATCCCAAGTTGCTGCCATCATTTCAGCCCCTCGTGCAGAGTTTATGTTTATAGCAACAAAGAAAATAGAAGCAGATAGAAGCAACTGAAGGCAATTTTGAAAATGCTGTAGCATTCTAGAGACTAAACAAAGTTAAAACAAAATTCAAAAAAGCCTCCTTCAGTTAAGAAAAAACAAAAAACGATGCAGCAAGGTCACACCACAAAGGAGAAACGGAAGGAGAGTTGACTGGTTATCACAGGAGAAAGTAACAGTGTCTGGTGGATTTCAACCACCCAAAACCGCTCAGGCTGAATGTCTTTGAATGATATGTATGTTTAATGGATTGTCATTGTTGTTTTGTTTATCACAACAACAACAAAAAATAATAAAAAATTTTCTGTAAACTTAGGAAACTAAGTTTACAGATTAAGGTTAAATTTAGACATCTCCATGATTGTCCCTGTTTTTGCACCAAAACCTTTTTTTTTTCTAAGCTAAAATCATCACAGTACATCACATTAGACAAGCAAAAATAATCGTAAAAGGCTTTATTTACAGCTGCTGGTTTTATTTACTGCTATGCAAGTATTAATTTACCCCAAACCAATAATGATTTGTGTCCTTATAGAGTGCAGTTAAGTCTCGCTCTTTATTGTGTGGAAAGGATTTTAGTCAACAAAACTACGAAGTTAACATTAAATGAGCTTACAGCCCAGCTCTACCTTTTCATTTGTTTAAGTCTGGTTAGCATAACAAGGGATTATAAAAGGGTGGCTGTAGAAAACGAAGATGGAAAGTATTTGATTCTATGTGGGTGGTCAAATAAAACAAAGTCACTCATAAATCTATAGTTATAAACACTTTGCTTTTAAACCTAATCCATGAGGAGTTGATCTAAACCAGCTTTTCACTCCCTCTCCAGTTCTGTCCTTTCCTCCATCTGTCTTCCTTAAACACCACAACTCATAGTTTCTGTCGACATGTCCTGGCCTCATTACTCAAGTCATATTGAACAAAGTGGTAAAACGCTATGCCTGGTCCAAGGGAAGATATTACAAAGAGGATGCAAAGATCAAGTCACCACAGTGGGCTGACATGATTACGGGTAGCAAACAAAATGTCATATAATGGAACATTTCATGTTCTAGAATTAGAACATAAAAAGCTCTGATTCCAGAGTATGAAATAGCCCAAATTAAGTCATTATTATGACATGCCACACACTCACTGTAAATCTTTATCTCTTTTGGGAAGTTGAGAGCTGCTATGCAACAAAAGGAGAGGCTGAGAATGGACCACATTCCTGCTGCCTGTTAAAGTGAAGACTGCTTAAATGAGCACAAGACATGCACACATACAAGGTCAAGAGAAAACTCCATCCGTCACCGTAATGTCACAAAAACAGCATGTGCACTGACATTTTTATTATTTTATTTTTTTTCTGAGCGGATAAAACGCTGCCTGTTCCAGCAACATCTCATGGTACTATTTGTTCAAACCTGCTTGTTCAGTCCCTGTGAAGTTAACTTCATAATAATAGATATGCGAGAAGTACTGCATGGATCATAAAAACGACCAAAAATTAAACAGTATTCCTTAACTTTTCTATTAAAGGTCTGTCTCCTTTTCCTCCTTTTTCATTCTTTACCCGTTATTTTTTTAACCGTCTTTTCCAGCTCCTTTTCTTCTTTTTGGGTTTTTTTTTTTTTTTTGCTTTCTCTCTCCATCAACCTGACATTTGGCTTGTCGTCACGGGCTACACTAAGTTCTGACCTCACTTCACAACAATGCTCCAAAGACAAAGAAGAGAAAAAAAGATAACATGAGCTGGAATCTATGGGAATTAGACTGAAAAGGCGACACACTGGCACAACATTACAGGCATGCAAACAATAAATACTGGCAAAAACATCTGGAAGGGGAGGGAGAGTGATTAAAAGGATAACACCAGAGCAGTGAGAAACAAAACAGGTAAAACTGAGTAAGGTAAAAGTGGAAGAAGGAATAATATTTTCTGTCTGTGCTTCTCCAAACCTCTGAAGGTTCTTTTTTAGCCTGGCACTGTCATTCCACTCAGTCCAAATCGCACAGGCCGTCAGAGTTCACCAGAACTGCAGGGCACCGTTCTAAACCTAATGTGCTGGCACAAAACGTTTGAGCAAGACACTGACATGTTCCAGGCAAACAATATGCACAAAGGCTCACACACAAAGCCCAGGAAAAGAGAAACCAGTTTATGACACACAAACAGAACAACGAGCACCAGCCGCACTGGACATCGTCAAACCCTCCAGTTACCACAACAACTTCCCATTTCCCTTAACCCATTTCCTGCTCGGAAAGGTCGCTTGCCAGCTACCGCCTCCGTGACTGCAGCGACAGGGAGGGAAAACCAATGAGCACCAAGGTAACGAAAGGGAATTAATTTAGCAGCTGAGCATCTTTGGTTTGTGCTAAAGTTGAGCAAAATTACAAGAAAGCCAATGTGATTGTTCAGGGAAAAAACAAATAAACAATTAAAACCCTGCAATTCTGTGATTGATCAAGGATCCAGATCACTTTTCACCCATGTACTTAAATGATAGAGGATCACCTTTTTTATCTTTACACTTCAGTATTTTCCTGCATTATGGAGATACCTAGTCCCAATGTTTCAAAAAGTGTTATTTATTTGTAAATTATTCTTCAGAAAACCTTCAATTTTCTTTTTTTGGTTCTGGTCCCTATATTTGGATTTCTGCGAAATATTACAGTTTCCAGTTTCTCACTCGTAAAAAGACTAAACCAGCTCTGAACAACCTCCTGCTGGTAGCTAGCATTCATTGGAGTCCCATAACGTCATTAGACTCGGCGTAGATTGTAGAAAATTACTGTAAATTCTCAGAAAACCACTTTAAACCCATCCCTCACCCCTGTGGGAACCAACTGACAAATGGCAGATTAAAAAAAGTAAGTCCAGTGCCAGACGGCTCCATTTCCAGGGGAGCCAGTTAAATAACTGCAAATGCATAATATAGCAAAGAGATGATACAGCGAGTACAGATTGCCATTTTCTAGACGAGCCTCATCTTTTTAGGGTTGTGGGGCGGCTGGACCCTGTCTTGCAATTAATGAGCAAAATTGTAACATGGGACACACAGGAAAAACAACCACAGATGCACATACAAATACCATAAAGGCAATCCTGAGAGACCAATGAGCCTATTGGTCTCACATAATCCGTTCAAAATACCAACGTCAAGCATCCCCACCAGAAAAAAAAAACAAAAAAAAAGTGAGCACAGGAGTGCATAGCTATCCCAGTGATGATGTAATGAACCAAAAGTCCTGAGTTTTGGTTGCAGCTTTCCTGCATGAGGCACTAAAGTTGTTTTTACTTTCTTCATACCTCACAGCCACATCCATGACTGCAAATACTAATAACTTTGACCCGAGTCAGGGATCTGCAGGAAAGATTATGTCTATATAGAGATGTTAGAAATACACACAGACAAATTTAATTCCCTTTCCATTCACTTTCAAACAAGTAACTACTCAACATGAGTTTAAACAACATGACATAACAGAGCATCTCTTTATTTATGTTACTACGAACTACAAACACTGGATTATGCCACCGTAATATCTGCAAATGAGACAAAAATAAATCTCTCAGCTTTTAAACATGGAATTACATGACATACTCTGATTGGAAGAACTGTTTATCGTATGCCTTCTCTATGACTAACCCTGGCACAGTCACAATTGATGCCGGGCAAAACAAACGAAGAAGAAACAGCAGGCCCCGGACTACCCCTTAATGTCTTTTGTATGAGTTTTGTTTAATTAAACTAATAAGTAATGTGTGTTTAACACTCCTCGACCTTTCAACAGCTTCTGCCATGTGATCCTGAAACCCAAATGCCCTCACAAAATAGCCATGCTGGGAGAAAAATAAACACAAGCGCTGAATGGTGCCGCAGAACCATAACAATTAGATTAGCTGTGTTTTTTTTTTAGTTCTTATATTAACACAATATCAGAATATTTCATAGAATTTTTTGCTGTCAGTAAAAAGAAAACCACACGAATATCTGTGTTGCACGTTGTGTGGATGTTTCAAGGTAAACAATCACAACCTAAAACACAGAACACACAGCAGCAGACACAATAACAAGCACACTCAAGGAGGCGGTGGGGGAATCTGTACTCACCACTTTGGGTTTGGTCTTCTGTGGAGCAGAAGCAGATAGCGTGTCCTCTGTGCCAATCTTCTGAGGTCCAGCTTCTGTAAGTCCAATGTTACTGGTCACACCAGAACCTTCTGCACTAGGAATTAATCCTTGAGATCCATTACTTGCTATAGAAGCAGGTCTGGCCTCAATGTCCTCAAGATTGTATTTTTGTGAAACATCCTCCAAAGATGGGACCTCATCTTCTGGAGGCACTGCTTGGAAGTCCACTTCCTTCAGGGGTTGGAGCTGAGCAGGTGGGGAGATGGGAATGAAGGCGGCGGGTTCGCTGGTGTTGCGAATGTGCTTGGGTTTAGTTTTGGATTTGGATTTCAGCGGTGATGCCGGGAGAGATGACATTAGCTTACTTTGGTTGCTGTGCTCCTCCTGGTCCTCTGAACCCATTTCAATGGGATGAAACTGGACATTGTCAGGAACGGATTGTAACTTGCTGGGACGTTTTTTAGCGAGCCGACGTGTTATTCTGGGAGACAGAACCTCAGGAAGCTTGAGATCTAAGTTAAACTTCTCCTCCTTTTGATCATGGTCTATTGAATCATCTTCATCATCAGGGTTATCAGAAACAGCACTGCATTCTGACTGGGAGGCAGCGATCTTAGCTTGAAGCAGCTGTGTGCGGTTAGCCTCTGAATCCCACAGTTCCTCTCTCTGCTCACTTAGGATTGGTTCACTGCTAGAAGGTGGAATCTGTCCAGATTGATCCAACTCACTGACCTGATGTGTGCTGCCAGTTTGAGGGTCAGTTTGGGACACTGGACCGGCCTCACTACGGCGACTGGGGTCACTAAAAGACTTCTTCTTGGGGGCCTTGCCATTGCCATGATCATCTGTGATCAACCTGTCCATTGCACCTGGTTCGGCTACAATGTTCCGGATGACTCTGCTGTAATCCTGAATACCGTCATCACGTAAGCCGCCATCACTGTAAACAGACAAATCACTTGCCACGCTTCCAATGTATTCTGATAGAGTAGATGCAACAGAGGTTTCAGGAGAAGCACCCCCCTTGACAGACAGGGAACCCAAAAGGTTGCTGTCGACTGAAGAAAAATTGTTGCTTCCTTTTTCCGCTAGAGAACAACACCGCTGAGGCATGGGGTCGCTAAGAGAGCGATAGACAGTGGACTCACCATTTCCTACAGCTACTGTTGTTGACTCTGCATGATTTCCATTACTGGAATCGGACCCTGTGTTGTTGTTACCAGAAGGAGAGAATTTGCGCCTTCGGCGGACTGCGCTTGGGGTTGCAGGAGATTCAAATCCTCCTTCTCCTGATGCTGCAGCTGATGTGAACCCCGTTGACACCGCACTTCTGGTGTGGATTCCCTCAGAGTTAAGTTTGTTCATAAAAGTAGTACCACTCATATCCACAATACAGTTGTCAATCTGAGCCGTGCATACTGGATAGGTCAAAGACTGCGGAAAGCGAGTTTCATTTAGATGGTTTGTACAGTTCAAGCTGCTCTCTGGCATTGTTTTTTCCTCCTGTTTGATGCTTTCCACCTCCTGAAGAGCCGACTGCTTCCATCCAGTCAGTGGCTGCCCTAGGACATCTTTTGCTACTCTCGACCCTAAATTAACCCCAGCTGATCCCAGGAAAGATCTCTCTGAGAGGTCAGTGGGACCCGACTCGGGCTCTGTCACAATCCCCTCATCCGTTAAGCTGGAGTCATGGCCTGAAAGCTCATCCATGGAGCGGTCATAGAGCATACTTTCCTCCGAGTCGCCCTTCAGTAATGCTCTCTCAATCTCTCCGGTCTGTCTATTGGACTTCTCCCAGCAGTCTGTACCCCTACTGTTTAGTTTCTCCAGCTGCATACTTTGTTCACTTCTCTCTCTCTCCTTGTTCTCTCTCCCCTGCTCGTGTTTATCTTTGTCTTTTGTGTTCTCAGACTCTTGAGCTGTGCTCATCTGATCTTTAACACCTCCTGGCTCATCCTTCCCTTCATCTGTTTGCTTGACCTGCAAACCTTCATTCCCCAAAATACTATCAGATGACATTAAAGCTAAATCATCATCATCATCATCCCTACTGCACATCTGGCAGATATCTTGGATGACCTGCCTGGCTTCCTGCACACATCTCTCCTCTAGTGGAGTTGGCATCACTTCTCCATCGTCATCCTCATCCTTTAGTCCATAAGTCCTAAGATTTTGTCCAAATCGAAAATCCCCACCATCACTTTCTACTTCTCTGTCTGACACCACCACCCTATCCTCAGTCTTCTCTTCATCCAAGTCAAGCTGCTGCTCAGAGGAACTCCTCTTTGTTGTGCCACCTGTCAAATAGGATCGCGCACCTGTTGTAAGTTTATCCGAATAGGTGAATGATTTTGTGCGCCTTAGAGTGGCTGTGAGGTCTTTCAGTGAAGGGCGGAAACCCGAAGGTAAAACGGTCCCACTTAGAGGGCCCGAGTCCCTGCAGTGCTCCGATGAACACTCCCCGGCCCTGTTTCGGTCCCCTCCACTTGGTCTTCGCACTTTGAGTTTTGGCACATCGTTTTTCAGCGAGTTTAAGAGAGTCATAGTTTCTGATGCAATGTCGGGGTTGGACATAGAAATTTTGTTAGCCTTATTTGCAGCCTCTCTCCCTGTTGTTTTCCTTAGTACAACAGTGTCAAGACCTCTTACTCCTGAAGATCCTCCACTTTCTCTGGGCGTCACACTTGGTATGAAGGTTACTGTCGGCAAGATTTTGGGACGCACTCGGACAGGTGCCCGGGAGAAGTTGTCTCCATGTCCAAAGCTAGGGGACCGGTACATGGTGAAATTCCCATGGTACGTTTTACTCAACACAGACGACGAAGCAGCTCTGCCTTCTGATCCACTGGTGTTAAAGAGCATGTTAGCTCCACAGCTGCCACCATTCCCCTGGTTCTCTTCTTTTGGAGTGTCAGTACTGGAGTATCTGCCAGTGCAGCATGAATCACCAGGACTAGAAACAAAAGGGGGTATCTTTACCTTTGACACTCGTGATACAGCAGGAAGTGTGGTGGACATAGTAGGCGAGGAAAGGCGTTCCCAGTGCTGCACCCTGGCTTTATTGCTACGACCACCAGGTTCTCGTGCCGAGTGGCTCCGATGTATCATCCCTGCAACTTCTCCAGTGTTTTGCTGCTGCCTCTCTGTGTGATCCATGGTCAGGGCTGGATCACTGTCACTGTCTTCTGATTCACCATACTGATCATTGTAATCATCACGGCCTGCTGCGAGAGCGGCCCCGCTGATCTTCTTCTTTTTTCTTAGAGAGCGACGGCGCACTGCCTCTCTACAGTGGGGGCCTATAGAAGCAGGGCTGTCCTCCTCGCTGCCTGAGGACCTGCCAATGACCTTTGCACCCCAACGACCATTTTTATTGCGGGATAAATAGCTGCCCCCTCGCTCAGTGGCACTCCTTTCCCCTCCCCTGCAAGTGACAGAGGAAGCAGGACATGAGGGATAACCCCAAGCCCCTCCTCTCTTTCTCCTGCTGTGCACCTCTTCTTCGTCTCCAGAGCTAAACTTCCAGTGGAAGCTGAGAGGAGAACTAACTTTTGTAGAGGCTTCTGGCTCAGAGGGGGGAGCTATAGTAGAGAAATAGGAGGTAATGGCTTTATCTGGAGCTGGAGCAGAGGAGATGGAGGAGGTGGTGGGGGCTGGTGCTCTAGAAGAGCTATGTGAGGAATGTAAACTATCCCTGGGCAGCCCGACCCCCTGTATATCCCTTCTCTCCCTCTCTGCAGGCTGCTGTAGAGAGGAGCAGCAGGAGGAGGTGTCTAAGCCCACTGATCGCCTCGAAGACGGAGCAGCACAGGGTTGAAGGTCAGGTTTAGGGTCAGGCGTCGGTCCAGTTTTTCTGGGGAACCTACAGGCAGCTTCTGCCTCGGCACTGGCACTACGAGATCTAAATGCTGATGAATTACACTCAGTGTGAAAATGACTCCTGGAAGACAATTCAGAATTTTCCGTATCTCCTTCCTGGTCACTTGAGGGATGAGGATGGTCGGTTTTGAAATAAATGTCCACACAATAACAAGAAGTGTCTTTAGCAGAGCCAGTTTCCCTGTGTTCTTCTCCACACGCGAATTGATCAAAAACAGAAATGCAAACTGACTGCTTGCCACTTTCAATGCAGCTGGAGTCACATAAATAGCCTCTGCCAGCTGCCTTTAAGCTCCCACATGGGTCGGTCCTGAGCGGTCGCGAAGCTTTCTCGTCGAACAGTTGTCTGATTTTGGTGACGCTGGGCCACCTTTCAGAATGCGTGGGGATGTGGCGATAACTTCTGTGCGCTTTGCGGGGCAGTGATGCCTCTTTACCGCCGACATCCTCCTCCTCGTCCGTAGTCAAACTCTTTCTAAGATCGGCGGCAGAGATCTGAGAATAACCTCTCTTACCAGACTTGCCGCTCTCAGCTGAGAGGCGCCTGAAAATCCACCTCTCCGAATCTGAGCCCGACACAGAGTCGGTGCCGGAGTGAAACTTCAGCGATTTGCTGTCCGAGAGAGACTCTGCAGTGGTTGGGTCGCTCTCCAAGAAACACCCCTCGCCGCTGTCTTCGTGGAAAGATTTACGAGCCGGAGACCCGTCTCCCCCGTCGCCTCGGGCCCGGGGTCGAGTGCTGCTCCCCCGCGTAGGCGCCGCGCCGTCTCCCGGCGAGGCTTGTCGAGTCCCGGTGGATCCGCCGCTCCTCTCGCCGCCGCCGCTGCTGAACCTCTCCGTGAGCTGGCGGATGGACGGAGAAATAGAGGAGGGAAGAGCGGAGGAGCCTCTCTTTGGCTCTGCGGTTGCGGTGGCGGAGATTTTGGAAACTTTTCTTGACACACTGACATTACGCGTCGCCCAGGACCGCGCTGCTCGGCTGGGCTCCGGGGGGAGGGCGACGCCGACTGACTCCGAACCCTCTGACTCCCGCTGCCGCTCCTCACTCCCGCTGGAGCCCGGCTCTCTGAAAGAGGCGCCGCGATGCGCGGCCGCGTTCTTCTTTCTCCTCTCAGCCATTGTTCATGTCTTTTCTTTGTTACAACACTTGAAAAAGCTCCCTTTCTGCTTGTGGCTCCATTCTTCTCCTCTCCCCTCTTCTCACAGTCCAAGCAACCCCAAACAACAACTTTTTCATTTAAAGTTGTTTGTAAAAAAAAAAAACACCAAGCTGCTCCTTGATGTATAAAAACGACCAGGCAGTGGGGGGGGGAGAAGAGAGGGGAGGTTAAAAAAAAAAGGGTGAGGGCAGACCTCTTGATCGAAAACTTACATATTTGATCGAATGCCGAAACCGCATCCGTGCAAGAAAGAAAGGCGAAACTGGGTTATTATTTTTTTGTTTTGTTTTGGCTAAAAACTTCCCCAGCCAACCTCCTCACAAACACAACTTTTCCGCTGTTATTCCTACTGTTTGTAAATCTGCGCACATCCTTCCCTGCGCGGGCCCAGCGCACCGACCACGCTGAACTCCACCAAAACTGTTTGTGGATTCCTTATTTTGGCATCATTTGCTTTTCCGTGACTTATGTTGTGTGTGCTTTTTTTTTTTTTTTTTTTTTTTTGCGCGTGCATGTTAATGCTTGAGATAGGGCAGAGGGGGTGGGCGGGACTAAGGGGGTATAGGGGCTGTCATAACCCCCTTGGGGAACTGAGAGGAAAAGCTTCCCCCCCTCCTCCCCCCTTCTCCCCTGTTGATAGAGGGGAGATACAGTGAACTAACTGGATGTAATTATAGCCTCTTCCCTTGTGAAAAACACAACAGCACTGTCAGAACAGGAGGAGGAGAGGGGGAAAAAGTTCTCAAATAAGTAGCCACTGTAAAACAGAACAGATTTCTACCATTATTCTGACTGCAGCGTTGTGTTGGAAAGGAAGAAAAAAAAAAAAAAAGAAGCCAGATCATTGCATACTTTGCAACAGCTTTGGCACAGTCAGGAGCTCCAGAAGCAGCATGTCAGCATTTGTAGGAAGGGGGTTGGGGGGGCAAAGATACAAGTTTTCATTCCTGCACAATAACCTCTCTGTGGTGCTTCCCATGTGGCTGTCTGCTTAACAGGTCCTTTTGTTCCAGAGGGGAATTCTGTGCTCCAGGCTCTCACAAAGGAAAGGGGAGGGTGAGGGGGGAGGAGTGGGGGGTATCACTGCAGCGCCCCCCACCGGTGGGTTCCCTACACCTTCAGTTCTGAGTTGGAGGACATGAAAATGCATGCAGGTTTAAAAGGACTCCTGCTGAGTTTGGGTTGGTTATTTGCTAAACTGCTAAATGTTCTTTACCGTTTCAAAGTGAAAGCTAAAACACCGGCCTTTTAACAACACCGAGGCTGCATACCTGAGCCAACAAGAACTTGAAGTAGAGAAACATGTGAAGAAAGAGTGAGGTTTTCATACAAGTAACTTAAATGATTCTTAAAAACTACAAGTTTGTAGTTCCTTCTGCATGCTTGCATGCTTTCCCCATTCTTGAACGAGTTCTCTCCAGGTACTCAAGCGTCCTCTTGCAGTCAAAAAAAAACAAAACCTTTAGGCTATTTGGATACTATAATTTTCCCTTATGATTTAGTGAGTTTGTTTGTTTTGTAGTTCTCCATGATGGGCTGGTGACCTGCACAGGATGCACTGACTGCTGGAGAAAGATACCACTCTGACCCTGTCAGGACAAGAACTCACAATACGTGAGAGTCCTCTAATCAATAAAGGTTAACATTTTACATATGTCTTGAACAAATACATTGGACTCCAAATAATATTTGACTAAAATGCCCCAAAGGAGGTTGCCGAGAAATTACAGGCTTTATAGCCACCAAGATGATAAATAAACCCAACATAATTATTGTTTATAAAACTGATTCAGGTTTTCTGCATCATCATTCAAATTCAAATAAATGAGATTCACGCCTGCAATGGTAGCATTTTAAATCGTAGTCCATAGAAGTCATGTAGTTTGCATCTCCTTTTATTTGCTTTTTCAGCTGCTTCTATTACAAGTTATTTTGAATATGTTCAACAAACAATTTCACAGAAAACTACGAGTCTAAGAAAATAAAATATTTACAACACGGAGACATTTTTGACACCGAACATTTTTTGACATGTTACAGTTTTTCTAAAATGAAAATCTTCTTCACTTTTCAAAACACTATGGACAGCCACAATAAAATTGGCACTGTACAGATGTAATAAATTTCCACCATCATATCAAACACATGATGCAATGGTGGCTCATAGTTAAGAGCGTGGAAGGGGGAACTTTTTAAGTTATATAATTTAATAACTAAAAATATATTTTGTCCAAATGTAAATCTTCAAGCACATTACTTCATACGTGTGTCTTAAATGTTTATGCATATGAATTGCATACATTTCACATTCAGTGTAACACGTACTTATCAAACTCTAAGTCAGCTGGAGCTTTACTATTATCTCAGCTAAACACAGAAAGCTAACAATGGAGCTGAAGTATTGCCACATTATTACCTCATTAATGTGATTCTTAAAACAGTGAGTTTTGTTCGCATTGCTTTTATGCTGTTCATTGAGACACACAGATTCACAGTTTCTGCATTACAATGGCATTTTCAAACAAAGCAGCGTATAAAACACATAATATCATAAAAGAAATACAAAGAGGCTCACAATGAAAATCACACAGTACAAGCAAAAACAAACTGTAATATGCTGGGTCACGGGAATTTACCATGACATTTTATTTGCAAATGGAATTTGGATTTTAGACTGTATCCAGTAAGAGCTATTAAAACAGTGCAAGGCTAAGCAGCGCATTTCTTCTCTCGACTATCTATAGAAAAGAACTCAGAGTAACACAGGACCATCTCCACTGAAAGGAACCCCTGGTAAAGACGTGAAGAAAACAATCCTTCAAATGATTTCATATTTAATTCCAAGGTAATTTCACAAATGAAAAAACTTACTTTAAGCCTTGCATTTAGGCCCATAAATCGCCATTTTGTTACTTCTGAAAAAGTTCCTTGCTACATTAATACGTGATATTAATGTCACCTCCAACATTAAAATGTACTTTCAATAAAACAATGTCCAGACTGCCAATGTTAGTGCACTGCGAGCTGGACTTTGGTTGTAACTGGTTCATAATTAACTGCAGTGCAGCCATAATGTGATCCATGCTGAATAAATCATATTGATTACGTTCAAGCCAGAGCCAGTGTTTGGGTGCAGTGGAGTGCACACGACCTCCAGTGGTGAAAACATGAAACTACATGCTTTACAGCTTCAACATATTTTTGTGCTGAACAAATGTAAAGAAATAAAAACAAAATGATGATTTAAGTTGCAAAAAAAAAAAAAGAAGACTTTTAAAATTTCAGTCTGTATTACTACAGCAAGTGCAATGACAAAATAACCACTTAAGTCATATTTTTTTGTGTTTAATGCTGATCAGTTACAGGTTACAGTCTCTTCATCTGAAAATCAGGAACACACCCCAAGTCTTGTTGTAGCTCATAAACTGACTGTATTCCATTCATTTAAGTCTTCAAGGACTTTCTTACTTAATGGTTGTTAAAATGGAGAAAGAACAGCTAATGACAGACGTAGTCAAATGGGATGTGCTGACACTGAGGTTCCCTTGTCCCTGAGAGAGGTCACTTTGAGCATAAACCTCTTAGTGGTCTTGCGGTATCGTGGTTGGGTAAAGTAAAACAATATAGGGTCCAGGAAACTGTTCATGCTGGCAAATGGCCTTGTGCACTTATAGATGATTGAAAACAAGTTCCTCATCTCACAGGGGGCACTGGGCAAAGTACGCACCACGAGGTACATAGTTTTAGTAAGGTGGAAGGGCAGAAAGCTTACACAGAACACGGCCGCCACCACAAGGATCATCCTCACAGCCCTGTCTCGCTTTTCCCCCGTGGCTACCGAGACCCCGTGGTAGGACACGGGGCGGCAGAGGATGTGCGCCATCCGGCAGTAGCAGACCATCACGCCGAGAAAAGGAAGCAAGAAGCCGAGGAAGGTCAGAGCCATGCCGTAGGGATAGTAATCCACCGAGCGCCTCGGCGTGCTCAGATCGTAACACACAGTGCGGTTGCGCTGGATTCCTGTCGCGGCAAAGTTAAAAGTCGGTGCACAGAGGAAGAGGACCACCACCCACACCCCTGCACAGATTCCCCACGCCATCCTTCGGCCGCCTTCTTTGAGCCACATGGTGAACGGGTGGCAAATCCCAATGTAGCGATTCACACTGATGCAGGTGAGGAAGAGGATGCTGCCATGCAGATTACTGAAATAGGAGAACAAAAGTGTCGGTATCATTGGATCGTGCATCTTTATAAATGACTAGCGACTTATAAGGAATTAATATGTGATTTGGTAAAAATCGAATTACGTTTAGCAAAATCTCCTGCTAATTCATTGTAAAAAAAAAAAAAAATTAATAAAGATCAACCCTAAGTAATACCACAACAAATCCCTATCTGGAGTGAAAATGAACCAAAATGCAGCAGATAACGTACCTGTAGAACTGAAACCTGACCAGTTTACAGGCAAACTCCCCAAAGGGCCAGTAGTCATGGCTGGCATAGTTGTAGATGAGTAAAGGAAGTGACATCACATACAGAAAGTCAGCTATGGCCAAGTTGAGCATGTAGATGTTGTTCCGGGAGATGTGGGGCCTCGTCCTCCATATCTTCAGTATGACGACGGCGTTGAGAGGAAGGCCGAGCACAAAAACGACAACGTACACCGCAGGGAGTAAAATCTTCTTAAAGTCTTCCTTATATGTGCAACGTAAGGAGCTGGCGTTGCTGAAGCTGCTGACAGAGACGTGTGTGGTGTTCGGTTCTGACTCTAAATCGGTGGAGAGCAGGTCCAAAGTGATTGCTCTTGAGAGTAGCGACTCAGTAGGGGAGGAGTTGAGAAAATGTTGCATCTTCACATCCTGCAAGATAGGCACAGGATGAAATGTTCAAATCAGAGTTTCCTTTTATACAACAGATCAGTGCTCTGTGTTCCCCTACAACAACAAACAACAAACTCGATATGAACTGATTCATTTAAAGTTCCTCCGAGGTCAGATGATGACTCCATTTTCAAGATACAGCAACATTCCACCAGAGGGCAGACAATGTCTACATTGACGACAAAATTAAGCAAGCTCTAACCGTTTCTGAAAGAATGCTTGAAGTGGTTTATAGACAAAATGAGTTGAACAGGGGAGCTAAATTTGGTCAACTAACGTGTACGCTAAAAGATGAAAATGATGATGTGCATGATTCTAATTTATCACCTTTGGTATCAAAATCCAATAAAAAATAAGCAGACTAAAATCATTGTGTACCACACATGCCTCATTATTAATATATTATACATTTTTACTCCAAAGACCTGCAACACTGGTAAAAACATGCAGATTCTGAAAGCCGTACCTGCAGCAAAAGGTGGTTCTTCAAAAAAATATGTTATTTTTATTATCCTTCCAATTAACAATTATCTGGAACCTAAATCACACTTAAATAACACTAAGCTTTGTGATTGTGATGTAAAAGAAATGCGAAAAATTACATGGGTTATGAAAACTTTTGCAAGCTCTTGATTGCCGATGGAAAAAACAAAATCAGGTAAACCTAACCCGGGTGTATGAAATATGACACCTTAATTTGTGTCAAAACTATTTGAATAAATACCACAATAGTCTGTCTAGACTCCTCCTCAGACCTCACACAGTCTGGAACAGAAAAGGAATTAATGAAATAATCCTAAATAATGAAACCCCTCCGACATCAGACACATCCAAGTCTTTTTTTCAGGGAAGCAAGGAGTTGAGCAAGTTAAGCTGCTAACTCCGTAAAAGCATTACTCATGCTATTTCACAACCTGGTATTTGTAAGGACAAGTGAGACATTTTAAAAACTGCCTGAGTTTGTTCTAAAACTTTTTCAAGAGGTCGTGGGTTCCTCACGGCCCATCCCTTGAGTGGGTGCAGGAACAGTGACGTCTGACTCCAGATTTCCTGGCAATGCAGGAAGAGGCAAGAAGTAGACCGTCATTTATCACATCGATGAATTGTTATGCAGAAAAAGAGGAGAGCAAAGTTGTCTCGAATAATTCTGAGACAAATTTGGATTGAAAAGTGAACATTTTTCCACTAAAACACTGGAGTTTGAAATATCTCTCCTTTCGACTGGCGTTAACCTGCAAATTTGCTCCTGATCGAAGTGCATTTACAGTGAATGTCCACCCTTCTGTTTGTGAAACAGGAGTGGTCAAGCACAGACTTGACACTTGATGTATTGTCTTCACTTCCAAAGAAAAGGTTACCACGGGGTCGGGCATGTTGAGTACAAAGAAAGGAAATTATTTAATGAGAATGAAATGAGTCCAGCAGGATTTCCAACAATTCTTCCAACAAATAACTGATAAACAAATTACGGTTAAATATCAACAGAGATTCATTGACTGGAAAAGGCATAAGATGATGCTTATCTTCCTCATTCATGATTAAAGATGGAGAATTATGAGAAAACTGATTTGAAATTGAGAAATTGAATTTCAAATCAGGGATCGATATCATCCCTTTAACAACATAAAGGGATGACATAGATTTTTGATTGCTCTATGATCCAAATGTTCCCGCTATTTCAATTGACAGCACATCCTACATTTATTGGCAACCCTAAGAATGGTAAAAAATTTATTCACATCTTATACTTTTAAACATTTGCTTTGTTACCGTTTCACATTTGCGCTGCCACTTTTCTCAGCCAAATCACCTTTGTGAAAAAGGTCCTGACCTCATTATTTATATGTGTAAAACTTTTAATAAGATGTTTGAGATAAACCTGAACTTGCAGCAGCATAATCTCCATCTCAATTTGATTTGAGTAAATGTATTCACAAGGGAAAGCATCCCCATTTAAAAAAAATAAGTTTGCTATTTTTGAACAAAATATGTACATGTATCTGACATTAGATGTACTGGCAATCTCAACAATTATAGGGTGAATGCATTTTTTACATTAAAGACTCACTATTTTACATTATATATTTTTTTAGGTCTTAAAATGACGAAACAGACAGTGGAGTGGCAGGATTTCAAAAAGTATGACTAAAAAGTACGTAATTTTCATTAAAACTTGTTCCATTTTTATAAAAAAAAAAATAAAAAAAAGAATTTCAATTGACAATCTCTGAAATAAAGCTTTTCTTAATACTTATAAGCCAAATCATGTGACAAGGCTGGAAGACCAGAGTGTATCTAGCCACCCACAAAAAAAAAAAAAAAACATCTCCACATGTCACTTGGTGAACTACAGCAAAGAGAAATCTAGTAGGATCACCGGGTCTCCAGGTCCTTCAAATGGTTTATTTGAAGGATTTTAACACATTGTTTCTATGTGTGTCAGTTTCTGTGGAGGGTTCTTTGTGTTTTGAAAGTAACATGTAAAACAAACAAGATGTAATCTGCTGTTTGTTTGGTTTCTTTTGCCAATGTTTATAGTAAGCTTCACATGTGTTCAAATGGAAACATTGACAGGAGGAAAACAGAGACAGGACATAAACTCAGGTTACGCTGCCAGTGACGGCGCTGTGTTATTTCTGTTTGATGACCTCGTCTGCCCTCAGCAGAATGTTGATGTATAATGGGTGTTTCTGAAATCTGCAGCATGTTTGTTGGATTTATGTTGGATTGTTTCTGTTATTTTATGCCTTTCCTGAGGCGACTTAAACCCAGGAAGGCCACAGATCCAGACTGGGTGTGCTCCAGGGTGTTAAAAGGAATGTGCCGCAAAACTGGGAGAACTTTTATTGTATATCTGCAACACAAGAGTTCATTAAGACGGAGGACTGTAGGCGCACTACCCTAACCACCAGTACAGGGGTGCCTCAGGGCAATGTGCTTTTGCCCCTACTTTTCACCCTATACACCACCGATTTCAACTACAGCTCTGATACACATACAGAATTTGTCTGGCAATACTGCAAGTGTGTCATGTATAAAAGGAGGCAGAGGAGAGGGGGAGTGCAGAAGACTGGTGGGGGACTTTGTGGCATGATGCAGGAGAAATAAACTCCAGTTCAATGCCACTAAAACAAAGGATATAGTACTGGGCCTTTGCAGGGTCACATTTCCCTTCCAGCCAATTCCCATCAATAGTAATGATGTAGAGGTGCTCAGCACATACAAATACCTGGGTCTACATCTGGACAATAGGTTGAACTGGCTCCTAAATACGGACAATGTATACAGGAACAGGCAGAGCTGATTGCGTTCTGAGAATACTTCCCTCTTTTAATGTGCGCTGTAAGCTACTGTGTCAATTCAGTCGAATTGACATAAAATTATCTCACGACAGGCCAGACTACTAAAATGTTGTTCAAAACCTGTGCAAAAAATGATCTGTGTTGCACATATGATTGTTATGTCTTTGCTCTGTGATTAACGTTTTCATCCTAAATTTTTGGCGTCAGGTTTAAAATTGCCGACACGTGTTTTCTGTAAACCATTAAGCAGAGTGACGGATTTGAACAAAAGTCAATGACATTCTAGCTTTTTAGGTTCATAATTATTCATTTTTATAATCTACATTAATATTTAACTTTGGTTAAACAGACCTTAATGTGCCAAAATGGACCCACATGAGCACAAAGCACCAAATGCATCATCGTTCACTTCTTGTTTACTTCTACATACAGTCATGTATTTGATGTTAATTATGCAATAGCGCAACACAGAGGAGAGTGACATTCAGCTTTGTGTTCAGTAATAAGTCCTTGCATCAGAATGAAGGGTTTCATCACTTTTCATGACAGATTACAAGTAGAGAACAAGTAGAGGAGTGCATAATCAGTCCTTCTCAAGCTTAATAGTTTTAGCCTGCAAATTCGGCAAAAAGAACAGAAAGCATCTACATTTAGCAACTTTACCATCATAGAGGCAAAAACAAAATCGATCTTGCCTGCGGCTGCCTTGTCGGTGGAGGTTGTGATATCAGGCAGCATTCCAGGAAGAAATTCAGCAATTTATATGGCTGTGTTAGAGTGAACATTTGCATCTCAATATTTGGCATAAAGCACTCAGAAATGGAAGGCAGAGTTAGAATCTTACCCCAATTAATTTAAGGCCTGTTGATCTGATGTTTAATGTTTTCATTATGTGAAGCATTTTGAATTCTCTGCTTGCTGAAATGAGCTCTGGAAATGAACTTGCCTCGCCTAGTGCTGACATCTATTCCTTATCGTAAAATACAATAAAATAGCTACAACGGAAAAAAACTTCAATAAGAAAACAACATGAAGTGCGTAAACGTGTGCGGCCACAAAAAACGAATTTAAATAACTAGTCTGAAGCGCAGCAATTCCAAACGATCAAACTTAAAATAAAATAAGTAGCGATTTGTGAACCATAATCATCTAGTCAGCTGAATAAAGCATTTCTACTCTATCAAAACAATGTGCTTTCACATAAAAATAGCTTTAATTTGTTCGTCTTATTTTGAGAAAGTGCATGGAAAATATTCACAGTAGGAGTGCTGTTCTCAGTTTTCACGAAACCAAATATCATGCATCTAATTTGATCAAGGATGAAAAAGCATTATTCTGTGCTTCTGTGCTGTTTTTAATTACTGCATTCAGCCTCAAACGCAGGATTTAAAGTTCCGGCCTGAAATGCTAATTGAGTCTTCTTGTCATTCACCCACACAAAGCAAAACCCGCAAAGAAGAACATCTGAATGTGCAGGACTGTGGGAGGGGGGGGGATCCACAAGAGTCATGTCTGCAGGGTAACATCACAAATCAATGCCAGGGTCGCTTCCTCTCCCTGAACTCTGTTGACACCGACCATCCACTTATAAACACTCCTACAGGAGTCATGCTGCCGCAGTACATACTGTCCACTTTTCAGAGTTGCCTGCAGACACAGCTAAGAGTGACACAAATGTATTTTTAAACTAGAGTTGCAAGTGTGGGAGAAGCAAGTCAGTACAAATATGGCGGATAGAAGACTAAACATAACCGGGTGGGAAAAGCAGTGCTTCATACTGTTTACCAAGCATGTGGTTGTGTCAGAATCATGACTTTCAAACTTTGATTACTGGAAAGTGAGAGAATATTTAGAACTTCTCCAAGATCTGCAGAAATGTGACTAACCAACAGAGAAGGTGGTCCGACTATAAAATTTGAAGCAAAACATATTAGTAAAATCTTCCACAAAAACCAACAAACCAGACATGCAAATACTTCAGCAGTCACTCCTTCCTCTAATCAGCTGCATCATGCGTTATCTGACAAACAACAGACACGTTAGACCACAAAAATGATGACCTTATGCTCAGAGACAGTTTTTCTGTGATTTCACAGAGTCAGAAATGTAAATGACCAGAGGGGGAAGACAAAGAGGTCATAAGAGCAAGCCAAGAAGTACTCGCCTTTACTGACGTTCCTCTGTTTCTATTAATCTTGACTAATGACTAATCAACACTGCTATGCCCTCCCTGGCACACGGGTTGTCTTTTCTTAATCTAGAATAAGAAAACACTTTAGAAAATACACAAAAGACTCATTTATTCATGTAGAATCGAATCACAGATGACTACAGTAATCAAATAAGCAAATGAAACCAGACCCACATCTGCATACAGCACGTGCCTCCGCTTCTTGTTTCAATCAGAAAAACAGACACCCCGACTAGACCAGGGCAGCCAATATAGACTTTATGCAGGACAGTTTCAGCGAATCAGCAGCTCCATAAATAGACAGACAGGTGAGGAGGAGGGCTGGGGTGCTGACACAAGCACACTGCTTACCATATGCCATCAAAGTAATAAAACCATTTCTAGGTTTGCCAAAAATGACAGCAAACGTGTCCAAGTAAGTCACAAACGTGCTCTTCCTGTTTTCGTCGGACTGAGAGTCTGCATGAATTGTTTTGCTGTTAAGGACTACATTTAAAAGCATGGAAAGTTAACATTTTCCTTTAACTTTTTAATACAAATATTGTGCATTAAATCCTGTCTTTTCCAGTTCTTAATGCACAAAGAATTGAGGTGAATATGATAAATTCCTAGAAGTCCCTTTGCAAAATGTCTTCAACAATGGTAACTTGTTGACACACACACACACAAAAACACGTTCATGCTTGTCAATGTTGGGATACGGACAGATTTAATTCCACATGGAAAGAATAACAAGCAGCAGCTCATGCTTCTGAAAACGTCTTTCAGGTTTTTAGGTATGCATAATGAACTGCAGACAAGAAACTACAAAGGATCAAAGTATGTGGGCAAGTCACAATGATGGATCTCCTGCGATAATCAACCTTCTGCACCTCTGGTTCATTTTCAGCAGGATATTGTGCTCATTTTGGCTCATTTCCTGCAGAGATTGGGAGAAATTGGATTAATTTGTTGTAATTCACCCTAATTACTTGTTTACATGCTTCTCGACCAAAATCAGTTCTAACTGGCACGAGGCAGAAGCACTGACACAAGAAAATCAGTTGTCTTTCAAACATTAAAACATTTATTTTCATTTTGGGCTCAGTAACATAGCAAAACGGTGCCTTTTGTTTCTTTTAAAACCAGCAGTCTTAAGAAAGATTTAGACAAAGCAAATGTTTGGGGTTGTATTTAATTGGACGACTTTGCCTCCTTTCAGCATGTCTTGCTTTAAAGCATAGTAAATCAGCTTGTTATTTACATATGACGTAGATTATTCTCAGAAGTTTTTTTTTTTATTATTCTCAAAATTTCCTATATGTCAAGACTTGAATTTTGTCCGATTTAGTAACATTCTAAAACATTCGAGTATAAAACATTTGACTATTATAGGTTTAGATTTTCTGAACGATGCAGAACTCAAGGCATAGAAGGAATGAAGCACCAAAGTGCAAATATTTATGTTAAGACATTATCTTTCATTGAACATGTTAGGATAAATCTGTAGGCAATATAAAAAACATGCTTCAATTACAATTTTTTTTTTGCATAAACTAATTCTCCTTTCAAAACTGATCTGTTTTAGGACCTCTTGTCATTATAAATCCAAATAAGCTGCTGCTTTCCACGCCCCCTGAGACAATGTTTACGCTTGCACTTTATAAACTTGAAAATGGCTGCACTCAGCTGTATATCTTTGGCCCTAAGATCCAAAGCCAAATGAAGTGGAGCCTTCTGTATACCCAACAAGAATGCAGCAAGTGTTTTTTGGATGGTAAGTCAACAACAAAGTACTTGTCTTGTCCAGCAGCCATTGTACTCTAGGTAATTGGCTGTGCGTAGCGTGAAGTTGCTAGGTAAAATGGGAAGTGACAGCTTATTGTGACTTGATAATTGGAAGGTTTTTGAAAAGGCTCTACTTATTTGCTAGAAAACAGCTGGTTTTTGTTTGTTTTTTGTTTTTTTCAGAGAATCAGGCATGCATCCTTTCGATATTAAAAATCTAATCTAAATAAATAAACAAACATATTTTTAAATTCAAGTTTCCTTTTCCGATATAAATAAGAGACCCAGACAATCAATTCAAATTCGATAATTTTCTGGACTACGTTGGAAACTGCATTTTAGTTGCAAGAAGATTTGCTTTGGACTTTTACAGCTTACATTTTCTAAATTACAACACATTTTAAAATGTGTTCAGTCATGCTGTGCGGTGGGTGTGGCCCTCGTGAGTTCTTCAGCTGAAAACGCACTTATTCTTTAGAATCTGATGACTGACGTTTGTTGTATGGTGAGTGAGTGAGTGAATGGTACACAGGAATAAAACCCTGAGGCACAACTTTTATCAATAAAGTGCCATCTACAAGTAAACTTCCCTGTTTTGTGGAAACCATGTTTTATGTCAAACAACAAACCTATTGCACAATTGACTTTAATCCAAAGCAAAACTCCTTGATTCAACAGAAAATTAAGAATTTAGCTATTTAAGCATATTTCCATTTTATTGGACAAAAACTCTAAAAAAAATGCATCGAAGTACGTGATATCAATTGATCCACTGACACATTGATAATACTCTTAATTCTTACACTTATTCCGTTTTATACATAGATTTTTTTTTTAAGCAAAATTGGGCGATTTGATCTGCGACTGACTGGTGAATCTCTAGAAATAATAGAACACGTTACTGGTTTGCTGATGGTCCACAACTATTTTTGTCCATCATCTTCTGGGAACTTGTTTTTATTTTCTGTCTTAATCATTATTGTTCAGAATGTAATCTAGTGGTAAAAACATGTTTTGCCTATGTGCTGCTGCTGTGGGTCTCTACAAACACATTTGGCCATGTGTTATCAGAGGCTTAGCAGGCTTCCAGATAGATGCTGTGCGGTTGATGTTGTCATGAGACTGCTGCAGAGACAGCAGAAAAAATGTGAAAGCAGAGTGTGTAAAGAGAAAAAAAAAAAAAAAAAACAAAGAAACTTTCTTTAACTTTGACTCTGACTGTTTCCTCAATCCCATGTCTGACGGACAGTCTCGGAGAATTAAACCAACTTTTGTTCTTAGTCCTCGTTGAAGACTATAAATCTGCATAATGGGCTTGGTTTAGGAAGATAACTGAAGACTATTTACTCACCAAGTATATAGTCACTATTCTTTTTTCCTCACACTTGCAGGAATTTAGCACCTTCAAACCAGAGCTGCATTATATTCATATACACAGAAGCCCAATCTCTACCAAGCAGAAAGCAATCTTCAATAAAATCACAGCTGGCATGCCAGTGTAGCCCACAGTGCTTGCCAAGTTCTTAACATACGTTAGCCTCTGTAAACTGCTCACTTATAAAATTTGCATTGTGAAAGCTTATCTTTGATAAACCCCGTCTTATTGTTACAATGAAACACCCCCAAAAATATGCTACAGTCCGAAAATCTTTCATGTGTTTATGCTTTGAAAGCATTTAGAATGTAAGAAATACCTAAATTATTTCTATGAAAAAAAAAAAAAGTTTTTCAAAGATCTGCTTATTTTAGAAATGACTATGTCAAATCCCATAACAGTCTCTTGCAAATTTTATAATTCACTTGTACCATTACTCCCCTTCAGATTCCTAATAAAAATACTGAAATTTATGTGTAGCTCTCTGCTCTGCATACTTTCTGGCTTACAAAGAAATATCGCTGTTTTGTGAACACTACATAGAAGTAAGTCACTCGTCAAGTATACGGAAGCTCCTAACAATTTCCATGATGTTTTTTTTCCCCCATACATTGCAGCTTAGTCATTTATGAGGATGGTGGCTAAATGGGAAGGGTAATCGTCTTGCATTTGGAAAGTTGCAGGTTTAATTGGTGAGAAAATTAAATGACAAGGAAAGTGCTTTGAAAATCCATTTACTACGAGTAAGTACACAGCAGTGTTGTTGTATTTTTAAAAGCATATGAGTCACCTTTCAACCAGTCAAGAAGTAAAAAATAATAATAATAATAATTAAAAATTAAATTTAAAAACACTTAATCAGAACTACCTGAGATAATTGTACGGAGACATTCCTGTGTAATACTTTGGCTTGATTTTACTGGCTGACCTTAAAAGCTTCATTCCATTCTCAGGACATCAAACCTGTAAGATTAACGTCAGAACTTGAACTCTCTTTTGCCTAAGACTACAGGGATTAGGTTCTCAAGAGAGATTATTCTGTACAAAATGCCATTATCTAAGACAAATAAGTTCCAGTGTTCAGCGTAACCCTTTAATTTTTTATTTCTTTTTTTTTAAATTTACATTGTAACCACAAACTTCAAAATACGTTGCTGTGACTTTGGGTGATAGACCAACACAGAATGATCAGAAAGTTTGTTTTGTTTGTTTGTTTATCTCTTAAAAAAAAAAAAAAGTGCCAGTTGTACACGCCCCCCTTTTACTCTTATACCTCTAAATAAAATCCACTGTTTTCAAATTCTGTTTCGCCTCAGTGTAAACCCAGACAGACAGGTCAGAGGGGAGAACATGTAAAGGTTTAAGTGGGGATGGGTTATAAAACAACTGTCCAGGCTCTGACCATTTCACAAAACTCTGTTTAGTACATTGTCTGTCAAAATGAACTGAAACCTGCCAGGGATGAGCTCCGCTTTGTGTTCTGTCACGTGAAATCCCCAAAATATTCATTGAAATAAATATTCATTTCTCATGTGAGAAAATGGGAAAGTTCAAAGGGTGTGAAAACTTTCGCATAGTGCTGCATATGACCTGCGCTTTCACAAGAGCCTGACACAACAACAACAAAAAAAAGGAAGAAAGAAAGAAAAAGAAAAAGAAAAAAGCCACTTCAGCTCGTCCCAGTTCAGACCTATTCCTCAATGCAATGTTACTTTTACTCTCAGTTTCTAATGCAATAAAATAATCACTTAATATTTAACCACAATTCGGTGCAACTCACCGCCGGCGGCGCTTTACGCATTAATTGTTTTATGGGGGGTTGTTGATTTGTTTTGTCTCTTGGAATCAGGAAACTTCCTCTTTAAATTAGTAAGATAAGAGAATGAGTAACTAAGCAGAACTTACCCTGAACAGCCTTAACAAGAACTCGAACTATCCATGAGGGAGCGACTTCTTCCTTCTCGAAGTTCTTCTGAATCACAACGTGGAGCAAAATGCGCCGCAGTGAGGGGGAGAGAGCAGGTCTATTGTCTGTCTTTCTCTCCCGGACCTGCCTGCCTGCCTGCCTGCCTGCTGTCTGCCTGCTGCACTTCACTTCGCGCGCTGTTGATTTTGCACCGCAACGTGAAGCGGCGCGCGCGCGCGCGCGCTGCTTTCCAAGGGTGTGTTTGTGTAACGACACCGCTGTTCAACAAGCACGCGGACAGTCTCTGAACTTCAACATGGCTCCAGAGATTATACTGATATCTTGAGAGATGTTCCCTTGTTTGACTGGTTCACGGGTTTTCTGCGGGTCAACGGATTCGTTCCCCCCCAACGGAGAGATTTATTTTGAGGCACTGTGGCAGTCAGAGATCTAATAATTTAAAGTGACAAAAAAAAAATTGTTGCAACTAGAAACAAAGAAAAGTTTGGTCTCATCCATATGTATATATGTATTTATGTGTGTTTATTCACTGAATTTGTAATTCATACTATTATAAGGCCTGATAAATGCAGCTATAACAACAGATGGTGGAACATGAGGTGGAAACACAATGAGCTTCACAAGACTGCAACAGCCAGTTAATCAAAGACCAGAGAACAGCCCAGACCATTTCAGATAATCCATACAGCCATACAGGATGCAACCAAACTGAGTTTGTTTTCTTTTTTCTTATCTCGCCTGATCTGATCTGCCACCTCTGCCTGGTTAGTTAATATTCCAGACCGGACATAGGAAATAACCCAGAAACGCATTAACATTATCTTTCATTTTAATGCAGCATGCACAGAAGCAGAAAAAGTAATGATGTGCAGATAGTAAAAAGATGAATTTCCTGCATCTCTGTAACATCAGCATGTTGCATATCAATATTAATGAAGGGATTCAGCACATATAGCAACGTTACATTAAGGAACCTTGTATGAATATTTATAGTGGACCTCATTCATGATACTAGAAGTTATGGCACTAGGTCAAAGGTCACATGTGGCTCTTCGGGCTATCCAAAGTGGCTCCCAATAACTTAGTTATTTCTAATTTTAATATGCATTGAATGAATTTCCATACAATATATGACAGTAACTGTACAATAATCCTTTTTTTTATTAGTTGTCCACTCACTAAATGGCTTATTTTCTGTATTTATAACCATGAATGCAACCATCCAGTTACAGAAGTAAAAAAAACCAAAAACAGCTGCCTCTTTAATATGAATTGAATAGACTTTAAAAAGCAGATGTGGATTTTACAAATTGTGTTTGCATTTGTAGACAAATTGTATTTGGTGAAGGCATGGCAAAAATGTGTGTGGGATTTGAAGAGGGAGATTTTTTTATAATCTCTTGTTTTTGATTTCAGTTTTCTGTCATCATTTCATAACATTTGAGTTGTGTTTTCTTTTCAATCTTTCTTGTTGAAAACATTGGTCTTTTTTGTTTTGTAGCCCATAATTACTCCAACGTTTTGACTAGGATTTCCTGGAACAAAACATTACTTATAAGTGAGTCTTTATGAGTTAAGCCAAAGACAATCTGAAGGAGAAATTGTGCTGCATCACCAAGTCATCAGCCATGTGCCGGATGAACGTAAAGTTTGGTTGGTGTTACTACATCTTATGACGTTAAAGGCATTGTCAGCAATTGTGAAAAAACAACACTATGAAGCATCTTATTTGTTTTGGCTGTCAAAATTACTCAGTTTGATCTTTTCCAGCACGTGTCTGTCATGGTTTTACGTCTGTCTGTATTCAATCTCTGTTACGCTTGGGTGTGTGAAAAATGATCAGTAAGTAAAGCTCGATTGACATCAGAATACTGTCTGTTAAAAAAAAAAAAACACCAGCAAAGCTTTTTCCAAATCAGGACATGCTTTAGAAAAAGTGAAGTCAGTGTTCATCTGCTGCATTGTGCTGGGAGTTAATGAACTCTCCCCTCACTTGCTGATTGTATTCAGTGGCTGGATTGCACCGTTAAATATACTGAAAACGAAATCCTTCCATCTGCTCTTTAGATTCCTGAAATACAGGTGCAGCATCTTGTTAAAGGAGACATAATTGTGATGATCATTGAGGAGTGAAAACGTAAAAACTAAAAGTCATCAGCTTGTTCCCCAACTCTTTTAATTGTTAATGATAATTGAGTAACTCGGTGTTCTTAGTGCCTTTGTCCACAGTCCTCCAGGAACCTGGTCATAACCAGGTCTAATCCTTTTTTTTTATTAGTGTTTGTCCTTCAGAGCACGATCACTCATTATTGCCAAACTTGTCAGCAGCTGAATCTGGAGTCGCCACTTTTAGATTTAATTTCTGACTCGGTAAGTGTGAAATTGATTTCGCACGCAAGAGGAGCGGGCTTTGACTTTCCACAGCAGTATGATTATGAAGACAGACAATTTCCTCTCTTTGTCCGTCACTCTTTAAATGTCAGCGTATCGAGCCGCTGTAAAGCTGTTTATTGGTCTCTATTGACTCTGTAGATTAAATTACAGCTTCCTAACTCACAGTGTGTGCCTGTATGTGTGCAGAGAGAGCTTGGGAAGCCAGTGGACTGGATGATTCCCATTATCCCAAGAGGCTGCCTGCAGTTACGTATCATTAATCAGAGTGCGCTTGTTAGTGTGAGAACCCAGGATATAAAAGATGGGGTTGTTTTGATGACTATCCACCAAACTATTATCTTCGGAGCAATTTTCTGTAGCTGTAGAGTAAAAGTTACCACTTGGTTGGGTGAGACTGCTTTCCAACAGTGGCGTATCTTCACTTTCCTTCAGACCCACGTTGCTACAGACACATATCCTGACCATGTGCCACGCATGGAGTCACAGCATTGATAGTGTAGTGTCCTAATTCAATTGTTTTAGCAAAGGTCTTTTAGGATAAAGGCCTTTGCTGGACCAAGATTTTTTTCTTGAATATATTTGATTACAAACAGGAATCATCAAGGTACAGATGGTTTAGGCTCTTGTTATGATTGAATGATCTTGAACTGTTTGGATGCCTTTTTTTTTTAACCGCATGTCACTATGTTCTATAAATATGATCTTATTTTTAGCATTTCTGAATGACACAACAGTTTACCTGTGACTAGTTCCAACTTTAAAAAGGGAGTGATGTGTTACACTTTGGAATGTCGGCTTTATTCAATACAATTACCACGTCTTGAAAACCACAGTCACATGAGAGGCTCCTTCAGTCAGAGACGAAGCGTTTTTCAACAAGGACACCTCGTGTTTGTTCCGTTCTTCTTTGGGGAGTTTAAACAATGCAGGAGGAAAACTTTTTTTTTTTAAAAAAAAGCAATTCCATCTCTGATTGATTGGCTGACTGGTCCTGGAGACATGTCCTCTCCTCCATGGCCCAGCTGCCAGAGGACACCTGGGTTTTGAGGAATGGGCTCAGACACAAGAAGAATCAGAACCAAAGGACCAATCACCATGTCAGGATTTGGTTGGGATTAACTATTTCACTGCTTTGTTCACTTAACTCCCGCGAGATTCTTGTATTAATTTTCATCTGGAGAGAGTGCAGATCTACCTCCACCAGCAATTTTCCTCATTATTATTTTAATAATTTGTTTTTTTAATTCAAAGAGAGGAGACGTCGAGACACTAAGAAGGTCCGGTTGAGAGAGCACTACAGCTTGCCTTTGTCTGAATGACCTCTGGGCTGACAGTGTCACTTTAAAGCTGCTCAAGGTCCTGCAAGAGGTGGAACTCCAGAGCAGAAATGAAACTTGGTTCAGAGAGAAAAAAACAAAAGGTCTCTTCCCAGTTCTATCTCTTCCTTTTAGAAATTGCAATCCTGTTGCAAAAACCTTTTTTTGGTAGAGATAGAGAGAGACCTGGAATCATTTGGATATTTCTTAAACATTCATTTCTAATTCAGGAAACCTTTGCTCTAAGTAATAGTTTATAGAGTCAGTGTCTTATCTTGTGTGTCTCTGTTTACCTAAATTAGTAATGGGATTACTAGTGCTTACAAAATGTCCACTTCCACCAAAAGCTGAGACTGACTGAACTTTGATACGTTAATATAGTTGCTGTCTGTTACAACAGCATAAGTTCAAATTCAAAAATATTTTGTGAAATTCAAAGAGTTATTGTAGATAGTTATTGAGTTATTGTATTGGCAGGAAAGGTCTCCTGGGGCAATCTGTATTGTAGTAAATTTGAGGAAGCCTCTGACCTCTGTCTCCCCAACACAGTCTCATAAAGAGCAGGTCCATCGTTTTCTTGATTTTACGGGGAACCCTTCTTTGTACCATCATCTCCAGCGGTTTCTCTGTCGTCCCCTGAACAGAGCCAGCCTTATCTGTGCACAAGAATGAACATTTGGCGGTCAAAACAAGTTTGATGATGAAACATTAGTCATGCTGGAGTTGAAGCTTGTATGGACAGAGAAGGGTAGTTTTGAAAGAAGTCTGTCTTTCTGATCCTTCAGATCTGATCCTACAACCTCAGTCACGTTTGGCCCAACCCATAGTTTGAACCGTTTCAAAAAAATTATTAAAGTTAGAAAAAAAAAAAATATCCTGCTAAAGCAATGCTGTGCACTACAGCAAGTAAACATGCTCTCATCCCTCCCAAAACTGAACTTACACCTTCAAATCTTTGACAAACTTTTAACTTTTCCTGCTAAAGGTTTCATTGGAAGAGGCTTTTCCTGTAAATAAATCACCAACTTGGCCAAACTTTGATTTCATAAAGAAAAAAAGACTTTTAAAATAGGTGTAATGAGCACCATTTGAGCTAGATCTTCAAGCTCACTGTAAAAATTATATCGTTTGCTCAAAGCAAAAGCAGCTAAATACCTGCCATTAGAAGACAACCTCCAAAGGATTCTGGTTTTTCCAGATTGTCCACTGGAGTCACGTCTGCATAAAGCTCAGAGAAGCTGACGAAGTCAATTCTGTTTCTGTGTAAAGTTTGCAGAACTCTTACAAGAACCGAAGCAGGACGTTTAAAACCTTTTGACTGAATGTTCAAAGGATAATCTAAAACTCTCTGCTTTGAACATAATGAGACGGGCGTTAATCCTCGACATTTTATTTCATGCCAACTAGTTTTAACTTGTTACTGCTTGTTCACCTGGTAGTTGTACACAAACTACAAGTTCACACAGAAGAGTATGATAGAAGGGAAAAGAATGGAAGAAAGGACAGACACATGGAAGAAGGAAACAAGAAAAAAAAAAAGAAAGGAGATGAGGAACGAGCACAGACAAGGGTAGAAGCAACAAAAGAAAGAAGATATGGACAGAAAGAGAAGGTAGAAAGAAAATCTTCAAACATAATAGGGAGCAAAGTTTGAAAATAAAAAAAACCTCTCTCCAGTTTCCTTTTTCCATTCTCATCCATACCTTAAAAATGCCTAAACTTTTCCAGACTACTTGTGACACATGAAAAGTTTTGCCTTCTCTTTTCACACACTACTGGACTAACAGCCTCCATTAACATTGTGCTTCGTGCACAAAAACGTTGGATCAGTGTGTAACGTTGTGCAAAGCTGTCAGAGAAATGGCTGATATTGCTTAAGTTGATCGGATGTCTGCGGATAGTTACAGGAGAAGTGAAAGTGAAGTGTTCCTCTCCACTTGGTTTCCTTTCACCACAAGGGAAATAACAGATCCATGTTCAAGATGTGTGATATGACAGCAGAGAACCTACAACGGAATATTTCCCTCTGCAATTTCAGATTTTATCTCAATTTTACATTTAGAGTTGACAAACATGCGACAACAGGTTTTAAAAAAAAAATCTCAAGAGACAGTCTTCCTTTTATAGGAAAATTTTAATAGTTATTCAATGTTCTACATTTTACAGTAAATATACAATTACAAACTTGGCTTAGTTATAGTACTAAGATCACTAACTGATCTTAAAAAAAACCAAAAAAAAAAAAAAAAACCCTCAACAACAACAAAAATACATTTAAAAAAAAAAAAAAAAATTAAAATTAAACAGATTTACACTTCATATCACAAGCCTGACGCTGGTCCTTCACTCCGGACCAAATAGCTAACATACAATTCACTTCTCTCAACGCTGAACAGACGTTGGGCTTCAGTTTCAAACACAAACCTTACGGTAACAGAGATACCATAGCATGTGCAAACTGGGTACCAAACTAAAAACTTCCAAAGATGGGGTGGTTCCTATTACTCGATCCGAGCGCAATACAAGGACACGCGTTTTATCTTTTTTCCATTTTTTTCTTTTTTTTTTTCTTTTGGAAGACAAGGAATTTTCCACTTTTTGCATCACATTTAGTGTCAAATCAAAACCAAGAGAGACCTCTGACAAACTGAGAAATAAGAAGCTGCAGCAAGAACATCAAGGACAATTAAAAGCCTACTATTCGTTTTGATAGTAGTGTTGTAATTTATACCCATGAAAAACTAAGACTCAAACTGCAAGGCAGAAAAAAAAAAAAAAAGGAAGAGAGGAGGTGAAGGGAAATGGATGCAGTAGGCAATGAATGCTTCTGGTCATGTTTTCACTGTCAAAGTGGAAAACGGTTAGACAGTTTTTTTTTTTTCTTTTTTGACCTTTTAAAGGTCTGGAAATGTTACAGCGGACAGGATGATTTACGGAAAGAGGAAGAGATAATCAAAGATTCGCGTTTAAGACAACTTTGCACACGTTCCCCCTCACAGAACACGCCAAAAATGCCCAACCTCTGACTTTTCACTTCAGCGCAAATTGAAAAATAACGAGGCGAGGAATGGAGCGAACTAAATAGGTAGGCACATGTTTGCTTTCCCTGTCAAACAGGAATAGTTGGAAGAAAAGTTGTCCTGTTTCTCAGCTCTGCAGATCTGCCTCTGTGGCGTTGGCACCGTGCATCCACTGGTAATTGGATGTTCTCATCAAAAACCGACAAAGATAAAAACTAAAAGCACAGTCATTAGATTTTCCTTAAATATTAGATAGAAAAATAGGTTTTCTTTTTGTGGTTTAAAAAAAATGAGTAGAAATTATTATTTTTTTGATTATTAATATTTAGGATAAAATTGCTGTACTGGCAAAAAGGAAATGAAAATATTTCTGAATATTCCTAAACAGAAACCATATTCTGAGACTAAACAACACAATTTTGATGAGTTCGAGTGAGAAAAGTTAAAAAAAAAAAAAAAAATTAAAAATCAAGTCAGATTATTGAATGGGATGATCAGTGTGGAGAAAAAAAAAGATCAGTTTTTCTTTGCTACTGATGTTACTTTGTCTTAATACAAACTTAAATATGAATGAAAATAAAATAATTTCTGCTCATTTGTTTGACCACAAGACAAAACTAAAAGAGACTGCAATTTTATATTAAAAGAAAAGCCAAAAAAAAAACAACAAAAAAAAAAACACTTTCTAGTTTCTGAAGAGAAAAATTTAATTACCACAACATGCAGGTTGGTCCACAGCTCAAAAAACTCTTATAAGTGCAGCAAATAGGAGGCGTCACCTTGAGTCCTGTTTTGTTACTTTAACAGACGATTTGGATCATAATGTGTCAGTGCTCAAGGTACGATGCCCAATTCTTCTATGCATGTTGGCTTAAAGCCTTCAACCACTACAAGCCACTTTATGACTTTGTCACTAGTGACATCTAGTGTTAAACAGGGTCAGCTGACAAAAAAAAAATTTTTTAAAATGGCAGCAATCATGATATAATTCAATAAGACTGCAGTTTAGGTGAGGGTGTCGAGTGTAGCAAAGGTCAAACTGAGGAAAAACAAAACGAGAGAAAAAAAGTTCAATCGAGGTAAGAGTGGAGAAAGACTGGGGACAGACATCATTTTGCATCCCAGAGGTTGGAGAAATGAAGTGTCTGAAGGGAGATGCAAAATGGCACAGAGTAAAAACAAGTCAGACACGCAGGGTACAGTAAGTTTAAAAAGTCAGACCAGTAATAAGAGTCAACAGCGCGAGAAAAAAAGGACAGCAATAGGAAAACACAGATTCCACAGGAAGCAAGACGTAACAAGGACTCAGAGCTCACCAGTTATTAGGGAGAAGAAACTTAGTTACTGAATAACAATTGGTGAAATATGGCACAGGAAAATTAAATATAAAAAAAAAAAAAAAAAAAAAAAAAGAGAGAATGGAGGCTGAGGGTTTTTTTTTAGACATCATTCAATACATCCTTGCAGCTATGGAGCTAAAACAGACAGACAATTGGACACACTTATTATCCTCCACTTCAGCTCAGTCACTCTTCCTCTACTTCCCTCACCGTGTCTGCGAATTCAGGCAGCAGGTATTAAAAAAATACTAAAATAAAAATAAGCCTGTGGGAATCTGGTGCCAGATTCTGCAACTTCCAATAATCTACAGACACCGAAGAAGAAACTTCCCCTCTCAAAGTGAAAGATATGTAGAGGACAGGGATGCAGTTAAAAAAAACAAAAAAAAAAACAAACTTAAATAAAAAGCACAAACAGTAGCTGCCACATTAATGCAACCATGCTTAGCTAGAAATACATTACTGTACCACTCACTCTTTAAATATACTGCATGTTGTTTTTTTTAACCTAGAAATCCAATGCTATAGTGAAAGACACCTGAATATTATGCATACCCATTACGTTCAACTGACCTAAGGGAGAGAAGGAGAAACAACGCAAACAAGAGGATTTTAATTCAGAAATACTGACAAAAGTAGTGGTTGGTTAAATAATCCTAATGTAGAGTAACATTGCTGCTGTCGCAAGAAAATCCTGCTTTTTTTTATTTATTTTTTTTTACAATCAATTTTAAATATACAGGATCTGCTCATGGTTGAAACTCTTCATCAATATTATCCACCAGATATTCAGCGAAATTTTTATTTTCCTCCGACAGCGGCATTATGCAATATCGTCTTAAGAATTAACCTACTAGTGTACAAACATCTTGACTAATAATAATTCAAACACTCCACCTTATTGTTTTAATTATGATATAAATTGCTTTTTCCTCCTTTTTTTGCACTACAAAGCCTAAGTACCTGTTACTTAGCATTAAATTATAGTATAGTCAAGTTTTTTTTTTTCCTTTATCTTAAGTTGTGCAATAATTCCTTGCAATGTTATTGAATACCCCAAAGTTCTGATATGTTCTTGACTTCTTTGCAGTATTACTTATTGAATGTTGGCAGCGCGAGCAGCCTCCACTCCCTATTTGGATATCACGATTTTTTTTTTTTTTTTTAAACAAACTCAAAAAGGCTGTGAAACTCATTACTTTGTGTCAACAGATGGGAGACGCCCACTCTGAATTTATTGCAATAATCAAACCACTACATCCACACACCAGCAGTAAATGCTTCTTGTAATGTCAACCTGCATTGTGCAGATCTCAGAGTTAGGATGCGAGTGGGCGTGGGCCGGCGTGAGATCCTGATTGTATGATAACCTCGAGTTAAAAGAAGAAAAAAAAAAAGAAAGTTTCTGAATTTTGACAAAAACTTGAAACTAAAACATGGTGTCATTGCTTTCATTTAAAATAGGTCGCAAGTTATTCCTTCTGCTATTAAAATCACATATTGATTATTACTAAATTTATAAACTTTAATGTTCACAAACTGAGTTGAGAACAGCTATATTTGAGGAAATGCTTTCAAGTGCTTGCAACATGAAATATTCAAAATAGGGCTACACAAAATAGTGAATTGCAGTATTTGGTAAGCGGCGGTGTTTCAAAACTGTTGCCAATACTACATGGGCAGCTGGATAAATTTTTGTGCCCACACGTGATGCAAATCCAACAAAAGACATATATAAAAAAAACAAAGTTATGACAAAGAGAAACAAAAAATGTGATTTAATTGCAATTGTTACCATCGTAATGCTTAACATCAATGTTGCAATTTAACCTTTTCACTAAATTGTACAGCCCTGTTCTGAAAATATTCCCAACTGGCCAACTTTGTCATTTTGTAATCAAGTCAGCCTATGAAATGTAGCAGGTTCCTTTCAGCCAGCTGGCCAGCAGTGCACAGCCACAGCTGGGGAAGGGGCTCCATGCAATTAGAGAATTGCAATTAGAGAATTGCATGGAGCAAGAGAAAGTTTCCTGCCACTTTCTCTTGCATCTCAGTAAGAAAAAAACTTTAAACCTTACGAACGGTACGACAGGAAACTTTAGCGGATTCAAACACCGGTTACACCTGGGTGCAGGGAACCGGCCTACGCCAAGATGCTAGTGGAATTTATTTTTCTCAAGAGTAAATCCTAAAAAATGCCACTGGCCTCATCTAAGTATTAAAACCCCACAATCAGTCTTCAACCTTCTAAAGAAATCTTTCCCAGACGAGGACAAACAAGGAAGAAACTAAATTCACAGCAGTCGGTTTGTCGCGTTTCCCGTCAGACCTACAAACGTTTCCCCGTCATTCAGCAGCAGTGGATGACGCTGAAGTGCGTTCGCTTTATTGGGCCTTCGATAAATTTGCCTCAGCTGCCGTGTATTTGTTTATTAGTCCTCGTCTGGGAAGTGGAAGGAGATAGCACAATCACAGCCAGAAGAGAAGACAGAAAATCGATGCGGAGTACAAAAATAGCCACAATGTGCCATCTGCCTTTAAAGGAGAAATGTCACACACTTAAATGGCTTGTACTTTGAAATTGTTCGCCTGCCTTTTACATGACCCCCGACCCCCACAATCTCTTTAAACTCATTCTGTGCTGGCAGTAGCTGCCAGATAGCTATGTTTCTTTTTGTGTGTTTTACAACCGGAGGTACTGTCCAGTAAGTGCCACTAAGTGTGAATGTGTTTTAAGTGTAATCCCCAAAACCCCTAAATTAGTTTAAATGCAAAAACCCGCAGAGAAAAGTGTCACTGTTGTGACCCAAACTAGCTAGGTTAAGCTTCCAATAGTGTCCCAAAATACCGGCCTGCATAGAGTGTAGCATGAAGTCGGCGAATCTTTTCGTTAGTGTGTACTAGGTACAGCGTCAATGAGAAAACACGACGGGTCGTGGTCTGTAAGTGCTCACAGCACCGACTAATGTGGCAGAAGGGATGACGGACACACAGCTACTACGCGTTGGAAGACAAGTGAGATTGGACTGAGAATCAAACATAATCAGGCAAAAAAATAGGGATGAAGAGGAAGGCAGGAAAAAATAGAAGCTGAAGCAATTGAGGTTGGTAGTATAAAGGACATTTAAAAATATTATTACCCCCTTAAAAAGCAGGGAAACAAATGATCTGATGATGTTAAAACCCTGTGCTGATATTTAGCTGTTAGAAAATTTGGCAGCATTAGTCAAATGTCTTTGATGATGATGATGATGCCCAATATTTTCCAGCAAACTGAGCAGCAGCGGCGGCGGCGGCGGCAGCAGCAGGCGGGGAGCACACACACCAGCACAACACAAAAACAGGAGCGACCAACCGACACCCGCGATTGGTCGAGAGTCCTTTCTGGAGTTCCAATGAAACACACGGCAAAATAAAAAACAAACAAACAAAAAAACAAAAGGAAAAAAAATAATAAGAGGAATTCAAACTAAACAATCGAGAGGAAATAAAATAAGACCGTAATGACTGATTGGCAAATAAACAAAAGAGAGAATAATAAAAACAAAAGCAGCCTTTGTAAAAACATTAGAGAATGTCGCGTAACAATAATAATAGTAAAGTGGCTGTTGCACTTTAGTTTTGTTCTTGCAGACAGGTGCCGAGTTCTCGTGGTTACCGCTGGGAGCTCGTGTAACATTTGAGCAGTTGCATACGATGGTGGACTCCAGATCTGGTGGGGTGAGCAGAGAAGAAGAGCGTGGGTTAACGTGAGGCTGCAGAGTTTGTTGTTTGTTTGGGGTGGGGTTTGGGGGGGGCAGGACTAAACAGCAGGAGAAGAGGAGGTGGAGGGATTTTCTCTGTGGATACTCACATGATGGGTGGGCTCTACCAGTGAGGCGGTACGTAGCTGTAACCAGGGGTCCCTTGGGGCCTGTAGGTTGGCACAGTAACTGGGTGTGCGCCGATTGGTGGGTGCTGGGGTGTTGTCAACAGAGTCCCTACACACATTTAACACCAGCATTAATGTAGAAGAAGCTCCTTTCTCACACACGGCCTTACAAAATGACTGAAACGCTGCTAACTTTTGTCATGTTACAACCACAATTTCAGTATACTTTATTGAAAACCATGAAAATCTTAAACACTTAAGAGTTTTTTATGTGAATCTATACATCTCATGCTGCAGTTGTACCAGAATTTCCCATATGCAGAACAACAAAGACTTTTTCTATTTTATTGTGAAACATGGTAGTGACAGCCTCATTCTCTGGGTCACTCTTATTCTGTTAGGTTGTAGAGCTCAGTCAGAAATGACTGCAAGATGGATGGAGCTAAAAAATCAGGGCAAAAGAAACCCTATGTTTCAAAAGCTTTGAGGTTCGCCCAAAAGGTCACCTTGTGACTCTAAACATGCAACCAGAGGCACAACGGGATGCTTTACATAATCGCACGAATTGCATGAGTGATGCAAAGTCCAAATCTAAATTTAATCAGTCACAGGATAGAAAACTGCCACAGATACCGTTTTGAAAATGAAAACAAAATATTTAAATCTAGATGATCATTTGGAGACGTGGAACAAACGACTTGCAGTTGGGAGTTTCGGTGAAAACGGGGACTACCAGCTCTGAATCAGGCGAGCTGACATCCAACGAACATCCGACTTTAGATTTTTATTGGAATACAAATAAGGAACATGCACTACTTTGAGTTGTTTCATTACATAAAAACTCAACAGAAAACTTTAAAGCTTGTGGTTGCAAGTGACAAAATGTGGAAAAAGCATAAGGGAGATTAATGGTTTTACAAGGAATAGTAGCTGACAGTTGCAGCATCTCACTTTGTACACATTCTGGAGAGAGTATTGGTTCTACCTGCGCTCATGGCCATGGTTGTCCCGGCTACCATCCCCATGGTAGGCATACCGTTGTTGCGAGGGGCAGGAACAGGGACTGGGGCAGGGTAGAGGGCTGTGGAGGGGATGCTGTTGGGCTGCACCACAGTGGTGTGATGGATCACGTGTGGCTGGGCCGCATATACTGGTTGGGTGTAGTATGCTCCCTGTCAAAGAAAGCAAGTTAAAAGAGCTCTTAGTGATGCTCGCGATGGGGGGCCTGCCACATGTACAGCGTGGAAGAATTATAACAGTATTAAAGTGCTTCATCACAGTTCTGAAGGCAACATTTTTTACTTGGGACTTTGAAACTAAACGTTAAATAAATATCCATGTAATGTGAAGGCCATAGCATGACGAAAGTGATATGAACAGAGATAGATGGCTGAATAAATCCAATCGCATTTAAAGAACACATTCTGCAAATCCCTAAAACAAGAAAAACGAGTCAGGAGAAAATCTCCTCTGACAATTTGTTTTAATATTGAGATTTGGATAAAGTCTCGGTCCCAAGCCATTTCACAGATTGCACGCCATTTGGTCGCAAGTTTGGCAAAAATGCTTTTAACAAATTGTTTTTTAATAGCCAGAGAAATGATGTTGCCAGCAAGGAAAAACAAACGTTAAACAGGTGGGACAGTAAACACAGAGACATTTCCAATGCAATGTCATCCGTGATGTCCTTACCTGTGCGTAGATGTTCTGCTGAGGGTAGGCACTGCGGATGGGGTACATGGCTGTGGGGTATGGGGTGGGGGTGGGAGTGTAGGGAGGAGGTGCTCCATTTGACTGAGTGGGGGGCACTTTGTACGGGGTTCCCGCCGGGGTGTATCCTGCAGATATCCAGAAAACAGCTTAAATTAATCAAACAAATGCTAAGTAGTTCAAAAAATGTATGTATACATAAATTAATATTTGATTATTAAAATTAGTTAGGAGAATTTTAACAAGAACTAAAATGAACTCAAGCAACTAAAAAGCAATTTATACAAGTGTATCTGTTTCTATTTCCATCGTTTCTGGGGGGGAAAACCTGGAAATGTGAAACATCGTGAGATCTTTGAGGGGATCTTGTAAACAAGGTTAACACGTGTGGTGCCTGAAAGTTATTTCGAGTTTTGAGATGAATATTTCTGCTTCTATTTTTTCCTTTTCGGTGGAGTCGGAAGCATTTCTCCAGTTAAAAACAGCAACCGACCGCTCCTTCAATCCAAGCTGATAAGAGCAATAAAACCTAAAGCACTAACCACTGATAAGATGCTGAAAGCCTTGGAGGGAGCTAAAAAGGGAAGTGCAGCGTAAGATAATTATACCAGGCTTTTCACTATAAGCCGAGTGTGAATAAAAAATAGCTCCTGAAATAAGCCATTGTTGCCACTCAGACGCTGCTATAAATCCATGATGCCAAAATAACTGAAGAAAAAGAATAGTCAAAAGTGAAAAAAAAAGTCAAATATTAAACAGTTTTTTCCCCAAGACACTTTGAAAGAGATGTGTCTCAAGACCATGAGGGATATCAATGTTGCCACTTTAATATTTGCATTTCCTGTAAAGACCACCAGATGGGGACTGTCTGTATTTAAAGAAGAGTTCAGCCTCACAATCAGCAGAGAAAAACACATCCTAAAAAAAAATTAATAAATAAATCAGATTTAGCAGGCTTAAACTGGAGCTTTGAATCAAAGCCTTCTTTCAGTGTGCAGAGAAACAAAGAAAGAAGCTGTGTAAGCAATGACTATGGGCTAAATTTAAGACATCACTTTTATTGTAGGGAAACATGGTAGGCATTAAATAATTTAACAGAGAGTCCTCACTTCACAAAGATTACATCAGTATTCGAAAGATGGGATTAGTCTCATTGCGCTGCGTTCTTATGTAGACTGCTCTGAGGGGGTGCAGTACCTCTGAGCAGCCACAGGATGGCGCCTGAAGGTCAAACATGCTACTAGCTAGCTGCTGCATAGCTTATGAAAAGCCCTTCTCTTACACAAGGACAAGGGAACAAAGAGATGCTGGAGCCGTTCTCGCTACCGGTGATTGTATGCTGGAGCGTGTGTGTGTGTGCTTGTGTGTGTGTGTGTGTGTGTGTGTGTGTGTGTGTGTGTGTGTGTGTGTGTGTGTAAGCATGCTTTCACGGTCAATCTCTGCTCTGAAGTCCACGCAAAGCATTAAGAGACCGTGGTGTGAGACAGTCGCACAAAAGAAGCGCAGACAAAAAAAAAAAACTGTCCGTCAATGGTCTTGATGAATAACGACCGAGACGTGTTTTCAATCAGACCACAACTGGTTTTATCTAGCGATTCATTCATGTTGAGGGGAGAAGAAAATGAACTATTTTAATCCCCTCATAAATCAAGCCCAGCAGAAAGGAGTCGGCAATCAGACAACACAGCCACAACAGAAAGGCTCAGGTTTCTGTGAGAACAAAAGCAGATCTGATGTTTTGCTCGACTTCCAAAAGACGAACCTAAGCTCAGGCAGAGGAAGAGAGAAGGCAGCTTCAGAAGGAGCAAAGGAGGAGTCTATGAAATCTGCTCCTTCCTTTGTTACAAACCAAATCCAAGAGGACAGGAAAACACCGAAACGCTGAAGGGAAAACGATGATTTCTTCTTGCTAACAGAATTCAGTTTTGACAAATTCATCAAGTCACTGAGGGACATTCATTTCTTATATGATATGAATATAAATCACTGACCCTTTGCTCTGTTCTCTCTCTCTCTGTCTGTCTGTCAGCCCCTAACGCTCACATAATTGGGTCTGCTCAGTAATGGAAAAAATTAATAACCAGACTTCTTATCATTGAAATCCTTACTTTTTATGATTACTAATCGAGTCTGGAAATGCTCAACATATTGTATTTAAATGATTATTTTCTAACATCTATGTTTTAATAATGAAGCCTTTTGGGTTTTTTTGTTTTTAGAAACCCAGGAGTCAAATCCCATTGTACATAAATACCATTTGAACAATAAAAAGTTAATCGATTTCAGGAACATTATTCATTTTACACACAGATGGATTTATTTAAAGTTCTTATTTATGTTAATTTTGGTTATTAAGACTTACAGTAAATAACCCACAAATCCGTTTCTTAAAATATATGAATATTACAATGAGGCAAATTTTTTTTTTTAAACAAAGAAATGCTATACCATGGCTTATGTCACTGGCATTTCAGTCAGCTTCATTTCCTCTCAAGTTTATATTTCCTGTTACGTTACAATTACACTAATGTTAAATTTTTTTTCCATCATTCTCATTTAAATACATTGATTTAATGAGCCGACATTACTTGAAAGGCAAAATTAAAAGAAAGGTCAGACATCTGCTTCAAGGTCTCATTGGATATGGAGATTGAAAGAGTTATGCTGTAATCAAAGCCGTGGACACATTTTAAACGGTGAAGCTAAAATATTTCGGTGTTCATGTTTTGAGACACAAATTGAAACAATGACTACTGTCCAGAGTTGTTGATGTTTTACCCAGCTGAAGGTTTAATGGAGCAGACCTGAAGCTGCTTCATGTGAGGGTGTGCTTATTCTTCCTCATCTCCTCTCTTTCGATAATTAAATATCTGTAGATTATTATGAACCTCCGAGTTAGGAGGTTCCCTGTTCTGAAAGGGGCGTTGTAATGTGTTTTCCAGGCAAATGTCATTTTAAAGCCTAATCATTTGTAATAAAAATCTTATGTATATCAAATATGACTTAAACGAAATTTTACTTCCTGATTTAACGCCTTGAAATTGGGCCTCTGCCTCTTTAAAACCTTCTGCTCTTTCTGAAACTCCGCCTTCAGGAAGTCATCATAATAGTGCTCTTCGATTAACCCTTTAATAACTTTTTTTTTTTTTTTAAACCAGCATTGCACTGAGAAGTAGGTCCTAAATTGATGCACAGTTCCACCAGGTGTTTGCAAATTGCTGCTGGCTCCTCTGGAGGAGCTGAGCAGGGGAGAAGCAGGCCATGGAGTCTATGATATAAGCAGTCTTTTATAAGGTAACTGACTGATTAAGAATCTTTTTAATCATGGCGTTCAAGTTTTTTCTGTTTACCTGCGTTTTCTTTTCTCTCTTTCCACTAGTCAATGCAAAATACTTCTAAGAACGTGTTAAATGTCAGTTTTCTCAGAAATGCTAACCTAAGGTAAATACAGGGGCTAGAAGAACCTGTAGTGTGACCGCATTCCTACAATAGTTGCCCTCTTTAACAACAGTTAATATTTGAGGGAGATAGTTTAAAATAACTTGTTTATGTCAGTTTATGTTGCCTTCTTGATATCCCAAAATACTGAATTAGATCCATCGCGATCAGTCACTGTGGTGATGATCAATAGACTAAGAATCAATAGTCCAAATGTTTAATAATTCAGGAAATTATTAAACATTACTTTCTCAAAATAATGTTTTCTCTTCACTGCAGCTGTGCATTGTAACATGGTTGTGTGAACACATATCCAAATGATGTATCAATTTAGTCTTTAATTAGTTTAGAGTTCAGTTATTTTGTTCTCATTTCTAAAACCGAGGTTCTTAAAGAGAAGAGGCTTCAGACATGGCTATAATGCAAAGTGAAACTTCTAAATTATTTTAAGATGTACAGCATTTTCATCACAACTGGAGGTAACAGTCGGCAGCATGACTTTACAGCTCAATATGATTGAAAGATGCATCATAACCCTGTTAAGTTATTTTTGCTTGTAATCTTGTATATTAGAGATAAGTTGGTTTTTTTTTCCATGAATTTATAATGTACTCCTGTTCAAAAATGAATACAATAAATTGCCAGTACTGTGCTTATCTCTCCATCTATTATTTGAATACCTAAACCTCATCAAGCAGGACTGCATAGACAATAATGGTCTAAACTATTTGGCTGTTGTTTTTCTGATGCTCAGGTGGTGCCCCGACTTGGCAATTTTGATCTAAATTACTAGTTTTGTTAATAATTACCCTCAATTATTGTTTAGTGATTCACAGGCAAGTCAGACCCATTGTTGCACAACACCCACCGTATTTACCCACTGGGAAGTAAGTTGTTTTCGGAAACATTTTGAATAAACCAGAAGCACAGTAAGATGCTGCGTAAAGACTGATTAAAGGCACTGAAGGAAACGTGCAGGTTTGCTTGTTACTTCAGTCTAGCATCAACAGGTGCAAACGACAAACAAGTCTAAATTTACTTTTTTAACTAAAGTAATTTGTTGAATACGAATGATGATTTCTCAGTTTGAAGTAAGGCTGTCAGGAAAATGTGGAGTTACAATACTATTAAGTGTTGCCATGGCAAATGTAATCAGATATATTGAGCAGCTCTCGCTTTAAATATAGCCATCAAAATCTTCTAAAGGCTTATGAGAATCACTATATAATGTTTCAATCCAGTAAGAGAAAATATCTTTTTATGATCCTTGTGATTTAAATTTAAAACTTGAATAAATTACAAAAAATACTTTGAGTGATTCAAGTTATTGTCAAATTACATTTCCCTTAAAGCAAATACAACAATCAGCTTCAGTGGACGTTTTGACACCGGCATGCAAGCCTTCTTGCAGTATTAATTAAGTTTCATAATAATTACTTATGACATTTGGACAAAATATTAGGATCTGTGTTACAAACCTTCCCATTTTTCTGTAGTTTCAACTAGTTAAAAACTAGTAGATGATGGACAAGTATGTTATTCTTAATTTGTCTAAACATATAATGAATCTGTTCCATCTGAACTGGGGAGTATAATTTTGAAAGATGTTAACAAAAGAGTCAACAAATTGACAAAAAAAAAAAACATTAGGATCTAACTAGATAAAGCTGTCCAAACAGCCTGTTCTGGTTTTGTTCCTTTTTAAACCAGAGAAAATGAATTTTCCCCTCTAACATCACCTCATCTAAACCTGTTTGTTGGATTTCTTTTTGCAGAAAACTCTTTTAACATGTCTTTAACAAAAGCAATGAAAGCTGACAGCCTCATTATTTTTTTTTTTTTTGAAGAACAGTGAGAGTGCAAGCTTACCTGGTGGATACCCAGGACTGCCTGTTTGATAGAGGTTCGGAGTGTAGGTGGGAGCTGTGGCTGGATACCCTCCTGGATAGGCTGACAGAGGAAGAACACAGGTGGAAAAGAAAATGTTACAAAAATCCCACTAAATAAGCACAGGGAACACCCAACACATACACGAACGAGTGTACAACAAAGTGCTTAGCTTGAAGCAGGATGTGCACAGATGGCAAGTCATTAAAAAAAACCTAAAACGTCTGCAACAATAACACAGTCGGCTGAATGTGTCTAACATTCACAGATTAGGCAGGCAAGGCACACCTGCCAATATGGTGTGGGAGGAGATAAATTCAGAAACATTAGCGATGCATAAGGATGCACGTGAGGGGGGTAGACACACACTGCTGTGCGTCATAAATCACATGTCGGGCGAAGCAACAAAGATCCGACCTGATCAAGAGTTTTCTGGGATGTAATGTGAAGCTACGGAGAGATACCAAGAAGCACCAACAGGAAGCAAAACAAGCAAGTTTCAGGATACAGTTGCATTCTAATCATTTTATGCAGGTTATTTGTGTTGCTTTAGCATCAACAGATTCTAAGATAGTTTTTAAAACATTTCTCTGACTAAAAGGCAGTTTAGTCAGTTTTATTAGAACTAAAACTGACCTGGACTGCATCTGACTTGACTGGATTGTGCTGGAATGAACTGGACTGGTCTGTGGTGTCATTTAAGTAAAATTTGACTCTATGTGTCTCGCATTTCTAGTGGATCAATTAGTCTTGTACACAGTGCACTAGGATGTCTTTTAAACATGTTTCCTAGGAATTTGTACAAATTTCTAGGAAATGATATTTTATCATCGCCAGGTGCTTTAAATAATTTCAGCATGGCTGATCATTACAGGTCAGAGCTTCAGCTTTCAATCAGACCGTTTAATACAACATTAGTAAGCTGAGGTGGAGAAATTAAGGTTCTTATCGAGAAACTGAAACAAGTCATGTGATTTGTGTAGTCACAGTGTGCCTGTGGTTCTCTACAGAAACTCAACATATGCTCATTGTAGAGTCTTTTTTCTGTAATGTAAGAGGAGCTGTTCAGTTTTGTTTTACAGAACCAGTGAAGAACAAACTAGCAATCAGTGAAGCAACTTCGGTGGAAAAACCCTGAAGGAGCAAAGAGGAGGGGCAACAAATATCCCAACATCTCCTTAACTAATTTTTATAAAGAAAGAGGTTAAGAAACAGATAAAAAGTATTTGAAGAGGCTCCCACTCAGACTGGAAAAAGCTTAAAGGAAACCCTGTAAAATGGCTGATCAAAGACTGAAATCATAAAGCAAAAGCAACACCTTAATTGTGTGTAAACTGTTTAGTAAATAGTGGAAAAAAACTTCATTACATTAAACTAAAGTTTGCCAAAAAGAAGAGAAAAAAGCTTTACATTGAAACCCACTTCAATCAACTTTTCACAATAATTAAAAGCAGATCCTTGGGATCGTAGAGGAGAACTCGATGAAACACCCGGCGGTTTTGATGACCTAGTTAAAAGCCAGAACTTCTCAGAATCTCACAGAATTTAACTTGAGGAGTTTTTAGAGGTTTGGTGAAGACCTAAGTAAATAGTTCAGAGGAATGGTTTAATATGTGCAGCGATGCCTTCCAAGGCTTAGAAAATGGAAAACAGTCTGCTTTTGTATCTTGTTCTATTGTATTCAATTTTCTGCCTGAATGGTCTGAGTGAAGGCCTGAGCTAGTCTCTATGTGTATAAAGGGAATGAATATTTGAGTCAATAACACCAAGATTAAGGGTTTAGAGAAACCTTGGAATGTGAAAATGTAATTCTGCTAGAAGACCAATGTAAAAAAAATATGAATTATTTGCAATTTCCCATTTAAACAGGTAACAGAGGGATATAAAAGTCTTTTTAAAAGTACTGCTTAACATGCCGTTTGATTTCATTACATGTTAATGAAAAAATACTTTAAGTAGTGGTCATAAATGACAACTTTGTAATATTTATTTAATCAAGAATGGGCTGTTGGGGGAATCTGACCAGCCAACATACAGTTTGTCCATCATCCAGCATCATCTCTGCTGAAAAGACACCAGGACAGCTGTGGCTCATCAACTCTGATTAACAGACCTTAGACTGATCAGACTGCTGACCACAGAGACTCAGAGTTCCTCAGAGACTTAATACTCGTTTTTCCAGAGTTTTCTGTTTATTGTTTTCATTTTAAATTCTAAAATACCAGCACAGACAATGGATGTGCTTTAAATGTAGAAGCTGGGGAACAAAAAAGAGGCTGAAACAAAGCAAGGAAGAACGAATGAAAATAGGACAAAATTTTAAAAACAATAAAGGAAGGAAAGAATGACAGGGAGAACACAGAAAGAAAACAGAAAAGGTGGGAAATTGGAATACAAGAAAGGCAATGAAGAATGGAAGGTTTAAAGGAAATGAGTAAAAACACCAAGAAGGAAAGAATCAAGAAAGAACAGTACAAGGATTGCAAATAGCTAGACTAATTAACCCACAAATGGCTTGTTACAGCTTGTTGTAATAAACATTTAATTTGAAACGGTTTCAAAATTCAACAAATAAGACTTGAAGTTTTCACCGTTTGTCTTTAGCTGAAGGAAATTGTAAATAACCACACCCGCTTATGTACTCATGAAAGTTTTTATTCACTGTCAGCTATTTTATGTTCTCTTTCTGACAGTACTTGTGCTGCATAAGCTCTACATGTGTGCCCACATATCTCAATCAAGGTCAAAATGATCAAAACCGTTCACTATTACTCAAGGTTGTCATACCTAAAGTATCTCATATTTTGGGTGGAAACAAAATATGAAATACAGTTACCAGCACCAGTCTAGGTACTGTTAAAATACCTAGACTGATTACTTATTTGACAGTCTTGTATGCAGTGTGTATTCTTTTTAAATATTTTATTCTGCTTTTGAAAACATAAATTATTAGTAGAATGACCCAGCCTGGCTTTAACTAGTCACTTTGCAGCTTCCCTGTTTAATTTGATCTCACATGGCAAATTAAAAACCTGAATTCATCCCATTTAGCAGACAGAGAAAAGGTGTTATAAATCACAAACTACATATAGGGCTAGTTTTTTTCAGGGTGAATCACGTACTGGCATTGACAACAGAACGAGAGCAAAGGAGGAAATGAAATAATTTCAGCCAGCATAACTTGAACAGATTAGCTGACTATATAGCAACATCAGTTGGAGACCTAATGTTAAAAGTGCTATTTTATAGCACAATCAACTAATTATGTTAGTTGATTCAGTTGTTATAGAAATGCTGTATATATCAATGATATATATATCAAATAATGAGTTCAGCAGATGCACAGTGTTGGCTAATTCCTGCTAACGGCTCCCAGCTCCTTCAGATGCTCTGCGAGGCGGAGGCTCGGAAGCTGCAGCTCTCATTCGTGATGCGATGTAAAGCCCAAAAAAAGCCAATTTTACATAATGCTGCCCTGTTAATCTAATTCTATACTTGTCTCCATTATATTCCAGATTGCATAAGAAGTCAGCGCACAAGTGCGTACGTGTCTCACCTGTGAAGGCCATGTTCTTGGGGTTTCCATAAGGAGTGCCAGGCTGAACAGGACTGTAGACTGGATTCATGGCTGAGGATAACCTGCTTTTACTAAGACGAAACACAGGAGGGGGGTGGAATAGAGGGAAGAGGGTTGAAATAGAAAAACAGAAACAACACATGTAATTCATGTCAGATGATGAAAAACACACATACTGTTAACATTACATTCGTCTAAGGGATTCGGCATGAAGAGGGGGAAAAAAAAATCTGAAAGTCATCAAGCCCTGTGAATCATCGCCCTTATACAGGCTCAACGTAAGAATACACTCAGACTATTGAAATAACACGGAGCACAAGTACTGGCTGGAAAGCACAAGGAGGTGTGGATTCATTGAGCACTAGCGTCTTCTGTGCGGTCTTGAATGCGCCACACAGCCAGACTTTCACAACTGGAAGGGGAAAAAAAATGGAGCAACCTATTAATGGATTCAGGTGCTAGAACAGGCTCAGGGTAAAGGGTTTGTTAATGCCGCATGCCCTGCAAAATAAAAAAAATCAAAAAAAGGAGAAAAAGAAAAGAAAGAACTCCGCCTCAGTCCTGTCCAACTTACCTGCCGATGATGAATTTGGGCATTCTGAAAGTGTTTTAGTGATAATGTGAGTGTGTGTTCATGCGTGCCCCGTACCTCTTGTGCGTGTCTGGTTGATACATGAAACTGAATTTGTCTGTGGGATGCCCGCTCGCCATTCTTGCTGTATGCAAATGAGGGAGGAGTGGAAGTGGATATGCAAATCTGAAATTAAAACAGCGAGAGGTCATGATTACAATGAACACAGGAAAATATAGTGAAATTATATAAAATAAAATAAAAATTTTAAAAAGCAAAGAAAAACAGGGGTAAAAAAAAAAAAAAAAAAAGCAAGCGCCAGTGCAACGGTAAATGGTTAGTGAGAGCAGCAGAGCTGAGCGCCTTCCTGATAACTGATCCAAAACCGTCTCCTCAGTTGCTACTTGTAAAACCTATAAGATGTGTATCAAAGTGATAGCAACCCATGACTATGTATGAGTATACACACATGAAACGTGCTGCATTTAACAAGAAACACAAGCGGCGATACGAACACGGAACCAGCCCATGAAAAAAGCACAACAAACCCAGTGAGCAGGCAGGTGACAGCAAGCACAACAACTAAACAAAACACAGCACACCAAGGCTGAAGAGAGACGCCGAGTGAGGACAGGAAGATTCTAAATTAAAAAAAAAAAAAAAGAAAAAAAAAAAAGGGGGAATGTGTGTGTGTGTGCGTGAAATGTGTGTTTTATTCGAGATGATGTGTTCCCCGGACAGACGGGACGTGGTGTTTGAAGTGTGCTTGTAAAAAGTAGCTCTGTCATTTGCTGTGTATGAGAGAGTGCAGAGTATCCTGTGGTTAACACCACAAACCCCAGCAGTTCCTTATGAAAAACAGGAGTGCTCCGTCAATGGTTTCTCACTTTATAAAAACGCATTTTTAAACTGAATTAAATGAAAATGGACTGATCCACCCTCAAGGCAAGTTTATTTGTAAAGGACATTTCAGCAACGAGACACATCAAAGTGCTTTACGCCACAAAAAACATGGTACAGCTGCTAATTATGAAACAAGCAAAAAAACATTACATTTTGTCAAATCAAGCAAATACACATCCAATATGTTGATCAATGGTCTACTTATAACTAATCAAAAGCAATTCTAAAAAGGTGCGTTTGTAGCTTTGATTTAAATAAACTGAGCTTTGCAGCTTTCAGTTTTCTGAAAGTTTGTTCCAGATTATTGGAGCATTAAAAACTGAATGCTGCTTCTCCGTATTTGGTTCTGGTTCTGGGAATGCAGAGTAGACCAGAACATCCAATAAGTACATGACCTGAGTGGTCTGGAAGGTTCAGACAACAACAGGTCTTCAATGTACTTTGGTGCCAAGTTGTTCAGTAATTTATAAATCGATAGAAGTATTTTAAAGTCTCTGAGCTATTTCCTTAGCTTGTGCTTTAAAGTCTGTTAATTAGAACAAATCTGTTGAATCCTGTTAGTGTGTCAATTCATACACATGGGGCTTATAGAAGTCCTGAAACATCAGCATCAATCCCCAAAACACCGGTACACGAAAAGCACTAAATGTATATTTTTATGGTGGAATACAAGCCCCAGAATCCAAACTTGTGTGCCAGTGCTCTTGTGAAACAAGGGCGTTAACGCTCTAGCTCTATTTTGCCTCTTAAACTGGTGCCTCGCATTGAAATTATGTCTCAGGGGAGATGATTAACCTGCTTCGATACATCTCGCAGTACAATCCTCATTAATCTACTGCATCATTTGTGATTTAATTCCTTCCTCTAGCTCCGCTCAGCCGCCCACCTTTCATCTCGCCCCTGAGCGGCTCTTCTTTGTTAAACTCATCGTTTACTTTCCCCGCCTTCATTAATGGGCGTTTTTACATGCAAATGCTTCCAAAGTCAAACTAAAAGCTGTAGTTCTGGACAGCTCTGGGTTGGCCTCGACTTAAGGATACCAAGATGTTCACAACAAATGCACGACATATGCAGTGTAATGCATAAACTTAAATTTTATATGGTTTCACATTTTTGACTAATGATGCAGATTAAGAGAAATACAAATCCTTGGCAAATGTCAATTGCAATTTATTATTAAGTACAGACCTACCAAATTAAAATGTTGTGCATTCCAGATTGGTGTTTTTGGGATTGTTTATGATCATTTCAAATGTGTCGCTCCAGCTTAAAAGCAGAAGGCAGTAAACGTATAACAGGTATGTTTCTGGCACCACAGGGAGCCTGGTGTTTAGTGCAGCTCTGGACTTTTTAAATGTGCAAACGAGTCTCGTTGAGGTTGAGGTCCAACAGCATGGCAAAACAACCAGAGGGAAACCACCAGATCACTTCTGTTCTACCTCCTACTTACTGACTGATGGCTAATGCTTTTACTAACATTAAGCTGGATATTTGGGCTTTTCATTGTGGCCTGACTTGTCTGCTTAACTTTTCAATTGTGTGATTGAAAAATAGACTATAGGACTTTATCCGTTTTTTGCTTTGGTTTTTTTGCCAGGGTAGCCAAAACAATGTTTTCTAGCATCAGTACAAAAACATACATACCGTTATATAAAAAACTTCAAATTGAGCTCTATTAATCTAATTACAACAGCTCATAGTATCATTTTAATTATAGTTAAACTAATCACTTGGATGAATTTTCAATGGCAGTCATAATAATCACAACGGTCTGAGATGCAGCTCTTGAAGTCTTTAGTGTTGTGACATCTTAATTTCAACTGCGCTTGAGATGTTTTGACACCATTGTGCAAACTGATTAATATCTGTTTAGAAATGCTCTTTGACCTTTTACCTGATGGAATCGTGAGAGAAATTGTAACCGTAGTGTCACAGAAAATAATTACATTTAATTTTTTTTTAGGTTACCTGACTGAATTAAAACAAAAAACAAACAAAAAAAAACAACAGCCTCTTGCAAATTTTTTAAACTATTTCTTTTAACACAAGTAGCCTTTACTGATCAATAATCTGAAAGGATAGAGAGAGGGGGAAGACATGTGACCAGGAATCGAATCCAGGACAACAGCGTCAATCAGATTAGCTACACAGCACCACAACCTCTAACTCATTTAAACGGGTTCAAAATACACCACCTACACCACGACTGACATATTTTTGTCGCAAGAAATTAAAATTGTCTGATTCTATTCAACAGTAAAGAAATAAGTGTATTACAGTAATTCATAAACTTCAAAACCCCATACATCCACCTCACTGGGGGCACTCATAACCAAGCAACAGCTACAGATTTGCACATCACAGTTATGAACAAAGTGGTAAAATGGTCCTCCTCTATTGTCTTCAACTAACAGGTCAAGGCTTTAGACATCCTTAATTTGTTCCTGGAATGGCAAATGATAAAGCTTCCAACAAAACTGATAGAAAGTCAATGTCAAAGCAAGTAAGAGAACTGATCTGATCGTCACATTAATAATGTTATTTCTCAGACAAAACTATAAAAACGTTGGGTGAGGTAACAAAGCCCGTTAACACAAGGACAGGTGGCTACACGGAGCCAAAGGTCTTGTCCTCCCAGCACATACATACCCAGTTACAGCTGTGCATGAATAGAGCAGTGAGACTCGGGTGTGTTCGTCTGATTCAGAGAGTTGGACTGCATAGAAAGGTGAAGGGAAAAAAAGATAAAGGGTGAGAACAAGAGGGGCTCCACAATGCTTTTAATGAGGGAGTATGTGCAGAACGGAGGACAACAGAAACACATGTGTTGAGTGGGAGAGTCCAACCGTAACTCACTGCATTTTCTTTTTTAAGAGGGGGGGAGGGTGACGAACAGGTCTCTACTCATAAAAACCTCCCTCGTTTTTTTTTTTTTTTAAACCAATAAAACTTCTGTGCTGCAGCCAGAGAAGACCATTTTACACAGATCATTCACAGCGGAAAGGCAGAAGGGATTATTGTGTATTTGTAGAAACAAACGCAAACAGAGTATTTCTTTCTATTTAACATACAACTCTGTGGCTCATAGGAAAACTTGAAAAAACAATTTTGTTTCCTGATTAAATGCAGTGGACCACCCTATTCGAGGCTCAGTATGGGATTTTTTTTTTTTTTTTCTGTGGAAATGTCACTCAAAAAACTGGTTTTTTATACATATATATATGTGTATGTGTATGTGTGTGTGTGTGTGTGTGTGTGTGTGTGTGTGTGTGTGTGTGTTGCAAGCAAGTTTTGTATAATGCCAACAGCAGAGCGAGAAATCACTGCCCAACAATATTGAACGTTAGTGGTGCAGGCATATCACAGATCATCAATCTTTTAAAAAGCCTGGCCTATTGATTCTGATTTTGGCTGGTCCCTATTTATGTTTGTCTGAAATGTCACTAAATATCAAAAGTCACTGAGTTGGCAACAGTGAGGTCACTATTGTTAACTGCAAACATAACCTGATGGGCCTGGCGTTAATCGAACCTCTTGTCTCACCAGAGAGTAAAACAGGACAACAGCTGATCTTTAAACCCAGGTAGATGAGATCGGCTTCACATGTAGGAATCGCCCGATCTCCCAAAATTAAGGAAATCAGCGGCGACAGTGCAAGCCTACTGAGGGTGAAAGAGGTTTGTGGTGTAAATACCGATTTCCGTCTACAATCTGTTGTTCCAGTTTGCCACCCAACATTTCTTTAGATTCTTCTTCTGATCCCAATTTGTTGTGCCTTGCATGCAAACGTTGCAGTGTTTTCTCAAGCAACAATGGTGTTTGTTTGGCAAGAATTAAGAAAAAGAAAAAAAAAATAAATAAATAAATAAATCTTTCTACCCAAGAGCTATAAAATCTGAGTAAACCAATGAGTTGTGTTGCTTGTGGATTACTCACAGGTAAAAAATGAGAAATGGTTGCGTTTTGTGTTTGCATCATGCTAGGGGAAAAAGCCTGTAATGGCTGTTGTGTACCAACAAAAAACATGATCATCTCTTAAACTACTTAGCTGAAAAGAAACATCTTTTGAAACTACATTTTAAGGTTGTTTGCAACATCAGAATACATTTGCAGCTTGGTCAGTGATCAGTTCAAAGTACTGCGTTCAGATTGAGGAAAGTCAAATCAAGCACTTGTTTGCCTGCTGGTGAAGGCGGACCACTTTGCAAACTTCAGTCTTCACCACCACTCACTAGCAGACGTTTAGAGCCGACTCACTCTTCCACTGACCACAACTAGAACTGGTGTTCTAGTTGTGGTGTAAGATGTCGCATAAAATAAAACATAATAATACAGAGTGTCCCCATCTTTGGTGTTTGCCAAAACCATGAAAGTTGAAGCTTCGTCTCAATCCTTCTCAATCACTCATTAGGAAATCGGTGAGCCAGATGTGCAACATGTGGAAATAACTTGTTTTGAAGTTGACATGCTGACATGCTTTAAAAAATTAATTGCATATTCATGTTATGTCTTGTAAAGTATATATTACTACTACTATTGTTATTGTTCTCTGTATATATTTTTTTAACACTTTTCAAAGTTTTTTGTATAAACCCAGATGACGCTGCTGTTCACCTGAATTTTTCTAATAAAGGCCATTTCTTATCAAATCTATATTTGTGAAATTGTTTTTGAAAATTCACAATTTTCTATTGTTCTTGTCCTACAGTTGTAAGAAGAAAATGCCCCCTTGGCAACTTGCTTAAAAATCTTTGTTCAATTGTTGCAAAAATGTACTTCCAACAAGACAAATCTTCTCTCGAGTATCAAGCTGTAATTTAACCAGCAGTACTGCATTATATTCAGATATCGCTCCCCACCTGCATACAGGCAATAAAAGTTTACAGTCAAGAAAGAAAACTGTTCAGCATTGAGATCACAGGGATAAAAATAGGCATTCATATCAGGATGACTAACAACATGATATTGTTCAAAAAATAAATAGCCATTTTAATTTTGAAGCCATTATTAACCCAGGTTGGTATAGTAATGACATTTAGGCAGAGCAGAAAAGCTTTTACGTGCATCGCCCTACGAACACACTCTCACACGTCAGAGATTCATCTGGGGGCCAACTGACATTATTAAGGAAACCTTCCTGCTGCCTGGTTTTACCAGGTTTATTCTTCAGCACTTCGTTTAGCTCAAACTCTATTAGAGGGACTTCATTTGGGCTCAACTCACAGGCCTGTAGCCTGAAGGCCCTCAGCAGAACAACACAACTAAAACGTATGTGTAACTCTATACCAGGCGCATCTGTAAAGCTGATGAGTCTGAATGTAATCTGTGGATATAAAACTAAATAAACCCATAGTTCAGCAGCAGAAATATTAATGACCGTTTCGGTACATGAAAAAGGAGCCTCTCAAGGGGAACTGAGAAGGTGAAAAATATGAGGCGGGAACAATCGCAAAAAAAAAAAACTAAAAACTAAACGCACAAAGAAATCTACCAGTCCTGAAGAACGAATACAATTCAACACAACCCCCACATCGACTCTATCCACCCACATAATACCTCACCAGGCATCTACTCTTTAAGCAACAAATCAAAACCGGTGGGCGTTATCACACTCCCACATGGGGAGAGAGAATAGAACTGAAAGCCTTTTTTATATTTTCAGCCCTCCAGAAAAAAAGAGAAGCGTTTTACTTGAATTACACGAGGAGAAAACGGGAGATAAAATAATCTAAAGACATGCTTGGAGAGCATAATCCGATGTGTCAACAGCAAATATCCTTTGTTCTGCTTTTCTTTTTTTTAATATACCTTTTATAGCCTATGTGGTGATACTGAGCAGTGCATCAATGCAGTTCTGGTTAACAATAATGCAGGTTTTGGTCAATTAGTTCAAGCTTTTTTTGTGCGTTTAGACCTGTTCACTTAAAACAAGTCAAACTAACAGAAAACAAGATTTATTTTCTACTGATGTTTTTCCCAGTCGACAGAAACTTCTATTTTTTTTAAGGTTTGATTTAAAACCAATTTCCGACCAACTATTTTACAAAGACTAGAACAAACCGAAAAACATTCTCTGATACAAGGTTGCAGTTTTAAATTAAATAGAAATTAAGATTTTACTAAATCACTTCCATTTATGAATCAAAACATATCTCCCTAAACTTTATCTGACTTAATCTGATAAACATTAAGACAAAAGGATAAAATACTTGATATCGATTCATGCATTTATTGACTGGAAATGGTCGTTATTTTTAGCCGTCAATTATTAAAGTGTTAATTTCTTTCAAAGTTTGGTTGCATTTCCTTATATCTGAGTCAATAAAGGGAAAATTGGGTCTCTGGTTAAACGATCCGTGCATCTGCAAACCTTTAGGTAAACATCAGCTGCGTTGGCAAACACCATAAGACAGACTTGCACCTCAGACTTTGATCGCCTACATTATGGTTATGCACAAACACGTCCAAGACTAAATCCACTGCATCGCATCCCTGAGTGATAACATTCCCTAATAAATCCCTTCTTCCTTTTCACGCAGTCAGAGCTGCCCTGTAACAAGGACCTCTGAACACTTCTGGGCTATTTTCAATCTAGGACACTGCCTCCCACTTCTCTACGATCTGGCTTCCTCTCATTCTATTCTCCTCTACAACATCATCTCATCCCTCACACACCTCCTGGGGTCTCCATTCCTGGATTAAGCCGACATCTCTGTTCCGTTTCACTCCGGACAGGAATTACGCACACATAGCGCTCGGACCATTAAGTACGATGCGTAGTCTGTCTATGTTCCTCCTCATCCCTGTTGTGGTCTTTATTTACTATTTTACATTACTGTAAAGAATAATTACATCTTCTGTAACTGTGTTAATAAGATTTATCATTACAGAAAAGCACTTTCTTCATTTTTTATGACGATCCAATGATTCTTCTGTCAGAACGCAACGTCTGTCTGAAAATTAAAGCGTCGCTCTCACACCGCTTTGGATTAAATATGATAATTTGATTATGAAAACATGCTGCTAACTGGCAACAAAAGCCTGGATGTGTACAACAAAGCTATCCTTGCAGTCATTAGACAGCAGACAACAAAGAAGGCTGGATGGATGACAACCAGCTAAGAGACTTAAAAGATGTTTTTATCAGTCATCCACATCTACTATAAAATGCCAGCCATAGCCAGTGATGAAAAGGTAAACAGTGAGGGGGAGTTTATGTTGAAAAGCTGTTTTTTTGTGTTTTTTTTTTTTTTGCTAACTCCTATATTTACCAGATCAATATAAAGAGAGTAAGATGTTGTTTTTCTTGATAACTAAGAGCCATAAAGCTACAAACGAATCCTTTATTATTTAGAAATTCTCACATTGATGAAGTATTTATAGTTCATCCATTTCTTCTGGAGAATAATTGAATACTGTGTAAAATATCAAGTGGATCAAACCAGGAGAATATTTCCTTTTGAGCAATGTTATCACATTTTCAGGACGACATTCTGATGTGGCATCACAAAACAGCCTTTTATAAGAAATCACATTTTCTTATGGATGTGGCACGTCTTTCTAAAAAAAAAAAAAAGAAAAAAAAAGAAATCAATTGTGTTAAATTCAAAAGTCATTAAATGTTGACTGCTTTAATGTTTTTCCAGAGGTAGAACAAACTGTCACAAAACACGATGGCCACTAAAACAGTAGAGAGGGGAAGCACCAAAACAACCTCAATGAATAATCAGAGACTTTCTTTAACACTAGAAGTTACAGGAGGGAAATATATTGACTATAGATTATGAAGTATTAGAATGCGTTGAAAATGTACTAAAGCAAGGAGGCTGTTATCCACAGGGACACAGTCTTGCTCAAATGTATCAGTATTGTTTTCCTCCTTTTCCTTAACTTCATTATCTAGCTTATTTTAGGGATGAAATGGTTACTGGTTTTCATTTTTGTAACATTCACTTAGTATCACTGCTTTAAAATGAAATAAAATAAAAAATAAAAAAACTTCAGCAACTCTGTATCGGTTTATGATCGTCTGTCAAACGCAAATCCATAATAAACACATAGACAAAGTAAAGGAACAGTGGGGTTGATTGATAAATACATTACGATCTAGGACTTTGTAAGTGCATAGAGGCTTTTAAAATATGCTTTTGTCCTCACAGAAAGAAGAAACATGAGTCAGGCTCTAGCAGCCACAAGATGCCTCACATATAAAGCTAAGTAAGTTCACTTTTAGCCGGCTGTATGCAACCTTCAGAATAGTCTTGCTTATTGGTTTCTCGCTCGAGCTACCAGCATTGTCTGTGGGTCTGCCATCAGTCGGCGGGGGTCTGCCTACGCTCCAGTCTGAAAAGACAATCGTCTATTTGATAAAGTAGAGACAGAAAGTGAAGTGAGAGACAATTTCATTCAAACCTTCGGCATAGATACCGCACTCTGGATTTTAGAAAAACTTTTAAAGTCTTACAGTATCCTTTCCATTGGTAAAAAAAAAAATAATAATAATGATGATAATGGTCCAAGTCGTTGCTGGATTGTGTGCTATCACTGCTTTGTTGTCATTCTCAAAGGAAAATCAGAATTAGTCAATACTATTGCATAGACAGAGCTTATCAAAAACCAGAGTGTGGAAATTGTTTTGATTGATCCTTCTCTAGATAAAACTGATGAATGGGGAGGCGGAATTTATCGGCAATAAAGTATCGATCAGGTTGGTCGTTATATTGAAATATATTTACTGACCGAGTAAGTAAAACTGGGCGGATGAAAACAACTGATTAATTGCATCGTTTGCATTTTGGAAGGAGGGGAGAAGGTTTGTCTTGTGGTAAGTGAGAACTGCCAGTGCTCAAACATAGCAGATGCAGTAGATGTTTGTTTCATATTAGCTGAAGCAAAAAGTAACGTCCGCAGTGAGGTTGTTTTTTTGGGTTTTTTTTGTGATGACAAAGGCATCACAAAAAATTATGATGGCGAGGGTTATTATCAACTATATAACAATATTACAAGAATTGGCACATAGTGCCAATTTTTAGCACAACACAATAACTATGTTATCGTTAGCTGCACAACTTAGAAGAAATTTTACTTTGCAATTTGACGCTCGGAAATTGGACCTCTGTAGCCTTAAGAAGCTCCTGCTCCTTCTGACACACTGCTTTCAGCAAACCATCACAACATCTGTCCATTAAGCCACTTACAGTCATTCTTAGGAGCATTAGACTGATAAGCAGTTTCACATATCGGTACAATTTCCTCACACAGAAAGAGACTTAGCTGAAAAATATAGGACAACTTTCAGGTTCTAGTTGCATAAATCAACTCCACTTTAATACACCAGCAGGAAGCAACAACACTGGCATCTTCAAACGTGTTTGCTTTTTAATCAGCCGTTTTGGGGGTTTTTTGCAGGAGAAACAAATCTTGTCCCACATTAAATTTCTTAACATTGGACTGAAATTTTAAAAATGTATAAAAATAAAGCAGTAAATAAACACTAGCAAATTGTTTATGCAAGGTCTTAAGTAGGCCGTTGTTTTTCAATTGATGCTTCTGCCACATTCTGCAGAAACGGATCATTCAAGTAAATATTTTACTGCAGAGAATTATTAAAATCACAGACTGTTTGAACAAAGTGTTGGAAAGATGATAGGAGACTATGCTAATTTAAATTATATAGAATGCAGACAATTTCCAAAGGTATCTTTCTCATTATTATTATAGTAAATATTTACAGAAAACACTGAAACCGGTTCAGCAGGATCCAAATTTGGACTGTACAAAAAGTGTCTCTATTTTTCCCCCAAGAGTAAAAGGGGAAAGAAAGTGTACATTCACTCACGCAACACATTTCACCACCATCATCAGAGATAAATCCAAGATAAACAATCAATAACTCTGAGCAATATTAGCAGAACTAAGCACACAGAGGAAGGTAAAATAAGAGCATTTTATTGCATATAGAACAGTGTTCAACTTTGCACAAATACAGCTATCATAAATGAGTAACAGTCCTGAAAAAACAATTGTGATCAACAGAAAACTTTCCTCAGTGGTCAGATATTGTAGCTTCATATAAATATGTATTCATCGTAGGGATGCAACTAATGATTATTTTAGTTAACGATTATTGAGATGAATAATCGGATAAAACAAACTGGCAGATATTTCATTTAACCGACTGATTATTTATTATACAATATTAGAAATGCATTAAAATAGTTGCATTTCTTTTTTAGAGAGAAAAGCTTAAAATGTATTGCCTGAAATACAAAAATATAGCATTTCAGAAACAGATCATTTCAATAAATGTTTTACTCCAGAAAATTAAAATCTCAGAGTTTTAACAAACTGCATGAAAGATGACAGACTATTCTTTTCATTCGTAAAAAACAATGCATGTCCAGCTAAAAAATATGTATATATTTCCAACATAAAAATGTGAAAACTAAAGAAATTCTGAGTAAAATGTTTACAAAGAAGGGGTTTTTTTTAATCTGAGATGCAATGCTTTGTACAGTTTTGTCTTAATTTGTGTTCTTTCAGCAAACAGGTTTTTTAGAGTATATATGCTCCAGTAAACGATTAATCAGTTACTAAATTAGTTGGTAGTTATTTAATTCATCACAATATGTCGTTTTATCCCACTAATAATCCCTTTTCAAGCAAATGTGACAAAAAAAACCCAAAACATGTACTTCTACTCTGTCAACGACACTCTGGCTGACGGCAGCAGGTGGAGAGCGCACAGAATAACAATGGTAAAGCAGGCCAGGATATCTGCATTTCTTCAAACATGCCCAATTTCTTTTCAATGGCAGCAGCTTGCGCTCCTGCACGCAGCAGTAACTGTTATTATGGATGTTATTAAAAGAAAATAAGAGTGCATCGATTTTAGTTTTCCGGCTGACCACCGATAATTAAAATACTTGACTGATTTTGCCCTACAGCGATTTGTTTCTATACTAAATACAGCAAAAAAAGTTGCAAAGTTGGCAACAGCGGGCTAACTATTGGTAGTCCTCTACCAGAAACATGTGGCAATATTAAAGATTGGTTTCACAAGTGAAACCGATCAAGTGAAACGAGTGATCATCAATCAACCATTTTCTTACATTAGGCAATACAGTACAAATCAAAAGTGCTCAATAATCGCAGTCTTCATAAGACTTTTAAGAAAACTAGAAATTTACTGTTTAACCAATGCTACATGCTTCATATGAAGGATTACATTGTTTGAATATATGCAGCTGTAATGAAAGTGAATTTGAAACTAAATTGAAAGTGGTGCTGCCCAGGAAAATAATGCTTGGTGCATATTCCATGACAAATTATGATTTATTTAAAGACGCCACAGCCTATTATTGTACAGACATGTCTGATGTCAAAGTTTTATTTACCCATGGATCAAAAATACTGAAAAAAAAAAAGATTGTATAAATTTTCCCTGATTTATAGAAAAAAAGAAATTGGATTTTTAAAGTTAGACGTCGTCTGTGGTTTTAGTGTGGAAAATGGTGTATGTGATTTTAAACCAGTTAAGAATGCCTTTCTCAAATTTGCCATCTCTGTATGTCATCTAAAACATATAAAGCCAAAATACAAAACAACCACATTCCTTTGTTCCTTTTCTACCATTTGTCTATATGCTCCATTTCAAGTAATAAAGCACAACAAACAAATTCAGTGAAATTCAATAACACTTCTTAACCAAGTGTAGAACAATGCAGACTCTCCCATCTGGCGGCTTTAAAAAAAAAAAAGATTTGGTTGAGTGAGTGCGAGTTGGACAAGGTGAACCAGAGGGAAGCGCAATTTAGCTCAGCGCCATCTGTTTATTTACTCACCAGTAATGAGTAAATCACTAAATTGTTCAAATCACACAGAGAATAAGGGATGAAGTCTATAAGAGAGCCACTGATTGCCAAAACATGAAGCGACTGCATCTTTCAATGGTCTGACGTTTTTACGGCCACATTGTCCATCCCACCAACCATTCAGACCCAAGTCCACACACACACACACACACACACGTGTGTGTACCTCCCACCCCCTTTTTCTCATGCTGCAAACGGGGGTCACCTTAGGGTGACGGCGAAATTGAAATCAACCACTTTGTCACCTTCAAGCATTAAGCACATATGTCAGCCTTTTTATTGACTGCGCCGCTTCCTCTGCAAAAACTGATAAAGACGATTTCCAAGAAGGAAGCAATACTGTTTACTTTAAACGCAATTCTGAGGAGGAACTATTGAATTAGCCCTCCACTTTTTGTTCATCAAGTTGAATTAATTAACTTCTGGTGCTCACGATGAAGAAATTTTATTTTATGAGGGAAAAAAAAAATGAAAAAGCAGACACCACTGAATACTAATCAAAAGGATTTCTGCACTACACGTTGTTACTATTTGGAACAAAAGTAATTTCTTAATACAAAAAAGATACAGGAAAAGGTCAAAGCTGCTTGCCAGGAACGTAAAGTGACGAGACTAAAAAAAATTAAATAAATCTAATTTTAAGTTATATAGTTTAATATGGCTCGTAAGAAGCTAAAGTGTGCACTGCAAGTCAGCTGGCTTCACGAAGCCTAATGCACGTGCCACTCACTGAGTTAATCACCCAAACAGAAAGACCACCTAATTCACCAGACAATATCATAATATCAGAACAGTATTAGTGAAGTTATTTCTCAATCTTTCTAAATAATGGTCATCTCTTTCTTATTCTTAAATAGATTTTAGAGCTGCACAATGTCTTACATCAAAATATCCGCGTATGCAGCATTTCAACTGGAAAGAGCTGTCTGGACACAACACTTGGTAGGTCTGAGTGTTTCAGGTGGCATACATTACAATTTTACTTGCTTATTTTATATTTGGTACCTGGATGAACTTTCACTGCACCTCAGTGGATCACCGAGATAAAGATCTTAGTGATCCAGATCAGACTGCCCAGGGAGAGATGTGGAGATACTGTAATTATGGAGAAATTGGGAGGAAAATGTGGTTAATCGCAATGGACAGTTCATGAAATGTTGAGCTCTGATGCCTTCCAATTCTCATAATTCGAAGACATCTGAGCTCTTACTTAAATGCAACATTGTGGTATTTTTAAATCAATGTTATTGTTCAGCGAGACTCACACAAGCCTGGCAAAGGAGATCAATTTTATTCAATTAGCACTGATGGTAAAGATATGTGGCGTAAGGACATGTGAACGGGTCTGCAAAAAGTAATTAAATCGTAATTTAACAGTCCACTGTTTTAATCTGTCTAAATAATTACTTTTTTTTTTTTTCTTTTCTTTTTAAATCCCAGGAGACTTGATGTGTTGTTTGCACACCTGTGCGAGGGAATCTTAAAAAGAGGACTCTCTTAAAAGCAGGAGGAGATTCTCACACATGCCAAAAACGAAACTTTCATGTTGAAATTTCAGCAGTCTCTTTTTAAAAAAAAAAAAAAAACAGGCCTCGACACGAAATGTGCACAAACGCTTGAAGTATTCGTTTCTTTTAAACCCAATCTTCTGCACACAAATGATGCGGGGTTTTTTTGGCGAAAACGGTTGGAGAGCAGTCTGCAGACATGGACCTCTGCAGCTTAGGGTTTCAACTAAACGGATCTGAGCCCGCAGACATATTAGAAAGCCGTAAATCAAAACTCCAAAACACGATTCTGTTTATAAGAAACAAAAGCCTGTAGCCTGGGGGGCTGGTGTGGGGGAGTGGGGGAGGCAGCACGGGGTAGCTTGCAAACATTTGTGTTTACCACCTCATCAGTGGTTTACATGTTTATATATCGGGAGCGTGGCGTGCGCCTGGCAGTGCGCTGCATACCAGAAATAGCAAAGAGAAGCCCAAACAGCAACGGTTGGACAAAAATGGTCACACTCAAACAAGCTTAAGACACCATTTTGAAAAATCCACCGATTTCTGGATAACAACCCGGAGATGCCATCTTGCCAATTACCACTAGATTGGCTACCGCTGGAATGGCGATCCAACCCACTCCGAAGCAGTCCACGCAGGAAACCGCGAGTCATATAATACCAGCGATAGCTTAGCATGAAAGCTCGACTGAAAAGACGAGCGCTAGCCCAGCCGCTGCATCCCCGCATCCATCTGCTCAAAACGCTAATTAGCAACCTAGCCGGGGGGCGGGAGGGATATTAGAAAAATGACAATAGAAACTGGCAAGAGTAGTTCCGCGGGGGGAGAAGGTGGCAAACATAAACCTCGGTCTAGAACAACTGAAAGTGAAAAGCCCCAATCGATTCGCAAAGTGTTTGATCCCGCTATTTCAGCTAGCCGTTTAGCCTAGCATAGCCCGCTAGTTCCTTTACGGAGGACAATTGAAGGGATACGGAGGAGAGAGAAAAAAAACGGGGGGGAGAGAGGGGGGAGAACTTAAAAAGTCGACACATGAGACATTCTCCCCGTCTACAAGAAAAGCGCTGCACTTAAAACTTACCAAAACCACTCGGCGGAACAGTAAGAGACTCCGTGTGCGTTTCTTTCTCTCGTGGAAACAAGCTGAGCTGCGGGTCGCTGCGGACTGGCTCTGCTACAGCAACGTTTTTGTCGGGCCAGTAGCGCTGGGAAGACAGCTTTCACCCGGAGAGACGGCCACCGTGTGTGGGGGATGGGGATGCACTGCCGGGAGGGAGAGAGGCGGGCGGGCAGGGAGGGAGGGAGGGAGGGAGGGATGGATGCAGGGATGCGAGGCGAGAGGAGGGGGCATGACCCACCGATAACGTAAAAAGTGGATGTTGTCTAATAGGCTGATATTTTCTTATCAATGTGTGTTTTATAGTTCATAAAAATAAAAAATTGTGAGAAAAATTGATTTCGACAAAATATATACAAGAGTTATTGAGGTGATGCATTTGTAATGCATAAAATACACTACTAGAAAAATTATTAGCATTATCGATATTATCGTCATTGGCCTTTTGTTATTATTAATACCATTATTATGAATGTTGCTCTTAAGTAGCTACACAGTTTCGTTACCGGAATGTGTTTTATTACCTTAACATCAGAAGTGTGGTTTTTTGTCATAAATAGTAATGAGGTCAGGTGGTCAAATGAAACTGCAGTATTGTCGGAAGTTCAGATTGGAGCAGTTCAGAGTAGTTTTTCCATACACTTTTGCGCTCAGGAAAGCAGCGCCATCAAGTGGTGAAAGAGAAGCTGGTAAGCCCACAACCACCTCACAGATTACTGAATACGCTGCATTTGAGAGCAATTTTGGGTTTTCGTATTCTTCATGCTGTTGAGTAAATAAACAACAACAAAAATAAATAATAATAATAAAAAACACTGCTAAAATACGTGCATAAATTCATTATTCCTTGTGGCAAACTACAAACGGGGCCTTTTTACACTTCTTGATTTTATTTATCATATTAGAGGGGAACTCTTTAGGTTGGTTAAAGGGCAAACTTAAACGATACATGAACAAATTGAGTGTCTACACAGGGTTTTCCTGCCGGTGACTGTCAGTAGACTTGCTAATTAAAGAGAACAACAATTCCCAGCGGCCGCCGCGGTCTCTAATTTTACCGACTGCAACGTTTTGGTCTAAACGTTTTTAGCTAGCTAGTTTCTAGCACAAGTGAGACGTTTAAAAAAATAACCATCTTTCTTGCAGAATTTTTTAGCAACAAAACGTCTTATTATAAAATGTAAAATAATAATAACTTTAAAAAAAAAAAGGCTCAGTTGAATTATCGCGTGATGTTGAGTTTCCGGAAGTGAGAGCGGCATTAGAAGAGAACTGTCCGAGGTGCTGACACCGTAAGAGAACCTTTTCCTTCTTTGGATTAATGATCCTGCGGTATTTTTTTTTCCACACAGGAATTCAGTTATGAGATAGTGTACAAATAAGTAATGTGTGCATGTACGTACTGTTATGTTTATTTTTATTCTAATCAGAGCGATTCCAAAATCGTTCATTGTTATAGCAGATATAACATGTTAACATGCTTTAAATCCGTTGAGCAAGTTTGAAATACGATTTGCTTGCGCACACATTGAAAATGACTAAATATAGTTTCGATCATTTTTTTTATTTGTCATAAAACCTTGTTTATCTATGTTTTTTTTGTTTTTTTTTATAATTTCAGATTTTGGCCAACATGGATGAACATCGAGGGGTCTGTACCAGTTTGACCTCCTCCCCCAACAGCAGCAGTAGCCCTGCTGGTAGTAAACTTGGGATGACCCCAGAATGCAACGGGGCCCAAGAGCGGCGGACGCAGCTGCGGGTGGCTGAGTCCCAGGGACTGCAGCTCCTTGGTGTGCTCAGATCGTTCCGGGAGCGAGGTCTGCTGTTTGACTTCACCATCGTAGTCCAGGAGCATGAATTCCCATGCCACAGATGTGTTCTTGCAGCATGTAGTGATTTCTTCAGGTATCTGTCTGTCTGCTGGGATTTTAGGTGATACAGACCAACATAAAGTCATGCATGTTTGTGAAAAGGAAATAAAATCGGAACATTTAGTTGTAGATATTTGCTGCATTGGTTAACTGGCTTTCCACATTTAGATTTTTTTAACTACTTTCCAAGATAGATGACTGGTTGTGGGAAAGTTGGTCAAATAAAAGTCCTTCCAAGTGTTTTGGGAACACAGAGTTTTCAGTGCATCATTGTAATTCGTCATTGCATATTCGCAGGCGCTGATATTACGATGGTCCTGATAATTCAATATTAAATCAAGTCTTACTTTTGGTGCAGTTGATGCAGCTCTAAACGCAATTTGTTCAATAGGATTTTATTTAGGAACATCAAGGTAAATGGGGTTAAAACAAAAGATGATTCACTTTGCAATTTTTTTTTGTTTGTTTGTAAACTTATAATCCTACATCACTCTTCCTTCCACTACTTTGTGTTAGTCTTTCCCACAAAATCCCAGTAGCATAAGAAAATGTGAAAAAGTTCAAGGAGCATTAATACTTTGCAAGGCACCATGTATATCCATTTAATGATTGGTTTAACATGACAGCGTGTGCTCCTGTTGTATTCAGGGTCATGTTCGAGGTTGACATGCGAGAGCGCGGAGACGGCTCAGTAACACTTGCTAATCAGTGCCCTGAGGCTGTGGGTTCCTTCCTGGATTTCGCCTACTCTGGGGAGATTCTCATCACTGATGGCAACGTCGACATACTGTTCCAGCTCGCCTCTTTTCTGCAGGTGACGATGCAGATATTAGATGTTGTGTCTTACATGCCACAGCACATCATGTTTAGAGCTCAATTGTCACCGTCTCCTCAGGTCCCTGTCCTGTCCAGGGCATGCAGTGACTTCCTTGTGGGAACAATGGATCTCTGTAACTGCCTTGCCCTCTTGTCCCTGGCTGAGGCATACGGCTCAGCTTCTCTCCGTCAAAATGCCAGCGAGTTTGTGGTTGGGAACTTTTCTGACCTGTCCGAAACACAGGAGTTCTTGGACATGCAGGTGATCATGTGTATGCTTTTCTGCGACAGCAGAATAGCATGAGCCATGTATTCTGCAAATTGTTGTAAGTTATTTTTAAGTCCATTTGTTAGCATTCATCTTTGTGCATTGTGTTATGTACAAAGATGTACATAACAGATGGCAGATGGATAGTCTATCTATCCATCTGCTATCTATTAAACTATCTATTAAACTATCTAAATCTATTATAATTATATGTTTAAAGAAAGGCTCCTCTTTCTCTTTGTATCCTAAAATTCATGCGTCACAAAATGAATCTGTGTTTTGCTTGTTGTGACACGATTTTTACAGCTTCTGTTATCGTTTTTAGGAAGATGTCCTAAAGGCCTGCCTGAGGTCAGATGCTCTGAACATTCCCAGTGAGGAGGCGGCTGTGATGTCTCTTCTTAGATGGATTCAACATGATCTTCCAGGGAGACGGAAGCTGCTTTCAGAGCTGATGTCTCTGACCCGACTGCACCACCTGCCTGCAGCTGCCCTGACGGTAAAAACCGTCTCTGTGGGCCTAGCCAAAAAGACAGTGATTCATGCTTCCTGGTGTCTGTAAGATTTAGATGTTTTTTTGTTAAGGATTTAACCACACACCATGTGTTGTGAACTTTAACAATAACGTTTCAGCTTTTCAACTAGAAATCTATTAGATATCTTAGACATGTATGTTTTTTACTGTTTGCATTTTTTGTTTTTGTTTTTGAAGCTCAAACACTTTACCGCTTTCCCTTCACCATGAACACAAGAGTCATATATATTTTGATCTTTTAAAAATGCATTTGAACATGACTTACGCTTGACTCAATGTTTCAGCTACCGAATGGAAAAGCAAAATTGAATCTGGAATTGTTTTTATTGTCAAATAGAAAATAGAAACATGTTTGGATGTGTAAATTGAAACTCTCAAACTTAAGAACATTGTACCAAATATCAAGCGCTGTGGTGGCAGCATTATGGTGTGGGACTGTTTTGTCATCAGTGGTAAAGGGCCATATTATGTAACATTAAAGGAAGAAAACAAACTCCACTTCAAATCAAATCAACAGCTAGATGGGAGAAAATTGGAAACAATGGAATGTTGCAACAGCACAATAATCCCCAACAATTGGAGCGTCTTAAAGAGACAAAGGCCAGTCTAAAGGCGACAAATTGCAAAGTCAGTGAAGAGATTGTTGCAGTACTCCAGGTGCGAAATGATAAAACCATTTATTAGGGTTCCAGCAACAGAAAGAGAATGAGATGCATGGAGTCTTGCAATGTTTTTAAGTGGAAAAATTCTGTTCACATTCACATCTTCTTACTGAAATGAGGTCTGTGTCATTTTAAAAGATGCATTTACTTGTCATTCTAGGGAACTTTCAACAACCATGTCCACACTTTTTGGTCACTTTACTCAGCTGGTGACTTTCCTGCAATTAAGTTTCCCATCTGATCATTATTTTATGTTGCTTATGTTACCTTCATAGAAGTTGCGTGAGTCAGAGTCTCTCCTTGGCAGTGACGACTCCTGTCTCACACTCCTATCAGAGGCCCAGAGAAGGCAGACTCAGCACAACGGCCTGTTCAGTGATGCGAGGCCTGCAACCACTCAGAGCTACATCTACATTCATAAGACAGAGGAGAATGGACAGAACCGTCACACCTTCTGCTACTGCCTGGAAACGGACCAGTGGAGAGAGCTGCAGAGAGAGCTGGGGGAAGCTTACATTCCAGACCCACCTGGGTCTTACCTGACCACCTATGCTGAGAAGGTACTCCTCAGACCAGAGCTTGTTTTGGTTTGTGAGTGTGATCTAATTTTTGATGCATTAAAAAAAAAAAAAAAAAGGATTAGTCATCTTTAATCATAATCCTGGATGTTGCTGATTCTTTTAAAAATATTATTAACATTTAAAGCATTTGCATGCATATTTCTGGTATCTGTTGTCTCTAAGATGTTTATCACCGGGGGTTGCCGAGGGAACTGTTGCCGGGCAATCCGCCTCCATGTGGCCGAACCCTACCACAATGCAATTGATGAGGTGTGGTGTTTTTGCCCGGTGACTTTAACCTGCACGCCTGCACCGGCCATGCTGAAGCCCAGAACCATGCACACAGCCGTGACCTGCCTGGACCGGGTCTATGTCATTGGAGGACGGACCGAGGGAACCCGAGGGGAGGCCCCGAGACTGCTAGAGGTATAATAGTGCTTCCATGGTCAGCGTAGTATTTAGATTGCAGAGGGTGAACATTATCTGTACCTTTTCCATCTTTTGTTGAAGGTGGAGTATTATAATCCTCTGACTCAGAGCTGGTCCTCTGTGAGCCCTCTGCCGACTGCCATCTTCTACCCAGAGGCCAGTGCTTGTGGAAGTGTGATTTACACGCTTGGGTCTGAGGTGGAGATCACAGACTCCTTTAATCCCTCACTCGACTGCTTCTTCTGCTATGAAGCCCAGCAGGACCAGTGGAGCCGCCTGGTGGCAGAGTTTGGGCAGTTTTTCCATGCTACACTGGTCAAAGCAGTGTCAATAAACAATACACTCCATCTCTGCGATCTGTCGACGTATAAGGTGACCAGTGTTTCACTCATTGTTAGGATTTTTTTTTAATTTTTTTTAATTTTGTATGAATTAGTCAGATAATTTAGATATTAGGCTGAAATTGTTCCTTTTTTACAATTCAGGTTTACAGTTTCTGCCCAGAAACCAGTGTGTGGAAGGGCGAGGGATCGTTTGAATGTGCAGGGTTCAATGCTGGAGCTGTAGGCATGAGGGACAGAATCTACATTCTGGGTGGAGACTATTCACCGGACGAGATCACAGACGAAGTTCAGGTAAACTTCAACCTCCAAATAACAGGAGCTACTATACTTAAATTTTTGCTAAATAGTAATCTCCAGTGTAAACAAACTTCAAAATGACTGGACAGAATTGTTCTTATTAAAAATGAAAGCAGTTTTGACCGAAAGAAAAATATGCCTGGATCAAACTGAGATTTCAGAATTTATGTCTATTTTATATTTATCTTAGATTTTAGTGTGTGAAAAACACTGATACTTTTAGATCCATTTCATGTATTTATTTGAAAAGAAAAAGCTGTGTCGAAAAGTTGTCAATTTGCATAAAAAATTTGCATTTTCAATGATTAAAAGCATACATTTACTGAATTCAAACTAGAATATTCGCTGACATTATCAAGAAATTCTCTAAAGTAAGACTTTTTTTTCCCCCCAACTTCCCTGTTTTGGTGCCACTTGTGCAGGTGTACTACAGTGGGAGGAGTCGCTGGGAGGAAGTGGCGTCCATGCCCAGAGGACTCACAGAGTTCCACTGCCAGATCATTAGCTTCAACCGATACAGAGACCCATGGGCTGATGCAGAATGATACCCACCACACAAAACTCGTTTCACATACACACCTGGAGGAAAATGTTACTGGATGTGCATGTCTGCATTTTAAAACATTTGCACATTGTGGATGGCAAACATCTCAAAAGAGAAGGATAACCGGTGTTCTTTAACGATCGTCACACCTGAGCCAAATGACTATTTTTGTTTGTTATGTGTAAGCCATCATGAGAGTTACGTTTCCAAAGCACCTAATTTTTATCATGCCCTCCTGTGGAGGAACCCTGTTAAGCTGTGTGAAAAGTTTTATTTTAGTAACAGATTATTTTTCATGATGAAGAAAACAAGTAGAGAACAGAATTTTAGGTGCCGCATGACACCATCAGCTCTCCTAGAGAAGAAAACTTTATTTAGTCTAATAACAAAAAGCTTTTTTCTGCTTTGATTTGGTTGTTTTTCAGCCCTGAATGATTAATATACTAGCAGCAGTTCACAATGTGCACAAAAGGCCTAAACACAAGGCAAATACTAACTGCTGAATTTATCTAACAATTACTCAAAATAGATATCTCTAGTTAGAGTCTTTCTCAGTAATGTCTGCCATAAAACATTTTCTGGGCAGTTACAAAGTGATGAGAAATGGCTCATTTAAAATGATGGAAAATGTCATGTCAACATCGACATTAAACAGCATGCTTTTATTTTGCTCCATCACTTTCATGTGATGTGCATGCCCTGGCTCTTGTGCTTTTGGCAGATAAAAATGATCTGATCTGTATTATCTGCTCTGTCTATACCCGTTAAACAAAATACATTGTTTTAAAAATAATAAAATCCAGATTAAGAAAGCACAAGCAGAAAAAACATCATTAATGAGATGTAACTGGCTGGTGTAATGAAACAAAAACCCACAAGTGGAAGAGTTTAAGGAACATAAGTAAGCAATCAGAATGTCAATACAACAAACAGATGACAAAAATATCTTAGTGCGCCTAATATTATATGAGCAGGTTTATGACATGCTGCTTGTACATTGTTTTTTATTTTTCTCTTTAATGCTTGTCCACATTCTTTGTAACTTTAGAAACTTCATGTATCTCAGACAGCAGATACTGGAACTGTGCATAGGTCTTCTTATGATTTCATCGACTAAAACAACTAAAAAAAAAATGTAAACGCTGTATTTAGACATCTGGCAGGAACCAGCTCTCTCCATCTATCCCTTTGTTCCCTCCGCTTCCTGCTTTCCTGCCGCCTCTTGGGTCCATGCTTCAGTCCTGGTAAGTTTTCACCAGTAGCCACATCAGAAGCACAGTGATGAGGACGATCATGAAGTTGAGAAACAGTTCCTGCGCCGAGCGGTCCATGGTGAGCAAAGAGGAGGGCACGAAGCTTCTTTTATGACACTTACAAGATCTAGAAGAAAGGAGAGGTGGAAATATATACTGAGCTGACATTTAAAAATAAGCTTGTAATCAGTGTGTGTGTGTGTGTGTGTGTGTGTGTGTGGGGGGGTGTCTGAGTGTGCCAGCGTTTGCTGTCTTGGAAAAAAAGGTCAGAGAGCTCACTCGCTCTCAGACATGCAGTTCCCATCTCTCAGCAGAGCCACAATATTATTCCAACTTTGTGATACAACATTGAAACACTAATCCTGGTGATAATTTAATCTATATTTGCTTAACTTGGAAAGAGTTTTAGAATCTTGTTTCCAATGGTGATATTGCCAAGAAGAACTAACACTGGAAAGAGGCAGCATAATACAAGACTTGCATTAAGCTTTTGCAAATGATCAAGTACAGAACATGGTTTAAAAATTATGTAAAGGTTATGTGAACAAGCATTCACATAACCTTTACATAACCTGTAAGTAAACTGCTGCACTTTTTTGGAGGATGTAAGATGTCAAATATGAAGGGAAAAGGGCAAAATTAGCTTTTATAACTGAGAAGATGTCTGTGGTTTGGACACCACAGCAACAAACCATGTCAATGAATGCAAGAATAATCTACAGCAAATAAAGCATGTCTTTGATTTTTAATTTGCTGTTTGAGTAGCTTTTCTCTGACACTGACATTGATGTAAATCAATGTAAATCTCTGATTTTGCCATACATTCACATCCCTGTGGTTGACATAATCAAGACCATGAAAGCACTGTGAAGAGGCATACATAAAACTGTTCGTAATGTAAAACTAGTGGATATTCTTTTGTCTCAAGAAAGATTTGTACCAGAAAGAGGAAAAATAGGGATTTATCCCCCCCCCCACAATTTCCCAATGGGAGACAAGAAGGAGTTAATCAAGATCATTCAGAAAATCATCACTTGAGAGTTGTGGGTATTTGTTTTCAGAGACTCCCTCAAAACATGGTGGGTGAAGGGAAATGGGTGACTCAAAAACTTCAGATTTGAGCTGGAGATTTGCTTTTTGGAAATTTAGGTGTTTAGAAATATCTTAAAGATTGTTGAAGGGCATAAATAAATTGTTAAAGGTCCCAATGTGCAAATGACAAGCAATGCATGACAATGTCATCAACATAAAAATGGAAATTTGAGTTTGATACTGCTCTATACATATTGTTGATATGTATGATTAACAGCCCTGAGGACTGATCCTTTGAGGCTCAATTAGTTACATGAAGAAAGATTGAGAAGACGTCCTTTATTTTCACACACTGAGGTCTTTTAGGAGAAATGATTAGCTGAATAGATAACCTTCTGAAGTAAATTTGTATTACTTTTTTGCAGTAGCTTTGATGAAATCAGATTAAATCTTCTCTGCACTAGCTCCTCAAGAGGTTTTAAACATCACAGTCAGATTTCACTGCACTGCTAAGAAAGGGGATGGCATTAATACTCTGACTAACTATTACCTGGTATATTTGTAGGAATTGTTCAGATGTTTTTCTTCTTTTTGTGTCCTGCCTGATTGCAGATACAGCCTCCTTGTCCTCTGCTTCTTGGAAGCTTCTCCCTCTTCTTGCTGTACCCAGTTAGCTTCTGCTGCTCACAGTTGGCCAGTTTTCTGCTTCAGCCGGAGACAGGTTCTGCTCCTAAAGTAGCCCACTCTCAGTGGACCGCCCATGGCTCAAATACACACAGACTGATGTCACACACCAACTAAAAGACCAACAGAGGCTGTTATTTTCCACAGTATCGTCCACTGGACTATTTTCCATCTACAACCTCACAGAGTCTCCGTTTCCTTCCACACACAACAGAGGAGGGTTATTTTGGCAGCCCGGTTGAAGATACTTGGTGGGTCGCAGTTGTTCCAAACACAATCTGATGATATCTGATGAATATTGGAAAATGTAACAGTATCTAGGTCAGACCCGTACTCTGAGGAGAGGAGAACAGAGCAACGACTCCAAAATGAAACACGAGGTGCCTCGTGGATGCATTCTTGCCCAACAAACTTCTTTACACTTTGTGAATTTAAACCACAACTGGAAATGATTATTTTGGTGATTTTGAACAATGCACCAGCAAGTTGTGCATAATGCGATGTGGAGAATAAATCATGCATGGTGTACAACACTTTTTACCATAAAAAAATTTGAAGCTTGTGTTGTGCATTTGTGTGAATTGACTTCTTGGGGCGTTGGGTCAAATAGAGGTACAAGCTGCATACCATGCCAGTCTACAACCATGCAAAGTTCTGATCAATTTGAAAGATTATTTGCTAATAAAAATCTGGAAAGTGTGGTGTACACCTTCTGACGATCATAACTTCCATCTGTCCTCTGAAGTCACAAATCACTGAATAACAACATTTTATTCAACACAAGATTTTAACCAAGGGTGATTATTAGCAAAGACAAATAAAAAGAATGTAAAACCTTATTACTTAAATTTTTAATTTAGCTTTCTCATGACATTTTACTTTTCAAACTGCTGAATGAATCAGTAAAGTGTTAAAAGTAAGTAGCAACTTTGATCTGATTTGGCTTAGAAACTTGAGGGAGTGAAAGAAAATATCTGAACCAGCAACCAGTTGCAAACTGAGAAAATACTCCTGGACCAACAATCTCCATGGCAACCGGTTGACCGATAGCCAAAGAAGGATGCATAAAACAACCAGCACAAGTAAAAGGTTCAGATGCTTTTTTATTTTTTTTATTATTTTTTAATGCTCAATGCATGGAAATGTTATTTTTGATCAAGCGATTAAAGTTGACATTTCAATGAAATTCATTTGTGGAAGTTGCCTCCTCCCTTTGCATCCTTAAATTGCCTCCTCTGTTATACTTGAGCTTGGACAGTTTACAACAACAAACCTCTCGGCTCATCTCGCACTCAACAGCTGCTAACAACCACGTTATCTCTGAACGAGTGTTAACACTCAACGGTCACCATTTTCTGCTCGCGGAAGGGGCACACCAGGACAAGGCGCCGGCTCAGCTGCCTTGATCTCGTCCATCAAAGAATACCAAGGTCATTCCCAGAGGACTTAACGGATGAAAATAAATGTAACTTTATCCTGCTGCTGTTCTTCCAGCCCCGCACCGATAACTACAGCATGCGGCCCAGGGATTCCCATTGTCATGGATATCCGGTGCTAAGGTGATTGAATAAAGTGGAGCGGGCACCCGCTGTGACAGGTGTGAGCGTAGCTAAGACAGACGTGAGCTGGCAGAGTTACTGTCTAAATCAGTGGCGAGATGGAGAGCGTCAACAAAGCCTCATAGACACCATTCCATGCAGTGTAGGTCACTTAAAGTGTGAGTGTTTATGTATGTCTCATGCAATATAACTGTCCATTAAACAGAAGTATCTGTGTCTGAAATCCCAAAAAGTTACCAAGGGAACCAAAGTGCCATAAATCACATCATCCTCAGAATCACATCCCTGCGTTCACTTCCTTCCTCTATCAACTTATTTCAACATTTCATTTGTTTTGTTTTTTGTTTTTTTTTACTCTTTATGTTGATCTCTTCCTACAGTCAGTCATTGAAGAGAGTCAGATCATGCTTACAATTTTAAAAGAAAGTATCTGGTTTCTTTGTCTGTCCATCTTTGTTCTGCAGGCCAAGCCAGTTATGATGCAAATATGCCTGCTTGGCTGCTAACCTTGAATTCCAGGAGGTGATGACACACATCAGCTTATGCAAAGGATTTCACTCCACTTCTCCCTGTTGCACAGCTTTTTCAGAGCTCGGCGGGTACTTTAGACGAAGCTGCCCTTGAGCGCTGCAAAGCAACTATTTTAATCAGCTTGCTCTGATGTCAATACTAAGGGAACGGACAAAACACGCTCATTCGGCATATTTTGCTAATACAAACTCTTTTTTTCACACTTTATTTTTCGTCTTTGCTAATAAAAAATAAAGTGAGATGCGTCTAAATGCGGTGAGCTGGAGTTTGCTGATTGTGCACCTGTTGACTCCTGTAACGAACAACAATGTCAACAAATGGAGATAAACAAAAGAGAATTTTATTAGCCTGCTTAAGAAAGATATGGGGAGTATTGTTATTGTGTTCGAGAGGGAATTTGGGTGGTCTGCCCTCATACCAGCTGTTGTTTTGCAGACTAAACAGAGCGGGCTGTTTCAACAACGAAGGGCTCTCACCGCCCGGCACATGAGATGACTCTGGACAGGTGACGGCTTGGTTACACAACTAACCCCGATCTATTAATGTATTTGGACACAAAGATGGACAAATGTCCACAAGTGAAAGACTCATGTAGTGATTCTTTTAAATGCCAAAAGGGATCCCAGAGTCACCACTCTTGCTGAGAAGCTCATTTCATCAGGTCATGTAAAGTTTTGTGATTTGACTACAATAAGGAATGATCATTTATTCTATATGTAAGAGCATCTGCAAGTTTAGAAAGGGTTATATTCTTGGTGAAGTGAGAAACCTGCAGCGACCTTTATTGTTGAATAGCTATTCTCTGGTGATATTAAGAAATAGTGTTGTTGAGCTGCCTTTGACCGGAATATGTTTGAACAATTTGCTCTTTGCCTACATTTTTTTAATTTTTATTTATTTAATTTTTTTTTTACATATTTATCTAGTTTTTGTTACAAACACAAGACAAAAACTTTCATCAGCACAAACAATATTCTACAACAAAAATGCAAAAATACAGCATGTTCTAATCATTCAATGGCAGAATTCTTGTCATTCAGGTTCATTCAATGGTAAGCTGCACAAATTCTGCCTTTCTGTTTGTAATTCAGTGACACATCATGGTTATGACAAACAACTTAGGAATAAACAGAAGAAAAATCTACACCGTGTTCCAAATTATTATGCAAGTGATGGTGCATTGTCATGCATGAAGATGATTTTGCTTCTGAAGGCACAGCTCTTCCTTTTGAACCATGAAAGAAAGTGATCATTCAGAAAGTCCATGTACTTTGCTGAGGTCATTTTCACACCTTCAGGGACTCTGAAGGGGCCAACCAGCTCTCTCAGCAAAGGAAAAGAAAGGAAGACGTCATTTGGTCCTCAGAAGTTCTGATGCCCCCCATTAATGCCTGATTTTTACATTCTTTATATGTCTGACGATGTTGGCAAAAACTTCGGACAAATTTCAATTGAATTGGAAAATATGCAAAAATGATTTTCAATTCAATTTATTGATATTTTTAACTATTTATTTGAATACTTATACTTAATTGTCATAGTATATTATATCAGTATTCCTTTATTTGTTTCCAACTATTATAATGTACTGAGTTCTGCTCCAGGACGAGGGATTTTAAAGTTTAATGTTTTCGTATTTTATTTGGTTCCTCTCAGCTGACGCAGATCGTAGGCGGAACCATAGTTTGAGGGTGCTAGTTGCACCCGGGCAGATTGGCAATGAGACTCATGGACTGTACAGTGGTAAACAACGTGAAAGCCGCCGCCAGAAGAAGCAAAGAAGACAAGAAAGTGCTGAGAAAACAGCTGAAGGCCAGTCACACTTTACTGAAGCATGAAGGCATCAGGACAGCGTCGCAACCCACCAAGGTGAAAAAAAAAAACACTCAAAGAGAAATCATTCCTTTCACACGAAGGCCGGATAGTTTAAATTAACATAGGTTTTATGCACTAGCATTTGTAAAAGTAGCTTATTAAAAGAATTCAATTAATACCGATATGCAGCCGTAGACATTATGTGTAAAAGCTGGAAGTGCCCTTTTAAATTGCTGGACTTTTTTTTGCCTTTGGCTCTGCTTTGAATCATAACACAAACCCGACCACAAAAAAACTGTTCAATTAAACAACAGCTTCCTTCTGAACAGCAGAAGGAAGCTGCTCAGTTGTTCAACCAAAACCCTTTCTGTTAAAGATAAAAAGCCTTTTTTTTTTTTTTTTTTGCAGAAGAGATCAAGAAGTCAGTAAACACCTTCGTATTTGTAACATAAAGTTACATTGTGGTCTTTGTTTGGTCTTTTCCATTATGGTGGTTTAAGATTAATACATCTCTCTCTTAAGGAGAGTTCAATCTATTTCCTTCCATAATATTTTTTTGATAGAGTTAAAATTGTATTGCTTATTAAGTCAGAACTTAATAAGCAAAAAGTTTATTATTTGGAAGCTCTGACAGGGACCTTGTAGCTTGTAAAATCAGTGACTTAAGCATCAATATGAAACACACAATTAATATTCTTTGTGCAATGCACTTTGGGGATTCTGAGTAATTCTTGCTGAAATAGTCTAACCTTTGGTAACCTTCAAGTAAGTCTTTCTCCTAAGAAAGCCTAATCAACTTGGAGCCAATGATTACATTATGTGTACAAATGTGTAAAATATTCGGCTCACTTAACAGCTGAAAACTTGCTGATCCTCTTCTTCTGTCCTGCCTGCAGAATTTGGTGGTGGCTAACGGAGGCTTGGGGAACGGTGTCAGCCGCGAGGACCTCTCTGCCGCAATGAAGCAGTATGGAGACGTGGAAAGTCTGTTTATGCCTCCTCAGAAGCCCTATGCTTTTGTCACGTACAGGTATCACCGCAGCAAGAATCTGCTGTTTATCACTAAAGCAATCTGTTCCAGCGAAGACGTTATCTAAAGCTGAAAAGAAGCAACGGCTTCATCAAAGCTTTTCCAGCTCAAGCTTTTCATTAAAGTTTCCTAAAGTTTTTTTAAAGTAAAAAAAAAAACTGAACATCAATAGTTAAAAACACAAAACTGGAGAGAAAACAAAAACAGCAACCAAATACTAAATACTGAGACCTATATAAAAAAAGCTAAAATTAAAGCATATGATTTTATTTCCAAGTGTCAACTTGTCTTACGAATGTATTATAACATATTGTGACCATCAACTCTAACCAGTTTCTTGAAAATTTTATATATAGTCAGTTTTTTTCAGGTTTGATATCTTTTTTGTTGATCAGGTCTACCAAATCCTGTCTGATTTAAATAAATTGACTCTTTGACCCAAATGTTTTCTTGGTATCTCTTGTTTTATTGTCCTTGTCTCTTCCAGATCAGAAGATGATGCTCGGAAAGCTCACACCCAACTTAATGGGCAGAAGCTCGAGTCTGGGGAGAACAGCGTTACTCTCTATCTCAGTTATGTTGACTCGGGTACGTATTTTCGGATAGTGTCACATATGTAGCTCAGACGTACAGTATTGTGAAAAAGCCTTGAGTAATCCTTCTGTTTCATTTTTGAGAAGGCAATCCTACATTTTAGGTTTTTCAGTGCTCCCAAAACCTAATAACTATTTTTAGGAGGACAGTCATTTGCTAAAAATGCTGGTATTAAGCAGATGATCATCTGAAGGATGACAACCCTTTGTCAGGTGTGTGCTGGGCTACACCTGTTTCTTGAAAACGTGACTTTCAGTTGCTCTTTTTTTTTTTTTTTTTTTTTTTAGCACTGTCCGTTTTTCTTTTCACCCTTGATTGTTAGATTTCCAAATTTTTTATGTCGCTACCTGGCATAGAACTACCTAAAGTCCAAAGAAAACCTTTAATGTACTCTCATTAGCTTGAAGAAACTGTAGTAAGAAAGTTTGACTCAGGACAAAAATGCAAAGAAATAAGGGATGACTCGGAGTAGATAAGGAGTCTCTGGAAAGCATCTCTTTTAGGCAATCTGATTTTGCAGCCTATGTCTATAACTTCACTGTATGTGTTACTTATTTGTGTTTGCAGTAAAGCAGAAAGAGGAAGTGTTGGTTGATTTTCCTGAAGGATTAGCCCTAGTAAAGGATTTTGTGTCTCCAGAGGAGGAGGCTCTGCTCCTCGCTGCTGTGGACTGGTCAACTTGTAACCAAGGTAACGAAGCGCGTTGCTCTTTCACAAACCTTAACTCTTTAAAAACTTAGAACAAGATCAGTGTTGCAAGTAGGAAATATATAGCTCCTTTACCTTATTGAGTGTTAAATTGCTATGCATAACGCTTGTAAAGTTTGTTCAGATTCTGGCGTAGGGTCACATGTTTATTTGATCGATTTTAATTGAACATTTTGTTTGTTTAGCTCAGAAAGCTTTGAAACACAGGAGAGTGAAGCATTATGGCTTTGAATTTTGCTACGACAACAACAATGTGGACAAGGACAAACCATTACCTGCAGGTAATCATTTTAATCCATATAATATTTTCCGTAAAGCATAAAGAAGAAGTGTTGATCCATTACACTTGGTGATTTATCCAGCAGTTTAATATAACTTGATTATCATGTTTTGTATGGCTTCTAGTTACTTTACCTTTGTTGCATCCCGTCTTCTATACTTCAGGAAGTTCATGAAAGGTCTTTTCTTTCATATAATACTCATTATTATGACTCAGATAGAGCTCAGTGTAAATAATCTATCTGTCCAGGTCTTCCTGAGGAGTGTCTGCCTGTTTTACGTCGATGTCTGCGGGATGGACACATTAACGTCCTGCCTGACCAGCTGACTGTTAACCAGTATGAGTCTGGACAGGGTGAGTGTGTTCAGTTTCCACTTAATGTTTGGTGTAATGTTTTTTACACAGTAAACAAACAATTGCTCAGTTTATCAATAGCAACTATGGGTTGCATTAGCAACACATGAGACTTAGTTAGGTATTTATTTAAGCATGATTTATATTATGTTTCATAACTACTATCTTTCCTTAATTTTTTTAAGAAAGTTGTTCTTATTCAGAGAATGTGTGTCGGACATTATCTGTGTCAGACACAACAAAAATAAAAGATAAAAACAGAGTGTAAGTCTTTACATCTAAAAATAAAAGACATAATAAACAACATTGTTATTTTTTGACATTTGATTGTGAATTCACACACTTGTCATACTTCTGATACAATTCCTTGCTTTTGTATGAAGCTCTGACTCCCTCTTGAAACTTTCAGTTTTATAGGAGGAAGTGATGTTTGAATTTTTAAGTATTAGAAAAATTTATATTAAATATGCTTTTATGCCAATATTTTACATGCAGGCTGCTATAGGATGTCCTAGTTTTTTTCCACATCACTGTATTTATGCAAATATTAATTCTATCAAATTAGCACAAAACACATATTGTTTTATGTACCACCAGGTGGCAGCAGATTCTCTTTGGATCCCGAGCTCTTTAATGCATGTCTTAAAGGTTTAAAAATTGTCTCTCGTTAGCCTGAAATGTCTGATTTGTTGTGAAATGTCTACAGTACCTAGCTTTTCTCACATCAGATTTCATTCAAATGTTCTGGATTCCTTTCACTTTTCAAGTCTGTCATATTTGTGTCATTTGCAGGTATCCCCCCTCACGTTGACACCCACTCTGCCTTTGAGGACACCATCCTATCACTGAGTCTCGGGGCAAAGGTGAATCACTTGTGTTTTGATAATCCCCTTTGTGGCCTATGATCCAACTTTTCTTTGTGTTTTTCAGCTTGTGCAGTGATCTATTTGAAGAGCTTTAAACTTTAAGATGTAGGTCTAAATTTGATGTCATCAGTTTCCAGGGGTAATGACATGAATGAAACAGCAGCTCCTTAACCAGACTGCTGCTGTTGCTGTTGATTCTTAGATCATCTTCTTCTGATTCCGCTGAGAACATTTTGTTCATCTTGCTCCGTCTCATTTTTTTTTACTCCCTCTGACACGCCATCTTAGTTTTTGTGGCTTTCTGCCAACATGGTTCAGGACTTGCTTTCTGCAAGCTTTTGTTAATGGTTGCAAGAATGGATCATATTTTAGAGGATGCATTGATTTTCTTTTTTTTAAATTTTTTTTATGGGTTTGTCTCTGTGGGCTGAGTTTGGCACATTGACTCCCAACTGACCCCACTTGTTTGAGTGAAAGTGGCTGATCTATTAGCGGTTGGTCTCATCTGTTACAATGTCATAACCAGACTTTATATGGCTGCAGGGCTGTGTAATTGGGCCACTCCATATTATTGACATATTATAGAGGGAGAGTATGATCGAAGCTGTCCACTTTGGAAACATCTTACTGCTTTATATTTTAAAATGATAATAAATGACTGGAAAATGTCTGACATTTTGACATCAAAACTTTTGGTATCAACATCTCTTTCAGGCTCTTCGCAGGTTTCCTTCAATTATTGCCATATGGTTAGCTCCATCCATTTTCAGTTTGGCTATTGCCAGACACTCTGGAGAAAAGCGTCTCCTAAGTAACACACTGCCACCACTGTGCTTTACTGTGGACATAGTGTGTGTGTTATTTTCAGATACAGCTAGAGTTTTGCAGCAATCAAAATAGTTAAGTGTTTCATGTGACCAGAGCACCATCTGCCACATGTTTTAAGTTTTTTTTATTTTTTTATTATTATTTATTTTATTTTTTTTTCAAATTTAAAGAATTCTACTCATAATATATCAGCTTCCTTCCGCTTCACAATTATGCATTTCTTTGTGGAAATCAGTCACACAGAATCCCAATAAAATATGTTCAAATGTCACATAGGAACTTGTGTGCTTCCATATCTGAGACTGAGGGAGAAGGATGAGTCTCGAAAAGCGTATTCTCCCAGCATCAGCATCGACTCAGTCACATTCCACCGCTTTCAATGATTGGCTAATTTTCTTTCAGATGAGAACAGTGTAAGACCTTTCTTGCCTCTCTGGGGAAAGAAGGAATGAGTTCAGCTGTGGTCCGAGGGAAAGATCTGATCATTTGCTGGAGCCTCTCGTGCTCTTTCACAGGAAAACGCAAACCCATGTCCTTCTTTCTCCCTTTCGCCCACCCACACTCACACATGCACGCACGCACACGCGCCATGACTTCACAGAATCCAATTTTCCTCCTGTCAGAAGTTGGAGAGATTCAGTTTGAAGTTGTGTGAATGTAATTTCCCTGCAGAGCGCGAGCGGTTGCGTGCTGTACGGAAACATTAGGATCAAACACAGGCGCGGGGATGAAGGTGACTCGGCTGGTTAAAACAGAGGGCAGACATAAACTACATTTGTTGATGGCGGTCTGACAAATTCAGCAGATTTCTCCGGGACATGTGGGTAAAGATAATCTGATGTTGGGTTTTTATTCAAACATTCAGTTTGCAACGTGCCTGGCTTACATTTCCTAACAAGAGACATAAAAAAATATGCTGCTTTTCATTCTAACATTACAAAATAAATATAAATGTACCTTGGAAAATTAATATTTAGTTCTTCTACCAGTTTTACAGCCTCTGAGAAAATGCAAAGGAAGCAACAAGAAAATTCTAAATGGAACTTTGTGAACTTGCAAAATTGTTGACTTTTTAGGGGAATTAATATGAGCTTATAAGAATATAGTTGGACATTCGGTATAAAACATGCACATAATGTCATGTCAGGGAGCGGTCCAGTGGTCTAGTAAAGTTATCAAAAATATAAAAAAAAATAAAGTCTGGTTGATTGATATGAATGAATGACACATTTCTGCAGCAGGACATAGATCAAATGGATTAAATCCTACATATTTAATATAGTTAACGTCTTTGCACTTTATGTCAGCCTGATGCTTTGAATCTGCATGATGAAGACATGAGTTGCATCCTTTGTCTATCCGTCTTTTTCGTGATATTTTATTTTTTTTTTTTTTAGATTAATAGTTTTTTTTTAGCCGTTAAAAACTTTTCGCTTCTTGTTCACCCTTGGGTGCCTCTTCATGCAGACGGTGATGGAGTTTCGTCACCCAGACGGCCGCGTTGTTCCTGTTGTGTTGCCTGAACGCAGCCTGCTGGTGATGAAGGGCGAGAGCAGATACCTCTGGACACACGGGTGAGCTGGGCGGTGTTTTTATTTTTGTCATTGGTTTCTCAGTGTGCCTGCTTTTTCTCCCCACAATTGAATTTCTTGCACTTGATCACTTCAGTAACTTCTGGCTTTTTTAGTTTGTGGATAATTCTCTCTCTGTTAGGATTACCCCACGGAAGTTTGACCTGGTGCCAGCTTGCGAGACACAGTCGGCTGATCATTCTGAGCCCGACCTCGGTTCCCACGGCGATCTCACTTTGAGCAAGAGGGGCACCCGCACTTCCTTCACTTTCCGCAAAGTCAGACACGAACCCTGCTGTGGTGAGGCTGGCACACTGCTGATATGACAGTGTTGAGACAGATGATGTCTAGCTAGAATTTTTTAAAGAATTTAGTAAAGTTAGTAAATCTTCAATTTGAAAGGTTAAACTCTTTTATCACGTTGATTCATTACAAATTCACATACTTTAAGTGTTTATTTATTAACTTACACTTTGGTGTATTTTCAAGTTACAACCAAACCTCGGTATTTGTTATTAAATGTTTTCTGGCATATTAACCTAAAGCTTTGTGTACCTGACATGGGTGAAGAAAAAGAGTTTCAAACGTTTTCAACAAATCAAAATCTAAGAAGTGCGGCATGTCTTCGCATTCAGTGTCGCTACTGCACTGGATTGCAATAGCGACACTGAATCGCTATTCATTTTAAGAATAGACTCTCACGGATATCAATTCTGTGAATAGCTAAATTTAAAGTTCTTCCACACATGGATTGTGACAAATTAAATTTGAATAAAGTAGCTGACTTTGTTGTCTCTCATTAACAAAATTTGAAAGATTATAACAGCTTTTTCATAAATCTAAGCTTCATGCAGCATTGCTGTTTGAAGCTGTAGCTGAATATCACATGGATTTAAAGGACTCTCCCATGTTCCCCCCACTCCAGCCTTCCCGTCTGCCTGTGAAGGTCAGGCAGGATCCTTCCCATGCCCACCAGCTCAGCCCTCTCTTCCGAGTTGCCACGCTGACGCAACCCGTTTGGAGGAGGAGTACGTGCACCGGGTGTATGACGCCATAGCCTCTCACTTCAGCAGCACTCGCCACACTCCATGGCCCCGCGTTTGCCACTTCCTGTCCTCGCTCCGGCCTGGAAGCGTGCTGGCCGACGTGGGCTGTGGAAACGGGAAATACCTGGGAGTCAACTCGCAGCTGATCGCGGTGGGTATGCACATAGTTCAACAAACAATCTGTGACCCCTGAATGGACAACTTTTGTATTGATTTAGATTTATGTTGTCATTGAAAAAATGTGAAAGCGGGCACAAATCCTGAAACTTGAAGATATCCAGTAAGTAGCAGCAGGGTCAGGATTTCAGCCCATCTTTTTAACTTGGCCAAAAATTGAAGTCATAAACAAAGCCAAACTGCCCCACGATGTTGAAGGTGCTTGTTTTCCTGAGAAACTTGAAACATGTTATTAAGGATGGTTGTTATTTTAAATTAGTTTTAAACAATTTAAAACAAAATTGTCTGTTTTGGGCAAGCACCACATGGAGACTGGAGAAAGGGCTGTATAAGAGATTCCCTGAATAGAAATGTTACTTATGCAGTGGCACATGCTTTACATAGTTTTATTTTCAATATTTTGTTATTTTGATGAGTTTTGGTTGACTGGTATATTTGGTGTGTCGTTCACATGGGCGGAGCTGCATCATTGAGTGTATTATCTATAGGCATTTGCTCAGTTTTTTATTTATTGGCAGACAAAACCCTCATATTTCTGTTATAAGTGCTGGTGATTTGTGTTAATTCTAGTTTTCACACAGATGCTTTACTTATGTTTAGTTCTGTAGACTATCTAACTAAGCTTGCAGAACTTATTTGTATTTCTTTTGAAAATAACATTTGGAAAGTTTAATGAGCTTTGAATCTTAAATCAGAATAAAGTCTGTATGTATTTTTCTTTTTTAGTTTTATGAGTGTTTATAAAATATATTTTTAAAGCTTTTCCCTGTATTTCTGCTCACCTATCAAAAGCTCAGAAGCCCACAGTGACTCTTTAGCTCTGTGGGTTTCTGAGGCCTACAAAGTGCTTCTAAGAAGTCAGCAGAAATCTTCATCTGACTGCAGTGTTTTCCTGTTGATCTAAAAAAACAAACTGAAAAGCTATCTCAAGTTGAAGCTGTAGAGGAAACCCTTCAGTAACATAGAACATCTTACTTTGCTCTTCAACGCATGAAATGTATAGGTCTTTGTGCAACAAAGCAAAGGATGAGATCAATGTTCTTGCTCCGGTCTCTGCAGGATGCCATCCTTCACATTCGCTCCGTTTCCATGGTAATATCCAAATGTTCTGTTTACGTATGCACACGAGGATATTCATGTTTGGGGATTTAGGAGAAGCGTGTAAGCGGCTTATCTTGACTCAGACCGTAGCTGTAATAAATCATCAGTGAGAACATTGCGATTATGCAGGTCGCGCACCAATTTTCTGAGTTTTGATTCAGTCTTCTTCCTCCTCATCCAGCGTTCTTCTTTTCAGCTCAGCCCTCCTGTCTTCTGCTCTGCAGTTTAAAACCATAAATGCTTTCAAATTTAGTGGAAAGAAAAATGGCTGCTCTTGTGCATGTCTGTAGTAAATATTTTCTCACCTTGTTTCTTTTTGGAGAAGACCACAGAAAGCCTGATTGAATCTACTTTTGTTTTAAAATATTATCAGAACTGTAAATCTGAGTTTCTAAATAAAAATATACTTACAAAAAAAATATATATATATTTTCAGAACTGTCTAGCCAGACTTCTTTTTCCTTTTCAATTTCATTCCAGCTCTCTTTACTTTCTCTCATCTTAATCCCTACCTCCTCAGGTCTCCCATCTTTTTTAATATTTTTATTACGTACATGGCATGCTTAAATCTTGCGCTCTGAGCTCATTACTCTCCTTGCGTTTGTCTGATCTCAGGTGGGATGTGACCGCAGCAGCGCTCTGGTCCAAATCTGTGCAGAGAGAGGATTCAACGCATTTGTATCCGATGCTCTTAGTGTCCCTCTTCGAACAGACTCATGTGACGCCTGCATCTCTGTAGCTGTTATACACCATTTTTCCACACAGGTATGGGCAGCACATTCAAGCACTTCATGTACGAAAATGATCAACACAAACAAATAAAATGCATTCAACTGTACTAACCTGAAAGTTATCCCACTGAAATACTTTTTGACATTCTGCATGAGAATTTCTGCTAATGTAATATTTGTATCGAGACAATGATGTTGAAAGAGAGGAAAGAAGACAATAGACAAATATTGCCTAATAATTTTGAATTGCTACTGCAATCCTTTACCAACTCACCTTCCCCCCCCCCCCACTTCTTGAAATGTTAACTCTTTAAACGTCTGTGTGTGTTCCAGGAGCGTCGGCTGGCAGCTGTGAGGGAGCTGGTCAGACTTCTAAAACCTGGAGGTCAGGCGCTCATCTATGTTTGGGCTTATGAGCAAGAGTACAATAAGCAGAAATCTAAATACCTTAAAGACCACAACAAACTACAGAATGGAGAGAAAAGTAAAGACAGACCAGGGGAGGGCCAGGAACCGCATGAAGAGCCAAGTGTCCTCACCACCAGCCATTTGGGCAACAATTATTCTGGAGGCTTAAAAGATGACAGCAAAATGACGGAAGACAAGCTTAGTGTTCACACTAACCGCACAGCCTTTAATTCCCAGGACCTTTTGGTTCCCTGGCATCTTAAAGGGAGGAAAACACAGGGGGAAGAAGAATTCAGTTCTGGTTTGCACACCACAAACACTCCAGACTCTAAACTCAGTCCCAGTGTTGACACGTCTCAGGTTCCTGGTGGGAGTTCAGTCGCTGTTTTTCAGCGCTATTACCATGTGTTCCAGCAGGGGGAGTTGGAGCAGCTTTGCATTGAGGTGACTGGAGTCAAAGTGCAAACCAGCTATCATGACCAAGGAAACTGGTGTGTTATATTGCAGAAGGAATAACATCTTAAGCTAAATTTAAGTGCTCCTACACAAGTTTTAATTGAACAATTTTGGGAATTAATCAGCTCAGACAAATGATCTGTGAAGCTTTTAAATAAGTGAAAGGAGGGTCTTGCTGAATATTTGCTTCTGTGGAAATTTATACTCATCTGTTTTATTTGTCCTGTCAATAAAAGACAAGTTTTCAAGGAATGCTTCATGGCCTTTAAATCTTGTAATCTGATGTGGATTTAATGTGAATCTAAGGTAACAATGGCAAAGCACTCACAGTCGGCAGATTAATAGAAATGTGCAACTACGTAAGATAGTTTAAAAAAGGAAAAAATATATTTGTGTAAAAACAAGATAATACAAGAAGTGAAAAACTGCCAATAACTTCAGGGATGTAAACATTGTGGGGATCTGCGATAGCGCTTCTTTGCACAGTCTCGCTATAGGAGTTCCTGTCTTCCTTATGAGCTGATGTAATAGTTTCCTCTAGGCTGTAGATAGGCTACTGCTCCACCAGACAACATCATAGGCAATAGCTGATTCCACCACAGAGTCAAAGAAGGTCTTCAGGTGCACTCCAGATGATACGAGACTCCTTAGCGGTAGAATCTGTTCTGACCCTTCCTGTAAAAAACATCAGGGTTTTGACTCCAGTCCATTTTATTGCTCAGAGGAACTCGCAGGTACTGAAGATTCCACAATCTCAACGTCAATTCCGTAAAGAATTGTACATCCTGCTATTTTCTTCCTATTTTAGGAAAAACAAAATGTTCCTCAGACTGTTTAAAAACAGAGATAGGTGTTGGCAAAGAGTTGCAATCAGAACATCTCAAGTTTTCAGCAATAACGTTGCTGTCATTGAATCCTCGTGGCTGACTAATTCAGTGACTGAACGTGCATCTTTATTTGCAAGGATTACTGGCTGTAATTAAGTCTACATGAGCTTAGAGTGGCAGAAAACAACAGAACTATAAAGGTTTAAGGGTATATGGCCTGAAGAGTTCTTTTATGCTAAATCCTGACAATAAATGGAACTAATTCAAGAAGACTTTTATTGCGCTGGAAGATCTCATGCAGAAACTAGCTTAATCTCTTGATTATTCTTCATGGTGCACAGTCTTTTCAATAATTCTCTCAACTTTATTATTATTACTTTTTGTACCTCACTCCCTTTTAATTTGTCTTTGAGGTCAGCGTCTGCTCTGAAATCACTGAGCTGTAACTAAGCCGTATAAACTTTCTGCCAGACCTTTTCCAGTTAAAGGCCTGCAGTATATGGTGGTGCTTCTGGCTCTGGATGATCTGCTCATATTTATTAAGTCAAAACTACTTTTTCTTTTTTAGAAAATATCTTAAATTGTATCTTACAGATCAGTTCACAGTCTGAGCATTGTAACATGCATATGCAGCTTTTTAACAAATTTTGCCTATTAAAGCCAGCCTTATTTTGGGTTCTTTTGTGCTGTAATTTAGTTATTTTATTACTATTATTTACACCTTGAAGTTAATGGTGCATGCAATATGTTTATGATATACATTGTTGCACCCTGGTATATGAAAAAAATTTATTTAAAAAAAGACTATCTGTAAAAATATCCATCAGAGCATTTGTGGAAGGTGCCATAAAGGCACCATTCAAACATGAGACAACAGGAGCAGCTTGTCCACAAAGAGTCCACCACAAAGCCTGTTGACAGGTGCAGAAGTCTCACTGACAGTTACAGAAACTGCTTGATTGCAGTGATTGCCTCAAGGCTGATTAATAAAAATATTAAGGTTTGGGTACTACTGCCTTTGCTGAAAAGTTTTCTGTTTTGTTTTGTTTTTGTTTTTGTTTTTTTTAAGAATCTGTTGAACCACAACTCAGTAGCAACGTCAGCAGCTTTTCATTTGCTAATTTTCAGTGAAATGTTAACTAATGTTGCTTTTGTTGTCAAGTTATTTCAGTTATCATTGTGAGCTTTTTGGTCATTAACAGGGAGGCACCAACATGTTTGTCCATGTATGCATTAAATAAGAATGTTTTGAAAGCTGGAATGAAACCAATCCTCTTGCAGTGTCAAGTGGGTTAGCTGTTTTTATTGTATTATTTATCAACACACCAATGATTATTCTAAAAATCAGATTTCAAATCATGGTCTAAAGAAAATTTGTCATGTAGGATTGCTTTCGTCTTGTAAGTTAATCTTAATACATATAATTGTGAGTACAAAATGTAACACATGCATTATTTATGTGGGGATTCACAAATGCAATGTGATGTGTGTGTCCCAGCTTTGCCCTTCTGGAGCAACAGGGTATTTTGTCATCAGGCTCAGGTCAAATCACCCATGAAGCTTGTAGTTCCTCTGGGATCAACAGACATAAACTAATCTTGTGTCTGAATTATACATGGTCCAGTTGCTTATATTGATTGGGATGAACGAGAGTATGTAAGAAAATGTTGAAAAATACAAGATTATTGTCAAATTTACCTTCCGTTATCTAACCAGAAACCCAACTTTAGAGCTGTTTTTTGGAAAATTGTCATCTTCCTAAGAAAATAGCTTTTTGCTCTCTTTTTTTCCAGAAAATGATTAGGCAAGAGTCACTTTTAGCAAAAAATGACTTCGGCCATTATTTTAGGAAGGTGACGAAATGTAGAGGAACGTATTACACAACAGCTTGCCATTAAATTGTTAAGAGATTGGCAAAGACTCTACAGTAATTTTCATTTTCTTTTATCATTATGAAGTGCAATATAAGCCAGGATTCAGGGCTGTGGGTGTAAGCACAGAGTGCAGCTTACTGATGCTTGTCTAGTTCAAGTTTATTTATAGTTTTTAAATAGGACAATAAGTATTGATGACAATTAACATATAAATACAGAAGGCTATCTCCAAGGGGCTAATTTACATCTCTAATCTAATTGTCAGGTTGATGTTAAGACATATTATAAAAGCAACAATGAAACCACAAAATAACACTACTAAATAAGAAAATGCATAAAATGACCATAAAATTCATACATATTTACATATTGATAATGTTGAAATTTTAGGCTTGACGATAGCTCATTTTTAAGATGTTTTCTAAATGAAATAGAAATGGAAAGGTTTCTGATGTTACTTGGAATTGCATTCCAAGTATGAAATGTATGATAAACGACAAAGTAGCTTAATCAACAGCAGTTGTAGAATTAATTCATTTTAAATCTTGTTGCACATCTTTAGAAGGTGCCCAAACATATGTGTCTGTTTTTGTGAGGCTATTTAGACTGTCTTCCTCAACTACAACAACCACAGGTCAATAGTTAACGTAAAGAGCGACGCGTCACGACGTTTGACAAAAACATTTACGACAGTGTCATGGCGACGCACGGGGTCAGTTTTGAGAGTTCCAGCAACATCGAAGAAAGGAAAGAAAAGAAGCGCCAGGCACGACAAGAGGCTATAGACAAGGTAAAAGCTGTGAGCGCAGAGGGAACACAACATTCGTTAAAGTAAAGTTATATCGCCCACACATGTACTGTTTAAACCATACCGGTATTGTTCGAATTAACGCTAACTAGCTAGCATGGCTAAATACTACGATACCATAACGTTAATGTTTGGGGTCTATTTTATGAAATTTTCCGTTGTGCTGTAAAGCTAACGGTTTTTGTGTGACTTAACCATTTTATGTGTCTGGATCTGTAGATAGCTGCATACTAAAGGAAGGAACATACCAGCTAAACACTGAATGAAGCAGATAGCAGGGCTGTTCCTGTATTTTAACGTTTGTTTTATGCCTCAGCCACATTCATCCATCGTGCCCAGTTTGATGCCGAGGCCAGTGTCAGTGCTGTAATCACATATGTACACAGCTTCACAGCCCGAAGGCTATCTGTGTGCAGTGCAGCTTTGTTTACACTCCTCTCAAACCAATAGCTGCTTCCTGTAGAGGCACATTGTAGGGCTGTGAACGCCTTAATCTGTTCAGCTCAGGTGTGCCACAGGGATCGAGTTTTGCCAATTAAGGCTAAAGTGTGATTCCCTCAAAATGAGTTAAGACTTTATTGATGTTAACTGTTTGATTTCTAAACAATAAGTTTGGAACTATAAAGCTCAGTTTTCATCTGGGTCACAGATGAAAATCAGCCTCCGTGGCTAACTCTAGTATATAATGTGATGTGCATTTTCCCATTTAAAATAAATAAGCAACAACAACAACTCACGAATTACAATGTAATGTCATTCAGTTGTAGAGTGCGCCACTCAGCATTTTTCTGACTAGTAGCATTTTCTTCAAGGTTTGATCTGTTGATGGTGAATTTGACAAATTCCAATTTGTTTCCTATTATAACATGAAAAGAAAAAATGTACTACAGGTTCTCTGATACAATTAGTTTTAAATCTGCCATAATATGAATTAATTATGATATCATCCTGAATAATGCACCAAATCAGCAACGTTTATCTGACGTTCCTACATGTAAACAAGAGCACCAGACTACATGCTGATGGCTGAGGTTTAGTATGAAATGTATTTATTATGAATTCAGTGGTTTCAATGCAAAAAAAAAAAAAAGATTTGAACTAAGAGAAAATGGACTGACTATGATTTCTTGCCATCTTAATGGTGCAACTCTATTTAACAGTGATTCTTCTACCCAGCTTTTCTTTGTGCAATCTGGTCTATCAGACTTTCACAAAGAATATGTAACTGAATTCTTGGTTGCAACTACTCTTATTTAGGGATGTAAATCCCTAAATAAGAGTAGGGATTTACATCCCTTTATTTATATCCAACATACTGGATACTCAGTATCCAGTATGTTGGATACTCAGTATCCAGTATGTTGGATACTGATATAAACACTTAGTGAAGGCTATAATCTCCCCTCTCATCCTCCAACGTAATTCAGGCAAAGCAGCAGTACGAGAAAGAAGAGAGAAGAAAGGAGCTGAAGAGGCTGAGAGGGGAGGACACCTGGATTCTCCCTGAAGTGGACCAGAGGCTGCAGCAGATACAGGAAGTAAGGATAACCCCTTGGCCAGTTGTTCGATTAGTTTGTCTTACCAGATATGTAAATGACAAAAATGATTTGTGCTTGCGTTTTGTTCCAATAAACAATCAACCAGTGAAGACCTGCTTTGTTTTCATCTTTTGCAATGATGTCCAGTGCTGAGAGAATGGGTTAAAGAGTTGGAAGTGTTTACCCTGAATCCAATCTGACTGGGCCTGGTAGGATCTCTGGATAGAAAATAAAAGCAAGAAAATATCATGAAACTACACTTCAAACCATCTTTGGGTTTCTTTGCCCTCACATTCATTTGTCAGAAATTGTTGTTGTGTCGCCAGTGTTATTAATGCTCTGAGATATTGCACTGCACAATGTATGAAAAATACATCTTTAATGTATTATTGGTGTGTGGTTTTAGTATGTAAAAGATTGCTTGTTGACTGTTATATTTGCTTTTGTGTCTGACAGCTCTATAAATGTAAATGACAAAAAATGGGGAACTAAAGCAAAATGTGAACATCCAACAGGAGGGTTCTGTCAAGAGCAAAAAGAAGAAAGAGAAAAAATCCAAGAAGAAGAAAGAGAAGAAAAAGAAAGTCAAGAAGGAGAAGAAAGCAGAAGAAGGAAATGGCTCCAGTGAAAGTTCCCAGGTAATCTTTTTTTACTGCTGCTTGAGACATATGAACAAAATTTGCTCCCGAAAGAGAGATGGGAATTCAGCTTTTCTGGACTAAAGTTATGCCGCAGTTGAAATATTTTAGGCTCTTCCAGACTTTGTTGTGATTAATAACAGGGGCAGTGTATTTTATTGTGATTTAAAAACCTATGTGTTTAGCTGTTCTAAAGCAGTTCTTTATGTGATTTCTTTTTAACAATTCCATGGTTGGAGTTTTGGTTTGCGGTTACTATTGTACCCCCGTCCTGTCGTCGTTTCAGGACTCAGAGGAGGAGTGGGTTGAGGCTCAGACTCAGCCTACGAAAGCATGGAAGGTTCCAGTGCAGCCCAAGGCTTCAGAGGGCGTCCTGAGCCCAGCAGAGAATATCCAGGTATGTTTACTACAAACTCCATAGGAGCTTACACACTATCATGGAGTCATTACCAGGTTCCTGGTGATTTCTGCATTTTATTACCCTTTCAATTTATATTTCTTTCTGTTTCTGCTGATGGCAGTAATTCATTCAGCTGCTTTTTCTCTGATTGTGTCTCCATCTCAAAGAGAGACGAGTGGATGACTTTTGATTTCCTGGCTATGAAAACGACGTCCACTGCGGAGAGAAAAGCAGAGAAAGACCGACAGAAAGAAGAAGAGAGAGCCAAGGCTCAGGCCATTGAACAGGTGCATTCTTCTTCTATTAATTAAGATGAACCAAAAGCATTTGAGACTGAGGAGTGTTGATTTGTGTTTGTTAAAAAGAATTAAGGAAAACACCATATTGTCATTGTGTTGTTCATGTTGCTGTTTTTGCTTTCTTTTGAATAAATTATTTACATAAGCATGTTCCAGTTCTTGTAAAATTTGGTATTTACGTAGTACTGATTGATCCAGGTTGGTGTGCACAAATTGGAGCTAAACCCATACTGGAAAGATGGAGGGACTGGTTTGCCTCCAGAGGACATCGCTCATACTGCAGCAAAGAAAGGTAGCAGAGTACGCTTATTTTGTTGTAGTGTTCTTTTTCACTCAATATTCTCAAAAATTATACATTAGAAAAAAGTATGGTTTTCCCTTTGCTTCTGGTCTTCCATGTAGTTCACAGGGCATTGCACAGAAACGATGAGTCACATCTATTTAATTCCCTGTAATCACCTCTTGTTTTCTTTTCCATCTCTTTTTTTCAGTTTTCCACTAACCCTGCTGTTATATAGAATAATCTGCTCTGTTTTGAACTTGTTTAATCTCTATTCAAAAATGGAAGTTTTTACTTTTCAAAATACTTGTACATTTTCAAATCAGATTTGTCCATAAAAATGCCAAGTCGTGCATTTTATATATTCGCCTCGATTTTTCATTCTCGAGATCTATTTATCCTGATTTTATAAAGTTCACAAAAAAGGTTCATTTAGAATCTCCTGTCTTTCATTTATTGTGTCTGATTTTTATTTTTATATTAAATATATTTTTTTGTTTTATATTGTTAACACACTGTCACAGTGTTGTAATCAGTTGTAAAATATGTTGTATTTCCTTAAATGAGATACAACCAGACATCTTTAACTTTGCTTGTTTAAGATATAAAGATAAAATGTTTAGCTATATACCTTTTCCCAAAGCCCAATACCAGGGAATCCAAAATTTTGCCTGATGTTAGTTGATTTTTACTTGAAATGTTTGTCAGCGCAAGTGAGTCAGAGCAGCCAATATTTTTCTTACTTCACTCTTTCCCATAATGCAGCAAACACTTGTGTTCTCTCCCCATATTCATAGATACACAAATATGGGTATGCGACCTAAATTTCTGAAACCGCAAGAATAGGAGGTAATTAAATTTTTGGGATTATTTTGGATTGCTCTATGCATAATCTCCTTTAATCCATTTTAAGATGGAATAGCTGATACATCCTCTCCTGAAGTGGCATCTAATTAACCTCCTTTAGATCTATTTTACATAAAATTAAGTGGCCTTGATTTTATGGTGGGAAGTGGAAAAAAAAAATATCACACAAATAATAGCAGGTATGAAAAAAGGTTTTATTTGTGTTCTTGTGAATATTCATGCTTCTGCTCCGTTTATTCCAGCAGGCCCTGTAGTGAATGACGGCGGCCTGAGCTGGCTGAGGAAGAGCTACCAGAGGATGAAGGAGCAAGCAGAACGGGAGCAGCGTAGCCTCAGCGATATTGTAGCTCAGAGATACGGGGTGAGGATCGACTTCTGCACACTCTCACACATTCACAGGCACGAATCAGTCGGCACTTTGGGAAATCTAAAGTTTTAAAGCGAGCTAAAAATCAGCCTACCAGAAGCAAAGCTGCATTCAACCTGCAGATGGTTTAATAGCTGAGGTGAAAGATTCGAACATTGTATGAAGAGCTTTTTGATCTCCTCCAAAAATATTTAAAGTCTTTATTGTGTTTCTTCTTTATCAGTCAATGGAGGAATTTCAGAAGAGACTCGCAGACGCTGAGAAAGCTGTGCATGGCGAGAGTAGAGGCAACAGAGAGCGTTCAGCGAGAGAAGGATGGAGGAGAGGAGAGGAGGATGACAGGGAGAGGTGGAGAGCAAGAGAGGATGATGGGCAAGATCGAGATCGGTGGAGAAAACGTGAAAGAGACCTGTCACCCCGGGAAAAAGCGAGTTACAGGAGGGGAGATCCGAAGGAGAGGGATCGAGGAAGAGAGGATGACAGAGGCCGAGACGGAGAGAGGGAAAGAGGGAGTGGACGAGACAGAGACAGAGACGAGGAAAAAGACAAAAATAGGGACAGAGAGCGAGACAGGGACAGGCATAGAGCAAAAGAAAAAGATTTCAGCACGCGAGCATTTTCATCATCATCTGGAGAGAGTTGGAATCAGCGCTCTTCCTCTCTTGGCTCACTAAAAGCTCATTTCCTCAAACCATCAGAGGATGATAATAGTACTGAAGGTGAGTTTTTTTTTTCTTCTTTCAAATGTCTGATAGAATCCTGTTAAAAATTGATTCATTTAAGATGAACAAAGTTATTGCATCTTAATGTTTTAACGAGATGCAACAGTGAAGCTAGAAATAAAGGGGAAAGCTAACTTTTTATTCCAGTTCAATCACGCCAGGTGTCCTTGTCTGTTTTATACTTTTTATACTTTTGTGCAGCTCATCAGCGTCCTCCTCCAACTCGGCCATCCGTCGGCTTCTTGAAACCGAGCGCTGATGATGAAGACTCTCCCCGGAAGCAGAGCGGTATTCAAGCCTGGAAAAAACGCGGCACATCTGGCCAGGAACCCGACAGGCCTGAAACTCCTCAAGAAAACAAAATCCAGTCAGAGGGAACCGGAGACACTCTTCATGTTGCTTCATCAGCAAGGTCTGAGGTTTTCTGCTTGTTGAACTGAAATCATTACTAATTTGTTTTTGCAAAATAACTGAAGCTCAGCCAGATTGGATGGAGAGCAATTTAATATTGATTTCTAAGTCCTGCCACAGATATTTAAGTGGATTTTGGTCAGGACTGCAGCAGGGTCATTTTATCACTTCAGTGGGCAAATCAAGGCACTTTTAGTTGTATGGTATTATTCATACATATAATCCAATGTGCTCTAGAGGAAATCGAAGGAAATTTCGTAGAAATACCAAAAAACTTGAAACTTTGCTTCAAAAGAGAGCTCAATATGTAACACTTAGAAGATTTTCATAATTCAATATTTAATTTCAGGCTTTAAACTCATCAGCGAAAAAGAGGACAGCTCCTTTTAGTGAGCGTCGTGGATCGAAAGCTGCAGAAAACAATTCTTCCCTCATGATTTAAAGGAGGAAAATTAATTCCCTTTGAACTTATCTATTGCCTCTATTGCCCAGATGTTTATGTCCTGTTCAAAGTTGAACCCCCAGATTCAAGACTTATGCATCTCTAATAAGTCCATCTGTCTTCCCATTAACTCTGAACATCTTTCCTATTCATGCTGATGAAACGCATCCCCACACCATGGTGCTGCCACCACCATGTTTCAGCATGGGGATAGTGTTTTAGGTGGCTAATAAAGTCAGTTTTGCTCTGATCTGACCAAAGTGAGTCCTTCCACACATTTACTGTCTCTCTTTCAAATACAACTTTTTTTTTTTTTTTTTGCCTCTTTTCCTTAAAGGCCAGATTCATGGCATGAGCTGAGAAAGCAATCACACGCCTATTTATTCTTATGTACCAATTTAGTGGCTTTTCATGGTAAACTCATTTATTTCATTGAGTTCTTTTGCAAAAGTAAATGGTCATGGATTGTCCCAACGTAAAAATGATCTGCTGCTCACACATTTCAGCTCTCTTAGATGACTGCAGTGCTGGCTTACCGACCTTTTAAAGGTAAAAATAAGAATAACAATAGCATTTCGAAGCAAAAAACACCCAACCTAAAAATAAAACGTAATGATTCAGGTTTTCATGCTGTGCTGGTCTTACATGTGGGCCAGATGTCAGCGTATCGCTGCTTTGTAAAACCTTCTAGGTTTCGCCTCATTAGACTAAGTTGTTTTGGTAAACGTGCAGTCAGAACCCCCTGCAGCGTGAAATGAGCCTATATGGTGGGAGCAGACGGAAATGATCCTGTGAGGGGTGTAATAGCGTAGAACGACGCTTCCCAGGCAAAGGCTCTTATTATCGCTGGAGGGGCCCGACAACTCAAATGGATCAGATCAGATAAACAGTGGGCGAAGAAGCAAACAACTAAACGGTTAAATTAAAAAGTTCACAAAAACTATTTTGAGAATGGAAGACTATTGGGGGGCGCGGGGGGGGGAAATGTTTCTGAGTCAGCAATGTGTAATCCAATGTTATTTTTGATCTCTTTTTCCCCTTTGGTCTCTTTTTAAATCGGTTTCCATAGGACTGAGAACGATAGTGAGGAGGAGGAGGCAGAAGAAGAGATTCCACTGCTGTCAGAGGAAGAGATGAACAAACTGGGGTCAAAGCTGATAAAAGCAGAGATCATGGGAAATACGGTGAGTTTTAAAATGTTTTATTGATGTTGGTCACTGCAACACTAGAAGAGCTTTAACGGAGAACAAGCTGTGCCACAAATGTTCATAATCTCTCTATTTTATCTGCATTCTCTGCTTATTTTCTGTCTTAGTTAAAAAGAATCAGACGAAGCTTTTTTGGATAAGATTGCGAACATAAACAACGGATTTGACTTTGATTTTCAAGCTCTCAGAAAGTGCCGAAATAAAGCATAAATATATAATCTACAGATGAATAAAATAAAGAATAGTGTGTAAAGCTATTTATTTTTTAGAAATAAAAAGTGGGGAAGAGGCAGTGATAGTGTAAATACACGTATTTGTTTAAGAGCAGACTGTTCTGGCTGTACGGTGTTCATCAGAGAGACAGTATGGGGAAAGAAACTATCTCTATGGCAGCTGGTTTAAGCAAATTGTTCTCTGTATCGGGTAAAAGTCTAAACAGATTGTGTCCAGGATGTGTGTGGTCCGCAGAGATGTTCGCTGACCTCTTCCTGACCCTACATCTGTACAAGTCCTGGATGAAAGGAAAGTTATGCGTTTTTTTAAGAGTACACCAAAGTATATGGAAATCTTTTTATCATTATAAGAAAAACCTGGTCTGAGGATGCTCTATAGTGAATTCTTACTGTTGTTGAGAAATTTTGGATCCTACCTTCTATATTGATTTTTGGTGCATAAGTTGCCTCTTTTAGTCTGATAATTAGGGATTCACTGATTGCAGTTCTCTGGCTGATCACCGATCACTGATCTTTCAAAAGCCTAACATTCTGATTTTTTTTGTCTAAAATATTGCTAAATGAAGCAAGAAAATTACTGACTGGCCACATTGGAGTGACAGTTGTTAACAGAGAATGGGCGGACATTACCTGGTGAGTGGATCTATTCGTCAAACCTCTCTCGCTTAACAGCAGAAGAGGACAGTGGTTGAGTTTTAGACCTTTACTGAGGAAGATGAGATTAGTGGAAAAAGAAATATTGACCAATCACTGATTTGTCAGCTGGCTGATTTATCGGTGCACATCTAATTTTCCCTCTTTATTTCTAGCATCACTGTTGCTTCTTGTTAAACAAACGATTCAAGGAGCACAACAGTGGTCTTCAGTTGACCCAGTTCAGTCAGTCTTCACATTGAGGGAGGGACAACCACACCATGTCCAGGATTCCCATGACCGTTTGAAGACATGTGTGCTTCATATGACATGCCATATTCCAAACTATTATCACTGTGCCAGCTTGTCACGTATTGGCCTTAAGGACTGGGTTGAGCAGCGACTATCATAAAGTTATTGTATAAACCTTATCAGAGTGCAGATGACCTGCAGCCTTCCTCATCACTCTGTTTTGGACAGGGTAGCAAATAGAAGAACGGCTGTCTAAATAAAGCTTCCCTCGGTCTCCCAGCAATCGGCTTATATGTATAAATTGGAGATGTGTGCAGATGGGATCTGTTATGTTTGGGAATTGCAGCAGATCTTTGTGCTATGTCGGCCTCAGAGGCCCAAACTTTGTGTCTTTAGGATTTATTTTTCTCTTTTCCTTGAGTTTGTGGATTGTTTGTTACACCCAATGCGCAAGCCGCGATGCAATTGTTGCAGTGCCAAAAGCTTCAAGGATGTTTTATGGATGCTCCAACAGTTGGGATTCTCACATGAGCCGTCACATGTTCTGTGTTGCTTTTGACGTCACAATGTGGTTGTAGTCTGATATGAAGAGGGCTGAACTGGCCTGATACCACCGCAGCCCTCTAGTAGTTTACGCCATGATACAGTGATCTGCTTACTATTTAGTATGCGGTCACATTGTTATGTTTGATTGGTGTGTCTGTGTGTGTGTGTGTGTTTTCAGGCTATGGTTGAGAAACTGAAGTCACAGCTGGAAGCAGCTCAAAAAGCAAAGGAGGTTCATGCTGTCAGAAAGAAGGAACATGAAGCAGCTAAGTCGAAGCAGGTTGGTAAATCTCTCTTAGCAACTCCTTTTACTCACTTTGGCTGCAGTGTTTATGGGTCGGCTGTGAATCAGAAGACTTGATCAGCAAAACGTTCCACCGATACAGACGATGACTGAATATGCGAAAAGGGTCAAATTAAAGACAGGACATATTTCTTTTAAACGTGTCCTAGTCTTCCTTATTATTTCTGAATGCAAGCTGTTCCTGAGAGCTTTTGCTTCTTGTGCTGATAGCGATACTCTGTTTCCAGCAGAGTGCAGTTATCAGCTAACACTCACGTATGCGCGGACACTTCCAAAAACCGACTCCTACCCAACCACGTAGACAGACACACAGGCAACAAATAAGCTTTCTCATCACTCACAGATTTATCTTTTACTACCGCTAAAACTCTGAATGCGAATCTGAAAGCCTTAAACCTACATGTGTTTTCAACCTCACAGATCCAATGAGAGCTACAAACCGCTGCATCAATCACACTCAGCATGCTGTTAAAATACGAGCCTGACACACAAGCTTTGCTTCAAACATCACTAAACTCTCCACTCTAATGTCTGTCTGCTTCTAAAAGGGAGTCCGTTTGAAGTGAGTTTGGTCTCTTGTTTTCCTGTCTGGGTTGAAACTGCTTTTGTTGAGCACTTCAGTGAACCCCTAACGATCGGCAAATGCCCTTTGTTTTTCACCTGAGCCTCCTCATTTTAATGTGTTTTTTTTAAAGGAAAAATTGAGAAGCTGTAGCATGACATCTTTTTAGCCAGACATCACTTAGACCGTTTCCGACACAATTGTTGAGACGCCATATTAAAAAAATGAAATGAAATACTCTCATTGCTGTAGCATATTCCCAACCCAGAAAACAATAAAGATTATGAAATAAATGTATAGATTGATATAAAAAAAAATGTAGCTAGGTTTTGTAAATTCTACTTTAAGAATTATAGTTTTAAAGAGTTTCTTTAGCATGTTGATTGATACCTAAAGTGTTTTAGCAATGTCCTGTGCTTTAGAGGGCTGTTATTAACTAAATTTATGTAAACTTCTGACTTTGAAAAGTAAACAGAAAATAGTCTATTAATGGACTTCAATACATTTTTAATTTCTTGCATTTTTTCTGGAATTTAACAAATAAAAATAATTTTGGTCATCATAACTTTCCTAAAAAATGTTAATTGTCATTTAATGTCACAGAGGGAGGACAAAAAAATATTTATTTCTTCAAATTTCTGGGTTTGACTGTAACTTTTCCCAAACCCACTGTCTCAGCGATAGCTAAACATAAATAAGTAGTAAGATATAAGTTTTTTAAAATTTTTTAAAGCAACTGGAACTGTCACAAACAAGGCTGGATGAGGCCTTTTAGGGTCACTGGTTTCTATAACAACCGTCAGACAATGGGTCATTCTCAATACTCAAGTACGTAAATATCTTCTTGTGAACTTGGCTGCAGTTGAATGTCCGTTCTTACCGAGCCCAAGGACACAGGTCTGTAGTTCTGCAGTTGGAGCGGAGCGTACTTGATGATGTCGCCGCTCAGCTAAGATCTGTGACAAAGTTTCAATAAATGGTCCAGTTTTACTCTCGCATGGGATTATTTTCACTTTTATAATAGAAAGTCAAATAAAATAAATAGTCGATTTGATAGATATCAAATATACATAATTAGGAAGAAATGTCGATACAAAGTAGGAAACCTTTAAAATGACGGACTGTCGTTTTCATTATTGATTTATAAAAGCTTTACTAAGTAATGATGGTTTACCACTCTGTTAATTTCCCCAAATTGTTACCAGTAAAGCATGGTTATCTACTAAAAAATGAAAAGGAATATAAGACAATTTCCTTAGAAATTATTTGTGTCTCAACAAATAATATTAGATGATGAGCAACTTTAAAATTATGCAATTGATTGAAGAATTGTAACAGTATTTGTGACACCATCTAAGATGCTTCTCAAGGAAGGGCTCATATTGAGAAGCAGCCAGTATCTACAATGAGTTATTTGAGAGTTGAGAGGAAACATCAATGTATTTATTGCTATCATGATCATAAGCATTTGGTTGTTGCTGCTGTTGAGGCTTTAACTGGACCTTTGTGCTTTGCTCAGATTAGTCCAAGAGTTTTCAGAGGCTTTCTGATGTCTAGGGTAAAAGAGAGGGTGAATGTTAAACCACATGTCCTCTATAAAGAACTTTGGATGATCTGTGATGCTGTTTGTCTTCCAAAATCTCTGGGAACCTCACAAGGCCAAATATTGTCCCGGGCACTTTAAACCACCACGTCAATAAAAATAAAGATCTAGTGCCCTTTGATAGAAAACAGAAATTGGATCTCCTACAAACCTTTGATAATGTTTTAAAAGATCCGGCCAAATCAATACAAAGCGTTCACGTGTCACAACCTCTACCTTTTCCCTCCCAGCCTATTAAAAACCCTATTTAAAAACCTGTGCACGTGTGTGTGGGAGAGATCCCTCTCCACATAGTACTCCAGCTATGTGAAATGTTACAGGGAAGGACTCGGTTCTGGTCAGTTGCCACAGTTGGTAGAAGGGTGATAAAAATTTCAGTGTGAGATCTTTGCTAATAAAATCTAAATTTGTTTCTAAAGCTTCATTGGACATGTCTTCACTAGGGGTGCCAATGAGTGTGGTGGGCTGTTTTAAAGAGCAGAGAAATGGAGCACTTTCCAGGAGACTCGAGAAATGTTTCTAAACACACAGAAAAATTGTAATGATGTTATTAGACCTTAATATTGAAAGTAAGAGTCTCATTTAGAGCTTGATGGCAATAGCTTTCCTCTCCCAGTCAAAAGGTGTAAAGTAGAGACCTTTTTCACTTGACATGTCATAATCCTTAGGCTTTGGTTTCCCTATTAGCTGAGAGGTATTTGTTCAGTCCAGCCTGGAGGTCTGTTGATTTGTGTTTAGTTTAAAACTGAACATTTGTGTCTTATTTTGGAGGCCTTTTGGCTCATCTTCAAGCTCTTTTTTTTCTGCTCTCTTTTATATTTATTGTTTTTTCTGGAAACTTTTCTCCATGAAAGGTCTGACTGAAGTACAGAAAATGTTCTTTTGTGCCTTTTTTTTTTTATTTTTTATGACACTACAGCTTTATTTTTATGAGACAACCTCCCATACTTTGCTGCTCTCACCTCCCTTTTACGCATCTATCTGTTTGCTCCATGCACTTTTTACCCGACCAACTGCTGTTACATAAGGCCGTTTTTCTTCTGATTTGCAGCTTCCATCAAAGGGAAGAATGTTTGAGAGACAGAGAAAGGCTGTAAATGTGTTTCTTTTACAAATCAAGCATAAATCTTTTCACGCTTTTGAACCAGATTTTTTTTAAACAAATTTATTTTTGTTTCAGTTATATTCATAGTGACGCTTAAATTAGATCAGCATGTGAACATCTTAATTAAGGAGAGTAAGTTGGACTCATGTACCTTTTACAAATTGCATTTTTTTCCCAAATTAAATAAAGAGAAAACATGTATAGAAGATTTTAGACCACTTTGACCCTGGTTGAATGTGTTTTAAAAGTTTAGTGATGTGTGTTTTTCTGGGTGTGCATGTTCTTAAAGTTATTCAAGCTTCACACATCCTGAAATTCTGGCAGAATTTCTCTCACCCTCCTCTCATTGGGCAAAGTCTGATAAGTTGATGACAAAGCATGCATTTCCAAATTTTACTTAACCATTTTCCAAGTCTGGAAAAGTTCAGAAAGAACAAACACAGAGACTGAAAAATCTTTGATTTTCCCTATTTCTTGTCTTTAACATGAATGGCTGGCACATTATGAATATTTAGCGGTAATCAACATTTACGTAAATATTTATCTTTAATTTGAAACATCAAATTAAATGATAGCCAAATATGTCCTGTCGCAGTCAGTCACTGACTCACCTGAAAGTTCAGTGTTGGAAAGGAAAACAAAGCATCAGATTTACAGTATAATAAAGCGAGACTGTACTTTTATATATCTGTATTTCCCTTTTCTTTTGTCAATAATGTCATTTGTCCACTTTATTTTGAATTATGCAAATAACTTACCTATACGACAAATGTTGGCGAATGATTGGGAACTGTTAAAACTTTAACATTTTGCTCACCAATTCATCAGTTCTTGACCTGCCTTTTTTGTCCTCATGTGTCCTGGTTTGTCTTTCTAGACATAAGCTGGTTCCATACATGTGCCAGGACATTATTTGTCTGAAAGCGTCTTTGCTTTTTTTAAATTGTTCCACTTTTGTGGGGATGATGTTAGTGTGGGTTTAACAGTGTCAGTATGTGGAGTGTTGCTAATAAAAGCTTGTCAAATCCTTCCGTAATTTTGTTGAACCTTTTCAAAATAATATTTCAAGTTCTGATCTCTGTCTCCTTTTTGTTCTTTTGAAATGCTGAAAGATAAATTACTAAACAGACACGTTGTAACCTGGTGCATTTTGATTTTTCTTTAGGTTGGTAGTCAGTCAAGAGAAGACCAGGAAGTTTTACTGTTCAGAACGGATGAGTCCGGTCGGGCCTGGCCCGTGAAGGGTCCGTCTGGACCCCAGGAGCCCCATGGCGGACGGCGGAAGAAGAAACCGGTAAAGATGATATGTTATGAATGTAGAATAGTGGGGAAATGTAACATTGTGATCTTAATATAACCATATATGTCTTGTTATAACCTGAGCTAATGGGAGCATGTAGATATTAAATAGGAGGGGTCCCAGGGTCGAACCTTGGGGTACCTCAAATGTAACTTCTGTCCATTAAGATGAGAAGTTGCCTATTGATTCAAAGAAGTCCCTGTTCTTTAGTTCAGTACTGTACCAGACAGTCTCACCCATCTGATATACTTTAATCAAAAACCTTGTATTTTACATGAGAAGACTTGGTCTTGTTTTATTTCCAGTGTTTTACTCCCTCATCACAATTCTCTTGTTTGTCTCTATTCCAAACTCTCTCTCAGATTGAGACCCACGTTGATGGGGAGCGTGTTCGCTACTTCCAGGACGACGACAACGTGGGACTGCAGGAGATGGTTAGGAGGGAGAAGATGAGCACTGCACAAGATCAGCATGCCCTTTATTCACGTATGGCAGCAAAGGTGAGAAAATCTTTGAATTAATCTCTTTTTGATTGATACGAGTCACATTAAACTAACTGGAATTTGGCTTTAGACTTAAAGATATAAACTCATTTTTGCACAATTCATTTATGTAGCTGTAAACAAAAAAACTGCTGTGATTAATCTGAATTCAGGGTTTAGCCTTTCAGGTCTTTAAAAAATTATGAGAATGTAAATCTTATTGGGCAGTTTGAATCATTACAAAATTCTTGTAATGCTAGAAGAACCAGCAGAACACATACAGTTATGTCTATTTTATTGTAGATAAGTTAAGCATCATAGAGAGTGTTTATCAGCCTGGAGCTATCAGTGTGTATTCTTGTCATTTTCTTGCCTCTAACCATGCTGCTTTAAAGATGTGTTTTCCTGAGGGGTCCCTGTAGTTTCCTTTACATGTCTGAAGATTTGAGGATTGATGTGTACTGAACCTGTATGTACAGTCAACAGAAATACACCCTGCATTCCCAAAATGTAGGGGAAAATAATGATCAGGTTGCTGTTTATCAAATTATCTTCAAGTGCGACTTGGTGTTTTGACAATTTGCTGCCCTGAAGCATACTAACAGATTTGTGCTACAAAAAGACCAACTTGAGAGAAGCAATCTCGGAAGTTTTGTAAGGCCAATGTAAACCCTCAGCATTAGAAATCCATCAACCTTAAAAACATCAAAGAATAACAGGCAGCTTCGTTTTTTTCCATTGTGGAATGTCCCTGTGAATTTACGCAACGTCAGACTGGTATAAGAGAAAATGCAAAGAAAAAACAGCTCCATCTCACACTCTACCAGCCTTAGTTAGAATGTTAAATATCAATGTCTTCAACAGTAAAATGTTAAAAGAAAAAACAAAAAAACTGACACATCCTTTTAAAAAAAAAAAAAAAAAAAAAAAATCTATACATTGTGGTGGGGAGGTGATGATAAAAAAAAAAATGTCTTGCATCACAAACAGATTCTTTCAGTCATTAGTGACTCATGAACTAATACACTGACTGGAGTCTTTCTTAGTTGCATGTGGCACCGTCTGTCTGACAACTGAATCTTGATAGAAATAGTCACCACCAGGGGAATGCTCTCAAACACAGTCGTAATTCTACAAAAGAGTGACCGAAAAAAACAAAAATCACAGAAGGGATGATTGAAATAAAAGCCAATTTTTGAAAATATTTGGTCATTTCTAATTTCTTATTAAGAGAATAAAGCCAGAAAAAACAAAACAAACAAATATAAAAAAAAAAAAAACTATCAAAATCGGAAATTGAATTTGGTATGAAAAAAAACTAAGATTTTATTTTTAAACCATGGAACCCAGGACTACTACAAACTACTGAATTTTAGGGTGCACTTACAATTTCCAATTACTCTTTACATAATTACTTAATGCAGTTGTTTGTGTTATGTAGTGGTGTTAAGAGTTCAGCTTAGGTACTGTTTAGTTGTCTGTTCATATAAAGCTTTCTACTCTGTCATACCAGCCAGGAAAACATCCATAATGCACATTCAGCTTTTGTTGTGCCACATATCAGTTTTTATGGGTTTTTTATTTCTCTCTATTGGTGCCTGTGATGCTGTTTGGCTCTCACTCTCATCCACTAAGTCTTAAAACAGACATGCAGGAGTAGATGTGTACTGGCTGTTTGTGGCGTGTCTGGGAGTCTGTCAGCAGTTTGACAGATTAAACCTCTTTATAATCCAAGTCACATCCTTCCTGGTTCTTCTGTTTGAAGCATGCTTACTTTCTCCCTCTGCTCAGTTTGAAAATGGCAACAAATTGAATAACAAAGTGAAATTTTCAGGAAAGACTTGTTGCCATAGTACTAAAAACTGCACTTAATCTCTGTCCTGTTTTTTTTTTTTTCATTCACTCACACACACTCCTTTTTCTATTCAGCTACACATTCATGCGTGTTAGTGAACAGGCATTCTGCACCTATAAAGGTTGACTAAAAATACATCTACAGTTACCATGGCAGGGCTGCTATAAATACAGTTACAAATCATAACTATAGATTGATGAGTTCAGAGAGAGAAAACTGGATTTCTAACATCACTGGACTCTCTTATTTCTCCAGGCTTCTTTTCTACTATTAATCATCTCATTCTTTATTATTTTTTTCTAATGGTTTTGTTTAATCATCAGTATTTGTTCTAATATTCTTAGTCATTTATCAATGTTACAAAAGAAATGTGTTTTTCTTTGACCTGTGTAAATTAATGTCCTTTTTAAATGTATTTGTGTGTCTTCTGAGGCAACTATACATCTTCAAACCAACTCACCTCAGTGTTGTTAACATTTCTTTGGGAAAGAAAAAGCAGATTTCCCGAAATTCAGTTTACATTTGTATGACTTTTTTAAAAAGTAGGTGAACTAAATATTAAATTTATTGTGAATTTTTAACTTGAACTTATTCACATTTTGTTTTTTATGCATTACGTGAAACATTATTTAGCACTTTTTAGCACTTTTTCATTCATCTTCCCTATTTTAAATGGAGGAACAACTGTGATTAGATACATTATGTTCTTTGCTAGTTGTCTTTTTTTTACCTCACAATATGAATAATGTTTCCAACAAATTTCTTCTATTTATTTATTTGACCTAGATAAAAAAAAAAAAAAAAAAAAAAGTTAACCGGTTGTGGTACGGTGTGTTTACTCATCAGAAAATAGTCAGATGTTTGAGTTTCAGTACAGCTGGTCACTAGTAGGAGCTGGTCAAGCTGAAACTTCACTGATCCAGATCACCAGACAGTTTCTCTGTATATTTCTAATTTTGTTCAGCACATCAAATCGCAAAGCTCGTCATCATGTCAATATGTGCAGCATAAAGTTTACAAAGGAATGCTTGGATACAATTTTGGGGAGGCTAAGAGATTAAAAAAACTCAGACAAACAAGACTATCAGTGTTGTGAAGGGTAACGTCCCCTATTGTCTTGCTGCAGCTGTGGGGCTGTTGGCTGCAAATTCATTTCTCCACTCTACCTTTTAGCATTTCCTTGAGGTTTTCTCCTAATTGCTGTCACAATTTTCCCTCTGTTTTTCTTGCTTCTGATATTTTATTGTGCCCTGTGGTATTTGTTGCCTCTCCATTCCCTTTTCATTTGTTTTTCTACCAACTGCTCTCCTTCCCTTATGATTGTTTTTCTACGCTTGTCCATCTTTCGGCACAATTGTAGCCAGATTGCTTGTAATGGTGCGTCCCATGTGCTCTGTGTTGGAAGGCTGGAGTTGTATGGAGAGCTACGCAAGACCAAACAAAGCAGCCACTGAATGAAAACAAAATGGCTGCAGATGAAAGGTTGCTTGTTTTGGTCTCAGATTAAAAGGAAGAAAACACGTTGACAATAATTTTCCTCCACTTTATTGAGCTCCTCATTTTCTGTGATGGCATTGGCATTGTTCATTCATGAATGTACCTGGATATATTTTTGTTCGTCTAATGTTCTATTATTAGGGAATTATTACTTATTTTGCATTTTCCATCCATTTATGATTTACAATAAAATAGTTTTTTGATGAATGCTTTTCTTCTTTTAATTCTCACAGGGCTAAAATATAATGTGAATATACTGTATACCTGCTGTAGGTATATATGTAGTGGACTGAGTGTTCCTGTATACATAGAGGATTAACCTTTTCTCATATATACAGTCTGGAAATGGATGAGGTTGTATTTAAATATTTTAATTACTGGAAAAATACAGAAACAGAAAAAAAGACTTACTATAAATTTCCTTCCTTCCTTCCTTCCTTCCTTCCTTCCTTCCTTCCTTCCTTCCTTCCTTCCTTCCTTCCTTCCTTCCTTCCTTCCTTCCTTCCTTCCTTCCTTCCTTCCTTCCTTCCTTCCTTCCTTCCTTCCTTCCTTCCTTCCTTCCTTCCTTCCTTCCTTCCTTCCTTCCTTCCTTCCTTCCTTCCTTCCTTCCTTCCTTCGGTATTTTTCATTCTTTCTTCTTGTCAATTAATAGCTGTTCAATATATTTATTGTGGTTGTTCTACTGACAAATTAACTGAACTTGGGGTTCCTATGACAACTGAAAAAGTGTGATATTGGATTTGGCTTTCTTACCAATTTCAGACTGTGTAAAATGATACAACTGTAAAAGAAATTTGTATTTCCAGAATTCAGTTCTTTTGTAAAAAATAGTTCATTTACCTTCATGCTTTTTTCTTCCTTCCCTTCTGTTTTTCTTTCTTTTTGCAAGTTCTTTTAAAATCTTATTCAAACCAGATAAACAAATGTATTTTTCTTTATACCGAGCTGTTAAATTCACATGCATTTCAATGGGACAGGAAATATGTATGTTTGCTGACTACTGTAAAAGAAACATTTAAGTGAAGTCTCAAGGGGTTTCTGTTGTAGAAAGGCAAACATGGGAGTCTGTGTAAAGGCATTTCTATAGAAATTGTGGTAATATGGTATGTTTTTAAACAATGGTGTTTTGGGTGTATTCTTCGTTATGCTCAATACGTCACATACACACACAGACATACATTCCCACCTACACTGTCACTAAACTAATCCAGTTTTTAACTCTCACTCACACTCACTCCTACACAGAGAGTCACACACACTCTTCACTACAGCTATGCACACACATTCCAACCTGTTGCCTAGTTACCATAGTGACAAGACTCAAGTGCTACACTGCATCTCGCTTCGCAACATTGGCTCTATGAGACTCATTTTAAAACAATGCTCTTTTAGTGCTATTTTTACTGTATCCTTGCTTGGTAATACAATGGCTTTCTTTTCACTTCAGATATGTTACAGGCAGTTAATTAACTAACTTTATTGCAACAAAAAAAAAATCCTAATAGAAAAATAATACAATTGAGCTGATAAATCATCACTTTATTTAGTTTTTTTAAAAATGAACTTTAGTTTTTTTCCTCTGTTGTTCTCTGTCCAGATGATGGGAAAGACAGACGGTGACAACTACACACTGGACGACATGTTTGTTTCGAGCGCTGCACAGCGGGAGGGCGAGGGAAGGGACGAGGACAGGATGAGGAACCGAGCTATTGGGGAGAGCAGACGGCTGGCTGTGTCCATGGAGAAATGTCCTCACTGTTTCAGCAGCCAAGAGCTCCCGAAGCATCTTATTGTGGCCATAGGGAGCAAGGTAAGACATGGTTGCCTGTTTGTATACAGGACTGAGGAAAGTATTGCTTTGACTTTTTAATCAAGCTGTAATGCAAACACATTTGTGGCTCCTTGAAGTTTCTGCTTACCACCGTAAATTTCTTCAAATCATATGTTGCAGCTTAAACTTCAGTGGGGTTCATTTGTATTTTTGCCACTGTCCAAATCAAAGTAGCTCATATTTTTGAGATTAAATAAATAAATAAAAACTCTTTGTTTTCATTTTTTTTTCTGTTAGTAATTAAAATTTGAAGACTTGCATGCTTTTCTGTTCACCCCAATTAATCCTATTGCCTCTAAATTAAATCCAGTCCAATGAGTTGCAGAAGTAACCTAGATATTAAGTAGAGTCTCTGTGGAGGATGTTTAATTTAAGACTGCGAACGCAATCCCATAACATAACATGGGAGGGACATCATCATGGTGTGGGGCTGCTTATCTTCAGTATGGATGAGCAAGCTGGTTAGACCGGCCATGAAGATGAATGGAGCTACATATAGGACAATACTTGAAGAAAAGTCTGAGATGGCCCAATCAAAGCCCACACCTAAATTTGGGTTCAGTATGACCAAAAGTTACTAATTTTAGTAAAAAAAAAATTGAGAATTTTGCAATAGGGCTACATGATATCAGGAAAAACATGTATAATGATGATACTATTTCTAAAAATCACAAATGGGTAAAAATTTAAATACAGTATTTACACCCTTAAGAACAATACTAACTTATCAAAAGCATTCTCAGTTGTTACCAAAATAATTTTCCTCTCAAATTATTATCAGTTAGTTTCAAATCTGTTTTGATTTGTCATTCAGCACTCTCACTCACTAACCACACACTCGTCATCTTTAATGCAGGTGTACCTGAGCCTGCCTGCAGGAGTGTCAATGACGGAAGGCCACTGTCTCATCTGTCCTCTTCAGCATCACACCTGTGCCACCGGATTGGATGAGGATGTCTGGTCAGAAATGCAGGTTAGGCATTTAAAGGTCCAATCCGACCTACACAAGTCAGAGTAGTGACTTTTATTTGGCGTCCGCTTGATGCTTGTGGCGTTTTGTTGCCAGGCCTCGGCTCCCCTCCTTTTGGATGTTAGCGTTTGTCTTTGTTTTTGCACCTCAACACTTCCATACGCACTCTTACAACACATCCAAGCATTTGCATTACTCCCCTGAGACTGACTTCCACAATCCATTGTTGTTTTTGTTAATAAATATTCCTTTTTATGCACTTTAACCACTGCATGGTCTCACGTTTTGTCATGACTTTGACAAAACGTCGTAAAGTGATGCTTTATCCTAAAAATCAAAGTTTGTCTGTCCACAGCTGTTCCGGCGTGCTTTGGTGCGAATGTTTGAGTCCCAAGAGCTTGACTGCGTGTTTATGGAAACATACATGAACCTTCGCAGAAAACAACACATGGTCCTGGAGTGCATCCCACTGCCCAAAGAGCTGGGTGACATGGCACCCATATACTTTAAGGTTTGTGTAAGATACGTCTTGAGTTTTCTAAGCCTCTCTAATGTGCTTTTCAGGTGTGATATTGTAGTTATCGTTGTTGTTTTTCAGAAAGCTATCATGGAGTGTGACGAGGAGTGGGCTATGAACAAGAAGCTCGTTGACCTCTCTTCAAAAGACATCCGGAGAGCTGTATGTCATTTCCCTTTTGATTTCTTGTCCTCTTTTATCTTTATTGCCCTCCCTTTCTGTTCCGATCTGACCAAGTTTTTCTCATCTGTATTTTTTTTTTTCCACTTTTTTTTCTTTTTTTTTTTGGTCTTTCTAGGTCCCTCGGGGTCTGCCATACTTTGCTGTAGATTTTGGATTGCAGGGAGGATTTGCTCATGTCATTGAAAATGAACAGAAATTTCCTCATTACTTTGGCAAGGTTGGTTGCATGAATGTTGTTAAACATCATAATCTCTAGTTCGTTTGTATTTATTCCAGGTATAGTCAAGTCTGTTTGAGTTTGTCATGTTAGTATGGATAAGAGATAAAACAAACAAAACAGGAGTGTGTTAGTCAAGCAAGTGTTCTTGTTTGTCTATGTAGTACCGAAAAAGGTATTCAGCCTTTTTTCGATGTTTTACTCTTTTATTGCTTTACGAATCAGTCATAATCAACAAAATTCAGCTTTTTTGTTAAAACATATTCCTTAGTGTCAAAGTGAAATCGAATTTTTACAAAATAATGACAGCTAAATAAAAATGTATGACATAGAATAAGTGATTGGGTAACAGTCACGCCATTGAATCAGTATTTAGCAGATGCACCTTAAACAGTACAGAGTCTGTGTGGATAATGAGGCTGCACATCCGGACGCTGCAATGTTGCTTCATTTTTCCTTGCAAAACTGTTCAAACTCCTTCAGGTTGCCTGGAGATCGGCAACCTGAAGGAGTCCAGCCACAAATTCTATGAGACTGAGGTCTTGGCTTTGACAGAACATCCACCTTGTTGTCTTCAAACTATTTCTGTGTGGCTTTAAAAGGATGCTTCAGTTTTTTTGTCTTGCCGGAAAATAAATGTAGCTTTCTTGCAGATGTGAACACATTGTATGCCAGAATTTCCTGATATTTTGCTGCATTTATTTACTCTTTTACCTATCATGATCCATTCTTGACTGTGGGGATGATGTGCAGTCTTTGGTATCCACCAAATATAGCATATTGTCTGATGGCCTGAAAACTCAGTTTTGGTTTAATCTGACCAAAGAGCCTTCTTACACTTGACCCTGGAGTCCCTCAAACTCTAGCCAAGATTTTATCATTTTTTTCCCCAACAGTGGCTATTTTATTTCCACTCTGAACCTGGCAACAGCTGTTGTCTGCAGAGTCTCTCCCATCTCGCTGAAGCTTGTCAGAAGTGTCATGGTGTCTCTCTCTCACTAGTCAGTTTGTTAGAACATCCTAATCTAGACAGAATTACCCATGTGCCACTCTGCTAATCCATGATGGATTTAACTGAACTCCTGGAGTACTTCCTGTCTCCTTGGAAGTAGATGTTGCGTGACATGACATGTAATCCACTTTTCAAAATGAGATTGATAAGAGAGCCTGATAGTCAAAAATTGTAGATTGTTCACATTTTAATAAACTAGAAGTTAGAATTAGCTGTTAGATTATGCAGCTGCAAAAACCCCCCCCAATTTATTCTTAAGCTTTTTGCACATCTTTAAAGAGGGGGGATGATGGTAGTTGTAATCGTATCGAAGGTTTTCTTTCTCACGAGGATAGATTTGATGCAATCATAAATCACTTAGCAGTTGAAATTATAACAAGGGAATTTAACTGTGTTGTTTTTTTGACTAAGATTGAAACGCTCTGTATGTTTCTGGAAAGGAGTTGGAACTGTTTATCTCAGAAAGTGCCTCGGTGTTACATTTGTTTTGAATTTACCAGTGAATAGATGAATTACATTGAATTGAACTAAATTGAGCAAAATCTAAAAGCACTGACCTCTCTTTCCATCACAGGAAGTTGTTGGAGGGATGATGGACTTGGAGCCACGACGCTGGAGAAAGCTTATCAGAGAAAATTTTGATGATCAGAGAAAAAAAGTCCTGCAGTTTGCACAGTGGTGGAAACCATATGACTGTACCAAGACTGAGGGCTAGCTGCAGCACACAGCTCAACCTGGATGTTAGGAATTGTGCAATGTAATACATTTTTACTTAAATAAAAGAAAATCAAATGACTTCAAACGTGTTTTTGTGATTTTGATAAGATATGATGAACTAAAGATGGCTCCTCTGTGTCATAAATCTTATTTACAGTCTGCTGCTCCCCACTCTCCATTCGATAAATTAAATTTCTTACTTTCTGGTCTTATCCTCTCCACATTTGTCACTTAATAATGTGAGGCTTAAGTGTCATCCCTGAAATTTGTGCAGGGATATCGACAAGCATTTGTCTCCACCTCACACCTTTTCCTCCGGGGCAATCTGAAACGATGACCTTACATACAACCTCATCATCTTTTTTTATTTTTCAATTTGAGCAAAGCTATTGGCTCTTTGATTAGTTCACAACTTCAGAGGCTGATCTTATTTCTAGGTTTAATCTCGGACTCCCATTTGATGCACGGATGCAGCTGACTGTTGGTGAATTGGTGTGAGCGATGGAAGAGGATTGCAATGATGTTTTTTTATGTACAAATGGTGATATTTGTACATGCAGACTTGTGTAGTTATAAAATATGTTGACGGCGACTTCCACTTTCCGATCTTTTTGAAATAATTAAAAATATTCTTTTGTGCTAATGTCAATGTTATTTTCAGTCCTATAAACTTTTTTTGTTGTCCTATTTTGTTTTCCTCTTGTCAACTTGTGTTTTCAAAGGTCAGAACCCTTCCAGCAAATGTCTTTGTGGAAAGGTTGCCATTTTGCAGGAAAACAGTCTCTTGCAATTTCTGCCTCTTTAACCCTGCTTGTGCTTCAGACACTGTCCTGTGGACAAGCAATGTAGGTTATTTATATGACACAAGTACTGTAGGGGATGCAGGTTCATGGTTAATAACAACAGAATGGTGTGAAGTGATGTATGGTGATGGCCAATTAGATTGGCTGGGGGTGGATTTATGACGGAGTCAGCCATTCGTCTTTTCCTGTCTGCATCGCTGTCTGCATCGCTGTCTCTCTCGCTCACGCGTCCTTTTTTTCTGTTGATCCTGGCATTAAGCTGTAAGGCCAACAAGTACTTTGCGCTTTCACTCTTAATATCTGCAGTTTGAAGTCTTTCTGCCTTGTTTGTGTGCTTTCACGCCAGCCGTCAACAGGCATGTCGATTTCTCTTGTTGACAGCTGAGGAGGACTTGGAACTTCACTCTAACGTGTATATTTTTTATTAGTGAGCATTTAATTTGATTAATGACCTCATGGAAAAACATGATGGAAATATGCACAAAATATGCCTTAAATTTGTCAACAAATTTATGGCAGTCTGTGGTCTGTCACAGAGGAAATTGCTTGTTTCTATTATATGAAATTGTCTTGTTTAGCTTAAGATTGAATATCTCAATGACCAGATATGACAACACACACACACACACACTCACAATTTCCTGCGCTTAATTTTTATGAGCCTGATTACAGTACTGCTGTAATGCACTGCTCTTAATTTGACAAGAACACACACACAATTCCCGGCTCTGAGTTTTTATGAGCCTGATTACAGTACAGCTGTAATGCACTTCACCTGAAGTTTTATTGAGACATGTTGGAGGGGTTTCTGGTGTGTACTCCCAGTTTCAAGTCACAACATATCAAACAGATTAAGATTTGGGCTTCGAGTCACCCCGGGGCGTCCCACTTCTTAATTTTCAGCTGGTGGATTTTCCGGCATTAGATCACTCTGACGTTCCAGGATCCAGTTCTGTTCTGGGCAAATCTTTTACAGATGGTCTCAGATATTACTCAAGCACCTTCTGATACATTGTATAATTCATCATGGAGTTTATGATGGTGAGCTGGCCATCTGCAGCAAAGCATCCCACAGTAATACTTCCTATTCTGTGCTTCATAATTTAGGTTCTTTTCCTGGTGCACTGCTTTCAAGCCCGCTATTCTGGTGTCATAATAATTTTTTTTTTTTAACTCATCTGAGCAAAGACCATTTTTCCAATTGTCCTGAAAGCTTGTCTTTGTTTTCCCTGCTAGACTTCAGTTTGGCCTTCATGCTTTTCTTATGAAACATTTTCCCATTTAACACTTTTCATGAAAATTCTACTTTTAGACGTGAATTCTTTGAGTTGCCATGTTGCTGAAAATGTGCTGTACAAATAAAATGACCGTACTTTACCTAAAGTTTTCTGGGATCTTACAGACATGCACTTTCACATCAACAGCAGCAACAAACTGCTGTCGGTCTTATGCTGACTTTCTGGGGTGTTTTGAGTTTGGGTTGTTTTGGAGTTGCTCGGTGGTCTGTCACAGGGGGGAAATTGCTTGTTTATATTATATGAAATATTCTGTCTTGTTTAGCTTAAGATTGAATATCTCAATGACCTCATATGACAAGAACACACTGGATATATTTAACATTCCTTGCAGGTTTACCAGTGTGACTGATGGTTGTTTTTTTTTCTTTCTGTTACATAAATGATCATTTTCACTTTCTGACTTACAGCAAATGTTTTTTTTGTTTTTTTTTTGTATTATGGTATTTAATTTCATCCATGGATCCAGTTTTTCTTCAACTTTGACACAGTTCTTTTTAATTTACGTCAGTGGGACTCGGGGTTCAATTGCTTTATTCTGCTTTTCTGTAAGTTATTAAAATTTGATGTCATCTGTGATATAAGTGTCCAGAATGAAATTGCCACAATACACAGAGAACTGCCCTTTATATCCTGTTGCCCTGTCAGCACTCAGCTGTACATGGCTGGCAGCCAGCTTGAGACAGCCCCTTGTGCCTGCGGGCTTATCTTCCCTGGGACATTATTTATTCTATTCTACTGTTGGCTTTATTAAATGCCCACATTATTACCGGTGGACCGCAGACTGATTGCTGAGAGCAAGCAACTAGATAAGGGAAGAGAGGCAGGGTTAGTGCAGAGTGTGTGTGAGAGAAAGAGTGTGTGGGCGTTTGTTAGAGTGAATGTCTGCGCAGTGGATTGGGGTCATGTTGCTCCAGAGAGCCAAATTTATTAGTGGGAACCTTCAGAAAATTACACTGGGATGCATGTGTGACAACATGCGTGCACTTGCATGATGCATCATGTCTATTTCTGTATCTCTCTGTCGGTCCCTCGGGCCCACTAAATTAACAGACATGCTTTGCCGGTCGAGGTCAAGGTCGTGGCGGTTATTAGTGCCAGACAAGAGCATCTCTCTGTCTTCTGTTAGGGGCCAAAAAGCCACTGCCATCTCTATTAGCTGCCCATTTTCTATGCGTTTAACCCTGGAAGCATGTTCCCCGTCTTATCCTGGCTATAGTTTCATAACTGTCACACTTAAATCAATGCTTTTTATAAAGTGGGCGGGTAACTGTAGTCTCTTCTGTAGTTGCTGTATAAGATATTAATATATCAATAGTGGACAAGAAAAAGATGTCCCAGAGTAGGTGTAAGTAGATGTTGGACAATGTAGGAATTACCAAGAACAAAAGATGTTCAGCTTTAATACCATTTAAAAGCCCTTCAGACCCTATTTCCACTGGAAGGGATATGATATTTTTATGGACTTAAACCAATAATAATAATAATAAAAATAATAATAATAATAATAATAATAATAATAATAATAATAATAATAATAATAATAATAATATAAACTGATAAGCAGAAGGTAGAAAGGTGGGAAACTTCAGGCTACTTCTTGTTCCCCAAAAGGTTCCATTTTAATTAATTTCTCCTTTCAGATGATCAAACATTTGCTTAACATTTGTGACCTGAAAACAAAAAATAAACGCTTAAAATGAATAAACAAATAAATAAAGACAAACACAAAAACATATCTTCGATGAAAAAATACATTTTTCGCGAACCATCAAAATCTATCAAACGGTCGCTGCGCGCTTCAGAGCGCGAGCGCGGCGCACGCGGCGCTGGCTCGGCGATGCCTGCCTGTCAGACCGCGCGAGCTCTCTCGCTGCTCTCGCTGCTCTCTTCTTCGCGCAGCTCCAACTCCAGCTGTTCGTCCAGCTACCTTCAGTCCGGGTGCGAGCGATGTTCCCACCCCGAAAAAACAAAACAAAACAACAACAACAACAACAACACGGGGCGATAAACGAGGAGGGACGCTGAAGGACAGGGAGAGGAGGACGGACAGGGGATGAGAGAGAAGACCAGCCAAAGAGGAGAGCCGCTGTCGCAGAGGAACAGGAGGAGGAAGAGAGAGGGAAGCAGGCACATCTGCGGTGACTTGGGGGGATTCGGCTTATTGAGAGAGGGGGGGCTGGGGGGGTCCGGGATACGCGACATTCTTATGATGCCAGCATTTTCAGCCCGGGTAAGCGGAATAGATGATGTGCCGCACTGTCAATTTCTTCGCATCTTAGTAATTTTTTTTTTCAAAGCGCCTTTTTTATAAATAGACGCTTGAAAAAAAAAACAAAAAAAAAACGGATGCTCGGAGAAGCTTTTGGTTCTTCTCAGTAGATATCCTCCGCGGAGAGCTTTTTGTCGCCTTTGGGAGCGAAGTGGGCTGACTGAAGGGGGAGAGGAGGACTGCTTTTAACAAACAGACACCTTCTCCTCCTTACATAAATGTTTGCGTGCCGTTAGAGCGCGCCTGCTTTTCTCCACGACAGACGCGCATTTCACGCACACTGCCAGAGTGGACATTTCAGTCACACATGCGGTCCTAAAAAGAGACACGGACGGACCTCTCACCTACCCAGCCCCTCTCCTCACCCCCCCACTGTCTGATGACTCCCCCGCGCACAGGTGGACGTGGTACGGAGCCTACTGTAGCATCATCTTCTTCAACACCACCACCATCACCACCACCACCACCACCACCACCTCCGTCCTCCTCCTCCTCAACACCACCATGTCCTCGTCGTCGCGCAAGATTTCATCCGAGTCATTTAGCAGCTCGGTGGGCTCGGACTGCGGGCTCGAAAGCCCCGGTGGAGACGGAGGCGACGGCGCCTTGGAGCCGGCCGACGAGAGCCGGGGTTGCCCGTTTTCCTCCTTCCCGTCGTCCCACAGAGCGCTGCTCTGGAACGGCCGCAGCCCCGCTGAGAGGTCGGCGTGCCCGGCGGGCGAGGAGCAGCAGGGACCCTGTGTGCCCCACAAGAGGGCTACCAGGCGGCGGAGGGTGAACCTGGACTCGCTGGGGGAGAGCCTGAAGCGACTCACTTCACCCACGGTAAGCTCACAGCTCTTAACCTACATGTGTAGTCAGTCGCACTGTGTCACGGCTCCTGGCGAGCGCTGGCTCAGTGTTGTTGTTGTTTCTATGTGACAAAATCAAGACAAATAAGAATTGTACATTTTTCTGAAGACAGCTAAAGATTTGAAAAAAAATATATATATATATATTTTTTTTTTTTGGATAAGTATGAAATAAAGAAGTGTTAGTTTCCCCAAACATTTACACTTAATTCTTGTCTCTTGTCTAGTCCATCCATCCATCCATCCATCCATCCATCCATCCATCCATCCATCCATCCATCCATCCATCCATCCATCCATCCATCCATCCATCCATCCATCCATCCATCCATCCATCCATCCATCCATCCATGTTTTGCAGGTTCCACATTATTTGTAGGTCCAGGACTGTAGAGCTATTCGGCCCATTTGGAACCCTGCTTTCATCAATGATATGATGTGCACTGTGCTGTCTATGAAAAAGCCCTCTTTTCTCCCTTCTGCTCTGCTCGCCTGAATCATCTGGCAGATTATATAATACCAAACATGTTGTTGTGAGGCAGAGTCAGAGATGCCCCGGCCTCTGTCTGTATATATTTAACTATGTGTGGATTGTGACAGATAAACCTGTGTGTGTTGGTGCGTCTTCTATCTGCGCCTCGGTTGTATTACAGGTAGTAATGCAATAAAGCTGCTATTACAACTGAGTGTCGTTGAGATAGATGACGTGTGATAAGGAAGTTTGCAGTTAGGTTATCTTTGGTGGTTAAATTAAAGTTTTCAAAAACTGTTAAGGTGCGGGGAACGTGGCTCTCCAAGGTTTGGCTGGAACATCATAATCTCTGAAACATTCACTCATCAAATGATACATTCCTAATGAGAATTTTATGATCCAAAATCTGATTTAGATTTATTTAGAAATGACATTGCACAGACTTACTGTGGCAAGTCGGCAGTGGTGTAAAAATGAGCAGGCAAGGGTTCGTTTTTACAACCTCAGTTATTTGCCTCGGAGGTTTTTCTTGTTTTGACGACACTCCTATATGCTGCAGGTCATCAACTCAATTTCAATATTAGACGAAAAATAGAAAAGCAAAAAAGTTGTTTTCAAATGATTATAATTTATTAACACAAAAGGGAAAGAAATGGTAAATGGACTGAACTTATATAGCGCTTTTCCAGTTATTTTGGCCACTCAAAGCGCTTTACACTAGAGTCACATTCACCCATTCGCACACACATTCATACACCGATACGCAGACCGGTAGGCAATTTGGCTTGCCCAGAGGCACATCGGCATGTGGCAGGAGGGAGCTGGAATCGAACCTACAACCTTCCGATTGCAAGAAGACAACTCTGCCACACAACCACAGTCTTAAGAAGGCTTAACCAAACTGGTCCAATGGTTAAGCTGTGGTTCAATGTAACTCGTCTTTTACATGCAGAATTATTTCAGTTCTATCACTTTGGAGGGTTTTCAAGCAGATGTAATTAGTTTGCAATAAAATTTTGGTCGGGGCTTTGATTAGGCCATTTGAGACAACAAGTGTAGTTCATCTTTAACAGACGTGAGTCATCTATGTTATTGATAGAGACAGCCGGACAGATATTCTATCAGCTCATTCATAAATAAACCATTTGAACTTCCTATGGTTTCTGTGCAGTTTTACTAGGAGATAGGTTATTAAGATTTAGACTTCAACAGGAGTAGAGAGTTTTTATTTCACTGGGATGTTTTTCTCAAATTTACCAATGGTTCCTCCTAGTGAAAAACGACCTCTTGGTGCTGGTTTGTATTGCTCATTGCCCTTGCGTCTGCTGACAATGGTAGTAAATCTCCCTGCTCCTCCAGTTTGCAACTATGCTCAACGCATGAGTCCCAGAACAGAGTATCGACTGGAGACAAATATTGAAGTCAGACTTGCCTTTGACTTGCCTCACATGTGGGGGACGTTGTATTTCTGTGTATTAATCCATATATAAACAGGGAGACGACTGTGTGTCACTTTGAAAGGCTTCTTTCAAAGTTTTTCTTTCTGAATGGCATGTGATTTCTTGTGCGACTCTTTGCAAAGACGTCACTAGGAGCTCCATTCCTGGGGAATCAGAGTTTCATTGATGCAGCTCACAGTCCGCGCGTTCGCTTTCAGAAGTCACTTCTTAGCACTGACTTCTCCGGGATCCACCTCTGATTCCTCTCCTATCTCCTCATACGCAAAAAGCTTCCACTCCTGTGTTCTTCTCCTGGCACCGTTTTAATAAAGTGCTGTCCACCTGTCTATCAGAGGAGAAATGACCATAAAGATAACTTTAATATTCTAAGAATTAATTTTCATTAAATGTTTTAAATTATATTAGAAATTTTGGCATTGGTTCTTCGTCATGCAAAGATAACAAGTGCTTTGATTACTTACTTATGAAAGAATAATTATTGACAGATAAGCAAGTATTGGTGCGGTTCTCAACCGTCACCCTCAGGGCCGGCTGTCCTTTATGTGCTGGACGTCTCACTGCTCCAGCACACCTGATTAAAAGGATTGCATCACCTCCTCAGCACGGCATCAAGTGCTGCATAAGCCTGTTAATCACCCATTCATTAAAGTCAGGTGTGTGACAGCAGGAAAACACTTAATACATGCTGGACAGTGGGTCCTGAAGTCCACGGCTGAGAACCGCTGGTTTAATAAGTAACATTTAGAGGAGATGAGATCCCCCGAAGATAGACCTAACAATGTCCATGTCTTGAAGCTTCTCGCTCCATGAACACCATCTCGGTCTTACCAAGCAACACTCGGTCTTTTCTTGACCTCTCTCGCTCACGTGCACAGATGCCAGTCATGCAGACAAAGTGCATATAGGAGTGCAAACAGGGGGCATGTTTACAGCAGCTCACTGTGACTGACAGGAAGGAGCGGGGCCTCTGTTTGTCTGAACTCTGACCACACACACACACACACACACACACACACACACACACACACACACACACACACACACACACACACACACACACACACACACACACACACACACACACACACACACACACTTACAGTCATTAGCAGCTACCCAAACAGTCATTTCAGCTCTCTTTTCTCAGTTTCATTGTTTGATTATAGTCAGATATGTTTTTACTCATCAGGCTGATCACCTTTTGTGTTTTCGTTTTAGAGCAGTAGCAGCACTGTGGGTTTTAGGGAAGAATGCATTTTGATCACAGTGTTTTAGCAGAGCACAATGATGCAGTATCGATAGTTTTTATTGAAATTGCAGTTTGTAAGATTTTTTTGTTATTTCCTTACACTATGTAAGAAAAAAAAAACACTTAATTTTTCTCTCTCTATCTGACATTAAATCAGAATAACCTTTTCCTGTTTCAGTTCCTTTTGGAAACCATGTCTATTTGCTAAATGCCAGAATCCTCAGAAGGAGAGGAATTTCATTTGAGAATTTTTATCGCTCCTTGAAATTCAGACGTCTCAAAACCCAACCAAATTAAAACAGATTTGATAACCAAACATGGAAAAAAATAAGGAAATGCTTTTGAGGCAGCGCACATAAGTATGTGGTTCATTTATGTGCGCTGTTTTTACTTGCTTTTGCTGATTGTCATCGCACATTTTTTGTAGAGCAAATTTATGTCGCTTTAGTGAAGGATGCGTTTTGATTTTATTTCACAGTCGATATGCTTTTACAGCATATCGGGACTCCAATTTTCTTAAGCAAACAAAATTGCTTGAAAAAAACAAACTGCTGTCATGTAGTGAAAGCAGTACATAAAAGCAATTGTAACTGCTTTCATGTACAATTGAAAGGCAAGACTAGACAAACATATTGATAAGCACTGTTATGATAATAGGATTTATTTATATTCTGGTGCACAGACTCGGACAAAATATGCCATAAAAAGCACAAAAATGTATTTGTAGTTTTTAAATGGCAGAGGTTTATGATGCAGCATAATTTTGCTCTTTTTAGAGTAACACTGGTGGTCTAATAAGCGAACATTAGCTGGTTAATTATTCAAACTGTCTGCTGAAGACGCCAGCCTGCAGTTGGGTTGCCAGCAGGAGTTGCAAAACAGTGTAATCTTTATATGAGAGATGAATGTGGCTCAATTAGTTTCTCCTACACGATTGTCCACATTTTTTGGATATCTCTGAATAGCAAACAAATAAATAAAGGAAGACTCTGTTACGATGGTTGCCTGGCATGTGGCTCATGTTTGACCTGCTTGTCAAGAACATTGTTTATTGAAATCAGCGAGACCCTAAAAGCTCCAAAGCTGTGTGTTTGTTGACCCTTTAAGCTTCTTACCAGTTTAAATCATTAATACATAATCTATTGTGTATTTGTTTCAACATGGATTTGATATGTCTGCGATTACAATGTTACAGTGAAAATAGCCTCAAAGTCAAGAATATAGTAAAGCCACCCATTCATTTTGTAGTTAGCTGGACCTGCTAGTGCTTTGATGATGATACTGTAACTTTCACATTTGCACATGCTGTATTTTTCCATCCCTCTTCCTTTGGTAGCTAAAAATAGGTTGTGGTTTGATTTGCAGGTTGTTCATTAGTTAACATTTGTGAATATTATTTTGCTTTCATTTATAAACGCAAGTAGATTGTTTCTGTTTGTGATTTGACATTTCAGGGAAAACCAGAGTCATGGTTAATGCCTAACGTCTTTGTGTTAGGCTTTAGTGATTCCATATTTTCTCCATATTTTCCCTAGTGAAGTACGAGGATGAAAAAAGAGTTTAGTTTTGCAATTAGCTATTTTTTTTTTTTTTGTCAGATTGAAAGGACAAAAGGAAATGTTAAATAAAAGACAGAATAGTAAAGACAAAAAAAGGCCAGCTTTCAAACAACTCCTGCATCAGGACTGTGTTAAACAGTTTAAACTTTTTGATTATAGTAAGAAAGTTAGTTTCACTCACAAAAGCTCTTTTAGTGTGTCAGTAAAACCTGAACCTTGCTTATAGATGGGTTAAAAATGCTGGTGAAACTGGACATGCTTTGCAATTGACATTCATATGTTACATTGTTTTTACTGGTGAGCTCTATTGGACCTTTCTGCTGGATCAGATTCTACTTTTATTTGGAAAGTCGAGGAAGTTTCCAGCTTTCCGAAGGCACTTTTATGGTTGACAATAACTGTTAATATAGTGATTATAAATTTTAAGAAATAATGTGTTGTAGTTCGGTTTCCTAATTAATGACCAAGACAACAATGATCCAAAAATAACAATTCAATTTGAAACGTTGCTCTCAACGGAGCAATTTAATCCATGGCCTTAAAAGAGCCCTTTACAGGTCTTCTGTTTTATATAATCAGTCATTTTAATACCAGACAAAGAAAACTTGAGAAAATTGTTTATCATTGTTTCAGTTATTAAGGTAAATAAGTATCCAAACCATTCCGCCAGTGAGTTATGAAAGTCAGACCCATTGTTCTTTGCAGAAGTAACGATTATTTGCGAAACTGTGAGAAAAGAAGTGAAAACTCAAGAAATTCATAACAATGAAAGCAGTTTTTCCAGCACTGTATTTAATCAATCAACGTTCCTCCAACCTACTTATGAAATACAACAAGATTATTGTAATAAAAGCAGGAAGGGAGTAACACATCTAGCTAGATGTGTGTCGATGCATTTGTTTCAATGAAAATCAGGGACACTGATAGGCAGAAAAGGCAAATTCTCCTTCTGCAGAGGAGAACATGACTAACCAACATTTCATATCAATAAAAAAAAAGACAGCAACATGTTTTACATTATTCTTATTGTTGCTATAGGCAATGGAGTTATCCTTAACATTTGATAGAGGCCATTACTTTGAGCTCGTTGTCTTGTATTCAGTTTGTAGTTTTGCACATTAATTTAAAGAGCAGAGATGCTACAGTGCAGACTAATAGTGATGTAAGAGAACAGTGTGTTTGTGCAGCAGTTTTTTTTTCTCACATGCACAAATCTTAGAATGCAACTTCATCAAACACGCTGTCCACCTGGACTGCGGGTATGCAATACAAAGTCTTTTCTGAGAAAAATTTATCAATGTTTCTTTTCTTTTCTTTTACTTTGTTTCAGGAAGTGATGCATGTAAAGCAAATCAACATTTAGAAGAAAAAAAAAAGTTCCTCTGCAGACAAGCTGTAAGGTTTCTTGGGGTTATTTTTGGACCAAAATCTCCCATATCGTCTCTATTTTCATTCTGTCTCTCTCTCACAAACACACTAATGCAAACAAATGGACACAGACTCCAAAAATCTTTCCTGTATCTGACCGGAGTGCTTGGTGACCCCAGAATGACCTCTCCAGCTGGCACACTGTGTTCCAGTATTGTCACAACAGCCGTGCATTTCAGCCGTATCTCAGATAATCGTGTTGGACCCGCCCTCTAATGCTTTGACTGCCAGCAGCGCTAAACATGCCAGCTGCCAGCTGCGTGCACAGACATTCAAGTGGTTTGTGTCTTATGGTCATTTGGAAATTTTCTATACAAATATAAGGTAAAATATATTAAAAAAAACACTTCAGAAAAGCATTTCGTATTATGGAAATTAATTTGATTTTCCTTTGAATCTGGCATTCAGGAGTGAAAATTAAATATGGATCTGGGTTTTTTTATGTTGCTCAGAGCTTCACAGATATTAACAAAGGCTTGCTCATTAAAAAAAAAAAGCTTCAGAACAGAACTGCTAAATGGACTTTAGTCATGATTAATTTTGTTCACACCTTTACTTCACTGTGACTTGTTAAAGTGTCCCTTGAGAAATGTACCCATTAAAAATGAGTGTGTTAGGTGATGAGGGTTTTTTGGGTGGCTTATGTGCATCACTAAGTAGTGATGGGACTCCATTAAAATTTGAGATTGAGGTCGACCCAAAATGCAGAAGAGGCATAGACAGGTGACGAAAGGTGAAAAACATTTAAGGTGACATCGCTACATAAAATCCACTTTTTTCATCCTTATTTCGCGCTATAGAGTGTTTCCCTCATCAAAAATATACCTGGAGTGTTTCTGTTTTATTGTTTAAATAATATTCAAAGTCCATGCAGCTTTGCTGGTATGAGTTTATTTTAGAGAAAATCCAGAAATGGTGATGTAAGAAGGCAACTGGTCTTCTGCTTGAGGATGGAGGATTTTCACCAGCATGTTGAGAACTTTCAAAATAGAACATGTACTAAACTTAAAGACATTCCAGATGTTTTACAAAGTATTACATTTAGGGTTAGGGAGATTATGATGCACTTTCTAGTCCTCTTTTAGTCAAAATAATGGGTATACTCTGCTGTTAGAAACAGTTTGTGCCTTTAATGCATTGCCTGCGTAGCAGCACTCTTGTAAATGCCACGTCTTAAAAATCAGCTGCAATCCTTAATGTCTTTGAAAAGGGAGAAATGCACAAAATGGACCAGTTTTACAATTACATAAAAGATCAAATAAAATAAAATAAAAATAAGTTTAATCATGTCATCTTTCTCTGCAGACACAGACTGTTCAGGAGGCTCTTCAACGAACTCTGCAGTTCTACCGACAGCAAGAAATCAGGTATAAACTTTTAACTACTTGCGGCTTTTTTCTCCTCTGGTATCCCTGTCGTTCACTTCCCATCCGATTCCTTGTACTTTTCGTACTTGTCTGTCACACGTCACACACCTGTTCACTCAGTTTTTTTTCACCGTCTCTACCACTTCTTGTTTGCTTTGCAGCCGTCACTTTTCCCTTTCTTGTTTTGCCCTCAGTCACACTTCCAAAGACATAGACAAACACCGAGTCTCACTCCTTCACCTCTTGTTTGTGCCCTGTCAAAACAGCAAAACTCAGCGGAGGGTTTTCAGCCAGGCACAACACTTACAGACACCCTTCACATGACACCTACTGCATTAAGATGCAGAAATGCTGCAGCTGGTCTTCCGTATCTCACACTCTGGCCTCAGTCGGTGTAACGTCTGTGCTTCGGAGCATCTTAATATGGAAAAACTAATACAGCGCCTTGAAAAAAGTGTTTACCCCTGTACAAATTTCTTTTGCTCTGGCTTTTTATGCCATACATACGTTTGCGATCATCTGACAATTTTTGACATCAGGCACATATAAATGTGAGTAAAAACAAGAAGCAGTTGTCAAACAGAAGTTTCAGTAATGAAGGCGAAAATCAGCCCGAACCTACCTGACTCTATGAATTTATCCAGGTTGCCTTTGTCTAATGTTAACATTTTCTTGATGATCCAAAACATGTAAGTATGGCAGGAAAGCAAAACCAGATAAAATCCGTAAGGGAGCAAATACTTTTCCATAACACTGTTTCTGCAACATTATATGTTTTATCTCTTTTACTAGTCAGGGATTTTTGAAATTATGAGTGCATCCAAACACGCTCTTAATCCCAGCTCACAACCACCAGCAGAGGAACTACACCAGCACATTTACACCACATGTGCATTTTGCATGATGTTTTTTTCTCTCCTCTTAGCTCTACCCAGATGTCACTCTAAATGTATTCATCTTAGATGAGAAAAACTTAGCTTTTTATCAGTTTCAGCACCATGTTGGGTTTTCTTTTTTTCTTTACTGACTCCAAGATTTGATTATACATTTGCTTGTTGGCTTTGTGTGACTCACAGGTGCCAGGATGTTGGAGGTAGTGAAAGGCAGCGTGAAAAGAAAGAGGAGAAGTGCCCATTTCTTGAAAACTCTGGCTCAGAGGAAGATGTCCTACAGATTCTGCAGTACATGGCCACAATATTGGGTAGGCATGTAATGTGAGCAAAAAAAAAACAAAAAAACACTGTTTTGAGATTGACATTTAGAAATAAAGGATATAAAAAAGTAGCTTTTATATAAATAATCTAGCCTCATTTTGCTGTCACACTTTTGCTCTACCTCTTGGTTTAATATCTGTCATACAATGTCCCCTCTTCATATACTTAAGTTTATTATTTTCATTTGTTTGGTCACACACCAAAGAGACCTTATCAGAGACCTTGCTGATATTATACATTGTAGCACATTTCATGAAAATAGGAAATACTAGGTACTTTGACCTGTGAGGAGTAACTATTATGTTACTGTTTATGCATAGATGCACACATGTGCGTGTACTCAGACTATCTTCTACTCTCTGGGGAAGGTTGTTCTGTTTCTAAAGACCAACATGAAAATAACTCACATTTATTCGTAGGGTAAAGCTTGGCTATTTTAGGGGCATCTAATTTACTTTGACCCCTGAATGAAAACAGACAGCTGGGTACCGAAATTGAATCTTTTTTAATTGATGAAAAAATGTGGTGCATTTAAAATCCAGTGAATTGAAATGGAAGCAATTTATCAGCCACATGCTTTAATACAGTCATTTGTCTGGGATCGGTGACTTGTTTATCTGGGATCAATAACTTGCTTAAATGTCCAATAATTATCAAGATTCACTTTACAGATGGAGGCCATCACTTTCTTGGACCCGGCTGTACTATTCATGATACATTTTTTAAACTTGATGTTTTGCTGAAACAAACAGTCCGAAGCTTCTCCAACAGCAACTTTGAAAATGTCCTTCTTATTGTGAATTTCTACTTCTTATATTTGAAGTTAATCAGAGACAAAATGTTGGGCATTCATAACGTGGTCCTCATTGCTTCTCAAAATCTCAGAATACCTGTTCCATAGAGATAAAGTACTCAGATTTTTTTCTTTGTGGAGTAGAAAAAAAAATGCACAAAACATTAAATTAGATCACAGTTGGGAAAAAGATGTAAGTGTGGAGAGGGCCTCATCAAGCTTTTAGACCACCAACAAGCTTGGCAGTAAAATTAGTAAATTATTCTGTGTAAGTTGCCCTGGCTTGTTGCCTACACTCCCTCCCAGCTTCACCTTTTCTGATGAATGTCTGTCCTGACATTTACAACAAAGTGGCCTGTACATATAATTTCTTAATTTTTAAATAATTGTTTTTGTATTACATTTTTTTGCCGTGTTTTTCAGCAGTTGGCAATAAGACAAAAGCATCTTCCACCGATTTGTTTGTGTCTTTTAAAGCTGTTTTCAAAAATAGATCAATAAAGATAATTTCACATGTAAAACATTACACCATCACTTCCAAAATATATTTGACTTCAGTAGTCGATTATTTAAAATGCTGTTTCCTGTTAAACACTCTGCTCTAACACGATCCTTCTCTGTCTCAGTGAAATAGGACTGACTCCTTTGCAGCAATTTAGCCGTCATTTTTTCTTTTGATACTATTTATTTTAGTCTACAATAAAGGTCTCCAACATCTTACGTTTGAAAGTGACAGGAATCTGTCCATAGGAAGAAGTAAAGAAAGCCTTAGAAGCACCTCAGCCTCTCTAAAACAGCGTTAATGTTGAAATTTCTATATTTGATGCCAGTGTGCTGTGATTCTGCATGATTATATCATTTTATATTAAAATTCATGTGTATTTTTCCTGTAATCCTTTAATCCTGTTTGTTTCTGATATTATTTAGTCAGTAGGCACATGATCTTTTTATCCTATCAATATTCATTATTTTAGCAAAGCTTTGATGTTTAATTATGCTTGTGACTTTTTATGGTCGATTTGCTTAAAATAATTTTAATTTCATTCATTTCGGTGTAAACAAACAATTGAAAAGCTGAAACACCAAGGTTCATGGCAGATGCATAAGAGAAAACAAACATGTAATAATTTAGCATTTAATATAAATGTTTTCTTATTTAAAATCTAATATAGATGTCACGTCACCCTTGAGTTTGTTTTGTGCTTTCACTTGATTTTCTGCGTGTGGGCGCTAAAGGTCATCGACGACACTAATTTGTGTGCAGAGTTCATTCTGCAGAGCCACCTTGCTGACGCTGACGTTTTGCGTCCCCTTTTCTCACAGGAGTTCCGTTCTGCGAACTGCGAGAGCATTTTGGCGAGGAGTTCTTTGGCCTTTGCTTCGAAGAGAATGAGCGAGTACTGCGGGCTGTAGGCGGCAACCTTCAGGATTTCTTCAATGGTTTTGACGCCATTTTAGAACACATTCGCACCTCCACGGGGCGCCGAGCCTCCTCCGAGAGCCCTTCCTTTCAGTGCAAGGATCCCCGCGAAGAGGAGAAAGGTAGAGGGAAATTGGAGAAACTTGGAAACCGTGGCAGCAGAGACGGAAGAGGGAAAGTGTTGTTTCTTCATTGCTTTAACCCTGCACCTGTTGTGGGATTAGTTATGCCAGGTTTGATTAGAGCTGTCGCCAGGCGGATCTTTCATTCAGAGGTTGAAGTGGAAGAGGTGCCACCTCTAACTCCTCTGTTGCCAAATGAAGATACAGAACACACAGATTGTGATTCTACAACACCCACTCCCACTGCGTCCCCCACTGCCTCGCCCTCCTCATCTCCGTCCCCTCCATCTCTTTTTCCGACCTCCGTCCCCACAGTTTGTCTATCCTTCTTACTCCAAGAGACTTGCCCTTCTCCTCCCTCTTCCATCCCAAATTCAGCATCTGTGAGCACTAACCGTCCCCCACTCCAGCTATCAACTAACCCCAGTGATCTTCGCATCTCCCTGGCTACGTTTTGCCGTGCCTTCCCGTTTCACCTGGTCCTGGGGCATCGGATGGAACTCCTGCAGCTTGGAGAAGGACTTAGGAAACAGGCTCGTATTGAGCCCCACCGGATCCTTTCATTTAGGGACTGTTTTGAGATTGTCTCACCCAAGATGAATCCCTCTTTCCAGGGCATACTGCTGAGACTCGCATCCCCATTTACTATCCGCACCAAGCCCGACCCCATGCAGGCTGGCACCAAGGAGAAGGTACAGTCATAATGATAATCACCGCTGTTTTCAATAGTTAGGAACGATCCATATGCTGCAAAGTTGGGGCTCTTGCAATGTTTAAATTGTCTAAACCGTAAGAGTTTCTTTCACTTGAACTAAGAAGTAGGGTCAAAGTTCTGAAAAAGAGACGTAAACCATAATCCCCTTTGGACTAAACCTTATGCTTTACACAGTGCGGTCTGCTTAGTGCCTTCTTGACTGACAGCATGTCTTCCATATTACCTGTATGAAATCCACTTACGTTCAGATATATAAATGTTTCTGCCATATCAGTAAGACGTTTAATCCATGGTAACCTATGTAGAGGGGATTTTTAACAATTTAAGCGGTCACTTATAGGTCAAGTAGACATGTTGTGGAAAATGCAGACTTGTTTAATGATAAAATAGGTAACTTGTGAGTCATCTTCACTCCCAAAGACCAACAGAGTGTAGATATTCTCTTGCCAATGCAGCGTGTTCACTGACTGGTTTGCTGTTTTAGTGTAGTGTCAGACCAGCTGGCGACTGGTCAAGTCGGTCAAGTTAAAAACCAGATCCCCTCATCAGTCAATTGATTGATCCATGCCAAGCAAAGTCCTTTATCTGACATTCTTCCTGTGCTTCAAGGGAAACACAGCTCTGCCTGCACACCACACTTCCAGGTCCATGTTCTGCACCCTTGGCAGAGGTTTCTCTTCACACTCTCTCTCATATTTCATGCTCTGAGAGTAAATCTTCACCTGAAACACCTTCTTTGTAAAAGAAATGTGTGAGCAGTGGCTGCGCCAAAAGTACAGACCGTCTCAAGTATTCAAAGCAGCTATGCTGTCTGGAACCTAAGATATATGATTTCTGCTAAATGAAAACCCAGTGAACTTTTGATGACCAAAGCGGTGGATAAGACGTTGTCACAAGCTTTCTGCTCCTCAAAGCCAAAAAATATGCCATCTCTGCACTGTTTTATCTATCAGGTGAAACATTATCCTCAACTAAATATGTGCAAGAAGGCCACACTTTGTTACAAATTTCTTCACCGAGTACACTTTGTCCTATGTCTTGCCAGATTTCAGCATCTGAAGAATGAATATCAGTATTTATGAAGTAAACAAAATGTAAGCACTGAGCTTACAGAAATTAAGAAAAGTCTAACACCGCTTTGGGGAGGTAGCATCTGAATGAAATGTTATCACGACACTCTCCAAACCTGCAGATCTTTTTTTCACAAGAGGAGTGAAGATTGAATTGCTTCCAATTTGCCTGAAAAACAAATCAATTGGAGCTTTGTGCTATATCCTGCTTTTTATCGATTGGTTGGTCTCTGCAGGATGTCTGTGACACAACCAAACACCTCGACACAGAACAGTACTGACAGAGAGGAGACGGATCGGTCTAGCTCTAGGGTTTTTTTTTTCCCTATGTTAGATGGTAAGCGTCTCAATGCACAATATTTTTAACATCAACTCGCACAATTTGCTATGCGTGAATACTGTTATGTAGTGGTAGTCTTTCTGTGAGTTATATATTTGTGCGCCTCAGGTTTCATTTTTAAAAATCTGTTTTGACTCCCAGTTGACACATATAGAAGTCATATGTGCTTGATATTAAAAATCCTTCAGTTTGTACAAACACATACAAAAGTATTCACGCCCTTTAGACCTTATCACAATTTATAATGTTACAACATCATACCTGTTTGCTTTTTATTAATATCTTTGCTCCAGACCAACACACAGTGATGCATGATTAGGAATTTTCTGTGTTCATTTGTTTTCATTCCAAATTGGTCAAAACTTTGTAGAAACACTTTTCACTACTTTTGCAAACCTCTCTGTCCCTGTTGCAGAATAAATCCATACAGCGTGATGCTGGCCCCGCCATTTTCACTGTGGGGTGGGGGTTTCCTATCGATCTGCAGTGTTTTCAAATATAGTGTTTTGCTGTATGGCTAGAGCATCTTCTTTTGCATGTTTGTTGAACTCCCTTCATGCCTTGCAGCAAACTGTGAAAAGAAAATTGCAACTGGTTTTCTTCCTACTTCTAGATACCACAAAATAAAAAAGTAACTTCTTAAGGCAAATAGTTACACGAGATTTTATTTAGTGTTTTCAAGTAAAGTGAGCTCAAGACAACTTCAGGTCACACTTTTCAAATTTTTACTTTGTAAAATTCTTTTAAAAACATGTAGCATTTTCTTTCCATTGCACAGTTATGTGCGACTTGGTGTCGGTCACAGAAAATCACATTCAAGTACATTAAACCTTGATCATGGCTAAAAGTGTATATAACCATATTAAGTGAATATTACAATGAATATTACAACATATACGTTCTCTTTGCCTTTATATTTCACAGAGTCTGGACTCTGTTTGAAATGGAAGTTGTGTGTTTGTGGAGCAGGAGGGCAAGGATAGCTTTCCGTATTCCTTTCACTGCGTGTCCTGTGTCACCTGGAATGGGAAGCAGAAGAAAAAAAGAGATAGCGAGCCAGGAAAGTTGGTTGACATTTTTAAGAGAAAGGGCAGAGAGAGAAAGCCACAGGCCGGGGGAAGGAGGCCACACTCCTCTTGCGCAGCACTGGAAGTGTGTGTTTGAGTGACCTGTGGTGGCTTTTCAGTTTGACTTCTATCCTCTCTTCACCTGAAGATATTTGCTGTGCAGGAGACATTTAGAGCCCCGCAGAAAAGGGCAAATTGCATCTCTGGCTGTCTCTTTGCTCTTTGTGTGAACAGGGTGCCCACCACAGAAGGGAGGGTACAGAGGTTGGACAGTCAAAAGCTCTCCTCCAAGCTCTGCATGATATCGTGTGTCGTGTTATTTTCTTCTTCACATCATATCTCAATAGTTTGTCAGGCATAAAAAAAAAAAAACAACCAAGATGTAGTTTTTAGTATTTTAACATTTCTCTTTCACTTCCAGTCAACATTTAATGTTTTTGTAATCTCACCAAGACAGAATCAGTGAATCATGGAACACCTACATGGTGAGGATTTTCCTGCAGATATCTCAGCGTTCTCAGGCTCTTTAGTGTCAAAGGGTCAATTGTCTGTCTAAGATGAGTCAGTTCAACTGCAAGTGAATAATGTGTGTGCGGTGATTGATGCTAGTAGGAGCCTGCACTGATTTTTAGCTGCAGAGTACTAATTCTGCTCTTTTCCATAACATTAGCCCTATACTGTTCATGTACTCTATAAAATTCTTGTTTTATACAATGTTGTGTTGTAAAAATATTTGATCTGCAAATATTTTAGTTATTATTTAAAGATGAAAGCTTTAGGTGTTGATTTAGGCCAAAGGACAAACAGTTCAGGTTTGGAAAACCTTCCTGCACTGGAAGGTTTTCTAACCTTCCAGTGCAACTAACGCAGCATTAGATGTGTGTAATGCTGCGTTATGTAATAACACCGCAATAAATAATACTGTAATAAGACATCATTAAAACTGCAATATGTAACAATAGAAGTGAAATGCAATAAAGTCCTTGAATGCATTTTGAATCATTTTGCCTTGAACAACATGTGGGTTAATACCACATCATGGTATTAAATGATTATAAAGCCAGTATTTATTGACCAACCTATCAATTTAAATGTGCAAAGACTCTATAACATGGTTGCTTTTATAAGCATTATAATTAGGATGAACACAAACAGGTTTTTATTGTTTATTACATAATGCACCACATCAATACATTATCATTCCTAAAAAACGAGCTAACTCCACATTTCATAGCTATCAGTGGAAAATGCAATAATGTTATTACAAATGTGGCAAACAGTATTGCAAATGTGTTCGATGATTTTATTACAATTTGTGCTGATTATTACATAATGTGGTTTTAATTGTTTTATTACATTTTGAAGCCAGATTTTATTGCATTATCACATATTGTGGGCTTATTAGGTAATGTGGCATTACAAGGTGCACCAGATTTGATGAGAAAGACTTTCAACTAGATTCTGACTTGGTGCAAAAAATAGGACAAGAGCTGGACTTTCCCCCAAAGACTTGACTTAGAAATATAATTCAAGAATTCAGTTGAATAAAAAAAAAAAAAAAAAATATATATATATATATATATATATATATATATATATATATATATATATATATATATATATATATATATACCCCAGGGCTGCACAGTGGCGCAGTGGGTAGCGCTGTGGCCTTGCAGCAAGAAGGTCCTGGGTTCGAATCCCGGCCCGGGGTCTTTCTGCACGGAGTTTGCATGTTCTCCCTGTGCATGCGTGGGTTCTCTCCGGGTTCTCCGGCTTCCTCCCACAGTCCAAAAACATGACTGTCAGGCTGATTGGGCTTTCCAAATTCTCCCTGAGTGTGTGTGTGTGTGTGTGGTTGTTTGTCCTGTTTGTCTTTGTGTTGCCCTGCGACAGACTGGCGATCTGTCCAGGGTGAACCCCGCCTCTCGCCCGGAACGCAGCTGGAGATAGGCACCAGCACCTCCCGACCCCGTTAGGGAGAAGGGTGACGGAAAATGGATGGATGGATGGATGGATATATACCCCAGATCGAAAAGATTCTCCAATAGATGATTACCATCTATCAGTCTTACATAAAGCTAATACAGCATCAACACTAAACATGGTGGTTTTAATGTAAAGGTTTGATGTTACTTTGTGGTTTCGGGATCTAGATGACTTGAAGTTACCTTTGCCTGGTGGTAAAAGTTGTGAACAGAAGCAAACAGAAGGCCAGGGCAAAGATATTTCAAAACTCTATATAATAGACTGTGAAGTAGAAAATAGAGGAGAAAAATTACTGAGTCTGCACTGTAACTGCTTTTATCTAACAAATGCAATTGTAGCCCTGAAAGAGGTTTGCTTGTTTGCGTCATCTCTGCACCTGCATGTCTCGGACAAAGAAAATGTTGATGTCAGCAGTGTCCATCTTTGATCTGAGGTGGATAAATTGCTACTGTTTGTTCAGAGCAGCAGGCTTTGAAAATCATTTCTCTCTTTCTGTTGTATTTAGCTGAAAATACAAGGAAGCATGAGAAAAGTCAGAAGGACTACAAGAAGATTAATATTATTAATTGCTGTCAACCGTACTGCTTTATTTCTCCTGGACCATGCACAGAAAAAATAAGCTTAAAGAAAGACTATATTGTTTTCAACTGATTTTCTTCTGTATTGAAGAACATCCAAGAAAGATCAATACAAATGCCATAAATAAAAAGAAATTTAAAAAGCGAGAAAAGATTATAAAGCATGTGAAAATAAACAAACACATAATAATAGAATAATCCAAAGCTACAAAAAGAGTATGAGGATATGATGCATGTTTTTTTCTTTAAAACTGGTGATGATAATGATCAGTTTCCATCAAACCAACATTCAAACAAAATATAATGCCAATTATAAATTTATTTTTTTGCATATTAATTTAGTAAAAATCGCAGTCAAAATTGTTTTTCATGTAGAAACACAAGATTTGCAATTTGACATAGACGAAGTAAAAATAGATTATAGTTTTAAACATTTTTTTCCATGTATATTTTGTGTTGGAATAACAAAGGCTGGTAAGGCAAATAATGCTAATGTTAAGAATATGTTTGCTGATGTTACGATAACCACTGTCCTGACGGGGTCCCTTTTCATGTGTGTGTTTTTTCTGCATAAACAAAGTGTACACGAGCTTGTGTGTTTTCTGTGTACAGCAGGATTTAAAGCAGAGAGTGGGATGTAAGGGAATTGTACACTGAAATCTGACAAGATAAGACCAAAACAGCTTTGTGTGTGTGTGTGTGTGTGTGTGTGTGTGTGTGTGTGTGTGTGTGTGTGTGTGTGTGTGTGTGTGTGTGGTGTGTGTGTGTGTGTGTTTGCATGTGTTTGTGTGTGTAAAGGGCTGACTCATTGACTGTTTGCTGCTGAGTGCCTGTTCATGCGAATGAGACTGTTGACATCTCCCAGAATCTTCTTAGAAAAAGGAAAGCATTAGGTCTGTGTTCCACCTCCAGCTCTCCTTCTCTCCTCCCCTTTCCTGCTGTCCCTTATTTCTGTTTATCAAGTACAGTGTGTTTCGTTCTCCTCATGCCTGTCTGTTCTCCCTGTGTCCTTGCATCTCATTCTCCTTCTCCGACTACTTCCATCCCTCGCCTGCTCAGATATTTTTCATGCTCTCCCATTTTCTTTTGTCTTACCGCACTGCTATGCGAAAAAGCAATCTGAATCAGAACATTTTAAACATTTATGCACGCAGAATGTGAACCCATCAAAATCGAGAGATGTGTTGTCTGGGCATCGGTCCCACTGGGTGCACTTTACTGATTGCAGTTTTGTCTTGTGTCAGAAGAGCTGAATTAGTTGCTTTAACTACCTAGAATTTTAGACGTACTGGTGCAGAATAACCTGAAAAAGATATTTTGATGACTAAGCAGAGTCCTTGGGACGAGATGCAGCTAATTTGTTGCAATCTGTTTCAAAGATATCATAACTTGAAGGCTACATCCTGACCTTTCATCTTATTGCATATTTGCATGTTTTCATATAAATCAAACTCAACAACCATTTTTTTTTCAGGAAAAATGTTATTGAACACACTTTTTTCTGTAACTATTTTTCTAATTAGCCTATTGACATTAAGTTCACACCAGATGTTGGTTAGAATCCAAGTAATCTACAAATAAAAAGATATCCTAATTCATTTTTGTATATTTAATATGTAGTAAAATGGAATGAAGCAGAGAACTGCTAATGGATTTTAGTTATGGCCACCACAAGATGTTATTAAATAGGGACACTAGCCACATGCATCGTTCAGGTGGGATTTTATATCAGTTTTTACAGAAATTTTGAAAGTACGGTGGTTCTCTTTTTTTGCACATCTCTGTACTTTCACCATATTAATCTTCCTGGTACATTTCGCCCTTTATTCTTCCATGAATTATATGGAATAATAAGCCTTCCAGGTCTGAATGCTGAAAAACTGCCCCACCTTGTGATATTTCCACCTTTAGACCTAAACATTGGTGTGGTATTTTTGGGTTGATTTATAACATTCATAACATTAACATTCCTGTTATTTGGTATAATCTGAGCAGACTATATGCACAGTGTTTCAAAGACTCAAATGTTCTGCATCAAAGGTTAAATTAGTTCAGCAAATCTTTTCTTCAGCAGTGGAGTCTTGCTGAGGAAAAGGACGCCATTGCTCAAAATTAAGGTCAAATCCTGTACATTTAAGACCCTAGGAAACTCACTGGAACATTTACAGTTTTAGAAATATTTCTGTATCACCTGTCAGTATGTTTTGCAACGATAAGGCTGCATATATATATATATATATATATATATATATATATATATATATATATATATATATATGTATATATATATATATATATATATATATATATATATATATATATATATATAAGTAGATGTACTTGCTTTACGCATCATTCCTCATGGGCCATGGTAATAAGAAAGCTCTTTTTAGACAATTGGTTAGGACTGCCAGCTGCTACTACTGTGTAATGATAGGAGAAAGGAAAGCTTTATAAAAGCTGATAGGTTCCAGCTATATTCTTGGTTTCTGTGCCTCTGCTATTTATTTTCTTAACTTGCACCAACTTTTTGTCATTCCACTTTGGTACAGTAACTTTTGGACTTGCTGTGCTTTATTTCTTTGCATATGTGGATCACCTGGGTTGCTATTGAATTTCGAATAATAATTCGAACTATATTTACTGCTAAAAATGTTGACACGTTATGTGTCACTTTGCTTTTGTTACTTCTGTCTTTCTTTTTATATTTATCAACCCCATTTTCCATCTTTTCCACCTCCGTGTGTAGTTTTGTTGCACTGCTCTGCTCTGTGTTTCCCTCCCATCTCACAGTTGACTTACTTCCTCTTTCTCCGTGCTGTCATGACAGAGATGCAGGCAGAAGTAGAAAAGAGTGTCGAGTTAAACAGAGACGCACATCTAGGCCAACACAACTGCCTCCAGGGATGTGCGTATATGTGTGTGTGTGCATCTGTGAATGTGCAAAGTTTGCAACACAGTAAGCTATAAAATGGGAACCAGAGAGAAATAGACACCCGTTACTGAGAGGAAGGTCGGCAGACGCTGGCATAATTATGCCTACTGTAAATAAATAAAACAGCGATCAAAAGAGGGAAAATAGATTCTGTGCTCTGTGAGAGAATCAGACAAGGAAAATAGTGCATCAGTAAAAAGCAAGCAAAAAACAAAGTGACAAGTCACAACAGTCCTGTAGCAGTTCATGGAGGAGGCTATGACTTTTCAGCAGGATCTTGCTGCGAAGCAGGACGCCATTTACATTATTAATTATTAAAATTAATAATTGATTATATTGAGTGACAAAAACACTTTCTTGACTTGAAGCATAATTTTGTTTTACAAATGTTGCTAAACATGTTTTTAACATAAAAAAAGGAAAGACAATCGGGACTAAAAGTTTTATTGAGGATGGCAACTTGCAAGTGTTCAGAGTGCAAATGTCATGTCTGTGTGGAAACTGACGTGACATTTCTGAATTATCATTTATAAACACATGTGGGTATTTAAACTAGTATTTTGGATACCGTAGAAACATTTTCATTAAGTTTCTGGAACTGAACAACACTAGGCATATTCAAAATCATGCAGCAACTTCTATTTTAGAAAGGAAGACTTGAAATGGAAAAGAATCACAAAACTACTAATAAAAAATACCCACATCCTAGACAGGTAATCAGCAAGTGCAAATTGGAAGACCACTGTTAGAATAAATTCTAACTACAGAAAATCATTTGAACTTGTTTATTACACAAAATTTTCCCCTTGAGCTAAGAACATCAAGCTCACTTCAGTAGTTAGAAGTGCACCACATGAGGCTGAAACAGGGAAAACCACCGTCAAAATGTTGAGTAATGATGTTCTGCTTTTCAACAGGGTGGTGCCTGTTTCCAGTGGTGATTGGGTCAGAGATAGGTTACCTCCTGCACAGATTTCCAGTCGGCACATGACAGAAGATGCACACACTCACACCTCAGGACAACATGGAGAGACCAATTAACAGTCATGTTTTTGTTTGACATGAGCACATCTCAACCAAATACGTCCTCCCTTCATTGGCCTCCTGTACATTCTTCAGAATTAATTTTATGTTGTCTTATAAATGCCTAAATGCTCTTGAATATGTACTCCAGCCTTATCGTCCTGTGCAGGTCCTTAGATCAGCCAGCCAGCTGCTCTTAGTTATCACAGAACGTGACAGAAACTGGGAGGAAATCTTAAACTTTGGAACATGTTGCCTTTAAATATTAGATGTCGTATTTTGTTTTTATGTCTCTTACTGTGAAAACACAGAGTTCACTGATCAAATGTATGTACCTAATAACTGAAACGTATTAATTTCTAAACACACTATGACCTGTAAGCTGACACCTGAGAGATTTGAGTTTCCTTACATAGAAATGAAGCCGTTCTGCTGTGATTTAGCTTGCTCTTCTGGACATTTTTGTTTAAATCTTGAATTTTCCTACTAATAACCACAGAAGCATTAATCCCCTTATCTTGTATTTTTTCGTTCTTATACATATGTCAGAGTCTAACAGAGGAAAGCTTTTTAAAACAGAGCGAGCTAATTTATTTGACCAAGCAGCATGGGAGCGTGTTTTTCAATTTGTATTTAGCTCCCCTGATTTCACCATCACCATGGAGATGCTTTCAGTATGTCAGGCGTGTGGCCCTCCCACTAGGCCAGACGCAACCTCCTGAAACAGCTGCTCACGCTGCCATTAGTTCGTATCAGCAATATGTTTTTTCTGCGTGTTTGTGTTTTGGATCTTGTGTTGCTCTTGGGAATATTTCCTAAAACTCCAGCAGTGCATGTAAAATAAAGTCAAATCACCGAGGCTGGTAAAACGATTTCTCAATTCTCGTTTCTGTAAAGGTATTAGTGCATGTGGGGTTATTGGGTTAGGTCAGCTCAGACCCGGTGGGTTGGAGGCTGCACATCTAATTATGCTTATATTACATTGCTATAAAAAGAAACACAGTAAGAGACAATATGTAGTAATGTTTGGATGTTTGTAGAGAAGTACTGTGCACATTAAGCTCTAGACTGTATGTTTTATGCAGACATAGGAGAGACTAGTGCTATAAATAAAACAGGGCTGCAGCGTGCTCACTTGCGGAATAATCTATCTGACACTATGGAGGAAGCCTGAGAGAGGGGATGGAGGAGATGGAGAAAAGAGCAAAGAGACGGAGAGACTCATAAAGGATTTTAAACAGGGGGACTGAGAAGACAATGAGAGAAAGTAAAAGAGGTAGCGGTAGGCAGACTATCTTGTTAGTTTAGTAGTTTAAGGCTCTTCCAGGTACGTTAACCAAAAATACAAAAGTTGTTTTTGAGTTCTTCGCTCCTGTATGTAATGTTTTCTAATAACTGTCTCTAAATGTTAGCCTACAAAACTGCTAGGGGGGTGTTTCTATAGGACATTTTTCTCAGGGGAAAATATTTGCTGACTGAGCACAAAGGGAAAACCCCTCTGTAAAAAACACTTTGTAGCGAAGATGCTCTATTTCCAGGGTGGTGACCGGAATCAACGGATTTTCAGCTTGACCTGACGCGATCTTTTTTTTTTTATGCTCACAGCGCTTTGAAAACGTGCTTCTTCCATACAAATTTAGTCTGTTTTTACTTTTTTTTAAATGCACTTATGCTTCATACCATTAAGCAAACATTGAGTCAGATTCTGCATAAATAGAAAATGCAGTTTTGAAATTATAATTTTATTTATTACAAGAAAAAAAGAAAGTCCAAAACAATTTAGTTCCATGTGAAAAAGTAATTACCCAGAATTATAATTTACCAAATTTTGCAGTGGCCTAGTTAAAGTCCAGACTTAAATCAAATGCAGATGCTTTTGATAGAGCATTCAAGTAACATGGCTAATTAAAATAAATCTTTGATTTCCACTGATGTGTTCTCACTTCTAAAATTATATTAGATCCCCCCAAAAAGAAAGCATTAGAATGAATCACTATCTATTTAAAAAGTCTTTCATTTATAGCTCCGAGAGCAGAACAGACAAGCCTTTTCAAAATAAGACATGCTTGTTTCAGTATTTTTTTCATATGGAACATGCAAACACACACATCAACAACCTTCTCAGAGGGAACATCAGAAAATAATATTTATGCTCTGATGTATGATGCTGCTTATGCTCAAACATCATGCTTTGCTGCTTGTGATATTTACTGATAATTCATTATTTCAACTTAAGCTTTCAATACCTGTCCTGCTTCTCTGATTGCAAACAAATGATAAGATATCACAATCCAACATGAAACGGAGCGAGAAGGGAATTTGCTGAAGTGCTTTAGCATGTTTGAGTGCAAGGTTATATCGGTATCTCCTTATCTTGTTATAAAAGTAGCTAATGTCAGAAAACTAACTTTGGGACGACAGCCTCCAAGATTTTCTGTGTTGAGAATATTTTTAGCATAGAATATATAAGGCTCACACTTGTGCTTTGTTTTTTAAAAAAAATCTGATTTAAGTCATTTTGCTTATGTTATAAATATCTGAGTTCTTGACACAGCATGGACACTAGATATTAAAATTGAAACCTGTTGTATTACATGTAATAAGTCATGATATGAATTTATTGTCTGATCAAAAAGTTTTTTGTCTTCACACTTCAGTAGGAGGCAAGCAGTCAAAACACGGCTATTCATTGTTTATTTCATGATAAGAGGTTAACATTAAACACAAACCGCGATCCAGAACGTGACTGTAACTTAGAGAAATGTATTCATTTTATTCCTTGTTTTGTTTTTCTGCCAGGTTATGGAGTTAAAAGGTCAGATGATCCATGTCCCTGAGTCCTGCTCCTTGATGTTCCTGGGCTCGCCGCGTGTTGATAAGCTAGAGGAGCTTATGGGCAGAGGTCTCCATCTGTCAGACATCCCCATCCATGATGCCACACGAGACGTTATCCTGGTAGGGGAGCAAGCCAAGGCCCAGGATGGCCTAAAGAAGAGAATGGACAAACTAAAGGTAAACAAAAGCATAGAAAGAAATGTTAGCATTAAGCTTCTCGCGATATAAATAATTTTTAATAATACAGACTGCTGTATTTTCCAGATCTGATTTATTATGATAACTTATAAATGTTATTACGTCTAATAAAATTATTGGCTTCTAAGCAAAGAGTGATTTAGGATGATTGAATCCTTCTGTGTAACATTGGTTCTGTATAAGCAGGTCCATTTGTCATCCAATATTCATTGAATTCTCAGCATTAGGAGTTAAAATTATTCAAATCCCATAGCAGCTTTTTGGAGTCTGCACATTAATCACCTCTTTAAGATGAGATCTGGTCTCTCGACTTTAATTCTAAGAAATAAGCAGCAGATTGCAACTTGTTACTGGGATGACAGTATGATGCTTCATACCTCACTAATGCATACACAGTAAATTCACTTCATAAACTAAACTGATATTCATCGGCCATGTTAACTGTAAAAAATGTGGCTTCAAAGCTCCTTGTAACAACTCAGTGGATGCTCACTGCATCAGTCTCAGTCTCTGCAACAACCCCTGCCTCCCTTCCCCAGGCTGTAGCTATAAATAACTATCATATTTTGCATGCTTGAACAGTACTACAGCATTAGATCTTCAGAAAAGTTAGAAACAAGCAGATATACTCAGCTAAAAATAAACGTATGCACATACTGCAGCAGATTTCACTTGGCGCATTACCCTTAGCTTTTACCATTCTTGTCATTTGCTGCTTCATCAGCGCAACAAGTCTCCTGACCTCACTCTCTCGTTTCTCAGGCCACCTTAGAGAGGACACACCAGGCTCTGGAGGAAGAAAAACGAAGGACCGTGGATCTCCTCTATTCCATATTTCCGGGTGATGTGGCGCAGAAGCTGTGGCAGGGCCAGCATGTGCCAGCGCGTAAATTTGATGATGTCACCATGCTGTTCTCAGACATCGTGGGTTTTACAGCCGTGTGTGCCCACTGCACACCTATGCAGGTTATCTCAATGTTGAACGAGCTTTACACACGCTTCGACTACCAGTGTGGCATTCTGGACGTTTACAAGGTCAGTGAATGGACACACATGCATCTTTTTCATGTTCTTGGCTGCTTCACTTTAATAATGTAGGTTTAGTTGGGCATCCAGGTCTTGGTATGTTTCTAGTTATGCTGTACCCATTTCTGAATGATGAACTGAGAAGTGGTATATGGGATCTTTAAAGCTTTGTATGTTGCTGTATACCTGATGGTGTTTGTTCACTAATGTTCTCCAACTAACGCTTACACCCTTCATAGAGCAGCTTTGTCTGTATGGAGATTTAAATTGCAAACAAGTTTACTTTTTAATCATTTGACTTCTGCAAGGAAATTGTTGATTTTATTCAGGAGTATCAGAGTAGAGTGGACAAAATACTTTTTAAGCACTATGTTAGTGTGTGTGTTAGAAACGTGGATAAAAGCCAGTTTGTGAAAGCTTTCCAAAGATTCTGACACCTTCCTGACATCTTCTTATGGCTCCCCTACAAAAACGGGCTTGTCTTGTAATAGTTGTCAAACGTGTGACATTGCAGATAGCAGAGATGGGAAGAGAAAATGCTGAGATGGAGGGAGACAGTGGCTGTGATTAGGATGGGTTTTGAGTGTTGCGATGGAGGAGTTGGTTTGTGTGTCAAACAGAAAGCAGGAACAGGAGGACACCAGAGGAGAGTGAATCACCCATATGTCGCCATTGTCATGGTTACTGTCGAAATGATTTAGCCTGTGGCAGGCTTTAATGAGAGCAGTTTGTATTTCCAGATTTCTTTTTTTTTTTTGGTTGTCTGCTCTAAATCTATTTTTTACACAGTCTGTCATTGGTATTGATTTCTAGCTTTATTTTTTGCATATAATAAATTCAAGAAGCTCGATTTTATTTTCAGTTTTAAGATATTTTAATAGATGGTAGGAACATGTAGCTCAGTAAGATGTATGCTAGAAGGATGACATACTTAGCGAATGACATTAAAAAAAATTGGAGTAAAATGTTTTTCTACTTAGTTTACTACTAAAATAAACATTTCTATCTTCGTTACAACTTTTTCTCGTCATTATGCTTTGATCAAAATTAAACAGACATGACAAAGAGGACATAAAGAAAGCTCATGCTGCTCCTCCTTCTCCCACACAGATTGAGACAATAGGTGATGCCTACTGTGTGGCCGGTGGACTTCATAAGAAGGTCGAAAGCCATGCAAAACCAATTGCACTCATGGCTCTAAAAATGATAGAGCTTTCTGAGGAAGTACTAACGCCTGACGGGAAGCCTATCAAGGTGAGTTTAATTTCATTTTTTCTTGACCATGCAGGTGCATTGAGTTGTTAAGTAACAGAACTAGATGAGACATTGTTTCATCCTACAGTTTAAAATGATTTCCATCATATGTATGTGTGATGATGCATTTGCTTGGTTTGTTGAAGGATAACATCATTATTTAATTTTTAGGGTTCATGTTCTAAGGAACAACATGAACCTTTAGTCCCTTTAGTAATTTTCCAGCTGAGGGTCAATACTATTCTGAATTATTGTACAATCAAGTGAAACTTATATTTACTTTGGTATGGCTCAAAATTATAATACAACACATTAAGCAGAATATTAAAGAAAGGACAACATAGGAAGGAATACCTGAAAAACAATCGATGGTGAGATATGGACAAATAAGAGATGAATGTAAATAAATGAATAAATAAGCAGACAAAAAAAAAAAAACACTCTTTCTGAACCTGTTTAACCAAGTTATATGTACAATCACCAAAACCATTAAGATCATTCACCCATTTTTAATTGGGATCCTTTCTGCTGTCAAAACTGCTTTGACAAGACAAACATGGTTTCCTGGATCAGTCGGTGCTGGAATGTTCACAATAGGTCCTTTTATGGAGTTTCTTATGCATCAAATTACCATAAGGATGTTTAAAAACTTATGTGAGCACGTCAGAAAGAGTTTGTGTTTGTTTGAATACTCCCTGAACTGATTTGGGAAGGTCCCTGTCTTTCCTGTTAAGAGGAAGACTGTTTCTCCAAAGTAGAGCAATGTCCAAATATAGAATGAGTTTGGTCTAATTTTCATTTCACTTCATCTATTGGTAGAAAAAAGTTCTGACTGATTCAAACTTGTTTGTATGTTTACAGATGTCTAATAAGGGTGCAGTTGGATAGATTTTTTATTTAGTAGAGACTGTAAAATATTGTTTGTTCTCAGACTCAATATTTGTTTTATAGTTTGTTTTTGGTCAGATCTATGCTGATCTGGGGAAAGTCAGGTTTTTTGTTTTCGTCAGCCAAAATGCAAACCAGATTTTTTTTTTCTCCTCAATAGAGTTCATCATATTACTTAAGTTCTGTCAATCATGCTGAATAATCTACAATAGTTCTGTTTTGGGGTTGCCTTGTAACTTAGATTGCATGACGATTCCTCAATGCAATGATTTTTAACAAATGTTTTTGTTTTTCTTTAGCTTCTGCCCAGCAAACAACCATAAAAGATCCCTTGAAAGACTTCCTATTAGAAATTTTGTCTCAACTCCATTCTAAACTGAAGCAACATGTTATCGTTCTGAAGCGCTGATCACATAATCAGAGTGCACCTTCTTTTATACAATACAAGTTATTGTTGATACAACTACATATTTTTCCACTTTTGTGGTGCGACAAAAGGAGAGCTGCTCTGCAGAAAATGACACCTGTTTTATTTACTGAGGAAATAAAACAGCGCAGTGAGAGGAATTCATCATGTTAGCTTAGGTGAACATAAAAGAAACACAAAATGATTTATTAGTGCTTGTCCTCTGTTCGGTTCCCCTGAAGGTCGTATGAAACTTGAAAGGAGCCTCAGAAGCTCAGCAGGCTCTCATTCAGTCTTATGCAACTATAATATATAAGTAATTAGTCCTGTGATCATTGGGATATTAACTCATTTGTCAACATCTCTATATGGTCGTGGAGTTTGTTTTGTTGTTTTTGGTCATCATGACACTGACTTCTATTAACTTTTAGCTGATAAACAACTTTAATGCAAGTAAATACAAACTTTACCTCTGAGTTTATGAAAGTTGCTTAAATGTGCTTCAGGACTACATGAAGACAGATCAAAATCAGAAAATTGTGACTTATATGTGCATCCAAGCCGCCTTGCTATATAATTTTTTTGGGTCCACCTTTGCATAATTTAATCTGCATTATAGTGCAGTTATAGTGTAGCTAATTTTATAACTGCACTAAAGGCCTCAGAAATATATTAGAGGAAATTAGTGAGCAAGCAGCAGCAGGAAGTCCTAAAAACAGAAGAAACCAAAAGCATACGACTCAGTGGAAGTAGGTCCTCTGGTCAAATGAGACAAAATCAGAATATTTTTGGTTTTGGTGCAGAGTAAAAATGGTGGCGGCATTGGGGATGACCTTCTGCTGCAGGGATAGAGAACCTGGTCTCTATTTAGAGCGTGTGTGAAGATGAATGGATCTAAATTCTGGGTAGCCATTTGATCTAGTCATAGCAAATGACTTGAGAAAGAGACTAATTTACAGCCAAATTTACAATGGAATGGCTTAGATAGGGTCAGAAATTCAAATAAGAAGCAAGACTTAAGATATTGGTCTTGATTTGCCCAGTATGCTTTGTTAGTGAAGCCCAATAAAGTGCTCTGAAGGTTGTGTAAGTAACATGATTCAGTTCTAGCGTTTTGAACATAAAAGATACAAAGGGTCCAGATGCTCACCCTTGTCCAATCTTTGTTCAGTTGATTAATTTTGCCACATGCTCAAGAAAAAGCAGATATTTGGTTCCTAAAACATTTATTTATGCTTTTGTGCCCCCACACAATCTATATAACATAGTTGGGGACCAAACAACTGAGTGTGAAAGAAGGTGAGACAAGGGAGCTGCTGAAAAAACAGACAGGACACTTTTATGTGTACCGCTGTGGTCCTAACATGGTCCATTTGTCTCAAAATAGAAAGCCCTTGCCAAGCGTTTCTGGCCTGCTTCTTTTCTCTTACATTTGCTCTCTCTCTCTCTCTCTCTCTGGTTTCTCTCTACCTCTCTATCTTCCCCTCCTAAAAGGTGCTCCTTTATCTTCTGTGTCTCACTCCCTCAATTTCCTTCACACATTTTCCCTGGGTTTTGTTCTTGTTCGGCCTTTCTAGAATTTTTGTTTTGCCATTTTTTTTTTTTTTTTCCCATCCTACTCATTTTGTGCTGGCATAGAGCGGAGATATACAGATACTCAACACTTCAGGATGATAAATGCTGTTCAGCGAGTGCTCTCAGCCCAGCCAATGTTTCACTGTTATGCAAACTAGCAGGAGAGATGTGAGAGAGAATGGAGAGAAAATGCTTTGTGAGACACAAATGGACACAGAGTGATTCAAGGACACTGAAATATATTGAGGTGTGAAATGTCAAGGGGAAAACATGGATAGTGATCAGACACTGTATGTTGCTTCCACTATGTTATTATCATTATAAAGTATGAGACGTCATTTATTTATTGTTTGTCTGGATGAGTGAGTGCATGGATAGGTGGCTTTAAGAGAGCAAAAACAGAGCTAAACATTTGTCTTTTCCTCTATATAGGGGGAGGAAATTTAATGCCTACAAAATAGTTCATGAGTAAACTCTCGTAAAAGTATCTACCAGACATCTGCAGTATCTGCTGCATTCAGAAAGGATCAGAGGCTGATTATGCTGACCGAAAGTAGCTGTGTTTTTTTTTTTTTTTCTGTCATAGTGCAGTTCCAACAACCGCAGCCTTTCTGTATGCAGCAAAAGGTTTTGATCGTGCAGTGCAAAGTCTCATCTCTTCACCCCACTAACAGCTCACCGTTCGACATGCCCGTGTAACAGCCCGTAAAAGACGAGCACATAAAATAGATTTACACTCGCTAATACATAATGCTTCATAAGAACGTCCCAACATCCAGACAAAGATGTAGATGCTGTCATTTCAGTTGGTCCAACAGAGAGTTTCCAGTGTTTACAAAGCTGTAATGGTTGCATGCCGTCCGTGCTGCAGAGAGGACACATCTGCACCTCCTCCAAGAAAACATGTCATAACAAGTGGATATTGGTTCAGTCAAGCACTGTGTCTTGCAAGAAACTTTTTAAAGGACATGGTTGGAGAGTTAGGGCCATAATTTGTTGTTTTTTTATTTGAAGATACATTTTTATGTGACAAGGCGATTAACAGATTGTTTATGCCATAACAACAAATTTTAAGTTTGCACCACATTTGTCCCTCCAGGAGCCAAATATAGATTTTACCGTATGCACTTTACATTTACTATTATATCCTGTCTGTTATAAGACTTTAAATCATAATAAACAGTGTCATGATGTCATCCAAAGGTTTGAAGTTAATAGATAGGATTTTTATTGATTTATTTTTTATTCTTTCTACAGTAACCTTATAAAGAATCAATTAATATTCACAAACCGCAAAGGATAATTAATGTTCAAATGATTCTTTTGTCTTATAGAAAAAAATGTCAAACATCCAGTAAATAAAGATTATTTAATTGAATAAATGTATCTCCAGTTTTAACAAAATATTAACATGAATTTTTGGACTTTTTAGATGATTGAATTGTGGCACTTGTGGCTTTCCATACCTGGTGGGGTCTAAATTGTTAATATCTTAGCCTTCTGCTTGATTGACATGTAAAGATTTGAGCTCAAATGCCATGGACCAAACCTTCCCTTGGCAGCAGACATACAGCAGGATCTTCATCTTACTGGTGGTTTGCATTGTTTTATTTTTCAAAGCTGAAAATTAATTTACCCACTTGACATTTTTTTCAACCTGCTGTCTGTCCTTCAGTTTGTTCTTGCTGATTTGTCACTCTGCATCTCTCTGTTAGTCTATGGACTAGAGGTTTCAAAAGTCAGATTTTTCCAATTTTTCCAGTTTCTTGTTTGTCACCCTTCTGTGCTAAGCTAACTATGTTTACTGTAGAGTATGTTTGATTAATTTTAGTTTTACCTCTGCACAAACTCATGGTGTTCATGTTCTTTTTTCAGCTTTTACCCCCATTTTCTTTCCTGCTTTGTCAAACATAATGCAAACATGTTGATCATTCAAGTTGTCCGATGAATCACAGTTCTATGTTTGGTTCAGTGATGTGAATGTTATTATTGATACATATATACTTTTGTACCATGCAAGGCTTACTGGTTAAGAAATTAACAAAGGGGCACTAACGAAAGCAACAATGAATATAATGCTATCTACATTTGGGTAATTTATTTCTCAGCCATCTTAAGGACTTAAATCACACCCATTTTTTCCCCATGTTCTTTTATTTATTGTTGGGGTTTTTTCTTCTGGCTTTTAAATAGCTAGCTAACACTGCAGCAGAACGTTGCCACTTCAAAGTTGGAGTGAAAGCTGTAGACACCAGACTCGAAAGTTGAGGTGCAGCTTTCAAGTCTGAATACAAGCATGTGAGCTGGCACATGCGGATGCGGAGAAGCATGCCTTTCAGTCTATCTCTGTATCTATTATCTGTTTGTCAGCATGGCCAGAGGCTATGCTGTGATTGGCTGCCTGTGCCGCTGCGGCATTTGCTCTTCGACTTCAATGGGGGCCATGTGCAATGGATGCTGACTCACGGCGAAACCGAGGGGAAGAGTGTACGGCTATTACTGTTTGTATTTTAAGGCTCAGAAATAAAGAGAACAGTGGGCACAGATGCAGATTTATTTGTGTGTGTCTGTTGATGTGTCTGTCTGAGTGGTTGTCTGTTGTGAAGACAGGCGAGTATACCGCCGTCTGTATGCGATTTAGCCACAAAAATAGGTCACACTGGTGCACCTGCCATCCTCGTTCTCCCTCGCTGTCTGTTTCATTTTCTTTATCACTCCCCCTGAACAGTCAAGGTCCAACCATCTAATTATAGGTTCACTTTGCCTTTCTCTCCATTGCCTTTGCATTTGCCAGCGCTATCTCACTACGACCCTCAGCTGTTGTTGCCATGACTCCATCGCAGTGTGCTGGAATGCGTATTGAGATTAATTGTTAACAATCTACTGGGTTCCTCTGGGTTTGGTGTGTGATGTGCAGTATGTAATCTTTAACTAATTGTTATAAATCAATAGTCGATCAGGTGGCCCTGAATTGGAAGGGTGGCCTTCACACTGCCTGCAGTTATGTAAAGATTCACACCAGATTACAAAATGAGTACCATGAACCTGTGACTAAAGGGAGAGGGAATTGATCATTTTCCCTCTCATTCTGATGCTATTTTAAATCCCGTTGCTGCAGGGTATGTATGAGATTAGATAACAACATCCAGCTATTATGGAGTTATGATCTCTTCGCTACAATGTCCATCACTCATTCCAAAGCATACACAGTACTTCTAGCCGCAAAACAAGAAAGTTTTTGTACTGTGCAGTAATTAATCCCATCAGTTCGGCTCAGCTTGGAAAACTAATTTGTGAGTGCGCTCTGCAGTGCCTGGTGTCATGTCACTCTGGAGGCCAGGTTGGGTTGAATTCAGGCTTAAATTAAATGAGTTTGCCCATATTCTCTGCTGCAGACATGACACACTGAGGCTCAGTTTCTATTTTCGATGTCTGTCTAATTTCATTTCTCTGAGCTGAACATGAGATCTCCTGTATGATTGGCCTTCTTATCTAAACCCAAGGACAATATTCTGTTCTAGCTGTTAAAGGGAACTTCAACAGGAGTTTCTTGACATGTCATGAGTCTAATCGCTCTTCCCTTCCGTCTTTCTCCTTCCCTCTCTTAGTTAAGAATAGGCATCCACACAGGTTCGGTTCTGGCAGGCGTGGTTGGGGTTAAAATGCCACGATATTGCCTGTTTGGGAACAACGTAACTCTAGCCAGCAAGTTTGAATCAGGAAGCCATCCAAGGTGCATCAATGTTAGTCCAACAACCTACCAGTAAGTACCAGCATATACAAATGTTTTTTTTGTTTGTTTTTATTCAAGCAAAGTAAGCCCTGGTGTTGTTTTTCATAGAGATTTAAAGGTAAATTATAAAGAAACGTTTTTGATCACATCTGTTACAAGGTGCTTGCCATTTTTAAGTAGGGATGAGTCAAAAACCTGTAGAATTAATCTTTTGCTCCAGTATTATAATTTCATTATTTGAACAACATAAAGTTAACTAACCTTTATAACACATTCATTCCAATGGATCATACATAGAGTGGGATTTCTGACCATTCCTCTGCACAATCTCTCAACATCAGCCAGAGTTACAGACCCTCTCTTTTGCAATGGTTGTTGGTAGGATTCAATCAATCTAATCATCGATTTGAAGTGAAATTTTTCCTTTTTTAAGGTAATAATTCTATCTCACACTTAAAATACCAAGATATTTCTTTAATTTCTCTTTGCTCCAATTTATTGTCAAATCAGTGATGATGCAGTTCGTATTATAGGAAAAATAACCATGAACTAATTATCACATCCATATGTAAATCTATTAGTAATCAAACTAATGGGTCTGTACTTATATTTAGTTAAAATAAAAAAGTAATAAACAAGAAAAATAAGGACTAAGAAGTGATTTAGTTACTCACTGCCTGGATGTCTGGTTCACGGTAAGCAGGCAGTGAAAAAAGGATGCTCTTTATCTTTCTCTCTTCGTCAGGAGCCTCGGCTCACTAAGGACCAGCCTGGGTTACTTTGAGGGAGTAGGTAACACGTCCTGCCAAATACAGGCTTTGATCTCTGGATGAATGAGCTTCTGGTTACCAGTCGGGACTGAGAGTCAGAATAACAGCAGGTAGTAGAAAGGGGCTATTTCCTGGGCTCAGCTGCAGAATTGGTGTGGAAATACAGTTTCTCCTGAGTGTGCAGAGACAAATAGCCTCTCAGCAGTGTTTGGGACAGACAACTAGTTAATGTTGACGGAAACAAAACATTTTCTCAGGCAAGTCTCAATGGCCTCAGCTTCTCAGTTGGTACTTGTGGATGGCATATCTGGCTTAGCTGGTAGTAAAGCTTCACACACATCTCTGTTTCTAACGAGCTGCTCGAATCAGTGGGGGACATAGAAAAATGTGGATCAGCGATGTGCGAGGATGGTGGGTACTCAAATTAATGTGTTAGTGACAGCCCTCATTAGGCTTTAAAAAAGGAAAGATGTTTTCCCCAAAGGCCTCAGAAAACCTTCTAATCTCCTTATCCCTTTAAAACAACACACTCTACCTTAAAACACCAAATCTAGCTTTGCAGTAATGGTAAAAAATTAAAAAAAGTCAAAATCATTAATACATACAACATCCATTTCACAGTGTAACACAGTCTCTATTAGTAATTAAAGCTATTGTGAATTACAAAATGATTCAAATGATAGATTTCTTTACAAATAAAAGCCTGTGTGCAAGACAGAGAACCGGACTACAGGTTTATCAAAACTTCAGCGTCTCAAGCAAAAGAAGGAGTTTTATGGCCTCTTTCTGACTTCTGTTATTTTCTTTAATCTGAGTGGGTAAATAATTGAAAGATATATGAACCCAAAATGTAATCCTGGTGCATCCAGCATCAGAACCACAACAATAAAACATGAGATAAGTCGTTGCATTCGTTCCTGCTCACATCTCGATTAGTTGAAGGGCAAATTCTGTTGATTCTTCAATTTTTAGTTAAATTCAAAAATACTTCATTAATCCCCAAAGGGAAATTAAATGATTAATACAATTTGAGGAGTGGCTTTGAGAAAAAGTTTAGTTAAATTTATTTGAGAAGGATTGGCTAGGCTTTCAAATGATGGTGGCGCTGGTCATTAGAAAAAATTACTCTTAATTTGGGAATGATTTTTCTTAACTTAATAGACGTTCTGAAAATCAAGGGTAGAAATGATCACTTTTACTGAAATGATCATGAACAGCTCATGACTGTTATTGTATTCTGTTATTTATAACCGTTGATTCTGTCCTTTTATCAATAGGTTGTTGAAAGATGACCGCTCCTTTTCGTTCATCCCTCGTTCTCGGCTGGAGCTCCCAGAGAATTTTCCCAAAGAGATCCCAGGGACGTGTTACTTCCTGGAGGCAGGGACTTCGCACAGCCACGCCTCACTTACCAGCTCTCGCTCGGCTCCTCCGGCCTCTATGAGGAAGGTCTCCTACAGCATCGGGACAATGTTTCTAAGAGAAACCAGTTTGTAGAATCATACACAGAGATGTTTAAAATGTAAGCGACTGGATTTGAATCACAGGAACATACAGGAAACCAGTCACGCAGATCTGTGGTTATGCAAATGCACTATGTAAAAAGTGGAATTTACACCTGATTGGTGAAATATGCTTTCATCACAGATGAAAGAGAACAACGGTCCCCATCTCTTCCCTGAGCAGTGGAGATATTCTTCAAATGACTTAAGGGACAGCGGTTGCAGTAGTCCTTTCTATCCTCCAAGAGGTGGACTGATATAATCAAATTGTGGAAAAACCTTTGGACAAAAACTCTGTTCCAGCTGGATGTCTTGGCTGCAGACCTGGTGTCTGGCTCTTTGCAGCGGTTCACATTCAGACAACATCCAGAACCTGGTCTGCATTAAACAGAACTGAGTTCAAACTCACAGCGATCACACTCATGACCACTGTTGCCCTCATTAGCCATTTGCAAACAGAACAAAACCCCTTTTCATTTATAAGGTGGGTGCTGAAGAATGAATTTTGTTTGACTTGCTGTCCATCATGCCCTCATGTGCGACAAAGAAATGGGAAACGATACAACGCTCCGTTTCCTTCATGTTCATCTGTCTGTTAGTCATGTTATGCTTTACGAAAAGTAAGAGCTGCTCCTCCAAACTGTTGACAGGCGGCCAGCTGGCTGGGATTTGTCAAGGAAACAACAAGAGGATTTGCTTTGAAAAGGTAAACGTTGGAAGACTAATGCGAACTAGAGTCATACTAATCCAAACTTATAGCCCTGATTGTTTTGGATCCTCAGCAAACTATAGCAGACGATATTGTAATAGTGGAGATAACAGAATGCGAATAACACAGAAACGTAGATGTCTCACAACAACTACTCTTTTGATTTTTGTTTTTACCTGTGATTATTTGTTTTAGTGTATTACATGCTTTTAATAAGATCAGTTGTCAGCATTTACCAGCTTGTGCTTACTTGCATTCAACTAATCAGCATTTTTACCTACATGTAGCATTGTCCGAAAAGCTCTGCTTTTAGGATGGACCTGCCCAGATCGGTCTGCATCTTGCAAACAGTGCAAACAGGTATTTGTGTGCAGGTATGTCCCTTTTCATGCCTGCAGGAATAACAGATTGTTGTGTGTTTTAGTTTGTAGAGCTGACAGGAGGAATCAGACACAGTTCACAGTTCCTCAGTCCAGATATGAAAGAACGTTGAATCAAAGGTTTTACTGAACATACAGCCAATTTACAGATGTACTTTTTTTTTCTGACTTCAGTGTTTATAAAAACTAATGAAAAAATCCCGTATTTGTTTTGCCCTGTGAAAATTTAACCAAGATACAGAAGCCCAAAATGATTCATGCCCCTCACAGATTTAGACTTTTACTTTTTATGACCTCCAGGTCTTTCAAGTTGAAAGGTCACCTTGCCATCGTGCTACTTTTTAGCTCCCGTCAATGATTTTATTTTTTCATCAGATTCAACTCTGGACAATAGCAGAATCACACCAAAATGTTAACACTACAGTGAGTCAGGAAAAGAAGTTGTTGGTGAAATTCAAAGATTACTTTGCACTTGAATCTGCAGAGCTATGAATACATTTTGGGAATAACTGTAAATGAAATTCAAGTCAACTTGTTTGCTGGCAAACTGAGTTCAACTTGCTGCGTGAATAACTCGGGCTGTCCTCCATAGATCCAAACAGAATTATTAAAGATTGTCCATCATAAAGCGGGAATATTGGTTTTGGATAGTTTGGCTTTGGAGTATTTTACTGGAGACTTTACAGATTTGTGTTGTTTTCTAAATTAACATTTATTTAATTGCTATTTTTCACGACCTGTGAAATTTAGCCCCGATGTTACAAATTGAAAAGTTGGTTGAAGACCTTTTCTTTGTAATAAGACTTTCTCAAACATTCCCATCACAGCTGTTTTAATACATTACTTACTCATAACAAATTCAGAAATGACAGTGGTTAAGAAGGCATTCCTTTGTGCTTACTTACTTCGTATTTTAAAATAAACGTTTAGTTTTTTTTCTCTGAAAGTCATTTCTATAACCATAATCCTTCATACATTCTTTGAAAGAAAAATAAACTTGCAAAATGATGTAGCAGGACTAAAAAAAAAAAAAAACAACAAAAAAAACCCCAGAAAAAACTAATTGTGCCAGTTTCTTTCAGATTCCACCAGCACAGGTTAGACATGATTTCTGTGTGTCATTCTAGAAAATCGTTAGCTGATTGTAGGAGTCTGAAACACATGCCATAAGAAAAATCACTTACTGTATGTGGGATGCAAAAAATAATACCAATGTTAATATGCTCCTTTTTCACACGTAACGTCAAGAAAAGTGACACCAGCTTAAAAATGCAATATTTTTTATTGGAAGAGAAGAAATAATGAATAACAAAACCGTCTGCTTTTAACATACCTGAGCGGTGAGTTATGTCATTGTCGGTGATACATACATAACTTAATAAATAAATAGATAGATACAGATTTATTAAAGAGATGGTACAAAAAAAAAACACACTATTGATAAAACCAAACAGAGAATAGAGTAAGTGAAAGTAGATTTAAAAAATATGGATTTGTTCAATTTTTCTAGTGTGAGATTTACTTTCCAGTTTTTGGGTCAGAGTCACAGCATCTCATCCGTGGTTTATCCGCAGCGGTCGGCTTATTGCATTCTAATTCTTTTCCATCAGATGAGTTTGAAAATACAGATGTTATCCAGGGATCAACACATTAACACAGCTTTGCGTAAGGAGGATTTGGACTTTGAAGGGACATTGTTGTGAGTAAATGTGATCATGCAGCCATTTTTTGTAAAACATGGTGAAAAGGGGAACTGTTAGCTTTAAAACTAAAGACTTTCCATGGATTACATTTAGAGCTGACAACATATATTTTCATATACTGCATAAAAATGTACGATATTTCTTTCTTCACTGTCTGGCGTAAAACCAGACTAAACTTTTTCTGTAGTGCACCAGTTGCTGTTGCTAAAATTACTACTATTTAATAAATACAAGAACAGTGGGAGAGAGAAGTAAATTCAACTTTTTTTTTATGAAAGTTGGCATAAACCAAAATTGTTTCCAAATTAAACACCTTGGAAATTGTTGATGATAATGGCATGGCTTTCTGACAGATAATTTCATAAACTTTTAATTAAATGAAGGCCACATGCTGACGTACTTATGGCTGCAACTCAAAAACGCTGCTTCCTTGTGCAACATAGTGCGAGAAATTGGCCGAGGCATGAGGAAGAGAGTGATGGACCCTGGGCTGGTTTTTTCTCGAGTGATTTCTAGAGGTGCCATGTTTGTCTGCCCAAACAATTATATCCAACTTCAAACACCATAAGGATATCTAAATTGTTGAACTACCAGGTTTATTTGACTGGTTCAGGTATCAAAATAAAGGTGATATTCCAGAGAATACTCTAGCTCTAAAAATCAACATTTGTTATTACTGAGAAAGAACAAATACATTTGGCACACAGTGAAAAAATAAATATATTAAATTCTAATGAAATGCATTACGTAATGTGGACGACTCTACTCACACAGCCAAATGAATTACTAAGTGGGTTGAGGATCATCACAAACTCCTGATCTCAGTGCCGTAAAACATTCGAGGTGCATTAGTGTCCAAGCAACTTGTCCTACTAATCTGTCTCAGTTACACCAGTTCTGTCAGGAAAAATGGGGCAAATTAATCTGAGAAGCTTATGACAGGAGACCCAAAACCTTTTGACCTTTGACTATGTGACGACATGTTAACTTGAATTTGAGGAAAGCTGAAATAAAAACTCTGAAAATCTCTCCTATCATTCTGGTAAGTTAGGAAATAGAGTTCATTTTAGTATTTTTAAAATAGCTACAAATATGTATATTATATTTTTGATTGATCTTTTTCTATCCACAGTAACTCTGAGACATATCATCCATCTTTCCTGTACGTGCCAAACGATAAAGAACTAATGGTTCGAGTTCATATTTGTCTACATGAGCAGTCCTTGAACTATATGAGGCAGAAAATACATCTTGCTTTAAATAAATTTTACAATATTTAAAAATGTTTTTCATACCAATTGTGTCATCCAAACTTACTGTAAAAAGATCTTCACATATCTATTTTTAAATTGCTTTGTACTATGAAATTACACTTAAGAAACTGACATATTGGAGGAAAAAGTGAGCACAGATCAAAAATAATAATAATAAAAAAAACAAAACATAAAAAAATCTAGACATTAGTAATGCAAGAAGAAAATTAGCTCATAACTAGTGCCATTGTTCAGTGAGAAAATCTATTCTTAAAGCAGCGAGTATTTGTGTCTAGTGTGCGTTACCTTTTCTTAAACAAGTTGCTGCTCAGCATCAGAGCTGGTAGATTGTTTTGTGTGAAGACATCAGTCAAACTGAAGGAAAGTGAAACGTTATTAACATGCTTCTGTTTGACAGTGGCAAAGCATAGAGCTGCTTTTGAACAGCAACGCACGCTCAAGGTAATAACAGAGAAGCAGCACCTGCAGCACCCACGTGAAGCAATAATAATATGTCTGCAGGGAGACAAATCAGTTTTCAGATAAATAAGGGTGAAATCTGATAAGCAGTCCGATGTACATACGAGTTGATATTACAGTTTAGTATTGCATACATGCAGTATTATATAACAAATACAACTCTTGTAGCCTGTACGCGCTAAAGGTGTTGTTTTCACTGAGCTTCAGAGCTTCAACTCTGTTCCTGGGCTAAATAAAGCGGATTACGCCAGCAACACACCCACACAACTTGTGTCCAATTCTTCAGTTTCTTGTATAATATCAGACATTTAGGAAATCTTGTGACTCTAGCTGTTCTGACAAAGAGGTTTTTGCAGGTGCTGTTTCTCTGCAGAGCCATGGATTATTGCACTGCAGTAAATATTCGCACAAACCGTTAACAGTCAAGTGTAACAAAAAGCCAAATCAATAAGGATTTTATTTTACGCCATCGTTTTATGAAGTCAAATAACTCACTATTCTGTTTGAGCCTCATCACAATAAGTTCACCCAAAAAATAAATCAATAAAAAAATCCAGAAACCTGTTTCAGTTGTTTTACTTGCTTAGGTAGATTATTTATGTCGGTGTTTGAACCATCTACTATAAATTGACTGTCCCGAATCACACATAAGCATTCTGCACTCTCAAGTGATGTATTTTCCTATAACTATGATGAATAAAATATTCTCTGTATTTTCATTTTCACTCTGCGTTATATTTCAAGCTGGTTTCTTTACTGACGAACCGGTAAAATGTCTTTTTTCTTTCTACTTGGTATGCATCATTTTCATTTAAAGTTAGTTAGCTTTATTTTTTGTTCATGTCCGAATGTTATAAAAGACATCTATATGCCTTGATTAACTCTATTCCCAGTGACTCGCTTTGCAACAAGTCTGAGCTGATTGGAAACCGATATCGGTTTGATCAATGGTTGCCTGGTTCTTGCAGCAGAAAGCAACATGACTCACACCTTTCTGAAATGTCTGAAATGTTAACATTCATACAGAGATGGGGGTGGGGGGAATCCAGCCCTCCTCCCTTTGATAAGTTTTCCTTTACTGGAAACACTAAATCACAAATCTTCATCTTCTGTGTTTTTTTTTTTTTTTTTTTGTTTGTTTCAAGGCCCATCTGGACATAAACTGTGTTTGATCCTGCTGCTGGGATCAGGTGTTTGCTGTGTTTTAGGGTGCTTGATGACAGCTGTTGGTTTCTGACTGACGTTTAGGGCACATTTTCTGTAAATAAAAAACAAACAAAAAAAAAAAAAGAAAACACAGAGTATCTTTACAATTACAAAAATGCCTCGGACTCTTATTTTGAATGCATTGCCACCACAATTTTCAGACACTCAGCAGTTATTTTACATATTGAACTTGCATACAAAGGCTTAAGGTTGAAAATGTTCTGATAAAAGTCTTCATGTTTCTTGAAAGACGACATCTGGAGGTATGGGGTTAAGATTCTCCTTCTCATATATGGAGGCCTTAATAGTCAAGTAGCATCATGCATCAGAGATCTGATTGCTCCATACGTTCCTAACAGAGCACTTCGCTGTCAGGTTTACTAAAATATCCTTTAAGGATCACAAAAAAATGTCCAAGAATATCTCCAAACCGTGTTTGTCTTTGGCTCTATCGCAAACTAATCAAATCAATGTTTTATCACTTTTTTTTGTAGACCGATTTAGTCCTCTCACTGAAACGTTTTTCTCTAATGCAGCTCAGGCTTTAATTTATGCCAACCCTTCTCTGCATTGCTTCATCCCCCCGGTGCATCCCTCCTCCAGTCCTCCAGTTTCTCTTTGCCCTCTCACATCCTCTGTGCATCCAGGCAAACAAGTCGTTACACTAACAGTCGCATGTTTTTGGATGTTTCGCATGCATCGTTGTCACTTTATGACACTTGGGTTTAGCATCAAACAGACAAACCTGCTGATGGAAATCAGACACAAACAGAAGCTGCAGGAGTGTCAGAGGGGACTTTCCTGTAATTTACATGCTGGACTCTTCTTACTAGCCAGCTGAAGCTCTCCTGAGTTATGGGATGCCAGTGGTGTTAGCATTTCAGCAGTGGGTTCATAGGAGATGGACTCTTTTGTTAACTCATGAGGATATGTGCAGGAACGCTGTTGCATGAGATCTCATTTTAATAACTGTGAAGTAATATTCTCCTGTTTTGTAATATTGTGCAAACTGAATAGTATCTTGCTCTTATTTTTTTGGTTTTTATGCTTTTTTTCTTTTTTTTACCTGTGTGTGAATTTGCACGCTTTCATTTTGCCTGGGACTTCTGCGCTGCTCGGGTCATGGACTCAGTTCTCTGAGGTTCACAGACGGGGCCTCTGGTGCTGCTCCTGTTGTTACTCGTTGTTCTTGCGAGATTTCTTCCAGTGCATCCGTCAGGCCAGCCTCTGGTGTTCAGCCTTAGCTTTTCAGGGAGGGATTCTCTCTCCCACGCTGTGCATCTCTTCCTTTTGCGACTTAGACCTGCTTCTTTGTTAGTGGTTGAGTCGACACAGGGTCATTTTCTGTAATTACGAAACAGAAAAATAAGAACAAAGAACAGCAATTGTGCTAGAAAATATGAAAACCATTCAAAAAATGCAAAAAGAAAAAAAAAAGCATTAAATGTTTCAGCAATTTTAAATCTCGATTTAATGATACTGAACACTCAGATGTGGTAAATAAGCATGCTACTATTATTGGGGTTACAGAGTTAAGCAAAAAATATTAATTTTTCAGTTTTTTGTGAAGTTAACAAATTTGAACTTTTCTTTAGCTCAGTTCCCAAACAGAGAGCAGAACTGATCTATTGGAAACTGTCTGATTTGATCAGTGGTTGATTGATTCTTGTTCTTCTGAAGCTAAGATCTATTAATGCATCACTAATGAAAACACCAATTTATCAAACCAGGATTATTTCAGTCATGGAGAATATTTGGATGCTTAATAACAGAAGAAGTAAAGCTCGCAGATGAAAAATAGGTGAACAAGCGCTTGTCTTTGTCACACATTGAAGCCGTAGTTGTTCTTGGTGAAGCTTTTAACAGAATGGGCTCCAGCAAATCTGTTGTTACTGATATGAGGAGCAAAGTCTATGTGCAGCTCATTAGCAAAGAGCTAATCCAATAAAAGCTTAACTTAATTGCTTAAGAGAACTGAGAGTCCTGTAAATTTCTTCTGATTGATATTTATCCATAGATGAGAAATGTGGAAATGACACAATTATTGAGCTTTGTGTCTTCAGTCTTCTTGTTCTTCAGTGATTCAAGAACTTCTCCAACATGCATGTAAGAATCAAAGCATGACGGAATAACATTATAACATTATGCAAAACTTATAAAATGTAGTTTTACAAAATATCCCACGCTTCACCCCTTTAACTCTTGGACATTTTGGGGTATTTCCGCACTAAACCAGTCCACCAAACATAAATCTCGTCTTTGTGTGTATTTCATTTCTGTCGTTCTCCCTAGTTGGCCTCTTCCTCTACTCCTCTCCAACCATCAGTCACTGTCCCTTTAACTTCCTTTATTTGTGTCATTTTTTTTAATCACTATTGTTATTTCTAATTTTTTGGTGGTATCACCAGGTAATAGTTTTAGTGACGATTAAAAGCGAAATGTTTAAATGATGAAATAGTCGAACAATGTTCATCGGAAACTTTTGGGGAATTTGATCAACATGGAAAAGCAGGAAGGCACAAACTGTTTGCAAGGAGACTCAACGGCGTAAAGAAAAATTCCCAGATTATTCAAAAAAAAAGAAAAAAAAACATGAAGAAAAACCTCACTCTATGTCTTCCTGGCTGAAACATTTTCCACCAGCGGAGTGGAAAACAGATGAGCAGGATCAGGGATTAGTGTTGAGCCATGCAAATTAAAAGATCACAGCGGCAGCCTCTCAAGGCCATGTGAACGCCATGCCCTTTGTGTCCATCTGGACGGATCCATATGTATGCATGCGTCTATCTGGGAGTTCTTGTGTCCACCATTGAAACATTAATGCCCCTTATGTCTCAGTTCATGCTGCCATTTCCATGCATGTGCAATCAGAGAGATTTCATCTTCAGACATTGTGCAAAGTTTACTTAACCTGTGAGTTAACGTCATGCTTTAGCTCACAGGTTATCGGTTATTAGGATATGTTATAGGTTATTAGGATAAACTGTTTCACTTAAATTTTGTAGTAAGAATCATTTAAAGGCACATATAATAGTGTCACTGTTATAAAAACCACAACCATTTCTCATTGTGGATTTTTTTCTAGCTATTAAATAAGTGCACTACAGTCAGAGGTTCAGTTAACTCCAATGTGGCTAAACACAAGTGCCTGCCGCACTTTTAGGATTTTCATTTGCAAATATTTTTGAATACTCTTTCCATTATTGCTTCTGTCTTTGAATGATGTGCCACTTTGTGTTGGTCTGTTACATACAACCGTAAAATACAATGAAGCTTGTGGTTGTAAGATGTCGATGCGCGCAAAAGCTCAGGAGCGAGGAATACTTCTGCAACTCTCTCAAACACTTTTCATCTAGTTGCAAAAAATGCACTTGTGCATATGTTCTTATACGTTAAATCATCTCGTATGAATGCCACATAAATATCCACAGCTCACTTCGGATACTTGATGTCTACAAATGGGTGCTTTGATACAACAGATGAAGCACATAAAAGACTACGTCCTCTTTTAACACTCCAAAGACAGACTGCATCTAATTGTGTGTGTGTGTGTGTGTGTATGCGCGTGCGTGTGATTTATCCCTTTGAAGTCTGTATAGGGATGTTCAAAGTAACTATCCAGACAGACACACAGCTGATGAAACAAACTGGTGAATGCCGTGTGTGTGATTGCGTGTGTGTGTGCGTGTGTGTGTCCTCTGCTGATGATTTAAGGACATGCTCTCTGCACTACTTCCTGGAACATCTTGTAACCTCATTACCATGACATCATTAGGTTCTCATTTAGACCAATCTGATTTATCTAATCTAATTATTTCACATGGATTATGAAAGAAGTCCATTATTAGAGCCAACAGCTGGCTGATTACGACTAAGGTGTGCAACTTACTGTGTACTTACATACTTTGAATATTGTTTAGGATCCATGATGGCTTCATTGGCAGCTGGCTCATCATGATGTTGCAGGTGAATAAGATTGTCAATGTCTTTTCCCCTGCGCATCGATTCCCTGACACTATTTGAAGTCATATGTTCTACAGTTGTAATTAATAATATAACACGTTGCATACTTGCATTTGATGCACATGGTCGTTTTGTGGGTGTTTCGAAAGATCCAGCTTCAAAAATGCAATTGGTAAACTGTGCAGAACCTTTTTTATTTTTGATTTGCCAGCCAGTCCTGAACAAGATCACCTCGACTCCCTCATTGTCCGTTTGTGGATGATGACTCTCTCCTTCGTTCACTGAAGTCCAAAAGTCTTAGAAATGACTTTGTAAAGTCTTTCAAACTGATAGATGTTGATGAATTTGTTTAGCTGAGGATTTGGTGTGTTGCTTTTTAAAATGTTTAAGCTTACATCATGTTTCCACACCGATTGCGTTTATTTAATTTCATGAATCTGCAGATGTGGCAGAAATTAGAACTGGGCTTAGCAACTGAAAGTGAAGTCAGCTTTTTAAAAACTTAAGTTTGAATCCGACCTGTGAAAAAGTGAACCAAAACAGATCGGCCTATAGATTCTTCACTTAGTCAATTAAATCATCATTTTAAAACTGCTTTATGCTTTTACTCAGGTTCTCTGTATTTGATGAGCTCAAACATTTCAAAGTGGACAAAAATATTAGCCTAATACGTCTGAAACGTATTGGTGCCACAGTATGGTAAAACAAATGTGTTTTGTAGGAGCATTTCCATTCTTCATATCTGTCTTTGCAAAAATTACAAGGTCTATAGTATACTGTAACTATATACTTTAACTAATCCCCGTTTTCCAATCACATTTGGATGTGTGACATGCAAACATGCGCAGCGTTTAAATACAGTTGACCAGAAAACATTCCTCCCGCTTGATTGACATCTGCCCTCTGTGAACTTGTTTTATTCATCCTCTCATCCTCAGCTGAATCAACAACTCAGCGTCTGGATGTGAGAGCGAGCGTACGTGCATTTATCCACATGCTGTCAAAGAAAGGGATGGGAACTGATTCATGTTTTGGTCATTTTTTAACCTTTGGCGGTCAGAACGTGAAGCAGAAAGATGTGCTTGTTGAGAAACAGTTTGGCTTTAAACAACAGCTAAATAAAGTCGGTCGTGCATGTTATGTTCTCAAGGCCATCTGCCTCCCAAAATTGAAGACGAGCAAGAAGCAATCCCCTCGTGGCAAACTGCCATTATCATTACCATTAACAATAATATGTACCTTTCTGAACACTCACTTCTCAAACACCCATGCCTTTTGTGGTACCTTATAGTGGAAACATTTAAATGGATGATAGTCAAATTGCTGAATCCAGGCTTGATTTTACAGTGACGTGATTAATAAGCTTGGTTTCTATAACTCACATCTTATGAAAACATCCAATAATACACTTTTGGTGGTCGCTTAATCTTGCTCAGGGTCACTGGACCCAATCCCAACAGAAGAGTTACGCTGTGGAAAGGTTCTCTGTCCATCACCGCGCCAACACACAGACACAGGATGAATGACCGTGCATTTTGGAGGTTATCGTGGGAAACTCGCGCTGCTGCCCGACTGTGCAGCCCCTGGTTCAACACGCAGCTTTCAGTTTCCTTTTACCGCCACTGTTCATTAAACAACTCAATCCCAAACATAATGCAGGAGGAAAGCAATAGACATAGCCTGCACAAAAAAAAAAAAATGCTTATTAAAAATAAAGGAATGAACAATTTTATAAACACCCTGGGACAGTATTGTAAGTCATGAAATCAAGGCAAATCTCAGTATGTTGCAAATGGTACAAGACTTATTTACTAGGATTATTCGACTTGGGATTGTGCTCAAATATGCTCATTCATTCTCAGCAGTAAGTTAAAATATTATTAAAATACCAACACAATATCTGAAATTTACCTTACAGTCTTTATCCACATTAGTAGAGATACGTTAAGCATCTTTAATCACTTCAAGGCGAGTCGCTGTTTTCTGGTTTTCCATGTAATTTGCTTGGAGGTATTTAACCAACTGTTGATTTCAGTGAGTGTTCGTATAATAATTTCAACTGGGTGTGGATAACAGGAAACTCCAAACAAATTCAAACCAATCCAAATACAGGTTTGTATCTGGACTCTAACTGACAAACAGTGGTTATAAGGCATCATTTAAAACCCAAAATTAATATAACGTTCACTCAGATAACTTTATTAACATTTGTCTTGTGCCATAGGACTAAATGGTCACATCCAGGAAAAGGAATTTCCTAAATCAGTTATGAATTATTTATTGTCCACCATGGTCCGTGGTGATGCTGTCTGATCCCGTTTTTTGAAAGTGAATCAAAAGAATGTTTTAAAGTGTGCTTTATTACGTAATTTGTTGTATTTGAACTAAATGTTAAAGTATGCACATTTACATTTCCACATGGATGTTTTATATTCTCTGTCCTTTTCAGTGTGTCAGTGAGTTTGCCCCAGAGTGAGATGTTGTGCCCTTTATCTCCTACCCTGGAGTGAGGTTTATTTTTGGGGTTAAGCATGACGGTTTACTCCCACAGCGCACTCACTCTGTCAAAACAAATCGCTCTACATGTGTTTTTTTTTCTCTTTTAGGTACGTCCAGCCATGTGTGTGGCTGGAGTATTTGTATTTTCATGCATCTGTGACTATCAAGGTTTACAATGCATGGATCCAACAAATGATGGATGTTTATGTGTGTGTGTGCAGACGTTATGGTGGAGATGGTGGAAGATGTTCGACATGTTGCTCGTTAGTTCTGAAACTGGGAGACGCAAACAAAAAAATCCTGCAACGTTTCCAGGTGGAAATGTGTTTCCATCAGAATCAGGAGCAGCAACTGCAGAAACTCGGCATCGCTTTTCCAAACATATCTACAATGTGAATGCATGCAGCATATGAGAAGGCATTGAGTGCGATCAGGTTTTTTATTTTTTACCCACCCCTCATGAAAAAAAAAAAAAACAAACACAAAGACAAATCAATGAACCAACAAGGGAGCAATCAAAGTGTAGTGGTCGTGTGGCTCGAGCCAAACCAAATCCCACATTATGTGGCATTTCTGCAATCAAAGTTAAATCATGTCAACCTCCCTGAAGTGCTGAGCCCTAAGAAAAATTCATCTTTTTCTCTGCAGCTCTACAGTCAAAATCCAATCTACACAAACTAATGCACATTGTTTTAGTCTGGAGCTCAGGAAGTTATTGTTCCATCATCTCACAATTACCACTTCTTTAAAAAGAGTAAGAGAGTTTCTCTTTCCCCTTTTAACAACTTAAACAAACCTTTTTCTTGCAAAACCAACATTTAAAATCCCCTCACGAACAATTGCAGAATCCTGCACTTTGTTTTCAGAAAATTTGACACAAGCTCATTTACAGGCCCATTAACGGAGTGATTATGCTTGTCCAGACATCATATCTCAATTAAAGTGCCTGTCTAACCTCTTCGCTGTGTTTCATCCATGGATTTGACTTTTCTGTCAAACAGCGGAGCTCGGCCAGATCCGCCAGCGCTGGTCCCTGCAGGGCAGCCAACCAACACCAGGGGGTTTCAATCGACCATGTCGGCGCTGACGTGGCTCTGACGCGAGTCCTGAGTTTGTGCAGAAGGGGTTCATTGATTTTATTTCGCCATGACCAATATCTGAGCAGCATCACTGACTAGTTCCACGGTTATGTGTTAATGAGTCCCTCCAAAGCTCTGCTACCAATCAACTAGTGATTGCTGCTGTGCCTGGGAACACGATGAACTAGCATTCATTTCATTTCAGCCTTTCGGTTCCCTTCAGTTCTCCTTCACTTTTATCAGTCCAGTCTTTTTCGAACGTCTGTGATTGAATGAGACAAGAACTAATTTTGCAAATGAACCTCAGACATTTGTTTAGATTAAGATGTGAAATAAAATTTCATTAAATATCCTCTAAATGTTTTATCCAGGTTTCCTGATAAATCACTTATCTTGTTGCAAAAGAGGAAAATAGGAGGTAATTTTCCCTGCCGTTTAAAGCTCATTTTCTTTCACAAGTAATTCAGTCTTCTTATAAGCCTTTCAAAAGTTCTGCCAGCACCTTTTGATCCATTTGAGTATTTGGGTTGTGAAATAAATTACAAATACATTTGCATATAAACACACGCCACTTCGCACTAAAACTAATTAGAGGAAACTTAGCTGTATATAAAAACAAGTCTAATTGGAGTCATCATTAGGCTGCGCTTTATTTTAAGAACACTTGTGTGTCGAGACAAATATTATTGCATACTTGAAAAAGAGGATTTGTGTGAACGCGTTGTTCTCACTAATTTCACAAATTAAACCGCGTGTGGCTTGTGGGACCAAAAAGAAAAACACGCCTCTGTTCGAAGCATTTCTTTCTGTCATAAACAATATTTTTGCTGCAATTTTTGACCGTGTTGCAAGTGCACATACATAATTTTGCATCCGTTTCAACAATATGATCTCTGTTAAGTGTTTGTGGCACCAAATACTCTTCCATTAGAGAAAAACATCAATCATCTTCGCCAGCGGAGCGAGCCTCAGGCTACACCGATGCTGAAAGAGCTCCTGCCTCCAGCCCACACCTGGGGAAGAAGAAGAAGAGTCTATTTCTGTGGTATTACACTAAGCCTGACGCGAGAAAAAGGAGCCTCTTTGACTCCTGTCTGACCCGCCTGCCTCTGCTCATCCTCTCAGCTGCAGAGAAAGCAAGTTTTTTTTTTTTTTTTAGACGAAAAGAGACAAACTCACGGCAGCTGCAGGCGAGGACTGCTGCTGCCGTTTTCGTCTTTTAAGTTCTTGTCCCATCTTGACAAGATGCCTGTCACGCCGCTATATTAAAGCATGACAGTTCTGCTTGGAAGTTACTGCACTGAAAACGGATTTTGAAGTTTGTGATCAAAATCCAGACGGCTTTAGTGCAAAAGAAGGTTTGAGGAAAAGTCGACGTTTTTCAAGAAATGCCTCGTTCGCTTTAGAATTACAAGATCAGCTGCTGCAGCAATTCCTCCAGTAAGACAGAGAATTCTTGTGCACTTTTGCATTTTTTCTCATTAGCTGTGAAAACAAGATGCTCTGGGCTCTTGTTCATTGTCTTCACTTGCAGTAAATGTTCACCTTTGCAGTTAGGAACAAACCTGAACAACACATCCACTCCACTGCTCTCCAGATTTTGCAAGGAACTGCCTGAAAAAGCCCAGAGAATGCCAATAAATGATAAGTAAGAAGGATAATAATACTTAGATCACTTTGGAAAATAAATTTGTATATTCTGTAGAAATATTTATTTCATCTGTGAGTTCAGATGTCACAAATGTAAATATCTACGCTTCTACACCATAATTTACCTTGGTCAAAGTTCATGCATTTCTCTTCCACTTATCTTTCAAATATCAATACGGCTCTTCAAGAAAGATCCTCACCAGGGTGAAAAAAAAAAAATACTGGAAGAAAAGCACAGCGCAAATCCGAACAGCATGAAAAGTTGAACAGCTTCTGCGAGTTGAAAGACGTTCCTTCTTCAGCAGAGTTCCAAAGATAGATGGTGCCGATTCCTTGGAGGCAAACTTCAGATTTTTAGGTCTGCAAAGAAACTTGACAGCACTTGACTGGACTTGTTTGGAATAAGAAAGCAGCTTCAATGTCAGTGAACTTGTGTTTCCTCTTTGGCACTTCTGAAAGGTTTGCGTGTGTGTGTGTGCGTGTGTGTGTGTGCGTGTGTGTGTGTGTGTGTGTGTGTGTTGGGCAGGTGAATGTCAGCGTGAGACAGGTTGTCAGCCAGATATCTATGTATCCCTCTGTCTCTGCGGAGCCTCGGCCTTCATCCTGAATCCATCCCAGTAGGCAGCGTCTTCTTCTGTCAGCGGCGAGGCCGAGGCGATGAGTTCGCCGAACGACAGCAGCGTGAACGCGGCGGGAGGAGGGAGAGCCTGCGAGGACGACACAAGAAGGACAAGCGGTTTTCTTTTACCCTTTAAAGTCCCGACTCTTATGACTCCTTAAGTTCAGGATTTATTGTTTGTAAGAAGTCTAAAAATAGAACTCATACAGGCTCCATCAGACAGAAGAGTCTGACTAAGAGTTTAAAATCACAAATGACTCATTTCATGAGAGGATTGAATATAAATTAAATATTTGATATTCTTCTTTAATAAATCATTTCAAACTGGTAGAGATGTGGCTGCCAACAGTGAAGAGGGAGCCATGTGGTCTACCAGGACACGGTTTCCACGGCAACTGAGTGTATCAGCAGTGAGCATGTAAGAGCTGTGGGGAAAAATGTGTGTCAGCTTATTGCAGTGTCCTCAAGAGTCACTTTTCTTTCTTTCTTTCTTTCTTTCTTTCTTTCTTTCTTTCTTTCTTTATTTCTTTCTTTCTTTCTTTCTTTCTTTCTTTCTTTCTTTCTTTCTTTCTTTCTTTCTTTCTTTCTTTCTTTCTTTCTTTCTTTCCTTTTCTTTTAAAGTATAAAGTAAGGGGTGGACACATTTCTTGGCATCCCAGGCAGAGATGTGTCAAAAGCTTGCAGCAGAATGAACTGTCCAATTTAGAAAAATGCTCCTATTTATTTGAGTACATTTATTTAGTGGTAAAGATAAGTTAACAAATGGTGGGGCACTATTATTGGTACCTGTAGAAAGGCCTGTAAAATAAGTTCAGCTGGTTCTTCTTTATTCGAAAGCTCAAAGCAGGAGGTTCGTGCTGAGAAACCAGGTCCAGGCCCAGGCAGGAAAAGACGATGTGTTAAAATCCAGACTTGGTTTTATTCAGAACAATGACGTATCAATGAGATTACAACGGTGCGTTGGTTCTGTCCTAAACAGACACATTACTGATGCAACGCATATAATCCACTTCGTTAATAATTGAAATGGTCTGGACACTGTTCTGAACAATATGCACCGAGGGAACCTTAGTCTCCGTTTACATGGCTGTGTGTGAGAGTAAGAACAGATAAGCGGGCCAGTGGCTTATCAGCTGTCAGATCGTCCTGTCTGGTCTGACCCAGCTGGCTCTTATTTATCCAAACCAACTGAGTCACATCTGATATTTCCGTCTCCTGAAACTGGCCCTCTAAAACGGGAGGAAAAATGACTATTTCTCTCCCTCAACAAAAGCCATGTCTTTTGGCCAAGTGAAAATAACACGGTGGAAACTCTGTTGGCTTGTTTCTCTTCTAAAGGCTTTATAAACCTTATGGCACTGCATGGTGTCATGAAGTTTTTTCTAAATCTACGGTGGCCCTGAAGTGCAAAGCACTACAGCAAATTGAAAGCACAATTACAAATGACAAAAGCGTTACAACATTAACAAAACACTAAAACACTACAACCTGTTTTCCTTCATGTTGTTGTGTTTTCCTTAATGTCGTAACGCTTTTGTCATTTGTAATTGTGCTTTCAATTTGCTGTAGCGCTTTGCACTTCAGGGCCACCGTACATCTCACATAAATATCTGGTAGTAAACTGAAAATGTTTCACCATCCGCCTTTTCTATGATAGCTGCATTTCTCTTGACAAAGAGATGAATGTAAAGAATTAACAGCAGGGCGGTCAACACCATGAAAAACATCAAGAACAAATTCCCATGCACAAGATAATGATGCCACCATTATATTTAACCAGGTGTCGTGTGAGGGACAAAAGCAAATGTTCGCCTAAACACAGATGTAACTTTGTCTTTTACTCACACTCCTTTTCTTTCATTTTCTCAAAGATGGTATACTCAGTTGGAAATGTTGTTTTGTCTTTGTCACAAATAAACTAGAGCAGCTGCTCAGTCATACGTGTCCTTACTGCGGAGCCGGCATCGTCTGCTGGTCCGAGTGCAACGGCGACGTGATGGTCAGCGTCCAGCAGACTCTCCTGCAGGAGCACGAGGACAGAGACAGGGTTTGAAATCACCCGCAAGAGTGAGTGAAAATAGCCATCTGTCTCCGTGTGTTAGTTCTGTGATTGACTGTGAAAGACCAGCCTGCCTCTCCTCCATGACTTTTTAATGATAAACAGCAACTGCTGAGTAATGGCTGAATGCTCGTGTCTGTAAAGTGTCAACAACAAACGAGCTGCAAATCCCTCCAGAGCCACGGGTGACATTCTGCCCGTCACAAACCAGAGCGTAGCATTTTAAAATTAAAAACAAATACACACGAAATTGAGCAGATTTCATTTTTACAACCAACAGGCACCAGTTTAAAGAGTGGCAAAGAAAAAAAAAGGACATGTCAAAATAGTTAGTGGTAAATACAAGTCTACTTGGTTTAAGACTATTTCCATTTTGTATTTTCATGTCAATAAGATCAAATCACAATGACAAAAAGACTTTCATTGTACTAAACAGGTGGGGTTTGCTTCCAGGTCAATAAAACTCCTATACCTTTGCTCTATATGCATAAAAATGCTTTTGGGACTTGTATTTATTTGATGGGTTAACTTTAGAATCCCTTCTTGGTGATTTTCGATAAGCAGTCAACCAAACCAATATTAAACTTGGAAAGACAGTCAGATGTTTTCTGAATACAACTTACTTCAAATAGCCACAAATCCTGTGGTTCCTCATCCAGATGCATCTTGGTCTGGCGCAGCACCGTGCCCTGTGTGAACAGCTCGGGCGACAGGTGAAACTCTGCCCTGTGCAGGTTGAAACCCAGACCTGTGCCGATGGCCTTGATGAAGCTCTCCTTCAGGGTCTCGGTGCAAAAACCAAGAGGGAACTTGATTAGTTAACGTGCACGGATAAAGAAAATGTTTCGTTTGTGTGAATAAAGCTGAGAGTGACAGTCTGAGCATGGAGAGCGAGCGTGTCTCTGTGGTTCAAACTCCAGCAGAAGAATCCATGCACACGTGTTAAAAGGCGTGCATACAAACGAGGGGCTTTATGTCTCTGCGTGCGCCCAGCCAAAACCAGCCATGCTCCATGGCCAATAAGCCACAATAACACCATTACAGGACTAATCACTATGGCAACCGTTGAGCTCTGCCATTAGTCAACAGTGTGGTGGTGATATCAGAGCTTGACGTCTCTGAGCCGCCCTCTCATTCTCACAGCATCTTTACTTAGCTCAGCACTTGCTTACAGTGGCCATCTGTGTTCATGTTCATGTCTTTGAAGAAGAAATGTAAGGCAGGAAACAAAGCCGAGGATTGTGAGAAGGACATAACGAGATACTGACAAACGGGAGATGAGAGGAAGGGAGAAAAGTGGAGGTGAAATTTGAATCAAAAGGAGGTCAAGCGTCAATGTGCAAAATGTACAAATTTTTCTCTCTCTCTCTCTCTCTCTCTCTCACACGCACGCACACACCACCGCCTGTGGCGCCCGGCAGCAATGCAGTGTGATGACAGGGTAGTATGGTTGCCATGGTTACCCAGTGGCGGTAGAACGCGGCAAGCTGCTGGCGCTCCGAGCCGGCTGATTGGATGGTGCTCCATTCGTGCGCTGTAAACTGACGAGTCATGATGCGGAAAAACTCCGGGATGGAGTTGCTACCTGCAGGAGACGGAGACACGAGGACGCAGACATGAGGGGAGGAAAACAAAGTGAGCAGGTGGAAAATAATATGCAAAATATTATTTTCCATATTTCCATATGCATGACATGCAAAAGCAAGTCACGCCCTTAATTATCACAATGCATATTTGATTGTGGTGACTGAACACACAAGCTTGAACCTACATTTTAAAATCGCATAGCCTATGAACACTTTTGTTAGACAACAGCGACACCTTGTGGATAACTTGTGAAACTACAAATCTAATCTAGGGCCAGGGAATAAAAAAGTTCAACGCAATCAGTTGTAGAAATGGATTCATTATTGTGACACTGCATTTACAGTTGCATTGAAACACTTAATAAAAACTCTAAAACTCTTTTATTGCTTTTATGTAGCAATAAAACCCACGCGTAAGCCTCAGCCTTCACCTGGCAGCGTGGTCTTCATCACATCTACTCCAACCTGCACCCCCTGCTGTGCAGCAAGCACAGCATAGTCGCCTTGGTGGGAGATGTTGAAACTCCAAGGTGGATCAGAACCAGCAGTGACCTGCATCATTTTCAAATGCATAAAAAAAAGGTTTCTGGTTGAATTGGTGCGTGATGACAGTCAGGTGAAGCTCCAGGTGAAAAAGAAGACGAAGGAGAGCTTAACATACAAATAGTGAACATTGTGATGCTTGTGTATGCAGCACTGGGGATGCCTAGATGGGCTGAATGTGTCAGAAGGGCCAGCAGTGGCCCTTCTGTTTACCTGGAGAGGGGCAGCTAGATATGGTTTCCCTCGAGGGGATCTGCTCAATCTGATCTGTGACCAGGGGATTCCCATCATCTCACAAACAAACTTCCTGAGCAGCAGCCGGCCAGCCTGTGAGCACAAATGGTTAACATTATAACCTGACAGGTGATTCAAGTCGCCGGCTGTTTCTCAATAGCATAAAAAAAAATAACATGGTGAGCTTAATCACTAAATCAATCTGAAGCTGTTAGGATTCCTGTTGCTAAGGAAGTTTTCATCACATCACTGAACTTCGCAGCAACTGCTGCACATCTATGTTTTCTTGGTGTCTATTCAGTCGGAGTGCATTTTACTAAATCGATGACAGCGTGCAAGTTGATCAGTCTACAAGTTATTTTCCGTTCATGCATTCTGACTGGGAAGGCAGCTGCAGAAGGTGGGCAAACACTGCAGACCAAACTCACCATCGCTGACTTAGCGTCCTTAGCGAAGACAAACTGTCCGATCCTGTCCTTCTCTTCTTGCTGGACACACCGAGCCGCAAACAGCCACTCGGACCTGCTCGGCGTCCACGACCCGCAGCGGAAGCCCCAGCGGACAGAGCCCATGCCTGCTCACCTCCGTCCCCCTGACTCATCTCAACTCCTGCAAAACTTCCCGCTGGTCACAAGAAGCTACCTTTAGCATGGCGTCCCAGCACAAACACACTGAACTGTGTTGTATTTAAGGTCTTGGGGTCGCGGAGAGATACAGATGAAGAAATGTTGGGGCTGGTAAACCACAGCAGATGAAAACTAAACCGCCCTTTCTGTTTACGTTGCGTCTTTGATGACGCTACGTTCACCCGGAAGAGCAAAATGGGAGCGGTTCAGGATTGGCCAATACGAGCGTCTCAAACAGCGAGTTGCCTTCATGTGTTCTCAAGAGAGTCGGAAATAAGAAGTAAACTAGTGAGGCGAAGACTATTTGGTTAATTTCTTAGTAAAATCCGATTAATATGACATGAAGTTTACAGAAATAATATGCTCTCAGTCAGTCTAACTTTCTTAATCTGTATGTTTTAGAATCCATCCATCCATCCATCCATCCATCCATCCATCCATCCATCCATCCATCCATCCATCCATCCATCCATCCATCCATCCATCCATCCATCCATCCATCCATCCATCCATCCATCCATCCATCCAGGGGTGCTGGTGCCTCTCCAGCTAACGTTCCGGGTGAGAGGCGGGGTTCACCCTGGACAGGTCGCCAGTCTGTCGCAGGATGTTTTAGTGTGTTGCACCGAAATATAAGTTTTTACTCTAAATTGTGACACATTGATCTAATCTGTATGGTACTCATTAAAACAAAACAAACACCCCCCCCCCCGGAAGTTACAATAAGTAAAGTTAAATAAATTTTAAAAAAGATTATTTAAACAAAAAATAACGATTTGGTGTACTCTCCGTGGATGGTGGACAAGTTGAACCTCAGAAATGCTGGAATCCCACAGACCTGAAAGGCAACTGGAATTATATCTCAGTGGTGTGGTTAGCTTTTCACATATTACAAATAAATAATTACTAATAAACCGGATCTTATTATCTAAGACAGTTCCAGGATATGATTGGTGTTCTCTGTTTTAGACGCATGCATCCATTATTATTATTTAATTTAATTCATTGATTGTCCTGTCAATACAGTAAGACAGCCAATGAATCCTACAAAATATTAATACTATAAATCTTGCAGAAGGCAGTTGCACTCTGAGTTGCTGTAACATTTAGGCATAATGTTTATTATTTTGCTTTTATTTATTTATTTATTTATTTATTTATTTATTTTTTAATTATTATTAATAAAGTGTGGCATATAAAGGTATTCAGTCGATCAAACTAAAAATTAGAAAAACAAAACCTCGCTGCAGTTACAGCTGCAAGATTTCAGGTTGTCTCTAGTAGTTTTGGACGTCAAGAGGCTGAAAGGTTTGTCCGTTTGTCTTTGCCAAGTGGGTCAAGTACTGTCAGCTTGAATGTGTAATTGTTACTGAACTTTAATTTCTAATCTTTGCCACATTTTCTCAGTTACATTTATGTCTGAACTTTAACCATTCCAATGTATTCATATGTTTGATCCATCTCTAAACCAAGCTATTTGTGTAGGGCCTTTTTTTCTGCTGTTTTTTCTTAAGTTTATCTGGAGAGGGGCCTGTATGTTGTGCTAACCTTCTTCCAATCAGCTCTGCCCATTTCCCTGTCCCACCTGAAAGTGAACCATATTTCATGGTGGGCATCATATGTTCAGAGTTGTCTGAGGTTATTTTTGGCAAAATGTGATATTTAGCATTTTGGTAGAAAATGCAAAATGTGTCATTTTGAAGTTCTTTAATCTTGAAAGAAATTCAGACAACAATTGAACACATTAAAATGTGAAAGCTTTTACTAGTAGTATAGGTAATAAAGAGCGGTTTATGCAAATAAGTTTGGTAAAAGTTTCTACATTTGAGATTTTTCCACTCAAAATAATCAGCCACATTATCCACATTCAACACTTTGTTACCACCAGTCTGGTAAGTCATCATTGAATTTCACTGTTCAGACTGAATTTCTTCAGTTAAATACCTTTGTCTTTTTAAAAGCCATCCAAACCCATTACTACTAAAGTATCAAACCTCAGCTGACTCTTCCTGTCTGACTCCCACGTCGACTGCTGAATCCTGTCGGTCTGCCATAACTCTCAGCTCACCTGGCAACGGTGCAGATCAGGATATAAAGGCGCAGCACCCTGCCAGCCTCGCCGTAATATACTCTACGTGTCTGTTTCCACATCAAATCAGAACCTTATGAAGGCAGTAGAAGGAACCTGTCTGGGCAAAGCGTGAAGAAAGAAATACCTATAGATGGTGCATTTTCCTGGCCTCCCTGCTGCGATTTCCTCGCTTAGCTTGCTTCTTTCCAGCTGGTATTTCCTTAACTCCAATTCTCACACACACTCACACAGAGACAGCGTCTAGTGGAACAGCTGGCATCCGTCTCCCGGGAGGTGGAAAACTTCACACAGTCGGTTTGAGTCACAGAGGAAGTCTTCTCGGATGAAAACGGCAATACTTTTGAAACTGAAGCTCCTCTGCTAGACACTTACTAACATTTATTGCTAACATCCACGCACCTTGAGGTCTAAAGATTAATTCTCCCCCTCACTTTTATGTCATCTCTTGATTGCTCTTTCTTTCCTCCATGTCTTTTCATCTCTTCATCTAGTCTTACTTTTGTTTGTCTGCTTGTTTGTCACCTCCTCTCAGTTTCCTCTTGTGTATCTGTGAGGTTTGGCCCCCCTCCTTTGCTCCTAACTGGATTTCCTGCAGTCAAAGCATCTGAAAAGTAAAAGAAAAGCAACTTCACTGTCAGAGAAACAGAGGTTCTTATCAGGGAAGTCCACAAAGAGGGGAGATGTGTTGTTCTCCAAACAGCAGGCGGGGGTTTCCTTGTCTCTTCCAAAGTGATGTATCCAGTGATGTGGTGCAGAAGCACGATCCGTCCTGTGGATACCGACTAAAGCTTGCATAGTTCTGTTCATTATTAACAGGCTGTGTCATTTTGAAGAACGTAAGGATCTTTCCCTGATATTTAAAATGCACAGATTACATTGGCTCAATTTACTGTCTTTAAAAATATTTTACATTTTATTTCTAAAAGACCGTTTTATTCAACTCTTCAGGTTCGAGCACATTTTGTGGTTTCCCTGGTAAAAGTGTGTAAAAAAGCTCTGAATGAGTGATGCTTTTTCACGTAACCGTGAGATCCGGGAGAGATACTGAAGCTCTACAGGATTACGTTTGTTAAGGTGCAACATCAAATATTTCTTCTAGGCTTCGATCTCAGATAATCAGTCGGCATTTTGAGGTTCACTGATTTTTTTTTCCTTCCTTTTTCACCCAAATCATGCACACTGTTCTTTGTATGAACACTGATTAACTTTGATAGCAAATGTTTACAAACATGAAGTTCAATTGAAAATGAATCATTTGGAGGAAAACCTAAACTACTCAAAGAATGATGAGTCCATTGATTCTCCGACTTGCATTTTTTGAAGGGGGAAAATATGAATAAAGACTTATACTGTAGGTGGACATCTCTGAATAAAGCAAAACATAAAGTAAGGAGAGCTTGAGAAAAATTTCAGAAGACATAGTAGAGAATTCTTTTTAAATCACATTTTCTATTCCATCACTGATTAAATGGGTTTTGTGTGCTTTGTTCAGGAATTTTGTTAGCTTCAGACACAAACAACAAAAGTTCATTTGAATACCACTGTGAACACTTTTGGAAATCCGTGCTGTTCAAGGCCAGTAAATGCTTCCTGACAGGAAAAACAGAGCATCACTGGTTAGACTTGGGACTACACAGACATGGATTGTTTTTGCAAATTAGGTATTTTATTTAATTTGACAGCAGCCTGAATTACTCCTACACATCTGCAGCACAGCAAGAGCTCCCTGTTTCCCTGCAACACTGAATCAGAGACAATAATTCATGTTAGTGTTGTTAGACCAAAACAGTCTAATTGCTGGTTCTTGTTGTTTTCTTCTCTGTAGGTCTGAGCAAAAACGCTGCAGCTAATGAACTGAAGAGGCAGAGGTGGGAAGAAGTGGCACAAGGTGTGAGTGTGCTTTGGGGAGGAGGAGATGCGTTCTGCAGGAGAAGTGCATTTAATCTTCAAAGCATAGTTCGATGCGCTTAAGCTTGATTTCTAATCAATCCACGGTTCTGTTATTTTCCGAATTAATTTCTGTTTCATATCTGCCTCGGAGGTGAAGTGATGTTGTGACAGCTGACGGCTGAGCTTCCCTTCTCCTCCCCAATCTCATTCCTGGCAGTGAAGCCCGAGTGCTGTCATTCCTCTCCTGAGCACAAAGCTGCCTCTCCTGGGTTGGGACGTGAACAGCTGCCTGACCTCTGTGGCTTCCCAAAGGATGGAAAGTGTGAGTGGCCAGAGCTGATAGAGCTCAGTGAGCCGAGCGGTGCGGTCTGTGGTGGCTCATGTGGGTGGGAAGATGGAGACCAACATCTGTGAATACGACGTGAGAAACATAAACTAACAGGCAAAATGTTGGCAGAATCACCGCATGTTAATTTTACTGTGCAACTATTAATAAACCATTCCACATGGCAGCCACAAATTGAATTTAGTTTTAAAACATAAAGTATCACATATCTGTTAAGCACGACTGGAAACGACGTGTTTTTCACTACATGTGTCGCCTAGAGACGCTTTATTGTGCGTTTATCTTCGCAAAGCAGCTCAAGCTTAGTCAGAGTGGATGAAACCTCTCTGAGAGTGGAGGCTTTAAAGGTCTTGCTGCAGATTTTGAATTGGACTTAATAACAGACTTTGACCCATTCTGAGGCCTTATGTAAACCATTAAATTATAGCCTGGTCTGAATTTGAAACAACTCTGTTAACTAGGTTTAATTTATTAGGTTTTCTTCTACTTTACATCCCCTTATATACTGCCTAGTGCTGGTCTGTAAAATCCCAATGTAAAGTATATGGTTTATCATTTAACATAAGGAAATACTTTTAAAAAATCCAGGGAATTAAATACCTTTCTGAAAAATATTTAAACAAACAAAAGAATCCAGTATGTCTTTGCCTTGCACCCCGTATTACCACTACCCACGTTAACTCTTTCAGCTGGTGTTGACATTCAAGAACAACGTTTATGATAAGTAGCAGAATTAATTAATGTCCCCATCGGCAAATGTTTTACCCGTCAGAATGGTCATGTGTTTCACAAGGTGGAAATTATCATCACAATGTGTTAAACAAGAATTAAATAGAGTTTGACTTTGACATGTTGCTGTTGTGTAGATAGATGCTTCTAGATCAATTCCAAATCACGACTCATGTATTGTGTTTGAAAATGTTAAAATTGAATTAGATATACCGAAAAAAAAAAAAAAAAAATTAAAATTTCTTGTGCTTTTTGCTTATTACTTACACATTTGACATAACACAAAACAACAAGCAAAAAACTTGCAATTGCAGATGTTTTCCCTGGAAGTATTTCAGAAAAATCACTTGACAAAACATAAAACCAGAACCACTTTATCCAGCGCATCACTGCTTGCTTTATAGCAGCATTGGATCAAATCATGAAAGAGTAGTTTAGTTTTTGATCCAGGGTTTATTCCATTTTCTGTAATATAAAAGTTTCATATTCAAAAGTTTCCTGTTCAGATCTCAGTGGACATAAAATGTGCTGAAAATCCTCTGTGTTGATACAGAAACAGTCCCAAAGAGCCAGAGGCCTGCAACAACTCAACCAACTTTTAGTTCCTTTTCCAGAAGAAAAGCTGATTCTGGGTGAAACCGCCACATGCCGGCCTGTTAAAAACATTACAGTATGTCTATTTTTTCTGGTTTAGTATTACCTTAACTTTTGTAATCTCTACCATCAAAAAGAAACAAAAACAAGTTTCTTAGAGAGCTACTGAGAATATTCCTGACAGACTGAGATGCCCCAAGGTCCTTCTGCAATAAGCTGCTGCTGCTGATAACTGCTGAAAGGTTGTACAGATCAGAATTGCTATTGCAAGGTTTGACTTTCCTACATCTTTTTGAGGCATTTCAGAAATCCCTTACATTTTAAAATAACCCTGTACTTTGCCTATTAATAAATTGATCTACATTCTTTTTTTTTATGAATATCTCAGACATACTTCTGTTTTCTTTATTAAAATCACCCAGTATTGTCCTTCATGAAAGAATATGAGAAAAGTGCAGTAAAAATGCTAAACATATTCTTTCTTTAAAGCAACTTTTGAGATAAATAGTTCTTAGAATTAGGGAGACATTTTTTACTAACTGTAAACCAACCACAAATTTCTATCGCTTTCTCTTCATGATGATAGTTTTTCTATTTTGTTTTGAGCACACACAGAAAATCAAGTAATAATGAATGTTTATAAGTTATTTTCAAGTGTTGTCATATCAAATGCGTGTCATTTACGTCTCTCTCATTATTGTGGGTTGCTGTATATTATGATTTCATATCATATAGTCTTGAAGTCTAATTAAACATTTTAACATTGAATTGAGCTAAAAAAATAATAATAATTAAATAAAAAAATTTTCACAACATTAACAATTTACCCAAATAATCTATTCCTGCTTAACTTAACTTGGAACACAAGATCAGATGATTTCTTATGAGACTCAAGTCACCAACCTCGAGTCGAAGTCAAGTTTTGAGTTCAAGTCACAGACGACGCCCAGACAGTGTTCAGATCTCTGCTTTGTCTTGATGACTTCTGTTGCTCTGAGGTTTTATTCAGCTTTCAAAATGCAATACAATAACTTCATACAACTTCTCTCAATGGAAAACATCTAAACTATCTCTTTAAAGAAACACAAACAATTCATGTTTCAATTACTGGTGCAGAAAAGATGCTTCAATAAGTCCTTCTCTCATGAGGGGAATGTTTTGTTTTGCCTCCACATTATGGTTCAGATTTTATTATGAATAACATGGCACCATGAAACCTGTCAGGGGATCAAACCGGCGGAACAGTTGGTCAAGGCTGGTTTGTGGCAGGAAACAATTAGCAGCTTCCATGCAAGCAAGTAAACAGGGCAAGATGGCTGTTCCGTTGAGAGAATAGTGACAGGGTAAACAACTATCTCAATTTTATCTAGCATTTGCATTAAAGCACTGGGAAGATTTTGAGTTTCTTTTTTTTTAGCAGCTTAAGACGGCACCAATGAACTCTAGAATGTTTCCTTCCTACAAACTGGTTAATGCGCTGATACTAGAGAATAATGCAAGATATCTGCCTGAACGTGAGTTAAATGTAAATGAATCTAGCACACTACTAGCACACTGTGGCACACCTGCTGTGTACCAAGTGAGCACAATGTGCAAACTCTTTATTTGGTGGTTTGGAGAGCTCACACTCTAGACGTTTCCCTTAGTTTTTAGTGTTCATGTCGTGCGAGGATTTTCCTGTACATCAGGAAAGTCCTGATGTACAGGATGTAATATACAATTTTAGTTGTATATTATTTGTACTTGTCAAAGAAAAAAAAAATTGTTGTGATGATGCAACTAATACCTAATCAGGAGTAATTATCCAGAAACAAATGTGGGTTTGTTTATTTTTTTTGCTAATTAATTTCTAATTAGTTACACTTGAATTAACACTGATTTCAAACAAACATTTTAGTCACAGTTTTTGGATGTAATTAAATGAAAAACAATTTGCTTATTTGATTAACTCCTCGCTCAGTCAGAAAACAACGCTGCGCTAATTCAGCCTTGTAGTGTTCATCCGTCGTCATCTGATGTCGTGTCTAATTGACTGTAGGTATGGAAGCGCCACGCTTCTCAGTGGTCTGAGAAGCGTGTATCAAGAACACAGCAGATGCTGGCGTGTGCATCTGCAACAAAAATTTAACACACCTGCAAATATGGGTGTGCGTGGAGAGAGCGTTGGAATTTAATTTTCCCTTCTGTCATGAGAGATGGCTGGGAAGAAAAGAGCAGGCGGGGTGGATATGACAGGTGTGGGTCTGTGGATGAGAAATCGGGGTTTGAGATCTGCTCCCCAGAGACAGGGATGCAAAAATGGAGAAATTAGATATGACAGGAGGAGGGGGAGTAAAGAGAATGATTAGAGGAATTGAGGGTGAAAACAGTGGAGAAATGAGGGGAAGAAAAGGGAGGCCGGGGGGGCTGAGCAGAAATGGGGGATGAAATGCAAAGATGAGACAGAGATGAGATAAACCAGGCTAATAAAACATAAAAGGTGAAAAGGGTGTTTTAACTCTGCAGGGGCGGTAAAAAGGTTGATCCAAGGTGTTTGTGAATGTGTGCTGTGTGCATTTGCACATGAAGGCGTAAGGTTAAAAGGGTGGAGGGGCGTCCTCAAAATGGTTATTTTCCTTCATCCTCGGGTAAATGGGAAATTCTTGTCAGTAATAACCCTGTATTGGGAGTGTAATGTGTGTGTGAGAGAGAGTGTGTATTTGTGTTGGTGTAATATAGATGGGAGATGTTTGTCAGTGATGGTTTTGCATTAGGAGTGTTTGGTCCCCAGAGGTTGAAAACGGAGCCTAAATGACAAACTCTCAGCAGGAAATTTTCAGTAGTGCAGAAGGGATGACATCAGAGACTTTGTCGCGTCAGACTTTTTATGCACTATATTGCCAAAAAGTATTGAATCACCCATACAAATCATTGAATCCAGGCATTCCAACCACTTCCATGAGTGTATAAAATCTATCACCTAGCAAAGCAGAATACTCCAACAAGCACGGTGGACCTCAGTGGATTTCACAGCATAACGTGCAATAACGCATTGATTTGAGTCATTTTCTCACAACTAAAAATATTACAGTCAGCTGTTAGTGGCAATACGTCATCCTGGATGTAACCAATGTATCTGAGAAAGGTAAATTCCCGGTGAGGTTCAAAGTGCCCAAATATTGTCACACATCTCCAAACCTAAAGTCATTATTTGCTTCACTCATGTGCATGAAGAGTTTTATGGAATAGTCTCAAATAGGTGAGCAGCGTACAAACCTTATATCACCAAGTGAAGTGCAAAACATTGCGTGATGTCGTGTAAAGCTCGCTGTCATTGTACTGTAGAGCAGAGGGGATATCCCATTGCCTTTTACTCTTATTTAGAAACGAAACAGTTGACCAAAAATGTTATACACAGACAACCACAATTAAAACAAACACACAAAATATGATGGTATACGCTGGTGCTACAAACCAATGCTTCAAACTGAGCAAAACTGCTGCAAAGCCATGAAACCATTTAAAAATAAAATAATTTTAAAAGCTGTCCTAAAATAAATTAGTGACTAAGTGACACCTTTAGCAATAAACCTCAAGTTTGGGTTAGTTTGCAGTCTTACATTCGGTGCACAAATGAGCTCAGTGGTCAAGTCTAGCTTCATTCACTTGAGACCACTGACAAAGCCAAAACGTCTTCCTTTGGTTGCACCACTTTGAGATCTTAAACCATGCTTTTTGTTACAATGTGTTTGAACTATTGCAACGTGTTTCACATTGTTCTCAGTCAGAAGTCACTTTTACCTCTCGAGTTGGTTTTGAAGGCTGCAACCGGTGCTAAGAGGAGAGGGTTCATTCTCTTCACTGACTTCTAATTTATTTGAGGTCCATGTGAAGTCATGTGTTCTCTGGAGTGGTGAAGTATGCCTCTCATTAGCAGTGATGAAGAGAACAACACTTGCCCCATAGCTTTGTGTTAAGTTATGTTTTGAGGTTGTCTTCCAGGAGTTGGTTTTGTAACTCCCAATGTTTCGGTGTAACAGAAGTAGAGTTCTGACCTGACAGAGCAGATTTGGAATAATTTGGAGCAGAAATTGTGTGCAAGGTTTTTATTTCCAACATCAGTGTTTGACCTCACTGGAGAAATTACACACTTCTAGATCTAGACATTGCCTTCTCAAAAGAGTCGAAGGTGTTGTAGCAGTGAAGGGCAAGGCATCACTATTACTATTACTTTTTGTTTCATCAGATCATTTCATTATTGTTTGTTTTCTTATATCTGTCACCTTTAGTGTATTTACTGTGCAAACTCATTGTTCGTGTTTTGGATGGGTTTAATACGATCAGTATTTATTTCAGTTTTCCATTCAGGTTTCGTTGTCTTCGTTTCTGTTTGTTTTTTTTTTTCTCTACACCACAGCCTTCCTTTCTGCTCCCTTTTCCAGCTGTGTATCAAATCCTCATTTATCCCTCCCTACTGTGTCCCAGATGCATTTAGCTGCTCCTTTATTCTCCACTGGTTCCTTCCATTGTACTCAGATTTTTCTCCATGTCATCCTGTTAACCTGCAGCTTCTATTTTTTGTTGTTGTTGTTAAAAGTCATGAGATCCATGACAATTCTGCTTTTGTGTCAGACAGTGTCTGCTTTTCCCATCAACAAAATTGGACACAGGGTTTGTTTTATTGTTTTTTTTTTTAATACAATGGTTTACCTTCAGATGATGAGGTGAAAGCACGGCAGCAGCTAAGGATTTTAGCATTCCTTCCCTTATAAACGGCAACAAGTGCCAAAACTATTATTTCCAAAGTATTCAAAATACTTTTCAGATACTTCCTGCTAGTTAACCTTCTGAATTTTTTCATAGCCTGTTAAATGCTGCACATGTGTAGAGTTATAAAACTATGAATTTGCAAAGAATTGTAGGAATCCAACTGTAGAACATCAAGTAGATGAAGACTGGAAGAAATAGCTTGAAGAAAACCTTGGAAAAACATACAAAGTCAAAGCAACGAAGTTAATATAATTTTAAAGCTTGTCCTTCCTTTATGTCAAGTGTTGCAGTATTATATCTCAATCTTCAGCTACACTTGACAGTGAATATTCCATTTGGAAGCATCTATAAGTCTTGATATCACAATATGCTTGATAACATGAAAATCCTTTTAACCAACATCTGGCCTGAAAGAGCATGTGATCACAACAGAATATGAGTTTCTGTCAGACAGGTTTTAGTTTATTTTGTGCCTATTTTGAGTAAAACTGGAGTGTTTGAGATTGTGTGAAACTATTTGGAAAAGTTTTAAAAATGTCCAGATGAGACGTCCTCTTTTGGACGGCCATGCAGGTATTTTACAAATAAAAATCTGAAAAGTGCGGTGCACGTTTGCATTTTGTGCCCCTGGAGCAATTCTTTGTCAAACCATCATTCAAGCAGCTACATTTGCAAATCTTTTAGGGTGGGTATTTTCCAAGTTTGCTGTTTTAGACACAAAATTTTCAACTCTTTGCTTTCAAGTCTTTGCTTCAGACCATTTCAAGCTGAAGTCATATTGGATTGAGATTATACATGAACAACTATTTTCAGGTCTTGACACAAATTCTCAGTTGGTTTTAAGTGCAGACTTTCCTTTATAATTGAAAAGTTTTGATCCAAACACTCCAAAAGAGTTCTAGCTTTAGGGATGCTGTGCTACTGAGAGGTAAATCCTCACCCTTACTGCTCTGCATTTAGCACTATCCAGTTTCCGTATCAATGCTGAAAAACCCCCAAAACATTTTAGTAATAATCGAACTAAAAAAGAATTGTAGAGTCCTCTGGTAAAGCCTCACAAGGTTACAATCACCTCTCTGCGCTCTGCTGTACAAGAGTTGATCTCCTGCTGTCAAAAATAATTTTTTTTATTGCACAGAATGCAATTTTCTTCTCAAAGAAGATCATAATTAACATATTGCACACTTTAAAAAGATGGATGAAATTTAGTTTTAGTTTTTCGCTGTGTGTTGTGGCTTACAAAAAAACCCCATTTAACTCTTAAATTTAGCATGAAAGATTTTCTTTGGTGCACTGTGGGTCTTTTTTTTCCACTGTTCAAAACTGGTCTTTCAAACCATCTTAAATTCTGCATTTTTATTATCTAATAAGCTTCCTACAGATTTATTATCTCAAATCTATTCTCAACGAGCAGTTAAATGAGTAAAGCCTTAAATGGTCACACAAACGTTACCTTATTACTTGCTTTTTGTGGTTGTAAAAAACGCTGCAAGGACCCTGGAGGTGAGATTTGTGATCTTTACGGATTATGAACAGCTTTCCAGTCTAACAGACCAAATACTAGAACCAACAAATATCAGCTGCAGCGCACTTTGTAATCCAAAAAACCAAAACTATTTGTTTTGAAGGGATGAGTTGAAAAGTTATCGAAAAAGCACTAATGTTTCATGGAAGGCTAATTGGGAATTAGTAATTTAGAAATGCCGTTGACTATTTGCAAGTTTTGTTTTTAAATGAACAAACATGACAAAACTTTGTCAGGTTTTATTGCTTTGAGCTCTGTAAAGGTTTTGCCCCCTCCTGTTTATGTAGGTCATTAGTACACTATGAATATTGTCTAACTAAATCAAAGTAAAGATGTGAGATCAATGACAAAAATTACAGAAAGACCTCAGATTTGGAATTGATGTTTTACTATAAAAGTAAAGAAAACATGTAGAAAGACATTGAGAAACAAAAGATAAAATGTTGAACCCAGAATATTGCCGTCTACTTGCCACCCCCCACAACAATGTCATAAAATAATAACTGCTTTTGCATATGTTGAAACCATGGCACAGCTTTTCCATTTTTCATGCAAAGTTTGCTCATCCTGTGGTTGAACTCGGGCATAAGCTGCTTTATTTAGCAGTTTGAAGCTTCAGATTTGTTTATCTTACTGAGAAAGGTTGCAGGAATGTCAAGTGAAGCAAATACCAATCTGATTTGTTGGAAATGTGTGATTGCAATTCCTTTCTTAATCACATTCCTATGGTTAAAAAAAGTTACCTTCTCCTGGCAACTTCCAGCCCCCCCAAATGGACAATGTGTGCACTGTACATCATGGTTGGTGAAAAACAAAATAAAAATATCAGATGAATAATTTCAGAGCTGACTTATGCATATGAGGGTTAGAGTTGTTTTGCATGTCGCCATCCACCAACACTGCTCTCCTGGTAAAGATATGCACTGAAGTTATTAAGTTGCTGATATGAAGACTTTGCAACCTCAAGATGTCACCCTTTGCTACAGTTCTCCTCTACATGTGTAGATATCTTTAGCATTCTTCATACTGTTTGATGCTACATCATACAGAATATGGGTCTTCATTAAACTTTGTCTCAATTTTGAAGTTATTTTCTAATTGCCATTTCTTAATTTTTTAGAAAATGATCTGCCTTAATCCAATGTTACATATTTTGTGTTTCCCATTTTATACTGTATTTATAAGTAGTGGAAATATTCTACTTGTGGTCAGAGATTAGTAATTAAAGTTAGTAGGTCAACTTAAAAAGGTGAATTATAATCTTTTTTGATGGTACAACTTTATTTTCTAAAAAGTGTTTGGTTTGTCATTAATTATAACTCCAACTGAATGGATTTCTAAACTGATCAATTTAAAGATTGGACTTTTGGTTCATTTTTATTTGTGTGAAAACTGAACCAAACAGCTTCACAAACCTCATATCAGTTGGTGACCTTTGTCTCATTATTAGGCAGTGAATGTATTGCTTATAATAAACCACTTTTCATTTTCCAAAAGGAATACAAAAAGTAGTTTGTTTTTGTAGAATGAGTAGAAAAATTAGAGGAAGAGAAAGATAGAAAAATGCTCAAAGGGGGAGCACTGGTATAAAAAAAAAAAATTCTCCCAATTACACCATCAGACTGTAAAATGAACACAATCTCTGTAATACAATCTCTGCCATGCTGTATTACAGCGGCAATGCAAATCCATTCCTGGACACATTGTCGTTCGCCAAAAGCTCATTAGATATCACTGCAATATGTAATTTGTTTTGTCTCCAGGGCCAGCAGTTAAAGTACGAAAGCCAAGACAAAATCCCATATATTATGCAACAGTTTTAAAAAAAAAAGAGAAAAAACTGGACTGGTTGATGTAAAAAACCCTGTTTAATTTGAAATAACATTGGATTTCGATCTGCAGCGGGACTCACACCTGGTGAGAAGAGACAACAAAATGGACCAAAGTTGATTTGAAATGCCCCGAAAATATTACACTCTTGAAAACGTCGCGCTGCGTTGTCCTCCTAACAGTCCAAACCCATGGTCTCTGGAAACCCACTTCTCACACTCTCCCACAAAATTATAATGACTCAAATCATTTCTGCTCATGAACAGAAAGACTTTAAATGAGAGGTTTAAAAGCTTTTTTTTTTTTTCATATAGAAAAAAGATGAGAATAACATTTCTTTTCGACTGATCACTTTAAGCTGACCCTGTGAATGCGACAATGTAAATGTGCACATTGTGTAGGTGTGTGTGTGTGTGTGTGTGTGTGTGTGTGTGTGTGTGTGTGTGTGTGTGTGTGTGTGTGTGTGTGTGTGTGTCCATGTGAGTGCCGGATGGACATTCGGAGTGGATCAGGACACACGATGACTATAGCGTCATGATGTTCTCAAGTTATCAAAAGAAACAGCCATGTAACAGAATGTGTGTCATGGCCTCTGACAATCAGTGATCAATGTTTACTATAGCTCTCTATTGTCATATAGATATATTTATATGCATCATATATATTTATATATAAGTAAGTAGATTTATTAAAAAAAGGAGTTTTTACTTAATTACAAGTTGTGGCATTTTTCTTTTTATATTCATTATTGCAATGATTTGTTATCTAAGATGCTTTAAAAAAAAAAAAAAGACAGGTGAGCTCTGATTTGCTACGCAGTTATTTACAACTGTTTTAAAAAGCAAGCTTTCTGGTACCTCTGCACCAGCCACTGAAAAATCAGAGGGCGTAGAACAACAACCGAAGTGCCCATTAGGGCTCCAGCTAAATTGTGAAATGTACCTGTAAGCCTTTAAAATCAATCAGGTGCACGAGGTCAGCATAGACCGGTGGTTTTCAACTTGATTGTGGCCAGCAGAAACAATTGGTGGTGACTGCGTTGTGGGAAGAAATATTTCAATTTGCCTAAAGCAGTGCCTTGAAAAGGATTCATCCTCCTTGAAGTTTTTCACGTTGTGGCACTTTTTAACCCAAAGAAACGGTTTCAAAAGGGACAGTTTATTTGGACTTTTACGTGACAGACCAACACAAAGTAACACGTAATCATGAAGCTGAAGTTAAAGGATAGATTTTCAACAAATAAAACACTGGAAAGTGTAAGGTGCATTTGTAAGGTAAGGTAAGGTCGTTTTTTTTGTATAGCACATTTTCAGCAATAAGACAATTCAAAGTGCCTTATATGAAATAACTTGTATTGATCCATTTCACTCTGCTACCCCTAATTACAATCCAGTGGTAGCAGTTACCTGTAAAAGGGATTTAATTAGTATGTACGGAGAGAAAAGAACAGAGAAGAAGCCGGAAAAAAAAGCCATGTTAACTCTGGAGGAGCTGCAGTTTCATAGCTCAGGTGGGAGACTGTTAGTCATACTCTCCACAGGGCAAGAAAAAAACATATTTTTGAAAGGAAGTAAGACAAAAAGTCTTACTTCTTGTCTACGTTTGCCACAAGCCATACAGGGAGCACAGAAAATGTGGAAGAAAGATTTAAAAACTAGACGTTTTAATGTTGCACACTACCCTGAAACAAGATGGTAACGTCGGGATGCTTTTCCAGTAGAAAGTGACTGCTGGTCAAAGTTGATGGGAAGACAAATAGAGGTAATTACAGAGCAATTGAGGAAGAAAGTCCTAACACTTGTATGGGAGTTCAAATACATGCCGCGCTTTTCCGATTTATATTCAAAAGAAGATATAAGATGAAGTTGCATTTTCTTCTCACCTCATAATTTTGCTTTACCTTGTGTAAGTCCGTTATCTGCAAAGTTCTTACAAATTACATTGAACTTTGAGATTGTACTATAATAAAATATGGAAAAGATCAAAGAGAATGAATATTTCTGAAAGGCACTGTAGCTCACCGTTTTAGCAGCATCTGAGTTCTACGTTGTACTTCTGTTTAAACCCATGTTCCACGCAGCCTTCATCAATTTCTTTTTGCAAAGTTCTCTGACTTCCCAGTGGTTCGGATGAGAAGCACTTTGAGCCATTAAAGATCTCCCCGTATGTTTGTTGTCATCTCTTGAGTTCAAACTTTACCATTGTGGCCAAACAAAAATTAATATTCATCTGTCTGCTTAGTGGTTTTACTAATATAATGTTACTGCTGATGGACACAAAAAAATGTTATTAATTAATATATTTTTCTTTTACAAACTTCTGTGTATTCCTTAGCAAAGAGTAGCCACACATTTCGAGGTTATTTCAGTACTGCAGTGGTTGATCACCCAGCTGACTTAGAGCAAAAAGATTATTCTGTATGTACGTTAAAAAAGGCTTTTTTTCATTTCGTATGAAGAGTCTGTGGCAAAGGAGCAGGTTTGCACAGTCTGACCGTTCAAGCTTACAGTTTTCTGGTCTCCTAATAGTTATAATATCTGGCACGCAGTCTTTGCAGGCAAGTAAAGATGACGACCGTGATGATGATCATGAAAATACTATTTGCAGGGAATAACTAAGGCCTTTTTCCAGGGTGTGGCTTGAGAGCCATTAATATCCAAAGAGAGTAGGAACGGGCGTGTTTTAGGTGTCTTAGAAAGATTCAATCATCTTTATTGCCGCCATCATCATGATCTGATTGGATTTGTGGTTTTTGTAATCTGTGCTGGCTTTCACGTTGGCTTGAAATGATCACAATATCGTCCTTTCCAAAAACTGAAAACAAAAACAACAAGAAGAAAAAAAATATCTTAATGCTGTAGGTAACTGCGAAGTCTTGGTTGTTTTCTTTCTTTTTCTGGACCTCTCACTTCACAGTTTTAGTTCATTTGTCTTTTGTAAATTGAGCCAGTGGCAGCAGGAAGGTGAAATGATTTCGCAGAGTTCGTTCTTGTGTCTTCAAGTGTTTAAAAATGTCTCTGTTTCTGAGTATTTTTGTTCAGTTTTCTGTCGCTATAATGAGTGTGGGGGTGTGTGTGTGTGTGTGTGTGTGTGTGTGTGTGTGTGTGTGTGGATATGCTGCAAGCATTTGTGTGTGTGTGTGTGTGTTGATTTCAGAGTCTTCATGTTTATGTGTGGTTAAGGCACGGCAGGTGTTTTTGGTTTTCAGGGCAGTCCGGAGGAGACCACTGCAAGGCCGGGGTGTCGGAGGGAGGCGTGACCAGCATGCACGGCTTTGGGGCAGTCTGGAGTCAGGACGCGGCCATTCTCCCCCACGCTTCCCGTGATGGACAGTCGGGCCTTATTCCGCATGGCTTCAGAGAAAGAGAGCTGTGTGAGAAGAGATGGAGAGGACATAGGAAGGAGGTGGAGACAGCAGAGGTGATTTGTTTTGTTTTGTTTTTTAAAAACTCATCACAGAAACATAGGAATCATCTGATAAATGCAATCCATTCACTGAACACATGGACATTTCTGCTGACCAACATGCCCAGACCACTTATACATGCATGTGCCTGTGCACACAACATATAAATATACACCGACTTTATCACCGTCACACAAATAGAGCAACATATACAGCGTCCTCCACATTTATTGGCACATCTGGAAAAAATCTGTTAGAGGTCTTCACATTATATTTATAAAAAGCTAAATGCACATAAAACTTTTAATCTCCACCTATGTGGAGTTACAATAAGCATGAATCTTTTTTCAGCCACATTTTAAACTTTGCCACAGGTACTGTATTTCCTGAAGATTATACAAATCTGTCATACCTGAATAGCACATCATTCTTTCTTTCCAACTTTTAACAATGACAAAATTATTTTACTTAAAACTAGTTATTTTTCTTATTTCTTTTTTTATTTTCTTTTGCATTTTTTTTTTCAGCTGCTTTGGTAAATACCTCAAATCATCTTCGACTTCCGCAAAACAGTAAGTGCACTTCTGAAAACAATTTGTACAAAAAGCAAAACACCGTGGATCATCAGCAAAAGCCCGTCTATTTCTCAAAATCCTTAGTTTATCTCTCAAAAATAAATATCTGACGAGTCCTTGTGTCAATGTGTACAGATAAGACAGTCGATTGCTTGGTCAACTCAGGATTCACCCTGGAGCAATTTATCAATTCAGGACAGATTTGCGAAAAGAAAAGGAAATGTATAGCAACATGAAAGACTTCTATGCCGAACTTGTGCTTAAATGTTGTGGAAAATTCAACAGAGACTCATTTTGATCTTCGGAGCATAAGCAATTGAAAATATAGGAAAAAATGAAGAATCATTTACTGTCACTTGAATAGATACAGCAAACTTGAGAAACAGCTTTTGTCCATGTGAACAAGTGACAGGATGATTTGAAGAATGAACAAGTAGTTTTGAGAATTTCACTTCTGCTCTGAGAAATGTACCAAAGCAACTGAGAAAAACTATGATGTGCATCAAAAGAATCTGGGTTTTTTTTACGTCTTTTTCTGGCGTTCCAGTAAATCTGGAGGACAATGTGCTGCAATAGATAAAAAAAAACAACAAAAAAAAAACACAAAAAACAACATGATTACTTTTACTTTTCTACATCATTTTTTTTTTTACCAAAAGGATATGCAAAAATACTGTTTATTTTTTTACGTTATCATTGAGTGAGATTGCCTGAATTTGATTTAGCTTTTTAATTATTTATTTAGTTTTTTTTTTTTTTTTTTTATCAAATTGTAAAATTGGCATCAGAACAATGCAACTATGAGCTTTGGGAAACAATTTTAAAATAGTTTTTATTACTAAAGCAGATAATTAGTAGATTTGTTTTTAGGTTGTTGGTTGGAGAAAATGATTTGGTTAAAATCATTAACCAAATGTTTTGAGTAAAGGTTTACTGGCTGAAACTCTGTCTTCCAATGGTCAGGGAGAGCATCTATTCAAGTATGCATCAAAAGAAATGCACACTTAGCTGTTCAGCTAGATTGTTTTTTATTAATATTGCAAAATTGCAGTACGGAGATGCTTGGAGAGACTTTATTCATACTGCTCAAAAGCTCTGCCAGTAAATTTTGTTTAGCTATTAAAAAATAATTTTACCACTCTAAAGGGAACAAAATGCATTTGCATGCAAAATAATTCAACTTTGCTCTATGGTTGAATGTTGCACATGGCCTATATGTAATTTTAAATGCCTAACCTAAAACTGGGGCTAATGCAGTCTAAACAGCACATTCATGTCTCCATCTCCATATGCTGTGTAATCATATTGTGCAGTTTTCTTTTAACAAATGCCAAAGCAGGCAACAGTCAACAAACAATAGGTAGACAAGATTCGGGAAGTAGACATCTGCATTTAGGGGTGACATGCATTTCTGGATTGAGGCTTCTGTAGTCTGTGAGACTCAGGTGTGGATTTTAAAGGATAGAATTGGGAAGGTGAGGACCTCGGAAAGACAAAAGGAAAATGTGAAGGAGTGTTTTTAGTTTTTCTTTTATATCTTAAGATTTATAGAAAGGGAGTGACTGTTGTGGTCAGATGTGGTTAACACTTCACGCAAACAGGCAACCAAGTGATGCAACAGCTGTGGCTGCCGCCTGAAAATTAAACCTCATGTTTCTGAGAGCCACAACTCCTTGTTTACAGATTTTTGATTCAAACCTTACAGGATAATTTATTTACACTTATAGAAAACAAAATGTTATGTGTGTCTTAGTCCAGATGGCAAGATTTTTAGAAAACATTTCAATCACAGCTTTTGATTATTGTCTCCCAGTTTATATTTAGCGGACAAAACGCCAATCCTGAAACTGACAATTACTGACAATTACTATACCTCGAGTCCTTTCTTTAATCATCAATACTTTATTTTGGGCATAGACTGAGCCAGTTTAGTTGGAGGTGAAATACATCTTGTTTTACGTCTGAATGGTTTGTTATGCAGGCCAATAGAGCTGCGCTCAGCATATTCTTTCACCTACCCCCACAGTAATTGCTCAGTGCTATCAGTAAACATGAGTCATGGTTTTGCAACATCACTGAGTGGCTGTTCTATATGAAGTGTTTGCTCATCAATTATCCCTCTCTATTGATGCAAAGTAAGTAAGTGGGCTGTTTTAAAGTTGCCAGGACTGGAATAAGTCAAACAGGGCAGTTCGGATCATCGCCAGCAGGGCTGCGCAACTCCAGTTTGAGGATGAGACAGTGAATACGCAATGCATGAGTGAAAACGCTGTGAGCTAATAGCAATCAGAGTTCTTATGGAACTTACTATGCCCTCATTTATCTTTGGTTTATTGAACTGAAAATGCAATATACTTCTAGCTCTGCCTTTTACATCCTGAAGGAACATTTGTTTGCAAAACGTATGAACACAACACCTAATTCAATCACAAATGTCACTATTTTGATCGGATTGATGAATGAGAACAAAGTGAAAATAGCAATGTGCTGCAAATAAATTACTAAATATGTAGGTTGTCAAAGAATAGTACGCAAAGATAAATCAAAAGCAAATAGTGTTGCAGTCCTATTTCTTTTTTTATCTCTAATACTTCATATAGCATATTTTAGAGCCATAAAAAACTATTAACTATTAAAAGCACAAATAATAAATAGATTTTAATCGGCCATTTCAAATTAACTCAGGTATTTTAAAGGCACTTAAAATACCTGAAAAAATCGTACGTATCTATACCTATACCGTAATCGAGATGTCTGATCTATAGTTGTACATAGGATATGGACTAATTTCCTGATTAACAATCATGTACGTGTCTTTTCATGTGTGTATTTAGACGTCTGGTTTCAACTGTGACTACTTTAGACCTGAATATAGTTGAAAAGTTGCTAAAATTAGAATGCATACCCTTTAGGAGCTTTTACTTGACATTCTTCATTAGATGCCAGTCACATTATCAGGTCACCTAAACATGGTCTCGTCAGAAACAAATTCATGATAATTGCTGTCCACACAGAAGCTAATTAATTTGTAGCCAGAAGCAGTTACAAATTTTAATGAGGAGAACCTTGGCAACAAGGTTGTGCTCCCAGGTTGGTAAGACACAAAAATAAACGAACTTTTTTACCGTTTGACAACAAAAATAGATAATTACTGCCAATATTTCCACATTTATTGTTGCTAGAACGATAATATTTAGGTAAAAATATAAACTGCAATGTTTAATTTAGAAACTGTCTACACCTGTCTTTGCCATCTTGTCCTTTGTTGATGTGACATCACAAGAGATCATAAATCTAACTCGTAATAAGTAACGAGTTGTGTTTTTAAAGAAAATACATGGATGAATTAAAAAAATTGATTAATTAGAAGTTTCATCATGCAGTCACTGGAGTTGTGCATCCTTGATTCATCCCAATATTATTATAAATGTACTAAAGTAACAATGCAGGTGCCTCATCTGTTTATTAGCCAAGAGCTTCACCATCACTGTCATTCTCCTCATCATCATCATCATCATCATCCTCATCAACTGCAGCCAAAGACAATGGAGCCAAGTTTTGGTGACACAAACCTAACTTCAATCACAAAAGAAGCACAAACCATATTAAAAGCCAAAATAAATAAATAATCCATGAAAATGTTGGGATACTAAAGTCAAGAAAAAAAAAAAGAACAAACAAAAACAAAAACAAAAGTAAAACAGCCAAAACACAAAAATGGTACATTGGTTCCACAATGCTTGACCACATCCTCATCACATCAAGAACGTGGCGCGACAGCCTCCACAAAACAAACTCTACAGCACTACCACCATGATCAACACCACCATAACCCCACCTATGTATGGCAGCCTCTAAATCCTACCCCTATATCTTGACCCCCTCGGAGCCGTACACGTTGTACCCCTCCCTATAAGTGGCTAGATTCTGGGTGCTGGGGGAGGGGCTGGGGCAGTGGGGGGGGCTAAGGTCCACCTTCATGCGCTTGGCTTCGGCCCGTGACTTGTAGCAGAACTCGACCAGGGCCACCAGCATAGCCAGACCCAGGCCACCCACGAGGATATAGAAGACTCCAGCCACGTTGGACAGGCTTAGAGCCTGAGACGACTTGTCCTGCAGGAAGGAAGAGCGAGGGAAGGACGGAGGCGTCAAGGTGTTTGTAAAAAAAAAATAAAGATGGTTTGAGAAAAGATGTGGATGAGTTGAGGAGAAATGAGTGCAAAAAGTTGAATGGGTGAAGAATGGAAAGGCAAGTTGAAGAAGAGAGCACATGAGGAGGAAGAGTGAGCAAAAGGGGTGAAACGAGGGAAGAAACAGAGAGAATAAGGAAGAGTGAGTTAGACACAGTAGAGAAGATAACGCAAAATAACAAATATTCTATTGATGTAAGCTTTTCTATGCTACTGACAAAAACATTACAGTAGTAGGACTAATCACAATATTACATGATACTAACTACAAGTTTCACTACTGCCACCACAAACACTACGAAACACATTTAAAAACACATTTATGACATAAGTGCAACTACAAACAGATTTCAAAATTTCTGAGAATAAAATTAAACAACTTCTTTTCATATCAATAAAAGACAGTAACCTACAAAGATTTTTTAGAAACTTACAACGGATTTTATATTGTGTAAATATTTTTAATACTACGAAAAAAGAAAGTAAAAATAATTTTAATGAGAGGAGATGTAACTATGTCTACATAAAAATATAATATGTAAATATGTTAGCTCTTGTTTGATTTAAAGCATACTTTTTATGGACTAACGATGATATTCTTTAAAGCTGCAGCATGTAATGTTTCTAAAATATATATATTTTTACGTATTTGTTATAGGATTATCTTTATGTCCTGACTGTATAAGATAGAGAATATGAGATAAATATGAGTTCCTCTGCCTTCTCCAAGTGCTCCAAACCTCAGAAACACACCAATCAGCCAGACGCAACAAATCAGAGACAGGAGGAGGGTCTTAGCGCTGTCAATCACTCTAATGCTCACCGTCTTCCCTTTGCTATCCGCTATAATACAGGTGGTTCTCCACAAAATAGCTTTCCACAGATGATAAGGCAAGTTAGCATGAATGGAAAGTCGTTTCTTCGCTATTAGCACATTTTTTTTTGCTTGACAACGCTGCTCACCAGAGCCAGTCCTGGTTCTGATTGGTTATTTTTGACTGAGGGTGGAGCATTTCTGCAGATCGCAGTAATAGCTTAGAGAGAAGGTGGAGGAGCTTGATTTTTTCACAGATTATCTGTCTCATTCTATGCTGTCAAAATACGGTGACGGATTTAATAAATATAAAAAACAAGTTACATATTGCAGTTTTAAATGTATTAGGAATAACTCATTTTACATTAGGCTTTCATTCAGTTAGAATTGAGATGTTTATAATTTTGCTCATCTTTGTTGAATTTTCTGTCCATATTTGGAAAAATGTCAGATTTATGTGCAAACAATTCAATTGCTCCGTTTGTCCACATTTGTAGCTATTTCAAAGTGAATTTACCTGCACAGATTTATAAACATATATTTTGAATTTCTATATTTTCATGTTACAAATGCAAAGTTCAATGTATTTTATTAGGATTTATCTAATAAATTAACAAAACATAGTACATCAGTGTGAGGTGGAAGGAAAATTATAGTTTTCAAATTTGTTTTAGAAAAAAAAACACTAAATAGTGTGATGTGTGCAGATGTACTCAGCCTTATCATTCAATACTTTGACTTTTGCTACAATCACAGATGTGCCTAAAACAAACGTATTTTTAGGTAACATCTGAGGGCAACAGTATTGGATCTTTTTGAAGAATATCAGACTAATGGAGGCTAAATACAAATACACATCACATTTTTATTACGAGTTATGATGAAAACCATTTGTCAATTTCCTTCAGCTTCACAGGTACATGCTACTTTTTTCTATTGCAAAAGTTTCCATGAAATTAATTGGAATTGGTGTTCAAATCCTTATACAATGTTAAGAGGTTTATTGCATTTAGGGACTCAGTGTGAGTGATATCTTCTAGTAGCACCTAGGCCTGTCACAATAAGCAATAAATTAATTGCATAATAAATGTAAACAAATGCCATAAATTCCATTTGCATGATTTATCATTTTTCTCTTCTCTCTTTCTACCAAACTCTGGATGTCAAAAGTCTCCAGTTTGTTGCTTTGGTTTTAAATAGCAATTTTTGAAGGACAATTTTGTTTCCAGAGTCTTCATAATTAATTTCATATGTTGCTTCTGTTGTTTTTGTTTATTTTGGATATTTAAAATGTCTTAAGGTTCCAATGCTTAATGTTCACTAATCTGAAGTTTATTGATCTTTGAGAACGTATTCTCACATTTTGCCATTACCATTACTTTACTTGAAAATGGTCTCAAAACACCATTATTGTTTATTGCAATAACTTCTGGGACAATTTATCGTCCAGCAAAATTTGTTATTGTGGCAGGCTTAGTAGCACCTACTTAAATGGTTCAGTATTTTATTACCCAAAGGGAGAACAAAAACTTTGAAAGTATATTTTAAGCCCATACTATAAAGATAAGTAATGTAAAATTATCCTATCCTGATAAAATACAAAGAACATAAGCAAGGGACAATTACTGTAATACATCAGCACTACTCCCAAGAGTAGATTTGTTTCAAGACATCAAATCTAAAGTAACAAATGAGAATAAACAAAAATTATGAATGGTGGGAATTTCTAATACCACTGGAACTGTAATGAAGATGGGGTTGCCGCAGATTGCTACAGAAACTGGACAAGTATTTGCTATTATTCTGGTCTGGGGTTAACCAGAACCTTAATTTAATCTAATAAAAAATTACCCACTTTAAGAAATCACCATTAAATTGTATGTCAAGCATGCAGTTTTGAAAAAAGGTACTTCTAAGGCAGTAGTTGCAGTAATCTGTAGCGCATTCAAGATGAGTTTTAGGCTAGCGTTCTGCAGGCCACAGCAGCGTGAGACTGACCTTACTTCCAGAGTCCTTGGGTCCACACTCTCCCTTGTCATACCACCATTTGTTTTTCAGTTTGTCTAAGACGCCTGCTTCGCTCAGTTTCAAAACTGCAAGGTTTACCGGGGTTCTTTGCGTGTAAAAATAACATAAATAACATCATAGGTCATGTTATTTTATGTTATTATGGTATTTCACATTTGCATTGAACATCTCAAGTCACATAGAAAACTTTGATTACATACATTACAAGTGACCTAGCTTGGATCCCACTGACTACATGTGTGTATGCTCGTTTAAGGAGGGGCTGGGGGGAGGGAGGGCTGCGAGGAGCTAAGTCGAGCTACATACATATGAGTGGGACCCACCTTTGTCACTCATGGTAACACATTCATTCTGCCCCTGCTAATCCCACAATGAACCAGAAAGAAAATACTATCAAGACAGGTCTGTTAGCATCAAGCTAGCTATATGCTGCCACTGAGCGAGAGAGAGCTACACTTGTCCAACTTAAAGTATGAAGCTTACCATTTCATAAACTGACGATCAAATACATTTTTGACATGATATAATTAACGAGTCGCTACAGTTCTTTGAATGTACTGTTGCTGCAATGTTACAAGTCGATTATTTCAGCTTAGGTTTTTCTGCTGGTTAGCTCTACATTTGATCCAGTTTGTAATTAATTCAGACTTTGCCAAGAAAGCTTCTGCATATAGAGTAAACTAATGCAACAGCTTTTGTTAATGGTTAGACTGGCACCCAACTCTGCACAGGCACACTTCCAAATCGATTAATTTAAATTATCTTGGCGTGTCTTTGTAATTTCTGAGATGGTGATGCACCAACTCTATATTGAACAAATAAACAAAAATACATTTAGTTGGTGCCACACCGATATTGTTTTTATTAAGGCATAGAAAAACTACTGGCTTATATGGCATCATTATGACACTGCCAGTGTGTATAAATTAAATGTGTAAACTGGTTTCTCTATTATAATCCATAGTGTAAGGTCTTCAGTGTGAAGAACATGTGTTTATCTAAGCTAAATACTTCTGAAAATGTGCAAACCACAGATATTTGAATAACTGTAAAATGACCTTTACTTAGTAAACAACTATTCATGTCTGTAATTACAGAATGGCTAATTATAAAGTTAGTTTTAAGTTGATTACATGTATTTAAATAATTTCCTCCTTATTTTTTTACTACTACGTGAAATGATGTACTTTTTACATGAACACTTAGATGCCCTCATCTTCAGATGCAGAATAAATGTGGATACAAAGAAATTACCTAATTAACATCTGTAAGTACAACAGCTCCCCAGTTAAGGAGCGGATGCAATCTGAATGTGTAGTCCTCCTACCATTGATTAGCTTCTCTCTTTTCTTTACTCAGAGCAGCCAGAAGGGGGGAAATATTCCTGTCTTCACAGTAATTGCTCTCTATGTGCTAATCACTTAAATTTTGTCATTGCTTTCTTCTGTTCTCATGTTAGAAGATGCTTACTAAGTCAATAGCAAAATTAACAATATGATATGCACGGTGATAAAACAAAGTTTTTTGATGATTTGTTGAATTTCTACCTTTTGGAATTTAGTCAAACCAATTTACTCTTTCAAAAACGACTTTTTGAAATAAGGGCTTCCTTACTGCACACCAATCTGTCTGTATCTATAAAATATTTTCTCTCTGCAAGTGAATATTTTGAAGGGTTTTTCCTTCCCTGTGTGGTCCATAAACCTTTCGGCGGGGCAGATGCATGTGTCACACTCTCCAAGGACGGGGCCATCGCAAGCTCCTGCAGCTTGTGAGCGGCCCCTGTCATTGAGTAGTTGGGGAGGGGCGGGTGGGGCAGACAGAGAGGGCTAACCTTGGAATCCCCTCCCCCGCTGCCACATTCTCCTTTGTCATACCACCACTTGTTTTTCAATTTGTCCAACAGGCCCTGCTCGTTGAGTTTTAGCACGGCCAGGTTGACCGCGTTTCTTTAAGTAAAAAAGGAGGGACAGATAACATAGTTTGGTCAGAGCAGAGGATGGAGGGACAAACAGACAAGATAGATGGAAATCACAGCCAGGGGGGGGAGAAGGAGAGAAGGAAAAGGAGGAGAGAACGAATGGGAAGGATAAATCAAGAAGGGCTTAAGGCATAAAGGTGAGCTAGTGGGGAGAGATGCACCCCAAACAACCCTGTCTCCTACTGTTAAGAGTTTTTTCTATTTATGCTCTACTAACTTGCAAAGTTTTGCAGGTTCTTCTGTTACTGTTTCCCAGCAAGCACTCGTCAGAGGTTACAGTCTGCATGAGTATACTAAGGTGATCAGATTTCTGCAGCCTGCTGATGGTGCTCTTGTCCATCTTCTCAGTTTTCTCTGCTGAGCTGCACAGACGAGAACTGCAGCAGTCCTTCCCACAGTAACAAGCTAACTGACCTTCAGACTAAATCCACAGGGACCAGGCTAAATAATCTGACATTCCTGCACTGTATGCAAAGCAATTTTGACTCATGTAAACAAAATAAACTTATAATTATCTATGTGTAATGTCCTGTGTACGGCTGACACCAGAAGTTTACATAAACTGCAGGAAAAAAAACCCAACATACACCTTTTTTTCTTCAGTTAAATTAAACCAAACCAGTTCACTTGTTTTGGGTTAGTTTCATGTGGCATTTTTTTTTTCTATTTTCAATTTTTTTTTTTTCCTTTTTCCTCTTTCTCATCTCAGAAAGCTCTCTGATACATTGAGATTCTACAATGTATTGGGATTTCTACCATAGTGATGTTTCTTAGTCTGCCAGTTTGACTGCACACCTGACAACACGTCTTAGAACTTGATAGTCAGGTTACATTTCATCCCATGCTGGGACTGAAAAGTTGTTGCCTGGTCAAAAAAAAAAAATAATCATGAAAGATTTCCAAATGGAAATACTTCAGCTTCAGAAAGAGACAGTGTTCTTTGGGGGATCTTATCTACAAGCTGTGACATCTCAACTTAGAAGGTATGGAAGACAATAGTTGAAACATGTATGAAAATCAGAAAAAAAAACATTACAGGTATTCATTATTATTCATATAACAGCAGCTCTAGTTAAGGAAAGAACATTTATCTGCTGAAAAATTAAATATCAAAGTAGTCATGCCTGTCAGCAACATCATAAAGTCAGTTCAGTGCTGCGAACACCAGGAGGAGAGGAAGACTCAAACTCAGGCTCTCTCACTGCCTCATGACTGGAATACAGTGCTTTCTATCAACTGACAGACATCGGAGACAACCATGGAAAGTTTCAATGATTAGTTTTAAGGAGGCTTAAACAGCAACATATCCATATCCTGTCAATTACTTCTTTATTTTAAATGGAAAGCATTTTTTTTTCAATAGGAGTTGAACTGCAGGGAGGCTGGGGTCTTGAAAAACATTGAGCAATTGAAGTTTGGGGGGGAGTTATAGTACAGGACTTGAGACTGAAGTAGTGTTTATGCTCTGCCTTTCACAGAGCAACTCTGACAAATGATGACACAAATAGATAGAGGAGCAGAAGAGAGAGCAGTTGGTCAAATTTTTCCTGTACTTTCCGTCTGTGGGAAACATCGACACACAGACGTTTCAAAACTCCTGCATTTTGGTTTAAACTTTTCACTTCGTACACTTCAAGCCCCACAGGTTTATCATCAAACTCTACCTGATGAGATGAAACTGCAGCTGTATAATCCTTAATAGTTGGAAAGGGATTCCCTTCTCCAACAAGCTCTGCAGGAAGCAGAGAACACTGAAAAGGATTGGGTTGTATTTCCACACACCAGTTCTCAAAAACTTGCAATTAACCACTGAAGAAAGAGTGAGTAGAAGTGCTTACATTTTGAATGGAGTCTATGACGTCTGGAGGGAGACGTGCTGCATGTAGGATCCACCCAACTTCTCCAGAGAGCCAGGTGATCTGGATGTGGATCATAAATCTCTCCCTGAACCTGAGATCGAAGGTCCCTGAGAACGAGGACGGGCCATGGTTCTGCTGACAGAACTTGGATCATCTCCACCACTCAGAGTTTCAATGGCCTCCAGAATCAAAGTTAAGCCCTGTACTCTCACCTTGAGTAGAGTTGGGAATGTCAGGCTGAGACATGGAGCAACACTCTTGGCCATGAGTGTATCAGCACGTCCATGCCCAGTGGAGCATCTGGAAGATATGCTTTACTGGGGCAGTGAGCATTTTCCCATGAGGTGAAGAGATTTAGCACAGCCTGGTGTTATCTCTGCCAGGTCTGCTGCACCACTTGAGGGTTCAGCGTTCATTCTTGGTACAGAGGGCTTCCTAAAAAATTTCGTCTGTCTGTTCAGATTTCATGGTACGTGCATTGCGTGAAATGCTAGAAATCTAGAGGCACTTCACTTTTTTTTCCTGGCGAGTCTTTGAGGCTTGAGGAATCGTCTTCCTTTACCAAGATGTGGTGAATGATCATATAGGGCATGAACTCTTTAACAACTAGAAATACTGTGGTTGATGTGAAGCCGTGTCAGAGTGCGTGATCCCTCTGTTGGGCAAAGAGGAGAATTTTTGTCATTCTTTTTTTTTTTTTTGTGGAGGGTTTCTGCCTTTGGCAACATGTGCGGTTGAAGAAAAGGTCGTTTCATTTTCTCGGATTCCTAGAGAAAAAAACGATAGGTGCACTGGGGCAAAAGTGAGTGAGTGTTTGGTAACACTGTCAAGGTGCTGTGGAGTGTTAGATGGCTCTGTTGAAGTGATTACTGTGTTGTGTGCCCAACAATTTCCTCTCTCTGAACATAAGAGGGAGAATTTAACAGGACTCCTGGTGAACGTGGAATCACAGGAGAATCTGAACACTGGACAAAAAAAAGTTTGTTTTGCAATCTGAATCTCTTCTCTTCAGAGAAGTAAGTTGGCAACAGTAGGTTGCTCACTTCTTTTCTCACTCCCTGGGGTGAGATGGATACATTTTGTAGTAGCCCTGAGAAGGAGTTCATAGTAGTGCGCCATGTTGGCTGGTGGATGGAGTCACAGACACGACTCAACCTGAATAAAGTTAGAAAAAGAACCACAAGTGGATTTGTTTTGTGTGCTCATCTCCTGATAATTTTTGGTTCATAATTTCCATGAAGGTCTTACCATATTCAGTTTGAAACAAATTTAATAATCAATTAGAAAATGATGTTTGTAGATTTTCTCTGTCACATGCAGCCAAATTTCAGCCTTTTTACAAGGAAAATTGTCAGAAATCCTTTTCAACTCTCTTTATCTCTAGATGTCCACTACTATGCTAATAGTGATGCACATCAAAAACTTAAAGCTGCACATGCAGCAAAAGATTGTCCTCGTTTTAGAAGGGCTGAATAGAAATGCCATTTAAAAACCCTTCAGGCTACGTATAATTTTCAAACAATTTCTCAATAATGAGTTAATTTGTGTTGGGCTATGAAATAAATCCCAAATGAAATCATTTAAGGATAAAAGGCGCTACAATGTATTTTCCAAGCAGATAGTGGCAATTTATAGGACATTCAAGTAACTAAGTTACCTTCAGAAATTGAAGTTTCAATTGACTTTGCAATTTGAAACCTTGAAATTGGCCTCTGTTTCTTTAAGAAGCTCTTCTAGTCTGGTGAAACTCAGTAAGGAAGGGGTGATGGCAGAGAAACAACCTCTGTACTAGGAAACTGTTTGTCCTCCGTCATCGGAGGCCATGGTTAGCCTGATAATTTATGGCAAACAGCACAGTGGGCAAGGAGCAATAGCACAGCAGAGCAGAAAAGGGTGCATGTGAGCAGTGCATACACAAGTTTGATTGACAGTGTTTAGTCCCTCCTTCTGGCTCTGATTGGTTGTTTTTAACCTGGAGCTGTGTATTTCTGCAGATGGCAGTAGGGCCAAAGGGAGGAGGCAGAGGAGATTTTTTTCAACGATTATGTGTCTCATTACGCTGTCAGGATGTGGTGACAGATTTGAAAAATATGTAAAAAAATAAAAAAAACTACATTTTGGTAAACATTTGCTACAAAAGTTGTACAGTAATACAGCTGATTAAGAGTAAAATATTGAAACTTACTGAATTTAGAAGGAAAAATGCTATTTTTCAGGGCTGTCTTAGCAGTGTCTGATCCCTGGTAGTGAAATAAATAAAAAGGGTGAGGGCGGGTTTTATCTGGAGTGCAGAGTAATGTTTGTTCTGATTGTTTTCAGAGCTGACCACACCCAGTGGAGTCACCGGATCTTAACCTGCTCCATTTACGTTGCACAGTACTAAACACTGTGTGTGTGTGCTGCAGATCTGTGTAGAAATGCCTTTTGGCAGAAAGGAACCCATCTGATGTTTTACTACAGTAAGCTTTATAGTACTTTAGTCTATGGTATCTTTATGCCTTCATTGATTTCTATAAAATCAAAAGCAATTTATGCCCCTTTACTTCTCCCATATGGCGTCTGTTAGTTTATAAGCATAAAGTTGTCATCTAATAACAAAAAATGCTACGTAGATGGAATTGAACCATGTTAATTTTTAAATAATATACTGCAGCTCACTGAATTTATTTGTGATTTTACATCAATAGCCTTTGTGGTATTGTGGAAAGCCCACTTAAAGTTGTAACTTAATGTTTTTTTCCATATGTAGCGGATAACAAAAATTAAGTCATTTGGGTCAGATTTTATTACCACTCAAACAACTTTGTTTAAAGTTTTTCTTTTCTTTTCTTTCCTGTATCCTGTAGCAGCTAGTACATTTCCAAACAGGGCCATAAATGATAAAGTTCAATATGTTTTTGAAAAGTCAAATGTTTTTCATTTGATACGAGTTAAATTACAGCTTGTGGAATTTATATGGTCCTGTTGATGGCAATGATTCCTGTGTGATTAGTTGGTTCACGTTTTGACGATGACGTTTTGAATTTATATTTCATTTAGTCGTGAGCTGCTCCTTTGAGGACAGACCGGTATTAAGCAGTACTGAAAAGAAGAGAGTTTGGGCAAGAAGTAGATCGCTATCTATAAAAATTTGTTTGGATGTGCCTATTTATTTTATTTTTCTTACTGCACAAACTGCCTGAATGATTCGTAACATAAATGATCTTACAAAGAGGAGCATTATTTTGTGCTGTGAACCACAATGGACCCCATAATTAGTGATCTGATAAGGGAATTAGATTTACTAATGTCCCACTAAAATAAAATCCTCGGTTGCTCTTACTGTGAACTCAAGCCAATAAGTCAGAGGAGTGAAGGATGTAAACTGACCAACTGTAGTCAAATTCAATTGCTTTCTCATTCATTTCCTCTATCCTATATTTTTGATTTTAATCAGACTTTTATGGAAACATTGATATAAAGTACTGCATCATTTGACGTTTTCTTCTGGCAGAAGAAATTACAGTTGTGTGTCATCCAGAAATTCAATAAAACACTCATTTTAATTTTGACTTGGCAATTTGACACAAGAAACCTTGTTAGTTTTACTCACTAGTCCCCCCATTGACCAGGCCCCTCAGTTTTATGATTCCTGATTGTCTATAAATTCCCCCTTTGTGGCTCTGGAGAAAGTGCCAGAAGTCTGAGGTTCTGCCCCTCCTCATGGCAGATTTCTGTGAATACATTTAAATATTATTCACTCTAATCATCATCACCATCATCATTATCATCATGGAAAAACACACTTAAGACAGCAGACGAATGTACAAAGTTACCTGGTAGTTGGCCCTATGGAAGAAAAGGGAGAATGGCTGACAGTGCGACAGAGGTAAGAACCACAAATGAGATGTATGGATGGTAGCGACACTAGACAGAGAAATGAAGGGGACATGCCCTAAATCAAAAGAGTGGTGGCAGAAAAGGACGAGTACAGCAGAAACAGTGACAGAAACAATTACACACAATACAAAAAAAAGGAAAACAAGAAAGAGAGAAAAACCAAAGCAAATGAGAAAGCATGATGATATAATTTTTTTTACATTTGCAACATTTATTTGTCACTGCTGCCAAGTGAAGACTGACGCATAAAGTTAGAGTAAATTAATAATCATTGTAGTTTAATTTCTATAAAAAAATAAAGTAATGATTGATCATCACTCCAGTTCTTTAGATTTGTAAGTTAAAAAAAAAAACAAAAACAAAAAAAAACTGCCACCTGACAGCAGTGACAGTCCAATCTGTGTGGATTAAAAGGCACAGCAGGGTAGGTGGAATTTTGCAGCAATAGTACAGTATCAGTGTTGCTACTGTTTCCTATTGTTACACTATTCCACCCACCTTAACAGTGAGCCTTTCGGTGTGGCAATGCCGTATCCTTTGGAGTCCAGATTTCCTCCCACTTTCATAGTGTCACAAGGCTTCCGCTGCTCCGTGTATTCGTTCATGGTGGACTCCAAGAGGAAGGCGTACTTCCCCTTGGACTTGCGCACTCTTGCCACACCCTCTGCTGTGGTTCTGGTGAACACGGATGGCTCTGCGGACTTCATGTAAGACCACATCTTCTCATAAACGGCTATCTTGGACCTCTGGGGTGGAGCGGGTGAGAGGAGAAACCAAGGGTTATTTGCACATTAGAAGGCATCGTTTCACAAAGGTAAAGATGCAGAATTTGACGCAGATTACAGTTCTTGTGGCTATTAAACATATGAAAAATGTTTATGTTGGGTGCTTTTTAAACACTTGCTATGAAAAGAAGGAAAACATGTTAACATGAAATAAAAAAAATATATTTTTCCTGCCTAGAAATCAATTGACCAATTCAGTTGAATTACTGATACGTCACTAGAATCCAAATGTCATGACATTAAGAAATTTATTGTAACTGAAAAACATTAAATATTTTTGATTAAGAAAATTCAATAATTCACAATTAATTAATTAATTAATTAATATTTTTAAAATCAATTTCCACCATTAAGCCAAAAAAAGTGCAAAGCAATTGCACTTTAAAGTTTGCAGAAGGCATATGTATATAAGACAGGAGAAAACAGAACAAGTTTGGAATAAAACTTGTTGCAACCTGTAGAAGACTTAATATCGACTGAACAGACAATCATGACTCCAACAGTTTGGTTTAAATCAAAACCAATGTGTGGGTGTGACCCGGTCATAGTTCGTATCTATCCCACCGACAGGACAATGTTCAAAAACCGATGTTCATAAAAGGGATCTTACAAAAGGATCTAAAGCATAAAACATAAGGGATAAAAATTTAGTCACTAGGCTTAATATACCTTCATAATGTTTACATTCAACATTGTATGTAAACAATAAAAACACTGACATGTGCGTTTCTGCATTTTCTCATGGCACCGTAACAAACAGAAGGTTTTTACTGGAATAATTCATAATTCTTTTTTTAATCAAGGGGGAAAAACTATTGATTCAATAGCAAGTCTCAAACAACCAACGGACTTTCAAACCTAAAACAGTCACTAATTCATCAAATAATACTTTTACTCTGTGGTCAGCTTGCTAAGACTTATTTGTGCTTCTAAAGTGATCCGAACTGAGCTGAAAGTAGAACATTGTAATACAGTTGTCACATTGCTCTCTGTATCACAACAAGTCACCAACTGTCTCCTTTTTGATTTTGTTGTTTTTATTTTCACTAGCAGGATGAAGAGTCGGTGTTAGCTTTAACACAATAGAACCAGCAGTGCAGCTGACAGCACTGCACACAAACAGGGAGCTTTTACTTGTCAAATATAATATTCACATATATTTTTGTTTTGAAAAACTTTGCCTACTGTACAACACAAGGCTCTGCTGTGGTACAACGCTGCATCCTGCGTAAAAGTGATCTCATCCCATGTGAGGCCTAAAAGAGCCATTTATTTACAGCCAACTTGCCTCTAGGATTAATAACAGTAAAACATTTAACAGTAAAATATACAAATATTGTTCCTTATCAGATGTGAAAAAGAAAAACAGTTCATGTCTACCATACTATGTTGAATATTTAGTTTGTGAATTTAGTCAGACATTTATGTTAAAACAATTATTGTTTCCACTGAATTTGTGTCTATTTCTGAATGCCCCTCCCGATAGGTTACAAAATTAGCTGCTTATCAAATTATGGATTTAATCATTAAAATGTAATTGCTGTATTTGAGATGTAATAGAAATATTTATAAATGCAACTGCAGTTGAATTTAATAGATGCTTTTTAATAAATTGCCAAAATGACATGGCACATAACACAGATGTAATTTAGTGCTGCTTATGTGATAAATGTGTCTTTAAAGCTTCTGATTTATTGCTACAGCTTCATATGCTGTACACCCAAACTGTTAGAGCTGATTACAATACAATTTGAATTTTGAATAAAATTACACTGCTGACTGAAGGCTGTCTTATCCATCTACCATTTTTATGCTCTGGCATATAATGACTTTTATAATCTCATTGTGAATGTAACACTATATCTCTCTCAAAAAGTCAAGCATCAGTCTCACTTCAAATGACTTGAACAGTTGCATGCTAATCATGCTGCTACAAATTCTGAGGAGTCTTTCAGTAGGCGTCTGTCCGGAGTGATAAAGCCGTTGGTCTCCGTCTGCATATAAGGCGGTTTTTTTCCATCGGTCTATATGTGTTTGAGAGAACTTATTTGCTTCCGTCCGAGTGTGTGAATTGTGTTTACTCATGAGTGAAAATAACAAGCATCCTCCACAAGCATTCGATTTCTTCTCCCTCTCTGTCTCCTGGTATTTAAATGTTACTCTTGTTGCTTTGCAAGTAACAAGCCAGGGCCTGAGGAAGTGAAACCAGCACCAGGGGATGCTGTGCGTGTGTCAGGGTGCTGATGGTGCGTGACGGACACCTATCCTATAATAATGCCATTCACATTCAAGAGGACCAATATTCCCCTCCTCTCTCTCTCTTATATCCTGACTTTCTCCCCAACCTTTGCCTTTATTTTTCACCCTGGCCAGGGGAAGCTATCATAAATTCTCGTCATCCTCTGCAGCCCCTTCATTCATCTGTCTGTGTAATGTCCGGGACACAGAGGAGACAGTAATGTTGAAGCTTCTGTGCACGTACAGAACACTGTCTAGCCCTAGAGGGATAGATGTGTGACAAAATACTGTGGCTTTTCTAAATTCTTTAACAATGAATGTGGCTGTGAAGGAGGAAATGGATGCTCCAAGTCACCTTCAGGCCTCCCATGCACACATTTTCTAAATACACACGGGAACAGATGCATTTTACATGCCACTCAAACATCCATGGGCACGTCAACTGTATTCATACAATTTAGCTAAATGTGCATACATGCATGCGTGTGCACTTGTGTGTGTGTGTGTGTGTGTGTGTGTACACAAGCGCACATACACACACACACATGCAAAGATAATTAATGGTGGTGGCGAATCCCCCTCAGCTGTGGGAGATTAAATTGCTTTTTCACCCTCCACAGATTTCGGCACGCTCGTTATGTTGATGATGCGAGAGCCACTCAGAGAAGTAAAAACTATCTGCCACTAGCTCCTCGACCAGCCCCCACCCTGCCCCCCTCTCCAACCACCGCCACACGCACACGCATAGACACAACACGCAAACAAAAATACCAATGCACATATCCTTCAGAAGCACAGAAGCGCATGCACAAGTGATGGAGGATATTGGGGTCAAAGTGTACAATGCCATCATAGCTTTTTGCTATTGTCAGCAGGAAAAAAAAAACAAAGAAACTTCATAACTGTATTCACTTTGTGTTATCAAATGTTGGTGGGACACCAATCAATAACACATTTGCTAAAATGGGACAAAAAAAAACGCAACGTGATTTTTCTCTGGGATAATTTACTTTCCGTCTAATTTTGTTTCCCACAGAAATTCCCTGCAGAGCATTTAGCTCTATATGTTTCTTCTTTCTTCATTTACATAGTTTAATTTCCTGTATAATTTACTCTGATGATAATTAGCCAGTTAATAACTGTGTGACTTGGTGGGAGAGTGATTAAATGTAAGGACTCTGATAAACATTGCTCAGCTGTGTTTAATAATTGAGAGGTTTCCTCAGGAATCCTTCATAAACTGTTGGTAAACATTAAACATGGGAATGAATTCTTGAAACCAACAAGCAAACAAAAAAAGCATGTAAGTGACACTTCATCACTAAAGCTAAAATAAATAATAAATTTCATCACATAATCCTTTCTATGTTCAACTCGAAGAGTTACCATGAAAGCTTCAAAGATATGGAATATCAATTTCCCATGTTTTCCAGCCCAGTTAAGAAACAGCAGGTTAACATTTAGTGGACCTCTTAGAAGTAAAAAAAAAAAAAACCCAAACATTTAGAAAACTTTTGTCTTTAGTTCTTGAAATATTTTGGCTAATACCTGTCTTTGTATCCTAATTGCAAACTGTTTGGGGATGGAAATATATTACAGTGTCTAAATATGTAAAGCTATTTTTCCATCTTAACTGTTCAAGAGACACAAAAACGTATATTTGACATCAATCTGAGTAAGTAAAAAAACAAACAAACAAAAAAACACCCATTGAAGTGATTATTTAATTTAAAAAGAGAAAAAAAAGCTGTCAAGCCAGTTTATGGGGCTAAGATCAGAGCATGCACTGATCTAGAGAAACTCCAAAACAAATAGAACAGAAAATCCTTGAAGCCTGTCAGTACGGCAGGGCATTTAAATCTTCTAATGCTTTGGAACTCCAGCCAACCAGAGTGGTAGCCATTATTCATAAAATGAGAAAAGCATAGAAGAAAGTCAACTCTTCGTAGAACGGCTGGTCAACAAAAACTCATTCATTTTATGATTTTTATCTTTACTGATGAAATTAAAGACACAGGAATCAGATTACTTTTGATTCAAGATTTATCTTGAAAAGGTTTACAAATAAACTACCTTTTGCGTTTACTCTGGATTTATAAATCAATTATGAACATAAATACATTGAACAAAATCTCTAGACAATGTTAAGTCTGCAGAGAGAGTCCATACCCTGAAGAACTCCTTCGTGGAGCCTGAATCCAGTGTCCCGTAGGCTATCTCTGTCTGTTTAGCCAAGTCCTCTGCACTTTCTATAGGTGACACCATCCGCTCCACAGTGAGGAAAGCAGCCAGGTTGGCTGTGTAAGAGGAGATGATGATCAGAGTGAAGAACCACCACACACCTCCGACAATACGTCCAGACAGTGACCTACAAGGAGTGGCGTGGGGGTGGGAGTGATGAGAGCGAGGGAGAAAAGGGAAGAAGAGGAAAAGCATTTCCAGAGAAAGAGAGTGAAGAGATTAGGTAGATTGAAGAGGTGATTTGATAGAATAGATGAGAAAGAAGATGAGGGCGATGGTAAAGGTAAAAGGTGATAAAAAAAAGATTAAATTTTAGAGACAGAATGGAGAGAGAAAAAAATATTACATTTAATTCTTCTGTCAAGGTTGTGCAAGACAATGTGCTGTTTTACACAAGCAGTTTTAATACTAAAGTGTGTATGACTGTAAACCTGCTGGAGCTGCCAAAGTAATTGTCTTTCAGGCCTAAAAAGCATTTCAGCAGTAACAATAACAGGCTTGGCAAAACAGATTGTAATCTGGGCACTGCGCCGTGTCTTTCTGGGCACTGCACCTCATTCTCTCAGTTTCTTTCTCTATGTTTAGTCTCTTCATCCACCAATTGCAAGATAAAGTGAGTGGCAATTCATTTAATTTTCTTTTGGTTGCATGAACTTGTTTTATACAAAGAAGTGGTGAAGAGAGCAAAAAACAAGCATGAGGTATGGAAGACTGAGACGTTTAAACTTTTTTTATGGTGGACTTGCTAGTCTAATAGAAAGAAAACAGGAACATTCGTCAGCAAAAGCTTTTTTTCTAATGCACATTTCCCTATAAATATCTTCAAATATTCAGTGTACCACCACTATTCACAGTCAAACTCAACCAAAAGTTTGCTGCTGTTAAAACATAGTAAAAACCCACTTTTAAAGATCACAAGAACATCTGACTATATGGAAGGAAGTTTTATGAAAAGACTGAAAAAATCTAAAACTTCACAGAAGTTCATTTTATTTAGGAAATGTTGAATATACATCTGCAAACTTGGGTGTAAAGAGATAGATAGAATATCCATTTCAAGGATAGCACTCACTAAAAACATCAAATAGGCTAAGAGATGTCCAAAAGTAGCATATTGTGCTCCAATCTAAAGACATTTGAGAACAAATGTGAAAATACAACAGCCAGTCTCCCTTGGACGATGAACAATAACAAAGGCTGTTACAGTGATCAAGTCTGCAGTTGATTAAAACATTGGTGAATATTTCAATGCCCAAGAAATGGGTGATGACTGGAGGCCATAACAATTTTAGATGGAAAAAAGCAAATATTTGTCTTGTGGTTGACATGGTGTTTGAAGGAGAACACCATGTATTCTCCCTCTACCAGATAATCCTGGAGGATGTTGTCTAAGCTATCAGTTTGTCTCCTTAAGGTTCATCTCACTTGAGCTCAGACTGTTAATAAATCATTTTCTCAGGTTGATTTTTTTTTTCTGATACTAAAATGTGTTTGATCATTTGAAAACATTTCAGTCCAGGCTTCATTCATGTTCAGATTGCGCCCCCACCAAACCTTTATATCTTGCAATGCCCCCGTTGCTTAGTAAAGAATCAAAGAGAGTGGAGAAGATGGGTGGGTGAAATTTATATTAAAGGTTTAACACTGAACCAGTAAGTGCACAAATCTTAAAAAGCCACCAGTTGTAAAGATAATAATGAGGTGAGAGAGGTGCCAGCTTGATCTAATACATACTGCAAAATGAGTTGTACATTTAATTCAAACACAGCTTCACAGCAACTGGGCTTGATGAATTCGCAAAGTGCTGCCTGTAGGACAAAGCAGTATTGCTAGAGTTAAATTTAATAAGAATCTCGATAATAGCAAGTAATTCTTCATCGTTTGACTCCGTAAAGATTGAATGTGTGGTGTCTTGTGTGTGGTGTGCTTATGAACACAATCTATGCATTTTTTCGTACGGCCATCAGGTAAGTGTGGGCGTCTTTAAAGAGGCAATTACTCATAGGAGAACCTGCTTTAAATGCAGGAACAGGATGCAGGTCTGTTTGATCAGCAAGAGGGGGAAAGAAGTTAACTGCTCTGTCAGATTGAAACTCTTTATTTGAAAGTACAGATAACCGTTATACACAAAAAACTTTGATTAAATCCCCTTCCTCAGATTTAGATACATCACCTGCTCTTACATGCAACTAAATATTAAACTGAAGGACAGCAAGTAATTTAGCAACATCCTCAACCTGACTGAATTCACTAGCGTGTGGTATATTTGGTTTTGATGAGTTTGTGGTGAAGTGAGAAAAGGACAGGAATTTTAGAGGTGTATTAACCTCTGTGTACACAGAAAATTATCTCTTTTTCAAGTTGCTTTGCATTTTGTTACTGTTCAAAAGGCCAGAACACCTCTTATTAACACTTAGTGCTCTCAAACAGACACACAAATTTGAATTGATAGGACTTGGCTCTGAGATATTGATCTGTTTATACGAATAAATGAACAAGTCTAAGATTCTGATGGCTCCCTGAAGAATAATTTTTAGGGTTAGTTTTTATTCCACTTTCAGAAGACTTTGGAATGGACTGACATAGACAGATGTTCACTAAAACACCAACGGATACAACGAAAATTACAGATGTTGAAATTAATTGAAAAGTTCAGCAACCTTTTCAAAGCACAGATGTCCTCAGCAGATGGAAAAAACATAGTTTTTGTTGCTGATGGGCTCAATGTTGGTACAACAGTTTCCATTTGATAAAATGAATAACCTTGTCAGATATTAAGGGGAGGAGGAAAACAGAAGGAACAAGTGGAAATAGCATGAAAACACACAACACAAAGATAATGTGGCGCATATTATTGTACTCAGTGAACCTGATGTCCCTTTAAAACCACACAATTTGCTCATGTTTAGACACATGATATGTTTTTTTCAGTATTCAATCATACCTGGCAAGATAAGAAACAGCAGGTGTAATCTAGGAGAATGTCAGACGAATTCTAATTGGTTGATGACCTAATGCTCTCTCTAAATGATTATCAATCAGCTATCTGATTGTTTGGGCTGCCCTATAATTGAAAGATTAACACTATAATTTAAAGATAACCACTTTTGCTCAAACACCGTGTTCCAAATAATTATGCAAGTGACATTTTCTCAGATTTTCTTAAATCTGAGCAAATGATGGTCAGTATAATTTCCAAGTCATGAACTATTACAGTATAAATCAAATTTTACTGAACAAAGCTCCCCATGAGAACAGTATGTATTTCAAAATAAAAAAACCCTCAAAATGCACTGTTCCAAATTATTATGCACAGCAGATTTTCTAAACATTTTATGGATTATATTGAACTGTGAAAGGTAATTCTTTGAATGTGTAGCATTAAGTGGTATCCAGGTACTTCCACTTTTTTCCAAATAATAAAAAAAGGAAGTATAATTCATCCTGTGGTCATAGAGTAAAGTTTGAGAATATTTGGTTTCTATTTTCTATACCTCGTGCTATTCTCCATAAGCCAATATGGAGTGTATTTTTGGAATGGGTGCCTTTGTTGTGTGTGCTGCATCCATGAGTTGCTTTGGAGTTGGTATGCAACAGGCGAATCATCCTATAGCAGGTCATGCATCATCTATGATAGCCAACAGATTGCCTCCACAATTCTCTGTGTGAAAGATTAATGGCATTCTGTGTACTTCTTTCTCACACACTCTGCTTTAGGCAATACTTTTCTTATCCCATGCATCCAGATTTTTATCACCTGACTGAAGCGTGTGCATTGTTTCATTTGTGCTTATTTTGCTGGGTAATAACTGGAAATCATTTTAGGCTTGATTTTTTTTTTTTAATTGGAGAACGGCAGGTGATTCATCACTCATTACACTGATGAACCCACCAGCAATATACATGGAGTTACTTGCTACTTTATTGTTGGTAGTCTAGGCATTCAACAAAAGGTGCTTTTAAGTCACCCACACTTTCAGTCGTTCAGTTAAGAGAGAAAAAGCATACGTTATAAATTAGTCCCAGATCGGGGAAAGGTGAAGTGAACAAATGCTTGAACTCTGATCTTTTCATTTCCTAAGAGCTTTTGCTTTCTTCTGCTATTTGGTCTTAAAAATACTCTTCTACATGATAAAATAAATATCTCACAAACTTGGAATAACAAGGATCTCCTAACAATCTACCCTCTTATTTATCTAAAGCAACCTAGAGAACTAAAACACAAAATCTCAAGGATTGAGTATTTTATATTCTTTGATTGTATTTTTTCAATATGTCTAAAATCTATAATGTGAAGATGTTTCTGACATGCATTTAAAATACTTCTAATGTGAAAAGCATTCCTTAGAGGACAGCATTTTAATTCAAATGTCCTTGCTTCATACATGTGAGGCCTTGTGCTGCCACAGAAAAAGATTTCTGACTGGCTAATAATATGACGCAGCTTCCAGGTTGGCCAGGAATCCGTTCCTGACTGGCCAACTTCCCAGGATGGAACAGGGTTGGTTTTCACATCAGGATTTTCTGTTCAGAGTTTGAATCCAATCTCTCAGAAGTAAAAAAGAAAAAAACAAAACTTTGCATCTATTCAGAAAGAAACTGACAGAGATCAAGACCTGGAAAATCAATTTCGAAAAACAGTCATGTTTATGATTATTTTTCATTATTGTAAACACTACTGTATTTGCTTATTTTTTAGTAGCCTTCTATGACACGCCATTGGTTTTACTTCATGTATTTTAAGCGCAATGAGCATTGCTTAGTACCTTCAAAAGCAATTTTACTAGAGGCATAATAGTTTTGAGCTTTTTATTTTAAAAGGACCTCCAGATTGCCAGATCCCCAAAATGAAAGAAACTTAAAAATGTTGAAAATCAATACAGATGTTTTTACTTTAAATATTAATCAAAACAAACACTTTTATGACACTTCTGGCATCACAGACAAATGCTAATACAGCCCATCAGTCTGAGACACCTGTGTCTGTCTGGACTTAAAATCTAAAAGCTTTTTTCCTTTTTCCAACTTTGTGTGGCCCTCCATGCTTGATGGCGGGGCCTCTCTACCACTGTCGAGTCTTTGTTGTCATCACAGGATCCAAGAGAAAAGCAGATACACAAAATGGCAGATGCAGCATGCTTGTTGTAGCAACAAGAGGAGGAAATATTGGCGCATGGCGGGGGGCGCAGTGGGCTCGATTGCACGTCTGACAAGGTTCCATTGCTGCTCGCCAGGTGCTTTTCCTTTGTAAGATACTATCTTTTTGGTGCAAGATGAAGTCTTTTAAAGTCAAAGAGTTCAAATCTAAGTGAAGTCATAAGTTTGTGTATGAAAGACATCTCCAACTTTACACAGTGTGCTGCCCCCGTTTGACTCAATTCATGACTCAAATCCACCAGATGATAATAACCTGATAGAAACAGACTTTATGGGGGTGTCAAAGACTGAGCTGAGTAAAGAATAAATATCCAACTTTGACTTCTCTCTCCTCTGCTGGAATGAAATTTCACCAATTCACTTTGGGTCAGAATTTCCTCCGTCTTATTGAGCTTTTGGTTATTTTGCATCATGTTTTTTATTTGTCTTTCCCAATGCGCTGCTCAGTTTCTCCCAGAATGGGATTTAATTTGGTGCAGATAATCTAAGAGATTATTAGGAACCCCAGAAAAGTCTCAAGTGTAAAATGATCTGACTGGTAAAGTCAAAGCTGGATAATTTTCTACTGATCAAAATTTGCTAAAGAAAAATTTAAAATGGAATTAGAAGAACATAAAATATCCAAAATATAAACCTGGACTGATTTATTTCACACTCATAACATAGTCTTTGAAACATTTTGTGGAACCTGTGTTTATGTACATAAAAAAGAAAAACCAAAAAATATTGTCTACAATATAATTTTGTTTTTATTGACTACACCTTTACCTTCGGTTCTTTGGCAATATTCTTTAGCTTTAGATATTTCTTTGCCATATTTAATTTTTTTGTAACTATAAATACTAAATATCTTGTATTCTCTTTTATGCAATTGCTAAAAGTCACATTCACAGGTTTAATTCATTCATCATTAGACTTATTTGGTGTGAAATGACAAGTGTAGTTGGGCAACGGACAGAAAAAATTATTTTAGTGATCAATAGTCATAACACATGTATTAAATTTCACTACTATCCCTTATGTTATTGGAAAAGCATGAACATGGGAATCTTAACTCAGAAAGGCAGAAGGAAAATCCTCTCACTCTTCTCAGCCACTTCCATTTTCTGTTTTCCCTTGCAACAACCACTGATGCGAAATAAGGCAAACTGATGAAATTGATTGAAACAGGCTGGAGCACTTTCCAACAAATCGAGCTTGATTGAGGAGAAGGAAGCAAACAGACTTAGTTGAAAAAGATGATTAGCAGATTAAAGATTAGTAGCTGGAGGGCAAATGTGAAAATAACAGCAGTGATCAGTCACCAGGAAAGACTCATGAGATTAATACAGAAGGTAAATCATAAATGAAATGAGTCAATATGAGCTGCTGGTTTTCAATCAGTGACCTTGAGACCCAATATTTATTACTTAGTTACTAGTGCCATTAGGAGGAGCGCCTGCTCCCATTAAGTATTTAACACACATATTTCTTCCATCCTGTCACATGATGCTTAAAAATACTAACCCCACATAAAACACTCATAATTCACAAGTACATAATTGCCCCTAAGCAAGTAGCTGACATACCCCAGAATACACAAAGAAGCCCTCAAAGGCAGAAGGCTGTAATTTCAGATGTTTATAGACAAGGCCAGCCCTCCTGGGAATAATATTAGGCTGCGATCAGTTTTCCACTTCTCATTCTCTCAGAGCCAGTGGATGTTCTTCAATTTCATAAACTTTAGGAACAGTATTTTTTTCTCTGCTTATTTGTCATTTTACTGTCCCTCCTTGTGTATGACCAGGGTGACCCTCATCATCATTTCAAAGCACATGGAACAAGAGTTGACAGGTTGATGGTCTTATCAAGGTCACTGTGGTAGTGTGAGGTCAATATGGGAGAATGTTCTCATTTCCGACGACAGCTATCACATCATGGAGAGGTACAAGAACAGAAAAGTGCATGAAAAACTGTTTGCTGTGTTTGCAGAGCAGATAAAATGCCACTTTTCTGCATGCAGGCTCAGCACTGCAATCTTGAAGCACGGTAAATCTGTGAAGAAATGTAAATTTTAAAGAGCAAACATTTGAGTTGAATAAAAAAGACAAAAACAGAAGCATAGATCAAAAATAAAAAAATAAGCGTAGAGGTGCATGAGGGTGTGTTTTATGCTGTGTCTTGAAGACTGCAGAGATGACTGCAGCACAGAGGGAGGGACCCACACTGAATACCAATGGACCTGTGATAGTAACTTAACATACAAACAATGGCATACTGGCACATACACTAATATGAAACAAGCACAATAAAGTAATATCTTATCAGTTTAGGCTTATAAAGGTCATGGACACCACCCAATGCACCTCAGTAATTTGTGACCGAAAGAGCAATGAAAGCTAAAAAAAAACAAAAAATGTAGAGCTTATTTGTTTGAGGTCTTCTGAAAAGCCTGAATTGTTATCTTTGTTCTCCTGTAAATTCTCTGTAAATGTCAAATTTAGCATTCACATGATCAAAGAAACAGCCTCGCCGCTGTCAGTGTAACATAAAGTGATAATGTGGAGCACAATCCCTGACCGCATAGTGGTCAAATACCCAATGATAAACAACAGTTTAGTGACACAATTTGCTGTGTGCTAAGCAAAAAATATTACAAAGCATTAAGAATTAAGTATGTCCATCCCATAGTATTTTAAATAAAGGGAAACTAAAATAAGAGATTAAGGAAAATAGGTGGATGTGGCTGCGAATATTGCAACTCATGATGATACAATGAACAGGAGTAAATTGCTTTACCAGTTCTTACATTTGAAGGGGCGATAAGGAATCTATAAAACTCCTATTTCCTTAGCAGCGTTCAATAGTTTGAAAGTTGAGTAGAAAGCTGCAGACTCCTGCAGCCAGGTCAGAGAGAATCTCATTAAACTGCATTCTCAATATTCACCTTGTGTGCTTGTCAATGGACCATTCTTGTTCGTTTCATTGCCAGGGATCTCTCAGAGAAATCTAGGGGGAGGAATCGGTTTGAATTTCTTTCTCACTCAATTCAACTCCTTCCCAGGCCTGACAGCACATTATCTTCACCTCCTAAAAAGATTCAGGGTTTTTTGGTAAAGAGATTGTTTGATGGCAAAACTCCATTATCACAGTTTTGTGTTGAAGCCTGCAATACTATTACAAAGCGTTATGATATCTGAAAATTGTTACCCAGTATGATGGAGTGTGTTTAAGTTATTCAAGTAAAAACACAATTTCATTTGATATTTTTATTCTATTTAGACACTGTGAGCAAATGTAGCAATTATATGCTTATGATATCGTTAAAGCAGCCCTCAGTTTTAGAGCTAAATAGAACCTGCTATCTAACTTGTGATAAAGTTTGTGTGACTGAAGCCTATGTAAGGTTTGACATTGTGATTTTACCTGCTTGCAAAGGTGAACAAGGGACTGGGGGATTAGAGGAAATGAACTGAGGAGGTAGAAAAATGATATGACATTATGATATGCATGACATGGCTCCTTTTCAAAGGCTATAATCTCAAGAGCATTGTGCCTCAGAGGCTCATCCATCACAGGAATTTACGCCTAAAGTCTGAATGCCAGTTTTACTTCCTTTCTGCAGCAATATATCAAATGAGCCAGGCTTTTTAATATTTTCTGAGATAAAAATGTTTGATTCAATGATGGCACACAAAAATAATTTCAGTAGATTTAGTTTTAAGCAGTTTCTTTTTAAGTTTAATGAGAATGAAAATTAAATAATAAAAAAACAACAATGCCCTTTAAGTATGACCTTAAAATATAACATATCCCTATTATATGATGTCCTAAAAGTGGAAGATAAGATTAAGAGATGATTGCTGCCTTAAATTAAAATAATAAGTATGTCTGCCACAGATATATGACATCATTCTGAATAATGTGAGGATATTTGGATCAAGGATGCAAAATGTCAGAAAATTGTTTGTCCATTTAATTGGAAAGGATATCAGTTTCACTTCCTGTTTCAAGTATCCATACATTTTATAAGAAAATTAGAGTTTCTCATAAAATTTTAATATTCATTATGATACATTTCAAAGACCACTGCTGCTTAGGTCTAAGAAAACAATGTCATGACTGGTAATTTTCTGAGTTTCTAAGTTACAAAACTTATCAAAAACAGATTTTCCCAGTGTTTTCCTGGAAGTTTTTTTTTCTCAGTGGGAATCAAACTTGAGATTTTGAGCATGAACTAGAGCTCAGAAAGGGGTAATAAACATACAAACATACTTAGTGGCTTAGTGAAGCAGCAGCAACTCACACCAAAACAAAAAACAAAAAAAAAAACCCCACAAAGTCAAAGCTGAAAGTGAAAGCTATCAAAAACCTCTAATCTTTGCAACCTGCATAAAACCAGTCAATTTTCCCTGTGATTATATCTCTTTCCTTGGAGTCTTTTTCCTCCACTGTTATCAGAGGAAAGTGACGAATCGTGTGCTGCGGTTGAATGCACGTGTGTGTATGGGTGGACTATCAAAGGCGCAAGAGGGAAAGTGACTACAAACTCTAGTAAGATCAAAACACAGCTAGCTGATCATAGAAATCAATGAAAGAGGAGCTAATTCCACTTCTGTTTGCTCAGAAATGCCTCAGCAGCTCGCAGAGGACAAGAGTCCTGTCTCTGACTGTCACAGTGACTTTTCAGCTGCGTCTTGAGTACTGGTGTCTGTTTGTTTCCAACATTTGTTAGACCGTACTTGGAAAAACACATTAATTCATATAACTTTGTTACATGGCTGAACACCTACAAACCAGGCATGGAGATCAATAATCAGAGACATAACTGTACAAATCCTCATTTTCAAAATGGACATTTTCCAAAAAGGATGACAATTAGAAATCTGCCTCTTAAATATGACCTTTATTTAACAATGTCAAGAAGAAATCTTGCTTGCAATTTGCTTCAAGCCATGAAGGTGGTCTTGATAAAATGAATATAGTATGTCCGCCTACCTATACTGACAGTAACGAGACGTCTTGCAGTTTAAAATGGTCTCATGTTTGTTCAAAGCTTTGTACATTTCAAACAGCACAATACTCCTCCAAAAAGGGAAGAAAGTATGACATAACTATAAACCTATCAAGACATGAGTGTCCACCTCAATTGATAGGCCTTGCAAGGAAATCATAAATCAGAGACCAAGGTAACTCTAGAGGAGGGTAGAAATCAATAGCTTGGGTGGGAGAATCTGTTGACATGACAAGAAGTGATGCATACAAAATATTCAGTCTTCAAATGTTAGCAAAAAGGAGGGACATTGCTAAAAAAGCCACAAGGAGTTCTGTTTAGGAGACAGAGGCAAAGAAGCTCGAATGAGAACACAAGTGAATTTTTGAAGCCATGAAAAACACTAACTGTGGCAAAAAAGCTGCATCACCCACAACAAATGATTCCCACATGTAGTGGTGGCAGGATCAGACTGTGGGGAAACATTTCTTCAGCAGGGACTGGAAAGCAGAGGTGACAGGAAAATACCCAAAACTTAACATTGTAAAGCTCACAAACATCTTGTGGCTGAGGCCATGAAGATCACTTTTCTGCAAAGTGATGATCCTAACCATTTAGCTATTGCTGCAATGTTAAAACTCAACTCAAAACATATACTTTATGTTAGAAAATCCCAGTTCAAGTCCCAATAAAGCAGACTGACGTTTTTAGTTGTAACTTGTTCTTTTGCAAGATTCTGTCACACCTAAAACCGCATTCAGCCACTACGAGTAACTTTGCAGCCACCAGTGGTGCATGCAGTGCTCTATATATAAAGTTCTACTATTCCAGACAATACAAGTGCATTGTGGGACTCGTAAGTCTTCCGATCAATAAACAATTTGAATAGATCTATGTTTGTAGGAAGACAGTTCCCCATCCAAATAAAAAAGCGCTGCACGCTTCCACCAGTACATGCTTCCACTATCCTGGGAGCAGAGTCACGTTGCTAAATGCAGCTTTGATATCAGTTGAACCAATATGGTTTATCTCCTGGGGCTTGTTATATATTAAACATCCACACTGACTTCACAAGATAAATCATATGAGCTGTCACTCTAAAAGAGACATCTTAGACTTTAATTTGCATTGAAACATCCTGCCTCATTTAAAAAGCCAAGTAGATAAAAAAAAAAAAAAAAGGAGAGGCGCAGAGAAGGACAAACATGTAAGTGACAGACTTCTCATTGTCAGAATGTAATCTGGCATTTAAGACCGCAGTAATCCCAGGCTATGCAAGAGTAGGGCTGTACTGGAACTGACAGAGCTTGGTGATTTATATGACGAACGCTGGCTTCATGTTAAGTATCACATTATCGCAATGACAGCTGTAGCTTATGAACAGGGCCTTTAAGTCACAGGGAAGTGCACATGTGCCTACTGATGAAAAGTTGTGAAACTGAGCAGTGGGCGTTTTCTTCGGTGTGGTTTTGTTAAACGTGTCCGTGTACGCAACTTATGTGTTTGCGTGCCTGTGAGTGTGTGTGCCTGCAGCAGATGTGAGTGCGTTCCATTTAGTGTGCCGAGGTTAGAATTGGCCTGTCAGTCTCAGTGAAGTGGGGAGAGGAGAGAGACGACAGGTGTCAGGACTGAGAAGGAGATGGATGAGAGAGCAAAAGAGGAGGAAGAAGAAAGCAAAGTTTGTTCAGCTGCTGGAAATTTCTTGTTCTTTACTCAATAAAGAAATGCTAATGAAGATCCAGTGGGAATGACGGAGCAATGTTTGGTGTAGTCTAGCTTTGAAAAAAAAAAGAAAAGGGAATCTTTAATGACATTTTTGAACATTCTGTGGATTTCTCGGACATACTGCTGAAAAGAAAAAAAAAAGATTGTTAACACTGAAAACAGAGTTCTTGTTAGTTGTACTTTTATGTGACTCATGACAATGATGTACATGTAAAATATAGATAAAAACAGTGAACAAGGTTTAAAACAGCGGTAATACAAACAAAACACACACAGACATTAACTGTGACAAGTGGATACGTAACGGAGAAAAAAAAACGAGAATCTGATAAGGAGCTAAAGACTCCAAATGCGTATAAACCAACCAGAAATGAAATTATGTCACATATTGTCTTGGTCCCACTTTTACTGCCATTAATAGCTTTGAAGCATCAAGGTTGGGACTTAAAGATATAATGTGGCATCTGAAACCAAAACGTTAGTAGCATATCCTTTTAGTCCTGGAAGTTGTAAAGTGGGGCTTTTAAATATCAGATTAGTTTCTACAATACACCACATAGATGCTTAGTTAGGCTTAGGTTTGAGGAAAAACCTGAATCCTTAGTTCTTAAATACTTTGCAAATGTTTCAAAAAGACATTTTACCTTTCAGTAAAAGGCCTTTTCAGTTCTAAACATGAGTTGAAAGTTTCAGGCGTACGAGTTGTAGTCAGAACAAACACTCATAAGACTGTTAAGGTCACAAACAGTACCTTTAAGGTAACACGAGTTGTTTGGATTGTTGTCACCTGATGATCCAAACGCACCATTTAACCAGGGTTCGCCTTTACAATAACACATCCAAACACACGTTCTGCAGAGTGGTATTTTAGCAGGAGTGCCTAACACCAAAGAACAAACTGATTGTGTGAAGTTTTGGCACATAATGTGCATCAAGGGACGGGAAACTCTTCTGATAGCTGGTAAGGACTGAAAGAATCCAAAACACAGAACAACATTGAAAATGTGGCTTCATGTTTTATCTTCTGGAATGACTTGACTTGTGTCCTCAAGTATTTTCAGAGCTAGTCACACCTCGACACATGATCAAAACAATGCACATATCGACATAGTTGGTGACATTTTTGAATCATCAAGTCACAATAGACCCAACATTAACTAGAAGGAAGGTATCATCAGCAACCCATGTGGCCTTCACAGCCCAAGTAGTAACAATAATGCCCCAAATACAGTAAATGTTCTGACTACTTTTCAGGAGATCCATCTGAATTGCATACGTTCATTCAGAAACATTCAGAAATCTATGTGCCACTCAGTTATGATGTGGAAATTAATTTTGTCATCATAAAGTACTTTTAATAACATTTTATATTTGTATAACCAATAGCCTTTTGTAGAGAAATAGTTGTCAATTTGCCATACACATCATTAATTTGCTGTAATTTACATTACAGGATAGGGAGGGATACAGAAATGGTATATTATGAAAGTAAAAATGCGTTTTGTTTTGTTATAGTGTGAAGTGTTCCCTGCTGCTACCTCTCTCCTTAGATCTGCTCCCTAAAGGTCTTGAAGAAGGATGGTATAAATATTTCACTAAACTGCATTCTCAGGTTATCAATTATAAAATGCTATCTTCGTATAAATATTCTAAAAATACAGCTGGACTCTGCTTCCTCCTTGGCGTATTAAAAATTCATACACACCTAGCATTCTGCGAAGTCTCCATCCACACAGGACCCGTAAGAACACAGCTGCTGAAATGTAATGCAGGGTGTTTTCGCTTTTAGGGGGTTTTGTTTGCATGTGGGAGCATGTTTTTATGTGTTTGTTTGTGTCTAGAAAATCTTTGGTGTCTGTACGACACATTTTGTTGGTGAATCAGATAAGCTCAGTGGAAGCTCATAGTGTGGAGAGAAAGGTGAATCACACCGAATAGTAAAACACATCTAGTGCTTGGGCGGGTCTATTTTATTGCTAGTCTTTACGTAGCCCCCCAAAAATACATTGAAAATGTTACTTTTTTAGCCCGTATAGTACATTCTGTTCAAATGTAGCGTAACAACGTTGTTGAAAGTCTGGCTTGTTTGACGCATGTGAAACAAGACGGTTTTTAACCAACGTCAAACTGAAGATTAATGTTTCTTTTCTGTTTTGAGAAAGAATGTCAACATAAACTGGACAATTAAATCAGGGAGTCTCCACTCAAGCACAAATCAGATTGACACATATAACACACATCAACTAAAACAATCATGAACAATCTCAAGCACACCTACCTGGGCGAGATGTCACAGCCTTGTTGCATGAAGGCTCCCAAAGAAAACCACAGAGAGTTAAAGATGCCAAACTCATTTGGAGGCTGGTCAGTGGGGCCCTGCTCAGTGGCACCCTCCTCTGGTTCCTCTGCGTGCCACTCGTACGGACTGAAGCGGCTTACCTGGAACAGTGAAGGCAGAAAAATGTCAGCTAATTTCCAGGATCAACGACATCCACACACGTTTTCAATCCAACTAGATGATTTACTTGTTGAATCAAAGTTTGAATTATGCAAACCACCTAATTTTATCATGTTCTGGGTGGTAACACAGTTAAAAAACAAAACAGGGGCGTGCTGTGGTGGCGCAGGGGTTAGCACGCCCCACGTTTGGAGGCCTCAGTCCTCGACGCGGACGTCGTGGGTTCGACTCCCGGGCCCGGCGACCTTTGCCGCATGTCTTCCCCCCTCTCCTCGCCCTCCTTCCTGTCAGTCTACTGTCAAAAATGTGAGCCACTAGCGCCACAAAAACTCTTCGGAGGGAAAAAAAAACAAACAAATAAAAAAAAAAAAGTTCCATGTGGTTGCCATGGTAACCACATGGAATGGTTACCATGTGGTGTAACTGAAGAGAAGTTTCTGTTTAGCAACATGTGCTCAATACTATAGCCAACCTTGGAGAATTTTGGCTCATACATATACATATATACATATATACATATGTATATATGTTATAAAAGATGTATTGAACAAGCAGACACCCAGGTTGCTACATAAAACATATGCTAGGCTAATCATGTATTTATGAATGGAATATGTATTAATATTTCACATTTTTGTTTATACATCTCGCATTTTGTTCATTCACAGATACACATGATAGTTTTCATACGCAGTTTTCATCAATTTAGGATGTAAATCTAATACCAGTATACAACCCATTAGATAAATTAAGATATTATTGAGAAGTGAATCTAAAACATATCCACAGTTTTAGAACGATAGATCGGTTCTAGTGTCAGATCACTGACAGATTCTGTGTTTCATTAAGCAAAACATTGAATAATTACACTTAGACTGGTGTCAGCCTTCATTTCTGTTATTTATGCTGAATGACAACATAACTTTTAAAATTAGAATATTACATAATGTAAAAATCTACCGGGATGTTGACTTAATGGAAAGTATGTTTGACACCTGCTGAAAGGTTGTTATTTTCAAAAGGTGCTTTTAATCTCAGAGATGAGCCTCATCAGAAGCCACATTCTCACTTATTGAATAAGACGGTACCCGAAAAGCACTCATATCTATCTTAGTATGACAGCGTGCTGGGACTGAGTTGGACACCTTTTTCCTTCAGAACTACTTTAAGCCTTCAGATTTAAGGTTCAACAAGGCGTCAGAAACATTCCTCTGAGATCTTGATTCATGTTGACTTGATACAGACAGACTTGCTATTTGTCAGCTACACATCAACAACTCTTGTTTCAATCCGGATACCATAAGATTGTAACTTCTGAGGTCACTGGGTTCAGTGAAAGCATTGTCATATTAAAGAATCTAGTTTGAGAGGGTTTTGACTTTGTGATAGTGTGCATTTACTGAAAGGAAGAAGCCATCAGAAGATTGGTACAGGAACAATACAGCAGCGAGAAAACCCCAATATTCCACCTCCACCAACCTGAACTTTTTAAGCAAGATAAGGTGAACTATGGATTCATGGTCCTATGTTGCTTACACCAAATTCTGACCTTACCAAGTTTTTACCCTCTTTTGGTGGACCTGTGCTTCCCTATTTAAGTGAGTTATACAGATGTAAAGACACGGTAAAACGCTTGATTCTATCTAGAAATCAAACTGAATTATAAACTATTTGTCATGTACAGCTGGCTTTTTCATCTATGGTCCAAAGCCTTAAATAACCCATGTGTACAGTGGGTGTACAGTTTCTATGAATTACTTACCAAAAACAAGACAACGCTGACTCCAATATAAGCAAACACTATGCACATCCATATCTCATAGGCCAGTGGGTCCAGGAAGGAGAAGACACCTGGTTTAGACTTCTGAGGCTTTTTGATCATGATGGAAATTCCAAGAGACATGAAGGGTTTAGAGAAATCAATCACTTCTTCACGCACCAATGTTATGGTCAGCGGGGCCACAGCAATTTCTGCTTTCTGCAAAGAAGAAGGGAAAGGCCAGGGACTTCATATCAGTCACATTATTGCACAATTAACTTCTCAGAGATTACATATAATGCAGATAAATGGAAGGGAATGTGCAGTGAACACAGAATAAAAGAAGGGCAGACATGGACTGGTATTGCAGACGAGGGAATAGAGAAGGCGAAAAGACATAGCGGAAGAAGAGGGCAACCCAGAATGACACAGAAGTAATTTATACAGTATGTTGGCCGGAGAGGGACATATCCGGAATATAAATGAGTCTCAAGGTCTAACTGGCATCTGCATGCAACAATGCTTGCTCTTGCAGAACACAGATCTTCTAAGTATCTAAAGTCAAAGTGGAAGAAAGTGGTAATAATTATATGATATGAAAAGCTATTCTGGCCCAAATAAGCAATAATGGGGTATAAAAGATCAACTTTGATCATATAAAACCCCAGTGAATATTGCATTTTCAGGAGGAGAAATATTGTTTTAATGACCACAGTAAGAAGCTTGCTGCAATTTCCCAAACTGTTTTCACACCAAAAAGGAAAATGAACAATGAAAAATAATGACTTTAAACTTTATATTGTCCTTTTTTCTGTGCCTGAATCCTGCTCTTAAACTGCGGTAATCACACACTGCTGAAGTTCATCTTATCCTTCACTGCATAAATATGGGTCATTTCCTCACAGAATAAAGCAGATATCTAAAATGATCTTTAACAATAAACCACAAACTGCTGCAAAAGATAAACTATTCTTCAAAAGTTTCAACAAATATGACAAGCATTTTATTCTTTATTCATTTATTGATAACAGGTCAAAAGAGTAAAGTTTTAAAATGATACCTTTAGGCTCTTTGACAGACTATCATGGGATATTTTCAATACTCCTCAGAGGTTTGACCTCTGAGCAGCAGCTTAAGAAACAATAGAAGATAAATTGACTGATAATGCTGTTATTCTGGGAAATAATTCAAATTTAGTCCAACACTTTTTTTTTTGTAGTATTTCTAAAGCCATGAAAGCAAAACTGAGCTCTACACCACGAGCTATTACATGATAAAGGAATAATTAAAGCTGCATTTCTTACTACTTCCACTGAATTAAAGGCCACAGGATGAAAGGACAATTATGTATTAAATGTAGAAGGTTTTGCTATATTTGACTTTTTCAAATCTCTTCAGTTTATCTGGATTTTTCACAATGTTACCATTTGCAATAGCCTTAGAGTGCATGTAAGTGGACAACTCATAAAATTGTTCTAAACAATTCAGGACCTTCTTTTTTTTTCAGTAAATCTGTTTAAAATAGACTCTGCTTACTTAAATTCACAGTTATTTGCGGGTTCTAAATCTGTGCAAACAGGAAATTGGACAAATTTCTAATTCCAAACTTTGACACAAAGGCATGTCCACTCTAAAAACAGCCGCGCTGACAAAATTGATTCTCTTTAAGCTGTTTGCACACATTTCAACATTTATTATTTTGCATGCCTTCAGGTAATGTTAATCCATTTTTTGTATGTTTAAAAATATATTAAAAATGTGCATGCTTTGTATATTTTCATTTAATAAAATGATTTATTAGTTAAATAATTTTGAATAATATTAAAATTAATTTAATAAATGCTAAGAATACAAATAGCATTGAATTGTCAAAAAAAAAAATGCTGAATTTTGTCAGGACTTGAAGTCACACCAATAAATTGCCACATAAAAAAGACGGTATAATATTCTCTCTGCTTCTTGATCACTTGTGCTCTGTCTGTAGAGGACAACTGCAAACTCAGCCTAACTTATAATGTTATGTTTGCATCTGCATGTGTTTCGTCAAAATGCCTTAGTGAATTTTGTTGCACTAATTCACGAAGACAAGACAGACTGAGGAAAACAGCTGCAAACGTTGAGCAGATTGCCACCTTTGTGAATTCCTAACTTTGAAAAGACAAGATGGGGAAACTCGATTTGCTCACATTTCTGTCAGTCAAAAGACTCAACTCCACAAGGAAACATTAATTCACAAGAAAATGTGTGTATATTGCTAGTATATAGCTAGAGTACATTTGAGAGTCTTTTTAAAGGACAGTAAGTGTTTTGTGTGATTCAAAACAGATAAATCAATGCAACAGTTTTGAGTCACCTTCCACTATAAGTTGTGGAGGGTAATTGATTCAGTTGCTGTTCTGGAGCTCCTTCTGTGCCTCACTCCCCTAAACAATAACTGACATTGTCTGTTGCATGACAGTAAAGTTGACATTCAGGCAGCTATGTGAAATCAAAGGCGTAATTAATGAGCTTGGCAAATCCCCCGTATATAAATAACCACTGCATGACACAGCATCTCTGTGGGAGCCAAACATGGTTACTAAGGAGACGAAAGCCTGGGGACAAGTTTATGTGCAGCATCAGAGTTATTTTTATTTTTTCTGCTGGTATGAGATGGAACTCTGCAATCTATAGGGCCTTTTGCAAGATCATCATGACTGAGATGTCCCAGACTGCTGTTGATTTCTGAGCCATCTTCATAAAGTCTGTACACCTGTCGCAATTAATTCTCTGAAGATTAGAATTGCACATAGGACTCATAAGAAAGGCTTTCCAGTGCTTAAATGTCATCCTTCTTTAAATTAAATGCATTTACTGCATATAAAATGTGCTAAGAACTTGGCCTGGGTCCTTCAGAAAAAGGCGATCAAAGCTTGTGTTGCTGATAAGGTGTTAAGGATGCCCAGGTTGCTTTAATAGTTTCCTTCAGCTCTTCTGTATTGTAGTTTCTGGCTTCTCTCGTCTTCGTCCTAAAAGTTCATCCTCTGTGGGGTTTATTAGGCCCACTCTGTGGGCAGCAATTTTCATTAGCATTGACCTTTTGTAGCTTCCCCTCCTTGTGAAGGGTTACAGTGGTAATCTACTGGACAACTGACAAGTCAGCAGTCTTCCCGCTATTGTATAGGCCATCAAAAAAATCTCCTTTTTGTCAATTAAGCAACGTTTAAAGAGCAAGCAAATGCCACCTAAATCCGATTTCTTACAATTGTCTGAATCGTCCCATTCTGAGTTTTTAAACACCCCCCAAAAATCTGATTTGAGCCATTTCCATAACGTCACTTTCTTAAAATAATGGCCCAAGTAATTTCTTGCCCAAAATTATTTTGGCAAGACGAAAAATAACTTTTGGGAAAAAAGAATTAGTATTTTTGAAAGGTTATGATATGTGACATACCATCTATCCAATGACCATGTCGCATTTCAGCCATCTTTTATGTTCCTGACATGAGATATGCATCATAATTTCTTTATATATATATATATATATATATATATATATATATATATATATATATATATATATATATATATATATATATATATATATATATTCATATATAATATTTTTTTTCCAATTTTAAGAAAAAATTAATTTTTTTCCACTTTTACAATTCTATAAAATTTGTGAACCTGAAATTTATTCAAACAGCACTGCAATACATTTTAGTTGACTAAGAATGAATCCAGCTTATACTTGTCCTGTTTCCATCCTTACCCCATACACAAGCTCTCCCACCATGCCATTCCATATTTTAGTCTCTGGGTCTCTGGCTCCATATTTCCCATCAGGAACAATAGAGATCTTGTACTTGATTCCGATGTGCTTGGCAATCTCTGAAGCCAGGTCTACACAATATCCTTCATACTGGTCGTTGCCTTCGTAAAGCTCCCAGTTCTTCTTCTGCATCACATACGGACCCTCCTAAAAAAAGATCAGCATAAGGGGAAAAAGACATCTGTTTGGAGGAGCACATCAGCAGAGAGGACCAGAAAATTGGTTGTAAAGTGTGCACATAAGAAAAACAGTTAAGAAAGATGAAGACATAGATGTTAATATTGTAAAAGGAAAATGAGGAAAAAGGTGAAGGGGGAAAGGGTGCATGTTTGCAAACACTTTGTTGGTAACAGCAGTTGCAATTAAATCCTAAAAGAGACAGACTTTTTTTCATTGAGATAAGAACCATAAGTGATATTTTAAAAGAAAACTACACAGATAAAGGATTCCTGTTTTCCAATGCATTGTTTTTGCCTTCATGGCATTTTGCATAATTCCACTGAGATTCTCCTTTGACTCACCACAGATCTGAAGCTGAGAAGACAGAAATGAACAAAAAAAGAGAGAAAGAAACTACGAGATGTCTGCCCACATGAGCAGTAATAGGTTGGAGGATTTTTTTTATGCATGTGGTTAAAGATCAAAGGAAAAGAGAGACGCAGACAAACATCACTGCTTATAAGTGATTTATAAAGAGTAAAGACTCCGTCTGGTAAATGACAAGTGCATCTTTGAGAAGCAGTGAGTTATGGCACTAAGCTTGAGGCTGTTCACACTGTAATCCACATGAAAGCAAACCTATTAAAATCTTATCAAGCCCATTTTAATCAGGAGACTAATCTCATCTAATTAAACAAACAGGCCTTTGCAATACCCAACACTCCGAAGCCATGAAACAGTTTATGAGAGCAATAAAACACATAGAAAAAGATAACATGCTGCGAATTGAATAGTTCTTCATTCAGGAAATTGTTCACATTCCACATAAGTGCAGTTTAATCAAGGAAGAATTACCCACTAACATGCTTGAAAAGGGGTCAAACAAGCAGTAAAACAACCCAACAAAGATCTTTACTGGGTCTGCAGGAGAATCTTCAAGCCAGAAAAAAAACCCAACAACTTATGTTTCTCTTCTGTATATCAGTTTGTAAATAATTGTTTACAAAACCAAGGAGAGTCCCGTCATCCTCTGCTGGACTCTATGTGGTGTCACGCAACACATTTTAAAGCTTATGTTATGTTTTTTCTTGACTTGCCATGTATGCTTAATTTATCTAGAAGCCATTTTGCATGAGTCTAAATGTGAAAAAAAAAAAAAATAGTGCAATACGTGAAACCATAAGTCCTTTGAAGTCACTGATGTGTTCCTGTTTGGTATATTGTGTCAGTATTGAGATAAATATAGTAAAATGTATAATGTGTTACTACATTAGGACAGCGTAAAGTATTTCTGCCAACTTATTATTGTTCTGTTTTATTGCTTAGGAGTCACCTGACCATACCGGGTTCAGAGATTAATACACAGTGCATGAATGCCCAAAGTGGTAAAATAATTTGTTGAATTAGATAGAATCTTTTTTTTTTCTTTTGTTTTTACCAATTTGCCTAATAACTGAACTTGAACTTTATAAATAAGGGTTCATTGAAAACCTTTGTGATTTACTTTGTTTTTAGTCAGTTAGGTTAATTGGTCTTGTGTGTCTTTGTGTTGCTCTGTGATGTAGCGTACCACATCACTTCTGCAGTGACTCCTGGGGAAGAGGAGTGTAAGAAGTGGGTATAAACAATGGGAGGGTGACCAAACTGAATTAGTCAGAAAATAAGAACCGCTCCACTGTCAGGTCGGCAATCACAGGTATTGATTGTGACAGATATGAGTGAATCTTTGTCAGTGCTGACTGAATGCCTGCATGGCGTAGCAGTAGATTAAGTCATTGCTGCAAGATTTTAATAGCCTTTGGTCAAATTTAATGGAAGAGGGAAAAATGTGATGCTGGTGTGGTTTATTTAATGTGTTGTGTATCTTTATATTCCCCTAAATGCAGGGTCCATACTGTAAATGAAGGTGCAACAAGGATATGTAATATCTTGTATTTATTTCATTGAATAGAAAGCTATGTATAATACATGTATTTGACAAAAAAAAAAGTATATTAACATTGCACAGTAAAATGACACCATGCTTTATTGAAGCGATCACATAAGTTTTACTGGTTAAGTTTTAAAATCAAACACTTAACCCAAAACTAAAGTACATGTAAATGACTGAAGGAAACCATGAACCAGCTACAAATCATTTGAATTAGTAATTATTACTCTTAAAGTCAAAACACACAAAGAGCCCTTCTCCTTCCCACCTCCCCCTCAAAAATGCTATTATTAGAGACATTAGAAATTCCTGGGGCTCATTAATTGACTCAACATGAATCATAATGTCAATGATCAACAAAACAATTAATTCCCTTTAGCAGATCTGCAGAGCCATCAGCACCACTCTGGGGAAAATGAGCAGAACTGAAACTCTTGTCTTCAGTGCAAAAAAATCTAACAGGATTGTATATTGCCTAACATTTTTTTTTATTTCATTATTTGATATTTAAAGCTCAAATGTTGGTAAAGTGTTGTAAATAACTAGACTCCACTGCACAAACATTAACTCATTCAACAAATCTAAACAAACAAAACAAAAATGCTAAACACAATCTAAACAAACAAATAATTCATCTAGATTCTAGAAAAAGAGGTAAAGCTCGGATACTGTGGTGTCTGACGACACAGCTTGGTGTGTCTGGAAAATGCATAAGAATAAAAAGTCCTACACTGGGACTGATTGGATAAGGAAAAGAATGAATCCCAACCCACTGTGGAGACAGACTAGATATGGAAAGTGTGTAATCGCGGTATATGGTGCTCTATATGTTGCTTAAAGCCCTGTTAAAAAGGCCAAACTGAAATTCAAAGCATAATAACATAAACAAAAAATTAGAAAGATGGAAACAAAATGTATAAGTAAGAGTGAGGACCATTTAAAAGAGCATCATAAATGGTCCTGCGATATTTCTCTATGTGGAAGTGCATTTACAGTTTGTGATGCTTATGAGAGGAAAATGTGATCCATGGGAGATCTATGGCATCACAAATCAGGGAGAGGCCTCAAATAAGCAGAGAAAAGAGGCAGCAGGATTAGAAGTAATGAGGTCAAAATGTTGAAAGAGGACATTGGAAAAGAAAGATTATAAAAATTGTGTTTATAGGTGTGCTTTCTTGAACGGTGCAGGGAGGGCGGTCAATGCTTTCCTCCAAAACAAAAATAAAAGCAAACAAATAAAAGATTGCTGCAGGGAATGCAAAAAGAAAAGGAGAAAATAAGAGAAATTGTGTTGTGCTTGGAGGAAGAACATATATAAAAACATATTGAGAAAGGAAGAAAAAAAGAAACAAAGAAGAGGGTGGCTTAAAAACATACCTTAGGAGGAAAATTGTAGAGTTAAAAAGGGAACCAAGCTTTGTAGAAGCAAATGGTTGGGGCTGATAAGACATGAAACAGACTCTGACTGGAGCCAAAAAGATAGATAGAACTTGTTATCCAATCCAGTTGGCAAGTCAGTAAACAACAAAACCGCCTCTGTCCAGCTATTCATTCACCCTGCCAACCAGAACAGACCCTCTCCATCAATTCAGCATTTTAAAAGATTGTCATGTTAAACTGTTTCAATTTGCCAGGATGTTTAATTTGCCTTGGAGACATTTATGCAGATAAGCAGAGAGAAGCATGCCAGGCATTCAGTCAGTTACAGCTTCAGCCAGTGAACTTCTCAATATGCTCACTTTATTATACAATTACTATCATTATGGAATATAATCTATCCATATTTGCCTATTTTGACAACCTCATTGTCTGCTGGTCATTTAGCCAAAAAGACTCTAATCAAATTTGATTCTGAAACAAAGGAATCACATATTTTAACACTGAAAACTGCCACACAGTTAGCCAGGACTGGTGTCTGAGTGAAACTTAAGCAGAAAATCGTAAGATTGTGCTTTTGTCTACTTATTTTACAGTACTGAGGATATTCTCTGCAGTGCGATGAACTGATAAGATTTTGAAATTTGTCGGGTAAGATGCTTTTTGGCACTACATAGCATTTGCAGATTTTATTCGGGGGAAAAAAACATGTTTCTCTTGGATATTATCACTTATTCCTTTAAAGACAGGAAAAGTGTGTTTATTTTGCATCAGTTGTCAGTTCTGTGGTTGAGAATACCAAACCAAGAATAGCAACAGAGAAGGAATGTAAATAAAAGCTGCTTACAGTCAATTGCTGTAGCAACACTCATTATTGATGTGCCATTTTATGTTCCATCTATTGATAAATGAGATTCAATCAGTGTAAATTATGTGTTTTACCTGAAAACTTTGGGCACCAAGCAAATTGAAGCAATTAGTCATCAAACAACATGTTCTTACATTGTAATCAGTCCAATGTTTCTGGAATATATTTTGAAAAAAAGTATGATTACATATAAAAACAAATAATCAAAAAAATTAGGATAATATCTGTGCCATCTATGAGGTGTCTTATGCCATATTATCCACTCTGTTAAGGAATGTTGATCTATTCATAAATACACATATTGGAGTACATCTATGCCTGTGAAGTGCAATACAACAGAATACTTAAGCATATAAACATTTATGACGTCTGATTTATAGCAGCATTTCAAAAATGTGTCAGTACCGGAAAGGTACAACATGAGATTTATGTTAAGACAAAAATGATAGTATATATTATTTTAACAATTTTTTTTTTTTTTTTTTGTCAAATACATTTTTATTAGCATAAACTTGTGTTTTCTAGCACTTACTTTCACTTTGGTGTGTCTGTTCAAACCTTGTCTTCAAAACAGAAAAGGCAAGTTGCCTGATCAGGCTTGACTGAGTGGATTTACAGAGAGACGGAGCAGAAAAATGAAAATGGAAGGAGAGTTCCAACCCAAGGTGAAGGATGCACACCAGAGGAAGGACACTGTCCTGTAAACTCACTTTGCATACTTTCTCTTGAAATATAACACTTTTTTCAAGACTTTTTATAAACAATTATTAGGTTTTGCTCAGAGGTGAAACCGATAATATAACAGTGAACACCTTGACCTAAAAACTCACACTAAGAATCCGAAATGATAATGCTGCTCCACACTTAGATGGCATTGTGCAGTCAAATGTCAAACCTTAAAAGATGCTACAGAAACTCTTGCTCAGTTATCGTCCAACTGAGACTTTTCTCTTGAGGGAGGTAAAGCAACACAACCCAGGCGGCTCCTGATCCTGCTTTTCTTCTACGCGCTGTGGCAGTGTCACTGCAGAGCAAACCACTTCAAAGTGAAACAGTGACTCCAGACAGAACCATTAAAAGTAACATACAATGGGAAAAGCAACATAAAAAAAAACCAAAAAAAAAAAAAAAACAAGAGTCTCTGTACAGGTTCAGTATCAGTCTGGCTGTTGGGTCTTTGCTGAGGCTGTGTTTCATTCCCATGCTTTGTCTGCAGACTCGGGATCAGTGTCGCAGCAGAGGCTTCCTCATCATCAGAGGCTGCAAAGAGGAGGAGGTGGCTGAGCTAATTGTTAGGCCTGGTCTGGTGAGGTCATCCACAGAAAAATATGATATGGTGGTGGGGGGAAGGGTGTAAGTATGGAAGCATAAACAATGGGTTGGGAAACGGGGAGAAATTAGCTGAAAAGAAAACGACGACACAGAGGACAGAAAAAGAAGAGAGAAGACAGATGTGGGACAGAAATACAGAGGGAACAAATGTTGCAAACAGATCTGCCACTCATCCTCATTTACAAACGCCAAAGAACTCAACAGCCATAGGAACATTGATACAACAATGATACTCACATAAAAATATCCAACACATTTAAAATCAGACATTATAATTCCTTTGATTCAATTTAGTTCCATGCAGTTTTCTTAACAAAAATATTAACCATTTAACTTGATCATGTTCGGTCACATTACAACCACAGACTTTAGTGTATTTCACTCATTTTATGTGACAGACCAACACATAGTAGCACAAAGTGTGTACAATTGTGAAGTTGAAGGGAAAGACTTATGACTTTGATTTTCATTTTACAAATAATATCTAAAGAGTGTAGTTTGCATCTCTATTTAGCCCTTTCTACTCTTTTACCCTTCAACATAATCCTGTGCATCCAGAGTTATTTACACAGAAAATAAAATCCATTAATCCTGTTGGACTACCCGGCTTTTCCGTTAAAGCCTCAAATGTTTGTTAGAGAACATTAGGGAAGAAACATCATCATGGTGGCCAAAGCACATCAGACGGGTCAGAGACATAGTTATGGAAAGGTTTGAAGCAGTTTCCACTATTTAATACACAATCTGAAATAAAGAATAAAGGCAGTAGCACAACTGCAAACCTTCCAGATCAGGACTAACCACCAAAACTGACTCAATGCAAACAAAGACTATAAATGAGAAAAGAGCAACAAAGAACCTTAACTCCAGAGGAACTGCAGAGATTCACAGCTCTAGACGAAGACACTTGACATGATAATTATTAGTTTTACACACAAACCTAAGCATTGTGGAAGAGTGGGTAGGTGAAAGCAACTGCTTAAACAAGGTCATCAGAAGTTGCAGTTTGCCAGAAATCATAAAGACAGAAACCTGGACACGAAAGTGTAATTTTCAGATGAGACCAAAATATTGGTATAAAATGTTCAAAAACTAACTCTGCACAGCACCCTGAACACACCATCACCACTCTGTAACATGGTGTTGGCAGTATCATGCTGTGGGGATGTTTTTTTCAGGAACAGAAAATTTCCTTTTATAAGTTAATAAAAGGATTAAATGATCATTTGTTTTTAAAAAATTGCAACAAACTATGTTTGTAGTTATAATGTTTTTCCATTTCACTACATTTACTTCACCCAACATATTGTGTGCTAGTTTCCAACTATGGAGTTTTGGCAGGTTGGTATATTTTATATATTTTCTGGCCAACAGAGGGTATGAAAATTTATCAATTCACTATCTTTGTACACACGTCCTTTAATGTGTATTTGCAGAAACCCAAAGCACAGACATTTTGGTCACATTTGTAATTATCCTAAATTAAACAAAATACCCAAATAGAACAGCTCAAGCATCTATAGATTGATCTCTGCACTAAAATTAGTCTTTTGAGTTGTTTACACTTGCATCACTTTGCATGCCTAATTGAGTCAACACTGAATGCATTTACAGGAAGGAGATGGCCACCATAAAAGGCAGCAGATGGGTCAAGTGAAATCAAATGTAAGTGGAGGATGTGCGCACATCCAACAATTAGTCTTTTTTATTTTTATTTATAGACGAAAGAGGGATAATTAAACTGTGTGGAGGAACTGTGTCTATGTGAAAGCCATTAGAACAGACTGGACGGAGGTCATTTCTAAATGGTGATCTGAGGTCAGTTTTAGATTTGCCTACTAATGAGACATTAGCTTAATCTTCCAACTGAACAAGTGCCACCCCCTCCTGGCTGCGCTCTGGCAACTCTTTCCAGCTCGTATAACCCATTATCCCCAATCTGATTTTCCCTTGCCGTTAACAAGTCTCCTTGCAGCTCTCTCCACAGCACATCTTCCTATGAATTTTAGACTCTGAATTTGCTCTAACATGTCATAAAAGGCAATAAAATTGAGATTGTAGATTGATTTGAATTCCTGTCACTTTCAATGCTAAGACATTTTTAAAACTTGTCAGATCTTTTGAACTTGCTCATGTTTTGCCATGTACATTATTGGAATTTTGTGTGTTTGATCAACACGATGGCATTCCTGATTGTGAACTGCAGGTCACTCTGGGCTCTCCTGTACTCATTGGGCACCGAGACACATACAGGACAAAGAACAATGCACACACACATTAATTAATCTACAGTCATGTTTTTGAACTGTGGGAGGAATCCAGAGTACCCAGAGAGAATCGACAGATGCAAAGGGAGAATATACAAACTCCATGCAGAAAAGCCTCAATCGTAAATTCGAACCCAGGATCTTCTTGCTCAATGAAACATTTCTACCAACTGTGCCACTGTGCAGACTGGGAAGTGATACATTGTGTTAAAATGTTTCTGAACAAAAAGTGTGGCTTCCTATGAATTCAAGACTCCTGATTCATTTAGCAAGGCTAACTATTGGGGTCGAGCTGCATGAGAACTGCATAGGCCAGAGCAAGCAAAAAAATAAATAAATAATAAAAAAAATGTATATGCAATTAGCCAATTAATTGCCTAATGACTTTGTTTAGGGCTAAAAAAAAACATTATCCCATAATGATTCAGTGAACCTTCTGGATAAAACGTTATTTCTATCTCAACAACAAGGTTTTATTTAAAAAGTTGCCTCTGGCTTGCATCTGGTGTTTTGGCTTTGCAATATCTTAGTTGCACATTTTTAATGATCTTACCATCGTCTTCCCTTTAAAATCTCTGCTCCATTAAAAACCAAGTGTCAATACATTACAGATGCAAACGACCTAAATTCATCCTAGTTAAATAATTACCTGTAATTTATTACACTACAAGCAGTTCGTTATGATATGCTTGTTGCGTATAATAATATTGAGGAACCAATAAAGTGTGATGTATGGTGCAGCCCTACTAAACGCATGATATGTTTTATGCAATATAGCTAAAGCTCACTCAGAATGTCTGGACAGCATCTGAAAATATTAATATTCAAGTCTTACTAGAGATTTTCAATTGAATTCAAGTCTGGCCTTGAACAGGGCAAAAGATGAAAAGTTTGAGTCGAGTCATTCCAGCCAAGTTGTAGCTGCAGTTTTAGAGCCATTTCTTCCAGGGTGGCACTGTGTTTAGTCATTTCACAGCCAACCAGTTCCCTGTCCCCGTTGATGAAAAGCATCTCCGCATTATGAGGCTGCCACCACCATGTTTCACGTAGAGATTGTGTGTTTAATGTGAGCTGCAGTGCTAACACTCTGTCACACATATACCCTGTTTATATCACAGCTCTGCAAAAGACAAGCAACATGAACCCTTATGAATCACTTTGTCTTTTCACATCATATAACGCAATCAGCTGAGATCATGGACATTTTGAGCTTTTTGCCAATACTCCTGCTTCAGCAGAATCATACGGGCATCACTTACAACTCAGCTTTCATCTGCTTAGAGTCATTTCCTGTTGGGGAATCAGCAGCATTTAACTCTGTTTTCATTATGCATACTGTAAATGCAAGTGATGCTGCTGCTCACCTTCCTTAGTTAGATTCAGCTGATCTCCCTTTTTCTACGATCAGATGGACACTGGTCAGACTGAACCGCCAGTCCTGCCGTCTTTGCTTGTTGCTTTTTCTTTAAACCCAAGTTACCCTCTTATAGTTGATGGTGTTCACAGTTTTTTACAAGCTCCCAAGGTGGAGAAGGTGGAAAAATTTTATCAGATTTTTTTAAAGACATTCCAGGCAATCATGGGGTGTAATGAAACATCAAGTTGACCTGAAAGGCGATATACTGTTTTTCATCTAAGCCAAAAAGATTGATCTTATTTTTGGTCAGAGGGCTTTTTTTTTTTTTTTTTCCTGTCTTTATGATTTGTTCTTCAAGGTTTTCAAACAAACTCTGAAGTCTTCTCTACTTCTAAATAGATGACTTCTGAAGAGGATAAAATGCATGGCACACTTGAATCCTTAACATTTTATTCTACAATTGTGTGAATATAACACATTTAATCCCAATAAAATACACAAAGTATGCGGTTGCAATGAGATAAACTGTTAAACGGTTAAATTTAAGATAAATATATATATATTTTTACAAATAACCATATGTAAATTGGTAGAATATATTTGGTCATGACAGAGAGTATTCTTTTTTTTCTGACAGAGTTGTTATTTGGTGCAGCATACTTTAATTTACTGCACTGAATAATTTATGGAATGGTAGTGATACCCAGAAGGGCCTTGTTTTTTTATTTATTATATTGCTTTTTCCATCCTATTGCACTTTTGTGTGGCTGTATGAGAGACATTTTATCACATTTTATCTATAGGTTTGTCCTTCATAGTGACAGATGTGTCCAGATTGGTCATAAAAAGAGTTTAACGGCTCAGACACAATAATTTTTATCTCACCAAATTACAGTGTGACAACGGCCCACTTGCTCTCCCCGTGTGGCCTGTTGCCCTTCAAGGTGAATTTCTTTTTAGGATCCAGCAGAATAATTGTTCCTATGACTATTCTCTTTTGGAAAGAATCCATGAGGGAAATATTTTACATTGCAGGTAAAAGTAGTTTTCCTGGAATCTACTGGATCGACTCTTAGAGTGTGAATGAAATCTTAACTTTCTGCAACTTCTTACTTATCAACTTATCTTCCGTTTCATTTGTTTGATACCAGTGACATTTGAAAATGTTTGATATTTGCCTTATTATTCCACCACCACAATATCTGGTTGGCAAGCCTGACCCTGTTTTCAGTCTGTATCTGAAAGTTTCTAAGAGTCCTTATTCTTTTTTGACTTTGGGTTTTCTTCTATATATTTTCCTGTAACCTAACTTAATGTTTTAATGTTCAGTGCATAATGTACCTGCATTTTATACCTAAATATTATTAAATTCACTGTTTTTATCCTGACACACAGTATGAGATTAAAAAATAATTTTTTTACAGACTGACATTTTACATTGTGCAAGTTCGATACGATAGTGCTTTCTTTTACTGCTGCACAATTTGGTGCTACAGCAGGATTACATTACAAAGGTCGCATACATATAAGCCCAACAATATATGAGAACCAATTCACAGGTATTAATGTGCTTATTAGAGTCGGATGCTGGAAAGAGGGAGAAGGGATGTTGGAAAAAAGACAGCTGGAGACATTTATATATCGGCGGTAGCAGCAGTCTAACTACAAGATAGTCAGAGAAAATATCTGACACTGCTTGATGTATATCACAGATCATGGTTGGGAGAGGGCTAAATGGATGGTTGCTATATCTGCCACATTAATTGACCAGGCCACTGACTTAAGCTCAGGATTTTATTTTCAAATGAATGATGCACAATAATTGCATGATGTTTTCCCTCCTTCAGGGGGAATTTTGCACAACTTTTATCTTGGGTTCAGTCTGTATGTTGTACACTCAAATTTGTATTGTTGTTCTTCTGCTCAGATGAGCATCTTTGTGCTGTCTTTTCGCCTTCTCTTGATACTGGTAGAATTTCTGTTGGTATTTCCGTTCAATAAAATTTCTCCTTTTATTCATTTGGGCTTTGCGGCCTTAGACATTTTCTTGAAAGACGGTTTCTTTTAGTCATATTTATAATGTACTTTCATATCTTTCTGGTTTTTATTCAGTGTAGTAGCACCAATTCAAACTAGCGTCTCTCCATTATTTATCCAAAAGTCGCAGTCTTATATAGTTGGATGTAATCTTAAAAGCTCATTGTATAATGACATCCTTAACTGTACTTGCATATCTTTATCCTCTTTAACTTGAATATACAGACACAGACACTTTGTTCTCCATTTCTGGTGCCATCTTCAAACCTGACACAGCTTGAACAGCGTCTGTGCTGACAAACAGTGGTTCAAACTATCAACATATTGGCATTGACTTTGTCTATGTGAAGGTCTCATTGTATTATGGTGAAATACAGAAACTACTAGTTGTATTTCACCATACAACTACTGTTGTGGCAAAACATGCAGCGGCATAAACTGTATGAGGTCCAGTTAAACGTTTGCCAATTTTAAGTTATTTAAAATATGAAATGTATTTTGTGTTTATTGTATAAAGGTACCACAAATTTGTCCATGTCTGTAAATCACTTTTGATCTCTTTATATGAGGCGACTTGGGAGGAACTAACAAATTTATGTTGTGGGTTTTCAGCAGCTGTTTATCAGGCTACTGCTTTCCTTAAAATATCAAACATTAAAAAGTCTACATGGAATATGATGCAGTGGCAGGAGACATTACCATGATTGTTGTCACGACAACCGTCCGATTCTCCGTCAGTGAGCCTTCGCTGGAAAGACCATTTCCATCCTGTTCCAACACAAGCTTGTCGATGTCATTCCAGTAGCCAATCTGAGGAGGCCAAAGGAGAGCACAACTCTTACAGAAATTGACTAAACCTAGAGCAAACCTTCAGGAAAATTAATATGGGAGGACAGAAAGAAAAGTGAACAACAAAAAAAAGTTAGCCATTCGATTTGCTCCTGTAAATTTCCCATTAGAGCAATAGATGATATTAAAAGTGAGCCAAAAGTTTCCAATAACTGCACATTGCTGCCAAAGGGATAATTATGTAGCTCGAATATCATGTAATTTTGTTATTTCATCTTCTACGTGTGTTTGTTTTAATAAAGATAATTTATAGGAAATGTCAGCTTTAGTACTGTCCTCCTACGTTTTGCCGTGAGGAAGACAGATTTTGTTCAAATTTTTCTTAGTTTGAAAATTGTTAACTTTTTATATTCCCTGGTTGACTGTAAGGTATAAACATGAGCTCCAAAATCCTCATGAAGCCCATCCTGCAATGGATAGTTAGATTAGAATAATTTTTCATCTCAGTAGATCAGCTAATCATGAAGGTCTATTAGAATAAAATATTGGCCTTCAGGTAAAAAATGAGCACATTAAATTCTGCAGAAATTATTAGGAAACATAAATTAATATGTAAAAGTCAACTTCTTGCTACATTTGTTCTAAAAAGACCTTGCCGTTTAAATTTTTCTTAAACAAAGCTTGATATGATGATGAGTTATATATGTCAATAAGGCAAACACAACTAAACAATCAATTTAACTGTTTTAAAATGAGAGCCTACCTTTAGCGGTCCATTGCTTTTCAGTTCAAATACGGCCATAGTGTAATTGATCCTCCGACCGTAGTGATCAAACTGAATATTTCCAGTAAGACCCTGAATGCGCACCTGGATTTAAAGCAGAAATAAAGGTAGGTACTAGTAATAGCAAAATAATATCTTACAAAATGAAGCATTTGAACACATGACATTTCTCTGACAGTCGTTGGATTTCACATGTTCACTTTCTTAATATAAAATTATATTTTATTTAGCAGCAAAATCTCATACAGAAAATCTTAGAAACAAATCTAACCTTTAATTAAAATACAAGTATCGGTTCAATTCTCTGAATGTGTGAGAAATGACAATATGCAAACCAAGAAAGGTATATTTGTGTTGATGTTATTTTCTTGCGCACATTCCTTCTTGATTAAAGGACTAAAACTAATCTTGCTATAAGTGACACTGAGGGCGCTAATTATAAAGTTAGATAGACAAACAAACAAGGCTGAACCAGGAACCCCATGCTTTTCTTGGCATGGGTTTCCAAAACACAGTGATGATGAGGAATAAAGGAAACACTTTTATTTATAGAAATGGACAGTAGCATAGCAGAGTTACCAAGTTTCCATAAAAATCATCAGATACCATCAAATTGCAAACATTCAAATGTTTGACTGGAGACTTAAGAAATATATTTCTGTTTTCTAAAGGTTAATGAGACGGTAATTGTAAGGCTTTGTCTCATTTTTAGATATGATGGAGCCTTCAGGCAGAAAACACCCCCCTGCAACAAAGAATCAATGTGTAGGACGGAACCACATGTCTGATGTTCAGTATGGTGGATGAACTGTGATGCTGTTTGCCTGTTTTTCTTCAAAATCCCTGCGAAGTATTTTAAACACATATTACTCAGAAAATCAGAATTTTTTTTTCTTCCAAAAAAAAAAAAAAAAAAAAAAAAGCTGGTTTGATTCACGGCGGCAGCCAAAGTCCAAACAAAAACCACTAAGCTTCAGCATCGGGATCAGAGCCAGGGAGAGCAGCTGCAACTGTGCTCAAAGCCAGCAGCTGGATCTTATCACAGATCCGATTTTTAAATAGAGCAGCGAGAAAAAATAAAAGGAATCATGTGAATGGTCACATTTTCATTCTCCTTTTTTCATCATATATGTGATGTTCCGAGATGTACCCAAAATATTTAAACTTCTTAAGACCTGAAGTGTCTTTTGGATATCAAAATGGTCATGCATGTGACCAGGGAATATAAAGATATTAATGACTACATACATATAAAAAGTAAAAGGCCTGTGTATCTTGACTTTTACCCGTTTACAATTAAACAAATTCTCCAAACCTGTTTTAGTGCTCGCTCCATATCTATCCCTTGGTTCCAGGGAGCCGCCGGATTAGCAAGGCAGTCCCCAGCATTGCCACGGCGACTGATGTCGATTTTCTGACGGCGGAGGGTGCGGAAGGCCTCGGCCATTACAAGAACACCATCATACGTCAGAGATGAGGTATACTGGAACACAGAGAGGAAAAAAAAAAAAAAAACATCTTTAGGTGTTTTGTGTTGACTTTGTTGAAGTACAGTAAGAAAAAATATAACATTAAAATAGAATTCAGTACAATCATAAACTTACGATGAAATTATTTGCTTTGAACTTCTTTTCATGTTACAACCTGAAACCTCATTACATCTTAAGCATCTTGTAATTCTGTGACATCCGTTTACATTTTCCTTTCTTTTACAATTAGGACGTCTAAATTTATGAGTTATCGTGTAACTCCTCAGGTCTTCTGTTCTGGTCTGCGTCCCCAGAACCAGACCCAAACAAGGAGAAGCAGCATTCAGCTTCCATGCACCACAAATCTGGAACTAGCTTCCAGTAAACATTTCACCCACCTGTCCAGGTGGGTCAGAGGTCAGACTGTCCCAGGGCAGCTGTGGCTACAAAGTAGCTTACCACCATCAGTGTGTGTTTGTGCATGAAGGTCTTATGGACAAGGACACCCATGTTCAGGAATGACTGAGTGTAGAGTGAACCACACTGTGGTCCTCTGGACTTGATAAAGCACTATACAATCACAGCCCATTTACCATTCACATTGATCAACGAAGTCATTGCAGAAAGGCGACAGAGTTAACGGAAACAGTTACACAGCTTCTGTCGCACAACCAGAATACACATGGACTCTCAGCGCTGCGCAGACAGAGGCAGTCAAACACACAGCAGGCTCTCTTCACATCACGGTGGAAACAAGGAAAAGATGAAAGTGAGGAAAAAAAGACCAAAGTCAGCTGAGATCCTCTCTGCCTCTCTGTGGGTAGTTTCTCTCACTGACTGACATCCCTTGATTTTTACTTTACTATGTGTACTTTGGAGGGCTCCGCTACCATGTTGGCCTATTTTCATGTGCTCTGTTTGAAACTGAAGAGGACCTTAAGAAAGTGACTGACAAATGATGACTATGGAGAGGAAACATCTAGACTGGGAATAGTAGCACACTGTCTTTGCTGTTCCTGTCAGTGGCAGAACAGAAAAACCTTTGGGACAGGGAGAACAGTTCTTACCCAAGACTAGACAAGGATCTGCAGTCAGAGCTCTGCTTTTAGCTAAAATCAGTCAACTTAATGTATGTCATACTTGTGACAAAAAAGGCAAAATGGTACAATTTCTAGGAAGTAAAGCCACTATCTAACCATTTTAGTTTGCATTCGACTGTATTTGCTTCATGAGTCCCAACGGAAATTGCACATTTTTGTTCTCAGAGACAAGTTAACTAAGACAAGAAATTTTTAGTTACATTTAGCAATTTGCAGCAAAGATACAGATAATTTTTATAACATATTACCCAAGCCTGCATGCACATTAATCACATTTTAAGACATGTAAGGAGTTTATTTGATGGTTTAAAGTAGCTCAACAAAATCTAGTCTACACCACAGAGTAAGAAAAAGTTAGAGATGCTGACATTACCACATCAGACTTTTACTGGGTCTGAAACTTTCTGCTTTTGGCCCAAGGCAAACTGAATTCAGGTTTAACGCAGCAGCTTCAAAGCCAGGGGCAATTTTAAGGCAAGCGTTGTCACTAGAGGGTTTTCTGTATTCATGTTCAACCATATTTGTTTTGTTTGCATTTGCAGAGCGATGGAATGAACATTTTTTCTGGGTGTGGTGAAGTATTAAACCTTTGCAGTTCTTTGTAGTTATCAAAAAAACTGCAAGTCTTTTTTGTTAATTTAACTCTGATGTTCATCTGTTACCATTCATCATAATTTATTTACCTCTGTTAGTGCACAAAGTATTGTTTTACTTTAACAGTGCAAATTATAGAGTCAGCACTGGCAAATGATAATTAATGTGGTAAATGAGAGTGATCATTAGTTGATTAACAATAGCCAGCAGTGACAAAAACATTTCAAACACAAATTATCACCATGAAATATCAGCCAACATAAAGGCAAAGAACATGGGTAAAAAATAGATCACCTGTCTGAAAAGTCACTGATTTACAAAGAAACTTCACACATTTATAGCCGCAGCACACATTTATTGTTTTGGACGCAACTTGAAGCATTAATCTTTGATTTAATGAGTAAGCACACAATGTAATTATAACAAAAACCTTCATAAAGATGAACATGTTCTGCTTATACCATCGGTCACTGTGGTATTCAGCTGCAGCCACAAACATTTTTCCATACCTTACAATTTTCCAGATGCTGTTTAAGTTTTGGAAGTGGAATAAACTCTAACCCGCCCTCTAAATGCCCTGGTGCAGTGTGTCTGTTTCCCACTGATAATGTTTAATCATACTTTCTGATCACCAGATCCGCATGACCACGTTGCCTTGATAAACCCCGACAACTTTGTCAGAAGTTCAGTTCCTCCAGAAACAAAGAATTCACTTCGGACAAATTGCGACCAACAATTGGTCAGTGGCTGACAAACCCCTGGACTGACTGACAGGTGTGACAATGTCAATTCTGTACATTTTTTTTTTTTTAAAAAAAGGTAAATAAAAGCTGTTATGAAGTATTTTTAATGAGTAAGTGGACATGTTCCCAATTAAATGCATTCCCACTTGACTCCCGGTCACCAGCCAGTCTAAAGTGGTCTACTCTGTAATAGAAAAGGGACAAAAAGAAAGGAGCTGTGGCCATCTAAATATAGAAATACTGATGTGGGGGAGGAAGAAACGTGTCTTTTTTTTTTTAAAGAAAACATAATGCTTTATTGGTGAAACTATAATATTATGCAGAAAAAAAAGTATATGAAAAGAAACACTGTTACATCCTGCTGCAATTCGACACAAGGTAAAAATGCTTCAGACAAAAGAACAAATAAATAATTTTAAATCTAAATCTTCCACAGGTATCAAAAATATTGGTGTTAACTGTAACTATTGTTAACAGAAGGATGCCACACCAACAGTTTGATTCAGGCGGTGACACACACAGCCTGAATCATGATTATGGCTGCCTGTTATAATCAGGTTATTTGAACACTGCATTTTATTTTATATACGTTTAATTACCTTAGGTGGACTTTCAGACCCAGGATATTCTCGCTGGTCCAGTTTGTTCCACCTCTGCATGAGCTTTATGACAATATCTTTACTGAAGTCCACCAACTGGAAACCAGTCACGTTGGCACCACCATGCATGAATCGTTCCAGGGAGATGTCCTTAAATCCCTGAGAGGAAAGAAAGAAAAGTAAGAATCAATAAAGAAAGAAAAAATAAAAATATCACAGTTAAGATGATGAAAAGTTCAGTCTCACGCACAAACTCTCTAGATCCTTTTCATGACAGATTATTCTAGTGAATTCCACGACTCCAATTGTGAGCATATGCAAGGAGACGCTTCGCTGTAAAGAGGATGTAAATCAATTTGGGACACCGCTAAAGACAGTGGCAGACTCTAAAGACATGTAAGCATTATCCAGGGTTGATGAATGCTAATGGCTATAAGGTGTGAAAGCCTATTTAGCCTTCAATATGCTCAAAGGGCCTTTTTCACTGTCACAGAGAAAAATACCATTGAACAGATTTCAGGGATTAGGCTTGAAGTCATATTTTATTTCTCGATGCAGGCTGCCAAAAGCCCCTGACAGTTATGACCTTGTCAAGAAAAGACACATTAAAATGTATTAGGCACATAAAAAGCAGTTATTTTATTTTTTATTTTTTTAAAAGACCATCATCAAATTATGCAAATTATGCAAAATCAGAGGTAGTAAAAGTAAAGTGCACCTTTAAAAGGACGAGTTTATTGTAATATCAATATGTCAGTATTATATATTTAGATAAACTCTAAAAGGAAAATTTAAAGTTTGCTTTGTCTCTGGTGTAACAAGTGGGAATGAAATAATAGGATAAAGCTTAACTTAAGGTCAAGACTTTTCATCCAGCACAATGGATAAAACGACTGTAAATTATTGTAAAATAAAGAAGCAAACTCCTCAAAATTTCAAAGCTTATGTTTTCAAGATTTCATCAGATATTTTTTCATATCCTGGACACGATGTGAGTCCATCAAAGGGGACCAGAGAGATTCACAGAAACAAAGGGCAAGTTAGAGTAATAATTTACCCTAAAAGTCATTATTCTGGATTATTGGAGGAAGCTGGTGAACCTGATTAGCAACTAAACAAAGGGGAGAACATGCAAAACCCTCTGCAGAAAAACCTCAGACCTGAATTCGAACCCAGCACCGTCTTCCTGCAAGACGACAATGCTTTTTTTTTTTTTTTTTTTTCTTCTTTTTTGCTTGAAAAATTGTGTGTAAAAGGTGATGGTCACCTACTATGCAATTACAAAAAAAAGAAAAAAGACATGGATTACACAGGATAGATTTTATTTTCCACCTAACGTTTGACTTTTTAAAGAAGATTTTCATCTGTCCAGTTTCCAATCGGTTGTGCTGTGGGGACAATCGTGTACCATTCTTAAACAGTAGCAGCACAGAATCAGTGAGTGTACTGCAAGTGGCTCTCGAGCTGCACTTTGGTCTCCCTTGATTGAGATGCCAAATCCGAATAAAAGGTGTCAGGCACAGAAAAAGATTCATGGCTGGGGCACTTTTTGTGCAAGAAACACTCCTGCATTATTATCTGGTTTACGACTCAATGGAGGCAACAGACATTAACATGATCTCAGCTCTCTGGGCAAAAAGGCAAATGTCCCATAAACATATATTCACTTCCCTGATTTGAATCCACTAAGAAGGTCTGTTTTTATTTTTTCCTCCAGCAATACATGCAAGATAAACAAGTCTTGTAATTCAGCTTTAAAGATGCAAAGCTTCGTCTTCCTAATGTTTGTGTGTCAGATACCTGAGGCAAGATGCATAAATAACACAGGAACATAAAAAATACAGAAAAGAAAAAAAGCAGATCTCCCTATTCCTGCATAAAATGTTTTGTTATGAAAAATAAATGTGGAGTGAGAGTGCAGCATCATCAGACTGTTGTTCAAAACAACCCCAAAACATGCTTGTTTTACAGTTTAAGTATAACATGATAATGTCACAATGGAAGAAAAGTAACTAAATTAAAAACGAAACTAATATTTCTATGTTATCCTGTAGTCAATCTTCAGTTTGAAGATTTCATGCTCCAGCTATGTTCAATATATAATACTCACATAAAAGCATAGAAAATAATATAATTAATGTTTCTGTGGAACAAGATCTATGAAACCAAAGATAAAGGTCAATGGACCCAACATATAAACACACACATTTTTCTTTTTTCAATCTTTGCAGGGTATTTTGTAAAGGCCATACCTAATAATAACTTCAAAATAGAAGAGGGTGGTTAGCACTAACGGGTAACTGGAAGATGTTTACTGGCGGTTTTCTATACAAGATATAATTATTTTATAATTAACTTCATGTCTGCTCAGTAGTTTTTGCACTGCAATCTAAAGACAGACAATATATTTCATGATTTTCCTTTTCCCAGCTTCACAGATGAGTTAGTATAATTTGCACGACAGTACTGTTTGCTCAAGATTCAAAACCTTTAAAAACCCACTTCCTGTCCCTGTGATCAACTAGCTAAACATCTAAAACTATTCAACTTTTCTCCAAGTGGCATTTGGCTTGAAAGCAGATGTGAATTTCAGTTACGTTAGACAGTGTGAGGACACAATTTATTGTTCAAACAGGACAAAGATCATAAACACCAAATCAAATGTGGTATTGGAATGAACAAAGCAGACCAACAGGAAGCTTCTACCATTAAAATGTATGGATTACACTTAAAATCCTTGAAAATTGAAGTAAAAACAATATAATTGTTCCATGCACTACCACAGAAACTTTTAATTACGTAAATTCACAATTTCTGTTGAAAATGTGTTTGAAACATGCTTAAGATCCCAGTACGTGTCAGATAATAAACTCATTTAAATGGCCTTTCTTATATCAGTGAAAGAAGAGTGACCAGGTATTCAGCCAGAAGTATGCATGCAGCTTGTTGACAACAACAAAAAGCATATTTTCCCCATATTTTGGTTTGAACATTTCGCTTGTATGCGTTTTCTTTTCACCATATGGATTAAAGTGTCCATAAAAAATGTAAACTTTGAATGAAACAGAACATTAAAGCCTCAAAATTAAAGCCCAGCAATGACAAGACATTGCACATGTCTGTAGCTAAAAGTGAAAATCCATGATGCACATTTCATTCTATGAGAACTGAGGTTAAGAAAGAGAGGTATAAAAGAAAATGCTATATGAAGGTGGCATGAAGAACAACACAGAATTTCATGTTTCTGGGCCCTTGTGTCTGACCTTGTCAAAAAACAATCCATCATGCAGCTGGATATCAAAACTGCTTGCACGTAATGGTCTGAACTTGTCTCAGTATAACAAAAATAATACTTACCAGGTTTGCTATGATGTAATGGTAACCTTTGACATGCTTCCCCACACTGACCGCCTAGAAAAAGAAAACAAGAATATTACTATATATCTATATTTCTTTTGTGAATGCAATGTGTAAAACTGCGCATTTGATTCGGAGGTAGGACAATAAATATAAATCATTCTTTTTCTACCTATTTATGACACTCATTACAGCCAGGAAATGTAACTTCACAGGTTTGTGCTACAACTCAGTCATCAATACATGGTCATTTAACTTTATTTGCTAATTTGCTTTTAAAGTACCCAGTAAATTAACTCAAAAATTAAACTATATTAGCATTTTGCAAGAGGGAGAGGGAAATGAAACGCTTTGGGATTTTTTTAGAACATAGAAGACGTGCAAATTTCTATTGATGTGATGCATAAACCTAATTAATAAACTGTTCACATTTCTTACTCCTCTCTAGCCTCACCCACACATATCAGCGGCAACATACTGACACACTCACACATGCACATGCACAGATCGCAGCTGGCAGGAACAGGAAAACAGAGCAGTCTCTGTCTCAGAGCAAGGATGCTCGCCAGTGCCGGTACTGCAGGATTGACTGTGAGGGGAGAGTGTGTTTGTGCATGTATCCCTGTCTCGGTACAAGTTAAAGTCAGTGTGTGTTTGTGTGTGTGTGTGTGTGTGTGTGTGTGTGGATGCTCAGTCACTACTGAAGCCAATTAAAAAACAGTCTGTCTATTTTTCTGTCTGATAGGGAGGCTGCTGCCAGTGTGTGTTTGTGCCTAAGGAATTAAAACCTAGAGCTGCGAATTGCATGAATAAAATACACTTTCCTAACATTAAGTTGGTTAACTTCCAGATTTCAGGTTAATTCTAAGTTAGTGGAGATTGTTTCTTTTGTGGTAGTATGACGTTCAGCCAAATGATCTTGAAGCATTTTAGAGATTCAGTTTGGGAATTTCTGAAAACGGCTGTTATCCTTGTTTACTTCATTCACCATATTTTTTCCCTTCACTTAATTTTCAATCATTGTGCAGCACTCTACAGTAAGCCAACATCTATAGCAATGACTAATTTGTGTTTAGAAGATGTTTCCATTGATTGTTTTTTATGAATGCATTATCCTTATGCATTTTTGGTAAAAAAAAAAAATAATAATAAATAAAAATAAGAATAAAAACAGACATTTTTATCAATGGTGTCATAAAATATAATTGCACTCACTGTCTTTACAGCTTCTCTTCTGCTTTATTCTTTTAAATAACTGCACAAACCTCCATCAATGCAAAGTCCAGCCACCTCCTCCATGGATTCCCAGAGGGGCCTGATATTTTGCTTCTTTTTTGTGTTTCATCACATCAAACATGTTATACTGACCATGTGTCAAGAGGACATGTTGTGCCTGTTTTAAATACCAATGACAAGATTTAAAATGCAGTGCAGTTTATCCCACCCCAGGATTCAAATGATTCTCTTCCTTTTGATTGGTTGAAGGTGAGTGGATAAAAGAGGAGCTCACCCACAGTGGAAATCATGCAAAACCTGACACTGAAAACTACGGTTTGAAAGTTTGAGTTTATAAAAAATTTTGAGAGAGCAAATGTCCTAAATGAAAGTCACATTTTCTAAAGCTCTTTCTGGGTTTTGTAGACAGTGACTGGCCATATTAATAACTCCTCCTTACTTGTTATGTCATTTGGATAAAAATAGAGATTTCACATTTGATATTTCCTCTTATTTCAGAGTGATTTTAAAAACAGATGAACACAATGAACTGATAACATCAACAATAACGCAAGGAAAACAAATCCTTTGCTGCACTTTTACTCATACAAGTCTTGCACTGTGAGATAACATCAATCACATTATGCATTCTGGAATGAAAACTATGCAATTTCCTTTTGATCTGTCTTTGAATTGCATTTTAATGATATTTAAAGCAATGTTCAAACACTGGTAAAACAGTTTGCTCTTTAAATACTCAAAACCATTCCTTATTATAATGTCTAAATTTGCCAAGCTATAATATTTGAAGGACTGTTCTATAACCTCAAGGAGAACAAGGTATGAATATTAGCAAACAATAGTAAGCTTTTAGTAGAGAGAAGAAGTTGACACATGCAGCGCACAATCAAACAAATGGCAAGAATAACCAGTTCTTCCACAGAGCTTTTTTTCCCCCGTCTTTTTTTGATTTGGACACGTTTTTGGCAAATTGGATTTTTATGTAAATGTGTGCATTTGAAGGGTATCTGCTTGCATGTGTCACTGGGTTTGTCAGATGTGCATACATGGGATCAGATGTGATGACAGGTGGCAGAACCGATGGGATATCACACTCCAACCTGAAGTGAAGGGCTCTCAAACACACAGTTATGCCACCTGTCAACCCAAGCCTTAACCGTAAAGCGAGACAGATAATCTAACGAACTTGGACAAGCAGAAGGTGTCCGAGCACGTTCCTTAATGTCATTTATGTGTGTGTGAGCTCTAAATTGCAGTGTAAGAGGACAGTATTGTTGTTTCTTCAAACACACACTAATATAACTGCTGCAGAAGCCGCATTTCTCATTTCACAATATGAAGTCCAAAGAAAACACAACTCGTCTTTTCTTTCCAGATGTCAGAGAGAAAGCATCTGTAGTGCTGCTAAAACTGGCCGACAGGAGCCTCAGAGAACACCGGTGTTAAAGTGACAAGAATGCTACAGATATAAACTCACGATAATTAGCAGTACTTCTTTAACAGAAATTTTCTCACTATACTTCCACGTGACGTTCTATTCCATTGTTCAGGCCAATAATAGCAGGAAAGTTTCACCACATTACTGAGCGTTAATTGCTGCTAAAATATGGATTAGCTATGAAGTCTCTGCTAATCCATAACTTAGTGAAAGTAACAATGCCACATAAAACTACAGCGCACCATTTATAAAAGTTGCATCATATGAAAAAATACAGATATATTTTTATTTCTGCTTTATATAACATATAAAGAAACATAAGAAAATGACATTACATTACAAACCAGTTCTGTACAGAAAAAAAAAGTCACACATTGTCAGATTAGTGTCCCTTTCATCTATTAAGCACACTAGTATTCAATATACATTGTCTTGCGTACACCTATCTTTGATTTCTTAAATATTTTTGATATTTGTCTAAAAATCATAAGGGCCATCTCTACGGGACTCCTATATTATGCATCTTGTAAGCCCCTCATGCCTTTCTTGGCCCTTCCACTCTAACTCATCTCTAGTTCATCCGTTAAGATCATTCACTGTTCTTGCAGAGTTGGTTTTCACCGGTGGTCCTACCTGTTCTAGGATGGTCTGGAGTCTCTCAGGCTCAAGGTCGATCACATATTTCCTCTCCTGCCGTCGGTCCAGGTCTTCCAGGATCCTGCGGTACGATGCGTCGTTGAAACTCTCTACGCAGATTGCGCTCACCTGTTTTTACGCATATTCACACAGAGTATTCATTAACGCATCAGCATCTTAGGAGAGTGGGGTCAAATAAGAAAATCATGAGCAAATTTACAATGTGTAAGTGAATGACTGTGAATGAGTATGCAGTGCGTATGCTCTATGAGATCATTTTGCTTAAGAAGTGTGCTTTGTGGCAGGCTTCCAAGAATGTTTCTTTGTTTGCGTGTCTGTGTGTAGATGTGCGTGTGCGTGTGTGTGGGTGTGTGTGTGTGTGAGTGTGTGTGTGTGTGTCCTGACCTGCCATGCATTCTGCCCCGCTTTCTCCATAATTGCCTGCAGTATTGCATAACCTAAACAACAGAGAGTTGGGAACAGAAGGAGAAAAGGAGAGAATTAATGCTGCTACATGGTAGATGCAGTAGTTTGGAAGCTGAGTAGATGAATTTTACAAACAATCCCTGCTTGTGATGTGAAATAAACAGCGACTTTTAAAAGGAGAACAACTTGCAAACCCTTTTTATTTCTCTAAGTAAATGGGGATCTTAAAATGGGGGGAAAATGATAAAAGGAATCTTGAAAATCCAGTACTTGCTACATAACATTTTATTAAACAACAAGTAAGTAAAATTAGGCTCTCGCATTGGGGGAAAAAGAATAAAACTACATTCAAAATCTAAAGAAGTAGATCTTTAGATTTCTTATGTAAAGATTTACATATGATGACATAATGAAACTCATCATCTTAACCAGGTTCTCAAGTCTTTTTACACTAATAATGCCAGCACAGCACACAACCAACTCCAAATATAATCTATTTAACTAGGATGAAACTCAAAGTAAAAATCTATGTTAAAATTGAATACATATAATCATCCAGCAGTGTAGCCTCCCTTTTCAGCTTGTGGAGATTTACAAACTAAGGTTCTGTAACAGCATTTAATCAGTTTTAGTAGAAAGGTTTTTCCTACTGTAGATTCACTGCTGTTTTTAGGTTCATTCTGCCATTTCTGACCTAGTTTAGGTCAGACAGATGGACAAACAGAAGACATCAAGATTAGTTCTGTGGCGGCAAGACAAGCCCAAATCATCACCAGTCAATCACTGTGTGAATGGCAAATGGTAAAAGGCTTGTACTTATATAGCGTTTTATCAAGTCTAGAGGACACCAAAGCACTTCACACTACAGTCAGTCATTCACAGACGAACACACACACTTTGATAGTAGCAGGCTACTGGGCAGTAACCAGAGCTGCCTTGGGGCAATCTGACAGGAGCAAGGCTGCCCTGCACCGGCGCCACCGAGCCATCTAACCCCCACCAGCGGGCAAGGTGGGTGAAATGTTGCCCAAGGACACAACGACAGAAGCAGGTAACCAATCAGCAACCCGCTGATTGCAGGGCGAACTCCCACCACTGCTACCATTGTGTGAAAGTTAATGCAAGGTGTCCATTCTGATTGGTATTGGGTTTTTTTTTTTAAGGAATTGTGTATTATGGGAGCCCTTTGTAGTCATTGATGCCTTTCCACCTTGGTGTAAAATACATCTGGATTTTTTTTCTACCCAGAAAACTCTGTAGACAAGCCATCCCATTTGTAGATGTTCAATTATTTGTGCATTTTATAAAAATAGCACTCGGCTGCTACTTTTCTTTTCTTCTTAAATCCTACTAGAAGTACTTTGGAGTTATTTAAAAGCACAAATGTTTCTTGTTTGCTTTCCTTTAGTTGACAAGTGTACACTTTATTGCATACTTTCTTCTTAAGATGAGGCATACTGTAAATATTGTTAGGTTTTCATAAGACCCAGCATTTTTTATGTGCTTGTGATAGGTAACATAGAAATTTGTCTGTCACAGGGCAACACTGAGACAGACAGGACAAACAACCATGCACACACTCACATCAGAGACCAATTAACCTCACAGTCATGTTTTTGGACTGTCTGAGGAAGCCAGAGAGAACCCAGGCATGCACAGGGAGAACATGCAAACTCTCGGGCCGGGAATCGAACCCAGGACCTTCTCGCTGCAAGGCAACAGCGCTACCAACTGCACCACTGTGCATTGGAAAATTGATGTTCATTCAAATGTGTCTGAGCTTGTGGTACTTTACATAGTCAAATATGATAACAATCTCTGAATGTGAGAAGCTAATGGAGACAAACCTGAATCAAATGGCTGAACTACCTTATGAGAATGCAGTCAAGTTCTACAAAACCTGCCAATCACCTAATTATTTGATGCAGGTGTATTGAAGCAGATCCACATCTAAAAGTTGCAAGGCAGCAGTTCTCAATGACTGGAGATAGCAAACCCTTATCTAAACCTTTCAATTATAGCTCTGTCTGTATTTTTCGGTCAGTGAGGATGAAGCTCTATGACCATGTCTATTGTTTCTAGCTTCTATCCATCTTCCCATCAATTACAACAAGGTTCTTTGTCCCTGATGAAGAAAGGCATTCCCACAGCACAAAGCTGCCACTACCATGTGTTGCTATGGGGGTAGATTATTATGCATGATGTGCAGTGTTAGTTTTCTGCCAAACTAGTAACAAGACAAACGTCCGTAGTGCAATAAGATGCATCTTATTCTTGCCAGTATTCCTTAAAGGTCAGATTTATGGAAAGTTTTCATTATGCTGTGTGCTCATTTATGAGGCTCTAAGAGATCTATTAGATTTATACTGAAATTAAAGAACAAACAGTTGGACTGTATTTATTGTTTAGGTGGCTTCTGATGGCAGTCTTTTGTACTAAATATTATTTAATGGCATCATAGTAAAGAAGACTGAGTACAATTCCTTTGAACTATTTTTTTTAAATCATGTATCATCTTCCTTTGACCTCACAGAGACAGGTTCTTTCTCTTGGTCTGTCAGATAAAAAGCTTTTTTTCTCAAGTTTCTAGATGTAATCTGACAAAATACTTAAGCTGTATGGAAGCTTTCTCAAGGTGCTTTATCCTGATAGTTTTGCACTGAAATAGACTCGGAAAAGAAGCTAAACATTTAACTCAAAGTAAAATGAATAAAACTTTGGCATTTTATCTTCCAACATAAATAGAAGCACACAAGACAAAATGAATTTCAATCTAGCGCCTTATCTCCATTGCCTCCACAGTGATGCTAAAAACACATTTTCCTGTGATAAAATAAATGCAAGAGTGCTCAGAGCCTCATTTTATGCTATAAATATTTTGCATGCATAGATGCTGTCTTTGGAACTACATGCATCCATTTTTGATGTGCGTCTGCATTTAAGTGTGAGCATTGCATTTGTCTTTGCATGCAATTATGTGTGTACATGGATATTTGTGTGAGAATGCATGTGTCAGCAGGCTATCGGTGGAGCAGAGCAGGGGACATAAAACAGATAACAGCGTTACTGCCCATTTTCCAGCACATTACCAGCAGCAGGGCCTGATGGGAGCCTATAATGAAGGGTCCTGCCTTGGCCGAGTCATGGGTGAGTACAGTCCAAACTCTGTGCATGTATCCTTTTCTCAGTTTCTCCCTCCTTTCCCTGTTTTCTCTGCTCCCTTCCTCCTACAGTGCATCCCCTGAGGCTTGTGATCCTGTCTGTCCTAGTACTCCTCTTGTTTGCCCTTTCTGTTATCTCTCTCCTGCCTCCCCTCTCGAGCCACACATCCACCTCTACCTTCTCCTCATCTCCATCACCTTCTGTATCTCCTCCCATGACCCATGTATTTTCCAACGTTTTGGCTGCCTCCCCAACTTGATTCATTCCCTCCTTCCTTCCTCTTTCTGTAGCTACTCCCCTGGGTACTAACCCTGACAACCTGGACCACATGGAAGTTGGCAGAGGCACAGACAGGGTCCACACATCTTTACACACTGTACAGCTCTCTAGTACTCCTAGCTCACAACCACACAGTGGTCTGTGGGGACTTTGCATCATATTTGACCTGTGTTTCACTCCTCATGGCAGGGAATTTGTCTGCGTGTGCATGCATGTGTGCAAAAAAGAGGAAAAAAAGTGTTCCAAGGATACCCATGACAATGGCTTATGGCCATGGGCCTAATCTGTTCCCGCACCACTAACTTACTCATACTTCATGACTGCATGGTTAAATTAAAGGCAGGTGAATGCTTGAGGAATTGGAGCCAACCTCTTGCCTCTCGCTCAAATGAGACAAATTACAGCCTTTTCTTATGTAGCTTTAGTCAAGCCAATTTATATCTATTGGCACAAACTCTCTCCTTTTATGGAATTTGACTTTAACTCAGATTAACACTGAGAGTTTAATACAATTTTCACTTGAAGCAATTGATAAAAAGTAATTGTTCTCGGTTTTCAAAACCAGAGGAATAGCCAATTTGTGGAGTCACACAAATAAATTCCCAAATGAATACTGGAATCTGTTTCAATCTCCCGCAGCTGAGTATTTAGCTAGGGGCAGAGTCATAGAGCAGAAGAACTATTCAGATCCAGTAATCACAGCAGTGCTTACAATTAAGCACTGAAATAATTTGGAGGCTTTTAAATTATAGTGGTGCTTAAAGGTTTTATACTTCCCATTAACAAAAAGATCTCTCAAACAATATGCTAATATAATTTGGATAATGAACAAAAGTTCCAATCTACAACAAAATGGTAAAACATGACACTTTACTGTGACTTGCTACATTAAAATAAATATGACTTGCATATTATTACTTTTGCACACTTTACCCCATCATGCCCAACACAAAATAAAATTCAATATATTTTTTATAAATCAAAATCTGGAAAGTGTAGATACATTTCCTACTCTGATACTCCAAAATAAACTTCAATGCCACCACTTACTTTCAAAAGTCCCTTAATTGACATTTGTTCAAAAGACATATTACAACCATGCAGAACTTTCCTTCTATTTCAAAATTATGAATTATTTTATTAATCTGCTCTGAAAAAAAGGTAACTTTAATTTTGTGATAAATGTGACAAAATAAACATAGAGGTAAGTAAAGGTTAAACCTGTAGGAACAATTTTTGCAGGCACTGTTGTTCATTTGTTTAGGAAATAAAGGGTTGTCCTTTTCTCTATAATTCATTGTGTTAGCAAAATGTAACTAATGTTGTACAAGCAAGTGATGCTACCACACCAAAATGTGCAATGCACTTTAAAGATATCAAGCATTTAATCTGATACATCCCTCAAAAACGCAGGTCTATTTCTAAAGGTAATGAAAACACTGAGCAATAAATTGAAAAATCTCTGCGTGACACCTTGTTAGATATACTTGTCGGTGTGTATTTACCTCTGTCTGTGTCATATAAGAAGACAAATCGGTTCCAGTCATAGTGGTCGAGCAGGGACAGCAGAGCTCCTCTGATGGACGGCCTCAGCTGCAGCGTGAACTGTCCCTCGCCCTCGGTGGGAAAGCTGGGCGTCACCAGGCTGATGTGCAGGGCTCCACAAAACGACGTCAACGTGTTCACCGACCGCTTGTCGTAAAGGCCAAAGATGGCAAAGACCCCCCTTGAATACTGTGAACAAACTAATGTGGTGAAGGACAAGAAGAAAGGGGGGATCGGGGAAGGATATGGGGATCAAAATGGAAAATTGGATGAAATTGGAAAAGAACAAGAGAAAATTAAGGAAACTGAAATTGAAAGTTTACTGGGTGACACAAATTAAAGAAGAAAAAAAGAAATACTTTTTCAAAACTTCTTTTGATTTTGTAAATGAGTTCTGCAGAAAAAAGACCAAGAGGGGGAGAATTGAGAACACATGGGTCTTAATTAAATTCGCGCTGTGGAATATGTTTAAATATGCCAACCATTTTAATGAGCTACCACTTCAGCTTGTGTCAGCCCTACACTACCTCCTCTTTCCTAATTAGACCCACAAACTGCATATTTTGAAAAGTGCATGTGCCTGAAATTCAAAAGTACCTTTTTAACCTCGACAGAAGTTGAAACGGCATCAATCAAATCTGTCTCAGACACAGATAAAACAGATTCACGCCACCATAAGGAAAATCTCATCTGCCTCACAACATCATGTACAAAAACAGAAATAAAAAAAGAAATAAAAAAACTCACAGCTCAAACATTTTCACACGCATGTGTTCAAATCTAAGATGCTCACAAGCCAGCACATTTCGGACTTTGATTAAAATAAAAAAGCTGCCCTCATCAACAGGAACTAACTGAGTTAGCTGCATCTGCAGTCATTAAAGAAATTAGAGTCAAATATCTAACCCTGCTTGAAGCTAAATGTCCTTAGGATCTATCGTTGAACATAAGCAGACTCGAAGATGCAAATCCCTTCTTGACACAACCACAAGCAAGTTTTAAAGATTGGGTCATTTGGCAGGACTGCACCAGCAAAGGAAATAGGACAACAAAACAATTAAAAACATTTGACTTAATGAAAAAGGTTAGCCTTTTAAATTACAACTGTAAAATCTGGAACGTGTTTTTATTTTAATCAAAGTCTGAAATGTGCCTGCTTTTTAATTTCCATAATATTATTTTCCACTACCATCATAAATGGCCGCATTTATCAATTCAGGCAGATATTTTATTATTTTTTTGTTGCTGAACTATGACTTCGTCCTGCATTACATTTTACTCGCTTCCCAGTGATATGTCATCAAGGAGTAAACGCTAAGACAGAAAGACTGCAGGCTGTGCTTCAAGCAACAACTGCACGACTCCAAAAACTCCTTTTTTTCATTCTCTTTTTTAATCTTTTCGTGCATTGCATCATCTACATCCCTAGATCCTTTCTTCTGTTTTTAAGGCAGACTCCCTTCATCCTCTCTTTCAGCTTCCACCATCCACTCTCTCCTCTCTTCTCTCCTGCCCTCCCTCCCTTCTTCTTCTCCTCCTCCTCCTGGGACTGAGAGTAATTCCATTATCAGCTATAAGCCTCAGTGGGGGTAAACACTGAGGGAAATGCTGCTTTGACGGTTCGGCTCGTGGCAATTAAACAAAGCCATGGCCTCTGCACCCGGCCGGCGATAAGGCAGGGATTTAGTCTTAGATTATGACAGGAGCTAAATGTCTTCAATTCAGAGAACTTGAATATGAGCTGCACTCAGCATGCGTCATTCAGCTGCTGCTGAGTCATGCCATCCTAAGTGACTTTCATGTTGGCTTTTACAAAGACTGCATGTTTCTTAATGTTTCTGAGCATGACAGACAGGTGAACGGATGAGACTGAAAGGTGTTAATTTTTCACAGATAAAGTAGTGATTTACTTCAGTCTTATTAGAGGAAATAAATTATAATACGGCGATTAAAAAAATAATCTAAATTTAAAATGCAAAGGATTAACGCTGACAACCAGCAGGGATATATAATTATACTAAAGCAGTTGGGAAAAATTACACTTTATAGCAGTCACCTAATGAAAAGCGCCGTCTACTAGAAATGAACATCATTTGAAAACAAAAGATTATCAATATACACACATCAGCCACTTTATTAGATAAAATGGGTTAAGACATTCAACTATTCAGTCACATCACAGCAAGCGCAAAATTCCTGCTGTTTTCAAAGTCCAAATCTAAATTGCATAGTCTTTGAACAATCACCACTTTTCAGGGATTCATTTGTGTCCGTCAGTATAAATATGCAGATTATTTTTTCTTGACGATTCCCTTTCTTTTGCAACTCACTTTGAGATGTTGGTGAAAGAGCTTAAGTTGTAACTTCTTTCTTGAATAAAGTCCTCTTTGTCTTTTAAATCCAACAAGGGGCTTGTCGCTGCTTGTTCTGCATGTCCTGGATTATGATGATTTCATTTCTACGCTCTCTTCTTCTCCAAGTCATGCTTTGGAGACTGTCTACCACATGGTTAAGGGATTTATTATACACTTTAAAAACTCACACACCATTGTTTGTGATAGGCTTCTGTTTGATGATCTGACTTGTGTACTAATGAAGTGAAGCATTGGTATGTTAATCTACAAGTCTATTTTGGAACATTTGTCTTCATTTTTTCGGGTCTAATTTATCAGAAAATTCTGGTGGTTGCAGCATTTGGTCCCAGATTGTAATTGTTTTCTCATTACTTAAAACCCTAATTCTCCCATGTCAGCTATTCAGAAGTGCCTTAACACCTTCTTCTGCAATGCGTTGCCTATTTCGTCCTCAACTGAGCCTCTCCGTCTCCCCCAGCTCCTCCAGACCAGCGGTAACGGCAATTAGCAAACATCTGGTGAGATTTTTATGCAAGCTACTTCTCAGTTTAGTGTTTTTGGAATAAAAAAAAATGCCTTCATCAAGAAGTAAACAGCATCAACAAATGGCATGGAGAAGCATTATTGTGATGACATGCTAAGAAGAGGGAGTGTCAGACGGGGCAGAATGTTCTTAAAGAGACAGAGTTCAATTTCAAGGAGTCAAATACAGCTATAAATCAAAATTTCATTTAAGTTCTTCTTGATAGTATTTTTATAACAACTAAAAATAACAGTGACTTGATTGTGCTATAAAATGGCACTATTGACCTGACCATTTAAAGACAGGAAACAAAGGCTACAGTTCAAATAACCTCACCAAAAGTGGAGTACACAGACAGAAAATAATGTTGCCTTGTCCACTGAGATGAAATTGCATGTGACGTAATCAGAGTTTAATCTCAGAACATCACCCAACAGGTTTTAGACATTTCATTCTAGAAAGAAAATACATTGGGTCAGTCCAGTCTACTGCAAAACTGATTGTTTTTTTTTTCCTATGTTTAAATGACTTACTGCATCAAACATAGCAAGTTAAAGAACTCCACTGAAAACAAAAAAATTGTTTCCTCACAGCATGCTTCCTCTTAATATATGCAGTGCAGAGACACTCCTCAAAACTGAAAGAACAATATCTCACTTTATCAGTTCGGAAATAAATCCGAAATAAAATGAGATGACATTTTTAAATCAACACAAGTTCAGTGAATGCCTTTCTTCAGCAATCACTGAACTATTGCTGTGTTAGATTTGTCCCTGAATTTGGAGCTCTGAGCTGGAAACGATGCCATGTCCAATATGAGACAATTTATTTGCAAGCCAAAAAAACAGTGAGATCTGACATTCGTATGTATTAACAGCATATCCCAATAACAGTATTTCTTTTTCCCATTTATTGATTTCAAACACAAAAGGAAGATGTTCATAGGTTGATACATTACAGTGCCACAGATGGAGTCCAACTCCGGTCAGCTCACATAACAAAATTATCATATCTTTGGTCAAAGGAGAGTGGAGGGCCCAGGCAAGTAGGGCTGAGAGATTTCTTTGGATTAGCACAAGTGTCCTTCACAAAAATCAACCAAAGGGCCATCATGGTCAAAATAAATTATTTATAATATATCATATTGGTTAAATAACGAAAGCCACAGGCCTGATCTGCAGATAAATCTGTGCTCTGTTGCCTCCCTGCAGACCCATATTGCAAATGCCAAATCATCCAAACTTCTGAAATCGGGGAACATTTCTCCAATTGAAGTGATCAGAAGTACTAAACAGTATTCTCTCTGCCATAGGGAGGCCATAAGAACTCACCGAGTTCGACAAGACGGGTTCCTAGTTGGTGGGGCTTTGTGAATTAGACATGTTTTGAGAGAGCTGCCACCCTGCAGCGCTTTAATGGATCAGCATGTGATTGAATATTGCTGTATATTAAGGCTGTTATTAGAAAAAAGATTGCATCATCCTCTGTTCTTAAAGTTCTGCAGTTGGTTTATGTCATCATTTCCTCAACCACCATTTGAAAAACTAAATAAATAAAGAATTGTGGATTTATTATTAATCAGAAAAGAAAAGAACTTCATTCCACTGACTCAAAAAATAAAAAGTTTGACTTGAATTCCTTTGACCTTGGTCCAATTAATAACTAATGTCTTAAACCGTTTGTTTTATCAGCCCCCTGGGTCTCCATTAAAGCTATCTCTGACAGCCTAAACCCCACTCCTCATTTTTAAAATCACACCAAAACCACAGAGCCTGCAGTCTAAACAACTAAACAAAAGACAGTCTTTCCTCAGGTCTTTTTGAATCACCTCCACTTTTCTTAGCTCCCATTTGCTTTTAATCTTGGCTTTGCATTCCAAACGCTCTCATCCCTTTTTTTACTTCCACCATTTCCCCTTATGATCCATGTCTCTATGGGACTGTCACTTTACAACCCCCTCTACTAACACCAGGCTGCCGCAAGGCTGGAATGTGCCAGACAGTGGCGTCATTATAATAAAACGTGCACTAAGCTTGGTTCATAAAGCTTTAATGAGAGAAGGGGACCAGCGGCATGGTGCATCATCGCTACAGTAAAAACTCTGGACAAAATGGGTCTCATGGGACTATCTTCTGCCTTTTGTAGTCTCCTACTTGCTTTTTCTCGCTGCATCATGTGTACGGTGATCGTTTTTTAGGTGATCCTGATTGTTCAGTCTTTCTGTCAAGCAGTTAAAAAGGTAGCATGCATTCTTTACATATGTGACTGCACAATAATCCTGTGTTCAGAACTCCGGTCTTTGTTTATTGTGAAATTTCTCAACATGTTTCCACGGTACCTAGCAATAATTTAACTGTGATTGTTGATCAAGTACAGTACTAGATAAAACTATTTCACCACTTATGTTACATCTGAAATGTTTCAGACAAATTGATCCATTATAATTTCTGACAAGTAAAACCTGAGCTAACCCAAACAGCAGGTTTGTTTTCTTGTCTAAACAAAACTGGAAGAATGTGAAAATACAATCCCACTTGTTAAAATGATTTGAATTATGATTAAAAGTTTATTTTGGAAATTAAAGCACAACTTCACCATCCAAATCTGAGCCTGATTATTCCCACGCCAATTAAGAAATCACACAAACAGAACAACTCTGATCAAATGAAAGAGGCTAAAAAATTCTTTAAAAGCAGTAAACTATGTTGAAATCTCCAGAAATTCCAGAGCAGAGAAGAAACAAAGTATGATTGACAACTATAGCTTGTAGGTACGATTCCAGCTCCCACATGTCACAAATTGTATGTAACCCTGATGATCTGTGTGTCAGTGTGTGAATGTGGGTGTGTTTATGGGTGCAGGTGAGTGAGTGCGTCTATCATGTAAAGTGTATTGTTCAGTATGAGGAACGGCATTATGCTAATTCAGTCAATGTAAAATGTATAAATCTGGAAATGGTTAGTGTGTGAGTGGTAAGCTGTGAATTTTCTCAGTGGCATGAATTGCAGTTCTCAATCACCTCATTTAAAGTCAGTGTTAAACTAATTATTTTTTATTTTAGGGGAAATTATTGACATTTCTTTCATGATCCGCAACATTTAGCTGCAAGAAAAAAAAACAAAAAACTCATAAGATATACCTTGTTTTCTCACCAGCTTTCTTTGATTCTTACTTTGGTTCTTATGCGTTTAGAAAGTTGTATTTTCTCCACATGACAGAATGAAAACACAGAGATTAACCTGCTGTTGATTAAACTGTCAGCACACATCAACCCAGCTCAGCACCAAAAGTTCTGCACACACATTACCCACAGTCACCTGTGACAGCATTCATGGGCATAATCAGCTCCTCTTCATCATATGCAAACATCTTCCACACTTTCTGTCCTAATGCTGCAGTTGTTGCTTTTTTTTTTTTTTTTTTTGTTTTTTTTTCTCCTGTTAGTCTGAATAACAGCCCTGTAGCGGACACATTATCCAGACAGCTTACACAGCAAAATACTGTGAGCGCTCCCGCTACCAGAAGGCAAAGGCAAAAATAAAGAATGCATCATTATAAATGAGGGATACAAGCCAATTTAAAAGCCATGAAGTGTATTTTTTTCTACAGTGGTCAGAAAGGCCTACAGTGCACCACAGTAAAAAGGGGGTGGGGCAAACATAAACGGCACTAATAACCTTTAATGACCAATATAATTAGATGAAAATCTACTGTCCACTGCCTCATTCACTGTTCAGTCTGTTTCCAGTTGTAGACTCTTCAGTGGAAAGGTCTTGTGAATAAATTTTATTCAGTGCTGCAAGACGATGTGCAATGATCCTTCCACAAAAAAGCAAGTGTGCTGCAGTCAACATATTTATTTATAACTAAGTCATTCACAAGCATTGAATAAGGTAAATGTGGAATGCAAAATTTATCATACAACATTTCTGTCCAATTGTCAAATATTTAATTTTAGAATTGTAGGTAGTAAGTAATGTAATTGTCACAAAAATCTTTTTTAAAACTGCCACTTATCTTGCACCTAAAAGCAAATTTGATACAGGTCTAAATATGAAGAAAATATTCACATTTTTAGCACCATTCTCTGTCACATAGAGTATAATCCTACCTAAACAGTTGCTGTGCCTTATAAAGCTATGCAGACAGAGCAAGAAGCAAAAGATTAACATCAACGTAGCACTTAAAGTTCATGTGTACCATTTGTTGTATCAGAGCTGTGAAACTCTACCATTTTGTAATCTGTCCCAAAAACATGTTGGTAGCCTGGACTTTATTGTGATCACATCACGCATCACAGTACCAAGAGTGGTGATACTAGAGTGTGGAGTCAGGTTATTTCAGATTCCATAAAAATGTGACAAAAGTATAGCAATCCAACCTGTATCTTGGATTGCTATACCAATCCAAGACATTATTGTGCTTATTTCTTTTTAGAGGGAACAATAAGTCAACCCAATTACCCAAGGAAGAAAGCACTAACCCTGACATACATCCTTATTTTACTGGGTGTTTTATTTAGCTCTCCCTCATCTTAAAATTAGCTGGAAAGGATTCATATTTTTATAAATTTTTTCCAGAGGGAACTGAGAAAAGCCCTGGAGGTGCTGGTAACAGCTAGCCAGCTAGCAAGTGATAATTTCCTGTAATGTTTTTAAAACGGGCAGGTAGAGGTCAAAGATATCTGGAAACAGAAAATAACATAAGTCAAATATATTGGTGCATGTATTTAGTTTGTACCATGCATCATTTTTAAGTGGCACAAAACTTTAAATCTTAACAGAAATAAAATAAGCAAATCATAAGAAACCTTTCTATTGGAAAAAATAAGTCATTTTTTGCCATTTATGCAGAATGAACTTAAATTGGCTTTTTTGGGGCAAGATAACATAATGTTACGAAAAATGAACCATGGATGTTTAGAGTTGGAGTTTTGGACAGGAAATGTCCCGAGATTACATTTTGAATGGATTCAGTTTTTGTAACAATATCATCACTATTCAGCAACTTTTGGCTGCAATCTCAGCTACTTTATGTACACTTTATGTCAGCGTTTTTATTTATTTATTTATTTATTTTAAGTATGTCTCATCTTTGTACATGAAACCAATTATAACTTGGTGAGCTACAGTCCAAACACAAAGGAAAAGTTGAAAAAAATATAATGCTTTTGGGAGATTCTTCATCTCCTGAAAGAAATCTTAAAACATCCATCACTAATTTCATCACTCCTAACAGTTTGTAGGTAGGATTCCCATTTTAAACTGATCAATAAAAGCCAAAATAATATAAAAGTTGCATTTTGCAGGATATAAAAAACACAGGACTTTTCTACTGACAGAGGCAGTGAAACTTAGGCGACGTAATATAAAGACACAAACAAACCCTAGAGATCAATAAGATCTAGCAGAGAGCACAGCCATTTTATAGATTTTACTTTTGTTCAACATGACGCAATGGAATTCCTCCTAGTGCAGCTACCGAGATGTTAGAGAGATCATTTTTATCAAATATGATGCTCATTATAAATAAGAAAGAAAACCCAATGAAATCCAAACTTGCTTGCAAATAAGTTAAACCATTTTGGAGCCTAGTACATTTTCTACATCACAACATATTTTATTTTCTTAACCCAGAAAGCAATCTTATGATGTCAAACTAAAAGGCTGAGAATCAACTATTTCAAGAGGCAGTGTTACAACATGAACAAAATCAAAATAATAAAAAGACGTTAAGTTTTTAACAGCTGCAATAAGCAGGGATTAAGGCCTACAGGTAGGAAAACCGTTTCCAGGATCGAGTTAGAATTAGTTTTAATGTGTCCTGTTGAATCAAATCAGAATCTTAAATCATAACAGGTTAAAATACTAAGAGTTTTTAAAAACACACAAAAATGCATACATTTTTTTAATATGAAAATGTTTAGGTTGGTTTTATGTGAAACCTAAACATTTTAGGTTTCAATGTTTATTTGCTGAGGATTTACAATGGATGTCAGTTCTCAAGTGTTCTCATCAACAGCTTTACAAAGACAAGATAAAAGATAAAGCTTGACAATCTGGTAGCAGCTTTTGGCCTCTGTATGGAATCATATCAGGCTTTCTCTTCCAGAACATAGTTTACAAGATAACACAACCACAAACGGTTCATAAACAGGGTAGTGATTATTAGGAATAAGAGAGCACAGTGTGTGGTGTTGGCTCGTGTGTGTTTCTGGTTCACTGTGCGACCATTCATCCCTCGGTCTGCTTCCTTCTCTTGTCTATCACGGTCAGACTTCTCTTTTTCCTCCCTCTTTCACTAAACAGCCCCAAGCAGAGATGGAATTGAGGCATTTATTCTTCTCAAGAACAAAAAAAAAGAAAATGTTGAGGGGAAAGGAAGAGAGCTGTTCCAAAATCCACAAGGGAATCTGAGCGCAACAAGAGTCTGCCAAGCAAAATTTTACTTGAAAGAAGAAAAGGTAATGTATACAAAGAGCCAGAGAATGTGAGACAGCTACCCGAGCGGTTAGCAAGACCACCTGGAAACAAGTTTTTAAATGTGCTCACAGCTCTTTTACATGTGTTGAGGCTTAAGTCGTGAAATGGTTTCGCATACACACACTCAGGATCATCAGCTTCCGCTAACTCATGCACAGAAATGACTCCAGGGATATTCTGACAATGTCTTTTTTTAGCTTTGGTTTTTCAGCACAGAGTTGAATATCAGGTCAGAAGTAGGGGCATAAACAGGAAAAATGCTTCTGGGTACAACAGTTGTGATTCACTCTTTGTCCCCCAAATTTAGATCTTTGCTCTTCTTCAGGACAAACATTTGAGCTTCAGGTGTTAGAGAAGACAGATTAGGATCAAATTAAGATTGTTACCCAGGAGCCTTTGCTGTCGTCCCAGTTGTTAGGTGTAGTGATGCTGGCTGATGTGTAGCTGCCTTTGTTTCGCCTCCATATAACAAGCAAGACAGATTATCGACAATTAGCAAAGCTATTAAAGTCTCATTTGATGATCGTTTTAAAGTAATATCATTTGGCTTTCTTGGGATGTGAGAAGATCTTTAGTGTAACAATCAAAAAGTGTGGTAAACATATACGCCTGGGGTAAACAGCCTTTACAAACTAGTCTTTGCACTAATTAAACTGTTGGAAATACAAATTGGTTTAGCACTTGGATCTACACTCCCCAGAAATATTTGAAAGTTTTTATTTGTTAATATAAACATTTGACAAGACAAAAGAGAATTCTTACAGCTGCGTTTTGCTTACATTTTGTGGAGAAGATAGTTATGTTCAGATCGCTTTTCTAAAAGTAAAAATGGAGGTTGGAAAGTAAAAAACGGGATTTACACAAGGCATCATGGGTAATAGGACTAAGGTGAGTCATCAAGAGACTTTATTAAAAACTAAAATATGTGTCAAACACAGAGTTGAGAGCTCTTAATGAAAAAGTAAAGCAATTTTGAAAGTCTTTTTAAAAGTATGGATAGCTTAAAAATAAATCCTTTTTTCCTACAAATATAAAATGAGGAAAACGTCTAATAAACTGACAGCAGAATAATAACATGTTCAGAGTTGTTTTTTTTCTTTTTGTTAATCTGTTGATGTGTCCAGTCCTGCATACTAAAAAGAAAAAAAAAACTGACTTCATAACTTAATTTTTTGGCATTAGTATTGCTTAAGCTATTCACCAGTGCATGTGCACAATGATTTGGGAGAAAATGAGAAGCAAGGCAATTGCACGTCAATGGGTATGTGTGTTGCAGCTTATTGAATCTCTGCCAAATGAGCCATGGAATATGATCAATCAGCACTTTTGCCCCTTTTTATGTTAGGTTTTGAGCAAATAAACAAACTCTGGTAACATTCCATTAATATCTCATATTCATTTCTTCAGGGTCAGCAAATTATCAGGGTCAATATGGCAGAAATCTTGGTTCTCCTCCATCAAAAAGGCAAAGAAGGATCACAAACATATAGTACTCTTTATATAGTACACGTGTGTCCAAGTTCAAATGAGATCTTGGACATATATATGAGGCCTATGAGTCTAAATCATTTCTGGATTGTAGGAACATATACATTTTTTAAATGAGAAGCAAAAGTATTGGCACCATAGAGTTTGCTTGTTGCATCTATGTGGTGCCTTCAAAAAAGTATTAATGGATCGGACGCCTGTGCACATGTTTGTTACAGGATGTGAGCCACACCAAAAGCCCAGGTCAAGCCTAAGCAGAGAATGTCTGACTCATTCAGGTGACAGAGATTCAACACAATGCACCTGCTTCCCAGGACAAGTCAAATATTAATTGCATTTTTGTCCTAAAGTGTTTATTTTTGCTGCATGTAGCCAATTTATAGTGAGTAGAACTTTAGAACTTCTGTTTAGATTTGTGTCTTGATGCAAGTAAGAGTAGGTTAGATTATAGTGGCCAGAAATCAGAAAAATTATTTCTTGAAAGTAATACATCAATTATAATAACCAATCTGCAATTGTTGCTGTGTGATTTCTGTAAAATAGCAGATAAATTTATGACCTGCTATTCTAGATAATACTATGGCATACTCCCGCAGTCCATAAGCATAACTATTAGGTTCATTTTGATTTTCAATGCAAGTCTGTGCAGATTTGACTGTTTTTTCTATCTCCATCTATGATGCCGTGCTATGGACTGGTGACCTGCCCAGGGTGCACAATCCAGCTACACTTTCTGGTCCCTCAACTGTTGGGGAATGTCTGAAGTGTTGCAGCTGGAGTACTGGATCAGAATCAGTACTCCAGCTGCTGTGACCTTTACTGTGTGCACCGTTTCAATCACTCACAGCATACAAACGTGCAGTGACAAATATAAAAAAAATGACAGATTTGAATGAGCTCCTAACTTGCAGGTCTCTAGTAATTATAAAATATACGTATTTTATATTTATGATATTGTAATTCTGTTCAAATTAAGTGAGCATTGTGCCAGTAGGAGTCTAGTTTGTCTATGAATACCTATACATGATTGCTTAGGCCAATAACTAGGAAAACTAGTAATTTAGATCAAAATTACCAAGTTGAGGCAAGACCTGATTATCAAGAAATGAGTCAAATAGTTCAGTCTCAGTTATTGTATATCAGTATCTGTCTGACAAGGCAGGTTTGAATAAATGAGTTGCGCTCGGGTGCAGCTGGCTCTGTCGGGAACAAGGAGATACTTATCAATGACACAGCTAAATCCTGAAAGAGGAAGTCAGCAAAATATTTAAATAAACACGTAATACAAATAAAATATTTTCAACATATGTTCTTTCAAGTGTCTTCTACTGATATATGAAGAAAACTGTATCCCTTCATCCATATTTTGATCATAAGAAGAGTGAATGTAAGCAACAATTGTTGGCGCAAGCATAATGCTATGTGTCCATAGTTTTGCTGTTTATTCTTTATGCCTTGCTGTTCCCGCACAGCTTAAAAATGTCAGATATTTTAGATCTTCTAGACCTGAGGGAACCTCAAAATGATGTCTTCCACATCACCGTCATTCCCACAGTTGAAACCCTCCCTCTGTATTTTCCCCCAAAAGGCGATTTTTTACACAAAGTGTGGCTTACACACCGAATGACCACTACAAAATAACGCCACGCCCTGAAACTACTTCAGAGCCAAGGTGTAGTGGTTGTAGGGGGAATTTCCTCCCAGCTGCAGATTGCTTCATACTAACATTTTCACCATGACTTTGCCTCATTGATGAAATGACCAAATGAGGTCAAAGGTCACCTGGCACATTGAAACAATGACATCTGAAGGATGTGGCATTGAATCTTTATGCATCTAAAACATTTCTGAACGCTCTTGCAAACCATTCTTTGTTGTAATAAGTTATGCATGTCATGATTTTTCATATTTTTTTTTTTTTTATGTGTAAATTGGCCAGATTTGTGAAATTCAGACGATGAATTGTTTCCCACCGGCAACAATTGTTGCCAAGTATAAAACTTATATTTTCACAAACATAACCACCATAAAACGTAACAATTCATAAATATTATGTTTTAGGGAGGTCCAAGGATTGAAATGCATGCACTTATTTTGCAGGAAAAAAAACTGGGATTAAACAGGTTAATGAAAGAAACTCTTAAGTTTCTAAATATCTTGGCCTTTAAGAAGTAAAACCTGTTTTCTATGCAACATGGTCGTAAAACATTACACTAGATATTGTACTGTATCTAAAAAAAAAATGTCTCCAAGACCTCTAGTCACTGTAGTTACTGAGGCATGTTATTAAGCTTGTAATATTAAACTTGGCATAAACGCTCTGGGCAAAATTGTGGTCCAGAACATATCTGCTCACAGCATGATCTACCAATCAGACATGCATGCACACATGAATTTACACACCCGCAGCCACACAGTGCACTGCATTACACTGACAATGTGCTGCAGTAACATTCCCCCCACCGACAAGGTCTGGAATAGCAGAGATAAAAGATAGAGGGGGTGGGGGGGATGAGAAAGAAAAGAGAAAAGATAAAAGAGAACGAAAGAGGGAAAGTGCATGTCACCTGTCAAAGTGCTTTGCTGGGTACCCCTAGGACACAACCTTTTAAACAGGGATAATATGTGTGTGTGAATCAGAGACAGAGAGAGAGATGGAGCGAGAGCGAGTGAGTGTGTGGGGCAGAGATGTGACAGCAAGGCTTTTTACTCCAGTCATCTTTAAGCACTACTAACAGTAGCTAAAACCCTCTGGGCCTGTCCAGTATGAACATAGTCATTCATCACATGCACACACAGACACACGCAAACACACATGATATCAAAACCATTCATCACAGTGGTCAGACTAAGAGGTAAAAGAGAAGGGAAAGAAAGGGAAGGAGAAGTTTGCACAGAGCTGCTTTCTGTGACACTCTTAATGTAGCTTGTTGTAATGTCCTGTTTTTATTTGCCTTGTAGTCTTGTGGTTGAACCAAATCCCTTAAATATTCTCACCTCCTTAATTTCACACTCTGGTGCAACAACCCCAGGTGCAAAAAGTTATTTCGAAGGACATGGTTTACCTATAGGTGGTTTTAAAGTGGCTAGTTCTATTCTCAAAATGCCTCAGTGTGATCACTCCTTAAACGCACCTGCCAAAACATGATAAGCGTTCTGCTTAGCAAATACTCAGAAAGTTATTTAGGTCAAAGAAACAACTTCATTGACGTAGGGATCTAGCTCAGTGCTTAAGAATATAAAAGTATATGAAGATAATTAAGCTGAAATGATAATTTTCTATGGCTAAACATGATGTGTTTTGAAAATTAACACAGTTGTTTACATCCAGATTTGAAGCGTACCGCCATCCATTATCTCTACACACTCATCCATGCAGGGTCATGAGGAGGGATGGTGCCCATCTCCAGCAGTCATCGGGAGAGAGGTGAAGTGCACCCTGGAGAGGTCACCAGTCCATTGCAGGGCAACACAGAGACACATGAGAACCAAGCATGCACTCAATCACACCAACAGACACTTTTAGAGAGATCAATCAACTTAGCGGTCATGCTTTTGGACTGCGGGAGGAAGCCAGAGTACCCACAGAGAAACCACACATGCACACGGAGAATATCCAAACTTCATGCAGAAAGTCCCCAGGCTGGGATTTAAACCAAGGACCATCTTGCTGAAAGGCAAAAGTGTTGCCAAGGGTACCACTGTGCAGCCCTGATTCTGAAAGAAACTTTTTCTTTTTATCCATGGTACACATGGCTCTGACCACACTGTTTAAAAGACACAGTTTTATGCATTTTCCAAAAATATAGTTCCAGTTTATAGCACAAATCAAGTAACTATGTTCTCTTCTTATATAATACCCCCCTTTAACAAGAATACCAGAGCGAAAGTGACTTTTGAATGTTGAAAACTGGAAGCCAGATCTGCGTCTCTCTCAGTATGTGAAAATGGGTTGTTTAGGAATTCAAATGGATTTTATTAATCATTAATATACTTAAACTTGTCAACAAATGACATGCACTTTAGCGTGCTAATATAACTGTCACCACAAACACTTGGGCATGATTTAGGCAAGCTGGTTATAAGCAGGTTAATAGCTTTGACAGATCAGACCATTAGCTGCTGAATTATATTTTCTTCTTCTAGGTTTTTGATTCTTTTTCTCTAATTAAAAAAATAAAAGTATCAAAATCCTTTTGAAGCATAAATGCTAGGCAAATCAGAAACGAATCAGAGTAAAGTTATCTTCGTCAGAATAAAAGTGGGAACCCTTGCACGATGCATTTCAAAGTGTTCTTTTAAACAATTCAAATTTAATTTGGGCATATTCAGCTTGATGTACTCGTATTTTTGTAACCATCTGGCTGAACCCTGTTTTTCAACAGCCACCATTTATACTCTGTCTGCTCGGCTTTTCTTTAATATATAAATTACTCAGCGCTTTCGTGTTTTTGTGCGTCTATTCTGTCCTCTCAAACCCCCAGATGGAGGCAAATACCAAACAGGAGGTTTCTTCATCTGAAAAGGTTTTTCCTTTTCACTTTCTCTACAAGCATACCGAGTATGAGAGATTCATATAAAATTAAGAATATAGTCTTTCTTAGGTAAACTATTATTTTTTTATATATATAAATATTTTCTTTGGTTGACCTCTCTCTTGAAAACTTTCTGGTCTTGCCTTCGTCATTTTACATTTTCATTTCTGTTGGTTCATTTTTTAAAAATCTTTTTGATTTAATGGGAACGACCACAATGGAGATGTATTTTTTAAAATTGTTTTCAGTCTTTTCAATTCATAGAATAATAATATCTGTTGCAACTATTTGGTTGAGCGCTTTGCCTGTCAGTGAGGAACTGCACTTTCTGCCTCACTCTGCACATTTTCACTGAGCAGTTCAGAATGACTAAATATGTCACTCTCATTCATTAAATATATTAGACTGTAGATATTTGTGATGTATGTTGGCGATATAAAGAGAGTCAACTACATGCATCTCCATAAAAAAAAAGCAAACTTGGAGAGACTATTTTGAAAAGATTTATATTTCTGAAATCTTCAACTCACATCAAAAGGAGGCTTTTAATCCTTTGAGAAGGATTAAAAGCCTTTTCAAAGGCAAACACTAATAGAAAAAGCAAACACTAATGAATGACTATGTTGTAGTTAATAGATTGTCTATTTAGATAAACGCATTAACACATTTCTAACCTCTACAGGTCAGTTTTGTTCATGTTGTAAAAACAGAAGCAAAGCGCAAGTGGACTTTAAACGGTCAAAAAGAAACAACTCAAATGTGAAGGAAAGGAATGAAGCGTGTTTATCAGGGAAATAAATGTTTTCCTATCTTGTTCTGTGAGTATCCATTGTTCTGGCAAGAGTTTTGGTTCCCCTGGGAGTGTGAAAACAGAGACACACTTCAGGACCATTCACTAACAGCTCAGTGAATGGTCCTCCAACAGAGGTAAAACCTCAACGTAAAAAAAAAAAAAAACATGCACTCATTCCTGACTTATTTTCTATCACTGTGTTGACAAATTTCTCAGTTCTCCTTAAACACTTTACCTATTAAAATCTAAATTGACTTACTGGTAATATTAATTTATTGTGGCTCAAGTTTCACTGACAGCGAAACAGTTTTATAGATAACAGAACAATTAGGTCTCGCGGTATGAAATTAACAATGCTAAAGCAATTTGAATAGCATTTCTATGTTTGATTATCTCCGAAAAATGATTAACCTCTCTAAACTCGCCTATATTTTATTTTGTATTCCTAATTAAGATATGAAAAGATAAATATGTAAATACGTATTACTGAGAATAAAAAATACATTGCACTCAAGTGTTTTCCACTGCAGGGCTTCACAGGAAATGGATGCACCGAGTCTTCTTAATTTCAATCCCTACAGTCCTCTGTGGAGGTTGTGTTTCTTGCTAATGGCTCTGGATTTTAATACCAAACAGAAAAGCTAGACTAAGAATAATATTTAATACATTTCAATTTATCAAAAAATACATAGAAGCCATCAGCAAAGTAAATACATGCAAACAGCTGGTAAACTCTCAGGAGGACATTTAGCTCAGTTAAGTGAGACTTTCACACAAGAGACACATTATCATATTCGAGTACTAAAAAGATAACCTTTCCAAAACAAGACAAAAATAAATAAATGCCACAGAATGGATGCTATTGATGTGCCATTAAAGTGTTTATCTGAAGATAAAAAGGAAAATATGTCTTTATAAAAAGGATAGATTTCTCATTTGAACAAGAGTGAAAACTTTGTTTTCTTGGCATGACGGGACATTTGCTTTGGGAATAAATGTTTTGTTTTTAAGTGTACTGGATGAATATGGTGCAACAATCTTCTCATGTATCCGTTCAGTCCAACTGCTCCAAAGTTTGCACATCTTCCAATATTATCAGCTGCAAAAGTAGTTGTTTTATGATGACGCTTTTATATACCAGTCATAAACTAAAAGAAATCCATGCTGAACTCCCTATAAAAAAATAAATGACCCTTTTCAGTGTTTTCAGAAATCTTCAAAACAACCCTCACCGTTATTTTTGATCAAGTTTGATTTCCAAGTTGTGTTAATTTTAATAAAACACTGGATTTGTATGTGGATAATACAGCCAAATGTTAAAAGTCTGAAGAAAACATTAAATGTTACAAAAATTTAAGAATCTGCGGAGAAAAAATGCGAGGCTGCGAATTCACACTTGTATTTCTGTCTTAAAAAAATGACAGTGATCACAATTTAAAAAAATATCAGGGTTAGAATCTGACAAATTAAAAAAAAAAACACTTGTCAAATTATGACAATACAAAATTGCATAGTTAGTTATAAATCCTACAAAAAGAAAATAAGAAGACAATACAGATTGTAGTAATTCATCACAAGTTTTATGCTAATTATGTAATTAGCACTGAACTCTGTTCCTCTCAGAGCAGCTTTAAGTAAAGGTACTGTATGTTATAATCTGTAGATTTTGAGATCTTTAGTTTCATATTTGTTTCCGCTTTGATCATTTCTACATCGTCTTTCAAATACGTTGTCATTTTAATTAATCCCTGGTGGTAGTTCATTTGCTCTCTTTGTTTATGCTTTAAATTTATTTCTCTGTTTAGATTGGTTCTCGTCTTTCCCTCAGTATATTTAAGTTCCTTGGTTTTTCACTCTGCACTGAGTGCTTTCTAGTTACTGAACTAGAAAACAACCATAATGTCAATGAGCATCTAATGATGAAAACTTAAGTCGATTCATAGAAATGATGAAAGTTCAACATTTTTAGAGAGAACATGAGAGGGAATGTGACCTGACTGGCGTCTGACCCAAGACCTTATGATTATACCTCATCCTACTTAATCATTTTTCATGGATAATGTGGTTGTTTTTTGTTTTTTAATGTAGCAAATCCACTCAGATTACTTCATATATTGTATAACCATATGGCATCTGTTTCTATGGAAACCGTCCGGGCCTAAATAACTTTTCTTTTCAAGACATTTTGTTCCCATCACTATCTTTAGTAAAAGGAGCCTCTTTTTTTGTCAACAAACTGAGTTTATAACGTCTTTAAGCAGGTAAAAGACAAATAAAAATTTTAAAGACTTTAGTCCTCAATTATTTGTCATCTTTATTATTGGAAAATATTTTCCCGGTAATACATTGGTATATTTTCTTCCTATGTTTTCTTCATTTTCATGTTACCAAAGAAGGATCCACACACCTAATGAAAATGCGAGATTCATCCCAGCGCCTGTGCAGAACCTGGTGACGTGCTGAGAAGGTCACGAAGTTAAAGAAAGTAAAGACCTAAAACCAACTTCAAAGGCTGTGAACATTCAAGAAGAGGTATAGCATTCACATTTAGACGAAAAAAATAAATAAATATGACGCACGTCTGCACCACATTAATGAAAAGGACGCATGAATGTATACAAGAAGAACAGGAGCTGAACCTGAATTAGATTTCAAAATATACTTCCACAACTTAATTTGGGGTTTTTATGACTAGCTTCTCTCTAATGTATAAAAATATCTCCATTTAATGCTTCATATATTCATGACTTTAGTTGGGTCAGACACTATTGTCCTGTAACAGGAGCTAATTAAATACACCACTGGGCTTATACAGTAAGCCACACAAGCTTCATCAAACATTCAAACGCACACTCACAGCCTTATCGCCACAAGAAGGTTTGTGGGAGCTGTGCTTGACAAATGTATGACTCGGTTTCTTTGTCTTGACGGCAGGCCGCTGGCACGCACACAATGACACACAGAGATCACTGCATCCACCAAAATGATGCAAACAGCTACTCAAATAGATGGTAAAACCAAAACAAACGTAGAAATACACGCGGCAACATGGAACACTATAATGCACTTACTGCAGTATATCCAAAAAAATATCTGTTTTTGAAATAAATGATTATGATCTTTATTTCTGAAGCTGAACGGGTCATTAGTTGTGAGTGTTGTAGGGAAACGACTGAAAAGAGCAGATATTTCTAAACACAGCCTGCTCATGAAATATAGATTTGTTCTATAAAAAGAATGAATAAACAACGCTTTGGTCAGTTCTGTGTTGTTTTCATGTGAAGAATCTTGGAAATTATATTGTGCAGCAAATTTGATGGCTACTCAAACTATTTCATTTACGTACAAAGAATGAGGCTGTGTCATTATCTATCAAAAAAATGTTTTAATGGGTAAACCATCTGTCCTTCCCAAGATGCAATTTGGCACACCAGATTTTTATTCAGAAATGTTAATTTTGTAAAATGAATTACACATAAGCAAGCATCATATTTGTAAATATAGTGAGACATTTTATGAGTGATTTGTTAAAATAAAACTAAACCAAAAAGAACAAAATATAGAAGAAATATTTTCAGAAAGAACAGAAATATCTAAAATATTATCAGACATTTTCACCCAAAAGTTATAAAACTGACTAAGTTTGACTAACAATATAAAAAAAAGTTTGGGTTAAGAAAAAACATGAAGGGATTCAAATTGTTTAAGAAAACTGAGACACATCAGTTTTTCTGCTGGGAGCTGCTTGCTTCAACAGAAGAAGCAAAATGTTTCCTTTCAGGTCCGGAGCGTGTTGTGTGCTGTCTGAATGAGCTGGATGGGATCTTTGGACCTGTGGTTCTCATTTTCCATTTCTCAACTCAGCTGACACAAGAATCTGAGCTCAACATCTGTCTGACCTGGCCTGACTGATGTCCAGGCAGAGAGCCAGCGACTAAATGTTTTGATGGTTTTCACTCCAGAAATAGGATTAGAAAAAGGACAATGAATACTAATCCTGCTTAAGGTATTAAGGTAAAATAAATAAATAAACATTTGTAAAAACTGAATGATGAATAAAAAGATATATAAAAGCAAAAAAATGAATAAAAAAATCACACACAAAATAACAATCAGACGTGGAGCCAGTTATTTAAACTCAAAAAGAGATGATTGTAAAGAGTTAATGTATATAAAACACAACTGGAGGAGCTTACTCCTTTATTTTTTTACAATGATACTATGATTTAAAAAAAGACAATAACACATCTATCAGTATATAAAGCTAATGGATATAAGAACGGTTTATTTAAGTTTCTAAATAAAAAAAAAAGATTTGACGTATTTTGAGGACGACTACTTTTAGACATAAAATAGTCAACATAACATTAAAATATTGCAAACAAGTGTTATAGGCCAGATTTCAAGTGTTCTTGAAAAAATAAGTGTTTTGAAGGTTGTCCTTATGTCAAAGATATATAATAAGATTACCCTAATAACTTGAGAAATGGTAACTCTTTATTCTAAAGGGTTTGGATATTTTCCATCTTTAACTGGTTTCTTGAAACATAGATGGAAAAATTTGAAGGCCATCTGTCAAATTCATAGATTACGCACAGAGTATAGGTAACTAAATCAATCAAAAAAAACATTCCCACAACAGCATCTTTGCATCATCTCGCTATCCAGAAGCCGACAACACACTAAAGTGCACTTTAGAGGCTTTTTTTCTTATTTCTGATTTGTTTAATCTTTTTATAGTGGTCTCAATGGTTTAATTTAAACATTCCTGTTCCATCTTTGCTTCACTCACTCTCACAGGTTTGTTTGTGGTAGCATTATATAGCAATTTACATATGTTTCAGTTAAAGCTAACACTTCTGGACCATTTGATGAATATAAATGTTTCTTAAGTTTTGAAGAAACTAATGAAAAAATATCTGGGTGTTTTTCCACTCACCATTATTTGTCCCTTTTGGATGCTACTGCCTGAGCAGGTGTATGGGAGTGAGGGGGGGAGCTGGCACAGCACTTCCTGATTTAATCTCAATGTCTATGATGTCATTGATTGCATCACTGAGTCCTACCAAATGGAGGGTTTTCTTTTTTGTTTTGTTTTTTTTCTGTAACCTTTTGAATTCCTCTGTATAAAATGTTTTGCTTTGAAGACCATTACAAACTCGTCTAGTTATGTAAATTAATTAGTAAATGAGGTTAATACCTGTTTCTCTGTTTAGATTTTGTAATTTGGTTTGGTCTAAAGAAGCGCAGGTGTGTTGCCAATTTGATATAAGATCTGTAAGAGCTTAAAAAAAAAAAAAAAACGTCAAACATTAAAATCCATCAGAAGAACCTGGAGCTGGTGGCTGATGCTGTTTTCGGTTCACCTGTTTTGACCATTTGACTGCAAGACGTCACATTGCAGAGAGTTACAAATATTCCTCTGGTTGATGCGAAATGACACAAAATGGATCCTCTGTTCAGCGTGTTTGGGTTGAATATTTGCTAAAATGAATAAGAATGAAAAACTGTTGAATATGTCACTATTATTATTTTAGACGCTGACAGGTAAAAATAGATTGTGGCAGGATTTGATTTGATTTTTTTTAACCCTGTTAGTCAAAATGACAGACAATAAAAAAGTCAAAAAAGAACCTCCTTTTCTATACAAGTTGTCATAAACACTGGCTGCCATGCCGATTTTATCTGACCTGAAATGCAGTCACAGGAACAATTATGTAATCCTTTAAAGTCTCTAAAAAAATTACACCATAATTCTCTGAACATTTTAAGTTAGTCGAAGTGACAAGAAGTTGCTGAAATAGTTCAGTCTGATTGTTTCTCTTGGAGGAATGGATTCTTTCCCACATCGCAGATCTCATCTTTACTCCTCTCTCACCCTACTTGACTGCTCTGGCAGTATCACCTTCCTATACGGAGAAGAATACTCTAGTATGCCATCTGTACTATCATCCCATCATTCCCTGGAGCATGTGACTGTGTGCGCTTTTATGTGTGAGGACGGGAGCCTGTGGAAAAATGTGTGAAGAGAGCAGGACATGTGGGTGTGCATGCAAGTCTATAGTTGTGTGAATGACTGAGACTGAGGGAGAGTCGAAGTGACTGCGCATCAGTGCCAGTGATTCACAATCTGTATCACACCGATTGTCACAAGAGTAATATTTTGTCTGTCTGAGCACTTTTACATCGACTGTGCTCTCATCCACAATTTTTACTGTTACTGTCAGGGATTCCCTGTAGGCAGAAAAAAAAATGTGTTTTCCAAGGATAAGCTGACCAGAGGCCATCAACAAACATTTTCTCCACTGACTCACGTTGCCCATCGCTCTGTCTTCTCAAGGAAACCCCGAGCACATTCCTGACACGTTCCCTCCAAAATGCACCTGATTCAATACAGTCAGAGAGAAAGAAGTGAAGGGAGAAAGGAAGAATCTAGGAAAAACAACATATGGATTTAATACAGGTAAAGAAAGAGGAAGAAGTTAAAGAATCAGAAAAAAAGAAGGAAACATGAATCAAGGATGGATTGGGAGACAGAAAAAAAAGATGAAGGGGAAGACAGAAGAAAGAAATGGAGGAAAAGCAAAGAGGAAGAAAAAAGGCATGAAGGAACAGAAGAAAGGAAAGACAAGATGAAAGGAATTAAGGAATGAAAGAACAAACTGAAGAATGAAAGAAGAAAGGAAGACAGTCGAGTGAACACAAATTGAATAGGACTCATGCAAAGTTTTACTTCTACCTAAGGGAAATCTATAGATGTAATTACTAACTGTTCTCTGACAAGTACTTCAGTCAAAGGCCTCAGACTGTTTCCTTCTCGCTTCTCTGTCGACAGTCAATAATAGCCAGAGATGAATTGTATGTAGGTACTTTAATTAAAATGCCTTGCTACTGGCAGATGCAAGAACGACACTGGTGGGTTTTGAAATGAAAGAGAAACTGTTGAGCAAAATGGCAAAATATCCACTTATTAATACTCCTGAATCTATAACACAACAAAAAGCCTGACCTACCTCAAAAAAGAGAAAAGGAAAAGCATGGCATGACGGCAGCAGCAGAGAGTTCCTCAGAGCAGAGTTTGTGATCCCATTTAGAAAGCAGCCTCTGGTGACTCCTCCAACTAAAAGGGCCCCAGATGGGAGGGCTCTGACCTTATTTTGAACTCTTTTGGGACTGCTAAGAGGTAATGTGTGAAACTTGGCAAGTTTGCACTTCGAAACCAGTAATTCACCAAACCGAACTGTGAATACGCTGTGAGTTTATTACTGCCGATTTATCACAAAAGGTAAACATGCTTTTATAATTGGGATAATTCTGACTTAATTGTCTTGCAGAAAGCATTACCTAATCATTGTCTGTCGTATGACATACAAAGAAACTGACGAGAAAGTTTAAGAGGCAAACTCTGTATAATTTTAAGATTGGGCTCAAAATTTTCTTTTTAAAAATGCTTATAATTGGAGTGAGTGGCTAGGCTACCCTCAGCTACATGCTGTTATAGACATAAGAACATATTGAACTGGTTCATGCAACTTACATTTGTCATAAAGCCTTATTTCATGTTTACCAATGATTTTTAGAGATTTATTAAAGCTTTTATGGCTTATGCTAATCCATGCAATTATTGATTCCAGTTTCCTCTCTCTTCCTACTTTCCATGTCTCTCCTACCTTTTTCTAAAACTTATAAAAATGTCTTTCGTATCAATTTTATCACAGATTTCCAGAGCCAGATTTCTTTAATATTCATATTGACTATAATTTCACATGTATCTTGAAGTAATGGTATTTGATAAATAACATCTTTAAGTCTGTTTAGCAGGAATATCCAGATCATCATCACTTTCCACGCATTGCGTGCTGGATACCAAACAAATTCTACTGCTGAGCTTGTCACACAAACTACTTCTCCGTCCAATACTCCTGAGAAATATTGTTAGACATGATGACATGCTGAAGGAGCGTCAGAGAGAGAAGGACCTTCTTAAAGAGAGAGGGGCCCAATTTCAAGGCAACTACAAAGTCAAATTTGTTTTAAGTTACTATTTTTAAATATACAAGTTATTTTAAATATACAACTGAGGGTAATAGCTAATTGATTGAGCTATAAAATGACTCAGTCATCCAATACATTAAATTGGAGAGAGCTGTGTAATCCGAATTATGAAGCAACAGCTAAAGTGAAGATATTGTTGCTACCTCATTTTTCACAAACTCCACTGTCTAATAATCAAGCACGCAATTTCCCAGTAAAATATGAGCAGCCTTTCAGACCTGCGGTTTGCAGCTCACACCCTTGCTTGCTCAGATGAAGAGTAATAATAAGACTTGAGTCATAGATCACAAGGTCCAGTCATCACAAGTCTCAGTCGAGTCTCAAGTCCTTGCTTCTGGTAAAAGATCTGCTCATAGATCACAGTTTATCATGTCCAGAGGAGCCCAGAGCACTTTACAATACATTGAGTCATTCACCCATTCATGCACACATTCGCACTCTGATGGTGGTAAGCTACATCGTAGCCTCTAGCTTGTGCAAGAGGTGAGACTGTTGCCCAAAGACACAACGATTAAGACAGAGGAAGTGGAGATTCGGACTGGCAACCCACCGTTCACAGGATGAACTCCTACCTCCTGACCCACCAACATCCCAACCAGACGACTTACTTCTTGAATTTGAGCTTGAGTCAGAAACTTGGGTCACCATCTTTACTGCTACATACACACCATCATAGAGTAATGTGGGCTGTGATACAGTATAATCCTGTAAGTAACGTCTTTTTACCTCGTCAGATAAGACATTTCCATATTAAGTTGCTAGTTTATTTATGTATTATTTTTATAAATGTGTATAAAAACCCATGGAGTTACACTCAGCCTGTCTGTCCAGACATAAAGATTTATCTAATTATGACAGATAAATCTATATCTTTACATTTCTACACTTGTTAAAAGAAAAAGGCAGATGCAGAGTGGTCGAAATAGAAGCAAACAAACAACCATCCATCCTTGTGACTGTCTGTCTGAAGGGCTAGATAGCGTACGCATGTTTTTGGATGCAGCTAAATCCCTCTGAAAGAAGAGCCAGAATGTGAGTGGGCAAACTGCGATGGGACAAGTTTAAGAAATTACACGCATATTCTTCCCTTTCACACTTGTACCCCCGCTCAAATAATCACCATTGCTGTCAGAGAAGGCTGACCTCTTAGGCTATTACACAAACAAATCAGAAAACACCACAGGTAGTGAGAGATAGCTGTCTCACTACCTCTCACAAAGCCTGGGTGACTTGACTGCATTGCTGCATGTATGCGTGTGTGTGTGTTGAGGAATGCCTACTCCCTGCATCTTTATGTGCATCCTTGATAATCACCAAAGAGTGTATAATTAATTATTTTCCTCCATTTCTACGAAAGCCTTTTTCCCTCTCATATGAGCCCTGTTCCCACTCTGATCGCTTTAATAGCTTTTTAGCCTCCTTTCCTGTCTCTTCTTATTTGCAAGCGAGATGAATTACCGGCTGGTTACCTAGGAATCTATAACTTGTCCTGCATACCAATGGGCAATTAAGAATGAATTGGTTCAAATCAGATTCCGGCCTTAGAAGAAAGTTTTAGAGAATCTCTATCGCTGTCTGGCAATTTCAACCTATTCAAATGAACAGGTAATTGTTTGTACATATCCTCAAACATATCCACACATTTTTTTTTTTTAAATAGCATGTGCAAATGGTTTACCCTCAATGAGAAAACAACCCATGTAAGGGATTGTGTAAGCTTTTTCTGTGCCAGTGTTTGGGTGTGTGAGCATAAAGGTCATTTCTCTCATCTCTAAGTGAGCTCCAGTGAGAAGGGTTGAGTGGCAGCTCTCATCAATATTAACTAATGCCCTTCCTTTCATCTGCATCATAAATCCATGGAAACAAACACACACACACACTCACATCTTTTAGGGATTCATTGACTGCTTGATGTGGAAGTGTGTGCGTGTGTGTGTGTGTGTGTGTGTGGGGGGGGGTGTGTGTGTCTGTGTGTGTGTGTGCGTGTGTGTGTGAAACATGTTCAAATTGCACAGTGAGCCTTGAGATTAAGACAAAATGTTTGATTTAAGTTTTCTTCTAGCAAAACCTGAGGATTAAAATTTATCATCAGATAGACACACACAGTATTTTCCAGTCTTCATATGTATTTATTTAACTTTTCCACATTTTGCAATATTACAACCACAAACATGTGTATTTTGACATTTTATGTGACAGTACTTAGCACTTGTGATAGAGGGAAAAAATAATATTCTTTGATTTTCAAGAACAGCAATCTGAATATTTTCATTTTATATTTTCAGTCCACCTGAGTCAATATTTTGCTACGTTTTTAACAGATTTGCACATCATGAGACTGAGATTTATGACCATTTCTTGGAGAAAACATCAGACTATTGGATTAAGGACATCTGTGAACATCAACATTTAAGCATATTCACTAAAATATTAGATTTTAGAGTCTGCACTTGAAACATGACAAAACATGAGAAGTTCAAAGGGTATAAATAATTTTGCAATACACTTTACTTTCAAGCAAATATAGACAAATACCAACAGATCAGAAAACCAAAAAAAAAGAATAAGAGAGGGACAATTACGTGAAAGCAAAATATTTAAAAATAGCAAACAAGTAAATAAAACTGGTCATAAGAAACTGAGAAACAAAACGGGGCATAAAATCACTGAACTAGTGATTATGTGCAATAATAAGCAGTGTGCTCAAAATCCCAAGAAAAACATGCATGAGTTGAGCAAAAGGAAAAAAGAGAGGACAGTCTGTAAGTGGGAATTCTTTGATCAGAACATGAAAACAAGTGAAGCTCAGGCATGTTGGCGAAGAACAACAAAAAAGATGTCACAGACAATTACAACAAACATGGCTCTGTGCACTGTAAACATTTCTGTGTTTTGCTAAGGCGACATGGAACATTTAAAATCCACTGTCATCTCTTTTCATCTTCCAAATGCCAGAAAGAAAAAAAAAAACAAACGCAGTGGAAAGAGGGTTTTTTTTTTTTTTCTGTTTACTGAACAGCGATCATGCCAACTAGAGGAAATAAAGGAGCTCTTAATGAAGCACACCAGATGGACAAAGGCAGTTGAAACACGGACTGTGTGAGTGCATATGAGTTTGCAGGAGCAGGTCAGAGTTTGATAAAAAGATACATCTGTTCTTTCAAGCCAGCAAAGTCCGTTTACCTGAAGGGAGGCTGCTATTCACTGAGACACTGCATGGCCTGATAATATTATTCATTCTTCATTACTGTGGGAGCTGGAACAAAAAATGCAAGAGAATATGGTGCTGACCTGTGGGTGATTGATGTCATCTGTCTGAACACAGCTAATATGTAAAAAGGTTTTTTCCCATTGTTGCGTTTTCATCATTTGGCTGTTTTTGCATCGCTGTATGTTGTGGGAGGATAAAACTCAGCCTCAGGCTCGGGTTGTAAAATCTGCAAAAAAGAAATGTCTCACTCTGTCTCATCTTGCCTGGAGGAACTGCACACCCACAAGAAATAATTTCATTAATATGAGTTTTAGTGTGACTCACTAAATACTGATCCATTATCCTTTCTGTGCACCATTCTATTACTTTGGCGTTTGCTGCAAAGACTTAAATCCTTATAAAGATGAACAGCCTGTTGCAACATTTTGCAGCACGTTATTGACAAGTATTTGCTGCAAAAGCATGTACACGTGTTTTGTTTTGATTAGGTCTGGCACTTTGACATGTTAATTTTGATTAATTAATTGCATAGATTTTAACCCAATTAATATATATTTTTTTCCCCATACAAATGTTTTGGCTGTTGAGGGTAAAATAACCTAAAAAATCAGATCAAAAACAATCTTTTGTCCTTGACCTCATATAACCATTTATTAAGAAAAAGCACATAGATATAATTGATTTTATTCATAGAAAAATCCATCTGTGACTATAATAAACTTAGTCAGTAGCAACATGTGCTTTAGCTTTGCTAATTCATCAGTGTTTAATATTAATAGGAGCTGACTTTAATTCAGATTGAAAAATAAACACACAATATGTAAACTATGTTATGAATCAAAATCTGCAGACTTACAAAATAACATCTGAAATAATTTACCTCAAATTTAAAATAATTCAGCATTTTGATGCCAGAAAGGTCTTCAAAGATCTCACTCTGATCCAGCAATCATCCTTGCCAGACTTTCACAGATCCCCTCGTTCACCTAATAGTGTATTTAAAACACACATGGGATCTGGAAAGTCACAGAAGATGGATGATTGCAATGTACTAATATTAAGTGTCACATATCTACAAGATTACCGGGGCCTTTAATCAAAGAAGCAAGCAGAGCAATGGCACAAAGGCATGTCTAAGAGGACATTACATGTATATAGACAAGTTGGCAAATCAATGTTTATACTAGTCAAAAAGATATACAGACCGGCAACAGAAAAGGGTGATTATGTAAAAAACATATTTAAGGATTTGTTTGTGTGTCTATGTGGGTGTTGGTACATGTGGCTGTGATGCCAGCTGCACAAGAAATCTATTTAATCAAAGCTCCAGCCTCGGATATGTAGAGCGAGTAGTATATATTAATGCACTCCTCCGAAGTGTGTGTCTACTTAATGTGACTTTTCACGAGAAAAGCAGGAGCTAGTCACTGCAACAGAGGTGGAGGGCACAAAAAAACTAAAACCACCTATTTTTTTAGGAAATAGAAATGTTATTTTTTATTATTTTTTGCTAAATAAAAAAATATTTTTCATTTTTTTTAGCAATTTTATTTTTTATTTTTCTGCTTCCTCATAAATCCAATTCCAGTTTCAGAGGTTGAAAAAGATAAAAAGTTACGTTTGAATTCAGCTTGTTCGCAGATGAACTCTGAGCTGTTTCAGGATGTGGAGGAAACTCATGGCTGGTTAACAAACCACGCATTATTGTCTATAAAAAAATTGATGTTTTTTTTTACATTCAGTTCCCTTCAAAGAGGCATACGTCCTGTCAGTAGTTGACGTTCAATAACATGGGGTAGGTGGGGTTATTATAAAGGTGTAGACAAAGACTGCAAATGAACAGTCTTTGTCAACACCCCAAGTGCGCTCAGCAGATTTGGAGACAGAGTAAAATCCCCTTTGCTTGTGTTCACCGCCTGGACGGCGCCTTTCTATAGCAAAATTAGATCATTTCAAGCAAAAAGGACAGGTCAAAGGTCATGATAGAGAGCTGCAGGCAGTCCTGTTCTACAAAAATCATTAAGAAGTGCTGAGCATGAACGAGTCTGAGTGAACATGTTCATAAGCGGAGGTCACTTTTCTGAGAATTTTTGGACTAAACAAAGCTGTGTTTTAAGTGTGGAATGCTCAGAGAACTTGGGCTATTTGGATGTCATTTAAGTCGAATCTGGAGTGAATAAAAGATTTTTCAAAGCATTTATAGAGGCAATCATGGGTTATTTAATGGAGAAAGAGGCACAAATTTCATCTGAAGACATGATCTTGCTGCGAGCACAAGCAGCAGAGACAGACGAGCTCCGAGAACCCACATGACCAATTCAGACAAATGCATCTGGGTTTAAATTTGACTATAGGAATACAGTGAGATCTCACCAAATATTGACAATATGCAGCACTCTGCTCCATAGGATACTCTGCTTGTTTGACTGAAGCAACTCAGAAGGATAGACTCAGAACTGCATTATATGCTCCATACAAAAACTCACAGTGATGCGTGTGTCCGTGTATTAAACAAGACAGATGTTCAGAAACAGCAAAGAAGAACTGACAACAGCAGCAGATACATGAATATGTGACCCTGGAACAGGAAAACTAGACGTATCCCTTTGTGGGAAATGAACACTGTTTGAGTCTGGGAATTTTATGACACATTCACACTTTATGATTACTAGAATGGAAAAGAGAAAGCCGAGGTCAGAGGCAGAATTCGGAATGCCGATTCAAAGAGCTGCTCAGGACCCGGAGCGTAAGTGAAGGATTCACTTAGTGAACTGTGCCAGAGCGTTCTTGTCTTCCATTACTAAACGTGCAAAGGAAGACAAGAACGAGGGAGAGATTGGACATGGAGGGAAAGAATGTGAAGGACATAGAGATGGAGAGAAGTGTATTGTATAGCCTGCAGACAGGCAGGAATGATGGTTCACACAAAAAAGCTTAACTCTTCAAACAATACTTCAGCATGGTGCGTACTTGTGTAGCTATACCAACACTTTGGTCTGAATGATGTTCTGAGGACATTTTTTGTCCCCCTTTAAGTTTAGTGATGAAACACACGTTGCATGGCAACACAGCATCTACTCCCTGCATATTTTTATTTTTATGTTTTTTAGATAGTACCTTGTTTGTATTTCAGAAGATCAAATATATACAGATGATACATATCCATGAACTGTAGAAAGTTTTTACATGGGCATCTAAAATGAATTATAGGTTCCATGATTAATATCTTGAGATTTTTTTTATTTACTGTATTTGTTTTTTATTGAGCAGTATAGAAAATAATATAAAAAAAAAACACTTAATACTGAGAGTCGCTGTGTTTCAGGATTATACTGCGTCAGGTAGGTCTTTTTTCTTTTCAGAACAAAATAGTCCATCTTAATGGATTTAATCTGTCAATATTAGGGACATCCAAATCTATTTCCAAAGATGGCCCTAAACAAGACATTCTTGTCATAATTTAGTCATAGAGTCTCTGACTAAATCCAAATCCCAATACTAAATACTAATGGTCCCACTGACCATTTCAAAAGACTTCCTTCAGAAATTCTTGATGAGTGTTTCCAGAACGTGTCTTCATCTGGTAAAGGTGCGTGTTCACAAATAGCATCTGTGGTCTGGAACTGCTGTAGATGTTTTTGAACAGCTCTTCTTATCCATCCCTCAATGTTTTCAGTACTATCTTAGAGTAGGGTAAAATGCAGGATGATACAAAAGAGGACTGCTGTCATCACAGCATATAGACCCTCAAACAGGAGGAATGAGCACTACAGCATTTCCATAATAGAAAAATGTGTCTCCTGCAACAGCACAAACTCCCCTATGTTTAGTTTAAGGAAAAGCAAATCATGTCAGGAGAAGGCCTCCTCCACTGTGTTATGAAGAAAGCATCTGCAGAGGAGCTACATCTGGTTTGGTGTTCTACGTTGGCTGTGGTGCATCGGCTGAGAAAATGCTGCCCACTAACCCACAGAGCAGAGAGTAACACACTGACCAGAATGCCCTGTGCTACAGTTAGCTTCCTGCTTTTGGAGCAATATGTGGTTCACTTGCATCCATATGCATTCGAACCGCGTTACTTCATCTGAACCGATGCCTAGGCTTTTAGAGGGACCAGTTAGCTTCTTTGGTTAGCAGTGGAGCTTGATTGCACATTCACACCTCCCCAAACGAACTGGACCTTCCAGACATATGAACTAGAGTTTGATTACAGCGGACTCAGGAGGGCTGGTGTGAATGCATCCTGTGACAGAAAATCCTAATGCGGTCATTCCCATTTATTAGCATAAGTTAAGCATTGAAGTGGTTTTCTTACTTTATTGTCGACTCTCTGTATCTAACAGTTTTTATTCCAAACAAAATCAAAATATTTGATTTAAAAGGATGTTTAGTGATCACTAACTAAAGTTCACAGTGAAATATTTACTGTTCACTTGATAGGTGTATTGTTCTTCGCTGTCATTATGTCAAATGAATCAATTCTAAATTTTATATGTAATCATTTCAACTCTAATGCATTTGGCTGTGTGAAAGTAAGCAGTTTTAACAGAACTACAAGTAGGTCATTGGGATTAAACTGAAAGTAGCAGAAACAGGAGTTAGGCTACAAAGAGGGAGAAAGGGGTCTCTGGTGCCTGCTGTAACATATCTCAGTCAGTCAGGCTTCAGTGCATGCACACAGACTGTAAACTCATGCTGGATTGTTTTATGCACTCAGAAATGAGTGCACCCTTCCCATGAGTGCACCTCTTTATTCATTACTAATAAATTTATGCACTTCCTAGCGCAATTTGAGAAACCCACCTGATGTTTATTTATCCAGTTGCTTCCCAATCATTCAGCTTATGCACACAGATGCAGAATATGATTATGTTTGTGGGTGAGAGGTGTTGGATGGCTATGGATTTTTTTAATCAGTGTAAGGTGTTTTAAGTAATCGATTCATTCATCTAAGTCTATGGTGTAGGCGGTACAAGACAAACAAACTTGGAAATTGAATTACACCGTCCTGATTTATGATTGTATATGTGACATGCATATGATCGGAGAACAATCTTGTCTCCAGCAGTGAAAAATGTCCTAATGTATTGTAGATTATGCTTTAAAGATTTTAGACACAGAAGGAATAATACTTTCTTATAAAACAAAGGTATTATAAAGAGAAACATCCGTAATGCTGTATTGGTTATATTTGAACTACTTGAGTAAAACCTTCATTGGTTTAATTAATGAACTGAAATAAGATAACAGCAAACATTATAAAACAATCTACTAAAATAAGATGAATTAACCACTGGATGGTATTAATAAAAGGCATGTGAAATCAGACCGAAGTGAAAAAAAAACTGACTTTTTCAGCATCTATCATATTTCAAACTTTTTCAATTTGCTTTTCTTCTAAATTATCTAAAGCAGGCTGATACTTGAAACATTTTATTATGTGGCTTATCAAGGTGCAAATACTGAACTAAACTGCTGTCCTACCACTTTAAATTTGCTACTTGATAGGTGAATATTAAGATGTATTAACTTCTATAACAGCAAAAACATGCAAACACATTCAGACAAATTATTAATTACAGGTTAGTCATTTACAGTAGGCAGGAGTAAATCATTGTTAGTCTGCTGACTTATCAACCTACAAAAATTAAAACACATTTTTAAATGTAAAAATCCTGAGAGTTTTTGATAAAAGCAAATGTTTTACTACTCAGGGCGTCACGGCCTCTGGAGATTCAGAAACATTCTCAAAAACGGTTCTGCCTTGAACGAGTTTCCTTTTTCTTATTTGCATGTCAACTCAGAGACGAATGGGGTTTCCCCTTTGTGACGCACAAAGCACTTTACGAGAATCTTGAGAGAACTGCCGATGAACAATAATAGTGACATTGGGATCTAATATGAAACTTACGATTCAGCTCTAAATTGAAGGACTACTTCACTGTTTTCATGTCATTCGTGCAAGAGAGGTCACTGCTTTCAAAAATATTTTTGTAATTAAAAAAACAACCTCCTATAACTTTGAAGAATACTGGATCCCTGCCCATTCATGGATTCACAAATTCACATATTTTTCTGTGGACTTTAACTACAGATGATTTGAGGAAAACCCGGCATATGTGGCCGTTTTACTGTGTTATGTATGACTCTTTGGTGTAAAAAGCAGATTTACTGTTAAAAATTCATAAGAATATATATTCCTTTTTGTAAATCTTTCTAGTTGAGGTATGAAAGTATGTCCCAAAATTCCTAATGAAATTTTAAAAGAAATTTTGACCTAAAGTTCTGATTAAAAATCTGCAAATTTCTGTAAATACAGTTTTGATTTCTAAAGTAAAATGTACTTTCTATCCACTTGTCAAACCATCCTTGGCATCAGGAGTGTAACTGGAACTATAAACTAGCCTGATTCACATTTTACGCAGGCCTACAAAGCAGGTTTGCCAAATTTATTTTTATTTACTGTTTTCTACATTTAAAAGAAAAAAAAAGTGTTTGCAACCTTTAAAGACTTCTCAATTGTAAACTCAGAAGGTTTTAATGTGCTAAATAGGAGTTTGAGGCCTTGTGTGTTATTAATTATTCAAAGTGTAGTGATTTTAAATTGATAGTATATATCTTTAAAAATATATACCTCTGTCACCTGATTGTAATTGTGTCTTTCAACGGCATATAAAGATCCTGTGCGTAGTTCCAATCTATTGGAAACTGTAATGTGATCATCTGTTACGATTTTATGAAAAAAAGCAAAACCAATGCCTTTTGACTTTCAGGATGACTCCAGAATAAATGCAAATGTAAATCAAACATTGCAGGAATGACCCAAAAAATGATAGCACTTAATCTCATGTCACAAAATCTCAGTGTTGAAGATTTGCTTGCATAGACTTCCACCTGATGATCTCTCGGCACCATTAATACACAATATACTGACACTGATCTTTCAGGCTGATATCAGGGTCCATTAAGTATGATAAAATAACCAAAAGAGAGGCACTTACTCTATCAATAGACAGCATCAAACAGTACATTTCATATTCTTCTTCTGAAACACACACTTATGCATCATGTGTGGAAGCAGCTTTACTGACCAAACACTTGAAAAAAACTAGCAGCCAGGTTCAATTCATTAGCATACTTGACTTGTGAGCTAAGCTCTGACTCACGCCAATTATTTGCCACATATTTTGAACTTAAGTTACTTGTAATTGATTATTGTGGTTTTTAAAAACTTTTTCTATTTTATTTTAATTCACTGTTATTTTAGCAATATCGCAGCTACCAGTTGATAGATGTTTTTCTAGGCTTTGTTAAAAATGATCACCTTTAACAATGTTGTTCAAGACATTGTTGAATACAGCATCCTTAGTACACGCAGTGCTTTAGTGTAAGCAGTCTTCTGAAGTAGTCTGGTTTGTAAAAACCAATCTCTTGTCCTACGCTATTTGCTTCATCCGGAGAGTCTGGGCTCTCGACTGTTGAGAAATGATTGCTTCATTGAGGCGTGGACTGTGTTGAGGTTTAAAATTTTACCCTATTACTACTGTTTGCCTTTGACGTATGTAATGGACCAGTTTAACGGTAAGAAGCTTACTGGAAATTGCCAGTGCTGTAAACAATCATACTCCACTGCAAAGAGAAAAGTGCCGAGTCGCGTGTGAGGCGGCTGACGATGTTTATTCAATATTTGGAAGCTGAACGGCTTCATTGAATTGCCATTGCTAAAACTACAGACAGACTAAAATTGTACAACAGTGTAAGTAGAAAATATGCTTGGGACAATCCAAGTCAAGGGAAGAAAGCGCCAACATGGCAATAGCTAAGCTACTTCTGAAGAACCGATATCTATGTGCTCAGCTTAACTAAGTGATCTGGAAATGTAACACAGAGGTTGGAAAAGAGAAGAGTAACAGTGAAATAGCTCAATATATTAATTATTTTCTTCTAACCGCTGTTACAAACATCTTCATACCAAGTTTGGCACTTATAAATATTTGAAGTTATTCATAACATTTTGAAATTGGATCAGATTGCAAGTAGACGTCCGGCTATGAAAAAAACACCAAACAAAAGCAGACCCAAGAACGCCCCAGACTTTTTCAAGTAGCATTTTTAAACACCATGAAACTCTTCATATTTGATTGTCCTCATGATGAGATTTTTTCAAAACAGACAGAAACCTTCTGAGCACCTCTGAACTGTCAGCAACAGGCTGCCTCTGTGGCATTGTTAATGCTTCTTTGTCAGCACAAGCATCACCGAATACCTCTTGAAAGCTTGCAGGTTGAAGTGAAGCGTAAAGAATTAGATCTTAACTGCCAAAGTACAGACAGAGATAGTGAAAGATTAGCTGTCATCCTTCAACAGATCAGAGAAGACACGACTGCCAAGTGATTCTCTTTGTTACAAAAACAAAGGAGATATTCCAAACACAGTCAGTGTTTTTTTTTTTTTTTTTCAATCTAGTTACGGCTCTAATAACTCGGAGCAGTTGTGAAAGATGACGACTGTCGTTTTGCGAACGGAGAGGAGGAATCTGTGTAGACGTAAACAACTGAAACATGAGCCACTGAGCATTACCTGGGAATGCCACACTGATTTACAAATTGCTCGCTGTGAGGTTTAACTTCCAAGATTTCTAAACAACAGCAGCTGTTGCACACGAGATAGCTTTAAACAAATTCAACTAAAATGTTTTATTGTTGCTCTAAAGGATAGCAAAATTGCAGCTGGAAAGCTTAATAAATAAGTTCCCGATTAAACCCGCTACAGTAACAGAATCTTGAGGCCATTAAACATAAACGCTGTACAGAAGAAACAAACATTTGCTGAAGTCACTCATTGACAGTACCTTGCAAAAGTATTCAAGCTCCTTGAACATTTTCACATTTTGTGAAATTATACCCACCATCTTCAATCTTTTTTAGCGATTTTCTGAAATCAGTGACAGTAGTATATACTTATGTGGTGGAAGGAAGAAAAAAACAAAAAACAAGCTTTTCTTGAAATCTGAAAATGTGATGCGAACTTGTACTCAGCCTGGCTGAATCAACAGCCTGTGATGAAAGACTTTGGAAATGTGTCTGTTCCAGGATTACATATGTAGAGAGTATTTTATTTGTCAGTTCTTCTTGGTAAATAGTTCCGGCTCCATCTTGCCACTGCTTTTCAATATTTTTGCAAAGTACTGTACGTATGGAGTATTTACATACTTACATGCATTGGTCACTGCAAAGCTGTTGGCTGTCTCTATATTGTCAACGTGTGGGACCAGGTTAAAGGGAGCTTCCGTAGCATTAGGGCTGGTGTTGTGAAGGAAGATAGCTAGTCGGAATGCTGTGTATTCCTGATCTGTATTCCTAATGAACAGTCCACCTAGACAGAGTGAGACCAGGCAAGAGGAGGGACAAGATGGAGCGGAGAGGAAGTGAGTTATTGTGGGGCAGAGAAAGGGCAGGTGGGAGCATGGTGAGACAGGGAGAGGCAAGGAGAAGAGGGGGGGGAAAGTAAAGATGGATGGGAAAGGCAGAGAAAAACAGAGGAGGGGAAAGAGACAAGAAAGCCAATATCTTCATTAGCTTTGTTATAAAAGGTGATTTGTCTTTCTGCACATTCTCAAGTTCTGTATTAACACACAGGCATGAATACAAACGCGCTTGCGGATGTTCAAATTGCTCAATTCATTAATGAAATCGGGTGGAGAAAGAGGCACAGAAAGGAACAGAGGAAGAAAAGAGATTTTCGAAAAGCTGAGAGGAAAGTCTAATGAGTCAGAGGATAACCAGATCACAAGGTATTAGTTAAAAGAAGGAGAGAACTGTCTTGGGTATTCTAACACTACCTTTCCAGTTAACATTTTAACAAGCAGTTAAAATGTTAACTGCTTGTTAAAATGAGAAAACACCATGAAAACACACTACGAGTTGGCAGAAAAAAAAATGATAAGAAAAGAAGAACAGAGTGGTGGAGATCGTCTTTTGTAAAAACGAGGGGTCATGTAATCCTTTAAGGGCATTCTCAAATAACATGTTCTGACCAGCTTCTATTACCTGAGCCTGATAAGATATTAATAATAGTAATCTGACACAGCTAACAGCTACAATCACTCACATACTTTAGGTATGTTGAAGCAGGTTTAGTATTCCATTAGGAGAGAAAATAAGGTGAAACAAAATGTAAAAATATGCAACATGGGAGAATAAACATTGACTAGGACAAACCTTTCAGGGGATGAGTTTTTTAAAGTCCATGATTTACACAGACTACAAATAAAGAGAGATAGACTGAGGGGGGTTTCTTTGAAGATATCATTTAACACACAAAAACTATGTGATTCAAGTATTAATTTTTGTGTGATATTTTGTTATAAGACTTGTTATAGCTTCTTTAGTGAAGCTAAAGATTTTTCTCTAAGAGCTGCTAGTTTTCAAAAGACCACATTCTAGATCTCATAGGTTTTCCAGCTTGATTGATGTTTTAGCAAATGAATCTTTAATTTATGTTTCTGAACTGGATGTTCTGCAGAGAGGTGGTTACATTTAAAGAATTTCTGCAGTGTGAAACTCCACAATGTGGCCTTAATCTGCACAATGACGATCCAACGTTCAACATAAAATTATTTTAAGGAAAACTTGATGAAATCTTTAAGGGGAGTTTGTCTAATTTCACAAATTCAACTATTTTATGGGGAAATAAATAACTAAGCTCTCATATATTTGTTCTGTGCTACCTCTATTTTATAAAATCCTAATCCTTTCAGGGTGGCAGTAGTGTGGGGGCACTCTGAACAGACTGTCAGTCCATCACAGTGCAACGCTTAGACACAGGACAGACAACCATGGAGGACCACAGTTACACTTAGAAGAAAATTGAAATGGCTAGTTAACTTAACTTGCATGTTTTCAAACTGAGGAAGGAAAGCAGAATAGCCAAAGAGAATCCACACATGCATGAGGGACCTCAGGACCTACTTGGTGCAAAGCAACAGTGCAACAAAGCAATGCGCCACATGCAGCACTGCGCCACTTGCAGCCTTGTAGTTTACCCTTTACTCCTTCATGTTTCAAAAGAAATGTAGAAGATGGGAGCAAATTGGTAGCAACAGGACTATGAGGGCACAGTGTGTTAACTGAAGCTTTTTTGCCTCTAAGGATCACAATCTCTGGTTGACACTTCTGTCATATTAAAAGCTGTTGTTAATATTTTCAGCACTGGAACAGACAAGGATGCAGTAAGCAAGATCTCTTCACGTTATACCATACAAACCCCAAAACAAATAATTGTAGAAGCAACAAAAGTGAAACTAAAGCTGAAGCCACGGCAGTTCTGCACATGTACATATACTCTTACTTAGGAATAGTACTTCGTATTTGTGTAGGCTGGATTTAGATCAGGTTAGGTTTAAGTTAAATTTTATCTTAAGCCTAAACAAAAACAGATATTCTCTTGACCTATTACTGCAGGAATTGCTCTCATACTAATACAGACATCCACGCGCAAAAGAAAAAAAAAATGTTGAACGTTACCTCTTTTAAATTATGTTGTAGTTTACATGGAACATGCATGCTACTCCTCAAGCACCGGTGGAACATCCTGTATCTACAGGTGCATTTACTGAGGACTGTACACAGAAGGGGGGGAAAGAGCATACTGTGTGTGCGCTGCTCTGCACAATCGCTGCCGGCATTTTACTTTCTGTCATATAAGGTTTTTCTTTAAACACTGGAATGCAAAGGAAAGAAAATAGATGACTTTATAAATTTTGCATCTTTGCATGATAATGTGCATAATAAGTGGGCGCATGCTTGAAAATCAGAGCGCTCATGTGCAGGTTGGAGCACAGAGCAACCAGTGAATATTTAGCGCATTAAGTTTATTGGCAGCAGCGAGGAGACAGAGTCAAGGAGCTGAATCTCATTATAGGACCTCCCAGCTTACCCTCTCTACACCCCACCAACCCCTCACACACAATGCAGCCAGTGTAGCAGAGGCACAGAGAAATTTAATTCCATACATGCGCGGTCCCCAGTGAACTGATGCTCAGTTCACTCAGTTAACTTTTACTTCTGATTTGTTAGGGAGGTTTATCACGTACTAACACGGGGGAGGGGATGGAGAAAGGCAGAAAGCGACACAGAGGGGGAATGCTGCAGTATCTAAACAGTGAACAAGAGTGGAAAAGGAACAAACCTCCCTGAAACATTCATGAGGCAAGGAGAGCTTTTCAAATGTAGTGAAAGAGTTTGTGTTCATTTATAAACCGCCTGAGACACTACAGGGGATACAAATGGGAATTTATAAGGAATGAAATAGTGGGAGGTGAAGGTTTCTATAATGTTGTGCTCTTCCGATCCGTCTTTGTTGAGTAATTTACTGCGTTGTGCAGCGCAGTCGTTTTATCATGCATGGTGACTCCTGGCCGCTAAAACAACCATCAATATTCAGCGTAGTGCGTTAAGGCTGTAGTGCCTGTGCCGTGCGTAAAAATCAGTAAACCTCCAACTCACCTATCTGCACTGAGCTGGGGAAAGCCCCTGTCGCCAGTCCCCAATAAAGGGCGGAATACACCCCAAGAAATTGCCAAGAAAAAAGCATAATCCTCATGTTTGTTCCTTTCCTCGAATCCCTTCAGAAACTGTTCAAAGACATTTAGGAAGAGGGAAAAGATGCGCAAGAGATAAAAACGCGTCAGAGGACGAGAAGGGTTCTCTTCTTCTTCTTCTTTTTTTTCTTATCCTCGCTTTATTTTATTTTCCCCCAGTTAGGATTTGTATTCCATGTTGAATTCGTCCCTTTCCTTCCCCTGCAGTGTCCGCTCAGGAGAGCCGTGAATCCGGCGCACATGTAAAGACGCGGGGGGAGAGGCAGAGTGGGGAAACTCGTTGGAATGATTGGCGAGCCGGGAGAACAGGCTGCATTGAAGAACTGGACATGCGCGCCCCACCGCCTCTTTCTCACCCACACGCCCTCCTCTTCTCCCTCTTTCTGTCTCTCTCAGTAAAATGATCGGTTTCTCCCTCAGTCCTTTTTCTCCTCTGCGTCGTTTACCCCACTCTGAGATATTATTGCTTCGCAATAATAATAATAAAAAAAGAGTGAGAAAAAGATCTTTTAATGCGTCTTTTTTTTTTTTTAAAGTTACGTATCCTTTGAACGTTTCACCGATTCACCTGCAAGAAGTCACTTTCTAGTGCTGAACTATTTACTAAGAGGTTCAACTCAATATAAACTTTCGTTATGTCTCTTAATTTAATGATTGTGGTAAAATTCCCAAACTCGGGGAAAATCGAGGTTTAAAAGGGGTCATTATGCAAAATCGACTTTTTAATTTTTTTTTTATTTTATATCATGTTTTATTTCCTCATCAAAAACATACCTGGAGTGTTGCTTTGATTCTTTCATGTATGACAGAGAAATCCTTTAATCTCCAGTGTCAGCCGTTCGGAGTTTCCTAACCGGATGCTCTATTTGCCTTCCTGCGCATTTCCGCTTGATTCAAATCTCGCCACACAGACAGTCTTGGGTTCCTTCCATTCTCTTGGATTCCTCCTCTAGAATTTCAACCACAGAAGGAGAAGTTGAAAGTTGATGACGTTTTTCTGCGCTGTTTTAGAACTGTCTTAGAAAGTGAACAAAGCTGTTCAGTTCAGGTTGTTGGCCAAACTGATAATTAACCTGTTAATTAACATCACACTCATTCGCCCAGTCCTTCCCTATTTGAAGTGGGAAAGATTGTTGCTGACTGCATATGACATTTTTGGGAAGCCTGGCAGGCGGTGCAGATGTTAACAGTTGGGTAAAATGTCAAACTTCAATGGAGTCCGCGCCTTCAGGAAGCAGGAGTCCAGATCCTCTTTACAAAGCCAGGCCACGAGATTTCACCAGGCTATTGTTACTCAGAAAGCATCATCTATTTCAACAGCGGCTCCTCCTTTTATTGACTGCATGATTTTTTTTTGTTAATTTTTATACACTTTCTGTTCCTCAACATGCCCACGTTTTATGTCTGTCCATTCTGCCCTCAATTTATCAAACCAAGGATGAAAGATTTTGATTAAAAAAAAAAAAATAACTGAAAATTAAACTCATAGATGCTTAGTTTGGCAAGGGGATATAAAGGACTTTCTAAAATACCTACTCACCAGAGTTGTGGAATAAAGATACCTGAAAACATAAACTTACAGTCTATGAAGTCACTTAAATGAGAAGTAATAAGACGGAGTGAAACATAAATTTCAGCTTTTGCATATCCGGAAAATAATCTGTTGAAATCTTATTGTGGCTTTTGCTGTGCTGGGAACTTAAGATTTATTTTGCTGCCCTCTTCCCCATCCACCCTTTAAAAAAAACTTTCTGGAAGCACCCCTGCATCTTTGCCAAAGCTGCTTTGCAGCCTCAATCTGCTCAGCTGACTGAGGAAAGACTCAGGCAGTTGTCGGCTGTGGAATGTCGATGCATTACAATGTCAAAACTTAAGGAGTGAAAACACCTGGGCACTGATGGGGGGAAATAATGAGAGAGAGCTCCACATGCAAAATCACACAATCATTTAATGAAAGCATGAAATAATGAGATGTTCTGAACATACACAAATAAGCAATAAAAGGACCTAGCCAGCTGTACGTTGTTACAGCACATTGTGTAACAGCCATGTCCCATTCAGGGTCGTTTTAATCTAGTCTGTTGGTAACAGGTTGGTAAAGCTGACAGACGGTCTGAGATCGAGTAGTTACACGGTGGAGAGCACAGTTTCATTCTTCCAGATGGCAAGACGAAAGGGATGCTTCACGGATTGTCCCAGTGAAAGATGCGGTCTGTGCTTCTCTGAAGGGCTTCCCCAGCTGGCGGCAGAGCAGACGAGTATATCAACAAAGCTCCAAACATCGCCAATTTAACATTTTGCCACACTATTCTTAGAGTCCTGACTTATTGAAAAGATCGATTTTTTTCAAACCATTCTTAGCTGAAAGAAGATGGCTGCTAATTAACAGTGTCATTTCTTAACGCTACATGGGGCTTCATGTGTTGCATAAACATGACAAGAAATATACAATGAATGCATGCTCTAAATGAGCATAAACTCAAAATCTAGTACCCCGGATCAGCAATGAGAGACTCTGTCCATGGTGCTGAAGTCAGGCTGCAGACTCAAAGACATAAAGGTAACATATGTACACCCATTGCAAGTATTAGGTTTCCATTTGCAAAAGTGTTTATTGTCCCTAATTGAACACTTTTGTAATTGAATTTTGCAATTATGTTATTCACTTGTATTTGCTTTCATTTTCTTCTTCAAAACAAATGTATGATGACCATCAGTAAAATATTAAATTAGATGTTCTACCCTGTTTTCCTGTAGTTTCACTTGAGAAATTTATTGGATGGCTGCATTTTTGCTTTTACTGGAAAATAAAGAAGTTGGAGTAATGCTACTCTTATATGAGGACAATTGTTTGGGTACTCTATCAATTTCTGTCTGGCAGTATGCAGCAAAAATATGAATGTACTTCACATTTGATGGGCACCGGACATCAAAATGTTGCAGGGCTGAAGACTACAGACATTAGCATGTAGACATGGGTGAAGATTTATTGTGTTATTGGAATCAACTTCATTTTATATCATATTGCCTTCATTTTTAGAATAATATAGAAGGCAGCAATCTAAAGATGCTTATTTGCAGAAGTGAAGAACTCTATTTCTGTAAATCTATTTGAAGAGTTTTTATTTCTTCAAATTATTTTGATGCAACAAAATAAGAAAACCAAATTCAAGTAATCAGTTATACAACCGCAAACCAAATACTCACCGTTAATCCAACATAATGAGTCAGAGTTTATGTGCTTTAAATAAAGCGATTGTATTTTCTTTTATCCCAGCTGAAATTTTGTTTCTGTAGTATTAATCATTATGTACCTCAAACATTTTTCTACTCTATAAATACAGTGACGGATCAGATTACGTCTCTGTAGCATCTCATCTCTTTTTTCTTTTTATAAACAAACTTTAAAGCATTTTTGTGACACATAAATAGTTTCAATGATTCAAGGAGAAAATCAGTTTGCAATGCTGCAAAAAAAAATCAATCATACAGATGATATTTTATTGCGCTTTCAAATTGTATTTAAATATACCATTTGATACCCCGCACTAAACCCAAATCCCGAATGAAAGCAGCATTTAGTTTAATAAACCATTTCGAGACAGAAAGATAGCTCTCTTGCTCTATGTGGTAAGGTTGTCATAACAGAAAATATGTCCCAGCCTCCCACATCTAGCACCATGAATAATCTAGATATTTATGTCAATATTGAAATCTGCTGCCCTCAGGGCATTCTCTTTTGTCTGATGAATTAGTTACTTAGTTAACAGTCAATACACCATCTTTGTAATAAAGACCTATTAAGAGTAGATCCCACTGGCATGTGATGAACAATGGGAACTGGAATTAGAGAGAATCATTTCTGTAACAATAACAAGAGCACTTTTTACCTAGTGTTGCATCTATTTTTATATCAAGTGTGTAGCTGTAAAGTTAAAAGGAAAATAATGTGGTTTGAAATCTAAAAAAAATTAAAATGCTTTAATTTAAATGGTTCCACTGCAGTTCTGGTTGTTTTTGTCCTAAAGGGACACTTCAGCCTCCTGGTGATGGTCAGAGAGCCCGGTGAATGGCAGCCTTGATTCTGTCACACGGGAGCAGCCTGACAGACGCTGAAAAGCTTTTACATTATAGTACCACATGCTGCATTTTTGTAGTAGCTTACCACCACCAGTGAATGACTGAATGTACAGCAAAGTGCTTTAAGTCTGGACTTTGTACAAGAATTAAACTATGAATGGATGGAGCTCATTACATCACTGGGTGTCTTTTGCATCTAATCAGAGATATTGGACAATTGATTACTCTAGATATTATTTAGAGGACTAAATACATATTCACACTCTGTTCAGATTTACCATTTATCATTTTTCCCTGCATTTTACAATTATGTGTTTCCTTCCCATTGGTCTATCATGTAAAATCCTAATGAAATAAACAGATTTGTTTGGTTGTACTGTGACAAAAGTGGAAAACCTATCTGAAAAAATCTATGTGTGGGTGTTAAGGTGTTGCAGGGGTCAAGGGTGCGACTCATATATGGTCCTCAACGTGGCTGCCATGGTTCAAGTCCCAGACTGTTGACCTTTGCCTCATGTCTTTCCCCTCTCTCATAACCCACTTTCCTGTCTGACTATTAAAAACAGACCTATAGAGCTGAGAAAAAAATGCATGTTTCTGACTTTCTATTGATCTAACTTATATGTGTTGCTGCACGTTTTTTATCCATCTGTCTAATTATATTTTTCCTCCATACTGACCATGTGTCATCAATCTATAAGTCCTCTTCCTCATCACCTCTTTTTCCCTCAACCCTCTTTAACTCTCTTTTTTCCCTCTCTGCTCTTCCTTCTTATCTCCACCTTCACTGTGTTTCCTATAATTCACCGTCTTAACTATATTCCTTCAATTTTTCCACCTTCCTTTGACCCGAGCACATTTTATTGCAAACAGTTATTAGGGTTTTATCAGAACCTACTGGCTCTCTCGGCAGTCTCGCAGCATTCTTGCACATCTTTTCATAATGCTTTTGCACTCAAATCTCTGTCCCTCTAATGTGCCATATGGCACTAGGTCAGGTCTTCTAATTTCTGCTTGTTTTGCTAACACAACCTATTTTTGACATACAGCCACTCCCAATAAACGTCTTGTATCCTATTAAAAACTGACAAATGATGCTTCCCTCCACTGAGTGCAGCTCCTTCGATTTCAGACAATATACCACGTTGAAAACATGAAAGTTCAAAATGAACAACAGCAGGAAATGTTGGCTTACTCTTCAGCCCACAATCACACACACTTCAGCTCTTTTTAGATACATAAACACAATGGTACAAGTGTGCAACCTTTATTAACATTATCCACAAACAGCCTCACTGCAGTAAAGTGAGATCTTACATTTTTGAAAGTGAAAGATTGAAAGCGGTTTTAGACAAAAATTTAAAGATGCATTCATGGCTCCAGGTTCAGCTGTTCTGAATCAAGATCCCACACAACATTTCACAGACCTTTGAGGGTTTGTGAAGGTCTTTCTTCAGAATAGTGGAGATTGACTAAAGTAACAAGCTCATTCTGGTTACAGAGTGTACTCAGTCTCTCTGAGAGCTGTGAAATTAGGTTTCTCCGTGCCAGTATACGGTGACTTGGAAACAAGTGTTGTCATGGTTTGATTTAGTAACAGAGAGGCAATGTGTGGTGCCAATGTGACTGACACTGCGCTCTCCTCACATGTGTGGTTTGGATTCTTGTTTACATTAAGAGATATACAAGTATTTGTGTGTGAACTAAATGAAGAATAATATTGGATATGGTTAATAATTACTGACCACATATATATATATATATATATATATATATATATATATATATATATATATATATATATATATATATATATATATATATATATATATATATATATATATATATATATATGAAACATATCTATAAAACAGCTGCTGAGCTTTTGCATAAAACTCTTCTCAATGCATACAGCGATCACATCATATATTGCTGCCCTTGTTGATACGTATCTTAAAAAAGCCTTGAAAAGCCTATGCAGTTTTCTTGTAGTCACATTTAGATTCATGTTAGGTGAATGCCTATCTGAAAAAATCTGTGAAATTAGGCAAATGCAGGTAAAGGAAAGCAAAAGTGGAGAAAAAATAAAGGTGTTTATGAAAACAAAAGACAACATACAGAAACAAATTCCAGAAATCAAAATCCAAAAATGTGAACTGGAAGGTAATGCAACTGAGAAAGTCCAAAACGAGATCAGTAACAGTATGAAGTGTTTTCTTAATATAATTATCATTCATGTGATGACAAAGTAACCAAAAAAGATAAACTTTAATCTCATCTCACCAACCCACATGATTAATTTAATAGACCACCAACATTTATGTTTGTGATGGTCAGAAAAAAAGGCATTTTCCTCACAATTAGACACTGGTAGTGTAAGCTTGGCTTATTTCCACTTCGTGCAAAAGTGAGGTTTGAATTTTATCCTTCATTTCTTTCTATCTTAGTGACTATCTTGGTGGGTAGAAGATCATTTAGGTCCTCATGGAGGTACTTCATAGTCCATTTTCTACACAGCTTTCTACATTTGTTGCCATCTGACAGAAAGTTAATGATTCACTTCTGATTGTTGTTGTTATTCCATATATTGTCTTGTCACTGTATTTGAAATTTAAATGAACAAATCCCACCAAGGCACTTGGGAATATCTGCATTTGCCACTCATGCTTGTTAAGTTGCCCTCATCACCTCATTTTGGAGAATCCTATTCAAGTTAGAGGGGAGCTGGTGAAGCAAATGACTTAGTCGGGCCAGTTGCCAACACCATTAAATGCCATCCCCGGGTGCCTGTCAGATAATGATTACTCTCTTGTGTGATAGTCCTGAACCTTGTCTAAATGCTCTGCCTGGGTTCTGGCAAGGTAGGATAAACTCAAACTGTTTGGCAGACCGTAGACAGCAGTGTCCCAAAGGCTGGCAGGTCGTTCAATCTATAAATCTGTACAAGCACGTGACTGAGTGGTGTTGTTGGCTGTGCACAAAAATGCAAACCCAGTCATATTCAATCACAACATTCAGAAAGAAGAATGATGATGACTAGATTTTTGGCATATTTTGTCAAGGCTATACATAAATCTTTTCTAACACAATTTTTACTGAATGGCTACACACAAAATTCAAATCTGTGCCAACTCTTTTCTGTTCCTCTCTCATCCTGCCATGGGCCAACATAAAACATCTGGGAGTTCACACTGTGTGCGACTATGTTCAGTTCACTCACTTCACTGCAGCCCATGTGTCTCAGTGTGTATTGGCTTCTCAACAAGCCTGCCAGGCTAAGAGACCAACATCTGTGAGTTCAGATGTTTTCTAATGATATGCTAATGGTGCTGGAGGGGGACAAGCATAGAGGCTAATGTAGCGGTCACAAACCTCTGCTTTCATCTCTATACCTGCTTGTCTGACGTGCCGAGCTTTATTTGTCTTTTCTCCAGCAGATTCTATAAATTTTACATGTTATATCAGTGTATAAACTGAACTAAAATGACCATTAACTAAAAATATGAAGGCATTTTCAAAAATAATTTACCTTTTGTGTGACTTCTTTTTGTCTTATGTGTAATGCAAGATTCCAGCAAAAAGTTTTGGTTCAACTGAAAGTAAAATTTGTTATTTTGAAATAAAAAGCGATTGAAAATGGAGGAAAGGATGATTACTACATCATCCTTATATATTTGACTTTATGCATTCACACTGAGTGTTTTAAGTGTAACAAAAATAAATAAGTGGTCTGCAGAATGTAATGGGTATAGCCAACTAATATTTTGGTTGGTACTTTTAGTGAACACTCGTTTAGCTCTGGTCCTCTTTAAACAGGCCGGAGTCTAGTTCAGACGAAATAACCGGTCTGAGGCCGAGATTTTTTAGGTCAGCTTCCAAATGAACTCTGGTGCAGTTCACTTCTGGAGTGGACACAGACCTGCCCTGAGCCACACCAACTACAGGAAATACATGTCTATTTGGAGTTCACAAGCCACTGTTGCTGGGTGTCCCGGTAGAAATGAGATGTATATACTGAAATTGTACACACAGCACATGTTTTCTGCAGCAATGCTGCTGCCAGCATGCTTGCATCAGGGGGTGCAAATCATCTTGTCTCATTCAACTTGCAGCACACAATTCCATACGCCGTTCCAGAATTAGATGTATCCTATTGTAAATCTTGCTTTGTATGAGCTGCTCTTGACTTTCAAATTTGTTCTTGCACAAATGTACACAACAGAAATGCAGCGAGCAGGACTTTTTCTGTTCTCTGATGCCCTCCTGTCATTTCTGTTCATTAGTAGCAATGATTGTCACATGTCCACTTCCAAAAAAAAAAACAATGTGAAAGCAAACTATTCTAAACAGAAAAAGTAAAGTCCTCTTTTGGCCTGGCTCAAACAAACAGACCAAAGGACTTTCCAACTGAATACACCCTTAATTACATTGTAACTATAATCATTCATAATGATCTTACCTTAAATGTGAATGTGATGTGTTGTTTGATGAGTATGGATCTGTGTTTATCAAACAAATGTGCATTATGAACTTGAGATATCAAGGAAAGGTCAGTTCTGAAATAGAGTTCATGAGACCATTGAGGAGCTTACAAGCTCACAACCTTCAAGCGGTCCATGTCAATGTTCTTGATCATGCTACTGGTCTCTGCCTCTAAAAATGACCAGCGGCTGTCATTTTCTGCTCCCTGCCTACACTGTGAATTACTTTGAATCTTGGTTCACATACCTGGACCCTGATTACTGCCTCATAGATTCTGGATCTGTTCTGACAGCTCTGCTTGCCCTATTGCTGTCCTAACCAGTTTGCCCGACCTCAGAGTATTGGACTGAGGACAATGAAACGCCTGCGTTTTCCATGGTGAGCTATGAGAAGTGGATCATTACTGGAGTTCCCTGTAGTGATGTCATCATTTCTGGTTTCCAGTGTAATCAATCCCTTTGTACGGGCCTGCTAGTAATAATTATATTACTAGTTCATTAACACCAATGTCAGTATTTATTCTTTTTTCGAAACTGAAAAAGCAAACTAAAGTCTAAGTCATAACATTGATCCCGAAAGGGATGGAGCTTGTCATTGTTTCACAATATTGCTTTCACAATACAACCACAGGAATTACACCTTGGTTTGTTATTCTTTATGCAATATTGCCAGAAATTTTAAATGTCTAGTAACATGTCCTTAGAATTACCATCAGCTTTAAGATGAGAAATGGTAGAGCAGTAATAAAAATAAGCAATGGACACAACCCATCTCCTCTGCCTCGCCATCCATATGCAACAGTATCGCTGTAGTTCTGCTGCACACAGATAAACCACATTTGGAATGTGTTTATGACTTCTACCACAACACATTTACAATCTTTAAACATGACTTGGGGCCTGGTGGGTGGAAAAAAATGTGAGTAAACCCCACAGCATAATCAGCCATAGCAAAACAGCTTTTTATAAATGATTTTAGGTCACAGAAAATGTCCTGCGTAATTGATTGGCTTGGTTGAGATTCGATTTGATTATTTCACAATCATAATGCTGACTTTTTGGAGATATTTGGTTCAGTCAGTGGACCAGGATACACACCTGTGTTGGAAGTGTAAAGCAGATGCCGATGAATATTTAAAAGAAGTAAAGGTTGTCCAGATTTCTGCTGCTTAACTCAACAAACATTACTCATCCCCATGTATATGTGCAAGTGGGTTGTACCTGTTAACACGAAGAATTTATATTACCATGGATGCTGCTGAGTGTAGCTGAGAGTCTGTTTCATTGTGTCGCTGTCTTAGCTGTTCCAGCCACAGTTAAAAATAAAAGGAAAATCCACCTCACTTCTGGCATTTCATTTGTAAGCACGGTTGGCTTCAGCATGGAAAACATGGTTTAGCTAGAATTGTTTACAGCCACTGCAACAATGCAGGGAAGGGTTTTCATGTGCCTGTGATACTGCATTCATTCAAACGCAGAGGTTATTTTTCACTGTGCTATTAAAATACTATTTTAAATCATGAAGAAACCAGTCCATGCTTTAAATGGCAGTTTTGGAGGTTTTTAGATGGTAAACTTTGTGTTTTGAAATCAGCTTGTTTACAAAGTAAGTCTGAAGTTTGGGACAATAAGTTGAAGGTTGAAGTAAACACAAGGCTTATTAACGTCTCCAACACATCACTCAACTCATGGCAGTAATGGGCATGAGAAACAGATACTTCAGAGCTGACAACATCCATCAGAGAGCGGCCATGACCTCAGGATTCCCTGGCTCATGCTTACCCACAGACGTCATCACAGTCACCGTTGCACAACCTGCTGCCTTACAGCCCAGGTTAAAGAGATCCACCTGCACGCACTCAAATTTCTGTTTGGAAACTAAAGTCGCCTGCCTCTGTTTGTTCCCTGCAGCAGGGCGTTTAGTGGGACAGAATCTGATTATTCTCCTTCATTAAAAACACTTATTGCGTTCTTGCACTTCTGTGTTGATGCTGAATGTCTGGGTCCTCTCGGTGGGTCGTTACAGTTCATACTTAATGTAGAATAGAAGGGCTCAGAAACTCCATAATTTGAGTTCAGAAATTTCAACTGGGTAAGTTGTACAGTGTTTTTCACTTGTTTCCTGTCTTTTCCTTGTCAAATGTGGTGGTCAGGTTTTGAGAAAGGTGATAAAAAAAAGGTTGCTTTCTATTTAGTACGCTTTACTGACATGATGCAAAATGAAAGTCTCTTATAAAAAAAAACTTTACACCTAGAGTTAAGACATCTTAATGGCCATATTTCAGTTTTCCAAAGTAGAAGTGCTATAAATGGCTGGATGAATGCCAAATATTTAATGACATCTCATATTTTTGTAGATGACTGCTTAATTGTATATTTTACAAGAATCGCACACCAGTGTCCTTCCATTAAACAAATGAAATTACATTAGACCTCGCTCCTTTTATGTGTAAATATACACGGTGTTCCAAATTATTATGCAAATTGAATTTAACTTCTTCAGAAAAAAAATAATAATTTTTTTTGTTGTGCTATTAAATTTATAGATGGTATTGGGTGACAGGGCTCTTTGAATAACTATAAAGAGAGCAGGGTTGATTAGTTTGTCTCAATTAAAGGAAATCTACTTAAGAAGGATGTTCCGGATTATGAAGCAGGCCACAGGTTTCAAGCAATATGGGAAAGAGAAAGTATCTCTGCTGATGAAAATCATCAGATAGTTTAATGCCGTATGATAAGATATAAAAACATAAGATATTTAACAAAAACCGAAGCGTTGTTATCGTACTGTGAAGAGATTTGTGGCTGAGTCAGAACAAAGATTAGTTTGTACAGATAAAGGCATAATGAGGAAGGTTTCTGTTAGACAAATTCATTGGATTAAGAGAGCCGCTGTTAAAATGCCCTTACAAAGCAGAAAACAGTTATTTGAAGCTGCTGGTTCCTCTGGAACCTCAAGGTGGAGGATCCTCCAGAAGGTGGTGGTGCATGAGCCTAATATTGGGCCCCTAATCAGAGCTCACAAACAGAAATGGTCACAGTGGGCCCAGCCGTACATGAAGATTAAATTTCAAACAGAATTGTTCACTGATGACTGCTGTGCAATCCTGGAAAGTCCAGGTGGACGCAATAGTGGATTGGTGGTGGATGGCCACCACGTCCCAACACCGCTGTGATGTCAGCAAGGAGGTGATGGAGTCATTTTTTGGGCCGAAATCATGGGGAGAGAATCATTGGTCGGTCCCCAAAGGTGTGAAAATGATCTCAGCAAAGTACATAGACTTTCTGGCTGATCACTTTCTTTCATGGTTCAAAAGGAAGAGCTGCACTTTCAGTAGGAAAATCATCTTCATGCATGACAATGCACCATCTCATGCTGCAAGGAATACCTCTGTGTCATTGGCTGCTATGGGCATAAAAGGGGAGAAACTCATGGTGTGGTCACCGTCCTCCTAACCTCTGACCTCAACCCTATTGAAACCTTTGGCGTTTCCTCAAGCAGAAGATCTGAGGGTGGAATGCATTTCATATCAAAACAGCAGCTCTGGGAAGGTTTTCTGACATCCTGCAAAGAAAATCAAGCAGAAACTCCACAAACTCACAAGTTCAATGGACGCAAGAAGTCCCATGTCAACATGTAACTCAGTCTGTTAAGATGTTTTTGAAATGGCTTTTGATTTTAGTACATGTGACCACTTAATGTAGCACATTCAAAGAATAATCGTTTGTAGTTCTTTATAAAACCCGCTGTGCATAATAATTTGAAACAGAGCATTTTGAGTTTATTTTTGAAAAAAATACTGTTCAGATGGGAAGCTTTGTTCATTAAAATTTGATTTATACTGTAATAGTTCATGTCTTGAAAATTATACTGACCGTCATTTGCCATTGACCATTTAAGAAAATCTGAGAAAAATCTTAGAAAATATCACTTGCATAATAATTTGAAACATGGTGTAGAGCTGTACTAGAAACAGGGTGAACAGTCCGGTTATAGCCAACAAAATTTAACTGTGGCGTATTACTTGTAAATGCGATGTCTTCACACATCAGATAAAATCATTTATTCTCACTTCACGCTTCCCGGACGTCCTCAAGCAGAAGCACATCTGCCCACACAGACACTCTCAGTCTCACATCAGGCCGTGTTTAATGAGGTATTTCCGTTGGTAGTGGGGAGCTAAATGCCAACCCTCCGTCAGTGGCCTACCGTCTGTGACTTACTCTTTACCGTCTCTACACATCACACTGATACTATTCTCACGCTCCTAAGCTCCAACCTTTGATTGCCTTACTTCCTTTTGTATGTTTTAATTTGGTCTATGCTCCTGCTTTACTCTTCTATCATCAATTCTCTCTCATTACACCATCAAACCCTTTGTTCTATCTATCTGAGAACTGAACTCTTGCTGTTAGCAGTAGGAGGAGACACTAACCTTTTATGACCTTTATCTGCAGCGCAATCAACGTTCTCTCTCTAGGAAGATATTTTTTTGTGTGTTGAATAAATAATGTCACTAATTAATCTGAAAGACAAACCGTATTTAGATTTTTAAATCTCAATTAGGTCTTACGGCAAATAAGGAAGGAATGGCAAAAAATGATGCTATTGCTATAACATTCAACTGCAATATTTGATCTTGATCATTGCACGTTTCATTTGTTAGTCCAAAACTGAAACACAGACATATGACAAAGTAAAAAAGAAAGAAAAATAATAACAGAGAATCATAGCAAATGCAGTCCACTGCTGATAAATAACAATGGCAATCAGAAACGTATAGGACAACATCAACGACCAAAAAGACGCTATGACATTAACTTATCTTCACGTGGTTGTTGCTGAGATGGAGCTCAGAGACACTGAGTGAGTTCAAATCCCCACAGTGGGAAGATCAAAAGTAGCTCAGGGCTTAGTGGAGTCATGCTTAAGAAAATCAACTTTATTCAAATACTCACTGGATGTTACAAAAAGACTGAATGCATGGTGAGTGAATTTTATGATGACTAGAGTGCATGATGAAACATGTTTAATTGAAATACCTACGTAAAACTGAACATAAAACTACATATATTTTAATTATTTTTGCCATCCTTGAGGTGAGAAATTATTGTATAAAAGTACTTTTCCAGAACTGCTGATGTCTTTCTTTACACAGGAATTTATAACAGTGCTTTCACAAAATGTTTCCAACAGCAGGGGCATGTTCAAAGCGCCTGTCTTTTCCTCTTTTAGGTAGATCCTATGCTCCCTGCCACTTCACAATACCAGAAAGAATACTTACATCATTTTCTCCCATCAGATGCCTGTCCACACCACAGTGCAGCCTCTGGGTCCTTATCTCACTTCAAACTTTATGTCTGAAAATGCTAGGTATTCTTTTAGATTCAGGGCAATTCAGCATCCGGGCCTTTCCTTTTCAATTTGCACCGGGAGGAGATAAAAGACACTGCCTTACTTGTGTGACATACATAAATGTAGTGCCTTTTCCCCTGAACTCCAATAAAATGTTTATGCATGTGTACTATGTGTTATGTGGAGCTGTGCTGTTTTAAGGAATACAGGTCAAAAGGACACTTTAACATAGTACTACAGTCATACCTGGGTTAGTATGAGCTTGTAACCAATAATTTGTGAAAATAAGAGTTTTTCTGTATTGTTTCCTGCCTCTGCAATTAAGCCCACTCCAAGAGAGAAAGGGGAAACGTGCAGAATGCAGTAAAAGAGATAAATGATTTTTATTCTTCAAAGGAGTAGGGCCTATGGCATCACATTCCTTTGCTATCTTTTGTCTAGTTTAATTAAGAAAGCAATCCCTCCTTCCCTGTAGCTGCTACACTTTAAGTCTCACTTGTTCAGGGAGAAACAACAATTAATAAATTATGATGATGTTAATGGGTAATGCCATTGCTATAGCCCTTTTTTTTCCTGAACCACAAATGCTTTGTGGTTCCCCCATACCTCGGAAAATTACAGTAATTCTGAATCAGTGCATTTCCCTTTATTTGACAATGGAAAATTAAGGCTTAAACCTAAACAACAGACAAGAACTGCAGACGGGAACATCAGATGTTCAAAGACAAGAAACAAAAACTGTCACAGGACCACATTTTACTACATGGCAGGGTGTCAGAATTAGTGTTTGAGGATGTTAAGACGTTCGCCTGTAGTTTTTGGCCTAATCTTCCTCAGCCATTTTGTTGTTTTTGTGTCCATGTGACCTATGAGATCTTTGGGATCTTCATTTGCAACAGAAACATATGTTGGCTTTGTGCTCAGTGTACTCCGCCACCTGACTGTTGGAAGAGGATGTGACAGGATGGAATGAAGCAAATTCATTTTGCATATCGTCTGTAAAGCTTCACTTGTGCTTTTCGATCTTGTGACCACGAGCAGCAGTGCTGCATTGCAGCCTGTTGACTATTTTGTCTAAGAACGAATCAGAACCACCAATTAGGAAGCAGCTCAGGGAAGGTATCACATAAAAAATATATTGTTGTATTCCATGGATTGCACAGTCAATTTAAGAACACCTATTGGTCCCCTGATAGTCAATGAAAACTGAGACGTTTTCATCAGTCAATGAATGCCCCCAGCATGGCCTGGACAGAATGTGAAAAGTGAACATTTCCAGGGAAAAGAGGACATTTGTTCACTCTGCCATACGTATTGGTTAGCAGAGATTTACAGCCATGGGTGGAGACACTTAGACATGTAGCTAAGGGGAAACTTGAATCATATACACAAACTCTTGACTGTCAAACTAAAACTCTTTCTATTGAGCCACAGGCATATCACACAGCACTCTGTGTTCTTGAAATTGATTGGTGCATTTTATTAGCTTATTTTTTCTGTGCTTGAAATATGGAGATAGAAATGGAGAAAGTGCCTTAATGTGCATTTGTATGCAGTCAGTTGCTTTAGCAATGTTCAACCACCCGTTCAGTCCATTCTCCAGATTTGTATTGAGCTTTGCAGCAGCGGTATTATTCACACACTCACACTCACCCACAGAACTCCTGAAGCTTGCACCTTCAATGATTAAAGGAAAAGACAAGAGTAAAAACAATGGAGAAAAACTGTCAGTAACAAATTATCTTTTAAAAAGTCTGCAGTTACACTAAAAACATGTTTAAAAAAACCCCTAAGAATATGAATTATATTTTTCCATTAGGGCTTGCAGGGTAAAGCCACTGAGCATAAAAAGGTCACCCACTACAGAATGATCAAGGGTTTTGCTCATTGCGTGCCATTTCAGGTCTTGACTGAATTGTTGTTGCAGTCACATATTGTATCGCTCTTCTTTTTGTCAAAGCTGGATTAAAAGGAAAGACTAATTATTTCTGAAATTAATTGTGAAATTAATTGCAAAGAAAGACAATTTCATTCAATCAATTAAGTTAAATTAAACCTTATTTGTCAGCAAGGGGCAATTTAAGAGTACATTACAGCAACACCAACATAAGATATATATAAAAGAAAACATAAACAAGTTTTATGTTCCATAAAGCATGTTTATGATTTATATCAAATATAAAGCATATGTTTTATAAAAAATGTTATATAAAAAAATAAAAATGTCTCTCTTGAAATGAAAAGATACATGCATTTATACATGATGGCCAAAGGAGGATTAGTTAAGCATTGAGAAACGTGCTGCCTTTAAAACAAAGGTATGGGAGGCAAGAATGCACAATAAAGTGGATGTGAGGGGTCTTTTTAATTTCACGCACTAAGCTGCTTGTTTATTTGTCACTTAAAGATAAGCATAAAGATAAGTTCCTTAAAAGTAGTCCAATGATCCTAGAGCTCACAGTGTTAATTCTCTTTTGGTGGTTTCTGAAGCTGGTGGAATGAAATCAGCACATAATGGAGAATGTGATGATACAGAACACCATTAAGATGTTTTTTTTCTGACTCCAAAAGAAATTAACTTGCAAAGGCGGTACTGGTTTTTCTACCGTTTCCTTATGATAAGCTTTGTGTTGGAAGAGAACTTCAATAATGGCCAATAATTGTCTCTAGATATGTATACTCCAGAACATTTTCCACAGGCTTTTTCACAGAAAGTGGAAATGACAGTAACTTGGTTTCTTTCTTTTTTGGAGAAGATCATGGCCAACGTGTTATTTTCATCAACATTCTGCTGCAGGCATAAATTGTTGCACCAGTCAACAAACTCCTATGGTTAAGATTAGGGCCTGACAGAGGAAAAAAGAAAACCATTGTGTCACTGAGCAGACTTCACCAGTTGACCACTGGGCTGAGTAGCTCTGCACTTACCAGTATATAGGATTAATAGTAAAGGAGATAGCGTTGGGTGAAACCAGTGCAACAGATGTTGGAAATAAAGTTATTGGTTACCACTTTCTGTAATCTGTTTATCAAAAAGTTCAATATCCACAAGATCATCTTGTCATCCAAGTGAAACAGGGAGGAAAGTTTGGTGGGCAGGATGTGAGGCTGCATGGTGTTAAATGCTGAGGAAAAATCAGTAAACAGAAGTACGGCTGAAGACTTGGAGTCCCCCAGATGTTTATGGGAAATATTCATGATGGATGTTTTGCGTCGCCAACACCTCTCTCAACTCAATATGCAAACTGAAGTGGGTCCATTCGAGAGTCTGTGACATCACTGATGATATAAAAGCCACAGGACAAAGGTCTCTGAAAGCTTTGACTGGGTTTTTTTTTGGAGGAACGGAGACAAGTGTGAGATGCTTCCAAAGTGTGACTGTACATGTCAATAGAGCTCTGGAAAAGGTATTGAAACACAAAATCCCTGTTGTTATGCACAGGGTTTGAGGACCCTGCCACTGACGTGGTCTGGGCCAGGTGAGCTAATCGCTTTAGTCCTTTGAAGTGTTTTCACTACATCCTGAATGCTGAAGGGTAAATGAAGAGTTGCCAGTGTGGATCTTATACTCTTAAGATGGGCAGTAGCATTTGATTTAAACCCGATTAGAGAAGACGCACACAGAATACAGTGAATGAGGAGATGGCTTTGTAAAAACAGGCCAAACAAAATGCCAACTTTTCTTCTGTTTTTAACATTCTCTCACTGAGATCAAGACAGAAGGTGTGAGAAACCTTTGAATATGTGAAGTTTGTTTTAAAGTTAACTTGACTGATAGAATTTCAGTTCATACCAAATTTATTCTGATGCTTTAACCTTAAACTATTATCTCACCTGCCTCTGGTTGAAAACTAAATATCTCAATATACTAAATGTAAAGGATTAAGTGTCTTGCACTGGGATGTAAATTCATGCAGTATTCTAATGACTCAGAAGAGATGACGTAGATTTTTTTCGGCCAGTGAACACACAGCTGTGCACTGTGCTCAGAGCCACTTGATCTAAGAAAAAAGACTTGCTCAATTACTTACAAAAACAACTGAACCGAAATGAAAGATTCTCTCATTTCACTGAAAGAGCGTGAAAGAACCATTTCCCTAGAGGCAAACCAATCACCCTGCAGACTCTTGGCAACTATTTACTGACCAACATTAGGGCCAATGTGGCTGAGGAGGACAACAGACTGTCTGTGAAACAGAGACTGGGGGTAAAATTTGCTTTTAATTGAATTTATCAGTCAACTATGTGGAAACTGGGGATGAACAAGGGTTGTGGGTTTAGGGCTTTAGTTGAAATGAGGTCAAGTGTCATACTTGGCAGCAGTTTAGTGGTAATAGGGCCTCTGAAACAGTCCAGTAAATGTATATGAGTCTGTCATTACTCTTACTTTTCTTTGCTTTGTAAACAAGTAAAGAAAAGAATATAAGTGAACCAGTTGCAAACTGAAAATTAGCCTCAAGAAGCTTAAAGCAATCCATAACTCAAGTGAATAATTCAAGCCTCTGGTGATGTCTCTGTCCCCATCTCTCTCCCTGACTGTGGCACAATGGTGCCCTGTGGGTTTCCTGTGCTGACAGGAAGAGAGCGGCCTTTCACAGCCGGCCAAGACACACAGCTGAGCGGAAGAGGGGCCCCCTTTCTGTGCTTATCTCTGCCTGCTGTGGCCCCCCACCAGTGATTCCTGGATCACATTTTGCTCAGACTTTTTTCTCCCTCCTCTCCTTTGACCATCTTCTCCATCTTTAATTTTCTACAAAATATTTTTTCCTTTTACCCTTCCCTCTCTTAAAGCTACAGACACGTTGCATGTTACTGTTTACATTTGGAAATTTTGCGCATGCAGCCCATGTTGGAACGCAAAAAGATTATTCTTTTACCAGCCGTCCATGGCCATGCTGCTGCGGTAGAACAATTTCATTGATAAAATGAAACCTCGAGATGAAGGTATTAGTAATTTAGTCAGTGCGCCACAACAAAGGGAAAAATCATGTAGAAAAAAACCACTCATCGTTTTTAGCGCTTTCTGTTTCAGCTATGCTTCACACAGACTTGTTGCCAGCAACTGACAACAATGCTACCAATGTATGAGGATTCAACCTCTAAAAACACACAAACAGTTGCCACACGAAAATCAGAACATTCAGTCCATTACAACTTTGAAGTTTATTTTGCAATTATTAATAAGTGACTGCTGTGGTAGCTAGTCTGTGGCAGCAGTAGCCAATTTAGCTTTTAACTGGACTGAAACACATCGAATCCTGCAGCACATGTTCACGTTGAGGTTGTCGAATTCCAGCTATTATCTAATTCCCTCTCCCTCACTATTTGTTTTTAATTAAAACTTTTTCCTGACTTTGTTATCTACATGTCGAAGTATTGACAATTAGTGACAAAGCACTCTGTCCTTTTTCTTTTATACATTATGTATACGTTTAAGATTTAGATGTTGACATCTTGACAGCTAAAACCAATGACAGCAAGTCAGTGAGCCGTTTTTTGCCCTCCAGCAAAGGAGATGGATAGCGGGGTCATGCGCGCATGCCGTCACGCTGCAACATGTTTATAGTTTTCCAACAATATTTTTCCAGACTTCTTTTCTTCTTTATTGAAACTCCAAGTTGCTATTTCCAGGACTTGCATTACATTTTCCAAGCTACTTCTTTTCAATGATTTCCTTTAGACTTGTTCATCTTTTGGCTGTCATCTTCCTCTTTTTACCCTTCCCTTTTTTTTTTGTATCTTTCCATGCTCCTTTTGCTTTATATGTACACTCAGCTCTTTATCATCACAAGCAATTTTATTTCCTGACCACACAGTCCAGCTTCCATTGTTCGCATCAGTGATAATGTTGGTTCACTATTGTTTCTTCTTTGGACCTATTTGTTTGATACTGACTACTGTAGACTGGACAAACCCCTCAAGAGCTGCAGTTTTGGAGATGCTCCCACCTGTTTGAAAATTTCTGTCAAATTTGTATGCTTTGTTCATTTTTTGTTTCTAACTCAACAACTTTGAGAGCAAAATGTTCATCTGATTCCAAATGTATATTACACTCACTAATAGGAATCCTTCACACCCCTCAATAATTATTATATTAGATCTGATCAGTGTAAAAGTGCAATTTTTTTCTGTGACATTACATTTTACAAAATGTTTTGCTTTTGGTCAGTGAGAATTACCATAATTATTTATTTTGCTAAATACCAGAATAAAAATATATATCTGTATTTGCACATATATTTGTTAAGAAGACTAAACGAAGCTCCAAAACTCACATGAAATTTGAATCCATTCTCAAATATTTGAAGATTTCAGCGGTTTGCAGGGTACTTTTATCGCCGGTTGTTTATGGGGTTAGAAACCTAATACCTCCAGCGCTGGATTCATACTGAGTATGACTCACTCAGCCATGAGTGATTCATACTAACACTGAAGAATAACTACACCTAGAAACCTAATTGAACTAGAGTAACAAAGAATAAATGGACACAAGAAATAAACACAGCAAACTAGAATCACAAAGGAAAGACTGAACTAAAGTACAAGAGAAACAAGATTGATCTAATGAAAAGAAATTAAGATCCTAACAACATCGAATGGATTTTTTTTCAATTTTAAATCTTCCAACAGTCAGAAAGATTTGGTTTCATATGAGGTATCACATCCTAAATAGTGTCAGATTTTTTTCCTAGTCCTCTGTGGCACATACTCTCTCTTTCTCATAACAAGAATACTAATTAGGCTCAAAGCCAGCCGTACCTCTGGAAAAGTAATAACTCTCCACCAACCCTTTTCCAGGTTAAACCTGGGACTTTGTTGTCTCTGCTCCCCATCAGCGTCGCTCGCTGCCTCTGCTGTGTTATGGTGGTACTGCAGTGGATTTCAGTCTGATTTTGTCATTTCATCTAGATCCCATTTAGTGGTCATTCAGGTTGCTTTCGTTGCTAGCCTCCTCACGGAAGTGTTAGTTGACATACAGTTGGTGGTGAAATGTTGCCTTCCCAGGTGGATGAATTTCTCCCAAGGCCAAAATGAGTTTTTTTGTTGTTGTTTTTCCTCCCCGTGTCCAAACCCACTGCAGCCTGAAGAGCCGCACCTGAGAAAACAAAAACCTCCTTGCGCTCAGCAATCAGATCGCAGCCATTGGGCTCCGTTCTCCTCCAGCTACATCATGCAAACTACATGTTTTGTTTTTTTTTTTCTATAGAAGAACTTACTATATTTGCTAGCTAATTAGAAACCAAATACAGCAACCAGATTAACCTAAGAAAATATTTTTCTACCATTTAAAATAACCTTAAATATACACTTTAAGTATCTTGTACCAGTAATGCCAGTTTTTCCCTTGTAGAAAGGGGTAGGATTAATCTTTTCTTATCCAGGACAAATATTGGTCATACACTCCCATGAAATAGAATAGTCTAGCTTTATGAAATATTAATACAGTGTGATGTGAAATTTCCCTTTCAAGCTTTTTCTCAGGTTTATTTAGTTGTTTCTCCCCCTTCATTCTACAATGTGCCTTTGAAGTCACTTTATATTAACTACAGCTCAGTTCAGGTAGTCGAGCAGTAACCTTACGTTCACACTTTCAAGAGACATTGAGGAATAAAGTTGCTAGAGATGGGAGGCAGCAGGTGCCCTGCATAACAACTAACCCAACATGAGTATGAAACATATGAAACCTTGCATATTTTCCTGCTCAGGTATCTATTTTTTTGTCATTTTGAGGTAATGAAGTAGGCAGCTATCAAGCTCATTGCTTACTTCGTTACAAACTAGTCCAGTTAGTGGGAAAAATATGTTTTGTCAGCTGTCTGTTCAAACAGAAGAAAACAGTTATAATTTTCACCATGGATTCAACGGCAATCGGTTCTCATCATCTCCCCTCAAAACGTGCAAGTCTTTCCTCCTTTTATATTTAATCTTGTTGTTATCTGTTTAGTTGTTTTGGTGTCTGTATGGAAACTTTATCATGGTGAAATAAATTTCACATGGTACATATGAAATTTATTTCTCTATAACCTAATAAGTTGCCCCACAAAACTATTGAAAAACAAATGGGACTTACATGGAACATTGCAACCCAACTGTGGTAGAATAAATCATTGAATAAACCCACTAGTGTGTGCAGGCTTCTGTCGTTTAGTTTACTCTTAGTTAACCTAATATTCTTTAGTCTGATATTCATATTCAAGCATTTCTTTTCAATGCGCTATTTTTATGGCCGATTTCTCTTCAGCTTTCATCTCTGTTTTTCAATATTTTATTCATGTCCTAAGTGATTTGTGTGCCCTATGTGCTTTGTAAGTTCCCTTCGCCAGATGTGTTCCATGCATGTCATTTATTTGAAATTATTACAGATTTAGATCGTGGAGTTTCTAGTTTTTCCATATATAAACTCTTATTTGACTCTTTTTCCACAAACACACACACACACTTCAACAAACTACATAACCCCGACATCAATATGTCAACAGTTGTGCTGACTGATTGTCAAGATCAATAGACACCTTGTGTATTATGCTGCGACATCGCTCAATATAAGCTGATCAACACTTTCGGCAGAGCTGGTTTGATGCACCTGTGCCATTCTGGGAAATTGTGCTTCCCTGGCCTTGTCTTTCTTGAAGTTTAGCATGTCACAATATTAAACTGAGTTTAATAGGCGACACTAGAAACTAATGTGACGACTCAACAGCAATAGAGTCAACATTGTGAATCTATTTGCTTCACCGAAATGCAGGATATTTCTGCATGAATATTGTATTTTATCCCAGTAGATGCATGTGTTTTTATTCTGGGTGTATTGGCTTTCTCCTAAGGTTGGAAACCATGCATGCTTTCATACACCTGCATCCGTCCAGAAAACAGTTTACTCATTTTATTTAGTTTATTGAACTGCAGGTTTACTCGTGAAAAGAAGGAACATTTAGTTACCCTGCAGTTCTCAACTTCTAATTACATGATGGGGATTAATTGAATTAATTTAATCAAGAACCTCCAGAATGAAACATTTACTTTATGGATTACAATGGGATTTATTATAAGGAATTACTATAATGAATTATATATTAATCCCAATGACTTTCTCATTGTGTCATGAAAGTATTTTGTTTGATGTAATTCATTTTTTGAGTCAATTCTGGTGGTGATGGAAGTGTTGGTGAGATGCTCATGAGTTTGTCCTCTCGTCAATATCCCAGCTGCAAAGTTTTGGATATACTGAAGCCTCTGCAGGCTCTTAAATGTGCTAAGACAGTTCAGTCTGCAGGACTGGACCATATCTTACATTACTGGAGTAAAACTACGACCTCACATCTGCATGGGACTTTGAATATTGTTGTGTTTCATCACAGACCATGCAGGAGAATTGTTGGGGCAGAGCTTTTTATTTTTATTTATTTATTGACACCACCAGTCAGTTCTGACATTTCAACATTGTCAGAACTGACATTTAGCCACAGTTAAATTGACATTTATTATAAAGCGGGTGAATTTCATCTGCTGTTTGCAGGTGAATCTTAGACAATGAACAGCTGCCAGTTGGTTAATTATATTGTTTGACAGTTAACATTGTAACTGCAGAGTCTCATGGCTCAGAGTCCTGGATTAAACTTCAGGTAATGCTTCAACCTCTATCAAGTAATTACACTGCACATACATATCTATTGCTCTATTTCTAACAATATAAACTAGTGTAGCTGTATTCTAGATATTTTTATTAAATATTAATAAAGATCTTCAAATCTAAGGATAAAATCTGTCTTCAGTGTGTGTTGGTCTAATCATTAGTATCTTTAAAATGATGTGCTATAAAATCAGTTATGCTAAACCTAATAAACATGGATGTCTTTTGTCCACCATTTAATTTGTGATATGCACAGTTGCCAATGATTACCTTAATGTAAGCATGTGTATATGGTATAGAATATATCGTTCATATATTAAATGAATCAGAATATTATTGAATGTGACTCCTTGTGACAAAAACTGCAATTTGGAATCCTAAAATAATGGGAGAAATCATCCTGTCTTTGTTACTCTAAAACCCAAGGTTATGCCAGCCCTAACATTTCTCCAAGGAAGTCTGTCAGTAGAGTAGTCTCTGTTAAGGAGTCATGTGGCGTTCCAAGTGTCATTTTCCATCACATAATCAGGATGTTTTGCTTCTGAGGGTTTAACCAACATACAATATATTGAAAACAGATTCCCTCCAGCATCTCCTGGAATATTATTTCCAAGGATTAACTAGATTTATGGAGCTCCACAATTCTCTTTCTGATATACTGGGCGATTTCTTTTGCCTTTTTTATCATCTCAAACAAGGAAGCCGGGAGTTTGAGCTTTGAAGTTAAAATACATCCCCAAGTGGGCCTAGTTAATCTATCATCATCTTGGCTTTCCTTGTTCAAAGATGTATTTATCATTCTTTGTATAAACTTTTGATTTTGAATAAATTTTTAAATCAATCTCTTACATGTACTTTCCTTGTTGTGTGATTTAGCAATAGGTTATTTTAACTGAGCTATTTGGTTGGAGTTAACTTCAGACAATGAAAAAAGGGTGTTCTGTCTTTCTTTTCAGTATATGTACATTTATGACTTCAGTTCTATAAAAGACGGGTCTTTTGTGGCACAAAAATACTCTGAGCCTTTCATAAAAACGTCTCTGTACTTCTAAACATAGATATTGCCAGGACTCCCACACAACTCCCACTAATGCATTAACCATGTCCTTTTTATCTGGAGGTAATTCTTGTATATTTGACTCAAAATAGTTGACAGATGAAACATTTTCCACTGAAAGATTGTCTTTCAGAGACAGCCATCTAAATGTATTTTGAATGAGAGCATAGGTGGATGTGACAAGAGCGAATATCCTTTTTCACTCGCAATATGCTTGTTATGAACTACTTTGTCATTCTCTTACAGCACTGGCACGCAAACATTTAAACCTTGCACCTTTTGGTACAAAGGTTTCTTGTTGCTTCTTTTCGAATGTTAATATATGGTCAAGAGGCTGTGTGTACTGTAGGTGCATTGTTTACTTTCAGTGTAAGAATGGGCTGGACATTAACTTTGGTAGTAGATGTGAAGGAGGCCGTCAGGTTATGTCCACCTTATTCCTAGCCTCTATGAGGCTTTGTGTGATTTAAGAGTTGTGCAAATTGTTGCAGTTTGCACAAATGCCTGTGCAAACTGCAACAGGCATTTGCTTACATGCTTGCAATATGCTAACCGTCTTTCATCAGAGGTTTTAGGCTATAAAATATGAGTTCTCTCTGTGGCAGTACTGTTTTACCGCTGCATACCCTTTGATCCATCTCTACAATTTCAACCATCCCTTCTCCATCTTCCTTTCCAGACTCCATTCTTCCATCAGTCAAGACCCATCTCACGAACTGTCACCAGATTTGGAAACAGACCAGAGCTGTTCTCAACCGCACATCCACCCAAAAATGAAAAGATGGTTGATTGCAAATGGATCCCTGCTCCCATTTACTCTGCCAGCCAACAAGTTTGGCTTTCTTCCAGGGATTTTCCTCTTAAAGGATACTCAAGAAAACTTTCACCCACATTCTTGGAACCTTTTACCATTCAATCAGTTATCAGTCTCTACACCAGCTGTCTCAAAGTTAAAGCCGTCCTTTCTAGCACTTTGTGCCCTCCAGCTAAGCCCCATCCAAGCCCCATCCTCTGCCTTCACAGTCCATTGGATTGTAGATGTCTGTCTCCTGGATCTTGGGCACCAGAACTTGTTCCACTGGGAGGAATGTGGTCCAAAGGGCCACATCCTTTTAGTGCTGTTTTTAGTGCAGTTTTTTCCATAAGGTTGCACGTGAGTGTCTTTATTTTCTTACCTTCTTTCATATGCAGGATCTGACTGGCAAGTGCAGCTTTCAAATGTTGCTCATCACCAGCAATCCTGGCAGCAATATTTATTTAGAGGAGCAGCTTCCCTGAAATAGACGCCAGAAGGTTAACCTAGACCCAGTGGTAACTGGTCTTTAAGTTGCTCTGATCCTCAAGTTCAAATTGCTATTTCCTGAAACTGCATGTGTTTTCCTCAGCCAGTCTTCTGCTGAAGATCTATTCCTGATTCTTCCCTCTGCTGTTGCTTGCTGGGTGTCATTCAGAGTCTCCTGGTCGCTCCTCCATTGCTCGCCTGGATCCTCGGTCGTTGTGTGGAGGGCAGAGATAAGTTAGCAATCTGGCTTATAAAAGACCACAATGGGGTTATTTAAAAATGTGTATAGATCAGTCCAGTCTTTCAGAAAGAGTTGTCTGTTGCAAATAAATGTATTTAGGATTAGATAAAAATGATGAGAAAAGACAAGTTATAAAGGAATGTTAAAAAAATAATAATAATCAGAAAGAAAAGTGGTAGACTACCTCATTTTCCGGACTATAAGTCGCACCAGAGTAGAAGTCGCATTTTGTTGGAAATTTACTTGATAAAATCCAACACCAAGAACAGACATGTGATCTTGAAAGGCAACTTAAAATAAAAATAGAATAGAGGAAACAACAGGCTGAATAATTGTAGGTATGCTAACATTACATAACGCATAACAAGATGAGAACATGCCTGATATGTTAACATAGCATATTCAGATAATTGTAGCATAAATAACATGCTAACATGTTTACCAAACCATCCGTGTTACTCCAAATCACTAAATCTTCATCTACGGTGTCGCTTGTAAAAAACTCTGCTAACTCCAGAGTTAGCTTCTACCACACACATTATCTTGCGGTCTAGTGTGAAAATAACATGTGATATGATATAAGAATGTGAACTCTCCGGTTCGGTGCTCGACTGGCTTGAATCTTACATAAAGAACAGGGATTTCTTTGTTTCAATTGGAAACTTCTCATCAAAGAGGTCAAAGGTCACATGTGGGGTACCCCAAGGTTCAATCCTAGGACCCCTCTTATTCAATATTTATATGCTCCCACTAGCTCAGGTTATAACAGGAAATAATATTAGCTACCATAACTATGCGGATGACACACAGCTCTACATTACGATGTCACCAGGTGACTCTGAACCCATCCAATCACTGAATAAATGCTTAGAACAGATAAATGTGTGGATGTGCCAAAACTTTCTTCAACTGAACAAAAACAAAACTGAAGTAATTATTTTTGGACCTAAAGAGGAACGATCTAGAGTCAATGCACAGCTTCAGTTAATACATCTAAAAACTAGTGATCAGGCCCGAAATCTGGGAGTAGTGATGGACTCGGACTTGAACCTCCAGAGCCACATAAAGACAGTAACAAAATCGGCCTTCTATCACCTGAAGAACATCTCCAGGATTAGAGGACTAATGTCTCAGCCAGATCTAGAGAAACTCATCCATGCCTTTATCTTTAGTCGCATTGATTATTGTAACAGCGTCTTCACAGGCCTGTCCAACAAATCAATCAAACAGCTGCAGCTGATCCAAAACGCTGCTGCTCGTGTTCTTACTAGAACCAAGAAGATAGAGCACATAACACCAGTTTTAAAGTCCCTCCACTGGCTCCCTGTAGCTCAAAGAATAGATTTTAAAATACTGTTGTTAGTTTATAAATCACTGAACGGTTTAGCACCACAGTACATTAAAGATCTGCTGTTGTTGTATCAACCTGCCAGACCTCTCAGGTCTTCTGGTTCTGGTCTGCTCTGCATCCCCAGAACCAGAACCAAAAAGAGGAGAAGCAGCTTTCAGCATCTATGGACCAAAAAATTTGGAACCAACTTCCAGAAAACTGTAAAACAGCAGAAACCCTGACTTCCTTTAAATCTCAACTAAAAAACACACCTGTTTAGAACTGTATTTGAAATGTAATATGTATGGATTTGTATTTGGATTTTGCATTTGTGGATAAGTATGTAAGTTGTAGGTTGAGACCTTTTTCCTGTTGTGGGCAACGGGGCCCGGCGAATACCCGTGGTTAAACGGACGGCGGAGTCCGGCGGTAACAGGCGCTTAAATTCCGTGTCAAAAAGGTTGAGACCTTTTTCCTGTTGTGGGCAACGGGGCCCGGCGAATACCCGTGGTTAAACGGACCGGCGGAGTCCGGCGGTAACAGGCGCTTAAATTCCGTGTCAAAAAGGTTGAGACCTTTTTCCTGTTGTGGGCAACGGGGCCCGGCGAATACCCGTGGTTAAACGGACGGCGGAGTCCGGCGGTAACAGGCGCTTAAATTCCGTGTCAAAAAGGTTGAGACCTTTTTATTTTATTTTATTTTATTTTATGTTGTATTTTTATTTTATTTTATGTTGTATTTTTATTTTATTTTATGTTGTATTTTGTGTTTATGATGTAAAGCACTTTGAAATGCCTTGTAGCTGAAATGTGCTATACAAATAAAATTTGATTGATTGATTGATTAATAATTTCACGCATAAGTCATTTAAGAGTATTAACCGCAACCACCAAAGCCATCTGTCACAAATCACCCAGGACTCTCGTATTATCACCAATTGCCTGAATAACTGTGGCACTCTGACATAGTGAAGTAGTTCAGAACAAAATACAGCTCATACTAGATGCTCTCTAACAGTGAATCTCATTTCCCAAGCTGCAGACGGGAGATAACTGAATAGAAGAAGTGTTTACGAAAACTTTGTAGAAACCTGCAGAAACTGTACGGCTGCTACAATTAGACTAGTACAACAAGGAGAGTTTCCTAGCAGTGCCTGAACAGAGAAATGTGTCTGTGACGTTGCCAGAGAATCCGGATAGATGTGAGGGAGCAGGGATTTATTTGAGACACCAGCTGCCCTGTGGTCACAGATTCCACAAGTTCTTTATTCTTGACTGGTGAATCATGAATTAGCAGCAGAAGTGTTGATGCTGCTGAGAGAGGCTCAACCTAAGGAGGAGCCTCTGGGAAAACCATTATTCACAATCAGTGGTGACAAAATATAGTTTTCTCTAGGCCTTAAATTGATCCCTGTGGAACGGTACCTCAAAATTGTCTTGATTCAGCTGTACATTGTTTTAGGCTACATATATTTCCATTACAGCTGCCAACATGTTAACAGTGGCAGCCATAATCTGAAAATGAATATTACATGAAACAAATTAACTGAACTACCTATTTAAAAAAAAAAAAAGAAAGCCTCCTTTTTTCGGAGGGTTGTTCACAGCATCTGCTGCACGAACTATAGCAGCAGCTTCTACAGAAGTTGAAAAACTTTGTGTGTTGTGTTGCGAGTCTGTGAGTGCAGATCTACTTTACATTTATGAATTTGTGAATATATATATATATATATATATATATATATATATATATATATATATATATATATATATATATATATATATATATATATATATATATATATAGGGAAGGTTCACCTTTTTTCCATATTTTATTTATGGATATTGATGAAGACAGAGATGGAAAACAGCCGGGAAGGAAGGAAACAAAACTGATACACAGGAAAACAATAAATGAAAGGAAAAAGCTAAAACTACCCAAAACAATGAAGGAAAAGAAACTCGAATCAAAGGAGAGAAGTCCGAGCACAAATTGAGAATAAATGAGCTTACACAAGAAAAAAACTCAAATGGTAAGATGTGTTGCAGATAAACAATAAAGAGATGATCAAACCCGAAACATAGATGAAAACCAAAGTTTACACTGAAAACATCAGGCCTCTGGTTTCATTACCTAACACTTGTCGTAGACTTCTGACATTACAATAGCTGTGTCGAAATGACTGGCTGTTCCTAGAACTTGTTTTATTTTGTTAAGCTTGCTTGAAAAGGTTTACTTGAAATGTGATTTTTACTTTGATGTGGAACTTCGTCTGAGTTCATTTCAGAAGTATTCTACTTAATTGTTGTCTACCTTAAAATACAAAAAGGCATGTATACTTAAATGAGTGTGAATGCTTATGTCATAACAGGAAAAAAAAAACTTATGTCAGATGGCACATTTTTGAAACTCCTTATAACTTTTTTAAAAATAATCATAAAACATTATAAATGTATGAGAGGCAGCAGGGATCCAGGGCATAGTAAATGATAACTACATAAAATATTCTGAAAAAGATATGCATCTTCTGACCAATAAAGTCAGTGGTAATGGTAGATCACAGACAATTCAGACATTTAAATTAACTTGAGACAGATTACTACAATTTATGTCAAAAGAGCTGTTCACACAGATATTTTATGAGACCTGAAACCTTGAGTACATAGAGAGTAATGTTTCTTTTAGGTGTCCAGGACGTAATTGTCACTGTGGTAATTACAAAAGAACACCACTTATCTAAGGAAAAGATCACAAATTCTATATAAATATGTGATTATTTATTAGGCTTTCTAGTCTTGCACTTTTAATTCTCTCCAGGTAAATTTCCACTGGTTATATATGTTAAATACGGATATTCTTTATGATATACACTATGTATTATGCACAACCCTTCCTGCATGCATTTTATCTATAGGTAGGGTTGCTCATGTATTTCCCCCCTGTAGCTCATGCAGATATAATGGCTAATTAAAATGTTGGAAGACCTTTGCTTCTGATGGTATTTTTCACTGGGCTCCTTGAATTTTATTGAATCCTCACCTCAAAGCACAGAGGGAGGGAAGGAGACAAGGGGGAACTGTGGGCAAGGAAGTGTGAGGGAAACAGAGGAAGTAGAAGAAGGCAGGAAGAACAGCACTGCAATGCAGGAGAAAGGGGGGGAAAGAGAGAGATTAATGAGTCGGGGAGCAGAACAGAAGAAATGTGACACAGGCAGAAGAAAAAAATGCACATTTTGTGTTGTAATCTTTTAGCATTGTTAGGAAATCACAAAAAGCATATAGTATTATATATTTTAAAGTTAATATTTTTATTTTAACATTAAATGAAACATGAGAAAATAGACAAATGAAAAGGACATGAACTTAATTTGCGACTTAATGGCTGGAATGCAATACCAGTATTGGTATTTCCTCCCACTACTGGAAGGAAATGCATTTTGGAAACGTGCATCAAACATCCTGCCACCAGTTCAACCTGTTGAGATGATTATTACAAAATTGATGACATGTGCAAAAGAAAGTGGAATTGGGAATGTGGCTTTGGCCGGGGTTTCAGACAGACTGCAGAACCACTTAATGGGGGGGAAGCAGGTGGCACAACTTCAAAAGAGGGATAGTTCAATTACTGTTGCATTCTATGAAAGATCAGCGTTTGAATGAGACAGCAAATTGACAGTGCTTCGGCTTCTATTGCTGCATAGTTTTTATTTTATTTTCTAACAAAGGCTTTCACCTTTTGTTTGGTGTTAAATTTCAAAAGTGTGCAGGAGAAAATTCCTTTATTATTTTTTTTTTAATTATCTTTATAAATACTCCCAGTTCTGTCTGTGTGGAATTAATTTGCAGCTACAGCCCATCCCCTGACTTTTGTATAGTTGTTAACATGAAAATAAAGAATCTTAAGAACCACTTTCTGACCTTCCTACTTTCTTCTTTTTTTAGCAATATTTACCCGCAGTAAACTTGTAAGTTGCTGTTTGCATGCAGGTCTGTGGCGTTTGAATGGTGGTTGGTGCAGTTGTCAGCTCTGTCCACATTGACTCTGGCTTCAGTAGAGAGGTTTCCTCAATCATCTCACGGATATGGAAAGCTCTGTTGACAAGAGCTGAAGCACTTTGCTCTTGACATCTGTTCACCTGATGGGGTTTACAGGACATCAACAGGGGTGAATTTGGCAAGGATGGGCTCTCGCTCTGGAGGGCAGGCTGGCACAATCGTTCTTTGGTGAAGCACAGCTTGTTTTAGGCAGGATTGGGACTGACCTTGGCTATAGCTGTGTCAAAGACCTTTGTTGATGCTGTGGTGAAATCTCTGGCATTCACTGGCACAGCAGTCACACGCCTAAGGTGCAGTCACTGTGGTGAAATGGCATACATCTGAAGCTGCAGCAAAGTTGAATGTGATATTTTGTTGAAAATCACAGCCACTGTGAATGTTCTCCTTTGCCAAGACCTCTGCTACATCATGCAGTGCATGATTCACAACACGCAACACTGGAGGACCCAAACACAGGAACGTAACTTGAGAATAAGAAGAGAGTAAACTACTACCAAATCTTTTAATAGCATGCCCAAAGCACTATCAAGGCAAAAGGATAAGGCTGGGGCAGCAGTACAAACTATGAAACAATGAGGCAATCAAAATCTAGATTTGATAGAGGTAATTGCTTCAAACTACTAAAAACCGGTTGAAAAAAATATTTAAATCACAACTATATATACATACAACACCATCTGTTATGGACCACACTTTTTCATGAAGTGACATTTCTACAATTAGTCTGAAAAAAGGGCTTTGCTATGATAATGACGAGGTTTTTAAAATGTGTACTTTTTTTGTCCAGACAATTCTTCGCCACTATGCAGTTGGGTGCATACAGGCAGGCCACATTTATCATTTTGACAGTTGCGACAGTATCTCAGAGGAAAGTTTTTCTCAACAAACAAAAGAAGACATTTCATTGAGAAGTGCTCGCAGATTGATGAATGGCACTTTTTTAAACTAAAGGAAATGTGATTTGTGTGCACAGTACCATTTATTGTGTGAAAGAGCAGGACAAAGGCTTTGTGGACAACACTGTGGTGATGCCAAAGTGCAACATTTTAATGTTAACATGCTAAAGTCTTTCAGTCTAATACACACTTTCCTGGAAAAATGTTTCTACTCACAGCATGTGCAACTTGTGTGATACTTAAGTAAAAAATAAAAATCATACAAAGTTTGGAACATTTGTTTCAATTCACCATAAATGTGGAATATTCTACAACAAACTGGCACCATGTGTCATTAGTCTTTCACTGTTTTTCATTTGTTTTTTGTGTGTGCTGATTAAAACATATCTATTGTGTTTTAATACAATAGATGCACCTCAATATCACGAGGGGCTCAATCAAAAAGGTTCCCATTGTTTCAATGACAATAAATCCATCAATTAAACTTTATTTGTAGAGTCAAGTCCAACACAGAGTTTTAAAAATTATAGGACCAAAATAACCAATATAGACTCACAAAACACTTGAATAAAATGTTTTGATCATGAAACAATGATGAATAAAAAGTGAGAGCAATAAAATATATGGACTGAGAAATGATGTGGAAAAGAAAGAAAATAAAGATTTAGATTTTTTAAAATAAATTTTACATAAAATAATTAAAATGTATAAAGCACTAAAGCAGCAATGACCTAAACAACATACAAAAACATAAACAGCAAACAATAAAATCTAGATTAGTATGCGAGAATGTCATCACATTATAAGCATGACTAAAAACAGTTATCAAAGTTGCTTACATATTTAAGAACAAAGATTTAATAAAATAAAAAATAAGCTATAATCAAAAGAGGTTATCAACTTTAAGAAAACAAGCTGAGTAGATGTGTCTCAAATTTGCTTTTTACAGTATTCAAACACTCAGCTGCCTTCAGGTCTTCAGGAACGGTGATCCAAAGCTGAGCTCAATAATTGCCTCACCGTGTCCGAGCTCTCGCTCTCGCACCTTTCCAAAAGACCTGAGGGGATTGGAGAGCCTGAACGACGGAAGCAAGTATGATAAATAGGGTAAACAAAGTTGATGAAGAGGTTTAAATACCAGTGAGTGCACATTAAATTGCTTTTTAAAATGGACAGATAGCAAATGCAGCGACTTTAAAATTGGTGTTATGTGAGCTCATTTTCTGGTTCTTGTCAACATTTTTGCTGCTAGATTCTGAAGTTGTGTTGCGGTTCTATAGTTGCATGGGGAAGATAAGAAAGTAGATCTATACATGTTAAATCCACCCATGTGTCTCATATTAAATGGGACATATAGACATATGGAAGTCCTTGGACCTCATTTGAACAAATCTCTCCCTCTTTTTCTAGAGTATAATGTGTTAGAAAAGCATGTGACTTGAAATTATCCTCAAGCAGGTAAACAAGATACCTGTACAAAAAGAAAACACACACAGTAGCCTGGAAGGAAAGTTTGGTCTCTCTTCCCTCCTTAACTTGTGCACAGACATGTTCCTCTCCTTGATATATTTAATGGCCCAACATGCATCTCATAATCCAGCAATTGTTTTAGTGTTAATTCAAATTATTGCCTGACATGTAAACATATTTATTTTTTTGTTTACGTTTGTTTTGAAAACTATACTTGAGCGTATCACCTTTAAAATACTGCTGGAGATAGGTCAGCGATTCCAAGTATGTCCATTATTAATTTTCCCCTCAGGCTTTCATTTCATTACCTTAATATTTCTTAACTCTATTAATTTGTAATAGTTCTTGTTGTGTCAGGCTCTTCTCCAAACACCCTCAACTTTACAACTATCTGTTAATCTCTTTCCCATTTTCTATGGATTATGTTTTTTTTTTTTATCTTTCTGTAGGCTCTCCATTACATTTTTCACACCTCCCACTACTTTGAAATGCTCCCTTTGATCTTGTCTGTGTCATTTCTTCTCTTCTTGCCCTAACGGCATGTCTTCTGTTAATCGTTTCAGCTCATCTGTAGCTTTGGGACCTTCAGTGCAGTCACTTGGTGTCACAGCTTCCTGCTTCAGCTGGCAGTCAAATCAAGCTTCGTTAACATAGAATATGATGAATCCAATATCAGTGTAGATCAAATTACCATACAGCTTAAACTACAATTATATAAAGAAAATTGACATTGGTTTTTCCTGTAAAATTTTAAACTTAGTCTTTAGAAGATGAAGCCCTTTTTAACATAGCATTTGTTTTTATTTTTTGCCATAGAAGGCAACAAAACTATTGTGTTAGTTTATTCAATTAGACATTTCAAAGAATTAACAGATAATAACAAAATCAACTTGGTCTTAGGGATTTAAAGTCAACCTAGACCCTTTATATCTTCCTACTTTCTAAGAAAAATGAGTACGTTTATCTTGTTGCAAGGTTTGAAAGCAAAGGAGTTTTTGATGTACTAAAATTCATTTAGCCAAGAAAGATTATTCATACCATGTTAAGTACCTGACCTCCCACCAGATCTTTGAGAACATGATTTTGCACCTTTGACCAGTCTAAGCAAAGCTACACTTTGAAGAGCCTGTTTATTTGAAAACTCCCCCCTTGCCTGCTGTTACTGTACCACATCTGTTCATCCTCTTTGCATAATGAAGCAGTTGGCAGTGAGTTGCATGGCATTAATAATGTTAAATAAGTTGCGGTGGTATATTTATATGCTTGAAGCTGTACAATGAGGCTGTGGGAAAGGATCTCTGTCTCCATGCTTTCAAAAAGATCCATTTACTGACGTACTAAAACGTAGATAAATCTAATTTGGGGCATTGTTTGGCACAGTGTTTGCACTGTGCCAAAACAAAGTGGACACTCTGTCTTCCAGCTCCTCTGTCAGGAAAAAAAAGATAAAGCACCAAACACCAGCCATGAGACCACAAGTCTAGAATGGACAGGTAAGAATACCCATTGAGTGACTATAATCACACTTAATATAATGTATGGTGAAGAACTGCATTCTATGAAAAATGCCCTGAGATTCTTGGCTCTTTTTAGAGGAAGTGGGTTTTTTTCATTTTCATCTATCCTTTTCATGTTAGAAATACCTTCAGCCAGGATTAATGATATGCAAAGTGAGCGGGACGACATCAAGTTTCACTAGTTGCTCACTACAGCGGATAGCGATGCCAAAAATATTCTCAGCACCCAGTTTCAACACTGAGAAATAAAAAATGTAATGATAAACATAAATATATGCTAAACCTGTGTAGCCAATAAAACATACAGCGACGCTTGTGGAACACTGTCTCAGCCACACAATCAACCTTTAAAGTTAAGTAGCAAACTCTGCTCTTTTCAACGCTATCAGAATAACCTCTCTAAAGTTATTAGAGGCTGACTGCCAGGTGATGTGACAGAGGAAGGGCGTAATACACTTCAATGAAGAAGAGCAGCCTTTGTTAATGGCTTCAGCGACAGAAGCATTGTCACATAAGGCGGCAATATGTTTCCTTTTCAAGAGCCAATTCCAAAGGCAGTAGGCTACAGCGATGGGGGCGATTTTATCGAATGTGGAGGACTTGTCGAGAAAGAAGGAGAGGGTCATACATCTGCAAATCATTTCCCCCGCAAAAACCTCCAAAACTAGAGGACGGGGCTGAATCCGTGTAAAGGGAGTCGGCTGAATGCATTATCACAGCAAAAAAGTAAAAATTCTGGTCCAGAAAGCCAAATCAGAGCAGCAGCCTTTGTCAATCACGGTAACCGAGTCAAGCAGGGAAGGAACAGAATAGATCAAGATCAAGCAAATGGGAAAGAAAGGAGCGACTTTGTAGACTAATGCACATAGTAAAGTTCAGATGCCCCAGAAGAGTCAGAAGTTGACTTTTGGAAATGACAGAGGAAGAGATGTGGGACTGGAAAATGTCATGGGTGCGGGTTAATTTATCGGCTAGAAACGAAGCAACAAGGGATTCAGAATCCAGAGTGATGCCTAAGAATTTGAGCTGTTTGGCTCGCCCAATTGTTGCAGATACAGCGAAATAGTTGCACTGGCAAGGACGAGCCATGGGAGGGCAGATAATTGTCTTTAAAATGCTCTGGGCTGATAAGGGAAATTGTGTTCACTTTAATCCTTTAAGTGAGCATAAATCTCAGTGGTGGGCCATATCTTCATTCACACTGTATTTTTTTATGGATAAAATTACAGGAAGCAATATTTCCCTTCTTTATGTTTAAACCATAATACATAATACATAAGATATAATTTAAAGCAACACTTTGAAAAAAAGAACTGAAAATGAAGCGTTGAATTAGAAGTTCAGTGCTGTTTCAGAGTCTTTTCAGCTGTACACTACACTGTGACTTGCTAGTGGCTTATTTTCTGCCCATATTCTCTTTCGCAGAGATAACAAGCAAGATGATTTTAGATACAAAATGAGCTGCAGACTCAGCTGGTGTTGATTGCTGTTTGTGCTGAACCACAAACAGCTCATGCACCAAAGCAGCTCCCAAAACAAGAAACAGTCATGAGCTACCGCTCAGACAGACATATTTTGAAACATTTGAGTTACAGATAGCAAACGATTTTTTTCTCCCCCAAAGCAAATTGTTCACACATGTAACTCAGAATAGCGACTTACTCAGCAGATTAATTCACGTCAGTTTGTTCCTCCTTATCTATACAGTAGCTATTTACTGGGGCTAAATATTTACTGTTGAAGTTTCTTCACCGTAGTAATCTGCAACTGAAATGGTTAAATATTTTGTGCTCTGAAACAAGAACAATAACAACAACAAATCTGGTTATATCAAATGTGCTGACTCATTTAAAATGCTTTTTACATGAGTCCAAATATAAAGAAACTAAGTCGATTTTCTACAACATCAAGGCCAGTCACATAAGAACTATGCATGTAATTTATAAGGTGTCTCCACCATTTGCATGTGCACTGGGATGAAGATTGAAAACCGTGCTGTGCCACTATATCAGGACAGACCAAGCTACCTTTTGCTGCTATGTCATTACTTTCTTTTTTTTTTTTTTTTTTTAGTTTTTCATCCTGATGATCACTTCATTCTAAGACTGAGAGTTCAATGTTTTTCAAACAGTCTAGGTGTGCCCCAAAGTATTGAAATAATTATTTGTACTCATCTTTCAGACTTTCCTCATAATCCATGTCATCAATGATCAGCTGGGAATTTCATTAAGTGACAATGTCGGCCTGTGTTGGAGTGTTATTTATTTAACTGATGCCTGTAGTCCTTTTGATGTGGTTGTTGGTTATTTTATGATCTTCTGGGCGAATTGTTTACATGCTCTTGGAGTAGTTTGTAGGCCAGATTCACCTGGGAAGTTTCACCTGTTCCAGCTGTAGATGATGGATCCAGCTGTGGTTTGCTGAAGTCCCAAAGCCTTAGAAGTTGCTTTTAATCTCTTTGAGACTGGTGGATGTAATAGACTTTATTTCTTATTTATCTTAAATTTATTTTAGTTCAAGCTTTTACATGTTGCTTTCTGAAAACTTTAGTCAACTTTATGTTTACATACATGTGTTATTTAAACAATTTCTTTATTTTACAAGCTTCTCAATGATCATGTTTGGGTATGTATTTTGAAACAAAATCTATTAAATGTGATTCATCACAAGTCTTGATTTGACAACAGTAGCAATTACAACCTATTTTCACACAGGTGCAGGTTGGTTTGGATGGCATTTTCTATTCAGTAATTGAAAACATGACTTGAAAACTTTGTTTTGATTTTGTCAGGTCAAGTTCTTTGTATGTTATGAATGTGACAGCCAAAGATTAAGGCTACTTAGTCATAAACAGTAAGGTACGAAGAAAGAAAAACAGAATGTCAGACAACACCATTGGAAAAGCCTTTTAATGGAGTTTCCAGGATGTTGGGATCTTGATTAAATTATAGTATAAACTATTGTACAAGACCAAATGAAGTGCTCAGATATGCAGCTGGTTCCGAATGTCCAAATATGAAAAGAAAACCCATCATCTGACTGCAGACTTGTTTTTTTTTTATTTTTATAAAGGTTAAATAAGTTCAGAAGAGAACATTGGTACCCTAATAATATAAAACACCACTTTCTCCAGCTAAGATAAAACTTTGTGTGTCCAGGGCCTCAGTTATTTTACACAACTGAGTGTAAGTGTTTCTGGATTTGTGTTTTAGATTGTTATCAAGGCAACAGTTAGTTTTTAGTATGAGTTTGTACCAAAGTCATGAGACTCCATGATATGATCCTGGCATCTTGTCATAAATTTAGGGTTTTATTTCACCCTCATATTATTTTACACCCCCACCCAAAGTAGCTTTATGGTTGGTCCATTTTAATATGTGTAAAACTTTTAAACTGGGTAAAGAACTCAGCTTTTTACCCTGATTTTACTCCTTTTAAGAAGTTCCTGCTCTTTTCGACACTCTGCCTTCGGCACATGATCACAACAGTACTTTTCCATTATGCCGTTTACAACTATCCTTGGGAGAATTGAACAGATAAGTAGTTCGTATGATAAGCTCAGCAGACTTGCCGTTCCACTAGGTGTTCAGTTGTTGCTGCTCGCCTGGAGGAGTTGTGGGAGAAAAGCACTGGGGTGAAAGGGTGCTTTGTGAGGGAAAAGATTGGCTGGGGACTACAGTTTCAGGGAGGAGCTTTGGGGAGTTGGGATGTGCTTTGTGGGAGCAACCATTACTCACCCTCAAATGGCTGCCATGAGAGATTCAAGGATTTCTCAGACATGCATGATAGAATACGCCGGAGATGTTTTAATGAGAGAATAATATAACAATATAGCATGAAGCAGCCATGTTTACATATACCAACCCCGCTGCTTCTTTAATAATCAGCAAATAACACAGATTTGTAAAAATGTTTCAGTCCAATAACACACACATGAAAAATCTGAAATAACATATTCCTTCTGTCAGTGTTGCTATTCTCTGATTAGGTTAGTAAGTCTCTCCTAAAATGTTAATTAGGCATGAGTTTGTGCATGCATGGATAGGCTGGTGTCCTGTCCAGAATGTACCCTGAATCTCGCCTAATGCAGTGAATGGGGAAAATGGATAGATGGATGTTACATAAAAGCATTTCTTATTCATTTTTGTACCCCCAATAAATTTGGTTCAATAACACTAGAACTTATCAAATTTATGAATCTTGGTGGTGGTGGGTCTACAAAGCTACATGAAGCTCCTGAGCCTTCGGTTATAGGTTAAAGTCTGCAATATTTGACCAATTCTTAAAAAAAAAAATACCCTTCAGTTTCTACATTTTAGAAACTTATGAAGGAAAATAACTACTTCTACTTTTTAAGATCTTCAGTCAAGTAAGGATTTTACATAAAAGGAAAAAAAAAACCTTTAGTGGTGTATTTTGTATTTAGATATTGCAGACACTGAATGCTGAAAATAGAAAGATTTATGCAGTTAAGCATTCAAGCAGGAAGAAAGATTACTAATGGACAAATCATGTTGCTGTTTTGAATACAAGTGCATTTGGCTCTCATTCCTCTTACTAATGCATCTAATATGTCATAATGAATTTCTTGGAAGAAAGTTGGATCTGGAGAGCTAGACATGGTAAAGGGATTTGACGTCTGAGAATAAAATGCATGAGGCAGATGGTACAAAAATTCCAAGGTGACAGCAAAAAATGCAGTCCAAGATAAAATACTTGAAAAAAAAGTATTCCTCTGATCCAGCAAGGCTAAATGTAGGCTCATTAAAAATCTAGAGATTGCAGTGGGGCATAAGGGGTGTGATGATGTACACTGGGGAATGGGATAGAAGGGCAAGATGGACAGGGAAAAGATTTAAGAGGAAGTAAGAATGAGAAGAGGTAGTAAGGAGTGTTATAAGAAATAAAAAGCTAAATCACAGAGGAAGCACTACAGGGCATTCTCCTTTGTGCCACAATGCCGAGGGCTGCAACCTGCCTTCATCTCATAACAGCCACTAGCTTACCCTATCTTTTTCTACTCTCTGAATGTTCTCACCCAGAATTCAATAGTCTGCACCTTTTCAGCCAACAGAAATAACTGAATCCCTCATTGTGTTTAACTTCCATTTAATCTTTAATTAAAAACTGAAGCGCAGGAGTGATAGGGTTTGCTTAAGATGCAAAGGAAAGACAGGGAACTAATGAAACATCAAATCAAAAGATTAATTTCTTACATGCCAAATTTCAATCAATTAACGTTGAAAAAAAAGGAGAGAGAAACTGACAATGTAGTTATAGGTTTGCAAAGCAAGCAGTTCAGGTTGGTTTACGAAACAGGAACAAAACAGGACATTTAGAAAGATTATTGGCCTTTTCAATCTCAAAGCAGTAGTTTTACGATTTGTTTTGCTATGAATCTTTAACCATAACTGCATTTCTTGTTGCAGCAGAAACAACTGAGCTCAGAGGTTAATCATAATTAGCTTCAGTATCTGGTTCTTGCATGTTGGAAAATTCAGTGGTGAAGGAACAGAAACAATAACCTGAAATGTGCGTGGTGTGTTTTTAAAAAATACCACAACATTGCAGACCTTAATAAGAAGAACGATACACAATAGCACCCAGAACAATAAGCCCACTGTACCAAACAGTGGGCTTATAGAAAATAATATATTCCTCTGTTTTTCCTAATGCTTTGGATGTTAATTGATAACTGGATCATCAGGATGGGGGTTGCTCTCCATCATGTTTTTCCTTTACTTCCCAGTCCATTGTAGAGCCTTTACATGAAACAAAACAAGACATAGAAGATTCAAGGCTTCTGCTACATACTTGACTCATGTTCTGTTTGGTGCATGTTGTTGCACTCTCCAATGAGTGGGTCAGTAGCACCTTAAAGGGAAATATTACCATCAATCAGTGTTCTTTCTGCAGACATGGGCGTACTACTTCAGCCTTTGTTCATTGATTTGTAGCCAAATGTGTGGTTGTTGGTCTTATTGTCTTTGAATGGTGTTACTGGTGATTCAGTCTTGTTGAGAGACTTCAACAAATTGCTGGATGTCATAGACTGTAGGTATTCACACATTTTTCAGCATAAAACTGACCGTTAGTAGGTTCAAATGTAAAGGGTGCAAAGGAATTTGAAGCTATTGACAATGAATACTTTGCTATTCCCTAAGTTGTATGTCAAATATTTTAGATATGCTGTGTGAAAAATTCTACCAGAAGTTACAATCTATAGAAAAAATTGCGATAAGTGAGTCTTCAAATACTGATTCTGTACTTCATTTAATTTTGTTCTCAAAAAGAAACCTTTCCATATTTACATACTTAACCCTTGTTTATTCTGTTATTATTGATAGTTTATACAGGTCTGTATAATATAGAGCACTATATCTTCTATGTCCAAGTAGTCTTGATGCCTCTAAGAACAAACAAGAGTGACTGGATACAATAATCCAAATAAATGCTGGGCAGATTTAAATATCGGAATATTTCTTGATTATTTCAAGAACAGCACAACTGAGTAGAAGGTGTAAAATTATTCTAGTTAGATGCAGCCTGAATTTTTCAGGTTTCTGTCGGCTTGTTTGTGGAATATTTGCAAGCATTTCAGCGAGAACCGACAGGCAAGGTGAAATTAGCAGTACGAAGAGGAAAGTAAAACAGACAGAAACAACGACTTGAGAGGAATGCGAGCAAAAGACGAGAAAAAGCCTTGAAGGAGAGAGCAGCTGTTCAGTAGATAAGCCACGGGGCAGAATTCAAAATCCATGACAAGGGAAACCTCTGAGGCTTGAGTGCATTCACTGGCACACAAACATCTGAAGAGAAAGATGATCCCAATGGATAATATATACATGCATGTGTGCAGACACATGTTCATCTGTCATTCTGGGTAGATGAGTGCAATGCAGGTTGGTACTATAAAGCAGTAAACACACACACATACATGCACATGTACACGCACACAGTTACTTTTACTACACATATATTTGGAGAAATATAGATATGTTTATATGCAGTCTAGAAAATTGAATATTATTGAAAAGCTCCTTTGTTTCACTCAGTAAAACACAGACTAGTTTCACAAAAAACGAATGTTTTTAAGCTATGGTGAATTTTTGTTTACAGGTAAGGACAATACAACATTTAAGATTAGAAGATTAAATCACGTAAATATAAAAATGATTTCAGAAATGTGAGGTTAATGGAAATATATTTATTATCTTCCTTTTTTTTTTTTCAAAGGTGCTTTTATTCTGGCAAACAAGCCTCATTGGAGCACATATTCTAACTTACTGAATGTGAATGTATGTAAGCGCCTAAACATTGCCATGTCATATCATATCAATTAGAAGATAATTACTTAGTATTAATAAATAATTAATAATTTAAGCTAAATTTGATCAATTATATTTCATGTGTGCATGTTAGAGGTTTATTTTGACATCTTGGTCTGATAGCACTTTAAGATACATCTTTAGAACCTTACACATTAAATCAGTCTAACATAATGTCTTCAATCAGGTTAAATCTTAAAATTTGTTACCTTTTTGAGAAAGTGTATTTTGAAATTGTCTTTTCTCTATCTATATAGGACTACATTATAAGTCTGAAACTTGCTTGGTAAATAATTAACATAATTGATCAGTTTTGGTTTTGGAAATGGGTGTAATGGGTTTTGTCCAGGATAGCGTGATTTGTGCAACACCCAAGGCAAAAAAAAGAAATTAGTCAGATCTTCCCTAGATTTTGTATGTCCATGTCCAGTCACCTGCCGCATTTATATACACATATATGAATGTTCCAGCCCCACTATCTTGCAAATATCCAACAGATTGGAAGCAGACACATTCATTACATCAGTCATAGGGCAAGTTAATTCAACAGTCATATTAGCAGCAATCCACTCCATTATATAATGCTAAGAGTATTCATGTATCTGCCTTCACATAGAACTGCAGTGTGTTTACCTCTTCTTGGACCTGTCCTTGTTCTCCTAACCATAAGCTACAAATCTCCAGTAAAGCTTGCTTATAAGCATCTGTTTTTTTTTGTTTTTTTCAGAATCCAACTAACTTCTATTTTTAGTTTCTTGTGTAAATAAATGCTTTAAACCTTCTCCCTGTCTCAGTGTCGTGACTGCCCGCTGTAGTCTTTGTCTGGCATTATGACAAAGACTAACATAATGAAAGACAAACATTTTGCTTTAAATCAGTGATTACTCATTCAGTCACAGAGAAACTGTTTTGTTACCAAAATATCCCAACAAAAGATACACTAGATCCAAAACACCAATGTTTTCCATGGTATCACTTGTGAAAACAATTCTGATGCATCTAATCACTGCAGTGCACCGACTGTATATTATTTATGTCTAAAATCTAGGATGTGACTGCTTTGATACAAAAATTGTGCAAAGTGAAATATGTCATAAATGAAGGGACAAAGATGAAAATTGAGAACGTCTTGGCTTTTCACACTGTCCTGCAATGCCCCTCTCACTTCCACTAAAATAAACCAGTTTCCAGCTTGTCATCAATATTTACATCACTGTGATGTGGAGAGCTTTATATTACTGTGTATATTCTATTCTGTTCTATTCTATTATATTCTATTCTATTCTATTCTATTATATTATATTATATTATATTACTGTGTATATATATTATATATATTATTACCTATCGTAATGAAAATGAAACACATTTCCACATTCCCTGAAGGATGAGAGTAGTGATAACTTGACACAAATCTATCCTGATTGCCTGTTTTGATGTCAGTACTATGACGATTTCAGACATCGTAATGTAAAATCTTTTGGTGATTATTGATTAGATTGTTCCCTGGAGTAGAGATACTTTTATTTTTCCCTGATGATGCTTTCAAGGTTGTCATTTGGCCTCTTTTACATTTTGCTCTCTTTGGATTACTATTTTTAGTAAATGGAATGCATGTTCTGGCAAGTGAAGGATGCCATGAGCTCACCGAAATACGTTAAATTGTAACAACCATTGCTTAATACTGGAACGAAAACAAAGACATTTATGTGTTAGTGCCAGTAGTGGCCGGCAGCTCAAACATTCATACCACATTCAGGACGGATTGTAAGATAATGTTTGAACATATACACAATTGAAAGAAGAAAATCCGTATGCAAGCAAAATGGAACCACTGTGATTAAGATAAGCTAATTTGGATGTTTGGAAAAGCAAACAAGAGTGAGACTAAAAAGTCAAGATGTTAAAAGGCTCAACCATAAACCTATCTACTATCAAACACAAATGCCTCCTGCTTGCAACGCTGGGCTTATATCCTGTTAGGCGCTGGGCGTAGTTTAATCTACTCCTGAGAGGTTTTATCACAACGCTGCAGTTGCTGTAGAAGAAAGGTAACGTTTGATTGCATAGAGAGAAAACCGTCTTATCAGCTATGATAATCCCTTTGATTCAAGTTGGATTAGTTGTCAGAGTTTCAGTGACAGCACAGTGAGAGTGTTTTCAACCAACCAAATCTGCAATTACATCAGAGGTGCTTAAATTATTTTTATGTCTGTGATCATTTTTGCTTTATGACATTAGTAGGGTCCATTAGAAGGGTTCAAGTTTTTAAACTGCTGAAATCATTGCTAGATATAATGAGTTGTGTATTTACTGTCAAGGAATATAAACGTCGAACTACAACCCCAATTCCAAGGAAGGTAGGACATTGTGTAAAACAAGCACAACTCCTTTTCAATTTATATTCAATTTAATATACTACAATGACAACATATGAAATGTTCAAGTAGAAAACTTTATTGTAGTTTTGTAAATATTCACTCATTTGGAATTTTATGCCTGCAGTACTTCCAAAAACGTTGAGACATTGGCAACAAAAGGCTGGGAAAGCTGAGGAATGCTAAAAAAAAAAAAAAAATCATTTGTTTGGAATGTTTCACAGCTAATTGGAAACAGGTGAGTGCCCTGACTGAGAATAAAGAGAGCATCCCTGAATTCACAGTCGTTCACAAGCGAGGATGGGGCAAGGTTCACCACTTTCTGAACAACTGCATGAACAAATAGTCCAGCAGTTTAGGAACAATGTTTCTCTTTGTACATTTCCAAGTTATTTATGAACGTTATCATCTACAGTCCATAATATCAACCAAAGATTCAGGGAATCTGGAGAAATCTCAGCAAGTCAGCGGGAAGGCCAAAGACCAACATCGAATGCCTGTAATCTTTGATCCCTCAGATGAACATCAGGTCTGAACATTCGCTTTCCAGCTGGAGTGAAGTAGTCATTGAAATCTGACGTGCCACAGCAGGGATACGTCTCAAATCTAGGTTGTGAGGAGGTGGGGTGGGTACTGCTGCCTTGAGGAATTCAACTGTCTTAGAGAGCTGACATGAAATTGTTAAGCATAAATGCACTGATTCCCATTTCTAATTCCAAGAGACACATCCTTGTCAAAGTTAAACATAAAACATATGTGCTTAAAGTGATAATACTTCCTTAACCTTTTTGTTCTACAAAAAGGAACTGCATGTCTTTTGTCCTGGATACTCTATGAGAGATTAATATCCTCTTACAAATAACTAAGGAGTCATCCAAATCTATACAATAATGGGGGAATAATAAATAAGTTTATTTTAAATAATAATAAAACAATAAAAGTGTTCTAAAATAAAACAATCAATAATTAATTTGAGTCTGTGGATCTAACTTTCAAACTTGCTTCTCTCACTTTCTTTACATAGTTCTTGTCCAAACCTACTGAACAGAAACACTGAACACGTTGTGAGAGGGCCGGACGTTGGTCTGTAAATGTAGGTTTTAAGAAGAAACTGGTGAACAAAGCGTCTTAACTGTGTGCTTGTGCATGTGGATATAGAGTTGAATGTGAGTGGGCATTGCATGTGTGTCCACCATTAGCCGGGTAGAGAGTGTCCTTCCTAATCTGCTTTCCCCTAATTAAAAGCCTGTGACTAAAAGGAGCAGCATTGGAGCTGTCTGCCAGGGAAATTAAAAAAAACGAGAGATGATTAGGGGACAGAAGAAAGACGGGAGGTGGCATGAAGCGATGAAGAGGAAAGGATGAAAAGTGCAGAGAATGGGTTGTTGCAGGGTAGAGGAGGGATAAGGAGGTGAGGAATGTTGAGAGATAGCTAGTGAAAGTCACAGCAGAAATAAGTCATAAGAGGCATAGAAAGACAAATTAGAGAACATGAAAAGGGGATAGAGACAGTAACTGGAGGGTAGAGACATGAAGGGACCACAAAAAAGTTAGAGGAAGACAAATAGTGACTAGGCTCTGGTATATGCTCCACATTGGTTTTCAGTGATGTCTGAAACTCTACATCCTTATGGTTTTGTACAGTTTTATTCTGCCCTCCACACACCCAGTCAAACAGAGCAATGTTTGGTGTTCATGAACCTGGACAGTTGCATCATGGATTCACAGCTGCAAAAATGTGCAGCAACTGCATGATGCTATTATGTCAATATGAACCAAAATTTCTCAGCCCAATACAGGAATATTGTAACTAACAAATTGGATAGTGAGTGAATATTTCCACTACTTTCATTTTTGTAATCAAAATATTTTAGATTTCAGAAAAAAAGATATATTCAAAGGGTTTGAGTAATTACCTGTGATAGACAATAGACATATGAGAAACGTTGGCCATGGATGCAGGAGAATCAAATCTCTGTTTTGTTTACAATCATCAGATTACATTCAAGGCTTATTGAAAGAGCTGTGGCTGCTGTGGACTTCCTGGTAAACCAAGAGTGAAATTGTCTCCATTTTTAGACCACTGAAATGTATCAGATTAATACGTCTTCAGTTTCTCAGACTGGAATGGCTTCCATAAAAACTTGTACTTCCAAGTCAATGTTAATCACTGGATTTGAAATGGTGCTTCAAAGCTTAACCTTGAAGCATACTGCTTTGCTCAAGGGCACCTAATTAATTCCACCATTTCGGTTTGTGAGGTGGACTGACCAAACACATAGTGAGAAGGATGCCTATCTACATGCACTAGGCATAAGCTTCAGGGTAGAGGAGACAAATGCCAGATCATTCAAGCACACGCATGCTGTGGACACATACTAAGCAGAGAGTGAGTGGGAGATATGGTAAAAGACAGATTATGAGCATGTCTGCTATACCGCACTGCAATGTAATCCACTAATGAATACCGTAAGCCTCTCTTTATAGAAGGATGGTATTGTAAAATTACAGTAACAGTAACTGATGTGCATTAACATGATTGTGCTATTTTTTATATTAATATTTCCCTTGGATTCTGTTGCTCAGTCATATTTTAAGTCTGGTAAAAAAAAAAAAAAAAAATAGTGCACTTAGTTGTCTCTATAGTGTGTGCATTTATATGAGGTGTGATACTTTTTGTGCCCTCCACCGATCTTTATGTGCATGTGCAATTCCCTCCCCGAGTTCATATGCCTTTGAAGCTCAGCAGAGTGGTTTAATAGCCTTTAATTTTAATTAATTTCTTCTCTCTATTAATAACCTATATAATTCCCTAAGTGATTCCAACTTTTAGGTGCTGCATTAGTCATTAGCCAATTGCAGGCTAAGGGGAAGTCTTTGTGCTGAATAAGCTGGAAACAGCAAGTTGGCAAGTTCATCCCATAAAGAAGAAATAAGTCTTGAAATTAAATGTGACTGTAAGTTAAAAAAAAAGGAAAAAAAAAACTAAGGAAGAGTCACATATTTGAAGCCCCTAGGCACTGGCTGTGACTTAGTGACAAAAAAAAAGCTGATATTTACAAAAATCACATGAGCTGAAGCCAGTATTATCCAACAATAAGAAAGCTGGTTTGCAAGCCTTGATTCAAAAAAAAAAAAAAAAAAAATCATGAATTCCACAGTCTACCTGTAGCAGCAAGTTACAGAAGCTTTAGCAAGGTGCCACTCTGGAGCACAGATTGAACAACGTTGTTTGGTATATGTGCGGAAAAAAAAGAAAAAGCAAAATATTTTGGTACGATTCTGGGAACATATGCTGTTATTTAAATGTACAATAAAGGTGGTTAAATGTAATTTAGTTTAGAGAAGCTAATAATAATAGATGCTGAAATACATTGCCTTAAAAATAAATTGCTAGGAGAGAGAAAAAAAAGAATATCACTTCCATTATGTGGCTTTGGGTGAGATAATAAGTCAGGCTCAAAAGATCACTTACAATCAAGAGAACAAGGTATTTTGTGATTTTAATAAGTTTTGGGAGAGCAAGAAGAAAAAGATGACCCTCCAAGTCACTTAGTGCAGTTCCTCTGGAGAATCCCCATAATATAATAATAATAATAATAATAATAATAATAATAATAATAATAATAATAATAATAATAATAAATGAATGGCAGAATTGAGTTTATTTGTGACTTTAAATGTTTTGTAAAAATAAATAAATAACTTCTGACCGCCTGTGCCAACATCTGTTATTGTAACACACCCCCACAAACACACATTCACGCGCACGCGCTGGTGAATGGGGAGCGCGCGCGCCGCTCTGTTGGCAAACTTTGACGCGCCCTGACTTTCACAGTGTAGCAGATGCGTTAGATAGAAACTATTTGTCAGCGACTGACTTGAGTTTTTTTTTTTTTGTTTGTTTGTTTGTTTGTTTTTTTATTTCCACGGTGATAAGACGTCCGACGCCTCTGGTCTCATTGTCTGACCGTGAGCGGAGCTATATTATCCTCCACCTGCTCTTCCTTGTTTCGGAGTTTGCCCTCGGTTTCAACAGGAGCCTAAAGTTTCACTGCAACTTTCCTCCACACTTTGCCTCTTTGGCACAAGCCGAGACGCTGCGTCCGCACCTCATGAGCTCCTGGAAGGCAGCGCTTGTATTTCCTTCATCTAAAGAGTGAACATATTGGCAGACACAAGAGCTGTTGAAAGGAAAGCGGTCAAAGCGTGTTCTTGCTCGCTGGGAATTATAAGTTAGTCGTTTATTTGGAAGGTGAAGAGGACAGTTTGCTGAAGAGGGCAAAAGTTTAACAGCGCCATGAATGGAGCGATGGTTTTCCAGATGTGGATCATTTTATTGTTGGCCACTTTAAGCAAAGTCGGGAGGGCTCAGGTCGCCAATGCCAAAGTGTTGAGGGGAAACAGCAGGAGAGACGGTAAGATGCCTGCTTTTTCCTCCTCCACTATATAAGGGGGGGAAAAAAGTGAGTTTTGTAACAAATAAATGAGACAGCTTGTAAATGTTCAATGAACAGAGGAGAAATGAGCAACGGAAATAACTAAATAAATGTTTAACTATCCCAACGAGCATCAACCAGTGGAGAAAGCAGAGAAAGAGAGAGAGAAAAAAAATAGCATTTTGTGGCAGACTGTCATCAGGGTGCTTAGATCCTGTCATTGGCTCTACAACTTCCCTAATCCAATTGCATACTCTCTGGAAGTGTGCCACACTTACTTTTTACTTACCCTTGAGGCTGAAGTCATACTGCAGTGCCTATGATTGTACACCTTCACTCAACCGCAGGGTTGCTTTTAGCTGGAAAACTTGAAAATATGTGAGTGCATTACATTCTGTCCAGCAAAGCTGCTCTTTCAGGACTGCATTATCTGAAATCATTTTGTGTCTTTGTTGATGATGAGCAACGCATGATGCATAATCATAAGGGACTTGAACTTTAAATGTGAATGTATTAAATCCAAAATCCAGTGTCTTGAGAAAGCATCGATGCTGGTTGAACATTGTCAAAAACTTCAATGTGTTTTATTAGGATGTTGTGATAAACCTGCACAGAGAAATAAGTCACTGTGAAGTTCAAGAAAAATATTGCAGGGCTCTAAACATTTTTTTTTTCTTGAATGAATATCTGAAAACTGAATGCAGCGCAATCAAAAGCCTGTTTGTATCAAAAAATTACTAAAGCGAGTCCATAAGTCTATATACTGTAAGCACAGCTGTTTCATAAAATCCTCACAGATCTGCTAGCGAGCATTAGCGAACAAATATTTGGATTTTGAATATCCGTTAGCACCGCTCAACACATCATCAGGAAATGAAAAGAGTATGGAACAATTTCAAACTTACAAAGTTGACTCAACAAAGATAAGGTGGTTTAATAATAATGCCTGCCACACATTTCAGATTTTTAATTGTAAAATGTTTGGACAGCTTTTGATATTTGCTTTCTGTTTCGCAGCTATGTGGTTTATGACATAAAATTCTAATAAAACACATTACAGTTTGTAAAGCAACACATTTGACACAAACAGAAAATCTTAAAGTAGGACCGATGCTTTCAGATGGAAAACATGAAAATATGTGAGCGCTTTACCACATCAGACTATATTGGGTTCACTTGAGATCCATTTTAATTCTGTATGTACCTGTTAAAAATATAAACACTTACATTTATACATGCTACTTGTTGCAGTATCGAGAAAATATTAGTTTGAATGATAGCAAGTGCGCTGTGTCAAATGTTCTCTTTCTGCTTGTCAAATGATTGTGCGTAAACTGAATTATCTCACACAAACAGTCACAGCTGTCCTAGAGTGGCACTCTGAGAAAAAGCTGGCAGGACAGAAAAAGTATCTGAACACAAAAAGTTAAAGTTTTAAGATGATATCAGATGAACCAGCGGCTGACAGCTCGAGTTCCCAGTTTCAGAAAAAAATTGTATAGAAAAGGACAAGAATGTATCATAAAGCTAGAAGATCTCTAGGATACATTATTAACATAATAATTTGCTTTTAAAGTAGTTATTTGTTATAACTGTTTCTATCCAAAGCTGATGAAAGGAGTTTTAACTTATTCTCAAAACAGGCATTACACAGTTAATATGATTAAAAAAAAAAATACATATATTGTCAAGGCTGTTTCAGTGTAAGAAACTGTGACCTTTAAAATTTATTGAGAAACATCCAAGTCCTAACTCAAGACAAATATGTAGGTCATAATATGAGCTATGGTCTGTGCATACAACAGCTCAAAGTGATTTGATATTGCAATAAACTTCATTTATATGTTAGACGTTTTATTACCTTTCATATGCATTGCTATTAGTCCCATCACACTATTGTGTATCTCCTTAGTGTTTCAGTTTTGTTGGAAAGATGTGCAGCCTTTGGTAAATAAGTATGTGACACTACAGGACACACAGCTTGTTGTGCTACTAAGCCAGACTACCACCAGTTGTACTTGACATGTTGGAATGTTCAGTATGTGGCATTGCGACAGCATTTGCATAATTGCATTTGCTTTTGAAATGTTTCAGCAAATATCTATTTCTAATAATATTATTATAACAACTAAACTCATCCTATGCTATGCAATCACTTTTGCTGGCAAAGTTCACTCACCTGGACATGGTAAATGTTTGGAGTGGCTTTGACACCTGGGTTGTGTGACCGACTTTCCGACTTATTTAGCTAATAATTATTTGACTGTGGACAATCAAAGACTTTGCACACATTGCTAAACATTCATCAAGTTTAGAACAGAATAAAAAAAAAGAAGGTGACATGACAGCAAAAGTAACCTTCTGTCCTGAATATTGTAAAAAATTTTTCCAATAAATCCAACACTTGGAGTTCATCTTATAACTGATGGGCTGCCGGTTTGAGCCCCGACTTACAAGTTGTGTTCGTGGGCAAGACACTTTCTCTGCTTTGCCTGCTGGTGTCGGTCAGAAGGCCCAGTGGTGCCGTTGCATTGCTGCCTCGCTTCTGTCAGACTGCCCCAGGGCAGCTGTGGGCAGCTTACAATATGTAGTGTGTGAAGTGTAGTGTGAAGTGGTCTGGGGTCCTGATAAAGCGCTACACAACTATTGGCCATTTACCTTTTACTATATGCCTACTTTGTACCAAATGTCATTGACATGACAAATGTCAAAGTTATTTTCTCCAAATGTTAATTTCTTCATGCTGAAGCCCAAGTCACACACGTTTTTAGGTGAAGTAATTTTCCTATTTTTAAGATTATGAAGTAAGATTAAAAGGAAAACTAGTTTACATACACAAATAGAGACCTGAGTGAATTTATTCCTTCATATCTTTGTTCAGCTCTAACTATGCCAAATGACTGCGCTATACATTAAGGCTGATTGGTGCTACAGAATGTTGTTTGAGCTGTTATGCCTTCAGAAAATATTAACAAAATCGTCTTTTAGCACATGACCAAGCAAAAAATTGTTTCAATTAATTGTTAGTGTTCTGCTATATTCTGTTTGCTCATGCAAAACTCACAGTAAAGCAGTGCCATCCTAAGCTGAATGTGGACACAACAATACTTCACTGCTAAAAGCTAGTGGTGTACCTTTGATGACCTCTGTAAACTTGCATTATCTTCAGAATAGTAGCTCTAAAGCAGCCCCACTTTCATTAAAAGTAAAGCATGTGAGGGCTATTAAGTCTAGTAAGATGTTTGTCTTGAGATTTTAAATGCCTAACAATTTCAGCAAAAGAAAAATGAACAGTCCAGTGAAGTGTTCTTCAGATTTCTATCAGTTTTAATTTTACTACATGTGATTTAAGGTAGTTTTTTTTACTCAGCTGAACTGCTTTGCTACAAGTGGGCAATGCATATGCAAATCATCTCAAATTTTAAAGTCAACACAATCATAAAATATTTTTATGCCACAGAGTGTAAAGGTCAAATACCACTGAATAAAGCAGCACAGTTCTCATTTGCTCTGACAGTTTTTGTAGATGGGATTCTAGCTTTATTTTAATATGTCACTTGGTAAGAAGTGACATATTATTTGAGAGCTGTGTAGTGCAAATCCTTGCAAAGGTGTCAAAGTTTTTCAATGCTTGGTCAGATGCAGAATTTGAAGCAATTCTGTTCTTAAAGTAGACTGATTGTTTGATTTAAAGGGGGACTGTTATGTAAAATTGACTTGTTTGAGGTTTATTTTATGTTATAATATTATTCCCTCATCAAAAACATACCTGGAATGTTGCTTGGATTATTTGGTGCACGTTTACAAAATCCTTGAATCTCCTGTCGGAGCTATTGGTGCCACATATTTCCATAAATATACTGTCAGTAATAATTGTTAATTGGACAGAAAAGCTTCTTTCTCACAGAACATCCCCACCATATGTGCCCCACCCAGCTCATCCAGACTAGTGGCAACAGTACCTAGCAAACACCCAGTAGAACTGTGTGTCTACTGAACTTATCATATGAAGTACTTCTCAGTCCAACGCTTCAGAGAACGGTTATAAATGGCTTAATATGCATTGTTGTCAAAGTCAGAGAGTCGGAACAAGTAGGCAGTTCTTAAAGAGACAGAGGCCCATTTTCAAAGTGGCAAATTTCTTTTACACACAGAATGCTACAACTGAAGGTAACACAGTTACTTGATTGTGCTGTAAAATGTCCCTATGTGCCTGGAAAGTGCATAATACTGCCTCTTTTTAAGAGCTCTTTAATACGCAACAGTCTGGCTATAATTCAGTCTCCAGAAGCTCTCATAGCCAACATGGATTAATAAGTGTGTGTTTGTTTTCCTCAGCTGATAGGAGGAACTTGAGAGCTTAGTTCCGGTATTTGATTGACTGGTTTTTTCATGTGCATAACCTCATGCTGATAGGGACACCCAGGCATTCACTTGTCCACTGACTGCTGTGAATGAGCCTGTGTGTCCCAGAGCATATTTATTAAAGGAGGTGTTACTTCATAGATATTCTGACAGAAAGTTATACTCCCCTTCAATTAACCCTGCCTCACTAGATTCCCTTATTTCCCTCTTAAGCATTTTTGGCACTTGGGTCATTTTTTTCCCCCCACCTTTTGTAAAATGTCTGTACATCAACAGTCTGGTGACTGTCAAATCAACCCCAAGTCTTTTCCCCACTTTAACATAAACCCAATTTCTAAAATAACTCACGAATAAACACAATGAATGCTGCAAAAAAAAATATAATGCATGCAGTTATAAACTCTTGGGCTATTTTAATATCAGAATTGATGCTCAATTCTGATGTTTTCCTAAAATCCATTTTTTTTTTTGCATGGTTGCTCATATTACGAATGAATTTGACTGCAATCAGTATCCAAAATGACTAACTTTCAAAAAAGAAGAATGTAGATATGCAGAAGTACTAGAGGATTCCACAATCTATGGGTCGATTTCAAAGGTATTCAGCAATGGGAGCCAAGAACATTCTTACAAAATCATAACAAGACAAAGAAAACTAGAGACAGCTCAACTAATAGCAATGGCCTTTTGTGGAGGTTTGGTGGCAACTTCTGTTGAAAAGTCTATCGAGATGCATAGTCAGACCAGGAGTGGCGTGATTGTGATTTGATATTCTTCACTGAAATGGATGTTTTTCATAATTTCATAATGATTTTCAGCCATCGTTTAGCTCCAGGTTAACTGCATATGGTCTGTTCTGATGCAGAATTATTATTTATGTCTCACATTAATAATGTAAAAGTTAGATGAAATGTGATATGCTTGTTCATTTTACATACTATCAGTGTGCATTGGTACACACAATGTGAAAAAAGTCTCTAATTTACCAGAATCTAACCGTATTTATACTGTAAATTAGAGATTTTCTTTCTACAGTGCAGTGCCACATGAGGAAGTGGCAAAATTAGATTTTCTTTTGGGATGAAAATATCGAAATTGGTAGATTCAAACTGCATTGAAAAAGTTGGCTATAGGTTGCAATTAGGGTCGAAACAATTAATCGTGATTAATTGATTGTTGAAATAATAATTAACTAATTTAGTCATCAAATAATTGTTAACTGGCGTATACAGAGACTGAGCAACATAATTTTCTGAGATAACTACCGACTGAACAGAAATAAAGACACAACTGTTCAATAAATACATAGCTATTTTTTCACATACTACAAATGATTAAGTGCACACAAAAGGAATGCTATTTTATTGTATTGTTGGCAATAAAATATTGTTTTTCTTTCAGGAAGTGGATTATTTGCTTACTTTATTTTGTACCTGCCACAAAAGACCCCTTTTCATTGATTTATTATCTCTTTAGAGATCCTGCGGTTTCCCATCTAAAGCAAACTTCTTAGATTAATAAAAATAATTTTAAACCTAAATCTTCTATGAGTATAACTATGTTCCAGAGCATTACGAAATACTTTAAATCAAATTTTAATTTTCACTCTTTAACATTCCCTTTTTTCTTGGTTATTTGGAGAGTTTAACCGTGATTTTACAAACATTGTTTTGTGTTAGTTCATTATTGTTTTTTGTGGTTAACAGTCATGTTACATATTTTCTACAGCTACAAAATGTATTATTTTTTTCTTTTTCTTTCATGTTGATGGTGATAAGGGAAAACAGATAAGGAGCTACTGGCTGGGTGCATTGCGAGCTTCTCTTGGCCCCTTTATACTTTCCCATCATCAGCTTTCCTGATTTATTCACTGAAATATTCCGAAAGGAGAGATGTTTCCAAGTTTCAGATTAAGTTTATTGTCCCAGTGTTTATTACAGTTGGTGCAGCATTGGTTTCCAGATTCATGGCGGAAAGTTTCCACACCAAAGACTTTTGCAAGTTCTTGTGGTCGCCTCTGCCACGTTGTTTAGGATTTGTTTGCTTTGAGTATTTTAATCCTGATCCTGTGGTTACTGCACATAGCTAATCGAATGGACAGTCTGATTTTATTCACCAGCTAAAAAATCAGTGCATACCCAGTCAACATAAATTGGGCCAATTGTTAGGAGAGGACACAAATATGGACCATGCATTACATGTTTGCTTAAACCTTTTCACATTTTGTCACATCATTGCTGTAAGCCTTGTGTATTTGGCATCATGAGGGTTCCACCATAATGTTTCACAGTGAGAATAGCAAATTTTAGATGATGTGCAGTGTTAGTTTTCTGTCTGCTGTAATTGTAAAATAAAAAGTCAAACGTTGATTCCATTTGACAAATTACCACAATTTTGCTATATTTCTTACATGGCTTAGGGCTAAATATATTTTGAGATGTTTTGATGGCTTTATTGTTTTTTTTTTTAGTGTAGACTTTTTTTTCTCGCCACTTTTGCTCAGCAGTGTACAGTTGTAGAAAACAAGACTTTTCAATTCCACGCTGTAGGGTTCATTTACTAAATATGTGACTTTTGCAGAAGTCACCTAAATTTGACTGGATTTTGCTTCGGGGTCTGGGAGCTAAAAAGGACTTATTCCTGCCCAAAATTGAAAACCATGACTCACTTCACATATATGCAACTTTTTGAGATTTTTGGTTGCAACATAACAAGGTGTGGACATTTTCCAAGGAATTAAGACTTTTTCCAAGGTGCTGCATAGGTCAAAGAACAGACACAGATATCAGTCTAGCACTAAATATGACAAATGGATGGCAATACAGATGCTAATGCTCTTCTTTCTAGAGTATAATAGTTAAAAGCGATAGAGGCAGAAGAGGAACGAGAGGTAGCTCTGGAAGCTCTTATGTGAGCAGGAGATGACACTCCTCAAACATCTGTTTCAGCAGCAGTAAATTTTCCAAGAACATTTCTTATGCTGCTTTGTGTTGTAGTACATTGTTGAAGGTCATCTCTGTTCGTGGGAGTTCTCATTTGGCAATCGTTGCATGTATGAAACTATCTTTATATATAGTATTACTAAAATGGAAAATAGTCGCCCAAGACGAAATAAATTACACCAAACCCCATATTATCTCACTATTGTTATGCTGGACACATTTTTAAGATTTTTTTGGTTTATATAGAAAGGCATAAAAAAAACTATGTATGAAATATATTTCTGGGTTTGGTTATCCACCTTCAAGCAGTCATTCAAAAAAGTTTAGAGGGCAAAGTTTGAATAAGACATTTGTGGGCAGTAGGCCTGTCACGATAACAGATTTTACTGAGCGATAAATTGTCTCAAAAATTATTGGGATAAACGATAATATTGTTTGAAGACCTTTTTACAATGATTTAATGGAAATTACATAATAAAACATACGATTTCCTGCCAAAGATAGATTCACTTTACTTTCAAAAGAACACTTACCACTGGGACTGATACACAAAATAAATAAAACAACCAAAACCAAAAATAAAATAGATTCTTAGTCTCCATTAACAATAAATGTATTAAAAAAAAAACCATAAAACCAAAGTGGAAATAAATACTGCATTCAACCAAAAGAGTGCAGATTATGAAATCTGTATACTTTATTGCCCTTCAGTAATCATTAGATTTAAATAGAGAAGAGATCCGACTGCCTGATGCAATAGTTCAAACTACAGGATTTTTTACCCCGAACGACAATCTTAGAACGTTCTTCGTTCTGAGATTGTCACTAGTGTTGTGTGTTACGGTAGATCGTTGTGCCGCTCCGATCTAAATCAAGGATTTGCCCAGACTGGGAGAGTGACGCAGCCTGTTGAATGTGACCGGTAGCCAATCAGAAAGCGCGGATTCTCCTCCTGCTTTCTGAGGGGAAACACGGAGGGAATCCCGAACAGCTGACATGGCGCAACCTGAAGTCCAGCAGATATCGGAAACAACATGAATATTTATTCAACAGTTCGTGCAAAGAAAATATCAATAACTAGGGGAGGAGTTGGAGCGAAATTTCTACCAGAAAACCCGGTAACTTTTCAGCTGTTCTTCGTTAACGTGACATAAATAGTTATAATGATTTTCATTCAGTCAGACTGACGCTAGCTATGTGCATTGCAGGTAGATTGTAGTAAGGAATTGATTAATGCCTGGCTTCAAAATTAGTGAACTGGACTTATTATTTTGTGTCCATTGTTGGACACAACACGGTTTGGATCGAACCGTTATACCGAGGATTTCTGTCGGCTAATGTGTCTCTCAGGTTTTGATAATGGGCCGACAATCCGCGACATAAGATCGTGCAGCGCGCGCTGGGCATTACACTAAGGAAGTAAGGAAGGGAGGAAGTGGAGAGCACCGGAGTTGAGCCTTTTTTCATTCAGTGTCATCAACAGTCAGAGAAAAAGGGAGGAAGAAACGATATAGCCGATAATTAAAATGAGGTCGATAGTTTTAATTTATCGTTCGATTAATTGACTTATCGTTTATCGTGACAGGCCTAGTGGGCAGTGATACATTTTTTCTCTTTAAGATCTGATATTTGGAGAGCAGCCTATGCACTGTTGATTGTTATAATGTGACAAAATGTTTTAAAAAATCACTTCTTTTGATATCTCTGATATCTGTTCCTAAGAATAGGGAAGACACAAAAACCATGATCTGGAACAAGACTCAAACGAAGCTTGTGATTTACTTATGTTGACTTACGTATTATTGTGTGCACACAAAACCTTTTATTTACTGCTTTGTTTCTTAAAAATATTCATAATGCCAAGCAGGAGTCTTTGATTTACATTCATTTATATTCATTGTTTAATTTTCAGAAGAGTTTTGACACCAACAAAGTGTGAAAAGCTCACATATTCACGAACTATAAAATGTACCATGAAAATACTGGCTCTTTTTATTGGTGATGTGTGTTGTACAGCAGCATTTCTCATAATGAGGCTCTGTGGTAGACGTACAACCGAAGCAATAATAAATGAAGTAGTCCAAGGATTTAGGAACATTTTTGTACCATGTTCCAAACAGGTGCAATTGAAGTGCTACACGGGAAAAGCAGTCATGCTTACAACCGTGGTTAACTTCGCATACAGAAACATGTTTGACATACTGGTTCAAACATTCAATGTCAAGAAGCCATTATTTAGTTAAAGAGGAGCTGAGCTTAACAGAGAATATAACGTCTGTTCTTGGTTGGGCCAGAGCTTCCTCATGTTTTGTTAAAGCGCACTGGCATAGCAGTCTAAATCCTCTTCTTCTAATAACGCCCTTCTTATCTCTCGCCTTCCTCTCTCAGGCCCTTCTTATCATTCTGTGCCTCTCTACATATCACTCAATCTCTCCAGTTCCTTCTCTTTTAATCTTTCTGTCTTATTTCTGACTTTATCTTCTCATCTTTCTGCCTTCTGTTTCAGCTGGTTTTAATCAAAAACTGCAGTTCTGATAGCAAATGTTGCAAAACAGCATTGCTTGTATGCACTTTGGCATCAGACAAAACTGTTACATAAGCAAGTTTAACGCATTAAAGTCAAATGCAGTTTGTAAAACTTTAGACATTTACATAAAGCAGAGATCTATAATGTGATTGAAAGGGCAAAAAAGGCATATCTGCTTTAAAGTTTCACTCATAATGAGACAAAAACCTTACAAAATGTAAACTCAAGTGTAGTGGTGGGGACCCAAAATGTTTATAATGTTTATAGTCAAGTTTATTTGTAAAGGACATTTTCAGCAACGAGGCAGTTCAAATTGCTTTACCTCATAAAAACATCATACAGTCACGGATTATAAAACAGCAAACAAACATTACATTTTGTCAAATACTATAATTAAAATCAAGTAAACACACAATATAACATGATCAATGTTCTACTTACTACTAATCAAAATCAGCTTGAAACAGGTGGGTTCAGCCTGGATTTAGTGTCACCTTTTTAGTGACGCTAAAAAGGTTTTCCCAGAAAAAAATGTAACACTAGTTGATATTTGTTGTAAATGATTACTGGTCAGGAGAGAGCTACATTGATAATTGGTGAGCCTGCATGAACAATAATCAATAGACAATAATCACAAAGTGTTTATTTAGTTGATCTATGTCCTGCTCTTTATAGACTTTTATGTCTAAAGGTAATTAGATTGACTATTAGATATTTTTTCTCCTGAAATGGGTTTTCTTTGAACCTCCTACTTTACCGTGGCCATTTGTTGTGTGTGTCTCTTCTGCAGGCTGCAAAGCAGTGCGATTTTTATAAATATGTGCAGATCACTTTTCCTGGTAATATGTTTTTATCATGGGGAAAAATGCAAAGAGGAGTAATAATGGCAGGCAAACCATCCTGGGTTCTGAAATAGCTTTGACAGTCAAAATAGACCTTTAAGTTGGTGACATTAAATTACTTACCAAACAGGTTGCGTCACTTTCTGGAAAGAAAGTCAGCGGAAACTTAAAAATACCGAAATTAAGCTTGAAGAAACATTGCTAAAGAATACTTAGATTAGAAGAACGGCGAGTCTTTGAAACTAAAATAGAGCAGACTTGCTCACTCAGAACAGTTAAGTGCATTCTTGTTGTTTATTTTTGTTTTAAAAGTAGTGTTTACTTGACGTTATCTCCAATAAATTGCAGCTCTGTGAGAATGTTGTGGGATCCAAAGACTGTTTTCATTTTTATTAACTGGTTTTGACATCTTAATTAAATCATATTTAATATGAGATCCTCTAAATCATAAAAAAAACTGTGTATTCATTTGGCATGAAACAGGAAAATCCAGTCTTCTCTTTTTGGGCAATGGTGTTTGTGAGCTTGTTTACCCAGTCTTGTCATATTAAACAGCAGGATTTAAAGGGGGAAGCACAGTCGCTGAGGTTATTTGGAATTCATGAGTCACATTGAGTCCCGTCCCAGTGTGCTGAACTGCCCACCCACCTCAACTCGCTCACGTCCAAACACAATTGCAGGACCTCCCTTTCGAGGGAATCCCCCAATAAATAGCTGTCATCATGAGATATAAACATCCACAGTCTGCTCGAGCCAAAGTCACCACACCTCTAAATGCTTGGCAGACACTATTGTCATCTCCTGCTAACAAGTATTAGGGTGTTCACCAGTGAGACATTGTGGTGTGGGGAGGGGTAGGAGTTTAAATTCATTTCTTTCTACTACAAAAACAAAAACACAACAATTAGTGTAAATTATGTCTTGCAAAAGGACGCGTATGCTCATCCATAAGGTGATACTCGGATTTTAACGTGAAGTTTGGGCAGCTGATGAACAAACCTAGAAAAAAACCTGAAGGGCAGAGAAGAGAAGGAGGGAAAAGGTGTTTGGAAAAAGATATGCCTAGTTCAAAGTCCGGTCCCTCCACTTTTCTGCTTCGTCAGCTTCCAAAGAGATGGAGAGGACCAACGGCAGGACAAATTGATAGAGTATAAAAGAGGAGATAGACGAAAGCAGGAATGATTGAGGAGTGGAGAGGAGAGATAAGACATTTCTGGAAAGGGAGAGCAGAGCCAAGTATAGTATCAAACATAAGCAGATTATCTGATCTCAACATCTGATCAGAATCGAAGCCAAATGAGATAAAAATACAGAATCATGACTTTTTTTTTATTCGTTCTATGTGCTCAGGGAAGTCAAAATATAATTTAGCTTCTTAATCTCATACCTCCAATATCCATCTTTGGCTTTAACTATTTGACAAATGTCTGAATAGCTGTATTTCCAATAGAAGGCTTTTCATAATCTTCTAGAAATAGAAAATGGTTTTCTGGAGAAAAAAAAAAAAAAAGGCATTCGGGCGACATAAATAAATGCTCCGAAACATCATATCTATATTTTTGTCTACAAATAACTATAATGCTTCCCATTTAAACAATATTATCTGCACTTATGCAGTCCTGTAGCATTATCTATGCTGATAAAATGTCTGTTTTGGGTTTTTTTAGCCTGGAGGCACAGAATTTATAATTTCCAAAGAAAATAGTTTGTTTGCAAAGTTGTGAATTGTGCAGACTCATTTATCTCTTCTAATGTGTATTGTCTTCCTTTGGCAATAATAACTCAATTTACCATCCAATAAAGCACTTCTGAAAATGAGCTGAGTTGGGGACACAGCGGAGGAGAATTAGAAAGCAGGCTAGAGGGTGTTAGAAAGACAGATGTTTAGTTTTTGTGGAGCACAGTAAGCCTTGGCAGCTGAAGCATCTGAGTTTTAGTGGATGTAGTTAAAAAAGGAAAGTATGACAGAGGGAAGCAAGCAGTATTTGCATAAAACAAACATTGTCAAGGGAAGGACGAAGTGAAATGGTTAGAAATTAGAAATGAGTGAGCAAAAGGAGAATTAAGAGAACAAGGAGCCTAAACAAGGACGAGGTCTTGAGTGGGAGATTAGGACAAGCAGCATGCAGCGAAAAAGAAAAGGCAAAGAAAATGACGGGGAAATTCTGCAGCCTGCCTGTATGTGAGTTTCACAGAAAACAGCTGACAAGTGCATGAACAAAAGAGCTGATGAAAGATGGAGACGGGAAAGGGATGAAATGAGACAACAGAAATAGAGCATGATGGATATGAAAGAGACACAGTAGAAGTGTGAAAAAAGCAGTGATGTGGGAGAGAGTGCATGGTATCACAAAAGAGAAACATGAGAACCAGGGCTGTGCTGCATGAGCAGAGACGGCAAGAAAAAATTAACCAGATTGTGATAAGACAAGTACAGAGGGAGAGACGGCTTGAGGAGGGATTCAGAGGTTTCCTGAAACTTAAATAAAACTGATGAATAAGAAATGGAGTGTAACACATGGGAGTAAAGCAGCATGCAGGACGCAGCATGTGCTTTGAAAGGATGTAGATTAAGTGCATAGTGATCTTCTCTAAGTGCTGGCTCTGTCTCAGTCCTTGAAAAACAAAGCTTATGTGGGTAAACAGCAAAGAGATGGAAAACCTGCTGATGTGCTGGTGGGAGTGTGTTAAAGATTCAAAGAGGAGGGAGAGGCTGCTTGTTCATGTGTTTGAGAATGGATTTTGGATGACATTATCCCCCAAACTGTAGAACATAGCAGCTCAAATATCACTCACAATGTAATTGCCACTAAAACGTATATAATGCTGGTGAGAAGTTTAAATATTTTCCTCAGCAGCATCAATTTTTAAGTAATTTGGGGATTTTACTGATGCAGTTGAACATTTTCCTTTTCCATTATGTAGGGACTATATACCAGAAATCTGCTATGAGCAGAAAAACAAGAATTGTGTGCAAGTTGTACATGTAGCTTTAAATATATGCATACACTATCAACAATATTTGTTTGAACATCCCTCAGGAAATTGCAGACTGCTGACATTTCACTGCCTATCAGCAACTTTTGTTCTAGCTAGATATTTAACTCGTCTTCCCATCAGAACTTATACAAATTAATTAGCTTCCCGGTAAAGATTCGGTTTATAAATCTAGTCTTTTGAAGACTAGATTGATGAATAAGTTCAAACTTTTTCCTTTGACTGAACGTTGAATATTTAAAAAAAAAAAATGCTGCCCTGGAGAAAGAAAAAATAATAATTGAAGTTCAAAACTAATTTGGCATTTATTCTCATATTTTCTGTATATGAACTTTTGGTTGGTTATATAGACTGGTACACCAAGCACAGATATCCCCAGTGCCAATATCAGCATCCGCAGTCTACATTTCTAAGGAAGTATTTTTTCAGAGATGCTACATGAATGAGCAGAGATCCCTGAAACACTTCAAAGCTGAATGGGCGCAATAGCACTTGGCACCAATCTGGCGGTTGAAAAAGCATAATAAGAGGTTAAAAACAACAAATATATATAAATATATAGTATAAATATAAAACAATTCAAGCTGCTGATTGTACGCCTATAAGGATCCTTAGGAATTAGAATTGCTTTATGTTTCAGCAGCACAGATGGTTGGCTTGACCTGCAGGTTTGTCCTCTTAGGTTTCAGTCTTTTATGTTTATCTCCCCAATGCAGTGTGTTTATGCATTCAGCTCGAGCTCCCTCTGCGCTTATGGGAGCTGCTACTTAAAAATTGTTCACATCCACAGACAAAGTCTCCAGTTATTGTGAAAAACACCGAATATTGGCTCTGTTTGCATCATATAGTAAATGTGCAGTGGGGGAAAGGATTATCAGCCTCTAGAGTATGGCAGATGTTTTCACTCTGTGAAGTTGTTATTATTATAGCAAACAGTCTTCATAGAGACACATAATGAGGCAGCGACTACCACAGAGGGGGCTCTTGCACGTCTTTTTTGACAGATTTTATCAGCACGATAACGCAGCAACTGTACAATACATATAAACAATGTGTGGCTAGGATCAGACTGAAGACCTGGCTAAAATAGATTCTTTGTCCAAATGACCAGGATGGTTCTAGAAGCTTTGCATTAATAAATGAAATCATCTGTTGAAAACTGGTTTTGTGTTTACCTTCGCTATGTTTCTTTGGCTTTCTTTCGAATTTTACAAATTGGTTCTTTACTGTCACTCTGGCTTTCTCTCAGGGCTCAAAAACATGCATATTAGGTTAATTGGTCCATCTAGCAGATGCCTTTTGGTGTGACTGTGTGTGCATGGCTATTTGCTTTGTCCTTCTATGTTGCCATGTGATGGAATGGCATCCATTTCAGGGTATGCCTCACAATCTGACTGAGGTTAATAGGGTAAACAAAATGGAAAGATTAACTTTCAGAAAAAAGGATTTGTCATTGCATTTGATAAACTGTCTTGGCTCCCACTTGACAGCCATCCAGCAATGCAGGAGGTTGGAGTGTTTTATCAAGAAAAGAGTCAAGCGTTTTAAATGTTTTCACTGCCTCCTAAAACACTAGAGACGCACACCCCTCCCCACTAAAAGAACCTTGAAATGAGCAAAAATTGTGTTTGCAGGACTATGTAATAGTAAGAACATGTCAAGTGTCAAAAGTGACACTACAGAAAGATGAGAGCAGAAGCTGCTTTCACCCCCAGGAGAGGCATCCCAGCTGAAGAAAAGAGATAAACACTGTATGTTTTATACTGCGTGTGTGCGTTGAAAAATGTCTGTGTTTGAGACATCCTCTAGTGCACTGAAAGAGCTACGTCTTTGTTACTCTGACAATGCTGCCCTGACACATTTGAAAAATACTTTTTTTTTTCCCCCTCCTCTGTCAAACACTTTTATCTTTCCTTCTCTAACTGTCAGCGTTTCGTCCCCCTCCTCTCTGATTCTTTATTTGTACATCTCAGCATTTCTTCTGTTGCCCCCAAACCCCCAATCTCTTGAGTTGTCTTCATTAGTTTTCTCTTCTGGTTTCATTTCATAGTCAACTCTTTGTTGAGTCTCAGTTTTTGTTTTTTGTTTTTTTTTTCTTGTTTGGTATCTTGGAAGCACAGAGTGAGGAAGAGTTGGATGCAAACATGGGGAGAAAAGCAGAGAATATGCAGTATGGCGAAGAGAGGATTGGGGATAGGGGACACTGACATGAGAAGAGGCGTTTTTAGAGTGCTATCAGAATAATGAAATGATAGGCAGAAAGCTTGAAGCTGAAAGATAAAAATGGTTAAAAAGAGGAATAATAAAAAACAGCAGAAGGATGAAGTTATGTGCTACTGCAGCGCCTGCAGCAGGATAAGTGATCCCTGCGGTAGATGGAAGGTCAGACACACACTTGACAGTCAGATCGCAGCTTAACCCTGCATCATAACTACACGCATACGGGCAACAATGCACTTGGGCACATGCACCCTGACACAAACGTATACAAATGCACACTCACAGACACATCCAGATGATGCAAGGCAGACGGACTGGGAGCAGGATGGCTGTCAAAACAACAGCATCTGCTCAGCATCACACACAACGCTCCAAGCAAACACACACAAGCATATATCTAGCAAACAGCGCCCAAGCAGTCCTTAGAGGGATCAACTCTGATTTTTGATAAACTAGTGCAAGCCCAGCTGGGGCCTGGCTAACACACTCAAACTCACACACTTTAAAAGTGCAAGGTGCACATAGCTCTAAACATTTCACACTAGTTTTTTTTTGTTTTAAATGTAATTGTTACTGTTATTTTTAAGTGAAGAACTGCAAATATCTGTGTAAGGACACCTTTTATTTCTTGTTTTATTATTTTGTGGTGTTGTGCAGAAATATTTAAGCCCCTTTGCCCTTTTCAGATTTTGCTAAGTTCCTACCAGGCATCAGTGCATTTTATTGGACGTTTATGTGATAGAGCATTTAATCCAAATACTTAATCCAAATATGAGTGCAATTTCCAACATCTAGAGACTGATATTTTTGTCAATCTTTCTTTGCAAAAATAAACTCAAGCTCAGTCAGATTGGCTGGAGAGCATCGATGACCTACATATGTTTTTTAGGTCTAGCCTTGATTTCTCAATTGGATTTAGGCCTAATTGTGAACTGTTTCAATCTGTCACATGGATGTGTTCCTCTAAAACATTTCACTGTACCTCTGGTTGTATGTTTAGTCCCCTTGTCCTGTTGGAAGGTCAACCTCTGTCCACTTAAGTATTTTGCAGACTCCAATGTATTTAACTCAATCACCTCTAGCCAACCCGGTTCATTCACTGTGAGAATTTTGTTTGTGTAAAAAAAATCAAAATGTGCTGTACTCTTTATTATAACTTGAAGGATTAAACAAGTTATGTTATGGTTGTTATGTGACAAAAAAAGTACAAGTAGTTGCAAGTCAATGTATCATTGCAAACACTGGCGCCTCAAAATTTCTGAATAGATCCAGATAAAAGTAGATGGAAAAACAACCCAGTTAAATAACATTACATAATCTCTTAATTGCTTGTCTTCCAGAAGACACACAATCCAGTCAAGTTATTTATACTTTTAGCGATTGTGACCTCATTCAACTTTAAAAAGTTAGCACATTAACATTGCTATTAAGAAGCATTTATCATCAAAGCTACTGTAGATACATCAAAGACTCAAACTAAAAGTTAGTATCACCAAGTTCTCATATTTTCTTTCTTTTTTTTTTTACTACAGTGTTGATGCCATTTTTAAATCTTCTATCTTATCTAGTTTGTCCTAAAATAGATGAATTAGTGCCCTTTATTTCTCTTCAGCAACCATAGAGATACATTTTATTCTCTTTGGACTGCAGTACTTTGTCCTTGAGGCCTGATTTGTCACAAAATGCTTTAAAAATCCACAAAGTCAGTAATCTGACCACAGTGGGGAGACACTGTTAGTCAGCAGGTCCTGTGGTTTGCTCACAGAGGGAGAGGGAGCTGCTTGGTCAGGGAAAGACGAAAACATGACTACAGACACATAACTATTAATGAAAACAGATTGATGTAGTCAAATCATCTGGAGATAATACTTCAAAAAGGCAGAGATCAAAAGTGGCAAAAATTAAGACATGCAATGAAACATTGTCATATTCAAAGCAGTGAGGTTTTGAAAGGAGATAAGAATAAAACCATTTTTTTTAATCAAGAAACTTTTCAGTGACTTTACTGAACTGACCTGATCTCTCTCTGTTGAGTTCCTCACACTTCATGATGCTCTCATGTCATAAAGATAGTTCCAGGTAAGGTAAGCCCTTGTGTTAATGTTGGGTCTAAGCTTCTGAAATGGTCTCTGTTTATTTTCAGTATAAGATAACATTGATTTAAGATCAATAAACACTCTAACGTGATTGTCACCTCATTAGCCAAAAGGATCTAGCTTCAGCTTCCAGTTAATGTCCACTTCTGGCCGGTGTAGCATCGGTGTAGTTTTCCGAGTTTGCTCAGTAAGCAAGGACTTTGTCTTTTGTGGGGTGAAAATTTTACACTGTATTCTTTAAACTGAAATGGGTAATCCTTTAGAAACCACTGCATTTTGTAAAGGCAACATCTGTTTGTCTGCCTTAGTGTAAATCAGGGTTAATTGATTGTCCTCGTCAGCCCTGCTGTTCAGACTACAGTAGCTGTCAACAGGGGCCGAGTGTTTCTCTAACAAGCTGCATGAACATACACACCTTCACAATCTCCTAAGCTCATACACTATTATGTCAACTCCTAATGTGAGGATAGGCTCAGTAAAAATTGAACTACAAATCTTCATAGAAGCACATATTCACACCTACAAAAGGTCGGTGAAATTCAGGTGGCACGATCTTGTCCCAAGTGGTTTCTATGACATTTGCCAGTTTGATAGATGTTGAAGATTTCTGAAGAGAATCCCCCCTGCTTTGATTGATATGTATTTATACCGCAGCCACACTTTAGGCCTAAGTAATAGAACATTTTCAAAAATACTATCTGGATTATTTTGCAAAAACAGTCAGTAACACCTATTAATGTAGAATAATGCAAAGGCAGCAGTCCTCATCAAGCTTAACTGCAAAGACACATTTGTTCACACAGGGAGGACGTAGTCGATGAGCAAAGGCGTTCCACCGTGGGAGGCTGCAAAGGGAGAAGATTCTCTCATCCCTCATCCTTTCCTTCTTTCTGTCTGGCCCTTCCTTCAATCTCAACTCTCTTCCCACTCCCACAGACTTCCCCCTCTTTGCTTTCTTCCTCGCAATGATGGATTTCTGCCCTATCCATCATTCTGTGCTTCCTTTTCTCTCTTTCTCCTCCTATTTTCTGCATGTCTTCTTCTCTTTATCTCGCGATTTGTCTTCCAATTTCTTCTCTTTTTTTATGGTGATGCTTTTATTTTTGCTCATGTCACAACATGCACAGTGGGTATTAAAAAGGTATTCACATTCCTTTTTAATGTAAAGTTTTCACCATAATACATTCTTATAATGCCTTTCCTACATATTTTGTGTCTCTTAATGTGTGAAGTTTGTAACTGACAAAATTATTTAACAAGAAAAAATTAGAAAGACATTCATGTCAGTGTATTGACATGAATGTGAAGTGCTCTGTGAACGTCTCAGGCAATGGAAACTTCACAAGAAGGATTTGAAGGAACCATCATGGCAGGAAAAACCCCTGCATGGGATGCACCATGGATAGATAAATGCAAAAGCCTGCTGGCATTTTAAGTACAGATTCATTGGAGTTTTGCATATCATTCAGAATATCCCTTTAAGCAACTTGTGGTTTTTCTTTTCTTTTTTAAGCAGTTTTGTGTGTAAAACACTGCAGTGCTAGTGTTTTTTTGGGGGGGTTGGTAAATTGTATAGTGTGTAGATTTGCCGTTAAAACTTTGTAGATGATGTTTGAAGTTACTGCCATAATATACAGGATGCTGTTGCTAACTGGTCAACTACAATATATTCTAGTTCAGGGCCTTAAAACAAGCTATAAACCATATTAATTACACATATCAACATAGTCCCTATGCACAGAGATGCATTCTGCCAATTGTGTGTAGAGGAAACAATATTTGTGTGCGCATGTGGGGTGTGTGAGAAGTGAGTGTACCTCTTCTGCATTCATGTGACAAGACTGCCAGTCGTTCAAACGCAGCGTCTCCACTGACCTGTCCTCAGTGCTGACTCAGCCAAGGCTGCTCTTTCCTGCATTATTCAGCAAGCTCAGCCAAGGTGTTAAACAGGAGCGCATCAGAGCAGAGGACGGGTGCCTGCTAAGTGGACTGCCAGCAGATAAGGAGAATGGAGACATGTTAGTTTTGTGCATTGCAAAGGTTGTGGAAAGGTGGACATTTTTAGATTAATTACATTTCAGCTTTGTGTTACAAAAATTCAAATGGATAGCGAATCATATTTTATTATTATCATTATTATTTTTTTTTTATTTTAGTGAACTCAAATCAGGAAAGGTCTAACATGGTATAACAAGAGTATTATAAAGCTGTTAAAAAAAAAGGCCCTTGAAAGTTGACTCCTAACCTACAAATATTTTTGTACTTGTTTTCCTTGCGGTTTTTCCAGTCTTGCAGATCAACAGCACAATTAAAATCACGCCGCCTCTGACCAATTTTGAAAAATTCCAGCAAAGTGGGTGCAGCAAAGAGACAGTGAGAGGCACAGCCAGATTTGGGGATGAGCAGAGGGGATAAGCTGGGCTTTGGTCGTGAAGAAAGATACATTGGTGTTCACTTATCGAATGTATTGCTAAACTTAGTGACTTTTCAAACCCCCCCAACAACTTTTTATCAAAAAACAAAAAGTGCCGAATTTAGCAACTTTTTTCTGTGTTGTTCGAGATTTGTATGACAACCACACTCTGCAGCTGAGCTGCAGCCCCGCTCAATCCTGAGCACGCAGCTAATGCTGCCATAAGCCCCTCCTGCTATATTGGCACCAATAATAAGAGTAGAAGAAACCTATTCCCCTGTGCATACATTGCCAACACTTTAAACATTTTACAAATGTTCAATAAAGCTAGACAATTGATAGCAGCAAAGGAAAATGTTGTGTAAAATCAACATTTTTTTCGCTTTACATCATGTTATAATGTTAATCCCACATCAAAACCATATCTAGACCGTTGCCTTGATTCTTTCAGGCATGACTGAGGAGTCCTTTAATCTCCCTCACACCATTCAGATGTGCAAAATGCCTGGGTGGACACAGTGCCGCCTTCGGAGCTGCGGTTTTCAAGCTTTCATCTCACAAAGCAACTCTCCCCTGCGACGACCTCCCTCAGCTCCTTCAGACTAGCCATCAGCAATTAGCAAAACACTTGGTCAAACTGCGCATCTGCGAAGCTCATTGTATGAGCCACTTTTCAGTGTGATCCTGGTAAAAACATTGTTGGAGGGTGAATAGAGGAGTGATGTAATGACTTCTTGAAGGCAGTTTTAGAAAGAGAGCTTAGCCATTAAATTATGACGTCAAATTTCTTTTAAGTTATATTTTATATGTAACATTTTTATTACAATTGAAGTTAAGATAGTTACTCAACTGTGCTACAAAATGGCACTTTGTGCCTGGAAAAGACTGCCTCTTTCAACCACTGTTATGTTCTGGAGAACATTGCGCTCCCTAATCGAGGACTAATCAAACTTAGTCACAGGTTGTGTTCTAATCAAGGTAAGGAAAAAGAAATCTGACCTACTTATCCCTGAGTAACAGTTTGAGCAAAATGAAGACAGGGCAGTAATACATTAGCAGACTCCTGTAAAACCTGAGCAGGACGAAGTTGGTCCAGCTAACGGACAGGTGTTTCTACCACAGCATATTCTGAAACACAAGCAATTTTTTTTTTTTTTTACAAATGCTGACTTTGTTTTTGGGCATCTTTCTTCATTAAAATGTTGTGCTTAGAGGCTATCTGAAATGATCTAAAAATACACTCTTTTTGATCTTTATAGCCACCCTTTCTAGCAGAGAGCAGTCCATCCCCCTCTTTTCTGCCCATTAGGCTAATTTGCCCTCTCAGAAGGTGTTGAGTCACAGATGTCTAAGAGGCCCTTGTGGAAGTTAAGTGGATGCTAATGCTAATCAACGGGCCCAAAAGCACCATTGAAACCTGCTGGCAAATATGTAGGAACCAGCAAAAAAAATGCTGCAGTGGATAATATTGTAAATGCATTGTGAGTTGCTGATATCTTGAGGTGTTCTGCATTATTTGACAAAAATGAAAATAAGAAATGAAGTTGTACACAAAACACTAGAGACATTGAGCCAAGCATAGATGGTATTTCGAGGATAGACCTGAAACAGTTAATGCCATGCCTTCTTTATGAGTCAACCTTAGACGTGCTCTTTGGTGTAGCCTTCACAGCATTTGAAGCGTTGAGGCCCCTTGGGGCCTGACTTGTTCTTTCCCTTGTCTCTGCTCCTTTCATTTTTCTATGCTACATGCATTTTCATGTTTCTTTTTTCTTCATCTTTGTCCTTCTCTATCTTATTCAATCACCTTCTCCTCTTGTTTTTTTTTTTTTTTTTGTCTGCAGTAGGTGACTGCCCTTCATCTTTGCTCTGTTCTGGTCCTGTTTATTATCCCCAATCTACTTTTTTTGTAATTCTGACTCCGTTTAGGCTAATATTTCCGTCCTGTGACGATGCCTGCTCTGTTATATGTGGGCGTTATACTGAGCAAACGTGGCTCTGGTCATGCTCACGTTTGTTTGTCTAACCTTTCCTGTCGGTGTCACAGGGCATGCCTTTGTTTTGGCTTCAAAGGTATATTCACACTTTCTCACACAAATTCACACACTCAGTTGCTCTTAGACAAAAATCTCTTAAATCTTTGCACAGAAGTATGCGGTCACAGTGAACCCTTTTCGCATGCTGATGCTGTCACACTGAAAACATCCACCCACACAGATGCACACGGATGGTGTTACCCCCTTCATAAGTAGAGACTGCAGAGACTAACACCCCACAGGGTTTCTGACTGAATCAAAATTGTCTTCAGGCAGGGGGGCCTTTAAGGACAACTGTTCAGTTTTAACTTTATTTTGCAAAGACTGAGGAAAAGACAGGTAAATTAAGAAAAGATAACAGTGATAGTACAAAAAGGAAAGTGATTGATGTACAATTATGCAAATCATAAATAAGTGTATTAATTGTAGGAACGATACTCAGGTTGAACGGAATGCACTGTCGTAAGAATAATCAGAAGTGAATGCTTCGTGTGAGATAGCCTGAGAATTACAACAAGTCGTATCAGATTGAGATTTATTCACCAAGTCTGCACCCAGACAATGACTTCAGTTCTACTTTACCCTCATTGAAGACATTTGAAATATAATAAAAATGATTTGTTTTAGTAAATTTGACTTGAGCTCCTATAATTAATGATATTTTTGGGCATTTCCAAACTGAAGTTGGGTCTTCTACTGCAAAACTGCCCTGATGGTTTTTACTCGTCCATAGCAAGGCTGATGTTGGACATGGTGAAGCCTCCCATATTCATATGATTTATATAAAATTCACTTGCAGATTGTTGGGAAACATCCTAGTGCATGTGCCAGTCTCAATCCCAACACTTTTAACATAATTGCAACATTTATAATACACATTTACAACATTTAGCATCTTAGCCTTAAGAATGATATACAAAGTTCACTATAGGCCAATAATCTGAATAAGAAATAAGTGACATATGGCATGCTCTTTTAAAGTATTTAATATTTTAAAGTACTTTGAAATAATGCATGAGGGTCAGAAATGATGTGGTTAGGTTGTTTCTTTGCTTTATCTTTTTAACAATAAAGGTTATCTGAGACCTTCACACATTACCATCAGTTTTTTTTTTTTTTACCTCAGTTGTGTGTATTTGTATTGTGTGAAAGAATTAGTGAAAGGTTAGCACTAGCCAGTTAATTAAGCTAGCTAATTTTCTAATTTCATGAGGCACTTCTAGACTCTTATTTTAAATTGTGCACTATCTTAGGTGATTATCTCGAACAAAAATAAATGTTTTCCAATAATTTAATAAAATGTTGCAGTAGCAAAACACAGTTCTCAATATATTTTCTGTTGGAAATGTAAAACTATGACATGTGAGCAATAGCTTGGACTCTATGGAAGGATGTTAACACTAAATTATTATGTCCCTTGGCACTCACCCATTTGTCAAGAATGACATAAAAGGAAATGGACCATGCAGCACTGCTTTCAATAGAGATTACTTCTAACTCGATCAGGCCTGTATTCTTCTCTCTAAGGCACATGGTCAAATGGGTATTTTTAATAGTTTTAAACAAATGACAGACATTGCTAATGCACTTTTAAAGAATAAATATTTAATGTTGTGTCACTTGGGATTAAGTCACTGTTCCTACTCTTCATCTTAATATGACATCAACCTGTTGCTTTCATCTGTCCTAATTCTTTCTCTGTCTTATTTCTGTCCATCCTCAAAGCTGAGAGATATGAACTTTGTGTAAAGTATGTCACAAATATGCAGCAATTGGCCACATAAAAACATGAGTCTTTAACTTAGATTCTTTTGAGGTTACACACTGCATCTGATCAGATTTATCACAACTGTGAAATATCTTGCACTGTTAGACTGAATGACGACATTTAAACTTAAGTTTATCAGTTCAAATAATAACATTTTATGTGTCTTATGATTCATCACCTAGTTAAACAAATGATTACCAAAGAACCACAAATAAACCACTTTATTTTTCTTGTCATGATTATATAGCAAATACAGCACACAGATGCAGGACAACAGGGACTTTTCACTTTTCTAACAGTAACTTATGCCAACCTGTGTGGCTTATACAGTAAGTTATGCACTGACATAACTTACCTACAATCTGTCAACCACTGTGAAAAGCGTTTTTTTTTTATTTCCTATGATATATTTATCTTTTTTCCCTGCTGTGTTCTTGTGCCCATGAGAGTTTTCTTTGCTGCTTCTCCATCTCTAGGTCTGTCATCTAATGACAACACGATTCAAATGAAAAAAAATTGCACCACAGTGTGTTCTCAAAGGGCTGCGCACTGGATTGTGTTTGTGTGTGCATGCGAGGAAATAACAGGAGGGGAAGGAGCAGGGAGGCGCCTAATCCATGCCGTGTCTCTGATATTGATCATATCATTTACACATGCATAAACAGCTCTTAAATGCAGAAAATGCTGACTAGAAATACTTTTTCCTCCATTGCTTTGTTTTTATTCATCACCCCTATGCTGACCAGCTAGCTCACATTACCCTGTTTATAATGTGTGTCAGTATGTGATTCATGAAAGAAGATGTCTCAGTAGTTATAATCATCTATCATTAATTTAGCCTATTTAATAACTTTATACGTTTGCTAAACTAGCAAGGTGCCATTAGCCTACTGTGCATTGTTCTGGTGTTTCTGTGTGTGTTGTCTCTTGCATGTGTGCTTGCATATTCATAATTATTTTTACTTATGTCTCAAAAATATATGATGTTTTCTCAATACAGCTGAAATGGTCCTACGCACAGACTCTTGCACTCTCACACACAAAATAGATATTGACATTGTTCTATTGCTGTTGTGCAGTTTTTCTTCCAACTTTCAGAATGTCTCAAGTGTTTTAAAAATGTTAAATATGTTAAAAATAGTTATTTATTTAAAACCTTGAAATCATTAAGTGAGATCAAATATTACACAAAAAATATTGCAAATGAATGACCGAAACCAAGATGACAAAAGTAACCCCGAAACATATTGATTCTAAAATGGATCATTCTCGCCGTCCTTATGGAAGAGTGCAGGGCCCTGTCACTCAGGCATAAGGGTTAAGTAAACTATAGGGGAAAAATGCAGTGAAAATGGAGCAGGATGGAGACACTGAAGAACCAAAGGAAAAGTAGTTGCAAGCACATTTGGAGCGATAGTTGATGCTGACCAAAGCTGACACCCCTCGGTATGCAGAGCACACTCCTGAACTGTGTGCATGTCTGTGTGTCTTTTTCTTCCTTTTTACATGCCTCTATGCTCTTCGGAGCGTGACTGAAAAACATGCAAGGAAATTTAAATCTGATTTGTCATGAGAGAGTGGCAAAACAGTGGAGCCCGCATCAGCTCTGATAAGCAGCACAGCGATGCATATAGGCACACACACTTGAGATGCTCCCACACATGCATTGGGCTAACATTTAGCCAGATGGAAAGGGCTTTGGTTATTTCTCATGGGTGGAACTACGCTGAGGGAGGAAGTAAAGACTCTCACATCCTCAGCCAATGCACATTTACAACACGGAGCATATGTAACGCTGAACAGATGCTAATAGGGGTGTAACGATGCTTAAAAGTCACAAGATGAGACAAGACACCATATTCAGTTCAGAAGAACGAGTCGGGACAAGATTTGAAAATAACTTTCAAGAAACGTCTTTGGCCTTTTTTCTGCTTTTTATTGATTTTTGACAAGCTGTCTTTCTTCTTTTCATTTCTTTTTATATTTTCAGACCTTAGCAGTCCTTCAACTATGCATAAACTGCAGAGCAACAGTTACCATCTCCAAGTTGCTATTGATATGATGTGCTGTGATTGTGATGTTGCTCAATGTACCCCAGAAACTTTGCCATTGGTTGTTTTAGCCAACTCAGTGACGCCAATCCTGTGTGACGGAATGGGGCAAAACTATTGTGGAAAGCTTGTGAACACAGGGCACTTTGACACAAATCATATAGTTTGCAAGTCAATTTTCCCAAATAGTAAGGAAATCTATGTGAAAATTGTCAAATGTAACATTGACCTATCATAATATTTCTTGTTGAGGTCAGTTCTATCTCATCAGCAATTTGTGATCATCATGGCTTCGCCTGAGGAAATTGTAACAGAAGATCCCCCAACCACACTGAAATCAGTTGTACGAACATTGAGCATTGCCTCGCTAAAACAACAGATGACTGGGTGTGTAGGCTGTGATTGTGTGATTTTTTTTTTTTACTTTTTTCACTGTTTTTACAGTGAAAAATATGAATGTCATGAAGAATGCAAACATCAAGATTCCATCATTTACCTATGGCGTTATTCACATTTGAAAGAGATGATTTTAAAAGCACTATTGGCTTGTTTTTGGTTCAGAAAAGTTTAGTTTAAGAAGATGAAAGACAGCCTGGATATGTTAGAAGATGAGAGACAGAAGAAATTGGGTTGCCTTGTTTTAGGCATTATCCTGTGGGAGTTTGTTCCTGAGTGGAAATGTATCAACTGTCAGTCAAGAAATAAAAATGTGTTTGGTCTGCACAGAACAGACACTTTTATTAAAAATGGCTGATGTTTAATATTGGGTAAATGTTTGCACCACTGTGACTTCAGCAAGTTCAACTCGAATATCAACTAAATCAGAGACTTGAGAGATTAATTTCCTTTGTTATCAACTCCTTCAATGTGACTTGCTGTACTCCAGCGTGAGAGCTATTTTTCAGCCTCTGATGCACCATGTTGCCGGGTGATTAGAGTGTGATTGGCACTTGGATCAGAAATAGATCTTGAAGCCACGGAGAACATCACACCCTGGCACTGGAGGTGGGAGAGCCAAGTTTAATTAGTGAGAAAATACCCACATAAAACCAACCTGACAAGCCTACATGCAAATCTGCACAAAGTATCATGAACTTTTCTCCTGAAACCTGGCACATCCACTCTTCCGTCTGCCCACCACACATGCAGATTTACCACACAGTCACGCATCATCATTGTCACAGCCACTGAAGTGTCAGATCAGGAGTCTTAAAGTCTAATTGCTGAAGTCAGATAATGCGTGTCGGTACATGTGAAAGAAAAACAAGAGAGAGTTGGTGTGCTTATATGTATTTATGGTGTGAGTCAGACTCTAAGGAATAGAACATCACCAGATTTTCTGCAGCAGCAAACAAACTGACCTTTAGATGTATTTTAAAGATATTAACTTTGTTTAGTTGAAGAACTGTGGTGTGTTCAAGCATGCTTTAATGGAACTGATTTTCAAGTGTTGTTGCTTTACAAGAACTTGAGTACCTGTCTTTTTCGCATTTTATCCTGCTACAAACATAAAATGCACCTTTTTTAAGATTATATGTGGTAGAAAAACACAAAGTGGAGCAGGATTGTGAAGAGGGAGTAAAATAAAACAGGTTTTTAAAGTTTTATTTTATTTATTTATTTTCAAACAGATCATCATCTGTATTTCTTTATGTTGTTATTTAATTTCAACTGGCACACCCTCACAATGAAACATGATGGGGGCAGCATGATGCTATGGGGATGATTTTGTCTTCAGCTTGAAGTGGAAGAGGTTGATTAGAGGTCATGGGAACATGGATGGAGTTAAAGTGTAACTAACACCGCAGTGAAAGCATAACCCCGTCCCTGACAAACTTTGAAACATTCAAGCAAAGGCGGTGAAACCAAGAGACACTGAGGGGCCTGACCGAGTGAGGGGATGAGCACAGGGGGAAGCAGGGCTGTGGTCAGGACGAAAGAAGCACTTTGCATACTTATAAACGTTGTCACTATATTTAGAAACTTTAATAATATACCAACAGGTGATAAATGAAGCTTCTTTTTCCTGTGTTGATAAGGAAAAAGAGACTTATCACACAGAAACGTATAGATGGAACATAAAGATAGAACCCTAAATAGCCTATTTAGACGGTTTATCTGCAAAAAAAAATTGATTTGGAGATTAGTCACACTTTAAAGACTGCAAGGGTGTGAAAGAAAACCTGTTAGAGGAAGCTAAAGTGAAAAGAGACTCCCTTTCAAACAGGACAACTTGAAACGTGCAGCCAGAAGTAGAAAGGAATGGTTTAAATCAAAGTATATTAATATGCTAGAAGGACCTAGTCAAAGCCCAGACGCAAATCCATTTAAAATTTGTGAAAAGAATTAAAAATCCATCTTCAAATATTATTATCTAATGTGACTGAGCTTGAATTTGTCTGCAAGGAAAAATTATGGCGTTACATTCCTGCCAAAAACTCTGAGGAGTGTATTAAGCAATCACAATATTAATTAAGAGGGCACATAGCTCTTATCTTGGCCACATTTATTAACTGAGAGCGCATAGCTCTGGCCAAGTCTAAGCCTGGCTGTCATCGCGTTTGAGCGTAAAATACAGCCAATCAGATCAATCAGAAGAATCACTGCCCCCAGATGACAAATACGGCCACTAAACAGAGAGTGCAATTTTCTGGCAAGAGAGAACAGATGGTTGGAGGGAGCATATTTTATTGCTCGATGATTATGACCAAAATAAATAAGACCATTCCTTATTTTCATTCATAATACGATTAAAAGATGAAGTATTAGAATCTGGAATAATGATGAAAGGCCCAAAACACAAAGACGTACATTAACATTTTTTTTTTATTTTCTCTTATGCAAGTATGTTATTATGATTTTTATTGCAAATAAAACATTATTCCTGCTTTCTTTTACAGAAAGTGTACTTGTGAATTACTTTGGTTGATTATAACCAAGGTAATTCCTTACATCAATAGTTTCATATTAAATGAAAGATTTATTAAATTAGTTGTAATTTGTAACAAGGACTTTTGAAAAAATATTTAAACTTTGTGTGATTACCGATGTAAAGGAATGAAGTATTTTCTGTTGCAATAGTGTTGATACAGGAAGAAGTTTAGTCATGTGAGGAATGAGACATTAAGGCAGAATGTTAACGAGAACTACTGTATGCTTCTCAGGCTTTTAGGCAGGGAAGTGATGCCATATTCCAGTCTTTAAATGTTCGAAGTTGGCAGCAATATAATCAAAAATTTAGGATAAAATGCTCAAGACAACAAAACCACATCAAAATACAAGCAATATCCAATAAACCTTCAAATATTTACAATGTCAAATTGTTGACATTATCTATCTGTCCGTCCATCCGTACGTCAGTCTATCCATCCTCACGGATTCTATTAGACTTTTCTTACTGAATGCATTTTGTTTCTTCCCTGTCATTTATAAAATAACATGATATATTGACGGTGCCAAATCATACCATATGTGGATTTTTCCAAGTAAAAATGAATTACATGCATGAGTAAGCTGAGTAATAGCTTACTTTCTGTTTGACACCAAAGCATTCTTGTCTCCCCCTATTTTTTGAGCTGGTTTTGTACGTCACCTTTTTGAAGCCAACTGTGCTATGATCATGAGAATAAAAAAAATTATCTGGTAGCTTGAAGCAAGTAGTGGTGTGGTTTTACTCTAAACTGGAACTAAATAGTTTTTCATAAAGTATTTTCTAATAAAACCAACAAAGGCAGTATGAAAACCAAATTTGGGAATAAAAAATAATATATACTTTCATTTCTTATTCATCCAAAGGTCAATGATGCGACTTTGTAGCAGCAGCCGAAAGGTGCCGTGTGAATAACTGTGCACAGTTTTTCCTTTTGAACTGTTTGTCTTCTTTTTTATATGCTCATAAATAAATTCATACCGTTGATGGTTAAAGTCTCAAGAAACACAGAGAAACTGCAGGTGCTGTTTTACAAAGACTACTTGTTTACCTTTTATGATGCCCTCTGTAATATCACAATGCTAACTGTGATATTACAGACAATTGCAATTGATGCACCTCACTCTTTTCTTTCTGGTTTGTCACATCACTCTTGAGAAGGCTTTGAGTCCCTGGCCAATGCCGTCTACAACAGGAGAGATCCTCAAGAGAAGTGACTAATATGACAACAGTACTCAGAAAGTGAATGCATTACATTTAGATAGCACCCAAAATTTTGTGGCCTACAAATATAGCATACAAGCAATCTGTTATGATTTTTTTTTAATACGTACACACACACTGCGCTCTTGATTAAAGTTTTATATGTTGTGCAGCTCTAGCTTATGACCTGAACAATACCCAGGCAGTTCTTGCATGACACAGATTATGTGGAGCATAAAATGACCTTTCTGCTTGCAACAGCAACATGTGTGATAACCATAATGACTTTTGTAAGCTGTGCTGAATTCCCTTCAGACATTAGTGAGTGAAACTCTCTGATACATAAGCACTTTCATGACTGAGGGGAGCCTCACAGTGAAGCGTCTGATCAACAGAGTGTAAAAATTCCTTTACAAACAAATTCATCTTCATCACGCATGCCCACATACACTGACACGTCCACCAAAGCACACGGCTATATAACCATAGTATGACATGTTGTTTCTCCCATGAACTGCAACTTTAGGGGCTTGTGTTTTGGATCAACACATCAGAGAATCAGAAGATAACCAGAATAGCTACCATGAGAAGAAAAATACACTAAGAGAGGAAATGGAGTGGTGGGACAGGAGTAAAATTTAGGCAAAGTTTGCAGCAAAGAGGTAGATGAGAAGGCTGAAGCTTCATCATCATCTCTCAGGGGTGCATGCTGCGGCACCTTGATTACGGATTCAGCTCTCTTGCAGAAAAAAACCCACACAGCAGTCAGAAAATATCGCCCTGTCAGCCCAGTTCAGCACAAATCCTGACCTTCCGACTGTGTGTGTGTGCATGCGTCTGCGTGCGTCGGTGTGTTTGGGTGGGTGCACGTGAAGGTTTTCTGTATAAGAACACAGTTTTGTGGGCAATTTATTTTTGAATAAAAATAAATTATTTTTATAATTTATTATAAAAATAATTAATTTTTACACAAAAAATTGGTGTAAAAACAGCAGCAAGGAGTTCTCCATGTTGAACTATAATATATTTAGTAGCTTTAGTTAGGCGCTTATAAAATCTCCTAACAAGTCTTTTTACAAATTTTTCATTGAGGTTAAATTAAAACTTATTTTGTACTTATTTTTCTGGTTTCCATGGAAGATTAGCTTACAGAGAGTAAGTGTAATGTTTAAGTTATGAAATTGCTTAAAAGCTCTGACACGGTCATTATTTTGTTCATGTATCATATATTCTTCGTCACTGCATATTTTTTTTTGTGCATGTTTTAGCTTTCTCTGCTGATGTTTGCCAACATCGAATACTTTGTGTCTGTCTGTGACCATTTGCTCTGAATGCGGATGTGTCTGTAAAATGGATAAACTTACTCATCAGATGTAATCACTAACAGACAGCAATCGCCCTACCACAGATTTGTACCACAAGGACGAAAACATCACGGTGACTCCAGCGGGTGGCGTCATCTTCAGCCCAAACTACCCCAAAGCTTATCCCCGCAACCTGTGTCTGTCATGGAAACTGCTAGCACCACCTGGGAGCCTCATCCATCTTCAGTTTGATGAACAGTTCCACCTGGAGGAGCCCGTGAATGGAAAGTGCAGGTAAAAAACACGAGATTAAAGAAGATAAAGAGAACAGATGGAGATGGTGGGGATGGAATTCAGATTATATGATTACGGCAGATAATATGGAAAGACAAAGAGTAAGACATAATGTACCCTTAGAGAGACAAAAGGAGAGAAAGAGAAAGGAAGATTGAGATACTGAGGACAAACAGGAGGGAGCACTGATGCATCACGGGCATGTGTAATGGAGAAAAGTTGTCTGAAAGACGAAAGTGATTAAAAAGTTTGAGGCTGAGTAATGGAGAGAATGGCTTAAAGTAACACATCAAGGACAAGTAAAAATCTACTCTGTATAAAATGTCAATCCAAAAAATTGAAGCTCTTTCACGTTTGGATTATTTCCCTGCGTAATTGTAATAGTACGGCAATGACAGTTCTTTATTGATAGGATGTGACAAATGTTTAGAGGGAAATTTTCCTTTTTCCGCAAAACCTTAAAGAGTTTGATAGTTGAACAAAAATATGTTTAATCCCAAAATGTAACTCCGCTGTCAGTGTAAGCGCCATAATGAAAGGCAATCTTGCAGTCATAATAAAAAAGGAGGAGAAAATATCTAAGGCTCAGAAAAGGAGAAAAGCTGTGTTGGTGAGTACTTTGGATTTTGACTTAACATTACAAATAACTACTGTGTACATAGAAGCAAGTGAGTTTTAATTGCTTTTTATTGTTTTGTGTTTTAGCTTGATGGCTTGAAAAATGGCTGTCAGATTAGTGTAAAATTTAGGACGTATATTTTTTAATGTTCATGTGTTTGATTTCCTGATATTTGCTTAAAACAACAACCTCAAATAGGATTCAGTTTGACTTTGGCCTCTAATCTAAAACAGACAGAAGATTTTACTATTTACTAAAGATGTCTACTTTAGTCCATAACACAAAACAATTTGAAGAACACATAAAAGCTACAGTGTGTTTTAGTTCACTAATATATATATATATACATATATATATATATATATATAGATATAGATATATATATATATATATATATACATATATATATATATATATATATACATATATATATATACATACATCATGGTCCAATATACTTGTGATTTCTTTCTTTCTACTTGGCTACTTTCCAGCTTATCTGTAAAACATGCCTTGAAAAATTTATTTATACTCCTTGAACTTTAATTTTTGAAATACCTTAGCCTACTAAACAGTATTTTTTAATTAAAATGTTTTAAGTTGAATTGAGCTTCCAAGTAAAAAAGGAAAATGTTCACCTTACCAGTATTGTTTTTTATCTAAAAACGTTGTGTGTTTTTTCTGTCAACAGCAAGGAGTTCTCCATGTTGAACTATAATATATTTAGTAGCTTTAGTCGAATCTAAAATCCATAGTGACTTTTATTGTTTGTCGCTCAGGATGGCCGGTGGGTTCTGTTTGTGACGTCTTTGCAAACTCCCTTTTCAGAACGAATCGCATTAATTAAACTTTGGTCTGCAGAATTCCTGCTTGATGTCGACTGCACCAGTGACAACAATGTGAAATTATGTGCTGGACTTCCTTATCCAAACACAGCAGTTTCTTCACTAACACAATATTTCAGCAAGTGTATATGGAGCTTGGAGAGCACAATCAGATTGGCCCTGTAGTTTCACACCGATATTTCCAATATCTTTATATTGTCAAGTGTTAATATATCTGCATTTCCTTTAAATGATGAATGAATAAAATCCTTAACATAATCCTAGCTATAGTCTTGGTGATAAATGTTGTAAGGTCTGTTGCAGCATTTTTGTTGCAGGTCTGGTCTTTTACTGACATCTCTATGGGCTGTTTTTGATCCACTCAGATCTAGATTTGTTTGATTTAGATCATTATCCTTTTGTATCACAAAGTTGTAGCTGTCGTTTGTTTGAAAGCAGCTTATCTATGACTGCTAATGACTGCAAGGAATTTATCCTCCGACTGCAGGAAAAGCAAATAAAATCGAAGCTTTACGAGTTTTCAGAAAGAGGAGACTTTCCCAGAATGTTACACGTTTTAATCTTTCAGCAAACCTGAAAGAGAATTTCCTTCATCCAAAAAAGAAATAACAATGTTCCACTTCGTACTCATAGTTAAAAACTACCTTACTGTTATTTGTAGAGACAGGCAGAAGGATTTCTATCTAAAACCAGCAATTGTTTTTAACAATTTATTACCATATCTGAATGCTTCAAATAATCACTGCTAAAATATGTTTGTACTAAAGAGGAGGTTGAACTTACTTGTGATCAATCCTCAGGGTTTGGGGTACAGAAGTAGGATAAAATGAACTTTTGTCATTTTGAGTAGTTTTAAGATTTTGGTCTAGTGACGCAAATGCAATATTGTTATTATTTATGGTTTATCTGACACTTTGCTTGTCTCCTGTCATGATCTGTTCAGGATTAAAAATGAATTCCTCAGGATTAACTTTGACTTTATAGTGAAAATAGGAAGCTATGTTGTTGTTTTGATCGGACGTGCGATTATAGTCCATCAGCACTTTTTTTTTTGAGAAACTTTAAAATAAGAACATTTGTTGGTTAATTAATTCTATTTAAAAGATTAAGTCAAATTAAATGACTATTTCTGTAGTTTAAAAAATGCACGAAAATATTGACTAGACATCTTTCCTCATCAGTAATTATAAGGCTTAATGATAGTTGTAATGCAGTAGAAAGAACATGTTTCTATCAGGCATAACATTGTGACCACCTGGCCCCTGAATGTTTGCTTTGGTATCTTGATGTTAGCAACACACCCTAAAAGCCCCTAAAGTTGTGTTTTGGGACCCCCATGTATTAGACCTTAACTGGATTAAGATTTGCCAAATTTTGAGGCTAATTTAACTTCTTAAATTTGTTTTGCATTTCAGAACATTTCTGAACCCAGTTTTGCTTTGTGGCACGCCACATTATCCTTAGTGGAAGAGCCCACAATTATAGTGGACTATCATTCCCATGAAAAGGTATAAATGGTCTGCAGCAGTGCTAAGGTGTGTGGTATGTGTCAAGATAGCATCCTCCTATGCTAACTTGAACTGGATGACATAAAGTCTCCTGGCAGAACATTGCCCAAAGCATAACTCTGCCTTTCTTCCCAAGTAAATCTTTGTGCCATTTGTTCTCCGGGTCAGCAATGCACAACCCTCTGGCCGTCCACATGATGTGAAAGAAATGGTGATTCATCAGACCAAGCCACCTTTTCCCATTGCTTTGGGCTCCAGTTTTGACTGTGATGCATGGTGCATTATGGGACTTTTCCAGCAGAATCATCTTAGCGTTGTTAAGACAGTGTCTTAATATAATGCCACGGAGGTCTTTATATATTTATAAATGCATCACTTCAGGATTAATTATCACATCTTGTACTATGTTTTCATTCAAACAATATAACATTTTGTACAATATCCAAAGTAATGTAGAACATCATTGTTCTGTGCATAAACACAGCTATTAGTCGTTTTTGTGTTTATCCCGTAACTTTTTCCGTCTGCTCCCATGAATTGATCTGTTTACACATTTTTGTCTTTCCTTTTTTTGTCATTTCAGTTATGACTTTGTTGAAGTGGAGGAAAAATCACAGAGCAGCATTATAAAGTGGGGTCGTTGGTGTGGGCAGAAGGCACCGTCCAGTCTGACTTCAAGATCCAACACACTCAGAATCATCTTCAATTCGGACGATTACTTTGTGGCGAAGCCGGGATTCAAAATCTACTACTCACTGCTGGTAAGGAAGCCTCACATGTTGGCAGCTGCAATTATTAGAGACAGCACAAATATGTTTTTAATTTAACATGCATGTCTTTAAGCACTTCCGACTGGATTTGACATTAAACAAAACGATGACGTGAAGAGCAATAAGATATAATGCCGTAGTGGTCATAGCAAAGCATTCTGTAAAATACCAAGCTGTAAGATGTAGTCAAGCCTTTCCTATCCATACATTTGACAGAAGAGGAGAAATCGAGAGAAATAGGACAGGACACTGGGAGGATGCAAAGCTGTTCTCTTAGAGGCTGTCAAATGAATGGATAAGGAGATTTGCTTTGTCATTTTGTCAGGAAGCCCAAAGAACAAAGAGAGAGGCTCTGAATTTAAGACGTTACTCTGCTCTGTAATCGACGGGCTAAAGGGGAAGAGCGAGCAGCAGAAAGTCAAAGAGGCATTAAAGAAGGTTCCTAGTAAAAAGAGGAAGAGATGAAGAGCTCCTGGCTGTCTATAATCTGAGAAGAAAGAGTCATGAGAAGGAATAAAAGTCAAGACAAACCAAAAAGAAAGAGAAAGCAGGCATATTTATTCATGAGCCTTCATTTGTGGTGTCATTTTTGTACTTTACTGAGTGAATATGAAATAAAAAAAAAACGTAACAATTTGTCCGTTTAGGAAACAGATGTAAGATAAATATTTAAGCTACATGCATTCAAATTGACTAAAATCACTTTAAACAATTCCTAAATATATTTATTATAATGAATTGTAATGAATGATAATATATTCCTTAGTTGATATCTGACTACTGTAAAGCTTTGTAAATACTGTAGCCGACTCAAATTTTGGTTTAAAACCTTTTTATTTTATCTGCAAAGATGTTACAAAGTTAGATCTTTCTTGTTAATTGGCCCTTAGGACTGGAATAAACGCAGACCTGAACAGAGTGGTGTATGAATCTACCAGTAGCCGGAGCTTTTCAAACAATTAGCACAACTTTTATTTTCTGTCAAATCTCACTCATGCATTTCCAAGCTAATTCTCGACTTCTGATATATTCACGCTTAACTCACAGCTAACTTGACTCAGAATTGAGTTGCCTGATTGACACCACTTGTTCTGAAATTGAAAATATTTAGTATCACAGCATCCAGTAGGTTGCACAGAGAGTGTGCCTTCTATTCAGAGTTTGCTTTCTAAAACAGGGCCTTGGTCTGTCTATTTGCCCCTTCATCTATAACAACCAAAGGTTAACAATTGACTTTCTGTGGCACTCGTCTCGTTTTACCAAAAAATATCCAAACAGTAGAAGTTCAAATTGCCAAGCAGCCTCTGAAGTCTCGCCCCCTGTTGTAGCTACCTGAATGAACTGCTGACATGCCTCTGGTTTCATTTTAAAAAGCTTCTTCTAACTTTTTCGATTCCTCTGGCTTCATTTTTTAACACCTCTTTGATCCCAATACCTTGAGACTTCTTTCTTCAACAGCAGCTTTGATACAGAGGAGTGTTGTTGTCAGTGCAGCCTGTTAGTGCTTAGGTTTGGTGCGCCCTCTCGCTGAAAGAATGTCAGAATTTTATTTTCCAACCAGTCTGTCACCAGTCAGGTCCAATCAAACTGAAAACACTTTCAGTCTGGCCATCACCTGATTTCACTGCGCTTAATATTAATGATTTATGCAGCATGTCCCAGCTGCAGCTCAGCACACACTGATATTACAAAACATGACTATTACATTAACATTGAGGACAAAATATTATAACAACATGAAATTTTAGAGCACATGTCAAACATGTCATAACAGACAATTATTTTATTCCTCTATTCTGGTATTAAGATGTCTTACAGCAGCTTAGGACTACTTATTACATTTAGCTTTTGTGTCATTTTATATTTCCATTAAAGCATAATGCAGATGTGTTAATACACACCAGCCACTCGAACTTTACACTGAAACTCCTGCAGCTTGTGGATTTTACTGCACTTCTGCTCTTGCTTTGCTGTGTAGCAGGACTTTTTGGAATGATCTGGTCTGTCTAAAGCTTTGTAGAACAAGGAAAGTATATTTTAAGCTGTTTGACTCTGACTTCTCATAAATATTTTACAAGCAAGCTACAAAAAAAGAAGAAAAAAATCAGTTTAGTTAGCTTTTTAATGAGTTTATAGTAATTCTTATATTGTTTGAATAACCATAGTTCTTTACTTTCCGGATGGTAGGATGGATGCACCTCAGTGCAGTCATGTCCCAGCTGCTAGTTGGTGAAAAGCAGATTGCATGTTGGAAACTAACTTGTGAATCACAGGACTAATGCTGAGAGACAGACAACGAGTCAGGCCCACTTTCTAATCTGCAGTCACCAATTAACTGCGTCACTTATCAATCTGGACTGTGGGAAGGAGCACCTGGAGAAGACCACCTGGAGAAATTCAAACTACAAAATAGACTGCAGTCAGCCAGCTGGGTATACCCAGTCAACCATCTTGCACTGAGTGCTACCTTTCAGTCTGTAATGATGACAGGGAAATGCGAAAGCCTCCCATCATGAAGTTCTGACCTAAATATACCTACTTACTTACCCTGCCACTGTGTAAACCACAAATAACTTTCTTATCTACCCCTCTCAGAGTCTTACAGCCCCCCCTCCCTCATTTTTTGCAATCTCTCCTCTGGTCAAATAATCACAACCCCTTGCATTACGAACAGAAAGCAATTCTTGAGGCCCTGCTCATTAGATCAGTTTTACCCAATTTTTAAAGAGCTCCTGCATTTGAGTGTGAGTGTTGCATCTTTCTGTCTTTAGCAGACACGCACGCACTCACACACATAAATCCCCTCAAGCTAGACTGGAGCTCTGCGTGTGGCTTAATTTAGTAGGTCTAATTTGTTCTCTCCAGACCTGTCGAACAGATAAGGAGAAGGAGAGGAGGCACCAAAAAAAAAAAAAAAAGTGTGAAGGAAGAAGAGTTAGAGGGAGAGAATGAGGAGAAGCAGCACTGGAAGGGGAGAACAGGTGTCTTGAGATGCTATCAGGATGTCAGCTAATGACTAAAACAAGCCAAACTGCGGGAGACAATGAGAAAACTGGCGAGAAAGGCAGTCGTGAGGTACTGGGCTCTGTGGAATAAATTGGTGTGGACCTGATCAAACAAAAATCCATATAGGAAACTAAAGCAAAGACAGCATATAGAGAGGAATGAAGGCAAAAACGGCGAACCAGAAATGAACTTAAGAACAGTCCTATCATTACACTACAGCTAAATTCACTGTTCAGAAGTGTGTCTTGTCACAACAAACATGGGCAGCTTTGATTTGGAAACTAAATTTAGAGTTAGACAAGCTGCAAGCACCAGGTCTGGTCAAGCAACCAAAAGCAGGCTAGTAAGTACTAATTAACTCAGTAAATAATCAGCTACGATGCTTTTCTTGGAGCAGTTTCCAATTTTTCATCATAATTTTTCAATATTTATGGAAGACTGCTCTGGAAAGACTCATTCACGTGTAATATGTCCCGTTTGATCAAGTAGTTCACCACACAAGCATGTATTGTGTCACAACAATACGTGCACAACATTTCTTTATATCAATCTTAAGAAAAATACTAAAACTGTTAGGTAGATGTGTGCAAGTTCAGAAGTGTGATACTAAATCTAAAGGAAAGATTTATTGCTGCGTGAGAATATTCTTTAGGTCATAACCTGAGAATAAGCTTCAGCTCAGGTATGGATGAAACAGCAGAGACGTGGCTCGTGTAATTTATCCTCTAACTCGAATGTCCTTCCAGCTGCTCATGCGTTGTAAAAGCTGATGGGGAAACGCATTTGCTTTCCTCGCTGTCTACCACACGCTTGATTCTCTGCTGTTTGAGTGTCCAATTGTACAAAATGGAGTTGAAAGGGGCAGCTCCCTTATGTCCTTTCCACTAGGCTGCTACTGTAAATAAGAATCCATTCCCTCACCACCGGTGAATATGCCAAGGTACATTTTTTCTTTCAGTGAACCAAAGTATTGAAAGCAAAACTGAAAGCAGGACTGTCTGTTTCTCCCAGCAACAGTAATAAATCATATAAAACAAAAGCGTGTTACAATAACACAGGCTTTTATGTTAACTCTCTAAGGGAATAATATGACGCTTCAGGGAGTTCCACAGGAAATTAATAAGTTTGTTAACATCTGGTCATAAAAAAAAAAGAAAACACTTTCTTTTAATTCAACATAGAAATGGTCTGGTCTTTACCAGTGTGTATATTTTTTTTCTTCTAAATTTAACCTCAGGTTGAAAACATCCCGACATGTCGTTGCTTATGAAGTAAAGAAACATGAATAAGTAGTTACACCCTCAAAGTGCTAGATATGTACAAACTATGTCGAAATTTGTAGAATTTTAAGAGACTGTCTATTCATACCAACGTCTACAATTAGAGTTAAATTGAACTACATCTTTTAGCTGCTGCAGTTCATCAGTCTAATTGTGATTGTTTAGGAATTGCTGCATCTGTAACTTATCCAAGAGACATTCCTGTTAAACTGAAAAAGCAAAACATACATTTTATAAATTATCGCTGAAGATTTTTTATTTTTTATTTTTGCACCATCTGCTACGACTGAAAGAATATTTCTGTTATTTTGATGAAAGTAATGATAGCTTTCAGTGCTATATGGAATTTAAGATGTGTTGATATGGATCAGCATAGCCAGCTGCTGCGGAGACAATTAAACCATAATAATTTTAACATAGATTTTTTTATCTTAAAATTTAAGATTGCATTCAGTAGGACCTATATTTACATAGGAAACAGAGATTTCTGTCTTTGTAATAGTACCAATGTGGTTGATTGAACCAAAAAAGTGATCCAGAATTTGGTTCACATTCAGCATTTGGTTTTTGAAAGGAAAAAAAAAAAATTAGACAAGAATGCAGTAAACATGTTCTTGAGTTAGTCATTGGGAGCATTGACTCAGATGTGTTTCCTTTACACTCATCCACGAAATATTTTCTAACTGCCCATCCCTTGCTAACTTTAGTTCTCCTTGATTGTAACTTTTAAGTAGATTTGGACCATAAACTTAGATCCAAGTCGCCGCAGAGCGAATAATAGTAGTGCTCACAATCTTATAGGAAACACTTTCACCTCAGTCACAACTACTTTGTACATCTACATTTGTGAGTGCATTTCAAGCCACATGCAAAAGGCTTGTTAAAACACACACTGACCACCTTTCATCTCAGCCCTATTACAGCTGCAGCTCACACAGACACATGCAGCAGCACAAAGTGAAGGCACTGTGTTCATTTGAGTGCATGGAGGCAGATTTACTGTTCCACATTTATCAAGAAGGGCATTTAGGACTCTTCAAGGAGACAGAGCCAAAATCCAGTGCAACTTGATGCGCTTTGTGAGTCCTTACAAGACCTCTATAAATGCAAGTATGCGGATGGGAATATGCAAAACAAACTTGTGTCCAGAACAACACACTGTGACTAGAGTCTGATTTGTTTCTCCAACAATTGCACATGTCTGCATAGATGTGCTATGACTAGGTTCTTTGGAAACCCTCTGCTGGCAGCCAGTCAGGCAAGACACCTGGTTTTCCTGGAAAACATGCGAATGCTCCACCCAGTTCTTTGCAAGTTCTTTTTAAGGTCAAGTATGTAATAAAAGAAAAAGAAAACTTGAGGAGGACTGAACTGTTAGGTGGGAGGTCACTTCTTAAACAATCTGACTTTTCATTTTGTTTGATGTTAAGGACCTTTGCCTGACCTTTTGCTTTATGTATTTCAGCATGACTTACAGTAGCTTCAGTCCAGCTTACATGTGGACACTGAATAGTTAAGACCCTTTGGTTTAATGGGAAACTTAAGAAGAGTGACCTTTAAACTTAAAAGATTCATGAACGTTTTCTAGATTCTCCTTGGCCTGTTTTGTCAAAAAAGTAGCAAAATAATATAGGTTTGAATATTTACACATTTTTAAAGATATATCCTTATCCTCACTTTATGGGAATAATTTAGGGGTAAATTATTCCTGTTTTATGTCAGACAATTCAAATACAATTTATGTTTCATATACATATAGATAAACAACGTTAACATTTTCCAGATCAAACAGATAAGTTGTTTTGTGTGTAGACAGGTTCAGGTTCTATTTTCACAAACATGATGTGTTGCTGTAAGCCCACAAAAGCCAAATATTAATTTGATATGGGAATATTTTGAAACTACAATGTTTTGTTTCTTTTATCACACTTTTCATTGTGTATTACTTTAATGCAGTGGTTATTTAACTTTACGTAACAAGTACCACTTAATTTTGTAATCAGTTTACAACAGCAGGACTTGGACTTTAGTATGTTTTGTTTTGCTTTTTTAAGAAATAAATGACGAAAACAAACACTTATTAATGTATTATGCTTGTGTTGGTTAAAGAATGCTAATCACTTATCCTTCTGTGAATTTCTAGAGGAGAATGACTGACCCATCTTTAAAACAAATGTGGTGGTGAACTGTCTATACTTCTGTTGATTTGTATCTTTTTTAAGTCAATGTTTTGACGTGTGTTCAATATGCTGCTTCTTGGCATCAAAGTAAAATAATTCAGTGGATAGTACAGTAATTGCAAGTACCACTAGTCTTGCTTGATCCACTTTTTAAACTTTATATTCTACTAATGCCAAAAAACATCAAAAATAATCAATACACTAAGTGGGTCAGGCCTTTACAAATAATCCTCCAAATAATTATTTTAAATGACATTACATTTAATGTATCCTGTTCTGTTTCACATTTTCTAGGGTGACACCAATTGGGAGGCTGTCACTGAACTCATGTCGGTGAGTTATTACACTACCAAATAGAAAGCTAAATGGAAAGGCTTGATTTTCCATCCATCTATCCATTTTCTAACACCCGTGTCCCTAGTGGGGTCAGGAGGTGCTGGTGCCTCTCCAGCTAACGTTCCGGGCGAGAGGCGGGGTCACCCTGGACAGGTTGCCAGTCTGTCGCAGGGCAACACAGATGGCTTGATTTTATGAGAAGACTAAATGCATAGTTTTCTTTTTGTATTTTTAGTAGTGATTTTAAAGTTCGAAATGTATTTTATATATTCTGTTATATACTATACTGATATTGCAATAAAAAATATATATATTTCCATAAAATGCTTTAGTATTTCACATAGTAAATGCTTGCAGCTCAGCTGCTTTCCAGGTGCTTCACGCTGAGCCATTACCAAAAAATAAAGAGAAATAAATTCATTAGACTTGCATTTGTGACATATTTTGTGACCAACACACGCCCACATATTGTACATGTGGGCGTGTGTGTCAATATTGTATATTGACATATACTATATTTATTATATTAGTGGTTTGAAATATAGAGCCACACTTACTTATTCTAAATTAACAGTGGGATATTTTTATGCATACTTTGAAACTTGTAGGCTTTCATTTATTGGTTCATGATGTTTTTTTTTACTTGCATCTGCTTGCTTTGTAGACCTCTTAATAATTTCAATAATACAGCCGTGCTAAAATTTGATTATACTACCATTCAAATTTAAGGTGTTGCATCAAAAAATAATGCCTAACCTTCTAGACTTTATTAGGTTTTAAAAGAATTTGAATGCAACTTCAAATCAAAAACAGCTAAGGGCCTGTTACAGTGTCATGTATTTATTAAAAAATGAAATCACTGCAGGGACCATGTGTAAAAGGCTACACCCTGGAAATGAATTTTTTCTAGAACCTGAGTCGGCAGCTATAACTTGCAGTAATTATCTTTGTCTTGACCTTTTCACTGCTTTAGCCTCTTTGAGGAGGATTTGTGTGTGTGTGTGTGGGGGAGGGGGGGTGCGTGTGCATGTGTGTGTGTGTGTTAATGAAAGCTACTACTTCTTCAAGATCAGTGGTAATGCATGTCCTTCTTAGCATTCTATTAAGTTGGACTTTAATTTTCCAGATCAGCAAACTGATAGAACTTATTTTACAGAGGTGGGAATACTTGTTGATATTCAGTAAATTACATGGCAAAAACTAGCTGCATGCTTTCACTTTTTAATTATTTTGTATTTACTAAAGCACTCTGACATTTATTAGATAAATAAGTAGATGCTAACAATAACCAAATAATTAGGTTTTTACCGTCTCTTGATTTATAAAATCTCATAAATGTTTAAAGCTACTGTGCATCTCCTCCTAAGTCCATTTAGCTTCCAACTAAGCAGCAGATGTAAAATGTGATCCATCCATTATAGCCATTTGTCCTTTTAAATTGATTATGCAAAGGCGGACATTTTTCAGGTGTTAGCCTCACATTCATAAAGTACTACATCTTGATATAGTGGCTTTTAAAATTCCTTTTATAGTATTATATTGAGTTGGGCTGATCTATTTCACATTTTATAAAAAAAAAAAAAAAAAAGAAAAAAAAATGGAGGAAGGCATAAGGCAGTGTGATTGATTTATGCCCACAAGGCCACCTAATTTAAGCTCTTACAGTAAATATTAACAAATGTTAAGTCCCAGTGGAGTACTTCTGTTTTATTGTCATCTTTAATCAGGCCAACTCTCCCGTATAACCTTTATAAATCATCTCATTACTTACCTTAGTCCTTTGAAACATGACTGCTAATGTCTCAGAGTGAATAGTCTCTATCTATGTGAGAGTTTGAGTTTTACTGCTTTCTGTGGGGATTTCTTTGCTAATACTTTGCCCAAAAACATACCTTTTATTTAAAAGCATTTTAATTATGTTAGCTTTTTATTTTTACATTTGAAAAGTTTAGTTTTAATCTTTCCTCCTTTATTTATTGCAGGACATGATGCCAGCCACAGAGGTTCCTCAGACGCTGGAAGACTTGGATAGAACCATAGCTGCCTTTGACACTATAGAGCAGCTTCTTCAGTCTTTGAGCCCAGACACTTGGAGACAAGATCTGGACAATATCTACACTCAAACATACATATATTATAGATCCAAGTCCTATCATCTGGCAAGCCGACAGAATAAAGGTAACGGTAACAACTCTTGTGTTTTCCAAAATTTGTGAGAATTTAACCTTTAAGAGAGAAATAAAATTCAGAACCCAGTGATGTGCAGAGGGAAAACTGTGTGAAGTGCCACGACAAAACCAAGAAGAAGTCACCAGAGTAGAAACAGAAAAAAAAAGTTTACAACACCAAATTCAAAAGAAATACTTGAATTCATGAAGAAACCACCCTCTGCTTGCAACAGTTGATAAACATATTCCCACCTTTTTGTCATTGGTTTCAGCCAAGAAGATGAACGTTCGAAAGAAACACATGGTTACTTAACATTTCCATCACTGCGCAGTATTTTTATAGCACTTATGGACTACAGTACCTCTGACTCAGAACCACAATCTAGATTCACTGTGTAAAAAAAAGACCTCCGCTCAGGTTTCTTTATGCAGCAAGGATGAATAAAGAAATAAAAAAAAATCTGTTTGATGTGCCTGGCTGGAGTACATTAATTTTGCCTAATGTCACATTTAGATTGTTTTTTTTTTTTTTGTTTTTTGTTTTTTTTTCATTCTTACTGATCTGGAGATTAAAGTCTACTGTCCTACCTACAGCAAACAGCACAGGTGTCAAATTGCAATCCTCGAGGGCTGGTGTCCTGCAGCTTTTAGATGTGCCACAGGTACAAAACACTGGAATGAAATGGCTTAATTACCTCCTCCTTGTGTAGATAAAATCTCCAGAGCCTTGCTAATGACCTAATTATTCTATTCATGTGTGGAGCAGCAGAGGCACATCTAAAAGTTGCAGGACGCCAGCCCTTGAGGACTTTAGTTTAACACCCTTGGCACACCGGTACACCAAAGTGGTCAAATAATTATTATTATTAATTGGATAGTCAGGAGGAGTTAGACATAGACACTTTAAGCATTCTGTATCCTGTGGTGAGTAGATCACCATCCTTGCAGACAAAGCAGCGGATTAAAATAGTATGTGATAAGGTCATGTTTTTACTGAACCATTGCTGCTGCAGTTGAGTAACATTTGCATTGATTATGTGGCCTTAGTACATATCTGTGATATACTGTATGTGGCAATTTAGAGATGCAACATTAAGCTGGTATAGCTGAAGATTATGTTTGCGAGATAATTTTGTGGCCATTATTACACAGCTACAGCTAACATGAATAAAATGTAAAAATATATATATATATCTTTAATAATTCCCAATCTGAGAAACCTCAAACAGAAGAACGTGCACATCTCTTTCAGAGGTTTGTGATTTACTTACTATACAGCTTTGCTTAACAAAAACATTAAGTAAAACTAGAAGCACTTGGAAGCTGCCTTTAGCTTTTTTTCTGGAATGTAATGTTGAGAAAGATTACTAAGAAACCAAATGTTGTGTGTGTAATGTAACCATGGCAATCGGGCATTTTTAGCTGAAAGCTGGCAAAGTTTATTTGATCACTCAAATGATTACACCGACACTCACGTTTACCCTGACTATATGAAATAAAGATTCAAGTCCTGGACCTGGAGATTGGGTCGAGTCTTGAGTATTTAACTCAAATCCAAGTCAGTTTTCTGCCACTGTTTTTGCATCGTTAATGTAAGAGTTAATATGATAACCTGTATACACATTTGCAGCAGTGTTTATGTGAAAATACCAGTGTATAAACCTAGTGCTTTAGACTCCATCTCTTCCAGCTGTGCCTTTATATATTTCTCTGGTGCTGTATGTCTATCTGAGTGATGTTCTGTTCCTTTGTAAATATTTGCACCTGACAGCAAATCTATTTCTATTTAATGGTAGATGTGTGTGCTCTGTTGGCATGGGGAGGGTTTCTTTGCGCGGAGTATTTGCATTTTACCGTGAAGCTTTAAGCTGGGTTGGCACTATGGGTCCTTAATACACCAATGTTGTGCTCTCTAATTGGAGGTTCAACATGTGCAGCAGCACACAATCTGCCACCCTCAGCAGCTTAACTTTACTTTTATTAAAGCACACAAAAAGTGTAGGCCTATCTTTGTTTTTGCAGAGAAAGTTTGCATGACGATAATATTAATCGGTATGCATTTGGAGTACACTATTAGGTGCATATGTTCATAAATGCAAATCAAACCTACACAATACATATATAAGTACACAACACTTTGTGCACATGGGTGACAGCACAAATAGCTAGTATTTCCTACAGTAATGTAGGGAGGCAGCTTTTTCTTCATGTTGTTGCTTTTATGTGTGACAGTCTTTCCAGCTACCTTTCATTTTTTGGGGGGGCCTTTTTTTTTTTTTAGTTCTTTTCCCTCCTACACACTTTGACAGGGTTCCACACCACTGCTCTTCTGAGATTACACTACTTTAAACAGGCACAGCTTTAGCTCGGCCTAAGCAAGGAAGCACACACGCTCAGGAAACACTCTCATGTAGACACCTATGTGCAACTCTTGCCGCTTCTGTCACTTCTGTAAAGATTCAACTAAACACAATAGAGCCTTCTACAAAAATTTAGGAGTAACAAACACTGATTTGCATTTTGCGTTCTTTCACCACTTGTTATGATCATCCAAAAATGTTTATACAACTTGAAAACTTTAATTTTTGTTTGGAAATTTTTTTGTAAGGTCCTATGTTAAGTGTTGAAAGTAAACAAAAAATATGTATTTTTATTCATTAGAAAAGGGTTTCACTACATCAATAAAACATGCAATTGTAATATTATTATTATTTTCTTACTCCTCTCTTTCTTTTCCATCAAACGGTTCCCATCACTTTCTTTGAAATGTAGAAGAATCTCACCCATTAAATTATACAAAATGTTGTCATCAAGTGCAAAACATTTTTCAAATGGCCAAATATAGTACTGGTATGCGTAGTGTGAAAATATAACACTCTAGTATTATAGTATTTTTTAATATACCTCAGCATTGTTGCTGACCATGTCCATCTCATTATGACGACTGGGTTCCCATCTTCTGATGGATACGTCCAGCTGGATGAGTCACTCATGTAGCAAAATTTAAGGAAAACTTTATCTTAAAAACTATTGTTTTCTAATAGGTTGTGAAATAAATGTAACCCCAAATGTTTTATACTCTCCAGTCAGAATGATCTTTTAAATGCTAGACTTTTCCTCTTTTGTAAATATGTGAGGTTCTTTAGAAAGCGCTCTTCAGAACTAACAATAAATATTCTTACCTTACGCAAACTACAGACCAGGCCAACATATACACACTTGCATTCGACTTCCTTTCAGTCGGCTTATAGTGTAATGGACTGTAGCTGGATCAATGGGGGGTTTGATTGTCACTAGAGAGGCTGATGCTCACAAGGAAATCAATTTGAGAATAGTTCAATGAGCACATGCCTGTATTCAAATAGCCCCTCATTGTTTGATCCCTGAACAGCTTCAGAGTTCCTCCCTGTGGGGAAGAAGGTTCCACTTCAAAAGGATTGGTCAATTATTATGGCCTGAATGGTTGAATGGTGCAGTTGGAGTGCTTGATGCGCCATTGTTGACTGTTGATGAATGTAGACCTTTTGCTTTTACTACTGTGTCTCTCTTTTTTTTCTTTTTTTACCGTTATGTTCTACTGCAGAGATAAATGCATCAAGAGTTTCTTCTTTCGCCCTCTCACTTTCCCCATCAGGCTTCTCTGCCATCATATTATCTGCAAGGTCATAATGTTAGCTCTCAGTTGGCGCCTCCATTGGTGATCAAAGATAAGACAATGAACTTTGGTAGGTCACAGCAGGAGCAATCATATTTCAGCACTTTTTACACATGGACTCAAACATGAGAGTTCGATTGGAAAGAGAAGTAGAGTTACATCAAAGTAGACTGAACAGGGCTAGAGTGAATGCTCCCTAAAGCATAATCCTGGAAAAGCCAGTTTAATTCCAACCGAAAGACTCCAACAATCTACATAGGATTGTGGACATATATTAGTCTGGTTTTAAAGCATTTCACAGAGCAGAAACTGCCCTTGTGAGGGTTTTATCGATAATTTTCTGTAACTGATTCTCTTAACACTGTACTTCTGTTTTTCTGACGTTTAGTCTTTATACTCAAGTTTATTTTGACAAAACTGCCTCCATCATGGTGAAGTGTGATTTGTGATGTAATTGCTGTCTTTGCTATGAAGTGTGTTGATTATTACTCTGCTCACCACAATCACAGACCACTCAGCTCTGTACTGATTGTTCTTCTCAGGTTTCTTTTTTTTTTTTTCAGTCCCATTCGTCCTTCAAAAGTTACATCAGATTATCCTTAAGAGTATTTTCACGTTTTATTTGACTGATAATATGTAGTTTTTTGGGAAAACAAAACCAACTGATGCACTTTAGTCAGTTTAGACATTTTGACCGACTCGTGATAAAGACATGTTTTATTGAACTTGATGCTTTGGAGTTCTCCCTTTTTTCACCTATCTCTTCAAATTCTTATAGTTTATAATTTCTATCATTGTGTCTGATCCTTTTCACCTCCCTGAAATGAGGCATGGCAGAGGGTCTTATGTAGACAAATGAGGCAATTTGGCAGCAGACTGATGACAAGAAGGAAGACCAGAATCACTAGATTGATCTTCGATGAAATAGAGCCTCTCTGCTCTGCTTCGTTTTCTGTCTGGTAGTGTGTTGTCTTTCATCTACTCATCTAACCAATCCTGCCATCCATGGTTATAGTGCAATGGCATTTGTCCTCATAACAAGAAGAAGGGCTTTACCTCCCAGCCAATTCATCTGATCGATTCCAGTGTACAGTATGCCTTCACAATGTTGGGACAGTAAGCATTTGCTTGTAGTTGTTGTACAAAGTACCATACATATATATACATAAACTGCTGTTGACTGTTTTTTTGTGATTATGTGTATTAATCAACTTATGCCAACTGAAAATAGTCGAGATAAATGTTCTCTTTACACCAGGGGTGCCCAAACCTTTTTGAGACCAAGATCTACTTTTTCTGTCACCAGCCGCCTGAGATCTACCTCATAACACGAAGATATAAAAATTGTAAATGAAACTCTATTGACTTAATTTATATGCAAATATCCATCAGTTACAGCAGAAATAGTAACGTGATAGAAAACCTAATGCAGTTTCTCCCTGGGAGGAGGTTACTGGTTTCAGAAGCTGGTTGTAAACCTGAGGCCAGCAGGGGTTAATCACTGATGCTAGATCTGAACTTTGGTTTGATGACCTCAGACTGATGGGAGGAACCACAGAGCACTGTTAAGATAAAAACACCTCTCACGAAGTTGGGGTATTTTTCCTCCAACAGGATCCAGAGGAATGTAAAGTTTACACACTGAATACATTTTATTTATTTTTCAACACTTTATAGAAGAATTCATATCAAACTCACTGACCTCCAGCACACCAAACAAAATTGCTCATGAGCAAGGATTTAGTAACAGTGGGAAGGAATGCAACTCTCTTTAGACCAGAAGAACCAGCAGAGCCAGACTCCATGAAGAGATGGAAAAATTAAAGAATAGCATGATAGTAAAATGCTCTGCCTCTCAAACAGTACTATAAACAAAACATGAGTAAGTCTACACTGGAAGCAAAGTGAATAAATGGCACTGTGGCCTATTTAAGATATGACACACATTAATCTGTCATACCTTGAGATGATTGCACAGCATTTAGAAGATGGTGCTTAAATTACTTTCTGGGTTTCACAGAGAAAAGACAAAAGCAAGGTAAAATCTTTCTTTGACTGCAGGAGGTTTGTGGGTTGATACTGGTAGTAAAATTGTTACAGAACAGAATAAAATACACTGTATTTATCGCACCGGTGAAATTGCTTATTTTACGACAGTCTACTCCATTTTTTTTTCTCTGTTTTCTCTTTTAAATACCCAGTTGATCTGAATCGTCTCCATGACGATGTCAAGCGGTATAGCTGCACACCGCGGAACTACTCTGTGAACCTTCGGGAGGAGCTGAAGACCACCAACGCTGTCTTCTTCCCTCGATGTCTGCTGGTGAAACGCTGTGGAGGCAACTGTGGCTGTGGGACCAATCACTGGAACACCGGTTGTATCTGTCAGCCCTCGAAAACCATAATAAAACTGCACGAGGCAGGTTTCTTTGTAATATAAAGGTGTTAGTTGATGCACAACTCAAAAGACATAAATGTTAAATACATTTGAGGCTTTCAATTGATTTTTTTTTAAATATACAATACGTCATAAATGTTCAACATGGTTCAGATTGGAGATTTGGGAAGGGTGATAGAAGGGCTTGCTTTATCCACTCCTAAAAACATTTTGATGTCTTTCTGGGACCAGCTGCTCAACACGGACGAAGCAAATGTCTTCCGGAGAGAAATGTTCTGGTTAAATAAGCAATGACCTATTTTTCCTGAATGACTCTTGAGTATTTTTGGCGAAGTCAAGGTGTTTCTACCAGAAACTTGTTGGTGGCCACATGTAGTCTGTGTTTGAGGTGGAACAATTTTAACCAAATTGTAGTGAGTGTGTATACATATTTGAGCCTGTATATAAAATTGAATTGCATAGATTAGATAAACCACCAATAAAACCTCAGATGTGCACCTAAGTCTTCTTTTACAAATATTTTTTGTGTATTGATTCCATCAAGAAAACTGGCTCAAATATACCATTTATGCATGTGATCATTGCTTATAAACCTCCAATAGAAACTGTTAACGCCACAATCTCCAAAAATCCCAAATCCTGAATACAAAGGAATTTCCCTGAAACCTGAGTGAAATGATGACTGATGGCTTTATCCTGCTCAACAAAAAGACTGCAGAATAAATATATTTTGAACTTGATGCCAGCAGTGTGTTTGAAAAAGTTGGAACAAGGTCAAAGAGAATCCCATAGAGGATGATCTGCTCTGAGGTAAAGGATTCACTGCTCCATCAAACAGTCACTGAATATATTTTAACCAGCAGAAACTTTTATTTTTAGATGAAAGATGGCAGACTTTAAGGAGTTAATTATCTTCAAAATCGAATATTGCTAGAACAGTGGAGCAACCCAGCTGCATTCCCAAATTCGTGGAACGCGACTGAAAAGCACCACTGAGTAGTTGTGCTCTGCGGGTCTTCAGGCCACGCAGCTTTAAAAACAAACATGACTCTGATGTGGAAATGGCCGCGGGGCGCCAGGAACGCCTCTGAAAATTATTGTTAGCAAGCAGAGTTCATATGGAGCACATCCCAGCTGTCACGGTCATACAGCGTGCAACGCAGGACAGGTCGGCAGCGGAAATTTAAAATTCTTTTTGAAATCGAGAAGGCATCATGCTTGCTAATGAGCACAGGGACTAACAGGCCTGTTATCACAGCACAGTGAGAAGTGAACATCTGTCGTGATATATATTAAGTTACAGCAGTCCATGTGGCTTGGCTAACTTTGACATCTCCATTAACAATGAAAGCGTGAGTCTCCCAGCAACATATATTGCTATCAACATGGTTCCTGTTTCAGATGAGACCCCGCTGATTTAATAAGACTACTAAATTATAATTAGTACAAATTTCCTACAATCCACTGAAGATGGATTTGTGCTCTCCAACTTAATATAAAGAAGATTGGAAAATGTTAATCATTTGAAACTACATCTTTTTATCTCCTTTTTTTGTGCTTAAATTGATTTAGCTATAAATAGAAGGTTTTTGTTCGAACTTTCAAAACGCTGCTGTTCTACAAACATATCTCCATAAATCAGATGACCCTTGAAAAGTTAATGGATTTCCGCAATTTGATTCAAAACACTCGTATATTTTAAACATTCATTACACATACATAATGTGATTGGTTGTTTCCAGTTAGCACAGGGAGAAGGCATTTTATTTTTTCACAAATTGTCTGCCTCATATCATACTGCCACAGCATACTGACAATTTTAACAAATATGTGAAAAACACATTTTTTGTAAGAGTTGCATACTGCAGCTGTGAAATTAATGAACTAAAAATAATATTCATTTAAAAATGTATTCACTGGCTTGGTGTTTTGACACAACGGAGACATAACTTTCAAAAATGAATACCTGAAAACACACTACTGATTTGTTGATCACTAAAATAACTTCATTTTTCAACAATATGTTGAGCTGATTTTTTTTTTTTTTTATATGTGTAAGGATTGTAGGAATGTACTTAATACCTGTAAATGTGTCAGTGCCCATCAAACACCTAAACAAGATCTGCTGGTGAGCGTTCATCAGGGTCTTCAAACATGAGCTTCTATTTAATTTTCATTCACACTTGAGTGAATTTCTCAGAGAAGCATCTTAAAAAGATGGCGAGAGAGTAAGACCGTGTGAAAGAAGAAATATATTGAGACGCTCAATGTGGGAGGAGAAGGAAGAAGAAGCTGAGCGTGTAGAGGCCGGCGCCGCATCAACAGCAAAGGAAACAGTGCACCAGTCTGGCTCTTTCTCTCTGCTTCTCATTTCCTTCCAGTCACTCCATCTTCTGAGCTTTCTATCTCCCATCCCCTTCTCCCTCTCCTTTCATTCTTCCCAATTCCCATTTTCAATTTGTCCCTTTGCAATGCACCATTCTTGCTTTTTAAGCCTGTCATTCATTTCTTTTCTCTCGCTTCCCTCCATTTCTTTGTGCCTTTGTTCTCCTATAGCTTCATTATTGAAACGTGGTCCACAGGGCTCTTTTTCTGCCTTAGGCCCTTCTCAGAGTTAAAAACCACACAATAGAAATTTAGACAAAAGTGGGATTTGGGATTGTAATTGTTCTCTGTCTGTGAGTGTGTTAGCATGTAAATGTGTGGAATGCAGTCAAAAAAAATGTGCAAGCATGAAAGAAGAGCATTTGCCCGGATGAACAGTCAGATTTTGTATCTTCATAAATATTTTTCTGCTATGAATTTTTTGTGTGTTTGATGGGCAGCTTCTGGATTTCTTGATCTCATTGTGGATCTGTTACTGCTTCCTTTAGCAGCAGTTACTACTACCAAAGGAAACAGTCTGCGACACACAAGTATTACTAACACTGCCGCTTCTGTGCTGGGGAATCACACAAACACACACACACACTCTATTGCCTTCATCCAGCCGTGTTAAATAAATTCACTGCAACACTTGTGGAGGAATGTGTGTTTCACCTTAAAATCGTTGAGAGTTGTTGCTGCTGTTGCCTCGCAGCCAGACGGTTCTGGATTCAAACCTCAGGACAGGGACTTTCTTTAATAAGTTGCATGTTCTCCCTGTTCATACTTGGGTTTATTCTAGTCTCAGACCTCCTCTTCAAAAACCTTTCATAGTAACCCACCTTAGCATGTGTGCATGCAGGGCTGTCTGTGTGCTATGTGTCCGAGCTGACCTCGTAGAGTTATCTCTAAGCACATTTACGTTTCTTTGCAGCTCCTGAGTTTCCTTTCTGTGCCATGTATTTGTTGGAAATATTCATTTTTTTTAATTACTTTTTATTGAGCGTGTATTGGGATCCCTTGGGATCTTCTCCTGTTTTCCAACAAAAAAAAAAAAACTATAACAAAAACACAACCTGGAAATAAGAAGAAACAAGCGAGTGATAAAATACAGGATTTCCATCATAGCTTGTTATTTTCAGCTGTCGGGGTGGTTGTTGTACCCCACATTGGTCCATCCTTATCTGTTCAACTCTTTTTAAAGCAGAATAGCTGCAGCATATACTGTAGCACGCAATTACTGCACATATCACCAGATCACTCGAAGACGTTTTCTTATATGTGATAGCATTTTTAATACACCAAATCCCTTTTGGAACCTCTTACAGGTGTCCAAGTTGGAGGTTGTCAGCATTGCTCCCGTCCTCTGGAGTAAAGTTATTTCCTCCCCTACACTGCTTGGTTAGTGGTGTTTGATGGATCCTTGCCCACACTGCAGATAAATCTGGTGTCTCAGAGCACAACTGTAACAGCGTCCCAATGTCATTTCGAATGAGTAAGAGAGAAAACTTCTCTGTCCGCCGTGGGTAGCTGTCTGTCTGAGACAGGAGTGTGATGCACAGAGAGGGGATGGGACCAACCACTCTGTCCCTCTGACCACAGCAGTGATAGACAGGCCCACCCAGCACAAGGTCTGGAAGGATTCTGTTGAATGACGCTTCACTTATCAGCCTGCTAACTTTACATTATATGGTAAATAGAAAATATATCCATTCTCCTGCACGATGTTTCAAAACTTTTTTAGCAACTTGCTCCTTTATTTGAGTCTTTGGCTGCAAACAATGCACAGGCATTCTTTCTAATTAAATAATTGAAGGCATTTTGTTTCATAGTCATAGTGCTTTCTGTTTGGCTCACTTGTTAAGTTTTCATCCATTCCTATCTCTTCCTTTGTCTCCTGTAGGTGCTGAAGTATGCCCCAGAGACCACTCCGTACAAGCACCAGCAGAGGCAGCGGGTGCGCTGGGTTATTGATGAAATTTTCCTCTCGCATCATGAAATGTGCGAATGTGCGTGTCCGCTGCAGCCTCCTCGCTGAGACACTGATTCCGGCTCGTGCGTCTAGAACTGATGGATGAATTGTTTTCCCTGTTTTGCAATGGACTCTGTATCCCCAAACAGCACCTCTGACAAACATGCAGCAGAAAAGAGGGCAACAATCTGACTGATGCACTGCAGCTTGCGTTGTACAAAATGACGTTTGCTTCAGAAACTAAATGACTTTCTCTGAGCATAGATTGCTTTCTTCCTTTAGAAGTGGACAAAATTTTCCGATGAAACAATTTCTCATGTTTCTTTAAGCCTTCTCTGTCCATACCGAATCTTAACTCAATGTACTGTGTCTTACAGGAGTATTAAAAACTTTCAACCTTTGTCACATTTTTGTCATATTAGAATGATTAATTTCAATTTGTTTTTGGAGATTTGATGTGATAAATCCAGACAAATTATAATTGTATAAGGACACATACATTTTTATTTCACCCTTAAAAATCTGAAAATTCCTACCCAGTCTGATGAAACCGGAACAGCGCCCCCACAGTATGATGTTGCCACCACCATGTACCTCTATGGATTATTAGGGTAATGTTTTTTTACTCTTTTTATAATTTTCTTCCAAATTGTTGCCGTGTCCCCAACATATATTGGATGAGCTACAAACGGGGCATCTTGTGACTTTGTTTTTCAACAATGGCTTTTTTCTTGCAACGCTTCGATAAGGGTCAGGTTTAAGATGGTTTAACTTATTGTTGTCCTGTTGACAGATTGTCCCAATTAAAGTGTGGCTCTCTTCTCTACTGCAGTCTTACTCTGGGCCTCTTACCTTCTCTGGTTATTGCTTTCCATGCCCAGCCTTTCAGCTTTGATGGACAGTCATGTCTTGGCAGGTTTATGGTTGTCCGACATCATTTTGAAATGATGAGTAAAACAATTCTCCACAGAACGTTGCTTGGAGTATTGTACCTGACAATTAAAAAGGGATATATTTATCTATGCCAGAGATTTTATCTCCTTCCTATTCTTTCCCTTCCTCCCCAAACTACACAGTACCTTTTGTGGGTGTAATGATTTTGGGAAGACAAAACGTGTAAAAGAAAATCAAGGGGTGTGAATATGTCGGCTTAAATTGAATAATGTTTTTCTTTAAAAGGAACGGGAAAAAAACACATTTGAAAGAAATTAACTGTGTTGAAAGTTACTTTAGGTTTCAAAGGGCTTTACTAGATGCCAATCTCACTTAAGTAAAACTAAATTTACCCAATGCACTATTTGCGCCTTCCGGATTTTACTTTGTTTCACGTGCATGCATGTTTTGTGTTTACTGACTGTTTCGGGAAACTTCATGGAAATCCTTTTCCAGGAGGAGGCTGAAATGAGTGAATGAGAGGAAGAAGGAGGGAGGGAGAGAGGTTGAAGAAAGTTTACACCAAAATAACACATTGCTAGTTGTGAAATTAGGCAAACTAGAACCCTTCAGGTCTGAATTTGACAAATTTCACACAAACATGAAGTACAAAAACATTCACTCTGGGCAATCTTGGGCTCAAAACCAATATATATGCACAAAGCGTGGCTTTATTTTGCGCATATTTAATTCAAATGTACCCCTTGACTTTGTGTGTCGGTCAGTTCATTCACCTTAAAACACACATTCCCATCTTCAATCACCTTAGAAGACATCAAAGAAAGCATCAGATCATGCTGCAGGGCCGTGCCCATTTTCTTTCCTGAGCATTCCTGGCATTCCGGCTGCTAAGCGAAATCCTGCTGCAGCGGATAAAGCCGTGAACCTCGGACCCCAAACACATTGAAGAGGAAAGAGACCTGGAAACTCAGGAAGACCGACGGAGAGGAAGTTTTTTTGGAAAGGTGTGTGAACAGTCAGAACGTCTATTTGTAGGTTCGCAGTGTTTCAGGGTGAGACACTTTCTACACAAATAAGAGCAAGCCTCCTGTGAAAAAAAAAAACAACAACCAATACTTGAATGTGTGCATGGGTGTGTGTCAGCCTAATAGCTCAGGAAGAGACTCTTTTGTTTTAAAAGGTGGAGGGTTATGAACAGTCTGTGAGAGTTGGCAGCAGCTGCGGAAATGTGAATGGTCAGCATGTGCAAGGTGTGTGCATGATATCAAACCACTCAGTAGCAGCAAAACAGTATACTGCTTGCAAAACTGAGCAAATGTCTATAAATGTGGTAAACTGTTCATCTGTCACTTTTCTTCTATTCCACCTTCCTAACACACAGGCTCATGTGTAGGCTGGATTTCAACAGAGAAAATTAGATTTCACATGCCGCCTCACCTCTAAAAGCTGAAAAACATAAGAGCGTGGCATGGAGATGGTTCTGCAGTCAGACTGTAACCCAATCAATGCAGGGGTTTTGCATGCATGTGTGTGATGCAGGACATGGCTATTAAGTTCCTGGATATTTAATACTCTAATGTTGCAAGTTGGCCACTAGTCACATTTTTAGGTCATTTATACCAGGCAACATGATAAACAAGTGTGAATTAATTTATTGGCTCCTCTTATGGGGATGTGTGTAAATCCTCTCTGTGTTTTTGTTTTTATTCTGATGGTGAAAAGTTTAGACAACTACAACTTTCAAAATGAGTACAATTATTTTGTTGATTATAAGAAAACAAGCACAGGAGGTTGATAAAAATGGAAATTTTCTTTAAAAAAAAAAAGTTCTAAGCTTTCGCAGTTGTCAAATTAAAAATGAAAAATATTTGATAAAACACCATTTCTCTTCAATATTTTTTTTTCTCTTATGTTTACTTTTGCTTTCATTTAAATTTCATGGTAAATAGGACCAGAGAAAACCAACAAGGGTAACTCATTCATTGAATGAAACACGTTCCAAGTGTTTGAATGGGTTTTTGTTTGTTTTCTTTTTTTTCTTCTTTCCTAAAAAGCTTAAACTTAGTCTCACCTGATCAAAGCACACTGTCCAAGTTACAGCCCAACTAGAATTTAAGTTTATGAAGTTTGCACAGGTGAGAGTTATTCTGCTGCATCTCCCTTCAGAAATCATCTAACGGCTGTTATGGAGACTTTGTGACCCCAAGGTGACACTCCATGCTGCTAACAGGAAGCTTTGAAGATTGAAGATTTGCACCTCTCTTACTGTCCCGCTCGATGTGTAGCGACAACATAAATATGGTTCCTGGTCCAGCTTAATGCCAACTGGCTTGAAGAAACTGGCCTCTATGTCACCTCACATTTCAACTTGAGGGAATCAGGAAGTGTTGAACTCTTAACAAAAAGTTTAAAGAAAAAAAAATCTATAAAATGACTACTATATTTATTACAAACAAAATGTAAAGATGGTAAATATGTGTGCAAGAATTATTTGTACTCAAATTAAAAGTTATATTACTTGACATTTTTCTTTTCAATTTAAGATTATGGTGCTAGAATAATCTTAAATCTATAAGAGGCAGCAAGAAATGTGTCTGTATCTGAATACATGTGTGCTGCATTTGAAAATGAAGGAGGAAACTCAACGTTTATGAAAGGTATGCAGCAAATTGTTTATGCATGTCTTTGCTTTTAACTCTAGAAGGACAAAAAGAGAGACTGATTGGAGTTAATTAATGTAGCAATGTAAATGATATCTGGACATTTTATAGATGACACTAAAAAGAAATATTTTACACAACCTAAAGAGTAAATGAGCGCAATCAATTGCAAATGTATGCATTGTAAAAACATGTGAGTGGATGTGTGTGTGCATCCTGTGCCTGCCACTTTCTGTGTGTTAACAACACGTTCCATTGTTAGCTCCAAAGTGACACTTTTCTTTTATCAGATGAGGTTTTGTTTTCTCACACAGTTCCTTACAAAATCCTTCACACATTCATTTGGATCACTTATGACAATGGAATCAGTGCCACACAGTTTCACTTTTTAAACAGATTTATTCCAATATTATTTTACTTATGTGCAATCAGGTGACTGGAGAAAGTTTCTGCTGTGAGATTGGCAAAACAAAATAGTCAATGTCCTTTGCTGCATTGTGGGAAAAAAATAAATTAATGACCAAACTCTATGCTTCACTTAAGTAATGTATTGTTTCTTTCTGTTTTGTTTTATTGAAATATCAGGTGGATAATTTTGATAAATAAAATATTTGACAACACAGTGTCCAGTTTTTTGTTTTATTTCTAAAACCTGTTTTTGCAGACAAAATTGGAGAAGCTCCAAGTTTAAACATGAGCGCAGGGAGAAAGTAAGACGATATAGAGCAACAGATGTGACACAGAAACTCGTCTGTTGCTTAGGTGTCAAAGACCTTCTCACACACAGTCGACAGAGAACAAAGATCAACCACAGTTATACAAAAATGTACTCTTATGTGTTATCTACCAGCTTCTGGTTTAGGAAGGGTGGAATAATGAAGAGGTTTACTCTTTGTGATATGAGTTTATTGCAAGAGTTTGACTGATTGGATCCTTTGAGCTGCCACCATGTTTATATGCTGATTGCATGTTGTTACCCATAGTACCCAGTAGGGGGTGCTGTGCTCTGGTTGACGTTGAGAGTTGGTGCCGTCATTTAAACCGACAAATAAGAGGAAGCGTCGCTAGTCTCCTGTCAGTCAGCAGTAGACAAGAGGAAGAGGAGGATATTCTTTATCTTTGCCTCTGGCCTGGAGCGCACATTCTTCAGAAAAGGCTGAAAGCAGGGCAACGCGGACTTTACCGCCATAAGCGAGGTACATGTGTAGAACTGTATTAGTTTATGAAGCTAGCATAACTGTGTAAAGTATTCATGTTTTGTGTCAAACGAAAGCACTTAAGCGAATGTATTTAATTTTCTTTTAGTTTTCACGGTGTATTTATTCACTGCTCTTCGACAAACTTGGTTTCGAACGAAGTAAATACGAACCTGCCGCAGCCGTCAAAGCCCTCCGTGTTTTCTTGGGTGTGAGGGACTGCTGTTGGCATTTTGAGTAACCATGGTAACATAATTAGCGGAAAAACGGCAAATTCTAACTCAAAACACAGATAGAATTGTTTCTCCCCCTCACACGTGACAGTTCTCAGAGGATTCATTACCATAGCAACAGAACACTGAGGAGAGCATCTCTTAGCGTGTCTGCTAAGAGATGTTTAGAAGCATGAGCTTATCTTTTTATTTATTATTCTGACAGTACATAGCCGCGTATTACAGTGCCTTTGTGGGAAGAACATTCAGTCAGCTTATATGAATTTGTTGGCTTCAGTTGGCTGTGTTTGCATTTCAGATGTTGAAATAAAGCATAAAGTGCATACAAAATGCTCCAAAAATCAAGATTTATCTGATGGCACTATTGTGTCAAAGACTGATTTAAATAAATCTCCTATGTTACCATATTAAAGAAGTTTTTACGGTGTCTCTTGAAGTGTGTGGATGTTGTTCTACTTAGATGCTAAAACGTCAGCAAAAACATCTGCAGTTTGCCATTTTTTTAGATTCAGTTCTTTTTGCCTCTGTTGCCATTTTTCAGACAAAATCCCAATGATTTAATGATGAATTCAGAAAAAAAACAAAACAATCCAAAGTCCAGGCAGCACAGATAAAGAGTGGAAGGCTATGACATTAAAATCTGGTAGCAACTCAATGGACAGCAGTAACAGACATTTACCAAGACAGTATGACAAGACAGATATGACAGCTTGGTACGACGAGACCGATTCGACGAGGACCCCCATAAAGAACACAGGTGGGATTAAATACAAAATACACAGAGGATAATCAAGGAACGACAAACGGCTGGGAACAACCAAGGGGTAAACAGGACAGCACGACTCAATAGACAAAGAAACCTAAAATAAACACAGAAATACTCAAATTTTGTTTTTAGTAAGCAGCTACTTTAACAAGACTGTGTCCAACTGAAGGGCACGAGACAATGTGTACTGTACTGCAAAAGTGACCAGATCTTCAAGTTGATCCACAATCCTTGTGCAATTTGAGAAATAAATGAAAGTTCATATTTACCCAAGTTTATGCAAATTGTGTTCACTGGGTTAGAACATCTGCCTCACTGGCAACCAATTTGAAACGCCACACTGAGTTGAAGCCTGTTTAGAGCCTTGGAAAATGCATACAAGCAACAGATAAAAACAACAAACCATTATAAAAGTGCACCTTGGGAGAGCAGCTGTGACATTAACTCAGAATTACATTTGTAATGCTCTGGTTAAGAAGGCCACCTCTAAAAAGAAAGCAAATATATAACTTCTTTTGCTTGAAAATTGACGTCTACTTTTGTGCCTACATATTTTGTTTTTTTCGTTTAAAATATGAACCCAAATTTTCTGAAAATACTATTTAAACCTAAATCTCTTTGGGTATTAATACTTTTGGCCTTTTACTGTATCTGAAGTAGGTGGGCTTTAGATGAAAAAAGAATAAACCCAGATTTTGAAAAGAAGGGGCCATAAATTTAAAACAGCTCTCACCTTTTAAAATGCCAACACTCCCAGCCTTAGTGTTGCACCCATGCATTTTGTCTACATTTCTCAAGGCTGTTTCCTGTCTTTTTTGTTGCTGTGGCAACCCTTCCTGTGCTGTTATCATGACGCAGCAGTCTCCCACATACAGCCAGACAGCCACATCCCACAGTCTACCACCTAGCTAGACATTTGTCCATCTGACACCCATCACTGAGCTTTTTTTTTTTTTTTTTCTTTCTCCCACAGAACAGAAATTCAACAAAGCAAAGTAGACTCTTTAGTCTAGAGGGATCAGAGCAAGACTGAATACAAAACACATATGGAGGCAAACAGGAGTGATCAGCATGAAGATTGAGGTTTAAAAGTGGAGCAAACAAAGAACAAGACAGTAGGGAAAGGGAGATCAATCAGAAAAAAAGGTCAGCAAGACTTGGGTTATGTTTATTTGAACTCATCATTCAGAAGGGCTTCTACTGTCTGTTGACAGCTGCTTATCTTTTCCTTGTAGTCCAGCAAATATACTTTAAATACCACTCATTTGTCCTGCAGAATATCCTGCCCTCAGGTTGGGATCTTATTCTTCCTAAACTTGCACACGTTTGTACGTAGTCATTGAAGCTCCCCTGGTCTTCTCAACAATGCTCTGTGCCTTTCCTGCACTACATGCTGGTATCCCGCTGTCATTTCCATCCATAACTTCCTTCAGAATGACGTCTTTCAGTACTTTTTTTCCCTCTCATGCTCAAGATACCGTTGGCTTTTCTAATCAGTAACCTGAGGTTACCTAAGCAACAAAGAAATGAAAACATGAAGAGCATGAGAACTTAAGTGTTTCTTAACCAGCATATATCATTTTAAATGTCCTCTGTTACATTTGTCATTTCCTCTAAAAACGTCTTTGATACTCAGAACTAAAACCTTAAAAATATTGTAACAAATCAAACATAAATCAATTCCAGAGAGATTGTCATATTCACAGACAGCACTGCATATTTATTACATGTTGATATGATTTGTGCTGGTACAAATCAAAATTATAAATCATAAAGACAGAAATGCATTTTTGACCAACAAGTCAATACTGTCAAAAACACTTTCAGCGCTAAAAGCGTACATTTAGGTGCAATTGCCTCTGGAAATACAGCTATTCATTCTTGCACAGCCTCAACAGCACATATAAATTTTCATTTATTGAAATTAAGTGAATTGCACAGAAACTGATATTTAGTCCAATGCAGCTTGTTGTCAGTCAGAACTGAGTTATATTTGTAGCGAAAAATGGGTGGGTGAAAAAAGCTTTGAGAAAAGCGTGAACTAATGTAGGGTGGAGAGTTTTTTTTGTGTTTAATTAGCACGGACAACATTTGAGATGAGACAGAAATAAAAAAAAGTCAAAGTGGATGATGGATCCAATGAGCTCGAAGTTGTTCCTGACTTCAGTTGAAGAAAAGCAATGAAAGAAGTTTCTGGAGAAGAGGAGACAGAGTTAAACAGAGAAAGGGCTCAAAGATAAAAAATAAAAATTCAGACAGAGAGAAAAGGCGACACATGGACAGATGATGAGGAGGTGGAGGAGAGCCGATGAAGTCACTGAGGCGTGTAGAAAAGAGTGGTGAGAATATGACCCTCAACTGAGACACGATGTAGCAAGACAGCAATGGCCTACATCACCAACACGGGAGGGTTACTGTCAATCAGGCAGGCTGTTTTTTGTTTTCCCCATCAGAGGCTGATTTCCATCATGAGAGAGAGCATTCCTCTCTATGACAGTTTAATGTTGCACAATTTCCACCAAACAATAGTGTAATCCGACTCGTTCGTCTTGGCACCGATGTAGCCTTCCTCGCTCGGTTGTTTGTCACCTGGTACGATACAGAATGAAACACTCTTCACAATGTGACTTTGACTGCATGCGAGTGGCCCCTCAGCTCCACCAGCATTCCTCAGAATTCTTAATTCTTTATTTATCTTTCTCCTCTTTTTTTTTTTTTTTTTTTTTTTAAATGTGATCGTATAATTTAAACAATAAAACAGTTAACAATTCCTCAAAAACAAAACATTCTTATTCCAAAAATAACATCCAACAACACAAAATAACAGACAACTGCCATAGCAGTTAATAGTTGACAGTTACACCAATCACAAAACAAATTTTTTTATATATATATTCATAAATATATACTTTGAACCCACCTAGCACAATACAGAATGAAACACTCTTCACAATGTGACCTTGACTGCATGCAGCTGAAAAATAAGACACAGTTAGTGTCGTGAGTAAGCGGTCAGCAACGAACACTAACTAGCACAGCTCCCGGTCATAGGGTCACATTTTTTCAGCCCAACCATGAGAAAACTTTACAAATCAAATTCATAGATGTTAAATGTTCCTACAGTATTTCATTAATTGTTGAACTGGAAAAATATGATCCTAAGTAAAAAAAAAAATAATAAAAATGTAGTGAAGAGCTGCTTCCCTCACACCTACCTCCACCAGCAGGGAAGCCGTGAGAGTGCCTGTAGGACCCATTACACGCAGCTACTCATCACACCACTAGATGGTTCTAAACATATGCATCGGTTAAAAATCTCATTATAAATACATACTATTATTATTATGATTTTGGGTAAAATTCACATACACATACATACACACTTTTCTCTCAGTTACAATAGCAATGGCAACAAAAAGACACACTTAAGCACTTCTTTGTCAGTCAGTCACATAAAATCAAAATTAAATTCTTCGATGTCCGTCGTCCTAGGGAAAAAATATGTAGAAGTTCAAGAAAACCAAACACTTTTCCAAAGCACTATATTTTATAACCACTGAACCACACACAGATATAAGCAGTCACCCATCTACAACACCCACACCATTATTCTTGTGTTCACCACAAACCTCAGGTCCTTCATCCCTGTCCCTCGCTCCCATCCTACCCTTCTTTCACCCTACATTATAGAACAGCTTTCATTTAGGTATGAATATTAGATATTTCTCCTGAATTATAGAAAACGACCGTATGTGAAGAATATGCAGAGATAGTGATAAAAAGGAGCGCTGTACTTGTCGGTCTTCACCCGCACATTCAAAATAGTCCAATAAAAATGACATTCTCGGATCCAAACTGTTCCATTAAATAAATGATTAATATAAAGTGCAAGTAAAGAGGTGAGATATCTGTCTCTTTCTGAGCTGCTTTGCATCAAAGACAGTAAAGCTGCAGGATTTTTTCATATTTTCTTTTTTCCGACTGATAGTCTACAGAGGCAGGTTAGTGTGTACTCAGAGTGAAAATATGTTACAGCTGTTCTCTTGTTTGGGATATTTCACACTCCATTGCTTTGGGATGCATTCGCTGATGAATTATACCCAGAATGAAGACAAGCAACAATTTATTTCTTAAAAGTGCCTGGTGTTGGAAACAAAATTTATGGCAGCATCATATTGGCAACTGAACGGAGCAAGGAGACCTCTGAAAGACAATAAGGAGGAGAGTCTAGGAAGAAACGACAACAGAAGCCCAGAGGCACCAGACTTACTTTTATTTGATGAAAGTGGTCAGCTTACTCTGTGTGCGTGATCTTGAATTTGATACATTGTGAGGATCATTTTTCTAATACATACTACATGGTAGGGACCAACCCGTCCTTATGGAGCCCAAAGCCAGGGTCCAAAAAGAAGACGTGCTGTGTTTGTAGGTATAGCACTAATGTATGAATTGATCTTAAGTTAGGTTTAGGATTAGGCATGCAGTGGTAATGGTTAAGTTTAGGAAATAGAAATTAATAAGAAATTAATGGAAGCGTAAGTCCTTGTGAAAGTAGACGTGTGTGTGTGTGTGGCCTTGTTTTTGATACAGTCTAAGGATTCTTCATTCATTTACCTGAAGTAGCTGGTGCATAGGTTGAATGAGCTTTTCCTTGTACTTTCATTATTTTTCCAGTGACGTTTGCAGTCAAAGAACTTTATTCCAACAAAAGTAGTAATAAAAAAATAATAGACAAACAAATGTGCATAGAGTAATACAGTAGACACTGTCAGTAGATTACATCATTTAACCTAACTTGCATTGTTTTAAACTGCTAGTACAAGCCAGAATGGCCTACACAATTAGGAATAATAGTGAATTGTTTTACAAGCAGTTGGAGCATTGAGGCAGTTACGTATTAAAGGAATCTAACATAAGCACTGAGCTGAAAGGTATTTTGTCTGCAGCAGAGATTATACACAGATGAAACCACACACGGCTCAGAGACAACAAGGAATTAATGACTGAGTCACCTGGAAAGCACTTTTCCTCTTAGGTTTGATTAATTGGAGTTCCTATCTGACTGTATTTGCTTTGCACAGGGAATCCCGAGAGCTGCTCAGTAATTCATTTGTTCATACTATTGCCTTGAAGCAAAAAGGTCTCGGGTTCAACTGGTGAGTGAAAACTTTTGAATCTACAGACAGCAATGATAATATACTCAAAAACATTCTGTCATACTCTGACATTTAACAAATCGAAATATGTTTATAATTCTAACTGAAGTAGAATATGAAACATTTAGTCTAATTTGATGTCAGATAAGTTGTGTTTACAAGTTTACCTTATAATCCAATTTTAACTGTACCCAAAAAAGGTTTTGATTCTGTGTCTAAACCCAATTACACAACATAAACATCTAAGCCTCGGAAGGGATTTGCATGTTTCTTACTGTGAGAAAAATGAGATACCAGAGTGTAAGACTAGTGCACCAGGAGCAAGAATAAAGGTTGCCAGTCATCCTGCATTCACTGTACGAATGCAGGTGAGTCAGGACACCTGTCTCAAGTGATGGATCAGTCTGCAGGAAGCAACATGAGTGTGTCACAGTCATCACCAAGTATCTGAGTAAACAAACTGTGGTCAGCTCTCTGTACTGGATGACAAGCACCAGTCTTGACACAAACTACATAGACAATTTAAAAAAGACATGTTATCTTGTACTACATGGTTGGAGTATCGGCTGTTGGATTCATCCTATGAAGTGAACCCGGCACTTAAAGTTTATTTACGCACAAATAGGACGTATTGATGGAAAAACGCAACCCATCAAGAAAAACCCAAAGACAGATTAACATAGACTGATAAGTAGGATAATAACACAGATCTTAACTACAGCGCTGCAGGACAGAGAATTCAACTGTTTTTCAGGTAGCTACCCTCCTTTCAGAACAAATAAGAGAAATTAAATATTTATTTAGAAAAATCTATTGCATCATTTTCCTCAATAAAATATGGTTAACTCTGTGTCTCACCTAAATAACTGGGATACATTTATTTATAACTAGGATTTTGTAGAAATGTGTATTAAAGAAAATTTAGCTTAGTTCAAGTGCAGATTATGTCTCTGTAAGCAATAAAGTCATATCAGTTTACATTGTCTAGGAACGTTATTCCATTCAGGACTGCTCATGTTTCCTTTTGAGTTGGATTCATTTAGGTGTCAGAAATGTTTTTCTGAGATGTTTTTCTGAGATTGACACATCTGCACATTCGTGATGCCGATCTCCCGTTTCACCACATACAAAAGGAGCGCCAATTGTTTGTGATCTAATTACTGGATCACAAACTAGTTTGAGATTATTTAAGTTATAAAGAAACAATCCTCATCTAGAGTAAAACATTACTCAACTTAAACTAAAGGACCAAAAGTGAATCAAGAAAATCCCTAAACTATACAACCAGTTGCACCAGGATGGATCCATACTTTCATGTTGCTTACTTCAAATCATCTGAGTGGTACAACTGAAATCAGTACTTATTTTACCAGTTAATGTATTTTTATTGTCTAATCGTCTAGTTCTGGTGAGCCTGCATGAATTTTAGCCTCAGTTTCCTGAATTTCACTGGCATTAGTGGGACCCAGCTTGGTCTTCTGCTGCTCTCCATCTGCTTCCAGGACCAACACGTCTATTTACATCAGGAATTACCCAACATTATTCCTTTATGGAAATTAGTTGTGCAATGACAGCAAGGCTGTTTCCTCTTTTATGGGCCATTCTCTATAAACCTGGGAGATAGTTGCCATAAAAATCCCATTTGAACATCAGTTTATAGAATATTCACTCCAGCCTTGCTAGCTTATCTATTGTTCTGAAATGTAAATAAGAATAACTCAAAATTTCCCAAAGTGTCTAGTCATGAGGTTATGTCTATTATAATGAGAACTTGAGGACACAGCCGACTTGTACACACTAACCTTACATAAGAATAGCATTTAGCATTAAATGAAACTGTTTTTACTGGTCAGTTATTTGTGTGACTAAATGCTAAGGTATAATCAACATCTGAAGGGAAGATTAATGGTCTTAAATGCCACTATGTGTACCACTAGATAACAAATGACACATTGAAAACTTAAATTATTTTCAAATAACAGAGGAAATACCATTACTTATTTCATCTTAACTTGCAGAAGGACTCTAAGCAACTATAAAAAACAAATAAAATCATCTTCCCAGTTGCAGCTGGGGAGATTTGCCTGTGGTCTCAGCAAAAGTAAACACATTATAGTCCTTCTGCAAACACCTTGAGAGAATCTGAGCATTCCAGAATTTCTTTCCAGGCTGGATTGATAAACACATCCTCACTTTGGTTATATAAAAGGTAATCACTATGTAGTCCCTGTTTACTTTGTTCTTTCACTATTGGTCTATAAACAGCTGCATTAAAACGTGAACTGGGACTTATGAGGCTCTATTATCGTAATAAAACTGAGTTTACTTTTCATGTGTATAATGTTTCCTCTGTACATAAATCAAATTGATCTTGTATGAGCACATCAGTTCAGTGATTATTGGGGATTATACTCACTCCTCCACTGTCTCTAACTCATCAGCCAGAACATAATGATTAACTTATCAACACTGCCTGAACCTTTGCATATCTCAGCTACAACCTCTGCCTCAGAAAATGCTTCAGAGCGTTCTTTATGCTTCAGGGCCATGCTGCTCCATCAGATTCTCATTTTATTGTTTTTCGTAAACATGACTTTTGTTCCCTGTTCAACTGTGTGGTTCCTTAATGGTTCATGCACAGGTGTCAAAATGCATCGGAGTCAAACAAACCAGCAAGAAGTAAAGCAAAACACATGGATCAAACTAAGAGAATCAAGCAGTATAGCACGTAACATGAACAGTCAATAAAAATAAATGTAATAATAGTGCTTAAAAAACGATATTATTACTTCATTACACACATCCCTATACCCAGAGATGCGTGTGTGCATGTGAAATATGATTTTTTTTTTTATCTTGCAGATTTCATCTAATGAAATAGAAATCTCTCCATTGCACTTTAGCAAAAATGGAGGAAGGACCAGGGGCCAAACAACATCTTGCCAAGGGATCCAAACAAACAGGAAAATGCCCTGTTTTATGTTAATGAAAAGATAAATCACAGACTGCTATCTGGGGAGAGGATCATCAGTTTGAAGGAGAGACACTAACTCAGGTGGATTCAAAGCAAAAGCCATAGATTTTCTCTGATTTGAAAAGCCAAATACCAGAGGCAAGAAACACAATACAGGAAAGAGTCATGAGAACAGTTCTCATCTTTGAAAGTAAGGCCCATTTTTTTCCTATAAATACTTTGATGTGAGGATCCACTGTTCATGTACACTCTACATATAGAGAACCATTATGGTTATTTTACCAACAAACGACATGTTCCTTTTCCTCAATTTTATTTCCAGTTGGAATGTGCTCTACTTGCCAAGTATGTTTTGGTTCAGATGTTAAGAGTTTGGTAAAAATGTCTGGGTCAGGCATAAATTAATCAATGTCAATACAAAGTTCTCAGCTGGACTGTGGTGTGTGTGTGTTGGTGTGTGTGCGCATCAGCACATTCACCGCTGCGAGCAGGTTATCAGCTCTGGGACAGGAAGTGTGCTCCCTGACACCTCGTCGTGACCGCCATAACTCAAAGCTTTCAGCAACCACAGAACACACAGAAACAAACTCCTGACGCTGATTCTCGGAGAACAAATATTGATCCTCTTGCCCGAGGTACACAATTAAGTATCAAAAGACGCACACAAAATTACAGCATTATGTCCACACTGTAATGATCTGCTAAATAACTCATGATGAGTGTCTGACCTGCTTTTGATGAACTTGGTGGAAACTCCTGGATCAGTTTCATGTCCTGAGACAGAGAGATATTACTTCTATTAGTGCATTTCAGTTTTCAAAGGGGGAAAAAATTGTTTTGGCTCTCAGCTCTCTTCTTGCTGCCTTTGATCTACCTGATGTTTTTCTAAGATAACAGAGTTATCCAACAGGGCTTGGAGTCATTAAATCTGGCGAACACACTCATCTGTTAATTCTCTGCAGGCCCTTCAGACACTTGATAAGACGGGGTGAAGAAAAAAGAATACATGACACACTTAGCGACTTTATCATGTGAAAGACTAGTCACTGTTGTTTAATTCAAATTTTATTCTAGGAAAAAAATAATCTTAGCTATTTGCAAAAGGTTTTGAAACCAATATATTTACCTCTTTAAGAGATATGTCAAATAGAAACCTAGTGGTGAGGGATGAAACAACTCCACAGTGAGTGAATGTGCAACAGCTGTTTTGCAGAGAGGAAATATTTCATACAGTTAGCAAGAAATTACAGTAACTAATGAAAATGCTCCACTGTTGGGGAGTTAAAATAAGTTAACACAAATTTCACACAATAGCACATTAACTGGAGATTCACTCATCACTTGGCCAACCAAGGGACTATAAAACAATGTCCATTTCAGGACATCTTCAGCTCTTTGGCAAACTTCTCATGACTTACTAAGAAAATCTGGAGTTAGATTCCCAGCACCGGAGTTTCAGTTTGAAACTGCATGAAGTCCAAGTCCAAGTTTGTGTTTGCACCAGATACCCAGTTAACTGGCATAACTCGCAGACCACCCGTGGGTTATCTTTCTATTTGTTGATGGTGACCCATCTATTGTGAACTTCATCTGTTGTCCATTCAAAACTGGAATGAAATCAACCCCCACAATACGTCTGAACAAAATAAGACAGGTTGGTGAAATAAATAAGAGCGTTAGACCACAAATGATTTATGTAAACATCATATATCCTTTACTGTGTGACTTCTAAAGGCGTGGTCTCTGGTCTTCTCTCTTTTAATCAGGAAATTGATTGGCTAAAAGATTTGTGACATAATAAGCATAGATGGCGATAAAGGCTTTGGTAGCTCAAAGAGACAGCGTCATCGTTGACTCCTTGTCAACACAGAGCTTTCTTCAGACGCTGAAGTTTTGCCTGCTGTTCTCAGAATAAGAAGGGAAAAAATCCAACTCTTGATGGTGAATCACGTGTCTATCAATAGGCTGAAATGCCAATGTATTGCAAACTGGATGCACTCAAGTGGGTGAAAAATTCACTTAAACAGTCTAAAAACAACTTTTGTTTGTTCACGATGAAGGTGGTTTTGCAGTCACCATGGTGCATTACCACCAAAGCAGCTGGAAATACCTCTGAGGCAAGCGCTTTTGCGTCATCCTAATTTTCAAGCAGGAGATTCATAATTGCGCTGGAGAAAGTAAAGACGGGAAAGGAAGAAGTCTGGCTCGTGTGGGTAGGAGTGTTAAAAGCATTTTGGACCCATTAACAGCATTTTCTCCACCCCCCCACAGCCTTTTAAAAGCAATGCGCTCTGACACTGTGCCTCTCTCAGTGATGTGTACTGTAACTGCATGTACGCCTTAACAAGAAAGTGTGAAATCATTTTGGACGAGGAAGAGTCAATGCAACACTCCTCCTTTAAAGAAGTTGTCATTTCCCCCAGAGGATCCCTCTGTTTCCCTCTCATTCTGTCACTTTAAGGTGGACAAGCACGAAGGAAATCCAGACTCCCTGCTACAGCCTGTATGGGTTATGTTTCATATTTCTCATATTTGAGAGTATTAGATATTATTTATTACATTGAAAAAAATCAAGTTCAAGACACATACACAGATGAGGAGGACATGATTAGGTGATCATTACTCAGGGTTGTGGTGTTTAAACTTCAAATATTCAGTTTGATGTGCTCCTCTCTGTTGAAGTGAGAGTGAAGATCCAAAAAGCTGGCTAAAACCTTTGGTGAGAAATTTGAATAGGTCTCAAACTAACGTAAACCGAACTGCCCCACTGTTTGGAAAACAATCTACAAAGGGAGGACAGGGTGGAAAGTTTGCAACATGCGCAAGTCCTGCTTTACACTGAAGTTCACCCCAAAAGCAGGATGCAAAAACGCTAAAATAAGTCTCTGAAATTCCTGTCATGGTTCTTTACAAACAAGACTCTAAAACTGAGTTATCTAAATTAATCTAAACAAATTTCTTCTTCAAGGTAGAAGAAGCTCACACAGCAATTTTAACATTGCTGTGTGAGTTTTTTAAATCAACTTTTTTGAGCTTTACATAATGTTACAATACCTCATCAAAAACATTCATTTTTAAAAGGAATCCTTTAATCTGACCTGGCCGCTATTCAGATGGGCAAAACGCTTGGTTTCATATAGTGTTGCCTTTTCCACGCAGCTTCTCTGAACTGCAGTCTCCAGGTGAAGCTTCCACCTCACAGAGCACCCCTCCCTGCAGCTCCCCCACTCAGCTCCTACAGACTAGTGGCAGTGGCTATTAGCAAACACCTGTTGGAACTGCACATCAGCTGAGCTCATCATACTTTTCAGTCCAACACTCCAAAGAAAAATCTTAAAAGCTTAACAGAGGAGCGTTCTTGTGATGATCTGCAAAAGGCGGCATGTCGGGAAGAGCAGGAGCTTCTTAAAGAGACGGAAGCTCAATTTCAAGGTGTCAATTTAGAAAGTCCAATTTGTTTTAATGTCATGTTTGATTCATACAGGATTTCTATAACAACTGAAGGTGACTGTCATTTAACTGTGCTTTAGAATGGCACTATACAACTTTGTCATATCTGCACATTGACTAACCATGTTTGGAGTTTCATTGTTTGATCCATCTGTCTTTTGTTGTGGAAATACAATTAAATATAGGTGCTGAAAACCCCCATGACCTTGACCCACCCCTCTTTTCCCAACTGTCTCCACTCATCTTTCTGAATGGTCTCCACTGGTCCATCTGCTTGGTCAGACTTCATCCGTCTGCCGGCTTGGCTGCATTTGTCTCCACTAATGAAGCATGTTAGTAGCAGAGACGCCGAGCCGATCAGTCCCTGGCTGCAGCTCCTCGTAGAATCACACAAACAAATACACAGACCAAGTGGTTTCTGGGAGAGCATAAGGCACAAGAGCTCTGTTGCGTTGGAGCTGCTGGTCTGAAAGTGAATCTCACAGGAGAAAGTGAGATTTGTTTTGTCAAGGAGGGAAAACAAAAGTGACTTTTTCCTAACAAAGGTTTAATAAACCAAGTATATGTGAAGGACAATTTGTTGAAACAAAAATCAAAAGAACTTCAATGCATGGATGCAGCAGCTGCTTTTGATTCCTTGGGCAGAAGAGAGCTGAGGAGAACTACTTTGGGACAGGGTTCAGTAACACTCTGCTGATGCAACGATGACGATAAGGAAGAAAGACAACTCCGCTCCTTCATTCAAACACACACACACGCACACACACACACACCTACACACGCACGCATACACACACACACGCACACGCACACCTACACGCACACACACACACACACACACACCTACACACACACACACACAAACATAGAAAGAAAGGTATTTATGAAGCTACACAGAACTTACAGTGGTATATTATTTATGCTAATTTTTGCACATCTTAAAATGGTGCGGTAAGTTCAGTAACTGGTTAAACTGTTTTGTTTAATAGGCTTTTCTTTTTTTCTGCTTAAAAACATGCAACAAAAAAATGCTTTACCCTCATTGGTCTAATTATACAAATACACATTTCTAGAAATATAAGTATATGTTTTAAATCTATAAATAGAAATCATATCAATTTCTATATCTATGTATAAAAGTTGATGCAAGTTAAAATATGTGAAACTAATTATTTCTTAAAATGGGAATTTTATTCCATCCCCACATAACTGAATAAATGTACTTAAAACTCAAAAGTTGGAATTAAAATAAGAAAGAAAAAGAAAACATTGATTTGAGTTCATGGAGCTGCGTTACACATTCCTTTATTTCAAGGCTTTATCCACCTCTCCACCAGTGCGCTGATAGCTGTGGCTGGGCCGGGATTACATTTCCATGTGGACTCCCACTTTATGGTCTAAATATATCCCTGGTGAGTACTTTAATTATTTTCAGTTTATTTAGCTCCTCTTTGGGGAAGTTTCCTTATCTCTGAAGATAATCTTCTGTTGAGGGAAGAAGCAAAGGATTAATTGTCATTTACCTGAACGAAAACTAAAGTAACTAGGAGATTGGAGGATCATTGCGCTTGAAGAGCGTTACCTGGCAACAGATTCTCCCAAACATTGTCATTGTGTGCTGAAGTGATAAGAAGGTTTCTTTAACAACAACAACAACAAAAAACTTCATTAATTAGAAGCCAACATTGGACAGGATTGTGTAAAAGAAAAAAAAAAACCTTATTATGCTGACCACTGATGAATTACAGAAACACACAACCCTTTGTCGGATGGACTAGTTGTACTTTTCTCACCATTTGATGATGTCTGATTTGCCAACGTCAGCACACGGACGCTCTGAATCGGCAGGCCTTCACAGCTTGATTGGTTTGGACAGTTCCTGACAGCGCCGCCCTGCTGGCAGCGCCACAGCCAAGGTCATACTAACACATCCAAAATGTGAAAGGGACACAGGTAAGAAAAAGAAAACAGTTCGTGTGTCATGAGCTTCAGAGATTACAGCTGAAAATTAGCCAAATGGGAAAAATGTGCATATTTACAAAAATGTTCACTCAGGATTTCTGTATTTTTATGTTTTAGGAAATAAACTTTAAACCCTACATCGGGACGCTAATGTGATTCATCACTCATACTGTATCGGTTCCATCTATCTATTTTCTAACACCCTTGTTCCTACTGGGGTCAGGAGGTGCTGGTGTCTCTCCTGCCAACATTCCGGTTGAGAACCGGGGTCACCCTGGACAGGTCGCCAGTCTGTCGCCTGGCAACACAGAGACAGGCAGGACAAACAACCATGCACACACACACTCACATCTAGAGATAATTTAGAGAGACCAATCAACCTGACAGACATGTTTTTGGACTGTGGGAGGAAGCCAGAGAACCCGGAGAGAACCCACGCATGCACAGGGAGAACACGCAAACTCTGTGCAGAAAGACCCCGGGCCGGGAATCGAACCCAGGACCTTCTTGCTGCAAGGCAACAGTGCTACCAACTGTGCAGCCCCCTGTACAAGATATGGGAAGTAAAATAGCAACCACAAGCAGCCTTCAGGCGGTATCACCTTCACTCTGGGGTGCACAAGCGTGTGAGCAAGTGGTCCACAGTTTGTCTAAGGCCTGGTCGATCTGTGGCCATAAATCTGCCTGGCGGTTACCACGGTGATTTACAGCTTCATAGAGACCATAAACATCAGCACTGAGCGGGTCCGCTGCCCTCAGAAGGCTGAATTAAGTGGTGAGAGGGTAAATTTGTGTGTGTCCCCTGCTTGGGTGTGTATGTGTGTGTTTTCTCAAGGGCATCCCTGGCCGGAGATGAGTGGCGACTTTTGTAATTGGCCGAGGTCCTGAGGGGTGATTAATCTACGCCGGTCCATTGGCTGTGACGGCAGAGGGGAGGGGTTACTGCAGCTGGACAGTTAGCTGCTGTCAGCTCTCTAATCTGAAGCATTCTTCAACATTAGATGGAGGCCAGACGATCACCAGGGCCAAACTGGGCTCAACACCTCTTTGTCCTGCCTCCCAATTTAACTTTTTTAATATTTTGAAACCATTTGTCCAATGGAGCGTTTAAGGATTCTCTCTTGATCTTTCCCGATCTTTCAGTCTGTGACTAATTTATTTAAAAATGTATATTTACCACAATCTTTAAGATCTAATTTGTTGGATTATTATTGTGAAAAAGGTTGTAGAGGATCATCTAAAATGAAAGTACTGAAAGTCGTAATAATGCTCCTATTTAGCATTTTGTTGTACAGACAGAATTACGGTGCTGGATGCCTGTTTGGTGCTACATTTGTTGATCATTCATTTTTTTTAGAAAACAGATTTTTGCCAAACAGCAACTTCACAAATACAGACTGATCTTAGGTGATCAGGCCATCTGTTGAGCATCTGCACTGAATGGAAATAGTTTTGAAAAAAATGTCCTTCTGAAAACATGTTTGGAAAAGTTTAATAACCCAATGTTTTTAAGTTTCTACGGAAAACACCAATAAAGCCAAGGTTTTATGTGGACACATGGCATTACTGAACTCACCTCCTAAATACTGTCTGACTTTTTAAAAGAAGGCTCAAATAAAGCTGGAAACACAGATCACAGGATATTGAAAGAATATATATATATTTGTATATGTGTGTGTGGATTTTCACAATGAGTCTAAACTAAAACTTGATCTCTGTAAATTCCTGTCTAGTCAATAAATTACCTCTGGTGTGTAGAAGTCATAATAATCTGAATTTGTCGAAAGACTGAAAAAAAAACCCAAAGTGAAGAATCACATCAGTGGTCTTAAAATCCGACCCTCAGGCGCCGGCGTCCTGCAACTTGTAGATCTGTCTCTGGTCCAGCACATGTGCAGTGGAGTGGCTGAATGACGTCCTCTGCTTGCGGTCAGAGTCCTGCTAATGACCTCATTATTTGACTCAGGTGTGTTGAAAGAGAGACGAATCTGCCCTGGAAGCCCCCCTGCAATAGAGCTTCTTACGTTTTCATTAACAATTCAAACACACATTTCAGATTGGGAGGAACGCTGCGTTCATGCTTTGTAAACCTTTAAACAATTTTCCCAAATGTTTTCATTTTACCTCACACTGGTGAAAGTGGTGGTTTTGTGTCCCTATAGTGTAATTAGCTTCCTCTTCTCCAAAACTATTATCCACTCTCACATTGCCGCGGTAACAGCTGAGCTGAGCTGGTCCCGTTGAATGAAGCTCCAGCTCGTCTCATTAGGAGGCTCAGAAACATATCTGTCATCATTGCTTAAAACAGTGATGCTTTTTGTTGTTCTTGGTTTTCTGTATTTTCTTTTAGAGCAGATGAGCTCCAGTTTAGTTTTTCTCTTCTACAATAATTCCTCACAAAACTGTTGGCATAGTTTTATTATATTCACGCTTTGTGAATGGCACTGATTACACGGTGTAATTCCATTACAACGATTGATACGTTTTCAATAGATTTTGATCTCATTTGTGATGTTTGATAAGTAGAAGCAATGTAAAGCTAGATGGTAAAATTAAACAAAAGATTTCACTCTTCTTTTTCTAGCCTCTATTTGTTTAAATTAGCACTATTAAAGGAGCCTTTAATAAGTTCACAGGGGGATTTAGTGTAATATTTACAACTGACCCTATCATACGTTCAAGTAAGTACCCAGTTATTTTGAACAGACGGAGAGGAAACAATATATCAACCAAGTATAAAAATGATTTCGGAGGAAATGGTAGAAAGACAGCATGCAGAGATGGAGAGAATAGAGATGAGTCAGAGCAGTGAGGAAAAAAAAAAAAAAAAAAAAGTCAGACATTCCCCTGAAGTGCGTCTGCGTCTCCAGAGAGGATCACAGATTTGAGAGCAAGTGACCTTGTAGTCATCTGTCATCCCCTCTGACTCAGCTGGAGGCCGAATATCTCTCAAAGGGGAAAGAAAAAAAAAATGTTTTACCCACCAATACACAACACGTTTGAGCACAGAAACCATCGCAGAGCACGCCGAGGAGAACATATGTGTTCCTCACACGTCCTCATTCACACCTCCACGCATGCAGAGAGAGCTGAGGCATGAGGTAACTTCCTGCCGCACGCAAAATTTGTTTTCCACACAGAAACGGCCGCCGCTCTCCCTCAAAACGTTCCCTCATTACGACATAAAGGGTTTTCACTCGCTGACGTCCTTTGAACTTTGCTCGACTTGTCGGCTACTTTGGCATATGCGCAGCATCTCATTCATGACGCATCAGGAGAAAATGTGAACATGTTTTGATCGAGATGTTCTAAATTAAATGCTGGGCAGAAGGACACGGTTCACCCCGGACAGATAGCATTTATAACCACATCTAATGGGCTTCTCTAGGATCGCAATGCCATCTGTCAGTTGGAAATGTTGCGAGAAAAAAATAAACAAATTCCACAAGCAGCGAGATCAAGGTCTTTTTGACCTGAATAAGTTTTAGCAAACCAACCAAAAAATAAAAAAAGAAAGAAATAAAATAAGTTATGGCAAGAAAGATTTGGCAAACCCAAGAAAAACAACTTACTGACTGCATTACTGCGTAGAACTGGGCTACTGAATGGAAAACTAGACTTTAAATACAACCAATAAGTAAACAACAAAAAAAATCAATTCAATTCAAGTAATTATGATGGATGTGCATTTTCTAGAAATGGTTATGTCCTGTCAGTCAGAATGAAGAATCGCTGAATAGTCGATCCCTCTCGAGTAAATTGTCTTTAAAATTGTTGAACTTCACGTCTAAATCTGTCAGTTTTATGTATTTCTTATTGTGCCTCCCTGACTGAGCAATTTTTATCAGGTGAATCTGATGATGTTGTTCTCCACAGCTTCACCCAAAGGTTTTTTTCTTCTCTTTTGTTCCAAACAGGTTTGCACTTTTGGTTTGCATAACGCTGTGAAAAAAAGAAAACCGAATAGCAGAGTAATAAAGTGAAGGATACAGTCTGTATTCAGTGTTAGGCGCTCATTCATCTCACTGGAGATTTCACATGACGGTCTTCAGCATTTTCAGGTCAACTTGTTGCCGAGTTTGGACTTCTTTCCATTAGAAAACACTTCCAGGCCGAGCTTTCACATTACGAAGCCTTTTGACTATAATCTTCATAAACACAGTGTCAGGATTTTTGTTTCAATTAACTGTTCATTTTTGAACAAGTGACACGCTTTTGCAGGTTATCAGCCGGGTTTTGCAGTTTGCACTTAACCATTTTGAAAAATGAACTAAATGTCGCGTTAATGGCGACGTGAGAAACACACCAAAGAGGCTGAGGAAAACTGTGAACAAGTTAGCAGAATATTTGAGGTGTTGCCCCCCATTAACTCACATGTTGTGAATAAATGATCGGAGCCGTCCTGGACTGCTGAACGTCACAGTGAGCTTTGTGTGTAAGTATCTGACTTTAAATAAATAGACAGTGGCATCTGAAAAAATCTTGCATGTTTCAAGAATTAATCATAGATTATTATGATTATTTTAGTAATGTGAGCTGAAACACGAAACTGCCTGATTTACTGTCAAGAAGATGTAGTGTATGGTTTCGACTTTCTAGCCAAAAAAACCCCAAAAACATAATTTATTGATTTGATTAAAATGGTTAATGTTTTCTTATGAAAAACACTCACTAACACTGCTTCTATTTGCAGCACAAAATGCTCCAGGCAAGGTTTCCTGCCTTCCACCTGAATCCTGGGAGCTGCACCTGCTGCTGCAAGGAAGAAAAAGCCAAAGGGCAGAGCTGCCTTCCTCCCTCGACCCCTAATTATTTTCCAACGTGCATCATTTCAATTTCGAATGTTTGGATCCATCTCTTCCAGATGTCTATTTGACATTTCTTCTCTGTGTGTGATTTAAAAGCTACATGTTGAACCATCTAATATGTCTGCACAATGTTATCAGAAAAAAAAACAAAAACTGAAAGCTTTCTTTTGTCACAGCAGTGCATTTATTTGACACATTGTCCTAATTCTTTATGTATGAAAGAAAGTCCTGCGACATTTTATTTTTATACCTGAGCAAATTTTTAGAGTAGGGGCTTTTAGTGTTTTAAACATAATCTGTGCTCTCTTCTACGGAACGGAAAAAAGCCATTCCTTTAATGCCATAATTCAGTAAGTAACTGTTAAGAATTCATGAGTCAAGATTCAATTTTATTAAAGTTATTCATCCAGAGATTATACGCTGGAATTTACCACGATGGCTTTTGTATGTATGAATGAATGAGTTATGAAGTTGGACAAAATAAAACTATTATTGCGCTTTAGTCTAGAGATGAACTCTGAAGCCTCGCAGCCTGAGGGAAGAGGCCGCGCTGCAGCCTGCACTGCTGCAGCAGCTTGCTGCTCTGCAAGCAGTGCATGGCTTGCCAGAGGGCGGCAGGGTGATCAGGTTGTGGCAGGTTTTGTCTTTTAGTGTCCTGTGGCCTCTGTGCGGACACCTCGGGTCACCAACGCTGAGACCGGCGCCCTATCTCTGGCTGCACGCGCATCCCATGCCGGTTTCTTAACTTTCCAGTTCGGACGCCGCTGCATGAGACAGAACGACGCGGTTCTGTCTCACACCAGGGTCCGAAACAAACAACGTGACTTTTAACAGGAGTAAACCTGGGTATGAACAATCTTTTTTCAACTGTGTTTAGGTTTGTAGTGACTGACTGTCTGTCAATATGCCTTTCTGTGTGTTTCACTTTGAGGGTTCACCAGCACGAAAGCGATGTAGCTGTCAAATCTGAGCACACAATCTGTCAAACCCAGTGAAGGACAAGTGATAAGTTGGTTTACAGGCTGAAAGAGAAACCGAAATATTAAAAAAGAACAAGCTGTCATTTATTTCGCTCAGATGCTCAGAAACAGTTCCATGCTGCTGATAGATTTACGGGTAAACATGCTGAAAAATGTCTGGAGTGACTAGTTACTAATTTAATGAACATTTCGATCAGATGTTTTTGTATCAGACAGGAGTTCAAGTGTGTATCTTCTTTGAGATCCAGGAAAAAGTTGAATTTTGCCAAGCTTGAGGGATCCTACATTGAAGTTTTTACATTTGCTATATTATATTTACATGCACAACAAAAATAGCTGAAGGTCAAACTAACAAGAATAAATGGCATAAATGCAAATAAATTGCATAAAATTGACTGGTGGAAATAAAATGTTATAAACATCAGGGTTTATTTTAATAAAGTAATTTCTGTGTTTGAATTTTTTTTTTTCTCCTGGTGTTACAAACATCTATTCTCTAACATTAGTGTTAAATGAAAATCATTTTACTTTTCCTTTCTTTCCCCCTCATTCAGTCATTTCTTTCATTATGGATCATTATGGATCTCTTCCATTTTGATCTCTTTTGTTGTTTCCATCCACTCCCAACTCTCGTCTTGTGCGGTTTGTAATCTGCATTGGCGCCGTTGGCTACGTCCGACCCAGCTCCTGATGTCAGACAAACCGCGGCCTCTTCTCTTATCCAGCACTTGTTTCTGCAGGGAAGCAGCAAAGTGACATGTTGTCCTGACAAACCAGCGAAATCATTGCCAGAAAACCCAGAGAAGATTGTCCGGTGGCAAATTGAAAAAGTACGGATGGCATAAAATGAAAAAACAAATCAAGTGTCACTCATATTGTTTCCACAGAGTTAATTTAGACAAATGGCACGATGTGGTCATTTTACTTTCTCCGTGAATGAGGAGCAGCGAAACTTTCTTATAAAGTTAAAAATCTAAAAAAAAAAAAAAAAGCACCACTGTAGTTTTATTAACACTAACACATACTAAAGTGTTGTCTACCACAGGCTAAGATACCAATGTTTCATTGAGGAATAAATAATAAATGTGGTGCAGTGAATTAATCCGACCCCAATCAGAGCAGAATAGACGACGCATCCGGAGGCAAACCAATGAAAAGTTCCAAGTTATTTTCTTCTTTGTATTCCTGCATTTTAGTCACTTCTGTGGTTTGAAAGATGTGTGTATGAGATATGCAGACGAGAAATAAAATGTTTATGTCTGACACCCAGTGCAAACATAAGCAGTGTATTGTCTCGGTGTTTACAGCCCCAAACACAGTGAGAACGGCGGACGTCAGAGCAGAACGACGAGGGGAAGTTCAAGAAGAATGGAGGAAAAAGTCTCAGAGAAAAGAGAGCAATCAAAAATAGAGGCAAAGTGAGAAATGATTGTAATGGGTATGCGTCTTGTTGTCTATGCAAGACTGATTTAAGACCAATTTTGCCAATTTGCAGATGTAAATTATGATTTTGTCAGCTGGTCTGTGCTGCATTTGAATTTTTTTCCTGAGACGCTTCTGCGGTTCACAAACAAAATCAAACGGACTCACTAAAGCAGGTGCTGACCACCATCACAGGAAAACTAAAAAAAAAAAAAACACCCCGCAATAGTTCTTTGTTTTTCTTTAAATATGCATCTCTCATTTGCTTTAAGGACAAACCCTCTGAACACATCACCTTGGAAACAAGCCCCTGGTAAATTATTTTCTGTTTGCTGCAGTGCTTAATGCCAATTTTCCACCTCTGCTTGCAGGATTAGTCCACAGAGAATAAGAAACAAACCTTAAAACAGCAGCTGCTGTTTTAAGTAGTTTCTGAATTTCTGAAAAGCTTTTAGAAGACAAACAAATGACGCAGGTGAAATATCAAACATCTAGAAGTAATTCAGACTAGTCGTTCGGTCTGCGCTTTTATTCACAAGCCACTTTTGCTCTAAAACCTCGTCATCCAGTTTGAACAAGTTGTCGAGGCGATAACAGACTCTAGATCCTCTGTCTCTTTAAAACATTAGATTTCATTAAACCTTCAAGCAGATAAATCTGTTACCGTGTGCAAACACACAATAACTTCAGCTTACGGCTACAGACACCGACGCTGCTCACTGCCAGGGCATCACGGCACTGACGATCTGGGACAAATACAGAATGACGAGTCCAAAGGAAAATTATTCTGGATTAAATTGTTTAGCAATAACGTTAGATATTATAGCTATATTACCCGTATTTGTATACTGGAGGTATAACTTACATGTACCAGAAGAGGTCACATACTAAACGCCACTGAATAGCACAGATTTCCCTAAGAACATAAATATTGAGGGGCTTTAAGGTCTCAAGCCAACCCTGATCTATCCACAAATTATAAAAAAAAAAAATCTGAAGATCTGACCTCGAATAGATTATTGATGTTTCTTGTTTTATAGTTACAATGTAGCAAATATCAGTTATGTGAAAGCAAACTTAGCCTGACCAAATACTTATTCAAGCTCAATGTGGTAAATATGCACAAGTATGTTTGAACAAAGAGATTAAAGTTGGACTTCCTGACACATAAAGTCATGACAGTTTTACTTTTTGTCTTTGATGCACCCTTCCTTAATTTTAATACAAATCACTCACCACTCGTCCTACCTATCTTTCCCTTTAGCTGCTCTTTTTCTCTTAAATTATGTCGACTGCGCCACCCTTACCTTCCTGCTTCACTCAGCTTTTATGGGCTTTTATTACTTTTTCCTGTTGCCTACATGATCTATTTTGTTTCTCTCTGCCTCCATCCCCATGTCTCTTTCCCCCCATCTGACCCAGAGGGCCTCGTTTCACAGAAATCCAATCCTCTCACTTTTTTAAACCCGCCGTTCCATTCCGCTCCCATTTTGTCACACTGCAGTGCGCACACAAAAACCCCCGCTCCTCCCTGGTTTCAGCTCCGTTCTCTGTCCCCACACAAACACACACGCGCTCCCGGTCAAACACGCGCGCAAACATATGGGCCGACATATCAACAAACATTTGTACAACTGCGTTAACGCGATTGAAACATTGACCAATAGAGAAAGAAGAAGACCTAATTAATCCATCAATCAAATTTAGAGCTTTTGGTTGGATTTTTACACACGGAAACACACACACACACACACACACACACACACACACACACACGCGCGCACGCACACACACACACACACATCCACCTCACACTCTCCCGTGTTGCTCTGTGGACATTCATCACAGCTTCACTGACTCCATTCAACCTGAACTCAACCAATCACACAAAGGTTAGGGACTGACTTGTATGTGTGTGTGTGTGTGTGTGTGTGTGTGTGTGGGGGTGTGTGTGTGTGTGTGTGTGTGTGTGTGTGTGTGTGGGTGTGTGTGTGTGTTTGTGTGTATTTGAGAAAGGATCACAATTTGCTGGCTTTTCCTGGTGATCTGTATTGTTTACTGTGGAAAAATTCTGCCCACTGACACTGAGGAACAGAGGATGAGCTGCTCCCTGAAACACACTGATAATTATCTCCCAGGGCTGATAAACGTACGGATCCTCGTTTTGCAGAACCTAAACCATGACAAAACTCAATTCAATACATAAATCATGAATTTGTGTTATAGGTTTATTTTTCGATAAATAGGGTCTATAAATAATAACAATGTAACAAAACATTTTGAAGCAAACGTTCAGAATTGAAGCCTTTCTTTGGAATATGACATAACCAAAGTGTTTCTGGTGAATAAATACGAATTCCTTCATTTATGAAATGTGTAGAATATCCAGAACCAAATTTTATTAAACTTAACAGAAGTTAAGTCTTTCTGTGCTTGACCTCGTCATGACGATGACCCCCTGTCACTGCTGTTTGAGGAAAAGAGCAGCTCCGGTCTGAATCCACTGGTTGGGGTTTGGTCCACAGGGCAGGGAGATGTGAGTGACCACCTTCACTCTCTCTGCGCTGGTGTACAGCGGCAGCCAGATGCTCTCCTCTGAGTCAGCGGAGTCAGGTGCAGAGATCTGGAATAAAAGGTGAAAGTGCAACATCTATATGAATGTATACTGTATGGGCAAACCCTGCCTCTCGCAGGTCGACTGGTGACTACTTGGGCTTTTTCTGTGACTTAAACGACTTTAATTTGCGTGTCGAAGGAATTCACATGTGATTTTTAAATCTTAAATCATGGGACGTCACCGTGCAAAATAGCTCCGATTTCAGAGCTATTTTACTCCAAAACAGAGGAATTAAAAATGATTTAATCTGTGAATTTATGCATTAGCTGGTAGACTTATTGTGCTGACAAGTAATCAGTGGCAGCCCTAATGAGCGCCATTGTTCTAGAGAATATAGTAAAGACTGCGACCCAGTAAATGCATGTTTTACCTTTGTGGCCGCTGTTCAATATCTGTAACGACATTTAAACGTCACAGATTAAAGTGGACTATAACCGCCTTCCTCTCCTGTTTCCACACTGATTCTAATGGAAATGAGGTGGACACAGAATGCAAGTCCACTCAATTTGCACAGGCAAAGCCAGTGAATTAACAAGGCTTTTGCTTGACCTATAAAACTGCTGACAGGATTGTGGAAAGAGGAGATTGTTCAAATAAAGGGAGCACCTCAGCTGTAACGTTAAACTCTTAAATGTGTGTTTAGTCTTTTTTAAGCAAATCACTTTGACTACTACATTTAGATTAAAAAAAATAAAAAATCAGCCTCTGAAATTTACTCAATGTGAGCGATTCTTTTTTTTTTTTTTACAAGTTAGAAAGTCAAACAAAGGTGAAGTAAATTGATATTAAAGTCCAGCCAAGTCACAGAAAACCTGGCCGGGTTTGTAGCTGTAAGAAAGTTTGACAACGCCGAGCTACCTGTGGGGCCCAGGCCATGTAGCATACTGGGACAGCTGAGACGCTGGGAGAATCGTGTTGGTTCTCACTTAAGTGGATCCCGTCGAAGCGACAGCCCTCCAACTGGAGGCCACCAACCTACACATCCAACGGGAAACAAAACGAACCCGACTGTGATGATGAAGAGGAGAAACGCTGTCGAAGAGAAGAGCGATGAGAGCGGCAGCAGTTGGGGCCCACGCGTTAAAACAGCCCGATGGAGCGGATATGAACTACGAAAGGGCGACGAACACCGAGGCCGCTCGATGAACAAGTTGCAAGCAGATTACATGAGAGACACTGTTTGAGTGACTCAGGGATTTTCCACAGAAGGCCAGACAAAAGAAACCTTGGCACCAAATCTGACGAGCACAGACGACTAAAACTCTAAATCACTATAATCGGAGGAGGAAAAAAGAAAAGAAAAGAAAACAAGGGAGTGAGGGAGAGACAAATCTAGAAGAGAGATCATTGTGTGGATGCATTTATCTGTGCGTAAGAAAGCTCAACAATTATCCTCGCTCTCTTTTTGTGTGATGTTTATTTCCTTTCCCTCCCTGCAGCTGCAGACTCCACCCTTCCTTTCTTTCTTTGAGGAGTTTAACAAAGTGCATCTTAAGTCATGCCAAGTTCTATTGGCACAACTAGAACTGAAACCTGACTTTAGAGGATAAAAGACAATGAAATTACATCAACCTCTGTCGCAGCATGAAGGACAGACATATGCTGTGCTGTTAGGACGATTTACACCCTTTTTTTAATCTTAAATATTCCTGCCTGTCAAATTTCTAAGTCAATCAAGACGGCTTTCAAAGACACCAGACATGTCTGTCTCTAATTGTTGTGCAGAAAACCGTCTGATTCTATTTTCTTTTCAGTTTCTGCTTCAATCTTTGAAATTCCTGCTTGTTGTCTTTTGTTCAGTTATTTTGCAATTATCCATCATTCTACCATTCACCATTTTGATTATGGTTTCAGTTTTCTGTAGCCCTATAGTAGGATCTACTGTTGGCACACATTATCTGCAGGGTAATATGCACAGCAAATAATTACTCTTAGACTTTGACCTTATCTTCTCCAAAGACTCTGCTCTTCTGCAGACACTGTGGCTCTTCACTTTGACTAATTCAGCACTGAGTCCAGACCACCCTTTGTAAAAATCTGGACTTTTTCCAGATTTTAACCTGAGGGCACATCGATCCTAGCCTACACCTTGGTGTCCAAACATCAAAGTTCTCCCTCAGAATTGGTTTGGCTCTGAATTGGTTTTTGTAGCGTTGTAAAATAAAAAGGGCGACGAATTTTATCTTTGTGAATCCATTGAGAAGAATTGTCACATTATCTCACAAGTTAAAATTTTTTCTAAGGTCTTTCCTTAAATAAATTAAAAAACAATATGTGTAAAACTTTGCTCAAGTTTCCTCTGTGGTGTGTGAGTTTTAACCTGCAAGTACAAATCGTCTCTTATTCAAGTCAATCACAATTTTCCCAATCCAATCAGATTACGGGTTTAAAGATAGTAGGCCGAGTTGGACGTCTGACTCTGCCCTCAAACCGTTTCAATTAGACAATCCTTCTCCAGAACTGATGGTTCTGTTTCCTTCTCCAATTCTCTCCCTGAAATGTTTATTTAAAATTAGGATTGGCATCATAAAACCGTAATGGAGAAGATTTTGTGTCATGTCAAGACCTGTGAAGGGTTTAGTGGGGAGAAATTTCAGTGTCCTGTTGCGTTACAACCAGGTATGTTACTTTCTTTAACATCACTGTCTTGTTGTTTGTACTCTGCCAAAGCCCCCAAGTGGTCAGATAAATCACAGACGATCAAATCAGACTGAGGAGTTTTTAAGTTTTGCTGTTAGTTTGAAGAATTCAACCTCCAGAAACAAGCGAAAAATCTGGAGGATGGAAGGAGAATATGAATTATTACTTTTGGTCATTGTTGATATAGCTGTTTCACAGTTGCATTGATTCTTCAGTATCAATACTGATGTGCAATTTACATGATGTGTAAAAGCAACTGAGCATGACCTTCTAAAATAAAGTCATTTAAACCGACTGCCAGCTGCTACATAAACTCTACCTTGACTTGTAGCTTGGCCTGAGCAATCGGACTCCTCCAGGAAGAGACAAACACCAAACTATCCATGGAACAGCCAACGGATCTGGAAAAAAACAATGAAAACAGTAATGCTGTTTTTCAAACTGTGACTGGCTCTCATAAACATGCAAACTTTCATTCCTACCTGGCCGTTTCTTGTCTCAGAGCGTTCAGGAAGGTATCAGGGTGGAAGAGCTCTGATAAATCAAGGATGTCAGAGAGGAGAGCCTGTCTGGTCGCACGTTCCACCCAACTCTGCGTGAAAAACATACCAAGAGGCACACAGATCCAGAAATCTTTCAAAAAATGAACAGACTCAGATCACATATAATTCAAGCATTAAAACAATTTTCTTCAAGTCGGAAAAAAAAATTACAGGTGGTTTTAAGATGAGAATATTTACAATATACTTAAACCAATGAAATTGCTTGGATCAAAAAAAAAATTAATAAAAATTACCACTGAACAAGTTTAACAGAATTACTTGGTCATAAAAATGTTCAAAATGAGCCAATCTGCAACCTGACAATCCATATCTGAGTTAGACAGTATATTAGAAATTTAACTAAATAATATTTAATATTTAATAAAAATGTATGATTAATAAGCTACTCCAACCTTCCTTTGAAAATACCACAAACATAATAACCTGCTAATGAGAACATAATGCATAACTAGAACAACTATTATTGACCTGCTTTTAATCAAAATATATATATTTTTTTAATTTTCAGTAATCAATGTCATGTGACAGTTATCCCCAGAAAGAAAAAAATAGGTCGGCATTTCACTGCTCTCCCTATGCATTGCTATGGCAGGACCCGGTAAGCATAGCACATACAGACAGGCAGAGTAGTAATTGTTTGTACAAAAAAATACATAAATGGAGAGAAAGGGATTGAAGGAAAAAGAGAAATATTTGCATAGCCAGAGATAAGAGCCAGAGATAAGAGTCCTATGAGTTTTATCCATGATGGTGATCTAGGGCATCAGATCAGACATCTGCTTTGATTAGATAAGCAGCTTCCTTCTGTGTCACTGCAAAACCCATTTAGTTTTGTCCCCAGGACAACTCATCAGGTAGAACACTGTCCTGCTTCTTTGCATCTTTTTTTAGTTACATTCATGTTTTGGGGAAAATGCCGCAGAACTTCAGAAGTGAAGTCACTTGAGCGCATTTTTTTATTCTTAGAGCAAAGCATCTTTTCATTCATGCATGGACAACAAAAGTGGAAAGATTTGAGAATCGATGTTTGACTGAGGTCTCTATCTACTCTCTCTTCCGTTAAACGGCTGTATTTAAGCAACTGCATTGGCTTCATCATAGAGTTTAAATGAGGCATAAAAAATCCAACATGAAGAACACAGTGTGGTATGCTTCTTACAATCTAACTTCTCCACCTTATTTTTTCCCCGAAATCAATGCGCAGTACCTCAGTTACATATGTGTTAAATATTGTATATCAGAATGGAGACTCTTTGCTTGTTGAAGATATTTTAGAAGCAGATCTCCCTCACCTTCTGCTTACAGAATTACAAAGATGCACAAACTCAAGTTTTCTTATATTCAGCACCAGCAAATATCTGTGTGTGTGTGTGTGTGTGTTTGTGTGTGTTCCCCTCTGTTTACAATTTTAAGCATACTGAGCAAGTCAGACTCAGCACAAAAATTGCTAGAAATGTGTAGACCTGTAGTTTCTAGAGAGGTTCTGCAACAACAGGGAGAAGATCAAAGGAAGGTTGAATATATCACATCAAAGTTGTGATTTGTCTAAATTAAAGATTAGTCGGTCAGGGCTCTATAAAAAAAAACAGATAATAGATTTTTGTCACAAATTCTCTTATTGGTGCAGCTCTAACTTCGAGGAATACGTGCTAAAGCTTGGCAGTGTGTGCTAATTATACACAGGTTACTTGGGGTGGAGTTAAAACATCTGAGCTCGCTTATTGCCAAGGTTGAGTCATATGTCTGGGGACACTCTGCTGCTGGCTATTGGTTCTTTAGCAGCTCTGGAAGGCTCTGCCTTGATTAGCTGGGAGAATACAGAAAAGCTGCTAACACAGTTATCACTCAGCACTGATGAGCTGAAAGAGACAGTGAAGGACACTGCAGCCTCCAGACAGACACACATGAAGACAGATAGAGTTCAGGTAGACAGTGAGGCTAGAATAAAGGATGAAAAAAAAAAAGAGAAGCGTCAGGAAGACATATGCACAGAGAAGGACAAGCAGGCCTGCAAACGGAAACGGCCGCGATGCTTTGCGATGCACTCCAATAATGAAATGCATCCACGCAGAAACGAATTATTTTCAGACGCCTGAGTGTCTGTGTGTGTCGTGGTCTGTTGGAGCATATTGAGGTAGGCGTGTAGTCAGACACAGCTGAGAGGAGAACCCTTATTTTCCGTCACTGACCTCAGAGTGAGACTTCCTACAACATTCTGCTTTCAGATAACGTAGAAAACTGTGAAATAATTTCTCCGGTGTACTAATTAATAAGCACCTCTATGAATCAGACTTTAAAGTCCTGCATCCACAGCATTTTTTTTGGACAAATGAAAAATAAAATACAAAAGCACGTGATGTAAGAAACTTTAAATGCTTTATAAAATCCCGAGCTTGCAGTTTTTAAGAGGAGAGCATTCACTCCATGTATGCAGGCTGTTGCCCTACCTGTGTGGCCAGAGCCCGAGTTACAACAGCTCTGAGGTACTGCATGGGCTCCTCTGGTCCTTCCCACTTATTCTGCCATGTTATAGGACACTGACGCATCGGTGAACACACAGAAAAAGACAGAAAATTAGACCTTAGATGATATAATGAAGAAATCACCCCACATTAAAAACATAATAACAATACACCTCAATTCATCATCAACTCAAGTCATATCAAGTTCATGACGTGTATACATAATGCATGAGACATTCTATTAAAATAGAATATATTTTAATCATATAGATAACTCAATAATTTCCTTTCAATGTGTGACTTGAAAAGCACTGTGAAGGCACAGACAGATGTAATTGTTGTCATGTTGGTTGATAAGGAGTGTTACTATGTCCTTGAAAGCAAGCAGTCCTTGAGTTAATGTTACTTCTTATTAGGCTGGTTGAGACCACTCATTTGCAAAAACCATAGAAGAAGCCGCAACTATTTTTAAATGAGTGTAGCAGCATTGTGGATATTCATGGCAAAAAGAAACAGTGACAGTGTCAGTCAAGTTGGTTTGGAAGCACCGTGAGAGAACCAGGTTAGCTCACTGTTTACTGCTAACGGTATAAAAGTCTTTTGTAGCTTCCAAGCTGCACTAAATTAAAGAGTCTCTATAATAAGTATGGGAGGTATTCAGATATCTCTTCTTCAAAAGCTAAAATACCAAACTAAAATATTCTAAATGAACGCAGATTAAGAAAATTAAAAAAAAAAACTGTTTGAGATTTGAGACTGTTCTTCTCTGATATAGAAAATGATTAAACTGATCGACAGACTAAAACATTCTACAATGTTCACATTTTTAATTGAACAGATGTGACTTGATGCCATTTCCATCTATTTAAACTAGATGAGAGACAACATTTATGTCTCAAACAGCTAAAGCATCCTGCAGTACTTACTGTAAACTAAGAAAAACAAAGAAATGCCTGACACTTACACAAAAATATTAAACAATTATGAGACTAAAGATTGTGAATTTGGAATAATCCAAGGATCAATATCATAAACTAATTAAGATGACACTTTAAAAGTAGAAGTTAACATTTAGTCTGTGTCATGTTTAAGGTACAAGCAAAGGATTTAAAAATGTTCTGTAGTCATTCATCATTTTGAAAGGAGAACGATGCCAGAAAACAACAATAACCAAAAAAGTGTCTTACAAACTAAATTGTTTGATAATTTGATGAATAATATTTTGTAACTTATTTAAGAACCTAAGTTTGCCCAGAACATATTGATATTCTTGTAATTACAGCTGGTACTGAAAAGCTCAAAGATGCCAAAGACTGCTTCACCTCTAATAAAGAAAAGTCTCACCAGCATCACATCTTCATATTAATGATCTTTACCCTAACTAAAGGCAGTGCAGATATTTATTTCTGTTTTGCAGTACTGCTTACCACTCTCCTCTGATGGGTATCTTGGCCACTTTCCAAGCAACTAATTATATTTTACTGCACAGCTGAGCAGCGGGGCAGTGGAGCTGATCTCTCACAGCTATCCATACCGTACTTTTACATTATTACAACCCCAAACGGTCCATTTTCCAAATAGATAAATCACCTCTCCAGCTCATTCTGATGCTCTTCCCCTAGTTGAAAATGGCCCAATCAGTGACGCCTGGTTGAAGCCAGTGATCTGACAGTTATGCATCATAATGTTTTCTGAAAAGTCTCCACAGTTCATTTACAAACAGGCTTTCTGATGCAGTGGCAACCACCATCTGATTACATATTAGATGTAATTAGGTATTTTTGAAGTATTAGTTGAGAAAGTACTGCTTCATGTCTTTTAGCTCAGAATGTTATAAAAACCAAACAAACTCATTTTGTTTGGTTTTATTAGTAACCTTAACTTAAACTGTTCTGAGAAAAACAAGCCCTGCAGAGGCACCAAAGTCAGCATAGCTATAAAAAAATTATTTGCATTGGGTGACTTCATTTCACTGTGTCACTGTGTGTCCTCTTTGTACTGCTGGAGGAGCATTGGCTTACAACAGTGATGTCTAATGCATTGCCAAATGTGGCTACAAAAGTCATCAGATGTTTGATAAAAAAAAAAAAACTGGCAGCAAATTAATGTAGTGTTCATCTAAAATGCCCGGGCCTGGCAATTCAGAAAAGCATAATCAAAGATGAAAGTCACTGCTGTTCCTCTGAAGCTTTGCTTTTTTTCACACCTCTCACTATGTTTGATACAGTGACATGTACATGTACACAAATCAGTCATGAGGTTTTTATTTACCATGGAAAAATGAATATCCCTTCTGATTAATAAAACAAAACACTTAAAATTACCCAACAGTGTCTTGTAATAGGAACATCGGCGGTAGACTTTTGAACTTTTGTGGGTTTTCAGTTTAAATAAAGTTTGACACAAATCTTTAAAAAAATAAATAAATCATCAAATTTGAATTTTGGGCACTTGTCGTTCTGGTGACTCATTGTTGTGCTTTTTTAGTTTTTATGGGAACTTTGTCTGGCTGGGTGCACATATGAGCAGATTAGCACAGGGGTCTCAAACTCCAGTCCTCAAGAGACAGTCCTACAACTTTTAGATGAAAGTTTAGTCCTACATACCTGATGAATCAAAAATATGTCTTAATGATGCATCAAATCTCTACAAAGTTCTAAAAAATCAGAGTCAGGTCTGCTGAAGCAGAAACGAGGCTAAAATTTGAGGATGCTGGTCCTTGGGGAGGGGCGTTTAGGACCACTGCTTTCATTTTCTCAAAAACTGTTAGGATAAGTGTTGTCAAAATGTGACTGATCATGATCGATGTAGATATCACAAAACAGGCTTAGCCAGCAGACAGGGTAATGCTACGTAGTGCTCATAAATGTGCAGCTTAGCTATACAAACTTACTACCTGAGAAATGCCTGATGTTAACAAATTGTTCTTTATCCAGTGCAATCTGTCCAGCTACCAGAATGTAAACAGTAAATAAATAGGTAACTTCCATTTGGAAATGTTTTAACGCAAAAGCTGTTATGAAGTTGGTTCTGGTCTTGCCATGCATGCTGACATTTTGAAAAACAGCTGGAAATAGAAATTTTGTGGAACACCAAGCAATGTCCTCGTATATCCAGCAAGCCAAATTAAGTATCTACATTAAGAAGAGAGTGTGTAACACTATTTTTATATCATTGCTGCAGTGATTCTGTTGCAGTGAAGCACATGTGAGGTACATCTTGGCTGGTGAAAGCCGTGATCAAAAATGACTGCAGCACGAGGACATGTCCAAAAAAAAATCGGGGACAGTCTGGTCAAATTGTGTGCTAGAGTAAGCCCCTTTCAAAAAGCACTATGACATAAAGACGCACTTATGCTGGCTCCATGTGTTGTGTGAAAAGATCAAGGTGCAAGGGGGGGAGTTGAAGTCGACCTATCACTACTTCACACCTCAAATTTACCTAGCAAAGAAGTCACAGCTGTGTACCAGCTGGCTTGTAAAATGGTAGCTTGTCGTTGCAGCTCCACAGTGTGACAGTGTTTACAGAGACTATGCGGCCAGCTGGGTTGGGATTCAAAGCAAAAACACAGATAGCAGCTCTGTGCACTGCATGTTTGACACACAATTTCTTTTCATTAAACAGACACTGGAGAAATCATGATGAATAGCATAGACGCAAATGTGTAGTAAAGCAATGCCAGAGTTTTAATTTCCAACCGATCAATCAATCAATCAACCAACCAATCAATCCCCTACGACATTGTGTCTTTTTGTTTCTTGAAATGACAGGCAGGCACGCAGCAGTGTGGGTACAGATCCCATGGAATATCTTTTCACTCCTACTCAATTATTTCTCCATTAACAAAGAGTGATTAGCATATCAATATTACTCACAATTACGTTTTCTTAACCATTTCCTGACTATTTTGATAATGACAAAGAGATACCATACATTTTGCCACATAAGGCCAGATAAAGCTTCAGACAGTGACACTTATTGTGGCATCAATTATATGATTTCAAACATTAGCAATGGTGCAAACAAAAATTGTGCAGAATTAGATCTATTTAAAACCTTGAAACAGAAACAATGTCCAAATAAAAACAAATCAAATATGGTGTTGAATCATTTGAGTCATTTATTAAATCATAAGTTCACCATATAATTTTTTTGGGGGGAGGGGTTTGCCACTTCTTTTAATTTTTTATTTTCTTATACAATATACTGTATCCGTATTTGGGATCTACATTGGATGTTCAAAAGGTGGAAATTTAATAGAAAAAATTAAATGTAAAAAATAAATGAATAAATAAAATAAATGAAAAACAACACAGGTATACAAGTCCATTTGATCACTAAAACCACAGAAAAAGTTCAACAACTGTGCAAGGCTTGTATTCTACAATCCTAATCTACGGATCTTTAAAAAATGTTTGTCAAAGATTATTGGAACAAAATACACTTGAGAACTTACGTATAAAAACAATCATGTTTTATACCAGATAGACCAATGAACACAATGGTCTATTTATCCCACTATTGACAAATTCCTATATTTCTCATATTCTGGGTATGTATCCATATTGTATGCCAATTAGCTATAAAAACTATAAAATTTTATATGATGTCAATTTCTTTTCATCTGCTTCCTTTACTTTGAGGTGAACATTGTTATAGCTGATCTTTTTGTTTTGCATGTCCCTTTTGTTTACTTTTGGTAGATGTAAACAATTATTTAAAAACTAAAATTTAACTAATTATTCTGAGTTCTTTTGCACACATGCAAAATTATGCCTAATTTGTCGGTGGTACAATTTTATCCTAATTTTAAAAACATGGCCTAATTTAGGATTATACGGACATAACTCATAGGAAAAACAGCAGAAGGGTAATAGATTGGAGTAGGGAAAAATAGAAAGCATAATGAAGTTGCTGTAAACTAGAGAATGATGAAGTAGAAATGGTTGGGGGTGGTAGAGATGGACTTAATACCTGCTGATTATTACAAAAAAAAAAAAGAGAGGAGAAATGTAGTGAATAAGGGTTTTGGCCCAAGGCTTCACTCAGGGGATTATAAACACAAAAGAAATGAGATGGGAACTCGGCGTCTGTTCTCTTCCACATCATCTTTTCCCTTTTGTCCTCAATTCAGCCTTAAGATATACACAGATACAGATTGTGTTTGTAAGATATCTACATGTCAGAGCAGTACACTATGTACTGTATGCTGCCATGGACTTGATTTCTCCATAAAGTTTTTCGCAATAACGCTAAAATAATTCAGGAAAAGGAGGGGGTTATGATATACAACAGTGGAGGGAGACAGATATATATATATATATAAAATATTTAACAGTAATGTCTAAATCTTTCTGTGGAAAACACGTTATATCTCAGTGATTCAAGTAGTTTATTTTTTCAGCAATGTGAGGCAGCATCTAATTACTTGCCATTTTATAATTCACCAAGAAAAACAAAATCTGTACCTGAATAGACAATTTCTCAGCAAGACTAAACTAGTTTTATAGTTGGTGGTCTTACTTTATGTCACCTCTGTGTATCTCAGTGTAACCCCTTCTGGGAATCTTTTTCTTACCTCTTGATTTAGCAAGGCAGTGGCCAGTTTCTGAACCTCAGGGGTTAACAGTTGGGTTCCTCTGATGACCTTACTCAGTGCAGCGAGAGACTGGTGAATACTCTGTGACAAGAAGAACATGTTAAATACAGGACATCCTGTCCTTAACACAAACTGTACAGCTGCTCACCAAAAGGTTTACTGTAGATACATTGCCCATAATAACTGTTTGTGCACAGCATAGCAGACTTCTTTTTGATTTTCACTCAGATTTCTTTTTAAACTTGAATTTGAAAAATGTTTTACAACTTTTAAAGACAGACTTTCATAGCTTAGTAAAAAACAGCCTTCTTGTACTGTGCTTTGCTTTGTGCAGAGGGTCTGGGGTCTCGCCTATTGAGAAATAACTGCTTCCTGAAGGCTGAGACTCTGTTGATGTTTTAAATGTTACCCAACCACTAGTGTTTGGCTGTGTCTGTGTAATGTGCCAGCTTGATGCTATGAAGCTTACAAGAAACGGTGTGCATTGTTAACAACCATTCTCTTCTGCAAAAAGAGAAGTGCTGAGCCGAACGAGACAGGCGTTAGTGTTAATTCAATATTTGGAAGAATGGCCAACGTGGACTGAATGGCTTCATTCACTTCCTCTGCTGCTATTGCTGAAACTACAGGCACACTACAATTCTAAAATGGTGCATAAAGTCAATGACATTGTTCACAACTTCTGCTTCTGTTCGCTGATAGGCCCAGTAGAAATCCAAGTAAATGGAAGAAATATCAGCATGTTTAAATGAAAAGCAATGTCACAGTAGCTTGTCACTTATGGCCAGTTTTAGGTGATGTCTTTGCGAGAGCTCTGTATGATGCCTAAGCTATTTCTATTACTGTTTGTATAACCTAACCAGCTTAAAGTTCTCAAAATCTTTGCACTTTGTGTCCATGATACTTTCTGTTCACTACTGTTTTCCAGCAAACCTCTGTGGCTTTTACAGAACACCTGTAATTATATCAGTAATCAGTTAAACAAAGTCAAATAACCTAATAGGTGACTTCTGTTGACAACTGTCTTCAGTGCATTATGTGGAGGTATCAAAGTAAAGTGGAGTGAATACAAATGCAAGTCACACTTGTCAAATTTCTATTTAAAAATAATTGAAAACCGTATATATGAATTGTGTAAATGTAGCTGTAACATGAACAAATGTTGAAAAGTTCAAGCGTTATGAATGCTTTTGTAAGACACTGTATGCGAGGCAAAGCTTGTCAAATCAATAACTGATTTAAAAGCTTATTGTGTCAATGGCATTTATGTTGAATCCCTGTGCTCTTTAATGAAATCCTTTTCACAAACATACACAATACACACATAAATCGCCATTTAAACAGAATGAGATAGTAGTTTTGTCACAGACACACACCTGGACCAGGCGGATGGCATTAAACTGCTCCAGAGCAATAAACGATAGGATTGGTGACTTCTGGCCTTCTGTAGGTGGCTCAATCTTCTGATGGATCAGCGTAGAACCCTGATAGAAAGCAGACAAAGACACCATCAGCTTCCAGAACTGGATGGTATACATCAAGAACAAAAAATTTTTTCTGCAGTGCAGTTAGACTAAGAGAATGTGCATTACTGATAAAACACCAGATGTAAAGATTTAAAAGTAACAAATCTAATGCATAGAATAAAGAAGATGTGAGGTGAGTAAATGAGGCAACAAACCGAAATGTTTAGATTTATTTTAATGGGGAAGTATTATATGTTTGCCAGAGACATGGTGCCATTTTATAGCACAATCAAGTAACTAATCAAATCAACTAATCAATTCTCTGAGAAGCAGAAGCTCGGAAGCTAGAAGCTGCGTCTCGAAGGCGGGGCTAGTTCCACCCAGGCATTTTCCACCGCTGATGGTTTCCATGGAAAGGTGTTCAAACATGTTTGAAAAAATTTCTCAAACATGCTTGAAAGAATCAAGGCAACACTCCAGGTATGTCTTTGATGAGGGAATGACATCATAAAGTTTAACAACACCAATTTTACATGATGCTGCCATTTTAATGAAGAGTGCACACTTCTTATCTGTGCTGTTCTGTACGTTTATTGTACCAACTCACATTTAGGGCTTTGAGCTGCATGAATGTCGATGTTGAAGAGAGAGAGGCGAAACAAAGCTGCAATAGCCTAACTGCAGCCTAAAATATAATCTAATAACCACATGAACATTCTCAGTTTTGTTTAGCTTCTCTCATTTCTCCATTTTTACAGTGAACAAACATTTTGTATTCTTAAACGTGCTTGATTTACAAGACACACTTCAGCAGCTGACAGACATAATGAACTTAACAATGCAAGTCACACTCTGAGGCACATATGCTCTGATGGTCAAACACTGTAGGCCAACTCATGACTGATAAACAGTTAACTGAACGCATACAGCAGCAGATTCAGAACTGAGTGATACAGCTGTAATGAATGAGTCAGACATGCTCTGTTCCTCTGGAGGTAAAAACAACTCTGGTTAAAATGAACTAAGAGAGCAATGAGAAGCTGCGAGGCTGAGCAAAGTAAAGCATGTGTGCTTTATAGTACTGGAGTGAATAAAAGAAGCGGAGCAAGAGGACGGGAATATGGAAGCTAAATTATTTAATATAAAGGTACATGTCCGTTTGACTTAAAAAAGAAAAAGGTGCCTGTCTCCTAGCAACCACACACAAGAGTGCTGGCTGACTGGGCAATCTAGGATCTATTATACTGTGACTGTCGCTGACGACTAATTTACAATTATCTCTTGGCTACTTGCTTTGATATTAGCGCTGCAAAATGCTGGGGAATTCACACATTTTCCATTATCGCACGCTTCACTCTCCAATACAGAGAAATCACAGATATTTCAAAATACCGAAGCAGAATTACAACATTCCTGCTGTTTGCTTTAATAAGAAGTCTGCACTAAAACCCAATATTAAATTCAGAAAACCAAAAATAACTGAAAAGGACAAACTGACCTGGTTCAGTTTCTTCCATAAGTTGAGAACAGGTGAAAGTACGGTTGACCACAGCTCCCGATCAAATTTGGAGCCTGTTGCCACTGAGCGGCTGAGAACACGCAATTGTGAAATCACCTACAAAAAAAACATTAAAAAGTCAAACAAATATGCAAACAGGGATATTTTCATTTATGTGTCTCTAATTGGTCTGTTTCTTGTAAAACTGAATTATATGCAACCTTTTGAAACCGTTTTTTGGATTTTGCAAAAGACCTGACAAAGGACAATTCGTATTGGAAATGGAGGCCTAGACATGAGTAAACTGGGCATTGGTGACTATCTATTCTGTAGAAATTTTGCAGGACTAGGAACAATCTTTTTTGTTCCTTTTAAGCTGTAGTGTACATACCAGGATAGCTTCTTAGCTGCCATTTTTTTCAACAGAAAGTATATGTCATAATCTGGCAATTAAGTTGATAAAAACTGACATTAATTTACCTGGCAGCTAAAATACTGAGAATAATTATTAATCAGCGACAGTAAACTAAAGGAAAGCTAACTTTTCACTTCAGCCACTGTGACCTGAGCTAGGTCAGTCCCACAAGAATTTGACTTTAATTTTTTAACAGCATGCTCTAAAATTGCCGCGTGTGCGTGTGTGAGGTGAGTTGCATAGCCCACAGACAGCGACACTGGTCCTTTGGGGAGTAGAGAGAGTATATTAGGGGAAAAGAGAGAATTAAAAAGAGAATGCATGAAAGTGTTGGTGACAGATGACAGCAGGAGGGGAGACAGTATCATATGTGGAGGACAGGTGAAGAAAGAAATTCAGGAACACACACATACACACAAGCAGATCTACGTAAGGACCTTGGAAGTGCTACATGAATTAAACTTGGTTGTTGGTTTCAGTGATCACCAGACAAAGACAGAAGATAATTACAAATAAACAAGGATGCGCAAGAACTAAATTAGTCTATTCTTTTCAGGGACGCAAACATTCAAGTTATGACTAATTGTTTTTTAGATTAAAATTAGTTCCACATCTATTTACTAGTAACTCTTTCAGTGTTGTAGTGTGGCCACCGTCCAGAAGAGGGCGAAGCTAGTTTTCCTTAAGCGGTGTTGATGCAGGGGTAAAGATGGCAGAGGCATCCCAGAACAGGAAAGACAAACCGTCCACGTTATGTGGATTGTTTTCGAAATATAAACATTTGACAAGTTCCTACGTTTCAACTTGTTAGCACTCAATCAGTTGTGTGGAGAGCAGCAATAAATTCAGAAAAAACAGAACAGAACATAAAACAACTTGATAAAGAAAGACATGATTAGAATAAGCACGGTTGATTTTGAAGGCTGCATGGAGCAAAGTTATAACATTCCCGGCCACCTTTTCAGAGGGACGATGAATTGAAAGCATGACTAACAGCACAAACACAGATTGTAGATTGCCCTGAGAACACATCACACTTTTTGTCCTTTTTTTTCACACGTGATGACAAGTAAAGTCTGAGGTTCTTTTTACTATATGAACGTTTCTCTGTTCATGGGAGACTAGATGTTTCAAATATTTTATTCTTTTTATCTTTGATTTTTCTATTCAGCATCCTAAGGGATTCCTGTTTTGTTATATCTTATTAATATGTCTAAATTCAATAATATATTAAAAAAATAATTTCCTGTTTATTCATCCAGAATGTGGTACAGCTGACACACACACACACACACACGCACACACCTACACAAACACACCAAATCTGTTTCCTGTTATGGGAAGACGGTTTACCCTCTTGCTACAAGCGAAAACTCAGTTTTCTTTTTTTAGAAAATGGCTGCTTGTGAAGTAATAAGCAGCCATGGATCAACAAGATCAATCAACTTCAGTTTAACTCATTAATTGATAACTTGCATTAGTAAATCCTTTTCTGTCCTGTCAGTTCTTGTTAATTTATTGTTCTTATTTCCCTGAAAAAATTTATGACTGTTTTGTGTTTAAAAACCGGAAACAGAATCGTTTACTAAGGAATAAGGTAATATATTAAGTCTTTACTAAATCTTCTGATCTTCAAAACAAAGTTCTTCATTTATATAGTCAGATAATTCTTTGCCTGAATATTGTAGTGAAAAATGCAAAGATTCAGTCTAGAACTTAAAGAAAATGTATGAATGGAAACATTGCCAGCTTGGTCAACACATACATTGTTTTTCATCAATGCAGTTTTATTTGCCAATCAAACTTATGTAGTAAATGTATAAAATAAAGCTAATTTTGCATTATATTAGCTTTATTAGAGTTAACCTAAATTAGACCACCATGTTGAGAGGAAACTGGAGAAGCTGGTGGGACAAAATATCTGCTGGTAAAAAAAAAAAAAAACTGGACAAGAGACTGTAGTGAGTGTATCAGTGTAACACTGATGAAATGTAGAGTTATTTTACTGCACTTTGAAGCTGCCGAGATTTCAAGCATGTACTTGGCATTGATTTTATTAACTTTAATGATGCGCTGGACCGGATCTTGCGAGAAAGTCTAAATATAAAAGTTGTATCAGTATCAGGTAACAAAAAAAAAACACACAAAAAAAAACTGATTTGGACATCTTTTGGATATATCACAGTGAAAAATCATAGGTGTAATTTTATATTTGCCTACCCTACTTGTAATTTTTCAGGGCTAGACATGTGAAGACAGTGAGTTTACCCTGTTCAAGGAGACATACTACTCAGTTCATCAGAAACTAGCTACACACCTTCCGGTTTCCATTTTTGGGAAGAAGAGTTCATGATGCAACAGAATATATTTGCCCTGAGGACACCTCAAAGGTATGCAAAAACAACTCAAAGATCAAAGTTGACCATGAAAAGTTGACTTTTACATACTTTCCTTTTTGGGCCCTAGACCTCAGCCCCACTGAACTTCTATGAGGAAACCTTAGAGGCAAGAAAGCCAAGCACTTCTGACATCAAAAGAAAGCTTATTGAAACACTGTCAAGTAATGCTGTAATAGAAAATCAAATTTCAGAAAAAGCCTCTTAACTTGTGGTTAGATTTTGGATCCCTGTGTGTAAAGATCCATCTACTTTATTTTTATTGAAAACTATAAAGATCTACACCGTTAAGTCTGTCTTCAGGAAAGGTGTGGTGCTGATTGGGATGTGTGAGCGAATGAAGAAGGAGGGGGCTGCATGGTGGTGTGTGAGTGAACCTGGGAGCTGATGATTCTCTGTGAGGATCGCTCTATGTTGGCAGGTAGACCGAAGAATGCAGGTCTGTCATCCTCTGGGAGATTCTCCACCACACTACGGTAATCCTGAGAGGACACATCATTTCACACACATAGCCATGGTATCGAAAGAGAAAGAAAAACCTGCTGAGTTCCTATTATTATAAGTCATTTTCTTTAGATTTAGCTTAGCTTAAGCTAAATCAGATTTTTTTGTTTTAATTATTTTATACTACAGCATAGAACTGCATTTTAAGTAATACGTTTGAGAAACAAAATTACTTACGGCTTAGAAAAGCTAACAATATAGCTAGCTGATATAGTAATATTCTGTCTTACTTTGTGACAAAAAAATAACACACTGTCCATCAAAAAATATAAATAATTTTCTAAAATATAAATAAAAATAAATGTCAAAACTTGGGAGTAGCTAAAGATTTATATTCTTTATTATATTTGTTAACCTCTGTTAATGTCACTATTAACTAGAGTTCCTATGGCTATGTTCACTAGTATTTTTTATTTTATTTTTTTACATCTTATTAAAAGGTTTTTAACAAAATATTCCGTAGTATAAACAACAAATTTTGTGTAGCTGCAGACTAATACATGAATTATGTGTGCATGGATTTCAGAAATTTTTTGGAACAGAATAAAAACGAAGTTATTCCTGCAGAAGCAAGGACAGAAAGGAAAAGCCATGTTTTATTATTTTTAGAGTTGCCATAATCCTTTCATATATAGCATGATTATAAATCTGAGCTGTAGTCATCAGAGAAAAAGTCAAGCAGATTAGTTTAAAAAGCTTAAGAGTCTATATTGGAACATGTCAAATGGCGCTTGTACTTCAAAATATCTGCAACAGCCATCTGATCACTTTAAATCTCAGTGGCTAATGTCAGATATTATTGCCTTGCAAGATGCAACTGACCCAAACAAAGAGGAAGAAATTAGAAGATGGGAACTGTGCTTTTATAAGGAAGCTTTATTAAAAACTTTGCATGTTAGCAAAATCTTGCAGTGGGAATTAATGCTTTATTCCATTATCACAGTACAGTTGTTGGTGAAAGGAAATGCTTTGCTAAACAGTATCTGTAATCTGAAATTTATACATGGATAACAATATTAAAGGGTGGGAAGCAATTTTAAAATTGAGCTGCCCCTTCCACAAAATTCATACCATGCTGCATTAATTGTATTCAGTCACACACTCCAAGCACTAAACTACCTATTACTGCAGTGTTAAATTTGTTTGTATCATCTGTGTCATTTTAGCAACTTACCATGATGGAGCAGGAGTTTGGGAGACTGATTTGAGATGGAAAAATGCGTCCTTTACTCCTCCTTTGTCCACCAGAGTGGGTGGACGAAAGGAGTCTTGCAGAGAAGAACTGCTCGAGGTAAGAGCGCAAGATGCGGAGATCAGAGGGGTTGTCTATTCGTCCACCATAGATGGCGCTCTCCAACAGGCCATGGACAAACTCCCATTGGAAAATTTTACCACCTTTGACATAAAGAATATAAACAGAAAAATGTAAGCTATAAAAATGTGGAGTGAGTTCACTCAAATGGAAAACAACCCTGCCTGGGTTGCATTGTTCCCAAACAATTTGTTCAAAAGAACATTTTGTGGGAATAAAGTGAACAGAGCCACTTCATTTGTTGGAACAGCGCACACTGTGATTTGCTCATTGATTGTATTACACAGTGAATGAGGGCTGTAAAATTTAGAAACGTGTCCAAATGGCTAAAATCACACTAAGAAAAGCCAAGAGTCCTTCTTGGTAGTTCAGCTAAAAAAGGTCTTAAAGGTCAGATGAGGTCCAACTTTAAAACAAATATCCATAAAATCTGTTTTAGATAAAAGCCCAATGACCCGAGATCATAAAGTGAAACTGCAAGATTCACTTTTTAACCCTTTGAGGACACATCCCATTGTAAAGAGCTTTATTCAGATCACAGTTTTGGTTCAAGCATCTGTTGAAACGATAAAATTCAAACCTATCACCCACTAAGCAGACTGAACTCAGGAGTAAATTATAAAAAAAAAGATGAAAACATGATGTATTTGAATGCTGCACTTTAACACTATAAAATATATTAAATGACCATACATCTGCTTGTGAAGTCACATTCAATGAGGATACATGTGATTAAAGGAAATATATTATGTTTATTTTCAGCCTTGCAGCTATTTATTGGAGACATTTTCTCATTTCTGAGACAGCCTGTTTGTCATTACAAATTTGTAAAAAACACTTTGAATAAAGGTGTGGCTAAAAAATTCTTTATAAATTCTTCCCACTTACCATGAAAGGCAAGTTGATTCACATTTGCCATCCACGTGTGATATTTTCAACAAATACTCATTTATGAGGGGTCGATATTTTCCAGTTATTCATTTTCTGCAGATGCAAATAATTACCTACAGCTGTCCAGTGTGCAAAGCTCCTACCTTCAAAGAGCCTGTCGATGATCTCAAAACCAGCACGGAGGTCAGAGAGGGAAAACTCATAGAACTTTGTCCATCCCTGAAAGTAAAACACTTTCACATTGCAAGAACTTAAAGCTGAAAAGATAAAAGATAAATTGTGTTTTTTTTTTATTTGGAACTGGATACTCATACATATAGTGCTATTATGTTTCACTGCCTCTAATTTGTGAGACAATTATTTATAAGTATTGCAAGATTTACTTTGGAATGACCTGTCAAACATACCATTCTTAATCATCATTTTAAAAAACAAAGTCAACACAAAGTTGCAAAAAGTAGCTAAAGTTAAATATCTGTTAAATATGAGAACATCTGGAAATACTTTTTACTTGGATCCAAACATCAATTAGCCGAGCTTGTGGAACATCAAGTTCTAGCACGTCTATCACATTTGAGTATAATTTATGATTCACCCCTGAAATCCATCTTGTTTTACTAACAAACGACAAAGAAGAGTCGTATAAAAGAACAACTTCTGCTCATCTGTGAGCTACATCCCATGCACATGGTTTATTTTGAACTTTGATTCAAGTAAAGCCAGTAGTCCATGGTTTAGTATTGGACGGGGACTACTTCTTGCACAAACGTCCGCTGACATAAGAACAGGAACATATCACACTGTGTTCTGAAGCATTGAGAAGTAAAGGTGAGTTTTAGGGTTGAACAGTCAAGGACCAATCTCAGCCACCTCAGATTATCACCCATAAGAACATGCTTAGACAAAAAAGCAATTACTTAGTGCTGATCATTTCTGAAAATCAACAGAGATGTTAAAATGTAATGGAGTGTGAGGGCTCTCTCAGGTTGCATTTATGTGTTTAATGCACTTCACAGCGATTCAGTCAGCAGATGTAATCTGTTTACTGATGCTGTAGTTGGAAAAGGCAGTGGAGCAAACCTTTGAGAGAATTTTTAATAACTCTGTGAATGATGAAGTGTACTCTGTTTTACAATAATTTTGAGCTTCAGTTTACATTCACATGTAGTGATGGGACTAGTCTGTATCACATTTGATAAATGTGCTTACAGGTGCATTAATTCTGTTTATATATCACTGGCTGCTTATTTATTTGACTGGTATAGATACCTCAATAAGGGTATCTATATCAAGAGATTTTTCTAATTTGAAAAGTTAGAACAGTGATTTCTTAGAAAACATAAATATGATATATTATCTATGTGAAGGGAGGGTGTTGGAGATTCTGGCCTGGTGCGTCTTAAATGACTGTACTTTCCTTTTCTTTTATTTTTGTCACAAAATGTCATTATTGATACTTGCTCAACTACCATCACTTGCCATCAAGTGACTGCATTTTTACAGCATGTACCTTCTGAAAATCCCTCAACAATTTCTGACATTATGGAAGTTGGGGAACCAACATTTCCATTGTCTGACAACTCAGAGACCAAAAGCATTAATTCAGTTGCATTTATCCATTAGTCTACCCACAGCATGAACGAGAAGTATCAGGTCAACAGGCTGGTCTAAATTCTTAAAGTGGGCGCAGTTTTAAATTGTGTGGTGTGCAGTCTGGCCAGCAGACAGCCTTTCTATAAAAGCTTATACATTCATGCACAAAGCCATACACAGAGACACATTCCCTGAAGCCTGAGGTCCAGAACAATGTTAAATACGATTACAGAAGTCAGTGAGGAAAACAAAACTGACCTCTGGGTCTTTAATTATTTAGCGTAAGTGCTTGTGGGATGGACAATATGTGTAAATGAAAGAAGATCTAATTCCTAAATTAAATCTAAGTGTGGGATAATTAAGATATTTGCAAAGGCTGTGGACATTTATGCAACCAGGTGAATAAATCTATTTCATTTTTATTTTGTAATTCCACCCTAGATTTATTTTCAGATGGAATGCACAATAAAACTAAAAAAAAAAAATTTTTTAAATGATTCATCACAGTCTCAATTTGTCACGTCAGAAATGCCTGGCATTTTAACGAAAGAGGAAAGATTTTTTTCTTTCCAATACATACTGCTGGGTTTGTGTGTTTTACCTGGGGGATGTAGTTCCGTCTCTCTTGACAGACAGCATGGAACCAAGCCAGACAGAATAGAGATTGGGCTCTGGCCAGATTGCCTCCTACACATAAAAAAATCATCAGCATCTCACAGTCAAAACAAATACAATGCTCAGTCATATGTACCCAAATTTTAACAATCATGTTGTTATATTGTTGCAGAGTGTATTGTACAACAAAAGGGCAGGCACTGTTCTGTGGTTACATAACAACAAAACATAAGAAGGGACACAAAGAGTGTGGATTTGACTAGGTGGATTACTGTTTAGTGCTGTTTAGTTTTTGCTTTGTATTATTTGAGAAGTGAAGTAAAGAGAGTGACGGACGGGAAACAACCTTTACTGATCTGCTCAGGAGTCCAGGACTCATATGTTCTCAGCAGATTCTTTTTCAGCCCTGGGGGAGCCTGCAGATGGCAAAAAAGCAATTAAATAACATAGTTACTGACAGAAAATACATTTTTCTTTACCTCATAATAAATACAATTCTGAGTTTCTATACAAATCAAATATTGGGACTATAATATGATATGACATAAAATAAGTGAAAATATACATATTTTCTCTGATTTGGTAAATGTAAAGAAAAGGCGAAACATAAACACAGAGGAAGACACATCCTCTGAACAAGGTCACTAAATAAAATATCAAAAGGGCTTAAAAATATTTCTACTATCAACAGATACCCCGCTGTTATAGTAATTTGTTACCAACCGTCAATTTTATTGAGATGAGAAAATAATACCAACATCAAGTAAAGCAATAAACATGCAAGGTTGTCACTGTTGGATGCCTTGTAGTATTTACCACAGGGAGACCTGGAATGCAGAATCATTTTGGTGCTGCTTAAAGCTAGAAGTTTTGATATTTGGCAGCTTATATTACCTGGCCATTAGCATGGGCTCTTTAAATGTTTGAGATATCTGCCAACAGTATGTTCAATTTATAACAAAAGTAGGGAGTACACAATGACATTTGTTCATATATTATCAGCCTTGTTGAGCATTTGGTAGCCCCATCTGGAGGTTGTGTTAATACACACAAACACTAATGCGTCTACTAAATTTGCTAAGATTTGCTGCATATGTGTTAACCCAGTAGGTTAACTGAGCCTCAACAGGTTGACCTCACATCTTGAAAAGCAACCTAATACCACAAAGCTTGTAAATTCTGCCATGTCAATAAGCAGAATTCACAGTATTGATTTTAAGTTTTAAATGATAAGGCTGACGGCTGCCTTGCAGCCAAGAAACAATGTGTCTGATATGTTGGTTGGCAGTGAGATAAACTCAAAGATCTGTGCAAATATGTACAATGTCTGTAAGCTTGGCCATGAAATAGTAGAAGCTTGCCTGAGGAAATAGAAAGTGGTCTGACTTATAAAGAGAAAGCAGACAGACAGAGGCTGTTGGTGCAGCATGCTTGGCTGCTGAAGCAGCTAACCCCATGAGCATGGCTCCCATCAACAACACACTGAGCACTAAAGCATGCATCACATACAAGCTGTGCAATTCTGCATATCCCTACACAGTATAAACAGCAGAAGAGAGACATGTGAATGCTGTTCACATTTCAATCTGGAGGATGAGTGGAGACATATTAGCATAGATACATAGAAACTGACAAAAAAAATTTGCCTGGATTGTCACCAACCTCATAAGTGATCTTAAGGCTGGATTGCAGTAAAATTGGGGGAAATCTTGGGTGGACTTCTGCTGTCAGCCAAAGACGGAAGTTTGCTTTAGGATTCAGGACGTTTAGTTCCTGTGAAGGAAAATGAGAGGAGAAATTAGACAAATTAAAGACACCAAGAGCTCAGAGCAGAACTATACTACTACTAGACTATGTACTCTCAGTTTTTATTTACATCCTTACTGTGGCAAGCTGGACCAGCAGCGAATTACTCCACTATCTCCTTCATTGTTAAGGAGATAGAGGTGTCCAATTAACATTTCTTTCACGCATGTAGAAATGGCTTAAAACTCTGTTCCCCAAGACTTTTTGTTGGAGGTGTTACATGACTATGGAGTGGTAGGGATGAGCCTACTAAATAAACTTTAAGAGCAGCAAAACCTAAACTAATTCTCGGAAATAAGACTCACGCTCCACAAGCTTGACTAATAGCTAGTAAATTAAAAATAAAATCAGTTTTAAGTTGTCATTAGAGAACTACATTTTAATTTTCTCTTTTTAGATTTAAACAAAAGAAAAACCCTTCAATATTTTAGGAGTAGAATGAGAGTATATTTCATACATATTCATATATGTGGAAGTGTCATTAGTCATTTTGTGATATTTATTTCAAGACATAATGCTCTTTTGGATATTGTTTTCGTGTCAGAATTATTAAGAATGATAGTCTTAAGGAACCACATATGGTTCTGGAACAACAGGTCTGCATAGCCTTGAGCAATTCAGTCCTTACATAACCAAAGCAAGAGCTGTTCCTTTATCCTTGACATAAAGTAAAACTTGTTTTCAGTGTGGGCTGGACTTTGTCAGAGCTGTTCCTTGTTTATGATTCTTTTTGTGCTGTTCATGGACATGATATAATGTTGTGGATGTGGAGACGGGCGAGTCTACTTTGGGAATCTCATGGTCTCATTTCTGCCTAATGCAGATGATCTGGTTCTGTTGGCATCTTCGGGCCATCAATTTCTGCTCGTTCTATATGTGTACAAATTAATAGAGGGATTGGGGTTTCATCTGCAATAATGCAGGTTGAGAACACAGTTGAGTGAAAAGCAAAGAACTTGACTTCCACATCCCTCAATGTTTCAACCCCCATCTATGGTCATGAATGGAAGAGCAACTCCAGGTAGAGGGAACGAGCTTCCTAAAGGTGAAATCCAAGGAGGTGGACAGAGGATTCGGGGACCACCAGAATGAGCAGAAGTGAACTGGGGATAGTGATTTCTGGACTGACCAGTGTCACAAAAGCAGAAGCCAAAGAATTAATAGATGGATGAATGGACTATACAGAGCACAGCTGATTTTACGTTGCAATTCTGTCAATTAGTTGCTTTGCATAAAATCTGATTGCAACTAAAGACCAAATATGGAGCTAAATAAACAGACAGGCAAACAAATAAATAAATAAATGTGCTAACCATATTTTACTGTATAATTGTATATAATGAGAAAAAGAGCACTAGCTTTTTTTTACGAGAACACAACAAAGTAGAAGCTAATCATAACGAATTTTAATGACTTTCTTCATTTCTGCCATTCATCGTTTTTCTCCACTGATTCTAATCTCTTTAAAGCCTTGAACTGTGACTAATTCTCCACAATTACAAAACGTTCACCTACTTTTATACATAATTTCTATCACACTTTCCTCTCTTTTCACAGTCTTCATTGTTGTCCTTGAGTTTTCTGCGTTTTTTTCCTTCAAACTTCACTTTCAGCCGTCCCTCACATCCCCCACCTCTCTCTGTGTTACTCAAAGGCGGTTAAAAATAGCCTCCTGGCAGCTCAGGGTCTTGTGTCATCAGATTGGGTACTCGAACACAAGGGCACACACAATGAACTGTAATCAATGTGTTTCTGCATCATTTGGCGCCTAATTCATTCTTGTGGAAGCACACGTGATCACAGATAATCAAAGAACACGAGAAGTGACAGCCCTCAAAGGAAACTCTTCATACCCTTGTTGTACTTGCATGTGTGTTTTTCTGTGATTTGTTTTTAATCGCAATTCCACTTGAAGAAACAATGGCTGCAGCAAAAAATACAAGAGGACAAAGATAAAAAGAAGATGTATGAAGGGCAAATAGAGATGGAAGTAAAAGTCAATCTCTTCTAGTATCTGGACATAAAAACGTGTAATTGCTAGAATTTATTCAAGCAGTTCAGAGACAGAAAGCCAAACCATTTAGCCAAAAATAGATAAGGATATATTTCAAGCCAACAGGCTTTGCAAATGCACACCACAGATAAAAATTATTACATGTAGAAAGTCCTGATAAGACTGTGACACCCTATTTGGAGCAGTGATAAGAAACAAATCACCACATATGAAATGGTGATTGTCACTGCAACAAACACAGATCACCCATAACGTCACTGTAATTTATAATACACAAACATTTACAAACAGACTGTTGGAAAGACTGTTTGTTATAAAACCTTCCAGGTCACAAACAACCTCATCTACATAATCTAGTCAAGGATCAAATGTCCCTTGCTGGAGGAAGCCAGCTACAGATTGATCAAACACAAAGAGAGAGAGAGAGAGAGAGAGTGAGAGAGAGAGAGTGGGGTTATAGGTTTGACTTAGCATTTAAGCTTGTTTTCAAATGAAAACAAGTGACTTAAGTTCAATATTAAGCCTAACAAGTGGGTTGAAATGAAAATAAACCCTAGATTTGATAAGTTATAAGAGTTTTAAATATACAGAAGATTTCTATTAAATCCTTCAGTTTTCTATCCTTGCCTTCTTTTTGCAGGTTTATCAGGGGTGGTGATAAACCTGTCAAGGAGCAACTATGAAATATAAATATAAAACCTTTAGGCTTCTTTTGTCTAGGACAAAAGAACATGTACAGAAACAATAACAACAACGGGAAGTGGTGATTTATACATGCTGGAATTTTGATTTCCCTGTGAAAAATGATTTCACAGTATGCTTCTCAGACCTTAGATAAAAAATAGAAATGAAAATGGTGACAAGAACAAATGAAGGATTAAAATCTAGAGGCAAGCCCTCTTCTAATATTCTCCGACATCAAATCAATAACAATCATATTTACTCAAGTGGAACGTCAAGAAAGTGAAATGGTCAACACTGATTTAAACAGTTCTCATCTAATACTGCGGAAAAGGTTCACAGAAGTCTGACAAAGGTGCTGTGCATTTCAAAACTGCAGTCTGTCTTCTCTGATCCAATAAAGTGGGTCACAGTTTTTAACCCAAATGTTTGGTTAACGCCACTCCACTTAAGTCATGACCACATTAACCCAGTATTTGGAATACCAAAACAATTCAGTAGTTTTAGAGGTGTAGATGGAGAGAATAAGGATGTAAAAAAAAAGGAATGATTATGAGCAAATGAGAATGAGATGACATCTGTACTGTCAACTTAAATTATGAACAGATACCATCTTTCCTCTTCTTGCTCTCTTTAACGAGCCAACTGCTAAAGAGAACGAGGTGAGCTCAACAAAGACAGATGGTGAAAAGATGCAAGATCATGAAGAAGCTCAACTCAGACATACAGTAAGACTGACCAGATGGACATAGATACTGAAATACAGAGAGATGCTCAAACATAATATTCACATTGCAGATTTCCCCCTACAAAGAGCATCTCACTATTCATTACTCCCATCTCTTCACTGCTTTGTTCCTTCTTTCCTCAACCTATTACCGCCATTAATCATTTGGATTGTGTAGCTTTTTCATTTTAAGCTGATACCTCAGTCTTAGGAGTGAACGTGCAAAAATGTCGAGCCAAGAAACAGATGAGTAGTTTATGTCTTGCAATTGAAGAAATAAAATTGGCAATACAAGTTGAAGAGTAACAAGTGCAGAAGTGGAAGGAACTGGATACAGAGGACGCACAAGGAGACGGAGAGGTGAGAAAGGTGAGATGGAGGAATGAATGTAATAAGTCGTCTTTTAAGCCACCACATGAGAGCATCCTGAACAGAAGGGGATCTCTGGTCCACACGCCCACATAGGTGAGAGCACACATAAACGCAATCATACAGACACACACAGACCAATTATGACCAACAGTTGTGTCTCCCAGTGAGAAATGACCTACTACTTTGATACAACACTAAAACAGAGCCCCAGGAAAACCAGGGAGCACAAACAAAACCTAAGAAATTGCAGGGAAAAGATAAATTCACCCACAATTCAATATTTCCTCCCTCCCCCAAAAAATAGACTCCAACCAATGTCATTAAAAAACCACACACACCTACATGTATATCGTCGAAGGCAGGAAACACACACACACAAGCACCTCCAAAGCCACTAATATGTCCTGACAGGTGGAATGCAAAATGTGCATGAGAAAGCAAAGGACAGAAGGTAATTTTAGATATGATAATTTGGCCAGGCAGCAGGACGCGCATGCAAGGATGTGTGTTTGTGTGAGTTTGTGCATGTGGCAGTGTACTATTACAGATAAACACTAATTAGCTGGGATGAAGCAAGGGACACATATGCTGCATTAGGACAAAACATCCTCCAGGCTATACTTTCCACTGACCTTTAACCCTAATTCCAACTAAAACAGGAAGCTTTGATGCCAGGACAGCCATCACTCTCGAAGACAAGAGATTGACTAGGCTATAGCTCTGTACATATAGCAAACTGTTTTGGGGTATAGCACTGAAATGATCCCATCACAAGATGGCTGACTTTTGCTGACTTCTGCAAATATCAGAGTTAAGGTACACTATATATCTGTATTCTCTAAGGCACTATCTTGTTCTTGCACCAACAGCAATTCTGTGTTCTCCCTTTCTCATTAAATGAATTGAACAAATTGATTGCTGGTTTAGTGTTTGGACCAAAACAGTATAGACTAAAATCAGTCAGTTTAAAAATCTTTGACAAGGCTAGAAACCTACTCACTATACCAAAAGTCAGAAGCAAACATTCTGAAAAGCCTAAAGGTTTTAAGCACCAAATAATTGGAATAAACTTCCTGTGCAATGCAGGACTGCAGCCACACTGAGCTCCATTAAAACAAGGTTAAAACGTTTTTATTTGCTGTTGCCTGATCTTATTTTATTTTTAAATCTGTTTAATCTAAATCTATTTTGATGTGTTTTGTTTATGTTATTATTAATTCCAATTATAACAACATATACATAACCTCAAGTTGACTTTGGCCAAAAGATGCTGTAAAGTTGCTTTACCTCAACTGCACATATGTGGAAACTTTTCTACAAAATCTAAAAATCCCTTTTCTTTCATGTTTCTGTGCAGGGAACAGATTTCAGAATTAAGTAGACTTGCAATAAGCTGAATAGTCCAATGTGCTTTTTTTCCCCCTTTTTTTTAAATTGATGGCCTTCAAGAAATATATTTCTCTCTGAATTGGCTACATAAGATCATAAGATCATAAAATCCTAAAAACTGAAGGATTTCATGTCTTCAGTTCCACACTTCCTTTGAGAGGCAGGCTTTGTCAAAACTCAGTAAATTGAAACAGAATTTTCTCTCAATTCGTGTTGTGAACCTGTGCCATACTTTACTAAGCTTCGCTTCAGTTTACCACAACGTTTTATTCAGTATGCCACATTGATCTTATTGCGAAGAGTGAAAAAAAAACAACAAAAAACCCCAAAATAAACCACAAAACACTTACATACATGTTTACATGTTAATATTACAAAACACAGACTGATCAAACTACTACCACTGAAGCTTCTCTCAATAAGTTCATGGCACTGCGTTATAAAATATATCTTTTACGTAAGTTTGCTACTATTTGCATGTATGTGTAGTGAAGAAAGCATCCACTGCAAAGTTACTCACTTCCTCCACAGTTGCTGTTTAGTACTGGGAGACTATATTATCTGCTTTCTGCTACAAAACAACAACTGATAATTATTTGAATTTTAATTGGGGTGCGTCAGGACAGGCTTGCCCAGGGCACCATTTCCACAAGAACCACAGTGCTAGAGTGTGATTATTCTAAAAAAAAAAATCTTTAATCAATTGACAGCACTAATACTGCCAGTGCTGTCATACATTCACAATTAAAAACATTGGTTTTATGTGGCTGCTAACTCTCACTCACTGATGATAATGTTTTTTTATTTCTACCCTGAGTTGCATTAATAAAATATTTTTCACCTGACTGAATCGCAAAATGGTGACAGAAAAATCTGAAGGCCATCTGTCATTTTAACAAATTACAATTCACACTGCTGACCATGAGGTGCAGATATCCCAACATTAACACACAGAGTACAGATAACTAACTCAATACAAATTTTTTCATCTGAGTATCATTCAAAATGGGTTGTCCATTCTGAATTGTCCTTTTTCTTCTATATATGTAGATATTGGAAGGTTTTTAATGAGGAAACAATAACGCAAAATTTCTACATCACCACATAATACAGTATGCAAAAAAGAGTGACATTGTGGAGGTACTGAAGACATAAAAATAAAAATATGTTGAAACTTTCCTTTTGATTTTTATGTATTTTGTTAAAATCGACCACAAAACTCTGAGCACTACATCCCTAGTGAGTATGGATAGTTTGAATCCATTTTGCTGATAAAATAATCTTATTGTGTATTAATTTTCATTGTCATATAGCAAAAACCACAAAACACAGAATTAACTGAAAACAATATAAAACAAATATAATCTAGTGCTTAAAGCCATATCCCACAAAAACACCATAAACAGAAAGCACCTACCTTTTCCAGAAGGGGCAGCCAGGCTGTGACAAGGTGAAGATTTTTCAAGCAAAGCCAGTCTCCATTTCGAGAACATTCTCTAAGTGTGGCCAGGGCCACATCAGCCTGTCCCTGACCCATGGAGATCTAAACAGGTAGAGAGGATGGATTGGGAACAGGCGGAGACAAATGGAATCAGTGGGGAAAAAAACATGTTCTGTCTTTTAGTCCAGTGCTCTCTTGCAAAATTAGAGAGCTTAACTTTTGCCTAATGTTTTAATTCACCTAAGTCTTCAGTCAGTATTTTCTCATTTAAAGCCAGTGGCATAAAATGGATAATACTTATTTGATTATTTGCATACACTGTTTAGCCATAATACTCTTTAAAACTTGATTTTCTTGTCTTAATTTAATTCTAAGTAACTTAAAATAAAAAAAAAAAAAAAATTAATACCACTTTCCCTTAGTCGGTGTATTGCAAAACCTTATTCATAGAACAATGACACAGGATTTATGTTAAAACTGTGATACACAAAAACATTCAACAAGCTATGGCACACTAGTCTGTGGATGTGATTGTGCTAGTCTGTCGAAAACCCTTTTGCCCTTGTTAATCTCCTGTGTGTTCTATATTTGTATTCTGCTGTTCCCTACCTCATGGTAATTGTCCCTGCCAATAGTTTCTGCTGCTAGTTCTGCAAGCTCCTGGGATGGGTCTGCCCCTGGAGAGATGATGATTAACACCGGCTCCCACTCCATTGTCTCAGTGTAGAGACGTCGCAAATTCAGAGGAGGAGGAGAAAGCTCTTTCATACCTGCAGAAGAGGAGGAGACATATTAAATGATAATGAGGAGCGTGAAAGATATATCTGTGAAATGTCTTTAAGTATTTTCTCCTCCCCCATTTTGCTATAGACCCATGTGTCTTTAATAAAGTGAACTAACTAATTAAACCCTCAGAATGGAACATTGGCATTTCAACATGGTAGACCTTAATGTGTGAAGATAATTTAATAATGAGTGTCAAAGTAACATTGTTCATGTGCTAGATGGACAAAGAAATCAGGGGTTACAAAATTGGAGGCAAATGGAAACACAGTAGAGCTTAGACAGATTTGGTGCTCTTTAGGTGTGGTAAGATATGGAAGTGTATTGGGAAACATAAAACAAAGAAAGACTATGAATATAGTAATTTATGCAGACATGTTGGGAGAGAAAATGTGAGGAGGATGGGGAGGCTACAGGGAAGGCAATGATGGGGGGAGAGGGCAAAAAAGGAAGACACTAAGAAAGACAGAGTGAGGGGTTGGGAGGGTGACGTGCTATGCATATTGAGAGGTAGGATTGCGGCAGCAGAAATCACCACGCAGCAAAAGAATACCTCGTCAGCCAGCTGGTGTTTGGAGAACAGCCTCTTATATGTGGGTGTAACTCTAAGTGTGTAATTGAGTCTGCGTTGCTTTACTGAAACCTTTATGCTCCTGTGATATATTGATTTTGATGGTGAGGTATGAGTCAACAGTGAAATGCATGCCCACACAGCACCAGAGTCTGTCCTGGAAATTCCGATGGGATGTTACTTGTGGATATATTAAAAGATGTATTAATGTGATCACAACCATACACTTGCGCAAAATGCCGTCCACTTTGATTGAGGTGAAAAACCAAGCCAAAACATTAACTTGGTGTGTGCTACCAAATTCAAAGTGATTTACTATGGCTTGCACAGTAGAACATGCACCAAGCCTTGGGAGAATGGGCTGAATCGCTAAAATGAAGAAAAACAGATGTTTGTCTGCAAAAAATTAAGCATTTGCATAAGATCTGCTAACAAAAATTCATACACAACTGGTTTTGACATGGTCAGATAATCAGTATTCGCACTACAGCACCGCATCCTCTCTCTTTGAATGGAAAAGTTCACCTTGGACCCCATAACACAAAACAGAAAACAGGGTGAATATAAGTGAAGAAGAGAACAGCACAAGTCTCACTAAGGGTGCTGTAAAGGCCAAGACATAGATTCAATAAAATATATTTTTTTAAGTTCTCTACCAAAGTCACTGTGTATATATAAGTGCAAAAGATTTAGTACTTTTTGAAAAGTCCTGCATATGTGTGTGTTGTGTTCACTGAGGCATGCCTGTGTGTGTGTGTGAACAGAGAGCAGTGCCCAGGCCTGGACTGGAGGGATTGAGTGAGATTAGCTGTAAGAGGATTACAGACCATGCCTCATTAGCATACTGATTTACTGCCAAAAACACATACGCATACACAAAAAACTCTTCCGCCGTCCTGTTCTGATGTTTCATCCCTCTGTCTTGCATGTTTTTCCCCCCAAATTCAAAACCATGCGCAATCGTATCCATCTCATGCATTATCCTCTCACTGAATGAGTTCACTGGGAGTTTGAGGACGATCACTGTGTCATGATTAAGTTAGCATTTTAATACGATTTCCAACAAACAAGAAAAGAAAGAAAGAGGATTCTAAAGATATTGAAGAACATATAAAAGCAAATTTGAAAATAGTATTATTATACCATCTCTTTTAAAAGAGATGGTATGGTAGAAACCGCAACCAGCAATATATGAAAAGAATGATACTTTACACTGTTACTGAGAATAAATGTTCAAATGGTATCACTGACACTGTTGTTTTTAAGGTCATCTTGTTTTGTTGGTACATTTGGCCCAAATACTTAAAACACAACCCTATATAATCCTCCACAAAAATGAAAATAAGCTAAGCATAAGAATTTGGTCACAGTTTCAATTGTGATTATAAAGTCTGGAGCCAAAATATCACAACTAATCAGAATCAAGCGTTTGTGTGGCAGGTATGTTCACACATACAAAGGATTTGTCCTTTGGTTGCTGCAGCTCACAGTGCAACATTACACTCAGTAGACACATACAGATAAACTATACATTTATCTGATTTTAAATGTATAGTTTGTACATACATGTACAAACTCTTACATATATGTAAAACTTTATCAAATGTAAACTATACATTTAAAAATCAGATAAATACAATAAAATGCTAGAGAGAAAAGTATCACAATGTGGATGGCAAATATTTAGGAATAAGAGAGTCATTCTTATTCATATTGCGTGAACACAGTATGATCCATGTGAGAGCAGAGAGTCCAAGCTTTTCAAGCTAAATAAACGTGATGATTAATTTAACTGGGCATTGCACAAACATCATCCAAGGCATGTTAGTGGAATCGTCTCATTATTCGTGAGTTGGAGACTCACACAAGACATATTATTCAAAAAACATATTTGTCAAAAACACAAGCAGATAGATGTTTTATTTCAAGGTAAAAACTTACTTTTTAAATGCAACAGTCTATTTTTATTTGGAATAATTTAAAAAAGATTATTCCAAATGTTAATGTCTGTCTTTGTTGCGTCAATGTTATGTAAATCCATTCAGTCTAGGAAACAAATACTGCTGGTTTTACAACGGTTCTTCAAAAAAACTTGTGTTGCAATTGTTTGATAGTTAATTAAGAAAGATATAATAAGCACTAACTGTAAAAAATGTTAGCTGTTCACCCACGTTAATGTTTGCTGGATCTGAAACTTGTGGTTGTGCACTAATTACCTCAAGTGTTAGAATCTCCATCTGGAAATAATGTCAAACCCAGTAAATTGTTTACTTTTTTACTTAAAAAAGTAAAAAAAACTTGCCAACTGATATGCTTAGTTACCCTGTTAACATAATGAAGGTAGCAATGTACTTCTGTGCATTACAAAAATTATAAGATGACACATTTAATACAATCAAAATAATTAAATGTGCCAGTAAACAGTGGGTGTGCTCATTACATACCAAAACAGATTTAGGCTACTAAGGGCTGGATTACCAACATCAGGGAATATTTTTATAAATTCTTCAAATCTGAAAATTGGAATTTCTAACCTCTACATATTACCCCTATAAAATTATTGCTAACTTATTTTTACATTTTGAAGACAAGATTTTAGACAGACTCTTAAAAGGACTTTTTCCATCATCTCTTTTGGAATATTCTGTGAATCATTCGGACAAGGATATATTTTATTCCTCAGCGATTATCAATATATTAGTGTTTATTTCCTATGACTAAAATTATGATGCAAATATTCAAGCAATGGCAGTTTTATTATACAAAAACCATATGGAAGTGAATAATAACAGATGTAGAAGGGTGTAACCTCTGAGAAAACAAATGATCATTGGTCAGTGAGCCTGGATCCGTGTCAGAGCAAGAAAGTGAGTGACTAAATACATTCAATGTAGGTGAGGGTCACATGTCTCCAGTTAATATTCTCCCCACAGTCACAGTTACAGCAACACTCTTCCAGAGTGAGGAAAAAAAACCCCATAAATGTCAGTATCAGGAAGAATATGGGCATGTTCTTCAAACCATGCAGAGCCTCAATGACACAAAGCAGCAGCAGGAAAGACGTTTCTCTGAGATTTAGCAAATGTAAGTATTCTTTAATTTTATTTTGAACTGCAGCATAGCTATAGAACACTAAAAACATGACAAATTGTAAGGTTCATTGAATGTAAAGGCTGTATTGTATATAAAGGAGGTAAGAACACTGATCAGTAACTTGGTTAATGCAGACTGTCATCTCCATTTATCTCATTACCAAATTATGCAAGCTTATATATCTTTTATTAGCAGCGATTATATCTTAATACTGCCATCATTTTGGGTGAATTACTACTCTTTGCTGATTTGGGTGGCAGCTTTATTTTTTCTCAAAGCCACCTATTCAAATCTTGTATACATAATTACCCTCTTCTCCTACCTCCCCTGCCCCATTAGGGTGGAAATGGTAGATATTTCAAGGACACTGATGATGCATGTTGCAAAGCGCTGCTGCTATACTTTTAGTTAAAAAGGGACCTACATCCTCAGTTTTGTCTTCCACCAGAGGATGGTCATTATAAATAACTGAGATAGACACTGAGAGATAAAACCCATCCATCCATTATCTTTCACCCAATCCTTGGTTGGGTTGCGGAGGCAACAATCTAATCAGGGAAGCCCCGCCACTGCAGTCAGCTCATCCAGGAGAATACCAAGGTCAGTTGAATAAAATAGTTCTTCACTTCCTCTGGGTATCCATCCTGTCATTGCAAAATGGCCAGAAAACTTCACCAGGGAGCCATCCAGTAGACATCCTATCCAGATGCCTAAGCCGCTACAAATGGCTTGTCAGATACTTACAATTCCTCCAGTTGAGGCAGGGCATCTTCTCGGACCCGAAGAAGGCACGCTATGCTTTTAAAACTCAAAACTGTGGTCTCACATTTGCTGGCACTGATCTTCACCTTGCTGAAGATCGGTGCCTCCAATCTGTACCTTATTAGGTAGACTTCGGAGTGTGATGCTCCAGTATTTGGAACACTTTTTGTGGCCATTACTGTGTTCTGTCAATCTAGCAGAATTGCCCCTATTACATTCTGTTCATAGCTCATTTTTAAATCACAACCAATTTTATTTAAGTGTAAATTTTGAAAACAGAAAACATTTATCTAAATTTCTATCAAAAAAAAGGTTATTCTTTTCTTGCTCTGTTATTTAATCAAATTATATGTCATCCAAAATCTGCAATAAACATTAAGGTGAAATAATAATGATAAAGTATGGACCCCACAAAACCTTTCAAAGTTAAACAAAAAATGTGAAACTCTTACCAAGAGCTTGAGAGGCAAAGGCTGTCATGGCGCTCTGAAGACGGTCAGGTCTCACTGCCTGAATTAACAGCAGCTGCATATATGGTAGAGTACATACAACAAAATAAAACAACAAATCCAAAATAAAAAACCCCAAAATAAAATCAGAAAATAACAGAAAGGTTGAATTCACCAATTTTGAAGGAGTTAAGTCAAACATTTAAACAGTTGGACTTCAACATACAACTGGTACAGTCATTGTAAAAATAATGCACTTTTTTTCTAAGTTTTAACATATTCAGGTGCTTCTCAGTATATCCAAATATAATATAAAGATTAAATTATTTCAGCAACAAGAGACACTTCTTCATTCTTTACTCTACACATAGTGATCAATTTCCAAACGTTAATATAACTCAGAGCTAATAAAAGCTCAAAACTTGCATCTCAAAACTTTTAATAATCAGTAGCATAAAATATTGTTGAAAAGGGATTCTATATCACATAAATGACATAAAATGTTTCTAAGACATGAAATGTCAGAGAAACATATATTTTTTTAATTTCATTAGCTCTAGGTTACGATCAACCAAATTAAGTAAAGAAACACCTGTAAGTGAATAACTCATTGTGTCGTGAATTTATATGAGTTTTTAATTGAGTCACAGAAATAAATTGACATATTTGATAATAGTCAGAAGAAATAGTTATTATTTATTTAATAATTTTGAAAATTTAACACTTCCTTATGTTTTCTATAATTTATTCACTTAACAAATATTTGTTAAAATTATTAGTTCATCAGAAATAAAACGAGATTTACGGCTTGCTGTTGTGACAGAAATAAGAAAGATTTTGCTGGCCAAAACAGAAAGCCAGCATTAATCAAACAGCTGGGAAAATCTCATTTAGTTTCATTACTTCACAGCTAAAAGCTGAATGGAAACTGACCTGCTGGAAGAGACTAATCTTTCTGGTGATGGAAGATGGGATTTCCTGTTCACACTGTGAGCTTTGCAAAAAGGACACCCAAAGGTCTGAGTCACTCAAACACAGAGTCTGGTACAGAGCTGGGAAAGTAGCCTGCAAAGCAAGAGGTGGTTAAAAATCACAAGGATGAAAGTTATTACATTAGAGAAGCAGATCTAATCTTCAGATGGGGAAAGATTTGTTTACTGACAAACTTACCATCAAATGTTAATTGATCCCTTATTATACTACCGACGTCTCAGGTTGAATTAAATATCTAGAGTTCTGTTTTAATGTTTGGTCACCTTTTTAAATAAAGTAACCTGTTAAATAATATTTTAGTGCACATACCTTCAAAATGGCCAGTGCTCCATGCCTCTCCTGATCAATCCAAGAAGGGAATTCCTGATGAAAAAAGAAAAATGTTAGATGTATATTTATTAATATTTGTTTGATGGTGCAAATGAACAAATAAGCATGCTTACCTCTTTTTTAAACATTTCTCCAACAATGGATCCGATTAACACTTCCCATTCCTGCAACAAACAGCTCCATCAAAAGTTGCATCTGGGCAAAACTGGAATTTATGCAATCAAACTGTCACTGACTTCAGACACCCTATAAAAAGCAAAAATTTACTCACATTCTCCTTGAAGAGTTCAGAGTACATCCCTTTCACAAAATGCATTGTAAACATGAGTTGGTCAGCCTGAGAGAACAACAGGGAGATTAGACTGAGTAATAAAGTCAATTATATACATTCAGTGTGACTGTCTTTTGTATATCAAAAATAATAGATTAGTAGTAATGGATATAAAACTAACCAAACAGTGTGTTCACTGAAAAAGAGGATATTGTTGGTGCAGAGCACAGTCTGGCAAATTTGTAAAAGCTCATAAGAGACAGAAAAAAGCTCTCCAAAGACTGAAAGTACTGCATGGGCTGCTGAATCATCCTTAAACACTAACAGTCCTCTGGTGTACCTACCCTACTGTCTTTCACATCTGCTAGTGAATTAGAATAAAGATAACGGATACAGCCATTAATCTAGATGCTTATCCTGCTCCCACACAGAGAGAAACAGAGAGACAGTTGCCAAGAGATTTTAACTGTTAACACAAACCCTGTTAATCCAGTATGTGTTTTCCTAAATATCTGAGAATTATATTTTGAGTCCATGTTATAAAAAGAGTGGAGATAGGACTTTATAAATGAACGCTGGTCACTGGAGTGACAGTATCAATTTTCTTTCCTGTGTAACAACACAACAAAACATGGAAATTGTGCCCCTATTTACACCCACAATGAAATGCAGGCATAATGCCTCAGTGGTTGACATGCAAATTTATGTAAATCTAATTTTTATGCACTTAACAACTGGCTCGCAAGGACAGCTGAATTAGAATTACAATACAAGAGTAATATATGTCGACGCTGTGCTTTGTAAAGTGGCAGAGTTAAGAGACCTTGTTGATCTAATCACTTAGCTTCAGTCGGATCTCCCTTATGTGTAAACCAAGTACATATAGGAGCTTAATATCTATTTGCATACATAAATGCTGCCATTTAAGAGTTTGATAATGGTTAGTATAAGCTTACTAAATCTGAGGGAAAAAAATAGCCTTTGGAGACATATTGGGAAACTTTTCATTTAAATGTTTGAGTGCTAACTCTATCTATTAATTAGAACCTGCTATATCACTTTTCCATACTTCATCACATGAGCTGCACACATGCCATCCTGAGAGAAGAGGAAAAGATTCAGTTGTTTTCTCTCAGGTAGTAGATGAACTGCTGCTGATCATAGATGTGTGTTGTTAACTAAATATACATATATTATCCTCCACCTGCAGTGCTTGAAAGTCCCACAATCCCACAGGTGATACATCAACAGAGCACAAACATTAGAATTAACATCCACTGCCTAATCAATAACCCTGTTGTTACCCTTGTGACACTTTATTAGTGTGTTGGATTCAATGGTCACACTGCAGAAGGGAGTTAATATCTAAGGTTATGTGATGGCGTCTTTGACCTACAGGATCTGTAAGAACACTGTTAGAGATTAATGTACATCTAATTAAACTGCTAAAAAAAATCTGCGTGTTTGTTAAGGTAAGAGTAAGATGTCGTATTTCTAATCAAAGCACTTTATATCAATCCACATTTTTTGTTTAGAATATAAAACAGTGCATAAATATAAAACAGTGCATAAGTCTAATCTCAAGAAGAAAAGATAGCTCTGTAGCTAATAGAGAGAAAGGGAGTAGATTTTGTGAATATATGGAAATATTATTTGTTGACTGTTTTTATATTTTGGATCAACTGCTTATCCTTAATTTGAAATCAATTTGCAAAAGAACACAATGTTCACAAATTGCAACCAGTAGGAAGCATTACTTTGTCACTACTATTCATCACCTGAACAAATAGAACTGATTAGAGATATTTTCATAAATCCTCAGAAATTCCATTTGCTCACATGAATGTATTTTACCTTGAAAAGTGACCGGCAGACATATTCATACACCATAATCTTCAAGTTGTTCTCCAGGGCAGAAATCCTGTCTTCGGTATTTAAGTCTTCCTAAAATGTACAAAGAAATATTTTGTGGGTATTGATTATATAATGAGGATTTTTGTTATCAGAATGAATTTACAAAAGAGACAGTTAAGTTTGTTTCAGTTCTTTTGAATTAAGTGCTTTACACTGAATTGACGCTTGAAGGTAACTGCTTTCAGTGGATTTCATTTAGGGGTTAGGAGGCAAAATGCAAAATGCAAGAACTTTCTTTTTTTTTTTTTTGTAAAACATAAAATCCACATTGCCTTTCTTTCCTCACTGCTACATCCTACTTTGCAAAGCAGGATGTGTTGTATACGTATGAACACAACAGTGTGTTAAATCAGCCATTACAAGGTAAAGTCCTCTTCCAGATCTCAGGAACCACATGCAGCACTTGGCAAATTAAAAATGCTCACTCACTACACTGAACAAATGAACAACACAAAGTGAATTAGACTCTGTAAATCAGTGCACCTATTATGATCACAGTTGCTGACAGTGTCCACAGGCCTTCCTGCATGCACACACACACACACACACACACACGCATACGCACACGGACGCACACCCAACAGCAATGGCAAGCTTTTGCCGTCAGGTGATACTCTTGGATGACAGCACTGGCTGTGACAACCCACACAGGATGTCAGAAATTAGTGCTCTCTATCTCTTTGTATTCCTGCATGTGTGTGGGTGTGGGCTCTCATTATCGCTGTGTTTTAAGCTCAGTTCGAAAACAGCAGTGTGACAGTCTGTGTCACACACTCTCTGGCTGACCTCAGTTTTAACCTCGTCTCTTGATTTTTTGTGATGCCTCCTATTCATTCAAACATTTTCACTCTTTGCTCAGGTTTTATTTTACAGTTGTACTTTATGAAAATTCTTTGTAAAATATTCTTCACTGTTAAGCCATGTAAGCAGTAAAGTTTAGCCTAATATAAAAGCTTCAGGCCACATAAAAGCATTTGTTCTGCTGCATTTTAACTCAAGGATAGCTGCATGTTCATACAATAAAGTTGTGATAGATAAAGAACACAACATCAGCATCAAGGCTGTCTGCTTTTTTGCAAAGTGAAAAAAAAAATCCTTGGAAGACAGTAGCAATAGTTCATCACTTCCTTTAAAATATAAGCAATCAATGACCTTCTGCCAGCCAAAAGTACACAGATTTTCAAAGCAACAGTTTGACATTGGATGAAAGGTATTGAGAAATAAAGTATGAGAGGTTTGGAGAGGTGCTGTTGGACTACGTATTGTGTCTGAACTGTTGCCAGGCAACTAGTAAGGGCTTCTTCAAGACATAACATGTTAATCAGGGAGCGACAGTGTTTTTTTGTTACCACTTGACTAAGAGAAGCCAGCGACTTCTTGTGCTGTTGAGTGATTCTTCTAAGCTCCCTAAACACTCCGAAAAACAAGCTTAGCATAACTTAATTTTCATAAATGTCATGGTATCCCACAAAGCTGGACCAACTCTGTTTTGATCAGACAAATAACAATGCCACTTTCATCTGAAAAAAAATACAACAACCCATATTTAACCACCTAAATTAAATTTACCTGGTTTCTCAATGAAGAAAGTCTGGTGTTAGATGATGAATGAATACAGCATCCTCCATCATGTTGTCAGATATATTAACCCAGCAGAAGAATAGTTTACACTTTTGTCACATTTTGGAAAAGATGGATTGCAAACAGAGATACCCATATTGATTGGACAGAGATCACAATCAGACAATTTTTCCTCAATTGGTTCCACATATTTTTCTCCTTTTCATAGATTTCAGTTTATAAAAACATTGAACATTCACTGAGTTTGTAAAATTCTGACAAAAGTTAGTTAATCTGGATTATTTTCTTTCTCCATTGACAATTTTCCTGTCTTTCCTTCCTGACTGGTCAAGGGCCTTGATGTCCTCTTTAAGAGAAACCTACATTTCACAATTCAGATATATAGCATCCCCCTGATCTACATACTTTCTTGACTATCTTGAAAGTCTTGAAAGACAATTCTAAATTAAATGTGTTATTATTTTATTATTGTAGTTCTTACAAAAAAGGCCTGGCAGTCAGATATGAAGAACAACTGGAGATTGGCTCAGTTCATCTCCAATTGGAGCTTATTCCAGTGCGATATTACAAAAATCATTAAACTAAAGAAAACAAATGAGGTTTCTATACAACAGCTTTAGTTCTTAACATTATGTAATCCAGGTTTGGATGTATCAGAACATCAAGGAGTCTTTGTGTTTCTGTTAAGGACCATTTGAGTCTCAAAATTTGCAAAATTCCTGAACAGTAGTAAGAACTTGCTTTATTCGAGTTCATTTTGACTGTTATAATTTTTCAAGTTTTATAACATGTAGAGTTTCAATATGCGGCGAAAGATTTAAGAGGGTTTTGATATAGGTAAAAATGGGAGAGGTATCAAAGCAGCATAAATGTTATCCTTTTACCTTCTTGGCCTGAAGAGCCCTTTGGAATAGGCGCAAAAAGGAAGCAAGACTGAAGCAGTACATGTTGTTGATCTTTGACAGGTCTGTGATAACAAAATACATCTTGCTGGCACTCTCTGCAAAGGGCAGGTAGGCATCTCTCTCCTAGAGCAGGAAAAAACATGTCAAAAAAGACAGGAGAAAAGATGAAACCAAGAAACAGTAAAAAAAAAGAAATTTTACAGATTGTAACAAGTTACATATAACACAACACATTGCTGATGGACAACAGAACTGACATGTAGATGATCAGCAGAAAGCCAAAAGAGATTTTTTTTTTTTATTTAAGGTTGGGAGAAAAGAGAGGGAAGCTTGAGGTGTGATGGGATAAGGAATGTGAGAAAAAAACAGGACATGCATAAAATAAAATGAGAGGAGAGAATAATGCATCAACAAAAACAACTGGGAGAAAAGACTAGCATCGGTTCTGGTGTAACACTGCTCCCTAAAGGATTATCTGGTAATGCACCTTCAGCACATATGCTTCCAAACCTGTGTTCCCTTGGTCAGCAGTACTGCATGTACTGTAGTTATTTAGACAAGATTTAGCTATAAGCTACACAATATTTTCAGTCTAACTATCCCCTTCAATACATTTTTCCAAAGTTTGGATGTTCTAGAAAAAAAACAAACAAACTCATATTTAAATGAGACCTATTTAAATAAGTTAGGATAGGTTAATGGGCAATATGGTAAAACAAGTTCTTTACACTTATTGCACAAAATCCTTCTAAGATATTAAGATTTAACTCACTCCATTCTGTCTATTTTGAGCTCAGAATGAGCTGTAATAGGGCTTCAACAGATGCGCAATTGTATAGCCACACATTTTGGATCAAAGTCAGAGAACACAACCATCAAGAATGAAGCAATTTCTGAATACAAGTCGATAAGAAAACACTTGTCTTTTTCCAGCAGTCATAGTACAGTGCAAATGGTAGTAAAACCTGCTGACCAAATGTGCTTATCTTTTAGTAATGGAGAGGGCGCAGCTCCATTGGGGTTTCTAGCTGAGGTCAAAGGCGCATTCACCTTTCAATATAAATTTAATTTATTCTTTTGTTTTTTTATGGAAACTTACATTTTAGGAAAACTGTATTCCAGTGCCCTACTTGCTCAACTATGGATATGGCTGTCTTGCTTAGGGAAACTCATTTAAAATTAATAATCATACTGTGAACAAAGTTGCCTTAACACTGCTGGTAAGTGTCTGGCCACTAAAGTTTGGGCCATTTATCCAATAACCTGCATGTAATGTGTATGGGTTATTTATGGCTCACTAATGTCAATTTCATAGCATAACTTATTTTATCATGCTGTGATAAAGAGTTGTAGTATGTTGCTAGTTAATGTGAAAACAGCAAGATAAATATGGGTAACCATGGTAACCAGTCTGGGTAAAAGCCTACTCTTTGTGCAGTGAAGTTGCGCATGCATCTGCTGTGTTTACAAACAAATAATACCACTATGAGGTTAGAAATGAATAGAAGTCAGTGCAAAGTTCCTGTCAAGAGAAAAAGACACTGCATATGTATGTGTGTTTATAAAAAAGCAAGTATCAGCGTTACCAATACATGTAAAGGAGTGGATTGCATTTTTTCCTAGTGATTTTTGAACACAAATAACTTACAGTACCTGGTCCAAAGACACCTGCAGCCTGTGTGATTCCACCAATGACTCCTGGATGAGGGCACTGCTTGCCTTGGTTTGGTTTAAGCTGTCAATCAGCTCCCTGTTCTCAAGAATATTACCTTGAGCTGTAGCCAAAGTCTGATGCAAAGAAAAACAGACAGATGGACAGGTTGTAACAGATGAGTGGGAGAGATGAGAAAAAGAGAGGGATGGGAGAGAGAGCGAGTATGTTGTTAGATTTCTGTGATTTTATCTCAAGTCGGTAATCTGATAAAGGTTGCAAGAAGTAGTGATGCTAGGACTTCAACAGCCTTGTGTAAGGAATTTCAAACTCTTAAAATAAGTGTTCACCGAGTTCTGAAACTCTCCCACTCAGCTCTGTGGAACCAACTCTCTGAAACGAAGTGATAAAATGTATTCAAATAAATTCAAGTAAAATAGATGAGAAACCAGCAGAGCATGGAAATGTCAAGTCGAATATGCTCCTACGATTCAAGAATAATTACATGTCTAATACCACTGAAGCACCGACATCTGGCTATTGGCATTAATTCTCTCTGTGTATGAGAGTTTCCAAATGTCTCTCTGACCACACAAAAAAAGGATTTGTATGCTGTATTTCCAAGCCATATCCATCGGAATGGTGAGCAACTTCAAATGTGAAAGTACATCAGCATTAATCTGTTGTGGTTACAGAAAGGCAGTATTATGGTATTAGACTGCAAATGATAACTTTCTGATTATGTGCTGAGGCAGAAACATCATGTCAAAAATCTACATGCCACATAATGCAATTTTTAGATGGTTCCACCTTCTATATTGTTGTGAAATTATTACAGTGTTTAATATGTACATTTCAAAATAACACAGAGAAGTAAAATGAACAACACGAAAAGCACAGGCATTAAAGCCCCCCTGAGGCACCCTCTGATTAAGGAGGATGGGTGGTGCAGTAGAAAAAGCACTCTTACTGCAACACAGAAACATAGGATCAATAGTGAGGACTGGTTGTTTCTACCTTCATCTGATACAATGGACAGGTATAGTGATTGCAGCACTACTCACTGCTCCTGATTCGCCTATACACAAAGCCTTACAAAGTCTAGTTCACTTTCGTCACACGAGCAGTGGAACTTAACAACTTCAACATCTGCAGTGCAGTGGACAGTCATTATTCCAGAAACAAAAGCTATGATTCCAGAAACAAAAGAACAAAATCTGTCCATCTGTCCAAAAATATTTCTTTTCAGTATGCAGGTTAATAATTACATAGACATAAAAACAAAGATTTTAAATTGTCAAACATGTACGGCTTGTTAATGTTGTGTAATGTCTACCTCTAGCAAAGATTCTTCCAGTTGTGCCAGCTGTATCTTCTTTTCCTCTTCTTGTTGCAGCAGTCGTGTTTTCTCAGTCTCCAGTTCTGGCTTCTCATGCTGGATGGTCAAGGCGAGCAACTAAAACATTCACACAAACACACAGGCAAGATGAGATACAAAGCAATTGCTACTCAGACAAATCAATTCTAATATTCCACTTAAAAATTCTATAGATTTTGCTCATTGGCTGTTAAACTCATAAAGTCAAAGTGCATCTTGGTAAAAAAAAATAATAATAAAATCATACACAGGCAGCACATTCAGTACCTGGGCTTTATTTCCCAACAGGGTTGTTAAAATATGTAGCTGATGAGCTTTTGCTTGAGTGTTTGTGTCAGCTCGGATACCTGTCCCCGCAGACCAGCCCTGGTTGTGGTGAAGTTGACCTCTGTGACCACTGAAGCGGCATCGGGGGGAATGATGGGACTGGGATTCCGCGTTGCCAGGAAGAGACGGAAGTCCTCGTTGTAATCAATAACTTTGTCCCCAATCTGCACCACATATCTGGGACCTGCAGGTATGTGTGTGTGTGTGAATGTCAACATTAAGGTGCGTACCACTTCATAACTTATTGTTCTATTCAGACATGCAAGTGTGCCTATAATGGCCACTTAAAAACTTGTCTATTCTCATATTTTGTCCTCTGATTTTTGTCTTCTGGTTTCTGCAGTGCAGCATTTTCAGGTCTCTGTCCTCACTCTTTTTTCCACCTTGTTAAGCATCAAATCTGAGTGGATAACTTGCCCTTTCACATAGTTCTTCTGTCTCCACTCATTCTAATTTAGCTTCAAATTGACAACCTCCTTTCTCTGGATGATTCAGAGCCTTATGAGTCATGCTCATTTTCACAGGTAAGGCTTCCAGTCGGAGTTATATTTATGTGATCGGTATGCAATTACCTACAAGTAAACCAAGAACTTATAAATATATCATAGAATCCAAAACAATCAAATAGAAAACAAGATATATATTTTTTTGTCATATTAGTTTCTAGACTGTTTTGATAAATTAAACAGATCAAATAATACATTCAATCTATTTAATGAATGTATATGAAGACATATATACATATATCTTTATCACTGTATGTATATTCAGAGGTCTTTTTTATCAAAATCTCTAGACCATAAAGAAATTTTTTTCAGGAGCTAAGAAAACCAGCCACTTGTGGGAGGTGATGCCCTTATTCTTGGATTGTGGAAATAATAGAAATTGACAGGCAAAGAGCACGTTTTTATAATAAACTGAAGTAATTACTTTAAGAGACAGCAGCATCAATGTGACACACTTCATTTCTTCTTTAATATGTGCTATTTATTCACGCGCTATGATGACACTCACCTATTTAATTCTGTGATTAAATAAAACACTGTTTTTAATTCCTTCAAAACCCCCTGCTTTGATAAATTTGACACTGGAAATTTAACATTTTGATTGTCAAAAGTTAAAGATATACCAAGGTCAGCATTTGTATATTTTTCCATTAACAAATTAGCACTAACAATAAAAACTTGTATTTGAATTATTTCAGCAAAATTTTCTAAAACAGAAAGTTTTTATAAAAAGATTAAAAAAGAAAAAACACAGGAAAATGTGCTTTGTGTTTATCTGAGAATAGAGCGAAGCACATGAATATATTTTAAAATTTCCCTTGATCTTTTAAATTCTGCTCAATTTCTGACCATTTTCTGACCATTACCTCTCTAGCTATCTATTTCAGACTCTCCTGCCTTCTCCAACATAATTCATATACAGCCCCACCTGCACCACCATTGACGTATTAGTTGATAGGCTGTATATTTAAATAAATGTATATTCACTGAAAGTTTTATTTCAGGTGAACATGAGTACAATAATCAAAATTTAATAGTCAACAAAAATCTCAATATTAAATCATAAATTCTAATTTTAACTGAGAGGGTTTGGTTCTGTTGCCACAAACAACTAAACGTCTGCTCCTTTTCTCCCAACATGCCTTCATACAGTTATTGGATAAGGCAGAATATCCTTCAGATTTAACTGGCCGTGTTTAGCAGCAGTGTTGACGACGTGCTGAAGCATGTCAGCCAAGCAATCCAGAGTTTGGTTTGACAAACATCTTGTCAGCACAGTTCTAAGCATTTCTCTGTGGTCCTATGCTTTAGGTGTGTATTGAGAACTGCAGTTTTATCTCTGAAAAACAGCTTTCTCTGACTGGGGAGCAAGGAGGAGGTGTGCCATCTCACACCCGAAGTGCCGGATTTGTGTCTGTTATATAAAAGCTCTTTGCCCCACTCATCGGAACACACAAGTCTGGCTCTTTAGTTTGTTAGGTTGGAAACAGTTTTTTTCGAGCTTTTCCAAATATTGGATTTTCTTTGGTTTCAGTCAGTAACCAACTTCAGTTTCATTTTCTTCATATCAACAACTTTGGAATCCAATAATTATTTTTTTGCCACCCGTTCTTGCCCCCAGCTCACGAGATTAGCGTCAAGGTCTGCAAAATCCCAAAATCTAATGCCGCGATCTATATCAGAACAGAGCTGATCAGCAGCCATTAATGAACTCTGACAGACAACAGGCTTTTGATAGATTTCGACACGCATTTAAAGTTACTTTACTGCATTCAAGGATGTTTTAATTACAGTTTAATTCGGTGACTGCCTGACCATAGGGTAAAGGTTAGGGATAGGGGCAGGGGTAGGGCTAAGGTTGAATACAGTTGTGGATGGAAAAGCTAAAATCTTGAATATTGACTTCAGAACTAGAGGAAATCTGTTTATATTCCAGCTCGATTTTTCCTAACTGACTGGTTTCCATGGATATTTGTCCCCTGGAAAGTGAGTAAAATACCACATTCTGCTTGGATTGCTTTAATTAGGTATGTAAATAAACTCATATTACTTTAGCTTCCCAGAATGCCAGGTGATGTTTTTTTTGTTGTTGTTTTTTTTATTTTTTTCCCAAACCTTCTATTGTAAAGCAGCTGCATGAGGAAGCACGGGAGGGAGTTCAACTGGTGGGATTAAATGTATAAATCTGTCAAGGTGGCAATAATTTTTTTGTGGATGTCGCCAGTCATGCAGTGGAAAATTTTATTGAGTCTTAACAAGCAATTTTAGCTATGATAGTTGGGCAACGCCGTCTGCAGCAGTCCATTTTTTATTTTTTACAAACCACCTAGAGGAAACTAAATTCCTTCCATTGTCTCGCATGTCTGAAACATTCTACTCAATCTGCTTAAAATACAAGTAAACACCTTTTTAGGAGAAACTGCAAATGAATAAATAATAATAGTAATATATTTTTTTATATATATAATAATAAATTAATAGAAGAACACTGAGCAATTGTCTTGCGGCTTATCTGATGTCCAGAGAGACTTCTGGACAGGTTGAGGTTTATTCTTGGGAGGTTAGATTTTACTACACGTTACAAACAGCTGCTTGGAAAATCATTGAATGAGCACATAAGGGGCACAGCCCATCACTTTCATACAGTGAATTTTATATTTGACGCAAAATTGACAACCAGTCTGTCTCTTTAAATTAAATACATCAAAAATCAATTGTTGAAAATTATCATTATTTGTTTGATTACTTTCACATGTGCATCTATGTAACAACATCTAAATAAACAATACACGTTTTAGATACTATTAGTGAAATAAATACTACTAAGTTTCAACAGTAGAAAGAAAAATACAGATTTTCAATTGTATGCCTGATGTCTCCCTTCACAAGGATTGTTTAGCAACTTTTCTTATAAATCAGGACTAAAAACCCACCTGTTCAGAGTTGCTTTTGAACCACAATAAATGAAACATTGACCAACAAATATGATGTGTATTGATGATTTTGATGATGGCACTCAACAAAATGTAATGTATGTCACTGATTTTTCAATTGGTAACTGTTTGGTGTTATGATTTTTCATTTTTGTTTTCATGATGTGAAGCACTTCAAACTGCCTTGCTGCTGGAATTTGCTATACAAATAAACTTGATTGACTGATTGATTAAAGCTGATCCCTTTAACAGGCATAAGCAGCATTTACTGACTTACAGGAAGACTGTGAAGCAGACATCGTAGAAACGTATCAGTGTGTGGATGTGAATACCTTGAGCTATGAGGTCTTTCCTCAAGAGCGGATAGAGCACAGGTTCGACACCATCCATCTCCTGGATGATAAGTGTTTTACCAAATCTTACTGCCAGCTCCACTGACGTCATGAAGTTGTTGTCCTGGAAAAGCAGACACATAAACATTAAAACCACTCGTAGCCTTTAATAAGAGTTATCAGACAGAAAATGGGCAGAGAGAAGGTGGAGATGGGGAGAAGACATGCAGCAAAGGCATCAAAGCCAGGAATCCAGGACAACTGCGTCAAGAACTAAACCTGCTGTAAATGAGGGGCACACGCTTTACCACTCAAAAATCTGAATAAAACACTAATTGTTTTTATTTTCAATTAGTAAAAGAAATAGAGTTCAAAATTCTTTCTTTTGTTGTTGTTGTTGTGCAACAAAAGTGTTCGATACCTCAAGTTACATAAAGTATAGCAACTTATATCCTAAATATTGCCTTAGTGGAGTAGATTAACCTGGAAAGATGAAATGAGGAGGAAAAAAACAAAAACAAAATGAGGATTAACTGAATCACTTGGTGAATTTTTACCTGCTGGTTAATAACCTCAAGCCTCTGGTCTTTAAGATGTGTGCGTAACCACTCTGTGGCTCTGGACGATGGGTCGATCAGGAATGGACAAGCAACACTCTGACAAAAAAAAAAACATAAAACACCACGTTTTAAGATAAGACAAAATTATTTGGAAAAGGGTTATGCAATTGTGAATTCATGAATAATGTTGTTACAGTGCTGCCATCCTATTTGAATGTCATCACAATCATCAAGTCAGAAAAGGTTAATGTTCTTATGTTCTCAGTTCTGCAATTTTATGCCTCTTGAGGGATTCTGTAAACTATCAAACATTTGTTCTGGACTCGAGCTGTCTCTTTCCTTTTTCTTAAATAACCAAATAAAAAGGGGAGAAAAAAGAAAAACCGTAATTTGACACAACAAAAGATTTTTTAAGTCTCATAAAGACATATTAATTATAGCCACACTTTAATTCCCTTCATATGCATAACATTTTTTGACAAGACAGTGCTGCTAACACAGATTTGACAGCAGACGATAACACTCAAAAGAAAACTTTGAACAAACGGAAAATATAACTAAAGTACTTTCAGCTCTGAGTACCAAAACAGGCTCAATCAGAAGGAGATTTAGTAACTGCAATGAAAAAAGCATCAAGTGTCCCCAAAAACGTCAATAAATATCAACATTAAATGGAGAATTTACATCAGTTGAGATTCATGTTGAATGAAACTAAAATTTCCTCCTTTTCTTACATTACTAACAATATTTCACCTCATAAAGAGCAAAAAAGATGAGAGGCAAAAGAAAAAGCAGATGTGAACAATGGGGGTTAATGAGGGGACAACGTCTTACCTGTAACTGGAGATTATTAATCTGAAGGCAGCAATGGATGGTAGAAACAAGACACAAAATAAATACATGCAAATGGAGGACAGATGACAGGCAATGATGAACGCATTCTTTTTTGCAATGAATATAAACGTTGATAAGTTTGTGTATAGATAAATATAAATCTGTCACAACACTAATATCACAAGTCCATATCGGTTCCCTCTTTGATTGAGGGAACAAATCCAACTTCTCAATAGAAGCCTGACTGTGACACAACTTTACATTTTTATTTATGCTTAATTCTTAGATGTAGTTTTTTTCTAATGATACCCTCACAGAAAACAAATAAACATTCAGAGACAACCTAGTTTATAATTGCTGTTGCTGTTGATGTTTGAGACATAAAAATTCACAGATTATTTTACTAACCTAAAGCTTGTAGAACACGGTGGGGTATTTGTCTTACCTGTAGAATAACCAGTGCATTCTCCATGGAGAGATCATCTGATGGCAGTCCTTGACTCTTCCATATCAACTGTTCACTCTCCGAGCACAGGAACGATCGCAAGTCAAACTCTGGTAAACAGATACAAATAGAGATGGTCAGCTATAGTTTGTTTGTTTTGGTTCTGTTTAAACCTTCATGCTATTGTTGTTATAAAAGGGCGTTATTAAGTATTTTCCAGACACACAGTGTCATTTTATAACACAGACCAGCAGCTATATACCTTTAGTTGCTATAAAAATGCTGTATTTATCAAGTACATCTTAAAAAGAAATTGACTCCAGGTCATACCAAATGCCTTAAAATTAGCCTCTGTCTCTTTAAGAACCTCCTAACCTTCCCAGCATCCCCCTTCAGCAAGTCATCACAATAATGCTCCTCCATTCTGTTTACAATCATTCTTAGGGGTGATGTAGTTTGCACGAAAAGCTCAGCAGACCTGCAGTTCCACCAGGTGTTTGCTAAGTGCTAGTCTGGTGGCGCTGAGTGGGGGAGGCTCAGGGGAGTTCTGCTCTGTGAGGTGGAATCTCAGCTGGGGACTGCAGCTCCAATGCAGAGGTTTAGGGTAAATAGGCTTTGTATTGTACGAGCACACATTTAGGCATCCAGTGGAGATTCAAGGATTTCTCAAACATGCAAGAACAAAATCAATATCAAAGTAACACTCCATGTGTGTTTTTGATGAGGTAGTAAAATTATGAAATAATATTAAACTCACTAATGTCTGTATTATTTCTTAGATTACCTTAGTTTGTTTTTCATCCAGAAAGCAAAGGAAAATTGATTACTTCATCAACAAACGTATCAATAAACATTTTTTAGCGATGTGTGTTTAACTGCATTATTCTCTCCTCATTCTCTTCATTCACTCTTTAAAAGGTTTTAACCTTTTTTTTCCAACCACACAAGGTTGAAAACAGAATGAACATTAATCAATTCAAACAAGTAAGACACTCTACTGTAATTGTCAATGTTCATTTACAGTCACTCTGGTCCTGATATTTTACAGAAGTGCTTGAGCTATGAGTATAATTAGTCTACAATTCATTATAAAAAAAAAAAAGGATGTGAGAATGCTTGAATGAGTGTCTCGTGGAAGTAGATCTGACAGCAGCTATAAAACAGAATAAGAAGGCAACTTTAAAAAAATAACACAAAATCATTCAAATTAGACAAATAAAACAGGCTCTTTTTACCTAAATTATTGCTAAACAAGTGAAGGAATCGTAAGTACTTTCACAATATGTATCAACACGTATGGTGGTCACAGTATGCTAAAGGCACAATTTCTGTATTTTACTCTGTAATCCAGATTGAGCCATCCACGTATCCAGGCAGTGTCTCCTTCGATCTTCAGAAGCAGCAGACAGGTAGGTGATGAAGGCTGCAGCAAGCAGAGCCCTGAGAGGAAGTGTGTCCAACTCATTCTGTATCTCAGACATCTGAAACAAAAACGAACAAGACAGAGAAGATTGCTGAGCAGACGGAGGAGCAGGTTAATAAAGTATGAAACACGGGCACAATTGGGATTCGAGAGAAATCAGAGGAAAGACTGTAAAGAAAGGTGAGAACGAAAGAAGAGAATAAGCAATGACAGTGAAATGACAGCAACACACTTCTGTTTTGATCAGGATTCCTTTAAAGTACTTTGTTGGTATGCCAAACAATAACGGAGGATAAAATTAGGCTAATTGAGTACAGGTCTCCTTTCTTTGGAAAAAAGTTAAATAGCTTAAACAAATTAACATGTAGCTAGTGATGAGTGTGCAAAAAAAGTGCCGATGTGCATATGTTTAAGCGAGACTGTATAGAAATGCGTGCTCAGAAAGTTAAGTTGCTGCCTTGAAAAGGGCCATGAGAGTGTGGGAGTGTGTGTGCGTGAGTGAGTGAGTGTGTCAGCCTGAGATTGAGTGTTTTAATTAAGGCGCAGACAGATGCTGTGGAGAGGAGTAAAAACAGCCAGAGGGGACCCAAGGCAGCGGGATCCATTCCTCTATGTCTCTCTCTCTCACGCACACTCACACTGACGACTCCTGTTGCTTCTTACATTGTAAACGAGCCCCTTTTCGAGTACATTTGTAAACCCCCCCACAGCAGTGCGCATGTCAGTACACCAATGCATCAAGCTACCTGTGCATTCCAACGTGTGTGTTCTCCGTCCAGCTGTGATATGAGCTGCTGGGCTGCAGTGATCGTGTCCTGAGCTTTAGTCACCTCAGCCTCCAGCTTTGCAGCCTCAGCAGTGTGACGCTGAAACCTGAAGAATGAAGATTGTGTGGAGAAGATGATGTGTGGAAGAATTTTTGTGGCTAAAACAGTTAGTTTGTAATTTAATCATCTTAGTAGTTTTTCTACAAGTTTTATACGTTATTTTTTTATTATTTAATTTGCTTGAACCCTTGTGAAAAGCGAAGTTATTTTCAGTTTCTATACTGACCATCTTGTTTTTATTTAGAGAACAGATGTAGAGATAGATAAAGAAATTGAGACTCATTCATATTATGTAACAATATTCAGGAGGATCGTCTCAGCAAAGGCTGAGAGAGTTAAAATATCCAGTGGCTTGCACGTGGCTGGAACATTTAGACATTTTGTATTTTACTGATTACACAACTAAACAGCAGATTAATTCCAACAGATAACCAGAGTATGTGTTCTGGGACTGGATGTGTTTAAGTGCAAGACTGTTTTTTAGGATAAATAGAAATTGATAAAAGACAATCTGCTATAAAAACGCTATTCTCAACAAAATGCAATATCTGAGGTACTAACAGTGACAGATGTATGCAAGAAAAGAGCACTGATAGAGAGGTTTTTATCTGAATTTCAAACAAACATTGTCTTTTCCAAGGAAGGGCTAATGTAATTTCACCAGCTTAACTTGTTTGGTAAGACTCAAAGCAACATAGATTCAAAGAGACGTAGGGTGTGCACTACCTGCATTTCAAGATCATTTTTCATTAAGTTATTGATATCAGTAATTTGGCTCACTGCCCACAGTGGCATTTTGTTAGGGAGGAGGCACAAGCACTCAAAAAAAAGGGTGTTCTATAAAATTATTCTTTTCATGCTGGGTCCTCTTGTAATAAAAGCAAGAAACCTTTGGCTAGACTCAGACTACAGAGGCAAAATAGGTAACCAAAAGTCCCACAAGGTTTCTCGAGGATAAACAAAAATAAAAGAATTAACAGAAAATAAAAATGGATGGAAGACAACAAAGGGCATACTTCTCTTTCAACTTGTTGACTTTGGCTCCAACATTGTTGAGCTGATCCTCTAGGTTATTCTTCCTACTTTCTGTTTTTTTAAGGTTTCTGATGAGATAGACAAACACACACACACAAACACACACAAACACACATATAATTGTTCTCATACATTTGTTTTTCTTAGGATTGACAGAGGCTATGCATTCTGTATGTGTATAATATAATATTTTCAAGCAGGTGTTTGATGGTGTGCTTCTATTGAAGCACACCATTAAACATATATCAGGTGTTTTTCTGAGGTGTGTTTGCCTCCTACTCCAAAAGTCCAGCTTGTTCTCTTTCCAATGGCTCGATTCTCTCCAGTACAAAGGAGTATTGGACGTTTGCTTTGACCCAGGCAGCCAGAGGAGCAGCTGCTGCACTTGCACGTTTTGCATTCTGAGAGCAAAAACAGCACCTACTGTCAGAAACAACTCAGACGCAGCAGTCACAGTGTCACCTCCATGCCCCAGAAACAGAACAGCATCAAGAGAATGCTAACATCTACCAAAAACACATTTATATCTCATTCGGCTGCAACTACGGCTGTCTGACCTTAGGGTCGAAAGAAGCCTTGTTCCTGTTGAGGAGTTCTTCCACACTCTGGCGGATCTCTGGGGTGATGTTTCGAGCATCAAACGTAGCAATATCCTCCCTCACACCACGCTTAGCCAGAAAGCTGTAGAAAACCACAGAGTTAAAGATAAGTAAAAGAGAGCACTCTAGTATCAGAGAAGTCAGTAAGGAGTTGAAAAGTTACCTTTTCATGCTGACCCAGGTGGTATCAAAGACACCCATAAGCCTCAGTACTCCCTCAAGGATGTCTCTAATGACATCAGGGGGCATGCGGAGAGAGCGGATCTCAGACAGAGCTTCAGGCTTGATGTTTCCAACGGCACGCTTGGCTTCATCTACCAAAGGCTGCAGGGCAGCATGGTTAAGTGAGCGATAATGCAGATAAGATTGCTAGCACTGAAAATGTAAGGCATGCTTTTCTAGAAATGGGTAAGGCAGTCATGCCAAGATCTTACTTGAACTTCCTTCAACTCATCATCTATTTTGGCTTTTCTCTCTTCAATCTTGGACATTTCCTGAGCCATTTTTTCTTTGATTTTTTCCATTTCTGTCTTCTGGTCACTGGCATTCTGGATTGTTAAAAAAAGAACTTGCTCTAAATTAAAATGACACACTTTAATAACCTAAAGTAGAGTACACAACAAACTCCAAAATATCAAGGTGCTTGAGAAAAAAAGGGATATTTAATATTTTGATATTCAACTCATTACTGGTGCAGTTCTTGTGAAGGTTTAGTCATTCAGTAAAGGCTTAGTATTCAAAATTTTTAGTTTGAATTACAAAAGCAAAAATTGAGTGCTCAAGTTTGAATTAATTATGCGTTTTGCTAATATAAAATCAGAAATATCAGATTAACTAATTTGACACTAGTTAATCTAATCTAATATTAAATTAACTAATATCAGATTAACAGTCCCTGGAGATGCACCTCAAATTCACAATCTGAAGGAAAAAAGTTTCTGTGATAATCCTAGCTTATTAAACACTCTTCTTGGAAGAATTGCTAGAATTAAAATTAAAATAGTTAATTTGAAATCTGAAAATGCCCAGAATTTAGATGCCATGCTAAGTGTTGAGTATGGCATCAACACTTATTGTTGATAAGTGATATAGATATTATAACCTATATCTAGGTTATAGCCTAGATGCCTACTGTGGATGAAAGAGAAAAAGATGTTTGGCAGCATTTCAGATATTTACAACAAAACAATTAATCAATAATTATTGATATCGACTGAAATTAAATGCTTGTATCGTGATACACCTTTCCGCTACACTTGATCCAATGCAAAACTCTTAATTTATTGAACTCTTCCAAAGTCAAAAGGTGACTAATATACTACTTTTACGTTCTTTGCTGCACGCTGGATTGAATGTTCCTATTATGATTAAGCCTCAAAAGGTGTGTGTTTCCAGCTTTCGTCTTGTTGTCTCAGCTCATTTTTTTCTCTCCTGCTGTCTTGCTCTCCCCAGGCAGCCTCTCTGCTACAGTCCAAGGGGACAAGTGTAGTGGTTAATTATCTCTCTGCAAACTGGTTCCACTGACATTTGTTGTTTTACTTTTTCACTTTTCTCTCTCCTAACTCCATCAAAATGAAAATGCACATTCCCCACAGAGTGAATACTGAAGAATTTCAGCTTCCTTTTTATCAGTCCTTTCATTCAGCTGTCTGTCCTCAAGACAGAACCCAGAAACCAAAATGGAAACAAGTATCAAGAGATGAGAAGAAACAAAACAAACAAGTGCACATATATGCTCATAAGGTAAATAAGAAGTTTTCACTACAGGAAGGCAGAGCCAAGGGAAATCCAGGAAAAGTTTGGTGCATTATGAGAAGAGGTGGGTTGCAAAAGACATGAAAGCCTGCAGGAGAATTGCCCAGCTTAGCAATGATTGCCACAAACATACATGTACACACAAACACACCTGCATGGAGGAGGTGATTTCCTGCAGGGCAGCATCTGCCTCCTGTTGTTTGGTTTTCAGCAGCGCGCTCTGCTCGGCAGCCCGCCTCTTTAAATCATCAACCAATGCTTTGGCCTCGTTCAGCTTGGACACACCTGCCTGAAGACACAAGGATTTATGCAAATTGGGAACATGTGGCATCTTACAAAAAAACACTCACTTGCAAACGTTTAAGATCGATGTCTTAACAAAAATCTAATATAAAACTTACATGATCCAAAATCCTCTAGCAAATAAAGAAGACATTGCATTAATCTGTTTTAATCATCGACTAGGGAAAGTACTCTCCATTTGATCAAAACAACATTTTGTTACTTTAACTGCTTTGAACATCGTTATCGTTTTATGCTATTTTTCAGAACAAATCTGAAAAGCTGGTGCTTCTAGTATTACTTCAGGTGGTCGAATAAAAAACAAGCCTTTGTTTCATCACCTTTAACTGCACTGTACATATATTCATCATTTGGTTTCCATATATCACATCAAATTCCGATGAAAATATTGAAGTATGTGTTTACAATGTGAAATATTGCAATACAAAAATATTAAGATCTCAAAACTCCCAAGAAAGTAGATAATAGCAGAAAAAATATTTCTTAAAGAAAAGGATGCAAAGATAGGAAAACCATTTGGTGCACAATGCATGGCTGACACTTACCTGTAGATGCTGCTGTCTTGTCGTAAGCTGGTTTTGTTTCCGGCTGTGAAGTGTCGTGTACACGTGCAGGAAGGCCATGTACTGGCTTGGTGTCGCGCCATTTTCTTTGCATGATTCATGGACCATTAGGAACAAACGACCCAGATCTCCTGGTTCTGACCCTGCTTATATTCAAGGATAAAAATGTTTTTAATCATAAACTTCTTATCATCGTTTATACTTAATCGAACCTCTGAAGTGTTATTTTAAAGAGTGATTTAGAACAAAACAATAAATAAATAAAACATGGAAGAATAATATCTAGCAAGAAAAAAATTCATTAATACATACACAAAAATAGAACCACATCCTAAATCATTTAAAAATAATACATTTGTATTTTTGTCCATCCCCTCCTACCTGAGCTTCTCCTTTTGGTGGCTCCCTTCTGTTTTTCATTCTCATCTCCTGGTTCTGTTTTCGCCAACACTAACTCAGGAATCTAATCCAAAATAGGGAACGTTAGATTTTCATAGAAAGCTTTGGAGTCATAGATAAAGCATGTTAGTTTTATGTGAATTTAAAACAATATATTTTTATGAGTTTAGCCACTGACTAGATTCATCCTACTGAACAAGAAGGTGAATAATTTCTGAGAGGACAAAAAGCAAACAGTAAAAATACAAAACCCTCATCCACAAGCACTGACTACGGAAGAGGAAGTCTGACAAACCACTGCTAATGTCAGTAGTAGCTCTACTACTTGGTTCATTTAAAGGTAATTTTAGCTCATTAGGACAGAAGATCTATAGGTGTATTTATAAAGTCAGATTATGTTTCATCCAATAATTTGTTCATAAGACATGTTCCCTGTACCTAATCTTCACTGCAGTGTTTTAACGATGCTATTTTAATGGCTATCCATCAGAGCACCTCATAATGAGGGATGTGTGAGAAACTGAATAAGGCTTCTAGTTTGGAAATGACTTTCATAAATATCTGTTGTTTCTGATATATAAATCTCGTATTAAGCATACAATGAAATTATGTTTGTCCTCTGCTTTTTAAATTTTATACTTCAAAAACAATTATAGAAATGCATACAAACTCAGCAGCATTAACTGACCTTCTTCATGCTGCTCTCCGACCATCCTTCCATCCACTGGACAGAGCACTTGCGGTAGAAAGCTGGGTTACTTTCACAGTTGATTGTGAAGTTAGAATTGGAGCAGTCCATGATCAGCACAATGTGGAGGTTCTGTTGAATTCCTGAATAACATGAATATTGGATGTTGTGTCAGAAAGGGTACAGACAGAAACTAGCTTTGTGTCTAAGATAATTTTTTTCAGTGTATATTGCTGCAGCAGAGGTGGAAAGTGAAATTGAGCAGGGAGCTTTTTAGGGGGTTAGATGTGACAATAAAAGAGCTATTGATTTGATTCTCTCACAGTAACCTCAGCCTCGGTGGCACAGCACTGTATCTACAGCGCACACAGCTGCACAGCGGGGACACAGAAGACCAGAGTCAGATAAAATCAAAGGCAAGAACAAGTTGTGATAGGAAATAACACATGTAACAAAGATTGGCAGAGAAAGGAGGTTGAGTGTGCAGTCTGTACTTCACAGATGAGCGCCTACTGAAATAAATTTAAAAAATATGGGCATATATGAAATATTATTGTAATCCTTATCCTGCACTCACTGTGAGAAAAGTAGTCATAGAGAGGTCTGGTGAAGCCATCCTGGGATGCTGCATCCTTGAGTGATGAAAGCAAAGGCTCGAGTTCCTCTGGGGTATACAGACCTGGAACCTCACCTAAATGCAGAACAGTTTGCTTCAAATAAAAAGAGCAGAACAAGGCTTCCTATACATTTTTAATGCCAAAGTACATGACTTTACCTGACTTAAATTTACCAGGTATTTTCAATCCAAGCTTAAAATTGTGAATGCAAAGAAATCAATATGATTTAGTGTTTCAGCAATGGAGTTGGAGTTCAAACATGAATCCCACATTTTTGTAAATTCTTTCTTTTTATCACTTTTTGTCGCTCATCAAACAATGGAATAGATGTACAAGCCTATGCAGTGGTATTAAAATTCTTCAGTTTTCTCTAAAGTTTCCCCTTTTGTTCCCCTTCTTCTCAGCTTTTTGAATGTGTTGCCATAACCATTTTTAAGATTTGTTTTTAATCTTTAATAAAAAGCATCCTAAGTTCCTTAAATGCCACAAATAACATTTTCAGAAAAAAAAAAAAATGTAATTTTGATACTTGTAGACATCTTGAAGGATCAGGCAGATTATGTAATACAAACCTGAAGACAGCAGGCTGTTTACCATCTCTAAAAAAGCTGGATGGACAAACTGATAATCCTCCAACAGGAGAACCACCTGCTGACCTTCCAAACCGGCCATTTGCATCACCTACATATCAAGTACACAAACATAATTGCTTTACCTGATACATAAAAAAAAGGTCAGTAAACAGAGGCATACAGACAAAATCGGTTCTGGCTAATAATAACTGTTTTTCTTTATGCTTAAACAGTTGCTGTTAATTCCTATAAAAAGACAAAAAAAATCGTTTTAAATGAACCACAAGCCAGTTGTAGCTATTTTGTGAGAAACTCTACAAGCATTCTGTAAAAATGTATGCAATTGTTTGACATTCATATAAAGCAGGCAAGGCAATTAGGCCTTTCTCACCATCTTAAGATCATTGCTGAAATTTTTAAGGGTATATCCACGGGAGATTTTAGGTGTGAACAAGGTGTATCCGTGCATGTGTGACACCAGGCACGTGGCGGTGTGCCGGCCCACTCCGCTCCTTCCTGCCAGAAGCAGAGACCCACCAGGTCGACTCAGGACCCGATCCACTCTGGACACAAAGTCACACACTTCCCAGAACAGTAGAAGGTCGAGTTCTTTGTTGTCATGACTGTACAGTGTAACTCCCTATTAGAAGAGAAAGCAAGAAACCAAACATGAAAAATGTGATGAATAACAAAGAAAACGACAAAAAACAAGCACGTAACCCACAAGAGTAGAGTGGCAGCACAGAACAGTGTGCATAATTAAGGCATAAAAATGTGATTGAGTATGTAAATCCATATTTATGCACAGTCAAGCCGATACTGAAAGTATTTAGTTTTTTTTTCTGTTCATACCTTCAGTATAACCTGTTTCAAATCAGCAGAACCCAGACAACCAAGCTGTTTTCCGTGTGGAGGCAGAGGCTGGCCTGGAGTCATGACAGGCCCTTCAGAGGATCCCCATGTCACATAGAAACCATCTTTAGAAAGGGAAAGAAAGAGTCCAAACAATTAATAACATATCTACACATGTGCTACTGAAATGGTATAAGCACAATTTTTAATACATTGACACTGTTTTTGATTATCTGTACAGCATAGGAACTAAGAGATGGTATTCTTAATTCATATATGATTTGATCTATTTTTATTCTAAAAGGTTCAAGCAAAGTATATTTGACACTTTGCCATCTACAATCCCTGTTTATAACCAATTCCTGACACCTGCAAACTGCAACATGTACATATAAATTAGATTTTATCACCACTGGGTGGCATTCTTATACAATCAGTGGATAAAATACTTCACTAATCATACAATGTGTGTGTTAGTCATGTGATTTAAAGAAACGGAACCAACTGGGAAAAAGAAACAAATGATTAATTTGCTGCAGGTTCGCAGAACGTGGAAAGACCATTAGCAGAAAAACTGCCAGATGCAAAACTGTCAAACTAGCTCTGAGGTTATACATTACAGCTATTCTTCAGGCATGAGTGGCATTTGGGAAATGTACATGATATTCACAGCTTCAAGCAAATTATCTATAAAGCATATTTCTGCTATGAATAAACATAACAGCTGATGATTTAGCTAAGTGAGAGCTGCTTCATACCACTCATGTTGTCCAGCGCAGCAGAGCCCCAGTCTCCCTGAATGATGGAGGAGAGAATGTTGTCGAAGTTGTGAATGTCTTTAGAAGAAACCAGCCGGTCTCTGAAAAGCCTCCTGCCCTCATAAGCAACCACTTCAAAGATGCTGTCTGTTAAATTAGATTGAGCTGAAAAGGAAGAGGATACACAAATAAAGGCACTTTCACACTTTGACTTACAAAAACGATATAGATTTGCTATGAACATTACAATTATGAACTTCTATTCCCCATTTTTTATTAAAATAAAATAAATGGAAAAGAAAAAAATACTATAGCATTTTTTCCATAAATGTGGCTTTGCTCAATAGTATGACGTTTTAACATAAGTATTAACCAACTGAGTTTCTGTGGCAGCTATCTTAGTAAAAATAAGTAAAATAGAACTCTCAGTTCTAAAGAAAAACACAATTCATACTTGGAAATCAACATAAAAAGTTGGCGACATTAGTAAGAACTAAAAAGTAATAATAATGGATCATTTTAAGATCACTACTAAGAGTAGATTCCTCTTTTGCTTTATCAGAAAAGTTTGTTTTCTGACATATCAGAAAACAAACTTTTCCCAGGGTCACAGAGGCTGTCTTGGTTAGGCTCTGACTGTTCCAGTATCTCTGTGGAGTAGACTTCTACAAATGCCTTCATATCCCATTAAATTGGTATTTGGAGTGTCTGAGGGCTATGTGTACCACATTAGGCTGTGCTAGAAAATGTTCAAACCAGTTATTGTAGGGCTCCCAGCTGTCTCTTTTTCAGAGCATGAAGTCACTGTATGAAGGCCTTCTGGCAGGTGTGCGTAGGTGGGGAAGGCTACTCTGAAAAATGTTTTCTTTCGTAGGTGGCAGTTTTAAATGTAATATCCATATATATAGCTAGATCTAGGTATGTTATAACGAGATGAAAAGATGATTCTGTGTCTTAAATTTGCTGTCAAAAAGTCACATTGTAATGACTTAAACACCAAAGTTATAAAAGTGAATAAAAATGGTACCATGCCAAACTCAGCAAAGACAAATGCACAAGAAAAATCTCAGAAAAAAGAAGAGAAAGTTTATACATACCAGAAAGAAGGTAATCAGCAAGATAGGGAAATGGGAGGAAGATGCAAAGTTAGTTGAAGAATTGGTCATCAAAGGAAAAGAGAATTTTGTATAGCGACATTTAAAGTAAATTATGAGACTATCACAGCTTTCATACATTCGACAAAGAGGAAAATGAGCAACAGAAGAAGAGAAGAAGGAACAGAGGATCAAAGAAGGATTTCAAGACAAGTGACAGAAAGTAATTGAACAAAGAGGAGAAAGAATGAAAGAACAAAAAGGGGCTGGTTAAAATTTAGAACATCCAAACACCAAGCCTGATGGAGATTTTTTTATGATCACAAAGATTGAAGCTTCATCTTGTACAGCATTTTTATCTCCTGAAAAGACTACAAGGCCTTAATACTTGTCATTAAATACAATTTTTTTTGTTTATCTTAAGCGCTATATCTAAAATGGATAAAAGTTATTTACAGAAACAAGATCAATGGTGTATTTTCTTCTTCAAAAGAATAGAAGATTTACTTTTTGTAAAAAAGCAAAACAATTTTTTTTAACCACATTTTATTGAAAAAGTACAAAAATACATAACATGACCAGATGATTTAAGTGAGATGTGACTTATTGGCTGTAGTTACCTGCAGTAAGGTCATATCGCAGCAAACTGAGAACCCATTCAGTGAGGATACAAGGTGTGAACAGGTAGTGACTGTGGTCGTCCACTGTAAACCTTGTTTTGACCTAATAGGGGCAGAAACAAAAACAGTATGTTAAAACAAAACCAAGTGAACCAGACCTTGACAACAGGTAAGGAGAACTGTTTTGTTCACAACCTTTGAAAGCTAACATACGGGGAATCCTCCAAGGATCACATCCACATCAGTTGGAAGTTTTAGTACATTTGAGAAGCATAAAAGTTACCATTTAAGTTGACATTTAAATGAGATTAACTCTGAGTGTTGTGGTTCGGCTACACTCCTGCATCCATGACATGAGACTAAAGCCGATTCTTTTCAGGGAACATCAACAGGAAATCACATAAGCACTTTGTTTCGCACTCATCGAAGAAATATTTGGTCAAAAGAGGTAATCTACTTCCCAAAATTATCTAAAGATTTAAAGGAATATGGCTGATTCAGTTTAGTTTGTATCTAAACTGAATCAGCCATAGCCAAGACTATATGTTTTTCCCTGACATATAGTCAGGGAAAAACATCCCCTGAAAATGAATACCCTCAATACCTGTTCATAGACTTGCACAAGAGATCCTGCCAGCTGGTGTGTTTTTCCTGTGCTGGCCCAGGCAGCTTGGTTCCCCAGGCTATGATGGAGAATCGGTTGAAGGTAAGCTGAGTAGATGGTCTGCAGCTGCTCTCTGTCTGGATAGCTAGATGCAGTGTAAAGTAACAGAGGAAAATAGAATAGAAAGTTCAAAACAGAACAGTTCAAGCACATGAATTAAGTAATCTTTGGGTGTGTGGAAGTGGTTGCACACTTACTCTATGGTGCAGATGCGTACGATTGAGGAGAAACGGGAGGTGAGTGAATGGGTGCCGACCGTACCTCCTGTTGACATGGAGGCCACCACCTGAATATTCTCAAGGCTGACCCACTCCAGATTTTCATCATAAAACCCCTTATATGTCAAAACCTGGATCAAAATTGAAGAGCGATGCTACTGTGAGATTATGTCAGACTGGCTTTACTTTACTAATGTGATTGGCTGATCTCCTTATTTGTGATCATCTTTACCTGTTGCAGAAAGGCTATGAGGTTACTGGTTCCCCATTTGTCTGGTTTGGGCAGATTGATATTCTTTAAGTAAAGGACTAAGTTCTCACAGTCCTTAGGTCTGAACACCCGGCCCGTGTTTGAACTTAGCAACAAACATGTCTGGCTGAGCTTCTGGAGGACGTGGCGAGAGGAGGTCTGGGCGCTGCAGTGAACCACGGCAACTTGTGTGGAACGCAGTGAAGCAAAGGCGTAGCGCAGGAGCATGCTAGACAGCAAGCGATATACAAAAAGGGGACAAAATAAAACACTCAAGAACTTTTGTATTGCTAGATGTGATCACATACTGCAGCACCAGTTCAGATCAGTTTAAATATACGGCTTACTTTTAACACAGCTCAGTGTCATTTATGTTTGGATTGTGTCAGAACAGTGAACAAGAATGAGAAGAACTACATCTGTGTTGCTTTTAATAAAAGAGTCTCTTTGGATCTTATGACAATGTTTGTAATAGCAGACCCAAAGGGAAGGATACATATTTTATGAGGATGAGACAATATCTGGCAAGTGACTGCATGTACAAGTGGATTAAATTTTGCTCTGATATTGCTTGTTACTAAAATTCTTGTTATTTTTCTGAGGAATCAATAGACAAGCCCAGTGACCTAGCTGGAATGGTGACCTTTTAGACAGAGGGAAGCAAGATAAGAAAAAATAAAAAACAACAGACGGAACTTCAGAGTAAAAGGCAAACTGAGTGACCATTGTTCTTTCAGTGCCTGGTGGAGGACGCAATTATTTCTAACAGAACAACTCCCGGTAAACACGTGCACACCTGAGAGCAGTAAACACAGATTGCATTCTTATTTTGAGCTGTCAGTGCTTTCACAAGAAAGGTCAAGTTTTGAATAAAAGTTGCTTTGATTTTGTTGCTGATTTTTTGTCATTTCTCTGGCTTGATTTAAACAATTGTCTCTAAAGTATAATAAATTCTTCTCCAGTGTGATCTTGTGTTAACCTTTTCTTTCCAAAAAAAGAACAACATAAGAAAATAGGACAGCAACAACTTTTAAATGAGATCTTGATTGGATATGTGATCTTGAAGAAAAAGTTTATTCAATAATATACTATTTTGTCACCTTAGAATAATCCCAGAATTAAATGATTTCATATGTTAGATAAAAATCTTGAGATTTCATGCAGGTTCTCTACTTAATTAATCAATGTTTTGATGTGTATTGAATATTGACTGTGTGTTCTACAACTTTGTATTTGTGTGTGTGTGCGTGTGTGTGCGTGTGCGTGTGCGTGTGTGTGTGTGTGTGTGTGTGTGCTTTTATGATGTAAAGTACTCTAAACTTCCTTGCTGCTGAAATATGTTATACAAATACACTTGATTGATTTATTGATTGATTGATGCAAGAAGGAAATTAACCTATGTCTGTATTCAAAACTGTTTTCATTGGCAAAAACACAATCTGGTCACTTTGGTCTGATTTCTAGTGCAAATAACCTAGTACACTTGAAATAAGACAAAACTACCTTATAAGTAACGTTTAAGCAAGATATAACACCTTGTTTTAAGTCAGTAATTTCTTGATATTGATGAAAGGTAGTATTAGTTCCATTGGCAGATAAATTCACTTATAACACAACATTTTTCAAGTGTTATCAGTGACATAATCTCCCAATGGCTGGCTTCTTGGTGAGTCCATGAAAAACAAATGTGTGGAATTCTAACCGTCAGGTCCTGAAGTACTGTAGCGCTATTCTGTTATAACCTGCAGGGGACAGTAACTACCCTCAGGCACTGACTCCCAAACCCGCTTCCAAACCCACAGAGTGCCGAGGAGGAGTGTTTAATGATATTTATACCGTACATGCTCGACTGTGGAGTATTCCACCTGCCTCCTAAAATTACACTAAAAACTGAATCTGGTAAAAATTGGGAAATTTAAAATTCATGTTGTACATGGTCTGTATGTATTAAAGTGTTGTTGAAATGTGTATTTTAAATGGTACCATCTAAAACATAAAACATAAAAGCTAAAACTAACTAAACTAAACTTGATTTTGGGTATCTTAATGCTGGATATTTTATACTTTGTTTCAAGGATAATTATTATTTAAGTGGTATTTAAACTAGCTGCCTTTTCAAGTGCAGGAAACTGAAGATTAAACCTAAAAGGTGGGAACCACTTGACAGTTTTTTTATGGCTTAAACATATCTGCATATTGTGTTCGTGTGCACTTGTGTAGTGCATGTGTAACTACCCCTTTCCGCAGCCCTCTGGTCCAACCACCATGAAGGGCTGCCTGTGCCGAGCTGTAAGCCATGGGGAGAAACCGTGCAGACCTCTCTGCATGCCAGGAGTCTCAATTACAGGTAGAACATGTGTATGAAAAAAATGCTCCACGGTGAGCTCCTCAGGACGTTGAAATGTATAAGCTGCTAAGTGGCCGCTGTCGGAATTATAGAAGGTATCAAGTGGTTTTCTGGCATCTGGTGGACTTTCTCTTGCCCAGCTCAGCAACTGCGGGATTAAAACGCAGGAATGCTTAATTAAGACTTTAAGAGCTGCAGATTACAACTTAAAAGAAAAAAAAAACAGCTCTTACCTCTTTAGCAAGCTCATGACGTGTCTTGAGATTGAGATTTCCTCCAAGGCCCCTTAGAAGACCAACAATAAACTCTCCTCTCTCAGACACAGCATTGAGGTGGGACAAAGAATTCAATACTGTTCCCACCAGACTAGTTTCCACCACAAAGTCATTCTGGAGAAAAAAAGATGGAATCTGAGATATACAAGGTTCACTCAAGACATAAGTGCCAACAAGAAGTGAGTCTTGGTTTTTAAGAAGTGATTAGTAGTCCTAGTATGTTAGCTATTAAAAACTAATGTAGTCAATACGTTCACCTGTATTTGGACAAGTCTAGAGTTTACCTATATCTAGCAAACACGGCCACAGTTTTTTGGGTGTGAAAAATTCTATCAACATTGGACAAACTCCCCCCCCAAAAAATAACAGATTTTGAATTAACCACAATCACAGATTGTTTTGTTTGAAGTATGGTGTATTGAAAGTAACCTGCCTGTTTAAGGACCCAGTCCAGAGCTCTTTGGAAGTAGTCACCCAGCCAGTTTTCGAGGTTACTGCGACACTCTTCAGGCTGACCCCTTATCCACGACTTCACCAAAGCACCAACATCAATGTCTTCATCACTAGGGATGCAAGCAGGAAGAACAAGACATAAATGGAAAGGTTAATTTTGTTTCAACAGCACTTTAAAGAAGCAAACATTGCACCAAAGTGCAGCACACCAATGACTTAACAGCCAAAATCAATAAAATAATACTTCATAAAAAAATTTACCCACAAACTAAGAAATTGAAAAGACACAGCTGCATGTTTAAGCTTTCTTTGAACACTGCCTGACCTGAGAAAGATCATCCCCATGCGAGATATGGTTGCTGGAGAGGCACAGCTCAGGTCATGGGTCTCAAACAGGAAGTTCACATTGGGTCCAAACTGGATACGCTCGCCACTGGGCATGGTTAACAAACGATTATCATCAAGGACAGAGTTTAGACTTTCAACCCACTCTGGGTCAATGTCTCCATCACACACTATCCAGGAGTTCACATCTAGAAAACAAAAGGAGAACAATGCATTTATCATATTCCAGTCAGCATCATTATGTCAAAATAGAATTTAATAGGTAAGGTTTAAATAGGTATTTTAACTCCATCTCAGCTGTAAAATGTTTTGATAAGCAGCACACATCTGTGAATTACCTTGTGGTTCTCTGACCACAGTCCTGGCGCTGTGGGTGAGAACACCATCAGACCATTCCCTGGTGTCCATGTCTATATGTCCCAAGAGCTGCTGCCTGGGCATGGCTTTAGGATTCATTGTGTACCGTTTCACCTTCAAAGATCAGAAAATGCACACCTTGATGACAGGCTTTAGGAAGATTGCTTTTTAACTCTATTATTGAGCTTCCAATTTTTTTGACAGTCGTAAATCTGGATGCTTATGAAGAATTTTACTTCAAGTTAAACAATAAATTGCAACATAAATAAGTTAGCATCCAATATTGATCATGCTAAACTTATAGCAGCACCTAAAAGTTTTGAATTTCATTAAAAAGCTCAACTACTTTCAGTTAACTCAAAAGGTGAAACTTATGTAAATTAAGATTCATTACATGCAATGTGATATCCTTCTAGTTGTTTATTTCAGTTCATTTTGATGATGATGGCTCAAAGTTAATTAAAACCTACAATTTATTTTCTCAGAAAATTATTTATTATAATGATTATTAATACCATTATTAATAATTTAGATGAAAGTGCATACTAATTTCTGAAAATGTAAGATGGACATTTTTTTCTTACCACTTTGCCAGTCTTGTTGAGAGCAGCTCTTAGCATCCTCCACAGCGTAGACTTGCCAGCTCCGCTTGGCCCCACAATCACTACGCCCATACGTTGTCTCAGCTGTTCATTCAGCTCCATTGCTTTCTTCAGCTGAAACAGTCAACAATCAGCCTATTTTAGTGCTTCTTTGACTTAATTTTTTTTTTTTTTAAACATTTGTTGTTTAGCCAGAATATTCTGAATGTACAACACACACCTGGCTAGGTATGAGTTCCAGCTGTGCCTCCGAGTAGACTTGTGTTAATGCATCTATCAGGATCTGGTCCTCCACATCAGTGAAATTAACTCCAGAGAAGACGTCTCTGACCAGGGCGTCAAAACGAGAGCTGTCTGCAAATGTCAGCTTGGACATGGTGTTTAGCCTCAGTGCCTGTACCACCAGATTACTCTCCTGAACTGCTTGTGGATGAAAGAGACAACACCAACATCATTAAAAACATGTTGCAAATCGAAAACTGTAAAGACAAGCAGACAAGGCTGGTGTAGAATTAAAGACAAAAGAGTTTATTTCTGAAGTCATCATTGACTTTGTTCTTACACACATCCCTTGTTAAAACTGTGCTAATTGCAAAAACCTATCATAATCTAAGAGTTTGTCAATACTTTTGTTCTCTCCAAAGTCATTTGTCTTTCCTGCAGGCGCAATTGCGGTTTGTCTTTTTTTCTATTCTTTTCTTCTTCTTTTTTTTTACACACACAACACAGAGACAAACAAGACAACCTTGGAGACTCGTAGAGTGTCTGGCCGCATGTTGGACAGATAAAAAGTGAGTAGTGGACCATTGGGATTTGAAAGAGAATGGAGGAAAGAAATAAAGAGAAGGGGTAGGAGAGAATTAAAGGAGAAGAGAGGAAAGCACTAGGAAGTTAGGGAAGTGGTGAGTGGAACAAAAGCAAAAATGACAGCCAGGTATAAAAGACTGCTAACAATAGGTTTGAGAAACAGGAGAGGAGATACAGGAGATGCAGTTAAACTTAAACATTTGAGGTCTTTGGAAACTAAAATTGCAGGATTCTGCTTCCAGCTAAATTTCACACAAAGATCTACACATTTTTAAAGCTCCCACAGCAATGTTTCTGAGAATGTTTTCGTAAATATGATTTTTGCTTTATTCTGCATTTTAAGGGGGCTGCCACCCTAAAGGTTGCATCCACAACTACCACCAGACCACAAAGCAACTTAAAGCAAAGTATGGGAGTGTGGAAAATCAATATTTCTTAATATTCTTATTTTCTATTTACATACTTATCCAGACCTGAAATCAAATTACACGCCTTTCCAGACTGCACAAGAAGCCTTGCAATATGCATTGATGCATGAAAAATCGTTTCAAAATGCTCTTGAATTTGCCACAAATTTAGTCATTTCCTAACACAGTATCTAATGTCAGTATTTTAGTGACATTAGATTCTGGCATGACAATACTACTGTGTCAGACAATCAAACCTCTTCCTTCAGGCACTGATGAAAAACAATCTATTTAACTTTGTTCTCATAGCATAGATTAATATTTTCAGACTAGGGACTATAATCAGTCAAAACATCAAGTCATGACACTTGAAGCAATTTTTACAGTTTTTTTTCTTCCAAACTCCATTCATCCTCCAAATCAAACGACTTCCTTTATTAGAATCACTTCAAATTCAGAAGGAAAGAAAGCATCAGTCATATCATTTGATTGTAGGACTGGCTATAATAAAGATGTCTCTCTTTCAGCAGTTATGGATTTATGGTCATACCGCTCAAAGGATTTTCAAATATTTCCTTCTGCTTTTGCAACATTTTTCAAATATGATAGTCACTGATAGATTTGTGTACCACAAGTGTGTTTTAGCTTAGGGATAGCAAAGGATACTTCTTGAGAGATTAGCAAAGGCTGCAACCATTTCCTTATAATTTTGTTGTCATGCTCTGAGATTGCAGAGGTAAAATTGCCTCAGAAAAATATTGGGGAAAAAAAGAGATAGTTGGGGACTTACTCCTTTCCTTGTTATGACCTCTCCTCTGTTGCTGGAGAAGACTGCCACAGGCTTTAAGCACAGTCTTCAGCGCTCGCAAACCCCAGTCGTAGTGCTGCTGGGGTGTCAACAACTCCCTGGATACACAAATAGAAGCTTATTTCCACATAGAACCAATTTCAGCACCAACTGAAGCTCTCAAGGTTGGACATTTAGGGAAAATATACTTACAAAGTTAACATACACTTTTAATTTATTAGTGGTAGTAACACTTAATGAACCACAAAATCAAAGTAACAATTGCAATAGGAAGTTTTCAAAACAAATGTCAATACCACAAAGAATTCCCACATAGTTTTTACCTGGCCAGGTTAAAGATTGCGACAAGCTTACGTCCCAGTACTTCTCCATTTTTGAAGCCCTCTGAGTAGAGGATGACTTCAGCAATGAGCTCATTGTCTGGCCGACTCATGGCCACAGGTCTGAACAGTTGCTTCAGGTTATCTGGAAGCTTCTGCCTCCCCCCATAGCCTTTCCCTGCTGGGTTTAAAGTGATGAAAATCCCAGAGTTGGGGTCCAATTCCACCTGGAAAACAGAACGAAACAGAAAAGCTCTTCTCCATAGCAAAACTTATTTTGTATATTATTTTAACACTTTTGTTTTATCTGACTGATTGAAAAAGACACAGCAACACTAATAGACAACGAATAAGTAACCAATTAAAACAGAATTTGACTGGAGGTGAAAGTCAGTAAAAGGCACTGTAGCATATACAATTTTATAACAAAAAACTTGCAAAATCACACAAAATATAACTGTTTAACTTTTTGTGTTTTAGTAGTTAAAACAAATCTATCAGGCTCTTCTTTTTTAATTGTCTTACCTCCTTTCCCAACAGCTCACAGGTTTTTTTGTGGTGTTTCAATGAGTCTTGGATGGCCTGAATCTGCATGGAAACTGCAGATAGCACAGCTTCTTCTAAACGGTTGAACTCATCAAAGCAGCCCCACGCTCCACACTTTACCAACCCAACAAATATTCTTCCCATTGACTTCACATCTATACCCTGGGAAAGGAAAGAGGGGAAAAAAAGAATGCTGTGTTTTCTTCAATAATGAGTCAAACATCCATCTATGACTATTATCATTGGCAAATTTTTGAATCTGGTATTTTATCAGGAGTGCTCAAACTTTGAGAGCCACCATGTGCCACTAACATTGTAAATAATGGAACCTAATAATAATGGAATCAATAACTAAATCCTTACTGAATAATCAATTTATATACAATAGTAATGCTCATCTAATTTGTTCCCCCAAAAATACATGTGGGAACTAAGTGGAAATCGGAAACAGTGTCAGTCCTACTACCAAAGGAAGATAAACAAGGTGCAAATATATCGTAAAACAATATGTCTCATCCAACTGACTTAAAACATTTTTCAAGTTCTTCAAATTACTTGTTGAAGGATTTAATTTTGAATACTTTTTAAACATTAATACCCTTTAAAAAGAGTCAACTATTCCTGCACATATGAAGTTTCTTTGCACCTCATCACAGTTGAACACCAAGACCTGGCGTCCGAAGAGCCCCCCGAGAGCTTTGACGGACTCAGTCTTTCCTGTGCCAGCAGGCCCATAGGGGTTCCCACCGAGCCCCATTTTCATAGCCTGAGTCAGAGTCAGGTAGCATTTATCAGTCAGCGGTGTGTGTACCAACTTAGGAGCATTGCCCTGAGAGAGAGAACGGGTGACATAGAGGAATCAGTTAAAAAGAAGAAGTAAAGATTTTTGGAAAACGGCACTAAAGGTATAAACACACGTCAGCAACTACTAAAAGGCAAACAAAGAGGCATCTTTGAAGAACAAGAAAACAAAATACAGGTACAGAGTATGACTGAGTATAGCATGCGTTTACTGAGAACTGCAGTGGGGGAAAAGCTGTTCTCTGCAGCAAGGTTATTCTGAGCTTGTGATATGTGCATAAACAGTGCCCCCAAAAGGTCAAAAGAGGAATTACCATTTCTGATACTAAGAAAATCCCTGCATGGTGTGAAGAATAAGTGACTTCATTTTCAGTTAACATGCAGCTTGTTTGTGGTTGTCAGGCTTATATTTGCTTTCGTCCCACCTGGTACTCATAGGTGTAGCTGAACTGTGCGTCCACCATGTGTATGCGGCAGCTCTTGTCTGTTCCCATGTAGAAGCGGAGCTGTTTCTTCCAGGCCCAGTGGTCAGAACTGGTGACGCCTGCCTGCTTGAGCTGCTTCACCACGCTGATGTTGTGAATGATATCTAAGATCAAAGCTTTCAGCTTCAGCTGCAGGATACTGGACTCTAAACAGGAGGACATGCATAAATATTTACAACATGAATTTAAGCAAACAACCAAAATCTAATCACATGAAAAGATATTTTCATGTGAAAATATCTTTACATTTTCATGTAATATTTCACATGTATTAAGAGATACATGTGCAAAACAGTAATCCTTATTATATTTAATATAGTGCACAATAGAAAAAGTATAATGTAATTATATGTATAACGTATTTTTGGTTCACAGGGAAATCCTTCATTTTTAATTTAATTTGTCTAATCTTCAGGTTATAAGATTACTCTGCCAGGATCTCCTCCATGCTAAAAACAAAATAGAGATGAGAAGATGACACTTCTTAATCTATTATAAAATAGGCTGCTCTCATTAGAAATGCAACAATCAGACATTTCCTCGCCAACACCAATTTCCTTTTTTTTTTTGACCAATTGTGGTATTTAACAAGTCACTGTTGCTTTCTAAAGATGGCACAGCATAAAAGGTAAATAAATATGCTAATTGTTTAATAGATAAGATGCTTGAATCCGAGAGACAACTAAAGAACTACACGTGCATCAGTCAGCGTCAAAGCATGTTCTAAGCCCTAACTTAGATCTAATATTTATCTAACTACAAAAAAAGCACATCAAAGCACACACAATTCGTCGATGAGTTGATAGTTATTATTTTTGATACAGGTCAGTGAACAGAAAAAAAAACCTGATGTTTTTTTTTGTGGGGGGGCAAGGAGGGCTGATGATATAAGCATAAAATGCTGAAAATTGTACTTGAGGCAATTTAGAAAGTGACTCTCGTCTCCAAGTCCTCCACATGAGTATTATGTTTGGTATACAGAATGGAAACAGAACAGTCATCGCTGATGAAAGACAGTTCCCAAGCTACAGCAGTAATTTTGCTTACATGACAAATGCTGTGCCAGAATGTAATTTCTCTTATGCAACTTCCTGATTTAAAATGTTTCCAGAAAAATGAAGTCTAATTCTAAGTAATACCATGTTGATATTTTGTCAACTGAGTCAAAGGTTATCGGACACATTTATTCTTGCGATCAAACATAAGATTTAGCAGAGTACAGCAAAAAACTACTGAAATCCCAACATGAACCCTTTTTATAAGCAAAAAAATCTCAAGATAAAAATAGCAAATTTACTTCACTGATTTTAAAAAGAGATGCATCCAAGCCTGTGCTTGGGGGCAGATAAAATATACAGCCAAATATGATGTCAAATTGCCAACCTGTTTTGTTTCTGTGGCAAAGAAAATAAGTTCCTCTTCTCCTTTTTGGTTAACAGCTCTTTTATGTAAATCTGGAAATTAGATGTTCCCTTCTGGCATTACTTTAGCTGCTTTAATTATTGTGAACAGGCTACAGCCTCTCCAGGTTGTACTTAAGGGATTCCGTAATGTAATGAGATGCTATCTTGAAAACATTTTACATTTGAATAGCTAAGGCTTAAGTGCAAAACAGTCTCAGAATGAACCTTGTTATCTGTAAACATCTTATAAACCTAATCTACAATGCAATGCTTTAATAAATTACACAGAAAGGTCCTCTATAATCGTGCTTAAAAGCCTGGAGTCACATTTTGCCAATTTCTTACAGAGAGAAAAATTTGCCCCAAGTTACATTTCACAGATGAAAGTATAGAAATAAGCAATGCTGCTACAGTATGAGCATTTCTGAAAGTCATGCTGGATTAGCATTTTTCAGCAACGTCCCATAAAATGGTGCCATTACAAGTGCAAGGGAGAAACTTTTCATCTCATGCATGAATAACAAACCTGCATTAAAATAGAAAAGTTCTTTTTCTTTCTTTATATGTGAGTTCTGAGAAAAAATAAATTGTCACACTTTGTGAAGCCATATTTTAAACCTTGGGTCATTATAGCTTTAAATCAGAAACTGTCTACGGAGTTTTAAACGGTACTGTCCCTATGAACAAATTCACACGAGATCAGTCATGAACAACTTATCTCAAAGTCCCCTGTACAAATAAAACAAAACATTTCAATCACAGTGAGATCGTTAACAATGCAAGAGGATGTGAAGTGCATAAAAAGACAGTTTCTGTCTGACTATGTAACAATCAAACACACACAATCCTTTATTTCATTTTCCTATATCATGGGACATTTCTGACTAGGCCATCACTGTACAGAAAGTATAAAACTAAAACACATAATAATGTGAAATTAATTTCAAAGAGGTTCCACAAAACATTTCCATACAATCATAATGACATGCAATTTATCTGAAAAAAAAAAAAAACTTCCGCAAAACAAAATATAATGAATAAAGTATGCACTAAAAGTGATAACAACTAGTAAGAATGATTATAGAATCATAATTTATCTTAAGGGGCATGCCACTAGTGGGTTATAAGTTTAACCCACTAATTTTAGGACAACAGGGTCAGAAGATGATATTAATGAAGGCCTGAGTGATTAATTTTGTGTTTTTCAGTGCAGAATGCAAATCATTGTCTCCAAAATAAATCCCAACTCCAGCACACAATTTTTATGGGTACCTTCAAAAATAGACAATAACTTACTATCTGAAAAAACTGAATTGGTCAGAAAAACACACACACACACAAAAAAGTATATATATATATATATATATATATATATATATATATATATATATATATATATATATATATATATATATAGGTATAACATACAAAAGACTTTTGAACAATGTCTCCTAAAGGAAAAGTAGGAACTCAACTTCAAAATTTAAGATTATATGATACTAGTTGTGTGACTGCCATTAAAGAAATGAATAGTCCTTTATGGAAAGAAAAGATTAAAAACTTCAAAACACCTACTAGGATAGCATTCCCACATCTTCTAACATTTCTGAATTACAGCATAATTATGAAGAAAAATAAGAGGTCCAATATATTTCAGCAAATAATTATTTCTCAAGACTTGCAGGATTTTTTCTGTTTGAGGGTGAGCAAAATGATATAAATCAAAGAAATATTTGGAGATGACAGTGTACACACTGAACTAAATTATAGAACTGAAGTACAGCACATTTTCATCAAAAAAAGAGGATGACCATCAGGGGTGGGGATCTTTTGTTATCTCACCATTTGATTCAAAAAACTTATATTTAATGATCTCTGCCCTGCCCTAATAAACATGCAGAGATCAGGGGATGATCAATTGCATGTGGGATGATTGAAAAGTGAGAAAGCTCTGTAAATCTGAAAGAAGCGCCTCAGATCTATTTGTTTGTTGTCAGGATGTGTTCTGTTTCCTTTTTCTGGAATTAAACAAAAAAGCCAAAACAAAATGTTTAAAGATAATATAAACCACAACAACCCACCTGTGTTAGGATGGTCATCTGAGCTGGTTTCTTCTGTGGTGTAGTGCTCCAATTTGCTAGTAAGCTCCAACTCCAGCTGATGCAAACTTTGCTCCTTTATAGCTCTTTCCACGTCTTCAGTAAACTGAATTTGTTCAGCCAGACAGAGAATCTATGTCAAACATAAAAGACATTAGTCATATGTATTTTTTAGAGTGAGTGACTTAGATTTAAACTTTCAGTCATCTTTGACATAATTTAATAATTTGAAACAGTTGTGTGGTCCAGTTTCACCAGACTTTATGCATGTAAAGGTGTTTGTGTGTATACCTGTGAAGGGAAGCGTGAGGGATCCACTTCCCCTTTCCTCTGCATAGACAGACATTCATTCAGCAGATGTTTCAGAGTCTCCTTCATTTCCAAGGACAGCTCACTTAACCAAACCTTGAAAAATTATAAGACATAATGTGTTGGCTCCAGTCAGCACAACATACAATTCTTGACAATGGAAACAACATTTTTACCACAAACCTCAAGTATACATCATATACTACATCCTACTGAAAGCTTTCAGAAGATTCTATACCTCTACAAGACTGGAGATGTGCACAACGTTTCTTAGCTGGACTACTTCTCCCTCCAAAGAACACATTGCGACAATGTTCTGGCATGGCTTGTCAAACACTACACTGTAGATGCCTGCACAATACAAACATGTAGATCTCAGTGTTTAAATTATTACTGCACAGTTGGATGGCAGGGAAACAAAAAGATGGAAAGAAGCAAGATATCTCAGCACAACATAGATGATGAAAACAGCGAGATAGAAAACCAAAAGAGGTGATCGACCTGCAAAGAGTTTTTTCAGGTGAGACTGGATGACACTCGGGTTTGTCGCCTGTCCCAGAATTTCTAAAAGATCATCGTCACCAATAAAATAGAATCGTGGGAAAGCAGAACGCTTCTCCTGCAAAAACCACACAATTTCAACAATTTAACAATTTGCTGGAAAGTGAAATAAACAAAATATATTTGGACAGAGCAAAGTCTGTGAATGTACCTCCAAGAACTCGTTCAGTGACTTCTGGCAGCGTTGCAGTTGATCCAGTAATGTGACCAGGGAGTTTCTGATGCCAGCCCGTGAGCTCAGAGAAACAACTCTGTTGTCCCTCTGGATGTCTGACATTATAGATCTGTTGCATGCGTGGAAAAGTTTTTATTGATCATTATCTGTCTATGTCAGTGGCATCAAAGTCGGTCCTCGAGGGCCGGCATCTTGCGTGTTTTAGTTCTTTCCCTCTTTTAAGGCATCTGGATCCAATGATGGCTCATTAGAAGGCTTAAGAAGAACATTGGCAAGCTGAGGAGGTTGTTACGACCGCAGGGAGAGAACTAAAACATGCAGGACGCCAGCCCTCGAGAACCGACTTTGGGCACCCGTGGTCTATATCCTCGTGTCTTTTTGTGTAACTGTCATATAAAAAAAATACACACTTTTAAAAAATAACTAGCAAACAGAATGTATGGGCATCATTCCGATGGGAATGTGGGACAAGGTACAGAATACCTGAAATCTTCATCCACTCGTTTAAAGCGGGCCTCCTCTCGAGGCAATGCTCCTCTTCCAAAAATAGGCTCCAGATAAACCCAGCGTCTCTGAATAGCATTAAGGTTGAGCAGATACTCATCTAAATCTGAAAGGCGAACCTCCCACAGGCTGATCTGGGGAGACAATGCATCAGTGTTATAATTTTGGCTAAAACCACTTAAGATGTTAAGATCTGTAAACATGTCGAATCCTGAGGAACAAATATTCACAAACTCAAGTTTACAATAATTTGATCTAACCTTGTCCTGGAAGTTGCCATAGTAGGGTGAGTCTTTCAAAGACTGCAGCAAACAGCGGTTATCTCCCACCTGTATGGGCAGAGAATGGTGATAAAGCCAGTGTTTGCTAAGCCGTAACATTTCAGTGCATATTAATGTGCCTGTATTTCCTACAACATATCTTTGTGGACATCATGTTTTCCTCTAAAACTGTTATTTAAGGTAAGTTCTTAGGTATACGTTTAAGACCAGCCTGAAAACGTATGCAACAAAAAGAAAGCTTATCTAGTTAAATAATAATATTTTCTTCTTTTTGAATTAAATGCTAAACTGTTTAGCCTTTTCTAGAAGCAGAAAGTGGACAGAATTTCAGCCAAATCTATTAACATTTGCAAATAAATGGATAACTAAACATGCAAGTGACACCTATTCAAAGAATATAAGCAAAACAGTCAAACAGACTCCTGTAAGTTACTCTGAACGTAATTTAGCACTCACTCTGTGACTGGTGGGATGATATAGTTACTGTTAAATCAATTTTCACTATAATGAAGTTATTTCCAACTCTATGATAAAAAATTATAATCACTGTGTCCCAGCATGTAATTAGTAATCCTTATTTAATAGACCTTGTACACATCCACATAAATCAACAAGCAGGTTTTACGTCACCTGGTTGACTATATCCTTCCAGTCCTTGATGAGACTTAGTGTGCGCCCACTGCTGTCTGTGTACTCAGTGAGAGTGAAAATGGCTGCAGCACCCCACAAATCCAGCTCCCTGAGGGCTTCTCTGATTGACACTTCTGCCTGAGCACGACTATTCAGATCCTGCGGTAAACAAAGAAAACATGTGAAAACAACAACATGTTCAGAGCTCACTGCTCCTTAAAGAGGGATGATTAAAAGTTGCCGGCTCATATCATCACTGTGCATGATGCATTTTGAAATAGCCTAAAAATCTGCTGGAAGACTTGTTCTACATTCATTCTGACTGAGCCTCAGCTTTTTTGCAGAGAAGAATGGATAAATTTCAGTTTTTTAATGTGCTAAGCTGCAACAGACATGCCCCCCAAAAATCTGCAGATACAATTCAAGCAAAAGGTGGTTCTACAATGTATTGACTCTGACAGGGTGAACGCAAAAACCTGCCATACATTTTAGATTTGTGTGTGCTAAAGACAAATTCAAAGTCTTTAGCACTTTGAATTTGTGAGCCTTGGAGAAGGTATATCACATATAATCTCAATAAAATACATAAAATGTAAAGGATAAATCTTACATGTCATCCCAAGAAATATTTAGATAATATCTTAACCTGATTTACCAGCATTTGAATAACAAGGGAGCTGAAATTATTTTTACATTTACCTCAGATCTGTAATTCTCATCCATAAGCATGCTCCTACAAACCTTAAGCTCCAACGCTTTCTCTATGATGGTATTTGCTACTCCCAGGAGGTCATTAAAAGTAAGTCTTTCTAAGGTGGTCCCTCGGGGAAGACCCAGCAGACGAAACATATCCAACCAATGGTCCTGTGAAAGGTGCTCCCCGCGAACATACTTCAGCACAGGTACCATGTTCTGACCAAGCAGAGAAAAATACAGACATAACTACACAAACACAAAACCACTGCACAAAATGTTTAGCCAAATATATCTACAATAGAAACTCATTGTGATGTAAAGCTCCATTTCTGACCTCTGAGATGCAGCAACCAATATTTTATTTTTATGTATAAACCAAATTACTGAAAATCTTTGGATGATACAGCAAAAACACAAATGACTCGACTGTAATAAGGCAAACATTAACTCTCATGACATTTAATCAATTTCCAGTACAGATATAATGAAGATATAACCTTCAACTCAATTGTTTCAACTAAAGAAACAACACAATACACCTCTCTAATTATAACTCTTTGCTCCTTTGTAAAAAATAGTTTTGTTTTTTTTTTTTTTCCAAAAATGAAAAAAGTCAAAAAAAAAATCCAACACAGCAAAATTAGATATTTTTTTCATATGTCCATACCTTGTATTTGTCCACTTCTCCTTGGAGTTTAACAGACATGGCTGTTGGTTTTTCTAGTTTTCTCAATCGGTCTTGCCATGTAAAGAGAAACTCCTCAAACACATATGTTTTACTCCTGTGAAACCCAGCATACAAACACATGAGAAAATACATTCGATGTAATAAGCACATTATTATTTTCATTATTTTCTGGGTCTATTTTAGCAGCCAAACCTGAATGTGATCCAATCTTCCTGGGCCTTTTCTGTGAAGCCTTGCTGCCACTCCTCATACAGACTCCACATCTGACTGTGCTCATCCATGTCTCTTTTTGTGTCTTCTGCCAGGGAGAAATCTGGAGGCTCCAGATTAAAATATGTGCAGTCTTCACTGCAAAAAGCAATGTAAAATACATTGCTTACTCTTCTGTTAAAATTCACTTTGTTCTAAACTGAGGTGGAAGTGAAGACCATTATTAGAGCAGAATATGTAGAATATACTATACAAGAAGAAATTCCCCCTGCCTGGTCTTCCATCTACCCTTAATATAAGATCATCAAATTGCTCCAAACTTACAGCAGTTTATTGCGTACAACCTCCATATCCTGGAACTCCTGCTGTTTGTCTCTGATTGTCTGAAGGCAAGCAAGCAGGGCGGCATGATCACCAGTCTCAAGGATCTCATCTTTAGGTTTTAGTTGGTCCCAGCGTGCTTTGAAGCGCTCCAAATCTGCTCTGTAGGCACTGATACGACCAGCTGCATGATTTCGCATCACCTCTACCTAAGAACCAAACAAGCAAGAACAGAAAAGCAGCAAAAACATCACTTGTGAGGACAAAAAGTAGCTTAAACAAATCACTCATGTCCTTGGAACTCATGAAACTCCAATATGTTTTTACATTGACAAATCATCATAAAGTACTGCTTTGTGAAGTTTGCAGTTGAAAAACATAAATAAGTCCAGAGATGTGAATACTTCTCTGGATCCGTATCTGCAGTAGATTGCAGATACAGATGCACCGATATCAATACCCAATACTAATATTGTTGTTATGGCAGAAATTAGATTTTTACCAATATTATATATGTAATATATATTGGTCTAACACTAACATCAGCCGATACAGATGTTACAGATGTGCATTGCTAGTTTAACTTATTAACTTAGTAATTCTAAGTTAATATGTGTTGACTTCACCTGGTCTTTGATCATTAGCTGATGGCTCTCCATGACAAGTTCCAGTTTGTCCCATTTGGCCCTCAGTGAGGATAATGAGTCCAGACCTGCCCCAGCCACAGCACGCAGAAGGGAGTTTTTCTCCTCAGCAAACTGGAACTGAGGCAAGATCTAGGAACAGACATCAAATATAGTATCTTTCATACTATATAGCCAACATCTGAGTTACATTAAATTGCCAAGCAAGTGTCTGAAATATGATATATTTGTAAAAAAAAAAAAAAATGATAAAGATTTTTATTTGACTTAATATTGACAAAACCTAATATCTCTAATAGTTATACTGACTTAAGGGAGTAAAGTAAGGAAGCAAACCCTACACAGTCTAACTTATTAACACTATTTTCCCAGTTAAGCAAGTTTTAGGTGTATGTATGTCTTACTTCAGGCTTACGTGCAACGATCTGGTTGTATTTGCCAGAAGCTGCACCAATCTCCTCCATGCTTTCAGGTCGTGTGACCAGTGCTTCCATTGACTCTGAAACAAAGCTCTCTATGGCCTGTGTATGACCTGAAGTTAAGGGAAAAAAAATACACATAGAAAAATGAACTGGCTGTAAAAGGGGATTTCATTTGGCCTAACACTAGAGCAGAAAAAGAGCAAAAAAGGCATTAACAAAATGCAAAGAATGAAATGAATGGAGGGGAAAATGTGAAAGTGGTTACCTTGTATTGATTTCTTAAGTGACAAGAGCAGCAGGTCAAACAATCTCTGGATCAGGTCATCAATGGTGGCTTTCACCGGATCACAGTTGACGGTAATACAGTCTACCTTCTCCTGACTGACGTGGAGAAAACCAGATCTGTTGTTAAAATAATGTCAACTGCACCAAACAATTAACCAAGGATTAAATCTATGCATTTATTAAATCTATTTCCATTTTTGTTGTATTTACCATTCTGTTTAATATGATTGGATTAGAGTTATTGATTAAATCTGTTGTTGTTACATGTACCTGGGGAGGCGTTCTGACTCTTTCCCTCTGGCCTTGAGGGCCTTGAAATTTCTCTCCCAGTCCTGCACAGACGTGAGATGCGTCTCAACCAACTTCTCTAAATCCACCTGGCCCAGCATCACCCACTCCTAGACAAACCAGACAAACATCAGTTCGTCGCACAGCATATTTCCCATTTTTAAATAGCTTTGTGTTAAAGGTGACAGAAACTGAACGTCCGACCACGAAACACAAATGACGAAATAAAAACAGAACTAGATGACAATAGAGAAGTATGAGGTTGAGGGTTTCTCCCCTGTGAGTTAGATATGCTTGACTAAGTGTCAGAAGTGACAAGACAGCAAACTGTTCCTTAATGTTCTCGAGGGGGTACTCCTGGGGGAAAATGCTGACAGTAAAAACAACAGAGCTACAATACATAAATGGAGAAGCATGAGTGATCAAAGTTTCATTCTTTCAAAGAAAACAAATTAGAGAACTGAGCAAAGTCTAACTTAGCAAAATGTGGCAGGAAAGTAAATAGTTAACCTTCTTTTAAACATTAAAATCTGGTCTAACTTCTGAATGAAAAAATGTCCTAACACTTGTATTAAGGCAATCTGGACATAAAGTTCTACAATAGCTTTCTGTTATACTCGTCTTCAAAGTCACATTCTGTTCTGGTAATTCACCTTGAACTTATCTTGTGTGGCCTGCAGGCGGCTAAAGAGGTCCTCAGCTTTGCTGAAAATAGTGAGGAACCCAGAGGCGTTTCTGTTTATCATTATGTTGAAGATAACCTCCTCCCCCTGGATGCTGACTCCTTTGAATTGGTTTGGGATTGAGATGAAACGCTTCATCTCCCTGAAATATCGAGCTCGCACCTCCTCAAATGGCGGACGAAACTGTAAACGGCCCTGCCTGTTGAGAAGGTCACAGTAATATAAAAGAGCTCACAATTTATTATAAATACCAGCACAAAAAAGTGTTCATGAAAGAGGAAGAGTTGGACAGGAAATGAAGAATTATGAGATAGTCATGTGAAAATTCAGTGGTGGGAGGCAAAGTAATAAGTCTTCTTAGCGATCTGCATATAAAAGTGAAAATGAGTGAGGGGAAAAAAAAGGTTAAAAGAAACACAGGCAGGCAAAAGTAACAGAGAAAAATAGTTTCTTAGCTAAAAGTGCACTTACTTGAAAATCAGGTCAACATGTATGTCAGGCAAGTTCTTATTCAGAGCTTCCAGACCAGTCTGATACTGGTGTTCAAGAGCCTTATAGAGCTGATAGTTCCAGTGCTGACGCCAAGCCTGCATGTCATCCCAACTGAACCCCTAGATAAACACAAAGAGAAATGCGAATAGACATATATTCATTAGTATCTCTCAAATGAGAAACAAGTCTATACACCCCTGGCTCATTATGTGTCATTTATATATATTGTTTATTGCTTCTGTTTCATATGTTTATTGCTAAAAAGGTTATTTGTTAAAGTGTTTGCCTGAATTTGTTATTTTGCAATTATGTCCTTTATCTATATTATTATTTGTCTTCAAAATACCAGAGAATGCACAAAAAGTTTTTTATTTTTTCATCTGTCTGATGATACTATTGTAAAATATTAAATCACATTTTAATGTCAGTTATTGCACAGTTTTTTTTACTCTTACTTGAGTAAATCTTTGGATATTTTACTTCTACTTAAGTAAAAATTTGTAAAAGTTTTGTTACAATTTTTGGCTAAATCTAGGTCATCGTATTGTGTTAAAATTTGCACAGTGGTAGTTCTTAAGAACTGAACTTAAGCATTCCTGTTCTAGATTCATTCCTGCTCCAACACAGAATGATCAAATGACTGCATAGTCATTTAGCTATGATTATGCAGTCATTTAGCTATGCAGAGGCTTGGCAAGGTGCCATTTGTTTAAGAGGGTTACAAAAGAGATTCATCTAGAAGTTGCAGGGCATGACTGAAGTTGGGTACACCTGATTAGGAGACAAAGGGACCAGTTGTACACATTCTAGAAAAAAGAATGTGTACAACAAGAATGTTATTTTAACAGAGTCCGGATGTAAAGCTATTTCTGCTGCTTGTATCCAAGCTTGGAAAGCATCTGTAGTCAAATGTAAAAACGAGAAAAAGTCATGAAGCACAGACATAGGTAGGAGGTGGAGGTGCCGTGATGGAGGGGAAGTCCCAATAGAAATCTGTTGTTGCCTACTTTAAAGTTAAATTTGTACTGTACTTTTATAGTTTCTATTAATATTTACAATCAGGTTAATAAAACTGTTTTTAATATAATCTGTTCTGTACTAAAAAAATGTATAAATAAATACATGCAACTCCATAACTTTGTAAATACCAAAGCCTCCAGAGTGGCAAAGCCAGTGCGGAGATCCTGGAGGCCGTCTTTCCATCGCTGCTGATGTTTTAGTAGGTCCACATTCATAAGCATCACCACCTGAGAAGTATATCCAGAGGTATGGACAGAAACATAACCTCAAGTTATCGCTATCTGATCAAATGAGGAAAGAATCAGGCGCCAAAGACTTATGGCAATAATTCAAATTGATGTTGCCCTATCTCAGTGCTATCACCTTGTCAATGAAATCAGTGTGCCATTTTCGTAGCTTTCTGTTCTCAGTGGAAAGCTTCTCTGCAGCAGACTGCAGGTTGCTGATGTATACCTCCAACTCTTTGGGATTATCCCAGGTGATCTGGAGTTTATTACCTGATTCCTTTGACTGGGAACGATGATTCTGACAAAAAAATATTACATCAAATTTAAAAGCACAAAATTGTATGATACTGTTTAAATCTGCCAATCTGCTTTGTTGTTCAAGATACAGTAAGTACTTCTGTCTGACAATATTATAATTTTACATTTCACATTTAAAGCTTTTGTCTCGTGTTTTGTCTCTGTACCTTTATGACCTGCTCAAAAGCCAATGCAAGACTGAGCATCATGGGCTTCTGACAGGGAATCATTTGTTGGTCAATTGTGTTGTAGAAATGGGCCACCTACAACACAGAGACATTGTTCACAGTTCACAGGACATTTACATTTAGAATACATTTTTACATAGAAAAGAGAGATTATGGATCCTAACCTGCTGTCTCACCTGTTTTAGGACGACGGCTTGCTTGTAGAATTTGTCTGCTGTATTAGCAGCCTGCTGTATTTTGGCTGGAATGGAAAAACCCAGAGCTGAAAGCTGCCTGACCTCCTTGAGCAGACTGACCAACCTGTCAGAGTACTGGATCTTCAGCCTCCCGTCCACATGGTCCAGTTCCATAACCCGATTACTGGCTTGAAGACTACACAGATGGAGGGAATCAATTTTGAGACATGAGATTGCTTATAGAATTAAAAGCCTTGTTTTGATTCCAATGCTGATTATGTGCAAAGCATTATTGGGATTTAGTATCTGTGACATAAAAATCATACAAAATATGGTTTTTGTAAGTTTTACTGAGTTAAAGTTAAGACTTAACTTTGAACTTATGAATGTTGGACTTGTGTAAATTACAAGCATTATACATTACCATAATACCCTGCTTAATGACTTGTAATAAATTAAGTAGGTTAAATAGAGCTATATTTCAAAACTCTGCATAATTAGGTTAAAAGCTTCTTTTAAAATTCTATATTTCTAACCTGATCCCCGATTTTGGGTCAGCCAATCCAAAAAGTATCTCTCTGGACCAGTCCTCAAAATGTTCCTGTTCATATGCCCTCAACACTTCCAGAAGATCATCACAGAACTGCAGAAAACTCTTGAAGCCAGACAGGTCTGAAAGCAGAGCCTCTGATATCCTGACAGAGTCTTCCACCTAACACAAGAGAGCAAGCATATAAAACAAAAGGGTTGGGTGTTTTCATGTGGTTATTTTCTTTCCATTTAACCAAAGAGAATCTGTTCTTTAAGTCTTAGGTTATAATACTGGAAGTTTCTTAACTCATATAAAACATCCTCCTTTACCTTGTGTAAGAGATGTCGCACCCAAACAATTTTATTGACAACCTCAGGGAGGTTCCTGCCAACAAGCGGGCCAGTCTTGTCTCCAGGGCCTCCATGGCAACGGCTCTCAAAATCATTCTTCAGGCCTTAAAAAAATCAATAGCATAGAATTGAGTCAATAACAACAAGCAATACTGACTCCAAAGCTGCATTTTACTTAGTCCATTTTAAGGACTAGCTTTCGGCTAAAACTTGTTTTATGACTCAGATACTTTGATTGAGTGGATTTATTAGTGATTTCAGAAAAGACCCAGTAAAAGGCATTCACTGTAAAAACAAAAGTCTCAATCCACCACTCATTTTTTGCTCAATCATTTCTAGATTAAGGTAGGCAGGAGTGTGTGTGTATTAGCATGCACCACTAGTGAAAAACGATGTTTAAAGTCTGAAAAACAAATTTAGAACAACAGTATTTCTCACAAAATTATCTCTATTACGTGTTCCTTTTCAAATATGACTTCTTTTTGATTCTGCTTTCTAATAAAACTTTCTAAAAGTTCTCTAACCTTCATGGTTATATATGGTTACACAGTTAACTAAATCATAAATTTTAAGTTGAAACAATAGTTTTAATCCGTAATAAGATCCCACAATCCAATAATTATGTTCAAATGTAGAATATATGTTTTAAGATTTTCTATCTGGCATAAGCACAATAAATCACAATCACATCTTATCTGAGAGAGTAACAGTGATTTTAAATGATAATCATGTACCTTTGTTGTAGTCAAGGAGCTTGGCCAGTAGCTTCTCCCTCTCTGACTGGAGCTCTTTGCTGATTGTTGGGCGTCTGATTAACTCCTTATGTTTCTGAAATACCTGCAGAAGCTGCATAATAAACAAACACACAACATAAGCTCCATCTGTTCACTTAAATCATCTGTTCAAGTGTTAAGTTTCAATACCTGTTGTGGATTGTCCTGCACATCAGCGATGTGGCTCTTTAGTCTGCAAGCGACCTCCTGCTCCGATGGAGCTATTACTCGCTCGAACTGAACCACTGCTGCTCTCCAAAGAGGCTACAATAAACATAAAACAGTCACAACATGAGCACAGGAAAAAGTCAGTGCTTTCACATCTTTTCATTCAATGATATGCATGTCTAGCATCATGATCAACTGAAAGGACCAGATGGAAATGGCAATTAAAACAAAACCTCTAATATTACACCCTGACCAAACTCCGGAGGTAGAAATAAACACAGAGTCATGATGAACTGGCTTTCCTGGCTGCTTGATCCAAAAAATATGTTACTCAGCAGAATCAGATCCAGATAAAAACTAGAGGATGGTGCACCTCAACTTTTTATGTCTTTAAAGTACTGAATCCATTTGGAGAACGCACATGAGGAGTACAACACAGAGCAGTACCATGAGGGAAATAAGATATATTTCTATTTATATATTTGTAAGCCAAATTTCTTTGATTCTGTTACTCCAGAAGGGTGTGTGAAATGGGACTTGAGTTTATTTGCAGAAAAACTGAAATAGTGAGATCATCTCACAAAAGGTAAGTGAGAACACCACCAGCAGGTGGATGTTAATAAAAAATACCAAAGAGATTAGACTCATTTAAGCTCAAAATTATGAGTGGCTTATAATTTTTGGATTATTATTGGCTTTTCTGAAAGAACTCTATCACTCAGTTCAGATTTTCTATTACTTTTACTTATACTTCTATTGGTCACAACTATTTAAGCACATCTTATAAACCTAATAACAACAAATTTATTTAGATAGAATTTCCACATTTGGCAGGGGATTTCCCTGACTGGAGAGATTACATGTTACATCTTACTGCTATACGCTATGAATGACTGAGTCTAATGAGCTGTGTAGTCCCTGACATATCATAACATGACCACATCAAATCAAGATAAACAAAAAGTCCAGGCTACAAGTTCACACATAATACGGTTTCAGCAAAGTGACAATGAATTTCATCTGTGCAGAGTCATAAGATAATTAGGTCTTTGTTGTCTACCATTATTATTCAGTTGTGGATAAGGTGGATTAAATTGCCTATATATTAAGTTTCTGTAATTTAAAATGAGAGTAGAACTGGTTTTGTACTTTCATATATAATTTTCAGTTCTTAAATACTCAATATAATTTTATTTTGAAGACTTAATACAATATCTGTAATTGACTATGGCAATGGAAGAGAATAGGCCATGTAAATTTTGCTTTGTCCATTGAAAAGGGAATGTTTCAGAAAACTTGAGTTAGCTAACCTTCTAACATGAGCAATTGACAAAAAAAAATACTAAATGCCTATAGAAGCCAATTTTTGACAGAGTGCTCTAAATCTGACCTCAGTGTAGGGATTGTAATGTACAGGATTGAGTCCAGAAAATGGTTCAAACACACGATCAGCAGACAGGGCCTGCTGCTTTCCTCCTGGTAGCAAACACAGCAGTTTTTCATGAACCATGCGGACAGTCACCACCTAGCAGACAGAGATACAATAATGATCAAATATGATTGTTTTCTCTAATATTGCACAGCATAAATAGCTGTACTTTGCATTAAGTTGTGGTTCCTTAGAGTAACTTGGCAAAAACAGAAGTATTCATGAACACGATACATCACCAGATAACAACCTTTAAATTTCAGAAAAAAAAAAAAAAAAAACTCCCAAGGCAGAGAAAAAATTAAGCAGCACAAAATGGAAAAAAGAAGCTCAGTTATGGTGTACTGATTGAAAACATTTGGAGTCATGATAAGAAAATACTGAGAAAATTTTCCAAGAATTTTATCTCAGTTTGTGTGCTTTTCCACAATTTGTTAAAAGATTCAAAAAGATTGAACAGCAATGACATTTTAAAAGCACCCTATTCAGTACATTGTCAAAACATGTTTGCTCGTGTGTCTCAAGACGCATATGAATAACATCATATCCTTAACTCTTAAGAGTTTGTTATGTCGGCCAAGTCATCACAGCTGTAAACACGTTACAGTCTTCAAAAAAGGCTTTGCACAAGAGTGAAAGAATGTTTTAACTATTCTTCTAGAAATAAGTCAAACACAAATATTGGACTAGAAGATCCCTGTTCCAATTCAATACATTGCTGTTTTCTCAGGTTACTCTCTTGTATGTGTTTTGCTATACCTCAGACATGTCCAGTCAAATTCACAATATAGTTCATTTGATCAGATTTTTGAATTCCCCTTTATTATAAAAAAAAGTTATAGGTTTTACATTTCACAAAAGTGGGAATTTACAAGGCCCTTTGGCTGAAAATCTTTCTGAGAAAACAAAAACACTACATAAGAAAAGAAAATCTTTTCTCAATAATAGCGCATTGTTGGTTCCTCTTTTATGTGTAGAAAAACAAGTCAAATCCCATGTAAATGTGGAAAAAAGTGAAAGCATTTTATTTCACCCATTGATTCCTTTAAAACAACATTTGAAAAATTATTCTTTCATGTTTCTGAATCAAAATCATGTTAGAACCATTAGTTACCTCATTTAGCCGCTTTCCAAGGCAGTGCAAGGTTTGCGGACAGTGTTTATTTCCTTTCCAAGGATGTGGAGCATGTCTTTTCCACACCTGCGAAAGAACAAAAAGGCAAACATAATTTTGGCTTTCATTGTATTTCTTTTGATAAAGTGACCAACAATATTTCTGAGTCAGACTTGTATATAAAATCTTTGTACAGATCTGTCCTACCTGTCCAGTCAAATGCTCGCAGGCTACCACCCACTGCTCACAGATGGCGACCCCTGTTCTGAGATTCTCTCTCACTGATAGAAATGGCTCTTCAAAAATTTTAAGACCACTCAACTTCCTCTGGACATACCTTCCTAAAGCTCCACCTTTCACAGGTACAACCACAAAGATAAAAAAAAAGACTCGTTTAAGCATGTCACACTTTGAGTTTAATACATACAGTAAATGATGTTATTAAAATAATAGCATTTTCATACTTAAAGAAAAAATACGTATCTGTATTAAATGTTAAGTACATGAAGCTGTTTTATGGAAACAAACTCAGTTTTGGTTCTCCTAACGGTCCATTTCAACAATGTAGGGTGGTTCACTTGACTAAATATAAACACACTAAGATATCATTTTGCTTTACCAAAAAAAAAAAAAAAAAAAAACATCAGCAAAAAAATGTTTTTAGTTTCTTGTTTTGGTTCATGTATGTCAGGGAGTCTCCCACCAATAATGTCCATTAGCCGGATCATTCGCAGCTCTGGGTAGGGCTGGAAATCTGTCTGTCTCCAAACATCATCAAGAGTATCTTTGCTCTGTTCCACGAGATCAATGACATCTGACATGGACAAACTGTCAAGGCCCATGTATTCCTGGTGGACACACACACACACACACACACATATACCATTTGGAGTTTTAAATGGTAAATAAAAGAAATATCTTAGTAACAGTCATTAATGACAGTGTTTACATATGTGTACTAAAATCAGACAATTCACATTTTAAGATGTTCACCATAAAGAAAATGGTTTCATGTAACAAACTGTAAATGGTTTTGTTTTACTGCCTCAATAGAAAGTATGTTGTATGATATAAAAAAAAACTCCTGCATACCTTTTGTATGGATTTGAACTGTTGTGTGAAATACGATGCCCTTTCTCTCAAACTGCTCTTCTCTGCAGACTCAGAAAGATTTGCCCAAAATTGGAACTCATCACTGGGGGTCAGAATTCCTGCATTAAGTGTTAAAATAATAAAATATCAAACAAAAATAATCATCAAAACAATTTAATATTAACAAATTGATATTTTCTTTAACCATAAAGTAGCTGTTACCTTGATCACTATATTTCTTTAAATAGTTTATATAAGAACGTACCCAGGACATCATCTTCTGTGCAGCCCTTCGTGCCAGAAGGTTTATCTCCAGACTGGCGGACCACAGAGCCCAGGCCCACTTCCAGCTCATTCAGCAGACTTGCAAGCTTCGGGTCAAAAGCTGAGCGCCAGCGCTCATCCTTGAAGAATACAAGGATTTGTAAGAAAAAAAAAACAACATGCCAAGTTCTACTCCTACGGAAGACCGAAATGTAAGAAAATTTACTCATATATGTAGTTGCATTCAGAAAGATTATTTTTTGCTCTGCAAGGAAGGATTTTTTTTAAATGGTAAATGTCTCAAAATGCAATCAAACAATTATTTTTTTGCATGCTGAGATTTTTTTTCCTGACTGCATGATCAACAAGAATTTCCCCTGCAACAGTCTATGCGTCTTTCTAATTGAAAAATGCATGTAAAAAGGCTAACCTGAAGCAGGACAGGTGCAAAAACCTGCTTTACAGCCTGATAGAGGGTGGTGATGGGAGATTCCAACATGGAGGACACCAAGAGGCTCCTGTGAAGGTTGTCTTCTGTGATCACAGTGGGATGCAATTTGAAGAATACCAACACCTTCTCTTTGCTATTCCCCGAAGCCTCAATCTGATTTAAAAAAAATTGGTAAGAAAAATTGACTTGAAAGCTTTCAAGTACAGAATAGACATGTAGTGAAATACATATGAAACAAAATTGAGGTCTCTTAATTACTTTTGCATTTCTTATTAATATCAAATTAAACATTTGTTACTATGTTGGCTTTATAAATTTTACTTCTGTAGACATTTTCTGCTACATTTTGTGTGTTACCTTATTCGACAAGCGAAGCTCATTGTTTTTTCTGGTGAAGGACAAGATAAATTCATTTCCATCATCCAAGAAGTTATTCAGCTCTTGGTTGTCAGCCAGGGACGATGAAGGTTTTACACCATAGAAGTTTCCAGCTGTGGTCAGGACAAACTTTTTTCGAGGATCCTCTGGACCATGGTGCATTTTTCAGCTCAATTTTGGGAACTAATGATGACAAAGCAAAAACACAACACAGTCACGCTATCTATACCTTGTCAGACATTAAACATGTTGATCAGGTGTGAGAACTGAGGGCTGTAACAGCATTTCCAGTATGCATAGAATGTTACAGGCAGTTTTTTGTTTTTTTTATCCATGTCATCTGAAACATAATATGGAATGACCTATTGCATCCTAGCAGTAATTTACAATGGCATTACTGCACTGATTGATATTGCAATTATAATTATTTGAGCCAATACATTGTGCAGGGTTGTGATGCTCAAACTTTTTGCAACTTTAACATCCGTGTTCATTTACAAACAAACAAAAACTAATACATTCTCGTGCTGTATGATTCCACTCTCTCAACAGACGCATTTCTACATGTACTTATATCCTACCAAAATCAAAAACTAAAGACAACACTTTCATTCTGGTGGTTTTCTCAAAGTGAGCATGCTTATGGTGTACTGGTCCAGGTATCATTAAAGGCACCACAATTCAAAAGAGCCAAAGATGTTGCTAGATTGATCTAGAATCAATCCTAGATCCACTCACTGTATGTAGTCCAAGGGTTTCTCGGGGTATTTTAAAAATCTGTACACTACTGACTAATAAAATGGACCTCGCAGTAGATGTCCAAGCATCGTAATAACCTTCACTTTTTCGAGGTTAAACACAGCTCGAAATAAACAAACTGCACTGACGATCTATATGATTCATTTAATTAGAAGCACAAATATATTATTGTTTAACCACTTGAAAAGCAATTTCCACCTTTAATATATACTACAAAGCTGTGATTTTTTTTTTTTATGTTTTCACCCGAAGGTTTAAACGGTAACGAAGTCACTTTGCTATTATTAAGCCAAAGCAATAGCTCTGCGTGGATAGCTAGCGTCAAAGTACTAGCTAACGTTAGCTGTTGTCTTGGAAATAAACATTCATCGTATCGATAAGCAAGGGTAATTGCAACTTGTTAGCAACACGAGAAAGTTTTACTTGTATTTACCTTTTACCTATAACCGTTGTGCTATCGCAGCTTTTGGGAATTCAGTTCTTGGTTTGACGCTGTGCGCTACAACGCTGCCAACGGAGCTTTTCTCAATGCTAGCGTGGTTGCTAGGTAGCAACTACGACACGTTGTACCACGTGACACTAAGTAAATTCACTAACATCCTTTACGTAGGGCGGGTGCGCAGCTGAGGAGACGTGCTTTCTCGCTTTTTCTGCTTGCTGAGTTTCGGTTTGTTTTTTCAATTTTTTCTTTTTATTTACTGGTTGTGGCCTGCGGGTGCAGTCCGAGCAATTTATTTTAGTAGCATGGAAAATATTCTAGACTTCCTTTTAATGCTATTATCTTTTCAGTAACTTTGAACATGTTTTTCTTTCATTAATAGATTATTTCTTCCTCTGTGAAGGTCAGATTTAGAAAGTACATAATTTACAGGTATCATATCAAAAGATTCTCCCTTCTACACCCAGGATGCGCATCTCCTCTAGAGTTACTATGGGGCCTTTTAATGTTCTTCTAGTTCAGCCCTGTCAGTTTTGGAAGATTGTGATTATTTTTGGAAGATAAATTAAGGACTGCTCTCTGAGATGGACAAACTTAGAAATGTATTATTATTATTATTTATTTATTTTTTTTTGTTATATTTTAATTTTCTTCACAACTTACTTTACCTGAAAAGTATGTGTTCTTTATAACCTTGAATTTATTCCTTCATAAGAGACTGAAAAGTTTTGGCTAATGATTCAAGGAAACTAGAATAGTGTCCCAATTCAACTAAAGAAACTAATTTTAATAATAAGTTATTAATTATATTTGGTGATATGTTGGCATCCAAACATGGATGCAAATTTTGCTTCCCAGCAATATTATCAGTTTTACAAATAAGAAAGTAAAAATGGCAAATACAGTGGGTTTTTCCCTCATCTGTACCCGAACTGTTAATGTGACCTATAACTGGTTTTAGACTGTAGATGTGGCTGAATGACTAATGTTTCTGAATTCACTGAAATCAAACAAAAGGGACTTTACTGTACTCTTAATATCTTTTGTACATAATGTAAAGGATGCATTACCACTATGCTGCAGATTGCTCACTCTGGTTACATAAATGCATGTCCTCACAAAAAGAATCAAGTGAGGCACTAGATGGCTCAGTGGTAGAATATGTGCACAGATCTTTATGCAGTTGTCCCCGGTTTGATTCCAGGCCCTGGGCCACTTGTTGCACGTCTTCCTCTTTTAGCTCTGCTCTTCTTCCTGTCAAGCTAGAGTAGAATAAAGGCCACAAATGGTGTATCAAGTTAATCAGTAAACAAACAGTGTCAATAGAAACTGAGTAAGTCACCATCTCCAGGCACCAGCCGAGATTTATAGGAGTCCAATTAATCGTAAACTACAATATTTACAATTAGTTATTTATGTGTTCAAAAGACAGAAAGAGCTGCAAAAGGCCATAATTTATTTGTTCATTTAATAATATCCTGCTGATTAGCATTTGAAAAAAGAGGGATATAAATGGCTTCTAACTCTAAAAATCCAGCTCAGTTCTGTTTCCAGGTATACTGGAATACAAAAAGACCCTGAATGTTATTAGTAATTCTTGAAGCTGTTCTTGAATGTCTGATTCAGCTTATTTTTCAGTAAAAACACATTAATTTTAATAATTTCTTAACTTGCTATATCTCACTTGTCACCAAGCTGCTAGCTGCAGAATCGTTTATGGTACTGCTTGTATGTCAGCCTCAGACAGCTGCAGAGTGTCATATTTATTTCAAAGTGAAGCTCTGAAACAAATTTTGTTGCTCAGGTCAGTGATGTTTTACCCTGAAGCACTTCATATACTCTACTGATTTATAGTAGGGCATACATTAGCAACATAAATTAGAAAATTATCTTAAATTGATGCGACCCAACAATCTGACCAAATGTGTGCTAATCCTCAGCATCATTCACTACAGAAGACTCATTCATAAAATCATCACATAAAATGACATTATTTAAAACAAATATGGTGTTAAAAGTCTATCTTTTTTTTTTCTTTTAAAGGCAACTCAATTCTCTCTCATTAAATGCAGAGACTGTTATTCATTGATATGTGTGTTAAAGGGTAATTTTATCAATATATTCTTCCACATCTGGCTCTTTTTAGGACATTCAAGATCTTGATGTTGCCAGAAATGAAAAGGAGTTTCACATGCCTGCCTTAGAGATGATTAACAGATACATATCTGTTGCTCATCTCTGGTTTATTTAACATGAATTAAATGACCATGCATGTGTATCACACACAGGACAGCTTCTGAGAGTAATGTGCATGTTTCATAGTAGTCTGTTATTTTCTGTTTCAGGATGTGATTATTTTTTTGGGATGTTTCATATAAACTGCAAACTTAACCATATTAGTGGGCAAATCCACTTTACTTACAGCTCAAAAGTCTTCACTGGACTTCCTGCACCAGTAAGCTGGCGTTATGACGCAGGCTCTGACTTAAATTGCACATCAAATGAGGAAGTGAGATCAGGTCACTAGGGGTCAAATGGCGATACCAACCAAAGACAGACGTTAATATAAACCGCAAACTTAACCACAGAGCTCCATCAGAACAGCCCATTGTAATCTGTATGCAATTATTTAACTTTGGGTAATAAATCTGTGTGCTATCTACACTGAGTATTTATTTACTCCTTTTATGTGATATGAATAATAAGGCACATATCTTGAAATGTATTATTTGTCATCCATAAAATCCATAATTTATAGTTGGATTATGTAGTCAGGCTTTCCAGTTGTTTTTTGATAAAAAAAAATAAAAAAAAACAACAACAACAACTCACATTTCTGTAATTCTGAAGCATCTGCTTTAGATCTAATGGTTTGATGTTTTTCATATGGCTCTCACCTGGTGAACAACCTCCAAGCATACCTGCAGGCAATAAAAACCCTTGATGTTGTGTCTTTGTTAAGGTTGTCATTTTTGCTTTACCCATTTTTTTTTCTATACTATTACATCGAGTAATAGTATAATAATATACTATTATATATTAGTTGTCTTTTTCTTGGTTTTTATATTAATCATAAGATTCTTTTCAAGATATTGAAAGCGGTTTATAATAATGCCTGTCTTCATCATTACCGATGTAATTTGCTGGAACTAATTAATCCTGATGACGATCAGGTCTAAAGGTTTCTAGTGTTTTTAGTGTGCTTGTTTACTCACGTGTGTGATTTTACTCACACATATTAGTAAAATCCCCTGCTGCAGTTAAAATACTTTATTGAACAAGCCTGTTTCCTCATACCTTCAAATGTCACATGTGTTCACTGTAGATGTTTATAATCGATCCAGATTTGCTTTGCACTCAAATTTTATGTTTGTTTTATTGGTCATTGTTGTTTATTTCTTTAATATTACATAAAATATTATATGTCACCCATGAAAACTCCTTGATAAATAAAGACAATGAGTTGTGGATATCAAGAGTCATTGATATAATGATCATAAGAACAATAATAAGCTAAAAAAAATAAATTAAGTTTCACAATACTTGAGAATGTCTTGCGGCAAGTCAGACAGCACCACAAATAGAATGGAATGTATTTGTACTTCTGTCAAGAGACGAAAGTTAAAGTAACACTCGTTTGTGAGAGAGTTAATTACATTTTGACATCTGAGATAAGATCGACCAATTTTTAATAGGCAATTTATTAACTTTAACTTTAAAGGTCATGCTTTGGTATAGTGTTTGACAGGTAACTAAGGGAAGAGTCTACTGCTTTTTTTATTATAATTTCATTAAGCTGCCATTTTTTTCATTAATTATATTCAACTATAACACAATCCATCTGAGCAGGATGTTGTGGTTATTTGGAATACCCTGGCCTTTAAAAAACAAAGTTGTCAACAAGCAACTCATATTCATGGTTCACTGGAAAGTGCCAACAGGGCAGACATGCCTCACAGAGGAAATGAAACAATTCATTGAAAAGGGGAAAGAGGTAGCCTGCATATGACTGATTAAACATGGGATTTGATATGACCAATATCCCTGTAGGAGAACATGGTATGAAGCAATTAATGAACTGGAGAGCTCCTTCTGTGACAGACCGCTGCATCCTAAGTGCACAAAGAAAGGTCATAGCAGATCCTTCCTTCCAGGAGCTGTTCTTATTATCCTTAGCCTTTATTTCACCAGGAAAATCTCATTGAGATTAAAGATCTCTTTTGCAAGAGAATGCAGGCCAAGACTGACAGCAGAATACAGAGTTTACAGAATATGCACAGCAAAAAGGAAAAAGTTAACGCCGTCATAAATAGGTAAAAGATTCCTCAATTAAAACATCTACAGACAGATAATTCATGTGACTCTATAACTCCTAATCAATGACTGTTTTATTGATCCCTGCATTTCTGATATTCGACATCTCTGTTATTTGTAGAGTTTTTATTCTTCACATCTGTTGTCATTCAGTGCATATATATGCACATGTAGCACATTTTAAATTCCATTCTGATAACTATGCATAATTTAAATGTGATAATCTTGTCCTTTCTACACAATGTATTAGTTTCAAGTTTTTTTTTGTTTTGTTTGTTTTTAAATACTTATTTTCTTTTACAAACCTGCATGCCTTAATGCTGCTATTACATATTCTATTCTATTCTATTCTATTCTATTCTATTCTATTCTATTCTATTACATATTCTATTCTATTTTATTCTAGCACAAATTAGAAATAGTGAATAGAGGATGAATTTGTTTGATGCTGTGTTGGATTCAAACATTCGTCTAATCAAATAGAAAAGTAGTTCATTTAATATCACTTTCATTTCCAGAGAATGATGTGGAAAAAGGTAGAAGAACTGAATCTTGTTGATCAGCATTGGTTATTTGCTTTCTTTTTCCTTTCAGCAAGAAAACAAAACAATCACAAATCATTTTTGTACAATAATATATTTACCTTGATGCAAGTAAACATTTTATCACACAATCCATAATAGTTTGGTCAACATCAATCTTGTAAGATGATTTATTGGTTGATGGATGGATGGATGGATGGATGGATGGATGGATGGATGGATGGATGGATGGATGGATGGATGGATGGATGGATGGATGGATGGATGGATGGATGGATGGATGGATGGATGGATGGATGGATGGATGGATGGATGGATGGATGGATGGATGGATGGATAATAAACAGATAAAACATAAAATTAAAGCAGTAATACACAATGCATAGTCTCAGCAGCAGTTCAGTATTTTTCTAGCTTAGAACAGAAATCTTGGTCGGATTAGTTGGATTTTTGGTCTGATGACATCAGTTTATAAAATTTAATGGAGAAGTTTTGAGAAGTTTTATAGTCTTTAATCAGAACAACTCTTGTACACAATAAAAATATATTTTCTCTTAACCCTCTCCAGGGCCTCTTCACATGCAGCTATGCATTACATCAACAATTTTGGATTGTTATTTGGTAGCTGATAGGGAGTGAGGTTTGTTGCAGTTTTCCTAAACAGAGTAGTGTCTGCTGGGACTACTCTCTGCAGTCCTGTACAGAAAAACGTCAGAGTATTACTCAGATCACATTGTCTGGCACCAACAATCAAATCACAGTCAAAGTCCCTTACATCCCTTTTCTTCACCTTCATCAAGTTGTCGAGATGTGCAGCTGTCTAAATATACTGATCTGCTGCCACGTGATCACCTGATTCACTATGTTTGGTACAAAGCAATTAATCATTGACTTAATGATGGCTAATAAGTGTTTGTTCTCTGTTTTACATTTGATTACCAACAAGCTAAGACAAGGACTGTACTCTAGGCAGTTAATTTTGCATATAGTGAAATTGCTGTCTTCCTCAACATGCAAAATGACAAGATAAATATTTCTTTTCAGTTTTCCTCTATTGTTGGTGTCCCCCTGGCATTCCCCTGGCACCTTTGGTTTCTTCCCTGGCACAGCAGCTAAAACGTGTCTTCATGCACCTCACAAAATACATAGTTGTGAATCCTGCTGTAAGGTTTGGTATAGACTCACCATTCTGTCTGCCTGGACAGAACACGGTTTAATCTTAACAAAGAAATAGATAAGGTTGTTGAAATTAATTTTATCCATCGTTATAACCATTTGAATCATAATGTTATGGACTACTTATTAAATGTGTTTCATCCAAGCACTTTTATCAAATTTTAAAAGGCAACACTTATTTGGTTTACTCTTCGGCTTCCATTATTTGTGTCACCAGTCACTTTTTCATAAATATTTATTTCTGGATCTCTCCTCAACCCTCACTGAGTAAATTACGTAAAAGTTTCTGGAGTGGTATGTGTCTAATCTGTCCAGTGTTAGATTATGTCAGTGCAATAAAATGTTTATTTTATTTTTAAGTTCATGCGAAGGGGGATGTGCTGAGCTGTACACAAAAAAGTTCCATAGAAAATAAACTCAGTTTCAGTTCTCAAAAGCTGAATACGTCATCATTAACACAGGGATGCATTTGCCTGTGTAGCCAACTCCAGTTTATTAAGTTACTAATATGTAGTAACATCATATCCCTCCATATGTGAATGTTGCCTTCACCAGCACGCAAGTTTAATTTGTGTTATGAAAAGAAAAATGGACAAACACACATATTGTTAAGGGACATTTCAAGGCTGTTTCCTATCTTAAATAAAAGGTAGGAAAAGCCCACACGCAGATTGAACTTACTGTGTCTGTAGTTTTAGAAAAGGGAACTTGCAGCTTCCACCCCACCTCCCCAACAAGCGCTTCTTTAAACTCCACCTGAACCCTGGCTTTAATTTTAGGGACATTACTAAAAGAAAATGAACAGTGGCTTTGGGCATAATTAAACAGCTACAAAAAATACCCACCTTAATGGTGAGAATCTATTTCCTTATACAAGTACAGTAAATGTAATCTGAGACCTTTCCACCCACACACTGTCTGCAGTTCTCTACTTTCTATTTACTGAGCCGTTGTATGAGAAACATGATGACCAGAATATGACCAGTAACATTGATTTAATCCTCCTTTGAAATGTTGTGCAAGGTATGTTTCATTTGCAAACAGTTTCCCTTTAACTTTCATCCTGGTTTTTAACTGCCCCTCATTTAATATAATACTTGACGTTCAAAGGTAACAGAGCCCTCTCTGTATTACATTGAGGGCTGGTTTGCATGACCATCTTCAGACCCATCAACATTTTGTTTAAGATGAATTCTTCCTCTTCTATGACAACTGTAGTGACCTGGGTGAAATATTAGATTCATCAATTCTTGCATTTGAAGTATTGTGTGACTCTAGGCAGGCAGCAAAAGGACCTCATCTGCTATCCCTCACTGTCATCTTGTTGTTGTTTTGAAACTGCATATATATCGGGGATGAAAAATTCCTTATTCATTTATGACAAATTGCATAATCTAAAGAGAAAAAAAAGGGGTTTCCGATGTTTTTACGTTATCAGGCTGTTGGAGGTATCAGGAATACCATTACTCTCCATCAGGGACTATCTGGAGAGAGTCTTTATTGATGGAAAATCCCTGGAATTCCTTGTTTCTTCATTCTGATGTTTTCAGAAAACAAAGTAGTGCTGGAAAGGTCATGTGACTTCTTGCGGGAAGTTTGTCCGCAGCAACTTGGTCCTGTAGGAGAGTGACTACTCATCCCAAGGCAATCCCCTTGTGCTGACAAGCCTTTGCCTGCTTAGTCCAACAGGAAATTTGGAGTAGCAAAGAAAACACTAAGATGGGTCAATAAGATTCCTGCAGAGCTAAATATGGGGGACCAAACTTAAACATAACAACCCCCTTTACAAAAGGTGGTGTAGATACTTTACAAAGAACCTTAAGCTGTATAAAAGACAGAAGTAAGTTCTTCAATGGCACAGTAATCACCAAAGAACAAGACGTGAATGTGAAACTCTGTGGTTTATGACAGATAAGTTATGAACAGGCAGCTGGAGGATCTAGTATTTCTGCTCAACCGCTGAGGTAAATGTCAAAGGCATCCCAGTCTGGCGGTAAAGGCGAAAGTTCAGGGAATACATCACACAGTTACACACTGTTTCACGCACACACACCCCCACACGCACACAAACACACTGAATCACACATCCCTAATGTTTAAGGATTTACCATCAACTGAAAGAATCCCCTTCACTTTCTGGAAGCATAAAGCAAGTGAAAGTTACGTATTTAGTCTTAAAATAAATACACTGACAAGGTTTGAGATGTATTGCCTTGTAAATCTTGTTGAACCTTTTTTGTGCTACAGTCACGAAGCTCATTGCATTGCGTGTTAGGATTATCCGGAAGAGTTATGAAGCAAGAGGGAAATAATACATGGGAAGTTATTTTAAGTGTAATAAAAGCAAGCATTCATATTCTCCTCTTTGGAGTCAGAACTTTGCAGAATCCCAGTTGTAACTATTTACGTAACTTTAAAAATAAAAACAATGTTTTGACCACATTTCTGTGCAAAATAGATTAAGCACAAACAGATTTCATTGGTAACATCTGAAAAATACTACTTTATTTTTTTTCTAGTTTCAGATTCTCAATTTGATTTAGGCCTGAACTTTGACTGATCTGTTCTAATGCATGAATGCTTTTTTATTATTATTATTTAAATCCTTTCATAGTAGTTCAGGCTGATTGTTAAATATCACTGTCTTGCTGAACGGTGAATCATCACCCTAGTCTCCACCTTAATTTTAGTGGTTCAGGCACAACTTACGTAACACTGCAGAAGAAAATCCTCCCCACAACACAGTGTGGCTGGAAACATATTTAACTTTGGTGATGGTGTTTTCAGGTTAATATCCAAAGTTAGCTTTCCATCACACATGGTGGTTTGCATCCAGACCAAAAAGAGAAATCCTTTTTGTTGTCTTGTCTGATCAGAGATTTGCTTTGTTCCCTAGACAGCCTGTAGCGAACTCCAGAGATGATCTCTTATGGCTTTAGCAATGACTTTTTGAAGTGCACCAATAATCAACAAACTATTTAAAGTTTGTTTAAATAGTTTTAAAGTCAACAGACTATCCCACCTAAGCTTTGGATATTTACAGCTCATCCAGCATTATAATGAGGCTCCCAACTGCTTTTCTGATCTGCCTTTTTGCTGGTTTCTCAGTTTAGATGGACATAAATGGTTTGGTGGGTCTCCATTAGAACTGTACTCTTTCTGCGTTCAGATACCGCTGTTGTTTCTTCACTAATGCTCTGTAACAAACCTCTCCAGGCTTCACAGAATAGCTAAAAGTAAATTACATAAAGGTGAAATAATTTTGGAGCAAGGTGACATTTGAAAAAAAAAGTGCAATGAATTTTATTTTAGGTTATTACAGCTAAATATAAATGCATGCCACAGTTTTCATGTCTTTAATCATATAGAATTGCAATAATCATGTTTTGCTTTCTCAGTCCTTAAAATTATGTGGTATATTGTTTTGATTTATCACATAAAATCCCAATAAAATACAAGTAAGCTTGTGTGTAACTTAATAAAATGTTAAAATGTTCAAGAGGTGCAAAAAAGTGTTTTTCAGATTACTGCAACTGAGAGCTACAATTAGCTCTCAGTTAATTACAGCTGATCAACTGTAATCAACTGAGATTACAGCTCATTAATCTCAGTTAATCAGCTGCTTATAATGAGCAAATTATAAGAATTTGCTTATAAATTGCTTATAAGCAAATTCTTATCAGCACAGATTCATCTTGCCTGAGAGTCGAGATGTTATTTCAACATTTCAAATAAGATTGGAAATGTTTGTTAACAATATTGCAACAATAGACAACATTTTACATTGTCAATTTATAAACGACAGTCAGATTATGTAAAGAATCTTAAACAAAACTATTTCAGTAAATTCAAATTTTATTGCATGTTAAAAGTATAGAAACATTTTCTGGTTTACCGAAAAGGTGGTTTTGCTAAAGAGATGATTGCACACTCTGATAAAGGGCTAATTCAACTATCTTTTTCACTTCAATGAACTTTGTTGCAAGTGAAGCAGATACAGATATTGAGATATACTTTATTCTAATAGACAAAATTTTTTCAAAATATAACTAATTCCTTCTAGAGAAACCTATTCATTGTCACATTTCTAACTAAATCTCTCTGAACCGTTCCATAACTATGCCTGTCCAACATGTGTATAGTGTTACTATGTCAACAAAAGGAAGCAAAGTCAGTTTATGACCCCGCCCTTTTCTCTTCCTCTACAAAAAGACAGAGTAGAGTTAGTCTTCACACACTGTTGGCAAGCAGCGAACAAGACAAGAACAAGTCATGGTAAGTCTGTCTTCTCTCCTCTGAAATGAATGTGAGCAACTTTTATTAATTTTGCTCTCACAAAGTGTGTTCAGTGATAAGGACTATTACTTCCTTCCATGTTGATGTAAGAAAGGAAATCTGGAACATAAAGTTCACAATTACGTCATGTCGGAGATATAGAGCTTATCTTTCAGCAGTGCTGCTTACATTAAGTCTGATAGAAATGTATTTTGTGCCTGATTCAGTTTCCTACTTCCATCTAAAGTGCCGTTTTTATGGTTGACAGACTTTCTGTACTAGAATGATTTGCATTATGATGAACACACATGGGAAAAGAAAAAAAAAGGTTTCTTCTTATCTCTTTCGGTGTGTGTATCCGTGTGTGTTGGTGATTAATATGAAGCTTTATTTGCTAAACATGAGAGAATAAATTCTCATGTTAATGATCGATTCCTGTAGATTCTGTTATTTTCAACCACCAGAGTCTCTAAGTTACACTTTTTGCTGTTCTGTTTACATTTATCTAGAAATGCTTGACTGCCTCTTAAAAATGCGTGAAACCTTAGTTGACTAAACTGAATTAGTTGAGTGAGATTGGTAGATGTAGTTACAGGGTCAATCCTGTAAGCCTGTGTTGTGCTGAAGCAGTTCAACAAGGTGACGTCCTGCACCATGTGGAAATTCCCAGACGGTTTCATTATGATGTCATTCCTCTGTAACAAAAAAAAAAAGTCATCTGTTAGACAGTAGATTAATTAGCCCTAATCTTTATTAGAGATCACGAGCCACGATCTTAAATAGTACTATCAGATGTCGCAACTTCAAAACCATGATAGTTGATCTACTGTATAATCATGTTGCTTCATACCTAAACTTTATGTTAGTTTGTTCAACGTCTTCGGTTCTAATCTTTATCCTCTGATTGAGCATTTATATAAGTAATCTCTTACTCGAGGAGAAAGTTTTCATCAATAGAGAATAGGGAGTTAGACTAGAATATGTTAGTTATAACTCCTGCACAATTCAAAAATCTTCAACCTGCATATTTTCAGATTATTGGTAATTAAAAATAGTGCTTTACAAAATTGGATGTCAGATATGAACTGATCAAGTCCCTTTCTTTGCTTTACTGACTTTGTTATTCCACAAAAGCTAAAATAGTACAAATGATGTTGAGGGATTTCAGAGCAAGTTAATGCATGATACACATTGCTCAAATAACAATAGGCAAAATCACAACATTAAATAAGACTAAATGCCATAACAGTGAAAATACACTGAGACCAAATAGTTAATGTTGGACTCAGAGTTATTCTATCCATATTATTGATTTGGATGCTTAATAGGTTTGTTCAAGCAGGTGACACAAAGTCCCGCTGACAGCAACATAGAAAAAATATATTCCAATCACAATTACAGCTCTCAACATCAGAGAAATTTCTTGTATGATTAGGATTATGTTGTAGCATAAATCTGACTATAACCAACTTCTTATTTCACCCGTTGATAGAGAAGTCTGATCAAGTTGGGTAGTTCAAAATGAAAATCACTGGAATATGTTGGAAGTCATTTTTTTATTGTAACTCTATTAACTGCTTAGATTTTTGAAACAATGCTCAGTTGAAATTTCCCAACATTTAGGTTGAAGAAGTTTGTATCGTATGTTAAAACATGCATCCTTAGACCTCCTTTAAATAAAAAAAAAAATGTAACGGGTGTGTTATTACAAAGGCCATCACATCTTAAGTACGTCAATGTTTCATTTTCTGTTTTCAAGTTGGATATGGCCCATGCTCCACGCCTTAACCCACAGTCTCAAATGGCTTTACTGAGAACATCTCTCAGCAAAGCCAAGTAATGCGTCAGGCATTTTTTTCTAACCACAACGAAACCAAACCAACCTCTGAAACAAACAGTTTTCTCGAGACATAAAGCCCATGTAAAAAGATTTCTTAGTTGTGTGAATCAATAACCAAACCCTGTAAAAAGTGTAATCAGAAACCGAGAACACAAAGACAAAAGCCCATTGATACAATTTGGAAAGAAACCAAAGTGTTCATGACAGCCAGGCCTACCAAGAGACAGTGTATTGGAATTAAATTAGATATCTAGCATGGAAAAATCATGTAAACAATTTTACCTGTTATGCATATCTTTAGATATAAATATTGCTATCACATTCCAGTTGGTATCAATTATACCAATACTAAATTTATTGTGTGCTGCCCACTGAGTAATTATCTTGCACCTGGGAATTCCCTCTTATCTTGGTTTCGGTTTAGCAGGCGAGGAGCTTATCTTTGCATTGTTATGCCAGGTGGAGTAAGTATTTTTGAAGTATTTGGAGCAGAGAGGTTAGACAAAGATTTGTTCTCAATGCAGGGAGCAATTGATTTCAACTTTATATCTTTTTGTCCTGCTTCAGGTTCTTGTAATCTAAACCCTAAATAAACAGCAGGTAACTTTCTGCTTGGGAATTTTCTGAGCTGACGTGCCTACCAGGAAAATGCTGGAGAAAAATTTCATTTCCTCTTCAACGGTTTTACATTCCAGCTCTACTGAAAGTTTTTTAAGTAACTACAGGCTTGATCAAATCACTGTCTCTCCTTCAGAGAAGCAAGATGCCAAAATAGGCATATAAAATAGAGTCACTGAACTGTTGTCCACAGATTAAGTATTTCCAGTAATACTGGCTTTGCACTTTCAAACAAACTGTCAGTACTCCAGGGATTTCCCTTTGGGTCTTTGTTTGCAGAAGACTTGCTGGCTTGTGCTCAGCTAAGACAAAAAAAAATCCCAGAATTTCCCACATAAGCATCATCAGAGATAAATCATACATTTCAGAAAAATATTTTATATATATATACTGCTCAAAAAAATAAAGGGAACGCTCAAACAACACAGTATAACTTCAAGTACATCAAACTTCTGTGAAATCAAACTGTCCACTTAGGAAGCAAAACTGATTGACAATCAACAATGATTTTGTTGTCAGCACATTCAACTTTGTACAGGACAAAGTATTCAATGGGAATATTTCATTCATTCAGATCTAGGATGTGTTACTTGAGTGTTCCCTTTATTTTTTTGAGCAGTGTATAGACATCTGTGTTACTATCTGATCTAATTAAACACTGTATAGATGTACCTGAAAAATCCCAATATTTACTCTTTTATTACTTCAAGTAATTGTAATTTGTAAAAGCTCAAAGACAAACACAACTTGTTTGTTTATAACCAGATTTAGCTTGTCCTGTGTAAATGCTTGTAACCACAAGATAATCCATCGTCTTCCGGTGTTAACTTGTGTTTTTGTTTCAACAGGCTTCAAGGATTTGGCAAATGCTTCTGTAAGTCATCCTCACATTCCACCAATATGTCACTGTGATTATGTAATTTTGGCCACAGACAATTGCTCAATGATCATAAATAATGTGATCTCTGTTGTAACACTATTAATGGCTATTTGTCATCGCAGAAGTGAGCGTTCCTGGTTAATGAAAGCCCTGATTTACAGCCAACATAGAGTCTGATCAGAAAACCACTACAAATATCAGTTCATGTGAAAATGTGTAGTAACGTCTTGTCAATGTGCTGAGGTGATAAAACATTAGAAATAATAAGCTCAGTAGAATTGTTTCTTTCATTACCACAATATTTTAGTAGTTTGCTTAAAATCTAATAATACAGTACATTTGTCATCTAATTGGTGGATTACTATGTTCCAAGCACTCTAACTTTTTAATCCAAGCACAAAATTATTTATAGCCCAGGTGTATTCAGATTTAAAGCGTATTTTTAATTTACCACATATCTTCAGGTTTGAAGCATTATGAACATGCTGAAGTCCTGGCTTAAATCACATAGAGAATATGTGCAGGTATAGATTAGTGTTTTAGCTGTAATGTGAATAAATGTTGTTCCATTTGTTTTGGAAAAAGTATTTTAAAAAGTTTTTGTATGAGAATGCATTTCCAACTGGCCTGTTAAAATTAAATCTGCACCATTTGTTAGTAATACTAACCCAATTAATAAACACATAGATAGACATCATAACCCAATTAATAAACACATAGATAGACATCAATACAAATAAATCCAAAAATGAACTGTTGTTAATGAGAATAATAATGAGAATAAGAACTGAACACATGAAGAAAAGCTGTTAGAAGTCGTGAAAAGCCTCTTGTGTAAGTTAAGTCAGCTGGTTAATTATTGCCCAATGAAAGTTTTTTATTACCAAGATATAACACAAAAGGCATGTCATCGTGGAAAAAGGTTATACATCAATTTCCACGTCAATATAAATACTGACAGATTGTTCAAACACAGGCCATTGAAAAATCATTTATACGGGAAACCTCATTAAATACATTTGTGATACTGAATCATAATATTACATACAAGTAAAAGTCCCCAAGTGTCCCAAGGGAGAAAACAGTGAGGTTAAATATTCATGCATTACTTGCTCTGATGTGTTTGTCACCGACTGCGACTTCGCATTTTTACCTGTAGTGAAACAATCTGAAACCTCTAACAATATGACTCACTGCTTCTGTTTGTATGTATTTGCGTTTGCAAAACAGGGAGGATTTTTATGTGTAATATAGCTGTGATTCTTTTTGTTACCTTTAGATGTTTACAATGTTTTAATACATATGTCTATTTTCTGTACATATCTAGAAAACAAAGTCTTCTGCTTCTTCTAGCTGTGACGATAATCGGACACAGATCAGCTGATGCTGGTGAGTATTCTAATTAATCTCTAGGTTATTAATTTATTTTTATTCAGAATATCTAAATAAAACATGTTGCTTGGCAGTTCAAAATAACTAGCACTACATGTTAATCATGTAGTGCTAGTTGAAAAGGGTTAATCATTTTAAAGACATATTTTGAACAGTTTAGTCCAAAAATAAATGGAAATGGAAAACTAAATAGACACAGTCATGGTGCTTTGGTTAAAGAATTTCATAAGGTAAAAAAGAAGCAACCTTTATTTTTCATCAGTAAGGAAATTCAGATGTGCCAGCAAAATAGTGACAGACACGTTGGAGCATGTTGATTTGTACAAAGGGAAAATATTCAACAGAAACTAAAACCCGGTGCAGAAGCGAGGTCTATGGAGTTAATGAGTAAAAATCCTATCTGCAGTTGGTAACGATATGCATTTTGTTCTCTATGATTTAGTCAAGAAGAAGCTGAAGTTCAGTGTGCTGGACTTCAATGGTTATTTTTTCAAAACTGAAGTCTCAATACTAAACTGTTGTTGTAAACACACTGTGTTGAGCATCTCTTAACTGTCTTGCAGAGAGACAGCTAAGACAGTTTTGGTTTGTTTTGTTTGTTTTTTTATTCAAAATGGCTCTTAAACTTTCATTCATGTGACACAAGGTGTCAGTTTCCCATTCAGGAAGCTTTAGCTTGTAAAACACTTTTTGAGGACACTGCCGGGACAGGAATTTTCCACAAAAAAAACAAAACAAAACAAAATAAATAACTTAAGAACAACTGAGATTAATCTAATTAGTCATCAAAACTTCAACAAAATGTCCCACACCCACACAAAACCTTAATGAAGAAGGGCTTACTCACAAGACAATGCTTTTTATTGTTTAACATTTTCAGATCATTTTCAATGCAGACGTTTTATGAAAAAAAAAGCTTAATAATTTCCTTTTTTGTTTGTTTCATTTTTCCAGGACATTCTCCTCCAATTCCGTATATTGGGGAGGTTGGAGGAAACGTCACCTTCTACTGCCCAGTAGCACAAGAAGCCGCACTGCAGTTTCTGTACTTTCAAAAAGTTGTTGATGGAAAACCCATTTTCTGTAATGGATATCATTTTTCAAAACCTCTTATGAATATACTTCCAAACACAGAAATGGATCAAACCAACAAAAATATGCACATCTACAACCTGAACCTGTCTGACAGCGGGGCATACCAATGTTATTATAAGTATAAAGATGCTGAAAGTGGCGATCTTCACGAGATCCAGATGTATCTTAATGTCACAGGTAGGCAAGTTTTTAACATTAATGTCTGTTCCACTGTTGCTTATTTTATATAATTATGTTTCATTCAGGTGTCAGGATGGGTGAACTGTTATCTACAAACCCCTGGAACAATAGTTGAGCCTTTGTTTTACTGAATATTCCTTTAGAAAGATATAGGGACGTTTTGAGGAGTAGGGGATGTGTTTTTAAATGAGAAATGAGAATTATTTGTTTTCTTTTCCTTTCATTTTCTCTTCTTTTAATTTTTTTCTTTTCTTTTTTTTTTCTTTGAATGCAAACTCTATGAAACATTTCACATAAAAACATAAACCAGTGTTTCCAATGTTTGATTTTGTGACATTTCATCCTCATAATTAAAGTACATTTATGATAATAATAAAACAAAAGCTGTGCTTTAATTTGTTTGACAATCTCACGTTTTCGTCATCTCCCATTCTTGCAGCTCTCTTCAGTAAGCCTGAAATGTCGGTCAAGTGTAAAGAAGAAAGTGGCATCCCATCAGAATGTAACGTGACATGTCGCTCGCATAATGGGCTACCAGGAAAGCGGATGAAGTGGAATGTTCCTGCAAACATCAGCATGGAAACGTGGAAGATTCTCCTCAATGAGGAAAGTTCTTCCAGACCAGAGCTGGTTAGCATCTCCAGCACTGCAAATTTTAACTGCACTGTTGATGACGTGAAGGTATCCTGCTCCGTGGACCAGCTCACCTCAGAGAACGTCTCAGTGTGTAAGTCTGCAATTGAAACAGGACAGTGAGTTCTTTTCTCTACCCTGTCTTCCACTTTTAATCACTTGACAATTTTTAGGAAGTGAGTAACCAATAAAAATTCCTCTGTACATTTGTTAACTTTTTATGGAATATGTGTGGGAGGTTTTAGCATAATCTTACTGGAAAGATTTGGACTAGGATTTGGTTTGACTGTCTCAGCAGTCAAACCACCTGTGTACAGATTTATGTTGGCGAATACTAAATAGATCCGACACAGAATATTCCAGCTTTCAAAATAAAAACTAAAACCAGCAAATATTTCCCCACTAAATGTCTGGCACAAAAACAACTCTACCAAGACAAAACTCCTTATGTAAGAGTATGAAAAACAACAATCAGTCACTATGAGAATCAGCCTCATCCCATAGGAATAAATGAAGTGTACAAAATTTTCTTAAAAGAGCTAAAATATGTATTTAAAATGCTGGATAATCACGATAAATGCAATATACTTAAGTTTCAGATATAAATGGTAGCATTAATAGAAATACCATGGGATTGCATTTTGTCTTTTATTTCTATATGGGATTACACTTATTCTTTTATTGCAATATGTTGGTCAGCAGATATTGAGGCTTATATTGATTAACTGAGTATTATCTGTCATAATAATATCATGTTTTTCTGGATTGTGTGCACACATTCCTGTGCTGGTCAGCTCGACCGAATCAGATATAATGTGATTCCAAGTTCTGCTGCAAATTCTCTGAAATAGCTCATAATTAGGAAGTATGACTCATAAAACCGAAACTGTTACACATGTAATTAGTTATGCTAGCACGCAGAGCAGCAATATTTCAGAAGAACAGTTTGTTTGCAGCTTAATTTGAAATCTATATAACTGTGAGAAATCAGAATGTCAACCAGGTCTGACTGAATCTTTGTATGCAATTTTTCTGTCTGATCTCTGAAAGATATTTTATACATTTTATTAAAGTTTGGTTGAGTTTAAACTGCGGATTCGTTTTTTGATGTCTCAGATCACGGACTTGGGAGAAGGCATGCCTTCATCTTTAAAAACAGACATAAATGATTAGCTAGAATATCTATGTCAAAAACACATTCTCCCCTAAAGGATCTTATTCATACAAGCCTAGTTTAGGTCATGATTGGTTCTTGTTTTAGTTCAGTATTTACAGGTTTTTCAGAGAAGTGAATCTGCTGTTCAGTGTTGACAAAACCATTACTGAATATAAAAGAGTATCAGTAGAAATACACCACAGAGAACCCCAACAATTTACTCATCATTTATTTCCTAATTTCATTAGGGGGCATGCTCTCCTTTTGCCATAGAAGCTCCCTATACTTGGGTTTTGAAGCAGGACGTATTTTACATAAAAAACCCCCACACTTGGAATGTTTTTCTCTTTTTGTGGAACTGACTAATTGGCCCAAAAAAAAAAAAGAAAAAAAGTTCCAGACTTGCACTTAAAGATGGCTTTTCAGAACACATTTCAGACTCTAATATTTATTTGTTTGTTTTATTCTGAAGGTTCTTCTAAGGTCCCTCCCAACAAATTCAGTTTTCCCGTGATATGTGCAATTGTTGTTTGTCCGGTTTCGGTGCTTGGCCTGGTTTTGTATTTGTCTTTGAAGAACAGAACAACAGGTACTTACAAAGGTATTTCTCATGAAATCTTGAAAGTTTAACACATATTTGCACATACACCTCTTTGATCCACTATAATATCCAAAAAAGAAACTCATTGTTTGTTCTACTGTTTTTTTCCCCCTAGGATCAGTAGAACCAAACAATGTCGAGTGAGTATTGGTTTATTTGAATACATTTGGTCATATGTAACTATTGTACCAAAGTGGACATACTGATGACAGAAAGCTTATGACATTATCTGCAACATGACCTGACTACCAGCCAGGATGGGACTCACTGTATACTAATGTTTCTTTGTTTCCTTCCTTTTCTTTCTGTTGTATTTTCTACCATCCAGGGAGGTCGTAGTTCTAAATAATATAACAGAAGAGCCAATGGGATCATGAATACCTATAAGAACATTTGAACTGCAGCTCAAACGTCCTGGAATTTGGGACCTAAGCTATTTGTCAGTCAAACGCACATGTGACTTAAAGCCGGTGCACGAATGCCCACCGAGGCTTTGACTCACCAGGGAGTGACAGTATGCTCTCAGAGCAGAAGGAAGTATTTACATTTAACTGGTGAAATTGTGCGTCATCAAACAGAAGTGGTTAACTTTCCAAAGAAATGACATTTCCGACGGGGCGTGGTTCATTGTGTTCTCAGCATACAATGCGAAAGATCGTCGAATGGAAACCTCTACCAAAGACGAGAAGTAAAACCAAACCTCCTGAAGACTTCTTTATTGCACTGAGTTTTGCTGGAATGACTGCCGTGCATTCACATTTGCAGATCTGGTTTTGAATGTACTGATGTCTAACAACTCTCAAGGGAAGATTTTATACTATTATAAATCATTCAACAAAAAGAAAAAAAACAAAAAAAAAACAGTTTTTTTATTTATAAAAATGGAGTGCTTGTACCAGCAAGACTAGTAGCCTGAAGGAACTGTTCACGGCTTGATGTCAGTATTTCGTTTGCACAGTCATGTGCACTTTGACGTTATCGTACCAGTTCCAGTGAAGTGCAATATTTTTTCTTTTTAAATAAACTTTGACATTTTCTTGGCTTCCCGTTTTCATGTAAAGGAAAGTAACGATATATGTCTCACTATCGTGAGATGTTTAAGTTATTGTGTCTCTCTTTTTTACGATATACAATGTAATGTTTACTCTGTTGACATAGTTTAGGGAGAGGAGCTGTCTGGTTTTCCCCTGTGCTCTGAATTACCAGACAGCTTCAAAAAGCTGCTTTCATTTCCCTAAAATGTGCATCACAGTTCTCTGCAGGGACACTTCTGTTTTTTTTGTTTTTTTGTTTTTTTATATGTGAATTTTTTTTGTATTGACATTTGTAAGGAAACAAATAAACTATGTATTTAAGTTTTAATAGTGCTGGGGAAACAAATGTACTTTGTCTGCATATGTCTATTTAAATCATTTTGAATTTTGAGAGAAAATTTGTGCACACCGTTCTGACACTAAAGAGGTTACTGTGGTGCAACAATTAAAAAAAAATCTGTGATTTTATGTAACCAAACTAGACAATTTAGTGCATAACTGTGAAGCATAATGAACATATTACATCGTTAAAAAGCAAATAAAAATGTGAAATGTGCAGTGTGCAAGTATTATATAGTCAACCTTTCAGTGAACCAACAGCATCATGACCAAGGAACGCAGCAGATGGGCTTGGGGAAAAAGCTGCAGAGCAGTTTTATAGTAAGTTGAGTCATTAAACAATTTACACATTTAATTGTCTTCTGCTCAATCTATCATATAAAATAAAGCCATGGCCACAAATTTGCCATGACATTATTGTCTGCCCAATCTGACTGGCTGGACAAGGAGAGCAACAGTCAGAGAAGCAGGCAAATGATCTGTGCTGACCTTGGAAGAGCTGCAGAGATTTACTGCTCAGCTGGATATGTAAACAGGACAAGCAATTAAAATTGTTAAGGAGGAAAAAGTGGCAAACTTATTGAAAGTGGCACATAATCTACTAATTTTCCCTTTATGGAAGATTGACTAAAGAGAAACCATTTTTGAAAAATCACAGACACACACACACTCACAAGAAATTCTGCATAAAATTGTGCCTTCTTCCACAGCAAACATGCAGAAGAAGGTGCTCTGATCAGATGACATCAAAGTTAAGCTCATGGTCTGGATGAAAACTGCTATGGACAGGCGAAACCAAACACTGAAAACTTCCCTAAAACGCCTACTCTGAAACAGCATAATGCTTTCATCTGTCAGGGAAAGGGAAACGAGACAGAGATAGATGGAGCTAAAGGCAGGACAATGCAAAAAAAAAAAAGGCAGCTCTGCAATATTTTTTAGCTTTGTCTAAAAAAAACAGGCTGCAGACGACTTGAGGAATCTCGATTATTTAAGAACAGAAATGCAGTCAGATGTCAAACACAAGCGGGGTTAATCTTCTCTCATGCACTTCAAATGCATAAATAAAGAAAACTATTTGGTGTCATCTGACTTAGAAGGGTGAGCCATCATGAGCTGCAATGACACACAATAGCCACTAGATGTAGCAAAAGAGCTTCAGAAAACCCATTGAACTTTTCTTTAGCAGAAGGTTGTAATATTTTACAAAGGTAGTGCATAAAATACCTTTGCAGTTGTGTCCCCCTTTGGATTAGAAACAAAACTGACAGTAATCTTTAGTGGGTTGAAACTACAAACTCAAAGTTTATCATCACTACACCAAGACTTCTGCATAGTGTTTGGTAATAATGTCCCAGAGTTATGGTAGGAAAGAAAGAAAAGCATATGAGTGCAAGGAAGAGACTGGAGAAGCAGAAACAAGAAGTTAAGGATAGTCATCATATCAATGACCTTTTTTCTTTTCTCATCCTCCTGTTTGAATCATATGTTCTTGCACATGTTGCTTCTTTGGAACTGAGCTACGTGTTTGAATTTCTCTCATTAGCCATTGTGACAGGCTGTCAGTCCATGTCTCTGTCCCGTGTTTACATTTGGGCAGCAGAGCAGTACCAGGTTGGTTGCACTTCAGGAATTTAACCCCAGGGTCCCTGCCCTCCTCCTCCTTATTTTTCACTCCCACTGCCCCTTATCTTTCCCATCCTTTCCTTTGCATAGACTCACCCGTTCCCTTCTGAATATCCTCCTGCTTCATCACAAGTCACGTTTAAGCTTTCCGTCAATTATCTTTCCCTCCCCCGCATCTGCTCCTATATTTTTCCCGTTTCCACCCTTTCTCTTTTCTTTTCTCCAATTCTCCACCCCCTCCAGGCCTTTAGCTATTCCCCTTTTTATATTCAGAGTGTATTGTCCAAGCTGTCTAACACACTCTCCCCCCCCATCAACTCCCGTCACCATACCCTCACCTCCTTGCGTCCTCCCTCCTCTCTCATTCCTCTGCTGTCTAACCCAAACAAACCAGGGAGGACCTTCCTTTGCGGTGACTGCAGGAGAAACACACCACATGTCAGAGTTGGTTTAAATATAAACATTAGTCAATTTGAGGAACTGAAAAAGGAAATGAGCCACTTTAAGTTCAATGTGACATAGAGCTATTGTGAGGAAGTCTAAACTGCTAATCTCCAAAGTGTTTAACCACACTTTGGGGCTACAGGAGAAAGAAGGACAAGAACAAAAACAAAAAAATCCCTTTTTCATTCATTAAAACACACACACTCATTACACCATGTAATTAACTTGAAGATGCAGACCTCACGTGCTTTATAAGCAGTCAAACTGTAGTCAGAATTGCAATAATTAGCATCCATCCTGGCAGACTTTAGTGTTTTCCAGTGACGTAGCAGGGTGTATAATCTCCTGCTTCGTCGAGAGAATGTTTCCAGTCAGAACAGGAGTCCTGTTGGTACCTCTCAGCAAGACGTTTGTGATCTTTGCCACACTGTTCGGTGTGGCATTTATAATCAGATTACACTAGTTATGAAAGTCAACTAGATTAGTTTTAGCGCAGGGAGCTGGAGCACAAAGCATCAATTCACAGTTGGAGCTGATCCGCTTGAAGACCACTGGGCTCTAATATTTGCTAAGCTACACAATGAATGCGCGTAAAGTTTAACCAAGTACAAGAACAAGGTCAGCCCACTGACAGGACTAAGAGTTGTCATTTTAATTCACACTTTTCTTATTTATTCCTAAACATCGCAAAAAAAAAAAATGTTTCGCCTTTCAAACTGTGACAAATACCTAATAATAAGATTAAGGTTTTATACCTAACAAAATAGCAGTGGGAAGAACATCTATAACTTTAGGTCAAGTTATAGGTGTCAGCAGTCGTCTCATAACACATAAACAACCTATTGCATGTACCGTATGTCTCAACATGACAGGAGATTCTGTTCTACTCTAGATATCTGAACTGTGCTAGAACATGCAGTCCCTTTGTTTAGATAACAGCAGATGTCTTTTTTGCAAATGCTGTTTTAAGGAAACAGAATGAAGCTGATGGAGCGGAGACAGAGAGGGACCGGGCAGGTCAGCAGGGCTCAGCTCTGCTGCTTCTGCAGCTGAATGATTACGTTGTTGCTGTCACTGCTGAAACCCTCTGCCTGACCCCCAGAGACAGGAGAGGTGACCTGGAAGCATTTATCACCTCGCTGCTTTCTGACCCCTGGCCTCCCACACAAGATAGGGAAAAATAGCAGAAAAATGTTGGAGGGGGGGAAACGGAGGAGATAAAGAAAGATTTATGCTTGGGAGTTAACAGTGCATCAAGTATGGAGATATTTTCCAAATCAGATTCCTAAAATTCATTTACTTTTCATGGGAAGAATTTACCATTTCTGTGCAGAAGGTCAGTTTGGGTTTTGAAGCAGCTAAAATCCTGCGTTGGCTTTGTGACCAGACACCCAAACATGGTCAAACAATGAAAAGGCTGCTGATGTAAATGTGTGGTCTTGGCTTTCCTGACCCACTAGCCATTAGCAGAGGCCTGAAAGAACGTGAACCATTTCGCAAGAGTGAGGGAGAGGGATGTTACTTGGCTCAGAGCCCATTTAAACTATTAACACCTCCCTGTCATAGAGATACACCAAAGATGCCAGTGGTCAGGGTCCTTTAAACCTGGCTGTGACCCAGTATGTAAAGCTGGGTGTGCATGTGTAGATGAGCGAAATGTGAGCAGACACGGACAAGAATCTCATCTCCTTTGAATATTTTTAGAACTGCTCAAGATTTGACCTTTCAGTTTGCACACATTCAAGGGGACCTGTGCTCTGAACATCGTCTTTGCTGCCTGAAAAGCTCAGACAGGTGATCATAGCTGACTGTCCCAGGGGTGGATTGAATGAGGGGGAGACGGAGCGGGAAACAGAGATCGGAATGACGGATTGCTGCGTGAGATACCCAGCTGGCCGCTGATACTTGGCCGCCTCAAGTTTCTTCAAAAGCTGAACATCAAAGACATTCAGATGTATTTGCAACACATGTTGAGGAGGACCAAAGGTCGCTTCATACGTCGACCTGTAACCACGTTTACAGTTTGCCGCAACATTTTATTTCTTGTTTGCTGCAGAGTGTCGGGCAGAGGTTTTTAACCAAACTTCTATTTCTCATTCCACATTTCTTGCAATATTGCAGCGCGGTCTTTGGCAACAATCTGTCAGATTTCCAGAAGAACTTCAAAGGATTTTACTTGGGCCTTGGCTGCTTTCTCAACTACTTCCTCTTCAGTTCATGGACCTGAATTTATCAGTGTGTTGTGCAGATTGTGCAGGAGTCTCAGGTCGAAACAAACCGCAAATATTAAATATTTGAAATGCCTGATATTCTCCCCATGAAATGCACAACCTTTCAACTTGATTATATTTTGAATTGCAAGAAGATGCTCCTTGGCAACAAGATAAACATTTGAATTGGTCTAATATGATATGGCAGCAGGTAAATGCCATTACTGATCGCTTTACAAAGAACAGTGAACAAAATTTGTTTAATAAAACACTTTTACTTTGTAAATAATGAATGGTCAATAACTCTGTGTTGTGAATTTTTGCAGCATTTTTCTTATCACACTCTTAGGTTAATTTGTTTCTCTAAATTCAATAGACTGGCGGTCTGTCCAGGTTGTACGCCGCCTGTCGCCGTTGGAGATAAGCAACGATAGTTAGTGAATGGATGGCTACTTTAATTACCTACAGTTGAAAGAAATAAAGATCACACATCATTTGATGTTTGCAGATGCCTTTATGTCTTTTAATTATGGTTTTCCAATTACAGTTAATCAAAACGCAGCATTTAAAGTTAGAATTTTACACCAACATTAATGAACAAATATTTCTAAAGCATAAATGTGGATCTAATGAAAAGCTTCTAGGAAGTCTTCTAGGAACACATTTCCTATTTTATTAAATATAACTGTGTTATGGATTCTGGCCAAGTGACATATTCGTCCAGGTGATAGTGTTCATGTACTTATTGTTAAGGTTTTTTGTTTTTTTTATGATGTAGTAGCCTCCTCTGTCTGCTTGTACCCCTCCTCCAATCTTTCCTAACACTGACAGATATAGTACTCACTGCCACTGGGAATAAGTCTTTTCAAATCACTCGCTTTCACTGCAAAAATTATAAATGCTCAAAAACAAATGAATGTAATAAGTTAACATTTTTAAAGATTGTTGTTTTCTTCTGTCACAAGTCAGTGAATGAAAGTATCAAAATATGTGAAGAGATATTCACAGAGCACTTTCAGGATGTATCTGACACCACAAGTCCCTACAGCAAGTTCCACTTAAGTTTCTCTCAACTGTGCAGACATGCAGAGAGATTTGAAAAGTCAGGGTGAACAGATACATGAGAATTTTGTTCTTGCATGTTAGATATACCATTGGCTTCTGTTAACTTTCATGAGTCTTGCACATAAGACTGTGTGTAAAAGATGGTGAGGCTGTGTGTGTGTGTATATATATATATTTTTGCATGTATATAATAAGAGACACCTGAGACAGTCAGAAGGTCATTCCTGCAGACTGGTCACATAGCTTTGATCATTTTCTCGTCGCCTCAGAAATAGACCTGAGAGGACAGGGTTGGCATAAATACTCTCTCTCCATGTATGCGTGTGTATGTTTTGCATGTGTGCGTGTGTTAGTGTGTGTGCGTGCTTGTCCAAACCAAGGGAGAGTGCTATCCCAACAGGGGATCTGCACTTGTTTGTACTGCACAAGCCTATGTTTGCATGACTAAACTAATGCATTTGCTCACATGCCTTTGATTGCCAATGCTTTTATTGAGTATGTGCGTGTGTTTTTATGGTTACCGCAAATGCAACAGGAGGCAGTGTATTTGCACTAATGTGAGGGTAAAAGCGGGGTGAGTGATTTTAATTCCCATGTGGTGAAAACAATGAATTCATGCATGAGAGCTGGACAAGATTACCAGATAAAAGTAATACGTCAAAATCCGGTTGCCTGCCATCGGATTTTTGATAGTGTACAATTCAGATGCTCTGAAGTAACTCCTGGTAGAGTCATAATGAGGGACAAAGTTAAATATAACGGAGCCGCTGATCAGTTTTCCTCCGTCTGACCATGACATTTTAATAGGGTGTGTCATTTCTGCAGTTTAACGAGTTTGTTTGGAGAACAGGTTTACAAGGAGAAGCAGTAGACGTCATGGACGGAAAAAAATCTGCTCCGTTTGGATGGTAGGAAGCACCTAAACAAATGATTGCATGTAGGAATTTATTTATACAGGACTCCTATAATGCAACAGGGAGAGAGAGGGCCCGTAAAATACACTTGCAGATGAACTATTAAAAATAAAAAAAATAAACCAAGACACATTCTGATGATAAAAACAACCAATCAACAAGCAAACTGCAACATAAACTAAAGACCTGAACTTTTTTTTTTGTCATTCTTTGAAACCATGAAAAAAAAACAAATTTACTGAAAATACATGTCTTTCTTTACTTCTATGGATAAAACTTTTATTAGCTACACTGCATTAAGACAATTTGTGCAAAAACGAGAGACATTTTTGCACAATAGAGCTATGTTTGACATCTTTTTTGTTTGACATCTTTTTTGTTTGACATCTTTTTTGGCTAAGATTGTTAAAAAGCAGAAGGATCTGTGGCATCAGTCGTGCATCATCAAACTAAAAATGGCTACAACATAAAAGCATAGGTAGTTGTTCAAGTGTCTGTGTTACTATAACTAAAGATTGTAAAGGTAGAAATTAAAACTGAGAGGTCATGAAATCATGGATGATATGAAGTGTAGCAGATACAGTCATGTTTTAATTGCCATGTGCCAGAAATTTTAAATTGATCCAATATGAACCAGTTTGGTGCATAAAATCTTTCTTGTACAATCAACCATTTGGACCGGAAATTTGCACTGATGAGGGGTAAGAATTTCTTGAGTCATTTGTCACAATTGAACTTATCATAAAATTATGAAACTTGCTGCAACTGCCTGCAGTCTGATATGCAGGCTGGTTATTTTTAATTAGAATAATTGAATGAGAATATTATTAAAATAATGAAGTAGATTTCATTTTAATTATGTTTTACTTGTTTATTTGATTTCAGTTTTCATTACCTGTTTTTTAAATTGACTTTTGCTCTTTAGGGATTTTTCATGTAATCGCATTTCTATTTTCTGTTGAATACTCCAAGTCAGCAAGTGTAAATGAATGGTGGTGCAAAACAAATAAATATGCCACGCTGAAGTGCTAAAGCAAACAACTAGCAGGTGTGAAAGCAGATGAGCTCCAAGACAATGTGAAAAAGTTCTCCCGTAAGACTTTTCATGAGATGTATGTTCACTCTCTGAGGCTTGCTTTGGGCAAGCTATTAACTGCACATGGTTTTCATAATAGCTAACCTTTACTTGATGAGGAATAGGGTCTGCTTTGTAACCTTACTCGGAAAAATCAGTGCGTGTTTGAAAAAATGCCCAGAAATAAAAGTGAATTTCTGTCTGAAACTCTGCACAGAGACCATGTTTGGTTTGTCGAAAGGCCCACAGGCGCTATCAATCCAATATGATGATCTTGCAGCATCTTTTTTATTTCAGAGTCGAGCAGAGGGGGAGCATCAGGACTTCATGGGATGCACTTTTGGCCAGCCTTCCCAACAGTTCCAGTGAGACAAATGTCTGGAAGCAGACGAGACATTGTTAAAGCATCTCACAATGAGAAGTGGTCAGGCTCACCTTCCTGTTTCACAATCCAGAGGAAAATAGATGAGAAATGTACATGCACAGAGAAAAATACGCCCAAACATGAAGGCATTGATTCTGAGGCCGGAGGAAAAACAAACACTGAATGCACACTGACGTTCACAAGGGACTGGGTGTATATCGAAAGCACATTGCATGCAAAGGGATGGGGGGGAATCAGAAGCCCCGAGGAAGAGGAGGAAGATTGTGAGAGAATTTTTAACGATGGACCAGGGAGTATTGATGATCTTTGTCTACTTATAAACAGAATTTTTTATTGTTCCCGTGAGATATTTCCTCCGACGTTGGTGAACAGGAGAAGCAGCGTATAAAACAAAGAGAAATTCATGAGTGCAGGTGTGTAAACACCAGCAGTGCATTGTGCTGCAACAGGAACTTACATGGAGTCAATCATTGATACACAGAATACATAATTGTGTAACAACTGGATCTTCAGAGCTTCAAGCTGTCTTTAAGTTTCCTGCTTTCTCCTTAACAAAGCCTACATGTGTCTGTGTCGGACCACAAAGTTATAGTCGGACATAAAGGCTGGCAGCAATTGCAGCAAACCACTGTTGTTTTTCCATTCTGACAGTTTGTCTTTTGGTGGCAACGCAGCTCATACGTTGGGTTCAAAATATTAACAATTTGCTCAAAAAAATCTCATAAAAACTTTATTATCAAGCTGACCAAAGCGGGGACACATTTGCATCCTGCACACAATTTTTAGTAATACTCATTGAGGAACAGGAAAAATAAAAAATAATGTTTTTTTCAGACTTTGCATCTACTGAAACATTTCTAACATTTTCTATCAACCGCTGAAGTCTATAAAAACTCTCAAAGTCTCTGGCAAAATGTAAACAAACAAATAATAGATCCTCAGAAGTCTGTCTGACTTGATAATTCAGTTAAAATAATTTACATCCTGTCAGTTCACAAACAGTGTCATCTCATGATGTTTTATAAGACACAATGAATTAATATGCAATTACTTAAAAAATATATATATATAATTCAATTATTATAATTCATCCCATCACAGTAAAATCATATCATAGATTGAGATCCATTTAAATGCAGTGAAGTTCAGTTTATTATACAACACCAATTGTTTTGCACATGCATGGTTTAACAGTCACAGCAATCTACTAATATTTGATTGAATGTTATATTAAATGAATGCCATATATTCACAGTGTGCATGCAAATAAAATATCAAACCAATGTTTCTAACTGCACCCGATGCAGCCACTAAAATTATAAATAATGTTTTTATAATTATAATTATAATTATAAATAATTTTAAATAATTTTAGTGGCTGAGATGTTGGAGATCACAGAAAATTTAGAGTCAGGCAACCGAAAGCAAAAAATCTGGAGCATGAATCCAAATTATAAAAACTGCTCAGTTCATAATGATCGGTCTGTTTTTTCAGGCTGTGCAAGTCATTTGTGCTGCACAGTAGATTAAACAAGAGTGATGACACTGTCAGCATAATTCCTATAAACAGACATTGCAATGAGACACAAAATTTGTCAGAATCTCCTTTCAGCCTACAAATCCCTTATATTTCATGCTTCTTTCCTGCACTGTCCCCAAAAATGGTCATAATTTTTACACGTGAGAGAAAGCTGGAGAAAGGAGAAACTACTAACCGCATACCTTTCCACAACGTCAACTGAATAGTATTGAGGCCAACAAGAGAGCGCTCCCTCCAGCTTAATATTCTCACTTGCCATCTGAATAGATTAACCCTCGCAGTTTGTGTTTTTTCCCCATGTTTGCAGGTATTCAACAGTCCCAGTTCTTGAATTTCTCTCTCTCCTGAATGCACTGTAAGTTGCAGGCTCCCAAACATCCACGTGACACACACACACACAAACACACACCCCCCCACACACACACACACACATGCATACAGACACCCCTCTGTGAGCTTTCAGCAGAGATGTTTTGACGTTTGGATATTGACAAGCATTAAATATACATCAAAGAGACAAACCAACAAGAAGCCTTGCGAGAGGAGAAAGGATGAATAAATGGCCGACTGTGGCTGAAACGTGAACAATACTTATTTTCTTTGGCCAAATGACAGCAAGCCTTGGTAATTTTACACAAAGATGCCAATGAATAGAGAATAATCTTGAACCAATTAGTTGCTTGTTTGTCTTTCTAAAAATAAGATTAATTTCTAACTGATGGGGATGGCATGCATTGAGAAGGTTGTTTTGCACTTTACCCCCAAAGCCTTTCTTACCCAGATGCCACATAAATCATTGAAGTGAGCAATGTGATGGTTGGCCTGGAAAAATCTCCTCGAGCTCCAGCAACAGCCAAGATACATTTTTACATGTTCAAAAGCATCAAATAATGCGGCCAAATGATACTCCTATGAACAAAGCGTCTGCTTAGAATTTGTATTTAAAACTAAAATGCTCACTCTGCCTGAATGTATCGCACGGCTTTGAGCCTTTGCTAAACATCTGAACACATGCAGCAATATATCAAAATTTAATTTCCAATAATCAAAAAAAGGGGTTTTCACTAGTTATCTAAATGCCTCTGTGAGGTTTATGCGGGTTACCACACATTTTCACAGTTTATTTAATAAAGCCCAAACCTCCCCGAATCAGAATAATTATCAGTTCTCCATGTTGATGTTGGCATTGGTTCTTAATAGGGAATGAATTGACTTGGAAATAGACCCGACTCGCCACTCTGTCTGCCCTCCCTCCACGTCTACCCAAACTTCCCTCCTCCCACAAGCCTCCTACAATTACCCCTCCTCCCCCAACTCCTCCTCTCACGCAGCTCCTTTGCCCTCTTGTATCCGGCCATTTAGCGTGACAATCCATTATTTTGACGGCTCCCAGAGAAAGAACCAGACAGAAAAATGGGCTATACTTTGACTTTCAGACGTGGGCCCCATTTTGGAGTTGTTTTCTTTTTTTTTTTAGATTTTTCTCTCATTCTCTTTGTTGTTTTTTGTGTCCACATTGTCATGTATTTACTTATTTTTTTTATTTTCTCAGTTCTTAGCTCACTTTATTTGACTATAAAGAGTCCTGCTGTCCACACTTATTTCTCCGCACCATTTCTGCCCCCTCCTTCTAAACCTCAAATGTCTTTTTCTTTCGTCCCCCTTCTTCCAGTCCCTTTCCTCGTACCCCTTCAGCCACTCTGAACCCTCCCACCCTTGCTGGAGCACCATCTCTTTTTGGCTCTGCATTGCTTTGTTGCTGGCAGCCTTTTTGGAAACCTGATAAGGCCTATAGAAAGAAAGGACCAAGGGTTTAAAATGTCTCAAGTAGCCCTTCCCCAAAACACTCACCCCCTCTCTTATATATCAACCCCATAACCATCCCGCCAAAACACATATATACACACATTACCCTAACTGTTGAGCACTTTGACACCCTAAACACCCTCTAACTCTCGCCTCCTACTGACCCAGACAACACTGCTTCGCATTTTCCCCTGATGCAAGTTGATCTCACAGTTCATGCATCTTTATGTACTGAAACACTGCTCCGACAATGACAAAATTACTCCATTCCTTAGTTATGGTTTCTTTAAAGTTGGATGTGTTTCAGGCATATTTCACCAAAGCTTTCTGCATTTGGAAATATACTTGACCCGCCACTTTGTCTGCCCTCCCTCCACGTCTATCCAAACTTCATTTACTGTCATTCTAAATTTGAATGAGAAAACATGGACGGTCATGACTTTAAACTTGACTTTGAATGATTCTTTTCATTTTTAAACTCATAGCAAATTATTTAGTGATTATATATATATATATTTTGTTAAATGATGAAATAAAATTGTTAAAAGAAAAAAAGTATTTACAATAATGACACTGGGAGCATTAATCGTTGATCTTTTTTCCTTTTCTTTTCTTTTACTTTGTAATAAAAAAAATGCATTATGGTGTGAAACTGTACAAAAACAGCAGAGCACATCTCAGATAAACCAGTCCTGTACAGTTCAACACATGGCTGTTGTCCTTCAATGAATTTACGAAGAGTTAAGGAATCTTAACATCTCAATGAAACACATTAAAGCTGATCGTGATTTCAGCTGAACATTTCTAAAGCGGTGTGTTGCGCTGCTTCTCATATTGACGTGGAGCATTACAATTTTGCGGTACGAACTTCATTAAAGGTTTCTGTGCAGCTGTTGGATGATTGGTGAGACTGATGTGCATGAAACGGATCTGCAAAGTTCATATAACTGAGAGGAAAAGCCAACTCAAATAGTACCGGAATTTTTGAAATTACATATAATGAGCGAGATGGGAGTGCAAATGGGGACGGAGAGTATTTGCAATAGCTTCATGACTCAAGAAAAATGCATGCAAAGGAAAAATGACCCGTTCCGTGCTTTAAACTGCTCTCACACGGCATAGAAAGACCCTTGAGGCACCCCTCAAACTACTACACCATTTTCCCGTTGACTCTGTAAAATTTGTGTCAGGGCCTCAGAAGTGTGGCCAAGGCAAACACCTGGCAGCGCACAGTGATTTGCTACATTTCACCTTCTAGCACAGAAATATGCACAGGGGGAGTTCATATGCTCAGACATAAACTCATAATACAGTACTGTCTCAGTTTCAGCCAGTGTGCACACATTAACACACACAGCAGATGCTGGTAAACGCAGAAACAGACACTCACTCACACACACACACACATGCCGGCTCACAGGCGAAACGTGGGCTCCAGTCCTCCGTCTCTTTCTCTGCGTCTCTCCCTGGTGGTGTGTCATGTTTCGAGGCATAATAGGTGTCACAGTGAGACCCCTTTGGTCTCAGCGCTCTGGGGGACTCCAGTGACACACACACACAAAAATACATGAATGCACACATGGAACAATGTGAGGACAAGCAGTTCATTCTCTGAATCATGGGAACTCTCTTGCTACTCTCGTCTTTCTCTACCTTGACCGGTTTATGTCTTTTCCCTTTGCATTTTTTTTTTTTCAAACTTTCCTGTTTGTTTTCTTTTTCATCTGTGATCCACTGCTCCCTGGAGTTTTCTTACAAGTGGCTAACTACTGAAGTCTCCTCTGCCTTTTCACTTTTTGTTTTCCTGCTTCTTTCATGATTAAATCCAGATGCCTGATTCAATACAGGCCTTATTAGGTCATGACGGCATGCAGCACTAATAAAAGTTAACAAATAATAAACTATTTGCTCAGATCTGGCCGTCCAACAGGAGTTGGATATGGCAAGAAACTAAAGGAGTCACACCGTTAGACAAATGTTCCTTTTTTTTTGCCGGTAAAGCATAAATTTAAATAAAAAAAACATCAAACTGCTGTGAAAATCAATCAATTTTCTGCATCAGATTCAAAGCACTTTTACTTTTTTTTATCTTTGTGAGTAGAAATCTCACATCTCTTCACATATTTACTGGGTTTCTTTCCCTTTGTGGAGATAGGTGCACCAATTAGGGGCTAAAAAGTCTTTAACATGAAAGCTAACAGAGTAGAAGTTAGAATCTCATTAATACTAACAATATTACATCATATAAAACAATCTGAGTTGTAAATAGTTTATCCTGAAATGCTACCCTTGGTGCTATGAACTTCTTATCAGTGTGTTGGTGGTCTTCTTGCAAATGATCCTATAATTAGGTAAATATCAGGTTTCAGAAATGGGGTGGGGTTGTGACAGCTTGACTGACACGCCTGGAGGTCTATTGTTTGGATTGACATTTTGGAGCAGCAGGTCAGGAAACTCCTTCACCTGTGAACTCGAGATTTAGATTAAAATGCATATGTGGAACAAAAACAACATGCCAAAGCATTTTTATTACTATTTTTTTTTTCTCCTTGTTTTCATATGAAGTCTTTTATAAAGTAGAAAGGAGATGAAAGATGGTTTATTGTGTGTCTGATGAACCATTTCTTTGTTGCTTTGGTCATAAATTCAAAATCGTTATCCTGCTTATTGATTATGATTATTATTTTAGATATCTTAAAAAGTATCACAACAATATAACAGCATCGTAGATCCGCTGATACAGTGTGAATTTCAGCATCTTTTCCATTATATTAACCTTTTCCAAGGTTTCAAACCCAAATTAAGTGTTTGATGCCAAAAAAAAAAAAAATTCAAGTTTTAATTTCAGTAGCATTTAGCAAAAATTACAGATTTGCTTTTGTGATGGTGAAAGAGCAAAGACATTTACTGTCCTAGGAAACGGTTGGCATGTAGAAAGCATAATACTTTTTATTTATTGTATATTTATAGAAAGATGGAAATTTTTTCAAGCATTAGTAGTGAAAAGTTGCTGCTGGAAAAATGTTTTAAACTTATGGAGAAGATAAGCATAGTGTCTTGAAAACCTAAGTGCGTTTGCCAATGTTATTGCCTGATCACTTACATTTTAATGCCTCCATGATGCCTGATTGGTAGAATTTCTTTACTTTTTCCCCTTGAAAGAAGTCTAACTTTATTTACTCAAAAAATGTTGGTTTTCTTTTAAGCCTTTTTAATATCAAATCATTTTTTTCTTCTGCATCCTCTAGAACGACATATATAAGATAAACTGTGATGACGTTTGCATGTACTATACTTCATGGATTATGGTTCACATTCCCCCCTCTTTCCTCTCTAATGTGGCAGCATGACAGGCTCAGAGACATCTCCTCTCTCGCTGCAGGTAAAGAGCAGGAGAGATGAGGACTGAATTGAAAAGAAGAGGGAGAGTGAACTACACCCTGCAGGTAAAGTGTGAAAGGCCACTTTTCTCCTCCACACAGGGAATCACATCATGCATGTGAGACGAGCTTTAAGCTTTGCACTGCTCTGTTCATCTCTGTAGACGTAAATAATCTCTTGTTTTATCCAGGTGAGATTAAGCTCTCAGGAGATTACAGAATGGATTTATGACCGGCTTTTTGAAAACTTCCCACCTCACTTTCACAGTTGCTATAATTTTTTATCAATAGATGAATGAAGAGTCACCCCAATACAAGTCATGTGGTCCAATAATTCAATTATTCCAATTATTTTGTAATCATTAGTCTTTGCACATAAATGTAGATGTTTGATTAGATATGCTCACTGTGATCTCTGTTAAGAAAACAAAGCAAAGATTTTGGAGTGGTCTTATTGACATTTGATATAAACCTGATTAAAACGGTTTAGATGGGTGAGACGCAATACCAATGAAATAGAGTGTATTTCACTGTCAGTACAGCTATTTGACATTAAAGCAAATGCATTACATTGGTTTTAATCATTTCAATGTGGCATTGAATTTGGATTCTTTATCAGACTATGTCTAAATGCTAATTTAGTTCGAAACCAAAATAAATCCGAATGGGGAAGCTCTCATGAGGAAGTGAATACATTTTAAGATTTATTATCAATTTATAGAGCAGAAGTTAGTTGGTTTAGACCTATGAAGGCTTGGGGTGATGTTTGACATTAGGTCATTTTTGGTTATTTTTGCTTAGATTTTATTTTTTTCACTTACAGAACCATTCATGATTCTTTTCTCGTGTAATTGTAAAAGTGCCAACTCAGTGTTTTTCTGTGTCTTGGTGGAAGTTGAGATGCCTTCCCCCTCCTTCATGTCAACGCTTCAATCATCCTCTCTCACAGTTTCCCTTCACACAGGACAGGGACCTGCTAACCTGAAGGATGACCCTTCGACTGACCACCTCCCCCAAATGTAAGTCACGTTGCCATGGTGAGGCTTGAGGATTAGTTGCTCAGGAAACAGCAGCGTCTCTTATCCCTTTGCTTTTGTTTTCCTTTAACCCAAACAGAACTTTGTAGTTACAAAACTCTTGAGTTGTTGAGAACAGGGTTTGTTTGCAGAAGTGTGTGAGATGGTGACTAGGGGAGAGATAAGGGAGTATGAAGTGCTAACCTACGCGACCCCTGGATTCCTGTAGTCTCACTCCCAGCCTAATCACTCCCAGCAGAAATAATCGGAGCACTAATATGCCCTGCACGCACCCATACTGAGGCACACATTGATCTCAAGAGAGCTGTTTCAGCTCTGTGATTTATTATGCAGCTTATCATATACTCCCACATTCATCGCATTCATGCTTCCTATGGCTTACTTGATGTATCCACACTGATTTAAACGCTCATGACCCTGCATATTTGGGAGTACTGCTATTAAATCCAAAATATAAGCCAGAAACACACTGAAAAACAAGATGCTGCAAACTAAGATTACCAAACTAAGCTCAAAAGCCCTTCTGATAGTCGTCTTATGTGTGCGAGTATCGACATAATCTTCAATCATCTTGTTTCAGTGGCAGAAATTAGAATAGAGGCAGATAAATTTGAGCAAAAATAAGATACAATAAAGTTGATGCGTGAATAAGAATACTCATTTATTGTGTGGCTTCGTGAAAACCGTCCAGCACACATCTGCACATGTTGAAGTCTCACAGTGTTTATCCAAACTTCTGAATGTTTTATGATAGTTGACACCATTACAAGATTTGTGTGTCAAGCAGGCATAAATCATCGTCGACTAAGCACCCGCAGGACGAGGAACCGACATTCACAACAGCAACAGAATGTGATTAACAACAGAACAAATGGAACCGGGCCGTGTCTGGACCGCAGTGGGAACATGTGGTTTGTGGCAGAGGAAAGGAAAGATAAACACAAAATTTCTCTGTCACATTTTCTCTCACCTTTTAGCTGGAAAACAAAAATATGCAACAAATAGAAACGTTTAATATGTCAGAAACCGTGGAAAAAAGCTTGAAGGACTTGAGTAATGTAAAAGAGAACAAAAAAAAGAATTGTCATTCGATAAAGAAGAAATAAATAAGATTCAAAATATAATAATATATCAGGATAACATAAAGCAAATACTTGACAGATATTCAAAGCCATTTTAGAGATGCTTGACCATCCAAAAGCTAAAGTTTATTGTTATGTATGGTTTAATAATTACTATAATGATGAATGTGTAAATAATCATTTTGCAGTCGTAATAAATGAAAGTAAACAGCAAATGGCTTACAAGCTGTTAAATAAATTAAGATGTTTTGTACAGTTAATGATCCTGAAACATCTGTTCTTTCTATCTATCTATCTATCTATCTATCTATCTATCTATCTATCTATCTATCTATCTATCTATCTATCTATCTATCTATCTATCTATCTATCTATCTATCTATCTATCTATCTATCTATCTATCTATCTATCTATCTATCTATCTATCTATCTATCTATCTATCTATCTATCTATCTATCTATCTATCTATCTATCTATCCCTTGCTATAGTCTGTTATAGTCCATATTTATTTCCCTATATCTTGTTTATATATCTCCCTGGTTTATTCTGTGACACGTTTAGTGTATACTGTATGTGTGCAGTGACTTGTAGGGAAATTTCTCTGCTGGACACCTTTTTTTTTCTTTTTTTTAAATCAAATACATGACATGTCAGCTTAACAAAAGGCCTGACAAAGCCAGGCAGAGCTTGATGTCCCTCTTTGTGTACGTTCTGATCCAGCCCTGGTAATAGAGTGCCAGAGCTTACTGGATTAACATGATAAAGAGCTGCTGTGATCCTCAAAGACAGATGAGATAGTAGAGTAGTAATCCTCACGCAGCTCACATTAACTCACCCATGTTCCTGGAGAGATGTCATGTACAGATTGGTAGGAAAAAAAGTTGTGCCCTGAATCCCTACAGTGAAGAAACCTGTCGTTCCACTAAGAATGTAGTAGATCTGAATTTAGCGTGAAAACAGTCGTGGCCCTACAATAGTTTTTCATCCTGTGATGAAGTCTTGGTGGTCAGATAGGCATCTGCATTTAAACTTGTCAAATTGAATTTTCAAAGTTTTTTGGTACTTTGAATTATTATTACTATTATGTTTTGCTGCTTTCCTGCTCACACCATCACAAATCTACCTAATCTTCACATGCATTACGTAGTTGAATAAAACAACAGAAAAAAAAATGCTGCTATATTTAATAAACTGTTCACAATTAAACCACTGTCATATATTTTCTCTTTACATCTTAATTGATCATATCATTAACCATGTTGGTGAATTTATTTGGATATAAAAATACTTTGATTTTTGTTGTTCGCAGCTCATTGTGCACATTGACTCACTTTGAGAGAGAGAGAAAGCAGATTTTAGCTCCTTTTCTATTATTTTTCTAAATCCTTGCTGAATCTATGCATCTATTGTATCTTTGGCTGAATATTAAATATACTTTATACAGTAATGGAAAGGTTTTTTTTTTCAGACAGATGACATAACATTTATGGACAGATTTAAGACGAAGAGACGCAAATGAATGTAACGGCAGGGAGTCAAGCAGAGGTCTGTTTTTGTTGGATTCCAACTGGAAGGAGACAAATGTTCCCTCACATTTCCAGGGAAAAAATTCTCCCACAAAGATCTTTTAGTGCATGGCCCAGAATAAGCAAAGCACAGAAGAGACCTCTAACCCCTGAATGGGTTGGCACTAAAGTCAAACGAAATGGGGCTTTTTCCATTCCAATAAGACTATAATAGCAGTCCATTGGATATTTCATGGAAATAAACTTAGTGGAGTCCAATTTCTCAGCACCAATCTGTTACCATAACAATGGAGTCATTTAGGTAAACATTTCATTGGATACATTTTTCCCTGCAGTCGGGTGTCTGGACTGATGCTGCTGCTGCAGGTAAGGGACTTGTCTCATCAAGAAAATGTGAGAAAGCAAAGAAAAGTTGGGAGACTCTTCCAAAGAGAATTCAAATTACTTTAAAATGTTTTTCCCTTTTCTGGATCTCCATTTTTTTCAGTTCTTCATTGTCATTAATAGAACAAATACCAATGCAGGTCAGGGGACAAGTGGATTTCTTTACCTTTTGTCTCCCTGTTTTTCACTTCATCCCTTTCTTTTTTCTTTTTTTTTTGCCTGCAGCAAGTTGCCCGGGGAACAGGTGGGTCATATCCTCCCTCCCTGGCGCCAAGGGACAGGTGTGGGGTGTGCTGGCCTCACAGTGACCTCCTCTCTGACGGGGGATAGCCAGGGTTCTCATTCTTTTGTTCCTCCGCTTACCTGTTGGCCTACCTTCCACCTGCTCAAACTCCATCCGCTTCGGAAAAAAAAGAAAAAAGAAAAAAAAGAGGGCCACAGATCTGAAGATGGTAAACACGGGAGGCATCTAGAGAGGTTCTGATTCGGGCAAATGATAAAGAATAAGAAAAACTGAGGCAGGGGGTTGGGAGACAAGACAGATGCAGAGGAGTCACACGTCTCCTGGAGTAAATGTGCTGAGTGTGTGAGCGAATAACAGAGCAAAGAGTCAGAAAGAGTGAGGCAGACATGCGATATGCCACAGCCCACCAGTTTCCTTTGTTCTGCTTCTCCAGATTGACAGACGGGACAATAGCAGCGAGCAGTGCTCCTTCTCTCTCTTTGTATCACTCCACCCCTCAGAAAAACTGCATTCTCCTCAACTCTCCCTCTGTGTGTGCGTGCGCGGGTGTGTGTGTTGCGTCAATCATCTTCTTGCTTTACCGTCAATGCATTGGACGTTTAAAGAAAAGGTAACTAGACTAAAACGTAATTTTATTTATTTCAGTTTCACTGAATATTAGGATATCCCATTCAAAAACAGATGTTTAAGGACACAATGTACATTTCTGTTAACTCAGTAATGTGTTGGTGTTTTAAATTAATTAACCGATTAAATGTGACACCATGAGTTTCCATCAATGTCCTATAGTATTTTCATTTTCAGAAACTGAATTTGAAGTTTTTATCATTTGTAATTGTGAGTCAGAATCATCAAAAATTACTAGAAAAACAAAGGATTGAAATGTATCATTTTATGTGTGATGATGCTAAGGTTGCACAGAGTTGTTGTTTTGAACATTTCAAAAGCCTTTCAGTCTATTGAATTTTACTTTAATCAGTTCTTCATTTTCTTGATCTCTTTAATATGAACCTTTTTACCTCGGAGTTGCACGTTTGACTCCAGCTCCACTTTGCTTCCCCATGCAGATTACACAAAGACTCATTCACGCACTAGCACACCGAACTTGCATTAAAAACACACATAGCGTCTAATAAGACTGTCCTGGAAAGGTCTAGTTCTCAGCTGGATACACATTTGGAAGATCTGGAAATCATCTAAATACATAATCCAAGGGAGCTGGTGTGGGTTTATTACTGCATATGTTATAATAATGTCTGCACTGCTTTTGATGGTGGAAACAAATGCTTTAAATACAGTTGAGGGAATAGTGTGTAGGGAATGCAAGGCAAGGTATGGAAGGGCCCCATTCCATACTTGCACTCCTGAGACCGATCCATTGTCCAGCCAACATCCTCTTTGTGTGTGTATGTGTGTGTGTGCAGGTGTGCTTGCGTGCGCATGTGTGTGTGTGTATTTTGAACAGGATGTCCCTGACATCTCTCAAAAGTAACTTTACCCCACTCTCCACTCTGCACGCCCATTCCTGTGCATTGTTTCCTTCTGAGGGGGTAGAAAGAAACAGCCTGCTTGCGTTTGTGCGCACACAAGTGAGAGCGAAACAAGGCCAGGTGTTGGAGAATAGGGCTATATGAAAAAGATGTCACAAAGCAATCAGGCAGGCAGTAAGCAAGAAGGGGACACACATGAAAAGAAGTCAAAGGAGGAGAAAAGAGATGTAGACGCTACAGATGATAATTTGAGAAAACAGAGTGGAGACAGCGATTGAAAAACACTGGGATAAAAAAAATGGACAAAGATGTTTAATGCACCACAACTCCCTACTTACTTCCTTTTCTATTCTCACTCTAGGGTTGGTGTTATAAATGCTGGTCAATAAATAATATGCATTAACAAAACCGCCAAAAGAACAAGAGAGGAGAGCTTGATCAGTCACAAGCAGATTGATGGCAGAGTAATCAGAGCAGTCATTTTGACTTCTGGGTTCGCAATAATCTGCCAGCATCTGTTTTGTCTTCATGATGACAAACTGCTCAACGGTTGGTGGTAGCCGTCAGTGTTTTCATTTCTGCATCAGGTTCAGATCAGAAATTCACAACAACATCGAGGTAGCTTCAATCATATTTTCTGTCAGCACCGCTGGTATATCCAGCTTAATTTGTTACTTTGGAGACAGTCAAAAACAAAAACAAAAGTCTCCAGGTTGTAGGTATCCGTGCCTGGCAGCTGTGAAAAGGGAGGAACATCATCTGGAGAAAGTGGCTTTGTACATTTCTTCTACAGACTGGAAGAGACTGACAAGTGTGAAGGATCTGTGGCAGGCAGTCATGGAAGAAGAGAAAGTTTGCCAGGGGAGCAAAGGCCTCAAAACGCAGGAGGCAACAAACTCGCCGCTCATCTGAGCAACTTATGCGACGTTGCGCAAATCACTGCAGCCAAGACACTGGGAAAATTTGTACTTGTCAAATTTCGAGCTGTGAACATGTGGGCTTGCAACGCAACACGAGAAAGTTGAAAAATGTTGAGCTTTCGCTGCCCTCTCCATGGCTTCCCATGCATTGGGTTTCACCCTGAATGACGGAGACTTTCACCTGTTGCTGTTTCTCTTTGCCCTCCGTGTGTCAAGTTTATAATGCAGGTTTGGTTTTGCAGCAGCTTGAAGCTCAAAAATATGTTTCTTGGGACGTTTGAGATACAGTTCAGGTAGATTTTCTGAAAACTGGGCGAAACTGAGGAGTACAATTTGGAAACATAAGCATGAATCACTGCTGTTGTTGACATCAAAAATGATTTCTGACTTTATTTTTGTGTTTTTATCATGTAAAGAACTTTGAACTGTCTTGTTGCTAAAATATTGACACATTGATCAATTGATCAGTTCCTTTTTTAAGGCTGTCAGTGTTCTTTAAGGTATAAGGTGTATACTCAAGTTATTTACTTATATGTTTATTGTCTCTCGTTTTTGATTTATGAAAGAAGTCATTACCTCAACCTTAACTAGGCCAATCCAGTCCAATACCCTGTCCTTGTCCCCATGGCGACGAAGGAAAAAGCTGTGTTGAGGATGCTCCTGGATTATTTGAATGAAAACTGAGTGGAAATCTTTGAGGAAAAAAATGCCATACAACCAGAATATCACTATAAGCTCAGCGAATATTCACAGAGTGATGGAAAACACTAAGAGGCTGTGAAAGACTCAGCAATTTTCCGCTAAAGCTTGCAGTGCTACTGACAGAAGGATAATTCTTCTTAACATCCATCCATCTGTTCATGAGAAACAGCTGGATGTTGAAAAAGTAATATGTTATATAAAGGGACGACCCTTATAGAGGAATCATAAATCACGCCAAAGCCATGAGTGTGTATGTGCGTCTCATTGACATTCCATATTTCCGTGGGTTACATTGACGGGAACTTTTTTTTTGCAAAATATGCCTCCGAGGCAGACAGGGCAAAGGTCAGTGAAACAGGGGCACGCCGCCATACTTTGGCCATGAGAACTCTCTCATGTGCGCTGCAGTGTGCAACGGCCTGTTTGTGTTGCCGAACCAATTTTTTTGCCGTGCGTGTGTGTGGATTGAATGCTTGTGTGTGGGCTCTGCGTATGTGTGTTCATGTTTAATCCACAGATAATGAGGGGTGTGGATGATATTTCTTGAGTTTTAGTCTTGATGACAGCAGATCTTTTCCATTAAACTTCCCTGTCCCTCTCTTTTCCAGCCTCCCACTCCACCTCCTCTTGCCGACCTACATTTTCGTCTCTCCTCATCCTCTGCTGTCTTCTGCTTGTCCATCTCACCTCTCCATCTGTCTAGGCCTTTTTCCTCAACCTCAGCCCATTTATGTACAACCTCCCCTAACGCTGTACTCATGTAGTTTTGCTGTCACCCTCCCTCTTTTCTCCTCGTCTGCCCTTTTAGCTGTATGCTTTTTAAGGCCTATGTACGTGCTGACAGCTCCAATGAGGTGGCCTGCTGACAGACATTTCAAAAATGTACTAGAGCAATTACTACCGCTCCGATGTGGACAAAGACACACACAAAACCAAATTCCAACATTGAGAAACATGTACTTAGAGTTTCAACACTTAACACCTGAGTGTACTAAAGAGATCACAAAGCATAGAGCGAAGTTAGATGTTGTCAGAAAAGCAGAGTGCCTGATCTGCAGTGCTGAAACAACATGACACTTAAAAACAAACAAGAAAACAAAACAGAAATGTTTCCAACTTCAGGATTTTAGTAGTCTGCTATTAAGACTACTAATAGCAGACTACTGGTGGTAGTCTTTAAAGACCACTACTACTTACTTTATTTCAAACATTAGTTATTATCCTGGGTTATTTTTTTATTATTATTATTTTTGTGTCTAGTTATTCCTTGCGGATGAAGCGGTAACTTACACTTTGTGTTTTCCAAACACACAGTTTGTGTATGAGCTTGCATCGTTCATGTCTGCAGGGCATTTCACCTGCCTTTGAGAGCAGGAAACCTTTCACCGGCATAAAACTATCAACATACCAAAAATGCGTCACGTTACGTATCCGTCACCCCGAGGAAGGATTTTGATTTTTGCTTATTTGTTGGCCACAAATTGTGGCATAAATGAACGCATCCTCAACTTCTAATCCATCTAGGATCGTTACCTCTATTGGTGCCAAAAGTAGGTCAACAATTTACTGAATTGTATACTGAGGGGTTTTTTTTCCATTTTGCTGAGGAATTTTGTTAATATATATATATTTTTTTTATTATCACATCACAATATTGATAAAGTAATAATAAAAAAAAAGTCTTGAAAGCACCATACTATAACTAAAAATATTTTTTATTGCAATCAGGCAAAGAAAGAAACACATGAAGAAAATATAACATGAGACCTGTATAGATTTTTGAGCACCACACGGTACGTGTGTGTGTGTGTGTGTGTGTGTGTGTGTGTGTGTGTGTGTGTGTGTGTGTGTGTGTGTGTGTGTGTGTGTGTGTGTGTGTGTGTGTGTGTGTGTGTGTGTGTGTGTGTGTGTGTGTGTGTGTGTGTCTGAAGTGGTGCAATATCCACCCTACTCAGAGGGGAAAAAAAGAAAGAGGAAAAGATGGCATCCTAAACGGAAACGTGTGAGGATCTTATCTCTGCAACAGTACATGTGAGTGAAATAGAGAGGCAGGATATCAAATGCTGCCTTTCAGGAAGAGCCATTGTCAAGAAGGTTTATATTTTTAACTGTGCCAACAGAACAAAATGGGGGACATCTCAGAGGAAGTGTGTATGTGTGTGTAGCTTATCTTGGTACTTAAAGTACGACTTGGTCATGAAAAAGAGAGAACATTAATATGAAAAAGGAGTTTTTAAATCACTGTCATGTGTTGAAATCTCTCAGCATAAAGGCCCGATTATCTATAAATATGATATAAATAGTGACATTTTGTGAATCCTTTTCACTTCCGATTTGTCTGCACGCTGGGCCTTTCACTCCAAGTTGGAAGAGGCTCACAACAACACTTACTGCTTTGCTGTAAGTGCTGTACAATTGGCGCTTTCATGTACTGGAAAAAGTTTCTAATTTGTCTCTTGTCAGAACGCTCTTTTTCTTAGAAAAGAGGGTTCTGATAAGTTTCTAAAGTTGCTAAATTCAGTGACAAAGTCACTAAGTTGGTAACACTGAAGAGATGCCTCTCTGCAAACAAAGAGACAATTTTTTTGTCATGAGTCAACGCCAATTAGAGCCAATTTTGGCACTTTGGGTGAAATATGTGTGAGCTTTTAATGAGGGCTCTTGCAGTGTTTCATGAATTGTCAAAGAAAAAGATACAGCAGCAGCAAATCATTGCTAAGCCTTATAGAGATGACCAAGACTTTCCCAATAAGACAAGATAAAAAGATAATTACAATATTATCTTGTTATCATCTGATTCATTTTTTTTCATGATCAAAAAATAAATTTAGATACTTACTCTGACTGAGATTATATGTGTCTAACTTTCAGATATCCTCTTATATCCAATATAAAATGTCACAACCAGCATCCCTGTTTACGACAGGAGATTCAGTTTCAACTACAGAAATGTGCGCCCCACCAAAACACAGGCATCTTTGTTAGATCCATGAGTTGTGCAAGATCTCTGCCCCTTTGACAATAGAGCCCAAGTAGCAGCTAATCATTTTTATTGGCTAAAGCACACAGTCTGTGGTTTAAGCCCTTTGAGAGGCAGATCTAACATTTCAGTTGGGACTCTCCTTTACTCTGAGCCTTTTCCAACTCCTTTCTCTCTCTCTCCTGTTTTCCTCCTCTCTTAACTAGCTCTGCCGTTCTTTGGCTTTAAGAAGTTTATTCCATTCAGCCACCCCATGTGAAACCAGCTAACTAATTCATCTCCAGACAAATTGCCAATCAGCTGAGGACAAAGAGAAGAGGAGAAAAGAGACTGGTCCTCAATAGAGCCAATCGCTGTTTTACTAAATGCTTCTTCAGAGTAGGAGGAGAGCAGAGTAGGGGGCGATGAGGGCGAGGGGGGGGGGGTTTCTTTTAAATGCGCGTGTTTGTCTGGATGTCTGTGGTGTGGGTTAATTTTGGTTTGAAGGATTGTTTGTGTGTGTCAGTGGGGGGAAATTGCATGTATGTGTGTGTGAGAACGTTAGGACGGTGTGTGTCCTCATCACCCCCTCCTGCCAGGGATCACGACTCTCTGTATGCAGAGGTTAATGACCTTGCCGTCCAATCACATTCTCCTGCCAGGGTCCCGTTGCTAGCAGCAACAGGTGGTCCGGCCAATTGATGCCCCGCAGAGCAGAAAAGTACGAGGAGAAAGCAACGGGAAGACCAAGGATGGCCAAAAAAGAGGAAGGAATAAAACAATTGCCATTGTTTTTTCTCATACTTAAGCAACTTGTCCAATAGCTTGTTCATTTCAATTAAAAATTATTTTGTTTGTCCTGTCTGCCCAGTGTTGCCATACATTTATTTTATCCATCAAACTCATCTGTGACAATTTCCTGTTTCTATGTCTTCTGCTGGCTATAAAACAAGCTCGAAGGAAACCTCAGAAAAATCCCACATTACAAGATTTTCTGTCAGATTCCCCAATAAAATGTGGACATATGGCATTTGTACGCAGTAAGAGATGAAGTATCATGTTTTGTTTTCCTTTGCCCTGTGTTTGTCAGAGGTTATGACGGTGACATGGCTTCAGATGGCTACCAATGGAGCGACTTTATCACAATTATAGTCATGTTTTTGCGCTGCCACATGACCCACTAACTCCATGTCATCATTAATAACTACAACATGACTAATTAACTCCTCTAAGTCAAAGGAAGTAGTAGTTTTTTTGTGTTTCAGTAATAATCTGAATTTCTAAATGGTAATATGAAAAACCTCTCGAAAGGCGTCCATGTTAATATTTTTTTTTTACCAAAATCTGTAGATCTTCTTCACTGGGCTTCATGGCCCATTGCTATATAGCCCCTTTTATGAGCATTTTTCAATCACTATATTCTTAATTTCAATCAAGTTTATGGACAGGAAGTGACCACGCACAGGAATAGAGAGGCTGGCAAGTAATATGTCAGTTATTAACACCAGCTTCTTTCTTTTACTCCCTTCACTTCCCCCCTGCAACAACTCACTCTTTCTCACTCTCTCTCTCTCTCTAGTCATTAATTAAGCAGCAACAGACTCTGTAAAAGAGAAGAGGAAGCTTAACAAAGAGCATTAGTTTAGGCTGAGTGCCCCTAACTTGTTAGCCAAAGAGGGACCTGGCTCCAACATCTGTCTGATCATTAACTCAGTCATCTCGCCATGGCTATTAAGGCTGTCAAACCGCCTGTGTTTCTGGCTGTACTTATTCACACTTTTTCAGCTTTATCTTCTCTGCACAGCACCGTCTGTTTGTTTTGTCCATGAACTTGTCAGTCGTCTCTTTTTCAGTAGAGCTCCTGAGGTCCACAGCTCTCCTGCTGCTCACTGTCCACACACATAAAAGCACAAAGAGAAAGAAGAAGGGACAGGACTTTGTTTCGTCACATTGTGTTTAGGAAGACATTTTAAAAAAGGGGATTTATATGTGACCATACATTACACTTAAAAAAATTAGGCAGTTCTGTGCTCTTCTTAAACTATGGTAAATATATTTAGATGAAATAAATGTCTACGTCAAATTCAAAAATTAAAAAAAAACTCCATCTGACAAAGAGAAGTGGGAGCGTTTTTTTTTTCCTGCCACAAAGGTTAATCACTTGTTAACTTGCAATGCCTTCCCTATTTCTCTCCAGGCCCATTTTATTGTACTGCGCAACACACTGTAGTAGTTAAATGTAGCAAAATGTGGAAAGGGTTATGAGGTATTACTAACGTAAGTAAGCCAGTGTCTGTTTAAAACTAGATAATAAATCTAGATTTATCATCTAGTTAAAACCTTTTGACTGAGTCTGTGGGGACTCAGTCAAACAGACATCGGATCTGTTTACATGAAAACAATCAGTGACCACAGCTGATGATCCAAATGAAATGTGAGGATATATTAAAACGTCATCTAGCTTCAGGCTATTGCTGAAGACTTAAAACTCTTACTATATTCACTTTTTCTGAACCACCTGTGAATGAAATGTTATGCAAGCAATCAGGATAAAAACATTGACGGTTTCCAGGAAAGAAAAAAAACTTCAAGTGGTGTTATCCAGCAGCACAGTGTGCTCTCCTCCACTTTCCCAAATCACACAGTCGTACTTCTTAAGAACTGACTAGGACCTTAAATGGACATTTAGTAAGCCATTAATCTACCCTGGTCTTTGTGTTTGAGCAGTTCTGGCCACAAGCACAAATATGCTTTCAGCAGCACCCTGCCAGACAACTTACACATCGATCTTAATATTACGTACAGAACGTTCAACCATCGCTCATCCCGCATGGATCAGAACCAGGATCAACAGTGACTGTGACAAGGCCAACAGTGAGTGTTTCTGTGTGTCTCAGGTCAATAATATTATGGTGTTTTAATTCTTGCCTCAAGCCAATTATCTGAACTGAAAATCGTACTGCGGATGTTTAAAAGTGTCACTTGCAGTGCCTTGATACACCCGGAGCTTTTCCCACATTTTGTCATGCGTTAACTACAATCTTCAAGGTATTTCGAAGGGGTTATATGTGATGGACCAACAGAAAATAATGTCCGATTGTAAAGTGGAAGCAAAAGGATAAATGGTTTAAAATTAAAGTTCAACTTGTTCTGTGAGGATCTCAGGTGGTTAGAGGACAAACAGCAGACAGGCCAGGCAAATAGCTGAATAAGCTTTGCACAGCTGCAGTCCTATAAAATTATGGATCTCCAGCTAAACTATCAGAGTGGACATAAAGATCATTAGTCTCAGAAGTAGAAAAGAGGCCTTTGGTACTCCACAACGTGCATCAGACGTTGTGGAGTAATTGTCAAATCAATAAGAGCCAAGGCTCATGTTTCAGTAAAAAGCCCTAAACATTAGCTTAAGCTGCAATGGAGACATGATGTACATTTAATATTATTGTATTAAAACAGAAGCTCTCCATCCATTGTGACCAATTTTTTCAAAGGATGGATGAAAATGTATTAGAAGTTTAGAGATTGTAGAGACTTGTATCAAAAATCTTTAAATAAGTGGGAATAATTGTAACATTGTAACAAAAATATTTAAAAGATCAAAATAATTATTATTTTTTTCTCACCACAAACTCAGATACACACTTACCAGTTGTATTTCCTTTCTATATTCAGAACAAACCATGTGATGTTCATTAGCAGATTTATGAAGGAAAAGTGTGACAACAGAGAATAGGACCAGAGGGGGTTTTCCTCAGACTTTGTCCAATCAGGACATGGGAAACCAAACCCTTCCGTTCAAATGCACTAACACAGACTTGCGCACACACCCAGCAGGAAACCAGCACAATTGAAAGTGCAATTGTCAAAATTTTACTTATGCAAAGTGCTGTGTGTGTGTGTGTGTGTGTGTGTGCGTGCGTGTGCGTGTGTGTGTGTGTGTGTGTGTGTGTGTGTGTGTGTGTGTGTGTGTGTGTGTGTGTGGGGGTGTGTGTGGGGGTGTGTGTGTGTGTGTGTGTGTGTGTGTGTGTGTGTGTGTGTGTGTGCGACTCCACATGACGCTCACAGACCTCCCAATAACCAGGCATTTAAACAAACAGAATAATGCGCATTTTAGTCTGAATTTATTAATTTGCTTGCCGTAAAAACATGATACACTAAGTAACACAAAGAGTCATTATTGGAGTTTTTATTGGGCAGAAATGTTCTCGTTAAAAAAAAAGGACACACGCATGCTTGGTTTTGATGTGCTTGCTTGTGTGTATAAACACTTGTGTGCGTGCGTGCGCGTGTTTGTGAGGCTTTAGTGCGCCTGTTCGTGTCAAGGGAAATGGGCTAATTTGTCTGTGTATCCTGACCGTGTTCGTAAGCGCTGCTGACGCTGCTTTAATGACAAACACATTTCAGACTGATATTACTTCCACATGCTGTGGAGAAACAAAGGGGACTCTCAGAAAATACATCATTTGTTGCACACTCACAGCAGATTCGTTGCCATTAATTATTGTGCTTAATTTTATTTTATTTTATTATTTTTTATCTCCAGACAGAAATTAAAGGAAAATGTTGTCTGGCGTAATTATGAGTTGACATGCTTTACAGAGTGAAGGGTAAATTAACACTAACATACTGTTGCTAAATTTAGAAATACTTGCTAAAACTAATTGTTTCATTTAGATTTTAGACAAGAAAAAAGACGTAGATTCACATTCAGCGACAGATTTGTATCCAAGTTCCACCATTTGAGAAATGGTTATGCTCATTAGCCTGGAAAGCCTCTGTTCTGTGGCAAATCTGCAGCATTTTTAATAGCGATGTATATACAAATACTTTTACGGATACAAACATAAATGCATCCAGATACGTTTGACTAAATTTGTTGCAGGAGTTTGTCTCACAATCAGCGGGTTGCCAGTTTGATTCCTGCTCTGTCTGCCTCTGTAAAGCACTTTGAAATGCCTTGCTGCTGAAATGTGCTATACAATAATTTAATTTGATTGATTGATTGATTCAGTGAACAAGCACGTCACTTACCCATTATTGTCCCACAGAGAGAAAATTTGTGTCAAACAGCAGTAACAGCTATTTAAAGTTTCATACAGCAGTTCCAAAAGTGTTAAAATACAAGAGGAACAATAACAGCAACGATAATACGCCGAACATGATTACGACATAACTGTGCAGTTATTAGAATAGAAATATGCAAATGAGTTGGATTATGTTTTTAAAATGTTTATGTGCATTAAAATCTAAAAAAAAAAGCACAACAAATTATTTACAATAAAGTATAGCAGTGCAGAAAAGCACTTGAAATAAAAGCAAAATGATGTTAAAAATGTGTAAAAAGAAAAAAAATTGCACTTAGGATGCAACAGTCTGTCACTGAAGGAGCTTTCCAGTTTCACAACAGCGTCATGCACGTGGTAGCAGGGAACGTCGTTGCAGAGCTGACCTTCCTGGTGAGCTTAGCTAACCACTTCGAACCGCATGGTGGTCCGCCTCGTCCCTCTGAGGCTCTGACTGCATGGTGTTGAAAGCACTGGCGTAGTCAAAGACCATGCTTCATAAGTAAATACAAACAGTGCTGACGGTTTTTGGATAAAGTGTTCGATGATGTATTCCAAATCTATTTTGAATAATTAATGTTTACGTGAAATGCTAAGCATAAATGGAAAAAAATGTGTTGGGGGGTGTGGGGCTTTTGCATGTGGAAAGATGAAATCTGGATTTATTTTGAAAGAGCTGTCCCGGCTAAAACGACAAAGAATCACTAATCCCACATTAAAACAGTTATTAAAACAGTGCCCATATGTTACACTTTATGTGAATAGAAACTTTCCTCTAAAATCTTGGCACAAGCAAATCTTTGGTATCATTGAGACAGAAAGTGGAAAGTTTGCTTTTCTTGGGTGACTCGCCCTCCAACAACTAATCAATCATATTCAACATTATTTCAGAGCAACTCTAAGCTGAAAGCCTGAATCTGTGTCTTGTGGGATGTTGGGACTTGGACCTTACATGGCCAATAATGTCACTTAACAAATGATAAAACAAAAAAAAAACCATGGATGAATCTGATATCGTGACAAATTGTTACTTCTTTTAGTGAATGATGGAAAGGAATAGGTTAAGATGGAATCCAGTGAATTTATCTAAAACAAACCTGCTTAGTAGACGTCAACGTGGGAGTTAGAGCGGTGGATGCAGAATGAATGAAGAAAACCAGATAGCGTAAAAGGAATGAAGTGAGTCAGGCTTTTTTTGTTATCTGAGAAAACACAGACCATAGTTCTCCAAGACATGTGAAGCTGTGCAGACCTAAAGGCTCCCAACCAGTTCCCTTCCTCTGCAGTAGATATCAGAACAGGGTGAGGAAGCAACAAGTAAAAAGTCAAGGAGATACAAAGGTATCTTGGAAAGAGGGAACAATAATTTTTTTTTTCCTTGAAAGGAGACAGAAATGGATCAGACGTACACATACATGTAAGTGTAAGGAGAAGAAATGTTTCAGAATGTCACGCAGAGAGGTAATGCATACCAAAAAGAGAAGGAAGGGAGATGAAAATAGAGGAGAAAATGAAGGAGGATGAGGAGGAGGGGCTCATTAAAGAGCTCTAATGACCTGCTGATTGACGAGGGGCCCAAACCATGACCCCAAATTACTGCAGAGCCTGAGAACCAGTCCTGTGCTCTGGAAGTGTTAGGAGGTGGCATCTGCATAGAAAAACACAGTATCCATGATCAAACATCAGTTTTTAGGGGCACATGTTCCTCTTTTTAAAACAAAAAGGCTTCAGTTTGCGCTCAATGTGAACGTTAACATTTCAATCAATCAATCAATCAAATTTTATTTGTATAGCACATTTCAGCTACAAGGCATTTCAAAGTGCTTTACATCATAAACACAAAATACAACATAAAATAAAATAAAAATACAACATAAAATAAAATAAAAATACAACATAAAATAAAAATAAAATACCACGGAATTTAAGCGCCTGTTACCGCCGGACTCCGCCGTCCGTTTAACCACGGGTATTCGCCGGGCCGTCTCAACCTTTTGACACGGAATTTAAGCGCCTGTTACCGCTGGACTCCGCCGTCCGTTTAACCACGGGTATTCGCCGGGCCCCGTTGCCCACAACAGGAAAAGGTCTCAACCTACAACTTACATACTTATCCACAAATGCAAATCCAAATACAAATCCATACATATTACATTTCAAATACAGTTCTAAACAGGTGTGTTTTTAGTTGAGATTTAAAGGAAGTCAGGGTTTCTGCTGTTTTACAGTTTTCTGGAAGTTGGTTCCAAATTTTTGGTCCATAGATGCTGAAAGCTGCTTCTCCTCTTTTGGTTCTGGTTCTGGGGATGCAGAGCAGACCAGAACCAGAAGACCTGAGAGGTCTGGCAGGTTGATACAACAACAGCAGATCTTTAATGTATTGTGGTGCTAAACCGTTCAGTGATTTATAAACTAACAACAGTATTTTAAAATCTATTCTTTGAGCTACAGGGAGCCAGTGGAGGGACTTTAAAACTGGTGTTATGTGCTCTATCTTCTTGGTTCTAGTAAGACGCGAGCAGCAGCGTTTTGGATCAGCTGCAGCTGTTTGATTGATTTGTTGGACAGGCCTGTGAAGACGCTGTTACAATAATCAATGCGACTAAAGATAAAGGCATGGATGAGTTTCTCTAGATCTAGCTGAGACATCAGTCCTCTAATCCTGGAGATGTTCTTCAGGTGATAGAAGGCCGATTTTGTTACTGTCTTTATGTGGCTCTGGAGGTTCAAGTCCGAGTCCATCACTACTCCCAGATTTCGGGCCTGATCACTAGTTTTTAGATGTATTAACTGAAGCTGTGCATTGACTCTAGATCGTTCCTCTTTAGGTCCAAAAATAATTACTTCAGTTTTGTTTTTGTTCAGTTGAAGAAAGTTTTGGCACATCCACACATTTATCTGTTCTAAGCATTTATTCAGTGATTGGATGGGTTCAGAGTCACCTGGTGACATCGTAATGTAGAGCTGTGTGTCATCCGCATAGTTATGGTAGCTAATATTATTTCCTGTTATGACCTGAGCTAGTGGGAGCATATAAATATTGAATAAGAGGGGTCCTAGGATTGAACCTTGGGGTAACCCCACATGTGACCTTTGACCTCTTTGATGAGAAGTTTCCAATTGAAACAAAGAAATCCCTGTTCTTTATGTAAGATTCAAGCCAGTCGAGCACCGAACCGGAGAGTCCAACCCGACTCTCCAGTCGATTCAGTAATATGTCATGGTCGACAGTGTCAAAAGCTGCACTGAGGTCCAACAGAACTAGCACCGTGGTTCTCCCACAGTCCGTATTTATATGGATGTCATTGAATACTTTTACGAGGGCAGTCTCTGTGCTGTGGTGAGCCCGAAAACCAGATTGGAAAGAGTCAAAGCAGTTGGTCATCATGAGGAAACTATTTAATTGTTTACACACAGTTTTTTCAATAATTTTGCTGATGAATGGGAGGTTGGAGATCGGCCTGTAATTCTGCAGTAGTGATTTGTCCAGATTGTTCTTTTTTAGCAGTGGTTTGATAACTGCTGTTTTCAAACATTTGACACCAACAACTCAGTTTATAGTAGGCAAATACATGGGATCTCTGAGCTTTAATGGAAAAGGATGTATTGGTTATTAGTTAAAGCATTGATGAAGACGTGTAACTTTTCGCTAGCAATTATTTAATCATTTAGAAAGAAGCTTTTCCAAAAATTTGTAAGTCATTACCAATAAGCAATAAGACGCTGTGGAAAATGTTTCTAAAGAGCTCAGGTTACCATATAAAGGTGCATTGTTTATGTGCTGTCATGGTAAAGACATTTAGCTTGACAGGAACTAAATCTCTCAAGAGATTCAGCAACTAGAGATTTAGTTTCATCTTATGTTCATCAGAAAAGTCAACTGATGGATGTAAGATGAAGTGTCGACAGCACATTTTCCACCCAAAACGTTTCGAATCAGAATGTGTATCTAAAGTTTTGGCAGGTACTTTGTCTTGGAAAATAAAAGCTTTCAGTGCACGATCTAAATACACTCTTGTATCCCAATGTGACGTTCTGAATCCGTCTTAGCTGCGTGTGTTTTACTTCAGTGATGTTCACCTGCAGTTAATTTGCCCTTCTCCCAGAAGAACATTTTTTTCAGTGATGTAACAATTTGCTTATTTGTTCCAGCCTTGCGCTTTGATCAAATAAAGTTTTGCACAAGATTAGTGACCTCAAAGCAGGAGTCATTTCAATTTTGAGTTTTTGTCTAACTCCTTGACTATTTACTCTTTAAAATGTCTTACTAAGAATTAAAGTTCTCTCTGCACCAATGCAGTTTGGTTGCATTTCATTAAGAGGAATTGCCTGAATTGATTTATGTCTGGATTTACAGTTGTCTGAATCAAGATTAAGCTAGAAAATAATACCGCAGATAACACAAAGATCACATACAGAACTGAAACAACTGCAGAAGCAGGACTTTCGTTGTTAATAAGGCATTAGAAACATCGGACACAGAATGAAGAACACCAGACAACCTATATAAGGAATGGAGTCAATTGTGCTTTTGTGTTATCTGAGAAAATGCTGAAAACGCAGACATGTCAGAGTGCTACTTCACGCTGACATGTGAAGTAGCACAGAAAGCATTGTGGGATATCATAAATCACAAGCTAACAAGTTTAAAAAAAAAAAAGTCCTGTATCTCTAAAATATTCAGAAACCAGCAACGGACAAAGCATCTCAGTTGTTCCTGCTATATATTGTAGCTATAAGATGGTGTGACACATTTTTAAAATCAACACGCGCTGATGCACTCGGCTTTGCATTTCACACATCTTAATGTCTCTTTCCAACTCATCTTGGCTTTTTGTCTGACAAACATGTGGAGGCAGTGAAGTACAGAAGCGCTGAAACATTTGTAACCAAATGAAGACCAGATGAAGAGGCTATGAGATTCAGTAAAAACATGTGCTCAGATATATAAAGCTGCACACCAGACTTAAGCCTGTGCACATGCTTCAGCCGAAGCTGCAACCACAGCTATGTTTCTCTCCATTTGCTTGTCCACAGTGCTAACACAGCAGGAGGAGCAGCACTACTCCTTCGTTACGAGGCTGTAAACTTAAGAAATTTGTTAGCATGCAGAAGTGTTTCCATTGTTTGTGCACATTTCCAGGGAGCATCGAGTGTGATATTGCTTACTTCTTGCTCCTGTAGGGCTCAAGCGTGCTCAGAGAACACACTTTCATTTTATTACAGAGTTCATTCAGAGAAAGGACTCTAATAAAAAAAAAAAACTTTTAACAAAAAGTGTTCTGTTTGAGGAACAAGAGACATTTGATAAATAATGGTAAGCCTTTTACCTCTATAAATAATAGACAGATTAATGTGAAATAAGACTTGTATGTATTTGAAGAATAAGACCAGAACTAATATGCAATCTATTAAAAACATAACGCTTCATATGAAGACAGAAGAAATGAAAAGCTGCATATTTATTTAGGAACCGGTAAAGCATGGAGATCTCAAGTTAAAGAATATTGTGTGGCGATGCGTGTGCTTGCTTTAGCTTGTAACTGATATGAGAAATTTGGCCTTAAGCTCATTATGACCTAACTCTTTTCCTGATTTCTCAGCATTCACAGCTTTACACAAGCGTGGATCAAGTTAACAGGAAGGCCAGCGGGCATACAAACATGCAACACAAGCACACACATTCACACACAGGAACGCACACGCACACACAAATCCATCACATCTTTCAGCTGCTTGAGAGAGCTCCTTTTTCCAAAACTCAGACAAAACCACAGACTAATTTGGGAATACATGTCTGCGGCTGTTGACACATAAACACACACACATTTCCAGAGCAAAAAAAAATATACATGCACAGAACTGCAAAAACACATTCCCTAAGTGCTGCCTGATAGCATCTTAAAACAGTTATTACTTGTGGTGTGCGGTGTTGGGATAAGTGCTGAGAAGTGCTGGCTAAAACCTAAAACAAACTCTAGGCAATGAGCACAACACACAGGACTGGAAACAACTAAAAGAAGAGAGGAATTAAAGTGTAACACAAAACAATTAAATTAACTGAGGTTTTGACCTTATAAATGGTTTCTTGTTGTCCCATGCCTATATATAGGGTAATCGTGGTTAGCGGTCATAATGACCAACACCCAGCCCCAGCCATTTTGATAGAAACAGCATGTTTTCTAGTAAAAGTTCTAACACGTTCTCACTGTTTCAGTCCATTGATAGCTTGAGTTGCTCGTGTTACCATCTTACTACAGCTGGGTGATCAAGGACACCCACTAAAATATCCAATCACCATAAACAGGAAAATTTCTTAAGACCAATTTTGGTGGGGCTCGGCGAAATTCCATTGAATTTCCATTTAACTAAATTAAATGGAAATGCACATGAAACATGTTTTTTCCTCAGTAAGCAGCCTGCAGAGAAGTAAAACTAAAATTCAAATGTTGTTTAGATACGAGTTTTGTTCAGTCTGACTGATATAATCTTTTCAATACCTTTACAAAAATTTAAGGTTCTAAATACAAAAGCTTAAATGAGTAACTGCTCATAATAAAATTCCTCATAAACATTGTTTTGTTTTTTTTTATTACGGCTCCCAATACAAGTTGTGGGCTATTTACATTATGACTTGTTACGTTTCTTTATTTTTAAGCCTTTTTAGTTTCGCTATATTCTGGGTGACTGAGAGCAAATAAGTAGATCTGAAAAAAGTCATAATTTAAAGGTAACACTTAAAGCACGAGAGTTTATATAGAAAGATATTCTGGTTTTATTTTAAAGGCTCTATGTTGTAGAAAGTGAGAAATAAAGGCAGAACATTTTCGTAAATTTCTATCTGTTCACTCTTCTGTTCTCGGCTCCCACAGACAGAGCTGGTCCATTTGCTCAGCTTCTCCCTCGTTTCAATCTCTTCTAATTAACTAAAACTTAAAGAGCTAAATATGAACGACATGTTTGCAACCTTTAACAAAAAAGCTTAAGTCTATGAAAGCAGTGTAGCAGTTTCGCTAATGAGGCAGCTTATCATGATTTAGTCAAAATAAGGACTAAATCATTATTCTGCAGTCTGATCTTTATTGTTAATGTGCTTCTACCCTCTGAGGAGTGAAAGTAAATAAAATGTTTACATGTCTTTTGTTGTAAGTATTTTCTTACTGGAGGAGTTTTTATTTGTGCTGCAGAGCTACAGCTAACAGCTAACAGCTAACAGCTAACAGCTAGCTCTTCACAGTTCAGCTGCTGTTGCTCCTCCCACACTTTGGACTGAACTATTCTTCTAACAATGGTAGAGGGGAGCTAAAAATTCATTCTTATTTAATTCAGATTTATTTCGTGTTTTGTTTCTTTTGCCTTTTCATATGGATATTATTTAAAAACAAAATTAAATTACCCTGGGTCCGGGGCCCCCGCCGGTCCCCTGAGATTTACGCCTATGGTCGCGTAATGAACAGGTCACCAATCCATCACTGGCTCTAAAGTGACAGAAAGACAAAATCGGTGGATCTCCAATACTTTCATTATTCGTTTTTACAAGTCTCCAACTTGTTTTAATTTGCTAAACAAATTATTTTTATTTTTACATCAATTATGAGAGACCTTTGAAATACACAAGAATTGAATAACTATCATCACTCAGTAAAATACACAAAAGACTCTTGCTATATAGGTCTGATCAGGTCTGATCAGTTTTAGTGTGCACTAAAGTCATAATCAAGTTGCATTTTAGCTGATAGCTTTTAAACAAGCTCAGAAAAAAACAGAAACAAAACTAGCAAAGAAAAAGTCAGCAAAGAACGGGGATCCCTCCCACAATCCAACCCCCGCCCCCCATTTTTTGGCCAAGACGAAGATGGCAGTACAGAATTTCTTATTTTCCTGTGGATAAAGAACAAGTAGAAGGCCTACTTCTGTCCACTAATCACACTTAATGATTCAAATGGGCCTGAGACATACCTTTGAAATCAAATCCACTTACAAACTCACAAAGAACACACATGCACACACACACACACACACACACACACACACACACACACACACACACACACACACACACACACACACACACATACAAGAATACACTTCTGCCAAAAATTGTAGACACACACACATACACGCATCTAGTAGCGAACCGATGGGCTGCTGTACACAGTGTGTGACTTGAAAAATGAGGAGAGGAGAGAAGATGTAACTGAAGAAGTGTGAGTTTGCCCTGTGGATGTTTCCAATCCATCAGCAAAACTCTAACTAGCCCTGCAGTTCCAACACTAATTGCTTTTAATGACATCATAGGTAAACGTGGACACGCACACACACACGCTCACACGCACATACATGGATGGATGGAAGTATGTTGGGAAAAATAAGAAATTTTATTTCTAAACATTCACGAGTGGGCCATATAGGGACCATAAAACACCAGTTTGTCAAACACTCTGTGGGTTGGTATGCATCACTGAGCTTTCCCAGTATAAACAGTAAAACTGGAGGAACCAGTAGAGCAATACTTTTCCTGATGAATTGTAATTTCTTGGATTTCTAGGATTACAAGAGGTAGGTTGAATTAAATTGTAACTAGGCTTCCAGGATTTTCTTCAAGTTCAGTAAAGCTTATTTGTATGACACTTTTCAGCAACAAGTCATGAAACAGCAATAAACATTACATCTTGTCGAATGCTGACCTGTCCAGGGTGTGCCCCGCCTCTCGCCCGGAACGTTAGCTGGAGACAGGCAGCTGGAGACAAGAGTGTGAGAAAACAGATGGATCTTGTCAAATGCCATCATGAAAATGATCAAGAAAATATACATCAGCAATGTTGATCAATGGCCCAGTTATGAATGAAAAGCAACTCTAGACAGGCGGGCTTTTAGTCTTGATTTAAAGGAATTCATTGTTCCTGCTGTTTTGTAGTCTGGAAGTTTGTTCCGGATTAGTGGAGCACAGAAACTGAATGCTGCTTCTCCATGTTAGGTTCTGGGGATGCAAAGTCACCTAGTGACATCGCAGTATAGAGCTGTGTATTATCACCGTTGTTATGGTACTTAAGCTTAGCACTTGTTTGTCAGTAAATAGGGATACATTTCTATATCAAAATAACAAAAACAGCTTGTGAGATTGCATCCGCAAATATGAGTGTGTATGTACAGAGTATTACCCTGCAGCTACATCAGGCTCCTATAGCGGCATTTCCTGAAACTTCCTTGCAGGATAAGATATTCTCTTTCACTCTCATCCCCAAACAGACACACGCGTGCACACATTCAGAAATGGGCCGTAGGCTGCAGGCTTAGCTCAAGCTTTGAAGTAATTTGCAGAAGGATAAGATCAGGCTTTACTTTCCATATTTCAAAGAATTATAGGCCTACTACAGAAGTGGACACGCACTGTGTCCAAATCCTCCTGTGCTTTCAGGAGGATTTGAATATTCCAATAAAAGAAGGAAATAGCGCCCATTTCATAAAGCATTTACAACGGTGAAAAAGGAAATAACAGGGAACCAGTTAAATACGAAAGAACACTAATTAATATATAAAACAAAAAAACTGTATTATAGCCACACAAAAAAAAAGACTAGTTAAAAACTGGCCTTTTTACCGAGGGCCAGTTTTGATTTTTCTCTTGAGTAATTTTGACGTAAAATCAACAAAACCTCTGTAATGATGTCATTGTTTTGGTTCAGATTCAAGCATGCCGATTCAACATTGGTTATGAGAGTGGACTTTTGTCTCTGAGTCAAAGTACAGACACTCACAATTGAGACAGTAGCTTCATTTTAGTCATCTGTAAAATAAAGTTCAACTACTTTGACGCAATGAAATGCAAAAAATAACAAAATGTTTTGCAGGTTTTTTTTTCTTTTCTTATTTTTCCAAAACTAGAGGATGTTCAAGGCATTTTTAGTGCAATTATGTAGTGTTGTTGCAAAAAACTTACAAGTTATTCAAGGGTTTTATATAAAAAGGTTGAATTTCCTGTCAGTGCAGGTTTACAGACAGCAGACAAACAGAACGACCACAGAACTTTAAAAAGACTGAATAAAATATTCACTTTTTGTCGCTCATCAGTTATTCACTATTGACAAAAGTAATAAGACGTCCATGTGCTGGAATAAGGGAAATAATCTATAAAACTAAAACCAAAGCACTCCTCATCCACCCAAACAGAACCTCATTCTGGCATACACATGCAAGTTCTTACCCTGAGAACTGCGCTCTTCCTTCTGGGTGGCAGAAAAAAAAAACACCTTTGGCATCTGCAGTTTTCTTTCTCTGACTAATCACTTCATTATGGAATTTTATGTTACCAATATCTTTGGTACAGAGAGCTTTGTTTCTTCAAAACAAGCCTCCAGGTAAATATAAACACCCTTAGTAAATTATCTAATAGATGGGTGGCATTATTCTCATTTTGCTCCAGCTGGCATTGGGGAACCCATTTTGTTGTTTTGGAAAATTCCTAAGTCCATTTAAATGCTGTTTGAGTGCTCTGATCTTTTGTAAGTATTTCACTTTATATGGATCATTTTAAAGCGCTTTATGGTAGGGCTGATTTTTAAAGCAAAGAAACAAACATATCTTTCATACTATTTATGTGTTTTCAGTTCATGATTTCAACACCCGAACGAGCACGGCCAATGTGAACAGTGGCACAATCCCAATGCACTATTTAAATCTGATGCATTTCCATGACTTGGACAATTAAGACTCACAAAGAAAACATATTTTAAGTGGAACTAAAATTAGAAAACAAAGTCCGAAGTGTGAAAATGTGACGTGAGGGAGTTTAATGCAGAACTCAAACTCATCCTATAAAATGCTGTTAGAATAAGTTATTTCTGTGCTGTTTCCATATGTTGTATTAATTTGATCCAAATCCCTCAGAACAGCAAAACGGTCAGCCAAATGTCAAGGAGCTAACTGAACCACATTGTCATGAAAAGTTTTGTTTTCCTCAGGAAGATCATTTACAAGGAGCTTTTTCTATTTTCTTTCTGAAATGCACTGGTGCGCATTTCTCACATTTAATCAAAATGACAAAGAAACATCCAAGACTTTCAATTTTTTCTGCTCATCATAGTAGCAAATTGCATTTCCCAAATTAATAACTTAGGACCCGCATCAATTGCCTCCTTATTTTCTCCAATTTTATATTATCATTTGCTTATATTATGTCAATCAAAATGAACTCTACATAATTTCATTGCTTTAGTCAATACAATCAGGAATATTGAACTTGTCTTCAAAATATGTGAATCGGATACTTTTTATAATAATTTGTCCCTGAAAGTGTCTCTGTGTGAAAGTTTCTCTCAGTTGAACCTCATGGTGAAGTTATCCTTATAAACACGGTGTGAGAACTTTTCATTTAGATGATATTTACACTATTATTAACAACAGTGTGTGCTTTTGAGGAATGAACTAGTGACACACTTGTTGCAGGTCGATCTACAGTTTGCATTAATTGTTTCAGGAAATGCACAGATTTTTCAACTGATGCACAAATGATGAGGAAGTGACTGGAAACATAACTGTGAAACCAAAAATCCATAGACTGCGGAACCTCTTCAAATTAGATGCATGTTATTTAAGATTAAGTCGCTGTAGCACGACACAAAATCATTTCTAAAGCAGGACAGATGTAACACAAGTGAGCATGTAATCATCTCTGATGTCTTGTTGCTTCTGTATTTAGCATTTTTCATGATTTTCATTTATTCAAAGCAAATTGCTTCAGTCACATGCTGAGTCTCCTGCAGCTGCTACTTTCATTTACCATGTTGCATTTCACTAAGTCAGTCTTTCCACAATCCCATTCTACCACCTACACTTCAGAGGAGTCACAACTTCGGTGCATAATCGTGGTGACTCAAAATTACACTTCATTATAACCACATAGATCAGGCGACATGAGAGATGGTTCAGTAGTTATTCTATATATCCTTTAAGTTTAATGCAAATTTATTCCAAAGGCCATTAACAAGAAAAGCTAGTAATATTATTAGATAAGAGTATGTAAAATAGCATATAAAAGAACAAAAAATCTTGAAACTATGTTTCTGAATACGTCTTACTCTGAACAATGCCTGCCTTTATTTAATAACGAGCCAGTTTCTGGGTCTGGGCTTCCTTTGAAACTGTCCCTACGGCTGGACAACAGGATGGGAATTTGGGTAATAGAGTACACACACATACCTGCACAGCGTTACTGTTGAGTTCAGCTTGGCAGGCCACATCCCAACATGTAGTCACACAATATGGCTGCAGCGCTTCCAAATGCACTGTGGTCTGTGGAAGTGGTAATATCCAGCAAGATAAACAAACAGAACCACAGAGTGCCTCTGTGTGTTTATGCTAACATGTACTCAGATGTTTGGGTTTCCTGACATATTCAAACACAGCAATATTGCATATTATTAATGCATAAGCTTGTGTCAAAATTTCTGGGTGTGCAGGACTGCCAAGAGCCAACAATGTATACAACTTCCAGGATGGAAAAAGAGCAAGAGAAGAAGGAAAATAATAGCTGTTCACGGTTTTTTTTTTTTTTTTTAAAAATAACTATTCCAATAAATCTGCCCCAACCCCCAATTTGCCGCCCCTTTTTTTCATGTTGTGAGCCGCTTTTATGGGCGAAATTAGTTCTCCAAGCCCCCTGACAGCGCAATAAAATACTCTGCCAGGTACGAACACTTATACTGGGCCTCGGAGAGAACAGAGCACAGAGGGAAAGATAAAAAACAGAGACCGAGGGAAAAATTGGGCCGTTAAAAGACTAAAGGAAAACAAGTGAAACAAAGCCAGTAATAATTTAACAAATAGTTGTGGAAAGACTTTAATAGGTAGGGGTGGTAATGGAAAGATAGGTGTGTGTAAAAAAAAAAAAAAATGTGTATTGCAGAGAAAATGTGAAAAGCTTTATAAAGCAACACAAGAAACTCAGAAAAAGAGCATAAGAAGATGAGGAAAAAAATGGGAGGTTAGGATATGATGGATAGAGGAAAGCTCAAGAAAAAGGAGAGAAATGACGCAGAAATGACTTTTACATCTGTGGCCCAAAAATCCCTCCGGGCCGCTGCACGTCCAACAACACATACTGCATGCAAAAACGCGCACAGACTGTCTTCTCATTTTTTTTCCTCCTTTTTCAAAGTTGAAGACTTTACATCCTGAAATACATATGGTCGGTTTTCCTTTTTGTCCCTGGAGGGAAAAGGAGGGATGTGGAAAAATATAAAATCATGGAGCTGCTGACAGCAGGCAGGAAAACAAGGCGATGACCTGCCATGAGCGACCTCGCCGAGGTCAAGTGTCACAAACCCTGAGAAAATCCGACAAAGAATAAGGGGCAGAAGAAATAGATTGAAATGTTACACTGAGACATTGTTGTTTAAGGTAAATATTTCTCTAAATCGGAACTGATGTGAAAACTTTTTGTCTTCAAGGAAATCATCTGCTATGTACATGGACTGCGGTTGTTCACATGCATGACAGTCTCGCGGTGAGAAAATATAGAAATGTTGATGAAATGGTTCACTTAGTGTTGATGCATGCAAACAAAAAAATCATGCTCTTTTTCTTGTCCATAATTTTCCAAGTAATATCTTTTGAGGCTATTAGCGTTCCCAAAAGCCAAGGAAAAACACATCAGGTATACAGAAAGTAGGAGTTCTTCATACATAAACTGAACTCTTATTATGAAGTAGGTTTAAATGATAACATGATTGTTATCGCTCTTCTGGTCAGGTTGGGTATTTACCTTCCCTTTGCAACACAGACTATTAATTTAGGACACGAAGATCTGTTAAGGCTGTTAGTCATTTTTTTAATTCTCCTCCACAGGTGCGCTGCTGCCTTTTGCTTTGACTTTAAACTTAGTTTGTGTTAAATAAATTCCCATTTTATTTATTTGATATAATGGTGTGCTTCGTTTGTGGTCACAACAACTGCATGCTCATCGTTGTTCTACTCTGGTAATTAGTGCTCATGGGCTCACATCGTTTTGTCAAGGTTATGAGTTTGGTGAGCAGGAGACAAATGTGTTTGTGCGTGCTGATTAGATGATGTAGTGCGGCTGGGCAGAGTTGGTCAAAGTATCAACTCGTGCCAGGGTTGTTAGTTTGTGCAAAAATGTTCTTTATCCATGGTTATATGGGGGATACACCTTGTGCCAATGTTTGTTCTGGAAATCATCAAATGTACATAGAACTACGTTAGGCTACGAGACATCTTTGTCCGTTTACTGTTTTGGAAGCGTGAAGTTGGTTTGCTTAGAGCCGCTCTCTCAGTGGCACAATTATAGTTTCAGTAGGGTTGCCATGAACACAGGTTGCCAAAATTGTAGGATTTATTCTGTCTTTGGCAAAAGATCACAAGCCATTTCTACATCTAGAACTGGAGATGTGCTTTTGTTTTGCTTTTACTGATCCAGAATGTCCTGTGCTATAGTCTACATCCTGCTTTTGGAGTGATCTTCAGCTTGCTTGACATTTGCATGTGAACCGCACCAGAATTCACTTCAACCCAATCAAGACCAAGATTTTCAGGCGATCCAGAATTTGGTCTCCAAACAAACCAGACTTTCTAGGGAATCATGCTGGAGTTCAATTAAAGCAGACTAAACAGGGCCAATGGGAATGCACTCAGAGCAGCTCCTACTCTTTCCAACACTCTCCCTTCAGCACATCATCACAACAATGCTCCTCATTATGCCATTAACATACGTTCTTAGGAGCATTAGACAGAAAGGGTTTAGGCACTCCGAATGGTTGCAAGAGGACATTCAAGGATTCAAGGATTCAAGGACTCCTCAAATCCTTGAATCTCTCAAGGATTTGAAAAATATCCTTGAAGTAATACCTCAAGTAATACAGCAACTCTTCAGGTATTACAATATCATATAAAGTTCAGACTATTTTACATAATACTAACTATAACTGCTACATATTGAGACAATTATGGAAACCATAACTAAAAAACTGCTCAAACCTGGACCGAATTATTTTATATTTATTAGAGATTCTTTCTTTGTTTATTGAAACCTTATTGTTTTGGCTTTTTTTTTAATTTTTATAAACCCATATTTTGCATTATTATAACTCGTGGCCTAAATGGATCATTACAATCCTTATCATCACAAGTTTTAAGATAAACTTGTGATGATAAGTTTATCAACTTGTGGTTTTGGACTGCAAGCAGCAAAACCAATACTTTGCAGTCAAAGTATGTACTGTGACATTTACACGTGTACTCACCAAATATCCATCAGAAGGGTCCCAACTAAGCAGAAAGTGGCAGGTTAAAGTACAAACAGAGTCTCTTCTCAGTCACTAGTCACTGTGTCAGTCTCTCCCCAGTTTTATCTCCAGAGTTGTCTTTGCATGATTTCATGGCAGTTCTATTGTGGTTTTTAGCATGAAACAGATTATTCATCGTAGCTGATAGCCTCACAGCTTTGTGCAGAAAAACAACCATTCAAGCCTGGCATTTTGAAAACTAAGCCTTATTTGCACTCTTCATGTAACAGTGTTGTGAAATCCGGGTTTAACCACTGATCCCTGCGGTGAGCTTTTAACTTTTGGTCTGAAAACCTAAATAGTTTAGCCTTAAAATTGTCTTTAATACATTTGTAAACAGATTTTTTTTGTTTGTTTGTTTGGTCCATTCAAAGGTCCACCTCGGTCTATAGAGGTATATTACTGAACAGATTAACACATGTGATCAATAAACCTACAAATGCATATCACAATAATCCATGGAAACAATTTTTTTTTAGCACAAACCGTAAAATTCTCATTTATGATTGGAGAAAAATGCAGCAACTTTTGAGTTTAATCTCCATTTTCTTCACATCTTTATTAATTGTATGATTTATCTAAAAACGGTTCCTTGATATTTATACCTGCAATGTTTTCTCCTTTACAAGCCACATTTATTTCCAAACAGAGTTTGTTAAGCAGTTGCTTTGTTTTTTGAGCAATAGCATGTATGCACAGAATTCAAGTTCCCGCTGTCTATCATCGTCATTCTGCATCAGTGTGAGTACACAGAGCGCTATCTCTGGTGCAGTCAGACAGGGACAAGTGTAATTGTGGCTTGCGGTTTGGCTGAGCATTCAAACGGAAAAGCAGCTTGTCCACATCTCTGTCTGTGTGTCAGTAAGGTCCATTTGTCTTCCAGCCCTGGCTTGTGTGCGTGAGTGTATCACCAGTGTGCACATACATCGTGTCTGTCAACCTCTGTGTGTGACTGAGGGCTAGGAATTGTGAGACAACACACGCATCAAAACGTACGCGCACACACACACACACACACACACACACACCCCCCCACACACACACACACACACACACACCCCCACACGCGACACACACACACACACACACACACACACCCCACACACACACACACACACACACACACACACACGCACGCAAGCTGAGCCAGAACTTGGCTACAAGTACATACCTGGTATGGTGAAAATGCTTTCTGCAGGCTCTCACTGCAGCAACAAGCATGAATAAGTCAATTGTATTAAACATTTTCAAGGCAAACTTTTACGCAAATGTAGGGTGACATATTTACCATAAACCTCTTATCATGTGTTAAACCCAGATTGATTGAACTATGACGTTTGGGAATGATGTACTGGAGATAAAGTACTTTTCCATGTGTTTGCGAATGCATGAGTATTCTTTTGAGGTTATTCTTGTCCACGAATTGTGAATGAGCGGCAAGAAAACAGGAACTTGACTATTGAATGAAAGGTTTTTGTGTGTCTGAGCAGTAAACTGAGGAAAAGACTGTCTGAATTTTTGTACTACAAAAAAAAACATATTTTGCAGACATTTTTGTACATATCACATAAACATGTTAAAGGCAGCAGTGTGCAGAGAGCGTCACCACTTGACATTTTGTCAAGTGGTGACATTTTGCCCTTAGCACTGATTGTTTATTAAAGTTTTGCCAAGACTCTCTGTGATACCTGCCAGTTTTTTACAGCATCTGAAAACTACAAACAATCAAAGACTAAAGGTATGTGCAGAATAAAAAACAAAAAACAAAAACTGAAATGCTGGTTTTATTGAGTGATGCCAGCACCCAAGTTCATAGACTGCATTAGTTTGCAAACTCATATAAAAACTCAGAATATCCAAATAAACATCTATGACATCAATGACCATCCTTTCATTCACTGAGTCAGTTTGTTGATCTGTTAACAATTATCTTTTCAATTCAGCAGCAACTACAGACACTGTGCAGAAAGGTGGACGGTTTTCCTTCACTGGAAAACTCCCATTTAAGAACTGCCTGCAGGTTCTCAGTTGGGTTCATGTGAGGTTGAGGAAGGGGGCCAGGCTACAAGTTTTTCATCTTTAAGTTCTGTACTGGCTATTCATACAGAGGAGTTACTTGGATCCATGTGATGGAGCATTTGTTCTGCAGAAAAACTATTGTCTTTTGAGAGATGCTGACTTCTTCCTGAAACCCCATTTGAAGAAAGTATCTTCTAAAAACTGTCAATCGGTGTGGAAGTTCATTTTGAGTTTTTAATCTTCAACCCAGGAAGGTCCAACCAGCTCACCTTCATTATTATCAGCCCATACAAATACGCCATCTCCTCTGTGCCTGTTACTGACCCATCCACCCACATCCACTAATGATTCTCCAGGTACGTTCCACTTATCTGTATGAAGAATCTGAAAAATAATGGCTTCTGACCCTATTGAACATTTGCATGGTTCTGTGATCACCCAAAATCTTACATTTCAATAATTGTGTTTCCCTCTGAGAGACTTTTGTCATTTTTGACTCTTCAGATTCAGTAAGAAATGCCCAATAATTATGCCCACTTTGATATGGAGTGCTGAACTCCTTTGGCTATACCCTCCATCATCACACACAGGTACATCACCTGAATACTTAAATTCATTAAGCAGTCAACTTTATAGAGCTTGGATTCAGAAAATATGGCTAAAAATTATGTGGTCAAAATATCTCTTGCTGAATAATTGTGCACATAGTGTATATAATAAATAGATATTGTATGGCAGTATGACTATAACTGCTAACATATAATTTGCTACAACTTGCATTACTTTCTCTATAAGCTATAAGCTTTTTAAATAAACTACATCTGACCTTTCTTGACAAAAATCTGACAGTAGAGGTAATTTATCATGTATTTCCAGCTGGACATGTAGAAATCTGAGGTTTCTAGACAAAAAGTGGGCTTGTCATGTTTTGAGGACCCAAAGGGCAAATGCATACCTTGGAAAGATGAACAAGGAAATGTGGAAGCATGAATGTAATACTTGGAAACTTACAAAAACAAAAGGCACCAGGAAGGCATCAGTACCAATGTAAGTGCAGCCGTAGAATCTGGCAGAGATTGATAGAAACTGAGAGATTTAAATACTGGGGAGTGTGAGTACTGGAATGAGCACAGATGGATCTTATTAGCAGAATAATTGTCAGCTGTGAGGGAACATGCAAAAATAGCAGAGGTAAAACTGAGGAAATAAGGAAGGGAAATGGTTTGGTGTACACAAGGAATTAAGGAAGGAAAAACACAGAAACCAGGAACAATGTAAACCAGCAATGAATTATGACCTAACACAAGAATCGGGCAAGATTATAAGGATATTAAGAAACATGGTAAAAAAAAATATATATATATATATATATATATATATATATATATATATATGATAAAGAAATTAAGACACACAAGCAACAGGAAACATGGAAGGCAGGTTTTAAAATAAAGCAGAAGCAAAGATCTACGGAGAAAAAAACAAATCTAAAATCACAAAGCTCATGAAAAAAGTAAAAGTGTGTTCTTCATTAATTTCATGTACTTAATTTAAAGTCTGATTTCTTTTCATTTGAATTAGTGGGAGTACTAAACTGTACAATCACAAATTTCTATTTAAAGGCCATGTTAACACGTACTATAGTTCTCTTACAAAACAAAACTATCTTTAAGCCTGCAGTAGAGGAACTTTCTTAAACTGTGAAGAATAACAGCTGAAAATTATTGAATTTTAACTCCAGTTGCTCAAAACCACACACCGCAGATTCTACAACACCATAATTTGTGTTATTCGTACCGATTTAATGGTACGGAATACTTTGTCAAAATAAGTACACACTAGGCATATACAAAATAAGTAAAACCCTTATAATTTTCTACCATTACCGAACAAGTCTGAGGGTTTTTACGTCAATTTACCCCGTTCACTTATGCTTCTTTCATTTGATGGTTTCCCAAATCATATGTAATGACGAGCAGCTGTAAAAGCTTTATTCGTGCAACCTGATATGCTGCGGACATGTCCTGTATGGTGAAATATTAAGTGCATCACCATAGAGATATCCCTGTGTGTGTATATGTGCGGTTGTCCGTATTCCCACGGCATGGCCAGTGTTCACTCTTTCTCTGGAGACATGAGTTCTATTTAAAGGAGTTGAGCAACAAGACGGGGAAAAGACAGGTGCCAAGGAAGTCGGCGCAGAGGTCTATGAATAACAAGCTCTAGGAGAATTAGATGATGGTGGGGTTGCAGTGGAAAGTAGCACACGCAGACCACACAACATGGAAACTCTTTGATCACTTTGTGACTTTTGCAGTAAAATAAAGAACGACTTATTGATTCAATCTCCTTCTGGCCCACTGAAGGAGCAAAGTCTCCCATTTGCAGTAAGGAAATCTGGACAGAGACCAACTCCCCTCTCGAAGTACAGTAGATCATTCTTTACTTTCCTCTTCCGTTCTTTCCTAATGCACAGCTGCATGTTGGATGTCAGCCGCTCCACATTTTTATCACAGCAGTTAGCAAAACATTTCCACTTCGTTGTCTCTAAGTGCTCACCCACCGACCTATCATGCGTTTCCCTGACTCTTCAATTTGTATGTCGTTTCTCAAATGATGTAAGATCTACATATTGATATGCTGACCAGTGTATGAGACCCATAATCTCTTATACCCCTGACAGATTTAGGTTTAAAATAATATTTTCATTTTGCCAACGTGTGTCTACTGAGAGGACATGATATTAGTGACTGAGTCGCAACCTGAATATGATAGTGAATCTGTGGTGGGAGTCAAAGATCAGAGTGATTACCGTACTTGGAGCTCATCACCAAAGACTGTTAATCAAAATACCAGTGGAAACATGCAAAAAGATAGTCTGGAATGAGGAGAGTTTAATTCCTGTAATGCCAACAAAGATTTTTACACTCATTATTATTTAAATTTTTTTATAAGTGTAAATTAGCCTGGTAAAAATAAGTTTCTTGTTTGTCGCTTTGCAATGTGAAGAGGGTCTGGATCCTCGGCTATTGAGAAACGATTGTCTGCTGGAAGTGTGAACTCTGTTTAAATTTTAAACGATTGTATGTAATTTTACACAGTCACTAAAGTTTGGCCATGATGAGTGCTATGAATCTGCTTAATTGTGAAGGAAGACACGCTATGAAGCTTCCCAGAAGTTTTGTGAGCTGCAAACAACACCGTGGGTAGTCGGGCCACAATCTGTTTCCCAGCAAAGCAATTGGCATTGTTTTGCACTTATCTGACATAGTTATTGCTTTCTTTTTTTTTTTTTTTGCTTGTTTGTTAGTGTGTTTGTTTGTTTGTTTGTTGCACGCAGGATCCCCAATACTGAGTAGACTTGTGGGAGCTGCTACGTTAGTTACTTCTGTACACATTTCAAGATAACAGCCCTTGCTGCTAAATAGAAGACAACCTGCAAGCAAACATTAGACACACAATCTGATACAGAATGCATGCACACCCACGCAGGCAAATAAATCAGTCTGTGAGCAGGGATACAGAGATCCATATTATGTGGTTACTTAGTTACAGCACATTAATAAAACCCGTCCCAGTCACCAGTCAGCCGAGAGGAGAAACAGCTGTGAATGCAGAAGGTCAGCAGAAGGAGGAGAGCTACTCCCTAATTCTCTGAGAGCAAGCAAGCATGTGTGCTCTCTCAGTCAGCCTGCAGGTTTTCCACCATATACTAGTGATTAATTGGAATAATGACCACCCAAAGCACAGTCATAACACAGAGGAACATTCAGCAGCTCCAACAGCTCCCTAAGTGGTCAGCCTACATAGCTGACCTTTACTAAAACTCTGCTCCGATATCTTTATTTCATTCATTATGCATGCCATTATAATCACAGGAAGCTGGCTTCAGCTGGCGGAGCAGATGTTCGCGGGATGAGAGATGCATTTATTTTTCCGTTTTTTTTCCTTTTGTGATCCAAATTCTCACCCACGCAGTCACACAAAGCAAAAAAGGGAACATGGTTTGCGGAGCAAGCAAGTTTGTCTGCTTCCCAACCGGACTGCCATACCACCTGCTCATCAGTTTTCTGGGAACAGCTCATCAGCTGCCCTAGGCAGCGATAGAGGAGTCTGCTAGCTGTTAGAGACGTTACTGGGGGTTACAGGGGTTAACTCTCAACAAGAGGCCGATTTACAACCAGGAACAGGAATCATCTATCAGCACTCTGTTGCTTGTCACCGAACAGGCCAGACAGAGGCGCCTGGAGCCAAATCCACTACTCAGAGAAGTGGCTTATAGAATTTTAAATGAATTGACAGGACACTTGTTGGTGCATAGCGGTATCCTGCAGATGACAGGTCACTATGCATGACTGAATTTAAGAAAGATTTTTGGGATGTGAAAGCAAAATTTGTCTTGGGAGACTTTTCCGTTAGCCTGAAGCTAAAAACGTTATTTTAAATGGTCAAGCATTAAACTGGCTTTTAGTTTACATTATATTTTACTTAAAAAGTTGTGTAGAAAAGAAAATACATCCAGAATCTAGATTTTTGAAATTATGCAACGCCACATAATCGTCATGTTCATGAATAACTTTTAGGTAAGAATCGTAATAAAGCGTAGAAGTTGGCATTAATTTAAATTTATGCCAATTACCACAGGGTCTAAACCAGAGGTCTCCAACTCCGATCCTGGAGTTGTAACTTTCAGAAGGATCCCTTCTCCAAAACCTGTGAATCAAATGAACGACTCGTTATCAGGCCTCTACAGAACTTTATGAGTCGAAGGTAAGTCATTTGATTCTGGCTGGACTGCTCCTATCAGATTTTGTAGAGGCCATTTAATTTGGTCGGTTTCTTTGCATAATCTGGCTTTCAAACACAATTTCAAAAGAATAAGGTCAAAATGAACCAGTGTTTAAGGTCCGGTGTTCAGTTACTTTTAGATGTCTTGCCTTTTCCAACACACTTGAATCAAATGGCTGATTCATCTCTTTAGCATGCAGTCAAATTCTCCTGCTAAGGACCTGATTATTTGACTCAGGTGTGATGAAGTTGAGACACTTCTAAAAGTTGCAGGACACCAGACCTTGAAGCCTGGATTTGAAGAAGTCGAGCTGGACGCTAAACAAAACTGGTCCAGAACTGGCCTATTATGGTCAGCAATTTGAAGGATGTTCATCTCCTCCCTCTTTCTCATCTTGTAAAGCAGGAAGACCAACATCATGTGATGCTTAGCCTTTATCTCAATTAGTGAAGGCAGAAACACCTCAACAGTTCGAACCAGGCACATGTCTTTTCTGGGTACTTCAAAGACACAGGATTTTTGCATATGGAAACAAAGCTAGCATGTATATTTCTTACTCTTTGTGCATTCGACAACATTCACCGTGAATATAAGCTTGGTTTTAGTGGAAAACTCATTCCACCCTGACAACGAATGGTTCAAATGCATCATTTAAAGACTGAGGTTAAAATGTCAGCCATGTCTATTTTGTACGTATTCTCTGTTTCTATCGCTCTCTGTGGATGGAAAGAGATAGACAGGGAGAAAGAGAAGCGTTTCCAGCTTCGTTAGCATTTAAATCTGCAAGTGAAAACAGTGGCGAATAGAAAAGGAGGTTCAGCTGAATATGTAAAACGTCAGTACATTGCTGCAGAATTAAATATAAGCACAAAGCAACACAAAACACTGAACACTTGGGATCTTCTTAGTCACACTGAGGCAGCTGTTAGTGTGACTGGCCAAAAATGGAAACTTGTTGCTGCAGAGTGACACAGAGGAAGGAACAATGTTTTAGAAGACGGATAAACAAAGTGACATAGAAATATCTTGATCATTTAAAGTCCAGATAATCAGACCATACTAAGTTACTCTTGTCCAGACCTCGACTGTTGATGAATGGCACAAATCCACTTTGTAGTCCTTATATATTTATCTAACACTGTGTGTGACCGATGTCGGTTTTATGTATTACGGATATATAAGCCTGCAGCAGAGCATGAGTAAGCAGAAAAAGAAATGGAGCAAGAACACAAAACCATGCATCCACAACAGCCGAGATTTCTCAAACAAATGAGAAACTATAATATATTTTGACAGTCACTCTGTTGAGTTTGAGACATACATAAAAATCAAGATCTTCTCCTCGCAGATAAAAAGGAGCAAAATGTCGCTTGCATGGACAGGACTGCTCCAGCGTTTATCTGATAGAGCTGAAAGACAGAACTCAAATGTATTTATGATATTTTGAGAATTACCTAAGGGAATAATTAAAACAATGCAAAGCATCCTCATGCAATGTAATGTTATTTCATCTAAAAATGTAAAGCCAATATAAAAATGTTTGTGAAAAATTATGTACATACAAGATCAGTTGTGAGACACACTGTCTGGTTGATGATTGAGTATTTAGTGTAAAGAAAAAAGAGTAAATAAAAAAAATGGAGGCAGACGTCCATGCTGTCATCACAGCAACATAAGCATCATTTACCGAGGCACTCTCAAGAGAAAGCTTTAAGCAGCATCATTCTGTTGTTAACTAGAAGACACAGTGATTTGTTGCCTATTAATTTGGTTTTGAACAAAAAGTACCAGAACATATCAACGTGTGCTTACGTAACGTCATTAATTTCACACAAATCCTATTTTATGTAGCACACACAAATTCTAAATGGATTAAGCGTCTGTAAAACCATAGTATTTTATGCAGGATGTTTCCTAATGGGCTGAACACATGGGGAATGATGAATGGCAGACAAAATCGAAGGCTTCCTGCTCTTGAGGAGGATCCAACAATAAAAATAGTGAAAGCAGCAAAGGTTTAAGATTTTTCAACTTCCCTGTGTCACACTGCTAGTGTGCGTGTGCACGTCTACGTGACCGAGCTCGAAATATCTCATGCATAAATTTCACTGGTTGCTAGGCTGGAGGAGCGATGTCGCCTCATCACAGAAATTACATAGGAAACGAATTAAATTCAATGTATGAAAGCTAAGCACCTCCATGCCTGTTACAATGTGTTGAACCATTGTCATTCCAGAAAAAGTGCATCATGTAGGAAGTGATAAACTTACAAGCACTTTGTACATAATTTTAAACTTCCTCAGTTGCCCATGATTGGATAGAGATTAACATCTGAGGAGTATCAGATGTTACATTTAAATTTATCATAATTTAAACGTAACATTTAAAGCACGAGCGTTTATATAGAAAAACATTCAGATTTTATTTTGTGCTTTTAGAGGCTCTATGTTGAAGAAGGTGAGAAATAAAGGCATAACTTTCTGTTTTTTCTATCTGTTCTCATTCCCTCAGCATCTCCCTCCCGTTTCAAACTCTTCTAATTGACTAAAAGTTAAAGAGCTAAATATGAATGAGATGTTTTCTACCTTTGTAGATTCTAGACTTTTCCGGAACCACCTGACCCCCCTGACCCTCCTGACCCCACTGACCCCTGGGATTTACGCCTATGCTTGAAATACAACACACCAGAACAAAACTGATGATACCTGATAAGTGGTCGATCGTTACGCTGCAATAAGCTTGAGATGTTTCTGAACTACCAAACCTCAACTGTTGAGACTAATAGCATATATTGAAAATTTACTCATAGACGTGTGGACCTCAGATTATCATAGCAGGTACAACCTGTGTAGAATCACCTGGTATTTTCACAAGACTGCCTACATTTAGTTTTGCTTTCCATGAAAGCAGTTCTAGTACCAAACCAGGACTGGCACAAGCTGGTTCTCAATTATCCATTTTTGCATTCCATGTCTTATACTCAAATAATCCTTGTACTATTCCAGAGAGCAGGTAGACTGGCATTCAGGTGGCAAGAGGTACTCTGGATATGTTCCTCTCTGAACCCAAGACCACATGGAGGGGAAAGGAGGAAACCAGAGTACCCAGCGAGAAATCACTCTTTCACAGGGAGAACATGTGATGTACAAACTCATAATCCTCTTGCTGTGAGATAACAGCCTTAACAACTCACTACCCTTCAGTCCTGCTGCTCAGCTAGTTTTGTTGAAAAACGTTTGGCACAGATGAATAGGTTTAGATCTATAAACCCCGTTTTAAACAACAGATTTACCTGTCAGCACCCTTCTAGGAAAGCATGATTAGAAAGCACAGGGAAACAAGATGGAGCAGCTTCTTGGTCACTTCTTGAGTGACAAAGAAATTGTAAGAGATAGAGTCAGAGATTATGATGTGATGGATGGCAGATACACAAAGAGAGTGTGGTTGCTTGTATTTCTATTTGGGCTCCACTGTGCAGTAATGTGATCCCAGCATAAGGAAAAAATAACTCCTATAAACTTGGGCTCAAGTTATTCTCACTCCACAAACTCCATAAAAGCATCTTCTCACGCCTATTTGTGAATTGTACGGTTTCTCAAAACCTACTTCCATCCTAAACTTTTAAAATACCAAATTCAGTCAAGTTAAGCCTTCAGACATCAGTAACACAGTGGTGTATGCACAGGATTCGCAGTTATGCATACTCACGCCATTCCAAGGAGTTGGCAGGCCTATTAATACCTACACTTCAAGGATAGGGGATTGGGCACGAAGCCATAAGATGCTATCTGGTGACGGATACACACTTGTGTCTCTGGAAGTGTGTGTGCGCCTATGTGTGTCATTAGAACCCGGCCTTTCACTTTTCTTGCCAAGCTGAAAGATTAGAATGGTTAAAATTATCCCAGCAAGAACAAGTTTGCCTGAGCAAGGCGGTGGCCAACCCACTGATTAATTTTCATTGAAAAAAAAGAAAAGAAGTTCACATTCAGTAAATGCTCTCCTATGCCAGTTAGTTTTAAAAAAAAAAAAAAAAAAAACACGTCAGGACAATATAAAAAACATTTGGTCCAAAATAAGGAAAGTACAACATCTGTCAAACATTAAGATACAGATTACACTATGTCATTATTCTTTGAAAAAAAAAAAAAACACCTGAAAAAATATCTCTTAAATTCACACATGGGGTCAGTGTGACCCTGCCAGACCGCGTACAGAATAAAATCTCATGGGGTCTAAATGACCCTGTCTCCTAAACCTGTGGGAGGTCTAAGTGAACGTCATAAAAATGACCACTAATAACTTGATTGTGTGTTAAAATACCAAGAAGAAAATAAATCACCAAAGATCTTGCAAAAGAAGTTGCTAGTGCTCATTAATTCAATGTGTTTTGCAAAAAAAATAAAAAATAAAATAGAAAACACAAGCATGTTTTTATTGCATTATTGGTGTCATAGTGTTTATTAGTATTTGGAAAAGTATCATGATCAGCTGAAAACAGTTGTGAGTTTTAACAAGAGGTCTAGCTCATAGTGACGTCAGAGAGCACAATTCTCAAAGACACTTACAAAGAAATACCAAAACCTGCAAGTCAAATTCTGCCAATAAACTCTGCTAAATCTACAAAACTCTCTTCACAATGGGAACTTGTAAAAGTTGACTGAGCAAGTCAGACCTTTAATAAAGGTATGGCACAAAACACATGAAATGTTTTTCCAGTGCTTTGTGTCAATGTGTCAAGTGATATGGGTACAAAACTCTTTTATAACCACTATCAGGGTTGACAATATATGTTGTATTTGCAAGCATAAGATATTAACGTTAACCTCCAACGTTTTTTGGTGTACTCAAGTATTGTGAGATTTAATCCCCTCTCTATTTCTAATGCCGCCCTGGGCATCTGCCTGTATGGCCTCATGTCTGTGTATTTCTCCTGTTACATTTTCAGCTGGATTTGCAATGAGTTGTGAACTATCAGAAAAATGAGGTTGCTTCAGGATTAATGGGGGTAATTGGGATCTATTTCACCTTTCTACAGAGTGAAAAGTTGCTTCTTATTAAAACCAGCTGACTACATAAATAGTGTGGTCATGTAATCTTTGTTATATTTTAACTTAAGGATGTCACAGACATCTCATTAATATTGCAAGAAATGATATCAGCTTGTAAAATAAGAATTTAGTGGACAAAATATAACTAATAATGATTTCTGGTTGACTAATGTTGAATGCATGTGTCATTGTTTTGGCTGCTTAGTCAACTACATCTATATATTTGGGTTGTTTGCCATTCTTTTATTTCCACTGTCAATGGGTTTTTTTTCTATAATTTCATACATGTGGAGGTTGCAATTGTGCAGATCATCCTGGGCAGTTACGGTCTGAGACCAAGCAGAGCACAGGTCTCTCTAAAAAGCAGTGCTCACAAGCATTAAACCATCAAAATGTTAGCAGGAGATTGTAATTTGGAATGGAAACCACCCCAATGAGTTCTTTCTGTTGGCAGCACCATGCCAAGAAATCACATGAACTCTGTGTTTGAAAACTTTGCCGCATAGATAATTGGAAAGCTCTGATATTTTCTGGCCTACAGCAGTGAAAATAAGCTATAAACTGTACTGCAAAACAGTCACTTACAAAAGCCCAGGCACTGGGCTGCATGTATCAGAATATAAAATATGTCATTTTTGGTAACATTGTAAGTTTAAAATAATAAAAAAAATAAAAAATAGGACACAGCCCTCCAGGTCCAACCTCTGCAGCTTGCACACTCTTTCCATAGAGTCAATATCAAATAACTACGTTGTGTAAATGTTTACTTTATGCCTGGGCTAACTCAATATTGGCAGCCTCATTTCCTTACTTCTGATTGCTGGTTTGGTCATAAAGTGGTTTGCACACTGAAGTGAGTTGGGCAAAAAGTGCCCAGCATTAAAGTGCTAAAAATAATTCATCATGAATAATCATACATGTATTTCACTTCAAAATGTTGCGCCGCATGACAGATGTATTCATATTTATACATCTGTAGCCTCAAAGAGATATAAAAGGAGCAGATGAGTGGCTAATTAAAAGGTACATGTTGTGTTTATTGTGATTTATTATGCTGCGTTTCTCATCTAGTACTCATGTTTGTGTCATATGGTCAGCTTACGCTTTTCAGGTGTTTTTTTCTGTTCAAACAAATGCAGTCAAATGGGGGACATTAAATATTTCTTTATCTCATTCGAAAGCAGAAACCGTGACTCATTAGATACCCGGGTGCTTCCAGCATTAGCACTTGGTTTTTTAAAAGGTTTTTTAGGAAATGTATGGAGAAATTCTTCCCCCATCTAATTAAAATATGATTTCTATGTGTAAAATCTGGTTTGTTTTGTTTTTCATTAGCATAATGTAACACACACAAAAAAACAAAACACTAAAACACCGGCATTAATAAAGTCAGAGTTGCACAAAGTTGAAATAGGTTGAAATTAAATCAGTTCTTAGATTGGACTGTCAGCAGAACTGTGAACTGTTCACAAACACCACTTTGTGGACGGTATTAATTAATAATGGTGTATTGATAACTGACACCTGCTCCAGGATGTGACTTGCAACTGGCTCTTTGACTGTTGAAAAAGACATTTAAGATCTGGTTCTGACAAGATCCCAGGTTAAGCAGTGAAACTATTACATAAAGGATGTGACTGTCAGGAGGACTATAGAGGACCACAAATTCTGGAAAACCTTACCCAGAAGCTCTTAGACGTTGTTTTAAAATATCCTCAAAGGCAATGTTCACTTGAGAAAATGGGAAGGTGTCCTGCTTTTATCACAACTGAGCTACACAAAAGATTAAAAAGCTATTAAATCTTGGTTTAGCTCAACGCTTTTGAAGATAAGCTACTGTGTATATTACTGGATTTCAGCAGATGATGCGTTCATTGGGTAAGGCTTTCAAATGATCTACCTTGTTGCTGTTCATCAGTTTGCCACCATTATGGACTCACAAGCTAATTTAGAAGCTGATAACTTTATCGTCTTTTCCTAGTATCCAGCTGTCAGCTCAGGAATAAAGATCTGAATCCAAACAGCCAGTTGCTTTCTATGTTTATTAACTCAGCGGTTTTATGGCTCAAACATCAGCTTTGGTCATTATCTGCTCAGTGTGATGAGTGTTTCTCTGTCAGTGTAAACACTTTTTTCACTCTGCTAGGCCCTTCACACTACTGTTGAAATAAACAGGGGAGAACGGAGAGCGCCAATGGCTGATAAAAACAACAGCAACTTATAGCCTTTATTCTTATCTAAAAAGCAACAATTTAAATCTTAACCGTCAACTGACCTTCTCCCTTGGTCTGCATGTGTACACACACGAACCTCTCATCTGATAACGGTCAGCTCCAAAGCATACTCTATTGTCTCAGCTACGCGCTAATTACTTTAGGTCTTGACCTCAGGTTCAACAGAAGAGCCAAGGGAGGGCGGAGGGAACGAGGGGACTGTACACGAGTATGTTTATGCTGAAAGGTGACGTGATGGGGTGGAGGTGTTGCTGTTGCCAATCAATAATCAATCAACCCAATCTGGGTTTGTCTAAACATCACAATGTAATGCATTAACTGTATTCTCACTAAAATTAGAAATATCAAACCCGTCTTCTGAAATCTGAAATCCTTACAGTAGCACCCTGTGGCTCAGAGAACAGACTTTAAAATACTTTTGTTCGTTTATAAACTGCGGCTCTGGTGGTCTGCAGGTTTGCCAAAGTCCTCTCTGTTACAGAGGATGGTGGGAGTCTTTATTGCTCATCCCCATCAGCTTGAATGTTTGGATAAATCACTGAGTACATCTCCAGAATCAGAACCAAACCCAGAGAAGTAGTTCTAATCTCGAACAAACTGCCGGAAAACTGCAAAAATGCAGAAGAATATTTATTTTTCTTGTCGCTTAAGCTTTCTAACAAACTGTTACTTTTACTGGAAATCATAACATGTTCACTCTTTTACTCAGAAAGATTATGGGCATAAATTGCTTAGATATTTTAAGGTGTATGTTGTTTAAAGATGGTAGTGGTCTGCTTTGACCCCGCCTCAGATGGATTAACCATTAGCTTTACCCTCTATGACCAGCTAACCTGTTTAAACTAAATGAAGAAACCAAGGCCGGAGTCTTCTACAAGTAATTCATTAACTTTGTGTCACCTTTTAATTTAACTTAATTTAATAGTGTCAAATGTTCCTTTTATGTAGCCTGCAGAGGCAGAGTGAAATAATGACTTTATTACTTCAAGCCTCCAGTCTATCTGAATACCTGAGTTTCAACTTATTTGAAACTCAGGTATTCAGAGCATTTTGAAATCTGCTGAGTTCTCGAGTTCAGTTTCATTCAGTCTGTCACATTCTTTTAGAGTTTCTAAACTGTACAAAACGCTTGGAGGAAAGCACAAATCAAGTTCCCCTTCAGCCTCTCCAGCCTTACAAAACAAGCCCCCGGCATTTTCTCATCCAAGTCCACTTACAACACTGAAAAGCCAAAACAACACTCTTCAATGCAAGTTTCATGCTGTAAAAAAAGAGAGAGGCCTTCTCCCAGGTTGCCACAACCAAACAAAACCTGTCCCGTATGTGCATTCATTGCAATGCAAAGCAGACTTCCAATGCTTCAGCATCACTTAAGGTCCTACTTTCAATTACAATGTCAGGAACACTTAGAGCTGATGGGCCTATTGCAGAGGGGGAGTGGAGCCTGTGGTGAGCTTCCAGACTGCCCAAAAGGACAATTAGGGACGAAAATTTTAAAATAAAGTCCTGCAAATTTTGGCATAACTATAATGCATGCTAACCTAAAAATAGTTAAACCGCGCAATATGAATAACAGCTCTGGATATGTCATAATTTCCCTTTCGGAGAAGACAGGGGGTACAGTAAGACTGAATTTTATTTCTCTCCTTGCCCCGCATTTTTAGTACAAACTCTATGTTTGTTGTCCTGACACTTGATCATTAAAGCCTGTTTTATACTTTACCAAATCTCATTGTGTCTCAAGGTAATGACACTGAGGGGTTTTGGTCGAGTCCTGAAACTGGCAAACAGACCTGGGTGTTGCACCGAAAAGAAAATGGCTGCACTACATTACAATTCAAGTACATTTGAAAAGCACTATTGCTTTTCAAATGTAAAAAGCTCGGCGATTTTAAAATAAATAAATATGGAGCAGTTTACTGAAAATGAACTGACGCTGTCTCAGTTCGTTAAAGTCCAATGTCAGTGTTGTATGTAACTACCTGAATTGGCTGCTTGACATTTGCTCACTGTATCAAGCATTTTAATGAAAAGTTAAGTGGAGATATAGAATGGTAAATAAAAAAGGTGTACAATCAACTGGGAGTGAGTGCATTAGTAGCCAGAATGCACATATGCATCCAAGACAAGAGTTGCAAATGTTGGATTCTTCATGCTGAGGTATTCCTGAACCAGTGACAACATCAAATGCGTCTAACCAGGGAAAGGAGAAGAAAGTTTACACTGTTGTAATATATTGTCAGATGAAAATACATTTTGCATTTCAGTTAAAAATCAATGTCCTCCAGTGCTGTGGCGGGATGGAGATTCACAGAGCAACTCATGATTCCTGATTTAATTTTCCAGCAGAACTTGGCACCTGTTCACTCTGATAATACAACCAATTAACTGCACATGATATCACAGCGCTTGATTGGCCAGCTACCTGGCCTCACATGAACCCTGCAGAGAAGCAGTGGACTGTTATCGAGAGGAAGCCACAATGATTTTTAATGACCAGAAATAAACCCGTGAAAAGAATAACCCTACATTAGATCTACCAATTATAAGTGTTTAGCTTCTTTTAGTGAATTAGGGAAACTTTTCAATTATATTTTATATTATTGAGATGCACTTGCACGCTTCCAGTGACAATTAATGATGCATCCACTCCCATTTCAGTAAAATGTTTGAACCACTACCTTAAATAAGAGCCATTGGGTGGGAGTAAAGGAGTGTGATTCTGACTAAGTGGAATGAAAGGAAAAGATCAGGATAATTTAAACGAGACAAAATAGGGAAAGAAAGGAGAGACTGGGGATATAGGAGGAGGCAGGCTGCAGGTCCCGCCTTTCTGGCCGAGGGTTGGTCAGGAAAACCCAAATCCAGCGCTGTGATTGGACTGGTGTCCTCCGGACGGGTGAAGCCAGTCTCCCCTCATAGACACGGCAAAGTTTAGCACTGGACGCTTAAAGGCAGCGGGCGCAAAGTAGGTCCTGCAGCGCGTTCCTCCCCTGACGAGAAGTTATCGCTGGAACCAATCGGGAACACATCAGACATGTAGAGGGACCTTCAAGCTGCGGGAACCCAACCAATTCCTCCAAGGCGCAGCTGTGGGAACGCTATATTTTCTGGATATCTGACCGCGGAGGACGGCTCAGGGTGGGATGTTGTGACCTCAAAAAGACGCGCTGCGCTCCTGCTGGACTAACCTGAAACCCACGTGTCTCGGTGTCCAAGGCGACCCGCCTTACCGGAGTCTGTGGAGACAATATTATTCAATCGGTCGGTTCCGGTGGAGTTGTTTTTTTTTTTTTTTTTTTTTTGATAACATGCCCGGGACAATGAGGATGATGATGATGGTGTCGCTCGCGCTCCTCTTGGTCTGTCCGCTCTTCTTGGCCATTGACGCGTTCGGCGGCGGCGACGACGAGGAGGAGATGACCTGCGACCCGATCCGGATCGGCATGTGCCAGGGTCTGGGCTACAACGTCACCAAGATGCCCAATCTGGTGGGCAACGTGCTGCAGTCGGACGCCGAGCTGCAGCTGACCACGTTCACGCCGCTCATCCAGTACGGCTGCTCCAGTCAGCTCAAGGTACGGCGGACCAAGCGCGGCGACGCGTTACGCGTTAGGTTAGATTGAGATCAAGCGGAGCGCACGGAATGGGAGCCACGCTCAAACTTCGGAGCAGCCGCCCTGGCTCTTAAAAAAAAAAAAAAAAAAAAAAAAGCCTGGCTCCTGCTGAAAGTGTGCTATATTTGTGTGTACGCAAAGGGAAACAGTGTGGTCCCAGAGCACATGACAGGGAGCCAGACCACTCGCAATAACTGCCTGTTCTGTGAGCGGCTCAGACTGACGGTGCCAGAAATAATCAGCATGTTATAGGTTGATTCCCGGGCGGGTGAAGGGTCTCTCCCTTCACCCCCCCACCCCCACTGTCTGTTGACATTCTGAGTCCATCCACTGCCCCCCACAGCAGCAGCTGGATCTTCAGCTATATACTGTACAGTCTTCGTGTTAACAATGGTGCCCTTAGTGTCCTAAGACAAATGCTGCTTGTTTGACTCATGCACAATGCAGGGGGGGGAGACTGGGCCCATAATGCATCTCTCAAATTGGGGGGAGGAGGGAGGATAATTAAGGATTGATTAAGAGGTTTTTTGATTATCGTCTTATTAGAACCAGATCAATGTGTTAAACCAAAAACGTTTTCAACAACACATGAACGAACTTTTGATGTGCTTTTCAAATAAACGCTTACTCTTTGAAAAATCTGACAAGGGATCACCTTATCTTCTAGTTCAGTTGGGTTCAAACCCTCAATCAATGAATTCCAGTATGTTTTTTTTTTATTTTTATTTTTTTTTCATCCCTTATGTGTTACAGTTCTTAGAAAAAAAAAGAGCCTAAAATCAGAAGCAGAACATCCAACCTCAAAAACCCCAGAATTTGGTATTGGTCATGGAAAAGGCGATCAGTTTATTTATAATGATAAGCTTGAGCAAAAAATTGCCACATTTAGCACAGAAATGTACAACGTCATCTGTTTGCCGAAGTTGTCAGCTGTAGTTTTAAACCAGGATTTAAAAAGTGATGGGTATTGTTTGTCTTTTTGGTCTGTAAATATTTTTACAACAGCCAATTTTTTCTTTTTCTCATAGGAGTCATTTTTTTCAGGCAGCATACCAGTATTGCGCAGAAACAGGTGTGGGAGGGGCAGTATTTCGTTACTCTGAGCTCCTTGGCTTTGGAGATAACTGAAGTCATTATGGCCCTTCCTTTGAATAGTATTAAAGTGGACAATAACCCAAAGGAAGAGTTATGAAGGAAAATGTCATACCTTGAAATCAGTCAGGCTCACATGTCTGATGTATAGCAGGGTGAAAACTTTCCCTGCCTCTCTCCTGCCAAAGCATGCACATCTAGACTTAAATACGAACCCTTTTCTGAGGTTTTGCCGTAAATTATTTGTATCTGCTGCCACGTGAAATTACCTGCAAAACGCATCTGGATCTGCTGCATTATTGCAGCGCCTCAAGATGCATGAACGAGGAGCAACTGCAGCATAAAATCAACCTGTCTGCCTCCAGTTGTAAATTGTCCTGTAAGTTTAGCTGACACACACACCCCCGCCCCCCTATCTCTCCCTCTCTCTTTCTCACACACACACACGCACACAGAGATGAACACAGATACCACCACCCAAAGACTGAGGAAGGGGAGGGAGAAACCGTATCGCCTAACATTTGCTCTAATGGGAGGCTTCCTGACTGGTAACCCGAGCAGCTTTTAGCATTAACGTGGCAGCACTCGGGTTACAGACGGTCTGTGGAAAACACCCAGAAAGTGTTACGTTACTGTCACCGGTTGAGCATGTATAGCCCACTGTAGGAAGGATCTCCAAATGTCTGTAATTTCACACTCTCCCTCCCCACCGATTGTGCACACTTTTTGCAATTGAATGGAGTCTACATACAGAGTTGTTCATAATTATGACACGTTTTATTTCAAGCGTATTAAAGGAATTAAAATTCTGCTCGGCTTAAAAATTAGAGGCCATTCCAGATCACGAAACAGTAACAAATTAGGTATTTGAGTCATACTGGGATTTTTATAGCTTTTATTTTTTTTACCAAATTAAATTTTTTTTCCTGGCACCAAGACTTAAAAATTGTTTTGGGGATTTTTTTTTATGTAAAAAAAAATTAGCAGCAAAATTTCATTTCACTTCATCAATTTCCCAAAATGCCCGAGGGTGCTCGTTGATAACCTTCATGTCAGGAGATGTGAGTGAAACATACCTTCCTATTCTATAAATTTTCATTTCACGAGCCCAGTCCAATTTTACACTCTTGACTGGCTGGAGCTTTCACAGTAGACGCGTGAAATCGCTTAAAATTTCTGACTTCTGAGACCCTGGAGTTACTCTTCTTTTGCATCACTATCTCCACAGTCGAATCTGGCAGCTCTGTGTCTTCATAAGCATATCTTAAGGATCTATTTTTAAAGTTGGTGTTTATTAGGTGATCCTTTTTTGTTTTGTTTTGTTTTGTTTTTTCTTAAGAAGATGCAAAAAGACTTAACCTGATGATGGGGTTTCTTAAAAATGGAGATTCTGCCAATATTAAGGGTGTTGGAATGGTTCAGAAAATTAAGGTGAAAGCAAGAAGCAAATGCAGTTTGATGAAAGAGCCATGTGGGAGAGCAGGGTGTTGCCACCCTCTGCTTCTTATCCAGGCAATATAAACAAACTGAGCCCTGCAACATATTTTACTTGCTACCTCATGGGTTAATTTAACTAACAAAGCATTAGAGCTGTTTTTTTCTTTTTGTTTATCTTTGTGATTTAGTCATGTTAAATCAATGTTTCTTTCTGTCGTCTCTCCAGTAGAACCTCTTATTGCTTATTTTTAAACCTCTGCTTCTTGATTTTGCTGTGATTTGCCTAACAGGACAATAATGTTTTTTTTTTTTCCTATTTTGAACCTTACAACCCATGCAAATAAGATGTTAAACAAATAACTTTCTTTTTCTTCTAGTTCTTCCTTTGCTCAGTTTATGTGCCCATGTGCACAGACAAGGTTCCCATCCCCATCGGGCCGTGTAAGAGCATGTGTTTGTCCGTCAAGAGAAAATGCCTCCCTGTTCTTCATGAGTTTGGCTTCATTTGGCCTGAGGTGAGTCGCATTGTCATGAGGAAAGCATGCATATTTTTTTTTTCAGAGAGAAAAAAAAAAGGGGGGTGGGGAGGGGACAAGTTTTCGGGGTATAGTTAAAAAGTTTCATTGCCGCTTTTACAGCCGACTGCTTTTTTCTCTTACAACAATTTCCCATGACGAGCTCAACACCAGCCGGCTGAAAAGCGCAAGAAATATCGGCATAATTTTTTCCAACTGAGATCCCCAGTTTAAATATCAGTCTTCTAGACTTCACATGCAGATGGTTTTCATAAGAACAAAAAGAGAAGTGCTTCTTTAAGTGCATTTTGTATACTTTGCTGCAAAGGTGATTGAAAAACTGGAATGGATAACATGTTCCTCCCTCTACACAACGTGAAAATTTGAAGGTGAAAACGGTGAAAAGGTCTTCACAGAAAAATGCTGCCTCGATGTTGTGGAAGAGTTTTTGTGGGCGACAAAGTAGGTTAAAGTTGGAGAACACCATTCTGACAACAAAGTTAAACTTTTGCATAGTTTTTCAGGGTCAAGCTAAAATTAGTCGTCAAGAACTTGCCGTCGATGTCCAGTGATTGGAGGGTTAGAAACACATTTTGAGAAATTATGATATAGAGTAATATAGATTAGGTTGAGGAATGATTAAAAACTAGTAAACAGTGTCAAAGACAATAGAAGCCAGAAATATGGTAAAATCATGAGTTCTTATCAATGTCCTTATCCTGATGTGTTGTCTAATATTAATAATTAATGACACTGGCAATTACATTTTTAGTTGCATTTATCGGTCAATTTTCAACCTAGTTTTTATTACTGTTACTTTGTAATCTGGTAACCTTTTAAAAGTGAGTGGGATAAAGTATTTTTTGTGTGTGTGTGATGTCTCTCCAGGTGCTTAATTGCAGCCTCTTCCCACCTTTAAATGACCACAACCACATGTGCATGGAGGGTCCAGGTGATGAAGACCCCCCTTACCAGCCGGTCCGCCACCCTCCTCATCAGGAGGAATGTCAGGCCCTCGGATCGACACCTGAGCAGTATACCTGGCTCAAGCAAACCGAAACCTGTACCCTCCAGTGTGGCTACGAGAGCGGCCTTTACCGACGGGGGGCCAAAGTCTTCACAGATGCCTGGATGGCGGTGTGGGCCGTGCTGTGCTTCTTGTCGACCACTCTGACGGTCTTGACCTTTCTCCTGGACTCGCAGCGTTTCTCCTATCCTGAGAGGCCAATCATCTTTCTTTCAATGTGCTGCAATCTGTACAGTGTTGCTTACCTGGTGAGTAACGGAATAAAGGCACCATTGTTCAAGTCGAGATGACTCAGAGAACTTTCTATTTCTGTTATTAAGTTAACCGCCTTTTTCTTGGTACATTTGACTTTTCCTGCCTCCTTAGGTACGACTGACTCTTGGAAGAGAGCGAGTTTCCTGTGACTTGGACGCCACTGCCGTTCCGATTCTGGTCCAGGAAGGATTAAAGAGCACCGGCTGTGCCATAGTCTTCCTTCTCCTCTATTTCTTTGGCATGGCGTCCTCACTGTGGTTAGTTCAAACACTCTCTCCTCCTTCTGTTCGTCCCAGTTTCCCCATTGTCATCAGCTGCTGTGAATGGCCCTTGTGGTGGAACAATTGGAACACGAGACTTGCATCCTGTTTTCCTTAAAAAAAAAATCAAACTATCCTGTCTCATAACCTCTGCACTAGTTGGATTCATTTCCACACACGCACACACAGAGTTGGGGTAGCCTTGGTAAAACCACCACTTTTCAAGTGCATGCTGCCCTGAAGCTGCAGTGGAAACCCACATTGCTGTCACAGCTATTTTTCTTCCCTCGCACTCAGTTCTTGTTTTCCTGTTTTTTATTTGCCATTTGGAAACGGCAGCAGGCCAGAAACTCCAATCTCCAGAACTACGATCACTGCACTCTGTTATATAACTGGCGAGTGGCTTCCTTTGTGACCTAATTACCACTAAAATGGCACATGGTCCATTGATTTGTTATGAGAATGTTTTGAGTCGGCACCTGAGCAGTATACTTGGCTCCTGAAACATATGACTCTTATCCATCACAAATACAAAAGCACCAATGGAATTTATTGCGGCGTTCTAATTTATTATTGACATCATTTGAAGTAATTCCTCTAAGCCCTTCCACCCTGAACGGTATGTGTGAGAAAGTACATGCCATAAAACAGGGATGTAATATTTTAAAACAAAGGCAGTATGTGAAGTTCACATTTTTAAACTGTTTTCTGTACATTGTGATTACAATTAGCCGATCAGTGTTACTAACTTTAAGTGGTGCATTCGTTTGAGAATGTAGACTTATTTCTAAAAGGCTGCCATTGTTTCCAAACCCAGCATGTTGCCTAGTAAACAGAAACTAAAAGCAAAAATTAAATAAAGCACAAAATAGTTGTAATACTTGAAGTCTCCTTGGCAACTGCTGCAGGCTGTTCCAGGACAAACATCACAAATTTCCCAAGACAAAAATGAATTGGCGTCCTGCATCCGACGCCACTTTTCCATACCCGAGAAGGTTGTTTGCAAATAATCTGCTAGACAACAATCACCTCAGTAGCAGCTGCCACAGTAAAGAGTGTTGCTGTCAGCTCTTAAATGATGGTTGGTTGGCCGATCTGAAATAAATCAGTGTTTTGAGTCTCCAACCACCTGGCTACCAGCTGGGCTGGGTTAAGCTAAAAATAGGACGATTCCAGTCATGATCCACGAATGAAAACATAATTTGCTTTTTTTTCCCTTTCTGCCAGAAGGGCTCAGTTGTGGAACACTTCTGTCTCTCCTTGTGCTTCCTGTGCAAGAAACAACTGCCGATAACACAAAGTGTCAGTGAAAGTAAACATGACATTAAAGTTGGATAAACTCTAAAATCCTGCATGTGAACCAAAGAAGGGCCACTGTAAATTTGCAGAAGGAATTGTTTGCCTCAGTTGTGACTTTTATGAGTGTTTACACAAGGCACTTACAGTTTCCCTTATTCTGTCTTCCTCGTTTTCTTCCAGGTGGGTGATCCTCACCCTCACCTGGTTTTTGGCTGCTGGACTGAAGTGGGGTCATGAAGCAATTGAAATGCACAGTTCGTACTTCCACATAGCAGCCTGGGCCATCCCAGCTGTTAAAACCATCGTTATCCTTATAATGCGACTGGTAGATGCTGATGACCTTACTGGACTGTGCTATGTTGGTAACCAGCAGCAAGAGGCCCTCACAGGCTTTGTGGTTGCACCATTAGCAACGTACCTTCTCATAGGTAGGTGCAGGGTTGGGAAAGAAATCATTTATGAACTAATTTTATCACTGCTGGAGCTGTTCGCTTTATTTTTCTGTTCTTTTATGTACGAATTCTTGTGGCCCCACAGGAACTCTGTTCATCTGCGCAGGCCTGGTTGCTCTCTTCAAGATCCGCTCTAATCTGCAAAAGGACGGAGCTAAAACAGACAAACTGGAGCGCCTAATGGTGAAGATCGGAGTGTTCTCTGTTCTTTACACTGTTCCAGCATCCACAGTCATCGGATGTTATCTCTACCAGCTGTCTAACTGGGAGGAGTTCAAGACAAGCCCCCGGGACTCATATGTGGCGTCGGAGATGCTTCGGATCTTCATGTCGCTGCTCGTGGGCATCACGTCAGGGATGTGGATTTGGTCGGCGAAGACCCTCCACACCTGGCAGCGCTGCTCCGCCCGACTGCTGAGGGACAGCCGGGCAAGCCGAGGCGGCAAGAGGGCGCCGGTTGAAAGCTGGATCAAACCGGGAAAAGGCAACGAGACGGTGGTGTGACAAGATGCAGAGGAAATAGACGGGAAATAAGTTTTGCGTTGTTTTTTTTTTCTCATAAAGAAACTTGCTCTGCCAAATGAAGGACGAAGAGAGTCAGCAACCTGGTTAGAAACGGGACAGAGGATTGTAGCCAGACTTTCTCAGAGAAGCCACTGGATATAACGCCATTGCATGAACTCCCTGCCTACAATAGGAGTTATGAAGGAGAACATAGGAAGACTGAGTCATACATGTTGTTGCAAGAGTAGCCTCTGTACCTCTCATTAGATATCTGTTGCATTGAGAGGTGGGAGAAAGCAAAAAATGAATCAAAAAGAAGACATGCTGAAAAGGCAGAAAAGATGCACATAAGCAATGATTCTACCTTCCTGTCTCGCTTTTTTTTTTTTTTTTAAAGTGATCAGCAGAAGAGACCTACCCTGCTGAGTACAGTGAAGCCGTGTGCTATTGCGACTTTTAAAGGGCTTTTAAATTTTACACTTTGACACTGGAGCAGATTTACAGATATTTGGCTTCCCAGAAATATCTGATGTCACCTGGGCAATGTTAATGTTGCAGGTTAATCAACATTAAAATACCAGACCCAACTGTAGAAAATACCCAAATTACTGCCTTAAATCTACAATTTGTTTACAGACAAGCAGTCTGCATTTCTGTCAGGTTATGACTTTTTTTTTGTATCAGATACTAGTGCAGGTGGATTTTATTGCTTTGGATTTGTGGGAATGAATCTCGATGCTGTAATTATTGCACTATAAATGTGTGAAATGTGAAGACAAAAGTGTAAAGTATGAGAGCAAACTATTAAAATTCAGTTATGTCTATAGAGGCATTGTTTTAAAGCTAGATGAGGCGTTACCAGACGATTATGAGCAGTTATCATCTTGCTTTCAGTAGATATTTCTTTTAGTCTTCTCATTCTGTATAAATTTAGATTGGATGTTTCCTGAGGCTGAAGCTATCGGCTAATCTGGACGAGATCAGTAAAGTCCCAATTTATAATCTAAAAGCAAATTTAACATCAAAAGCATCACAGTGGTTTATGTGAAATCAAGTTATAAACCTTTTCACACCATTGTCACTTCATGGTGCTTTTAATGTTCCATTCTCAGTATGTTTGATATAGGAAGGTCATTGGTTCCAACTTTAGTAATGCTATAAATATTTCTTGATTTCTATCTAAATATTCCCCCGAAAATGTGATGATGGTTTGAAGGTTTATAAATTAGCATTAGCATAAACTGCATTTTCTTGAGGCAAGAGCATGTTCTGGTTCAACAGACTTGTTGTAAATATAAGACTTCTGGGAAAACTAATCTAAATTTATTCAATATATAAGAGAGAGAGAGAGAGCTATCACTTATAAAATAACAGAACCTTACTTCTAAATTAGTAAGGTTTGATGGCATGTGAAAGCAAATGGTGCAGAAGGTCAGAAAATTTCCACCAATGCTTCAGAATCAGGACGAACAAAATTTGTAACTTTAAGTATCTGTTTTGACTTTCTTTATCAGGTGTAAATTGCAGAGAAATATGCCTTTGTGGGTCACTTGGGCAGTCTGTGAGAAACTCAGCTAGTGTCCAATCATGTTTAGTCTTCCTGCAAACCCTGCACTCTATATGCTCTTTGGGTAACCATACAATTCAGGAAATTTAATTATTAACCCTGCCCTTTTCCAAACATTGGAACCCAGGAAGGTTTCAGAGCAAGAAGTTATGGGACAATCAGCTGCCAAAACACACATTAGGCAACAGCAATATCAGTCAGAGAATATGCTCTTCTTCATGAACTTAGATAGTTGGACTTAAGTTGGGACTGGATCAGAGCAAAGTGTTCATCAGATGCTAAAACCTTTTGCAGAACTCTGAGGTCAGAGTACTAAAGGTCATCTATTGCAAGATTACGATGCCAAAGTATCTTTGTAACTGTTCTTACAGATGCATCATTCAAGATTCAACAAATCCAATAGCCCTCCTCTTCAGTAAAAATAAGCTTTTTATAAATGTTTATTTGTACAGAGACGGCACACTGCAACTGGTTCTCCCCCTGATGCTGTTATTGGTCACCTTCCCACGTGTCTTACTGGATTCAGTCGACACGTCTCAGCTCACGTCCTCAGACAATCAGAGTTCCTTTCCGGAACACAGTCCTGCACATTTCAAAATGTCATGGATGATGCCAAGAAAAGTTTCAGGTTGTTTCTCTCCTACCATTTTCACTATTTTTTTTCTTTTCTGCAGATTGTAGCTGGAGCCAATCTAGTCCTTTAGTTACGATACTCTGAAACTGACTCTTTATCTGCCTAATTGTCTATCTAGCAATGCTGTATACATTCATTCTTGTCACATCCTCAGTGTTTCGGACTTATTTTCAAGCAGTTGTGTTTTTTTTTTTTTAAATGTTGATAACCAGACAGTGCCTCACACAGCCTGTCCAATAAGAACCAGGCATTTCTTGGCTGCGTGTTTCCTCAAAGATGTTTTCAGGATCGATTGTTGTGGTGAAACAGACACCGTTTACACAAACCTCCTTCATCAGACCAGCATACCTCGGTACACTTATTGAATTTCCAAAGTCAAACAAACATTACTTTCACTTAAAGTGAATTAAATTAACCTGTGACCACCTCCCCTCTGAGCTAATGTAGTTTCCCTTTTAAACCGTCTACATTTTTTGACAGCACTCCCCCCTCCTCCTATTCTTATGACCACTCTGAGCTTAAGGTGACTTTTCTAAACAGTCACTGAATGTGCCTTAACCCCCCGTGCAGTGAATGTTTGTGCAGGACTTAAACCACTGGCAGTGCCGATTTGTAAATTCTTTTAGAAACCCAGTTGTGAATCACCAGCTCAGATAGTAACCTTCAAGGTTTATAAAGCTCCCTGTTGTGTTGAACACTTGTGTTCTTTGCAATGTCATCAATGTATTATAAAATGCTAATTTATCCTTGTAAAAATAATGTGACAAATTTTAAAAACTTGTTTATTTAAAAAACACTTTTGTATCAGAAGAAGATGAATAAAAGTTTTTTTTTTGGTTTCTAAGTGGCCTGTGCTTTACGTCTGCAAGTTTGGGTGTGTGTTTGTGTTTAATTAATTTCTCAAGCCGATTAATTCATGGAACATTTGATTTTGCGTTTGCCCTTGTACAGAAAATGTAAAGAGGTGATCTCCGAGCCTCCTAAAAGGCACACTGTGACACTTTTGCACAGAAAACAATTTAGTGAAAGGATTTATGTTTTGCACATTCAATGAACTTTGTCCACTTTTTGGGTTGGACAATGCTGCCACCTCTTGTCTCAGAAGATAAATTAAGTTTTGATGCTTCACATTGAAGCAATTCCCTCTCTCCCAAACTTATCAGTAAAAACACTTACACCTTTCCATTTTCTCTTTGGAAATAATAGACTGGACCAATAAAAAATTAGTTTTAATACAGATATCTTAGCCCATCGTGTACTGTGCAGCATGTGCTCTCAATGATTGGTGAACTGTTGGTGAAATTGTTGCATCAGAGTTGTGTACTGCTTTAAAAGTACCACTGTACCATGGTGACATACTGGCAGTGTGGTCAGCAGGACTTTTCAGCAAAGTCCTGCTGAAAAATGAAATCTTTGTCTACACTGTGCAGATCATTGAGTATGAAGTGCTCCACAATTTAACAAGTAACTACTGATTTTCAAAATAACCCTTACTGAGAAAATGTCCACCTTTGGCCATTTGGGAGACACAAAACACAATTGTATGTGTCCTGCTTTCTATGTTGGCCAGTATTTGATTATGCAGTGCTTCACCAAAGTGTTCATACATCCAGTAACTAATAGTTCCTTGAGATGTTCAGAGTTTAGAATTATCTTTTATAACCTAATCCTGCTTTAAGCCTCTTCATAATTCCCAAACTATCTGCTGTGTTCATCCATTTTCATGATGCACTTTATTTGCTAATGTTGTCTCACAGAATAGTTGGATGCATCCTGAGATGAAATTACACACAAGTGTCATTTGACCATTGTTGATGGTCAGAGTTTATTCAAGCTTATCAGACAAGTACAATTATCCTCTACACATTTTAGATTCTTATTTACATATAAAAAAAACTGAAACCTGTGGATCATCTCCTTCCCCTTCTGAGTTATGTGCTACTTTGTGTTAGTCTATCTGTATGTAAAAGACTCTATTACATACAAATTAATTAAAATACAATGACATTTGTGAATGTGACATAAAAATATGTTACATTCACATAAAGGCATAAAACAAAGAAACTTGTTTGATCAAACGTGCATTAACAAAAATATTTTCAATCTTGATTTATAAGAACGAATCAATTCTGGTACGTTTGAGGTTTCAAGGGAGTTTGATCTGAACCGGAGGAGCACAAAAACTAAATCCTGACCTCAACTAGTTTACATCTGGTCCGAGGAATGCCGAGTAAGCAGGTCTCTGATGACCTGAGGGATCTGAATCGTTCGTACTTCAGAAGTATCTCAGCAATACGTGTGTCCGTCTTCCTTCAAGGCTGCAGCACCAAACGCCTCTGTCCAACTCCAAAGAACCTCTATTGTGAAATTTGAGTTGTTAAAATGTTTCACTGTTATTTTGAATTAGATTAGAAAATGCCCAGGACACTTGCAATAAATATGCTGTTGAAATCTGTTGGTGCACAAGCTGTTACTGTGTCTCCATGAGTAACTGAGCAATAGACTTTCAACCTCAAATGCACACTGTAGCATACACAGTAATATTTGTAACAAATGAAATATGCTAAACATTCAAAGTTAGGTCTCATTTTTGCAGAAATACTCCGTACAAGTTAGGAGGTGCAGGTATTTTTAACTGGAAAAAATGAACAAATTTGTATTTTTGCCTGCATATTTGTGTGTGTGCGTGTGTATGTGTGTGTGCATGTGTACGCATGTGTAAGCAGAGAAGATGAGGCAAAGCGTCCAAATATGTAACCGTGCAGCTCCAGTTGCCTTCCTGTAATTTTCGGAGTGAATTGAGTGTTTGTTTAAGAGCACGCTCAAAAGCCTGAGGTAAAGGGAAAGTGACAGCATCCACGGCTTTATTGTTTCCAGATGTGGCCACATTAACACACACATGCACGCGCACTCATAGTTCTCTAACACACGCATGTGGATAGAGCTGTAAAATTTCCAAACTGCACAGCCTGCATCGTGTTGCTTCTATTTCAGCTTTATGTGTCTGCTTTTATTAATGTGGGCTCAAAAACATTTTCCAGCAAATGCCACAGGTCATTTCCATGCCCAGGCTTCTCCACCGAGGCAGCCATTTGTACATTTATGTGGTTAGCTACACACACACACACACGCACACACACAAATCTTTAACAGCTAACAGCTCAAACTAAATGCTGATTTTCCATCCCAGAAATGAAATAAAAATTACACTTAAACATACCCATAAGTGACAGCTTTACATTACAACCTCTGGTTATTAGCTTCTTGTGGTCAAATTTGGACACATCCAGTTCATACGCAATAAAAACACAGAAATATACACACAGAAATACTCAATCTCTCTTGTATATTTTTTTTGCCTTTTAGTCGTATTTTGGTTTCACTTAGGATGAAATGTGCAACACCACATTGTCAGCATTGCATTTTCAGACCTGGACCTCTGTGTGTGAACTTGTGTGCATGCTAAGGATACACAGCCAGGTGTGCGTGTGTGCGTGTGCGCGTGTGTGCGTGTGTGTAAAAGGACTGCTAAGAGATTTGGGCACATAGTTTTTAAGACGGAGAGAAAAAGAAATGAGCACCCAGGGACAAAAAAAGTGAAGTGAATACAAGAGCTGAAGAGAAAAAATGTATGGGGTAAAGGGAAATGAATTGAGTGAGAAAAGGAGGGTGTAAAGGAAATCTCTCATCATCCAGAAGCAGAATGTTGCAGCTGTTCCCTCTTAGAAATGTTGAAATCGTTTCCCCCCGTTCTGCTCAGTGAATATGTTGTATGGCTATTCTGAAGCAACGGTCACCACTGGGGGATTCTGGGTGACGTAGTTGTCTTGGCCTGAGAGCCAGTGCGTTGGAAGAAGGATTTAAAAATGTTGGTTCTCAGGCCAAACATGTTAACGAGCTGAGATCGACCTCCAAAAAGCCTGGCCAAGAGAGAGATTAGAGAATTAGTCGCTATAAAGTTAAAACAAAGAGGGTCTTTCTGCTTGGCAGGGCGCGGGAAGGACTGAGATTATTCTGTCCAAGACAAAAAGGCTCAGTTTTTAGGGTCAGGTTGGATATTTGAAAAGATTTTGATGTGTTTTGGTAAGAGGAGTGAAGTGATCTTGATTGTTATGCTGGAAGCTATGAAATATGAGCTTTGATCGGTCAGATATATTTCAAACATACATTCAACCTGAGTTGTTTGTAATCTTTAAGGGTTTGTTCTTTTGGTTCATTGGTGAAGTAAATGGTTTTCAATACATGTTTTATTCTAATGTCAAGTTTTGTTTTTCCTCCTCCAATTATAAGCTTTGAGTCGCTTAACGAGTTCAGTCCTAGTTTACTCGTTATCTCTCATTCTGAGATCTCACATTTCCAATGGATAAAGTGTCCTAATTGTGTCCTTTAAATATATGTTAAAGGACATATATTTCCAAACCAGAGATTTAACAATGAAACCCTCAGAAATTAAGCACTAGTAAATGCACTTGCCAATGTGTTCACAAAAAACATTGTTTTCTCAATGTACACTTTTTTTTACAGTCCAAAACTACTTTAGTGTTAAACACTGATGCGTTATTGATACCACTGGTAAAAGACCCAACAGGCAAAAACTTTTTGTTTTTTGTTGCGTTTTTGCAACAGTAAAAAATAAAACAGAACTTACAAATGATTTGACTATTTTTTAGGCCAATTGCATAATACAGTGTTTTTTCACATGAACATAATATTGTTTGCTTTAAAGTATATATTCACAAAAGCAGAAAGAGATTACTGAATGCTATTGCACTTAGTTGTGGTTATTTTCTGTTAGGTATTTTGCTTTTAAGTCTTTTTCTTTCATTTTGTCCATGTAAAATACTCAGATGTATAGACACAGTAAGTATATATAAATAATAACAATACTACTACTAATACTAATAATAACCATTATTATTCTATTTCTTATTATATAAAATATGATTGCACTCATAACAAAAAGTCAATGACACATTTAAAGAAGGAATGGGTTAACACCATAAACTGAATTAATTTGTTTGATTCACATGTTTTGAATCACACAAATGAAGCCTTATGCATTTTGCAGCATTAGGAAACCCTGAGCCTCTTTTACCACTAGATGGCACTCGTTGTCCAATCTATACTCTTTCTCCAGGCATAATTTCAGTTTTTAAAGCTTGTAATGAGATTGGGAGGTAGATGATTTATCATTTAGTCTAATCTCCAGAGACATCAAGCTCCACTTTTGAGTTCAGGAGGCACTGGTTCAGGTTGTATCCATAACGCTGATGCATGCGGTAAATACAGACACTTTCTCTCATCATCCACTCAGAACCCAAAATCAACATGATGCGTTAACTGCATTGTTGCGTTTGCTTTTGATAATTCTGCTCTACCAATAATGAGCATCTCAACACTTCATGTTTAAGCTATCAGTCCCATAGGATCACACAGATAGAGCTGGTTTCAATGTGCTCATGTAATCATCAGCAGTAAAATCATCATAAATACAACCATGTTAACATATTTCAATACAAATATTCCTACAAATATTTTCTAGCGATAACGTTACAGTAGTGAAATGTAGCCTCATGTGGCTAAGAAGCTAACAGAATCCATGTCATTTCAGCAGGACATTTGTCATCCTTAGAAATGTCTGCTCTTCAATACAGTCACTCGCGTTCATTAATGGACGTCAGAGGGGCTAGCTTACAAAAAAAGACAGAGAAAAGATGAAGAGGCAGACAAAGGAGGAGGAAAGTAATGGTGATCTTTTGGAGCACAATGAAAAAGAAAAGGCAGTAAACCTCATGATACCATTAGTTTCCATTATAAGGAAGCCAGCTTGGCAAACCAAATGACTGAAAATGACTCATACAAACATAATTCATTTCTAGGAGCCTGTGTGGATTTGTGTTTCCTATTCCGTGTTTCTCTGCGCATCTGTGCATTCATGGAGTACAGAAATAGAGGACACAGAAAACTTGGCAGCAGGTGGTGCTCACTGGACCTTCACATTTTTCACTTATTCTTTCCTCATGTTGAACTGTTTTGCAATTTAAAGTTTGTCCAGTCCTCCCCCGCCCCCATTTAGCCCACTTGCATCATATTGGCATCATTTTTGGCATTTTCTCTACTGAAAGTATGAAGAAAATGCTGAAACCTGAACTGAAAGTTTGTCAGTATTTAGAAAACCCTAACCCTACCCTAACCCTAAACCCTAACCCTAACCCCTAACCCTAACATATGCATCGCACAGCTGAACCGCTACGTCCTGACACTGGAGGGGCGGCTCTTCACGGTTCCCAGGGACGGCGTCCACTGGACCAAGGCCACTGCTACTAGCATGCTGAGCCACTGGAGCAAGTGGCTAAAATAGATTGCCCTGAAAGCCTGCAAAGGAAGGAGGGGCACTCCCAGATTGTAAATAAAAACATATGTAATCTTTCAAAAATATTCAGTCTTAGTGATGCACAGTGTTCCCTCTTAAATAAAGGTTTAATGTTTATCCCTACTCAGGGCACTAATTATGTAAATAAATTCAAAATGCAAATGAGGTATGACTTACAAAAATACCATAGGAGGATCAAATCGGCCATTTATTACAATGATGATGTTGGTGAAGACAATAGTAATAACTTACCGTTCATGCCGGAGTCAGACTGGTCTCCTCCAATCGCCTCTCTTCCTCCTGAGGTGGACAAATTAATTCCCCAAGACCTAAATTATTTTGATAATTAATTTAAATTGACTAAAAGCAACTAAATATAGATGAGAGAAAAGCTCTAAAAGAAGTAACGATCAATAATAATATTGTAATAAAACCTGCGGATAAGGGCAGCTCCACTGTCGTTTTGGACATGGAGCAGTATTTATGGGAGGGATATAAACGATTATATCCCTCCCATAAATATAAACAATTACACAACCAAACCCATTATAAAAAATTAGATTCTCACCCGGCTTCACCAAGATACCATTGATTACGCACAAGCGTTGGTAACGGCAGGAGATCTTCCAAAGAGACAAACAGCTACTGTGGGAAACACAGAAATCCAGGAAACACGAGGTCCACAACAGAGGAGAACGGAACTTACAGATATTGAACAAACATCAGGTCTACGACGAGGACATCTTGAACGCACTGAGACGGCAGCACAAACAGAAAACATGAGAGAAATGACAACTACACAAACACAGATGGAGAAGGAGAGAAACCACAGGGTATTGATTGACAGTACCCCAAAGAGAGATGATCAGAGAGTGTCGGTGGGGACGATGACGGAGGGAGGAATCGACAGAACTGCATTTTCAGAAATGGAGGAAAGAGACCAGATTGATCACGATGCGGTTGAAGAACAATCTCCTAAGGAACAAAGAAAGGGTTCTCGGAGAAGGATAAACAACCCATGTGAGATACAAGAAGATGACCCTCTTCTAAACATTGAAGAAGTGCAAGTATCTCAGCAAACGGTTGAGAGACTAAACCTTCCTCCGATAACCTTTGACTTGGAAATGTCAGAGATGGAGTTGGATGAAACTCCAGCGCATGTTGAAAGAACAGTTTCCTCAAGAAGGGAGAGTTCGGAAATGGAATTTTCAACAGAAACAAATGATGATGGAGAGGAAGGGGATAAAGAAGAACGACCTACTTCACAATCAGAGAAGAGATTTAGAGTGAATAGAAATAAACACACAGAAAGAAAAATGATGGAGTGGGGATTGGAAGTAAAAGAGAAATGGTTAATTATAGGGGATTCTAATGTTGGGAGGATTCCTGACCATTCTGTGCAGAACTTACAGATAGAAAGCTGTCCAGGAGCAAACTTTAGACATGCACAAGCAATTTTAGAAAAAACAAAAATAAACAACACTGTGGTGGAGAAAGTAGTCCTATCTTTCGGTATTAATAGCAGAGAACAGAGGGCAAAAGAAACGGCCGTAAAGCAAATGCAAGCGGCTCTAAGGACAGCGAAAACGGTTTTTCCTTATGCAGAATTGTGGATCCCTGATAGCCAAAATTTTAGAAAGTTTACACAAAAAGAAATGTATTAACGCAAAACAAAAGACTTACCTGCGTGGTTCTCCTGAACCCAGGGCCAGAAGATTTTACCTGCTCCCTAAGATCCATAAAGAGCCCGAAAAATGGAGCAAACCCTATGAAATCCCTCCCGGCAGGCCCATTGTCTCAGATTGTGGCAGTGAGACCTACCAAACAGCAGAGTTTATTGATCATTACCTCTATCCTCTCTCAATTCGGCACCAAAGTTACATCAAAGACACATATGATTTTGTAGAAAAAAAATCAAATTAATTTCTTTACCTCAGGACTGTATTTTATTTACAATTGACATTGACAGTTTGTACACAAATATTGATATAGATGAAGGAATTGGCTGGATAAGAAACATATTTTTGAAATATCCAGATTCAAGGAGGCCAGATCGAGAACTCATACAGTTGTTAGAAATTAATTTAAAAAGAAACGATTTTGTTTTCGATGGCCAATTTTCCCTCCAGGTGAAGGGAACAGCCACGGGCAAAAAGTTTGCACCGGCCTATGCAAATATTTTTATGGGCGAGTGGGAGGCTGGGGCCCTTAATACGTGCAAAAAGGCCCCTCTGCACTACTACCGGTACCTGGAAGACATCTGGGGGGTCTGGACTCATTCGGAAGCAGAATTTCAGGAATTCCTCCAGCACCTGAACACACATAACCTGGACACCACCACTTATAAAGGACAAAATTTTGAAACAACACACAAATTGGACATTAAAGTATTTTTCAAACCTACTGATACACATGCTCTATTATTCAAGACCAGCTACCATCCGAGACACACTTATGCTGGTCTAGTGAAATCACAACTCCTCAGATTTCATAGAATATGCTCACAGAAAACAGACTTTGAGGAGGCAACTAGGACTTGTTTTCTGCTTTAAGTAAGAGAGGATATTCCAGATCTTTCCTGAGAGCGTGCAGCAAGAACTTTCTTAAGTCCAGACCCCCCGATTCATCCCCAATGATTCCTCTGATCACCACATTCTCCTCCTCAGCAGGACGCTTTGTGTATAACATCAAACAGAATTTCAGTAAATTCCAATCTGACACTCTTTGCTTCAAAATTATAAAATAATTGCGGCCTAAAAAGAAATAAAAACCTGAGGGATTTCCTCGTCCGTGCTGAGGTAAGACCTTTGAATACACCAAAGGTCAAAGGTCAGGGTGAATTCTTCAAGCAGCTGCACTGGGTACAGAACAGATTCAACAACACAATTTTCAAATTAGACCCATCAGGAAACCCCAAATCAAAAAATTGTGTTTATTTGATAACTTGTCAAATCTGTAAGATCCAGTATGTGGGTGAGACGGGCAACAGCCTCCTTACTCGTTTCACCCAGCATAGATACAATATCCAAAAACAAAAAAGGACCCATGTACCCATAGTGCAGCACTTCACACTCCGTGGATGGGATGCAGTTTCAGCCCTGGTGCTGGAATGCAACCCAGCCTGGTCCTCAGCCCAGAGGAGAAGGGCTGAGAGGCGGTGGATCAGCAGGCTGGAAACTTGGATCCCTAGGGGTCTGAACGAGAGGTAGGCTCCGTGCGGGGACTCCTGGCGGGACGTTCCCGTGCATACAGGGGCAGAGAAAGAGGGTAAGGGGGTCCAGAATCTTCTGGATCCCTGACCTTAGACCCTGAACCCAAACCCCTACCCTAACCCTAACCCTAACCTAACCCTAACCCTAAATACAGTATTTAGAAGTATTTTGAGCTGTACATTTTTGTACAGCTCAACATTGGGTTGCTTAATATTAACTAATGGCCTATAAAGAAGTGTCTCTTCTAAAGCAAAGAGACATTCACATGCATCTGTCCCTCCATCGGTCAGCCACTTCACTGTCAGATTTAAACTTTGTTGCAATCCTGAATAGGAATGAGACAATTAGCTGAAGCCTGTGATCCAGGGCTCACCGTGTGCTGCTTATTAAGGCCGATCCAAAACACCCTGGCTGCACACCTGTCACACTTATATGGAAATCAAATGGCACCCGCATGAAAATAAACAGCACAGAGACAGAGATGTCCATGCACGCACACACGCGCACACCCCCACACACACACACACACACACACACACACACACACACACACACACACACACACACAAAAGTAAACAAGCAAAGTAATTAAATAAGCAACAAAATGTCATCAGATAAGGAATAGGAAAGCAGATAGTTCCAGGAACAGCAGAGGATTGCAGAGTGATGGTTTTTTTCATTTGATGCTTCACACCTTCCATCAAGAACAATCAAAACATGTTTTAATGTGAGTTTTTGTACAGACATATTAGGGTGTACCTTAGAGTGGCAGTTTGTATTTCCAGCAGATTCTCTTAATTTATTCCGGTAAAAAGGTTTTATTGAGCAGATGACAGGAAATGTGATAATTGCCAAGCAAATTAACCCCTAACTACTAATTTGTAACTTAGAGAGTTGTAAATGAATAAGCAAAAAGCTGAACTAATCAGATGAAGTCTCATTTATGTCCATGACACATATTCAAGCCCAATGCACAAATACTGCATAGAATACAGCATCTGCTAATGTCTATAGCAGCATTTCTACGGCAATGAAATAAGAAGCAAAAGGGTAAAGTCAACTTCAACTTTGTTACATAAACATTTACAAATGCTTGTGATTACAATTGGTAAATGAGGCAATCACAAGGCAGCAATTTGACGTATTTAGGTATCTAGACATGGTGAAAGAGTCCAACCCGATTACTGGCACCAGATAAAGTGGCCTTTAAGGTTATTTTGTTGCTTGATGAGTCTGATGAGTCTAACAGGTGACTTCCAAGGAATGGAGAGCTCCATCTCTGAGAACATAAAGGGAGAAAGTCAGACAGGAAAGGCAGACAAAAAGGAAAGAAAAGTACAAAAAGACAGCAAGGTAGACAAGCTGAGCTTCCACATCCAACTATGACAAGTATCCTCCACGCTGAAAATATCTTAGCACCTGCTTCAGACACGTAGACAAGGGGATTTTTCTGGGCCACAACTACAGAATAATATGTCATCCTCTGTTGCCAAGTGGTGTGTTGTATGGCATCTGTATCACTAGTTGTGATTGCAGAGAAACAGGCAGAGGGAAGGATACACCTGCTCCTCCCCTTTGTTCAGCCAGCTGCCACCTGTTGCCTGGCTGCTCTGTAGTGGTCTGTGGTGCAACCTACATCTATTTGTGTTTTTCCATCTGTTGGGGTACCCTAAATTTGTGATCCCTGAAGCAGACAGTCATGCAAGAAAAACTAGATTTTTCTGTTTCCTGTGCCGATGTGTTGCCCTCCAGGTGTTTTGGTTACCCACTAGTTATTACTATGTTACAACACACCTTGGAGCAATGGGAATACCTGAGGACACAGTAACACTGATAGATTGGAGTTCCTAAATAAAACAATCTCATGCATTCAGCATAAGCTGGCCACAGTGAGGTGAGTGATCCATTTTGCTCTACAGCTAGAAGGTAACAGTCTGCAAAAACTAATGGGTGATTCAAATGTCAGACACACAAGTTTAAAGTCACTATTACTGTAATGTCAAGAAAACAACGTCTACAGGGTTCCTTTACTGATGGACAGATAGATGTATACAAATATAAAAAACTATTTGATTCGCTTTTTTATTTCCATTGCCAGGCCTATGACACGATAAACAACAGTTGTTGTTTTTTGTTTTGTTTTGTTTTACTTCTTATTATCCTTGTGTCATTCTTTATTTTATGGGGAAAAAAGTCATATTGAAAATAATTTCTCTGTTTTTCTGGCGACCAATCCAGGCTTTACTCCACCTATTGGTCAATGATTGTTGGCGATAGATACCAGCCCCTCTCCAACCCTGAGTGAACAAGTGGGTATGGAAGATAGATGAATGACGTTTCTCACTCTCCCACCTACTCTTATGGTTTTTCATTAGCAGGTTTATTTACCATGTTTTCAATTCATCCTGTGTCCTTCTCAAACACTCACCCCACTTCACAATCAACCTCCACTTCCCACAAACACAAGCTTTTCTTCCACCTCAGGTTAAGTCCCTATCGTCCTGTCCATGACTGTTCAGCTCACTGCTGATTGAGCCCACAAGAGAAATTGCAGCAAAGGATTCAGTGGACAAAGAGGTATATCTAAGAGAAAGAAAGCAACGGAACAAACAAAAGCGTAGGAAAGCATCTGAACAAGTTAACAGAAACAATCCATTTCACCGGAGCACTGTGCAGGATTTTATGATAAAACGCTGCAAAGTTTAAGATTTCACCAAATAGTTCTACTTGTCTCACCCTCTTTTCAACCTTTATGTTCTTAACAAATCCGTTTTGTGGTCCTAAACTGCATGACCCATTTCTACTTCATTAAGTCAGTACTTGAGACTGCTGCCTGAAAATCCTTAAACTTCAAACCATTGCCAATCCTCACTGAGACCCCATTAACAGCAGGTGTAGACCAAACCATAATATAACGCAATCAGAGAGAACATAAGTGGTCTCTCTGGGTTTTTGGAGAGGTCTTGTGGAGTGTACTAAGAAAGCGGTGAGCTCCTTATGAATTGCATAATCTGAGAGCTTCCTGACTTCCTGTTTTCAGCGTGGACTCATCTGTGATGAGTGTTTCATGGTGGGTTCTACATGGAAGAGTTTAATCGCAGCAACGCCAACGAATCCACGTTGATGCAAATGCGTGCAAGCATTTGCACATCAATTTAACATTCTAAAGTCTGGCCAATGATCAGATAGCATTAGCTTGAGGCCAACGCTATCTGATCATGCCCGTATTGGACTGGTACAGCAGTCATTTCTTGCAACTCTCTTGGAACTACGGTGGCAATGTGCACAGCTACACTGACTGCAACACAAAACAGTTTCTTTAACACAGATTACCTAGAGATGGAGCTATATGAAGCTTTTCATCTCATTATGTGAGGCTGTTCTTTCAAACAAACGCACACACAGTGGGACACACACGTACCCTCACTTTCCGATAACCAAAAATTGGTTGCATGCCTTATGAATGAATGTGAATAGGCAACCCCACAGACAGGTTGTGTGTGTAGGTGTGTGTGATGTGCACCGGGCAGTGCAGCGTGACAGACAGGCTGTAGATGCTCAGTCTAAATCCTCTGGTGGGCAGGTGAATGGCTTAAATGGATTCCTAAGATAGAGAAATATGAAAGCCCAAGCCACATCTGTGGCTCTGCCTTCGTTCTGTCTGTGAATAAAGAATCTGTGTTTGGTAATAATTGGGCATCTGCTTGTTTGTTCGGTCAGATGTTTGTGATCCAATTTGTTTTTAGAAACCCATTTTGATATCAGTAATGCAATTGTAATGAAGTCCTCTGTATGAAAGTTGCTCTGTTTTTCAGGATGACATTACATTAGAGAAATTTAGGTACAACGGAAGCACTGAGGCATAGAGGTTCACACAAAGACAAAGATATTTAAGAAATATACAAAAAGCAACCATCTGTTCATATGAACTTACCTCATTATTACATGAAGAGCACTAATCTGGCTCTGCGCTCCTTCAGGTAGCTCTGCAGACCTCCGACTGGCTGTTCAAGCTACACTGTTAAACATCGCCTTAGTTCACTTCAACAGCTTTGTTCCTTAAAGGTCCATGAGTACAAAAGAAAAACATAAAATACCACAAAATAAATACCCTCAAAAAATAAGTGCTTTTTCAAAAAATTCAGAAAGCTTGTACGAGAACAAGCAAGTCGACGTTAACGTTTAAATCAATGTGAAATAGGCTCAGCTCGGTTATGGATTTTATGTCACCTACACCCATTCAGTTAACCACAGTAATGATGGGCAGAACCGTTAAAGCATGGATGATAACCTTACATAAAAGAAAAAGTATAATATTGGTGCTCGCTGTGTTGACATCATGACAGGTCCAGTCTCACAATTGATTTCAAAGGTCCAATGAAGGAATACAGCCCGCTGATTGGTGGAAATTCACATCTGATTTTGGTGACATAAACTTTGGATCATAAGGAATGTGCTGTTTAATAATGTACATCTGTGTGTGTGTGTGTGTGTGTGTGTGTGTGTGTGTGTGTGTGCGTGTGTGTGTGTGTGTGTGTGTGTGTGTGTGTATAAGCTGGTCCAGAGCGGACAGCATCCGCATGAAGCCCTGGAGCAGGAACTTTTGCCAGCTTCTGGCAACACATCAAAGACAGCAAGATGGGCGACAGAAAGAGAAAAAGACATGAAAGTGAAACAAGGGGATGGAGACTAGAGAGAGCTTGCGTTACACAACATATGGCTTGTGTGGGGAGACAGATGTCTCTGTTTTGAGGGGAGAGGTGAGCTCACAACATGCCCTGTTGCATCTGCAATTGTAGAACCCCAGTGGGAGCAAAAGACAGCTGTAGTTCCTCACTGGGACTTTAAGAGCTCATCCAGCCTTTCTCTAACGATATTTTCTGCTTTCCCCCAATCATTTTAGTCATTATGTCCTCATCATAGTTTCATCTAATAAGTCCGGCTAAGTTCTTCAGACTCCGGCATCTTTTTTTTTTACTTTGCTAAGTAGCAGACGGAAAAACTCTGTCTTATAAAGCTTTCCTAGATATAAGCCATCTCAGTTTACATGACAAGGTTTTAACAACCAAGTTTTTATAGGGATGTTGCTCATCAATCACAATACCTCATGAGATATCATTTAAATTATTTACCTTCTCTGTGCCCTTGCATTCTGCCTTCTATCTACATGTCCTAGCTGTAAATAAAGACAGATGACTATTGTTCCCAGGGGGTCTCATGTGTTTGCCCCGTTTTTCCTTATTCCCTCTCCCTGGGCCTGAGATTGTTGCTGATGTTGCTGTAAATTACACCACTTGGGTTTATGTTTGTGTCTGCGTTGATGCATACGTGTGTGCGAGAGAGCGCTTGTTTAGGAGCGGAAAATGAGGGAATTACACCTGAGGAAATTGTGTGCTGAAACAGTAACAGCAGCTGCACATTCAACTCTTCTTTGCCATTTGACAGCATTGAGGACGAGATCACCTGCGATATAATTCACAGTCCCGTGTTGAAGAACAGAACACATTTTTTTGCACATTTGCTTCCTAAGACAGCTCATTTGTCATGCTTTGACAAGTTTTTTTTCTTGTGAAAAGACAATGGAATCAGTATCAGTGGGATACGAGGAATGCTTAGGCCGAATTAACTAGCTGCAATATTTGCAGCAGTTAAACTAGGAATTAATGGGTCGTGTGTGTAACATTAAAGATGGGGCTTTAAAGCTTCCCCATGTATCGTTGCTTTGGAACGTAAAATCCATTAAAGCAGAAACATCTAAGCACACATACAAAGACAGAAATATAGATCCTGGCAGCTTGATTCCAATTTCTTTCCCTTAGATGTGCAACACATGAACAGAAGTGGTAGAATGTGAGCAAGACTGAAGAGCAAGATGTAAAGGATGGGTGAAAGAATGAATGAAAGAGAGGAAAAAAGGAGGAATAAAAACAAGTGAGCACATGTTTTATTTTTATGGAAACAAAATCCCAGCAAGAGATAAATAAAGACAGTCGGCAAGAGAAAGGTCTGTAGGATTGTGGGACAGCCAAGAACCGGTGGAATGAGACGACATCCTCTGTTGCCATGACAACTGCCTCCTTGTGAGCCATCACTTGGTCCCATGCTTGTTCGCCCACATAGGGGAGAATCGCACACACACACACACACACACACAAGCCTTCACTCAACAGGACAACACGTAAACATGCCCCGAAACTCCCACGCTGGCTGGAAACTTACCCATCCGCCCACCTCCCGCCTCCTCATCTTCCCTCTCGCTCTGCAGCCGTCCATCCATGGAGTCTGCCTCCAACACATCAGCCATGTGCGTCATTGTGGTTCCAGTCAAAAGTTACGCTTGTCACATGATACTCCGAGGTTTTCCCATTTTATGTGTTAACACAAAGACATATTGTCGCAGCCGTTTCTTTATTTTTTAATGTGACGGGAGGTGCAGCGAGAAACAAGAAGGGACTTGTTGGTATGCAGCGTCTGCAGCGCCAGATATGTATTACCAGATAGTGCTGCTGGGCAGAGTCGCAGCTGCTCAGCCTAGTCCGCAGTCACTGATTCCAAAAGTACAAATTCGCACTCTGCATTTCAAGTGAATAACAGAAAAGATGACCAACTGAATGCGTCTGCATATACCTGGGAGGAACAGAACAAGGTCACATCACTGCAGAGATTCTGTGTGGACTAGGTTTTCTATAGATGCGCGAGAGGCTGAGCGCACCGCTGACCAATATCCCGTGTTGCCTTTTCCCTGCCAAGGCAAAGTGTGCCAGGAAACACACTCCCACAACCTCACAATGACATGTGCTGTTGGTTCTACGATAAGATCTGTCCCAGGGACAAACGCACTGCAGAGGCAATTAACTTCCCAAGCAGAGAGAGACTTGATATAAAGACAGAGCAATTAGATTTTTACTGAATTACTCTGACAAGTCCTCCCTCGGTTTTCTGGATTGGAAAGAGGACTGAACGTACACATACGTAAGGTGTGATTGTGATGATGTGATAGGTAAACATCCAGGTCGTTTCTACAGATGGCAGCGCAGCATCAGACATACAGAATAAAATCGTTTCATCGAAAAAGACCAAGCAACAGCAGAAGACGGTGGAAGACAACAGAGGTGTGAATTTCAATGTGAGTTGTGCAATCGGAAAAAAAAAAAAACCCTGCAAGATATGAGCCTATCTTAAAATGTATTTGACTCCGCACTGCCCTCAGTTTGAGGATGAATTCGCACTAGGCGTTTTTTGTCCTCCAGAGAATAATTCACAGCAGGTATTTGGATGACAGGATAAGATCCATTATGCATATCTTCAAAATTCACTCACCAATGTCCTTGAATGTTTTGCAAGTTGCAAGGTCAATGTTTTCCCAGCAAGTACTGTGAGAAACCCAGAGATAGCCCTAAGATGCCAGTAATCCTCAGTGGTAACATGTGCACACAAATCTGCGGGACAACATAAGCATCGCTTCTACCTGACTTTGATCTTGGAAGAGCCTTCGGTGAGAGTAGAGCAAGGGAAGGGTTGTGAGGAGGCCTTGGGAATCAACATTAACCCAAGGTTCATGTCCCCTCTAACTCTGCAATGTTGATATTTGAGCCTTAGTCTTGACTTCTTGCCACGGAGACAGTGTTTGTAAATTGAAAAGTTGTTGGAAAATTATCAGAAAAAGTAGACCTTCTTGGAAGAATATGAACGTGACAGTACGAGAATTTACTTTTTTTAACTGGTTTACGTACCAGTCAAAAATTCACTTTGGAAAACATTATTTTAAATAATGGCACTTTTTTTCATATCAACTGAAGAAAAAGTCTTGCTATCACTCTGTTGAGGAGATAACATACAATTCATTTTTCAGTCTCATCTGGTTAATGTTGGCAGCTAAGATTCTTTGAAGTCAGTATTCTTTATGAGTGAAGATTGAAAATCAGCTTAGCAGGATGAAGACTTGGCATGTAGATTTTTTTCCCCATGATAAATATTGAGATCTGAATTGTTTGCTTGTTGTGTCATTAAATCAATCAGTTCGCCCTGAAGAAAGGTTTAATGACCTCTGGCTCTCTGCCTGACAGGCTCCATCATCATCTAAAAAACTGACTTGAGCATCAGACGACATGCTTTCAATTGATGCACAAAGAAAATGTCGAAATCTTCAGTTCAGTGCTAATAGCTTCCTTTTGCACTGGTCATTTTCATAATATGCAGCCCAATATTATCGGTGTTGCAGACCTTTTGAAGCACAAGCTTACAGAGCTCTTCATATAAAGAGTCACAGGGAAGGCTAATGTTATATTTGATTACTCAGATCACACTATTTACCGCTTTGCTTTTACCTTCTCCGCAATTTAGATTAAGTTGACCAAGACCAGCTAATAAGAGCAGCAACTATTGTTGTTTTAAGCAACTATCAGTTGTTTAAGAAAGAACGAAAAGATCTTTTGTGAGACAGATATGCTGAGTCATATATAACAAAATTTTAAGTAATTCAAAAGTCACATAAATATGAATGTGACAGGGTCAGTTTGTTTGTGACGAATCTAGTAGTCTTTTCTTAAAGGCAAGAATTTAGATGTTTCCACAAAAACAGGCAGAAAGTAACTGGTACGTGTATAACCCTACTAGTACACCATGGCTCATGCATCCTCAATAACCTTACTTTATTTCATTAACAAAAACATCCTATTGAGCACAGAATATAGAATGTCATTTTACTTAATTCACTTTCTATGACTTTTTACTGATATCACAGAAAAAATAAGTTGAAAATCACTTTTTCCTTGGATTAAAACATCAGCAATTTTGTCTTTGCATACTGATGTGGACTAATCATGAGTTTCACAAGCAGGTGAGAGACACTGCAAGCCCATCGAGCTAAAGGAACAACACACTAAAAACTCAAACATGCAGGCTTATGCAAGCCTCTTCCTCTAACTTTTTAAAAAATAATTTATTTACAGATCAAACTTGACACCAACCACTACACAAATAATAGTGTTAACAACACACTGTGATAGTCATTGTTGGAAAAATGCTCCAGTAATTGCATCCTACAAAAACTTGGAAGGTTCATCACATCCATAATCATTTATCATCATCATCATTAACAACACAACAGAAATGTACAACTTTCCTGTTCTGTCCAAACCAGCCCCTGGCTTTTTCAGCCAGACACGACTCTTCTAAGCCATGTGAGAAGTAAATACTCTCCAGCAAGTGTCACAGGGACAAATCCAAACCTGGTCATCTGGGTGTCATCACGAAGATAGCAGATGCCTAATCCATTTGAGCAGGCTCCCTTTTAATGTGGAGGAGTCCGCAGCTCTCCTCTGGGACTCTGTCAAAGGTCGGACATGCTGATCCTGTCCTCAAAGACGAGCCCAGACGCCATTCAGAGGGAGCTCATCTAAAAACAAATCTTAAAGTGTAATCACTGTCAGGTGTGCATGTGTGCGGGCGTGTGCGTGTATGTATGAGGGAAAATAACTGATGATGAGTTTATCCTTAATCACGAACCAACTCAGAATTCAGCTTATATTTTTCAATATGAAAAAGCTTCAGGGTCATTTATTCATTTTTATTTTTCATGCGCATGTGTCTCATTTTTTTCTCTTCATGACTGTGATAGTCTCCTCACTTTGCTGCTCCCGCAAAGTGTAGTTTATCATTTCCTGAAACGAGCAGTCAGTTATGCAACAGGGGAAACTTTCCTCTGCTCTCCTGTTGCAGAACAAATATAGCCTAAAATTACAAAGGCAACCAGACCTATTATAATGTTTACCTCAGCAAGACAGGACATGTAGAATGAAGAATTAGAATATCCACTTATCTTCTGTACCCAATTTTATAGCTGATTACAGGGCTGGTGCCAACTTAGGAGTATGACATTAAGTTTAAAAAACAAGGAAAAAATAAGTGACACCAGTTTAAGAACAACAGTAACACTCTTCAGTTACAGAAGTCTTCAAAAGAGCTTTAAAAGGCTCCCAGAGACAAAGGCACTAGGTTTTCATGTACTCTGAACACTGTTTCATAAACAATTTTAAAGAGAAGTCGAACTTAGAACTGCAATTCATAGGAAGTGTTTGAAGGTGCTAAGACAGTTCCTGAAAAACAGGCAAGTTTTCCCAGCATACTTTGTAGACGAAAATATTCACTAGTGCTGTAGCCTCATTAGGCTTAATGAGGGTTACAGATTATAACATATGCAGGAATGAGCACTCTGCAATCAGTTTTAAAAACCGACTGAGCAATGGTTCACAGCTTTGAGGTGGCTCAAAGACAAAAAATTAAGCTGAATCAGAACTGCATTATGCAACATAACAGTGACCCAAAAATACCAGTAAACCCAGCAAGGATTAATTGAGAATTAAGAAAATCAAAAGTTTTGGGCCTACTCAAAGCCCAGAACTCAAAAAGCACCTTTTTGAGATGCTTTTCATTGATTTGAAACACATGCATTGCACATTTGGTGATTCTGTATCGAGATTAAGAATTCTGTAGTCCCTTGGAGGCTAAGTGCACCGCAAATGCTTAACCACAGTCTCAGCCTGAGGGCTACGTTAAACTTATTCTTAATATCCCTCTAATGGCAAATTTTGTTCACACTCACGCTTTCTGTATTTTCCAAAAGACACAAAGAAAAACAAGTGGGCACACAGCAGCATTTATACACACACATTTATCGATCAAAGCTCAAGACGCAGACGCTATTTTCATTCATCCTGCTAAGTGTCTCCAGGCTCCTGCTATCGATTCTCTTTTACTGCGTATTCATTTCAGAGGCAGAGAAAACCTGCCACAGCCTCCCCTTTCAACACTACTCTCCAAATTTATCGACTGTGTAGTAAGTCTTGTTCTAGCCTCAGAGTCTGTATTTTTACTGCAGCTGCTTTATCGAAATGGTTATATTTCCTTATTCAGATGGATGTATTTAACTGTAGTTGAATTTTATCTCAAGGGTGAAACTGTTGAGGAAAGTATTCATGCTTTTTAATTTTTACCCTTTATGAATAATAATTTAAAAAAATCTCTGAACCTGTATACAATCTCACCTTATCAGTAGTGGAAATAAAAACTGGGTGAATGTAAAATAATGTTTATATTTCATTACTTAGTGCTGGAAGAGGTAAAGAAACAGGGTAAAAATGTCATCCTGAAATCATGTGCAGTATATTCACTTCTTATTCTGTTACTGAGACGTCTTGTGATCATAGTCCCTTGTTGGTGTTGCTCCATCACTCGTTTTCCCTTTTACACGCCAACACAAAAAAACCAAGGAAAAAGGACAGAGTATGTACAAAGAGTAACTGTTTCTCTGCTGGTAGCGGGTTGCCTTAGAGACCAGAAAAGAATGAGATATGAATCTGTAAACTGCTCTGATGATCGGTGTATGTGTCTTTTTTTTTCCTTTTTGTCTGCGTGGGTGTTCAGAAGAGGGTTTTGACTCAGATGACAGCAGAGGAAAATCCCCACACAACTCTAGCCTTTGCCTAACCTTGCTGTCCAATTACATTCACACTGTGATTGATCAAAAATGGGGACATCAATGTCAAAAAATGTCTCATCCAGTCACTAATGACTAATAATCAACAGGCATGGCAAACTGTACAGCCATGTCTAATTGACTCTCTGCCTCGGAACAGAATATTTTACCTAACAAGAAGGGAAGCAAACCACAAAGTTAAATCAAGCACAAAATGCAGAGGGAGATCTGAGATCTGGTAATTAGTGTTTGTGGCAATTTCAATCTTGAAGCCTGAAATCTTTAAGCTTTTCTAATTAGTCATCAGTAATAATAAAGTCTACTTAAAGTTTTTGGGAGGGATGAAATGAAAGAAGAGACAGATTTAAGTAAGTGTGTTTTCCTGAATGCAGTCATGTCCTAAGCTAAGGGCAGGTCAATAAAGAACAAAGAGTCATTAGTTTTATTTAAAAAATTTTCAGCATCTCTTCAGAATATTACAAAGACGTAAGCATGGTTTGAAGTCAGGGGCACCTGAATGGGAGCTACAAATAATCTTAGGTTGAAGTGAGGGGTAGGCTTTTAAAAGTGGCATGGATGGATGCCACTTTTAAAGATAAATAGTCTTTATCTTTGTGCATAGATAAAGACTATCTATGCATTTGCTGCACAGCAGAAAATGATGGGCCGGATCACTTCTGGTTTATTTAGTATAAACTGTGAACAGAAAGCACAGTAACAGAAAGCGGTTATGGTAGCTGCTCCTAATATCTGCTGTAAGTTGTTTTCTCAGGAATGGGCTCCTTGCAGGGCTTGCCAAAGCTAACAATTAACGATGTACGTCGTATTTGTAAGGCGGGATCCAAAGCCCCATCAAGCAAACTGGAAAAAGGTTTTAAGATGTACGTCTCGTCATACATTTATGGATATGAAAGCGAATCTTATTTTAAAGTTTCTTAAACTTTGTAGCTTATGCTAAAAGGCAATATTCTCAGACATTTTACTGATACAATTGTGCTATTTAAATATCTAAACATTCTTATTCTTTTTAACAGACAATGTTCTTACGTTATTTTACATATTTAATTAAGAAACCAAAGCTGGGGCGAGTGACCCACATTTTAAAAAGAAAAAGGTTCGTTGCAGTGTACAAGCTTGTGTAAATCGTTATGTCATCATCAGACCCTGAGAACCTTTGTAATCCAAAAGTAGATTGGATTTTCAGTTCTCCGATCTGGTTTGTTATGTCTTTTATTTCTTCTTTTAATTTCTCTTTTCCATTTATTGCCATGTCCAGGCCAGCTGATTCTGGGACAGAGCTATAATCGTGATCTGCAGAAGTGCAACAATCAGTTGCTCTGCTGTTCAGCTCTGGCCTGCTCACTCGTTCCCTAACCTAACACAGAAGTTGTTCTTTTGAAATAACACAGGAACGGCTCCTTTCTTTATCATTCTCCCACCAGCAGTTCTATACTGAAGAAGCTGATCCGGAAGGAAGTGAAGGCAGCAAACTTTGCTGTGCAGTGTTAGCTTGAATTTGTCGCATCATATTTTTCAAGCCATGATTTGGAAGACTCTGCTCACCGGGGAACACGACAGTTTTCATGGTATTGCTTAAATTGCTTTTGAAATACCAGTTTGTCATTCTTTTGCCATGGTCACTCGAATGAAAAAAAGTGAGCTGCGTTTGCGCATGCGGATGTGACGTCAGTGCCGAAGGTACAAAGAGGCCATGGCGCACTTCTTCGGCCTGCCAGAGCGTCAACCCCCAAACACAACATTCAAAGAGCGGCACAACAGTAAACAGATATACTCCCTACTCACGTCACTGTAACTCTACTCCAGCATTAACTACATAAGTAGAAAATATTTTGCGGCCCTATTACAGCCGACCAACCGAGCCCACACGAACCATTAGAATCATTACTTTAGCCTTCAGCTCGACAGTTCGGTTCTGTTGAAGCACCTTTTTTTCTGCCAGACGGTACTTCTGGGAGGCTACTGCGTTACAATCAATATATATTATTTAGCTTACCTGTGGACAGAAAGTACGACGTTTATAGTTGCTGCTCCTAGTAGCTGCTGTAAGCTGTGGGGGAAGTTATGACAATTCTAAGGGCCCTTGACCGACGGGGGCCCTCCACAATTTATTAATGAATTTTTAGTCATAGAAATAAAAATAAAAAAATCGGGGCCCTGTCAATTACAAATTTAATCATATTTTATTTTTGAAGATTGTTTTCAACAGTAAAATTTTTAATGTTCTCACTCCCAGACCAAAAAACACACATCCGTGTTTTCCCTGAACCCCCCTGGTTCCACATGAAATGGTTCGTTCCTGTCTGGAGCTTAACGGTGACGGTGTTCAGCAGTAGACAGTAGAAGATACGAATTACCCTGGTAGTTACTATGCTGCTAAGAAAAATAATAAAATCTTGCTAAGAAAATTAATAAAATCAGGTTTTCAAAAAATATACAGAGAGAAAAAGGTAAGAGTGTCAATTTATAAGTCAGTTTTTCAAAGAGAGGTGGGTAGACTGTGTGAGATTATCAACTATTTAGCATAGTTAGCTTAGCTGCAGACTACTGTTTGCCTCCATTTCACTAAAATTTAATGAATTAATAAGGAAAGAAATTACCAACATATTCATATATTCAATTTGTAACTGTACCTTTTATCACTTAACAAATGAGTCAGTCAGCAGCAACTCTAGCCCCTCCTGACCTGTCCTAAGAAAACATATTTTTTTCTTAAAGCTATTTACTGCAGCTTGAATAAAATGCCTTTTTTGAGAACTCTGGATTGCTTCATGTATATTTTGCATTGTCTATGGGCTATGTTACACTTGCTTGTGGGGAGAGACATTTCAGTAATCTAAAACTAATAGAAAAAAATTAAGCAACCTACTTGCATATTGTATGTTAAATTCAGACTGCTAGTATCAGTATTGGACCAAAGAAAGCAAGGCAGTGGCAAGCCTTTAAAATTGTGACGTTTTTGATGGATCAGATAGACCCAAAAAATTGTAACAGAAGCTGTGTGGGCAGGCCCAATTAAATTATTTGTCATGTATCCCAAGATTGCTGGTGGCACCCCTGAGTCAGACATTCTGTTTAAATATTTTAAATTCATTAGAAAAATATGAATTAGTTCTAAATGCATTAATTAAAGGACTTAAACTTAGTGGTGGCAGGACTATATAACTTTGAATATTTAATGTAGTTTATTTCCTCGTCTGTTTACACTCTAGCCGTAAAGCTGACATGTCTCATGCGTACTCGATGAACCTCCATATAGACTTTGAATGCAAACCAGTCTCCTGAAATCATAGGTGTAGAGCAAAATGTCAAGCGGCTGAATTCTCTGGTGCGTTCACACATGCGTCAAAAACACGTGTGAATGAACGCATGTTCATTCAAAGTGAACACGCGTCGTGGCAGTGATGTGCTCATCTACTGTATATTCAGAGACTACGTGGAAGCGCGTTGGATGTTCTTGACGTCTCGAACACTGAAAACGGCCTTCAACTGGTAAGATTGAATACATTTTAAATCAGTTTTACAATAAAAATATTTAACCAATTATTTATTTACTGGACAACTTGTTAAACCAGTGGAAAAACACTCCTTTTAGGTTCTTGGTGCAGCTATCCCCCAAGACTCCTGGTACCGGCGACCCCCACACAGTTCTCCCTCTGCCGCCAGCGTCCCCCAAAAGATCCCGTTCAGAAATCAAAAAATCCAAGCTGGCATCCGGTAGCGTAGCGTTCCTGATTCATACATGTTAATAAAAACACACCCAATTCTTTGGAACATATTTGATCTCAAGGTCTCTTCTGGGGTCTCTTCTTTTGGCGGGACATCCTCAAGATTTTTCTGCCACCCTGAAATTAATGTTTTGATGCCTTATCTTCAAAGCCAAAAATTTCTTGAGAGATTTTTGTTCTACGCTTCAAGCCTTTCCAATTCTTCATACTTCTCTTATGTTTTCTCTTACTGCCTTACGTGTCTGTCCGAGGAGCACCATGGCATCATAATCGCTATTAAATTGTTGAATTGAAGCTCTCACTTCCTCCAAGTCAAAATTGTCAGATCTAATCAGTTTTTTATAATGTTCGCTTTGTTTTTTAAGGATCTTATTTTCTTCTTGCCAGCTCCTTGCATTGTTGTTTTGTTGACCAGCGAGGCGCTTGACTTTTGACCTCAAGCTTTTGAAGCTGCTCATTTTCTGTCTTCAGCGTCCCGCGGCTCCTCGATAAAACTTCCATTTTTCCTCACAAGTACTCCATCACACTTTCTTCTGATTTAGTAAAAAAGCCATTATTTTCAGCCATTGCTCTTGCTGTCTGGATCACACCTGAAACTGCAAATTAATTTCTCTGTGGAATCTGGGAATACAGAGAGGGGGGTAGGATTTTTATTTTTTATTTTTAAACTTTATTCGCAGATACACTGTATAACAACAGAGTGAAATATTTGTCATGCCTCAAGAAAAACCAATACAGATTAATACAGACATATAGTATTCAAGAAAAAGCTAAGGGGCTTCGGTTCCCAACAGCACATTCAAAGCAGTGCAGACTTTAATTGTTGTAATAGCTATTTTTAGTGAGTTTTATATCACTCTTTGATATAAAACTGAACTTCATTGTAAAATGCAGAAGATTAAGGTAAGCTTTATTCAATTTATTTTATTTGTAACTGGCTTTATGACCCTGTCCCTATATTTTGAAATATTCTAGTTTAATAACTTTTATTAAACAACCCCCGTTTTAGACAGACTCAGAACTCAAAATGAAATACGCCCCCATGTGGCAATAAACACAGGGAAAGATAAATGGCTCCTACCTTAAATATGTTTAAAGCGGTAGGATCTTCTCATAAACGGATTGGTGCAAACATTAGCGATAGCTTTTCCTTTTAAATGGGTAGGATATTCTGACGAAGGAAGTGATATTTTTGTGGTTTTGTCGTGTATATAAATTGTTCCAATGCTAAGCTAAGCATAACACTTAAGCTTCCACTTCAGTCACTCAAGATTGTTATCGTTCGGAAGGGAAATCTGCGACCGTCATGTTTACAAACAGAAAACTATAGCGGGTTGTGTTCATTTTAAATATATTGGATAACATTACTATCATTAAAGCCGCAAGCGGCATCGGTCGGCCCTCGCAGCCAAGTGCCGCTCCGGCCTATTGGCCACCGCGGGGGAACTAGCAACCGCCGCCCGCCAGCCACCACAGAAGCTCTCAAGCAGCTTACAGCACCTCCACCCGCACGGCACCGCGGAAGCTGTTGCGCAGATTCCAGCACCTACGTGCCAACGCAGAAGCCGTTACGCAGTTTCCGCGCCCGTCCACCAGGCGGTAAGCATCGATGCGTTCGGCGGCGCTTCCTGACGACGCACGAAAAATGTGGTACAGATTGGTGCATTTAGCGAGGAGATATAGCTGGTGGATTAACCTAGGGGGCGCAGTGGAGTCAAATTACATTTCAATGCTGTTGTGCTCCTTAGAGGTCAACAAAGGTCATAAATATCCAGTTTGGCACCAGTCGGATGATCCATGAGTGATTTATAGCCGATCTTATGCACATGGCGAAGGACTGCAGTTACGCCGAACCTCGACCCTGAACGGCCGCCGGGCCGACTGCCAGTACGTAGTAGCTTGCAGGCACAGCTACAGTACGGTTCTGTCCATCATAACCAAACAAATTGCTTAAATTTGACCAGTAAGGCAGCGACCAGTGAAATTGATGCATTTACTTGCCGTAGTAAATAACAGTCATTAACAAAACGCTACATTTTCTCCATGTTTTAAGCCAACAAAAATTATTTGAGGGCTTACATATAACCTCTCAGTTTATATGTAACCGCTATCCTTTTGGAAATGTCACGGCAGACGCTCTCGCAAAGTTTTCACTAGATGCGTCCGTCGATCTGTTTGTCATTGGTGGAGTAAGACTGACACCCACTGGCGAAATACTAGTATAGTTATTCATCATGTTTTGCTGTCATTCTATGTTTCATTGGTGGAGTAACACTGACCCCCTACTGTCGAAATACTGATATAGTTATTCATAATATTTATCCATGTGCCAAAAGCGTGTTGTTTCATTGGTGGAGTAACACTGACCCCAAGTGGCGAATTACGGAAATGGTTTCTAAACAGTCACTGCTGATGAATGAAGTCCTTTCTATAATTTCTAACCAAAATCAATGAATGTTTGTACTGTAACCCAAAAAACAAAATTATCAAAAAAAAAAAAAAAATTATAATAATCAAAAACTTGTAATAATGTTTATTTAAATAATTAATATGTTAACCTGCATAACATAACCTATATTTCATGGGCTGCTTTGGTGTTACAGTTTTGGTGGGCTAAGGTGACTTTTTTGTAACTTTGGTGCTTCTGTGAGTTTCTGTGTAGGAGATATAACAGTTTGTTTTTATGGCGAGTCGGTGAACTTTGACCCCTGCTAACCCCCCTTCAGCATACTCAAAAACTCACCGTTTTGATAACTTTAGATGGGACATGCCTTATGAACAGACTGACCGAGTTTGAAGCTGATCAATCGAAATCCTTAGGACGAGTTCGATCAAATGCGAAGGCTGTAAACGGCAAAAATGGGCTCAAAATCGGAGCTTCAATCCAAAATGGCCGACTTTCTGTGATACTTGCACTATGACATTAATTGTAAATTTTGAGCATCTTGGGGAGCTCTACAAGTGTACCAAATTTCATGTCTCTACGATAAAGTAAGTGAATAGCAAAGGGTCCTTTGAAAATTGCTAGGTGGTGCTACTGAGCCGTTTCCTGTGTGATTTTTGCACTGACCTTAAAATATAAAATTTTGAAACTCCCTTAACGCGTCCGCCAAGATTGGTGAGTTTTCGAATATGATAAAGCCCCCATAAAGGCCCCTCTTTAGGGGGGCAGACTAATAATAAGAAACAGTACAGATACAATAGGCCTTCGCAGCGCTTAGCTGCTCGGGCCTAATAACTGTCCTTTCAAGGTGTCAGTCGATCCTCTCAGTATCTCAAAGATAGTGACCAGTCGGGTCACTATCTACAATCTCTCTGGGTTCTCGGGCCTGGGGCTCGTCATCCAAATTCAGAAGTGGGTCTTGAAATCTCAGGACACTCCAGGCCAAAGGTGCACCGGAATAAAAAAAAAAAACCTGACCTGGAACAAGGCCAAAGCAAAACATCTCAGAATACAAGATGCCAATATCAATCAAACCCATGTATCAATAAATTATTACAATTCAAAGATCTTTCATCATTGCTCATTTTTTCTTTTCAAGTTGTAAAAAAATCAGCAGTTTATCAAAATACAATGTTATGTACACATGAGTAAAACTAAAGAAATTAGCTTAATATGTTGTAATACCAACGGAAAAAAAAACAACTGAAATAGAACCGTTGGACTATTAGGACATACACTCAAAGAAAAATAAATGCAACTACACAGAAAAAATATAATATACACAATAATAATAATAAAAATCTTACTGTGCTACTTTAATTTTACTAAATTTGGTCAAATATTACGTGGTTTTGCCAAATTTCATCCAAGTTACTGTGTCAACTGCCGAGCGCGTGCAGCCACTCACCAACCCTCTGACGGTGTCTGACTCTACCGGGGACTTTTTTCTTTCTTCTTTCGGTCTCAACTTCGCTCAAAGAAACTTTCGGAGATAAAAAAAAAAACAAAAAAACAAACAAACAAATTTACTCATTTCAATTATATATTTTGAGAAACTATTCCAATATTGTTTCTCTTACCGTTTCTCCAGATTTCATAATCTCTCTCAGGCTCTTAACAAAAACAACGGTCAGCTGTTAGCTATCATCTGCGTCTGACGTGTTCTGAGTAGAATCACAGCAAAGCAGTGAAAGGGGCGGGACAATCAACGCCATTGGCTGATGTAATGTCAGACCACGCCAGCCATTGGTTGCCCAATCCATCAGCAATTAAAGGCCTATTTCACAGTTTTTAACGATGGTTTTAGCACGTTTGTATATATCTTTCTAAGTAAAATAAAACACAAAATCTATTTATACTTTCCAATCTTGTGAAACAAACAACAACAACAAAATATCAAATTAACATAAACTTCCACTTGTGTTTTTAACACTGGGTTACATTTGTTTTCTACTTTGAGTTGCAGTTCCTCTTTTATTTTGGTGATCTGGTTTGTCTTGTGTGTGTGTTATTTGCTTCCTGTTTTCAGTGTAACAGACATCCTTGAGTTGCAATGCAGAACCTGGAGGCTGGGGCGGGCGCGGGGACTGTGAGGGGTTATAACCATGAAACAACCTTATAACTGGAGACACATTGTTGATGTTACCATTATAATATACTTTATCTATACATACACACACACACACACACTCTTAGAAAACTTTTTAAAAAATATACTATTATTAAGTGGACAGGGGAAAAATAGCAATATAAATTATTTTATCATATTTTTCCATTATAACAGGTGAGGCTCTACCTCACCTGCCTCTCCTGACCGCATGTCACTGGTAACTATGGCAACCAGTGACAGTTTAAAAGCCCACTGATACTTTCTGAAACTATGACATCACAATGTGATTCCAAAGGCAGAATTCTGACATCACCAGTGATTATAAAAGCTCCTCGCATCGATCTACTGGTGTCACAACCTGTTCGCAGCCGTTAGTGATACATTTGTCTTGAGAGTTTAGTTAGCAGTTCACAGTAAGATCTTCAACTTTGTTTGGTGCACATTTCTTTTGGAGATTGACATCAAACTTAAGGTGAAATCTTTACAGAGTTTCTAGAGAAGTGATTTTAGTTTACAACCTGAATCAACCAAAGGATACAATGGAGTCCAACCAGCCGAGAGACGAAGAGGTCGCATCCGACAACATTGTAGAAAGGGAATTACAGCCACCCAAGCGCAGGAAGAAAAAGTTGTCATTTGCAGTCTGGTGGGAGCTGCATGGAGCCGAGGAGCTGAAGAAGTCTGCTGAAAATATTGAACCGCAGGACTCTTCAATCCCAGTTGAAAATGAATCGATCACCAACGCACTGGAGCCAGTGGATCAAAAAGGGAACAGGCAGCCACGTGAGAGTGAGTCCAATCAAAATGACAGAAAACAATCAAAGAACTCCAAACGGAAGAACAAGCGAAAAGCAGCAATTAAAGCTTCCCCTGAGCTAGACACCCTCCACAAAAATGAAGTTTCTGTAGACAATACTGATCAAGTAGTTTCTACACTAGAAACAAATTGTGATCAGGCAGCTACCATCGAAACTTACAGTTATATGATTGAAACAGTGATCGACAAAATTCAACAAATCACTGCTGAAGAAACAGTCTTAACAACCCTACAAACCGAGGACCAGCAAGATGCCCGAAAACAATCAAAGAACTCCAAACGGAGGAACAAGCAAAGACCAGCAATTAAAGCTTCCCCTGAGCTAGACACCCTCCACAAAAATGAAGTTTCTGTAGACAATACCGATCAAGTAGTTCTTACACTAGAAACAAATTGTGACCAGACAGCTACCATCAAAACTTACAGTCATATGATTGAAACCGTGATCGACAAAATTCAACAAATCACGACAGATGGAACTGTCTTAACTCTAAAAACCGAGGTTCAGCAAGGTGCCCGAAAACAATCAAAGAAAACTAAGAAGACAAAGAAGAATAAGCGAAAAGCAGCAATTAAAGCTTCCCCTGAGCTGGATATCATCAACAAAGATGAAGTTTCTTCAGACAGTACTGATCACGTAGTTTCTAGACTAGAAACAATTCATGAGCAGATAGCTACCATCAAAACTTACTGTCATATGATTGAAACAGATATCGCCAAAATTCAACAAATCACTTCAGAAGCAATGGCCCTGGCAACCCAACAAACTGAGGACCAGCAAGATGACCAAAAACCATTAATGAACTCCAAACAGAAGAACAAGCAAAAAGCAGCAACAGAAAGCTTCCTCTGAGCTGGACACCATCAACAAAGATGACATTTCTATAGAAAACAACAAACATGAAGATGTTTCTTCACTAGAAATTGTTGAGGATCAGACAGCCTCCATTACAAATGAGAATGAAACAAAAGAAGAAGTGATCAGTAAAGTACAGCAAATCATTTCAGAAGAATTAACTGAATGTCAAAAGAGGAAAATGGCAATTAGAGCTGAACTGGAAGTTGCTGTAATACCAACGGAGACAGTTAGAAACTTGATCCAGGATAGAAAAATACCAAAAACAGATTTAAATATAGAACCAGATATCCCCCAGACAGTTTGTGAGCACATGAAGAAAAAACCTGATACAATTACAGAAGACTTAACAGATATCGTCCCTGTAGTTTCCACAGAAGGTGAGAGTAATGTAATGGAAAACCAGAGACCATCCCCGCCGCAGACAAATGTCACATTCAACGAAGATATAATCCAAACATCAACTCAGGAAACAGAGAGCCAAGCAGAAGAGTCAACTGAAAATAACGATATCTGTGAAGAAGAAGAAAAACCAAAGAAAAAAATTTCTCTGTGGAAACGAATCAAAAAAGCCTTTTCTACACCACTTCGGAGCAAATCCAAAGACAGAAATAAAGTCCATCCACGGTAGACATTGAGTTATGTCTCTAGTACATGAGATTTAAAGGAGAGGGGCATGTGTAGGTTGGCTGTTTGGGAGTATTTGGAAAAGGAGCTTTCCGTTGTTTTTAATTGTACATTTTAATATTGAAAAGCCAGGACTGCACGGAAATGTCTCCCCCGTGTAGGTGTGGAGTTCACTCCGAGCACTCCAGCTTCCCCACGATCAACAACACCAGTGCTCAAAATCATCTATTTCAACATTTTTATTTCTAACTCTAAACAGAAAATAAGACAACCACATTAATTACTTAAAAGGGAGATTTGGGAAAAGAAAATGTAAACAACGTGTAACAAAAAACCGGCTTTTAGAAGTCTAAACCTATACAAATTAGAAAAAGTTTTGAAAACTATATCTTGCCCAGATAATTGGAAAAAAAGAGCTTCTGTTGTTTTTAATTGGACATTGTAATATTAAAAAAGCCAGGACTGCACGGGGAAATGTCTCCCCGTGTAGGTGTGGAGTTCACTCCGAGTGCTCCGGCTTCCCCACGTTCATATATATATATATATATATATATATATATATATATATATATATATATATATATATATATATATATATATATATATTGGTAGGGATCGTTCTCAATGCTGCATTCACATTCTCAATGAGACTTTCTGATGGTACTTCACTCAGCCGTTGTAATTGGCGCCTGGGAGGCCTGGTTGTCATTCGGGTCATGATTCTCTCTCTCAGGTCAGCAGCTGTCTCGTTCAGCTCTGATTCGCTCACTGGAGCATATATATAAATATATATAAAAAAATATATATATATATATATATATATATATATATATATATATATATATAAAAAAATTCCCTTCTCACCCACCGCGGGTGGTTCTTATCCTCTGAGCTCGGGTCCTCTACCAGAGGCCTGGGAGCTTGAGGGTCCTGCGCAGTATCTTGGCTGTGCCAAGGACTGCACATTTCTGGACTGAGATGTCTGATGTTGTTCCTGGGATCTGTTGTAGCCACTGCTCCAGTTTGGGGGTGACTGCCCCGAGGGCCCCAATGACCACAGGCACCACTGTGATCTTCACCTTCCAGGCCCTCTCCAGTTCCTCCCTAAGGGCCTGGTATTTCTCCAGTTTCTCGTGCTCCTTTTTCCTGATGTTGCAATCACTTGGTATTGCTACATCTACCACAACGGCTTTCCTCTGTTGTTTGTCCACTACGACAATGTCTGGTTGGTTCGCCATTACCATTCTGTCTGTCTGGATCTGGAAGTCCCACAGGATCTTAGCTCTGGCATTCTCCACCACCTTTGGGGGTGTTTCCCACTTTGATCTCGGGGTTTCCAGTCCATATTCTGCACAGATGTTTCTGTACACTATGCCTGCCACTTGGTTATGTCGTTCCATGTACGCTTTTCCTGCCAGTATCTTGCACCCTGCTGTTATGTGCTGGACTGTCTCAGGGGCCTCCTTGCACAACCTACACCTTGGGTCTTGTCTGGTGTGGTAGATCTGGGCCTCTATTGCTCTGGTGTTTAGGGCCTGTTCCTGGGCGGCCATGATGAGGGCCTCTGTGCTGTCCTTGAGTCCAGCTTTTTCCAGCCATTGGTAGGATTTACTGATATCAGCCACTTGGGATTATTTGCTGGTGGTACATCCCATGTAGGGAGCTTGTCCTCCCATGATGGTATCTCTGGCACCTCAACCTCCGTTCCCTGTTGTCTGAGACATTCACTGAGCACATTGTCTGTTGAGGCTTTGTCCCTGATGTATTTATGGATCTTAGTTGTTTCGTCCTGGACAGTGGTGCTCACACTCACTAGTCCTCTGCCTCCTTCCTTGTGGCTCGTGTACAGTCTCAGGGTGCTGGATTTGGGATGGAACCCTCCATGCATTGTTAGTAGCTTTCTAGTCTTAATATCTGTGGCTTTTATCTCCTCCTTTGGCCAGCTAATTATTCCAGCAGGGTTTCTGATTACTGGCAGGGCGTAGCTGTTTATCGCCGCAGTTTTGTTCTTGCCATTGAGCTGGCTTCTCAGGACTTGCCTTATTCGCTGGAGGTATTTAGCTGTGGCTCCTTTCCTTGTGGCCTCATCGAGGTTGCCATTTGCTTGTGGTATACCCAGGTACTTGTAACTGTCCTCTATGTCTGCTATTGTTCCTTCTGGGAGTGAGACCCCTTCTGTGCGGACCACCTTCCCCCTCTTTGTTATCAGCCGACCACACTTCTCTAGTCCGAATGACATCCCAATGTCCGTGCTGTAGATCCTGGTGGTATGGATCAGTGAGTCGATGTCTCGCTCACTGTTGGCGTACAGCTTGATGTCATCCATGTAGAGAAGGTGACTGATGTTGGCCCCATTTTTGATTCGGTATCCGTAGCCAGTCTTGTTGATAATTTGGCTGAGGGGGTTCAGGCCTATGCAGAACAGTAGTGGGGACAGAACATCTCCTTGGTATATGCCACATTTGATGGACACTTGTGCAAGTGGTTTGCAGTTGGCTTCAAGGGTGGTTTTCCACAGCCTCATCGAGTTTGCAATGAAGGCTCTCAGAGTCCTGTTGATGTTATACATCTCTAAGCATTCAATGATCCAAGTATGCGGCATTGAGTCATAGGCTTTCTTGTAATCAATCCAAGCCATGCACAGGTTGGTGTGTCGGGTTTTGCAGTCTCTGGCAACTGTGCGGTCTATGAGGAGTTGGTGTTTGGCTCCTCTGCTATTTACAGAGGAGCCATATATATATATATATATATATATATATATATATATATATATATATATTATGCACTCTCTCTATAGATATATATTTATAAATATCTATATATACAGATATAGATATCTCTCTCTCTAAATATATATATATAAAAAATTCCCTTCTCACCTACCGCAGGTGGTTCTTATCTTCTGAGCTCGGGTCCTCTACCAGAGGCCTGGGAGCTTGAGGGTCCTTCAGTATCTTGGCTGCCAAGTACTGCACATTTCTGGATGTCTGATGTTGTTCCTGGGATCTGTTGTAGTCATTGCTCCAGTTTGGGGGTGACTGCCCCGAGGGCCCCGATGACCACAGGCACCACTGTGGTCATCGGGGCCCGTGTCTTCACCTTCCAGGCCCTCTCCAGTTCCTCTCTGAGGCCCTGATATTTCTCCAGTTTCTCGTGCTCCTTTTTCCTGATGTTGCAATCGCAAGTTTTCATCTCTCGGCCATTTCCGTCTTGTTCCAGTAGCCCATTTGTCATCAAGGTGCTGTGGTTCCCCAACACCTTGTTTGGCCGGGTGACTTCTGAGCCGGCATGTTACGCAACTTAGTATCTCTCATGGTATGAGGTAGGACCCAAGGACCCAGTCTGGTGCAGCTGTCATCTTGCATTTGGAAGTTATTTAATCTTCATCTTTCATGGCAAATATTTAGTTTCACACTAAGCCACGCCCACATGCTTTCATGCTAACTACAACTTAGATGTAAATGCAGTGCAATTTCAACCTTCTTCTAAAATCAGAGGAAAATTTTAAAGTTGAAGATGTTCCAGTTTAATAAATAATAAACCAAGGGCAAAGCACATTAGCAGAGCACAGTTAACTGTCAGCACATTAGAACAATAGCACAGGCTCAATCCCACTCATTAATTAGGTATTAATCACAGGAAGCGCTACAACTAAATATTATAACCCCAATCAATCGTTAATAAGACACTTAGGATTTTTTCAGAGCTCTTTCAAACGAAACTTTAAACCAGGGGTCACCAACCCGGTCGCCTGCAGGGACCTTTTCAGTCGCCCGCGGAGCTACTCCTAAAAATAGCCATTATTATTAGGGAGCACTACCAAAAAATAATTTAATTAAATGTTTTTTCATTGAAGTAATAACGTTTGACGTTTATATTTAGAGTTCAAACGAGGGAAATGATAAAAACGTTTAAAATAAATTGCTTTAGGTATAAAACTCTTTCCTGTTGTTAAAGTTTAGAACTGCAGGCGCCTACAGGAAACTGTTGGAACGCAGCAGCGCCTGCAGCTGCACTCTGCGTACCGTCACATTTTCCTTTAAGTAAACAAAGAAAAGAATAACTTCTGGAGTTTTTATTATTTAACCCTATTTACTATTAACAAAACTGTGAAGAAAAAATAAATAAATTGTGCCAAAACATCTTATTTTTGCGCACATCGCAACACCTGAACCTGGGAATCAACACCGTCCTCTTTCCGTGAACCTCATGGAGAGGCTTCGCTTCATGTCTTTATTATTTAGCGTCGTCTGGAAAAGAAGTCCGCTGCTCTTGTGGTTTAGGCGTATTTAGTTTCAGCACTTCCTGTGATAAATACCTAATTAATTGGTGGGATTCAACCTGTGCTACTGTTCGGATGTGCTGAAAGTTAACTGTGCTCTATTAATGTGCTTTGCCCCTGGTTTATTACTGAGCATAACAACAAACAAGGCTCAATATATGAAACTGGATGTATGAAACACAATATTCAGTATATTGAATTAGTAAAGCGCTTCAATAGCTTTAAAAACGTTGCAGCTCTGAATGGATTCGGTTAGCATCGTCCTCGGAGTTCCAAAACATGACGGCTCCTATAATCAGCATTACTCACCGAGAGTTACGAGTTTTTAAACAATAAAACTGCTCCAACTCCGCTTCAACAGTCCGTTCCGGCTCACGTGCGAGGTTCGGCTCCAAAAACCCAAGCAAAACGTTGAGCGTGGTCCGGTTCTGTGGCTCCAAAGTCCGTGCAAAATGTTCAGGAAAAGTTAGCAGGTCCAACTGGTTGGCAAAAAAAATTACAGTCCACAGCAGAACAGTACGAACCTCGACCATGAACGGCAGCCTCCCGGCTGACAGGACGTATTAGCTTAAAGACAGCTCCAGTACAGTTCATCACATTGATGCATTTACTTGCCGTAGTAAATAACAGTCATTAACAAAACGCTACATTTTCTCCGTGTTTTAAGCCAACAAAAATTATTTGAGGGCTTACATATAACCTCTCAGTTTATATGTAACCGCTATCCTTTTGGAAATGTCACGGCAGACGCTCTCGCAAAGTTTTCACTAGATGCGTCCGTCGATCTGTTTGTCATTGGTGGAGTAAGACTGACACCCACTGGCGAAATACTAGTATAGTTATTCATCATGTTTTTCGTCATTTATGTTTCATTGGTGGGTAACACTGACCCCTACTGTCGAAATACTGATATAGTTATTCATAATATTTATCCACGTGCCAAAAGCGTGTTGTTTCATTGGTGGAGTAACACTGACCCCAAGTGGCGAATTACGGAAATGGTTTCTAAACAGTCACTGCTGATGAATGAAGTCCTTTCTATAATTTCTAACCAAAATCAATGAATGTTTGTACTGTAACCCACAAAACAAAATTATCAAAAAAAAAAAAAAATTATAATAATCAAAAACTTGTAATAATGTTTATTTAAATAATTAATATGTTAACCTGCATAACATAACCTATATTTCACGGGCTGCTTTGGTGTTACAGTTTTGGTGGGCTAAGGTGATTTCATCAAGTGGCAATGTCAATGTGTTAAGGACTGTTCTGCAGAAAGACATTGGAAGTCTTATGCAGCTGTAATCTTGCATTTGGAAGTTATTCAATCTTGATGTTTGATGGCAAATCGTCAAAGTTCGCCACGCCCACCTGCTCCATCGGAGCTGGTCGGGGTTGGAATCCTCAACACACCAACATGTCTTCTGTCTCTGGGTACAGTTTCAAGTTGATGAGGTCAAAGGGGTCAGATAGCGACCGTTCACAGTAAAATATGACACTTCCTGTTCTCAGGGGGCGTGGCCTAAGTGATGTCATCATTCGACCATAGGGTATTGTAGGACACCCGATGATGATCAATCACCGTAACTTTAGTGTCTCTGTGACATTCTGTGTAGGAGATATAACAGCTTATTATTTCATGGCGAGTAGGTGAACTTTGACCCCTGCTAACCCCCTTCAGCAGTCTCAAGCACTCACCGTTTTGATAACTTTATATAGGACATGCCTTGTGAACAGACTGACCGAGTTTGAAGCCGATCAATCAAAGTCCCTAGGAGTTCGATCAAATGCGAAGGCTGTAAACGGCAAAAATGGGGTCAAAATCGGCACTTCAATCTAAAATGGCCGACTTCCTGTGGGGATTAGACCATGGCTCCAAGAGACTTTTTTGTACGTCCCGACAAGATACACATGTGTACCAAGTTTCGTAATTGTAGGTTAAAGCGTGGCTGGGGGCTGATCATTTAAAGTTTTCTAGGGGGCGCTATAGAAAAATTAGGCCACGCCCACCAAATGTTGTGATAGATTCCTGTCGGGGAGTTGATGGGGATCCATCCTAGTGAGTTTGGAGCAGCTGGGCCCGAAACTCTGGAATTGAGAGCCAAACGTATGGCAATGGCGTTACAGGTCACTTCGCCACGCCGCCACGCCCACCTGCTTCATCTTAGCTGGTTGGGGTTGGAATCCTCAACACACCAACATGTCTTCTGTCTCTGGGTACAGTTTCATGTTGATGAGGTCAAAGGGGTCAGATAGCGACCGTTCACAGTAAAACATTACATTTCCTGTTCTCAGGGGGCGTGGCCTAAGTGATGTCATCATTCGACCATTGGGTATTGTAGGAGACCTGATGATGATCAAAGAAAACTTTGGTGCTTCTGTGAGTTTCTGTGTAGGAGATATAACAATTTATGTTTTTATGGCGAGTCGGTGAACTTTGACCCCTGCTAACCCCCCTTCAGCATACTCAAAAACTCACCGTTTTGATAACTTTAGATGGGACATGCCTTATGAACAGACTGACCGAGTTTGAAGCCGATCAATCGAAATCCTTAGGACGAGTTCGATCAAATGCGAAGGCTGTAAACGGCAAAAATGGGCTCAAAATCGGAGCTTCAATCCAAAATGGCCGACTTTCTGTGATACTTGCACTATGACATTAATTGCAAATTTTGAGCATCTTGGGGAGCTCTACAAGTGTACCAAATTTCATGTCTCTACGATAAAGTAAGTGAATAGCAAAGGGTCCTTTGAAAATTGCTAGGTGGCGCTACTGAGCCATTTCCTGTGTGATTTTTGCACTGACCTTAAAATATAAAATTTTGAAACTCCCTTAACGCGTCCGCCAAGATTGGTGAGTTTTCGAATATGATAAAGGCCCCTCTTTAGGGGGGCAGACTAATAATAAGAAACAGTACAGATACAATAGGCCTTCGCAGCGCTTAGCTGCTCGGGCCTAATTACAGTAGCTGCTCCTAACACCTGCTCTAAGCTGTTTTCTCAGCAATAGCCGACTTCTTCAGCCTGCCAGTGTCAACCGCTGTTGCATATGGTGCTCAGCGCCCTGTGACAATGTATGAATATCTAACGATTCATATATTGTTAGATATAATAGATTATAACGCTAGTTTCTCACTGGAAGCAACCTTTAACATAAAAAATAAAATGGGGGGGCTACTATTTTCATGCCTTGTTCTCTGTCATAGTGCCTCACATTTCTCAAAAAATTTTATTGAAGGCAATCAGTAAAGGGGTTGAATACAAACTCTGTTTGGATTTCGGCTTATAGCAGTTTGCATGATTTCTATTTATGTTGGGAGAGAAATTAGAAATTAAAAAGTTCAACCCAGCAAAGTTTTATTTCGTGTGAACAGTTTGATAATTACAAATGGACCAGGACTGAAATATACATCTTTAGTTCTACCATCTGTCTTAGCTTGCTGTATATACTATATACATAAGTATTTGCATCTGAAAGTTACAACCCGTTTCACAGTGGGAAAGGCGTTTTATGTGAAACCATCAAATACAGATAACGGTTTTTGATGTAGCACAGATCGCTTCATCACACAGAACTTTACATATTTCCTTATAATAATGCTTGAAAGTATGTCTCAGTGAGAAAAACATAAAAAGTGCAACATCAGTGCACTTATAAATAACAAAGTGACGACTATCTGTTTTCAACATTAAATAGATGCGTTGGAAAAAGCATTTTAGTTACATTCATTTAATATGCAATACAAGGCATTCCTGGTGCCACCATTTCTGCTGCAACATGAAAAAAAAAAAAGATGTGAACCAGATGAAAAGATTACTGTGTAAGGACGCCGGCTTTTGTGTACTTTGAAGTAATTTTGCTTTTGCTAGATGGTGAAAATTGTGTTACTGTCCCACATTTTAATGGATAGGAAAAATAGATGAAGAGAAAACGTGGGATGCAGCAAGGGAGAGCAGAAGAGAGTCGCCACACAGTCTGTATGAAATGATTGGCTCCACAGATCTTTAGAACAAATATCCTGTGATTTACCGAAACCTCACTGGGCATCTGCTTGTTAAATGTGTCACCATGATAACCAAAGAGTTCGTGCCAACGCTTGAAGACACTCCGGGGGTGACCCTGCCTCTGACAAGTGGACACAGCTGCAGCTATATGTCTTTTTCAGTCGATCCAGATCATGAGCCAACTGGCTCTCTGTCACCCCGCCACACTCCCCCAGGAATCCAGACAAGAAAAGAGTTGGTGCCAGTATCCTCCACCTGCAAAGACAGTCCACATGCATACAGGTTTGTGTGAAACTACAGCTGAACGTTATTATTACTGAGATCGAAAGCAAGAGGAGCAAGTCCCGCCTTTATCCTTCTCTAACTGAGGGGTGATTGTGTCGGGAACTTCTGATTGCAGCATGTCATTTTCGTTCGCGATGATGTGTTTCACCAAGCAGTTTGCTGCCTCATCGATGTTGATGTTCTCCTGAAAACAACATGGAAAAGAGACAGTGACGTGAGGGAAAACAACAACAATATGGTTTACAAAGAGCTAATGAGACGGACCAGGACTGAATGAGAGGGCTGACAGAGAGCCAGTTAGCAGCAATAATACATAAAACAATATGTGTCTGACCTTTCCATTCAGATATGCTGTAAGGGATCTGTGTGCAAACTCATCCATTTACACGTGACCGTAAAAATAAACAAGTTAAGCAAAAACAATAAGATGTTATAAGGTTATTTTATATTTCCTGAATTGTGCATTTACATTGGCTTACGGTTACAATACCCTGAAAAATGATTTGCCCCCATTTTGTCACATTGGAATGCACTCATTTGTTCTGTGCTATGCTATATTATCCTATGCTGTACAACACACTTCTACATTATTCAGTGAGATATACTGCACAATGTTACATAATGCTACCCTACTCTGTTCAGTACTGTACTCTGAAATATCCCAACAATAGCAATGAAAGCATAACAAGTGAAATAAAAGGACATATTTAGTTTCAGTGCTCTCCTGCATGCTTGTGTGCTACATTACTGAAATATTTGCTGTAATTAATACGTAATATTACCAATTTCAAAACCATCCCAATGATTAATTTTAGCATTTCAATATAAAATGTTTGAGTAATAATTCTGAAGGTGATTTAAGCAGAGAATTAAGCATGTGTTAGCTATTATAATCATTATGAGAGATTGTGTTCTTTATCAAATGTCATATGTAGCTTAAAATGCCAAATATCCATGGCCTGTTATTACTTAAGTAACAGCTGCATATACAATATATCAGGTTGCAATATGTGAGAGTTTTTATGGGGGGGAAGAGGGGACCAACAACATCACAGTCATTCTTCTTTTTACAACAAAAACAAAGTCAAGATTTGTTCTGGGAAAGACTGACTCAAGAGTTTTGCAGTATTTTGGCCTGTTGAGAGTCTTGTGAGGCATCTAGCTTCCTGCTAACACACCACACTTTATTCACATAAAGTTTACACGTTTCTTTATTATTATTATTATTATTTTTTATCTGCTGTGCTTCGTGCAGTTCGTCAAAAAGTAATTGTTTGAGGTAAATAGAGATAGTGTTGACTCGGAGCAGAACTTACCCTGATATCAGGAGGCTTCTTGGAGTTTAAGGTGTTTGACTGTGTGTGTGTGTGTGTGTGTGTGTGTGTGTGTGTGTGTGTGTGTGTGTGTGTGTGGGGGTGTGTGTGTGCGTGTGTGTGTGTGTGTTTGGGGGAAGAGGGAGGACAACAAGGGAGAGTCTGATCTCTCCCATCCAGTTGTGACATTCCAGACTGTCGTAGTGAGTGTGAACAGAATGTTAATGTGTATTTCACCTTACAGTCAGCAACTACTCGCCTTTAATTTGAATCCTATTGTGCCTATTTCTTCCAACTACAAATGTTTCCAAAATAAACAAGGAAACTAAAAAACTCTTGACTGAACCCCTCTTATCTGCTATTACTCCGTACTGTAGTGTTATCCCGATTTAGGTTAAAGATGAATTTGTTTGCTAAGAAGTTTTAATGTTTTTATTTTTAACTGATTGTACAATTTGACATAAATCAATTCACTTGTCTTTTTGCCAATTTTTGTTGCAACCCAACATCTCAATATATTTAATGGGGTCTTATATGATGCATCTGCATAAATGTTGAACAATTGTTGATGGAAAACTATTCATACTTTTAAAAGCTTTACAAGTGTGACATCTAAAAGTGCCCGTGCAATTGCAAAATAGCTCCAGTTCAGTACGAACATACATTCCCCACAATGTTTTGCTCTTATCAAGCACTTGGAACAGATATTTGCTATGCCCCACATGACTTTGCTAACACAGCCACTCTATTGTATCTATAAAGTTCACAACTAGCACATATTGCTGACCACAGATTATTTCACCTGAGCTGTAGATCTCTGCTGCTGCTCCTCCAGAGCCACCATGAGCCTCCTTTTTGTAGCTAACAGCAAATGTGGCTTGAACACAGTCTTCTTGAACGCATCATCAAATTTAAATGTACTGTCATAGCGATGTGATAATTAAACATTATCACTGCAATGAGTGGCTTAGATTTCAAGCTCTTTTAAAGCCTAATAAATACTTTTGTAATGAAAATACTCAAGTACAAAGTTGGCAAAAATTCAAACCAGAGACGGGAATATAATTTTGGCCCTGAACTCATGATGGTGCACTGCTTGCACCGTCATGAGTTTGGTTCATCATGAGCTGCCATGCAATCAGGCAGCTGATTGCAGCCCTGCAGTCCATGCACATCATCTCTGTTGTCCACTCAGAGACAGACCATCTCTGATCTCACTCAGACTTTTACATCCATGGACCATTAATTCTTGGTCCATGAATTCAACGTCCAATAAAAACAGATAAGACACAGCAGTACATGTTCAGATTTTTCTTACTAAACCATTGACTTGCAGACATACAGACTGGTAATATTTATACTGACTTTCTGTCAATGTTTGCTTGGACTTTATTCTCCATGCTAACGTAAATTTCTCCTTTTTCCAAATTATGTGTCATATTATTGGCCTTTCATTTTTAGCATATTACATACATTTCAAAGGTTCCACATCAGGTTTGGTCACTTATAATTTAGCATGAAAAATATATTTGCATGAGACAAATTTTGGACAGTCAGAAAGTAGACAGTACTCATATGGCATTAATCAAACTTAATTTCTGCATGACTGACTCACAAAATGTGAAACTACTGCTTCAGAGTTTGTGTAGCCGCTAGAGAATAGAGCTAATGCATTCCAACTGCATTCGTGGACAACCCTTTCTGGAAGACAAAGCACCTGATGCAAGTGCAGCTGACCTGGAAAAACACAGATGTAGTGTCTGCTGGGAGTCTCTGTGGAAAAGGAGCATTGCACCATGACTGAGGATTTATTCAAATACAAATAGAAGACTAAGCCTGTGAAGTTCAGCTCATCCCATTTTGAATGTGTTGTTTTAGTGGTGTCCTCACAAGATAATTGGTTGTTGGGTCAGACAGAGTCAAGGATGTCAGCTGCCTCTTAAGGACACTTTTATAAATCAGGCCTTGAAACAGGGACTGCAACCACTGAGACCGCCTTTAATGTTTCTGTTTCTCTCACCTTAGCAGAGGTCTCGAACCATCCGACGAAGCCATTCTCCTGGCAGAACTGCTCCATCTTTATTCCATTATTGGTCAGTACTTCCCGACCCTGGTCGCATTTGTTAGCCAGAAGCACAGTGGCTACATTTTTCCCATTGGATAGCGTGAGCTTGGAATCCAAGTCCTCCTTCCATTTGGTGACGGCCTCGAAGGAGGCCGGCCGAGTCACATCAAAGACGATGAAGGCGCCCATGGCTTCACGGTAATACACACGGGTCATGTTACCAAACCTCTCCTGACCTGAGAAAATACACACATAAGACACAAAAAAAGAGGGAAGAGTGATGAGATCAGTGACGAGAGAATAGGCTAAACTTCTAAGTGTTTTCATACAGCAGTTGGGCAAATTCATGCAATAATTCATTCATAGCTCTTTTAGAAAAGCTCCATCTTCATCCCATTATTGGTCAGAACTTCCCGACCAATAATGGAAGCCTCTAATGGGTGAAGAAGAAAAGATTGGTGGTATGTTTGATGAGTCCTGCCGTGGTGTATCTGACATGAACAGGTGGATAAAAGCACAGTGTTAGCTAGGGAACAGCTGGCAGCACGTCAGCTTAGCTCAAGGACAAATCAGACAAGCAGGTTGTCTTCAAAGCACTTCCCTATACTGTTAAGTTCAGTAGTGCTGATTCAAAGCAGAAAGTTGCACCTTAAGTTACAGGAGACCTTGTAACTTAAGGTTTATTTCCAAAGGGTTATAAAGAAGAAAACGCCCAACAGATTTTTTTAGAGAATATTAATGAACCTTTGAAAAAAAAACATATTTTAGGTGGGATAAACAAAACTTATACTTTGTGTTTTAAAGCCAAGGTCCAAATTCTTAATGCATTTGCATCACTTTGAAAGACATAAATCCTGTGAGCCCCAATATTTTGAAAGATGGCCGACCAAAATAGAACAGTCAAAGCTGTTTATCCTGGGAAAAGACACAGAAACAGCAAGTGATTCATCAGGCCACTGACTGGAGAAACTGAAGTCTATCATCAACCACAAAACCTTTTTCCCACAAAGGGAAAGCCTTCTGATGTGACAACTACATTTTCAGTTTTAAATGATGATTTTAAGAACAGTGCATATTATAAAAAAGCTTTATGGTCCAAACTGAATGGGGAAACAATGCACAACAAATGAGGTTTTCCCACCTCTGGAAACCTTCACACGACTTTGCCATTCTTCCTCTGACGGAGAAGGTTTTCAGTTCATAATGAAAGCTCTCTGTACACGAAATCTCGGGCCTCAAATCTCCCTCACGAGTCTGAGCCACATGACTGCTTGCGCTTACTGGAGAGAGCGCACGGGAGGGGAGAGAGCAGCAGGTCAGAGGATTCTTCTAAACCTCAGCCGACACTCATGTGACACTGAAACCGTTGTAGCCTTCAGGTTTGTCATCATGCCCACTGGCGTTCAATCGCAAATAAAAAGAGGATGAATTATTACTCATTTCTGTGGGCAACAAAAGTGTGATGATATTATAAACTCTTTCGGGATGTATGAATCTCATTGCTATAAGAACGGTCATCATCAGTCGACCGTCTAAATATCAACATGCTTCCGTTTCACGGTGAAGCAACTACGATGTGATGGCAAAAATGAACACGCAGCAATGCACCAGCTGATCTCACATGAAGAATTATCACGTTTTTCTTCTGCCTACATATACATATATACATATATGTGGACTTCATGAATCACAACTCTGTGTTTTAAAGAATCTGCAAGGTAGAATGATTTAGTCAGATCAGTTTCTACGTTTCAGTTTTCATGTCTGTTTTAAGCTAAGGTTGTTCTGATGCACAAAATATTTTTTTTAAAAACAGCTTTTTATGTCTTTTATATCATATTTTCTTTCTAAACATGTATAAAAATGGAATAAAAAATGGAAAACTCATCTGAAACGCAGCTGACTGACAATTCTCTTTTGTTCATTATTATTATTTTCCTGACTGCTTGCTGAATGCCGCCCTGGGTGGTGAGCCACATCATCCATATTAACAGCTGTCACTATCCTGAAGACCTGGCATGTGATGAACCTGAAATGAAGAGCCTCCTTCATTAAAATCACTTCAAATTTGGTTGGTTTTTTTATGACATGAAATGTTTCTCGTCAAATGTATGCTTAAAATTTAACTTTAGAGTCATTTGGTTTATGTGGGGCCTTCACCAAAGAAAAATTTATATATATATATATATATATATATATATATATATATATATATATATATATATATATATATATATATATATATATATATATAACATGCCCATAAAGCAAGTTCACTGAGTTGCTGGTGGAGATTGCGACAAAATTAAAGTCATGCTTCAAACGCAACAACTTTTTTTTTTTCCAGAGATAAAAAGATGACTTGTTCCTCAGTATGCAGCTTCTCCTCCACCACATTTTAATAGTTATTTTTGTTAAAAAGCCAAGTTGAGACGTTAAAATAAGTTTTAACTCCTGCAGGCCTCTGCTGGGTGTTCCTTTCGCTCCTCATACTGTGTGCGTAAAAGCGGGCGCCGTACCTGCAATGTCCCACAGCTGCAGTCGCACCGTCTCCTGGTCCCAGGTGAGGACTTTGAGGGCGAAGTCCACTCCGATGGTGGCGCGGTAGTTGGGGCTGAAGTTGTGATGCACATACCGCTTGATGATGCTGGTCTTCCCGACGCCGAGGTCTCCTATAACGAGAATCTTGTAGAGGTGCTCCTTGTGGTGGTTATTTTGCATGGCGACCGAGGAGGGCGAGAGCTCAGCATGAATCCACCGTAATGGAGAGGACTCGGAATATGGAGAAAAATAAAAAATAAATCAATCAAACACTCAGGGAATAATGCAGAGACAAACGCGGAGAATGAGAGGAGGAGGTGAGGTAGTTAACGCCCTGGTCCCTCGGAGAGAAGTGGAAACGTCTGGACCTTGTGACTGAGGAAGGGCCGCTGCTGCTGCTGCTGCTGCTGCCTGGGAGTGACCGTTTCTACTACACTAGAAACACGCAAAACCGGGATTTACGGAAACCCGCCTGGAGGACCGAGGATAAACGATTATCTCCACACCAAAAAGGGTGGGAAAAGTACCAAGAGCATTTCCACAAGTTAAAGCAGCAAGCGTAACAATTGAATTCAAAAGTAAACAGATGAGATGTCATGACCTTTAGGAGTCTGGTTTTGTATTTTTCCTTGGTTTTAAGATTTCTTCTCCATAGATTTAAAAATAGCGATGGTTTTAGTTAGAAGTACAAACTATTCCAGAAAATGCATCATACGATGCCCCGGGGAGGGTTTGGGGGTCTGGACCACCCCGAATTTGGAAAAGTCTAGAATTGTCCCCCTCCACCCAATATGACCACAGGTAGAGCATAAAGAGATAAAAGATTTGAATTTTTTCATGGAAAAACAAAAGAAAAAGAAATCTGAAAAGTGTGATGTGAATTTGTAGATAAATGCTTTGATCTGAATATTGATGCAAAAATTTTAATTTATACATAATTGTAAAAAAAAAAAACTATGATCATCATTATTCTGGTTTCCAATTATGCACCACTCTGTGTGGGTTTGTAAATAGATTATGCAAAAACCAGTGTTGTATAAAGTTCAAATAAGAAAGTCATTGACTGAAATGTTACTTGAGTTAAAGTATTAAAGTATCTGAAATGTCTTGTACTTAAGTATGGAAATTACTGTAAAAATGAATGTATTCAAGTACTGTAATGAAAAGTATAAGTAAAAAGTAAAACAAGGCAAATGCAGTTTGAATGACATTTTTTATATTTTGGTAAACTTGTTAAATATACTTAAAATAATGTACACAACCAAGTGCAGGCAAAATTAAACCTGCTAATAGATAAACCTGCAGGCATCATTTAGTTAAGAAAATTAGGAGCTTTACCTAAACCACATGGTTTAAATAATTAATAAGAGAAAAAAATAAATAAACTTGTAATCCAAAAAATACAATAATCCATGAAACAGCCAACACTCAGAACGTTCTGATGACGTCACCACATCGCGCAACTCTCTCTCGGTGCGTCACGATCCGGAAACAATAAAGCTAATTGAAAATAAAGCCGGGAAAATGTTTGAAAATGACAGATAAGGATTAATGTGAACTGAAGCGGGAACACCGCGTGTGACCCACGATGAACCGCGCCAGTTTAAACTGCAACAAAACGTAAGTTAGCGATTGTGTGTGTGTGTGTGTTTGCGTGCGTGTGTGTGTGTGTGTTGGCGTGTGTTAACGCGACTCTTTAATTAGGTCGTAACTCGTGACGCTCCTCCGTCACAGTAACGAGTAACTAAACCACACATTGAAAATGTATTGGAGTAAAAGTATGCAATTCAGTTCGGAAATGTAGTGAAGTAAAAGTGAAAGTTATCAAAAATTTTCTTACTCCAGGAAAGTATGAAGTACTCCAAAATATACTTAAGTAAAGTAGTGAAGTATTTTTACTTCGTTACTATACAACACTGGCAAAAACTTCATGGCTGCAACGTGACGAAATGGAAAAAAAAAAACAAGGAGTTAGTATGTAAACTGGATTCCTTTATCACCTTTTACAAGTTAAAACCCAGAAGCGTACTACATAATAAATCAATTAATTACAGTGCGTTACCATGGAATTGTAACTTCACCTAATTAATTAAGTTCCCTTCAGGATTTTGGCAATGAAATAGTATCTAAAACAAGCCCATCAAAAAACAGATCACCAAATCCCCCCCCCCAAAAAAGTATCACATCAAGTTAAAAATGATCAGTCAAGCACAGGCTTATATACTATGAAATACATGTGAACTCTCTTAAAATCCCTGAACGTTAGTGAACTCAACCCAGTTTGAATGAGATGAAGCGGGTAAAACTCTCACAGTTGTTGTTAAATGCACTCTCCCACACCAGCTCAGTCAAAATTAGCTTCTTGAAAGTGCCTGCACTGATTACTAAAGCATGCGAAAAATGCATACATAACAAGTCTTCTTTGTCTTACCCTTTTTAAAAATAAACACATCAGAACTTCCAAGCTTTTATTTACTTGCGCGTACGACTAAAAGGAAAGGTGTTAAAAAGGAGAAAGTAATGGATCCCCACTGCACTAATCGCAGAATATTTACTTGTTGTTGCCTTTTACCAAATTTGTGCTTAAACTGATCAACATAAAGCCCTTGCAAAAACAATTAGTGGCAAATCACTTAAAAGGATTTCTAAACAAAGCGTTTTACTTTAACCGACGAACAAAAACAAACATATCAATACAAAAAAAAGACAAAATAAACACATTTTGTTTTTTGCAAAGTGATGCATCCCTTTATTTAGAGAAATTATCTTTGCATGCTCCACAGGGAGCAATCCACCGTGAAACAAAAGACATCGATTCTCTGCAGTGCCTCCCTGAGACAGAGAAAAAAGTCCTGTGCCGGACAACTGACCAAAAACACACTGATAAATCATTTCCCTTTTAAATGTTCAATGCATAAAAATCAGCAAACATAATTGGAGAAAAGGAGGAACAATGGATAAAAAATAAAAAAAAATCTCACATGCAACATCAAGATGCAAATCTGCTCTATCCATGTCACTAAACTGTAGAATAAGAAGACAAAAGGTAAGAGTGTGTGGTGAAACTTTTAAGAATGATACAAATTAGTTATCAAATACAGTGGTTGTATTTTTCAGCTTTTTATACATCAGTGTTTCAATATCAGTTTAATTTATTCATAGGTAATCAATCTGATAATTTTAGGCTTCTGTAAGCATTTCAGATTTTGGAAACTGGTGAACAATCCCACCCTTTTCAGTTTCAGTATTTTTAAAACTCTAAAAACACTAAAAGGAAGCAGCAAGGAAATGTTTCCATCAAAACTTCAATCAGTGACTTTTCATGCATTTCATGCATCTGCTGGGTTCAACCTTTTTAGTACGAGAGGAAGCCGGACCACAGCGTTCCATGTGATCAATTGCAGTTCCATATTTTTAAATCAAGATTGAATCTAAATACATTCAATTTAAAGGAATTTTGATCAAGGCACTCATTTGTTTTGATTTTGACTTAAAAGCGTCTACAATTTGGGGATGGGGTTAGCTGCGACTGCGATGCTCTCAATGGCGCACTCGTCGCTTCCCCGGCGAATTCGGAAGTAGCCGTCCTCGCCCCACTGGGTACCCCAGCTGTTCTTGACAATCCAGTACTTCTGTCCAGTCTTATGGCAGCGGCCGTAGCCCACCAGCAGCACTGCGTGGTTGGTCAGCTCGAAGGGATTGACGGAGTTTGCAAGGCCCGTGTGGTGGTAGATGCCTCCTTTGTAGTGCATGAAGTCAGGGTACACCTGTAGACAAACACTAATCAATAATGGTTCACCTTTTTCTGCCATTTTGTTGTGTTGTATGAGGTTAATGTTACCTTTTTGTTTAGATTAATATCAAAATCCACAGTAATGCCTATTTTAAAAAGAAACTTTTGGCATACATCACCTTTCAAACGTTTATTTATATAAGACCTCCATCTTGCAGAGACACACGTAATGCATTTGGCATATGAACATCAGACATTGAGCAGCTGTCGTACCTCCAAAGCAACACCGATCGGTCCATTCTTGACCAGTTCCAACATCATGGCCGTCTCACTGCAGCCACCGTAGAATCCGCCTACGTATCCGTACTCTGCGGTGTACATTCGGCCGCAGTTTGCAGGCACGCCACATGGAGTGTCCTTTGCCGTGTACGGAAAGCAAGACTCATCCACAATACCAAAATCCTGTACATATTTCCCAATCAGGTAAGGGAAGCCCCCATCGCAACCTTACAAGGGTGAAAAACAGTAGAAAGTAAATAAAACATTTTTTAAATGTTTGTTTATCTCACAATAGACCGCAGATATTACTCTACAAACAGAAAATAATCCACATCGGCTTTAGCAGAAAATGCTTTCATTTGTATTGGAAACAATGCCAATCGTTTAGAGCGTCAGTTTACCTTGAGAGTATTCAGAGCAGGAGACCACTTGTTGAGGACTGAAGACGGGGCCTTCGCTGTTGTTGGTGAGGATCCGAACCCGAGCTTCCAGCATTCCCATGGTGGCGAAGGAGTAGCAGCTGCCGCAGGATGCTAAAACACAACAAAGATGGAGAGAAAACGCTGACATGAGAAACAACATGGCACAGTGAAAAGGCAGCTTTTTAAAAGACGCGTTGTCCCATTACATGCATTAGTTGACAACATATAAAATATAATAATGACAATAATAAAGTATTTTTTGGACTAAATTCAGCGCTAAATGTTTTTCAATACTCTTTGCCACAACACACTTATGGCAGTGTGTTGTGGCGATGGACGCATGCCAGTAGAATGAGGCAGTCACAGAGACCAGATTAAACAAAGATTGTATACATGAGTCAGGCATTAGGTTGCTAATAAAATGATCTAAAGGAATAAATTAGGTGAGGAGCAGACGCCACAGGGATGTGCAGGGCGATTTAATTACAGTAATGACTCAGGATGAGACAGTGGAGAGTGTATTTGGGACTAAAGCCTTCAGCTTATTAGTAGCAACAAGGTAAAACAGACTTTCGTTTTGATCCAAAGATTCGCAAAGTTCTGCAGTTTATGAGAAGACTCGAAGCAAGAACAAAAAAATAAATAAATAAATAAATCCATTTAACCTACAAGACAGAGCATTACAGAGGGTTCATAGGACACGATAACATTTTGATTAGATAAAAATCACAAATATGTTTGGTTCTTTCAACATGTCAAGAGTGTCTTTTAGTCCAGAGTCGTCACATTACAGGAAACACATCCATGTGTCTCTAATCTGTTATCAGCAGGGCGTGCGCATCATGAGACCGTTTCATATTCCTCCTGATTGCTGCTCAAACTGATGTGATTGATTCGGATTTGGTCACAGATTCCTCTGTGTTCTTTTACCTCTTTGACAAGTGTCACATTCAGACTTTTATTTCCTCAGGCAGAGGGGATTTTCAAAGAGGGCCATCTTCCAGTGATGCACACAGGCACAGCCTCTAGATCACACACTTAGACATCTGTGTGGCTGTTTTTTTTTTCCTTTTTTTTTTTTATGATGCTTTGCAGAACAAAGAGATTCTGCAAGTGATGAAATTCCTGGAAAGTTCTAAACAGTTGCCCTTCAAATCCAGATCATTGTAGAGATAAATTATTTACAAAGCAAGTTAACCCCGAGGTGAAGCGCTGTCAGGAGTTGGGTAGAGAGAAGGATTTTCAGACCGTAGATTTTTCAAGCAGAGCTCACAACAGCTAACAAGAAAAAGAGGAAGAAGAACGCTTTATAAAAACAGAGTAGCAGGGAGACAGTAGATTTCAAGCTCGATTATGCAGGAACATTTCTCATCCATCTCATTATAGATACATCTGCAAGGTAAAACGCTTCTTCTCCAACTGTTAATGCTCAATGTTTTCGTGTTATGGAAATGCCTCATATAGAAAATCTCCCTATCTTACTTAAAAGATAGGGGGAACAGAAGGAAAGAGAATTCAGTCAATACTATGATCAGAAAGAGCAGCATAAAGTCAGGAGAACATTGCAGAACGTTCTTTTTAGCAACCCTGCTTGCAACATGCAATTTCTCTTCTCCAGCTGGAAACACTTCACAAAAGTATCTGCTCATTTAAAAGACACAGCAAAGCAGGAAATAAATGTCTCACGTAATTTGTTCAGATAACTAAAGTGCAAGAACTTTAGATCACATTTGGTACGTGGCTACGTCAAACGTTTTGTGGAAAACTGGACTCGACTCATGCAATAAAAGTAAAATAAGCTCCATGGCCCTCCACAGTACCTTGAAGGGCTATTCCATTGAAGCACCTTGGATTTCTCTAGATGCTTAAACCCCACCCTATAGAGGCCCTCTCAGATACTCGAAGCACTCTGCTTCTGTAATCTCTCCACTCGCACTCAACAGAGTGCAGAAAACAGGAAGAGAGCAGCAAGCAGACCCAGAAGGGCAGAGAGGAAAGGAGGCAAAGCGAGTGGTGAAATGCTTCTGAGTGGAAACTATTACTGACAGCTGTCAAACGTAAACCTGCATCTGATCCTTGCGGCCATTCTAATATTAGTGCTTAAAATTTTCAGTTCCTTTGAATTAAAACAAAAAGGCTTGAGTTTCTCACTTAGACTAGGTTAAAAAAAAAAGTTAGATTTACAAACTTCATGAAAAAAAATGATAATCAAATTTTAAAAAGGATCTGAATTGATCAAAAGAGCACCTTTTCAAAATTATGATGTGATTATAATGAAAGGTCACCTTGATTTCTCACAGGGCTAACAAAGTTGACGCCATCAACGTTTCTCCAGTCCCAGTGATCGGGGAGGCCTGCCGCCATCTTGGCTAAACCAGCTTCCACAGGAGCAGGGCGAACACGCCTGCAGAACACATCAAGAGGCGGCTTTAAAGGAGAAAACCTGCGCCACACATCTGTGGCGAGCCAACCGCAATTCAATCAATAAAGATCATCAGAAATTGATGCTATTTAGCAGGAAATGAGATTTATACATTGCCTATCAACGCAAAAAGGATGAAATGAGGACTGGACCAAAGCGCTCACACAGGGATACGAGAGGCAGGGCCGCCTGCTCGGTAATGCAGCTCTTGCAAAGTGTACATCTCATGCTCAGGATACGCCACGGCCTTCCAGGAGCTCTGAACGGAGTTGATTAAATCAATGAAGTCCCAGTTGTTTTTATACGGCTTCGGGAGCAGTCTGGGGAAAAGAGTAATGAAAGAGCTGATGCAGATTTTATCCACGGAAACAAACTTAAGAAAAAGCAATCACTTTAAGGACATACTGGACATTTCAGGTTTGTGCTAGTGGAAAATCTGCAATTAAATTAAAAAAACATAACATATAGGATCCAATTAGGCTTGTCTCTCATATTAAAATAACATTCAAGCAGATATTCATCATTTTCAGCAAGCCCACAGTTCTGTCATAAAACTGTTATTGATATCCTGTAATACTTTAATCCCTACCATATTGTTTCTTTACTAGCTATGAACTGACAATCATCTAAATTACCAGAAATAAAGACTTTCAAGCGTCATTCTGTGTGCAATTGAGAATGCATGTGAGAAAAGGATGGCAAGAAAAAAAGTTCAGTTAGAAGTACAAAAGAATGTAGACATTTTACTAAACTTTCTGCAAACAAAACTCTTTCCTTGAATCATGTTATCACAGAAAGCAGTTTCATGTGACCAGAAACTGTATGCTCAGGCTTTCATAGCAAAAGTCAGATAGTGAGATAAGGTTTCCTCACACTCACGAGGGGAACTATTGAGGTAGAGAAAATCTAATAAGAAGCAGAAATGTAAGAATTGCACATTAGTTCTTTTTCATATTCCTCTGGATCCCTTGATCACCAGTTCAAGTTCCTATCGTTTGTACTTTGCCAAAATAGTCCCAACTGTTCGTAATTTAGGTACCCGCTGCTGAAGACCGGCTTAGAATCTGCTCTGGGCGGCACAGGCGTCACCCTCTTGCCCACAAAGCAGGCCCAGTTGCGCCCCAGCACATCGTGGACCCATCCTGGCAGGGTTTGGTCACAGTAGCTGGTCACCTTGGAGCCTTCCTGGGTATACTGCAAGAGTCAGCAGACAAATTAGGGCTTCTAGTCTTATACACACAAACACACACATTGTAAAAACAGTAACTTCTTTAAATGATGTTCTTTATATGCAAACTCAGTGCCAGTAACAACTTACTTGCACTGAGTTTGCAGTGCAAGTAAGTTGCACTTCACAAAAATCGGGCTTTTTGTGAAGCATTTGAAGTGGTCTTCAGATGGTTTGACACAGCAAACTTCTTAAAATAATTTTATGCACAACATGGTGCAAAACTTTGACTTCATTAAAAATTTTGCATATATATATATATATATATATATATATATATATATATATTTGAATATATGAATTTACTTAAATTAGATTGTTTGCTGCTACAAACCCTACTTTTAAACAAGGTCTATATATTTTTCATTTTCTAGGGTAAGTCTTGCAGATTAATTAACTTGATTTATCTACTTCAAAACCAGTTTATGCGTTTCGGATCAACCTGCCTTTAGGATAGTTTTCTCATCTGTCAAAAACCTCAGATGAAAGGAAATTAGATACGACATTCAAAACAGTTTTACGGTCAGCGAAGCCAAAGATTAAGCTACTTGGCCACAATGATAAGAAAGCAAAGAACATTAAAGCCCTCTGGGATGGTAGAAGCAGTGTCATGCTGAGGCTGCAGTTGCAGCGTTGGTGCTGTACAATAAAATTTATAAGAACACTATAAGAAGAAAACACATCAAACTGGGTTAAGATCTCATAAAGCAGGCGAACATTAAACCTTCAGGGTAGCTACAGACCTCAAGTCTTCTGAAACTTTCTGGACTATGCTAAATGCCAGGTACATGACTGGACCCACCAAATTTAAAAGAGCTCTGTCCATGATGATGGTGACAAATATTTGTGAAAGTATTGTGTGTACATGCTTGAGAATGTATAAAAATTGTGACCCTAGCTGGATAAGATAAAATGCACAGTAAATGTCTGTGCATTTAAATAGTCACTGAAGTTGTTTGTTGCGTATGTCTTTAACCCAAAAAGAATGACTCATAATTAATGACATATTCAGAAAACCCACAATCATGTCTATGACAAGAATGCATGTATGTTCCGTACACTTGTTACTGGCACTGATGGGGATTTCAATAAAAAAAACAAATCAGGCGTTTACTGAGTCAGAGGTTCCAGAAGACGGTACGATACCAAAAAAACTTGCAAGTCATAACATAATGAGGAAGTTAAATCAGACATGGACAAATCAGAACAGAGGCTGGAAAATAAAATGGCTGGGAAACTTCCCAAATTTCGATGTCATGTGAGTGACAGGAAAATAGCACATGACCAGGGACTTCACTTTAACTCTACTGCTTTTTTACATCGTCCACCAATCTTTACACACGATTCGAGTACATGAAAGTAGAAAATGAGAAAGGGTGAAAGCACAGAGGGTTAAAAATAAAATATTCAACAGGAAACCCAACAAATTCCATTTATCTAAATGACAGACTTAATTATGAGTGAATCAGCAGAGCGAAACATGCACTATTAGATGTGTTTGGAGTATTATTAGAATAATAATAATAATAATACACTGAATTGGTTTCACTGTTACCTTGAAAAAGGCAAACCATTTGTAGCCACCGAGCACCACCTCAAAGCCCTGGTTGTAGATGAGGGTGAAGAAGCCTGTGGTTCCCAGCTCATTTGTGGCGATGGACAGTTTCTCCAGGGTCACAGTCACTGTGCTCTCACCTGTGGCTGAAGAGAAAACATGAAATCACATGACTTCATAACATTTCCTATGTTATTACTGAAACGTAACAATCATAAAGCAGAGAAATGTAACACTGAGCCAACAGCTTATAATGACATATTCAGCTTTCTTTATCTGAAAAAGGCCTCAATGTGTCACATGATGTCAAAAATGAATCGACTGCTATTTCCTTCTTAGCTTCTTACCCTCAGCAGAGCAGTTGACGGTCTTGTCGTGTCCCCCTTTGGACACCTGGAACACCCATGTCCCCAGCAGGTCTTCATAGGTGCAGTTAGCCGGTGTGTCCCCCAATGACCCCTCCACCCAAAGCAGGAACACACACACGAGAACAGCGCTGAACCTCATGTTCACTCGCTGCCAGCTCACCTGCACAGTCAAACACTGGGAAACCCACGCAGGTGTAACGACAACGGCGTTCGCCCTGACTGTCAGGCACCTGTCCTGCTATTCTGCCCCTTTTCACGGGCAGCAAGTGGCGCAACCTCAAAGTTTACCCTCAATTTAACTTGTTCCGTCAAGATGGTTCGCCACCGCTCGCGTCACAGTACGCATGCGCGGCAAACGGTTTCCTGTGTAACCCAGATGCTACGTGAAACCCAAAATGCTAACTTCTGTTTAATACTTTATAGATACATCGTTGATAAATAGCCCGAGTAAACTCTGTGTAAAATCAATGATAACCTTGTGAGTGCAAGACATCATACACCCACGGCAAACAAGACGCAATAAAACCCAATCAATCACGTTCTCTACCAAAATGAACGCGCATGATGGTAATCCTCTTGCTGCCGTGTGTTCTTCGTTTCTTCTTCCCCTTTTTAGTTTCGCTTTAACCAGAGTGGTTTTATGTAGTCATATGACTGCTGACGCTGCTCGAGGAATCAAACAGAAAAGGTATTGTGAATTATGATCAGAGGTAATCAATGTGTGACCTCAGTTACAGACACAACCATTTACAAACAGTGAATTGTTCTGCATCAACAACATTTTCATAATGCACTTTATCATTTCAGTTATGTAACACTGTTGTTATTTAGATTGTGCAAGGTCTACATTTGAATGAAAAGGCTCTTTTCTAAAAGACTTTTCACTATATATATATATATATATATATATATATATATATATATATATTATTCCAATTTAATTTCATATGCTATGAAGGAAATATGGACACTGACTAGATAGATTGATATTGATAGTTTTAGACCCAAAGGAATATTATTCACAGTATATGTTGACTATACAGTCTTCTGTAAGATTGTAATCCGGGTCTTTTTTTGACCCGGATTACAATCAATGTTTTTTGGGGGAGGGCGTTTTTTTTGCTACTTTTGTCATTTTGATTCAAAATAATGTTTTGTATAATACTTTGTGTTTTATTTCACACAAGAATTTCATGTTTGAAATATTTTCATTTTTCACTTTTTTAAACATTTTCAGAACAATCTGTAGAACGTTTTTGACAATTTGTAGAACATTTTTAAAACAAAATGACAACAGCAGCAATTTGATAACAGCAATGATGAAATGTCAATAATGGACGATGTCAATATCCATTATGTGGATGTGTGGACATGGGGGAGTGTAAAAGAACACGTTTCTTGAAACTAGGTGCCTAACCAAGCTAGCTAACATTACTGTCTATATTCTTTTATGCTATGTGTATCATGCATGTGATTGTATGCATGTGTGTGCATCCATCCATTAATCTTCTTCCGTTTATCCGAGGTAAGGTCACTGGGGAAGCAGCCTAAGTAAAGAGGTCCACAGTTTGCTTTCCCCAGCCCCTTGTTCCAACTCCTCTGGGGGAATCCCAAGGGATTCCCAGGCCAGCCGAGAAACATACTCCCTCCAGTGTGTACTGGTCTTCCTCTGGGTCTCCTTCCAGTGGGACGTGTCCAGACCACCTCACCAGAGAGGCGTCTAGGAGGCATCTTAACCAGATGCTCCTCTTGAAGTGAAGGAGCAGTGGCTCTGCTCTGAGGCCCTCCTGGATATCTGAGTTTCTCACCGTATCTCTCAGGGAGAGCCCAGACACCCTGCGGGAAAAAATTGTTTCGGCCGCTTGTATCTGTGAGCTTGTTCTTTTGGTCGTGACCCAAAGTTAATGACCATAAATGACAGTAGGAATGTACATTGAAATCTAATCTAATTGAACTGAAAGTAATTGAGCTGCACATAGGGCTGCACAATTACATAATTGCGAGGAAGATTGCCTTGTGTTTTTGAAGGTCCTGGATCTAATCTTTTCAAATATAAGGAAGCCTAATTCTGATGTATTTCATCTCTTGTTATTGCTGACATATATGCAATAATAAGCAATGAAATCTAATATTGAGCCTAAATTAACAGCTAGTCATTTTAGCATTACTTATCAGAAACAAGCCTTGAAGTGTCACAAGATATCAAATATTATCGCCAACAAAGTAGTTGACTGTCACGACTGATTTCTGGGGTGTATAACATCACCCCAACATGTCCACATGTATGCATTGCATACAAAAAACGCCTATAGATCACCAATAAATGACATTGTATTTAACTGTGTTGTAATGTGTTAAATTCACAGTTATGCAGAATGACAAGTGTCAGCAACTAAATGTTTTAATTTTCTATACAGACATTTTTAATCCTGTAAAAAGCATGTTTTCAAAAAGTAGTTTGAGTGCAAGCCTGTGCTTTATGTGCTGCTGTTATGGTTAAAAGAGACCATGACGCCTCATGCAATGAGAATACAAGGCAACATGACAATGATCATTAGATCTCGAAGCAAGAGAAAATCAGACGTCAAGTGAGATTTTGAGATGCTGCTCAGACCATGTTTGCTGTCTTTTGTCCATCACAACCAAAACTGTGTATTCTAACAACCTCTGTGGGAGAATTTTCTCCTCACTTGTTCGCTGAAAGAGGTCAGAGAGTCAGCCTGCCTCTTATCATGTTTGTGTGTGGGTGTCAATGCCTGCTGATGGCTCTGTTATTAAAGGGGTTAAAGAGCTTATTTTAGCTGGCGGGCACTTAAGGGAAGTGCTGGAGGCTTTTATCACCATGGTAACCATGACATGGACTGACTCATCTCCTTGACAGACCATAATAAGCACTCATCTGAAGAAGGGACTGAAGAGGAATTAGTCACACAGTCTCATTAGTGCCATTACGCTGGGTTTGCACGGAGGTGCGAATGCATGTGATTGCATTGCTTTTGGGACCATGTGTATGTTTCTGCATTTATGGGATTTTATGCCTGCAGGCGAGCACATACATGTGCGCAATAAAGCTAAGAGAAGAGTGGGGAGCTCGGGGGGTGATGTTCCGAATGTTAACGGGCTGAACCCACTAAGCCTCAGTGAGTGACTCATTGAAAGTCGTGTTTCAATCTTGATACAGCTCTCGCTTTCACAGGCAGGAAATTAAAACTCCAGCAACTCTGAGTTCGCCTTTATTGGCAGCCAGAGATTTGTTCTCTGCCTGCTCTGATTCCTCTCTTCCACTTTTACATGTTTTCTTCTTCATTCAAGCCGGTTTTTTTATTCCTCTATTTCCGTTCACTGAAAGTGTTCTTCTTTGTTAGTTATTTCCTCATGGAGGTAATAGTTGCTTCATTTACAGCTTATACTATGAATAATATTTTGAATATTGAATAAATTATTTCCACCCATCCTCAACTAAATGCTTTTAAGGACATTAATCACATTGTGGATGTTTTAGCCTCAGGATTTTTAATGCTATTCTTTTAGTAATCAACTCTGAGAGTTCTGTGATTCTTGTACTTTGAGATCTTTTTCTTGTTTGAAACACTGGGTTGGGATTAAAGGCGCTGCACTGTGTTGGTTTTATTCCTATTTAAGTGATCGAATGCTTAGTATAAACATCAAACATGTTTTGTCCCATTCGATTCTTCGTTCTAGAAGGGTTCCTCAGAGTTCAATTCTTGATCCGCTTCTTTTTTATTTGTACCTGGTTCTTTTGGAGTCTATTCCTAGCAAGCATGGCATTTCCTTCCACTGCAACTACCTGATTTACCTAATAATCCATGTTTCCAACCCCTGATAAACTGCCTTGAAGGTGTCAAATCTTGGATGGCTCTACATATTTTGGGCTTCAATGAAAGTATTATAGAGATTGTTTTATCAAAGACCCCGCTTATTAATTTTTGTTCCCTCAAGTCATTCATCAAACAGCATGTAACAAACTATGGACTCAGATTTTAAATGTAATAAACAGATTAGCTTTGTTTAGCAGGTTATTCGTTTTAAGGTAAATAGCAAAACTTAAGCACTAAGGTATGACTTGAAGAGAATAATTTATGCTTTCATGTCAACTTGTCTCAACTATTACAATGCATGTAATGATGGTGTCAGTCAAGAAAACTATTTTCCATCGTCGCCTTATTAAAATTTCTGCTGCTGCCCCCGTCGTTCAACTGGTTCACTAAGATAAGAGCCCATCTTACCAGTCACGTCCTTCCTTGATTGTCTCCCTGTGAATCACACAATTAATTTCAAAATCCTAATGTTGACTTATTAATGCTGAAATGGTCCCGCTCCTTCATTCCTCTCTGGTTTACTTCAGCCTCATCTTCCATCACAGGTCCTTGAATCAGCCGACCTGCTGGTTTTAATTGTTCCAAAAAGTAGGCAGAAAATTAGAGAAGATCAAGTTTTTTTTTCTGTTGTGGCTCCCAAACTTTGGAATACATGGTTTTTGAATATTAGACAAGCATATTCACTTCCTGCTTTTAAGTCTCTTAAAAACACATTTTTCAATACTATTTGCCCCATTATATTATTGTTGTACAACACTGGGTGAACATGCATGCAGTTTTAAAATATGCTTCATAAATAAATTGTATATTTACCTAAATAATAGTATTATTTATGCATTTGTACTGATTTGTAAAAGCATTCACATCTGATATTTTGATACATTGCAACCACAAACTTACGGTTTTTGACATAATGTAGGATGGGGTTTTTTTGTTTTTGTTTTTTTAAAAACTAATTTAGAACGATTGAGATTGGATGGAGAGTTTTTATAGACATGTGTTTTCAGGTCCTGTCACAATTTCTCAATTGAATTTTTGTCTGAACTTTGACTGGACCAAAAACAAGAACATGCTTTCTTCTAAATTAAGTGAAGATGTTAACATAGGTTGATGGGAAAAGTCGTGTCTCAGCCACACATCTGATCACTCACCATTCTGCAAACAAATACTATATGAAAAAAATGTCTCTGCTGCATTATTTCCTTTCCATTTTACTATTATGTTCTCATTTGTGTTGGTTGATAACGTTAAATGCCTAGTAAATGCATTCAATTTAGTTTTAGTGATGATGATAGTTGGGAAGAAATTGCCATGATGCCTTCTCGGCTCATTTTATGAAATGGGGTCTGGCCCTGTCTGCATTTAATTTAATTCATTACTGCATTTATGCAAGAATGAGTAATTTATGAAGCAGTCAACAGTTCAAAGTGGTTGAGTCATCATCGGCGCTGTTACATACTTGATGAGATTTGACTGAATATACTTTAGCATGATGTCTGAAAGGCATCAGCCTCCTCATTCTGCTCATTTTGGAGTTGTTTTAGCATGCCTTAATGGGAGTTTTATGATCATTTTAGTACTTAAGGGTTTTTAATTGTCCGAAGCGTGTCTGATGTTATCTCTCAGCAGCAACACTGCCTCCCTCTACTGTTTGTTGTCCATACCGATTGATCAGAATGAAGAAAATCAAGAACAAGTTTGTGTTTTATGTGGAGCCTCCCATGACAAAGTGAGAAACTCAAGTTAGTCACTTTAATCTTACATTGTTTGCACTGAAGTGGACTCATTTGGTGGAACATCATGGCTGGTTATCCATGCAGTTCATCCACACCTGAATGAAGTGCAACAAAAGGTTGCACTTCATATCTTTATACCAAAAAGAAAAATAAATCTTAACCATAGCCTTATTTTAGCTCTGAACCAAGTCCTCACCTATTAAAAACAGAAAATACCTGATTTTATTTGATCTCAGGTTCATCACCATGGTGATGGGAGGTCTCCATCAATTGGTGTGCAATCAGTTAAGAATCCTCACAGGAATAGAAAAACAAAAACACAGCCTGACACTCACTGTTAACCACATGCTGTCATGACACCCCTTTGCCCACTCAGGTTTTATATATAGGCCCCACCTGATTGCACTAAACCAATCTCAATCCATTTGCATACAACTGGAAGCAGTAAATGGAGGCTGTCAGACACTTTGTGAGGATTACTCACTGCATCACAGGGTTTTTCCAACCAGAAAGAAGGATACAACGAAGTGGAAGAATTGTTTTCTGGGCAAACTAAAGTTCAGAAACTTTTCAGTATCACTGTAGATAATAACTGATCTAAATCTAAAAAACACTAATGTGTGAATTACAGAGACTTTGTTGTTACAATGGCAAATGTTAAAGGAAGGATGGGATCATGACATCACCCAGACTCATACATCTTCATAGGTGGATCATAAAAAATGAACTGGACCTCTGCACTATTATGTCAGTCATAAAACTTACAGTGGGAGTCCCAATTTTGTGAAATTCATTTTTTGCACTTTTAGAGTAAAATAAGGAACAAAGGGAGATGAAGTGTTAATTAAAAGGTTCTGAAACTACCAGCAGGGTCAATAAAAAGGGCCAGACTGGTAATTAAGTGTCTGACAGTCTGAGGAAGGAGTGTTATAGATGGGCAAAAATGACTTCTACAGGAGTTTGCCTCCACCTACACACCCTGTACCCTTGCAAGTAACACAGACCTCCATTAAATTGATATATCAGCTCGACACGGAAGTTACAAAATAGAAAATGAAAGAAATGTTGGCCTGAAAACTGATACACTTTCCAGTGTCATCATGTTGCTCAAGTTGGGAATCCTCCCATTGTCCCCAGTGATAATAACTGGCTGACCCAGTATTCAATAGCATGAGAGAAAATATTTTAACCCTTTTTGTACAAATGTACTTTATGTTTCCCAATGCAAGATGCAACTTTATTTATTTTGTTTGCATCAGTGGTTCCTGAACCTGATTCTCAGATTCTCAGAGCACACATCATTTTTACTTCTACATTATTTTTGCATAAATCCTAAAAATAAATGATGGCTCTTAAGCAGGTCTCTGCTGAATGAGAATGTAATTTGTCCATTTGAAACAGGAATGGACAAATTACATTTGATCTAAATCAGCATAGGTACCTAAGCAGTGGCTAAGTCAAGGTTTGCCTCAGGCTTGCTCCGAGTTTTAACATAGCAATTTGTCAAAATGTTCATGTTTGAGTAAAACACATTACTCATAGATGGTAACTTGTTCAGTTTTGTTTTCATGTTGAAAAGATAAAACTGAATGTACTTAAGAGACCATGATATATAGACGGAACTTTCCAGGGACTCATAAGGCTCAGATTGAAAAATGGATAGTCCCTCAAATAATCTGTTATTGACACAGATCCGGCAAATGAGCCCGTTGCCATATTACAAGTGAAGCACATCACGCCCAGATAACTTCCAAAAGTAAAAAATAGCCTCAATTTGTATTCTTGTTTGCTTAGTTTCATGTCAGGCTTTCCATCTACATGAATCATTTGCTCATTTGCAACAATTCTGTGGTTTCAGAGCAATTTCTTTGTAAAAGGCACAAAAGATGGAAAAAGATAAGTGTGGAACTGAGTGACAGAAGGACATAAAAGAGGGTGAAGTAGGTAGATCAGGAGATGATGTGGAGAATGAATAAACTGTTGCAGGATAATTTTGCTGTCTTGACCTGTACACCTGAAGATAAATGAATGCAATGTGTTTTGGGGGTGGCTGTTTTCAGGATCTACACATATATATCCTGTCATAATGATTTCGATGTGACGCGGAAGGAAATGGAGGGGGAAGTAAATATCACAGAGGGTGTTGCGGTGCTGTCAAGCAGCCTTCACTGACTGTGTCCAGCAAATTGGCCAGAAACTGACAGACAACTCTCTCCAAGTAGTCAGCGATAAATCTGAGTTTGTTTGTTTTTTTTTTTCTTTTTTAACATTAATAAATAATGGATGAGCAGAGCGTGAGTGATGATCAATGTCATCTGAATGTGGGATTGAAGATATTTCAAATGCGTTCAGAGGAGCTGATAAAGTTAAATCATGTTTTCCATCAATTCTGTGTGGTACAAATATAGACAGAATGTGAAAAGTTTAAGTTCATTTGACCTACAAAAAACATATTTTCAAACAAAAATGTTTGAATCGGCTTTAGTAAAACTTTCAAATGTTAAGACGTAACAAAAAGTACATGAAATTAAGTTTATTAGTTTAGCATGGAAGGCTTAATAAGCCACATCACGTCTGAAAGTGCATCTTAAAATCCTTTTATCTGTGTTGAAGATGAATGTTCTATATGCTTTTGCTCGGCACTATAAACAATCAAAAATCTGACAAAACAGTGAGTCAAACATAGATTTTTTTTAATAACAATAATAATATTAATTCAAATGTACTTTGTTGTTCACTTACACAATGATTATCAGTGGCAACAAAAATAAATCTAAAAGGCCGGACATTAATTTTCGTCTCCCCACCACAAAAAGCCACATCCCAGTTCTTTTCCCCAGGACCGCTCCATACTGGTCACACAACCAAGAAGAGGTAAAAGAAAACGGTAACCATAGTTTTCACAGTTGTTTGTTAAAAATAAAGAGGTTTCTCTGAGCTTTCTTCCATTTCGAGTCGGCTGTCTTTTACTGCCCAGCGGGGGGGTGTCGGACTGTGGGGAGTCAAACTGCGGTGGCTTTTGTTAGTGCCGCACTACAAAGGCAGCACACTGTGAGCAAAAAGTGCCCCACACAAGACTGAATTTACTTGTCCTTCCACTACAACATGTTAATGCTTTTTCTGGTTCACCAAGTTTAATTTTGCACAGCCTTCTGAACCTCATAGATTCTAACTCTATATTTTTAGTACAGAGTTACTAGTGAGAAAAGAGCAGATTAGATGATGGCTGAAGCAGAGCAGACAGGATGCAACATTTAGTGCCTTGCATAACTGTTCACACCCATTGATTTTTTCCCCACATTTTCTTATGTCTTAAAACATTCGATGTATATTATCTTATGAGATAGAACAGCAGAAAGGACAGCATAATGGTGTTGTCGAAGGGAAAGTAAATAATTTTCAAAATAAATAAAATAAAAAGAAAACTGATAGGTATGACAAACATTTGTATTTCGTCTTAATCTGATATCACTGAATCAAATCCAGCCCAAGTAACTGCCTTAAAAAGTTGTTTCATTCGTAAGCAGAGAATACCTGTGTGTAATTTAGTCATAAGAAATTACAAGATTTGAAAATGTAACATTTTAAGGATTTTGGAATTATAATACAATTTACACAAGATTTTTCTAATTTCTCACTGTCCTCTTTATATGTAATTGGGAGTTTAATTAATTCTCTGCTTACTGCTTACATAAAAACACAGCACTTTAAAGGCTTCACTGAAGAGAGGCACTGATGATAAAACTGCATCAATGGAACACCAGCAGAGTCAGAGGAAAGCCTTAAATGAAAAACATTAATCGTAAAAAAAAAAAAAATAAAATAAAATAAGAATTCTGCAGCAACCATTTTCTGTCTGGAGTGAATTAAGTACTTCCAAATAAAATCCTTAGTAACACAGACTAATAAATCCAGCCCACTTAGCAGAGAGAATTTAACTCATTCCAATTCTCTCTCAATAAGTTTATGATAACTCATCATCACTTTCCTTTGATCAAATGAAAGCCTGAGTACTGCCACTCCGACGAGCGTTGGTTCAATTAGGTTTTTGAAGATAAATCTGAGCTGCAAACAGATTGGAACACAGCATTCAGTGGTAATTTATATGTTGATGAGCTGCTGTTGTGACTGGAATTTGATTTTCTGCTCAGGTCATCTGCTCTGGAAAAAAAGAAGAAGAAGTAAACAAGCACATTTGCTCATAAGTGTGTACAATCTCTCTGTAGCTGAAGTCGGTAATTAAAGTGGACAGTTTCGATTATCTCCGAGGAGCAGCGAGAGGATAAGCATTCCTTCTGCAGGCAACATTATTTTATTTATTTAGCTAATACTATGCTATTTAAAAGACTCTGATCAGGGATATTAATGAGGAGTTTTCATTCATATCTTTTCCATGGCATTAATCTTCAGCAGAGCATCTGTGTGTGAGGAATGTTCAACGGCCAAACTGGTGTTTCTTTAATGTTAAGGTTTACTTTTGCATTTAAGCGGGAAGAAAACATAATAAAAAGCAAATTTCATAAACCATACACACAACATTTTGACATAATTCTGCAACCATCTGTTATATAATCTAACAAAACAACTCAACACAAGCTCATTAAATAACTTATCACTTTCTTACATATGTTGAAGATAAATGAATAAACACAGCTTCCTTTCTTGTTCCTAATAAACCACACAGGCTAAACTGCTTGTTCTCTTCTTTATGCACATTATCATTTCCATTGTACATCATAATAAACGTTTGCTTTGCTGGAACAAAATCAGCACTTAAATAAATTAGCAGCTTTAGACACACATACAAAAATACTTTTTAATGGTTTGTAAGATGCCTCTCGCCACCTTCAAGACTTTGGGTTTCTTTATTCTTACTAAATGCAGCAACTTCATCCACAGCCTACAAGCAAAGCAACATTCTGGACATTTACATGTATCTCATAATGTATTCTAGAGCACAAGTTTATAGTGATAGTGCCTTGAAACCAGCATTTTTCTTATGGTGATATTAAAATCTGATTTGTTGATTTGCAAGTTGGAAAATTGGAAAATTATTGAAAAGTTATTTTAGATTAATATGTGGAACATAATTAAGTGTTAATACTGTGTATGTGAATAATCCAGCTAATGCATGGATTATTATAAAAATGCTATTTTTTGAATAGCATTTCAATAACATTCCAATTTATTTGTCGCACCTGTGGTCCTGTGAATTATTTTCCAAATGTTTGTGCAATTTGTGCTTTAAAAATAGGAAGTTTTTTTTTCGTTTATGTTTTGTGTGTAGAGAACATAAACAAAACCCACAGTAAATTTGAGAAAATGAGACTATCATTGGGTTGAACTGCATTAATCAACAATAACAGTCTAACACAAACAATAACAATATAATGACCGAATTACCCTCATGAGAATGTTCATCAACATAATTACATGACAGTATTTAAAGGAACATCTCTCCGGGTGTGTCCTGACAAAGTGCACAACCAGATGTCTAAGTGGTGTCTGCGCAATAAATGCAAATCTATTTATTCTGAAAAATAATAAGCAAGCAGGGCATTACTGTTCTAAAGCAGGAGTCCTCAAACCCAGGCGCGTCACAGTCAAACCTGCACTGGACACACTTCCCATTGAGTCTCCGAAGCACAGTTTGAAATGTATTAAACTTTTATTCAACGCTTTCAGTGCTTTTTGGCTTTAGGGACACTTGAGATTGTTGCCTGGGCCCTAAAGAAAAGCATTCACTGTGGGCCCTGTTAAGGTGAGGGCTGACTCTGACAACAGCTGAAACAAACAAAAAGAAAAAGAAAAAAAATTCCTTTTCTTTTTTAAGCAATCAACAATTTACTTTAGAAAATATTTTTATTAAAAAAATCTTGACTATATTTGAAATGCAATCATCTAACTTTAACCTAGACACAAACTTCAGACTCCTACATTGGAAACATATGTATAAATACAAGCTCACTTCTTCCATTGCAACTATTTCCATAATGTTTTGCTAGCTTCTCAAAGGTCATGTTTTAAAATGATTAACAGCGAGAAAAGAAAGCAGACTTTATACGCATGATGAACAACTGATGGCTTGCAGATCAAGAAAAAAACAAACAAAAACACTTTAAAACTACGAATCCCATCATTGATCTTTGTGAAATCTGGTTTAATCATATGTTTGTTTCTCCGTTGTGGAGAAGTCATAATCGTTAAGTGCACTAGTGTCGGACCTTACAAAAAGTCTCATGTTTTATGCAACAGCCATTCAATGAGATCCTCTCTTCGTGACAAAGCCTCTGTCATCACCATATCATCAAATAAACCTAAAAGCCTAAACCTTGTTGAAATAATGCTGGGGGGAGGCAAAGGGCATGACATCAGGATCGGCTGACTTTTCAGCGCGAGACAGGAAAGATGTTTTGATAACCACTGAAATGGTTTTAAATGTTCAGCCAAGGGCTTCAAAATATCTGAATCTATATTTTTTTTCACCAACTAAACAGACGGAGCATGTCCGGATTAAAGAAATGTTAAAGCACAGGGATTATGTGTTCAATTTATTAGAGTGTATTTATGAAAGTGAGTTAGAAAACAGCATTTTGAGAGGAAAAAAAACAAAAAACGTTTAGACTTATGACTTTATCATGAGCACAGAATTAATTTCTTCGATAATCACCATTTTTAAGTGGTCTGTACAAAAGAGACAATAAATTAAACCAAGTTGCCAGAGAGTGAGATAAATCTTAGCTTTCTGCAGAGGCTGCAGCGCTTCACCCAGGAGGTTCCTACACACAGCTGAAGTGCTACAGTAAGCTTTTTGTTTGTCTGTGAACCCAATCTGACAGCAGCAAGCAAACCATTTTCTCCAGATCAGTTCAACATAAATGCAGGTGCAGGATTCCAACACGATTTCTATCTAAAAGGTTAATTCTTCTCCAGACTTGTATGTTCCTGTTTCTTAAGAACAAGGTTTCACATCCGAGTAAAAACCTTCACTTCTAATGTAAAGCTATTGATTGGATAGCAAGATGCTTGCATTGCCTGCATGCTTTAAAAAATAATATAAAATAATAAAAAAAAACAAAACAGTATAATTTTACATACTATTCATTCAATTAAACATGATTACAGCCAGGGATGAACAGTAAAAATGTGATTAAAGTACAAACAAAGAGTAAGAAAATAAAAATGAATTTCAACAAATACAGATTCGATACAAAGCAAAGCAAAGTTTCAAGCTATCGATCCTCCATCCTTACAGAGTTATCCAAAGAGGGCTTGTAGTAAGAGTGGCAATTTTGGATGATTTATAAAACCTCAGGTGTGGACTTTGTATACATATAGATTATATTGCTTCTACACTGAAAAATATGAAATATTTATCTAAAATGTATCCAAAACAATAGAAACAATTTACATTATTTTTTTTATATATTTTTTTTTATGAAACCACATATTTTAACCCACAATCTAGTAAACTAGACACCTCTTACCCCTTTGGCACAATAATCATATTAATAGCAAGTATCATAATATTGTTCAATTACGAGACATTTGAATAGGATTTGTCACTCACACATTCAGCATAGGAACACAGTTTCTCTAGTCGTAACACATATTTGTACTTTATGTTATAACAGCTTAAAAACATCAGATTTTTTTCTCTTTTTTTTTAACATTGGTTGATATGTAAATAAATTGTCTTTCATCTCGATTCAATTCATTTAAGCAAAACAGGTCTGTCTTTGCATGCCCTTGTTATTTACAAGATCACTTTGTCTGAGTTTGTTCTTGCCGGCTACAGTGGAGCGCAAATGTTAAGCAAACATCAGACGGCTTCTCCCTTGCGGCAGACGAATGCACACGGTGCAGAAAATACATGGAGACGGTAGTGGACAATATGTCACAGGAAAGACTTTGAAGCACTTATTTTTGTTTTGAGAATTGCTTTGAAATTTCTTTTAAATTGAGTCATGCATACCGCAGTTAACCGAACGAAGGTAAAAATGCATGTATTGTGCATCTGAACAGATTGATGTTCGGTATTGTGTTTTGTTTTTTTTTGGGGTTTTTTTGTTGACGCTGAAACAAGCAAAGGCCTCGTCTCTCAGAGGGGTTGTGTGGAATGCATTCAGCTGCACATCTCTCCTGCTGCAACCCAGAAAGCAAGCGTTGGCACATGTAAATACATTCGCTTTAAAGGCATCCCCAGTTCTCTACGAAGCCAGTTTGCTCAGACACCTACAAAAACGTATCTGATTATGAGACAGTTAACTCTTCAGGATGTATCACACAGGACCAGGCCTGAGTTGAAAGCAACTGACATAAAATCTGACTGTCAGAGAAGAGATTTGTTTTTTTCGCTGAGAGTGAGCTGATGATAATTACACAACTCTGATTTATGTTCCCTCAATATAAGCATCCTGAAAATGTCCCCATGCTGAAAAGTGCTAAAACAACAACAAAAAAAGATAACTTTTATTTTGAAGAACTTCTAAAGCAAACTGGGCCAAGTTTTTTCAATGTTATCTTTGTCGATAAATTCAATTAACCCACAAAGAAACCCACACATTCTTTAGGCACAATCAACTGAAACAGAATTTAAGCTGTAAGTCAAAGGGATTACAACTACAACCTATTAATTTATGTTCCACTCAACATCTGAAGAGGTTACCCGACAGAGCAAGAGAGAGAACAGCAGCTGCTGCACACAGAATACTGTGTGATGACTGGAGGGATCGTCACAAGACTGAAAACAAATGGTCTAAACTTCATATTGGTATATGATTAGGAATGGGCTGGTATGATGAAAAGCTCGAACAAAAAATGTGAAAGATACGGTTAGGGTTGTCTAATTATTCTTTTAGTTCTGATTTATTCAAGTGATTTCACAGTAATATCAAGTATTGTTATGCTATTAATTAATACAAACTACTGAACAACACATTTATTTTACAACTGATGAAACTTTGATGGACAAATAAATAAGTATTTACTCAACGTTGCGCGGTGTTGAAATTGTTACTCATGTTGGAGGGGTCAGAATCACAGACTAAACTTTGGCTTTGAAAACTCACAAAGTGTTAACTACTGGTAGTCAGAAGTTTTTGTTTGTTTGTTTTGAATTCCCAGTTGGGAAAAAAAAAACCATAAAACAAAAAGCATTTTTCCAAAGACGAAAAATCTGACATTGTGTTGCCAAATATCCATTTGTGAACACAGCGTTTTGTGACAGAGTAAATAAAATGTTAATAAATAAGCTAGCAACTTGTATAGTTAATAACCATTAGAGCCGAACCAATGAGCAAATCAATGTCCAAATTGCAACCAGAGCATGTACCGACCGAGCCTTGACTCTCCCTCACTCTCAGCAAGATAGCAGAAAATATATACGATGGTTTCAGATGATATTCATGTCAGTGTTTTTACTCTTGATTGTGAACATTTGCCCATCCCAGTTATTTTTTACTGCTTTTTATTGTGATAAAATATATCATTTCAATGGATAAATGGAAAAATGCATAATTTGCCTTTTAAAATTTAAAAGCTTGTTCAACAAATTACCTTTAATAAGACTGAAACCGCCAGCTCAACCGTCAATTTGTACTCCACTGCAAATGTTAGTGACTTTTATTCTAATGCAATTTAAAGCACTGTTTTAGATTAAACAGGTTACTGCCACCTGCAGGCTTATTGTATCTGGAAAATGTCATAACTGGACTCTAGCTAAGCCTTTCAGAATGTATTTCTGAATGCCACATATTAGCAGAAAAGCTCCAAGGACAGATCCTTCCCAATGATCCACCTGAGTGAGAGCTAAATACTGGAAATGTTCACAGTAAAAACGAGGCCTGGTCTCGCCACACCTGCTTCGTTCTCCCTGTCTCAAGTTACAGGCGTAGAGCTACAAAAGATTTGGTCCCAACTGCCTCAGGAATAATGTAGAAAATATACATTCAGACTTACTGGAAGAGTAGAAAATATAAAAACACACTGATGTCATGAAAGCTGAACAAAATAAACTAAGCTTTTGGAACCAAATGTTCTAGATTAACACTGTTTTAGAACGTTAACACTGTTCACACAATGCACTTTATTTAGACACTAGTTGGATTTTATCACTGAAGACAAAATTCATGTGTCCTATAAATCCACTGCTGTTCCTCACACGCTTTATTTATAATCGCGTCCTCACACTCTTGTGATTTGTGTTAGCAAATATATTTCGGTGTGTGCCCTTTGTCCCTTTGTAGTTCTTACAGGCACTCTCTGCTGCCGTATTCCTGTCACCTCTCCTTCTCTAAGATACAGCAAAAACACACTCAGGCCCATTGAAGCGCACACACAGAATCTGTAATTAGTTGTCAGCCAAGTTACCTTAAGGCCACTAGCCCAATCGAAATGACAGAGAACCCCCAGAAAGAATTTCTGCTGTTTACTGAAACACATCCGAGTCAGAGCGGCCGTTTTCAATTCTCACCCAATAAAGACGGAGAGAAGATACGACATCCTCTAGAACACGCATCTCACTGTAAACATGTAAACACAAACACAGCTTGGTGTCTTCACCAACCAGCCCTCCATGATGACGTCTCCTCGGGTTTTGACTCCAAACGGTGATCAAACGGTCCTGCTTGATCTACTTTATCCGGATCATCGCCTCTCCCTCACAGTGAGGAGGAACTCTGACTGTAGTTTCTGAGAGTCAGTCTGGTGTACCGAGGTGAGGGAGGAGAAGGAGGTGGGTGGTTGGGGACAGGAGGGACAAACAGACCAGTCTCTGAGATCTGGGAGCCACTGCTGGATCCCAAAGAGTCACGGAAGGGCGAAGGAGGAGTAAGAGCAATGAGCTCCTCTTCCAGCTCAACCCTCCTGAGTGGGGAGTCGGGGATGCAGGCGACTAGGCTTCCTCTTATGGGGGAGAGCGACGGGGATGTGTGGGGATGAGGCAGAGGCTGAAGGGGGTAGGGCGAGCGAGGGATGGAGTGAACTGGACAGCCGCCCCGGTTGCCCAGACTGGGCTCAATGTGGGGAAGGGGCTGGACGTCAGCGTAAGTGGTGAGGGTCGGGGGCATCGGGATCTCCCGGGGTAGCAGGTAGGGATCAGGGGGATGAGCGGCAGGGGGAGTGTGTTTGTGCGTGTGCGACGGCGAGGTGGAGAGCATCATGCTGTTGAGCTCAGAAATGTTGGCGGTGAAGCGGTTCACCACGCAGCTGATCTGATCCATCAGCGAATTCTGGCGCGGCGGTGGACGGTTGTCCACGGCCACCAGACGCCCATCACTCCCGCCGGCAACGGAGCCACTGCTCGGAGGCCCGCAGCTGCTGCTGCTGCCGCCGCTGCAGACGCTGCTGGAGTACTTAGAAATGCAGGCCACCTGGGACTCCTCCCCCAAACTGGCTCCTATCCTCTGGCTGACGGTACTGATCGGCGACGGCGTCTGCGGCCGATAGGTGATTGAGTAGTGCTCTTCTGCCTCTGAGAGCTCATAGAGAGTCTTGTCTGTGCCGCAGTCAGGATGAGTGGGCAGGGAGGACATGGAAGAGAGGGAGGGCAGAGGTACATGCGGAGGCAGGTCGGATCCCCCGGAGTACCGCTCCTCAGAGGTTTTGGAGAAGGGCTTAATGACCGCTGTCTGATTGTTCTCTTTCTTCTTGATGTGGAAGGACAGCCGCTGCCATAGGTGGTTGCCTCGGGAACTGCTGCGCTCTGTCTGCGCCCAAGACACCGATTTACCATTGGAGCTGCGTAAAATTACAAAAGCCAAGAAAAGGAAGAGGAAAAAGTGTTTAGCGCTGGGATCTAGATGAGCAAATTCAATATTCTGTTCATTAGCCTTCCAAGCCTTTTTAATAATTGTGCAAAGTAATTACAGATAATAAATAAAAACATTCAGCAGGAGCTTTGTGCCAACCACATAAATCAGTTACACTTTTTATCCTCATAAATATTATTACTTTTCTCTGCCTTTATTTTTGTCTTTACAGGATCTCATGTTTTGTTTTGCTCTTTAATCACCTTTGCTTTGCCTCAGTTACAGAGATTCGCATGTTGGTCAAAGGGCGTAAATACTCTCCTCATTGGCATGGGTTACATGTTAATTTTGGACTTTTATTGATGTATTTGAGTAACTGGAATGATAAGACAGCTTGCAACTTGTATGGATTTTAGAAATAATAATCTTCTTTGCAACTTTGGATAAAAAAACGTATCTATATATTACACATGAACATAATACACATATTTATATCAATTTTAGTTTCCTGCCTTTCTAAATTTGCTTTTAACGACATTTACTTGCCAGTCCCTATGGTTGTTGTTGTTTTTTTTCAGTCCTCCCTGTTTCACCTGAGTTCAAGAGATGTGTCCTTCGTTGCTCCTCTGCCTTTTTGTCAGGTTAATTAGTGTGATTAATCTAAAAAGGAACTGCTGATTAAACCGCGTACCGTCATGACGGGGCTAGAGATGGGAGAACTCAAATCCCCTTTCGATGAACATGCAGGACGGGGCTTATGGAGATGCATGCTGCATACTGATCTGGACAATCGATTTGCTGTGGCATCTGCAGTGTTCAGCTCAAAGTTGGACTTTAACGTCTGGTGGAGGTAAGCCGACGTCTTTTCAGCTGTTCAAACATTTGGTATAAACATTGATCAAACATGTCTTATTCCTCCAGTCTGCTAAATAATTTTCCGTCTATGTCTGTTCTGCCTGCTCTGACAACGACAGCATCTCAAACACAACAGTTTCCAGCCCTTTTCTGAGGAGACAGACAGCCCTGCCAATTACCACCTCCCACAGAGGACGATAGGACCAAAAGAGACGTGCAGGGGAAGAGAGGAAAGAGAGAAACATAGACATTTTTTTACAGGGGTGTGATTGAGATCTTGCTTGCCAAGCAGGGTGAGCTGGAGCAACCTGCTGACAAATGAAAACGTGTCCCAGGCTTTTCTCTAAGACAGGGGGTGATGCGTCACTCCTTTTTGAGTCCTTTGATCGGTTCCCTGGCCGGAAGAGTGCGAAGAGGAATAATGTCCTCTTTTTCTTCCCATCACCTCAGCTCTTCATTTTCTTCACCATCCATCTTTTTCACTGTTTATGTTCCCTTTTTCACTCCTCTCCCTCTCAGTGTGCTGTCTCTCCTTCTTTGTCATCCCTTCATGAGGCAATTTTTCAAAGTTCACAGTGAGGTCAGAAGAAAAGGTAAGCAGATTCAGGTGAATACAGGTAATCAATCTCTCACACAGCAGGAAAGCTTTCTTAAGTGGGCCTATTATGCACCTTGGACTGTAACTCACAAGTACCGCGGCGTTAAACTGAGCAGAAAGGCTCGGGGTGGGGGTGGAAAGCAGACTCTCACACACTGTTATACCTGAGGGTCTCTCCAGTAGAGCCTCTACGCTTAAACAGGTTGACCAGACTGGAAGAGCGGCTGGCAGCGGAGGATGACTTCCCGTCTCCCACATGCATCCGGACCACGGTGCTGGTGGTAAAGGCACTGCGCACGTTACGCTCTGGCTTGGCCAGAATGATGTACACCTAAAATGGAACAGAGCAATGCATTCATGACTCTCTATTTCAGTTTAATGCCATTTTTCAAATGTTTTTTTTTGTTTTTTTGTTATTTTCACATAACTATTGAGGAGTCTCAAGTCTTACTTTCCAGAAATAAAAACAAATCAGAAGGCTAGATTAAATGAACAGATTTTCTTTTCATTTATTAAAGGTTCGTAATATTTAGCTAATGCAATGCTAACCTGTTATGTCTTTCCTGTCACAGTCACCATTCAAAACTGCAGACACATTTACACAGTTACACTCGCAGCCATGCACACGTTTACACATCAATAAGCAGATTGGTAAGCAGACCTGTGATGTTGTTGGGAGAGAACGGGATTTTCACTCTGCCAACATTACACTCTGGTATTTCAATCAATTTATTGAAACACCAGGAAGGTTTTTTTTTTTAAATATCTAATACCTGCCAGAAAACTGAACAGGGTCATAATTGGATCTTGTGACATGAAAATGATGTTGGCCAAGTTAACAAAAAAACCGAGGAATCCATGACTGAACAACTCGGAGAGATTAAGCAGGAAATCTATAACAGAGCTCCCTCTCTATTATGCAACTGCAAAGCTTTTATATACATGTTTACCAGTGGCAACAGTAGCTGTGGGTGGCACAACTAAACCAAAAATGCATCCATTAAAATGGTGAAAAGCTATTTTCATTTTAACCTTACCTTGGGTACAAACATGCAGCACAGAGCCACAGTGGCACTGAGGCTCACACTGAAGCACATGGTGATGATTTTATAGTTGGAGCCAAAGTAGATGGGAACAAACGCCAACCAGATGATGCAGGTGGTGTACATGGTAAAAGCAATGTACTTGGCCTCGTTGAAATTAGCTGGGACATTGCGGGTCTTTTAAAGAGAGAGAGAGAGAGAAAAAAAATCAAGAATCAGTAAAAATGTTGTAACTGTTTATGATCAGGGTTTTTTTTTTTATTGCCTTCTTTAATGCAGAAGTGTAATAGCCACTGTTAGCTTTTGTCGACAAGCTTTAGAGCTGGAATGATTATTGATGCAAGATGTTTGTCCAATGACTTGGTACTAAAGATAATGGGCTCTAAGACTTAACGAACATCTAGAAAACTCTTTATAGGAGAGAGAGGTTAATCAAGTGGCAGTAAACTTAAAACACTTGTCACAATCATGTATTCTGTTGTTCTGCGCGTGTCTATTTCTTACAGAAAAATGTAAAACTCTGCCCACATAAACAGCGCAGTAAAATTAAGCGTATTCACTGCTGTTGATAAACTTTTCACACCAAACTTTCAGAGTGCTTCACCATTTCTGTTCACTTTTATGGCTGACATAACATCATAACACCAGCGACTGGGAAGGAAGGGAATCTTTGATTAAAGTCTTTTCCTGAAGATTTGGCAAACAGTGGAGAGTCTCCTTCATAGCCACCCACCAGTTTGCATGCTGCTCTGGACTGTCACTTACATGCAAGTAATATATGTGAATGTAGGTCTTATTGAAAAGCCAATTCAAATTCACGGATTTATGCAGAAGAATATCTCAATTATATTAATATCCTACCTGATAATGCATTCCATAATTTTTCTGCATTACAAAAATATGAATAAACATCAATAAACTTAAATGCAAACAGAAAAAAATAATAATAAAATAATAATTACAAAATTATCCATTAAAAGGGATTTCCCCCCCCCCACGTGGCACTAGAAATTCAAAATGTTTTGTCACTGAACTCCCTGAAAATGGGAGCTCATTTATTCCAGAACCATGCTGCATATTCTACTGCATCTGCTTACTGGCCTTAAAGAGAGAATGCATCTGGAAAGAATGTAATTAGAATTAAAAATGTGTCCATCTGTGATTTTATATAGTTTATATGATTTATTCACAACACGGTTTGGTGCAAATAACACAGACTTTCAATAAGCAGTGTCCTATTTTCTACCAGAACATGACATTATATGACGGTATCCACTAGCAACACTAGTTCAGACTGTTGGCTGTTGTAACTTGTCAATGCATTCAGTCTATAAACCACAATATTCACAATATTTTGGGTTAACAAATAGTTCTGTGAGATATACAAGTGTTGCCGATGTGCAACTTATTATTCGCCTCTGTCTGAGCTACAGTTTTGAAACTAACATAATAAAGCATCTGAATGAATAGTCACAACAGAGATATTTTTGTTAATTAAAGAAACAGACAGGAAACATCAAAGACATACCTTAAAGGCATAAAAGGTACAGCTGAGGATCAGCAGGCCATTGTATCCCAGGGGGGCTACCACTCCGAGGTTAGTGGTGTTGCAGATAAGGTTGACCTGGCGGATGCTCGGGTAGTCGTTGATCACCTGGAGATAGTGAGAGGACAGAGACGGGACGAAGCTCAGCCTGGGTTGTATCATACACACATTAATTACGTCTTAAGATCCCTAGGTCGGTTTCTTTAATCATGTCACCGTGCTCTTAGTTCACACATCTGCAACCTGAAAACTTACATTTGGTGGCTCCATGAGGAAAAGGGCCACAATGATGCCCAACTGCAGCAGTATGAGGAGGAAGGCAATGATGAGCTGGGCGCAGGCTGACATGAAGCGAGGTTTCTTTGTACAGATCTTCTTTTTGCTCCCTGCCAGGATCCGAGCGATGCGGTTCGTCTGCAGTCGGATCCCACACATCATTAATACATACATCACTTACTGTACTGGAGCGATTTTTAAACTTTCTGCTTTCAGTATTTCCACACAACTGCCTCAGTTTCAATGGGCGGAGCGGTGGCTCCGTCCTATTTCTCACCTTGGTAACAAGTGCAGAGTAACTCATGGCAGGTGACAGACCGATTCCTAGACGCTGGAGGTAGCAGTGGATCACGTGGGGCTTTGCAATGAGGCTGAAGGTGCACAGATATCCGAGGCAAATCCCTGCTAGTATAATGTAGCACAGCTCCCGGCTGGAGGACTTCACAACAGGGGTGTCCCGAAAACTTATAGACACAGTCAAACAAACGTTAGATATGATGATGGAGACATTAAATCAAAACCCTACAACAATTAAAATATACAAAGATGCACAATAGCAAAGTGAAAGAAAAAAAAATCTCTAGGTTTGAAATATTTCTTCATTAAAAAAATTTCTTACTAGATAAAAACTGCAGTGACGAAGAAGGTAGCCATTAGTCCGAGGCAAGCAAACACCACAGCAGCGATGGGTTCTGGATCCCCCCATCGCAGGTACTCCACTGGGATTGGGTCGCAGCCTGGAGAGAAAGGGTGTCAGCATGTAAAGAAGGAATATGAGAAGCAAACTTTAAATTATTGTATGAATAACTTCAAAGGTTTTTCTGTTTTCACATTTGGCTTGATATTTCTCGTCATGTAGATCAACCATGCAAAAATTACAATGAAGCAAAACCACCACTTTACATCACCCTGAACATAATTAAACTGATGGTGATTTGGCAATGCTGGAAAAAAAAAAGTTAGATGTTGCCTCTTCCCTAGTCTTGAGACTAGGGAAGATGTACCAGAGCGAAGATGAAGTGATTTATATCCAAGCATTTGCATATGTCAGAATGACGCAGCAAAACTCTAGACCGAAATCTACAATAATCTGTGGCAAGAATTAAACATTGGTGCTCACCGATGCTCTCCTGTCAATCTGAATGAGCTTGAGCTACTTTGCAAAGATAAATTAGCAAATATATTTGTCTCTAGATGTGCTGGTGGTTTATGTTCGCAAAGCACGTCCCCTAACTTTCTTCCTCTTGCTTATCAGTGTTGAAACAAATTCAGCAGAGTTCTTGGTGTTAAGACTGTTCAACCAGCTGACCAACAAGCAGAAAAGACTCATCAAATATTTCTACAACCACAGCTGTGTCATAAATATGACATTCCTATAAGTTTGAATTCGTATAAAAATAATGGTAACATAATTGAATGGAGCTGCTCTTTGTCACATACAAATATATCTTAATAATAGAACCTTAATCTTCTCCTTACTCCTGAAGACTCATCATGAATTTTTCTTCCTCCATTTATTCCCTTATCCCTCCATAAATTATTCTGGCCTTTAAATATCCCCTAATATCTCCCTTATCTCTCCACTTCCTCTTCCATCCCACCTTGTTACCTAATTCTTTTCCTCTTTATCGCTGTCTTCTCCATTCGTGATGAGATAAAGGTGCATTAATTAAAGAGACAGCTCTAATTATATTCCGTATTTATGCTGGTGGACTTTATCTGGGTACTTCTTGGCCACGAGTAGAAAACCAACTTCCTTTCCTTGACTTTCAAGCCAGTCTTTCTTTTTCTTTCTAGAAATACGACCCAATTTCTACAGAGGCAGATTTTGTTTTTTGTATTACGGTTCAACGTTTTCAACATGGTCAACAACGTTCATAAAATCAATAATGAAATAATGAAAGCAAAGGAATCATAAAAAAAACAAAAATCAAGTAACAGTCTTCTGAAAAGTTGTATAGTTTTATTTTAACAGTCAAGCACACACATAAAAATGAATGTATCTAAGTTCTGTCTCAAAAATACTCTGGAAGAAGACAACATTTTATATAGCTCTGAATCCAAGGCTGAAAGTCCTCCGATATGCCCTCACGCCTTTGGCTATGTCAATTGCCACCTTATTTAGTTCATAGAGTTGCAGGAAATTGTGAACTGCTATATTCGACCATAAGCTGAACTGGTTTGGGGTTCATTGAATCAAAAGTTTTGATATAAACTCAATCAAACAGTCTAAAAGGCTTAGCTATGATTGGTGAGGCTCCAGTCTCACAGCAAATCCTCCTTTTTTCTGCTCCTTTTCCTGCATTGGGTTCTTCTTATGTCACAGCCTCCATTCACTTCACTTTACCCTCATTTCATCTTTCTAAATTGTTATTTCTCTTCCTCAGCCTTTGTATCAAAACCTATTCTCCACCTCTCCGTGGTTTCAAATGTATCTGACCTCTCTCTCTGTTTCTGGCGGCTCATCCTTGCTCTACCTTGTCTCTTTGCTCTGCCTTTTGATTTCTGAGTCTTTTGGATTTATTTTCCGCTGGTCTGAGTTTGAAGGATCAAAATGTGTGGAGTTGAAACTAGAAAACCGTGTGTTGGTTTGATTGAAGTGCCCCTGTTTATAGTCATGGGAAAAATAACATTTCCCACCACTGTCAAGACGTTTATTTGAAAAAGTCCATCCTTGTTGCTTCCAGGACGTAAGAGCAATTAACTGTAAAAGCAGGTGTTTTGACCTTTTGGTGATATGAAGCATATAGCTCCTTAGCCCCTTCTAGCAATCAGCACAGGGTTATAAGGCTACTTTCAATCTATCTGAGTAAATGATTCCATATTGAGAAACATTACTCACATAATAAAACATCTAGTAGCCTGTAGGATCTGAAATATTTCTTTTCAGATCCCACAGGCTTCAGCTACCAAGTTGAATATTAAAGGTCAAGGGAGGACAATAAGAAAACACCACCCTCCGTCTACAGGACGAACTCCGACCACCACAAGAGAGGAGGAAATGTGACATCAAATAAATTGGCAAGTGCCATATTTCTCTTTCCTACTCTCAATGTTGGTTCAGGGTTTGAGTTTTAGGATGCTTCTTTTTGTGACAGTGATACTTCATTTGAATTTTCAGCAGGGCTTGATTCATGTTTTAATCATCAAGCTCAGTGAGGAACATTATAATGAGCAGCTGAGAGCACAACAAGACAATCCCAGTGCTTCCAGCGCAATAAAGGTGGAGTAAAATTCACGGGGTCTGCAGTGTTTTTGAATAAAAAATTTAAAGCCTCTCTTGATACAGAATAATTAAAACACCCGTGACAATGTCTGTGACAAGTAAAGCGGATGAGAGAGGCAGAGGTGAGTCAAAAAAGAAGGGTTGTCTAATGTGTAGTTGGTACAGAACTTTTTAATTTACTGTAACAACACACTAGATGAGACAACTCTCATCTCAGCGTAATTCTAATTTAAATTGCTTAATCTTTTCTGCACCCCCACAAGGAGTCTCCCTCGTCGAACAAGGACTTCTTTGTTACAACGTTTTAGCATCTTCCAAGAACTGAGCAAATGCAGAACCACAAACATGCAGATGCTGACCTGTGAGGCCATCATTAGGCCAGGAGCCAAGACTACAGGCTTGACAGGTGTATTCATCAAACACAAACTCGTTTTCTTTGCACAGGGTGCACGTCCAGCAGCAGCTCACCTCACCCTTACGGATCACCTGAAACAGAGACCATAAGCATTTTTATATTTTTTTTTTACTGCTGAACAAGTGGCCGTTTAAATGCAGGGATTGAATTGGGAGGAAAGTTTGTATTTGCTGACACTGCAGCTCGTATGCAGCGGCCTCAGTATATTTATGTAAAATTGAGCTTGTGTCAAGTCAAGCAGAAAATATCATTTTCCTTTGAATAGGGGAATCTGGGAATGAGGATCACACATAGGAACCAACCACAGGCTTGCATAGAATTATAAATCATTTGCTTTGTTGATCATAGAAATAGAAATTTGCACAAATCCATGAGACAGTTTGAAAATCACTTTTATGACCTAAGATGTAAGATTTTGTGACATACATTGAAAATGACTTTGGCCTGCCTTTTAATATTACCAGGGGAATAGCAACCACTGCAAACCATGCAAAATGAACACTTCATTTACAATATATTTGTTTTGTGGCATTTAAATCTTTCAAAAAAGCATTTAAAGCATATCTACCGTCTCACCTTAATTTGCCCTTTGTCACAGGGTTCACTGCAGACCGATTTAATGATGGCGTCTTTGCTAGACCAGATTTCATCATCAGCTATCTTCAGTCCACTGTTGTCCCAACTACCAACATTGATGTAGTCATAGTAGTCCCTCCCCATCTTCTTGAAATTCATTATTTCATACCTATTTAAAGCAACAAAAATGTGCAGTGAACATATGGCACAAAGTTCCCATTGAGAGATCAAAGAGGTGGGTTATGGGAATTATGCTGGACATAAATCACCCAGCAACTTTGCCTACCTGCCAGGTGAGTCTCCATTTTCATCAAATAAAATTCCCTCCCCAGACACACCAGTGAAGTTGGTTTTCATCAGGAAGTCCAGCAGAGTAGCACCATCTATAGGCCGCATAGCATCACAAAGGCCCTGTGGAAATGTTAGCCATTAACAAAATAACCATGGTAGTATGTAATTATTCAACTTTATGGAACGATTTCCAAAGAAACATAAACATAATCTGATATACTGTTTAATAAATGTGAAAAAGATCAACTTCATTGTCCCCAAGAGGGACAATGAAGTTGTTTTACACCCAGCAAAGAACAAACGCAAAAAAACTTACAAAAACAACTGACAGAAATACAGAAGTCATGGCAACACAGGTTCCTACAATTTCTATTTAGGCTTTTCAGGTCAAATTACAATGAGGCTGGCAAAAACATAATGCCTACAAAATGAGAACAAATGCTATGTTAACCTAAGTCAAATAATAGAGCATTATTAACTGACTAGTTAAGAAATAAAATGAAATCAGAGATGCGAATGAAATTGTGGGCTTTTTCATAAACGTTCAAAGGACAACACTCATTGTCGTTGGTCTGATGATGCATCCTCACCTATTTGTCCATAAAATTTAACTTATTTAAAGTTAAGAATCATCGACAATGCTGTTTGTACTCAAACAGTTTAACTAAGGGGACCTAAAGGGAAATAAACATTTTATCTGTGACACTCCACCACATTTTCTGTGACTTACTGGAGGTTTGTTCGAATTAAATCAACAGCCAGTGAGTGGTCACTTGTTAAAAATCCGCCTGCACATCTTCCCAGCAAAACGATTATTTACAAAAAGACATTATGAGGCTGGTAAACATGCTTCCTACTACTCTATTGCCTTTCTGCTTTATGTTTAAATGATGTATTAAGTTCATGCAAACAACATTCCACCATGGCTGTTCTATACATCTAATACTGTGACATGTTTAATTTTATAACCATTAAATCTTGAGCCTGAGACGTGCAGGTTATAGATGCTACAGGAATAGATATTTTTAGGAAATGCAATTAGTAGCGATGTAAGAGAGTGTGACAACAGCTCCTGTAACCATAAAGGAGAGAGTAGCACTTTTAGCTGTTTAATAAACATTATTGTAATGAGGTGAGCAGAAGAAGTAACCCATGTCGACAGCAATTTACTAAATGAAGAACAGGAAACTCAAAGTGCAACTCAACTAACCTAAATCACAGGAAAAAGAAAACAGAAACAACTTTCAGTTGTCAATCGTCACTTCTAAGCTTCTCCTATGTAGGAAAGTGAACCAAACTCTGAAGGTGCACAAAGAAAAGGCCACTTTTCGAATAATTGCAGAAAAGATCCAGTTTAATTAGATGCAATTGGGGATTTTTGGCCTGTGTATGTAAAACGTCTGATGATATTAGTGCAGTGCATGAAAGCCAAACTCAAATTGGCAGGAAGAACACTCACTGATGGAGTTTAATCTGGTTGCACTTCACTCTTCACAGTCATGGTTTACAATCTGAAAAGCTCTTCCTCGCTGTATTGGGATACTTTCTGACTTTTTGTCCGACATGCAACATGACAAAACAAATCAAAAATGGGAGTAAAGTCTGCCGAAACATAGGAACAGTCCCCAGAGAGACTTTTGCACGGTCTACTCAAGTCATGACTGATGAGTCCACTTTGCACAACAATGCAAGGTAGAGAGGCAAAGGAGACGCTGCTGGACTCTCTGCATGAACTAAATGTAGTTGCACAGCCAAATTGGAATTTGAGAAAGAGCTTAGACAGTGAAACACAATCAGCTTTTTCCGTACTGCTGCCCTGGTCCCTGGTGTATTTCTTTTTCGACTGGACCTACCTGATAGCCAGGGCACAGAGAACGTTGCATGTTATGCAGGCCGAATGCCATCGAGTAAATAGCATTAATGACAAATCCCATCTTGGTGTCCTGTGCGTAATGAGTCTGCAGGGAATCCCTTCCTGTAAAGGTGGACAGATAAATAGATAAATGAAGCAGAAGAGGACTGACAATCGTATTGATGAGTGTTGTTGGGGGGAAAAAAACGAAATCATTTATTTCTAACATCAAAGGGCCCTTTTTCCTCTTCCTCATCAGTCACTCCCCACCTCCACATTGCATTTCTGCGTCTGTCTTGTGTCCTGTTCTTTTGTGATTCCTGTCCCATTTCATTAGAATAAATAAGAAATGACTCCCTTTGATGCAGCTCTCGAGTACTGCTTAGCCTATGAATGAAGTGAATGAAACAGACAGAGAAGGGGATGGCATTGAATCATAATATGAAAATCAACGGAGGGTTCATTCTCAAGATGAACCTAAAGGTCGTGTGTGTCCATGCGGTCTGTTTGTGGGTGTGTGTTCAGCCTTTCAAAATGTTGCCCCTCACAGCTATTTTGAATGCAGGACAAAGGTAACCAGAGTTTTCATCAATTCCTTTTTTTATGGATAAAAGTTCTCCAGCCCAATCTTCATGAAAGTAATTGTTCCCATTGGGTGAAATTGACTCATACTAACAATACTAAATAAAGTTTCATTTCTCTTGCCACACCTGCGCCTGAATACGATCCAACCTGCAGAATCAATAAATCACTTAAATATTTCTGACAAGATAAAGTAGGATAAAAGATCTTAACAATCAACACATCATCCGCCAAAAAAACCGAAGAGATACAGACATCTATTAGAAATGGACTAGAAATAGTCACAAAACCATATCGAAGGCTTTGAGACTCCACAGTGAATCAATATGAACCACTGGAGAAACCGTGGACCTGCTCCACCAGATGGAAACTACTGGATGCTCGCACATTTGCCAAAACGTATCTTGACATTTCCTCAAATTATTTCATACCTGGCATCAACCATGACTGTTACACTGAAGGACATTTACGTGGTTCAACATTATTGAATGAATTCTTGGTCTGACCTTCAGTGGGTGACTTTTCACTCCACTGCACTTAGATCGTGGTGGCATGGCCTTAAACAAGCTGCTCCGAAAAAACCTCCAAAACCAGTGAAATTAAAACTAGTCTGCAGAGAAGAGTGGGCCAAAAATCTCCACAGAAATAAAAAAGGCTCGTAGCCAGTTATCACAAGCACTTGATGGCAGCTGCTGATGCCAAGGATAGTACTAGTGTTTTAGTTTAGGGACCAATTACTGTTTCACAAAGCAAAAGATGTGGTTTGGAATGTTTTATTAACATAGCATCAAAATTACAATCTTTTGTGTTTACCTAGTTTAGGAGCAGAAGATAAATGAACATATGATCCACCTGGGTTACAGGTGGACACTGAGGAGACGTAAAGAATAAATAGATGACCTTCACAATGATCAATTCATCTGACAAGGTAGCAATCAGTGTGTCAAAACTACCCTGGTGTATCACCTCAAAGGCTTAAAGCATTAGCTTGGCCTAAACACCGAGCAATATTCTGAAATCACAATTTTTTTTGGGATGGCCTGAAACATTCAAGTGTTTTCTGTTTTGGTATTTTATCTGTGTCTCTCCACTTACTCTCACAGGTGCGGTTGTACTTGTTGCTTTCCTGTGGATGACCTTTAAGTCTGCAGTGAAACCGATGCTGCCAGAACTCCGGAAACCAAGGATTCCTGTGGTTGTTTTCAGGACGGAGCTTAAGGTAGTAATCATCAAACCATTTCACGTCCGCTGACTGCAGCTTGATGGTAATACCCCCGGCTGCTTCCTCGGCGTAGCCTTCTGTCACATCGTACCTGTCTGCCCATCCATCGCTGGGACGAGAGGAAAGGAGAGAAAAGTGGTCATGTTTACCAAGTTTGAGCATTCAAATGAGTGCAATCTGTATGCCAATGAGGATACAAACACACAATGCCTTACAAAGGTATTCAAATGATTTGAAATTCATATTTTTTTTAATGCTACATCTTCATGTTTTAATGTATTTTAGTTTTATGTTATGATACAGACCAGCACAATGCAGCACATACTTGGGAACAGGAAATAATAGGATTGATTATTTCCAAATTATTTACAAAGAAAAATTTTGAAAGTATGGCGTCCATTTGTATTCATCCACCTTTATGTTATTACCGCAACATAGAATCCTTTGCAGAAACCAATTGTCTTCAGAGGTTGTCTAAGCAAAGAGAGCCCACCTATGTACGTTTTAATCGTTCATCTTAACAAAATCTACCGGTTCTGTGCACATCGTAAAGGTTTGTCAGAGCAAAGAAGTGAACAAACAGCATCACAAAGACTAAGAAACATAACCAGACATAGAGTGAAAGAAAGGAAACAAAAATAGAGCCATCACTAGAGAGTCAGAAGACATGTAGGAGGAAGAGATTGCATCATGACGGGCCATGTCCAAAATCCAACGGATCATTTACAAGAGGGTTAAAACCACTAGGCACACACACACACACACCCACACACACGCACACCGCCAGACTCTCGAGATGATCTAGGTCAAACTGAGTTTGTCTGACGCTGTTGATAAACGGCAGCTATATGCATGTCATCGCCTCACAATTCACCCCACAACACATTTAGACACTGTAGTTTACATCTTTAGAAAGACACCTGGGTTTGCCACTCCTTTACAACGAACAGATGGCAACGTGGATGTGTCTGCATGTGAAAGGCAGAGATAAAGGGAGGGAAGTGAAATGAATGACAAATGTCTTCTCCTTCCACAATTCTCACCAGCCTGTCACAACCAGAACAACGATCCTCAGTTCTTCCACTGAAAATTCGTTTCTTTCAGCATTATTTTTGTTTATTTTAGCCTTTTCTGCCAGTGTTTCTTTTCTCGCTCCTCTCTCTGTCTCCAGAGTACAGAACTAATTTTCTCCTGCAGGAGTCCCTGCACCCTGAGTCACGCTGGAGATCCAGAGTGGAAGTGAACTGCTTCCCCTACTCTGGCTACCACAAAGTTCACCTCTGTCGATTTGTCCCTTCTTTTTGTCACAGTTACTGTCACTCTCTGTCACTGAGCTGTGGTCAGAAATCATAGTGAAATAATTTTTCAATTACCATAAATCGATCTAGCATGAGTAAATGTTTAGCCTCTTATTTGTATGGTGCAACAGGTCAATGCAATTAATAAGAGACTACAATCTTGTCACTGAAACTCGTTTAGCTCTTTTAAAAGTTTCTATGAAAATTTGTTCTTTTAATCCAATTAATGGGGGCATATTGTGTTAAATTATTCCCTCATCCAAAACACACGTGGAGTGTTGCTCTTTCCATGCATGTTTGAGAAATCCTTGAATCTCCCATGCAAGCCATTCACAAAGCTATTTCCATAAAACTCCTCCTTGAAGCTGCAGTCTCCAGCCGAGCTTCTCCCGCGCACCAACCCCAATCAGCTCCACCAGACTAGCAGCAGCAGAAATTAGTAAACTGGAACTGCGTGACTGCTTATCACACGAAATAACCCTCAGTCCAATGCTTCTATACAGTTGTAAATGTCATAATGGAGGAGCACTGTTGTGATGATATGCTGAAGGGCGAGTGTCAGAAAGAGCAGCATCTTCTTAAAGTGACAGAGGCCAATTTGAGGTTTCAAATTAGTCAAATTTATTTTAAGTCATGTTAGATGTCCATTCACGCATTTTCTTCTGCTTATCTGGGGTCGGGTCGTGGCGGTAGCAGCTTAAGAAGGGACACATCATGTTTGATGTGTACAGCACATTTAAAACATCTGAAGGAAACACATTTTATTGATTTTGCTATAAAATGGCACTGTGCGCATGGAAAATACATAACGCTGGCCTTTTAAAAGAAAAAGCAAAACATGTGTTACCATTTTTATTGTATTTCTATGCAGAATGCCAGTAGGGTTTTTGAATGTTAAGACATAAGGCCCTGTCTTTCACTAGTAGTGAATCTTACTAGTAATGCAATATGCACATTTGGCTGGTAGGGTAGAGGTACTGGAGGAAGAAAACTGAAGTTTGTGTCATGTTTCATCCATCTCAAAGTTTCTTTGTCAACATTTGAACTATACTAGTATTGTACAATGAGTGCATCACAAAACTAAAACACGGAGATGTTAGAAGCAAAGCAGAACTGCCCTGAATATGGCAGCTGAGCATCGCGTTTCAGTATGAGCTGGAATCAGGTGTAGGGATAAAGTGCCTCCCAAGGGTCTGCTCATGCTTTTCTGCCAAAAATCTCAGCCCATCCACTTTATTGACAGCAATTATCTCACCTAAGCTGGCCCCCGTGTACTGGTGTCAATTTCGACTAAATGCTATTCCCCACACCCAAAGTAGTTAGTTGAGCAGCAAAGGTTTTGCAAATTGATTTTATTTCATCCCTTGGCACAATTATAAAAGCATCCTGGGACAAAATGGGATGGAAAGATGTGCTAAACAGTCAGAAAACAGGTTCTGTTACCATCAGAACAGCAAAAAGGGTAAACCCCCACCCCCCCAAAAAACAATTTTATTGTTTAAAGCCTGTAAATATCACTCTTTAGTGGTAATTCTAAGTTGAAAGGCGTTGATTTATTTATTTATTTTTTAAAGGATGCATTTGGTCTGCTGTCATTTTGAAGTTCACAACAATTAAATTACTTTCCTCAAGGAAAGTATGAGGAAAGTAAACATGAAAAATACAACCTTAATTTTATCAGTGAAACTGATTATCAGAGTTTTTGCTGTACAACCTGCAGAATGTTCTATGAAATACATATCCTGAATTTAAAGTCAAACACCCAAACAAACGGGTTCTTACAGATTAAAGATTAACACTTGAGATATGCAGCTGTGTGGGTGATGATGCAAAAACAGGAGTGTACTGTATAGGAGGATAAGCTGAGTGTGCGGACGAAAAAAAGGCTGCAGTTGTTTACCTATTATTTCATCAGAGAGTAGACAGATCAATCGCTTTCTATTCTGGATCAAAATAAGTGTTATAAATGACATTCCATCTATTTCTCTCTTCCAGTCTCCTTCCACATGTCTGGAGACCCAAGGCCGTTGTCATGGTTTCCAGCCCACGCTCAATCTGCTGTCTGTACTTTGTGTCTCATTAGAGGCACACTGGATCGTAAGTGTATGCACATACACCCACACACACTCTCTCCACCCCGTCACACACACACACACACGCACACACACACACACACACACACACACACACACACACACACACACACACACACACACACACACACACACACACACACACACTTCCACTCTTACTTTTCTATTCACTATTCAATTAACATCTGATGCCCTGCACCAATGTCACAAATGCTATTTGAGTAACCGTACAATATTCCAGTGTTGTAGGCCACCAAAATACCTTAAGCGTAACTTGAACAAATCAATTCTAAAAAGCTGGGCCCGAGGCACCTGCCTTTCCTTTCTGTTCATTCAGGGTATAAATAGAAACTAGAACTCATTTGCAAATGGTTATTAATTTTTAGCTGGCTGTTTCTTGGTTATAAAATCTATCACAAGACTGAAGTTTCTGAGTGTCTGGATTCCAGAAAAGGGCTTAACAAAGCCTTGGGTTTCTTACTTTATATGTCAGTATTACATAATATTACATGCAGAGTTACTTTGTACAGAAGAATTTGCCTCACTAAATGTAGATGCTAAAAAATAAGTAGGTTACAGCAATTTTGACTGTTCTAAATTCAATAAAACATATTTAAAATTATTTACTCTGCTCACAGCTGCAGCAACCTGAAAAGCTCTGAGCATGTCTTCAATATCAAACAAATTATTTATTGATTATTATTTATTAACACCTTCAACAGGCCACCAGTTCATCACAAGACACCATAAGACACACAAAAGGTAAACAACCATAATCAGAAAGAGGCAAATTAATCAAATCTTTATACTTTTACAATGGGGTGAAAGAACAGTGACAAGAGAACAGGGTCAACATGCAAACTCTGCGGAGAAGACAACTGCACCATGCATCCACATATAGAGAAAGATCCACATATAAATTTCTATGTACCTTAAATCGACCAATTATGTGACTCATGAAACAGTTTGAGGTTTTCAGTCTAGTAACCTTAACTCAAAATAAATGTCACAAATTGCACAAAAGCAATTGTTTTAAATTAATTTCTTTAATTTAAAACAGAAGAGTAACAATTATTCCAGCATCTTCTACAATGATATAACATTAATTAGTCGATCTAACAATATTGCTATATCATCCATTTATTTTGACTGCGAACAAAGACTTTAAGCAAAATTCCAGATTAAGCCCTCATTAATTCTTTAGTAGTTTAATTTTGTAACCTTTAACCTTCTGTGCCTTAGAGTTACACAGGTATAACAAGCTCAAGCTTGAAAAAATAACAAGCTCAACCAAAGAAACTTGAGTTTCTTTTATCTCTTATCATGTTTGCATTGTTCTCTAATTGCCGTATCAAAACTCACCAGTTGAGTAAAAAGAGGTCATCATCTGTAAAAATATTTGACTTGGATCTGAAGCTGTGCTGCCAATAGGTCACTTTAGTAATTAATGCCCATGTTCAATGACAACATGCCACTTGATCACAACACACTCGCTCCGTCGTTGCCATGGTAACCTGGCACAGATTCCACATCAGCATCTGCTGCTTACAACCAAAAACACACAATCGTCTACACATTTCAAACAGCACAGTCAAAAAAAACAACCTTAAATCATTAATTAGCTGGACACAAAAGACACGCAAAAAGCTTAAACACTAAGTATCACGCATACATAAGTGTGAGTCGTCCAACAAATTAACTCTACATGTCAGACGGCATCTAAGCTAATAACATATAAAACACAGATTCCAACATGATCGCAAAATGTTATTTCCTCCATAGTAAATGCTGCAGCGTTGTGTCTAATCCTTTTCAGTTCATCAGTGCATGAACTAAAGAGACCAGATGATGAGGGAGCTGGAAGAAAGATCAACCAAACTGTATTTTTGGGCTTTAATAACTAATAAAACAAACAGGTTGCCGCCACTTTCATGCGGCTAGTGTACTCAATCACAATAATAATTCAGTGTGAAAAACACAAGAGTTCTCATTTCTCTGTTTTTCTAACTTCCACAAAAGGTTTTTATGACAAAGTTGTGTTTTAAGAAATCTGTAATCATCTTACAAAAAGCCAGTCCAGTCTGTCTTTGTAGAAGTTAATGCTTGGAGGAAATAGATACATCAATAATAGCAATATAAGCTGTTGTTGTTCATCTATCATGCAAAGAGAACTAAAATGATTTATTTTTTTTTCATAATGAATTGCAGCAGTTTCCCTACAACATAGATTAAAAATGTGTCTTCAGTTGTGTCTGATTCAAGTCGACTCATCATAAAGGTTTTCTATCAAATAGCAGATTCTCTGATGTTCGTCTGACTTTAGACAATTTTCTGCATTGTAGCCTGCTGGAAAATTAAGTTTGTTCTTCAAAACATGAGCATTGTCTCCTTGTGTCTCAGTTCTTTTGTCTTTATTGTTTTTCTTATTTATGCTGGAGACCATGTCTCTGTCACTTGAATAGACTTTTTGTGGTTTCTTGGTTTCGTAAGTCGCTGACTTCAATGTAACTGAAACTTGCAGCATACACACACATGCCCTTTAAACTGCTGTTACATAAAAAAATGAAATAAAAATAAAAATCTCGCTGCATGTTTGGTCATTTTCTGTATGAAGGTGAACCTGTGCCACAATCTGCAGTCTGTTGCAGCCTCTGACGTGTGGTCTTCCAGTATTATCCTAGCATGAATTATATAAGAATAATTATAAACACATAATGATATACTGCGTTAAAAAAAAAATCTTGCTTTTAAGTGCAACTTTCACCTTAGCAAAAATAACAATAATAAAAAAATGCGAATCACATTTATATTAGCAAACACTGTGACTTGTGATAGTAACAACTTCATCATTGGAGGGTTGGACAGATAACATCAGCTACATAAGAAAGGATAACAAGCTTTTTGATATGCAGATTGATGAAGAGATGTTGAAGCAAGACTGATCTGAGGTCTCGCTGCAAACAGTAACCGTGGAGATGAACTGACTACTACTGAGCGATGACAGCTCATCTATCATGGACCCCAGCCAAACAGAGGTCAGGGGTCACTGTGACAACAGCAAAACTCATTTAGCCAAATGTCGGAACTGCATCACACACGGACACTGTGCGTGTGTGTGTGTGCCATGGAGGCAGAGATGCAAGACTATGTATGTGTGTATTCAAGGGTGTAATTCAGTGAGTGATCGGACCACTTTACACGCCTGTCATTCAATAACGCACAGAGACAGAGCGTAGAACAGCCTGAGCCTGCTTACCGTGGCGGCAGGTTCATTTTCACCTATCTATCAATATCAGACCTCATTACCCTCTGGCTCTGTTTCTGGCTGCTCTCAGCTGCTCTCAGCCCTGCTCAGTTTCCTGTTTGTCTTTTCTTCCCACATCTGGATCCACTCTCTGCTTTTTGTTTTTTATTCTGTTTTTTTTTTTTTCACATTTCTCAGTCTTGCTGATTGCCGCCTTTTTTTCTTTCGCACCACTAACAACTACATTATGTAGCTACTTTTGTGCAAATTTTGTTTTTATTCGAAGAAATCTTGAAGGAGAAAGGTGTGTGTAGATTTAAATAAAGATCATGAAAGTGGTGGCAAGGCGATGCTGAGTGCTTCCTGCTGGCGTTTCATCAGCAGGACGTTTGTTTCTATGACAACAATTTCTTGAAAATGTAGCTAGTTTATAATAAGATGTGATTAACTCTTTGCTTATTTTCATACATTAAAGTAAATTTGTTTGTGCTTAGCACTTAAAAACAACAGTTGTTTCCATTAGGAGAAACAAACGGTGGATGTTTCCACTTTGTGGTAGGCATGACTTATTGCTTCAGCTTTTTCTCACAGTGGAAATGCAAAGAGGTTGTCTGTGTTTATAGTGAAGATTATTACACAATTCCAAGTCCATTTGGGTTAAACAAGGAACAATATCTGCTGATACAGAATCAGACCTTAGCAGGCTGGTGCTATCCTTCTATCCTTGGGACAAGAAAAGGCTCCAAAAATATTTCCACATGTCTTCACCTGGAATCAATTCTGCCAACCTGATTGGTTATTCTTTTTAAAGTGATAAGATTGTTTATTTAAAGGCCAGACATATTTACTGTTTGCAAATCAAAACATTTCTCCTTTGCCAAAGTGTTATGTTTGTTTAGTCCTCCTCTGTAGGAACTGAGGAACTACTATGTCTGTAGTTCTGACAATCTGCCATCACTGTAGTTCTAAAAGGCAACTCTGCTCTCTGCCAACTGTCATGTGGGTGAGACACACAGGGGGAGACAGACATCTATCTGTTTTGCTGAAAAAAGCACTCCGACCAACTGCTTCCCATTCAGGATCTGTAAGCCAGATCTGAAAACCGTTTGGAGTCTTTTATTCTGAAATGTTCAGTAAGTTTCATTTTGAAGAAATAGAAATTACCTGCTGTGAAAAATGTGAAGGCTTTTATTTTGTAGGGTATGTGTTGCTCATATTTTGGCAGTCCAAAGCGGCTGTCTGTTTAAGAGCGTCAGGTCCATGAGACATATGGTTCTTACTTCCTTTGCTCTCCTGCTGTCTTGTCTGTGTGACGTTTTCTGTGAAGGTGCAGTTTCTATATTTCTAAATCCCACATCTGCCCTCTTCTGTAGTTCTAACCTTCCTCCATCACTGTAGTTCTAACCTTCCTCCATCACTGTAGTTCTAACCTTCCTCCATCACTGTAGTTCTAACCTTCCTCCATCACTGTAGTTCTAACCTTCCTCCATCACTGTAGTTCTAAAGGGGAGCTCAGACAAAATTATATCTCTATATGACGCTGTTTTGTGTCAGTCAGACTCAAGGCATTTGTAAGGCATTTCACTGCTCTCCTATGCATTGCTATGGCAGGCCCTAATAATGTAATATAATTTTGGTAAGGAATGGTTGATGCGAGTTATCAGGAAAGAAAAAAAATATTTACCAAATCCAAGAATAAAAAAAGAACTGTACTGAGAAAATGTGTCCTCTGCCAAGATCAATGCTTCATGTAAACAGATAATAACAGTAATCACTTTGAAATCTAACAAGTGCAATTTCTGCCAATTCCCTAAATTTATCAAGACTGATTGTGAAATATGATGCAGACGTTTCTGTTTGACCTTGTTAACGAAAACACCAACAAGCGAAGAATACCTTCTGCAAACTATGTCTGCAGATGCAGAGAAGATAGAAGGGAAAGAAAGTGATTATTTACATAACAAGCTCTAATAGAGAAAAATGTGACCTCAGTAATAAGAATTAGGATGATAACATTCCCATTAGTGTTGCTTGTCCTTGTCTGTAAAATAAAGATATTAAATGAAGAATTTTGTGATGAATAAGAGTAGTCTACTGTACAGTAAGGGTTCAGAGATGTGTCTGTTAGACCTTATTCAAGTTGACTGATTAGAAAATATTTTCACAAAATCTTTTGTCAAAACAGTGTCTACTGTACTTTTACCTTGAGCCGACATTTTCCATCTTTGCCACTTGTCTAAAGAAACAAAAAACTTGTTCTTCAAAAAACGACATGGAACATTATTCTCTATATTTTTCTCTTCATTTAGGTCATAATTAGGTTTTAATTCCTAAAGCAAAAACACCGAAGTCAGTTTCAGAGAAAAACATTTAGTGGCAAAGTAAAGTGAAGGGACCCGTTTATTTGTTTGACCTAAAACTTAAATAAATTGTTTTTAGCATGTTTGTTGAAGGTCAGAGTGGGGTGATTTTGGGTGGTGACAAAATGACACTACTGTCCCATTGTTTACTAATAGAAATGGATGAAATTTCTTCTATTTCAATTAGTAATTCTTAGTAACCCTTCTTGCGAATGTGAAGAAAAGCAAGACGTTTATATGGGGGTAAATGATCTAAACTCATATCAGCTTTATGTCCAAAATCGAGTGAAATCAGATTCTTCTGCTTTGTAAAATGAATGAACTAAACTTCATTTAAATATAAAGTTAGATTCAGAATGAGCAAGCAGATGTTTTCTTATTATTAGAAGTGCAGCAGAATTACCCATCTTCACTCTACCTTAAAGACACGCTGAAGAAAAATAACTAAATAGAAGGAAGCAGGAGGCGCAATAAAATAAATAGATGTAAGAGGAGAAGCAGATGAATGAGTGCAGATAACAGACATTATTTCCCTTCCAGCTGGGGTCTTTGTCTGGATGCAGTCAGGTGTGGGAGTTTTACACACAAACTGAAGACACTAGTTCACAAAAAAAAACAAAAAGGGCATTATGAAAGTAACAGTTTTTACTTGCTCATCAATTTTAAGTCACGGATAACCAGGCAAAATGTATTGTCTGCTGAAGATGAAGAGAAAACAAGACAGCAATATTGAAGAGCAGCAACAAAATACAGGTCAACACGGAAAGGCAAACTGAGGAGAGAGGAGGATGAAGGAAACAGCTGAAAGAGCAATAGAGTCACAGAGGAGACAATTAGACTTATGAATGAAAGACTAAGGAAGGTGAAGAGGTTAAAGACAAAATCTTCTCTGGGATATGTCAAGGCAGAGAAGGTATGAAGTGACACAGATAGCATCTCCAGGGAAGAGATCGAATTACGGGCGGAGAAAAAAGAAGATCAAAAAGGGATCTCAGTTTTTTTTTACACAATTTGGAGTATGTTTGCAATGTGGAGGAACAAAGACCAATATGTTTGAGGAGACGATTTGAGTTGAGCCATAGCAAAGAACACACATACACACACACACACACACACACACACACACACACACACACACACACCCCCACACACACACACACACACACACACACACACACACACACACACATACACACACACACACACACACACACACACACACGCACATGCATACACACACACATATGCACGCAAGCGCAAACTCACAGTGGGACAAATGTTGAAAATCTGATGTTAGAATGAAAGAGTTTGGCGGGAAACACAGTCTTTATATTTCATCTTTTCCTTCAGGTCCGGCCTCATTACATTTTATTGCTTCACACATAAAAGTGTGGTCTCTCGTATGCGACACAGCAGACACGGTAATATCACCTGCTGGGGTAATACACCTCCAGCGTACCATTACTCTTCCTCCCTGAGTCTTTTTATTTCGGCCTCATCTTTATCACCATGGTGGCCTTCTGGTCTTTTTCTTCCCTGATCCTTTTCTCAATCTGAGCCTTTTGAACCCCTGTGCTATCGTTTTATTTTTCCTCTCTGCTTCCCATCATGCTCTGAGGTTTCTATTTGAATATCTCTGTGCCAGACCCAAACCCTTGTAAGCGTGGAGCCAGATAACAATGATGGCAAATTTGCACTATTGAGGTGATATTTAGATGGCATTTCAAGTGATACATGATGAGACACTTTGACCAGAAACAAAGCATCCGACACGCATTCTGACAAAAGAGGAAACTTTTGGAAGAGTGTGCTGTTAAATTTGGCTGACACAGTATTTCAGTAAAAGATCACTCAAGCCTAAAGTCAAACATGGTGGTGATTGTGCGATGATCTGGGCATTTTCTACTTCAACAGAACAATCACCCAAAGCACACCGGCAAGATTACGTCTTAAACGTCTCAAAAGAAACTAAATGAAGTTTTTTGAGTAGCCTGGCTAAAGTCTATACCTTGAAAGTTAAAAACAAATCACTGATACGACAATTTGTTTTAGAAACTGTGTGGGGAAAAAAGCAAAACCAGAAGAAATGTGTAGCACATTTTCAGAGCATTGTAAATTTTTCAAAATCGTCATTTACCCTGAAAACCCAGAAAATATTTTGTTAAAAGCTCTCATCTAACTTCTTCTAAGCCAAGCGATTTTTCTGCTGGACTTCCTGCTCGTGGCAACATATTTGATGGAAACATCTAGACTAAGGTCCATGTATAACATCATGTCCTGGAACACGCTTCCTGATATATGGAAATGCACATCCGTCAGTAAACAATTTTACGTAACATAATGATACGCCTGTGGCTTAGAAACAGGAGTCAGAACTATTTCCTGCTTTGCAATAATTATACTGGTTGGCCCTTCACACAAGGACGCACACACACATACTGCTAGTCAGTCTGTTTGACAGCAGGGATTAGTGAGCAGTGCAGCTAATGCCCGATAATGAGCATCCAGCTTATCGCCCACAGAATCATGTTTGCATCTGGGAGAGTGCGCTTATCAGAAAAAGAGGAAAGGGAGGAACAGACAGGTCTGCAGTAAATTAACTGTTTCATTATGAGCTTTAATGAATTCCCCACTTCTGATTTGCAAAACATGCTTCTGTGGGGTTTTTTTTCACTATTAGCGTAACTAAAGGACTTCTCAATTATTATTATTATTATTATTATTATTATTATTATTATTATTATTATTAAAGTCATCACAATTATTCTTGATTAATTTTAGCCCAAGCTAATATTATCACAAAGCTTTGATTGTTAACGATGTTTTGAGACCAACATGGCTGTGACTCAGATGTTTCTATGGATCCACAAACAGTAAGACATGAAATTAATTTCAAAAGGATGGAACGGTAAAGATATAAAATGATGATCATCCAGTCAAAGAGATTATTCTCAATGTTGATTACAAAGTATATGCACTGAAATCATTCAGTGAATCAAAATCAAAATTTCCAGCCTGTTCATGATTATGAATCAAGTGCAGGAAAATGTTTATCAGTATCTACATTTTGTAAATAAATGTCAGTAAATTGAAAAGCTAAATGAAAGATGTCAACATTTTGGCGAAAGACCAAACTTGATGCTTTCATGGAAAGAGTTGTTATCCAGTTGTTTAAATTTAAATTAAATCCCCAAGTTAAAGCATTACAATTATTTAATAAAAGAGTGAATTACTTTAGTAACTACTAGGAAAAAATGTATTTTCACCACTGCTGGTATTAATAGGATTTATTTATTGCATTCATTTCAAAATCTATACTTTGAGTACTTTGAAAACGGAAAACAAGTGAAAATAATGTCAGATTTTGAATGCATTTTTATGGGTCACAGCAGAAAAGTTGAAAGGGCTTCATCGACTTGTGCTGTTCTGCTTAAGCAGCATAATTCTGCCTGAGAGGCGTCAGCTGAAGGATCTCCCATTATTGCACAATGACACAGCTGGAAGAACACTTATAGCACACAAGTAAACCTCTCAATCCCTTTTTTTTTTTTTTGCAAACTTCCTCTCTTTTATACACTCTGCCTCTGTCTTTCCATCATTTTTTATCGCCCTCCGTCCCAGTCGTTGCTATGGTAACAAGCTATGCGGGGGCTGTGGTGCAGCACACAACCCTGTCTCCCGAATTCCCTGGAAGACGGGGAGAGCATGGGAGACAAATGGATAATAGGTCTCTGGCATACAATTGATGCAGTTTAAAGAGAATAAATGTCACTTGACCCCCAGGTGACAGGAAATATTCTCCACACTTAAGTAGCAAATGCAAAGTCAGATCATTTAATTGAATAGTTCACAACTGCGAAGTGAATTTTAGTCTTACACCTCTTTCGCTAGATGCTGCACCTGGCCGACACCTGCAGACTGCAGTCTGTCTGCAGCTTCAAAGCTACTAATGCGATTTGACACTTTCAGGTTTTCACCAAATGCTTGTGAATTCCAGACTGGCAGCTCTTATGCAATATCCACCTAAACAAAGTGAGCTACACTGTTAAGAAGTGAACTTCACAAGTCCTTCTTTCCCAGTCAAACAGCAAGTGTTAACTCACTAAAAGTAACCCTGGAAAGAACTGCATTGCTTTTCAAATCTTAAATGCTAAAATGACTAAAACTCCTTACCCAAAAATGTTCAGAAACTGAAAAAAGAGCATTTAAGAGGACAATTTAATATAAAACAACAAGGTGCTGTCACAATAATGAAGCATTACAAGGTATGGAAAAACCTTGGTAAGAAAGGAAAGCCAGTACAATTTAAAATGACGTCAATTTAAAATAAACTTAACATCCAATATATTTAAAAAATATTCAGTTGAAAATTATGTACATTTCAGTCAAGAGGATATAATTCAATGGAATAAGTCATGCACTAAACATAAAGGTCAGGGAAAGACAGAATCACACATCACATCTCATTCGGAATAATCTGTTGGCAGGTGAACTATGACCTCTGAGCGTCCAATTCTGGCGTTTTTAGAAAACTGTTAAGATGGAAGCCGTTGTTTGGAGAAAGCCATAAGTCCTGCTCACAGTTTACCACAGAGCTGACCCTTGAACTTTGAATACGACATGCCATGTGAATCAGAGAACTATCGGTTTCAACAACAACATGTAACCCAACAAACCTTGAGCTGTTTCATTCTAACATAAGATAATAACATAATTTTATAAGTCTCCCATAGAAAACAATGACCAGCTTCTTTAAGTTGATTCATCACGACATACCGATAAAGTTGAAATTAGTTAGTGGTAAAACACAACTACAGATGATTCAAGAGGTTATTAATACTTTCCATTTGCCGACAGTAAACCTACATGCACACACACATTACATAAACCAATATATGGATGTCTTAGACAAATGCAAACAGTTCTAATGAAAATATGTGGTGAAGATTTTCCTCAGTTACTTTTAATGCTCCTCACACTGAATCAATAGACTGGTCTTACAACATATCAGACATAAAACTCTGCTGTTCCACTTTCTCAGTGTTCATATGTTTTCCTTGGACTATGGAGACCTGCAGTCAATCCTCAAATGAATTAAAGTTCACATTTCTTTTAATTAACTCCAAGCAGAGCTAAATTAAGGAGCCATTTATTTCCTGTCCAGGCACTTCAGGAGATAGCCGAGCAGCTTACAGATAGCCTTTCAAATGTGTGATGGATGAAGCGTATTGTGCAGAGGAGACAAAGCATTTGTAAAGGTTATGAAATAAAGTAGTAGGAGAAAAAAGTCAAGTGTTGACATGGGATGGGAGTAAAGTGGGGGCAATGAGCACAAAATGCAAAGGTTATTTCCTTCTTAAAAGGTTTGCGTGCACAAGAACATTCACGTATCAGACGTGAAACAGGGAAATTTATTATGGTGTGGATTACTGCGACAACAACCATTAAAAGGATTATGATGTGTGTAAGGAAGTGTGTGAATTTGTTAATGTACTTGAGCACGCAGAACCACTGATGTAACCGTCAGATTAATCCCTCTGAAAAATGAGCAACAGCGTGCCAAACAAGAATTTTAAAACAGACAAACAGTGCAAACAATCTGCTCAACTGATCAAAGCAATCAAATAAATGCAGCGTCTCAAAGTGAAATATATATATTTACTCTGCTCTACCGTCTCTTTGCTCCGCATCCCTGTATCTCGTCCCCTGACTATACTCTCTAATTCCAAGCACTTTTCCCATTGGAGTGCCATAAGAGGATAAGACCATTCCCTGGGAGAGCAATAAGAGGATAAATCGTGTGTATTTGTGTGTCTCCCCATATCAAAGCCTGCCTGTATGTACAAATGCCTGCACTTATCCAGGTGATGCAAATGTTGGTCAGTTTGAAAGCAACAGTGTTATTAGTAGAAATGTGTAGCTCTGTCTCTGCATGTCAGAGACCATTGACAGTTCTACGTTATTTGGGTTAAGTGTTGTGTGGAGGTTCGTTAGCAGGTCCACTTGCCTCTGGCTCTGCCCTACATACTAAAAAAACAACTAATTCCCTGTCAAGAGACTCATTGTTCTGCGTTTCATTTTTCCAGAATTTTTCTGTGATTTTTTTTTGTTGCAAGCATGAGATCTGTGCAAAGATACAATAAAGGTAAAGGGTACAAAAGTAAAAGAGCCTAGTGAACTCATTTGGGTGACATAAATAAGTCAAAAGTACAAAAAATGAAGCTGCAGTGCCATATTCCTGCAGCATTGCGTCTTCCTTTGAAACGGAAAGGAAAATAAGCTGGTACAATGATCAATTTTAAAATGATGACAGTTTCTTTCCAACTTGTTTAAGCAATAAATATACAGTTATGATTAAAACAGCATATTGCCAAATTTTGGGGCAGCTAAAAAACAAACTCAAATTATTATATAAAACCAGTATATTATTGTATAAAACCAGTAATGTGCAGTATTACACCCAACTCAGGCCTTAGATGTCATCGGTTAATCTTATTTCAGAGGACTCAAAAGCAAACTTTTTACACAAACTGCTGTGATCAACTCATGTACACTACAATATTTTACTTCTTTAGTCTCTTTAGTGTCATATAGACTCATAATTTCATAGATAGAATATGAAATCCCATATAGCCGTGCTAAAATGAAAATGCACCTTGAAAAGATTATCAGTGAATAATAAAATGATCCGCGCTCCACAGAAACCTACAATTATTTAAATCTAATATCAGGTTTAAAAACCCCTACAACAACTCACTGTGTTTATTAAACAAAGACTAAACCAAAATGCTATACGACTGTTTAAATATTGTACAACACATGACACACCTGAAGAGACCCTGCAATATGTTTTAGTATTACTCAGTACTACTTGTCTTCTGTGTGAGTGCCCTTTTCTGTGTTGAAGCTTAGGCCCATTTTCCCTTGATCTCAAAATACAGGGATGTCGGCAAGAAAAGAGCGACTCACCTAACTTTGTTTAACTCTGCAGTAAAAGCAAGTAAGAGCTTAAGGCATCTGAAACTATGTAAAACAAGGCTGGATGAGGATCCAAATTGTCCTTACCATAATGTACGAAGAAAAGAATAATAAGGGAAACAAATCTCAGTCTGGATGAGAGCAGAAAGTTTTGAGGTCCGGTAGGCAAAACATAATCTGAGCGCCAAAGGTACAAACAGTCACCAAGCATACAGAAACCCTGCACTGGTGGGCAGAGGTACCTGGCATCTACCGGGAGTGGGATGGGGAAACGGGACCCACATTTGTTGTTGGACCCAAGATGATGTAGATAAGGGTTCAGCCCAAACGACAGACACTATCACAATCACAAGTTCCCACTCTCATGCTCACACACAGACATTCATACCTACTAATCCAATACAAACACACAAAATTGGATGCACACCCATGCACACAACCCGGTAGCATTTCCCCAGAGGAGCAAACCATCGCTGGTCCCAAGAGGTGCTGCCCTTCATTCCAGTGTGAAGAAAAGCAGACAACACTGCCCTCCGCAGCAATGGAGCAGCCCCTCAGGCCAGATGAGGGCTGGTCGCCATCCCAACGACCCCAGTCCAGACCCTGAACCCCAACACCATCCAGTGATGGGGCCAAAAAAAAATCCATGTGCTCAAACGAACCAGCCATCCAGAGCAGCCTCATGAGAAAACAGCTGCAACATTCCATCGAGACCTGAACACACACGTCACAAATCCACCATCCACAGGGGCAGCTCTGCCCAAAATGCCCATGAACAGAGCGCAGCGCAACAGCAAGGCAGTGGCTCTGCATGATACCACCCTTTCCCCAAAACTTGAACGCAACAGAGCAGACGCCATCAAACCACGCGACCACACTGGACTCCCGTTCCAAACTGTTTCATGCTTTCTAATGTTGAAATTTAAAAAGGCAAGCAAACTGCATGTGTTTTGCCCATGTTTGTTTAATAGCAAACGCATCGCACCTTATTCACAGACTTTTTTTGTCCCTGTATGAAGGAATCAGGGAGTGGAATAAAGCAAAAACATGAAGAGAGAAAAGCAAAGTGTCAAAAAGTCAAGAGTGTGCAAAAACAGAAAGGAAACAGAGGCCAAAAGACAAAGACAGGTACTGACAGAAAACAGGGAAGTACTGGTGAGCTGAATAAAAAAAATCTTTGATTTATAGGGGAGTTTCAGTTCAACAGCTTTTTGAAGTCAACCTAGACTTTTATTGAGGTTTAAAATGTGAAGACATACACTTCCTGTGAGAGTTCTTTGATATGCTTTTGACACATTAGACACAGGGGATCAGAGAGATCCCAGATACTTTCATAAAATATTTCTTTTATCAAACTCATAGAAAAAAGGGCATCATGTGAAACAATAAAACAAATTCCAATACAGGCAATGTATCAGCCTATGAAAGATAAAGGGCCTTTGTCTAGCAAAATGATCCAACTGAGCGCTGTGGGATCTATTATATTTCAGAAATCCATTTCCCTAAAAGCTAAAATTCAATATGACCAGGATTAAAATGTCGCTGTTTGGATTACTAAGGCAGGTGTGCCTGGAGCAATTTTGTGGAACAATTTTCCAATACAGATAGAAAATCGGCATCCCACTGATTACAGGACAAACTTCTGTCTCCTGAGCCACCGTCCACCTCCTTCCAATGCTGCTACTGTCGTCTGCAAAAATGCACCAGTCTTGGTCAAAATCCACCATTTACAGCCATAAGGAGTGTCTTAGTGCTGTCAGTCATGCTCGTGTACAACATGCTAATGAAGAAAAACCATTCTTCTGCAGTCATCGGTGCCGATATGCTAAATAGTCTGAGGACTCATGGCAGGTTGTTGTGGTGAACCAGCTGCAGCACAGCAGAAAGCAAGAGGAAGAGTGTGAGCATGAGGATGACTCACAGCAGTAAGGCCTTCCTCCTGGCTCTGATTGGTTGTTTCTGACTGAGTGGTGTATTTCTGCAGTTTGTGGGCATACTGAGAGAAGCCAGAGGAGCTTAATTTTTTAAATGATAATGATAATTTTAACCAATATGTAAAAAACATACACATACAGCAGCCAATACCAACTTTAAGATAAGTTGGCATTGGTAAGAAAGTAAGTGCAAACTGCTGAAATTGTCAACAGCTGACTTGTATTTGAAGTCATGTCAGAATGAATTATAATGCATATTTAAAAAAAAAAGTATTATGCAACTCATAAAAAACAGCAAAAAAAATGGTTAGGTTGTGCTCCAACATGACCCTCGGAACAACAAGGTTCACCAGACAGCCGCGATTATTGTGGGAAAGTGTCGAGTTGTCCCTTTGCTTATTGCTGTGAATTTGTCTCTGACCACATCTGGTCCTAATGTTGTCAAGATGCTATATTTATCCCCCTAATGCGGGTTAATGCATATTCCACAAATGCAAAGGATTGAATTGGAAGCACTTTGCGACCATCATGCAGTCAAAATTATGCTCAATTACGCTTAATTTTTCTAATCTGCATAATAAACACCCACATTTATAAGAGAGGACAGAGTAGTGGAACAAAAACGTCCAGCTGTAAACATGGCAGCTTCCTGCAATGTAAATAGCAACGAGGAGAATCACAGCCAGAATAGTGCAAAAGGTGTCAGACATGCCAAATCCTACATTTTAAAACAAATACTGTATGCAGCACTTTCACATAACTCAAACAAACCCAACTTGAAATATTCGTAGAAGAGACTACAGAATCACTCCTGTAATAGAACCACATTCTCTTTATCTTCACCCTCCCCTCTTAAGCATCCATCATTCATTACAGCAAATTCGTCAGTGTTTAATTAGCGATGCTTTTTCACAAACATATGAAAAATGGAGCAGGATTAATTTCCATCATTTCCCCTATTAAATGACACGGGCAAATTACCATAACCCCAGTAAACATGACAAAGACTCAAATCCACTCACAACCAGAAACAGACTCTGTAGGGACACACAGTAGGTGCATTGTACAACTCTGATGATCACATTTCACAGTCCGTTTTTTTGTGTTTAGACGGGTAACTTTAAGGAAAACAATAATACCTCAGTGGCAACCATCCTCTTCGTTCTGAACTGTTCCTTATCCAATGGTTTGCCTGCTCTCAAGGTTTAATTTCTTTTGGGCAACGTGTGTAACACTAAAATCTGTTTCACAAACTTTCTGATTTGAGACACTCAAATCTCTCCTCCCAATTTTTCCCTAACTGAAAACCTCTAGAATGCAAAAACTGAGTCATTTGGGAAGGTGGAAGGCCGTGACCTTGAGTAAACAATCATACTGCACTGGACACGATTCCAGTCTGACAGAATCCAGGCAGGCGGATTCAATGAGGGACACAGAGAAATGGTGATGCAACCATAAAGCCCGGAGAAAGTGGAGAAAAAAGAAAACGCAGGAAAAAAAAGCTGCCCATGAAGGTCAAAAAAATGTATCATAATCATATTATTTTTAAGTGTGTTTTCAGTCATTTATCTGTTTAGTATCAGTAAACAATTTCAAACAAAACACGTTTATGGATCCAGTCATGCAGACTTATACACACAGATCACCCACGCATGCACAAACCCATTCACATAAACACATGCGCATGCGCCGCATGTAGTATCACCCTGCTGCTATGCTGGATTCATCCAAATATGGTTGAGGATATTTCCATGGCAACAGCAGACAGAAGGGGTGCAGACTTATGTGGGATGATCTCCAGAGAGAGTCTGCTTGACTTCTGATTCAAACTACTGTTGTATTCGATTCATTCACCAAGGCAGCCGTTCTTTCAGTAGAGTTCCCAAATGCAAAAATTTGGCCTTGGTTACATTCTGGCTGCCATGGCGATTCACCCACACAGCAAAAACTGCAGGGCATGCTGCAAAGCGTGTGAGCTGTGATTTTTAAGTCATTCTCCAATCACTTTTGACAAACCAATGCTGAGATTTTTCTTCTTTTCTGTCAACGCTAATATTATGTGCAGCATAGATTACATCAGGAGAACATGTGATGCAGAGCTGCCGCAAATCATAAAAAACAACAGCTCATAAATTGCAGAAATGGAGATGACACACACCAATGGGTCAGGGGGTGCAGGCTGGGCTTGGAAGCAACACAAATATATATATCACACTGTAATAACAGTCCGGACCATAAAAGAAAAGAATGTCCCTGTTATGTCACCACGTAAGTCACAGATATTATAACAAACTGCAAACCAGCCAAAAGATACGGGTGGAAGAGACACTGAACGTGATCTGTGCCGACCATTGGTAAGACCTCACTGTTCAGTGAGCGGAGAGCATTTTGCATAAAGGAAAATAGCAGATAATTTCGTAACTTGACATGATCGAATGCCAGTTTGTGCTCTCAAACGCCATGCATGTTAATGTGTGTAAAGACCAGGCAGTGAGTCATGTATGCCAACAGTCATATATCTCAACCCAGCCACTCTTTAATGAGGATGCAGCCCTGTGGCACCACAAGGAATTATAGGACTAAAACAATCAATAGACTGGAGCAGATAGGTGTGCCTGTGCGTCTGGACTGCTAAGAGTGCATGTAACTCTGCTGGCGGCGTGTTAGCTGGGCGCTTTAATTCAGTATTTATTATTTATTTAGCCAACTGTATGGGAGAAAAATGATTTAACACTGTGGCATTTCTACTTTCACTGAATTGAGAAAAAATGTAGAAATTAAACATTACTTTGGCATTTAGTCATAAAACACGGTCACTCGATCAGTACAGATTTTAATGCTGAACAGAACTGATGATTTTTTTAAACATAACATCACGAATACTAAACAACGCACTTCCTACTCCATTACTGCATTATTAGGTTCAATATGAAATCCAAAATTTCAGAAAAACTTGGAACTCAAAAGAAAATCCAGACATGCAGAATTAAATATCTTTTGTTCATAATAGTAGAAAAAGAAACAGGTCACAGAACTAACTGGGCAGGCAATTTTAAGACATTTTAAACCCTTACAAAAAACAAAAAACAAAAAAAACACGTCATCAAGTATTTTCAAACTGTCCACGGAAATTGAATAATCTGTGTCATGGTCATGTATGCTCTTTTGGTAATGTAATTATCCGATGCTAAATGAACATCTGCTCAAATGAACATTAATCAGAACTTCACTCCACAGACCCCCAATGACCGGGCAGCCCACCCATGACCGTGTCTAATTTGTAAGTGCAGTTTATGATATAGATGCTAATGGAGGCTAATATTCAATTAACTGGACTGATTCCGTTAGTTTTGACTGAATCAATTCTAACAGGCCAGACACAGAGGACTAACAGACAGGAAGTGAAAATGCTCTATGTCAAGGAAACATTCACGTTTACTTTCAGGAGAAGAAATGCCAGATTTTCAAAAGCTTCTGTGAGTCTGAATTAAAGTTCCACAGTTTAGCAAGTGTGTCAAAACTTTATGTAGTTAAAATGTTACTCAACAAATTAATCTGATTCTGATTAATTATCCCCTTGCAAGTGTAAACAGAAAGCTTTGGGTAAGTTTTAGATGTCTGCTGAGCAAAATTCAGTCCGTCCAAAATGTTTTGTTGCTTTATTTGAGATTGTCATAGTCTTTATTACTGATTTTGCACCAAAAGGCAATTTTAAAAAATAAATAATTGGTTGCTATTCTGCACAGAATGCTTATTCTATGTAGTAAATCATTTTGCAGGTGTTAGGAAGCAACTGTGTACGAATGTCTTGGCTGATTGTTTGATCATTTTTCTAATTGCATTTTTTTTATAAATACAGTCAACTTAAAAGCTTTTGTTCATCAAAGTTGCGCATAAACCTTTATGAGAACAGAATGCTTATCTCTATTTTAGAGTCTCTGTCTCCTAGACAAACAACAGATTCATTGCGGTCAATGGCTTTACCTCAGTTGCCAGAGAAAGACGATGATGAGGATGCTGGAGATGAGGACAGTGATGAGTGCGGGATGAGTGAGATGATAATGAGCATCATGCTGGCGATGACAACACAAATGATGCGGTCTACGATGACTGAAACACACAACACTGATATCTGGGGGAGAAGTAGAATTGAAAAGAATTATGTTTTTGGTATTTTAATGCAAATCACAGAATACATTTCCCATTCTACCATAGACCTGTTTTGCTGTCTACCAATTGGGCAACCAAAGGTGTTGAAATAATTATTCATGCTTTGTTAATTAACAGTTGGCATGACAACTAAACCTGAGGCTCCTGCAGCGGAGCTTTCAGAAATACAAATGCACAGATTAACATGTAATGAATGTCCTTTTTCAATGTTTCTTTTACTAAGAAATTGACCAGGGAACATTTCTGAGTTACACAAAAGCATTACGTCTGATTAATTTGCAAGATCAACAAGAATGTATCTTTGGCATATGAGTGCATACTGATGAAACTATGTGTCTTTGTCCCACAAACCATCATTTGCACATCTGTCAGATTCTCATACTAAAAGCAAAAAATGCAGTTTTAGTCTTGCACTGCAATCTGATTCAAAGAAAGGATGTCAACAGGAGTAAAGTGTGAATTTATTGAAAACTGAATCTGTATTTGTTGACATGTCTGTTGATGTGGAGAAAAATTGATACTGCACAATCTAAAACATCTTTAGGGAGTGAGTCGAGCTGGATGTAAAGCAGATTAAGCTAATCGTGTTACTTTGCTGTGAATTACACCAACTGAGTTTTTAAGATGAATGACATCGTTTTTATTAAGTACTTGGCTGGGATTCAGACTCTCCAAATGGCCATTCTTTGCAAGTGAGATTGCCTGATAGACATGTATTCATCAGTTTAGTGCAACTTTCACTGCAAATCTGATGCAGAAGTAAGTGAATGCAAGACATGAAGCAAACTGTGTTGCTTTTTGAATTCCTCCCATATTATTTTTGGTCGGTTTTCTTCTGTCTGTATTGCTTTTTTTTTTTTTTTCAGTTTTATGCGTTTTATTTTCAGTGAACTCGGTGTGGGTTGAGAAGGAGAGCCAACAAGAAATCAAACATTAATCAACACAACCGAAAGTCGCTCTAAAGTCAAACTGACCTGCCGACGAGGAGAAACTCTCCCACCACTTTCTTGCGCTTCATCGCCATGAGAATGTTGCGAACGGTCATGCCTTCACAAAAACATGCCACTACTCTGGCCTTGGGCAGGTGTGCCTTCAGTCTCAACAGCAGACGATCAAAGCTCTGCTCTCCAGCGTTGCTCCAGATTTTACCTAGAGGAAAATGTGTGAAAAAGCAATACGTCTCTGACCCTTATAACGGGCTTGTTTTTATTCCCTCGGCTAAAAAGAAGATCCTGGGAATTTGTTGTGTCAAAATGTCTTTCCTTCACAAATAAAAAGTGGAAATATTTGGTGAATAAGTTTTATTTTATTAGATATGATTCAAATACAGAGCACCTTCCTTTTTTTATTGGATGTCTAATACCGTGGGCATTAGGAAGTAATGTGCTGTCTTATTGGTGTTGACAATATTCACCATAAGAGGAAGCAAATAAACAAAAACAATATCTGACAGACGTGCTCTTTCACATGCATAAACAGCACTTAGCGGGAATTCAATCTCTTGCAGATGTATTCTCCTTTATTATCTCTGTGTCTGAACAAACTCTAAATTTAAGCATTAAAGTGGTTAAATTAATCCCAATTCAAACGTTAAGTCAATATATTTAATGATAGATTTTGTCTGGTTACACAATCTGTGGTTATTTTGTCCTCCATCATCTTTACCTGAGTGGGCTATGCAGATGCCCTCCTTGGCCGCCATGTCTTTGAATGCTTCCATGCCACTCTCGCCATAGTTCCCTGGACAAATGAGAAAAGGACAGCCAAGACAGCTTCAGTGTCAGGGAGAAACTGCTTTCACAACAGCAGAGAAAATGCAACTATTCAGATATATGCTGAAAAGTCCATCAGTAGAACTTTTCAGCATTTTCATGGCAACCCTATTTTTATTCTATATGATATGCCAAAAGAACAGGTCATAATTCGGAAGAAAAAGAAAAAAAAGATACCTGCTTTTTCAAATTCTTTTCAAATAAAAGTATAGCAAGTGTGGTGTGAATGCAAATTGAGCTATCTTGAGTAAACATTGCTTGTAGAACCAACTCTAGTTGCAATTTACAGCTTCGCGGATCCAGAGATAAACCTTCTTCTCGAAATCTTTTTGCAAATAAATACACTGGGATTATAAGATATAAATACATCTTTTCTTTTTCACAAACATAAGAAAAGTACTTTGTGTTGTTCAACTACATAAAATAAAAAATATACATATCTTGAAATTTGTGGTTTTGATTTGAAAAATGTGGAGACATTAAAGAGGTAGGAATACTTTTGCACACGCCGTGTACACTGACAGCAGCAACTCGATTTCTTCTCGACCACCCTGAGCAGTTTGACTCCATGCCAATGAAAGCATATCCCCATCATTGCTCCCCTTTCTTTGCCAGAGAAAGTGGGTGACCTGAAATTTATGCTAATGAAGGGTTGTGCACACTGGCAACGAATGCGATAGGATTCCCCTCTCTGGTTTCTAATTCTTACTCTCCCCACTTGATTGAAGGAAATATCAAAGCTCTCCAATCTATCTCTGTTTTTAAACCTCCAACACGTTCCAACAACAACTACTTCCTAACTGGGCATTACTGACAGCAGTTTATTTCAACGTAAACTGATATTTAAAAAAACAAACAAACAAACAAAAGGAGAAATATGAAATGACACAGATGAAAAAAGGAAGACCTGGATCATTATGTGAAAAAAAGAGAACAGAGAGAAAAGACAAGGGAACCGTGGGAAATTAAACAGACAAAGGCTCCTGATCCCAAACCGCCGTACAGCTCACTGTGTGTGTAGTTAGACCAATGATGAGGGTGGTGGAGTGAAGTGTAAAGTCCTGTAATTAGTGTCTCAGTGAGAGGAGTGGGAGACAGATGGCAGAGACCATCCTTCCCATGTGTACTTTGAGACGTACACACACATTCTCGCTCACACATTCACTGTGGCACAATTATCCCAATCTATAGAGCTTGTAACCTACTTCATTCTGGAGTCAGGATGTCTGTGGAAGACCTTCTCTTTTCAGACTCTCTCCATTCCTCTGTTTCTGTCCTTCGGATACATATGCCTGGGTGCTATTAAATACTCCCACAAACACACTGAACACACACGCATATCCATTCATCAATCTGAAACAGGTCAGAACCACAAAGACGACAGCGTGGGCGGGGCAGTCCCATGACTACTGCATCGAAAACGTCTTCCATTTGTGGGATTATTTCTACAAAACCCACGTTTTCATGATGGATGTCCAAATCGGATCCCAAGTGTTGCATCCAGCTTTGGACAGCAGAAAGGTGGCAGTAGGATATTATTATTATCATTATTATTATTATTATAACTATTGTTACAAACAAAGTATGTACAGTTCTGTCTGTTAATGAAAAACATGTTCTGGAAACAGAGAAACCATATCAGGCATCACTCTTGTTATCAATATGAGAAATGTGGAAATAAAAGAGCTGCATAGAAACTGGCTTAACTTTCACATTTCAGTAAGCAGTTGAGGTTCTACTGTAACTTATATACAAAGAATTGAGTCTTTCAGGCCTTCAGTTCCCCCGCTGCCTGTAGCCCACCCTGAAATCCATCCTCATTTTCTGCTTCTCCTCTCCTTCTTGTCAAAGCTTGACTCTGAGAAAAACATGTAGTGATTCTTTTCTCTTTTTTTACTGCATTAAGGGCGCCAGCCGCCTCACATTCTTCTTGATCTTTCTCCTTCCCCCATCTTCTCCCAGACTTCCTCAAAGGGTTCATCACGTCAGTGGAGGTGTTCGAAGAAGCATTAAAGTTTCATCAGACGTATATAAAATTATTTAATCAAGAAAATAAATTGCCAATCAGCAGAATAGGTAATTAATTTCATATCCTTTTTTCTACTCATTTTGCCCACAGTTTTGTTTTTAAAATCCTTCTTTTACTGGTCATGCATAGTATGTAACTTAGCAAGAGACAAGCGTCAATCAAAATGAATCTATGTGTAATATAATAAATGGGTTCCCCATGGTGAATTTAAGAGCTAAAAGAGTGCAGTGACATTACAGAGATATGCATGGTGTTGGCAAAAGATTATCGAAATGTGCAAAGGTTACAGTGGAAGTTATGGATATCATGGAGACCTTCTGTTATTAACTGCTTCATTACACCGAGTGTTATGCTCTGTTTCGCAGGCGGGGATGGGTTTGGGAGTTTTATGGGTCTAAATGGATTCCCTAACTTAATCATTTGTCATAAATGATTCCAAAATGGCTTCAAACCTTTTAAATTTGTTAACAGAGCTGGATTTTCTTAACATAAATCCTGAAGTGGTTATCTATTCCAGTCACCAGTGATCAATGAAACACAAAGGTAATGAGGTTCAGAACCTGCCTGGATCTTTTTACGAGCCTCTGAATCCTCACATCTCAGGATGTTTTACTACCAGCATGAGAAATTATTTAGCAGGCTTTCTTCTTCTCCGTGCACTATGTCCTTCTCTACACTGTCCTCCCATACCGACATTACCTTCACTTACAGACCACGATGTGCTGCAAGGTAAAGTGACAGGAAAACTAAAATGATTCATGGACAACAGAAACAGAAAAGCCAGGAGAACAGAGGCAGAGACGGGATCAACAGGACCAGAACCAACAGATTGAGAAACAAGAGACAGAAATGAGAAAAAGTGAAAAAGACTAAAAGAGCACACTTGAGCAGAGACATAGGTGGAGAGAAGCCTGGCATCTTGATTAATTGAGAGATTGATCAATTGTGGTTAGAGTGAGGGTGGGTGACACATGAAGTTTCAGGTCAATGAGCTCAATTGAGCAGAACTCAACAGAGCCGAGCAGAGAAAGTCGAGTCTTGGCAAAGGCAAGGAAAAAAGACAACATGCTCACCTCATTGTCGGAGGGGATGATTGTAAATAATTATTGGTCCTTTATCATTAAACCTACAACTATTTGAGGCAGGTTAAGGTAATCATGTACTCCCAACAAAATGTATTTATTTACTGGAAACCAAAGGAACACCCTCCACTCTTATAAAGGTAATTCTGCAAGCAGCATGTCTGTTAAATAGATAAGGTCCTTTTACAAAATGTTAAATATTTTCCACAGTTAGTATCTGAAAACATCTGCGTATCAAAACAGCTGCAGGAAAAATGACTAATCTGTTTGAAACAAAAGCCTTACTGTATATTTCATGACATGACAGAGGTTTGCTTTGAATGTTTGTGCAAATACTATGAAGCAGAAATATTTTCACTAACGCTCATCACACCTTAAGCATTTCGCAATTTAGAAATCAGAGTCGTAAAACCTTGACAGTCAGAGCAAGTTTCCCATGTTGCTAATTTCTAAATTCTCTGGTGGTAAAAACAAATTGACACTTTTGCAAATTGCAAAAGTGTCTAATTAGGGAATTTGTTTACTTATTGTTCAAATGTTTCTGACATTCTGTTGTTAATAAATGCACTGAAATCTGAAATAGTAAAACTCTGCATCTCTGTCATTGCGCATCTTAATCAGTAGGAGGCGCTACTTCAGGTGACCACATATGGAGAGCTAACAGACTTCAGTCCTTAAATACAGATAAAGAAAGAAAGCAAAGAAATATGATTTTCCGATTCTACTCATCTGACTAATGATGTCCCACAGAGCTCATTGGAAATCTATTGATGCAGCAACGTGTTTTATGTCATTTCATACCTTTTACCCAGCAGAACTTAAAAGCACTTTGTTGTTTTTTTATGATTGTTTTACATCTTACTTGTGCTTTTGCAATTCATCTAAGAACTTTGCTTTAGTGACTTCTACTTGGTTCATATTAAATGCTTAAAGTGTCTAATTGGTCATTCATTGATGAATGACGCATCAACATCTCCCCACCCTTAAAAATCATACTCAACCCAACTTTCTTAGTGAAGGTGTGAAAGTAAAAAAATCAGTTTTGAGCCTCTGGAGATTGCTAGAACAGCCACAAACCCTGTTTTGTTTTGCAGACTGTAAATGGTTAAGTGGAACAAACAGAATGCACTCACACTTTTGTATGCATGTACGACACAAAATTTTCAGCATCACAAATGTATTCTCTCAAATATTCCACCCTTGTCCAGGAGTGTTTCATTACTTCAGTGGAATCATTGTGCTAATATTACATGTATTATTCAGCTTCAGGTACATCAGTGTCCCCTGTCTTTGGCTCCCAGATGTGAAATAGTAATAGAAATTAATGAGCATCTCACACGCACACACACGCACACACACGCACACACACACACACACACACACACACACACACACACCGATCTTTCTCTCATTTGGTATCTTCTGAATGCTGATTGATCTCCTACCCTAAGCTTTCCACTCATTTACTTTCCTCTCTTTCCTTCCTAATCCTTTCAGTCTTCTTCATCTTCCTTCTCTCTTTTTGCTTGTGTATTTTTTTCCTTTTTCTTTTCAAACAAAGGCAATGCCTGACATTGAATGTCACACCAAGGTTATACCAGCTTGTCTGTGTGAGTACAAAATCCAACACATTTGTACACAGTGCAACAAGCACTCCTGAAATTCCCACACAGCAACACCGCATGCGTCTCGTCTTGTTGCTAAAATTAAAAGGCAAGCTCCCAGAAACGTGTTCGTATGGAGATTAGTCACAGTGAAGGAAAAATGGTAACGTCACACACGAGACAAATGTTATTCCTGACTCCTTATGCAGGGGCATAAATATACCACAACATCTTTTAAACGCAGGTTGGTTTTCAGGTAAGACTGTTTAAGAGAATATACACAGCCGTGCATAAATATTGATGTGTTGTGATGGGTTATGAGACGACCTCTCAAACTTTGAAGATCTCACAAATTCCTCTTTGCTTTATTTGTTGATGAATGGCAAAAAGAAACTTACGGTTAAAAGCAAGTCGCAAGAAAAGAGCACAGATACCAACTGGCAGTGGGAGGAAGCATAACAAACATGTGGAAGAGGCCAAAATTAAACATTTTTTGACATACAAAAAATGCAAAACACAAAGGATGGGCATTCCTGGAAGACACGGAAAACCATCTTGCAAACGAATGGCTCAGATTAAAGCCTATTAATGTGTTAAAATGGCCCAGTCAAAGTTTTGATCTAAATCCATACAAGAAACTGAGGTAAAAGTTGAATGATTATTTATAGCGTTTTTGTTTAACTCAATATTAATGAAGTCACAATTACATTCAGTTGAAAACTGAATTCAGCCCCATATCAGAAGTTGCCATATAAAGGCTGTCAGTCATAACCAGCTCTTTTTCTTTTTGTTTTTTACTCTTGTGGTGCAGACTGGTGACTGTGAAATGGGTCTTTTTAATTTAAGAGAGCGTGGATGTGTGTTTTGCCTGAAAGGGCTTAAAATATGAGAGTGGTCCCCATTTTTATTCGCACTAATATGTTAGTATAAACCACTTGACAGCTTGTCTCCACTAACTTCAATATGAAAAACAATTTTCTCAGTGGACAAAGTTAATATGACAGCAGACGTGCATAACCTGCTTCCCATAAGTCTTCAAATGAAATAATATCTCTTCTTTCGTTCACTGGAAATCACATGAATATACTGGAGTGTGATTCTTCTGAGTGAAGCCTTGGAAACAATTGCCTCGATAAAGTTATTTTCTTTCCCAATAGAGACTCAAATCACCACCTAATCAGTCTGAAACATGGAACTGTTGCGATTCCTTCAGGATGAGTCCGAACTATCCTCCCTGATCAGAGCAGTCGCTCAGACGCAGCTTCTGTCTGCCTGCATTTGGTATTTCTCCCACTCGTCGGTTAGCGTACAAATTTGCGAACATAGCAGCCATTAGTAAATAAATAAGTTACTCTATCTCTGTGGCAATCATATTTATGTGTAACAACAAAACTGAGCATGGAAGACACAATAGTGAGACATTCTTTAGTCTTTCATCCCCACACTCAAGAATGTCTTGGTGCAACAAAGACAGTCTTTGTCGCACAATAGATAGACATCTATTGTGTCTACTTGAATGGACACAATATATGTCTATTTCAAAGACATCATAAGACGTCTTGCATAATGTCAAGAACAAAACGGAGACCTGTGGCAGGGGGAAAATATTCACATCATTACAGATTTCTTCAGTTTTGTCTTTTTTTGTGTGTTTCACTTCAAACAATTCAGATCAAGAAGCAAATTTGAAATTTAGACAAAACTAACCACTTTAAATACAGGAATGATTGTGACATATAGTAAGAGAAAAACGCCATGAATATACATGACTGTTGTTACAGAGGCTTGTTTTGGAAAGATGTTTTTCCTTTGCTGAATGAAATTATTATTTGCAAACTAGATTTTGTACTTATTCTGGTTACCTTTGTCTGATGTTAACATTTAGGGATCCGAACATTTAGGTACGACAAAAACCAAAGCAAAACAAACAAACATTGAGAGAGTAAATACTTTTACACAGTATATTTGAAATGGTTGTGATGGATTAGATGTTTAATTAGCTGATTCCAAACATCCTACTGCTTAATTAGTTTGCTGAGTACTTGAGGAGTGTTTCACTTTTATCTCTTCTCATCTCCTCATGAACACCAAGCAGGCAATTACTCAGGATTGTAAGTCGCCCCAACAAATTTTGTGACATCTTTTATTTCTACTTTTCCTTTTACAAACTTCTATTGGATAACAACTAAACTAAAGCAGTTTTCTCCTACAGGAAAATTGATCTAGGGCCAAGAATGAAATGAACAATCTTTGAAATCTAAGATTCTTCGTAAATCTTACATAAACCAAAGTATGTTAGATGTGTGAGCTGCAGTTTTACATGCAAAGCCAATCATGCTTGTTAAATCCATTTTTATAAAGTTCAGCATCAGCTATTTTTCCTCATTTATATTAGAAATGATACACTCTGCTTCCATCCCCCCCCATTATCTGGAAGCTCACACCATATGTTGTTTGAACATACTGTGCCTTCATAGAGACATGCCGCCCTTACACACACATGGCAACTCCAGCAAAATAGATATCTGAAAAGCCTGATGACAAAGTCTTGTACGTGAAAAGGTGTATCTCTCTGTGAATGTCTGTCCTTATCGCTTTTCAGGAACACCAAACCCTGTTTGTGGACATCCGCAGAGATTGGATTGCTTTGTCCTCCACCTCAGCCAATAGCTGCACTATCTCCACCATTTCCCAGCAGTAAACTGAGCAACTCAACATCCCAGCATGTCAAACAATGAAGCGCAACTGAAGGATTATTTTTTTTCCTTCAAAAAAAAAATATAGTCATAGCATAAAATCGTCCCATAGGTCTCTACATGTTTCTCCGAAGCCTTTCTCCAGAGTTTTGGGTATTTATTCATGGCGATTCTTTCTCAATCAAAATCACCAAGCACTCCATCTACTCTGGCATAGCTGCTGCTCTGCTTCCCCTGACCTTTTTGTTCAGACTGTCCTGCAGGCATCACCTACTAATCTACTTCCCTAGTTTTGGACACAACTGCTTTATCAGCTTTCTGGCAGGCTTCAACCCAGCCAATGCAATTCAATTTCTACCATCCTCACCTTCGTAAAGTGAAAACGTCAGCCTTAAGCGACTCTGCTGCAGAGGCAGTGCTGCAAACTATTTACTTTACCCTTTTCTTTCAGCTGGTAAAATAACCCTATTTTATTTTTTAAGCTGGTTTTACTTTCCTTTTCTCTTTGGTCAAATAAGAACCTTCTAATATGATATTATACAGTTCACATTGCTCCTCGGACATTGTGCATCTACTGGAGCAAAGAAATGTGACATCGGTCGGATTGTAGGATCAAAGTGGAAAAAAAAGGCCCAGTTTCAAAACCACAAGTTTAGAAATCACTAAATACAACTGAAGTTTAATATGTTTTTTTTTCTTTGTGTTCTAAAAATGCAGTAATAACAATAAACAAATATTATGATAAAAATAACTTCAACAACAAACGTGTTAGAAGGCTTTCGAAGCCACAGGATTAATTGTTGCTTTTATGTTTTAAATAAAGAAAATCTTGGAATCATGCAACACTATCATTATCACACTTTAAGATTCTTTTAAGGGTTTAGTTTTACCTTCAGTGTGGATGGCAGACACATAGCTCCAGTTGTATCTTTTGACAATGTCCACCATGGCTCGTGCTTGCTGAGCATCTGAAGGGACCACTCGCATAAAATATTTATAAAGGCTCTGAAACAAAGCAAAGAATGAGTGAATAGAGAATAAATTAGCAATTAACTGAGGTGACATTTTATTAACTAATTTGTATTTCAATTTATTCACCAATTTCTTCTGAGACAGGCTGGCTCACCTTGTCACTGAGGTCCATACTGGTGGCAGAGTAGGCGATCTGCGGTATGTTGAAAAGCTGTAGCAGGTTCTGCACCTGGATGGCCACAGAGCTCGACCCCGGTCCAATTAAACCCACTATGGGTTTCTTTCCCCGCATCGGAGTAGCAGATGGGTCTGCACACTTCATTGTCGCTCCTCCTCCTCCTCCACCTCCTCCTCCTCCTCCTCCCCACGAGGTCACACCGCCCCACTCCTCAGCCTCATCGGAGGACACGAGAGAATCCCGTATGAACTCGATGCTCTGCTCCAGAGCCACAGCCGAGTGCCAACACGAGTCCCGGATCTCGCAGCCCAGAGTGATGTTGGGAAGGATGTTTTGGTCGGCGTTGATCCGGTCCAATGTATGCATCATGGCCTCCACCCTCTGGATGCCATACTGCTCACGAACCGCGCCACACTTGCGCTCATGAACCTGAGCAGACAGAATACAGAAACAAATTCAGAGTCATAGCGCTGTGCTTTATTTTCATCAGAAAAAATGACCAGGTTAAGAAAAGATAACAATTTGTGCTTCACCAATTTGAACTGCATTCTAACATGGCTGCGTTGCTTAATGGGCTGCAGTTTATGAGGTTTCTTTTGTTTTCTTCTTTTTGTCCAATTATTCATGATGGGATGAAGAAAGACAAAATTTCAATGGGTGAGTATTGGTTACTGAAGCAACTAATGGAAATTAAATACTCATAGTGCTCCAGAAGAAAAAGTTTCCATTGTCCTTCCTTTTGTAAGTTGGACAGCAATGTTAGGATTCTCTTTAAAGTAATATCTAAATATCTGGCCAGAAAAATAACTGGTACATGGACTGACAATATTTTAATTAATGTTTATCTTTTTATTAAGGGGACAGTTTACAATTTTTAAAATAAGGTTTGATTAAAATATTGTGAGCAGTTATCGTCTCTCCAGTGGGTAACCTTCTGATGTTTTCCTTCAGTGTAAATCTAGATTAGTTGTTTCTGAAGGTTAATGCTAATGGCTAATCTGAGGCCAAAGTAGAGACTAACGCCATTTTAAAACTACGATAACCACAAAAACACAAATGCGTTGGGTTTTTTTTTCTAAACTGTTAAACAGGCTTAGAATCATAACTTTTGCACTGGGTTATAATCAACCATTAAATTTATGATTAATGACACAGAAAATGGAGGTGGTAGTTGTTGCATCACCACTAAGCAACCTGACAGAACAAGGATGAAACGTTTAAACCATTTTTAGTCTCTGGGACCAATTGATCTAGATTTATACTAACTGAAGATGCAGAGAGAGTCATTCAGTTCATATCAGACATTACCTGCTCCTTTCCTTCTAAATTTGCATTGCTCTGAGAATTGTAGTAAAATTCAGGCAAGGACAAAATTGTGGGCTTCCATCTTTATAGAACTGACACCATGTTGCAGCTACACACAAAAACAACAATTCACCTTATCAGCAGTAGGCTGGTGATGGACAGAGAACAAAGCTCCAATGATGATGTCTCCAGGCATGTGAGCCACGACTCTGCGTTCACTGGAGTCAGCTCCTTCACACCACGCCCAAACTGACAAAAGCAGCAGAAGCCACAGCATCATCATGGTCCAGCGAGGTAATGAAGCACAGTCAGCTCTCAGATTGGATGTGCAAAAAGTGTCACCAGGTACTAGTGTTCGTTGAACAGCTGGGGTGACCATCTCAGGAGCTGATGGCACGGTGGAAGGCTTGAAATAAAACTCATCTCAGTGTTATCCATTTCCAACTTGCTTTTCGGGGTATTTTTGTATGTCAAGGGGGTAGCATTAGTGGGACAGCTGAGACAGTTGCTTCAATGCAACCTGGAAGATTCAGGAGAGAGTCTGACAGAGATTTCACTGATGGTTGAAGCAACTCCACAATCCCCCAGTTACCAGGCTGAGACGGTTTCCACTGGAACAGGTCAATGAAAGACATGTTCCCAGAAAGCTGTGGGGAGAAAGAACTCAATTAGTCTTAAAGCAATTCAATGTAGTAACCACAAAGTCTTGTTAAATACATAATCAACTGATTTATTGCTTTAAGAAAAACATACTTAATAGAATTTGAGATGAACAGAATCTCGTTTGGTTCTGCATAGGGTGGCGTGACGGTAAAAGAAGATGGCGGTTGCTGGTTTGAAGCCTGTTCTGCCGAGCTCAGTCTGGGACTGCTGTACAGTAGTGACTTGTGACTTGCAATGAGCTAGAATATTTAAATCATATATTTAAGCTGTGCTGAATCCAGCAGAATTTCTAAACAGTGTCAGTCAAAAGATATTAAATATCTGATTCTGGAGTTGCGACATCTGTGGAAAAAGGTCAGAAACTTTTGGTTCTAATGCAGTTTTGTCATGTTTGCTCTTTTGACTTGACCAGCAAAGTTGTAAATGCACATTTTTCTCGTAATTTCTGCTGTTAAGGCACAGGAGAAGGCAAGATGTTTGCTGGACAGCTGAGACACTTGGGGAATTGCTGTGTTTGGCATATTAAACAAGTGGAAAAGTCACAGCATTATTAAGGAAACCTTAGTATGCCAAATCTTGGTTAGTTGCTGATTAAAGTCCGAGGAGATTTTTATCACTTAGCATTAAGTTTCCTTGAGCCAAATACAGGGAAAAATTATGTAAATATTACAAGATAATATCCATAGCAATATGGCTGACTCTGGATAGGTCAGCTATAAATCATTTACTCATGAAATATATCTAATCTGAAAATAATATTTAGCATCAGTGTGTCTGAGTAACAATTTTTCTTTTTTGACAACATGAAGATATATTTGCATGGGAAAAGGAGTTAGAAGCAAATGGAAATACAAAGCAAGTGGGTTTGTCTCAGATAAAATCTGTGACAGTAAAACCTTCAGATTTCACACACGGTCGCTTGGCTACAGAGGCACCCTGTGCAGCCATTTATTTTTGCAGCTTAATGTGATGACTAGAGCATTGGCTGTAGACCAGCTCTCTACATGCCTAAGGTATTGATGCCTGACAAACACTGGCCCAGCTCGCGCACCGTGCTTCCTGGGGAATAGTTCTACATCACTGTGAACGAGCAGAGTCACCACTGTGTCAACATGATATCAATATCTCAAACACCACAGCATTTCACGCCACAAGCAGCTGTGAAGAACTGCTGCCTTTCTGAAAAGATTTCTGTAACATTCTAATGTCATTAACGAGGTCTAATACATGTACACTCTGCACCTCTAATTTGTCTCGCTAATATCTTTAGGCTTTGCCCCTTTGTGACTAGACACAAAAATTAAGAACCGAAATATTTCTTAAGCTCATGGGTTTAGATTGTTCCTGCTTGCTCCAAATAAATGTTGAGCTAATATCAATCCTTAGGCCAAAACTTTGCCAAGGCTCTTACTTGTGCACTTCGACTATAAATCAGAGGTCATACAGCCTCTGATTTGTAACATTTAAAGAAGCATTATTATGTTAGTTCCAGGCATATAGTGTCATTTTATAGCACAATCGGTTGCTTAAAAAAATGCTGCGCATATCAAACATGACCTCAAAGAAACTTGACTTTGCATCCAAATTGGGCTTCTGTCTCTATAAGAAGCCCCTGCTAATTGCTGCCGCTAGTCTGATGGGGATCAGCTGGAGACTGCTGCTCTGAGGTGGAGTTCTGTGGAAAAGGCGGCGCTTGGCAAGAGCAACCCGCCAAATGGCTTCCACAGGAGGTTAAAGGATTTCTCAAACATGCATGAAACGTTTAAAGCAGAACTCCAGGTATGTTTTTGAAGAGGGAATAACATTACAACACGAAGGAAAGCTAAAATAAGTCAATTTTACATAGCAACCCACTTAAAAAAAAGCTGAAAACAGCGATTTCATGCTCTGTCAGTTTTGATAGACAATACCTAAGTGGATCTGAATTAATCAGAAGAAGCAAATAGCTGAGGAGAGTGAATCGATGTTAGCGCAGACAGAGCGCTAACATCTGTTAGCACATAAATTTTGCTACAGTAGTACCTTTGTGTGATAAATGAATTGAAACTGAAATTTTTTAACTTGCCCTAAAAATCTGAGTGGGAAATAACAGTCCATTAAATTGTGGGAACAGAAGTGAATCCATTCAGCGAACCTTTAACTAGCCATCTGCCTGCACGTCTCCAGCATTCGGTTTGACATCACTACGTCGCCGATGCTTCACTTCAATACAATCAGCGGATTTAGAAAGGCAGAAAGGAACGCTGAGTTACAGACCAAGGTAGCGTGAGTCGGAATGCGAACACAGGGATGATGTTTGGCGAAAACTGTAGATAAAAGTCAGAGTGAGACAAAAGAAATAAAAAAAGCGTGAGCTGTAACTAATAGATATCACCAGATGTGGTCTGTTTGAATCAAAACGGGCGTGTCAAGCAGGCGGGAAGGCTCACTGCAGCTCCAATAATGAATGAAAAAAAAAAACCTAAGCTGTGCTGTGCATATACTCCCAGTTAATTATGATGCAATTGCATGTCAGTCTCTGGTTCTCGCTCCCTCTGCTTCCCATTCGCCCTGTCTGCTGGTGAAACACATGAGCAAGCCAGTGCTGAGGTTTAAAAAGGCGCCTCAGGACTCGCTGCGGTTTCATAGTGGCGGCACGTTGCTTGTTCATGACATTCAGATTTTCATTTTGGCTCTAATATCAACAGATTAGACCATACAGGCCTGCTGTGTGTCACTCTTGTCTCAGCAGCGGCTCGAGCCATAACAGGCCTAGAGTTTCGGCATGTTGATTGTTAATAATGTGCGGGATGTCAGAGTGTCAGAGCCGTAGCTTTCATCCGAATACACGAGTATTGATGTACCGTCGTCACATCTTTATGTCAGAAAAGCAACAAATATTTTCATGTCGTTCATGTGTTCAAGAATTCATAATTTTTTTCAGTTTGAAGCTTAGATCCTTCCAGGTTTGCAGCAAGATGTTGTAAATCTCTATGAGTCTGTTGTTGAGAGTTCGATCTCCTCTGCCATGTTCTGTGGGGGAAGCATCATCAGAACCAGGGACTTCAATTGGCTAAACCACTTCATGAAGAAGGTGAGTTCTGTTCTGGGGATTACTGTGACACCTCTGGAGAGGATGGGGTAAAGAAGGATTCTTCAGAAAATCAAGACAATTGTGGAGAACCCTGAGCATTCTCTTCATGAAGCTGTTACAGAAAAACAGAGAGTCTACAACAAATTCACCGTTATACAGACTTCCTACTCACTGCCATCTCCATCTGCAACAACTATTTGGAGAACCTTGAATAATATGAGTTACAACAACATTTAATTGTCCTTTAAGTATTTTTCCATTTCAATTTCAATGCTGGTTGTTGGCTGCATTTCAACCGTGAAGACGGCATACAGGCCTCCCTAAGAGAAATCATAGGAATGAAACTGCAGTCCGTCATGTTTACTCATACATATTACAATTTCTGCAAACTCCATCCAGTTGGATTAAACTTGGCTTTAAATATAAAGGAGACACAAACAGTGTCATGATAAGGCCAGCTGGCCAGGTCTTCTCCTCAGGACTTTGGCAAAACTCTTTCCAAACACCACCTTCGTTAAATGTCCTTTTCTACATCCACTCATCATCACCAGATCTTCAGATCCAGTGACAGTACTGGTCCTGGCCTCTGAATAACTTCAGGCTTGTTGAGGTGATTCTAATTGTTGAATTCTCCGTCCTCAGCTCCAGATCATCCAGCTCCAAAACCTTCGTCTGCTTCGACGCTTCATCTCCATCATCTCTTCGACTTCAGCTTCGAGTTTCCTCTTGCTTTCCAGTAAACCTCTATAATCTGGCCTTTGACTCCAACTCTGCTTTTGGTTCCCTCTTTCCAAGCACTTAACAGCAGCACAAGTCAGGATTACAACCTGACCGAGTTCAAACTAGATGACTGAAACATAATGGCAAGCATATTTTTTTAATTTTATTTGAAATGATCCCCTTTCAACTGGGCTTCCCTCTGAAATTTCAGGGTAAAATCAATCATGCCAGCGTTAAAAGGTTTGCTGTGAAATGAAGTGGATTATAGCAATCTCTTCCAACAAGAATCCCCGTTTTTGTCTGAGTCACTTACTGGGTTCCCGTATCATTCTCTTCCATGTTGCTGCCTCGTTGTTAAGGCTTAATGGGCAACTCATTCCCTAAAGAAACGTTTCTTGCACAGCATTAAGCAGTTATACCTTTAGTTCTACCTAAATTACTCACAAGTGTACAATAAACCTCAATGAAATAACTTCTACACCAACATAAAGAGGGATGCAAAAAATCTTCCCCTATTTTGCAGCCTTCCTTTTTATTACAGTGCATCTTATTAGTCCTGATATGCTGTTCTCTGTGTTGAGAAAACCTTTATTTTATGTAGCAAGAAGAAGAAGACACTACCTTCCGCAAGATATGAAGAAATGAAGTTTTTTTTCCCTCTCTGTTCTGCGTGGTTAAGGTAGTTGTGTTTGTAATTAAAACAAGTGCAGCAGTGGTTGGGAGAATTTATCTAAACCGGAGTAGCTCTTTTCATCATATGCAGCATTTCAATGCAAATCCCATTGTGCTCTTTCCTATCAGCAGATCAGAGGAAAGGGGATCATCAAAAGGTGAATATACATCAATAAGCTGCGTGCAATTATTCACCTAACCAAAGTGGGAAACAAACACAGGATGGAAAAAAAGCGCAAGCACCCAACATACCATTCACAAATGGATGCATGTCCACCCACATGGATTTAAAAGAGGTCCATTCTGTTATCACCCTGTTGGACTGAGCTCTTCACTCTCCTGCTGGACAAAATCATTCTCTGAGGGCAAATGTGTACACTGCCATGTGGCTGCATGCATTTAACAGGAACCCTTAAAAAGTAAAAAAGGCAACACCGACATTGAATCATGTTGTTTCTGGAATTAATCTCTAAAACGTAAATAGGTCACTCTGCTTTTTTCTGTTGTTCCCCCATTCAAGGCTTTTGCTCTTTTGCTGAGTGGGCGTTTGGCAGTGTCTCTGTGTGCTTATTCCTGAGTGAGGGGGCTATCTTCTCCAGAGATCCAGAGAAAGCAATATTTTAGCAGTTTTTTTTTTTAAGGGGTTGTCAATTAAGGTCATCATTTAGTTTCTGGGATTACCTCTGTAACATTTTAGGAGAGATTTCCAACGCGCAGATTAAAAATACTGCCTACAGAAGTTAGTTTTTTTGTTTGTTTGTCTGTTTTCAGGTGTGCACTTTCTTCTAATAGGGAATGTCTGTTAAAAATGAGTTATTATCAGGCATTAAAGGCTGAGAGCATGCACCTGTAAGGCTGCTGTTCAGTTTGACAGGCTTACATGGTTGTTACACAATCTCAGTAATATGACCACATGTGTCAACAGCAAGGTGGCACCGCTACCTGACGCAAACATCACAAAAGGTGTGCAAGAACAGAGAATGCGTAACTCACCGGAAAAGCATTGACCTTTTGTCGCCTCTCCTGCAATCCGTTCAGACTTTCCTCTAGCCGCTATGCAGATACCTGTTTTAATCTTTTTGCAAGCACACGCATGCATGTATTCCTGAGTTTAATTACCAGACTGATCTGACATTTTGGCAAGCCCTCAATTAATCACCGGCGAGCAGCGTCTGGTCAAAGTGCCTGGCTCTCCAAGGAGAAGCACTGGCGCAGCGCTGCAACAGCACCTACCGCAAAACACGATAAGAGCCCAACATTTGCGCCCAGTCTAACTAAGCATGATTTAAAACGACCGCAGGACGCAAAAACCTGACAGAGACACCGTCTGAAATGAAGGCTGCTGCAGCGTGCGTGGATGAAACGCGGGGTTCAGTCCCCCCCTCGGTCTCACCGATAAGGACTGTGTTGCCCCCCTCCCCACCCCCCCCTCCCCACCACTCACACCGGAGGAACGGGATGTTTTCTTAAACTGGGTTACCTTCTGAGTGAGTCGCGGCAAAACCCCCAAGATGTTACCGCAAGTTAATGCAAGAAAAGTGCGACAAATATTTCTTCCAGTCAGAGAACAGAACGCTGAGTATATCCTTAGTGAATAAATGTCGCGTATCTTTTATGGCAGGCATGTTCCTCTCAAATCTTAACTCAGATCTTTACCTCACATGGTCCTTCATGTCTCTCTGTGAAATCACCCTCGCGGTCCCGCTTCACAATTAAGATGCATGCTGGCACCACAGACGAAAGAGACTGCCGACACCCCAATGTCAAACAGCCCGAAAGCAGCAGCAGCACCAGCAGCAGCAGCAGCAGATCGCTGTGCAGCTTCCGAAGCTTCCTCCGTTTTCCAGTCACGCACACCTGAGCCTCTTCTCCAAACACCTCTCTCCTCCAACACACCCCTCTGCTCCTCCTCTTTTCAGCACATCTCCCCTCATTTCATCCTCCCCCCTCTCTCTTCACCCCGTTGCCTCCCCCTCTCCTCGAGCCCCTCTGCTGCTGCTCAAATTCATTCAGCAGAGCCACTTGTCTGAAGCATTTCTTCTCCAATTTTTGCAAACAGTCAAGCTTTCAGCTTGCACCACTTTCCTGTCCCATACAGACCCAATGAGGTGTGAGTATTCAGGGTTTTAGTTGGCTGTGCAGGTGCACCTGAGGCTTTTAGCTGCAGTACAGTCTGGGCACTTTTAATCAAACATTGGGTCAATTTTTTAGGCTACATGGTAACAAGGTTCCTAAACAATTGCTGATAAATGTGTTTTCCATGTGAATGTGTGGGTTGTCTCTGGGTACTCTATAGCTTCACAGCCCAAAAACATGTCTTAGTCACCCCAAACTGTCTTCAGGTGAGAGTGGCTCTATGTCTCAGTCCTGTTGCATTAAATGCACCTACACCTGGATATATTTAGCATGTCTGGTCACCAAGATAATCCTATATGTGTTGCTTTTTAGCCAAGCAGATTTTAGAGTATTGATCTTATGCATCCTACCTTATTTGGTACTGATTGTAAGGTAAGGAAATAGTCATGGTGTATTTAAAAAAAAAACCTGAACTTACCAAAATATTCTGATGCAGTTGAAGCTTTTTCATCTAACCAAACTACACAATCTAATATGACAATAAACTGCTTATTAACACTTCAGATTGTTTTTATCGTGTTAAATCAGTCACAGACTTCATGTTCTTCAAGTGTTACCATTGCGCCTGAGTATAATTGCAATGGTCATCTCATTATCAATATGTCCAATGGACCACTTCAATTGAATATTTGGTAGGCTATAATATTCCAACAGCTATGCCATAAAAATCTGCTTTCTGACAATTAATATAGCACAATGCAAAAGCTTTCACCATCCATTATAACCACAACTGATATTTCTTAGCAGTCAAGATCAGACAAAGTGGAGGGGATTCTGTGATGTTAGAAAAGAGTCTAGAGACGAACATTTTGTTTGCAACAATATCCAACAACAACATTGGTATCCAATGTCATCCTTGTTGTAAGGTACCTTAAGTCGGTCCATTCAGTTTAGCTAATCCTTGCAGCGTTGTAAGGGAGCCGGTGCCTTACAACACTTCACACACCAAATAGTCCACAAGTGCAAGAATTTCTAATGCTAAGTCAGCAAGCAGCATTGGTTTTCTAACTTACTACTGGAACACTGATGATGTTGGGTGGGATATTTTTGCAACTTTATTCAAGTTGAAGTTGAATTAAGGCCGATAAACAGCATAAATAATTTTGTCCTCTTTTGCCTCTTCTACTGTAACTTTATTGATCATTATGAAAGAGAACATCGATAAACTGAAACTCTTCCTTGACACCATGGGCAGACTGAAAAGATTGACTTTCTTGACATTTGCTCCACCAGAACCATTGAAATGGTTTGATTTCTGAACTAAATGGTACCCAGCCGTACCTCAAGTAAAACATAACATTACCATAGTAGCCATCAGACTACTAAAAACAATGCAAACACTTTTGAAAATTACGAGTTGACAAACAGTTTTTCACTAATAAAATCAGTGAAACTGAAATGTCAGTGATGTTTTAGATACGTCGGCCGAGAAAGATATTTAAAAACTCTTTTAGCCCATAAGCAATGCAAATAGTGACAAAGAGTGAGACTTTTTCACTAAACTCTCAGTGCTGGGATATCTAGTAGGTTTGTATGTCAGTGTTGGCAAGGACCAAGTCAGTGCTCAAGGTTAACTCTTGACCACAACATTGCACCGTCGACAGGATTGTAATAGTGAGTGTTTCAAAAGGCAAGTCGTCTTCAGAGCTGGACGATGTGATGTGGTGACGACATGCGAGTTGTTTGAAGAATCCACTGCACAAATCAACAGGTTTGGTTTTCCAACAAGATGCCACCACGCCAAGTGAATTTTTGTATTGCTAAAAAAAAATAAGGATGCAGGTGAGATGTTAGACTTCATACACAGAGCTCCCTGTCACTCTGTACTTTGCCACCTTTGGTTCCAAAGTCTCCTCTGTTGGTGATTTGTCAAGGGCCAGAGGCAGATTACATCTGTGTACCTTGATCACAGTATTTATCTGCAGTTTAGACTGTTGGCTTGCCATAGCAAACTGGTTAACTCACATCTAACCATGTGTGTTAACCAGGCACGTTATGGCACATTTAAGTGCATAATTGTGCCAATCAGAGCAGCTAATTTGACTTCTTTAATAGGCTGTGTCATGCAAGATATCAGTCGATATCAGGACACCAGCAAGCAGAACAAAAATCAAAGCCTTCATTGTTTCTTTTTCTCAGCTGTGTCTTTTGATTATTTCCTGATTTCTCAGTTTTTTAATGCCTTCTATAAGAAGGTGGATGTCAGCTTATTATGTTGTAATTGCCCATTTATGTACGTTTAATCAGATGTTTCGGATCAAGATAGACTAAGTGTATCTCTTTCTCCTCACAGATCAGACAGCCACCAGAGGTGACTCCATGAGATGACGGTGCAGAGGAGGAGATCGATTAACATTTGAAGTTTCAATGCAGTCGCATGAGAGTAAAAGAGCCATTAACCTATACGGATTTGTTTGGCATCCTGCTACAGAGCCACAGAGATTAAATCATTAATGATAAAATGTCAATGTAAATCTAATGGAAGCATCTCCATTAGACTATGGTCTCCATTATGCAATGAAAACACAGAGGCTGCCAGACACAACAAGCTTCTTAATACTCTACGGAAATTTGTATTTCAAATATATTCTTTTCAGATCCTTTGAGTGCAAAATATGACTGTTACTATGAAATTTTTTAAAATATATTTTCTTGCTTTTTGTCCGAAAGAAAGCCAGAAGTGTGGCTTTACCTCCACTGTGGCTAAATAAGCAGAAAATAAGATTTCAGAAACAGTTTTGTCTGGAAGCACAATTACAAACTGCACCTTAATGTAGCTCAGAAATGTATGGATCAGGCTTCAGGTATTGATTCTAAACAACATTTTCAAATTGTTGGGGCTTTTTTTTTTAACAATTTTTTTTTTTTTTAGATTTTTGTTTTTCTTTTGCAAAGGAATATTCCCAAAGGTGTCCAAGAAACAGAGAGTTATCTGGAAATACTTCTATCTCTGAAATGCATGACAGGTTGCTTGGACTAGGTCACCTAAACGCGTGCAAAATATTTTGAACTGTGCCTACCAAATAAAAGAAGTTAAGAGTCACATACCTCAGCTTGCAGGGGTGAATACTCCCACAGAAACACAGCATCCCTCACCAGTGCATCACGGCATCATGCTCACTGTGGTTAATCTACTTTTTCACTATGGCAACAAATGAACACCCCTCCTCTCTCTCTCTCTCTCTCGCTATAACTCTCTCTGTCTGTCTCTATCTTTTCTGTCTCGCTTCCTCTCTGCTCCAATGAGGAGGCTTTGTCCGTCACAGGTCTCCCACCATCTCTCTGTTTGCTGTCTGTCTCTCTTTCTCTATCTCACATCACACCTACCTCCACGATACCATCTGGAGATGCATACTGGTACAGTAAAGCCTGGGGAGAGATCCAAAGAGAGATGGAGATGGGTCTACGGGATACATGTGGGGGGCAGGTTTAGGGCTTGGCTATGACGAGGCTTGGATTAATTTGTCTGCCAAATGCACTTGGGATTAGTGAACCATTAAAAGAGCATGACATATATGCATACACATACACAGCTGTACATTTTTAGACTGCACACACATGAAGGTTGGACGTAGTGGTAACCTTAATCTGATCTCTATTCGATGTGTTCTTACAATTATGGGCTCGTTTTAAAACAGGAAAGCCATCAGACTATCGATAGTTGAATAGAAATTGACAAGAACAAGATCAGAATATTAACTTTGGATTCAAGGAGGTTTCTATGGTACTTGAATGTAGACACTGACATAATCTCAATGGAGCTGAACTGAAAGTAAAAGGGCAGGAAGACACAGACATCTAAGCACAAATTTAAATGATTTGGAGTGACAGTGTCTATAACGTTCATCCAGTGAAAATTGTCCGGATTATTCTTGGAATTTAAGTAAATTGTATACCAGAACTTGGATCAGATGAAGAAAAGCAATATACAAACAAACTGAGTGACTGTTAAGGGATTTTGCTCAACAGAATCAGCCATAAATTTCCACACCTGATTAATCCGTGCAGGATTATAAGGGGGTAATGCTCATCTCCAGCAGTCATTGGATGAAAGCTTGGGCACACCCCGAACAGGTTTTCAAAAATAAACACAAAGACACACAAACAGGCATATATCACTGAGAACTAAGGACAATTTAGAGTGGTTAATGTCCTTTACCTGCATGTTCTCTCATTTCTGGTCCTCAGGGACCCCTGACCTGCACGTTTTAGGTGCAACAGCCTTCTGCAGCATTTGATGGCATGCCGAGGACGTCATGGTTTCTTTTGAATCAGGGTTTTCTGGAACAGACACATTTAAAACATGTCAGGCAGTGGTTCCTTGTTCATCAAGAACACATTTAAGTTTGATACCTAACTCTTTCTCATAATTAGAAATGATTTCTGGGTCTTCTTCGTGCTTTCAAACCCTGCTGGTCACACAAACTAATCATCACTCCTTTAACCGGTGAAGCCAACTTGCCCTTGTTAGAACACAGAGATGCAGGATTGCCTCTACCCCACTTGGCAAGGTCCATTCACAAAGCAAATGGAAACAGCAAAAAGACAACCTCAGAATTGTGAAAATAATGAGAACAAGGCTCTTGATGAGGTCAAACAATGACTGGATAATCCTTGAAAGCTTCCCTGGCACCCAAGAGCACCTCCACCAAATGTCTCGGGAGACACATAAATCTTCTCCAGACATAAGATTTATTGTTATCCATTTCTGTAATTCAAACTGTTTTATGTTGAAGAACTTGTGCTGCCTCTATCATCAGCGCCGTTGGGTTGTGAGCCGCTCCTTTCCTATCAAAACCAGTAACTGGTCAAGTGTTTCCTTTGTGAATCATTTAGCTTCACTCCTTCTGATCTGGATTTTTATTTTTTTTTAATGGTTGAATAACTATTCTTAAATGATTTAGTACCAAGTAATACGGACAACAAACTACTCGTTACGTTACCATCCATCCATTCATCCATTATAAAGCCGTTTGTCTATGTAGGATCACATTTAGAGCTGGTAGCCCAGAGGCAGGGTTTACCTTGAACAGGGTGCTAGGCTTTTCCTTTTTTATGTTTTTATAATTTTATCATTATAAGCCTGTTGTAAGGAAAAACACAGACTCCAAGCAGATACATCTTGCAGCTGCCACCATCATCCATTGATCCAAATTATGTCATGCATTAAGAGGTGACTGATGACCAACAGACTACAACAGGGTTAGTGATCACTTGAATGCACCATTTAAAAAGAAATTGACTGCCAGTAATGGCTTACAGCATCACTGTAAATCATAAATCACTGCATACCAGATGTGAGCTGCAGACTAAGCTGTTCCTAAAACACATTTGGACTTAAAATGTGAGCTTCTGGAGGCTCCGTCCTCTAATTTTAGGATGCAACTTAATCCCCCTGTATGTTTTTATGCCTTTTACCATAAAGTAATACTGGCCTTTAGGACCAGGGCTTCACAAAGCAAAAATAAAAAAAACCTCATATTTTCACTCATATTTTTCACTTGCATCTCAGTTCATGCAAACTTTAAAGAACTCTCTTACCACTGACACTGCAAATGACCTTAGGATCACTTTTCATGGTAAACATTTATTGGTTTTGTAAAGCAGAAAAATCAGCAATCATAAGCAGACATACGCACACACTCTCTCACACACACACACACAAACAAAATGGTAAGCAGAGGACCCAAAAAAGGGACTCTTGAGGCTTCAGTAGTACAAATTAGTTTCAATAATTTAATTACAATTGATCAAACTGAGACAATTCAATCTCGTGTAATAGAGTGTAGCATGTCAAATGATGTGGGGATTGGATTTAATGACAGAGCTGACGGAAATCATCCTATTATAACAGAATATGAGTGTAATCTGACACTGTTGGGCAGAGTTTGTGGGTCATGTGGGAGAGGAGAAAATAGCAACAGTTCCCCCTGGTTGGAGGAAAATGAGATTACAGTGACAGAATAAACGCTACAAGAGGTAACCCAACACCTGCAGTCCTTATGTTTGCATAATCATAATCAGTGTATACATCAGAGTGCACTCAGCAGACGTGTAACATCCATCGGATAAAATATTCTTATTCCCACACTCCTCCACAAATTGCAGAACAAGAGACTCCGTGTCATTCAGCAAATCAATTATTCAATGGCATTTCTGAATAACATTGGATGCCCACGGTTGCCATAGACACGCAGCTGATCTACAGGTTTGACACTTTTCTGTGATATTTTCCCTCTAAGTGGGACAAATAGAGAATTAAAAACATCAGCTTAACGCCAGCGGAGAAATGAGGACGTCAATTATAAAAGACTCACTCTAATTTAAACGCTTCCTGCCTCACAGACCACATGAAGATTGGGTTTTAATGATGCCCATTTGTTTCATGGTAACTAGACAGGTTTGTGATATTGTGATAAAGACTATCACATTGATTTCCTGTTTCCTTTCCAGTGGGATAAGATTGAGGTAGAAATCAAACAAACACATCCCCTGTTACATTTTTTACAAGAATCTGATTGCCTTCTCACACATCACAGCTCAAAATAAGATAACTTATGGGAATTAATTTATTATAAAATCACTGACAGGTTTTTCCTCGCAGGCTACACATGCAGAATATCACGTGGACTGTTATTACTAGTGGTATTTTTGGCAACTTTTAAAGAGTTTAAAAGAGCTCGTCCTCAAAATCACTGCAGTGCTGCTGTGAAGTCTGGGTGCATCCAAACAAAAAGCAGCCCTGGTGTTAACTGTCAGCACCGGCTGACAAGCTGTCACAGTGTCTCTGACTACCTGAACGCTCCGATAACACGCTCAGCACATAGACTGGGGACGCTGCAGCTGTGCATTAATTCTCCCCAGCAGGAAGAAAGCGATAACCTGGGGAAAAAGTAATTTTTTTTTGTTGGTTTTTTTTGGGGGGGGGTCGGCTATTGCTTTATTTCTTATCGAGAAATATGTGGTGTGTGGAGTTAATTAGAAATTTTGTTTCTTAAAAGATTAAAATCACCACCAGACGTTTTTCTAAATACAAATGAGGCACATAAACGTCAGCAGGTCATCACCCTTAAACTCTTTTAAGACTGTATGGACACAAGCACTTTAACCTGCGTCAGTCCATTCAGTGGTCGAAGTGCTTAATGTCGCCATGCATTTAATAAAAATAAACCAACACATACATGAAAGGTGGATGAAAGAGCAACGTATGCCTCACTATTGACTGTGGAATGGGTTTTATGTAAACAGTAAGGAACAAGTTCAGTACTTTAAATATAAAAGAGATGATATCATGTAATATAATGCAACAACATAATGTTAATATAATGTTCCAGATAATGTAATAAGAAAAATCTAGAAGGACCTTGTTTACATGTCTGGATACACAACTACTTACCGATCTAAAAAAGATAATCTCAAAATAGAAACTATTTAGGTCCTTTAAGATTCTAGCATCCTGGTTATGAAAATAACTATTAACTGAGCAATGTTGTCAGGAGAATGAAAGGAAAAAGGCAGAAATTATTATTATTATTTTTATTTTTTCCCCCCCAATTAGCAAAAGTAACAAAACAATGAATCCAACAGTAAAAACTGGAATATTCATATAGGTACAGTAGGGGTGGGGACATTTGTAAAATTGAGATTTTTGGACTTTACATCATGTTATGATGTTATTTCCTTGTCAAAAACATACCTGTAGTGCTGCTTTTACTTTTTTTTTATATATATACATGTTTGAGAAATCCTTGAATCTTCCACAGCAGCCATTCAGCCTAAACACTTCTCACGGTTTCAACAAGAGCAGGAGCTTCTTAAAGGGATAGATGCCAATTTCAAGGCATTAAATAGCAAAACAAAATATATATATAAGTTATTTCTCCATATGCAGCATTTTCATAACTGAAGATAACATTTGATTTTTGTGCTATCATATGGGTGCAAATAATTCGCGCAGGATTCCCTCCATACAAACAGCTCACACTGCCCTCTTGTGTCTGGTTGAAGAATGGGAATGTTGAAATATTAACTTCACTGGCTTCATCTGGAACATTCAGGAGTCGCTGCTCTGAACTGCAGCAAAACTCCGCGGGCTTTATATAAGGTGAAATTCCTTGCGAGTTCAAAGAAATACACGGCGCATCTGTACTCGGCTCGCTCATAGGAACCCCGAGGGCGGGTGTTCATCCTGTGACGGTCATTCCTGCGCGCTCCACTGCGTTCCTGCAGCCAGTTAAGCTGCATCCCGTGCCTGACCGCAGCAGCATGTGAGCGACTTGTGATCCCGGAGTTTGCGCAGATAATTCAGGGGTCTGTGGTGGGCTGCGGGACCTGAGGAGTTGGAGCATGTGGAGAGGAAATATCTCAGACTCTCTCCTCCTGGAAGTTTCTACCCATGGTGTGTTGATTCGTCACGTACCCTATGGTGGAGGAGATGCGGAGAGGATCTCTGAGTTTCTCATTACACAACTTACTCTCTTGTCTTATGTAACCTGGAAAATTGACCTGATATTTTAATACTTATGTTGAAAGTGTAAATTTTACCTAACAAAATATGTTTTTTCCTCTGTTTGTCAAAATTTGTTGATTAAAGTTGGACACAGTTGCAGAAGCAGCTGAAGCAGGAATTGATTATGAATGTTTTAAAGAAAATATTAACAAAACTTACAAATGTCACAGGGAGCCAGAGTCAAACAAAAACAGGGACCTTATATATATATATATATATATATAACATATATGTATGAAAATAACAAAAAGGTTGTGAATAACATTAGTGGCTGCATTTACTGAATCAGGAAATGTTTACTTCACTTAAGTGCCACCGCATTTATTTATGTATTAAACTCAATGTTAAACACAGTAAGTTTAATGTGTCCTTGTCTTTCCAGTGCATTTTCTGTTCCACAGTCAAAGCTTGTGCTTTTATTTCCCTCACTGCAAAATACCAATGGCATTAATATTCTGTAACGTGTCTGTCTGAATTGCTGTTGTCATTTTCAATAAGACCATTTGTCACAGTGCAGAGGAATATCAAGCCTCGGTATCTGTTTGCTTCATTTATTTGGCAAGAAATGCTATTTCATCGAATCACTGCAGAAGATGAAGCATCCAGTTGTACTTAAACAGATTTGATTTGGAAAGGGATTGTTGGTGATAGGCTAACTTGAATGACACTAAAATTCAGCCTTGCATTTTTATGTTGTTGCTTTCTTTGCCTTTGATGAAGATGAATGAAAACTGAGCATTTTTTTCTGAGGAGTCTGGGAGAGAAAGCATGAGATGAAGAAGACATTTTGACTGTTTCATCTACAAATTTCAGAACAAACAATCCACGAAGCCTGCAATCAAAACTGTTTTAAAAAACCAAAATGTTAATATTTGGATCAAAGGGGAAATTATGTTTTCCCTTTGCAAATATTCAATTGCGTCAATTCTTGGAAACGTAGCATAACTATTTTCGAGTCAGCACGTGTTCTAATTCTGATTAGTGTAAAACATCAATTTTCCACTTTCATATCTTCACTCAGTTTTTTCTCTGACTTTCAGAGGAAGACATTGATTTTGTCATGCGTACATTTCTGCCTCAGAGTGTTGCAGTTTGGAGGGTGGCTGATGGGGTGGGGCCTGCTATTGTGCATGCACAACCACAAAACCTCCCTCTTCTGCCTGAGGTAGGAAAGGGTGAGGTCAGCTGGTCTTGAGACAAAGTGAAAAAAGGAATCAAGAGTATTATCCTGAGCATGTGATGCTCGTATTAATCTGTGTGTGAGTGAATGCAGGGAATTGCACACTTTTTTTCTGAGGACGGCCCCCAAAACGGCTGATTGAGTAGTCAGAGGCCGGGGGAGAGCTGCCTGGGTGTGTGGAAGAGAAAGTTGACGGAGGTTTAGAAGCTGCTTAGATGGTAGGTTACCAGATCCAAATTTAATATAACGATTCTAAAATATTCTGCATTTGCACAATTGATTGTTACTGCTGAGATATTCTATTTTAATTGCAATATCTAGAAGTGACTTCTTGCCACTCAATTTTCTGAACAGGTTCTGTTTCTGTGAAACATCACCACGGTGTTTGGAGTTTGGAGTAACTTTTCAACATGAAGAACCTGTTTGGGTCTGTTGTCCTTTTTCACCTGATGGGGGTTTGTTCGTCACAGTTCCCTCGCCCCTGTGCCAACGCCGAGGGGCTTCGAACTAAAGAATGCTGTCCAGTTTGGGAAGGAGACGGCTCGGCTTGCGGAGCTCTGTCAGGCCGTGGGTTCTGCACCGAGGTGCTGGTCTCGGATGAGCCCAACGGGCCACAGTACCCGCACAGAGGGATTGACGACAGAGAGCGCTGGCCTTTGGCTTTCTTCAACCGTACGTGTCGCTGTGCTGGAAACTACGGAGGGTTTAACTGTGGAGAATGCAGGTTTGGGTACTGGGGTGGGAACTGTGCTCAGTACAGGGAATCAGTGCGCAGGAACATCATGACTATGTCAACTGCAGAGCAGCAGAAATTCATCTCTTACCTCAACCTGGCTAAAAACACCATCAGCCCTGACTATGTCATCTCCACAGCAACAAGAGCAGAGATGGGAGAAAATGGCGAGAACCCCATGTTCTCTGACATCAACACCTACGATCTGTTTGTCTGGATACACTATTATGTCTCCAGAGACGCCTTCCTGGGAGGACCGGGGAACGTCTGGAGAGACATTGACTTTGCCCATGAATCTGCAGGGTTTCTGCCCTGGCACAGAGTCTTCCTGCTCCACTGGGAGAACGAGATAAGGAAAATTACAGGGGATTTTAACTTCACCATCCCATACTGGGACTGGAGAAATGCCCAGTCCTGTGAAGTGTGCACCGACGCCCTCATGGGCGGACGCAACTCCCTCAATCCCAACCTCATCAGCCCTGCTTCCGTCTTCTCCTCATGGAAGGTAGGAAAAGCTGTCAATCTCTGGCTCCATTTCTATTGAAACAATCACAGATTTAAAGTCTTTTTCATTTTTTATGTCACAGACTTTTTGTTTTTGTTTTTAAGAACTACAGATTTTCTTAAAATGATACAGTTTATTGAGTTTTATGCTCAATTACTCAGCCTAGGACTGCTGAATTCAAAACATTTGATGCTGCAGCTGACATTGGATCGAAGCCTTATTCGTGTCTTGTCTTGAAGAATTTTGCTTTCTGCTTGCTTTGCTATTAATAAAACCATAAACACTTTGCTGCTTAGGGGAAACCTGCTACTCTTAACCTGACAACTCCGATTTTGGATTTAAAAACTCTTCATTGACATTGTTTTAAGAAGCATTTGTGTTTGTGTATTTTGTGGTGGAGGTAATCTGCTCGCAGCCCGAGGAGTACAACAACCGAGAAGTCCTGTGCAATGCCACTGGAGAGGGTCCACTGTTGCGTAATCCTGGCAACCACGATAGAAACCGCGTGCCGAGGCTTCCTACAACAGCCGATGTGGACTTTGCTGTAGGCCTTCCTGAGTACGAGACGGGAAACATGGACCGTTTTGCCAACATGAGCTTTAGAAACGTCCTGGAGGGTAAACATACAAAAAAAAATGTTACTTGTACTCCTGTGAGTTGAACACCTACTCTAAACGCCTGCTGCATTACTTATTGTGAAAAGGTAGAGCCACGTTTCGAAGATTCAACCACAACCTATTCATCTTCATGCAGCGAAAGAGCTACGTCCGATTTCATGTAAAACAAACCATTAGACATGGATGCACAGCTTAAAACAAAAATGTTAAGAAATACAGTTTGTGTAATATGAAGCAGATGGTTAAAATACATATTTAACTGAAAAGCTTCTTTTTATTGTCTTGTTGCACTGTGGTCAAGTTTAAATACTATAGCAATTCAAATGACATCTGGCTTTGAAAGAGTGCGACCATCGAGCATCAATTTGATTTTGACATTATAATTTACATGTTCCAAATTCCCTTAGATGTTGTGTTTATGTTTATATCTTGATCTTCACTGCATTTTATTTTTGTTCCTGTGTGTTTCTTGCTTTAAATGATGTTATTGTGGGGAAAACAAGAGAGAACAGGAAACAAAACTAATGCGTTTCCACCCACCTCAAAAATAAAAGCAATAATTTAGGTGAAACTAAGTACCTGAACATTATCAAAAATAGCAAAAGCGCTAAGCTAAAAATGACCCTATTAATGAATGTGTGCCCAGTCCAGCATTGCAACTCAGACATCCCACTCTGCATTTAGCTTAACTGTTTGCTTTAGAGGAGAATAAGCCTCTATGTCACTATAATGTGTGTCTTTGCATACCTTTTTCATGCAAAACCAATTAATCTCCTTTCCTAAAATGTATAAATATAATTAAAATTCTCCTCATTTGTTTTCTCATCTTTCTTTCTGTGCAGTCAATGTGATCCATTCTGTTCTATCTTGCCTACACTGCTTGGTATTTTCAGTATTTTCTCATTATTTACCTTTGCTATATTTGGCTCTGTGTTCCACCTGCGTTGTCTCCTGCAGGATTTGCCAGCCCAGAGACTGGCCAAGCAGTACCAGGCCAGAGCACCATGCACAACTCCCTGCATGTCTTTATGAACGGCTCCATGTCCAATGTCCAGGGTTCAGCCAATGACCCCATATTCCTGTTGCACCACGCTTTCATCGACAGGTAATCCATGGTGTTTGCATACAAACTGCAATGTAAAATTGTTCACAATAACCTAATTAAACAATCCACCACATTTTCTTTATTTAGTGTCTTACTTTTCATCCTTCACAGCATCTTTGAGCGCTGGCTCAGGACCCACCAGCCTCTCAGGAGCAGCTACCCTCGAGCAAATGCCCCTATTGGACACAACGACGGATACTATATGATACCTTTCATTCCACTCTACAGAAACGGAGACTACTTCCTGTCCAACAAGGTGCTAGGATATGAGTATGCTTATCTATTAGATCCAGGTCAGTGCATAATTTCAAACATGCCCAGTAAATGTGTTTTCCTGTAGCTATTTGTCCTCTGGTTGCATCTTGTCCTCTTTACATCTCCACAGGCCAGAGGTTTGTGCAAGAGTTTGTGACCCCCTACCTGCAGCAGGCCAAAGAAATCTGGCAGTGGCTGCTTGGGGCCGGGATCCTGGGGGCTTTGATGGCTTCGATTTTTGCCATTCTAATCGTCTTCGCAAGAAGGAGGTGGAAGAGGAGCCAGAGAAAGAAGAGGGCATCGAGTTACGGAGAGAGGCAGCCACTGCTACAGAGCAGCTCAGAGGAAGGATCATCGTCGTATCAAACCACTCTTTAACAAACACAGACAGCGCAGAAACAGCTGCATGTGAATGTTCAAACTATGTTCAGGATACTTCCATTTCTAAAAGGCCAATGGGATGCAAAGCAAAGCAAATAATTACAATGAATCAGGCAATAGATGCAGTTACAGATCAACCAGTGAAGCCTCACCAAGAACAAAACATGTTTTTCACGTCACCTGAAGTATGTGAGCACTATTTGATTTCCAGAACTATTATTTATCTTACATTTATTTATCTACACTTTAAGAGTGATTCTAATTACATGGAACATGTCGGGTGTTAAGCCTTAAGTTCACCAAATTAGGCAGTTTAAATACTGTAAATTTCCACTGCTGTTAAACTCGTGAACTTGAAGCGTCTCAGAGAAACTCAGAGTTACTCCTGGTCAAAATGATTTCCTTCCAGAGACAGTGAGTCTGTGAAAGTCGACAGAGACTCACTGTTGCCTTGCAGTGATGAGAGCATTCATAAGATGCGCTCGTCTCATGAATAAATATTAAACCATGTTTGGTGAGTTCACAATGGTGCTTAAATAATCCAGTGTAATTCTGCAAAAGCAAATAAAGTGTTGCATTAATACTCAATTGTGTGAGTCTGAATGACTGGCAGTAACATTAGACTCAATCGTTCTAATTTTATGTGTTGAAAATGCAGCAAAGTTGATTTAAAAAGTTTTTCCAGACACGATTGCTTATTTGAAATAGTAAAAAAAGGTCTGATTTTCACTTATTTAAAAGTAGGAATCCGACTGTAATGTCATTAAGTACTGTTATATTCTTTACTGGTAGCAGAATTATCTGCCTTATGAGTTTTTAAAGTTTCTTTCAACTGATGTCAACTGACACGTGTGTTTCATAATCAATTCATTTTAATTTGGTTTTGCATGTAAGATGACAGATTCACAGTCATCAGCAGGTGTTATTGCAAACTGTGGTCTCAGGTTACATAACAATAGATAATACATTTATTAAAACTACAATAAATAAAAAAAAAATCTCTTATTCCATACTTTGCATTATTCTTGAAAATAAAACTTATATCGCTGTGGAAATTAATTTGATATTTTACATATATTTCATGAATTGCAAATGTTTTGAGAGACTAAGAGAAATTCTCATTACAAAAGAAATGTACTTTTTAGCTGCAGCTAAAACCAGAACTCCAACAGGGCGTTGTGTCACAGGCCGAGAGAAACGCCAGATTAAAAGTGAACAATCTTAGAATGAGGCTTTTGCTTCATATTGAACCAATCACATGCTGAAGCTGAGGCACACATGAAGTGTTTAGCTGGAGGTCAGGCTGATCTTTATCCTGGGAGTGTTTTAGACGTTTCCTTAATGCCAAATGACTCCTGACAAGAACAGATTCCAAAGGTATTGAGAAATGTAGTTCAGATTAAAAGCTTAAAGGTTGAATGAAAATCCATTCATTCTCTCCAACCAGTCAAGATGTTCCATCAACTGAATGACTCCTTGTTGAATTCAAACGTTGTCCCGCGTGATCGGGCTGAGTTGCAGAGCCTGTGCAGAGTCCTGGAGATGCCTTTTGGTCCACAACAGAAAACCCCAACTCGCTTGCTGAAGCCAGAGAAAAAGGCTTGAAGGTTGAATTATGTTACTTTCTAGGACAACAAATCAACTCTGCTGCTAAAGTTGCTTCTATACTCACTGCCTGTTGCTTTTTCCAATCTCATCAAGAAGGTGCTTCCACCTGGGTCGACCAACCAGGATCCTCGAAGAAAGTGGACGAAATCGCTCCTCAGAAATGCTCTGAAAAAACCCCCCCAAAAAACGTAAAGCAAGACAAATAGAGCAGATTTTTCTTCTCAAGCGCTGAACAAATGTTCATATTACTGAAAGAAAGCTACATGTAGTTAAACTTACAGTTTAAAACAATCCATTTAGAAAACAAGGAACAAACATGTGGATCATAGTGCTCAGAACTTAATGATCTACATTTAAAACATTTATTTGATGGCCTAAAGCTAACACCCTCTACCTAACCTTAAACACAGTAAAACATTATGAAGGCACCAACATGCTTTTGATCATTGAGACTGAAACTGGTCAGTTTATGGGAGGATGAAATTCTTTGGTAAGAGACTGTGGCTCTTAGTTTGTAATCCACACATCCTAGATCTATATACTTCACCCCAACTGGTCTAACTCATTGTTATTTTCCTGTGACCACCTGATTGTCTCGACAAATGTTTTATTGGCGTACCATTCTTTTAAAGATATTTTAAAGATATCACAGAAGGGTGTCCAATTTGCAGCCCCAACAATTTTGTGCAGCACCAAATTGCAGTTCAAAAACTGTAATATGATTGGTTTTGTTGTTTTTGACACTTCCTATTATTCTTTTCTACTTTGGACAAAATACAGCATGTATAATTGGTTTGGCACCACTGTGTTAAAAACCTTACAACTGTTAACCAAAGATCACAGCACCCTCTTGTGGTCACTAACAAAAAGTGTTACATTTATATTTTTGTTTGGTGAACAAACACAAATATTTTCAGTCTTAAAAAGCACAAAGACCTGGACCATTTTTTGAGAAATTATTCTTCAAAGTTTCTTTTTGAAGTTAAGCTCTAAAAAGACCAATCTGTCAAAATGATGGCTTCTATTACACTAACGAATTGACCCTAACCTTTGCCAAAGTATGTCTTAGTCTTTGTATCTGTGGCCAATTAGAGGAGCTGAAATCCACCGCTGTGCAACTCAGCTTGAATTCATTTGCACAAGATAAAGCTTTGGGCCACATGTCTTTGTCCTCAGCACTGCAGTGCCTTTTTTCTTCACTTTGCAACCCGACCCCGAGAAGAGTCACATACACCCCCTGTTACAGGTCAAGAACTCTGTGTCAACACTGTGTAATGCTGCAAACAAAAGTATTATCTGATTGGGCATCTCTTAGAAAAAATTTTAATAAAATATACATAAAGTTACACATATAATCCAGGAATAATGCTTTTGTTGAAAATAATTCAGTAAAACTAAACAGTACTTAACATTTCATTTATTAACTATTTGTATCTGCTGAGTACTGTTAGGGTCTCTTAAATTCACTCGACCACTGAAACAGGCCATTGTGGGGAAAAAGAAAAACAAAGATTGAAGTCTTCCGGGAATCGAACCCTGGTCCCATACAGGGTGTAATGCACGGTTTGGCCACCAGCGGGAATTCGGGGGCGCTGTTTCTCTAAATTAAACTCAGTTTGAGTGAAAAAAGTTCGGAGTTTTGCTGCAACGTGTTTCTCTGTGCGCCACTGCCCTCTGGTGGGCAATTTCAAAAATGCACATTTTAATAACAAAACTAAATAAAAGTGTCCAACAAAAAAACTCTTAAATGACGTCATTATCTTAAAAGTAAAGTGTGCAGGAGTGTGTCATGCTTACCTGAAGGTTGTCCACCTGACTGACATACAGTTTCAGATTAAAGTAGTCCGGTCTGTTCTCCTCCCAAAGCTGGTTGACAAACAAACACCGACAATGCTGAATAAAACAAAACACTCACAAGTACATTTCCATTATTACATGCCACGTGAGAAATATCAGAGTCAGTGCTTTAATATTGTTGTATTAATTGTGGTTTTATTGTGACAAGATCTTGAGATTCACACGCACCACAATATTTTATTGTTATTAATCATATGAATCCAGACTTGGTCCTGACCTTTTGATGAAGGGCACATAGCAGCTCTGCAAACCAGTAGAATGACTGAAGCTCTCTGCAGACCCACACAAAGTACAGCCTCTGTAACCTGAAGCCCCTCCAGCCATCACTGGGAGGATCACCAGAGCAAGAAAGATGGACACATTAACAACTTGTGAACATTTGATGTTTGCAACAGGTTTTTTGTTTTTTCCAACAACTCACAGCAGAGCATGCAGTACACACGCAAATGGCGTGACACCAATTCCACCAGCAACACAAAGGCTGACATCGTAGTTGAAGACCTCCTCAGATGGACTTCCAAAAGGACCGTCAATGTAAAGCCTAATCATAAACACGGACATACAAACAAAGTCAGCAACGAATATTCACTAATATATGGCAAAGGAAATGTTTTAACATCTTTTTATTTACATTCTAAGAAGCTACACTTTTTCATAATCTTTGAAAGGTGCCATTATTGAAGAATCTTTAAAGTGTTTCTTAAAGTGTTTCACTTGTACCTCATAGTGACAGTGTGTTGTGTCTTGTGCGCTTAAAAAGAGAACTGCAGCAACTACTCAATGTAATCAACATCGATTGCTCTTATTTATAGAAATACATAATTCAGAGAGGGCAGGCCAGCAAATTGCCTACACCTTAAATCAAACCAAAGACAAGGACTATAACCTCTGCACATCTTGCACATACTATCCCAAAGTAACCAACGAACACCACTAGATGCATGTGTGATTAAATCGTTAGTACAATCAAGTCATTGTGTGCCACTATGTGTCTCTATTTGGCTGTCAATTTGCTGTTTATACCAATAAATGTCATGACTGAGGAACAAATAATGAATCATTCCATGCTGACATAAATTATATTTCAAAACAAAACTTAACATTTTTGCTGATTTTTTGTCTTATGTGATCAACTACAGCAACAGGATAGGTTGCACTTTTTGTTGCTCTTCTAACTAGTTAACATGTTGGCGTACGTAAAGAATATGCCAATACGCTTCCTAATTATTAGGAAAATTATTTTTATAATGTATCACGTACAAGCCCCTCCCACCGCACACACACACACACACACACACACACACACACACACACACACACACACACACACACACACACACACACACACACACAATTCTACTGTATATACATTTCAAAACACAAACTAATACACTTATTTTTTGATCATTAGTGCAGTGAAATACAGAAACATTAAAGTTAATGAGTTAATCTCTTCATTCAGCTCTTCCACTTTCAGGACAATCCCAGTCGGGATTGCGTATCATTTAGTTGAAAATATTATTCCAATGAGATCATGTAAAAAGGATATTAGGGGAATTAAAAAGCATGCTATTATCTTTGTTATTTTCTTAACACTTCTTATAGATTTTTCCCCACTTCTATATACTTGCTGTAACATTAAATGGCCTTTTGGGACTTGAATAAACCTGGATCTGAATCTAAAAAAAAAACAAAAAAACTACAAGAAATATTGGTACAAATATTTACCCAACATATATTTTTTTTCCACATTTTACAAGCACAATGTATTTTATTTAGGTTTCATTCAGATACTACATAACAAACCAACCCAAGGCAGCAGAAACATGGCTTGCAATTTCTTTTAAATATAAAGAAATAGCTCCCACTATGTTTAATACTGGGAGAAGATTTAGGAGTTTGTATGCTGTTGCTAAGCTTTGATTGGGTATCACTGTGACCCCAAGTCCCATTTCTTTCCTCTGAGTTTTCATCTGACTCTTTAACTAGACCCCAACAAACAGTAGGACGACCGGCCAACCACATTTCATTCTCACAGCCACTGACACTCAAAGAAACCTACTTGGGGTACGTCCTCTGTTGGACCATGGGAAGAATCTCCAAGTCCATCCTTGACTGGGGCAGTAGCTGCTGAGTGAAGCGCTCTGAGGAGGTGAAAGGAGAGAATGTGTTTTCAACACATCCCGATTTATTGCTCTCCACTTTCTTTACAGCACATCGTCATGGCACATTGAGGGGCCAACACAAACAAAGCAGCTTCACTTCCTATCTTCTGGAAGGATGTAGGCTCGGCTGTGAATAGCAGCAAGTGACCCTTTTTGAAATTTCAACTCAAGAATAAAATACGAATCCCTGTAACATTTAATTGTAAGGGTTTGTGACTCTGCCCCTAATCTAGTTTTCTAGCAGGACAACAAAACCTACTAGAAAACTAAGGTTCCAACATGTGCATGCACATAAAAGGCCATTTCTCAGAAATGCATCTTCCCTAGAGAAAAGTGGGAATCAGTGGGGGTAACATAAACTAAGCTCCATCCTGTCTGCGTGTGTGTGTGTGTGTGTCTGCGTGTGTGTTACTGTCAGATAGTACCAGTCCAGTCTCCCACGACTCGCAGATGGATGCCGAAAGTTTCCTTGTTCACTGAGGGACACTGTAAGGAGTTAAAGAGGAAGTTACAGTGACAATCACACACTGTCAGACACTGTGAAGTACAAGGCTGCACAGACAAAATAATATGCAGCTGCCATGTGAGATTTAAATCTGCACACAGTCCACAAAAAGGTATGCAGTGCAGAGCAGCAACTCTTTTCATTAAATTTAACAATTCACATGAGCGCGCACTCGCAGCCCTATTGTTGGCAGACAGCATTACCAGCCTCAGGGGTCTGTCTGCTCTCTGTCAGAGGGAGTCTCTAACCTCCTGCTCAAACACCCTGCCGCACCAATGCAGGTATTCATATTCACCGAGCCTTTCCACGTTTTGCTATCTTATAACACCTACAAAACCCACTATGTGTTTTAGTGGGATTTTATGTGCTATGTTACAATCATCACATCTAAACATCAAAATCATTCCAGCTCAGCCGGTTTCAATCTTTGTCACCAATTCTTAATTTGATTTAGATCTAAACTTTGATTCAAACACATAAAACTTTGATCTAAACTATTTCTTTGCAGCTCTTCCTGTGTTGTTTCTTACTGAGAGGTGAACTCTGGACCTCTCGACCACCTTGACTGGCTCTGCTCTGCAGGTTTGCAGCTGTACTATACTACTTTGATCATGGGATGGTGGCTTGAAGACTATTCCATCTGGTCTATTTGCTCCATTTGATTAAAATCTCATACATGCAGGTTTATGGTTATAAAGTGACACAGTGTGAAAAGGTGAAAAGAATCCTTTTGCTAAGCACTTTGAGTGTAAACACAGAAACCATCAGTCTCCCAGTGTGTTTGTATCAGTGTGTGCGTATGCAGAAAGCTATGTCTCTATCCTGAACTTATGCTATGGTTTTCTTGCAATGCAGAGCAAATCTTAAATATCAACAAGCAGAGTGAAACATAATATTCCTGAGCAACCCTGCACCCAATCGAGAGTCACAGCTCGATGAGGTGGGCGGGACTATGGCTGAGACCAAAATGCCTGTTCTTTGTGAAGAAACGGAAAGATTAGGTACTTGTGAAAACAAGATCTATGCAGACATGTCTGTGGGCTGCTGTCACGAGTGAGGAATGCATCAGGGTTAGTTGGTCTTACCTTTGTCAGTGTGAAGGGGTGGTTCTCAAAGGAAGATACACTTGGACAGTTAAGAACAATGTACTGGAAAAAAGATGAGGATAAAGATATAACAAAGAGGGAGCTGGTGAAATGTAAGACCAAGGGTTAGGGATGCAGAGATAATACATAAGATACGTCACAGTAACAATTAAGACAAAAGATTGAATGAATCAAATGGAAATATATAAATATAAGCAAACATCTAGCCTCACCTGTCCTGGTCGAGCTTTGAAGTCCTTCTTCAGCATGCGCAACTCTATCACATCACAAGGATGCCTGATTACGGTCACTATAGTAACAGGCGCGCTACTTCGGATGCAGCGGTATAAACGTTCAACGCAGTAGAGACAGAGGGGACCAGACACCCAGAGCCAAGTCTATACACAAAAACACACACATATAATGACCCTTTACTGCAGGCAAGTGCAACATTATTAAGCAATGAAACTAAACTTGTGGTTAACATTTTCTTTCTCATTTTAATAACCATGTTTTAGAAACAATCATATAAATTTAGATTTTCTTCTACCTCGCTGTCTGCAACATACTTATTATGGTACATAAGCCCAATAACAGATGGGGGATGAATATTTTGAATTCCCTTAAACTTGATTCTCTAGAGTAGCGAGCAGCGATAAATATCTTCCCTGCAGCCTACACTCTCGATTTTAGCTCACCACTAAAAGTTGAGCCGGACAGTGTTATTCTCAGAAACTTATAAAAACTTAAAAAAGTGGATCCCAGTTGTTTTGGTCAAAAAATGCCAAGTGAGAAAAGTTTTGAGATTATCCACAAAATTCAAATTAAACTTCAAAATGTTGCTAATAGTATGTTTTCACCCATAAATGACTAAATGGCAGGCATAGCATATCGATAAGTAACCTTCATCCTGACTATGTTTGCATCATATTTAATGAACCTCAACAATTTGTTTCCTTTATTTCCGTCCCTGTTGTTTTAAGTAGTTTCTCCTTGTTACAGGTAGACATTATAGTTTCAAACAAGGTGGATGTGGTCATGAAATAACTAAGTACCATACAAAGTGTTTCTCTGTTGAGTTACCTAACATAGTAATTGCTCACAGCTTAGGTAAAGCCAGGGGAGTACATTCAACTTTACAGGGGATTTTATGGTACCAGTACGTCGCCTAGCAACCACAGGCAAACACATAATCACCCACACAAACAGGCGTTGATGCACAGAGCTCCTCCCTGCCCCCCTCGCGCCTCTAATAAATGGGACCAGCACCCTCCAACTCTCAGAACGCGTGCAGAGCTCTCAGGTATTTACACTCAGACACGCACAGACCTGGGGGTAATGAGGTTCAAAATGAGCATCCTCTTTACATCTGCTATCATCATCTTCGAGCTGTTCCAGGTCATCGACATGTTGCTCTGTGCTGCTCTGATTGGGCCTGAGGCAACCGGGTGGGTGGGCCTCGATGTTGGTCTGATACTTCAGTACGCCGCTGGTGTCAGGCAGAGAAGAGCACAGGTGATATTTGGTTCACTAAGACAAAAAAGACACTACATAACAGAGGGAAAAACCACAGACAGCGCCCTCCTAAAAGACTCATAGCTACAATTGTGAGAGACCAATAAAAAGTAGCACATAAATATGAAGCGGAGAAATAATATATATGTGCCTACGTATTCAGTCTCCTACTGTATAATTTGTAGAGCCATCTCAGTGAAAGTTGCGTGATGGGATATGTCTCTACTGGATGTTTGAACTTTAACTGGGCCATTCTAAAACTGGAATATGCTCTTTATCTAAATCAGTGGTTCACACATTTTAAGTGTTTCCCTGATACAACATAATCCCGCAGCTTGTCTGTTGAACAGCCGTGTCTTAGCAGGTTTACAGTTGTGCCATTTCACTGTACAAGTGATGATTTAAACCAATATTCAAAGGGATATAGTTTTATTTCTCCGTTAGATTTCTCCAAAATGTTACTTCTGACCTGTTTGCTGTGTCCCTTGATCTTTAAGATGTTGTTTGTTCTCTTTTGTTCTCTAACAATCCTCTAAAGGCCTTCACAGAACCACTAGATTTATAATGAGACTAAATGAAGCACAAGTTAACTTTTCTGCACTGTGACTGCGCAAGTTTTATTTATGACTATCTGAGTAAAGTGGGAGTGAATACAACTGTATACCATGTATTAATATTTATAGTAAATACTTTAGGTTTGTCTTGATAATATAGAATAATTTCAGAAGTGATGATGGTATGGATACTTTTGCAAGATTAAAAACAACAATTGATTCCTTGAATATGTTTAAAAATTATCAAAAGAATGAAGAAGACAAGGCACAAAATTCAAAAGGTACAGTCTGGATATTATGGAAATGTTAAATAACAGCCTGCAAAAATGACTTCAAATGAAAACTCCAGGTATTTTATTCAGAAAAAAATCATAATAATAACAGGATTCAAATAAAAAGAGACAAAAACTACAACAGGCCTGTAACAGGTTGAAGCTGTTAGAGGCCGTCTGAAAATATTTGTTGACATTTTTGTCTTTTAGAGCAGAACAAAAAAAAACTGTTCCAACATTGTGGAAAAAAATCTCAACTAATAAGAGAACAGAAACAGAAACTTTCATTCTTTCAGTGCTGCTTACCCGACCATGTGCATCATTAGGATGATGTAGAAGATGATGAAGAGGTTGTGTGTGTACCAGAAGATCTCATAGTTGGACATCCTGAAATAGCCAAAATAAAAGCAAAGTCACAACAAAAATCAACATTTTTACTTGAGCATTCTCTGATTTATTGGTGTCGTACTAAAAAAAATACAGATTTAACTAAACCTGTTCAGGAATCAAAGAGGCACCAATATCTCATTGTCAAGTTCTAACTCAAAATATTAACATTTTACATCAAATAAGTGACTCCTTCTATATATTTCTTGTTTTTACCAGGGTGTAAGACATGCACTGGTTGAATTTGACTATTACTGAAACCATTTACAAAGATTCAGATCAACTGTGATGCTTTCCACAAGGAAAAGAAGAGCTTTTTCAAATCAAACAGATGTCTGTAATTAAGTAAGAAGTTTTCCCAAGTGTGCTTTTTGTCAAAACTGTTTTGTCTCACAAAAGTAGATTATCCTGAAGTCTAAAGTCTAAAGCAAAAATTACGATGTCTGTGATGTTTGGGCTTCTCTTCAGTGTGCAGCAGTCATCAACCCAACACTCCAACCAGTTCGCCAGCCTCTTATCTACAGCCTTGCATAGTCTGGAAACGTCCCTTATTGTCTATGCACTTACTGAAATGAGCAGGAAGCTCCACAAACACACATTCACACTGTGTCCTCCTCACACAAACAGGATGACCCACAGTGACCTGAGTAATGACAGGGCAGTGGGGTCCATTAGCATGTCAGCATGTCCAGCAGACACAATTAAATTTGTTTACATGTTGAATTTTCAAAAACCTCGCACTCCTCTTCTTTTGGCACACAAGAATCATCTCTGATAATTACAGAAATTATGATTTAGCTTAGCATACCGAACGCAGTAGGAGGAGGATATGAGCATCAGAAGGAGGATGAGGACCAGCAGGACACCAGTGACGCCCGGGACTGAATAGAACCATCATGTTATACACAGGAGACAAAACAAACAACGTTAACATCCTGCCATCTGTAACAAGAATTGTCTTGTTTGCTTTGGCTAGCTTTGTATGCTAAAGCAAACAATTATCTGATCGCTAACATGAATCGAAATGTCATGGTAACAGTTTGATTCAGTTGCATTTAGGATATCCTGTTGATATTTCTACTGCAGACTTTCACATGAAGTCGCTCAACAACATTAAGCTTGTTATTCTTATTTGAACTCTAACGTTTTTAGCAAAAGCCTTAATTCTTCAATTTGAAATGAGCAAGTACAAAACTATTCATACCCCTTTAAACCTATTCATACCCCTTTAAACCTTACAGTTTCAGGTTTAAATGAACCTTTTAATTTTACAGACTCATTTATTTCAACCAGAAGTAACGTTGACATTGACCTTCGGTCGTAGTTTGGCAGTGGCAGCAAACGAACAAAATAATTCTGTCTGTTCTGGCAAAGCTAACAACTATTGAGCAAGTCAGAGTAAGAGGAATGCATAAGACATTTTATAGAAGAAATATTTTATTTCTTCTGGCAAGGATGTGGTTTGGATTGTCCTGCACATAAAGTGACCCAAGAACATAGTAAAGTCATGTAACAAAACTACATAAGAATAAAAGAGAAACACAGACAGTAGAAGAGAGGCAAAAGCACCTCGACGTTGGGTGGCAAACTTTAAAAGAAAGATCTGTTCTCCTTACTTGTTGTTAAAATGATCCACTTGGGGTCCTGGGAATAAAACAAAAAAGAAAGGAGTCTGTAGTCTTCATCATTCTGTTATCTACATTAATGCTTGTGCGAGCCACCTTGAATTACAACAGAGCAACATCAGCACTTTGAGGAGAAAACAGTCTGCAGACTTTACTCCAGAACTCTGTCAGAGTTCAATTTCTTTCTCTGTGTGCAAGTTACACGAGGTAGACTTCAAGTAAAACAATAAAAACAACATCAAATTGGTTTTGACAAACATGTAGTAAGTAAATTAGACTTAAATACAGGATGAAGCTTTAACTCACCAATTTAAATAGCAATTTACTTGGAAATATTCATCACCTAATTATACATTAAAAATAATATTTTTCATAATTATTATTATTTTTTCAGAAGATTTACCTTAAATAGGGTAAAAAGTTGTGTAGCAATATCTTGATTCTTTGATCACATATGTAAATGTCATGCTGAGGCACATCTGTTTTCAGATTTAATGCTGCAACACATGTAAGTGAAGATGCACTAAATCGCACAACTTGACTGGGAATTTTTAGGGGGTATTTTTTCCCCCCCTCTAATATTTCCAGTGCTCGAACGAGGGCCAAATCTGTCAAAGAAGGTTAAAAATCTACCCCAAAAATTGCAGCTAGAAGATTCTGTGTCTTCAGATCGCAGCAGCACTCCTGCACAAGAAGAACCTAATCTGTATCAGGAGCATAATCTACCTGATTGGGCACAATTTACTCACCTCACGAGGGAAACGCAGAAAAACGGCGCAAGTGGATAAAAAGGTTTGGAAAAGTTACGGTTCCAGAGAAAAAAATGTTCAGGAACCAGAAGTTCTTTTTTTTTTGTCATTCTGGAAAATATTGGCAGTAAAATCTTTAACTATCTCACATCACACTAAATTACAGAGATTTTTTTTTGTTGTTGTTTTCCTAAAGACTGAGTTGGACACAGATGTTATCTATTTTCAAATGATGACGTAGAAAAAACTCTGATGTGTTCTGGTATAAAAACACACATTACATTTTGATAAATGAATTTACTGTTAGGACTACATATGTAGAAGATAGAATTAAATATATTTAGATTTTACCTACAGCCCGTGAAAGAGAAATTGACATCACCCAGGAATTGATATCAACATGTAAAAAATAGTGTTTGCTAATTGCTTAACAAATGTCCTATTGCAGAACCTACACATTTAAGTAACTCTACCTCTCCTCTGTAGCGAGCCAAGTTGAGAGCTGGAAAGTCATCTGAGTACCTCGAACTGAAGTTGACCACATTTACCATGTGGGCCGACACGTGCACAACTGCAGATGAAGAGAAAGTATAAAAGATAAAACATATTTTAGTGATGGGACCAAGTTGCACATGTAGGATTTGTTTTTTCTCCTCTTCGAAACTCAATCAGAGGAAATGCTAGAGGTCCATTCAGCAAAAAGGCCGAGCAGCTTAAACACACACTTCTTCCTGACATCACAGGCTAAGTACGCAGCCATTGAACAGCTGATGGAATTAGAGACTGTAATCATGACACACAAGGGCCCTTTTCCTCTCCCCTATATCCTCTCCCACTCCCACTGCCTTCCACCCCCTCTTTCTGTCTGTTCTCACAGTTCGTCTCTCCTCCATCCTGCTGACTCTCTGTCCACAGTGTCATTTGTCAACTGAGAACACAGAGCTTATGTGAATGTGTGTGTTATTATAATAAGTGAAGTGGTGTATGGTTTTGATTGAGGGAAAAGCTTACAGATGATGTAACAGCAAAAAAAATAATAAAAAAAAAAGAAAAGAAAAAACAGATTCACTTTTTTGAAGCATCAATTGTTAGCTGGAGGTCAAAGGTCAATTATCCAGACGGAAACATTCAGTAAACGTCTTTTACTGACTTCTAAGTTGGGCTGCGTGATAACAGGAAACGTGTAATTGTGATCCTATTGCTGAATATTTCCACGATGACGTCAAATCTTGATTACCAGTATTTCTGTGGCTCTTTTCTTTCTTTACTTTCTTATCCTCACCACTCTTTGTGAGCTTCAGCATCAACCACCACTAAAAAACATATAGGACTCCAACCAACAGACTAATTATGTTATTTTGTTAACTTGATGTATTGCACAGCTCTGCTTCTCACTGTGGGATTAATACTTTTGGTAATTGAATAAATTGCTATGCATATCACTTTTAAATGTGATTAAAGTGAAATGCTCCTTTGCAGGTATGTTTATGACCTAAGAATAAGTCGTATCATTCAAAGACCCTCTACTGGTACTTTGCTTAAATTTGTACGCCTGAACCAAAAATTCCAACCATTTTCATTTGTCTTACGTTGAGAAATAAAAGTTACTGAATGCATCAGGAACACCATGCTCACCTGTCAGGCATATGTGTAAACACAGCTTGAAACGTAATAAATATCTTCGTACATCAGTCACAATCAACGGTGCAAAAACTGCACTGCTCAACAGAATGCAAGTAGCTGCTTCCCGTCATGTCAGCGAAAAGAAACGCAGCAATCATGGAACCGCATGATGATAGTGAGTAACAATTAAGAGTTTTGATCATCATTTTAAATGTTTTGGGTTTGAAAACATAATAATTTAGTTTATCATTGTCACCACATCACTAATCACCGTTTTCTTCCATGATGTTGACATTTGGAAGTTCAGTAATTACTAAAATTACTGAACTTAAAAAACTGCCAGTAATTTATGTTGGTATGTGATTGTTTTAACTGCAAAGCTGTTTTTATTATTATTAGTTCTATACCAATTATGTACATGCAGAGACTAATTTGTGACATCTACATAACGTGTTATGAGACAGATAATCTGTGAAAAGATTGAGATTCTGCACCTCCTCCAAGTGCTACTATTTCCATCTGAAGAAATGCACCACTCCCGATCACAAACAATCAATTAGAGCTATGAGTCAGGTCTTAGCGCTGTCAATCACCCTTGTGTACCAGCCGCTAAGTGTGCAACTGGTGCAGAAACAACTCAACATTACAGCAAAACCATTTATCCACTATCATGATAACTTGTCTGAGTATCCATGGCAACCTCTACTGTCGGAAAGAGTAGCAGAGAACAAGAGGGGGAGAGGTGGAGCAGCACGTGTATGAGAATGTTTGACAGGACTAAGACCCTCCTCTTGGCTCTGATTGGTTGTTAGCAACCAATCAGAGGAGCTATTTTTTTTTTTGTTTTCACAAACTGACTCATACTGCCATGACATAACAACAATTTTAACAAATATGTTCATATTTTATTGTAAAAGTTACATACTGCATCTTTAAGGAAGAGCATCTTTCTAAATTTAGTCAGGTTTACCAAATTTGCTGTACTTTTCACTACAAATCCAAAGAACTGTGTCAGCTTTGGGTTGAACCCTGTAAACCGCTCTCCTTCATAAATCAAGCTCCCCATGTTTACTTCCAGTTCGGTGACGGCGGGTCACTCCACCCAGCCGCTTGCCGAAATCGATTTAAGCTTGAGTAAGCATGAAGAATGTACAATCCACATGTAACTTTTCAACTTCATAATTCCAACATGAAGCCTATAAAGTGGTTGAACGGGTTTGAAAGATCTCCCTTCTTTACCAATCAGACTGCATCTGCAAAGGAAGGGCATATGCAAAACACTCTAGAGGCTGCATGTTGGAGCGTAAGGTCTGATTCTGATTAAAATATTTCTCACATGAATCACCCGCTTTCAGGGAAGTGTAATACATCATGAGGAAGGCGAGAATGAAGTTTGCTTACCTCGGAGCAATTATGTCTGTTTCACTATTAAAATGTTTTTTGACAAGTTTTTTAGTTCCTTATGCCAGGTTTATAATGTAAACAGCTATTATCCAATACCAGAGAAGAAATGTTGCCTTTATTAACTCAATTATCGTTGTTATAAATTATCTTACAATTATGAAGAGTTGCATCATATCCATTATATTTTGCAGAGGAAGAATTCTGCTTCCTTGATAATAAAGATCTTCCAAAATCAAATTGTCTTCAGTCAACAGATGTTTAAACAAAATCAAGACAGCAGAGAAAACCCTCCCAGCAGGCAGCTTTGAATACAGAATGCTGAAGTTAGTCACTGTTTATGCCTAAGATCTTGATAAATTAATGCCAGCCAGCTTCTCAAAAAAGAAAACCCTGCAGCAAAACATGGATGAGTCAGAGGGAGAAGTCTGAAAAACCTGCATCCTGGTAAATGCACAGCTGTCTGAGGCTCGCACAATGTCATAAGAGCAGAGAAAAAATACAAGCATGAGTTGATGAAACAGACGAAATAATCTCCCATATGGTTTTCCAGGAATGAAAACCACAATGGATCAATTTATCCACACTATACATATGCACAGAGCATAGCAGAGATGCATTAAGGAATGAAGGAAAGCTCACTGGGAAAGAGTGAGCTTTTTACCTGAGAAGAGGCAGACAGCGATGCCACATGCAACATGAAAGGTCTTGCTCTTGTCCAGCAGCCGGCGCGTTTTCCTGCTCGATACCTGCGTTATTGTGCAACACAAACAAAAATCACTGTGGAAAGGAGACAAGACTAGGCCCAGAACTAATGGTTACCAGGACATTTGATGTGCTTTAGAAACCAACTGCAATTTTAGTTTTGAATTTTGATCCCCTCGTGACTGGAATCATTCATCTCCTGCGTGAGTCTTACCACGTGCGTTCCGCGTATGAAGGTGAGCGCAGAGCGGCACATGGTGAGCAGCACCAAACTGCAGTTCAGGTTGAGCACAGAGGCAGATGCCCGACTGATGCAGACTCCGACCTCAGGGAGACACACACAAGCGATCACGGTCAGACAAACGGGGCTTATGTAATTAAAGGCAGCTGAGAGCCTGAGGCATGACTGCAACATAGGGGTTTACAGCAAACCACCTTTGTCTTTCACAATGTGGAGGTCTGAGCCCACTAATAATTAGGTTGTGAATCAGCTGAGACCATGTTGGTATGAATCAGTAACTCCAGGACTAAGACACAAGTAAGGAGGTTTGGTCCTAGTTTGTCTCATAAAGACAGAAATGACAGAAATTAGATTTTTTTGTTGTTGTTGTTCCACCACCAGATTATAAACACAAACTGAAATTTTACTGTGTGTTGTGTACCAACACAATGTAGTGATGCAAATATACATTGTTTTACTTTTTTTAGAAATAAAACTCAATGTGCATCTGTGTTAAGCTTCCCTGAGTCAATACTTAGCATCTTTTACAAAGATCAGTTTTGTTTGTCTATTTTTCTTTGCAAAAATAGCTTCTATGAAGATTTTGGCAAACAATGATACATATTCTGAATTATATGTTGCTCCAGCTGTACATTTAGGGTTGTTGTCCTACATACACACAAGCCTTTTTTCAAACTCTATCTCTGCAGCTCCTCCAGAGTTACCACCTCATTACTCAGACTGGTTTCTGAGTAACGCCCCCCTTTGGTCGGCCTGTCAGTTTAGGTGGAAGGACACGTCGTAGTTTATTTACAATTCTGCCATAAATTCTCCCATTTTTAGATGATATATTGAACAGTGCTCTGAGTGATGCTCCAGGATTGGCATTAACTGCCCTAAACATCCCAACAAACACACTGAAGGTGTTTGTCCTTCACAGAACAGCTGCATTGTAACGACATAAAACTACACACAAGAGAAGGTTGAGCTCTGAAGGAAACTGGTGAACTTGATTTTATTTTCAATACATCTGCCAATGCAAATGCACGCCAAGATATTGAACAAAGAAAAACATTTTTCTCCCAGCTTATAATTACACCCGACTTTGTGTTTGGGCATCACAAGAAAAATCCAAATAAAATACAAGCGGTAAACATAATTTTGCAGGGCCAAGCATAAAGATTATCTATGCTTTGGAGGTTAAATGAGGTGCAAAATCTCAGAACTCCAACACGTGACGCAGGGAAACACAGCTGGAGTGATGTGTGAGTAAGACGGATAATCTAACTGAATACGTCTCAGTCTGTAGCTCAATAATCAAATTAAAGTCAGAAACGCTGATCGCATTTCAGCATCTCAGAAACTCAGCACGTTTGTTAGGAGCTTTGTGCTCTGCAGGTGCTGCCACTTCTGGTTATCTCTGACTTTACTGAAGAGTGTGTGGAGAACAAGGCGAAGCTGTGAAGATGAAAGAAAACGAGAGAGCGAGACTGGAATCCATCCTGTGAAGATGTTCTGGTCTAAGACATCCAACAAAGTCAAGGAAGTTTGCTTAAAAAAAAAAAAAAAGAGCTCTAATCTGCAGTCTATTGAGAAAAAGTTTGGAGGTAGAAAAAAGGACTTGTTGGACATGAGGAATCAGAATTGAAGTCGGTGTAGAAATGTAAGAATGATGCAGAGAACAGAGCTACGCTTGAACCTAAATATAACTTAAGGGTAACCTCCCCAAACTCTTTCCTGATCCTTTAATTCTTAAAAACGTCATACACACACACACACACACACACACACCCCCCCACACACACACACACACACACACACACACAAACAGATGCACACACACAATCTAGAGAGATTGTGTGTGTGCATCTGTTTGCAGAGCCTCTTAAAGAAAGGCAGCTGATGTCAAAAACCACCAGACGGAGATCTGATACCCTTCTTTCTGACACCCCATACAGTTCTGCCTAGCAGGTGAATAAGATAAGAGGCTATTTGAAGTATTGCTGCTCTGGAAACACATCGCACTCACACACATAAAGATAGACATAAACTTAAGCCCTCCGGTGAGGCATTCGGTGGAACAAGCAGCGTGCCCACACTTGCCCCTTTTCTCCCCTTTTGCCTCCCACTGTACAGGCAGTGCAATAGTTCACACATGCTGTTTGCTGCCATTTCCCATTGTTTCTTGTTGCTCTGAGGAAACGCACTTTTCTCTGTGTTGGTTTTCTACAACTTGTGCTGCCTTCCTGATGGTTTGAAAACTGACATTTACAAATACGGTGTACTTACGGTTTCTCGTTAGCAACATTTCATAGATCCAGTCTTAGTGCAATCATTACTGGTCGTAAATTCATGTGAAAATGAAATCGTTATTTCAGCTCTCATTTTATGAGAAATAAACAGATGCAAACTAAAGTTTGCATACAGGATTTATCCGCAAGTAGTTCCAAACCTTTCCACACAGCATGTTTTAACAACACTTTGAGATGCACAGTGCTGGTTTCCCCCTAAATTAAGCCTGTATGCCATCAGACCAGAACAACTTCTTCCACATGTTTACCTGCTTTGATCCCTGCAGCTCCTCCAGAGTAATCACGGACATCCTGACTGCTTCTCTGAATAATGTTCACTTTTTTTTTTAACAGTATGTAGTTTTATTTTTCTTGTACAAGCACTTTGAATTGTCTTTGGCTGAAAGGTGCTATATAAATAAAGTTGCCTTGCCTTGCCTTGCCTTGGTCAGTTTGTTAGTTGAGGTGGAAAGCCACATTGTTGGTCGGTTGGCAGTTGTGCCATTCTACAACAAAAGATGTTGAAACCTCGGGATATATTTTTATCATGTAATTTATTTTCTTTCCATCAAATAAGGTCCTGATAAAATGTATTAAAGTTTTGTGGAAAAGTTAAAGGCAAAATTAAACGAGGGGACAAAAGCAACTTTTTTTTTCTTTTTACTTTACATAAATTTAAATCTGGATCTCTTAAAATAACTTATTAAGGGTCTATTTTTTTATATTCTTTGTTGCTCTCATGAAAACTAAGCCAAAGATGATCTATCATATTAAACCGAAATGCCACACAGAGAAAGCATGGAGATCAGAAGTCGCCTCCCCATTGAGCATTTCGGTCTATCAAAAGTAAATCAGCCACAAAAGGCTTTTGTATTTCATGCAGCCTCCACATCATCACACTCACACCTCTGTGTCTAAACGCTTGCATCTTCTCTGTTGTAGTCCACACTTCTGTGATTCAGCTAGCTGGGTTTAGTTTAAATAACTGTAGTGACTCGTTTCAAAAAGATCATTTTCAAAATCTCATGCACTACCACAATCCGTCACAGTAGGTTTCTCACCCCCAGCATCTTGTAGAGGTAGTGGTACTGCTGCCCTGTTGAGAACAGCAGGAAAGTGTTCAGGAACAGCCAGGCGTTTGCTCCCAGCCACAGCATCTATAGGCACACATAATGCACAGATTACAGTTCACATACAGTTTATACTTACAGTCATCTTAAATTCACTTTCAGAAAGAAAATGATGATGGCAGCGCTTCTTGAAAAATGACTCGTCCTGACTTTTTTTTTTTTTTTTTTTTTTGCCTCACTGATGCTCTAAATGTATGTGACAAGTAAAGGACACATGATGAACCACAACCTCTTTGGTTTTGTCCACCAGCTGGACAAGAAACGCATCTAAAAGTGAACATCAGCCATGCAAATCAAAAGACAAGCAGAAGAACAGACATGAACCAACTGGGGGGGGGGTTTGTTTTAAAAGTTTGTCCCAAAGGTTCCCCCACCAGGACCAAGTGCTTCCCTCCCTCGTTGGCGGCCCAGCTCCGCAGCGACACAGCCATGGTGCCTTCAGGGTCTCCGCCGCTGCCTGCTGGAGCTGCCCCCGGTTTTCCCCGAACGGCTCCGGTCCGGTCAAGAGGTCGGAGTTCGGTCCTGCCTGCAGCTCTGCCTGTGCCTGTCTGACCGGTGTCTGCTCCGATACGGACAGACCGTGCTCCCCACCTCTCCCAGCTCTGAACGCGTTGTGACTTTTCATCCCCCCTCTCTGAAAAACTCCCAGCGGCTGAAACCCCCACACTGCCGCTTCTGCACATCATGATCTCTGTTTATCTTTCTGACGTAGAGAAGCCCGAGCAACAAGGATGAGAAAATTAAAATGACAAACTACTAAATTCAGAAACTGACGAAGTTAATCAGCAGGCAGAACAATGAACGCTGCTTCATTGCTCCTCGCCTCTTCTTTCCGCCACAAGAGGGAGCCACAGACCAAAATGTCTTCAGTGAAGCCTATTTATTTATTTATTTATTTATTTATTTATTTATTTATTTATTTATTTATTTATTTATCTATTAGGTTTAGTTAGAAATGGCTTGTGCATTTCTAACTAAACCTTTTGTTAATGTTTTCATTGTTAAATATTCCTACTTGATTTCAAACGCACATTATTAATGGAGGGGTCATGTTCGTGACCTCAAACCAGCAGGGCCCCTTGCTGGTTGGGGGCACCGAGTCGTTTCCTACTGTACCTATGTGGTAAATCCGCTTCTGCCTGTTGGTAACTTAAAAAAGCAACGCACTGTTTGGATGAGATACAGAGACAACACTATGGATAACAATTGCCATTACATCATAAATCAGAACGCGATAAAGACATTTATTTATTCATTTATTTATTTATCTACAATTTCGGCCACATAAACATGCATCATGGACATTAAGTCCATGCTGATCTGGAGCACTAATAGTTTATTAAAACCATTCATTTTGAGGGGGACATTTATCAGAACTGAAGTTCTCAAAACGACTCGTTCAATATTCTAATCATTGTCACTTCTGCGGATCACAAAAGCATTTCCTCATTTCTTTGAATAAGTTACAGATGCTTTTCTAGGTTTATGCAAGAGGTTATGACAGTTCTCTGCTCTTCACTACATTTTGTATTACATATATCATGTTGATCAAAACGTATAAAGCTTTGTTGTATAATTCTTTACATGCAAAAGGCTTAACAAAGTGGTAATAATATGTCATCTTGCCTTTCCATCAGACGGTTTTTGTCCAAAACTGGCCTGATTTGGTAACTCGCTCTCAGGTGAATCCAGAGTTTCTCCATTGAAGGTAAAGGGTGAAGCATTAGATCAACCAGTGAACAACCAGTTTCATTTCTGACCATGGAAGGACAAGGATTTGGACAAGGTCAACAGAGGAAGAGGAGTGAGGTTGTGATAAAGGATCAGATAATGATTTGTGACCCACAACAAGATGCTGATGGAGTTCTTTTCACTCTACTACTCATTCTCTAACCCCACTGACTAAATTATCTCTGTAAAAGAAAGAAAGCAGGAAGATTTACTTTATTTTCTACAGCACTACATGTAAGAATTTCCTTAAATTCTTATATTCCCATTTTTTCCTAACTTGTTTTTTTCCTTTCTCCTCTGCAGTGATGTCTGTTCCTTTCTGTATCACAATATGTGATTCGTTGTAATTTGCCAACAAATTACAATGAAAGCGTGTATATGAATCTTGTCTAGTCTCTTGCCATTGAGCTCCCACAATTATAGTTTATTCTTGTCATAAAAACTTTAGAAAAGGTTTACAACAGAAAATGATAAGACAGCATGATAAGACATGTTGTCACTATGTAATGTAACATCTTAGCCATACACAATGAAACAAGAACTTGTCACTCTGATGGCACTGACATCATTAACTATTGAGGATTTTGAGGAAAAGACTGGCTTTTGTAGGTAATCCATGTTTTGCTATTTGTACTGATTGTTTTGAAAAATGCATTTGCTGCTTTGCAACTGTCAAGGATTATTCAAGAAATGCAGCAAAGTGATTGTGAAAAACTCTAAAGGGGCCTTCAAGAGACTATTCTTATGAAATCAAGCGTGCAGAGACGATGATTGTTCTCCCAGGCTGCTGTGAGAAACCAGGATGTGTCTGCAGAAAACTGATCACAGGGACAGTAATTGACTTACAGATCAGCAAGGATCCTCACTGAGCACATGTGCTTTTTTACACTTCAGTCAAATGGTATTTTATCTGTTTTTATAGTGATTCTAAAAATTCTTAAAAAGCTATAGTAGTGAGTAATTTCACCATAACAAACTGTCGTCCTGTTATGTTTTACTACATGCATACAAACATAAACTGTGACCTCAACACACTCTGCTTGAATGAACTCGCTACCTAAGTGTAAATAGTCAATTGCTGTATTTCCAACAGTAGCAAAGGGTTGGGTCAAAAATTGTTGAGGTAGAATAAAATCAGCCATTCCACACAATGTAAAGGAGCGGTTTCAATAAAAGCCTCAGATAAGAAGCAGCCAGAGGACAAGTATAGCTGTGACCTGTGTTGACTTCCCGCATTCCTGGGAGCAGAGGCTCACCAATTCACGCTCCGGTCCATCAGATGAAAGGGAGGTCCTTCACAGCACACAGCTGTTCGGAGACCCGGGAGAGGCCGCAGCAGAACAACGGAGGACACATGCTGCAGCGTGGGAAACCAACACTCTGACAGCAGCGTGCATGAGTGGTCCAACATAAATCTTCAAGTGAACCCAAACAGAAACTGCTGCAAACCAAGCTCTCGTTGCTCGTGAGGCTGACTTTAAAGATGAAAAGTCCTTCTTTTCCAGAAATACTCGAACCAAATTTTGGTTATTTTTTTTAATCCATTTTAAAAATAAGGTTTTTTATTGTCTAAGATCTTAAAATGCATTTAATCTGGCTTTTTTTTTTTTTTCCTATGGTCTTTTCTGCAACTTTTTGAACTTTACAAAGTTAGTTCTGCAACACTTCCTCAAGAGGAACGTGAGTCAAGTTAATCTTGTCGGGAGTCTCTCCTCTCCTTCCCTAATTTGAAAGTATTGCATGTCCTGATATTAGAAAGCCTCCTCAGAGTGGCCCGGTGCGCTCATAATGACAAATACTGAGTCAGCACATGAATGGCCAAGGTGCACATCAAATGCCCTAACAAAGAACAGCACTAATGAGCTCCCTCTCCCAACTTCTCTTTCACCGCCTCTAACAGACAGACTTTCAGCTCCTCCCTGCTCGCTTTGCCTCACTCCATCTCACTCTGCCTTTCTCCCACCGTGCACTTCTAAGCAAATTACTCTCTTTATCTGAGCCTCTGCAGAGCCAGTACCGTGTGGATCTCAGGGCCGGAGAGCTGCTTGGAAATGAAGAGGGAGAGCAGGTTGGTTCGTTGGATCTGGTGGACTGTGGTTGTGACAGCTTTGTTCCTGCTGGGCTTCTGCATTGGTGAGAAACGCAGCATATGTTTGGGGCTGTTTGCTTTTGACTCAGTGTCAGTGTTACAGAGACATTTAGCTTAATCACATGGTTTTTGCTCAGTAACCACTGTAATTGCATTAACAATCTTGATACGAAGATGTTATGTTTTGTGTAGGATTTGTGATGCTGTTTATCCCCAGTTTGACTGTCACCACTTTGACTCACTCCGTATCTCAGCACTAACAGCAGGGTGACACTCACTGCCTATAACCACAGCTGTGTTAAAAATATGAGGCTGGCTAAGGCTCGTAATTGTCCGCAGCAGAAAATTTGACCAAAATACAAGTGACCATCCCCCACTTTGAAGGATTGAGCAACTTAACTCCCAATGAAACACAAGCAAACTCAAACAATGAATCAGTGTGGCATTGTAGCACTCTTTGGAAAGATACCAACAGAGTTACCTGTAGCAGTGTTGTGTACGTCAGATATCAAACATATTGATTAAACTTAAAGCAATCTTCAGCTTATTTAAGTCAGGACTGCAGAGCAGCAAACTGCTGCAGGAAGTTAGAAAAGTAGCAGTGGTGGCATTGTTTACGATCTATTTATTGAAATGTTTTACTTTGTCCTTTGCCACTATCTATTTCACGCAATTGCTAATGTACTTTTCAATGTGTTTTCACTGGAAAATGTACTTTAATGCTAGCAACAATTAGCCAAGCTACCAGTGTTGAAGTGTCCACTGGAAGATAAAAACCTGAAAGAGAAATAAACTTCAGAGTAAAAGCAGAAGATTTTAGATTGATACTTTTACATTTTTTTTGTTTCCTTTTGAGATGAAAGGATATGAATAAGTTGGACCTTATCTTTCACTGTTTTACTGTTATCTTCAAAGTAGGTATTCATAATAAATAATTACTTATCTACATGAGAACTGTAAATTTTTTCAAACATCCTGACTGTATGCTTTGTACGTTTTGTGTTTTAGGATGGTTCGCAAAGCGTTCAAAGGCACCAACAAACAACCACAAGACCTCAAGCAAATACCTGCTGGAGTTTTTGGATGAAATGCGGTCAGACCTGATCAGAGACCATCTCCGGTAAACAAAAGAACCAATTTCAAACGATTCTTTTCAAAACTGCCTCTGCGCCTAAAGAATTAAAGGAATGCGTCGGCTTCTAATTTCGTTCCGTCCTGCACAGCACCAACAGGCAGAGAAAGACTCGGAGACCAAGTTCAAAATCAGATATAAAAGAACAGCTGACACAAGCCTTAAGACCACGAGTGTCACAGTAACTGTCCTCTTTGCAGGAAGTTCACCCGTCTCCCCCATCTGGCTGGAACGGAGCAGAACCTGAAATACGCAGAGGAGATCATGAAGGAGTGGCAGGACTTTGGATTGGACTCAGTGGAGATGGCGCCCTATGACATCCTGTTGTCCTATCCCAATAAATCACAGCCAAACTACATCTCCATAGTGGATCACAATGGGAAAGAGGTAAGGAAGCTGTCAGCAAGATGTGCAGCAAGACTGGCTTGCATAGCAGAAGATTGCATTTGTTTTCTTGCATTTTGCATTCAGAATAACCTTCCCCATGTCTGGCGCTCACATTTACAAACTAATTTGACAGCATTCCTTGTGCATGACTGGAAAACATTTAGTGTAACAAACCTAATTTGCTGTTTTTAGCACTGTGAAGGAAGATTCCCCGCAGTCACTTCATTTGTCCCAATAGGGTGAAAAGATGTAGATTTTCTTACAAATCTTCAATGATAAGGCTAATTCAATCCAAAACCTACCTCCGAGTGAAGAGCATGTGGGGATCACATACCACTCCAGGCAGTTTTTCCTCCTTCCCTCTGCAAGTTTTCGCTCAGGTCCAAGGTCCTTTTATAGTTTCACTGTGAGATAAAACCTCTGCTTGTGTCTTATGACACAGATAATGAAACAGCACAAAAACAACAAAGAACTGTGACTGTTGTTGATGCGTGCGGCGACGCATTAAGGAATTTTGACAAAATTCGGATTTACATTCAAGATAATTCGTTTCAGCCGACAAACGTCCAGCTGGACAACAATCATGTCCACTTTTGATCGCCATGTCTGGAGGCACAACGCGAGAAAGTTTGATTCCATGGTAATAAAATCACAAATGTGTTTAAGTCTCCACATTTATAAATAAAAAACTTGACTTTTTTATTTATTTATTTTCATGATGATTTCAATGTATTAACACTAATTTAATAAACTCTCGCAATTTATTGTTGTAGTTTTATATTTAGTATTTTGTTCAAATTGTATGTTTTAGAGATGATACCAAAAGGAAGCAAGCCACTGGAAATCTAAATTTTACAGCTGCAGTGCTGTAAAAGTTGCTCTTAGATCTATATTTCTTTTCACTTCAAAAAGTGGCATTTCATTTTGAAGGAAAAAAAAAACTAAAGTGATTTGCCTCTAAATCGAATAACAGCAACAATTGCCACTCAGCGTTTTCCCATAACATCAATGTGGAGTATTTTCAGCCCACTTTTTTTTTCTTTTTTTTTTTTTTTTTGCCAAATTATTTGTATTCAGCCACATTTCAGCCAAATTTTCAAGTATAAAGTTTAAATTAATGCAAAAGGATCTCAGCTTGATTTAAATATAGATTTTTACCAGCCCACTCCAAAATTTTGATTTCATTTATTTATTTTACTTTGAGCAACTCAGATCCTGGTCCTGAAGCAGCGAAGCAGACTCACACCATCACAAAATCAACATTTCACTTTAGTCTGTATGATTAGTCATACTAATCACAGTTTACTGATGCTTTCCCCCACCAGTAGCTGGAATCATTGTTTGTATTTACAAACAATGTAGAAAATTGTGAATAAAAGAGAAAAACAACAAGCCTTCAAGTCAGATGCAAATGAGACAAAATGAACAGTAAAATTCAGTTAAATGAACTCTCATGACCCAACAGCTGAACATGAAATTAGGTCCAAAAATATACCAGAACTGATTGACTAATTGAACACAAGTGGTGCTAAAAACACACAAGGGAAAACACAAAGACAGAGTGAAAATACAGTAACAAAGTGAACAAAGAAATGCAACCACAAACCCAGTAAACTTAAAAAATATTGTCTAAATTAGTTGGTCTGCTTCTTATTAGGAAATTAGTAAATTAACAATTCTGTGTAAAAGCAAACTAAAATGAAGTTTTTAATTATATATTTGTTATAAGTTGGCTCTGCTGTTTGCAATAATTTTTTATTATTGCTATGTTTGTTGCTATTAAGAAAATGGAAAACCATAAAAAACTCTTTAATTTAATTTGTGTATGTGAATCAAAGTGCAAACACCAGTGTCCTTTATTTGTGTGATGTTTTGGACAGTGGAGTTCAAAATGTATATTTTCTTATTTTAAATTTATTTGTATTTTTGGCATTGTGTGAACTAAACTCAGTGTCTAAAATAATATATCTGCAGTTGTTTTTATCTCATTACTTGATTACGATCACTAATCATCAGAAACGTTGGTAACAAGGACAAGATTTAACTGCAGCCCTGTTTATTATATTGTGCCATGCTGCAATGTATTGCATGAAATTGTGTAATGTATTATATAGTGTTGCTTTGTATCATATTGTATTAGATTGTTATTGCATCGAAGTCAAAATGAGTCAAAAGCACACAATGTGTTGCATCATATTTATGTTTGAGCGTGTTGCATCAGATTGTATTACTGTGTAACTGATTGTACCTTTACTGGTTTGTTGTGCCAAATCTTATTGTTTCTTGTCGAATCCAAAAACAATTATAATATGAAGCGCAAGGAACTTCAAAAAGCTGGCAACAGATTCAATTATGCATCTTCATGTCATTCTGGTCTCACTATGTCAGGTCTTCAACACCAGCTTGGCTGAACCGGTTCCACACGGCTATGAGGACGTCGGCGACATTGTGCCTCCGTACAGCGCTTACTCTCCCAAGGGGCATCCAGAGGTGCGTTCAGCTCCACTCAGACGCATTCATGACGAAACAGAAAGCAGTGCAGCAAAATGCGGTTCCTCTTTATTTCATGTCCCTCCAGGGAGATTTGGTGTACGTGAACTACGGTCGAACAGAGGACTTTTTCCAGTTAGAGAGAGAGATGAACATCAGTGTGACGGGGAAGATTGTAATAGTCAGATATGGGAAAATATTCAGAGGCAATAAGGTATTTAAAGATGTGATCAGCGGACTTACCTTGCACTTTTGTCTCCGAACATTGAATTTGCCTTGTCGGTTCTCCTGTCATTGCATGACCAACATTAAGAAGCATTTTCTCTTGTGCTCATTTTGTCTCAAAGGTGAAGAACGCCATGTCAGCAGGAGCAAAGGGAGTCATTATGTTCTCTGATCCTGCTGATTATTGGGCTGCAGGAGTTAAGGTAACCTGATACAAAGTAAAAAGAAAAAAACACATTCCAGGCTATAAAAAAGTAAGAAATGTAGCATTCATTCTCTAGATCCCTAGTTTTTTTTTACCATCTGGGACATTGTGAGTGGTGGGAAAAAGATACAAGGCAATTTCTGTCCCTAACCATGGCTTTGTGCAGCCGTACCCTGACGGCTGGAACCTGCCTGGTGGAGGAGCTCAGAGAGGAAATGTTCTCAACCTGAATGGTGCAGGAGATCCCCTCACACCAGGATACCCAGCTAAAGGTGCGTTAAAAATAAAAAAAATGCATAAAATGTTTAGCAAAAGTGTTGATGTCCCTTGAACTTTTCCATGTTTTGTCACAGTCACAGAGAAAGCCACAAGAATTTCAAACTCGCCGCACGCAAGTGGAATAACAGCACAGATGTTATTCTAAAGCGCTTGTTATGCTGTGGGATAACAGGCATGTTATCCTGCAGCTCACCTAAACATTGTCTGTTTAGATAGGACCTATTTGTGTTTTCTGAACTGCAAACAAAATTATTTAAGTGGTTGAAAAGTACAAAGCATAAACCTGCACCTGAACTCACCATAAAACACGGGGGCGTCCGGCTCATGCTGTGGAGATCGGGTCTTTATCAATAGGAATCTGGATTAAACCTTTAAAAATGAACCCTGGGTAGAAAGCTTGGAGAGGACTTGAGGTTACAGCTGAGGTTTATGTTTTAGCAAGAGAGCTGGCCTGAACACAGACAGAGCTGCAAAAAGAGTTTAGGTCAAAGCATTTCCATGTGTTCAAATGGCTTAGTCAAAGGGACCGAAATGAGCTGATGAATGGAAAATCATAAAAGCTTCCCCATCAATTCAAACTGACAAAATGAGAAAAGGTTACGGATGTATTAGCAAAGAAAAGTAGATAAGACAGTTTGTCACACCTGTGTGTTTCCGTCCAGAATACACCTACAGACTCAACCCGGAGGAAGGAGTCGGACTTCCCAAGATTCCAGTTCATCCAATCGGCTTCCACGACGCAATAAGCCTCTTAAAGTACATATTTTCTCTACTAGATGTCGACGATGATATGTGTCCAAATCATCATCTAACAGGCAAAGTACTGTTTGCATATTTGCTGTTAATTGTGTAAAATATTGACGGTGTATTTGAAATATAACAGAAACATGGGGGGACAGATTCCACCCAACAACTGGAAAGGAGCTCTGAATGTCTCCTATAAGACTGGACCGGGCTTCACTGAAGACTTCAAGAGCCAGTAAGTGTTCCTGATGCCAAAGTTATCATTCTGCAATAAGATGACAGTCACACTCCCTCATTTGTGAAAATCAACATTTCTTCTGTTAAACTGTCCTTCTGCCACTTCAGGTCGGTCTTCACTCTGTTTTGATTTATTAGGTGCCTCGCCTTGCCCTTTTTTTCTTGTTGCTCTGTTCCAAACCTGTGACCCCGTGGTGGCAAGCAGCCAGTGGAAGCACAATGAGGCCTCTTGTGCCTCCTGTCTGTGACACACATTCATTTTCACACATAACCCTGCATGGAAACAGCATGCTGCACAGCAAACACTCTTCGAAACTAGAATAAATGTTTTCCTTGCAGCAGTCATTTAATGTTGAGCTAAATTTGACATTGGCTCCTTTTGGTGTTTATTTCTCATCTCTGTTTGGATCCTGTTTCGTTGCAGAAAGGTGCGAATGAACATCTACAGCAACAACCAGGTGACCAGGATCTACAACGTCATTGGAAAGATCAGAGGAGCTTTGGAGCCAGGTACTTATTTATTTAAAGTCAACTCATGAAACATACCTGCTGTCTATTATTATACATGGTTGCTACCAGAATAGTCTGATCCCTGCAGGCAGAGTCACAGACAGGCTAGTTTTGTGTCATAGCTACAAATCTATTATTAAAATTTACAAAGCGGTTTATTAAATTCGAATTGTTACATTCCTAAAAATAAGGGCCTAAATCATATTTTTTTGCAAAAGTGACTGTAAAAAAAATGAACCCCTTTTTGTAGTCGAAAGATGATTTAAGCAAAATGAAAATCCTTTTTGGCATTAAAGGCAGTAATTCTAAGAAGGTGAGGATTGAATTGCTGTTTTGCAGACAGATATGTGATCCTGGGAGGGCACCGGGACGCGTGGGTGTTTGGGGGAATCGACCCGATGTCCGGAGCAGCAGTGGTTCATGAAACAGTGAGGAGTGCTGGCAGGCTGCTCAAAAAAGGTGCAACTTCTCAAATGAGTAAAACGGACGATGACAGATTCAGTGATCAGTTTTTCGGCGTCTCCGTCTGATCGTGGTTTAGGCTGGAGGCCGAGGAGGACGGTGATATTCGCCAGCTGGGACGCAGAAGAGTTTGGTCTTTTGGGATCGACAGAATGGGCCGAGGTAGCACAGAAGCAATCGTGTATGCAGGCTTATTGACACGTAGACGCACTGACTGAACCTCATCGATCCCAACAGGACAATGCCAGGCTGCTGCAGGAGAGAGCTGTGGCCTACATCAATGCAGACTCTGCCATAGAGGGTGAACAAAACAGAGCGACTCTGTCCTCTCGGTCAGAAAAAGTGGATTTGATTGGTTTTAATTTGTCTGTTAAAATTCCAGGTATGTACACGCTGAGGGTTGACTGCACTCCGTCACTGCACACGTTGGTCTACGACCTCACCAAGCAGGTGAGCACATCCTGTCTGATACATGTGGTTCTGGTACATGTTCACTTATGAGGTTCATTAATATCATTCATAACCTTCTTGGGTTTCAATTAGACAGTTACAATTATAGGACATTAGATTTTTATTAATTAAGTACAATTTTATGCTTTTAAAATGCATTGAAGTTGGTTGTTTTTCTAATGTCTAAGCCTTCAAAAAGGAACAGTTTCCATGATGGAAGTGTATAAACGTTTAAATGTCCCATCTTCTTGTTTTGTTTTCTAAATCTTGTCCAGGTTTGATTCTCTGTCCACATTTCTGTGTAGATATCAAGTCCAGAGGAAGGAGAGGAGGGAGTCTCTCTGTACGAGAGCTGGCATAAGAGGGACAACTGGACCAATGAGCGCGATGCTCCCCGGTATAAAACTTTGTGATTTTATTAAATAATTACAAACTGTAATATGCAAACAAGTGAAGAAGGAAAACCTAAAGGTTGTTTACTGCTTATGTTTGTCAACAAAGATAGTCCAAATTTCTCTCTACCTGATTTGAAATAGTAGAGTGTAATGTGTTTCCTCCAAATCTAAAAGCCTTCATTTGTTACCATACACTTACAGTTTTCATAAAGCAGCTTACACAGAAGCGCAGCGGTAAATAATTGGTGTTTCCAACCACCAGCACCACCAGTAACCAGTAAGAAAGTTCCACACTTATACTAAGCATATGTTCAAATTGCAGCATAAAATAGTGCCACCTACTGGTTCAACTAAGGTAAAAAAACAAATGCGCCTATATTTTTGGTATTAGCCTCTGCCTGTGGATTTTATATGTTTCTCTAATATTATTTGCAGAAATGTTTTTGCTTAAGGTTGCATGAAGACTTATGCAATGGCAAAATCAATTCAGATGACGTAACTTAAGTTTTTGTTTCTTTGTGAACTTTATAGAGTTTTGATTCGAAGTTCTCAGGCACTTCTTAAAACACCAGATTTCAATTTTCTCAATTTTGGATAATCTCATTCAATCTCTCTGACAAAATGAAATGATGATGCAATCATCACTATCTGACCATGTGAGGCTGGTCAGTAGAAACAATGATCTTTTTTCTGTTTGACTTTTCTCATGTAGCCCTTTTTTTGTTACCTTCTATTTTTTCAAAGTACTTTTAACCGATTTGTGAATTCTTGTTTAGCCAGATAAGAAGATTTTGCTTCTTATTTTCCAAGAGTCGTCGACATATGATTTGATTAATTTTTAACCAGACGTCATAAGTCTGGTCAATAAGCTTTTATTGCACCAAAGACTGTTGTAAAAGTCCGTGTTTCGAATGCTTCCAGATGGAGTGAAAAAATTATGTAATCTACATTAAGAGCAACTGAGAAACAATGAAGTGTGATTACACAAGAAAAGAAGTAAATGTGATGCCAGTTGCAAACTATTAAATTTATGTGATAACTTCTCAGATGAAAAATAGGCAACTATTTAAAACAAGTTGTCTATTCCTAGCTAATAATGTGGAAGGAAATATATATAAATCCAAAACTCACTAAGTCAGCATGTCTTCCTTCCTGGTTTGATTTAGGATCAGTAAACTTGGGTCAGGCAGTGATTTTGAGGCCTATTTTATCCGGCTGGGAATCGCGGCAGGCAGAGCCAGATACACGAAGAACAAGGTGAGACTCATCAGAGAGCTGCATCTGCATACATGTCCAACATGTTCAGCAATCTTCTGCCACATTGTGTATTGTAAATCCATAAAGTGTGAACCTGTAGAGGTGTGCTTGGTTTGACTGACATAGCGTTTTCTAATCTTTTCTAATCTTCTGCTGAAGTTGCAATGAAAAATCTCTTTGACGTGGCAACTTTGAAAATTTAGCAAATTTCTAATAGTTAGTGATATTTAAGAATAGCCTTGTGCTACAGTTTGGCTCTGATAATTGTATTGAGAACTGATTGAAACGTCCTGTTCTCTGTATGTCTGTGTGTCCGTTCAGAAAACAGAGCGATACAGTAGCTACCCTGTCTATCACAGTGTGTATGAAACCTTCGAGATAGTGGAGAAGTTTTACGACCCGACCTTCAGGAGGCTCCGGGCGGTGGCTCAAGTGAGAGGAGGGCTCATCTTCCTGTTGGCAGATTCCCAGGTGCTTCCTCTCGATGCTAATGAGTACGCAGACTCCCTGAGGAAGTACGCAGACAGCATCGCGCGTCTGGCACAGACACACACAGAACTAATGGAGACGCACAATGTGTCATTCGGTGAGCTCATGTTCACCTTTGCCTGTTGATATTAGGCACTACAGCTGATGTATTTTTGCAGCTGCAGTTCAATATTTCCTAAGGTTTTCGTATTTTTATTTCTAGAGTCGCTGTTTTCTGCAGTGGAGAACTTTACGAATGCAGCCAAAGGTTTCCATGAGCGTCTGCAGACTCTCAACACAGAGGAGTAAGAGCTTGAAACCTTTTACGTCTGCAGCTGAACAAAAAATAACAACAAATAACCCCTTGAACAAATAATTTGTGCAAACATAGAAACTGTTGTTCCTTTCAATAGTGGTTTCCAGTGCAATGGTATTTTGTTTCAGTCCTTTACAGGTGCGAATCATAAATGACCAACTCATGTACCTTGAGAGAGCCTTCGTCGACCCCCTCGGACTGCCAGGGAGACCCTTTTACAGGTTCATGCTCTTCACACTTAGATAACACTTCTACGGAATAAACACAAGTCTTAATTACTCTGACTACTTCTCACCACTGTGCATGGGAACGGTTTTGGTTTTTTATACGTAGCTTTGAATGTTTGCTCCATTTTTCCTTGTATCCACATTTTTCTGAGCAGAGAAGAGTCCAGGTTTAATCTGCCAGATAAAGTTTTAGATGAGAACTTTAGATGAGAACCGTCAGTAGGAATGAAATTCAGGACGCTGGTTGCATGAAGAAATGTTTGACGTTTACAGACCCGACCTTCAGGTCTCTATTTTTCCATAGCTGAACGTTTTAAATCTAACATTCATTTTTACATATTATTATTTTCATTTGACCTATTTCCACATAAATTTGATCTACAACAAACTTTGGCTGAAACATACAAATTTCACACACTTAAAAAACATTGAGGGAATCAACTTACCAGCCTTTTCAGGTGCAAGGTTGATTTATTCGGTTATTTCAATAATTATTTTATGTGATATTTGTGCTACCCTTGATAATTAAGTAATTTTAACTGTTGCTGCTTTCAAAGAAAACCCTCACATCGTACATATTTCTTTAATGTTTTCTTTAGTTTGGGTTTTTGCATGCATAGCCTTTCATAAATTCAGAGGATCACCAGCTTTTCTCCTGTCTATTTTAAGTATGTTTTCAAGAAATACACAAATATGTTTGTGTATTCCTCCTGTAACACAATGATGTCTTTTCTCCCCCGTCTCTACTCTGTGTTTCAGGCATGTGATTTTCGCTCCCAGCAGCCATAACAAATATGCAGGGGAGTCTTTTCCTGGGATATACGACGCACTGTTTGACATTGAGAACTCAGCTGACCCAGAGAAGGCCTGGCGGGAAGTTAAGCGACAAATCAGCATCGCAGCATTCACGGTTCATGCTGCTGCCATGACTCTGACGCCACCTGCATGAAAGCGCAGCCTGAAGCACAGAAATCAGAGGACTTTAATATCACGATGTGATGAGACTGGATTTTTATTTTATTTTTTCTTCAACACACTTAGACAAATCAAGCTCTGCTGCTTATCAGGTCAGTTTTCCAGACCGTGGTGAGTGCTGTGAATGTGATCAAAACGCAAATTTCTTTGTTTGTCATGAATTGTTTGCTACACGAAACGACAATAAAAACACTGGAAGCAAGAAATTGTTGATCTTTTTCTTTTACACAGAATAAGGAGAAATTGATGTGGCATTTTGATATCTAAGTTTTACAGATGAGCCTCCTACAGTCACAATAAACCATGAATCAACGTGTAGAATCATAAAAGCATTTATTTATATATGCTGTAAACACAAGCAGTTCATGTCGGTGGTGTAGGGAAGTACTTTAAATTAATCAAAGGACCATTATCAAAGTGGTGCTGTAAAATTCTTCAGCCATTCCACTTCAAAGTCTGGTTTACAGTCTTGCCTGAATAGAGCAGCTGTGGGATCATTGATGATCCAATGTTCAACACACGAGGGCGCCAGAGTCACAACCTCAGTATTTCCAGCACTGACACTTTCTAATAATATTTCATGTAATCATCTGTTCAAAGAAGGTTGGTAAATATCAACATGTCACAATTTATTGATCTTCCTCAAAAAACATTTCTTTAGTCATAGTAATACTGTGTATTTATGTTGTTTTGGGTTTGTTAATGTGTAGAAGTGAAATGTAATGGGATACCTGATATGTTAACATGTTTAAAAAAAATAAAATGAAAAATAATAATAATAATAATTATTATTATAATTTGAATCCATATTTTTAACAGGGAATTTGGATTTGTATTAATTCTGCAGAAATAAAGTCTCTTTTCATAACAACTGTAATGACGACAGCTAAACATAATAAGCTCCCCGTTGTGGTGGAGGTTTGTCTAGTCAAATAACACGATGAGCAACTCCTGCATATATTTTTATCACATTTTGTAAATTCAGAGCTTGTTCTCTTCTTATATGTTGGGCAATTCGTGGAGGGAAGTACTTCAATGCAAACATTGATATGCTCTATTTAACTGAAGCTATACTAATTATTTGTAAAATTAAATGGGATTTAAAAGTCATGACAAATTCATGGTTTATATTTAAAGTGACATTGTGCAACATGACACTTTATTTCAATGCTACTTTTGCTTGTCAGAGACACAGGTCCAATTTTAAGTCGTTCAATCACGAAGGCAAATTTCTTTTAAGTCATATTTGATTTCAATATTTTTATAATAACTGAAGGAAACATAGATACTAAATTGTGCTATAAAATGGCACAATGTGGCTGGGAAACACTTCATACAGCCCCTTAAAAATACATTGATCCCATCATATTGCACAGAAAGTTTTCCAAACACGCAAAACAGAAACAAATAAACAAACAGAACTGAGACAAGGAATAAACTAATGTGGCAATAAATCAATAAAAACAGTAAAGAAATGATCAAAATGAGAAAATAACTGAAACTAAAAGTCCTGTCAACATGGGATCATAACACGTAGTTGAGTTTCAGTCTATATTCTCACTATATGCTTTTGTATGCCGATCATCTGAGAACTCAAAATGGTCAGAAGAACCTAAAAGATCTGGGAAAAATCTCCCCCAAATACCAAGCGCCAGACTGTCTTGCTGAATACAGAGACATATTACATGGCAAATTATGTTACATGACCATTTTAAGAAAATACTAGGAAAAAAAAAACCCTACAAGAATTTATCACCGTGTATCATGACACTTCCTTCTGTAGGTTTTTTCCCTACGTGTAAAGCAACTTTTAATCCCCTGAAAGGTGTAATATTTCCATGGGCCTTTGTGTTGTTGGCCTCAACGTAGGCGAGCTCTGGTACAGTGTTTTGCATAAGTACAAATGTAATCTTACTTCCCTTTTTGTAAAAGACAAGTTCATAAATGTGAAACGTTCTTTCACACGTCACAGTTTCACCATTTAGGTACGAAGGACACCTTTCTAAAAGTCACCTTCCAAAAATAATGGCCTTTGGGGTAACAAGAATGTCCTTAAGAGGCCCATCCAGATCCCAGAGTTAAATATCAACTAAGATCCTTCAACACGTCTGAAAACGGCCGTGCACTGACGCCTGACATTTTACATTTGAGAGTTTGAAGCTGTAGATTCTGGGGCTATAATTGCTGTTAAAATTGTTACAGAAAAGTATTGAGAAGGGTCTGTGAAAACATATGTACATATAATTCTTGTTTTGTTTTCTATCTCAACAATCGGGGCGCCAGGAAAGCTAAAATAAAATATAAACATTCCTCAAATATAAGGCATAACAGTAACTGGGACACCAGGCTGCTTTATTACACTGGCATAGCTGCTTTCCATAATTGGGCTGCTCTTTGAAGAAGATGTAAATAGATGGATTATGTAGGTGTGGTCAGTCACATAAAAAGAATAAATGTTTATTTAAAGTTCACTCTCAAGGGTCTATTCTTCTGAGACAGCTTTGGTCTGTAACAGCAAGTTCTGCTGCTTCACCAGGTAAGTTTACAATAAAGCCAAAGAGCATTGACCAAATACTAGATATTATCTAAATTCAAGCTCTTGCAACGTCAATGCAATATTTGGTAGTATATTACATTTTGAGCGTTATGCATTCATACCCTGCATATGAACAAGTTTAACAAGTTTGATGGACTCTTAGCTATCCTTGATGTTTACCCCCAAAAATATATTTTTCATGTCTGAGATACTTTTGAATCTGAAACCAGGAAAAGAAGACATTCATGGGTAGTGGAGTTCCTGGAGAGGAGTAGGGGGATTTATGCACTGGCAGAGAAAAAAATATGGATTAACAGTAATCAATACGATCCTTGCAATTTTCAGTTCAATAAAAGTTGTTAAGCTGCAGCAGAAATTCTGTTAAACAATAACCATCCTAGTGACAGTCATTGTTCAATCATTTGCTTAAACTTTCTTTTCATTTCTAAAAGGTTAAAGGCCATGGATCATCAGATCATTCTACTAATGCTGCTGAGTATGTTCCTATATTTTGCAATTTTGTATTTGTAATTCATTTGCTTTGTTCTTTTTATTGAAAATATATAATTATTTGTATATTTACTCACATTTATTGGTTAAACCGTTTTGTGTTGAAAGTGTGTGGCTTCATTTATCTGTCCACTATTTTCTCAGAAGTTCTTTTTGTTGTGCATCAACAAAAAGGAATAAATATTCACATTGTCTTGTATAAACTTTAATCAAGCAGTCTGGCATTTAGCAAGCTACCCAATACACTTGGACTGTAATTTCAACTTGTGAAAGTTTTACAAGTTGAAAGTCACACATTATGTATTCTTCTTTGTTTATATAATTAGGCATAGTTTAAAAAAAAACTAAATAAAGCTTATTCTAAGATTTTGTTGGAAAGAAGTCTCCATCCAGCCATCTATTTCAAGTATTTTGAAACCAGTAAAGTTTCCTTGTTTAATTTCCAAATATGACACCCAGCTTTAATCTTTAACCTTTCAGAAAGTCATAACACCAAACGGTTGTACTCTGTCATTTTATATGGTGGATCCATGAAAATATATACATGAATATATAACCTCTGATATTATTTCCCTGTGTTTTAGCGACCGTCCAGCTACTCTCTACTACAGAAACATCCTGTAAAATGGACATCAACATTCACCAGTGCCCAAAGGCATGGATTATCAAGACCGAAATGAATGGCAAAGATGTTTTGAACGTTAGATGTCCTTTGCACTCTGACGCAAAGAACTTCAAACTGGAATTAAGAGCTTTCCCAAAACATTGCTCTAGGTCAGATGATGATACCTACCCGTGTCTTGAAGTTGTGGTAAAAGGTGAAATGTTTTACATGTTTTTGTCATGATTATAAATGTTGTAAACTAAACCCTGAATTATGTGCCTAAAGAAAAATGTTTTTTAAATTCTCTATATATTTTCATATTTTATAACTCAGATGTTTGTTTTCATGCTCTAGGACAAACTTACAAAATGTGCAGAAAATGCTGCAATAACTGTCCATGCTCTGTTCCAAAGTTTTGCAAGGAATGTAAGGAGAGGTAATTATGTCATGTGGTGATTATTTTTAAACATATATATATATATATATATATATATATATATATATATATATATATATATATATATATATATATATATATATATATATATATATATATATATATATATATATATATTTTATTCCCTTCTCACCCACCGCGGGTGGTTCTTATCCTCTGAGCTCGGGTCCTCTACCAGAGGCCTGGGAGCTTGAGGGTCCTGCGCAGTATCTTGGCTGTGCCAAGGACTGCACATTTCTGGACTGAGATGTCAGATGTTGTTCCTGGGATCTGTTGTAGCCACTGCTCCAGTTTGGGGGTGACTGCCCCGAGGGCCCCGATGACCACAGGCACCACTGTGATCTTCACCTTCCAGGCCCTCTCCAGTTCCTCCCTAATAGTGTTGACTGGGGATGTCGAAGTAACCATTCCTTCCCCAGTCTTTGCATGTAACCTCTCTGACTAGGGTTACTTGAGTAGTAGCATTCCAACAGATCCACATTTTCATCTCTCGCCCATTTCCGTCTTGTTCCAGTAGCCCATTTGTCATCAAGGTGCTCTGGTTCCCCAACACCTGACGCAGACCTTGTTTGGCCGGGCGACGTCTGAGCCGGCATGTTACGCAACTTAGTATCTCTCATGGTATGAGGTAGGCAGTAGCTTGAAGGGTCTTGCCTAAGTATATATATATATATATATATATATATATATATATATATATATATATATATATATATATATATATATATATATATATATATATATATATATAACCAACCAGACATTGTCGTAGTGGACAAACAACAGAGGAAAGCCGTTGTGGTAGATGTAGCAATACCAAGTGATTGCAACATCAGGAAAAAGGAGCACGAGAAACTGGAGAAATACCAGGGCCTTAGGGAGGAACTGGAGAAGGCCTGGAAGGTGAAGACCACAGTGGTGCCTGTGGTCATCGGGGCCCTCGGGGCAGTCACCCCCAAACTGGAGCAGTGGCTACAACAGATCCCAGGAACAACATCAGACATCTCAGTCCAGAAATGTGCAGTCCTTGGCACAGCCAAGATACTGCGCAGGACCCTCAAGCTCCCAGGCCTCTGGTAGAGGACCCGAGCTCAGAGGATAAGAACCACCCGCGGTGGGTGAGAAGGGAATTTTTATATATGGGAAATAAGCATTGAACAAGTTAATATCAGAAAATATGGTTCTAATTGGGCCACTCACAGATAATTCAGTAAATGTTTGTAACAATCTACATAGTACTCTCAGAGATGATATTATGAATTTTAAGTTGAATAACTAGGAGCACAATCTGACACATTCTTCCACACAAGCCATCTTCACGTCTAAAAGACTTTGGGGGGAAATTATGCAGCAATAAGGAAAATGATCTTTTCTTCTTTCCATATTTCAGTTGGGTGAATGACTGAGCTATTCTAACAGTTCTGTTTTTCCATGAAACTAAGTAAAGGTTTTCTTGGCTGAGCTTGGGTTGATGATTATATTAAAACAATCTAACTTTATTTCATATTCAGATGTTTATCAATAATGTCATGGGATATTTGTGGTTTCATCTTTCTTTTGGTGATATGAGATTGTTTTGCAGCAAATGCTCAAGAAAAGCCCCAAACTGTGATATACCCACATCCAGATGTCAGTATCTGTATTTTATTTTGGGAAGATGTGCAGGGCCATTCCTTCTCTGAACATGTGTATATACCAGGGGTCAGCAGCTCGGATCCTCAAGTGCCACTATTTTGCAACTTTTGGAGTTATCCCAGCTCCAACACACCCAAATCAAGAGGATGAAAACCTTCTTCAATTGTCAGCAAGTTTTGAAAAGGCTTCCTCATTAAAATTTAAGTAGATTCAGTTGTGTTTCAGCAGGGACGAATCCCCCCGAAATTTGATTTTATCCATTGCTAATAGTATTTGCATCGGCTGGTTTGTGATTGTCTGGAGAGACCTTTGTTGTTGTGGAAGCTTGCAATGAGAAATATTGATACATGCCATCAACTGAGGCTGAATGCAAGGATAAGTCTTCTTTTTTAAAAAGTTTTGTCAACTCTTTTCTACGCATGTTCAGTATCCATTTCCTGTGTTGCTCATTGCTATTACATCTAATCTAATTTATGGGCTTTGTGTCACATCTCTGCATTTGTGAGACACTTGTCACTGACATCTGGTGTAAGTCAACAGGCCCTTTAGAAATATTTTTACTGAAACGATTTGTTCAATATTTATTTTCCCAAGCACACACCTACACATTTATTTAAGTATAGTGTCCAATATTTTTTGTGATAACTATATTTTTCTATTACAGAAGGGAGATAAAATTTCAACCAACCAATTCTCCAGTTGAAATAGAATTAAAAGATTCTACCTGTGAACTGTCCGAACCTTTTGATGAAACCAGTAAGTACTTTAGCACTAAACAATTACACTGTCATAAAGATTTTAGTATATTTTCTTTACTAGTTTTGTTGTGTCCTCTTGTTTGCCTAATTTTGGTTTTGCCAGTATATTTTGCAAATATTTGCAAATGGGGCTACAGGTTCTTTTCCACAGGTCTTTTTCATGTTATTTTTGTAAATGAGCTACAATGAGACCATGGTTGCTGTATGAAAATGTTTCTAGAACAATGTTCTTATCTGCTTCAATATAAAAGTAATGAATATGATTTTTTTAATTTAAGGTTCATCTCTGGAGTTGTTTGAAGAAAAAAAAAGTTGGATTGAAGCCTTGCAATTCTGTGATCAACTGAGTTACTCTCTGGTTGAAATAACTAACCAGACAGTTTGGAACGAGCTAAAGGAAATCTTGGTAAACAAGACAGACTTGCAGAAAGGGATCTGGGTCGGCCTCGAGCGGTCCATTTTTGGCACCGACATAAAGTGGCAGTGGACATCGGGAGCCAAAGTTAACCAGTCTGGGTGGACCAGCAGTTTTCCAGCTGATGTTTTCAACAATCACTGTGGAAAGATTGTCCGGAATAATCAGACACGAAACATCCAGCTGCTTGATGCCAACTGCCATGATGAGTTACCCTTCATCTGCCAAGGTGAGCTGTTCACAGTAGAGTCCAGTTTCACAACATTTATGTAGATTGCAAATATGTTTTAATGAGGAGCCTGATATACACAACAGACACCAAAATTTGACTGAAAAACACATTTTTAGTCAAATTTGTTTTGACAAATTTGGCTAAACAAAATACATGAAAAAATAACCATGTCTTCCCTTTACAGATGTGATGTGACGACTGTGATGCCTGAAGACTAAATTAATTTTACTCTGGAGGATTATTTTGAATCACTGATGGTGTATTTCTCGCATGCCTTTCAAATTAAGTTTTGTGTTTTGCCTTTCTTACATATTTTTTTTCCCTTTTGTTCAGCATAATACATGGGTTGTGACAATTTATTACAATTTGTTATTTATCTATCAGTTCTGTTGAAGAATAGCTGACTTAAAATAAATGTTTCATTCCTTGTCTTGGTTTAGAGAATGTATGTACTTTCATAATATCTGCTGTTCATAATAAACTGAACCCAATTTTACCTGACATTGAAGGCGTCCTGTCTCACTGGGTCATGATTTCTCTAGAGGTGATTTTTAAGTACGACCTTTCTGAGGCTGAAATAAACAACAGTCTGCATCAGCATGAGCCCCGCACCTTCTTTATCTGTGCTCTCCAGTGTCCCCCATACATGCTACATGCGCTACAACTGTTTCCCACTTCTTGCTGCAGAAACCAAGAAAGCAGCCAAGCAGCCAAAAGCAACATCAGCTCTCAATAAAAGGCAACGGGAAGTTAGAGAAACCATAACAACTGTAACAATTAAACAATGTATAAACAGTGAGTTTACATCTGCAGTTTAGGCTCCAAGTCCCCACAATAGAAAACTTGAAAAAAAATTTAGATGGAAGTATTTCCAATTTTTTAAATTGTCAGGACCAAATGTGTATTTTATCATGGTTTCTTGTGCATCAATTTAATTTAAATAGAAACTTGAGTTTCCTGGTAGAATCTGAAGCTCTGATGCAAAAAGAGCTTGACTATATTTGTTGATTTTATGACAGTACAAATTGAAGGTGGGGGAAAAAGAACAACCATAAAAACAACATTAAGTAAATGTAGTCAAATCCCGTTTGAATATAGGAACCTTATCACATTGATGTTGACGTTAATTCTCTGGTACGTAGAAGCAGAAAAACTCATATAAAAGAATCTTTCTCTGGAAAACAGCCACAGCTGTGGCAACACCACAGGAACTTTGTGTTTGGATCTTATTGCTACTGGCAATTTTAATCAGGAGGATTAAAACTGGCAGGAGTGAAGCCAAAAAATGCAGATTCAGACAATCAAATGTTATATTAAAGTAGGAAAAACTCTTTATATGTCCCCTTACATTCACCAAGCACAATCAATAACAATGTTTGAAAAAGTCAACACAACAAGAAGAAAAATATTCAAACAAGCAAAAAAAAAAAAAAACCCCAACATTTTATCAAGTTTAAGGAAATGTAAAAGAGAAGGAAAGCAGATGATCGCAACTTAGTTTTGGAGTCTTGTTTCTCCATTTTGCTTTCTTCTGCAAAAACTTTAAAGTTTGTTCGCTTCTGTATGCTTTGGTTTATTATTTAAACCAGAGATCCTCACATCAAATCCCCAAGGGCTGGGATTCCACACACCTCAATCAGATGGCTAAATCATCTGCATTCAAGTTGTCCAAAACACAGAGGACACTGGCCCTGGTGGACTGGATTTGAGGATCCCTACCCTTAACCTTAAATAATAGTGTCATTTCTCTCTCCTTAGGCAAATAAAGTAAATAAAATAATGGAAGACTGAAATGATAAAAAACAAATAAGAGTGTATTTTAAAGGTAAATACACTAGATACCACAGTGCTGTAAAAAGACTACCTTTAGAATGTATAGAAAAACATTTTATGCCGTCTGATGCAGCTAAAACACTAGACTGTTCTTTGTTTCATCATAATGAAAGCAAGTACTGCTTTAATTATTGTCACTTAATGTTATTTCCAACATCACCATATTTAAAACATAGTTGAATGACAAATTAAAACAGTCTTCACCCATGATATGCTCTAATCTCAGCTCAATCATCTTCCTGGGTCATCTCTCGAAGACACTCTCTAAGATTCCGCTTCCTGTCTTCCGGCGCGGTTTCGATGGTCTGCTCCAGTAGCTGCTCCACCTCCCCCAGGCCTTCCACCTTCGGGACGCCGTGTGAATACAGGAAGCCCCTGAGCAGGTTGTAGTGGCAGTGAAGGGAGAACAGGCCACACAAGTAACGCAGGAACATGTCGTACTGTCCCAGCTTGGAGCTCAGGGTCCGGGTCACGGCGCACTGCACAAGGCCTACAGCTGATTTGCCATTGATTTTATATGACAAGACTTTGGGCAGGAAGCCACTCTCCAGAACGTTCTTAGAGTCGAGGTGGAACGCTAAGAAGACGTACAGAGCAGCCATGAACTCCTAGGAGAGGAAACAGCGAATGTTAAAGGATTGGTTAGGAGTGCTGTAAATAGCTACAGTTTTTACAAATGTAGCAGGCAGCTTTAATGTCACACTGCTTTCCATTTCTCTTAAGCAGCTCCGCCACCTAGTGGGGGAAAGTAGAAACTACAATGTGATTAGGGTTTAAACTTTAAAGCAACTTCTGGGGTATTTGGTGCAATAAAATGAGACAAACAAGAAAATGTGTTTCATTTTGTTTTAAGAGGTTGAAATATTGTGGCAGGCAAGAAAAACTTTTATTTGACATTGCTGCTCATCACTCTGCCTCCACCGAAAAGGATAAACAACCTTAGACTTTCCAAGTGATCAATAATGATTGAAAATATTGTGAATTTAAGTGATAAAACAGCTATTTTTCTAAAATGAGTTCAGCTCTTTCACTGTAACATTTAACTACACTTGGTTTAAAGGGTAGGAATGGTGTTGGGAAGAAGCTGTACAGCAAAAGATTAACTTCTGTCAACGATCCAGCTCCTCAAATAACCCATTCATTCTCCATCCTGCTTAATTCTGCGTCCGTCCAGTAGGCAACGGAGCGAGAGGCACGGTTCCCCACTAAGCACCGGTCCATCAAAGGGCAACAAAAAGACATGCAGAAAAAATAATTGACCAAGAGCAATTTAGACAAGCCATTCATCCCAATATTAATCTTAGCTGTTTAAAATTGATCAATTTTATTGAAGTGATTTCCCCAAACAAACAAGATGGAAGCAGCACTAGACTCCATGCTGACATGTGTCTCTAAGCCAGAGAGACGATCATTGAGCTGCCACATGTCTGTGGAGACACAGCCGGGCTCGAGCTGAAGACGACCGCAAGAATCGGGCTCAAATGTCTCTTGGATTTTGCTCTGAGTGAATGTTGATTTAACGTCTGCTGATTTTCTTATGGTTGGTATCAATCCCGACACTCCTCACATACTTTAAAAATAGCTCATAAAAGCCCAAATTAGACCATCAAAATAACATTCCTCTTGACACCTGCAACTCAAACAGCATGAAATTATGAAATTATTTGTATAGAACCTGGTTGTTTTAGTCTAAGGTTATCTAAAAAAGGAGCCGTTAGGACCAATTTTCTCATATTTTAAAGCCAAGATTAATTCTTACAAATCTCCAAATGAAATTCTCACAGAACGGCTTCATTTTTGAAAAATGCTTCAATTTCACATTTTTCATCAAGAGTGAACTGCAGACTCATTAGCAAGGAGTTAAATTCTCCCTAAATCATTAGTTGGGTGTAATATACAGACACGACATAGAGGTTTACCTGAATGGTGTAGTGAGAGAAGCAGAAAGTCCTTTTCCCAGTGATGACTGTAGGAACGAGCTCAGTACAAAGGCCCGAGAACACAACCGCCTCGTTCAGCTCCAGAGAGACGTCCTTCACATCCTCCTCGGTGAACACGTTGGTGTTCTTCTCCAGCATCTTGAAGGACATCTTCCCTAACATTCTCAGCATGTTAACCTCGACGTCGGTCCATTTCTACATGAAAACAAGCCAGAAAACAAATCATTTCAAATGCTCACACTGAAATTAAGAGACGGAGAGACAACATTTATGCAGGGAAAAGCAGTACACACCTCATTGTCCCTCTTTCTGAAGTAGAACTTCAGCATGCGATTGGTCTGAATGATAATAAAGTGGATGAGAAACGGCGTCACTCTGGGCTTGTTGCTTCCATAGTTCGCCTGCTTGAAGCAGCTCTTGATTATTTTTGCCACCATCCAGGTGAAAAATGGCTGGCGAGCAAGAATCTGAAGTATCGGCACACGCTTGTAGTGTCTCACAATATTCGCTGCTAACTGAGGGTTATCGAAGCGTTTGGTCAGGTACTCGTCTCTCATCTCATCACTGTGAAAACACAGAGAAGAGGGTAAAGAAAAAGCAAACCGCTAGAAAGAGAGACTTTTAACAAATAAAAGAAATCACCTACCTAAAACCCTGCAGCTCAGCAACAACATCTACAAACTTAGCAGGTATCTCAGTGATCGCTGCTCGTCTTCCCAGGATCCAGAGTCGAGCATTCGGAAGCAAATTTCTTCGTATGAGGTTAATAATTAGATTACTTATGTGTGTTTTGGTGTTGTTATCAGTAATCTCTGGAGCTTTCTGAATATAAAAACAAAACATAAAACCTTTTAGAAAAAAAAAAAGACATTTGTTTTTGCAACAGACATTTAATTTCTGAGATTGTTTTTCTTTTCCTACATTTAATTTAATTTTATTTACTTCTTTATTCCAAATGCAGGCAAGCTTTTCAACAGATCCATGTCAGTTAAACAGAATATCAGCAAAACGTTAATTTATTTAAGTGATTCAATTCTGAAAGTGAAAACTGCAGATTCACTACAGACTCTCAAGACTGCTGTCCTGCAGACATACACTGATACTCAACCTCTTTTCCATGATAATCCTGTTAAATTCTTTATTTTGCTTTTTCATTTGCTCAAATCAATAATTACTTCACAGAAAAGAACCCTTGAAATATACAACTCTGTTTAAAAAATCTAGTTAAAACTGAATTTATGAATAAGGAACTCATTTTTAGATGACTTTTGGAGATTCTCCCAAATGTGTTACCTGAAAGTCCAGAGGCGCCTCGTAGCAATCATAACAGTCCATTATGATGATGTATTTGGCGTTCTCTTCCTCCAGTATATTCAGACCCTTTATAGGAGAGTGGCAATACTCCAATATATCTTGCATTGAAATGCCTTCTTCCTCATACTCTTTCTGCAGGAAATGCCGCAGGGTTCGGAACGAAAGCTTCAAGATGTACTGAATATCCTGAGCAGAAATGAAAAGGAATAAAAAAGTTTAATTTCCAAAATATGAAAATATGCAAGCAAACAAACAAGATCCTGTTTCAAAGATATCTACAGGAACATAAACTACATCTGTAGTGTGGAAAATTAATATCAAATTTCAATGACAATAATGACACATCACTTTAATGACAACGTTACCAAATGGTGCATCACGAATGAAGAAAAACAGACAGAAATGGAAAAAGAAATCACAATAAGAGGAAAGTTGATGAGATATTCAAATAAAAGCTGTGTGTTTTAAGGATTCAAGGAATTCATTTTCATTTCAAACATGTTAAAAACATGAGGTGGAATGAAATTAGTTACTCTGGTCCCACTGCAAACCTAAAATAGCTAATTAATATGAGTTTAAAAGATAACTAGATCAGTTGTGAAAAAAACATTTAAGAAGGGCAATGATGGCTCTTTTCTCTCTATTGTTCCATAAAACTCAGATTCAATGAGAACACCACTAATGAATCTGTTGCCCTGACAACAGATTCACCCACGCTCCCCACAGGTTACCTTGAACCTCTCCATATCGTCCATATCGCGCCCCAAACTTACTACTGAGTACCAAAAGAAAGCTTGTGTCAGTTCTCACCCTGTTGGCCTTTTCCTCGGTCCAGTCCAGACAGAACTTTGCCACAGAGACAGACATCCCGATTCCTGGGATCCCTGTGGTCACGACCGTCTTCACCGGTGAGCCGTCTTCTTTCTGCAGTCGGAACAGATCGTTCAAGGCAACGAACGAGTCCTCACTGGGGACTTGGATAGGTTTCGGGGTTTGGGTCAAGATCTCATGAGACGGGTCAACTCCTCCAAAGCCACGGATGGAAATCTGAGGCTCCACATACACGGCATTCAGAAACTGCTGCTTTCCGGGTTGAGGCACCCCCTCGTGTGTGATTTGACTTTTACGAAATATATACTCTTTCAGGTAAAAGCGAAACATAGCTGGAGGAGAAAATGAAAAGGAAAAAATGAATGGAATCCTGAATAAAGTTAATTAAGCCAATTTCAAACATGCGTTTCATTTAATAAAGTACTAGATGTTTAACTCTGAATGGGTTAAATCTGGTTTTTAAAGAGCTGCTTGCAAAACGATTTGTGTACTGTGGTCTTTCTTCAAAATGCTCCTGCTTTGTCTCACCTTTCGCGCACTTTGTCTTCAGCTCATTAATCTCCTCTGTCTTCTCCAATTTTTCAAGTGTGCTTATTGTCTTTGACAGGGCTTTATCCTGACCTGGACATGAAAAGCAAAATCAGACAAGTAAGCAGTTGATGGAAAAGTAACAGGAAGCACACGCTGCACAATGATCCGTCCAAATATGTGAACACTACCTCTAATGACACAACAACAGAATCACAGAAATCTGCTTCACTCCCAGTTTTGAGCTCCACCAGACTCACACATCCTGGCAGCTTTCTTACCAAACAGTTCAATGATCTTATCCACAAAATCGAGAACATCTCCGTCCAGGACTTCCTGCAAGACGGGAAGCGGCTCCCATTTTTTAAACCATATCTTAAACTTGAACATCTCATCGTTGTTGAGCCGGGACAGAACTTCCTGGATACTCTTCAGACACAGACAAATGGGCAAAAGTTAACTTTTTAGTTACAAGGAGTACAAATAACTTAACTCTCAAATGGAAAAATGTGTTAACCCCCCAACAAAGATTAACTGATAAAAAGATGCAAGGAAGGCTTAAATCGTCAGCTGGTAAATTAATTTAAAATGCAGCCTTATCTTAGACAGCTGATGTTAATTGTTTGATAGCAAAAACGATAGAAAAGGTGTGTACGAACTTTGAATACATGAGGCAAATCCAATTCTGGGTCTAGTTTTCCTGGCTGGCTGTTCTCATCCTCCTGAGCCAAACCTTCCATTTCAAGAGGCTCGGGTGGTTCAGGAGAACAAGTCGTCAGAAGTTCGTCGTCATCATCCAATTCTGCTTCTTCGATCTCATCTAGTTCTTCAGAGCTGAGAGAGAAAATTGACTGATTTAAAACTTTTTCGGTATGTGTAAGATAGAAATACATGTATTCTGATTAACACACTTGAAAGTCAAGTTATAGATAACTCCACGTGATAGTAGTGTGTCTGTGTTTTCTTTACCCGGCATCAATCACCATCCCTTCTGGTGGCCTGGTCAGCTCAGTGGCTTCAGTGTAGAGAGTCTCTGTATACCGAGAGTGACCCATCTGAGACCTGCAAAATATTCATCTGATTAACACAAAACTCTTATGAGGACCACAAAAAAAACCCCCAGAAGTTTCTTCAACATTAAAAAAGCAAACCCTTTGTTGTTCAAGAGTTTTAAATCAATTTACTGATACATTTTGCTTGACAGTATCAAGGCTGAATCTAGTAATCCAGTCAGTAGTTTGTCTGACTTTCTGGAGGTTTTTTGCTGCTTTTATAGTTAATGTATCGATACTAAATCTATGCTTTTTGAGGAAAAAAATATTGATAAATATCACAGGATCGATAAAATTACACAGCCCTGAAAAGACAAGCACATTTGTTTTCTCACTGTCTGAAGTTAAATAAGACCTGACTTCTCTTGTTTTCAGTCAGTTAGAATGACAGAAATTATTGATATCTGCCAAATGCAAGAATTTTTATTTCTTGAAGCTTTCTTTGTATTCTGGCATTTACATGCATTTGGTCAGTATCAGGGACAAAGATGAAGGGATTGCAGTGAGCCCATGTAAGAGGAGGAAAGCTTCTCAATGTCAAACTCAACAATAAACTTTGGACTGACAGCAGATCCAAGAGAGAGAAAGAAATCACCACTGAGTTCTCATATCCTTAAGAACTGAATGTCTACACAACTCTGCTGGGTCAGAGGATTTATATGTAATTGCTTAGATGTTTCACCTTTGCTAAAATGTTAATTTCGTGCATTTGTTTTAGAAAAAGTACGATAGAAATGTATTAACTTTACACACCGATCAGGTATGACATTGTGACTACATGCTAATAATGTGCATCTCTTTAACATAGAGCCTAGAAGGAATAAAAATATTCAAGCTTAAAGATTTGAGTGAGTTTGGTAAGAGGCAAATTGTGATGATGAGTTGCCAGTTAAGAGCACATCCGAAAGCTCTGAAGGGATGCTCTCAGCCTCCAGGGGTTATCCTACACAATCAATGACAGGACTAGCAGTAAAACAAATCAGAGGGTTTTACGTAGCCAAGGCTCACTGATGTAAATGGGATGTGAAGGCTGCAATGTGTGATTTGACACAACTGCTGTTAGAAAGGTCAGTGATTAGATCAGTGATTAGCTTAAAACAAGTCTCAGCTCACAGTTTAAAAGAGTTCAAGGGTTTGCTGTAAACATATTTCTCCAAGACTCCACAGCACTTCTTTGAGGGTCCAGTGGAGCCCATAGTTCACCTGGTGAGGCTGATTTGGGGGCCAAAGCAAAGAAGCCATGTCGTCGTAGTCAGAATGTCATGATACATCTGATCGGTGTATATAATTAACTTTAAAAGTAAAAGCCATCAAAAGACATAAGAACTGTTTGTACTAGTTCCTGTAAATATGACAAATATTTTCTCCCATGTAGTGATACAATCAGAGGGTGTAATATAACCTCACACCATAGTAATGCGATATGAGGTGAAACAAGCCCAAACACACAGCAAAGCAAAGGTCAGTACAGATCGAATCTGATTCTAAAGCACCAAAATGCATGGAAGACACAGGGAAGTTGGGACAATGTGTAATTGTGTGCAAAATTACCCAACAACTGGAGGAGCAGGAGGATTCGGTGCTGCAAAACACACCACTTCAGCGATTCCTGCCCCTTCTTCCTCTTCCTCTTTGCTCCTCTTCTCCATCTCATCACATTCGCTCTTCATCGAACCATAACTGGACGGGGGCCTCTCATAGGTATCAGTCTCCGATTCCACATCACTTCCTGCAGCTTGGTTGCTGTGGAAATCAAAAGAAAAGATTTAGTTGACTTAATTGATGGCTATCAGAGGAAGAGGCCGTGGAAAAAAAGCACGTCACACATTTCAGTTTTTAGTATGTGAACATGTAATATCTATGATGCAATACTTTTACAAAGCACCGTAACTAATGCACTAACATTTATGCAACCATATTAACAACTATAAAACTATTCCAAATCATTAAGTACTTGTAATCAAATCCGCTAAAATGTTTTTTTTTTTGTTAGCTTAAGCTAAAACTGTGTCACAGTGGTGCTTACAAGTAGAACTGCGTTACATGCAAGAAATGTTTCATACCAAAAATTTAAAAATAAACTTCGACATTCGCTTTATACAAAAAACACAACCTACTTTTCTGAGTCCATGGTTCTTGGTTGTGATAATTTGCCAGGTGAGTTTAAGACAGGCGGAAATGAAACTGATAGCGCCTGGTTTACCTCACTTTACAGCCTGGAAACCTCTCTGCTGTATCTACATCAACACCCAGCAGTGCTAAGGCGACGGGGTGTAAAACAAATGCACTTCCACTAGCAAATAATACAAACAAAACAGGTAAAATTTGAAAGGTTGTGAATAGAGCCGTGTCTAACTTTCAGTTCCTGATCATTTTCCATCGTCGTCTGAACAACTTCCGGCTCCTTATTTTCAGAGTAAGAGCTTCAGTTTTTACGATCATTTAAACCTGGTGCAGTTTTGTTAATTTTCTTGACTTATTATTGTATGACGTTACATTTTCCTCCTCTTGGCGGAATTATGCTGTAATCTTTAAATTTACCGTCACTTTTTCTTTTAAAAGAAATAAAGCTTTTGACTGGCCCCGTCAGAATCCTAACTTGAATCTGTAGAAAAGATTTAGTTGAAAAACAAGAGGATGAACCCATTCCTCTTGTCTGAAATTATTTAATCCCTAGCTTATATTAAAGTACATAGTATTATTATTTTTTTTTTTTATCTCAGTCAGATCCACCACGTTGATTTTCAGGGAACATTATTAACACGCTAACATTAACATTTAGCTCTTATACTGAAGGTTGAGGCTCCATACCGGAAGTGCACTGACAGTTTATGATCCAAGAATGTCCTCGCTGGCCTGAAGAATGTGCCGTATTGCTTCACCAGTAAGGCTCACCTCTCAACAACAGTGAAGACGAAGTAGAGTAAACATGATTTAATCCAATGCAGTTTTGTCAGTTGTTAAGCTGCTGGTAAACAGTAAAACTACCTGAAGATCTTCCCATAAAGTAAAATCTAGTTTATGGTGACAGAAGTGATTGACATTAATTTTTCTTAGTAGTCATCAGCACCTTTACAGAAAACACCTTCCATAACAATTATTTAACATACATTTCAATGTAAATATTAGAGATTAAATTATTTTAAAAAGTATTCATGTGAGCAATGCATTTGTTTTTATTGTGTCATTTCAACAAGTCTTTCCAGATGAATTTGCAGTACAGTACAGTAACAAGTGATTTTCCATTTCAAACATACTCACTGACATAAAAAGAGATTCCGACCTGAACCCCAAATCTACACCTGGTGAAATAAGGACACTGCAACTTTTACTTCATTTTATTATATTTTATTTTACAGGCATTTTAATGGTCTTTCAAATCAGATCAGAAAATGTAACTTCTTTTAAAAAAAAATCCTAACGGACAAAATTTAAATCTTTTAGTGAAAAGCAAGAGAAAAAACAAAAATCAAGAAAAATAGGTGATAATGAATGTCACTCTTGAAGCCTTTAAACCTTCATCCTTCTCATAACCTGTGGAGAAAGGAGAAGATTAAAAAAAAAGTTTTAGTTTGTTTTTACAAAAGAAGAAAATTTCCATAAAATTAATACATTACTACAATTCAAACACCTATGCAACAGAGTTCCTGCAAGTTTCAGCCAGACTTTAACTTTTACGATAGTAATGATTTAAAAGAAAAATCTACCTAAATATTGAAAATATATTTAACTTTGTTAAGAACAAGGTAAACTAATGTTTGTTAAATTGAATTTGTGTTTTGCAGCATGTGACCTGAGTATTTCAACATCTTGAAACTTTAACTACTGTCTTGGACAGTAATTGGCAAATTTTAGCCAATTACCAAAACCTCTTTATTCAAACACTTGTTAAATATATTCCCAAAACAACAAAAAAAAAGATATAGGAAAACAAAAATGTCATTACATAAGCAATCTAACCATACTCCAAGTAAGGTTCAAGAACAGACATACTTTGGAGTTTTGCAGAAAACTATGAAAGTATGAATTAATTTCAATGGGATAAATTTCTTCAATACATCATGAAGTTTTATAAAATAAATAAAATCTTCAACAAGAACTACAAATCAGAACACAATACTTAAAAAAAACAGCTCAATTCTTTAAAAAAATTTTTTTTTTAACTTTTTTATATTTAATTTTGGGTATATAAACATTTCAAAGGCTGTATATTAAGTTTAAGATCTTGCAGAAACCCTGTGTTAGTAAAATAACAGTAAGAGAAGTGTGGACCCCGTGTTCCTGTTAGGTAGTATCGCTTTTAAGCCCAGTGTGAGAGCCACCCATGAGAAAAAACTAAATATATATTTGAACCTTCTTGGGTCTCAGAAAACTCTCTCTTTCTTTACAGAATCTTTCTTCTGAAAAAAAAAAGTTTTAAATTTGCAATTACTGAAAATTAGTGACAAAACTTGCTCAATGGTACTTTATTTCAGTAGTTAATGTAAATAATCAACTCAGTGAATATAATACAACATGCATAAGTTACAAAGAATAAAGTGGATCGTTTTGCTTTTGTTGGAAAGTAAAACTGTTTCAAAACAGCAGAGAAAGCTTGTTTGAGAGGAATGCAGCTCTTAAACCAGTAAGACAAGACATCAAATCTGAGGTAAAGTTCTTGCTGTACTTGTTGCAGCAGCAGATATAATTTTCTCATTAAAGTAAGATACATCTACCTTATAAATGTTAGTATGTGATTGTCTCAAAATTATTCATCCTGTTAAACAGAATTATTCTTCACAGCAGACATTTTTCAAATCAGCTGCGTCTTCATCCACGCCTCATGTAATAAATCAGAGGGCTGATGAGATACAATCGGCGTGTCTGAGATATAACACATAACATCTCATATACCTGGGCTGCTGACTGTTCAGATGAGGAAAAAATAAACAAGTCAGGAGAACTGTTAAGTTCAGAGAATATATATAAATATATGTATATATTTTTGCTCAAACAAGTAAAATGATACAAAACAAAACACAATCAAGGCCCAATACATTACAGAAGATAAAGATGTAAGCACAGTTAACAGGTTTCTAGCTGAAACAGTGATTACACCACCTGGTGGAAGCAAGATGCTACAGCAGATTCTTGATGTGGCAGGAATAAAACACACTTTGTAGTAAAGCTCCAATATATTATATATTAATATATTTTAAAAGTCTTCCTGTTCAGGTGTTAAGTGATTTAAAAAATATATATTTATTGATATTTGAGAGGCCAAACTTACATTATCATGGCATTACTTGAAAATGAACTCACAATTGTTTATCGCAATAATTTCTGGGACAATTTATTGTCCAGCAAAATTTATATATTTTATAAAACTTAAATAATTAACTGAAATTTCCACATGTAGACAACTTGTGCAATATTAATGTCTTGATCAGCTGTGTTATTTACGACATTGTTACATTGGTGAGATTTAACATTTTACAACTGCAACAGCAGCTGTCTGAACAGATGGTGGTTTTATGCCTTGTGTTTGTGCATGTTTACCTTGCGAGCACTAGCAGTGAGTCCAGGAGACTTTGCAGACCTGCTAGTGGCTTGAGATCCTCTCTGTGCCTGAGCTGCAACCTGTGGGGCCTTAAAGCTGCCAGCTTTCGCAGATCGTCCCACTGAGGCTTGAGAATTTACTGAAGGGGAGTTTTCCAGACCCTTTCGAGCATTTTTGTGGGACGGCGACTTTCTCAGACTTTTTCCAGGAGATTTTCGAGTGGAACTGCGCAATTTGTTCAGCCCTTTCTTTAGATAGTTGTTGCTCTTTGGGGTGTTGTCAATCGTGAACATCATAGACTGCCGACGATCAGCCTGAAATGAATTTAAAGATAACAGTCACCATACTCTATAACAATAGGAAACATGACGGTTCCACTCACGTTTCTACTTACAGGACTAAGGATGGGGTGAAGATTAGCACTGGATGGCCCACTGCTCACATTCTTGTTCTTGGGAGTGAGTGGACGAGGGAAGCAGCTAGATCTCGTCTTTTTCTTCAGATTAAAAATAAAGAAATCAATTTTTGGTTTTAGTAACAAAACAATATTTTTTATAGTTCAGTTAAAGTTTGCAATTTTGAGTGCACTCAAAATTGGCAAGAACAGAGACAGTGTCATAAAGGTTAACACTAATAGGTTAAAGACGATGTTAAAAGATAAAGCTGTATTTCGGTCATTAACCCAGAGATCTAAATGCAACAACTTTCACTTCTGCAGGGTTCCTTGTAATTTATAACATAATACAAGGATTTGGATCTAATTACCCGAAGAAGAAAAAAAAAAATCAAGCAAAGGTCAGTGGCATTCAGTTTGATGCATTATTTGGATCAACTTGATTATTCCAACATTTCTTGTTTGATTCAAAACAACCATCCATCAAAGAAAAACTGCATCACATTTTTCCAAGATTTATCCTTCAAAATAAATCTTGAAAGATTTGTTTTATAATCCCTCAAGATAAACAGTGACGATCAGACATTCCAGGTCAGAGTTCAAAATAAATTTGAAATTAAACAAGAAAATCCTGTTCGCTGCACCTATACATGTACCCAATAGCATTTAATCTTATTTTCATGTTAAACAAACAGATTTGAGGTGTACAGAACCCTACTAATTGGATTCAAGTGTGTTGGGTCAGGGGAACATATTAAACTTGCAGAATACTAGCTCTGACTTTAAACAATACTATTCTTGATCATTAATTGAGAAGACAGTACTGCGCATTCTGCTGCACACCCACCTCAGGTGAAATGTGGTGAAGAGATAAGGAGGATGATGACTGCTTGGAATTCTGTGGGCTTCTCAGCTGAGAGGAGAGGGCTGGTCTTGATGGCAGCTGGCCTGGAATCAAGGACGGATGATGGGACCGAGTACCAACCCCAATCCCCGTGTGGCCTGCCATGAGGGAGTGACGATGGGAGAGCAGGGAGTCCTGCAGTTGGCCAGGCCTCATGGATGCCCGTCGGATTGTATCTGATGGGTCCCCAGTGCGAAGCTCTTCGTCCGTGAAAATTAAGACACCACCCTGGCCAGTCTACAGGAACACAAGAGGAATCTCTCATGAAAAATCTACTTGCTACAAATGCGTATTTTACTTCTCATACTATTTCAGAATCTACTGCAGGAAGGTCGTTTGATTCTCCACACCTCTGACTCCACAGGGTAGCTACTTTTCAGATGTGGGAGGCAGGCCTTGTTCCTGGCCTGCAGCTCTGCGATCCTCAGCCAGTCCTCAGGCCCACCATCAGGCTCGTTCTCTGCTCCCCCACAGAATGTACTGGTACCTGGAAGAAAGGCGACATCGGACAACTGCTTAGATGCTGCAGCATGTTCAAGAAAGTTGGAAGATAACATTTTATCAAATTTTGTTTCAAACTGAGGACCTTCACCATGTAGATTTGATAGATATGAACTTACTATGAGAATGGATGGTGCTCCGTCTGTAGCCTGGAAGGCCAATGAGCTGATCACTGGCAGCTTTCGTCTTGTCAGCTGGTGTATTAAACAAAGACATGGGCTGTGCAGCATGAGCACCGGTGAGGTTTGGTTGGGAGCGAGCTGAATGCAGGCTGTAAAAGGTCTCATCTTCACTGCAACCTGGAGTTTTCTAGAGATGGAAAACAAGCAAGAGACTCAAAACTAGAGCAAAATCTCAGAGTGGACATAATATTTAAGAGCAAAGACTTTTCCTCTACCTTGGACATAGTGATATTTATGACCTGTGTGGTTCTGCGCCTCTTTACAGATGAAGTTGGATTTTTTCGGGTCGAGTCCAGCTCCATATCAGAATCATCACTTTGTTTGTCATTCCTAGGAATGAAACATTTATTCACTTCTCCTCCCATTTATTCAGGCATGGAGATTAACACCAGTTAAATCATGCAAGTCCTCCACATTTCTTCAAATGAAAACATGGATGTTACAAAAGCTGTCTCTTGTATTCAGGCAAAGAGAAGCGGCAGTGAACGGCTTCTCCCTGAAAAGTTCAGACAACTGGTGCAAACCTTCTGACTCTGCTAATGCTGCTTTTAATGGAAATAAAGTGATAAAGGCTAAGCTAATATACTTTCAAATAAGTTGTAAATTCAATTATAGTTTTTGAAAATTTCTCATTCAGAAAACAGTTTAGGGTCAATTAATGAAAGCACTGTAGTGTTCATTACAGCTTGAACCTACCTTCTAGTTTGTTTGGTGTTAATGGGTGTAAAATACAGAGTTTCCAGCGACTCTGCCTGAAGGCCCCGACGTTTGGCTGCCAAACGTTCTGAACTTCGAACTAGCGGAGTGCTTGATTCACCAGGTCTAGACAGTTTCCTGTAAAGAAAAGAAAAAAACAGAAGTGAAAACCATGGAATCTGATCCCTTGAAATTCTCGTAGGATGAGTCACACAGTCTAAAGTACAGGATATTAAAAATGCAATAGGAAGACCTATTGCATTATTTTTCTACTTGGTTGTATATTTCTAACCCATTTTTGCAGAAAACCCTAAAATAGAAAAAATATTTTTATTGCAAAATTCCAAACATTTCTCTAATCTGATTTCTAGTTTTTTTCTTCCATATTTCTATAATGTTCTGACAGCTTGAGAATAAAATGTTGCTGTAATTCTTGATTAGTAGATTGCCCCAACTTTGATCCCCTTTATTTTAAAGTCTAACTTTGGACTTGTTAAATAAGATATGGAATATTCATACCAAATGTGATTATTCAAAGCACAATTTGCAAACTTTAGTACATTTATTTTTGTTTAATAAAGTAGTTCCAATACTCATTAGGCATTTTATATCTAGTTTAAGTACAGGTCAACTGAAATTTAAAGCCATCTGTAGAGACCAAATGTGTGGTGAAATAGACTTTCTAGATTTTTTTAATTAGTGTTTATTCAGTAAGTCACAGTGTTAGTAGGCAAACCAAAGAATAAATGCCATATCAATAAATCAGAATGACTACTACTGCATTTATTCAGTAATATAAAAAACAGTGTGGAAAACCAAACCATTTATCCAAATTTTGTGTTATTACCCAATCATTTCCATTTACTGGAAGACAGTGAAACTACTTTTCATAGTATCAGACTTTTTAGGACTGCAATGGACCCAATATCTACAACATTTCCACTCTGTTTAAGGTTTACAATAATTGACTCATAATTTAGAGATTACCTTGTAGTGTTAAGAGAGTCTTCCAGTGAGCTTTGCTCCAGACTGTCCGAGCTCAAGGACCTCTTCACCTGTGCTGTAGTGCTTAAACCCAACTGCGTCCTCCTGGGAACCTCTAGGTAAGCAGACTCTGTCGGACCACCTCCGTCACCATGGATCTTATTCTGTGTTCTCAGGACTTGGTCAGCAAAAGCCAGCTATAGAAGAAAAGATGATGATGCCACAAGTGCATAAGGTGTGATTGTTTTGTATCTCCACTTAATGTGCAATACCAACCTGTGCCTCTAAACTGGCGACATGACCCTGGAGTTTTTTCTCATTGGTCTGGGCTTTCTCCAAGTCAAGATGGAGTATCTGATTATCCTGGAGAATTGCTTTGAGTTTGTTGTCTTTATCCTCTAGAGCCTGTTTAAGCTCAATGTTTCCCTCTTCGCTTTTCTGGAGAAGCTGCTTCTTGCTGTTGTAATGGCTTACAGCTTTCTCCATCTGTGGGATTGAGATGATCAGACAGACACCTTGGTAAGACACAAATGGCAAAACAAAACAACTAAGACATCCAACTTGAAATTTTTAAGAAGTGTGAACCAACCTGAGCCTTGTAGTGTTCAACAGCCTCTGTTTTTGCTGCAAGTTGTTGCTTCAGCTCTCCATTGAGGAGCTCAAGTTCTTCTGCCGTTTCTCTCCGCTTTAAAAGTTGCTCGTTTGCCATTTTCAGAATTTCAAGCTCTTCTTGCAAATCAGCCTCCACTTTACAAGAGGCAACGGTCTTCCTCTCCATGGCCTGATTGACTCGAGCAAGCCTGTCTTTCTCAATGACTGCATCTTCAACTCGTTTCTCCAGAGCTCTTTGGTCCGTCTCTAATTGAATTATCTTGGACATGAGTGCTTCTTTTTCTTGTAAAAGAACCTCCTTTTCCTTCAGCGTGGTTAACTGTAAGGCCTGAGCAGCGACTTTTGCTTGTAGACTTTCAGACAGGGCCTCTTTTTGGCAGTCAAGCTCTGCCTTTACCAAGAGAAGCTGCTGCTGGAGATTGTTCACCAGCTCTGCAGATTCCTGCTGAGTTTCAAATAATTTCTGCTCTTTGGCACAAAGTCTTTGAGAAATTGTTTCCAACTCTTCTTTGAGCTCCTGTATCTCACCTTGAAGAACATCTTTCTGCTTGGAGTTCTCCAGCTTTAGCTCAGCCACAATTTTCTCACTAGCCTCAGCCTCTTCTTTTGCTTTTTGCAACAAATTAACTTGAAGCACAACCTCCTGACTCAAGGTGTTCAGATTTTGATCTTTGTCAGCGATGAGCATCCTTGCTTCTGACACCTCTGCCTGCAGATCCTGGAGCTTCCTTTCAGCTTCCAGGAGGTCGTTTTCTTTCTCAGCCTGGGATCCTTTTAACTTTTCGATCTCCTCTTCGTGCGAGTGAAGTTGCTCCAGCTGTTTATTTAACTGCTGGACACTCTCACGCAAGCTCGCAAGTTCTTGACTCTGTTCTGCGTTTTCTTTTTGTTGCTTAGCTAAAAGATCTTCACGGGAGAGGATTTCTTCTTCCGTCTTTCTCATCGAGGCGCTGAGAGTTTCCACCTGTTTGTTTAAACTTTCGATCTCTTGATTTAGCGAGTTCGACTGCTTTGCGTTTTCAGCCTTCAGCAGCTCCATCTGTTCTTCCTTGGATCGACTCTCACTCCTCAGCTTCCTCAGTTCTTCCTCAGAAGCCGACAGTTGTTGCTGAAGAACCTCCTTCTGAGTCTGCAGCTCTTCTTCACTGATTTTATTTGTTTTGGCCATAGCATCCAGTTGTGTTTGCAAACTTTTAATTTCCTGCTGAAGCGTATCTGACTGTGTGGCACCTTCTTCTTTAAGGTTGACGAGTTGCTCTTGTTTAGCTTGGATCTCCTCCCTCAGCCTTGATGCTTCGTCTTCAGCAGCAGCCCTCAAGTTTTGAAGTGAATCGTTCTGCTGGGAAATTTCTGTGTCTTTCTGAGCCAGCAGGTTTTCTTTAGCCAAGACTTGTTCTGTTGCAGACTGGAGAGATTCATTCAAACATCCTATCTGATTCTTTAGAGTTTGCATCTCGCTGTTTAGGGCCTCCGATTCCTTGCAGTGATCAGCCTTCACTGCTTGGACTTCATCCTCTTTAGATTTAATATCTTGCATCAGTTGATTCACCTCCTGCTCAAGAACTGTTCTGTGTTTTCTCAATTCTTCAATCTGCAAAGAACTTTCCTGTTCTCGTTTGGCCAAGAGATCTTCCTTGGCTTTAATTTTGTTTTCAGCAATCTCCAGAGAACTAGAGAGGTTTTTTACCTGCTCATTTAAAGCTTCAATCTCCTGCTGCAGAGACGCTGATTTTGTCGACGTCTCGGTCTTTAGCTGAACCATCTGCTCCTCTTTAGCATCAACCTCGACTTTCAGCTTCTTTAGCTCATTTTGAGATTCTTTCACCTCCATTTGAAGGGTTTCGATTTGCTGAGTGCTCTGTTGTTGCTGTTCAGCAAACTCATTTTCCTTCGACTGCACGTTCTCCTCAGCTGCCCTCAATGACGAACTAAGACATTCAACCTGAGACTTCAAATCATTTATCTCCTGATGTAAAACATCCGTCTGCTCAGCATTATGGCTTTTTAAGAGTCTCATCTGTTCTTCTTTGGCCTCTATCACTTCCTTAAGTTTTTGCTTCTCCTCTTCAGAAGTGGCCATGATGTTCTGATGTAAATCCTTCTGATGACAAATTTCCATTTCATTCTGAACCAACAGCTTCTCTTTAGCCAGCAGCTGGTCTGTTGTAGACTTGAGGGATTCATTCAAATATTGGACTTGATCCTTCAGAGTTTGGATCTCATTGTTTAAGACACCCGACTCCTTGCAGTGATCATCTTTTAGCACTTTGACTTCATCCTCCTTGATTTGAATGTCTTGCTTCAACTGATTCACCTCACGCTCAAGAACTGTTCTGTGTTTTTCTAATTCTTCGATCTGCACAGCACTTTCCTGTTTTTGCTTTGCGAAGAGATCTTTCCCAGCTTTAACTTGATTTTCAGCAGTCTCCAGAGAACTAGAGATGCTTTTTATATGTTCATTTAGAGCGTCAATCTCCTGCTCCAGGGACTTGGATTTATTTGACGTTTCAGTCTTCAGCAGAATCATCTGCTCCTCCTTAGCATTAATTTCTGCTTTTAGCTTTTTCACCTCATCTTCAGATGCATTCATCTGCATCTTCAGAGTTTCCATTTGCCGAGTGCTCTGTTGTTGTTGCTCTGAAAACTGATTCTCTTTCGATTGCAAGTTCTCCTCAGCTCCTCTCAATGAAGACATAAGACATTCAATTTGGGACTTTAAATCATTTATCTCATTATGAAATGACTCCTTTTGCTCTGAACTTTGATTTTTTAAGAAACACATCTCCTTCTCTTTATCCTGAATCTCCTCCCTCAGCCTTGATGTTTCTTCTTCAGCAGCAGCCCTCAAGTTTTGAAGTGAATCGTTCTGCTGGGAAATTTCAGTTTCCTTCTGAGCTAGCATGTTTTCTTTGTCCAAGACTTGTTCTGTTGCAGACTGGAGAGATTCATTCAAACATTCTATCTGATTCTTTAGAGTTTGCATCTCGCTGTTTAGGGCCTCCGATTCCTTGCAATGATCAGCCTTCAATGTCTGGACTTCATCCTCTTTGGATTTAATATCTTGCATCAGCTGATTCAAATCATCCTCAAGAACAGTTTTGCTTACTCTTAATTCTTCAATCTGCAAAGCACTTTCCTGTTCTTGTTTGGCTAAGAGGTCTTCCTTGACTTTAATTTGGTTTTCAGCAATCTGTAAAGAACTGGAGATGCTTTTCAAAAGCTCATTTAGAGCATCAATCTCCTGCTGCAGAGACTCTGATTTTGAAGACATCTCCGACTTTAGCTGAACCATCTGCTCCTCTTTAGCCTCAATCTCTCCTTTTAACTTCTTTATCTCACCTTGAGATACAGTCACCTGCATTTGAAGGGTTTCTATTTGCTGAGAGTTCTGCTGTTGCTGTTCTGCAAACTGATTTTCCTTGCACTGCAAGTTCTCTTCAGCTGCCTTCAGTGAGGAATCAAGACATTCAACCTGAGACTTCAAATCATTCATCTCTTGACGTAAACCGTTAGCCTGTTCCAAACTTTCGATTTCCATCAGCCGCATCTGATCTTCCTTGGCTTGGATTGACTTGCTGAGGTTTTTTACCTCCTCTTCAGAAGCAGACAGTTGTTGCTGCAAAAGCTCTGTTTGGCGAGACTTTTCTTCTTGCAGTTTTGTAAGCAAGCCCTGCTGGGTCCGAACTACTTCCTCAGCTTTTCTCAAAGCATCAGTAAGACTTTCTATTTGAACTTTTAGGCCGTTGATCTCTTGCTGAAGACACTGAGAATGTTGAGTGCTGGTGTTCTTTAGAGTGACCATTTCCTCATTTTTTTGCCAAATCTCTCCTTTTAGCCTCTGCACCTCCTCCTGGCAGCTTAAAATCTGCTGCTGAAGTATTTTCTTTTCTTCAGCATTCTCTTGCTGGGTTTTATCCAGCAGATCCTGCTTAAAATGGATTTCCTCCCGAGCCCGTTTCAGGGAAGAATTAAGGCCTTCCGTACAAACTGTTAAGGTTTGGATCTTATTGTGAAGAATCTCTTCTTCGTGTGATTTTTCCTCTAGTAATTTATCAAGTGTGTCTTGTTTGGACTGAATTTCATCTTTGCTTAATTTACTTTCTTCTGCAAACAAGTTGACTTCCTCTTTGAGGCTGGAAATTTGTTGGTCCCTGTCGGCTAACAGAGTGGTAGCAGCCACCAGCTTCATCTCCAGATCCTTCATCTTTACATCAGTCTGATGTAGAAGATCTTCGTGCTCCCTCTTTAGGTCCTTCAGTGTTGTTATTTCCTGTTCACAAGCTGCAATGTGTTGTTGCAGTTTGGTCATCTGCTCAGTTTTCTGGTGCTCAACATGCTCAAGCTGAAGTTTCAGATCACTGATTTCTTGTTCAAGAACCGTTCTCTGTTCATCCAGATCTTTTCTCAGCTTGTCCACAATTTCATCCTTGGCTTGAAGCATTTGTTCAGTTTGTGCCTTTTGTTGTTTAAGTTGCTCTTTATACAGAGTTATTTCTTCCTCACATTCAGCCAACTTGTGAGTTATGCTAAGAATCTGTTCTTCTGCCTTTCTTAGGGAACAAAGTGTGCCCTCAAGTTCGTTCTTCAGACTGATAATTTCAGTCTCCAACATTTCTCTCTGGTGATACAAGAAGAGGAGAGACCTAATGAACATTTCTATCATGGGTTAAAAGTTTATTTCTATAGCCCAGGGGTTATAAATTGTTAAATATTAGCCTCACATGGTCCCTGCACACTTTCCCAGAAAAAAAGCAAACACACTCACAAATTTTTTCAGACTCCAATTTACAGAATTATGCATTTTCTTTTATCATCATCTCAAAATAAAATATCCAAAAGTTCTCTACAAATTTATGGCAGGCAGTTATGCAGAGAATAGTTTTCAAATATGGTAACTGCAGAAAAGAGACAGAAAGCAAAGAAAGAAGGGCTCAAAAGAGAACGCAAGTATGAAAGGACAGACTCAACAAAGAAAGGATGTAAAGAATTAAAGTTAGAGAACTGGAGAGGGAATAAAGTTTGGAATACAAATATATTTCCATACTCTTATTTTATTCTTCCACTCTTAATCCAGACTTGGAAAACACTAAAACAAAACTAAACCTTTCCACAGGACCTTGCTTACCTCCATTACAGGACCCATATTTTCCCCAACTTCCTCTTTGTTGGCTTTGTTTAGTTCTTCCTCTAAACAGGAGATTTTTCCTTGGAGGATCTGAACTTGGTCATACAAGAGTTCCTGAAGAATAAGGAACCAGAACTAAAATTAGTAACAGCAAAATGGAAATGGTGCTGCACAGTTTCATTGTGACATTATCGCCCACCTTTTGTGTGGTTGCTTGGTTGAGTTCTGATTGCAAATGGCTTGTTTTGTTTCTCCACTCCTCCTCAGCAGACGCTTGAGCTTGTGCCAGCTGGCCGTTTTCTGCTTCAAAGACGGCCAACTTGGAACATAAAGCTCTCATCTGACAATAATTTAAACATCTTTTAGAATTAGGTCCACAATAAATACTTAATTTTCTACTTTTAAGGGCTAAAACAGACAAAATCTATATGGACTATGTGGCTGTGCCTAAGCCTGTTTACAATGAAAGTAATGGCATTACACTGGCATACACACAGAGCATGTTAAGCGCTAATAAATTTAACAGAAAGTAGAGTTTACTCATAATTACCTGGAAGGAGAGATCACCATTTTCTCCTGTAAGTTCGTCCACTTTCCGCTCCATATAAATAGAGGTGCTCTTCAAATCTTTGTTTTCCTTTAGCAGCTCGTTAAGGCGCAATTGTAACCTAAGAAAATGAATCACAGTTTTGTTTGTTTTTTTCCCCCCTTACCTTTATATACATTTATTCATCAAGATAAACTTCTCTCACCTCTTTTTTCAGATTGTATTGAATTGCATTAGATGGGTTTAGACATTTATTTAAATCATATTTGTACTTACGAGTTGTTTTTGGCCTCAAGCTCAGTGATTTGTTCGGTGATTGTCTGCTCCTGATTTCTTTGTTCCTTTTTCACTTTATCTAGGCGGTACTGCAACTGGTTGATATGAGATTCTAAAAAAAAAAAATAATAATTAAATAGAAAAATTATGGAGCAAGAGTAGAATTGGAAAAGAGTACAAGAAAGGAGAAATAAACCTCTTTATCCTACCTTTCTGGGTAATTAGTGTAACTGTGCTGGCTAGCTGTTTCTCCAAATCATCTCTGTATTCTCTCTCTTTGATCATCTGTCTTCGCATTTTTCTCATCTGAAACTTGGGTGTATTCATGACCTCAGCCAGAGGGGATTTGCTGCAGAAATAAATGTTAAAGAACGAGATTCTTACGCCTAAATACAAACAGGCTTAATTTGAGTTACAATCAACAGAAGGTCCAACTAAAGAAACTCAAGCTGGATTTAACTGAAATTTCCATCCATACCTGACGGAGGAGGAAGCCACCGTTTCCAGATCAACAAAGCAGACCTTCTGTGTACGCAGAAAGACTGGAGACTCACTGTCTGAGACCGAGGAGGTGGTGGACAGATTGGAGGTGGTGGACAGATTGGAGGTGGAAGTGGAGTTGGATGACGAGTTGTGAAAGATTTGTCGAGACACAGGCAGATCTGAACAGGTTTGCAGTTTCTGTGTCAGTCCAAAGCAGTAGCTCGCACACATTGGCATTTATGGGTTGAAGGTTTAGACTTACATCTCCTTGTCAAGTATTTTTCCAGTGTTTTGTTCAGATAAACACAACCTTCTTTCTCACTCACATAACAGTCGGTCATGTTGGCAAGCTCACGCTAACAGAGAGAAACATACACGTATGGACGTTCAATTCCAATTACATGATATTAGAAGCACTGCAGAGAACAAAATACAATACTTCTGCTTACCTCTGCATCACAATCCAGTTCACTAAGAATGTGGCGATCATTCATCATGTCATGATAAAACAGCAACAAAAGCACCTGAGAACAAAGTAAAATGTAATCAGAATGGGTTTTAATTTATCATTCATTTCACCACATTTGATCTCCTTTGTTTTTAACCTTTGAAATTTCCACCGTTAGGTTCTTTCCATCTTTTATGCTGTCCCATGATATAGGGGTGCCTTCATTTGGGTTAAATTTGCAGTCTCCTGACAGAAAAAAAAAAAAAGACAGAAAATTACTTCCCAAGTTAAGCTAGTTTCTATAGTAGTTTCCAGTCAGCTGCTTTACAGACATAGCTTGTCATCTGTAATTTCATAACGCATTAAACACATTTCAGTTATAAGTTCATAGTACCTAAAAGTATAGAGATCCCGCTCTTTTTTTTATTTTTATTTTGAAGTTGGGTCGGTTCCTTCACACGCTTGCAATTTTTTGTTCCAACTAACTATGCCAGTTGTCCAGCAAAAGTAGGCTGATTCATACTATTTCTAACTGGGAAATAAGAGTAATTCCCAGTTAGCATTGCTAACATTTGGGTCCACTGGACATATTATGCATATTTTAAAGTAATAAATAAAGTTCACCTTCCAGGAACTCTGTGATGAAACGAACACGATCCTCAAAAGAATCACTGAAACAGGGGATTTCCCTCTTTTTCCTGTAACAACACAAAAATGCCTAAATCAGTTATCAAGGATGTAACACAAAGCTTGAATCCCTTTTTATAAGAAGCTGATACTTCATGAGTTCTCTCCAATTTTTACATTTGACTTATAGTTTCCACATGTGTACTATAAACACATATCAGTCCTGCACAAGAAAACATCCAGTATTATCTATGCATCAGAAAAGAACCCAAAAGGAACACTATTAAAAATAAGCTGCTATAATGTCATTGCAATTAAAGTAAAAAGGTAATCAGTTGTTCAAATAAACCAGGTTGGCTATGCAGTGGTTTTTGCATATTATGTTTTGTTCTTGATATTATATTTTAAATTAAGAAATACTATGTTGCTTGTCACCTTATTTTGCTTGACAGAAATTTCTTAATATTTAACTACATTAAACTACAGTGTTTAATTTTTAGACTTAGAATATTTCTGGTTATAAATTAAATACTTCCTTGCATATTCAGTTGTTGAAAAAACAGTGATCAATAATACAATATTGCATACAGCATAAGCCAGATTTCACAGAGGATGTAGAAATAAAAACATGTAGAAAATAGTTATATTCATGACTCTATGCCAAACACAGATCTTTGTTCAAAGACAGAAAGCACCTTAGTTTTTAAGAACTGTGAAAACATTATCCAAACACTTAAGGTTAATGAAATAAATATTTCAATGTTTATACCAACAAACCCAGAACTTCAACGCTCCAACTTACAGTACATGAATCAGTTTCACCAGAACCGCCCCATCCTGTAAATCATCGATCTGTACCTCGCTCTTCAATGCAGTGACACTATTGACCTGTGCAACAATAATTTGAAACATTAGTAAATTTTAAAAAAAAGTATTCTATAATGATATGGACACCTTAGCTTAAACTTACCCAGCTGAGAAGAGCCTTAGTCCCCAAGTTTGTCATCTTGGTTGACCCTTTATGTCAAAGGGATTTTAAACTATGAGGAAAAAACATCAACAGCTCACTACTACAAACCCGAACAAATAAGAAAACCTTTCAGTCCATATGAGTTTTTGTGCAGTGATCGGATTTAATGACGCATTTTTTTTTCTGCAGTATTTCTTAGTTTTTAAATTGCAATGATACCATCTCGTTTTTTAAGCTAAGCGATAAATACAGCAACGTTTCTCAATTAACGTTCCCCGAAAACTCGGGCAAGATAAAATGTTCCCTTCAAGCAGGTACTCACGTAAATTGCCAAGTCTTTGTTTTTAGACAGTATCTTCTTGTGCTACATCAACTTCTAAAACAAACAGCAACAGATACGAGTTTCACCAGGTGACACGCAACAAAAATTCAAACTGCCTTTAGAAGATTGAACCAACCAATCGGTGTACTCATATTGACGCATGCGGAAATGGAGGAAGGCGATTGGTTTAAAAGCCGGAGAACGTAGGTACGTAAAGACTGTGACGTCACCTCGCCTCGTTTTCTTTTTTTTCTTTGTTTTTGGCAAACCATCACGGCATGTTTGGAAGTTTTGCACAAAACAAACCAAATAAAGTGAGTTTCAGTTGTAAAAATGAAAATAGTTTTAGGTTGTATATATTTCAGTTATTTTTTTACGTCAAAAAGTATGGGTTGACGTGAGCATTCTTAATATAATTTTTCGCGTGGCAGTAGTAATACAACTAACTGATTGTTACACCATACAATTTTTGACGGTAATATTATCAGCGCTATTATCTCAAAAATGCCAACCATTTTTGAGATAATAGTTTTCTCTTAATTCTCCAGATTATTAAACATTGGCATATTTAAACAGGAGATATCTTATCTGCAATAAGTCAATGGTTTAATCGCACAAAAAAGTAAACAAGAGGAATTCGCACAAAAGTTAATATTTGACACGCCGATTTAATTCTGTTTACAATATGACTTGTTTTATGTAGTCCAGTGAGACTTGGCACCTGGAAAGTAAAATGAAATAAAAGTTTGGTAATTTAATATCAGGTTACACACGCAGGTTTTATTAATAGGCTAAAATATCATTTCAGCCTGTAAAGTCCGCATTCATTTGTCCTCCAGTCATCTTCACTACAAATCCCAGAATGCATGTGTTGGTTACCTTGGTATCAAGTTGTTGTGTGTAAAGACTGCTTCAGCAAAGAAGGGTCCCACCGAAACGTCAATTTGAACATCTAGTACACGGTTAGTTTAGGATTTATATCACTGATTGACTACTTGTCAAAAATATGAAGACATCTACGCTAAATGTATCACAAAAATGATATAGACTTGTGTCTCTTAATTCTGCAGGTTATAAGAGTTCATGGATAAGATTATGCTTGGAGCTCCGGTGGATTTATCTTTCAGAAGCCTCAGCAGATTAACAGGTTCTGATCTTCATCATGGTTTCTCTAAATGCTCGTACTTTCTGATGATCAGCTTGATTACTGAGCTTCATTTCTGTCTATCCTAATTGAAAATAGAAAATCGACAGCAGGTCTTATAGGGCTTCAATGCCATTCGGCTGAGTTATATTTTTAAAAATGAAAGGACGATGAAGCGCATGTGTTTCCTTAAATGAAAATAATTGAAATGTTTATTTTAAAAAATATTCAGACCCTTTTTACTATACAATCAATCTCTTCAATTCATTGGACTTGTAAGATATAAGACTTTTTTTTTTATTTGTCATCATGCTTCTGGAACATAACACAATTGGAGTGGTGCCCTCAATGATAAATAAATAAGTCTCAATCAGTCCTTAGACTGCAGCAAATAGGTGTAAGTGTGTTTGCAAAGGGGCAGAAGAGGATGGAAGGTGAAGGTTATGATGAGTTACATACCTTCAGTAGCATAGGTTTCTTTGCATCATTTATTTATTTTTTATTTAATTATCTTTATATTTTTATTTTTTTTGTGCGTGTATGTGTGCTGAAAATTTCTTAATCTGGACCTGAGTACAAATTTCGTATCACAAACCCAAGCTGGTATGACAATGAAAAAAATCCTTGAATTCTTGAATAGGTTAGGTAGTACGGTCAGTAACAAAAAATGAACACGTCTGTTTTTGATTTGTTTTTTGTAGCATAATAATATTTGCATGGCAAAAGCTTTAATAACCTACATAATTTGTCTCTGTAATAAAAATAAATGGCCAGTATTTCAAATTCCTCACCTTTCTTGTATTTTCTGTTTCAGACGCTTGGACGGAGACTCCCCACAGCAGTCTTCGACCTTTAAAAAAAAATTCAGAAAGTAAATATCTTAGCTGCTCCCTCCGTCTCAGTAACAACAGCATCAGTGACCTGTGTGACCTCAATCAGACAGTGAGCCACTTCCTGGCTGAACCCTCAGGTCTCGCCTGGCTGGACCTCTCCTTCAACAAACTCTCACATATAGATAAGGTAAGTTTCATTTGACCATTTCTTTGCAAAAATTTTCATGCACCTTTGTCATTTTTACATCGCAAATTTAATTAGTTCTCTGGAATTATATCATTCACTTTTAATGTGAAACTAACACAAAGGGATGCATCATAATTGTGAATGGGAATTCAATTAATACAAGATTTTCAAAACTTTTTTTAAAAATATCCGATAAGTTATTCACACATGTGAATTTGTCCCTTGCAACTCCAATAAACCCAAATGAAATTCTGTGTTCTCAATTGTTTTAAGAATGAAAATAAAGAAACACAGCAGAAGGTCAGGGACAACATTGTAGGTTAAACCGGCTTTGGTCGTAAAATATTACCTCAACCTTTTATTGTTTCACTGTCCATTTCACAAGTCCTTCCAAATCTGGCCCTTTGTGGAAGAGGAGAGAAGCAGTTATTAAAAGAGAATCATAAGAAGTCATATTTTCAGTCCACAGCTATGTAGAGGACAAAGGCCAGCACACACATGGAAGGAAGTGCTTTGATAAAACCTTAATGCTATGATCTATGGAAAATTAGCACAGCCAATCCCCACAGTGAAACATAGTTGTGTCAATATCATCCGTCTTGAGCAGGAAAAGGGAAGCCGATGAGTGTTAACGTGAGGAAGGACAAAATCAATGGAGATTGCAAAGACTTGCTACTGGTGACAGCCATAAACAGGAAGCCAGACCTGCAATTCCATATTGGAATGACTCTGTCAAAGTCCAGTCCTAATCGCAATGAACAATCTGATGCAATACTTGAAAATGTCTGTTTATATTCTCTCCATCAGTCTGATGTGGCTAAAGCAGTAGTTTTTTGGGGTTTTTTAAAGAAAATGTCCAAAAATGTAACTCTCATCCTTATTCTGATAACAACATATGGACTCAAAAAGACCTGCAGCTCTAATTGCTGCACAAAAATGTCCTTCAAAGTGTTGATTCCAGGAGGCTGAAGGCAAATGTACGCCTTATCATTTTTTTTTTCTGTAAAAGTTTGTAAAATCATGTATTATGCTCCTTCCACTTTATAGTTATGAGCTACTTTATGTTGGCATGTCAGAATATTCCACTCACTGCTTTGTAATTTATAGGCTGCCACATTAATAAAGCCTGAACACAAATATGTTGCAGGTTTTGTGCGAGTTGCATGGACTCCGTGTGTTATATCTTCATGGAAACAACATTTCTACTCTGTCAGAGGTGGACAGGTTGGGTGTGCTCCCCCATCTTCACTCCGTCACTCTACATGGAAACCCTATAGAGGCAAACAAGACTTACAGGTTGAGACATTTCTCTAACACACACATCTTACAGAGTCGAGACAATATTACAGCGAGGACCTTTACTTGTAACGTTTTTTTTTTTTATGACTGCAGAAATGCAGTCATCTACTGTTGTCATTTGTTGCTATGAATACAACATACATATGTACAGAGAGTAGGTACGTGCTTTTGATTCACAAATACAGAGAGCAGAAGAGAGGGATTACTCTAGACCCAAATGCTGTGCAGGCACGTATGTGCACGACATTGCAACAGGTGCTAAAACACGGATCTAATTCCTGTCCTGGTCTGCACAGCAACAGCACTTACACACATACACACACACACATTTCACGGTTAAGAAACTATGATGTCTTTTTTACGTCTGCTAATTAAAACAGTGATTCCTTTTTAAACAGTCCATGTTTTTTCTGTTTGATTTTCAACATAAAATGCAACTTGTAAGATTAGCTTTACCGCTTTTAGATGTTGCACAGCTAGAAACTCTTAAAAAGTAAAAATGAGTGCAATATTCAGTGTGTGCTTTTCTGTGTGCAGGAATCGTGTGATTTCTGCATTGCCACAGTTAAAAACGATGGACTTCAGTGCTGTGACGCAGCAGGAGCGAGTCCTGGCAAAGCTGTGGCATCAAAGCAACTCCCGCTGCAGAAGCAGCAAAAAGAGCCTTCACTGAATGCTAGTGTGTGAAAATCATAACTCAATTCAAAAGCTTCACTGCTAGAAAACAGATTTTTAAATATGCACATTTGCCACCAGTATTTGAACTGAAATTAGTGTTGCTGTAAATATTTTTTTTGCAATTTAATGTCACAATTTGAGGTTTCTGTGGTGGAAAGAGAACAATTTGTGGTTTGTTTGAGAACATCACTGAAACCTACTCATTTCAAATTTTAGCCAGTCTTAACTTGCAATTTTTTCAAATCTAATCATGGCATGGAATATGAGTTCAACCAAGTTCAAGCAACAAAGACTCAAAGTGATCAATCAAACATCTCTGAACTTACAGGTGCAGCTCACCTGTAAGTTGAATAATATTGAACAGTTATGCTATGTCATCAATCCTAAATCTCCTGATATAAACTCACAAACAGTCCATGAGGAATTATGAATGACTGAAATAAAGTAACATCTCAATGTTATATTAATATATGAATTTGTACCTGTAGAAATGTTTGATTCTTGATGTAAATGATCTGTTAAAACTCTGTAACATCACCAAATAAACTACTTCTCAGAAGTCAACATGTGGTCACTACAATAAGACACAATTGTTTTCTTGAAACTTTTTAATGAACTGATTAAACCAAAAAAATAAAAATAAAATAAATCTATTTAACTTTTTGGTACTAGCCTAGGATAGTACAAACATACAGTCTTCCATGTATTACACATTTAAGTAACAGAAAAAAAAAAATGCCAAGAATCCATTGCATAACAAAAGCTCTAATCAGTTGTGTGGTATAAATAGTCTTGCAGGCTCCCTTTAGCAACTTGAGATCATCTCATGTTGCGCCCTCCCTTAAAGAGCACATGTACAGTTAGAAACAAAAACACATAAATAATCGGCAAAAGATCTGAGGTTATTTAATCTGATCAGGTATATAGATTAGCACTCTTCCATGCTGCAACAAGTTAGTTTCTGATTAATATGAAAACCTCAATTCGGGGGGAAAAAAAGGCTTTAAGTAAAAAGCTAACAATCGCAGACCTGAAAAGCATTTCTGTTTCATAAAAAACTGTCATCCCTCAGGACCTTCATACGATCCACCAGCTACAGATGTAGTCGATCGGAAAATTCTGTACAAAGGTAACGACCTTACAGCGAGTCTTTGCATCCTCCGCAGGCCGCTCGCTTCACCCTTGATTTTCTAACCCTGTCATTTGAAATGTTAAGTTCGTGCCCAATTCTTCAGGAGGGCAGGATACTTGAACATCTCAGTCTGTAAACTCGTCCGTTAAGCTAAAACATTTCAGGACGTCCAACCAGCCCACACCTCTGCTTGTGTTTGAATCCTTATCCTCCGGAAATGAACGGGTCAATCATGATATGGTCCGGTGAAAGATTAAACCATCAGGAGCTGAAACAAAAACTGACACTAAAGGTTTTGTCTTGATTGAGAGTGACAGCAGATGAACTGCATCTATTCACCGGACCTGCTGTTCAACGCAGGGTGAAACAACAGCTTAATTTCTCAGGGGAGAAAGATGATAATTACTCTTTTCAAGCTGGAATTGACTTTTTTTTCTTTTTTTTTTTTACTTTTTCGAGAAAACTAACTGGAAAAAATACTTTAGATTTAAACTTATATGATGTACAAATATGAAGTCATGTCCCAAGTTATTTGCAAGTAAAAAACTACGACTGTCAATCACATCCACTGCACTGTAAAAATGTAAAATGTCTCACACAGTATGACTTATTGATCACAGCTAGCGTGTGAACCATGAGCCAAACATCCTGCAGCTGTCTCATTTGATAGCGTGTTGTGACTACAGTGTGCCCATCTAAAAATAAAGTGAAAAGACACTGAAAGGACCCTGAAAACCTAAAATATTATGAATATTGATTTATTGTACATCTTTTGGACAAAGCCTAATGCATGTGTGACACACAGAGGAGGCCTCGCTGAAGTGGATCATCATACACGTCGGACAAGAACTCGAAACCCACCTCCATAGACCTCTGCCAATAACGCTAGATAATTTTACTAAGACGGTGGGAGGTGATTCACTTCCTGTCTTCACAAAAGTTCGAGGCAGAGCTACGAAGCAGGACGACCAAAATGCTTTAGTAAAAAAAAAAAAGTGGGCTGGAGTACGATGAAGCAGGAGTGGCACAGAGCGAGTGGGGCGGGAGGAACAATATGCAGGGGACAGTCAAGGAATGGCAAACTGGACGACCAGTTCCTCTTTAGCATCCACTTTGATTTGAGAAATTGCACTGTAAGCGTAAGCTGCTATCTTGGATACCTGCAAAGAAACAAGAAAATGGAGATTGTATACAAAATAAGAAATATTATGTAAAAATTAATGTGTGTTTTATTTTGTTTAAAAACCTCTGTGAGCTCTTTCAAAACAACACAGCTTACCTGCTGAACATCTGAGTATGGCACCAGGTCACTAGCAAGCACTTGGTGGGGCTGACTGGTTAGGGAGGGAAGAGTGAGGGCTTTCTTCTGAGGCAAGCTGGTGCTCAACATAGCCAGTTTTGTACTGAAAGAGGGGGGGAAAAAAAGCTTGTAATTCCTACTGGGTTTAAAAATAAAGACACATTTAGTCTGGAACACACCGTCCCTCATCTATGAAAGGAAGTCTGTGTTTTAAGAACCTACAGTTTTATTTACACCTGTATGTTAGTCTAAACCAACCAACCATAGCAAGATGACACTGCATAAGATTTTCATTCTTAGTTCTTTCATTTTGTCAGGGTCCAACTTTTGCATGTCAAAATCAATTTTTTTTTCTGACTCAAATTTCTCAGTTCTCCTTTTTTTGGGGGGCCTCATTTAATCTAATTATGGTAGATATTTCTACAGTGGTCTGGCTCCAAAGTATTAAATCTGCTAAAAGCAGAGACAGACAAATGGAAGAATGGTATAATGCACAAATGAATAGAAAAATTGATCCACAGATGGACAACATATAGACAAAACGGATTTATTTTGTAAATAATGGAATGAACATTACATAAAAAAATATTACATAGTGGTACCAAAGCAGTTTCTATCTCAGAGTAATCACTCTGCCAATAAGCTTCAGGGGAAAACAGTGAAGGATCTTATCTTACATTATTATGATAAAGTGATTTTTTTCTCTAGAAGCAAAACTTTCAACATACCTGTACTGCCTAGCTTTGTCCATGATTTCATGTTGCTCCATTACAACAGAGTCAGCTGCTGAGACGTCAATTATGTTCCTAAAAGAAATAGGAAAATTATCTTTTTTTTTTTCTCCTCAACACAAATAAATTGGGTTTCATTGTCATTCTGTGTAAACTCATAATGAGACTTTTCTGGCATTAAACAAAGACGCAACTTACTGCGCAGTCTTTGTCAAGATGGATGTAAGGAGGGCTTGTCCATCTGTCGGTGGAGAGGGGACACCGGGGATGGGCCACTCTGTCCCATTTGGAGGTTTGATCACAGGGTGCGAATGGGGGATCAGCGGGTCTGTTTCCTCAGGCTTCTAGAGCAAAGTAAGAAGGGAAATGAAATAACATTTTGTGTTTTGTTATTAATGTGAAAAAGTAGCTATGTCACTGAACACAAAATTAAAGCTGAAGGAAAATTTGATGCATCCGTCTCTTTAGTTTAACTCCCACCCCGAGCAGCACATACCGTTACTGAAAAATAAAGAAATTCTGAAGCAAAAATCTAAGAACTTACTATGCCTTCACCATGTTTTTATATTGAAAGTACTAAAGAGGTGGAATATGGTCTTTTTCTTCCCATTTCTTTCCAGGTATTGAAATTAAATCAATAAAGGAGGACTGTGATTTTTTTTTTTGTATTTTCTTTTGTTTGCTTTCATTGTATAAATATGAACATGTATTTATATATGAACATATCGTTTACATGTTCCAAATAGCTAAACAGTAACAGATCTTCAAAGATTCCATGCATTATATTTAATTCCAATTCATAAAAATAATGGAAAAAGTAAGCCTCTCTAAGGTTTCATATTGTGTTACAATGTATACAGAACAATGTGTTCATCAAAATGTTTTAGTTTCATGCTGGATTGTATCATTTGCTAAAGCTTGACTTAAAAAAAAATCCAAGCATAAATCACTGTGTCCTCATCATTCTAATAGTTTCACTATGTCACTCAGTTAAATGCAAACATCCATAAAGTTTAGGGAAAAGTTGCAGTGCATCTATGTGTCTTGTTATATGACCATAAACGCTTCAAGATAAAACTTCCAGCTCACAGAAAGGCCTCGTTTCCTTAAACTATAAACAGCAGAGAATGTTAACAGTCATGTGACATTCAGATGTCAAATTAAAGATGTTGCTTCTGGTCAACATTGATTGATTATTAAGCCAACATCTAGTGAAGTAATCAGTACTTTTTAGATGACGGATACCCCTCTGCTCATGAACATCCAAGCTATGCAAGGCATTAATATATATATACAGATCTACATACACACAGATATCCACAAATGTTTACATGTAGTGTTTTATATTGTACCGTTTTAAGTTATATAAACTTTCATGAGCAACTTAGCTTCTGCTGGGCCTGTCCCGCAGGCTTCAAGTAGCAGGCTAACGCTACTTTCCGGCTTCCCATCATAAACAGCCTCAAAGCGACTTCTTCACAGCAACACATTGCTCATATTACTCGTTAAACATCAAGCAAAACGACTGGAAACGCGTCGAGTCTTAGTTCTTTCTTAATAAGCGAGAAATCGGTGATGAATTTCGGCTAGCGGCTAGCTACCTCTCTGGAGTTGCCGTCCTCGCCACTGTAACAGCAACCCATGGCTGCGTCCGAGGGGTCAAACTACACAACCCCGGCTGCCCTGCTCTCCGTCACAAACGAGCCGTGTGGGTCTTCCGCAACGAACATAAAGCTGCTCGCCTGCCTGCTTTTAATTCACTCCCGGACAAAGGTAAAAAGCCACTGATCACAGCAGCTTGCTCAGACAGGCTATCACATGACAGCAGCTGTGGTGCAACAACAACACAACAACTACTTCCGGTATTTGAGAAGCAGCAATGATCTCAGTCACGTGAGAGTGGAAAACTCAAACAAAGGTGTGGATAGAGGTCATGCGGGTTTACCTGCTATCTATCTATCTATCTATCTATCTATCTATCTATCTATCTATCTATCTATCTATCTATCTATCTATCTATCTATCTATCTATCTATCTATCTATCTATCTATCTATCTATCTATCTATCTATCTATCTATCTATCTATCTATCTATCTATCTATCTATCTATCTATCTATCTATCTATCTATCTATCTATCTATCTTTGTGAACAAGCAGAGAGTTAACCCTGGTAGTTTGTTATATTATATGAAAACTTTCCTTTAAAGAAGAATGTAACAATTGAGAAGGGGCATAATAACTTTGGGACTTTATTGGTTGTTCAGGTAGCCAGTGGCGTGGCGGTCAGGGAGCGATGGAAATGCCTGGATCTTCCCCTGCGCTATAACATACACAAAGTCATCTAGAAGTATGAATCTTAATCAGTCAAGTCGTGGTTTGTATGATACAATGTTGTCCAGAGTCCCCTTTACAAAATTGTTTCAATTTATTGAGGTTTATTAAACATATAACTGTACATGCTATTTTAACAATACAACATACATTTTCATAATTTGGGGGATTTAAGAGCATTCGACCCAGTTTGAATGGTTCCTTAATGCGAAATGCACCAAGCATCAAAGTGCAAGAGCAGTGCAGAACAGGACAAGACATGTCGGTGAACGTGACGGCTTCTGTCTGAGAGATGAAAGGGCCTCTTAACACCCTTTGAGTGAGTAGATGATGACAGAATGCCACAAACTGTGTTTTTATAACACACATCATTACATTTTATTTACAGCCCCTTAATTCTATTTACAACTTACATTGCTGACAGCATAGCTCATAATCTAAAAAGCTTGAAAATGTTACACAAAAACAGTTAAACTAACAAATGTCCAGAAACAGAAACAGAAATAGAAAATACTCCATGAAAGACGTAAACAGGCTGCACACAATCAGTTACTTTAATTGACAACAGAGTTTGGTTTATTGGCTTCATAAGAAATGAATCTACTTTTAATTACAGATTTACATATTTAGGTGTTTGACCTAAATTAAGATTCTTATTGTTGTTGGCATTAAGAGTCAACAACAATAAGACCCCTTTTCAGGCCCCATCATTTGAAAGGACAGCCTGCCTAGTGCTGACAGAGCTGCAGACATCCACAGCTCGAGTGGGAGGATGTTTAGTCAGGGCAACTATTTCTATTTCATATTGGAAACCACTTGTTCATACATATTGTTTTAAAATCCTGCTCTATCACTTGAAATCCCAATAAAACCCATTGAAGTTTGTAACTGCAACATGGCCAAATGCAAGATAAGATAAGGTTTGGGAATATTCCCAAGGCACAGTGTTTGCAGCATTTATAGTGAGTGTGATGCTGAGTGTTTACTGATCCAGTCGAACTGGTCCTGTGAAGTTTGAGTCAGTTGGTCTGATGGGGTGGGAAGATGACTGGGAGGCGCCTGCCCTCTAATTACCCCCTGTTTCTACCAAACGCCTCTTTGTTTACACCCAAAGGAGAGTCAAGTCCAGGCAGTGCTGCTCGCTGTGAACATTTTCCTGCAGTACCAGAACCATGTCTGTTTTTGTGCTCAGCTCTCTTGTGCTCTTCAGTGGAGTTTGTGCCTCCGACCCTGCGGATCCGGTTCTGCTCGGACCTCCGACCATCGGGTTCAGCTCCTCGTTCCGCTCGGTCTGTAAGCCCGTCCCCAGCACCCTGTCTCTGTGCCACGGCATCGGCTACCGGCGTATGTGGATCCCCAACCTGCTCGGCCACGACTCCCTGAAAGAGGCCCAGCAGCAGTCCGCCGCCTGGCTGCCGCTCGTCTCCAAGCTGTGCCACCAGGACACCAAGAAGTTCCTGTGCTCGCTGTTCGCCCCGGTGTGCCTGCCGGAGGTCGGCGGGCCCGTGAGCCCCTGCAGGGGCCTGTGCGAGGCCGTGCGGGACGGCTGCGTGCCCGTGATGAGCGCCTTCGGGTTCCCCTGGCCCGAGATGTTTAACTGCTCTCGGTTCCCGAGCGGGACCGAGCTCTGTATCCCAGCAACAGGACAGCTGGAGGAGCGGAGGGAGGAGGAGGAGGAGAAGGTCAGGCGTGAGGAAGAGCCCAAAGGTCCAGCATCTTTATCATACTCCTACTATTTCACACAACACGTCACGCAATCTGCCGCAGTCTGAGTTTTCCTGGCCCCATTCTGGAGGCTTTATTTGTTTACCGGCTGCGTTTCATTTTAATGCAAATTTAGCCGAAGCCAATGGTTCCCAATATCAGGTTCGGGGTCCCATCTGGGTGTCGCGAATCAACAAGAGTGGGGCCCTGCCATCTTTCTTACAAGCCAACCTAACAGATCTAGACACTTTGCTTGTTATTACGTTAATGGTGATCATTTGTTGCTGCTGTTTCTGTTTAGGGTTTCTTCTGTCAGGTTCAGATGTTTGCAGGTGACATTTGGCTGAAATTTACATGCTAAACAAGCCCTGACAACGACTGTGATCATTGTAATCTGTGCAGACGGTAGGGATTAACGATAAGACAAGTCAAACCTCTGGATAATTATGTCTCCTTCCTGAAGTGCCTGCACAGGTCTGTGTTCGGATTCTGAAACAAAGGATGAGATTTCTGATCACTGTGACGTAATTTACATCTCGCTTTTTATTCAATATTAATTAGACAGCTTACTTCTTATATTTATATAAAATTGGTCATTAGCAGATTGGGCATATGTTGAGTGGTTGAGTGTCAACAACCTCTCATTTCAACAGGAGAAGCTAAAAAGGACTAAAACAAATTACTTAACATTCCATATAAAATGTTATCATTACATGAAGATTGTATATTTGTTTCTTTCCTAGATATATATTTTTTTGCTTTTCATTTAATTACATGTTTTTACAAAGAGTTTTTCTTATAGTTGCATTTTTTTTCTTAATGTTTTTTCATGTTTCTTTGCCTGCTTTATTGATATGACCACTGAACGCATTGCTCTGGAGACGAGGTCTATGCCTTCATCCTCTGTTCTCCGCCTCCACAGAATTACAATCCTGTTTCTCTTCCCCTTCCACAGGGAGTATCATCTGTGACGCCTGCACTCTGACTGCTGAAGGAGAGTCCGACATCCAGAAAAACTTCTGCCACAGTCCATATGGTGAGGAACCAACGCCGCCTTTCAGAGCATTCCACCTTTTTTTTTTTTTTTTTTTTTCATCCAGGAAGACTCAAATCGTTTTAATGTGATGCTTTTGCAAAAACATAATACATTTTTAGATCAGAAAGTTGTCTGAAGTGACTCTTTAGGAACGGCCTTCAAACCTCTCCTTCTGTGTCACAGCTTTAAAGATGCGTCTGGACAGTGTCTCAACAGTAGGAGGCGACCGGCAGCTGGTGCCTGTGGCCCGCAGCCGCATCCTGAGGTGGGCAGGGGGAGGTGCAGAGAGGGCGCAGGAGTTTGGAGGCGCAATGACCCACAGGGCTCTGTGGCTGCAGGGAGGAGGCAGCTGTACTTGTCCCGGCTTAGACTTGGCAGAGACAAACAACAAGCAAGAGCGAAATGAAGAGCCGGTTGACAAGAAGAAGGCAAAGAGAGGAGGAAGGCTGGAGAATAGACCCCAAAATGGATGGTTCCTGGCCCTAGCTCAGGCTGAAGAAGGGAGACTCGTTTTGACTCGACTCGTGAAGTGGACCCGAGAGGACAAAGAGCTAAAGAAGTTCATCAGAAGTCTTCTGAAAAAGCCTTGTCCACAGCTGTAAACAATTAGCCGTTTTGGTCCGATGCAGAATGGAGGCGATATGCTAATAGCTGTAACATTTCATATTTATTCACCTAAATATAACAAACACAACGATTCCTAAATACTACGGGTGAGAAAAATAGAAATATCACAAAAAAATTCACCCTTTAAGACTGAGTAGATACTCCCACCTAACCACCCGGCATAAGTTGTATGACGCCCTTAAAATTGATGTAATTTAACTGCTAGGGATTATTACAATTGTGAAAAATCAGAATTGGTTTTATATTCTGATGAAATTGCAATTAACCCATTTTACATTACAGTGGGCATTATGCATTAGTGGTCTTTCAATTGATTTTGAGGATATTTCAACTATACTAACTGTTTCTGTAGAAAAAGCTTATTTTGACGATAACCCATAGTTTTTGTAACTAAAACAATTTATTTTATTAAATAGTTTGCTTTTTTGTTGTTGTTTGCATTACCACATTTTTTTATAACAAGGTAAACACATATTTACATGACAAAAAGGACTTGTTTTTGTGTTTGTGCTGACAAATGTGTCTGATAATTGAGTTCACTGACGATTTCTATTTAGTGCAATAAGCAAAATGTCTGCTGGTTTTGTTAGAAACGTTAATTATTAAAAGGCATAGTTCAACAGGCTCTGAACTAAATGGCTAAGGGGACAGAAGCATCAACAGAGGAGAACAATTTTTTTGTGACACTGAACAATATTAGAAAATTGTAAACTGAGGCTGCTTTCATCATTTTCACCTTGTGAAATCGTATTAGTTCTTTTTCACATGCACATTTCCAGGTCTAAATGCATGTTTCCCATGTTTTGAAAGTATGAAATAATAATAAAAAAAATTATCTGCCGTTTTCAGTTTTCAGTTCAAGTGGTCCACAGCCTGATTGCTACAAAGTCCGTGGTTGCCAGGTGCTAATTTATTTAATTTGTTATTTATTTTTTTTTTTTAGAAAACCTTTCAACTCTGAAGAATGAGATAGAGAGCTGTATTCTGATTGTTGGCCATTTCAACATATTTGTGGTGAAGTTACACAGGCAGTGATGGTGATGCAACGTTTGGAAAGTGACTATTTCACATCAAGTGTAACCCTTCAACGACAATGTCTCAGGTGGAGTTTTACTTGCATGCATAAAGAAAATATCCACATCATAAAGAAATTCTCAACTTCTACTAATTAACTTTTTCAAACCAATGTGTATGTATTTCACATAGTGTCGTTACGTTTGAATATTTCCCTCTATATTTAATTAAACCCATCAGTGTCTATCACGTCTGTCTATCACTAGTGACAGACGGATTATGGACTCAAATGTCATGGTTTTCACCGAAACATGGCTAAACAACAGCTGCCCGGACAATGCTATCCAGTTAACTGGACGCCATACATACCGAGCCGACAGGATAGCAGATGACTCCGGTAAGACCAGAGGCGGAGGTTTGTGCATTTATATCAACAAAGCTTGGTGCACAGACTCTGCTATTACCGAGAGTCACTGCTCACAGAATGTGGAGTTTTTAATGATCAAATGCAGACCTTATTACCTCCCAAGGGAATTCACTTCTATTATCATCACTGCTGTGTACACTCCCCGGATGCTAATGCCAAGCTAGCCATGAAAGAACTCTATGCGGCCATTAGCAAACACCAAACTAAACACCCCGAGGCTGCTTTTATTGTTGCGGGTGACTTCAACCACTCCAACTTGAAGACAGTCCTCCCCAGATTCCACCAACACGTCTCCTGCCACACCAGAGGAGACAAGACCCTGGACCATGTCTACTCCAATCTGGCTGGAGCTTACAAGGCGACACCCCTCCCCCCACATCGGACAATCAGACCATCTCTCCCTGTTTCTCACACCGCGGTACTCACCACTCATCCAACGTGTGAAACCCACTGTGAGGACAGTAAAGGTGTGGCCAGAGGGCTCAGACGCTGTGCTCCAGGACCAGTTCAGGAATACAGATTGGAATACTTTCCACCACACAGACTTGGATCAGTACGCCTCATCTGTACTGGACCACATCTCCACCACCATAGACTGTGTCACCATCCACAAACGCATCACCATGTACCCCCAACCAGAAGCCCTGGATGAACCGAGATGTTCGTCTCCTGCTGAAGGCCCGTAACATCGCCTTCAGGACAGGGGGATGCACAGACCTACAGTGCAGCCAGGGCTGAGCTGAAGAGGGGAATCAAGCAGGCCAAACACCACTACAAAAGGAAGGTGGAGGATCACTTTTCCAACTCCAACCCCCGACGCATGTGGCAAGGCCTTCAGATTCTCACAGACTACAAGAACTCCAACACCTCCACTGCCTCCGCTGATGTCTCCTTCCTCAACGAGCTTAACAACTTCTATGCTCGTTTTGAGAGAGGGAACACTACAACTGCAATTAAGACAGCCATCACTCCAGATCAACAGCCACTGACTCTCCTCTCCTCTGATGTAGAAGCGGCTCTGAGCAGGATTAAATCCAACAAGGCTGCGGGTCCTGATGGCATACCTGGTCGTGTCCTCAGAGCGTGCTCTGGGGAGCTGGCAGGAGTGCTGACGGACATTTTCAACCTGTCCCTGGCCCGCGCCGTGGTACCGACCTGCTTCAAGTCTACCTCCATCGTCCCAATTCCCAAGAATTCCAACCCGACCAGACTCAATGACTATCGTCCGGTAGCCCTCACTCCCATCATCACCAAGTGCTTGGAGCGGCTGGTCCTAGCACACCTCAGATCCTGTCTACCCCCCCCCCACACTGGATCCCCACCAATTTGCATACAGGCAGAATAGGAGCACAGAGGATGCAGTCTCCATAGCACTGCACTCTGTTCTTTCTCACCTAGACAACAAGAACACTTATGCCAGAATGCTGTTCTTAGACTTTAGTTCAGCATTTAACACTGTCATTCCATCACAACTCATTGCCAAACTCACAGACCTCGGCATCAGTTCACTCATGTGCAACTGGTTGCTCGACTTCCTGACCAGTCGACCCCCAACACGTCCGGGTGGACAATCACTTCTCATCCACCATCATCATAAACACCGGAGTGCCACAAGGCTGTGTGATGAGTCCCTTCCTCTACTCTCTCTTCACCCACGATTGCAGACCTGTCCATGGCTCTAATGCCATCATCAAGTTTGCTGATGACATCACGGTGATCGGCCTCATCAGAGACAACGATGAGGCCGCCTACAGGGAGGAGGTGGACCGTCTGGCTGAGTGGTGCGACAAGAACTACCTGCAGTTGAACACCGAGAAGACCAAGGAGCTCATCGTGGACTTCAGGAGGAACGCTGACCTCCACCCACCCATCCACATCAAGGGAATAGCGGTGGAGCGTGTGAACAGCTTTAAGTTCCTGGGAGTCCACATCTCCGAGGACCTGACCTCGGACGACCAACTGCTCCAAACTCGTCAAGAAGGCGCACCAGCGCCTCTTCTTTATGAGGACCTTGAGGAAGAACCACCTGTCCTCAGAGATCCTCACCAACTTTTACCGTTGCACCATTGAGAGCATCCTCACCAACTGCATCACAGTTTGGTATGGGAACTGCTCTGTCTCTGACCGGAAAGCGATGCAAAGGGTGGTGAAAACTGCCCAGCACATCGCCGGGGCATCGCTTCCTGCCATCAATGACATCTACAGGAAGCGGTGTCTGAAAAGGGCCGGCAAAATCACCAAGGACTTGACTCACCCTGCACACACACTCTTCTCTCTCCTGCCCTCTGGGAGGCGTTACAGAAGTCTACGGACCAGAACCACCAGGCACCGGAACAGCTTCTTCCCCACAGCTGTCACGCTCCTGAACGCCTCCTGACACAAACTATAAGGACTGTCCCCCCCCCCATCCCTGGACTGTTCCCCTCACACACATACACATACAATCTTTATATAATCTGTAAATCTAATTTCCCATTATTTAACCTGTATCATAAAACAACTAATATATATACAATCCATTCTTCATATTCCTGTATATTCTGTATAATCTGTGTAATTTGTATAGTATGTACATAAGCTCTCATTTATATTTATATTGTAAAAAACATTTTATTTATAGCACATCAATATTATTCTGTTTATATCTTCATACACCTGTTTATAAATATTTATATCATGTATAGCACTTCTGGATAGATGCAAACTACATTTCGTTGCTTGTACATGTGACAGTGCAATGACAATAAAGTTGAATTCTATTCTATTCTATTCTATTCTATTACGTGTTGTGTGAAAATGTTGCATAGATTTACTGATCAGTCTTTTCTTGATCTTTCCACCATGACTCAGTGAAGACAGAAACTGGACTCCACAGAGACACACCTGTTGAAGTTAACTCGATGTATCGGTTTCATGCCGCCTCCATCAGTATCACTGTCTGCTCCTTCACTTATAATTTGCTCTGGTTTAGATATTGGCAGATGGGGATCTAACATGTCTCATTATAAAAGCAGACAAACCCATGTTTTAACTTCATGCCACTTTCATTCAAATAACTGTCAATAATCCCGGTGTACATGTCAGTCACGTGACGTATAAATTATTCAAACTGCAGAGTGTTCGAGCTTCTCGGATACAGGCGCATTCCTCTCATGCTCTGGTCTCAGCTGGACTGCTTCTTTTCACTTCTATTTAGTAAAGAGTCACCATTCATTAGAAAACAGGTGAGTCTTTCTTACTATTTTCATTTGAACAGTTGTTATTTGCATCTGAACCACAGCTTGTGGATGCAGTTTGAGCACTTTATAAACGTAGGATAATGTACCTCAGCAGTTTATAGAGCTTTGCACCTTAAGCCACCAAGCTCAGAAAAGGCAAGTAAATGGAAAGTATTTCAACATCATTGTTTATTCATATTAATAGTTTTGTCATTTAAAGACCACAATAAGAAATCATCTTGCTTCTGTAAAATGAAGATATTGTGGAAATAATTGTTTTAATGGCTCAAAATAACAGATTCATAGAACAGTGAGTCACTGTTGTGAAATTAGTAGACATAAGAAAGTTGATACAGAGGCATCCTTCTGTAATACTTTATACATTTTTAATATTGCTAAGCTAAGTATATAGCAACTTGCCAGTAATATAGCAGTTTCAAAACCAAAAATCTAATGAGCCGATAACATTGTAGGGTTTTTTTGTGGTGATATAGGTTTGGTAATATTACTGGAGCTGATATAAAAAGAACTACATTTCTTTTAAGTCGATAATTTCTAATTAAAACTGTTGGAACATTTTGTTAATTAAAATTGTGACCTTGGAGTTTAATATTTATTTATCCAGAATAAGTATGTATCACTATCTCCAAATACTATTGATTGTAATAGTATTTTTTTTGTAATTGCTCTTACAACAGATAATTTGAATTATCTGTTCAATATATACAAATATGCATAATTGTGGAGTTATTTACACAGCTACCTTGAAACAAGTTTGCATGTTGTTTGCATAGATCAGTGGTAGGCTATTGCTATTATATTCAAATGTCACTGATAAGGCAACCTAACAAATTGACTTACCTGAGAAATAGTTCTGATTTTTGATTTGCTTTTTATAAATTGATTACCATTTACTCTAAGTCACCATAATACTGTCACTGCAGCAGTCTATATGATACTGAAATTACTTATGCTCAAATCTTTTTACTTAAAAATGTGATTTCAAAGCGTAGGGATATTCAACTCCCTGCAAATTTTAGACGCATCTCTCCAACACAACTGACTGAATCAAATAGTCAGGTCAATGGCAAGACTCTGGAAAACTTGACTACACTGAGGAGGTGGGTCGACCGTTTAAATGTGAATGAAATGCGTGGGACCAGGAACATGTCCAAAATTTGGAGGCCTAGAGTTGAAGACCGCTGTCAAAGAATAAATGAGATTGCATGACACTTCTAATAAAATGTTTCTGCCGTTTTCTTTCCATTCAAGGATGGCTTCCCCTGCTATTGCTTTGGCCTTTGTTCCCCTTCTGCTGACACTGATAATCAGGTACCGCTACTACTTTGTGCTGTTCTATCGGGCGGTTCTGGTTAGGATTTGGAAGGACTGTGTAACTGGCTTGAGCCGAGAAGAGCGTGCGTTCCAGTACGTTCTGACTAACTCCACACCTGGGGACCCAGACAGCATCCTGGACGCTTTTGATTACTGGTGCAGCAAGGTGGAGTTCATCAGCAACATTGGGCCTAAAAAAGGCAGGGAATCCATTTACTTTAGTGTGCATAAAGTGTTAATGTGGAGAACATTCTGAATTCATACCTGCTAGAGCTTGTGAGTGTTTTTTTTAGGTAAGATCCTGGACCGCCTTCTGATGGAGCAAAGCCCTTTAACAGTGCTGGAACTGGGAGCTCATTGTGGATACAGCACCGTGAGAATCGCCCGGGCTCTTCCTCTTGGGGCCCGACTCTACAGCATCGAGATGGATCAAGGGAACGCAGCCATTGCTGAGAAAATCATCCGTCTGGCAGGATTTGACGATGACACGGTGAGACAGCAGGAAATGGTCATACTCACAAAATCCCCCTTAATGCAAACTTTTTGTTCTGTCATCGCTTCGTTTCTTCAGGTGGAGCTCATTGTGAACCCGTCTGATGAAGTAATACCTCGGCTGCGGTCCGACTACAACCTGGATAAGCTGGATTTTGTATTTATGGATCACTGGAAGAAATGCTACCTGCCTGACCTACAGGTAGTAAATTAATAAAGACGCAGCTAGTAGATTAATAAAGAAACATTTACATTGTTCCATGATTTATTCTGTTTGTTTCAGTTACTGGAGGAACATGGTCTGCTGGGAAAAGGGTCTATGATTGTGGCTGACAACGTGCTGTTTCCTGGGGCTCCGAAGTTCCTCCGATACCTCCGGAAGTGCGGCTTGTATGAATGGAAGATCCACCGAGCCATGCTGGAGTACAGCAGGGGCATCAGGGATGGGATGGCTGAGCTCATCTACCAGGGAATTAAATGAGACACCTTTAAGATTGAAATACATGTTAATAATGACAGAATAATTTTATAGCAATTTTGTTAAGAAAACTGTGACAAAGTAAAAATGATCTGATTTTAAACTAACATTTTAGCACAGAGTGTGTTATTTGGGATTGTGCGTGACAGACAAAGGAACTGATGAAAAAAAGTGATTAGTGGTTCTAAAACACTTTAAACATTTTATTTCAAAATTGTGTTGTGCCATTGCATTCAGACATGCTCACTCTCATAATTTGAAATAAAATCCGCTGCAAGTAAATGTCTCTTAGTTCTAGTAGCTAAGAGAAGGGACCAGTAGAAACCATGCTTATGGGACACAGTCAAAATGTTGAAAATGATGCCCTGGTCAGACGAGTCTAAAATTCTTAATAGCATACATGCAAAACTAACTTTGCACATCAACCTGACCACCATATTCACAGGGAGACATGGTAGTGCCAGCATCATGCTGTGGGAAATCTTTTTGACAAGGAATTAATTAAGCTACCCACAATACTTCTGGAAGGAAAGACTTTTGACGATGTGACATAGCTTCACCAGCCAATAGGATATCGACCATAAATATGCTGCTAGAGTTACATAGAAATTGTATCAAAGCATTTTTTTAAGTTGAAATTTAAATCCAATGTAAATACTTTAAAAAAGACAATGTAGTTTTTTCTAGGTAAAAGAGGAAGGCATTTTATTTTTATACCTAAGATTTTACTAAAGCTGTGAAACAGCATTAATAAGTGAAGCTTTATGTATCCACCCAAATAATCCGCAATGAGTATTGAGTTGTTGGGGAGTCAGTGCTAATCAGGAAATTATATTTCAATCTAATGTAAACTGTAGGAAATTATTTTGATTTAACTCTAGCATTGAAAGCAGGATCGAAAATACTGATCAGAGATATAATAAATAAAATCTTTCAAATAATGTGCGTTGCAAATGTTATTTAAATGCACTTTGACGTCAGAGCTCCTTTAGAACTTCAGTACACTGGCCAACCTCCACAAAATAAACAAAATTAATGTTACAATTACATTTTGTCCAGCCCTAAAACAGGATTTACATTATTCTGACCCAATATTAGACATTTTTAACATTTATACCAATAAACAACAAGAAAGCACAAATAAAATATGTAGCTGTTTAATTTATTGCAAATAAACAAAATCAAAAATACAAATAGAACAAAAATAATCTCTCAAAAACTGAATCTTTATGATGACCTGAAACTGAGACTTGTAACTTTAATCAGAGCATTTGTACCCAGCTGCAAACCATAAAGATAAGAGAGCTGACAGGCAGAGCCCTTTTAACTGTCTGAACACATTATTATTTTACAATGTCTTTTTTTTAAAAAAAAAAAAACTTTCTTCTGAAGGAAAGTTTATAACCACAATTCAGTAGCACTGCAGTAAAAGGGAAGTGGACTTTTTCTTTTTAGTCTTTTAAGATGGGCTGTTTTAACAGGTAACAAATTATTTTGCTGACCAAAGCAATATTCCCTTAATCAGCAAGTCGGAACATCTCCATAGCACATGACTTATGATATGACCAGGTCAAAGTTTAAATGGCAGATTGCTGGGTTGAGTGTACAAAACAGTCCCTGGGCCTCCGTCTGGGCCCCTGGCAGGTTTGGAGCAGCTTTAACCGGATGAATTGGTTAAGTAAGCCTGCAGTTGAAAACAAGAAATGCGGACCAATGGCAGTGTTTATACACAAATCTCCCATCTCTAAGTGTGTTCCAGGCAGCAAACTTCACAGCAATGTCCAACCATGTCTACAGCTTTAAAGACTGATGGATCACAGCGTAATATTCACCTGAACTCTCCCCTGAAAGAGGAGGGGAACACGTTAGATTTTCCAATTGAAAATCTAATGCGTTTCAATTACATTTTCATCCCAGGTACACAAATATTAAAACATATCTGAGTCACAGAGTGGTTAGGCATCAGTCACATTTTTGGTAGCAAGTGTAAATCCAGACGCCGATTGCGACAAAATAATAGCTTTAAATCATCCACTGGTCCTGGTCTTGGTCCGCTCCTTCCATGTCCACCTGATTGAGGGAAACAAAGGCACATTCATCTATTTTGGGTTTGATCAGAACAAGTGATGCCGATAGCTACATTAAAAGGTTCAACGAAGGTACCTCATTGATCTCGCCGTCGTCAGGCGACTCGTTGTAGTCATTCATCTCATCCATGTCCTGCATGTCTTCTTCATCTTCCGAGTCTTCCTCACTGTCTTCCTCATCCTCGTCATCCTCTTCCTCCTCCTCCTCATAACCTGCCTGCAGCCATCAAATGAAAACCACAATGAACTTAACAATTTATGTTGCTTCTTGGACAATTTTCAAAAATATCCAACACCAAGAGATCTGAAAAGTGTTGCATGCATGTGCATGGAGCCCCTGTGCGTTTGAGCCATCCTTCACCAAAATCACAACTTCAACAAGCCTTTTGGGGCATCTGTAGATGCTCATCTGTGAGCATCTACAGACTGAATTTGTTGCTCCTTCTTCTCTGCAGAAAACAGCTCAAGTTCAGACAGTTCCAAGGAAGAGCCACTGTGAGCTACTGCAACAAAGACAACCAGCTTTTGTGTAAACTTTTACATAAAATCTTACCATATGATCTCAATTTGATTCTGGTCTGCACTAACATGTGGACATGCTTAATCTAATTAATGGCTTTGTAGCTCTGGCTGCATATTTAAGGACCAAGTCTCCTCTGCCCACATTTTTAGCATTGCCTGGCTTGGTGGAAAAGAACCTGGCCCATGTATAGGAGCGTTGGTCCTCTATACCGGTGTGCTGGGGTCTATTCCCATTTATTTGGTGTTTATCTACCCAATTCCTGCCAAGCTACTAATAATGAAAGCCATTAGTGCCATAAAATATATATGAAAAAAAGAGCAGTTTTTAAAATTGGTATCATTCCTTCATTTCATTTCTCAAACAAACCTCTTGGGCTGCCACAGGTCAACTATATTTATACCGAGAGTGAAATACACAGATGTGGAATCTATTTACTAATAAGGGGCTTTAAAAGTTAAACGATTGCACCATTTAACTGGATTCTATTTAGGGGTTTTATAATTTCCTTCTACTTAACAGTTACTGGTAATTACAACCTCATCTCGGTCTGCCACAGAAAATCCCAATAAAAACACATTGAAGTCATGGTTGTAACATGTTTTTTTTTTTTTTTTTAAATGAGACTATTTTATCCAATCAAGGAAACCACGCAAAAAGTTTGCTGTTACCTCAAAAACAGGTTTCCCGATGGGCATCAGGTTGTTGTCTTTCTCCGCGATGCTCTGCAGCTGAAGTGACCAGAGATCACAGGTTTAAAAACACGGGAATGGGGATCAGGGGAGACGCGGAGCGGCAGAGAGTGACGGGATACCCAAGTCTGATGTTGCTGCTCCTGCTGCTGCAGCTCCGTCTCGTCCACACAAGGTCTGTCCAGGTTGAACCACAGAGACTCGGTGACCCGCGGGAGCAGGGACGGAAACAGGGTCGACATAATGTTCTGTCAGAGAATGAGTCCAAAAATAACCCGAAGTGACTCTGAGCTCGAGCTTTAAACCCTGAAACACGACAGCGGCACAGAGACTCCTTAAGTTCGAGAATATATTATTCTGTTTTAAATAAAAGCTTTAAAGAGTTATTAGAATTAGAATACATTAAAGCCAGTATGTCGTTGCTGCTTTGAAAATAATTCAAAACAACGAAAACCGGAAACACGTGGTGTTCATCTATAAACTCTCCCCTCACAAGGGTTCCGCTTTCGGAAACAATAGTTTAAGCACATATGCCGAAAATAGCAATATGCCGCTAGTTAGTTTAAATCGATATAGGCGAATTTTACATTGTTCTTCAAACAATGGCTTATATCTTTGACTCAGTGACGCTAAGGAAACGTGAATGTAGTACTGTGCATGTTTTGGTAGCTTATAACGGAAATATAAGAAAACTGGGAACCAGGGCCGTGCAGAGACCTTTGGAGGGGCAGGGGCTCAAAGTTAAAAAAGGGGCTCATTGAACAAGATGTTAAAAACCGCACAACAACATAGCAACAACCCATATTAATCAAGAATCTAATTGGATCCTACTATATCATTGCCATCATGCGGGGATAATGCAAAGCAAATGTAGCATAATTTCCTTGATATGTATAATGTTGCTGTTTCTGCTACTGACAGTCCTGGAGGGCTGAGTTGATCTGAGACTGTAGCTGTTAGGGCTGAGTTGATCTGAGACTGTAGCTGTTAGGGCTGAGTTGATCTGAGACTGTAGCTGTTAAACAGACCATCGGAGAGAAGATAGCTGGATATGAAGGTATGAAATAAGCAAAATTGCTGCTATCTCATTAAATCAGCCCTAATAATATCTGACGGTTGAACCTCTATCATAACTTGGCTGCAGACTGCTGTATAGATCGAAAAAGCTCAAAGGAGTAAACTCTATATAACCTTTTTTGATATTAGCACTTCTGAGATCTAGAATTATAAGTCTGGGATTTCAAGGCAAAGAAAACTCAGAAGCTGCTGGTAGGGGCCATTCAGACATAACTTTAAAGAGTCATCTTGATAGTTTGATTGTTGTGGCTACAATATGGTGTAATCTTTGTGTTTGAATTGGGTTTGTTCACAAATTCATCACAGCAAATAACCAATAATCAGTGATTGATTTTAAACTTGGCCATTAAACCTGGTCTCTCTCTCACAGACGTCACCTTATTTATATTTAAACAAGTTAGTGATGCTGAGGTTCTTAGTAGGAAGGGTTTCGGGGTGGGGGGGTATTCTGTCTAAGGCCCCATATTACTTTGGACCGGCCCTGTATGAAGAGCCGGTGCGATGCACATCTCTAGAATCTACCTGGACTCAATGATAAAAGGGGCTGGGGCTCAAGTTCCCTTCACCCCCCACCTCTGCACGTGACATTAATAAGCTTTTTTCTTCTTTCATCATTTGAACATAATCATAAATTCAGACTTAATTTGTACTCATCTGTTATCAACCAGAAAAAGAAAAAAAAAAAGAACAGTTCAACAATCAAAATTTCAAATATCCACTTGTATAATAGACCAAATACAAACCAATCCAGAGAGTTTTGGTTCAGTCGATTTTGGTGTTGATGGCTGACAGCAAACAGAAGCTCATGAACTTTCAGAAGAAATTACTGTAATTGGGTGGCACGAAGATATCTGCAATGCGTCGTTTTTCTTCTAATGCTATTTTCTGTAAGTTTTTCAATCACATGTAGGTAGGAGAGGGAAGATGAACAACCTTGAGATTGACAAAACTACCATATGTAATAAAAACCCAGATTATCACACACTTTAGTGAAGGGATTTGCACTTTTTTTGTCTATTCTCGCAATTTCCAACAACTGTGACCTAGACTTTGAACTTTGGAAACAAATCACTTAGCAGTCATGAAGGGATTTGTCTTCGTCCACACTCCACTCGGGAAGCTTGTAAGAGGAGTGTTCAATGTGTGCGCTTTGAATTTCCTGTTTTGTCTTGAGAAGTGTGCTCGAGGCTGACTGGGGATAAAGTTTTACTCGATAATTTCGTCAAGACAGAAACTGAAAAGGTAAAGGGGATTTATTCTTTATTTTTTTTGACTCCAAGTCTAAAAGCAAGACTTTTTGACACTATGAAAGAAACTGTGATGTGTTTAGTCTATGGTGAAAGTTTTGACTTTGTGTACTGAGAAAAGACTGAACAGTGTGTGTGGTCTCCATATGTAGCAAATATCCTATTTCTAGATAAATAGGGGCTAATTTAGCATAGCAGCATTATTTATGTCCTGATTGTTTTCCATCGCTAGAAATATTACCTCCAGTAGTTGCAGTTGTACGTTTGTAAAAGGTGATTCTACAAAGTTTTGGCTTTAGTATGATTGCACATTAATATCACGCTTTGTAAAAAAAAATGTTTAAAAACCATTTATAATTTCCCTTCAACTTCATAATTATGGAACAGTAATAAACAGCAACGTCTTACACTCCAGGAAGAAACAGATAGCCACTTTTGTACTTAGGATCAGTAGTAGGTGCAGAGGCTTGAAATGACTCAGTTATATTACATAGAAGATAATGTATTTTTATTAGTTTGATAGTGTTAAAAAACTTAAAAATCTTTGCCTGCTATTATGCATAGCAGTCTGAATTCAACTCAGTAGGTGATTCCCTTATTGTTTTTTAATATTTAGTCACAACTGCGCTTCTAATAAAGCTTTAGCTTGTAGTCTAAAATTTTTTTACTTTATTGCCAAACATGTGATGATGTGGCCTTGGGCAGTGACAGTCCCACTTGTTCCAGCAGTGAGAATATTTAAACAGCAACGTCTTACACTCTAGACAGAAACAGATAGCTACCTCTGTATATCAGTATTAAGGGGAGACCTTTGACAGGACTCAGTTACAGGTGTGCAGGTTCACATTTTTGAAAGTAAAATGTGAATACGATGCCTAAAAGAGACAAATGAAGGCAATCAAAATAATTTACATATTCTTAACATGACTTAAAAAAATACAAAGACATGTGCAAGGAGTGAATCAAGGAGGAACTAAGTTCTCTTGAAGTTAATAATGGATTCAAATTTCAATTCTTTCTTTTAATGGTTTAAAACTGGGTAGACATAACTTCAGATTAAGCTGAAATTTTGAAAAGTACTATTAGCGAATGGTTGTTGTTTTTGCGTTTTCTGGTCCACGTGATAACAAACCTCCACAGGTTGTTTTTCTCTCCAGCCATGCTGTTGTTCCTGGGCTGTCTGCTCACCCTTTCCAGTGGCGCTCTGTGTCTGGACCTACTCAACATGTGCATGGATGCCAAACATCACAAAGTGGAGCCTGGCCCTGAGGGAGCACTGTATCATCAGGTAGGAAACACATGCAGGGTGTTATTGACTTTGAACAGCAAAGAAGCAGTAACTACAAGTCATGATGTAACATCCTCTTTGCAGTGTGAGCCCTGGCGTGAGAAAGCATGTTGCACTGCCAACACCAGCGAAGAGGCCCACAATGACAACTCTTACCTGTATAATTTCAACTGGAACCACTGCGGTGCGATGAGCACCAAGTGCAAGAAACATTTCATCCAGGACACTTGCTTCTATGAGTGTTCCCCACACTTGGGACCCTGGATACAATTGGTGTGTATTGTCAAAGTGTGTCTGTGAGACAGTAACACTAGATGGCAGCAAAAATATTTGACCAAAAATGGATTTATGAAAATACTTTACAGATTAATTGGACGATGGTGAATGTCAAGTTCATTTTTAAAAACATTTAAAACAGTCCACTTTTAAAAAGTTCAGGGTTATGCACATAAAATGAGAAAATGATCCAAGAGTGGGAAAAAAAAGCAGCACAAAATAAAGATTAACATGGTTCAACCCAGTTTGATATAAATAATAATAAGTGAAAAAAAAATGTAACCACCCAGATCCTGGCCTTATTACTGCCAGGCATTTAGAATCAACAATTATTTAAACAGAACTTGTGTGACAATATGAAGTCGGCTAATGAATCTAAAAGAACACAGCATCAAGCCCCAAACTGAGGAAATTCAGAAACAGATGAGTAGCAAAGTTATTGACATCTATCAGTCAAGAAAATGGTACTATATCATTTCTGAGGCCTTGAAACTCCAAGAAAGTAGTGAGAGTTGATATCACCAAAAGAAAAAAACATGGAAATGTGGTAGACCATCCCAGGAGTGGCCGACATACAACAATTATTCCAATAATCAGAAGGACACAGGAAAGCCCACCTCTCAATGACTCAAAAAAAAGAGTGGCTTAGTCAAAGTCTAGGCCCTAGATTTAAATAGGCAAGATAAGTTATGGTATACAGTAAACAGGCTATTCATGTTCACAAAACAAAAGCAAACGATAATAGAAATGTCCTTTTCTTCAGATAAATGAAATAATTGTTTGGGGATCTTAACTTATATGTGTACTGGAAAACATTTTCCTGATTCTTTCTAAAGGATTGAGATTATAACTGTGATAGGAATGGTCAGAGGATACTGGCAGCATTGCATTGGTTTTGGTCATTTGTTCATGCGGATTCAGAAAGTTAAGAGCAATCAGTGATTTCAAATAATTAATTCAATCAAGGAAGGCATTAAGATTGGCTGCTTTGTTTTTATTCAGAGGAGATGATATATCCAAGAACCATCTATGAGATGAAATTGGATGTTTCATTAAATGTATCCAAATGCAAGATATGTTGGCAAGAACCGAAATTGACCAGGATTTAATCTTCACAAAAAGCTCAAATACTAATTGTGAAAACTACTTAGTTTGTGATTTATAAAAGAAAACTTGAGCTGACTCCAGGGTGGGCTTTAAGACCAGACATATTTCACTTATGTAAATTTAGTTTAAAAAAAATTCTAATTTACCAGAGTAGACTGCTTTATTTGCAAAACTTAAGTGTTGTGAAGAATTATGTTATAAAACAAGCTGTTCCTTGTGTTTAGGCAGAAGAGAGCTGGCGAAAGGAGCGGATCTTGAACGTGCCTCTTTGTAAAGAGGATTGTGAACTGTGGTGGGACGACTGCAAGGATGATTTTACTTGCAAGACAAATTGGCACAAGGGATGGGACTGGAGCTCCGGTAAGATACACAAGAAGCAAAGAGCGCAGACATAGAACAATATAGATTTTAGTGGGTTAAATGAATATAGATTTTAGTGGGTTAAATGTTTGACCATGTGTACAAATGAGTAACTTCTTTATATTCCTTTATGTAAGATTTATGTTATTCTCCACATTTCTCTCACAGGTACCAACAAGTGTCCAGCAAACAGTCAATGCAGAAAATGGACTGATGTCTATGCAACACCCGAATCCATGTGTGAACAAATCTGGTCCAACTCTTATCTTTACACCACCCATACCAAAGACTCTGGTCGCTGCATGCAGCTTTGGTTCAATGGATCAAACCCCAACAAGAAGGTGGCCGAGTACTACCTCAGCACCGCTCAGCGGGGCCAAAGTTTTCCTGTAACAATGCTACTCTTCCTGACTGCCACGTCTTTTTTTGTAACCATCTTCTAGTATGACCCCATTGCCATATCTTTCAACGCAATGGATTCAGTCATTAAAGTGTTTTCAAACACATTTTTCTGAGTGTTTTATTTTTTTTTATAAGATTGAGCATGCTTTTATTCTTTTTCAGTTGTAAAGATGATTGGCAAAAGCAAAATAAATATGTTACTGATCACTTTCTATTCCCAAATGTGACCCAAACACCTATATGCTAATTATTAGGCTAGAATGTTTGACTAAATAAATAAAAAAAATTGCTTCATAGCATGATATTCCAGGCTTTCAGTTGTAGTGTTTAATTCAGTTCAATTCAATTCAATTAAAAATACTTCATTAATCCCAAAGGAAAATTACTTTATGTAACTTATGTAATTCAAAGTTCTTCAAAGAGTTGTAGATTCTGATTGCAGTGGGCAGGAAAATTGCCTGTAGCAGAGTGTGTGACAGCAAAACAGAAGACGCCTCTGACTGAAGACACCGTTGTATGTATGACAAACGTAGGAAGAGAATGCTTAGGGTTCTCCACAATTTTATTTTATGTAAAATCCTGCTTTGTACCTTAATCTCCAGTGGTTCCACAGTAGTCCCCAGTAGAGAACCAGCCGTCTTTCTCAGGTTGTTGAGTCTTTTATGTTGAGTCTAGTTATGTTATTCTGCTACCCCAACAGATGATGGCAGTAGAGATTACACCCTCAACAACAGCATATTGCTGCAAACACTGAAGGATCTAAGCTTTCACAAGAAGTACAGTCTGCTCTGTCCCTTCTTGTAGACAACTTGATTTGCCAGGCCAGTCTCTTGTCCAGATGAACAATATGGTATTTATTTTCCTCATCCACCTCAACTTCTTCTCCCATGATGGAAATAGTTTAATTCTAGAATTGTGTTAATTCTGACATGAATGTTTTTGAGCCTCCCAACTAAAGGCAAAACATCGAAGTCTTCCGTCCTTATTCCGTAACTCCAAATCAACTTGGTTCATCACTGATCATTTTCTTTCCTGTTTTGAAGTCTCAGGGATATGCTAGGCCTTCTTATGTGGAGTTTGAACACTCTCCTGGTTCATGGAGTGTGTTCAAGAACCAGGGTACTCCCTGGGTACTCCAGGGGTGGGGGATAGAGGGGGGTGCTCCAGCTTCTTCCCACAATCTATAAACAAGCTTGTTATTTTAATTGGCCCATTCTTCATGGTTGTGTGTCTCTGTTAGCATTGTGACATGCTAATGACGTAACAGGATGCGCTTTACCTCTTACCCATTGACCACCAACCCCCCTCTGTTGCTTTGTGGAGCACCAGTGACAACCACCACACCAGCATGAGTTTGTCTGAGCAATACACCAAACCGTGGATTTTTAAATCACTTACTCTGAAACTGAAAGTTTTGTTGATGTTAATAATGAATGAAAACCAGAGAACCAAGAACCAATACAGGTGCTTACGATTAAATGCAGTGTTTTTTGTGCAGTGGTGTGGTGGTTACTGCTGTCAACTCAGAACAAAAAGCTTTCACGTTCAAATGTTAAGAAGGCTTTGTGTTGGGGTTTGCATGTGTGGTCATTTTGTATTGGCTTTAGGTTTGACTGTGCACATGATTCTTCTGCGTATCCCTACCATCATCAAACATTTCAAATATTTAAAGAATTCCAGTGTAAAATGTTTTTAGAATTGATAGTTTATTGATCTTTGAGAATGAGTTGTTGCATTATGATGCCATTACTATTATATTACTTGAAAATGGTCTCAAAAAAAACAATATTATTGTTTATTGTGATATGGGACAATTTATCATCCAGAAAATGTTTTTATTGTGACAGACCTATTAAAAATTAAAAAGAATGCCTTTAGTCTGATACTTAAGATAAATAGCAATTAAAAACATCTGACAGTTTTCAATTAAAATAATTTTAGGCAGAAAGCTGTAAGGACTAATGGTGAAAACATTACCCCAGATTGAGTTCTGTTCCTGTAGGAACTATACTATATAACTGCATATTCACTATAGTGAATGGATATCCCATGTTTACAAGTCACAAATGAAAAGAAATTACTTCTTTGTCTTTTGTATCAAACCAAATGCACACAACAGCAGCTATGTAACAATTTTTCTTTGTGTTGCATGTGCAGAAGCTGTACAGTTGTGGACAGTTTGTCATGATGTTTGCATAGCTAGGGATTTCAATTTTGCAACAAAAAACAAAGACAGATACAATAAGGAAGCAAAAAACTGATTTAACTAGCTTAAGTATATCTAATATTTTGTTAATTTTGTTGCTTTCTATTTGCAGATTTAGCTATTGTTCTAATATTTTGTTAATTTTGTTGCTTTCTATTTGCAGATTTAGCTATTGTTCTAATATTTTGTTAATTTTGTTGCTTTCTATTTGCAGATTTAGCTATTGTTCTAGGTCACAAAAAACCCTTCCAACTGAGCCGTTATACTTTGTTCACATTCAGACAGATACATAGAGTGATGCTATAGCCAGAAATAACCCGGGTGTTATTAATACTTAGCTTCTATGAGATCATTGGTCACACTTGAGACACGCACACACACCTCTCGCTGCATGTTGACCTCTTACTTTGTGTGTGTAACTATTCAAACCATCCATTTAAGTGACCAGTTTTTTTTGTTGTTGTTGTTCTTGTGGTGTGTCAGTCTAGCCCTTAGATCGGCAGCTACGTCTTCTGTGTGTAAATGTGTGTGGTCTGGGAAAGAATAGAATTGCATAACGGGATTACAGTGCATGTTGAGAAACTGCCAGAGCTAGGTCTTCCCACCGGCTGCAGGGACCCACAGAGGAAATCCCTCAGGCATTAGTGAAGGGTTTGCCAATGTAGGCAACAACGTAGATTAAGTAAATTCCTTCAGATCTCTCTGTTAACTTCTTTCTACAGGACTAAAAGAGGATTTAACTTAGAGAGCAATCTAATATTGGACTATATCTAGCATTTAAATGAAACAAAAAATTATCCAGATTAACATCATGCAGTAAATTGAAAAGTATTTTTAAACTTGCAATAAGTTTAAAAATAATAAGTAGCGAGTTTAAAAATACTTGCATGGTGTACACTCATGCAAAAGAGAATCATATTTTTTTATTCTTCCTATCTCCCTTTTTAGGAAAAATAGCATAATTAGGTGGCAGTTTGTGCCAACATACAACCAAAGCACCATTGTGACGAAAATGTGCCATTTGAATTAATGCACTAAAAAGAAGACTACACATAGGGAATCGAACCCCAGACAACCTTGCAGCCTCTGCACATGATGCATGAACCCTGAGCCACCGAGCATTCAGTCTACGTCACTGAGTGTGACGTAGACTGTGTCCTGACCTGTGCGTCGTCTCCTGTCTTCCTCTCCTCCATCATCCCTCCAGACTCATTCTTGCGTCAAGCCAACCAGAAGTAAACTCGTGCAACTTCCAAAATAAAACGTTTCCTCCCACCAGGAAGCGGTTTATTTTGACACAGCCACGGCTGCTGACTGTGTCGGCGCCCCGCTGTTTCTGCCCTGTGTCCTGCGTGGATTTGCATACCCTGATTTCCGTGGGACTGGGAAGCGAAAGAGGAGGGAGGTGCGCCTTTCAGGAACCGAGGCGAGCAGCCGCGAAGAGTCTTAACCAAACTTCCCAGACGAACAGCTCGCAGCCCCGCCGCTGCCTCCGCCGGGACAACGTTAACTTTCCCCCCACCCCCCGCTTCCTCCGACCCTCCCAGCTTCCCTCCGCGGACGTGTGTTGTTGTCGCTGGTCTCTGTCTGAGAAGACGGGAAGCGGCTCGAGCTGAGCCCGGTTTGAAGGGCTGTGGCCATGGCCGGGGGAGGAGGCGGAGGGGTGTCTCCGCTGGGGCCCGCTCCGCCGATGTGGTACCACCGGGACCTGAGCCGCGCGGCGGCCGAGGAGCTGTTGGCCCGAGCGGGGAGAGACGGCAGCTTTCTGGTGCGGGACAGCGAGAGTGTCAGCGGCGCCTACGCTCTGTGTGTGCTGTGAGTAACTTCTTTGTTGCTTTTTGTTTATCTCTGCGTTAGCTCAAAGTTGTGTGTGGAGCTCTCAGCCGGATCACATATGCTCCCAGAGAGCCTCGTTTTTTTTAAGAGAGCACTCCTCGGGTCTGTTATTACTCTGCAGAGCTCGGCTTGTATAAGTTATAAATAAAACCGCTCTGCTGCAGAAAATGCGATGAAATTGTAGGTGAAGCCTGTGTTTACTTTCTCCTTGAAGGGAAATGAGTGGGAGAGAGGCACAGCTTGTCTGGGCAGCAGTGAAACTCTAGCATGACCCAAACCTCTGGGCTGTCCCACTCCGTCTCTGTGTGATGTGGTTCCCTGCAGCGCCCTTTTTTTATTTTTACAGGATCCTTTGCTGCAGGCGGCCTCCGGCTCTGGGGATGGTTGGAGATGGGAAGGAAAGGGTGGCACGCTTTCACGAATTACTGCAATCTCTCGGAAGATTTCACATGCATAGGGGCATTGAGTTTTGGGATTTATGTTTGTTTTTTTTTTTAGCTCAATGAGCTGTCTTGTTCGGTCCACAAACAAGTGAGCCCAAAATGGAGCCTCCAGATGCCCCACATGTTAGATCTACAGAATATGACATGATGCTCACACAGGGCATCATGTGAGGATACTGTCTGAAAAGCAAGATAAGTAAAAACTACAGAGTTTTACTGCTCTTTGTAGTCATAAGTTAGATGCTAAAGAGTTATACATAGCCTTATGTCATATTAAGATACCAGACTGAAGGGCTGAAACTTATTGACAGTCTGTCCCAACAGAGCATTTGTGATACTTGTTGTTATGCAACATTGTAGTTCTGAGCTTTTCAGCATTCAGCAGTTTTCAAACCTTTTTTTGAATTTGCAAAACTAGCTTTTATTTTGCAGTAGTACTTTAATCTTTTTGTTAGCTACCTATTTGAATTAAAGTAAAGTTGCTAAGTTAGCAACTGAAGTCAGTTGTACTTGATTTGCAAAGTACTCCAGTACTGAAGTACATCAGGTCTGAGAACTGATGCACTTCAATGCAGAGTGGATTGTGAAACGACAAAAGTTCTGCTAAGTTGGACTTTGGCGGCATGCTTACTCAAGAAAGGGATGACATTTTCTAACTTTCATGACAAAAAAGAAAGTTATTCAGGCAGGAATTCATGACGTCCAGATGAATCTTAAATTGGACATCTAGTTAACTGCAGAAAATAACCCAACTGGGGTAAATAAAGTGTAGAAAGGTGATGGTTAAATATAATATGATGCTCTGTATGCAAGCAAAGTCTTTTAAAAATGCAGAAACAGCGGAAACACAAAGCCATGTGACTCACTGTTCTGACATTGGCTTGACCTACATCTCCTATCAGATAGTTTACACCATGCTCTGTGGGGCGTTGCGTGTTTGGACACCAGCAGGGCATCATTTTGTGCCATACTTTCATGGCTCTACGCAAACACATCGGCAGGGCTTTCAATTTGTCTGATGGAGCCAAAAGTGTTTGCGACAAGAAATGTTATAAAGATATCTTTCTAAAAGTACATTTTCACATTTTAGTCCTAAATTCAGTTTTTTAAATCATCAGTTTTTAGATGAGATGTATGTAGGCTAAAGCAAACTACTGAATATCATGTGATCCTGTTAAGCACAATTTTTCCTTCACTCGAATCTCTTGTGCTATAAAAAAGGATTGTTACTTTCGATCTCTTTCATTTCTCTTGCAGGTCATTAAACACTAAAAAGAAAAAATAAATTTCCTGGTAGGATGTGGCGCATAATTTTTTTCACCAACAGCATTCCTGGCATATATCATGTGTTCCTAGATGTCTTCCTTCCTCTCTCTTACTGTCTACTTTTGCTTTTTGTGTCTGTGACGAATGAACCTGACGGGCAGTCTTACTGTTGCTCAGAGAGGACAAGCAACTCTTTATTATCTTCTTCATCTTGATTGTTTGCTGTCTATTGTAAAGAAAAAAAATATTGGCTAACTAAAACACAGAATCTCCACGTTCTGCTTTTCAGTTGTTTGAAATAAGTCACGGAGGAGCGTTATTATGCTGCCCAATTTACTTACATTAAAAGTGTTCACACTCCTGGATGTTGTACCATTTTTATTGCTTTTACAAATTAGTCATGATCCAAACCATTTGGCTCTTTGCACTAAAAACAAAATTACAAAAAACATATTTGTTTAACTGTAGCATATCAAAATGTGGAAAGTTAATAGTATAGCAACATTGTTCCAAGGCATTGTTTTTGTCAAGATAAAATGTAGGTGTATTCAAAATTCCTCAGCATAAGCATGTTTTAATTATATTGTGTTCTTTATGATATAATTTTTTTTTTATCGTAGCACATTAATGCAAATGAAAGTAAAAGTAGATCAACATTTCTTTACCTTAGGCCACTTCCTGTAATAATTCAATTATATGAATGATAAATGTCTTAATAATGATTTCATTCATAAACACATGATATTTTAAAAGCTAAATAGAAGCCAGTGTTACGCAGATGACGGAAAAGACTATAAATCTGAATTCAATTAGAAATATCGCTTCAAAAATTGAAAAAGTCACTAAAAAAAATCTAACGTGGAATATGTAGCATCTTCATATCCTGCTGCTACAGGCTGTGTTTATCACTGTTGTGTTATTCAGAAAATAATCAACTACATAAAAATGTAAATGTCATTTAAATAAGTTATTACTGAAGCACTTTTGCACAGTTCTGAGGCAAAAAGGAAAATATGATCTTATCAGACGCCTCGTTTCTCACCTTTTAATTCCTTGTATCGCAATAAGAGAAAGGAAAGAACCTTTTTATCACCAGTAGGTGTGAAAAGCCTCCAAGTTCATCACCGAGCTACATGCTCTGGCATCTGAACTGATTTTTACTCATGCTGAACATTTCTCATACCCTCCTCACGTCACTCTAACCCTCTGAAATGCTTCAAAGATTTAATTGATTGTAACAAAAGAGAGGTCAAAGTGACAGATAAGCACGAGGGAAAGGACATGGGGTTAAGCATCAGAAGGCATACAGTGAAGACCAGCCCTATTTTCATATTGCTAATGCAGATCGTTCTTTCACTGCTGAACGGTTAGAGAATCACAACTAATTTGTGCTTTGTGATGATTTTTCTTTTTCAATGATAAGAACATATTTTTATGAAGCTGTTTGTTTCCTGAATGATACACAATGGTCTGCATTGCCTGCAACAGGATAATAAGATATATTTAAGTCCCATGTCCCTGCATTTTTTCAGTTCTTATTATTTGTACTTTTTTCTCTTATTGTGCTTGCTATCATTAATATTATTTCTTTGGGTCTGAAATAGTTTTGAACCATCAAGTGAAAGCGTCAGTCAACTGCACATTATCTGTTTCGTTTAGCCACAGAAACTACTTTCACTTTTGTTAATGTCCTGAAGAAAAATAAATTATTATTGATTTACAATAATTTTTATGATGAATAAAGGATTTTTTAATAAGAAAATTCCAAAGAAGCTAAAGTTTGACATGTAGAGCACTAAACAGACAAAAAAGTTTATTTTACTGTTCAGTTTCCGACTTCTTTCTTTGCCTCCCGAAGTAAACTGACTGACTGACTGACAACTTTTTGTCTTCATGTTTACTGTTCTTGCAAGCTCATTCTTAACACTGGAACCTTTCAGGTTTTTCATAATGTTTGTTCACTCATGCTCTGTTTGTGAAGAATGTAACATGGCATCATGAAGCATTGCCAATGGTTTATTTACTAATTAATTGACTCCTGCAGTTAATTGGATACACTGGATTATATTTAGGGTATGAGAGTAGAGATGGTTGAATACAGAAGCGCAATGCCAAGCTTTCAAGTTTTGATTTTTTAAAATATAGAAAACTCAATATAATTTACCTTCTAGGTCCTACTTTTAAAAAAAAAAATAGCTAAAATTTGTGTACTTTCTGAGTCAATAATAAGTAAAAAGTTAATTCTCAGTTAAGCTAACAGCTGAAATGACCATGAAGAAAGTTGCTAAAGACAGTATTCAGCTCTCCCTTCATTATTATCTGACTGATTATTTTACTTTCATTGCATATTTAAAGCACAGTGACAGTTTAACTTTAAAATAGAATAAGTATTTTATTAAATTATGTCAGCAGAGCAGTAGCTGCATCAGCAGGAAGTAAGAGCCTTTGTGTGGTTAACGTGTGGTTAAATACTTCATAACCTTTTAGTTGTATGACAACCAAAACAGAAAACTAAAAAGAAACAAAAAAGCGAAAGCATCATTGGGTTGAATCACAGTAATCCGATGGGACTTCAGTTCCCTAGAATTGGTGATGCATGAAGACTGCGCTCGCAGCCAACCGCAGAGTTTTTAATAGTTGACAGAAACCGCTCAGTAGTGAGGAAACAAAACTAACAGACTGACAAGCAGCTTATCACTTTACTTTCTGTATTTGCCTAAAACTGGTGTAGCCCTGAGCTTCGAGGTAGTGGATACAGATGGGTGTTCGGTTACCCAGATTATTGCCATCACTATTGATAACCCAGTTTAATCACTGAAACTTGATTATAGCCAAACCTCAGTGATCGTACTGTGAAGTAGGATTGAACTTTTTAAAACAAAGACAAAATAATACAGAGTTGACGTGGTAAACAGTCTTTAAAATTGTATATTAGCACCAAGTCTGGTTAACAGTATTAAAATGTTTGTATGTTCCTTAGAGAGTTCAGTTCCTTACCATGACGTTTGAAATTTTCAAAAGGCTGCCAACACTTCAAATCCATCACACCGCCACAGTGACGATAAATACTGAAACAGATAAGACACAGCAAGACTGCTCAAATCGACATATAGGCTTCTTGTTATCACGTGGAAGTCTTGCTCTCTCTCTGTCTCTTGCGACCTGAATTGAACATAGACATCTGAGAGACTAGATCTCCTCACTTCTACTTAAACAGCTAAATTAAATGCTTCTTCCCTCTCTAACCACATCCACATTGAAGAGTGTTGTCCTTATTGCAGTCTGTTTGTGGCGCATGCACCGGTTCTGGCTTTCCAAATCGGAAAGATAATCAACTATACCAATTTTAATTTTAATCTAGTCCAGTTTTAGGAGAGTTCAGCACTGAACTCTGCCAACAGAGTTCAGTTGAGGAGCTTTTGTCCTGGCATGGTGCTGACTCTGAGGTCTGCCTGAAGGCCTTTGCCTTTCACTTCCTCTTGCAATGCATTCAGATCTGCAAATCTTTGTGTTTACATGGATGATTGTCTAGTTAATGAACAGAGGAAACAGCATAAAGTTCCTTGAATCTGATGCATGTATCTGTAAGCGTTTTGTTTATTTTATTATAGTCTACCAACAATCCTTATGAAATCTCTTCTGTAACATTTAAATCTCTGTCACTACAATGTAATACAGCAAGTAAGTTTGTAAATCTATTTCTAGGTTTTAACAAGAGATATTGCAGCTAGCAGTTAAACTGCACAGCAAAGAAATGTCTGTGCCAGACACATTGGATTTTCTATTTTTACAGCCAGGGTTGTGGTTTTCAATATAACTACAGCACGTCTTAACGTGTCAGAACTCTGTGTGTGTGTTTCAAACGTGGATGTGCCTGTTAAAGCATTCCTCACCAAGAAGGTAAGGCCAGTCTTGTGGAGGTCTAATTCTGTTGTATTTATTATATCATGCACTGATATAGTGTTTTAACTTTGTTATTATAAGTATTTCATCACAAGATCTGCAAAACTGCGTCGATCTTCTACATTTGTAAAAATGGGTGTAGGATCATGTAAGCATTTCTTCGCTATAACTTTGTTTCGTCTGGCATCTGCTGCTATCCTGCTGCTCTAACTTATTTAGACATGATCCTAATCCAGTTAGGTTTCCGCAGTTGGGTGTTGCATGAAACTGAACGCAGGAGCAAGGAAATCTATGTGAATACTGATATTGTAATTGACTTGGTGACTAGATTACATTAGTGAGACTCAAATGTATTCATGGGTAAATATGAATAGATGCAGTAGTCAAATTGGTAAATATTTCAAACCAGCACAGTGTATAAAATTTGTATTTTCTTTGTAAATGTGATATGGCATACATTGGGATGGTAAAGAACTTCTGTATGTAGTGCTTGGTAGGTGCTACTACTTCAGGTACCATGGATATAAACTCTGCCTTCTAATTACATATTTTGGTTGTTTTTGAATGGACTGTATCTGTATTTCATAGCTACACCTGATCTAGATCTTAATCAGTAAGAGGCCAAAGTGAGGATTGATCAGGTGCTGAAGAAGCACAGTCTCCTCATCACTCTACCACCAAAATTATGCTTGTTTCCTGTCACAGTTTGTTTTATGCTGTTGTTGTGACGCACACAACTTCCTGATTTTTTTCATATTTCTTTGAAGACCATTGAGATGTTTTTATGTGAGACATGGTACCTGTGTGTTCTCTTCAAACAGAAGTGGTTCTTTAAGTCAGACACTCCCGCCGATATGATTTTTGGCTAGTCTCTTATTCATTATTAATTGCATTATGATCGCTGAATTTAACAAAGGCCAGTGAGGATTTTAGATGTTCATGGTTCATTTGTGACTTCCCAGATGAGTCATTGTTGCCCTTTTGGTGTAATTTTGGTAAGCCGGCCACTCCTGAGATGGTTTGCCATTGTAACTCCTTTCATGTCAATGATTTGCTTGAAATTGGAGCATGATGTGTTGTTTCAGAGATTTCATAACCTACCTCTAGCTTTTTAAGAGATTAATAGTAATCAAGTATGTGTGGATTTAAAAACTTTGCTTCATAAAAATGCGTTTAATCAAAGTTAATTCCAGAATTAAACGTGGGGGACAACCACTTATTTTGCACAGGGCCTTGTTGTTTTTCCCTTAATAAATGAAACTGTCATTAGAAATCGGCTCTTGATATCTCAGGGTTGTTGTTTTTTTTTTTTAAATTTCGCAACATATTTGGTGAGCTAAGACAATGAAATGAAAAAGAAAATATGTATGGAACAAATCCTCTTTTACTACACTGTACAGTCATAATGGTGAAGATGGAGGAGACCTCTGTGTGTGTGAGCAGGGCAAAAAGCGTGAGTACCAGAGGGAACCAGTAGGACAATTACAGCCAATGACACAAACCTATTGTTGACAGGAACCACGCACAGTAAACTCACACAGCGAAGTGTCCAACCCATAATAATAAACCTTGCTCTCTTTCTCCGTCTCCCTCCCCGTGTTAACTCTGCAGCTACAGAAACAATAGCATTTACTCCGCAGAGCTGCAGAGGATCTCATCCACTGCCAGCAGGAAAGCACACACACAACCCCCGCTGTATACAGCTGTAACGGCAAAGTGTGGATTCACTGCCAGGGGACCTACAGCGCATTGTGCTGTTGAATGTAGTGCCAACATTTGTCTTGTTTACAGTGTTGGTCTGAGCTCATACATGGAAGTGTTGTAGGCAGCAGTCTGACAAAAAGCTGCTGTGTATAAAAATCAGTTCAACAAAGGAACTTCTGGTCTAAGTTCCACATTATGTCCCGCTGACCTCAGTTTAAAGCTGCGCTATCACTGCATGTGCTGCAGTGCACCCTTTGCAGTAACTACTGTCTAACAAGAAACTATGGCAATGGTCGGTAAAGGAACAGTCTGTAAATGGAAGAGAATATTCTCCGCTAATTTGAAGATGTTAAATATTTCTGATTTTACTCAGAATTTGGGGAAAGTTAAAAGTGTTTTGGATTTGTGTTTTTGCATTTAGCCATTTGTTTATTGGTCACTGTTACTTAAACATAGTTATGAAAGGACTCTTTGTATGCACAATGGATAATAAAAATCAAGAAAACCTGTAATGCTTGGGTTTAAAGCCCTCTGGGTTACAAATTGCATCAGTTGACTTCTATTATCAGACATTTCCTGGTTTCATTTAAGGCCTGCTTGCTGATAAATGTTGTTGATGAATCCCTTTTTGTATCTAGAAACTGAACACATACAAAATGTATCTCTTCTTGTGGTTTTGTTGAAAGACCATTTATTGGCCATAAAATAACAAAAATGTGTCATATTTTTTGATACAGGGTTCAGTTTTGAGACCCAACACAAGATAAGGGTTGTTCAACATGGGCCACTATTTAAAACAACAGCAACATTTGGGCCGTTTTTTGTTTACTGGGTGATTTGATAACTGACTTCATGTTTTATGTGTTCCTTTGGCTTTTGTCAGTTGAAACCATCACATGTTTCTGCCAAATGAAAAAATGGCAAAACATCTCAGGTGTCAGAACTGAATAAATTCTCTCCATTTCCTCCTTGTTTACACAGTTAGGGCAAATAAGGACAATGTTGACTTGCTTGTGAAAGCTTTGCACAAGGATTTGCATAGGATGTTATGCTGAGCTGAGCCCCAAAATTGTGAAAACATACAATCATATTTGCACCAACCGACAGCAACCACAGTGTTTGCTTGGCAAATTGTTCATATAATGTGACCGGTCGACTGAACAGACACGAGCTGCAGACATGTAAATCATTACTCTCCAGCTCGAGGCTGCAGGAACGTTGTACTATCAGAGCATCGATCCGTGATTGGTTGAAAACATCAAAAGAGATCAGAGCTTCTTTTTTAATCAGAAACACTGTGATTCAGAACATTTTTCACAAATTTTTGAATATATTTTTTATATTTTCTCAATCTGTCTCTTTAACAGTTAAATGAATAAACGCTGGGGTTCTGTTGTACTGTATCATGCTACAGTAAGGATAAAGCAGGCAGTCACAACTGTGATAGACAGCAGCAGGTTGAATCTAAACACCCCCCCTCCCAACCACACACACATGCACACACAATCCTGTCGACTGAGTTTACGTTTTTCTTGACTGAAACAAAATAAATATCTCCTTCCTTGATTTCTTCCTATATCTGCTTGTCCCTTCATCAGTCTGTCTGCGGTGTGTTTAATTGTCCGTCTGTCCCTGCAGGTTTCAGAAGCACGTCCACACCTACAGAATCCTTCCAGACGATGAGGGTTTTCTGGCCGTGCAGGTACAAAGATGACGCACACGCCTCTTTGTGGTGCTTTGGCAACAGCTGGGAGGCAGATAGATGCTTGTGTTGGCCCTGAGCTCTCTTACACAAATATATACATGTGTGGACACACACATGCAGACAGCAGGCGCTTTGTGCCTTCTGGCCAACAGCTGTGAACTCTCCCTCCACTGATGGGCCTCACTTACAGACGGACATGCACACGACGGCGTGGTGCTTCAAAACCATGACGAATTTCTTTCTTTTCCACTGATTTCTAGTGTTTTTTGGGTTTTTTTAGCCCTAGCTAAAGAGAAAATTTCTCTTTGCCTCTGTAGCCTCCAGTCTGCTCCTCTCGGTGTTTATCAAAATGCCGCTTCCTGTATCGAATTATATTTAGCTCCCTTGGCTGCGTTTGCTTACACAACATTAAATATGGAACAATAGGGGTCACCAGAGATTTGGCTGCCTGACCACCTGTAGCCAAGCAGTTTGGATGTTTTCATGGAGATAATTCCCCGCAGGAAATGACTTATCTGTGTGTTCGTCCTCCCATATCTCCCTCTCAGACGTCCCAGGGCGTTCAGCCGAAGCGGTTTAAGACGCTACCGGAGCTGGTGTCTCTTTACCTGCAGCCCAACCAGGGCCTGGTCACGACCCTGCTGTACGCCGTGGACAGGGAGGAGACGGCCGTCACTGATGATAGGGACTACTCAGGTAGCCCATACACCAATAACATACACAGTCACTTACAGCACCATGCTATTATATTCATGTACCCCTTGCTTTTTCCCTATTTTGTACATTTCATTTTATACACAAATAGTTCCTGTAATATTTTTTATCAAACTAACTATATATTTCTGTAACTTTTAGATGGAGAGGATGAGAAGCCGCCCCTCCCCCCTCGCTCTGCCTCCACTTCCACTCCCCCCGGACCTGAAACGCTGACAGAAAGGTACAAAGTCTGAGCTGCGTATCGTTTGATTTTTCTCCTGCTGACATAAATGACTGACACCGCCGTGTTTCAAATGCACACAGATTAAGCCTGTTGATACACATAAACACGTGGCAGAGTTTCCGGGAACACAATGTCACTTTGCATTTTTGTTTCATATTCGCTCTCATATTAGCACCTCGACAAATATTTTTAGATCAAACATAATAAACTGCTGCTTCAGAGTCAGTTTTATGATGAGAGACACGCTCTTCCTCCCGTCCTCCACTCGACAACATGTCCTGTCTGCCTTTGGAGGAGAAACCACTTCCTGCTGGAAACCACACACCTCACAGATGATGCAGAGCTTTGAAGAATCGTTAGCGTTTTAGTGACAGCGCGCTTCAGACCTGCAGTTATTGGCTCAGAGTTTCTGCTCAGCATTTCTTATATTTGTCAAACAGAGTTGAGTGAGCAAGCCTAAATTTGGCTGTGAAAAGTAGTGACTAGTTATGACTCATGACTTTTTCCCCCCTTTATTGTAGTTCCTTAATCACTGGGTTGTTGACATAAAATCTGAGAGGAAGTTGAAATAAATAATTTCTCAGCCTTGCAAAATGATAACAGTTGCTGTTTAAAGAATATGAATCCCTGTAGTTCTTGACCAAAACACACAAAAAACGGTAAATAATTAGACTTAAGAAGCTCTTGAGATCCATGAATTGGTCAAATTTGAGCTTTCTGGTCTACATGCAAACCTCAAAACGTAACGGTGGAATAAAAATGGGGGTGTGGTCCTCATTGGGGACCACACCATCCCCAGTGAGACTTTTCTCAGCAGGGACAAGGAGCCTGGTCAGAGTTGATAGGAACATGAATGGAGTTAAATACAGGGTCAAGAAAAGAGCTAAGAGCCTTGCAAATTGATTTTAAAAGATTTGACTAAGCTTGAGCTAATTTGAAAAGTACAGGTAAGTCTTTGTATGTTGTTATGCAAAGCTGGTAAAGAAATACCCCCAAAAGACTTGCAGCTCTTAGTGAGGCAAAGGGTTTATCCCAATAAAATACATGAAGGTTTATTGGAGTACATGACAAAATATCTGACTGAATCTAAATGGTAATGAGTACCACTGTATCTGCTGTAAACATATCCAGGAATCCTTGCAGGAGGATTTGTCATATAGTTGTTAATATGACAGGAAATTACAAATGTTTGCTTTTAAATCTTGTGACTCACATGAACCTCCTTTGCCTTCAACCTGTTTTTTTCCAGCACTCCGGCAGCTAACGGCCTGAGCACCATTTCCCACGAGTACCTGAAGGGCAGCTATGCGCTGGACCTTGAGGCCGTCAAGCAGGGAGCGTCCTCCCTGCCCCATCTCAACAAGACGCTCGTGGCCTCCTGCAAGCGTCTCAATGGGTGAGCTGCAGACACTTGTTTCCTCAGATAGATACTCTGTCACTTTTTATATCTCTGAATGTAATTATCCTGCGCAGCTGCCAGCTCCCACAGCTTCTCCCTTGTTTTAGCCACAGTGATGCATGAGGCACATTGAAACATAGACAAATAAATCACATGTTTCTTTGTCATTTAGAGTTTTTAAAAAGATGTTTACCTACAAAAGAATTGAAACAAAGAAAATGATAGCATTAAAAGTCTAAAAACAATCAGAAAATCGTTATTTTTTTTTTCTCTACCAGGGAGGTGGATAAGGTTCTGTCTGGCCTGGAGATCCTCTCTAAAGTGTTTGACCAGCAGAGTGCTTTTATGGTCACTAAGATGATCCAGCAGGTATGCTTCTTTATCTTTGTGTTGCTGTGGGTTCTTGTTTGATGAGAATTAAAACAGCTTTCTTGTGATGACATTTTTCAGATCATTAGCCTGCTGAAAGACTCAGGGATACCTGACAAGGAGCTTCCTTAAACTATCCACCATATATACTGTATATACATGTTATACAAGGCTATTAATTCGGTTTAAGGTATTTGAAGACACAATAGTGCTAAAATGAACAGAAACGCCTTTCTGTGGGAGTTTTATCCTGCAACGTCAAACAAATTGCTTGTAGAGACACTTTAGTGGGTGAAATGCTGTGAGACTGAGATTTTAAATAGACAATAGACATTCTTATTAAAATAAGCGTGTCTGAATGTGTATAAAGACACAGCCTTATTTTCTTATACTGCCAGACATTAAATCAGTAATGACCTAAATAAAACTCGTTCTTTTTGCTAGAAGCCAGAAAAATGTTTTCTTCAAATTCTAGCGTTTACACATGTTAAAGGACTAAAGAAACACCTCAGTCCTATTGCTTCCTCGTGTGCCATTATGTAAAGAAATTAGGAAACGGATAATGAAAAGAATTACAGATCCCTAGAATCTGGCCCATCCTTCTGCACAATTTCCAGATGCTTGAAGCCGGCACGTTTATCTGTTCAAAATGTTGTTTTGTGTTATAAAGTACAAATGGCAATGAATTGCAGTGAAAGATCACTAGACATCTACAGACATCTTAAGTTTGTTTAAAAGATTTCGACGCAGTGGGCTGGCCCAGTTTGACTAAACTTTGGACGACACGTATGGGTTGGAACTTGCTGGTTGTTTTGCAATATGTCTCATGAAGCTGAATTGTGACTAGTTGTTTATCCTCATCCAGTCTTTGGAGCGGTGAGTCAAACCACACACAGAGGAAGGAAAATCGGTGACGACATTACTAGCAGCCAGCGCAAAAAAATAGTAAAAATTTTAGCTGCAGCAAGTCAGAAAGGTCACAGAGGTTTGCAGAAGCTCCAAGGCCTGTCGAGTGAATTGATCTTACCTTAATCTTTATTATAGCTCAATTAAAACCACAATCCACTTTTGATGTTGTGATGAAGCAATACAACCTCATAATCTGGAATCCTAATGGTCTCCCATCAAGATTTGAACACATGCAAACTCTGGTTGCTGATCTGATTTTAATGACCTAATTTCAGCGGCCACTTTAGTCACTTTAGTCACTTTAGTCGAGGTGGATTCCCAATAAACTGTGCTGTTTTAACATGGAGTATACTGTTTGCAGTTTAAAACGATCAACTACAAATAGTTTCATATCATCATTAGTTTGTCTCAGTTTTATGTTAAAAAATAATTGATCTCGGAGGGTTTTAATAGTTTTTGTTCTTCTTCTACTAGTCGGTGAATCAGGGAGGAGACCAGGAGCTGGAGAACTTGGTGACCAAGTTGGCCATTCTCAAAGATCTGCTGTCCTCCATAGAAAAGAAGGTAAACAAAGCAACGCAGAACTTAAATGTGAGCTTTAATCTTCACACACAATAGGTCCACTTCCTCTCTTCTCCTGTGACTCTGACTTTTTTTTCCTGTCCGCACACATGCACGCACACTCATGTTGTTATTTAAAGCCGAAGGGGGGTTCCAGAAAACTTCACTGACATGATGGATCATCTGCTTTTGACCTCTGGTCAACTGAGTTTCAAGTGCAGCATCACAACTGCAAGGAACTCCGTTTTTAGGCTTTTAAGCTCAACATATTGAGGACAATTTCAGATGGAGTTACTTGGGAAATACGGCACTTTTCTTGCAAAGGTTCCTTTAGGTTAGACTTGCTCTCAGTGCCCTGAACTCTATCTGTGAGTTGTGTGTGTGAAACTTGTCTGAATACTGAGTTTCACAATGGTGCAACAGTAACCACAAGACATGAATTAAAGGCAGTGGATTACAAGGCTTCTTGTTGAACATGTCTGATGTTATCTTCAATGGGAAACCCCTTTAGTTTGTCTACTTGACAAGCAGAAAGGCTTTCTCTGTTAAATTCAGCTAGAGGTCACTTCTGGATGAAGTTCATGCTAAGTTCATATTGAGTATATTCTTCGTAAGAGAGCAAACTATTATCGGCGTTTCACAACCTCTTCTTGGGTTCTGGCATAAGTGAGAAAACGAAACAAGAGGTGCTGAGTCTTAACTTTTATGAAACCACTTGGTAACGTTTTTTTTTTTTTTTATAAAAGTTGCTTTGTAACTTTTATATCGTTTTTATAAAAGTTACCAAGTGAAGCTTTAAGTAACATTTTCACATGACTGTTGATGCGATTTCCGATGATATGGATGTTTGTCACTCTTGTTTGTGACGGAAGAATTCACAGTTCAAACTTCTTCTGTTTACTTCTGTGTGGAGGCCATTGAGGCACCGGGACATTCAAAGCAGCAGAAATGTTTCTGGATCCTGTGTTTGAGGTCTACAGACAATTCCTTTCCAAATGAAATCCAATCAACTGAATTTAATTCAGGTTTTAGGATATTCTTTTAATGACTATAACCTGACCTCTGACCTGTCTGCTGTGCTCCTGGGCCTCCATGATGCCGTTTGTTCACTAATGTTCTCTAACAAACCTCTGAAGCCTTCACAGAATAACTAGATTCACACTGAGATTAAATGACACACGTTGAACTATTTAATAATTAGGTGATTTCTGAACACAGTTGGCTGCACTGGATTTTATTTGCAAGTATCAGAGTGATGTGGGTTTAATTAGACTTCAGTCAATGTCATAAAATCATGTACCCTGCAGTTATTCACTTGTTTGTTGCTTTAAATCTCAGTAAAATACATTAACATTTACATAAACAGAAAAAGTTCAAGTTTGTGAAACCATTTTAGAAATAAACGCACCTTCACTTTCTAGAGCGTGTGGTGTCCAAAGCTGTATTTCGAACTTCCTGGGTCTGGTTTCCTCTCCCTCGTGAGGAGGGGCTTCGGCTGGCGCAGGAGGAAATGGCCTCCAGGCCCGTCGAGCTACATGTCCAGACTCATGTGATAATGCTGGCTCTGCCTAAATCAGCCTTTAGGGAATGAAATCATAATCCTGCATTCACATTCACTATGGAAAAAAGCACAATGTCTAAGCACGTTTCACCTCTTTTTATTCCCCCACTTCTTATTGTTCTCCGGTCGTTTCTCTCTCGCTCTTACTTTTAATTGTTTTTCCGCCTTAACCGCCTCACTCTCTTTCTCTTTGTTACCTCAGGCTCTGAAAGCTCTGCAGGACATGAGTTTGTCCTCACCGTGCTCCCCGCCGCCTTTCTCCATGCGCCACAGCAAAGCCATTCCTGTGCAGGCCTTTGAGGTACCACCTACACATTAGCCAACCACAAACAGATTGATCTCATTAGTTCTCATCTCACTGTATGATGATGGCATCCACTGTTACAACAGAGATCACTTAACTAAAGCAATATTTGAAGGGATTAGTAGTAAAGGTTTAGTGTTTACCTAAACCTTTAAGGTCAAATTATTCTTTGGAAAATTATTAAATCTGTCATTTAACCTGTTACTTGCTGTGTTTCAGTGTTTAAGCATCTTTACGTTTGAATTTAACCACTGTGATGTGTTTTAGAGTGCCAGAAGGCAGACCGGATTTAAATTATGACTGAGCAGGACAGCTTTGGTGTTCTGTAAGTCACAAAATGTGTCAGCACCGCTGGCATGTGGGGCACCAAGAATGATCGTAATGCATTTTCTCTTTGCTCATCTTTGACGTCTTGTCGCCGTTTATTATTTTTGGCACCGTTCCAATGAAGAGGATTTTCAAGGAAGTGAGAACACGGCTCTGTTACTTATATAAGTTAAAGTTTGTCAAATTTAATCGGCTTAAATCAAAAAATTTGAAGAGATAACCTGAAAGGGATGCAAAACCCTCTTCCTGAACAAGTCAGCAACTTTAAGTAAGATATGACTATCAGGGTTACCACGGAAACAGACTGGCTCACTTATTTTGTGGTTCACTGCAACAGCTGACTTAAAACTGCTGCAGATGGTGTATGACTATCAGAATCACAGCTAATGGATTTCATCCCCGTTAAAGTTTAAAATGATGTTTGAGTGATTTGCACACAGGTGCGTTTGTTTTTTTGTAAAATGTCTCATGATTGATCACAGGTGAAGCTGGATGTTTACCTGGCGGAGCTGACAAAGATAGGGAAGAGTCAAAAATACACTTTGTCTGTGGATGTGGAGGGAGGGCGGCTGGTGGTGATGAAGAAGGTGAAGGACAACCAGGAGGACTGGACCACCTTCACACACGACAAAAGTAAGAATCTCTTTACATCTAAACAGCTTACTATTCAGATTAAGCATACTGACTGAAATATGTGCGTTTCTATTTGTTTGTATTGTATCTGAGATGTTTTTATTCATATTAGCAACATAGCGTGCGCACAATTTAAAACTTTTGATTGGAGAAAATTGGATTTGTCTGTGTCCTCTCAGTGGAAACCAGATGTTTGCACACACCAAACAAGAGACACATGGCCATTTTTGTCACTGTGATGTTGTTTTTTCTGTTGGGATTACTATATTATAGTTGCTTTATGGAGGAAGAGCAAATAAAAGGGACAGAAAACGGTTTTTCCTGAGAGTGTTTTCTGCCATGAACATGTTGGATTTTCAAATATGGTGGATGTTTGGTCCACTAATCAAGATTTAGCTCATCCGAACCATCTGTCTGCTGTTCCTCCTGTCTGTCTCCCACCAGTACGTCAGCTGATCAAGTCCCAGAGGGTTCAGAACAAGCTGGGTATTGTGTTTGAGAAGGAGAAGGACAAGAGTCAGAGGAAAGACTTCATCTTTGCCAGCGCCAAGGTTTGTACATATATGCAGTGGTTAGGCATAACACTCTTTCCTCTGAAAGATGAAGTGTATAACACTAACAACGACGAAAAAAGTACATTGCACACCAACAAGTGTGCAATGTACTCAAGTTGGACCACCTTTATTATGACAGGAATTCACTGTGGAGTCCTTTCATTAAGCTTCCACAAAGTAACAGCAATTATATCGTCCAGAGTTCACCAAGATCTTATTGAGATTGAAAAAAGAAGCAGACGTCTCCAGCACATCTCAAAGTATCTTACTTGGGGTTAAGGACTCTGTGGTGCCCAGTTCATGTCTGAAGATGATGTCTTAACGCTCCCTGAACCACTGCATGCTCTCATCTTCTCACCGTGATTTGCTCGTTGCTGTGGAACATCAAACCTTCTTTCTTTGCTCGAGAGTCCAATCTTTCTTCTTTCTCGCAAAGTTTATTTTTTGCTATTTAACCTCATTTATCAATAGAAAATACAATCTTTGAATTTGTATTTGACAGAGAATAATCTTAAATAATAATTTGTTAAAAACTACTAAGGATAACTGTAATGGCTCTAGTAAAATCAGATTAAAATAAGATTAACTAAAGATGGGATATGAAACAAATATTTAAGTCTGTCATATGTCAGTGTCATATTTGTCCAGCAAAAAATAGATATTCCATGTGTTGAATAACTGACTTGATAAAACTAATTAAGATATTTTTTTTCCACATTTGAATTAATCTGTATGAACTTCTGCCCTCTGATGTGTTTTTTTGTTTTTTGTCAGAAGCGGGAGGCATTTTGCCAGCTGCTGCAGCTCATGAAGAACAAACATTCCAACCAGGATGAGCCTGATATGATTTCCATCTTTATAGGCACCTGGAATATGGGTCAGGAACATAAAAGCACGCTGTAGCGCTGAGTGACATAATTATCCAAAGTGTGATGAGTTTTAATTCACTTGTTCTTTGTGTTCAGGCTCGGTACCGTCACCTAAATCTGTGGCTTCCTGGGTGCTGTGCCGCGGCCTGGGGAAAACTCTGGACGAGATGACCGTCACCATTCCCCATGACCTTTACGTGTTCGGATCGCAGGAGAACTCGGTGTGTGATCGGGAGTGGGTGGAGTCGCTGCGAGCCGTGCTGAAGGAGCAGACGGAGCTGGATTACAAACCGGTGAAGAAAATATTTATTTTTACCTCAAATCTGTTCAAATTAGGAAGTAGCTAAAAAGAAAAAAAATAGAAATGTCTGAGGAGAAGTTTGAAAAAAGCTGAATTAGGACTGGGTTCTTTTAGTTTAGTCTAAATGCAGAAAATATCACCACAAGTTCCTTATTGTTGTTGCTTCTGCAGATCGCCGTGCAGACGCTGTGGAGCATAAAACTTGCTGTGTTGGTGAAACCTGAACATGAAAACAGGATCAGCCATGTGGGGATGTCCAGTGTTAAGACAGGAATCGCTAACACACTGGGTAAAAATGAAATGACTGACTGCCTCTTTTAACTGGTTATCAAGATCATTCATTATTATGTCATCAGTTTGTGAACTCAAACTTTCCAAAAGTTTTAAAAACAGGGAATTAGGCTAATTTTCTCTTCGGTCTTCCATAATGTTGTGTGCCTAACTTTTTGCCCAGGCAACAAAGGCGCGGTTGGCGTGTCGTTCATGTTCAACGGGACGTCGTTTGGATTCGTCAACTGTCATCTGACGTCCGGCAATGAGAAAATTGCAAGGTGCCAAATATCGCCTCTCTATTTTTAAAACACATTTTCACCACATGGATGATTCTGAAGGTTGAAAACCAGAATGGGAATCAAGTTCCTGATTATTTTTCACCCCCAGATGAAGGAACTCCTAACCTTGTTTCTGAGTCCCAGCTTTGCTACAGGAGGCTAAATTCAGTCATTTATGTGTTTTTTTTTTTTGATCATCCAGAACCCTATTTGAATAAATTATACTTTTAGATTTGTACAATCAATGTTATTGTATATTAAAGAAAGATTTTTAGATTTTGTCATAAATGACTATATATATATATTTGTTGCTATTCATTCTGTCCAGTCAATAGCCTGATATTCATTTTCATAATAAAAACACAATCAACCTCATGCAGGCCAACCTTTCCCTTCATAATCATCACCATTACTGACACCTAGTAGACGAAAGTGGAATAGTTTTTCTGTTGGCGCTACATCAGAGAGAAATAATGAAGCAATCACAGGGTTTCAGGTTAGTTGATGAGAATTAGGGTTGAAACATGAAGTCAGGCTGAATGTGATGCTTTGCTGTATTTTGGTTGATGCTGTTATTTATACTAGATAATATGATCTTCAGTCCAAGGCATCAAATTGCTTCTTATATGAACTTACAAATTATTTAATTTGTGAAAAAGCCCATTTTTTTTCTTATTTTTCTGCTTTATGTCTTCTCAATTGTCATCTAAAAACTGTTTGACCTTTTCCAGGAGAAACCAGAACTATCTGGACATCCTGCGGCTGCTGTCTTTAGGAGACAAACAGCTGAGCTCCTTTGACATCTCGCTGCGCTTCACACACCTGTTTTGGCTCGGAGACCTTAACTACAGACTGGATATGGATATCCAGGTGAGTTAAAACAAAGTCCACTCGACTGACTGCAGCAACATTGCGTGAAACATCATTTCTGATCCATTTCTGTCTCCATTGTTTGCGTGTTTCTGCAGGAAATTTTAAATTACATTAACAGGAAAGAGTTTGAGCCTCTGCTCAAAGTGGACCAGCTCAACCTGGAGAGAGAGAAGAATAAAGTGTTTTTACGTTTTGGTTAGTGTCTCTCATCAGATTCTTATTGTGTGCACTGTTTTCAGGAGCTGAAATCTCATCGTAGTCAAAATGTTTCTGTCCTTAACAGAATTTCAGTGGCCTCATAAATCAGCTTAAGTTATGACTCACAGTTACCAACAGCACCTACCCATTCTTTAAATAGTTCACTCAAACCACAGGTTTCCTTTTCAGTTAGAGCAAGTGAGAGAGGAAAAAGAGGGATAGGCTGTAAATACATGTATTTTGAAGGTTAGCTGTTTTTAAAAATATCCTCCACCCGGAAATTATAATCCTTTTGTTGTTAAAAAGTTTGAAAAAATACTATTAAAAGTTAGAATATCTGATTACTTGTTGTAGCCTTTTGTAAAGCAATTATGTCTAATTACATTAAGAGGCTTTGTTTACTTATTATTATTATTTTTTGTGCGTTTAAAATGCGGGAACTAAATGTTCTGCGTACTCCTGGTTCACACATACGACGTACAAATCCTGCACCATGCCTACGCACCTTTTTAGTCAGAATCTGGATGCAAGTTTTTTGCTCTTAAATGAGAGAGCAGCTTAAAAACAACAGAATTTTCTGATCTCTAGGGCTACAGAGTCAGAATAACTCCAGTAGATCTACTACTTTTTTTTTACATTTACAGAAAAATAATCCTTTTTCATTTTGTGTGTAGCTGAGGAAGAGATCTCGTTCCCCCCCACCTACCGTTACGAACGAGGCTCCAGGGACACGTACGTGTGGCAGAAGCAGAAAGCTACAGGGGTGAGTTCAGGATTTAACCGTCACAGCCTTCCTCTGACCTGCACTAATCTACATTCCTCTTTATGAGAGTCCAAATGAGAAATCAGCTTTTGTGTTGTTCTTTAGATGAGGACCAACGTGCCGTCGTGGTGTGACCGGATCCTCTGGAAGTCGTATCCAGAAACACACATTGTTTGCAACTCCTATGGTGAGACAGATAAAAGATAGCAAAATGGGTTCTGGGCTTGAAAATGCTTTTGGTTGCATGTTGAATGCTAACTGTGGCCATTTTCCAGGCTGTACGGATGATATTGTGACCAGTGACCATTCCCCGGTGTTTGGCACATTTGAGGTTGGAGTGACATCTCAGTTTGTCTCCAAGAAAGGTAAATGTTTTAAATCACATCTGTCAACAGAATCAAGGGCTTGGATTTGAGGGGTTTTTTTTTTTACAGTACCTCGCAAAAGGATTTCTGGACTTTGACTGGGTCATTCTAGAATGATATGGTAAACTGCGAACATGACTAAAGTGCTTCACTCATCAGATTTTTACAGTTTCTCTCACCTGAGTCGCTTAGCACTTAATAATCATGTGACCCTGTTAAAGCACTTGGTTGCACTCAGTTTTGTTTCGGGAGATCAGAGGGACAGAAACTGAATACAAAAACACGCCACACTTTTCAGAATGCACTTTGCAGCACACGATTAAAAACCAGGGAGGTTTTGCACTTCCTTGTTGCGGTTTGTCATATGATTCCAATAAAACACTTTAAAGTTTCTCATAACATGGCAAAATGTTACATTTAAGGACCATACATGTGTTTGCATGGTGACATAGACTGCTAATTTCATGTCTGCTGCAGTTTCCTTACAACCGCCGCCTCTGTACTCGTGTTTTTAATCTCACTCTTTCTGCCCTGTCTCACCTCCTCTGCCCCTTTCTCTCGTCTCCATTTCTGACTTCCTCTGTAGGTCTACCAAAGTCTTCAGAGCAGGCCTACATCGAGTTTGAGAGCATTGAGGCCATTGTGAAGACGGCAAGCCGGACTAAGTTCTTCATAGAGTTTTACTCCACCTGTCTGGAAGGTGAGTCAGAGGTTTCCGGATCCTCTCAGTGACTCTAAAACCTACGCTCAGCTGAAGCTCAGACCTTCTTTTTGCACAAAAGAAATGATCTGAATGTATGAAAACTCACCATTGTTCTTTCTGCACCCCTATCCTGCCCTCTTTCCTCCCCTCCCTATATTTAGACAGTCAGTATTCCTCTCAGCCAGCATCCATTTATTGACTGCATGCTCACCGTGTCACATGTAAATGAAACGTCTCGCTCCTCTTTCTTCCTCCCCACCGCGCCCCCTCCTCCGTTCTTCTCCTCGTTCCTCTGCGTTTTTTAGAGTTCAAGAAGAGCTACGAGAACGACAGCCAGAGCAGCGACAACGTCAACTTCCTGCGTGTGGGCTGGTCCAACAAGCAGCTCACCACGCTCAAACCGCTCCTGTCGGAAATCGAGTACCTGCAGGACCAACACCTGCTGCTGACCGTCAAATCGGTGGACGGATACGAGTCCTATGGTAGGAGCAGGACTCTGCGATGTTACATAAGAAGGGGACTGCATCGCAGCCCTAATGATCGTCTGTGCGTGTTTGTTGGTAGGAGAGTGTGTGTTGGCCCTTAAATCGATGATTGGCAGCACAGCCCAGCAGTTCCACACCTACCTGTCCCACCGAGGGGAAGAAACGGGAAACATCCGGGGCTCCATGAGGGTCAGGGTTCCAGCTGAACGGATGGGCACCAGGGAGCGACTGTATGGTAATGTTACACTGTTTGGATCAGAGGCAGATGTAGGCAGGGAGATCAAACATACAAGCTAATAAAAATCTCTAATATTTCACCTTTTTAAGCTCTAGAAGTTAATCTAGATTTCCCAGAGACTTTGCAGCGTCTCAGGTTTAATTGAACTGTTTTGTTTCAGAGTGGATCAGCGTGGACCAAGACGAGACGAGCGGACCCAAAGGGAAATCCACCATGATGTCCAGAGTGGGACACGAGTATGTGAAGTCAGTACAACTCGACCTGCCATTTCCTCCTGCGCAGCATCACTGCTTACCGATACTGAACCTAACAGGGCTAACTCATAAAGCCGTTTATTCCTGCAGGCTTCAAATGGTACATAGATGCCGTCAAAGTTCTGATGAACTAAATACCACACCAATATTCAACACTTCTGAAATAATCTGTACTCCTATCACTTGCTTTTTAGTGTTAGTAGTTGGATATTCTTGTAATTTTCAACGTAGATCTTTTAGTTGATAATTGATCAGGAGTTTTACAGTCCTGCGGGAATGAAAACAGTTTCAGGAGTTTGGAACCGATGATCAGCCAATCAGAGCTGAGGATTTATGACGAGAGAGGAAACAAATCCAGGGACTCCACAGCAAAATGGCTGAAATTTAAACATGTGACTGTATGTTTTTTAACAGAGTTATTAAATCATTTGGTATTTTGAAATTAAGGTTGACATGTAGAACATGTTTTGTTCGTATGATTTGATTTCTGAATGGCTTGGTCAGCAAGCTGGGGCATCTTTTTGGAGCTGCATGCTAAATTGTTTTGACTGGCTTGTGGTGCAGACAGTCCGTGCTTCGTAAACAGCTGGGAGAGCTGGGCAAGGTCAACGAGGAGGGAGAAAAAAACTGCAAGGAGGAAAATGCTGCAAGGTACAAACTCATGACAGACTCTCGTATTCATAAACCAAAACATAACCAAGCAGATAAACCATATCCAGCTGAGAACAGATTACAATGTTGGATGTTTTGATTCTGTCTGTGTTGTAAAGATCCAAACAGGACACGCCAGACGGTGATTCCTCCATCGGCAAAAACAGCTTCAACAACCCGGCCTACTACATCCTGGAGGGCGTTCCCCACCCGTCAGCTGCTGAGCTCCTCTCCTCTCCTACCTCTCCGACCGCCCCGCCCGTTAAAGCCCCGCCTTCCTCAGCTGGGGCTCGAACCAAACCTCCTCCTGCAGCCTCTGGACCCGCTCACTCCCGCAGAACTGTGTCAGGACACCCAGCCCGCGGAGTCAGTGAGGAGAGCTCCTCGGAGGATGACGGAGGCGCCGCCCTGGCTGGCGCTCAAGGTGGAGGCATCGGAGGAACAGTTGGGAGCACCCTGAATCGCCCGCCTCCCGACTTCCCTCCTCCTCCTCTCCCTAAGGGAGCCCTGGAGACGGCGGCGGAGGCCCAACTCAGCAAGCCTCGCGCTCTCTACCCGGACCTGGCCGAGGTCAGGATCCCGCCGGCCGGACCCGCGGGGCCTCTGGCCATGGGGGACGGTTTCAGGCGAGGGGCGGCCGGGGCGTTGGACGATCAGTCGTGCTCTGTGCTGCAGATGGCAAAGACTCTGAGTGAGAGTGAGTTTCCTGGACAACCGCCTCGCGCTCCCTCAGCGCCACCCCCGGTTCGAGTGCCAACGATCGGTATCCTGGATGCCTGCCGCACCTTCCCACCCAGGAACCCCATCCCAGAGAGCATAGCAGAGGACATGCCAGAGGAGGTGAGACAGTCTAGCCTAAAATTATTCATACCCATGTTGAGGCATGTCCACAGCAGAATGGATATGCTGTGATATTCACCAGTCCATTGAAGCTCTGTCTGAATGTTTAGGGCTGAAGGTGAACCGTCGCTCCAGTCTCTAGTGTTTTCCAGCCTCTTAACAGATTTGCCTCCAGGTTGTCGATGGATTTAGCTCCACCCATCTTCCCATCAGCTTCCCTGTCCCTGGCAAAGAAAGGCATCCCCACAGCATGATGCTTCCACCACCCTGCTTCTCTGGTTTCTTCACGTGTCACATTTAACCAGATCAGCTTCTTCATATTTGCTGTGTTCAGTCATCTTTCAGCAATGCTTATCTTTGCTTGGTTCATCACATAAAGTCCCATGAGAAACATGGATGTTTGTAACTTTGAGTACTTTTCAAGGAGTTGTCATATTGAGAGGCGTATTTCAAGTGGGAATGTTTTTCAAGAGCAGCATTTGTGCGTCACTTATTCACATCCCTACAATTGCCTAAAAAAGAAGTAATAAATAGTTATGGTCAGAAGTGCTTTGCTGATGCTGCATTTCTCCTGTGCAGGCACTGTGGGGCAGCAGTAGCTCGTCTTTGTCTGTGGGAGAGTCGTCGGTGGGGGAGTGGCTGCAGAGGCTGGGACTGGAGAGATACGAGCAGGGGCTTCTGCACAACGGCTGGGACGATCTGGAGTTCCTCAGGTAGCCATCGTCACAAACACACACCGCCTGTGTTTGTGTTAATGCTGTGGTGAACTGGAATGAAAGACCCGGGTAGCAAGTGACCACTTAGTTTGCAGGAAAAGCCCCTTAAAGATGAGCTCCGTGTATTTTATTGTTTTCTTTATCTTTGCATATTTTTACTGATGACAGTAATAACATAAGTATATGACTCTTTCATATCATAACTGCAAATTAATGATTTGTATAGTGGAAAACTATGAATATATCATTAACGTTTGGCTCTTAATTATATATTTGATGTATTTTAGGGTGATTTAACAATATGATGTGATTCTTTAGTCTGACATTTTAAAGCATGTGCAGTAATCGGTGTTCAGTTTTCAAACATACACTTGCACTTTCAGCAGGTTGCAATGGGACCTAACATGGTTGATTATTTAGCTATTCTGATTACGAGACACAGTTATGTTTATTTAAATCTCTGTTTTTAATCTTTAACATTCTGACTCAAACACAACGGTGAACGGAAGCTGGTTCGTGATGTTTATCAGTGAGTTCCTGATGTTTCTGCTCAAACCTCTTATGAACTGGAAGCAACTGGCTGAAATTTATTGACTTCATGGCTCTGTTGGAGAAAACTAATTTTATTTAGGCTAACCAAACACTTCTACATATTGAAAATTGCACACTCAATCCTGTGGTTTTTTTTTTGTTGTTGTGATTTTCCACTCTTGTCATTTTCTCTGTTTCCAGTGACATCACAGAGGAGGACCTGGAGGAGGCCGGGGTCCTGGATCCCGCTCACAAGCACATCCTGCTGGAGAGCCTCAGGCAGCAGCAGCAGCAGCAGCAGCAGCAGCAGCAGCAGCAGCAGAAATGAGCTGCTGCAGACTGGACTTTTTGACCCGTCCAAACCGGCGGCTCTCAAGAGGCCGACTCTCAGCTGAACCGACCCGACCCGAGCTGGAACCTGCTAACTGATGCCAGACAGTGCCTTCTGAGAGAAAATTGCACTCCATTTGTACCTTCAAGAACATTTGCTGATCCAACGTCCTCTTTCATTTGTACTGTATGTGTGTTGTTATTGTCACAGATGTGGCCTTATTTAATCATTTCAGTCCTATAGCATCACTATAGAACCCCTCACTGTAAATCCAATGTTTTTTTTTGGTTTTTTTACAGAGTTACAAAGGTAAAACTGATGCGTGGGGAGGTGCAATCGGTGCTGTGACATCAAATCTGACCTGTAGTTGCAAGATATTTAAAGCACATTTCTTTTTCCTTTCTTCTTTTTTTTTTTTTTGAGAACTGGATTCTTTGAGGATTCATTCAAATTGGGCACATTTGAGAATTTCAAAGCCTAATTTTTGGAAATTATTGTTTGATGAGTGTGCAGCGGCAGAAAGGAAGCGAGGCAGGCGAATTTTGATCGATCTAACTGTTTCAAATCAGATCGTGTATTTTGTAATGATGTCTGGGCTGCAGTTTATTTGATTTATGGCCGGTAGTGAGTGTCGCTGCATGTATTTATATGTTCATGTTTTATTATAAAGGGAATTTTCAGCTAACCAAATTGATCCATATAAAGCTGGAACTGTGTATTTTCACCTTGATGCAGCATTTTTGTCACACCGTTCTTGCACGACTGACGCCGTCATTTTGACAGTACTGGAAAGAAGATCCTTGTAGCGTAAATGTTTTATTTTCCCACGGACGCCGATATGCAAACTGTAAAAGTGAGCAAGGCTGTGCATTTCGAGTCAGGAATGCTGCACCGAGCTCTGATGAATCTGAATATTACATCTTTTATTTAAGCCTCAATTTTCTGAGCCTGCACTTGTGTCATTAGTGTTCAGTTTTTATTTGTTCAATTTCATGTTTGAAATGCCACAGCGTTCAGGGACTTGGTTAACATAGCCGGGTGTAATTACAGGAACAGATTTAATAAACCGCCACACTGCTGATTGTGTCATACTATGGTTAAGAGATAGATTTATTCTCATAATTTCAGATGTTTCTGTATTTTAGGCCCATATTTTGTGCTCATGGGAATTCGAACACTGTGCACATATTGTGCTCCCTAATTTGCCCAGCAGGTGGTGCCGTTTCTCGCTGAAACGGCCTCTAAAGACGCTCGCCCTTGAAATAAGCCAGCGCTTTTCCATTGACTTCTTTAGTTTTAAGTAACGAGCTACACTATGTTTTTAATAGAATCACACTATTGCTATTTATGGTCAGGTTAACAGCTTAGAGTGAAAGAATGTTTGAAGGAAAACTTTAAATGAGTAGAAATCAATCATTTGTTTGTAGAAAAACTTTCCCAGTCCGTTGATCCCAGTGTTCTTCGCCGCACACATATTTCAAATCGCAAAGCAAATATGTCATTTCAATGTGTCTAATCTTTTCAGGCCTTTCAGTGTTCTCAGAAGATGTGTTTAATATTTGTGTGTGTGTGCGTGAAATGGAGACTTACCCGCGTTATTTTTCTCCTCCTACACTCCAATTATATGTAGCCTTGAGTTTTGGTCGTATTAAGTTAATGTAAATTGTCACCCGTTGTTTTTGTTTTTTCAATAAAAGTCTAATAGTTTTCCTTTTCTTCACTGGTTACTGTTTTTGTTTTTTGTTTTTTCTCGTCCGTTGGACGGCACATGTTTTTAACCTGAGGAGATTCGGTCAAATAAAATGTCGTAACACCTTATTCTGTCGCATGCAAGAAACCAGATCATGAGATGTTGTCAGGTAGTGCCTTCATAATGTAGATTTATTAGAATATTCAGAGTAGTGCTGTAACTTCTCATTCAACAGAGCTTCACATGTTCCTGTGAGACAGACGCTCTGCAGTGAAGTAGGACTGTAAAGCCAGAAAAAAAAAAAAAAAAAAAAGGTGGGACGACTATCTAATATTTATATTACTATCTACAGAATTTACAGCCACTTAAAGATGTGTGAAAAATATTAATAAATACATGTTGGGGTTTTTTTTTTGTTTGTTTTTTTCATTCTGAAGAATGCATGAAAAAGCCCCAAACTGAGGCATTAAGGGACAAAACAGGACATTTTATGTAGGTTTAGAACAAGTAACTCTGGTTTGGTCTGATAAGTTGATTGAAGCAGGTGGAGGGAAGGGGAAGCAACCTCTTCAGTCTTAAGCGAGGGACGGATTGCGTTGCTTTACTATCAGCAGAACAGATCGATTATGCAGTCAGACCCACCAATTTCCAAGCTTAAACTACAAGTTTGACTCAAAAGACCGTCTCCCTTTTGAGATTCGCCAAAGTGGCAACTGTTTTCTGAGACGTCACATTCGGACGAGGGAATGAGCTGATCTGGGGAGGCGTCCGGTCTGAACCCACCAGCTCTAATTGGATTTTCAGGCAGCCCCCCCCCCCCCCCGGCCCCGTTCCGCTCGGCAAAGAGAGATTTGGGCCCATTTAAAAAAAAAAAAAAAAAAAAAGTCTGTGTATCTAGTTGTGCTTGAGGGTAAAGGTTTGCTTTGTTTCCTCAGCAAAGATGGGCGATGTTTGGATTTCTGCTTTTAGCTCGTACCTGACCTCCATACTTCATCAGAGCTGCTGCACAGAGTGTGGGAATGTGAGTATGCAACAAAGACAGAGAAGATGCAAGGAAGTGTTCAGGGGGACAGCTTGAACGCCTGTAATGCAGAGTTCAATGTCATTAAATAGAGAAAGTCTTAGGAATCTGTAATCTGTCCACATCCAGGCTGATTCTGTACAGTTTCACAACACGCCTGGACTACCAGACCTGCTATTTTCTGGCCTTTGACCAGAACTTGATGGGCATCTTTTGTTTCTCCAGTTTAAAAAAAAAAAAAAGAAAGAAAAAGTTTGAAGCTCTCATCTATTCCTGATTGGTCCTCGTCTTCTCCCCCTCTCTACCTCAGAACAGATTTGTCTTGATGGCAGGATTGGGTTTTCTGTGGAAGGACGACAGGACTCCGGCGAAAGGCCCGGTCATACTGTCCGCCGGCTGCCAGGCCTTCAGAATCTCCTGAGTCTGAGCAGCCGGCTGGGCCACAGCCGGGTTGGACGGCCCCAGGCTGGACCAGCTGGGGGGCTTCAGCCCCTGGAGGACCGGGGAGCTGGAGGCGTTGGTGTAGCCGCTGTTGGCGGGGGCCGGGCTGGGACTCAGGCTGGCCGGGCTCCCCAGGTTCCCGTTGGCCGAGCCGGGCAGGGAAGCGGTGCTGTCGGGTGTGGGGCTGCAGGTGGACTCCTTGGACTCGTCGTCATCCGACGAAGATCTCGTTTCTCCGCCTTTCTTCCCCCCAGAGCTGCTGCTGCTGCTGCTCCCCGTGTTGCCACCAGAGCTGTTGGCCTTGGCATTGGCTGCCCTCTCCTGCTTGCGGAACTTGGCACGCCTGTTCTGGAACCACACCTGTAGGCACAAACACAGGAACCTTTAGGGCGGATGGACGGTAGGAGGTGGACATGCAGTAGCAGCCACCAAGTGAGGACAAGGAGAGGCCAACCCTCCATCCACACACACTTATGTATAGAAATATTTATTCATATGAAAACAAAGGAGATGCAGTTTTAGTGAGGCGCACAACTTTTCTCTAATTACCATAAAACTCCTCGTTTTTAGTGATCATTTTTTGTCTCACCTCCCATAATCATTAGAGGCCCCAAAAAGCCAACCATGTAAAGAGCTTTCTGGAGATGCACCATGCAGAAGGACACACAGAAAAAGCCTATTGCCCGCACCTGGACCCGGGCCTCGGTCAGGTCTATTTTCAGCGCCAGCTCCTCTCGGGTGTAGATGTCCGGGTAGTGCGTCTCGGCGAAGACTCGCTCCAGCTCCTTCAGCTGGGAGCTGGTGAAGGTGGTCCGGATGCGCCGCTGCTTCCTCTTCTCGTTCAGTCCGGAAGGGTCCGAGAAGAACTTGTAGGGAACTGAAAGAGAGTGAGAATTGATTCTTTCTTTCTTTTTTTTTTCTTTTCTTTTTTTGATGGAACAAACACGATTGGCGTGTGATCGGAATCTCAATGCAGTGCGTAAAAACGGCAGGGTCGCTTTGAATCCGGATATTTTTAATTTATAAAAATTGTATTAAATATACAAAAAAAACATATTTTTTCCATATTGAAAAATAATCGACCTTATTATTCGGAAAAAGTAATGTATATATATTAATACTTTTTTTTTTTATCTCAATGAAAATCGGTTTTCTTTAATTCAGCAATTGTTCGTTGAGATTTGAGATGAACAAATTCATAAATATTTGAGAGGTTACAGTATTTCATATATATATATATATATATATATATATATATATATATATATATATATATATATATATATATATATATATATATATATATATATATATATATATATATATATATGCATCTGATATTCATTCAGACAGTACAAAATACCGTAATTTTAGTTTATGCATAAATTAGGCATATTAACAACAACGATAGAACAGTTGTTAATAATAATAAACAGTCCAAAACGGATGAAATAATATTCGTATTGCCTCGTTATTCTTGCACATCTCGTGCTGAATCATTTATGACATTCTTTAAAAAAAAAAAAAAAAAAAGCTTCTGTTTTGTTTTTGTTTTTTCTTGTTTTTTTGTTTTTGTTTTTTTTACATTGTTCAAATCAAATGAACCATTAAAACAGCTGCAGTTCTCTAACTCGTCCCTCTCGGCTGTGCAGCCGGTAAGACCTCCGAGCAGAGCCGTGTCCTACCGGAGGAGTACGGTGTGGGCTGGTGCTCTCGCAGGGCCCCCAGCGTGCAGCTGGCCGTGCTCAGCGGCGTGCAGCCCGGGTTGGAGAACGGCCCGCTCCGGATCGGGTTGTACTGGAACGAGCTGGCCTGGCTGCAGGAGCTGAAGTCCGCGTAGGCCGACGCTTCCATGGCCGCCATGCAGGAGTCGTAGGAGTTCAGGTAGGAGTAATCCATCTTATACATGGAGGAGAGCCGGCGCAGACCCCGGTCCGCGGCTTTTTCACGCAGCTGCTGCTCGTCTCTCGGCGGTGACGGCGCGTCGGAGTCGGGCTTTTTCTCTCCAGGTTCTCCAAACTTTGCCTTCCCTCAAACTCTTTTGCTTTGTATATCTCTGTGTGGACAGGCTCCCTGAGGTAATCCAGATGTTGTCTTTGCACTCTCTCTCTCTCTTTCTCTCTCTCTCTCTGTGTCTCTCTCTCTTCTCTTTCACCTCCTCTGTCTGTGCGTGTCTTCAGCTCTCGTCTCCTCTCCGCGCTGCGCTCCGTTTGACAGCGCGCTGCGGCTCGCGCGGTGCTTATAATAAACTCGGCAGGGCGCGAGACAATGGCGAAGCGGTGGTCTTGTTTCCATGACAATGCCGCCAGCGAGTGAGCGTGGAAACAGACTCCCCCCCCCCCTCCCTCCTCCTCCTCTATTTCCCCCTCCCACCAAAGATCATCGCACCGCCCACGCGGTCCACGGCGTTAGTTAAAACCACCGAACCCCCGCCCCTTATCAAATCACTTAGAAAGCCCCCTGCTTCCTTTACCGGACGCATCTATTACTAATTCTGCTGGAGTGAAATCCTCCAGCTCAGCCCAGATGTGACGAGAATCGACCATCATTCTGACGCTTCCGTGAAATCGCGTTCATTTAACCGGTTCGGTTCAGTTCATCTGCGTCCTGATTTCAGCTCGAACAGATTCAACTCATTTTCTGGAGAAATATATATTTACGCTGAATCACTTCGGTGTCATCGAACCACACAGGAAGATTTCAATTCAAGTTGGATGATCCAAGTTATAATGGAATTTAGTCAAATTCAATTCAGTTAATGCTGTTTGTAGTGAATCATGCAGCTGCAGGCCTATAGGGACTGTTGGATTGAGACACTGATATATGAAAATGTCCATGAGGATTTCATTAAAAAAGAAAAAAAAAAGAAAAAAAAAAAAGAAAACTTTACATTTTGTCGCTAAAATGATGTTAGGATTTTTTTAAATGTAATTTTTCATTATAAACCAGGTTTTGAGGCCTTTTCACAAATTCGTCGTCAGTCGGGGCAGACTTTGCATAAATATTAATATTTATTTTTTTTAACGTTTTTTCATGTTTTGGTCATAATCATTCCTGTTACAATCGTTCATACAATCGCTTCTTTTTTATTTATTTAATTTTTTTTTTAAAAAAAAAGGCTATTATAATTATTTTTTCCTGTGCGCATAATTCCTGTTAGTCGGCTCTCCAGCACCGAGGCCCCGCGCCTCTCGAAAAGCCGGCCAGTTCCTCTGCGTCTCCAACTGACGCGCCGCAGCTCCTCCGCCGAGTCCTTATGTGCGGGGAAAACGTCCAGATGTGACGGTGATTGGCGAGATTAAAAGCTCTGATTTGATTCCGATCACTTTTTACCGACATGTCACCAGAGCGCGCGTCAGTTTGATGTATCGGACCGGAGAGGAGGAGAGGTGCGGGGGGAGGGAGAGACGTGCGAGCGCGGCACGGCGCGGCGCGGCGCGACGCGTCGGGCTAACCATAAACGCATTGACGCGTCATAAATTGGTTTAAGTTTATTGTACGGTGTCATGCAACGCGATAAGTCATATCCCACGCGGCCCCTCCGTGACACAGAGGCTCCGAAACCGGGAGGCATCGCAAGAGCGCAAAGCTTCCCAAACACGTACGGATGCTTCGTTTTTCACTCTGCTGCTCCCCTGCTTTATGTGCGCCCTTGGTGGAATTAACAGGCTTTTTATTAGAGGGTAAACTTCACCGAATAATACGATCCACAAACCAAAAATTACGTTGCGCTCGTACGGGGAGGGAATTAATTGAGTTTGGCCTGCGCGCCCGCGCGGAAAATGTCATAATAAAGGCTCAAAAGTGCGCACTCTTATCTCCGCTTGACCAGAGGCTGCGTGATGATGCTCCTTAATGGCATTAACCCACCACTCTGCGTTCACTTTAGTAATAATAAGATCTGTTTACAGCAGTGGTGGCGTGGTTGGTGCAGAGTCGGAGGATGAATGAAGCATGGGAGGCTCCTGGTGCTCAGTTTATGCTGCAGAGTGGAGCAAAAACATAAATAAAAACAACAACAACAACAAAACAGAATAGAATAGAAAAGAATCAACTTCTTCCACATAAAAGTATGTGTAGATATTGTTGGGGTTTTTTTATATGACTAAAATCATAATCTAAAGTGATAAACTGTGTTGAGCCAAGATGTAACCAAACTGAGCTGCTGTGCTAAGGACCTCCAGTCCAGTGGTGGGAGCTATAGGGGTGTTTAACATCTCACACAGATCAGATGTCAAAACCTTGAGATTGCTGGTCACATATGTGAAGAGTAGACTACTTTTCGATTTGCTTCAATGGTTTCTGGGCAGCAAATTTAAAGCAAAAACATAACAAAAAGTACAAAATTTAAAAAAAAAAGCAAATTTACTTAGAAAACTGACAAATTACCAATAGTCATCAAATCTATCTATGGCAATGATTGCTCTCTTAAAAACTGTCCAAATGGTTCTGGACTCAGAGGCGGAGGTGGATGGGAAATGAACTATTTACCATATTTCACCAGAGCAGTTTCGGTGCTCACAGCACAGTGTCGTCAGCGCACACTTGGCGTCATCAGCAGTGGTCCTAAAACAAAACCTAGAGGGACTCCACACTTCTCTTTTGGGAAAATGCATGAAATCTTACACTCTTGGGAAAATTTGAAGCGAGTCAGCGTCATTATTAAAAAGTGATGCTCAACAGCTTCCAAAGCCCTCCTCGTTTTAAGAAAGTTTCATAGTCTTGATTTGATCCTGTTGGGGTGTGTGTGGGGGGTTTATGTTGTTTTTAAAGAAGTCTGACAGCAGGCTTGGGGAAATCTGAGCTCTCGATGGGATTATGTTGACAAACGCAGTCAGAGTTATGTTAACAGAGTCGTAATTCAGAAGTGATTCAATCGTTTCTGTTGTTTATGTCGGAGCTGAGAACACATCGTATGCATGTAACTGTATGTGAGTGAGCCGGTGAGTAAGAATTTATTTATTTTTTCTAGCTGTATAATGTATGGCACTGAATAAATATTGTTTAAAAAATAACTAATTTTGAAATGCTAAGAAACTTTGAAAAAGCTACAAATTAAAAATAAAATCAACAACAACAAAAAAAACTTTTAAAAATCCTCAAAGACAAAAAAAAAAAAATAAAAAAAAATAAGAAGCAACAAATAAATAAGCAGGAGTCATATAAATGGGAGTTCAGTGCTGCTGTGGTAGATGGTGGGCTTCACTAGAATTGGCTCCAAAATTACATTTTGCTTATATGACCCTATGAAGGTGATAATCACTGTATTTCAGAATTTAATCCTCGCCCCTTTTGTTTAGAAAAACAGGTGAGTAAAATATTTAGTGGAGCAGGATGAGGAGGCCGCTGCATGCGCGCATTTCAACAAACGAGGTTTCATTCTTCCGTCCAGGCACCAGCCGTCTGTTGCGCATCTCCGTCCACAGGGTTCAGAGGTGAGTTTACCGAGAAACTTAAAAAACTGTTTCAAAGTTAGACTCGTCTCCACCTCCCCCCCTTTTCACAAAAAAAAGAAAGAAGAAGAAGAAAAAAAAGAGCATCCAGGAGCGAATCTCGCTCTCCCGCTTTCAAGCATTTAAAACTAATCCCTTCAAAAGGAGGAACCGGTCCCTTCCAGGCCACTAATCCGCCCCATAGTGATCCACGCCGCGCAGTCAGGGGTGGGAGAGGCGGGGGGTTGGGGGCGGGGACCTTTCCTCCGCGGAGGTTTTAACTTTGGACTTTTACATTCATGGGGCCGATGGGACGGAAACAGTAACGGAGAGCTTTGGCATTCATTGCGTCTGAGTCAACACGGGGCGACACAATGGTCCCCTAGAGACTCCTGAGGGACCCTGAGAGAGGAACCCTGACTTTAGGGATTATGGCCCCGCTGGTCATTAGGGAAAACAGTGTGGAGGACGGAAACGTGCAGGTTGTCTCTAATAGAGAACCCCTATTATTAATCATTTAATAATATGCTCTCTGATTAAACCACTCGGTGCATTTAATATATCATGAACTATGACAAATAACAAATGGCTCCTCTCTCATTTTGGACGCAAATTGTCCTGAGCGTTCACCAAACCCTCCCACCCTGTAACGGTTTGGGATGGTGGTCCATCCGAGCGCATGGTCTTTGGCGCAGACTTCTGCACGCCGGATGGCTGCGCGCTCCTGATGAAGACGCGCAGAGGTAGAAAAGGGACAGAGACGTGCGGACAAAAGGCTTAAATGAGGGATGAGACAAAGCCACGCGGGAGGCCCGGCCCGGTTCGTGTCCCCGCCCTGAGAATCCGAGTGAAGCTGTCAGTCACAGAGGAAAGCTGCCAGCTCCATCCATCCATCACCACCACCAACAACAACAACAAAAACAAAAAACTCCGACAAAAACATCAACCCATCAGCCCAAAGCACTTTATTCCTGCTTCAACCATCCGGCATGATCGATTCTGGATATTAACCTTGTTGTTGTGGAGTTTGTTAAACAAGCGCGCAAAAGCGCAAAAGATCACCATGATGCACAATTATTAGGAAGAGTAATTGAATCTAAAAACGGAGGGGGAAAATGAATTTAACGAGGCCTTTGTTCAAATATTTAGGTAGACAAGCTCACGGTGCAGACCTTCCTCCTCTGCGCTCATCTCAAATTAAGCTGCACATTCATTCATTTCCCATCAGCCTGTTTTAGAATAGATTAAGCGTTGGTTGCATTATTACATCATTTAATTATCATGAGCAGGAAAAAAAATGTGGGCCATTAAGAACAAAGAAGAACTTTAATTTTCCTTTGCTGAGATTTAGTTTTGCAACATTTACAGCTGAAATAATTACACATATTCGAATGTTTCTCCGTGCGTAAATACGCACGTGTCGAATGAAAGATCACGTTTCATTCGATATTAATAACAATAAATACCTATTTTCTTTTTTTTTTGTTTTTTTTTTTTTTTTTTTTTTTGTTTGGCTCATTTGGAAACATCCGTTTTGATTCATTTTTCTCAGGACTCTCCCGCTCTGCCTGCAGTGTGACTAAAATGTGTCGTGTCATCGCCCCTGTTGAAGACCCTCTTCCCTCCAGAGGTGGATTTGATTGCGCATAAAATAAATTCAGAGCTCGCAGATCCCGCCGTTAACATCGGCCCGCGTCTTTTTTTTTTATTTTTTATTTTTTTTTTATTATCCAGCTACAGCGACAGCAGAGGCTGGCGGCGCGCATTTGATTTGCTCAATGATGGATGACAGACGAGGAGGAGAAGACCGAAGGGCCCCGGAGGTCCCAGCGGTACCGCCTGCACGTCCCCGCACATCAGCCCCCCCAATTACCGTGACATCCACGCGGGTTAGAGACGCAGGCAACCGCGTCTTCCTCTAAAACAACTGTAAAATAAACCACTCGATTTTTATTTTTACTTTTTGACTAGTCTGATTCAATTTGTTTTCAGTATATTTCTGGAGCGCTCGCCTGAGCGTCGCAGACGGAGTGCGGGGCGTTTCGAGCCCTCGCCTTTTCGTACTTTATAGATTAATTTGTTTCATTTCTAACTTTTCCCGGTGGGTAACGGAGGCCCTGGCAGCGGGGCGTTTCCTTCCCACTTTCACAACAGCTTATTTAAGGTCGTTTTCTATAAAGTACTCATAATTTACTGTCAGAGATTATGGGTATTTTATATTCTCCAATAAATATTTGCATATTCTTGCAGGACGTATCTGAACCAGTCGACTGCAAAAGTGAATTGAAATGCACGAAGTTCCAGGATTCGACGTTTTTATTTCTCACTTGTTCTGAAAATACAGCAGGGATGTGGCGATGTTTCGGATAAATAGGTACGAGATGAAAGTATGGGAGAAAAAAAACAAACAAACAGAGGCACGATAAGGACATGGCAAACTGACCGGCGGCCATCACAGACCAAGCTGCAAAACCATCCGTATTATGGCTGAGATTTATGTGCACGAAAATCAACATAACTCACCATCAAAACATAGAGAATAAAGGCGCAGGTGGTCGTTTTCTGTTTCGATTTACATTTTTGATTCTTTATGACTGGGAAGTCATTTCATTCTCTCCCTGTTTCGTGCCACGGAGAGGAATTTTTTTTGTTTGTTTTGTTTTTTTATACATGGGAAATGGAGTGACGTAAAGTGTTTTACCTTGTATAAGGAAGATGTTCCTCATGTCCAGTGAGAGGCAGTTCGCGTATTTTTGAATTTCTGCGCCTTGACATTTAACGCCCGTTTCTTCTGTGAACAGCTCCATACACATTAACCATCACATAATTCCTTATTTTCACGAATTATGACGAGAAATAGCCACATTTATCAAATCAGATGTATGTTTTTGATATAGCTGCATTTTCTAAAGGCTCTTTCAACCAGCCACACCCCATTTGCATGGCTTGTTCTCCTCTCCCTCCCAGTTGACTTGTATGAAACAGATCGTGGCCCCTGATCAAACCAGCAGGAGATAAAAGTCTGTGCTGTTAATTATCATCAGTCATGTGCGCACAATGGCTAACAGCATAAAAATGCGATTGAACCAGGTACGAAACGACCACTCGGTAGTTAATTATGCTCGGTGCAAAAATGTCTTGCCGCAGGCGGGTACGAAACGACGAAATCGGGACGAATTCACCGGGATTCATAACCCAAACGGCCTGAACCAGAATCATTATGGTTTTTTCGCAACCAGATGCGTTTCAGCCCGTCAGATCACACTCGTCTCCTCGTGCACGTGGGTGCGAGTGTGAGTCCACTCTTAGGTTGAGTCGGACACGCATCCGTCAGATGGAACATGACGCAGAGCAGCTGCGGTTATTCAACATGCTGCGTCCATCTCTCCTGCGGCACCGGACCTGTATTATCCTAATGGACACCGGCATGTTACTTAAAAAGAAAGAAAAAAAAGAAGCTTTTTGGGATGAAGAAGAAAAAGCAAAACATCTCCCGGGAGACCACGGTGTCACACATCCACACACACACACACACACGCACGCACACACACACGCATGCACGCACGCGCACGCGCCGCGGAGCAGCAGCACAGCTGGAGGAGCGAGGCGCGGCCGCGCGCAGGAGAGCTTCTCCAAACACGCTAATTAGATCTGGAGCTCTGGCCTCGCGCTCTGAAAGCAGCCCAGCGGCGGGGCGCGCGGAGCTGTGGAAAGTTAATTGAATTAAATTCCCTCTAAACTAATTAGGCTGCAATCTGCCACGCGAGCTGTCCCTGTGCAAGGTTCGAATTAGGCAGAATGGATTTGTTCCTTTTCTTTAAAAGAATAGGGGAGGACGGGCGGGTGTGGAGCAACAACCCACCCAGCCTTCTCTCATTTTTTTTTTGTTTTGTTCTTTTTTTTCTTATGAAAATGTGCCTTTTATGCGGGTTTTCCCAGTCATCATAACGGAGCAGAAATAAAATCAGTCTCCAGAACGAGAAGGGTCGAGAGTTTGTTTTTTTTTTTAGCAACATGTGCGCCCATAGGGACTGCTGCTCGGTGATAAACTGCGGCGCTCTGCAGGCTGCATGAATAAGGCGCATCTTTGGAGCGAGAGCTGAGAGGTATAATGGAGGCGGGGGGTGGGGAGGGAGGGGGGAGAGAGGAATCGATCGCCTTCCTGGGGGAGCACAATGAGAGAGGGAGCGCGGAGGGACATGGATGAAAATGCTCCGTTAAGAGCGGAGACAGATATGATAATGGGGGAGCCGCTGGTAGTCGTTCATCATTCAGCACCTCCACCTGGGCCGCTGCGTCCTCCGCGAGGCCACTCCAACACAGACCGCCGCAGCCTCGTCCAGGAAGCGGAGGGAGAGCGAGCAGATCTGAGGGCGGGACGGGACGGGACGGGGTTGTAACGCTGCTGAGCCGATATACTCCCGTCCCCTGTTTCCGCATCCTCCTTTCGCATTTAACTCTCATCCAGCAGCAGCAGCAGGAGGAGGAGGAGACAGACAGATGGACCGCAGAGACAGAGAGAGAGAGAGAGAGGAGGAAAGGAAGGATGCAGGGGAAGAGAGATGCAGCAGAAGGCAAAATGAGGGGAGATAGAGGGAGGTTATAGGACGATGGAGGGGCCAGGTTTCTGTTTCTCTATAATCTAATCAGAGAAATGGCAGCAGTCAGAAATAGCCTGACGGACAGACTAAGAGCCTCTCTTCTTTCTCCTCCTCTTCTTATTCCTGTCTTCCTCCGCAGGGAAAGGTAAATGGATACACGCGCACATGCACAGACCCAAAGCACTCCAACTTCCTAAAACCAGAAAGTGAAGATGCATATGAGGGTTGGAGGAGGAAGATGGGAAAAGCCTGGAGGTATCAGAGCAAAAGAAAAAAAAAAAAACAACAAAAAAAAAAAAGAACAACTGATCTATTGTCCACATGCAGCCATCTGCTGGCCTGTTGCTCCTCATCTCTGGCTGTTTATCCTCATCCTCTCCATGCAGATGGGCTCTCAGCAACTTCACGGGTTCTTCAACACCTTTTGCTAAAAAAAAAAAAGAAAAAATAAACAACAACAAAAAAACAAACAACAACATACAAATGAATGGTGTTGAAATGTGAAAGTTTCCAGCCAGAGATTTCTGCAAGATCAAACTCTCATGTCTTTTAATGTATGAAGTGACACGTCACTGTCAGTTTGCAGCTAAATTTTGCTGCAGGTTATCATTTAACCCAGATGAAATCGACCCTCCCAGGTGACGTCACAGAAGTGCTTTAGAATACCGCCGATGTTTTTAATCGAAGTCCTCTAAATGAGTTTACATGAATCTTGGTGGAGCACAGCAACATGTTTAAGCTGTGACCACTCTGCATGCAGGGATTTCTGTAAGTCTTGGTGATGAGGAAACATTTGTTTGTCTAGTGGACCAGACAATGGCTGCAATGAACAGATTTTGCAGGGCTTTATTTTTTTAAAGCCCTGCAATGATTATATCAGAGTTGTTTAATAAAACAACAACACAAGGCCCATTTGGCGAAAGGTGGTTAGGGTTCTGTGGAACTTCCACAGAACCCACTCCTTCTGCTGAACATGCTTACTCTACTGGGTAAAAGGATTCCTGTTTGCAAACAGTCACTATCATTGTCACATTTCAACATCTCCATCCACGGCCGTTTCCACCAAGTCTTAGGAGTCATCTTAGTCAAACCGACTGAAACATTTTAGGTTGAACCTGTTCCAACTTTGCAACATTACGACTTCAGAGCCATGATGTTATAAATTCAACTAAGAGATTTAGAATTTTTTTTTCTGGCTTTAAAAAAATAGGTTAAGACATACACCTTAATACTAAAGTTTAGATATAAAGTTTCTTCTGGCTGGCAGGTAAAGTGAATGTAGATGAAGAAAACACTTTTCTTTGATTTCCAAATGCATTTAAAAATCTATAAAAAAAAAAAACCCAAAAATGATCTGAAACTACATTCATGCTTGTGCGTTCAGACATTTTATTCAGTTTGACATTTTCCAAAATGTCCTATTGATAAATGTAAACAAAAAAATTGCCTTGCAGTCACCATTTCCAAAAATTTACCAGCATAAGATTGTTTCAAAAGTTGCCATAGTCCTTGCATATTACAAGAAGCCAGATGATTTGTTTCAAAAGTGAATGACATGCAATTACATTTCCTCTTGAAACACATTAGTGTAAATGTGCGTTTGTTGCAGCTGGGGGGTCCAGGCACTGTAAAAGAGGCCGTGCCCGTCCCCGACGCGCTAATTACTCCCTATGGACAACACATTCCTGCAGGCTGTTGTGTGTCTGTATGTGTCAGATGCTTTCAACGCGCCGCTTCCCTTCCCGGAGTCCAACTCGGACCCCCACATGGAGCAGAATCCCTACAACATTCCCCTGTCATGTCGATTCACAAGGTGGACAAGCGTTATTGTTGTAGCAGGACTCTCATCCATCCATCCATCCATCAGGAGTGTCAGTGCGAGTCAAACAGAGCAACCCCCCCCAAAAAAACAAAACAACAAGAGAAAGAAAGAGAGGAATTCTCTTTGTTGTGAAGGTTTTATTTACACGGTGTAGGTCGAGATACGAGGAGCAGAAATGTGGTTCGCTTACATTTGGCTGTTTGTCAACAAGATATTCAACATTTATGATGTTATATGGCGTTTTTATTTCACGTTCCTACATTAACATGCATCAACAGACAACTTGTCATTTGATCTACTACTACTACTGCTAGTTTATCCAACATTATTACATCTTTCTTTTTTTTAATGAGTGCAGTTCAGCTAGTGTGGGCCTGTTCACCACTGATATGTGATAACACAAACAACTGAAGCGTCCTCTCCATGGAAAACTGGAAAAATTAACTATAAGAATAAATAACAAAACTATATTGTGACTGAAACTGACACATATGTTCCTTTCCTTCACAGAAACATTTGGTTTCTGTAAAATGAGAAGAAAATATGTCAGTTTTCTTCCCAGCTAAAATCAATCGACTGTAAAACTGCTGGTTTCGCTGCATAAATCATATCAACAAACCTTATAATATATATATTTAATAAATATTGTTTGATTTGACTTTTAGTCTGCATTACATAGTAAACAGAACATTATCACTTTGTAACTACAGCTATATTGAAGGACAATGCAGAGCGTGATCCAAAGTTTTCACTGATGATGTATGGTCATGATGCTGATGCTCCACCTAAACATCTCTGAATAAACATGTTAAACAGAAACACTGTTAGTCTATCTGAAAAATTGCTTATATTGTACTGCATGTTGTGGACACTTTGGCATGATGAATGAGAAGCAGTGAAGTTTCTCAGATGTGCTTTTATTAAGAACATCCATTGGTTACCATCCATCCTCTTGATGCTGGATAATTCTCTGGCTGCTGCAGCTGCTGATGAGGTTTAGCGTCGTCTTTCTTGTGTTAGTGTTCAGGATTCAGCGGTGGACGGATGTCCAGCGTTCTCGATGAACTGTCCTCTCCCACCACTTCCAGCCGCAGCCGGGGCAAGCTGCGCTCCTCCTGGCCTTCTGATTGGACGGACAGACGCAGCGTGCAGCCCTTGGGCAGCAGCTCCTGTTCGTACGCTGCAGCTAATTGATTGACGACCCGTCGCTCAACCTGAGAGATCAGTAATGGAGTTAAGTAGAAAACAGCAACGTTACAGATTGATTTGACATCCTGAGAAGTCTAAAGTGGTTTTAGTCAGCAACTATACCTTCTTATTTTTATTTTCAATCATTTGTTGCCTTTTAAGTAATTCTTTACCCAAAAAAATATGTTTCTACTTTACATTTTAGAATTGATAAATCAGTACAATCAGAAACTTATGATATATGTAATTACTATTTCAAATATGTTCTTTGTTAATTGACAGTCTCTGATTTAAAGCCTCAATTGATGCTGTGGGTTTGTTTGTGCCTCCAGCAGAAGTTAGGCAAAAAGCAAGATACACCCTGCACAGCTTTACCAATCCGTCAACACAGAGAGCAGGACAGCTTTCAGTTTTTTACCAACTTTATGACAATTTTCACCTAACATCAAAATTCAACATAAACTGTTGAGAGTCTATCCTTTGTTCTAGGATAGATGATAAATGGAGTATTTAACTCCATTTAACTTCCCAACAATTGACTAGTTTTGCTGTCCCTCCTGCCAAAAATAAAGCACTCTGCAGCATGACACTGCCACCACTGCAGAGTCCCCATTGAATCTTGACTGCTTTTCTGATTCTCTTCGGTCTGAGTTGTGAGTTTGAAAGGTTTGAAAATGTGCCATGCTTTCTTGACGTTCAGATGATGAATGGAACCATTTTCCATGAGATGTTCAAAGTTTGTTACTTTGTTTCGTATCGTAATCCTGGGTTAGACCTGATCCCTGACCTGTCTGGACCTTTATGATGCTGTTTGTTCACCAATGTCCTTTAACGAACATCAGAGGCCTTCACTGAACATCTGGACTTACACTGAGATTAAATCACGCTCAGGTGGAGTCTGTTCACTAACAAGGTGACATCTGAGGGAAATTAGTAACACTGAATTCTAATAAAGAAACAAAAGTAAAGAGAATTGACTATAACTGTCTTGGACTTTCACATAAAATCACAGTAACATACACAGAGTTGGTAGTTATAATGTGTCAAAATGTGAAAAAGGTTAAAGCTAAACGATTACCTTAAACCTTTGAGGGCACATTATGTTCTTTCCAAGATGTCTCAGTCTACATACCTCATGTTTGATGGATCGCGCTCCATAGTGCAGGTTGTATCCACCTGCCAGTAGGTCCAGGACCGGGTGATCCCACTGAAGAGTGATGTCATGGCGCTGCTTAGCCTGATAGAGAGATAGAGATGAGGTAATGTCAGGCTGAGGGAGAGGATTACACCTGGAGTGCACACAGCAACACACACACACACACACACACACACACACACACACACACACACACACACACACACACACACACACACACACACACACACACACACACACACAATCAAAGAGTATAGGAGTAAACAAGACAAATGCAGCATCAGAGGGGAGATACTGTCAAGCAGAATGTCTGCCAGCGCTAATCAACAGGCCCTTAATGCGCTTTAATCAAACACCAGTCAATAATAGTGATCAGAGCAGCTCATTTAGCTACTGATGTTAACACTTCATTCAATAAATAGGACGCCATGTTTCATTGCAGATGCACAGTTAGGCAATAACGGCAACACTAAACATTTAATTCTCCTAATATGAGTGAACGACAAACAAATGGCGATTAGAAGATAATCAAATTTCTGTTGTTAGAAGGTCTGCCAGACACGGACAAGTTGCTGTGAGACTTAAGACTAAAAAAAATAATAAGGAACGGACCAGCAACTTTCAGAAGACGGATACAGTGAAAAGACGCATGAATCAGGCTTCGATCAGTCCCTTGTGGGGACCATGTTGTCAGGACATCAGCCATAATATTAATAATTAAATATTGATGAAGCCTCCACATGTTAAACACTGTAATCATGTTAAAGTGAGCAGCAGAGGCACACAATATTGATCTGCGCATTTTTTCCTGCACAGCTCAGCGGCTGCAGAATGAAGTGGGTGAGGCTGTGCAGTCTGACAGGAGGAGGCAAATACAGAAACTTCATGGGTGGAGCAAATGGTGTGAAACATTTCCTTCATGACACCTTGATGAGTGACAGACTATAAATATATTTAAATTATTTGCCAGAAACCAAATCTTGAACATAGTGTAAATAAAAAAAGTTGCTACTAAACCTTTTTGGCCCAGAAGTTGAGCTCTTTGCTGACCAGCTGCAGCAGCTCTGAATAACAAAACGGCAGGAAGTACACGATTTCATTAATCCGACCAAGAAACTCGTCCCTCCGGAAATGAGCCTGGGGATGAATCAAAGAGCGAACAATGACAGCTGGAGCGTCTCCGGCCAACTGAACTTGCATCAAAACAAGGGGAGCTTCAGTTTTGCGTATTTGTGAGCGTCTCTACCTTCAGGATTGGTCGGATCACTGATTCTTTAAACTGCCGGGAGATTTCAATGTCGTTGCTTTTCTCAACATCCTCTGGGGATAAACATGACGATGATATGACAATGATTATGTAATTATCAAGTCATCTGAATACGTTAGTATAGTTTTTAGTTTTATTACATTTACTAGATGTGCTTCATGCTAGAGTAAAACTCTCACCGAGTTTGTCGGCCAGCTTCCTGCGACTGAGCTCCTCAGCTTCTTGCCGCAGTTGCAAAGCATGCTGGGCAATGTCTTCACTTGCAACATTTGAAGTCATGATGAAAATGGCATCCTTGCACTCAATAGTCTTTCCTTTGCCGTCTGTGAGACGACCCTGAGAGAAGAGCAGCATGAAATCAGTTCAGAGGGCCTGAGGTTTGTTAAAATATAAACTTGCAATGAATAAACAGAGTATTTTTATAGAGACCTCATCAAACAGCTGCAGCATGATGGTCAGAACGTCAGGATGAGCTTTATCTACTTCATCAAACAGAACAACAGCGTTGGGGCATGCCTTCAGCAACTTGGTCAGCTGACCCCCTTCCTCATGCCCGATGTATCCTGGAGGAGAACCAATAAACTTTGCAACCTGAGAGAACCAGAAGACGAAAGGCCGATCAAACATCATGCAATAAACAAATCTTCTCTTTGGATGAATTTACATAACAATAGGCTTCTTTCAACATGTACAGGGCCTTGAAAAAAAATTACACACACAAACTTGTATTTTCTGTGGTAAACTTGATAATTATGAAGTGGAAGAAAAAGAGTTTTAAAAATCTCTGTGGCAAGTATTTGTGTTCAGTCCTCCCTACTTTGCTGCCCCCAAATAAAATCAAGTGTAACCAGTTGCTTTAAAATGTCATTTACTTAGCAAAAGGAACCACCTGTGTGTGTCTTAATTAGTGTAAATCCAGCTATGTGTGAAGGTCTCGCATGTTTGGAGGAACACAGCAGACAGAGCAGGGATATAAAAAAAAAAACGCCCCAAACTTTGAACATCTCATTCGAAATTATTCAATCCAGTACCTGAAAACTAAAAGGGTACGTTACGATTGAAGTTCTGCTTCCACTGTAATCTGTGGCAAGGATAGAAACAAAATGTTCTCAGATGCGCTCCATCCAATTGGACTGAGCTTGAGTTATTTAGAAAAGAGGAATAGGTTCACTGCAGCCAAAAGTGTTCCTACTACAGGGGGACTGAATACAAATGCATTGCGTACTTTTCTAATTTTACTTGGGAACAATGTGCAAACCATATTTCATTTCCCTTCCATCTCACCATTTTACCCAATAAAACACTCTGAGGCTTGTAGTTGCAATGTGTAAACATGGTAGAATCTAAGAGCTTCTGAATCCTTCCTTCTTCTGATGCAGAAGGAAGGACTTTAAAAAACTGTCTCAATGGAGAGATCATCTTAAAGTGCCAATGTTCATATTCATATACATTTCCCTTACAAGTAAACTTTTCACACAACCTTGGATTTGTGGCCATTGAACAGATAACAATATTATCTGAGAAAACTTTAACTGTCCTTTAGTCAAAGTTTTTACTGCCACTCTTTAGAGAGCTTTCTAAATGTTCAACACCAAGTCTGAACTAAAAATGATTAGATGCAGTTCTTAAACACTGGAACATAATTCAATTCTGAATCACTGATTAAATGTATCCATCATCAAACCCGCATAAAGAGGCATAAACAGTCACAGCATTCATTTTGGTTGTTGCATTAATTATGAGATCATAAACAGAATTAATCCAAAATGCCATTGCCATAGATAGCAGACACAGAGTTACAGCAGCTCTCATCTGAAATGAGCTCACTTTGGTGGAGCAATATACTCAACAAATTATACATGACGGTTTTAAAAAGACGTTCTGCGTTCAGTCTTCAATTCAAGGAAACTATTCACCTCATGTTTTTCCTGGAACTCCGACATGTCCATGCGGATGAAACCCTGCAAAATAAAGACTCTAATAATACATGGCTCCAATAAATACACTGTTCATGTTCTTCACAGTCATTTTAAAATATAAAATACAAGCATTCATTATAAATGGAGGAGATACGTGCAGATTGATCTGGGTTTGCATACCAGCAAAATCCCAAAATGGAAAAGAATGGAGGTGGGAAACAGAGAAAAGGGAACGGCTTCATTCGCTTCCTTCACTGCTAAAACCAAACTGCAACCATGCAAACAGTTTGTTCACACCTCTTCCTTCTGCTCACCGATTAGCCCGGCTGAAATTCAACTGGAGAAATTGAGCTCACTGGGAGAAATCCCAGATAGAGCATCGAAGGGAGATGATAATTTAGTGGTCAAGTAGGGATACAATTTCTTTAAACAAAAATATTCTTTTACACTCTTGTATATCCAGACCTATAAAATATGAATCTAGTTTCACACTTTTCCACACAGTGGAGAAACACTGGTGACATATTGTGGGTTTAATGTGATCCTGGAGAGCAATCTGCTCCCACTTACACTGAAACACTCGTGTATTCATGCGTTAACAAAACATACCTTCTTAATGTCTTTGTGCATGTAGCGAGCGACCTGTTTTGCCAATTCCGTCTTTCCTGTCACAGAACAGAGACATCACTTTTATTATTCTTTCTGCAACAAGAACAACCTCGTCTGCCATTTAATTACTTTGAATTTGTCATAAAAAAACAAAAAAACAACATCTCATATGAAGTACGGCATCTTCTAAAACATTCAGTCAAGAAAACAATTTGACTCATTTGAGACTAAAAGACAATATTTTCCTCTTTGCTAAGTGCTTTGGCCTAAATCCCAGCACCACCTCCAATAAAGCATCCGATCATATCCGCTCTCCTGCAGCACTCATTACGTTTGTCGGTAAAATATTCTGCATATAAATGCTCATATATGATATTGATGTCTTGTACTTGGCATGGGTGTGTGTGAGGGCTGTGTGTGTGTGTTTGTGCCTTGTTGCTGTGTTTAATATTGATGTCTCATGGCCAGAGTTTGTCGCTGAAGGGAATGGAGGATATGAACACTGCCTCTCCCTCATCTATCTCTCTGCCTTGTCATTTCATGATCTCTCCCTTTCTTTAGCCATCTATCTGGCCCTTAATATCCCTCTCTCTCTTCCTGCTGCCTCTCTTCAAACTAACACACATTTGCTGCTGGTAGAGGACGTTTAAGTTTCTTTGCAACAAGCCAAGCTTTGTTGCTTGATACTAAAAATCCTCAGGGAGGATTTTATGTTCACTTGGTACTTCTTTGTCCAAAGTACTCCTAAGATCTATGTGCAAGAGTGCAGATCTGCTGCAACACAAAGGTGGAGGTCCTCTCAGTTTACGCTCGTCCCCAGTGGATATCATTTCCTGAAACCACAGGCTGCTGGTGATTATCTCGCTCACAACAATAGTGTGTTACCAAGAGGTACTAGTGTTTTAATGTGCAATCAGCTGTTTTTCTGACAGCTGCTACACATACACAGCTAAGGGGGAGCTGTTCCAAACAAAGGCTACATATTGGATGGGGCTTTCTGCTGTCAATACTAATCAATTAAAAATACTGAATGCTGAGGGGAGATTTTGGCAAACATGTCCGAGGAAATCCTTCAAGCTAATAAACATTCAGAAAATTCTCAAATGTTCTGATTGCAATTCAAGTCAGCATGTGTTTAAAAGAAATCAGAAACTTTTACATTTTTGATCTCTAGCTACAATATCTTGAATAAGTATTTTTGACATATTACATTTTACCCATAAACCTCAATCTATTGTACAAGTGATTTTATCTGACAGATCAACACAAAGTATAGCAGTAAAATGAAAGGAAAGTGATACTCCAAGTCTTCTGAGGTATTCCTCCAACAGCTTTACATATTTAGATATTGAGGTTTTATCCATTCCTCTGAGCAAAACAAGTGTAGCAGGGGAGATTATAACATATGCATTGATGTGCAGTATTAGTTTTCATCCACACATATAATTCAGTAAGATCAAAAAGTTAAACCTTGGTCTCTGACAAGAGCACATTTGTCCACAAGTCTGCTGCCAATTGTGTTTCAATAAACTAAAATATGATTGTCTTTTAATCACATGTGTTTGATTCAATTAGAAAGTTACAGGATGCAATGTCTCTTTTGAGTTTAAAAGTGTGCAGAATGAATTGTGTGATCTTGAGTTGAGACCTAACCCTCCCCTAAGATAAGGCTACTTGCTATAAATGCTGTTTTCTTATAATTCCATAACTCAGCATGAGAAAGTCTGCATAGTTTTGAACTTCTTTAAAACTGCAAAAGAAAGAAAGGCCCGTAAGAGAAATACACTTGCTGAATGTAGAGTAACCGAAACCGTTATGCAATGGGTTTAACAATGCTATATCCTTTAAGTGATTCCTTTATCCACAGATGAACGCAGTTCACTTCAAATGCATTTAAAAGCTTCAGAAGGAAAACAAGTATTGTGTTTATTTCAGCTTCCCCCAGCTGTTTATTACATGACATCAAACCAAGGTTGAAGAGAGGTGTGTGTCGAAGAAAGAAGGTACCGATTCCTGACGAGCCAAGGAAGAGGAAGACTAGGGGATGTTCTTCATCGTACCAGCCGTTCTCCTTTCTTCTGATGGCTAGACACCACACAGAGAGAGAGAAAGAAAATAACCCCATTATAACATTTCCATTTGTTGCATTTGCTTTCCATCAAGAATAACTGAGCTGACCTAGGGTGGAAGGATTCCTGAACTTTTGATCAAAGAGTGAAAGAGCAGGGATGAGAAAAGGGTCAGAGACATTTGGTTAAAAAAAAAAAAAGAAGAAGAGGAGAGAAAACAGAGCAAGCGAGCAAGACGAGAGAGCTCCAGAAAGCTACCCACGATGCATCTCCCCCCCGCCTCTCAGTCAGTGGGGCCATTAGCCAGCAGTAATTGTGTTAGCCTCTCTGGCGCAGCCATGTTGAAATCAGTTTAGCATAGATCGCAGCCTCACACACACTCTTGCTTAAAAAGGAGTGCCTACCCTTCCCTGCCATCACCCCAGCAACCAAACACACATATACACAACGGCAGGATGATGATGTGGACGGCAGGAGAGTATTTGACTGTGGTTTGAGGCACTTAAAGAAAAAGACACCAGAAAACTCTTCCAAACGTGAACCTGCTTTTCAGACTGGGGTCCAAACCAGAGAAGAACAGGGATGTGGCTGGGCTAATCACTGGAACCAGTGGATCCATTATTAACACATCTTGCTCCAGGAAAAAAACACAAACAAAAAAATCATGTTTCTGGTCTGATGGTGCTGCTTTGGGGTCTAATTAGAAGTTTATCAGCGTTCTATAGACATTACGGTTTTGCCAAGAAGTCCAGCAAAAAATGCTGAAGATAAACCAGAAATTCAAATAAAGTTATTGATGTAATGTGACATGTTGGCCTTTTGAGGATGGGAGACATTTGTGTAAATTAGCTTGAGAGTGTGGCCACAAGTCTCCCATGAGTTTTAATAAGTAAACACTTCCAGTAGAGAAGAATAACATATCAAAGGCCAATCACCACAGCCATATCAATGTGGACCATATTGCTCTGCCAAAGAACAATGTGGATGCAATATTTTATAGGTTACAATATTTCAAAAAGGGATGGGCTGGTTACTGGTATTGAGATACACCACTGTTATAAAAAGTCACAGATTTAAACCAGCTAAAACAACCCATCTCCGTATGTATTTTAAAGTATCTAAAATACTTTAAAAGAGAGGATAGAGGACAGGCAGTTACCCTGCATCCCTCCCCCACATGTTGCTGTTTAAGGCAAGAAACATTTTTCACCAGTCTTTCAGTTGAGAAAGACAAGTTCAAGATGTTTGGAAAGATTTCCTGCCGAGATTTACATTAAAGAAAAAAATTTAAAATAGCAGTCAAGCTAAAGTTTTCCAAGAAAGCAACTGATGGTTCATGAATAGTACACCTGGTCTACCCCAAAATAATATTTGAACTGTAATTATCAATATGACACATTTTTAATCCACTACAAAAGTTTTTTTTTTTTTATTTTCTTCTTGAAAAAAGGTATTTTCACTGAAATTTAGTATAAAGTGAGAATCCCATTTCAAATGCAATGTATGCTAACCCTAAGTGATAATTACATCTGGCAAAATGGATGGACTTTATCAGTCACTGATTTTTTTTATACATGTGATACAAACTTTAGAGAAAAGGCCCAAAATTGGCAAAGATTCACGTTTTCTGAATATACACATGAATAGAAATATGGTGGAATGTCTTTCGTTTTAAAAACTACCACCAGTATCAAGGAACATTTTTAATATTATAGGTCTGAGGATAAAAAAAATATATTGTATTCAGTGAAAACTTAATGAAGATCAGTATCTGCCATTAAAAGCCTGATCTGTAAATCTCTAATAGAAGCATCATAGATCCTCGGCACAAAATGTTTTATCCTCAACTTTCTGACTGAACAGCAATACTCTGAGCAAATCACTGCGCAATGAAGCTAAAATATGAAAACAAACGACATGAAATATGTGACACATGACATAAGTGCTAAACCGGGGACTAATAGCTGATAATCAAAGAGGAAACGTTAGGATTAAGAGGAGGAGGAGAGAGGAAGCAGAGGGAGGAACAGAGATAAGGAGAGGAAAGAGGAGTGAAGATGTGGAAGGAGATAAAGAAGGGAAAGACAGAGAAGTGATGGAGATAAGGAGCCAGAGAATGAGGCAGAGAAACAAACGAGCGTGTCAGAGATGGACCGAGAGATGAAATGTGACAAGAGGGGCTCCGAAGCTCCGTCTGGTTTATCAATGGCTGCGTGAATGACAGGGTAACCTTCTGTGTTTTTGTGCGTCTTTTAGCTGATTGAGACTGACTTTGACAGAAGGGCACACTGACATTTCTGAGAGGATCCTGACAAGAAGAGGGAAAGGAAAGGGACACAAAACAAATGAGGGCTGGCTCTCCTGCACAAACACACACACACACGCAGAGGACAGTGTGTATTCTGCAGGTCTGGTTGGCTCTAACATGATTACAGAGGGATGATTCTCTTCAATAACTCTTAGCCCTGAGAGCTAAACCTGGATCAATCTAACCTCCTTCCTGTGTGTGTATTTATGTGGGTTTTGTGTATTTGTACCATGTGGGTGTTTGCGTGTGTGCGTGTCTTGCTGCAGGCAAGCTGTTTGTCATGAGGAGTTATGGTGGAAACAACTGTTTTGAAGACATGACAACATAGCAAACATTTTTTTAATCTCTTGCCGTCTGGTCTGCAAAATATTTACAACAACAATCAGTTCCGCAGACTGTCTGCAAAATTCATTTCCTCACTCACACACTGCTGAGGAATTAGATGAACGTCGAAACAATAACATGATTAATCAATAAGTTGGTATAACACCATTTATCAACAACTGAAAATACAAACTGTGGTTGTTTTTTTAAAGGTAATTTATCAAGAAAAATGCCAATTATTTGCTTTGCTCTTTAGTCTTTAAATTATTGCTTTTAACCCTTTAAAGCCTGACCGAAGAAATAATTGCTTTGTTTTTTTGTTGTTTTTTTTAACAAGACCGTTTTTGGTATCAAAACCAATTATGCTTTTGCAGTCCTAATACTATCATAATACAATAGCCGACTTATTCTTTTACAAAAATAAATACAGAGATCTCTTCTACCATTCCATACCAGATAAAAATGGATAAAATATATTTTGTAAAGTTTATCAATTCATCTTTAATATTAAAGTGTCAATTCTTACAGGTACATAAAATGTATTTAGAGACAGATGTTTGTAAATATTGCTTTTGAAATAAGATTTTGTTTTATACATGCATTAAATAGAGCTTTTGATTAAGCTCTATACAGGCAGTTGAAACAGTATATTGCCAGGTGATTCTACTACTTTTTATTACTTGACAAATAATAAACTGGCATTCTGATCGATACAGAAAAACTAACAATGCCATTTGTTGCTGTACAGTATATAGCATACATTTGAAGTTCTTATTGCAGCCCTTTCTCTCTTTTCTTATCTCTACATCCCTTTCTCATTTGTTGTCCTCTTATCTGGACCGTTTCCTCCTCTCTTTCCTGAATAATTTCCTCATCTGGAGATCTCCACTTCTCCACATGGACTCTCCCAGAGTTTGATTGATTGGTATAGCCTTTGATCAAACTGATTGAAAACCGCTGACACAGATACAAAGGTTCACATGATGATGTGTAACCTCTTCTTTCTTTGCTATTCTACAGATCCAAGTTTGTAATATGTTTGTTCTAATACAGATACCATCTTTTAAATTCATCAGAGTTTTTAGGAAGTTTTAAACCTTCACTTCAAAATGCAGACGACAAGAGATCATCCAATTTAAGTAAGGCCATAACTTGCACAACTCAGGATGGAGCGGGGATTTGAACTGGCAACCCTCCGGTTACAGGACGAAACACTTTATGCTGACACACTGCTACCTATGAGCCACTTTACAAAACTGTCTGTTTTTACAGAAGTTTCAAACCGTGGTAAAAGTTATTCTCCTGTTACTTATTGCCATTGCAGTGTCTGTCCTCACAGCAGATTAATGTCTCCATCTAGTTTTGGTAATAAGTTTATTTTCTCACAAATCTAAAGAGAAAATGTACAACATCATAAAGATAAGAAATGGCTTGACTGTAAGCAGCAGAAGCATTGCTGAACATTAACTCTCACTCTCTCATCTGCAGATCAATACGCCACATGGCCTCCATGGATGTCTGCTGTAATATCAGCTCTTTACTGTCTTTGGTGTTATTGTGCTCTAACTCATCCACCGTCCTCTTTTCTCATCACAGGACTCAGCTTCTCAGTTCATGGCTCTCCATCGGTTCCAACGTTTTTGCATCATTTTAAGTTGTTTTCCATTTGTTTCTCCCATCCTGTTAACAGGATTTTACATATCTGTCACTGATACGTAAAAATGGATACTTCAGTGACAGAAGTATCTATAGACAAAAAATATTTTTCATCTTAAATGGAAAATATGTCTAAATCTAAATATTGTGCATTCTTGACTTAATTACTGCTCTAAATAAGTTGTTCTTTCAGCAAATGACCATTTCTTTAGTCTGCATATTCCAGTTAACCATTAAATGAGTACTACATTAGTTAACGATTATTTCAATAATTAATACCAAATTAATCCGATTAATCATTTCAGCTCTTAGACATTTAGAAGCTACAAAGTTGAAAAGGAAAGAAGGCAGAGTGAGAGCTGAATATTCATGAAAAACAGAAAAGAGAAAGCAAAGGGAAGGGAAAGAGAGATAGAATGGGGGTAAGCAGAAAGATGGAAGGAGAAAAGGAGGAGGGGTATAGTATGTATCCTCTCTGTGTAATTGTGTTAACTGGCGGCTCCAAGCCTGGCCTCTTCAGCTGTCTCACGCACACACACACACACCCACACGCACACACAACACCTGTGCACAACTGACAGACAGCTCATTCATCACAATTAACCAATTACAGCCTCCGCCGGTCTGTCTGATCCCGCCTACAGCTGCAGGGAAGAGAGGAGAGCAGGAGGGAAAACGGACAAGAGTACAAAACACAAACAAGGGCATCAATGCGAAGACAGCCATGTTGTAAAGTGAAGCGCCAACATGCACCTGCAGACTTTTTCTGCATGCATTCTGTAACACCCCTTTATAACAGTCTCTATGCAAGTGTGTACCTGAAGCCACAGTATTGATGGCCCCTTCCTGACCGATGATGTGCTCCTTCAGCCTCCTCTCCAGGGGGAACCTCCTCCTTTCCTCTGCCTCTCGACGCGCTTGCAGCTCCTTAAACTAAGCAGAGATGAAAAAGATCAGCTCACAAGAGAGTCAATGAGTCTGGAAGCGGGAGGAGATGTATGAGGGAGTATTGAGGGGAAATCAAAGTGTAATACCCTTTCAAACGGGGGCTAAAAGACTAAATAAATACTGTGGTTCTGCTGCTCAGTGCCGGTGGTGCAAGTTGGAAATGTGACTGGCTCGTCACGCCAGTCCGACATGAACACCTGTTTCTCCCTGCTGCCGATTTTCTTATATGAATGACTTTGTCTATCCTTGTCTAGGGTGTTTAAATGCTTTACTGTTTATAAAATCCCAAAAAACTGGGGACTTCAGTCATTACAACACAATGATTGTTTTAAAATGTGTCAGATAGGAATGAAGTCTCTCCGCATAGTGAGACGAAATACCAAATTAAGAACATTTTTTGGGAAGAAACACAAACATCAAACAAAACAAGATGAGTGAGAGGTTCTTGAAACAAAATAAAAACTCATTTTAAACATGAGAAATCTGAAATTATAAGGAATGGAAAAAAGCAGTATTAGTGGTGCATTACAGCAGGGCTTTAATTTGTGATATAAAGAAGGTAATGCATAACAAGAAATGTAAGAATAAAAATGGACACTTTAGAAGTCCAAAATATTAAGTCAGTGCTATTGTGCCATACTCATGACAGTTCATACACATTTCATTAACTTCAATTCCCCTGCCTTTCAGACTACATGTTTCTGTAAATTATATACAGAAATATTCACAAAGGGAATTTATGCTGTTTGACTTCAATTCTTAAAAATTAAAGAAACACAGAAGAGTTATGGTGGATGGATGGATACAATGTTCATTAGAATGGATAGAAAATATTTATGCCTGAGCGATGCTGTAAAAATACACAGAAATCACACAAAATAATTTTTCTTCCAAAGTTTGGTCCACAAAATCAAATGGGTTGTAAAACACAAATATTCCTTCATATATTATTAAATAAAAATCATCTATCCCTTTATTTTATGTTTTAAATCAGAAAGCTGCAGTGATCCATTTCCTTAGCTCATTGCATCGCCTCTCTTTAAAACCTAACACAGGTCCTTTGCTACCTGTGCTTTTCCCTCCGATGCTTTGTACTTGTTTAGTTTCTCCTTCTCTTTGTTTCTCACAGCCTCCCCATTTATCCTTCTCTTTTTTGTCTCCTTAGACGCCAGGTTTTCCCCCTGCAGTGGAGGCAAACTGTTTATTCTCTCTCTCCATCTTGCTTAGCTGCAGCCTGCTGTCAAGCTGGTGGATAACTATGGATAACTTGAGTTTTATTTAAAAAAAAAAAAAAAAAAGAGGAAAAAGACAGGACCTTCTTGCACTACTATATAATGATGAAGCATAAATCGACATATGGAGAAACTGAGCTAAAGAATATGAAAGTAAAAAAAGGCATATTAATTCACATTGTAAAAAATTATTAATAAAGAAGGTAAATCCACTTTTTCAGCAGCAGGGATCATTTTGTGTTTTAAAAAAATGTCAAAATGTGTATCCGTTTCCCTATAAAGCAATAATAGGTATTTTCTTTGCATAAAACCTTAATTAGACATTATTCTTTGCACATCAGAGCTCATCTACAGTCCAGAAAGCTTTGAAAACTATGTAGAAATGTCACAGGCTTGCCTTTTCTGACATGTTTTACACAAGCTTATAAACAGCTTCAAAATCTAATAACACCTATCACTTTCACCATCTCCAGAGAGCTGTTATTGTAGAGCAGAGGTTACACATAGACAAACCAAAAAAATGATCATTCTGCAAAGGGTGAGAACAGAAAGTAGCAAACAGTATATCTTGAAACAACAAAGAAGTCAATTGTGCATTTAATTGCTTCTAAAATAAATACATGTGCAGAATGGATGTCAACATATGTGACATCACATCAAAAGTAAATATGTGTATTTGAAAATAGAGCTAAATCTGGTAAATTAAGTGACAAGTTTTTAGATGAGAATTTACTCTTGAATTGTATCTTTATAATTTTTAATCCTTAAAACTCTGTGATCTGAAAGTTAACATATGTTTACTATATATATTTTTTTATCCTGTTATAAATTCTTATATTATGGTACTTAAAGACCAATTGGAATCCACTGAACAGGTCAAAGCTTCATCAAAACTACCAAAACTAAAAATCTGAAGGCGGAAACAAAACTTCATCTAAATACTTCCAACCCAAAACAACATGTCCTCACCAATGACTTAGCTCTGTTCTCAATCACAGTTTTGACCCCAGTTAACCTCTGCCAGCTTTTAAAACTTAAATACTCAACAGCACCTGTCAGTCAGTGACGACACAGACACAGACCTCTTGAGGAGTGTCGGCCAGTGAGCACGATGTGAAGTCACTGAGACAGATGTCCATTGAGTGAATAGACCTGAGTATTTCAGGCTAGGAAGGGGAGCAATTGGAAGAATAAAAACTGCTTGGACATTGTGCAGAGTTGCAAACAAAATTAATCACTGTGCTTGCATGAAAGTGCAGTGTAGTTTATACCTTGCCCTCCCACTCCTGCAGAACTGTGTTGACTTCTCCATCCTTTGCATAAGCCCGGGCCGTGTGTCCCAAACTATTGGCTTGCAGGGGGTTGGCACCTGTATGCAATGCAATACAAATTTACAGTTGATACATACTATCAAAATCAGTGAGTTAATTCCATGCTCTAATTTAGCAGCCGTTTTTCATCCTATTAAAATAATACAGACACGTTTCAGTAGGAAGAGCAGACATTGTCTAGTGAAGATGGTGTTAAGAGGTCAAACTGATTTAATGATTATTGAGGCCTTCTGCAGTGAGTTGGAAGACTCATGCAAAGCCTCTGTAGGGGGTTTCATTTCTGCAACATGTGCCAATAATTCACCCATGACCTCTCCAACCAGGCACTAAGACCCTGGACTCTTGTACCAACTGAACACAAAGCAGGTTGTTTAACCTTAGCAACAAGTTCAGTAAAAGAAAATAGTAGTTAATGGAGTAAGACTATGAATGCTGAATTAGTATGTCACAGCAGGTGCAAAATGTGGCAGCCCTAGATAGAGGTTGGTCAGTAGGTTTAGTGTCTTCTGCATTGTGCTCCATCAGTTTGATCTATTTCTTAAGGATTCTATATGTTTAAGCCACAGAAAGTCATATGTAACTAAAATTGAAAGGAAAAGTACATGTGGCTTACAATTATTTTTTCTAAAAAATTTGGGACATTTGTATTTAGCCCTTTATGAGTTCACACTTTGGAAACCACAGGTACATCTCAAATTAGAACATGACATGATGAGACTCATTTATATTAAATGTACCATTTGAAAATAACAATCTTCAAGCAGGTATTAAACTTTGTAAGAAGTCCACATTTTTTTTTTTTTTGTGGCGCTAGTGGCTCTTATTTTTGACAGTAGGCAGACAGGAAAGAGGGAGAGGAAAGAGGGGAAGACATGCGGCAAAGGTCGCCGGGACCAGGAGTTGAACCCGCGACGTCCGCGTCCAGGACTGAGGCCTCCAAATGTGGGGCATTTGTTAGGGTTTTCATTTGCTGCAAGCAGAAAGTCAACACAAGTAACAGCAATAAAGGCTGAACATCAATGCTGATGAATGACACATTTATATACCAAATATATCATTGCAACATCAGTGGGTGCAAGTGATTGTAAAGTAATAGTTGCCTAATGTATTTCAAATATGAACTGGTATTTTTCATGCTAATATAATGTTTAGTAAGTTGGACAGTCTCATGGCAGCAGATGCGCACAGTGGTTACAAATGACATTGCTTAATATGCTAGAGGTCAGAGTGATAGAGGCACAGATGAGAAAGAGAGAAAAGAAGAAAGCAGGCATATGCCACAACTCCTAACATCTTTGCCTTAAATATATCAATAGTATTTCTAATATGTAGCCCTTAGTCTTGCTACAATTTCTCAGCTGAAATTGGATTTAGACTTTGACTGGGCCATTCAAAAATACTTACATGGAATGGCTTAAATCAAATAATATGGACGCTACACAGTCAGATTACAGAGGGTTGAATATGTTATGCACTTTTTAGGTTTTCCTTGCTTCAAAATTTTTCCCTCTAATTGAGATAAGAAAATGTTTTGTATAGGTCGCTCACAGAAATTCTCAATGAAGTAGTCCGACATTTGCTGCAATAATGTGAAAAGATTTAGGGGTAAGAATACATTTACAAGCACTGGACCTTAATGGGTCACATGATCACGAGACACCAAAAAATCAGGTAGAAACTACAAAATTTTAATATGTCACACAGTTCATGTAGCTCAACTCTTATGTAAACATCAGACTCTAATCTTTGGCATTTGAATCATGAGAATTGTTTGCAAAAATAAAAATGTTTATGTGTCGACACAAACCGACTGTATGTTTGATGTAATGAAGCCTGTAGTTATCAATAAAATGATTTATGGATTCAAAATTAATTAAACATTTACAAGAGTGTAAAAACATTTTATATAAAATCTGTCATTAATGAGTAGTTCATGATGGCTGTAGTTGATCAAAGGGATTTGGAAGCAATATTAAAAAAATTACAATACCCATCATCCAAAGTTATTCTTTGACAGAGATGGGATATAATCAATGCAGGTAATGGCTGATCTTATTACTCTGAGGCCAGACTACAGAGACTAATAATCATTGTGCTGATTATTGATAAATCCTTAAATTTCACGACCCGCTCCCAAAGCTATCGATCCTGACAACAATACACCACTAACAGTCCCCCAAACAACAAAAACATGAGGGAGCAAAGCAATAAAGCACCCCACACCGCACACACAAACACACACTGTGGACATAATAAATAGCATCATTTAGGGCTTTAATATCAGGCCAACCCTCTGGGCCATAGCACTTTATAACAGGATCAACACTAACACACAAGCAGGCACACATACACACACATATCCCAGCTGAACATTGCCTTTCTTTCTGTCACCCACACACAATCACACATTTCCCTTCATTAGGAGTGCTTTAGTTATGCCTATTAGGATTCCCTCCTCTTTCTCATTTCCTCCTCCCTCTCTTTCTCTGCAGCTGGTGGGAGAGAGCCCCTGCTGGTCTTTATGCATATGTGTTGCTCCTGTGTCTGTTTTTGTGCATCAGTGAGCATGTGTGTGTCTCTTCTGGCCTCCCACCACCTACAGAGCTACCCATTACTCAGTGCCCCTGGCCAGAGGCCTGATGTGGAGCAGGGGGAGCAGCTAGAAAGCTGCTGCAGGTAGGGTGGGGAGACTTTAGGTCGCGGTGAAGCCTGAGGGTCGGCCTCAAGACTGTGATGGATGAAGATGGGAGCCAAGGTCCAGCTCAGGCCAAAAGAGCAAACCCACAGCTACAGGAGTAACGTGGGTGCACGCGAACACAGGGGAAATAACAAGCTAAAGGAAAGGCATGAACACATACAGTGCATCAAGATAAAGACAGATAAGAAGAGCAAAAGACACCTAACCCAACTTTTTCAACATGATGCAAAACTAAGGGTGTAAGGCAAATAAAGGAAGAATAAAAAGAAAGACCTGAAAGGATGCAAGGATTGTCAAAATTGTTTAACACAAATCATAAGATAATACTTTATAAAATCTCCTGTTATGCATATATTTGCAAAGGGTAACAGCAATGAGGGCGATTGAAAGTCTGCTACGTTTTTGAATGTTATTGGCCATGATGGTGGCGCCAAGAAAGCAAAAGGCCCCTGTCGCCCGGGCAACAACCAAATCTGTCATTAATCTGATTGTCTTAAAACAAATGTCCCTGCTTTGTGAAATTTCTTACCTTTTTAATTCAAAAATGTTTCTGCAGAACATTTGATCTAGTTAGACGAAGTGATTTGTTTAAGCGCACTCGCAGATGTGGGGTTGAGACGGGAGGGACGGGGGACAGAGCTTCAGATGCGCCATCAATCATAAACATAAGCAAGACATTAATACAGGCTTTTGTGTGGGTTTGAGGTGGTTAGGGGTGTTTTGTCCAAAAAGGAATGGTATTTTATTAAAGATGCAATCAGCCTAAAAAGAAACAACTGCAAGTCATTTCCAAGCTAAAAAAAAGAGAAAAAAAAGGAAAACAATCACAGAATGTATGAATATATATGTATGGTAACTGAAGTGTAAGTGTACAAACACACATGGCATACGTAATATAACATCATGTAAAAACACTTCCTGCAGTTGTGGAGATATCCCAAGGGCATGTTCTGTGTTCACAGTTCAACAAGGCATAGCTTGTTTAAGAACAGCTCAGCTGGAAGCAGAGCAAAATGCGTTGCCCCAGGGTGTGTGTGTGTGTGTGTGCTTGTGTGTCTGCATGCTGGTGGAGCTGAGTCAACGACAGGTGTAAAGGGGGCTGGGAAAAATGAACAAATTATGCATTATAGATGAGTTTTGTAAACCTATTTATAGCAATTATAGCAACTTATTTAAAAAGGAGTGATAGTCTATTTTATCTTTCTTTGTTATTTCATAGTTATTTCTGTGACCATGGAAGCCATTCTCATAAATATCACTTTTAAGTGTTTTGTAAACACAGGAAACATTTCAGACAAGAGGACAAAATGGAAAAAATTGTTTCAGTGTTTTAAAGCTGATGCCAGCAATTCAGGAAAAAGCTGCTTTTTTACCGTTAATCCCCAAAAAAGAAGATGTCTTTTTCTCAAGCAAAACATCTTGATTCAAATTTCTGCTTCAGCACATGCTTCAGTCCTGCATGTGCTGAAGCAGACTCAGGTCTCAGGTCTGCTTCAGCACATGCAGGGCAGTGTGCCTTGAAAACCAGGGTTGGAAAACACTGATCTAGAGAACATTAATGTTTTCAATTCCTCTTTTCAAAATGTATCGGGTTCAGTCAGAAGTGACAGAACAGATCTTGCCAAAAATCCTCCTAGGTTTAGGCCTGGCCCATTTTAACACTTAATGATTTAATATGATTTACACCCATGTTTCTCAAGCCTGGTCCTCAGAGCCGATTCGTCACATCACATGGTTGGCATTCATTTAAGTCAGGCAAAAACAAGACACCTAAAACATACTCTGATTCCTCATGCAAGCCTTTTGATGTCGCCAACAACTTTTCTTTCAGGATTTATCATCTTCTGAAGAAGGGCCTTCTAACGGAAACCATGCCCACAACATGATGCTGCCACCACTATGCTTTCAGGAGCAGATGGCGTGTTCAGTGTTTTATGTTTTGCACCAAACAGAGGACTCTGTATGTAGACATAAAGTACGAATTTAGGCTGAACTGACCAGGACACTGTATACTGAACTCTTCAACACTTTCACTTTTTAGGATCTCCAGGCTAGAATCTGACAGGTTTTTTTGAGGTTGAGAGTAGCAACCTACCAGCCTCCAGCAGCATGTGGACAGTGTGTGGGTCATCGGCCAGTGTGGCGTAGTGAAGCGCGGTGCAGCCACGGAAACCAGCCCTGCTGCTGAGCCTGCTGCTGAACTCATCCTCTCTGGATACCAACACTACATGAAACATGTATAGAGACAGAAGAGATAATGAACCAGCCTCTAGAAGATCTTTCTTTATCTAGCAATTGCCCCCCCAAATTTTATCTCTACTGTCTAACATCATAGTGTAGTCCAGGTTATGTATTATGAGATTTCTTTCTCTGTTCTTTTGTAATAATAGAGATGCTTTATCACTCTGTCCTTAGTTGTGTTTCATAAAAACATTCATCTATTCTATCATCCATTTTTATTTTCTCTGCCTCTTTTCTCTCCTCTTGTGTCCATCAAAATCTTTCATCACCTTCCCCTCCCTCCATCCTTATAACTTTGCCTCATCCATTTCCAGAGTTTCTCTCCACTCCTGGTATCTTTCTCCCACTCCATTCCCTGCAACCCCCTAAACATCCACGTCTTCCTACTCCTCCATCTTTAACCTTCTTTTCATCCTTATTCTTTCAGTGCCTTCCTCTCTCCCTCCTTCCTTGCTTCATCAGTCTTCCCCATCCTCTCTGATAGTCTCCTTCTGCAGTGTGTGCATGTGTGCGTGAAACACAGGGTGGGATAATCATGGCTAACCCAATAAAGCGTCGCACAGACCCCCCTAGCCCATCCATCAGTGAGCGTCTGGGAAACGCTTCCCCACGCTACGCCGGCCCCACGTGGACCCAAACCTGACAGCCATATAAATGTCTGCAATATACATATCCCGTATAAATATGTCTGCAGAAACCCAACACAGACTGGGTGGTGGGGGGTAAAGTGTCGCTGCATATGTGTGTGCGCCCTCATGCATGCATTTGTGTGAGTAACTGAGTAGCTTGGAACAAAAACAAATAAAAAATACATTAGTTGTCACTGAATATATAAAATAAATAATACAGAAGGAATCGAACATGTGCATAAATGTAAATTCTTATGCAAATTATTATGTCTCATAATATCTGCAGGTTAGCGTGTGTAATAAAACAACACCACACACACACACACACACACACACACACACACACACACACACACACACACACACACACACACACACACACACACACACACACACACACACACACACAAGAAGGCAGCTGTGAAGTTTTTCTACCTTCCAGAGAGTGGATGCCTTTCTCCCTTGAAGTGTCATAAACATTGTTGAAGTCGTCTCCGGCATTCGGGTCGGCTCCAGCTTCAAGAAGAGCTTTCACCGCACTGAAAAAGAATCGGAGAAAAGACACATTTCTTTCCTGCTTTCTAATTTCTGAATGCAGAGATTTTGTTTTAGGCTCAGGACAAAAAAAAACATCATTCCAGAAAGAAAGACTCCTCTACTTTCTTCTTGAAAGACATAAAAACCTTGTGTAATGTAAAATCAGTCAATAACCATTCACTAAATAGGTTTGACCATTTAAAGAAATTATTACTTTATTTCAGGTTGCATGTTGTAAACACTGGATGCTCATGGATATTTGTTTTTCTCGCCCGTTTCAGTTCGGACAGACGTATCTAAATGTTTCCCTAAAGAAACACACTGAAAGTCAGACTTGTTTATCCCCTTCTGATCAGTGTCATTTTCATTTTGAGGAAACTACACTAAGACATCAAGAGTTTTATTGAAGATTTCTGTTCACCTGTCATTTTTTAAACACATTTGGAAGTTTGTTTGTTTTTTCCATCCTTTTTCAACAAAATTGTTCAAGTTGTGTTGCAACCCGACTGTTCAATTGAGTAAGAATGAAGCAAAAAGCCTTGTATCTCTTCATCTTCTCTCAATATAAAGACAAAAAAAAAACTGGCAACAAATTAACGAGGATCCCATATTAGACCTAATGGTACTTCTCCGCAGCCTTATTCTGACCAGCAGCCACTTAACTTTTAAACACTGAGACACTTTAGCGTCGTAATCTGTTCAATTATGAGTTTTTAAAATCATGTTAAATCAGAATCCACAGGAGCACTTTCAACTAAAATTCAACAATTAATGGGTTGAATTCATTATAAGAGTTTTATGTCTGGGTAATTTTTTCTGTGTAAACAGTTTTAAAATTTTTTTTTCTGTATTCATATCTTACAACACATTCACAAACAATGTGGCTTCTTTTTCATGTTTTCTGAGGAAGATCAGATGGAATACCAGACTACTCATCTTTTTCATCCTGACCTTTCCTTCCTCAAATATCATAACACAGAAACATGCAAATGCTCAGTTTTGTCAAACTGACCATAACACATTCGCCTGATTCGCTTCCATGTATTCTATCTTGTTATGGTGAGATAGAATACAATGGGTACTTCCTCTTTTCTCTTCTTCAGTTAACATTTGTATGTCTTGTAACACATACATATGTGCAGAGTGAAGGGGCAAAGGTCAGGCCCATTTCCGGCACTGATGGGGGCCCATGTGATGAGGTGGGAATGTGTGTGTAGTAGCCCTTCACTGGAGCGGACCGCCTTTTAGAGCAAACAACAACCTCAGCAACACCACTGACTGTGACCTAGCGGATATTTCAGGTACCGTTCCTCCATCTAAGCTCACTTTTATTCTTTACCATCAACGTGGGCATTGGCTTTGACCCTGAGACACATATTGACGCATGAGCACACAAAAACAAAAATATTCTCAATGTGTGCTGACAGGGTTGACAGCATGAGAGGGGTGGTGGTTAACAACATCACCCCTGAATATATGTAGCAGCTTCCTACACACAACTCTAATTTCTTAGGTGTTAACATAAAAATTGACTATTCTACCATAGTAAGACTTTCAACATAGAAAATGTAAGGAACCAAGCAAGAAAGGAAAGAAGAACAGACAAATGGATGGACGACTTGCACAATAATTGACACTTAAGTTTTGACTAAGTAACAAATCTTAAAATTTAATTCAACTTTCGACATGTTTATGAATATGGCTTTGGGGTTCTTCTGCAAAATGGTGCAGAATTTAGTTAGACCATATAACAAAAAAGAAGTAGATATTAGTAATAAGAGAGGACCCTCAGCCTAATTTTGTGTCTTCTGCTACATATGCATTTTTATGCATCCTTTTATTAAGTTCTACATAAAATATCTACCAAATACTATTTTAAAAACTTAGGCCAAAACCTATGTAAATTTTAATATTTGTCTCTAGTCAACCAGTCTAAGACGCATCTTCAGATTTTAATGGCATTGAAATTTAGGTTTATAATTACTTTAAATACACAAGCATTCTGGAAGCGTTATCTGCTTACAAGCTTAATCTTTTTTATTTATTTATTTTTACATATAATCCAGATTACAGAATGTCATAGAAGAACAAATGAAACATGCGGAGTAATAAGGGGGTGAACCTTTTGGACAGGTTTTTGTGTTTGACTTGACTAAAGGCTTATAAAAACTATCAGGGGTCTCCTTTTGTTACTGTATCAGTGTTGCTTGGGGTGGGGTTGGGGAGAATGACCTACAGAGGGCGCCTCTCTCATCCTTGCAAGCACTTCTACAAACACATGGAAGACGCCTTTTGACACAATTTCAAACCAAGTTTGGTCACACCAGGGTGAGCGGGGCTGTGTGAAGAGAGGAGATGGTCTGAAAAGGTTTAATGGTATAAGAAAGGTAAACACAGAGGAAGATAAAGAGAGGAAAACTTCAGAGAAGGTTGAGGAGGGAATCAAAGGAAGAAAACAATGCTAAAGAGAAGAAGGGAATGGAGATTTAATTAAGCAGGACAGTACTAAAACTAATGAGCTTTTAAAAGCAGTTTATAGTTTTACTAATCAACTGATGATCAAGTGTCTAAGTTTATTTCAGACAGTCAGGAGAGGAGTTACAGCTGTAATTTGAGCCCAAACTAAGACATGAAAAGGTTAATTAGGTTTAACTGCAATGTTAAAGGACAGAACCTCATATAAGAGGTAAATTATCTTCCAACCTTATTCTTTAGATGTTATGTTTGATTTAGCAGTGTAGTCAAAGCCAATGTAAGAATCAGTATTTTATTAGCCTCTAGTGTACACAAGGCTGTACAATAAAATGTCCAAGCAATGACAGTTTGCCAAAGCTTAGCAAGTCACTTATGTTGTGTTTGTGCTTTTATTTTTTTATTACGTTGGAAAGAAACGGGAGATGGATCGCTCGCGCGTTGCAGTGCTACTTGATAGTTATGGTCCTTTGTGAAGATCCATTGTTACTCAAAAATCAGGAAGATGGTGTGTAAAGTCCTGTTGCATCTTCTATTCTCTGCCTGAGCTCTGTGGCCAGGTGAGAGGCAGCCAGACACGAGGGCTGGTGTTTGTTTTTTATCCAGCCCTGGAGGGAAGACGGGAAACAAAGGCTTCTGCCTTCCTTGTTCTACAACAAGACACCGGAGCTGAACTGACCATCCATGTATCAAACCACCTGGACCAGAAGCTGGACCTCACTTGTCCCTGTCCTCACCTAATTCATAGCTGGGGTCAGAGAGTCGTAAACTGTTTCTCTGCACTTGATTAGTATTTGTTACTAAATTTCAGCAAACAATGAAGCACATCCACACAATCACAGCATTACATCAGACAACTAGTTGACTAAATCTGAGTATGTTTTTCTGTAAATTACATGCAGAAGTGGTCAAACACATTACCTGTTTTAAAAATTGTAAAACCCATAAGAATTCAAGAAGATGCAACTTTTTTTCTGAAATCAGTTAAGAAAAATTGAGCTTTGAATAAACAATCCCTAAAGCACTGTCTGCTTTATATGATATTAGTATAATTTCCAAACAACCTTAAGTTATAACCCCTTAAATATTGCAGTGTTATGAGCTTTAAAAAGTTAAGATACTGGTAGACACGTCTGAGATTATGTTCAAAATATGGTAGATGATTATGTGACAAAGCCAGACATTCTCCCACAAGCTTAAGATTTATAGAGATCAAAACCATAATCCCTCTCTCTATTCTCACAAGCCCACTCATACACTCATCCCACTATTCCTCTGCTTCGTTTTTATCCCACTCCCACCCAGTCAGTCAGTCACTCGGCCGGCTGGTTGGAATGGTCAACAGGCGTTACACTTGGCTAAGCCCTTATTGTGCACGTGAATGCAGTGAGGGAGGGACGGAGGAAGAGAAAGGGAGATGGAGATGTGTATTGTGTGTTAAAGAGTGCAAACAGAGGTTCAGGCCATACGCCTCCCCGATTTAATTCTACATCAAAGCTAAGCAAACACACACACCCCCCACAGCCGATGCCTTACCCTTAACTTCTCCATAACTCCCTCCAAAAGTCACACCCAGACCCTTGGATACAAGTAAGGCTGTATTTTGGATACTACCCACTCCAACATTTTAAGTGGGAGAGTTAAGTGCTGAAATCCTGGAAATATTTAGCTCCAAAAACCACTTCAAGTCCAGAAAAATAACAACATTACAAGTGAAGAACAGAGTAACTCAAGAATGAGATAAAAACTGACATTCTGGCTACAGGCAAGACCTTGTTCATGACTAATGTTTCGAGTGTTTTCACTTAACAGCTGCAAATAAAGTTGTGTGTGGCTGAGTAATAGGCAGTTGGCCTGTAAGATATTTGGTATAACCTCCCCTTGTTTCCTTGCTTATGTGTGGCTGTTATGTGAGTGCACATAAAGTGTGCGTGGGTGTCTGTGTGTTCGATATGAGTGATGCGCGAGGACCAATGTTCTGTCTTCCCTGCAGCAGTGACGGCACACTAGGGGGTTGGAGGACTGGATTAAACACAGAGGAGTGTCTGTCTTGCTGAGTTATAGCGCTCATAACACAAACACACACACAAACACACAACCTGCAGTAAAACACAGACATTGGATGAAGAGACACAGACAATCATATTTGTATCCAAAAACATGTGACACACCAAGAGTCACGTCATTAAACACAAAGTGACACACAATCAATATGTTATCCAGAGACAAACAGCCAGCACAAGAGATCTAAATACAGGGCACAAACACATTTTTTACCTCAAAATTCTGTCTTCTCTAGAATAAAAGGAGAGGTGGAAGGGTGGATGGATGGATGACGTACAAACTGATGAATGTGCAGACAGATAGATGTTACAGCAGGACAGGAAACAAAGTCTGTAACTTTAATATGTTAATTTTGATTAATTACTTTGAATTTAACATGGTTTTTTTTTTTAACTCCTTTGCATTTTCTCTCTTTTTCATACAAAGTTTCCATGCATCTGCTTGTATCTGGTAAGCCCATTAATCTGATGTAAAAGCGATATCCACAAACAACAGCAATGGATGACAAAGTTACTTCTTTTTGCAAATTTGGTTCTTTTTCTGCTAATTTATGCTTTAAAAGACAATCTGATGGGATCTTGGAAAAGGCTATGTTGTGTGCAAAAAGGAGTTGGCCAATCACTAAAAGCTATTCAAGCCTAAAATACCATCTCAATGTTGCAGAAAGGCCAATGTTTTAATAGCCCTTTGCATCAATCTGATGGTCAAGTAACTAAACAACAAAAAAATAAGTATTTACGAGCTCATATGTCTGTCTATTCAATAATTTAACAGCAAAAGGGTTTTTGAATGGAAAATGTTCCTCAGTATATAGTTTTTGATTACAAACCCTGCAATTAACTCGATTAAAATGTTCATCAAGTCCCACAACTACAATATGTATATATTTTAAATATGTGCTTCCACTTATAACAGGCATCTATTTAATTATTTTTAATGTTAGAAAACATGAAAAATGTTTTCTTTTAGATGTTTCTGAATCTCAGATCAAGGACAAAAGAACTAGTTACTATTGTCCATCAAAGCAAGTCCCTTTTCAGCTATTTTCATATTCAGATTTCACATAATGCTTCTCTCTCATGGAGACCCTTTAACCAGTAAAGTGACCTCAGAGTCCTGATGGAGCAAAGAAAGAAAGAAAGAAAGAAAGGCTGGTTAAATTGGATTTGGCCCGGCCTTAACCTCAGTCCTTCTCTGTGTTATGTATCTTCTGTGGGCCAGGAGGCTAATTTAATTTGCAGGGGAGCAGAATGGGGGTACGGGTAAATGCCGTCTGTCAGTCTGAAAGTTGCACTTTGCACTCCTGAAGATGTAACAGTAAGAACTGCAGCAGGAACACGGATGACATATGTTCGCACTGTAACCAACCTGGCAGCTGTCTTACTCAAAACCACTACATCACTCTTACGTGTGCAAACAAAAGGAGGCGAGTCAGAAATTTAAAACACACAACTTATTCAGGAGCTTAAGACGGCAGAAACAGTCACTGACCTGTGTTGTCTGTTCATTGCAGCCACCATGAGAGCGGTCCATCCCAGCCGGTGGCGATGATTTGGATCCACGCCTTCTTTTATTAGCCTAAGGGGAAAAACCAACGTTTTATTTTAGTCATATCGTCCATGATAGAAGATTGTAGATGGAAATAGACAAAACACAACACAAACTCTTCCATTTTAACATGTACTAAAATATTTAAAGAGAAAAATATAAAAAATAAGAATAAGTTAGGCGAAATGCTTGAGTATTGTAATAAAGACGGGTTGTTCATAAGGCACTCTTATCCCAGTCTTGACGAGTTAATGCATCTATGACCAGACCAGGTGTGTGTGTTTGGGGGCGGTTTAGCCTCAGGGTACACCATCAGGTTCTGCGGTGCCACTGTCCCCCTGGATGTGACTGTGTAAGGAATCCTTCTGTCACGTCTCGTGCCGGCCAGACAGGCAGTGTCGATGTTTACAGTCAACACGGTGGCCTCTTTCTGGTCTGCACTCAGCCCCGATTCGCTGTGGCTCCGTTTTCACTACCTGTTCTGCATGAGGTAGCAGGGTTAAGATACAGAGCTAATGGTTGATGCTGCAGCTGCAGATTGGCTCCAGCCAAAATGCACAGATCTTAAAAGTTAAAGGTGGGGCCAGGATGGCAAGCAAAAACAATTTAATCTCACTGAAAAAGGAATACGGCACTGGACCAAAATCTACTTTAGATAAATTGGACTTCTTGAAGCCTAATTGGTATTACTATGCACAACTGCAGCTCTGTGGTAGAGTGGTTGTCTTGCAATTGGAAGGTTGTAAGCTTGATTCCAGCTTTCTGCTCTCATGTATTGATGTGTCTCTAGGCAACCCACTTAACCCCAGCTTGCCTACCAGTAGGTATATATATGTGTGCATGTTGGTTAAGTGACAGTCACTGTATTGTAAATCACATTGAGTCGAAAGTATGATTGGTAAAGGCTCTATATAAATTCAATCCATTTACCATTTTATTTTTCCATATTTCAGAAATTGTACTTTGTGATCCAATTAAATTCTTCAGTAAATATCAATAAATTCAATCTCACCAAAAATATACCAAGTCAAACTGAAATAGGGGTGTCAAACAGTAGGCTTCTAGGCCCAGTGTCCTCCAACTTTTAGATGTGTCTCTAGTTCAACACAGCTGAATCAAATGGTTGAATTACCTCCATAGCATGCAGTCAAACTCTTTAGTTCTACTAATGACCTCATTATTCCACTCAGGTGTGTTGAAGCAGAGACATTTAAGATTTACAGCACACCGGCCCTCAAGGACTGGATTTTGACACCAATGATAAAAGTTTCTATCTATTTTTCAGATCCAATTCCAAACTTTTTCAAAGTCAAATGTCTAGTCATCAGACCAATTTAAGCCTTCTTTACCATAAAAGTATGCTCACTACTGTGATGATAAAGAGTGGATGTATGGAGGCAGAGACGAATGGACATAGGGACTTTATCCATTTATCCATATTCATCCAGATATAGAAAATATTCAAATTCAATACTTTTCCAGACTGCACAGGAACATCTCCCATTAAATGTTGCATCAAGTTACGCTACTGCTGAAGAATCATGTTGCATGTGTCTTACCAGAACCTACCTTTCAGTCCTGCAACTATACAGTCCAAATAAAGGCAATAATTTCAATAGTAAACAAACATTAATATATAAAAGGGAATATTTTTTCCGTCAGCACAAATTGTATTTGAAATGTCTGTATGCAAAATGTATTTTTTATAACTGTGGAGTTAAGTAAGTTAAGGAACAAACCTTTATGCAGTGATGAATTTTTAAAAGCCTTTAAAAAGGAGACCTTGATTTGAAAGAGTGTCTCTCAGCAGACACACCCTGACACTCCGCCACTTCTGATAACTCAACCAAAGCACTTAACACATCTGTGACCTGCTGAATGGCTGACTCCCTGCACTCTCACCTACACCATCTGCCACATGTGGACAGGTAACCCAAGCCTGAAAGTGGAGACACACATTATGCACACACTGAGATACGGGGATTTAGATACTGACCAGAACCAGAACACACACAGCTAGCTCTAAAATAAACATTTATTGAATCCGTATATGAATATCATAAATTATGGGAAATCAAATTAACTTGACTAGTAAATTTAAAACGTGCATTAGTTATAATTTTTGGGATATACATCTTATAAATGGTATTTTAAGGTAATTTTCTGTAAAATAAATAAACTATCAGCAAAAGAAATCTGACTAAGATCTATAAAAATGTTTCCATAATACATTACAACACACTCCTTTTCACCAAAGCAAGAGGAAAAAACCCTAAAGTTTGAGATTAATGCAAAGAACATTTTCTGCAGAAACAGATGGTTCTACTCTGCCACCTGGTGGTTTGTGATAGATCTGCAACTGAAGAACAGTTTAGAATGGGCTTTCACAACAGCAAAAGATCCTGACTGTTCTGGAAACTGTCCACACAGCATTTTATTTGTGACCATACAGGCTGAATGTGGCAAACACATTGTGTTGCACTGTAAAGATCACATCCAATGAGCATGCTCAATTCAAAAAGGGGAAGTGAAATTATATGTTTGAAATTCCTGATGAAATTAAAAATCACTTTCCCACCAAAAGAAAATGTTACAAAGCAATTATGTCTTATTGATTATGTTTTTCCTACAAAAAAGAAGAAGCAAGGAAAAAATGCTATTTATTGACATTAAGACCTTTGAATGTGAAAGTGACAAAACAGTTTTATTAATAAGTTTGATGTACAAAGAACACGAACAGAGGTTTGAGAAAGCTATTCAAACAAAAATAATAATAAAGTTTTTTACTCATTAAGCTGGAGAAATACTAACATTTCATATGATTACACCAAACAATTATTTATTATAATTGTTAGTAGTAGTAATAGTTTCCATCTCAACATTTATGATTTTACAGCTATTTTATACCAATACTTGAAATGCAACGTATAATTTATTTTGTTGAAATAAAACATCCCGTGAAGCATCCAAGTGATTGTGTAAGTCTAGTTTTCAAAGGTTGTATGATGCTGTTACTTTTCCAAGACTTAAACCATAACAAGACTTTACAAAATACTAATTTAAGAAAGACAAATAAAAGGCAAACGCTTTCAATATTTTCTAAGATTCTCAGACAAATTAGTATACTTTGCTACCATTAGCTGAAATAATGCTAATGACTTATTAATGTACAGTAAAGCAGGTGAGTGTTTGTGTGTGAACTTGTGCTGTACCTGGACACATCCTGTCCATTATTGGTTCTTGCTGCCTCAAGAAGAGAATCATCTGGTCATTTCAAAAGCACAACAATAACATTAGTACACAGTAAAGAGTGTGTGTATGACCAGGTATTGCAGCTAATTGTATTTCTGCAATATTTTTAAACTTTTCAGTTCACTTATGTGCAGGATTGAGAACATGATAGCTTAACACGTGTGTACCTTTGTTGTCGGAGTCTTTCCTCAGGCAGAAGGCCACTGCTGCGGCTGACAGCACACCAGCTGAGGCCAGGCCTGCTCGGCTGGCACCCCCACCTGTACCCCTGTTCTCACTCCCACCGCTCTGCCTGCTGTCCTCCCAATACTGGTTATTTTGTCGCCCTCTACTTGCCAGAGCCGCCCAGGAACTACGGCGGTTCTCCAGGTTTGACAGCCATCTTGGGGCGAGGTGGTGGTACTGCACCGATGGCTTCACGCTGGTAACAGCGGTCTCTTCAGACAAAATTCCCCTCCTGGATACACGGGACGTGGATACGATAGGGTTCCGGTTGGTCTCCGCCTGTGTTTCGCGGAAACATTGACCTGCGGTGGCGCTGGTCTGGAGCACGCGACCGCACGGTGACAGGCTGCGCGACCTTCGCGTCAGCAGCCTGGTAGGAACGGATGATAACATGGCGATAAACTCACCCAAAAATTATGAGGTAGATGGAAACCCTCAGCGAGAGAGAGACCCGTAATTAGTTTGACACTCTGAGGGGAAAACACCGCGTTGGTTCAGGTGTAGCTGCCACCGTTCTTCTGCCCACAGTCTGTTAGTAAGCCGAAAATAGCCGTTTCACTTCATCCTCGCCTTTACGTTACTGGATGTTGTGCATTCTGGGAAATGTAGTTCTCCTCGAAAAGTAGCAAAGCGGCGGTTTTAATGAAATGTTAGCTTACAGAGAACTGTTAGCTTACAAGTTTGTTTTGATTTTTCAAGGACTCACTTCAATTACTTGATACGATTGCTGCTTGTTTAAAAACTGAAATGAACAATTTTGTATCACAGTGAACGTTGAATACGGCCACCACCAGATGGCGCCAAATTACAATTGTTAAGGCGCATTGGTGACCAGTCAGTTACCTGGACTGGTCACCAGGTAACGGTCACCAGTCCGTCACCGTTACCTGGTGACAGACTGGTGACCTGTCCAGGCTGTACGCTTCCCCTCACCACCATGACCACTGCAGATAAGCACCATCCCCTTCACAATCCTGCAATGTTAAACATTATGAACAATAAAACTTGAACATCACAATTTATGTTTACTAGAACAATCAAAATGACTATTTTTCAAGCTTTATGGAATTTGTTATTATAAAAAGCTTTCGGAAAAAACAAAAGCTTTTTCCGATACAATACCGCATGCAAAGAAAACTGAGCTAAAGCGCAAAGTTAATGCAGGAAATGCAGTATGTCTTGGCCACTTCCTATTATTATGAACTGCTTGATATAAATAGCATCAATGTGCTTTCTTAGTCTTATCAATTCTTATCTGATTCTGCAGAAATTCCAACTCTGCGTGGACAAAAATGCTCTAATGAATTTACAATAAAAGGACTATACAGATACAATTAGAAACAAGTCATGAAGAGATTTCTTTTAGATATCCCAGGTTATACTGGTGGGCATTTTCTAAACCTAGCCCTCTCCAACTAACTGCACATATTTTTTTGCCTCAGAATATAAGCCTCTGGGCTTCCTCCTGTGGAGTATAATGTTCTAGATTGTGTGCTGGCAGTAGCCTTACTGTCCCTCAGCAGACATGAATCATCGAGAACAACATACTCTGCCAGCATAAATCTGCAGACACTTTTCAGATGTGTCAGTGTGGGTTTGCTGTCATGGATACTTGACATTCATTCCCTCCAGCAAACACATCTGTTATGACACTGTGCATCCCCACCACTGAATAGATTAGCTTCTGCAAAAGGTTGTCCTTGCGAGCCAAAACAGCATGTTCTTGAAAAGTGTTTATCTGAGCAGTTGGCAGGTGTAGTTAATGGCCATTATTACATCCGTGCCTTTGGTTCTTCTATCAATTGACATTATATGACTGGCACTGTGGTTTTATGAAGTTCTCACAAAACAGTGGAAGTATTGAGTAAACTGCGCACTTTGTAGGATGAAGGTTCTTTTAGAAAAAGTTTTTAAATAAAATCTTAAAAGGAAAGTGGATATTTGCCATCAAAACCTAAATTGTCTGGCAGATAATTCTAACAGATTGATATTTAAAAGGCCTCCCTCCCAAAATGTTAGAGGCCCCCAATAACAAACACAGGCGATGTCACAGAATATTTATTAAAAGAACCTCTGTTTTTAATTTGAACCTTTCCTTAATTGTCTGGTCCAGCAGACTGCAACCTGCAGCTTTGGAGCCACAAGTGGCTTTTTAATTCCTTTGGCCAAAAATTATAACCGATTGAATTATTTTTAAAAATGATAAAAGCAGCAAATAAGAGCTAGCCTTTGCAGTTTTATTTTTGGAGCAACTTTCGTAATATTCTTTGGGAAGTTTCTTTTTTGTCTTTAGTTTGAAAGCTAACTACTATTTTTATAGTTATGGTTGAAAATTCTGTAAAAGGAAATGCTTTCATACCCCATTAGTGTAAAAGTTAACATTTTAGTTTAAACCCACATCCAAAAATGAAATAGTTTTTCTTTGATTTAAGAATAATGAAAAAAATCTATAATAGATATTGTAAACATAGGTATTTTTCTTTCTTTTTTTTTGAAGGGGTATGTAGCTTCTCTGGCTCTAAACAACTTTTGGTGAGGCAGACTGAAGATAAAAATAAACCAGACATTTTGGCAAAATACTGCAGTCTTTTGCAAAACTAGCAATATTTGGTGGTACAGTATTAAAATTTCCTGGAGAAAGAAAAGGGGTGTATAAAAATGTTTTATATAGTCACGCAACATTATAAAAATAGTAAATAAAGACACAAAAGACAAAATACTACATTGCAATATTGTACTCCATAGCAACAGTGAAATCCTCCCCAGAGAAGCCAACAGGGGGCAGGCTTTTCCAAAGTTAAAAGGCAAACGATGCGGTTAATCTTGGTCTTGTATTTTTCTAAAATTTTGTTTGATACATATGAGTTTAATTAGATAAGATAAATTAAGTTGTTGCTTAACTAAAATAGCATTCAAATGGACGTTTGAATGCTGAAAAAAAAAAAAAGGTTCTTTCTATGGCCAATTAATCTATAATACCAAATTCCATCTATGTGCTTCTGAAAGCAACTTAAGCGCCACTTCAGAAGTGAAGCTGCGCTTCATGCATTTAGAACATTAAACAACTTTCAAGACTGAATAAAAAGTTTTCAGAAAAGAAAAGGGCATCTAAACTAAGCTAACAAGAAAGGTTAAAGTGTCATGACTGTAACTGTTTTAATTTTTGCCCTGAAGCGTTTTTCTAATCTAGTCATCTAAAATGCCACACGTGTGCATGTGTAGCTCCGAGGGTTACGAGGTGCACCTGAAGGTAACACGGGGAGGTGCAATTTCAATGTAGCTTTCACTGCGTCGCTGGGTTTCTCCTCCTCCTCTTCCTTTTATTTCTTTTGCCTGCATCTCCACCACCTGCCACAACTGTACCGCAGACATGGAGACCTTCCGCTTATTGCTGTAAAGTGACGGAAAAAAACATTTGAAAGAAAAGGCGAAGGGGGAAACAGCGAGGGCAGAGGATCAGGGAGGTGGACCGTGGAGCTGGACGGAGGCTGAAAGAAGGGGTGACAACAAGCGGGAAGACAGAAACATATGGTTGGACAGAAAGGCGTTTTATTTCACTGAGGACTGCCGAAGCGGACAGAAACTTCTTCAACCACCGGTATAATATTCGCCCATGTCATTTCCCCTCTAACTTACTCGCTTTAGCTTTGTGTGCACACCTGTGCGAGGCAGTGTCAGTCACACCTCTGTTTCATTAGTTTGTTCAAGGAGGATTGCGGTGTTTGGACCTGCCTGGACGCGCGCGCACACACGCTCACAGAGAGCATCACGAGACGCGGTGCAGCCTCACACACACGCTTCCTGCCCGGGGGGAATTTAATTGGACAACTTATTGGCAGAGAAGAGGAGGTAACAGCTTCGGTTTCTTGATTTCTCGTTGACATAAAGCTGTGTTTTCCAGTGAGAGTCTTCTCCTCCCGCAGCTTCTGACGGCAACAAGCCATGTCTGGGCAGACAGTGACCATCCCGGACGACAGGGCGTTCGCCAGCTTCAAGGCGGAGTGCCTGTGCGAAGAGGGCTGGACCATGACCTACACCAAGGGGGGCATCACGGTGTGGACCCAGGTGCTGGAGGAGGGCAAATCCGTCCATAAAATTAAGGTGAGGCGACTGAGTCTGTTTATGAGAGATGTTCAAAGGAGATTTCAACTGCAGCAGTAGCTCGAAGAGCTACCAAATGCATACATGTCCAGAACATGGGCACATCCTTGAGCTTAGCTACTCCTGTCTTACCTGAGTAGTGAAAGGACTGGACAGTTGCTCGGTTGTCCGAAGCCCTTTTTTGAGATCAAAGTAAGTTTTGGATTTCTTATGGAAATCAAGATCACAGAGTCTGGAGGAAGAGTGGAGAATGCAGAATCCTGGAAGTTTAAGGATTAGTGTGGAGTTTCAACAGTCTGTGATGATTTTGGGAGCCATGTCATCTGCACTGTGCTTTATTTTAGCAAGTTTGACATCTGCTCAGCCGTCTCCCAGAAAATTGTTGATTTTTAGATCACACTAATGCTTCCCTCTGCTGACATGCTTTATGGATAGGCTGATTTAATTTTCCAGCAGGAGTTTTCACACACCCAAAACTACCAGTACCTGGTTGGATGACCATGATGTTACTGCTTGATTGACCAGGAAACCAACCCTAGACCCTATAGAAAATCTCCGACATGTTGACAAGAGGCACCAGAACAAAGCAGATGCTGTCAGCCCCGGGCTTCCTGAACACCTCATTGGGGACACAAGTCGATGACCTTTATGCCACATAGCATCATTGCAACAATTCGTGCAAAAGAGTCAGAACTCCCAGACCAATTACCAGCATTTCTTTCACAAAACTGATTTTTAATTGAGTTTGTGTAATATTCTACCTTTTTGAGAAACTGGATTTTTGGTTTTCCTAATTTTAAAACATAATTCTTTAAATTGACACCTAAAATGGAATAATCATCTGTGTGAAATGAATCTATATGACACAAGCTTCACTCTTTGAGCTGAATACTTAAAGTGAATTAACTGTTTGATCCACTGAGATGGACCTGTAAAAAGAAAGTAAAAGTCCATTCTAGTTCTTTATCCATAAAACATGAATAAAAGGAAAGTTGAGGCATCAGCACATCTACACTCCAGTCGTACTATCTGGATGCAGGGAAGAGCTCTGCTAAATTCCCATATGATCTAAAGTGCTGACATGCTTTAACTGCTGCTGCTGCTTTTTGCTGCATGGGCCATTGTGGTTGTTCGCCATGCTAAAGCTGACTAAGAGGAAGAGTCCCAAAACAAACAAACCTATATGTCATCCATTTGCAATCATGGAAGACTAAGTTGAAGTAATGTTTTATAGAACAACTGCCAAGGAAAGCCCAGAGTGCAACATCCTGTTATAAATGTTTACAGTGGTGCCGATGCAACCCTAATGCACTCTGTGGGAAAATTTCCCTTATTTAACAGAAGCGACAGCAGGAGGGAAAACATAAAAGGCACGTTTATATCTCCAGAGATAAATCAACTACTGTTAGTAAAACTAGTGTGTTGCAGAAATATTCATACCCCTGGAGATTTTTCATATTTTGTCCCCTAGCAAGCAGTAGTATATAATTAAGAATCATATAACTGAAAAAGATGTAAGAGCTGAGATGGTTTTTGTTTCTTTCATGAATACAAGCCTTAAAACATGTGATATGCGTCTGTTTTTTAACTTTTTTGACTAAAGTTGACTTCAGAAGTGTAGTTCATTAGGAATGGAGCCTTTTTGCGTGTAACATAAGTTCAGTGTGTATACAGCTGTACCTTGGTACAGTTGTACCTTCCCTAAAATGAGACTTTATGGAAGAGGAAATGAGATCTGGTCAACATTTGCAAAGATTTGTTGATGGGAGAAAACCTAACATTGTATATCATCTTCAAAGAAACATGGTGATAGCAGCATTATGCTCTGGGTAGGTTTTATTCGAGATTAACCAGAGAAATGCAGGGCATTCCTGGAAGATGACCTGTGGAAGGTCTGCACAAGAATCGAGATTTCAGGTATAAGTTCATCTTTCAGCAGGATAAAAGCCCTAAACATACAGAGGCAGCAGTGTGGGGAGTTGTATAAATAAATGCGTATTTGTTAGTCATAGAATGCTGACTAAGCATAATGGAACAAGAATAATCTCTTTGCAGTACAGTGCAGAATCCACTACTGCATTGATAAGGTGGCAGGTTTTTTTTTTATTTTTTATTCAAATAGCAAGCATTGGTTGTTGATGGTGAAAAAAGAGAAACAGATTCTGTGACAGAAAAAATAATCTGGAAATGTGTTTGAATAAAGTTTGAAGTCAGCACATCTCACACAGACACGTACATATCTCTTGTATCTTCCTCAAGAAAAAGACACACGGCTTGAAACTTACAAATTTTGCAGATATGATGTAGGGTTCACACACTTGTTCAAAAGATGTCACAGATGGACTGTTTTTATGATTTTCACACGATAAAGTGATCTGGATCAATAACTCGGTGCTAAAATGTTGCCTCTTTGCATGTGAGAGCTGCAGGACAGTTTTTACTCCAATCATAAAGAGAAGTTTGAAGTTTAATTTCACTCCTCTCAACAACATAACCATGCTGAAACGGGGTCTATTGTCTGTTGCAGTATTGATGACTGAATTTTAATTTATTCACCCAGGTCATGTGGTTAGATCTACATTTCTAGAAAGAAGGGAAGCAGAAATTTACTGTACATGAAAGTAACAGATTTGGCAGTTGGTCAAAAATAATCGTTAATGGTTATTTATAAAAACTGAATCTTTTTTTTTTTTGAATTGGCATAACTTTTATTCAGCAAAAGAAAATCAAGTCTTGAAGCTCATATAAATAGTGAAAGGTAGAAAATGGATGGTGATTCACTTCTTTTGTTTGTATTGTTTAGCATTGTAACATTCATGAAACTGCTTACATTTTCACAAACGTTTTGATACCTCTTTGTGTTGTACCGATAAAATGTCTGCCTCTTCCCAGAAACGCATCAGAGTATGATGATTGTTCATTGTAACAGAAAAGGATGTTTGAATGATATAGTTAGTTAGTGTGAAGAACTTGGGCAAATATGCAATGAGCAAGCTCTGTTATCTCCTTCAACTGTTTCTCATTTGTCCTAGTGGTTGGTGGTGCAGCATGAGGACCTTTTCTGTACTTTAACAATACTTTAATTTGTATGGTACAGCAAGTCCTCAGTCCACCAGTCTTGAAAATTGGCCTGTATACCACAGTAGCTGACAGTAATGTGATCTTTCAGTACTGGTTGGGAGCGTAAGCAAACAGAATCGGTTTAGATGTATCAGCAGTCCTTTTTCCTGCTGCTGTATCCGGGTCTGAAGAGTTAACCACCAGGTGTTTACTTTGTTAAATAAATTGATGTGTGCATACATGGGTGTGTGTCTAAGTGTGTTATCTTCATACGCAGAGGGGGATCCAACATCATACCATGAATTGGGATCTTACCCGGGAGTCAAGCTGTTGTTGATTTTGGAGTAACATAATCAGCACAGTGCAAGTCTGCTTCAACGGCGTGTTAACTCTTTGTATGCTAAAGGCACAAATCTTCTTATTCATGCTTTTTTTAAAATTATTTACACCAGCTGTATTTCCTAATGACAGTTGTAGTTTGCAAACAGTTACACACACACGTTAGTTATTTGGGTTGGGCCTCTGTCTATAACTGCCTCTTATCTTTATGTAAATATGACAGTAACATGAGCTTGCCTTTTACATCGTATGATATTGTCTCAACTTTTGTTTCGGGGGTCGAGCAATTGATCTTCCACTCTACAATGGGCATTGCTATTATTCAGCCTTCATCAGTTTAGTAGTCTTTGTCATTTGTACATATTTTAGGAGGCTGGCAATCAGCTGTACAACAGATACAGCTGTTCTATTTATAGACAGAATAAAAGGCTATAGTTTTGCTGTTGCATGTCGAGTAATTAATGGGAGTGATGAGTTATCTGGAACTAAATTCTTAGATTTTGCTTTTTTTTTTTTTACAATTATAAATTGCAAAAAAAGACTATCATGAGTTATTAGTGTGCTAACTATTATAATAACTACATTTATAATTTACCTGTTCTATTCAATTAATTATGACTCTAAGGTGCAGCAGTAAACACTGTCACCATCATCCATTCACCTCTAGAAATGTGCTCATCAGAATCATGTGGCAGATTCAGATTTTTATTTCCAAATTCTGAGATTGTATAAAGTAATAGATCAGTTTAGAAAGTGAGTAAAGCTCTAAATCTTTATCAGAGATTTTATTTTCATACTGGCAAATGCAATAGATACACATCACCAAGTCAAAACATGAATGTAAATAATTTACGAATCTGTAGAAAGTGTGGAAAAACTATTTGGCAGACGTAGCTGTGCCTGCATTCATCTGCCTCTCTGTGACAAAGATTTGTACTAAAATATATAACAGGACCTTGCAGGTTTTGTAACATTAGATGGAGAGGAAGAATTATTCTTGCACAACAAAAACGATGACCTGTTATTACATATATCTGTACTATTCATTTATTTTGTTACACAAACCTGAGCAAAAATTTAGAGGAAGCACCTTTTGAAATTAACTTATTGTTTAGCTTCGGATGGAGCTAAACGAAGAGCTGATTTTAGTAGGTTAATTCAGTCAGGCTATCTACTTTGGTAGCCTGCAGTCTGCTGCTTTACAGACATGACTTGTAGTTTATCTGTAATATTAAAACAACTTTATTTGGAGTTGTAGGTGGCGGTGCCTTTAGTTCCAACAGCTTGATTTGGCATGTTTTCTGGTGGTCAAAATTGTAATTACCCAAGTATGTCTGGCTTCTAATCAGAGGTTAATTGTAGAAACCTTATTTTAGTCACTTAAACATGTAAGCTGAGAAGGTTTACAGCTCTGTCCTCAAAATCAAAACTGCGGTTGCTGTTGGTTTAGACATTTAGGTTATGAATAATAAATGTTTTATTCTGTTTGCATACACAGACTGAAGCTGTCTGAGTTGAGTGATCCCTCTTTTTTCATAACTAAAGCAGGCAGTTACTTGAATATATGTTCTTGTTTTTACTACTTTTGTGCATTTAATTATTGTAACATAAATTTCAGTATAACACTACAGAAACACCTGCCCAGGCAAACGCTAACACACACACACACACACACACACACACACACACACACACACACACACACACACACACACACACACACAAAGAGCCTTCTGGGATTGTCCTTTTCTATGCAGATGCAGAGGGAAGCTCTGCATGAAGCATCCCCAGAATCGTGTTTTGCATTTTTGTATCATCTCTCAAAAGAAGATGACGAGAGCTGACAAGTTTGTAGGAGGAAGAGTAGGTATGAGAGGGCAAAGGGAAAAAAGTGTCTCATGAAGGAACCAAAGGAAGGAAGGAAAAGTTGGTGGGTTGAGTAACATGAGAGGGGAAAGGGATTGTTGGGTGCTTGGTGTGGGTGGATGCTATACTGTGGATAATCATAAGCAACTGGATAGATCTCTGTTTTTGGACTTTACTCTGGCCTTTCAGATCTTTCTGCACCCTGTTTCACCTACCTCTTTTCCTCCTTCACGCTGGGCTTCCTATGCTGAGTTTACTGAATTAGTATGTAATAGAATTATACAGATTTGTTCTTAGCAGGGTGTATGTCTTCATTTTCTACTGAATGCCTTTTGCCCCGTCAGTTCTTCTCTTTCACTTTTTTTATTCAATTGTCCTCCTTCCTCCTACTCCTGTTTCAGTTTGCCTGTGGATTCAACACATGCTTTATTCCCACTGGGTTTTTTTTTACCTACAGCACCTTGAATCTGGCAATCCATCTCCATGCAAGTGCTCACACACGCTTACACACGCACGCACACAGCCATGCAAACATTCAAGATTATTTTGTTGGCTATTAAGCATAGCACGTTGCAACTAAAGGGGCATTGCTTCTGGCATTATATTGAAGATATGCCAGACATATTTTGTATATGCATGATTCTTAAGTAGTTTGAAGGGGAAAATGGTTGTTCACATCACATGAAAATGTGACTTTACACCACTTTACACATTGAAGTGTGTAAAGTTTATTAAAAGATATTGGACCTTTTTACTGGGATATTAAAGCAGGACCTTCTTGTTGCAAGTCAGCAGCAATAATATTTGCTCCACTATGTCAAACCGTAGGTTTTCTATCTGAGTTCAATCACCTGATGGAGGAGTTAGTAAGAAAACTCTTAACCACTAATTGCTTTTGTAGTGTCATTCTTATTTTCTAATTTGACACAGACAGTAAAAGAAACTTTCTGTCACCTTCCACTGAACGTCGCCTGCTGTGCCTAGTTATTGTCTTTAACACGTGATCACAAGTATGCCTTGTATGTGACTTGGTGTCTTGTGCTCTCTGTGGTTACTTTTGTTTCAATCTTTACTGCAGAGAATGAAGTGACGAAGCCATGTGAGGCCCCACAAAGTTTGAACGAACTTTTATCTCCTGCCCAGCTCCAAACTACAACAGAATTAGATCAATTTTGGATCTAAATAAGGTGATATTGCACTCTCATAATGGAGGTGCAAGCTTATCACAGCATTTGTATGAAACACAATTGAAAAAAGTTGGATTGTTTTTATTTATCTCAAGTCAGTGACTGACCAGCTGCTGTGCTCCTCTGGGTTTTTTTTAATATCTGAAAATATTTTCTTAGAAAACAGGTTCTAAGACATAATAATTTTTTAATACATTTTGATCACCGTTCTTGGTCAGGCTTTTGAGTCATTTAACCAGCTGTCATGCATGCCTTCAAAAGTATTTAGTCACACTTTCCTTTTCAAAGTTCTGAGTTGTGGTACATTCTTTTAGTAATGCTTCCTTCTACCTGAACTTGTTATTAGTATCCCTAATATTAATCACAAAAATGTTGCATCTTAGTCTAAAGGCTGCATATTTGATGTAAACCTTGGTGGTTTGTGAGTCCATGTGACTTCCTGTTACATTTCACACACTTCTAGAGTTATGCACGACTGTTTTATATTTTAAGCCTCGCAAAACATTTTTCAAGCTTGTTCACTGCTAGCCAAAAATAACATTTACATATCATTCATTCAATTGCTTTAGACCTTTGCATGAAGAAAAAAAACAAAAAACATTTATCAACTATAAAGTTCTAATTTCAGTAGATATCAGCTTGATAAAAAAGATTAAAATTATTTTTTGATGTTTAAAATAAATATTGGACTATAAGCATTTAGTAGAACAAAAAAATTCTTAAACACTGAGGATGTTTTTGAGATTTCGGTTTAAAGTCGTACTATATGAAGGTGCTGTTCCCCATTGGGCTTTACATTCTTGCTCCCACACAAATGTTGTATTTTAGGAGCGACAAAACGCTGGACAAGGTTCTAGAAGTAAAGACCTGGTCCTTGCATTGTTGCCTTCCAGCAATTAGGTTCCAAATTTGAATCCAACTGGATCGCTTTCTGTATGGACATTGTATGTTCTTCCTATGCATGCATGGGTTCTCCGGCTTCCTCTTACAGCTCAAAACATGACTACTGGATTATTTGGTTACTCTAAATTGTTCTCAGGAATAAGTGTTTTGCCCAACCTCTAAGCTGAAAACTGAAATTTAATAGCCCTGCCTGTAACCTAACAGTGTGTTTTTGTTTGAGTAAAGAAACATTGCTAAAAGTAATGCCGTGGAATGATTTGTGAAAACAGCTTTCATGTGGGTACATACCCAAATGTTGCTCAAATTTAAAATGTAACAAAAATGCTAAGCATTTTAAGACAAGGATTATGTTGCTCACTCTGTTTATTTGGTTCTTTTAAAACATGGGGATCTTATTTAATGCACAACATGCTTTCATTTGGTGAAAGATGAAGCTGATCACAATGAATTAATCACCATTCTACTGTAATGCAGTATGTAGCTTTAAGCTAGTTGTCTTGCTCAGACCTTCCTTGGAAAAGTCACTATCTGAAAGTCAATCTATGTTGCTGCATAACTTGTGCCTTTACACCATTATTGAGTAGTTGATATAGATTCTGAATTTCACTCTGACATCTTCTGGGATGTAATGTTAAAGATTTGCAACCACTCTGCAGTCTTTATGCTTCTGTTTACACTTCTGTTTGCAGATTTTTCAAGCTGGTTGTACTGTTCAGCAATTATAGTTGAAGTTACTTGTTCATGTCTAAGAGAATATACTTTAGATGTTGTATTATGTCGTTACAGATTGATATTAGTCTAAAAGGGGGGCCTATATACTATTTTTATTGAACAATGTGAGTTCCCCTCTATTCACAGAGCTTTTCTAGCAGTAATGAGCATAATTTTTCTAAATGAATCCCTCGGGGAATGGGAAGAGACAGATGGATAAAGACAGGCTGCCATCTCGACTGATTAGTATTGGGACTTTAAATCTTCTGGGACAGACTGGGTCCATTTCTTTCTCATTTGCTTGTCTTCTCTTGCTCACTTTCTGTCTGTTTCACAAGTGCTTTCCTTCATTGATCTCTTCATTTTGCGGATTCTTTCACTTGCTGTTCCTCCGTTGTACTTGTTGATATTATTGGGATGCGTCCCTGTGACAGTTGTGACTCCAGCAATGGCTACACTCTGGGGCTTGAGGCATTTCTTTGCTTCTGTTTCTTTGCAAAGCAAAGACAGGAGATCTCTGGTTCTATTAATAAGCTTTGCAGCACCTGAAAAGACACAAAGAAAGAGGTAGCATGGATGGATGAATGACATTATGCTTACATCTTGTGATCAATTCTGAAACGGTGCTTTTTCCAAATGGTAGAAGTTAGCTGTCCAACAATAACAGCTAAAAAAGATCATGCAGAGCTCCTGCCAGTGCTTGACTCTTGCAGGCTGTCTGACATATGTCCTTGTCTCTGACTTGTGACAATAGTGGTTTTTCTGTTGGAGCTCAGGTCCAATAATGACTCATCTATGATCAGCAGCCTATCTCACTCCTGATGTTGTGCTTTCCTTTATCTGCGTTTCACACCCTATCTCCCTCCTTCTGACACCGACGCTCTCCAACCAGCTGATGTCTAAACACTTCCACATCACACAGGTCTGTTTGTGGAAGTTTCTCTACAACATCCTGTTCGTTTGTATTCCCCTTTTCAGCAATATTGTATGTTAATGGTGAGATTTTTGCAGATAAATCTGATATTTATCCTTTTAATATTTGCCTTTTTCAAGTGCAGGATTGGAACAAAACTTTAGATATGAAATGAGTCAGTGTCTGCTTGCTCTGACGGATCCCAGTGGGAAATGAACGGGGTGTACAATGCTGAACTTTTCAGCTTCAGTGTTTTGTCAAGTATTCCTACAACTTGAACTTTTTATTATTTTTTAAGGTGCAACTTCAAACTTTGTTTTAATGGGATTTTGTTACAGATTAGGACAGAGAAGTGCATGATTTAAAAGTAATGAGAAAATGTTGCATGTTTTTATATGACAGAACAAATCTGTCAAGTCTGGCTCCATCAGTCCTGACCTGCTTCTCTGTCTCTAACAAAGGATATTCGTACAGCATGACACTTCCTTCTCTATGTTTCCCCATGGAGGTGGAAAGAGAAGAATGTTATTTTTAAGGTCATATGCAGTGTTGGTACTTCTCCCACAGAGAGGCTAAATAGTTCAATTTCAGTTTCCGAGGAAACTAAATACCTGTAGCACTTTTCAGCTTTTTACGTAGTTAAAATGGAAAACAATACGTCACTTTCTTCTACTTCACAGTTATGTAGTACTCTCTGTTGGTCTATCATATAAAATTCTGTTAACAATTGAAATCAATCAGGAAGTTTGAACAGTTTTACGAGGCACTGTAGAGTGGAGAAATAATTTGTTCCATCACTCATGTGTGTTTTTTTTCTTTATAGCTTCATGATGAATGTTCTCTTTTTTTTTTTTAGTGTCGTATGGTATGTAAGGACGTGCCAGCTGAGACGATGTACGATGTTCTCCATGACATTGAATACAGAAGAAAGTGGGACTCAAATGTCATTGAGACCTTTGATATTGGGAAACTCACAGTGAATGCAGATGTTGGATACTACTCATGTACGTTGCACTGTTCATTTCAAACATTGTTTTTCTTTATGTGGGTGAATTGTTTTGTGTAGTGAGGGGAAGTGGTCACATACTGAAATACATATTATCGTTCAACGGTTTGTTTTACTGGAGATGCATTGTTTGTTTTAAAGGGAAGTGTCCGAAACCTCTCCGGAACCGGGATGTCATCACGCTTCGCTCCTGGCTGCCAATAGGGAAGGATTACATCATCATGAACTACTCTGTTAAGCATGCCGTATGTATGGACAACCATATACAGTGAACTCTTTTATAACCTTTTTATGTTGCACATAAATGCGAATGCAGCATTGTGAAATAAAAGGGACAAAGTAGATGCTTGTTGGCTCAGCTGAAAAAATATTTGCCCACTTTACCAAGGGCATTGTAGTGCATGAATGTCTTTATGTAGAGAGGAGGTGATGCAAACCGTTCATGAGACACTTAGAATTTCACTCATCTTGTAGAGAAGCTTTCCATCCAGCTTGGCATCTGTCCAGAGAGACAAAACTCTCCACCCCATGAAGCTTTTACTGTAGATGTATAATGTGCCAGCACTGTTTCGCTCTCCCTGCAAGATCATTAATCTGATACCCTTGAACACTGTACATTATTACTTTGGCTACCATACATACTTTCTAAGAACCTGAGCCATTTAATATCAAGTGGTAGTAGAGCAAACATAGTGAATAGGTTATGTGAGTAACAAGTTGGACTTCAGCTCAAAACCTTTGCTGATAAATTGGCAGCTATTTCTATGTGAACTGAGCTCCTAATCATCTCCTGTCACCAAGGCTGTTTCAACAAAATGAAAGTGTTGATTAGAAACTAATTGGGTAACACTGATGAGGCAGTGAGCTTTGTAAAATTTGAGCAAACAAATGTGTGAGATTCTCTCAAGGTTCTTCTCAGTCATGTTGCGGTCAAGTGGTTCTGCAAGCTGTTTTACTCTCTTTCTAAATAGTACATGATCTGAACTTGTTCAGCACTTTATTTAGTCTAGATGACTCCATAGAGCTTTGCTCTACATTCAGTCATTAATCAGTTCTCACTTACATTCAGATGGTTGGTCATGGTCACCAACAGGCAAGGCAGGTGAAGTATCTTGGCCAAGATACTTCACCTCTGAGACTCATAACAATTGAGTCTGACGGGCTTTGAACCAGTAAATCCTTGGTTACAAGATGAACTCCTACCACCTTGGCCCCATTCTGGTTTTGTGATTCCCTATTTTGGTGCACTGACCTATTGAGGCATAGTCTTTGCTCAACCTCTGAAGGTGAGCAGAAAATCTTGTTCCTCAGCCTTTGGGGATAGATGAGCTCTGTTTTTTTCTTTTGCCAATTATCCACATATTGCCATGTGGATAATCTCAAGGTTCTTGTGCTTCTTAAAATATTCTTAAATTATTGTCTCTCTGGATGGTAGCCAAACCAGTCCTAGTTAGTAAATCTCAAAATATCGACCACCTAAATTCTTCCCAAAGTGCAGCTTGATGCCATTTGTTCCCCAAATAAGCAACATGGACATACCACTCATGTAAAATAAGAGAAAACATGACTCATAAGACGAGTCCACCTTCTTGTATTGCTTCATGGTTCAACTCTGAGACTCAGATGTCCATTATTTGCTCTTTCAAGATAGCCACAGATTGATCTGTGGCTACTGGCTAAGCCAGTAGATGCTGAGCAGCAGTAAACAGTATTGTGCAGGCTGGCCTTCGATCCACATGAACGTCATCCGTTTACGACAGCTTTTGTTAGCCAATGACCCCTGCAGACTGGGAACACCCACCAGGCCTGTACTTTTCACTGACTCAGTCATCTTAGTTTGACTCTAGTCAAACTCAGTCAGATCTTTTACTCTTGGATTTATTTATTTATTAATAACATATCAACTATAAGAAAAGAATGAGATGAGTTTTATGCACTTTACCTATCATTGGTCATAATGTTGTGCCTGAAATCTAACACTAGATATTAGAGATTTCTCACTGTTCAGCTTTTTATTGGCTGCATGTCAGCCTTTTAGAAACTATAAGATGATTTCTTGAACGCCAGTGGTTACATATAACTATAGCAATTAATTTGTATTATCTTTGTTGTTTTATAGAGCAGGTCACTGAAATTGGTACAAAAATGTATATTTGGTTATTTTGTGATGTGACTCCAACTTAAAATAGAATCTTTGCTATGCTTTCTGTTATGAAACAACATGGGAGCTTAGTAACTTTTTCATGCATGATTAATTTGTAAGTCGGATTTTTGGTGACTTATCAAAGAAAAACTTTTCTTTTGCGAAAGAGTCTGGAATTGGGCTGAAAAGCAGTCAAAGCTAAAAGAAAAACTGTTTATGCAGTTTAAAGCAGCATTGCACAGAAGGAATTGCGCAGTACTTGAAGTTAGTAAGGATATATATTTAGTGCCTTCCAGTTATTGGTCCTGGGGATGGTTTTATCTTTTGAGACGATCAGTAAATGTTTTAAAAATATTTAGTTTGTGGCAGGAACCATTGAGTTAGACCACTTTAAAAGATTAAGAGAGGGTTTTACTGTTTGGCAGTGAGGCATAAAAGAATCTAGAGATGATGTTTGGACAGTAAAAATAATGAAAAGTTTTTAAATGAACTTTGAAAATATTTGGTCTCCTGGTCCTTCACTCCTTTCCTCTCTGCCTCATTCGGAGTTATACTCCCTAAAACAAAGTTTACAGAAGCATAAGTCATTTCATGTGACTGGTAACTCTGGACTTCCGGCTTGCCTTCCGCATTCCTGCCTCAATTAGAGTTTACAGACATAACCGTGTCCGTGAATGAATGTTTGTGTTAAGCTGTGTGATTTGACAAAGTCTCTGTTGCTGTTGAACTTCAGACTTACAGTACGGAAAACTGTTAACTTATTAATCTCAATGAATATGACATTGACTTTAAAATAAACCAGTGATGTAGACAGGCATGTCTAAAACATAGTGAAATACAGAAAAATTAGCAAATGGAACTAGAAAATAATATTGAATTAATTAAATCTTCGGTTAAATTTTCAATGGAAAAGTGAATTACTTTTATTAGATAAAAATATATCTTCCTGTCTTTGTTTCCATTCAGCTTTAACATCACATGAATTCTGTGACAACCCCTCTGGAGTTCAGTCCTTTATGCTACTCCTTTTGCATTCTTGTTTTAATATTACCTAATGCAGATCTTTATTGTAATTTAACTTGAGAAAGAATTTAATGACATTTTTTGTCTTCTATATTCTACCAAATTAGACCTGTCTCTTTTTTTCAAAATGTTTTTTGAATTCTGCAATAAAGAAAATCAAAGAAAGGAACAAACTTAATGTTTGGCGCCAACATTTTGGAAGAAATCTGAGGATTTTTTTTTTTCTGTTAAGCCAGTATGTGATGTGTTAATTGTCAGTTCTGCTACTGGTGACGTAAACTCTTCAATGTAGTTTCAAAACCTTGATCTGAATCTTATAAAAATGAGGGAATGGATGGATTATGTCATTATGTTCTCTTTTAATCTGCAAAGAGAAATGGGGAGATGGGCTGTGAGTGTTCACTTTGGAAATGTTTGCATGTTTCATTTTGACCAAAGCATGAATTGAACATTGGATTTGGACTGAAATGTTCAGTGTGTTTTATAAACAGCTTGCATGTCAGGGCAAATGAGGACAAAATCAGACGTGCAGCAGTCACACAGCAGAATTGTCCCAGAAAATAACTGACACTACTTGATATCTGCTCAAGGTCATTTTTAGTTGTCTTCAGACTGAAGGACTGATTAAAACTCACAACCAGAGATTTTCTGTCATTGCTGTGCAATGGTTGATTGCACAGCATGAACCTGAGACTTTAAGGTAAAAAAAACAAAAACAAAACAAAACTCTGCTTTCAAATAACTAATCATGCTAATATAAGATATAGTGTCTGCGTCTTCCAGATGTCAGAGAGATCTCGTTCAACTTAAGTACCCATTAGCTCAGAACGTGATGCTGTTTGGTTTCTGAGAGTCCTGGAGATGATTCACGAACTAAGCTGCTAAGGTGTGCTCAGCAGAAATTCCTATGCTGTAACCTGTTAGTAGAGAAGAGGAGATGCCAAAATAAGCATCAGATTTCTGAAAAAAAGTATAAAGCAGTGATGTGAAGCTCCCCTCTGCTAAGAGTTTCCATCTCCTTGCTGCTCTGGGTGATTCTTTAGTGCCCTGCAGTGAGCCTTTTCCAGTCAGTGCTGGCTAACCAGCTCTGTATGTCATGATCGTGAGTAATTATCTCAGCTATGTAGCCAAAGACGTTAGCAGAAATAATGCAGTATGCTGCAGTGTCTATGGCTTTTAGTGCTTTGTATTGTGCATTGGATTTCAAATGAATGTGAAACTATGCCATTTTAAAAAACACATTTCAATATGCTTGCTGCAAACATGACAGATTATTTTATAGAATGTCTAGGAAGGCTTTGAATAAATGTATTTTTAAACAGATATTGTACTCTCATTGAATAAAAAATGTAGACTCCATTCTCATAGATAATAAAATGCAGGTCATCTAATCCAGCTTTGTTGTGCCCTTAACATAAACATAAATTTATTGTTGTCTTCACAGAAATACCCTCCTAAAAAGGACATGGTGCGGGCTGTTTCCCTTCAGACGGGCTACATGATTCAGAGCCAGGGGCCAACCAACTGTACCCTCACCTATATGGCCCAGGTAGATCCACGAGGTAAATAACACACACGCATACTGCAGCAAAGCACAGCCTCAGTCAAAAGTGCATAGATGCTGCACATAATGATGGAAAAAAGAGATGCTCCCTCTTCCAGGTGCTAATGTAGGCTGCATAAATTATTTATTCATTTACCTTTATGTTAGAACCGGTCGTCCTGGTAACCATATTAAGAAGATTTGCGGCTTGATCCGTCTCTTTCCATATTCTTTTTCCACATTCACATTTTCTGTTTATATTGTTAGTCGTGTTTTATTTTTCTTACTTCCATGCAGGTGCTTACTGCTTAGATCTCTTCCCGATGTGTTTGGGTGGACAGAACAAGAATCAAGTTACTAAGATTCTCTTTCATGTGTTTGATGTGAAATGCAATGAAAGAAAATCTAACATTCTTCTTCAGTCCACCTGCCTCATCCCTCATCAACCACTTGTCTTACTCTGACTTACCCAGCTCCTTCTTTCTTTTTACAGGCTCATTACCCAAGTGGGTTGTCAACAAATCTTCTCACTTCCTTGCTCCCCGCGTAAGTCGTGCACATATTAACACGGATCCTGTGAGTGTCTTGTGCATTTGTCCAAATGGTAGTCTTTCGTCTTGACAGTACGTCACAGCACATAGGCTGTCACGGTGGGAATTAAATGCCTGCTAAAAAGAACATTCTGTGCAGCTCATTTCTGAAATGTGAGTTTGCTTAGGTTGTTACTGAAAAGGGTGTTTAAATTTGTGTCGAAAGTAAAGAAAGAATGGGACTGACTGCTGCCATGATCAGTGAAGAGCAGCTTAAATAGATTTGCAAAGTAGAAACATAAAGATGAATCGAATTGATTTACACATTCATTTCAGCTTCTAACCATAGTATCCTGTGTGAGTTTTCTTTCATTGGAAACAGTCGGAAATGTGCGAAGGTACTTTAGTAGTACGTTTTAATTATACAAGATGCTTTATATAAATATTTGCAGTTTTGGAGCTCAAAACATCTCTCTGGTTTATCTGCTCATTCTTCGTCACTGCACAATTTTGTAGATTTTCAACAGAATCTTTACATACTGTACTGCTTTATCTTTCAGTTTGCACTGAGTCAGTTACTATGAATCGTTATTAGATAACATGCAATTTGCAAACTTATTCTGAATAAATTTACATGGAAGACCAAGTGCCAGGAGTGCCTCAACTAAAAGATTGCATTGATGCATTTCTCAACAAAAGCTTTTAAAATGGAGAGATATTTATTACAAAAATTCAACAAGCTATAGAAACATCTGACAAATATTTAGCAAATTTCTGCCTAACACAAAATGGCTAACCACGAGTGCATGTTTCACATTATCACTTCTGCTTCCAATGAACATTACTTGAATTAAATCTGCACAGCTGCTTCTGTCCTCAACACAAATATCTGATGTCGATCCAGCACACCCTGTTTTTGCATAGAACTGTTTCCTTTTTGTTTCTGTCCTAGGCAATGAAAAAGATCAGCAAAGCCTGTCTGAAGTATGCAGAGTGGAAGCAGAGGCACGGGCCCAACTTCAAGCCCTGGCTGTACCCTGAACAGACCACGTTAGCTACAATCCCACTCTCGGAGCTGAGCATTCAGCGCGCGGAGAGCCTGGAGAATATCGACGAGAGCTCTTTGGCCGAGACTAATGAGAGAGAAGACAGCGACTAAACCAAACATGTTCATACAAACAGCAATGCAGGGATACATAAATGCTTAATAAACGTCCCATCATTACATGTATGTATATGTGATTCTGTCTGTACGTTGGATATTGGTCATGAAATGCATATGCAAACATATCAATGAGGACAAGTACGTGGGTACACGGACAAACTTTACCAACTCAGTCACATTTACATACACGTTGTATGGACACAGACACATCATGTAAACGAGGAGCACAAACAATACTATTAGAAGTAAATAAACTAACATTTGATGCGTTCAAAGTAGCAGTAAAGTTTATTTTTTTCTTTTTAAAGGGATGTCATTTTCTAATGCAGAGTTTCATACCAAATATATACATAGATTCTTGCTGTAGCACTTAGGTTTTCAAAACTTTTACGCATCTTGTCACCTTGTAACCACAAACATATTTGTATTTTATTGACTCTTTATGAGATTGACCAACACACAGTAGATCTAACAATAAAGTGGAATGGATTTTTTTTTTTTTTTTTTTAATTTTGGATACCCTATCCATTTGGTGATTTTTGAAGGAATTCTGTTGGAGTGGATATTTGGGATGTCAGAGAAAAGATGGGCCGACTGCAAGTCAAGCTTTCAGATTATAGATATATTTTTAAACTAAGGTGTAAAACAATGAATAATTTCCCATTCAAGTTGTAATTTTGCACCCTTTCGTATTTTCTTTGCACACAAATCCAAAGAAAATACGCCGAAGTTTGTGGTTGTAATGAGACAAAATTAAAAAGTTTACTTGGCATAAATAACTTTGCAAAGAAATATGTCTTTAATAAACCATTTCCACACAAATTTTAACATGAATATTGATTCTACATATGACTTATCAAGATCCAATATTTTCACAATGAGTTACATGATCTCTGACCTCCAGAGATATACATCCAAACATGCTGCACCAATGCACTCAGACCTATAGTCTCGGATCTTTCAGACTCTCGGTTCGCAGTGTGCGTCTCCATGACATTTTCTAAGCACATAATTATGCAGGTGTGCAGAAGGCAGCTGGAACCCACAACCCAACATTCACCCCCTTTTATTTTGGTCACACACACAAATTCAGATTTACATTCATGCAATGACAGCTTCTTAATATGGGAGATGTCTGAATGTATGTAGACTTTAAATAAACACAAATTGCTACAAAGGTTTCCATCATTTCACTGGTTTCTGAGTTTATTTTCCTGTTTTCATGTATGCCTGGGTTTTGCCGTGGTTGGTCTCGCTCGTTCATGCAGGTTTTTTTGAAAGTGCAGTGCCATGATCAGAACAGACAAACACAATTACATGCAGCTGCGACCGGCGAACTGTTTGTACTCACAATGGGAGACGATGTGCACGTGTGTTCGTTTGATTGCATGCAGCTACAGATTCACTGCATGTGTGTGCAGTGGCCTAGATCAGTGTTAGGAATCCCCCCCAATCTGTTGGCATAGCAACGCCAAGATCGACTTAGCACCAAAGAGCAACACACAATGATGAGATCTTGTGTGATCTGTACTTGGGATGTTCCTTATTGCAGCATGCCTTGCTTCTGTTGATGACACCAGGCATGCAGCCACACTGAACAGAAACCGTTCCGATCTGTTTTTCTATTAAAATAGCTCAGGAAGTGAGAGGAACGCAGCAGTTGCCTGTTTATGTGGTGGTTTGGCCATGATTTTTTGCATCTCTTCCTCTCTGTTTGCTTCCACATTTTTACACCAGTGTCCTCTGCATATGCACCACCTTATAAAGTATGAATGATGAAGGGAAGTGTATGCAAGAAATTCAAAAAGACCTCAAGCTCAACACTGCTGCTATTATTGCTCAATGGCAGAGGTCTCCCCGCTCTGCCGTGGTAACGATGTGTGTGTGTGTGTGTGTGTGTCAGACGGAGGAAAGAATGGTTTGCAACTGCACAGTTTTGCTCTGTCGTGTCTCAGTGGTATCCCCGTATTGTCTTCCACCCGCCTCCGCAGCGGGAGGAGACATAGAAACAGCATGTTGGCCAGGAAACCCTCTGTGGATCTGTATGTGTCACACTACCACCCCCACAGCTACCCGGCCCACCAGGGATGATAGCCTAGTGATGACTCATCGCCACCCCACCTCCTCCTTGTGCCTTCTCCCACTCCCTCTCCTGACATCTCTTGTGTTCACCCCTCACTCTGCTCCTCATCTTTTCTTTCTTTCTCCATCCTCTTCATCCCTCTCTCACTCCACTCTCACTCTGCTCTTTTTCTCCATATTCCTAATCTCAACCATTTGTTCTCCCTCATTCACCTTGTTCTATCTTAGCTCCTTTAAGACTCTATGTGCTCTTGTGTTGCATCTTGTGCTTGTCTAGTGTTTTCATCCTTTTTTTTATTATTCACCGTCAGTCTTCTGCATTACTCTCCCAGTTCTGCAGCTCACTTTTTGCCACCTGTTTTCTGCCCCACCCCCCTCTACCCATAGCCACAAGCTTCTGCTCCAGCTCCACCTTTGTCCTTCTCCCTGTAGGTCTGAGATGAAATGACTAACGCGCTGCCAAGTCACAGACTTGTCGCAGAGTAGATGTGTAGTTCATTCAGTCTGGAGGGGGAATAAATCTTGTGACTGACAGAGTCCCTGATTGTGACGTGGGGAGGGGAGCAAATAACAGAATCACAATATGGGTGAAGTGTGAGCGACAAGACTTTGAACAATTTTTTTCACAGTGATGGAAGTGATTACGTCAGACTTACTGCAAAGGTTTCTATTATCTTGCTAACTGTCCTCCCATTTAATGAAGTAAAAGGAAGCCTCAATAATTTAATGATCATTCTGGTACAAACCACCCCTGTGGTTCTTGAGTCAGTATAGATGGTAAGTGGTTGCCCTCTTCTGGTGTCACTGCGACTCTACAACATGTGACAAATTGGCTATAGTCATGTGATGTCTTTATTATTGTCCTTGGCAAAAAAAAATATTAATGTCTTCATGTTTAATACTAAGTAGCAAAACAAAACAAGTGGAAGGAAGATTTTAGATGATTTTGAAATGTTTTTATGAAGAAAAATCAGAAAACATGTGCATGCATTTGTATTTTCTCATCTAATCTCATCTAAAAACTGTATTCCATGACTCTGTGTTGATCATAAAAACATAAAATACATTGAAGATTTTGGAAGTGATATGGGAAATTGTAAAAAGTTTTCTAAACGTTCAAATATGAATACTTGCAAAGGGCCATAGGTTTCAGCTCAGGTAGAGTGCGCATGTACATCCTGTTAGCAATGCTGACCTGAAATAGACTGGATTAAAACTTAAATTCAAAGTAAATTCCCTCTGTTAAAACATTTCCCCCATATCTGGCACATTTCTTGAATATAAATCCAAAAGGACCTTCTGGGGCACCTCATGGGGTTAAAGCAGAGCGAACATCCTCAGGTTGCAGTCCTCAACACAACCATTCTGGATTCAGTTCCTGACCCTGAGACCGTTGCTGCGTGCCTCATCAAGACCCATTGCCTGAAATTAATAATACAATTCCACCATTTAAACATTTCATGTCAGGCAGGAGGGGGAGTGGGTAAAAGTTGAGCAAACTGTAGCTTGTGAATGGTACCAAAAATATTTTATCCCTGTTATCTTGTTATATAGGTTAAAAGGCAATTCTACTGAATACTGCAAACTTGTATCCTTCTCATTGACTTGTAGCGAATAGAAATAACTTTGGTGGAAACTTAAAACTGGTTAAATTGTGTGACTGTAGAAACACTATTTTTTGATATGTTGTTTTAGTATTATGTAAAACAATCTATTTATATGTAAACAGTACTTTTAGACCAAATTTTTTGGGTTGAATTTATTATATAAATGAGTGAATTCCCACTGGATTGCAATTGTTTATATGTGCAAAATGATAGTCTCGCTATAAATAGTTGTGTTTGGGACTTTCCAGTTAGCACTGTTACCTGAACATGTACTTCTAGTAATAGATGACAGCATAACAGCACACTGGGCCGTCCAAACGCTTCCCCTGAGTCACATGATGGACTTACGGAAGTTTTGTATTTTTTCCTGCATAACTTACTGGTTATGATCGCTGGTTAGCTAGAAATGTACTGGAGAAGCCTAAAAAGTAAAGTTCCAGACCTTCCAAATTAAACGCGATGCTCTTATTCTTAAAGGTCAGCCCGGAAGCGGAATGCTTCCGTGTTTGGAGCTTGCCGTCAGAAGGCAGCGAGTTGTCGCCAGAGCTGCTGCTCCGCCGTGAGAAAAATGTTAGGAGCTGTTTGGGACTGCAGTCGTGGCCGCTGAGTCCATTTCGGGGACAAAAGAACTGAATAAATTCGCCGAGTGGGACACCTGTTAATGCTTAAAAAGGTGAGCTGATAAAACAATTTCACACGTCTATTTTTTTCTTTGTTTTAATCACATAAAAAGTTTAAAGAGAAAAAAATAAAAATAAAAACCGTTCCAGAGTCCAGTTAACAGCGCAGTAGTTTCCTGTTACTCCGTGCTACTGACCGGTGTTTTGAACTGTTATATGTGAACCTTAGACTGGGCGAGCTTGGCAGAAAAGTCACAGATCATTTTATCCGCCGAGTACAGTTCTGCTTTTTGATGTCTCCTTATGAACGAAGAAGAGGAAACAATAATCAGCGTTTATTGACTTCATGGTGACTTGTTGCTGCTGAATGCAACAAGTTTCTCTCTATTATGTCTCTGCCTGTGTGACTGGACTGTTTATCCCCAGAGGAATTCATTATCCCTAATCTGATTGCATGGACGTTGTGGCTGTTGGACGTTCTGGTGGATTACGCATAATGATTCATGAGTTTTGTGTCAGCAGATGGATTGTTATTTCCAAGCTTTCATCTGCAGCTCTGAATCAAGAGTACAGCCCCATCACCCCTAACCACAGTGCATGCTTCTGGAGATCTCTCTATTAGCCCATTTCTGCTTTTTGTTGTTAAGCTGGGTCAGCATGCACGACATGTAACCCCTGTTCATATTTGACAATCAGTTTATGATTGTCAGATTGGTGGAAACTGCCTCTTTACATCCTGTTTCTTTCAGTTATACGAACTACTTTTTGTAGTTCAAGAGGATCAATGTAGCTTAAGACATTTTTGCAAAAATATTTCAAAAGCAAATCTGTCATGCATTCACCTTGTATAAAAACATTTATATCTTCAATGTTTTTTTTTTTTTTTTTTTTTTGCATTAACCACAAATTCCGTGGATTTTGTGTGACATACCAAAACGTAGAGCGTAATTGTGAAACTGAAGAAAATCATGAATGGTTTTCAAAACTTTTTTTATTTGCAAATAAAAATCTGAAAAATGTGATGTGCATTCATATTCGGGTCTCTTACTCTGGCACCTCAACATAAACTCGACTGCAACCAATTGCCTTTAGATGTCAAATTATGCGTGCAGTTTAACTTTTGTATAAATGTAGCTGTTCTGTAAAAATCTCAGATATTCGTTTGAAGACCAAAGATTACACCACACAAGTCAGATCTATCAGCTAATGATGGAAGAACTATGTCAAGACATGTCTGTCAATCTCAGTTGGCACGACAGGCAACTGGCAACTAGACCCATAATGACTCTGGAGGAGCTGCATTGATCTACAGTTCAAGTTGGAAAATTTGTCAACAGAAAGTTGACAAAATTCTGAGCACACTATCCCCGCTGATGTGTGTTTTCTCAGTGCACTGTCAAGAGCCTGTTAAACACCTATTTATTTATGTTATACTTTGTGACTGTAGAAAGACCTAAACATGTAGAACAGCAAGTCTTCCAGACCAGAGTCGAAAACCACCGTTGTAGGTCAAAGCATACTTGATAGAAGGCCCAGTCAAAGTCCAGACCTAAATTTAATTAGCAATCTAGGCCAAAACTATGAAGTTGCAGTGTACTATCATCAAATTACCTGGAACTATCTTGTTAAAAAAAAAAAAAAAAGCACAGCAATTTCAGAGTAGATGTGCAAAGCTGGTAGGAACCCAAAGAGCAGCTGTAATCACAGAAAAGGGTTGATTCTATAAAGTATTGCGTTACCAAGGCTTAATACAAATGTAGCCCCCAATTTTAAAGGTTTTCACTCAATAAACAATCTTTATAAATCTGTGCATCTCTTTTCCTTGTCTTTTATCCTGCTTTTTCACCACATGAGCCACTTTTGTGTGTCACACAAAACTCTAAAATAGAAAAGCTGCAACAGGACAACATGTAAAAAAGAGTAAAGATGTAGCTGACATGCAGGAAGTGAAGAAAGTCTTTTCTCACTCCTTATTAATAACGCTACTTTCTGTGTAGCACATTTAATATGATTCTGCTGCTTAAAAAAACAGAACCAGGCATAGTGAGTTTTTAAGTGTATTGCACCCGAGATAAAAAATAAACATGAACTAGTGGATTGTTTTATGACAGACTTGTAATGTTAACTGCCTAACAGAATTATCACCCACTGCCTTTTTTTTTATTTGCTGTAACTGAAAACTGTTGACAAGGAAGGCTATGACTAACACCTGACAGCCCCATCAAGCAGTGCTGCAGGTCATGGTGTGTGAGGACATGAATTCTTTGAATGGCTTCCTCCTCCATTATTTGTTGAGTTGAGCTCAAGACTTGACTTCTTGTTGCTCTTTAAAATATGTTCTTATCTTTTTTTTTTTACTATTTCCTTCTGCATCCCTCTGTCTCAAGCATCCACATGATTACTTCCTTCTGAATTATGCATAATGAGGGGAGGGGTGAAACGTTGTTCAGGCAGCCTGCTGTGCAGATTAATAACAGAATGATATGAGTTAAAATGAACCCATTTGTGCACAGTGTCTCCTGAGTAGAGTGTTCTCACGAGTAAGCCCGGTGTTATCCAGGAAATGAAGTCTAGTTGTTTAGTGTCTATCTCTTGCAAAACGAGGAAATTAGTTTTTGAATAGCGACAAAAGTTGTTTTGCAAGCACTAATTTATTTTAGAAACTGATCATTCCAGAGAAATAGAGCACCCTATCCAATTCAGCTATTTGAAAACACCTGTTAAATGTAGATTGTTCTACGTAAATTGAACGTACCCGCTCATCATACGAAACCAAACAAAGTCAGACTCAGAATGGATTTATTCTTGTGAACAGCTGACAGGTCTGTGGCGCTGGACTGTAGGGTTGCGTTAGAAACATCTTCTGGCGTCCTGAAAAGAGAAGGACAAGTGCATTTGTTCGCGCACAAGGTTGTTCACTAGAGGATATTGTTCAGATGCGTCGCTGTACTGGCAGGACTGAGTCACTATTCACTCCTAATTGAAAGTGGGCTGAAAGCAGCAGTGTCTCTGTTGATGGGTACATGAGTCACGTCCTTTGTGTGTGTCTGTATTCTGTAGCAGTTCGTCTTGTGGACAGCATCTTAGTAGAAATGTGAAGTAAAATGGCAAGCTGATTACTGGAACTTAGGGTGATGAAGGAGCTGAACTATGCAAAGAATTTCTTGCCAAGACTCTGTAAACATGACGTAACAAGAGAATCACTTACCAAAATACACTACCAACCACATAGAGAATACCCAGAACTGCCCAACCGGTTATTTACAGCAGCACCAGAATGGCTCTCAGTCAGGAATTTGCAGTTGCTCTATAAAGTCACCTGCAATGAACAGAACTTCCAACGTGTTCATGGAGGAATGACTACTGAGAGATGCAGAGCAGAGGTCAAAAAATACCAGAATGCACAAGTGAAATGTGGGCTTTGTGAATGTTTCATAAAGCCCACATGGTTGATAATAAAAAGTTTTTTTTATAAAAGGCAAAATATAGTATATGGAAGCCACATGTGAGATGGTTAAAGGCGTTTGTTGCTAGAAACTTTTTTTCTTTTCCATGTTGCTTTCCAAACAGGTGATTTTCTTGTAGGCAAGGAAGAAGAGAGGTAGGATGGGGTGATCAAAACTCCAGTCAACCTGGTACTTTCTCTGGTATCAATGGAAAGATTTTAAACTGTAGGAAAAGAAGATTTAAGCAGTTTTGAAATTGCGACTTAATAGAAATCTTGGTGTACTTCAGTAGCAAAAAGCAGTTGATACATATTAATCCTCTCCTTGTTCCATGAACTCTGTCCTGCAGTCCTTCTTAACTTCATCACTCTCATTGCCAATCTGTCTTTTGAGTTTCCGCTCCAACTTCCTCCTTCAAAGACGTGAAACTTTTGACTGCTAAGTTCAAATTATTTTTCAACCATTGTTTTTTTTAATTTTTGATCAAATTTTAGCTGATTTAATCTTATTATGCTTTTGTCAACAAAATTTACGGTGAATCATATCACCTAAGGCACATTTTAGAGGAATGCATTTTTCTATTTGTATTTCAACTATGTACAGGAAATCTTTTATGACTGCAGCTCAGCATTGATGGGAACAGAATGACTGCCAAGCTTTAGACTATCAGGTGACACAAGAGAAAAGGAAGAATGAGGAAAATGTGGCTTTAGTTAAACAAATAGTGTTGCAGTTGCATGTTTTCCTAATACTGTGCAATCACAATTTGCACAAACAGTTTTTGTGCAAAAAAGTTCAGTCAGTATGTTGCTCGCATATTAAACCCACAATGCGTGTTGAAGACTTCTATTAGAAGGCATCGATCTTTTATCTTAAGCCACTTTTTAATTTCCTGTTTATGTCATCTCTACTGTTGCACAATTATAGAAGTTGCTTAGTTTGTTAAGGTTATGATCTGGGAGTCATTTCCACATTTAAGGCAGTTAAACATTTAGTTAAAGATCCACCTGTTTACATTTTTTTCTGTTTTGCACTATTCATCTGATTATTTGAAAAATAATAAAAATGCTGCACATGTTTCATCATCAAAGAAACATTATTTCTTTGATTTAAGGTTAGATGCAGCAGAATTAGATTTTCTCAGAACTTAATTTTAGAAGAGGATTTTTTGCATCCGTTTTCAAAACAGCTTCTTATAGATTTAGCTGTAAAAGTAGCAATTATGCATAAAGCTAACACTGCACACTGAGAGGTAATTATTTAAGCAAGCTGTGTTGAGCTATTACACTTTAATGATCCTCACCCGCCAGACCTTTTTCTGTAGTTGTCTCTCGGGAAATTGGGTTTTGATGCTCACACTTGAATCATCTACGAAAGACAAATGGTAGTTAGATGGGCTGATAAGGTGTTTCATTCTCTTGATTTTTTTTTTTTTTATCAGAAACCCGTAAAAAGATTTCACAGGTTTCTGAGTATTCTCCAAGCTGAAATGATAGAAGGCTGATCAAAAAGAAATCTAGACTGAAATACAAATGAACACAATTATTGTGATGAGAGGCACAAAGGTCTTTTACTACACAAAGCAAGAGATCTATTTAATCTGTGCTTCTTGTCTCTGTTTCCCTGTGCTGTAACTTGTTAAGATACAGAAGGAGAAGTAACAGCAGTTCAACAGTTCAATGTATTTATTTTAGGAATCAGTTCATCACGTGAAGGAATTTGGAGCTAAAGTGAATTTTTACTTTGCACTAGCTAATATTCACCTGATTTTGAATGAATTTGTGATGTTAGATTACCAAAGAGTTTTGCAAATGAAAATCTTTTTCAACTAAAAGTGAATCAAATGCAAACACGATCAGATGAAGCTGTCTGACTGCATAAAACCTTTGTTTTACCTTTGCTTTGCAAAGTTTTCATGCATCTGCAACAAAGTTTGCTGGCGTCTCGTTACAACAGCAAATTTTTCTTGCATTTTATTTGGATTTTATTTGCTACTGTAAAAATGACGCATTGTTTTAAAATGTAAAATACTTTTAATTAAGTGTTTTTTTATTTAACTCCATTTACCCCTGCCTAAAAACAATCCTCGGTAGAGAACTACAATCAGAAGTTACCTAATTAACCTGTGAATAACTTAATCTCAGTACAAACACAGCTACATTGTGGAGGCCTTTGAGGTCTGTTTGTGAACAAACATGAACACCAAGGAACACAGCAGACTGATCATGGAGAAGGTTGTTGTAAAAGGTGCAACTGTGAGTTGGGAAGATGGGATATGTTATAAGACATATCCCATCTTCTCTTAGAGCAGCACCTTTCAATTTATCACGTGAACATAGAAGAAGCTTGTGAAAAGCTACGGCAAAGGCCATTACATACTACCCCTTTTTAGATTTAAAAATAAAATTGAGAACCACATTATTCACTACTTTGTGTTGCTCTGTCACATAGTCCCCCCGAAACACTGATGCTTAACGTTTTAATGTGACAAAATGTGGAAAATGTCAAAGGTCATGAATACTATTGCCAGTTAATGTAAGTTTTAGCTTTCGAATGTGAAGTAATGTTCTGATGTTTCTGTAATTGACTCAATTTTGAGTGACGTAGGACTTATTTATTATTTACTATGATTTTATTGTCTTATGTTTGTTTCTAGAAATATGTGACTGATTGTCTGAAGATGAAAATGCTCCTTGTATGAACATAAAGCATAATAAATATAATAAGACACATTATTTTTTTGCATAGGTTTTATAAAGAGCAAGTTCAGTATTAGTCAAAGGTTTTGGATTAACCCAGAAATCTTTCAATCTTAGCATCCGTAGTGGCCAACAGATCTTTCATTAGTACCACTGCTCTATATAGTATAAACTAAGAGACGTAAATACACGTGGAACCATTGAAAGCAGTGAATGAATCTGCTTTTCACAGTCTTATGAAAATATGTAGGGTTAATAATAATAAAGACAAGATTCCAGTGGTGTGTAAAAATGAAACAAGGTCAAGGGTTATTGTGGTAAAACCACACTGACACTCTGAAACCTACGTTAAATGGCGCATAGCAAGGAGGCAGAAAAAGGGTAAAAAGTTTAAGAAAGGGAAAGTTTTTGTTATGACGATCAGGTTTATTCACTCGGTGTAGTCTTCTTTCCTTAGTGGAATGTAAAAAACACCAATGCAAAAAGTATCTGAACTGGTACATTAATAAGGTAACTGAAATGGAGAAACAGAAGACAGCGCATCACAGTTGTCTTTCTTTCTGAGAATTTTAAAAAGGATATGAGACATGAACCACAATTTAATAGGAATCCTCTCTCTCACACATAGTATGATTAGGTTAGCGCTTGTTTTAGAGCGTGAGCCTGGTCGAACAGCGGACCCCCACCATGACTCCTTCCTCCTTGTCAGTCTCGTCCTCCATCCCAGGCAACAGAACGACCCATTGTGAAGGCAGTACAGAGAGTCTGTTTATTGCCAGGTCTGTGTTGGAGGGAGAGGGAGCGTACAGAGGTGGGGAAGAGTTGAAAAATGCAAAAAACACACAAAAAAAGGGGGACGTTTTAAAATACTGAATAAAAGATTAAGAAATTAAAGTCAGTTTGGTTTGGTTGAAGGTTCTACAGCTACTTTAACATACCGAACATATTTAAGCAATCTATAGCTTAGTTCCTTGCATCTAGCCATGGCAAAGATGACATTCTGAGGTTCAAACCAGGCATCACAGTGGTGAAGAAAGGGTATTTCAATGACATGCAACAGTTTATTTCTGCCTGACATACAGTATTGACAATAAAATGGGCAGGAAGTGCATCTTGCAATGCATTTGTGTGTCACTGCAACACTTATGGCTCTAAGGCTCTTGAAACGAAATCAAAACTGAAAAACTACTACTAACTCCAGTCAGTTTTATATTTGCAGCAGGCTGTGATGAAACATTCATAGCTTGAGAAGTTTGTCAGAAATGCCAAGTTTTGCCAAACTCAAACTCCAATATGTAGGACATCCTGAGTAAAACATGACAATGTTTCTCACACCTGTCTGCTTTTGAAGTTAAATCAAATGCCTAGTTTCAAAACTTTTGTCCACTTAATCAGATTTGAATCTTTCAACTTGTTACCAACCTACCAGTGGACTGGATGGTGGCTGGTAATTTTGCTCCTCTAATTTCTTTTAACTTTTCGTATAAAAAAAAAAAAAAGGAAGCTTTATGCGATTCCTGTCAAAGATTTCTAAGTTCCTGATTGCCTTGTGGCTGTTTTGTACTTTGTTTAACAACTGAAGATTTAAAAATTTTATAGTCGTGTTATATGCTTCAGTAAATCACATTGACTAGGAAGTTGCTTAGTTATTTTTATTTGACCAGCGTTCCAAATCTGTCATATTTTATCGCGGTTGGTTGACCTAAATAGGGATTATGATAATCAGTGGCTGGGCAGAAGATGCAATAGTAAATCTTCATTAAATAATTTACAATTAAATTAAAAGCTGTGTAAGATTTGAGCTTTTTAATGGTCTGTAGATATAAATTGAGAGTGGGAAGAGATGAACTTGATTGCACATCAACATGTGTATGACGTAATTGACCTACAGTGACAGTGGGCACATTTAGAATCAAAATAATGCAGTAAGTCTGCAGCAAGTAAATATTTCAGCGTTTGAATGAGAGCTAAGAATGTCAGTGGCAGCCTGAATCAAAAGCCAACCAAATCTTTCAGGCAATAAAGGCAGCCAAGCTTAATTTTATAGACTCTCTAATCACAAACTGAAAACTTTACATGCTCTCGTATTAAATCTTGTCCATTCTTGAAGGAGATTAAATCTATTGTGTTATTTTCTTTAATTTTCGAAAGACTTGAGATACATGCTTCTTCTTGCCTTGACTTTTTGCTTTGTATCTAAAGAAGAAAAAACATTGGCTGGCTGCAAACATTCAGACTTTTAGTAAGAAGAGCACAGGCTCAGGCATTTGTTGTTTAGTTTTTCTCACCTACAAGAAAAGTTCCAAGCGCTTCTCAGTGTGGTTCACAGTCAACACCCACACAATAAGAACAACACTGTAGACTAATTAAGAACTTTAACACAGTGTCACTGGTCCTCAACCTTATCTGCTGCGGCCCGGGCGGGAGGGAGGAACCGTCATATAGGTCTCTTTTTTTCTCTCTCCGAATTTAGATCCATCTATCTATCAATCACTATTGCTTCTACAGTCATCCGTATTTGATTGTTCTGAATTCACGTATGTTGTGTTGGGCGTTTTTACTGGATTTTCTTCTGTTATCGGGATGTTCGTGAGTGGACTCGGTCCCGCCGTGTTGAGTGGACTCGGTCCCGCCGTGTTGAGTGGACTCGGTCCCGCCGTGTTGAGTGGACTCGGTCCCGCCGTGTTGAGTGGACTCGGTCCTGCCATGTTGGCTGGACTCGGTCCTGCCGTGTTGAGTGGACTCGGTCCTGCCGTGTTGGCTGGACACACGAACCGATCGAACCTGTTGGACTTTTATCGGCTCTGAGGTCACAGAGGTTTGGAAAATCAACCAACAATCTTTAAATCGACCTAAAACTCACAAGCTGCCCTAACGGTCTCTTACTTTGGTCGCTATAGTAACGTTTTACGTATCCCTTCAAAATAAAATACAGATGCGCCACAAAAACCGAACATTTACTCTCATGAAAATTTTAACTCACGATAACGACTAAATGGAGCCTTGAGCTCGTTTCTCTGCAACTGATCTGTTTCTTACTCACTTTGAGTTAGAAAATGAAAGTCTTGCACCGATTTGTAAGACGGCGCATATTACCGAGAGAATCTGGTTAAAGGATTTTCAAAATAAAAGATCCTCCAGACTCAAAAAATACGTAAAACAGAAATATTTAATAATTTTTTTGCGCATCCGGTACCAATTGGTCCACGGACCAGTGGACCAATTGGTACCTGTCTTTGTCCCGGGGGTTGGGAACCACTGCTTTAACAAACTGCTTGTGTAAAATGTCTACTTCCAGGTCAAAGATGCTGTGTGCGAAAATATTAATTTTAGACTTTGCATGCTCGGGTGATTGTGAGAAACACACCAACTACTGCTGAAGGCCAATCATACTGTTATTGATTGCATGAACAGTTTTGAAGTTCCTTAATTCGAAGAAAATAGGAACTGCGTTTTATCAGAGCCGACAGAAAGAGACACTGTCCCTGCTTTAGTAGAGAAAACAGACAGGAGATGAAGTGTTTTAATTTGAACACCGTCACACACTGACAAATGTTTATTTCTGACACTGGATAATCCTGGGCTTTTATGCTCACTCACATTTATTTTCTTCATCGTCAGCTGTTCTAGTTCCTACTACTCTGTTTTTAGAATCAATTATCACCCAAGTCTCTGTTAAAAATAAGGATGGTGAAAATTTGAGCTCTGTGCTCTTACAGATATACTCAGGTTATTGTGACTGAGTATCCATCATAAACTAACTTATCTACCTTTCAAATTATACCAAACTAAGTTTGGTTACGTGCAACGCATTCGTGGGGGAAAATACCCAAAGTTTTCCGAATGAATTACTGCCCGATGAAGGCAGTAGTTTGATCAGTTTCACTAGCTAAGATGCAGAACAGCCGATACTGTAATGCACTGCATATACCGTAAAGTGTGTGGGAACATTATGGACAGCAAGAACGCATTTGTGACTGGTTCTAATGCATTCTTACTGAAAAAACGTAATGCATCTATAAAACATGCCACAGCTGCTCAGATGACCCTCTCAGCCCTGCCATTCAGTAGCGCAGAAAGGCAATGGCCAGGCTAACTTTGAACACTTGTTAGCTACTGAAATAGCAAGCTACTGAATAGAAGCAAGGCTGCCATATTGTGTCTTGTCCAGGTGCATTACAACACAGGCGGATGGAGCGGGAATCGAACCTCTCTACCACTGTTGTCACTGTTGCCCCAATAACTATTACCACCATAATAAATGAAGGTGGGGATGTCAGATCATCTTTTTAGAATGAAACTGGGAAGACCCAACATTATCTCGGGAAAACCTTAATGACTCAATGATATTGCTGCCACTTATCTCTCAGGTGATGGAAAAGCAAAGCAGTCCTTCTGCAGATCTACTTAAGACCTGGCTCTAGCACCAGCCCTGCACTTTGCTGGAAAAGCCCTAATTCATTGTTGAGTATCTTTGTGAACATGTATGAAATCACCAAAAACCATCCATTTGCCTTTTATACTTGTATTCAGTTAAGAGCCCTGTGTGCATGGAGTGGAAACAGTGTCTGTGGCTATGTGTGAGGAAACCAGCAGTTTCCCCTCGTTTCACTAAGTGGCTTTCAGATAAGACACTAAACGCATCAGGTGTTTGTTTATTGACTTGGAAAGTTTGGTGTCTTTGTATTGCCATATTTATATTAAATAGGAATGTGCTGTGCGTGGGCTTTGAGCTGCCACATCAGCCTTGTTAATCAAGGTCACACTTTGATATGAGGTACATCATTGATATTCCAGGACTCAATGCATGGCAAGGTGAATAAAACCCTAATCGAAGAGAAAAGGAGACGTAAAATGCAGAAGAGTACAAAAAGAAAAGAGCCTTTGAATTCTGAGAATCAACCAAGTGTGAGTTATAGAGATGCATAAGGAGAAGTTACCGGGTCAGTGAGAACATTATTTGTATACCAGTTCTTGTGTCATTCACACTTCCTCACGCAGTGCTCCGTAGTAACAATGCCAACATACTGAATATGTGTTGGCTCCTCAGCTGTAGTACTTTGTAAGATCACAAATTTTGATGACAGTTTATACATGCATGTGGGCAGACCAGTTTAATCTGACAACCTTATTTGTATCACAGGAAAGGAATGTAGGCGTTAGATGTGCCTTCCTCAACTGAAGACGTGCTGATAAAAATGACAGCCCCCGTCAAGGCTTTAACACAACTTCCTCTTTCACTAAAGTGAGACTTTTACTGTGCCAGTTTATCAATAATTTTTCACAAGACTGCAATTGACTTTAAAGAGAGTAACATCTGATGGCAGTTTTTACAATCTTCATTATCATAAATTAACGTTCTGGATTGTTTAATCAAATTAGCAACAAAGTTGTTAACTTGATGTTTAGCAGCATGATGAAACATAGTTTCATCAAGTTAGCAACAAAGTTTGTTTACCAATGCAAAGTTTTAGGAAACGCCATTGCCATCATTCGGTTAAAAATGTGATTGGTTGAATGGAGCAACAGCTAACATTTCCTCTAGTAGCGCCTCAATTTTAGGACAACAAAGCAAAAACCCCTGAGAGTTTTACAAAGTTATTTCTGAGAAAAAAATACATTGGAAAGAGGCATTCATTATGGAAGTACGATAGCAAGAAATACATCCAATGAAAAAGATAGGAACTGATAAACATTCATGGATTTGTCTCAACCTTCTACCGACATTGCTGTAGAAACCCTATTTAGGTATAAGCCTTTCAGCATGTGGTGAGTACATGTCACCCAGACCCTGTTTTACATTGACTACAGGCTGATGTCTAGTTTTACATTACTGTACTTACCTTTTTGTGGTTTTTGCATCTTACTAAGCTCAGTGAGAAATAAGTAAACTGATTATAAATTAACAGTTTAGAAGTGGTCACATTTCTGCTTTACTTGAAATGATAAGCATAAAAAAAAATAAGAAATAAAAAAAATTAGGATTTATTGAACACAGGGATCAAATAATTAAATCATTTCTTGTGAATCCTAAAACAAGTGTTGGCTGTTTCTGTGGATGAAACTATCTGTTCTTTCAGTCTCGATATATAGAAAAACGTATGTGTTGAGGGGCTTTTTAGCCTTAAATCAACTTTAATACATTTTTTTAATAAAACTGTTTCTGTGGTTGTTCGTCTCTTCTGGGATATCTGAGATCACTTTGTAGCTGATTTGGTGATATGATCAAGGTTGATGACCCTTCTTTTCTCAAGCTTTAACTTTCTGGGTTAGATTTTATACATATCATACTAAAACGCATCTCGGGGAAATGGAACCGAATCTTAGACTTCTTTCTCAAAAATATGATGACTGGACAGTGTGTTTATATTTGCCTGAGAATAAATGTGTCACCTCAAATATCTGCATCTGCAAACTATATTCAAGGATGAATTTGCTTTTGACACATCCACATGTTCATTGATGTAGATAGTAATGATTTAAGCGACATAAAAAATCCTGAAGCTGCATAATGTGGTTGGTTGTAATTAACATGTTGTTTTCTGTCTTCCACAGGCTGCAGAGCCATGATCTGAATCGCTACGATCAGTCTTTTCCTCATGAAAGCAAACCCACATGGCATGTTGACCCTCACACATGCTGCAAACACATACTAACAAGCCATGTCTCTGACCGAATCCAGTGCGAACGTGAGTTACTGGCTGAGCACGCTTCGTTTGGAGCAATATGGTGAGGCATTCCAGGAGGCTGGGCTGACAACTTTACAAGACTGCCAGAACCTCACGCCAGATCAACTGGACCGGATGGGCATCCACCTGCCAGGTCACCAGAAACGAATCCTGGCAAACCTTAGCAGTGTTTCAAAGCCAGAGAGGCCTGAGCAGACTGGTCATCCTGAAGTTAAAAGGAAAGAGAAGCCTGTGCCTGTTCCCACGCAAAGAATAGTAGAAGAAGGGAAAATGGACGGCAAGATAATAAAACCTGCACCCATGGAGAGAGACAAACCAGTCCCCAAGGAGAGAAATTTGTCCAATATACAAGACAAAAGTAATAGAGCAGGAGAAACGAAGTCTGCTCCTCTGCAAAGACACTCTGCTCCTGTAGGAGGGAAGGAGGAAGAGAGGAATGGAGCACCGGATGAAAAAAAGGCTAAGCCTGTACCAAAGGAGAGGACTAAGTTTCGTTCTAATTCTTCAGTGAACTCTCACCCTACACCCATTGTGTCTCCACTGCCTGATACATCTTTACCACCTGTTCCCCCACGCAGCACACTTAACTGCCCCCCACAGCCCTTCATCTCATCCCTGAGTTCCTCATCTCCTGCTCAACACTCTAGCTCATTGAGTTTGGACAGGATCGTTGTGGTACCTCCAGAAGTAAAGTCCAAATCTTCATCCCAGAAATCTACCCCCACCAGCACCTTTATTTCCACAGAAGCAGCCGTCCAAACTCCCAGCAGCCAGTCAACCACACCTAGGCCTAATTCATTACCCATACATCCGTCGACCCCATCTATCAGTGGGGAGGAACCCAGGAAAGCTTCCTCAGCCTCCTCTCCTGGTGAGAACAAAAATGTTCCGCCTCTTCCTCCAAAAGCAGGATCTAAAGGCCCACCACCAATCCCACAGCGCGTTCCTCTACCTTCTCCCAAAACTCACAGGTGAGGTTTTTATAACGACATTAACTTCAGTCTGAAGCGCAGCATTACCAACATGATACCATTTTCATGTTGGTATTAAGCAGATGTTTCTAGGTGCAACAAGTAAGGGACATTGGGGTTTGGAAGTAGTAAGAAACCATAATTGTTATTACGAGATGATATCTTAAGATATAGAGGTATAGAAGAAATGTAAAATCACTTGGTTTTAGGTAGTCAACTAGCTGTTTTGATTAATCAAGAAGAATTCGTGGGTGGAATAATGGGAAATAAAATTGTTGGCTGCCTCCATGTGTTAAATACACATTTCTGCAACTGAGTTAAAGTAAAAGCAGTTTAAAGTATTTGGTACATTCCTTTGTCCTGTTTTGAAAGCCCTGCACCACCTTCCTTTTCCCCCATCACTTCCTGCATCTGCCTTTCAGAGTGTAGCGTAAAGGAGAAAATGTAAAAAAAAGCAAACAAAAAAACCCTACAATTTATTCCTAATATGATCATTTCTTTCGCTCTACCTTAATCATTTTTAAGTAATTTATTATCTAATTTTAGATAATGTTGTTTCCAGTATTTCCAGGATGTATCTTGGAGTCAGACCGGTCCCTCGCTAAAATGTTACAGCTAGCAATGTAAAAATAAATAACAAACCAAAAAATGAATAGTAATCAGTTGGAGTTGTTGTTAGACTGTAATTAAAAGTTGGCGTTTAACGTTGTTTGAGCTGTGCTGCCACCTACTGGCATAACGGAGACAGTGCACCCTTTGTCAGCTTTAGTCAGTGCAGAATATTTGAATATGTTACAGTGTAGTTTATAATACTTCCTGAAAGTAAAATTAGGCACTTCCTATTACTGATTGACTGTAGTAGGCTAACTTAGTGAGTTAGCTGAAAGTACACCCAGTGTAAGCAGTTCATTCTCTGATTTAATGTTCCTCCTGTTTTTCCAAAAAGCTGTGTGCATCTGTTGGGGGGAATAAACATTGAAAGTTCACAAAGAAAATTCTGTCTTATGTTTTTAGACGTTTATGTATTTAGTGTACCCTGAGTGGTGTTTACAAATCCATTTTTCACTCTTAAAGCAGAAGAGCAGTTTTTTTTCCCCTCAAGTCAGTTTTATAGTATTTTGTTTGCATGTTTTGTGGCGACGGCACATCAGATAAGAGACTCTCTCATTTTTTCTGTCACCTCATTTGTCAGGGAAACGTGAAACTTAACATTGTTCGTGTGCCTGCGGGCCGCTTCAATTGTGACTGACAAACATCTGTGTTTTGAAGGGAAACTAGTTTTAGAAAGTGTGAGGAAGTCACAATGCAGAACAACCAGCAGCAGTTTTAAAACTCTTCTCCACCCCATCACTCTCTCACAGCAATGCTCGGAGAAAGAAAGAGTGAGAAATATAGATTGAGAAGTGTAAAGTGTTTCTTTTTTTTTCTACTGAGGAGTATCTCTGGGCTTATTGCAGCCCTTGTCGGAAAACATTCACACGTTTTCTTGATGGTAATTTCTTTCTTCCTTGTCAGTGTGGCTTTCTGCCCCCTCCCATTTTCTGGTCACCAAGTCATTTCCTCCTGCTTTTTTGATGTGTCTGTGTTTAAGATGGTATCATCATGGAAGAGGACTCCTCACAAGCATGTTGTGGAAGGTAATGTTTATATAAAACATGTTTCTGCATGGGGTGTATGGTGCGTTCAGGTTGGGGCTACGCTTTTGTTTTTGTTTTGTTTTTTTGGTCAACAGAAACGGGTTCAGAGTTAGAGTTGCGTCAATCTGTAAGTTAGTTTTATCTTGAAAACAGTGTGAAGGTTTTCATGGTTTTTGGGGGGCAAAAACCATGAAACCATGATTCCTTGTTTGGTTCTGTGTGGCAGTGGGAAATGTATTCTGAAGTGGCAGCATTATTGGTGTTTTACCTGCAAAGAACAGAAAACAAACATGAATTTAAAACTGGGATTTTTGGTTTTCTTCTGTCAAGCTGCTATAAGTACTCTGTAGCCTATGTATTCTTTAAAGGTTTTATCATATACATCGTTTTCTAGAGAAGTATTACGAATGTTATTTATAAATACACCCATTGCTGAGCCGCTGTGCTACATTTAGCTTGCTTTTAACATCGAAGGTTGCAGCAAGTGCACTTGCTAATTTAAAAAGCGCCCCTTGTTTGCCAAAACCATCGTCAAGAGTTTTTGAGCTGTTGCTTCCGCACAACTGCCTAAAAAACTCTAAAGCTTAAGCGTGGGAGAAGAAAAGAAACGGTCATTGTTTCTACAGTCATCGTTGTTCAGAACAGTTTGAGTTAAATATAGAGCAATGCTAGCAAACCCCACTCAGCATTCTTCCTCTGAGAAAAAGAGGGAACTGGGGGCTGTTTCCCGTCATTGTCCGTTTTTTTTTTTTTTTTTTTCTTTTTCTGGTGTTCTGCGGTTTTATTTAAGAAAAGCTAAGGAGTAATTGCTGTGTACGATGAGTAATTTAGAAAGGCAGGGTTGTGTTTTTGAGGTTCTACTGAGGTACTATTGGGTTAAAAAGAGTTGCCTCCTCTGACGTAGAAACAGCACTGCAGTGACAAACTTGTTTTTCAATTTCTTACTTGTTTCACTTATTGGAACAAGCCATAAATTTCAGTGTATTTAACACAAAGTAGTCTACAATTGTAAAATGAAAGGGAAATTATACATGATTTTCTTTAAATATAAAAAGTTTGTGGACCTTTATTCAGCATCCCTGAGCCACTAGTTTGTAGAACTGCTTTTTACTGAAGTCTAACCTGCAGATATTTTTTTTTTGCATGTTTCAACTACCTGCACACATGAAGATAATTAAATATCTCCCTTTTGTTCTTTTAAAAACGGTCTAACATCAGTCACTTTGTGAGTAGGGCATCTGTATACCAGTATTCCAGATTCTGAATTAGATTTTGGAAACTCTTAACATGTGAATATGTTTTAATCTAAACTGTTCCACAGTAGGTCAGACTGTATGCCAAGTTTCATTGTCTTGCTGAATGGTAACTCTTTACGTCTTTTGCTGTTTCTGAAAGGGTTTCTTCCAGAATTGCTGTATGTTTAGTTGCCTTGCAGATTCAGAATCCTTACTGAAGAAAAGCATCCCTACAAGTTGATGTGCTCTCCACTTTGTTTTGCACTTGGCATGGTATAATCAGGGTCTTAGTTTTCCCATCACTCATAGAGCTTTGCATATAGACCATAAAGTTACAATTTAATCTCTTGTAAACTGAGTGCTACTTTTCCATCGTACCAGATAAGTAAAGTGCACAAGCAATAGTTGTCCTGTCAACAGATTCTCCCTTCTGGGGATTTTTGTGGGTCCTCCACATTTACCATGGACACCTCAGCTTCTACTCAGACTAATGAGCTCCTTTCCTGCCTGTCTGTTGAAGTTGATTGTAATTTTATGGCAGGTTAACAGTTGTCCAAAACTCTCTTCATGTACGATAACAGACAATGTGAACATGGTCAAAGGGTGTTAACATCCTTGCATGGCATTGTAAAAATGATATTGCCACCATTCAATACCACATAAACCTGTTTTTCTTTTACTTTGACCTATAAACAGTTCATATAAATATCATAATATGAACCAGGTTTACTGTCCTAGAGCTGATTTCTACTGGTGATTAAATAGGCTTTGTGATCAGGTGAATTTTAACTACATTTTATTCTGTGACATGTGATGGCCTAAAGGGAAGCACCATTTGTTTTTTATTAGCAGACTGACAGTACAGAACTGCAGTTTTGATGACTTGGTAACAGCGAAGAGTTGACAGTTATTATAAGCTGGATTTTAACATACTGCAAGAGAAGGGGCAAAAGAGGAACTTTCACAACAGTGGACTGACTAAAACATTTGACTGAGTGCAATTCTTATTATAACTTTGGAACTTATGCAGTGGGGAAATAAGTTTTTGATCCCTTTTTGATTTTCCAAATTTGCTCACTTAAAAAAACACTGTCATTTTATGGAAGTCTAATTTTTGTACAGAGATGCAGAAAAAAATTGATGAAGTTTACACAAAGTTATTTAACTGTGTAACTCAGAACTTGGTAGAGAAACCTTTTTTGGTAGGACAATCATGAAGACATATTCTGCAGCTTATTACCAGGTTTTGATGCATCTCAGAGGAGATCGTGACCCTCTCTTACAATCCATCCACTTCTATAGGATTAAAATCTGGAAACTGACTTTGAAGAAGGCCAATTATGTAAAAAATTACTTTTTTGAGCTTTACAGCATATGAATGTATGTCAAAAACATACCTGAAGTGTTGCTTTGATTCTTTAATGCGTGTTTGAAGAATTCTTGAATCTCCTCTGGCAGCCATACGAGGGTGTCTAAAGACTTGTTCCAACAAGGATCTGTTCACCCCAGACTCCTCCTCATTTTTATAACAGCTGAAAGTAGCATAGTTACTTGATAGTGCTGTAAAATTATACTACGTGCCTGGAAAATGCATACATATCGAGTTATTATCAAACTGAAAGACTCATCCTGGACCTATTGTTCCTCATCCTAGATTTTACAGATTTTAGTCCATTACCCTGTCGTTGGTCACCAGTGATGGTCTTTGTAAATATAGTCACATTGCCGTCATATTATAAATAACACCCCTCCTTAACTGTGAGCTGATTTCACAACATTCATTGATGATCTTGCATGAAGTTCCAGATTGGGATTGACTGATGGCCAGGTTAGATTTCTTCTGTTCCCTGTGTATAGAGCATTCAGCTTTGTTTTGTAGGGTCAGACATTCATTAAGTTTGTGGAAAAAGTAATGAGACAGTGATGTCATGGGAAAAGTTACTTACTCTTTTCTGACAAATATTGTATATTTTATTCCCTTCCTTTTAAACCATGGGCACATATTGCATTTATCATAAACTCATTTGTCATGGATGAACCTGAAGTTTCCCCCAGTGGTTCCCAAATATTTTCTGGGTCCCCCTGTGCATTACAACAAAATTAAACAGATTTTGTTTATTTAAAAGGTTCATGTGTCTTTGAGTTATGTATTAGGTAAACTGTTTAAATGTCAAATGAAGATTTATGATTTGTTTGAAAACAAATGGTTTTTATTTTCAGAAAATATTCTATTTTTTAATGGAACAAATGTTTGGCAGTTTCTGCACATATTCTCTTTTAGGAAGGGAGTAAGTGATAAGAAAGAAGTGATTTGACATTAAGTAACTGTCTTCACAGAGGTAAAAAATAAATGTACAAGCCCCCTGTTAAAACTTAAAAAAATAATAATAAAGTAAGTTGATTTTCTTTCTGAAACAAAATTGTAGTGGTCATTGTTGTAAATTAAACTGGAAGTTTCATATAAATTATGTCAAGGCTAAATATCTAAATCTGTAGCAATGCCACAAAAAGTATTAGATTATTTCACACAAGGCAACAACTTTTTGGAGAGTCAACCCACTGTTTATTGATTTCAAATGAAAGCATAAAAATTTAAGACTTTGTTGTTGTTTTCTTCTTTTATCATAATCTCCCTGTAACTGTCCGGAAAGTGTTTAAAATTAATAATGTTAAATATGATTTTTTTCAGAAAAAACAAGCTACCGGACCAATCAAATGTGTATTACAGCTGGCTTAGGTTTACATGTGAGGTAACAGATTTCTGTGAAAATCTGTTATGTTAAGCTAGTTAAATGCATTGCAAAATGATTTGTACAAATAAAACCAGTATAGACCCTTAAATCTGTGACTTTGTGTGCAAAGTGGTTTTCTATCAACCAGGAAGTTGTGGATTTGACTGTAGTTTACTGCGGCCTCATGGCAGTGTGCCCCATGATCGAGTCACAGAACCCCAAGTTGCCTTCCAAGCTACATATGATTGTGAGTGTGAATGGATGAATGTGGTTCTAGTGTAAAGAATTTTGAGTGGCCAGTATGGCTGGAACTACACTTTTTACATTTTTGTTCAAGAATTTTTACATTTTCACCTACTATTTTATACACTCCCTAAATGCTAGGAAGGCCAGTGTTGTCCTTCTGCAAGGACAACACTTGAAGGGTCATTATCCACATGATCTAATCATATCTGTTGTCTGATCTAGGACCTTTAGACTAAGATGACACATTTCATGTTCTGATGAAATAGACCTAACGTCCTGTTTCATGACTACTTGAAGTTTTGTTCATGTTGTGTAGATTTTTCGAAGTAATTTTAGATATGTCTTATCTGATTTCATTAGCAGGGGGAAGTGGGATGATGAGTGAATAAAAATTTTCACATGGGTCTGATTAATCAACCACTAGAGTCAGATTTTAAGAGAAGAAACAAGTGGAGTAATACTCTGCTTAATGCAGGTCAGGATTTTAGATTTTGTCACATTTTGGACTCTGTAGTTCTTTTTTTCTTTTTGCAGACCAACCTTAAAAAATAGTTTTGGTATTTAGACTTCTTTGCATATTCTGTGGGCTTCAATGCAAAAACCACTTGCTTTTATCCCCTAAACTAGTTCGCCAAAGTGAAAGAAGCAAACTGTCCCTTGGTGTGATTGACACTTCAGTGTGATTGTAATCATGTGCTTATTGTTGTAGGTGATGACATCACATAATGTTCTGAAAACAAGACTTTTTTTCTGAGCATCAGTTCAGTCTAGTAGGTGACTTCTCTTTTTATAAGACAGAAACAGAGGCTCCAGTTTCTTCATCTCTGGATCTCTTAACAGGAGGATTTTAGTCAAATGAAACCAGCATTAATTGAAAAAGACATACAAATTTGGAAATAAGATCTTCAGCTAACCACATGTATCTGAAGTATTGGAAAAAAATACATTTAGAGGTGAGGTTGACTCTTTAGAAATGTCTCTTTTTAAGTGCTCTTAAACTAATCTCTGTTTGAAAGGATTTGCAACATGGTGATGGAAGATATTTAGGAAATATATGAAAAAGCCAGGTTGTTATTGTTGTGTTTCAAGGTTTGTGTTTTAAAGTTTTTTTTTTAATGGAGATGTATTATGATACGTTTACTTTTTTGAGCTTTACATCATGTTATAATGTTATTTTACCAGTGCTACCCTGGTAAGAATGTTGTTAAGGGGCTAATAGAGGATTGATGTTGTGTTGATTTCCTGTAGGTGGAGTTTAGGAAGTAAAATTTCTTTTAAGTCATACTTGACATAGCAATTTATAGCAGCTGAAGGTAGCATTGTTACTTGATTGTGCCATTTTATAACTCATTGCGCCTGGAAAATGCATAATAGTGTCTTTGTAAGAAGTTATTAAATACCTCCCATTAAATAATCCCTATTTTACATTTATATTTCCACTGGTTGGTGTTCATTTAGATTTAATTTAATTTAATCTTAAAGTTAAGTCCAGGATTATTCAGATCTCTGACAGATTTAGGTTTTATGTAATTTTTTGGTTCCTTCTAATCGGTTATGTTCTGCAGTGTTAATGTTTTGGGGTAATCTATTTGGAGGATCTTGGGACATAAACGATCTGTTAAAGGTCATGGCAGTTCCAAAAATACACATCTAACTAATATTCCAGTTTTTATCTTATCTTTCCACAGAATATTTTACAAAAAGTCCTACTGAATCACAAACATTGCCCTCAGTTGAGATAAGTGAGATATATTTTCTCCTGGAATCCAGATATGGTTGCTCTTGGTAGGTTGACGTTCCTGGGAAAGTTCACCTTCGTTCCATTATTTCTCCATTTGTGGATAATTGTTTTTTCAATGGAGTTTATTGGAGTCCTAAAGCCTTAGAAATTGATTTTTAACCCTTTTCAGACTGATTGATAGACTGATGACATGTTTCTGCTGGAGTTCTTTCATCCATCTTCATGTTGTTAGATCTGTAATATTTAGGAGATTTCTTGATACTGCAGGTCTTTTAATTGGATAATTCTGTTGACGATGTTGTGGAGGATCTGATGATCTGCTGGCTCACTCATCTGCAGGTGCATGAGTACACTGAAGACTATAGAAACCATGTCTTTAGTTTGGATCATCTAAGGACTATTTAATATGAAATTACTGCTGAACTTGTGCACCTTATGCTCTACAAAACTCAAGTATAACAGTGTTGGAAATTTTTGTTTTTTCTAATCTGGCACCATCAAACATTCCCAGGACCTATTGCCTGTGTGTTTGTGTCACTATTGGTGCGGCAGGTATGATTTATTTATGTCCCACAGCTTGAGCAGGTTGGGACCTGCAGGTTAACCAGGAAGCAAAGAAGGAAAGCCAGAGAGACAGTGGAGCAAAGGAACCTCCGTTTTCCTCTTGGATCACTGTGTGTGCAGCTGTAGAAAAAAGAAACTTTTTTTAGGATTTACTTTTTTTAATTGAGTTCTGGTCATGTACGTGTATGGATATTTAGCAATTATTCTAAGTATAAAGTCTTACATGCAGCGGTTTCTGCAGTTTTAACAGAGGGAGGAAGAAGGTGACAAAAGGAGAACTGCTCAACAGAGGATGTTTAAACTCGCTGTTCTACGTGGATTTTTTACCCGAACTGACACCCCAATGGGGTGTGAGGACTCCTCCTCTTCCCCCCATTGCTCTGCTGACCTGTCACATTCGTCTTTACCCCCCAGCCCGACTCTGACCACGAAAGGAACTGAGGAGCTGATTCAGACCGACCCCACTCCACAGGTTCCGCTACGCAACAGGACACCACAAGCACAGGAAATCAGCAAAGCGTCCGACCAGACTGAACAGCCCGCTCTGACTGCAAGGAAGATCTCCAAATCTTATCGTGAGTTTAGTAACATTTATATTTTAACATCGGCTAAAATATTTTTGATTCTGCCTCAAAATGAAAGTCTCATTTCCTTTATCGTTCTGATTGTCATCAGTTAAATTAATGAAATGAAACCAATTAAAATTCTTGACATAGAAATGCACAAACAGAAAAGTTGTTTAGAATATTTAAAAAATACACAATAACTCAGTTTAGGTAATTAAACCTAAAGTAACCTTTTTGATGACTCACATCTGTATGGCTTAACTGATGATGTAATAGTATTGCAGTGTAGTCTGGTTAATATCTGGGTTTGCACTGCAGAGCAGACCTTTTGGGTTAACTGTGTGCTAGTTTACAGTAGCAGCTTGTATCTATGGCATGTAGAATACTTACTACTTTTTCCTCTTGTCTTTTACTCAACATTAAAGTTCCTGCTGTGTTTACAGAATTACCAGCTTTTAAAAAACAGCAGAAAAAAATTAATCCTTCCGGCAGATGACAGCTGTCATGCTCTTAGCGATAGGTCACAGTTATCCCATGATTGGCATCAAGATTACTTAAGTGAAAGAAAAACAACAAAACAAAACGGCTCCCCTTTAGATATGGTTCTTCAGTTCCAAGCAACTTTTCAGCTGGAGCCAACATCGTTGTTGGTTATTTCCTGTATGTCCTGTGACTTCAAAGTTTTTCCAATCATCACTGTACTTTTTTCCCCTTTGTACAACTGCAGGATGTGCTTCACTACATCCTGCAAAGCTCAAAAGAAAAACAATCTAATAGCATTTCTGTCACAAGAATTGTTCTCTTTTCTACGCTAGAAAGACCTGCATACATGCTTAAGCTTTTAAATAGAATATTCTTTTCTTATCCTGTAGATATTGTTCTGTTTTTTGCAGGAAAATTTGTGCAAAAAACAATTGCAGATGTGTAAAACAGCTCTCTCATTTAATAAATTGAGAGAAGTATTAGTTGTGTTGTCTGCCAGCTGTAAATAAAAGACAACATCTGATCTATTGTTCTGGCTGCAGTAACCTGAATGGTGAGGAGAGCAAAGGTAGAAGTAACAGAATCCTAAGATTCATTACTCTGTTTGTTTCTGTTTAACCTGCAAAGCCACAGCTTGTTTTGTTACCTGCCTGCAGCATGCTCCCAAACAATGACGAGAGAAACAACTTAGCATAATTCGTCATTTTTGATCATTAGGACTTTAGATTTTTTTTTTAAGCCTAAAGCAATGACATGCATAACATCAAGTCCAGTTATGTGTGCACAACATCCTGAGCCACACACATCTCCACAGAATTTATTGAGCTTGAATCTTTGAGGGAACATGTGACAACTCTTTTCTTTCAAAATAACAAGTTGGGGAACAATTTGAGCTGTCACTCCTGGCTATGCTGCTTCTTTTGTGTTGTTAGTCAGCTCTTTGTGTTGCAGTTTTTAAATAGGTGGGACTCAGGTAGCTCCTTGAAAGGAACACACAAATTGCCTCACAGTTAGTGTTAGCCAGCCTTAGCAAAGACGCACAAGAGTTGAAGTACGGGGACATTTTTGGTTTAAGTTAAAGACAAAAGAGAGAGAAGTAGGACTTTTCCTGTGTGTGAGCTGGTAGGCCAACTTTTCTACTGTAATTGTGATTCTATATATAATTTAAACTACTTACTTTTTGTTGATGGCTGCAGTCTGCAGTTAGTGAATGCAGATGCATTTCTATTGGTCAATCATTGTTCATTTTTAACAAATTTATTTTGTACTATGTATAACATACATAGTACATATATACTATGTATATGTAGTATGTACACTGTGTTTGAGATATAAATAAAAAACAAAAGATTTTTTTTCAGTTGAAATATAAGCCATTTTTGCAAATAATCTTCGGCTTTCAGTATTTTTCAGTTTCAAGCAATTCATTTGACTAGAAATTTGTATTCTTCATATCATATGGCATGCAATTGCGCTTAACATTTGACACCTAGTTCAAATCCCAAATCTGAAAAACAATTATTGGTGAAGAAAGAAATTTGTCACACACAAATACTTTCAGATTTTTCTTGCACTCAGAAACAAAATAAACATAAATGTTAAATGGATTTAAGAGCAGAGTAAATGCAGGTAACTCGAGGTTGTGATACCATTTCCCAGAATGGTATCTGCTGTAACACCAAAGAGATTTGAAATTATGCTTGTAATGGATGTTGCTGTCCTGAGTGGCTTTGATAGAAATATTCTCTGACTTGAGAGCCAATATGGTGACCGGTTATTAAATGAAAAAAATAATGATTATTTAATGAGACCTGAAACCTAATTATTTGCATCTGTAAACTTCTTCTTGAATTGACTGACATTGATTAATACTAATCAATTTATTTTCTTGCATAAACTTTTTTTTGCAACTCCATTTCTTTAATTTCTTTGACTTTTTCTAGACTTGATTCCAGTCGATGATAGTTCTAATGACTACGTGGATACAGAGCTGTTTAACTCCAGTGTGCAGCAAAGGAAGAAGGCAGACAGGGTAAGGGGATGTATTACATGTTATAACTTTTCCTCCTTTTGATTTCTGCTGTGCATGGTGACCATCGACCATTTCCCCCAACAGGACATGTCCCTGCAAGTACCCGTTCGCCCACAGAAGCGGGTCTGTTCTTTGTACAGCGAAGACGAGCTTTTAGATGAAGATGAGTGAGTAATAATGTTTAAGTATCGCGTTCATTTCAATCCTCATTGCAAACTATATAAAAAAAATCAGTAGACCCTTGCTTAGTTTTATGCACATCATTCACAGCAAGTCTTGGATGTGCGTAAATAAATCTGGAAGCACTTTATTTGACATGGTGTGCATAAGACTGACGTGACACTGTCATAAACATGGCATAACATCTGTCATGAACATGAAGGAGTCCTTATGAATGTCTGACCGTTGTCATGAAGTGTCATTTGGTAAATAATGACACTTTTAATGCAAAGTTGCTGTAAAAGTTGCATTGAAAGTCCATAAAATGCAACTTTGCATTAAATTGTCATTATTTACAAAATCATGCAAAGTTGGCACTTTTAATGCAACTTTAAAAGCAACTTTGCTTTAAAAGTCTCATTATTTACCTAATGACACTTCAGGATAACAGTCAGACATCCACAAAGACTCCTTCATGTTCATGACAGATGTTACGTCAGTCTTATGCACACTCCATCAAATAAAGTCTTCCATAAATCCTCACCTGACATACAGTATTTAATTCATCAGTTGGGTCTCATTAAGTAACAAATTGGTCTGTTCTGATCATAGGCAAATTCCCCCCTGCATCACCAGTTTGTTCTTATAGCATTTTTGTTGTCAGTTCTCTGTTTTCTCTATGTAATTTTCTATATCAGGTTGATGATCCAAGTTGAGCCATACTTTAACTGAGATTGCTCTAGACTTCTTAGCTATACATGCACTTGAGAATGGCTTTAAATAGCATTAGTGTTATGTGAACAACCAAGCTAGTCAGAGGGTTTAAAATTTATTCTCCACTGATTCGACTCTGAGACAGGAACTGTGTTGGTGTCAACCCTGAACTGGCACATGTAAGTGTGAAATAGTGGTCTGATCAACAGTTCTGTTGTTGCTCATATCTTTTTACAGTTTTAGCTTGTTGTGTGTAAGCTTTGCTGAATGACTTTAGTTTGCTGTGTGTTGACTGTAAATAGTTTAATGTTGAAAAAGTTCAGGTATGTTTGGAAATTACTGTAATGCATGCAGGTCCATTGGATGTAAAAGAAACTCTTACTAACTCTTCACCACCATGCTTGATGAGAGAATATGAGGTGTCAAAGTCATAGTGTTATGCTTAGCTTTTGTCTGATATGCATTTGTGAGCTTGTAATAACTAACAATGAATCTTTTGCATCAATAAGGAGGATATTTTAATATGGAGGTTTATATTTCTTGCGCTCAAGGCCACAAACCAAGGGCCAGATATTTTCTAATTGAGAGCAGAATTCATGGTTTCCTCAGTTCCTGAATCAACAAAGCAGGCTCAAGCAGTCATTATATCACTTTATGTTTAGCTCTTAGAATGGATGTTTTCTTTTTGTGGTGCTAATTGTTAGATATGTTGGGACACAAAACCTTCCAGAGTTCTACTTATGTTTTGTCAGTCCACAAAATATTTTTCCAAAAGTCTTGGAGATCATCAAAGTACTTTTTGGCAAATATTGGACTGGATATTGTGTGTTTTTGTCTTTTCTGGTCAGCAGTGGTTCTTGTTTTTTTTTTTTAACTCTGCAATGGATGCCATCTTTGCCCAGCCTCTTGTTATTCTTGCTGAATCTTGACCACTGACCTTAACTGAGGCATTTGAGGACTGCAGAGCTTTACATGTTGTTCTTTTGTAACTTCCGGGTTGAGTCGTCAAACTGTTCTGTGAGTTGTTGTGGTCAGCCAGCCACAGCTGGAAAGGTTCACTGTTGTTCCATATAAGAGCTTTAACTGTGGTTCACTGGAGCCCCAAAGCCTCCGAAATGACTTTGTGACCCTTTTTAGACTTATAGATGTCAATGACGTTGTTTCTAAACTGAGATGATGTGTTGCCTTTTAAACTTTTTTTGCCTTCTACTTGTTATCAGCATATTAAAGCTAACTTACGATTTCATAAACTGCTTTTTATTTTCACTTGCCTTGGTCCCTGATGACTTGCCCAGTTATCAGGGTCCAAGTCCCTGCAACTTCTGGATGTGTTCTTAATCAACTACAGTTGAAATAAATGACTAGGTCATTAGCAGGACTCGGTAGGACTTCACTACAGACTGGGGTGTTTTTTTTAAGCCTGGGGATTCTGGGATGTCAGACTGGGGACTTTTCCCAAAGTTGCAGGACAATGGCTCTGAAAGACATTCTTGACTTTGGTTGTCAATTTCTTTCAGTGGTCTGAAGAATTAGTGTGGAAAAAAGCAATAACAGAATAAATCTGTAAATTTACTTTTCACAATTTTGTATTCAAACTGCAGATTGAAATTGTAACTATTTCTGACCTTTTACATAAACATTTGATCAATGTATGCATTCTAAATAATTACACACGTTTCTGTTTAGCCATTTTTTAAGTCATCAAACTAATTTTATCTATGAACACGTGCATTAGCTTGTTTGGACATTTCTGTGCAGCCCAGATTCTCCTCCTTGGCAGACTGAACGCATCATCAACCAGCCTGGCAGCTTTTGCCTGCCTGACTCCGGCAGACTGTTCACACCTAGTAAGGAAGACAGTTCCCAACTTTCTTCTGTCATCAAGATGGGCTGGCTGGACAAGAATCCACCACAGGGGTAAAACTCAAGCTGCGCATTCAACTTTAAGAATTACTGTTTAAAAACATGGAGTTTGAAACTCTTTATTTATAATGACAATGAATTAGTAAAGAAAAATATATACCCACAGCACAGTTTCTTTAGCTTCACTTGGTTTATGTTATAAGAGACTAATATCTTGTTAATCTTTATGCTTCCTTACATACAGGGGTCTTTATTACCAGAAACGATGGGTGAAGCTAGAAATTGACTACCTAAGATACTTTGACAATGAAAAGGTAACAAAAGACACCAAGTTTTAAGTGTTTCAGAGCAGCGTGTGCACAGAGTGAGTGTAACGGGTCTGTTGTGTTGTGTTTTGTTGTAGGAGGTGTATTCCAAGGGGTTTATCTCAACAGCCTTTATCACTAATGTGTCTAGCGTGGGGGAGTTGAAGTTTGAAGTTGCCACAAACAATCGGACATTTATCTTCAGAGCTGAAAATGAAGGTCTGTTTCATTTCATTTCTTTGTCATATATGTGATCACATTTACAGATCCATTTAGTTTGTCCAGACCATGATTTACTAAAAGCGTGTGTTTGCTTGACTGCAGATGAAAGGAATGAATGGGTGACTGAACTGAAGAACTGCTCCGGGGGTCCCAAGCGCCCCCTAACCTTGATTGCAGGCTCACCTTTGACCCCAGATTATTCTGGCTATTTGGAGCTCAAAGGGCTGCGATCCAAACTTTTTACTGTTGTTGCATCAGATAAAGTCCTTCTCTATAAGAACGCAGATGTAAGAGACTTCTTAGGTCAAATAAATATGTATTTTGACAATGTATTTTTTCATTGTTCCAGAAGTCAATGAGCTATCCTTTCATCCTTTTTCTGGACTAAAGTTAGTATTATTTTCTTAAGTGATGAAAGAAATAACTCTTCATTTTCCTTCTAGGATTATCGCATCGGAGTGGGAATCACATTTATTGACATGAGCGTTGGAAATGTGAAAGACTCAGATCGCCGTAGCTTTGATCTCACCACACCTTACCGCATATTCAGGTAATTTGATTAGATTTATTTAATAATGAATTTATATGTTTCTTTCATTTAAGTTGCTTTTAATGTTTATAGCAGAAGGCTAACGGAAGCCCAAAATTCTGTTTCTCAGAAAAAGAAAATGTAAAAGCCCTGGTACAGTAAATTAGAGTACATGTTCTCAAAACCTGGTTTGTACATATTACTGCTTCAGAGTTAGATAACATGGTGGCTGCTGTTGCTCTGCTGGTGTGTTCAGGAAGCCTCAGTCAGTGGTCTGCAGCTCTGTATTTTTGTCTCTGTTGTCTCATCCTCCGCAGATTCTCTGTAGGGTTTTGGTAGTTGCTGCTTTCCTAATATGTTGAAATGCAAACAACATATTTTTGTATTTGCAAAATGTTTTTTTTTAAGCCTACTGCACATATGTCTCATATTGGTAATGGTTTTTCTTATTTATTATAAAATATATATAATATAGTTATGATTTTTGTTGCTTTTGTATGAATTTTATATTGAAATATTACTTTTGAGCAAGAAAAATATATCCAAATGGTTCCCCAGGTAGCAACTTTTTCCCCCCTGAAATGCAAACCATTTTTATTGAGATTTTCAACTTTGAAAATAAAATCATCTATCATTCTGAACAAGCTTTTTTATAATTACTACATGTCAATAATGTGCAGTAATTACATGTTACTACATGTTGCCAAGTTGTAGTTGAGCCGACAACTAATCCAAATCATAAAAATAAAAAGTTGAATAAACCAAAATAATAACACACCTTTTCAAAACAGTATTGGTAATCATGCATTATCAAAACAGATTGGAGACAGTTAAGCACGTCTATTCAGCATGTGGCACTGCAGGTTCCAGCAAGTCAAGAGTCCAACAAGCTCTCTGACAAGCCTAAGTTCTCTAATAAAGCTGACGAGATATCTTCTCAAAAAGATATTGTTTGTATTTCCTAATATATACTATTCTTTTCAATGGCAAATTAGACGACATAGGGTTTAACCACTGGGTGGTGCTAGGTTTATTGACATTCTTTCAAGCCAATGCGGTACACTTTTTTTGAGATAAAAGTGCATTCTGTTTTACTAAAATTATGCTTCCCTGGTTACAATCTGGCACAATTATACACATTTTAAAACTAGGAAACAATCAACTTTGTTTGATTGTTTCCTAGCTTTTACATAAGCAAGCAATGGCTTTAGCTTAGTATGACATTTCTACATCGTAAACCAGTGGCTGAATATCTGAGTGATATTGCTAAAGTGTTCATAGAAATGAAATTTTGATATCTTGCTGTCAAATTGCCCTGATCTGTCCTTTAAGTGTTTGGCTGGGTTTCAGTCAAGAATAATAAAAAAAAAAAAAGCTCTTTTAATGTGGGAGGATAACGCTTGTGCAGAAGCATGCATGTTTGTTGCATGTGTGGTCTTTTGTCTGACAGTGCAGTCTGACAGGATGGGGATCTATGAAAAGTCCTGCATTTATTTATAGATTATTTGCTGTGAGTGTGTTGTGACTGAATCACTGTGCCTTTTTCTGTTGGGCAGAGTCAGATCACATAAAAAACTCATGTCCTGTTTTCCATTTTCTGCCACGTCTTTCTGGTTTTGGTGCCATTTCAAAGCATTTAAGATAATTTTAGTTGAACAGACAATCATTTTTGGCACTTCTTCATATGTTTTCTCTTTTCTATTAAAAGGTTATTAAAATTCTGCAGTTTTTCAGAAGAATTTGTGAAATAGTTTGTTTATACTCTGGTCAATGCTGCATCTTTTATCCTAAAATAAAAACCACATTTTGACACCAGTTTTTTTAAATATTGTTTTGAATACTGTGCTTTCAATTAATTAATGATAATTGAATGTCTTTATTGCTGCTACATCCATCCATCCATCCATCCATTTTCCGTCACCCTTCTCCCTAACGGGGTCGGGAGGTGCTGGTGCCTATCTCCAGCTGCGTTCCGGGCGAGAGGCGGGGTACACCCTGGACAGGTCGCCAGTCTGTCACAGGGCAACACAAAGACAAACAGGACAAACAACCACGCACACACACACTCACACCTAGGGAGAATTTGGAAAGCCCAATTAACCTGACAGTCATGTTTTTGGACTGTGGGAGGAAGCCGGAGAACCCGGAGAGAACCCACGCATGCACAGGGAGAACATGCAAACTCCGTGCAGAAAGACCCCGGGCCGGGATTCGAACCCAGGACCTTCTTGCTGCAAGGCAACAGCGCTACCCACTGCGCCACTGTGCAGCCCTATTGCTGCTACACTTACCAGTAAATAATTTTCCACGTGGACCTAAACATTTTTTTTTAATCAAAATAGATTTTCTGTTTTTCATTTTAGCATGACTTGTCGCTGAAAGAAATGCTGGAGATGTTGAAAACAAAAATAATTATAATTCGGATTTGGATGAATTGTCAATTCAGCATCATTCCATGTTCTTGGCTTGCCTGTTTTCACAGTTTTATAGCCGAGTCAGAGCAGTCGAGGGAGCAGTGGGTGCAGGCCATGAGGGACGCCATAGGAGAAGCGCTGTCCAACAGTGAGGTGGTTGAGCAGATCTGGAGGGAGCCTAGCAACAGCTTCTGTGCCGACTGCGGCGCTCCGAAGCCAGACTGGGCGGCCATCAACCTTTGTGTGGTGATCTGCAAACAATGTGCAGGTTGGTTTGGATCTGCTTCGAGTTTCGTTTTGCTTTCTATTCATATATTCATGTCCTCAATTGAACCATTAATGTGTTCTCTGTTGTTGTCGTTGAGCAGAAACATAAACTACTTACTGTGGAAAATAATTTGTGCCTTCTTTCAATTAATGGGCTTTGCACATCAGAACATATAATGTTTTTTGGTCTTTTCCAGTTTGCAAGATTATTTTTTATTTTACATTGTTCAGATTTGCAGAGGTGTCTGGGATGATCACTGTTTCTGACCTCACTGGGTCAGAAATGGTTTTTGTGGCGCAGATAAAGTATTTAAAATAAGTGATCAAGATTTTACTTGTATTTGGATGCTGTAGGAGAACACAGAGGACTCGGTCCGAGTATCTCCAAAGTACGAAGTCTGAAGATGGATAAGAAAATCTGGACTGAGGAGCTTATCCAGGTAAACAAGCTGAAAATAATCACATTAGTTGAGACGTCATTGTCCTGCAAGTTTGTGAGTTTGTCACAAACATATTTAGTCATTCATTGAGGATGATCCCAATTATTTCCATTGCAGATAGTCTGATGAATACTAAATACCTACTTTCTTTGTAAGAGCTCTATATCTCTTGATAGAGCCCTGGAATTTTGATCAGGACAAAATGAACCAGCTGAAAATATTTTGGAACAGCCACTTTCCTGCAATGGGAGGTGTGTTGGAGAAGCGATGCATCCTAAATTTACAGGATCATAGAGCTGAAGGACTGGATTTGGGATGCCATGTTTTAAAGTGACCATAGAACTACCAAATTTTATAGAGCAGGAACTGTTTAGTTCTCATAAGTATCAGAAACACATATACATGGGAATTGTTAACTTATTCCCTCATGTTGCACAATTTACATGCATTACTAATTAATTTTAATATCAGTGGATTGGAAACGATGAGTAGAGAGCAGGTTTACATGACATAAAGAGCTCGTTGCAAGATGAAGCTCACAGCTCTAAAATTGTTAAACCTACGGTTATCTTGATTGTTGTTTTTTTTTAAAATAAAGTTTCAGATTTAAGTGGCTCTATTCATTTATAACGCAGGTTTTCCTAAAACTCGGGAACAAACGGGTGAACAGTTTCTGGGCCGCTAACGTCCCGCCAAGCGAAGCCCTATCGCCCTCTAGCTGCAGTGAAGACAGACGGCGCTTCATCTCTAACAAATATCGCCAGGGGAAATACAGAAAGTACCATGCGCTGTATGGGAACCAGAAAGAGCTCAACAATGTAAGTTGAAATTACTACGTAAAGTTTTTGGTTCGTATATTTCAACAGGAAGGCTGGTCAGAGTAAGACAGCATTGCTGTTTCAGTGATTTGAGCTTGTCTTTGTCTGTCACGGAAAATGCCAGATTTGGAAATGTTGGTAATCTTTTGAAAATCTCAGCGTTGGGGGATGCACATTTTAAAAAAAAAAAAAATACACATAGACAATCTCCATGTTTGTGAAGCTTTATCTGGATAACTGTGTTGATTCATCTCATGAAACATGTTTGGTTTGCACAAATTACACACAGGCTTGTTCTAACCAAATACTTCTTGAACATCATTGTTGAGATATGCAAGGAATGACATAGACACATCCAAAGCAGTACTGGGTTTGGTTCTTTAACAGTAACCACAAAAGGACTCCAATCCTTGTCAATAATGAATTGGGTCAATTGGTTACTCTATTTTGCCCTTAGGTGCAAGTGTGTGAATGTGTAGACGGTTGTTTGTCTTGTGTGTATGTGTTTCCCTGTGATGGACTGTCCAGTGTATCTTACTTCTTGACCATTGACCACTTGAGATGGGCGCTGGCACCCCATCACATGACCCTCCAAAGACAAGCAGGTGTAGTGGATGGATGAATGAAAAGAGCAGGAGCTTCTGGCCAATATCAAGGCATCAACTTGCAAAGTCAAATTTCTTTTAAGTCATATTTGATATGTACAAAAGTTTAAAAATGACTTACTTAAGGTAACGTAGTACTTTTATTGTGCAATAAAATGGCACTGAGAAATACATGATATCACCCCTTTAAGATGTAGCATAAATCTTTTGTTGTTAGCCAAGGATAACACTTTGGAGTGTTGAAGATCACATAGATGAAGCTAACCTCAAAAACCTGTAATATTTTTTCCCCCATTAAAATAGAGGAATATGTATTCATCCTCTTTTTCCTAAAGATTGATGCTCTTATTTATTTTAGAACCTCAAATAAGAATTAAATGGTTCCTGAAATTACAACACATTTCCTTTTTTCCACATTTAGTTAACTATCTTGTAAAGTTAACTGTTTTCTAAATGTCATGTAACAATTGCAGCTTTAAATGAGTTTCATTTTGCTGGATACTGTGCAAAAGCATCTTATTGTAAAGGTTGCTACCCCCGCTTAATATTAATGTATTTTTGTGAAATTTAGTGTCAGAATAAATTAAACAGAAATAATTTAATACTGGTAAATGTTGTGTTCTTGCTCCTTTTACCTGGGAGAAAATGTTGCACATCAGCCTGGATATAGAACGACAACAATCCTCTCCAGTCACTGACTTTCTGTCTTTGTGTCAGAATGACCTCTGAACCTACAGTGTGCTGTAGGACATTGTGGAATTATGAAGGGTTTTTGTGGTTTTGCTGAGATTCATGATGTGTTATCAAAAGTCTTAGCGTTTCAGTTCAAGTTGGGTCTCTTAATCGCGACTTAACCCACATGCAGCAACAAGGTCACACACAGTATGTTGTTGACTCATATTTAACACCTGACTATGAATTATTGTTTCCCCTCCCTAAAGCATGTTTTTGTGTGTGTGTGTGTGTGTGTGTGTGTATGGGTGAGTGAGTCAGGTGTTTGCAATTTGCAGAGGGAGATGAAGGAAGTTAAAAGATTTTTTTTAAACTTCTCGTTCTACTCTTTTTTTCTGTTGTTTATACTGTTCTGCATTTTCCAGTGTATTGGTTTTTGACAGATAGCTATTCTACCTGTTTTATTGCTGTCAAGGCTAAAATACTTGAAATTCTGTAGTCCATCACTTGTTCTTTTAACATTGGGTGTGTCTTGAAAAATATTTGTTTTTGGCAATTTTGTACTTATGCTGGAAAAGATTAGGAATAAGTCAACAGTAAGTTCAGCATTAAGAGTGTTTCATGTAACTACACATTTTACTAAATACAGGTATATTGGATTAGTCCTGCCTTATTTTACTGTTTCTGTGTTTTTCTTTTTTTTTTTTCCTGAATATGACATCACTACTCACTGATTTAACTGGAATGTGCTCTAACTCCGCCTCTCCCTCCCTCCACTGCTTTTCGTCCTCCTGTCCTCATTGTTTGGCTGGAACTGCTCAAGAAAGTTGATCTGCTCCCTATTGGCTTTTTTTTGTCTCATCTTTAAGTCTCATCTGTAAGTTGCTTGTGAAATGTGTCTGATTTAAAGTTTTTGTAAAAGTGTATTGACAGGAGTTTATTATAAACTTGTTGTTAACCTCTATGAGTTGACAGTTAAATTGAGCTGTGTCTCAAAGGAACTGAAAACTTGAAGCTAAAATCTGTGTTTGCAGGAGAGGGTAGTGAAAATGTTTAGTGTGCTTGCAGTCTGGTTTCCACATGGTTGCTTTTGTTAACAATGCGAGGATAAATATGTCTTCTTAACAAGGGTCGACAGTGTGTTAGTGGACTTTGAGTCTGAATGCTATCTCTGTGAAACTGTTCGAATGCATGCGAGACTGTGCTTATGTTGCATAGTTTGGAAGCTGCAAAAAACTGTTATGTTGGTTTGTGCTTGTGAGACCACAGCACACTGAAGTGATTGTGTGTATTTTCTTCACTGGAGTGGGCTGAGACATATTAACATGCATATTAATGTGCATGTGTGGGCATGCTTGTGTGCCCTTTTTTTGTTTTTGTATACTCATAAGTTAACACCATTTTGCTGCCATTTGCTCTCTCGTGACTCTCTTTTTCAGGATGTGGCCAACTATTGATCACCAGTTCAATTAATGTTTCATGCAAGAGCGATTCACTACTAAAAGTCATATCACTCTGCACTCTCTACACAAAGAAGGCCTGGCTCTAATTTGTCAATAGGGCATCTCCAGCAGAATTAGATTCCTCAACTAGTTGGATGATTGGGATCTTGAGGAGGAGGAATGGGCAAAAATGGAAGGAAGACGGGTAAACAGGAACAAGCTTTATGCAGGTCGGTAATGCAAGTTGTAGATGCTCATAAAGATAAAATCAGATCTGGCTGAAGAAGGTGGAAAAGAAGTCAAAATAAGAGGTTAGTTACATACATTTATGGAAAATGGAGGTCTTCCAGCAGCCAGAGCCTACAGAAGCAGAAACAGTTAAGTTTTAGGGTGAGAAAACAACAAAAAAAAAGTGCACAGGAGAATGTGTGGACAATTTGATTCAGATCTCATCCTTCTGCCACCAGTCACATGCTCCTTCAAAGCAAGGGACTTTCCTTTGGAGATGCTCTCACACAGTTGGAAGTCTGATGGTGTTTGGAGTGCCAATCTGTAGCTCCCAGAACAAAACGCAGGAAATTACAGCTGTGTTTTCTTTGCAACATATTGAGTCGAGCAGATGTTGTGTTGATTGGACAGTGTCCACAAGGCATTCCACGGGAATGCTGTCTGCTTGTGTTTGCACAGCTCCTTGGAGCACATGTTTAAAACTTGATTTCAAAGTTTTTATTTAATTGCACAGTTTTAGCCAAACCAAAGGTGGATGACAGCTCTATTGTAAATTTTACCAGTGTGGGTAGAAGGATTTAATTTTATTCTGGATTGAATTCGGGATTCTGAATGGAGAGCCAATAGCAAAATGAAACTTAAGCAGGCATAGTCTGACTTCAATGGTCTCTGTGTCAGAAAACTATTCTGATAATTAGGACACAGGGTGGGGGAAAGCCCAGTGATTAATGTATTGAACTAAATATAAACGTGAACCAGTTCCTCTTTAAAATTGACGATGCCCAAGATTGGTAAAATTTCTCTCTCTTCAAAGAGCTGTAAATCCCATTCCTATTCTAAAGTCAGATGTTCTTACTTCCTAGTGAGAAATAATAATGGCCTTAGAGTTGGAATTCCAACTTGGAGCTCAACATGCAGCCCTAATTTGAGCATGCAAAATAACCAACCGTTGCTATTGCCATTAAGTTATTTATTAGCTTTTACGGTGGTTTGTGTGTCATTAATCCAATATGGCACACAGCGAGCTATCTGTTTATCTATCTATGCTTCTTTTCTGTTTGGACAGATAAAATGGAGAGGAATATAGCACCTTGTATTGCTAATAGATGTTGATTTTCCCACATGCAGCCACATCATTTTCTACTGGAGTGAGATGTCAGCTTTCACTTCCACATGACTCAAATTGACAACATTTGCTTGGGTGTCCAGCTGCATTTAAAGAAATGTCACTAATTGCTTTCTCACTGTATTCAGAAAATGGGTACTTTTCTAAAAGCCACAGGGGGTGATTTTTTGGCTTAAATGTTTGTTTTTCGCAAGTAGAATTATTTGAATAAAGTCAAATTAGTCTTTCTTGTAAGCAAGGGAAAAATGTAGTAGGCTTTTTTCAGTCAGTTCAATGGCAGTGACAGCAATATAGGTAGTCTTAATATGCTGTTAAAGTAGGTAATAGTTTGAAACTTTATTATAGAGGCTTCCACCTGAAATATTAAACATAGGCGATTGATAAAGACGAAACCACTGAATATGATATACCAGTATTATTGGTTACCCAAACAACCCTAACTGTCTTTGAAGAGAGAAAGAAATTCCCCCATGTGTCTGGCGAACTGTATTTGGGTTTTGAAGAAAACACATGCTGGTTTGGCATCATTGAGCTGAGAATCCAATGACAGCCATTCATTGGTCATCCTCTTCAGTGTGCTGTTACATAAAGCTTGGCATAGACTTCCTGAATGTACAAAGACAGTCTGTGTCTGAAGATAAACAGAAAGTAAGAAAAAGTTGTCAACAATAAAAATTGTACAATATCACACTGAGTGAGAAGTGAGAATATATCTACATAACTTTGCTACAAGTAAGATCATTTGTTTGGCAGAGCTAAACTTTTTCATGCTCAATCTTGCTGTTTCTTCTAGTGTATATGGGCTTATTTAAACATAAACGGAAGCAAACAAAGTGCAAAAGGGAAAACCTGAAGTCTGTTCACATCTACGAAATTTGTAATATGTTCCATTTTGTTAACTCTGTGTGAATTGTGTAAAAATAATCAGTGTTCTACTGATCAAGTAATAAGCTACTGTTTCCTGCGACGTCATGCTCTTATGTTGGTTGACGTTTATTTGTCACTTGTGTATCTGGGGATTAAGTTTCAACATGCTATTTAGAGAGTATAAATGCTGCAAAGCTTTTCAGGTGAATCACCTGAATTAATCAGAACGTTGGTCAGGCTGTCATCAGTTAGAGCCACTTGTAGCATTTGGCTTGCTAAAGGAAAGCAAATCTTCACCATTGCACATAGAGTCTGCATAGTGTATCATGATATTAAGAAGCATAATGCTCTCTTTAGTAAATTCCACATTCGCGTTATATGTGCTGTATATGTTGCATGTGTGTTACAATGCATATTTCGGAGATTTTTGACATCTCTAAAAGATTATCAGTGGTAGTTGATCATATAACTGTAGATATGTTGCAGTGCCAAATGTATCAAAAGGTATTGCTTGAAGCAGATGCGCAACAATGTCACAGGGTACTACTATCTGCTGTATAGGAAAGGCAATTTTATTTATATAGTACATTCTTGGTACATTAAATAGTCAAAGTCCTTTACATGATTAAAAGGAAAATAAACTGCATAGAGACTCTGCTGGTTATAATCTGAATGTTTATTGTATTTATTAAAGCAAACTAACCCCAGAGGTTGTAAAATACAGGTTTTTATTGGCTTGTTTTTTTGTTTTGGGGTTGTAAAGTTAGGTTCTCAAAATAAAATCTGGCTTTCAGTTGGTTTACTGTTGCTAATTTTATTATATTACCTTTTTGTCTATTTCAGCAAAGTGACTCATTTTCCTATTCACACTGTAGGATTTCAGACAACTCTATTTTCCAGCTTTTTACCCTCTTCCTTCTCCTTTTGGTGTTTCTTTTTTCTTCATTCTTTTTTTAATCTGTCTGTATTTTCACTCCTCCCTTTCTCTGTAAATTGTTCCTGGTGACATAATGCTGGAGGAGGCTTGTGTTGTTCTCATCTGGATTTAATACACAAGCGTAAATACAGTATTTGTGTGGCTGTGTGGGCCGAGTTTCAACATATTGTGCCTTTGAATGTGTTGGTGTCTGTTTCTGTATAGTGAGTTTGCAGCCAAGCATAATCATTGTGTGAATGAAAATGGAAACTTAAATCCTTTCATCTTCTTCTGTTATCCCTCATCTTTTCATTTTCTTCCAACACTGTCCAATGGAAACGGCAGATGGAAGTCTGTGATTTTTTTAAGACACACCCAGATAAAAATCTCTCTCTGCCTTTCTTTTTCTCTGGGGAAACTGAGCAAGATTCTTGTATTCCCTTCATCTGTGCATGTGCATGTGTGCATGCATGCATGTGTGTGTGTGTTCTAATACTTTGCTCTGTTTCATAGGGAGCAGATGTTGAAGGGTGAGGTCTTAAACACTCAAACAACCCATTTCCTCATTGTATTTTGCTCTAGTTGGTTCCAAGTCAGTCAGTCAAAGGGAAGTTGATCAACTTTATCTGACCAGCACACTGACCTACACACACTGCTCTGACACGTGTGTCCACACGGAACAGCAGACTGGATTTGTTTAGATTACAAAGCTCTATACACAGTTAATATAACAATCTCCAAACATTATGATACAATTTTCCATATGTCCAATGAGTGAGTGTTATTTTTCTTTTACAATCTTCTGAATGACAGTCTGATCATGTTGATCAATTTGGAAAAGTGAAAGAAGTCCTCAAAATAGGAGGTATTTAAACACTTTTCAAAACTTTCATTCCTTTAGAACTCACCCTAAAGGAGTTAGTAATTGACCAAATTAGTAGGAGCAATTTAGAAAGACCTAATTAATAAAATGCATGTTTTTTTAGACCAGTAAAACAATAATTTTCTTATAATTGTAACTTTTTGAGACATTGTCACTCACACTCCAACCTAACAATGGCCCACTAATGATGTTACTTCATCTCAAACTATACTGTGCAGACACTCTTTCTGCACTGATGAAGATTGATTTACCTTGGCAAATCTGTGTCTGGGGTGCGCTCCAATTTGTAGTTTTCTTGGGTTGGACTGTTCTCCATAAATCATAGTTTAAAACTGAGTCGATAACTAATCACAGCTGTGTTCTCATGATAACCAGGACCTTTGGGTTAATTGTAGCAGATTATTTAACATATAATGGAAAGATTTAGTAAGAGAAGAAGGGAGGGAGAGGAAGGAGTGACACACTCGCTCCACTGACCAGCATTTGCAAATTAATTGCTATTGATCAAAATTGTTTTGAGCATACAGGCACTCATGTCTCTGTTTACTGTTCTGATAGCTCATTAGCATTCAAAGCAAGTCTTGTGAAATCCTTTTCTTTTGTCTTAACCTCACCATGGTTCAAGTGACCAATATTATCACTAATTCACTTCATCTAGCTCTGTTTTGACTTTTATTTTCCCTTATTACTTCTAGAATAATGTTTTCCAGAAAATGTGTCTCCAAACTGTGACTTTGATAGGCCCCATACATAAATGGAACCATTCGTCTATCCATTGAGAGCTGAATGACTGATGTATGTGCTGTAAAATCCAAAAGGAACTGGGAAGAAAGCCTGATTTACACACACTCTGTTCGGCAGTTTTATTGTTGCAGTAATGTGATGTGTAGCATCCTCAGTCTCATGAGATTGTGCTCGTCTCCAGATGCCTGACCACAGCTTTTGTTCAGAATTATATTCTTTTTGTGTCTTTTGGGCGTGTGTTTGTTTGTTTTGTGTGTGTGTGTGTGTTAGAGGTTTTCTTTTGCAATTTTAATCTACGTTAATTGGTTTGTTTGTCTGGAGCTGTGTGCGGAGTTTTAATGGCGCTTAAACATAGGAGAGGCACAGTCTGAATGAGTTGGTGTGTGACGGAGACTTGTGGAATTTCTCAGTGTGATCCAAAACAGCTTGTTGGGATTATCCCAAGACAGACGCATGTGTGTGTATCTTAGTGCAACTGCATGAATCAGAGGTAACTTCCTGAGATCTTAAAATAAAAAAAATTATTTAAAAAACTTGTTACTAAAATGAATCTGCTTGTATATCTTCACCATCTTTGTTTTTCTGGTGTGACTAAACTATGCAGATATTATCATGGAGTTTCTAGTGTGATGTCTGGTTTTGTTTTGCCATAATAACTTCAAACATCTTCATGATAAGCCAAGAAAGCAGTTAACATAGTTATTAAAGGTAGGAAAACCCCGTCCTGAATTATTTACTTTCTGGGCCCTCCTATGGATTACAACAAAATCCCCCCAACAAGAGAAAAAAACAAAAAAAAACTGGGCACACACATTGTTCAACCAGACATAAACCTATGCACATAGCTTGTTTTCAAACTCCACTGAAGTTTATTTCACACTTCAGGTTGCAACAAAACATACTACAAACCATCTTTGCAGTGAAACACTTTTGTGTAACTGTTTTTCTACACTTTTTTTTTTTTCATACCTCTTCCTGCGCCCCCCCTAGGGAGTGCATCCCACACTTTGGGAACCACTGCACTAAACCTTTTGCTCTTGAATAGACATTTGCTTTGTCAATCTTTTAAAACAATAGTTCACCAGAACAATATAATAGCACATTTTGTATCCAGTGAAATTAAAGTGAATTAAATTTTTTGTAAATGATTTTTGAAAAATGTGGTTTACTTGTTTCAGAAGTGCAAGAAGTCCATAGTTCACATAATTTGAAATGCAGACTAGGCATTTTTATTACTTGGAGAATGTTGGCATGTTGGAGAATGTTATTCTTGAATGAGCATTTCCTTTTCTATGCAAGCTAAAAACAACTTTTTTGATCTATGTTCAAGTCACAGGCCAAAGAGATCCAAACTCTTTTAAAGCGAATGGATTTAAATTTCCTAAGTTCTTAAAGCATACATAAAAAACTGCAACTCATAAGGACAGGGAAAAATTCAGCATAGTGCAAAAGTGTTCATGATCCTTGAACCTTCTCACATTCTGTAACTTTACAATCATAAACTTCTCTTTATTGAGATTTTATGTGAAAGACAAGGACACAGAAGTGTATAATTATAATGAAAAAGGTAATGATTCATGGTCTGAAATTTATTTAGTCTGTTGTACTTTAACTTAAAAGCCTTCAGAAGTCATCCAGCTTGTAATCAGTTTATAAGTGTCTGATTTAGTGTCAGTCTAGATACATTTGTTCTGTGAAGGCCTCAGACTCAATCGTGGCGTTAACTTTGCCTGGTAAAGCAGTCATAAATCTTGTTTTGATTTTGGCAACGTATTAAATGAACCGAGTGGTTTTAAATTGTGTCTAAAATATAATGCACACATCAGTCTGTCAATAGAGGGGATTCCTTATGCAGCAGTAATGTTTAATCTGCACTTTACCTTTTTTTCCATCATCCCTTCCTTTTCACATTTCTCCTTTTTTGTAATGTTGATTCAGATTCTCAGCTATTTGTGGAGAAGTGCTTTGCTTGTTTGCACTTGACTTGACATAACAGGAGATAATCATGTTATTTGTGCACTTATATGTTGTGCATCTATTAGCATTCCAATCAGACTAGATAAGTTATTTTACCTTTTTGTCTTATTATGCAAGAAATGAATGAGAGATCTGTGTTCACCATCAGAAATAGATGGAATTTTTTAAAATTTGTTTTCACTGCTTATCTGGAGATGTCTTAATCTAACTGCGCTTTTACTGATGTGTCTTGGTGTTTGGCTGTTTCTCTCCAGGCCCTCTGCATAAATGTGCAGTGCAGTGATTTGCTGGAGACACTGAGCCTGATTTTCTGCGGTGCAGATGTGAATTGTTCAACCGGTATGGCAAATTGTCCGTCCCCTGAGTCCCTAGCCAGTACACATTCCCAACCTCTGCAGGCTGAGTTAATCAAACACAACCTCAACACAGGTACGGCATTTGACCACTTTACGGGCATCAGAAATCTGTCAATTTAAAGTTGTATATAACCGTGAAAGTTTAATTAAAAATTAAATTGTCACAGTTGCACTTCATGAGGCTGAAATTCTTACTGGACTGATGCATTTTATGGTTGAGTGGGTTAGATAAGAGATGTAGATAAATATGAAGTTGTTTAAGTACCTCATAATCATCTCATTTTAAACTGCTATGCCATTTGTGTCAACGTCTATAGTTGTGTTTTGGACAAAGATAACAATCTGTAATAAGAGGCATACTTCAAATTATCTTCAAAGTTTCATCAGTTTTGCTGATAACTGTTCGTTTTCACTTTGTGCCTTTGCATTATTTTGTTTTTATATTGTTTTTAGAGCTGCCCCAGTTACAGGTGGAGGCTGATATGGATCTGAAACATTATCCACCGCCGCCTTGCGTGTCTTATGAGGGCTACTTATTCAAAACTGCATCCATGGGGCGGGCTGTGGCGGAGCGCAAAGTGAAAGAGGGTATGTATGAAAAAATCTGTGAACCAGAGGATTAATTAAGTAATAAGTTTGATTTTTGTTATGTGAATATATTAAACTGATCGACAATAATATTTTATGAACAATCAAATAGGCCAAACATAAGAAAAGTACCCTTTATGCTGAAAATTTATTATGTTTGGCATTCTGTTTAGAGTTCAGTCGTCGTTGGTGCATGCTAAATGATGGCATCTTCAGCTACTATGAACACGACAAGAGCACCAATCCTAACGGGACACTTAAAGCATCGGAAATTGTTTGTTTGGCTGTCGATGCGCCTGAGAAACACGGGTAACCACAACGGTTCCTTTCACATGACTCAAAAATTGTTGTAAATACATTATTAACCAGATTAATTTCAATTCATAAACACTTTTGATCCCAAAGGGAAATTAAAATGCAGTTTAAAATATTACAGTCCAAGAAAAAGACCTCATTTTATTTTTATAAGTTTGTCCTGTGTCCAATGAAGTTAAGCTTTTGAAGTGTTTGGCCCTAATGACCAACATTATATTTAGAATAAAAAGGAGGAAGATGGCAAGACTGTGAACACCATCTTAAATGTGACGTACAGAGGTAGCAGCAGAATCTTGTTATGAGGAAGTTCTGAGAAAGGACTGGTGTACTTCATAAAATAGGCGGCACAATGGAGAAAAAACGTTTTGTGGAAATAATTAAGCAACATTTAAAGACATCAAGTAGGAAGTTAGAGCTTAGGCAGAACTGGGTCTTCCAGAAGGACATTAACTTTCATCATACCATTAAAGTAGTTACAAAGTCAATTAAGGACAACAAATCCCTTCAGTTTTGAAGTGGACAAAACAGCACTCTGATTGCAGTCGCATAGAAAATCAGCACAACTGGAAAAGTGAGCAAGAGAGCTTGCATAACTTGACTCAGTTACGTTTAGTCAGGAGGAACGGGTCAGGATTCCAGCAAGCTATTGTGAGAAGCTTTTGGGTGGATAAACAAATTAATGTGTGACCCAAGTCGTGCAGTTAAGACAATCCTACCAAAGACTGAAGAAAAGTATTCACATTATGCATTCAAAGAAAGTAAAACAAAATACCAGCATTTCACTATTAGAAATAATTTTGTTATTTCTAACTGACCTAACTTATTTAGTCTGATTTAATTTCAGACAGTGAGGAGAAACAAGGTTGTGTATTTTTTTCAAAACTGTATGTAAATGTGTGGTTTCAACAAATAACAGTAGATTAAACCAAGCACATTGATAAATATCTTTTAGGAATGTTGTAGCAACATTATATTAAAAAAAAATATATATAATTCTTTGTCAACTTCAGTTAATCAGTTCAGGTTAATCAGGAGCGAACCTGGGGTCAACATGGGGTTGATCACGATTTATAGAACTGGAAACATTTCTTTGCAATAAAATCAGAAAATTGAGTCTGAATTTTAAAACAAAAAATGTAATTGAGTGTCTTTTCTGCCATTTCACTCATTCTTTGTGAATTACAGGTATGACAATACCTTTGAACTCTACTCAGAATCTGAGCGTATTTATCTGTTTGGCACCGATGAACCCGACAGCCACAAGGAGTGGGTCAAGTGTATCGCCAAGGTAACATTTCTGCACTACTATGCATAGCCAGTCCTTCCTTTTTCCATGAATTCACCTGAAACGGCAGAGCTCTGATTGGACAGGAGATACGCAAGTCATGCCATAGAGAAAAAATAGCATTGTTTAATCATCAAGGTGTGATAAAAACCTTCCAGAGCTTCTGCTGTTAGTTGCTGAAAGCCAGTAAATGCTTCATGCAGAAATCAAGCCACCAAAGTATGTGCTGAACTGGGCTATTACTGGAAAATTGGATGCGTCAGATGAGGTCAGGCAGAGAGGAAAAAATGCTGAGGAGCCACATGATTGACTGTTGACTTTATAAATGCCCAGCATTTCTAACAGCAACACGTGTTAAAGTTTTTATCGGATGAGGTATGAGGAAAAGAGGAATTTGTTATTATTTCTTTCTAATTCATTTTCTCCTGTCTGCAGACCTTCATCCCAGCCTCTGCAGAGCCTTTGCTGAGGCTGAGCTTTGAGCGGATCGGACGGCTGAAGTGTAAAGATGGCTTGAACTTACAGCAATCCAAGGTCGGCTGGTTCGCTCTGGCTGGCTCTACTCTTCATGTTTACCTGGAGAACAGCAAGGGAGAGGAGATCCACCTGCGTAAACTCAATGAACTTTGTAAGTGAGACATAAGAAGACAAACCCATTAAGACCCTTTTACTCTGTAGAATTAATATATTTGGAACAAGGATGGCAACAGGCATGTGTTGGTCAGATTCAATAGTCATTTATTTTCCCCTTACAGCAATTCAACAAGACAATGAAGTGTTGGTTCTTGTGGAGAAAGGCAGGTGAGGTGTAAAGTCCTATTTCTAATTTTCTAATTTCACATACCTTTCTAAATAGAGAAATGTGAAAAACAAGAAAAAAAGATTTCTGCTCATATAAGCTGTTTATTTTCTTCTTTTGGTTGTGTCTCTGTTTTGTTAAGGACTCTGTACATCGAGGGAGAAAGGAAGTTGGACTTTGCCGGCTGGTGTGTGGCTATCCAGGCAGCGGCAGGGAGCGGAGGAGACACGCTGAGTCAGCAGCAGCTCACAGACACAGATATACCTGTCATTGTACTCAGCTGCATTGACTACATCACGCAGTACGGTGAGAGACATCTTTTGGAATTTGTTCAAGTAAAAAGGGATGAAAAATATAGTTTTGTTGCATTATTATTCATCATAAAATTAGATTTCTGATAATAAAGAGCTCCAGAAATATTACTTTCTTGACACTTTGGGCATCTCTATTTTGGACTTTAACATAACAAAGACAACAAGAAGGGAAATGCTTAAGGCTATTAAAGTTTGAAAAGTTTCTGTTCAAATCAAAAGCCACAACATTTTGATTCTTAAAGTCCTTTTAGAGAAAAATATGATTTTTTTTTTCCAGCATAGAGAAAACTCTTGCACATTTTTGTGAATACCGTAATACAGTGAAAGCATTGTATTTTTACAGTGAGAATCTCTGATCAGCCCATGGCTATAAAACTATGATTGCATGTACTTATGAATCTCTAGAAATATATTCAGCTAGATGCTGCTCAAGTAAAAACCGACATCATAAACTTGTTTGAAGGAAGCATTTTCCTTATGTCGATACATGTGATTTGTTTTCTTCTTTTGTATGATCAATTACCGTAATCAGTAACCCTGCTGTAATTTTTTTGTATTCATGCTGTAAAAATTAGCTAAAAATTGTCTGAAAAATCCGAATCTAAATGTTTAAGTTTGGAAAACATCATAGTTCTTTCTAAAATGTGACATTTGGACACAAACTATAATTCTTAGAAAAAAACATCCTCATGCATGTAAACCTTTCCTAAAGTATTTGTACCACTTGATTCTTTTTACATTTCGTCTCATGACAGCCATGTGTTTTTATGAATTTTGTTTTTTTATTTATAGATCACAAAGTAGTGTATAATTGTGAAATGGAACAAAAAGCATACGCTGTTTTCAAAATCCTTTATGAATGCAAGTCCTTGAAGTGTACAGTGGGCATCAGTGTTCAGGTCTTACCACAGACTCTCAATTGGATTTAGATAGGAATGTTAAGTTATAAATATGCTTTGAACCAAATTATTCCATTTTAACTCTGGTTGTATGTTTAGGCTTTAACCCGATGTAAGCTTTTCTTCTGGAATTACGCATTGAATTAGTTTAACTAGCTCCATTCACAAAGTTCACATCAACTTTGACCAGCTTCCCTGATCCTTCTGGAAAAAAAGGAACCCCACAGCCTGATGCTGCCCTCACCATGTTTCACTTTGCAGATGATGTGTCCATGGTGATATACTGACCTGGACACCTTTACATACATATTTGCTTTGTCTCCTGCATGTCTGGGAGCAAACTTTAACTAGGACTTCTTATTTACAACAATGGCTTTCTTCTTGGTACTCGCATTCTCGTACCTGAGCTTTAGATAGCTGCAGCTCCTCCAGAGTTACTATTGTGTTCTTGATTGCCACTAATAATTTCCAAGTGACTTCTGAAGGAAATTGGTTGCAAGGGAGATTAATAGAAATGCAGGGCATGTTTTTGTTTTTAAGCTTTTCTTTAATAAAAAAAATATTGAAAACCATGAATGACTTTCCTTCCACTTCAGTTATGTGCTACTTTGTGTTGGGCTGTCACACAAAATTCCAGTGCAAAGCATTATTCTCTTAGTCGAATACACTGGAAGTGCATTCGGCTGCTGTGTAGTTATAATCTGCAGTGCTGAGAGAGCCCCACCTGTGTCTGTGAACTCATGTGACTGTAACAAAGGTTCAGTCTGTGGGAGAATCAACGGACCACACGACAACAAAGAAACTCTGTTCCACCTCCATTTCTCTCCGTTCTCCCTCTAAATTTTTCTTTGCTTGTGTTTTGTGCTCTCCATTTTATCTCTCATCTGTAAGGCTTCCTCCCTCCCGACCCCCCAACAGATCCAGTTTCCTTGTTCATCTACTGTTCCAGCTAATGCAATCATCCATTACAACGTGATAGAGTGCTGCATGTTTATTCATGCTTTCCCACACATTCTCTGTCTCTGCTTATATGAAAGGAGGAAACATTCAATGTCATACAGGAATGTGTTTTTCACCCAGTTAAACGCAGATTTAGTGGAAACTAATGTTGGCTGTTTTTACGAAGCAAACATCAAAGCAGAACAACTGGAATATACTTTTTTGATTTACTGAAGGCTTTGTTGTGGAAGTGGTAGTTGCACATGTTTTAAATACTCATGTTTTCAGTGAATTCTTTTAGTTTTGAAAAGAACAACCACCAGCTGACTGAGAATAAATTGTTCCTAACACTGGAAACAAGCGTTTCAGCAGCTTCAGCTTATGGTCGGATGTCACAGTTTTGCACAGTTCTTTCAGCTTTGTTAATTTGTCTTAGCCTGTGCTCAGCCATTTAACTTGTTTCTTGTCTCTTAAGGTTTGGGAAAGTATAAAATGTGATTTCAATATGATCTGGATGAGAATGGAGGATGAGCAAAAGAATATGAAAAGAATAGCGATTCAGACTTGGAAATTAAGTAATGAATTTCCTACAATGACTTTGTCTATCAAGATGTTTTTAGATGGACTGCCCCAGAACTTCCACCTCCAACATGATTACCATCATGTCAGCTGTCATGTATTTAACATTTTAGGAACAGCCATCTTGGATGGACGTACAGTTAGATGCTTTGTGACTCAGAAGACCTTTAATTTAATTCAGTTTTATCTATTGTATGCTGACAACTCACTAATGCCCTCTCAGGCACTTTAGGAGGCAAATGGATTCCTTTTGTTCCCGTCTTATTTAATTTGTTATATGCTTACAGTTTTGGTCATTAATAATATTTGCAGTCTATCTATATTTGATGTAACATTAATGAGGGCCTAAAACTGACAGTATTTGATCTTGTTTGACATGAAAGATGAGTAGGAATCATGCAACTTCAGTATAAGAAATGCTGTCAGAGGAACAACAGTGTTCTTATGTGTGCGCGTGTTTTCATATGAGTGTTAAATTCTGTTTTATTTCTTCCAGGTTTGACATCGGAGGGAATTTATCGGAAAAGTGGCGTGAACTCCCGCGTGGCGGCCTTGTGCGACAGATTCCGCCGAGACGCTCGTAGCCTTCGACTGAAGGAGGGAGAGCATCAAGTGGATGACGTCTCCAACACTCTCAAGCGCTTCTTCAGGGCGTTAGAGGAGGGGTTGTTTACATCAGAGCATGCCTACAGCTGGCTCAGCATTACTGGTAATTTGGACACAATGGTACACATACAACTAGGCTGTGTGTCTATTCCCAGTAGATGTAGGCCCTGTGTTTAATCCCTGCTAAGATCCTTCTTTGTACAGCTGACAATGTTCTCCTCGTGCATGTGTCTATTGTCCCTGGGTTCCACCAAAAGGTCAATAAACATCCATGTTTGGTTAACTATTCACTTGACTATTGTAGGTATGAGTCATGCAGACATGAATGGTCGTCTGTCCTCTGTGTCTCTACTGGTGCTGTGATGGACTGGTGACGCGTCCAGAGTTCACTTTGCCTCTCACCTAATGACTGCCGGTGATATGTCACCTTATATAAGTGTCCATAATCCTTAAAGCTTTTCTATCATTAACAACCATAAAGTTGAATGTATTTTAGTTAAACTTCTTCTGACAAAGCAGAACAAAGTAATACATTATTGTGAAATAGATGGAAACTCCAAATGTCTTGAAATAAAATCTGACAAGAGTAGCATGCACTTGTATTCCGTTCCCTCTCAGTTAATCCTTTGTAGAAGACCCTATCGGTACAAAGACAGCGGAGGTGGGATAATCTGTCAACAGGACAGCAATTAGAAATGCAGTCCACTCATCTATCCTTTGTGGAAGAGAACCTAGAAGAGTGCATTTGTAGAAAGAAAACCGTAGGGCATCTCGGTGGCATTTTGACGCACACTTAAAGGAGTGGTTTACAAAGTTCTTAGCTTCTGATCCACAAAGTAACATTGAAAGGCTTTAGATCCATTACTGTTGGTTAGTTAGGAAAATATTTATACTGAGACAATTAATTGGTGCTATAATGAGAGCAAAAACTGCATAAGCAGCCTGGATTATGCTTTTCTTGCTGTTTTTTGTTTTCATTTTGAATAGGATCTCAAGACCCCATATTTGTTGATTTGTGACCCCAACAAGCCACAACAAATACGTGGAAGAATGTTTTTAGCCTTCGTGCAAAGTTGTGGCAGTAAACTAATGTGGCACATTAACTTCCTCATATTGTACCATCCCTTCTGTAAAACACTGTGGTGACAACAGGATGCGGTGGGAATACTTTTATTCATCTGGGGAACGCATATTATTCTGAATCAATGGGAAGATGGATGCTAAATATAGGGGACTGCTTGGGAAAATTGTGTGAAGAGGCGCCAAACCTCATGAGACTTTGGGAAGGTTAAACCTTCCAGCTGGACAAAAACCTTTAACATACAGCCAGAGACACACAGGAGTGGTTACGATCAAAGCATACTCATGTATAAGAATGGTCCAGTCAAAGTCCAAACCTAAATTCACATGAGAATTCCTGTTAAAACTTGAAAAATTTGCAAAAAAAAAAAATCTGTCTCCAAATGTCCTAAACTGATATTTCAGGATTTATCCTGAAATACCTGCTGCTGTACATGCAATTAAATGTGACCCTACACAGTATTGGTGCTGGGGGACTGAGTACAGTGCAGCCACACTTCCTAGAGCTTATTTAAAAAAATGAATATCCGTGAGTCATTTTCCCTCAGAATGATTTGCTGCCCTGTGTTGTCTAATGGAGAAACAAAACAGTGAATGCGGTAGGAATACTTTTGAAAGGCACCTATTCAAACTGCAATGAGTAAAATCCGAAGGAGAAAGAAATGTATTCATATTTTTTTCAGATAGTTTCGAAAATATTTAAACTCGATCATTTTGAGTCAAATCATTTTATCTGGACTTTTCTTTCCTTTCTCTCCATAACTTCGCTCCTTGTGACGTCTCTGCTTTCTCTCTCATGTTTTCCAGCCTTACAAGATGAAAATCAGAAAATCTCAGAATACAAGGCCCTATTGGACAGACTGCCTCCTGTCAACAAGGCTACACTACAAGCCCTCATCAACCACCTCTACTGGTGAGAGATCAATAGACACCAACTATGACCTTCACTGACTTCGTGTGTGCGCCACCAGATGGCTTATTTTCACTGTTTGTACTTCAGCGTGCAGTGCTTCTCTGACCTAAATCAGATGAACCTCCACAACCTAGCCATAGTGTTCGGTCCCACTCTGTTCCAAACCGATGGGAAGGACTACACCGCCGGCCGAGCCGTAGAGGACCTCATAGAGCACTACACACTCATATTTGAGGCGAGTCTGCCACAAAAGGAATAACGTGGTTTTTTTTTAGATTGCTTCACACAAATCCTAAAGATCTTGGCTTTTTAAATTAACTGTAAGATCTAGCTCAGATGTAAGACTTGCTGCTGCAATTAGTTTTTTTGGGGTAGGTCTCTAATTTCTACACATTTAAACACAGCTTTTTCCCATTCTTTCCAGTATCGGTATCACTTTTCAAATCCTGCAACAGATTCTTGGTTGGATTTAGGTCTGGTTTTCAGGAAAAGATGTTGGACTTCACGCATACTTTTATTGCAATGTTTTTGAAGTTGCGCATCGATAATCTTGTGTTTGTGTGTGAGTGAATGTCTTCATGCTGATTTGGTAGGTGGATGAGCAGCAGCTGAACAGGCAGCTGGAGGAGATCAATGCCATCATCAAAATGAGAGCAAAATTCGACACCAAGTTTCCTGTGAGTACTGCTCATTTTTATTCTGATCTCAGCTGCTTTGATAGCGACTTTCTGCCTGACAGTAAGGTTGTTGTCAAATCTCACCTGACTTATGTCTTTATCACCCTCACGCTGTTCGCTCGCCCATTTTCACAAGCGCAGACTTGATGGTATCTGATCAATATGGAGTTCAAAGTTTAATTGTGACTTGCTTCCTTGTCGGTTTACAGTCTTGAAGCACTGCTGATTACTAATAGAAGTATTGCATTTTTATAACTTTTTATTGTAAGCTATGTTTCATTTGTCTCTGTAGCTTTATAAATAACTATAATTGCTAAGCGGTTAATGCAGCACATTAATATGACTTATTAAACTGAAGCTAAATTCATTTTAATCACATCTTGATTGATTCATTTGCTTCACTTGTACTCAGCATTAATTAATTTTATACACATGCTTATGTTGATGCATTCTGTTGCACTTTGACGTTTTCTGCATGTTTCTGTTTTAGTCACGTCCGAGATTCGAAGGTGACGGCCACTTCATCTGTACTGTATATTTGGAAGAGCTAAAGGACACAGCAGAGCAGCATGTCAAGGTAAAATGGGCTTTCACAGCAGCCACAACATCTTATTTTATGGTTTTTTGCCCACTTATCTCTCTTCACTGCAATAATTAATGTTCATAATAATGAACATTTCCGTCTTTGGAGCCTGATGGAGTTTAACTCTGGGTTTCCTGTTTTGCTCTCCTCTCAGATTCCAGGTTCAATGACTGCAGCAGAGCTGGTGTACGAGGTTCTGGACAGGCGCAACATTCCAGTCAAAGATAAGGATTACTGGAGCTGTTGGGAGGTCTGCGAGGAAATCGGTGAGGCAATTGGAAAAGTGACGAGGAAGGGGAGAGAGTGGAACAAATGATGACTTTATTTTCTACGTGTGTGTGCGTGTGCGTATACATCAGTGGGGGAAAAAATGCAGGGGAAAGTCCATAGAAGAATTTTAGTGAACCTACTTTAAAACCAAATTAATTCTGAAGCTTGTAATTAAAGGGGGCAAACAAGGTAAAGAAATATTACATATTTTGCAGACACAAAGTGCAATTTTATAGAACAATAAAGTAACCAAGTTTGGGAAAGTACAAAGCTTCATTCCAATATGATTTAAATCTTGATAAGTATGAAGATAGCATAATACTACAATAAAAATATTTACACTTCCAGTACTAATTAAATAAAGAATTTTGCAGAATGAGTTCCTCTAAATAGATTCTCCTTAAGAGCCTCTTATAGTGCTGACACAAAGTGTGTGCTGCTTATTTTTTTATTCAGGCTTTAGGGGATAAGTATCTGACTTATGCAAGCTAGAATATAATAACACAAGACATTTTACAAGTGCATACAACCTATAATCAAAACACCCTATTAAAAGTCCTGCTGCTTCCTAAGACTTTGTGAAGACAGCTCTCTATACTGTGACGTAAAGCTTGCAATAATTCAGGTTTAATAATATTGTTGGTTTTAAGAACCAACAACCACTTCTGGCCAAATAAATATACTTTTTTTAGTTTAAAAATACGCATAGATTTATTCATCATGATATAAGCTGTGTTGAATTATTAGTGACGGATGAAAAGAGCCACAGTGAAACAAGAATAGTGACAAAAAGTCTGTAAAGTGCCCTCCTTTCAGATTGAAAAACAAACCCTCCAGGAAGAAAGACACTTCTCAGTTTGCTGGGCAATCTTTTGTTTGGCTTGGTATGTAGGACTGCCTGGGCTTCTGCCAGGAAGCTTGTTGATGGCTTATCAAATGCCAGTAAAACCCAGCTGATTTCCCTGTACGGGTTGCAAATCCAGTTTCCAACTTCCTGTTTCTCTTGTCATTGTTTTCTCACTGAAATAATTTCTTTCATCATTTTCTGGAATAATTTTGGCTTTAAATGTTTTGCTTCCTCAGAACGTCCACTGCATTATCAGGAGCGAGTTTTGCCCATTCTTCACTCTGCTGGCAGTGAGTCCCATCTTCTCATCAAGAAGCAGCCTGCTATGGACACCATGATCACCTACCTTGGTAAAGACAAAAAAAAAAAAAAATCCTTTCTGTAAATCTCCCAATGTCATTTATGCATAATTGGAAAGCCTCGATTCTTCCTCTTAGCCACTAAAGTCGACGTCTCCAAGCACGGAATGATGAAATTCAGAGAAGAGCGAAGCATCCTGGGTTTGGGGCTACCCTCTGGAAATTTCCACGATCGATTTTTCATTCTCAATGTCACCTCTCTCAGAATGTACAAGGATGTTAGAGTAAGACCAGTGATACATGAGAAAAAAAATTATTCAAATTGACAGATATTACTTCACAGATTGTTTTGTTCTTCCTGACAGAGTAACCGTGTCGAACGTGATTGGGTCGTAAAGAACCTGAAGATTTACTTGGGAATCAAGAAGAAGCTCCGTCCTCCTTCATGGTGAGCAAATGCATGATCACCAAACAGCAAATAAACTGTCCAGTTAGCTTGAAAAAAAAAACAAAAAAACATTTAAACTAAGGGGGGGAGGAATCTCAAATTATTCATCAATGAGCACAAATATATTCTGCTGCACGTTTATGCCTGCTACGCAGTAAAATAGTGTAAGACAGGATCTGCTCTAGAGAAGTCCCACTCCAGTCTCCTCCATGTTGTAAATTTGTTCCAGCACAGTACACTTAGGCGTATTAAACCAGGGAAACATCAAACATTTGCAGTTTATCTGAACTTGAGGACTGATTTTGGAGGCTCTAGATCAAGAACACTCAGCGTTTCACTTGCTATATTGTCAAGAATTGTGATTCTGTTGGTTTCACAAAAAATATTTTTGTGCACACTAATAAGGCCACAGAGGGTTTTTTTCAATAATAACAATAATACCTGTTTATTAGTTAAACTGTATTGTTTTCTTTCCATTAAAACATCCAATAAAACTTGCAAACATTCTGTGCCACCACTAGAGGGCAGACTAAGTCCAGGAATAAATCTGAACATGATTTTATGTCTCTCTCTGTTTCTAGTTGGGGTTTGACTGTTGTTTATGAGAGCAAGAAACAAGAGAAGCCAGAGAGACAACAGTGGTGAGTTACTCTCAATATATTTTCAAAGTTTTGCCATATCTGATATCCCAGGATTCCTGATACCTGAGTTTGTCACTTGGATTTGTTAGTTTATGCATAAACTATAACTGATCAGATAACATCACAAAACAACACATCATATTCTTCTCATGTTAATATGCATCTAAGTAAGAATCTACTATAAAACTTAATGATTGCCTTTTATAACCTTCAATTCTACCACAACTCCCTCTTCTCAAAAATCTTGGAAGAGTAAACCCAGTTCAGAAATTAATTATTCGATTTAAAAATCACCTTCTTGAACACCCCTGTTGTTTATACTTTGCCTTCAAGCTTCAGACATTCTTGTAAACTTGTTTTAGCACAAAAACATTTTCTCCAGCATACCAACAGAATGCTCACAATAGTTATGCTGTCCATGTTGTGTAGGAAATACTTTCTGTACTGATTCAGTGCCATGACTAACAACAATAAAAAGACATTCTTATTAAAATAGTAAAATACTCGAATGATGATAATGCACAAAAAAAGTGTCCAGAAAAACTTTAGAGTGCCTTCAAGCTGGAAAATACTGATGAAACCGATTCATTATCATTTCAGTTAATGTTAACTGAAATTCTGGCTCCATAAATGAACTTTTACTCTTAAGTCTCCCAAAATAATACAGTTACTTCAGAAACTTATATCAGTGCTACACAATCCTCCTTTGCTGTTCAAAGAGTGGAGGTACCAGAAAGTATTGCAACACCAATAAGATTTTGTGTTCGCAGAAGAACATTCCTGTTTTTGTGCTGATGTATTTGCTTTTCTTTATGTTTAGAACGCTGTGGGGTTTTCTCTGTTTGTGGAAGTTTGATCATATTCATGATAAAGTATGCATGTAGATATGACAAACATCAGAAGCTGGAGGCTTTTCTTCTCTCAGAGAAAACAGGTCAGATCCCTGCATGAGAGTTTGGTGAGTGAGGCATATGAAAGGTCGTCTTCACCTAGAGGGTAAACACACCAGAATACTTACAACCATGGCTGTGTTCAGCTCCAGGTCTCTTCACATCCCCGTTCCTCTCTATGCGTTTGTGCATCAGCATAATGTGTGTGTTTGCCCCTGTTTAAAGTAGACTAAGACTGCGCAGTGACATTAAGGGTCTTGGACAAGGTTTTTGGATGCATCGAAAAGGCGTGCACTCTCCCTTACTAGAGAAAGAGCATTTGGGTTTCCCATCTTTTTTGGGTCTTTTGTTTATTTGGAAGTTTCATTTAGATTGTGATGATAGATTAACTTGGTTGCAGCTCATCAGAGTCCCAGATGTTGCATGAAGGAGCCCTGTAGCAGCAATAAAATCCCATCCATCACTTTTTACTCTTTGTATTGCAGATGGTTCAAAAATGCTGGTGTAAGACTTTTGACCAAGTTTTCAAAATAAACTTGTGTTACCCCTCGCTTTAAGATTCCGGTTCTGGTTTTAAGGGCTTTTCATGTACAAATGCCAGCATATGTCATTTATTTTTAAAAATAATCTTTATACCCCCAGTAAGTCTGTAAGGTTCAGTGGGCCGAACCGACTGGTTATGAAGTAGACAAACTTCATAACCAGACAAAAGGTGACAGAGCATTTTCTGCTGTGGCCTCCAGACTCTAGAAATCTTTCTCTTGAGAACTTTGTAAACCATCCTTTCTGTAAGATCCTGTGCATTCATTTTTCCTCTGGAGTTTCTTTTTTGTGCCTTCATCATATTTTTTTTCAACCGTGGAACAGTACACTAATATCGCTTTCTTTTTTAATGATAGTTTTACTTTGTTTTTTCCATTTTATGTATCCCTTTGTATTGTTATTCTGTAGTGTGTAGTATTTTGTGATATTTGTATGTGTGAAAAGGACTATATAAAGATAAAAATGTTTTTATTTACGTGATTATTCCCTTAAGCCAAGGCTGCAACCTCATAGCACCCAAAAAAGCCTGAGAGTTCTCAGAGTGACTTTGCATTTTTTTGCACCACGGCTGTCATGTGCCTCATGTTCTGGCACTGCTGTAGCTGCAACAAAAGCTATGTAGCCAAGCAGCTAAAATCAACAAGCTCAGGCCTCCTGCGTATAGAGATCAGTGTGTAATTTGCTCCATGTGGACTGGGATTGGAGAGAAGCGCACACACCTCCAAATTATGCAAATAAACAAGATGCTGAGAGACTGAGGGGGTTGCTTTTTTTCCTAAGCTGTAATGCACAAATGCAAAATGTGTTTAAGGAAAGCCCTGGCATTCTATTTTCCTCATGCGGTTTACAGTGCCGATTTATGAACCTCATAGTGTCACTCACATAAAACCTCAGGTTATTGCACACAGATTTCCTGCTTTCCAGGGTGCTGTATGCTACACTAAAAACCCTATAAACATCATTCATTTATTCATTTGTTCATTTGCAGTTTAAAATGAACATGCCACATGTGGATTTAAAGAAAAGCTTTGAATGAAAATGAGTAGCTGGAAGAAAAAAATCCTATAAACTGTAAAGGGTATGCATGTTTCAGACACTGAAAGCTTTTCCTATTGGTTCTCCAGAGTTGATGCCTAATGTGTATGCCTCTGCACGGACACCCTAGTTCTGCATGTTATAATGTTTGTGCGCACGTCACACTGAGGCTGGCATTGTCAACAGCAGTAAACATCTTCACAGAAGTAATGGGAGCCCTGTCCCCGTCACGCTGTGGGCCATATTATCGTTTTGTTACGCTCCATTGTCACGTCTCTTCCATCTAGAATCACACCTGAGAGGAAAACACACAGATGGAAAGGGAAAGTATAAGGACGATAGGGAATGGAGAAGACAAATACAGCAAATACATAAAGATGCTGCATTTCGTCTTTATTTTCTTGTAGCCACTAAAAATTTTTAGTATCAGAATTAGAATGTCTTTATTGTTATTGAGAGCTCATCATTTAATTGCTCTTCTTTTTGCTTAATCTTTATTGTATCGGCAATAAACCCCATTTAGCTCTCGGTAGTTTACAGCTGACGGTGTGGAGCAGTTGGCAGTAAATTGTAAGCAACAAACAAGTGAAAACTGTTTTAGCAGATATAAACTATAGGAATGCCTGCTCCTCTTTTGATTCGCACTAACAACCATTAATGAGCTCTATTAGGCATAATGATGCCAACAAGGCTCAATCTGCATGTGAGGGGCTTTTCAGTACGTGTGTCGTTTTAATGTGTGCGGTATACCTCAAACACTGCCTGCTGTTTCGTTTTGTCTGTTTGTGTCGTTCTTGTACCTCAGTGGAGAGCTCTGGAATAATTATTTTAGTTCAGATCAGTGCCGGTAACAGTAATGTCTGTGTAAATAAAGCTGTTTATTTGTTATCGCAGCGTGATCCATGACTCCGAGGGAAGTTGGACTCCAGCCGAAGTGGCTTCAATGATGCACATGCACACACCATGATTTCCACAACCAACACTTAAACTCGAGTGCAAACAGGCATAGATAAATAATTGTAATCAAAGTTTTCCTGTGCTTTCTTTTGCAAATTAGCCTGCGCTCTCTCTGTGTTTACTGCATTGACGTCACTGCCAGGTGCAATAGGGGAAGGCATGACAAAATCAGTTAATGTCTTTGACTAAGTCTTTGTTTTCTTATTTTGTTTTCCTAAATTTTCCTCGGTCTCCCAGGGCTTATCAGCCTTTCTTACATACACCCACACAAACACAAGCACAGTCTGTGCCTCCCAAGTTTGTTCCACTGTCTGGCTCACCTTATCGCCATCCATTTATTTACAGGTATCTGTGCTGTGAAACCCAGTCAGAGATGAGGGAGTGGTACGCTACATTTCTTAGTATTCAGGTGGGTCCTCTCTCATATGTAAATGTATATATCCATCAGTCCTGCAGCCTGTGTAAAATTTACTGGCACCTTGGTAAAGGTGTGTAAGAACCTAAGTTAATAAATATGTTTTTGGTAGAGTAGCTTAATCTCATACTGGCAATTTTAGAAAACTCAGGACTTCAATTTGTGTATATTGATTCAGTTGGTTAAAAATTATGTGTTGAGGGGGAATTAATTTTAATGTCACTGAAGTTTTACTTTTTGACACCTTTAATTATTCTCAACTAATGTAAGTGAAGCATTATTTCAGTTGATACTTTTTAAAGTTAATCATAAGCTACACATACTGAGTTGTCAAAGGTTCCTCTCTCTTTAACATCCATGACTGGGTCATTTATCCATCCCTATGATTTTGTTTAAATCCTTACTGAGTAAATGTGCAGTTTTTATGTTTTACACATTTTTACAATGGAAGCCAGTACATGTGTTGCAGATCTGCTGTAATAATTTGAAATTCATGAATCTCTATTTTTTGCAGATAGTTGTATGGCTTTGGCGGGACATTTTAAATGATAAGAATCCTGATTGCGTTGAATCGCTTTGGCACAAAAAACCCCAAATAAAAGTCATTGCTGATTGTCTCAGTCTGTTCTTACTTCTAGAACGATGGCAACCTCTGGCCCCAGGACGGAGTCCAGAAGAACCGGGTGAGCCGTGTGCTGCCGGACACTCGTCACGGTAACGTGTCACTGATCCCGTTGCGTGGCAGTGAGAATGAGATGCGGAACAGCGTAGCAGCTTTCAGCCAAGACGCGCTTGCTGTGAGTCAATCTGCCAATCACTGGGTCTAATCTTGGACAAACAGGACGGCTCGATCTGGAGCTGTCGACTAATCAGAGATATTCATGCTGAACAGGTGGCCGTGAACCTCAGTCCTGATGCAGTACAACTTTAATGTCACAGGGAGGACTGATTTTAGTCCTTAAAATGGAGCTTGAATGCATTTTATTTCGTTTTTCCTCTGCAATCCTTTTTCTTAGAGGGAGAAATAGAGCTACGAGTCATACTTGCGCAGCATGAATATGAGCTGATCTTGTGATTTCACCATGATCTAAATATAGTTATAACAGGATCTGGGTTCTTTAAATGTGATCATTTAAACAAAAATCCCTTTTATTACTTGGGGTTGTTTTACAAGACCAATTTTTTGTCTGGGCCTGAAAACGTTGAAGAACTCAGACAACAGGAGGACACAACAGCATCTTCACATTGCAGGCATGTTTCACTGAGAGTTGAGAAAACAGACCTGGAGAAAGAATAGCTCTGGTAAATATCTGCCAAAGCCCAGAAAAACAAAACAATTGCACATGTTTAGTAAATTCACATCTTGGACAGATTGCGGTTTACACCGTTTCAGAGCACGGCTCGCTGACTGGCGTCCCTGCGCACTTGAATAAACAAACTTTGACAGAGGGTTTGTTTGGCTCAGTTTCAAGCACACCGACATTAAACCAGACCTGTTCAAGCAGCATCCACATCAGCCTCTCCATCTGTTCTCTCAATTCGTCACGAAACCTTGCAGTGCAGCACCGAACCGTCCCGCTCTGCTGCGACAAACAAATGTCCACAATCTGAAGTTGCTGTCGTCTCCTCCTGCTGTTTCAGCTGCCACACTCTGCTCATTAGTTGGCTGCACACTGTAGTGGCACACAAGGACTCGAGTTACTTCCGCTGGAACTTCCACTAACAGAAAATGTCCTGGGTGGCGGTGCTGTTCGCTGTTACCTCCCATTGATGTTTTCTCTCCTGTTTGAACTGAACAATATTTCTGATAGGGATGTTAAAGGTGGAGTGCAGGACGAAGATTCTCTGAGAAAGTCACACTTTCTCCAACTGGGCCAGTTTTTGATTGTTTCATTTGCTTCTTTGTCAAAAACATTTTCTATTTATGTTTCAGCTCCTTAGAGATGTGCGGTAACTCTCACAGCAATGGCAGCAGCAAGGTAACTTTCAAACGTACAGTGAAAAATAAAGATTGTGTTTTAGATTCACATTCTACGTTATGTACTTCAAAAAATACACGAGCTTTATGAACTTCACTGGCCTTCAAAACATCCCTACAACTGCTAGCTCAACCATTAAAGGCTATATATGGTGAGGGGAACATCTTGATTTCAAAGTTAACAGAAACTAATAAATGAGAAACTTCGTAAATGTTTTATAGCAAAGTTGTTCTGCTGGATCATTTTTGTTGGCCTGCACAGCAGGGCGGCTGAGTGTAGATGTCACATAAAGCTAGAGAGCTAGCGGAGCACAGCCTGCCTTTCCAGGAAATATTCTTACCACTGAGCTTTTAAAATGTTACAGCCCCAAACCTCGGTGTATTTATGTGTGATTTTACATAATAGACCAAAAGATATTCAAAAATTTGAAGTGGAAGGAACATTGTGTTAACTTTTTTTTTGTTTTTTTCTAAATATAAAAAGATTGTGGCCAACATGAACTTTGACCTGCTATGTTTTTGTCTTTAACTTGCCTGAATGACCAGTAAATATAGTACACATCTTAACGTTTTTTTTTCACCCGGAGATGATCACAATAAACACCAAGTCATAACAGAGCCACTTTACAGGTTTTTCTGCATACTTGTTAAAGTTTTAGACACTGAACAGATCTGAGATGCTCAAACTTGGGATATTATTTTTATCCCAGGTCTGCTACCTCCTGTCATGAGGATAAAGATGTCCTCCTGGAACCATGGAACCATTCTTGGTGTTCATGACACTTTTTGTGCATTAATGACCTCTGAGGCTTTCACAGAACATCTGGATTTATACCGAACTATCAGGAAATCCTGATAAACCAAACTGAAATTTGTGGTTGCAACATAACAACAAACGTTTTGGTGGTATGAAAACTTTTGCAAGCCATTGGAGGTTCATGAAGCTCACCTGTCGTCTACTAACAAGCTAATTTAAAAGGTAGCTAAAATATTGACATTCCTTATTTTTTGAAAATGGGCAATGAATCATAAAACTTTTTAATTGACTAAATGGAGTAATTTCACCTCAGAACCAAAACCATTTTTAGATATCTTTCGGTTCTGTAATATCAATGAGTAAAATGTTTTTGTGTTGGTGAAAACTGCAGGCGGGCTTTTCAAAATGTCTAAATTCAGTTCAGAAAGGAAAAAACAAAACATAAAATATATTGAGATTCAAGCTTTCAGGAGCTTGAAGGGAGGAATACATGTTTTTTACTTGAACAGGCTTATTACAAAGGAATAATTAACTATGACAAACTGAAAATAGTAAGTAAATCATGGTTTTTTAAAAAAAATAACTGTGTGCTCAATGCAGGTATTCAGTCTTATCCCATTTATCTGACAATGTGTAGACTATATGTTGTTCTTTACGATGAAGGCTGAACGGGAATCTCATCCTTCAGTTTAAAATGGTTGACTGGTGGAGCTGTCTTGCTGCATCTGTGTTTATCTGTCCTCTTGACCACAGCTTATTGAGTCCACATCTCATGAGCAGCCTCATATCTGGTTGCCATGGCTGCGAGACGTCAGTGGTCTGGATGGAGAATTTTAAGCTTGACCTCCCAAGAGACTTTATTAAATACAGTGAAACTGATTTAGCTTCAGGGAGATGGGCTGCATACATACTCTAACCTTTACTGATGTTTGTGACAGGATGAGTTTTGAGATGAAATGTGATGTTCAGTCTCTGACATGATGGATGTTTGTTGTTCAAAGGCAGGAAGGAGAAGCTCATCGGCTGATTCTGAATAATCCGGGAACTTCCACATTCAGTGATCGTACGGAGCAGAGCGATGGACACTCTGAGAGCATGGACTCATTGTTGTAAATGTGAACTTGCAGCTCCACCCAACAAGAACAGAAAAAAAACAAAACAAAACAAAAAACAGTTAATCAACAGCAGGACCCTGTGAGAAACCCATCCTGCACCCCTCTCTGTTCACGCATGGATGAATGGAGTTTTGGCATTAAAAGAAAAAGGAATAAACCACAAAGACTTCTCCAGCTGTTTCCAGCTTGTCATGCACCAGGTTCCACTGTTCTCATTGTTTACTGGAGTCAAAAAAAAGGACACACACTTTATTCCCCTAGTGTATTTGTTGTATAGAGTTAGTTACTTTTGACACAAAAACTTAGTGCTTGTAAGTTGTTTTTTGTTTGTCTGTTTTTTTTTTGTTTTTTTTTTTATACAAATGGAAATGAGTTATTTAATTATGCAGCAGAGAGCTGAGTGGTTGTTGTAAAGGAAATCTGAGATCAGAGGAGGTTGTGATCTAATTTCTTCTGGACTGGGAGTCAAACATGTCCGCTGATCGACCAACATCTGCTTCTCTGCTGGAAATCTGTGCAGCAGCTTGGGCAAAGTTGTCACTTCTTCTCAAGAGGACAGTCTGATCTTTTGGAAACCAGCAGCTTCAGGGCTGCAAAGGTAAGTCAATCCCTAACCAGCAGGTTTCCATCATAGTAAAGTCAGAGTTTTTAGCTTCAAATTTGAGAAAAATGAGAAAAACAGAAGTACCTAATTTGTTGTAAGATAACTTTAGAGCACCTTAAAAAGGTTATTTTTCTTCTAAGCATCTGTACTTATTTAAACATGAAGTTGTTTTGTTTGTATTTCTCAGCTGTCTTGTTTCTCCCTGTTGGTTCTTCGTTTTGCTTGAGTTGCATTGATGAGGCCTTTATCATTAACCAGCAGTATTTCCGAAGGTGTAGATCACAAATTTATTACACTTAATTTAACAAAATGTCTCTTTGACTATCTGCAATGTGGGATGTTATCAGTAAAGTGTTTTAATTGTTCAAAGCAAACATTTAAACTTTGTAAATGAAAAACTAATTAAAATGCACTGCAGTGTCTTATTTAATACTCCAGGTTTTGGGTTATTCTGTTGAATTGTTGCGTTGTGTTTGTCGTCTGGGTCCCTCCAGTAGGTTTTCCTTCTTTTAAAGTTTCATTCATTTTGACAGCAGATGCTGCACCGCCAGTCAGATTTGCTCAACTTCATGATTTTGACTTCTAGCTAAGATGTTTTCGTTAAAACACTCTTTAAATTTGTTTAATATTTAGATAATTGTTGTCATACTTCTATAAAATATTAATTGCATACGAATGCAAGCATTGAATAAGCTCCCTTGTTGCAGAATACTATTTAATGAACTCAAATTAGCATTTGTTTTTCATTTATTACAGGAGAATTAAAAAAAAAAGTATTTTTTGGAAAAAATTAAAGCTACAGTTTGTAACTTTTATAAAAAAAAAACTCTTGCATATGTATTAAAACTGTCATGTCATGACACCCAGATCCTAAACTAAGAGAATGAACTAAAGGATTGTCTGCACTTTTAGCATTTCTAATTAATATTTGCACATTTTTAACCAGCAGTTTGCTACCATCTTCCATTTTCTAAATGTATTTACTGACGCCATCAAGTTTTTCAAAGAGGTTTCAGCTGAAAACTTGACTTATAGTTGTTGATCAACGTAAGGGTTATTATAATTTGCGTCTGTGAAACTAATAAACGCATTAATCTAGTTGTATATGCACTGTTTCTGTTTGAACATGCATAGTCATGACCCTCCTGTTATTCATTAGCTGCACCGAAAAAGTTGGTGCCTTCCAGCTGTGGTGTGGCTGCATGGTAATTCTGTTTTCCCTCCATCCTTTTGTGAGACTAATACACAGGCACACACACAAGCTGTGAAAAGACGAGCTGGACCTCAACTCATGCCACAACATTTTGCATCTGCGCAATGCAAACGCATAGAGACAGAAACTTCTGCAAAGCCTGCAGGTTTCATGACAATGTCACGCAAAAGCCCTAAAATAGAAGCCTATAGATGCGCTGTGAGGAAGAACGTCAGCTCTGTCACTGTGTGGTGGGTTACAGTGATCAGCTAGGGGCCCTTAGGATGGCTCCTACATGTGTTTGAGTGTGTGTGCGTCACGGTGGTCCACCAGCTCTTGTTTCATTCTTTTAAGCAGAACTGACACATCAGGGTCACTTTTTACCTCGAGACACCCACCGGAGAGCGCTGCAAGGGACTTGACCACATGAGATCTTCTCTAAACTGTTCACAGGCCTGCGCAGGAAACCCATTGGGGGGGTGGAGGTAAAAAAAACACAAGCACGTGCACACTGTGGAGTGGCCTTTACTGTATAGGTCATGGGAGCGGTTGCATAATGCACGCAGGGAATGGAAAGGGACAGAGAGAGTCGGGGGGAGTTAAGCATGTAAGGGGGAGATAAAGTGAAAAGTTAGAAAACGGCTTCAGGCGCAAACCTGAGAGGTGTTGAGGTGCATCAGCCCACCCACCAGCCTCCTCTAGCCCACCTGACCTGTCCCCCGAAAATAAAAATGTAAATCGCCTCCGAGCCCAGAGTGCTGCGATCTCTGAAACTACACAAACAGCTAGAAGGAGAACAGCAGCAGCCACCTGCCTCCTGCAGACACCTGGACACCTTGTGTGTGTGAAGCACCCAGTAGCAAGAACAGGACCAGAGTGAGACGGCATCGTCTGGTTTCCTCCTCATGCAGCGCCGCTTTCGCACGCAAAGAATCCACAATTAGAAAGTTCAGGGTTTAATCAATCAATGTTTTTTTTTTTCAATCTAAATTACTGGTTGACTTTGCAGACCTATAGTTGGTTTTTGCCATTGTAGATGAAAGAAAATGTTTAACCTCATTTTTCCCTTACAGTATATAATTAGATTGTCCTGTATACAGGCATATCTTGAAAAACACATAGATGTTTGGGTTTTTATTTAAAAACCAAAAGTACAGTTTCTTGCAAAAATTACATTCAAAAGGGAGTTTTAACAGAGAAATTTGGATTTACTACACAGTTTGTTCATGTACTGTGCAGTATAGGTACTCAGTACTTGATTAGGGGTTTGCCTGGATTGTATCAGTGTGGAGTGGCATGGAAACGATCAGCCCAGGATGCTTTGATACCGACCCGTCTACATTATTGCATCTGGTGTCTGTTATCTTCCTCCTGACAATCTGTGGAGTTCGGAGGAGTTTGCTAGCCATCATGGTCATGAAACTAGGTTTTGGTTCAGCTTCTTAGTCCGCCTTCTTACTCCCTTTTCATATTCCCCTTTCAGTTTTGGTCGACACAAGATGCTCTCCTTCACCAGCAGACTCAGAGTTCCTCAGTCAGCCCCCGACTGTAATAATTACAGGGTTATTACGGCACCCTGTAATAACCTCTGGCTGCACAATGACATATTCGTCACGCTGAGCCTCCATCTGTCGTCTGTACCTGTGCCCTCTGTGTCCACTCCAACCTGAAGTATCGTTTACCCTCCACCAGCACATCCGTCAAACTAAAACTCTTTGTGAAGAATCAAAGGCCAGAACCAGACAAAGAAACATGGCCTTCTAGGTTTTTAAATTTAAGATTCTTCTCTTGTAAATGACAAGACAAGGACCTTTAGGAATATGGAGTATTGCTAAAGAGGCACTTAAAATTTTACTCATTTATTCCTTTGCGAAATCTTTACTGACACAAAGAACACATTTTTAAAACGAAGTATTTTTTAAATATTTCTTCATTTCAACAACAAAAAAAAACCTGCTATTAGTTCAGTAGGCCAGAAAAGGTGCCAAGCAGTGGATGTGAATAAGGAATCCCATAAGGTATTCTAGGCCTTGAATTAATTCCTGAATGTCTTATTGGAAAGCCATTAAAAAAAAATTACGCTGCACTCAATATTCTCTTCTCTCCTTCTTTTTAGCTGTTTTCACCATTATTGCATTCGAATTCAGGGTCAGCGTTCACTTACTGCAGCTTTTAGTTAGTCAGTGGGCTGATTTACAGACTGCCAGATATACTGACCTGTCTGAAATGCATGGAGTCCAGCTGACCTGCTCTTTGTTTTGACCTCTAGATTTAAACAGACAAAATATGTCACTTGCACCCATATTGTAGTTCAAGTTCAGAGGCTGGAGTTCCTGCAATATGTTGTTTGTCAGACACTTTGGTTAAAATGACAGCTTAAAGTCCAATGTTCAAGCAACTGAAAAGAAGAAACAAAACTGGAGGAAGAATAGATATAAACAATAACAAAAAAATCTTGAGAATTGCAATTTTAGGCTGCATTGGTGTGCACACAATACCACGGAGGCTTTATTGAAACTCTTTAGATTCAGTTTTCAGTCTTCATGAATTCACCATTGCCATACGCCACAGTGAATCTAAAACTCTCTCAACTGCTTCTGGTCATCTACCAGTCAAGACAGTCTTGGCTAGAGGACATTTCAATTTTTTTTTCTTTTTAGTGCATCCAGCCAGCATCAATAATAATGCTAGTCACAAAGTCCACCTGTTCTGGTTCTTTAGAAGAAAATTCAGTGAGCAAATAGGTACTGGTTTACATAAATGTGATATTTGTATGCTAGAATATATAACCATTACAATAAATTAGGTACTTTAGTTTTCTTTCAAGGAACGAAAGAGTCAAATACGTAACTTATGAATGCATTTAGCATATGAATAAAAATTGATGTGACCACATAAAAAAAACAAAATCTGCAGAAAAGCAGAGGAGCTGTTTGATTGTCAGATGAGTCCAGCACATGATTCCCAAATGTTTTGAAAAGACTGAACGTACTGCATGTGATCTGAAACTAAAGTTTGATGACAGAGACCTTGAGACATTTCATCTCCTGTTGAAAGTGTCAGCAGCGTGAGAGGCAGCCCGAGGCTGATTGGGCTGTTGTAACTGCAATTGATTTTGACAGGAAAGGCCCAAGAATCTCTTTCAGCGTCTGATGCTGTTGGCAGCCAGAATCATCGTGCTGTTAGAGCTGCAGTTGTCACAGATCATGGACTGGTACCAGCGGCCTGTTGGCAGCCTTTCAGTTCTGGGAGGAAGTCAAGCAGTCACACGTTTAGAGACTGAGGCCCAACACAAAGTTGGGCGAAGTGTGTCTGAGGTTAAATGTCTGTGTTGCTGTCTGCAGTTTGAAAAGGTTTAAGGGATGTATTTCACCACAATGAATACATGCCAGCACATAAAATAACACTTTCTGATAGAAAACAAACCGTGTTTCAGTTATCATTTAGTGATGGATGGTTTCTGCTTGGTATGGGAGGAGAAAAATGAATCCTGGTGTAATCTGAATTTCATGACTGCTTAACACTTTAAATCAGCTGCTCTCTCTCTTTTCCAGTGTCGGTATATCACAGTGCTGGGATGTTCATGTTTTTTTGGGTTTCCTCGCGCCTGTGCAGGCCTTGAGAAATGAGAAACACTGCTCTTAAGAAAAGAGTTATATTTTCTTTTAAGTGCTATTTACACTGAGCCATTTTTGTGTTTGAAGAAAGTCTTTGTTCAAATCTCTAAGTCCTTGATCACATGGTTCTTAGACCTCAGATGAAGTTTCTCTGAAGTTGATCATCTCAACTGCTTTTCACAACTGATCCCAAATCTCTCAACCTGATGTCATATTTGTGTCGCGAGTGCTATGAGGCAAGTGTTTGCCTCATAGCACTTCAACTCGAAAGAAAATAAACTCTGCAACTTGCTAAAGCCACATTACATTGATCAATCTTACACCTCCGCCTGAAGTCGGTTTCTAGCTTTATCACCTGTAAATTGCATACAGCAGTTGTTTTGTAGGATGATATAACGGAGCGCTCGGTTGTCTGAATGATTAGCTGTTTTGTCAGCGTGCTGATGGGCTCAGCGAGTTGAATGATTTAAATGAGTCGATTTAAGTCGCATCCCGTTTTTTTTTTTTTTTTGACAGATGGCTGTAAGCGTTTGATGGAACGTGACGTTGACGTTTGGAATGGGAAAGCAATTCATCAGAGGGTTTTATTGAGTTCTTGCTGGAAATGGAAAATGATCAATCATGTCTGCTTATCACAATTCTATTTGCTGCTTGAAAAATCGGCTCAGTCACTGTGGTTTTGTGAAGATTTTGACGAGGCTTAAGCACTGTCCTCTACCTTATGCAGGGCTGTATTGCCCCAAGTGCTACAGTGAAGAATATGAGTTATTTTTAAGGGACACTGCGTTACCTTGGACAACTTAAGTAGCATTTCTTTCTTGACAATTTTAGCTTTTACTCCATTTGATGCTGGTTGTTTCTTTAAAAAAATTAACAGCTCATTGAATTTTCTGGTTTCTTGATAGTCTTTGGTACACTTTCATTTATTATGATAACTTTATTATGTCTGGATAAACTAATTCAACGAAATATTTTCTTTGTTCCAGCACTTTGTGATTCAGAAAGGAAATGAATTGGGTGATCAAAACCTTGTTTGTCAGCTTCAGGGAGTACGATGCTTGCTCCAGAATGATGCACCTCTGCCCTTAAAAGTTACACTAAAGGGAAATTACATTTTAATGTTATCAGAAGCTTGCTGGAAGAGGAAAGAAATTTCAGATTTCCCCCACTGATCTTATCTGATCATCAGCTCAGATCAGCTGAATCCTCAGGGGGAGAACAAAGGAAGCACTGGCTTTACTATTGGCTTTGCAGGAATTTCTTTTCCACTCTGTGATACCAACTGCTTCATATTCTGGCTTTACTAAGACCTCAGCGGGGATGCATGCGCTGCGATTGTACCGCTTCTCCAGCCCTGCGTCTTTAGCAGCTGGAAGGTAGAGGTGATGTTAAGACACCAGTCCACTGGTCTTAAGTCTCTGCACATTAACTGATAACATACCTTGTGACCCTACTGTGACCTGTGGGTTCTGTTTTCCTTCCTACTGAATTATTCCTTTGCACCAAAGCTGCAGAGGTTGCACATGCAGTGTTTGTCATTTAAACTGGGTGAGAAGTAGAAAAGTTGTCCCATCCTCCGACATCTCACACAGAAAACAGTTCAGTGTGAAAAGTAGAGCTTTTTAATGCTTAATGTTTACATTCTGAGTTTTAGTGGTTGGTAGAAACCAGGAAAAGAAAGTTAAAAGGAAAATGCTTTTGCAATATGTTGTGATAAGTGAAATATAATGTTTCTGGATCAATGTTAATGTGTACCTGCTGGAAACATCTGTTCAATCAGTGGGGAACGTTTTACACCCTGACATATCATCACCATTTTAACTACCTGCTACTTTATGCCCAGGAGATTATGAAAGCATCATTAGGTTCACTTAGAAATCTCTTCAGCAGAGGCGCATGAGGTGTTATATTTATAAGGAATTGGAGAACATGCTTTCTTGAAAATGATCTTGGTAGGTATGTAACTAGTCTGATTTCCCTCGGATGTTTTTTGCTTGGATTGATGGATATATCTTCAGAGCTAAGGTCCGAGGGTTTATTGTGAGAGTCTGACGTAGCAGAAAAGCTCGACAGGTTGCAATGCATTATGGAGAGTTATTTAAATTGTAGCTTTCAGTGTAAATGTATTTCACGACTATTTATATTTGTGGCTATTTATGGCTGCCAAGGACTTTTAGTTACTGTTTGTGTCATTGGAAAATAATATTCTGAATCAGTTCTGGTCTTATTTTACCAATTAACTACTTCCCAGTTTCACAGGGGGTTGATGCATAATAGATGTTTTATAATGCTTTGATGTAGGGTTTACTGTTAGATAAACAAAATTAGCAAACGGTTGAAAAATCAAATGCAGCTGTGATCTGAAAGTTCCCACAGTTTTGCTGGTCATTGGTGCGGTTGTTAGGTCTACTTTGACGTAAGAAGGTCAAAGGGGATTCAAAAGTTGGACAGGCCCTTTCTGCATAAGATTTTCATGTTGTCCTCATGCAAGCGTGGGTTCATACCAAGTATCCTGGCTTCCTCTTACAGTTCGAAAATAGGCATGTTGGGTTAAATGGCATTTTTAAATTTTCCTTGGATATGATTGTGTTGTTTGTCCTCCGTGTTTCTGCATCGACCTGTGATGGATTAGTGACCTTTCCAAGGTTGCCAGTTGCAAGACCGCTTGAGACAAATGCCAGGAAAAAAAACAATGTCGGTTGCTGAAGAGTTTTTCAGTGCAGTAACAGCAAAACTGAGAGAACTTTAAGATCATGACTGTACGTGCAGTATAGATTTTTTTGTAGATACATTTTCTTTTGTTTTTACTTTCATAACTGTCTGAAACTTGCATATTACCTTGCAGAATTCACAGATCAATGATGCATGAATTCCTCACCTGTAATCCTGACAAGTGAAATCGGTTCATGAGAAGTAAAGTAGATTCTAAGAATGATGAGAGCAAATCAATTTCTCCTCTAAACTGTTCTAAAAATGTGTTGCTTTATTGGTAATATCAACATTTTTGTTATCAAAATCACTGAATTTGCACATTTCCGGTTTAAATACATGGAAGAAGTTCGGTGTGATAAGGCAACATCTGAAAGTAAAAGTAGCTCAATGTACGAATGGCGGAGAAACAGAAAAACGGTTTATCTGCTGTAATATGTGGCTAATCTAACTAGCTTGAGAATTCACAACAGAGTCTGAAGACAGCTACTGTAGTCTATTAGGAGTGAGGGGAGGTGTGAGCACTGCGTGCATAAGGATGATTGACAACGCCGAGACCGTCCTCCTGTTTGGTTGTTTCTTACCAGGCGATGTATTTCTGTAGGTGGCAGTAAGACTACAGTAGAGTCGCAACATAGTGACAGATTTAACAGTCACTATGCAACACACTTCAGCTTTACTAGAAAAGGAGTAAATCCTCAGGCATAGACTCCACTCAATGTTTTATTCCTACATCATACTTTTAATCTTCTGAAATCCAGCAGCGTAATCTGTTTTTCTATGACCTGCTTTGTGAGAAGAGTTTTAATCAGGAAGCAAAAACATGCACACTGAGTTAACTTGTTAACTTCTGTCAAAGCAAGATTTTCTACTTTTTTCAAGTCCTGCCAGTCTTGGTTTGAAATGCAAATGATTTCACGCATTTCAATTTTAAGGCTACACGAAGCTTTGAGTGTGTTTGTTTTTTGTAAACAACACACTAATGTATGTGCCTTGAGGAGTATAATTTTTGCCCAAATATTTATGCACTCCGCACAACATTTGAAAGCACTTTGGTAATTTATCTAGATTCTCTTGGGATTGTTTATTTCTGCCCTCTAACTGATATTGTGAAACACGACAGAGAAAATATCACAGGCATAAAATTGAATTTAATTTCTATTTTTGTTGCAATCAGGGCTCTTCGAGAGTAAACAAAAACAGCAAATGGATCCAGACATGTTTTGTTTTGCATCGTCTACTATGACCCTTTCTCATTATGCACACAAACTCTCCTCCAGTTATCTTTCTATTTTCTATCTTGACTCATTTATTCTCATCATTCTTCGTGGCCTTGTCTGCATTCATCCCCTTTGTTTTAGAGCTCTCTCTCTCATCCCGTCGGGAATAACTTCAGCCCCGAACTAAGCTCTAAATCAAGACGAAAAAAGCTTCAGACAAGTTTTGTGGATGAAATCAATGAAATCTCTTTGTTCAGGTAAGACTCTTAATACATGTCGCTCCTTCTGCTTCCAGCCAACATCATTTTCACCCCAGAATATTTGATCTGTGGCTTCACTTCCAGGGAAACCAACCTAGCATGAGCTGATCATCATAAAGGTGTTGATTCCTGCAGCACTAAAAATAACTTTACTGTCAGGGGTCACACTGCGGCTGTGCTCAGTGTCTGGCTGAATTAAGAAGCTGTTTGCAAAGCAACATGAGTCTTTTATTGCCTGAAATAAGTTGAACGTGATGATTAAAAACAGCAGGGATAGCAGGAAGGACATGAAAAGAGAATTTTGCATAAGAAGGGAAATAGTGTCTTTTTTCTTATTTTTTTCCTCTGTCATGCAAAGCTTTTTCAGAATCGTATTGTTTACAACAGTCAGCTTTCACAGACGTGAATAAAACTGCAGGGAATTCAGTTTTATTGTTGTTGGTGTGTTTTGTTTGTGTTTTACGGCGTCTAAAGTCAGAAGTGCTCGAACATCTATAGCAGGGAAGACCCTTGTGCTGTCGAGCTTTATGGGACGCTGATGTCATTTCCCACCCACTCTGTCAAAAGTACTAATACCTACTTTAATAACCATGATTGTTTTTGTAAATAGTATGTTTGTCTGTGGGTTGGTGGTTTGACCGAAGCTTCAAATCTCTGTCCCTCAGTGTTTCAGCAGTGCAGTTATCTTCAGGCCAAGGCTAGATTATTCTCCCAACGAATGCAACCTAAAAACCCCGGGGCTTCTTAAAAGCAGGATCATTATTTTCTTTTGGATTCCCACTGTGGTCTGAGCTACATGGGGAGGTGGAAAATTGGAGTTTAAAGGAGATGGCTGCCAAATTTGAATCTCAGGCACTGAGATGAAGAGGTTCAGTTATATCTTTATTTCACCACAGGCTGATTGTTGCCTGCACATTTAAACAATTTGAGTCCTGTTGACAAACTACCTTGTTACTGAAATGTGCTACATAAATAAACCTGATTGATTGATTGATTGATTGACTGACAACTCTGTAGTTTTGTCTTTTTTAATGAAACCTTTGATTCAGTCTGATGTATGAAATATAATTTTGCATTTTACTGTGACTTCCTCAGGTCCTTCCTCTGTGTTTTTCCTCCTCTGCTTCCTTCCTTTGTTTCTTGTGCCGAATCTCATTTTGTCCCTTGGTAAAACTCAAGGAAGAAGAAGAGCTCCTTCCTTGAGTTTTATCTTTCCTTCCCTATCTTACCTCATTTATTTACCACTTCTTATGACCAGATGAAGTCTGTGCACTGATAGGGGGGGGGGGGCAATAAGAGGTTTAAAGATTTTTCTCTGTAAAATATCTACCATAACTTCATAGGGAACTTTGGTGCTGTTTATTTAAAAGGACGGACTAAAAGCTGACAGCGCTTGGAAAGTGGAGTCTGATGTTTTTAGATGAGAAACAGAAACTCTGAGTTATCTTTCAGAGATCTTGGTTAAGTGAACTATAATCCTTTTCCATAATCTATTACAAAAGGTGTCAAACTCCAGTCCTGCAGAGCGAGTGTCTCTGCTTCAGTACGTCTAAATCAAATGATACTGATATTATCACGACACCGAACTCAACTGCATGCTGGGGAGGCGATTCAGTCATTTCATTCAGGTGTGTTGGACACCGGCCATTCAAGAATGTTACTGAAATGTTCACATACTTTAGTAATTAAATTCAGAAACGCATTAAATGTAATAATTACTCACAGACTGATATTTTGGAGATTATAATTAATTTCCACTTCCTGGAGATGAACTTGCTCCATTATTGGCTGCTAATGACGGGACAGACAACATTTAAGATTAGAATATTACATCAGACCAATACAAAACACATTTTTAATACGGAGATATAAATGAAAAGTTTTTTTTAATACTTTTTTTTTCAAAAGTACTTGCATGTTATACTTTATTGAATGTGAATTATTTTCCTCTTGGAGTAAAGTACCATCAGAAATCTAGACTGGCCTTTGAACTCATCTAAATATGTAGTGTGACTTGCCACAACATGTCTGAATATATGTTCCCTTGGCAGTGCCTGCAGTAATTTTAGATGAACCGTAACAACATTGAAAATGTTGCCAACACTGTCACAGAGATCTGCATGGAAACTGATTTGATAATCTTTACTTCAGGGCTCAGATAAGCAGGCTATCTGTGCAGATCACAAATTATTGACCTGCACAATAATAAATTTCTGTGCAATAACCCAGTTGAGAAATAGTTAATGAAAATATCTTAGACAGAGTGAGTGCACACAGCACAGCTAGTCGTCCCATTTGACAGTCGATCACTGCATGGGCCACCGAGACGAGAGAAAGTCCTGCTGAGCATTTAAAACGCTGAATGTGTCGGAGCATGCTGAACTCTTTTTAGTGAAAGATGAACTTGCTCCATCATTGGCTGCTGTTGATTAGCAATGTTTTCAGTATCTGCTGTGTAGATTGCTGCTAGTTCTTCTCTTGTTTTGGTGCATATGGTGCAGATGCAGATGTGCTAGCAGCTGAAACAATTTCTCCATGTTTGTCTCCAAAGTAAAGTTAAATGGACATGAAATAAAAACTGTGTTTTAACAAATCGCTATGATAGATTTATTACTTAAAGTATAAAATCTTAAAGGGATTATATTGCTGCCCTGCATCAGACTGGTAACCTGTCCAGGGTGAACCCTGCTTGTCGCCCGGAGCGTCAGCTGAAGATAGGCAGCCGCTTGGTTAACACAACGGTGTTAGAAAATGGATGGATGGATAGATGGATCATATTGCTTGTTTAGATTGAATAGATTTTGCATTAGAACTCAAAACTCTAAAGTGAATGATGATCTTCAAATGTTTCAGCATCGTGTTTTACAGAAACATGAGAATCTATTCACTGCCAGAAAACTAAAATAAATAACGTGATTCATGAAAAACCGGAAGTGGTGGATTAACTGCATGAGAAGAGCTCAAACTGGATGAGGCAAAATCCTGGACCAAAGGAGAGCAGCAGAGCTATTCTGGTCCTGTATCAGAACTAAATAAACACAAAACAAAAGTTGCTACAGGCTGTGCGATCACCACAACTGCACAGCGAAATGACTGAAGGTTTTATTTTGATGAGAACATTACAAACTTTGTGCGTAGGAACAATGCAAAATAGAATGATATGCACAAAGTATATCCTGCAAGATTGAAAGTTTATTGTGAGGATTGGAAGGTGGAGGTGCAGAATGACCCCCAAGCCACTGCAAGCGGATTATGCTCTGAGTTAAAATGGACATCCTGGAGGAGGAGATCAGTCTGGAGTCAATCCCATCCTGCAGAGAGCGGGATGGGATTCAACCCACACCTGAAGGAGGAGAGCCTCAGGCTGTGAAATGAATGGAGTTGAGGCCCTTCTTGAAAGACAACATAATGAGTTTCCTTTGAAAGAAAGAAAAGGAGACAGAAATGGAGGAAATTGAACATGTTCTTTTTAAATGTTTTTCTTTCCTTTCATTTTCTGCATTTCTTACCACTTACTCTGCCTTAATACATGCTTTGATAAATAGCTTACGCTTTCTTGAAGAGATAGAAATAATCAGGAACGCAAAACTTTTAAGTGTGCAATAACTTATTTCAGTACATGTGAAGGTTTGTTTGTGAGTTCTTAGTGAATTTATGTCTTCCCATTTCTACACATCTGGCCCTTAAATGCTCACTTGCAGTCACTGTTTGCCGCAGAGCAGAGCAACGAGTCTAATTTTGTTCACCTGAAGACTTGATCCAGCCTCTGAGTCAACAGAAGCAGTTTATTCTGTAAACTCTAACAGAGATGAACCAGTTAGTTCCAGAGATTCCACTGATTTTGTTCACACATTGTCATCTGGTACTCCTTTTAATTATAAATTGTTCCAGAGCTTAACCCACAATGCGGGACATGTTAATGCATTAATCTGTCCTGAAATGAAAAATTCATCCACACTTGCCTCACCGTTTTACCGTTGTTTGATCTCAGTTTTTGTGCTGTTGGATCCTTCACGCCTGTCCTGCAGGATGCAAATGAAAAGAGAGTCGTGTGGGTTTGATGGTCCACAGTGTCACATGCATCGCTCTCAGCTGGATACAGTTCGTCCAAACTGTTTCCTTTTATACATTTCATTAACACCTTGTCTCCAGTCACCTCCAGCTGACTGGAGGACATGCAAACTCGGAGTTACACAATACTTCCACACAAACCCACACGACCTCAGTGCTGCAAAAGCTGTCTCGTTCTTGTGCGTGTGCTTACACCGCCATCCAGTGCGTCTCCTCTGGTTTATCACCAATTACTGGTCCTTGACTAAAAAAAGAGAGAGGGAGAAAGCGCCGTCTTTTTGTCCCCATGGCAACCAGGCTCCCAATCTCTCTTTCTGTGCAATCAATCAGTCGACTGTCTGGCTGTCCTGCCCCATCCTGGCTAAAGGGGAGAAGTTCAGACACCAAATATCACATTCAGAGGTTTGGGTTATGGGTTATTCTTGGTAATTTTCACCCACTAGGACTGTGCCATCCATCTTCTCCTGGACAAGACTGTCACCATTTGTCCTAGAAAACATATTCAGGGGGGTCAAAAAGTCTACATCATCTCATTTTGTATTTTGATGCATTTTGTAGGGGCATGAGGTGAAAAAGGTTGATTCCACTAAAACCAAAGCAGGCATCATAATATTAGCACAGGTTGGACTTCTATCTACTGTCTGATACCGTTGTGATGTTCATGCTTAGGATCCCACAATGTTGTGGAGGTGACTGTGTCTGTTATGGGATCTTATCGTCTTTGTATGCTTCACATGATCTATTTCTGATGTGTGCAAGGAGTTTTCTTCTACGTGCCGAGAAGCTTTTCCCAGCCAAACGTAAACTGGCTGAGATTTGACAGCTCCTCTACGTCTGAGGGAATGATGGGTTTCTCCATCCACAGTGAGGCTGAGTTACTGGAGGAGTTTAAGTGTCTTGTTAACTAGCAGGGAAAGAGTTTGATGATCTGCTGATTTCATCTGGAGTTTGGGAGATGCTGTTGAAAAACCAGAAGGACTTGGTGGTCCAACAGTAAAATCCCAGTTTCTATTGACTGATATAAAGACGGCCGTTTGAACCCAGGACAAAGCATAAAAATATTCCTTTGGACAGGGAATATCTTCAAAATTATACTCACAAATTTCATATTATGACTGTGAAAAAAGTATTTTGATTATTTGCAAATTCACCATTAATAGAAAACAGAGAAATAAAATGTATTTAAGTATTTATGACCTTTGTTGATCCAGCTTTGGCAGTGATTAAACTTCAAGTCTTTTTGAATATGACGCAACAAACTGAGCTCCTCTATCATTAGGAAGTTTGTCCCGTTCTTCTGCGCATTTTCTCTCTGAGGTTGGATAGGAGATGTGTTTGCAGCTGTTTTCAGATTTCTAGAATTCGATGTTGTGCTGAAAAATTAACGTTTCGTCAGTCTGAGGTTAAAATATTGATGGAGCAGGTTTTTATCCATCCTTTAACACCTTAATACTTTAACTAAATCCTTCAGTCTATCACCAGCACACGACTCTGAGGTACTGGGATACAATTTGTTTCTGACACATGGGTAATCTCTGACAGAAATAATTATGGATGGATCGGTTTAATCATTTTCCCAAAGGAACGAAGAGGTAATGTTACACAAAAACAGGAGAAAAAAAGTGGAAATACAGCACAGAATGAAAACACCAGAAAACAGGATACAGAATGGGAAAGATGGATGCAAATATATTACTTAAAAGAACAACCTGGGGAGGAGAAGTGGATATAATGTTAAAATGGAGGCGCAGAGGCAAAGGTGGAATACAGTTTAGGGAAGAAAGAAGAAAAAATTAGGTGTGAAGAGATCATGAAGGCAGAAATTGTGACGATGAAGAGATTAAAAGAGAGGGAGAGAGGAGAAAGGAGGCGAGATAGGAAGCAATTTACCCCTCTTGTCAGGGTTCTGTCAATCTTGTTATTTCTCAAAAGACGCTGAACAGCCGTACTGCTCAAGGAGCCCTCGAACTGAAATGGATAACGGAGGAGAAGAGGATGCGGAGCAATGGAGTGCTGGTAAGGATGCCGGGATGGCTGGAGGAAAAAGACGAAGAAGGGAGGGATTGGAAGAGAAGTGCTAATAGTGGATTAGTCACTCTAAACATGCTCTGGGCCAGTGCCGGACTAATCACAGCGTGCCTGTGTGCATGTGTTTGAATTTATGACTGAGGGCGGGACAGGAAGAGCCCAGGCTGACGTACTAGGGAATGTGCCCCTTAATCATTTTACAGTTTAATTAAACCTGACTGAGCTGATGAAGCGCCACACACAAACACACATTGTTGCGGGGCAAATGATGTGGAAGCAGCTGCAGCTGTTACATCACTCCAGTGCCAGCAAATTTCTCTGTGACAAATCATATCTCTGTAAGCATTCTGGCAGGAAGTCTAGCTTTTATTCTGATCTTTCCTTGTTTTTGTTTACTTCTCCGGTTTCCTTATTTCTGCTCTTGAGGGACACAGATGACACGCTACAGCATTATACTTGCCTATCACCTTAAATGCCCTAATTGGCCTTAGTCAGCATGGCGATGCAACTGTCAGCACGAACGCATGCCGTCTGTGCTATCAACCTTCAAATGTTTGAAATTGTGTTTTAAAACCCAATTAAAGGGTCAATGTGTCATATTGAATCACACCCTTTATAAAATAAACAACAACCATATCACTAATATAAAAGTACAATTTAACAAAAAATTTTCCCAAAATTGTTTTAATAGTTTGATATTATCTTTGAGGTTTTTAGAAAATTTGGCCATTTTATAGCACAATCAAGTCATCATGTTGCCTTTATTTGCTATAAAAATGTCGTACATATTCAAGATAACTTAAAAGAAATTTAACTTCACAATTTGCCTGAAAATTGGGCCTCTGTCTCTTTAAGAACCTTCACAGTTTCCAACACTACCTTCAGCACATCATCGTAACAGAGCTCCTCATTATCCCATTTACAATCGATCTTGGACTAAAAAATATTTCTGATGATGAGCTCAGCAGATGTGGTTTTTTGCGAATTGCCATTGAAAACTAGTCTGGTGGAGCTGAGTGGTGAAGGCATACCAAAACGTTTGAACTGGCCTAGTCAAAGTTCTGACTTTATAATGTTGAAGTTGCCATATGCCCTCTAATGTGGCTGAACAGAAACAACCCTGCCCAGAAAATGTGGTCAAAACTAAATGATGATTTAAAAAAAACCCAAAAAAACCAACCTAATTGCCAGGTATTTGCAAATGCTTGATGAGAGTTATTGGCACAAAGTAAATAAAATATATATCTATATATTTAAATTGCATTTCATACTGATTCAGGTTGCCTGGTAACACAATTTACCACACTTCATTTTTTTAAGTGTGGAAAATAAAATCCAAATAATCAGACACAATATCTTGTTTCTTCTTTTTCCATCTATTCAGCATTGATTCCCATCATTCTCAGCCTGTGTGTTCATGGACACCTGTGTATGAATAGCATTACCAGCTGAAGGCCCATCATGAAAGATAAATTCTAAAAGTGGACACGGCACAGACAGGGAAGACCTCCACAAATCAAATGTCTGCAGCAAGAATTACCCCTGTGAGCACAAAGCAGCATGAAAGCTGTTAAGAGAAGCAAAGAGAAAACAGAGAGAGCATGGATGATGTAGCCACGGGGCATTCTCGTGTCAGGGTTTTCCAGGGTTATGCTCTCTGAATTATGTAAACTGTTTCAGGGAACAGAGGGTGGAGGGGGAGGAGGGGGTGTAGCTGATCTCTGCACAATGGTGGGTGGGATTCAACTTAAAGAAACGATTTACAGTAACTGAAAATAAGCAACACACACATGCATGCGCGAAAGCTCAGTCTACACTTTCCAGGCACTTTTTCGAACATGCACGGAACTTCTGATTCAAAAACGTAATCCTCTTCTCTTCCCCCACTTCCCTCTCATCCGGCTATACAATGCTCATCTCGCTCTTTTCCAACTTCACTTCTTGTTTCAGTGTGCCAGTGCCAGTGTTGGCTGGGGCGCACGAACGCGTGGCACGGTGCTGGATGCTGCTGCGTGACGCAGGCGAGTGCTGCTAAGCTGCAGAGAGAAAAAAGATATCAGCGTTTTCCCGTGAACGTCACCATCTTTGCGACTGCGCTTGTGCGCTTGTGCATGTCGCTTTGCTCTTAAGGGATGATCCCTACATCCCTTTGATATGGAGGAAACATGGGATTAGGAAAAGGTTAAAATACTGAGGGGCTAAACAAATTAATGCAATGGCTGGACGTTCTCCTCTATGAGAAAAAAAAATAAAAAATAGCAGCTGCTAATGGCAAAATGAAGTCTTGCCAGCAGAAACCAGTTTTCAAAAAGATAATCTCTTTGTTACATAAGAATGGAAACTTCACACTTTTCTGTTGAGAGCAGGCAGGCAAGTGCAATTTTTGTACTAGAAATGGATCAAATGCTCAAAGCAGTGAACTCAGCTTGGATTAGCTTTGACTAAAACACCAAAATCACATTTTATTACATTTTGTTTTACTTTAAAAAGTACAGTTTAAATATGTAACTTGTGGTCAGATAGTACTCAACAGGTCTGAAGATTTTTGATGTTTAGGAAAAAAATGAATGGCAAGTGCACAAGTAACTAATAAGTAAATATTAACTCAATTGGTAATTGATGTCTCTGATTAACAATGAAAGATACTGATCAATATTGGTGTACTTTTAATAACTGCTCAAAATGCTGAACTATAACCGTGAACCATGCCGTTTTTAACTTAATATCTAGTTTTAAATGCTGTTATTAGCTTCTGGTGCAGTTTGGATAAGGAGGAGGACTTATTTTCAAACTTTTAGGTTTTCCTAATTTGTCTGCAGACATGCACAGCAGAATCAAAGCAGAACAAAATATTACAGGGCTGTGAATGCTGCTGACTGAGCTGCTGCCGCTTTTAGCTCTAGGACTCTTGAGACTTAGCTCTCAAGAGTCCCTTTATCCCAGTTACACGGAGGCAAATTTAAAACACTGGGATAAACACAGCTATTTTTAACAGTTTCATGTCATATTCAAGGAGTGCCAGACACAATGAAATGTTGCTCTAATCAAAATCATAAGATGAAGGGATGCAATAAAGCAAAGAGCTTAAAGTCATCATTTCTCAGCATCAAGATGCAGTGTTGTTTGACAGAGAGATACAATATGCCCTCACTCCTTCAGCTGCAGGTGTTCAGTGTAAAGTGCTATTTTGCACAAACATAATTTTTGCGTGCAGCCAAATGAGCATAATAGAAATAGGAAATTGCAAAACAAAAAATCTCTTCTAGAGTAGATTTTTGGGTCTCAGCTCAATTTATTATATTTGTAACGCACAGAAGTTTGTAGAGTCTCTTCTACATAATCACATCTTTACACCCCATTTTAAAAATGTTTCTCTTTTCACCTTTTTCTACACTTTCAGAGACGAGGAATGTCCAGGCAGACCTTGAAATGAGTCCAGCTCTAATCTGTGCTCCTAAAGATCACTCTGTTCCGATTTGAACGCTTTGTAAACTGGGAGGCTTTCACGACAAATGTCAGCCGTTTCGCGCAGGAAAGGCTTGCAACACTTTCCATATATGGTGAGAACCTGATGACTGCCACAGTATTTATGCACAGCTGAAACAAGAAGTTAACACCAAATAAAGACACGTCCACATACAAGTTAAATCAGACCAAACTTGTGTTGTTTGTTTCCCTCTGGGATAGCATCAGCAACTCCTACTGTCCTGCAGTGAAGGGTGAGTGTGTATCTGTCTTTAATGGAGACCCTTTTATTAACAAGCTCCTCTTGCATTCATCACCTTTATAGCAATAGAAACTAAATGTTCATGTCCCTAACACCAAGACTTCCAGATCATACATAATTGTTTTGACCCTCCATTTCTTTTCTTAGTTTGTTGCAGCTTTGTTAAATTCATTGGTGATAAATCAAAGAGGAACCCTGACCTCGGTGCTTAGAAAGTGTTTGCAGTCGATGTCAATGTATAAATGGATATTGTTTAGACAAAGTCATGTGAAAATAATTGATATGCTAATGGGGGCATGACGTCATCATCTAAACATATTTATAAGATTAATAATGAAATAAGCAAACTAGATAATGTGTGAACAAGCCTGAGTCAATTCAGTTACATTATAACCTGTGTGAACTGAAGGCTACACACTTCTATTACTCCAGGTTTCTTCTGTCACTTTCTGTTCACAATAAAACCAAGATTTAACCACTGAAACAGGCCAAAAAGGACAGTAATGCACTGACAATGCACTGATATATATGCAACGTGTTCTGCGAAGCATGAACTCGACAAACATGCGTTAACCAACAGGAGATATTTTCTGTATTTAAGTCCTGTTTTAGTGACGTATAATAATGGGAGGATAAGCAGAACTGTCTCATGTGATTTGCTTTAATTCTTGCTGCTGTGTCAGCCTACAGCCATCTGGCTCCCGCCGAAACCAACACACTGTGACTTACACAGGAACCTCAGTGGGAGTGAGAGCCTGAGGGCGGTCAGGAGACAGAAAGATTTAGGCCATAATGACCCCAACTCCTAGCTGATGAACTAGTCAGGCCATTTACAGACAACTACACCAACACACAACTCGCAAAGTGTGTTGACAGCTGTTTATTTCAACCATAAAGAGACATTCTTTAATAAAGCCCAATTTTCTTGCCTGTCATTCAGAATATTGTCAAGCTCAGGTGGGCCCACTAAAATTGGCCAGGTCAGTCCATTTTGGCCACCGTAATTAAATCAGCTCTTGTTGTTCCTGCTGGTAGCTCTTAGGTCATCCCTCCACCCACAACCCCACCTCCTCCCGCTCTCCCTCTGAAGCGTGGTTCAAAAGATTGTGCTGATACCATTAAAAGCCCGGCATAGCATCTGTAGTGCTGTGCCTCTGGCCGGCGCCAAAAAGGATGCTGATGCTGTTCATTTGACAAGGGAATAAATCGGGTTGAACCCGTGTGCTGCGAAAAATTAGCGCCCATGAAGACGGACTGTTGAAGAGAGAGGGAGAGAAAAAAAAAGCACGGTTCAGCGTGGGACTGACTATGGTCAGCTGGCTCCGAGTCTGTGCTGACAAAAAGCTTAAACACTACTGGTTTTGTTGAATTTTGGAGCACCTCCCTCGAAGTAGCTAAGTTTCCATTTCAAATAGAGGCCTGAAAGACGCTTTACAGATCCCCGTCTCCAACACAAACCAGCCCGACTACAGTTTACATTTCTCTGTACTCTTTAATCCTGAGTGACTAATGGGAGAGAACATCACAGTCTCATGACTAAGTCACAGTAATCTCAGCGGACTGCATGATCTTAATCCCCTCATCCAATGACATTATATGGCAACAACTTAAACTGATACGTTATTTCTTTAAAATGCGGGTTTTGAATTTGTCACAATGACAGTTCATAACGCATTTTCATAACACTGGAAGTGTGAAGAAAAAGAAGGCGCCTAATTTATCTCTATGAAGTCACAGAAGCCATTTCCAGTCTTTCCGTGTTCTAATAAGTTCTGCTTCTCTGTTTTGAATTGCAAACAAGGTGCACACAGAAATCACTTCATTGAGTTCAGTTGTGTAGGAAAACGATGGTTATGGCTTTTCCTGGAGTAACTTTACTCTCTCTTTCTCTTGCTCGTTCTATCTCCCTCTTCCATTGACTTTATTAACATGAATTTCTGCAGTGAGTGAAGAGCAATGTCAGAGCAGCTGAATATCAGGGTGCAAATTTGGCAAGCACATATACTACATACAGCAGACATGCAGCATCATTATATGACCGCCTTCAAATAATAATATTGCTAATAAGGCCAAATTTGGGTATTTTGCACAGTTTATCAAGGAGTAAATGTACTTGATGCCCTGAGCAAGATGGGTGAAGGTCCCCAGAAACCAGACAATGACGCATTGAGCAAAGGTCTAATTGGTGTTTAGACTTCGTTGGCCCTCGGCAGAGGATAACACTGGGCCATAACTTGTCGCAATAAAACCACATAAGATCAAGTGGGGAAGACAGCAGCCACCTGGAGTCAAGTTAATTCAGAGTCTGCATTGCAATAAGATGTTCATATGTGATAGAAAAGACGGCAGAGGAAAAAGGAGGTGAGGATAACTGAGAGGAAGGACGCTAAGAAGCAATAAGAGGGACATATGGGTCGGTTAAGGGATGGCAGAGGGATTTTGTGGGGAGGTAAAAATCAAGTACAGCTGCTGCTGAGAGGAAGGGCGGATGTGGGGGGGGGGGGAGAGTCGAGGGGAGTTCAGACTGAGAGAAGAGAATTAAGATAAGCAGGGATATATAGGAGGTGTGGGAAATGTCGGGAAAGCTTATTTTATTTGCCAGCTGTGGATTAATTTCCTCTCAAGTCATGTCTGGTCAGACTGGAGCCTGCATTGGGTATTTGACAAACAGGCTGCAGTTAGTGCCGCTGAAGAGTTGGGCCTCAGGCATGAGAGGTGAAGGAGCGCTGGGGTAAAAGGAGTTGTCTCTGCTGTTGTCTCCTCCTGTACTGGGCATGCTCAGTAAGGACTAGTGAAATTAGGTGAGGTGAAGAATCAACATCATACACTTATTTAAAGAAAATGCAGGTTTCAAAGAATGAACGGACTTCACAGAACTGGAGAGAACTTGCTTAAATCAATTGAGCTTGCTTTGAATTTTAGGAAGAGTAGGAAGAAGCAACCAATTTTCATCTTGAAAGAAGAAGAAGAGGAAGAGGAAGAGGAGAACTCGTGAACAACAGATTGCTTATTGCAAACCACATCCATTTAGAAGAAGCGACAGGGAGTCTGAGGCATCAGTGTTTGAGAAAAGATCTTCACTATCACTTGTAAGTCTGGGGTGGAGGGTGAAGTTTGTTCACAGATTTCTGCTGAGACTGAAGCAGCAAAGAATGAAAAAAAAAAGAACAACAAAAAACAAAACAAACAGCCTGAACAAATTGATAGAAAATACCTGATCTGTGCTGGGACCCAGTGTCCAATCACAAGAACTGATGGAAAAAAAAAAAAAATGTTGTTTGTAATTTTCAGCATATAGCCAAACATTGAATTATTTCTACATTATTGAGATAAATAATCCAAGAAATAGGACTAAATTTGATTAAATTTCAGAATTTTTGCCCTGATTTAATCTGATTGGGACTCTGTCCCCTGAACACCTCAGTGGTCAATAATTCCTCTTGACCATGAAACACAGTGGTGGCTGCATCATGCTGTGGGGGTGCAGGAATATTACTCTGGCAAATATAAACCTTTTCATGGGCCATCAGTTAATATTAAACCAGCTGCAATGCTTTCTGAATCCGGTCAGCTTTCAATCCAGTTTCTTGGGTTTCTGGATTTCTCAACATGTTAAAAACTCTTTGACTGTTTCCTTCACTTTCATCTGTGGGCCAATCTGTTTCAATTTCTTTGTGTGTGTAAATGGGTGTGAATACTTTGCAATTGCACTGTATTCTCCATGTTTATTCTAAACCCTTAAACTGATTTTCTGTTATAGTAAATATGTCATTGCGTGTCTTTATTCGTCCACAGATTTTGTTGGCCTTTCAGGTGTTTCTAACGACTGTAAACAGGCTCACAAAGTACAACGTGGTTTTCCAAATGGAAAACACTGAAGTCTCAAAAGCTCTTGTTCACGACAAGAGAAAGAACAAAGTAATCCTTTTTTGTTTAGTGATGATTTATTAAAGGAAAATAATTAAAGTTAGTTTGTTCTCTGAAACACTCAACAGGAACAGAGTGAAGAGTGATAGATATGAGCTACATAAACATTCAGTTCTGCTGAGTTGACGGTTATAAATATGCTTTTTAGTCAAAATACAAACTGAATGCTTTAACTTGGAGACAGACTGAGGAAATGATACTCAATGGTGTATTTTATTTTTTATTTTTTAAGAGGTCTGACTAGGTGAGCATTGGCACTTTATGAATTTTGTATTAGAGCTCATAATCTAATCCAGGGATGCCCAAATCCAGTTTTTGAATGCTGCTACCCTGCATAATTTAGATGTATCCTTTCCCCAAATCACTTGGATCAAATAAATGGTCATTAACAGGCCTCTGCAGAGCAGAAAGCATGCTGATGAGGGAATTCAGTCATTTGATTCAGGTGTTTTGTTTTGGAGCAGGAATGCATCCTAAAGCGGCAGGACGGTAGCTCTTGAGGACTGGCACAGGTGAGCTTATCTCCTACAGATCTGGTCAGATTAGCAACCATCCAGAAAGCTAATGCTGCAGCTTTGAACACTGAAAATGAATCTGGCCCAGATGATTTCCTAGATGAGGGCTTAATTCTGCTTCGAGAGGACGAAGCAGAATGTCCAAAACTCATAGTGGACAGTCGTAGAGGTAAAACCAAACTTTCTTTCATTCAAGTGGACGGTCACAAACATTTATTCCAGCTGACAAAAATCACCACCGAAGACATTAGTTTTTAAACTAGCTTGATCCTTTATGCATTAGATTTTTTTATTGCTTGAAGTTAAGGTTAATCTTATAATTCAGGTTCTCCCAGAATATACAAGCATGTTGAGTCGTTTTATCACTTGTTTCTAAAGTTCAGCCATGGTATTTTCCCCTAACCAAAAGCCAAAATGTAATATCAAACTCTTTGTATGGAAAATCTTTTGTGTATCTTCAGCATCTATGTTTACATCATTGGAGTTTAATTTATTTGGGTTTCCAGTTACAGTGCTGTGTAGCTTGGTTACAGTTGTTGGTTGTTAGCTCTCCAGATCAGGTATCCTCAGCGAATTTCTCTAAAACACAACTTAGCATGAAATAAACACGACATTCTTAATTGCAAGTTGTTTTACAGAGCACCTCTCTACCTCCTTTGCCAAAATGAAAAACAAGACAAGAAAAGTTGGATCAAAAAAAAAGCTTCACTTTCAAGATGACTGACTTCAAACCACACCAATTTACCCAGTTGGCACATATAAATTTTCATCTGTACAATAAATAAATCTCTTTGCTTTCACGTTAGAGTTGGAGAGCATTGAGTTTTGCTATTCCCCTTGGCATCACAGTGTTTAAGCAATCTTCACAATTTTCTGCACCAAAACCTTTGATAGAGCCATTATGCCAAGCATTAATAGGTGTGGAGAAAAGTGAGTATTGAATGGGGGTGAACGTTTCACTGCAGCAGAGTCACATATTTCCCTCAGGAGTCGGTATAGACCAGAAACAGAACTGCAAATAGAGCTGCTCACTTTGTCTGAGCAACCAATATCAGACCTTTGCACTGCGGATGGATTTCTAATAGACCGTTTTCTGTTTAGACTTGGACTTTTTTGTATAGTGATGTGAAAAAAGAAGGGCAATTTAGCAAATAAGAATGTTATAATAAAAACCCCACATACAAAAATGGCAAATACCAGCTACAATTTAGCTGCCAATATAATGCCAGCCATATATTGCCGGCAATATAAAGGAATAGATTGCTGGGAACATGATATTATATTGATGTATAGGAATAGTCAAGATATAGATATCTTGTCTTGCCTTTAAAATACTTCCACAGGTATCCCTACGTTTAACTCAGATGTTGCATATCAGCCTACCTAAACCTTACAAACACTGTGATCCTCATCTGGTCGTTTCCAAACTGTTTAAAGGCATAATTAATGTATGCAGACTTCTGTGTTTGATCTGATTAGAAAGCAAAATCTTCTGGTTTCTTACTCTGGCAAGTGACCTAAAAGAGGAAAACTTCAGTCTTATGTAATGTCAGACAGAGAGAAAATAAAGGTTAGGTCACACAGTGTATAACATCTCATCTTAAGAATGAATGCTAAAAATTACAGACCATAATGGTCAAAAGCTCTCTTTTAAATCTTATGAGTTCACATTCTTATTCCCAGAATATTTGAAAAAAAAAACAGAAAAATTATTATTTTTAAAACTTGTGTTTAGGACTTGTTGCTCGCAAATTTAAACCAATCAAATTTTTACCATTTAAAGCTTTTTATAATGTGCATCGGGACGTATTTTGTTTGAAAGATGATTGCCTATACAGCTAAAATTAATGGTTTTAATTCCTTCACTGACAACTTATCTGCTGCTTTGAAAACAACTGACAAATGTTCTACTTTGCATAAAGAGTCACGAAGGATTCCCGTGAGGACAGAACTAAATGTTGCTGTCAGCTTGAGAATGTGCTCCTTTCTCCGAAATGTCTGAGCAGAAAGCCAGAGCAGCTGAAACAAAGCAGGAGACAGACGAAGGTGGCTAAAATAAAACATGAACCAAAGCCACAAACAACAGCATGAGGACCATGACAGAACCCTCCCCTCAAGGACGAGCTCCAGACATCTTTGACAAAAGAAAAAGAAAAACATAGTCAGAAGGGAGGAGGAAGGTTATAGGAGTATTGGTATTTAGCAACAGATGAACAGAGGAAGGAGGATTAATTCAGGAGGATGGTTGGGGATTTGGCATTTTATAGAGATCTGTTACTGGTGCTATAATTTGATTATTTCATAAATGTAATCTTTCAGGACCAGAAGCTGCAAAGATGTTTGACAGCATTGCTCTTCTTTTCTAAGTAATACTAAGTTTAGAGTTCAGATGAAAAAAACCAAAACATTTTTAATAATTTTTGTATTGAATTTCTTCTTACTAAACAATCTTAAAATTTTTAATTCCAGGGTATTATATACAAACTTTTTTTATGATCCTCTTTAGCTAAATACGAAGCAGGTTTCTTGAAATGCTTAAGAATACACCGGGGATTCTGTCCCTTATTTAAAAATATGCCTCACATTCTGCCACTGCTTGCTATTCCTTATTTGTTGACGTGAGGGAAGATGTGAAAAGCAAAAAATAAGTGTGTGCTGTTGGGACAAGATGCTACAATCTATTACACGGAGGTTGTTTTTGTGCCAAAATTGAGTATCGGCCCCGTCAATGAGGACACGAGGGAAAAGTCTGTATATTTGTTGAAGGAATGAAGTAGACAGAGTCCAGCATGACACCAAGAACAAATAACAACCTGCACTTCATTCTTCCTGCTTGGGAACATATGTGAAAACATTTCATCAGGAGGTTTAAAGCCCTTTTTTCCTCCCCATTCAATAATTTTACAGCCAACCAATTGGTTAGCTATAGGCATTTCAGCCATGTCCCAGCGTACTGCATGCGGTAAGATAGCATTATCGCTGATATTACGGCACAACAAAGCAGTGTTTACCAATCAGGCCATGTGCAGAGAAAGGATCATAAATAATTCAGTGTGGTCGGCACTTTCAAATTCCGGGAAATATCAAAGACTGGTGGATTAGGCCAGCTATAAATGTCAGTAAACACTCCAAGATGAGGACAGTCAGTCTAATCAGGTTGTGATGTAATCAACATGAGGACTTGATACGGGCGCAACACTCCAGGGAACTCAATCAACCAAAGCATAATGTGCTGCCTTTTCTGCATGGCTTTGTTAAATCGCAACAAGACGATTTTACTTTTGCGATCCCTAAATTTTAAATTGATGTCGAGGGAATCTTCTTGTATGGCTGTTTTCTTAACCTTATCTGATTCAAAGGCCTTGATTGGACCTTACTGTGAGACACTCAATATAAGCAATAAGACCAGGAGCGATATTGATCCCACGGAGCTGTAAAGTTAAAACAGCTCACCCTGTGCTTGGCCTTTTGTTGCCTCACTCAAACAGGACATATTACATAGCTTTGCTCTTTTAAAATGCTCTGACTGGAATTTAGATTTTTGAATTTAATGAGGAGTTATGTTTGCGGCTACATAAATGTGTTGCATCAGGCCTTGTCACATACGAGAGGAGTTCAAACTCAGCCGGGATGGTTGGCTTTTTTGCATTTCATTCTGACCTTATTTCCAGAGGCAGATCTGCTCTGTGTTTGAGCGCAAACTGAAGCAACAAGAATGTCCTCTCTCATAAAAATAGGCTCCACTGCACTTTATTGCAGAGCACCGGTCACCAAACACTGCTGTCGCATTACAGCCGCGGCTCCTTATTATCCTTGTGATGGAAAGTCCGTAATTGTTGTTATGGAAATGCAAAGGTAAAATTTTACCTTGGATGTATTTAAGCCCATACTAAAATCCCTATAGCAAATTTGTATCAAAGATATATGAAGATAAGAGGATTACAGAAATGTGACAAAATTCCTGTTAATTTCTGCTGGAAATTAGATATCAATCAATCAATACGATATTTGTGAATTATATTTATTCAGCCTTATAATGAACACTGGGAGAAACTAAAATGAAACACAGAGGATCTAACAAACCAAACGCAGAGACACATAAAGAACTAAGAAACTGAATACAAAGGACTTAATTAATATGTAAACAAACTAATATGGACATGTAAACAACACTAAAATAACTTGAGCACAAGTGAAAACATCAACACAAACAGCTGTGAATCGTGACATCATCTGTGTATTTAGTATATTTCTCTGTTTTCAGTGGAGTTCAGTCAGTTAAAAAAAATCTCAAAAAGCAGCATAAATATTTTTTCCAGCTGGTGATGAGAGTCCTCTGAAGACGTTTCTTTGACCCAACTCCCAGTATACAGTTTGAATTTAGACACAGTTGGCACAAGCAAACACACAAACACACACGCACGCAAACAAACACAAGCTTAGGCACAGCTGAGGAGCATAGATGTTAATGCCAACAAACCAGATGTGACCAAATGTGCTCTCTGTAAACGCACATGTAAAGCAAAGAGTGATAACAGTGAGACTCATAGTATCCTTTAGAGATTTCTGGTTCCTCATTTTCATCCATATTTCTTATCTCCCAGCTTTCTAATATACAATATCTTTGGTTGTCATGTTTCCGTCTGTCTATATTACAAGAACATTCCTCTGGTTCAGTTTCTAACCGTCTTTTCAATTAACTTGACGCAACATATGTAGGAAATATAGAAAAAATTTGGTATAGTTTGAGTTCACAAACAAACAATCAGTTTGTTTGTGAATGCTGAACAAGGTTTCTATGAACAGCTCCCGAAGATTGCGAAGACAAAGATAGATGGTTACATTTAGACAAGCTGAACAAACAGCTCTGATTTTGGGACCTCCTCTAGTCTTTTTCTGTTACAGCAAGACAGTCTGGCTTGAATCACATTTTATCTGTTAGGACAGTGATATGGAGAAAATCCATGTGCAAAGAATAAGAAATAAACACACTTTCTGTTGAGGTCTGAAACAGCCCAAAATACGTTCTGCGACTTGCATAAAACACAGGAGCCACAATTACAACATGGTTGAACAAAATCAGCATCTTTATATTAGACTTCATTTTGGGGCTTTTTGTAGTTCTTTGCGTTAATGTGAGGACACTATATATATTTCATCTTTAAGCTTAAGATGAAAACATCCAGACATCGCTCAACATTAGCTGTATTTTCTAGAACTTAAGCTTGTGTGACCTTTGCGCTTTCTGTAATAGCATGCCACTAATATGTAATCTGAACATGGCAAGCTGCTGTGCTGCAATGCTTATGCTACATTTACTGTCAAGCGGTAAGACAGATGGCATGACATGTCCCAACAGATAAAGCACAGCTCTATTAGATATAAAAATCCAGATTTTATCACAGATCAGAAGTCCATAGAAGCCAACTAATATAAACATTTTGAAAAAAACAAAACAAAAGCTTTGAGCAATTCACGAGCCTCTTTCTGTGCAACAAATGTTTTCCTTCAGTCTGCTGGAACATGTCATCTGGTCTTAACGTTGATCCTTCTGATCACCAGCAGTGCCAACATCATCTACAGTCCTCTCAACATGTATTTTTTCTCCTCATTCTGTCTCAATCTTCTTCATTTTGGAATCGCTGCATCGCTCACTGCCTTCTCGTCTGCTTGGTCAGTCACTAAAATTCAGTTGTTTGACTCATTTGTCTGTTTCAATCTGGATGTTTTGCAGGACCTTACCTGTCATTTTCTATCGCATAGCTATCAATAAATGACTCAGATGCTCCAAATCTTTCTGACAGTACTCTTTTACTGCAATATTTTAGTGTTTTTTCTGTTTTTGCTGTGTAGTATAAAAGAGCATTTCTGTAGTTTTCTTCTAAGGCAGATGTGCCAAACTCCAGCTCCTTTCCTGCAGCTTCTGTCCAAGACACCTGAATCTAATGAATTGTACGTTATCAGACCATGCAGAGCTCTAGTGCTATGAATGTGCAACTTGTACAATTATCTTTATCTTTCCTCTTTTGGGTATTGTCTGGACATTTTGGCAATCTAGTTTTATGTCTCACTATTTTTTTATTTTAACTTCAGTTATATGTTTTCCAGCTTTGGTTGTAGAGACAGTAGAATCACCTTTTTATAAGCTACACCTGATGGGCCTTAATGAAACTTGTGTTATTGTTTTTAAATAGTCCTCCAGAGTTGTGTTTCACACAACCTCTGTGTTCTTTGGATTTTCAAGTATAGGAAGTATTTATTTGTTCACGACAATGTAGTTTACAATGATTTCCATCACTGCTTGGTTGGGAGGAGGGAGGAATAAAGATCTTTTTCATACCTACTAAAATCTGACAGTGATGCATAAATACACAAATGTTGCTTAACAGTAAAAAAAAAATCAGACACAAGATGGAAAGTCAGACATTTCAATGTCTGAGGAAATAGATTTACAAGTTTCTTAATGCTGAAACATAACATAATAAAAAACTACAGATGTCTCAACCTAATTCCAAGTATCAACTCGGGATCTTGATATACAGTAGAGTCGACATCACCGTACTTTTTGGGATTTTTGTGGAACATATTCCAGACTGAAAATTAGACCAGCTTATCTTCTTGGATTGGGGGTAAAATACCTGTCTTTATCCCTCAATTCACCTTCTCCCACTTATCAGAGGGTGTGAGCGCAAAAAAGGAAAGGAAAACCCAGGTTCCCCTCTACCTAGCTCATTTTGAGGGATCACAAGATGTTCCCAGGCCAGAGGGGACACATAAACCCTCCAGCATAATCTCCTTATGCCCTGCGGCCTCTTCCCAGTGAGCTACATTCGGTTTCCACCAACTTAATTGGCCATTTACAATTTTCACACTCAGGAAAATGCAGTGAGATCAGGTAGCTAAACCTGTGATGAAGCAACACAGGTTAGACGAACCTCTCAAGAGGAGAGTGAAGCTCCCAAAAAAAACACCAATGAGGCAAAATCAATTTAAGAACAGATGGATGTATTGCTCTTAATGACCAGCTGTGGTAAAGATTGTAGGGTTTTATTCTGCTCCCAGGGCGATGGTACATTTTACCCTCTACACAGCTTTGAGAAAACAAAAGTTGATATCGCTTCATGTTAACTGATGTGACTGGATGTGGCTTTACTGGAGACATGCAGAGTTCAATAGTTTGCCAGATGTCACTGCTAAGTAGAGTCATGACAATGTGGGAGGATTCTTCATAGATCAAATACTTGCTGTGCTGCAAGCCCAGGCATTTTATAGGCTGTTAAACACAAGGAAAAATAACAAAGAACATGTCATTCGACACGAGGATGCTAGAAATATGCCGAAAGACATGGAGTATGGGACATGAGCAGAGGTTCACAATACAATCTCTTACAGAAAGGTATGAATTATTTACATTGCTGCACCTATGTAAATAAGTGCAGCAATGATGTGATGTGTGAAAGTTTGATGTAAAAATGCAGGTTTGCCATTAAGACTCAGTAATGGCAAATAACTTAAATAAGTTGGATTGCTGCAGGGCAAAGGTTCCTACGGTTTTTGCAAATTCCAACTGTAAAAAAATGAGGAAGAGACTTTTGACCATGATTATACTAAACAGGGGTACAGTGACAAGAAAACGGCATCAAAATGTTAATATAAAAGTGTATTTATTCATTTAAAAAAAACATTTTTTACCTCCTCAAAGACATTTTAACATAAACAAAATTTGTGATGCATCAGGGCAAAACCAGGATCAATTGGCCAGGACAGAAACAGAAAGGAAGACAAATTTATGTAAAAAATTGTGTTTAGAAATTTGTTTTTAGAAGATCAGAAGAAGTCATAAGGAAATCACTCTTGATTTAAGCATTTTCAAGGGATTTAAAATGGTAAACTTTGTGTTTTTTTAAATTAACTTGCTTCAGTGTAACTTTGAGCCATTTCAAAGGGTTGGGGAAAGTCACAGCTGATCAACACACCAGATGGCAAAAAGAAAAAAAAAAGAAAAGTAAAAAAAGACTCTGACTCAGGTCTGTTTATGGGTCCGTGAAAATGCTCACCTTAATTTGGCCCAGATAATTTTTACTGACAAGGTAAATATTATGAGAGAAGAAAAGAAAATTTTCCACACCTTAATGCAACCACAAACTTTCTCCTGGACACAAAGCTAGATACTTTAGAAGCCAAAAAAGAGTGGCAGGACATGAGAGATGTCATGTTTGTCATGACAAATCCTCACAAGGCCGAATCTTATAGAAAACATAGAACAAAAGCAAAAAAATATAAATAAAACAAAAAAACCCTGCAAATATAACTAGACAAGACAATCGACAAGCTTTCCCAGTCATACTTGTTGACAGTTGTTGACAGTTGTCGGTGCTAGGGGTCCGGGTTGTTGCACAGTAATGTACCGTAAATGAACAGTGTTTGCTAACGCTGAACAGAATCACACAAATCCAGACTTGTTATTCCGCCTCTCCATGTGGCGGTCCAGCTTTGTGAATCACTGACTCCAGATGAGGACATATGCAAGAAAAGACACAGGAAACAAACGATGTTACTGCCGCAGCAAATTTTAATCTCTGAAATGGGAAATTCACACGTATGTTTGGATTTATGGCAAATTTGTCTTCTGCTCAGTCTGATATTGTGAAATTTAGGGGTTTAGATTTAGAGGTTATTCAGTTCAAGAAGGAATAAAAATGCTACAAATTCTGATGATTAGCGCGATGATTAGCATGTGCAACCAATTAAACAGAAATTACTGAGTTGTCAATCAGTCACAGCCTGTATGTGCACTTGAGCTCTAGGTGGAGGATTAATTAGGCTAAATAATTGTCAACACCTGTGGTGTTCATGACTGAAGGCTACAGGGTAATAATAGTTCTACTCTGTTTTCTTTTTCAGTCGTCAGCAAAAATGTAAAACAGCTCCCAGGCATCTTTGAATGCGACTCCAGTAGCACACCAGTCACTGCAACGGCAATGAGTCCCAGTCGGTTTTTACTGCAACATGAGCCAGAATTTTGGAGCTTCATGAATAATGTCCATTAAAATGATCAAATATTAATCAAACATGTGACTTTTCCAATGTGGTCTTCAGCATAAAGAAAATCAACTTACTGCAATTGTTTTTTCTGGTAATATCCTTCCTGACTGTCATTGAAATCCAGCTGAAGATGTTAGTGAGTTTGATTGAGTATCTCAACCTAGTAAATCTTAGAAACTATTACAGGATCAGAGAGTTTTTGTGTTGGAGAAAGAACTTAATACAACTTTTAAAAGATTAGCTACTTAAACTTGTTAGCCTGCTGAGCAATTGAGGTGTTTGCGACCAATGAATATCTCCTCTTAGCTGTGGTTTTTATACCAACTTGTGGAAACTGGTTTTAAAAGTCTAACAGTATATGTCTCATTCAGTTCAGCAACAGCGCTAATGTTAAAATCAAACCTGTATCTTACTACTAAAGGCCAACAAATTCTCCAGAGCAGATTATTTTGCTCTTTTAGTTGAGGTGGCAGGAACAATGTTCCTTTTGGAAAGGATTCACTCCACAGGACCTCATGTGAAGTTTTCATTGAGAGGTTTTAGCATTTGTATATCATGATTTTCAGACACCAGGGAAAACCCCCCCAAAAAAACAACAAAACAAAAAAACAAACAAACGTTTTACTCAGAATGTGTGAAGCTGCAACAAGTCCAATGCCAAATCCCCTGAACAGAATAATGTAATTTTGCTCTTGCAGTCCTGAGAGAGAGAACAAATGTCTTCATCCTAAGACAGTCGTTGCCAATAGCACAATGCAGCTGTCATGGTCAGGGAAAAGGTTTATGTGCCACACTTTAATAATGGAGTTATTAAAATTACAATTTTAGGAACATTTAGTCACAAACCTATTCTAGTTTTTTGTCTCTTTTTATAATAAAGGGCAAATAAGATAATTTTATGAAAGAAACTGCAAAGTTGAGCATAGAAGAATAGAGCAGAGCTGTCTGTAAGAATAAAGCTTGCACCCCTGACTTCCTCTGCTAATCAGGAATATTTGGTATCATTCAATATCAATTTGTAGGTTTCAAATATGCATTATCTATAAGGAAGATGATTTGCAATTAAGTTTAACTTTGTGTCCTGGTTTTTTTATCACCTGTTGACTGCACTTGTTTTGCACTTCCATGTGATTAATAAAACATAATCTGAGAAATGTTGCCTATTGTGTCTCTATTTAAAGTCAACATAAAATAGGATAGTTGGTCTTATTTTGCTTTTTCTCCCCAGAAAGAGTATTTGAATTAATAAGCCAGAATTTGACATTTCAGAAATGCCAAGTATTTGTTTCTTTTTTTCCCCTGGGTGAAGCTCATTTAAGCTGTCAATGGTTAATCAGGTTTATGAAAGTGACTTTAATGTGATCCAACCTGGTAGATTTGTCAGGATGCCTTGCTTTGCTGCAATAAAAGTCAGAGTGCACAGGACATTTTGTGATAAAAGTACAGAACGATGTAGTCAAGAAAAACACATGGTGTTTGAGAAAAAACAAATAAAGATAATGTGAGTTTCAAACTCGGCAAGTTCAGCTTAAAAGCTAGTTGTGAGGCAGTGCTCTGAGTTTTAATCAACCTACAATACTTTTGTTTTTACTTCATTTTTGTCTTGAGATTTATTTCATTTTGTTCATTTTTTGTCTGGACATCATTAAACATCTGCACCAGACAGCAGAAGGCTTACATACATGCCTATAATTAGTCTCACACTACTTGCAGCCTGTGGTTCCACAGGATCTTTTTTTCCCCCACTTCAGCACATCCTCCCCACCTAAGAGATAAAAGACTTTATGAGTTTATTGATATAAAAACAAAGTTTGAAATAAAATCTACCCAAATTAAATTCTTAAAGCAGTTTTATTAGTTACATTTTATTGTTTTATCAGCCTGGAAGCACCTTATTTGGTAAGGCACATGCGACGGACCTTTGAGACCTGCAGCGTCCCATGACTGCCACGCTGGAGAGGATCAGCGTGTGGTTCCTCCGGGAACCCGCCTGATCCAGAGAGATCTTTGTCAGAGGGGAGAGGAATCAATTCCAGATCTCGTCTTGCCGCGGATCTTAACGCACGGCGTCTGTGTGCGACACCGAGTGCAAATGCGCCAAAGTGCAAAGGTGCGAGGTCAAAGTTTAATTTTCACGGCACATTTTAATGTCCACGGTAACGGAGATTATGAAATGGCAGGAGAAGGGAGCAAAGAGTGACCGTGCACGATCCCTCAGTTTGGCTCCTGATGCATGTTTAGTGCTGCGCGGCCGGGCTCTCTCTGCCGCTGCTCTCTGTCTCTTTGCTCAGCTGTTATATGCTCGCTCACCGCGGCTCGAATATCACTTACCGGGTCCCGACCAATCCCTGCGCGCTATCAGAGCTGGAGAGGAGAGCAAGCTGGCAGGCAGACCGGGAGAGAGAAAGCAAGGAAGCACACACCCAGTCATCATCTATCCATCCAAACGCACATCCTCTTTCGACAGACACACCGACACACAGGCTTGCTCTCCCGCCAGCTCTCTCCCCCCCCCAAACTCCACCCGCCCCTCTGACTGCAGCCGGGTTAGAGAAGGAGGCGCCGGGCAGGATGCGCGATGGGACAGGCGTGCGGACACGCGCTCCTCTGCCGTAGCCAACCTCCGTCCTCTGAGATGTAAGTAAGACCTTCTTATAACTCCGCTTACCTGCTCAGGTATTTTACATTCAGAGGGAGCGCTCTGTTGACAGTCACGCGGCGTGCAACCACCAGCCAAACGCAGAGTGCGTGTAGCGGCGCGAGTGAGTGTGACCTGCTGGGTGTCACCGTGTCCACTGACGGCGGGATTGACGACCCCGAGTGTTGTGAGCTGGTTGTGGGGGCTGTGCCTGTGTGCTCCTGTATAATATGCTCCACAGATAATTCGGTGACCTTATCGCGCCTTTCAGTCTTCCCGGGAATCGTCACAGAGCCCAATACTCCTGCAGGAGCGCGTCCATTTGAAGCCATAAATCACTCTTAATTGAATTCTGCTTGTGGAAAGTGGTCTTGTTTTAAAAACTTGTTTTCAAGGGCTGACTTTGAGCGAATAACATTTGTGCCTCTAATTCCGCACTCTTCATAACTAATAGCGATGCACTTGTTTTAAGGTAGGAGGCTGTCATGTTGTTATGGGTAAAGTTGGGGAAAACTGACTAGTTTGCTGTTAGACCAGACTGGGCTGCAATTGCTAAAATGCACAAACTTGTTATAGTCTTTAATCACCAGCTGACACATTTACAACAAACAATTGTTTCCCCTTTGAACTGCACATATTTCTCTGTCATTTCAGTAAATGAAATCATTGGTATTATGGAATTTTTTTGTTTTAAAACTTTGAAACACTGACATTTGCCTCATTCATACCTGTTCTTACCTCAGCCAGCTTTTAACTTCGTTTCCTATCGGTTCAATGGGATTTTGTCTCTTTTTACTGAATTTATCCATCCACTTTCTAACACCTTTGTCACTTGTGGGGTCGGAGTTGCTGGTGCTTCTCTCCAGCTAACGTTCCGGGTGAACCCTGGACAGGTCGCCAGTCTGTCGCATTTACTTCATTTAATTCCTACAAATACATATTTTTAAATACCTGCAGTTAACTATTGTTCATCACTTTATTTTTCTCTGGGTTCACTTTTTCCATAAACTATTTTCATGTCCTTAAGTAGGATTTAAGAGTATACTATTTTCTAAAAATGCAGTTGTTTACATTTATGGTGTGACTCACAATAAGGCCAGTTCAATCTTTTGAAATATGTAATATTATGAGCTAATCTAACCTGTGACATAACCTAATTACCTCTGAGGGATCTGATATATTATTTATTCCAGTCATAAAGCCACATTTCTAGGCTATGAGCGGGCACTCTAATTCGCCTTTGCTTCAAGTGTAGAGGGCTCAAGAGCCTTGTTCTTGTTCACGAGTGATGGAAGGATGAAGAGGCTGGGAGATTGACAGATGGATTCTGGTGTGATCTGTAGTAATACGAGTGTTAATCCGGTCTGTCGTTTGAGGAAAGAGATAAAGAGAAACTCTCGCTTTGCTGATTTGTCTTTTTTCTGTTTCTCACCTATAGCCATATGGACTGTGACCTAAAGAACAAGATACAGGACACAAACAGCTAAAATAAGACTCTTTCATAGGGTGGCTCGCCGCAGGCTCAGAGATAAATCACTGTCATCGTGGGGGGAGTCAGATTTTGATAATCATGGCTTACAGAAAATGGAAACCCAACAATTCAGTGTGTCAGAATATTACAATGTCATCTCAGATCAATTCTGAAAAATAAATTTTAATGTAATATGTAAGGGGGAAGAGTACTGATTGATAGATGAGGGTGCCGCAGTCCTGAAGACAGACCTCGACACCCTCCATCTGGAGGGAAAGCCACAAAAGGTCATTGCTGGTTGTTCACAGAGTACTGTATCCAAGTATTTTCATAGAAGGTTGAGTAGAATGAAAGAGAGGCTCCAGCAACATGGATAATCTTGAAAAGATTGTCAAATTAAATCAGTTAATGAAATTAGAGAAGCTTCATTAAGGAGTGGACTGAGGCTGGATTTAACTGATCAAGATGAAAACACAAACAAATCCTCCACATGGGCTCAAATGTCGCCCTCCTTACGTCTCTCCACTGCTAAACCAGAGACTGGACTGTTGCTCTGTGCTTCCGAAGTCATCTTTCCAGATAAGAGTGAAGTTTTTAGTTCATTTCATAGTCTTGTAGTGCGTCTTTCACAGTGCGTTGATTTTAGTTCAAATCACGTTCCCAGAGTCTGGAGAAAGAGTGGAGAGACAAAGGGTCCATGCTGCTTGAACTCCAGCGTAAAGTTTCTGCAGTTTGACGATTCGTGCGGTTTTCTCCCTCTCTCCTTCTGCGGCACTGAGTCACTAAAGCGGGTGAAGGAGAATTAGGAATTCAGTTGATTCGCAGGAGGATAATGAGAGAGACGTGACCAAGGACAGATTGAGGAACAGGTCAGATTTTATAGTCTGTCCGGTAAAAAGGAATCAAAATGTTCGTGAAGGGGCAGCGTTTCATGCTGGGAGGAGGGCAGGTGTGCGTGAGTGAGCTAGTGAATCCGGGGGGGGGGGGTAACCAACACGTAAGCTGGCACGCAGAGAGAAAAACACAGACTGCATGCCAGAAAGATGATGGACTGTCATGGGAATGAAGACGGCCTAAGGAGTTAACAATGAACACACTTTGGGATGTGTGTGTCAATAATACTTGTAATTGCAGAAGATAGTAAATTAAAACAGAAAATCTGTAAAAGTAAGGAACAAATAGAACAGCTAAAATAGTTATCATTAACACAAAACTATTTCAAGAAAGGATTAGAGACACATCTTCACTAAACTCCGACTGGGGAGGTTTGTATCAAAATGTGGAAAAGCTCAACATGGGGAATGATTACAAGGCTTATTTTAGTCAGTCAAACTTAAAACAAGCTTAATAAGATTAGATTGTAGTTAAAAATCATGCTATGCTAATTAAATATGCCGCTTCATATCCAACTTAGTGTTATTTTATCTTGCAGCAGGGCTTAAAGTTATTATCACATAGTGTTAGTGAAGCATTGTTTTGCTGAAATAGATGATTTTTTACATTTTTTAGAGACACTTTGATGAGGAGCTCTTTATTTTACCTGGATATAACACGCACTTTCATTTCAAAATGTGAATTGTGACTCTGTGGCCATCTTTTTCAAGATAAAAATATCTGAGTAGTGAAAGAGCCTATCAATTTTTTAACATGGTCACTCTCATCCTTGTAGGCTGCTGTGTTTTATTTTAATTTTTGAAACAACACAACCTGCACATACACCCTCCCAGTCTATTCTGTTGTTTTTTGTTTGTTTTCTTAAGTCTACAATCAATGCAGCCATTTACCAGGAAATCATCATGCATCCTTATGCTGCTTCATTTTCCATGTGGCTCCTGCCCCACTGCCAAAGGTACCAATACCTGGTTCAATGACCAATGACCTGGTTCCTGTGCTTCATTGGCTAGCAAACTGACCTGACATGAACCCATAACGAGTCTATGGAGTATTGTGAAGACCAAGATGAGAATCGCCAGACTCCAGAATGCAGATGACCTGAAAGCTGCTATCCAAGGAATCTATAAGCTTCTATCACCCCTCAGCAGAACCCCAGGCTTATTGCCTCCATGCAACACAGCAATGATGCAGTAAAGCTTGTAGAAATGAGGACACATTTAAGAAGCCTGATATTTCTGTTTAAAACATCCTTTTTGTATTTATCTTATGTAATATTCCAATATTTTAATACACAGAACTTTGGGTTTTCATTATCTGTAAGCAAACAGGAATGACTGTGACATCATTCCAAGGCTGATTGAGCACATCTTAGTAATGTAATGCACCAGCAGAGCAGGCTGATGCTGCATCCTGACTCGGTCTACTCAATTTGTGCTGAGAACATATCAAAGTACCATCCTATAGTCTCTGTGGTAATCATTAACTGTTGTTTCCAAATTTCCCAGCATTGATTTGATGTTGTAAGGTAATGTTTGTCAGGAGGCCTCTTCCTGTCTGTGGGGGAATGAGTTAAATGTCAGGTCCTTTTCTTCATTTTCATTTTAATGCTAGTAAATAAAGTAGACAACACTGCTTAGATTGATTGATAATTAAATAGATTTTTCCGCTCTTGATTAAGCTGAGTGGTTATGAGATCAAACTTAAGGTCGATCAAATAGTATGTGCATATTTTATATATGAGCTTTCCCTCAGGAACTATGAAACTTATTCCCTTTGTGTTTTTCCATTTCGGGCTGTTGCCATTTAAAAGCAACATGTTGAAATTTGTCTGTAGAAGTTGGGAAATCAATATATATATGACTTTGTTTCATTTTTTGTTAATGGGTTTTAAATTAAATCAAGGAAATCCCTGAGGAATAATGGCTTTCATTCACCAGTCCACACAGAAGACTAAGCTTCTTACGCTGAGCATTCATTGGCTTGTCCAGCTGAAAAATAACTAGAAACCAAAGAGAGTAATAAATCTGCCACATGGATGTCAGCGATCTCTGAAATACAATTCGATTCAGTAGCTGGTCTCACCTGTTTCCCTTATGCTGGAGTCGTTTTGATATAGCGGTGGTGATCAGTGAAGGCCATGAAATGAAGCGTGATCCCTGCACAAAATACAAACTAGCAGAAGCAATGCTTGCAAACCCGTTCAATATGTACCTGATATGATTGAGCAATGAGAGCAGGCATGCAATTTTAACCTATAAAACTAAAAGCTTTTTTAGTTTTATAGTTGGCGCTTTAGAAGCCATTCTCTCATTATTGCAAATAGCAACAAAGCTGTACAATATCAGGTATTAGATATATGCAGGTTACCTTTTGTTTGCACGAACTTTTCAAACTTCCAACTGCTTGCAGACACAGCGTCTGCCGTTTTATTTATAATCTTTGCCTAAACAAATCCTGTCTAAGGCTCTGTAGTTGTGTAATGGTGTTGGGGAAAAAATAAAAAGAGCAACTTCTGATTGATGCAAAGCAATCTAGGTACAGTTACCAACAACAACCAAATTCAAAATACACTCTCCAGTTGTAGCACTTAATATAATCACACAAGTGAGAATGTCAAAAGAAAACTCATAAGCTTGTTGTGACTTTATGCTTTTTTCCAGATCTAATTTTTTTGGTCTCATTTTGTATCTACGCTTACAGTAACCCTATATTTAAGATGGCACATACAGCTAAAATGTTTTGCTCCTTTTGGTAATAATTTCTTATGACACCATGTCATTGTGTAGTTGAATGTTCCAGTTAATTGTGTGTAAACAAAACGTGGACAGTTTTGTTTACACCACCTGATTTATGTGGTGTTTTGTTTTGAATGTCATTAGATTTAGATACATTTTGGTTGTACTCTGCATAACATTGTATGGTGGCTGTCTGTAGTAGCTGTAGTGGCCTTACCTAGTGCACAGGTAACTGCAGCAGCCAAAACAGTATCTCTTTCAACATGGACATTATTGTAAAGATGGCAATGCAATGTGCCAAAACTGAAGGCATTTGCAATTATTTGCTCACGATAACTTCCACCACTGATATTGATAACTTTGCTATATTCAAGCACCTCGACTGTATTCCAGTAAAATTTGGAATGATTCAAAAGAAACTGTCAGGTCAACACAAAAAAAAAGCAAGTATTGCTTATGATTATAGAAAAGCTCTCTGAACTAGGTGTGTTTGGGTCTTAGGGTTTCCCTTGAGCTACAAAGGGTCACAGGCTGTGCTGTCCTGCTCCTTCTCATGCGTCCTAATAGCTTTTTTAGAAAACATCATATTGTGCTCATCCGCTGTGTGATTATTGAGCATAATTTTTTACATCCAACACACATCACACTCCTAATCTGTATTTGTGTGCCAGTGGGGAATGTACGTGAGTGGTTTTCAGCTTTGAAAATATTGCAATTTATTGGACTGATGCCAGGAAGTTAGATTCCCCAACCCCCTGCTGAGCAAACACGCTCACACAGAAATGCACACAATTGCTCAGCAGCAGCAGCAGCAGCAAGAGCAGAGTTGTAATCTGACCTCTGATTAGTGTGCGAGGGAGAGAGACAGAGATAGAGAGACAGAGGGAGAAAGAAAGAGAGAGAAAGATGCTGATGTTGCACTGTGTTATCATCAGTAATGGGCTCATCAATACAAAATATTCAGAGAGAGAAAGATTTAGAGAGAGAGATGAGGGACAGAGTGAAGAGGAAGATTATAGAAAATAGGAGAAAAACCCTTTGTGTTCTCTTTTTATGCTCCATAGCCTTTTTATGTATTGACAAAAAGGCATAAAAGCTTTCTGTTCACAGCTTTGAGTATTTTGACACAGTTGAATACAAGTTCAAAAATATGCTGTTCACTAAAATATGCATATGAACTCCAGAGTCATCTGCTGCTTTAATTTAGGTATTAATTAATTAGAGGAATAAATAAGTTCCTTGCCAACTTTCTGCTTCAGACAGATGATAATTTAAATGGAGCCACAAGAGATCAATAATACACCAACTTCTCACACAATATCCAGATTTGCAAAGCATGTTGAATGCCTGTGAAATGTTCAGAACCATGATTCACTTGTTGTAATTGTATCAGTAAATATAATGAGCTAAGTGGCAAAGCATGACGCTTCCCACTGAATCATCGGTACAGATAACAAAAAACAAAACAAAACGTGACTATACAATAAAAAGTCAGAGGTCAATGACGGTGTGCCAGAAAACTGAAGTCAACAATGACTCACAGCCAGATTACAGGCAGAAAATCTGACTGCATCACTACCAGTTTGTCTGTCAGAGTCATGCCATTTTAGATCGGGATTCATTTTCAGGCCAACTTTCAGTATTTAATACTTTTTTTGTTCTTGTGCATGAAGTCCTTTTCCATAAATTAATCTTATGCCATCAGACCCACTTGTTGTGTTTATTTAAAAAGCTCCTTCTTAGTTCAAACTAAAGAATAATGTCCCAGTTAAAGTCCCAGCGGAGCTCAACAAACCCCATGTTTACTTGTGCGGCTCTGAAACAGCCAGTTAACATAGAGATAGCATCTAAGCTTTGGTATGGAGACTTGGTGACCCCAACATGCAACTCTTTCCAAAAGGTTCTCTGAGAATGAGCTTTGGAGATTTTTAATATTCCTCATCCTCCCTTTCTTTGTTTTACTTTCACCTGCTTATACAGATTTTTAGCTGACTCTGATTCCAATATAGGACAAAATAGAAACGGTAATCAATATTTTTTTTCCCAACCCTTCTTTCATGAGTGATCATTAAATATTTAGAAGCAAAAGTGATGTCACCAGTGTGTGACAGCAGAGTAGCTAAAAGACAAGCCTTTGTTATTAGTTTAAGGTTAAAGCAAAATTATAATGGAGTTGTTATTTTAGACTAGATTTAGCACAGAGTTTCGCTCAGGAAACAAGTTGAACAAGAGCTCAAATTCAGAGATTAAACTCACATCAGACTGAAGCCATGGTAACAAAACAATGTAACTATGACGATTGTTCTTTGCACTTTTACAAAGCTTGGGAAGTTAAAATTTAAAATGTATTAATATTAAATGAAATTTAGCAGCACTGACATTCTTGATAAACAAATATTAAAATGCTGTGTCTGTTGTCTGTGTTTAAATGTTATTTTAAATGTATCTTTTTGGTTATTGCTTTTAAGACAGTTGTGTGTTTAAGCATTGTCGACGTCTTCCAGTAACATAATTACCCAGTAACATTTTTTAATACAAAAATCCCAGTGGGTCACTGGTGGACCGCCTTGGAGCCCCAACTGAAAGACTTGTCAAATTTTCTGGTGAATTTTCCTGGTGTCAGTATAGGTGAGGTCCAGCCTGTAGCATCTTTTTTTTGTTTTCATTATTTTCCCCACGTGAAGCACAAGACACAAGTCTTTCTTGAAGTGGAGTGGAAAATTAAGATACCCATCTGTTTAATGACCTATTTAAAACCCAAGAAAACATAGAATTATGGATTGCTCATCAAGGCCCTAAACACTCTAATTAACTTAAATATGCAAACTATTAATTAAGAATGCCTAGACTGTATTTACTCAGTACGAGTTGTTGCATGTACATTGACAATTTCTCCTTGTTTAAACCAATTACTTCTTAATTGTTTGGACATAATCTAATTTTATTAATTAGATTTTTCTCCCTTACTGAAGAAATGATGTTGCTGCAATGAAAGATGAATTTATTTCAAGGATGTTTACACTTCTTCACCAGGGTTAAACTGCTTTTGTTTAACCCTAATTAGGTTCATCTTTCGTTTCCCACATTCTACTGGGTTCCAACTAATTAAAATGCAAAACATTATATGAAATTCTGTGACGAGGATTTCTGCAGGTCTGAGTCCTGCAGAAATGACCTGCATTCTCCCCATTCTCAGCAGCTGGCATGGGAATCCAGAAAAGCAGAAAAGCATTGAAAAGTTATTCAATTATATTTTGTATCTTATGTCGCCTTTGCATTAGAGAGAATGTCGTTGCCCTCATAATGAGTTACTACATGGTGTTCAAAAATGAACTACAGTTATGCATATCAGTCAAGAAAAAGTTGATGCAGGTGTAGCTCCGTAATACACAAACAAAAGAAAAATAAAACTACCTTGTAATTAGGTTGAATTAAGGCTGACAATGAAATGTTTTGTCCTAGTAAAATTATAGCTATGCTGTTCTAACATTCTACCTGATTTATGTCAGTGTCTATAATAATCGTCTGATTTATTTTTCATATTGAGTCAAATGAAAGCTGTTAAAAGGAACAGGAGTATAATTTTGATCCTGACACTCATCCATCCAGCCTTCTATTTTTTTTTATGTCTGCTAGTCCTGTTCATGTGACTAAACCTATCATCAAAACATACTAGATATGATGAGGAGGAACCCTGGAGAGGAGTGACACATTTTCTGCCAAGCTACTCTCTCACAGTTTTAGACTCTGCCTATGTCTTGTAACTGAATAGAACTAATATTCAGACAGAGCAAACACGTATTTCTTACGTTTGTCTTATTTGTCTGAGAAATCAAAAAGGATCACATTGATTTGTAAAGAGAAAACATCAAACATCCTACATGTCAGATTGAGCAGGGACCTTCCTAATTCAGTCATGGATTTAGTTACTTTTCCCACCGCACAGGATTGATTCTTTGATTGTGAACTAAGTGGATTCATCACACTGCACTCAATAAATTCCACACATTTCATCCTGTGTGTGTGTGTGTGTGTGTGTGTGTGTGTGTGTGTGTGTCTTTAACCTCAAAAACAGGAAATGGATGTGTCAGTTTAGTTACATGCCATTTAACATTGATGTTAAGCAGTAAAATCTGTGTAATTAGATTTAATACAGCTGTCTCCAAATGCCGTGAGAGCCATTTCATAAAGTCTCGGCTGATGTATGTCATAGTGGTCTTTCAGGGCTTCCACCAAGTTTTATAGAAAGCGACAGTGCTCATAAATGATAAAACAATAAGTGAGTAGTCCTCTAAGAAGATGGCAGTATACTTTTTATATTATCAGATCTGACAAGGCCAATTTTTATTGGTTTAATTTAACCCATCCATCCATCCATTTTCTGTCACCCTTCTCCCTAACGGGGTCGGGAGTTGCCGGTGCCTATCTCCAGCTGCGTTCCGGGCGAGAGGCGGGGTACACCCTGGACAGGTCGCCAGTCTGTCGCAGGGCAACACAGAGAGACAAACAGGACAAACAACCATGCACACACACACTCACACCTAGGGAGAATCTGGAAAGCCCAATTAACCTGACAGTCATGTTTTCGGACCGTGGGAGGAAGCCGGAGTACCCGGAGAGAACCCACGCATGCACAGGGAGAACATGCAAACTCCGTGCAGAAAGACCCCGGGCCGGGAATCGAACCCAGGACCTTCTTGCTGCAAGGCAACAGCGCTACCCACTGCGCCACTGTGCAGCCCGGTTTAATTTAACCAATTTATTAAAATTTCTTTGAACATAAAGTATTTTGCACAGCAGTTGGTGTCAAATTCATTCTCATTTCAGACCACAACAAGATCATAAATGTCCTCAAAGGACAGATTGTGCCAGAATGTGTAGATAAAACTACTTATTAAACTTTTAGGTAGTACAACTTTTTTTCTGCATTTGGTTTGTATTTCTCACGATGAAATAATTTTTAACATATTTTCAAAATGGTGTAATTTAGTCCATGAATCTCTTGGTATTATTATTGATAAACATAAATAAATGTCAACTGTGAATTCTTTACCTCTCCAATGAGTTAAAGGGGCAATATTATGTAATTTACTGAAACATAGTGCAATTTTTTAGCACAATCAAATAGCTATGTTACCTTATGTTACACACAAAGATAGCTGACTGTGCAATTTGACACTGTGAAATTGGGTCTCTGTCTCTTTGAGAAGCTCCTGCTCTTTCCGACAGTCTGCCTTCAACACGTCATCTCAATTATTCTTTTCCATTATTCTGCTAACAGCCGTTGTTTAGAGGTTTAGATTGAGAAGTAGTTTGTAAGATAAGGTGGAGGTTTGTGGAAATAGGTGGCGATTGTGAGAGGAAGGGCTTGGTTAGCCCTGAAAAGCAACATTAGGAGAGTCAGGGATTCCTCCAACATGCATGAAAGAATAAAAGCAACATTTTGTGTTTTTGATGAACAAAATCATAACATGGCATAAAGCTTACAGTTTTAATTAAACAATAATTTGTGAGGAGAGATTTTGTATTTTCACTGGTGAAATACTGAAAATATTAACGCTTACAAAAGTTTAATCAAAACTTTTGTAAACGTTAGTCAAAACAAATTTGATAAAATACAACAAAGCAAGCTTAATCTTAAGACTTAATACAAGTTTAAATCTATTGAAACAGCATTTAGGAGAAGAAAATCAAAGTTGATTAAAGTTGATTAAGAACAGTCTTTTAGTAACATAGAAGTTACTAAAAGAATGCTGAGCCTCCAGAAGCCAAAAACCATTATTTAATGACATTAAATAACTTTTTGGTTAATCTATGAGATAACACCAAAAACAGCAGAAGAAAAAAATTAAAGGAAAACCCAAAGTTAGCTGATGTGGGGAGGAAACTGAAGTATTTCTAATTAAATGATCCAAAGTTAGAATGCATCATTAAAATATCCTTTGCTTGTGTGAACTTAAAGAAATTTGTTTAATTGGCCAAAACTGAGTGTCATAGAAGGTATTTTCTATTCCAATAGAAATAGGAATCATTTTTGCTTCAAGAAATCCCAGATTCTCTCCTTTTTCTATTATAATTTCCAGACAGGTGTAGAAACCAAGCCAGCTGGTTTTTTTCCAATCACAAAACATTTAATCAGAACGTTAATTTACAGAAAGAACCTTAAAGCACTTTGGGACTAAGCTTAAAAACTAGGAACTCTTGTTTTTTTCAATATTTAAATATTCCATGCTAAAATCAGGATCCCATAAAATGGCAGCAGGGAAATAAATTGATGTCACCAGTCATCGAAGGTGTGTTTGTGTTCGTGTGGGATCCTGGAGGTGTCACTGGGAAATGAGTCTGACGGCTCCCAGCTTTGGCTCCTGCAGCTCTTGTCAGCCTTCTTATCTCTGTGGACTGTTGCTGCAGACAGGTGTTTCTGTGCACGAGTGCATGTGTGTGTGTGTGTGTGTGCGTGTGTGTGTGTCTGCGTGTTCTTTTGAGGATACACATTAAGGATAGATGTGTATGGGTGCAGCTGTCTCCTAGTCAGCAATCGATCAGACAGCCACATCTAGATGTGAGTACTTATCCATGGCTGCACACATGCACACCCTCGTGAAGCTAAATTGGAGGGTTAGGCAGTCATTTTAGGTCATGAAGTTTTGGTTTAATTAGAAAGCAGTACCATATCTCATTCTTGTGTGTGTTACTGAGGTTATAGTTGTAATCAGTGTTGTGTTGTGACAATAGGATGCTTTTGCACAGTAACACAAGTTGCTAACTTGCAGCCTATACAGTGAGAATATGCAGAGATTCTGAAGCAGAATAAAAAGTACTTTCACGGGTTCAACTTATTTATTATTTATGATTTAAAGCATAAATATCCAGCTTCTGGACTGTTATACACATACATATAAGCATGGCTGTTAGTTTAGCTAATCCTCTTGTGGCAAGTGAGATGAAAGTGACAACATTTTAACTTAAAGGCACACAAATTAAGCACATAATGCTAATGATATCAACTTTTGAACTGGAAACAGCAGAGATATTTTTCTTAATGTTGTATTTTCTTTGCATGAAAATATCTTTTATCAATGAGTTTATGATTCTTGCATTGAAAATGCTTAAAATGTGACAGTTGTTAATTTTTTCATTGTGCAGAGTTAATTCAGCTTAGTTTTAATTTACAGTGTGTTTCAATACTTTGGTGCTTTGGTAGTTGTTTCAGTCATTTTTGTTGTTTTTTTATTTGCTCTTAGTACAAATATTTATTATTGCCTAGTTTTGTTAAACAACACGTTGGCCAGTTTTATTGGCGCTTCAGCTAATCTATGTATTTTTCTTTTTCTCCTACCTTTTAACTTGACGTTTACTATGAATATCATCACACTGTTGCCGATGTGCCTGGGGTTTCAGTGTCGTATGAAGATGAGCTGCTTTAAGTAAATTTAAAGGCACAACAATTAAGCACACAATGCTAATGATATCAACTTTTGTACTGCAAACAGTTATTAATAATGCAAATATCTAATGTGGTTTAGAAGTGCACCACACACATACATAGCATGTAGGAGTCCTGTTGTTCAGGATTATTTCCCTCAATCAGCTTTGCACATATTTATCTGCTTGTGTTTACAGAAATGCCAAACGAAAAGCGTTACTTAATTTCCTGCTAAACTGATGCTCTGGTTAAATTGGAAGATTCATTCAGCTTGCCATGTCGACTGATGAAAGAGACTCAAAATAATTGCTCTGGTTTTATATTCTCATTATTAATACAGCTTATAATTATTTGACCATTTTGGGGTATCGACTGAACATTTTGTTTAATCAAAATTACTAGAAAAATGTGCATTTCCTATGAAAATACAGCACATATAAGTGCAACCTGAACTGCAATGCTCTTTCCAACCTTCCTTACAATTCCACTTCCAACCCAAATTCCTACCCTACTTCCATCTCTTATTCCAACCTTGTTTTGTAAGATGCAAACAAGTTTAAATGAACAGAAGCAGTTGAAGGATATGATTATATTTTAAAGTTTGAAGCTGTTTCTATGTGAAAGTAGCTGGGTGTGAAAGAGCGCAAAGATTTTAGCAGAATTTTTTCAGAAATGTTGGAATTTTTTATTCATTTCAGTGGGGCCCAAGAGGATCAGAAAAAGCTGAATATTTCATAAACCACAGAATATATGAACACCAAAAGACATTCTGAATAAGCAGAATATAGTAAAAATTTAATGGTTGAAATAACACAAAGTATTCAGAAGTAAAGATACATAAAGTGGAGGAACACAAGAGTGTGAATGCCTACAACATTCACAATTAAAGGCTTAAAATATTTTACTTCAGCTGCAAATGGAAAGGATCTATAAAATCTATGAGTTTCACTTAAAATGTTTCCTGGTTTTTGGATTAATATTCCATATCAGAGGACTCTAATCCTCACTGCCCACTGTCTGTCATGGTTAGGTGCTTCCCTGCTGCTGCACACCTGGCTTAAATAAATAGGTGATTAACAAGCTTCTGCAGGATTTGAAAGCTCTCTAAGGAAGAGACTCAATCATTTGAAGCAGGTGTGCAGCAGTGATGATGCATCTAAAACATGCAGGAGAGTGAGCCTTGAGGACCAAGGTTTGAGACCACTGCTTTACACCACGGCAGAACTTGCTTTCTCAGAGACTGTGCTCTATTTCTGAATGTAAAAACCACCTAGAAATTATTTTCATGTACAGCATCTAAATATATATGTATATATATATAGGATATATATACATATAGTTTAACTAACGAGGGGTTTGAAGGAACAAAATAATAGACTGTGAAATGTGAACATCTGGTGAGAGAAACCCACATAGAAAGATTCAGAGGTTTTATCCCCCTGTTTCAGTAGATATATCAATAAATGTGAAAAGTTTTGGTAGTTTTGGGAAATGTGCTTTGTTACTCAGTCTTTATATCATCATTTGATTTACACCAGTGAATTATGTATCTCTGGCTGCATGCTCGTATTGCTGTGGTTGTTATGCTCGTTCTCTCCTGAAGAGATGAAAATTACGGTCCTGTGCTCTGTTGACTCGCGCCCTGACAGCAGGAGTCCTTTTTTTGTAATTGATCGGTTGTATTGATCAGCGCACTGCACAGCTGTAACTGTTTGAACAAGTTCTGTGATGCTTTCAGTTTTAAATAGTACTGCATATTAGCATTATGCACACACAAGGCATCCATCGTCGGACACGCTGACATAGGCTCCTCATGCATAATCACAAACACCTTTCTACTGCACAGGTCTGATTGTAAATGTCATTGCCTGTCTGCTGCTCATTCAGCATTATGACATAAATCCCCAAATCTCTCAGCAGCTGATTTAGGCCTATTTTTAAAACATGCTCATTTCTCACAATCAGGTTGTGCATAAATTGTCTGTTTTTCCTCTGAATGTACTGTGACGCCTTTATTGAGCTGCACTGGTTTACTTTTTTATAGTTGTCCCTCATTGATTTTTCTCTCTCTTAATGAGATTGTTTGGATTATTGACTCCATCTGCTTGTTCGCTGTTCTTTATTTCCCCACTCTCTGCCCTCTCCACAAATCAAGCTCTGAAACACCACCTGCTATGCAGACAAATAAGCGAGACAGGTGGGTCAAAGCGAGGAGAAGACTGCTCAGATGGTGAGATAGAAGAAAGTCAGGTGATCCTTCTAAAGATCAGTCCAAATTGCTTTCTGGTTATACTTCATCTGGGGCATTGAGCCAAAGTCTCCAGGTGAAAACTGATAGTGGGCTAAGAAAATTAGAACTTATATATATATATATAGACATGTCATTTTTACTTGCTCAGGAATCAGCAAAACAATTTATTTTAAATGAACAATAAATTGTTCTGCAGCTGAGTCTCACATGTTTGAAGTTGATTTCTGCTTTGTTTTTCTGGTCTAGAAATGTGGGTGTGATATAAACAACTATATGTTGTGTTTTGTTTTTGATATGAAGCTTAAAAGCACCTTGAATTCAATTATTTCAGTATAAACCTGTTCTAGTTATGTATATTTATAAACTTCTATTTTTATCTATTCTCAGTGTAAGATTTCTGAGTCACCATACCCTGCTGGTATTAATTTACACCATTTAATAGAAACTAAATCCACCTGGAGAACAAATAATTACAGACCAGCAATGTTCAGTAACAATGAAAATTGTTTCCTAAACTGGTTTCTAAATAGCTGACATCTTATATGGTAAATATTGTACATATGGTTGAACATAAAACATCTTTTCTCTGTTTTAAATAAGCTTTGAGAAGGAATTAAAAGAGGCTACAGATTATTAAACTGAGGGACACACAGCCGGTCAAGCTGTGTAATGTGTTACCAGCTGTGTTTTAATCTAGCTGGACATCCAGGGATTTAGGTTTGCATCAATTAAAAGGTAATATCAGGACTAACATGTTTTAAATTAGTTTAAAAGCCTGTCTATACTTAAAACGAATATATTGTTTTCTGCCCTGAAGTAAATCTATTAAATTTTTACCTTGCTTTTGAAGCCAGGGAAGATTTAAAGATACATTTACTTCTACAATGTAGTGAAAATAGAGTAACTCTTCTGAATAACGTTAACCATCCATCAATCCATCTCACTACTGTTGTCCAAGGCCACTTGTGGCTGCTCTATATGAAGAGGAAACCTATATGATCCATTTTAAATTGAATCTTCTACAACTTCAGCCAGAGTTATGAGCTGCAGAGAGAGCCCCAGGGCTAAAGCGAATGAATGTCTAGAAGCTCAATGCTTACAGACTAAAGGAAACAAATATCCACTTGGAAGTTCAGAGTGATTGTTTAAAGGGAACTGTTGGTTTTAGAAAAGTAAAAGGACCATGTGGATATTATGTGACTACTTATGTACTTGAGAAACAACCCATAAAACAATCAGTGAACCTCTAGTTCTCTGAATCAAACAGATGATGTACACTCTGATTAGTATTGTCCATTTCCTGCCAGTTTTTGTGGAAGCTTGCAGGTGAAGTTCTGTGAGCTCAACAAGTGTGGAGAGTTAATTTGTAGATTTGGCTGCTGGAATTGTGTAAACAATTTGCTGATTTAACTTCACACAGCTATCGTATAACAATTTGGTGGTTACTATTCTTGTCCCTTAGGAAGTTTAAGGCTTTTTGAAGCCATTGCAAAGTTTCTGCTGTGGTTCTAAATGAATATCTGAACTCAAGAGTTCACTTAAATTCTTAGTTTATTTATTATGATTTGAATTTAAAGCATAAGCTGATACATTTTCAGCTGGACTGAAAATTTGCCTTTTGTTTGTGCCCAAGTTTCAACCTTCTCACCAATTATTTCAATTGAAGTTGAGGAATTTAGATGTGGCCATTTACTAGGGGTTTGTTTCAAATATTTTTGGAAGGAACATTAACTAGGAATGCATAAAGTGGCTTTAATTGAACAAGAGAAGAAGCTGCCCATGTTAACACAATATTTTCTGTCACATCACTTTGCATTGATTTTACGTAGTTTTCTTTTCCATGTCATAAACATAAACAACAAATCAGTTTACCCTAGTTTAAAGAGAATATGTGCCATGCCGTTCATGAGCCATGACATTCCCTAAAGCGGCTGTCTAGCCAGAGAATCGCAAAAAACTTGAAAATTTGTCATCCTCTTTTGGAGAGAGATACTTTTCTCTGACCTTTGTGTCATAACTTTGACCCCAGTATGCACAATGATTGCAAAGAGACTTTAACTTGCCCTGAGACAAACATAGAAAAGTTGTACATGACCCCTACTTGTTCCCAGGAACACACACTGCCTCAGGCAATGCCATAAGAAGGAGAACTTGCGCGCACACACACACAACTGCCTCACACAGACGCACACATACACTTTCATACACATTTCACTTTTTGTAAGCCTTGTTGAAGTGCTGTCAAGAAGCTTGATAGGAGGAGGTGAAGTTCATCTGCATTCTGACAGCGCTTTCAGAAGCTGATTGGCTGTTAAAGCTGCAGCATTACCACATGCAAATTATATCCTATAGAGTCACCCCACCAGCAATTATCTCATCTGAATCCTACAACCTCTAAATGATTACATAGTGAGACAGACACCAGTAAACAGACACCGATGCAAACCCTGCTTCGTGTGAAATGTTTAGTCGCTAATTAGAATCGGAGCTCACTCAGCGGCCTTGGTGTCTAGAGGTGGGCCGAGTGTCTTGGTTTGTCTCTTGTCAGTATGAGTAAACGTCTGCTTGGGTTTCTGGGTGTGCGGCTTCTGTGTTTCTTTGTAATTGTGCTCACATCTGTCAGTATGTCTTCCCTCATTTTCCTCTCCATCATCAGTGACCCCAACCGGTCCCACTTTTACACTTTCACGCTTTTGGTCTAGACGCGCACAGAAACATGTGTGCACACACAAACATTTGGGAGAGGCATACAGTAGAGGGTTATATTTGCCAAGAGGGACTTCTTTCTGTCTCTGTAGCTCTGTGTCTTGTTCTGCCTTGTTTCTATTTTTTTTTTCCTCTTTGCTTTTCAAAAAATTCCCTCTCAGCTTATGCAGAAATTAGCATTTTTCACTGCCAACAGGCTGTCTGAAAGGGTTTCGTAGTCCCTTATGCATGTGTGCACAAATGTTCTGCACATGTAGAGTGATGCAGTTGCACACGACTGCTGTTTCAGAGAAATGATGCACATCTCCAGGTGTTTATCTATCATAAAGTAACACATGTGCATCACCATATTGGCGATGCATTCAGGTGCAGCCTTCAGCTTGGCATTGGACATTTCATTAAAAAAATATTTCTTTGAAAAATCTAACCTTTCTACACTCTGTATAGTAGTGAGAACTAAAGTCTTTGATGGTTCCATTGAGCCTTTTAGTTTGTTTTTTTTAAGTCTTTGAGAAGTTTCCTGTTAGATGAGCGGATTGACGTCATAAAGAACAGCCTTGCTTTCATCTCTTTTCTTTGTCTGTGTCTGTAACAGACTTTGCTGTAATACGAGTCTGCTTGTTTATTTTGCTTTGGTTCGATTGCTTTGGTAGCTTGCTATGCCCTTAACTAGGAAGTTTAGGAAGCTACTTTGATGTCGCTGACAATTTGAAGTCAGTAATGAGGAGGTGGATGTAGTTCCGATTAGTCGGCCTTCTTTGAATCATAGACTCGCCTCGTGTTTGTGGATGGTGTGCATGCTGTGTTGACTTCCGGTTATCTGCCTTAAAGGCGGTGCGTCTCAATTCCGGTCCTCAGGCCGGAATGTTTTAGGTGTTTCCCTTTTACTATACACCTGGATTGAATCTGTGGGTGATTAACAGCCATCTGCATTACTTGATGGGTGCAGAAGAGTACATGCAATCATTTGAATCAGCTGTTCTGGAATAGATGCACTTCTAAAACATGCAGAGCAGGGAGACCTGAGGACTGGAAATGAGAAGCACTGCTTTAATGTAATCAAAGTACTGACATTCAGGCTGGGTGTGGTTGGTTTTTTTGAGGTTTATGTCAGACAATAATCTTTGTATTGTAAAAATGAAGCATGATAAATTCACAACTTTCACATTTATTGTTTTAATGTTTTGTTTCCTGCAATCCATCTCACAAATGCCGTGCCATAAAACCAGATTGCGTTTATTTTATTTTTATTTCCCCTCCTAAAAATGTTTAGGAGGGGAAATAAAAATGTTTTAAGGAGTTGGTCTGCTTATTGATCACAGTGAAGGTGGAAATGGTGCTGAAACGACTGAGCTTTACCTCACAGTTGCATGATAAAAACCTGAGACTGAAACATGAATGTGTAGATTTTATACATTTTGTTGGACAATATTAGAAGCTGCAGTTTGTCAAAAACAAAGTCTCCTCACATTAACCAGGCTCTATATTTTGTATCAAGCAGAAACTTTTTGTGCAACAGTAAACAGTTCAGTTGAAATGAGTCTCGCACTATAACCCAGATAATGCAATTTGTCTACTTCTGTGCCAAACACACAATCTGATTGCAGACAAAAAAATCTATCAAATAATATTTGCATCAGGATCTGAAGCACTGGGGACTAAATTAAACAACCAATCACTGTAATCACCTTCTCTTTCAACGCAGTTCAAACTGGGCATTCAGAAAAACATTGTGGGTGTCCACAGCAACACTAATTGTGCTACAATGTGACAGATATTGAAGAAATTTTGTTTTACTCCCAGATTTGTTTAATTTCTCATTGCTGCTGTCGATGGCACATTCTACAAAAGGCAGTCGGCAAATGTTCAGACAGCAACAAATCAGAAAGACATTCTCATGTTTGCTCTCCCTTTTTGTCTTTGTCCTCACATTATCCTCCCTTTTTCATTACCTTCTGAAGTAAAAAAAAGAGAGGAAAAAACAGCTGCTGCAGCTGTGGTACAAAGGATACGAGTGGTGAAAGCGGCTAATATTCAAAGGTTTCTTTTATGTTTTTTTGTTGTTTTTAATGTTGGATGCAACATAAAACACATCAAAACGTCTCTCCACCTGTTTTCCCTCAGTGTCCTTTCTCATCCTATGTGCCTTTGGTCTCAGTTAATGTTAATAGCACGTAATAAAGAATTAATATTAGACTCTTTGAGCAGTGATCTGATTCTCGACCTGTTGTAAATAAAAGATAAAATATTTCACACTAGTTCCGTTTTTAATGTTTTAAACATAACTTTGATGTGAACTACTTTTGTTTCAATAACTAGTCCAGTATGACCTTTGTCTATATTTCCTGTCAAATATTTTTAGCCTATTTTGACTCTCATATCTTATATCAATTACATCAGTGGCAAACATTTCCAGCAAGATGTTGAATTAAAAAGACAAACTTTTTAAATGTTCTTTCAAAAGTCTTCTGAATTTAATCAGGGTAATCTAGATTATGTGGTAAGACTGATTTTAATGAATTGTTCTTATTGTTGCAGACTGCCCCTGGACAAACTTCTCCTATGGGAGACTAATAATTTATGTCATGTCTTATTTCTTACTGTGACTCTGAAAAAGTGCAAAATATGACGTTAACTTGCATTTAAAACATTTATCGTCAATACTTGTATTTGTCCACCTGTTAATCTCTGCTGTCAGGAATCATACCATCAAGCATAAATGATGTCTACAACAAGGTCAGAGTTTGGTTCAGTAAAGATTAAAACAGTTAAACTGAGGTCACTAACATTCACCTAGTACATTGGACATATTAATACCTAGATGGTAAAAGAAAGTGCTGCAGTGAAAATGGAAAAAGTTATCAGTCTGTCACTTATTGCGACAGCTATCCTAACGCCTAACTGGATTGAAGTTTCACATCTAGTCAGATGACTGATGGCAACATGGTTAAAACAAGACTGGATGGTTCATTTATACAGAGAATCATCTCAGAGGCAGCGGCTATATTTATAAGTATACAGTTTTTTAAGACCTTTTAATATATTAGCAAACGATTGATTTCATCTGAACACATTTCAGTGTATTTTCTCTGTCTGTTTACTTTGTATATGTTTAGTTAACACTTGCTTGGAGGTCAAGCCATACTGTTATCAAATAAACATTTAGCTTTTCCTTCTGCAGATGTAAAGACACAGATATAAAGTATAACCCAAGTCTGACTTGGCTTTTCTTTTTTTATGCAGTGATGGTTTGAGTCTTTGTTTTGTTAAGTTTATTTAACTATGTCTTAGTTGCTGCTGGTCACAGTCATTCCCTGAGGTTCTTTATGAACTCATTCACATTTAATCATCCGTCTTCCACTCCTGAAGGTTCTCACTAAAAATATTTATTTACCCTGCTGCTGCGTCTGCCAACATCAAAGGAGTCATTGATTTAGATGAATATGTTATGTATTAACAGAGATACGCTGTTGAGAATAGTAGCACAAAGATAACTCTGTTGTCTTACCGTAATGTGGAAAGGAATGAACCCAGAGTCATAAAAAACTTTGAACAACTGATTTATAGCCAGCTTATGAAAGCCGAGGCCAGATACTTGCATACGCCATAACAACACCATTAGCTATTTTCTTTTTCCATTCGGACATTAACTCAGGTTAAGTATTTCCTGTTTAAGGTCAGCTACAATTACCAAAGTTATTTCTGTTTGCTAAACAGCAAAATAATCAGAGCAAATGTTTCTGTTGATCTATTTTTATTATTACTGCTTTCTTCAAAAGAGCAAGTAAAACAAGTTGAGAAACAGATCATCAAGATCAACAGAAAAAAAAAAAATACAATTTCAAATCAACTAAAATTTCAGATTTTCTATGATCCAGAATCGCATAATGATTCTACCTCTTGCCCATTTGCCCACAATGACATGCACCCTAAAAATAAGTGTCACTTCTTGCAGAATCCTTCCAGAGCCTTTAAATGAGGAATGTGGACACGTTAAAAATGCAATGCTTACATTTGGTCTTCACAAGCAGAACTAGAACTCGCAGATGTGTGCACACTAACACATGTATGAATACACAACCACGGCGGCTTTTTCTCCCTCGTCCCCCTGTTCTGATGCATAATACATTATATCTGAGACCAAATACCCCCCTTGTCTGGTTTCTCTTTCCTGCCGCCTCACTCCTTCCTATCCCATACTTTCACCTCCTGTTTTCATCTCCATGCATTGACATTGCTTCAGATTCTAGCTTTTTTTTTTTTTTTTTCTCTCAGATACCACTTTTCTCTCTCCATCTTATGTGTTTGTGCTGGAAGGTCCCCACTGTGATTCACTCATAGATGTACACTGGCTGGCCTTTCCCAAAATACAGGGACAGATGGTTTACAAAAGGAAGGTGACAAGAGTGTTGGGGAAAAGATGAGGGCGGGGGAATGCGAAAGGTAAATATTTTAGGTTTTATCTTCTAGGCTTCTGTTAAAAATTAAATCACACTTACTAAGTGTTGCTTGCCCGGTATCCGAAGCTGAGCTCAAAAGCTCTGAGATCATATAAATTAAACTATATATGCTTTAAAAGGTGAATGCTTAAATAAAACATTAATATTGTGAAAACAGGACACGAAAATATACTTAAGAAGATGATCTTGCTTTTCATCATGATGCACAACTTTTTGCACAATATCAAATCTGAGTTTGCAGATATTTTTTTTCCAGTTATATTTTACAATTTTTCAAAGGCTTTTATTTAGATTAAGAATTGCTTCTGTCCTTTTTTTTAGACCATTTCCTATCCTCCAACCCCCTTTTGCAGCCCCTTGTCCATGACTTGGGATGTGCTTCAAGGCATTGTGCGGCTGAAACATCCAACACACTTTGAAGCCAGTTTGGCTCAAAAATGGTTCAATAATCTCTTGATTTCACCCCTGAATGTTTCCAGAAGTGGAGCAGTCCCAAAGCAAACTTTACTGCCTATCGAGTGTTATTCTTTTCTTTCTCTCACCTAGTACCAAATGTTTGCACCGAAGTTGTATAATATTTGCTTAAACAACCTGTGTCTGTTTTTGTAAATATTTTATTGTTTTTGTTTACCGGAGCACTTTTCAATGGATTACTAATTTTTCCAATTAGCTCCAGAAATGTGCATAATATCTGCTGGTCAGAGATAAAAAAAATACATTGTTAATCTTGAGTTGTCTTTTTTTTTTTTTTCTTCTTTCTGCAAAGTACGATTTACAATATTTGAAGCTTTTCGTTGCATTTTTTACCTAAAGTGAAATAATGAGTACATGTCATCAACTAAAAGCTAGTTTCATATTAATCTGTTGATGAGGTTGTAAAATTTAGGCACAAACCCAGATTCACCCCCTTTTTTTTTGTTAATCCATGCCTGATTAGATCTTGTTGTTCCTGGAGAATCAAAGAAAGGTCACTGTGGTGATGTTTCCTGTCTGAGTTGTCTCCTGTCACTTTCTTCTGCTCTTGTATAATCACAGACGGCTCTAGCTCTAACATTATACCAAGTACACTCTGTTCAATGAATTTTTCAGGTCTTAAGCTGAGCTCTTAGCTTTTTATTATTCAGCACACAGTTCATCTAAAACAGTATTTACACAGAAACAATGATCCTGTCTAGAGTGCAAACACTCCAGACAGGATCTAGAGTGTGGCTACAAGTTTAGTTCAAAGCTGCATTTCTTTCTCTTTTAAAGGTGCTAAAGGTTTTAAAAATAGATGCTCCAGAGGCTGCTAATGAGGCATTAGTTTTTCCTTTGAGTTTTTAGCTTTAGATCTCTCAACATTCTTCACAAATGTTGAAGGGAACTCATAACATAGGCTCAGCTGTTGCAACTGTTCTTGGGTGACATAATTAGTTTTACAGCCAATTCTCCTAATTTTGGAACAAAGATCTCAAGAGCACTCACACGCACTACAGAAAAACAAACTTTTTAACATGCCCTTTCTCACCATCTGTGTCTAACAACAAATTGAAGCTATGGCTGATTTTTCTGCCTACTCTTTCTATTTGCACTGCATTTGTTTGTAAGAATTTTAGGATAAGGCTTAATCATATAAAACTAAAAGCATATGTAAATTTTACAACAAATGATAAATGTAATTGAATTTTCTTCCACTTTTCAGGACCAGGTTGCACGTTGAGCTTCTAAATGCGAAAACAAGAAGCAGAAGGGAAATGACAAAAATTAAAACCACATTGCTCTAGCAGACAGTTTGTGATCCCATAAAAAGTTTAATGCCACCAGTCCGTAATGGTCTTAAGTTTGCTTACTTTTTTACAATTTAATGTTTTATTAGTTGCTGAACAGCCTGTTTGAGTTCGTCTGGCTCTGCTCTGCATCCCCAGAACCAAACATGGGGTAGTAACATTCAGCCTCTGTGCACCACAATATTTTGGTACAAACTTCCAGAAAATTATAAAACAGAGTTCATTTTAAATCATAAAAACCCACCTGTTTGGAGTTGCTTTTGTACCATAATAAATGAAACTCTAAACAGTGTTTCATTTATTTCCAATTGAAAAACATAAAATTTTTCCACTTTGAAAAATGTTATGTTTCAACTGTTTTGTGTGTGAAATGTGTTGTACAAATAAGCCTGATTGAGTTTAAATGTTCTTGATAATTTAACTACTTTATTTTTGCCTCTTGCGCCTGTGAGCTTTTTTTAAAGGAACTACAGCCGTGTGGTAGTAAAAAGCGGCAATCTGACACCAGCCACCCATAACCTGTTACATTTTATGCTTCAATGACATTTATACACTTTCCTTAGAAATCTGTTTGGAAACAGATTTCTAATGAAGGGCTTTACAACCAAAAGGAAGCAATGGGTTTGTTGGTGCTGTTTGTACAGTGGCAGATGATGGTGATGCTAAATGGTCAGTACAAATAGACTGCATTGCTAAAAAGCCACCAGATTGCTCAATGAGCTGCCAAATCCTTTCCTGTTGGTGTGTATTGCCGCCTGTCCATTTAGGTGTCTTTGTGTGAACGACATTCATGTTGACCTTGTGAAACCAGCTGCTAGGTGTGTCTCCCATCAGCTTTCCAGCAGGAAGGATACACAGACCCATTATACAAGAGAGGAGAGACCTAATTGACCGATAACAGGACATCAGAGTTGACACATGTCGCCTCCATCCTGAACTAGTCTGTTTTCCTCCCATCTGCACTTTTGTTCCATAATACTGCAAACAGAAATATCTTTAAGCACTAATTCAGTTCCAGGAGGCACAAAGATTAAAATGCTTCTTTTACCATCAAGTCATAAACTGTATGTTTTACAGTGTCGCGCCAAACTCACTCATTGGTGAAGGGCCACACCAAGAATTGTCCACAGCATGACTGGTTTCATGACAGTTCATCTTTCAGTGTGATGTCTAAACATTTTTTAAAGGTGTTTGGTAGATATTATTGGACATGGCTGTTGGACCGGAAACTGAAGTCTGCTTTGGCTCAGATATCTGGTCGAGAGTCCAGGGTCTTATGAAAAATGTATTTTCATGATAAAATTGTTTATTAAGGTTTTGTTTATTAAGCATATGATGTTATTCTCTTGTCAAAAACATACCTGTCTTGTTGCTTTGATTCTTTCATACATGTTTGAGAAATTGTTGAATCTTGCGTGGCAGCCATTCAGAGGGGCCCAAACCAGTGGTTCCCAAGCGTAGCTCTCATGCCCTGTCGGTTTTAGGTGTCTCCTTGCTCCCGCACACCTGCCTTGAACCAAATGGGGATTAACAGGCTTCTGCCGCACTTATTGGCTGTCGAGAAGGTGATGCAATCATTTGATTTAGGTGGGCAGAAACAGAGACACATCTAGAACACATAAGGCAGTGGTTCTTGAAGACCATGACTAGGAATTATGTTCCATAAATAGTTTAAAATGGCACTATGTGCCTGGAAAATACATAATATCTCTTTCTGGCCCCCAATTCTACAACTGGTGGTTCTTAAGCTACTACTTGCGCACTCCTCTTGCATCACCTGTTGCTTTGGGTGAAGAAGATGCTAATATTGCTTTGAAGTTATTTGTAATTTTAATTGGATTATCAGAGTTTGACGAGTGTGCAGTTCTTGATGTCATGGCTGATTTATGACACCCCCTCCTTTCTTGGTCTGCCTCCTAATTTCCTCCCCACGTCCGCTGTTGTGTGACAGCTATTAATAATAGATGGCACCGACTGTGTAAAATGCCACTCGCTTGCATATCAGTGAATTGTCCTTTTCAGAAAGCTAATGTTGACAAATGACTTCAGAGCACAAGGCATTTGAGCACCCTATTAACCTTTGCAATGTTTTTCTCTGTGTGTGTTTTAGAGAATTTGGTTGCTTGTGTGTGAGAATCTGCCTATAAACCTTTATTGGGCTGCAATTAACCATCATTGGTCTTCTCTCAACCTTTATTTTTCATCAAATGCTGTCAAATGTTAGTTTGTTGCAAACTGTAGTCAAGGAGTCTGCACTGAGGCAAAAATCCCATGCACAGACTCAACCAATCATCTGTGCTCCTCTCCGCATTACTCCTGCACAGTAAATGGATTTGGAAGACAAAAGGACTTTGCAGAAAGTCTGAGGATGGGAGGATACAATTAAATGCTTGATTACAGATTTTTATGGCACATACTCAAACCATGGCCTAGGGCAGGTTTTGAGTTTTGCCGCTACTAATGAATAGAACAGTGTTAAAGAGATGACGCTAAACTGGACTCCATAAACTGAATCTTTGTGATCTTGATGTGAATGAATCGGAAAAAGTGTGTGTGATTGGTTGAGGGAGGAAATTGGAGCCTACAGGTTGCTGAGCTACTTAATTACCTTGCCATGGAAAATCATGTTAGCACTGTAAAAGGTACAGGATTAAATGTCAGCATATCCCCATGTATAATCAGGCCGAGCACAGAGATAGGTGTGTGCAGGCTTGTTTGTGTGACTGTCTGTGGATGCACTCTGTCAGCGCTGTGAGCTCTCATCTCACGCTTTGTGTCCTGCAGTCTCTCTGGGAGTCCTCCTCACTGCACTGTTAGTTATGCTGTGCTGCTTGGGTGAGCATGTGTGTGTGTGTGTGCGTGTTTTGAAACATTGTGTGGGTGTGTTAGCTGCTGCTTTTTATTGTTCAGCAATTGCTTATTACCAAAATTGCGACCTTCTCCAATGATCACTCCTTGTCCTTTGTTTTCTCCTCTGATTACTTCTCACTCTTGTTTCTGTAATATGTGTGTATATATATATATATATATATATATATATATATATATATGTTTTTCCATTTCAGATTATATTGTGCCACATTCACCAAGATGTGGTCAATTCTACAGATTTATTACATTGAATCTGAGCTTTAAAAAACAACATATGGAATCACTGAACGCTATAATGCATTGCTTCTTTGTGCTAAGGCGAATCAGTTAAATTTATCCAAAGCTAAATTGGATTAATGAAGGTTCATTTGTTCTGATCGTCAATATGGCATTCATAAAATAGATAAAAGTAGGTAATTAGGCAAAAATGTCAGCATTTATGGTGCATTTACTTAAGTGAATAGGCATGGGCTGCTAATCAGATCATTGAACAAATTTTAATTTCAGATGGAGAACCTTAATAAATGCAATTTTCAAATAATGCTTGCAATGATTAGGGGATGTAGTTGAGTTAGTGATTGTTTAACATCATGCCACAACATGTCAGTTGTTGGATTTTAGATCAGATTTTTCACTAGGACAGACCAACTTCTTGCTGTGCTTTGGATTCATGTCCTGCTGGTTAATTCCAGTGCCCTTGAGCTTAAGGGGATGGTTGGACATTACAAACACTGTTTGTTTTACACCATATGTTTCTCTCCTTCTTTCTCCTCTTATCTGTCTTTGACCATTCTTTTTTTTTTTTCATGCTTGAATAATAAAGATTGAACATATTTAAAGCAAGTGAAGCCTGCAGTGCTTTAGTTGTTCTTAGTTCTTTTGGGACCTTTTCAATAGTTTTTTGGAATCATTTTTGATAGGTTGGCCTTTGTTCCATGTTTTCTCCATTTGTGGATAATGGTTTTCACTGTGGTTCAGTGGAGTATCAAATCCTTACAAATAGCTTTGAATTCCTTTTCAAAACTGAGATTTTTCTCATTTGTTCTTGAATTTCTTCAGATTTTAGCACAATATCTTTCTCATTGACATCCTTTATGTTATCAAATGATGTCTATTTTTTATTTTATACGTTCCTGCAGCTCCAAGCATGATATATACTATATATATAGCATATATATACTGATATAATCATTGTCTCTCCTTTGAACACGAAAGAAATAACTAAGTGTAAGGAAAATCTAAGATTTTTCTCTGAATATGGAGCAGTGTCCAATTCTAGTCCTCAAAAGCAAGTGTCCTTTATGTTTTAGATGTGTCCCTGCTGCAGCTCAGATGAATCAAATACCTAAATTACCTCCTCAGCATGTCATCGAGTTCTGCAGGGGATTGCTAATGAGCCTTTCATTTGATTCAGGTATGCTGAACCAACATCTAAAGTGTGCAGGACACCAACCCTTGAGGAGTAATATGACGTACGACTGCACAAGATGATTCAAGATGGCTTGATTTTTATATAATAAAAAGAATATCTGAGCTCTTTTGTATCCAATAGTCTGGCTGCAGCTGATTGACGTTTATTTTATTGGTATGTATTTTGCAGTGGTGGTATTTTTGAACTAATAAACATTCTGTTAAAGGTATATTTGGTCATTTTAATTTTGTCTTGTCTGTTTTTTTATTAATCTTTTTATTGTATAAATTTGTATTGATACTTTTTATAATTATTTTTATTATTGGAGCCTTATAACAAAGTTTGGCTCAAAATGTACAATTTAGAATTAAGATTTTTTATTATTATTCATAATCAAGCAGTCCTGGAAATATGGTTGTTTAGAAAATGGCATCATTCTTACCGATTGATTATGAAAGTGCTATATCTTGTCGGTATAAACATTTCAGTTTGAGTTGTCAGTCTGATCTGCCTGACTTGTTGTTGGCTTTCGAAACGTTTTAGGAAGTTTCTGCAAATTCTCTACAGTTTGACATATTTCTGTCAAAGGTAAGAGAACTATTATCGATAATAACTTCACAGAACCTCGCTTCAAAAAAACCCCAAATGTGTTGAACTGTCTCTTCAAATATAAATTTTGACATGGAAGAAAAATTCCTACCATATATGACTCCTGCTTATAGACGCTGCGATGGGTGACGAGTTCGAATGGCTTTAGGTTGTTTTTCCCACAAGCTCAATCGATATTTCCTGACACCTTTATTTCAGTTTTTTTTTTTTTTTTTTTTAAAACTCCAATCTTTACGTCAAATAACCTAAAACGAAATGCTTCTCTGACAGGTGAAAAGTGCCTCTGAGCCCAGAATTGAGTCCTAGATAGGCGCCTCAAAGATTTCTCGCAGAAACAGGGTTTCCTATTGCATTACTGAAGAGCAATAGAAAGTGTCCAGTCATAAATATGTTTCAAGTCAAAGAGAAACTATCTGAACAGAGTACATGAACACTTCAAAGGATTCAATGCTCAACTTTTGATACTTTAGATATTGAATTTTTGATCAGTTTTAAAGCACCACTGGGCTTTGATGTGCATGTTTACTAAAGGTAAAGACCCTCATCGCTCAGAGGGTGTAGAAGCTTCGGAGATTTCGAACCCTAAAGATTTAGATACTTTTTTTTTTTAGTGAGGGTCACTTTGAGGTTGAGCTGCACATTAGTGTGAATGGTCACGGGTTTTTTCTGCACTCAACACAAACTACACAATATATGGTTTTGATCTGGAATTCATGTGCTAAATATTACATTTACTGTGGCAATCATTTTCCATGTGTTGCAGAGATGTGCCCTGGGATTTTACTAGTATAAAACCTAAACAATGTGTTGATGATGAGGAAACAAAGAGACAAAACAATCCAGGATCATGTTTGGTTGAAACATATACATGTCATCATCGTATATCGTGCTGTACGTGTGCAAATTTACCAACGTTTTCATGCTCACACTTATCGCCAGCGTCACATGCAGAGCAAACCAACACGGTACCGGAAGCCTTATCACCATGAATGCCACCATGCTGTTTACATTGACAGGCAAACGATTACGCAAACCTTTGCTTTCCTTTGTGGTGTGTCCTTCCAGCGTAATGAGAGGAAGCTCTGTGTTTACAGTAGCCGGAGTTTGTGTTTTTAAGCAGGAGTGGGTGTGCGGCAGCGTCCCTGTACAGCCACCAAGGTGACATCAAGTTGAGTAATGATGGCTCAATAAAAACGGATGCGTAATTGCTTTAAAGCCAGACTGAACGTGCAGACATAATTGCATCTTGAGCTTTAATGTCTAAGCGGTTTATCCTTAAGTAAGATATGAATAATTTAATAAACTAGCATAAATGTGATGCAATAGCTGAGAAATCAAGATAACCTCTACATTATTGATAAGATAAAGGTTCAGATGTGCAGTTTTGGGAATTTAATTTAAAAGTCAAATGATGATGGAAATAGCAAAATATGTTGCCATGTCCAACATATTACTATACTTTTAATATCCCAACATTTAACTCAGAGCTGGAAAAACATCTAACATTTGAATGAAGACAAAGATAAATTTTTGAACACAAGAAAACTTAAGATGTGAAAACATCCAGTTCATTTATGTGGCATTGTCCACTGTCTCTTACGGTGGGTGGATGTGGACACAGATTTATGTAACGTATTGGTTACAGTCTCATATTGACCTGTGAGTGTAGCCTAAAGGCAGGACATACTGTGCAGCCTCTGTTTTCATTATGTTCTCTTGGCAGTACTACAAAACTCATTGGATCTGTGACTAAACCATGGATTTCTCTCCAAAGCCCCAGAATAAGAAATGTTAGATATATATCCTGTGATTGTCATGTTTCTTCTGACCTCTCATTTATAGATTCAGACTATCCTATTCAGCTGGAACAAATGGTTTGTCTGAGTCATATGTTTTTGTAATTAGGCTTTCTAAACTAATAGTGCTCTGGTGATTGCTTTGTTATTCACTGGGTAGATTACTCAGGCATGAAGAGTTATTCTGTATAATTATGGGTTTTTTACTGGATGAGCTGCAAAACAAGATAGACAGGGGAACAATAGGTTTACACAGTGGGGGCATAAAAATGTATATAAATATGTTTACAGGCAGCCTGTACTATGAAGAACAGTCAGACTGAAGCGTGTGTGTGTGTGTGCGTGCGTGTGTGTGTGTAACGGGGTGTAAGGACAGAGAGAGAGAGACGCATTATTATGGCCTTATGAACGTGAACAAAGCTACTATAATTAAATGGGTTCATGTTATTTACAAAACATGTTTGACAATCAAATTTCCTTTTATTCAAAGGGTTTTTTTTGTTCTGCTAGCTTACAGCCTATATTTCATATATTTCAAATGTAAGATGCAATCTTATATTTCACAAGATTGTTTTGAACTTGTGAAACATAAGTGTTTTAGATAGAATTATGACTAATGTCTCTGTATTAAGAATGTGACAGGATTTCAACCAGCCGAACAGGAATGCATACCAACATATAGGGAGGAGCAATGCTGTGTAACTCTGTAAACCCCATCATTTTCCTTGTGATCCCAGAAACAGAAGTTTCTTGGGGAAACTTTGGCTTCCTCTGTGTTCTCAAGAAACTTTGGTTTCTGGGATCCTAAGCAGAGGTGAGTGTGAGGTAGATATCTGAAAAGGTGCTTTGTTCAGGTCAGATGGATTGATGAAGCAGGTAGTGTTGCTGTTTATGTCAATTGCGAAAGAAAACAAAACCAGAGTGAGACAAGGAGCTGTAGGAACAGCATCTCCACTTCAGAAGGTGTTTTCAGGGCATGACTATTGCAGTGTTTAATCTCAGTAAGTTACTGTGTAACATGCAGAGGTGGCTTTGTGTGTGACTTGAGGCAGATGCAATATATCTGAAGAAACGCATGGATTTAACAACAGGTGAGATTAGGAGAAAATAGTTTAGCGGCTTCTCTTCTTTTGTTAATAAATTGTCTAGAATGTGGGGTTGATTGCTGAGGACTGAAGTCAGCAGCGTGTCACTAGGCATTTGCAGAACTCAAACCTTTTTTTTCCACTACTTCCAATAATGTAAACCTCCCTGGATAGAAATGTCAGTTCGGCAATTAAACAGTAACTTTTCATTTGGGAAGGAAATGGGAGAAGGGATTAGGGGAGGAAAATGATTGAAATGGAGAAGAGAGAGAATACGACCTCAGGAAAGACGGGGGTGACAGAAAATTGAGCCGCCTTCTAAGTCTGCTAAAACAATTTCACTAACATGTGTGGCAATTTACATTCATATGTATACACAAATCTTCTGTGAAGGTACTCGTTTAAAAACTAATTTAAACTTCTTTAGCTTTAGTGTGAAAGTTGAATTATAGCTGCCTGTCAGATTCGTTCACTGCTTCTGTGTGTCTCCCCCTCTGAGCACAGTAATTGAAAACACCTCTTGTGGAAAGAAGTGTCAGAGTGACAGTATAAAGTTCAACCCACCACCTCGGTGAGCTTTGTACTTCATTTCCCCCCTTCATGATGTGGAGGTATATAAATTACCACATATAGGAAACTGTTTTGCTTCTTATTGCAATCATAAATGTGTGAAGCTGGAAATTCTTGGATTTTGTTTTGCATTTGTTGACATTTGCTGTGCTTTCAATGCAATGCTGCATTTTTAATTTCTGGCTGAAGCCACAAAACTTTATACTAGAAATAGTGATAAATTCTGAGGCTTAGAAGCTGCAAAAAAATCAAGTTTAATATGCAATGTATAATTAGAAGCAATACAATAATGCATGTGTTGCATGCAAGGCTGGTTGTTTAACATAGGCTGAGTTTGTTTTTTGAGGTTGAAGATGTTTTTATTTATTTTTTCTGTTAAAGCAAAAATAACCATGTAAGAATGTCAGAGTGGAAGACGAGCCCTGAAAGCATCGAGACAAATGAAAAAAAACACGCCTTGTGAGCCGAGTAAGTCCATGAAGCTGTGATTGTTTTGAACTTGTGAAATATAAGAGAGCAGCAGGGCTTCTCTGCCTTGTTATCTGCACGACTGCACAATCTCAAATTTGGCAGCTGAGTCGGTTTTGAGCTAAACCTAACAGAGCCGCATAAAATCGTTTTGTATTTAGCATGCCATGAAGTGTCTGTCTGTCAGATTCTGTTGACTTTGCCCTTTGTGAGGCTGTTTCCCATTTTCTGGTGTTACACACATCGAGTCCTTGTAATTTTGCTCTGTAAGTGGCAGTGTGAGCTCCTACAGTGGCTTGTTTCCTGTTCTCAAAGCACGATGCTTCCAGAACCATTTTTATACCATGAGATAGGTATCTTCAGTGTAATGTCTAGTGCCCTTACTACACCACAAATAAGGTTTTGCATATGAGTGGAAAAGTTCAGTTTTCTTCTTTTTCACCTTTATGTTAAGATGACACGTGGAAAATGCAAGTACAACCTGTTTTTCTATAGCAACTCTGCATTAGCCAGTTTTCCTTAATGGCAGAGTTGGGAGCACAGAACTCCACTACTTCATTAGTTGATTTCATAAAAATAGTTTTATTTCTATTTAGAATTAAGCAGATATTTCCTTTCCCAATAATGTGCTGTTATTGTTAAAAATATGTTGAATACACTGACATTAAACTTTCACAAGACGTCGTTGGTGGAGAAAATGCAACGGAAGAAAATTGTGTTAAAAAGTAGATCAAAAAGAGCTGACTTGTAAATAAGGATGTAGAGTGGGAAAGGTGCAGAAAAGATGGATGACAGCTGAAGGAAAGTAGAGAAAACAGGATGCTCTTGTCCCATGGAGGGAAGATTGTACAGACCTTCCTGGAGCATATACTGATCTCTACATTATTCAGTCTGTGGTCACTAGCACACATTGCTGCAGTGCTGAGAGCGAGGCCTACGCAACCGTAATCCTTAGATGAGTGTTTTAACTGTGCAGCAGAATTGCTTCTCTCAACCCTTTAATCTCTGTGATTTTCAAGACTGGAAAGATTTAATCTGTAACCAACTATGAGCAGCACTGAAGCAAAGGCATCACTAATTCCTTGGTTTCCTAGCAACAACCTGTTGAATGATTTTCACATCAGAAATTTCACATTTCACAACTGTGTTTCATTACTACTTAAAACTAAAAAGAACATCTTTAAGTGGTGGGAGAAAATTAATAAAACCGCTTGAGGAGAAATTTTTAGAGAAAATAGAAAAGGTTATGTCACCAGTTTGGCAGTATTTCAGATATTTAAAAAAAAAAAATCAAATATTATGGATTAATGACTGATATGAAACTCTTACATCGTGATACAGCCCTAGTTACAACTATGAAAGATTAGACTGGATTTTATTTATATGGAATCAGAGGAAAAATGGTTGATTTCAAATGCATACTGCCTAAAGAAACTATCTTTTTCTTTCAACTTTGCACTTAATACTTTGTGTTGATCACTCACAAAACCATTAATTGTTGCAGTTTGTGACAAAAAGAGTTTAAGTAGTACGAATACTTTTGTGAGGAACTGAATCCTTAATTTTTATATGTAAGTTTTTGACTGGTTTGTGACTCTTATGAAAGTCCTGATCCACAGATGGACTTGAGTCATAAAATTTCAAGTTGGAAAAACATAGTTTAGGGTATTTTTTTCTACATGTAAACATGGTCGCTTGTTGACCTACAAGACAACACAAGGGTTTAAAATTGTACAATCACTCATGCAGACATGAGATGATGCTATTGGTGAACAGCTGCTAACTTGCACTCATATATTTTGTTATGGACACACATTGCCATAATCTGCATATGCAATCACCTACAGTATTATAGGACTGAATATGTTTTGGATGTTCAGAGCATGAGATAATGGGGTGATTGAAGGAAGGGAAGCCTACTTGGCACTGAAACCTCCCAGTGGATTAGGTGTCCCTTTTCCTTGTCTTCCTTTTTTAATCTTATTTATCCTGTTTTGGGGAGGCGTTTAATTCTCACCCTTTGCAGGCCTTTGAAATGGAAACAATGAACTCATTGGTATTCCTTATAGACATGTGTGAGTGAGTGAGTGTGTGCATGCGTGTTGGAGGAAGAAGGAGAACACTTGTAAGACTTTGAAGTTGGTGTTTGGGAGGCGGAGTGATGCCATAATTGATGCGGGGCATTCAAATGAAGTCAAGGCAGAAGTTGCTCCTCGTTTCCACTCTGCAGCTGCTGCTATGTGATTACAGTATCTCTCTTGGAGAAAGTGTCAGAAATCGGCTCCCTTTCAGTTCAAAGTCTTGGCTTGACATAATGTGACATTGACATGAAAGCGAACGAGAGCTCTCATGCATTTATGTTAACAGCAGAATTGCAGAAATAGTCTGACTCTTAGTCATATTTTGTGGGATTTTATGTGAGAAACCAACACTTTTTTGCATTTATGTGGAGTGGAAGGAAAATTATGCATTCTAACCTTTTCAGTAAGAACATTTTGGAAAGTGAGCTTTTATGTTTAACCTTCCTGAGCCAATACTTGAGGAACAATTTTTAACACTGTTACAGCTGCCAGTCTTGTGGATATGTCTCTACCAGCTTTGCTCATCTCGAGACAGACATTTTTGCTCCGTATTCTTTGTAAACTAGCAATAGTTCAACAGTCAGACTGGATGGAGATGAAAGTCTGAACAATTTTCAAGTCTCGTCATAAATTCCCAATTGGGTTTAGGGATGAACTTTGACCTAGACCATTCTGTTGCAGCTTGTTGTCATGCTTGTTAACCTCCATCCCAGTCTCAAGCCTCTAACAGGAATCCTTCCATGACCGCCCACAGTTTATCTCCATCCATCTTCCCTGATCCTACTGAAGTCAAGAAACCCCACAGCATGATGCTGCCACCACCATGGGATGATGGGAGCATGTGATGGTTTGTTCAGATTGGTGAATGAAGTTAAGTTCAAATCCTTGCGGTATTTTGCTCGTAGGTCAAAAGCTTCAGTTTTTACTTCGAGAGGTGTTGCAGATATTGTTTTATAACTGCTTTAAACTCATCTTCCTCTCTGACCCATCTGCTGTGTTCCTTAGTGAACAAGCAGGATGACAAAGAATAGCAAACCTCTGAGGCCTTGGCAGAACAGCTGCAATTATACAAAGACTACATTGCAGCCAGTAAATTACTCTTAAATAACTTCTGACGGCGACTGGTGAATTGAAAATTATTTAGAGGCATAAAGAGGCAGAGTAAAATACACAACACGATTTTTTTTAAAAGAACAAATAAAAACCTTTGCCATTTCTTGTGTTCAGTCTCGTTCTGCTTGAAAGAAAAGTCACTACTATACCTCATCAATAAAACTAGGTCCATCCCACAAATTTAATAGCTGCACTCACAAAGTAAAGATAATTTTGTATTTTTAAGATGAATGTTTACTGGAAGAATCCAAGTGGAATACAAAACTTTTTACTAAAGGGTTTCTCGTAAGCACAAAGTATGAAAACTTTTTTGCAATTTATAATCCTTTGTGTTTGTCACATAAAATCCCAACAAAACAAATTGAAGTTTGTGCCCATAACTTGACAAAATATAAGGCTCCGTATCTCTAAATTGTCTTTTTACAGAAAGTGGAATCTCAAAGTGAACAATTATGAAAATAAATAAAACTTATTTAGCAAAAGAAAATGCACCCAAAATAATTTCTGAGTTACGCATGAGCGTTGCAGCCACGCTCTTCTGGAGCTACACTGAGTGTTGTTAGAGGATTTGAACACATGGGGGCACTCTGACAGCAGCACTTATTTGTTTGGCCTTGTAAACCTGCAGCTGCGTCAGGCTGCATTGAATTCGATTTTAAAATAATGGAGCAAAAAGAAAGGAACTGAGGAAACATTTTGTGGAGAAGGAAGGAAGGAAGGAAGGGGGACAGTGAGGGAGTACGAGGTGGAAAAGTTCATGGATGAGAGGTCAAACCTGTGTGATTAGGGTCTGTTTATATAGGTGGTGATGTGGATGTGTGTTGACATGCATCTTGAGTACAATGACATGAGTCAATGCAGTGCTATTGGTGTGGCTGTAATCTCCACTGCGTCTTTCTGCTGTCTTTGTTATTGCACCTCTCAGCACCTGGACCGTGTGTCTCTGCTTGTGCCAAGATTAATTCATTCTTGTTGTCGCAATTAAATTTTAATTTAGCTAAATGTTATCCACAATCTTATCGAGTCATTAGCAGATGGTTTACATGATTTAACATCTGCAACTCTGTCGTAGCTGCAAATGAAATTACATCTTTCTGGGGAGACTGAACCAGATGACATTTGTGTTGCAAAAATGTGACTCTTTCAAAGGACTTTGTCTGCCTGTAAACTAATAAAGCTTGTTGGTGTTTCATACATTTTACTGCTATAATTTATCAGAAACATTAAGTCAATCTGACGCTTGAAATCCAGCTTTCCACAAATTCAACAACTGCACTTATATGGGGAAAGAGGAAAATTATTGCATTATTAGAACTGATGTTTACTGAAAGAATCCATTTGGGGAAAAAACAATTTAGAGAAGATTGTTGAGGAAAATCATACCTGATGCTAATCATTTAATGCCAACTCGCTTCGGAAATGAAAACAGAAGAAAATTAGGTGCTACACTATTTACTGAGGGAGAGTTTATGTAAACGACAAATACATTTTTTTAAAAAGAAGGCAAATTTCAGGGCTGTTTTTATTGTCTAACTTGATTTAGTCTAAGTTATTAATATTTAACCTGGATTAAATTGGGTAAAAACCTGTAAAGATCAAGATCTCTTTCAGAAGGATGACCTGACCAAAGGCAGCATAGACAAGAAAACAGAAATAACAAAATTAGACATTAGAAATGTATGAAATGTGACATATAAAAAGGCAAGCCTACAATTTTGGAGCCACCAGGATAATCTGTCAGTTTTCTGTACCCGCTTGCCAATATTAGGATAGTGAAAGATGGCCTAATGGACGAGACGGCTCTCTGAATCGGTTTGTGTTTCTGCTTGGAGATTCAACCACCTGTGTCTCTTTCTGTTTCGGGTTTATGCTCCAGCAGCGGCTCTGCCTGCCACCAGCATGGCTTACCGAAACAGAAAGCTATTCTGGTTCATTCAGGCACTCTGTTCTATTTGTACTATAGATTTTTCTCACCTTGGGTCACATTGGAACCGGGCCTTAGTTTCAAAAGAGTTACGAACTTAAAAACACTTCACGACACATGAAAACTGAAGCTGCTATTTTGTAGAGTTTCACACAGAAATAAAGTACTTCTTATTTTGGTAGTTTGCAAAACTTTATGAAAAATATAATGGGAACCTTTAGGAACCCATTATGTCTGGTCTAAAACTAACAGCGTTTCTGAAAAACAAATTACACTAAATATTAACATCACTCATAGAAAGAAACATGTCTTGAAAATAAAATGATTTAAATTTCATTGAGATCCCTCAGCAGCCTTTTCAGGCAGTAAAATCGTCCTCTGTGGCTGAATTGAAACAGTTCTTTGTTGAGGATGTGCCAGAAATCGCTCCAAAGTAATGTAAACGTTTCATTGCTTGTTGTTGTTGCCAAAGGCGGCACAACCAATCAAAGGGAAGCAATTACAGTTTCACATAGGGCAAGATTAGAATAGCTTCATTTTGTGATATATTAAATCTTTTAAAAACTGCAATGTCTATTTTTCTCGGGAAGATTAATATTAAATCACAAGTTAAGACATCTAAATATGAGCAAAATTAGAATAAGCTTTAAAAGAAAAACAGCAATAGTTTGGAAGGTTAGAAAAAATTTATTATTTTGAAAAATCAGCCTTATTGGCAAAACTAAGAATTAATTTAGTCTGAAATATAAAATCTTGCAGCTCAGCTGAAGTTGGTGGGAGAGTAAAGAGTTAAAAATAAAGAGCCGAACGTTTGTTCACCACATTTGCTTTGGTTGAAAACATCTTTTCATTTATGTGATAAATTAATTCTTTGTTCATCCAGTTTAAGTTGAATCCAAATAAATTATTAAGACTCTAACAATTTGGTTTTAACGCCATACATAAGGAGCCTTTTACAATATAATGTGTAATTGTGACAATTGAGTAATTTAAGTGAATATACATATTATTCCTCTACCACTTATTTTTCATCAATGATCTGCAAATGTCATGGAGTCAACGTACCATAAACCTTTACACCTACAGATAAAAGGCTATAATAGCATCCTGGTTTTTTTCCTCTTTCCCCTTTTCTTCTCCATATGGGCTAAAAGTCATCTTTGGACAGAAGCACAACTGATATTTCTGCTCTTGTGCACATTACTCAGTTATCTGAATGTAAATGATTCTGTCCTTAAGGTATAAAGCACATCTGATCCTCTGTTTGGTAACACAAGCATTAGTTGCTATAGCTGTGACTACTATGTTTTATTGGGCCTGATGGACTCCTGCTTGCTGGTTGTAGTATAAATGTGGCAACTGTCCTCGATCTTCTCCTGAGTTCACTTGCATTCCACTGTCCAAGGTGTGAGATTGCATTCACTCCAGGGTTAGTGCATCCACTGCTTCATTATTGAGAGGAAATTGTTTGTATAAATTGTACTTTGCACCTCAGGAAGACAGGGTGCCATAGCAACAAATCGGAGCCTGTGTGGCTATTTTACACACAAACATGAGCACACACACACATACACACACACACACACACTGAGGGTTGTCGTCATTCCCACTTGTGGCGACTGTTCAGCAGCAGATATTCTCAGTGCGGCTTTCTGATTTGTTGAGCTGAGGAACCAATTAGATTCAAGAAATAAAGAGACAAAGAAGGCATTATTCTTGTCATTTGAAATATTTTCCCTTATATACAGAACTAAAACAGCAATCTTATGGTTGCTTTAAAAAAAAAAAAAAAAACAGTTTCCAGACACACCAAGAGCACGGCGCTGTGCGGTACGGCTGGACTCCGTCACCCACGCCTCATTAGTTGTTGGGTGATTTTGTGGAAAGGAAGTGAAAAGGGGAAAAAAGTAAAGGGAACAGGAGAAGGATGTGTAAAAGGGTGGAGAACGAAGTTTGGTCTGCTGCAGTGCTCCTCCGAGCTCTTTTTAACCTCGTTGCCCCTGCATGACGCCTTCCATCTATTATTTTTTTAGTCGCTTTTCTGCTGCAGTGTTTCCCTTCACTTCGTTGCCCTTTTTTCTGTTCTGGCCGTCTTGGTCCCCTGGCTCCTCTGTCTTTGTTTTCAGCCTCTTTGTCTTCACAACCTCTCGCTAACCTCTCCTACCTTGCTCACTGCAGCACTCACTCACTTTACACTTTCTCTGTCGGCGTAGACGTCCATGTGTTCTTTTAAAGTTTGGTAGAGTACGTTTAGATTCCTGCGTTCATGTAGCAACTACTAACTGTCGACTGTGACACCCTTCAGCTTTTTCAGCTGATCCTGACTTACTGACACCAGAGTTGTCGCTGATAAGTTCCCATTGGGAAGCAGGTTTATCACTTCCTTCCATCTCTCCTCTCCTCATCCTCGCCTGTCTCACTAACTTCCTTATCTTCACTTTTCCTTTGCATTTCTTAACAGTTTCACCTCTGACATGATCTGCTGGTTCTCCAGTTCTGTGGCTACTGAAGGAAGGAAATGGGTGTGTGAGTTTGTGTGTGTACCTAAGGAATGGCAGTCCATCAGAAAGGAAGCATCAATGACAAGAGAAGCATGCACAAACATTCAATTTAAAGAATTTTGTTGAAGCTGTGATTACATTAATTTTTGGCATTAAAAATTGTCCTTAACATATCGTGCCTTGAAACCTGTTTTGTTAATCTTAATGGTTCATAGTTGACATAGTTTGGCTGACAAGCAGAGCATGAAAACTAATCATAAAGCAATTTAAAATGCCTGATAAGAATGTTGACTCCATAAAACTCCAGTGTTTGTTTTAGGAAAATAAAGTTCAGTCCTGTGATCGTGATAGAAATAATTAATAGCCGACTATAGAAAGGCTTCTAAAGTTCCTTTACGGCGACAAAAAAATGAATAAAACTCTAACGCATAACATTAAATTTTAAATACCCTTTTTAACGGTGAACTCAAAGGCTAGTGAGCTCTACTCTGCTCTGTAAAGGAGAAATGCTGAAATGATTTCTAGTTAAGTTTTAATACTATTCAATTGGCCAGAAAATTTCTGATTGTTCCATCTCTATTTTGGCACGCATTCTCATTTTTATTACAGACAAAATATTATATAATAATAATTTCAAATCCAGCCGTTCTATTAATCTGATTTTACTCCTCTAATTAGTTCAGAAAAAAAGTCAACCTCTGTCTGTTTCCCTGTCCTGCTAAGATGGAAAAAGAACATAGACTCTTATTCTTGACTAAAAGCCTTGGGAGAAAAGCTTGTAAACAGTTTTTCTCTACACTTGCATTTGGATTACATTGTTCTAGGCACAAGTTACAGAGGCATGTCAAAATTTAAGGCAGAACATAGAATTTTCCTCTGCAGTGAAGCTGCTCAGGGCCAGGATGGCGCTTCATTAGACCCCAACCCATCATTAAAGAAAGTGCTCCCATGCATGTGTGTAACCTGAGGTTGCAGCTGAGAATATGCTCCCAACCAAACAGTGATAAAAGCATAATTCTCCTCATTAATTTCTGTAGCATGGCGGCTGTTTAATAGACTCCTAAACTACTGATATATTTTTTTACTTTCTTTTATTTAACCAGGTAAAACCCCATTGACATCCAGCTGTCATTTGGAAGAGGGATAGGACAGAAACACATAATGACCTGGTTACGGAAAAGTAAAACAAATGTGATCATTTGTCTGTCATATCTTGTGATTTTGGTATGAGTTGACCTAATTCACACAGAAGTGCTTTTCTTCCTCTTTCTTTGTTGCCGAGTTATGATGGTGATTGCTGAGAAGAAGTAGATTAAGTGAAAGGTGTGAGATTTTTATTTTTTGACAACCTGAGGCTGATATTATCTTTAAGTGTCCATCTCCAGACACACCATGAGAGCACTGCATGTGAAGCTAATGAAGAGTTTGACATTGGTCTCCAGAACTAAGACCAGGTCCAAGATGTTGGTGTAAGATTGTGGTTAAGGCTGCAAAATATTATCAAAAATATATCATCATGACTATATCAGTGTGCAATATTCATATCATGAAGGACTATTTAGAGTGAAATAATTGTTGTCTAATGTATTCCTGGTCTTATGAACTTGAATTTTCCACAGTGATGCCACTTGGACAGTTTCTCATGCCAAATACTAACGGCGTTGACCAAAATGAGTGGTGGAAACAGAAAAAATAGAAAAGAATAAATTTGGCATATATGGCAACTCGTATTGCTATTGTAATATTTTCTATTCCCATGAAATCCTGCAATACGAATAACTCTAAATATGGACAAAAACCATATTGTAAGATTCACAAAAAGAGGTAGGAGCAATTCTGATTAAAGTTGGCAGGAGGGCAGCATAACTTGTGATGCTTTTCAAAAAGTGGATATTGCAAGATTAAAAATGAATTTGTTTTTTCCAATATTGTGCAGCCCTAATTGTAAGCAGTTGAACGGCTTATAACCTGGCTAAAGTATCTCTCCTTAGATTACTGTTTTATAAAATACTGATTAAATTAACCAGCAGAAAAAAGATGAAACAATCCAAGTATCTGGGCTCTTTCCACATACGTACAACAACCTGTGGGACCAAAGATTCATCAAAAAGGTGTTCAGAGAAAACTGCACAGGACATCTACGACCCTTTAATGATACCCAGTGTGGTTTACCATTAAAGCCTGTGGAGTGCTTAGAATGGTGACCACGGTCATTTTGTTTGCTGCACCTTTGTTTATTTATTTATTTATTTGCAAGTGTGCCTTCCACACAGCAGACACAAATGGAAAAGGAATTAGGAGCTGGAGACTCAGGAGTGGGTGTATCTTCAGACATTTTTTGCCTCCAGATTCTAGAAGGTGCAGAACCTGTATCTAAAACAAAGGAAATGTTTCTGTACAAAATGTTGGCTTTGAGGGATAAGTTTATAGTTTACAGAAGCTTTACTTAATGCAGTGCCTCACTTTCTCTGAAAATGAGCATTAAGTTGTTTTTTATGCCAACCTGCCAACAAATGTAGCTGTAGCAGCTGTCTACAAGACTGATTGTCACAATAAATTAAGTTTGGTTTCTGAAACCTAATTAATTGGGTAGATTTGCTCTGGAGGCAGCTGTAGGACAAATTTGCACATTTACTTTGAAGGTTTTCTATCATAATAGATAGGAGGTGCAACCATGCAACCATCCACTCAGTGCAAAATTGATCAAATCAATAAATCTAGCCATCAATCTGTCTGGACTATTCTGTATATAAAATGTTTTAGTGCAGGGTTTGCAGGGGTTTAAGTGATCTTTTGCACGATGGCTCAGGATGAAAAAGCTCACCGTGGCTGTGATTTGGTAACAAAAATGCTGAAACATTGTTCAGGATTTTGAGATGTTTTCATTAGCCAGCTGAAAAACATACTTTTTGTTGTTTAAGCTGATGGTCCTAGAAGATGCATTGGATTAGAAATGATTTTCCAAAATAACTGTCTTATTGTTCTGAGGATGGTTGATGTTGAGCAAATCAATTTTGGGGTGTAAAGAGAAAACCAGCAGCTGCAGCCATTCATGATTTTATGTTACATTTCAAAATATCTAAACTTAAGACCAGAACAGTTTTTTTTTTCTCTTTCTACAGATTACTTTTATCCGTTGAATGAAAACTAAAAAGTAACTTTGGGGAATTTGCGGCAGGTTGAAGTGATATTGATTCAGATTCAATCTGGATTGGTGGACAAATGTTGGGTAAACAGTTGAACCTCAAGCATTTATAAAATGTTTTTTTATTATTATTTTAATTCTTTTCAATTCATTAATGACAGAACTCTTTGCATTTAAACAAGAGCCTCTGCTCCTTAAACCACCAGTCCTAAATTCTTCCGTTTTACAAAAAAAACCTTCTATTCCTGGATTAAATTAGTTGGTGTTTGTGTTTTGACAGTATAAACAAAGTGTCAGGAGATACACTTTAACAGTAGTCTTAGTATCTATTTCTAGATTAGCAAATTATTCCAAATAATTGGAACTAAAAAGTGTATAACAAGGCTAAGCTAAATGTTGTGACTCCCATATGTAAATAAATAAATAAATAAACAGTTCACTCTAATCTGCTTACTTTGAGGGTGAACCAATCTTGTGAAGCCGAGGGTGCAGTGTAAGCCCATTAGTCATCTTATTTTTCCTGCCATTTCACATTTTAATAGCGTTACTCAGCTTATGCGATCATTCTTCTGCATGGCCGTGGATGAAGGTAAAGAGTGAAAACAAATTTCAGTCAAGACCTGGAGCCAGATAAATCTCCAAGCATTCCTCTTGGTACTAATCTAAATGGCACAGATTGAAAGTACCCACTCTGAGCTTATGTGAAGATATTATTAGTTCTGTTGGAAAGGCTTAAAATTTGATCTCTTTAATTTAAAAAAAAAAGGCTTTTTTTCAGATGTAATATGAGAAATATTTTCCATTTGTAAAGTCCTCCAGCCAGTTCGACTTCCTTCTGCTGAGAAAAACTTGCTGCTGTCATTTTTGTTGCTGAAAATCCACCTGAAGCCTCTGTCCATTATGAGCCAGTGACAGTGGCCCTCGCAAGGATCAAAAGATCAGTCTGGGAAACTATTACAGTGGAAAAAGCCAGACTTCAACTGGAGGTCAGCAAATTTGCGATATAAAGGTCAGTGAACTGATGACAAAGAACAAAGAGGAAAGAATAAAGCAGATCATGTGTCCACTTTTCTTTGCCGGAGGCCTGGAGAAGCTGTCCGCTCCACTTCTGGCTGGTGTCCATGTGGCTCTCTGACAAGTTTAGCATTAATACACTCGCTTTGCACACTGACAGCCTTGTAGAGGCGCTAATGAACCAAAATCTTTCTATCCAGGATGTTAGTTATTCACCTAGTTTCAGTTTGTGAAATGCCTATTCATGTTTTGGCCCATTTTACAACCACAAACTCCAAAGTATTTCATTGAGATTTTATGGAGCAATTTATAACAAAGTATATTCATGTGTATGGCCAAGGAAAAGCTTAGACTTGGATACAATTAAATATGTGCTATCAAACTTAAAAATGTTTGTTCGTAATTATTGACGCTCATCATCTCATCTGACTGACTGAGCTGTTTTGCAAGCAAGAATGGAGCGGTGAGCAAATGCAATATTCCCAAAAGGTTCCACAATGTTTTCACGCTTTGAGAATAAATGCAAATGAATGGCACTCTTTTTAGAATTTTGTAAAATATTAAAACAATGTACATTTCCATCCTATTTCTTAATGACTTGGTGTTGGCCGATGACATAAAAAGGAGCTTGTGCTTTTAATGTGAAAAGAAGGTGGAGCGTTTATTATTATTCCACAATCCTTATTCTGATGAGCATTATATATTCTTCTCAGGATGCATTATTCTGATAACATCAGTTTGTACACAAATTGAGATATCTCAATGTATCTCCTGTATATTCAGACATAAATATAGAAAGTTAGTATGATTTCTGAGATTTCTACTGAGCAATAACTTCTCTTTTATTCTCCCGTCTCTTCATTTTTTTCTCTCTTCTTGGTGAGGAGACGGCGCATGTTGGTATGGAAACTGGCTTATAAACCTTTTCAGGTTGCCAACGTACTAACTCGCATAGCAACCACCAAGCATGCTCTCAAACTGTTGCTCTGTGATTTCTGATGAATAGAAGTCTAAAAGCTTTATTATTTTTGGTGCATGTGTGGCTATTCCACAGGTCATCACACAGCGTGTCACTGCAGCAGCAGCAGCACAAACCAGCCAGTTTGAAGTGAGGGAGCAGGATCACCAAGGTCCCATTTCTACCGAATCAAAAGGAATTACTCCCACGCATGTACCTTGACGTCCCACTCAGAGGTGCTTGACTGTATGAGTCATGTTAATATGTTTGCTTACCAAATCCTTGAATTTGATGATAATTTGATCTACTGACACCCAAGAAATGCCACCACCGTCTTTATTTACAAGTTACATTTTCATGTTTGTCAGGTTGTGAATCATGTGTGGAATATGAGGTGAGATGTTTAACTTGCCTGCGTGTGTGTGTGTGCGTTTTTAAGGAGCTCTACCTGTGTCCTGTTCGCAGTGTTATTGATATAAGTTCAGTTCATTGTTTCCAAATGCCGCAGAGTCCGGCTAACAAACGCACTGCTCTGTTGAAACAGGTTATCAATACAAACAGTGGCACTCACTGTTTGTACCGTCACACTACGTGTGAGATTGTGCACTCCTTCGTGACTTTCTAAAGTAGGGTGTGTTTGTATCGCTTTCCTGCTGTTGTTTTACTGCTTGTGTTGTTTAAGGAACTTAGTTGTAACAATAAGGAAAAGTAATTTTTCACACACACACACACACACACACACACACACACACACACACACACACACACACACACACACACACACACACACACACACACCTCTGCCAAAGCATACAGCCTGTTCAAACCTCTTTTCTCATTTAGTCATTACTAAAAAGCTGCTCAATGACTTTTTTTATGTGATTGACAGGTAAAAGGGAAATTCCATGTTTGTTTTTACAAATTGAAATCCAACATGTGTGGGATGCATTTTGCATTGAACCCCCTTTACTCTAATACCCCTAAACAAATCCAGTGCAAAATGCCTTCAGAAGACATTTAATAAAGTTCTACTGCTTGTAATTTATGTTTCATTATAAATCCAGCTTTTCTGTGAAGGCCTTGGAGATTTTGAGAAAATATTAGTGAAGAAAAACTTTCATGAGGACTACAGAAATCGTCAGACAGGTCAGGGACAAAGTTGTGGAGAAGTTTAAAGCAAGTTTCGGTTTAAAAACGATATCCAAAGATTTAAACATCTCAAAGAGCACGGTTTAATCAGTCATCAAAAAATGGAGAGAGTACCTGCAATCCTCCCACAATTGGAACTGATAGACCAGATGAACAGAGTGTTTATCTGAAAAGCAGGCAGAAGGCCCTAATCCTAAAGGAGCTGCTCAACTACTCAGGTGGTAGGACCTAACGACACAACAACTATTAGTGTTGCACTCTGCAAAGCTGGTCTTATTTGAAAAGTGGCAAATGGAAAGCTGGATTTGAAAGCCACATAAAGCCTTGTTTGCCGTTTGCCTCAAGATATGCGGGTAACTCAGAAGATACTGGGAAGAGAATGTTGGAAAGAAAATATCGGGAACGGCAGGTTTTCAGGGTGAAAGAAAAAACGCAAGAATCAAGAAGTCACTTTGCTACTTTGTGGTTTTTTTCAAGTCCACGGCCTTCTACAGACACTAATTTATTATGCAACATTTCTTAGATGGTATGTAAATTAACTGAGTTAAACTTATTCTGCTTTGTGATGAATTTTGTCTTGAATTGTAGTCATGAAAGGTTTGCATCTCTCAATTAAGACTTGATTATACATTTGACTTTTTTTTGCTAAAATTCTATACGACAATGTATCTTTGCGTTCGTTTTCTGTATCTGACTGATGCAGTCCTCTAAGTGGATTAATTAGGAAATATTATAGGTCACTTTTTACCGACTGACTTTAAACTCCTTACTACTACTTTAAAACCTTTTTTCTATTCATGCAGTCAGCATGAATAGAAAAAAACCCCACTGAGAGCTTCTTTTTATCTACTGCAGTTCTTAAATCAATTTTCTAAATGCACATCACTCATTGGGCTCATCTGCTTCCTTAAGTGGACGTGCTGTGTAGATGTCAATTGATTTGCAGAAACCATTCAAGGCAAAATGGAGTTGGTGCAAGAGATCAGAATTTTGACCAAGTGCAGAGATTTCGGTTTGAGAGGTGAACATTGGTGGAGCTCTGGTCCAATCAGAAAAGCTAATTAGTGGCAGTAGAGGCACTAGAATGAGAAGGGAGTGCCAAAAACTTGAATTTACACACACATTTGAAGAGTAAAAAATAGAAAAAGACAAAGTATGAGAAACATGTGAAACAGACACAAGGCCTTGTAACAAGATGCTATCCTGAAGAGGAGACGGCAATAATCAGAAGAATAAATCAAGGGGAGATGAGTCTGGACGACGGGCTGGGCAGTTTAGATTAACAAGCAGGGCTGGTGAACTAAAATGAAAAAATGCCTTGAATTGTTTTCAGATCCAATGTGATATGTACTATTCTATATAAAATTGTTTCATTTATTTAACGTTTTCCACGTGGGTTTGTCAACAAACATCTTGCTAAAATCACACAGTAGAAAACATAGAAATGCAACATACTCAGCAATTTTCCTCATGAAAGCGATTCTTATTTGAATTGGCATTCTGTGTATAGCGTAAGAACTGCCAGTATCTTATCCCTTGGAAGTAACTTTTGACAACGTCAACGTTGAAGGAACAGACACAAGTTTTTCCAGCTAACAGCTTCCTGGTGTTAAGCCAGGACAAAAGCAGTTTGGCAAATCAGTCCAATATCATCATCAATGATGTCTCATTAAGATTAAAAATATTATCTTCAATAGATTCTTAATCGATAGCAGTGTAGAGCTCATTGCCAAATGCTAAATGCACTGTATTTTTGCAACAGATCATCTTTTTAATGTTAGACTCACCGGAATCAACTGGATTCAATATAACAAAAGGCAAAACGGTAGACGAGTGTTTACACATACAGCTCAAGATGTTTTGAATGTGTCCGATGAACATGAACGATCAAGTGTAGCCTTCATCATCAGTCTATGTTCTTCGTGTGCAATAAAACCAGAAAAGCAACCCCAGAAAATGTTAAATACAGTCAAAGTAGAGGAATGTTATTTCATATTTGCATTAACTCAGGTTGGCTCAGTCAGATACAGCAATCTGAAGAAACTCTGCTTGTGTGGGTAATAGGAGAGGTTCTCAATCAGTGCACATGTTTTCGAGCAGGTGTGTGTGTAAGTGTGTGTAGGATATTGTTAATACAGTTCCACCATTATGTAGATTAGCCTTATTCCCCTGAGTGCACCTTTACCGTTTAGAGCTTTCAATCACTTGCCAGTTTATGGGACTTGGGTCAGACACACACATTTATCATCATTCACAAACACACAGCCTGCATACACACATCAGGTCCTGTGCATAATTGTTCCTGTTATGTATATACACCGAAGATCTCATCTCATGCGTTTCAGGCCAAGGACACTGACGGGATCCTGGTCCATTTCCAGCTCCCTGGTTTGCTAAATGTCTCTGCATGGTATTTGTTTATGCTGCCAGCCTTCCACAGTTTTTGCATGTGCTTTATACACGTGTGTAGCAGGGTAACTGAGTGACTAGTTTCAGATCTGTCTGCTGATTGCATTTGAGCGGTAACAACAGGCCTGGTTTTAATCACAAACTTTTGATCGATACTCTTTCGAGCTACAAAGAAAACAAAAGAAAAACAAAGACGCACACACACCGCACACGCACACACACAGCTAAATTCATCCACCTCCATTCGTGCTCCTTATCCTTCAATCTGGTGATGCATTGCTTTGATTCTGTTTGCAATTCACCAGCATTTTTACATGTAAATAAGCACTCTCTTGTAGAGCCAACACAGGCAATAAACATGGGGGAACATCAGCTTTTACATCTGAAGCAGGATAACATTTCCATACTGGTTCCTTTATCTTTCAGAGATTGGGAGCATGACCTGAAGAAATGGGCTCTGATGACACACAGAAGCGATTGTTTCTGACAGGATGAGTGTACTCAGTCCTGAAAAGACCAGGATGTCATGCAGTAATGAATTATTACTGATCGTCAGTCATACAGGACTTGAGCATGTCATGTGAGCTTGATATAATGAAACCTTCATCGTAATACTTGTCTCACTATATAGTGGAAGAAGCAAGATTTGTTACTGCATGAGAAGTGCGTCAGAAAAATCCAATACAAATATCGGTCCATCAGTGAAGGCAATTAGATACAAGCTCTAAAATAATGATGGGGACAAATATGTGCTTTTTTCTGTCATGGCAGCTCTGTCTCTGCCTAATAAATTACAGCATTTGTATCATGAACTGTGCACAGTTGTGATCGTTTCTCAGCCAACTCTGGTCAATAGGTTGTGATGTGCTGAAATAGCCATTTTATCATGTCCACAAAACCCCACAGCCTTAGGGTTTACTGAGACATGGCATCGTTTTATAGCAAAGGTCTGCAAATGAACAAGAATCAACCTCTGAGTGGTTGCTCCAGTGAACTCCCCGTTTCCCTTCGGCTCTGAAATAATTCACAGGATCTCTTGCAGCTTGAAAAATGCATTAAAGCAAGAATATTCAACATATGACATTGTGATGCCATCTGTGATTATATAGCACAGAGTCCTAATTAACTTGGTAATGGTGCTTAAAAAATGTCACACATTCCAAGATCTGTCATTTGCTTAAAGTAATTTCATGCTCTGAAGAACTTATTGCTTACAGAACACTGGTTTTAAGTAATTTTGAACAGTCTTCAATGTAATTCAATTGAAGCAGGACAGTTTACTGGATCCGAGTTATTTAGTTTAATATCTTACCTCTTTAAGTTATAGTGAGTTAATGTGTGTGTGGTCAGAATAAGCTTAAACTTTTCCTCTTAAGATCGCTACGGCAAACTGATTTCCTTTGTATGCAACTCAAACATTTACATGTGAACTGATCCTGTGATGTCAGTAAGTCTTCCTGTAGCTGCTGGCCTTGTGGTTTGTCGTGAGATTGATGGACTATCATTATTCAGTTCTGCTCCACCTGCAGCGCAGCATCATGTTAATTGTCCTGTCTCCTTTAATGTCACCTCAGAGAGTCAGCTGCCAGTGTCACTTTGGATTTCCTTTCTTCTACTGTGTGGGCTTCTGTGCTCAATACTGCCACTGAATTATATGTAAAAACTTCCAGTTTCTTTCCAAATAGTTTTATGAAATATTTCAGTTTTTCAATGACAGAGATTTTTTGTTTGTTTTGTTTATGTGAACGATATCTCCAACTGAGATATGTCAGCCCAGTATACAGCTCTTGGGGAAAATAATGAAGAGTCCACTGCACTGAACCCCATTGAAAACCTCCTGGTTATTCCACCAAATATTGATTTTTGAACTCTTCTTGAGTTAAAACATTAATATTACTGTTTCTAAATGAATATGAACTTGTTTTCTTTTATTTACTTGAGGTCTGAAAGCAGTGCAGCGTTTTCATTATTTTGACCAATTCTCATTTTCCGCAAATAAAAACAAAATTTTTGCTTGAAATTTCAGAGACATGTTGTCAACAGTTCATAGAATAAAAGAACAATGTTCATTTTATTCAAATGTATACCATTAAAAGGTAAAATCTGAGAAACCGATCATTTTAAGTGATCTCGTACTGTCTTTTCCAGAGCTGTATAGGGCAAGACATTTTGCCATATAGTGTAGCGCCATTGCTCGTCCACATTAAGAGGAGTCAGCTGAGGTGCTAAAGATGTTTAATCAAGACGCCTCCTGGATATGGCTGCTGTTACCCTGATGACCTGATCTTGGATAAGCACAAAAAGATGGATGGATGGTTTTGAAACTTTGGAACTTCTTGCATCATTACAGGATTGAAAGTTTGGCATAGTAACAGATCTGATGGGGATGATTAAAAAGTTTTATTTTGAGGTAGCTAAAATCTTGAAGGTGTATGGCTGGTCTTTCTCAACTGATGAAGCAGTCAGGCTGGGACAGGTTGGTGCGATGATCCTTTTGGGTTAAAATCACGGACTGTGATCTCTGGCTCAAAGCTCTTCATATATTCACCTGCAGTCCTCTCACTGCATAAATAGCTCTGCATATATTGGCCTTCTCCTCAGCTCCTACAGAAAGCACATTGTCTCATAATTATGTTCTATTCCTAGGAGACACTGAACGTTACACGGTTATGGTAATTTCTGAAATTAAAACACCCAGAAAGGGAAAGTGAGACCTGCCTACTAATAAGTTGGAACATTTATGGATAAACATATTAACTCTAACAACATCCTGCCAGACATTAGTAAATTGCTACTTTCTAACGTGCAGCCCCAATTAACCTCACATATTGCAACAGTGCTAAAGATAAGAGTCTAAAATGCCCCATTTAGAAATCGCATTAGTTTAGATATGTCTTAGAAAGAAATCAACTCTGATAGGCCAGCAAAACAACTAACTACTGCTGAAAGATTTGCTTCGTGCTGCTTAAGCACTTGATTACATAAAATTTAATTGTTTCTCCTGAAAGTAAACCCTTTGGGTCTGTGCCCTAAACATTTGCTCTATGCTCTTTAAAAAGTTTAAATCAGGCCAACCAGAAATGTTACTATCAATGATTAAACTGTGACTTGAAACAAGTTTTAAACATATTAACCTCATTAATATTAATATAAACATCAATACCAAAATATGTTTCATTTGGTGGCTTCATGGCGCTCCCTTAATCTAGTTCAGGGAGCACAAAGAGGGAAGCCAAATGCAAAAAGCTCCACGGCTCTCATAGAATAGAAAACCCATTTACCTTTTCTGTTTCCTACACATCAACATCAGGGGCAAAATGCTCACTTGCTGACTAATGCCTCTTGCCCACTGCCAGGTGCCATTGTAATGAGATAATCAATATTTTTCCCTTCACCCATCACTGGTCTAAATGTGGAGACTGATTGTTGCAAAGCTGCACACAAGTCTCCATTACTCTTGTTTCAGGAATCAAAACGAACACGTAGCCTTTAATATTTCTTTGGCTGTTTTTTTTTTTACTTGCATTAACATTTAAAGAGTGTTACAAAATAAAACATCATAGGAATCAAAATCTTTAAAAATATTAGTACCATTCGGACTAGGCGTGTGATTCAATCATATTTCTGAAATAATAAAAAAAAAATCAATAGGGAATATATTAATGCTTTAATATGTTTTTCTATGTCACATGCACAAAAGCCATGCAGATTTGCATTATTATCCTAAGTAGTGTTACAGAAGTTGACACGCAGTTATGTTGTTCCACATTGTTTTAACATGCATATTTCTATGTATAGGGAGCTCAGACTGCCACAGATTTTTAAAAATTTGTTACATGAGCTGTACAATGTGCATAATTTATACACACATAGAAATGAAGAATTACTTAAATGTTGCAGCAGGAGCCAAATAATACTACTAAATGTCACAGCACACTATGCACATGCTCTGTCTGCACCAACGAAGATTTAAATAGCTAGGTAAGATTGCTCTATGTAGCAACTTTTTCTGCATATGTAACTTTGCCACAACAGTGGTAAATACAAACTCAAGAAAAGCTATATAAGATCTGAAATACTCAAAATACTGCAAAAATACTTCAGTGTAATTCAGCTGATAGTTATTTGACCACTTGGGGGAAGTCCTACACAGCGCAAATTGCATGTAACTTCCATCGCAAGCTGGCCAGATAAACATTAAGGATGTAAAATGTGAGGAAATAAAAGATGGTGACAGCAGAATTAACTCACTCAATTTTTACAAAAAAAATCCCCCAACATGTTGTATCCATATTTCACAGCCAAACGTTGTGGTTTCCCAAATGTGGATGATATCAAATCTTCACCCGTCATAGTGTGTACCTGCTCTTGACTTACATTTCCTCGGGTCTTTGATGCCACATTTAGAATAAGAGCCATCAGGAATGCATCAGTCGTGTGCAATGACTGTGATCCGTTCATCATCAAAAGGTGTCGACGAGAAAACTTCATTCTCTGATTCAAATTACAAACTAGGTTGAAGACGTCTTGGAAATAACCTGATGTGGATGTGAGTAAGAGCGACTGTGGCAAAAGTAAAGCTTCTACTTACTTTCCATGGAGAGAGAGATCATTTGCTCATTCTAATGTTGTGATTTTTATTAGGGTTCACTGAGACTCTTTTTTTCTGTAACCTCATTGATCCACAACAGCCAGATTTGAGGCAGAAATCCAGGACTAATAGAATGGAAAACTCATTTATCCCTCCTGTGTTCAGTGTTGTGATTTTTATAGCTATGGTGATGCAGGTTATTATGTCTTTATTTATGACGATATAAAACGTATTGCTTTCTTGGGAAAACTAAAGAATCTTGCGAGAATAGAAATGCCTCTTATTTTACAACATCAAACTTCAATATATTTGTGTTTTCTGCAAAAGACCAACACACAGCTAGGTATGGCTACAGCTACTGCATATGCAACAGTTTTTGTTTTGGAGCTGAAAATGCACCACAGAGCACATGACTCATAACAAATCTAAATGCATGCCACACTATTCAGATAATTATAAAAAGTTCAACTAAATATAATTTTCCTTATCTTTCCGATTATATTCTACTTTATGTTGATCTATCACTTAGAATCTTATTTAAATTCTCAGAAGTTTCTGATTTCAACCTGACAAAATGTGATTTATTTTTCTTTTTTTTTACAAAGCGGTGTGCGTCTCCACAGTGAGGAGGTGAAGCATAGGGAGGGCTGAGGGAGGCAGTAAGACCCAGAGGAGGAGTAGTGAGAGAGACAGAGAGAGAGAGGTGGGAGGAGAGCCGAGGAGGAGGGACTGCCTTCACTATCGGCTCTATGTGTTGCCGCTCATGGTGTTAGCACACCAGTGTGTGTCTCAGCCTGCCGGCGCGAGTGAGTGCATTGCTGTGCAGCTGTGTGTGTGGATGCGTGTGTGACTCCGGCGCTCTCTCTGCGTTGCGACAGGTGGAGATGACATGACTGCGCTCGAGAGGAAGAAAGCAAAGGACCTGTAAGGGCTTCACACACATTTCACACAGATTCCTTCACACCTGTACATTCCTCCCTCCACTTCTCGGACAAGATAAGTTGCCGACAATCTGGCTTATCAACAAGACATCCTCCAGCTGACTTTAAACTTGTTAAGAAAGAGAAACCACACAAAAAAAATAGGCACATAGTGGTCCTGATTATCGTTCTTTATTTCTGCAGACGTGGTCAGCAAGTGTTTCTGCGACCTGAGGAAAGTTCAGTCCCGGCTCTGGGCACCAGGCAGTCCACCACGTTGTCCGAACAGCTCCAGGTAGGGTCTCCTCGCCTCTTCTCTTCAGCATCCTTTTTCTTGCCTAAATGTTCTTTTAACAACTAGAACAAATGTAAAAAGAAACCCAAGTAAAGACCCTTCACACTTTCCTCCTTTCCTTTCCCCCACTCATTTTCCAAAAATGAAAACTTTTATTCTTTTAGCTACCTTTTATCCCTTCCTCTGTCCTTCATTCAGACACTTTCTTTCCTCTTCACCTCTTCCGCCTTCTCCATCTTCTTTTGTATTTGCAAGTGTTAAACTTCTGTCTGGAGGAGGTAAGTTTAAACTTCTGTTTCTGCAGCTTTCCTTCAGGATCCAAACAGTGAGAGACGCTCCTCTCTCTCTCTCTCTCTCTCTCTCTCTCTCTGAGTGGGCGTGGGTTTGTGTGTTTGAGAGACAAAAAGCTCCCACAACAGCAGAAAAGATAAAACATAAAGCATCCACGAACATAAAAGACAGGAAGTTAAAGACAGTTGCTTCTCTGAATCTCGGATGAGCAGCTCATCATGATTTGTGTCTCTTTAGGGAATTCTGTGTTGTCCATTTAAAGTCATGCATTCTTGCTGATGAGTAAAATGGAATTTCATTTTAATGTCTTGTGTTTTTTGACTAACACACCAATACCTGAAAGTTGGAATTGTTGCTTTCTTGTTTCCTCACTTATACCACGTGTCTTTGTGCACGCACGCAAAAGGAGCTTCTGATTTATTTTGTTGCAGGATATAATCCTGGCAGTAACATTGAAAAAAAAAAATGTTTGATTGGCTGCCAGTGTCGGCATGTTGTGCTTAGATCCAATTACCTAGATCCAATACCGTGCATGCTTACTGAGATGCAGGTACATGTTTGTATATTGGGGCAAAGATGTATCCATTCAGTCTATTGCGCTTTACACAGTAAGATGTCGAATGTGTGTGTTACTGTCTCTTTTCTGTTTGTGCAAATACTTTAATAAATCTGTCAACATCTGCGTGTCAGTCAAAATATACGCTCTTCTCTAAAATGACATTTTATTCACACAGTGCCTCTGTGCGTCTGGGTGTTTTTAGTTTCGTCACAGTCCGAAAGCACCTCCGCGTCAGGGCCTCTTGGACGTAATCCTGCAGACAGCTTGCTTTGTTGAAAGTCTGAAAGTCTGGTTGGGCTGCATTCCTTTATCTTGTACCGTCTTGTTTTTATGGTTGCTCCATTGCTGCTTGTTCACAATCGGAGCGCGTCCGAACTGTAACACCTCCGATTTGGCTGCAGGTAAGCACCGTCACTAGTGGAAACAGCCTAAAAGGATGTGATGCTGGTTTCTTCTGCATCAAGAACTATGCAAAAAGAGAATAGTTCCTACTTGTTATCGGCAGGAAAATACAAAAATAAAGACTTTTGTTCTGGACACTTTTCTGCAAAATTTAAGAAAAATCCTGAAATATTGAACTGAAGTCATTTGGATCCTTGTCTTAGACCTTTCAGTCATTTTGGGAATTGTTCTGCTCAATCTGCCTCATAAGAGTTTAAGTAATTTATTTTTGGTGAACAACACCAGAATAAAACTTAAGAGCATATTTGTTTTGCCTCTACCAGCTGTTGTCCAGTGACAGGTGAGGTGCAGCCTGGACAACCCTTCACAGAAACACAAGGATTCATGCTTATACAGTTGTTCCTGGGATTAATTTTAGATTAACAGTTAGTTTAACAAGAATAAGTTAATCGAAGAGTCTGAAGATCATCAATGCAAGTATGAGGAGAAACATTAAAAAAGGAATTAGGATGCCCTGCACAGTTCAGAGACAACAGTGCTAACCACCTCGCCGCTGTGGTGCATAATCTCTGTGCAGCAGCTTTTTCAGAGTCACAGGGGGACAGCCCCATCATTCAGGTTTACGCTCTGGACAGGCCATTAGTCCATCAGAGTCACACAGCCCAGGATGCTCACACTTCCTCCTAAGATCCATTTATAATCACCAGATAACCAAACATGTGGGAAGCCTTCACACCGAAAATCCACACATCCACGGAGCGAACAGGCAAACCTCACACACAAACTACTCTGGAACAGTGTGGATTTAGACCAGCAAAGTTAAACTCATGTCAAATAAATCCCACTATGTTCATTTATTGCTGAATTTCTTCTAAAAGCAGATATGATTCAAAAACTGGGCTGAGATATCAGTCTTTGTTGTGTAGCTGTTGAGAAAAGCCAGTGACTGTCTTTGTTGGCAGGTTTTCTGTTGTCATGAATACTTCATGCGTTTGAGTGCATCCACACTATGAGAGAATAAAATAACTGTAGTGGTCAGCAAAGGGAGCATTTAGCATGAACCCAGCAGTTCATCTGCTGGAGGTTTATGCAAGTATCCGATCCCCGTTATGATTAAATACATTTCTATCAATTAGTATCACTGTGGCTGGAGTTCTTGTTGCCTGTCTCCAATTAAGTTAGAAAGCAAATTTTTGTACTGTGGGTGAAAGTTAGGAGTACCTGGAAAAACTCAGAGTACATGCAAACTCTGCACTGACTAGGATTCAAACCAACAACTTTCTCACTATAAGACAACAGTGGCAAAATTCTGCCTCTGATCAATATTAAGACAATATAATTTTACATTAAAAACCTGTAATCATTTACATTTTGTGTTATAAGAGAAAATACTGGAATTCTCTCAAAAATGATGACAATTATTCCAGAGACCCTCTTTATGATTTTACCTTTTATTTTAAGAGCAATAAATGCAAGATGTTTCAAAACTCGGCTCAAGCTTTTTACTTAAAAGCTTTCTAACTTAATTATTAAATATAATAATAAATGGTCTGACTACCTGCCAGTTTTTTTTTTTGTTTGTTTTTTTACTACTTCATAAACTGGTTAGGGTTTTTTCTTGAAATATAGTTTATAGCCTGAAAAAAATATATTGCATATGTGTTTATGTTTGTAAAATAATCCACAATGTGAAAGAATATTTAGTCCACACTGTTAAAGGAGGAGAGAATATGTCAATGATTGAGCAAAGGTTTCAGTTCAAAGCAGAAAAAAGATGTGATAAAGTAAGGCTGAACTTGGTTAACCAAAGTAAAGATAAAGCCAGTATAAAGTTATAAATGCTAAACAACTCGGTCAAGTGGGTTCGTTTGTGTTCAGAGTCTTTGAGGCAATAAAAGCAGCGGGGAAATCTCTGCTCAGACCTCAACAGAACAGATGTGAGGATTTTGTCAGAGAATCACTGAGGCTCCTATTAGCATTTGTTTCCGACAGAGGAAACTTATAGTTTCAAATCTTGCAACAATTAACCATTTGATTGCAGAGTGGTGATATACTTTCCATCATCCCTGTGGGCCAGTGAATATATCCGTGGATATATGACACTTCGTGCCAACTTCATTTTGACCAGATTTCCTTGTTTCACCATTTTCCTTTGATGGAAAAAAACATTATCCGTGAGCCGAATATTTTAGATGGAAAAACTCAAGAGTGAACAAATACAAACATGAGGCTCTTAATTATTGTTGTGTACGTTGTTGTGTGTTCAACAACTTTGTGCGGTCGTGCCCCAGATAGTGCAAGCCTAATGAAAAAGGGTTGTGGTTGCATAGACCAGGTTTAGCTTGCTGAAGTTCTGCCGTGTTATCGTTTCCAGTCTGCAGGCATAAAATGTTCTCTGTGCTCTGACTTGGTAGCTGAGGTTCATCAAAAAGGTAGATTTTTCTTATGGGAATAAAGACATAACTGTTGCATTAGCGGCGCCAAGCGTGTCCTTGCCTGCCCGCATCAACACGCCCGTCTCCGTTAGAATTATTAAAGAAATTTTACCACAAAAATGTTGCATATATAATTACCAATGAGCACGAGAAAAAAAAATTACTCTTAAATACATTGAGTTCTTATTTACAGTGCATCCAAAAAGTGTACACACCCCTTATGGCTAAAAGTGAATGAAAAAAAATATAAAAAATCCTCTTAACTTATTTAAAATCCTTTTTTTTTTAACCTTTCATGTTACATATTATATACAATATGTTGCATATTGTATATAATATGTAACTACGAAACGTAACATTTCTCCAAAACTGTAAGAAGAGCAAAAAGAAGGCAACACAAAAGATCAAGCAAGTGCAGGTTTTGTTTTACATTTGACAGCAACCTTCTCTGGTTTCCAATAAATCAGTCAAACATCAATCAATCAAGTTTATTTGTAAAGCACATTTGAGCAGCAAGGCTGTTCAAAGTGCTTTTCATCATAAAAACGCAAAAAATGAGAAGTCATAAGACACCACAGAGTCAACAATTGAGAAACCCAGTAAATATTTAACATTTTGTAAAAGTAAATGTGTGCAAAAACAGGTCTGGTTAAAATGTCAAGCAATCTTGAAAACGTGATATGAGCTGATAAAAACAAACATTTTTTTAGCCACTATTCTAAAAGATGCATTTGAAAAAGTGCTAAACACCACATTGATGGTGGCAGCATTATGCTACTGTGAAACAAATGGATTTTATTTTCTGTGTCATTGCGAGTGCAGGTGTTACATCAATAAAAGCACAAAAAAATTAAAATAAAAAATAGTAAAAGAAACCTAATGTTGTAGAAAGGGTTTGCCACAGTCCTGACAGAAACTGTGAACATCTTCTGTCCACAATCAGATTTTGAAACTTTTGATAATACGGTATGATAAAATCGAATCGTTTAGTGGTTCCGTAAAGTATTTTAAGTTTCTGTGCACTCATGTGAGTTAGTTATTCTTTACTCAAATTGCAAAATTTGTTATTCCATGACATTGTTCAGATTATTTCCGACATTGAAAGTGGAAAAGGTTTTCAAATAGTGGCTCCCTACTTTCTAACACAGATGTGTAGACTTTTCATACACGTTTTTTGTATGTTCATTGGATACGGGAAGTAAAAGACAGAAGCTGAGCTGAGTGATTGGTAAAGCTATTGTTCCATCAATGTCACTTTATTTTAAGCTCAGTCTACACACAGAAGGGCTTGCTTCAGTGATTGAATAACATAAATAGTTGCTTTCACTAAAGCAGCAGGTGACCAGAAACAATCGATTTGTCAAAATATGACTTCAATAAACCAGTGAAGCTCCCACTAATGCCCAGCATTTTCAGCTGGAAGGGAGACATGAGGAAGCAACAGCTTTGCCCTTCAAATCTGATGTGGCCTTTTCAGTCTTGCATAAAGCTTACCTATTTTTATTTCCCCCACTGTTCATATGGTTAATGTAAGAGTAGCAGCGGTGTGGCTGCAGCGGTGAGCAGTACACACAGAACCCAGCACAATAACACACCATTATGGTTTGTTGTTTAAGTGAGCAAAGTCTAAGTTCAAAACAAATTATCTCTATTCTTTGTAGAGGACACTGTGGTGTGATGCAGTATGTGAGCGGGTGCAGGTGCTAGTGTAAGTTAATGGATTGTGACTCACTGTGCACCATCAAATAGCTGCTGTGTTACTCAGCCCTTAAGCCTGCTATAGCTGCATTCTCTAGTATGATTTAATGCGATTTATTACAGTGAAAATTTCTTGAGCTTGGCTTTTTATAAAGATGACGACAGCATGTCATTTCCTTCGTATGCACCAAATTATACCTCAGTCAGACTTGAAAGTGGAAATCTAATGGTGTTAATGCAAAGAGTTTGAGTTGCAGAGAAGCGTTATAACTTTTTTATAACTGCAGCTTCCTTTACATGCAACTTTAAATAGATCCTATCTCCTTAATGGGAATAGAAGCTCTGATTTCCTTGCTTTATCTTTTTAATACATAACAATTTAGCCCAGTGAAACTCCAAATCTTGAGAGTCTGACACATAATATCCACCAAGTATGCGCTCCCACAATTGGGTTTTATTGCATTGATCTCTGGTGTGCAGAATGAAACTACTGGGTGCGGAATCCATAATGTTCCTCAATTTTTGGAGTCATTCTTCGATTTCAATCCCTCGAGGGGTCCGATGATTACCGGTGAGATGTGACATGCATGAGCCGAGGCTGCACTGGAGCAAAACGGGGAAATGTGCAGCGAGATGACAGCTTGAATCGATCGTCCGTTTGGTGATGGCAAAAGGCAAACTGGGATGCACTTCAGTTGGTCTGGAGCCCATTGCTGGTTGACCTAGTTGAGTGAACGTCTCTGTGGAGTTTTATGTCTGTACTCGAGGAGAATAATTATTTATTTGAGGTATTCATTTACCAAATGTCATCGTTTCAGTTAAGATCAATTCTATTCAGATTTATTCATGTGTTTAGATTCTCTTTTTATGATCTGCAAAGCTGCTTCTGGTTGAAGAATCAATGCGTCTTGTCATGGAGTGGGTTGCCACTGTTTCTTTTTTGCAACTAAAGTGGCAGCGATGCTGGTCAATTCTTTGATAGTAAGCAACATTTTTTTCTTGACTTCCTATCATTTTAGAAAATTTAACATACAGCAGTTTAAACGCCATCTCCTTGAACACCACTGGGCAAAGTTACTACAACCACAATTGTGCACAGGCTTGTAGTAGCTATATTGCTTTTCATGTCGTCTATGGGGAAGAAATAAACCAAGTGCCATTGAAAAAAGTACTGATAGCAAAGTCTCCATCTTAAATTTAAGTTCATAATGAAGGTTTACGTCAGGATTTATTAAATGAGCCAATCAGGAGGAAACACAAAGCAGAAGAAGAAATCAAGTAATAAAAAGTTGTGCGATCAGTTGCTTGGAGACCAGGCAGACCAGCTCTTTACCCAGGGATTTAAAGGTTTGAGCTCAGTTGCCATAACGCAGATTGTTTCTGACAAAATTGTGACACTGTAATTTATTCCGATCAGCATTGTTGTTCTGACAAACATTAGCATACATCAGAAACCTGAGCTCCCATTTCTCCCTACAGCTGGCAGAGGCAGTAGAAATCCTTTCTTTACATGATCACTGTTTTTTACTTAAGACAATTTCACTGCTCTTATTTTGAACCTACTGGTATTAATAAATATTAACAGGTTGCAGGTTTAGCATGGCAGTCATCCTCATGTACTGATATTTTCTTTACATTCTAGAAAGGCCTGTTTGTCATGGCTTAAAAATACAAAATAGCATCTTTTGACTTCTCCTGCCTCAGTCCCAAGAATGTATGATATATGATATCGGATCATTTTATGTTAATGCAAAAAAAGGATTTGAATAACTTCTTTAAAATAAAGTTCAAATTCCAACTATATTATTACTGTGAAATATGATTTGGATTTTGTGTCCCATATGATTTTCATGTTTGTAAAATATTGTTTTATAACAATATGTTTATATTGTAAGTGTGAAACAAAAGGTATAGACTTGTAATAAATGAAATATTGTTTAAAGCATATTGCAATAATTGTAAAAAATTTATATATATTATATATTTATGACATATATAGCTCTACATTTCTATAGTTCAACATCTGGACTTACCTGTGTTACCTGTGTTTTCTCTATATTTCAGGAGTTCATTGCAGCTCTATTGTGTTTATAAGTGATAAATACTTCCAAACTTTTTGATGATGGTAAAAGTAAAGTAAAAAAAAGTCTTAATTTATTTTCTGTAACTTCCAAATTTAGCCTTCATTTATTGGGCCCATCAAGTTCTATTGTTTGATCCCATTGGCATCCTTACTGTTGAAGGGCTCACTGTGGCTGAGTGATGTGAATCCAAGCACAGCAGGGTGGATGTTTTACATTACGGGAGCGCAACGTTGCATTATGCACTGAGAGGTTCAAGCCCAAAGAGGAACTTAGCGCAGCACAGTCCGTCGTGCTTTGCCTGCCATGGCGCTTTGGATCACATACTGTGATGAATGACCACAGACACAAGGGCACCTTCACTTCACAAAAATCCTCTGAGAGTGCTGTATACCTGTGTGTGTATGTGTCAGGGTTAGCATTTTTTCCCTTTGATAAATGGACTGCATTATTTAGTGCTGCTGAATTTTATCTCAAGTGTATCCCTGCAGGATATTGAACAAGTGCTTCCCCTCGCGTTCCTTGCGTGCTTGTGAGTGTGACGTTTGCTTACATGCACAAACACGCGCCATTGTTGGATAGTTGCTGTCAAAGCCCTCTGGTGACTTGCTTAACTCTCAAGAATCAAAGTAGGCATTTGAGGATTCATCAATTACTCAGATAGCTTATCTTGATGGATTCCTTATCAGATCGATGAGTCAGTGGTCAAAATAAACAATTCAAGGAGTCAAAAAATTCCAGTTGTTGCAGAAAAAAGCTAAGAACCTAGAAATCCTCCTTTTTAACCAGGTAATTACCTTTTTTTCTCACCAAAATCTGATAAAATTGTAGTTGAGGAGAGGAAAATTCTGGACAAAATGTGATTTTTGCTTTTTTTTTTTCCCTTGACGGGACATTTCAAGTTTCAGAGGAGACCTTGTTACTTTTAAATTGTATCTCTCTGGCTGCTGGAAATGTCTTGCAGCATTTTTTTTAGGGGTTTGGGGGATCACAGTCATTACAGAATAGAGGTTGTTGGCTCAAAATGCATTGTTCTGGTCCTTCCCTTCAATTTGACCACTGGCAGTGGAGCTCTGTGTTTCCTTCTGGTAAACAAACTTTTTCTATGTTCATAAAACATATATTCTAAGATTCATTTTTGGATTTTAAACTACACTCTAAATATAAACTGGATACCTGTTTTATGGATTTTTTTGAAGGTTTACACAACCCTGCTGCTCACAAGCATTTTGTGTTTTGAAAGTGGTCCCTTTTAAAGGGACATAAGCAAGCATTCAATTGGCAAGACGCATTGTTTCACAGATTTCCTTACTGTCATGCTAATGTGAACATCTTGCCCGTGTATGAATAAAATATTTGTTAAAGTCTCTGGCTTTGTAACAATACATTATTTTGTTGATAAAAATATTTTAACTTGACACATCTAAATTTGTCTACATTGGTTTAGGTAGAAGGCATAGCAGAGGAGCATTTACCTTCTGTTTTGCAATATTACCTACAATATTAGCTGCAGGCCAGCTTCTGGCTTTAAGATGGGTTATTGTTGGACATGACTGAAGTAGAAAGTAAACAGGATTAATTCGGAGGGGAAAAAATGCGCAAAGATTTTAAAAAGCATAAATCGTTTTTAGCCAAATTCCAGCTGTGCTGACTGAAACATTTGGCAAACAGTGGATGACTACCTTAAATATAGCAGGGGGTGATGAGTCCATAAGGAGACTATTGTCTCTTCATAATGAGACAATAGTCATGTTTAAGAATGTTTCATCGTAAACATATACATAGGTTTATAAATTTTGGAAGTATTTATCAACCATCAAAAGTGGTTCATTAATGCAGTGAGATGTGTCTGACTAATCTTTGGTTTCTTCTTTCTTTTCTTCTCTTTACTTTCAAACGGTGAGGAGACAGAAAAGGAGACCGATAAATCCATGACAACCAGAACTTTTGCTAAAGTATCTGCAGTTTTAATTAACTTCAAAAATGTTCCGACCACACTTCAGCATTGTTAGGTGTTCATTCAGAAAAAAATGTTAGTTTCATTTGGTATGCTGGTGAAGGACAAGTCGATTCTTCTTCTGTGCTGCCTGCATTCCTTTAACTGTACAATTAACTTTAACAAGTGAGTTCCTCAGCTCTGGGGCAACAATAAAAGTGACCTTGGGAGATGGCTTTTATCGGGCCAAAGGCACATCATTATTTTCAAGCTACATACAAAAAAACAAACATTTTAAGATTAAAATGCTGGTGTCCATTGAAAATGTTTAATCACATGAATCCACTCATGTTTTTGTGGGTTGAAATGAACTGGGCTTCATTAATACATGATTTAAGTACATTTCAGTGAAACGTTCTACTAATCTGCATTTTATGTGACGGTGAGGTAATCGGACTTTATGGAGGCATAGCTTTGAGGATGAAGATTTGGTTGGTTTTGTTTTCTAATAACCTGCTGGCTTTTTTATTGAAATACTGTTGTTGCTTGTTTTCAAAGAAGCAACAAAAGTTCAAAGTTCTCTTTAAAATCATCAAACTCTTATTAGCATTTCGTGTTATTTTATTTATGTCCAGGCGTCTAACACAGTTTGGAAGGTCAGTGTTACTAAATGTAAGCATCAGTCATAACATGTATTACGTATAGAATGTCGACACAATCTAAGATTTGCAAAACACTCAATATTTTCAAATCCAGCATGTTCCAAGAAACGCAGAACGAAACAGAAAACATAATTTAGGACTGCTCTAAGGTTTACATTAAACTGTCGAATTACAGTAACTGAGATTAATGCATTGTATTTTTTTTATTTATATAGTTTAAGCCATCCTAATGATGGTGTATGCAGTATAATAAGATTTCTGGAAGTGCTCATTAGCTTCTAAATAGGTAGCAATTATAGAAACACTGCAAAAGCATCACAGTACATATATAGAATCTTATATGCCTCATCTTCTCTTTTATTCACCTCTAAAAAAAATCTTGGCTGCTCCAAGCTGTTTTTCAAACAAAAAAAAACTTGGAGCATCTCTTTGCTGTTTTATATGGCAGTGCAAAAAAATAAAAAATAAAAAAAATCATCCAAAACTTAAGGTGGGTGGCCTGCCTATGCTCTTCTTTTATTTTTTTTATTTTTATTTTTTAGCTAGAAGAATAGTTGGTTCTCTCTTCATCTGGCAACGCTGCAGGAGCTCGACGTCATCAAGGCCAAGTTAGATAAAAATGTGAGTGCAGAGGCAGGAGAGAAGCAGCATGACTAATAGACAGATACTGAAGCATAAGAAGGGCAACATGTGGGGGGAAAAAGCAGAACATGGATAGGAGGCTGGGTAGTTAGATTGATGGATAGATGTAGCCTCCATTTACTTCCAGGTTTGATGCCTCCCTTACTCTGTTCTTAAGTTGCAGCCCTTCTGTTGAAGTAATTGAACATTACTGAATGAACACTTGAATAGAAAAGAGAACAAAAGGCTAGCGGCAAAGAAAAGAACCGAGGAAGTGTGTGAAAGAACAGCCAGGGAGGAGGTGTCAGTGTGTGATTTCCCAGAGGAAGAGAACCGAAAGAGGGGGGCGTGTCTCTTTGACTCTCACTTTGCTGCTGTCCATTTATGCGCTGCTTTGGGTGGAGATGTTGCTCTGTTCTGCCCAGGAGTATTTGACCTTAATGTTTCTCTGTCATACCTTTGTATTCTTTCAGATAAGAGTTAATATACCCAACGCAAGTTTCTGTGTGTCTTTGTGTGGGCATGTCTCAAAATGAACCTTTGTTCGCGGTCGGCAGATTTGCATGTTCCCAGGTTTGCATCGACAGGTATGCGTGTTCACATGTAGTTCATGTTTTTGTTCTTTTTTAGATCCTGGATGACTGGCTTACTTATATTGATCCAATTCTGCTATTAGTGGAAATCGATCTTCCACTTTCCACACACACACACACACACACACACACACACACACACACACCCCCACACACACACACACACACACACACACACACACACACACACACACACACCCCTACACACAACTTACACTTGAAATTTCCCATACAGGCCCAGAGGTCAGACTCCATCAGGCTTGTGCACTTTTTACTCTAAAAGCTCTGCTGTATCAAGAGGGATACACTGAGATGCGCAAGTGGCTTTTAGATATCCCTGTGGAGAGACTGACAGTCAACTGAAAAGGAAATATGAGCTTTTACATCTCTGCGGACACTCAATGTAAAAATGAGCAGTGTTCTGGATGCAAAAGTGTCCAAACACCAATGTCCATGCGTCAACTGTAAAAGTGTGTACATACTTCAACAATGGTGTTTACTCTTATGAAGTGTTGCCTTGCAACACTTCAGTGTGGGACTCAGACAGCTGCTAACATATTCATATAATCATGAATATTCTGAGAACCAGGCGACTTTCTTAAGAAATAAGATTGTGTTGTTTGGAGCATAACGCAAAACCACCATCCGTTGTTTTATCAATATGTTACTCTTTCCTCTGTGCCTCTGTGATTTCTCAAAGGCTCAAAAGACTTCTGCTAGTAAGAGCCATACCACAAGACTGTCGGTGCTACTTTAATCCAAGTTGAGGAAAAGAAAGTTTGGCCTTATCAGATCAGGCTTGTTAAGAAGAAAACTTTGAGTCTTTCAGCTGGGAAATGGCTGTACCAATTCCGAACCTCCATGATGGAGGTTCGTGCACTGAATCGACGTTTAGTTGCTAAATCAAACTGAGATTGCAGTAGACAGTCTGAAACGAGGAGCAAAACCTGGACGTATTTTCTGTAGCTGTTAGAATAGGAATATCCTTTACCGTTCTTCACAATATATATTTATATAAAATGTGACTAATATACTGTGACTAAGTGAAGATTATAACAAAAAATGTGTTGTGGTTAACAGTAATATTGTAGTCTGTTCCAAAGTATGTGCAACTAGGGTAACTTTTTTTTTTTGCGCATTTGTATTTGTACTTTAAAAAAGAAGAACCGTTTACAGAAGATGAAAAATAAAACGGTGCTGATAAACAAATGTGCAATTCCAGCAAAAATTTTATGAGATGTGAACACTGACTGATTTGGGAGCAGAGATGATTGTAGAGCTGCTCCTTTGTGCATTTATGATAAAACTGTCTGTCAGACTGTTCATCCATCCATCCATCCCTGTTCATGCTAACCTGCAGCCATTAGATAATTTACTAAGAATTAGCAAAATAAATCATGTTGCAAGAACTGATGAAAACCTGAACTGTATAGAAAAGGCATGAAGAAAAGTTTCTAATAGGAAAATAATGACTGCAAGATTATATTTAATTTTAAACGGAGTGGGTTAAACTGAGGGATTAGGTGGATTAACAGGATAAGGGAGGGTATAAAGAAGAATTGTGAGTATAAAGGGGACAAAATTTGTTTCAAAGTGAGAAGCATGAATGGACAAAAATGTAAGGAGAAATACAGTGGATATGGACGGAAAGAATGTGTTGTAATAAGGAATGAAGGGGGACGAGTGGGATAAAAATAAGAGGTTGGAATATTGAGCAGAGACGTCGTAGGTGAGATGGGATTTAAAGGGAATGAGAAGGATGAGTGAGACAAGGTGAGTTCTTGAGGACCGCAAGGACAGCTGAGATGCAGAGTGGTTGCAATGAGGATAAATGTGATGAAAATGTTTCTAGAAAAGGAATGACAAGGACAATTAACATCCAAAATGTCCCTAAGCACGACAAAAAGTGTAAGATTGGGATGCAAATTGCTTGCAAATTGGAATGAAAATAATTAATAGCAATAAATGAATTACAAAGAGGTTTGAATTGGATAAATGACAAAGAATGGTGAGGGGAACCAGGAGGAGTGGAATAGAAAAGATTCCTATGACGAATATCAACACTGAGTTGGACAGAAGAAGCCCGATGAGAAGGATGATCGGGATGGAAAGGAATGATGGCAGTCAATGAGAATGAGTGAGGAGTAGAAAAAGAGGGAAAACAAAGATAGGAGGCACAGAAAGGAATAAGTTAAATTATAAATATGAACAAATAGAAGATCAACAGGTTAGAAGAAGGGATGAAGAGATGACTGTAAAATAAGTTTAGTAGTTATGAGGCATGGATTAAAGGGGGGATTAAACATATTTGAATTAAATCAACAGATTTTCTTTAACATGTAAACATAACCATGTTTCGATTCGTGGTTGTGAAATATTAAAATCTTATAAAAACCAAAGAAATGCCTACATCAGGGGGAATTTGATCCCCGCATTAACAGTCAGATACTACCTCTGACTAATGTTGGGCCCTCAGATCACCGTCGTTATTTACTATAATTATCACATGTTATGATTTTAATGAAATATGCCTATAATTATCGCCTGCTTGAGCTCCTTAACATTTGATGGCAGCTGTAATCCTGGCATGAATGATTTGGTCTCATTTTGCAGTTAGGTGTTTTCATACCGTTATCTCTCAATGTGAACTGAGGAAACATTTCAAAGGTGACTAATTTCAACAGAAACATCATAAATGAAAGTGGTAAACCTTAACTGTCTCATACCATAAAGGCAATAGTACAAAAGGAGAAAATACTCAAACCTTCAACAATGTCTAACAAAAAGTAGATGTTCCAAATTACCCATCCTCATCATTATCCGTCTCTCTACGTTAGTTTGATGGGTTTAGGACCCGAAGGATAATTTGCTGAAAAAGTGGCGTCTCATCATCAGGCCAAATGTCTCGGAGAAAGAGCGTCGACGGTGTCACGGCTCAGCACACACTCTGGCAGCTCATCAGAGAGGGAAGCAGAGCGACGTGCCACAAAGGGCACTGAGGCATTGCCTTTGGCATTTGAGTTGCTCGAAGGTGTCTCTGAAGATGAGCACCTGCAACGCAGCACCCTTTAGCATTTTAATAAGCATTTGGTTTCTGGGGATGCAGCTACTGTTTTGATTCGGAGGATTCCCTCCACACAGCCCAGGGCAGAGGTCGGCTCTCCTTTGCACCTCTGACTCTGAATCAGTGAACCAGTTTTGCCTTCAGGCAAACCTATACTCATCATTTGGACGCTGACAAAGCTGAAAATGTTTGACAATTAATCTCTGGGAAACAAATTACCCGTTCAAGTGTAACTTGGTGTGTAGCTTCAATCAAATCAGCTATTAGAGACATTCCTGGTTTGAAAGTATTTAAGTTCTTAAATAGAGATATAATGAATTTTCCAGGCAACTGGTACCATTCTATCGCACAATCAAAAAATTCAAAAAGAATTTAAAGCAAATTTGACGTAGCATCATAACCGTATCTGATGCCTCTGTACATGTTCTGACTCTCCCCCTTCAGCACATCATCAATGCCTTTTTCTGCGGCCAATTGAAGCTTTTCACATCTGTTCTTAGGAGGGTTGTAGTTTCTATGAGAAGCTCAGCAGAATTGAAGTTGAACCAGGTGGTTGTTAATTGCTGCTGCTTGTGACGAGGAGGTTTGCAGAGAACTGGTTTACAAAGGAGTCGCTGATGAGAAGGGACCAAAATCTTCCACAGCATTATTTATAGAAAAAGTCATCAACAAGTGAAGAAGATAAAGTGCTACAGTAACTACAAAACGGCGAGCCAAGAGGCTGACAGCGACTCGTAAATGAGTTGCAGGGATTTCCAGCAAGAACATTTCACAATGATCTGCTGCTTTCTTCATATGTCTTCTTGTCTGATTTAACTAGACTTTTTTTGAAGAAGAAGAAATGGAAAGTTATGAACTGTTCCAAATATCAATTTGGTCTCGAATCCTTCAGGTGTGTTTTAGACTAATCTGAGGATGAAGATGGATTCATCCATCACACAAAGCTCAAGCTACATCACAATCAATAAAAATAATAATTAATGAGAGAAAATTTAAATCTCCCAGCAGTTTGTGCTTCACAAAAGATCTTTGTATCTTTTCAAACGGCCTGATGGCTCTTTGGTGTTGAGCTAACAACTAAATTTCATGAGATTTTATTAGGATATAAACTTCTATCTTTAAAATACTGCTAGCTGTCTGATTAATATTAATACAATCTGTTGTGTGTGAAACCCTATTAATAATGTCCTAAATAATACATGTGAAGAAATATTTATTGTTTGACAAAAGCAAGCAGCTGGATATTCTTCTGCTATTTTTATTTCTTTGTTTCAATAACACTTTTTTGTAATAGCCTCCAAGTCAAATTGCAAGTCCGTTTCTACAGTCAGAGCTGTGAGTCATATAATAAACTGCATCTGATGTGGGTTTGGTATATGAGCAATGTATTTCTTTTGTTTAAACCCTTTTAGATAAAATTGAAGCTGTGATCGTGCTATCGCAAGGTTAGCTTTAAAGAAAATTAAAAGAAAACTTCAGGAAATCAACGTAAACCTGAATGCTTTTTGTTATTCTGAAGGACATAGTAGTGAGTCTCTAAGGCATTCAGAAATAAAAGATTTGCCTAAAGAAAAGAAAACATTTTTCTGAAGGTTTTTTACTTGATAAATACCCTGAGGAATGTGTGACGTACTTTAGAATCAAACAAATATGGTAATTTATGGATGCTCAAAGTCAAAATCAAAAGAAGAAATAAATAGTCCATCAAATCACGTCTATTTGACAGTTGTAGTTAATATCAAATAAAATGTGTATTATGGTCAATTCTTTGGTATGAGCCTTGCAAATGAAAAGTAAACCTTGAGTTACTGCTGAATTCAACAACATCAAGATCCTGTTTCTGAGTTCATATAATCTATTTAAGCAATGCCGATGATTCCAGCCTTCAGCTGCTTGTCGACTTGTCTAATGTCATCTGCATCATGAATATGCTGCTGATTTCCTCCATCACAGTTTTCCTGTTGTCTCCCACACTCTGTCTGACATGTTGGTTTTGTATAGACGGAGAAAAGAAACACACATCTTTGAAATCTGCATATCGTTGAACTTGTTATAATTGCCTGTCCTTTCCTCTAAAGAGTTTTTCCATGTCATGTATCAGAGATGGGCTGCTATCCGTTGGAAATGCTGAGCCATTCGACAGGCTTGCAGCTCGGAGTGTGTGTGTGCGTGTGTGTGATGTGTCATTCAGCGGTGCTTCAACTCAGTTAAAATGTCATGTTGATGCTCTGTCCGTCCTCCACTTTGAATCGCTTCACTTCAGAATAGATTTGGACTTTTTCTTTTATTAGACTTTGACCCTTAGGTTGATATTTACAGGCTTAAATTTGTTTTGTCAGCTTGCATTTCAGTTAAACCGCTAAAAAAAAAATCCACATGAAAAGCATGTTGAACTAAATTGTTTATTGAAATGTAAATTGACAGCAGATTGCTGAAAGCAGAGGAAATTGTTTGGTTGTTTCAGAAGAAACTCAATGACATACTCATACTCTAGAGTGGAAGCTCGTCTCATGGAAACAGGGGAAAATGTTTTACTGCGCAATTTTACATAAACTCTTTAATTCAAATAAATATTTTTATCAGGGCTGCAGTTTAAACTAAAAATGAAGTTTGAGCAAAACTGAAAAACGAAGGAAACCCCTTAACAAAATGGCCGTCATTGTAATTTTTGTAGGGTAAATGTGCAGTTCTGTCCAAAGTGTTTGATTTTGGATGAAAGCACCTCCTAAATAAGTAAAACAACCATATATAATTCAAATGTCAGGATTCTTTATAACGATATTGTTATCAAGATATTTGATGTCTACAATATATATTCAATGGCATTGAGAACAGATCATATATTAACTCTTCTACTGCTACTTTTCAAGGGAAACTCAGAAAAATTGAATAAGTTACTTAAAATTCTTTCTATTATGTAGCTGCGGGCAATGTGCACACAAAGTTTTTTTGTTTTTTTTTTCCAGAATATTCTTCAAAATCAAAACGTTGATAGCTTGGGTGAAAAAATTCCTCTATGAATTTGCCTATACCTGGGTTAGTTTGCCTCACAACCCAGTTACAGCACAGTGATGGAAGGAAAGAGCCCTTCATGACCATTTTTGTTGCAAAAATAAATCAAACACAGCTGCCGCACAGTTCTCCGACAGTAAAACTACATATGATAGTGTTTTTCTGTTTCACTTGTGAATTATGATCCACATCAAATCTTTAGTGAGTAAAACTCACTAAAGCAGCAAACCTACTGAGCTGTATGCAAGAAGAAAAATCAGAGATTTCCAGGCAATTTGCCTACAAAATTGCTGGGTCTGGGTTGGGAAGACTGAAAAGGCCAGATTCTATTTACTAGAGTACGAACTTTACCACCGAGCAAAACAACCACATCGTCTGTCACAACTACCAAGAATGATTACCAAGCAGACTCACTGTTGATGGGTCTGGTCAAATCGATTAGCCCTACAATGGCTGCTCATGGATCATGATCCAACGCATGTTATTAATTACGTCATGAGGTGTTAAGTGCACTGCAGCAAGTCAATGAGTTCACAAGAAAATGCAGCACTCGATTCAATCATGCATCCAAAATCAAGATTTAACTTCTGCTTGTGAATTTTGTAAATTCCTGATATACATTGGTTTAATATGTGGCCTATTGTAATGTTTTACTGGCGTTTCGGTTTAACAATTAAAGTGATATCAACAAACTATGGCATGTATGAGTAGCAAGCAATATTAAAAGAATTTAAACCGATTTGTAGCTGTTTCCACACTGGTGCAAATCATACTTGTCACCATTTGTTTCAGCTTCATCTCTGTTTGGAGTCATATTCTGACTCAAAAATAAAAAACTGAACCGCTTACCACTGCAAAGTTGCTCTTCAAGAAATTGAAAACTGTATGAAATCCTTTAGAAACACAAGAATCTGAAAAAAGCTGCTTGCTTCTGTTTGTCAAACCCAGTTTTTTCTTATCCTCGCCATCGTCGTCATGACAATAACCTGACTGCTCGCTATAGAGGAAAAAGTTGTTTGCTTCTTAAAAGCTTTACATCCATCTATTTTTAATCTCCTTTTTTATTATTGTAATTCTCCAGCTGCTGAAAAGGAAAAGCACCTCTGGCCACTCTATTGAAGAGAAGCGGAAGATCTGTTTAACAAAACTGAATTTCAGGAAATGCAAAAAAAAAAGTCCCATGATGAGGCTAAATTGAGCACAATGAGAAACGCTGGACGAAGAAACTGGTAAATCCAGCCATGGATTCAGTTTCCAAAGTTCAAAATGACATTTGGTTGAGAAATAAATTAGAGCTGAAGACTTAAAAAAATGTTTTATTGTAGGGGGTACAAGCCTTCTTATCTTCATTACTATTATCAACCCTACAGTGGAGCTTTATTACATCAATTAAAAAAAATTATTAAAGGTGCAATATATAATGCTAAATCTGCATCCAGGTCTATTAAAGTGTTATGGACCATCCAAAGCTGCAGACGCAGGATTCAGTTGATGATTTTGAAAACTGCTTAACCGTAATGTTCTCAATAAAACTACACAGAAAACTAAATGTGCATGCTTTCAAGTTTAAAAGGGCTATCGTACATCATGATAAATATTACTGCGTTGCCTGGCCTTTACAGACTAACTTTTACTTCTGGGTTCAAAGACCAGATGGGGGAGAGAATGAACCTCTATTCAGAGTGTGTCGGTGGGTAAAATTAGAGCAAACAGCACCCTAACAGGCAGAACAATGGAGCCATTGAAAACGAACAATGTCGCGCTATCCTGCTCTTTGTGATGCAGAGCACTTGACCCTTTTCCGACGCCCTTGTTAAGCTGTATGTGTCGTAATTGTCAATGGTCTGTCTACTCGTGTTTAGTCATCAGCTAGCCTTCATTCAGAACGATTGCACAGCATCATAATTTATATTCAGAAGTTCAAAAGTGCTTCACAATTCTCTCAAATACAAACATTTTTGCATGAATTATTAAGTGGCACTAGAGCTGAAATTTTTATTATAATTAGACTGTTTTAATCGCTGCGTGTTAATGGCTGCAGTATTTATTGAATTCATATTTTACTTAACAGTATATAATAATTTCGTTGCTATTGTGTTGAAATGACGCATTAAAGTGATTCAAGCTGAGGTGGTTAATGGAAACGGCGTTTCACACTACTTATGCTACACCCGCCATGGGATTAATCTTTCCTTGTGTTGTTCAGTGTCTTTCCTCGGTCGCTGCTGCTGCTGGGTCTTTTCTTTGATCGTACACCCAGAAATAACAACTTAATTTGTGAATAATATTTGTTGGTGCCACTCGTCTTGCAGTCAAAAAGTGATTAATTGAAATCCTTTTCAAAAGGCTTGATAAAGAAGAGAACAGATCACACAGGAGTTCCCGTTAATTTGAAATGAAATGAATCCACAAAGAATATACACAAGTGTGCTTTGCGTTTGTTGATGCATAAGAAAAAAAACTCTTCTTAAGATATTTGAACAGACGAAATATGTGATAAATTTAGAGAATTAGTTTAAAGTACAGCAATAAAAAAATTTTCCAAGTAAAACTACTTTATCTTAGAACTTGTCATTCTGGTGCTTTTAATAATTCAACGAAATGCCTTTCACAGGGTTGTTTTTCATATCATTCTCATTTTTATTTTCTTTCTACAAATCAAAGAGGCACAGAGTCTAAAAGTAGTAAATTGTGGTAATAATAATTCAGGTTTCTATCAAGTGAGGACAAGCCTCCTGCTCTGCAATAGGAGATTTATCCCTAATCTCTATTGGACTGGTGGGGAAATTACTGCCTTTCTCACCATGATTGTTTAAACTTCACAATGTCCTTTATCCACAACGAGGGCCCTTAAGAATTCAAGTTGATCACTTGCCAGCACTTAGATTTACACACCACTGCTATATCGTGTAGCATCATCTCCGTTATTCCCAGATTGGCAAACCTAACATTTGTGTGGTTATGCAGTCAGTGAATGTTTGAAAGCTTTGGCAGCTCTGAACTACTTAGCATATTTTCTAAGATCAGACATTTTTCATCAGTTTAAAATGCATTAAAATGAATTCCGACTTACCCATTCGATTAGTATTCCTTGTGCTTGCGCATTATTTGATGAAATTTAACTCATTTGCAGCTGGTTAAATATGCAGAAGCCCGTCTTGCTGCAAAGACAAAGTGCTAGGAAAGCATTATTAGCACAACGAGGCTCCGTTTTACTTTGCTTCAAATGCAGTTTTCAATTGAACATGACATGTTGCTTAGAGATCAAATAGTTTCATCCAGCCTGCTACAAATGGCTTCCTTTGGTTTCACTTGAGGCCATCGATCCAGACGCCACACTGTTTTAATGCAGTAGGTCATATTTTAGCTGATTTTATCCTGGAGATTTAAAGTGAAAACAAGAAAGAAATCCAATTTATCACATAAAATAATTCATCCATCCTTCCAGTGAGCACAGTTGTTCTCACTAGACCACCTGTTTTAGAAGTAGCAGTCTGCTTTTCTTCTTCTCACTTTTTTCTAGAGGTTTAGCATTTAGAGGGGCAAAATAAACATGTTTGGAAGAGATTGTTAATATATAACTGACTAAACTCTGAAGCTAACTGGAAAGGCATACCTGATGACAAATAAAAGTTTTTAAAATGTCATAATATTTTCAAACCAGTTTCTCTGAAACACTAAATTTCTTTCTACTGGGCTTTTTGAAAGACCTTGACTTAATGTGAAATATTTAGACAACATAAAGTTCATAAATAAATTGCTTCTACATTTAGTGATCTCTAAAATACTCTTCTGGTATTGGTATCGGTACTGCAGGTGTTTGGATATATTCCCAATATTGATAAAAAAAAATAGAAGTGTAAAATTAATACAAGGCAGCAAACGTAATTAAGATGTACATTTGCTCATATAGAAATAACCTGTGATATTTGCACATAATCTCAGCCAGACATCTTCATGGATGTCTGGCTATGCTATAAAATGGGATCAATTCAGTAAAAGCTGTAGTTTGTTGATTTACTGAGTGAGAGAAACGTAGCCTTCCATCACTTGAAAAAGCTGATTGAGATTCCTTGACTTTACCTGACTTTCTACTCCACAATCTGAAGAGAGAGCAAACTTAAATGTTTAATATTTCTGATGAAAACTCAATAAAATCAGTCTGACTGAAAGACAAAATGTAAGTTTGGTCCCTTCCTGCTTCATTCTTTTGGTGTCTTTGGAAAAATCTTTGGATTTTCTGAATTTTTGGTACTTATTGCACATGTAAGGAGATCTTTAGATATTAAAGAGGGAAGAGCAGGGCTTAAGTTTGAGAAGATCCTTTGATCTTGGATCTGTTTGGTTTATAATCTGACAGTCCTTCCAGTCCCCTGGGAACCTCTTCACGTTGTCCACGTCAGCTGCTCTGCCTCTACCTCCTTATGTCCGTCCCCGTCTTCCAGACTGCATTTGCTCACAAAATACAGCACTTATCCGTCAAGCCTTTACAGTGAGTTATCTGGCTTTTCCAAAGAGCTAATCTTAATGTTTACCCAAACATTGATTAGCCAATAGCAGACAGGTGGCCATTGATTAAACCATCAACTGTACAGCCCTCTGGGGAAATGGCCTGCAGCACAGTTACAATGAGTCACGTAAAAAGCATGTATTTACAGGAACATCCGCGGACTGGCAGCAGCTGTGTACATAGATCATTATAAAGAAGGGAGGTACAGACAAAGCAAACAGAAATTCCCTGTAATATAATAATCATGATCACATTATGCTGCTTTGTTATTCCGATCTCTAACGATTCCTTATTACTATGCTGACAAAATCATATTTCTGCCCGGGATCAAATGCATTTAAACTCTCCGCCACCTGAGACAGGCATGCTGAGCCTACACACCCAAACACAAACACTTGTTAGAAAACTGAAAGCAAAATGCTAACTAGCAGAGCTGCTGTGTTAAATCACATCGGACTCAGATGACATGTCATCTATTCTGACCTAAAACTCAAACCTAAAAGTTTACAGCTGATGTCCTCTACACGTCCAAATAGTTTGCGTGTAAAATAGGTTTTGTCTTCTTTTGCTCTCAAGAAATAAACCTGACGTCAGCCATCTCTCAGAAAGACTATTCCTCTTTTCCATTTCTCCACTTTGGCCGCTCTGTCTATCCCGTTTTTTTCACCCTCTTGTTTCTGTTTCTTTGCCTTTAAAGCCCGATTCTTCCTCCTTTTGTCTCCATGTACATCCTGACTATCTCAGCAGACATTTGGCCCATATTTTCTTATACTCTAACTGTTTTACGCCTCCTCCTACTCATTAATTTTCGAAATTACAAAACATTCTTCTCAGTGTTTCTGCCCATATGTTTTCCATCCAATTCTCTCACAGCATCTATCTCCTTCCTCAGCTATAAATCTTCAGATCTGCTTCTCTCTGTCATCCTCTGTGTTGTCCCATTCTTCTTCTTTACTTATCTTTGAAACAACCCATTCCCCAACAAAGCTATTCATCGTGGGAGCATTCTAGTGCATTGAACCCTTGATAAAGCGAAGGCTCTGCAACTTTTTAATCCCTGTTTTTGTCACTGCATCCTCACATCGTCTCCACATAAAGTCTTCTCCTTTATGCGATTAATTTTGTTCCACACAATCACCTGAGCCGAACAACCGAATTGTGACCATTTCAGCTTGAGATTTGCACAAATTAGCACCTTTGGTGCTGTTCTGCTTTCCTCTGGCAGGTTATCATTTCGGATTTCAGAGACAATGCCGAGCATCTAATGAGACAAGTGCTAAATGGTGATGGTGAAACACTATTTTCGCCTCTCAGTGTCAGTTCAGAACTTGCTTAAATCCACTGTTATTTACACAGTACATAGATGTTAATCATAACAGCACAGCAACTGTTTTGACATCTGCTGTCAGAGGTGTAAATGGTCTGAAACATATTATACTTCTACAGGGTAAAAGTTAAGAGCTCAGTGATTCACCCAATACAAAGGCTTGCCTTGTTTCCGTTTTTAATGGGTATAAATGATGGATTGTTTATTATGAAAGAAAGTATGATTCTGATGATGCAGTAAATATTTGGAACTATTTTTTTTTAGCACATGAAACATAATATTTTATAAAAATGTAAAGCTGGAACACAAGAATGTTATCTACTTTAATCAGGATGATAATATATTGTTATTATTAAGAAATAACATTACACACCTAAAGCAAATGATTTTTGACAGGTTGTGAGGCATGGTCTGCAGTAGCTACACCCATAATATTGATCGATCTTCTTCCAACCTCATCATCCAGCAGTGGATGGATCCGTTTTGGAGTCCTGTCCTCCAGCATGTAATTCTAATTATTCATTTTCAGCCTCAATTCAGGCTGGATATATATCACTTTCCTTCCTTGTAATTGCAAAACTGTTTCTGGCCTGGCAAACTGGAAAATTGGGTATTTTAGAAATCTTCATGTAATCCTGTAGAGTTCTAAAACCAAAGTATAAAGTTACTGCATCAGACAGAAAACCTGAGTTCTGCAGGTGTGCTGCTGCACGTTTATCTTTTCTACCAGATCTGAACAACATTGCTTGAATCTGCAAATACTCCCTTTTGAGATTTCTTCTTATAGTGGAGGGAGATTTTATTCTCTTTTCTTCCTGCTATATTGATGAAAGAAATTTTCTGCAGCTTGGTTTTTGTGTTGAACATCTTGCATTACAAGCTGGAATCTGCCAGCACAAGCTATTCACCTTCACTATATGCTAATCCTAAATGTGCTTAATTTGTCTCCATTATCTATTTGGGTTTGCCTAATAAAAACCTTTGAACAGAATGTGTTGAAGTCACAGCTGGTGTCACATCTAATGACTCAGAAAAATAGATTGGTAATGACGAGGAAAAGCAGGAGGTTGAGGATATGTCTGAATTAGAAAACACAATGCGATCTCATCCTGGGAGTCTCATAAAAATCAAGAAAAAAGACGTCTTGCCTTGGTAGATTTGACGCGAAAATGATGGAAAGAAAAATTATACACAACTCGGATGTATTTTTTTTATGTTTCTATTAGCATAACAGTTGTTTATTATAAATTTTTATGGGTGATAACTGGTATTATACACCACTAATAAGTGATAACCTAAAGTGTTCATGGATGCTGTGCCACACTTAGGCAGCAATTATAATTTCTAAGCTAAGACTCCATCTACTCTCTCCAATGTCAAACATTTCCTCCAGTTCATTGCTATGCGTTACTCATAGCAGCACAGTTTGAGAACAACTTACAGTCCAATTATGACGACATGGGGCCAACGCTCCCCAAGGCTAAGTGCAATAGTATGAAAGTGTTAACATGCAGAGAATCACAGACTGCACATTGATACTTTCGCTCTCTAGCTCTGCTCTCTAATTTCAGTGATTAAAGTCTCCAGCCAAGCCTGTGGATGTGTCTGAGATCGTCTTTGCCCCGTTTACATCAGCACTGAGAATGCAAAATTCACTAATGCAATATTGTGCCTCGCTGGCCTGTGTGCATTTTTATTTTATTACATAGACAAAACATGTTAGGTTCACCTTCTAAAACAAGACTGAGGAAATGTTATAGTTTTTTTTTTTTTTTTTATATCTCTAAATATTTAAGTAATCAATCTTAATTCCTACTACAATACCAAGGGTTTGTATTAGTTTGCAGATATAAACAAACAAAAGCAAATCTCATTCTTAGTACATCTTATTAGGATATACCAGCTGAATGTGTTTATGCATAAACACCTTCTTAAGTTTCTTAAACCTAAAATAAACACACTCCAAAATATTTGACCGTTTTCCAGGAACACATTGAGGTCAGACACTGAAGTTGGATGAGCAGGCCTAGGCTTGAAGTCAGCGCTCTTATTCATCCTCAAGAAGACTTAGGATGAACTACTAGTAGTACTAATTTTCAGATTCAGTACTACTATGTTAAAATGTTTCCTTTATTGTACAATATATTGCTCTTTATTCTGTTTTGATATAATAGATGTTTCTATCTTTGTGTGGATCCACTTGCTTTCATTGCCTGTCTAAGCTACATCTACATCAAGAGTTTATTTCACTGGGTTTAAGGGACACAGTTAAATTTCACTACTTATACCTGATTTCTACCAGATGTGAACAATAAATAATCACTTAATTACAACCCGTCTGGCATGAAGAGCTCTGAAATGCACAAACCAGACTAAATTAATAATAGATTAAACTGATCTGTTGTTGAATGTGGTGGTGTAGTGGACCACTTTGGTACCAGAAAAACCTGAAGGACAATGTTTATCCATCAGTTTGTAATCTTAATTTCAGTCAAACTTTAGCTTTGCACCAGGACCCAAAAGCACATCTGAAAGGCCAACCCCAAATGGCTTAAAAAGCTATAGCTAAGATTTTAAGTGGCCAAGTCAAAGTCTAGACTTGCATCTGACTGATGTTCTGCCGTATGAAAACCCTTTCATGCTCAAAATCCCTCAAATGTGACTACAATAAAAAAATTATTCAACAAAGAATGCCACAAACTTACTCCAAAGGGAAATAAAAGGCTCACTGCCAGTTATCACAAGAGCTTGATGGCAGCTGCTGCTGCCAAGGGAGGCAGTTGCAGCTTAAAACTATAACCGAAACAACCTGTTACAGTTCTAAGCAGAAATTATTTTATTACACAAGAGGCCAGTTTGGATAGCTTCCGTCCATTAAAAATGTATCAAACGGCTTTTTATATTTAATTAGGTTCTACTTGTTTTATATTAAAATCGGCGTCATGATCTCGATTGTTTTAGTATGGCAAAAATGAAAAAGCAGAAGAAATCTGAAAGGAGGCAAATACCTTCTTGCCACAGTAAGTGATAAGATGTGAAAAACAATAAAATTCTGGTTGTTTTTGTTTTATTGAAACATCAGTGTTGTGTTTTTAAAGTGAGACGAGTTTAAACGCAGTGCATCCTCGTCTTCTGCCACATTAGTTGGAAAAGTTCACTGATCATGTCAGATCTGTTTTTAGAAACCCAGATTGAAGCCGCCGATTGAGTGACTCACTGTTTATTAGATGTTTTACATTTTAGTTAGGATCATCGTTAGTCCCTGCTGAAACGATATCAATCCATTGCACACACAGTCAGGCAGACAGGCGCAGTGGTTGTCCCCCGCTAACAACTAGGACCACCATGCAGATGCTTCATTAGCTTCTACACCCTCCAGTCATATCGGCGAAATCATAAAAATAGCTCTGCCATTTAACAGACACACAGAGAGATTCGCATGGACAATAAGTCACCATTCATATAGGATGTCATTACCGCTGACATCAGGGGCACTGGTGCCTCGGCAAGACGGGAGAGAGGGAGACGCACACAGAGGGAGACAGAAAAGTGTGTGTTTCTGAAACACTGAAAGCACAGACATATGCAGAAAATAAGAATGATGAACAAGGCGAAAAACATACAGAGGGAGCATTGTCCTGCTGCTATCCCTTTTTATTAAGTCACATTTTGGTGCTTCCTCGCTGCTGTTCATTGCCTGGTAACTGTCACTTAGACGTGTCAATGAGGGGGCGTTTGGAGTGAAGATGTTATTCAGGAGAGGAAGAAGAAATGGGAGTGACTGAGTCCAGGCTGGAATAATGGACGACAGCATTTAATATTCAAACAGACAGAATATTTTCTCCTCTGCTGCCTTCTCTTCAGATTATTAGGGAACTTAAAGCAGAGAAAGTGCAGAAAGTAATACAAAAAAAAAAAAATTAAACAGAAATTGTTTGAGCTGAGAGTGAATAGTTTTTGTCCTAATAGAGTACGTTGTTTAGACAGAAATGTTGCTGTAATTCAGCTGCAGTAAAAAGTGTTGGACCCTAATTGTAGAAAGTCTAACCTTGTAAATTGCTGCTGTGCAAAACAGATCACCATCTAAAGCAGATAACCTGTTTTCTTGATCCTCAGCCTGAGGGCCACGATTTTTCCCTTTGCTTCTCTCAATCCTCTTGTAGCTATAGCTATAGGTGATGTTGCTGCTACTTGTCTATATGCGTGTGCATGTGTGTGTGCGCACGTGTTTTGTATGTTTGTTGAGTGTGTGCTCCATGTGTGGGTGAGCATGTGGAGGTTTCTGCCACTGGCCTTTTTTTTTTTTGCTCTTTATGAGTTAGCAATCACTTTTTCAGGATGAGGATCTGTACAGAGCCTAATGTCAAAGACCATATCCACGCCTACATTCCTGTACACACACATACACGCGAAAGATACTGCTCATGCGGAGAGAGAGGATGGTTGTAAGGGGAAATGAAATTATTGCATGGAGGCGTGTTGATCTTTTTTCTTTTATGAGTTTTTTTTTTAAAAGTTTCACAATTTCTATGAGTCTGAATGGATCATCATTCTTCTGTGTGTTTGAGGAGAAAAGAAATGATAGTCAGACACAGATTTGTTTTCCTGACCTTGATTTGCACTTTGGCTTTGTACTTTTCCCAGCTTATGTTGTATTGGGGTGACAATTAGAGAAATACAACTTACTGTATAAACACACAATAGATTTGTGGTCTTTTCCAAGCAAAACATTCACTGCACAGACTTGCTCCTGCATACAACATTGCTCTGTTGTTTTAGTTCAGAGTCCAGCTTTTTCTTTTGCTGAGCAATTTTGATGTGAAGCTTGTCTGTATAATGCCTGCCTACAGGGGCCAGATTGGCACACCTTAAATTGAGAATGAACAGCTGCACAAAACATTTTCTGAAATTCGCCTTTCCAAGAAAAACAGATTGAGCCTCAGAGGGAGCATTTCATCTAAAATGCATGGCAGCAATGCACCTTATGAAGCGAATAGGTGTATTGAAATTTTAAGCATTATATGCTCTATTTGTACATCCCCTTCAGACATTTTACCAATATTTTCAGGAGAATTATGAATGCTGGAAAGTCTTCAAGGATGTCTTTTAAAGCATTCATAATCAATGTAGAACACTCTTCACCAGGTCTGATCTAATGAAAACGCATGGAAAATGCTTTTTTGTTGTTGTGTTGTTTTGTTTTCACTAACAGTACCAAGGTTTCATAAACTTTTAAATATGTAAAAAACAAAATCTTCTAAATCTCCCTGGGCGGCTTCGTTGGTAGAGTGCACACCATAGCTGTAGTCCTGGGTTTGATTCCCAGTCTCGGACCATTTGCTACACGTCCTCTGTTTCTTTCTTTTCCACATTTTCTGTCTGTTTACAGAAACTTGAAACTTGTAGCAGAACTGCACCACGATTTCAAACACAGGAGAGTATAGTATATTTGGTTATATGTAATTACTGCCATATGAGATAAACTGGAAGAGCTAAAGCTACATTCAGTATCAATGTTTATAATTTTACTGAACAAATTAGTGCAAACCAGAGCTAATTCACCTAAGCTTAGGTTTCTGGTCTGTGGATGAAAAGGAGCCCAGCCATGTTAGCATCCTCAAAAATATTTGTTGTTTGTGTGACTGTAATAAGATGATAGATTTATAGAGCACCTGGTTGATTGGATCATTCTGGATGACCACTGCTATGACTGATTGTGTTTTGAAATTGTTGCAGCCAAAGTAAACCCTCACTGCTCTCACTGCTACCTGCTGCGCAAATAAATTTTTTAGAAGGAGGTTTAGATCTACTGGCTCTGCTGCAGAGAGGAAGTGATGAAAAATACTGTTATTAGTATCAAACACATTAGGTATTAAATTAGTTCAGACCTCAGTAGATATTGTTTTACCACAGTTATTGCACATTTTTGATCTATATTTATGAATTGGTGATTTGATCCAGTGAAAGCTCCTCTATAGACAACTGGATCTATGAAGTTTGCTCGATATCGGGGCTCGATGCCTCTGAACAGACTGCTTATTTTAAAAAATGCATGTCCATCGGCTCTCTGGAGGTGGACATGGAGACACATATCTGCACGTATTTGCTTAACAGATGGGGATTAAACTGTTTTCATAAATATTACTGCACAAAAAAAGGAAGCAATAGATGGTTTCAGGTTTCAAACATAAAATTCAGCTGGTTTCGCTTTAGCGCCTCATTTTTCTGTGAAACATCAGACATGTTGCTACTTCTGAATACACTAGTAGTGATTTCCCTTAAGTTTTGAAGTTTTTGTTAACTAAAGAACCTCTGAATTTAAAAATACACCTCTTAGCTTCCAGAAAACTTTATCCTGAGCCATATTGTACTGCTGTATTTCTGTTGAACGGTTTTGAAGCGTTCGAATTGTGCCAATTGAATTTTTTGTATTTATTTATTTTATTTTTTCACAAGGTATGAGCAACCTTTTCATTTGTTCAGATTGTGCTGTCATCCTTTTAGAAACGAGCTCATTACTGCTGTCGTGCTTTGAAGGTGTTTGTGTTTGTATGAAGAAGAAAAACTACTGCAGGAATTATAAATCACCAGTTCTTTATAGTTTGGTTTTGCTGCTGAGTTTTTTTCATTGTGTGTGATTTTATCTGTTTATTTTATAATTATCTTTTTTCTATAATTATTTCTTTATTTATTTTTTACTAATTCCCATTAAATTTCTATATTTTGCTAATTCGCATCAGCTTTATGTATGAATGCTTATGTGTGTATAGCACATAGCTCTCAGACTCAAAAAGATCTAACTCCTTCCTTATGCTTTCACCTTTTTTTTGTCATTTCCAAATTACCTTCAGCTTGCATGAGATGAAATAAATGAGACTCAATGTGAAGCAGAAAGGGATTGCGCTTCAGAGAAAATGGACAAAAAAGAAAATGGCAGTTTTTTGGGGTTTTTTTGTACAGCCATAATAATGTGTTCATTCTTGTTTCAGTGTGTGGGTAGTATCTTTTTCATGCTGTTGGTGACATGACCATTAGTACGATCAATGATAGAAATCTTTTTCTTTACAGATTTAAAAAATAGATGGGACTTTGAACGAGCCTAAAAATCTTCTTTTCACTACTTTTTGTTGGCATTTTGACAAATATAAATAATGTATATGTCAAATATTTTAGTAAATATATGTAAAATTTGGATTGGTTTATCCTATTCAGATTATTGACTTTTTGTGCCTTTATTTTCTACGTGACAATTCCAGGAAATAGCAGCATTGATTCTTCTTTTGTCGTCTAAATTGAACCAAGTTTAAGAACTACAGGTTTTAAAAGGGTCTACATTACAAAAATACAGTGAAATTATATAAATTTCATAGAGTTAATACTGATGAATTTCTTGTTTTAAATATCCAAAATATTGCCAAACTGGTGATATGATCTTTCCTCTTTTATCCACAGTTTACTCATTAGTTGTTTTAATCATTTTCTCCTTTCATTCCACCTTATTGTTTCTTTTTGGCAGTTATCAGGCATGAGATAGGTCAAAAGTCAGTTGTAGAAACTGACCTTTGACCTCCCGGGAGTAAAGTCTGAGTGTGTTTATAATCAACCTGAAACTGCTGCTCATCAGGTTGTTGCTAGGTGACCAAAGAGTGAATGAGTTAGTTGATGCCACCCAGCTCGCCTAGCTAGCCATGAGAGGTTGTGCAGTTACATCCCCCACAATCCCTTGCAGCTCTGAATCAGAGTTCAGTAAAGTAAAAAGTATTCTATCTGCCATATTTTATTGATATTATCATGTGTCTATTGTGATAGATATTGTTATCGTAAGTAAAATGATTTTTAAATAAGTTCATGTTTATTGCTGGTTTATGACTTGGATAAAAACTTAACTTGTAGTTGTGGAAAACAAAACATAATCTAAATAAATCAGTGTAAAATGTTCTTTATTTTTCATTGTGTGATTTTTAATTTATATTTTTGTGTTTTTTAGATAATTAAATTAGGAATATTTGTAAAATCTAACTTTTTATCATGCTTAATTTTCCATTTTACTTCGACCTATGCACACTTAGAAAATGCTGAAATGAATCCCAAACTTTTCCAGACCTCACAGGATTATCTGTGAACCATGGAGACAGGTAAAGTAACAGTGAAGATTGGTTTTATGCATCATCTGAAAACGCAGAGAAAGTGTATTTTGCGTTTTCATTAGCAATACATAATCATCAAAATGAACAGAAACAAACTTTTGCAATCCATCTCTGTGTGTGATGAATGGATGAATAAGACATGAGTTTCACTTTCAGAACTGAATTACTGAAATAAACTCTTCAGTGGTTTTCTAAGTCATTGACTTTCAGTTTCAACACTCAATCTTTTTATTTAATATTTTTGATGTTTATTCACTTTATCTTATTTGCTTTTCCACTTCATATACAAAAACAACTGCTTCCGAGCAGAACTGCTTGTTGTTTTGCGCTGCTTTTAGACGCTCGCTGATGCATGTAATATAATGAAGGAAATGAGAGGTGAGCAAAAGGGTTGCGGTTTGGTGTTGAACATATTAATTAACTGGCTACTATGCTGCTCCCCACTTGACTGTATATTTTTGTGCACAGAGCACTTACAGAAACAGTTAGCCATTCACAGCTGTACCTCATATGACTAATTCAATCAGCCAGAGGGCCTTCAGTTTTAATATTCCTTCTAGATTAAAACCAAAGTTAAGCCGTTCCATGTATTTGCTCTCTGCTCCAGTGTAATAATAAATCGGACCGTCTTCATGAACAATCACACAAGGTGCTTACCTTGAAGTAATGACAACTATAAAATGGCTGACTTTGTGTCTCATCAAGATTATTTTTTTATTTAAAAAAAAAATTATGTTCCATAAATAGTAGCTTTGTATGATGACTTGCAGAAAATGTTTCCTTAAAGAATCACAGTTATTAGCAATACAGTTAGAGAAAAATAAGACAATTAATAACAACACTTACATACAAGAAAATAACATTATATATTCTATGTTAATGTCTCAAGTGATTTCTAATTAAAACTTGTGTGAAGCAGTGTGTTTTTAGCAGTTCACACAATTAACTCAACACACTTCTGCGGTCAGTTTGTTTGCGCTCATCATAGACATGAATGCTAATTAATTTTGTGCTGCTAAGGATATTTCGAGCTGTTACTGTTCCAAGGTCCAATAATTACATAATACAACATCCAATTTCAGTGATTTGGAAAATAAAAGACTGACTTAAAGTTGTCCACCCAGTCGCGGTGAAAACTTGTTGCAGCTCAACCCGATCTTTAGAATCAAGTTGTCTGAGTATTTGATTATCAAGTGGCAGAATATGTAGATTTTATGTTAGTTTGTTGGTTTCTTTCCACAAATCCAACCTTAACCATCTCTTTTTATCCTTTGCAGACAGAATTTGTTGTGCGTTTTGTGATTATGGTCTCGAGATGTCTAAAGCCTGGTAAACACACATTTTTAATGGGCTACGTTTTCAGCTTTTCAAATGTAAAATGTTTATTTTAATGCCCATCTGCTGTTCATCTATAATTGTGAGAGACATGTTTTGACCAGTCAAGATCAGACTTTTAAACCCAACATCACTACACCAAACGTCAAGCATTTGCACAAAGTGGACTGAGTGTTTATGAAAGAGCAATCTCTCCACATTTTTCAGCTTCTGAACTTCAAAATGAGTAAAAAAAATACTGCAAAGAATAAGACATGAGCTATTTAGGGAAAGATTTCACAATTTTCCCACCAAATCACAAACTCTACATTTTACAGTCCTGGTATTTACAGCAGCTAACGCCAAAGTAAAACTCTCGATTTAAAACTTGCTTCTGTCAGCACTGAAAACCATTTGTCACAGTAAGGTACACTGAGTTTGTTTGTTGTAGTAAATCAGTTTCTATTCTGTGCCAAAGCTCCAATTTCTACAAGGATGTCCAGGGACTGTTCCTGAAAATGAGATTCAAACAATTTTCTTCATCTGTCTCTGCATCACCGCCACCATTATGCTGCTGAAAGGAAGAAACTGCGAGGGCTTAGGGCAAACTTTGCACTCTCCTTTATGAAACACTGACCCCATGAGAAATTGTTTCATTATATTTTATCTTTAGAGACTCATGTGTTTGATTCTCAAGTTGTTTTACACCCACTTGTGCATGAGGGCAATAAATAGCTAGATTTTCTATGGAACAAAAGACAAATAAGATAAAAGGTTGAAAGCAACAAGGACAAAGTTGATTAATATTTGCTCTTAGAACTTTTGTCTTAAATAAATACATTTCAGTAAATTAGAATATAAATCCTGTTGAGGCAAACATAGCGTCAAACCATATAAAAATACTTTATTGTTCTGATGCTATGTTTGCATCTTAAATATAGTCTTTCCACTAACCTTTAGTGGAAAATTATAAGTAAACATCAGTCTGTGTGTAATTAGTCTGTATAATGTGTTCAACTTAATGAACTGAGTCACTGAAATAAATTAGCAAGGTTGTCATACATTAATTTTTCATATTTTGACTCTTTCTAACACATAAATTACAAAAAATATAATTACTTTTATTATTTATCCTTGGTTATTTTTATTTCATTAATTATATTAAAAGTCTTAGTAAATGTAAAATTTTCCATGACTTTCTTTCAGTTAGTTTAAATAGAAATGAATCAATTTTTATGTAGTTCAAATGTTTTTTAGGGGATAATTAATTATTTTCTCTTAGTCAGAGACTAAATCATTTTCAATTTAGGTCAGTAGAATGACCTCAAGTGATTGAGGTCATTTCTACTTGTAAATTGCCAAAATAAGGAAAGTGATTTGTATAAGAGATCTTTTTTTTTTATTTTGTTTTTTTAAATTTCTATACATTTTCTTGTCATTTTATGCAATTGCAGTTTAAAGTTAATTATTTTTAATGTACTTCTCTAATTAAACTAACTTTCAGTAAATAGAAATGGCTTTGTTAATCTTTATTTAGCGTAATGCAATTTAAAAACTAACTGATTGTAACTGAAGGTTGTGTGACTTCAAAAAGTGTTTGCAAATATTTGGTTTGCTACATTTCAGGATCTTTCTAATTGATCTGATTAGTGCTTCTGGGATTAGGCCTTTTAACTCACGCAGATAAGGAAACTGGGATACAAACGCCTTACATATCTTTTAAGTGCAAGAAGTAATTTGGTGGGTATAACACGTTCCAAAAGAAGGTTTATTTGCTGGTTATCAACAGGCAGACACAAAGAATGCACTGTGGTTAATAAAGAAAATGTCAGAGGGAGGGTGTTAAGAGAGAGACAGACAAGAGAGGGGAGAAAAAATGGAGGTTAGATGGAAAGACAGACCCGATAAAGGCAGAGGAAGATAGAGGAAGATATCTCAGCGAGGCGCCTGGAGTGTTTGATTGTGCTGTGATGTTGTAGATAAGTGCTATAATCAACAAACAGAGTGCCTTTAAATTGATTTGGTCCAAAGGTGTATAGCGAGAGAGCAAGACACAAAAGAGAAGTATAGACGTGGTCTCCTGAGGAGTGAGTGACGCACAGACCGTAGTGGCAGGAACAGGGCAGCAAACTGACGTCTCCATTACCTGCCTTCAGCTTCATTCCATCAGTCTGCAGGGTGCAAAGGAAAATATATACTTCAACCACGTTAATGTCATTTATGACAAAGGAAGTTCACTGCCTGTTTCATATGCACATTAAATGGATTTTATTAGTCATTTATTTGCTGCCATTTATTTGAAAGAGCCAATTAAATCTCTAAACGTAGAGAGGTGCAATGCTGCCAGTCGAGCTCGAAGAAAAAGCTACCATGTCAGGAAAAAACTTTAAAGTAGCTGTTAACAGATCTCATTGTTTTTGTCCTATTATTGTCTGGATTTTATGGTCTGTCTTGAGTCTCTGGTTGGTTATTGGTTCAAATATGTTGTTCTATACAACATAATTGTATAGAGCAACAGCTATGTTCTATACTTTGTGTTACACCATCGACTAATTCATTTTATTATGTTCTTTAATCCAGCTTTTTTCCTCTAAGTCATTTTGTGTTCATTTGTCCACTGTTATAGTTGTCAGTGGTTAAGAATATTATTTTATTTTTATTGATTTGGATCTCTAACCTCCCCACAGAGAAAAGATCAAGATAACAATACTGCATCGCAACGTTTGTAAGTGCAGCAAGTCAGAGGAGAACTCAGGTAATACAAGAGTTTTCCCTACTATTTAGAAGTGACATAGTCTATACCTCTTGGGATTTTTCTCACCCTGGCCACTGCCACTTTCAACAAAGTTTAAGATTAAAACTTATGCAACCGCACAAAAGTTGGAAAGTAACAGTTCATAAGGACAGCATTATTCTCTGTGGAGTCGTTACAAAAGCAAGGCAGCTGATGGAAAAAGAAGACGGTAAAATGCTGAGTCAGTATTCACTCTGAACCCACTCTGACACACAGCTCATCACTCACTGATGTTTGTTGCTGGGTTTTCTTTGATTTTTATTCCACATGGCAGGCCTATATCGAACCTCGATCATGTTCATCACAGTCATGCCCTGCATGTTGTCGTCTTATGTAAACTGGTTTTGACAATTGAGCAATTGTGTGAGATTTTTCTCTATAATAATGTTAGAAAATAAAAAAGGTCACAGCTAGTCCTTTTGTCCTCAGCAGTATAACTCTCATACAATAAATCCAAGAACTCAAACACTGCTTAAATCTAGCAGCACCATCAATGATTTCGTTGATTGTAGTCAATTAATTAATTAATCAACTACAGTAGCATAACTTCATTGTAACACTGTTACCAAATATCAGCCATTTAAACCTACATTGGATTTATTCAATAAATAGTGACAGAAATGTGACATTTTAAAGTGTAGGGCAACACTGGGTATGTTTTTTGATTAGACCAACATTACAACATGTTATAAAGCTCAATATCAATTTTGCTATATATATATATATATATATATATATATATATATATATATATATATATATATGTAGACAAAGCATTGTCTACAGCTTTTTGTCACTTTGAAAAAGTGAAATTGATCATTTCACTTTTTCAAACTGATCAGTGGTGAAAGAATACTTGATTAGAAATGTATGACTTCTTCTTTCTAGAATAATGAATGAATGTGGAAATCAAGTGAGACAGATGTGCGTTGATCAGCTGCATGAATATGGATATTTGCTTATCGGAATAAATCTAAAACAAAGTCAACTGGAGCTTTGACAAACAAGTCTTGACAAGGACAACGCTTATCTTGACACAGTGTACAGAAAGCAAGGAAGTGGAAAAAATCTGCAAAGCTTGCTACTACAGAGCTGCATTACATTTTTTCTTCTGCACAAAAAAGAAAGTGGAGGAATTTTTAACACTTTGTTTATGCTTACCAAGGTATTTCAACAGTTGTGGAAGATACTGTGTAGTGGAAACTTTATCACTCATCACAACTTTTAATGATCAATTTCAATCTTTTTCTGGCTAATAATTCTTCAACTCTATTCCCACAACACAATTTTTTTTAAAAAAAATCATAGGAACACAACATTCCATTCCTAATTACTGCAATAAGGCAACAAAACAAACTGAGGCATGTAAGTTTAATTTTATTATGATTTAATAATGAATGCAATGCATCAAAACAATGACATTAGTTGACATTGAAACCTTGAAAGACACGGCTAGCTGAAGTGCTAATTGGAGCTGCAGCTATAGAAAAGAGACTGAGAAGTGATTTAAAAAAAAAAATTGAAATGAAAACATGACAATCTTGTTTATACGAGAGCAAACAAGGCTATCCACAAACCTGCTTTCGCTTGATCGTGTATTCAGTCACACAAGTAATAGACCATTTAATCAGAACAGCAATTGAACAGGTACCTGGCTTCAGCCAATTATTTCATGCTGTTGACTGGTGATTATTTGAGAAGCCTATTATATGAAAAAGAAATGCAGATACTTGCACAGAGCAGGGAGCCACTTCTGTGAGGCTGTTGTTGAACAATGTTTTTGATTACCTGTGGGCGCTAATTTAGAAAGTATGTTTTATTTTTCTATATGGAACAAGTGCACTGCACACAGAATGAGAAGTAGAACACCTTCATCTAACACAATAGTGTTAATTAAATGTTTATTTCAAATGGTACTGTCTCATATTTTGGAATTATACAATAGTTTATGCTAAAAAATAATCAGATCTAAGAGCATTTGGCACTGCTGCACTAAATTTTTTAAAAAGATTTTACTGTGACCAACACAAAGTGGTACATAATTCTAAGCTACAAGGTAGATGCATTTTTAAATATTAATTTTAAAAAAAAAAAGAAAAAGTGGTAAGCCAGTCTATGCCAGTAAATGAAAAAAAATGCAACCAGATACCTGGAAAAGTCACAGAATTAGTAGTAAGTGTGTAATTTAATCTCAGTATAATTAAAGTAATTTCTTGTGTTGGTTTCTTTGAAAACATTAGAGGGCAAACAGCATCGTGAACACCAAGGAACACACCAGGGGGAATGTTGAAAGCTGGGTCAGGTTTAAAGCTTGCATAGAAGTGAGTTCTCTGCCAGATTGTCATGAAGCCAAACTGCAACTGGAAGATAGTCAGAAATAGGAAGTGTGGAAATGATGTTCATTTACATTGAATGAGATTTTTGTTCTTTAATAGAAAGAGAAGTGGTTAAATATGCAGCTTCTCTATGTGAAGATGACACATTGGTCTGAAAACTTTGCTTTAAAATATTTGCACTTCACTTAGCAATAAGTGGCTAGTGTCTTTAAAAGATTGGCTCTTCAAGCTGTCAGGCCTCAGTAACTCGAGCAGATCGATATCTTTTAAAGTCCTACATTGCTCCTCACTGAAAATAGTGTCTGGTGGAAAAAGACTTTCTACTGAGGAGCTGCTGAGGAGGGCTATCAATTAGGACAGACAGTCAGTCTGTCCTAATGAAACAGACAAAGTTCATATTAAATTCTCATTAATTCCCAGCCGCGTTTTGCTTCTAACATGAGTCAAAGCAGAGAGACAGCTAAGACACCTTTTCTGCTTTTCCCATACAGAGAAAATGAACACAAAGAAATTTTGTTTTTATTTGTTTGCTCATACATAAACAGTCAATAAAATCTAGAAGAAGATTATATTTTTCTCATCTGGCTCATAAATTTAAGGGGCATTTTTTTCTCATATGTAATCAGTAAGTTCAATACCTAGTGGACTTTCTAAGATGATCCTAATGGCAAATAAATCTATAGATATGAATCAAATTTGTGATGTCTCCAATAGAATAAATCTTCAATTTCAAATTTTGTTCCATTTTTGACTTTGAACTAGAGATGCTCTCGTCAAGAACCATTAAAAAAATTAACTGCACTTCAGCTTGGGGCACATAAACAAAACTCCTAATTAGAAGCCAATTTAATATCATTGGCTTGTTAGCCAGTCATACTGAACATCAGTTCAGTTGTCAAATAGCTATTTCTAGGAACAGATCTTGAACTTCACCCTTTAACATTTGCCGTTAGCTGCATATATCAAATTTAGCGACTTTAGCAGCTAAGGGTTAGTTGCTAAAGATACTAACTTTTAGCATCCTAGGTGATGGATTATTTTTCTCTCACCGGTGTAATGTTAACATAGTTAGAATTGGTTTTCTCACAGTCATAAAACTATACATTGAATCTGATCTGTCACTGTCAGAATGCTGTTTTTTTGCACAAAATATTACAACTATCATGATAAGCCACTTAATTTACTCAATAAGCTGACAGCAGTTAACGTTACCACACAAAGCGCACTATGAGAAAGCATAATGAGATTCATATCAGCATGAAAATAATGGCTAGTTTTGCTTAGTAAATTTATGCATGATATTATGTGGCGCACAGATTTAGACTGTTCACCAGCTGAGCTCTTCTCAGGCTCTGCATATAACGTTGACGGCCTGCAGCCAGCCTTTCTCCAAAGCTTTTTCTGTCTGAGGAACCAAGAGGCTAATATATCCGGAAAATTTTATTTGTCATCAGGCGCAGAGAGCATATCAACCTATCAAATCATCATAAATCTCCCCCTTACATCTCCCTGCTTCTGATGAAAACATGTAACAATTGTTTTCGCAGGATTGAAGATGCACATCAGATACATTAAATCAGTGGAATGGCTTGTCTTTGCAGGTTCTCTATTTTACCTCGTGCATTTGTGCACGTAAGTGTGTGTGTGTGCGTGTTCATGCATGTGTGGGCGCTGTGTGTTCTTCACCAGCCCTTGCTGTGGGGGTGTCTGTTATTATTAGCACCTCCGTCACCATGGAAACTATTTCAGTTATACTAATTGGCTTCATAACAAGACGAGTGAGAACGTGCTGAACCGACAGAGAGGGATGCTGAAAAACCGAGGGACAATCAGGAGGAAGAATGAGACGGACGGAGAAAAGTTAGAGGGCAGGGGAAGAGTCTTCCTGGGTGAGACGGCAAAACGCAACACGTTTGTACGGGAGGGAAAAGTAACTCGGAAAACAAGAATAAAGGCAAAAAAAAAAAAAAAAAAAGCTCACCATCCCACTTCCATTTTTATTATTTTTTAACGGCACACGTAATCCCCATGAGATTCAGCTCCCAAGCATCTGTGGTGCTTCATGTTTGCAGAATGTTTCTGTGTGCATCTGTTTTTATTGCATGATGCATCAGAACAGAGGGAGGCCATTGTATTGGTTCATGATTTAACGGCAGCTGTTACACTCGCTAGGTCACTCATTAAATGCGCCGAGTCGCTGGGGACATCAGAGCTCGCTCTCCTTCACTCACAAACACCCCACTGGCCTCACCTATTTGTTGGAGAATTTTGGAAACAGTGTTTAACTGAGCTTGTTTGAAAAAGCTCTGACAGATGCAGAAAAGCTTAATTTTCTCTGTCTTGATCAAAGGTGTAGCTGGGTGAAGACATCGGTTTGTTAACAAACGCCTGACTGAGTTTCCCCAGCAGAAATCCCACAACACTTTTGGTGCAGTTTGTCAAATCTTGTTTCATGGCGTTGTATGCACACGGGCTGGACCACCGCAGCATTGCAAAGGTGATTTAAAGCGACACAGGTAGTAAAATGTATGGACAGAACTAAACAAGGTGTACTTTAACTTGAAATGACTGGAGCATTTTCTGTTCAAACTGTCTGGCTGTGTGCTTGGCAGTGAGTCTCTGGCAGGCTGGTCCATGCATATTGGAGACACACAGATGGCCTCAGCGCTGAATATGGATGAGCGATCTGACACCAGAACTCTGACAGACTTGATGAGGGGAAAAAAGAAAAAGAGGGATCCAGAAAATGAAAGATAAAGAGAATTAAAGTGTAACCTCGGGAGGTTATTATGGGTGATTTAATACGTCTGCTGTTTATATCTCTGTATTTTCTTGTTCTCCCTATCGGTTTTGTCGTTTCGACTTCTGTGCGCCTCGTCTGTCTCTCTGACTAAGCCTGCATGAATTGTGAGGCACAAATGAGGGGCATGCGATTGTGCATAGCATTGTGGCAGTGCAGCATATCGAGTTTGTCTTTGAGTGGGTTGGAGGCCAAAAGTGACATCACGAGAAGAACTGCTGCAATAGTCACTGCAGCATCTGTTTGGTAGAAAAGTGTGAAGTTATCCAGGTTAATGAAAGACCTTTTGAGAGGTTTAACTCAAGAAATGTTTGGGACCCATTTCCTTGAAGCTCTGACTCTAGCCACAAGCCACACTTTGTAAACCCGAAATGTTTACAACTTTCTCCCCTTTTTTTCCATGCAATTTTTCCTTCTACTCAATTTTCCATTAATATGATTGGATGCAGCCAGCTTTATAAGCAATGAACTTTTGATGGATTGTTTTTCTTTTGGGTTTTTTTTTTTTTTTTTTTTTTTTAGGTAAATTACTTTTCTGGAAAAAAATCTGGATACCATTACCATAAAAATTTCATACAAATAAATGCTTATAACATATTGCACCATACGTTAATAATGTATGTAAGAAACTTATGTTTCAAATTAAACTTCAAAATTTAATTCAAGCTTTTGATAAAATACTAGATTTTTGAGACGTCGTCATCTCAATAATAATTAAATGATCAAACTCAGTTTAATCACCACATCATTCCCTGCTGTTTGCAAGTGCAGCATGCTCGAACCTTGTGTCCACTTGTACACATTTCTGTTTCCAGGACTAATGAGGTTTTTAGTAGAGGTGGTCGTTTCGGTCTGCAGAGGGGTGGGTCAGCGATCCTGCTGCGTTTCCACATTCTGTCAGCTCCCACCGCTCAGTGGGAGTGGGAGTCAGAGGGAATCAACGGGAGGGGAACTACAGACAGATGGCAGATGTGAGAGGAAAAAAACCATGAAACGAGGGTAAAGACGATGATGATAAGATAACATGAAGATAACTGGAAAGAGAAAGAAATGCTGCAGGGGTGTTTTCATATGAGAAGAGACAAAAACCAAAGTACTGCAAGGTTGCAGGACACGACTGCTTCAGTTTATTGAGCCCGAAGAAAGAAGAGGCAACAAGCTTTCATATTATGTAAATCTATTACGTGTTCACTTCATAAAGAGCCCATTTAACATCTATTCATAGTTCATCATTTTTCATTACCTCAGATAGTCTCAATATCTGTCATCAACTAATGAAACACTTGGGTTTGATTTTCTCATCAGGAAACTGTTCCAAAAGACCCACTCTGACTGATTATATGATTGCCAAAAAATAAAGAAATAAAAAAAAATGGTAATAACAACACTAGAGTGTTAAATGGTAAGATTGTTTGACAGTGGAAGAAAAATCTTGGACCACACAACACATTTCAGACTGTTTGAGAACAGAGTCTCTTAGAAATAAAACTCCCTCGGACTAGGAAATGGAGATTACTGGTCTTGTTCTTCTGCACACACAAAAAATTATTTTCTAGAAGAAATTAGATTCAAAACACAAACCCTTTAATTTCATAAGGCAGTCGATTGGATTTTATTCAGGTTTTACTTTATACCAGAGCAAAAGGGGCTGAAATGAAAGAAACATCCTTCTTCAGTGTTTCACTAACATAAGATAATTTTCCTCACACTTTACAGTTATAACAGAACAACTTCCCTGTTGTTCTGTTATATTGAATCCCAAAAACTGAAGCATGTTTATTTCTTGCTTTTCATTTGACCAATTTAAGTTTATCAAACTTAAATATAACATATATCTGATGCTGTTTGCCATTTCTATTCAAGTAATTTTATTATTTTATTGTTGTATATTTTTACTAATTTTGTTGATATTGTAAGTTGTCCATGAGTGGCACCTATAAAATGTATTATTATTATTATTATTAGAAAGATATTTTAAAGTAGATAAAAACCCAAGCAAACTAATCATCTTCTTAGGTTGACTTTGTCTGATTTCTGTGATGTTCTGAAACAAGTCTGATGAAAAAAAATATATTTCATACATATCCTATATTTCTAAACATTAAGGTTGGAAGTGTTTAAAATATCATTTTGTCTCAATAAGTGCAGCGTAGATCAGATATAATTTATGTTCTCTGGGCTTAAAAGATTGATTTTATGCTCTCAAGCATCGAGTACTCAGGAGATTCATTGTAAAAGTCACTCTGGATTTTATTTATGCTCAACATGTTGCTCTCTAAGTAGATTTGTTGCGAATTACAGGAAATCTTCAACAGCTGATGAAATAAAATTAGATGTAGTGCAGCTCAGAAGGAGGATAGTCCATCTGAAACCCTATTGCATTGTTGGTAGTAATGCAAAGTGCTGGTGACATGTATTTGGTGCAGAAATCAAGGGAATGCTTTGAACCTTTAGTTTCCTTCAGCGCTTGAATCCATCATTTCTTTTTCCTTTCATTTTTTTTCCTGTTTCTGTGTCTTACAAGCTGAAGGAATCATAGGATGTTTCTCCTCAGGGAGCGGCTTCTAACGTCTGTCTGAAAGATTGAAACAGACAAAGTTTCACCTCCGGCTCCACTCCCCAGCGACTGTTCATATCTGAGCGACTGGGCCTCGATTACTTTTTCCGCTATCTTTTGTCCCCATCCTCAGCAGGGAGCAGAAGCGCCTTTATCTGACTCCGTCCAGGAATAACTCAAATCTCTTTTGGGTCCTCAGTCTCTCAGCCCGACACGTGCAACATGTCGCTTGTGTGTTCGCAGCGGCGCAAAGTCGGGGTTTCCCTGCGAACAGACATGACTTCAATAAGCTCATTTGATGATCTAAGTATCACCGTCTGTCTGTTTGGATTTCTTTAGTCTTCCTGCAACACTTTCAAAGACAAAGACAAATCTTCCAGAGATTCAGAAATCTTTTCTTTCCTTCCAGCTTTCACTGTGACAGTTTGTTTTGTTTGCTTCCTTTATGATGTCTGTTGCAGCTTCATCTTCCTTTTGTTTGGAATCACGTGTGATTCATTAGATTTTTTTTCCAAATAAGTCATTTATTAAAAAGAACTTCTGCAAGCCGACACATTGTCTGTTTTGGTGTGCGAGGGAAAGGTCTAGTATCTTTCTTTCATCCATCTGATTTTTCATCAGCTTGTATAGAGGAGATTTCTTCTGTGTTGCTAAACTGTAAAAACGGTGTGATGGAAGATTTGTGAAGCCCTTATTTTTTAAACCCATGATGCCAGTAACATGTGGCTTTCTGCTGCAAAAGACATACATTTTGCAAACATTAAATAAAGTTTTAAGCAGCCCCAACAAAATGTTTCTAGAGTCCAAAAGCACCTTATCAGACTACACAGGAATAATTTCACACTGGGCTTAAACAGCTGTGAGTCAAAGCTCAGTCAAACATGGCTCCATTCAGTCAGGAGTGAAGCTCAGCAGCTAAATCCACCCTCCCTGCTACATTATGCAGGCGCTGCTGCTGGTTCAGAAAGCAAATACTTACGGCTCTGTGTCACATACATCATGACTGATGCGTTGTAGCCGCTGCTAAAGAGGACACCTTGTGTGCGTCTCTGGGTTGTTGCCAGCTTTGACATCACCGCAGTGTTTGATGCACATGTTTTTTGTTTTTTTTAAATACCCTGAATGGTAAATGAGGCAATGGAGATTATTCAAAAACACAAACTGACTCTTAATGCTTGTGTGCTGCATAAACTTCAAATATGTCAAACTACGATGTAAGTTTCTAGGAAGAAAAGGTGACATAGGACGTGACGGGATTAAAATATTTTTAAATGGTTTTTGCTTTCTCACCTAGGAGAGCATAAAAAGAGGAAAAAAGGGAGCAAAGCTCTGAAAAGGGGGAGTGAAACAAATTGGACGACACGAGATGCACCTTTGCTGGACAAAGCGTCCAAATGCATTAGCTGTGGGCTTTTTGCAACAATCAGCTGAACATCCTCGGAGAACATGATTACATTTAGCCTTCGCACTTTCCATTTCTCCACCTCAGCTTGGCTCTGTGTCTCTTTTTAATGTTTTAATTATTTATGATTTAATCACAGGGAGCACTAGCAGACAGCACAGCTGCCGCCTGTCACACACACATGCACACACCAAGAGAGAAAATAAATGACTCCATGTCATTGTCCCTGTTTTTCACTGGGAATGGATTCATAGGACCAACTCTGGAAACATTAATTATGAGGCTGAAGAGAAACTTCTCATCAGCTTGTCACCAGGATGTTTTTTAGGCCACATGACCTTTTTTTTTTTTTATTCTTCAGATACATTTTCAATTATGTCTAAATGCTTTTAAACTCTAGTCAGACAAAAATAAAACAGTCTTCACCCACAATATTCAAACTTATTCTTTCAGGGACAGAATTCCCCGACTTGTTTTATGTTTCTAATTATCTGTCCCAATATAAGTAACCAAATCAAAGCTCTCTTGTCTCCTTCATGCTGGAGGCAAAGCAGGAGTGTGGTGATTTCTAAATCATTTAATGCACATTTTATGCACCAGAGTCTTAGGAGAAAGTAGAAAGTAAAAAATGCCTTTCAGGCAGTCATTATTCTGGGATGTAGAGTGCATAAGTTCAATTTTAACTTCTCACTCATAAGTTTAAACGCACAGAACACACACACACGGGTGGTGCACAACCGATGCTCATTTTCACAACGTTTTATTCACAGCATGTTACTAAATTAGGTTCTTCCATATTTATTTTAAAAAGCTGTTAAACTGCAGCACAGCTGAAATGTTAAGGAATCTATTTGTCACCCTTAGTTGGTATTCTGTACCAGTAGGAGGAACAGAGGAGGTTGGGAATGAAATGTGAAAAGAGGTTACGTTGTTCCCCTGAGGGATGGATTGACTGTTTAATTCAAGTAATCAAAATGAAAGTCAAAGACAGATAGAAGGATGAAGGTCAGGGTTATGCACAGCGGGCCAAAGAAAAAGAAACATGGAAGGACAAATGATGAGGTCACAGCGTGTTGAGACTGTCGGCTGCCTAATTGCCCCAAGTCTGCTCTTCATTGTTTTCCATGACATAGGAGGAAATTTAAATTTTGCTGTCCCATTCCAGAGAAGGCAAAAAAAACAAAATCTTACAAATATGTGTTATTTTAGAAATCGTGGTGCACATCTTTACTCCTAATACAGAACATCTCTGCTATATTTCCTGTGATTGTTTAGTCTGTAATGGTTCATTATAAAAACTTTTTTTTTTGCAAGATTGGTTTGTATTTGAAGGATTTTAAGAGGAGCTTGAGACGCATAAGAAATTAAACCTGAGTTTACTTTTATATGTAACTAGACTGGGTAATCAAAATAAATTGATTCATTATAATCGAATGTACAAACTACCATTAATAAGGAAATTACCTTTTCCAATAAAACATGAAGACGCCTTCACACAAAAAGGGCTGAAAATGACTTCAGTCCTTTTTGACTTTTTCTAAGCATCGTTTCTGTAACCCTAAATCTGGTTATGCGGTCACATTGTGAGAACGTTTTTGTCCTACTGTGAGACGAATACAAGTCACCCTTAAGTGAATCTTTACTTTGCATATTATAGGCTCAGGTTAAATTAAAATGAAGGTTGGATTAAAGCTTAAAGTTGGTGAAGTTAAGGTTACGGCTGTGGTTTGTGTCCAAGATATGAAAGCAAGTCAATAGAATGTCCTCTGAAGAGAAGGAAGCTCGGCTGTGTGTCTGTGTGTGTGTGTGTGTGTGTATGTGTGTGCATGAGTGTGTGTATATTTAGACTTGTCGACATGCCTCCACAGGCAATCTTGTTCTGCGTTTCCATGGAAATGACAGAGCAAAATTGTCAGTTTGCTCTCGAATAAAAGGGGTAAGCGATGCAGAGCCTTGATGTCCTTGTGTGTGTTTGTGTGTTGGAGATGTGGTTTATATTAAACTGAGTTTGTGTGCTAAGCTTTGTGTAGATGAGTGCCTCAGAGTGGGTCCGGGGAGATGATGTGTATTTGTTTTGGTTTATCGAGGCTGAAAAAACAATATTGGAGGCAGTGTGCCCTCTGCCACTAAATGTCTCAGCGTGCTTGACCAGGAAATTAAATCTCTCATGCTTTTCAGACAACGCTGAGCTGTTTAATCCTCCCCACTGTCTTTAGGTTATTGACCCTTTTTTTTTTTTACACCTGTCAATCTCCTCATTCACTCCAACTTTCTATACATGTCCACTTTTCCTCTTTGTCTCCATTCTTCACTATCTCTCCTAATCTCAGTCCATGTCTCTCCAGGATAATTTCTTGCTGTGCAATCATGTTGAGATGCTGCTGTTTGGGAAAGAGGAAATTAAGACAGATTAAGAGGTTTTGCAGAGGTTCATTTAGCTCCTTTTGGGGGTGCTGCACTATTCAGAGGACATCAAATGAGGCTCGGCTAAATGGAGATTTAAGAACTTTGCAAAACACCTGTTAAATTGATTTCTTCGAGTTGATTGTAAAGCATTAAAAGTGTTTCTTTTTCTGTTACTTATCTGAGTTGATGTATGATTTCGGGATTTAAGCTACTCATTGCAAGAAAAAGTATTGTTTTAGGAGGTGATCTGTTTTCATAGAAATTTAAAGATTGTATTGAATAAATTATTTATTTCATTTGACAAATATTTATGTACTTTTCATAGCAACAAAAATCACAGTATCCCCAGCATGAAAGAGACAGTTAAGCACAGAGTGTCTTAATGTGGCATAGTTACATTGAAAAACTAACTTTATTTCTGATTACCACTTGAAACGGTATCTTAGTTACTTTACAGATGTACCATTGATGTCCTTAATGTATTGTGAACATCACTGGCAAGAAGTACATTTAATAAGAATCGAGAACAGATAGAGAAAAAAAAATTAAAGGTCAGAGCTCTGTCAGGAAAAAAGAGATGCTGAGTTTAGCAGAACGATTGAGCTAGAAGTAGGAAGAAAATACAAATAAAACATGTTAATGACAACAAAAACTTGGCTCAGAGAAGAGCGCACAAAATGATCAAGTAAGTAGTATTTTGTGAGGAAAAGAAAAAAAATAAATAAAAAGAGTATGGGTTCACGTCTTAAAAGCAGCACTGGCCCAAGTACTCCTGGGACAGTGCTGCTTTTTTGCAAAAATAATGGCAGCAAAAGCTTCATCAGTGTTTCATTCCAGGAAAGAGAGATGGGTAAATCAAAAGTACCTTGTTTGTGGAAGAACATCAGAGTCTGCATCTGTTTAGTCCAGAAAAGAGAGAGGCCAAGAGGGAAAAAGTTTGCATAAAGAATAATCCATCTGAATCCAGAGCAACAGAAAAGCACATTACTAAAAATAAGAATGGAAATGGAAATTCATCAAATACTTGCTACCATCCTTATGTACATAAGGATGCTACTTTTAAAGAAGTAGTTTTAAAGAAGTAACTACTTTTAAAGATTTCTTAATTCTCATGCACTTATGCACAAAGACCAAAAAAACTTTTGTGCTTAGATGTTAAGATGTTGGCAGCAGCTGCATTGGTCTATGATGTGGATGGATGCATGAAGCTTGGCGTTTAAATGGACCCTCCAAATTAGCAAGGTGTCTTTGACATGTTCTGTGGGGTTTGTGGAAGATCATGTATGAAGCAGCAACTCTGGTGGAGTTGACTGTCTGAAGCAGCTCACAGGTGTCACATCATTTGTACGTTCGGTTATTGGAAAAAATTATAAGGAGTTCCTTCTCCAGTTTGCTACACATACTGTAGAGGACACTGCAAGCATGTGCAAGGAAAACAAAGTATGTTTCTAAGATATATCACTCAGAAGAATATGCAAAAATGTTCTTATCTGGACTAGACTATTTTATGATGTGTTTGACCTGAACTGGATTTCATTACAATACATTTAAATGTTGGAATAACTAGTACTCTTAAATGAGGACAGTGATTCATGTGCAGATAAATCACTCCAAACTGGAAGATTTGAGGATGTTTTAACGTGAAATGTTATTTGTTGGTTCATTTCTGGAATTGTCTGACTTTTCCAAAACAGATCATTTCACATTGTCAGACAACAACATGTTTTGTGGATAAGCTCAAAAAAGCTCATCAAACAGCAACACATGAGCTTTTTAGGGAATTGGAACGTAATTATTTTGTCAGATTGTTAATAGTCCTCTAACCTCAGAGTACATTATTCTTTTTTTTTTTTTAGCACAGATACATGCTGACACTGATCAAAGAGAAACTGCTGCTCGCTGTAAATAGTGGGGACAAGATCAGCACATCCTCTTTAAACAAAAGGGTACGTAGGCGTGAAAATGCAGCAGCGGCTGACACAAACTCCACCCCACACCAACAAGAAAACCGGTGCTTAAAGCAAATCTGACAGATCACACGACTTTGGGTTCTATTGCGTGTTTTAATACTGCTTATTTTTATTTTGCTCTGCAGATCAAATTGTTGTAAAACTTGCTTTCAATCCAAAACGTTGACTAAAGGAATGGAAGAAACATTGTTAAAACAATGTTGAACCAATCCTTTAGAAGCTGAGACTCATCAATACACGATGTCTTTTTAAAATGTGAGGCCTCAAGAATGTATTAGTCTGCATGCATGAGCTTAAAGCATGCATCGGAGAGTTTTCCAGCAAAGACAAATATGCGTCATTGTCACGAGAAAGATGGGAAGTGAAGAGGAAACACTTTTCAGTGCAAGATGATTTGAATTAGTAGCTCAAGCTGACACATTGATTACAGGAACTATGTGTGAGACTGTGTGCAAACTGAGATGAGAGCTATTATTCTCCTCCATCTCATCCTCTCAGCTTTCCTTTTATTTTCTTTGTCCGTATGCTTTTTTCTTTTTTTCTTCGGTGTGCAACAGTGAGTGGGTGCATGAGTTTGAGAGCTGGACAAAGGAGGCGCAGAGCATGGAAAAAAAGAGCAAAAGAAAGCGCAGTACTGGGGCTGTTTACGGTATGTGAAAGATGTTCATGGACGTTACACCAGATCCTGAAAAGTTCAGCCGGAGTGTCTTCACACACACACACACACACACACACACACACACACACACGCATGCACACAAGCGAGACCCAGACACAGATTAGATTTCTTTGATTATCCGACAGAGAAATGAAGGAGGAATGTGACGTATCCAGAAATGTATTCTCGTTACAGCTGGCATGGAAGATGCTCCGCTTAATCCAATGAAAACAAATTCTCACATTTGATCTAATTTCTAATGCAGAATCCAGAGGAAACCTGTGGAATGTCTGTGTGCTTCTGCAAAGCAAAGTGGGTTCTCACTGCTTTCACAACAGTCTTGTGCGTCGCATTTAAGAATTTACCTGAGGTCAAAGCTCTTTCCTCGTTCTCTCCGTTTTCCATTGGAACATGAACAAGATTCAAACTAGAGTCAACGCAAAAGAAAAGGGGAAGTTGCACAAGTTGAAAACAAACTAAGCAGGTTGGTGCCAATAATGGTAGTTTGGGGGCTTTTGCATCTGCTCACCGGTGGTACAGGGTGTAAATCACAGTTAAAAGAGCAGTAATTGTGCACATAACTGTACCACAATCCACCTTTATGCTGACACAATATGATTTAGAGTTATTTCTGCACGACGAGTCTTTATGTTTTGCTCCAGCCTGACTGCCTTCATAACCTTTAGGAGAAACAGGCAATATTTCAGATAACAGATGTTGTCTCTGCATCTCTAATCTACCATTTTATTGTGGAGCATGAATTCCTGATTTTTTTTTTTCCTCTACTGCTGTTTACACACTAGTGTTCATCCACATGCTACTAAAGGCTGCTTAATGCAACCGACCAATAATCAGGCAAATCCGAATGGAAACCAAAAAGCTTTTGGTAACAGTTGCTGGTGTTTATTTTATATGCTCAACTATTATTGATGGAAAAGCAAAAATTGTGAAAAACAACTAGTGGCATTTATTCTCCATGAGAAATATTGAGAGAAGCAGATTGATATCATTTAACAATTTCTCTGAACTTTCTTGGTTCTGCTTCCCTGAAGACTTTTTTAATTTTCTCTGATAAACATTGGCAGAAATGAGCTGCATCTGTAGGTTCCACAGAAATTAATCTACATTTCATGGTTTCTTAGTATTCTAGATCTGAAAAAAATCAATTAAATTCTGTGACAATGATGCATTACTGTTGTTGCTGTGACTGTATATTTGTAAATTCAATTTATTGGCTAGATAACTGGACATCGTAAGATCGCCAGTTTGCTGCAGATGAGCTAATGATGGAGAATCAACCTAGCATTGATTTTTGTTTTTAATTCCTCTACTTATTCTTCACTAAATTAATGTGACAGTTTTATTTGTCAGTTTGAAGGAAAATTAATACATTTCAACTTTTTAGGAAACAAGTAAATTGATATCCTGGGTAAAGAATGATTTTCTATGACAGAATGCATTTTTGAAAAGTAATCACTTGACTCGGATTATTTATTCTCATCTCATCTCGTTCTTTTTTAACAAATTGTTGTGAGCTTCTGGAAAGTCTTGATTCTTCACCGACTCCCGTCTGCTAGCACACACTGCAAGAATATTATCTAAATGGAATGACAGCATCAAGCTAAAAAAAGATACATTTTGTTCCCTCAGAAAGTGATAATACTAGTAAAAAGTGAGGAGGAGGAACTGGGAGGCACATGTGATGGAAAGAAGCACCTGTTACAGCTAGCCACCTCTCAGTACCGTTAAAAACAGCCATGGGAAGTAAAATCACCGTCACCTTGGGAACAGCACAGAGTGGAGAGAAATAGGAGAAATATATGAAATGGATAGAGGAATGATGGATGTCATTATGACATTTTCTTTTTGCATAATAGGCTATAAGGATTGTGCGTCTGTATGTGTGCGTGCATGTGCGAGTCAGTCAAACTAAAAGAAATCAAGGCCTTAAGGGAGGAATTAATCAGCACAGTCTTCCTTTTAGCCCAGTGTTCAGATGGATACAGCTATTATGCAGATGATTGTTCCTGCATTTGTGCGGCGGATCCTAATTTTGGTTTCTGTGTCGCTGCCTCCTTTACATGAAGATCTAAAACGCCGAGGTTGGGGTGACGTAGGTGTCGCAGATTATATGACTGTAAGTGGAGTGAACTACACTGATCTATGAGTCACAGCAGCCTTCAGATCAGGGGAAGGAGTCCTGTTTTCCACGCAGAAACAGTTTTTTTTTTTACTAGATTTCCACTCCTTAGAATCAGCTCATTTTTTTTGTTTTTGCTAATTCCTTTAGAGGCAGAAATTTTATAAATGTCCTTTGATTCCAATGATTCCAAGCAGCCTGGAGGAACAGATTTCGGAAGACCCCCTGCTGATCCGAAACAAAAGATAGCTTCATGTTTCTGGAGTTTGATGCCACAAACAAAACTGTGACTCATCTATCTCACAGTTCTTCTAAAGTAGCAGCAAAAGTATAGCATAACTTTTTTTTTTTTCCTTAAGTAATGCTGAGCAGAACAGCCACAACAAAACATGCAATTAGCTATGAAATATCTTGTTTTTAATTCTCTTGAGGGAAACTTTGACAGATTGTGCATATTTTTTCTCACAGAGGTGTCACATATGCAGAGAAGAAAATCTTAGCAATTTACCATATTAACATTTTCATATTGTGTCACATTAGAGCCATATCCCAACATTTTATTGGAATTTTCATTTAATAGGCCGCCACAGAGTAGTGCATTACTGTGAAGCAAAACTTGCGAGTTTAGTTTTCTTTTTTTTTTTTAAATAACCTAACACATGTGAGATCAGCCATTCTTTGTCAACATATTTTGCATATACATTTTATGAGGGTCTTTATGCTTTGCACATCTACAGATTAAAATTCTGCTGGTTCTTTTTTACAGCATGGTTCAAGATCAGATTTGATAGAGAACATCTGTGACCATTAGCTTCCAAATCTTACAACAGATTCTTGGTTGAATTTGTCTTTATTTAATTTGAATTTATCAAGCGGTTAATTGATTAGTTGCTTATTGCACAGTTTGATCTCATCTATCCAGAGGACCTTATTTTACATTTTTGCTGTGTCCTCCAGATGTATTGTGGCAAAATAATAAAATAATATTGAATATAACTTTTTATGAAAGTGATACTTTTTTACATTGGTTTACACAAAAGATTAATAAATAAAATCAATGAATTTTATGTGGTAGCGTCACGAAATCCAACTGAAACTTATTTTTGTAAGGTACTTTGCGTGTGCTCCTCAATCTACAAAGCAAATAAAATATCTGTTTGAATATGTGCGTGTTTTCTTTTCTCTTCCCCCGGTGAATGTTCTTATATCATTTTCACAAATGAGAAGATCCAAAATCATCTCTCGTTTTCCATCATAGCTCTCAGGTTAGGTCAGCTCCTTCCAACAAAGCTCCAAGATAATCATCATAATTTATACTGGGGAGCTCAGAGATGAAGCATGAAAGAAATTTTATCTGAAAGGTCTCTGAAATATTGTGTCTGCTAAAGATCGGGTTGTATTGTTTTTATTTTCATCACTTTGACGAGGCTCAAAAATCTGCACGCATCTCCTGCAACAAGGAGAAAAAACCTCCCTGGTTTTTCCATTCATTCATTAAATTTCAAAGGATACCAGTGTGCGCCTCTGACAAAAATGCTAGACAAAATAATGGAGACATTCCACTTTAGAGAAAAGCTGTATTTAATCACATTTTGGTTTTAGTTTTGCAGGTTCCCATTTGAGGGCTCTGAAAAGGTATAAAACGAAAACTACTTGTTGACTTGTGCAGCAAATGTCAACATAATTACGTTGCGTAATACCAGAGAGCATGGTTTAAATGCTAATTAATGTGTTTGGCATTTTACTAATGCGAAGTAGAGGGTGGCGCAAGCTTGCATGTTCCTAAACACTCATTAAGACTTAAACAGTGCTGCCAATAACACACTGGATGAAAGATGTAACATGTGAGGCCACTGAGTGACCGACTAGTGACAGCTTGATCAGATGGTTTTACTTCTCTTCCTCTGACTGATCTGACAGGAAACAGACGCACAGCCTCTGTATCCTGGCAACAGCCCTCATTCTGTGGCACCCAGAGATGGACAGGATGTGAGGCTTTCAGTGTGCGTGTGGGTGTGTGCGTGTGCGTGTTTGAATAATGGATGGCGAACATACCCGTGTCCTAAATTCTGTCACAAACAGCAGTTGGTCCATCTTGACACACTCATGCTGTGAAGTCAAACACAAAACAGCGTCAGTTTAAACTTTCACCATGTTTCTCATCTTTGAGTCTGTAAGAAATGAAAAGTCAACCGAGATATATTTTTAATGTGGAGTGCTTCGCTTTTTACTTTTTGGCATCAATCAGCGGTTATCTGATTGATCCGATGACCAAAATCCACGCGGCTGCTGCTGCATAATTGTGTTTGCTCACAGTTATCCAAACTCACTCAACTGCGTGCCTAAACACATGAAGCTTGTATTTCTGTCCACAAACAGAGGTGGGGGAAGCAAATCACTGAGCTACTCTGATGTTTAGCTCATGTGCATAAAATAAGATTTGGACTCCCATTGTTTTTGAACAGCTGATTGAACAATTTTAATATTTTATGTACAAATAATGATTATTGTTTTAAAGTCCTTGATTTAGTCACATAGACTGTAAGTTATTACTACAGCCAAAACAAAAAGCAATGTGTACTTTAAGAAGAGCCATAATCTTTTCTTCTTTTTTTTTTTCCTTAGTGTTTGGAGTTCAGTCAAACTAACCTTTTCTTGGATGAATTGCTAACGCATCTTTTTAGTTCTGCTCACAATTTTTTCACTGGACTCCAAAACCTTGACATTGTTCTCTTTATCCCTGATGTATTTAGTGAACAGTGCTGACTTATGCTGCAATGTTTTTGTCTGAGAAATAGGGGCTCAGATCTGGGCGTCACATCGCAAATGAGTAGAGATTTTAGTTGAATGTCAGAAAACCAGAACTATTTTCAATTTACAATTAGCAATACAAACCAATAGCAACCTTTTCCTTTAAATTTTATTATTTTTTAAAACGGTAAAATAGCATATTATCTCCACTATACAGATCTGTGGTGTTTTCTGAGAGTGAAATGTTTGATATGTCTGTAAGAAAAATTGGATTTCTGAGCCTTCACAGCACTTCACATATTTCATTCTTTATCTAAGATCAATCATAACCCCTTTTTGTTAAACATATTTTACTGCAATATTTTATCCTTTGCCAGAAATACATAATTTTCAAGGTGCAATAGGTTATCACACTATAACTTTACTGAACTCAAACTCGTTTAAAGAGAAGCTGCTGTCGCCGCAAAAAGCATTCAGTGTGTAGTTTTACTCTGTGTAGTTTCATTCCTTGATCCCTTTAACTGGTCCAGCATGAGTATTTAGACTAACACACATCTATGCACAAAGTATTATTCTGATCCCCGCCACAGGGAATTATGAAAACATAAAAACTGAATGAAGTTGACTTTTAAGGATTTCCTACTCAGAAGTAAAAGTGAGGAACTGCTCGATAAGGAAGAAAAAAACTGAAAAGTTTCCAGGGCAAATGTAAATATAATCCTGCTGCATCAGGAGGAGACACATGTGAGCAGATGCACATGGTACTGCCAGGTGTGACAGCGTGCTTTGTGTGAATTTATGAAGAAATTTGGGAGAAAGTCAGACTGTGGGTGTGTTGGGCTTGGCTTGCTCTATGGAAGCACATACTATAGCCGAGAATGTACTTGTACATCGTATAATGGTCCGTTTGCAAGCATTAGTGCATGTATCAGAGTGAAAGAGACGTTGGCCTTATGGAGCGCACCTTTGTGTGTTACTGTGTCTGTGTTCACGTGCGTGAGAGAATTAATCCTCCCCGTCAAAATGATTTTCCAGCTCTCGCTCATCTCCTTCGTCTTTCCAAACAGAGGAAGAGGAGATTAGTCACACCTCCTCCTCACTTGCTTGGTCTATTCCTTTATCTTCTGTTCCACAAGTGTGTATCAGTGCGAGAGTGTGTATATGCGTGCGTGCGTACGTATGTGTGAGATTTGTGAGATGTGTTTGTGTGTGGGCTCAGCGGTTTTACGTAAAGCTCTAAAGAAAAAGCAAGAGTCAAGCAGAGAGTCCTTGGCAGCAGAATGCAATTGCCGCTCAATGGAGCATTTTCTGCAGAGCTGACCCTGCCATATTGAGTTTTCTGTAGAGAACTGCACACACACACATACACACACACACACACGCACATTACAAGCTTCAGATGAGGAATCTGCAGTACAACATTCAAAACCTTTAAGACAGAAACATGTAGACAAACACGCACATATTACACACAGTTACAGAAAAGTGCTGCATGAATATGAGAGTTTAGTCCTTTAAAAGACAAGCATATGCTGCAGATCTCCTTAAAATACACACACATCCACACAAGGCTGTGGTTATAGAGCATCGCAGGCCCACGTTTGGCTTGATAATGATAATTACCACCTAATCACATACTCATGCAGAGCGCAATTATCATACAGCTGTTTACACACACTGTTTATGTGTCTCACTGTGTTTATAAGGAGCGTGCACATGTGCATTGAGGTCAAAGGGAAATGGGTGTTCTCTCCGAGGGGGAAGTGTGTGTGATGGCATCATGACCTCCTCATCAGCTGCTCTTTTAACCCTTTGACCTTTAGTCTACACAAGGATGATTTGTGTGCTTAGGTAATCTCTTTTTTTTTTTTGGTGTGTGAAGCAAATAGAGATACTAACATAATCTTATGTTGCAATTCTTCATAAACTTGCTCCTGATTCATTCTTTATTCTCTCTCTCTGTCTCCCATTTATGTTGTCCTCCGTTTTCCCCGGTGGATTGACGTTTCCCTCTTTAAGGTAAGAATCAAGTGCACCCATTGTATCCAGTGTATGTATATAAATAGATGCAGACATTGACAGAGTGATGCAGTGTTATGAAGCGGTGAAAGATTGCCAATAGAAAGAGCAAAGGTGGGAGATGGATCGATTTTTCAGGCTGGTGAACGGCGCTGATTGAGAGACAACACAAGGGAAACCAGATCGACAGATGGGCAGATCACTAGATCTCGGATTAATAGATTTCTCAGACCGAGTTGTGCAAATGAACAGGGAGATAGATGGAACAATTACAAGAGTTTAGGCAGATAAACAATCATATCTGCAAATCTTTTAGCAGCTTCTTCTGTTCCCATGGCAGCACTAACATGCACCGGCTGCTTTGCAGAAGAGTTGCTTTCGCACAAGCATGTTCTTTTTTCAACTTCTCGTCTGCAGTCTCCATCCAGAGCACTTATTGTATCTAATATAAATCAGAACCACCTCCAGGTAGAATCCTATTGGGGAAAATTATGTAAAATTAAGTCATTATAGTCTGTGTTGGATTTTTACACCTGGCTGTGAGAGTGATTATGTACTTTCCTGTAGCATCCATTTCTGCAACACAGCATGACTTTATAGTGCTGTGGGCGTTAAATGTGTTCAGAGGGAGCAGTGTAAAAACAAGAGCATTTTCAATTTTGATTACTTATAGATTTTAGCTACTCATTTGATACGTGAGTGACATTGATCACTTTGGCCAAACTACCATAAAAGTTCTTTATGAACTTTTCTTTCCTTTAGCTGTTTAAACGTGATGAAGAATGTGACACTGTCCTGAGCCCCTCATGGCAACTGGTTTCATAAAAGAAAAAACGGCATATCAAATGCTCTGCTTCCAGTTTTTCTCTTAGGGATCTTTAAGAATCTCGTATAAACCAAGCAAACTAATGCCCCATTTACACGCAACCAGTTTTCAGTGAAGCCATAATATTTTGTTGCGATCCAGATGCTCGTGTAGAAGTCACCGCTGATTGTAGTCTGATACTGAATGTTCACAGCACCTTATTGTGTCTTGACCTGGCAACTAGAGCAGATTCAAGGTCTCAGTTCAGTTCAGCTCAGTTCAGTTCTGTAGTTCTGTCTAAAGGAGGAACGTTTCCTTAATTAACATCTGAAAATACAATGGTTTTCAGACACCAGTCTCAGGTAAAAAAAAAAAAAGAACAATCTGAACAATATGCTGAAGGGAACCGAGGTACTAAGTGCTCTTTCTGTAAAGAGACAGTCTTTCATTTAATATTTAACTTTATAAATATTAAATCAAATATTTATCCATTTATAATATTCTCTGTCTCTGTCTTCTTCTGGAGAAATTAAATCGTCCTTAACATGCCTTATTTTCCAATGCAGATTTTTCTGTCAGTTCCTTTCTCTTCCTCATCTGTCTTTTCGTTTCCCTGACACGTTTTCCTTCCCGTCTTAGCCCGTTCTAATTTTGTCTCTCCTATCACTTCTGCCTTGTAGTTTTGTTGTCCGTCAATCATTTTCACCTTCTCTGTAGTTTCATGTCGCCTAATTTCAGCTGCTCCTTCTCCAACCTCTTACCATCTTGTGCTCAATTATCCTCCCAGCCCTCGCTGCCGTTCGATCATTCCTTTGCTTCTTTCTGCTCTCGTTGCCGTTTCTTCAGTATTGAGTTCCATCATTCTTATTGGTTAATTGATTACAGCCGAGATAAAGAGCAACTCCAGTGTCACACCATCATATTCTTCCCTACAAGACCAACGTTTATCTTTACTTTCTTTTCCTTTTGCTAAATTCTGAAGAAAAGTTTCTTTACTTCATATCTGTCTTCAAGAAAATATATACGGACATCTTTGTGTGTGTAAGAATATTGGCTAGCACTTATCCTCATGTGGACCTATACAGAGACACATATATAATCCACATCTTTGACCCTTCTTCTTTATAGTTGCTCCTCAAACACATTGTCTTTAGGCAGTAGATTATATATATACGCTGTTCAAACACTGAGGATAACACACGCAGAGATACACAAACACATGGCTGATGGTGAGTTACGCAGCGATGATAGCAGGGTTAAAAACGGTTGACCTTCTGTGTGCATGAGTGTGTTTGTAAAAGAGAACTAATGGCCTGAAGAGACTTTCTCTACACGCAAGAACTCACAACCACCGACATGCAGACGTGCACTGGGAGCGAGAGAGAAAAAAAAGACATTAACCGTTTTTGAAATGTTCGCTTTTTACTCAGTTTCACACAATAACATTCTCACTGAAGCACTGAGCATTAGACAGTAGTGACAGATTGATTTTGCATTTCAAACAGTGTTTGCAGTTAAGTTTCGAGTAAATGAAAGTCATCTCTGCAGCCTTGAACAAACTTGAACAGCGAACATGCCAGGAAGGAGTTCATTAATCAGAAAAGCAACCAAGACACACATAATGTTGCTGTGCAAGTTGCAGAGATCCATAACGCAGGTGGAAGAATCTGCTGAAAGGATAACTACTTTTCTGCACGTTTCACATTTGGGTTTTATGGCAAGAGCAAAAACTATAATAAGTCTATCATTTTTCTAGGGTCTGAAAAATGATTGCACTTCATAGTAGATTAAAAACTATTAACAAAATTTGACTTTTTCAATTAAATAAGTGTCCTGCTGTTGAGTTTTCAAGTGAAAAAATTAATCAAACTGAGAATCTAATAACACCAGGAACATGGTCTCTTTCAAAGACAAAAAAATAAAAAATACTTTTAGACAAAAAGTGTTTTGCTGTATTGTAAGCTGGGTCTGCTCCTATGATACTTATAGGCAAAACTTTCACATAATGGTCCTGCAACTAATACATACACAAACATGTACACCGATAGATCTGTGCAGAGGAGAGATGTAGCTATTTTGAAATTCAATGCGCACTCCTGCTAGTGCCCGATAAGGCAGCCCTGGGCAAGATTCAAACTAAATAAATAACAGTTTTTACTATATCACTGGCTTTGCATATGGACAGTGTTGTGTGTGTTTGCATATCTGTCGCTGTGTGTGGATGAGAGCTAGCTGCCATCCATCAGTAAGCCTCCTATCAATCACTTCCACTACAATCAGCTGAGTGGGCCTTACACTGCTGTGTAGACTTATGCATTTAATTCATTTTCATTTCATAAATTACACTTTTTGTGTTCAGTCAGCAGAGCAAACTTAGCCAAGCATCTCTCACTTTCTGTACAAATTAAAGTAAATGTGTGACAGACTCAGCTTTTTCACCCAATCGAGCGGAAATTTGCAATCTTTTTATGAGATTTGAATGCAGATGGCCTTGCTGAATCCCCGTTGAACCGTATCTAATTTGATTTAGAGTGTAATAGAAATTGTTTATCTATAGGTTATAGATAATTAAATGCAATGTAGTATATGATAGCTTCTGTTTAAACAAAAAGCAATTTTTTCATTTCTAATTTTATTAAGTGAAGAAATCTAAAAAAAAAAACAACAACCTGGCCCTAAATTAATTGTCCTCCCACTCAGTGTTTCCTCACTATAAATATCGACATTTTCGGGTTCAGTTTTAACTCTGAAAGGGTTCAGAAGGGCATCAGAGCATGACTTTAGGCTGACATGCCCTTGTGTTACATATTAACACAATGATCCAAAGCATAGAAGCAAGATGAACACTGACTAGCTGAAAAAAAATTAAAAAAAAAACAATTAAAGGGGTTTGGCATAGTCAAAGTCTCGACTTATATCTCACTCAGAAGCTTTGGTGTGACCTTACTTCAGCTGCTCACCCTGGAAAACCCATCCAGGTAAATGATTTAAAACAATCCTGCAAAGAACAGTGGGACCAAATCAATTTGAAGAGATTGAAAAGAGTAATTGCCACAAGGTTGCCTTGGATTGTGTTTCCTATTTTTTATTTTTCAGTGAATAAATGAAATCATTTAAAATTACTTTTTGTATTTTATCAGACTATTTTTGTCTGGAGTTTAAAAAATGGTGACAACAAAATAAAATGTGTTAAGTCAGTGTTTCACAGCACGATGATGCTTCTGGACATGGGAGCTGAAATCGTTTATGTCCAGGCTTCCTGTTGGGTCTGCTCAATTTGTGTGGCTGGAGCTCGAGTCCTTAAGACAGACTTATGGCCCAGAGCAGCAGCTGCACACTTACAGACCGGACTGATTCTGTGTGTTATGTCTGCGTGTGTTTTTGCGTGGGTGTGGGTGTGTGTTCGTGCTTTGGAAATCTCCAGGGTTGGGATTGATTGAGTGTCTGGTGCCCCACTGTCAGCACACAGTTAGCCTCATTAGTAAAAGGTCTTTCTTTCCTCTCCTCTTCGTCCTCACATGTTTTCATTGCGTCTTCTCTCGCCACAACCTCGCATGACCCTATTTTTCTCTCCACTCGTCTCCGTCCTCCATTGCTGTCCCTTTTATTTCCTCTCTTGCCTTCATCCTCATCATCATTTCCTAAACAGCTGAAAAAGATGGGCTGCATTAGCTGTTTAATATAGACTACTGGTGATAATTGCAGTAATTGCCCAGACAGAATAGAGACTGTTCACACTGAACTTGCTTCCTTTGATATGGATCAGAGTTTAAACTGATTATATATAAAGAAATTTCTTTAATTCAATCCTTGAGTCATATGTTCATTCATTCAAGTGTGCTGGTCTTAAGATATGAATCCCTTGAATTGCACTCAGGTTCCTTAATTGGAGAGAACAGCGGTAGCACAAATGATTGCCCTGAAGCTCTGATTTAATTACTTCTAATTTTTCAATGTAACAAATGTTTCTTGGTTTGCTTTGTACTGTATGTCCAGCAGAGTAGTGGCATCACATAATTGAAGTTCAACTGCGCTTAAAATGATTTGTGCATACAAACATTTAATCAGACTGATGTACAATGTTCGGTGTCTTTGTAAGCAGTAAAGTTATACTCTCAAGTTCACAAAAACCAGGGATGCCCTATATGAGAAAACATTACAGTGCCATGCAAAAGTATTAATATCTCCCTACCTTCTACTTACATTTACTTTTGTTACACTATGTTCAAAAACCTCAGTGCATTTTAATGGGATTAAAGGAAAATGAAAAAAAATGTTTGTATAAGAATAGGAACAATTGTCAGGGACCTTGCATTTATATTCAGCCTATGAATACTTTTGCCATTTGCTGCATGTATTTTTTAGTATTCTGAGGATGCCACTGTTGTAATTAACCTATAAACAGTGAAAGTCCATCAATTGGCCAGGTATATTAGTGGCACACAGAGCGTGAATTCATGGCACAAGAAAGCAAACCCAATGTTGCATCCAATCAGTCCTTTGCCATTTACATATTGCACATGCAGCTATTGCAACTCTGATTGTGATTCAATATTTTGTGCAGGTTTATTTCAGACTGAAAGAGTCCACCTTATTATGACACCCTTTGTTTGAGATATTATGAAGTGTGAAAGACAAAAATGCTATTTTGTGCAATTATCTTGTGTAGCTCGTCTTTTTGCTTCAGGACGTTTTACAACCCTGACTCACTGGTTAATGGGAAATTTTCTAAGGATGTCTAAAAATGAACAATGAACACACTGGGGCTTTTTTTTTCTTCCTGTGGCAACTCATCTTCCATATGAGTGCTTCATGAAAATGGAAACCCAGCTATTACAGTCCTACATGTCATAAAAGACACACACATGCACACAGTCGTGTTTTTGGCTCTTGTGGGGACTTTACATTGACTTCTATTCATTTATCTACAGCTTAAGCCTTACCTCTCTCCTAATCCTAACCTACAGCATTTCCCAGGATTTGTCCCCACAAGTCCACAATGCAGACAGAAATAGGTAAACAGGTCCCCACAAGGATATAAAAACCTGGTTCACACACATGCATTTTTGCATTTTTGAATATGAGATGTTTTAAAGAGAAAAATTAAAGGAAGAAGTTTGTTCTTACCCAACCCCAAGAGATCAAAAAGAACAAAATTCACTAATTTTCCTGCTAAATTTTGGTTTTGACAGATTTAAGGCCAACATGTATAAAGCTGTAATTGTCTGGCAGCTGCAATACTTGACTCTCATGCACCTCACTCTATTATGGTTGAAACTTTATCGGTCTCACTGGGAGCCAATTTAAAGCAGACAATCACAGAACCATGAAGGACCTGTGTCAGTGTTTGTGAGCAGGCCAGGCAGCAGCATCCTGTTACAGCTGACTGACTGTTGCAGGAGAACAAGACAATGCTACTGACCTGACATGATTAGATAAAAGCATGAACGGACTAAAGAAACAGCCTGGACAAGTTGCCCATCCTCCTCCACGTGAAAACACAAACAAACTGCAGTCAAGCTGAAGCTTGTTTTTGTCTGTAACTGTGTCAGAAAATCAAAATATACACCGAAAATTTAGAGGGAAAGTGCTGATCCAATCGGTAATTGATTGCCTAAATTAAAAGTAAAAGCCACAGAGATGAGTCTGAGCTTTGTACGCGGGAAACATTGTTGGGAAAACATGATGCTGTCAGGGGAAGAAAACATAACCTCTCAAGAGTTCAGTAAGTCGATTTATTTTCCTTCAAATATTTCATCTTCTCATATGTCACCGGCATTGTTCGAGTATCCAAAGAGCATGGAGGCAACAAATTACTCTACTTCAATTAGTATACCCAGCTCCGCCAGCTTGTAATTGCTGTTTCTGGGCTTGTTCCATATTATGCTCATGCTATCGGGGTTATAATTATTTTCCATAACATACTCTTCGCCAACGGAAGCAGCCTTTGGTGAATTTCATCCAAGTCTAAGTTTCATACATTTCTCCCAGTGCCATAAGTGCTGCTTAATTAGCAGAGAGCGTTTGTTTATGCAGCACTGTGTAAAAGTCTTAAGTCATCCCTCGTTGTTATTTCTGTGTGCAATGAGACAGGCTTTTTTGGCTTTCAAAGTTTTCTTGATTAATTGTTCTTCAGGCTTTCTGAAGTTTTTTTTACATTACTTTCCACTCATTTTCAAAGAAATGTCTTGGGTTACTTCTTCTCAGATCATGTAAACTCAATGAATTAACCAGAGGTTCAAAGACACAACAGAAAAACTTGTCAAATGACTGAAATCTGTCTTTCAAGAAGATGCTACGTTTGCTTCAGTTCTGTAACAGTGAGAACTTCACTACATTTTTACCCGTGGTTTTCGAAATGGGCAGTTGTTCAGGATGGAGTTAGAAATGGGGAAGCAAGAGCATTAAATGAAATATAGAACAGATTTATCCATCAGATGCCAGTTGAACAAGTTTTCTGTTGCTTTATGTACGTGCTGTTAATGCGGTCTTGGCTCCCTGTGGCCTCATGCTCGCTGTGTGCTCAGTGTGTTGTTGCTGTCAATCACACAGTGCCCCTGTGGGGCGTGGGGTAAGTTACTCTTCTATTCCTTTACGTAGTAAAGCTTGGCATTCTCTTTAGCTTTGCTCAACAGGGGAAGAAGTAAGTAAGAAAGTTTAATCTTTGCGAATTGTAACTTTTTGTTGTGGTAGAAAAGTTATGAAGGATGGGAGAAGATTGAGGAGATTTGCCCTGGGCACAGACCATCCAAAAATTTATTTTTTTGTTGTTGTTGATGTAAAGTAAATAGCTAAAATAATTTTTAAAAATCATAAAATGTCTTCAAAACTGTTCATCTGCTATTTCCTGGCATGTTTTTTTTTTGTGTGTAAGTCAGTGATTCTGTTTTAAATGATGTGTTTGGGCTTGAGGCTTTTTAAACATGTTATACAGCAATGCCATTAAACGGGGAGGGGCTCTTATATCAAATCTTGACAGTGAGTAATTCTTTTTTAAACAAAACTTGGGGCCATTTTCTGACAGAGGACTTAACGTAGCTAATTTCTTATAGGCTCTGTCAGTGTGTGTCCCCAGGAATCCTTCCTGTCTTTGATGTCATTTTGGCAAAAGATATTTTACACAAAGAATATTTTCGACATGAATGAGATAGAAAACAATCGAATGTGAAGGAATAACACTGCAGAAATGAGATGATTCATTTCCCTCCTGTCATTGCCGATACTGTCAATGAGGATAGATTCAGTATCACATTATTAAGTCACTCTGCTCGGAGCTGAATAGATGTACATTGTCTAAATTAAATTGCTGTTCAAAGGTTTAAAGCATAAATCCAACTTTGGGAAGATACAATATCTGAAATAGAACATAAAGTTTACAAGCTGATTATAATAGCAAAGATGTGTGACTTCACATTCATATCAACCAATTTTGAAGATTTCTTTTAGCATTTCTTGGTCTGATTTCAAGGCAAACTTGCTTGGGCAGCCAGACCAAGACATGCTGACAGTTTGTTAGAATGTCCTTCTTCAAAATGGTTGATTTTAAAATCATTTAACATCTTTAAACTGCAAGTGAAAAAAGGCCACAAGTTCAAAATGAGCAGTATCTCTTCAGAAGAGGCCAAACAAAGGTCATGGCTCGACTTCACAAACACTTCTTAACAAAACCCAACAGAGTTTCACATTCATAAGTTATGGTTTTCTTCTTACTACTTGCAAATTGATTTTATTTGTATTTATTCGAGGAACAAGTTATAAAGGCGTTCCTTACAGCGACATCAGCAGAGAGCCTTGCGCAGGAGTTTAAAGGTGGGCCTTTTTTTCAAGGGGAAGAGCCTTATGAGAGGAAAGGAGGTCATGGGAACAGAGAGAAGTGTGTGAAAGGACATCCAGTGACCCAGGAGTAGAAAAGATGGAGAGGGAGGGAGGAAAAAGGGTAGGTGAGAAATGTCAAGGAGACTTCGAGGTAGCTCAGGGAGACAGAGGTATTGTGCTGTTCTGTGAAACCGTGTGTTTGTGCACGCTTTCAGACACACACACACACACACACACACACACACACACACACACACACATGCACACACACACACACACACGCATGCAGATAAATAGGGAAGCTCCCAGAGTGGAGCCCATCCTGGAATTTCAAACAGGAAATTTATTCTACTGCTAAACAATGGTGCAACACACACACACCCAGTGACATATGTACAGTACACTCACATGCTCACAACCTACTGGAGTTCAAAATAGCTCAACATGCTGAAAGTTTAAGTTAAATTACAGTGTGTGTGTTTGAGTGTGTTTTGAACAGTAAGTGCGCGTTGTGTTCCTGTGTTTGGTTTTCACTAATTAAAGCTGGATTTGTGAGCCTGCACCTGCACCTGTGCCTGTATAAATTGGGCCAACTAATCACACCTTGTTTATAATTCAGTTTAATACATTTTCATTTTTAATTTGCTGCATTCATGCCCCAGGTGTACACTTTGAAGTTCACGTCGCTCATGCAGCTCCTCACTCGCCAATGTGCTGAACAGACGGAGGGAGTCGAGTGAAAGGCTCCATATTTAAAAGCAGTGTCTGGACATGTGAACACAGAGAGATCTCTGTTGTCTCAGAGCATGTGCGTGTGTGTGTGTGTGCGTGTGTGTGGGGGAGAGCTTGTTCCTGACTTTATGTTTCTTGCCTAAAGAGGAAGTATTCAGTTCAGTTCATAGTTTTGTCAGCTCACCTTGAAAGTGGATCTGGAGAGAGAGTATGTTTGCGTCACTGATCTCTTGGCAACCTCTGCTAGGAGATATGCAGTTGAGCTTTTTGGCTTGAAATTATAGGTCTGCTCATGGAAAGAGGACAATAATTGGTAGAGAGTTAAATTCAGTGGAAGTGTAATAATGTTGATCTGTCTCCAGATTTCTCTATGGTACAAAAGAACAGTAATTATGCAGCTGGCAGGTCAGTGTTAACATGCTAATGTGCTATTAAGGGCAGTAGCAGCTTTTTGGTTGTATTAAGTAGCCCCCAGAGTCTGTGTTACATGAAAAAAAGACGACAATATCATATGTTAATGATATGTACCTCTAGTCCTGTGTTGTCACATTTAAGCTTATCACATTTATTCTGCCTCAAACAAGAATAGTTTACTTGTTGCCCACCAACTCCCTTGTGTGGTTCCTAGATGTTTTGAAGTCCTCCGTGCTACAAAGTAAGGTGACATAAAACATATTTAGTCTGTCTCTCAAATGCTCAGCTTTTGGAGTTTTGCAAACAGAGCAGATTCCTGTTTGCAAAACAGCAACGTGTTGCTTGCTAATGCAGAACAACAGAGGATCCAAATTCAGCTTAGAGCTTTTTAAATTAACATTTCTTTACAGTTACCTAGCTGATAAGAGCATCAGAGTTTGGAAATAAAATAATAATAATTAGAAACAATGATTTAAATACAATTGATGGTCATTGTTTTTCTTCTCAAGTAAACTGGACAGGCAACAGTGCAAATTTACTTGCATAAAGTTACATTTCACAGCTGTTCTTTGGTGCATTTTATGTGATGAGCTCACCAGACTTCCAGCTGCACCAGGTGTTTGCTAATTGCTGCTGCCACTAGTCTGCTGGAACTGAGTGGGGAAAGTGCAGGAGAGGGATGCTCTGTGAGGCGGAAGCTCGACTGGAGACAGCAGATCCTAGGAGGAGCTTCATGGAAATAGGCAACACATGGCTGCAATGGGAGATTCAAGGATTCCTCAAACATGTAGGAAAGAATAAAAGCAACGCATCAGGTGTCTTTTTAATCAGGGAATAACATTACGATACATTATAGAGCTAAAGAAAAAAAGTCAAGGTTACATAATGCTGCCTTTTAATGTAATAATGCTGTTATTCGAGACAGGTGCCTCAACATAGTCAAATAACCAAACCTTTTGGTCTGTAACTCGATTGTCCATCAGACAGTCAGTCATCACAAACACCTGGCATTTGTTTCATCCACTGAGTCGTAAAAACATCAAGTGCTTTGGTTAAAATCACAGCTCAATGTCAACATTAAGATGTACATCACTGCGTTAAACATTTTCAACAAAGTTTGTTTTAATCCGAATACCAACAGTAATTTAATGCAATTACTGTTTGCTGCATTTTGAGCAACGATGCAACAGTTTTCTATGCAACTGTTGTACTGTATTTCTGAATTACTGGAAAAAGTTTTGTAGCCCTGTACTGATAGACAGGCCTCAAAGATGAGACCCAGGAAGGGGAAAAAAGTATGAGCGGGAGTCCAGAGAATGGTAGAAGCATGTGGGTGTCTGTTCCCAAACAGAGGAGTCAGATTAAAATAGAACAAGAGCCGTATGACGACAGTGTGACTGTCAAACACCTGCAGCGGAGAGACGGGGAGGAACTGAGACAGAGGGGGACTCATAATGGGATGTAAGAGATAAATGGAGGAGCAGGCAGGTGACAAAGACAGCGGACACATAGGTGGAGGTGGAAATTGTGAATAGTCAGAATATGCATACGATTACAGGCTGCGGAGTGACAGAGTATCTGAAACAGATGTAGATGAGAGAGAAGGAAAAAAATGAAAAAGAAGGTGAAGATAAAAGATGGCGATCATTAATGCGGGTTCCCTGTCAGACTTTGTGTGAGTGGCAAAAGAACTAATGGTTTTTGCTCATCCTCTCCCATCATCGGCCCCTTTTTTCTCTTCACTGTTGCTGCATAGAGAGAAAGAAGATGAGCTGAGGTGTCATTATCTCCAACAAAAGGTGCCAATGTATCCCACACACCACACGTGCTGCATGTGCATTTTTTTTTTTCTTTTTAGTCGACCATGATATTTAAATGTCCCAGATTGGCAGTTGTTGACATTTGGGAAGAGCCCATCCCTCAATTAGAGCTGATGACAATCAGAGCCCTTCAACTTATTCAAGGTTGTTTGCGTTTCAGCTGCATGGTCACTGAGTCTGCATCAGAACACAAAGCCAAGGTTGAGATGCCTTTTCAGTGTGGACTTCTTTATGAAACTACAGGAGGCTAAAGAAGCTCACTGATACGTTTTGGAGTGACATTAAAGTGTTAAAAAGCCTCAAAAATTGAATTTCATAAGGAGATATTGTCACCAGCTTGGCCAAAGCTGTCACCGTGATCATCAGTGTAACTGTGGGAATGACACCCGATGTGGAACATTAGCAGTGCTTCAGTAACCACAGACAACTAAACCTCAAGGGGCGATGACAGAGAGAGCCTCACGCGGCAAGAAAAGGATGCTGATGCTGCTCAGTCGCCCGAAACAAAAGGAGACATGAGACACAGAGCAGAGGGAACTCATTCATTTTCTCATCCAGAAACAGCTGCACATCCAACAGGCTGACAGCGCTCCTATTAATTTCACTTCGAGCAAAGCGATTAGCATTTTAAAATGGCCTAAATCTGAGAAGTTCAAACAGCAATTCAGCAATGCATATCTTTTTGGATTCTTTTAAAGATTAATTTGGCACTAGCGGCCCTTATTGAGAGTTAGCAGATGGGGAGAGGGCAGAGAGAAGACAAGCAGCAAAAGGTTCAAGTTTGCGAATCGAAGCCAGGACATCAGTGTCCAGGACTACAGGCTCTTTGTAAGGGATGCCTGTTATACCACTTATATGTCTTCACCATAATTTTAATGCAAGAGATAATACAATAACTTCATAAGTAGATGCCAGTATTTGTCTAATAATCAGGATTTACTGTCTATAAAAAAAAAAGTCTATAATTTATGGTAAAATACCAGCAGCTTTGGTTGCCAGAATTTTACCATCTAAAGATGAATTTTACCAATTGCATGATGCTGCCATCTCCAAAAGTTACACCCGGGATGATGTTTCCAACCTTGCAACCTTTTTTCCTCCAGTGTAACGATGGTCATTTTGGCCGAACAGCTTAATCAGACCACAGAACATGTGGAAGGAAGGAAGTTTTTCGTCCCTGTCTGCAATTGCATCCTGGCTTTTATGTGTTTCTTTTAAACTGAACGCTGGTGTCTCTATGTAGCTCGAATGTGTCGGTTAACCTACCAGAAGTTTCCAATCATCATCATCTGGACTTTCAATTTAGTAATTGGTCTTTTTATCTGTAGTGTGGTTATGCCACTGACAGATAGTGTAGCTTGTTTTCTGGTTGTGATTTTGAAAAACTTGCTTTTCTAACATACAGTTGACTGACAGCTCCCAGCAACAAGTGGTAGAAGGCGAGAGATAATCTATACTCTGGAAGAAAAAGGATTAAAAAAACGAACTTAAACACTTTCTCTAACATTTTAGTAAAAAGAATTGGAAATATAAGAATGGTGCTACATAAAATGCATGTTTTAAAATCAATAACCATGGCATATAGTAAAGCTGGGGAAAAAAATCAAAGTGCGTTCAAAATTTTCAAGGTTGGGCAGGTTTTCAGGACAGTGAGGAAACTGCATTGCCAGTGAATTAGAAGCAGATGACTAAATCATGATAAGCATGAAAACTAGCACAAATGAAGCATAGTTGACACGTTTCCTCATCTTTGGAAAAAAGCTTTGAGTCTTTCCTTTTTTTCCAGATGATTTGCTTTATACTATTTTACTACAGCATGAATACATAATCCTGTCCAGAACGTCTTGATTGTTGGCATCACAAAGCTAAGAATTATATTTTTTTCTCTAATGACACACAGTCCGTGCTGATGTGTCAACTTACAAACCCGGAGCGTGTTTTTTTATTGTTTTTTTTTTCACGTTTGTTCTTCATTTCTCTTTCTTCTTTAATTAAAATGAAATACTGATGAGATGTGATGAGAACAGCTGTCTGATGTCGTCTCGGGAGAAGCCAAAGCTGCCTCAGACTGACTGAGGGGAGAATTGGCAGACATTTATAACGGGCAGAATATCACTGTCAAGGTTTAAAGCATCTGGGTGTGCTCCCTGTAAGTCATGTTGGACACTTTTCTTCGATGAGCTCATAGAAAATTTTGCCACGGGGTTTAATTATGACTTGACATCCTCCCAGAGCGGGATAAGAATGTGTTTCACTGTAAATCTGTGTTATATCGCAGCACACAGGGAACAGATCGGGCTCCCCAGCCCTCACTGTAATACCGCTGCTCCCGTCTCCTCTGAGCAGAGAGTGAATTTCATCAGTGAGCAGTTTTCCGTCTTCATGGAATTGACTTACCTTGTTTCGTCTGTCGGGTGCTTGCCTGTCTTCTTGTTCTCTCAGGTCTGAACTCCTGTTCCTTACTCTTTCTGCCAATCATTCGCTTCCCATGAGTCGTTCATAGGAAATATTTATAAATTATGGTCTGCTGGTTTGTCTCAGTTTAATAAATTCAGGCAATGTTTAATAAACACTTGTCATCAGCATGCCAGTCGTCTTTATAAGAATGGGTCAGCATTTTCATTGTTATCTTGACACCGTTGCTCTTTGCTTCTTTCTCTGCTTGTATTGGCATTTAAAAGAAAAAGAAATCAAACATATCTTTATAGAGTTCATTCTTAGGTGGCTTTACTTTGCTTTTTATTAGCAATTTTTGCCTGTAAGAAGAAATCTTTTTAATAATTGTTTGAAAATGTCACACAGCTATACAAGTTTTACACTTTTTATCATTTGTATACATCACTAACAAAAGCAAAGAACAACTGAGGCCTCAACAAGTCACCTATATTCACTATTTTACCATAGAGATATCAGACCAACCTTATGAGTGCATTGTTAGTAAGACCTATTTACACCTGACCAAGGTAACACCTTAATATCAAAAATCGGGGGTGAATCAAAAATATTTTTTACTCTCATCATAGCAGAAACTTCCTTGGTGATGTTTTGATTTTCCAGCAGGGAATTAAGTATTTCGACTCTTATTCAAATATGAATAAGAGTCAACATGTCGAAGAGAAGCTTGAACATTGGATTTAGTGATGTTAAGAAAATGACGCTGAGGAGCAGAAAAATGTTCCCAAACTTTTCAAGCATTTATTGTTATTTTAAATTGTGACTTTAAAAAACTACTTCAGGTTTCAGAACCTCAATATAAACAACTTCAAGTGAACTGTGAAAAAGAAACTCTTCATATTTCGTCTGCAAGATTCATTCTGACTGACATGGAGACCTGCAGAAAGAACACATTGCTCTCGGCTGAATGATTACGCAGAATGCCCTGCATCTTTACAAGAAAACTGAAAAACTTGCTTACTGTTTGCCTCTTTCTGGGAGAGGTAAGCAGTTCTTGTTCCTCAACAGAAAAGGTGCAACTGATGATGGAGGTGCAGAAACCTTCCCTATTTTAAAGAAAATCCCACAACTAGTTTGACAATAGTTTAAATGCCAATCTAATATAACACCTGTCGCAGGCAAAATGTGGCAGGATGTCTGACAAATCAGCAAGAGAAAACCAGTGCCATGCATGGTGTTCATTCAGAGGAAATCCTAGGTACATCTAAGCCAGCTTGTTTTCTCACGCTGAGTTCCTTTAAATCAAGGATTAAAACCAACCTATTTTAGAGTCGCCTTTGATCCGTAGTTAATGAAACATTGATCAGCATATTTGATGTGTCTTTGTAGATATTATCAGAGCATTTTTACACATCTGAATATTGTGCTGCATCTTCCTCTTGTGTCAGAACTTGTTTTTGGCTTCAGAATTTTTTGTCCATGTTCCCAGACCTGACCGCGAAGACGTTATATAAGACTTTAAAAGTAGAAACTAAAAACCACCTGAGACAGATGCTTTTTAGAGACATTTAGTCTCTAAATGTTTGTAGGAGACATTTTTAGCTTTAGTGACTTGTGGTTTAGTGACTCGTGGACTCGAACATGCGTGCTTATCAGAAGCTCTTCTTCATGGCCTGGCTGTATTCTACAGTGCATGTGTCTCCAGTATGTTAGTGATGCTACTGGAGACCCAGCTCTGTTGGAATAACAACCAGGACCCAAAGCAACAACACAACCCTTCCTCCAGCCAGTCTGTGCAGGTAAGTGAATGTTTGAGTTTGTCTTTTTTAAGAATAGACAAACTCATTTGGTCTCTACAGTTCGACTGACAACTGGGGGAAAATCATTCTGTATCAATAATTCACGAGATGTAAAGAGTTCAATAGTTTGCCTCCCATCGAATTAAGCATCAGCTGATAAACATGCAAAAGATGAAGTAAGCATGCAAATGATTTGCTGTAGAGTACAGAGGGGCCCATCACAACAAATAAATAGTTGATTTTAAATAAATCTCTATAGGCACGGGACGTTGGGCGCCTTTAATCATCTGCAAGTGGAATGCCATTACCCATCATCCCCTTGGTGCTTCATCAAGGTCGAGCCTATTGAAATGCAGATTGGTTTGCGGTGTTGGATGGCTCTGTGAACAATGCAGCAGATAAGAAATATTGGAGTTACCCTAACGGCTCCAATTAACTCCTTAAGCTAATCCTCTCTGACAGCTCTTTACCTCCAACAGGTTAATATCTAATGTGACCAATTTGGACTATTAGTGTTTAGTTAACTATCTGATCTAATCTGACTCTCAAAGGCCCCTGATACCTCTAGTACATCCATGACTGTAATCCAGCTCTTAATGACCTCCATATGGTGTCGGTGTCATTGAAATCCTTGATCCAGAATGATTTTGGATTTATTCTGCCATAAGTAAATGAATTATAATTATCAGTTTGACTTTGACTCAGTCATTCTCGGGCTTATCAGTCATCCTAACTATGACTACATTCGAGGGGGGAAAAAATCAGTCTCTCTGCAGCATATAATAGTGTAAGTTTGGGGATGTATTTGCTGGGATAATTTATGTTCAGTTAGATAAGATGTGGTTCAGTGTGAAATTAACATCAAAGGTGTTGGACGTCCATTAAAAAGCAATTACTTTTCTTGTAGCTCTTGGTTGGTTTAATAGCTGAACTGGGAGATGGGTCAGTGGTTAGAAGATAATTATGCAATATAATACACTGAATATACAAAGGTGACAAAGTAGAGACATTGTTGAATACTGAAGGTTGAAAAGATCATCTTTAATGGAGGGATCTACAAAAATTATTTGCATAATAATTTTAGTTGTGAAGTGTTTCCTGTAAGGAAGGTTGAGAACATCAGTCACAGAAGGGCACTTTGTACCATATCCATCCATAGAAATATTTCCTCACGTTCTAATACACATTCGTAGATTTCAGCTGGTCAAGACATTTTAATAAGTATTGCATGCTGCAGGTTTAATCATCGGGCTTTAGTAATTGCCAAATCACCAAAAACCCGTACAGTCAATGTTTGACAGTCGTTATTCTGTTCCAACTGGTTCCACATGCGACCCATTTGTTTGAAATGGAGGACAGTCCCAGTTCACTTTATTGTGCTTTCCTTGGTTGTTTGAGCGTTCTCTGGGTGCCTGTGTGCAAAGTCTTTAAATCCTCCGTAGTTCCCTTTTTATAATAGGGAAGCTGATATAAATATAATTATATTGTATAATCTAGAAATGAGATTCAGCTCCAAGCTTGGGATTTTTTCCAGGTGCTGGTAAAATAACTCAATTTACTCATATTTGAAGTATATTGTACATATAATACAAGGAAAATTAGATTTTCTCTGATACCCTGTCTGCAAAATTAGTTTTATTTTATTTTCATCTGAAAAAAATATAGGAAAAGCAGTTGGGAATCAGCCATTTACTATTACCTGCTCATTTAAAAAAGGCTGCATTTGTCTCACTACAGCAGTCTACTCTATTTTCTTTGTTTATTAAATGTATTTCTGTGAGTATTTTCTTGCATTTCAAATTATACATATGCAATAATGCACTGGCTGGTCCCTTGGGCCTTAATCCCTTGAACACTTCTGCTGTTTCTGTATTCGTTTACTGAGTCCCTCAGGGAACAGATACAGACACCAAGAACTGTGCACTGTTTGTGCAACGACAGCTACAGATTGTTGAAATAATTTTGTCATCAGCTGGAAAAAAACCACAGCTCATAAAATGAGTGCAATCTTGTATCTATCCTATAGAATTCACACAAAAAAAAAGCATCAGCTTTTAAATCCAGGACAGTAAACTGGAATAAACTCAGAAAGAATGTGGAAAAATTATCTGGCCTAGTTCTGCGCAGTAAGAAATTATCTTGCCATTACACAGAGCTGATTTGGCTTTATCCTGCTGGCTACGGCGCTGTCCGCGTAGACTTAATTAAACTTTTCCGTGAGAAGTCCTCCCGGAGTTTTTGCTGCAAACGTCTGGCTGCCTCTCCATTAACTCAGATTTATGGCAGCTGTAGTTCAGGGAAGCGATGGAGTGAAGAGGGGAGAATATTTTTGCCCATTGTTTTCCTTCCTTACTCATATTTATTAGCAGGTTGGCCCAGTGCACCAGCCGAGGCCTCTGTAATCTAATTTCTATACAAGTTTAGCTGTAGGTTCTAAGCTCTACTTTCTCAGCTTTTTGAACCAGCTGCTCTACAGCTTCAGTGAGATGCTTGGAGCTAAAGTGGATCCCTGAAGAGTAAAAACAGTGCAACTGTTGCAGAGGAAGCATGACGGTATTAGACACTGCATATCTATTTTGAGAAAACTTGTATTTCGAGAAAACTCGCAAGACAGAAGGGATGTAGAATAGAAAAATGTGTTTCCCTCGGTTTAGTGATTTTTAACTGGAATGTTTTTCCTTTTTGTTCAAAGCTTCTTTGGGTCAGAGTGATGTTTAAAATGTCGGATTTCAGTATTTAATGCGAGGTGAGCCAGCTAAGGCTTGAGTATTTGAAACAGGGAAATGTGTCATGCAGAATGAAAGCAACAAGGCTGAGAACAATCTGTGTTTGGCCATGTCGATTACAGGTACCCTACAAAATGTCAGAGAGCTGCAAGTGATTCGGCAAGCTGCCGATAAAGACGGCTGCAAAGGTTCGCGCTGATGAAAGCAGAGGGGAACCTGCGGATCAACGCAGCAATGAAGAGTTCAGGATTTAATTTTTACATTTGGAAAATTAGAGAGATGTGAAGGGAAGACAAGAAGATGTGTGAAAGAAAAGGACAAGTCACAGTGTGACTCAGCGTGGCATTTGCTGCAATCTAACATTCAGATTGTTTTATAAGTAGAGGCTGGAGGACAGTACAATCTGCCAAAGCAGTGCAATAAATTAATGGTGACGCGAAATGTATCTGTGGTGTCAACATTGTCATGTTTTTGTAAAATAAAGCAAAGCAAAACTTGTGTTTTGATATTTGGAATTTCTATCATTGATAGCTGTCTCCATTAATAGTGTCAGAAAAGTGTAGCTTATAGCTAAATTAAACCTTGTTCGTACTCACTCCTTTCTCTGGCAGTCCTAAATAAAACCCAGAGTAGCCAGTTGACTTCAGTTACATAATCAGTTAATAGAGTCCATTCACATTTTAATTAAACTCAGTGTAAATACAACTGTTCTGTGAAAGCCTCAGAGGTTTGTTGGAGGAAATCAGTGAACAAACAGCATCACAAGGAACAGACAAGTAACAACGTTGAGGAAACAATTAAAAGTTGGGTTATGAAACAATAAATCAGAGAAACATCCAGTAGGTCCATGGTAACTCTGGAGGAGTCACAGAAATGTTTGTTTACAGTGTATATATAGTATTTCGATTTATTATTTAACAATTATTTGATTTGCCTTTGGAATTAATAAAATATTTTTGAAATGAACTGAATTATTTTCCAAATCCACAAATCAAGATTTTACAGAAAAGTGGCAGGAAAGAAAGAGACGCACCTCATTTAGAGTTTGACCTAAACTATGTTGGGGGTTGTGCAAACAAGTGGAAGAAGATGCTTTGGTTAGATGACACTTAACGTTTTAGCCAACATAAAATCTATTGTATACAATAAAAAACCCACACAGCACATTACCCTGAAGCGCACGCTTTTCAAAACTGAGCTGAATACAGTGCAAGTCTGGAAGAAAACTTTAAACCTGATTCAGGTCACAGCATGACATTGTGTTTTAAGAAAATTTATGATCGCATTTACTCTCCATCCAAGAGCCTTTCTGTTGTTGGACATAGTATTAACTCAGAGTGTCTGAATACAAATTCACACCATTCTTTACAGGTTTTACTAAAAAAAAAAAAAAAAACATTTAAAAACACAATCATTTTCTTTCATTTAACAACTGTGCACTGCTTTGTGTTTATCTTTCACATAAAATAAATCGATATTTAAAAAGACACTAAATTCCATGATTTTAGTGTCTATTTTGCCTTAAGATTTTCCTTTTAATTTAAGAAAAAGGTATAAGTGTTTAGACATTAGGGAATAGAAACAAAGTAATAAGCCGTCATGTTTGGTGCTTGATTCTTCACATGCGTGCGTGCGCGTATGTGCGCATGTGTTTGTAGCAGAGAGGACGTGCAGTGAGGGATGGAGAGGCAGGTAAATTAATGTAACAGATGGTTTGAGGTACATGGTAAGAAATTATTGGGAAAGGTCATAGGACAGCGTTTGACATTTACAGAGGCACACATCTTATTGCAAGCAACATACATCCACAAACAGTGACGCACAAAGGTTGGCACAAAAAATGAAGACTTAACATCCTGCAGCACTGAAAACTGCTGCAGTTTTCATTGCTGTTTTCAGTGAATAAGAAAAAAATGTTTAGATTTTTTTTTCCTTATTCTGTACAATGTTTCAATGTTTACAGTGCTTTGTTTATCCAAAAGGACAAATGTAAAGACACAAGAGTTATACTTTGAGTTAGTGACGTCGTTGTTCACAACTTCATGAGATTAAAAAAAACAGTTTTTTTTTTGCCCCTTTTTAGTGCTTTGTTTAGTTGCTTAATTTGCTGTTTAATTTGTCAAGATGCTTAGACAAATTTCATACAGGAATTTGTCTAAGCATCTTGAGATCCATAACTTAAAATGAAACACTCTCTCCCGCACACATACCTTGACGTCCTCCCACACATACTGATGCTCACACATGGGCTGGCATAGCTCCAACTTCATTACAACGTGCTGATTGAGTGATCAAAGCTAATCGCATTTAATCAAACCTAATCATATGTAATGACCAGCAACGAGTGCGCAGCCATGACAACACTCTCCAGTTTTCTCCCTTTTTTCTACCTTCTTCACATTTGGCATTTTCAAAACCATCTCTGCTGTCTAAGAAGCCCCATCATTTTCCCCCAACCTCTTCTCTTTCACATTTTACCCTCAGTCCAAAGCAAAATAAGACTGAACACAGATGGAAGAGAAACAGCAGAGACACAAAAAACGAGAGGAAAATTATGAAAAACAGAGGTGACAGATGGACACCCTCATTAAAAGCATTAAGTCTGGAAGCAGGCACACAAACACTTTGAGGTATTCACAGTCAAGGCAGCCGAATAGCTTTTTCTTTTCAATTTTAGATTCAGAACACAGTTTTCAGTGCTGCAGGATGTTAAGTCTTCATTTTTCTTTTTTCTCTTCTTTTTCCTGTGCTTTGATCAGATGTTGAGGTCCCACTGAGATGTTTCTTCAGACAGTGGTAACAAGAAATCATGATGCTTTATGATAACACTAACAGGTTGGGATTTAAGTAGACCTCACAGGGCATAAAAAGTGTATGCTGTGAAATGTCATAAGGGAAGCACATTTGCAAGGCTCATGTCTTTCCTATTTCATAGAGTGGAGATGTTTACGTGGTTCTGCATGTAGCAGATATTTTTTCTGTCATTTGATAATGAGATTTTTTTTTAAAACCCTTGGAATAGTCTAAACTTTTTTAGCAGTACTATTTCATACTGAAAACGTGAAACATCTAAGACATTCAAGTGCTTTTGTTCATTGGATTCTTAAGTCCACCATCATTTAATTTTTTACGAATTTACTGGTGCCACAATTGTGTAATTTTATATGTCTCAAAACTTGGATACATAATTTTTTGTTTTCCCGGAAGATCAATCACTATTCAAATAAGACACAAGATCTTCATTTGCGTAGTATCTATTACAATTAAATAGCTATTCATTATGAATTTGCTTATAGCTTCCATCAGAATAGTGCATAAAAAGCTTTCAAATAATTTGAACTCTGTCAAACCATGCTAAATTTATCTTTTTATCTTGCTCTGAGTTCTTTCAAATCTCTATTAGGAGTGTCAATAAATTTAGACGGAGCTGTATAATCTAGGATTTCTTTCCACAGTGACAAGAACAGATTTGTAGGGAAAAGCAAACTACTCCATGGTTAAACAACTACTAAGCCAACAGTATCGCTAAACTGACATATTCATAAAATAGTTAAAAAGCCGTTGGATCCCCCATCCTTTAAATATTTTTGACATTGAAATTGACTCTGGAAGTCTTTCCCTCTGGCCAACAGATTAGTGTGCACAGTCAAGAAAGTGGCCGAGGCTTGAGCTACTCTTTTATGCTCTCATTTCTTTATTCTTCATACATTTCTCTCAAGTCTGCTCAGTCAGTGTAGGTATAAACAGTCTGGCTTTTGTGCACAGAGCTGGCAAGCAAAGACTGCAAATTAGCATAGCAGCAGCTCCAGAGGTTCCTGTTTGTGTCAGAAACCATAAAGAGCTGTAAGTCACAGGCTTCAGATGTCAGTGGGCAATGATTTTTGTTGCAAATCTAAACTGCGGGTAAAGAATAAACAGGGGGGAAAGATGCGAAAATGTTTTTGCATATGCTGACAAGATGAAATTTCACACAGAGCATCGGCGGCTGTTCTTGAATCAGTGGCGTCCTGGAAATGTGCCTCAATTTATATGCGTCTATATATTCAGTGGTGCATTCGTCCATAATGGAAGGACAGATAAAACTGAGGTCAGTTGACACTGAAATATCCCTTTAATTTAGCACTGAATCAAAAGTTGCAGAGCCAGCTTTAAAATCATTACCCATAAATGTTGCACAATATGATTTCTGTGGTTACATTACACAGACAAATAAGCCATAGAAAACTTTTTACGAACATAACTTAAGAGATACTTTTTTATTTGCTTCTTGTGATGCATCGCCCTGGGCAGAAAGCCATAATCACCCAAATCGAACGCCAAAACCACATGGCAAATCTGTTGATGGATGAGCATTTAAAGGATGCTGTTTGTGCACCAAACCAAACACACCCATAAGTTCCCCTTCTGGACTAATTTTGTTAGCTGGATATAATATAGAGCAAGTCTCAGGTAATGCAGTGTAAGAGATTAGAAGGTGGCTATATGTTTTCATTCTTGTAACTAATGTTGCATTACGCTAAGTAACAGGCTTTTGTAAAACAGCATGCAGTTAGGGGAAACATTATATTGGTTTGGAACAAAAAGAGAACAATTACATGTTTGCTGAAAAGTTTTATTATTTTGTCTATAAAGACTTTTGTTTACTGAAGGAAAGGAGCAGAAGGTTAAAAGTATTCAAAAGTTCCGAAACCCTCAAGCCATCATATTATTATTCTCTACATAAATGGTGATGAGTATAGGCATATAAGCTCCATAAGAGCTGTAATTTTAGAGACATTATGGAGCTACTATCCTGAAAAGTTTTTCTGCTTCCTGTCTTGAATGCAAATGAGTGAAATGACAAAGATCTTTGCAGAGCTGAATGACAGATGAGAGACTTCAGCCATTTGACTCTGATGTGTTGAAGCAGGGATGCATCTACAAGTTGCAGGTTGCAAAATAACCAGGTGTTATTTGGTTAACCTGTCAATACTCCTAAAGGTTTGCCTGATTAATGTATATATCCAAAGTGTCCAGTTCAGTGAAATTAGTTTCTTCGAGCTCCAATTGTCAGTTTTTTTATTTTGACACGTTGACCTTAGGATTTGTGAAGGTATTAGTTTTTGGTGCGGAAATTAGCTTAATCATTCAAATCCTAAGCACAGCCATTCTAATTAGGATCAACACATTTTCATACACTCAGGTGCAAGTTAAGTGCTTCTGTGAGAGCTGCCCATTACTTCCCATGCACTTTAACTCCGTGAGTCAGCTACCTACCAAACTCTGCAAATGAATTTTCAAGTGCTTTGTTTTCACAGATCCAAATCGAAACAAGGCGCAGAGTGCGGTGAAGAGCAAAACTAATTCTGCTGTCTGAGTTCACTTTATGTTCCAAGAGCGACACTTGTGTTGCAAACTACAGAGCAGGATGCATTTAGAAAAATTACTTAGAAGGTCTTTGAAACCTTGCAAAGTCATTACGAATAAATAGTTCTGTCTGTGTAAACCTTGTACCTACGAAGAAAACACAAAATGGCAGCCAAGGTCCTTGCTTCTTCTTTTTTTTTTTTCTTTTTTCTGTCATAAACAAACAGCCAAGTACATATGAGGGAATCTGTTTGTCTTCCTCTCCAGGATGCCTTGCTGCGGCTGGCAGCAGTTGTTGATGTACGCTCGCTCCGAGTGGCCCTGCGAGACAGCGTTCAGGAGCTGCTCCCCAGCACGGTATTTGCTCTCTCTTCCTCTCACACGTCTACACATATATAATTCACATTTGCAAATGAACACAATTTAAATTTTCTCCATTTATTACCTGGGGAAAATAAAGCCTCGTGTTAATATTCAGAATGATGGAGACTGTTGTTTCAGTCTCGACATCACTGCGGGGAGCATATAGGCCAAAACCCTTCTGCAAATGCATGAGACTCGTTGCTCATTATATCAATTACAATCTGATTAATGTTTCAAACGAGGGTGCGCATATGTTTCTGTTTGATTTTGTATGCCAGGAGTGTGTGTGCATCTTCGTACTGGAAGGAGACTCCAGGCTGCTGTGTGACGACCCGCCGTACGAAGTGCCACAGGAGGGGAAGATCAGGTGTGTACCGTTTGTTTCTGCGTACACCGAGCTGCAGATGTTTTTCAGTGCTGGGGGCTGATTTGCTGCCGCACCGCCGTCCAGGGCGGTGATGCCGAGAGAGGCAACAAAACACAGGGAGGAGGGCGGAAGCGACAACGCTGTTTTGTCTACCTGAAAAGCAGGTGCCACTTGAATGAAATCAACAATCATCAGCACACAGATGGAGATGTCACCAAGAAAGATCCCATCATCCAGAAGCACAAGGATATTCTCTGCCTCTGATGTCTTGTTGTTACCATCTCTTGCTGTTTCTCTTTATTTGATCTCTTCTTTTTTTTTTCACCTTGTCGAACATCTTTGTCTCTCTGACACCCCAATCCTCTTTTGTGATCTACTGGCCCATTCCAGCTTTCTACCTCGCTGCCCGACTCACACAGCTTGCCATGCTTTTCTCTTTCAAAGCGCTGAGCTGCATGTGGTTTGGTCTCTCTGCCACCTCTCTTTCACCTTCAGTCCCTCTCCCCGTGGAAGCGTTGCAGACCTAATCGCCCAGATAGCTGTACGCCTCTGTCCCTTAGCGAGACATGGCGATCCTCTCCTCTCCTAAGTGCTCTCTCTGAAGCTTTGCACATATGCTGCTGTGACTGCTGCCCAGGGGCTGGCAAAAACTGGCACTACATTATTGATGAATCTGTCTGTTTGTCAAAATAAGAGGCCAGCTTCTAACACCTTACTGGCACATTGACATGGGATCCCATGCAAACATGCAAAGACAGAAGCTCAGGCTTCAACATTACAGTTTCACACATGCACATCCTCACCAACACTCATCTATCATCGCTGCTTGGATTGATGGATTGCAGATATTTGAAGGGTTAAAGGACCCTTTTAACTTTTCTCTTTTTAAATTCACTTGCTTACATAAGCCTGTTATCAAGACCTTGGCATATACACCCCCCATCTACCTACACTGCGAGAACCCATCTGATAGGTGGAAGGCCATCTGGTGTGAGCCTGATTCAAAACCACTTTCTAATAGACCAGACCTTGACACATACAAAGGCACACGCACTTAATGCACAAACATTTTCAGCTGAAAGAACTCCAGAGATTCTTTTTTTTTTTTTTTAACTTTTTTGTAATGTCCAAGTAAACCAAAGTTCCTCAGTCAAAGAAAGCACTTTTTAAACTGCCGCGGATGGAAAAAGTCTACAGACCCTGATCAAATGAGACTTTTTCTGCATTTAATGCATTTAACTTTGACGTAGAGTTGAAAGAAAGCAGCTCTCCTCCAGCTCAGCACATCACCTAAAAGAAAACCTTATACACAGTGAATGATGGTAATGGCAGCATTATGCTGTGGGATTACTTTTCTTCAGAAATGAGATTTTTGTCAGGATTCCTCTGAGCATTAGCAGGCCTTCTAAACTGAGCAGAGGGGAAGAATCTTAGTTATTGAGGTGACCAAAAACAAAGACCAGAGTGTTGTTTACTGTAGACAGAGGAGAACCTTTGAGAACAACAACCATCAATGCAGCAATCCACATATTGGGCACCACTCATGTATTCATTAGTATCCAGACTATTGAAAAGTAATAGTGACAGTATTGTGCTGTGGGGATGTTTTTCAGCTGCAGGAACTAGAAAACTAGTCAGGATAGATGGAAAGATGAATGATGTTTTAATTTATAACCAATGCCTTTGCTCCTCTTCAATACATGTTCTTCATAAGTCACATGCCATTATTGTATTGCCCCTGCTGTCATCTACACTTAAATATGCCCCAGGTTTAAAGCCCCAAACTCATAGAAAATACCCAACTTTTATGTAAAAGCATTACTATACTTAGCATCTGTATTCTTCTCAGTGCTGCTGGTTGTTTTCGTACTTTTCTGGGCTGGTTTGCATCGACTCCAGGGCAGTGCTGCAGAGCTGCTTTGAACAAATACATTACACAAAGGTCAAATGTATTTGCCACAATAGAATATTTTCTGATTGGAGTGCACTGTTCCTCAGTGAGCTGAAATAAATGGACACTTTGAAATCAATGCACCATGCTGAGATTTCCTGCAGTGGTTGGGGGTGTGGGGGCTCAGACTCTATGGGCATGTAATGGAGTGACTGCTACCTCTTATGTGTGTGTGTGTGTGTGTGTGTGTGTGTGTGTGTGTGTGTGTGTGTGTGTGTGTGTGTGTGTGTGTGTGTGTGTGTGTGTGTGTGTGTGTGTGAGGGCGCAGGCATGGGTGTGTATGTGCAATTCTGTCAGAGGGCTGATTGTTATATGGTGTACATAAATGTTGGATTTACCTGTGTGCTTCAGTGATGCTGCTTAGATTTCTTACGTTTTTCTTCCCATACTTATCCAATTCTGAATGAGCTTGTTTAGTGCATCTGAGAAATTTAAAATGCTCATCTCATGTTCTGAATATATTGCACCTGGTTGCACATCATCCCTGCTGTCCCCATGAAAACCTACAATATCCTCTCACAATGGATAATAGCTCTATTCACCACTGTTTTGACGAGTGTGAATTAACAAAACGCATCTGCTTTTTTAACGCTGGTGATTGTTTTTCCATCTGCAATGAATTTCTCCCAGAGGGACCTCGTCTTGAGGTTTTGTTTCCGCTGTGTCTGACAAAACTAAATTAATTTAGACCAATTTCATGCGTGTTATTGCATTGCTGGAACCTGACTCAGGCCCTTTCTGTGTCTGTTGTAGGAGTGCTGTGGAGCAGCAGATGCGGTGCGAGTGTGCCGGTCTCCCTCCATCTGAACTGCCAGAGAAATACAGGCTCTTCCTCGCTGCACCGCTACCGGCACACAGGAGAGGTTCGGCTGAATGTTTTATGTAGGGTCCAGACGGGGAAGAAAATGTGTAATTATGGGTCCTTCTCTGCGAGCCGAGAGCATGGAAATATAAAAACAACAAAAGGGAGGAAATGGAGAGAGAAGTAGTTAACAAGAGAAGATAATTACACTGAGAGAGGTATGCAGCTGGGTGAGAAACAAAATTATACAAAGGACCCTAACAGAAGCAATAAAAGGTTGTGATGAGGGAAAAAAATGTGAGATGAGTGTGAACAGACTCCTTTCTGCTCGCCAAATGAAAGAATTCGGAGAACAACCTGAGGAATGTGTGGACGAAAAAAATACATATGCAAAGTCGCTTTGTGTTGTGGGAATAAATGCATACCAATGAACGTGTAATAATTATGCAGGAAAGAGAGTTTGTGTGCTTGCTTGTTTTATTGTCTGGCGCAACAAGCAGCATCTCTTTGTCGCTGCTCAAATGAAAGGAATAAGCAGTCTCACTCAAGGACATCAGCTGTGTACTTTATATGTTTTTTTTTCTATCTCGTTTTTTCTTTGTTCGTCTTTAGCATGAAACACAGAAAAAGAACAAACATGAATAGCACCTGCAGTCATGAAAAGGTATTTTATCCAGTTATTTTAAGCTTTATTTTATTTCTACTTTGTTGTCTTTCAGCTCTCGTAATTCCCATCTCGGATCAGGATCACACCAAGGTCCTAGCCGTCGTACTGGTGAGGGAAAGAAATTATAATAATTAAATGCTGCGGATTCAGCCTCTTCTTTGTGGAAAAGCAGATTGTTGAGAGCCGATCTAAGTTAACATGCACACCTAAAATGAATTCTGAGACATCACAGCCCACACCACGACTTTGTGCTGCTCAGATCTCACTGGTTGTATGTATGTCTCTGTGTGCTGCAGGTGGGATGTGGCCCGCTATCAGATCAAGACGAGCTGCATCTGAATGTGCTGGGAAAACACGTAAGATCCCCTTTTCGCTCTGTTTCATGATCAAACATGAAATGAAAGAAAAAAACTTGGCAACATGAGCTGCAGTATGTTGCTGGAGGTGTTTTACTCAATAAGGTTTGACAAAAGTAGGTTCTGCAGAACAGCGCAACACAAGAAAATAATATAGCCTGCCAGCTCTCAAAATGTTATATTTTTTACCTGTGTTCATTAAAAAAAAACTTATTTCCTTCAGGTGGAGCCAGTCTGTTGTTAAATTATTTGTAAGCTTAGACTCACAGTGATACTGATAAACATAATTCCTTTTCTTTTTCATCTTTCAGCTAAAACCCTTCATGTTTTAGATAGAAATTCCAAGTTATTTAGAGCTGCTCACATTTCATCCACATTGACAAATGAGCTTAAATCAGTCTGAAATTGTAACCCCAGCTTCCCTTCCCTTTGTGGAAGAGTGGCCCACAAGTTTCATTTCATCACAGATTAACACTTTGTTCCTCCTAGAAAAAGGTTTCTGTCTTTCAGCATTAGTCTTTAGTCCAGAAAACTGGATAATATTGTCACTTGTAGAACACAAGCAGAATTCACCTGAATTTATTGCAGCGCCTCCATTGTTGTTATTTTATGCATGATGCATTCTTTAGAAGATTGCTACAGTATTACTCTAGAAAGATACACACCTGTGCCACCAGATTATTCCTGTTTTGTTTGTTTGTTTGTTTTTTCATTTTTTACATTTTGATTCATAATTATTTCTTTATTGTGCAGTTAAAAAATGCAGGATAAATGTTAGATTAAATGTAGCAAAAAATAATTAATTCCTATGTTGGTATAATTTGAACTTAAAAGAAGTGATTGATTTTGCAGCTATGCCTCATCTTGTTCAATTATGTGGCAACAGTAGATAGGAACCATGAATAAACTTTAACGTGAATAAATGTCCTGCAGAATCAGACTTGGCCATCTGCTACAGCCGACTTGAACTTGAAACGGCCGGAAGCAGACACAGCAAAAGAAAAATAAAATTTCTGATCCTTGACTATTTTTTAAAGGCAAAGACAAACAAACCCCGTGGAGTCAGTGGCAGCAGTAGCTCAGTGACTGTCGTTATCTGGGAAAGAAGCATAATTAAACAGAAGCACAGAGAGCTCAAAGTTAAATATCTATTTCAGCTGACTTTGCTGCTTGTCTTTGTTTGTGTTTGCTGCTTTATGGCCCTGCAGGCCTCGGTGGCATGTGTTCGCATCCAGGCTGTGCAGGCGTCCTATCAGAGGCCTCCTCTGAGCCCGTCTCCACTGCAGTCCCACAATGCTCTGCTGCACCTCAATGTCTCAGAGCAGGACTACTGCGAGCTTGATCGCAACATTCTGCAGCTCTGTGGTACGCTCGCTGCACACACACACATACACACTCATCAAAGCACAAAAACTTACTGTTCCTGCTTTACTATACAGCTTACAGAAACACAGCAGTCATGTGGTCACAGACTGAGTGCATTATTAGAGTTGGACCCAGTGGCATGGAGGCTCTGTCTATTTAGATTCATAGTCTGAAAGCAGAATGCTTTACCAAAACGTTGTTTAAATTCTCATGCATAATGGAGGTGGACTACCTCCTGTTGTTCCTGCACACATACATAAACATTGTTTACTCTCCAGTAATTGTCAATAAATATGAGTTGCCTTTTTTCTCCCCAGCTTCCCCTGCCTTTGCTTCACTTTTCCGGCTCTCTCTTCTGCAGTCCAGGCAGCTCTCCATCTCTTGTCTTGTCTTTGTTATTAGTCCCCCTGTTAACCGGCTCCTTTCACCCTTCCCTGACCTCGCTGTCTGAGTGCACCTCTCTCTGGATTTCTCTCTGTCCCTTTGCATACATGATCTGAATTCCCTCTCTCTCCTGATGTCACTCTGCCCCTGCTCCTCCGTAGGGTTTTTTTTTTCACTCTTGTCACTTTCTTTCTCTCTCTCTCTCTTTTTGTTTCCTTGTCCTCTTTTAGGTGAGCTCTATGACCTTGATGCCGCTTCTCTTCAGCTCAAAGTCATCAATTATGTAAGTAGCTGAGATCACTCCCCCCCCCTCCCGCCGTCACAGACAGATGCACAGTAGATGCAAAACATCTCCACTGCTGACTTCTTCCTCCCTTTCTGTTACAAAATCTTTGTCACACCATTACTTCATCAATCTCCCCACAGAGCAGCCCCTCCACCCTTTTCACATATTTATATATACAGTCAGATAGGCTCTGTAAAAAGAGAGGCAAGAAACAAAGTGTAGATCAAATGCAGTGGGGACGAAGCTGTGCTGTAGCGGCGAGGGAGGAACAACATCATCAGAAGTACAATTCAAATGTATGGAATTATTCACAGATGGGGAAACAGGAATAAAACCAGAGACAGGATGGCTATTTGAAGCTTATCCTGCACAAATCCATAGTACATTACACCACAAGATAGCCTCACTACTATATAGAGAGGAGGTTGTTCTTTATGTCTGTGTATTGTCCTACATAGATCTGTACGGATGTCCAGACAGCTGCTCTGTTGGGAAAACTTATTTCATGCAATTTATAGCTTTTAAAACAAGGAAGCTTACTTACCAAAAGTGTTTTAACAGCTTCCTGCACATTTATTGATGCCCCCAAAACAAAGGTTTTTTTTTTTTTTCTTTTTAAATTATAAGTTAATCTTTTATTGCAGCTGAATGAACAAATAAACAAGATAAGTAATAACACTTATCTTTCTTATTTGTGTTTCTACTAATGATGTTTATAAAAATAAATGTATTCGTAACTGCACTTTTGATGTTGATCAGTGTGCAAAAAGAACTTTGAATGTTTTAAATATGAAGATACGCTGAGGCCTGTCCCTCTGACGGCCTCTTCATACTAGGTAAAGAAAGTATGCAGTTTGAGTGAGGCAGCGCTGTATCGATCGGGTGATGAGTCACAAAATGGTGGCGAGGAAAAAGGCGGTTTGCCTAAATGTGCCCACATCTACATTCAGAGCAGTTATTGAAATTCTTAAAAACACCTGAGACAAAAAAAGAGTCAGTGAGGATCCAGGTTCATTTTGCCACCACAAAAAATTAGGAGGGAAATAAGGAAGGATGAAAAATCTCCAAAGACCACTGCAAGAGAACTGCAGCGTATTTTTTAGTTTGATATTATGCTGCTATTTCACTTGAACATAATTTTTATATTGCGCTTTAGAGTTCTTTATAGGTTGTATGAATATTTTCTGTTCGGTTGGTTGAACTTTATTTGTAAATCAAAGAGTAAAAAGGTCCTGTTCGTACCTGGATGAGAAAGCAGCCAGTGAGGATCAATGGGAGAAATGGGATTTAAAGTAGCAAAAACAAAATCCTTCTGTAATATAATAATGTGCTGTTGAGCACAGGTAATACCAGGTACTTGTTTTGCACATGTAATAAATAGAAAATATCAAAATGAAAAATCATGCCTGTGTTATTGATGGCAAAAGTGAAACCATTACAAGTGTTTCTAAATGACTATACAACTTGTTTCTACTGCTATAGTTTTGTTGCCTTACTGGTTTAGTTGGGCTACAATGATAATTAATTTCATACTATATTCATCCTTCTTGCACTCATACAGACTGAACTGAAGTTTGCTGCTTAATACAAGCTGTCAGTTGAGAAAATTAATATGCATTGTGTTTTAAGCAATTTAAGTAACATAAGAGGTGATTTATCCACTTAACTGCTGAAGTCAAACACACCGTCCTGCACCTGTGCTTCTTCGAGACCAGCTGAGTGGTATTGAACTGCTGGGCAGCGTCAGATCAGCCTGCGTGCACTACATCTCCCCCCAACACCTCTAAACTCGTAATTCAGCTTTTTCCTTTGTATAAAGCAATAGACTGCACATTTTAACAGAATGTGCGCTGCTGTTAAAATGTATTTCATTAAAGTCGTGATTCATTTGGCCTGTTTCCTGCTGTAGAAAGGAGGAAGGAGAAAAGGGAAGCAGGAGATTGTTGTTCCTGAAGAATCATCAGTTTTGTGCTGAAAGCTCCGAGTAGTTCTTATGGGATTAACAGCATTTGTGAAAAATAAATAAATAAAGTTGAGGTGGAGGGGTTTATTACTGTGTGTGGGCGCAGCAACATGTTGTCTATGGGTGTGCATGTTCCTGCTGAATGTGCACATGGATGTGTTCTTCCCATGGGCTGATGTTTGTGACTTGGGGTGAGCTTGTTGGCAGAAGAGGCTGTTTATTCCTGCCTTGCTTGTTCTCCATCCAGATATGTGGATTACAGGGAAGAATGGTGGGTGTGTGTGCGTAGGTACATGCGTGCGTGTGTGTGACTGTGTATTTCAGTCTGTGAATGTGAATAGAGCATTTCTCTTCCCACGTAGCAGGAGGAAATTGGTTGAATTTCGGCAGGTAGAATAAAAGCCTCAGAAAGACTGGAGGCATGCATACCATTTCATTTATATGAGGGATTCAGATGCTCTTTCTTTTATTTTTGTCTGAGTTTTGTGTCCTAAAATAAAAGTATTTATTTTACAGAAACTACATCATATTTTCTTATTTCTATTATTTTATGTTTAGATTAGATAATCCCTTCTACTCTAGTCTAGTCCTAGTCAAAGGCCATGAGTTAAGGCAAGAGTTTTCATACAGTAAATGAATGTTTTCTCCCTAATCTGACCAAATCTGACCAAAATTTAAAAAAAATTATCCTGTAAATATGGTCAGATACTGGACTGAAAGTAAGTAAAAAATAAATAAATAAATAGCATAGTTTTGAGAGACCTTCAAAATGATTGAAAAAATATTGATCAAAATCTATTTAAAAGATTGGGAGAAAGCCTGACTGCTTGTAAGCAAAATGAACATAAATAAAGGAGAAAAACATTTGCATAGGGAATAGGGATTCATTACATTTTTTATCTGAAAAACATCAAATTACTTCACTGGTGCAGCAAAGCATTAAAGATTATATTAAAATATTGCCAAAGTGGAGCTCCAGGTAATATTGCTCTTTGAATTCTAACCAAGACAGCTGGACTCATCTGGCTGAATCTGGTTTTGTTGCTGTTTGTGATTGTGTTCGCACTTTGGGCTGATATTGTGTTTCTTTTCCTGTGCAGCTGCAGCAGCAGACCAAGTCTCAGTGTTGCTGTTTGTTGCTGGTGTCTGAGGACAACCACCAGCTATTCTGCCAGGTGACCACATTTGAACCATTGAAGCCAAATCTTTATTTACACAGTATGAAAGACACACAACCAATTTTTTATTCTAAATGGCTGACTTTAGGTCACACTAAGCTTTCCCTATATTAGGTCATTTTATTATTATCAATCTGTTATCACATTTTTAACGCTCCTTAAATGTGGAGGTTTGAAAAACTTCTATGTTCTTTGGTAAAGTTTTTATTTAAACTTTATGACTTCAATCAGATGTTTCCCGTTTTGTTTCACAAGGTCATAATCGCTTACACCTTTTTAGCTTTTCCTATAAATTTTCTATGGGACTTAGATCAGGACTTTGTGATGGACACTTCAAAACATCAACTTTGTTGCTCTTGAGTAATTTTGTAACTAATTTGGCAACATGATTAGGGTCATTCGCTCTCAATCACATTGGTTTTCATTATATGCTTTTAAAATGCCTCATGGAAACAACATTCAAATGTTCAACCTCTTTTCTTCACACACTGAGACATACATGGATTATAGCCATCTACAATTTCTGCTGTGATTTGGAACCAAACTTAACTAAATCGTTTGTAACCTTTGACCTTTGCTACATTTAGGTGGTTGGAGACAAAGTTCTGGAGGAGGAGATCAGCTTCCCGGTGAGACAAAGAAAGAAAAATACAATGGATTTATTTTCTTGTATTTGTAGATCCTTAATGTTCCCTCTGAGACCATTTGCTTATTAATTAGTTGCCTATTTGTTTGATCATCCATATTTCAAAAATTTCTCAATCAATCATCCCCTTCTTTTATTTGTTGGATCCTGTCATCTCCTGCTTTACTGAGCAGGGATGTTTGTTGCTAATAATAATAATAAGCTTACTTAGACTACAAGTGCTGTAATCCTGCGTGTGTTTCTAACAGACACAAAAGAATAAAGCTTCCGCATGCAAAGGCTCCTAATCCTCTGTAGAGGTTTGTAATTAAGAAATTTGCGCAGGAGAAGTAATCGCTTCCTTCGAGTCGCTCCAGGTCTCCTGTCCATGCTTGCACTGCAGCTGTAGCGTTACTAACAGGCTCTTCATTACATGGTGAATACATGGTGCCCCCCCAGGCCAAACGAAATGTGAAACCTTGATGATAGCTGGGGTGCAAAGCTATGAGAAAAAAAAAAAGTCTTACTTATCTTTCTCTTACAATAAAACATATAAAAGCCTTCATTTATTATTTGTTTTTCCCCCAAAAAGAACCTTTAGGGACATTTTCTTCTAATATTTTTTGTCATGATTTTGGTGTTTTTCTCCGCTCCCTTTTCCTTCGGTCGCTTTACCCCGGTCTTTCTCTCTCAACTGTCCAGCTGATGTTTGGACGCTTTGGTCAAGTCGTGGAGAAAAAAAAGTCTATTTCCCTCCAGGACATCAGCGCTGTAAGATTCAATACGTCTTATCTATTGATCCATCAAACTAGCCTCCTTTCTGCCTGTCTGATATCGTCTGTGTGCTTCTCGTCCTCTCAGGAAGAACGCAGGCAGCTGTCCAGCATGCTGGGCTGTGAGATCTCCTCCATGCTTTGTGTCCCTGTTGTCAGCAGGGCCACCGGTCATGTGGTGGCGCTAGCCTGCGCTTTTAACAAGCAGGGTGGACAGAGGTGAGAGACTTCTCATTTTTCATGTTAGCCATGTGTCCTTTTAAAGCTCAATAATTGGAGAATATTGTATCCCAAGCTTGCATGACTTTATGCCAAAATGCTTTAAGACTGCTGGTTCACAGTCTGCTATTTAAGACTGCTGACTCTTAGGAGAAGCAACAGTTTATGCAACAGTAATTTTGAGATGAGGTCTGATTAGATTACGTAGCTAATTTGCCTAGATTTGTTGAGTTTGCAGAGGATTCGACATCTTACTGGCAGTAGGATAGTCACAATCAAAAGAAGTGGAGGAGCTATGGGAGAGGAAGAACACAACGAGAAGGAAAACAAAATACCAGATACTCATCACCCAGGACAGCATAAAATTAGGACCAACACAAATACTCTATTTCTTTTTTAAGCTGTCTGAGTAGCACCAAAGCTAAGTGTCCTATTGCTTTTTTTGTTGCTCAGTCATTGCTATGTGAGTGTTGTTTGCAGCTCCCTGGAATCTAAATGTACCAAGGATGAAGAAAGACCAATAATTAATTCAAATTAAGGACTTTAATGATTCACTATATATGCAAAAATGAATTAGTCCTTTGTAGGAATGTCAGCATTAGTGAATAATATGTATTTGATGTCTGAAAGGCTCAAGGGGAGGCCCAGAGCCATGTTGTTGCTATTTTCCACTGGAAGTTTAGGAAATGACAGCTCTAAAAACAGATATAACCTTTCATGCCTCCTATTAGATTAACACAGCATTCCTTTTAAAGTTACAAATTACACTAATTGGCAAGTTTAAGACTGCAGCAGGGATAAAGATGTGTGCACTGAAGCACCAGCTTTCTTCACAAGCTCAAAATATACAGAAATGACTCAATTTAATGATCTCCTGACTGCTTATATTATATAGAAATTATGGAAATGTTTATTTAGTTAATTGGAGTAGAAAGTGTTTATTATGTCTTCAGGAGTATTGCACCACAATGCAATTCGCTGAAATAGGGAGTTCATGATTTGATTCGTTACACTTTATCAGACATGAGATGTTTTCAACTTGCTGTGAGTCGGATGCTTGTCGAATGCAGATTTCCAATTGTTCAGTAATAGCTTACTAATGAGCTTCTTTTGTCGAAAGATGTATTGTTTTGTGTTCACCAGCTCCCAGGTGCTTTAAATCTCTTCTATTTACCGTTCACATTTTGTCAAATTAAAATCACAACATTCCATCACATTTTATTAGCATTTTGATGTGATTAACCAACTCAAAGCAGTTTATCACTGTAAAGCAAGAGGAAATCTTGCATAAAAATGAAATATAAAATGTAATTTTTCCACTTTCTTCTTCACAAAATTGCTCAATTTCAGTCAGAACAGACAGCACCTTTATATCCGTTTTTAAGTCCCAACAAACCTTCTCATTGGATTTAGGTTGGGACTTTGACTGAGCCATTATAAAACTTCCATATGGATTCAGCTGCAGCTCTGCTTACGGTTGTCCTGACAGAAGACAAACCCTTTACTCAGTTTTAAGAGTTTGGTTGTTTTTTTCCTCCCATCTTCTTGGTCCCCAATCAAGAAAAGCAATACCACATCATAATATAACTATAATCATGGGTTATCATGTGGATTGGGTGTTCAAGCTGATGTGTTAATACACACAGAACTTTTTCTCACCACCACTCAGAGAAATGTACAGTTATAATCTTTTATAATCTTCACCACACAATATTTGGCATATGGGTCAACATTTTGCTGTTTCCTTTTTCCAACATTCCTGAATCAAATGACAGGTGTGTTTGAAGCAGTTATGTTCTACAGAGTCCTGCTAAAGACTTAATCAATTGATTTGGGTGTTTTGGACCAGGAACACGTCTAAATGTAGCAGAACTCCAGCCCGAGATGGCTGGACTCCCACGCTTTCATAAAGGCCAGATTTGTGGAGTGCACAGCCGATAAATGTCATGAGAAATAGTTCTTCTTCTTGAGCCATGAAGGCTCTGAATTAAGGGCCACTTTCTGAAGACCTTGGCTAGTATTGTGTCTTTGTACCAAATTTCCAGAAAGTCACTCTCTAAAACTGCCACCTAGATAGCCCTCAAAAACTCCTGAGAGAAACTATACTTTCATTCAAATCACAGAGTAAAACCTCAGAAGGTTGCTGATTGAGCTCCATCAATATAGTTGTTTTATATATATATATATATATATATATTTATTTATTTTTTTATTTATTTTTTTATTTTTTTAGTTTTTATTTTTTGCGCTCTTCCCAAACTAAGCAAAGCTATGCCTCATATTTTATTTAAAAGAAATCAGTGACAAGTGTTTAGACTGTTGGTCTGGCCCATCTTTGAAGGCTGTGAAGTTTTTCTCTGACTGTCAGGCCTCTGACACAACGTCCAGACTTAAAGTGCACCCTCGACTGCATACCGCTGCACTTTAAAACTCATGTCCACTCATCCTCCCTTTGTGTGTGTGAGCAGATGGGTGTGATGATGATGAGGATGATGGTGGTGTGATGATCTGGAGTCAGGTCATGAGTCTAACAGCAGCGGGTGGTTTGGCTGCCTGATTTGGCAGCAGCAGGTTTTGGCGTGTATCTTCTGTGTGTGTTTGTCTCTGTGCGCTGCCAGGAGCAATGCCGTTATCTCCTGAATACAGAAGTCAGGAAAAAAGCTCTCTGGGTTTTTTTTTTTATCACCATGGTTGTGTTTGTTAAAGTATGCAGAGGAGTTTATTGGTATATTGTTTTTATTTTTTCACATATGCATGCACTCTCATGAGATGGATGAGAAGGGATCATGTCTGATCATTTCACTCAGTAGTGGCTGGCATCTCATTATCCTGGTGAGAGCTGCAGGATCAGGGTTTTCACAGAGCAAACAATACAGTCAGTCTGGTCTTTGCTCCGAACGCAGTGGAACAGATGAACTTTGCCATCATTTTAAAGATTACATATGCAGAGTTTGTTTGTGTGCACTGTAAAATATGGCTTCATATGTCCCCAGCAGCACAGCATGGCAGCAGTAATAGGTTCATGACTCATGTTTTACAACCAGAAAACTCCACAAACAGAGGAAACAGAAAAATGGCAGTGCTCAAAATACCAAAAATGATTTTGTTTGATCAACCTTAATGCAAGGAAGAGGGCCAACGCAGAGAACCTTTTGTTTTTCATATATTAGATGATATTTGTGTTTTGGAGCCCAAAGCTGCTGCTTGTTAGGTTTGTTTTTAAGATATGGAAGAATTTCAAAACATATTTCTCTCCAACACCGCAGCCAGGTCTACTGCAGAGTTACAAAGCACTATTTCAAAACCAAAATCTTCTATTTGTTGTGTATTGTGTGCTTCTTCTGCAGTATACACGTATTTTACGGCTTTTAGAAACAGACTCCCACTGGCTACTTTTGAACCTGTGGAGATGGCGAATAGATGATGTCATGACTGCAAATAACTAGCTGTTACCACAGAAAATGATCCTCCAGTCTCTTCGTAGCTCTGTATAACTCCTGGGTGTCAGTCGCAGAGATTTCCCAGATGCAGGCTCCTGTCTCCATTGACAGAATCTTTGTGTTTCTGATCTGGGACCAGAAAAGACCCTCGAGCCCATAACAACGTGCCACTGCTCTCTATAGGAAGTGACAGATAACTGCAGCCAATTACACAAACCATTAAGGTCATTGTTTTGGTGTTTAGAAAGATTCCCAACCTGCAGGAAAACTGGTTTTATTATTGTTTTTTTTCCTCCTAAAACATTCTGTTGTGATCTTGCTTTTTCATGTTGTCCATTTCTGCATCACTGTCTTAATTAGTTTTTGAGTGACTGGAACAAAAACTGTCACCAAGCAGAAGCAGAAAATCATTTTTAGAGTTGTTCAGCAAAATTATCCAGGAGGGGATCATTTTTATTAGCTGTAAGTACTATATGTGCAATTTGGGCCTTTTTATTTCACAACAAATCTTGATTTGTCACCTAGGATATTTTATTTCTTCTATGAGATGTTAATGAAACACAGTAGAGATTCAGAAGCAATTTGCATTTCTCTGAAATGAGGTGCCGCGACCCGAAACACGACGAAGCAGAGACAAAGCAAGAATTAATGCAGTGGATTACAATTTATTGATTAGAACAAATTATTATCGCTCCCTATGGGTAAATATAACATTTAGGATTTAAAACTATAGTAAAAATAATGTTTTTTTAAATGTTCTAGAGCCAGAGAAAACACACTTGGAGACTTTTTACTGCAATATGAATAATACATTAAGGGGAGATTAAGTGTCGTATAAATCTCACTGTTTGACTTTGTTTTTGTTCTGCAGACATGCAGAGGCAGACGAACACGTCATCCAGCACTGTTTCTGCTACACCTCAACGGTCCTCACTTCCACTCTGGCCTTTCAGAAAGAACAGAAACTAAAAGTGGAATGCCAGGTATCGCACATTTCCCCACTCACGCTACACACACTCAAACACACATATGCAGTTCACAAGTTTATGTCCCCTTATTGTTAATATGAAAGTCATAATAATTTGGTCTTGTAATGATTGATTTGAACTGCCCTTCTTTAAAGCGTGTGATATTATGCAACAAGTACATATAATGATTTTCAAAAAGAAGATATGGGTGTTCAAATGTACTGTTGGTTTTCTCCAAACCAACCTAAATATGTTGATATAGCCATTTGCCCCCACTAATAATAATTCTTAATGGATATTTGAACACTCATCTCATTAGAAATAATAAAGTTAATTTTAGAAGCTTAGTTTTACTCTGGCTTTTCGTTTCCAAAGCTGGTTTTGGTGTTTGGTGTTTGACATCATCGTCCTGCTAGAACACCCACCTGCACCCCCGCTGCTACTTCCATCTGTTTGATTTGTGCTAAAAGGGGGAAAATTCAAAGTAGTCCTTCTTCACTATCCCTATTACTTTGCTCAGTGCACCAATACCACTGGTAATAAAGCAAACCCCCAAAGCCTCCATGTTTGCCAGTTGGTTTGGTTTGAGAGCTTCACCTTGACCAAACATTCGTCTTTCAGTGTGGCCAAATATTTCAACCTTTGACTTGTCTCAAACTTGTGCACCCAATTCTCAGTTTTAAAATCATTCAGATTGCATTTTCTATTATTAGTCAAGTTGTTCATAATTAGTATTGTATTCATATGATGATGAAGGAATGTGCTTTACACTCTGAAGCTGTTTTTTGATGAGCTTGTTATTGTCCACCGTTTCCCTTTTTAGGCACTTCTGCAAGTAGCCAAGAATCTCTTCACACACTTGGGTATGTCTCTTTCCCCGTCTCTGTCTGATTGTCCAGTGAACAGACACTGTTGGAAGATCTGCTTTGCTGGCAGATATTTAAATGCTCACCTTTTACACCAAATGGTGCACATAATTGAATGAGATATTACTGACCGTAAAGATGATAATGTCCAGAATCATAATAATAAACTTAAAAGGGCATTAAAAATGATGGCTCTGCCATCCTCACACTCCCATTCTTATAAAACAGCCAGCAGCAACAGCAGAACGTGTCATTGTTGATTTATCATGATTGCGAGAACAAAAATTGATCCAGTGTTAGAGCAAATTGCCACTCACTGGACTGAACCCATGATTACAAAAGCTCTTATCAGCTTGTGCTGTTGATCCTCAGGTACTCATGTTGTAATCTCTGTTTCTGTCTGCCTGGGCTCTATTGTACTGCTATAATTTTCTCTGTTTTCTTTTGGATTCCTCCCTTTCTCTCTCTCTCTTCCTCTCACCCTGATTCCTTCAGATGATGTGTCAGTGCTGCTGCAGGAAATAATTGTGGAGGCCAGGAACCTGAGCGATGCAGAGATGTAAGCCCTCTGATTTATTCTAACAAGGACGTTTTAATGTATGTTGGAAAAAGAGAGCATGCTTTTGTAGATTGGAAATCTCTTTATCTCTATTTGCAAAAGGCTATTTCTGCTATTTGTTCTCAACCAACTCGCCTGATTGGATTAAAGTTGCAAATTGACTTGAAGTAGAATGAGAAAAACCTCTGTAAAGTTTTCAGCTTTGCTCTGTTTTATATCACTTTTCTAATTTTGCCTCTCTCCACTCTCCTAGCTGTTCAGTGTTCCTGCTGGATCGAGTTAGCCATGAGCTCGTGGCGAAGGTGTTTGATGGAGGCGTTGTTAGTGAAGAAGAGGTAAAGCACTCAAAAATAATATGTTCAATGTAAAAACTAGGTATACATATTAAACTGCAACGTGATCTATCTTCAGATCAAATCAATATAACCTCAGAAGAGCAAAAATTATCCACTGTCATTACTATGTATAAAAAAAAGTTCAATAATGCCAATCAAATGCTCTGTTAATCATGCAGGATAAACAGCTCTAAAAAGAAGAATGTTTTGACGCTTTAGAGGTGTTTGATACAAAAATATCGACTCCTCAGGTCCCAGAGAACCAATTCTTCAGACTCAGAAATATTAGAGGGTAAAGTCCAAATATCTGGCCTTGATCATTCTGCAGCAACAAAGACTGCAGACTAGTGGAAAAGACAGTAACCAATCTTTGTAGGATCATCAAGCTTACCCGGAGGTCAGACAGTACAATGCTCAGAGAAATTTCAAATAAAATATTTCAGACCCCACAGTCCTTAGCTCTTATATTAGAGGTCAAAGTTCATGACAGTTCAGTTAGAAAAAGACTGAACCAGGAAGACTTGCTTAGTTGCAGACAGAAAGCCTCTTCTGTGTAGATAGAAAATGGCTCCAGGCCCTAAGCTAAAGTCTGGAAAAGCTTCATTTGAAGGCATAAGAGCAAAGTGGATATATTTATCTGCAATGCATAGCAAGTTGTCTGCTAAGTTACCCAAAAGCCTTCTTCTCACTCAATTGGAAACGGCCTAGAGTTCTTCTAGACCTCCAAGACTTTTCAGCCAAATGTCGAAAACCTTTTTCCAGCACAAAGCCATGAAGCTATTGAACTCTTAGTATTTTACAGTAAGATGTTTTGTTCTGCTACCAGCCCGGGTATCCCATCTGTACTCAGATCTTTCCTTACAATAAATGGAATTTCCTAATAAATTATAGGAGGTTTCTGCACCTCCACCATCAGTTTCAGCCCTTCTGATGAGAAGAATTTCGTTAAGTACAGAATGCAGTGCACTGCGGAACAAATATTTTAGCATCTGTGCATCTATGTTTGTCTGAAGCATCATGCACACAAAATCTAAACTCATTTTTTGAATTAAGCTCAATCCAATCTTTATGTACAACTTGGACAGGTGTGCACTTCTTTCCAGCTGGGACTTCCACTCTGTAGAAAGGGTGGCTGATATGAATCTCGATGTGCAAGGGGCCAAAGTTTGTGCAAGTGTGCAGATTATTATTGCTGCACCCAGTGTTACCTGCATCGCAGCTGCAACACCAAAAGAGTTGGAATAAATTAGGCTACATTGGGCACTAACAGTCATGTGTTGGTGTTTTTTGGCTCACCGGTGGAGTACTTCGGAGTTAGGTCTGCGCGCCCACTCTTTGTTCAAATTCTCAAATGGCCTGCCTGACTAGGTACACGCAGACCACATGTCATGGATCTGGTAAACACATCTGCTGCTTTCAGGCTCCTAAACATACAACCCAGGAAAAAAAAAGTTTGACTGCCATCATGATAACAAAGTACCACAAATCTTTGGTGCAAGCTCAAAACAGTTCTCTACATGCTATGAAACTGATAAGTTGGTGTAATTTTTCTGCTAAAGCTTAACTCTACAAGTTGAGAAACATTAAAGTATTCTACTCAGCAATATGTCATATTAGGTGCAATATGTCATTTAATACATCACATTAAATTAATACAAACTTTATACAGTAGTAAAGCATTTCCAGGAGTGACAGGATGATGCATGCAGCTACAGACCATGAGAGGTCACTGAATAGTTTAATGGGTATAAAATTAATGTGAATAATATATTACACCAGGTTTTAACCCAGTTTAACATTAAATTAGGCAGTCGCTTTGGGAAGAATGATGATCTTACCCTCCAGTAAAGCTCCAGGGACTGTTATAGTGAATGCTAATGTGCAGTGAAGCTGTTGTGTGGGCTCATGGTTGCCCAGCACCTTACAACATCCCTTTGATATCGAATGTACCTATAATTTGTCTCTTGTCTCATTGTGTGTATTCGACTTTTTTAAATGTATTTCTTTCCCCCGTAGTGACTTATCCAGCATCTTCCTTTTGGCCTAGTTGTCTCACAAGAATTCAGCAGTGCTTGTAGCATCAACTAAAAAGAAAGGAAGAAACTGGGGCATTTTTTGCATTTTTTAGAAAGTTGGCATGTGGCAAACTTAGCCCACTATTTGGGAGATTGAACTGCTTGTCAACTGCCTGCTAGCTGTCACAGATTGGATCTGATATTTAAATTAGGTAAATTTCTTTTGTAAGGAAAACAACTCTGTGTTTGTGTCTGAATGCAGAATGAGTTTCGAATCCCAGCCGATCAAGGCATTGCAGGCCACGTCGCAACCACCGGTCAGATTTTAAACATTAAGGATGCCTACTCCCATCCTCTCTTCTACCGCGGCGTGGACGATAGCACCGGCTTCAGGACTCGCAACATTCTCTGCTTCCCCATCAAAGACGAAAACAACGGTAAGAATGAAATAACACATTTCCATACATTACTGCAGGTAAAAACGACATTATTCAGTAACACTGCAGCAGTAATATATTAATAGTGCTGGAAAAGAAGTTAAGCTGCCTTAAAATAAAGGAATTACTAAAAGAAAATAAAAATACAGGAACTAATAACTTAATAAGTATTTTAGCTACAAAGAAAGCCATGCATTTTGTTTGCAGAAAAATTATAAATAAGGGGAGAAAATGATAAATAGGGGGAGGAAATGTGTGCAATATTGTTTTAGGTGGCTTTTTATGCATTGTAATTAGAAGAGGCCTTAATGGAGGCATTTATGCGTGTTAATTTATATGTATATTATACATTTAGGCGCTCCGGAGACATAAAAACAAAACTCATTCTTCTTACTCAGTACTTTGTAGAAAAGCAGAGCCATATTTACTACTTTATGATGTCTTTTTAGCATTCATTCATTTACCATGGCAACTAAAGCTATTGAATAGTATTCCAAAAGCAAATCTTGTGTTTTTCCTGCACTGTTAACTACCCTCTATTCTCTATTCCTCTTTTGCCTGAAAAAGTGAAACTACATTTTCACCCAGGTGATTGTTCAGAATAGCACAAAGAGCAGTTACATCACATCCTTGTGCCTAAATGTTAGAGTGCTTAAAGTGCACTTCAAGCCCTCTTCACTGAGTTATTTCAGAAATCTCCGCTTCATGTTGATGGCGCTGCCTAAACTGTTTCTGGGCAGAGCAACTTTGCATTCAGTGCCGCTTGTCTCTATATGGAAAAGTGTCTGGAGCTCAGCTGGATGGTTTAAATTCGGCTCTTTTTCTTTGCAATTAGGATCAACCACAGTGTGAAATTAATCTGAGTTAGCAGAGCTGCTCAACTCCACTTTTGTTCTGCACTTCTAACTGTTGCTTTCTTTGCTCCATTATTTTTATTCATCCTTGCCTTTATATCTTTCCATTTTTGTTCATTATCTACGTTCTTTCTTACCTAATCTTTTCCTCCCACCTTCTCCTCTCCTTTTTCTTTCCTCCTCTTTCTGAAATTTTCCGTGTCTCAGAGGTGATTGGTGTAGCGGAGTTGGTGAATAAAATGAATGGGCCATGGTTCAACCGCTTTGATGAAGATCTGGCCACAGCTTTCTCCATCTACTGTGGAATCAGCATTGCCCACGTAAGACTTTTCTCCCACTCACAGTCACCTTTAAATCTTTTTTTAGTCTTGCGAATGTCTTTGCGGTGGATAGACTAAAATGAATCTCTTAGAGAATTTTGTTTTAAATATACGAAGTAAATCAATTCTTTTAGAAAGAAGTGGTAACATCGCGAAAATGAATTCAGCAGGACGAACAATGAGCAACATCCTCATGACTAATTCATCCTGAGAAATGAAATATGTTGTTTTTCTGACCTTACAGTAGGTTAAGAAGTAGAAATGTTCTGGTTATCCATTATTAGGAGTCGCTCTCCACTTGCACTGGAGCTGTTGCTAATGTGGTCAGAAAGACTGAGCTTGCCTGTGAAAATGAGATCAGTTCAGCAGAAGCAAAGCGTTCATTCAGAGCGGAGGGAAGGAACGTCTTGCAGGAAATTCAAGGAGATCCTGTCTAGTGGTAGTGACAGAGCTCTGCTGCGCACTTAAAAACTATTTGTACTACAGCTTCAAAGGCTCAACAACATCATTGTTGAGCCTCGCAACAATGATGTTTATATCATTAATGATGTTAAAAAATATATTACTGTGTTGTACGGCTCCACCAATACCCAAAACACTTTTATGTTAACATGGAATAAATCCTGTTTGGAGACTCTAATTTATAAATCAGGAGAAAGATGCATTTTACTTTTCTATAAATATAGAAGAATGATGGACAGAAAGAAGAAATTAAAGATAGAAAGGAAAGATAGCAAGAGAAAAAAGGAAAGAAAGGAAGGAAGGAAGAAAGATGAGAATAATGTAAATATTGGATCAAACAAAAAGAACAAAACAGAAAGGAGAGAAAGAAATACATGATTAGAGGATAAAAAGAAGACTGTACTACAGAAAAAAATACAAATGAGAAAGCAGAGTGGAGCCAGAAGGAAGAGAAAAAAAATAGATCCTTATTACAATCAAATTACATCTCAGAAATATTTTATTCAACATTTCCGATTCACTCTGTTATTAATCAGCACTTGTAGAAAGTGACCTTTCCGTAACTGTAGAGAAAAGACAAGCAACTGGAAAACAACGGCTTTCAAGGACACTTATTAATCATTTGAAGATTGCCAAATACAATATTAGCCATTGCCTATACTTTACCAGGCTATCCAGTACTGATATGTGAGCTTTAATCAGTTATGTTCAGTTGTATCTTAATATTAGCAAAGTAAAAATTAATTAAAGTAACACCATAATGAGGATTATTTATTTACAAAGATGATCTATCTCTGTAATATTTTTGTTTGTGATTCATATGTTCTTTAGTCTCTGCTCTACAAGAAAGTCCATGAAGCTCAGTTCAGGAACACGCTTGCCAATGAAATGATGATGTACCACATGAAGGTAACCTCACATTTACCTATGACACTGGGCATGTCGTTCCTCAAATAATGTTCCCCATTTTGTAAAATTCTTCTTGCACACGCTGCAGGTGTCAGAGGAGGAGGTGACTAAGCTGCTTGTGACTGGAATCGAACCTGTGAAGGAGATTCATCCGTGTTTCGCCGAGTTCACCTACACTCCCCGTTCCCTTCCTGACGACACGACGCCTCATGTGAGAAAAAGAGGAAGAGGGTGTGGGGTGAAAGAAAAGAATGACAATCAGAAGAATGAGTAATATAATCTGCTCTGTGTGTGTGTGTGTGTCTGCAGGGTGTCCTCAGCATGTTTGAAGATATGGGTTTCATCAACACATACAAGATTGACCTGCACACTCTCGCCAGGTTAGACACGTACATCATTCAAAGTTCTGCATATTCAGTAACAAGCCTTCTTTGATTTCTCTCCACATTCTTCAGAAATTACTGTATTAACCTAGTTGTAAGTACAATAAGCTAAAAATACAACTGGCTTCAAATACAAAGCATCAGTTTATAGTTAAAACCCCCACCTGACACTACAATTAATGTGCATTTAGATTCCTTATATTTCTACTGAAAGTAGCTGCCGTATTTATTTATTATAATTACACAAAGGATAAAATTAAGCATATTCTTTCAGTGTATCAGTAAAGGTAAAAAGTTAATAGTATTTCATGTCGACAGGTGAGATAGATGTTACATTTAGTGAAAGATAGCTTGAACAATTTAGCCATCTTTTTTTATTGTAGCCTGTTATGCAATGCAGTCAATGCTCACAAGTTATGTTTAAAGATCAGACTGAAAACCAAAAGATTATGGAAACAATATTTTTATTCCTTGAGAGTGATGTAGAGCCCCTGGTGCGACGTAATCAGCACTGCAGCTGAGCTGTAATATAGCCACATTTTTATTAATTCCCCTTCTGCTCTTTCAGCTCAAGGAAAGAGGTGCACTTATCAAACCAGGTCATGATGTTCAAAACCAAATTACATGCTGCAAATAAAAAAATAAGTGGGGAAATGATGTGGCCCTTTTTATAGCACATGTCCCAGTGTCACATGATGTGATGGCAAGTATAATTAAACCGCTGCCTTGGCGACAGGTTCTGCCTGATGGTGAAGAAAGGCTATAGGGATCCTCCATACCACAACTGGATGCATGCCTTCTCCGTCTCACACTTCTGCTACCTGCTCTACAAAAACCTAGGGTTGTCCAACTACCTCGAGTGAGCACCCATCTCCTAAATACTCAATAATTAAATGTTTGCTGTGTTGAAATGAAAATGATTCTACTTTTCCTGTTTTCATGCAGGGATATAGAGATTTTAGCTCTCTTTGTTTCCTGTATGTGTCATGATCTGGACCATCGCGGCACTAACAATTCTTTCCAAGTGGCCTCGGTGAGAATATCCACCAAAATCTCTATTTATTTTTATATATGGAAGTGATATTGAAAATGTACAATAATGCAAAATAATCAGCCAGAGTGTGGTTTTTATCCTCTCATCTGTGAAGGGATTAAAAACACCCGGTGTGTTGCTAAGATGTCTCTGCGATGAGCAGCCTTTTGCTCTGGTTCACTTTAATCATACACAGCCCTGCAGCGCTAAATGACTCAAACACACTGGCAGAAACATGTTGCAACAAAGGGCATACTTTAAATCAACAATCTATCAGCATCCCTGTGTGCTTTTTAGTTTCCAAGCACAGCTGATACAAGCCATTTCAAAGAAAACACTGCTGCAGTTAGCCCGAGGATATAGTTTTCACTGTTTGCAGATGCTGCTGAAGGGACTCTTTCTCATTTTTGTCTCTGTTTGACTTTCAGCAATCAGTCCTGGCTGCTCTCTACAGCTCTGAGGGATCTGTAATGGAGGTGACTCAAGCTTGGAAATTTATTTTTTTAAATCCTCACTTTATTTATATCACAATCTGAAATGCAAATCTGTATTTTGTTGTTGTTGTTGTTCGTTTTACTTTATTTTGAATAAATTGCCTTCGACCTTCTAATATTGTGTGCCACTGCGACATCTAGTGGCCAGAACAAAACAAGACATTGTTTGAAGGAAGAAAATAAGATCCATCAAAATTTGTTTTGTCTTTTGCCTGCAAAACATGACTCAGCAATATTATAACTGCTTTCTTCATACTCTGTTTGCTGTGACAGAGACACCACTTTGCCCAGGCAATTGCTATTCTCAATACACAAGGCTGCAACATCTTTGAGAAATTCTCCAGGAAGGTGAAATACAACATTTGCATAAATTTCAGTGGCTCTCTAAACTTTTTTGAATTTTTCTGTAAACTTATGGTGTCATTTCTATATTTCTAGGATTACCAGAGGATGCTGGATCTGATGAGAGACATAATTCTGGCTACAGACCTAGCTCATCATCTTCGAATTTTTAAGGACTTGCAAAGAATGGCTGATGGTATGTGTCAGTAGTTTAGCATACACTGCTGTGATCCAAGACAGCTTTGATCAGAGCATTCTAAAAACAGCAATATCGGACACTTATTGGACAGCAGCTATGCAACAATTTAAAGGGTACATTTTGCTGTCACGTCAAAAAGAAGAAAAAAAAAAACTTTACTGTATTTTATCAGAATATTATTTGATAATCCAACATAGAGTAGTGCAAAAATGTGAAGTGGGAGAAAATAAATTATAAAAACTCTATATTCAGCTCCTTTTATTCCTAATACCCCTAAATAAAATCCAGTGCAACTAAATGACTTGAAAAGACACCTAATTAGGAAAAAGACAATAAATAGAGTCAGTCTGTGTGTAATTTAATCTCAGTATAAATCCATTCATTTTATGAAGGCAGAACATTAGTGAACATCATTATGAGGACCAAGGAGCACAGCAATGAAATATGTGGTGGAAAAGTTCAAGCTTTAGATACTTTTGCTAGATACTGCAGTGTTGGATAAAAAATAAGGTTTTGCTTGAGGTTTTATAATAACTAACTAATATTCTAAAGATTTATGGTGAAGCTTTCAGCATTCAGCCTCGGCATTCTTAATAATCGTCCACAATTGCTTACACTCTCGTGTGACTTAATTGGGTGTAAAGTCTGGGCCAGAGGTTAGTAACGCCTGAATGCAACCAATTATGAGTTATCCTGAGTGGATGCCTCTGCAGTGAATTCAGCTTAAGCTGCTAAAATGATTCAAGTATACACAAAACCTCTCGATACACAAGGCTGTATTGAACCTGCAATTTCTGCAGTGAGAAATTCCTCTGCACTGCAGAGTTTGAGAATTTTAGACAGAAACAAATGAAGTTTGATTCTCAAACTCATGGATTCTCATGAGCTTGAGAATCGGAGACTAAAATGTGTATTTTTTGTTATTAAATAATGAACTTGTAAGATGCTAACATATCAATGGTTCTATATATCCAACACCAAACTCCACCAACAGTGCAGAACACAAACACAAAAAGTAACTAAAGAAGCTCAAATGTGAGTTTATAATGTGAAGATTTATGTGGGGAATTGTCAACAGATGGGGAGGAAATCAGGGGAAATATTGTCTCACTTCAATAACTTGAATATCTAACAAACCAGCACTCCAACCAAGGGTGGAAAAGTCCTATGTGATTTTTTGTATTCACAGAGCAGTGGTAAATGACCATTTGTGACAAAAGTTATTTATTAAAAAAAAACAAAAAAAACAAGCAATTCTTGAAGGATTCATGTAGATGCAGTGATTTCTGTCCTGGTTCTCGCACTAATATGTGTGCCACCAGAATATATTAGGAAATCATGAAGTGGTTCTGTAAAACAAAATAGCAGTAAACAGAAGGAGCTGAGAGTCTACACATAATTAGTCTGTGTTTTACTCCTGAGGGTTTATCTACGCTGCACTGATAAAGCCGGAAGAAAATTTTTGCCAAGGCAACATTGTTTCAGACAACAAATCATCATTCAAAAAATCATAGTACCCTTCTGCTTTTAGAAAGGCCACTGAATCAGAAAAGTGAATTTCTAAAGTGAATTATCTTCTGTGTAAAACAATTGAGGGGCTGATGATTAGAGCTTCAAAGATTTTTGGCTCTAAAATATGGTGTTTAGGATGTCAAACTGAATATCATTGAATTGTGTCTGTTTGTCTTTTAGATGGATACAATACAAAGAGTCGCACCCATCACTCCTTGCTGCTGTGCCTGCTGATGACTTCCTGTGATCTGTCAGACCAAACCAAGGATTGGAAAACAACACGCAAGATTGCAGTCAGTTCATAGCCTGCGCTAGGGCTATACATCCCACTACACAGAACTTCTGTAGACGTTTTATTGTTTCTTATTAGTACAATTATAAGGTTTTTCGCAAACCAAATACTGAACAGCAAATATTTGGAGACATACACAAATGTAAATAACCTTTAAACTCCACGACACTCTTCTGGGTAATCACACTCCATTTTTTGGATTAGGTTTTTAATCTTGACCTGCCCCCTTTTACAAATACCAAAACCCCTGTAAACCTTGCCCTAAATCCTAACCTCAATCTCCAAACACCTAACGTCTAAATCAGATGCAGAGTAATCCTTGATCCCAAAACAAAAAAAAACAAAAAACATGCACCTCTTTTTGTTAGCAGAGATTACTGTACAATATCTGGCTTGTTTCAGTCACAGTGTGTACAGTCATCACTTGTAATGAAGGGGAACAGCAGGTGTTTGTATTAGGAAAATGAGAGAAAAAAAAAAAATCAAGCTTGTGGGACAGCAGCCTGGTGTGAAAAGATGTCATCAAGAATGTATTCAACATGCATTTTACCACTTTTAAGCTATAATACAAATACATGTTCTCTATTTTTGTATTTTTAAGCCCTTGACACAAATCCAGATTGAATTTTATCACTGTCACCATTCTGGAAACATGAAACCCTGTGTGCAGTGATATTTGTAAACCTCTGTCTGTCCACAGGAGCTGATTTACAAAGAGTTCTTCTCTCAAGGAGATCTGGTATGTCTCTGCAGCTAAATGCTTTCTACTGCAGCATGTGGCTGAACTTTGCGTCCTTATCCAGATTATTGAGCTCATTACTCATATCGGTGTACTGTGTGCTCATTGCGTATGTGCAGGAGAAAGCCATGGGGAACAGACCAAGTGAGATGATGGACAGAGAGAAAGCGTATATCCCAGAACTACAGATCAGCTTCATGGAGCATATCGCCATGCCCATCTACAAGTGTGTACAAAACTGACTCCCTCAAGACACTTTACTCTACTTTACATCATCTCATGGCCAATGTCAGGAGAAATTTTAGCTTTAGATTTTGCTGACAGAAATTGTTTAAAAACATCTAGTTACTTGCTGAGTTTGAGATTTTTTTTTTTTTTATTAATTTGTTTTTATTTACTTATAATCCACATTTCCTTTCCAAAAGCTGTTTTCAGTGCTCTTCACATTTTATTGACTGGCTTGTGAAAAATACTGAAGCTTTTAGCAGCTAAGTCATATATTTCACACAGGAGACCAGAGGAAGGAAAACAGATCAAATTAGGGGTAAAAATGTTAATATTAATTTAAGTGCTCTTCTGCACAGATCACAAAAAAATGATCTCAAAACAGACAACGTTTCTAAAGGAGCTAATTTTCCTCCTCCCGCTCTCCTTGCAGACTACTGTCCGAACTGTTCCCCGGGGCCACTGAGCTGTACGAGCGGGTGGCAGCGAATCGCGAGCAGTGGACCAAAGTCTCCCATAAGTTCACCATCCGTGGGTTGCCCAGCAACAACAGCCTGGACTTCCTGGACCAGGAGTACGAGCTGCTTCAGTCGCAGGGTGCTTTCGGGAGTGACGACCACTGCCTAAATGGCTGTCTCGATGACACAGAGGGAGGTCAGGGCCAGTGACAGACAGCGGGGCCTCCGACAGTGTGTTAATCCTGAAATTTTCTTGTGGTCCAATAAGAGGCGAAGAATACCTTTCTAGAGGCCAAAGACAGGCTGGTCTCTCTGATGTCAACCATGATGGTGTGCTTTAGTGGGCCTTGCAGGATGGAAACTGAATCAGACGGATGTTCTGAACCGATTCGTCTGAGTCACTGATTCGATGCTTGATGTCGCTTGTGTCAACCAGTCGAGGAGCGTAAAAGATGACGAGTATCTTTCTACATGTCACACGTTCATTCGTACAGTACTGATCCTTCTAAAGATTGTAAAAATAAAACAAATTGACACATATTCGCACAAACAAGGTGGAAGCATTCGTAGTTGTGGCAAAGACTCCAACGTGTAACAATGAGATGAAGTGCTCTACTTTCTGTTACAGCGTGTGTTCATTTCTGTTGCCACAGATCCCACCTGCTGCTTATGAATGCATGATGGACGGACATCTTACCAGTTACAAACCAATCTGTGATCATTTCCCCCATTCATAGGAAATTAAAGCATTCTATTTTTACACAATCATAGCAGATTTTTGTATCCACCTCGTCAGAGTATGTTTAGGGGAATCATGACCTCTTTGTTCTTGTTCATTCATTTCAACATATAAACTCTCCTTCTCTGTTTTAGTGGTGTTTAAGGAACATTTTTGACAATCACCCATCAGTAACAACAGATGCCATAAATTGAAAAATATATATATATATATATATATATATATATATATATATATATATATATATATATATAAAAAACACATGCATTTTATGAATACGAGTCACAAGAATTTGCCCCCATTTATTGTTTGTGCTTTTTATTGCATTAAAAATGTTTTAGATCATCAAAAAAATTTGGATATCAGACAAGGGTAGCCTAAAGTATTAAATCATTATTTATCTTCTTTATATCAATAATTCAATCCAAATTAACTTTGACCCATGTAAAAAAAAAAAAAGCAATGAGTTTTTTACAATGTTGTGGAGAAAGTTTGTCCCGCTATTATTTTTTGAATTGTTTTAATTTAGCCATATTGAAGAGTTTTGTGCGACTATTTGCCTGTTTGAAGTCATGCCACTGCATCGATAAGAACTTTGAGTGCAGGACAACAGGCAACAAACCTTGCCTTTGTTTCTTTTTTGAGTCAGTGAAAGGTGAACTTGCTGGTGTCAAGTGAGCTAAAGATAAAGATCAGAAATTGATGACTCCAGCCTTATTTTATGTTACGGAGTTGAATTTAATGACAGAAACTTGTTGAGGTCCTCAGGCTCAAATACAAGATGCCATTTTTGTCCGTTGTGTTTCTTATATTTCAGTCATGAACACTGATTTTAACACTGATTTTAAGGCAGATATACTGCTTTAAATGTTGTTCCGGGTTCCTTTTTTAACGTCCTGGATGAGCCATCAACATGCTTCTGCATTAATTATGATAAACCAATCTCTTCCAGAAAGGTTTAATCACTGCTCTGTTGTTTTTTGTTTAGTTTTTTTCTCCATGTAGGGATAGCAGCTATTATTGCTGCCTTCAGGAGTCCCACACCCTCTCAAACATATATGGAGCCCTTGCCAGATTTATGCCTTTTAATTATATTTTTCCATCTGTTCTTGAATTTCTTTTGGTTGGAGTATAATAGGTTGCTTTTTTAAGCCTACTTCATGTTGTCAGACAGATTCTGTTCAAGTTGTTTTCTGATTCTAAAGGTCTGAGAATAATGAGGTTGTACTTAATGAAACTGAACCAAAATATAGGTGAAGTCACAGATAATTCTTAATTTAACAAGGGAGGGGCTACATTAGGTTTTCATGCAGCACCAGTAGTTTGGATAGATTTTTCCCTAATAAGTGAAATTAAAATTTGAAGACTGCTTTTTGTATTTACTCTGACTGTCTTTGTCTGATATTAAAGGTTGTTTGATCCTCTGAAACATTTAATTTCAAAAAGAAAATGCAAAAACAGAAAGAGATGTGGGACAAATATTTTCTACAGCACTGTTTTTCTTCATAATCCAAATTATTTAATTGCCTTTTTTGAATTTTTGTATTTTTTTTCCTTTAACCATTTGAGGACAAAAAAAGAGAAGCCCTTTAAACAATCCATCTCATTCGTTGGTGTAACTGTGCAGTAGAGTGTGTTAAGTAGAGTGTGTCACTGAGTGTGTCCTATGGATCTGCCTTATTGCGTATCTTTGCTGCCTTTATTAGAGCTTTTAATATATAAAAGTGGAATAAAAAGTCTGTTTAGTATGTTTGTTGAATATTCCTATGGACACTGTGTTGACTGAGAACATGTATATTTTGTAAAACACTTGTTTAAAGACCTCAAACGTTGCATCTTTTCACCTCTTTTCTATTCCTGCCTGTCTGTGCACCGTACATGAAAGCATTGTTACATAAGAAACAACGTAAGAAAAAAAAAAGAATCAACAAGAGATGTAGCCATGGTAGAGAACATCAAATAGGGTGTGTTTTTCAGACTTGTGCATCATTAAAAAAAAAACTAAAACTTCAGAGAAATGGGGCTTAGTGTCACAACATGCCATACTTACTTTCCCATTAATTACAATGACAAGAATATGCTTAGTTAGGATAGGACAGCTTGTAAAGTGCAGGGTCATGTGTTTGTGTGCTATGTATGAACTCTTGAATGAGTGGATGGACAAATAGATGACAAGACCTTGAAAAAGTATTCACATACTGTCATGTTACAACCACAAATGTCAACGTATTTTAATGGATTTCATGTGATAGACCAACACAAAGTCTTTTTATGTGTCCACTTCCTCCACAAACATGAGGACTAATATTCTTTGCAAAATAGCTTAAACTCAGTAAGATTGAAAAGCAATTTTTAAGTTTGGTCACAGACTTTTTTTCTGCTGTGTTCCTTGGCTGCCTTTACAGAACAGCTGGATTTATGTTGAATTTAAATTGGACACAACTCAATTTACTAAATAGATTAATTCTGGGGGTTATCATTTGTACAGGGATTTATTTAGGAATATCAGGGCCAAACACAAATGCATTTTACATTTTTTTAGATTAATTGTGGATAAAAAAAAAGATAATTTCACTTCCACTTCAAAGTTTTGGACTACTTTGTGTTGCTATATCACACAAAATCCCATTAAAGTCCAATTTGATCCGTATTTGTTACATGATTGAATGTGAATAGGTTCAACAGGTATGGATGCTTTTTGTAAGGGATTCTAGTTACTGGGGGTATTCTTATTTTGCATAAGAGTGAAAGTGTAGTAAATGTCACCAAAATTATACAATTGAAATATGAGATTTTTCTTTCTGTATGAAGAATCCCACAAAGGGCATTTGTAGGAAACATTGTGGTTTCCTTGGATATACCTGAATAGTGCTGGATGAAGGGGTTAAATCTGCTTTCCTCTGCTTTGTAAACAAGGTGTTAAAAAGTCGCTTCTTGGTCTATCATTTGTCTCATTTGTCCTATCATTTGCTTCATATGTCCTTGCTTTTTTATGTGCAATATGAAGCCTCTGTTTCTGTGACAATGCATAGATACTTGCGTATGTAAATAGAATTCGCTAAATACCTATGCCTCTTGTTATATTATTGCTTTAGGTCTGAGTTGCCAAAGGCTTTTTAAATGTTTAATGACATTGTTTCCATGAAAAAAGTAAATGAAATGGGATTTTTTTTTCCCGCTACAAATGCTTTTCAGAGTTCAGACCTTTGACAGTTTTCTATGAGTGTGTGTTTGTCTGTTAATGTTCGTCTTAGAGAGTCAGGGCTAAATGTGCCAAGCAAACACTTTCCACTTCCTGGCCCAGCTGCAAGATGAAAGCCAGACGTGGCTTTAGGAACAGCTTGATGTCAGGAGGCTGTTGGTGACCGCGCTTCATCTTGTCAGCTTGTCCAGGAAGCATAAAGCCAATCTACTGTATTTCCTCTCATCACAGCAGGAACAGCGGGACTTAAACCTGTGATGCGATAACATTGTAATGATCACCTGTGACGTATTTGCTAAAAGTGGCAAGAATACATATATATAGATATATATATATATATATTTGCTGTAAATAACAAAGTTTAAAAACACAAATGTTTTGATTGTCATCATTACAATGGGAAGTACTGTATTTTAATTCTGTAATGTATTTATAGTGTTTGCTACCTGATTTTTTTTTTTTTTTTTAGTTTGTCGAAGCCATTTTTGAGCAACCCTAAGCCCCAAAATCTAAGCTGAAGTTTAGAGAAAGATATATGTGTACTTAGAATAAAAAATATTTTACCACGAATAAAAATTCACACTACTTGTATAAATAGTGCTTAAGCTGAGAGGCGAATTTGGTCATCTTTAAAGATTTGTTTGGTGGGCTCTGAGTACTGTTGATCTGGTTCTTTTCAAGAAGAAAGAAAATGTATAACATTTTGGTTTGTTTTATTTTTTTCTTGTCTTTCTTTCTTGAAATAAATCCAGTGAAAGGTGCTTTGGTGGTTGATGTGTTTGTACAGCAATACTTCACAACATAACTCTACCGTAAAGGTCTACTTGGGTGCCTGAAGTTGCATGATGATGATACTAGTCATTGCAAAGGCATCTTTGTGGATCATGTTGCACTATTACATCAATGTCCATGTGAGAATAGAAAACATTTCCACACCTCTGTTAAAATTCTATGGTTTAGTTCTATAAAAGTAAGACCAAGATAAATAACTTTAGACCTATTTCTACGTTTAACTTAATTTATATTTTGTATAACACACACAGGATAGAAAAAGTAATTGAACTCTCCCATTTTTTTCTGGTGGAGGGTGATAAAACACAACATTCTAAAAATTATAAAAGATTTTTTATAATTAATTTACTAAAGATGTCAGACTGTCAAATGAGTCTCATTGATCAAATGTATCAGTCAGGAGAAGGCTGACATATACAATATAACATATAACTCAGAAGGTAGTCACTATCCAGGGGAGAAAATATAGGAGCTGTGTTTTATGGCTGGTATTTGCTAGGTACTTTAAGCACTTAGGCTATTATGTAGCTAAACTTGAAAAAATTGTTATTTGCTGCTTAGTCTGTTTGTGTCAAGTATTTTTACTCTCATTGGGGATTTTCAAAACCTTTCTTAAATTGTATTTTTATCTGCTTTGTACCCATGTTATGACTTGTTGAGTCATTGTGAGTAGTGATTATCCATTGTATTTCATATAGCAGAAAAACAGTAAAAGCTGAAGTTTAATTGAAGTGGTAGATGTGAGAACAATCTCTTGTAATCTCCAAAAAGTAGGTTTAGGCCTACTTCCAAGGACACACATATTGTCTTTGCTCTTTGCATTGAAAGAGCATCACAGGTAAGTGAGCTAATTATGGTAAGATTGTGCACAAAAAAAAAGTTTAATGACTCACAAACTTTACAGAGAGAGGTTCAGTTACTCTGAGAAAAATTATTTACATTCCATAATAAACACAATTTAGGAATTAGTGTGCCACCACCAAAGTATAACTTGTTTAGAAATGGCGGCAGGCAGGCTTGAATGTTTCTGCTAGCACAGTAAGCTGGAGACTCTTTAATGCTGCTGGTGCTGCTGCTGATGTTAAGGAGGGTTAGCAAATCAGCCACTTTTCTCCAAGAAAAACATCAAGTACAGAGCAACATTCTGCAGTAAGTAGCATGATTAGACCAAAATAGCTATTTTCTTGGATTAAAGCCCCTTCAAATGGTTTCTGAAATGTGAAATTAAGGAGAAGACAGTGGAGGAACTTGTCCTCCTAAGAAAGTGGATTCACAATTTTGCATAAAATCAGTCCCATGAATAAAACATCTTCCAAGAGCAGCTTTGCCCAAAGACTCAGGACTGACAGGAATGAACAGTATTTTTCTAGCATGATGAAACACAAGGTAAACATGATAAATAAATGCATAACAAAGAAATCTCCCAGATCCGAATCTTACTGAGAAACTGTTGCGGAGTAGCATAAACTTGTTTGCACCAGAAACGCTTAATTAGCACTGATTTTCTCTTCATCATTATACTTGTTGATGGATTTGATACATTGGACAGAAGATGAATTTTAATCATTTTAACTGATGTGTTAGAAGCAAGAAAAAATGACAAGGGACAAATTTGGGATTACTTTTCCAGAGCAAGATCATTACTCCAACTCTAATATCATTACTCCAACTCTTGGATCACTTTTGCCAATATCTGTCAAAAGTGATCCAAGGAAGGAACAGTGATAAACCGGCAACAGGGTTATGGATGGCCATGGCTCCCTGATATACATGGGAAGTGAAGACCGGCCAGTTTGGTCTGAATGAGCAGACAAACATCTGCAGCTTAAATTGCTGAAGAAGTTAATGCTGGGCCTTATAGAGAGGGATCAAAATACAGAGTGCATTACAATCTATTTTAAATGGGGAATCATCAACCATTCAGGGTCATAATTTTCTGCCCGATTTATGTATTGCGTTTTTTTAAAAAGCCTTTCACGCTTTCTAAATGTGTATTAATAAATATCAGTATTCCATAGAAAATTTTCACAGAAAGGTATAAAATTACTGCAGCAGTAAAGTTGACATAAAGTAGATGGAAAAACACATTTTCTGTGAGTAAAACCAAAATGCAGCCATGAACTTGGATTGATCATGGTGAAGGATTTAATGATGGCACAGAAAGCAGAGGACAGAGTAACAGGAAGAATCAGCGAAGAACAATGAAAGCCAGTGAGTTTACATGGAGAGGAAAGAATGGAGAAGGTGAATAATTAACACAAAGGAAGCCGAACTAGACAAAAAGTAACTTCAAACCAAGGGGTGAGAGACCTGACAATTCCCTGACAGAAATAAATGCACAAAAAAACAGAACACAACAATAAACTGACAAACGAAACAAAGGACACTTCAGTATGACTTTCGTTAAAAAAAAATTATATATATATATATATATATATATATATATATATATATATATATATATATATATATATAAGTTCCAAAGTGGTGCCTAAGCTCGGTCCTCGAGGGTCTGTATCCTGTGTGTTTTTTGGTAGTTACAACCTTTTCAGCAGGTCAGTGTTCTTCTTAGGCCTTCAAAGGAGCCATCATTTGATGCAGGTGCGTTAAACCAGAGAGAGAACTAAAACATGCAGGATTACCGGCCCTGGTGGACCGGCTTTGGACAAGGCGACTGCTTGGTTTGCGTGCTTTGGTTCTGTTCTTATAATATAAGTGGTGGGAAAATAATAAATTTTTCATAAAAAAACAAAAAAACAAAAAAAAAAAACAATATAGACCTTATGTGGAAAAAATGCTAGATTGAATCAAAACTGAAAAAAGTCGCTATTTTAAATTTAGGTTCACATAGGTCTGAAGTTTATTTGTCAAGATATGTAATGTAGTCGTCTCTTGTCTTTTTTTTTTTTTTTTTTTTTTTAGCGATTCTTCGAATATGTGGTCCAAACAGATAAATAAATTATTCTTCGATAAAGTAACCTGGTGACAAGACATTAAAAAAATGCAAGAAAAGCTAAAATATTTAAACTCTTATTTGAAGTTCTCGCGTTAGCTGGGGAGCGTGATCTGTGCGCAGAGGGAACTGCAGGTATTTCGCCATTGCTGTATGAAGAGTTATCTGGCCTGGCATTCAGCTGTCAACAAAAAACTTGCGGTGCGGGACGCGGAGCTGCGGGGTCGAGGAAAAGCTTGTCAGCTGCTCCTTGAACCAGTATCCATCCCTGTCCCTCCCCGGAGAACACTTACATGTGAATACAGAGTCGACAGACGAGGCAATTATGTCCAATCTCAGCAAAGGCGGCACCAAGAAGGACACCAAAATGAGGATACGGGCCTTTCCTGTAAGTACACACCGCAGCAGGTGCTCCTGCTGTCCGCCGGGCGCTCACTCGATCCCCGCAGTCTCAACTGCTGGCTAAGCGACAGTAGGCCTAACAGCTGAGTGGCATATTCGAGTTGGCTATCCGTAAACAAAGTGCAGTCACCATATGTACAGTCGCTTGTGCTTGTTGTCGCGTAGTTTGGTGTCCAGTTTAATATAACACCACCACATTTTCAGCGGTTAAGCGTCCGTTTTATTTTTCTAAACGAATAAATAGATGCAACTCCCCCCGACGGAAGCTAGCTAATACTGTCTGTCCACGTAGCCCTGGCTAACATTTCCCCCGCTCTTCTTGACACTTGTTTTTAAAGCTTGTTGTTTGCAAAGATACAACATTCATGCATTTAGGTTAAGCATGCCATAATATTACTATGTAAGTGTTTAAAGGAATGATGTGTCGGTCACATGTAAGAACGATTAGCTGCGTTTCTACAGCTACCAATGGATGCTAATGACAACCAGGTCCGCTAACCTAAATGCAGTTTCTTTGGCATTTCATGTCTTTCTGTTATTTCATACCTGAAATTGTAATTCAGGGGTTCTGTCCTCTTCCTCCTAACGTTGCCCTTTTTCTACAAATCACCTTAATATCTCATTTTCAATCTGATCCCATTCTGCATTAGCATCTCGACAGGCTTTGGGAGTATTTAGCTTCTACATCCATATTGCTGCTGAACTGGTTGTTTATGACTTGAGTTTATTGTTTACTTAAGTTGTTGTGATTGTGACATTGCTTTCATTTATTGCTTGTGTCAGTGCAACCAACTACACACTCTTGAGTGTTGCCCTGTCTAGACAGGATCTCACAAGCTTCATGACATGCATGTGTTTGAGCCTGTTAAGTCAGAAGCACACATTGATTTTGCTCTTGCATTATTGTTTATTTATTATTAGTTATCTGTTTAGGCACTGAGTGACCTGGGGGGGGAAAGTATGCTCTAATCGGTCACTATATTGAAGTTGACCCACAAAATACCTGTAGGATGAACATTTGGTTGGTAATCCATGTTACCAACCAGAATTTGATTTGGCTTGTTGAATTAAACCCACTCACTGTCACTTTGCCTTAACCTTCTTCTATTTTGTACCTGCAAACAAGCCGTTTTTACACATCAACGTACTGTAGCCATGGCGTAAATGGTTAGTTTTCTTGGAAAACTGCATTTGATGCAACATCTGACCACAATTGATTGTGACTTATTGCTATTTTATAATCACCAAGGGTGAATGGATTTACACGCCACCTTTTTTTTCTTACAAAAGAACACAATAAAAATGCAGTACATTATATCAATACTTATACATTACAAGAAGAGAAAGAGAATAGCCCAAGTTTGATCAGGTTTTCACTTTCAGCCATAACAGTACCTACTGGTAGCAAAGAAGACTGCTGTTTCTTGGTCTTCACTGCAGATACTTTACATTGACAGACTGGAGGAGAAATGTCAAAAGTGCCCTCCACAGCACTTTTTCTAAATGTCTACAGCCTCTACCTGAATCCTTCTTGAAGTCGTATCTTCCATTTTAACAAAGATGGTTTTCTTAGCCAAAACCAGTTTACTGTCAGTAGTACAAATCTTTCAGTCAGATTAAATACAGCTTTGTAATTCCTAAAACGAGATACTAAAATCGGTTGTTTTCCTTAAAATGTCTTTCCAGTAATAGATCTTTTTTTTTGCTAAATCGAATTAAAGGGCAGCATTGTCGAGAAGAACAATCAAATAGTTGCAAGTGTCCACGAGTTAAAGCAGCACCGTTAAGTATGTGTCAATGCAGTACTTAAAGTTAGTTAGCATGTGTTTAGCGTCCAGAGTGTTGGAAAAATGATTCATCACAACAGGTTATAAACTCAGCAGCTCCATTGCGATTCCCTTTCCCATTACGAAGGCTTAAAATGATTCTGTGGTCTGCAATTTAATCAAGTGTTTGCCAGCTCACTATTAAAGGCAGAAGTGTATAGAAAATAAAGTAGTGAGGAGAAAAAGGAGCTCTGTGGCGATCCAATAGAAGGCAGCAATTGATTGATGAAAAGCGGTTCTTGATTCACACACTGGTATCTGTATGTTAAAAAGGGAAAGGAAGACCAACAACCATCTCTTATCTATTGTAACAGCATGCCAAACATATCTTAGCATATCTTACAAAACTTTGTGGCCTGACTTGACTCAATGCACATTCAAAATAGAAAAAAAAACCATAGGGCTAGGCTTGTAGTTTAGCTAAATTGTTACTATACTGTTTCATTGCAATACAAATGTGCAGATTTGGCATAACTTATAATTTAAGTTGAGCTCTGGTCCTTTACCAATCAATATCACCCAAACTCCCTTGTTCTATAAAGTGTTTAAGTACTCTGTCAAAGCAATAATGCAATCCAGTGCTACTTGTGGTTCCTGTTCAGTCATTTCATGCCATAGATTTATCAAATACAAATTAGGGCCTTATATACAAGCAGTAACTGAACAATAACTAAAAACCTCTTCCTGCCATATGAACCATTTTATTTAATACAGAGATGTGTAAATAAGTAATCAGAACTGATAGAGCAGTTCTGATTACTATCGCCATTGCTCCTTCTGAAGGTCATTTTTAACTGAACTTTTTTGTTGGTTTGTTTTATTCTTACAGATGACGATGGATGAGAAGTATGTCAACAATATCTGGGACCTACTAAAAAATGCCATCCAGGAAATACAGAGGAAGAACAACAGCGGTCTGAGCTTTGAGGAACTTTACAGGAATGCCTACACAATGGTGCTCCACAAACATGGAGAGAAACTGTACACAGGCCTGCGGGAAGTTGTCACTGAACATCTCATCAACAAAGTAAGAGCACAGATCACTGAACAAACAGGCCTACACAACTTCAGAAGGAGTCCAAAGGTCAAGTGATGGCAGATTGAATAAAGCATTTCTAAGTGCATCTGGCTGTGTTTTGAAAATGGGAATCATTTTTGGGAACGTTTACAATTGTTTTTTGCTTTACACCCTCAGTAATGACTTCTGTTTGACAGATTTAACCTGTAAAGTAGCCGTGGTATTGCTTGGTCGACCCAAACTTTCTTGATGGAGCTTTCATCACTATTTCCTTCTGATTGGTCAAGTGTTTTTCTGTGTCATTATTGCTGTATTGTCTAATATGTCTCAAGACCAGTCAACATTTATTTTATGTAAATTTGCTAAATTACATATTGCCTTATCAGTATTTGATGGAAATTTGTGTTGGCTTGAGAATGAGTTGGCAGAGGCTAGAGACCAATTACTACTTAACGGTAATATAGCAATATCAGCCTCTGAATATTTCAGAGGTTTTTGTCATGTGGCACAAAAATGCACACCAAATCATGTAGAAATATGAATATTTATGTTAGTAACAACACACCAATACAACTGAAATATAGTTGTTTTGTGAGTGCTTCATGCACTGACTCCTCTTTACGTTGGGGAAGGGCACAGTTTCACAGTTCTACTTTTAATTTGTCTTCTGCACCTTTTAACTGACAGTTTGGAGGTTTTTATTTTGAGGTCTGTGTGATGTTAATTTTGTGACCTTAATCTGTCTTCCGGGTTCTTGGAGCCCTAGAGCTTTGTCACTGCGTCTTTTAGCTTCTATTTCATCGTACTCTTTAAAACTCAGCAGCACGTCACATTTGGATTTTATAACCTGGTTTTAACGCCAGACATGCAGCATCATCTTAAGGACTAAATTTGCTTCTGTAGGTGTATGTTGTTCTCACAAAACAAAGATGGCAGTAGTTCTCAGTAGCATCTTTTAAACATTTCAAAAGTAAATTTTTCAGTTTGTTACACAAATCTTGTTAAAATGCAGGACCTGTACAGCAGTTTTCTCTTTGATTAGGCCGTTTCCAAGTTTATGGGGGGGGGCAGATTCAGAGAAGCCGTCAGTGGTGTTTCAAGCCATGTAATCTGTAGGATATTTAGAGGCCTAATTCTAATTTTGTTAACAGTACATTTTACAGATTTGAGTTTAGGGATGGCTCAAGAGCAGCTTTCGGGTATGATGTCTTAAGTTTAGAAAACAAACTCCATGCATTTACTAGAAAACAGCCCTTCATTTTAGCAAGGCTACTTGATCTACATTAATGTGATTGTGCCCTGTTTACTCAGTCGTGAATGATCTATGACTCTGCAGCCCCCCTGACCAGCGTTTCTGCGGGACAGCTTTAATATGTTGCTCCGACTTGTGGTCAATTGGTACAAGAAAACTACTGTACTGTTCTGTTCTGACAGTATGTCTCCTTAAACAAATGGCTGTATCTCTTTGAAAGAGACATGCTTCAGTAAATTTGCATCTTGCTCATGATGATTTTATAATCCTGTCCTAAAATGTTTTTTTTTGCTTATAGTTGGACATTCCATTTTCATATGACTCCTTGATAATTTGACCTGAACATGTATTTGTGTTTTTATCGAGAGGACAAAAGTAACAGAAAAGTTATTTTCCTCCTGTACAACCTTAGTACTTTACTTTGAAACTACATGACTGGCACCTCCACTGTGATTTCAACACTGACAGCTGTGTGTGAACACAGAGAAGGTGATTTCGCAGCTATCAGTACAGTCTCTTTCACAGTTACTGCCATAGTAAATGATGAAAAACAATAAATAAAATAATGTGGAGGGCTTCTTTTACAATTTTAAATTTAAAAAAATTGGCCTTGCAAAATGTGCTTGCATGGCTCACTTGAAGTGCATCTGACATGAAGTTACAGACAGTATCTGTATCAAGCATGTGCAGGAGTTGAGTTCATTTCAGGAACTCTTAAAAATAAGAATTTTGAAAATTCCTGCAATTGAGATATTGCTAGCTGGAGTATAATTGAGACTGTTGTTAAATAGCAATGCAAGTTCAACGTTTTCAGCTCGAGAGTTATTTGATCAGACTAGATTATGGAATCAACTGAAGATTTTTATATGAAGTTTCAAGTCTGGAAAATGCAAAACTTTTTTTTGTCCAATAATATCTAGGAATTGTAAGTGACGACTTGGGAGATGCTGCGAACAGCGACATATCTGATCTTGTTTTGCCTCTCCACTTGGACTGCTCAGCACACCATTACTCCAATAGCAACATGTGCAACGTCAATATTTCATAAGGCTGTTTAGAAGACTGTGTCTGTCTACTATTATATTTAAAGCTTTGCATGGTTGTTAAAACTTAATTTCTCTCCATCATAGTGTATTGATCAGATTCAGGAATACCTATTTGCCTGTTGGATACAATCTGACTGCAGGAGATGCCCAGATCTTACATGATGATGCTAAACTAACTTAAAGTTGGTCTGTTGTAAGCATCATAATGATAAAAAAATAGACAGGGCTGTAGAAAATCTGGATTTATTATTGCTGATGTTGCGATATTTTACAATAGTACAAGCTTCTGACAATTCTCCAATATTTTGAAACCTTGCACTCAACATAATCCATATTTTCTACTGATATTTTGCTCTTTGTGACCTCGGGCACTGTAAAACAAATTTACTGCTCATTAATATCTGCACAGACACCAGTAGAGTCAATTGCTTATTAATTACTGATGGAGATGCATTGCACCATTGTAGTTGTTCAGTTTTAATAAATTAGTTTAATTAAACCTTGGACAAATTATAACTTGTAAGACAAACTCTATAGCTTCGGCCTTTTTAACCTGCAAAATGACAAATTTCTTTGTCTCCCTCTAAGATCTGATTAGAATCCATACAAAGAAAAAGTTGTATCATTTATGTAGTGAAATTGATGTGACATTGTAACAGAGGTGATAATTCATCATCTCTGGCCTGAGAGGGAGAAAAAGGGAAGGTCAGTGTGCTCTTCTGAGGCCCTGAGTTTCCAGTGCTGAGTCACGCTGCTGTGTCACCAGTATCACCATGCCATCTACCTGACTGCAAGACAGTAAATGGCCAGAAATGGGGGCAATGACAGACTGTGCTGCCATCAAATCACAGCTGTCAGACTGTTTCAGGTCTTTTTTTCACTCTTAGATATTACATGTAAAAAGGTTATTTTTTTTTTCTTTTGCCACAGAGACAACAGAAACGTTCTGCTGTACAAACTATGTGAACATTTGTTTTTTTGTTTTTGTTTGTTTTTTTTTTTTTTGTTTCTCTCTCTCTCTAAGGTACGAGAAGATGTCCTAAACTCTCTAAACAATAACTTCCTCCAGACGTTAAATCAAGCGTGGAACGACCACCAGACTGCAATGGTGATGATCAGAGACATCCTGATGTACATGGTGGGTTGACATGTTGAGTGGTTCCTGTTTTTAATCAACACAACAGTTAAACTGTGTAAAGTGAAGAACATCTTAGGACAGTGGTATCAAAAGTCAGTCCTCATGGGCCAGGATCCTCTCCCTGGTTCAACACACCTGGATCCTGCTAACACTCCTCCTCCTGCTTGTTAGCAGGAGGAGGTAGCTACTACCATATGACCTAAAATATGTATATTTTAGGTTGTATTTCTTTCATGAAATATATTTATGCATATATTTATTACATGCAGTATCATATTTATATTTCTCGTTTAGCTTGTTTGTTTTATTCTGTCCACTATCTGCCACCACAACTTAAATTTCAGACTTGTGCGACCAATATATGATAATCTTATCTTCATTTTTTTCTTTTAAATATGACCACCGTTACATAACTTGCCAGATCCGCTGGCTGTGTTGTAGACAGTCATGGGGGTGTCCTTGATGTCAGACGCATACCCACTAACCTAATGCTGTCCAATGTTTCCTGTCTGTCTATAATGGTCTAATGATGATGTTGAAATGTCCTTCTGAAATCCTTTCCAGTCTCTTTGGTTCTAGTGAATGTAGCACTCTGGTAAACTAAGCCAGCAGTAGCATCATTAAGGTGGACTGATTGCGCAAACTCACTGAAAACACACAAGGTGTTGCTGTACTTAAACTAGAACCATTATATTGCAGAAATGGCAGCAGAATTCTTAATGGAATAATAATTTTAAAAAACTAATGGAACTAGTTTAATAATCTTTGCACAATCAACCTCTAACTGGAAGCAGTTCTTTTTGACTACATTCAAAGTAGTATTGTTAATTTTGGATACAGTGGTATACCTTATTGCTGGCTCATTGAGACAAACACAGAATGACAATATAAGTTAGATTTAGTTTTGATTTTCCTAATTTGATAATAAACGAGCAACTTCATTAAAGAAAAGTCAGATTTGCATCAAAATAATCACACTTCATCACAAAAGTACACAGGGGTCAGTGCTCCATAAGGCTACTACTATTAGCAATTTGTAAATGTTAATTTCAAATCTGTAGATACTAATTGTGACAGTTTTAATTTTGCCAAGTTGTGTCAATAAATCATGTTTGACACTGAGTGTAATTCCCAGTTGCATATTTGGTAAATGCTGACTAGAAAGAATCATAGTGTGGCTTAATATGTAAATAAATTAATCTGGTGACATTAGCAATAAAGTGTGTGTATAGGTTTCCCTACAGACACTTAAAATGTAACAGAGGAACGGTCAGACATTTATAATACAGATGTTTTTAAGGGTTTCAGGACCAAGCTGGCTCTTTGGTTGAACCTTGGAGGTTCATGTTAATGTCAGGTTGCAGATCTTTCCAGCAGAAAATCATTACAACATGTCCATCTTCAGTAAACTGCAAAATTTCCACATTGTCAATAACTTTCTGTTTTGTTTTTGTGCCAAAGGATCGGGTTTATGTGCAGCAAAATAATGTAGAAAACGTCTACAACCTGGGGCTCATCATCTTTAGGGATCAGGTGGTTCGATATGGCTGCATCAGAGACCACCTTCGACAAACCCTGCTGGACATGATCGCACGGGAGAGGAAGGGGGAAGTGGTGGACAGGTAGACGAGCAACACACATTAAAGATTGCTACCTAATGAATAATTTAGCTTGCATATAGTGGCTTAAAGGTATGTCTGATTAAGGATGGTATAATTGTGATCAAAGAGGATTTATGTTCGTTTGGAGGAAGAAATAAAGGAACTGTTAAAACATCCATGGCCTTTCTCCCTTTTGGGGTAATCTTTAAAGCTTCTGACATTTTAAAATATTTATCTTCCTGAACCTCCTGCTGTGCGACTACATGGATTTTTCAAAGTAAAGAATGAATTAATGTTGAAGAATTGACTGGGGGCTGTTGGTGAAATGCACACTCTCACCCTCTTTAAAATATTTTAGTTTTTTCTTTCATGTTGCTTGGCTTGCTTCTCCTCCTTCAGGGGGGCCATTAGAAATGCCTGCCAAATGTTAATGATCCTTGGCCTTGAAGGAAGATCTGTTTATGAAGAAGACTTTGAAGCACCTTTCTTGGAAATGTCTGCAGAATTTTTCCAGGTTTGGATGAAAATTCACTCTTCATAACTTATTGATAGTTTGAATTTAAATCAGCTTTTACCTTTGCTGCATCTTCTTCTTTGGAGAGCCGTACACATATGATAGCATCGCACTTTGTACAGATGACTCTCAGAGCACTTGTGAACCACTGTTGATGCATACTCTATAAATCGCTTGTTTTCTCTTAGCTGGAGAGCCAAAAGTTCCTTTCAGAAAACAGTGCGAGTGTGTACATAAAGAAGGTAGAGGCCAGAATTAATGAGGAGATTGAGCGGGTAATGCACTGCCTGGACAAGTCGACGGAGGAGCCCATCGTCAAGGTGGTGGAACGGGAGCTCATCTCCAAGCACATGAAGACCATCGTAGAGATGGAGAACTCGGGCCTGGTCCATATGCTGAAGAATGGCAAGACGGACGGTATGGGTTCACACATGTAGTATGTTCATTATTTGTGAGATTAAAATCCACTCAAGTTAAGGTTTTTTTTATTTTTTTTAATTTTTTTATTTTTTTGCCGAAATACAGCCTCTTCACTTCCTGTCTGCACCAGTCAAAAGTTCACATTAACTCTTGAACATGAATATTATAATATTTGTATTTTTAAAGATGCGTGTGAATCATCTTTTTCAATTTGTCTACAAGTTGCTGATGAACATTAAAGAAAAAATTCATAGGTGTATTTATATTTTAGCCCGTATTTATTATGTTGAAGTGGTGTGGGTTGGAAGAAAAAAAATTGCATTAATTTCAAACTTCCCTTTTTTTTTTTTTTTAAAGTTACTAAACTTGTGTCTTCTAATCATTATTCAGTCTTGAATGCCAAACTTGATTTTCATGCCAATGAATATTATATGTTAACACCAGACTGACACTGAAACACCTCAGGAAAGACTCAATCTCCGTCAGTAAAACTATTTTGTTCTTGCAATCTGTCCACAGATTTAGCATGTATGTACAAGCTGTTCAGTCGGGTTCCCAACGGGCTGAAGACCATGTGTGAGTGTATGAGCTCATACCTGCGGGAGCAAGGCAAGGCGCTCGTTTCAGAGGAGGGTGAAGGAAAAAATCCAGTAGATTATATTCAGGTATGAATTTAAATGAGTTAGTTCTAGTTTGCTGAAACAAGAAGCTGTTTAATATGGCTTTCAAGAAAACACACTGCATCTAACCACATGAAAGCCATAAATTGATTTTAATTTGCTTTCCTGTTAGTCTCATTCTGTAATAAGTTTATTAGTCTTCGGCTGCTGTGGACTGCTGGTTTATTCCCCTCTGTTTATCACTGCCTTCTCCTTGCAGGGTTTGTTAGACTTGAAGTCGCGTTTTGACCGTTTCCTCCAAGAATCTTTCAATAATGACCGACTCTTCAAACAAACTATTGCTGGTGATTTCGAGTACTTCCTTAACCTCAACTCCCGCTCACCTGAATATCTCTCACTCTTCATCGATGACAAACTGAAGAAGGGCGTAAAAGGGGTGAGTTTCTTTTGAAAGCTCCACTTTAACTTTTTCAGAATGTCCCTCAAGTGTTAACTGCTAGCCTGGTGTGGCAGTTTGTCCTTTTCGGTATCAGACTAAACGAAGAATTTCCTAGAGTTTTTGTGGGTTTGCTCTGCTTATTTTATTTATTTATTTTTTTTAATAAAACCTACGTTTGAAGGATTAATATAGGAGATAATTAAATTGTGGTTGTGTGGGGGTGTGCTGACCCTGTCCTGCTTTTATTCAGCTAACAGAGCAGGAGGTGGAGTCCATACTGGACAAGGCCATGGTGTTGTTCCGCTTCATGCAGGAGAAGGACGTGTTTGAACGGTATTACAAGCAGCACCTGGCGCGAAGGTTGCTCACCAACAAGAGCGTCTCAGATGATTCCGAAAAGAACATGATCTCCAAGCTAAAGGTGAGCAGGACTGAGATAAAGCCCTTCTAGTGCTCTTGGAAATTGTCTTAAGAGAAAAGTGAGAAAAATGAATGACTACCTAAAAGGATCTTACAAAGAATAATTACTGCTGTGTAATTATTTTATATATATATATATATATATATATATATATATATATATATATATATATATATATATATATATATATATATATATATATATTTATTTTCATGATTTGTCTTCAGTTAACCAGCTGCTTGAACTAAAAGCATTAAGTGCTTTTTTTTAAGTGAGTAGGTTCAAATCCAAAGGAACTGACATTGAAGAATAAACGTACACAGTATAATAAATGCAAAATATGCTGTCTGGCTCTTTATATTTCTGTATACATTGACTTGAAATATGCGTCTTTATGTTTTACTGTAATATGTCTGCTTTGTTCTCTTGTCATTCAGACTGAGTGTGGCTGTCAGTTCACCTCTAAACTAGAGGGAATGTTCCGGGACATGAGCATCTCCAACACCACCATGGATGAGTTCAGGCAACATCTCCAGACCACTGGGGTGAGGATGAACCACATGCTGCAGCTCAGCCTGTCAGATTAATTGGATTATTTTTTCTCTGTAGTCAGTAGTTTATGGCTTGCAGCTCTGATGCACTCTTCTGTATTTATCACAGTAAAAACTGATGATTAAAAATCAGAGTCTTGCTTGTTTTGCCACAATTTTTGTACCTCGTTTGTGTCATTCTAGTTTTCTTAAAGGCCTGTTCTCAGAGTGTCTTTCTAAAACTGATTGTGTGCAATTTCTGTTTTGTCAAACCTCAGGTTTCTCTTGGAGGGGTTGATCTCACTGTGAGGGTCCTGACTACAGGATACTGGCCTACACAATCAGCAACACCAAAGTGCAATATCCCCCCTTCACCACGTCATGCATTTGAAGTTTTCAGAAGGTTTGTCATTTGTACATTTAACACAATTTAGCTAGACTTTTTTTTTTGTGTTTTTTTTAAGCTATATCTGTTTTATTTGTTGTAGTGGGTTTACCACATGCTACATGGTTTAGGCAAACCTTGTTAATTTCTTTTAACTTTACTAAATAGTTTTGTCTTTTGTTTAGTGTCATCCTCTTAATCAATGTTTGTTTGGTAAACATTTAAGTTTTTGCTTCATTCCATCAAACAATAATAATTTTTCTTTCTTTCATCATCAGTTTAATTTGGGAGGAAAAGCTTGATGCTATTTCTATGCAGTCTAATCCTGATACTGCTGAACTGGCATTTTGTTTACTGCTGTTTACTGCCTTGACACCAGGCCAATGTCAATGAGTTTCCATTTCACTGTGTGCAGCATTCTCACCTGTGTGCCTCCAATACTGTGCTAGCTCTTTGCTGGTGGCAACGTCTTGACTTGATATTGTGATATTGGACGTTACCTAACGCATGATTTCCTCTGGTTGCAGGTTTTACCTCGGCAAGCACAGTGGTAGACAACTCACCTTGCAGCACCATATGGGTTCTGCAGACTTAAATGCGACCTTCTATGGTCCCATCAAAAAGGTATGTAGGGACAATTTGTCTGACATCAAAAATCTTCAAACAGGAAATTTTATCAAAGAAACTTAAATACGAAACATTCGTGTTAGATTTTACATGTTTTAATTGTGTCATGTTAAAGTTCTGTTCTGTCATTTCTTTAGTTGGAGTAATAATATTACAATTCCATATAAAAAGTGTTTACCCCGCTCTTGCAGATTTTTTCCCCCTTTTTTGCCACAATTAGATGTTTGATATAATGAAATTTTAATATTAGAGAAAACATCAAGTAAATGCTAAGATAGTTTTCAAATGATTCTCATTTTTCATGGAGAAAAGAACTATTCAAATCATTCTTACTTTTTTGTTAATATTTCTGAGTGCCTTTTGTATGTAGTAGGTCTTTTTGATAATGAGCCTGTAATGTATCGACAGGAGGACGGGTCAGAAGTTGGAGTGGGCGGGGCCCAGGTGACGGGCTCCAACACCAGAAAGCACATCCTGCAAGTATCCACCTTTCAGATGACTATTCTCATGCTTTTCAACAACAGGGAGAAGTCAACTTTTGAGGTACGTCCCACCCTGCTGTCCTCATCACTTCAACACGCACCACACTTGCATTTTCATAAAATATGCAGAAATGCAGTTATAAAAGTTTCAGGTTCTTTGTGTCACAGTAGTTTTGTAATGAAACTGTTTTCATAACAGGAAATCCAGCAGGAGACGGATATCCCTGAGAGGGAGCTGGTGCGAGCGCTGCAGTCTCTGGCCTGTGGGAAGCCCACACAGAGAGTTCTCACCAAAGAGCCCAAATCCAAGGAGATTGAAAATGGCCATGTGTTTACAGTCAATGACCAGTTTACCTCTAAACTGCACCGGGTCAAAATTCAGACAGGTACGCAGAGTATCACCTTGCAAACTGTGCTGTTTGCTGGACTTAAAACTAAAGCCCAGTGCTGATGCTTTTTTTTTTGTTTTTTTTGTTGTTGTTGTTTTTTAATAAAATGTCCTATTTGTCCATTTGCACAAAAAGTAATCACAAGATTACACACATTTATGCATCAAAGAATTTTGTTCCTGTCCTTCTTCAGATTTTTATTGGACTCACAAAAGTCCACCAAAATGTTGGCAGTTCTTATTTTTGAGGGATTTAAAGAGTAGAGAAAAATATATTTAACCTGCTGATCACTAATTAGACAAAACAAACCCCTCCAGTCAGCAACTAATCAATTGGTTCACCACAGATTTTTGTTACTGTCTGTTGATGAATGAGCTTAACTTTTTGTCAATGAGTCAATTATATTTTTCCCAGCAATTTCACTTAAATTCTTCGTTGGTGTTGAGCTGTATCTTATAGTAATAAAGTGAATTGTCACACTGGGATATCGTCATTTTAGCTTTAGGATTGTCAATTTTTTTTGTTTTGTTTTATATTGTCTCTTTACTTTTAGAATCTAGGAGAAATATTTTTAGCTAGATTCTGTTCTGTAGACACTGTTTGAGGCAGTGATGAACATAAGAGGTCATAGAAGGTGCAGAGAAAAATGCATTGAGCATAAATCTATCCTGTAATGTTCTCCAGTCTTTATTAAACATGTGGACTGGCTGTAAAGCAGTTGTTCTTTTAGTTATTCATTCAATAACTGTTGTGCTTTTTTCTCGTAGTGGCTGCTAAACAGGGAGAGTCTGATCCGGAGAGGAAGGAGACGCGACAGAAAGTTGACGATGACAGAAAGCATGAGATTGAAGCAGCCATTGTTCGCATCATGAAATCTAGAAAGAAGATGCAGCACAATGTCCTAGTAGCAGAGGTAAGTCAATGGCTTTGGGTCCAAAGAGCAGTGACTGTTCATGTAGAGGCAAAACTAAATGATCAGAAATATGAAAATATATTGAGTTCACATTCTCTTCAGAAGATACTTTTCATTTTCTTCTCTTTAGTGAAACCCCTTCAGTATTTTTAGATGTACAGAGTTTTAAAATTGGCTTGTTCTCTAGAGGGGAATCACTATTTCTGCCTCTAAATGTGAATAAGGCCATCAGTATGTTTATTCATAGGCCTATACAGTCTTGACAGCGGAATCATTTTCAAGTCTGGATATTTGAAAATTTTATATGGAAAATATGTGTTTCCAAACTTTATCTAATTCTGTTATTTAGAGAATAGATGTAATGTTTTACAGTGATTTGTGTTTAAGTGATAACCTTTATGTTTGGATTGCAACATTACAAAGTTTTTGTCATTTATTTTGTTTAAACAATACAAATTATTTAAACACAATGATAATCATTAGCATCACAGGGATTTGCAAAGACTAATGTAAAAAGAATAAAACACCATTTAGACAGATGGTCTAAAAGTATTAAAACATTTAATATGGATCAGTAAAAACTGTATAAAGATGCTGGATAGTGCTTTACACTTTTCAGTAATTATTGCGGCTTGTATTCAAATACTTCAGCAGATCAGCTGCCTGATCAGCTTATAGCATTCATGTGCCTTTTATTGGAACAATAAAAATTTGTTTGCATTTTTATTTTTCACTCCTTCCTGAGAGTTAACCAATTAATATTGCACGTTACAGACTCAATGATGGGAGAATAATACAAAATGTAGCTTTTGGTTCTGATTTCTACTTTCTGTGTCTCCACAGGTCACACAGCAGTTGCGAGCACGATTCCTTCCTAGTCCAGTAGTCATCAAGAAGCGCATTGAAGGACTAATTGAGAGGGAATACTTGGCAAGAACACCAGAGGACCGCAAAGTGTACACTTATGTAGCATAACCAGTAAATCCACTGAAAGCTAGCTTCAAGTTGAAACTGAGGGCCTTGTTTTTGTGGACTGCTAAGTGTTTGATGAACTTCGGAAGTGCTCTCATCATTCGGGACACACTGGGAAGCTTAACCTTTCTTCCATAAAAGTGTTTTAAAAAAAAAAAAAAAAAAGAGGGAAAATCATGCAAAAGTTGGCGAAGTTTTCTAGCAATATTAGATTTCTTCTGCTGAAAGAAATTAAAAGAGGGGAATATAGTTTTGTAACAAACACACAAAAAAAAAAATCCTGTTTCTTGTGGCCTTTGGAGAGACCTGTCTGTTTGCCAATTAGCTACACACAGTGAAGAATAGCAAACACGGGGCTACATGGAGACGGAGAAAACATCTGAACTCACTCCCCTGTTTTAAATGTTGATGTCAATGTGTTATGTTTGTGTTTCGTGGCACAATAATGGCTGTACAGGTTGGACAGTCTTGGCCTTTTCCTCACAGAGGAGTTTTAGATTTAAATAAAAAGATGAACTGTGGTAACTGGTGCAGACCTGCTTTACAACCACGGCAGAACACATACATCTTGAATATTTCAGGAACAGTGATAGTTGTTTAATTTATTTTGAAAGTTTGACTGTTTTTGGGGTTTATTTTACATCCTTAGTAGAGTGCACATCTCTCGCAGCTGACAAATATTCAATGCCATTTTCAGTAACGTGGCCAAGTCTATACTGGTGAGTAGAGCGAACAACAGCTGGTGCTTTAAAGCGTACGTTTATATCGTGGCTCCATCGTTGGAATAAAAGGCCTAAAAGTCAACGTATGCATTGCTTCTCATGGCACTTTTTTTTTTTCTGTCTTTTTTTTTGTTGTTTTTTTTACTTTAGGCCTGTGGTGTGATCAGCCCAAAAATGATCTCGTCTAATGGGAGGCTAGTTGTGTTGCAGGTTTCCAAGATTTTATTTCCAAATACATTTTGAACAGGTGGAACTGGTCACGCACCATGCTCCAAATGTGTACAAATTGTAAAATAATAATTGTACTCTGCGAAGGTGGATTGTACAGGGCCTTGTTTTCATCATAATAAATGTAGAGAAAAAACATTTTTGTTTGGTTTGATTGCATGAGATTTCTAAAAAAAAAAAAAACAATTACAAAATGTATTCAATATCAGGGAGGATTTGAAACGCTTCCCTCCTTACTTGTGTAGTTAGTGTAACAAAACACCGATAACTTAAATCCACAAACTAAGAAATTTAATTCGATTTTTGGCTTGTTAATTTTACTTTGTGTTCTTTTGAGTTTATGATATTGCCACCAGCACAGAACTGAACTGATCAACTGGAACTGGTTGATCTGAGAGGCAAGTGACTTTCAAAATGTTTTAATGGAGCGATAAAGAGTTGCAATAGTTTTAACTTTGCAGGTTTATAGCAGAGGTCGACGAAAGACCCACAAGCAGTGATGGATACTGCAGTGGATGGAGCATCTGAAGAAAAGGTGCATTGGCATTAATGCTTTCAGTATGTGGTTTACTGGTATGAGAATGATACCAGTACGCCATAAATCGACATGCAATTTTACGAGATTTGTTCCAATAATTCCAATTTAGAAACACAAACATTTGAGATGAGTATTTTTTTTTCTCCTGTTTTTTTTTTAGTTATTTTTAATTCCTACAAAGGACTAAATAACTGGAATATATTCCCACCAATCAGCAAACGGTGCTGATCTTTTATTATATGAGGTTAATTACAAATTGACCACTCTCCCGAGATTGAGGATTTAAAGCGCCTTATCATTTCTGGGTCTACGTCTAACTCGTCTTTCATAGGTTTTAATGCTCCTGGCAAACAAGGTCTTAAATTTCCAGGGTTAAGAGCCTCCCGTCAACACGTCCCCGACACATTTAAATCTGTCCAGGCCGTCTGCTGTCTCCTTTGTCCTCCCATATTGTGGGACTCTTGCCATCTGCTCTGTTATCATTATTATAGGCGGCTTTGGATTTAAAGTCGCTCCTCTCCTTGTGCTCCCTTTCGCTCAGAATCGACTCCCCGAGCAAACCGCAGACTATTTTCTCCAAAACCGCTGTAGCGAGGGTCTCTCCTTCTGTTTCTGTACTTTCTGGAGTAAGTACGTTTCTTTTTATTCTAACGATGTGCGGTTGCCTAGTGACGTCAGCGTCCCAGTAAGATCCCGGTCTCCGTTGTTTCCCCCACTTTAGAAGGCTGTGGAAACAAGCCAGGATGTTTTACACTCCTGAATGGGCTCGCTGGAAACACTGCTCAAACTTTCAGCTCGGAGCCCAAATGTAAGGAGAGTGGACCTGACGATGTGGCGAAGAGCCGGGGATGAAAACGTGGACTCCGGAGCTGACACAGCCGAGTGAGTATCGGCTTTAGCTTGCGGCTAAACGCGTAGCCGAACAAATTCGCTTTCTAGCACACAATGGACCTTAATTTGCCCGGAAATCCACATAACTGGCTTAAACTGTAAAAGCCCAAACTATTTAGAGGTTTTTAAGACTTTCTTAGGGCTGTGGGTGCAGATTTTTTTTTCTTTGTGTCGTCTTTTCCTATAATTACACTTTTTTTCAGGTCTTGCAAGCTAACAGATAAAATGTTGTCATGGTGACCGCAGGAGCGGGCTGGGTTCCAATCAGACGTAACCACAAGATGGCGACAGAGCTTCGTGGTTTGAATAACTTCGACAGAATTACAGATGTTTTGGTGATTCATGAGACACCATTGAGTCATTGATGGACTTTCTGTTGCACCTTTGTTACTTTATTTGTAATAGTAATAACAATAGTTGTCGTAAAATCTAATTACGTGATTTCATTAAAACTTATTTTGAGCTTCAATGAGCTACTCAAAATGTAAAAATGTTTTTCTTCATTGCAAAGGGAAACTAAATGTTGGGAGTTTTTGTAGATTGTGATGGCTGTGGGAAGGAAAGATCTGTTGTAGCAGTCTGTCTTACTGCGCCTTTGTTTCTAATGCTCTCTCATAAAAAGGAAGGACAGGGATGTCCATCATTTTTTGGATTCTATGTTAAATCTCTCTTCGTGTCGTCATTTCTGGAAATTCCAGAGTCGTCCCTTAAAAGAGAACCAGATGTCTTTATCAGATTGTTGAGCCTTTTCAGGTCCCCGGCTCTGCTCCGATGCTGCAACCCCAACAGATGGTGGCAGCAGCATCTTGCTGCCACCATCTTAGTTTACTCAAGAAGTGCATCCTCTACTTCTTTGCCCATGAAGGGTATAGATTCTGATCTGACCCGGTGCCTCCTGAAATCTATAAGCACATTTTATTCTGCTCACATTCAAGATGAGAGGATTGTTGCCCACCATGACTCAAAGTGTCCCATCATCTCTCTGTAATCAGCTCCTAGTCCATCCCTGAGACATTATTGTGGCTTTGATTAATGCAAGTATTTGGAAATCATGAGATACTACTTTATGTTTTTCTGTTTTTGTTTGCAGGTTTTAAATATTTATTAGTAATCAAAGTAATGATTTTACTGTTTCACTGTCCATTCGTCTAACAAACCAAATTATTTCCAGTTTTGTTAAATCAATTTTATTTTTTTCAATATCTGTTCAATATGCCAAGTTATTAAATTTGTCTTATTTTTACTTCATTAGTATTTATTTCAGTTGTGCTGTAATTATTTTTTTAAATGCTCCTTGTGATATATTGTGCATTAAATGCTTTGTGTTTATTGTTAAACACATAAGATGGGATTGTTTTATCAGAACGTTTATAGTTTAATAGGTGATATTTCAAACGTATGCAGCCATAAAGGCTGAGGTTGCCAGTGTGGATGCTTTCACTTGCAGGTTTTAAACTTTTTTTTTTATTTCCAATATTATCCATTTGTACATCATTCTAATTTTCTTATTTGATTAAACCTTATTTAATTTATATCTTACGTTCATATTTTCCCCTTCAGGCTTCGCATTTGTTTTTAATAAATAACATGATGATCCGTTTTTTTTTGTTTTGTTTTTTCTTCCACCCAGTAACTCTTCTCATTATTTCACTTGTTTCAGATCTGACAGCAGCAGAATGTCGTCGTCTGCTAGTAAGTAATCCTTCACTCATGTAGGAATCAAAGAGTTTCTCAAAGGACTTTTTTACTCTTGTAAAGCGGCAAAACATGTATGTTTGCAGTTTGTTGTTGTCTTTATCTGTACATAACTTACATTTATGAATTTTTTTTTTTAATTAAAATGACAGGAGATGTGAAAGCATATTTCTTCAGAGCTTATGCCGTTCTCCTGACTCATAGGAAGTTTATTCTCATCAAAAGCAAAACTAAACATATGGTGTTCCGCTGAATTCATGCAGACTTGCAGTATGCTGAGGATGTGCAAGCGCACATTTTATTTTATTTTATTTGTGACTTTCGGGTTTGGTTTTCATCCTAGGTGAGCTCATGAGCGGCCGGGCCAGGCAGCACCGCCAACAACAACTCCTGCCGATGAACCTGCATCTGCTGGCCAACCCAGGCGATTCTTTGCTTCTGCAGCAGACGCTGGACCGCCTGCTGCGCTGGCTGTGCCCGAGCCTCCGGGTCTTCCACGTATCAGAGAGGGCTTCTGCCTTCAGAGCTCACACTCGCCTTCGTCCTGTGGCCGGTGAGGATTTCTGCGGTGCCTCGTCTTTCATCGCAAAGAATTCAAGTAATCGTTCGATAGCAAGGAGAGATCAGGGAAATTGAGGATTTGATGGCTGCAATCAAATTATTAAAGAGAATTAAGAGGCACATTCTCTACAGAACAATCTTCTGTTGTTTATTTATCTGTAATTTAGTGTGATTGCTTCTGCTTTTCTTGTGACTGCATTTGTGGAAATCCAACCGCTGCCTACATTTTTTTTTTCAGACTACCCTTCTCTGGCCATCACCTTCTTCCTCCACGAAGCCTACGGAGAGGAGCGGATCCTCAAAGTGCTGGACTTCTTCCAGCGCCCGCCCTGGCAGTACCACCACACGGAGAGCTGCGGCAGCCGAACCAGAGGGATCCACATCACTTCCAGCAGTTCCCCCTCCAACGCCTTGCTGCGGCCCTACCTCCTGCCAAGCAGAGACTTTTACAGTCTGGGCCCCGGCATGCCTGTGTGGGGGGTGCGACCCGTGCACTGTGGAGGAGAAATCCTGCGTATAACGCTGTACAGCAGCGACGACAACTATGAGGACGCCGTGAGGTTCTACGAGACGGTTCTGCAGCGACAAGCCGAGGAGCAGAAGGCTGGTTTCTGCTGGTTCACCCTCCATGCAGGTTGAACTTAAGTTCTTTTAACCCTCATTTAAGTGAGAAATCAAGCTACGGTTTTTTTAAATGGCGTCCCACAATATATTCCTCCTCTGTTTTGTTTTGCGTCGTCACACGTGTGCCTGCTGCTCCCTTTGGTCCTTGCTGCTTAGAGCCTGGTCTCTGCCTTCAGCTGGCTGTAAAACAGCTGTCTCCAGGGGTTGGAGTGGAAGTATGCAGCTCTGCTGTGCTGCAGTTCAGTGTGGAAGAAGTGGGACAGCTGGTCCCCCTGCTGCCCAACCCCTGTGCCCCCATCAGTGATACACGCTGGCAGACTGAAGACCTGGATGGTAACAAGGTCCTCTTTCAAGTGAGTTGAAGAAATGATGTATTTAAAAGTGTGATGTTTTATAAATGTCATTGTTCTGAGCAGTGCATGCTGCTCCTGGCTCTAATTGGTTGTTTGTGACCAAGCTGTGTATTTCTGCAGATGGCAGTAGAGCCACACGGAGAAGGCAGAGGAGCTTAGTATCTGTTTTATATTTTTAAATATAAGAAATATTTCAAAACGTTTTCGGTCCTGTGATTATTCAGCTGGATCTGGTTTCGATGTCCAATATGACACTCCTGTTTTGTTTTTATTCATTCTGTTTTTTTGTTTTGAAGTAAAGCTGTGCTAGAGAGATTATATTGAATCAACTCAACTGGAGCAAATATCATGTTTCCTAAATAAACCAAACTAAATAAATCTCTTTAAAAATGGAAAAGAAAAAAAAAAACCTTTCAATTACTATGCTTAAATTTAAAGTGCTGGGGTGAACTACAACCCTTCTCCTCCTGTGCTGCAGGTGAAGGCTCCAGCTCAGCCTCATCGACCTCTGACCTGTGCATTCCCTCTCACCTGCCTCAGTTTGCCACCTCAAGGAGTGCAGCTCCGGAGCGGCGGACACGGAAACAGTTTCCTGCCGTGCGGCCTCACCGCTTCCCTGACGATGCAAACTCACAGGCAAGGTTGGTGGTTACAGACTGGACTCATGTTGGTTTATTATTGGCAACATTTTATGTGATCCTGCCGATGTATGTTTGCCAGGACTCGGACTGCGCGGCGAGCCGGTTCTTGAGAAGCTGCTCGGAGGATGCGGAGGAGCAGAAAGTCAGGGGTCAGGCAGCTGCTGCAGCACCCCTCCTGGAAGCTCCTGTTACTCATCCCAGCGCAGCAGCCCCGCTCAGCTCTCCACCTCCACCCACCCCGACTCTCCCCTGCGTCCCTCCGTCACCCGCTCTCTCTCCCATCTCCTCCTGGAAGAGGAAGAAGAGGAGACCAACGTCGACACTGGAGTCGCCGTCTCTCCCCTCTCGGACACCACCGTCGCAACCATCACTCGCTCCTCTTTTGACCTCTTGAGGACTCGTAACTCTGAGAGACCTTCAGTGGCTGGGTCTCTGCCTGTGGAGCAGCAGGCCAAGGAATTAACTAAATGTTTGCCACATATTAACCATCAGGCGCCCTCTGGTGGCTGCAAAGGTGCAGCAGAGAAGAGCAGGACCACTGCAAGGGGACAAAGGCCTTCACAGAAGCAGTTGGCAGAGAACAGCACATCGACAGAGCTGCTGTCTGCATACATAAACCAGGAGGAGCCAGTCGATGAGTTCTTTATCTGATTTCCCGTCATATAATCTGTTCACAGGTCACAGTGGTGCATCCTGATAAATGAGGGCCTGTTCTGGAGAGCAAAACGTAGCAAAGTGAGGCGACCCGCTTAACCCAGAGGTGTCTGAACCCTTTAAGTGGCTTTACTGGTATTACTGGTTCATGTTTTACAACAAGGACACTCTCCAGAGACCCAGCAACTTCGAGATTATGTCAACAGAAAAGTGCAGACTGTCAAGCTTTTACAAAGTACTTTACAATAATATTCACCTTAAAGGTTTTTCTCATTTCCTAATGTTGCTACCATGAACACCAATGCATTTTATTTGGATTTCAAGTGATAGACCAGTATAAAGTAGAGGATAATTGGGAAATCGATGACAAATTATGATTGTTTTACATTTTTCTTTTTGTCATAAATAAAAAAAAAAAAAAGCATCAGCTCTGACCAGCATCCCTGCTACTGCTGAATGAAAGACGTCCCACAGCATGATGCTGCCACCACTTTTTCAATATAAGACTGCTGTGGGAGCTTTCCTCCAGTGTTTTGCATGTGATCAGACTTTCTTCTACACGTTTGTTCTGACTTCTTATAACTTTCGTCTTCCTGTATGGGTTTGCAGGTGTGCCATATTCTTTCCATTTTCAGATGATAAAACTCCATGAGATGTTCAGAGCTTGGAATATCACCAAACCCTTCCTGCATCTCATTTATTTGTGCAGGGTTTTTTTTTTTTTACCAGCAACTAGTGCACTTTTTACCTGATATCTGCATTTCACTTTTCAGATTTGTATTTGCAAAAAAAAAACCATTAGTAACCCATGTAACCTTTTTCTTCCATTTCATGATTATTTACTTTGTGTTGGTCTCACATACAATCCCAATAAAATAAATGTAAAGTTTATGGTGGTAGTTAAAAATGTGACAAAATTCAAGGGGGATTCATGTTTTTGCAAAGCTCTGCATATGGATTTTCAAATGATGTACGTAATGAACAGATTTCTGTCTAAAATCCAAGTCGGGCAGAAGATTTCCTGCTGCATAGGAAGGTTTATACCTGAATAAAAATGATACTTATCTAGAATACAGGAAGGGTTGTGCTTCATTTTTACCTCTCTGTTAGGAATCACTGAGACATCATTACTAAAAGAAAGAAAACTTTGTGCCTGCAGCTAATATGATGATATAAAGATTTATGGAAATTGAGCAGCGATGGTTGTGAGTCCTTTGGTCATGGTCAGCTATGATTGATGAAGCCAGTTTATACCTTAATAAAATACTTTTCTAGAATAAAAGTAATTTTTACCTCTCTGATAGGAATCACTGGGCTATCATTACTAAAAGGGAAGAACACACACAGACTCAAGACATGGCTGTGAGTCCATATGACAACGGTCAGCTATGATTGAAGCTTTGATTGGAGTCGGTGGACTTTCAGCTTATCTTTTTGTCTGGTCGGTAAAGGCAGCAACATCTAACCACTACGTAGTTGAGCTAACAACACTCTTCAGTGTGGTTGTTGTCACAGAAAGAAGACTCAGTAATCAGTATTTTTATTTGACAAAGGCAGTATAAAATGTGTAATACGCTTTTTAAAATTAAACCATTTTCTATGGAAATATGTTTAATATATATGTTGAATGCTAATTCAAGCACTTTTTTTTGTCTTGCTCTCAAGTTTTCCAGGTTCAAAGAGGAGCCTTCTGCTATAAGACGCAGAGCAGGAGTTGTGAGCGATAAGCCACTGGCCACGGGACAAACTTTGATCACTGTCGCCTTTGTATTCCTAATATGAATAAGTAATGATGCAGGAAATCTAGAAAGAAATATTTTGTTTTTAAAGAGAAATCTAAATCAACAGGGGAAAGCTTCCTTGCTTCTTCAGTGTGATGTACTGGCCACAAAGCCCTGATTAGTGCACCTCTAGTCTTAACTCTAAATGCTTCTTTTTTCTCTTTTTTTGTTTTGTTTGGTATGTCAGAAAAAAAGCCACAGGAATCCCACAGCTCAAGTGGAATATGAAACATGAGAGGTGTATATATGGATTTCTCAGATGTCTTATTTTTACCAACCGTTTTATTTTTTGCTGAAAAAGCAAGTAGAGACACTCCTTTCAGTTAATGCTGAAATGTTCTTTTTGTAAAGCTACACATTTAACAATAGAACCTTTATTTAAAAGGAAATTATAACTTACGACATTTACAAATGTTTCAAAGTCTCAAAATGAAGGCTTTTTTTCATTAAGTAAAAAAAAAAAAAAAGTGAAGTCTCTAGATATTTCAAAATAACACACTGTTACAAACGCATCTAGTTTTGTTTTAAGCTCACAGAGTTTTAATAGTTCATCTAGAGAATGTCATCAGGTATATTTCCATATCTGAGCGCTCTTCTGCTTAAAGAACATGTAACTTTGGACACAATGTCAGTCCGGTGTTGATGCTCCAGCCTGGTTTATCAAAGCCGTTTATTTGACAGCGCCAGCCCAGCTTACTGCCCTGTAATACAGCAGCATGTCAGAAATGATCGGTGGCTTTGTGATCAGGCTGTCAGGTCTGGCTAATTAACGAACTGATTATCTAAAGCAGAATGTACTGCAACAAAACATTTGATCTTTTTAATGCATCTTAATTCATGTTGTTGTATATAATAATAACATGAGTTAGTGAAGCTTTATAATGTTCATGCCTGCTTATATATATAAAGCATATATATATATATATATATATATATATATATATATATATATATATATATAAAACCTCTCTTATTGCACACAGGCCTATCACATGGAAAGAATAAAATCCACCAAGTGTCTACTCTTATACGTCTACTATTTGTTCCCACAGCGTTGGAAGCTTTGAGCTTTCTGTTATATATGGGAACATAGAGAACAGTCACAGGTCAAAGTTCACACACATAACCTGCCACAAGTACCGGTGACTGAACAGGCTATGACTAAAATAAAATATATAATTTCTCTTAAAAAATATAAACCAAATAGACTGTTGCACTACCCATTTGAAATTGACAGGTCAAATCAAATCTGCATTCATTGGACAATAATTACAAAATTTGCAAATACCTCGTATTCAGTAGCGTTCAGTAGTATAAATACTATGTATGCTAACGGAGCGTTGTCACTGTCAGGATCCAGTTGCAATTTAAGAGTTTTTGTTCCTCTATGTGAATACATTGCACTTTTAATTTTGCAGCTCCCCCTGGTGGTCAAAGAATACTATTACTCCGAGGTATATTGCTGCAGCCAGTCCAGCTTAAATCCTTGGCCCACTGGCCCTCTCTGGTGACCCGCACCTTCACAGGGTCAAACCTCCAAAACCGTTGGTTTTTGAACAGATAAAGTCGGCCGTCTGGACGGGTCAGCGCCCCGTTGGTGCCCTGCGGCAGGCCGGTCCAGTCTGTCAGCCGACGGGGATAATAGGGCTCCGGGCGAAGAGTTTTAAGGTTGAGCACGAAGTAGCGGGAGCCCTTGAAGAGCACCATGTGACCCAGAGGGGTGTAGTAAAAAGCGCAGTCCAAGCGGCGAGGCAGACCCATATCCTTGTTCTGCATGGGGAACCCCGGGTCTAGCACAGTCCCTGTGTAACGCCACATCCGCTTCCCTGCAGGACAAAAACACGCCAAGTTCAAAAAAAAAATCTTAAAAGAATGATGTGCATTTTTTATTAGTCCCATGTTCTCTGGCATACGTTAATGAAATCTGATACAACCGTGCTCTTAGCCCCAACCCTATGTTAACCCTGCTCAGAACCCCAACCCTATGCTAAATCTGCTCAGAACCCCAACCCTATGCTAAATCTGTTCCGAACCCCAACCCTATGTTAACCCTGCTCAGAACCCCAACCCTAGGCTAAATCTGTTCAGAACCCCAACCCTATGTTAACCCTGCTCAGAACCCCAACCCTAGGCTAAATCTGCTCAGAACCCCAACCCTATGCTAAATCTGTTCCGAACCCCAACCCTATGCTAAATCTGCTCAGAACCCCAACCCTATGCTAAATCTGTTCAGAACCCCAACCCTATGCTAACCCTGCTCAGATCCCCAACCCTATGCTAAATCTGCTCAGAACCCAAACCCTATGTTAACCCTGCTCAGAGCACCAGCCTCAGAACTCAACTAACTAGCCAGCAGGTCTATTCACACAGACTATGCAATCCTCACTGCAGAAAGGTCAGGGAGAAAATGTAACATCAGGTTAAGGTAGATAAGCAATAGACCAAACTTTGAATGGCTCTGTGCAATGTTCACTTTACCATCTGAACACAGAGCCGTCCACCTAAACGTGACATGGTGAGAGATTATTAACAAAAGAAGCAGTTGAAATATACTGATACTAAAAGATTCATGGAGTATGAATTCTTTCACAAGGCACTGTGGATGACTTCTCAGCACGGAGGCTGTTGGGGGTACACTATTAAATACAATAAGTGCTTGAATTAGACTTTGAAAGAGCTTCAGTTGCTAATAGAAAACCTATTTGCACGCAGCAGATGAGAGGACTCTGACAAGACAAGTTTTTGGCTGCGGGACACTTATGGAACTTCAAACGATTCATCAGCCTTCAGCGCAGAGAAGAAGACACTAATTCAAACCCACGGCTGAAGCTCCAGAGCAGCACGCTCTTTAAATAGCGTTTCACTCCATAAATGAGCCCATCACAATCTATTTTTGGGACCCGCATCACGTATGTGTTGGCAGTCGGCAGGTTAGGTGAAGTATGGGGTCCAATTAATGAGCTCAGCGGAGCAGCACCTTTGAAAAAATACCACTTGGAGTCCAGAGGGGAAAAGGCAGCAGCTTCTATCGCCCGAGGGAGGCCGGGCCAGCGCTGGCGGAGGAGGAGCGGGTCGCTCACGCTGCCTTCGGCCGACACCGTCCAGAACCGGCTGCCCCGGAACACCAGAACTGTCTGCTTCTCATCTAGACACACGACACCACAAGAAATTAAGCATTTTACATTAAAACAGACACAAAATCCAGTCCTTCCGCGCAATATTTCATCTGGACCTCACCCACAGTGATGGCATCAAAGACCCCCTGGCAATACAGAGGCAGTCCTGGGTTCTGGCTCTGGAGCTCGGTGAACTCCCACTCCTGCAGCGCGGCGTGTAAAACCCGGCCGGGTAACCTCACCGGGCGATCAGCCAGCGGTTTCCCTGAAAGCAGAAGCAAAGAAGCCACCCGTCGGTCAACGTGAAGGCGTCAGACAGGACAGGAGGAATCCGTCTGATGCCACTTTAATGACTGCGCTGAAGATTCTGAGGACTCTTTGGGTTCGTCTCATTTCCCCTCCGCGTTAGACGCAATTAAAAGGGTTTTATAAATCAGACGCTATGGGAGATCAAACAGGCAGTAAATCCAAGCAGGAGACTGGGAGAATGCTAACATTTAAATTGTTCCTCACAGGATGTGGTGAAGTCGATGTAAACCGATGGATCACGTCGAACAGCGCAGGAAATAAACACAAGACTTTAGATAAAACACACAGTGGAATCCTGAACAAACACTACAAGAACATCCACGCTCTTTAGGCTTCATCACTTTATAATAGATGCATGCCTGCAAATTGAGAAGAAAACGAACAGAACCAGGCCACAAGTAAACAATGGCTGCTTGAGCTTGATTTTGTTGGCAAAGAGCTGGGCAAATGTTTGCGCGAGAGTCGGATAAGATCAGCATCGCAGTGAACTGGAGGAAGACTGCAGGAAAAACGGATGGATACAAAACACCATGGATGGCAGGACAGAGATAAGGTCTGGAAGTCTGACTGCATTCAAACGTAAAAACGCTCTCGTAGACTAAATGTTTTCCAACGCTTTCCTGGCAAAATCATTTTCCAAGCAGTTTGTTATTTCGAAAAAATCACTCTTTGTTTTAGATTTTCGGACGTTAAGATGTATATCAAATTGTCGAGGAAGTTTCCCAACTCTTGAAGAACGTTGCGTCACGAGAAGACAGCTGCAGCTTGTTCTGTTTCTGAGCCCCGAACACAATAAGACAAGAGACTGAATGACTTTATCATTAAAGGCACCTGTGAGAACTAGATGAGTCTTTTGTCAACTCTGAACATCGGTTGTTTTTAATGAGAGGCCCTGTCGGCGTTTTTATAGTCCTATTTGAATAAAATATGTTCAAAGCAACAATTTATTCATCGTATTCCAGGTTAAGACCTTATTCATGCTGACTGATTCATTCTGGCATAAACGTGCTTCTCCTGGACCTGCAGGACAGCTGCAAGCCAGAGCAGCAGGAAAGGTTCTCTCACAAACACGATTACACCTGGATGAAGGCTTTTCTGCAGCGCCAGCAGTCCTGTCTGCATCTGTGTGAGAAGCTGCTTGACATTTATGTAGGAGCAGCTGCAGAGATTACAGCCGCAGGGTAGAAATTATGCACAGATGAGTTTGACGGGGGGGACATCCAGCTGCAGTTTGCTGAGCTGAGCTACACCTGAGTGGCAAACAATAAAACTTATTAGGAAGCAAGAAGACAGTAAAATTGCAAAGACTAATCACTGTGTTTTACTGTTTTTTTTGTTGTTTTTTTTTTTTGAGTAAGAGTGGGTGAGGGATGCTTCTGAATCTAATTCAAGAAGGTGAGAGCAAAATGTACCCGTCTCTGGGTAGGCACCCAGAGACGGCCTGCCTGCCTGCGAGCTTCTCCTGAGCCCAATCTCAAATTCAGAGCTGCATTATACAAATGATTGCGACTGTCCTGCAGGCACGAAGGCATTCCTGCAGAGAGAAGCTGCTGTACACCTGAGGCTCAGGGTCAAAGCAGAGAGGGATCTCACAGATTCAAGAGCAACGCCTGATCAGAGGTGACCGAGGATCTGTGTTTGGTGTGAAAAGACACGATGATGTGTTCTTGTTTTGTTTCCAAATGTTGCAGTGAGTCCATTTTCCAAGTAGGTGGAAAAAAAAACAAAAAAAAAACAAAACCAACAATGCAGAACGGCGCATGTGGAAACATGCCTTTGCGCATGCCAGGAGTTGCGGCACACTCCCTGGAAACAAAAAAACTGTTATACAGACGCACGCATGGTCATGAGGAGATGCTCCTACAGCAGCCGTCTAACACAACAGAAACTCCCAGGGAAACGCTGGGTGACGGGTGAGGCGCAAACTGGGTGTGTTAAGTGAAGCTCGCAGCATTGAATCTGCGTAAGAGAGGTCAGAGAGCGAAGCCCATCCTGCTTCAAAGATAAACTCAGCACAGAGAGGGGATGTTGTGGTTTGGATTAGAAGCTGTTCCCATGTTTGCCAGGAATTCGGAAAAACCTCTGCTCTTCGCATCAGGCCTCTTGGTTGCTGCATTAAAGCTGTGAGGTTGATTACACAAAGGCTCTGAATGTGTACAATGAATCACTGTGAGCCAAACAAAAGTCAGCTGTCAACTATTTCTCATTTCCAACCCGTTTGCAGAAACAAGCTCAGAGTGAAGTGCCGTAAATGTGCCGCTTCTGCTCACACCTGATTGACTCCTCACTGTATCCCCATGATGGAGTCACGATACAACATGAGTGCACAAAGTTCAACTTTAAGTCTAACTCATGCTCAACAATATTGCTGTGCGTAAAGTTCGAAATATTGTCACTGGGATCATCGATGATGAAACACCAAGCTGTGTCCAAGTTTCAAGCATCCAGCTCAAGTAGAAGTTTTATTTATATAGCACTTTTTCAGCAACAAGGCAGCTTAAAGTGCTTCAAGGTTTCACATTAAGGTGTTAAAGGGGCCCCTTCAAGATCCGTTTAAAACTAAACAGCTTTATAATCAATTCTAGCAATTTTTCCACTAAAAGTGGACTCTTTCAGTATCTGTGGATACACAAAGAGCTCGTTTTCTGTTGCTAGGAGACATTTGTAATATATTATTTATCTACTTATTCTGGAATATATGTATGTGTGTGTAACTGTAGTGAAAACTCACACTAAAATCAAACTTTTGCACCACTACTGTACAGCATACAGTCATTGTAAGGATTTATAGTGTACAGTAATTCCCCTCATAACAAAAAAAAAAAATCCAAAAATGACATTTATATCTAGAATGAATGCATGTAAACCTCTGACATCTGTATGCAGCCAGTCGCTGTCTGACCTTTTCTTGCCCGCTCCAATCCTGATTTAATGAGTGGCATTACAAAAGGATTATTCCACACCAGCGTCTCCTCAAAGACAGTCTGCTTTCATAACCATTATGGGTTCCATCCTTTGTTATGTCCTTGAAGCCAGACGGATTTGTCACTCGGACATTAAATCTGCACCCACCCCGCCCTCGCGTTACAGAGCGAACATGTTCTCACCGTAGAGCTGCTGCACTGCGAGGATGTCGTCCCAGCTCAGGACCAGGCGGCGGCCCAGCTTCCTGTAGTACGGAGACATCAGAGCGTGCCGCACGGGGGAGTGCTCCAGGCCCAGAGTGTGTCCGATCTCATGGGCGGTCACCATGAACAAGTTGTGGCCCTTGTGTCCGTTCAGCGTCCATCTCTCCGCCATGTCGAAGTGGGCTTCTCCTCTGCGAGGCAGGAAGGCGTGAGCCAACGTCCCACCTGAATGTCAGACATGAGACGGTTGCATATTTACCGCATTGCAGCCGACTACTGCACCTGCACAGACCGGTTCGTATCTGACTGCTGCTGCAAACTGTTACTGCTCAATTAGTTCAACATTCAGGGTACAATAGGCTTGAGATTTTTATTTATTTTTAATTTGTAGCTTCTTATGTGTTTGCTGTTCTAATAAATGAAAACTTTATTTTCCTTAAAGTGAGATTTGAAGCTGCTCGACACCCTGTCTCCCTTCAAAACTAGACTTTCCATTTTTGACAAAAGTTTATAATTAGCTTCTTTGGGTTATCCTGAGCATAATGACATAGTGTCCTTACTTTGGTACTTTTTCCTACTACTCTCCAGTCATGCATTGTCTGCAGATACTGCTGACATTAACTGTAATCCTCCCAGCAGCTGTTAGACTCTGTGGCCATCGCTGCTTCCACCGAACTCAATGAGTGTTTACATCATGGATATTGTCCACTTTTCATGTAATGTAAACAGTCTGTCTCCTTTAACGCAGAAGCACACATGCAGATTATTTGCAGCTTTAAAAAAACGATTCTTCTCAGTTACACAGTCCTTGTGTCACTATTTTTGATAACCGAACGTTTAAGTCATGATCTCGTCTCCAAGGTTTTGCACGTTCTTCTTAATTGTGTTTGTTGTCTGGCTTTATATATTTTTAATAGTCTTATCTTTGTGTGAACCCACATGTCACATTGCTGCTGTTTCCATGCAAATTTCCCCAACGTGAGTCAATGAAGGATCTTCTATTTTTCAGTTTTTTTGTTGTGAATAAATAAACTGAATCTAAAACTAATTATAAAGAAAATAGACTGAAATTGTGCTGTGCACGGAGCTCTTTATGCAGGATTAAAAGAGAAAGAGTATGCTAAAGGATTATGCCTGTGCTCTGTATTTGAGGGTCAAGTATCACTGAGCTGGACTAATTAGGTCTATTTTGTTCCCGGCCTGTAGTCACATGTAATAAATAAATCTTTAACAAGAGTTACTTCTGTGTGCCACTTTGTAGGAATAGCTCAAATCACACATTACAATATTATATATATGTATATAAACAAATTAATTTGGTTCTTTAATGTTATTTTAGAATAAGGTTATTATGTTTACTGAACAAACTGTTAATCATAATAATAATAATAATAACTTTGATTTCAAAGTGTCATATTTGTGTTGTTCAGGCTGTGACTCCGACCTGGTCCATCAAAGGCATTGCTGGCCCCGTCGTTGTGGTCCCCCTCATAAAAAGCCAGCCGAATGTCTGCGGGGCCCTGGGGGGCCTCCCGGAACGCCAGGTCAGACACGTTGCTCCACAGCTGGAAAGCGGTTCGCACTGCCAGCCGGACGGAGCCCAGAGACAGGTGGCGCGGCCAGTTCACTATCTGGTAGGTCAGCTGTCGTTTGTACCACTTCTCAGCTGCAGAACAAACAACAAGCAGATGTCAATGATGGCATAAGTTGGCAAAATCCTATCAATATGATTATTACTGAAACTACATCAACCAGCATGCGTCACCGTGGTGATGGAGATGAATAGTCTGAAAGGAGTTAAATGCTAAGTGAGGCCTGCAGAGTCTGAGGCGTAGCGCTTGTATTACTATTCCACCAGCTGCCTTTCCAGTTTACTTTGCCAAAATATTTTCTCTCCTGGGAGGAAATTACTGTAATATCATTGTGACTGGATGATGAGTGGGCTTCAGTAGTTTGGAATTAGGCTTACAGCTCTTCCCAGATTTATGTGGAATTGCTTCCACATAAATCTGGAAGCAGATTTATGTGGACTGAGCCTGAAATGCATCAGGCTCAGTCCTGATGCATTTCCCTCTTGACACATGTATGCTTCAGAACAACAGAAGCATAAATGTTCACAGTCAGTCAAATTTGCTGATGATCATCTAATCAGATGGCTTTATTTAACTGACAGCGCTTGGCTGCGTCTTTTTTTTTTTTCTTAAATGCAGTCTAGGCAGGTATGGTGAACTTATTTTCTCCCAGGACTGTTTTGACATCAAAGGAAATTTCACTTTCCTCTGGTTTTATGCAGAATTATGGTAGATTTAGTCCTTTTTAATGGAAAGGACTGTCTGGAATATACCAAATGGTAAAAAGTAATACATCTGCATCCAACTGAGTGAAACAAACATGTTATAATACAGAAAAATCACCGGAATCCAAAACAACATATTACTACATTTATTTTAGTTTATCTCCTTTTACGCAAAATGATTGAATTCCTTCATTTATTCGGATTTTGTCACACTTCCTACAACACAATTAATAGGATTTGGAAAACGACTTTTATGCATGTTTTCTTATTGATACAAAGTTATTCACAGGTTTTAACATGTTATTTACAAACATATTCAAGGATTGTGAAAATGCTTGCCTTAAAGGGCAAAGTGTGAATCTTCAGGAAATGTTTCCTGGCGGTTAGCCACCTGCTGTCGTTCATGTCTTCAATTAGACATTCATTTCTCAGGCTCCTATTTGAAGAAGATGAACAGGCTGTGTGAAAATCACAGGATGTTGTTACCCATGTCAGCTTCCAGCTGAGTAAACGATCAAAGTCCTGGCTCGACTAAATGTTTGACCTCAGCACGAGTCTGTGGTTTCTGCGTTTGGACTTAATTACACGTGTCGCTGGCTTCTCACATTTGTTCAGTGACAGAAAAATACGGGGTGAAATGAAACCGATCTTTAATTTGCTTGTCGTCGAATCTGTTGTGTCCACACAATTACACAGTACAGCCACGTGGAGTCAAAGCCGACCAAAGAGCAAACACTCATTAGGTCATACGAGTGTTTCTAGCTGCTGGTCTATTCAGAGGAAGGAGGGAAGCATCTCCACAGACGTAACCTGTTCCAACTGCTTGTTAACAGAAATGGGAGAACATTGAACACGTGGCAGCAACTCGTTGCAAGGCGCCAACTTGCTAAGGTTTGAGCCAAGCATCACAATGACAAAACTCAGAATGAGATCAAGCTACACCCAAAACACGATCAAATCTGTAAACAATGTTTCTGACTCTTTGTTGAATCTATGCCTCGAAGACCTAAGGCGGCTCTGAAGGTCAGAGAAGGCCTGACAGGACGGTGAGTCTATATTGATTTTGCGCTTCCTCTTAACCCTTTAATATGCATTTCGCCCTGAAGTCCCAGGATTATCCTACTGGAGGTTTTTGTCGCAACAAAGCTTTCAGCGGAAAGTCAGTGAGAGAGACATCACCTGAATGCAACAGCATGTAAACCCTGCAGCAAGGTGAACACTTTCTGAAACTGCAGGGAGTTTCAAACTAAATCTGCTGCAAATTTGCTCTTCAGATCGGAGCAGGCATTAAGGGTTCGCACATACTTTCTGGAGAGGTAGTTTGAATATTAATTGGCATCCTAAAGCATGCATGCTTATACTTGTCAAAATATATTTAAATGCAGGTGGGAAACTATTGCTTATGCAAACAGCCTCCTAAGCCCCGCAGAAAGCTTTGTTGAGCCACGTTTAATGACTTTTGCACATTTTCTGAAACAATGTACAGCAGAGAGGGGATGCGAGTGACCCGCAAGAGTTAAATGAGTACTGCACTCTGCAAATTACAGAGAGGCCCAAAGAACACCCTGGAGACTGGAAAATATCTGGATATCTGAAGTCATTAAGGCATGGGTTTGGCAGTGACATCAGTTTGTGTTTCCTTATGAGTAAACACACAAACAAAGGCTGTGTCTTAGCAGCAACATGACTGCAATGTGTGTTGGATTGCAGATATTTTGAGTCTTAAAACTACTCAATAGGAGAAGTGGAGAACTGGAAGTACCCAAGAAAGGTTTGTAAAAGTGATGCTGGACGTTAAAAGAAGGGAATTGCTTCTTTAGAGGTGCTATTGTGGCCCACATGTTCTCCAATAAAAGACGATTAAAGAGAAAAACTGCACATTTTCAGTCTCTTTTCTAAGCTCTCAAAAGAGCGACTTGCATTCAGCCTGCAGCCAGACAGCCTGCAGCCAGACAGCCTGCAGCCAGACAGCATGCGCCGGTCTGCATCCTGAGCCTGGACTCCTCACCATCCCAGACCTCCACAGCACAACTCGTCCCCTGAGAACTTTGGAAGAGCCAGGAAGTCCGACACACAAAACATTCCAAGACTTCCCTTATGGAAGCAATTACCACGGTGCCCCCTATGGCTGAGGTGCAGAATGGAGCGAGATCGTCCGATAGCTGAAGTCATTGTTGTTATTGTGATGGAGCAGAGGGAGTTTGGCTTGCAAACAGCGTTAAGGAAACAAGATTTCTCTGACTGCAAGGCCAAACTGTTCAGACTCTGAGGACACATCAGGAGGGTGTTTTGTCTGGGCACCGAGAGTTGATTAAATGTGAGAACTCAAGCAACACTTTAGTAACAGAATCCAATGCGTATTTAGGCACAAAATATGACTAAAGGTTGTTTCTAAAGTGTAGCCGGAGTCTTCATATTACCAGATTTATGTCCCTTTTCGTGCACATTTGACTGTTGTGCCAAAAACATTTGGTTTTTAATGCGACATTTGCTTTCCTTGATATCCTAAGCGTCTTGTCATTAATAGATTCATCCAGTTAGATGGAGTCCTGCTGCAGGAGGAGCTCACAAGGGCTGGAGGGATCATTTTAATAGACGAGAAAACAGAATTAGCAAAATATGCATTCATTACCACTGATATAACCAACGCAAAACACGATACCTATTCGACACTGAAATACAGAGACATAATGGATGACTCAGGACTTTTGCACAGGAGTACATATTGTTCAGTCCACATCGTTAAGGACACACCTCTGAATAACATACACACACCTACTGTGCTTTCATCGCTCGTGAGCCAGGTGGAATGCGAGTTCTGTAAATATTCGACATTCTTCAGGCTGAGGTTTGCTCTTTAATTTCCTGGAAGCTCGGAGCCAGCAGCAATGTTCCTTCTTGACGAGATCACAACACAGCAGAGAGGATCCGCCTTATCTCAGAGTCAATGCAGCTGTCAGTCCAAATGAGTATTTCAATTCCAACCGTTACAACTGTTGCGTTAGCTAAAAGTAACTTTTTGGGGCCAGACTACATGTTGCAGACTTATCTGTCGGTCGCAAGATGTGAAAAATGGTATCCTCAAAATAATACTTTTGAAGCTCGAAGGTAAAACGCCATTGTTTGAACACGGACTGATTGCTTGAAAAAAGTGAGACTTTTAGCTGTTTCCATTCACTTTTTTTTTTAAACCATCAAATTAAAGTTACTGAGACAAACAGGACTTAAATATATATCAGTGAAAATGTCATAACAATCAGGGCAGAAATTGCATCTCAGTAAGAAAGTAGTTCCTGAAGGCTGTCAGAATTGATTTTGTAATAACTTAGTCATAAGTGGACATGATGCCACGGACTTCCTTATCCTCACTTCCTTATCCTTCCTTATCCTTCCTTATCCTCACTGGACAAACCAACGTAGGAATTTTCATCCTCTGCACTCACATTTTCACTGTAGACTCTGCTATCAGTTCTCTAATGATACGTGTTGTATTCTGTATTGAATCCCATAATTCAGGGCTGTGATTGTGACCATATCAACAATGGTCTGTTTTTTTTAAATACACCATGACATTTCGATTGTGATCCTGCATGATGATGAACTTGACTTTTAGTGTGAGTCAAGATCAGTTAATAAAAACTGAGAGGTGTAACCTGAAAGTGTGAAGGAATCTGCTATGCATGATATGTCAGGCTAAAATGGAAACACTTCGATGGAAACACTTCGTCCAAAGCAGAGAGGTATGAGCCCATTCCACCTGTATGATTTGGGGCCTCTAATGGGGGACCAGTTCAGCAAACAGCACAATCCAATCTCTGAGTTATGGACGTGTTTACCAGAGGCAAGACTTCAGGTACTGACATGAAGAAGCAGCAGCAAACATCGGCTGCCACAGCAGCGACTGCATTCCCCAAACATTAACAAACGCTGTCAGAGACGCGGAGGTATGCAGAGGCTTTGCACCTCATCGGGATGCAGGCGTGAGCAGCCAGAGAGGGAGTAGGTTGGCTTCTGGGATGCTGAAAATTTGAATTCACAGACAGACCTTCTCCAGCCATAGATTGAGCAAGATAATGGGGGGGGGGGAGCCTGAGAAGGAAACTGAAACAGTTATTTCTTGAGTTTGTGTTCGGCTATCGCATTTCCATCAGCTGGAAATAAATTACACCCTTTACTACCGCATAGAGAGTTTCTCTAAATCACCCCAAACTGAGAGAGGGGGCGAGCCAGAGCTCAATTACTAAAAAAAAAAAAAAAAAGGTTGGCAGAGCTCGGCTACACTCTTTAGACATTGATAAACACAGCAGCAGGAAATTGTGACAATCTGTCATTTGTCACAGCGAGAAAAGGCCGTTAGAGAGCAAAGTTTACAATATCAGTGCGGAGCTGAGCATGAAGTCCACTCATCATGCTCAGTAACGTACAATTAACCTGGGGCTTTTAAAGAAACATTTGAAATGCTCTTTGCAGTGTGAAACAAAAAACCTTCAGTCATTTCTAAAAAAAAAAAAAAATGAAATGTGTGCAGAAGTTTATATTTATTGTGGATTCTGTGTATTCCAAACAGGGCCTGGATTACTGTCTGCAGTTATGGCTCAGGCATTCATATTCACTCCCAGTAATTAGTGGTTAAATGCCCTGTTCAGAGGTGCAATTTACCCAAAACACACGATGTGCACAACAACAAGCTTCTAGGATCATTTAACAACTCCTCTTGTCATTATTGGTGGAGATTATTTAAATTAGGTGGTTTCTTGACAGCCTTTTAATCGCAGCCCAACATTTGAGCTGAGGTTGGTGCCGACTTGGAAGCAAAATGTTAAATCTTTCATTATCCACCTCAAACCCAGATTAACGTGTGTTTGGAATCGGTTTTCAGTTGCAGTTCACTCAAGGTGAAGTTAAGCTAGTTATAGGTAATCTTCCATCTTTATTCTCCCGTCTCTTCAAGCAATGCAGAACTCCCACTCCTAGCGCTGCGGCATGATACTGCCACTACCATGCAGTATCATGCATGGTAGTGGCAGTATATTGCACCACTTTGGATTGAAAGTCTCAACTTGACTCATCCAAACACACTTTTTTTTTGTATTTTAGACAAACAGTTGCATTTTCATCTCATCTGCCTATAAAATCTTCCTTCAGAAGACATTTTTTCTCATCCGTGTGGACGGCTAAGAAGCTCCACGAAAGTGTCAATTTCAGAGGAAGTGAACCTGACATTGATGATGAAGAAAATGTTGATAGCGACCTGGTGTTTTGGTTGTTTTCAGTTTATTATAGACCTGAACCATGTTGGTCCCCATTTTGTCCGTTAACATTATCATTCATTTTCCTTTCATCTGTAGACGCAACAAAATGAACATTGTTTAAATGTATAAATCAGACTAACATTAAGCTTTTGGAATAACTTCAGTAAAGTGTCCCGTTTGACCGTCCTTAAAGCAAATAAAATACTGAAAGTCCGGTTTTTGCCAGAAACCAACTGTCTCCAATGAAGAGCGAGGCCACAACCCAAACAGAATTTTACCACTCTAAAGGTAAAAACATGCGCGTTGTCAATGTGCAACTTGCTAAGGAAAATTAAGCAAAAATATTACTGGAGGTATTTCTCCCTGGGGCTAAGGATTTACTGCTGCTGTCTGAAAAAGCTCACATTTCTCAAAAATCACAGAAACACTGATCAAACAGGGTTAATTGCTCCTTGAGGGAAGCAATCTGTAGACTTTCCCAGGATAGAGAAAATGGCTGAACAGCTCTGTTTCCAAAACAAGGTGAGACAGCAGATTAAATGTAAATAAAAGCAGAGTTTCATCATTTTTTTCCTGAAGAGTTTCATGTTACGGATTTGAAGTTAAGAATAAGTTTCGATGGCTGTGACAGAATCAGAAACTGTTGTCGTAAAACGGTGAAAATGATTCATGTGTAACGTCTGATGAAACACTGAAAGTCTATAAAACATTTTGAAGGATTATTCATTTTAAGTTGGTGAACTCGATGCACAATCTTCAATGGAAACACCTTTTTTATATATATATATACTCAGTTATAAGAGTCATGTGATGTTGCAGCACTTTCAACAGCATGAAACAATTTTTCAGGTCCTTTCTTGTCCTGGTCTTATCTTGTTTTGAGACCTCAATTGAGCATATAGTTTAAAAAAAAATTTTTGACAGATTAAAATGAGTTTATTACCATTAAATGAATCCCTGAAAGAAAAAAGAAAGAAAACAAACAAAGAAAAATGAGGGTACGTTTCCTACAACACAATCTGTCACACACAAAAAAACATCTCCATATAAATTTTTCCAAAGTTACAGATTTTTGTCTTCTTCGAAAGCATATTTTGTTGAAAATATTTCACAAAGAACGAATCAATTGAAGTGGCATGATTGCTGCTAAACGGCAGAAGCTTTTCAGTCGGTATCAGACATTTCATTTATAGCCCTCACGCACACACACACACACACACACACACACACACACCCCACACACACACACCCACACACACACACACACACACACACACACACACACACACACACACACACACACACACACACCACCTCCAGAGAACAGTTCTTTATCTTTTCAGATATTGTACATAAACATGGCTCATCACATCTTGAAGGTCTGAAGATTTCGCCAATTACCTTGGTCTGCAGAGCGCCTCCTGCGGTGCTGCAGTTGTCTTTTTCCAGTAAAGATGACATTCACCCTCTGGGCCCAGACCTGCTGGCTGCCCTCGTCTGACACCCCACAGCGGGGCTCTGCCATCTGCCTCAGGGTGGCGCTATCAAGTTGCCCTGTGACGGGGAGACGGGAGAGCCACTGGTACTCTCTGCAGAGAGAGGAAACCACACGTTGGAAATGCAATCGTTAGGCCATCAGTGTGCAAATCCCAAAGGAAAATCTACCTAAGCTGTCATGATGGGCAAAGTTTTCTACTCTGCTCTCGGTTAGCAGCACAGAGAGGTTCGTGATATTCCTGAATGGTTCAGAGAGGGTTCAGGACATGATTCCAGTGCAGATCTGGGGGAGCGTTTTACGGCCCAGTGGTGTCGTACAGCCCTGAGGCCGGTCCCACTCCAGACTGACCCTCACACCGACGAGGAGCACAGAACACGAGCAGCGGCTCAAACGCAGGTGCGACGAAATGACAAACTCTCAGGTCTACTCAGTGATTCCTACACTCATTAGAGACCCAACTTTACTCACCTGACGGCTGATTGCACTTCAACTGCATTGTGAATCTGATGCTCATGATGGAGATACCCATACTTCTCCAGAAAATCCTGCAACGACAGAAACAATTATTCTGTTTGCCACTGTAATCACTTATGATGTTTTTAGTTTTCCCCTAAAGTAAATCAATAAGAATACACATCATGATAGACATGTGATCAATATCAATACACAACATGTGTGAGAGAATATTCAACACTTTCACTGGACTCCAGAACAGCATATCTGGGAGATATTGGCAGAGGAAAAGCTTCAGCTGCCTAAATAACATGACATGAAGTGGCATTGCTCCCGTCGCTTGGCGCCCCAGAGAGCACGACAACATCTCTAGCCATACAGAGAAGTTGGTTAGTGTCATCAACTAACTCCCTCTTGCTCTGGTTACCCGGCAACAACGTGTGAGTAACTTGCCGGCAGCAGTTACGAGCACCATTTGTCATAATTGCTTAAAAACAACGACATTGAATGAAATCTGGATGAAACAGGGAAGGTCATGACACCAGTTCGGCTGTGTTCCAGATATTTAAAACAAAAAACTAATTTATAGTAATTATCTATATCGACTGATATCAAACTTTCATACTGTAATATGTTATTCAGCACAAAAAACCACACACTTTTTTTGTTGTTGTTGATCTACAGAATATTATTTGATATCTTCATAAAAGGGACCACCCATACCCTAAAAACCCCTGAGGTGTCCCTGAAATCCAGAGGTATTATTTGGAAAGTATTTCCTCCAAACAGGGAACTCAAGAGGAGCTCCAGAGTTTGACACAAAGGAAACATGTTTAAATGACGCCACGGGGGAACAAGACAACAGATGTTGCACGCCGGTTTATGATTGACCATAATTTGATAACTATGGGTGCATGCAGGAGATTTCATGTTCAGGCAACTGCAGCCACAACAGTGATTACAGATGAACAGGAGCTGGAGGAGGAAATGAGAATCAGGGAATATGACACATAACTGTCACGGAAACCAGGAGTGTGAAAGCTTCTTTGTTCCACATGAGACAACAAAAATGTCAGGAGGTTTTGCTCAGAGATGAGGGTGAGGGTAGGTCTGCTCATGTCTATAAGCAGAGTGATACAAATGAATCAATCTGCTATCGTGACTATAGTGACTGCGAAAGTCACTGTAGCTCTCACTTTATTTCTACTATACACATACCATCAGTTCAGGGACAAAAGATTGACTTTTTCTGAAATGTCGTCTGTAGCTGCAGTGCATTTAAACTGAAAAGCAGTGTGTGTGTAATGACTACTATTTGACTCATCATAATTACAAACTGGAATTTTGTTAGATTTTCTGTGATCGACCAACACAAACTGGTGGATGACCTTTGGGTGAGTAATGAAAAGCTGCATTTATATGCATGCATATGCAAATATAATACTAGTGTATCCATTTAGTCAAAGTTTTTCACATCTACATTTTGCTGCAATTAAAGCAACAAGTCTATTAGGGTATCATTTGTGGAGTTAATTTTTTAGGTTTTTCCACAGGTTCTCTATTGGATTTAGGTCTGGACTTTGAGTCATTCAGCCAGTGTGTGCTTCAGTCTAGGTTTTTCTGTTGTAGCTCTGACTGTGTTTTATGGTCGTTGTCCTGATGGAAGGTGAACCTGCATCTCAATCTCGAGGCTTTTGCAGACTTTCACAGGTTTTCTTGGTGAAATTCTGGAGGCAGCTATTGAGCCGGACTTTATTTATGGATTCCAAAGCAGAGAGGGATAAATTAAAAAGCAGTTTACACTGTTCAGATTTTATTTTTTTCCTTGAAAGCCAGGCATCATTTTCTCCTGCTGATAACTGTTTGCGATTTTGTACATTTGTTTCTAAGGGAGTCTGAATTTTAACTACATGCCACGTCCTGATGTTGCTCTAAAACGCTACAGCTGTAGCATTCACAAAACCCTCCGAGTTGATACTTTACCAGACATTTAATGGAACATTTACTGAACATATAAAACATATTTTTTTCTTCTGATTTAAAGCGACAAATAAGTATGTAGGAAAGTAAGTCATGCTCTCAGTTAGGCATAGTGAAGGATCTGTGATGCTGTGGGCCTGTTTGTCTTCCAAAACTTGTAGAAACCTTGATAGTAATAGAATCAAACAATTTTCAAAAAAATTGTTTCTGCCAGCAAGCTAATTATAGCTAATTCTGCCAGCAAGCTAATTATAGATTAGCTGAGTCTTTGCACTGAAAAAAGAATTCAAACCAAATTTATAAAATAGACAGAAAAGGTTCATCACACACAAAATCAACTGTTTTCCACAATTCGCAGACCTAAATCTTAAGGAAAACTGGTTGAGTTGAATGAAATTGTCCTACTGTCTGAAGAGACAAAGGAGACAGTACCAGGCCATAATTGTGCCACATGACATTTTGTTTAAAAACATTGAATTTCTTCAACCAGTCACAAAAATTTGTCCAATAAAGGTTAGATTGTTCTGCCTTTTTGAGTCTGTGAAAGATTTTATTTTATTTATTTATTTGTTGTTTTTTTTTTTACATTTTTACATGGAGCGTCAAAAAACATGGTCAACCTTGAGTTCCTCCAGAACGAAAATCACATTAGACTCTCTATTATGCATTGAGTTACTGAGGTGAATTTTTAGCAGATTTCAAATGTACAAGTTTTCTCCTTAAAGAAGTTAGAGATTTTTTTTTTTCTTTGCCAAATTGCCACAGTACACGGGTAATCGGGTGAGTGAGAGTTCAGCTCAGTACCTCTGGATCCAGGAGCGGCGGGGATCCCCGGGCGGTGCTGGCGGCCAGCAGCGCTGTCACAGCCAGGACCCAGACCCTCATGTCCCGCCCGGAGGGCGGCGGCTCATGGCGGGATGAGCGCACCGTCAGCACAGCGCGCATTTCTGCTCGACGCCCGCCGGTCTCCTCATGGTTAAATATGCTGTCAGTCCCACAGAGCTCACACAGCTGATCTGCATCCCTGACAGCCGCTCTGAGCGCTGTGGGAGGAGGAGGAGGAGGAGGAGGAGGAGGAGGAGGAGGAGGAGGAGGAGGAGGAGGAGGAGGAGGAGGAGGAGGAGGAGGAGCACCGCCCCTCTGATCGCTCAGGACGAAACACCGGCGGGGTAAACAAACACACACCGGCTGCTTTAAAACCCATTTCCACAATAGAGACCAAGAAATTCACTTTCAAGGACCCCAAAAAGCTCACTGATGAAATTTTCAGTTCATGTTCATCAAATATGTAAAGTTTAGAGTGTTTGGATGATAGTTATGCAGTATCACATGTTTAGGGTAAATGATCACATGACCAGAGGTTGTGATCTTGGTTGCACCTTGGAGAGAGGAAGACTGCCACAAACCTCTCAAAGAGGCTGGCAATGTATGTTTAAAGAAACATGCACATCTTCTTTAAAGTGTCTGCTAATGGTGTGCAGCTTTGCATTTACACAAATTGGTTTGGTGTGTGAGCAGGATGTGCAAACATGTTGACGGGACAATACATTTGACCCAGGCACTCTTATTTACATATTCTTCCAATTCCAAATTTATTTTTTGAGATTGATTCTGAGTGCGGTTCTTAGTGATGGCCAGACAAACTATACAACAATGTAGTCATGAGAAAGACGGAATCCTTACTGATCTTGGTAGTGGTGGCTTAGACATGGACTATCAGGGGAAATATTGTCAAATTTGTACTTTACAGAGAAAATGTTACACTAACTGTGGAAAGATATATTCAAATAAAGAAGCAATGTTCACCTTTTATGAGCTTTTCTATTTGGAAAAGGTACTTTTAGCTCATCTTAGTAAGAACACTTTATTATCCCACTTTTTCCATTTATTTTTCCACAGTTTTTAAAATGATTTCCCCTTGATTACTTCAAAGGGCTATCAATGGCATCTGATTTTAATATTTTCATGTCTGGAAAAAAAACTTGGGATTAAATGGGTTAAGCTTATCAGCAGGAGAGGACATATCGTAAAACTTTCTGGTAGATTTCTGCAGACTTGATTTCAAGAGATCATCACAGACGGTGGAAATCTCAAGCGACATCATGTGCCTCTCCACTTTCTCCAGACTGTCGCCTTGGTTTCAAAATACAAATGCCAAACTTGACGTGGATCATGTCATGGACAAAGTGGGGAGTGGTTCTTAAAGCTGGTCCACACCTTAAAAACATCCAAATCTCTTAAAGGCTTTAAAGCCTTTCAGTTTTCCATGAATATGCTTTAACAGCTTCTTCCTTTCATTTGGTGTAAAACAAACATCAAACTTCTGATCTTCACTGTTTGAATTAAATCACTTCTCTTTGGTTTCTAGTTCATTTAGATGCACTTGAAAAACGAAGACAGAAAACAAGCCAGATTTAATAACATTTTTTTTTTAAAGAAAGTCAGAAAGAACATAGGTAAAACATTTTATTCCATTCATACAAAAAAAAGACAGTCTAGCTCAAACCATCTGCATCTACAGTCAAAGGGAACAAAAATGTACAGAAATAAAAAAAAACAAACAAAAATGTGACAACATGCCAACAGTGCCAATCAGCCCCCAAACCTCTTTGCATTAGCTCAATGCATCCCTCAATCACAGATGAACAGTAATACTTAGGATGAATAAGCTAAAAAGACTAATGATGATTTATTACCCCTCCCACAAGTGTTCTCTACACTAGAACCCCTCCCCACCCTCCACTGGCAAAGACGAGGGCTGGAATGGTGTCTTTCAACTCCTAGTATGGCCGGTCTCTTCTGTCGTCTCGTCGGTCACCCCTGAGGAAAAAGGACAGAGGATGTGCCATGAGCTGAATTCTGAAAAGGCCATTCACTCTTGTCATTGGACAAGCAGCAATTAAATAAAGGGAGACGTGATTCTGAATCTCAAGGATGTGGTACGTCCTTCCACAGATGGTTTTACATCACTTTGTTTCTCCTAAACATAAATTAGAGCAACCTTGAACAAGGTCAGAGGGCAAAAAAAAAATAGACATTCAAAGTTAATTTCATGAAATCCATTCACAGTATAAAGTTTACACAAAAATACTTCATGAATGCATTTCCTCATTTGATGTACATCAGGTGAAAAAGGATGCCCAAATTCAGCAACAGCCTTTAAATTTCTTTCATCTCCAATCTTCAACCAGGCTATGCCATCTAGTGGCCACACACAAAGCTACATTCAGAAATAAGGCCACTTTATGATATCTTCAGTTGAACTCAATCTTTAACATACCTTCCTCCCATTTTGTAGCCACCTCCGAAACCTCTATCGCCGCCTCCGAAGCCCCCACGGTCTCCGCCACGGAAACCCCCGCGGCCCCTGAAACCTCCACCTCGGTCACCTCCAAATCCTCCTCTGCCACCACGATCTGCACATGGCAAACACATGATGGTTTTGAACAAAGTAAAACATTTTGCACTAAATAGTCACGTATGTGAAACTGTTAAAACGGCTTTATATTTTGAGAAAGAAAAAAAAACAACAAAAAAAAACAAACCTCCTCCTCCGAATCCAGCATCTTCTGGTTTGGGTGCTCCACACTTGTTACACTCCTGCCGCCTTGCAAAGTTCATGTTTCCACAAGAGCTGTTGGTAGAAAATGTTACTTAATATCATAATATTCACCAGTCATACCCGTTATTTCTGTCCTAACTAACCTGTTAGGACATGGCCAGTCGCCTCCCTTTATGTCAAAGTTGGGTCCTCCTCCTCCACCGCCACGACCTCTGAATCCTGACCAGACAAACTGCTGGTCAACATTAAACCACCACCAGTAACGCTATTGCTACTCAAGCTGAACATCACCCACCTCCTCGTCCACCTCTGAACCCTCCTCTTTGGGTGAACTCAGCTCTGCGAGTGGCAAATGACACTTTGATGGGTTTGCCATTGAATTCCTTTCCTACAAGGCCAAGCACAACATGTAAGAAGAAGCTAAACAAGTCAAGATGCTCAAAGCAATGAGTGTCCTTACCATCAAACCAATCAATAGCAGCTTTAGCTGATGGAGGGTCGTCAAAGGACACAGTAGCTTCTCCTTTGGGTCGGCCAGTGGCCTTGTCAGAATAGATATTGATCATCGGCTGGCCGGTCTTCTTATTTACCTAGAAGACATAAAAAGCATGGCTGTAATTAGTGTCTTGCATCATGTAGTTCTAGTTACTGGCTTCATTAGGAGAATCTTTCAAATCATTTTTATAAAATAGGCAGCTACACCAACTCTGCACCTTTATGATGCCAATCTGCTTGAAGTAGTCTCCAACTTCTTGAACAGTCGCATCTTCTCCAAGTCCCTGTACGAAAATGGTGTTGTTGTCAGAGTTATCCTGCTCCCCACCTGTGGAGAAAATGAAAAGCGTCAGGAATACCCAAACACAGAGAGAAGCTAGCCTAGGCAAATACTCATTAAATTAATCAAGATTTAAAGGAGAAAAGCCCACCTGATTCATCCCTTGAGCCGTAATCTCGAGAGCCTATGCAACAGAGAAGCGGATAAAAGAACAACACTTTAGGAACACAAGTTCTTCAACCCAACCTGTGGAGTTTCACACAAACATCAGCCCTACCAAAGTTTAGTGATAACTTTAACAAAAATCCATGTTTACAGCTGTACTGATGTGAGTTTTTGTACCGTTGCATCACCAATACCATTACCTTGCAACAAGAACAGAATTGCTCATTTTCTTTGAGCTTATACCAGAAATGAAAACCACCAAAAATGTCTCCCGTTTAGGTTTACTCTTCTTGGTCCTTGGAACACCTTTTCATTTACAATCATCCCCGTCTTCATGCAGTATTACCATTATTTTACAACTCCAAGTTCTTTACCATATCTGTAGTCAGTTATGAGAAATAGCATTAGGTGGAGTTCCTTGGGAATCTGGACATGAGAATGGTGGCATTCATTGATTTTTTTTTTTCCTTAAACCCCCTTTTCTGTTTTTTTTTTCTAACTCAAGTTCTCTCCTCCCCCACCGACACAGTTCTGATGCTCGTCACTTACCACCGAAATTTTTGTAGCCACCACGGTCACCACCTCTGCAGAGGAAAAAATTGAAGATATGATGGCCTTTCCTTTGTTCCAACCGAGAGCTCAAAGCTCCCCTACATCCACACCAGTTTGCACTCCTGCCAGGGTGTGCGACTACAGTGGAAATGTCTCACACGATGAATGAGTTAGTCTTTGGCATTACAGATCAATACACAGATGACCAGGAAGTTCTGACTGAACATCCTGGCAGACGAGTGTAGACAATCACAGGTCAATGGGTCGCCATTTACAAACAATTTCGTCCTTTTGATTGACAACACCAGATTGGATACCAAAAAGCTGGCGAACCAGCTGAATTTGATTCCAAATGAAAAGCCAGATTGGAGCGAAGGAGTGCAGTAACCAATGAGCAATCTTCAAATGATTTCATTTTTTAAAGATCCTTTAACTGAGGTCCCAGTTTTAGTTCATTCACTCTCAACACCTGTAGTATAAAATGTAGATCCATGTTAACACAGTAAACAGGCTGACCATTGTCAAATACACAAAACTTTAATGAATCTGGCTGAATGTGAAGTAGCTGGTGATGAGTCTCCAGGTCTATGTAAAGAATACGACTGTTCAACCAAAAGCTTTTACCTGGTCTCCTTAATGCAGCATTACAACAAAGTAATCCTGTAAAATCATCAGGTATTAACAAATTTATAATATCAGATTCATGTACAAGAAAATATTTGTTTATTGGCTACATCCCTCCTTGTAGTCTACCAAGTAGCTTCATGCTACGCTAAAAGAAAATAAATCAATGATCAGTAAATCTGAGCTAATAAGATTTTCAAAATCTTGGATGTGAAACTGAACTTTCATTAAATGATGGAAAAAGTGTGAAAGAAGTTCTCAGTATAGAAGCTCAATTCTCCGTTGGACTTGTTTTAGTTTTGTCAAAGAAACCGTGTCATTGAGTCTCAGTTGATATTTATCACGCATGGTGCTGCTTAAACAAGACACACTTTTTGGTCTGAAAGACATTTTCACAAAACCTTGTGAGAAGTCTTACTGCCAGGTTCTGTATGAAGAAAAGCTTGCAGCTTGTGGGATTTAAAAAAAACCCATTAGTGTTCCTCTGCATAACGTACTGCTCACCCCTTTTGTCGCCAAATAAAAATAAAAAGCATTGCACATGATGGACTGACAGGAAGCATAGTATTAGGATCAAACTAGTAAAAGGTGAATGAAGTCAGGCTACAAAACTGACTTCAAGCTGGATTTGAATTAGAAACAAGTGGACATGAATAAAGCTGATTTGTCTCATTAAGTCCCTTAAGATAACATGCAAAATATAAACTTTTGGCACTTACGAAAGAAAAAAGAAAAAAAAAACAAAAAAAAAAAACCTTTACAATACTTTATATTAGTATTGTGAACTGGTTAAAACCTCCTGCAACTCAAAAAGCAGCATCTTCTTGCTCTTGTCTGGGTTCATATCAGAACCTACTCTTTCATTAAATATGACCGTCACTGATCTGGTTGCCAATATGAACAGGCATCCATCATTTCACCTGAATAGATTCAACACAAGCATTTTACTGAATTACCTGAAGCATAAAGCAGATCATTGCAAAATGGGGCATTCAATGGATCATAAATGGACTCATGGAAAATTTAAATAAATATTACCAGAACACGGGGGGTCTGGAGCACAAGCTGATGCGATAGATCAAATCCATCTACATGGATTGTTTTGTAGTTGAAAGGTAAACAACAACTTGTTACTCATTTACAAATACATAGATACCTGGGGGGTAGTGGCACTGTGCAACTTACCCCATACCAGGAGGTCCACCTCTGCCACCACGGTCGTAACCGCCACGGTCATAGCCCCCACGGTCATAGCCACCACTACGGTCGTAACCGCCACGATCGAAGCCACCGCGGCCTCTGCCCCTGAAGCCGCCACCTCCTTCTGAGCGGTCTCCACTATCGCGGCCAAACCTTCCGCCCTGACCACCACCTTCACCTGACAGAACAAAAGTGTGACATAGTGTAACCAAAGGATGTTAATTAAACTAAATTCTGACAGCAACTAAACTATGTCCATACCTTCACTCCATCTTCCATAGCCACCGCCACCGCCTCCACCTCCTTGGCCCTGGCTGCTATCATAGCCGCCACTGGTCTGTCCACCATAGGTGCTCTGCTGGCCGTAGCTGGCAGCGCCACTACTAGCTCCTTCCCCGGACCCCGTCCACCGTAGGAGCTCTGCTGGCCATAGCCTCCAGCTCCTTGAGTCTGTCCACCATAAGACGCAGCAGCTGCTGGCTGGCCGTAAGAAGCCGACTTGTCGCCATACCTTTGTTTAAAGAAAGGAGGATAGTAAAACAGGCACCCAAGACTTAAATTAATGTTCCATCTGGAGAGTCAGTCCAATCAACTTACCCAGATGAGTCTTGACCATAGCTACCATAGCTTTGTTGCTGAGATTGACCATAAGCTTCTGTCAAAACAAACAGGAGGAGTCATATTTCAACTTAATACTTATGGTATTTAACATGTATTAAGGGACAGAAATGCAAATGGATTCCTATTCTCTCAACAGCTTTAACAATGAACTACATTACCTGACGCTTGCGGCGCTCCTTGTTGACCATAGCCTGCATAATTCTGTCCTCCATAGGAACCACTGGCCCCACCATTTCCTTGTCCATAACCCTGTAATTAAGAGGCAAGAGTTAAAATAAATATAACTAATAAAGTTGATATAAAATGGACTGATGGTCTGCTTTAGAAAATATTTTACCTGGCCACCCTGCTGACCTCCATATGACCCATAGCTGCCAACAAAGCACATTCAAATTCAGCTCATAAAAACAAGAAATTCTCAAATATATTTCAACTAGTGAAAAAGAAACATGCCAACAGACTGAAAAAGATTCTTGCTACAAAAATCCAAAGGAAATATTACGATTATTTTATACTGCACAAGATTGAATTGTTTACATTTGGTGCATCTCCCTCTGAAACAATGTTTTGAGTGAGAATATAATTACCTCTGTGCGCCACCGTAGCCTGAATCTGAAAGTAGAAAAAAAAAATATTGCTAAATTTACCCACAGCGTTTATTAAATAGCGCATTTAACCAAGAATGAGAGCAGAGTTAAAATGGGTCAATGAAGTAGGCCGGGCCCAGGCAAGCACGCAAGAAAATGGCGCCCTAATCAAGCCCCGGCTCAGACTACTTACTGGAAACAAAATGAATCCTTTTTAAAATGTACACAGTTGGTGGACTTTGTGAAATACAATATCCGTACAAGTCTCCCTCTACATTAAGGTAGAGAATCACATAACAATAAAACAGCTTCTTATTTAAATGGAAAAAACAACAGTTTCGGTATAAACAATGACGCATTCAAGTTCGCTAGCAACAATCGACTCGTTGCAGGTTGAATACTCGCAACAGAGCTACAAAATATTCCAAACTATTTCAATGAATACCAAGGCATTAAGATAAATGAATTGTCTTTTGGTAAGCCAAATCTCCAATATAAGAAAGACGAAGTTACACAAAAGGTTGAATTTCCTTTTTAAATATCGGTTATTTTTCCACGTAATAGACGGCACCGCTGTACGGCCTAGCGGCTCAAAAAGCCGCATTGCAATTTGACCTACTTTAAAGAGAAAAACAGGCAAACAAGACATCCAAGAAGATATCTGCACTTACCAGTGGCCATTGTGTGCCGATATGTGTGCAGCTAGTTTAAAACGGACAGATCTGTTTGCTGTTTTCAGATCGTTAAAAGCAGGAACTGACAACACAGCTCCACTGAGCCGAACACGCTGCAGAACTTCCCTTTAGCTGCTCTGTCTGCTTCTATGGCTGCGGCCAATACGCAGACCTCACATTCAAGCATGTGGCTCAACATCGCCTCCTGCTGTTTAAAACCATTACAGACAAGCCCAACGTCACAAGAAAGAGAAAACAAAGATCCTGAACATTTTCTCAGTATTCCACAACAAACATACATCTGATTTTTTTACATGTTGTCTGAGACACCGTGTGGAATACTAATGATATCATTATTATGAAAATACTTATAAAGAAAAACACCCAAACAGTTCAAACACCCGGAAGGTAGTAGGTGTCTTTACACTTGCAATAGTTTTTTATATTTTGTTATGTTACTACAACCACAATTGCAAATCGGGATTTTTATCCAACAGACCAACACCAAGTAGTGCAGAACTGGAGGAAAAAAGAATAGCATTGAAATGTGTACGTACAAGTCTAAACTTGTATGCATTCCATTCAGTAAACTCTGTAAAGTGACTTTTTCACTCAAGTGACAACTGCAACTCTTTTGAGTTTACATGCTTTGCACATCTGAAGACTTAATATCTTTGCCTTCTCTTCTTTGCAAATTATATTCTTACTACAGATTTCCCTTTGGGTTAAGGCATAGACTTTGATTAGGTCATTTTAATATATAAATATGTTCTGAACTAACCCATTCAATTGTGAGTGTAAGAGTACTTCTCCTGGCCCCAGTGCCAAGTTTTTCAAGCCTGGGAGTAAGATCTTCTTCAGGGATTTCCCAGAGTTCATCTTCATCTCAAGGATTTTCCCACCAACAAACCAGCTTTTATATCCACATTAGAGAAATTCAGCCACCACCATGCATCTATATGGGAACTATTTTGGGATAAAAAGTACTCGTTTTCATAGCATTTTACATCAGGTTTTGTCCCCAAATAGCAAACTGTTTTCTGAGCTGTTGCTCTCCGCAGCTCCCCCACTATTATTGCTGCCTAGCCTGGATTGTCATTTTAACTGGATGGTTTGTGTTGGTGTGTTTGCTATTATACAATTCATGTGACGGTTTGATCAGAACTCTGCGAGATGTTAAAAGTTTGGGATATCAGTTTATAACCTAGCTCTGCTTTAAACTCATACACAGCTTAACGTTCCTACTTTTCTATAGTGCATTACAGTACTTTACATAAATAAATTTGGCTGAAATTGAAACTAACAATAGTTTCACATCTTGATCCGATTTGCAGATGGACAGCAGAGCTTTTCATGTTCAATATCCAGTTGTCACAGCTGACAGAGCCATTTGCCTCCAAGAAAAACACAATCCCAACAAATTAGTCCAATTTTATTCATTAAAAATGCATGCCTCCATACAAATAATTACATTACAAAGTGTAATGGCAAAAAAAGTGACAGCGCCAGATAAAGTGTCTCTAAGTTTTTAATTTTCTAAGAAAATGTAAGCATGGATGAAAACAACAATTCTACAACGTCATGGTTTTGATGAAAACGTCTTACAATAAGGCAGAGTTAAAAAAGGCACAGACTGAACTTCAGATGGTCGGCTGACCTCCATCCCCCCTTCATATGATCTCAGAAAAGGAGCACTGACAGCAAACACACAATATAAACTCTCGGTTAATGGCCTACCTGGTGGTACATATGCAGTTAAGACAAAATCATCACAAAATAGAGTTCTCACATGAAAGTTCAATCCATATTCCTCTGAAGTATCTGATGTATATAAAGCTGTCATTTCAATGGTCACACTTTGTTTCAAATGTTTCAGACAGATTTGTTTTTCTCAGGCTTAAAAGCAAGAGACAAATGGACTTTAAATGCACATAATCTCATGTTTTTCCGTAGATGATCATCACTTTTGAAGTTTATGTTTCCAAAATAATCTCAAGGTTTCTGCATTCAGTTCAATTGTCAAAGTACAAAGACAAACATTAACATACCAATGAAGCAGTTTTACTTTTAGACGTATTTTACATATTTAAAGTACTTAAAAAGCACTACTGGATCAGCTCAGAGAAACTGAAGTCAGAACTGTTTAATGTGAAATTATGTATGCCTCCTTATCTCCAGCTAAAGGTGGAATAACTACAGATTTCTCAAATAGATGATCTGAAGATCCATTTGCATCCCAACACTCTGGGCTGATTCAAGATTCTTTATAAAGACTTTTGATTCCAGCGGGTTACTTCTTCAAATCTTCAAACTTTTCAAGCTGCAGCCAAACTATTTTTGTATTTATATAAGAGACTCTTGACAATCTCTGGAAGCCAAAGAGGTAAATCTCCACGAGGCCTGACAACACGTCAAAATGCAGGAGTTACAGAAGAAACATGTGATGCAGGATGTGAAGGTGAGACATGCTGATATGAACTCCAGAAGCGGCTGAGGTAGGGTTTGCCTCATCATCCTCTGCTACCTGTAGCCCTCGTGAACCGGGGGAAGAAGGGCATGTGAGCAAGACTTTGTTTTCATATTCGGTCCTGAAGAACAAACTGCAAAAACGGGAACTTTAAAACTACTACTTCAGAAGTGAAGAGTAAGGCTTTGCACTGAAGGCTCTTTAACTCCACACGTCCTGCGAGTAGCGTCCCTTGGTCATCAGTTTCTTGACGTAATCTGTGGCCTGGGTGCGCGTCATACTGCCGTATTCCTCTGCGATTTCGTAGAACGCCGTCTGCACGTCTTTTGCCATGTTCCTCGCGTCACTGTAAAATAAAGCAAACCAAGTGTAGATAGATTATTTACAAAAAAAGGGGTGCCAAGAACAGAGTCTCAAGTCTTCAGAAAAAAAATGAAAAAGCCTCCAACCCCATTCTTTAAGTGCTTTTGGGTTTTAGATTTTAGGTCATTACCCGCAAACGTAGATATGAGCATTATCTGTGTTGATTAGCTTCCAGACATGTTCCTTGTTCTTCTTCAGATGATGTTGCACATAAACCTGGAGTTCAGAAAATGGGAAAAGAAAACATTTTGCAGCTGTGAGTTTATAAACGTTTGACACATGAAAACATAAAAAACAACTTTACTACCACATACACTATAAAACTGTATAGTACTAGTAAAGTAGTAGCAGCAGCAGCAGCAGTCATGTAGACAGTCTGACCTTATGATCCTGGTCTCTGGAGAAAGCAACATTAAGCTGCGTTAAGACGCTGTTCTTCTCTGCCTCCTCCAGCTCCTCCTGGTAAATATAATCCTCATTTTTGTGTCTGCAGCCGAAATACATCACCGTCTCTCCCACTTCCTTCCCTGTGGAGTAAAAGCATCCGTGTTACATTCAAAGCTAAATCCTTGAAAGGGAAAAAGTTGGCAAAGTTGTTAATGGAGAGAAGGTTCTGGGTTTATTTTTGTTTGAAAATGTTTTTTTTAATGTTCAATTTAACACTTTTTTAATACAAATATTTTTTTAAAATGACTGAATTATCTTGAGTAACCAATCAGATTTTAGGATTTATTTAATGAAACACGGTGACGGTTCAAATTAATTCATGATATGATCGACAATAGCTCATAAAGTTAGTTAATTAACATATTGATAGATTATTTTCACAGCTAATATATTTAAAATATATATTTTGTATATTTGTATGTATATTTAAAATTTATATTTTAAATATGCATATTTAAAATATATATATATATTTTTTTACATTTAAATAATCTCATGTACAATAATATTGGTTTATTTACATATTGTATTGTTACACTCTTGGCTCTAGACATTTTTGTTGCAATGTTTTTTTTTAGCCTTCTCGGTGGACTGGGGAATTTAACCAAGGACTAAAAAATCCCAGTCCTTCACCTGATGTTATCATGAAATCACAGCAACACTTTGACAAACACTTTGAGACAGAGATGATTGAGCACCTTGCTGTTTGAGCCAGCCTCTCTCCTGGATGAAGCCCATGAAAGGAGCGATCCCAGTGCCCGGGCCGATCATGATCACTGGGTTGGAGGCCTTGAATGGCAGGCGGAACTGGGACTTGCGGATGTACATGGGCACGGTGGACTTGTGGCCGTTGACGAGTTTGTTTTTCAGCCAGTTTGTCGCGACTCCCTTGTTGACGCGCCCTGTCTTGGTGTTGTACTCCACCACCACGGCACAGATGTGGATGCTGTTGGGATGAACCTACAGAGCAGACGTATTTTATTAGGAACTGTCGTCGTCAAAGCGACAACTCATTTTAAGAAGGTCTTATCTGTAAAGGCGTCAGTACCTTAGAAGAAGAGGCGATGGAATAGTAGCGAGCCTGCAGACGCGGCAGCAGCTCACACAGGTGGTCAATAGGAGGCTTTAAAGAAGGCATATCCTCCAAAACGGCAAGGATGTTTCTGCAGGAGTCCAACACCCAGTTCTGGTAGAGAGTCTGCAGACAATGATGTGGGGATTAACGAATCCCAGTCCTTTACTCACCAGCAAAAGTAACAAGACAAAATTGTGGTGCTTTTGGGTTTAAAAGTTGCTCCGAATCAACTCATCACCAACCTTGCCCTCGGGAGATGAGGAAGCCATCTTTCGCATGTTCTCCTGGTCTTTGGGGTCGGAGGCGTACTGTGCCAGCTCGTACAGGACGTTGGTACGGGGAGGGTTTGTGATGTCCAGGTAGTGAGTGAGGGCGGTGCGGTAGGTGGTGGGACAGGGGAACGGATGCTTTTTGTTGGACTCCTCTGAAGGCACAACACAAATTTTATTAGTATTTCCATCAACAGTCCACAGTTATGGCCATTAGTTTTGTATGAAAATTAATGTGTTTTGTTGGTTTAACATTTTCATTTTCAGATTTTACTTGTGTCTACACTACACTGAAGAAGGATTCAAAATATTAAGAAGCTTCAGAAGGAGGCAAATATGTCTAATATATAAATACTTCACTTTTCTACGCAACTTTTCCAGCTGAGGGTCCAAAACTTCAAAAGTCTGATCTGAAACATTGTTTATCTTTTTTCTTGTGACAAAAAGATATCCGCACGAAGATCACATCGATGTGGAACGCTGTGAGCGAGACTCTGACCAGACACCCCAAATAATCAGAGCAAATAACTTTACCCCAGTGTTCAGGGGTTGAGCTGTGTACCTCCTACAAAATTTCAGCTTGTCCTTGATAATAACTCTTTAAAACTCTTTGAATTATTGTGCATATGAATGCCTCCTCTTGCTAGTTTACACTTCGCAAGCCTCCTGGTTAACATTCCTCGTTAACACAGAAGGTCTTGATGCTCAGTTTCAATGTTTTACTGAAATCCTCATACTACCAAATAACTTTTGGTAGTATGAGGTAGTACTTTAAACATTGACTGTATATTAAAACAGCATGTAGTTGATTCACATGCAACCAAAAGGATGACGAAGCAGGTCTAGATTATCAGTGAAGGATTTCATGATAGTGTGAAGGGGAGGGGCTTCTGTGGCCAAGGTTCTCTATGGAGGCAATGAAATACCGTCAAGGTTATTGAGAGAGATAACCACATCAAGGTCGACGCCAAGGATCTCTCCCAGCTTGTTCACCAGCTCTGAGTCGTTTGTGGGGAAAACAGCGACGTGGTCTCCTGACTCGTATCTGAAATGGCAGAATGGGATGTTAAGACTTTGACCATCAGACGTAAAACTGAAAGTATGAAGCCGAATTTGTCCAGAGAGACAGTTTCCCAGCAGCCTTGCCTGATCTTGGAGCCTGTGATGTCCAGCTCCAGGTGCATAAGGTGTCTGTCGCCAGCTTTGTTGAGTTTACGGTTGACAGTGACTGGAGCCAGGAATGGGTTCTTGGAATCAAAGGGTCTGTAAATTAAATTAAGTATTTAAAACAAATAAGCATTTGTTTAAAGCAAGACAATTTTTTGTTTTAAAGTTTTAGCCTTCTTTTTGAGACGTTTTCTGCAACCACGAGGGAGCATCAAGTTTAATTTTTATGAAGTGACTCTCAGTGCGTTTTTGCAACAGATGATATATTACTGTAGGTGAAAAGTGATACATCACTGCACTCAGGGGAACTCGGAGGACGCATCTGAACTTACGGCTTTTGGACTTCAAAACTGTTCAGACGACCAATCTCTCCTGTGTAAACTTTGTTCATGTTGACATCAGTGTGCACCTTCAGCTCGTACTGCCGAATGCTGCATGGCAGAAAAACAGGAGGCTAAATATCGGCTCATCATACACTCAGAAAGAAACAAACTCACTACCAAGTGTGAGAAAAGTACAACTCGGGAGAACAGTACTGGAAAAATGAAATGAACACATTACAAAAACAATTTGACCATGAACGCACCTCGACTCATCTCCTGACGCCTCCACACCAAAGTGCTCACAGACTGCCGGCCAGAACTGTTCTCTCCATGAGACGAAATCCTCCTCAAGGCTGAAACCAAGAAACACAACAGGAAGTTTAATTGGAAATGTGCTGACCAGGCTTTTACTGGAAAAAATGTCTCGTTTTCAGCACATTATTCAAGTAATAATTTTCAGCTTTTCTGGACTAAAGTTTCTGGATGGATGGATGAACGGTACCCAAAAAGACAGAAAATGTGCAGCAGGTTCCTTGATAGAGATTATAGTTCAGAAAAGAGGCTTTTTTTTTTTTTTTATATTTCAGCCTCAACAAATTAAAGTTCATTGAGTTTAAGAATCTCTTTTTCAAGGGAGTCCTCATTTTCCAGAACTTGATCTGCTGATCAGAATAACTTTAAATATGTTTCAATGCTGTTTTAGCGAGGTCACGCACCAGACAACACTCCCCAAACTATCTTCGTTTATGACGAAGTGAAAATCATATTGTGTCTAATTATTTGTTATGACTTTGTGATAAATGTGTTCCTTTGATAACTCACTGCCTGATACCGTCTGTTGGGGTAAAAATAAAGAAAACGTTTTCATTTTTATTTTTAAAATGTTGAATTTTGGTTATTTTTATGAATTAGTATGAAAAAATTATGAAAAATCAAATAATTTCCCACACCCTGAACAATAAATGCTGGTTTCTGATCAGTGATGGCAACTGACATGATTAAAAAGTAATATAATGGCCGTACACAAACCACTCTTGGCGATTAACCAGAATACTCACTTGCCATCATCATCACCCAGACCAAGATCAAAGATGCGCTTGGCTCCCAGTTCTTCCAGCCTTTTGTCTACATATTTTCCCATAGCGTTGTAGTGTTCATAGGTCTTATTGCCCAAAGCAAATACCTGCAGACAGACAGTAAGAGATATCGGAGGATCAGCACATAATTCTGGCATTTAAGAGCAAATAATCACTTAATTTAGAAATTCATAAGCTGTTTTTTTAAGTTGTCAATCAAGTGAAAATGCTCTCGATATCGTTAAACAAAAGTGAGTGATGCTCGAAAAAAACTCAGTCGGTTATATTTCTAATAAAAATAAAAATAAAAATTCCCCTGAATGTTAGCATTTTAATTTACTTTGATCTAAACACTGAAATTTTAATAAAAGAATGTTTTAAGCACTATTTAACTACACTTATTATGTGACCTACCATATTTCGTCTAGTGTGAAGGATGGAAAAAGATCCATTTAAATTGTACACATGCTGACTCAAAGGACCCACAACCCTGGAGCCTTTTCCAACAAATTGGTTTCAGTGTTTATCTGGTGCTTACTAATCACCAGTTCTTTGTGTTTTTTAACCAAAACACAAAATAACTGTGTTTTGGTTAAACACAGTTTTTGTGTTTTTGTGTTGCTGGTTTTTGGTGTTGCTACCACCAAAAACCAGCACTGTCCTAGTATTAACTTTCTACTGGGCCAGAGGGAAAAAAAACAACAAAATAACACCCAAAAAAATTATTTTATGAGGACTTGGAGGTGATAAAACAATAAAATGTCAGATTAGTTACACAAGCTGATGATTTTCTGCTAATTCTGACTCACTTCTTCAACACAGCCATGTAAATCAGCTGATCAGAAATCAGCTGATTGGGACTGTGACGCATACACAGCCCCAATCAGCACTGCTGGTTCTTTAAAACAGCAGTAATGAATGAAGGCGGTGATGTTCCAGAATTGGTTTGGAGGGATTCTGGGAAAACTAATATTTATGAGGTAAAATTGTCTCCATACACTACAATTTTCTACAAAAATTGTAGTGGAATGAATAAAACAGGGGGAGGATTAAACAATATATGAATAAGACGTTCATAGTGATTTAATAACATGGCTCTGACTTGGCTCTGGTGGTGGAAAAGCAAGCCGGTTCTTTTAGAGAACAAGTTCAGAACTGGTTCTTGCACCACAACCTTTTTGGTAGTTATTCAATTTCCCTCTGGGATCAATAAAGTATTTTTGAATTTAATTTGAATTGAATTAGAAAGCCCTCAGCGATTCTGATGGAAAAAGATGCAGAATTTGCAAAGGAATTTACAAATGTTGAACTGCCACCATTTGCTGCAACTACACCAACATTTCAACCTTAAAGGAAAAATGTAAAAACCATAGATCATTTTCCTTCCACTCGATAACTATACACTACTTTATATTGGTCTGTCACATAAAATGCCAGTAAAATATATAGAAATTTGTGGCTGTATGGGGTATGAAGACTTTTTCATAGCACTAAACATATTTACATAATTAGCAAACTATTAAATACTATGTACTTTACTGCACCACAGATATGATCTTAATCACTAATAATCTCCTCTGCAGAACATGGAGATAAATGTTATTTTATTTAAATAAAATAAAACCAGAGGTTGCATCCTAACCACAAGTCCTGTTGCAGTTCATAATGTGAGTCAGACAAAAAAATACAAACAGTTGAACAAGATGTAAGCACAGCTTCTTGTCCTCATATGAAAACATCAGCAGCATTAGTTTTAAACCACTAAGTGCAAATTTAAGTCTTTTGCATGTTTTTAGTGAAAAAAAAAAAAAACAGAACCTAAGAAAATAAAAGTGACTTATGCATCTTGCTGACATTTTTATTAGCCTAAATTTGCTTAATCAAAAGAGAGTTTGTAACAACACAGCAATCTGTGTGTGGGATTTATCTTAAAAGTCACCCAAGCAAGTCTCAGGCTGCACCTGACAGACCTTTTAACTATTTGATGATGGACTTCATTAAAATTGAACTGTCCCCTGATGAGGGGAAGAAATGTTTGCTTGTTATTGTTGACATTTTAGCAAATGGGTGGAAGCTTTCCCATCGAAGCATGCAGACAGTCACACAGTAACTAAAGCTTTGCTAACTGAAATTATTCCACGATGGGGTATTCCTGTCAGAACTAGCGGTATTAATGGAACACACTTTGTTAACGCAGCATTAACTGAAGTGGGTACGTTTTTAGGTACAGCTTTGAAGACTCTCTGCTCATATCACCCACAGAGCGCTGGCGTGGTCGAGCGCGTTAATGGCATTTTAAAACTAAACTAGCTAAATGCTGTGAGGAAAAGGCCCTACCAAACGTTTTGACTTATATGACGATGCGAAGAAGGGCCAGGATTAACCTCAGTCCTTTTGAAATCCTGTTTGGCCGGCTTCCTAACCTCAGACTTCTACAGCTACATTTTATTTCCTGGGAATGCCTTCATTTTGGTGTGAAGTGCTAGTAACCTCTTTTGTCCTCAGAATACCGACCGTTCGGAGGACAAAACGGGACAAAGAAATACGAAAGGAGGAATCATAACAACAGATGTTGGTTGTTTTGTTTGTACATTGAAAGGCTCCCCAACCAAAGAACTATTGCTGGTCACCTGGCGATTTTTCCTTATGGGATTGACGTTACTGCCGGTGGGTTTTTTGTATCTTGCGTATTTGTGTTTTCATTGCATCTTCCAAGATATTATTATGTTAAATCTTTTGACCGAGGAGGTAATTGTTGGGTGTTGATTAATATTTAATATTATCATATTTAATTATAATCAACAGGGAGGAATGCAGTGGGGAAACTATATTAAGGTCCCACCAGTTAGTTGTATTGTTATATGTTTATTCTAAGTTTCTGTGTATTCCCACCCAAGTTAAATCTATTTGGGTTACATGTCTGAGGTCAGAAGTCATTTCCCATAGCTGCCTGGGAACCTGAAATGTTTTCCATGTTTTGGATCCTTTATCTGTATTTTACGTGTAGGGCAGCATGGGAGAGCTTTTTGCATCCAGACTTGCTTCATTACTGATTGTCCTACAAGCTCTCTGTATTGTGCACAATATATGAATAAACCTGATTGAGTGATTCTACCTGAACAGTGCTTGGAAATAGTTTTTTTTTCCACGACACAAGTTACTGGTGAAAAGTCAAAAGAAAAAAATACAAAAGCACAAAAAATAACTTATTGCATGCAAAAATATTATAACCTTCAGAATAAACAAAATCATAAATTAAAGTACAGTCTTTGTATCATTGAAAGCCTCTGGTGGTGTTTAATCCTATGGAGCTCATCCTCTTTAAAACACTGAAAGAAATATCTGATGATGTATTTAAATGATTAATAATTGCAACAAAAGAACAATAGATAAGGATGTCAGTGAGAGGTTCAGTGTTGCGCACAAGCTGCACTGCACTCTGCACGTCAGTGCATCATTCCTGCATCATTACTAGTTTATTCAAAAAAAAAACTCTAATGATAAAGACTCACAGTGAAGTTCAGGCCAGAGAGGTCTTCATCATCATTCTCCTGCAGCCAGTCATAAAAGTCCTGGGCGTTATCAGTGGGATCTCCTTCTCCGTATGTCGCCATGCAGAATATAGCAAGAGAGTTCTCAATCTCTGCCAGGCGGGCCAGTTCCCCCTGAAACGATGTGAAGTGCAGACAAAAAAAAAAATAAAAAATTGATCAATTCTGTTCATCTGGAAAAAAAACTGAGAAAGTAAGTTCATGCATTTTAATGTCTGATGACTAGCGTTAAAAATTTAGCACGTAATTTTATGTGACTCCTGCAGTGTGTGAGAAGATTTTCTGATGCAGGTTACCATGCTGTATTCCTCCGGATCGGCAGCCATTCCTTTCATGCCGTAGCGCTGGGCGTCTTTGGCGAGCCTGTTGGCAAACTCCTCAGCTGTCCCCGTCTGAGAGCCGTAGAAAACTATGATGTTCTTTCCCTGAGCGCAAATCGACAAAAAGATGTTTACATTTTGCACATGGAAGGGCAGAATCGGCACTTCAAATAACTGCATATATACCGTCTGGTTGCTAGGCAAAAAAGAAATATTTACATGTGCTTAAATGTAGCAATGATAACTAAAGCCCCGTCTACAACCATCATGGTATCCAAGCCATTTGTTGCTAAACCACAGGATTCAAAACCAGCCTCATTATTTACAGTTCTGGCTTGGGAATAGAGGACCACAGGAGTCCCAGCAGGGGTTTTGAAATCTGAAGCTACATGTGTTAGCAAAACAAAAATATGAAATCACTCACAGTTTTCTTCATTTTCTCGATGAAACTCGTCTCCCGGGTGGTGGGTGTTCTGGAAAAGACAGAAGTTTTGACTTTGGCTGCCAGGACATTTAAAAGAGGTGCAGTTAATTGTACATTTTCTTAAAACACCTTAGCAGCTACAAGTGCTGCGCACAAACATGTAGGAATGACCTTTCAGATTTATTTAATGACCAGTCTAATAAATCTGACTGATCAGATTTTTTACACTGATCTAAACCTCATTTCTGTGTTCTGACCTGTGTGTTGATTCTCAGAGATTTGACCTTTTTACAGGCTAAACCCAGTTCTTCTGGGGAACAATTAGTCCTGTGAAGTTCAGTGAAAATCAATGAGAAACATTTACTATGTGACAGATAAGGATTTATCTAGAAAGAGCAGGTGGGAGAGTAATTACTAGTTAGATAGTACAGTATTACTGTGCTGGTTCAGCTGCTTGGCCATGTTCTAGATAAGCATTCAGTATTGAAGAGGAAGTGCTCTTATCTCAATAGGGCATATGTCATGGTAATTTAGACATCTACACTTGTCCAAAAATAATCAGTGCATTGATACAGATCAAAACAGCGTGTGCTGGCAGATGGCCGGTAAGGAGGATCTTAGGAAGCTAAACCTATTAAAATTTGAAAAAAAGGCAACGCTGTGACAATGAGCATCAAAGAGCAGAGCAGACACCTGCGGATCGCCTCCACTGATAAAAGATTACAAGGAAAGTGACTTTCCGGCTCACAAAAAAACACGCATTTTGTAATTTTTACAACAAAAGTGCAAGATTGTTGTGCTGTCATTGAGCCTTGAAGTACAATAAATTTGAAAACGGAACGTTTTAAAAAGGACAAAAGCTGCGTGCAATTCAAGCAGGGGTCAGCCACGCCAGTCCTCGAGTGCTACTGTCCTGCGACGTTTGAACGCATCACCAGAATCTAACGAGCAGCTGAAGACCGCGTCTTTGAAAAGTTGCCGACATGCCAAGGAGGTAAATGAGTCTTTTGATTCGGGTGTGTTGGAGCAGGAATACATCCAAACAGGACTGCTGATTAATATTATTTTAGCAATCGATTATTCTATTATTATTGATTGTTCAGACAAAAAGAATTGTCACATTCTTCACATTTTCCATTTGACCACTTAAGCCTATTTTGCACAATATTTAAAATACACAAAAGATGCAAATAAACCATTCAAATCCCTCTTAAGAAAGGGATTGCTGTAGCGTTTTTAAGATTAAAGAAATTTAAACTTAAATTTCTTTAAGTTTAAAGAAATGTAAGTTTCTTTAAACTTGAATAACTTTAAGGTTAAACTGTTTGGGGCTGTTTGTTTTGGCTGTTTGGGGAAAAACAGCCAAAACTGTTTTTCCCAAAACAGTTTTGGCTTATTCATTTCTCCACGGGTGCTGTTTTTTCATTAAATCGCTTTTTCCTTTTTTGGAGTCTGTATTCTCCAGGTAACGATTATTCAATTACTAAATTAGTTTCTCGATTCTTCCTTTAACTAATTAATTCAATTAATTGTTTCAGTCCTACATCAAAAATGCACCTGATGCATCAAAATCATGTTTTTAAAGTCATAAAATAAATTGACTATTGTGCAGTCATCCTGTCTTGAAAGTTATGTTTTTCTGCTGTTGTGGTTTATGTCCACCTTAATTACAAGAAAAAGCAAAAAACACAAATGCTGAATAAGATTAATTAAATCCTTTCCATCATGGTTTACTGTCAAAGTTTCCACCTGACAGGAAGTTGTTTTTGTTAATAGATGGACAGAGAAACAGAGGGATGACATGTAATGACAGCTTCTTTTGTTTCTATATGCAGGAAGTACTGAACTCAAACTGTAAGCTTATCAATCCCCCAAAAAAGAAAACAAAGACCATTAATGAATGACTCCTCCTCCTACTGGTTATGTTGGGATTTTTACTTTTGCTGTTTGAACTGCTTTTTAATGAAGGTGCTACGATGTGATTATGTTTTAAAATATGACTGAACACAAATATTGCATGCTGTTGAGAAGAAATTGTGCAAAACCCAGAACAGTGGGAATTCTCTCATTTTGGCAGTGAGAAACTTTAAGCTGGAATTGTTTCATAAATAAAATCAAATCATGATGGAAACGTGGAAATAACCAGAGTGGGAAATGATTAAGCCTGAGAACACTAAATTATGAGCTGATTCAATTATGTTTGCAGATGAACAGCTTTAATCTCCATCTCTTATGCAACTTCTCTGAAATCCGGCATGCTTTCTAGAAAGCAGTCTTATAAGGTTAAACTGCATGCTTACTGTAGCATTTCCATTAGATTCAAGTTTACGAGGTGAAATTCATCTCGACAGAAGTAATACAAATTAGTTGATCAATCCCTCAAAGATGGTTTGAGGCGGTAAAATAAAAACTTTACTGACCTCTCAGCAGCATCTCTCCTGTCCTCTGGCAGTGAGAAGACACAGCCCATGACATGCAGACCTGTAGCTACACACTTGAACTAGCACTGCTGTGTAGGCCAAGCCAACAGCCACAATGTTCAAAGTCCAAAAAAAAAAAACACTCCAAAAGCATAAGATGGAAAAGTGAGGCAAACGGATGGATACAGCAAGGGTCTGAAGCTCAGCCAGCTTTCACGTTCACCTCCGGCTCAATCTGAACTCTTCCTCTTCCTGCGCCGCTCTCTGAAACCAGCGGCGTCTGAAACACGTTCACCCAGAGAGCACGACCGCCCGCGACCGCCGTCAGCCTCTGCCCACCGCCGGGAAACACAATGGTGGGAAACTGACTTCCCCATAAAACGCAGCCGAGCTGCAGAGCCACAGTTTCTGACTCACGCGAAACACACACTGAAATGATCAGGAGCTGGAAATGCCTTCCTCCTCATCCCCACCCCTTTCCCTCAGCGCTCTGAAAGGTGTTGGGAAGGAAAACGTCCACAAAATCCATTCTGAAAATTTGACTGGTTATCAGAGAAACTCTGACCAGCGAGGAGGGAAAGAGCTGTGTGTTTCTGTTCTTTTTCCTTTTCTTTTTTTTTTCTCCCCTGCCCCCACCTCATTGGAGGAGAGAGGGGAATGTCATTGCTATGGCAACCTTGTTTATCATAAAAGGATTGCATTTGTGACATGGTCCAATAGCAGTGCAGCTCCGACCAGACACAGACAGGAAAGAGGAAGAAAAACGTGGCTCTGGGGAAAGAAGAGTGAAAAAACTAAGGCAGGGAGAAGAAAGGGCCGCTTGTCTTCTGCCTCAACTTTCCACTTTTGGACAAAAGGACTTGGCTTGCTCTCCAGAGAACTTCCAAAACGGGTTCAGGGACGAGGAAAAAAAACCCAAAACAAACACAAAAAAACAACACAGGAAACAGATGAAAGACTACACCCCCTTCGTAACAGTTAGATAATCACTGGCCCTTTAAGGGGAGGGGAGTCCAGCTCCCTGCCTGTCTTGATATTCGTTCCCTTCCTGCATCCGTTCCCTCCAGGGACTCGTACAGTCTGGTCAAACAACTTAACTCTGGATAGAAAGGTTTCTAAATTCCAAGAAATATCAAGCTTTAAAAAAAATAATAATTGTGGAAACAAAGGAGTCTCAGCACTTCACACTTGTTTCCTTCACAATACTAAACACTGGAACGGTCTCTTACAAATTGTTATTTTTCCTTCCAAAACCACAGCAAGGAAAACGTGTATTTAACAGCTTAACATTCTGGTTTTGTAAAACCAAACACTGCAACAACAATTTTTACCTTTAGCTTTTCTAACTATGATCTTTACCAATCAGTTTCCAAAATGATCATATGTAAGCCAGCTGGAGAGTATTGAGCCTTGTCAACTGCCGCTTTATTCATTTTCCACTCTTAGTTTCAGTTTGTACCTTTTCTGGGCAGTCGAGAAGACCTACCTTCCTTGGTTTGACGGGATTGATGGAATGAGGAAAAATGTCCAAAATTTTATATCTATCCATCTATTATTACAGAAGATCTGGTCAGATGTTTGAAATACCTTCATTGACTTGTAGCGACATGGAGGAGCAGCAGCTCCACTCTGAGCTCTCCTCCTGTAAACTTTAAAGCTGAGTCCAGCGGTCCAGTGAAATAAATCCAGTTCAACCACTGATATGCAGGATCTGATTTGACAAGATCTGATTAATTAGATCTTGTCAAATCATGAGCTTTACTTCTTTCCTCAGCTCTTTGTTTATGTTTAGCAGAGAGAAGTAGCTGTCACATAAAAGCTGTCAACTCTTCTATCTGTATTTCAGTCTCCTCCTATCCTTCCATCCCTCATGAATAAATAATATCTACTCAGCTATATGTGTTTCCCTGTAAAAAGTCCAAGTCCTACAAACTGAAATAGTGCTAGAAAAACCAGATTTCAAACAGGTTTCTTCACTACACCAAGTGCTAAACAACACAAAATAATAATTTTGACAATTATATTTTAAAATTGAAATTGCAATTTTAGGTACCACATGCTAACATTTTCTGAAAACTGAAGCCTAAATAGAGACATGCCCCAAGAAACACAGCTGTAAACGCAGCAGAATCGTCATCAGCGAATAGAAACACACCACACTGTCCAGATATTTATTTGTAAAAACATGTTTGCAACATGCTTATTTTTTCTACTACAATAAGCATGAAGTAGAGTTTCACAAATTCATTCAGTGAAGTATTGCTGGTGCAGATGTGGTGCGATTTATACTGAATGGTGGTCGACTTCCCAAACGAACCTCTTGACATTTTCAAATGCAAAGTAAAAATTAGAGTTTTATTGTTTATACTTAGATGGTGCCAAATACTAGAGTTGAGGATTTTTCTATTTTAACCTGCTACCCTTTGTATAGCAATACCAGGAATGCACCAGCTGCTGCTGGCTTTGTAGAGAGCTTTTTTTTTTCTTTTCAAAGAAACAAACAAAAAAAATCATTCAGTGTAAGAGGAGTGTCCAAAAAAATGTGGCCAGTGCAGCGAGAGTTCAATGTAATAAAGCCAAGCCTCTTTTACTCCTTAATAAGTGATAAAGGAGGGAACAACGGGAGGGAATAGAGGAGGACCCACAGGCTTGGACAAGAGAGAAAACATCAAGCAAATCAGGTGAGTTTTTCTCAAAAAAGCCTGAAAGCAAATGAGGAGGCGGAGAGAAGCAAGGGTCACAGCTGGTGAAACATTTACCTAAAGCGTCAAGCTGTGCACGCTCACACACATGCTTCTGTGCTTTACAGTGCCAGCTTGAACAAAATACCCTTTGCACACAGTTTCATTGGGATTGCCCTTAGAAATGGGCTGACCTAAAAGATATAGCCACTTGCATCAAATGTGTCAAACAGACCTTGGGTTGTTGCTCACTATTTACAGTCTACTCCACTTCTACAATAGTTGTAAAGAAATTTTACTGAAATAAATTTTTTGTAAAGTGCTTCAGGACGACACTTGTTGTGAATTGCAGCAATATAAATAACCTGAATTGAATTTAATGTATATCAGACCCAGAATGAAGTCTTAATGATCTTTACAATCCAAACACCTTCTGCTTTCCCAGCATTTCTGTTCAATTATAAACAGAAATGCAGAAATACAGTTACAGTTTTAAAATCAAATACAGATTTTACATATTTCTTAAAACTGTCACTATGTTGAGACACTGTAATTTCAGACAGGTAATCTGTGAAAAAGAAAACAAGCTCATGTGCTTCGTCACCGTCAAACATGTCTTTTTTTATAAGATGACTTATAAAAAAACGCAGTTTTAAAACTGCGTTTAAGGAAACGCAGTTTTAAAACTTTAAACTTCAGTTCATAAACTATACTTTGAAACTCATGTTTCAATGACATCAAAAAAACCTCGATTTAATTTTAGATCACAGAAGCTGCATGGTTTCCCCCTAAAAGACAAAACAAAAATACCCCAATGTGGGAATCATCGCTATCACAAGCCTCTTTTCACAGTTTGATAATAGTAAAGTCAAACTCTCAAAAGTAAGGATTGAAAAGTTTGGCCTTCCACCTATAGCCTGGTGGCCCGCCAGGCTTTACTTATGGCCCCACCAGGCTTCGTATTGCTTCTTTAATTTTTATTTTTTTTATTTTTGCATTTTTAAGACTTTATAGTTGGTGTTTAGATATTAATCTTCCAGTCTTCGAATAACAAATAAATATCAAGTAATATTTTAAAATTTTCTGTCAACTGTAAACATTCTTTAACTCATAAACATGGCGGGGAGCTGGGTGAATGACTGCTCTAACACCCAACCACCAGGCTTTGCAAGTTTTCTGGGGAATCGTTGAGCTGCATATAAAATGTCAATTGCATGCTGATGTAGTGATGAAAATCTTCGTCACTACCTTGAATTAAGGAGAACAGAAAAATAAATGCACAAACTCACGGGGTATCAAGCTTCTTAAACTCGGGGATGGGCTCAGGCTGCTTGCGGGACATGAACCAATAAATGACAAGGCCCACAATCAGAGAGAAGAGGAAGAGATCCAGGTTGCTGAAGAGCGGCTCCTCTTCGCCTGTGGTGCTGGTGGTGGTCTCTGGGTCCATGTCGGCCATGTTGGCGCTCAGCGCTACAATACGAAAGACAAGGACAATATTTTCACTAAATGAAGGAATACTGAATACATGTAAAACACTTAATTCCTCCTTAATATTTTTTCTATCTGACTATTGTGCAAGAATACATTTCAAAAGTCTAAAAGAAGTTTTTTAAAAGCTACACATTTCTCGAAATTAAATAATCTGTGAATGGAATCCGTTTGTTCAGCTTCACAGCTCAACAGGGGATTCAGGAAATTCCTGAAGGGAACGTGATTGCCAACATATGTCGTAAAACACAATGAATGCTTTTATGCATAAACTACTGGATAATGCGCCTTACATTTGGCTCTGCACAGCCTAACATTGTAGCCCAGTGTCCTGGATGAGCGAAGAATCTCCTGTCGTGCACCAACACCTTTCACACTAAGCAGGAGAGAACATCGTGTTCTTCCAGTTTGGGACGGGAAAACAATGAGTACAGGTTTTTTTTTTTTTTTTTCAAACCCCCATATTTGGCTTGATTACGACTCCAAAAAGTGACACAGCAAAAACAAACAACAAAAAAAAGAGAAACATGTTAGACAAAGTGCTGACTCTGCACATGAGCACACTGCTGCTGATTCACTGAAACATTAAGTGAATCAGTTTATGAGCTGGCTGCTGTTCATTTCAGTAAGAGCAAAAGTCACAGTGAGCTCAGGTTGCGTAATGAGGTCTGGTTTGGACAAAAGACATCTCCTTCCTGCAATTTCTGTGCGGTCATATGAACTGTCCTATGGAGATAGTCGCCTCAGAAAAAAAAAATCTGGATAATATTTTAGCTATTATCTTATTTGCAGCTTGAGCAGAACAGCATATTGACTCTCATATTGATATTTAATAAACAGCAACCCTTTTCTGCAATATTCTGATTTACATGCGATATATTCCATCTGTTCTGCAGTCCTTTAGAGGAAAAATAGGCAAACTTTCACGTTATTAATCAGAGATACACAAAAAAAGACAGAATCTCACCTTTCTCTGAATAATAAGTGGACCAAACTACACTGTGAGCCAATTCATATCAGTCAGGCACTTAAAACCAGGGGGAACAGAAGCTATATAAAAAGGAAATTGTATTTTCCTACAACATGTCAGAACATATCTGTGATTCATTCAGGGTGTGAGAGAGTTGGCAGATTTTTACTCACAAAGTTAATGTAAGGCTATAGATTCTTTAGGATTACACACAGAGTGCTGTTTTAGTAATGTAATAAAAGATTTTAAGCTTCATAATTATTGTCCTTTGTAAAAAAAAAATTAAAAAAAAAACTAAGACTAGTTGTTATACATCAACTACTCTCTCATAAGTGGTATAACATTAGCACTCATCTAAAGAGAAATAGTGATTAGTAACAATAAACATGCTAGCAAAAAAAAAACATTGAATACGGTCCTTACAATCCATCTTACAACTTTTTAAAGAGAACTCAGATTGTTAAAACTTTACAAAAAATTCAGAAATTGGATTGGATTGCATTAACGTTTTACGTAAATATACGCACACTTTTTTGCTAGGAAACCTTTTCTGTGGACAATATCAAAGTAAAAAGAGACAAAACTCCCCTAAATACACTGAAATCTGACTACATTCAATGTTATTTGGACCAAGAAGTTTCAAACCCAACATTTTTTCACAATTTTAATATTTTATTGTTTAAATGTAAATGATGACACCAATGATGACAATACCATAACACGCACACAAAACAAAGAAAATAAAAATAGAAGGATGTGAAAACCTCAGTCGAATGTAAATAATATTTTTTCCTCAAATTTTGTCTCAAAGATTGATCTGTGCGCCGAAGGGCAGGAAATGCATCTATGGGGTAATTTCATTGTGATTGAAAAAGAAAACCAGGTTGGATCAGCAGATAAACTCCAGACAGGTTTGGTTATTTTTAAGGTGACCAAGGTGTGTATAACTCAGGTATTCAAGAAGCTGCACGAAGGTGAGCCGCGTAAATGTGGGATGCTTTGGCTCTGACGGAGAACATCGCCAATGGAAGGATTAAGAGGGAGCGATTGATCAGAGATCATATTGATCTGCTGGGAAATGTCGATGATGGTCTACGAGTGTTTAGACTGCTCAGCCTGATCATCCTGGAGCTCTGAGCAAAAGAGGCGACCTTATGTGTCCTGAAAGCACCTTTTAAATAAAATATGTAGTTGCTGTTATCATTATAAACACTTATTCTGCTACAAACAAGGACGTTGCCATGGTTATTGCTTCATAGGGTGGCTGACTTCCGGGTATTTAAACTAATCTACATATATATTTATGGGAGGCGATACATACATATGTATTTGCGCTCAATTTCCGCAAATTGTGACGTACGAAGGAAAGATGCGCAGCCTCGTGCGTGCGCGCGGCTTTTTGCGTACGATTATTTTTTCCGTACGTCAAGTTGTAGTGTGAAAACTGCGCACTCTTTTACGCAGATCAGGGCTGCGGGACGCAAACCTCACCACTCATACACAACAGGCATAGTTCAGTTATTTCTCCCAGCGGGATTAATTACCGGCCCAATAAAGGCGACCTCGGTGCACCATAGCAACAAACTGCACACCATTAGCTCACTGGTTTCCATACCGTATCAGACTGAAATTAGTCAGGGAGGTTCAACCAGGATAAGTTAGACCCATTTCTAATACAACTAATTTATGACCTAATCAGGCGAGGGACAGAAACAAAAAAAAAAAAAAGTAAACAATATCTTCCCTGATCAAGTCACAACTCCATAACCTCTGCTGCTGGCTGACACGTTCACCAGACCATGAGGGGGAGAGTTCAGTGATTTGTCACTTACTTCAAATTAAAAAGGTTTCCACAACTTCTGTCAAAGCAATAATAAATATTTACTCATTAGCAGGCGCAGGCGGTTCACAGAGCGCCATCCTACAGCTATAGAGATGAGGAGAAGAAGCAACTTTTGATTTGTCGCCAATTGTGTAATAGTCCGGGTTATGACACCGGTTTCCACCGGCTTTTGTAAGGTCCCACGTGTTTAGAGTTTTTATTATTATTATTATTATTTTATTTATTTATTTTTTAAAATCTACAGTCACTCTTTTTTTCTTCATTACTGGGAATTTTTTTAAAAAAAATCCCATTTTAGTTCTGAAACGAATGGACAAGGATCGGGGTCTGACTAAGTCCTGGACGGCGAACAGTGGCTGTGAAAACCGCACTGAACGTAAACAAACGCATAAACCGAGCTTTATATCCTGACACATGAGCGAACATTACTCTGCTCCAACCGTGGAGCGAACCGGAGCCGCCACGAACTAATCCCCGGTTTGCGTAACACTCCGGTCTGCAGCCAACGCGTCGCCGAGAAGCTCGAGAGTTTCTCCGCGGTGTGAGTCCGCGGCGCCCCGGCGAGGCTCGCCTCTCCCGGCGGGCCGCCGCATAGCGAACATTGTCCGTAACGGGCCGGAAAAAGCGAGCAAAGAGCTGAAGCTTACCTGCTGCTCTCCTCTTTGTGTCAGACTCGGACTGCGCTCAATGCGGAAGGAAACTTTACGCCATGAAGGACCGAACCAACTCCGTCCAATCAGAGGGGGGGGGAGGACTCGTCCGGTCCGAGTCACTCCATCATCCTCACGTCTTCCCTTTCAGGGAAGTTGCAGATCTGCTTGTCATGTTTTAGGTTGGGCTTTTTTTTTTTTTTTCTTTGGGTGATCGTGCAAGTTTTTACTTCCTGGCCATTTCTTAGTATTTTATTATTTGGGAGCGATCAACGGTGATCTGTAATCGCATGATATTAAATACTGTCAAGGTGCAGCAGGCGAAAGGTCATGGTTATGCAACTCAACCAGCTGAACTGAGTTGGAAGGCAGATTCATCAAAAGCGTCCTCCTCCCAAGTTAAACAGTGTTTATGTTCACAATGCCAAGGACGTGAGGCTGACACAGCCCTGCTGTCTGATGTGAGGCCTTCAGCCTGCAGCCACATCTGTACTTGTTGCACTAAACTAAAAGGTAACATGTACAGCACGGTATGTGTGACAACCATGAAAGCAAGCGAGCAAAGTATTACGTTAAAACTGATTTATAAGAATTCCATCACTGACTAGTGAAAAGAGACGCTGTCTGCAGTGAGAGTTTTAGCTTTCAGGGGGGTTTTTATAGGCGAAATGTTTCTTTCACAAATCTGCTTGTCAGTTCATTCCAGGAAGCCTCGTGGAGCTTTCTAAGTTTCCTTTCCTATAAAGCAAAACCATCGCTTCAACAATTTGTCAAGAAAACGTAACCTTGATGTTTCAAATTGAATTCACTTTCTACTGACACATTAAAATCTTATATAACCTCCTTCATTTATTTTTACTTTTAAGATAGTTTTTTTAATGTATTTCATACTGTTGTCCTTTTGACTTAAGTCAATTACAGTGCTAAAATTATAGGGTAAAAAATTGTAGAGTAATTTAAAAAAAATTACTCTATTACTCTATTAAAAAATAATAATAACCTTTTCATCGTTGTAATAGAACTGGTATAAACTGGTTAGGAGGTCAGAGAATTGATATAAATGAATATAGCATACAAAATAAAATGTTGCTATAACTGTGGTACAAGAAAAAAATCACACCTTTAACATTTGTTTAAAAAAAATTATGTAAATTTGGGGGGGGACTTCTGGCATAATTGAGATTTTGAACTTGAAATGAGAAAACATAGTTCAGGTTTCGTACAGTGAGAATCACTTTGATCAGACAACCAGAGAGCACTGCAAAACTTTTCTGCAGTGCCCACGTTGTGCCCACAAGTCCTGAAGGGTTCCATTTCCATTGATATGGCATGTAAATAAGCAATATGAAAACATGTTCAGAGTGCAACTAAACAGTAACTTAGCAGTCATTAATAAAAGGAATGCTTTGTCTTTTGCATCATCTCAAAGTACATTTTTGTAAGACTGACAATTATATTCCTGTTTAATCCATTCCTTTATGACGGCTTCTCTCTTTTATTTGGATTTATCCCCACATTGCATGGGAATAAATGTGTGGTTGCCCATCTAACAGTCAAATTCAAGCTTAGATCATAAATTTTTTACTACAGAGCATAAATAGAAACTGTATGATATGATGCAATAACCATCACGCCTCTGACCTTGGTCAAAGTTCCTCAGTACAACTCATTCTGCTCTTTAGATCAATAATTATGTCAACTAATTACATTTTGACATGGAGAACTAAGATGTTTCTTCTTTATAATACACAAGTCTGGGGTTAAAGATGGCGACCAAAACATAAGACTGTTAAAAAAAAAAGCAGTTACTGACTGGGAAGCGGATCTCTACCCTCTACTAATACTGTGACCACCTGATTCCTCTGGTAACTGTTCTCCTTGTGGCAATTACTCCAGACTTAGCAATCCAGTGCATTCTATATAGAAAGTACCTCATTGGCAACTCATCAAGGTGGTTACAAAATAACAAAGATCTGCATCTGAAGTCTTTGAGACCTCACTTGCCTAAGTTGAGGTCAGTGTTTTCTAATTTAATAAGCAGAGACAGCAGGCAAAATGGCGTCCATGGGAGGGTACCAAGTCCAAAATTGCTGCTGAATGAAAACAATTCAAAGGTTCATCACATTTCACAAAGGTCTCCAAGACTGTTAGGAAAATATTCTGTGAAAAAGCAAGACTAAAGAGAAACCTCTCAGAAGATGCTGCTTCTCATTACATCTAGCGCACAACCAACACAACATTTCAGATAAAGAATATTATAGCAAAGCATTCTTCATTTCTATATACACACCCTCCCTGAAGTTTCTGCCTTTGGGTGTGGAGGTTCCTTGTGCCCCCCTCAGGTTGAAGGGCTGCACTTTCAGGCACCTAATTGTTTGTCTGTTGTTCTTGGGTGAGTTGCACTAAAATGTGAATTTCCCTCTGGGATCAATAAAGTATTTTCCTTAAGTGAAACATGGTGGAGGCGGTGTGATCCTGTGGGGCCGCTTGTTGCTACAGGATCTGATAAACCTGCTGTAATTGACGAAACTGCTTACCCTCTACCATAAAATCATAAAAAGAGAATAGCTTCTCAAAATAATGAAAATCAAATTTTGTATTTAGTCAGTTTGTTGTTGTCTTAAAGTTTACAATTTAACAGAATAAATCTGACAGCGGGCTTAAAAGATTCACATAAAGATGTTTTGGTAAAAACTAAATCATTTATTGAACAGTCATTTCATTTTTTTTATTCAAGTACCTCCAAATTTCAATGCGACCGTAGACATACTTCCAGCTTTGATTTAACAGCATTAACATTTTCTATAGTAAGTATGAAATCATATTGTTTTTTTTATTATATCCTTGGATGTGACAGGAAGCACAGTCAGAATTAGCCTTCTTTTTGGTGAGACAGCATTTCATTCCCATGTATATTTTTATCCGTCACATGCTCTTTGGTTTCTGATTCCTGCTTTTCAACTTGTGACGAACAACTGCGAGGGTAGTGAAGAAATTCCCCATGAACAGAACGAGGAAGCAGGCACCACACACCCGGACCTGACATTACAAGAATCAATAAAAAAGTAGTAAATATTAATGTTATAATATAGCTCTATAATGCAGAAGATGATGGTGGGAAAATGTCATGCAACTCTGAATTTTTATAGACCATTTGTGTTTAGATTGTATTAACAGTTTTATACATTCATTATAGTCTGAGGGTGTGAATGATGAGCACATGAAGGATGAATTGGTTGTGAAAGAGTGACACAGCAACATTTAGCAGGACGACAGTGATGCAGCAATATCTGGTGACTGAGTGGACTGACCTGCCATTCCCTGCAGTCTGGGAGCTGAGCCATTCTGAACAAAGACACGCTGTTGAAGAGCTGCCAGAACTGAAGACAAAACAAAAAGATTAAGCCTTCAAGGGAAACAGGAGACGCGTGCATTTTAGTGGATTTCCAGTGTAAATTTCCGAGTTACCCTTAAGGATTTCTTGTGATCTTACTTCTTTGTTACACTTAAATATTTCAGATCATTACTCAAATGTTAATGTTAGGTAAAAATAAAAACAACTCATCACAATAAAAGATTTAAAATGCAGTTTCCAAATGAAGGTTCAATTTATTTTTCAAACATGGCAAAAGCAAAAAAAAAAAGCAATTGTCCAAGATATATTTGCTCCTGCAATAAATTAAACTTGGTTTAAAAACAGGTTTATGTATTTTACCGTGTTACCACGCTGATATTAAATCTTTGATGATCCGAAATATGAGATAGGATAAAAACATAAAGATATAAATAAATAGATAAATAAATAAACAGAAGCAATCTATTCAACAGCACTAATTGCTGCATTGCGTCAAGGAAAATGATTATCACCCACATTAAACTCTCGCCCAGATTCTCAAAATCACCAAATTTTTAAGCATTGGTTCTATGACACTAGCACTTTTCACAATTCAAACCAGGACACATCACAATTACCATTTGTTGCCAACCTTGCGCAAACTGGAAACATTTCGGGTTCACAGATTCTACTCACATGACCAAAAAACAGGAAGGGCAAGAGAAACGTCAGCCCTTTCCACATCCAGGACTGGAATCCCTCTTAGAAGAGAAGAAATGTAAACAATTTAAGATGTTTCTTTTTTGTTCTCATAAGTACACTTTCATTTTATACATGTAAAACCATATGGTATGGTTATCCGTGTTAATCTGTATTTTGTGTCCTTGATGTGTTTGCATCTCACCAACAGTCAGATCCATGTTGTGTCTTTCTCCCAGCGTGCGAAGTCTGTAGAGACATCCACTCTGATAGTAGTACTGCAGACACTGGACAAAATCTATAGAAGGGTTCATGACAAAAACAAACTGTGAGCATGTGAGAAATCAGAGAACTATGTGATTCTTCTGTAAAAACTTTGAACATACTTTGATACAAGGAATAGGCAAGAAATTGGCCCCTGAATGTGTGGTAAAGGATCCCGTCTGGCCTGGAGACATAAAAGTTGAGAAATGTGAGGTTTGATGAGAACAAATTTAGTTTGAGAGTTTTTTTTGTTTGTTTGTTTGTTTGTTTGTTTTTTTTTTGAAGGTTTTGTTTTTAAGCTGTATTTACCATGTCAGCATCACACCGGACAAAAAGGCTGAGATGTAGTGGTGAAAAACCCACCATCCTTTGATCCTGATTCAAGATACATCTCATTCAGTTTGAGTTTCAAGTTAAGACAAAAATGTATTAACACATCTTCACCAGTAGTGCCAGTAACTATGGAGAATTGGGACTAACCTGGATCCATTTGTGATGAGGACGCTTTCTCTGATGGTTAATGTGCCGTAAAACCAAACCAGCAGGAAGTTGAAGATTGCGTCCAGAAATCTGAAGCCAAAGATTCAAACAAGATTATGCTTGAACATAAAATATAAATATACCGAAAATGGGTGATTTCACATTTAACATTATCTGATAATGTTTGCTTCACCTGTAGCTCACGAAGAAAAAACATATGAACGAGAGCAGCAGTAAGATCACTGTAAGATACAGCTTGAACTTCTCATATTCATCCTTGTAGGCAAATCTGGAAATGAGGTGTTTACACAACATTATACAACTTTATACGTAGCGGAACAGAATAAATTCAAAACTTTATTATCTGATTAAGAAAAATAAAAAATAAAAGAATTTTCACAAGATGAAATCAGAAAATAAATATGTTGCATTTAACAAAGAAATCTGAACCCTGATGCTTACTTTGACTGCTTGCTCAGAAGAGTCACATTCACATTTCCGAGAACCAGACTCAGGTATAACCTGCGATTTGAAACCAAACCATAGAGTATTTGTTTAACTTTTGAAACCCATGTTACAGACCAGTCAATGTTCAAACGTTTTAGCTGAAAATATATCAAAATTCATGTCATCACCCATTTTTTTGTGGAAGGAAAGCATCCATTTCAGAGAAAGCATGTTCCTGGGTCCTGATCTTCTCTTTTATGTAACCTAAAGTTTTCGCATCTTCTGCTGATGATCCCTTTGTGCACCTGATACATACAAAAGAGTAAATATTATCATTATCAGCTGCTTTTTTTTTCATCTTTTATCCCTCTAAGATATCTTCATGATCCTACGTCTTCTGTCTACCTTCACATGCATGCAAATTTCAGGGTGTGTGGATAGTTACTTATTGACTTGGCTGGACATCTCCTTCAATCTTTTCCTCTGACGGGCAATAGACGACGAGCAGCTGTTCTGGAGTTTGGAGATTTCATCCAGTTTCTGTAAATATTTTTTGTGTGCCTCCTGGGGAGAATGGTAATAGAAAAGGTTTAAACGTCTGAATGACATAACCGTAAAGAATATGTAAATACGTAAATAAATAAAAAGCGTATGTAATTTGTGGCAAATTATCTTGGCTGCTAGTTAGTGAATGTTAAAATTCATCCTGAAAAGCTGAATGTTATGGATTTTGCAGAATCGGACCAAATGCTATCAGCTGATAAGATATTTCTTACCTGTAGAGTCTGAAAATCTTGCTCCAGAGATTTCCATTCCTCCTGAATTTCTGTCAGTGATTGAGGCATTTTGTTTCCCTAAAATCAAACCAAGACCCAGCTGAAAAATAAGCTGTACCGGCTAATTGTTTATGCACTATGAAATGTCTACAGTGACTCTGCTATCATCTTGGTGTGAATCATTTCTCCATTGACTCTGTGTTACATAAACTGGACTTTGACTTGTACTATCAGTCACTGCATCTGATTGTCATTATTGCAGACTCTTGTATATAATGCGAGGTCAGAAGTGTTACCTTTGCTTTGGTTCAACCTTCAAGTTAGACATTGCTCTCATCACATCTACAACCTTAACACAGTTTGTTGGAGACACAACTGCACATTAGCAACATCTGGTGGACTGGGACAATCTCAATTCTGCAACTGAGGCTTAAGGTTAAGATGTTGACGGCCCAGAGTTCATTTATTTTATTAATAGCCATATTAAATTCAGGCTTTTAGTTCTTAAGTATTTTTAAAACTTATTGGAAGTAATTTTGTATTCTAGAAGGTGAAAATTACTTTTTGTACTTAAGTACATTTCAAAACTTGTACTTTTTACTTTTTCTTTAGTAAAACAGTTCAACCCAGAAACACCATGTTGGGGGGGGTGTTTCTGGGTTGTTCTGTGTAGGGCCCCCTGTCCATCAGGGGGCCCTACACAATTTATTTATTTATTTATTTTTGGTTCATGGAAATAAAAGAAAAATGGCGCCCTGCCTATTACAAAATTAATCATATTGTATTTTTGAAGATTGTTTTCAGCAGTAAAAATTTTAATGTTCTCACTCCCAGAGCAAAACACACACATCCGTGTTTTCCCTGAACCCCCCTGGATCCGCATGAAATGGTTCGTTCCTGTCTGGAGCTGAACGGTGACGGTGTTCAGCAGCAGGCAGTAGAAGATAAGAACTACTGTGGCAGTTACTATGCTGCTAAGAAAAATTATAAAATCAGGTTTTCATAAATAAATAAATAAATGAGAGAGAGGGAGATAGAGAAAAAGGCAAGAGTGTCAATTTATAACCCACTTTTTCTCCAAGAGAGGTGGGTAGACAGATTATCAAACATTTAGCATAGTTAGCTTAGCTACAGACTGCTGTTTGCCTCCATTTCACTAACATTTTATGTGTATTTTGCTCGTTGCTTTGGACTGCTGCTCGTTGGGAGAGACATTTCAGTAAGATAAAACTAATAGAAAAAAATTAAGTAACTTATTTGCATACTGTATGTGCACTGTTGGATGTAAAATTCATGAGCAGTAAATATTGTGATAGTATCAGTATTGGACCAAAGAAAGGAAGGCAGTTGCAAGCGTTTAAAATTGTGACGCTTTTCATGGGTCAGGTGGACCCAAAATTTGTTAAAACAGCTGCGTGGGAGGAGGGGGGACAATAACATTTTTTATCAGGGGGCTCAAGACTCCTGGCAGCGCCCCTGGTTCAACCTGTACTTTTAACTTTACTGGAATATTTCCTCACTTCTACTTAAGCAGAGAACTTTTGACTCAAGAGTGAAGAGTGGAGAGGATGGAATGGCATGAACTCTCAGCAAGGTGGTGCTGCTGTTTATATTAGAGCAACCAACAAAAACACACAACCACACTGGCTGACTTGCCACAAGTGGTGGTTGAAGAACAGGATGCCATCCCACCGCAGTGTGTGACTAAACTGTGTGGCCAGCACCCAGCAGGGTGAGCTTGCAGTCTCTCCCAGCATGAGAAGGAGGAGTCAGGCTAATTGTTTCTCTGTACTGTTCTCCCTGTTTAAACTGTCAATATAACTTGTTTGTTCAGACCTCAGTCATCCAATTGTCCTGTTTCTAGAGTGTGGGTGGACATAAGTGTGCTTTGAGTGACCTTTGCTCTGAGTTGCGGGTTTTCACCTGTAGTTGTGCCTGAACAGCCTGTCCTTTTTTAGAGTTATTGATCTACTATGTGATATGACTTTGATTTATTGTTATTTAAAAAACACATTAATATGCATGTCAGTGCATTAGATAAGTATGTACATTTTTGAATGGCACTGTACTTTACTGTTTGAAATATATTGCCATTTTTACCTCTTGAAACAATTAAAATCTCTATAAGCAGCGACAGAATGGTAATTGTTTACTATTAAACATGGCTAACTTGTTGGACTAAAGAAGACATTGTTAATATACACGTGCTACATACAACATAAAACAATGGCATAATGTCTCCACTTCAGTTTGCCAGCATGAGGGCAGCAGTAATTCAGCGAATGAACAAAAGAAGTACTTCAGGTTTGTCTGCATTTTGAACTGTCCTGCACTCAGGGGCGCCGTACAGAGGAGGAAAAGTTATGACAAATCTAAGAGCCCCTAATCCCTAGAATTACTAGTTATCAGAATTGGACCAAAGAAAGCAAGGCAGTTACAAGCCTTTAAAATTGTGATGCTTTTGATGGGTCAGATAGACTCAAAAAGTTGTGACAGCAGCTGCGTGGGGGGGGGGGTTGTATAATGTTGTGTAAACACCTCATTTCCAGATTTGCCTACAAGGATGAATATGAGAAGTTCAAGCTGTACCTTACAGTGATCTTACTGCTGCTCTCTTTCATATGTTCAATTAAATTTTTTGTCAGGAGGCCCGAGATTCTTGGCAGCGCCCCCTGCCTGCATTTGAACACTGTTCCAGAAATGTGTTACTATTACGATGAAATGACTGAAATCTTCAGTAAATGGATAAGACTTTCAACTTGAAAAACAAACAAGCAGGGTTGACTCTTTGGGGTTTCTAAGAAGATGGCACAAAACAAATTTACATACAAAAAAATAAGTCTGGTTGGTTCCAATTAATTCAGTATGTTTTAACATAAGTGTTTTGTATTGCTGTTAAATTTCTATTTTACTTTTATTCTTAATGCTTTCACAGTTGTCACAAGTAGAATTAGTAGTTGAGTAACATTCAACAAACTTAGCTGTTATCCAGTTTCCAAGCGTGTAATATTAGAGGACTTGCCTCTCACAATATGGCGGAGGCGCAGACGTGTCGTTTGTGCCTCTACCTATTTATGACGGAGGAACAGAACTCGTTGACGGAAGCCTTAGTTTTTAATCTAGCTTTACATATTTGAGAATACCTCGAATTATTATTAAGGTTATACACGTTTAAACTGTTCAGTGTGAGATAAAACAGCCATGAGCGTATTTTCTTTGATAACATTACTCATGTCACTCGGCTTTTATTTTTGAAATTTCTTAGCGGAAGTGCTTATTTCATTGCCTGATACGCAGAAGCGAAAAGCGCATGCGCGTGCCGTTGACAGCCGCCGGTTGGTGTTCCAGTTGTGTTGTAGACTCAGGGCATATGTAGACCAGAGGCCAGCACATCAGTTTACCTCTACAGACCGCTGACCTGCACCTAGCCGAGGAGGTCAGAGGAGGTCAGAGAAACGAACCGAGAGGAATCACAGTGATTGATGACGAAGGTAAGAACCCGCCGACAGAGTTTGACCCTATCATCGCTACCATTAGCTCAGTAAAGCTAGTTGGACACCGACATCAGTTGTTCTTGATGTGGTCCATAAGGCTGACTTTATTGTAGGCTTTTTTTTTTTTAAGACATATTTAAAAAATATATAAATATATATATATAAAATATGTCTTTAAGAACAATCCGTGCTCAATTATCTTTATAGCATAAAACCTAATTATGATGTTGTTTGAATGGCATCACTTAACAAGCGAGCATCTAATTTTCAATAATTAGCTGTTTATAATTATGAGATTGACTCGATCAGCGCTTGAGTATACTTTACAGATTACTCATAGGAGGTCAAATTTATGGTTTTAATCAGGACAAAAATAGACAACGTCCATGAACTGTTTTCCTATTTTTTAAATGTAATCTTCTTCTGAACCCTTGACCCCTTCAACATGCTGTAGTAAATCCCCAGAAGTGGTTCAGATCTCCCTGCTCCTCAGATTGCCCTTCAGTGCTTCCATCTAATAATAATTTGCTTCTGATAAAGACAGACCGAGTCAGTGTCTGTTGAAACCCCTGCCTGGCTGTTGATGCTAACTGGGAACTGTTTGTTTTGCAGTGGACTGATAGGAGATGTGTGCCGCTATCTACATCGTGTCGACAGTGACGGGGTATGTGCTCACCTCGGCTCTGCTGCTCAAATGTCCAACTCTTCTGCACCGGAAGAAGAGGGAGAGGTTCCTCAGCAAGCACATTTCCCATCGTGGAGGTGAGTTCGCCCTTCGCTGCCCCTCAATGGGGAAATTCAGGTGTATAGGCAACAAATTGACAAGTGAGTAGAAGCAGGCAGATATACCAATATAGAAATGAAAAGTAAAAAAAATGAAGTGGGCTCTATAATAAGATCAAATGAAAAGAAAAAATGTACAGAAATGCACAAACTGAGTTCACAAACTGTGCCTGAAGGGAAGAAAACAGACTGTTTATAATATAATAAAGCTGAAAGCTATTATGGATTAAAGAGGTAATGTTCATATTCAATTTCTGATGTTATTTCTACAAATTTAAAGTCATTTTTATAAGATTCAGGCCTTGTGAAATATTTTATGAGTAAATATCTGAAAATTGTGGCATGTAGTCGTGTTTGCTCCCCTTTAATCTGATGCACACATCAAAATCCTTTGTGACCAGACGCATTCAGAAATCAACTCCTGATCGATATTTGTGTGTGATTTAATCTCAGTGTCAGAGAAATTTTAATGTACAAGCAGCATCGGGAAGTTTGAATACATTTGAAAAGCACTGTAAATTACATTTGTTCAGTCCCACCTTTAAATCTCATAGCAGATCTGTGGAAGGATGCCATCATTAGGCCCTACCTTAAATTAAAATGTGCTAGGGGGTATGATTAATTTTGGGCTTAACTGAAAGTGTCAACAATGGTGCATTCATGAACCCCCCGAATGATTCCCTATAGATTATCTTAGCTCTATAAGACAGAGAAAACATTACAGCCTCCTTGATGTTTCTGTGTATTGTATCTTGTAGGCGCTGGAGAAAACCTGGAGAACACCATGGCAGCTTTCAAACAGTGAGTAGAATCCTCTTTTATGTCCATGTTGGACTCGGGATGTGAGCGTTTTTATGTTTACCGAACAGGCGCTCCGTCACAGTGAGGAGTCCTAAGCGTCATTGTTAGGACCAGTTTCCCTGATCTGAACACTTTTATAAACGATTTCACCGCAGTGTGCTCTCTGTGTGGCTTCATGCAGTGCTGTGGACATTGGCACAGACATGCTGGAGCTGGATTGCCACCTGACGAAGGATGAACAGGTTGTGGTCTCACATGATGGCAACTTGAAGAGGGTTTGTGGCATCAATGCTAATATCAGCGACCTGACATATGCTGTGAGTTGTACTTCTCTATAAACATGCAAAATCTGTTTAGTTTCTGCAGATGCTGTATTTGCCCTTCCCTCCCCACTGTAGCTTCCTTAATTGAAGAAACATTTGTCAACATTAAATCATTCTAGTTTTGGTCTGATTTTAAGAAGAACTGGATTAAAAACAGCATCTTGTGGTTTTTGTGTGCAATCATTTAGACATGGGCTGGATCATGCGCCTCATCAACTGAGGTGCACACAAAGCCACCTGATTGTGTCACATGCTGGTTAACATCATGACCCGTGGGTTGATGGGAATTAGTTGATTAATTCTGTCCTATAGCAGATTTCTGCTTTGTTTACCTTGTTTATGAACTTCTAGATGAAACACAAATTTGTATCATTTGGAGGTTATGTCAACCCTGGCGAAGGGTGTTGGAAGCTTCAAAACTTTTTGCATCAGCATAATATCAATTAAGAAATGTCAAAAGAACAAAAGCTTTAACTTCAGTACATTTATTTAGTAGGAAGTCTGTTTTGTATTAAGGTATAATAATTTTTAATAAAATAACTTAATATAGAGGACCTGTCCAGGCCTCCTACTCAATGGCTGCTGGATTTAAGGTGAAGATTGTTAAAAAGAAATCTTCAAAGCTCACTGCTGGAGAACTCATCTTCACTGAATAAATGCATTAATTTAAAAGTTGATTTTTTTTTTTTTTTTTTCCCCCAGTTTATTCGGATTGAGATTTTGCTTCTCCAATAAAATCAGAGTTTATATTAAAGTTGTTGTGCATGTCATGTACAAATGTGGAGATTGTTGTGTGTTGGTCAGCTCAATCTTGTTTATAAAGAAAAAAAAAATAAATATATATATATATATATATATATATATATATATATATATATATATATATATTTTATTACATTAGCTTTAGCTTCCTAGACATTTCAAACTGTAGCACATGCAGTTTGGTGCCCTTGTAAGTCACGCTATCACAAAGTCTGTGGATATGGGAGGGAGACACGAAAAAGTTTTGCAATTAAAAGTTATCTAACAGATGCTCCATTGCTACTATTTTTTTTAAGTAAGTTCTACTCAAAGATTACAGCAAGGACCTGAAAATAATGTTTTTAATCTCATTGTCTCAACCCGGTATGCTAAGTTCTTGAACAGGAGTGAAGGACTCTGCTTAAAATGGAGGCATTCAAAAAGATTTTAATTAAGTTTGGGAATGAAAAATGTTACGAGTGAAAGCCACTTCAGTAGCAGACTGCAGTTTATGCATTTTTCTTAATCGACATAAAGAATAAACTATACGAGTGCCTTTATAAATTATAAAAACTCTTCATAGATATGACAGGCTTGACGTTTCTAAAAAAATTTGCTAATTTGTGTTTGCTCATGTTTAGACCCATGTAGGACACATATTGTCATGAGCACAGAGAAACACTGTGACTGCAGTTTTAATTTCTGCAAACTTTTCACTGCTGTGTGCTTTTTGCAGGAACTTCCCCCATATCTCTGCAAGCTGGGTGTAACTTTTCAAAGGGGTAAGAACTGCAGAACCATCACTAATGTCATAAGTAACGCTCTAACCTATTCTAATTCTCATATTTAGAATTGTGTCTGACTGCAAACACTCAGGGACTCTACATATATGCAGTTGCTGGCGAACGATGATTCCAGCGAGCGTTTTCGAGTTCCAGTTGAATCAGATTGTGCTCTTTGACTTGTCTTTATCTGGCCAGAGTGTTTCTGCGAGGGCGGTGAGGACAAACGCATCCCACTCCTCAGGGATGTCTTTGATGCCTTCCCAAACACTCCCATCAACATCGACATCAAGGTCAACAACGACACACTCATTAAGAAGGTGTGTGCATCTTTCTTTTTTTCCTCAAGTTCTCACACAGCAAAAAATAATGCAGTGCTATTTTAATGTAGATTGTCCTACATTTGTCTTTATTGATGTGAAAGTTTGAGGCAAACTAATCAACTGTGCGTTGTTAGAAGAATGATTCATTAAAGGTGTAACTAAGCAAGCTGAGACTGAAATCACATGTTTTTATTCTAAGAAGAAGGAACAAGGAGGACAAAATTGTCTTGTGATTTCTGCAGTAGGAAAAAAAAAATACAGATTTTATATTTGAAATGTGTTCATTTTTACAGGTTTCTGACCTGGTCGTGAAGTACGACAGAGAGGATCTGACTGTGTGGGGCAACTCCAGGAACCATATTGTCAAAAAATGTTACAAGGAGGTACTGCAATGAAAGTATATCCCCGTTTTAGTCAGCTTATGTTTTGGGGGTTTTTTTTCTTCCCTTTTTTTGTTGCTTTTATGCACTTAAAATGTAGGATTCACACATAGTCTTGAAAACATAAGGAAAAGTGAAGAATCTGATTCAAATTTTCTCTGTGTCTGGATAGAAATTAAAAACTGTTTGTATTTTCAAATTCTCTTTGAATTTCTCTAATCACTCTAACATCTGATAGTTTGTTTGCAGAAAAATTTGCCAGAAATCCTGAAAGTTTGCTTTTTTGTAAACCAATCTCATTTTAGGAAATGTCACCGCTTCTGTGGAAACCTGCTTGAATGAATATTTGTTTTATTTTTATCACCTTTATTTAGATGTAGTATAAAACTCTGTCCAAACATTCTCAAACCACCATAGTCAAACATAAAAATACTGAAATCATCCCAGCTTCTTTTGAACGTACAAGCTCGTGTCTTTACTTGCCAATCAGAGTGACTTAAAAGTTTAGCGTTGATGGAATCTGACTGAGATTTTTCTTTTATTTTTTTTTCCTTTCAGAATCCCCATATTCCAGTTTTGTTCAGTTTTCCCAGGGTGCTGCACCTTCTTGGACTCTTCTACACAGGCCTCCTGCCCTTTGTGCCCTTGAAGGAGGAGTTTCTGGAGATCCCCATGCCCTCTCTGCTAACTAAGTAAGTACATGTACGGCATATGAGTTGCAGTGTCTGTAGAGCTTGAGAAAAGAGCTGATTTGAGGAAATGTTTCGATGAGATGCATGAGGGAAACCATCTGGAAAACTACACGACGGGACGGTAAATTCAATTTCCAGAGGGGTGGAGAGCCTTTTTAAAGAAGGGAAGATGGTTCAGTCTCATTGTAAAGAGAAACATTTAGTCTCTCTTGTGACTCAAATCTCATTCAAAGTAACGGGTTCAACCAGTTTTAGTGGGTCATGCAGCATTTCCCCCTGAGACAATAAATTAAAAAAATGTTGCTGTTGCAGAAATATCCACAACGTGCTGAAGTTTTTTATTTTACAAAATTGCAATAAATCTGATTGATTAGTTTAAAAAAAATTGTATTTCTATTAAAAATATGTTTCATTTGGATTTGCCATAGCTAAACCTGTGAATCTAATCCTAAAAGCTATAACAAGCTTTACAGTTTTAGAAAAAGTCAACATTTAAAAAAAAACTTTTTAATCTTTCAGTCACATTATGTGTCTTTATCAGACATATTAGTGTGTTACGTAAGGCCAACGTTTCTGACTGCAGTCAGTGAAACTCCATATGTTGACAAGATCCCAAGAAGTGAGCTGAAGTATTGGAGAGTTTTCATTGAGTGGGGTTGTTAGTTGGACTTTAAGTTGATTCCTCGGATAGTCAAAACTTATTGTGTCTTCACTAAACTTTGTTAAGGATTGACTTCTCCTTTGTTCCAAACTGTGAACCCGATGCTTTAATTGATTTTCCAGTGTTTGCTACTCTTTGTCCCTAATTCTCGCTTTGGTGTTATCTTGTGGAGTTGCATACTAACTGTTGCAGACGTCACAAAGACATTGGGTATCTTAACATCCCACTTTCAAAATCACCATGTCAAATAAGATTATGTGATTTACTTATGTGGTTGCTGCAGAACCGTTATAAGGATGTTGCTTAGGCAACAGATTTTAGAGGCTCAGCTCTGTTAATTGGGGATTTAGTAACAAATGAATGAAAGTGCAAGAGATGATACAACTGTAAAAGTTGAGTTGAGAATATCCTGATCTGTGCTTTTCCTTCAGTCACTAGGTGCATTTAGCTGTGCATCTTTCTCCCACATTCATTATCATCATTAAAAATGAAAGACTGTCAAACTTTTACACGGTTCAAACATTTATCAAGTTTTGCTGACACTTAAAATATTTAACTTTTTGCATTATTTTTCTTCTTTTTTTTTTTTTCTTTTTTTAACAGACTAGAAGATCCCAGCAGATTAACGCGGCGTCAGCGGTTGATTGCCTGGCTTGCAGACACGTAAGTTTCTAATTCATCCAAATATGAAATGTTGATGAACCTTTTTTTATACTACTCTGAAGGCCTGATGTCATTGAGGCATTCCAGACGCGGCTCCTATTCTTCTAAAGTGGGATACAAACCTGACCGTCATCTGAAATTACATTGAAAGGATGAATCTTGTTTCCAAAGGATGAAGCTCAAAGGAAGAATATAAACGGAGGAAAGCGATGAAGCTCTAGATTTGAAGATCCCCGTGGCCTGAAGGTCTTTTTTCTGTGGCATCACAGAAAAAAAGATGCAAAGATGAGGATATAAAACCAAAGAAGCTTTTGTCTGCCAGACAAGAGCCACAAATGTGCCACACAGCTCCCCAGAAGTTAACCGAGTAACTGTTTAAAACAAACCTTTCAGGATCTTTGCTCAATTCAAAGATCTGTAATGGCTTTATGGCAGGTTATAAAAAGCTTCCTCTTACACCAGTTACAGGCCCCTGATGTTAAAATCACTTCCTCATGCTTACTGGACACTGTTTGCAACTTTATTTTGGAGATTATGACGACATTGAATGGCATGTACCTTTTTTGATGGCTTGTCACTTTCTTTTAACTGTGTAACCTTTTGTGCTTGTATTTGTTGCCACCTCTTGACTACGAGACCTTAAAAAAGGCTTTTAGTCTATTTTATCCTGGTAAAATAAAAATGATACTGAAGTAAAAAAGCTGATGACCCAGTACACAGTGAGGCATCTAAATCTCTGCATTTGATCTTCTCATAAGAAGATTTCACAGCTGGTTAAAGATTTGGAAACTTTCTCTATCTGAGAAAAAAAAAAAAATCATATAGGATTTACAATATCTTAAACTCTTCACTCCAACAGCTTTAATCAGTAAAACAAAAGCCTTAACTAGAATGTGTTGTTCTCTGAAATAACCTCAAAGAGTTTTTGAGTTATAGACAGACTTCATTTTTCTAATATTTTTGAGCCCTGTTGGGGAAAAAAAAGATTACCGGTAATCAAAAATAAAAAATGTTCATATAAGTTCAATGGCTTTTCTACCTGAGTTGTATAAGCTGTACTAATTTTCTAAAGAATACTTATTTGTGTGTTGCAGTTTGCTGATGAGGAAAGCTCTTTTCCAACATTTAACTGCCAGAGGAATACAGGTACATGAGGCTTCACCTGCTTCTCAGTCCTACAATGCAGTGCATGGTTATCCTATTTTGTGTTAAAAACACAAAACTCAATCAAATGAAACTATTCATTCACTATTTTCTTCTATTTACTTTGACTTCCAAAGTTAATTGATTATGAGGAGTCGGGGAGGTTTATCTTACATGTTTGGGAGTTCCTGCTTTGGACATTTGAATGCAGCTACCAGGAAAACGTCCAAGTGTCCCACGTGTTTCAAATATAGCTGGGTGACGTCTCCTCCTGTTGTTCCTGCGTGGATTAACTGTGCGCGTCTGGTTTCAGGTGTACATTTGGGTGCTGAATGATGAGGAAGATTTCCAAAGGGCGTTTGACCTGGGAGCCACAGGAGTGATGACAGATTTTCCCACCAGGCTCAAAGAGTTTATGGAGAGGAATGGCATTTCTAAACCCCAGTGACCTGCCAATTCCTACCTCCTCCTGTCTTCACGGTCATTATCCTTCGAGCTCGCTGACCTGCCAAACAAGCTCCCCACATTCACCCACTTTTACTGCACGCATTCCTGCAGCCCTACTTCCACATTGTGTTGCACAAGTTTGAGTCTCCATTGACTCCCCTCATATTGGAGATGTATACTTTTATGGTTGTAGCAAAAGGAAAAGCCCAAGAAGATTTTATTTGAGTTGATATTAATTATCCGAGTCGTCAGTATATTCATCATGTAGCAACAGCCGTGCTAGAGAATTACAACTAAACCTGGCGTTGAGCAGGTTAGTAGTTGCAAAAAGCTACCTGGAATTTAACCCAACAAGTCTCTGATTAATTTGACAAAAGCCTAACTTTTCTTACATGATGCCTGGATTTCAATAAAACCCTCATGAAATGTGAACAGTGTTTATGAGCTATCAAAAGCTGAAGCAGATCTGTCAAACTGCTATAAAACAAACTTTCATAAACAGACGGTTGACATGCAAACATTTGCTGACACATTTGCACAGTCAACCAATGTAGCACAAACTGTATTAAAAAACCCATTTTTATGCTTCAAAAATATCATTTTGCAACCAATTGTATTTTTTATTTTAAACATTTAAGTTAATTTATTTCCTTAGTTAAATTCAGTGGGATTCAGTGACGTCTCAGAAGTGTTCATTTCTGTTCAACCCGATTTTACACATGTGGGTCCTCTAAAAGTTCTGTTCATGTACAGAATAGAACATGGACTCTTAAACTACTGCATCAAATCTGATGAAGTGTTAAGGAAGATCAATTCTGCTTTCAGAATGACCATCTGGTCACCTGCACGGCGTCCCTCGTCTTCCTCTTTCCAAGAGGCAATAACGTCACCATTCTGTTCCCTTTGGCTCAAGCTAGGGAAAATTTATTGTTTCATTGTTGGAACATTTTGGGTTCAATTCCAGCTTCCTCCCCTGACATATGTTGATAAAAAACATTTCTTCCTCCATCATGACTGACAGCTAAAAAAAAATATTAAAAGGGGAAATCTTGGTTTACGTGATAATCGAAGTCTGAACTGTTTGTATTACACCTGCTGTTTCGTATCCCTTTTTGAATTGTTGCGTTTTTTTTTCCCCTAAAATTAGAGGGAAGTTTTGACAGTGAGACAAAATGACCACTAAAATATATTCAGCTAGTTTTATCAGATCTGAATTTTGACATTATTATGTGAAAATGTATTTTCTTACAGCTTATCGTGTGGTTATATTGAGCAGTAGGTAAAGCGTTGGTTTCTTCGGCTGCAGTATCTTGAATCAGGCTGTTGTTTGGCCTTTGCAATAAAAAAAAGCTGAAAGAAAAGTCGAAGATGTTTATGAGAGTCAAAAATGTCCTGCTAGTCCTACAAAAAGCAGAAGTTCTCAGTTTAAAGGTCCCACTGTTCTGTAGTAACAGGAAACTTGAAAGAGGCAAACCCATTGTTATTGTTCTCTGTACTGTAATAGCAGCAGTTTGTTGGTTTTGTTGTATTCTTATATGTAGAAATGTCTGTTTAGTTCCTCCCCCCCTTGCATCAAATGCTTATTTGTGACTTGAGAGAAGAGTTTTGCACAATTTCTGAATCTTTTATTTTCTCTTGAGTCTTTGAAACAGTGAACATATTGAAATTATATATCTGATTTTAATCTTTAGATAACGTGCCAGCCCAATAGAGCTCAATTATGTTTCTGATGTTTAACTTCTCTGCTGTTTTTGAAGCTGCAATGTATTAAAAACTGCGAGACAATGAAACCCAGGCACCAAATACTCCTGCACTGATGTTGTAAGGAGGGTGTAATATGGTTACTACACACACATACACCAATAATATTTTCTGATCTAAACATGTGAACACATGTTTGTAATGAATGTAGTTATGACTGAATGTATTATGAGATGTTTGGTATTTTTCTGTGGGAACAGAGTTTCTCTTGTTTACTGCTTTCATTGAATTACTTTCATAGTGTTTTCTTGAGTTGCACTATTTTTTGTGCTGAACCCAATCCATTGTTAGTGACATTATTGTGCTGTATTTTGTGTCCTTTTATTCTTCATGCTTCAAACAGGCTGCTCTCTTTGAACTTCATCAGTCTGTGGGATGAGGCACCTTGAATTTTTCAACGCTTATCCCACGGTTAGAGATAGTAAAATTACTTTTCATCCACATGAATTCTTGTCTGTATTTCTTGGTGTATTTGTGCTCTTAAATCATCAATTAGAATTCATTTTAATTTTATTTTGGAAAAAAAAAAGTGTGTAAAAGGATGGCATCTGCTAAACCGACAGGAGGGGGCGCTGTTTACACGAGAACTTGAATGAGTTGTAAACGGGAAAAAAAAATAGAATGGCTGTCTTCTCTCCTTTTTTTAAATAATTAACTGATACACTTAAAATCTTTATCAAGAGAACAAATTAAATATGTGAAAATGTATAATTTCACAAACCCACAATCTGCTTAAATACTTCTCAGATGTTTAACGCTAAGAAGATCATTGGCTGCCCTCCTCTGGCCTCAGCCAATGAGAGCCATGTTGCTATGCCGTAACTGTTCACTGATTGGATGTTCTGCTTGTCATTCAACTGTCACAACAAACAAAACAAAGAGCCTCGACGCAAGAGAGTTAACGGGACTGAGCCTAAAATAAAACTTTTCATAAAATGTTTAATGCAGTGTGTTTTGATAAATTAATATGATCTGGTTGTTTTTTGATTTATTAAAAAAATACGAAGAATGACTTTTAATATTTGCAACTTTCGATGTTTTTTTTTTTTTAAAAATGTCAGGAATAAAATAAAAGAAGATTAAATAGCGTCTTATTTCATAACAATAGTTGAAATTGTTATATATACGTATATATACGTATTTTACATTTTCTCCTTACTGTTGATATATTATTTGGGTCAAACCAGGTTCTGGTGTTTGGACGACCTGTAGAAAGAGCTGCTCATACCTTAGAAGGAAATTATGTTTCGCTTTCAGTGACTTTGACAATACATTAACATCAGTACAGCATTCATTTTTACAGTATTCGTCTAAAACATGCGGGGGGAAAGGGAGGGGGTTTTAAATAAAACTGCGAACGCGGGATTTGTTCGGAGGGAGTCATCTCGCTCCGGCTGTGCGCCTCGACGATCTCTGTCCGTCTCTCAGTAAACTCTGCTGGGCACCGCTGCGCGTCAAAACATTGCGTCTCTGCAGGACTTGCCAGGGCCGGAGAGCGGAGGAAATTTGCCTGGGGAAGGAATGCGAAAGAGCTTTTAGGATTGGCACCGCCACCACGGGAAAAGAGGAATTGCGACATTTTTTTTTCTTTCGGCTACGTGGAGAGACGTGTTTTTACTCCTCTCAAAGGTACGTATAGTTTCCCCCCGCTGTAGTGGTGGTGCATTTTTTTTGTTTTTTTTGTTACGCACTGTTTTTGTGTCTCTTTGCTTGAGGCTTGTTCAGGAAGCGGTCCGGTCATTCACAGTTTTCCTCAGTAAGGTGTCTTTCTACTTGAGGCAACGTTTGCGGTTGCGTTTCAAGTCAAGTTTCGCATATTGCATAAGTATGAGCAGCTGATGCAGTTTCCTCGTGGAGGGGATGCTGACACATTCTCTGCCTTGGAGCGCCTGTATTTGTCTGCTTGCTGTTGTTGTTGTTTTGTTTTGTTTTTAAATCATAACTCCTGCTGACACCCCTGCACGTAGCGCCACCATACTTGCACGTCAGCGGGATCGATGCGGGTGATCATTTAATGAGGTCATGTGATTGCTGACGGCAGTCACCTGTCAAAATTATTGCGGATTGTTTTCAGAGGTAGCAGTGTGTGTGTGTGTGTGTGTGTGTGTGTGTGTGTGTGTGTGTGTGCGTGCGCCCGCGTGTGTGTGTGTATGCGTGTGTGCGCGCGTGTGTATGCGTGTCCGTGAGCGTGTGTGTGTGCGTGTGCATGCGTGTGTGAGGTGAGGCATCCCCGCCATCTGTGGTGGCTGAAGTTCTGCCCCAGATAAAGTGCGCCACTTCCTGTGACCTGATTCACACCAGTAATTACACATTTATACTGTAAACCAACCAGGGCTGCATGTCTTTAATCCGTGCGTAACTCCGCAACATGAGATTTCTTCCAGACAATATCTGACTTCGCCCACATCCAGGAGGACATGCTTCATTTTTAACCCCTGCATGGACTTCGTTTACCCTATAAATCTAATATTTTCCACTTATTAATTCAGATATGTGTTTTCAGACAAAGGAGCAACAATGTGGGTTTAAAGAACCTATTTTATTATTTTTGTATTAGGTTGATTGTGTTATCAACTGACTCTGATAATAAACTTAATCACTGTCCATGGAGTTACCCTTTCTGAATTCTGTGGCTGTAGATTTCAAAGTAGAAGTCTATTACATTACATCATATCATATCATATTAGATTAGATTCGATTCGATTAGATTAGATTAGATTAGATTAGATTAGATTAGATTAGATTAGATTAGATTAGATTAGATTAGATTAGATATGTTGTCTAAATCAAGAGCAGGTACATCATTTTTAGATATATTATTTGACTAGTGATGCACCAATGAATCGGCCTCTACTTCCTTAATTTCGGGTCACCAGTGATTGGCCGATACGTCCATCTGATCTCATCTACCTCAGTCTAAAACTCATTACTCTTCTTCTCTCTTCTGAGAGAAATTTGAGTGACAAACCCGCCCACTAATAGGTCATGTCTGCACATTTTCTGTTAACAATAGTCACCCCACTGTTGCCAACTCAGTGACTTTCTTGTTATATTTAGTGACATTTCAGATAAAAATAAATAAATAAATAAAAACGTTATCAGCCGAAATCGGAATCAATTGGTCGGGCTTTTTAAAGATCGGTAATCAGAAATTGTCCAGAAAACTGCAATCGGTGCAGCCCTAGTTTAAACCACTCACACGGTATACAACAGGCTTTAAGTGTTATTATAACAACGTTTTGGTATTTAAGAGGTTGAGAATGTATTTAAAGTTTTATTTCAAAACCCCACAACAGATTTCATACTGTTATTAAAGGCAAAGTTAAAGCATAAATGTAAATCAACTAATAATTATATATTTCTCTGTAGCTTCAAAATCTCGAAGTTACAAGTATGATGTGTGACTCATTTATGCAGTAAGTCAGAAGTTCATTTATATATTCGGCATCCTGAGGGAGAGCTTCTTTATTTTCTTTTTATTGACATAATGAGAAGCTGGAAAAGAGCCGCGTCCAATTTTAGTGCTGATTTCACTAAGTCATGCATGGAAACTGTAGCGTTCATATCTTACCAGGTTTGAGAACTACTGCTCTATGAATGAATAAATAGGGGGAGTCTATGTAGATATGGTGAGATGTTTTTAAGAAGTTAAGTTAAATTGAATAAAGTCCTGAGAAGTGTATTTATTGGGTCAGCAGTGATCTATTTCCATTGCAGCGCATGCAGGCAGATTGCCAGCGACCATGTGAGCCGGCGGTCGATGTTAGAGGATCGAAGATGAGCTGAAGGCCCTGAAAGGCGATCTCTTGCAGACAGGGCTTGTGTGCACAAACTAAAGTTGCACAAGTCTGTGTCTAACACATCTACCGCTCAGCCACTCCCAAAATGCTTTTAAATTACACAAACACAAGTCATTTCAACAAGTTTTGAGCTGTCTTCTTCTGTCTGTCTGAAAGCATGGGGCCTAAAGCAATCATCACAACACGAGATGATGCATAAGGAAGAGTGGAAACAGGAGCGTCCCTCCATCATTGAGATTTGATACGAGTTGGGAGTGGAGTCAGTGATGTCATGCTGCTGCGCGCTGCCGGTCTGGCTGTAAACGTGAATTGAAAGCGAGATGAAAAGCACATCATGTGCACAAATTGTGTCAGAACAGCGTAGGATGTGCAGCTTATGGAGGACTCATCAGATTTGCCCTCAATCTTTTTCTTCTGTTTTGTGATCACGGTCAAAAGCAGCATCTGCAGCAGCTATCGGTGCATTACGTAACCCTCTTTGTTGCCGTTGTGTGTATGCAGGGGGCTCCTTTCTGGTTAGTGGGACTCGTGGCATGTAGCGCTTTCTGTGATGACACCCAGAAATGACCAGAACGGACGGCTCGCTGACCTCAAACAACCTGCCGCAGGACGGATGAATAGACAGAGAGGCAGCAGAGAAAAATAATGAATATGCAAACCGGCTGAGAGGCACAGAGATAGCTGAAGTGAAGGCAGAGGCAGCCTGGCTGAAAATGATGCAAAAGGTTACACACAAATTACTTTGGATATCTTGATTTCTCATCCTGTCTGGATCCCTGCAAGCTGCAGGTCATCTGATCATTTATGCAATTTGTTTTTCAATCGGAGTTTGTTTCTGTCGTGTTGTGTCGTTCAGAACAGCTCAGGCGGACCGTCTGCGTCAGCATTTTGAAGCGCATCGACATGGCAACAAACAGTGCTGCTTTGCAAAATATGTTTTAACTCACCTAAAAGGTTGGAGGATTCTCTGTTTTTGGAAACCGATGGTTTTTTTTTTGAAAAGGCTTAAACATTTCACTTCAACTAAAACCGCTTAAGCACTTTTTTTCTAACAGCGTGTCTACATTTCTTTAACACCTTTTACCTAATATTTAACATTCTTTATTTGTGGAAGTCCATTTATATCATAAACCAGTCGTATGAAAACTTTTAGATGAAAAACTGTGATAATCAGAGCTGGCCTGAGGTACAATCAAACTCTGCAATGGCTCAAAGCCCCTAGAGGAGTTCATCGTAGATATGACTTTCTTACAAGAGCGACGCTTCTAAGCATCCTAAGAAAAACAACAATTTGATAGCATGCTAACAGAGTTTGCTTTGTACCAAGGATCTGAACCCTTACTGAGAAACGATTGTTTATTAGAGGCATGTAGAAGTCTTAAATGATTGGATTGGATGTTACCCAATCGCCAACGTTTGACCATGACGTAAGTTGCGCCTCAACTCGATGAAGCTTACCAGACATTGACTGTAAACAACCCCGCGGGGAGCAGGGGCACAACATCTTTGCCAGCAATAAGACGTCTGGAAGAAGTTACAAAACCATCTCTCTAAAAACAAATTCTCCACCAATCTGCTGTCAGCCGCAGTCTTCAAGTGGCGGGAAATCAAAACCACTGTCACCCTGGAGAGTGGCCGACCAGCACAGATCGGTGTCTGAGCTGCAGAGTGCTCTGTGCTTTCACCCAGGAGGCCGGGGCAACTTCATGGACACTGAAGGTCTTTTGTGATTCCAGCTTTTGGCAACACAAAAATAAATATTCATTTTACTAAAGAAGTCAGCGAGAGAGTTAAAATGTGTTCACACGAAATGAAATTACAATCTAGTGAAGCAGCAGTTTGGAGAAAGAATTTTTTTTTTTTTTATCAGAAATGTAACTCTTACAGCCTCTGTGAAACAACAAGGTAGGAGGATCATGGTTTGGGCCTGGATCCCCTCGTTTGGGATGGACCCGGCTATTTTTATCCACTCAGTACACAAACTCTGAGACAAATTTGATCTTAAAAGTAGGAAACTGACACAACACAGTTGAAGATGTGGAGGTTTTTCAAACTGCTCACCACCCAGGATGCCTTTCAGTCAGTGGGCAACAAGAGTATTCAGAACAGATTTTATTCGTAATCACAGCACACCTTTAAAAACGTTTCAGGACACTGTTGGAGACTAAAACTTGTGGTTGGCATCTGATGTTCTAGATTTCTATTTGGTGATGAGTTTAAGTGCTACCTTTACCTTTTATGACTTGGATTGAGGCAAGCTTGGAAACTTGGCTGAATCATTGTGCATTGATCACAGGCTCTATAAAGCAGTCATGGTTAATTTAACCTTCAATCTAGTGCTCATCCCGGGCACAACTCGTGCAAGATTCATCAATCTTGTGAATATTTAGCTCCATAGCTCATCAAAAACAGCTAACTAGAAAAGTTATTTGACCAGTTAAGCAATAGTAATTATGCAAGCACAGCATTGTTGTCCGTATGTGTGAAATAGCAGGAGGATGGGAGCAATCATCAACAATACGTGAGTTTGATCCAAACTGACTCACAGACTGGATGACTTACTTCATGAATCGGGTCATGAGACAGAACTGAACCACAGAACTAAAGCACACGTCATTTCTAAGCCTAAAGAAAAGCTTAGTCATTTAGGAGAACCAAACCAAAGTGACAGCTTGAATACCAATTAGATATTAAAGTCTCTTAAAAACAACAACAAAAGAAAACCAATCCAGAGTCGAAGATGTTTTGAATGAAGAAATTGTTTTAAATTTGTCTAATCAGACGTTCAGGCTGATTTTCAGCAGAAATATTCCCACTGGCAATATTTACATGCTCAAAGCACTCATACACGGGCCAAATTCCTGAGTAAACAAAAATCTAGTTATGTTACTTTTTTTTTTTTTTTTACTTCTGTGTATATTTGAAAGAATTTGAAATTATTTTGTGAACGCTTCTCACAAATACAAGGAGCCCAAAGAGGTTTTCAAGATTTCTGGTTAATTTGGAGTGTAATAAGCTAAAACACCATTTTATTTTATAATGAAAAAAATCACACATCTTAAACCTTAAAATAGGGACGACAAAACATTTTGGTTTGCAGGAGAAAGTCAGCTCTGACTCTCATCTCTTCTTAAGTTTCTTAATCACTTGCTGTCACTTCATCTGTATGGATTCAGAGGCTATAAGGTTTCCTTCCAACCTGCTGACACACACTAACTCTTGACTATGGCTAACTGGGAGCTATATCTTCTAAAACTCCAGCGTATTTCTACATATGCATGAGCCTCAGGAGGATTTGTGATAAGCAGCTCAGTGATGCAGTAATGGTGGTAGATATTGTCCCTCAAGGGAACATTACACTATCATGATGCACTGGAGGTCAACATACTCACACAGACCAGCTGTAGCATCGTCTTGCGGTTGTGATTGATCGCCGCAGCATTTGGAAAAGTATTCGTACCCCTTGAATATGTTCGGATTTCACGCTCTAATGCATTTTATTGGGATTTAATGTGTCAAACTGACTCAAATTACTGGGCAGTTGTGAAGTGGAAAGAAAAAAACGGAAAAAATATTAGTAACAGAATATGTTGATTATGTCTGAACTTTGACTGGTCCGTTCTCCCACATCCTGGCATTATTATCTTCTCCACCCCGGTGTCGAGTTTTTTGCATGGCCTAGTCAAATCGACTCTGACTGGGTTTGCTGGCCCTGCTGAAGGAAGGAGTCTCTGAGTGTGGAATCCGTCAAAGGGTGGGAATACTTTTGAAAAGCGAGATGCATCAAAATATTTCACTCTCAGTGTTAAAAGTGCACCGACTCAGGTGCACTTTTTTTCCATCGCAAAGGAAGAAGATTAAATTTAGTTCAGCTAGAATGGCTGAAGCCTTAGACTGGTAGCTTGAGTTGACTGCTCATCTACTTTGTGCAAATGTTCCTTATTCTTACATTCATTGAAAGCATCCATCACATCTACTCAGACTCTCTCAGAGCCTAAAGTCAAATCTATGAATATATCTGCATTGATTTTATGCAGCTTAATACACAAAGGGCAAACTGCATATTTTTACATTTAACAGATTATGTAACTTACTGTACGTGACAGCGTGTTGATTCATTTTTATCTGATCTCGGAGGACAAGATGCTTACATTTGTCCTGAAATGACTGAAAAGATAAAGCATGCTCTTGGTTAAACATAAGTTCATGTGCGTGTGTGTGTGTGTGTGTGCGTGTGTGTGTGTGTGTGCGTGTGTGTGTGTGCGTGCAAAGGGTCAACTATGACAACTGTAATGTGTCTTTGTGCCCTGATCCTACGCTGTTGGCATCGAGTCAGAGGAGAGAAAACAAGGGCATATCTCAGCGCTTTATTTATTTATCTGATGCAGTCCTTCCCATCAGCCTTTATCAGCCTTCATCAGGCTCTAAAAACAATCACGCTGCAGCGCAGGCCCCGCTCTTCTTGTTTGTCCTGTGCTCACCGAGGCCTCTGGCTTCCAGTCAGTATTTTATGAGCTTTTCCAGATGCTTCTGTAAACGTAGACGGAAGGGAGAGGAGACAGCGGTACATTATTGAAATGATGTGTGTTCTGTCTTTATTTAGACTTTGTGGAAATATATATGGACGTTTCTGAAAGCAAACGCAACGTTGGGGGGAAAAAAATGGATTATATATTTGTGATTCATAGAATCAGAGCCAAAGACACCAAGTTACTGCTGCGCTGCTTGATGCGAAGCTACGCAGTTTCTCCAACAGGTCCTCGGATTATACGCCTGACCCACGGGACGGCTTCCCATGCCGACTTGTTAATCTTCTAAGTCGCCGGGCCCCAGCAGCAGCAAGTATGTTAAAGGGTCGTTCCCTTTGGATATCATGAAGGGAGCAGAGCGCGATCCTTGCAGTTGTGCTGGGATAAGCAGATTATTGCTGCAGCCTTGCAGACTTTAACACAGAGTGTGAAGTAGGAGCATCGCTTCGCCTCGGTTTGCATCACGGCTGCATGCTGCAGTTTGCAGTGGCAGCTTTGCACTAAAAGCTGAAACACCTTATGATTTTCTGCCACTAATTACAGAATGTGTTGATAAACTTTGGTTTTCAACATACAAAACAGAACCAGCCTGTCAATGTCCAAAATGGCCAAAAGGTGATGCAGTGAAAACATGAAATGATTGACTGATTGATACCTGCAGAAAGTTCAGGGCTGTTGGGTGAGTAAACTCAGTTTGCCAATAATAACTGCAGAGGGCCTGCAGGGATCCACAGCTCAGAGAGGAGAATCTGTTGACAGGACAGCTATCAGATATGCAGTTCACAGATCTGGAAAGATGCACCATTGGCAATAAACACAGGTTGTCAAAATCCAGTGAGGAGAAACAGCCAGCAGGTAGTCAGATCAGAACAAATTGAACCTTTTGGTTTACTTGTTAAATCGAAAACTAACTCTGGAAACCTCCCTCAACACTCTATCCTCATGCAGTTTGTAGGTTTTTCTTCTGCATGCACAATGAAACTAGTTGCAGATGTTCAACTCCAGCTGTGTAAGGCACTGCTTCTGAGTGTGTTTTCATCCAGGTGTCGTTCAGCCGCTCTGCTTTCTCCTCCCAGGTGTTTACCTCCCGACCCACCGCCCACCACGGCCCTCACCTGTGTGTTGCGGTGCTTCCCCTGTGAGCCGACCTGGGCCGGCAGTCCGTTTTTGCACCGCCCGCCAACACCGCCCATGGTCAGGATGACGCGCTCCAAGACGTTCCAGGCGTACCTGCCGAGCTGCCACCGGACGTACAGCTGCATTCACTGCCGAGCTCACCTGGCCAACCACGACGAGCTCATCTCCAAGGTAACCAGGAGATGAGCTCTAAGCCAGAGAATCATTCAATCATTTTTGTTAAAGATGACCTATTACTCAAAATTCATACTTTGCATATTTTTATGCTTCCACTTGGGTCTCTACTGTTTCCAAAAACAACCCAACCGTTTTTTGGTGTCTGGAAAATGAGCCGTTTCAGAATCCTTCCAATTGTTAAGTTGCATTCAATGGTGACTGCGTCGTTTCTTAGCGGCCATAGCTGAGCCCAGCCCGTCACCTAGCAACCCAAAAGGAACTCCAGCACATTTGGTTAGTTGACCAAACTTACCACCCAAGAAAGCATTGCTTCAATCTTGTTGGTTGTGCAGGAGGTTCTACTTTTGCTTTTCAAAGATGCACAGGTGTGTAATTGGCCATTATACAACTGCGTGGCCAGCAGCAGTTCATTTGGATTTAAAGTGACAAGAGTCAGTAAAGCAGCTCATTCTGAAAGAAGCTCAACATGGGCAGAACTGCACAGACTGAAATCTCATTATCTAACAATAATTTGTATAAAAAGTGTAATAAACATGTTTTGTGTAGCTCATAGACCTCTCCTAATCTGTTCAAGGAAACTATTTCTCCCACAGCAGAGAGCTGTCAGAGTATCTTTAGTTTAGATCCCATGAAAATAATTACATTTTGGGGGAAATATCAAGGACTTAAAAAGCAAATGAGGAATTACAAATCTAAACAGCAGGTTTATCCACCTGTAGGCTTGTATTATCCACCGCCGCGCCGCTGCACATGGACGGATTATGTTATAAACTGGAGAGTGAACTGGATTATGGCTGCAGTTGCACGTTTTATACGCGATTATGAAGACACATTCACCTGTGTTCAGAGGTTTTTTTTTGCTGAGCTGCACTAAAAGCAGCAGTTTAATAAGCCTCTTCAACAGCAGCTTTGGTTTTGCAGTAAACACACGCCTCTGGTGAAAAACCTGCTATCGCTTATGATTTACTAAATGTTTTTCTGCAAAACTTAAATCCCTTACACCCTCATTTTAGGAGTTCTTTCAACTTAAGTGCAGCTTTTTTTTTTGCTTCACCTTGTCAACTACTGTCTCTGCAGTCGTTCCAGGGCAGCCAGGGCAGAGCTTACCTGTTCAACTCAGTGTGAGTGCTGATCTAAAAATCTCATCTCAGAACATCTGAAGGATTCACTGAGAGCTTCTCGTGCTTGCGTCGAGCTTTAAAAACTTTTTCCGCTCTGCCTCTGCTCGTGTCTGCCCCTCAGGGTGAACGTTGGGTGTGGCCCTGCAGAGGAGAGAGTTCTGCTGACAGGCCTGCATGCTGTGGCGGATATCTACTGTGAGAACTGCAAGACCACTCTGGGCTGGAAATATGTGAGTGTCCTCGGCTGATTCCAAAGTCTAAGTTTAGCGGAGAATAAACGGGGGCGGGGGGGAGAGTTGTTCTCGTAGCATAACCTGATTTTATTTGGACCCTTAATATTTTTGGACTGGGCTTCTCAGAGGGTCACTGCAGCAGCTCAGCTCCACGCTGACAGATGGAGGTCAGATGATTCTTGGTGCCTTGTGGTTATTTTTACATACATTTTCTGGATTAACGTTGGTTCAGCATGAGGAGAGTTTCCACTTCTTGTTTTATTCACCGTTTCAGTTCATTTCCTGGTTGTTTTAAATTGGATTTTTTTTTTTCATCAATACTTTGTAGAACCACTTTTTCTCTTTAATCACAACTGTTTCCAGCAGGTTTGCACATCTAGAAACCACTTTGTGTCCAGGATTTTAAATCTACCAGATTAAATGGAGAGTTTCTATCAACCTTTATTTTCAAGCCACAGATTCTGAATGACGTCAGGACTTTGACTGGGCCATTGCAGCTCATCATACTTTCCACTGAAGCTCTGGTTGTGTGTTTAGGTTTGTCGTCCATCTCTTGTCTCTAGTCTTTTGCAGTTTCCCTTTCTCCGCTGAAGAAAACCCTCTCCGCAGCATGCTGCTGCCACCACTGTGTTTTACCTTGTAGAAAGTTAATTCAAGTTGATGTGTAGAATAAGTTTTCTACGCATAGTGCTTTGCATGTAAACTAGATAGTTTGATTTTGGTTTGATCTGACCATGTCCTCTACATTATTTGTGGCAAACTGAAAATCTGGAACAAGGACGGTGCAGAAAACTTGCTACATAAATGCCACTCTGGGTCTGAAGAAAAAGTTTAAAAGATTTATATAAGAAGAATCCGGAAGCTTTGAACAACACGAGGGTTTAGCTTCTTAGAAGCAAAGCGTAGCAAAATGAGCGATTGTTTCAAAACTTTCGCTTAAAGATTCTTACAGGAATAAATGCCTGAGTGAAAGCTTGCTTCAGATAGGCTTCATAAGTTTATTGCAGGACCAGTAAATTGGTTTAGTTCCCTTATTAAGTTAAATGATAAGAGAAACCACAGCATCTATTAGTCCAGGCAGTTTTGTAACAAATGCAGCTACTTCTCTCGTACTGACCAAAATTAATCAACAAAGTTTAAATTAAAGCAGGTCGACCTGTAAATATTCAGATGCAGGTAATTCAAGATTTGGTTTTCGTGTAATGAAAATATAATGCAGCACAACAGACTACCTTATTACACCAAATTACTAACTGTATAAGTACCGCAGCAGCCTCTATTTAAATACTATTTAACCCTGAACATTTCTTTCTGTATACAGAGTGAAGTTTGTGTTAAGCTGCGATGTTAAAACGTGTTTTTACTGAGTGCAGGAGTTATTTCGGTCTTCTGCAAGTGAGCTGAACAGGGTCCACTAATGTTAGCCTTTTTCATACATCAGCAAAGCTAAATATGTGTAGCTGTCACCAGCAAACCTTTTTAACATGCAAGGGAGAGTTTAGACTATACTGCATGCGGCTGTTTCCTTAAAGGGTTAAAACACACAGCGTCCTTCTTGTTTGACTCCTGAGAAGGCCTCATTGATCACACACCACCAGTCACAGAACAAGTCTAAACTCAATTCCACTTTCTTTCTTATGGCCTAAAAATAAACATTTTCCTTATGGGCCTGTTAAACACACTGGCTGAACCGTCAGTAAAAGTAGCTTCTCTTCTCAGAAGTTTCTATTCCTGTCAGGACCCTCTGAAAGTCCCGCAGTCTAAATGCGGTTCTGCAGAAGTTGAAAGAGACTCTGAGGTTTGACCCACTGCTCTCCTGCAAGCAGGAATCTGAGAATGTGCCTCTGCAGCTCAAAAACCAAACCAGTCAAAGACAGAAACAAATAGATAAAATAAAGGCGCAAAGGCTCGCTCCGCAACATTTGCATCCTCCTCCTCCGTGACACACCTGTAGGAGACTTGCAGAGAGCGAATGTGTTCGGAGGCTGTTAATCGACGCAAAGCAGAAACCTGATGGCAACCAGACTCATGTGTTAGAATGGCCCAGTCAAAGTCCACACCTAAATCCCACTGGGAATTAGTGGCCATACTTAAAAATGGTCGTTCACTAATCCGCTCCATAAGATCTATGGGCCCATTTGAAGCTTTGCTTCTGAAGCTGTATTTACTTCCAAATGGGCTGCATACAAGTTTTCATTTTAAGACAATGATTGCATTATATTTCTCCCAGTTTGGAGTTACAATGTTCACCACTCTTTGTTGCTTTTGTCACATAGGAACACAATAAAATACTTTGACATTTCTGATTGTAATTCGACAAAATATGGGGGAAATCCACGAGGTATGAATCTTTCTGCATTTCTAGTAAATTTTGAGCTGCTGTCCTGGGAGGGATACATGTTTCAGCCTGCAGAGACACAGCAGCATTCAGAGTGATCATTTTTAAACCTGCAGGCCTTTGGTTTTGGCAGACTATTTGGAGTTAGAAACACCCTGTCATCCATGTGATGTATGATGGTTCTCTTCAGTCGGAGCGCTTCTGTGTTCAAGTATACGTCGTTTTCATGCAAGCGTCTCCCACAGGGAAAATCTGCTGAAGCTCAGTTAAAGCTTCGTTCACACATCAGGTAAATACGACCCAAGTCTGCCTTTTTTGCCCAAAAGCGATCCATATTCAACTGTTTCACAGCAAGTGAATAGTTAAACATGCTGCTGTGTGACGGCGACATTCTTCCTCTGCGCATGCGGGTTGTTTTGGGGACGTAAACCTTTCACACGCCGTTTGATTGATTTTGCATTTAAATAGTAGTATGAATGACCGCGCAAAAGAACAAAAAAGTATTTCAGCTCAAAATCGGAATTGATCATCAAGACCTGCTGTGTGAACGTCGCCTAAAAGTTTCTCACCGTTTCATTGTGATCTGATGTGATTGAACCTCCTGAATGAGACGCTACGTCTCCTTTCCTCTGCCACTCCCTCCAGGAACATGCTTTCGAGAGCAGTCAGAAGTATAAAGAGGGCAAGTTCATCATCGAGTTGGCCCACATGATCAAGGACAACGGCTGGGACTGAGGGGCGAGCAGCTGAGTGACGACCGCGTTGGATGGGAGGGAGGCAGGGGGTTGTGGGGGTGACTGTGTGCGGTGGGTGAGTGTGTGACTTTGGTTTGGCTGATTTACCATTAACCTCTGTAACTTACTGCCCATCCACACACCTCTTGATGTACACACACACGTCACGTGCGGCAACACACACCGAGGTCCCAGACCTCCCCGTTTGACGGGAGGACAGACTAACAGGACTAGGTGACTGGCCAGCAATAGACAAGATGTTACGTTTTGGTTTTAGTTTTATAAAACACAAGCTCTGAAAAGCAGCTCCGCGAAACGTTCCCTCTGCTGTGTTCTACCTTGTCTAAACATAGCGACTGCCAGGCGTCCAGTGGGCTCAGTCCGGCAGCTTGCTTTGGTTCTGGTTGAAGAGCTGATCACTGGGTCCGCAACATGAATGAGACCTAAGATGATTATGGGAGACTCGACTGATTGGGGCTGTGCCATCTGGGCCTGATGAGGTCTGACCCCGAATGGGCCTGAACACACGGGCTTTTAAAGGGTTCTGTGTGCAGAGATTATTAACCACTTGGCTGTTCCTTCAAAAAAAAAAAAAAAAAAAACGGTGGAAAATCTAGATCCGGGTCTTGCTGCTTTCATGGCTTCTGACTGGGATCCCTTCAATGCCTCGCCACTGATGCAGCCCGGGGCGAAACAAGAAGGTAAACGAATGCAGACGGACCTGCTATGTGTCCTCGAAGCAGAAAAAGCTGCTCCTCTTGGTTTTGTTCTTGCTTCAAAACAAAACAAAAAAAACCCCTCAGTGGCGTAAAGAGATCTACTGATCCTTCCATGTTTGAGGTCTTGCATCTGCAGATGCAGCAATGCGTCCACTGTTGTCGTTGGGTCAGATAGAGTTACGTACCGGGACAGCAAATCCGTCTGGGAGTCCCAAAGGTTTGTGAACACTGTGAGCATCTCTCTACCATTGTAGGGCAAAGAGCAAAGGTGTTGCAGCTCTGCAGGGTTTGTAGTAATCTGTCATTGACATGCCCCCCTGCTGTCATGCAAACGATGAGTAAAGTCTCTAGTGCAGGACTAATGTAAAATGAAAAGTATTGACTTTTATTGCAATGGTACATGACCACAAAGGCATTCAGATCTCTGAGCAGAAACTACCGATGTTCGGTTTTCTTTCTGTCTGGGATCAGTGCTGTGAAACTGCTGTTACTCTGATCTGTTGTCCTTACAAAAACACGGGGCAACATAAATACGCAATGTACTTGACTCGCTCATACAGTGGCCCTCCAACGATCACACACTCCTCCTAAAATGTCAGGTTTTTGTGATGTAAAACAAATTGAAAAAATATCTAGAAACGCTTGCAGCTTTAATCTTAAACACACCCAGAACAATTCAACTGGAAAACAAGCAAATGGGTTAGGAAAAAATATTAAAAAATAATCCCACAGCTTTAGTTCTAGACTCAGACAAGCCATTCCGAAACGTTAACCTGAACCTGGTAGAAAATCAGCCCCAGGTCATGATGCTGCCACCACCATGTTTCACTGTTAGTGTGGTGTTGTTTTGGTGTTTTTGGAGTTTTGATCAACATTTAGGTTTTGATTTTATCTGACTGTAACACATAACAATGCGAGGTTTTAAAATGTGATCTCTTTGAAAACCTGCCTCTTAGCTGTATTTATCTGGGTTTCAGTGGGTTTTGGAGAAATATTCCACGACAAACATATTTAATAGTGTGGATTATTTTGCCCCCTTGTTCTGACCCTTTAAGATCCCATTGATGCTTTCAACATTTCTGCAGACATAACTTCAGAAATAGATGTTAGGAAAATGCAGCTTTGTTTTTCAGTTGAATTGAAGATGCTGCATGCTGAAATAAATGTGGAGCAAGTTTTATGATCATTTATTTTGATCAGATTTTTATTTTTTTTTCAATCCCAAATCCCCGGCAATTTGGTAGGAGTGTGTGCTGCTTCTGACATCCACTGTATTTCTTTTCTGCTATTCACATGTCTATTGATCGACTTTACTGGATTACATTTGAGCTCCCATCTCTTGGTACATCATTTCTAACTTTTCTTTGCTGAGGCCAGGATCCTACTCAATCTGCTGCGTACATACTGTTTTCGGATGGGAAAGGAGATTATTCATGACAGCCGGCTCCGTTCGATGCAAATGCAACGTCACCGCATGCATGATATAAAACTGACTAGTTTTGTGTCCTCGTCACATTTCTTGTGAAGAGAACATTGTGCGTTGCAGTGAAATCCTGCACTGCGATACAAAATCTGATCAGTTTCCTTTCGTCCGTTTGAGCCGTGAAATCGATTCGCAGCAGATAAGATCCGATCCCGGTTTGGAAACGTAAAGAGACGAGCCCCTCCGTCTGCCATGAACATGAGAGTCCTGTAGACATCGCTCCAGATGTCGCCCTTTAACTAGTGAGCGCGCTCTGGCTCCAGCTCAACCCAAACTGTTGACTCTGATCAGTGACTCGCAGCAGCTGGGGGTCAAGCTGGAGGCTGCGACTGTAAATCCAGCACAACCAAAGAACCCACCCATCAACAGTAAATTGACCAAACAAAAGATTTCATTTTGCTTGGACAACATGTTGCAAAACAGGAGGGTGTGTACTTAGTTGAAAGCCAAGTTTTGTGGACAGCCTTTCTCTGTTATATATGTACTGCATTTTGATTTTGTATAAAGATCTTAATATATGCACATATTCTATTTACTCTGTTCATCATGAAGATTTCCGTTTATGTCCACCTCTGTGTTACGGATTGTAAATAGTGTTAATGTATCGTGTTTTATCTATGATCCATAAGATGATGAATGAATATGATTTAGGTCACGTCACGCTTTCTCTCGACTGGTACCCCACATTGGCTGTATGATACTACTTTTTTACTGAAAACGTTTCGATTTTAATGTCTTTTGTAAAAGGAGGATGCTGATGTTGACTGTATCATTGGATCTTCATCTAATAAAAGGCACCTTAATATCTGTATGGGGTGTGGTGTTCATTTAGGTGTTTTGCTCCTTCATTGATGGGAGTTTCTTATCAACATTTCATTATGTTGGAGAACCAAAGCGCAGACAGGAGGCTGGCAGGCCGTAAAACAAGGAAAGTATTAAAAGATCAATTCTAAAACCGTCCATCGAAACATCCATTCATCCATCTCACCACGAAGAAGACATGTCTTGTTTTTCCAGGAAAATGTCGCCCTGCACAATCCCACTCCCTCCACTAAAACCCGTAGGGCTGTTTGGCACTGCACACAAATATGTGATATAAAACGATTTAAAATAAACAGGCTTTCCAAAACACAGCGTTAAATAATCAACTAAACAGTCATTTTTTTTCTTGACTAATTTTATATTTCTGTTTCCACAATCTGTTACTATATTCGGACTGGAGCGCAGCAGTGTTTTTATCCTCCACGCTGTTTGTCTTTAGCGCCAAAAGCCATCAGGGGAACGAGGCGTGTGACGTTTCCTCCAGCATACGTGTGTGTGTGTGTGTGTGTGTGTGTGTGTGTGGGGGTGTGTGTGTATGTGTGTGTTTGCGGAGGAGGCTCCATCATGTGCGTCAAGAGTCACACCTGTTAGTCATGAACTAATCGAGACCCCCGCTGCGCTTACTTCATTCCCCTGCCTCCACGTCTCGTCCCCCTCCTCTGTCACGCCTTTTCTTCTTCCCGTCTTTCATCATCAGCTGTTTTCCATCCTCTCCTTTCTCTCAGTAGGTTTTCAGTGATTTCATTTCCCCGTCCCCTCTCTCCGTCCGTCCAACCCGTTACAAAATCTCACTGCAGCAGCAGATGGTGGTGCCGTGTTTGGACTGAGCCATGTCTCTTAGCAACACCGTCTCCCTTTATTTCTCTTTCCCCAAACCCAGAGCAGCGGAGGAGCCAGTGTTATGATGCTCTGTCTGGGTCTTTCTCTGTGACTGACCCGACCGCCTCACAGCGCCGATGTCTATTTTAATGTCTTTGATGCCAAAAGTAGGGCAGCGGCTGGCCGCCTGGATTACTGAACATGTGTAATGATTACATCTGATGCAGGGCAGCAGGGAATAGGACCACCTCTGTCCCATGGGCAAAATAATGTAATTTCTAACCTAGATTGAACAGATGTTTACACATGTTGTGATGGCAGCAAAAAGTTTAAAAAAAACAACAAGCCGAATCACATTTGGGTCATGGTACGTTAAGCATTTCTTTATCATCCCATGACCTAATTCTCAGGATTGTTAAAACTAAAACAATTTTGAGGTTTTTTCCACTTTTGAGACAGACGAGTCCTTCAAAAATAAAAACAAGGACACGCATCATCCAGTATACTCTGCTCCCCGCCCCGCTCTGTTTGCTGCAGCGCGGCGTACTTGAAGGCCGGCATGCTAATTAGTTTTAGCATGTTAGCTTTTGTAGCTGTGAAGTAAAAATTGTGTTATTATTTCTTTTAAATTTTATTGGAATTCTTCAGTCATTTAACATTAGTATTGTTCATGTTGGTCAAGGAGTTTCTGAAGAATCAGTGGTTTCCTTTTGACCTCTCTTTGGAAAAAGTTCCAGTAGGCTGTCGGTGACTAAAATAAGGTGCCCGTGTTTGTTAACAGATAACAGAAAGTTTAGGTAAATACAGTAAGATGGAAGAAGCCCTAAGGTCTAAATTTCTCCGCTGAATGTTAGAAGCTCAGAGTACGTTCAAGGTCTTACAATGTTTTTGATACGGACAATTGTTCCATTAGCATCCTCATTTTTGGAAACTCCCATATTTTGAACAAGAAGATGTTTGTCAACTAAATAATGAACTGACCTTTCAGTAAGGAGAGATGCATCCTGTCCACCCTGTGGCTGCTGACTGTGCATCAAACCTGTTCAACTGGCTCTGGGCCAGGAAGTGACCACATTGATCTGTTACTACAGATTAGATTTTTTATTTTTTTTTCCACATAGCCACAGATCAGAATGAAACCTGGCTCCTCTCACAGCTAGATTTTCACCTGTAGCTATAACCTTTAAATTGTGGCCACTGGCAAAGCAAGGCGGCGAGGAACTGTTCGTAAAGCTGTCGACGCTCCGACGCAACTGTTGCCTTGTTGCCGTTATTTCGTTCGTTGCTGTGATGTTTTGGTGTCCTTAAATGCAATTGATTGCCAGCAGAACACCACAGAAACCCCAAAAGACTCTTAATAACTTACAGAGTGATCATCCATTATGGAAGCCTAAAACCGCAGACTGACACTTCAGGGTGCTGCAGAGGGAAAACACACAATGCAACAATACCAGCTACTAGCCCTGTTATGATGCCTCTGCCCCTGATTAATTGCTTTCATTAACTTTTCCAGATGCATTGTGCAAACAGCCTAATTATTTTCCGTGGGGTCTGTTTACAGCTCACAAGAACACGAACATCCTCTCAGCTTTTCAGCAGGGGGCAACTTCTGTTTAAAATAACCGAAAAACTACAAAATAGATACGTGGGCTGCGGTAAGTATTGGAAATCAACGAGGAGTCTTTTCCTTTTGAGCGGGGACACCTGCTGTTTTTGTTTACTTGGGCAGAAGTGCCCACAGGCCTCAGTGGAGAGAGAAGGTTGCTTTCTTTTCCTCCTCATGCTGTGACCTCATATCTGTGTCAGCCATTCAATCCGAGGCCGGAGTACAATGAGCCGGCCGGCACAAAAACGTTGTTCAAAGAGCTGCAGTGAGGCCGTCCTGAGTGATGACACTCGCTGTTCAAAGGGCCGGCTGTCTGGTTAGGGTAAATAAAACCCCACCAAACTGCGAGAGCGATCAGACACTTACATCCTGTATCCATACAGCCAGTTCACAGTCACACTGGAAAGATGACACTTGGGCTCTTTGGAGATTTTTTTTTCTCTGCTTTCTTGAGAATCGGATCATGCAGCGAAAGACATATCAGGACTCTGGGTCCCCTGCTTGCGCTCTGCAGTGACAATTTGTTTGTTAGTTCTCATGCAAATCCCTCCTCGACCCTCTTGTGACTCAGCTGTTTTTCTGCTGTTTGAATACCTCACAGCTTATAATCGGCTGCGAGACGCAGAGGTAAAAAGTCCTGCGAGTTTCGGCTCAACGGACAGCGAACCGAAGCAAATCTGCATACATTCAAAGCATCCTCCGACCTTTCATCCATAACTCCCACTAAGAAATCAAAGGAAATATTAAATCTGATACAAATTAAATTAAAATTTGCTGTCTTATTTGCTTCTGTAGAAGAGATATGTCACATAGCAACATATTCCAACGTGAGCACACACCAGAGTGTCATCCGCATAGCGCTGATGCACAGCGTTTCCAAAACATGGTCAAAATGTGCCAAAGTGGAAGCAGATGCAATGGAAAAACTTAAGACTCTAAAACAGAACCTTGTAGCACAACGTGCTCAAAACAAGTAGAAGAAACTCCACTTAGATGGACAAAAACAAAACAAAGCAGAAGAGTAAAATCAGTCTGAAGCAGAACCGGGTCCGTCCACCCACTATTCTATCAAGAGTAACAACAGTGGGCCAGAAGAGTCGCTTTCTCGTCAAACGTTTCCTGGATCTCAAAAACAGCTGCAGGAAGAATTTTATGTCAGCTGGAAGGTAAAGCATCTATTTTTAGAAAGCAGCACTTAAGCCCACCCTGGTGCTGCGGTACGTGACCATGAGGCGGGCACTCTGTTGTGACAAGCCTCTGGAGGTCACCGGGACGCTTTGGCACAAAGGAAACTGGCAGGTGGGTTTTGTCCCAGAAACCTCCTCAATGCACTTCCGCTAATTAGAGGAATAAAATGTTTTGTGGTTTCCTTTTGCTGCACAGGCTGCACAGTGAAAAAGGTTCACTGACCTCCTTTGTTTCACAGTAAAAACACAACTCTAATCTACAGTGAGGGATAAAAATAGATTTTGTTCGCATTTTCTTCCAAAAAGTCAGATTTACTCATAAGCCCGACTATAGATCGAGTTTGATTTAAAAGATGGCATATAAAGAATAATAATCCTCGCTGCTTTGGAGCAGAAAATGCACCATTTAGGTCTGGATCAAAACTTAAACCGGGATAACTCAACGCTTTGGCAGTAATGAGTCAGATTATGCTCCTGTGTTTGTGTGATAGTTTCTCTGTTGCAACTGAAGTAGAGTATTCCAACAGCATGATGCTGCCACCACCATGTTTTAACCACACAGGATTTTGCATGTAGGCCAAAATGTAACATTTTGGTTCCACTTTATTGCTCAGGTTTGCTGTGTCCCACTCCCTATGGCTCATGGAAAACTGCAAACAGGAACTCTTTTGGCTTTTTTTTTTTTACCTCCCCCCAACAATGAATTATTTTTTGCCACCTGCAGCTCCACAAGAGTAACCATGGGACCCGTTGGCTGCTTCACTGATAATTAATCCCGATGTCCGGCCTGTCAGTTTAGATGGATGACCGTGATTTAGCAGCTTTGCAGTCGGATCACACTATTTATAGAACGATGAACTAAACTGTGCTCTTTAAGAGTTTCCATGAACTTCTTCAGAACCTCCTCTCTGACCCGTTTCTTGGGCTTTATGATGCTGTTTGTTACTTTGTGAGCCCCTGAAAAAAAGGTGGGTCACACTGCAACATTTAATAACCCGGTGAGTTGCGGAGGCAGTAACCTGGAGTAGATTGAGGATATACGCAACATTTTAGAAAACTTTGTGTAGGTCTGCCAAATAAAATCTTAGCTAAAAATCAAACAAAGTGCACTGAAGAGGTTCAAGGAATCTGAACACTTCCTTTTTCAGCGTTCTTCATCGAATCTGCTGCCAGGAGACCTGCTGTAAGGACGGCGAGCTCCGGACTGCAGAGGCTATAAATAGTTGAGGCTCTGCCTTCCTTACAGGCAACACCCAGCACTTTCTGCCTGCGACAGGACAGCAGCACAGAGGGAAACGTCACTGCTCCACTCTGCACACACGGCCTCCTCTCAGCAGAGATATCAAGGAAAACAAACAAACAAAAAGAAAACACGTTTGAAGAACAGGTCCTTATATTTGGAATGATGTCGACCAACCGTTAATTGGTGAGAGGATTATTAAAACTCGCTGGCTCACTCAAAGCTGAACCACATTTTCCAAGTTTCACTCACCAACGCCACCAACTCCTCCTGCTTCACACAAGCAGTCGTTGCTCTCACTTAATGTTTTGTTCACTAAAGTTATAAGTTAAACAGTTGTCAGTTTACTGACTTCATTTCTTGTTTCTTCAGTGAAACATTTGGAAAAAAAAAAAACCCAAAACAAAAACACTAGAATTTCCTCTTTTCTTCACGTTCACAGTTCATCTGCAAAGTACGGCAGTCACAGGGTTTCGTTTTACAGCCTTATCCTAAATTGTATGAAGTTACTCTCTTTCCTCAAAATGCTACAAACAAACACACCATTGTGGTTTTTCCTTTGGAGATGTATTAAAAATAGAAAAGCCTTTACGTAAATATTCAAGCCGTTGCCATGAAGCTCCAACTATTTCTGCTGCTCTGAGTGTCCAAATGAGCAAAGTCAGCAGTCTTCCTAACAACAGCGTAGATCAGGCCTGTCCAACTCATTTTGGTAAATATAAAACACCTGAGTGTTCCTAAAGGGCCACAATGTTTTGATAAAACCCATTAAATTACTAAAAAAAAATAAAAATTAAATAGCAGTTTCACTATTCAATAAGTGTTTCTTAAAATAAAATTGGAACATTTTTCCCACTGATCAGCTCAGCTGGGATTTTGCGATTTTTTAAAATTTTTATTTGGATTCAAAAATCACAAATTGTAAGGACTTTCTACCATATTAGCGCTGATGTGCGATGTTAAGTGTGACTTTATTAATCGTATCAAGGCTGAAGAGGGAGTCACTCAAACACAAAAGGAAAAAATGTCAGTAAAATCTGAAAGAATTTGGGAATCTGTTGATTTTGTGGATTTGGGAAAACCTGGAGGGTCTTATTGATGCAATTTGGAGTCTAAAAAGCCACATAAAAAGCTACGGCGGGTCAGAGTTGGTGACACAGGAGGTGCAGGCAACTAGATCACATTTCTGTCTTAAGAATCCGTTTCCTTTTCTCTTCTGAAAAGCAGAATTTCTGAATTCAATTAAATTTTCAGTCTGGTGGCAGCTAAAGCTAAGAGGTTTAATGGTGGATGTCAGACACAATAAATAAAACACTGGCTCACTTCAAAACAATTGTTTGAGCGGGAGGTAAAAACAGACACTACATCCAGTCGTCAGTCTGTATTAATGAATCAAAGCATTTATTTCAAAAACTGGAAAAATAAAAACACACCCACCAACATTGGTTTAGTATAATATCATACAAAGACATATTTCAATGTTGCTATGTGAGTATCTGTCTCTGACTACAGTATGAGGCAGTTTGAAAAGGCTGGCTGAGCTGGTGGATCTACAAACACAAACCCAAAAACAATAAAGGGACCAAAGGAATAAATTGTTGTTTTATTTTTTTAAAAAAAGGTTAATCAATAAAAAGCATCTGAGCAAAGAATAAAGAGTGAAAACCAAAACATCTCTCAAGTTGTGTGCACTTTACCTTTCAAGACACTTGAGATACCACTGTGAGGAGATTTCTGTCCATTCTTTCTGGACTATATATTATTCTCCAGGTGAATCAGCTAAAACTGTGATTAAATACAACAACCTGGAAGTCTCACTACAGTAAATGATGTTTGCTTTAACCTGGTTGGAGCAGCAGATGGCAATAGAAACGTTTCTATTTTTCTTCCGACTACCTCGCCGTTTTCTCTTTACGTGGAAGAAAAACGACCTAATTCAAACCAAGCAGCGCCTGTTAAAAAGAAAACAAAAAATAAAATAAACTAATCAACAACAGCATCAAGTGAGGCTGAGCGTTAAGACACAGAATCGTCATCGGCGTGAACACACAGGAGGAAGGTAAAAAGGTGTTGGCTAGAATCGAGAAAGAAAAACAAAAACAAATAAAAAAAAAAAAAAGCGCCTGCTCTTCTTGGAGAGTCCAACTTTAAAGAGTCGCTTTGTTAGTCCGAGCAGAGAGACGCATGGGAATAAAAGCCGCGTGGCGTTCAGGTGCACCGGATCGCCATGTGGAAAGAAAAGCAAACAGTTCTTTGCAACAACAAATGGCTTATAGTCTATGCCCACAGCTGCGCGGTCTTAAGGGATCCGTTAATGCACCAACGTTTTGCACTGTGGAGGTGATCAGTGATAAAAATGTTTAAAAACAAAAGCTTCTTATGCAGATTCCTCTAAATGATCAGAAAGTTCATTGAGACACGCTTCATCTCTGCACGTGATTGGATCCCAGGTCTGAACCGACGCATTAAATGTCAATGAAATATCAAACTTCGTATCATTCCGATTTATAAATACGTTGCAAAGAAGAAGAAGAAGAAAAAAAAAAAAGAATGTCTTGTTAGTGTTTTGTGCGGCAACCTCTACCTCCGACGACGGGTCAATCCCCACCCTCGCAATGCTGACCATTTTTATCCGGTACAGTAAAAAAAGGGACGAGGGTCGATTAGCTTAACAGTCCCGGTCGTTACAATGGTGAGGACGTGGGAGGCAGAAAGCCAGGAAGCCGTTCGGCCTTTAAAAAAGTCACAGTGAGAACAGAAGAGGAAGAAACTGGAGAGCAACTGCGTGGAGGAAGCTCCTTCAGCTGATTCAGCTCGTGACGTAGCTCGTGACGTAGCTCGTGACGTAGCTCGTGACGTAGCGCGCATCAGACGGCGGCGGACAGAAGCGCAGCAGCCGAGCTACATGGAGACGCCGTGGTCCACCCCCACTCTCTGAGAGTTTGGGCCCCTTGTGCTCGTGTTGTATCCTGCGCGACTCCTCGACGCCGCGCAGTCATGAAAACGGGGGGACTGGAGACAAACGCGGCGTTGCAGCGGAGAAGTGAGGCGGCGCTCCTCCATCCTGACCCCCACCTGCTGCCGCAGCACCTCTGTGAGACTCTGGCTGGCGTGTATGAAGAAGCGAGAGGGATTGGAAAAAAGAAGAAGCACCTTTTCATTTGGCTTAGATAAATGTGAGGGAAGGCGGAAAATAAAACAGAGAAGCGTGTCTATAAATAAAAGGAGGTGGAGAGGAGAAGCTCTTCGGGTGGAGGAGGAGGAGGAGGAGGAAGAGGAGGGGGGTTTCATCCCGTGCCTGCAGAAGAAGAAGAGGAAGAAATTCCAAACATTTGAGCCACATTACTTCCAGGAATCTTCCCAGGAATGTGGTTCCCCCCCTTGTGTGTGTTTTTTTTTAAATCATCACCTTCCTCTTCTTCGCCCCAGCCCTCTGCTACACCGGCCAGCTCGTAATGCTTCTTCCTCAGCTCGCCCAGACGCTCCCGTTCCTTCTGCAGGCGGGTCTCCAGCTCCAGAACCAGAACCTGAAGACAAACAGGATTTCATTAGCAATTCAGTTCTGGGTTTTCAGCAGTTAGAACAAACAAAGTGTTGGGACCCTTACAGATTTCTTTCTTATTGCAAGTGGAAACGACAAGAACGTCAAAAGGGAAGCTGTTTTTATTTCAGCCACATTGAAGGTTGAAATTCATGGCGCAAGATCTCAAGTCGAGACTTTGTCTAGGCCGCTCTAAAACTTTCATTCTGTTAGTTTCTTGGGTTTTTTTGAGCCATTCTAGGGTGAATCTCCTCATCAATTTTCCGCGACTTGAAAATTTCTACGGAAGATTTTTGTTGTTTGATAAAAGAAATCAGAATTTGAAAACTGCCTCTTGCATTTAGTCTGGTTACTTTTGGATTATATTAACATTTGTTTGATCTAAAACATTTAAGTATGAAAAAAATAAACAAAAGAAATCTGTTAGGGGAGTTAAGAATAATGTATGATTATTTTTGTACGATTCTATTGAATTAATGTATTGAATTATTCAGCTCAATAAGCAAGTTTATATAAAATTACCTCTACATTCTACATTTTTGCTCAGAACTCTATATAAACACCAGAAATTCTTACTTTTCTGTTCAATAAAAGCAATCAGATCATGTTCTGATTTTTCAGAGTGTGTCATATTTATTCAAGGTTACCTGTGCGTCCATCTCTTGTCTCTTGATCTGGGTCAGAGTCATGCTGGAGAAGTCCATCGTTTCTAGACGCACATTGAGACAAATGAAACTGAACATTTCCTCCACTTTGCGACGTTTATTTAGATAGATAAAAGAATAGGTTCATAAAAAGCGAGTCGGTGAGAAACGGCGTCATTAGCCTTTGCCTCTCACCTGTATCTTCAATCTGGGATTTCCCAGACTTGGTGGAGGCCACAACAGCGGCGGTTGCCTGGGTGACGCCGCGGGACGCCTGCTGCAGCCGGTGCAGGTTCGCGCTGTCTTTATCTGCCTTCACCTGCAGGAAAGGAGAGGCAATATTGACAACAACCAACAAGAATCCAAATGTGAAAAGCAAAAAAAAAACAAAACAAAACCAACCAGAAATAAATGAGCAGAAAACAGGAAGAAAAGGAAAATAAAGAGTTTTGATTGTTTACCTTTGAAGCAGCCACCAGCTGTGCTGTGCTGGCAGCGATTTCATGGGAGCACACCATCAGCTCCTCAAACTTCCCTTTGCCCTGCACCACCATGTCGGCGGCGTCTCTGGGAACCAAATGAACGAGAGGACGCTTTCAGAGCACTTTGGTGACACCAGAGGTAAATAATTAAACATCCTCGTAACATGATTTAAATGCGTTCGTCTCATTATGCGCTGAATGAGCTTCTGCATATTTAGGAGTCTCAGAACGAGGCCGGCGGCCCACGCTGCCGGCCGAGCAGACAGAAGTCTTTTCATACTTACACCATGACCGTGGCGCCCCATCCGACAGCTTTGGAGGCAGAGATCAGGCCCTCCGTCCAGCGGGAGTTCTTCGCATAAAATTCCTTCATGGAGGCTGCCCCCTGGTGGACAGAAAAGCAAAAGCAGCTACACGGTGAAACGCGCATCACTTCATTTCCTCTCAGGCAAAGGAACAGACTGAAATTAAATGTCGTTAAATCAACTTTAATATAATTCAGTTCAATCAAATTGTATTCAATTAAATTCAAAATAATTAACTTATGGTGCAGTAACTGCATAAAATAAGATTAAGAGTCTATTCAAATTAGTTGCTGCCATCTGGTCTTATTTTAAACATAATTTAACATCCTGATCGTTATTTAAACCAGGGTTCCTTTAAAATTGCAAATTCAGAACTTATAGTTTCTGTTCTGATTCCCAGATTTAAAACGGTTCGACATAATTCAGCAAAAAGCATTTCCAAACCTTTACACTGCAATCTGTGATCAGCTATATTTAATGATATGAAATTATGTGTGGAAATTTCTCTTAATCGCACAAATACTTGGAAAAGAATAAAACTAGATTCCATACAACTGAGCCTTGGGTAAAAGGCTAAAACTCACCCGTCCACTCTCCACAATGTCCCTTTGCAGATCTTTCGAAGATAAAATGAGCTCCTTGATCGCCTGCATCAGCTCTGTGCAGGAAGCCAAGATCCTGCAGGGGGCGACAGAGCACAGAATATGAACGGTGACCTGCTGCAGGAGTTGGAGAAACACTCCAGGTTAAACGCCAGTGAGGGATGCAGCAGAAAAACTTGATTTGAAGAAGGAAGAATAAAAAAATATGTCAGTGTTGCTAGATGTATAGCTGTAGTTGCATCTCTTATTATCCCTTTAATACTGACGACACTTTTAGTTCACAAAAAAATGCTTTAGGTAGTTTTAGCTGTTTTGATACAATGTTCTATTCTGAGCAATAATTTGGGTGCTGAAGCCGTTCACTCAGCAGTAAAATGTGATTAAAATGTTTCAAATTAGAGGCTTTAATGACTAACTTTCTCTCGCAGCTCATGATGAGCTCTGCATGAATCCAGTTATGTCTCAGAGCTCACAGTTTAATGAAAGAGAAATTAACTCCCTGCAGGCTCGACGTTCTTCCTCTGATCTGAGATTTACCTCTCGTTGACCTCCATCTTGATTCCTGTATCGACTGCTCGGGACTTGTTCAGCATTTCCTGTCGGGACACAGAGGCACAGGGGAGGGAAAAAACAAAGACATTTTCCAGTCAGTACCGTTCTGAAGTGAATCGGGGGCGGCTGGAGAGGCGGAGTCGTTCACCTCTATCCTGGCGGCCGCGGACTCCACGGCGGCCGAAGTGGCAGCCATTTCCTGCTCCACCAGGTCTCCCAGCTCCCCCTGCTGCAGCTCCAGACCCCGCGGGCGCAGCTTCTGGAACGAGAACGAGACGCGTATAGCAACGCACGCTGATCAGATCAAACGCTCGCGAGTTGGAGTGACTCTGACCTCTGCCGTGACCAGGATGGCCTCCAGAGCTGCCCTCAGCTTGCTGCTGTCGGCTGCTGCCAGGCCGTCCTGCTGCTTCATCTGGCCCAGCAGAGACAGAGCTTCTGAGCCGCACGTCTTCACGCTCTCCGACAGCGCTGCAGCGAAAAGCAGAACACGCAGGACGGACGGGTTAACGTTTCGGACTCAGAGACACAGGAACGAGAACAAGCAGCAGAAATCCTGACATGATAAATGCAGAGTGGAGGACAGCAGCATGCTGGTTTCATTCAGTTTTTATCCGCTGTTCACTTCATTGTGTCACAGTTAATGACGAGCTGATCAGTCGGCCAGACTCTGCCTGCACATTTATTTTAGTGGGGGGGTTGTTCAATTAATTTTGATCATATAATAGTAATAACTGATCATACTGATGTGGAGAAAGTGTTTGAAATAAAGTTTATGAACCAAACTAATCTGCTGCTAATCCAAAACGAATGAAGTTCATCAAAATCTCTGGCATCGCCTTATTAAAGTTATGGTGTTTAGTTAGAATAACACTTACAACCATTTCATATATTTCAAAGGAGAGCAATCAGAATACTGCATTATACAGATTTCAGGGAACACACAAACTCACCATTTTTGAAACAAAAGCACTAAAATGATGGAATCGGGTTAAATATAAACCGGCTCTTATGTTTCAAATGTTTGACTAATATTTAGCAGCTGAGGGAGAGATGCTGTTTAACAGTTTGCACAATATGGAGGAGGGTGTGGACTAGATTTATGGAACGGGATGAGTAAAGAGTTAACTTTTTCATTTGTGGTCAAAATAATAATAATAAAAATAAAAACAATCAATCATTAAAGTTAATGAAAACTCCACATTGAGTTTCTCAGAAGATTCGGACATCAGTCCGGTTCCAGTTCTGCGTTAGAAGCGGTGAGGACTCATGGCTGCCAGCCACAGATCTGTTATGCTCAGGCATGTTTAGACTTGCCGTCTGAAGAGAGGGGAAAAACAACATTACTCGGCCACAAGGTTAGGAGCTTCTTGCCTGAAACGCGTCCAAAAGCTATTTCTGACTGCAATGTGAGCATTGTAGAAATGCCTTTGATGAACAGATTAAGAAGCAATAACAAGATGAGGATCTGCGCTTTGATGCAGCACAGGGGAGACCCGCAAATTAGCTACTTTTGTATTTCTGAGCACTTTTCTATTGAGTTCTTTTTATTTAAAAATGTTGCTACTATGATTAAACATAATGATTTTTCACAGGCCAGATTTAATGGCGCCCCCCGGGGCCACCTGATGCCCTACGTGCGTTGTGTTACGTGTGTGGGCGTCGCGATGCTGCTGCCTATTACATTACATTACATAAACACAACTGCTTTTCAACTCAGCCTTAATGAACCCATGTGAAGAAAGAACCTCAGAGACCCATCAGGGCATGTAAACATCTGCCTCACCCACAGATTCACATCAGGAGACGCCATCCATGTCTCACAACTGCAACACACACACACATTCCCACACACCTACCGTCTGCTTGCTCCACAGGAACCATGTGGGAGGTGGCGCTGCCCTGAACGATGGTGTCGCCCACCAGGTGGCCACACTGGGTCACGACTCGCACCAGCTCCAACACGGCTGCACCAAGCACCATGCAGGCAGAGGGACAAAATATAATGATCAATGTTTATTTCCAAATTCCATATTTGTGCAGCATTAGGACCGCTAAATGTCAGAAAAGGATGTAATTCTAATACTATTGCTACTATTGCTTAAAATTACAATGAAATACGACTATCGTACATTTTCGTTCTTTTACTCTTGAACATTTTGGATGAAATTTGGCGTTTCCAGAAAATTGTTTGTACTTCTACAGTCGTTCTCTGAAGTTTACCGAGTTTGCGGACGATGCTTGGTTGGCTAACATGAGCCAACTTTGAGAAATCAAAAAATGTTGTAACTCACGCCCCCTTAAACTCACAGCATGTCACTTCTGTAAGAAGTTTTTTCCATATTTGTTAAAACTGTCACAATGTCCTGACATCCTAAGATGAGACAAATAATCTGCGTAAAGATTGAGCTCCTCTGCCTTCAGAAACAGACAAACACACAAATCTGTCAGACAACCAATCAGAGTCAGGAGGAGGGACTTAGCGCCGTCAATAAGTAGCAATTTCAGCTTCTCACCTGTGTTGTCGGCCAAGAAGGCCTCTCTGGCGCTCTGTAGCCGCTCCATGGAGTCTAAAGAGGCTTGGCATCTAGATGCAAGATAGTCTGTAGAGATGGACGGACATAATGAGAGGCTGTCCACAGTGAGTGACTGAGGCGGCTGCTGAGCTCTGCGTGAACCTGACCTGCAGAGCTGGTGCAGCTGATGTGTGCCGGATCGTCTATCTGAGCTAAAGAGTCCTGGATGATCCGCTCTGCCTCCTCCACGGCTCCCTGCAGGCTGGACCAGCGAGCCGCCACCAGCTGACTCTCCAGCTCCTGCTCCCTGCTCTCCTGTGGTCAGAGGTAAATATTTGACTGGGACCATTAGCGACGTGACGCTTCCACTTCCCCAGAGCAACTCCTGACCTTCTCATTGAGCTGATTCTGCAGGGCCTCCGCCGTCTTCACTCCGCTTTCCCGCTCAGTCGCCAGAGAGCTCTGAACTCGCTGGAGCTCCTCCCCCTGGACCACGAGCTCCGCCTCCACCTTTGACAAAGTCTGGACCAGCTCTGCTTTCTCAGACTCCAGGGCGACCAGCTGTGTGCCGAGCACTTCGCTCGACTGCGTCCAGGAACGCGCCATCATGGAGGGAAAGAAGGCAACAGATTGGTGATTTTCATGCAGGAGGACGGATGATATGCAGCTGACGGAGAACACCAGGATGTGGTCCGACCTCACTGTGATAACACACTTCATCCAGCCGATCTCACAAACTCAAATTGAAGACCTTTTTAGGGCCATTATGAATGGAATGTAAGTCTTATATCTCCATGAAAATATACAAAATTCAGCCAGACAGCTGGTGATATGATATGACTCAACAACAAAAAAAAACTAGCTAGCAAAAATATGTTAGTAGTGAATAGCGAGTCACAGAAATCAATGAAGATTTATCCACACGGCTCAAACTTATGTGACTGAAAAGTCCCAGGGGAAAAAAAATATGAGGTTAAACAGAGCAGCCACAACGAGATTTAAGATCTGTGATTAACATGTTTGAGGCCATCTTGCCTCTTTTTTAATGAATTTGAGACATTTTAAAACTCCTTAAGGATGCACTGACAGCCTGTTATCTTTAGCCACTAGTTTGAGTGATGCTGCCTTGATTTGAGGTTGTGGAGAGCCAAGGAAACTCCAAGGAGGTTTGGGTTGAGGTCAAAGACAAAGTGGGAAGCTGAGGTTGTGAAACCAGTGATGACAGCGTAGCTGATCTTTTGAAACCAGAGCTTTAGACTTTAAAATAAACGTAAATGAAATGCAAGGAAAGGAAAAAGAAAAGAACAGAAAACTTACGCTCTGAGTTGTCAGTGGGTCCGGTAGAAAAAGAGAGGAAGGAACAAGAAACAGCAAAGTTTAAGAAGAGCGCCTTTACAACAAGAGAAACAAGAAAAGGAGCTGGAGATGTCAGCTGTGTTAAAAACAGACTACAGGGATTAGATGGAGACAGGAAGAGTGGCAGCGCTGATAAGACCAGAATACAAAACGACGACGTCACGAATGGAAGGCTGGGGAAAAAAAATAATAAATCAGGTGAATATTTGAGAAACTACTTGGAAAGAACTGGGAGGACAAACCAGTAAACAGTTCATTTGATACACTAATTCATTCAGTCACACACACACACACACACACCCACACACACACACACACACACACACACACACACACACACACACACTCTAAATCTTTATATTTAGCTACATGTCAGCTCTGGAAACCAAATGTCTCATTCTAGTAAATAAGTGGCCAAATGTCAGCAACAGTTTGAACATTTTACCGTTTCTTTTTTACTGCCATGCTGCTACAAACATTCACTTCCTTTAAGAGCTGCAACACAAACATTCACAAATCTCAAAAATAAAGGTTGATTCTTTGAAAGAGTCACAAAGTTGCTAAGGCTGAATTTAAACCTGTGAAATGAAAGAGGCATCAATTGCAGTCAAGGTTAATGATGTCTTTCCTTCAAACAAAAGCTAAAAAAAAGTCCATTCTCCCATTTATAGTCATTGTTATCACCATTAGTCAGGATTTAGTCATCCTGCCTGTCCTTATTAGGAATGGACTTGTTACTGGCATCAAGGAATGCCTACGGTTTTAAAAATAGCAGCTTCAATACAAGTTTTTTTTCCCCATGAGATCCCAGAGAAAGTGGCAGAACAACTGGAGTTTTCTCCAGACGGATGGTGGAGAATTGAGACCGGTCAGCTGGCTGAAAAAACAACAACAACAACAAAAAAGGCTACAGCACTTTACAAACTACCTAAATTCTGTTTGTTTAGAAATATTTCGAGCCACATGGACAGGAATGATGTTGAAGCTAAAAAAGGTCCACCTGTCACTCTCGTTAAGGTAAACATACAGTCGGTGAAGCGTGAGAGGTGTGAGTCAGCGAAACATCCTGAATAATTAACCAGCTACTCTGATGCCTCACTGCTCCAACACACCTCACCGCCTGGATGAAACTGAGTTCTGCATAACCCTGTAACCCATAAACCTGTAAGACATCCGGTACAGAGGCCCGGCTGCCAAACATTTCCAGGTCTAATTTCAGCAATTTCAACTTTAGTTTAATTTTCAGTATGTTCAATACTTGAAGCGCAACGTTCAACGTATCTGAAAATGGGCTGTGTAATTCTTTTTGTTTGGTTTATTCTGATCAGCTCGGTTTCAGAATATTTCATCCTTGACTGGATTATTTGAAACTAAATGTAAATGTTCAAACAGATTATACATTGGGTACTTTTATTCTGCTTGTAAAAACTATTTTTTTTTTAAATAAAAATTCTCTTTTTAACCATTTTTTCCTTTCTTATGTTTTGTTTTTATAGATGTTTAAGCCTTGGCCATCTTTTTCTAGATCTCATCTGGGCCTGAAAATGATTAAAGATTCCTTCATTAACACAAACTATTACTTGAAAAACATGGGCCAACTATATGTAGGAGCAATTAGACGGCACCATCCAGTTTAACTATAATAATGTGAAACTGTTTTGTTTTTACTTGAGGTGATCAAATGTTTGCGTCATACATCAGCTCCATACACAAGATAAAAAAATGCATAAAATCAGTCTAAAGCAGGACATGTTTGTGGAAGAAATGCCAAACTCTGATGGTGAAAATGTTGCTGCAAATTAGATTATCAAAGGTTTAGATTAATTACAGATCGATCAGGATCATTAGAAAATCATCAAGATGTCCCATCTTTGTTCCTGGCAGCTGCTGAGACTGACCTGCTGGGACGAGGCCATGGTGGTCTTCAGGGAGTCCAGTTCTGTCTGGGTGGAAACCAGCTCTCTCTGCAGCTCCTGAAGTTGCTTCACCTGTTCCCTCTCCTGAACGACAAAAGGCGTTTGTCACTCGGGTCACTTTGTAGCCGGATGACTTTTAAAAAAAAAACAAAACAAAGAGGGGGTGGGGAGGCACAAAAACATTTTCTGTGGCCCTCACCTGTCTGTCCGCAGCCTCCTGCGCGCTCTTCACCTTCTCCTGCATCTCCCTCCGGACCGCCTCCACCTCATCCTGAGCCGCCCGGGCCACCGTCATCTGCCGGGTGACCTCTGCGTTCTGCACAAAACGGCACGGGACCGGACTCTGAAGCATTGTGTGCTGCAACGAGGACATGGAGGGATCTGGAAACGGCGTCCTCCTCACCTTCCTCAGCAGGTCTGCGTGACTCTGAACCAGTTCTGTGTATTTCTCCTTCAGCTTGGTGTAGCGCTGCTCGTTGGCCTGAGCTTTTCCTGGGAGAGACAGAAATGGACACAGAAAGCTTACAAAAACATTAGGAGGCGTAACATTTACTTCCTTACTGTACATAAAATAAGATATCATATCATTGTTTTAGCTCATTTTATTTATGTTCCTATATATTAAATTCTGACAAAAGTGACCTAAAGTATTATTACCTCTCTGCAAGACATCATAGCATAGCAAGGCATTTTTGTCTATTTTTCTTTGCAATGTAGTTCAAGATCAGTCAGATTACAAGAAAGTCAGCTGTTAGGTTGCATTCACACCAGCCCTGTTTAGTCCATTTCATTTTTTATTTTGTTTGCAGACAAAGTTCGATTTGTTTGGGAAGATGTGAATGCACAAACAAACTCTGATATGGATCAAAATAGCAAATCTGCCTAAAAACCTCGGTCTATGTTTGATTAAAGTGAACTCTGGTACTGTTCGAATGCATATATTAAGTAGAAAGTGGATTGTATAGTAGGGAATTCTGGGTAAATTAAAAAACAAAAAAAAAAAAAAAAAAAAACATGCAAGTCTAGTCCAAGCAGGAGAAATGGATAGTGGTCTTTTACCAAAGGAATAAAATAAATCCTGCAGCAGCAAAATCTGACGCCATTCCATTTTTGTTTACATTTTGCGAAGAAGGAAGTAGCAATTATGTCTTCTTCAGAGGTTTTCATGTCGTTTCTCAAGTGATTCTTGGTGCAGCATCTCCACAGATGAAGACGTGAACATTGTTGAACGTGAAAGTGAACCGCACCGCCTGAAAATGTAGTAAATGTTGCAATTTTGGTTCCCGATCAAACCGAGTCGACCGAACTGTCAGGTGTGAAAACACGGAGCGCGCCTGAGCCGTTACACAGAAATAAAAGCCGCCTCACTCTCGATTTCCGTCAGGCTCCGCTGCTCCTTCTCCGTGTCCTCCCTGGCCCGCCGCAGGTCGTCCAGCTCCGCCTTCAGGAACTCGCTCTCGCCTGATGCCTGCAGCCTCAGGTGGCTCTGCTCGGCGAGCTCCGCCTCCAGCTCGTTGACGCGGCCCCGCAGAGCCTGACACAGCCGGCCGCTCTGGTGACATACGGGACAGCGGGCCGGGTCGAAAACAAGATAGAAAACAGAAGTGAGGAGGACGTTGCTCTGATCTTTACCTCCAGTCGGAAAGACTCTAGCTCCTCCTTGAGGGCCTGGATCTCCCTCGTCAGCTGCTCGATCAGACGGTCTCTGATGAACACAGACAGAGGAACAAACTGGAATCACAATATTCACAGCTGATACAAACAAACAGACTGTTAACTGTCAGAGGAACATTCGATCCAAACCATTCAAACCCAACCACCTAATAAAAAAGCGAGGCAAGTGAAACAACTATTGCTAAAAAAAAAAAAAAAAGAAAAGCCACAAGTTGTTCCACTGAAGCCATTTTGGGGACAAAGCGAATATTTTGAAGATGGTTTTCCAGTGAGATCAGAACTCTCAACACCGTCCTAAAAACAGCATCTCTACATGAAACCTGGTGATGGCAGCATGATGCTCTGGGATTGTTCTTTAGGGAAGCTGGTCAGAGTTGATGGGAAGATGGAAGGAGCTAAATACAGAAATAAAAATAACAGGAAGAGACAAAGTGTTTGATTTTGATCATTAAGATCAAGTTCTGTGGTAGAACGGTGCAGTGAAAGCTGAGGAGTTGTAGCAAAATGAGAAAATGAATGTTAAAGGACACCCTCCATCTGGACTGACTTGTCCTAAACTACTATGCATAGAAAGATAAGCAAACATTTTAGATTGTAGACACTGAAGGATGTTCTGTATCAACTCAGAGGGACTGAACACAAATGCACAACAATAATCAAATTCTTATTCTTTTCCCAGGATCTGAATTAAAAAAAAAAAAAAAAACTAAACCAAAATCCAGCAAACTGAAATGGCACATTAATCGTGACAAGCACCGATCAAGACGTCACAATTAGAAAATACGGTGATGTATTTATGAAACTCACTTGTCATCTTTGCGCATGCCGTTCTGGCTGTTGAAGTTGAACGGATCGATGGCAGCAGAAGTGCCAAACAGGTCATCAAACTTGACCTCAGAGGGAGCCTGGAGAGAGCGAACAAACCTGGGGTTTGTCTTAGAAAAACTTTTACTATTTAGGGAAATGGTAATCATTTCTTCTTGTGTGGAGTAAATGCAACAAGGCTGAGCTTTTGGAAGAGTTTTTGCTCTTCCTTTTTCACTTTCAGACAGCTGTAAAATGCGTAACCGTGGAAACAAGGTCAACTGGAAGAATTTGAGTATCGTTTCAAATGATAAAATGATACCGTTACTGTCACTCAAAACTTTATAAGTTGTTTTTGAATTTGAACATAAGGGTATGTCAAAGTTCCAGGAGGTTTATTAAAGGCCAGGAGCCATGAATCAAATCCAGGACTGCAGAGGATGTTACCGGCAGGGACGGGACGTCCGTGTCCACCAGGTCCTCCGTTTCCACCACGTGTTCCGACTCGGGAGAAGACGACTCGGCGGGGATCACGACCACGGGGCTGATGTGCTCCGACAGCGCGGACGCACGCAGAAAGTTCGGTGGGTTCTGCAAGAATCGCAAACCCGATCAGTGTGTTGCATTAAAAGCTGCTTGCAGAAAAGTTTTCAACATTTAAACAGAGGAAACTAAACGTATGGCTCAGTTTTAGATGCTCAGCCTGTCCCGACTGGACTGATGACAACATTTACAAACATGATGTAAACATGCTGCTGTTGCTCAATTGGTTGAGCAACGCAAAGTGAATCAGCAACCACAGCAGTGGGAGTATTAGGCGGTCGGAGTCATCCTAACCTCAGGCAACTGTGGGATCTGAATGAGCCTCTTGAAATACTGCAAGTTACTGGAGCGATAGAAGAGACTCTTCAGCCTGCAACAAGAGAGGATGCGTGAACACAGGGTGATACTTTGAGGAACGGCTTCTGTGCGGCTCTGAGGGAAAGTCGTACTTCTTAAACTGCTCCTGGAAGCGATCTCTGTGGCCCTGGAGAGTGTCGGCTGGAAGGCCTGCAAACACAAACAGCTCTGAGCTCAGCACAGAAAAATGTACAGCTTCCCCATAAAATCGTCTGACCACGTAAAGCGTGTTTGACATAAGCTGAGAATAACAAAAACACTATAAAGCTGGAAAGATAAACTTGCCGGAGTCAGAATAGAAAAGATTCAGCTTGTTACGGAGCTGGATGTTTTGGTGCTTCAGGGTGAATTTGGAGAGATTTCAAAAGCGATGCTCATCAGAGAAACGTATACGTCTTTCAAGACTCTCAGATTTCAAGAATTAGTTTGCAAGTGAAGGTTCAGTCAAGTTATTTCTGACTGAAATATGCAACAAGATAATTATAACAGGTGTCATGTTTCTGACAGTCTCATGTCCGTCTTATGCACATCCCTTCAAATAAAGTGCCCTGTATTCATGAAGGAACCAAATGACCCAACAAATCTGTTGATCAGTTTGTTTTTTTTTAGACAGAACCTACTTTCCAGAACAAGAAAGGTGAAAGAAAATGAAACCAATACCCAGATGGGTTTTGATGGTGGTGCGGTTTGCCCTGCAGAGGTGTGTGACTCACAGGAGTGCAGCTTGAACAGCAGCTTGACGGTGTAGTCGTACAGATGGCTGCAGTCCAGGATGACCTGGATGAGGGGAGCCAAGCGGCACTGACCGGCCGCCGTCACCGACACGGACCGAGACATGTCCAGAGAGTTGAACACTGCGGAGGAGAGGACCCGTGACCACGATCAACAAGCACACTCCGAAAACAAACGTCATCGCTTCTACTGCACTGGAGTGTCTGAGAACCGCGGCCATGGCTCAGAGTTGTTTGGAAGGTGGAAAACAGGAAAGGAGTTTTAAATGGAGCGGCGAGGGAGCGACAACCTGAACAGAGTCAGGATTGTCTGACTCAGTCTCTGCCTCCATCATTACGGAGTCGGGCCGCGAGAGCCTCAGAGAGACGCAGGCGTGGTTTCCTGACTGACTGCCGCGCAACACACACACGCTTTTCGCATGACGTTACTCTTTAAAAAAAAAAAAACAGACAACAGCAGAGGATGAACTACCATGAACCGCACAGTTCTGGTCTGCGATGTATTAACAATGAATGAGTGGAGTTATAGTTGGCACAGCTTTCATGTTAGAACTCGGACTTCCAGGGATCTTAGGCCTTTTTAAAAATGGATTTGTGAGAGATGTGTTTACAGTGCTGCTAGAGGTGGATCTGCAAAATAATGTGTTGAAGCAGAGACGCATCTAAAAGTAGCAGAACATCTAATCCTTGAGGCCTGGATTTGAGGATCCCTGGTATTTGATGTTGAAAGACATGGAACCCCTAAAAAAGATGAACCAGTGAAGTGAAATCTAGTTTACTTGGAGAGGTGGAGCTGGAGGCTCTGGAGGCGGCTGCACGGCATCATGAGGACGAGTAATAAGCAGTATGATTATAATTTCCTCCTTATCTTTCATGACTGGAGGCTGAATTTGCTCTCCCAGTCACCTCCTTCAGTCTATCTTTAACCGGCTGAACTTCAGGTGACTCAGCCAGGCAACAAAAGGGCCGCAGAACAGATCAGAGGTGATTTCAGCGATCCCCATCTGTCTGCTCCCGTTCACCATTGTGAATGTTACACATATCAGGCAGACTGTACTTCCTGTCTGTTAGAGAGCATCTGTGTGTGTGTGTGTGTGTGTGTGTACTTAAAGAGGTTGCTGGTCCTATGGAGCAGAAAAACTCACCTCCAAGGAAGAGGTTGAGCTCACACTCCAGGTAGTCGAACATTTCCACTGTGAGTTGGAAGCTGCAGATGAAAAAGTTCATAATTTATCCCTCCTGGAATATAACACACATTATATTCCAGCTTTTTGGTTACCATCAGAACGACTTCTGTTTATTTATGAACCACTTATCATCGTTATTACCTTGAGCTGATTAATTCATTATTTACGATCAGGTTTTGAAAGAGCCTTTGCTTTTCACACTCGTGTGGAGGCACCATTAAAACACAACCGTCCTGGAGCTCAACCAGTTCAATCCACCAGTAAGCTGAGGTAACCAGAGCTGCAGCAGCATGACACACTCACAAGTTGTTGACGTCGTTCTCTCCCGCCTCGTCGAGCTGCCTGTTCGACATCTGCAGGTTGCCGGGGAAACGAGGGTTCTGAAACAGAACGGGGCAAAAAAAAAAAAACAAGCTTTGAACTGAAACCGCAAAGTCCAGGCATCCATTTGATACAATTTACTGACGGGATCTGATAACTTTGACCACCAGTAGCTTCATTAAAAGATTAAATGGTGACTTCCTATGTGATAAACATAAGAAATGTACACCTCTGTGCTGCTTTTGCATGATATCTGTTCTCGACTCAGGGAAAAACAGCAACTATAAAGTCTTAAAAAAGGCGCTCATTAAAAAAAAGAAAATTAAATCAACAGTGCTAAGCCTTGTGGGGGCACAAGTAAAGCATGGCGGCCCGCCAGGCTTATAATACACGAAGGAAAAGCCTGTCTTTATGTTTATAAACAACAATCGAATTTTAAAAAAAAAAGAAAATCAACTCCTACCGCAGAAATTAAGATCTACTATTTACTGGAAGTGCACAAAACTCGACTTTGGCAGAAAACTAAAAACATCTTTTTCAAATTTGTGAATTCACATTATTGCTGAGGTGTTTAATAGTGAAAGGAACCAGAGATGTGAGAAAACATTTAAAATAGAGCTATTTTGTAGGACACCTCAAGACCTTTCTGCAGTTCATTCTGGCTGCAAGAGAGCAAGACTTTCAGCAGGTAATAGGAAGGCTCAGACCTCACTCATATCTGAAATATTTCACAGTCTATCAATAAAGTCTTCCTTTGCATTATTTCTGCTGTTGATGCATAATAAATAATTCATCAGAATACTTATTGGCTCTTTGTCAATTATTTAGTCACAGCAATAAGTGTGTCAGATTACGCGCCAGTCCACAAAGATGACGCTGGACAATGCGTCCAACAGATCTACGCCCAGGATGGTTCGAAGGTGTGAGGCAAAATTTATAACAATCTGCCAACAGAAATGAGAATGAAGGATCTTGGATGTCAGAGTCGCTTTACTGCCTTCAGTCGTGGCTCAGAATCCGGCTTCATGAGAGCAAGCAGCAGCAGTATCTCATGTCACCTCCACGCCTCTGCTCAGCTGTCTCATAAAAGTGCTTCATTACTGATTCTTCAAAGGATAATAATGAGTAAGCTGGAATTTCCCCCCACAGGAGGAGGGTCTGGGGCAAAGATTACAAGGGAAGAGGAGAGGGCGACGGGGGAGGGGGACGCTGGGTTTTACTGGCCGGTCAACTCACTTTAATGTGAAACTCCATTTTGGTGATGAGCAGTTTGAGGTAGATGCTGCACAGCTTCCCATAGCCTTCACTCAGATGACCCTGAGTAGAAGAGATGACAAAGAAAAGAATTTGCATTTTTTATTTCTTTATACATCAGCTACATAAACGATGTGGACGTAACCCCTGCTGCAACCGGTCTGCCTAAAAGGAGACAGTTCAGCATCCTCAACTATCTGCCTGGGAGTGTGTGAGAGCGAAACAACCGGAAACATGACGCCGCAGCCCTGGTCACAGCAACCCCGCTTCCTGTATCCTCCTGCTGCCTGGTGACATCAGCAGGAACTGAGTCAGTACAGAGCGAGAGGGCCTCCGCCCAGCTCGCTGCTTCTCAGGCTCGCACCATAAATGTGGCGAAATAAAATTTCACTACAAACAAGTTTGCCCAATAAACTATTTACGCAAGATGTTGTGGTGAACGATTTAAATGGACAAAGCAAACGCTATTAAAATTAAAGAACGCCGTCGACATGAAGTGCGCTCCTCCACTGATGTTTAATGCGCTCTGAAGGCTCGGCTGCTGAAGAAGAAGCCCTCCGAGCGTCTGAAAATGTCAGCGGGTTAACCACAACACGAGGGCGCGCCAGTGATCATAATCACACAGTTCTTGTCCACAACTGTCTTTCACACTGCTGATGGCTGCAGACAATCGTTTAACAGTGATCTGCTCTCATCAACATTACTGTGGCTTTCAATCAAACACTTTGCTGGGAATTTCTGGGAATAACAACCATAAAATGGTGCAGAACTGACTGGTTAAACATTAAAGGCAGACTAACTGTGTGCCTTCTTGCAATAACAGCTCTAAGTATTTTGGTCCATGTCTGTTTGTACATCAAGAGACTTCTTGCAATTTTCTGCCAATTCCTTTTTTTGGGGGAAAAATGCTCAAGCTCAGTTAAACTGAATAAAGAGTGTTGTCAAGTTCTGCAGCAGATTTTCATTTGAATTCAGGTCTGAACTTCGGCTTTTTCTTTCAGGTAACGGATTAAACTGCATTCAGAGCCACAGAACGTTCTCTCCTTGGTATCCTGATGCTGTTTGTTCACCGACGTTCCCCAAATGAAACCACCAGTAGTTTTCACAGAACAGCTTAATGATGAATTACATTAAAAGGACTGTAGTTAGTAATTATATGACTTTGAGAAACAGTTGTTTGCACTGCATAGTTAAATTATTGTATTATTATTCCCTTTCAGTTAATAATTAGGAAGTAATATGTGTTAGTCCATCATATAAAGACCTGAAAGAATACATTGAAGGCTGTAACTTAAAATGTCTGCAGAAAGGCTTGAATGATTGTGCTGTTAGTTTGACTTCACTGAATGTAGAGTAATAAAAGAATAAACAAAGCTTTATACATATAAAATAAATGTAAAACAAAAGCAAACACGCTCAAAGGAGTTGGTAGAAGTATGAACTTATTTTTACACAGAGTCCTCTTACATCTGTAGCATCATCCAATAAATTACTATTTATGTCATTTCACCCTGTGGAAATTATTTCAAGCTATGTTTCTTGATTCGTCACTAAAGTTTAAAAGAGACCTAAAAAAAAAAAAGTAAAGCATTTAATTCACTTTCTGTCCAACTTTCATTATTAAGGTGATTGGTTCATTTAGACACCAGAGGGATGAAGGTGCAAAGATAAACATAGGCATTAAAAACCATTAGGAAGCCAATTAATGAAATTCTTGCTCCTGAGGATTTCTGGATCTTTTACTAAACCTTTAATGAACCAAACCAGCTGAGCTGATATGAACAAATTATGTTTCCAAATAGAAGAAATCCTGCTGTAAAAGCTGCTATTCCCCAATGCAGTTTGAATACAAGAAGAAGCACAATTTCAACTCTGATGTGACAAAATGGTTTCTAAATAAAGTGTTCATTAATGCTTTGTTTGCAAATTAATGTAAATCTGCGATAACTGATCTGCTGGCCAGCATACTTTAGCAGCAGGAGAAATCAACGCGTCTTTCAGTCCGTATAAAATCCTGACGTTTAGTGTAAACTTCTCTGCTCCAGCTTACCGTCAGGCTGGCCTGCAGATGGAAAAACCCAGAGCAGACACTCAAATCAAACGTTTTAAACTGCAGGAACAAAAACCTTCTGAGGCAAACTAACATCTTATAAATAGAAATATGTAAATTTGGCGACATTTTTTTGAAAACAAGTAAAGTTTCAGTTCCCACTTTGAGCAGCTGGAATCTAAATATATAATTTTAGATAGTGTCTGAAGCATTTTCAGGTAAATTCATTTTTTGCTGTTTTCTTTCTTTACAAATGAAAGACAAAATGAAGTGATACTCAGCATTTTAGCCGTTCTGCTAAAGAGAACAGAAAAACAAATATTTCATGGTTAAAGGGATTGAAAACTGTTTGCTACAATATTATGCAAACAAAACTGTGCTGTAGCCTGATGTCTTTGGAAATGGTTGCATATAATCAGCACAACATTAATTAATTTCATTATTGCCATCATCTATGCTTCACGTAACCGTAGAATAAATTCTTTACAAAATGACAAGTAAAAAGCTGAATTAAAGAGAGTTCAGCTACTTGAGTAAACGATTAGTCTCTTGTTCTTCATGGATGTAATCACCTGTATTTTATAGATCATACAAAAATTCAGCAGAAAATTAAATCCTGTCATGACTTGGGGCCAAATTCCCCCAACTTGTGACAGCTTGCCATAGGTCTCTGCATGACATAAGAACAATCACTTCAGTGTAGTTGCTTACCCACATCCTGCTCATATCCGCCAGATCTGCCTTGTTCCTCATGGAGTCTTTTATCACCTGCAGGTGGAAACACAAACAGATTACCAACACAGGTAGCGGGCAGAAAACCACGGACGTTCTCCCCGATGTTTGAGTGTCCTCTGCTCTTACGTTGGGGTGTCCGTCCCGCAGCAGCTTGTGGAAGACGTGGCAGAACTTCCAGCAGAGCACGGCGTTGCTGGAGAGAGGCAGCCGGTTGACGGCCGCCCAGAAAGTGTGGGCGCCCTTCTCATGATGTGTTCCCAAGATGCACGGTGGGAGCAGCAGTCAAGGACCACCAGCTCACTCAGCTTGCTATTATTCTATGGTTTTGCTGATGTCAGTCATATATTACATTTAATTTGGATATTTTCTAACTTCTTTTGCTCTGAGGGGAGTTTAAGATTACAAGAAAAACATAATCGTCAATGTGAGTTCATTATTTTTTGTTTTGTCCACAACAGCAGGACTCTGATCATATAAACTTTGTTGACAGGTCAAACATTAAAACGGTTTTGCTATTTTGGGCCAGGTGTACCTTCTTTTCACATATGGCACACCTAGCAAAGCGTTGCTGTGTTGAATTGCTTGAATTCGCAATAATTAACTTTATGTGCTTCTTTGGTTTTCTTTCCAAGATAAAGTCTTGATTTATCTCTTTAGTTTCAAAGAGCTTTTTTCCAAGACAGATTCAATAATCGACTAATAGCCATCGAGAAGATATTCTTAGCTCAGAGCTGCTTTCTTGGACACAGTCAGTGACAGGATCTTTTGCTGCAATTAACTTTGATTGCAGTTGCAGAGTGTGGCAATTATTTTACTCCACGAATTGATTAATCCTCAGAAAAAGTCAATAGAATAATCAATCATTCATTCATTGTGGCCCTGAAAGTAAATGGAATTAATTTTTTTGTGTTTTTGACTATGATCTGATTCTACTGAATAACCGAGACTGATCTGAGCTGAGTTTGCAAGAGGTTTCTGTATAACTGGGACCAGCTCATCTTAAAAAAATGCCTTGAGATGGGAATTGGAGCTGAATAAACTGAATTAAATCACAAAAAAGAATCTAAAAAAACATATTAAACTGTTTGCATTAGTCTATATTAACATGCTCTAAGAGAGATAAGTGTAAAAAAAGCATAAAAAAAAGTGGAGCATGCCGTTTTTTTATATCAGCTGCACAGCAGAACCACATGAACTAGATGAGGTTACACAGTTTGTTGTTTTGCACTAATGTAACCCTCTGCACACATGTAGAAATAAACACAGCTCTTCTCTTCAAACACATTCTTCACACACACACACACACACACAATGTGAGGATATTCCTGGCATGCTTCTCTTTGACAGCGACCTCCTGTGTGTTGATAGCCTTGTTGATGCTGACAGCCTGCAAAGGAGGAAGAAAAAGGGAAATCAGCCGACAGATTTTTACTCCAGTAAAAGTTGACATCCTTCCACTACTAAAAGAGTGCTTTCAAAAAGTCTTCTCTAGTAATGCTTTGGGAATAGGAAGCAGCAGAGATTTTCCAGGAGAGGCTGATTGACCCATTTTCTGCAGAGTTAGTATTCAAGGCAGCAGCTCTGAAGCCTGAGCCTCTCACTGATTTGGAGTAGCTTCACAGACGATAGGAAACCACACCGTCATCTTTCTCCTAATTTACCTAGCCACGCAGAAACTGTCTCTAGATTAAATAATGGAGATGTGACAGAGTGTCTGCATTAGGCCAGAACACTGAACGTGACTTCTAATCTTTCAGTTTGTGAATTAAATGATTTGACAACAGAAAGCAAACAGATTAGAGTTGCTGGCGGCCACATTTCCTCTGAGCCGCTCTTGAGGAAACACAGCTGACTTGTGAGCCGATAGACTTAATGGGATGGCACCGACAATGAACCACGTGCGGATGAGCAGGGGAATATCTCAGTGTGTCATCTCTCTCTGTTATGGAATCTACTAGGAAACACGAGCCAGGTCTCAAGCTGAAGCCTCTCCGAATCAAGTTCAAATTAAGATCTTGGGGCGTGCTGTGGTGGCGCAGGGGTTAGCACGCCCCACGTTTGGAGGCCTCAGTCCTCGACGCGGACGTCGTGGGTTCGACTCCCGGTCCCGGCGACCTTTGCCGCATGTCTTCCCTCCTCTCCTCGCCCTCTTTCTTGTCTGCCTACTGTAAAAAATACGAGCCACTAGTGCTGCAAAAACTCTTCGGAGGAAGAAAAAAAAATAAAAAATTAAGATCTTATTCGCCTCATCTGGCAGAGGAAACTTCAGGTTTCTACTCAACTCTGGCAAACAAACAGTTACGACTGACGCTGACCTGTAGTCTGTGTCAGACATCGAGACAGACAAAAACAGATTCATTAAGAAATTGGCACAGCGATGCAACGATCGATCCGCCACAGAGTGAAATTGACCAATCATTTCTTTATTGGATCTAATGATCCAAAAGTCAAATACTAAAACTATACAGGATTTCCCTCCACCCCAATTCATCCAATTGTTCCAAATGTTTTGAGTCTACAAACAGCTACACTTTGTTCCAGTCTTAAAAAATATCAGAAAGAGACTATGGACATAATTAATAACAAAAAAGGGATGGTGTTGTAATTCTCTAGTTTGTTTCTGAATGTAACCTTTATCAAAAAACGTGCAGATTATGTTAAGATTATCTTGTGTGTTATAATGTTATAAAACCAGCAAAAGCAGAATCAAACAATCAAAAAAAGAACCATGATGATATTAACACTTTATGTGCATAAGACTGACATGACAAACATAACATGAAGGAGTCTTTGTCACTGATGTGTCATTCAGTAAGTAAAAACACTTTTAATGCAAAGTTGCCTTAAAAGGCCATTAAAAGTGCCAACTTTGTATTAAAGTGTCATTAATTACAAAGTTGACACTTTTAATGGCCTTTCAAGGCAACTTTGCATTAAAAGTGTCATTACTTACCAAATAACACATCATGACAACAGTCATAGCATTGGTCATAAACATGAAGGAGTCGTTATGAATGTCTGTCATGTCAGTATCATGCCAGTCTTATGCACACATGTCAAATAAAGCGACTCCATTTAATCTCAAACCAGCTATGATGTTTGACAAGTTACCATGTGCCTGTACTGCAACAGAGTTTGGACTGTTGCTGAAAGCTTTCAGATAAAAACTGTATTTCACCAGCATCTGGTTGACATTTTACTTCATAATTGAGAGAGGAAAAAAAAAACCCAGACCACTCAACCGGACCTTCAATCCGAGTCGAGTCACATCACCAAACAGAGACTGAAACTCTAGTGTCCGCTGAACAAAGCCAAACATATATCCTGTCACTGTCACCGGAACGGTGCAGCGATCAGTTCGGGTCAGCAGAATGTTAGATCCTGTTTCATAACCTCGCTTCCCACAGAGTCCGCTCCTCCTCTTCCAGTATATGAGCTGGAAGTCACTGGAGGGAGAGAAGGGGAGGAATGGGAAGGGCAGAGATGAAGCGAAGAGGGAACACTGTGGAAGCACTGGCTGCTTACGTCAGTCAAACAAAACCCAGGAACATAGAGGGAAAAAGAAAGTTTTTACCTACATCACAAACAGCTACAGGATACGTCTTCCACACACTCCAGGACAGATTAACACACACACACACACACACACGCAAATCTAATTGAAATGAAATTCAGATTAAGTCGCAGGTTGATTCATTGGTGAAGATGCAGCATGAGGACAGGAGGAACCAGGCTGCTGCCGCTCACACCTACCCGGCTCTGAACTTCACACCATCTGCACTGATTGGGCTTCAATCCGTACATTGATCAGAAGAACTGCTTGGTGTTCAGACTCTGGAGCGCAGCAGTGCTATCACGGCCCTGTTCAGGGCGTGCAGAAGAAGTAAGGCTGTTAAGAAACCTCCAGAGTGTTTCCTCTGATCCAAACCACACAGGCCAGTCAGACTGAGTTAAATTAGGCCATCTGCTTTATGAAAACAAGCACTTAGTGTTTGGCTGCACAAAATCTTTTAATGAAGCCGTCCCAAAGACAAGCAGCTCGTCTTGAGTACATCTCCGTCTCTACAGTCCATGTTGTCTGTCCTGTGCGTCTCTGTCTTGTCCTGAGACACGATGGTAATTTTTGGAGATTTTTTTATTTCAAATGAACTACCATCCAGCTATAAGGCTGCACTTCAGTGTGAACAGTGGTTAGCAATGTTGTTTTGCAGCAACTCATTTGTCCAATGAACGCTGGAACCCTGGTTACACGGAGGTGAGTTCGCTGGCTGCCTACGTTCTTATTGAACAAACACGTGAAGCCAAAAGAAATAAGAGAATGCTGACAATACCGACATAATATTATTATTTAAGATTTCATTTAGAATGTTGCAGATTTAAGGGGATTTTAATCGTCTTAAATAAGAAAATCAATAGAGCGCAATAAGCATCAGTGTTTCACACTGGTCTCAAGATGCGTCATTGAGTCCCAACTGTTTTCACATTTCCTTTGCAGTCTCAACAAGGGAAGTGAGTTTTGTGTAATTTCCCCTTAAAGGGGAACATATTTCATTTGCACAATAGCCACTGTAACATATGGGTACAATAATATTGAGCCTGAATTCTTTGCATTCAAATGGCTCAAACCGAAAATAAATGTCTTATATTTTTTTGACGCCGCCTCAAAAGATTTACATTTCCCCCTCCTTTACCCACACAGCAAACAAATCAAAGGATGATTGAGCAAACACTGGTGAGAATCGTTCCCACACCAGGATGAGCCAATTAGCCCACAGTGAGACTTTGTGCCTCGTTTGGGTTGAATGGGAGCAGCAGCTGCCCGAGACTCCTGGCGTTGGCTGAGCCGACCGCCCGGCATCAATGGCCTCTAAGCTACCAGAGGTGCAGCAACTCAGACCAGCCCACTTGGTTCAATGACAAAAAATAAAACCTAAAGGTGAAATTTGTAGGACCTATGAGTAGGTAATACCGCAATCTACATCATCACATCCACAAGAATGAGGTCTTTGAACTCTTATTTATGTCTTCATACGATGGACTGTAACCCATTCTCAATCAATTCTTCACCAGCCGAGCACAGAAAGCCTCGTTACCTCTCAGTTTCTAGAAACATCTTTTAACACAGCTCTGCAACAAAGTGTTATTGATACAGTGCTGAAAGCATGTTAAGTTTGCCCAAGCCTTCTGTTGGAGAAGAAAAAAAAAAGAAGAGCCTGCATTGATATGCTGATGGCAGCCTGACTGTGTCCAAAGAACCCGCGCTCGGAGAAAAGAGGAAGCGTCCCCTGCCTGCAAAATGAAACAGCCTCCACTTGTTGACTCACGTCCCCATCTGATGCTTTGCTGTTGGGGATGATGCCTCTCGTGTATTCACAAAAGCATTGCTTTATCCAACTCCCGATTTTCCAAAATAGTCCAACGCACAGTCCAGGAAAAAAAACCAAAAAAGAAAAACAAACATGTTTTCACAGTTTGAGCGTTCTTAAGTGACTGTTTTTATTAGCAAACAAGGACGGCCTAAGAAAATACGACATGTAGTTTTGAAACTGCAACTTCAGGACCTGAATGACTTGCAGTAAGATGGAGAATGTCCAGCTGCCAGTTTGTGACGGGATGTTTAGGTGCAAAATGAAACAAAATGAAGATACGAAGCAAAATGACACAAAAAAATAAATAAATAAAAACAACCTTAGTTGGGTTTTAGTCCACTCCAAAACTTTGCTTTTGTCTTTTGAGTCATGGAGAGGTGCATTTAGTTATGCAACAGGACAGTGGTGCCCCACTAAGTCCTCACAGAACATCTCAAGCAGGCCATTCATGCTCTAGATGCGTCTAAACTAAAACAATTCAACAACGTCATGCAGGACGTTGCAGTCATTTGATGACATTTGGTGTCACCAAGGGTGGCCCAGTTATTAGGCTTAAGGGGACAATTATTTTTTCATGTAGAGTTGGATTGGATAGCTTTTCTTCCCTTAATAACTGAAATCTTCACATGGAAAATGTACACAGGTCTGATATTAACCAGAGTTTGATGATCGGAAGTATTACCAAAAAAACAACAAAAGGAAGAAATACTTTTTTCACCGTAAATGTACACCTTGGTTTGCTCTAGTTCATTTCCGGACACAATCTATTGTTAATGATAAGAAGGGGCACCTAATTTTCCCATCATGAAAAAATACTTCATAGATAAAATTGAAAAAAGGAAGCACAAAACAGACACATTTTCGCTGAAAGTCTTAAGCAGGTGTGGGAGGCCTGCAGAGAGACCCTGAAATGTACTGTTGAAGGGAAGTGACATCTTAAATACACAACTCTGATTATCGGAAAGAAGGAGGAACAAAAAGCTCAATAGTTACATTATTATGGGGGCAATATTTGGTCTCTTATTCAATTTCAGAAACAGTTTGAGAATTTACTGCATCTCTAACAGCAACAAAACAAGTTATAAACCTTTGCTTCACACATTAGTGAAAATACTCAAGGTTATCTGGCCAGCAGATGTATAGTTGTGTCACTTTGTAACAGATGCTGCCGTACAACACAGGCTCTTGCTTGACAATAGTCCCAAACATAACACAAAAGGATGAAGTAAATGAGATATTTTCCTGGCTATGAAATTGTGATTTGAAGGTTTTTGTCTAGTGCAGCTCCAACATGCTTCGTCTAATTGAAGTGCTCTTCTGAGAAATCTGGATTTGTAGGGCCAGAAGGTTCTCTGTACTCCCTCTCTCACAATGAGAACCGAGACTAAACTAATACATGAAGCATTTTATAGATTTTACCCTCATGTGACCCTTGCATGCACTTCATTCAATATGATCAAGGACAACTGCTAGGACGCAATGTTCACAGGTAGCTGTATTTCTAGTGCCATGCAGTATTTTTGACCACATAAAGGGACTTTCTTTGCTCTTGAAACCAAAGCAAGATGTGTTTTTTTTTAAGCTTTCAGGGATTGGTTCACAGAGGGGAAAAAAAGAGAAACATGAGGGTTAATTCAGATCACCATCATCAAAATATTCAACAGTAATGCGGAAATCCTACGTTGCCGTCTTGCAGCAGTGCTCCATTCTTACCGATGATTTTGCAAACTGACCAAACCTAGGAGGGTGCAGGAATCGATGGGAGCTTCTGTAAATCCAGTTTCTCCTTCAGGTGCTGCATGGCCACGGGGAAAGCTCTGTACCAGCTGCTGCACTGTGCAGGGTGACAAGTGACTAGTAAAGGGAGGCTGGGAGGAAGGAAAACAGGAAACATGAGGCGATGTGTGAATGCAGCACCACTGTAATGCTGAGGCACGGTCACTGTGGCAAAATCCCAGAGGGGTGGAGGTGCTGAAGGTGGGGGTGGAAGGAGGGTACAAGCACTCAGTCAGGCTTCCTGTCTTGGCACACCCTGCGTTGCCCATTTCCTGCTTGCTGAAAATCGCCCCTGCTCCTCACTGGTCCCCCTCCTACCCCCGTTCTACTAAAGCGTTTGCTCAGTCAAGCCTGACAGGCAGCAGCTCAGACCGAACCCTGTCACCTCGTCACATTTCATGTCGACCTCTTCCACTCATAACCTACCAAACGTAGCTTTAAAACGGAGCCACCTTCATAAAAGTGATGGGTTTTAACATCATCACCTTGACCATCTGTGGTTTTCAAGAGCAATATTTCTAAACAATTTGTTTTATTTAAAGAAAGGGATAAGTACATAAGTTTCTTACAAATCAGCTGTGTGTAGCAACAGGTTTGGGAGGGGCAATACTGCAATGGCATCTCTACAGAAGAAAACACTTTCTCTGACATAAAACGGACTTTTACAACTAACATTTCAGAAGGAAATATGTATTTTCCAGCCACATATCCCCACTTAGCACTATTAAGCATATCCGTTACCTTTATAGTTAGAAAAAAGATGTATGTATCAATAGATAAGAAATTTGACTTGGTAATTTGATGGCTTGAAATTGGACATGCGTCTCGTTAAGAAGCACTAGCTCCTAAATATTCCCCCTTTAAAAGCTTTAATCTGGTGTCCAGCCTGTTCCTAGTCAATATAGAGCCTTAACTGTAGTGAAATACTTAACATAAAAAAATATTTGTGAATTTCTGACTGTACACCACACTCAGTGCACGGTTTAAAATCCGGGTGGCCGGATCCAGTCTTCAAGGGCACCGTACCCTGCATGTTTTAGGTGTTTACCAGCTGCTCCTCACTGTGTCATCGGGTTCTGCAAAAGGCTTCAAAAGGAAACATTCATTTGATCCAGGAGTGTTGAACCACGGGTCCGTCCAACACATGCAAGACACCGGCTCCTGAGAGCTGACCTTGGCAGTTCCGGAGCCAAAAATTCCTTCCAGAAACCTGCGATTGATCTTATGCCGTTTACCACTGCTGTTTATTTTATTGCTCTGAGAAGGAGGGCATGGCCTGTTTCAAAAGTCTGAGAACCACTGGAACTAAAAAGAGATTTCACTGCCCACAAATGCACATTCATTTCAGTGAAAACATACCAGTGATGCAGACACGGTTTATCACTCGCAGCCGAAAATAATCTCCACAAAGTAAAACCCTGCACACAAACACACAGACTTCTCGTCAAAACAGGATACAGCACATTGTTGCTGGTCTGCAGTCAGACACAGCAACATAAATGAAAAAAAGCATCCAGAGTCTAAATATACACACATTTTTTAGCCACGATGGTACAGATATCTGGTTATTGATGACAAGAGGTTCAAGATATAAGAAACCATGTGACTGTGATCCGATGATGATATATCAACTGTGATGAACTTTTTTTCCTAGTTAACATGGCGAGATTAGTGTGCAGGTTTTTGCACCGATTTCCCCCGTTCGACAATCAGGATCGCTCGTACGGTCATCTGAAAGATATTCCCGCTGTGTGTGTGTGGTGTGTTAGAGATCTGGTGCGCTCGCCTTATTTTTTTCTCTGTCAAATATAACTTACAAACTATCGCCATTACTTCTTCCCAGACGGCCATGTTTGTTTAGCCTGAACTCACATTTGGCCGCAGGAGGTTTTGCGAGATTTTCTATCTGACATCTGACCGTTGGCGAGTGAAATCGGTTTGTATGTGGTGTGTTTGGTCCTGCTGTGTGGCTCAACACCACACAATGTACTGGCTGTACATTGTTATAACTAAGATTTAAATTGTCATGTGTGTGGTCTCTCAGACAATTTTAAAATCTTGCCCAGTGAGCCAATCGATGGCACTCAAAATATTCTTCCTACAATGTCATTTTCCCAGTGGACCCACATGTTCACGCAGACAGACCAGGTTTGCCATGATTTCGGGATGTGAAATAAACCATCCAACATATTCTGCTGCAAACACTTCAACATGTCAACATGAGCTGCTTGCTTCCCAGTGAAACCATCGCGCATCCTCTGCTCCATTAATGACACCGTTCTGTGGTGTAGATAAGCCCAGTGGGATGATGACGTCTCCTAAGAGCCTATTAGGAAAAGCTTGAAAGCTTGAGGCTGTTTGGTGCACCGGGCTGCTGTTGCTGGGGGCAGAGGTGGAGGGCCACAGCTGGTCAAAGGCAAACACTCATATGCTAAAGGTCGGGCGCTCATCCCCCCTCCCGTGGCAGTTCACATGCCGTTTCTAACAGGACAGCTCTCTGCAGGACAGTGTGAAGGAGACTGAAGTTGTGTAGCTGCAGAGTTCCACTTCCTGCAGGACCAGGGAGACATGCAGAAATGTCGTAAAGGAGACATCTGTGAAGATCTCCTCAGTAGAGGAGTTCCTGACTGCTAGGAAAACAAATCACAGGGTCTTCTGTGTGTGTTTGAGTCCATGTTTTCCTGCAGAGTCAGATAAAACTTGTGGATTGGCCTGGCAGCTATTAAAGAAAACACTTTCCTGTTACAAAGGCAAATAAATCTGGTTATCCGGCTGCCAGCTCAGATTGTCAGATCTGCTAAAAAAATGTTTGGATGTGTCTTATTGATGACTTTTCCTGGTACCTGGAAAAAGTCTTTGATATGGATCCATAGCTAAAACAATTTCTGATTTAAATCAGGGGAAATGTTTATTTTCTGGATTCAGAAACCTATTTTTAACCCCAATAGGTAATATAAATAGTAATAAATGAATATGACTGAGTACAGTTACTCTCTGCTAATACGGTAGCATGACAGTACAGTTGCACCATTTCATTTTGCTGACTTCCGCTATATGATCATGATTTATTTTTAGAGCAGTTTTGCTGCTTGTGGGGCTCTGACTCTGGTAGGTGTGTCAGCAAGTAGACTGGGGAATATTTCAATTGTTTTAAACTTGATGTTTAATCATGAACACAACTCCCAGAGGGCACAATGTCAATTTGGACCACAAGTCCCAACGTACAGTCTTCAACGGACAAATCAGTACTTCCTTTCTTGCGTCAAAGTAAAAGTCTCTAACATAAATACAACGATGTCTTCTCGTTTTAACTATGAAATCTGAAACCTCCATGTCTCATTGACCGAAAATGTTATTTGTCCTAACCATTTCCGGTGTGCGTTTCCACTGCGGGGTTCAAAACAAGGTCATGCATGTAAATCATATCCACAGGAGCAGGTAACTCCACCCACTGCACCACTGTTGATAAAACGTCTTGTTTGGCAGTTTGGTGTGTGTGAGAGTGGGTTCCCATCGAAACAATAAAATCTCTCAGTTTCAATATTAAAACTATCAGAAATGATTCAGTCAGAGCGGCGACATTTTATAAATTCAATTTTTGCCCGTTTTTATACTTCCTATTTGGGTCTCAACTGGTTTTAAAAACATCCAGGCATTTTTTGGCAATAAGTTCACGTTTTCGGGTGTCTGGAAAATGAGCCGTTTCAAAGACCAATTGATGGGAACTGCGCCCTTAGCTAGTAACCCGTCACCTAGCAACCCAAGCTGAGCTTCAGCATGTTTGGTCAGCTAGTTTTACTGCTGCATGATGTACAATGGCTACTGGAATGGCAAGACAAGCGTTTTGTTGCTGATCTACCATCCAGGAATCACTTGCTGCAGTCTTGTGCAGCAAACGCCACTTCTGGTTTTCGAAGACGTATGGCTGTATGATTCCACATCTGTTTGCAGCCATTTTTACATGCAAGTATAAATGTTGAGTTGAGGGATGAGGTGAGTAGCCACCCAGTTGGATTTAAAGTGCAAAGTGGCCCTAAAACAGCTCATTCAGAAAGTGAGCAGACGAAAGTCTCACTAAGAATGATTTTGTGCAAAAAATGAAAGCAACATGTTTTTTACAGACCACAGACTTATCCCAACTTATTCTGACCTGTTCAAGGAAGCATAACAGGTCACTTTTAAGTCGGTACAAAGTCCTTGGTGACGTATCATTTTAACCATGTCAGAAGGTGATTAGACAATCTACATTTATGTTTTCCACTTTGAAAGCTCTTGGTAAGGATTACAAGTGTTCGACATTTTAAAAACAGAATTTAAACCACCAGGCTGAATGAAGGATCTTCGAAATATCAAAAAAGTCAATGAGATGTCATCTACCTCTGAAAAAAACACCGATGCTCTGCACCTTGCAGGTTCTAATGAAGCTTTCCTGAACATTGGCATAACTTGCATCAATCCATCTGTATCTAAAACTTCTTTTCAATGCAGCTCAATGAACATACTGAACAACCCTTCCCGGATTTTTAACTCTGCACTGATTTAACAACGTAAATGAATTAAGGGAATGCAAGTTTTCCAGGAATTTGAAATTTGGCTGAACTTTGCTTTCATACCACTGTGTTTCTCTACATGCCAAAAAACAGCCAAAGCCAGGAGCAAAACAAACAATGCAGTAAAGCTCACAGGACAGCCTTGGCAGTGCTGATGGACTCGCAATGCTGAACTGCTTTTCACTGATAGAGAGAAGTTTATCTGAAGCCAACAGGCTGACTGTATCTGAATGAAGATTGACTAAGTGAGACGCTGCATCTTTACACCTACGTCATGTCTGGGCTGCATGCCCCGGCTGCTTCATGTGGGCAGCTTAGTTTCATCTTGCAGCCAAGAAAAATCATCTTTTCCTCCTCGAGTACAACTTCATTTATGTATGCTGTTTCTTTTAAAACCTTTCTGTGTGACTCCCGGTTAGGGATTACAGAACTACAGGTGGGTGGCTTTGCTCCTACCCTCCCCTCCTCACATCCCCACAAGGGCTAAAAGTGAACCCATCCATCCATGATGGGCAGTGAAAGGCCCGTCTTGTTGCCTAGGGCTTACATACACCTGCTCCAACTGTGCACTCCGGGAGCTTGGCCAGTCTGTGAGACACTTCAGCACCTGATCGGGTTTTTTGGGGCCTGCATGACAGATATTATGTGAAATCAAATGGTTACCGCTACATATGACCATATACACACCATCCCTTTTCGAAAATAAGAGCTGTGGCAGCAATATTCTGCGAGAATGTTTTTCACCAGAGTAAGAGTTGGTCAGAGATGGGACGGTAGATGGAGGTGAAGATAGATTATCCCTACGAGAAAAACCCATCAAAAGCTGCAAGTGACCTAAAGCTACTGCCAGAGGGTACAAGTTAGTGTGATCTAGTCAAAGTCCAGAACAACAATTAAGAAATTGTGGCAAGATTTGAATTTGGGTTATTTTACAAAGAAAAACTGGCTTTAAAGTCAGTCTAGATATACAAAGATGCCAAATATAAATGCAGCTGCATTGCTGCGAAAGGCAGCTCTTCAACCTAGTGACTGAGGGGGAGCTGAATACAAATGCACGCCACACTATGCAGATTTTTATTTGTTGAAAACAATTTGAAAACCCAACTTTTGTTTACCTTCTTTTCATCCATTATGTCTTGCTTTGTATGGATGTATGACAAATCCCAAATAAATCAATAATAAAGGGATGTAAATGCTTTTTTTATGAGCCTTAATCATCCAGAACTCTCAGCTTGCCTAAATATGGAGCAAAAAAAAATAAATAAAACTTTTGTATTAACGAAAGTGTTTTTGAGTTACCTTTAAGGATCCAGCAGTTAGCAGTTTGCACCTAAAATAAGCTTCCAGGCATTTTCTCCTTTCAGCACAAGAGTAATCTTAATTTCTGCTGTGTAAAGCTGCACATTTAAAACTCCAGATGTTCAGATTTAAAGCTTCTACACCCAGTAATAAGAAGCTGGACCTGCTCAAGCGTTTCTCCTACACAACAAAAACACCCAAACTTCCCACGACCAGCTACAAATCATCAGCAGACAACAAGTCGCTGCTTGCAAAGAGCCGCAACTCTTACATGAAACCAGCCCTGATCCTACATGTGTGCAGCAGGACTTATTTCTTGGACACCACCCCCTCAACCTCCACTAGGAAAAAAAAAAAAAAAAAACATTTCCATCACAAGGCTGTTTCTCTTTAAATATAGTCTGTTCATTGAGAACTTACTATTTTGCTCAGGTCCATGGTAGTCCGTCCAAGCGGTGAGCCAGGATCCTAGAGCCGCTGGCTTCCCTTTTCCTCTCTTTTTAAAATCCGGAGTAATTAGCAACGGGAAAGCGACTGAGGCAAGAAATGCATTTGGGAGGAGAAGAGGGAGGTGGAGCGCCCCGTTAGCTCAACATGTGTCCTGATTTGGTATTTAAAAAAAAAAAAAAAATGTCCCTGTATCCTGTGCTCCCTCCCCACCCCTTTACTCTTCCGCGTCCCTTCTCCCCTCTCGCTCCGGGCCCAACGCGGCTCCCCGATCGGCGAGGACTTCCAGCATCCGACCGCCGCGAAGCAGAGGCTGCGCGCCGGGGAAAGCAGCGGAGGAGCGTCGCTGATGCGAACCGCTCAGCCTCGCAGCAAAACCCGGCAGCGGCTCACCGGGTATCGCCCCTCTTCGCGGCCAACACAGAGACAGGAGGCTGCCTTTATTTTTTTTTGCAAATAGCCCGCGACCTGGTAAGACAATAGTAGCATGGAGCCTGCGGAGTGGGATGGCTCAGTCCCCGAGGGTTCCCAAGATGGGGCCCGGGGACCACCGAGGGGGTCCGGCGAGGAAAAGGGGAGGATGGGGAGGAGTTAAGAGTTCAGGATATGAACCTAGAGTAATCTCACATAATCAAATCTAACTCAAGACACAAAAATAGTAGTATTATCTTCCACTTAAAAAAAAATAAAGCTTTTTCTAAAAAGGAAAAAAAAACAAAACAAAAAAAAACACTCCCCTCCTCAGAAAAACCTCTGATTATCTGTATTCACACACTATGCATCTACTGCAATAGTTTTGATTATCTAGACATAAAATGCAAACAATAGCTCATATTCTCAGCCTCTATATAAAAAAGGCTCCTGACTCAGATTGCATTTGAAGCTTAATCAAAACCCAACCACTCTCTAGAGGTCTTGGGCCGGACAACAAGACTTCTATATTTAAACGAGCATCATCAGATCATTATTTTTCTGGTAAAACTGAAGATGCTGCTTTTATTTTGGTAAGGGAGCTTTTATTTTGCAGTTCCGTTTCTGTTTGCTGAGGCTACCTGCACCAGTGTCATCTCACTGAGCAATAATCGACTTTCAAACAGGGCTGGGCGATGCAACTTAAAAATAAAGTCTCAGATTTTTGATTGAATTTTTCCCCCTCACTTTCTTTTCTTAAAAAAGGAAATGACAAAAGATAGAAAATATTTCCAAAAACTGGCTTTTATTTGAATCATTCCTTCTGCCAATGCATCAATTGCTAATGTTGCTGTTTGCAATACTTCATTGTCGACAACATCCAGCCAGTTAGATAAAGTTTCACTGCAGCAGATGTTCACATCTGACACAGACTACAGTAACAAAGCTGCAAAAGGTCACAGAGATTACTGAAAGCAGTAATGCTACAGAGTCCAATGTGCTAATATTTTGCAGCCCTATTCTTTACCACTTATTTCCTGAAGTCAAAGGTAAGAGCACTCTGTGTAGACCAGCTCTGTTCTCAGCAACCACAGCTTGCATCAACATAGTACAGGCTGAACATGTGGGGAAAAACAATAACTTTTTTTTTTTGACAACGTTCTTCTTACAGATAATCACTAAGAGAAAGATAATGTCAGTGTGAGCATTATTTCTGTCATCAGCGGCACATAGAAATCATAGTTGGAGTTTCTGAACTATATTTCTGAAATAACTAATGTTAGTAAATAATATTCATAGCAACCCGTATGGCACTTCGATAAAATAATTTTCCCACTCATAGTGATATCTGGTGACAAAAAGTAACTCAAAAAATGAAGAAAGAAAAAAAAAATTAGGCTCATGCTTAATTTACCCTTATGGAGGCGATTCTGGGTAAGTGATGCCCCCATCTGGTCAAACTGAGATGGTTTCAATTTTGAGACCATGAATTGCAGTACTATTCTGAGTCTGAAGGTTGTGACAGATGTTAGATAACATCTGTCACAACCCCAGAATATCAAAGAGCTTTTACATACACAGAGAGAATCACAGCTTATAAAAAAAAAAAAGGGAGGGGATGGGGAAGAGGACAAATTCTGCTCCAGAATATTCACTACAACCAGAGTAAAGCTTCTCATTCTGAAACAGAAGCGTCATTAAGAATATTTTATCTTCGAGCTGCATCAGCACCATGCCATCTGAGTACTTATTTTTACTTTAACTTTTCAATTTTTAGACACAGACCGATTTATTCTGACTTAGTAAAAAACCATCATCAACTAAATTCTGGGTCATTCATAAACTTGCAAGATGTTTTAAAATGCAGTCACTGGGGCACAGTGCTCCAACTCATCAGATTTCTGCAGATCAGTAGAAAAAAAACAAACAACTACACACTTAAATCTTTGGCCCCAGTATATGCAAAACAACCTTAAGGCTTGGTTTATGAGTGACAAATAGACTTTGTCAATCATTAGGGCAACTATATCTGCAACATACTGGAGGATTTGTGGAGAGGAAAACTCTCACCCACCTCTTCAAGACACAACAATATCAAACAGTTACATTGTAAAGAGGCAGACTGAGCCAAACTGTCATTAATGAAGAACAAGACCAGTCTTGTTTTTTGAAGGTGTTGCATGCCAAATGTCTGTCTGCACATTTCTAATTTCATAGTTGAGTGGATGACGCTTTTCCAATCAGGCGATGTAACCTAACCACATCTCCAAAATTTGTGTTTCATGTTTTCTGTTCTGACTTGCATAAGTAAACATGGTGCAAATCTGAATTAAGTTTGCACAGTAAGAACTGAAAATGAATCCGTTTGCTCCAGCTCTATTCTCCATCTTCTATGGTTGCAACCCAAGTCTGCTGTTTGGTAGCTGTAAAATGGGAACAATATGACCAAAAATATAAAATGTTGATCAATAAGCAGGATGGCACAGCTGATCATAAGATAATTTTATTAGTTTAGATGTACAGTTCTATTGACTCAATTTAACATTTCACAACACTACACATTTTTGCACAGTTTAATAAACGTCTTGACTGAGAAACTAGCCGAGGCCTAAAAAACAAAAAAAGATCATCTTTAGCGTTGGCAGTTGGAAAAAAATAAAGTCTGATCTATTTCTGATTAAGGAATTCACTTCAAGCAATATCGGTTTGTGCTGACAGTAAAACTTTTTGCTGTCAAATTTTTTGTTTCGCCATTTTCAGTTTTAGTGACGTTTTTCAAAAGTAAACTCAAAAGTAGCACAGAGGTTTAGGACAATACTTGGAACTGTATTTTCCACAACATGCCAAGACATGGCTTTGGTTCAATCAGACGAGAAGACGAAAGTGAAATAGAGCAAGACCTTTAACAGATAACAGGAAGGTTGAAGATATTGCAGCCAAATTGCTCCTTTTATCAGTTTGCCAAAGCATCCTGGACTTCAAAATCTTGTCAACCTTTGGAAACTTCACAATAAAGGTAAATAATTACAACCTTCAATTACAGGAAGACAGCTGTTTAAATAATGCTAGCCAGATTAGTCATGCTAATGATTAGCATGAAGATAATACTCCAACAGAGTAACCTATTTTAACTCGGTCTCTCCTTTTTATTGCATATTTTTTACAGCGACTTATCTTTCATGTACAGTGTTTCTTTGCTTTTGCTTCTATGACAGAAAGGTTTTGAAAAAAAGGATTTTCAGTGCTGTTCTTATGTCATTATATTTAAAAAAAAAAAGAGAAATCAGAATAACCTGAAGTTGGTATTGATAATTAAATCTACACCAAAGCAAGTTCTAAAATATAAAACAAATAAAATATAACATTTACTTTAATTTTGTAGGTTGTTTTCTAAATTTGCATGTTTGCATTTGTATTACGTTCCCTGTGTGAATATTCTTTTAATTCTGCATTTTTATATGCAGAACCAGTCTTACAAGAATGGGGTTATGTTTACCATTTACCCTTGTATATAATGAAGATAATAAAGAAAAAAAAAAACTGACAAAAATTGATTACATCTCTAAAGCTAATGAATCCAAAGCAAAAGCGATTTGGGACTTTACCATTTTATTGCCTTTTTAAAACCGATGGGGAAAACACAAGAGAAACATCCTGAACATAACTAAATCTAGCTTAATTACATCAATCTAAAAAGCATCATGCACATAAATTTGGGTTGGCATCTGACCTCGCTACATCTGGAATAACAGACAGAAGACACTGAGGCAGCTTAAAGCCAAACAACAAGTCACAAGGATCCATTTTTAAAAACCTTGCCAGCCTCTCCTGCACAATCACCAAACAACAGCTGACCAGCTGAGGCCAAGCCAGCCACCATGATCAATATGCTTCTCATTAGGCCGCCGGGACTGCTACACATTATACTTCGGGCCTCTCAGCAGACCGCCTAAAAACAATGCCAACTATTTTCTGCTGAGTCTCTTCACTTCCTGGTACGGCGTGGGCCCTTCACCAACTGCTGTGCATTTCTCACATGCAGCTGTCCCACTCTGTCTCAGTCTGGCTTCTCTCTCTCAAAACACTCCTTAAAGCGTTCACCCACCTGGAGCAAGGTTTACGCCAATCTCTCACAATCTTTAGTCCTCAAGCATGTCTTCAACTGTAGACTAATTCAATTGTTTTTTGGAAAAAAAATTATTTATATAGATTAAAAACTTGTTTTAGTGTTTGCATTACTCACATTTCATTGTTCAGTTATGTTATACATATACAAGGTTTATGTAAAACTTGAAGGATTAACATCTGAACACCAACTATAATGTTTCAGAAATGCTAGCATTTTCAAAAAACTTAAATAAATAATGCTTTATTATTTATTTAAGGCTTTGTGTCTGGTGGGGACACAAAGCCTGGAGACCCGCCAGACTTATGATACACTGGGGGAAACACTGTATATACATACGCCATGGCGACTAGGATAGATTTTTACACTAAAACTGCATGATATAACCCTAACTTTTTACATGTTGGTTGGAACTGTATAGACACCGGATGAAAGGAGAGAAGAATAGCTACATTCTTGGAAGTCATTGTTTTTGCTGGATGTGGAATAGGCTGGTTTCTTGGAATTACCCAGATGGTTAGAGGGCTGGAATTGGATAGGTGAGATTCCAGAAAAAATAATCTGCCCAGTTTCCTGCGCCACCTCCCAACGATCCGTTCTGTGCTTCAGTCTCAATTAGCACACACCTGTGTTGTACTTGAAAAGAGCTGGGGCTGAAAAAAGAAAAACAAGGGACAGCGGAATGATGTTTATGCTTCCTTCGTGCGTCACTTGCCTCACGCACTCTTTCCTCCCTCAAGTATGGTTTTTACACTTTGTGGTCGCACTGTTGCAGCTGTTGCAGTCCTGCTTCAAGAAACATTCACTCTGACAATCAGTGTGACTCTCAGTGAATTAAAAATAATTATTTAATGAAAAAAAGTTCTGCAGACTTTGAGGATTTTCTGATTTTAATAATCTCCTCCACATTAATCTTCCTCAAGAAAACAATACCTGTCATAATTATGTGGGTCAGTTGCCTTTGTGAAATCAAATCTTTTGATTTAAAAAAATTTTTTTTTAGGGGGTTACATCAAACAAGTACAGCGTGTAAAAACAGCAAGACTTATTTTAAGACAGTGGTCTCAAACTGCGTTCCCCAAGGGCTGGTTTCTTGCAGCTTTTAATTGTCTCTCTGCTTCAGCACACCTGGCTCCAATATTAGCTCATTAGCAGAGCTCTGTAGTGCTCGCCTGCATGCGAGTGAGGCAGTTTCACCATTTAATGCAAGTGTGTATGAGAAGGGACACATCTAAATGTTTCAGGACTCTGGCCCTCTGCAGTTTGAGATCAATGTCCGAAGAACAGTTTATGGTGACTTCCAGTTCTGCGTTAAACTCTTCATTGTTACATTTATACATTTCCTCATTTCAATCCCACTTGGAATCTGTCATCGTCTTGAACTGTAATTTTCTCTCTACTAAATATAGATACATGCACTAAGGCACCAACATAGCAAGATACGGTCCTGGATGGTTGCTTGGTCTGATGTAATTGGTTGATTAGCAAGAATCAGATTGGCATGTGAATGGTTGTTTGAAAATGGATGATTGGTTGGTTTCTTGGATTTACATGATTGATTAAATTGGATGGTTGGTCAATTGAATGGTTTGTTTTTTTTGTAATTTGATTGTTTGTTAGTGCTTGGATCTGGGTGGTTTGTTGGTTAGAGTTAATTAGACTGATAAATAGATGGTTGGATATAGAGTTAAGTTAGTTTCTTGAACTAGATAGTTAATTGAGGGGTTAAAATCGGATGGCTGGTTAAGTTGCAATTAATGGTTTGTTAGAGTTGGACAGCTGGTAGGCAGGTTGCGAGTGGATTAAATCTGGATAGACATGGGGATGGACTGTTGACTGGAAGGTTCTGAGGTTTAAAAAAAATAATTTTAATCAGTTAACCTTCTCCCATTTTGTTTCATTTTGCTGTGTGTAAATAATTGGTAGAAAGGACTCAGTGCCTATATAATGATGTTGATGAACATGTGTGATGCTTTATTACTGATGCATTATTAAAATTCCTCAGCACAATAACTTGTGGCATGTTTACAAGACTGAAAAGAAATATGCTCCATCAAACCAGCTCCATAAATTGGCGAGCTACATTTTCAGACGACCTTTGCCGTCATTTAGGTCGTAAACATGCTTTCATTTTCAACAATCTAAACCTTAGCAATTCACAAGTTAATGTTTAACAAATACTAACATATTTAGCAGATTCAATGCAAAACAAATTTATTTAGTCTCTCCGTTTACTATGAGACCACTTCAATTGAAGCCAAACGATTTGCATACCACATGATAACACACAAGAAGGAGGTCTCAGTCTAATTTATGACCTGCAGACAATGAGACAACACTCCATCACTGTCTTGCTCCTTTTCCGGTTTACGGAGCCGTAAAAAACACAACAGAGGAGCCAAAAAATAATTTGTTAATCAAAGCCATTGTTTGAGCCTCCAGGGATTCATCGGCGCACTTTGTTCCGCTTACAAACCCGTCACTCATGTCCAGCTTTATCATTTCACACACAGCCAGCGCCGGGAGCCAACAAACCAACCACCTGCTGTTTGTGCTGCCTCAGTGCTTTTGGAGGCCTCGCTTTTCAGGTCCCCACATGTTTAACCGAGCCCGCATCTCGTGTATGCGGAAATTCCTGCACAGCCTCCTGGCGTTGTGAATTGCAGGATGTGGAGGAGGCGGCGGAGAGGATTCGAGACAATGAGAGACTTAGATGGGGGTTGAGGTAGAGCGGACAGGATGATTTAAAAAAAAACAAAAAAAAACAAAACAGCAGTCTGAGTGCAGATTGTGTCTGGATCCTGTGGAAATGCTCCTTCCATGGATAACATAGCTGCTAGATGACCGAACAGAACTTGGCTGAATTTCCTCTTTGGCTTAAAACATTTGTAAATAAACCTGATTATTGGTGGTTTAATGAGATTGGGAGACTTAGCCAGACACAAACAAACACACTTGATTCTAAAGCAGGCAGTGTGCTCTCAGAATGGCAGGCCAATATGGGAAGAAAAAGTCAGGCTGTCTAAATTTAAATCCTTAATTATGTAACATACAATATGGTGTCGCTCAGCGGCTCACACTCCATAGCCCAAATGGTGCCCCAGAAGTTTTCCCAGAAGCACTAATTATGGTCCATATCATTCCAGAGATTACCGCCTACCCAGCCAGTCTGGGAGCTGGCAACCCTCACGTTCTGGAGCAAAGAGATAAAGGCTGTACAATAAAAACCAGCGGTGTACAATACTAGCTTGTTATTTGTGCTTCTCAAGGGGAATAAAATCTGAAGCAAAAACCAAAACATGCAGTGACATTAACATTAAATATCTTCTAAACTCTTAAATTAGAGAGGCAGCTGCTATTACGGGGCTAAACCTATCATTAAAAGCAAGCGAGTGCTATCTGGCTTTCCTGGTTTAAGCTTTTTATAACCCGGCGTGGACTCTATGACAAAGAGGATTTCAAACACCCCACGGTTGTTTACCCAGCTCTCCTGAGTTAGACATGTAGTTCCCAGAATGGGTGTTTTATGCGGCAAAAGATTTAAAGGACAATCAGTGATTGACTTGGTGTCTTTTTTTCCTCTTTATAGACTAAAACATGAGTAGAAAAAACAGATTCAAAGAGTCATAGCATTCCTTAATAAAACGGGTGAAGACAGGAAAATCCACTACAAAGTTTGGCAATTTTTTCACAGTGCTCCATAAAGGGATTCACACACACTTCACATTTTTGCTACATGGCAATGACAACATTAAGAAGAAAATAACTTAAGAGGAAGAAAAAGGATGAACTGGATCTGATTTTACCCAATTGCTAACATTTGGCCGCACTGTTGGTGACACATCGACTCTGCACCGTGTTCCAAATCATTATGCAAATTGGATTTAAGTGTTATAAAGATTTAATTTTTGTTGTGCTGTTAAATTTATAGATGGTATTGTGTGTCAGGGCTCTTTGAGTAACTATAATTAATTTCAGAGAGCTGGGTTGATTAGTTTGTCTCAGTTAAAGGAAATCTACTTAAGAAGGATGTTCCACATTATTAAACAGGCCACAGGTTTCAAGCAATATGGGAAAGAGAAAGTATCTCTATGCTGATGAAAATCATCAGATAGTGTAGTGCCGCATGACAAGATATAAAAACATTAGATATTTAACGAAAACTCACAAGCAGAAACGGTCGCAGTGGGCCCAGCCATACATGAAGATTAATTTTCAAACAGACATGTTCACTGATGACTGCTGTGCAACCCTGGATGGTCCAGATGGATGCAATAGTGGATTGGTGGTGGATGGTCACCAAGTCCCAACACGGCTGTGACTTCAGTTAAAACCCATTTGGAAAAAATCCGGCTCATTGGGTGAAATCCCAGATGGAGATGGATGGAGGTGGACGCAGTAGTTTTTCAGGTTTGTAGTTGTACCATGTATTTGTTTTCCTTTGCAGAGCATAGATTGAGCAGGGCTCTGTGACATGTTCAAACCTGTATATTCATTTATAACTTATCTTTGCTTTACATCTCCCCACCACCTCATCTCTGACCCGTTTGCTGTGTTTCTTGGTCGTGATGATGCTGTTTATTCATTAATTTTCAAGCAAACCTCACAGAACACATGGATTATGTTGACTTCTGAAGACAATTGGCCCAACTGATTTCATTTTTGGGTGCAAAATGCAAGACTGAATAGAAATTTGTACTCCATTTTAAAATTATCCTTTCTATTGCTCTAAAACATAAAATCGCAACACATTAGATTGAAGTTTGCAATGTGAAAACATGTCTAACAGTTGAAGGATATGGATCCCTATAAAAGGCACTGTATATTGTTGGTGAAAGCCAGCGACCCAGCAGATTTAGGCAGCTTTGGAGCACAACAGATCACTTCAGATTATCTCTCACTGATCCACGGTGGAGTAGACAGCGGATCCATTGATTCCTCCACCTCCTAGCATCGCTGCAGACCCTACGTTAGATACTGACCACAAGAAAGAATAAGGAAAACAATGGCTTCTTTATGGGACACACAAGAGAAACTATATTTTAATTTTTAACAACTCTGAGAAGAGAAAACTGAGCTTATTAGTCAAATAAATAAATAAATAAAAGCTAATAAATTGTGAGAAATCACCAAGTAACAGGAGATCCGTTTAGCTTGTCTTGCCATTGTCTTCCTAACCTGCAACATAAAAGTTGATGAGCTCATCACACGTCCACATGGTGTGATCTCAGGAGCTTGGCTAGTGACCTACTGACACAAGCTTGACTCTGAACACTTAAAGCCAACCCCGTTCCCTCTCCTCTCCTCTAATCCGAGCAGCTTCCATCCCCTCAGGTGCAGGGACGAAAGACAGAGCGCTAGGAGAGGGCTGACATTGTACATTGATTGCAATCACAGATCTGCAGTTGCCAAAATAAAAACCTGCTGAAGCACATTCAGGAAGCGCTGACAGGACTGGGTAGGAGAAGCATGTTGCAGCACTGTTGTTGCAGTTTGGCTACATGGATTCATCTGACCTACTTTCTCCCCAAACTAATGTGCCTGGTCTGAAGAGAGGAAGGGAGTCCTTATGCAGACAGAGGGCTCTGAAAAAGTAATTGTCATTCTTGTTGAATCATGAATATATTTTTGCTACCCACCTCTTTTTTTTTTTGTTTGTTTGTTTTTAGAAATACTGATATGTCAGGAAATCACTAAAACAGAACATGTCTGACAATATGAAGTAGGCTAAAAAAAAGAAATCTACAAAAGGTAATAACTCCGATCAGAAGAGATCAGATGAGTAATGAGGTCAGTGACACGCATCAGTCTGGAAAGAGTTGGAAACTTCTAAGGCTTTTGAGTCTTGGGCAAACCACAAGGACAGCCATTTATTGTAATAATGGTGAACACTAAAAAGGGTGTTTGCAAACCAGAAAGCAAAGGTATAAATATAGATCAATTTGAAAATAAGCTTAAAAGTTAAATATTCTGTGCTGAAAAGCGCTATTAGAACACTGCTTCATGTAACTGGCGTACTCAAGTAGTCTATCTGATAAAGCATTATTTCGAGAATAGTTCGTTGTGCTCCGCTTGTACGGATTCATACAGTCTAACAATCTTTTGCCACCCTTACACGGAACAGCAGTCGATCTTCTCAGAAGCAAGTCTTACCAAAATAACTCCCAAGAGTGCATCTATGGTTCACCCAGGAGTCACAGGAGAAACCAAAAAAATGTCTAAATTATAGCGGGTCTCACTCGCCACAGTTTAAGGTCAGAGTTCATTATTCAACCATAACAAAGACTGGGTAAATAACTGCCAGTGTTGGGAGTTTTTCATGGTAAACATTATGTGGACTGATGAGACATAAGTGCAGCTGTGTTGGATGCATGCATCTCATGTGGTCATTTCAAAACAATAACGTTAAACTGACTGCCTAGCAGGGTGGTGGTTCTGTGACGGCCCTGGGCAACTTTGCCGCTTCAGAACCAAGACCTTCTGCTCTCTGGTAGAAATTGGGTTACGCAGCAGGAATAAGATTCCAAACACACTGGCAGGTCTGGCTCTGAATGGTTTCACAGCATCTACTGCTAACTGGGATAGCAGGTCAGGCAAAGCAGATCTCATAAGATCAAATAGAGTACAGCCATCTGATTCGCTTTAAGCAATACAGATGCTCTGTTCTCAGTGGAGCGTGAACATCAGAGCTTCTTCCACAATTGACGTACATGATTCCAGCTGCATGGCGCTCCAGCTCCTTCCTGTTCCTTAACAAACACACCAGATAAGCTCCAACGCACCGTTATCTGAATTCAAAAGGCCATTGACCCACATTTCAACAGCTCTTTTGTTGTACAGTGCATCCATTTGTGTCTGCTTCCACACGCGCGCGCGCACGCGAGGTAAAACAATGAGGATTCAAACACAGACAGTGGGGTAAACTGCCTGAACATGAGTGGGAGAGATTCATTTTATCACCACCTCAGCCAGGTTTATTAACTAAGCTGACAACAGACAGCGCGACATGACTGCTATTATTAATCCTCCATCCATCCATTCATCCATCCATGCTTCCCACGCGTTCATCCACAGCAGATTCCAGTCTCTGACTTTCCTCCTACCTGCCCTCTCTCAAAGTTTTCCCTCTCCAGCTCCAGGCTGTTGGCCCCTCCAGTCCGACGGATCACTTTGGGGATGGCGTTGGGGACTTGCTGCATGGAGCTTTTCACTCGATCCATCGCGGGTTGCAGCATGAACAACGCGCTCACACGGGCTGGAAACCAAGGAAAACAAGGCAAAACTCTCCGCCGACTATCGGCCGAGGCTGTGGGAAGTTCAACCCGGGCAGCAGGAACTATGGCGGGCAGCCGTCCATGCTGCTGTGGAGGACTCCCCGTCCCGTTTTCACTGGAGCACTTTCTGCCTTCCAGTCAGTGACAGCAGCAGCAGCCAGAGCCGCACCACAAAGAAAGCGCCGAGCCTTAAGGCAGGACGCCACTTCCTGCTTTTCGCATTTCAAAATAAGAGCTTACCCAAGCCAAAACACGACGTGCGGTCAAGGAATGAAATGTAAAGTTTAAATGTGATAAGCTCTAAATATACATAATAATATTTAAAATGATAAATATGGCAAAAAAAAAAAGTGTTTTGTATTTTTATTTCAATGATGGATTTTTTTTTTTTTTTACACTGACTGAGTGATATAAACAAGCCCCAGTCTTAACTTGGTCTTGAGTTAAGGGGTGTCAAACTCCAGTCCTCAGGGGCCACTGTCCTGCAGTTTTTAGGTCTGCCACAGGTACAAAACTCTGGAATGAAATGGCTTAATTACCTCCGTCTTGTGCAGAGCCCTGCTAATGACCCCATTATTCTATTCAGGTGTGGTGCAGCGGAGGCACATCAAAAAGATACAGGTCAGTGGCCCTCCAGGACTGGAGTTTGACACCTGGATGGTCTTCATTGTGGCTTGATAAATCAAATCACATTTAAAAACAATTGTTAAAGCAGCCTGAATACAGTTGGATGATTTACAAAAACAACAACGACAAAAAAGACTCATACGCACAACTTTAAGTTGGTCTGTCTTATGCAATAACATTAAAACTACTGAGGTTTGTGGTGATGTAAAAAGGGAAGAGGTTGAAGAGATGTGATCACTTTTTTAAAGACACGCTATACAGAGTACAGGAGATGAAAACGTGTGACCTCAATAAAATGGGCTTTTAAATAGTGACAAAAATTCTGTTAAGCATTTCCATTGAGATTTTGTTAAACGGCTTCGTATTATTCATATATTAATTATTTTTCATCCATTTTTTCCCCCCCTGCTTTATAACCTGGACTGATTTTCATGTTTTGAGGCTTTCAAACACAAATTCACATTCTTAATAAAATCAAAAGAAATGTGGCTCGGCACATTGCAAGTTCATAAGCTGTGAAATACATTTCTTGCACTCTGCTGTATTTTAACCCAATGAAACATGTTTTGAAACATTTTTGTGTGTGTTATCATTTGTGATCATTTTTGACTTCAGCATTTTACATGAATCTGACTCTTGGTATGCCACTGTGCGGAGGAGTGCTGTCTGCATTCTTAAATATGGGCCACTGATCTGCACGCTGGTGCACAAACACGGGACTCAGAGGTACGAGGGCTTTTATTCACAGAGTCCTCACAGGAACCAGCAGGCCTACACCGAAGGTGCCCTGGAAGCTCCCAGCAGCATGAGGACTGGCCTTGCTGTTATTTGGATATTTTCTCTGGCAACGGTCTCTGACTCCTCCCAGAGTTTCCAGCCACTGGCTGCAGCCCCAGCAGGATCCGCCCACACCGCCGGAGACATGCATAGACACTCATTAACTCCAGCCTCAGCCCGGACAAAACACACTGCCAGGAGGCTGATTATGAGTTTAAAAAAAAAAAAAGAAAAAAAAATACTACCCAGCCATTAGATTTTGTTGACCAAGGTAATAAACATTAAGTGCTATGACACAGAGTGTCATATAGTTGGGAGGCTGTATTTTTACTGTGAGAACGTTTCTGACCTTTGGTTCAAACATTTGCTCACACTTCAAAAATTTAAAGCACATCTGATGCACCGTTATCTGAAGAAAAAAAGAAGAAAAAAAACGATATGCGAAAGCCACCTCGGGTAGACTTTTTGTACTTTTTGAAAGCTGGTTGTTGTCACAGGATTTGAGTTTTTTGTGGCATGACAGGGAGAACCAAGTCATTTGTGTCAACCTTTGCTCTGAGTCACCGATTTACAACAAACAGAAGCTTGGTTGGTTTGCGCGACTGAATGCTGACCTCTGCAGGTCACAATCAGAAACTACAATAGCGTCAGTTTGTTTTTTTTAATTATCAAGGGAGACAAGTTCAGTTGGTCCCTAAGTTAAAAGTACAAGAGCAGGAAGTACACTTCTCACGCAGACCTTGTGAAATTTATGGAAAATTTTTAAAAAGTTCATGCTGTGGTGACATATTATGAAACCAGGGCAGTGAGGTAAACCATGTGAAGATGATTTCGTACTAGAGCACAAGCCAAAAACAGTGGATTGGTGCCATTGACAAGATACAACGTTAATGACTCAGAATGTAGCCAAAAGATGTCCAATTTTATTTCTTTCTGTGAGTTTTCTAGTCTATTTGTTGCAGCCTCTAAGCTCAGTGCCGATTCTGCCTGATAACATCCGGTTTGAAGTCTGGCAACCACATGGTACTGTGGGCCAATTGTTAGGTCTCGCCTTGGTCTTATGATGTCAAAATGTGAACAGCATCACAAGAAGGACAGTTTGAACAGCAGTTCTGATTGAACCAGGACATTAATCGGTCAATTCATGGTTCAGGCACCATCAAGTTTGACATGAAACTCCTTGTGAAAGAAGAGTAAGCTGTTTTAAAAGAACTGAAACATGGAACTGACAAGATACAAGCTGGACAGGCTGTCGGTGCACCACAGATACTGATTGCAATGCTCCACAAAAGCTGTTTAAACCTTGGGAGCCTTTTTACATGTTATCATGTTACAGCAACTTTGGAAAGTGTACCATATATTTGTATTCAGCTCCCCTGTTAAATTCATTGTTCATTTATCTTTGCAAAACAGCTCAAGCTCAAGCCGATAAACTGTGAATGTTGCCTTTAAATTTCTGAAAACTATGTAACCGCATTCTGTCTTTGTTTTGTTACATCACAATGTAATTTCATTGTGATGTATTTTTTATAAAAAATCATCTCATACTGAAAAAAAAAAACGTTAACATTTTTCATTCAAAATTTATATTCTGAAAAAAACAATAATAAGTATATGGTTATATCAACACAACCAAATGTTTGATTTTAGTCAGGGCAATACTATAATATTATTTAATGTATTTCCCTCTAAGAAGTCAAGAAAGGAAAGAAAAAAAAAACCCCAAAAGAAAACAAACACAATTGGAGAAAATAAGTGGGGTAAAAATGTCTTTTCTCTCTCAATACAGCTGACAGAGTAATAAGAAAAGCCATAAAAGGAGAGAGAGTGAAAGTCTTTTAATTAAGTCTCGCGAGATTACCAATGTTACAGAAGACTGGGGCTTGGTCTTGAAGTTTTCAGATGCATCTGTAGATGAATCATAACAGCACCAAGATGTCGGGACGATCAGGCCGAGCTGAGACCCGAAGTCGGGCTAAAGACGACATTAAAAAGGTTCTGGCAGCCATCGAGAAAGTGCGCAAATGGTATGTGGGCTATCTAAAGGACAATATGGAGGGGAATGTTTAGTGGACCGCTGCCTGCTATCTTGCTGCGTCGCTCAACAAACTTCAGTCGGAAAAGTTAGATGATTGACAGGGTTTCGGGCCAATCAGCGCCTCCGGTCGGCCGGAGGGGCGGGGCGTGTCGAGTTTTTTTCCGCTGAGAGCTGTCAATATGGCTCCAGCAGCTTCACATGCAGCGGGGGCTTCAATCCACTGAACTGCCCCGCTCGTTTCTGAATAACGCCAACAGCAAGCACCACCGAAAAGCTCACGACTCATAGCCCGCATAGCCGAGACTGTCAATGAGCGCGTTAAGTTCAGTTACATCTGACGTGGACAGAGAGAACGCGCTCAGCATATTTTATCACCGACTGATACCAGCCGAGCAGATCGGGCGAAAGCTAAGCGCGTTCTGAACCCCGAGCTGATAATGATCGAATGAATCCCATCCACAGGGAGAAGAAATGGGTGACAGTTGGAGACACGTCTCTGCGTATTTTCAAGTGGGTTCCAGTAACGGAGACAAAGCAGGTGTGTGGGCCTCCGTCAGAAACAGTTACCGCTCCGACTGTGGTATGGCAAGCCGTCATTACATATAGTCAATCCACAATCCTTTTCCTGATCACATCAGACACGAGTGATGGCATCCCACATAGCAACAGTGTCACGCATATAAACTACAGGCATGGCATTGTGATGCATAGAAGATAAGGTGGAAAACACTGATTATATCTTTACTAATGATAGATACCACAGTAGTTAGTTTGAATATGAAATTAAAATATATATGAGATACGAAACATTCCTTAATATGTTATAAGTAGCTGTTTTAAATGTTGATCATTCTGTTGGTTTGGTAATCTTATCAAATAGCAGAATTGATAGATTCGATTCTGGTAATTGAATCTATCCATTCAATTAATGAATAGATTTTTGAAACATCAGTTCAATTGTCCTCATCAAAAGTATAATTTTATGTTTGTTTTTTTTTGCTTTTAACTTTTATCCTAAATTAAGTTTTTCTTAAATGTGTATGTCCTTCAGGCTAAGTTCCCCTCTCCAATTTATGTACCTGCAGATGTACATTTTTCTCTGTCTGAAATTGATATTCTGAAAAAGACAAAAACATATGGATATCTACAATGTGGTTGTTATAGTCATGATTTATATTTCACATCCTGTGTGATCCATTTACTTAAAGTACCTTTCTTGATAGTTATAATAAAAGTATTTTTAAATATTATTTCAATTATTAGTGTGTGAAGCTACTTTTAAATGGTTAGAATAAAATACTTGGTTCTTCGATGAAGGCTCCATAGGTTCGGTAAAGATTTGGTAGAACTGTATTTAGTTATACAAAATCTTAAAATATTATTTTTCCTTCTATTTGACACATATGGACTATTTTATGTTGATATGTCCTCATACACACCATTAAGGTTGTGGTTAACACACGGGGAGGGGCTGGGAATTTGAATTTGAATACACTTCAATACACCATATCTGAAATGTATATTTCTTCAAGAAAGATTATAGCGCTTGTATCAACCATCTACAGTCTAGATACGGATAGTGTGCTGTTAGATGATGGAGTTGAATGTTTAAAAAGTGAAGTTTGCCAATGATGGAGGAACATACTTCAATGATTGTTTTTACAGGCAAGAATTCAATTATATGCATCATGTTTGCCACAGATTGTCTCCATCTAATAATACATTTTTATAATCTATTTTAATCCAACAGATATTTCGCACCAAATCCACTAGTGGAGAGGTCCGGGGTCTCAAAGATGTAGTGATTGAAAACACCAACTCAATGCTGGATTTCACCGGTAGGTTTGACGTTGGGGTTTAATGAGGATAACAATAAACTACACTGAGATTCGACTCAACTGGAATATGATCATTTCTTTTGACCACAAATAAGCTTGTTTCAAGAATTGAAGCAGTCATGTGATGTGCTCACAGATGAAAACAGCAACCAGAGCTTTCTGTCGGACGTTTATCAGCCAAAACTTGACAACAGCAGCAGCACGTCGAGCTCGCAGCACGTCAGCCCTCCACATGCCTACAGCCTGCGGGCTGAAGACTCTCAGCCTCCCATGCTCGGACAGGAGACGGTCGACGGTATGAGAGTTTCCCTTTAACCAGCAGGTGCTCGTTTTAACGCCGTGCACCTGTCACTTTAACAGTCTCTGCGTTTATGTTGTGAACAATGTGCTCCAGAACCAGTACATTCAGGTCGGGAGGGTGCAGACGAGCCGCCGACGCTCATCAAGGAGGACCCGCTTACATCTGGAACTGCCAGGCGGAGAACTCCAGACACTCAGGTTTTGTACATGAGACATATTTCAATAAAGAATGCAAATGCCGCTACTAATACATTTTACATATTGAGCATCTGTTGTGTGATATCATTTCAAAACATTTACTGTAACTTCACCTTTTTTTTTTCCCCCTCCAACAGGATGAATTAGATGAATCGGGAGCACCACCTTTAAAGAGGATTTGCACAGGGGAAAATAATGGCTTGAGATAGCTTTTTTCCCCCTATTCGTTCTATCCAAATGCACAACTTACTTGTTCTTGGTTGATGTAAGATTAGCAAAGCTTTCAGAAAATTTCTGGTTCAGATATTACATTTCAGCAATTAGGGAAAATGATTTAGCTTTTTTATGTTTAGAATTTAGCGTTTTGTTGTTTGGGTTGACTTGCTTTTAATTGAATGAAGACAGTTTTTTAAATTTTTATATGTACGCATCCTTAGGTATCTCACTTCAGATGCTGTAAACATTGAATTTTCTAAGTTGTACTTTAGTTAGACTTTTGCTATTCTTATGAACATACTGGCTAGCCTTTTTTTTTTTTCATGTGTAGCTTGATGCAGATTGATGTTTAAATGTAACCTTAAGTTTTTAATTTGATGTTTCTTGTGATAAATCTTATGGTTTGTTTCATTCAAGAATAAAGTGGTTTTTAAAAAATCAACAGCTTGCTTTTTAAAAATAATGAATATGTTCTGTAAACAATCCTGAGTGGTATGATTCAATTCATGGGTGCCACTGATGCTTTAAATGAAGAAACGTTACCAGTTGTGTTTCGTTTAAGTTTCAAATGCATTTCCAGAAGTTGAAGACTCTAATTTCGACGATGAACTAAAAGATGTTATTTCACCATTTTTTTTTTCAGTTTTATTTTTTGTGTGTAGTTCCAAATCTAAAATGCCGAAACCGATTAAACTTGAAGTGCATTCTAGACTTTGTTTTATGTGCAACTTAAAATTTATGAAACTTTTACTTCAATAGTAGTAGTACATTCTCCTAATACATTGCAATGTGAAGACTGAGCATATCAGGACTGTATTGTTCAAAACTGATTAAAGAATCATTGAATAAAGATGATTTAAAACACAACTGTAACATCAAAATTTTTTGCAGTGTCTTTCTCTCCTAAATTAAGCCACCATTGGAAAGGCTGTAGCCATGAACTCTTAAGTAACTTTTTATTTTTTTTAATGAAAAGTTTTGTTAAAGTGCTGCCTTTTATTCAGAGTAATCAGACATGTAATAGGCAGGTAGAGAAGTGGGGAAGACAGAAAAGTCCAGGGATCAGAAATCCATGTGTGTTGTGCTTACTTCACTCAGTGGACTATGTAGCAGAATTTTCACTTTTTTACACCTTGAATTGGCTTGTAAAGTCCTTCAATTTAGAAGTGCTCTATTTAACCACAAAGGGAAGTTAAATGTTGTTGAAATTAGCGATGGCACACTTACTTTGAAAATGTGACTTTAATCAGACTACTGATTACTCCTTGAAGAAGTAACTTCAATTACTGATTTGGAAAGTAACTAAGTTACATTAAAAGTAACTTTTTTAGTTACTTTCAGCAGCTGCTAACAACAACAACGCTTCACCACCTGTGAAAATCACATTGATCTTTGCCAATACTTAATTGCAAGTTATTTTATAATGATTACATCAACAATGTGTCTCCACTTATATGGTTGAACTGAAGGGGAGATTGTTTCATGCTTACAACAGCACACACACACACACACACACACACAAAAAATTTATAATTTGTGTGTGTTTTTGTGTGGTTCTATTGTCTGGAAAACAATAGAACCCATTACTGACATCACTGGTTGAAACTCATTCAAGTATCTCTGCAGAGATGTGGATGGTGATGCTATGAGCAGGAACCATCTCCTATAGCAGTCAGTCTTGCAATCAGTCTGATGGAACCTCTGACTGAAGAGTGCTACTATATAACAGTAGTAACTGCAATAGAATGCTAAAAGCTCACCTTCTGGGCAGCAGAGACAATATGACGCCAACACCATTAGTTCCTTGCAAGCACTGCTATCCACCTCATTTGCTTTTGCTGCTTAAAATGATTAAAAAAAAAAACTCCACTGGATTGCAGGTCCAGCATGCATCGTGATCTTATGTGATGCAGCAGAAGGGGCTCTGCATTTAAAAAAAAGCTGTCACTGGCTCTGAAAGGCCTGTTAAAAATAAAAATCTAAATAAAGTTAAAAAAAATTAATTGGGAGGAAAAAATTTAGATTAATTACGCAATTTCTTTCAAGTTTGTTTTGGGTTTAGTTAACTAGCGATTTTGTCATCTTCAGGCAACTTCCTATTATTTTCTGTTCAACAGAAGCGGTTTATTTAATGTTCCTACTGACAGATGATGACAGACAGGCTCTACTAGCCAATGATAACCAATTTTCAGCAATTCAATCAGGGCGCTACGCCAAGATAGCCAATGAGCTTTGAGAGGAGGCGGGGCGTAGGCGCGGCGCTGCCTGCTGCCGGGGAAACGAGCTGAGGGTTCTTTTGCCGGTGGACTAGAAACTCCCGCCATTTCGACAGGGAATTAACCTCTTGTTTGATTGGGGATACTTTCTTGTGACACTTGCGAATATTGTTTATTGATAAAACGAAACCGCGACAGCACAGCTCATCAGCAAAAAAGATCAGATCTAGTTTAAAAATACTTTGTTAGGACTGTGAAACTGCAGCCGAATTGAGCTCTGGCTGTTACCGCGAGTTTGATTTCGGTGTGGCTCTCATCCTTTCGTGTTCACCTGAAGGAACTAAAACTTTACCAACTAACCCGTTGGAGCAAAGCTTTAATATCTTTTACTTCCCGGATTTCTGGTTAAACACAACGCGTCTCCGCAGCTGCAGAAGCGGAGAATGTTGCGATGAGGCCATCGGTGAGAAGCGCACTGTTATTGTTTTGCAACGAGATAGAGATCCAGACTGCTAGCTGATTAACTAGCTTCGGCACGCTCAGAGCCGGGGCCTGCCGGCTGTAAAGCGAGACGTGCTAGCGCTCGGTATACATATTACCGACGCTTGGATACATGCTAAGAACTAACACGGAGTAAGGCTGTGCTAGTTTGTTGCCAGAAAGTCACGTTTAACCTCTGGCACTCGTGCCGTCTTTGGAACTGCCATGGCACCGCTTCTGGGCCGGAAACCGTACCCGCTGGCTAAGCCGCTAGCCGAGCCACCAGGCCCGGGAGAAGAGGTCTACATTATCGAGCATACCAAGGAGGCCTTCAGGAACAAAGAGTATCCTTTAACATCATGCTTTGAATCGATCTACCAAGCCAATCGCTACGTTAGTGGACTGTCTTTTATTTGCCTGGTTAGCAGTTAGACGCGTCCATTATTTTTATTCACAGGCCTGTTAAGGTGGTCAAGGAATTTGACATTACCTGTCATTTCTGTCCCTTAATGTCTCAATTACATGTACTCTGTTTAGACTGGATGACAAGCTTCCTGGCTAACCATGTCACATCTCTAACTGCTACATCGCAGCTATTCGTTAGCCCTTGAAACAGGTTAGAATTAGATATAGAACTAAAGTTGGCTTAATTGTTCGTGAAATGCGGACGAGTATCTTTCACTTTCAGCTTTCACGGCTAAGCTGACAGCTAGCGATGCTAGGAGGGCTAGTTAGCGCACTGCTAACGCTAGGCATCCCATTATGTCACAATGCTGCTGGCCTTGCTTCCCCGGAGCAAAGCGGCAGCTCTGCTGGCAGGCGCTAGCTGGTCCTGTTAGCACCCAACAACCTTATAGCGTATCTGTTGAAGGACAACAGGGCGCTGAAACAAATTTTCTCAAGGTTTTACTCGCTATTTGGCCTTTGTAGACTCTTGTTTAGGGGTTATTGGTATGAAAGAAGCGCCAGCAGTCCTTAGCTGGCAGGCAGGTTGTGTAGCTAGCTGTCAGCACGCAGATGGGAGTAAAAGTAGCCAGGTGCTCCTGTGACTCCCTGATTCGTTGTTGTTATGTTAAGGTACAATATTTTAATTTGTGACACAGCTGTTCATGTTTTGAAACTGAACAGATGACTTATTACTGTGGTCGCTGTCAGATTTTAGAGGACCAGCTATAAACAAGACCATTGTCAAGAGAGTTGTTAGTCAGTTATATTTCCTTCCACCTTCCTTAGATGAAGTCAAATACAATGCTTCACAGTGCCTGCTAACATTAGATGCCATTCATGGTAGTTGTGGGAGGGGGAACACATCAATGAATTGGAGGAAATAATTTTTTTGTTTCCAGTCTTGACCTGCTGATCACTGCTTGGGGCCAATCAAGGACAAATTGGTCCATTCTGCCCTTCTGACAATTGATTGGTGCATCTCTAGAAATATTCAAATAATGTCACAGGCTATATTTGATTAAATTACATGTTCAGGGCGAACCTTTGAACTCTTCTCGAATTAAAGGAAAGGACACCAGCTTTTCTGGAATGTGAGTGGATGTGGACAAAGGATGGATGAATTATAAGCACATAAATTATCTAATGGTGAAATAATTCAAGAATATTTTGCCTTATAAAGTTATTTTAATTTCTGTTTGGGTCAGTCAACTTATGGAAAGAATGTGATTGATTATCAAACCATAATAACTCCAAGTGACCTCCTGCTGGTCGTGCAGGTTATTGCAATTATGTAAGCATATTTTCTTACAACAAACTATAAGCAGATCAAAAAACATTAGTAGATCATCCATTGGAACAGTGTAAGTAAGGAGTCTCTGTTTAATAGTAATATAAGCTGTCTCTTGACAGAGGACTCCTGTAAATTACAGAAAAAGTTAGGCTTCATAAAGACTTAATTTATTAATAAATGATAATAAGACATTGATGTGTTCATATTAATTACAAAAGAAATTTAAATACTTCACAACTTTTCCTAACCACACCCTATGACTCTGCATCTGGCTTTTATAGAAAGCTAATCACTTCACATTTAGATATTGCACCGTCCTTGACAAACTGTGTATAGAGAGTATGAGGCACGCCTGCAGAGGTATGATGAACGCATCTGGACATGCAAGAGCACAGGAAGCCTCCAGCTTACTCACAAAGAGGCCTGGGAGGAGGAACAAGAAGTCACAGAGCTGTAAGTGCGAGAAGCTTTAATCTAATCTCCGCTGGCTGCCGTAGCTGGTCTGTGATGATAAAAGGAAAAAAAAGTTTTTCATCCCTAGGTTTATTTTGTCATCACATGTGGAGAAAACTTTAAACCCATCAATGATCCGATTTCTATAAATACTTGCAAGCAGTTTAGACGGACTCTTCAGTTCATGTGAAAGCTGAATCGGATCATAGGGAACTGTAGTCTGCCAGCACAGCTCATATGGTTTACTGCTTTGTCACGGTTGGGTAAATGATGAGCTTCACCTCTCATTGTTTTCATACAATGTCTGAATTTGTCATACTTCAATGTGTAATGGTCTAATGATGGTTCCTTTAGACACGTCTTTCTAACGACATGACCTTAGGAAGGCCTCGTAGTACAGAGCAGATAAAGAGGTGCTCGGATCACTGAGGGTCATAAGCTGTATTTAAACTCTAATTATATCCCCAGATTGTTTACTCCCCCTAGTGGTCACTGCTGCTTTTTTCAGCATCGCCACAAATCTTCAAAGACCTTCAAGAACTTGTGAATGACATATTGATAAGAAAGATGCTTTAATTTATAATAACGGTAATATTGTTAACATAAATTGTATAATTTTAGTGTGACACTAAACATCTTTTTTATTTTTTTAGGCTTCAGGAGGAGTACCCTCTGTGGTTTGAGAAGCCAGTCCTTGAGATGGTCCACCACAACACGGTGTCCTTAGACAAACTGGTGGAGATGGCCTGGGTGGAAATCCTCACCAAGTATGCTGTTGGTGAAGAGTGTGACTTCCTGGTTTGTTTTGTTTTTTTATTTACTTGTTTTCTTGCACCGTTTTTATCCCAGATGAAAAATTTGTAGCCATTTAAAAGGGCAATATTATGTATTTTTCAGGTACATGTAGCACAGCCAAATAATTGTTACCTTCAGTTGTTTTAAAAATGCTACATGACAATATCAAATCTATTTGAAAAGCACATTTAAAACACAGCAGTTGACCAAAGTGCTTCACAATTACAGGAACCAATTTATCTTTTAAATCAAGCATGACTGAAAAGAAATTAGCAATTTAATGCCTTGAAATTAGACTTCTGTCTCTTTAAGAAGCTCCTGCTCTTTCTGGCACTTCGCCTTGTGCATGTCACAACGATGCTCCTCATTATGCAGTTTACATAATTTACATTATATTAGGAGCATTGGGCTGAGAAGTAGTTTCTATAGTAAGTTCAGAAGACTTGCAGTACCACCAGGTGTTTGTAAATGACTGCTGCCACTAGGCTGGAGGAGCCAAGTGGGGAATGGCTGGGGGAGATGTGCTCTGTGAGGCAGAAGCTCCAAAGAGGAGCTTTGTGGAAATGGGCGGGGCTTTGTGAAACAAGCGTTTAGTAGCGATGGGTCCGGCATCGCCGATGCATCGGCGCATGTGTCAAGCAAATCAGAAAGCGCGGTGACGTAAGAACGGAGGGAATCCCAAACAGTTGTCATGGCAACAGAGAGTCCGGTGGATATTGGAGTAAATCCATTCTCCTGTCTCTTCTCTGGGCCTTTTCCCTTCGCAAAGAAACTTTCCAAAGACATCTGATCTGTTTTTTTTGCTACTTGTGGCTCAATGTTGGCGCTTAAGAGGTAACCGAGAGTCCAATTAAAGAACTTTCAAAATAAAAGATCCTCCAGACTCAAATAATACATAAAATGGAAATAGTTAATTATTTCTTGTGCGGCCTGGAGGTTGGGGACCACTGGACTAGGTCATCAAATCAGTTTGTAAAATATGTTGCCTGCAGGGATTTTTAATGTCCAGCAGGTGTCAGTATTCAGTGACACAGTATCAATACAATTTTGCTATGTGTCAAAACGCTTCATGATGCCTCATTTAGCCATCACTAGCGTTTAGGTACCCCTGGATAGCTGCCACAGGATATTCAAGTATTTCATAAAACATGCAAGAAAGGATCAAAATAACACTTCATTTATTTTTCTTGATGAGTCAATAACATTCTAACATGATGTAAAGCTCAAAAAGTAAATTCTACATAATACCGCCCCTTTAAAAAAAGCTCCTGTGAAACATAATAAAGTTTTGATGGATTTAAGTTCATTAGATCGACAATGAGCTTTCAGCAATCATTTCATGAAATGCTCCAGTTCTGATCTAGTTTCACTTTTACTTTCTTTGCTGCCAATTCTAGGTGGGAAAAGATCAAAGTTTGCGAGTGAAAGTGATCAAGATTCACCCCTTGGAGACCTCAGAGGGCGAGTCGGGTGAGAAGAAGCTTGAAGGTGCCTGCGACTCACCATCCAGCGACAAGGAGAACGCAAGCCAGGAGAACCAGAGGAAGGAGCCTCCGTCTCGAGAGGAGGAGAACAGAAGGGAGAGTCTGAGTACGTCGTCGACCCTCAGAGTGTTTTAAAGCCTCTTCCTGTTTGCTAACGTGTCGTCGGTGCGTGCTAATAGGTGACAGAGCGCGGCGTTCTCCGAGGAAAGCTACCACTGCCATGAAGGAAGAGAAGAAGAGATGGGTCATGCCCAAATTCCTTCCTCATAAGTATGACGTGAAGCTCATCAATGAGGATAAGGTGAGCAACTTGTTTATTGATATTTACATGCTTGTAGTGTTTTTAATGGATTTTCTCTGACTTAATGCAACCATCCCTATGTCATTTACTTGCTGCTGAAACTGACCCTGCTCTCTCGTCTTCCTCTACTAATAATAGGTGATCAGTGATGTCCCAGCAGACAGTCTGTATAGAACAGAGCGACCTCCAACCAAGGAGATCATGCGCTACTTCATCAGACACTACGCCCTGAGGCTGGGCAAAGGAGAAAGCGCCCCCTGGGTGGTCGAAGATGATCTGGTGAAAAAATACAACCTGCCCAGTAAATTCAGCGACTTCCTCCTTGATCCGCAGAAGGTAATGATAACCACAAACTGAAATCTGTTTTTCTTAAGATTTTACGTGAAAAGCCCACACAAAGTACTGTATTGACAGGAAGTGGAAGAAAATGGATAACCTCAGTGTAGATCCAGGGAAGGTTTATTTGAGAACATTAGTAAACGAATGGCATCAAACAGACCCAAGGAAGACAACAATGAGGGATGAAGCTGTGGTGAAGTTTAAAACTGTTGGCAGCTATGAGATGCACTCGTGATTTCTATTCACTTCACAAGACCTGAGCCACTTTGTGCTGAACGACAACATAAAATCCTCCAAAAAGAAAATTCAAAATTATGGTTTAAGTGTGACAATTGTAGAAGAAAAAAGAAGTTCAAGGCGTATGATTTTTTAAAAAAAATTTTTTTTCCCCCAAGACACTGCTCTTTAATATTGAGTAATAGTTTCTTTTCCTGTGTGCTCACTCCTTTTCTTTGTCGACAGTTCTTGGCAGGAAACCCGTCCACGAAGCGTAAAAGCTTGACTTCTCCTGAAGGCAAACCTAGCAAAAAGGTGAAAACTGGTGACACTCCTGGAGAGGATTCAGGAAATGAGAAGGGAGAGAAGAAGAAGAAAAAGAAGAAAGAAGGGTTGCCTCTTAGTCCCACCATATGGGGTCATATGCAGGTTAGTTGACGGGTTTCCATTTTATAAGGTGTGAAGGTCCTTAGGGGAAGGGAATAGTTCCACTTAGGGCCAATACACACCAGCAACATCAGCAATTGTTCTTTTAACTTGCACTATGCAGTAATGTTTGCACTACTGAATAAAACATGAATGGAAACGGCACATCTGGACTGTAGCTCTTCCTCTCCTGTGCTGCTCTGGTAGTTCTTCTTCTACTGTTTTATTGTAGCACCATTAGCCCCCTGCAGGCGTAAATGAATAACTCCACATGAAGAAAATTAATAGATGTGGTCCGATGCTGTGTGTGAAAAGTGTCGATTGTATAAAAGTGTTTAATTACTTTTTTCATCTCTGTTAGGACTCTGTTATAAATCCATTTTATTAATTAATCATATTTTTTGGTATTTGAAGATTTATTCTTTATCCACCAATGCACTCACTGAGTTTCTGGGTTTTTAAAAAAAAATTTTTTTGGACTTTGAATTTAAGCCATGTTCCACACCCCTAAGCTCTGTTTTTAAATAAGTAATTTTTTTTTACTCTTTCTTTCAGAAGATGAAGATGAATGGTTCCCCCCTTAAGGTAAAGAACTCTGGAACTCCTAAGAAAGGAGACGGAAAAGGCTCTGCTCCCTCCACTCCAAGGTCCGGCAAGAAGGCCGGGGACAAAAAAGACGGGAAGAAAAGCGGGAAGGGTGGCGATAAGAAACTTGATGTTCTAAAATCTTCTAAAAAAGATGGAAAAACCGGCGATAAGACACCAAAAATGAAGCAGATGACTCTGTTGCAGCTGGCTAAGGGAACCCCTGCAGGGAGCCCGAAGAAGCGGGCTCGCAGCTCCAGTCTGGGCACACCCAAACTCGGGAAGCCGCTGCACCCCATGGCGTTGCATCTCGTCCGCTACTACAAGGAGCACAAGGGAAAAGAGGATAAGAAGACGTCCCTCTCTTCCCTCATAACCAAAGCTGCCAAGACGTTGTCCGCTGAAGACCGCGGGCGACTGCCGGACGAGCTGAAGGAACTGGTTCAGAAGCGATGGGAGCTGCTGGAGCAGAAGAAGAGATGGGCAGCCATGAGTGAAGAAGAGAAGAACGAGGAGATGAAGAGGAAGCGCGCCGAACTCAAAGAGAAGCTAAGAGAGAAGGCCAAAGAGAAGCGCAAGCAGGAGATGTTGGTCCGCCAGGAGCAGTCGCGTAGATACGAGGATCAGGAGATCGAAGGCGGCAAAGTGCTGCCGACGTTCAAGCTGGTGGACATGCCCGAAGGCCTGCCCAATACGCTGTTCGGCAGCGTCGCCATGGTGGTGGACTTCCTCCACTGCTACGCCGGGTTGCTGATGCCCGAGGACCAGTATCCCATCACAGCGGTGGCTCTGATGGAGGCGCTGGCCGGGGAGCGCTCCGGCTTCCACTACCTGAACCGCGTGTTGGTGGTGCTGCTGCAGACGCTGCTGCAGGACGAGCTGGCCGAGGGCTACAGCGAGCTGGACATGTCCCTGTCGGAGATCCCGCTCACCATGCACTCGGCGTCGGAGCTGACGCGCCTGTGCCTGCGGCCGTGCGACGCGCACGACGAGAGCGCCCAGGGCTCGGAGGACTCCGGCGCGGTTGGCGGCTATGACGACGTGGTGAGCAGCGAGTTCCTGGAGAAGCTGGAGACGGTGGAGGTGTTTGAGCTGAGCCCGGAGGAGAAGGTGGACCTGCTGGTGGCGCTGTGCCACCGCATCCTCATGACGTACTCGGTGGAGGACCACGTGGACGCCATGCAGCAGCGCTCGGCGGAGCTGTGGAAGGAGCGCCTGGCCATGCTGAAGGAGGTCAACGACCGCAAGAAGGCAGAGAAGAAGATGAAGAAGGAGATGGAGAGCAAAGGTGGGATCAGTCCCGGTTGTGTCACGGGATCATCCCGACACGTTAAGATATTTACCAACTTTTACGTTTTCTTGGCTCAAAGGTGAGAAGAAAAAGGAGGGAGCAGCTAAAAAGGAGAGCAAGAAGGAAGTGAAGGTGGAGCCGGAGCCGGAACCTGAGGACCTGATCAGCCTGGTGAAGAGCCGGCGGCTGATGGCCATGCAGGCCAAGAAGGAGAAGGAGGAGCTGGACCGGCAGAATAAAGGTAAACCTGGCAGCTGGCCAGTCATTTGGCTTCCGGCCATATTTGACTAAGCTTCTGAAGCTATTTAACTGTGGTGTACTGGTGCAGAGTTACCAAATAAATATGTAATTCAGTGCTTTTATACCTATTTTAAAAAATAAATGTATTAGATCAGTATGGGCTTTTCTAAAACTCAAATATCTGTATCAGTATGGAAAGTGAAAGAAGTGGATTGGTGCATCTCTGTGCTAAATGTTGTGATAAAAAGCGTCATTGGGTGCAGAGGCCTTTAAAGTCTCTCCATCTTTACCGTGAATGACTGACTGATGGTTTCTGTGTTGGCTCTGCAGAGCGGATGGAGAAGGAGGCCGAGGAGGAGCGGCTGCGGAAGCAGAAGGCCTCAGCAGAGCGCGCCTTCCAGGACGGCATAACCAAAGCCAGACTGGTGATGCGCCGGACACCGCTCGGCACCGACAGAAACCACAACAGGTTGCTGCTCCATCTGTGTGCTGACCTCGTCCAGCGGTCTGCCGCGGCAGCTGAGGGCCTTCTGATAAATGAATTAGTCCCAACTGAGTCGTTTTGTTTTTTTGTGAAGATACTGGCTTTTCTCCGACGTGGTTCCCGGGCTGTACGTGGAGAAGGGCTGGGTGCACGACGGCATCGACTACAGCTTCACGCCTCCACCCGAGGAGAAAGCGGCCGAGCCAGAGATGGAGGAAGAGGAGGAGGAAGGCAGCGAGGCAGCTTCAGTTCCCGATTCACAAGGTAGATGTACGATCAGATCTGGAACTAGGTTCACATGTGCGGTTGTGTGTCTCCTGTATAGCAGGTGTGTGTTTGAATTGCAGAAGCTGAAAAAGACGACGCGAGCGTCGACGGCGCTGCAAGCGAAGGAGTCCAGCAGGGGGCAGCACCAGACGTCTGTATTGAAACTACAATTCCTAAACAGGGGCAGAATCTTTGGTGGGCATCTACATTGGCTGTTTTCCCAACGGCGCTCTTATTTTTATTCTCATTTCATCTTAATTTAAATTTGATCGTCTTTGTGATCTGACTTTCTGGCTTTTCTTCCAGGTTCGTCATCGACAACCCGGCTGAGCTGGAGGAGCTGGTGGAAAGTCTTCATCCTCAGGGAGTTCGAGAGAGCGAGCTGAAGCTAAAGATCCAAAGCAGGTGAATGGGCTCCTATAATTGGACATAATTACTTTAACACACACACACACACACACATGGCTGTGCAGCCTTATGACTTTACCAGCTTAATGTGACCTGCTGCAGAAATAAGACAAAATGTCTAACTTCCTTTAAACCATAAAACCAAACCGACTTCTACAGGAAGCAGAGCAAACAAAACTGCTTTTATGAACAATGTGACAATAAGGCCGCAATAGAGAATTTAAGTAAATATAAAACTGTAAATGTTCAGGTACCAGGACATCCTACACTCCATCTATTTGAGTCGTAAATCCAAACTGGGACTCAGGAGCTGCGACGGCTACGCCGAGCTGCTCAAATACATGCGCAGCGACATCCAGGAGATAGCCTCCAGGCTGCAAAAGGGAGGACTGGGCTACCTGGATGACAACGTAGACATAGAAGAGCAGGTGAGTCACTGCATTGCTTAAAGAAATGTCCCAGAGTGGACTGTCTTTCCATTGTGTGACTGTATGTATGCTTCCCTCTGATGGTTTCAGCTGAAAGACATGGAGAGCTTGAAAGACTTTGGGGAGTGCATCATCACGCTGCAGGCCTGTGTCATCAAGAAGTTCCTGCAGGGCTTCATGGCTCCCAAACAGAAGAAGAAGAAGAAGCAAGCAGGGGAAGAAAGCAGCAAGGCCGAGGAGGTGGACGAGGAGAAGAAACTAGCAGAGGAAGCCAGGGTAAGAGCGCCACACAGCAGGACAGGAGTTTCCATTTCCAGTGTCTCACAGATGTATTCATACCTTAAACTTTTCCACATTTTGTCACGGAGTGAAATTAAATCAAAATGGCAAAAATAATTGTGGAGTGGAAGAAAAAGAATTCTTGTTTTTATTTGAACCTTTTTCCAATCAGAGTGTGGCTTATGCATGTATTTGGCCTGATTTATTCTGAAACACCTAAAAGCTGTAAAGCAAGCAGAGCATGTTGCAGAGATGTTTCTCTGTTCAGGGCTGCAACTTCACTTGTAAAACTTATGGACACATGTGCATCTTCCATTTCTAAGATTTAAATACTTTTAGAGTTTACTGTTGTTACAAAATATTAAATGTTTTTTTTGTTTTGTTTTTTTGTGCAAAGCTCTAAAGGCTGAAACCTTTGAAATAATCGTCAGCTAGTTTAGTGATCGTTTAATCGTTAACAGGAGCATGCAGACTCAAAAAGAGCATTTGTTTCAAAAACAGTCAGCAGTAATTCAGCCAGAATTGTTTAAAATATATTTACATGAAACATTAAAGGATTTGTCTGTAAACATGTTCGACCCAGAACTCGTCAAGTGGCAGTTTCAGCTTCGCCTGGTTCAAATTCACTAAACGCATGCCGTTGCTGCACTTTAGGCAATAAAATGTTTACTTTCGTCTTTATAAAGGAATTGAATTGTTTGTTTGCATTTGCATCTTTTGAATTTGTTCCTATGTTCGTATAAAAACGTCACTCTATTTATGCGATTAATCGTTGCGGTAGTCAATTACTAAAAGAATCGTTAGTTGCTGCATTAGAGTCACTGTAAGCCACCAGGTTGATCATTTGGAAAAAAAAAACAACAACAAAAAAAAACTGGGTTACTCTCCTCCTGTCAGGTAGCCACAGCGGTAGAGAAGTGGAAGTCGGCCATCAGGGAGGCGCTGACCTTCTCCCGGATGCACGTTCTGCTGGGAATGTTGGACGCCTGCATAAAGTGGGACATGTCTGCAGAGAACGCTCGCTGCAAAGTCTGTCGCAGGAAAGGTAAGGGAGGCTTACTACTTCTTTTTTTTATCATTATTATTATTATTTTTTTTTTTTTTTTTTTTTAAACACAGTTTGGTTTTTGTGCATCAGATGTTTTTTGTTTCCTGGTTATTTTCCGAGCTAGCGAGACTCGCTTCAGAAACATTGACCCTGACAGAACTGGAGCAGCGACGGCTTTTCCCTCGTTGCTATAGAACAGCGGCGTCGCGCTGAACTACCTGTTACCTCTTTGAAGTTTTCACAGATGGTTTGTCTGAATGCTGCAGTGGTCTCATCCCTGTCCAGAACTCAGGAAGGACATGCCTCTAAGGCTGATGGAGTGTAGGACCAGACCCAGACAGGGAGGCAGCAGAAAGCTCAGAGCAGAGCAGGGTAGATGTGTCAGGCAGGTCTACGTTGAGAGCCGGCAGCTCCGCACGCCCTCAGGTGACCCTGTTGTGATCTGCTACCTGCACAGCACTGGCAACACTCACAGCAGTTTGATTTAGACTGAGCAGGAAAGGAAAGAAGTGAAGGCATGCTCTTTAAATAACAGAAAAAAAAGCTCTCTAGTTCACTTTTCATTTTCTTTTTTTTTTTTTAAACGTCTTCGGCTTCAGGTGACGACGAGAAGCTCATCCTGTGTGACGAGTGCAACAAGGCGTTCCATCTGTTCTGCCTGCGGCCGGCTCTGTACCGCATCCCTGCTGGGGAGTGGCTGTGTCCGGCCTGCCAGCCCACCGTGGCCAGGAGGGGCTCGCGCTCAAGGTGGGGGGGGGGGACCGGAACCGGCCGAGTTACCTGAAGCTGCAGGGACCTGCACGTTTCGGCTGTTTGTCTTTCAGCACAAAGGATGAATTATTTTATTTATTTATTTTTTTTACCTCTTTGGTTGCAGGAATTATAAACAAGACACCGACGAAGAGGAGAGTGAGGAGGAGTCTGAAGAGGAATGCTCTGAAGACGATGACGAGGATGAGGAAGAAAATGACTATAAAGCCATGGGGCACAGCTGTGAGTATCCGACAGAAATGTGAAGGCTTCACTATCACCACGGAAACGGATCAAAACTCAAGATTGCAACGTACAGTCATTTGTAGGACTGCAGCTAATCAATTATTTTAGTAATTGATTATTCTATTGATTACCCTGACGACTGATCGGACAAATATGGGCACACTGCAGATGTAAATGAACAAAAACATTTTTTAAAATGAGAAAATATTTCATAGCTTAAACTGCAACAACGTAGCGTTACTTTACTGCGCCACCTCAGATGTTCTGGGTAGAGCAAATTTACAATTAGGTTTTTAAAATTTTAAATGCAAAATGTTTATATTTCTCATACTGTTTTGGATTAATAACTGCTCTGAATGAGGTTTTTTTTCCCCAGCAAATTACCCTTTTTTCCCCCTATACTCTAGTTAATTTGTTACGAAATTAGTTGATATCTATAATCGATTCATCACGGTTAATCCGATTAATAGTTTCCGCCCTACTAATTTGTTGTGCAGAGCTTTCCTCCATTATTTTATCTTCTATTTGGCCATTCTTCCAAATAGAAGAATGGCCATTTCCTTAAATCTTTCTTATGCGTTGAAAATTGTCGGGAAGAGCTGGAAATCTGAAAATTAGCTGAAAGAAATCTAGGATGTGGACATGAATTATTGGTACATGAAGCAAAGACCAATGTGAAAAGTGAAGTCGCTCTACAGTAGTTGGTTTTGGAGAGAACCTTCCTCTTCGCTAGAGTTTGGGAATGAGAAGAATGCCGATGGGTAAAATCCAGGCCTGGTCCTCGCTGTGTCTCTATTGTCTGCGTATCGTCATTCATCAGCGTTCAGGGTCTGAACTCCGCTTTGAAGCTTCCCGTGTCTCACTCTGACTTCACTCAGAGAATGTGGCGCGATGATCCCTCCGCCGGCTCCAGCCTGCGCGGCGTGGATAACGACGACAAACAGTTCCAGAGAAGACGTCTCTGATTATTTGAGTCCCTTTAGCCTTTCAGCCTCAGTCTGGATCAATAGGCCTTGAGACGTCCACAATGTCCAGCTTTCATAAGCACAAGTGACCGTCAAGCATCCTGACCTGTTCTTTCCCTGCCCTCATGCTGCTCCTGTTGACAGTGAGGCCGAGGAAGAAAAACAAGCAGTCTTCATCACGACAGAAGAGCTCTAAAAGTAAAGCCAAGAAGGCGTCCAGCAGGCAGAGCAGCAAGCAGAGAGCCGGGCCCAGCAGCCCCGCAGACATCGACGAACTGGTGAGAAATCACTTCTCAATGTGTGGGATAGAAAAAGTGGAATCAATGAGAGACATCAGCTAATCATTGTGATGATCATTTCCCCAGGTGAGGCAGAGTACCCAGACGGGGATCAGCAAGCAGGCGCTGGAGCTGGAGAGGTGTGAGGAGATCCTGAAGAAGCTGATGAAGTTCCGCTACAGCTGGCCCTTCAGGTGAGCCGGGACTAGGAACATTTAAAGACACATACTGTATTTTCCGGACCATAGCGCGCACCACACTATAAGCGTCAATAATAACTGCTGGATTTATTGAGGACGTATCTTCCTGATATCTGGAGGAGGGAGTAATGACCCCTTCAGTCGTGGCGAATCGTTTCGCTCCCTGATCTTCACCCTGGTGTGGCGCTTTGCGCGTTCTCTGTTGCCTTTCCAGGGAGCCCGTTTCTCTGGACGAGGCTGAGGACTACCTGGACATCATCTCGGAGCCCATGGACTTCCAGACGATGCTGGGGAAGTTCGGCCAGGGCTCGTACCGACACGCCCAGGACTTCCTGGAGGACATGAAGCTGGTGTTCTCCAACGCGGAGGAGTACAACCAGCAGGGCAGCACTGTGCTCTCCTGCATGGGCAAGACGGAGCAGACGCTCACCGAGCTCATCCAAAAGCTGCTCCCCGGAATCAGCTACCTCCGCCGGCGCTCCCGCAAGCGTGTCAACCAAGCTCCTCCTTCATCCGAGGAGGAGGAGGAGGAAGAAGACGAGGAGGAGGGTGACGACGATGAAGGGGACTGCAAAGAGCAGGAAGAGGAACCCAAGAAGAAGATGCAGAACGGCAAATCGAACCAGAAGTCGGGCAGGAACGTTCGGGGCCGGAAGGAGGAGAGTGAGAGCGAGGCGGACAGCGAGGAGGAGGAGAGCAGCAGGAGGAGGAAGAGCAAGAGGACCTGTGGTGCCTCCGGCAGGAAGGATTACAGGGAGCTGGACAGCGACGGGGAGCAGGGTACGAGGAGAACTCGTCTGCGGGGGGGGCGGGGCGACGCCAGCAGCGACGAGGAGCAGCCCAGCCATCAGCAGCGACATTCCAAGAGACTGAAACGCTCGTGAAGAACCCAGGATGTCTTCTCTCCATCATAATCTGTGGACCACTGGCTCTCTTCCTCCTCCTCCTCCTCCTCCTCCTCCTCCTCCTCACAACCAGCAGGACTCAGATCTCAGAAGGACTGGTTTTTGGTTAACAAATTTATGTTCCCATTTTGGAAAAACAAAAAAACTGATTTATATTTGTAACATTTTTGATATCGACAATGTTTTTTTGTTTTGTTTGTTTTTGTCCCAACCAAGAAAAATGAACCTTTTACGATAATTACTTTTCCTCATGGCTCTTAGGATTAATATTTCAGTTTGCCGTCAACATCATCACACTATCCTGACACCTTGTCGCCAGGCCGACTCTTTGCTGACCTTTTTTTTTTTTTTTTGACCTGGGTAATTTATAGCTGCCAAGATGTTTAAATTTCATTTCTGCATTCATACTCCTGGCCAGGAATTTCAACTGGCTTGAGCTTCAGATTGCAGATTATCTTCAGGAACCAGAGCGGCTCATAGAGCCTCTTGTCTGTAGTGCCCTGCCACTTTAAAACGCCTCAGATGATCCGCCTATTTGTATTCCCCCTTTGTAAAAGTAACGGCACCGGGCGTAAATAAAATTGTGTTTAATCATTTCTATACAGTATTTAAGACCAGTGTCTTTTTTTTTGTTGTTGTTGTTGGGGTTTTTTGTTTTGTTTTTGGGCTCATTTTATTTGATATTGTAAATGAAAACTTGTCCAATAAATGCACAGAGAACACGTCTCATCAGAAATGACAATTCTTACCTTCTGTAACCAACGTGCAGCTCAGTTTAGTTTAAAATTGTTCCAGAAAAATTGCCACTAGGGGGCGCTCTGCTTCTCCGTTTAGTCCTACAGCCGCTGCAGAATTCACTGCCTGATTAAAAATATTTCATTTGAATCAGTCGACACAGAAAGTCAATGTAAATCAGATTTTTTTGTTTTTTTTAAATTAATGCCCAATGTGTATATATTTATATATTTGTGTATACCGATCAGGTTGGTTTTCCCCTCTTTTTCTGTCCGTACTGTGAGATGCTGTGTTTTACTAGTGCTGTTCACATCCAAAACTTTCTAGTCACAAGTTTGTTTGTTTTTTTTTTGCCCAACCTATTTCTGTTCAGCTTGGTTTTGCTCACCCAGTTATCTGTTTTTAATTAAAAAAAGAAATAAAAATAAAAAAAATCTCCCTGAGATGTCAGCGAACAAACAAAAGGCGACTGGACCCTCTGAGGGAAATCTTGTTTGTAGATGCTTTCCTATTTCTTGGAGGACCTGCAAAAGGCTTTTACACTTAATTTTTTTTAAAATATATATATATTTATAGTCTAAAGCTGGGTTGGAGCAGGCTGGAGGTTTCTCGTGTAAAGGATAAAGGCCAGAGGCCATGGCTCTGCCTGGTTTTATTTGGGCAGAGCCGAGGCCCGGTGTCAGGTCGGTCTGACAGAAATCACTGCCATCATGAGATAATGGACTGGGGAGAAGACCGGGCCAGCCTTGATGGCTGAACGATGTCTTTACTTTTTAATAAAAGATTCAAACATTTGTCATTGTCTCTGGTGGTACATTTTTTGCACTGCAGCTCACTTCATTTGTTTCCAAATTTGATATTTTTGGACTATCTTCATTAAAAGAATGGAAATTAGGTTTATGTAATAATACTTCCGTGTTGGATACTAATGCATAGTTCAGTATCTGTATTCCTGAGAGCTTCTCGCATAACACATTTCCTACTGGATTTTACCTGAATCCAACACTTTGTAACATCACCTTTTCATGCATTCACAGCTACAAGTCTTTTTCAAATATGTCTACCAGCTTAAAGTTGTTCATTCTTCTTTGTAAAGCCGTTTTAGCTCCATCCAAGCTCCTGTGGATGCGCGTTGTTCTGCTCAGATTCTGAATCTTCGCTTCTTTCGGGATTCCCATGTAATTTAACTCCCACAATGCTCTCTGACCGCCTTCCTCGTCTCTGGTCGTGTCTCCATGCCGTGATGGTCCAGCCCAGTGTTTCTCAGTGGGTAAGTTGTGTTAAGGTTGATAAGTAATGCGCGTTTTCCACCGTTTTCCAGGATGTTAGCCATACTAGCTAACATTTTTCTCGTTAGCCTGTGAGCCGCTTCTGTGATCGTAATGCTGCGTTTCAGTTGCCTGGGAAATTGGAACAGCGTTGTAGATGAGAAGACGCAATTTCAAAATGGCTACGCCCGTAAACGTTTGAAGCTTTACTTTCTATAAGCAAACACCACTTTACTTTAACTTTTACTGAATTGCGTCAGTATGTAGTAGCTGGTGCTTCATGTAACATTGATTTTAGACTCATTTTTACACGTGTCGTGTAAAATAAACATGTTTCCACCACATGTAACTGTTAATAGGAGGAGCGGCCATATTGAAATGCGAAGTCCTTACCAGTTGTACCTGGAGGCGTTCGGAGTTGCTCCCAGATTCCCAGTTGGAATTCTGGCTTCGGAGGGCATTCCAGTGGATTTGTCCGACTGGGAATTTGGAATTCCCCATTGTCGAGTACAACTGGGCATGGTTCTTAACTGGAGTAGGGTGGAAGACTCCCTCGGGGTTGGAGGTCAGTCTTTGCCTCAAGCAGGGAAGTTTTGGGATCTTGGTCAAGCTGCATGTAACAAAATTGACTGGATTATAAAATGTCCCAGAAATCATTAAGATAAATGGTAATACTGTTGTTTGAAACCAATTTTAAATATTGATGATGCCATTATTATTCAACTTTACTCTTTCAAAGATCAGTAAACTTCAATTTTGTAAAGAAAATAGGAACTGGAAGCCATTTAAATATCCAAAGTAAAATACAACAATTTAGAACAGTGTATAAAACAGAAACCATGAATAACACTCAGTGATTCTCGAGAATTACTCTCAAAAAAAAAAATTTCAATTATTCCTCCCAATGACAAATAATGGTTTGGAAATGCAAAGATGCTAAGGTGCAGGCTCCCTGTTGCAGTTTTTTTAAAGGTACATTTTTAATGGACCTGACCCAGAACAGGTGAACTTTATGAATTCATTCACTATGACCAACTTATCAGTGACTCGGCTGTTCTGTGACAAGATCACAGTCACACGGTGCTTGCCCCTCGTCCTGACCCGCACAGGACGGGTGTAAATATTTGCGGAGCGACTTGCTCAACTCAGATGCTCCACCGTCCTCACTGCTGTCAGTGGACAGAGGTCTGGTATGCTTCAGTTTCTGGCAGCTTGTTCTGGGTTCAAAGATCAGCCCCGCACTCTGCTGCTGTTTGCTTGTACGAGAGCAACAGCACCTGGAGCGCCGTCTCCAGGTGCTGTTGAGAGGGGGGGGGGAGTAATGCTCTCAGCAGTTCATACAGTAGCTGCAGAAATATTTCAGTCTGAACTGCTTTGATGGATGGAGCAGAGCCGTCTGATCGGCGTGGCAACGAGTTCAACAAGATGGCAGGATGTTAATCAGCTCATCCTCAGCTCACCGTGGGAGACAACGTTACTTTGTCTTCCTGTTTTGACCTATCTAACTTCAAGACAAGGTCAAGCGGGTTTGGTGTTAAGAAAACATTTTGAATGTTTTAATCAAGACAAACTAGGAATCGCTATTATCAACTAGATTGTCTCATTTACAGGAAATACTTGAAGAGGATCAATACTCCTTCTGGGCATTAATTGAAATGTATTGAAAGGTCACAGCCTTTCAAGTTGCATGGTCCTGATAGCGACCATGCAACTTACTTGTTCTGCCACTAATCAAAGCCTGTTCCCACTGACTTCTCACGTGTCTGGCCTTTACTCTGATCCTCCGCACCTGTCTGCAAATTACAGACGACTCAAAAGCTGTCACCGCCTCACTGTGACATTTTTTTCAAAGTGATCCTCCTTGGACTTTCCCAGTGAGTCCACAGCTGGAAGTTTCCACCTAATCAGGTGCAACATCTTGGAAAAGTATTTACATCCCTTCAGCTTTTCTGAATTCTGTCACGTTAAAACCACAAAAAAAAAAAAAAATCATATTAGTTTTGGGTGGCACCAGGACCAAGAAAGAAACTCCAGCATCCCTCCCTCCCCCCTCTCATTGGCAATCTTTGAGACAATCTCAAAGTATCCCATGTCCAGAGGCCTTCCCTCAATGCAAAGTGAGGAATCCAAAAAGCATCAGGATTAGATTTCCCAAACAACCCCAGCTGAATTATTTTGGTGTTGAGGATCAGGTTCTACCTCCTTGTATCCTGGATCTCATTTTCTCAGTCGTAATCCAGATCCCAGGTCCATTGAATGAGGGTCAGATCACAAACCGGTATTTTGAGAACTTCAAAACAAGACACCAAGATTAATAAATGAATTGCATGATTAATCAAATTGAGCTCCATAATTTCCATTCTAATGACTAATATTTGTTGAAGGTCAATTCTGTTTACATTACAGTGATTCTTGAAAAGAGGGACAAATGGATAAAGCACAAAATCTGAATAAAATCTAAAAAAATATATAATTTTTTTCAAATATCTAACTAAACTAACCTGGGCTGTGTCAACACAACAATGTAAGTTTTCCTGGTGTTTGCTGAATTATTTTTTATTTTAAACATTGTTGTAGGTTTAAAATCCCTGGTCCTGGAGCAGAACTCAATACATTATAATGTTTTTAAAAAATTAAAGGAATAATAAGATAATATGACAGTTAAGTATAATTATTCAAATAAATAATGATAAAAGTATTAATAAACTGAATTAAAATCATTTTAATATATTTTTCCAACTCAACTGAAATTTGTTCTTTAGTTTTTTCATCTGTTTACGCCTAAGTAGTGTGACTCTTTCAGTGATAGCGTTGACAAATCTCACTTAAGTGTGCAGGTAATTTTATTTTAATGTATTTTACATAAATGGCATGACTTCACATGTATCAAGTATTTCTGTTTGCTCTCTAGTTTGTCACCACCTTCAGTTTTGTGTCAACTCCGTCAGATGGACTTTATGTTGTTTTCTTGTTTTAAATAATATTTCTTTTGTTTCTTGAGAAGCATTTGTCTGCAAAACTGAGTAAATTGTCACTAACAGGGTCATTAAAAAATAATTTCATATTTATTTTCGTCGGATGGTGGTGACATAAAAAAAAAGATATATATATTTTTTATTTTAGGACTTCAAACAAGTCTTTAAGTCTGACTTTAAGTCCTGCTTGCTGCATTTTTGTCACATTTCCCACCGGTGCCATCGCACAAAGATGACTCTGCAGCTCAAACTCTCTTGGCAGCGCCGTCGCCTTTGCGGTGCATGAAGGGATTTTTTTCGGCTTGTGAGTGTAAACTCCATTTATGTCATATCATGGCACACTTCAGAATAAGCTCAGTCAAGAGTCTATCACACTGGCAGCTGCAGGAATGCACACACAGAAAATGAGGACAAGCGGAGGGGGCGGTTGGAGGGATTTGAGGGGTTGGGGGGGCACATCCTGACAAACTGCCAGAACAAAGATATACAAAGTAACAGATTCATTCATGGAGCTTAAACATCGATGGTGTATTTGGTCAAAGTTGAGAGTTGCCCCAGTTTTTATTTTTATTCATTTTTTTGTGCTTTAAGATCAAATGCAAGCAACTGTTAATGCATTATTCAGAAAACAGAGCCCTCTCCCCCTATTTTATCCACTGACGCGTGTTCTCTCCCTTTGATGGTATAACCAAAGTAAGCGGGAACGTAGGAGTTCAGAGAATGATTCTCCTCCTGGGAACGCGGCGCTATCATCCCAAAGGAAAAACCAGTTCTCTTCTGAAATGGTTTGCATCTTCCTTCCAAACAGGAAAGCATTTACATATCACTCATTTATCTTCTCTGCATAACACAAGCAGAGCCATCCGCGCCAAGACACACACATCTGGCCTGCTCACAGGAGATAAATCAGGAAGGTAAACGCTTTTACAGCTTTCTTCCTTATCAATAAATATTCGACTCTACATGACGGTGCAAATCTGAGACGTGTTAAAGGCAATTTAGGGAAAAGAGCGGAGAGAATAACCTCAGACTCACGTGGAGAGTCCTTTGAACTCAGGGATCCTGATGTGACAGTAGCAACAATCGGATGAGCGCACTGCGGGGAAGATGAAAGGCAGTCAAGCTTGTAGATGTAATAAGTGGGCCGAGGCCTTTCATGATTCATGCCGAGGCTTCGTTTTACTGCTCAGTCAGCCCAGTGATATCAAATGTTGAGCAGACTTGTGTTTACTGCTATACAAAGCACTGCCTTTTTTATGTTCTTCTGCTTTAAATAGGACAGTAATGTCCTATTTAAAGCAGAAGAACATAAAAAAGGCAAAAAAAAAAAAATGTTCTGATGCTTTGTATCTGCTGAATATGTCACAGGAGGTGTTAAAAATTCATCACAGAGCGTATTATTATTATTTATTTAGTTTGGATGCAATTCTTTGCAAAAGTATTCGTTCTCCTTGAACTTTTTTACAAAGTGAAACTTCATTGGGCTTTATCGGAAGATAGAACAGTAAAGCAACACGATGCAATTCACAATGGTGAAATGGACGAAGCTTAAAGGGGAAATATCATGTAATTTCTGGGCATGTTGTGACATTTTATAGGACATTTAAGTGATTCTGTTACCTTCAATTGTTATAAAAATGCTTTATATAACACACAAGAATTAAAGAAAATTTACTTTGTGATTTAACTTCTTAAATTACGCCTCTGTCGCTTTAAGAAGCTACTCTTTCAGACTCGGCATGCAATCATAACAATGTTCCTCCATTATGTCGCCGACAACCTTTCGTAGGAGTGTTGGACTGAGAAGTAGTTGGTGTAAGCTCAGCAGTTGTGCAGCTTCACCTGGTGTTTGCTAATTGGTGCTGCTGCTAGTCTGTAGGGGCTGAGAGGGGGAAGAGGTGCTCTGTGAGACGGAAGCTCGGTTTGTAGACTGCTGCTCTGGGGAGCAGCTTTGTGGAAATAGGCAGCAAACATTCAGGATTGTCCTCCTGCTGGAAAATAAATCTCTGCCCCACCCTCAGCTGTTTGCACAAAAAGATACAAAACCGACAAGTTAAAATGTCAGAACATGAAAAAAATCTACTTTATTTTGTAAAGCAAGATCTCTGACAGAGAACAAGCAAAGACAATATTTTTAAGTTCTTTGGGTGAAGGTTGATTCAAAAACATTTGAACTTTTACTTCGGGGCTGGACTCCAGAGGGTGTGATGCAAAAACAGTGAAACATGGCGGTGGCAGCATCATGATCTGCCCAGACTTTTTTTTCAGATGAAACTGGGGCTCTTATTAATGGAGGAACTAGTAAACTCTGGTAGGTCCTGGTCTGCTAGAAAGACAATCTATCCAAAAAGTGAGATTGTATTGTCTTAGGTTTGGCCAGACCTCAACTATACTCAGTGGTCTGTTTGTATCCCGCTCACCTATCTGTCAGTCGCTTTACTCTCACTTATAGGCCTCTTATCTCGTTTCCTCTAGTTGATCACGTCCCTCTCGATCCTTCCCCAACGACCAAGTCTTTCTCTCCATTTCCATCCACTCTTTTTTTTGGAAAAGCCCATTTCCTGAACACTGCACCCCCACTGGCCGCCCCACCGGTCAGCGGGTGACCTCAATCCTCGCACCCTATCCAGTTCATCTCAAGTTTTGTTGAAAACTCTCTTTTCAATAAACTTTAAACTCTATGTGTCCTGCTGGTTAATGTCTGTTGACTCAGCCATGTTTCTGATCTAAATTTGTCTAAAAGGAATTAGAGGATGTAATGGCCCAAACAACATTCTTGCACTGCAACGTACTTTAAAATAAAAAATAAAATGCAAAGTCTTCAGCTTCTGGGCTTAAGGACTCATTTTCAAGTGTTTAAGTACAATCAAGTGTTTCTTTGCACACTACATGACCAACACTGTATTTAATATAAAAACATAAATGAAGGCGTATTGTAAATGTAAATGTCCTCTCTTTGTAAGCGTGTGCGCCAAGGTGTGTGTGGCTTATAGGAAGCAGTCAGAGGGTTGCTGACGGCTCCATAAAGGAGCCTTTGAATGCTCTGGCTCTGGTAAATTTGTAGCAGATGTGAGGGAAAGAATATCCACCCAGGTTGAGTGGCCCTTCACTGTGAAGGCGACAGGAGTCCAATCCAGGGGAGGCAGACAGGAGCCAGGAGAAACACGCACACACACACACGCACACACACTCTGGGTGAACTCCAATCAGCCAGGAGCGAACTGTGCAGGAGACAGGAGGCTTTTTCTTTGAAGCGCTCTGGCTTTTAAATTGAAATTATTCTCGCTTTTTAATCCAGGGAAAAAAAAAAAACAACAAAAAAAACCCCCCAAAAACATTTGAGTTCCCTGTGTTGCTCTCTGCCCAGGTTTTTCACTCAAGTGTGCAAGTTCAAGCGGGATCTTTTCAGTGTTCCCTCTGCAAACTGGCTCCACGGTTTCCCCCAGTGGATGTGGAGAGTTTGCGGCGCTGCGAGGCCCGGCTTCGTGCCACCTTTCCTGGCCGAGTGCTGACGCCCGAGGAGGGTTGGGAGAGAGAGAGGCGCCTCACCAGTTTACATCCTCTCACGCGGAGAACACGGCCACGTAACACATGACAGGCCGGAGTCTGCACAGAGCTGGTGGGGCGACACTCATTATCTTATCCATATGCTGGGCAGGGATACACCCTAGAGCAAGGATGCAGCCGCAGAGAGAAATCGGGCCATGGGATTAAGCGTGAGGGGATATTAAATGATTCTAGTTAAGTTGTTGTACAGTTAAACACCCCGGAGCAAATATGGTAAGCAGTGAGTTCAGAGCGAACGTAAAAGGTTTAAGAAAAAAGTAAATTATTGCGACTTCATGCGCACACATGCTCAGAAATCCTCCTCGCGAAGCACTTTTATTTGTGCTGCAGGATGGAAACGTCGCTGTGCCTTGAGACTGCAACACCAGCGTTAATTAAAAGTTGTCTGGAACATTTATCACATGGGACCACAGGAGCTCATTCATTCACACGGCTTCTCCCTCCCAAGGACAATTACAACTGATAAACGGAGCATTTAGTTTTACTACCAGCATTGCTATAAACAAGGTATACATACAATGAGGCTCAGTGTGATGAAGCAGCCAGCTCATAAATGAGGCCCTGAGTTGTTTTTTTTTTCTTTTTTTTTTTGTATCCCGAGGTGATTGGTAAACACAACACATGTTCAGACTCATAAAACGGCTCCTTCCACTGGGATCACAATGTATACACTACAGCAGTGCTGGGATTTACATTGACAGTGAACAGAGCTTGAGTAGAAAATTATGGAAACATTTTTTTCTTGTTATTGTTTGTTCTAATATTATTGTTTTACACCCACACATCATGTTTTTGGTGCACGTTGTTATTGTTGAGTTGGACCTGCTTTTGCCTTCAAGAACTCCCTTAATTCTTTGTGTTAAAAGGTTAACAAAGTGTCAGAAACTTTCTTTGGAGACTTTGGTTGCTATTGACTTGTTAGTATCACACAAGTACTGCAAATGGTATGTGAGTTTTTTTTTTTTTTTACCAGACTGATACCGCCATGTTAAAAAATTACTACCATGCATCACTGGTTGTGACTTAGAGGTTACATATTTTTTGTTAGACAATAGAATGTTAATAAAGTGAGAACTGAGACAAACAGAGACGAGGCACCGAGTTTAACTTGCTATCACATACAGTGAGATAATATTGTATCAAAAATCTACGAAATTCAAAGACAACTGCAGTAAGAACCGGCATCTTGGCGTCACCAGTCTCCATTATAACCATTAAAAACTGGAAAATACCACAGAACAACCTTTTCTGTCTCGCTGTCACACATGCAGGTGTGTGGAGCTCCCTAAATCTCACCTGGGACATTAGGCAAAACCTTATGCTTTAATCAGTGTGAATGTTAGATTGAGTAATTTTTGCAGCAAATATTTGGCTGGATCTAGAATGGAACAAAAAAAGTGATTAAATGTGGTGGAAAATCTGTGATGCTGTGGGCCTGCTTCTTTTTCAACGGCTGAAAGAGCCCTGCTGGAGAGCGTCCCATCATAAACACCTTGAAATACCAGCAGATTTTTAAAGGAATTCAAAATTTTGGTTCTGAATTTGGGTTGTTTGGGGGAACTGGTGTGATCAAAAGCCAAACAAAATCCCCCTATTTGAGTGTGAAATGCTACAGTCGAGGACAACAGTTGAAAAAAAGAGATCACACAAAGTATTAAGTTTTCTCTAAGGCTTCCCGCAAGTGTGCAAGGTGCTTTGTGCTTTGCTGTGCTTGTTTGATCTGCCGGACTTTGTTGATGGGGGCCTTCTCGCGTGCAAGAGTGACTCTGGAAAACCAAACTGCTGAGGGTGAACAGATCTCTCTGCAGGCCACACGCCCTCCTCTGTGTGTCAGGGCACATTGTCTGTAACCCAGGCTGTTCGGGCCGAATGCAGCTGAAAACAAAACAAAAAAAAAACACGAGGAGAACTTTCACACCATGAAAGTCTCCTGAGCAAATAAACGACTGAAGTCTGTGTTCTTTTAGTTCCAGTAACGTTTCTTTGTGTACTTACTACGTTTTCCTGACCATCGCTCTTTTCCTTCCAACCTCAAGAGTTCAGGTCGTGCACAGCGCAGGGGTGGCTGGGGGTATTGTGTTCACTTTTAATTAAACTTCACACCTAAATAAATGTAACCGAGTCTCACACCCACTCATATCGCCTTGTGAAAAGAGCCCGCCAGGCCAGATGTTTGCCTTAGCGAGGATAAATATCTAAGTGGCAGGTTTTTCTGTTAGAGAATCTGCTCCCCTGGTCATTTTTGTCGGATTAGTCGGGGTAAGGAAAACACGAGGATCGTGTTGCGTGCGTTTCACACTCACTGACTGCTCAGCATAAACACCATGAGACTCTGGCTTCCCTCACATCCGCCGCTCCAGCTCCTCCACTGCTCTCCTCGGGCCCCCCGGAGCCCCATGCCCAGCGTTTGTTTTGGTAGCGCAGCCTCAGAAGATTGTTTGGCTGCGTTGCGTGTCACACTGGGTGAGTGTTTGATTGTGTTCGGCGCGTTACACGGTGGGAGTGTGCATGAGCAGGCGGGGGATGCTAATCCCTCTCCGCTTTGTCCTCTGCTGCGCAGCTCCGGTTATTGCAGGACTCTTCACTCAGACACACATGAAGTAGCTCTGAGAGGAGCAAAGAGGGTATCAGAGTGGCGCACATGCATTAAATCTGGCATTAAGTTTTAGTTTATGCAGAGGCACAAAATAAGCAGCAGAACTATCGTATTTATACTCAAAGTTTCTATTAAGTGGCAAGAAATCCTCTTTGAACGAGGGATTATTTTGCTTTAGTTTTTTTTCCCCTTTTCTCTCTAAGCCAGTTTTTTTTTTCTTTTTTCCCTCAGGGTCACACAACGAAGACATCTGAATCACTCAAAATGCCTGATGAGCCATTAAACTGAGACAAAGACTTTCTCCTACTGTCTAATATTAAATTAACTAAAATATTCTATTTGCTCAATACCAGAATAACAGGAGAGAATTCACACATTTTGCTAGAATTCAGAAATGTACATTCACTGCCTTTGTGTTTGGCAGATCTGCCTCTCAAAATGCAAATAGGGTTAAAGCAAATCTTGCTTCATTATAGGTTTAGAAACTATTAAACAGCTGAATAGAGAAGGAAGGTTTACTTATATAACACTAGCCAAACAAAAATAACTTTAATTCTAAGACATCGTAGTATTTCTAACACAAAGCATTGCATAAGAGAAACAAATGCACCCACACATTATAAAGTTAACTTGAATCTAAGTTTGACTTTAAATCTAAATCCAAATGCAGTCTTCAGTATCATGTCCAATCTATCATCAGTGATCAGGCAAACTGTTTGCTTGTCAGATATTTTGATCAAACGCTGTAATAAAAAATGTTTTCCTTTCTGATTTAAATAAACTGTGTCTACATCTCAGCTCTCGGAAAGGACAGAATGGTTCGTATTTGACGACTAAATCAGAAATATATTTTTCCCCAAGACCATTCGGTTCTTTATAAACCAGCAGAATTGTAAAGTTTATTCTTTAACGAACAGTGGAACAAGAATAAACACAATTACAGTTTTCCGACTGACTGGACAGACACGCATGCTCCAGTTTTACCAGGAAAACATTTTTTCTGGCAATGTTTTTAGCATAATAAGCTGACATATTAACAGATTTTATGTGGCTGTTCTGGTTTAAGCCTCAGGCCAAACAACACCAAACCTATTTGTATACTTTAACCCAACTGATTCTGTTTAAGATATTTTTGGACCCAAACAATGATTCCAGTCTTTTCCTGATTAAGCTGGAGGGGATTCTACCCCACCCACTCATGGATATTACGGACACACTCATTCAGCCGCTGCTATGGACTGTGGTCACAAAGAGCTTGTATCAGCGTACATGTGGTGAAAGATGTTTTAGTATTCAATAATCAAATCATGCGGTGCCCTCAAGGACTTGAGGTTAGCAACTCAGATATAGATTCTTGATGAAAGAGGCTCAAGAATGGACCTTTGAGGAACTGATTATTGTTGCTTTCCATGTCTGCTAAATAAAATCTGAACCAGTTTGGCATAAGCTTCAGTCTAGTGTGGTACAGATCCCAACTTGTCACTTACAACACACTATGCCTCCCATTTTCAACATTAATGCACTATTTAGATGTAAAAAAAAACCCCCAACAAAATAAAAGTTCCTTTAAAGCCAGCAGCAGAGTTCAGCTGAGAGGTGACTCTGCACACTGTGTTGCAACACAGCAAAGCAGCACCACAGACAGAGCGGAGCGTCAACGGGGCCCGGCTTCACACATGCCCCTCAGTTCCAGTAGTGAGTCAGCTTCAATCTCTTCCCTCAGCCTTATTTATTTCACACAGGAAACCAAAGAGTGATCAAAGTCTGCCATGACAGATGCCAGTTGAAAGCAGCCTGAGTTTTTCATCACTCTTTCATGTTCCTGCTTTGCAACCAAAATCGAATGGTCAAATGTTAGCTTGAGCAAAATTGGTCTAATTACAAGCTTTAATATTTCTGAGTTATTTGTATGTCTCGTCACTTGTTATCACATGGATGATATCAAGATGTTGTCATGTTAGAAATTCTGCACTTTTCCACAATAAAAGCGAAATGTTTTTAGCCAGAAAACATTGATAATGTTTTTAGCCAATAAACATTGATAATGTTTTTAGCCAATGATAATGTTTTTAGCCAGAGTGGTTTGGCTTCTTTTATTAGGTCTTTTCATTTTCTTTTGCAAATCCGCTGTTTATTCTAGTAAAAATTAGAGACAATTGTTTGAATTAATGTCTACAGATGTTGCATCAAAGAGCTAGTGACACCTAGTGGAAAGAGTACAAACTGCAACCAAATGACTGCTATTAAGGTAATTCTGCTCTGCTGACACCATGAATGTAAGTATTTGACTTTTCCAGTAAATTTCAGCAGATGTAACACAAACAACCTTCGAACTGATCCATCATGGCTAAACTATGCGACTCTTTGAATAAGGATTTTTGTTCTAAATAAATGATGAACACTTTTCTAATGAGTCAGGCTTGTTTCGCTCTGTGTTTTGGAAACAGACTGAGCACCTGGCTCAGTAGGGTTCTGGTTTGGGGCTACAGACGAGCCCGTTAATGGGTACTTGAACCCCCCCTCCACCCCGACATCCGCCTACCACTATGTTCCACTTAATGAGGCTCTGCCCTGAGCTGTAAACAAGCCCAGATGCAACCCCAAAACACACAGGAAATGTCTCATGACCATAACAACACAAGGATCCTGCCAGTTCATGCATGATGGGGTGTGAACAGGAAGGCTGAACTGTGCAGGTTTTCTTCCTCGCTGCTTCACAAGCACCTATTATCCTGAGGGAAAAGGCCGCATGTTGCACCGCTGCTCCAGCTCTTGCTCAGCATGCCAAATCCTCGCTGGCCGCCAAGATCATCACAGACTGTTGCCTCACTACTTTTCCACAGCCTACAATTACAGTATGTACACAAACCACAGTTTATTCAGCACCGTGTTGGACCTGGCGTGTCAGCTCTGACAGGCCACAATAGGAACAATGTCTGCTTCTGCACAAAGACTATTTCACACACATACACAACAAGGTTTTTAAGTTACTTCTTGGGGGCTCAGACCTTGACAAAAGGTCCAGTGTTAGAGTGAGTTTTGAGCCCAGCTGGTTCCCTTTACTGCACAGACTGGCTAATGTACAGTGATCAGCCTGAGTCAACAGAACTGGCCGGAAAAAGGGGTTTAATTGATGATAGGAACGTTTTTTTGGCTAAATGTGTTTGAACTGCCCCAAAATGTCCCATTAGGTTTTCCATGTAATCAACACAATGCAAATATTCGTGAACAAGCCGAGTGCACATAATAGCCAGAAAATACAAGGTGCTTATATATATATAGACTTTCATTCATTCAAATCATTCAAAACAAATCCTGAATGCTTTAAAAATAATAGCTCTGGGATATTTTAAATTAAATTATAGCACTGATATTACTAGCACAGTCCTCTAATAATATCAATGCTATAATTTAACTTTTGCTTTTGACTTAAATGATTGATATTTTGACATTTTACTTATTTTAGAACTTTGTGTGGCCAAGCAGTGTGTAGCTGGAGGGAACGCACACATTGAGACAAGCTGTCTGCTACACTGAACACCTGACTAGGTTGTCAACTCCACACTTTTGAGGTGAGACTCATGTTTTTGCCTATTCTTCACTGTTTATTCTGCCCAGATCAATCTCTCTCCTAATAAGGAAAGCTTCTGCACTGAGGCCAATGCTGTATATCTTTTTCACGCAGCTGTTTAATGTTGTGTGCAACAAAGTGGTTCTGGTCATTCTGCAGGTTCTTGCAGCCTTAGGTTTTCCTCACCCACTACTCCGCTGACTCAGTTGGTCAGGATACTCTGGATGATTCAGTTTGATTGGGGACAAACTTACTCACTCTGTTGACCTGAGCTGTTGTATTTCACACATCTTCCTGTACAAAGTCCTGTCTTTGGCTGTCCTTAATGTCAAAGAATGAAAGGCTCATATGTGTAGCACAGTTGTTAATTAACTTCAAACACACTGTACAATCATTTAAACTAAAGATTTCTTACAATTGAAGAATCTCCAATGGGAATACATCATGTCCCAAACTAAAGTTATAAGAAACGAGAAAGAATTTCATTGGCATCTTTCAGTCCAGAAAGAGTTTCAAACACAAGTTTAGAGGTGCTGGGACTCCAGTGAACCATAATAATGATTATCAACTCACTGTAAGTAGAAAACATGGCACAGGAGTGAGCGGCCTACCACAATCACTCCAGGAGTGCACTTATCCAGGAGGTCATAAGTTAAAACTAGAACAAAATATAAAGCTCTGTAGGACTCAGCTAACCTCAGTAAAGGTCAAAGTTCTTAATTAAAAAATAACCAGACTGGGAGAATATTACTTCCAATGGAGAGTTCAAAGGTCAAAACCACTGCTGACCAGGGAGAACAAAAATACCTTTTCCGTTTCATGAGAAGATTGATTGATGATTTTGACTTGATGAAGCCAGCCATTTTGGATCTTGAAGTTGGGATTGGAAAGCAACTGGGATTTCACTGGACTTGGTCACTTTGTCTTGGAGCTAAATTTGACCAATTTGAAAATGTATACTAGAGCTAAATGAACAATGTGTGGACAGTCTGACTTAGCAATATACCGTAAAAAGAAATGAATAAACAATTTAAAGTCATCTAAAAGATACAGGATGACCAAAGACGAACATAAATCCAAACCCAGACTGAAAAGTGGATATTCTCTTGGAAGTGCAACATCACAAAAATAAAATAAAAAAAATAAAATAAACCTGTTTCTGGATTAAAAACCATAAAAAAAATTGAAGTACTCCCAAATGTATCTGTTCTTTTGCCTTGATGTCAAATGATGCTAATTACTTTCTGACTTTAGGCTGTAGCTTTTTATGTTGTCAGAGTTTCCTTTTTTTTATTATTTTTTCAAGCTAATCAAGAAGGTAAAGTAGCTCATTTCCCAAAATAAATTTCTTCTCATCTTTTAGTCTTTAGAAAACCCCCCCCAAATGACTAAAAACCCTGGTACAAATGTAGCACAGCATCAGAGGCAGCAAAGTTGCAGCGCCGAGCTTGCAGAGACCGCATCCTCTGAAAACTTTAAGAATCAAAACATTGGGCTTGAAACAAGAAAAAAAAAAAAAAAGAAGAAGAAGAAGAGAAAGGGAAAAAGGTAAGACAAGAGCAAACTTCAAAACTCCAAATCAAAGAGTGTGAATAGTAGATCCTTTCTGAGCCTGGGGCTGGGGTGGGAGGGGAGGATCAGTACGTGAGAGATGAGGGATGTGCCTCCTTTTTGAAACACAGAGCTGAGGGGTGAGTCTTTGATGGCGGAGCGTGACATGAGTACATTTAGGATGGGGGTTGCTGCAGCAGCGGCAGTGTGACAGCAGATACTCTTCCCGGAGCTGACCTCCTGGATCCGCGCGGTTCTGATCCGTTTCAGTACCTGTTGTCGGACAGCTTGCCTCCAAAACTGCGACTTTCATCAACCGCTCTCAAAAGAGTCTTTTGTTGCCAACAATTTGGGAGCCGATTTAGATGTTGACAGTGAACTGCCGATGGAACTGTGTGATCTTTTATGTATTCACTCAATGGCTCAATGAAACTACAGAGGTTTAAAAATGTTCAGGAGGGCCAAAGGTAGTTTCAGGGCCAAGCTCACCCCCCTCCGTCCAGCCCACTTCCACTCCCTCCCTTCATATTGTCTCTAAAAGCACCCCCCCTTTCATGGACTTGTGTTCTTTGTTGATGCTTTTTTTTTTTTTTTTTTTTTTCCCCCACATTTTTTCCCATCCTTTGTAACTCCTGCTCCCTCTCTTTTTCTCTGGGGAGACACTCTTTGGTACAAGAGATTAGAGCGGGTGCTGCCTAGCAACTGAATAAAATTGGCAGCTACAAAAGGGGTGCTCTCACTCCCCAACGTCTGACCTATATAATCCCAAGCCTCTGATCGTGCAACATAACAGCATGATGAAAGCCATGTGGTGATTTAACCCTCAAACAAATGCTCGCCGTGGCTGACCTTTCGCTCAAAGAGGGATCTCACTTACCGCAGCACCGCAAAGGGTGACTTCTGAGATCCTGACGGAGGCTAATTAGCATGGAAGAGAGAAAGAGGCTGTGATTACTACTGGAAATGGGATGAGTGTATCAGAGGAGGTGGCAACAGAGTGGCAAAGGAGATTAACAGTGATCACAGCAGCGCTGTTGGCTTCAGAGAGCGCGGGCGAGCGGTGGAACCTCCTTCTGTTCACCGACTGATCCCTGCGTCAGCCACAGGCAGACAGAACCCAGGAATGAGTGCAGACAGACGAGGAAGCTTTCCTTCTCTTCTGTCGTCTCGTTATTGATCAAAGCACGGGGGTGAAGAAAAACAAAACAGGAATAAGAGAGTGAAAAAGGGAGAAAAATCAAACTAAAGATCTTGATTCAGGTTTAATCAGTTTAATTTTGACATGGTTTGCTGAATGATAGATCCTCTGCAGGCTTAAAATATAATGGCTGAAAAATTAGTGGCTATCGTTGTGCTGGAGAGCAAAAAACAACGGCAGTCATTTCAGCGCGCTGACCTCAGTCCGCCTGCAGGGTTCCACAAATAGTTGTTTCAAATCTGTAGGTTCCTAAATAATGAAGCCATAAGCTTGACGCTCTCCGTCTTTTCCGTGCGGTCCACTTGATGACGGAACAACAAAAAGCCAGACTGGATCCTCTTGATAAAGTTAAATGGTTTACTTCAGAAAGAAAAATGTTCCTTTTCCACAAAATAATAGAGTAAACAAGAGAGTCTAAAGAAGGAGGTCAAAAAACTGCGGCTCCACTTAACTGCAATTAGATGTGCAAATTTTAAAGAAGGCTTTAGTGTAGTCCAATATGACAAATTCATATGCATTGGAGATTTAACTAGCAATCATTTTTATCCAAATAAACAAATGAGCAAAAGAAATAGAAACGTAATTTATCCAAAGGGTCTGAATGAACTAAAACTGAATTTACGCTTCCACACAATCCTCCAGGTGAGACTCAAAAGCACACATTAGTTGACTGAATCTGTTTATAGAGAGTCTGCTGCAAGACAGGTTGTCGAATTTGCAGTCAAATCTGTTTTCATCTCCTGCATACTCTAAACATGAGTATGCGACCAATGCATAGTACCAGTATAGAGCTTTTCAAGAGAACAATACATTATTTCTGTGCATTTAGCTGTGTTGTTCTGGAAGGTGCTTGTAAGAGTTTCAGGGAAACACATTTTCTAATAATAAATATTCCCATTCTCCACCATGTTCTCCGTTATCAGTTCATACAACAAGAGTCTTCAGATCTATTCAGGTTCCTGGTAGGACGGGGCAATGAATCAATAACAATATACATTGCAATATACACGTGATCAATGTCAACAAATAATAGGCTTTATTGAATAATTTCACTGAACTTCTGTCCAGAGAGGTAGACAGAGGAAAGATTTTAGCCGCTCAGCCTCTCACGGTCAGCTGAGCTCGGCTGGTGGCGTCAACTCACTCACTCCTTTGGTTTCCTAGCAACAAGTTGAGTAACTTGAGCAGCAGCAGTTCCCAGTTTCGCCATAACTGCTTAAGAATAAAAAACAACAGCATGGGTGGATAAAAAAGGCAATATATTAAATATTCAAAATGAAAAAAAAAAACTGATTAGTAATTATTGATATCGATTCTGCTTCTGTAAAAGTCTCAGATTTTTGAGGTTTGAAATCTGGCTCATCTGGGTTTCAGTGTACTGGCCATGTGTCCTTAGACTGGCATGGATTTATCTTTGTGCTACTGGCAGGATCAACCAGGAATCCACTGTTATCGGAGTGATAATCTGCTTTTTTTTTTTTTTAAGTAAGACCCACACGGTCTGAAAAGATCAACCCGTGGTGCGTTTGGAGACAGGACCACAGAGCTTCTAGTGAACTATTTCACTACTTCCCTCATTTCCCTGCTCATGTTCATTTTTTGGATGACAAGAAGAACTATTTGCCACTGCAAATATAGAGAGAGCAGACGCGCCTACAAGCAAAACGAGGTTGTGTTTCAAAATGGCTCCATGTAAAAATCTCCCAACACGGTAATCTTGTATATTTTTAAACTTCAGTTTATAACCTCCCTCCAGCAAATCAGCTGGCGGATGTGATTAATCGGTTCCTGACATTACATCACTTTCATCAGATGGTAGGGGTGTGCGTTCACAGAATGATAAAAAAGTGTTGCTTTTTTAACATTTATCTTCATTCCAACTCATCTTGTCTATTTTTATTTTCTGTGGTAAAACAATCAAAACAAAACAAAAAAAAACAACAACCAAGAAGGAACATTGTCTTTAACATCAGTGTATGTTACGGCTAAATTTAATATATTTCAGTAAATCGTTTTAGAAAAGTGAACCTCATATGGATTCATTGCATAGGGAGTAATATTTCAGTTAACTTGATAATTATGTTTTGCAGGCAATAAAAATTCAAAAATTCAGTTTCTTAGAAAATAATAATATTACATAAGATAAAATAAATGTTACATTGGCCTAGTGAAAAGGCCAATGTATTGTATAGTACATGCACTCTGTACATCTCTGCTCTGGTGTTTAGGGAAGCCCAGGTTGCATATATTAATAAATGAGTTTCAGTTTAAAGTGAATCAAACAATATTGTAATTTGCTGTGTTTTTGTTGCTCATAACGTGAAGTTTGGGGGCAAAATGTGCAAAACGTCTCTTAACTCAGTCTTCCCTAGGGCAACAATTTTCAGACACCGTCCTGGTAATATCTGGAGTTTGTTTGAGAGAGCAACATTACCATAAAAACATCTTTGATAATTTCATTTGCTGTGTTCCAGGAACTTCAAGACGCCGAACACTCCTGCGAGCGCCAAAGCAGACTTTTTTTTATCTAACCTGCTTTGATTTCATCAGCTCGATGATTGCTGCGAAGTTATTTCAGTTCTTACATCTTATCTTTTTTTTCCGTCACAATTTATCTCTGCATCGTAACAAAGTTGCTGCGAGCCCGAATTATCAGCGCGGCTTCATCCTGGGAGCGGATTCCCCTCTCAGGTCATTGTGTGAATGACAATGTCTGCATAACGGTGTGCGTCAGAATACGCACAGTGTGTGTGCGTGTGAATGCGTGCGTGTACTTCTTGCCCTGACAGGAGAGACGACAGTGGCGTGCTGGCCGCCTGATTAGAGTCTGCATGTGAGGAGTGGCGATCTGTGTGAACTCTGCTGCTCTCCGACTGGCGCATTTTCATGGAAAGCATCTCTTTGGGGGCCTGCAGGTTTTCAATGCGCTCATTTACACATCAAAACAGCCCAGGAAAGGGATAGTGCTCAAGGGTGGGGGTAAGGGACTATAGAAAGAGGGAGGTCAGGGTAATGAAGGATGCTTTATTTCTCCCCCCCATCTCCCCCTCTTTTCTTTTTCGCCCTCAGGGGTGGGCAGGGGTTTAAGTATACGAGGGAGGCGCATTGATGCCATAATGATCGCCTTTAATCAGACCCGTGACCAGATGGAGGGACTTCTCCTCAGCAGACAAAAACATGGTGTCAGCAGCAGGATAAGCGCTGAGGTGTTTTCATGCCTCCCCCACTTTTCCTATCAGAAATAAACTTTGCAAATCCTGCGTAAAAACGCGGCTGTTCCACACAGCTTGGGATTCAATAAATACTCCCGACACAATTAGAATTTTCTGTAGAATCCCTGAAGGGGAAAGTGTTGCCTTTTCTGGGAGCAGAATGCCTTTTGGCCCAGACAAAGTTGCTGCTCAGTGACTCTGACACTATTTAACCTCCTGAGCCAGAGGAGAAGAAAAACAGCTCGGAAACTCGGCCAAGCTAAACCTCTCGAGCGAGACTGAGCTTACTTACTCCTGAAATTGGACTTTACTGGAGGTGGGGTGGGGTCTTCTGTAAAACAAGTTCAGTGCTCATTGGTTGTGTATGTCCGTGTACTACTGACCCCAGGTGTGTGTGTGTGTGTGTTTGTGTGTGTGTGTGTGTGTGTGTTGGGAAGGGGAAGGTGTTCCCGGCAGGCGCATTTCTAACGCCAAAAAAAACCCCCACAGTTCAAACAAACTCTTGATTTTGGTCTGAACTTTTTCTTTTCTCTCTTCTTCTATCTGAAGCTCTGAGCTCTGTGATTCCTTTCCTCTGTGAATGAAAGGAGCTAAAAATAGCAGCCGGTGACCTGGAAATGCAGCGATAGAATTCAGATGTGAGGAGGAGAAAAGGAAAAAGGGGGAAAAAAAAAAATAGATCCCTTTGCTGCAATAAGTAATTTCTAATTCATATTCGGCGATACCTGGAAGAAACACGGGAAAAAAATCAAACAAGAACTGCTGAGGGAGGGGAAAAAGTTCAAACTAAAACATTCAAACTTCCCCTCTGCTGCCTCCTTGCTATCTAATCAGCTCGGCACAGGTGGGGAGAGCCGGTTTGTCTCACACAGCAAGTGCTCTGCCTCCCTGGGTCACGCCACTGAAGTGTAAACTAGTGGAGGAAGCACGGGCACCCCACCTCCACCTCCACCCCGCCTCCACCACCACTTCCCATTCAGGAGGCGTCCATGAACTGGAAAATGTCGCTGAGAACCCGGCCAGCCGAGGCTCATGGCTGCGAGCGAGCACACTCCAATCAAAACAGCCCCTTTTTAATAGTTAAATGGGATCCAGTGTCAGAGTCCAGGACTTGGAGCGCACTCCTGCCAAGCTGTGGACGACGTCTACAAAGCCCGAGTAATGAAAACAGGAAAAAAAAAGAGGGAAAGGGAAAGGGAAAGGGGCTGTTGGTAGTTGCCCATATCTTGTTCTGTCCAAGGATCTGGAATAAGTAATTTAGGTTAACTCAGCTGGCTAGAAGTGTGATTGATTTACTACTGAATCATACAGCATCCACTGGTGAAAAGTAAGCGCAGTTGCTTTGCAGAAGTATTTGGTGTTGTTACAAAATGTTTCTGCAACATGTGACGTGAACCTGCATTCAGAGCGTTTGAGTGAACGCAGCGGAAACCTTTCTTAAGCTGCTGTGCAGCTGCAATGTTTGCAAAACAGCTAAAGCCCGGTCAGGTCGAATGGAGAGGATAAGTTTCAGACCTGAACTAAAAGTTTGGTTTTTTTTTCTAAGTTTGCTCTTCGGTTATCTCACCAACTCTGACCAGCTTTCTACTAAACCTGCCCCCTCCCCTCCCTCCAAAAATAGCGTTTCACATTTGGTTTACTTTTTATTGGTCGACTTCCAAATGCAGCTAACAGTCTATCCTGCAGTAATGGGTTTCTTCTTGCCACTCTGCCCAAAAGGCCAGAGCATAAAGGAGCTACTGCTCCTTTATTAGCAAGGAGCTGTTGCAGACCTTGCTAATAAACGATGATGGATTGAACTGCGTTCTGTGAGATCTTCAAGCCTTTGCTATTGTTTTTTGCCATTGCTGCAGAGAAGCTTTGCAGCCGTGACCCTGACCTGCCGCTGGACTTCGTGATCCTGTTTGTCCGCTAATATTCACTAACAACACTCCGAGGCCTTCAGCCAGATTTTCTTTCAAAATGTGGAGAAGAGAAGAGTGGTGTTCTGTTTGTTTCCGTCCTGGCCGCACTCACCTACTTTTCGGGCAGAAAATTTGCACTTTTATCCTTTGCTCGCTTTATTTGACAGCTTTAAGCCTTCAGCAACCTTTGAAATCAAACTTTCACACAGTCAAGAGGCGAACCATTAAATTTCAACTCACTGCTAAAGATTAAACAAATGACTAACGTGGTTTTGTTTTTGTTTCTTTTGCATCAAACTTTTACAGGACTCACAAAAAAAAGCAATCAGGGTTTCATATTAATTGTTTTCCAGTTGCTATAGCAGTGACTAGAAAACAACAACTAGATTTTGTTGCGTGAATCCAAAAACGTTTCATTAACACTTCGAGCGAATGGCGGCAACACGTTTGCGTCAGCTCTGAGCGTCCACTCAGCAGGTTCAGGGAGAAGATCCTGTTCTCTAAAATGAAACGGTAATGGCGGAAAAAATGAAGAGCAAACACAACTTTTCAAACGCTGCATGACGTCGGCGCGCCTGCGTCACCCCCCGCTGACAAAACTGTTAATGGCGCAAAAAGCAGCTCCTGGTCCCGGTCCAGCTTTTCCAAGACGACTGCCACGACGTTTGGGGGGGCTTGAAGGGGAGGGTGACAAGGCAATCGTGTGGGCCGGAGCAATAAACAATCGACCCCATTGCTGTCAAAAACACTTATTTCCACGGTGTTGTGCAATAAAACAACCTGGTGTGCGAGGTTGCAATTTGTGTTGGCACTGCAGCGACGCGGCCTCCTAATGTAAAAGCTATTTATTTTCCCTCGTTTATGGACCGTCTGAGGACACGGTGGCTCTCATGGTTTATAAAAACTTGGGAGTTTACGACAGTAAAAGCTAGTGGCGGGAGCCCGGCTCGCTGCTCCTATTCGACCAGGAATAACGCTCGAACGTTCTCCCTTCTCCGAATCAGCGGTTCGGTTCTTTGCGCCTCGCGGCGATTTCTGCAAGGCGCAGAGGCGAGTTGTTCCCGCCGAACAAAACGGATTTGTTTTGTTGTTTTTTTTGTTTTGTTTTTTTTGCTTAAGAGGGAATTCCGCCGATCCGCGTCAGATATTCCTGGAGCCTCCAGACCATCGAGCCTGAATGTTCAGCTAATGGCCCCATCAGTTCAATGAGCGGCTCCGGGCGCTGAACTTAAAACCACGCAATAAGTCTGAAATCCACTTTAGATTTGCGCTCTCAGATCAAAGTGCCGAGTGTTTTGAACGACGATCAAATGGAGCAGAGAGAGAGAGAGAGAGAGAGAGAGAGAGAGAGAGAGAGAGAGAGAGAGAGAGAGAGAGAGAGAGAGAGAGAGAGAGAGAGAGAGAGAGAGAGAGAGCAACAACACTGACTCCGAGGAAAAGGATTAAAACAGCCATTAATTTAATATATTCCTCCTCGAAGTGCTGCCGCATTTGTGTGTGTGTGTGTGTGTGTGCGTGCGCGTGCGTTTAAAGCCGATGACGCAAACGTTAGCGCCTGCCACGGTTCGTCGCTCCATTCATCAGCGATTCTCTTTGAGGATCCTCGGTTAGGATGCCTCTGGGAAGACAAGACAAGACACAGGCGCCCAGAGCCCCACGGTTTACCAAATAAATAGATAACAGTCTGAATTATCTGAGACGGACAGCACAAACAAAAAAAAATATATATATAAATACAATAAAATAAAGAGATAGCGATGTGTTTGCATTAACATCCTTAGGACGCTCAAATAACCACTGGGACTCATGATGACTGTTTTCCATGAACTCCACAGATTTATTAATCTCTCCCCCTGCAAAAAAGCCACATTTTCTTATAAAAGGCACTTAATTTCCCTTACCTTTTGAAGCATGTAACTAAACAACTCCTCTGAGAGCCAAGTTGGGCTTTTAAATTAAATATATTTACAATAAATAAACCGTTTTTTTGTTTGTTTGTTTGTTTTTTACAGATTTATACAGATAACCATGACACTCAAGGGAGGAAATTACACAAATATTTCCCAACATCCTCCCACTGGAACAGTATTAAGCGTACACATTGATATATTTTCGCTTTGCAAAACTGGAGAACAGCGAGAACAAGAAAATATGGGGGTGGGAACCGATACCGAGCATTTCCCTTTATGCACTGATTGAATACTGTTCATAGATACCTGTGTGCCCTTCAGCAGCAGCAGCAGCAGAGAAGTACCCACCAGTTCAGTTCAAGTCCTCAAGTAGCTCCTCAAGCAGGGCGCATGATGTGTATGTGTGTGTGTGTGTGTGTGTGCGTGTGTGTAAGTGTGTGTGAGTGTTTTCCTGTCAGACGTGTGTGGGGCTGTCTGAGTGTGGGTCAGTCTTGGCCATGTGCAGAACCACAGCAGGGGATTTGTAGTGGCAGTGCGTGCTGCCGCAGTTCACGCCGCCGCAGGGCTTCCTGCCACTAGTCCTGTCCGCCAGCTTCCTGCTGCACAGGCCCTGCCAGGTCTGCAGGGTCTTGGAGCTCCACACCCACACCCCGCTGGTGATCCCCACCACCAGCGACATGAAGATCTTCAGCATGAACACGGCCACCGTGGGCACAGACGTCTGCAGCGAGCAGTCGCCGGCGGGGCCGCCGAAGGAGCCGCACTCCGTCTGCAGGCCCTTCAGCTTCCAGTAGTCCATGTTGAGCCGCTCGTAGAAGTAGCAGACGATGACGCACGTGGCCGGCACCGTGTAAAGGATGGAGTAGATGCCGATCTTCACCATGAGCTTCTCCAGCTTCTCCGTGTTGGTGCCCTCCGTCTTCATGACCTTGCGGATGTGGAAGAGGGCGACGAAGCCCGTGAGGATGAAGGACGTGCCGATGATCAGGTAGCACGACAGCGGGATGAGGACGAAGCCAGTGAGCGCCCCCGAGTCCATGCTGCCCACGTAGCACAGACCCGTCAGCTCGTCTCCGGCCACCTTCCTCATGGTGAGGATGATGATCGTCTTGAGAGCGGGGATGCCCCAGGCGGCCATGTGGAAGTAGTTGCTGTGGGCTTCAATGGCCTCGTGACCCCACTTCTTCCCCGCAGCCAGGAACCAGGTGAGGGTGAGGATGACCCACCAGATCGAAGACGCCATCCCAAAGTAGTAGAGGATGAGGAAGACTATGGTGCACCCAGTTGACTCCAGCCCCTCCTGGATGATGTACAGCTCCCCGTTCTCCCGGTCGCAGGCGATGTTCTCCGGGCCCGCCACCGAACGGATGATGAAGGCCACGGAGTAGACGTTGTAACACATGGAGAGGAATATGATGGGCCTCTCGGGGTACTGGAAGCGGTGGGGCTCCAGGAGGAAGGTCAGGACAGTGAAGGCGGTGGACACGAAACACAGGATGGACCACACCGTCACCCAGATGAAGGCGAAGTCCTTGTCCTGCCTGGACCAGTAGACGTCCACGGCCGGCGAGCAGCGCGGGGCGCAGGACTGGCTCTTCTCCACGAACTGGAACTTATCTGGGTTTTCACAGGAGCCCACGGCGCCCGGAGGGCGGGCCCCGCTGGCGCCCGGCTGCCGTGGCCTGTGGGGCACCGGGAGCATCCCCTCGCCCTTCTTGCCCTCCGTCCTGGTCTCGTTCTCGGGGGCCTCCATGCACAGGGCGTTGGGGTCGTTCCTGGTGGGCAGCCTGGAGCAGTTGAGCGAGTCGGGCCAGGTGTAGCTGAACTGCTTCATGATGGGGGCACACTTCTCCCGGGCCTGCTCGCACATGGGCCTGCAGGCGGGGATGGAGGTCGACACCTTGTCGGTGCACATGGGGGCGTAGAGGGAGCAGAGGAAGAAGCGGAGGTGCACGTCGCAGCCGTACTTCACCAGGGGCGCGAACTCCAGCAGCTTGATGGCAGCCTCCTCCTGGTCGTCGTGCTGCATGAAGTTGGGCATCCGGGTGAGGTTGTAGCCGATGCCCTGGCACATGGGGATCACGATGGGCTCGCACTTGGCCGGTCTGTCCCGGTCCAGGTCGTAGGAGCCGATCTCAAAGCAGGAGCCGGAAACCGCCAGCAGACACAAGGAGAGCACCACCTGCAGCGGACAACCATCCATTGCTGATGATCTTCAACTAGGGAAAATAACAAGTCTGTGTCCTTTAGGAATACGCATGAAAATGTCAAGAGAGACGGAGCGGTCCCCCCCTTATTTCCACATATAACTGGAAAAAAAATCCCTCCGAAAAAGAGAGAGAGAGAAAAAAAAAGGAGAGGAGGGAGAGAGAGAGAAACTGCAGCACACAGAGTCTCTTAACGCCGGACCATGAAGTCCGTAAATAACCCAGATTAATCCCAGAGAAAGCTGAGAAACAGGTCCGCGACCGCAACGTGACAGCCGGGAAAACTTCGGTGACCAGCCGAGCCGGAACCCAGAGGAACACAAACAAAAAAACAAAAAAAACGCGGGGAGTTTAATCCTCGGTTCGACCGGGAGAAGCAGGACGGGAGGTCGGGCTGTTCGTGTCGCTCCAGAGGATCCTCTCCCTCCGCTTCCAGGCTCCACTCTGAAGTTTAGAGAGCCGCTCAGAGGGACTTCACTCCAGCAGAGACACGCAGGAGGAGGAGGAGGAGGAGGAGGAGGAGGAGGAGGAGGAGGAGTGAGCGCCGTGACGCTCACATTTCAACCCCAGCGCCACACAAGGAAAATTATCAGACAGATGCTGGAGGATGGTCAAATACCTCTTGACATTTCTGCCGCGAATAGTTCGCTCGCACGCTTTCCAAGAGGCTGCGGTTTTATACGCGAACCTCCTGCAGCCACCGACCGATTAACCGATCAAGTTGATCGTTTTGCGTGCTCGACACCGCAACATTGACTGGGATGCCTTGGAAAGAGCGCGCATGGATATGCGAATAAGCAGCCTGCGCTCAGTTATTTTTACATTTACGCAGGGCCGCATTTACTATAAAAAGGACCGAGGGCTAAAAACGATCACAAGGGCCCCCTCTGACCCTCAAGTGTCCTCCGTGTTTTTTTTTGTTGTTTTTTTCCCACCACAGAATGAATATACATTGAATTGATATGTAAAATGAACACATGGGTGATATAAATTGGTTAGTTTGGACCAGGTAGCAATGAAAATGAAAACAGATTTCTGTTCAACCAAGAAGTTTGAGTTGAAAACTTCCTACGAACCTTTTCTCATAGGAAATGAGAAGGATGTCTAATTAAAAGTACTGTAAGACGTATATTGATGTTTTTCTATTTATCTAAATTTGACTGAAAAAGAGGCCTGCACAGTGGTGCAGCACGATTCCGGGTTCGATTCCATGGCCTGGGGTCTTTCTGCATGGAGTTTGTCATATTCTCTCTGCGCACACATGGGTTCTCTCTGGGTACTCCGGCTTCCTCACACGGTCCAGAAAAGGCATGCCTGTCGGGTTAATTGATAGGTGTGAGTGTGTGTGCATGGTGGTTTGGACACACAGGATGAACCAGGGACACAGTCTCACACACACACCGAGGAACAATTTAGAAAAGCCAGTTGTTTGTAGAACATAATTGCTAAATAAAACCATGCACAAAGACCCCAGGTTGGGATTTAAACCCACAACTTTCTTGCCTCAAAGCAGCAGTGAAAACCACTCCCCCACCATGCAGAACTAATATAAATAACTAATAAAAATGAATGAACTTTTTAATACGTCAGTTAAGAGTTAAAGCCTGTCCTCTGTGGTAATAGTGACATAAAATGGAAAAACTCTTGCAAAGTAAAGGTTTTGAAATAATCTGGGACGGCGGCAGCTTCTGAATAAAAAAGCCGAAAAAAAGAAAAAAAAAATCCACGCATTAGGTCACTTCAATAAAAATCCACTGGATGTTGCTACAAGGATTCGTTGTCTTTATTATATGAGGATATTAAAGAAGATGAAGTAAAATCTATCCATCACTTATGAGAAGCCTGTCACTACCTGCCTCTGCCGCCTTCACTCCGAGTTTATTTTTCTCCGCTGTGGTTATAGGGAACAGCTCATTCCACCTGTAAAACGATAGTCCCAGCGACGTCTTACTGTCGCTGACTCCAAATTACGACTTCTGCTAATGTTTTCAGGAAACTTAATGTGAAACTTTATTGAGCCTCACAGGTCAGACGCTCTAGAACCAGAGCTGTCTTGCAGCTGGCAGAAATCTCACCGTCTATTTTGCGTGAAAGGCTCAAAAGTTGGAAGGGAAGAGAGCGCTTTAAGGCAAACAGAGAGCCTGAAATCAAACACACAGACGCAAGCAAACATCTAACCCGGACCAGGATGTTTTAATGAAGAGACACAACCTTGTGCAGAAAGCAATAATGTATGCAACGCAGACTGTGCTGGAGGAGGCTATTGTTTCCATCTAGTGGCGGCTGAATAGGAAGAGCCTGTAGCTCCACAGCTGTTGCACGGAGCATTTGATCTTTTCTGAAACAGGGAGGGGAACTCGAGGATTTTGGCCTCTCGCTCTGCAGGACTGAATTGCTTGTCAACTGCATGCTGTCTCTATTAGCCCCGGCGCTAAAAGTCCGCCTGCTGAAGGTGGTTTTGCACCTGTCTGGTGGAGACTGACCCTGCTGCTTGTTACATTAAGATGTTAATGTTGACAGCATGCTGAGGGAATAAGGGTCTTTTATATGCTAAATAAAAAAAATTGTGAGACAATGGGCTTTTTATACAAGACTGTTGAACTATATCTTTTATATCCGAGGAAGTGCAAGCAACACAGTTGGAGTGAGATCTGGTGACATGCAGACGTATTCAATAAATTAGAAAATGTGCTCAGATGAGACTTGTTTAAAAATACCCTTTGAAAATAACCTTCAAGCAGGTATTGAACATACTTTTCATTAAGCTCACATTTCTCTTTTAAACAGATTTTTTAAATAGTGTGTTATATTCTACTTTTAAACGTCACATTTGTAAGTAAAAAAATCCTCACAATTAACAGAAATAAAGTGTAATTAATCTATTTAACATGCTTCTCTTAGTGATAAAGTTCCTGAAAATTACAATTACAGTTCAAACAGTCCCAGCTTCACAAAGAAATGAACTGTGAGATGCTACCTGACTGACTCTGCACAATGCTCTGTCGCTGCAGGCCCTCTCTGTGCATGGAGTCGCTGAAGCCGCCTGGATTCAAATGCAATGCAATCTATGTTATAACTCATCAAAACAACAACTATCACGTCCTCCGCTGGCAAGTGTAACTGCAAATGGGATCTTTGGGGGGTCGACCACAGTCACTGGTCAGTCCACGTTCCTGCCCGCATTTATTGCCGTAATCGGGAGCAAACGGCAATGGAGACACACCCAACTTAGCAAGCAAAGAACCAGACATTAACTGGCTACAGTCAGACTTAACAATGCTAAAGATGCTTTAGTTATGCACAGTCAGTTTATTTTCTTCACTGTCAGATCCTTCCATTTTCTCCAGTTATTTTGTTGTTCCTATTAGACGTTCCCCAAAAGACAGACTATCAAGACAGACTTTGACCCAAGAGGCTGAATCGGTGTTAATTCCCCTTCCACTCATTGGCGTAACCACAAGACACACATGGTTCTGCATTTAGTACTTTGCATTTGTCGAGAACTTATGCAATCTGAGAGCAATTTCATTAGAATTTGTTTGAAATAGGAACTAATCAACTAAGTATCCTGTCATGCATTATTTAGGATGCATGAAACTGAATGCGGACAGTTTGGAAATCTGGCATACGGAAACATCTTGACTTTTTTGAAACCAGGTGAAAACAGAACTAATAGGCGATGTGTATGCGCATGACATAAATAGATTTGTTGTTTTGTTCATCGATTCTCCCTTTCATTGGAATGAAATGCACAGATGTGTGTGAAGGCCTGCAGAAGTGAACGCCTATTCTACTGTGACTTTGTTTCAGTCGTGTTGAAAGATTGACTCACTGAATACCAAAAAAAGCTATCAGATAAATTCCAGCCCAATTTATCTCCAGCTACGCCTCACAAACCAAACGTTCTTTCTGATAAATTGAAAAACAATTCATTATGACTATTACTATATAGACTGAACACATGCTGCAGTGCTTTAAATTTGTGCAAATGACAGCAATAACCTAATATTAACCTCATTTCGGCTCATGCAGTGCTATGCAAAGGCTCTGTCTGTGATGTGGAGAATTGACTCACTTCCAAATGCCAAACTGTTGAAATGCTGGTAATTTGACCACTCCTTGACTTAGTTGCTAATCTTTTGCCTGCTTCCTGGCCTCACAGTGGCATTAAACCTGAAGTCCCACATGGTCACCTGATCGCTATAGGTGAAATGAAACAACATCATTTTGGAGCAAAGATCATGCCAATTCTGTATCACAGTAAAAAATTCAGTTCTCATGAAATCCTTGTTCTCACCTCCTCCCATTTTACCTCCACTTATATCCTGTTTTACAAAAACAAGCCAGTGAGATGTCAGAAAAAAAAAAGTCTTATAAAGTTTCCAGCCTTTAAGCTAGCCATTACCTTCCTACACCATTTCGCTTGATTCAAACCTCACTTCAGTGCACTGCCTGGGTTTTTTCTCATTAAAGTGGACAATTGGACCAAATCGGTGAACAAACCGAGAAGTTTTGAACAACGACTTTGCTTTTCTGCGTTGTATCAGAATTACCGCCTGCCTGTAGTTTCAGCCATGGCAGCAGATGGAGCGAACAAAGCCGTTCAGTCCGTGTTGGCCACGCTCCCAAATATTGAATCGGTATCAACAGCCACTTCGTTCAGCTCGGCACTTCTCCCTTCACAGTGGAGGATGGTTGTTTACAGTGCAGGCGATAACTGGTAACCTGAATTAGCATCGAATTGCCGCGTGACGAATGTCATGGCCAGACGTCAGCGATTGGGTAAAACTTAACAAAATCTCAATAGCCGAGAAACAAAGTGTAAAACCAGGAGCTGGTTTTTCACCAGGCTACTAAATAACAATACCACATGCAGTATTCACCGGTTATATTTTTAAATTAGCAGTTGTAATGTTAAATGTGTCATGCTGTAGATTTTGTTCCTGGAGCGACATCCATAAGGAATAAATAGCAGTGTTTCCTTGATTAGCTGAGGAGCCACAGGGTCTGACCGCAGTGCTCCTGTGTGTCCCGGGCTCCGCAGTCAGACACCATTGTGCTTTTCTGGCATGTTTTTATTTCACCTAATTGTGTTATTTCTTCTTGACCTGAACAGAAAATGGTCGAAGGGGTCGGAACACGGATAATGGAGTATTTACATATTTTTTAGGCTTGCAGCTGATTTGTTTTGAGAAGGTCATTGTTATTTACTTTGCCATTCAGTGGAAGGAATGGATATATGTTATTTATTCCTCCCCCTGCTCTCACTCTTCTCCTCATGATACGGCCGCATGTCAAGCCTATGTAATAAGTAGCCTCTACAAATAACCCCCCATCTTTTATTTCATGCATTCATCAGCCGATCTGGTGGCATGTGGGTCTTGTAATTACTACCTCTTACTTATTGGTTATCATATATCAGGTACAAAGCTATAAACATCCCCTGGAACAATGGGGGAGCCTTGCCACAGCCTGGCAAGGCTTTGCTATCCCAGAGCCACGGCCTGTTTGAGGTTGTTATGGGTGTAATAAGAGACACCTCACACATAAAGCAGTACATCTGGACCAGTGTACGGCTTTTGACAGGGAGCATAACGGTAAATTGTTGAGGCTAGAGTCATGTCATTAACTCTTTATTCAGGCGATGTATTGTAATCTGCAGTGTGGGCAGAATCTGACATGTGTGAAAGGTATCATGAAATGCAGTTGTAGTTTTCTGTTTTCCAATTATGGCTGCACTTATGCTGTCTGGTAAAGCGATGGCACTCTCTTACCTTCCAGATCATCAGTTTCAAAAAGTTATTAGCTGCAATGAGGGGACAATGTGCGCAAAATGTCTCAGTTACTCCGTTATGCAATTTTATGCAGTGCTATTAGGTGACTTTGTGAATAGTCCTGATTCAATGCTTCGGTCCATCTGTGTTCCTCATCCATCTCTGTTTTCTAGTAGGATGATGTCCTTCACAGCCGGAAACAGGTAGCGAGAATGACGCCGCCGCCATTTCCTCAAAACGTCAGCCCTGGTAAGATTGAACAAGGGAGTGATTCAGCCACTCTGCAAATGAGCCAAGGTTTTTTTTTTTTTTATTTGCTCAGGAAAGAAGAAAAACAACATCGTTTTTGTGTTTACTGATCCTTTAGGTGAACATTTAAAAAAGAAAAAAAAGAAACCAGTCGTAAGTAATGAACAGTGCAGTGAAAAAACTAATGCTCTACATCACAATTTTGTAAAATTGTTTGTTTTATGTGCTTCTAAAACAAGTTTTTTATTTGATTTGTTAAGGAACGCAACCTTTATGTTGGCATTCAAATATCGCAACACAAGTGGGAAAAGTAACTTTGGCTAAATAATACCACCAACTTATGTTACACTTCTCTAATATGCGAGATTATTTTTTATTAGTGTTTTCTCTCCAGTTGACAGAAGTAGATGAAAAGGCTGAAAATATATTTCACAAGTATTTTAGAAATGCAACTGTAAAGATGGGTGAAAAGCTTTGCTGGTGTAAAATTGTTCTCTTTTGTGGTACGAATTGGTGTAAAATACTTTCTCTGAAACCTCCGTTACGTTCCCTGATGGTCGGGTCTTTATTGTAATTAACAGTTGGTTCTCTATCAATCCACATAAAGGTTAAATAATAATAAAGAAGCTTAGAGTTTTTAGCCCGGATTGATCTCTTTAAGTGACAGGAAAACCCAAACCAATATTACAGAAGTTAATCTGGACTCTTGCTGTTCGTCTTTGGTTGAGAAGCCTGTGCAACGCTGCATCGCGTTGATGGAAAACTCCCTTTGGGTTGCGGTAAGGGGCGGCGGTTCTTTTCCTTATGAAAAGGTGAAACACGTGTGCGTTGGGGTTGTAGAGGGATCAAACTCTGCAACAGGCTTCCCAGCAATGTCCATACCTCTTTGGTGCAGGAGAGAGTTTAGCTGAGAAACGAGCCTCTGACTCAGAAAGCAAAATGTAGTTCTGGTTGTTGGAACGCTGGAACAGCTCGCTACCCTTGTAAGGATATTTAGTTGGGCGAGGAACCTTTCATAACCAGTCTTTATGTGTTTTGCTGACTTGGGAAAGGCCAACAGTTGTGTCCCTGGAGGTGTCTTGTGGTCCTTCTGGTATCCTGTTGAGGGTAATTTGGGAGTGAGAGGTCACTGACCTGGTGCACATAACTAATTAATCTCTGTGCAAACACAGGAAGAGTTAGGTTCATTTTATCTGCAAGAAGTGAAACTAATTTCTGGCAAATACAGAAATTTACCGGCATAAACGAAACACAGATTCCCCGGTTTAAGAGGATTAAGATCTTATTATTCATTTTTGCAGATCTTGTTCCATTTACCTCATCCAGCAAAGACCTCTGGTCACTGGAGATGTTTGCAGTGAGAGTAATTGAGAAGCAACCAGGTTAAAAGTTAGCACCTCCTGATCTGAGACGTTCATTCGCAATAAGAAATGGCTGATTAATAATTCTGGGTTTGATGCATCTTGTGATCTTTGTTATGAATGAGTGCAAAACAAAGCTGAGGATCAGCCTGGGTTAGTGTGTACATTGACGAATGTCTGTTGTGGAAAAGAAAGTTGTCAAAAGATGAAAGGTACATACATCGGTTGACACATTTTCTAGAGGAAATAGCAACTACAAGTGATGGAAATGAGCTTCCCTTGCAGAGAGGTAGAGCTCAGACTGAGTCAAAGTGAAGTTAGAAGATTGCTCAGAAAGGAGACACTGCTCTTCCAGTATTAAATAACACCAGTTAAGCAGTTTGGACATTTGGTGGGGTTGTGTTTTTGGCACGATCTTGTTCCAAAGGGAAATGTTTTGGGGGATGACCCACCAGGAGAACCAGTGACTCCTTGAATCTCTTTCTGCTTAGAGTGTCGTTCTAGGTTCAGGTGCCCAGCAGGAAGTAACTCAGTTGATTATTGATATCTTGAGATCATTCTTGTGAAAGTGGCCCCCGTTGAATTGGCTACAATTGTTGGTAAATCACATGCAGGATGCAAAGTGTAGAGCTTTATTTATCTTGAGATTTCATTCTCCGAGCAGGGATAACATGAAGATTGATGGCCGTCTTGGGTTAGTGTCTGTTGTAGCTCATTGGGCAAAACTGTTTACCTTACCACAGAAATGTTTATGTACCAGCTGTGGTCATGGGCTTGACTGAAACAATGAGATTGTGACTGCATTTCACCAAAATTAGCCTTTTTGCACAGAGGCTGAGCTTAATTAGAGACAAAGTGAAGATCATGGCTCTTTGTGTGTTGCTCATAAAGGAGACTCAGCTCCTCCAACATCCAAGGGAGATGTTTCAGACGTGTCCCGTCAGCAGGATGCTTTGTGGAGAACCAAAATATTCTTGAACTCACAAAAACTCAAAAAAGGGGTTCTACTGGAAAAGCCAAATAATCTTAAGCGACAGAGATCCGATCCCTGAGGAATTATGCTTAAAATCCTGTTTCCTGCAAAGTCCCATGTGAGACTCAATTGATGGGTGGACGTCTGCAGGGTAAGTTGCCTGGACATGTAGTTAATTAAAGTGACAAATTTGACTTGTAAATAAGAGTCCTGTTTGTAAAACAAATCAATTATGTCTTGTAATCGGTTTCAAAAACTCCCAAAATAAGCAAAAGGCTAAAACATTGCTCGCCAATTCACAGCTGACCTCACTCTGAACCACTCCAACTTAGCTGTGACATGACCTCGGTTTGACCTCTGCAGGGAGGAAGTCTATAGGGTTTCAGCTCTACAGCTGAATCATCACCTCGAAAAAGAAGAGGACAAAACACTCATAATTGGATACATTTACAAATCATATCCAACACAGATGCAAACAGTAGGTGGAAATCAGGAAGTTTTGTAAAGATGGCGTAAATATTTTGGTCATTGTTTTTAGAATTTGCAGCTGCAGGATGTTTATTCATACTTGTGAGATGGAGCTCGTGCTCTGATTTAGCTGCAGACACAGTTAAACTCAGTATATCTTCAGAATCTGAGAAACAAGTCAGGGTGACACTTTTTCCAAGATTTTCTAACACAAATCAGGTTCGCAGGAGATGGATTTGTGCAATTTAGCAAAAGTTTGCGTGAGCGGAGGACGACGTTTACAGGCTTTTGAGTTTAACCGTGTCAGAGTCATGAAATAATTCATGCTTGTTTGTGGGCGTTGAACGTTCTAGAGGCTTGTCTGCATTTTCATGGAAAGGTTCATCCATAATAGCTTGTTTTGAAAACAGTTACACATTTCTCTTTTGCTTTTAAAGGCTGGAGTTTCGAGGTGCACACACACATCCAGGCTTCGACCTCCTTTGGGAGCGACGCCGTGGAAAGCAATGATGGTTCAGGGTCACGCAGCGGCATAGGCGTTTTGAAAGGACTAGTTTTTGGAAAGAGAGGTCAAAGGACTTAGAAAACTCTTAAGACAACAAGTAGGTGAGCCTAAACTGTGATATTATATTATTTAAATTGCTGGAATTTCTGTGGGAGGTTTGGAGAGGGAACAATAACCTGTGTGCCAGGACTGTATAACTTGAGAGGATGTCATAATCCGCTTTCCTGGAATGTAAATACGCAAAAAAAGTGTTCTGCATGAATTGATTGGGTTTCACTGTGGGTCGGAGAGCAGCGAGTGGCCGGCTTCAGGCCGTCAGCCAGACCGACATGGAAAGACTAAAAATGGACCGCTGGGTGTTGGAGTGAGCAAGGGTAAAAGGACCAACTAGCATATCTGACTGGAAATAACACACACAGTTGCTGTTTATTTTGTCAAAGCTTGTCAATCCCACATAGTTTATTTGTTTCACATGCATCGTACCACATTTAACAAAATTGGATTTGAAAATGCATTTTCTTCTGTTCTTATCTGCTGTTCTTCTTATTTGACCTTTTTGCGTTAAAAGTGGTCTGGAAATGCCTAAAGTCTGCTGGCGTCTATTAAAAGATTGTTTTTGGTAACAAAGCACCTGATAAGGTTCAGATCCAACACAGTGAAGAACTGCAGTGTCAGCATTGATGGAAATGAAAAGTTTGACATTAATTGATACAAAAAAATGAAAAAGAGCTGATCTCTGGTGTGCACCTTTAGGGAGAAAAAAGCTAAACGGGGTTTCCACCAACATGGATAGGACTGATCCAATCCAATCATTCCCGTTCAGTACAGTTCAATATAGAACATCGCAGTCGAAATCAATGGATCACATGATGCCAGTTTGTATAAAGGTGTCTAAGCCTAATCAGATGCATCATGTAGTTACACTGAAATGAAACAAACTCCCTCTGACCAAAACAAAATCAGGCTCAGCATTAGACACACTGGTACAGAACTCACTTTATTGCTCTTTTGTCATCTTTGCAAATAAAATGAAGGTTTCAAACTCTCACAAACTGCCTGGAAAAATCACTGTTGACTGTAGGATTATTTATATTTTTAACTAGAGACGACCAGTTTCATATCAACATTGTATTAGCGATTGAGCCATGGTGCATGGCATTATGCAACCCGCCATAAGTACAGGCACCTTCTTTAATCCAAATATGGTTTGTTTTTCTGCTTGCTACACAATGACATAAACAATCTTACATGTGGAAATTTCTTGAACGTTCACGTAACTATGTGGCTTTAGTGGCCAACTCTGTCAACATAGCAGGGAAAGTCATCAAAGTCACAAAGACACTGACTTCTTTTTGACAAGAAGCATCGCAGCCTTTAATAATACTCTGACCAAAATAAGAAGCTGTACTTGAAAACATCCCCCATCCTGACAAACACGTGATCAGATCAGGTCTGGAGACATGTAAAGTTAAGAAATACACAAACGTATGAAAAAGCAAAGGCAAAAAAAAAAAAAAAAAAAAATCGAAAGAGATAATTGAATATATAAGAATAATAAAACCTGATCTGAACTGATCCCATGATGCCTGTGTGTTTAAAAAGACAGATGCTGCAGTTTTATAAGTATCAGTTGTTGTTTTTGTAAATTTTGTCCTTTATGTAAGGGCAGAAACGTCTTGGTTTTGTTTTCCATCTTTGCAAAAACATTAAGTGCTGACCGAACCTTAGCATTGACTGCTCAGACATAAAACGACAAAAGCACAAAAACCCCTCAGTGGTGCTGATTTACAAGAAATCAGATGATGAAAAAAAAAAATCAGATGCAATCTGTTGCCGGCCAATAAAACCGTTACAGGATCTCTTTGTTGTAAAATATAAGTAGTCCTGGTGAAAGTTTATTAGCGAGTGTTATTAGTGAACCAGAGTGGAAAACCCTCTGTGGTGCTCATGGTCAAGTTCCCACTCTCCCCCCACTGCCAGCCCCTCACATTTCTCTGTCCTCTCCTTCCCCTCTCCTTCTCTGTACTGTCGGAAAACTAATAAAAACCTGAAGGAGGGCAGATTGCTCACCCTTCTTTGAAAAAGTAATGGTGAGGATTATTCCTGACAGCTGTGCGGTCCTGAGCTCATATCTAAGAAGCCGCCGCCATAGAGGTCGACTCGCACTCTAGCCTTTAAATCAATCACATGTCAAGGCTGTGAATAGCAGACCAATAAGCTCAATTAACACCAAAATACTCTGAATCTGTGCCCTTCTGCCGCCCGTCACCACCTCCCAAAGCGAGGCCTCTCAGATCTCAGGACATGTGAAGACACCGGCAGCCCTGAACCCACCATAGATACGTCCCGGCCGCAGCCTCACAGCCACATGCAGCCCTCCTCAAGCTATAGCCGCATAACTTGAGCCTGCACTTGCACACAAACAGCTTGGAGCCTATTTATACCCGTGCGTCCTGGCAGCGCGCATGGGAAAACAAGACCCCGGCACTATCAGCGTATCCAGTGTTGTCTGCCTCTCAGTGTTCTTCCCCCCCCACCGATGGCGGGCAGGACAGAGACATGAGATAGCTGCTTAGGATAGCTGAAAGATGGCTGCTTTAGATAGCTGGAAATACCAAAACAACTTGATTATGCATTTGGCAAGATGAGGCAGTTGCTGATATTCCACACGCTGCATTCCTCCCCGCCGTTGGCATGTAATTGTGCGCAGTGTCACGTTATCAAACCATTATCAACCAGACAGCGGGATGGTATCCTTTAAGCCTCAGGTCCGCCTGCAGAGCTTTGTGCCTCACTTTGTTGTGAAACGAAAGAGGCCTTAACCACCGATTTTCATTTGGATCCCGTTTCAACTGGAACCCTAAAGAAAACAAAAAGACACGGGGAAACAGAACAACCCGACAAAATCAGAAGACCTGGCAACAACTGTAAACTTTATTATAAAACAAACAAACAAACAAAAAAGCAGCACAAAATTTTATAAGGTAAAAAGTTGGAAATATGCAAACGTGTAAAACATTTCACTCTAAAAATATGAAGTGCTCTTTGAGCAAGATCCCACTACATTATTTATTCAAAATCTTTAAGGCAAGATGGTTGGGTTCATCGTGTTTGTTTTTTCTTGTTCTAAATAAAATCAAAATGTAAAAGTTTAATAGAATATGCTCTCATGAAAACAAGAGGAAGATGGATGCAAGTATCAAAGCTTTGCAAGACATTTTACTTTGGTTAGACGCAGAGGTGGAAAAACCATCAGTACCTTTTTGTTAATGACCATAAAGGTTCAACACATTCATTGAAAAACAAACAAACAAACCAAAACAATATAATTAAACAGGCCTGGGCAAAAATGATGCTTGATATTTTGTGTCTCAACTCTCTGAGGCAATTACTGTAATTCATTTCTGCTACTGTAACTGGGCTTGATTGAGAGCGCTAAGCCCCTCCACCAGGCTCTGATTGGTTGTTTCTGGCCAGGATTGGTGTACTGCAATACTGAGGATAGCGTGTCGACTCTGTCTAAAAAGCCCACTTAAAGTTAAAACAAATAAAAGCATTTGTCGGAAAACATTTCGTTACCTTAAACTGGGTTGGCGTCTCAGTTCTTCCACGTTGTTGTTTGTTTGTTGACTGATGTGATAATAATGGAGACTCAAGTCTCAATGAGTTAAAATACAATTTGAAAGAAATTTGAAAGGAAAATAGTTCAAATTTGGAGCATTTCTGAAAGTTTAATTACGTACTTAATTACCAATTCCTGTTCAAACCAGATCAGGAAGTCAATGCAAAATAAATCAACACATCGCAACATCCACATCCGACTCCCTTCTTAACATCTTGCTGACCCAAACGTCAGTAAAACTCCAAACAGTCCCAGATGGGACATTTATTTAAAGAGATTTTCCTCCACTTTAGAGTAGAGCCTGTTTTTTTTTCCCCCTCCTAAATTATCTTTCACCGTCTCTGCTATTCAAAGGACCAGAAACGTGGGCGACCTTTGCAGTGGTCCAAACGAACCCATTTTATCGGTGATATCTGCTGGAGGTGACGGCTGGTGGTCAAACCTGACTCAGAGACTCGGCGTGTTTTCCCTGTCTTATCTCCATTCACAAGATAACGCGGCACCAGTGTATCAGATCCTGCAGGCTGGCTTCGTTTGGGGAGCTTCAGGTGTGAATCTGTTGTTCCTCACTCGCTCACTCTCTCTTATTTTATCCATCTGATTGACTGCAAACTTGTTCATGTGCAGCATGCGAAATAGACGTCATGTGTAACTTGTGGTGACTCATTTTGCGCCACAGCCAAGTTAAATAATGAGGTAAGACAGAGTCTGTGGTCCATCGTAATTACATCGATGAAGTATAAATCTCTTTCAGGTCACCCAGCATTTGCAGTGTGCCTCAGTAGTCTGATTGCGAGTTGTCAACCAGCTTCCAGAGAGCAAGAGAGAGTCGTTGTGTAGTGACGGTGATGATGAAGCACAAATTCCTCCGGCCATTTGTCACATTTTCATGCGTTTGACCATTTCAATTACATGCTGTCAGCTGGACAGAGAGAGAAGAGAGAGAGGAGAGCAGGAGTGCTTGCAGAGATGGAGTGCATGCCTCAGAGAGTGCGAGTGACACATGTTACTCCGACTGAGTGAGGGGGGACACATGGTGGGGCCGACAGAGAGAGAGAGAGACAGTGAGACAGAAAAAAAGAGACAGACTCGTGAGGGAGAGAAAGCTGGCAGCAGCAGAGCCGGGGAGGGCGGTGTGGTCGCACAGAGCGGTTAGAGGACAAGCAAAGGGATATCAGCTATCTGTGACCCCAGACCCACCCCATGTTGCCCACCCCATAGCACGAGAAACAAGACCTATTAATAACCTGTGGACGGATGAGGGAATCAGGTGGACTCTCCTCTGGAAGCAGGCCGTGTACAAAGGCTGTAATAGCAGCATGTGGTAATGCTGGTGGTGTAGGAATACCATGCGATGTAAAAGCGCTGCAGGATTTCTCGCCGGAGCGTAATCTATCTGAGACGACGCCATCTAGCTGATTGACAGCGCGTGACTTCGACCGGTGAAATAATTCTGCGTTGAGCGGAGATCCTTCAGAAATGCAGTTTGAGATTCATGAAGCTTTTCCGCCGCTTGAGGAAACACAAAAGCAACTTTCTTTTGAACGACAATAGAATTAAGCAAGCAAACAGATAAACCATATGAAATGACCAAACCTGGAAAGGATTATACTTTGGCAATTGTTGATTTTTATTTTTTTTTTAAAGTTTGTTATTTCTTAAAATTTTTAAAACAAAACTAGTTGATTGTTTAGCTTCCACAAAAATATCAATCCAGTCGTTTCTATTTGAGAAGCTGTGATGTATTTTCAAGTTAAACGCATCGCTCATCCTTACCTAATGTTACTTTTAGAGACCAGACTTTGCTTTGACTGATTACTGATACTTTAGGAACTCAAATATATACAAACCAAACTAAAACTTAAAGAAAATCCCCACAATTAAACAGAAATGATGAAAATGGGGCAGAAAAACATGCTCCGCTGTATTCAGTGGGACATTTTCGAACTTCAGTGAATTTTATGAATCCGATTCATTTGGGCAGAGTTGAATTGGATTGAATTAGAAGGTACCAAAGTCCACATTCAGGGCGTTAAGCCTGGTCTGTGGCAGTACAAAGAGACACAACATGAGGCTCAACCCGAGCGAAAATTATGGCTCCTGTTTCTTCCTGCGCAAACGCTGAGACGATTTTCAGCTTCCTCGTAAAGGTGAGTGGATCGAATGACTTAGTTCAGGGTAGGAAAACATTTTCCGACGTTCCCATATGAAAACATCCTGTTACTGCTGGACTGCTGCCTCTGACCACGCTTGAAAATACACAAAAGGAGCTTCTTAACGTTTTACTTTCAACGCTGTGCTGGATGGAAAATGAGTCATTTTGTAACTTGCTCCTGTTTTGCCATGAGGTCAGTCTGATTACCTGCAAAATTCAATCAAGCATAATGACAGAGGATACGAGGGAGGAATCATTTCTTTGTTAAATATTCTTTCCCTGAAAGGTGTGAGTTAAACAGAATAGTGTCATTCATAAGAGTCAGGATTAACGTGCACAACAATCCAAAGCAAACACTTGAACCAGAGCGCAATAAATATCAGGGAGGTTCATAAACAAAAGTTTTTTTGTCTCATTTTGGATGATATCTCCAATTTTGTAAACCCCCGTGTTTTTTTTTGATAGGGACTAGGATTATTTTAGTTTTAAAAAAGAGAATATCTGAAGCTGAAATGCTTGATAAGAGAAATTTAACATGATTTCCAGGACCTGATGCTTTATACTTGATCCAATCATTTCCTGATCAGTTTCCCTCTCCTCCTTTACTCCACTGCTGTAGTCACCCATGTTGTTTGCTTCTGAGCTGTAAGGTTAAACCTGTGCTAACACGGGACATTAAATAGTCCAATCCATCATGGGAAAATGAGACAGCAGTCCCTCTCCCCCCCCCCCGGTACCCCCCTATCTTTACTCGCTGCACCGTCTCCCCGCTCCGTTACAGCTGGCTCTTTGGCCCCAATGCACTCACACACACTGAAAAGTCCAAATTACTGCAAACTTCTCCACATAGCAATCCTTTCTTTATTATTCTTAGCGAACAAGGGGGCCCTTCAGAGCCTATGTAATTTATCCAGAGTCTAATTTTGACAAAATAAGTCCAAAAATGAATCGATTGGAGTGAGAAGGTCGCTGTGGTTTGAAACCTTCGAGCCACAGGCCTTCCTGCGGAGCCTGAATGTGGAAAAGGGGGCCAGAGGGTCATGAGGAGGCCCTTTCAGTTCCGAGTCTGTTTGACACGAGGGAAAACAGAGATCCATCAGTAGGACCATTTATAAACCCAGCATTCCTCCACTTTGTTCCCCTCTCAGCAATTTGCTGCTTTATAGTTTTGGAATATTTCAGCCTCATGTAGCTCAAGCAATTTGAGAATCCCTTGTTTTGTTTCTTTTTGTTTGTTTGTTGTTTTTTAATGGCATTTTTAGGAATGAAAGCTAAAGAAAATATTCAGCATACGAGGAAGATGGGATATGGAAGCTGACTGATGCACCACGACTGTTAATAGTTGCGGCTCTACAAGGTCCCATTGCATAATACAGGATAAACACAGCCGAGGAGGAAGCAGGCAATTTCACATGATGTATCTGTCTTAGAACCCTTTTAGATTATGTGAAAATGTTGATGTGGTGATCGTCACTGACTTCTTCAAGCTGACAGTTTTCAGCTTGTAGCGATTTTACTTGCCTCATTTGTGATTGAGCTTTAAGAATGGGAAAATGATTGTTTTTTATTTTTTATTTTTTATGAAGTTGTTGATTTTAATTGAAAAGATCTTGCAACTCTTAAAGGTTTGTAAGATTGCTTTCTTACACAAGTGGATGTCCCATTCCTTGTTCCCAGTGTTCATCCTCTCAAATCATCACTGCATCTTCCCGGAAACAAGATGGAGACGCAGACACCTGCGGCTCCCTGTCAGTGCTCGCCTCCACCTGGGCCTTTATTTGAAACAGCACGAAACCTCAGATAAGAACCACTCACCTTTTCTCCTTGAGAGCCTGGACCGTTATCGCACTTCTGGCAGGTTCAACTTGTAGTATTTGTTTTTTCAAACTTTTCCTTAGTGTGAGTAATTGCTGCCAACGCCAGAGTTTCAGTTTCAGTTTCTGCCACCGAGAGCTGCACTTAGTCCATGTTTGTCTCATAGAATCAGCATCAAAGTTCTCCAAAAACTACTTTTATTTAAATGCACTTATGAAAGTTTTTTCGCATCCGTGCTCAGTGGAGGGTTTTTATGATTGGTTATCAGAATCAGTGGTACTTAAATCGCTCATTAACGCTGTTCTGAGATTTACTAAAGGTTGAGCTTGGTGGTGAAGTAACTACAATCATCACATGCTGCAGCTACATTGTAAAGCAGCGGTGTTGAATTATGATCGCAAGCTTAGCAAGCTTTCGGGAAACCTCTGACTCAGCAGGATGAATTTCCGCCCTCAGCTCGATGTTGCAGCTGATTTTCTTTTATTTTCTTTTTCTTTCCCAAAACGTTCTGAGTGCTATTATGATAGCTTTTATGTTTGCGCAGAAAGTTATCCTCCTAGCTTTAGATGGATTCACCCAAGGCAGAAATTGCACATGCAGATACAGATAGACAAGCAAACACAAATGCACACATAACTTATTTGGTAAAAGTCGCCTTTGATTTGGTCCCAAGTGCTACAGCCACAGGGCTGTGTGTTTTCCTAAAAGCATCAAAATCATAAAAAAAAAACAGGAGCGCTAAATTACTGTCACTCAAAGAGTTTCTTTCTTCCTCTCCCTGTCTTCTTTCACCTTTACTCCCACCAGCCCCACAGTCTCCAACTCTTTCCTGCTTCCACCAGCAGCAATGGGGGCTTTCTCTTGTTTCCTGGTGCTGGCGCTGCTGGATAAACACACAGCCTTCCTCCCATATAAAGGCTCAATTCTTCTCCATCGTGCCTTAAATATGGATACAAAGAGAAACTTGTATGATAATTTTCGGCATATGGTGGTGGGGGTCAACGGGTGGGTTGTGTGTGCGTGTGTGTGTGTGTGTGTGTGTGTGTGTAGAAGGGGGCGTAGGGCTGGCTAGACAAAGTTTCGCCTTGTTCTGATGCTTGTCTAAACTTTCAAGGTTTTTGTTTTATGCAGGATCAGACCGATGCCATCTGACGGACTGGCTGAGTCGCGTTGCTCCAGCAAGTCTGAAAACGTTCGGTCCAGCGAACGCTTGGCTCCCTTCAGTCTTACGCCGATAAGTGGTGTCATGGTATGCTGCCGGGTAAAGCGCCGCTGTCATGGAATGAGGTGTCGAGTGGAAAAGCTGAGCAAGCCGAGATTAAATGAAAACATGATTTGCTAAATTTAATCGAAGGAGGTCATTGGACTATGTGGAGCAACAGATCTGTCTTTCATCTTTGATTCTGAGATGCAGCCACAGAAACGGAGCCAGCTGGAACATGCCGGAGATGACACAAGTACCCTGAAAGATACAGATGGCCTGCTGATAGCTGGTGGATCGCCTTACTGCGCCGGTGCCAGCAGACAAGCAGCAGCTACAGGCCTCAGAGGAGAGTGGCATTCCCCTCCCTGGATACTTAAAGACTGGCAGCTTGAGGTGGTTCGATAAAGTGGCTCTTAACGTTAAAATAAATTAGCTCCAAGTCCTTTTTAAGCCATATAAGGTATCAGTTTCCTATCAGTTGTACTTTGCAAGGTGCTCCAACGAGATTCCCCAGTGATGTCATGGAATAAGATTATCCTGCATTGTAAGTTCTATAGATAGTTCCTCAAAATGAATAAAAATAGACAGTTTGTACCTGATGCAGGCTGTTTATTGGTCACCTTCAAATTTGTTGCATCTGATTGTAAGTCGGCACATGTGCAGAGGTGGGTGGAGTACGTAAAACTTGTACTTCAGTAAGAGTAGCACTACTGCAACATATTTCTACTCAACTAAAAATAAAAAAATAGCCAATCAAGAAATTACTCAAGTAAAAGTAAAAAAAACTTTGCTGAAAAATGACAAGCAAGCAATAAACAGAGCTACAGACGGAGACGTAAGAAGAAGACACCACTGTGCTACTGACTTTCTTAAACTTATCAGATAACTTATCAAAATTTAATCCAGCACCACCTGCAATTCCAAAATCATGGACAGGAAACGCATCATCACCGATACTGTTGTAGTTCAGGACAACAACAGCCTCAGTGGATTCACACTTCACACATAAAGGCGAAGTGTTTGGAAACCTTTTATGCTTCCTAATCATTGAGTTGCCTGTGCAAGATCTTAAATTGTATTAATGGAGCACTCATGAATATTTTCTAGGCTCTTTTCCCAAACAGTTTGGGGTAACAAGCTCTTTTCCCCATTTTTCCTGAATGTCAGCCATTTTGGGAAGGCACAAAGATTGCCGTGCCTCGTAAAGCTGGGAGACTATAAAACGTGAATTGGCAAATATTATAATATGACTCTCTAACATGTCGAGTTCAGCTCTCTCAGCGTTAGGAATGTGTGTTTTAACATAGTTCTTAATTGAGTGATTGTTGCTGGAGTGAGGCAGAAATCCTGTCGATGTATAAACTACCAATATTACAAAGCCCAATTTCTTTCCAGAGGCTGAACTTCCCATCCATGGCAGAGAGAGGAAACAAAGGATTTGTTCCTACTGGTGGCAAAAATAAAGCTTTTTAAAATGAATAATAGAGTTATGGGCATAGTCTGCTCTGCTAGTAGGTACGAGTGATAGCATGATCGCTCTGTCAGAATATGGTAAGCAACCTTCATGTTCCAGCTCTAAACTATTGAATGGAGTTTGGACGTCTTCCAGCCTGGATTGCAATAAAACGTAATCCAGCCGCCCAGTAATGTAATTGGAAATCAAGTAATGCCAGACCCCATTAATTTTATGCCTGCAAAGACAATCCTTTTTAATTCTGTGTGCTTTATATTTCCAAACAAAAGGAAGAATGATAGTATCTGATTTATTAAAAAAGGATTTGTAAGAAATATAGATAGATTTTGAAAGAGGTGAATTTATAAGCATAAAGTGCGTATAAACAACATAATAATCTGGACAAAAAAACAGAAACACAGTTCACCATTAAGGTTCTGGAGTGCTGCTTTGAAAGCTATGTTAGTTGTTCTTAGTTTTTTCTAAAAAGAGCAGCAAGGTAAGTTTAAAATGTTATGTGCAGAAGTTTTGAAATCCACTGCTGTTTGTTGCCTGGTTTTGTCTTTGCATACAAATCAAAGCAACATTAAACAAATGATGGAGATGAAATAACATAATTCATGTGTTATAAGGAACTTTTGATTTGTTTGGTTTCAACTTTTTTAAGTTAAAACAAAAAAACAAAAACATTACAACGATTAGATGTTTCTTTTATCTAATTAAAATGGAATTTCATAAATTTTCTCCACCCAAAAATAATAGATAATAAAATTGAAGTCAGGAGGTTTTTGTTTTTCTAATAGCATATGAAGGAGTTATCCACTAAGTCTTTTTTTTTTTTTACATTTTGCAACTATCATATCAGGCCAAAGAGTGACTCTTACTTTTACTCTATTTAATCATCTCATAAGCTTAGCTTTCCTGATGTCTTTCAAGTCAAAACTGAAAAGAAGAAGATAATGTTTGAACAAAGCTGTTGATTTTGGCACCAGGACACTTCAGCGTACAGTGACCAAGCAATCTTAAATGCAACTTGTAAAAAAGAGCAAAGCTTAGGAAGACGCTAATTTGTTTCAAATTGAATGTTGAACTTGTAAAAAACTTCACGGAACCGTTGTTTGTCCTCAAAGTCACTCGAAATGTCATAAAACAAAATGCATGTCCAAGAACTGCCTTGATTACATCCTGCAGTGGTAGATTAGGATGCTGTTTTTCATCCGAAGTCCAGATTAGTCCAGATTCTTTAAAAAGTCACAAAAACTCACAGAAGGGTGAGATGAGCAAATTTACCTTTTGTAATACACCCTAAGGCCCTAAATTGCAAGCATGTGGTCATATTTATCCTCCAAGATCCTGAATTTGTAGTTCAGTTAGGTTTACCTGCGTGTAATCTAAAAGTGCCATGATTTCAGTTCTTGTCAAAGATCCCAGAACCTGTCACAGCACTAAGCCCAGCTCCTCTGCACGGTAACCAGGCTGCCAACTGGGAAACAATCCACACAAGGTCCTACATTAAACTCATATTAATCAGCTTCGGTAAAGACAATACGAAGAAGTATTATTCATATTCTTTTACTATCAATAAACTCAAACCTTCCAGGAGAGAGCCAGAGCACTAAAACTCGTAAATCTGGCAGGATGGTCAGTAAACAGAAAGTGAAGTAAAAGAAACAATCAGTTTCATGTTTTCACATGCAACCAAAGGTTCAACCAGGGACAAATTCGTTTGACTCTAAATGTTAAAATTGTTGTGATGAACATCAATTGATTTCAGTGCTTCGTTTTTAGCTAAGGCCTATTTTACATCTATTTTTTTTCTTTTAATTCAACATCTGCTTAAATGTGTTTCTCACCTCTGTGAAGCACTTTGAAGAGCCCAGGGTCGGACAGTGCATCACAAAAAGCCTGCAGTCTTTGACGGTGGTTAATTTGCAGTGTTGACTTTTTCCTTTATTCACTTTCTTCTAATTCATGGTTGCGAATTTAAGGCTGTTAGTATAAAATATTGACCTAATGAAACCCCCCAAAAAACTATGTTTTAAACCTGATTAAAAGAGAAAAGGTGAGATAAAACGCCAGAGCGAAAGAACACTTTGATTGTACCAACTTACTAGCGTCACAGAAATATATGAGCAACGAAGCAAACTATTAGAGAGATGCTCTCAAACGTTTCCAAACTGAGGAATGCAGTAGGTTTTAGTAAGTCCTCTAAAAATAGAAATAAAAGTTAATCAGCCACCATCCTCATACAAGGAACAGATGAATGCTGCTCCTGCAGAGTGTGATGATATAGCCAAAAGCAACATCTGACATAACGTTACATCAGCACCTGTGTGTCTCTGTTTTATCTGATGCAGTCCGTGAGACATATTGCCAGGTGCTTCGGTTATTGAGATGGCAGCTATTACTTTCAGAGCTGATGCACGTTCATTGGACACCGGGGTATATTTAGGGTGCAGAGCATACTTTAATATTTAACCCGAGCCAACATAGACTGAAAGAACAAAAAGTCCAGTAAATGGCTTTATACGGCCCCCGCTGTTCTCTGAGAAAATACCCTGAGACATAACTTGGAAAGTTTGGCTTGCGCTTGCAATCTATTTAAGCGTGTTCATACAAAAACGATTTGCCGTTTTATTCTTATCAACACTGGGAATCAAGGAAGTAGAAGGGAGCAAAAAATTTCCGATAGGAGCTGGCTCCTGGATTCCTTCTGCAGCGATTCTGGTGATAAAACAGGATCAGATGGGATTTAAAGAGGACAGTGAGTTGTGACAGTCGGAGTAAGCGGAGTGTGGGAATGGTTAAACTCCAGCTGAAGAGGTAAAAAAGACTTAAAGGTGAGGATTTAATGAGATAAACCAACAGCAGTGGCTTGTCAGGTCCTGTTTAAGAAATCTCTCTGGTGTTTTGGGGAGTTTTTTTTTTTTTTGGGGCACTGCAGGATTACTGCGTAACACAGGCTACATTATGAGTATGACAATGAACATGTGTTCAGATGGAACTGAATAAGCTAATATATCACAACTTCTGCAGCAGAGAGTGGCATACCTGCTGTATGATGATTGGCAGCCATGCGCAGAGGTAATAAAGCAGCTCATTCCTCTGTCTGTCAGAGTATAGAGCGTGCATTCACTGGCCGCCAATGGACACAGCTTACTTCGGTTTGCCGAGAAGGACTTATAAAATCTTGTTTCTTTTGTAATCATCCCAAAGCCTCATTTGATATTTTAATCCTGTCTCACCTTACCCCCAGCTCGCAAAGTTTAGTCCTGCAGCACTCTGGAAAAGCAACACACTGGTTTACATTTGGCCAAAAGATCCTTTTCATTTTCACCTTTTCCACGGAGACTGTTGATGTTTTTGCGGAATAAAAGTCAACACTCTGTTAAAACCGTGTTTAATTACTCAGTCCTCCTCCGAGGGATCTGCTTACAGTCGCAGGTATGTGCTGCGACCATGAAAAGATAAGGAAGCTTCAAGCTCCAGGAGAAATTTTCATAATACTTTATGTATTTTGTCAAGCTACAACAACATGGACTTTGAAACGAGCTCTGTGAGACGTTCAGTGCTTGGGTTGTTGTTTTACAGCCAAACTTTTAGAACCTCTCCCTCACTGACGTGTCTGCCGTCCTCCTTGGTCTTCATGATGCTGTTTGTTCGCTAAACTCTAATTTCGCATTTCTGAAAACGATCCTGATTGTTGCAGGACGAAAAGTCAGGCGGTAAAACAACAAGAGCAACTAGATAATCGTCATGTTTTTGTCTTTGGCAGCAGTCAGAGAAAGCGGTAAAACGAAATGCAGATTGTTTCAAATTTAACAATTCTCTCAGAAAACGATGAAATGAAAGTTTGATGAAATATGTTCTTTACCCTAAAATTCTCTAAAAAAAGAGATTTCAACATTGAACTTGAGTCAAGTTACACTGACTGACCTTTGCGTGACCTCAATGGGCATTTCATTTTTAATCAGGACAGTCTTTGGATAGAATTAGTGGACTCCATTAATAACTATTTGAGAGTGTACAGTTGGTCATGGTTTTATTATGTTGTATTGTGAAATTAATATAAACAAACATTTAATTTAGCATAAATGAATCAACAATCCTCAAAAAAAAAAAAAAAAACAGTTACAGTATAATTTGAACACATTTTTTACTGCTAAAGAGCCTTGTAGAAATACTGAAAGCCTTTTTCAGTTTCTTCCTGCCTGATCCACCGACCGCATTTCAGTCGCTGCTCTGAGGAGTTTGCTATGAGGCAGAGAAACCAGCCTGAAACCTAAACATCCTTGTTTTAGGTCTTTATTATCCCTCAGATCTGTTTTCTAGTGTACATTTTGGCATAAGGGCACTTTATCTCACATTGTTCCTTTTCCTTGTGCGCCTCCCGATCCCTCTGCGCCCCTGTGTTGATGAGGGCGCAGGGCTGGCCACAGGTACTGGCTTTATTTCTTTACTTCTTAAATAATAACAGTTGCGTGCAAATGGGCTGAAACAGGCTTTCAAAGAGATGAGACACATTTCAGGATATTTTTAAGACTATCAAGCTGCAGGAACTATGCAATCTCATGCAATCTTCTGAGAAACATGAAGGGGAAAATAGTGGAGCAACAACATGAAGGAACATTTTTTAAATATATTTTTGTGGTCAGAAAAAACAAAGATTAAATAAGTCTGGGTAAAAAAAAAAATAAGCTGGGTAGATGCATCTTCAGTTGAATCTGTGTTAAAATGTAAACTTTATTTATTTAGATTACAACATTTGCGTTTGATCTTGAAGTACCTGCTTGTTTTCGGCCTTTCTGGGCGTAAAGATGGTATTTTGGTTCATGTTAGGTTGGAGGTAGGAGGCTAAAACTTAATATATCTTAAGTAAATATTAGTTGTTTTCAGTGGGCTTTGCTAACTCTGACCAGTATCTGTGCTTTAGAGCAAAACAGTTTCACAGTACAAACAGGAGTCTGACCTTGGCAGCTAAAGAGAGCTGTGTGAAATCACCAGTGGTGCACATTGTAGCTCAGAGTGCAGTATTTTAAGAAGTACTACAGGAAGCGTAGACTCATAAAGCGTCTGTGACAGGAGACAACACTGAGTAAACAACATAAAAGTAGCAGCGAACATGATTACTTTTAGGTAAGTTTAAGCAAACAAACCCAAAATACGCTCTTCTAGGGAGAGATGTGGAGCTTTTGACCAGGAAAAGTATCGAACTCAAGAGATTTCTTCACAGTTATGAATCAAAGATTCAAGACTATTTGAATGAATAAACAGATTTCCAATTCGGTGTGTTTTGTTGCTTTCTCTTTCGCTCGTTTAAATCCCAGAGTAAAGTCAACGTGGCCCACAGTAAAGATAAAACGAAAAAACACAATTCTCTCCGCTATTAATGTCAGGCCAGGTAAAGATGCCTCCAAACTACTGACTGAGGTTTGATTTTATAAATCCTTCACCAAACTCGACCGTGAGCGTGAGATGCTTTTCCACATGTTTATTCTTTGTTTTAAGCATGTTGGCACATTTTATGTTTGCATTTGTAATGGTAGGGAAAATTGTCAAAAATTTTTGTCAGTAAATTAGACTTTTATGTAATAAGAACTACAACAAATTTCTATTTAAAATATAAAACTGAGGCAGCACACAAGAAGGCAGAAAAACAATATGAAACCTTTTAAATCATGGAAAAAGCACATTATTCTTTCTGCCACCATCTTGCTTTCTGATCCTGACATCAGAAAAAAGATAAAAAATACAAAGAGGGGGGAGTCATACCATTTGTTCAGTTGTTTTGTTTAATTTTCTATGGAGAAAACAGGCATCTGTGTTTAAGAAAGATCTAACAAAGGTCATTTCAGGCATTTATCTCATTTTTAAAATCCTGTCCCCTGCAGCTGCCGTCCTCTCTCCTCTTTCTTAATCTCCCCTCCTTGGTTTTCAGCATTGCTCCTGTAGGTGAGGAGAGTTTCTCAAACAGCTGCTCAGGGTCACATGTTAACACATAATAACTCCAGAGGAGACTCTGGTAAACATCAAAAGGCCGAGCTTTTCCAGTCAGTGGGATGCTCCGTGCTGTTGCTGCGTAGAACACCTTTGCTTTTATTTAGGCTAAGCAGCGGGAGGTTTTGGCTGACACGGATCCTCATAAGATGCTTCGAACTGGAAAGGTAAAAAAACTCAGACAAGCTTGCACACATAGGAAAACACACATAGAGCATATATATGCAGCGAAGGCCTGGGGTGTTTGAATGGAGCTCTTTGATGGTGCAGCCATTCGCTCCTAGTTTGCCGTTTGAGTTGGCATTGAGCTCTCCAGTTGGAGACACACACACACACACACGCACACACACACAAACTTAGAGCGCCCTGAAAGCTTCGTGAAGCCTGCAGGGAGTCAAACTGCTCTCACCTGTTGTCTCTGGCAGCCTAAGAGGAGACGATTAGCGCCGGGCACTGACAATCTGTTCTTTGTTCCCCTCTTTCTTCCCTTACTGCCATCTTATACTCGCAGTCTGTCGCTTCTGCTGCCGGGCACTTTGCTCACTGCCTGGCCTTCTGTTTCCTCTTGTTCTTCCTCTTGGTGTCTCCCTGTCACCCTTTTGTTTATGTGTCCATCTAGTCTGACTACTATTTCTGTCTGCCTGCCCCCCCCCCTTCCCTCCTCGCTCCTCCTGCTTCTCTCCATCTCTAATGCCCTTGTGGCTGTGAGGGAAGCGTGTGGAAAACAGTTGAACACTTCATCACAAGTCATGGATGTAATCCCCCGCAAATACGCTTTGTGAGGGAGCTGCGCAGTTGCGCTGCAGGGGTATCATCACCACACCGCACACAATCAGTGAGATGAGGTTTAACTTAGTTTAAAGTCGGCATTCACGTCGAGACTTGGAGGTCAAGGGTTTTTAACATTAGCACAGACGAACACGGCAGTAAAGACGGCAGGAGATCCTGCTGTGAATGCACCAGCAACGAAGAGGGTTTTCTAGTTTGTTTTTTTGCAGGAATCTGTAACGAGTGAACTGATCCGAATTGCCAGAACGAGCTCAGCTTGAGTCTGGCTGATCTCACCCACCGGGTCTGGTCTCAGATACACCTGTGTGTCGTTATGCACAGGTGTTTCCGGTTGGAATCGCTTTTCCATTCAGGTTGTTTTGGTGGAATTTTATGAGACAGATCGACATGCAGAGCCTCGTAATGAAGATCAGCCCTTCTGAGTCAATACTTTGTTGAATCATCTCCACTGCTGTGTAGACTGCATACTAATAAATTAACCATACATGCAGCTTTTGGAAAAGATTGAGACAATTTAAAATGATCAGTTTCTCTGATTTTACTTTTTATAGGTATATGTTTAAGTAAAATTATTAATGTTTTTTATTCTATGAACTTTCGACATGACTCTGAAACCCCAAGAAAAAAATTTGAGTATTTATTAGTAGAAAATGAGAAAATAAATTGCAGTGACCAACTCTCTTCCACGCCTCAGTAGGAGTGAAGTTCGGCAATAATCTTTCCATTTTCAGATGATGGAATAAATAGAGCTTGAATAAATAGTGATATTTTCAGAGCTTTTATTGTTTTATAACCAAATGCTGCTTTGAGTTTCTCCAGAACTGTATCTATGACCCGTTTGGACCGCACGTCAAATCCAAATAAAACACTGAAGCTTGTTGTTTGTACAGTTAAATGGATCTTTTCATGTTGTAAATGAACACTTATTTGTGCTTATAGCATAAAACCAATTTGATGCAGCTGACGGTTGGTTATGCAGAGTGATCAGTGAATCCATGAAGCTGTCAGTGGAGAAGGACAGGAAATTAAAAGAAAAATACTTGCATGTAATTCAATTAGCAGAGTGGAACCAGTTGAAGAAATCAATCTCCCCACTTCAGATTCCACGTTTTTCCTTGATTTTACTTCAATGAAGAAATTCATTTCTGACGCAAGTAAGGCTCTTTATAGCTTTCCGCCAATCGTTTTGGAGCATCATATGGTTGCCTGTCATCTCCCTCGGTTCTGAACTCAAGTGTTTTTTGTGTTTTGCAGCAAACGTTTTGCCCCGGGTGACTCTTCACAAGGCTGATGGGGTTTCAGTGGGCAGAGAAACTGAACATATTGGTTCTCCAGGCTTTCTGAAACGTTAGGCTGTTTGGTCATTTTCTGTCCGGCACTTCTTCAATGCAACGCAGCGCAATCACATTCATTCAAGTGTCACACAAGCACTTAAGATTCACTTCAGCGAAATTTAAGGTCAGTAAAAATCCAGCTGTTCCGTTAAAACTGGAATCGATACTTGGAAAAACCTTCTAACAAAAGCCTTGAACCATTGAAGGAAACTTAAAAAGTGTATATTGAAAGGTTTTGGACAGTTTTACAGGTTAAAAGTTTCAGTATCTTTCTCCAGTGTGCTAAAAAAAAGTGGTTTAGTACCTGCACAAGTAAACATTGGTGCTCTTTAAAAATCATAATGTAAAAAAAAAAGAGGAGACTGCTTGGATAGTAACAAATTCAAAAGTTATTTTTCCAAGTGTTCTTTCTTAACAACATAATAACTAACCAGGGTTTTGGTTTTACTGTTAGTGCATTTTAAGAAAGAAATTCCTGTTATATGATCAAGTTTTACTTTTTGTGATGTCTTAATTTAAGTCGTAAGCAAAGATTGAGAGTCTGATAGAGTTGAGCTCACATTCAAATTTAGAAAAGCAGTTTTAATGTGAAACAAACACTCACATATATAACATCCTGTAAGCATGAAACATGAAAACGGCCTGTATTTTCTGTAGGCAGTGTGTTTGAAGCTGCCTGCATTTCGTTGAAAATATGTGACTGTTATCACGAGTCCCTTATCTCACCTGCTAAAATATTTCCTCTTGCGTGATGGCGTGCAAACAAACCGAGCGCAGCCTGTGGACAGTAAACGTAAATGAACAATGACTGAACTGTGAGTGGGACCAGCCAGCCTGGGCCTGAGCAGCTTTTAAAACCTCTTCTGCTTTAAATTGTAGAAGAAAAAAAAATTATAGTTGAAAAAGATTATGCAACTTTTAGATTGCCATATTATGGCAGCATAATATGAAATAATCTGGTCCAACTCGGTCAGAAACAACCAATCAGAGCCAGCCGGAGGGTCTTACCTCTGGCAATCAGTTCGTGTATGTGCTGCTCACGACCTTTCTGTTAGGCTACATCTAGTTTCCTGCACCGACGGGATCGAACATGGTCATCGATTTCACCGGATAAACCGCTTTCCTGTAACGGTAAGTTGTTTCTCCACTATTAGCGCTTTAAGCAGCACGTACACGAGCATGACTCACAGTGCTAAACGCTTCCTCCTGACTGTGATTGGCTGATTTTGATTCTACAGATGGCAATAGTAGCACTGGAAAGAGTGCTACTACTACTGGAAGGAGGAAATGTATATTTTCCAGATTCTCTGACTCATGTTATACTGTCATGACATGGTGACTCTTAACAAATATGTAGAAAATATAGTTTCTAAAACGTTCGCGTTAAATCAACAGAAGCAGTGATTTGTTTAGCTTCTCTCTTGTTTTTACAGACCCAGTCTGCATATTGGCGACTCAGTTTAACTTAGCATAATGCAGAAGCTGAAGTACAAACATTTACATGTCAGTTCCTGGAGGCTTGTTCCTTCCTGCTGTGATCCCATTTCCGGAAAAGAGTAGAAAGAGTCTGAGCCTCCAAAACTCCGCACTGTGCTGTAGTGAATTGTTCTGTGCAGCCATGATAACAGGAAAGTGCACCCCATTTCAGTTCTTGGGTTGTAATATAGTTTGTGCATATTTTGGATTTCTTGATAGCTACTGGGAATGATGTGTAAAACTTAAAAATGTATTAAAGCTGCAAAATGTCACACCTAAAAAAAGAAAAAAAAATCTTTAATATGATTTGGTGGTACATTTCTATTAGGCTTTCATACCTATAGTTAAATTTGCAAATATTAAAAAAGGTCAAATATGGTCACAGAATAAACAAAAAGGTCATTGTCAAAAAAAATAAAAAAATGTGTGAAATAATTAAACGACAAAAATATTTAAAAGTTCTTGGCTAATTCTTTGAGACTGAGCATCATTGTGAGATAGCTGTCTATGACAGTTCAGAAGATGAGAGAAACAAATCTTCCCAACGCAGAAACCTGTGCAAGGAAACATGAGCATGGACTGTTTCTGATGGTACACTTGGGTGTCTATCAGAAACACCCAAGTGTTTAATGCATTTTTGCATTAAAGTCCATAAACTAAAACCTCCAGAGCTCAAGATAAAACATGTCCCTAATTAGTCCGTCAGCCAAAATATTTCATTTCTGAAGATTAAAATAAGCACAGCAAAGTTACACAACAGAAGTTTTCAGTTTGAAAGTGTTTTTAAATACTTATTTCCCCCGGAGGTAAACTGGAAACTTGAGCTGGGTTACATTTCAAAGAGTTTACAAATACCCTGAAGCAGGAATTAAACTAAAGTGGTGCTAGTGAATAAAAGCCAATCGCAGAGTTTCTCTCCTCTTGCATCGTAGAAACAGGGACATAAATTATACATCTTAGTTTTTCTACTCATGCACCAAATAATAAGCATATAGGGGTTGATACATTTAGTATTACAAAGCATTCCATCATACTCTAGAAGAAAACATGGTCAACAGGTTTTAAAAGTACGTGTAATGCATAACAACAACTTAAAGTATTAAAGTATGTCATTTTAAGGCCTACGTTTCTGTTTGCTCATCTTGTCTAACAATACTTTTAGAGTACAAGACGCCAAATCGTTTTTTCACGTGGGGGAATAAATAAAATTTGGAAGGAAGGGTGTTTGTGACCCTGAACAGAGGCAACCTGTGGTTAGCGGGTCAGCAGGAGAGGTGAGGGGTGAGCATGAGCCATCTGGGCCACACTGTCTGAAACGTGATGCTGGATGTATTCATTATGGTTATGGAAGAGGAGACCAGGAGGATTCTGCAATTAACGTTAGCTGATTATTTAGAAGAGATTGAACTTTTTAAAAGTGAAACTCATAATTGATCATGTCAAATCACAGCTTTTTCTTGCCTAAAAGTTCCAAAATTGAATTTTGAAGTATTGAAATGCATGTAAATCAATCCCGGAAATTACAGGGTCTAACTAAGACATTTTATGTTGCATAACAAAGCAATTTTCCAAATTAAAGACTACGGCACAACTGCAAACCTACCAAGACATGGTTGTCCTTTGAGAAGATTTGAGACTGCAGCAGGAAGTCTGCACCTTCAAATAAGTATGCCTTAAATAGAACAATCAAGGCTGGGGCAATCGTGTTTTGAGTTAAAAAATGTTAAAAAAAGTTGACAGGAAATTTTAAAATATCACTTGACAATTATGCGTTATCAAAAAATTGGAAAATTAATATCTGAACACAAATTGTAAAGTCTCAAAAAATGCAAACATGTTAAGACTTAAAAAATAAGCAATGCTTAGCCTGGTGGAGGCGCAAGTAAAGCCTGGTGTCCCGCCAGGCTTATAATCCACCCGGGGAAACCATGGACAATGCAAGATTAGAACAATGTTGGTTAGAGAAGCTCTGCAGGTAATGAATAGTAAAGACACACTCCAAAAGAGCGAAAGCAATAAGTGGAGGAAAATTAAGTTCTTTCAACATCTACTCAGGGGAGCTGAAATTTCTAACTAACTTCCTGAGTTTCATTTGGAACAAAAGTCCTAGAACTGTGAATAATTTACCTTTTACTTCACAATCATGCACTGCGTTGCATTGACAAATCCCTTAAAGTTACAATAAATAAATGGTTTCATTTGTAGTAGGACTAAATGTAACCAAACTGTCATAAATGCACCATCGAGACCTATTGTTCCAATTGTTTCCCAAGCTAATTATAAATCTCTTTATTTCAACTGGAGATGGGATTTTACCTGTTTTTTCTGTGTCCAGTACCAAAAAGCAAATATATTTCAAGAGGAATACGTTTCTCTTCCAAAATAGCATGCCAGTGCTTTGACTGAACCCACACCAGCGTTCCCAGTGAAAGGCCACAGACTGATGCTCAGGGAGAACATGGAAACTCCATAACAGAAAGTTCAGCTGGGACTGGACCCAAACATCTGTCTTTTTTTGTTGTTGAGGAAATTAAAATCATAAGCAGTTCTCCATGTTTTTTACGCAGCTGTACAGATCATTTCAATAAAATATAATATCACTAAAAGTCCATTTATTTCTGGAACTTTCTCACTAAGTGAAACACATGGTATGCATAAATTACACACAGCCTTTATTTATACTAATTATAATCATTTTCCACTTAAGTAATGAAGCAATGAAAACATGATATTTATAGTTAGAATGACGTCTGACTATTAACATTCTCAACACATAAATGGAGACGTAATGAAAAGCATGTTTAATACTTGCTTAAAGTTTAATATTTTCGAAAGATAATTTTAATTTGACAAACTCATCTGAACAAATATTTATCAATAAATATTTTAATTTATTGATTAACAGCTGAATGGAAAACAGTAAAAAATAAAAATTGTTATCAACTCTCTATGACTTTTGGGGCCTTAATCACTCTGTGAGATTTTCTATAAAAATTACATCACCTTTGTAAACCCACAATTTTAATTAGAATAAAATCAAATCTGTTGCATTTGACACAAAGCTGATTTGTTAACATTGGATGAGTTTTTGGGAAATGCATTGTTTTTACCTTTCAGGCTTAGAGGGATTCACAAAGTTGTTGACAATTGACTAATTATTTCAACAGCTGGCATGCAATCAGAGGGAACAATTAGTCGCTCAGAGCCCCAACAAACGCACGACTGTGAACAGACGCGTAAACCTTACAATTTGTTCCTCTGCCTGAGCCAAGACCACCCATACCGCTCCACGAATCTGCATCGGTGTGCTTTGCAGCTGATTAAAATGTGAGGTCTCAAAAAACCAAGATGGCACTGGCTGAAACATTAAACCCAAGTTGTTAAAATTGTGAAACAATTTGCTGTGTTCTCTTTAGGAACGTTTTTTTTTTTTTTTTAAATCGTTTTGTTTTGATTACATTTTTTTTTTTTGTTTATTTCTGAATATTTGACTCTCACAATCCATCAGAGGCTGGGAATATTTAACAATGCTCTATTACAAAATCATGGAGACCAGATTCAAAATTAAAATAATTTGCATCTGGAAAACAGGAGCTGCATCAATGTTTGGCATAAGGAATTATTAATAATTGCAATTAATAATTTGTATGACGGGGTTCTATTACGACTTGGCAACCACAAATGACTGGCCAAAGATGCAGATCATTTTAGTGAAATTTATTAAGGTTAAATTCACATAGCAGTAGCTTCAATGTAAGAGTCCATCACCATCAGAGTGACTTCTCAAGAGACTGACTCCCTGTGGAGCAGAGCCCTGCATTTAAAGCCACAGGCTCCGCCCACAGAAAGAAAACAAGCAAAAAACTAAGCAATTACTTCTAACTCAAATAAACTCTTAAAATATACAAATAATAGTAATTACAGAAAAAAATAAATGAACTTGTCATCAAAAGTACAATACATACTCGATTTAATAGAAAACACTCAGTACGTTCTGATGACGTCACCGCGTCATCACGTGACTCCCTCCCGGCGCCACAATCCGGAAACAACCCTGCTTGAAAATAGAGCCGGGAAAAAAATGCGCCTATAAGTTGTTTGCCGAAAGTCACAAAAGTTTGAAGCTGAAGATGAAAGTTTAAGATGAACGTGAACTGAAGCAGGAACACCGCGTGTGGACCCACGACGAACCGCGTCAGTTCAAACAGCAGCATAAAGGAAGTTTGCGTGTGTGTGTGTGTGTGCGTGTGTGTGTGCGCGTGACAGCACGCACGAGTCCGTGCGTGCTGTCACGGACTCGTGACGGCTCCTCCGTCACAATTTGCTATTGATGAAATTATTAATAGCGTTCCAGTTTTGCAGTAAAATCAGGGGCTCTCCAGACTGCCTGGGTTCATTAGCCATCCATGTCAGTCTCTCATGAAGCCATCAACGAGTTATTGTTGACGTGTTACCATTTAGATTCATGCTTCTGTTTGAGATTCTTGGTTATTTGTTTTGTTCTTTGTGCATTTTGGGTTTGGACTCTTTTGGTGGTATGCAGATCCTTTGTATTGTGCTGAGCTCCCTCTTTGTTCATTCTGTATTTTCTTAATTCCTTCAGTTTCCTCGCTCTGCTCTCTCCCTCAGCTTCTCTGCATCCCACTGATTAGAATAACATGGTTTCAATGTTACTTTCCAGTATTTAAGCTCCCTGGTTTTGTTGTTTCTTCTGTTGCTCTCTCCCTGGCTCCATGGCCTGCTCTCCATGTGCCAAAAATTAAAGTACATTTCTTTTGTTTCACCAAACCCTCATTTCATCAAGCCAATCCAAGGTTCTTGCCTGCGTTTTTGTCCAGCTACAACAGCACTCACCATCACAGTGACGTGCGGCGAGGCTCATGACTGGCGACGCTCTGACTCCCTCAGTCAGACGTACAAATCCAACATCCAGGACAGAAAAGTATTTTTCAACGTTTTCCTTAACTGGTTAAAGCTTCTGATTATGCTTTGTTCAATTCCATACAATTAAAACACATTACAGCAGGATGAATAAAATAACATTTGACACTGGCACATTTTTAAAACTGGAATGTTTTCTTTGGCGGGCCTCTCTCCTTCCTGATTAAAATTAAAAATTGTGAACGAACCTTTATTTTTACAATCCATACACCTCCTTCTCCATGAATATTTACTCTGTAGTGGGACATTTTCTTGTTTTTCTCTTATTTTCCTTTCATTTTTAAAAAATCTGGAAGCTTTAATGGGGATTATTTACCACAAAGGAGGAGAGTGGCCTCTGTTTCTTTTCCAAATGTACTATCTGGATTTTTTTTTTTTTTTTTTTTTTAAATATTGTTTGGTGTTTTTAATACAAAGAAGAAGAGCATATGTTGCTTATTGTGCCTTTTAGGGCTCAGCACTGCCCTCTATCAGTGAGGAATGGTACTTTCTGCCTTGTCCTGCACACATCCACTGCATATCTACGGCCAACGAGTAATACTATTTTACTATTTGAGTAGGCCTTGTATGACACTTTTTATGTGTCCACAAAAAGCTAGTAATCAGAGTACAAAGAGATGTGCATTAATATTACAGAATATGCTCAGTATTTCTGCTAAACTGTCTGTCTGGTTCTTTTTATCATTACAAAATAAAACAACTAAGTTCCAGTTATTTCTCGTGTTTTGCCAGCAGACAATACAAGCACTACCTTCTTAAGAAAACTAAGCGAAAACATTTGAATGAAGTGCTGAAGTATAGTCAATGTATCCTTTAAATCTTGAGATTTCAACACAATATATTTATATATAAAAAGACCCTACATTGCAAAGTCACAGTTGCTTTTTTCCCCTTTATTGCACTTTATATAGAAACATTTTGTATTTCAACAGAATCCACAGACCACCAGTGTTTTGTTTTAATTGTATATTTTAATTCAGCAGCATCTGCTCAGGCCAGATGCTGAAGGAGGATGTGACAAACAAAAGCCCTTAAACCTGAGCATGCTGACAGATTGCAAGAGGTAAATTACAGATTCTGGGAACACACAAAGCATAGATGGACCTGGACTGAGTCCAGATTGGCTCCTGCACCAACTGTCAGTCATATTACATTGCCAACAAAGAATGCAATAAGTACCAGCTAATTAAATCAAACTGATTTTGCTTGTAGAAAGTGATACTGTAGTTACAGCTTATATTTCTGTTTTTCTGTCGCCATCATCCAGGTCTGTGGGATTGCTTTTGCTTTTGTACCTGCCGCTAAGTACTTCTCTCTGACACACACAAGCTCAAAAAGCTATTCTCATTAAGACATCGCACTGAATTTTATTTGGCATGTGGACCTTAACCCCAACTTCACACTTACACCTTCATGCTTGACAGAAAGAAACTCTTCTGCCTTATTAGGAGAGGGCTGTGGTCTCCTTTAGACTTAAGGTTTCAATAGCGCAACGATAGAAATATGAGGCTGGAGGAAAATCTTTCTCATTTTGCCTTTTGATAATTTTGTAGCCAACTTTTTTTGGGAATGAAAAGTGCTGCTCTGTATATGGTTGCCCTGAAGCGCAAACCACATCAACAAATCACTAAACCCAACTACAAACTGGAAAACACAACAACACAAATTAGAGCACTGTTACAATGAATAAAACACAACAGTAACACTGTTTGATAAAAAGCTATGTTTTCATCGGAATTACATGATGTTCACCATGATTGGTCAATAGATGAATGTGCAACTCAAAGTGTTTGTTTGGACACAGTCAGTCCATGATGTTGTCCAACCCATGGCAGTGGAATGGCTTTCAGGCCTGAGAGCTGTGGAAAGTCCTCATTGGGTCTAAATGAGAAAGTACACCACACACACACACACACACATCCTCTGTTTCTGTTGGACCACCAAACCGGAGCTGACTTATTTGTGGAAATGTTAGGAATTCCAGCAATGAAGCTCAGAAAATTGAATCCAAACCAAAGACATCCTGAGACTTGGTGATGTCGCGCTCTTAGCTCGGTACAGGGAGATTTCTTATGTCGTGTTAAATTCTTGCTCTTCATTTTTTTTTCATATTCCTGTGACATGATATGTTTTAAAAAGGTGCCATGGAGAAAACGGAGCAAAACAAACAAACTTTGAGTGTTTGACAGCAACCCTAAATCTGCTTTCCCCTTCACTTTCTCTCCTCATGGCTGGATCTCAGTCTCCCCTGCAATCAGAAGATTCTCAAAGACGACTATTAACCTTCCCTCTAAAAGGCTCATGCACGCTCTCACAAGCACATCCACATAGGTATAGGTATTTATAGGTATAAATGTAATTTTGTATCTTTAGATACATGCAGATGAATTTGCATAAACTTAAAAAATGTGCACACACAGAGATGCACATTAAAATGCAGCAGCCAAAAAGAAAAAAAAAAAATAAATAAAAGGAACAACATCAGTGGTGTGATACCATCCTGAGGATGCCAAAGCAGAACTGAAGTATTGCACAGGCCTTTGATGTGAATCCAGAGCATGGGCATGTAACAAACGTCGGTACCAAATTACACCCTGTCCCACTTTGATCTTCATAACCACATGCCTGCTCCTACAGAGGTAATAAGGCTGTGTGAGTGTGTGTTTGCTTCAGGGTGTGTTTGAAAAAGGTTTGAACATTTACATGTTTGAGTGGTGGCACAAAAGGATGCATGCACATATGTGTTACAGGCTGCAGATGCGTGACGCAGAGCTGCTGGTGCTGCTGGACGACAGCGCGTGGCTCCGGGGGAACTGAACACTCAGTGGCTTGTACGCGCCTGGAAAAACATGTTCCTTGAGACCTTCTGCTGAGTTTGTCTTGTCGTCACATCGTCCGCGGCGGACTCCCCACTCTGCCTTCGCAGCCGATGATGATCGGGTTGCGTCTTGGATTTCCGTCTGAACCGCCCTCTAATCTCATGACTGCGAAGCGTGAATGGAACCACTTCTCGGCTCTGTAAGGTCATCCCCTCTCAGGAATTAGCACAACACCTGTTTATGTGTTGTTCATTACCTAAGTGTGCCTGAGGTTTTCAAAGCGGTCTGTTGACTAACATGTTAATAATGATGAAATGTATACTACTAGTGTACAGGCGCTTCAAAGCAAAGCAGTGCATCAGTGAAAAGTTCCTGTATTTTCACAGTGGCCTTCAGCTCAGAATCAATCAACAACAAGCGATAGACACATGATCAATAACACATATCTTATAAAATATTAAGCAATTTAATTGACTCCAATCCAGAACCACACAACATTCTGGAAGACAGAGGAAAGTTTTTAGCCTAAGCAAGGTCAACTAACTCGCTCACTCTTCGGTTACCTAGCAACGACCTGTCGAGTAACTACCGCAGCAGCAGTTTAAGGCTTTACCACCGACCCTTATAACTGCTTAAAAATGGGAAAAAAGAGGAAAAAAACGACAAGGAGGTAAAGTAGCATTTCACATATTTAAAACAAAAAAGTAATCAAAAATGATCAATATCGACTGATATGAAATGCCAATATAGTGGTAAGTCGTCCAGCTCCAGCTTCAGCTGGTCTACAGATGGCCCCAGTGTCTCTGCTCTTCCTTAGAGAGACATAATTCAACTAACCCACACAGACAGGGAGAACATACAAACTCAATGCAAAAAGACCCCAGGCTTGGATTTGAACCCAAGACCTTCTTGCTGCAAGGCAACAGTGCTACAAGCTGCATCACATTGTAGCCCAGTGCTATTCACTGGGCTACAATGTGATGTAGCCCCCCCAAAAAAACCTTAAAAGCAACTATTTCATCACACCATGCATATGCAGTAAAGACATATTTACTTAATTTCAAGGTGAAGCTGTGGATTCATGAGAAATCTGGTCATAAATAAGAAACAATTTGTTAAAAATAACTCAGACTCTTTACTGACCTTCAAAGATTCACTTGTCAGCAGTTTTGTATTATTCCAAGTATGAGATGTTTATTTGTTTTCATACATTTTTGAGATAAAGTTCACACCATATTTCAGTGGAAAAAATACAAATAAAACATTTATGAAATGCACAAGTCATAATCTCCTTAAATCACAGAAGACTCCCAAAAAGCCAAAATACAAAATAAATAAATAAATGATTGTGTTACATCTAAAATGATATTTGGCACCCAGAGAGAGAAAGTGAAGACATGCACATGAGATTTTAGACATGAAGAACAACATCTATGCCACCTGCAGTATGCAGGATGAGTCGTTGCATCGACTGCAGCATATTGACTGTAGCTGCACCATTCCTGGTTTCCCTTTGGCCGAAGCCCTCAGCCAGATGTCAGATCTCCTCTGCCTCCTCTCATTCTCACCTACTTCACAAATTGTTGATGGCAGACATTTTGTCAAATTTCCAGTCTCTAACCCCAACAGTTCTCATTTATTTACTGCGATTCCTAACAACTGGGCATGCTTCAGAGGGTAAAGTCAGGGGGAAAAAAAACAACAACAACAAAAAAATTTAAACATTACATTTTTATGCTTACATTGTTGATGTGGATTATTTCAAGGGGAAAACTGCATTGGCATACAACAATAAACTTTTTTCCCTTTGAGTACGGATTTCTTTCCACTTAATCATTAGATTGTATAATATTAAAGTGGTTTCCAAGTTTATAGTTTATGTAAAACTCTAAAAATATGTCTGAATGATGTAGATGATTTAGTGAGATTGCTTTTTTTTTGGCAAGAAATGTAGTGACATGGATTGCTAAATTGGACACCTCAGACATTTGCAACCTTTGGGATTCTAAACTGCTTTTTCATTCCCTGTTTGGGTAAAACCTCTTGTATCCTTACTGTTCTGTGATACCTTGGAACAATTAAGCATATGCCATTAGTTGGGAGTTATTTGTGCAGTTTTTTGATAGTTACATTTTGCATAGATCCAGCAGCTTAGTTGAATTTAAAGAGATCCAGTTTTAGCTAGAAGGAGTTGACAAGCTGAACTATTGGCTCTATGGTAAATACACAAACAAGTAAAACTTGGGAGAAGGGGATACAAAGCAATTCCTGGCAAAGAAAAAGTGTCATCCCTTCTCTAAAAGGATGTTTAAAAATTTCAGATAAGGCACAAAACTTACTCAGGTAATAAAACTTCAAATTGAACATCTCTGTTGTAATTAATACTGTTTTCAAGTTTAGTGAAGCAGAAAATGATGGAATCACACATCATAATAAGTAGCAGCTTGCTACACGTCTTTAATTGTTATTACTTTATGGTCTTCATAAGTCAGGACCCAAAATTCTGGTACAGCAGCGGACGGGTCAGCTGTCCAGGAAGGACTGACTTCAAAACTTATTTCCACCTGACTGAATGAGAAGCACGTCTACAGTTTCAATACCATCAATGCATTTACTGCAGCCGGTTTCATTGGGATACAAGCTTCACATTTCATTTGTACTTGCTCTGAATTTTAAATGTAGCTCACTGGATTCAAAAGGGATTCCAATTTTTTCTTTTAACAAATAATTTCCATATTTTTCAAAGTCGTCTAAAAATGCATCATTGATTTCAAAAGCGAATTTTACGATTTTAGGTGCATTTTGAAAAGACAAAGTATTGGGACGTTGAATCAAATTGTTTGTGTAATTCTTTTTCTGTAAAATAAAAACATCTGCCTAAAGAGTAGGGATAGCAGATAGTTTGTATACAGATATAATCAGCTGTGTGATTTGCATGTGCTGATTGATCACATCGAAACATTTCAGGACACCGATTCTTAAGGATCGGTGTCCTGACCCTGCTCTTAATGAGGAAAAAAAGGAGTTTAAACTTGCTTGTTAAAATTGTAGCTTACATAACTTTGTGCAAAGCAATTTTTCACTGCTGACAGATTAAAAACTGTACCAAACACAGGATAAGCTATTAAAACTGTTGGCTAAATGTGTTATATTAATCACATAATGAATAAGGTAGCTTTCTTGGACAAGGGGAAACTATGTATCCACTTAGTAACCATGAAGGCTAAATAAGACATTCCCCACTAACAGGAGATTGGCACTGACTTTTAATTGCCTTTTTTTTTCTAGACAGAAAAACAAAGTGTGTGGACAAAGTTTCTATTTGTCTGGATTCATTATTAACAATTACTACATCCTTGTAAATACCAGACCAACTCAGTCAAGCTCGTTTTGTTGCTGAGAGGTGAAGATGAGGCTTTATGCACTTTGTTGGTGTTTGGCGACACTTAGTGGCGAATATCTGTCATTGAGGGGATTTACATCAATCACACTGTGTGTGACTTTGCCTTGACACAACCAAAAGGCCCTATTGGTTTTTGGCACATTGTTGATTATGAGAATCAGAAGATTGAGCAGCAAATACGTTATCATAACCCAGCAGTGACATGCAACCATTATCCAGCTTGTTTACAAACATATGCGAACAATTGCCTGCAGAAATGGATGCATGATGTAATGGAAACTATGAATCCATTGGGACGATCTGTCTAACCACGAATAGAAGGGCAAAGTTTGAAGCAGCTGAACCCTTTTGTTTGACTTAACTTTTGTGAATAATGTTTTGTTATGTTTGGCCCTGGCAGCACTACTACCAGACTTTTTGTTACACAAAGCTTTCTAACACTAACTACGACAGAAAAGAAATGCATTGATTTGAAGAAAAAAGGCAAGTGCCTAGAATGTCTGAGCAGCTTAATTTAACACATATCGCTAACAAGGAGTGAATTTAACAATTTTTCCAAGTCAAGAAATCCAGAATCTCACAAAATGATGCACATCCTAGACGTCCACACATTCTCTTGGCCATGTCCGTTCACTTCCAGATTATTCACTTCGTCAAACACTCCACTGTCGATTATTTCCCTCTGCCAGCGGACAGAGACAGCGCCGGTGCTGAACTCCTTGAAGAATTTCTCGTCCTTGGCATCAAACGTGACGTCCTTGATCTCAGAGTTGTCCCTAAAGTCTTCAGGGTCTTTGGAGTAGACCACATTAGGTTTTGGCACCCAGGGGGGCTCCACCAGCCCTGCCTCCAGACGGTGGAAATTGATACTCTTGAAAAACGTGTGAGTCCTCGGGTCGTCACTGCTACTGTAAAAAACAAAGAAATACATCTTGTTTTATTGAATTGGTTCATGTGACTTGAGGTGTCATTTTTACAAAATCATGACTTTTTTACAAAATAACAGAACTATTTCTAAAAAACAATGTGAATTTATGTTTTCTTAGCTGTGCTTATTAAAATGTGATGTTCCTGTTTGGGTCAAAATGTGTATCTCGCTCTTCTGATCCTATTCGTTCTTGTCTCCATACATATTTCTCCTACTACCACATGATTTCTTTCTTGACTCCATACTCCAGGTATTTTGTAGTGAGGGACTTTTCTTACCGGCACCCAAGGCGAAACAGAACCTTCTTCTTGAGAAAGTGGTTGATAATATCTTTGGCTGGACCGTCAAAGCTTTTGTCTTCAAACTTGCAATCATCCTCCAGAGTTCGGCGAGTCACCTCACTGTTCTGCACCTTTTCCCTGAAGTCTTTAAAAGGCAAACGACCAGCCACCATCTCGTAAATGCTGCAACCCAGAGCCCACCAGTCCACAGACGTGCGGTAGTACTCCTGCTTCAGGATCTCTGGAGCCATGTAGCCGGTCGTACCAGCCTGCAACCAACAGGAGAGAATCGTTGAAATACTGTGTTTTCATTTACTGCAAGAGGGAAACAGTCATAACTAATAAGCAGTCTGTCTAATTAATTTGTAGAAGAAGTTTCACTTTGTAAATTGATTTAAGAAAAGTAAACAACGTTAATTTGTTAAATTGGGCTGTATCAGCTTTTTAAGGACTAGTAATTGGGACAACACTTATTTTGGCAAAGACACCTACTGAAACCAAACAAATCTTTAACATGTCTCAAGGACAATTTTCCATTCAGAAAATGACTTAGTTTCACTCATTTTAATTATTTATTATTATTTTTTCAAACTACAATTTCAATTAACTCAATATAGAAGACTGCATGTGAAATACGTCAAATTTGATCATATCTTTATGCACTTTAGAGACCTCATCAAGCTGTAACACAACCTAACGCAAAAACAAAAGCAAATCAAAACATGACAACAACATTCCTGACACCACCGTAAACCTCAGAGTAAGGGAGTCTTACAGCTGCTGCGAGGAGGGACATGTGATTCGGCTGCTTTGTGCATTTAGGATGCAGTAGTCTGTGACTGAAGGAGCAAAGATGCAAAACCCACAATGTTTCTGGCATTTGTAGGACACAGATTAGTCAGCTAATGCTCACAAGCTCTACCTGGTCTGCTGTACATTTCTTTTAACAGAGCAGGCTATAACTGAGCATCAGGTCAGGCACCTTTTAATGAGATAACTTTTGGCTGCACAGGATCATGCTCGACTGAACGGAGAGCTATCATCCCTGTTCCCGATAAGCTACTTGAAATGGCAGCTGAACTGTGTGGTGAAAGTAAAGAAGAGAAGGTAAAAATGTACCATGCCTGAAACAAGCTGCTAAGGGTTTTGCCATGCTGTGCTCCAAGTAGAGGAGGATTTTGCAGCCGCACAAACCACATGAATGTCGGGTACTCACCCTCTGGCAAGTCATTTTTCCTTTTGGCAGCTCCACAGCCAGTCCCAGGTCTGACAGTCGGCACTGGCCCTTCGCATCCAGCAGGACGTTCTCAGGCTTCAGATCTCGATACACAATGTCCATAGAGTGCAGGTGGAGGATACCGGTAACAATCTGGGCTGCGTAGTAAACAACACGCTCCATGCGGATCCCTCTCTTGCCTAATTCGTAGATGTGGAACCTGAGGTCTCCTCCAGACATTAAGGTCATGACCAGACACAGGTGGGTTTTGCTTTGGTAAGCGTAGGCCAGGTTCACAATGAAGGCGCTGTTGACCTTCTCCAGGATCTGCTTCTCCGTAAGGGCCAGCCTCTCTCCTCCTTTCTTCTTCAGACGCTTCTTGTCCAGCTTCTTGCAGGCGTACAACTGGCCTGTGTGCTTGACCTGGACCGCGCACACCTGTCAGACAGGACAACATGATTCATTTGAATACCAAGACGTTTAGTGACTGATGGATTATTTTAGCATCTTAAAATGCACTGCCTGGCCACAGTGCTACCAAAAAAAGGTCACTCAGTCTAATCATCATGACTTCCTATAGCTTTCCTATTGCTTAGAGTTCAATCTTTATGCTCCTTTGCAAACTGAAGCCTTTTTCTCAAGTTAGCCTCACCGATTAGTGGTTATTGAGTTCTCCTCAAATTGTGGAATTGGTCTTACTTTCATTATTAAACTTAGCCCTGAGTTCTGTTGTTTTTCTTCGATTTAATGTCTCCAATCGTTTAACTGATAAGTGATTCATTACCCATGAATCATTCAGGGTTTTTCCAAACACATTTCTTGCTCAAAGATGATTGTTCCCCACTATCCTTCCCGTTTTTAATTGTGGGTTGGACAGGTCTTAACCCACTTCCTGTGGTCATGGAAGAAGGGTCAGTCCGTTCCATCAAGCAAACGAAACATCTAAGCAGATTGCAGAAATGAGTAAAACTGTAATTTCTGCAATCTGATGTTTTCTCTGCTTGATGGAGCAGACTAACCTTGCTTTCATGACGAGCGCTTATACTGATCTGGTCAGCCTTTCACATATATTTATATATATATTCACATATATCATATTCAATCTGGACTTTTAATAATTTATTTAAACCTGTGTTTTAAAAGAATGAAATGATTATGAAACAACAAGCGTCAGTTGTTTAAAAACCACAGAGTGCCCATGTTTGAATTATTTGTGCACCGACTTTAATGAACACATGGTGAAAATGATACATGCACCCTGGCTTTCACTGGGTTACATATCCGTCAGCAACGATTGTCCTGAGGGAACGCGCCACAGTGTCCAACTGTGGACTAAGCTTTGATTTGAGGTTGATTTAGTCCTTCTCAAAACTGTATCCAGGGATTTTATGGAATACCCCAATGGGTTCCACAGCCTGATGCTGCCACCACCATGCTTGAAAGTTAATTTTGAGTTTAAAAAATTTACTTTAGTCTCTATGCTGCGCTGTACAAGACTGGCAACCTATCCAGGACATACTGCACCTATCACTGGATATTTTTATGAAGTATGTTGGGGTTTTTGTTAGTATTACATGAGTAACATTCTTACTGAAGAAATCGTTTGCTCTTTTGAGCAATAATGTTGTACAGCAGGAGTATCCAATTCCAGGGTTTGAGAGCTACTGTCCTGCAGCTTTTAGACACTTCCATGCTTCAACACACCTAATGGCATACTAAAGAGGTAATTCAATCATTAGGTTGAGCTGGGGTTGGAGCAAGGACGTTCCTGAAAGCTCTCAAAGATTGGATGAAGACCCCTGTTGTACATCCGGCATGCCATAAAACAGCTCTTCAAATCCAGGCCCGGAGTGCCGGGAAACTGTTACATGTGTCCCTAAATCTAAATGTTTGGACACATCTAACTCACTTCCTCAGCATGCAGTCAAGTTCTCCAGAGTCCTGCAAATGATCTCCTTATTTGATTCAGGTGTGTTGAAGTAGGGACACATCTAAAAGTTGCAAAGCTCCATCCCTGCACTACGGTGGCCCTGAGGTGCAAAACACTACAACATTAACAAAAACACGACAACATTAAGGAAAACACGACAACATTAACAAAAACACAACAACATTAACGAAAAACACAACAACATTAACAAAAAAACACAACAACATTAACGAAAAAACACAACAACATTAACAAAAAACACAACAACATTAACAAAAAACACAACAACATTAACGAAAAACACAACGGAAGAGGTAGGTCCCAGTGGGAGACCTAAGAAGTCGCTGATTGGACGACAGGTCGTTTCTCTTTTGAACCGGAAGTTATTCTGGCTTTAATTTGATCGTTAAAAACATGAACGTTCTCAGTGATCCAAAACCTCAGTACAGCTATTCGGGAATATTTTGAGTCAGGACAAGTGTAGAGGGGTGAAAAATAAGTTACCAGAAAATAAAGAGAATATGTAAGAAAATAGACACCCCAAACACAATTTTTTATTTTGTATCTTTTAATTTCTTGTATCAAATTAAGTGTTGTTTCAGTTTGTCCACGCAATTCTCCACATGACCACTAGGGGCGCATTGCATTGGTGGCATAGAAAAGAGCGAGCTCACAAAAAAGAATTAATCTTCCGTTGGATGTTAACGAGAACTCAACGTGTGTGTCTCATCTTTCCTGTGTCACAGCAACACACGTTGGAGGAAGATCCTTTATAATACATTACTCTGCCACACAAGGTTGCAGGGTAACACATACATACGAGGTGATACTGGACATGCTACAGATCAACCACGAAGTGTCGGTTAGCATGCGTTCACTAAGACTCATTCCAGAATAACTTCCGGTTCAAAAGAGAAACGACCTGTCGTCCAATCAGCGACTTCTTAGGTCTCCCACTGGGACCTACCTCTTCCGTTGTGTTTTCGTTAATGTTGTTGTGCTTTTGTTAATGTTGTTGTGTTTTGTTAATGTTGTTGTGTTTTTGTTAATGTTGTTGTGTTTTTTAGTTAATGTTGTTGTGTTTTTCATGTCATGTTGTTGTGTTTTTGTTAATGTTGTTGTGTTTTCCTTAATGTTGTTGTGTTTTGCACCTCAGGGCCACCGTAGCCCTGAGGTGCAAAACACTACAACATTAAGGAAAACACAACAACATTAAGGAAAACACAACAACATTAACAAAAACACAACAACATTAACGAAAAAACAACAACATTAACGAAAACACAACAACATTAACAAAAACACAACAACATTAACGAAAAACACAACAACATTAACAAAAAACACAACAACATTAACAAAAAACACAACAACATTAACGAAAAACACAACAACATTAACAAAAAGCACAACAACATTAACGAAAAACACAACGGAAGAGGTAGGTCCCAGTGGGAGACCTAAGAAGTCGCTGATTGGACGACAGGTCGTTTCTCTTTTGAACCGGAAGTTATTCTGGAATGAGTCTTAGTGAACGCATGCTAACCGACACTTCGTGGTTGATCTGTAGCATGTCCAGTATCACCTCGTATGTATGTGTTACCCTGCAACCTTGTGTGGCAGAGTAATGTATTATAAAGGATCTTCCTCCAACGTGTGTTGCTGTGACACAGGAAAGATGAGACACACACGTTGAGTTCTCGTTAACATCCAACGGAAGATTAATTCTTTTTTGTGAGCTCGCTCTTTTCTATGCCACCAATGCAATGCGCCCCTAGTGGTCATGTGGAGAATTGCGTGGACAAACTGAAACAACACTTAATTTGATACAAGAAATTAAAAGATACAAAATAAAAAATTGTGTTTGGGGTGTCTATTTTCTTACATATTCTCTTTATTTTCTGGTAACTTATTTTTCACCCCTCTACACTTGTCCTGACTCAAAAATATTCCCGAATAGCTGTACTGAGGTTTTGGATCACTGAGAACATTCATGTTTTTAACGATCAAATTAAAGCCAGAATAACTTCCGGTTCAAAAGAGAAACGACCTGTCGTCCAATCAGCGACTTCTTAGGTCTCCCACTGGGACCTACCTCTTCCGTTGTGTTTTCGTTAATGTTGTTGTGTTTTTGTTAATGTTGTTGTGTTTTTGTTAATGTTGTTGTGTTTTTGTTAATGTTGTTGTGTTTTTGTTAATGTTGTTGTGTTTTTGTTAATGTTGTTGTGTTTTTGTTAATGTTGTCGTGTTTTTCCTTAATGTTGTCGTGTTTTTGTTAATGTTGTAGTGTTTTGCACCTCAGGGCCACCGTAGTACGGTGGCCCTGAGGTGCAAAACACAACAACATTAACGAAAATACAACAACATTAACGAAAACACAACAACATTAACAAAAACACAACAACATTAAGGAAAACACAACAACATTAACAAAAACACAACAACATTAACAAAAACACAACAACATTAACGAAAACACAACAACATTAACAAAAACACAACAACATTAACGAAAACACAACGGAAGAGGTAGGTCCCAGTGGGAGACCTAAGAAGTCGCTGATTGGACGACAGGTCGTTTCTCTTTTGAACCGGAAGTTATTCTGGAATGAGTCTTAGTGAACGCATGCTAACCGACACTTCGTGGTTGATCTGTAGCATGTCCAGTATCACCTCGTATGTATGTGTTACCCTGCAACCTTGTGTGGCAGAGTAATGTATTATAAAGGATCTTCCTCCAACGTGTGTTGCTGTGACACAGGAAAGATGAGACACACACGTTGAGTTCTCGTTAACATCCAACGGAAGATTAATTCTTTTTTGTGAGCTCGCTCTTTTCTATGCCACCAATGCAATGCGCCCCTAGTGGTCATGTGGAGAATTGCGTGGACAAACTGAAACAACACTTAATTTGATACAAGAAATTAAAAGATACAAAATAAAAAATTGTGTTTGGGGTGTCTATTTTCTTACATATTCTCTTTATTTTCTGGTAACTTATTTTTCACCCCTCTACACTTGTCCTGACTCAAAATATTCCCGAATAGCTGTACTGAGGTTTTGATCACTGAGAACGTTCATGTTTTTAACGATCAAATTAAAGCCAGAATAACTTCCGGTTCAAAAGAGAAACGACCTGTCGTCCAATCAGCGACTTCTTAGGTCTCCCACTGGGACCTACCTCTTCCGTTGTGTTTTCGTTAATGTTGTTGTGTTTTTGTTAATGTTGTTGTGTTTTTGTTAATGTTGTTGTGTTTTTGTTAATGTTGTTGTGTTTTTGTTAATGTTGTTGTGTTTTTGTTAATGTTGTCGTGTTTTCCTTAATGTTGTCGTGTTTTTGTTAATGTTGTAGTGTTTTGCACCTCAGGGCCACCGTATCAGGGCCACCGTACTGCACTGTAGTTTTAATGATCTAGAGAAAAGCCTATCATTTTGACTGTATTCTACTTTGAACATGTTGGTTTTGATGGGGAGCTTTGTACCAACCTCGCCAAAGCCACCTCTTCCCAAACTCCTGAACTCGTAAAAATATCTGTCAGTAATCTTCTGCCTCTCGCACTCCTTCCACTGCAGGAATCGATAAAAGAAGGGGCTTTTCATGTACTCCAGGAAAGGTTTTCCTTTTAGAAATGTTCTAGTTGCATCTCTCATCCGCTCTACGGCTGCCTCGTCGTTTTTGTCGAAAAGCGTCAGGCACGCCTTGACGTCCTCTGCTGTGAGGAAGGAGAGGAAAGTCTGAGACTGAGGCTGACAGAACTTTGACAGTAACCTCTGTTTGGCCTTTTCTTTGGTTCCATCCTCGGCAGCGCTCCAGTTGCTCAGCTCCTCCAGAAACTCAGCAACAGCCACACACTGAGGGTCAGAGGTCAGGAGAAACTGCTGAAACAACTTCCTTCCTATAGGCTGCTGCTCACAAAGCGACTCATAGGTCCTCTCCTGTGCTGCCCGAGGAGCAGAGGACTTCTTTGGCGTGGGCAGCGTCAGAGACTCTCGGCGCATTCTTAGCTCGTTGCTATCGGTCTCCAGAGCTCTCAGGTAGGCTGTGTTGGCCGCCAAGCTGACCAGACCTGCCAGGTCACCCATGGGTGGATAAATCCTGAGGTGTACTGGGAAATAGCTGTTAAACTAAGAACACTTAAATTCACCCATCTGGAAAAGCGAGGCACGAGAGAGCCCATCAAGCTCCCACATCTTGAACGTTCTCACCGCCTTGTCCCACACAGCTTTGCACGTTTTTGCACAGACGGCACATGGGGAAAGCAACTTATGTGGTTTGAACTTAAGAGGATTTAGACTGGTCTATTATTAGGAGATACAAAGTGGCTGTGGGCAACCGCTGAACTGCCACTCTGACATGATACGGTGCCAGCTCCAACCTTAAAGTCACTGGAGACCACTGAATTTATGAGTTTACAGACTCCTTTAGAGTAACCCCCAATATTGTAATAGGAGTCAGATTCTCACTACATTTAGAAAAATACAAGCAAAAAAACCCAAAAAAAACCAGTCATTCTGTTGCAAAAAATACTTACTTCTTACAGCCAGCCCACCTAAGTGGTCATTTTCATTTGTGTTCATTTAGGCACAAAACACTGAGGCTGCTTCTTTTTTCACGTCAACCTCAGGTTGAACAAGGTTGATGCAGCCTTCCAACCAATAGCATCTCTAAGTCAATTATAGGGCCGACTCTCTTCCACTTACTCTCCTGTTTATTGGGTTTTGAGCTGGCAAAGAGAACAAAAATTTAAACTTTTATTTAGTTCATTGCTTCATTTATTGGGTTTCAAATATAATCACCAGGAACACCTTGACACTGGAACAATGCCAGCCTTACATATAATCCAACGCTCGCAGTATAATGGGTAACAAGGTTACCTGTCATGTAGAGCAGTTTCGCAGCCTAAGCACTTACAGCCGTAAATCCAACCTGTAACCAATCAGTACCACATGTACACTCCATAAAGGCTATTGTTTTGGTCTATAAAAGGCTCAGAGGAACATGCTAGACACAATTTCAAACATCTAATTGGAATCAGAATGTAATTAAGCTGCAAGATTTCAGTGTGATCAATTGTGATATACTTTAAAACTCAAAGTCATATTTTGACAAATAAGTGAAAACTTCCAACACTGAAGTATTTGTCACACTTTGACACTTTTATTTGAATTGTATGACTTTTATTCGTAAGAGTGTCTTAATCACAGTTATTCACAATCCTTAATCTTTAAAAAAGAAACTCCCACGTTCACGATGTGCCAAACACCACAGCAGACCTTAATGAGAAGCTGACATGATGCTCCGACACACTTTATTCTTCTCTCCTTGAAGTGGGATCCCTTCAGCCACGCATCTGTGCAGCTCTAGCTGTGTCCATTGTCCTCCTTTGACACCAGGTACAACGAAAACATGCAATTGAAAGGGAGAGGACAATGCAGGACATACTGCCGGGATCAGTGAGAAGTCCGTCACCATGTTCTGGTGCATCCGTGCGCAGTACACCTGGATGTGGTGCTTATTTGCCGATTCTCTGAACCACCCAGTCCTGCTGGCAGAGGGGGCAGCGGTTGTTCTGCTTCACCCAAAGTGACATGCAGCAGTTATGGAAGGAGTGGTTGCACTCTCCCCATACGACTGAAAGACAGAAAACAAACACAACCTGCTCAGTTCAATGACGACACCAGACAAAGATATCTAAGAAATGGTTTTTACAGACAATACATCAGGGAGGTAAGGGGAAAAACAAGTTGTTTTTTTTGGGGTGGGGGGGCGACATGGACTTAAAGTTTCATCACAGTACTTTGTGGAACTATTGTGATAACAATAAAAGTGAGGATATCAATTATTTACCTTTCTTTTTTTGGTCACTGAGTGGTACAGCAATCACAGCTCCACAAACACAATTAATGCTCTTTAAAACCTATTCATAATCTCCTAAGTATTATTAGAAAAATAACCAGAGAACTGCAGGTTAATTGTATTTTGCCATAATACTCAGCAGTAGTACAAAGGGAATTTCAATAAGTGTCATAAATGTACACATTTGACGACATATTTCAATTAAAATAACTCAGTTTATCCTCCCTTTGCTCTGAAATAACACATGCTGCTGTTGCACATTTTAAAGAACCAGTTCTTCTGAATTTCTTCAAACAGGTTTCTGTGATTAGCAGGCTGGATGTCTTTTTTTCCTGACGGCTCTCACTAATTAGCCAAAGCTAGCTTGTTCGATTAACTTCAACTACCGCTGCTGTTAGTAAACTGCGAGTGTTTCTTTGTGTGAAGTATCGTACCAACACAGTCTTCTTGTTTATTCTCCGCCTGGCATCGAAGGCATGCGTCTGTAAAAACGTAAAGCGCACAGAGTTACCGCTTCATTTGTCCGGTCACAAACCTTTTAGCTTCATTAGCCGCGGGTCAGAGCCCAGCTAACAACTCCTCCGGACTCACCCATGACTTGTACCCGACAAATGGCACAAGTGTCGCACTCAACGTCCCAACTCCACATGGCCACTGCATTCCACTTCTTCAGGGAAAACATCTTGTCTCCGCCCGACTTGGAGCCCGAAGAGGTGCTGTGCGACAGGACTAAACCCGGCTCGTCACCGTCATCCATCTCTGCCGCAAAACGGTGCTTGCTGGCGTTAGCTTAGCTGCACAAAATGGGAGGACGACTGCTGTGCTAATGCTAACCGTGTTAGCCAGCGCCTTGTTCCTATAGCGACAGGAGAGGACGCTGTTTGTCAGGCATCAAGCGCAAACCCTGTTCACCCGAGATCTACAAGTGTCTACATTATTGGGCCAACAAAAAGCTAACTTATGTCAGCAATTTGAATAACACGTGTGTAACTTCTATTAGCAGTTGTTTCGAATAGTTTAAAAAATAGTTTAAAGTAATTTAATGTCGATTAATAAATGTACACATTTGAAGGTATATTTCAATTAAAATAACACATTTCTTGAGGTCTGAAATGCTGCTGCAATTATTATATATATATATATATATATATATATATATATATATATATATATATATATATATATATATATATATATAATGTTTACAGGTGTTAGCCACAAAAGGAAGAAGCTGGCTGTTCCTCCTGCAAGGATGGAAAGCTTAGTGGAAGGAAAAGTGTAGAAGAAAAATGTGAAGATTCATTTAATTTATTGCGATGCACCTCAAATTAAATGAGCCTTTGAGTATGGGTATTTAATTTTAAGTTCTTTTATAACACATGTTAGACAGGCATCCAAATTCACAGCAAGGAGTTTAAACAGAGTAATATATATAAAAAAAATGTTACGTGAATACTTTTTTCCAACACTGACACTAGTTTCAGGATGCTCGTTTGGATACAGCCTCATAATAATTTTCTTTGAAGATTGCCACCTGAAGTATGATGACAGCTGGGAAAGAGAGGAAAAAGGGTCTCAAATTTCTTTTTACCCCTGAATGCATCAGAGGCTGGAGCTCTCTGCACGCAGCTCTCTGCTGGAGCAGCAGCAGCTTTCATGTTTCCCCTGTCTCTCTGGACACTGAAGACTTAGAAAGGTTCTCAGCAAAGCTTCAGCCAGCGCATCGGGACCATCACACTCCCAGGGAAAACACTGTGGACTGGTTTTGAGGCACTTATGCCATAATGACCGCAAGGACCCAAAGACCTGCAGGCAAGGAGGAACACATAATGAACAAACCGACAGGTAATTTAACAGAAGTGGAGTGAGATAAATTGTTTTGTAATTCAAACTTTAACTTCATAATCTTAATCCTCTTCAACACTGTGGATTCTTAATTGTCAGTAACGGATGACAAAACTCTAGTTTTCAAACTATCCAGTCTGATAAAAGGTCAAGCGACCTATTACCATCCTTGTATCCGTTTTATTTTGCTGTGATTAAGCAAAATGATACAAATGATTAGGCCCTTTTATCACAAATCTTCCTGCCTACAAAAATGTGGTCATTAAGTAAAAATTAGTAGTTTTGAATGTTCACAGGTGTGCCAGATTTTGTTCTTTGATTATGTTTGTAAGAATATATATTTACGAAAACAAAACAAAAAAAGTAATTAAGAGTTAATTGCTCAAATGTGGGGATTGATTGTCTGCTTTCCTGTGTTCGGATAATCTAAGTTTATTAATAAAAAGCAAATGAAAAATGAAAAGTATTTTAAGTATTTATTTTCTCAGGGAGTAAAAAACGGAACGGAGCATTCAAGAAACAATTCCTTCCAAAAGCTGTGAGACTGAACATAATCATCTTAAAATCTGGGTTTCAACAGTTTGTGATGCAATCAAACACTTTAAATCTGCTGAGATGTGTCCAGATGTGAGTGCAGGAGAACATGGAAGGCGAGAAGGCTGCCAAGTGTTTGCACAGACGGTGGAAAAGTTTCACATAGATCACCTACAAGTAACTTTGGGCAATTATGTAGATAATGACAGAACAAGTGTATCGTTTTCAAATGAGTTTGTATATCTGCAAAGATAGACGCTCCTCAGAGCGCAGCTCGGTTTAGTGTCAAGTGTTGTGATCAAAGTTCGTTGTTTCTTCTGTGTTTGACAGAGGTGGTGCTGAGGGTCCGGAGAGCTCTGCGGCTGCTACTGAGCATGCTCGGTCTGTCTCTGCTGCTGGTGGTGCTGGGAGCCTACACAACAACGCGCACAGAGAGCCTGAATGTGACTGGCTACGTCTCAGGAGTTGTTGTAAGCAGTTTTAGAACGTTGCGCTCTTGCAGTCCGTCACAACAGCGTAAAGTTTCGTCTTCTGGTCTCTGCAGGTGTTTAGCTCAGACACGGTTGTGATGTAAAATGGTTATGAGATTTAATTAACCTTCTACTGCTGCTGTTTGCATTCAGTGTATTCTGATATTCCTTCAACATCAGTGTCTATGAGCTATGACCGCATTGAGTTTTGTTTGCCTTCATCACGACGTCGCACGTTTTTCATGTAATGTCAGAACTGCACCACGCAGGCGGCTTTAAAGCTTTCGTTGAGTTTTTTTTTTTCTTTCTAGGAAAGGAGCCACTATTGAAAAAGAAAGAGCTTTTGATTTACATGAATCTTCTGTCCCTTGCAGCTGACTCTTGGTTCTTTCCTGGGGCTTTTAGGACTCCTCCTAGAAGAGAACGGCAAGCAACTGGTACTGTAAAATTCAACACAATACCTAAGATGTTCACTTTCCACTGCCATGGTGTCTCATCATGTTTTACTGAACAAACTCAGCCTTCTCTGGCATATTACTGTTATTGCTTCATCTCGTTTCAGACATTTCGTATTAGATTTCACACTGATATTATAAAGTTTCTTCATCTTTTTGGTGGTTGGTAAAAGAAAACCTGTTAAGTCTTAAAAAGAATCAAAGCTTAAGAGGTTCTTCCAGTAAGAACAACAAATCCCACGCAGAATCTCAACAGATAAATCAACGTTAGGCCTAATAAATCAGCTGCCTTTCGCTGAAATGACAACATCAGGGGGGTTGGTTTTAGGAAAACATCCTAAAACTCCCATATTTGACTTCAGTTTCAGTTTCAAAGGTTACACAATCGAGGTCTTATGTTTCTACAGAATGCCAAGTGTCATTTTGCTCATCATGGATAACAAATGAACTGTACTGATGCCTCAACAAGCCAGACTGATAAAAGAGGTGAAACCGGAGCTTCTTTTATAGTAGATACAAGAGAGCGTCAACAGCTGCACGCAAATGATCAGGTCTGCCTGGGAGTCTAAATAATTCTTTGTTATCAAAGAATAACCCCTTAGTTATGATGAGGAAAACATGAAATGTGCTGTTCAAAGTACGCTCACAATTTGCTTTATTTGTTCCTTTGAAGAACTGGTGGTTATTTACTATCAATTACTCAACATGCATCACAACATTGCAAAGTTTGGTTGTGAGAAACATGTTGGTTAAACACATTTTGAACAAACTCTGCACAACCCGTTTGATAATTATTTTTCTTTTTAAAGCCTATCTTGGTGAAAAGATTTATTTATTTTGCCATATTTATTTCATAAAAGAGCAGCTGTGAGATTTACTGGTTGCCTTGTGAGTGGGATTATCTCTCAGGATTTAGAAAAATGTACTTCTCACTCATATTCATTGCCTTGTAAATTAATGTTAGGGAGGCGTTGGGACGGCATGGCACACAAATCTGTTTAACAGTCTGCAGCTCTTTATTCTGTAGGACGCCGAGTTAATGAGCAATATGGGAAGCGTTTCCATTATTATTTGACATTTTTAATGTTTTAGTAGACCTGGTCTGTTTTCAGGACTTAATGTGAATTAGTTGCGCGACTTTAAATTGTGGTGTGTTTTCTGTAAACAAGAACAGAGTTGACATTTGGGCTCATGATATCTGGTTAAATACTTTCTGAATCTCAAAGGGAAATCAAGTGTCACGATTTTCTTCAAAGAGTTTTTGTAGAGGTTCATGACTGTGAGCAGAAATGACCTGCAGTAGCAGTCTGTGTCACAGTGAATCTGAAGGAACCTCTGAGTTAAGTAGATTATTGTTGGTTCATTTTAATTTCTGGTCTCATTGGCGGGTTGATGTTAAAGCACAGTAATAAATACATGGATAAAAAGCACAAAATAAAAAAAGTCCCTATTGGGTTGAAGGTGAGGGAAGAATTATAAGTAGAAAAAGACCTGAAGTGCAGTAAAATTTAAACCATTAGCATCATTAGAACTTTTAGTGAGCATAAATCATTTTAAGCTCTCTAACATTTCCAAGCTCCTCGAGTGCAAAGGGGACTACAGAACCGTAATGACTGGATCATTTGGCGAACGCAGAGATGAGGCAGGATGAGTGAAAATCTGTTTTGTATTTAAAGGCTGTTTTGATTCATGTAATGAGCTTAGCCAATGAAAATGTGATTAATGTTTTTAGAAGTGCAGTATTACACACTTGCTAAACACAAAAGTTTAAAAGCATCAATTCCTGGCACGTCTTCTAATCTGTGTTCATAAACTCATTTGTAAAGTTTGATGGATCTGGGGTGTTTTTTTAATCAAGCTTTTCCACTTCTGCACATTTTTAGGGAACTTTGCCTACAAATTTGCACCAGGATGGCTTTGTTTTTTTATTATTGCATGTCATTTACTTTCTCCTTACGTCTTTGCACTTATTGACATCTGTGTTGCTGCTGTGTGAAGAGTTTGGCTTTGCATCGTTTGGATCGTTTTGCTTTATCCGTTGACGATTGTTGTTTGAAAATATGTCGGTGAACAAGACTAGATTAAGATCAAGATGATTTTTCATGGTAAAAAGACCACGACTTTATTCGCAGCATGTTCACCAGGATGTGGCTCCAACTACTTTTGGTAAAAGAACCAGGAAGAACTGTTCAAGCTAAAAAGTTTTGGGTTTTTAAAAGACCGGTAAAAGGAAAGGTTTGGAAAGAGCAAGAAATCAAAATGACTAAAATCAAGCTAAATCACAGCCAGAGCAGACACTGAAAGCTGAATTTTGGCTTAATAATGAACATCTTCTATCTGTTCTTCTCTGATTTTCCCTCCCCAGCTGACGGCTGCCATTGTATTCCTCAGCTTCGGGATCGTCGCCTCTTTCCTGTGCCTGATGATTGATGGAGTCGGTATCCTCTTGAACATGGTGGGTTACACTCCCTCTTCTGTGAACACATTAACTTCAGATGTTTGTGTTTAATGATGAAATCAGGCAGACAAACCACAGGACCCTGTTGCAAAAGCTTCAGATGACGAGAAAAGTTTGGTTTGTGTTTTATCAAAAACATCAGACATCAGATGTTTTGCTTTGCATCGAATCTGACAAATACTGTTTTGTCAAGATTTACGTGACAAGGAGAAAGGAAGGGGAAATGCTTTATACATGCAGTAGTTGGAGACCTAGCAATCTGGCATCCGACCTAGAGATTTAGAAGCAATCTATTGCAATGCCCAGTGTGGATTAATTTTTTGCGTAGAAGTAATATTAAATAGTGTTTATTAGTCAGTGAGATTTGTTGACATGTTTTGTCAGGACGTGCGTCCCCTGAAAGCCGGGCGGTGTCAGTATTACAGCAGCGGCAGCAGCTACCTCTATGAGAACTTCTACACCACGGTGAGCGATGATGAGGAAGGGAAGTATTATTCTCATCCGGTCAGGTCACGAGAATCGAAACCAAATGAAAGTTATTTTCAGGTGCCATGTTGGAATCTGAGGGAGTCCTGCACCATGACCGTACGAAGCGGGACCTGTTACTGCTGTGACCTTTACAACTGCGCCAAGTGAGACAATCACTATTTCTTCTGAGTCTTTTCTGCTTCCATGTCACATCAGACACTTTTTGTTTTATGGATTTTGTCCACTCATGTAGACCTGAGTTTTTTGGGGGGGTTTTATAACATGACCGATAAAGCAGAACCCCTTCTTTGTTTTCCAGCGGCGACTATATGAACAATTACTTTGAGTTTGTTGGAGTGCAAAGCTGTGAGGAAGTTTTCACCCTGTACGTTTTAATCTGGACCCTCACCGGCGTGAACCTGGTGGCCTTTTTCACAGGGATACTGACCGCTGCCGTGCTGGGAAACATCAAGCACTTGGTAAGACGATCCACAGCTCCGTCATCCATCCATCCTCGTATTTGTGATTGTGATCGAAGGGTCCAATCCGGGCCTGAGGAGTGAAGGAAGGACTTTTTATTTTAAACACAGAACACAAAGAACACAAAGGCAGTGAAGTGGGACATAATGCATCCAGTGTGATTTTTAAACTCAACACTAAACACACATGAAGAAATATTCATTGCTGATGATGAATAAAACTTAAGACTTTCTTTCTCCACCCGTTTCACGGTGCAGCCTGTCTTGAATCTGCACGAAAAACTCCCTGAATATTTCAGCCTGTCTAGTTAAAGCAACAAAGAAACCGTAAGGGCCGTGGAAGGAATGCTCTGTGCGTGGCATCTTCATCAGGTGTCATCCTTCACTGCTTGTTGTTCCTCCACAAAGTGATTCTCGCTGCAGTTCATTGGGTCATCAGCAGCAATTAATGAGGCGACTTCTCTGAGTCTTCACCTCCTCGCTTGTCTTTGCTGTGTTTTCGCTGCTGGATCGTAAACACATGTTCCTTTTGCTTCCCATGGAGCCCTGTGTGATTCTCACGTTTCATCCTTTTCATTCATTTCAATGTGTGGGAGAAGGCAGAAGACGACTCTTCTCTCCCACACGTTGAGTCTCTATCAACATGTGAGATATCTTGAACAGCTACTTATCATGTGCTGATGTTCATCCTGTGGTTGCTTCATACTAAGAGATAGTGGGGGGTTTTTTATGTGAAAGTGCAGCAACGTCCATGTTTGCTGTTGATTTGTTGATTTTTCAGCTCAGCTGAAGTTGTTCTCTAAAATCAGGAATACTCACAGCTTCCAGCAAAGACCAGCCAAACTCAGGATCTGTTGCGTTATCACAAGATTTTGTTCCCTGCATTTATTTATTTTTTTGGTCCAGATACATCATGTCATTTCTTTATTTAAAGGCGCAGATGAACAGAACGTTTCTGCCGCAGCACTTGTGATTTTGCATCATGCACGTCTGCATTTGCATTTATTCTTTGCCTTTCTTTGGAAGACTCTGCTTTTCCACAAATCAGGTCTTTGTGCCTTTTAAAAGGTGGGTAGACGTATTAACTTATTAAAACCCTTTATCTTACTTTACACGTGACTCTTTACTTAAAGGAAAGGAAAACATAAAGCCATACAAGAAACAGAACAATATCTATGACAACAGACAGATAAGGTACCAATTTATTTCAACCAAATATATAACCCCAAAAACAAATACTTCATGAGAATAAAGTATTTTATTCTCCAGCGAATGGATTCAATTTCACTCCATCTCTACCACATACCTGTATAAAGAAAGAAAGAAGGAAGAAAGCAAAAGAAAGAATAATCTGCTGTTCAAGCTTTTTTTTTTTTCCCTTTTTTGCATTTAAATAATTATATTTTTGCTTTTCTTTTCTTTTGCAGAGGAGCGCCAACCCGGCGACTGCTGCCGTTCACAGCACAGCATCTTCCCCGACAGCTCCTCTGCTGACGGACGGCAGCGCACACACTCAGCAGCTTCTTCCTGTCAGTGTTCAGTCACCTGATACACCGTTTTCCCTCACTTGTCAGATTCGTCTCAGTCTTTTCTTGACGTATGTTTGTTTCCACATAAAAACATTGAACCTCCACCAAACATCCTGAAAAACATTGATTAGTAAAGTAGACTGAAGATATAATTTAATTAACTTTCAGCAGAATAAGGATCCAGAACAAATGCTTGAATCAACAAGGTGATGGTTGTCTAGACGAAGAGACAACAGGACTCTAGGAGGACGGAGAACAGAGGTGTTTAAAGTATTTAAAGTGTTTAAAGTGCGTCCACTTTGGACACCACAGGTCTAGAGGAAAGATCAAAGATCACTCCATCCAGGGAAAACGATAACAGATCCCTCTCTCTGTGTGCTCCAATCTTGTAAAATATTCCAGAGGAACACTGAGTGCTGTCCCCTTGGCAAAAGACAGACTCTACAAAGTATAAACAGGAGTGGCAATAACTGTGCTGCTGGCAATTTTCCCTAAAGGTTGAAATATTTCTAAAAATTTCACTGTAAAAGCATAATTCATCACGAGGGATGTCATCATTGAATACTGCCAGTGCAGCAGGTATGATGACAAACTAAAGCACTAGAAAAAGTGACAAGAGATTTATTTTTAATAAACCGTAGTTGTAGTGTTTTGTTTCTGGAGTCTTCCACAGCAATGCTGAGAGCCGGTGGATCACTTCAGCCTGCATGAGAGAGTTTTTATGTTGATTGTAAAGTATCTGGTCACAGCATGTGTCTCAAAGCGTTCGTCATGCTCAATGCTGTTGCTTTATGCCTTAGGTATTTTAATGGCATACAGACAGATGAGATGGTTCTGTTGTTAACATGGCCTGAGATGCACCTCACAGAGCTTTCCCTAGAAATCAAATGCAAAAGCCTCGTCTCTGGTTTCAGTTTAAGGAAACACATTTTACGCAGTAAATCAACGACAAGATCGACGGTCCCAAATGCAAATCTTGTTTTTCTTGCAGTGTCATTTGAAACAGCTCAGTGAAGCACTTAACCATGTGAGTCGCCGCTCAACAGAGACTGGATCGTTTGTCCAACATGCATATTGTTTCATCTCTTTTCTCCGCACCATCAGTTCTCTCTCATCCATAGATTAAAAACCGATGGAGCACTAAACAAATACCTTAACATAAAAAAAAATAGAGTTAAAATTTTAAGGGGGGAAAGAAAAGAAAAAAAAATAAAACTCAAGTGAAAGTTGAGAAAGTCATTATTTACGCCACTGGTGTTGCTTTTTTGTTTGGAAACAGCAGGTTTATACAAATATGAGGATTTGGGTGGAAAAGTGTAAAGTCATTGTAAGGTAGCCTTTTGTTTAGGTTTTCAGGCCAAAATTGTAAATTAATTTTTTTAAAAATCAACAAAAAAAGTCAAACTGAAACCTATAAATCATCTATTTCTATTTATACAATCACAAGACTGCTTTAGATTTATCCTTGTCTTTTATAAACTCATAACAATGATAACTCGTGGAATTTTTGTAAAGACTTTCAGAAAACTAAAATCAAGATTATGTTTTTAATTCCCTCTTTGTCGTGTCCATCCAGAGGATGTCAGAGTTTTTCCCAGCTGGAGAACAGAGTGCCTCAGCCGCTCTCTCAGAGTCCAACCCGCCTGCCTTCAACCCGCTGACCGCGCTGCCGCCTCAAAGCGTCCAGAGCCTCCCTGCATGAGCCGCAGCGTCACACCGAAAACACATGGAGAGGACGGAGGGAAAGACAACTGAGCTCTATGAAATCTAACACAGAGTGGGGACAATGTGCAGGTTCCAAAATATTCACGTTCGGAGGTGGTAATGGGTGATGATCTGTATATTTTATACCAGGTGCAATTCAAGAAAATGTGCTGTCTCAGCAAAAGTACAGAAATAATTTTTAATGCAACAAGATTTTTCTTGCCATTTTAACATCCTGTTGTCGACACACTCTGCCTTGAAAAGGTACTTATGTCACGGGACCTTTGTCACATTTTGTCACGCTATAAACTCCAACTGCAGACAAACATGGCTTCTGAAAAGTGTGGCGCACGCGTCTCAGGAAGTCTGTATTAATTTACAATTAATACTTTATAAAGCAACTTTTTGCCACAATTAAAGTTGTAAAGGGTTTGGGTGTGTCTCTGCCAGCTTTTACGCAACCATTTTCAAAACTGTTGAGTAAAAAAAAAAAGACATTTTGTAAATTAAGTAAATTCAATAAGCACTTTTTTTTATTGCCACTCTTCTATAAAAGCTACAGCTCCTCCAGAGTAACCATGGATCTGATGGCCACCTCTCTGATTTACTCTCTTCTTGCATGTCCGCGTTAAACAGATATCCATGTATTCTTAACTTTGCAGTTTTGTCATATTGTTTCAATATTCAGATATTGTCTTGGCTTGTGCTCAACGATGTTCAAAGTTTGGGAAATCACTCTGTAACCTAAACCCGCTTTAAACATTTCTGATGTTTCCCTTGGAGACAAAGTGTGGAAAGAATCAGAGTTTATGAGTCGAGCCTGAGTCCAAATGCAGCATCAACTGAAGTCAAGGAGTAATCGGTGTCTCCTCCAATTTCTTCCAGAATTTGAAAGATGATCACGTTTTAACATTTTATGAATGAGTGTAACAGAAGTCTGACTCCAGGTGTTTAACACATGTGTAAAGCAGAAAAGTAAAAGATTCGAGTGAAACCAAACAGAAGTTTCCATGCAATGTTTGAATTGTTTCTGATTTTCCTGCATCAAAACATTAAAGATTCAGGGACAAAAACAAACAACTCAGGAATAACTACATGAATGTTGGGGTGCTTCCTGTTTGATCCCTCAGACTGAATTTACTGAGTGGATTCTTCCTTCTGGTGTGAAATCAGGTAGCAACAGTTTCACCAGCTGCACCATGATTCAGCCCAATTTCTAGTCACTTTACAAAAAAAACAAAAAAAACATGATTTCTAATTGAACAGAAATAATTTCTACCAACACAATCTAATCACACAGACTAGATTCAATGATTACAGAGCTTTCTGACCTTAAATATAACACAAGGGAGTTTAATTCAGTTTTTACTGCGGATTGGTCAAATGTTATCTACTTAAATTAACTGAGGCACGAACAGTGACTTCACAGCAATTCCTCATTTTAAGCAAACATGCGGCGATGGAGCAAAGAAACAACTTCCTTTAAAAAGGAAGACGCTTCGGGCCTCATAGTTTATAGGCAGCATGGCCCTGTCAAAGTTCAGATCAAAATCCATTTGAAAAGGCAAAGCCGACGTTCCTTTGAGCTTTCTGTGGATTCTGAATGCACAACAGCTGTTGAGCGAAGAGCAAAAAACAAACTGCAAATGCAACTGCAGAGCGTGATAGAACTAAAGAGGTTGACTTTATAATGCTGAATACAAAATAAACACATTTTATTTGAAAATTAAGAGTGAAAATTTAAAATCCTTTCTCTTCTGTTTTGCAATTCTTCATTACTTTGTGTCAGTCTATCACAATAAAATCACAGTAAAATACTCTGAACCTTTGCAAGGCGATGCTGTGCTACAAATAATTTGTATCATGGATATTCACCTCATGGGATGCAGGGATGCTCTAAAACCTTGATAATGCTTCAGTATTAAATCAGCAACATGCATATAAGATGGAAATATTAAAAATGAGGTAAACTACAGGATCTGGACTCTTTGAATCAAGACATCTGAAGGAAAACCTGCATTATTTTGACTCGGAAATCCCCATCAAACGCCTATGTTGAGTGAGTTTAAACAGGCAAAGGATGTAAACTGGATCTCAACACGTCTCTGTTTCTGTTCATACGGCTGGGGAGCAATTTCAGACGACATGCAGCTGGACTGAAAACATGAAAAGGAGCAGTAAGAAGGTCGGGACTGGGAGCCAGAAGTTAGTAAGTTTATCAATCCAATATGAGACGACAGATGAACGTAAATAAGTTGGTGGCTCTCGCAAAATGATCTTGATGACTCGGATCCTGTTGGATTCATGCTTTTGGTCTTTGTTAAAATATCCACTCTGTGTTTCACAGTGGAAAACCACATGAGGCACACGCCAGCACATGGCAAAGGTCGGTAGTGTGTGGTGGGTCTGGCAGCCAATCATGGGCAGAAAATGTTCTCTGAGTCAGATAGGTGGGAACTACCAAACAAAACATTTGACTGCTTGTTAAAAATGCGGAGGAATTTGGAAACATGTGATTTGATGTCTATTTTTGGTATGTTTTATTTATTTTTATTTTTTTTCATTTGTTCACTTTGATTCGTTGTCTTTTAGTTTTTATACTTGCTGTAACATCAATTGCTCATTTGGCACATGAATAAATCTGAATCTGAATCTGACAGTTTGCATTTTACACCAAACACAACCACATGAAGTCCCAATAAAACGCAAACATCTGCGGTTGAAACATGACAGAATGTGAAACAAATTCAAGATGTACGATTGTTTCTGCACAATCATTTTTCGTGTCCATCGATGGACGGTGCTCTAAACAACATGCATGTTTTCTATGATCCCAACATAAAGTGTTGTACAACACAGAAGGGATTTTGTCATAATTACTTGTGTTGGAACTGCTGATCCTCTGTGATCAGGACCCAGATTCAGTGACATCCAGCCTCCTGTAACCATTAAATTCCCAACCCCTTCCTGCTCAATCAGATTTGTCCCTTTCCAATCGAGTTGCAGCGTAATTATGCAGAAGAGTATCAACCGGTGAGGCAGAGGTCAGGCTCCAGGGTCAAAGAGCAGCACTGGTTGGGATAGCGTGTTTATCCTCCACCAACGTTTTCATAACCTCCTGTGCATGTCTGCTTGACTTCTCACAAGGAGGTCTGCGCTGTTGAAACACGAGGACGTCTCTTGCTGCGCTGCAGACCTGATCCTTCAAACACAAACAGATTCTTGGCGTGCGATCCTCCAAACTATGCTCCCTGTTGGAAGAAGGAAAACTTGAGTTGCTGCTGGTAAATGAAAGCCATGTCCAAATTACAGCTGCTGCAATCCCAAAAGGAAATCACCTCAAAAGTAATAAATGTCCTGATGAGGGACGGAGATGTAGCGTATCACACCAATAAACACTGGAAAGTAAAAGAAATAAATAACTTACATGGTTCTCACTTTAATTTTGATCATTGTTACAGCTGGTGATAAAGGGGGGGAATATTCTTTCCCTGTAATTCCATCAGAGGGATTGACCTTTGATCCCTGTAATCACCTTCTGAGTGAAATCAGGAGATCAGCCAATAGAAATCCCAATCTGAACTCAATCCTGAGTAGGTTCACTTGGCTTCCTAATCTTTATGCCCGAGCCTAACCTACGACCTCCGCTGAATCACAAGCTACACATAGCCAGGTGACTTGAAATCTTTTTGTTTTGTAAATTTTTTTTATTTAAAATCTGAGCATTTTTCTGCCGATGCAGTTGTAGTGATGATAGTTTGCAGCTGTGAACTGTAGACTTTCAACATCTAAAATATGGTGTTGCAGGCAGTCAGCCCAACTAAACATGCAAAAACGCATCTTATTGCACAAAAAAAAAATCTTTGTGCATCCCTAGACCCATGGCAGTGTAAGCGTGAGTCAATGGGAGGATAGATGGAAACAAATGTAGATAAACGTAAGAAAAAAACCTATTATGTGACAATAAGACCTATGGCACAACACCATTATTTTCTTTTGTTTTTGAATTAAATTTACAGAAATATTAGATTATATCAATGCGAACACAAATCACACTCTCCACGAAAAGGAGGACTGTTGGCAAAGTGTTTATTCTGAGACAATATGGACCATAAATGTGAAATACATCGCTCTATTAGTATAAAACCAGACAACAAACTGAGGCTGAACATTCAGAAATGAGTTGGATATGTTTAAATAACCTCTTGCTTTCACTAGCGGCTGTACGCTGGAAAAAAAATCCAATTCATATTGAAATCAAAACTCAGTTAAAAATAAATAAAACACAACCAAACAATCCCTTCAGATGATCCTGCCTTTTGTGATCTCCCTTTAGCGAGAGCTGATTGAAGGGAATGTTTGTTGGATTTTAATAATGTCCAAGAAACTAATTTGTTCTCTCGTTAAAACAAAGTGCTCAGAAACACAACTCGTACGCGGTTTGACAAAAAGCCTGCTGGGAGGTATTTGTCTAACAAAAGTCGATCTAAGCATGTTCCCTTTTAGTTTGGTCAAATTTTGAACATATACCTGGCTCCTGCATGCTGCTCTGCACTCTGGCGTTTCTACTTCTGCAACCATAAAGAAAGAAAATGAAGCCGTTCCCTTATTTAGAAACAATAATCTAAATATATGTTCTTTGAAAGTGAAAAATCTTCAAATAGTTTAATATTTGTGTTTAGCTTCATCTAAGGTCAATCGGTTTTAAGCTGAAATGAAACAATATAAAAAAAAAAAGTTAGCATTAAAACTCGTGTAAAGTGGAAATGTTGCAGCTGAATGCAAAACAGCAGCAGCCTAAATAAAAAAATAAAAACAAAAAAAAGCAGTTTAACAAGAGATGTACCAGCATAGCAACATATTCAAATCAGAGTTTACAAAAAATAGATACAAAAACTTTTATCGTGAAACATATAAATTGTTAAATAATGAAAACATGCATGTTAGCAATTAAAATCAGACGAAAGCAATGTTTTTGCATACGTACAAAGTGGTTAACCCTGTATTCTTAACATCAAATGTTCCACATGTTAAAACAAATTCAAGTTTCTTCTTCTTCATTGTTTGTATGGGTGCAAAAGGGGGAGGAAAAAAAAACAAAACAAAAAAAAAAACAACAGGTGGATGGGAGGACGTACGATGGAGTCGCTCCAAGACTCCAAATCGATTAATGCACGTTTTTCTTCACACTTTAGACTTTTTACAACCTTCTCTGGCAGGGAGGCGCTGTGAAAAGTTTTCAAACTCCAGATGTTTAAAAAAAAAAAAAAAAAAATCTTTAAAATAATAAAAGCGCAGCAGCTGGAGCTTTGGACTGCTGCTGGTGTGAAAGACGAGCACGAAGGGGCGTCGTCGCTGCGGTTGCCGGACGAATTTAAGAGGTGAAGGGAGTCGTCTGTCACTCTGGCAGCCTGCTCTCGGCGGGACCTTCACCGTGTCCGGCGTCGGCCGTGTTGGGGGGCGCGGGGAGCTCTGAGCATGAACATCACGGGTCCCGTCTACACCGTACCATCAACAGTTCACAATCACAAGCAAACAACAACTCTTTACCACAGTCATGCCGTCCAGATTCAAAGCTGAATGCATGCAAAACTGCTTGCCCTAAAAGTCAATAAAAAGGATATGTTAAACCAGACAAACAAACTGAACATATACATATATTTATAATCCGTCTCAAATTTAACAGTTTGTGTACAAAATACATATACACTTACGTACAAGAGATTGCCTTTGGTTGACAAAAATATCTTAACATATATATATATATATTTAACAGGCATTCAACATTATTGTACAGGAGTGAAACAAAGAAAAATATGTACTCAGGATCATGTAATGATCATAAAGCTGATACCAAGTATCTAATCATTTCCATTCGGACAGCTCCAAATATTTAAAGTGCGTTTGCATTGTTTCCTCAGTAATAAATGTGAAAAGAATCTCCATCAGTAAGGCAGATTGGTTTTTTTTTTCTTTCTATAAAACACACACACATTTTTGTTCAGAAGAAGAAGGACACTAAACGATTTGAGGGGCACGAACAAGAGGACGATCCTCCAGAGTGATGATTGTTATTGAACTGAGGCTTTAAAAACATTTAAAAACAAGGAGGGAGTGATCATCATCATCATCATCACAGCTGTCGATATAAAACAGAGTCAATTTTAAAAATACACATATATATGTTCATATATAGCAGCCTATTCACACACCATCTAGTGATGCCTCTGTGGATACATGAAGAATCAATCTGCAGTGCAGCCAAAAAAAAAACAAAAACAAAAACATAAAAATAAAGGTTAATTCATAGTGGACTAAACGTGTGGAGGTCAGGGTGTATATCATTCTCCTTGTCACTTGCTCGGACATCTTCGTGGGCTTTTCGCGGTCCTCTGTGGTGCACTGACCCCTGCTGGCGGGGCTGTTTCAGGCCACACCGGCCCACCCAGGCTAAGAGGTTTTCCCTACTATGGGGTTGTCACTGAAACAGAGAAAGCATCAGAGTGACTACATCCGTTCATTAAAGCCACTGCTGTACTTAATCACAGTAATTACTAGATCAACTATAGAATGAAGAGCTTTTTTTTTTTAGGAGAGAGGTGTCTGATTATTTACCCCTGCAGGCAGAGTCAAAATCAAGCATGTTTATACTGGACAGAACGAGTTGCTCAGCAGTGGCCTAGTAAAAGCCCGATGGATTCAACCGTGGAGGAGTTCAAGACACGACACAGACGGCATTTTTTGTTTCTCTTGAACTTTTGTGCTACGTTAAATCTTCAAACTTCAATGTATTTTTAGGGACATTTTATGCGATGCATCACATAAAAAGTCTGTCCTCCACGGCCCTAAAAGAACAAGGTGAAGACAATAGATGGACTTGCACACATAGAGGTTATTTGTGCAAAGGAAAACTGATAAGTGTTCATTCCTCTACACAAAATACCTATGTTGAAAAAATGGATGTGGCAGAATCACATTGTGAGGATGATTTTCTTGGCAGAGAAAAGAATAAGCTAGAGTTACTGTCTAATAGTTTAGACCGAGGCGTGTTCATGCGTTCGATTGACCCAGTCAAAGCCCAGAACTAATTGGAAATGAGAATATGTAGGAAGACCTAAAATCCTGGAGGGCTGAACACAAACGTGCTCACGTTACAGTCTTATTTAAAACCATCTTTTGAAAGCCATGTTCCCCTTTTCTCTACTCTTCATCAACTTCTACTCTGTCTTGGTTTAACACGTGAAATCCCAATAACAAACCTCAAACGGCTGCACCATTACTACATCCTAAAGTGTTGAAGAAGCGCAAACAGTTTCTATAAGACGCTGCAGAGGCGTCATCATGCTGGGGAGGTTTGGCTCAGACTTACAGGCTTCCGTACTGTGCAGTGATGTTATTCCTGCTGTTGTGCTGCCTCTGCAGCTCCTCCATGACGTTTCGGAGCTGTTTGAGGGTCTGAAAAGTCTCTTTGGGTTCCTGAATGGTGAACTTGGAGTACTCCTCCTGTTCCCTCTGAGGGCCCTGGTACACCGCCATGCTGGCGCACGCATCTGTGGGCAGGACAGAGCCGTCAGCGCTGGCCGGATTCTAAAATCTAACACCCGCTTACTGAGCGTCCAGCAAGATTAGATGGCGCCTCCGCTGCAAAGGATCCAACTTGTTACTTTGAGTGAACATGCAAAATACACACAAGTCCCTCTGCTTTGCTTCAACCCGACAGCTCATGAGCACATGCTGACCTTCCATGTTTTGTAGCTTGGATTCATTAGATGAGAGGAGGGAGAAGATTCTCTCTGCTTCCCGGTCACAGTCGATGTCCAGCTGCAGGTTGGCCAGCATGGTGCTGCAACAGGAGGGGACAAACGTGTGAGGAGAGAAAAGGAGAAGAAGTCATTCAAGAATGAAGGAGAGAGACGACACCTTCCCAACCGAGCTGAAAACGGCAACTCGAACAATGTTCGAAACATTATTGAAAGAAAAAAAAAAAAAAAAACAGCTAATGGAGGGGAAAGTAAATGCTGAAGACTCCAGGAATATGCTTTTTGCAAATTGTTGTTTCTCCCAGACACAGAAACATCCAGAAATTTGGCTCAATTCTTGCAAAGATTAAAGTATGAAACATTTTAAAACTAGTTTCTAAGCAACAGAGAGAAACTCCACTGTTACCAGGAGTTTTTTTTTATCTACTTAATACAAGGGATCATAAAAAGAATACACACTCTTGTTGAAATGTCTGGTTTCATAATTCATTTCCATGTTTCTTCTACTTATTATGTCACAGACACTCCAGGGTAATTCTACTGAAAAACAGAAAGCTCTGTTGGGGAGTGTAGCTAACAGAAAAGATACAATTACAGAGGTTGTTGCTGAACTAAGGAATACGTTTGCAAAACTGAATCATTTGGGCTTAAAACCTAATAAATGCTGGAAGAAATCTGGGTCATGGTGGTGAACCCAAGCCCCACACAAACAGCAGCATACCCAGAGCAAAATCTGGCAAAAAGTGAGGCATTTTATTTTTTAGCAAATGAATCAAAAACAAAATTAAAATTCCCTAACCTAAGAAAATAAAAAATATAAACATTTTGTATATATAGGTTTACTTGATTTCAGTTGAACTGAAGAAAACAATCATCAACACTGGAAAAGGTTTGGCAGTAATGAATCAGCATCTTTTTTTTTTTAGGCGTATATTCGTCTTTGTGATGCAATTTAACTTTTCACCTCCTCATTTAATTTGCCAACTGTTGTTTTTATTTGCCACTTTAAACAAATAGCTGTGCATTTTTCCGAAGCGTACTTCAAGCAGGACCCTGCGTCTACACAGGTGGTCACATTTAACCACCTATGGTTAAACAGGCGGCCCGGGTTCAGAACAGCAGTCGACTCTTTTTACTGGGTGTGAACTGCGATCTGCAGCGTTAGCTAGGTAGTTTCCAGGCGATCTGGTCCTGCACTCACATTGTGCAGGGCTTGCAGCCGGGAGCGACGCTGCTCTGGTTCTTGCAGCACTGCCACGCTCCAGCTGTGTAATTCGACGAGTGGAAAGTGGTCAAGCGTCCCTCGTTGCAGCGGCTGACCTGGCCCAGGATCTCCAGCCACTCGCTGGCCTCCACGCAGTTTCCTGCCTGAACATAAAGCGGCTTCTCTGAGAGGACCACCTGAAACATCTAACAAGAGGAAACAGTGCTTAGGCATTAAGACAAGGACCTTGTGTTACACAGCAAGCACACTTTCAAATCCCTTAAGAAGATTTAAATGTTAACAGTTTGCTTGTTCATGCTTGTAGCTACAGACATAAAAATTTTATATGCAAGAGCCGATTTTATGCTACTAAGTATTCAGAGTTAACACTCCAAAGTGGCAGCTCTGAAGGCTTTTCAGAGCTTTGATGGTGAACTATTCAAATCTACGGAAGGGAAATGTCATAAAAGATTCATGAGGCTGAAAACGTTTTTATTGTTTTAACGCTGGGATGTGATCTCAGCACCACTTCCATTTCAAAGCAGGAAACTAATGAAAGGTGGTAAGAGATATCCCAGGCTGACCCACTTACATTTTTGCGGTTAAAGGCACTTTCATCGAGTTTCTCCACCGCCTGGATGTTTTTGACGCTGATGGTGCAGAGGGCCTCTTTCCCTGTCGGCGAGAAAACACTCCGTTATGTTTATACCAATGACGATAACAGCGGTGGAGCTCTCGGTACCAAAACATTACAGGTTAATCCTGTCAGAAGGATAAAGAGAAGCCATAAATCTAATTTAAGGAGGAAAGTAAAGCATATAGAGCTGCAAAGTTGCATTGAACTGCAGGTCAGATCAGCCATGAGCAACATGAAACATTCAGACATCGACTTATAACAATTTATTGACAAATTCACACCACTGAAACTTCCACGTTTTATTGTGATATAACCAAAACGTTTCATGGTAAAGATGAGAATTTGGGGATTTTATGGGACAGAACAACACAGATAATCTCAATCTCTCCACTAGCCCCCAATACTTTGATACCCCAAAATATCCAAGTATTTTGGGCAAATTAATCTCAGTATAAATGCAGGGGTTCTAAGGAGGCCGCAGGGGTTTGTTAGAGAAGTTTAAAGAGTTAGGTTTGACTGAAGAATATCCTAAGCTTGAAACATCTAATATCATAATTTAATCTACACTCTGAAAATGAATGTAGGCACAAGAGGAAGCCATTAATGAACGACTTGTCATAAGGCCAGGCTAGCATGAGGAGCCTCGAGGTTGACGCATTAACTTTTCACCAAGAAAACATGTCAAGGGACAAACTGACTTATGCAATTTCCAGCAGTTTATCCTCTTATGGAGTTGGATTATGAGAATGAGCGGTCTCACCTTTACGTTTGTGGTAGGAGAGCTCCCTGTTGGTCACTCTCAGCCATCTCTTCTTAAAGTTTCTCTTAGAGAAGTTCTTCTTTCCTTGGGTACGTTTCTGCACTTCCCTTGAAAAACAAATAAGAAACACGCAGAATCAGTAAAAGTCCTTTCCACCCAAACTGCAAGGCTTTAGATTGAAGAGTAATTAATAATAATAATTTTCAGGAGACTATATTCGTCAATGATCATATGGGCTAATGGAAACAACTCACCCTTCCTTCAGAACCACAGCATCCTCCTGTCTGCTGGACTCTTTACTCACGTTGGACGAGATTTCATCAAGAAACTGGAAGCAGGTAAAACGCTAATAAGTAGATATAAACCAAACAACTGAAATATACTGGACTGTAGTGCAGGTTTATAATAAATACCTTTTTAACTTTTTCAATGCACTTTTCTTCTTGGAATGACTTGTAGAAGTCGTACATGTAGCTTTCCTTAAAACTGGACTGAAGGCAGAAAAAGTTTTCAACTGGTTACAGACAAACATTGGACACTGTCGGAGAATAACTGCACAAATCTTTACACTCTTCTTTTCTTTACCAGTTTTTTAGACAAACTACCCCAGCTGCCAAGAGTCTGAATGGTTTTTGAGATGAGAGTGAGTGTGCGGGCGATCTCAGGATCCTGCAAGTTCAAAAGCATGACAATGAGGTCTCCTTACAAAGCAAATACAAACAGAGTGGATCACAAAGCAGAACATGCTGGTAGTGGAGGCTTTGCACTTACAGGGTGATGAGATCGGAGCTGGAACGAGTGCGGGGAGAGAACAGCCACAGCGAAAAAGCGCAGGAACACGAAGCTGCTCACAGCAGAGTACTGAACATGTGGGTCGCCTACAAAAAGAAAAGAAACTTGTTAATATCACCAAGTTAGGTCTGTGAGAAAGATCAGACTGTAAAGGCATTACACAAAGAGTCAATGAGATCTTGAAGATTTGGCTCCACCTACTGGCAAATGAAACCAATAACACTAAATACCAGAAATCTGTTACAGAATAATGGCAAAAATGGGTTTCATGAGTAATTTTGCTCATGAAACCCACAGCATTATTTAAATAAATCTAGCTTGTGTTTTGTTTTAAAGGGAAACTTTTAATTAGCTGCACCTTACAGAGATTTTCCTTACCTACGAAGCGTTTGCAGGCGAGATGTCTGAGCGATCTGAAGACGTCACACATCAGAGGAGGACAATTGGAGCTGGACTGAGTGATGGAGGAGAAAACCTTCTGGACATAAACCTGAAGGTTTTCCTGCAACAGTAATAAATTGATTTAAAGGACTTTATTTTTGGAAATGCACAGTCTCGATCTTGTACATAAAAACAAACAAAACAAGTGAGGATTGTCTACCTTGTTGACCTCCACGTTGTCACCTTCCTTTAGCTTAATGGGGTCTATCTCACATGTTTTGTTGGAGTCGCAAATCTATGAAGAAGCAACAGAGAAATGATCAACACTCAATCCAGTCACTGAACATAGAGCAGAGAAAATTTGACATATTGAAGGACCCATTGAGTAGAACAGGAAGCAATTACTGCCTGTTCTACTCAGAAATTTCTCTGAGTAGAACAAAAGTCTGTTCTACTCAAATTAAATGATTTTATGTTCTACATTTTAACTTGTTGGAAACATTCTCAATAAAAAAAGTTGTCACAATTAGGTATTTTATTGATCATGTGTTATATGAATGAACAGGTGATGGAGAAAAGTGTAAGTGAGCAGGAGATGAAATAGTTCTCAAATAAAAGCTTAGTCTCTACATCTTATGGTAGCTTTATCTTAATGCACCAAACAAAACTAGAGGAAATCATTCGATGGAAGCTGCATATTGTTTGTCCCATTTTTGGTAAGGGTGGATGTAGCAACGTGTGAAACCTCAACCCACTAATGACATTTGTACAGAGGCAGGTTTGACACAGAAAGGCAGCTGTGAAAAGGTTTTTCTTTTCTCAAAACATTGTGGCTTTATAATCACTGAAAGAGCGTCTGGTTCTGTGAGTTTCTGTCTTATTCATACCTCATCAATAACCGGCTTCAATGTAACAGCCAAGTAACTCTTTCCCACGATCTTCATCATGTCGTCAATGCAGCGAGTTGCCAGTGAGTTGCCTCGGAATATAGTGTTAGCCTCCCTGTAAACAAAGATTATTAGATTAACAAGTGCTACAGTTTCTCTCTCAGAAAAATGCCCCAATGCGACATAATGACACCTTGCACATTATTATGCAACGCCCAGTAAATGAAATTAAAAGTGAAGCTGACACAGAAATTCCAGCTTTAACGTCAGTTTTATTTTCTGTGGTACTTCCCGTTTCATTTTTGTCTGTGGTTACATTATTATCACAAAATAAAACAGAAACTAACTTTAACACTTCTATCCATCTGGGTTCACAGCACTAAAGAACAACATCGGAAGTGTCACTGAGCACACTGCGGGGGTGAGTACTCACTGAGTGTTGTCCAGCTCCAGAGCCGCCACAGCAGAGACGAAAGGCACAAAACGGCTGTGGTAGAGCAGCAGCCGGACCATGGGCAGAACGGCCTCGTATCGCTCTCTGAAGATGTCCCCCAAGATGTGTGCTGCTGATGCCGAGATGGGCTGAGGGAGAACAAAAAGCACATCAACAAAAAAACCTGAGAAGGTAAAAAAATAACAACAACAAAAAAACAAAACTGAAAGTGGGCTTAAAGGGTGGCTGCAAGGGTCAAAAACAGAGATGAAAGTGAAAGAGAAGAAAAACAATAAGTGACCAGCAATTATTTTCTATTACAGCATTGACCAGTTGTTCGGGCTCAGCTGTGGTTTTACCTTCACATCAGGGGATTTGAGCAGCAAGTTGCAGAGAGGCGTGTAGCAGGTAGAGGGCAGCACCGTGTCTTCAATGTAAGTGAGCTTCAAACGCAGTTGTCCCAAATCATCAGACTTGGACTTGCTGCCCGTCCCTTTAGGCTGGAGGAGATACCTGAAAGAGCACGGCAAAAGAGAGGGGACAAATTACAGGCGAGTACGGGAAGAATAAATCTATTTTACTAAAAAAAAAACCAACCCGGTATAGTTTAGTTCGAGTTTCTTTATATATAAGCAGAAAAGATTGGAGAGAGTCCAGATACTGAAACCTCAGCAAGGAATACAACCTCTAAAGATGTTATTTCTAATGCAATATTCATGAAGCTACGTAAAGAACAAAATGTTTCCTTTAACCTGAGGAAACTGTTCAGAGAGGAAGAAATTATTTGATCAGTTAGAGTGGAGAAGAAAATCTTAAATCCCAAGCTTTTCAACTGTCAGATCAACTGTAATCTGATGCCACACTACCCCAATTTAAAATGGTAAAAGCCACAAAAACATCAGGTTTTAATTAAGATACACATACTGAAGAATCAGAAATGATGACTCAAGATCTCAAAAGCTTTAAAGCACCCCAAAGTCCTCCCAATTAATTTAGGAGTCAACTTCCAACCTTTATCTTTCACAGCTAATTCATAAACTACATTTTCTATTTCACACATGTGCTTCATATAATCTCATGCTTATATGTTTGTACCAGTCAAGTGTTTCAGGGCCAGGCGACATCAGATATTGATAAAAGTTTTAGTGATCATTCATAAACTCTGCAACTGTTTTTAATAAAACTGTTGCGAGGCTTTTGTAAGGGGAGCTTCTGCTTTAAGTAGGTTAAAAAAAAAAAAAAAAAAGACAACCAATGTACATGCAAACATTTTGGGGTTAAAAAAAAAAGAGCATTATTAGCTGAAGCTAATAAACAACATGGATCACAGAACGCAGACACAGATACTTAATTTGATGTTACTTAACAGAAAAAAAATGTTAATTTTGAATGCAGCCTGGACCATGAGGTAACACAGGACATGAAGTAATGCCACCATGCAACGAGCCACCCACACACTACACTTGCAGGCTTCATGTACCAACAGATTGCTATCTGGCATAATCCCATATCACCTACTCCGACGCAAAGCTGGGCCACATCCACACAAAGGAAAAACTGCTGAACACAGAAATCTGGGGAGGTTCTTCTAGTCACCTTGTAGCGGCTGTGAAAACTTGGCAGAACATGCTGTCCTGATAGATGTGTAATACAGACTTTTAATAAAACACCAGTAAACCAGCAAAAAGGCTCAACTCAACTTTATAGACCTTAGGCAGTGAACTTGAAAGGGAGGGTCTGACTTCCAGCACTTTAATCAAATAGGACTTTATGCGCTGAAGGGCAGTTTTAATGTGTAAAAAGAGCAAGTAGCCTGGTGTGCAGCATGCGCTTTAATCTGGCTCAGTACCAATTCAACCAAACTGCTGTTTTACTAAGGAGGTAGATTCAACGTGACTAATAACATTCCTATATAGCTCAGTGCAGCTATTTCTTGACATCTTTTTGCTTCAGTGTCTTGCAGTACTTATGTGCAGTTGTAGTGCATGATTGTGAAACAAAGACTTTTCTTTTTAAAAATAAAAAATATGAACAACCCCTTTATTGCAATATCCTAAAGCTAGTTTAGAATGCAATTTTCTGAAATTGCCTAAATATTAACAGGAGGATTTTGAGCTTTGTTCACGCAGAGAAAATATAATAATAAAACATAATAAATAAAAAATAATCTGATTTTCTAGCCAAATCGGTCATACCCTAATCTGAGACACAGCCAAGAGCACCACAGTAAGGAGCTGCAGAAATCCAAAGCTCAAGAGGGACGAGCTGCAGACATTACATATACACCCTAACATGAAGTACTAATAAGTAATCGGTCAGTAATATCTCATCTTAATGTGTTACTATTTCTGAACCAGTAATCAGATTATAGTTACACATCCAAGTCCTTTTCCTTAGTAACAAAACATTTCTGTTTTCTTTTTGCGACGCTTTGAGTGGCATCATGTATGCGACAAATCACATTTTCAACATGGCAGTTCAAAATAGAAATCAAGCAGTCAGCACCACAAATGTAAACAACAACCGGGGGAAAAGTTTTACATGTTTTCAAGCTGAAAATATCAGTAAAAGACGACAATATTAGGGTTTGTTGTGAACTCTGTACAGGTGACAAACTCATCCAGCTTCAAAACAGAGTTGAAGAAACGGTCAGACTTGCAGAGAAAGCTCTCAGGTCTTGTGAAGCAGAGAGCTGTGACCATATGCAGGAGGTTCCTCAACCATCTAAACAACAGCTGGACTTCAGTGCAAAACCAGAAAGCCCCTCATAGTTAGGGAAGTTGGTCAGGTGACATGTTGCAGATGAAATGCCTCTCCTGCGCATGGTTACTTGCCCTCGTTTTGAGCCATAATAAATTACAATCAGTGCAAAGCTGCCTCACAGAGCATTTTCCCCTTCCTGAAAGGAAGGAAAAAAACCTGAAGGCTGCATTGAATGAGCTCGACTCGCCAAACTCCAGTTTCATTCATAATATGCGATTACACATAAAAGAAAAAATCTAAGTCACATTTATGAACAATGATATAAACAGTTCAATATGTCAGGTGAAAAGATATTTTATAAATTTTGTATTGTTATGTGTAAAAACAGGTATTCATGTTGAATCAAGAAATTTTCCAGAAAATTTTTTTTAAGCTCAATTTAAAAACAAGGGGATACAAATCAGGAGATACTCAGTTAAAAACACACTTCCTGTAAAAGGAGCATTGCCAAAACTGGTTATTTTTATGTTGAGACTGTCCACAGGCAGTGTTGGCAGCTGCTGAATGTAACTAATAAAGTTACTTGGAATATAAAGTTCTTTTAAAATTAAGTAATCAGCAAAATAACAGTTACTTCTTAAAAGATTAATCGGTAATCAGATTACTTTTTCAGCTTTGTTATTGAGTATGTTGTAGAAACGCATAGCTGGAGGATTAGGAAAATGACTGCGTTTTTTTCCCACGGCTGGTCCTTACCAGGCTTTGTGGATGTGGTCGCTCTGAAGGATCTTGACAGGAACTCTCGTTTCTCCGAGAAACACATCCTGAGCCAGATTTTCATTGTTCCACAGATCCACTCTGCAAGGAAAGATGATGTAAACGTTACGCTTTTCATCTCTGAATGTTAAACTCCTGTTCGTCAAGCCTGGCACAACACACACGAGTGTGGTCAACATCACACAAACGTAAGCCACCTGATACACAGTACAGCAAGAGGGACTCCAAAGAACATGTCACTACTGAGTGGTGCTTACCTCCTGTGTGCACAGGAACTAAAACAATGCCAGTGCAATAACACCACCTCAAATTCAAACCTCAAAACCATGCATGAGTGATTACCTTTTAACCTGCCTAGTCTTACCAGTGAGCTACGACTCCATTGTGATGGAGGCCCCACCTTTCTTAACAGAAGACAAGGCTCTCTATCAGCAGTCAAAACACACCGCAGCTAAGTTAACATTTTTGATCCAAAGGTCTAGAGAAGCAAGACTACGTTGAAACAGAGCAGACACATAGGACACGTGAAATAAAACTCACCTGATCTCAAGCTTTTCAATGTCCTCCTCCTCCACAGGGAACTGGGATTTTCTAGAGTAGCTGCTGGACCGTGTCACCTGAGGATAAATATGTAGAGGCTTTATCAGTATGTTTATTCAGAAATATAGTTATATACATTATAAATCTATCATAAGAATGATTGAATAAAATCAAAAAATCATGTATAATTCACCTCAAAGAAGAAGGTTTCCTCAAAATATGGGTTGCTGGTTTTCTTCTTTACTTTTGTTTTCTTTTGGTCTGATCTAAGGACATAAGATGGAAATAAATTAATTTCACACAAATGGTTAAGGAATGTTTACATTTTGAAAACGATGTGAAAATCTAAATTAAATTGTCGTAGAGTGTCAAAGTTTGGTGAAAAAAATTTGACAAAGAATGTGTTCAAGGCATCATCTCTCAATGTCAGAAACGGACAAGCACATCTGTTTTTATTGTATGATGTTAAACCTTAGGACAGAAACTGGAGATATGAAGGTTTAAAAGCACTCCACACTAAAGAAATCAAACTCTTAATGACACAGGAGTTTAAAGACACGTCTATGTCATCATGCAGTATAAAAACCAAATGAAACCAAAGTAGAAACCATAGTGCTTGTATGTAAAGCTAAAATGTATTGAAAATGTCACTAACTGGAGCTTCATAGGCTTCATTTTATATTGACACGATGTCAGCCGAGGGATTGTCCAGTTTAGTTCAATATTGCCATATATTTTACATGAAGCATAGTTCACGTTAACTGAAAGAAACAGTTGTCACCATTTAGTTTGTGACATTTTCATAACAAAAATATCTCTAAGCTTTTGATGTTTTACTCTGACATCTGGCCACAATTTAGTCTGTGACTAAAATGCTTTGAAATATTTTGGACTTGTGCAAAACAGTCACCTTTGCAAATACACACAACCTTTACTCTTAGACACAAGATTTAGCTTGATATTTCATTTAAAGTTTGTGCATTTTCACACTGTGCAATACATATATTTGGAGAGTCAAGTATCATCCAATTGATCTCAATCCTCAAACTGGCTGTATTTTTAGTTGCTAGAATGTTAAACCATGCAGTGATTTAGATAAACATAAAAATATTCTTTACTTGCTGCACAGACTGTGCCATTAGAACCTTACCAAGGTTTCCAGTTTTCCTGTAACTGAATTTGTGATTTTTTTTTTTCAGTTTGAAATTAGTGCCGAAAATATATCCGTCATCAGGCATTGGCGTCTTCTTGCTACATGATCCCAAAAGTCAAAGGTATCTACAAACCCCTATAACTTTATGTGAACTGTTAAAACCATAATCCTTAAACCAGGAACTCAACAGCTGGGGAAAATAAGAATCAGTTCAGCAGATCTTATACGGTGTAATAGTAAAGTATTTGCAAAAACAATGAGGACAACCGGTATTTACAGCAGGTCATAGGTCAAGCACAGCTAGCTAGCTTTGTCAGGTGTTGTGGTATACACAACCCTGTCTTTAAATTGATGCATATCTTGCAGCCATGTTTATTTGGGACAACAATATCCAATTTTTATGAGTTCAAGCTAATTATTTGGCAAAAAGAATGATTGGCAGCTAAGACCCTGCAAAATATAAAACTATGCAAAAACACAAAAAATAAAACATTAATTAAGTAGATTTGTTCAAAGCTAATAAATCATAGGCTTTACATTGTATTAGATAATGTCCACACCATCTTAAATTAAAAAAAGTTGCTTCTTTAAGAAATGTAAATCCTGTCTAAATGTGGTGGGAACAGCTTAGTTGCCTTATCTGTGTGTGGCATTAGCAGAGTTACCTGGCAGGTCCAACAAGAGACACGGTGGCGTATGGGTCACAGTTCTGGCCACTGATCAAAGGCAGTTCTTTGCACTCAATTATTCTGCAGCAGTTTAAAAACAAATGGAGAGACAAACATGTATTTGTGAGCAAGACATCTTTAGGACACTCTGCTTCATGCACAATGTTTATTGAAACATTAGTTCAGTAACAATAGTTTCAATAAACGTTTGTTTATTGAAACTAATGTTTCAGAAGACCTTGATTTTTAACAACAGAGGAAGAACTGCACTGACATGCTATACAACATAAATATTATACACTTAAGGTGATTTAGACCAGTTTAAATCTTAGATTCAGCTAAAAAGTATGTTTGTAATAAAAAATAATTAGATGGCACCTCTCAGTAGATAAAACTATGTGAAAAGGAGTAGGACTTAAAATTCTAAATTATAACTCTCTCTCTCTCAAAAAAAAAAAAAATCTAAGCAAAAACCTTTATTGGCATCATCTCAATCACATTACATGTCAAGTCATTACATTGCATTATAAAACAAAATATCTTAATAAGCTCCTAGTCTTTGAGGTTGGAAGGACTCTAAGCAATCTCCCTAATTTTTAGCTCCATCAACAGATTCAACTCAGGATCTGGCTAAAATATTAATATGACCTCCAGCCAAAAGAAACATGTTGGTAAAAACACAAGGGCACCTTTAAGCCTAAATCAGTAAAGAGAATGAAAATTATTTAGGTTAACTATACATTTAAATGGCAGCTGGTGTTTGCTTTTCACACATCGACAATTATTTCAGGTTTGAAGAAAAATACAGTGGAGACTTGAGACCAAAGTTGCTCATTGTTTGTGCACACAACCTTGACCAATAAAGTTGGTTCTGAAAATGAAATTACTTTTTACTTTGACAGAAACTGGGCTTAACTTAAGAATAAAACCTGAAAATTCTGCATAACAATAAATGTATGTAGTGAACTAATGAATGACAAGAAAGAAAAAAAAAAAAAAGGTAACCACGTTACGTCAAAATATTCGTCATTCACACATAAAGCTGACGCATTTTGGACACCTCATCAGTGTACAGTATTAATACACGTGGTACAAAATAGATCCAAACATCAGTAAACCTAAATATGCCTGTTTTTTTTTTTGTTTTTTTTTGGCAGCCTTCAATTACAAGGAGTGCTTTGCCCTCATGTTCGGCTGCAGTCACACAGGGATCATTGCTTTTTTTCACAAGTGTTTCAGGTGACAACAAACAGACACTGTCGGCACCCTAAACAGGATGTGGCTGCTAAGCAGGGGCCACCAGAGAGTAAGAATGAATGTAGCCCATCCCTAAGTGAGGCCAGAGGGACGGGTAAAGCAGCTGAATGTTAGGATGTTTGTCTGTGATCTTCCAGGGTGTCATGACGATATTCCCTTCAGCCCCCCTTGCGTGTCGTAACAGATCACCTTGCGGCGGAACAGGAAGGCTGGAGGTGTGCACCTGAACTGCTCAGATCTCTATATCGGCATCTTGTCTGATTAAGCGGATGTAGGACACCAGGAGCGCGCTTTGCTCAGAGCGTATGCGTCAATGGTGAGAGCTGACAGTGAGCTGTGTGACAGTTTAAGCAAACAATCTGAGTGACATGGTGAATGACGGCAGAAAAAAGAAAAAAAAAAAAGAAAAAAGCCACAGTGGTTGCAGTGTGAAAAGCACAGACTTCCTGTTCAGATGCCATCACTTCCTCCTCATTACAGCGCTCTTAAGTATGAATGGGGGAGTGGGGGTGCTACATACGTAAACAGCAAACATCCGTGACATCTGCACATCTATGCGAGTTCTTGACGTGCTTGACCTAACCCATCAGTGAGGCGTTTTCTTTCCTCTTTTTGCTATCCTCCCATCATGTTACGTGCCCGGAAATAAGTTGATCTCTGCGATGTCAAACTGATCCAAAATGGAAGTAGAGCTAACCCATACATGCTGACACACATCAAATATGAGACAAGCCACCAAAAACCAGCATGGTAAATGATATACTCTTATCAGGTCAAATGTTTTTTTTTTAAACAAGCGCTTTCCTTACAAGCCTCTGACCTATAAAAACAGACAACTGCAATTTGCATGTGGCACAGAGAGTGCGCATGTTATAGTTTTCTTGACTGAAATAATTTGACTACATTAAGCCACAGCAGTGCACAAGAGAAAAGGTCTTTGTATTTTTATTTTGTACCTTCTAGTAAGTTAAAAGATCTCTGAAAACTTGAAACATCTCCATGTTTCATGTAGACAATAAAATAAAAGATATTGACATAAAATCTTTTGGGATTTTATGTCAATTAAAGTGAGAAAATGAAATGGTCCATAAAATTATTTTTCCAGTCTGAAAAATGTGTTGTGCATTTGTATTCCTCCCCTTAAGCACTCTAAATAAGATCTTGTGCAACCAACTTTCATCAAACGTCACGCAACTAGTGAATGGTGTTCTTGTGATTTTTATCTAAGTATAAATCCTTCTGATCTGTGGAGGCCTGAGATGTGTATTTCAGTTGAGAACATTGCTGAACAAACAGTATCATGAAACCCAAGAAACAGTAGACAGCTCGGTAAGAACACTTAAGAGAAGCTTAAATCAGGGTCAGGTCAGAAAAACTGCAGTGCAGTTCACAAATTTAGCCTTTATAGAAGAAAGCAGAGAGTCAGTGTGCAGACTGCCACTGGTGGAGGGATACTGCAAAAAAAAAGGGGCATATGGAATAAGGTAGACTTATAGGTGGGATGAAAAAACTAACTTGTTGGTCTACTTGTTGGTCACTTGTAGACCGACAAGTGATGGAAGTTGTGTGATGGAAGTTTTCCATCACACGAATACTATGTGTCATGGAAAACTAACCTGGAGTATTACCTACAACACACTATCCACAACAACAATACATGGTGGTGGTAGCTTCATTCTGTGGGAATGCTTTCTTCAAACACATAAAATCTACCTAAGTGGACAAAAAATGGCTAGTATTTGTATGTCAGGATGCCCAGTCAATGCCCAGTCAAAGTCAAGAGTTAAATAAAAGACTAAGACCAGATTTGACTTGCACTGTTTTGGAGAGAAGAATTGGCAACTATTTCAGCCTCAAGATGTGCAAATTTTAAGACATACCCCCAATGACTTCAAGCTTTGAATACAGTCACAAGTGGTTCCACCAAGTGATAACTCAGAGGGTCTGAATACAAATGCAGCTTGAAATAAATTATAACAAAAAAATAGGTGAAACTTGTGCATTATTTTCTTTACAACTTACAGATTAAATGTTAATTATATAAAATCCCAAAATAAGCCACTGAAGCTTGTGGAATGGCAATATATGAAAAGGTCAAGGGGTTTAAATACTTTTTACGATACAAATTACTTACATTTTAGCAGCGTTTCATTATTAGTTTGAAATTTTGCAAAAGCAGACACACAGGTCTGAGTCTGAGAAACTTCATGCAATACAAATGACTTTTATGACGTTTTCCTACTTTGGTGGTGCTAATCACTTCAAATTAAAGATTTTGAAAACTGCTTCTAGCCTGAAAAAGCAGAACGAGTGTGAAGGATTTTTTTTTTAATACTGAATTTTAAACTAGAGCGCAGATAACCTACTTAGGCTCTGAGACCTTGATTAATGAAAACCACCCGAGAAATTGGATTTCCTGTGGTTTCCAAAATTTTGCACTTTTTTTTTTTTTTAATATCAGTCTTTTTTGAAACCTTTTAAAAGATACATTCCACATTTTGCTTTAGACTAAAAATCAGTTCTTGTAAAACTTACTAATGCGAGCAGACAAATTTGCTGCTGTGCTGCGATTCTCAGCTAATGGCACACATTCATTCAGTGCTAAAGGAAATTTTAAAATTCAACCTTGGCTTGAATAACTTGCGAAATTTAACAGCTCATGAAACACAAGTGTGTGTTTTTTTTTTTCTTTCTTTCATCTGAATACCATTAGCAGCATCGAGGAAAAGTTGGGACTCACTTGACAAGTAAGTGTTGACCAGTGGAGCCGTGATCTGTGATCACTTCATTCAGTCGCATCTCCAGGTGAACTTTACCCTGTTGAAGAAATGCGAGTTATACTCAATCAAACTTAATATTTATGCATAAAATCTTAGGTTGACATGGAAACACGATAAAAACAAGGTCACAGCAAGACATACACATATGCTATACATTTTGTGTGCACTGAATCACACCCATTATGTTAAACTGCTCCGTGTTGCCCTTTGGCAAATTGTTTTTTTACGTTTGAGAAATTGGGGTAATATGTGCAACAAAAACCATAATAGATGTGCCATCACTCAAAAAGATCTTTACAGGGTCGGATGTGGTGAAGGCTGCAGGTCTCGCCTTCGGAAGTGTCAGAGAGATAGAAAGAGCTAAACAAGACGCCCACACACTTGGACTCTTGTCTCTGCAATTCAGCACTTGGCTGACAAGGCAAGTACTTCTTTCAGATGCAAGATAGGCCTTTAAGCCAAGATAACTGCTCTACAAAAAAGATCAAATAAGCTGAAAGTGTCGCTAAATTATTTCATTTCAAGTACTGAATATGACTACGAAATTTATATTGTTTGAAAAGATTACAGTTTTCCCTTTTTTTCTGACCAGCAGGTTTACAGGCTACATGCAAAGCTGTTCTGGTCTGGCTAGAAACCAAAACCAGAACAGCATTGCATCAACACCTCCATTTCTCACTGATGTAACTTTGCTGTGGAAAGTGTCTACTTGTGAGTGAATCAGTATTGCAGTACATCCCCAGAATAGATTAGCGTGGGCTAATGGCAGCTAGAGTCAACACAGTAGCTACAGTAAAAACAGCAGAGGATTAGTACTATGGGCATAATTTTACTTCCAATAACACACCACAAAACTACGGGTTTGGTTAGCATGCATTTTCACAGAGCAAAGTTATCGGATGCTCAGGTGCTACAGAAGTTACCAGAAGTACTGGTTGAAGGGTACTTTTTTTTTTTTTTAACCCAAATAAGAGCTTCAAAGAGGCCAGTGTAAATGCAAAATCCTAAGATCTGTGGTGTGCAGGCAAATTTTTCTGCATTAGAGATACATGTATATTTCTTAAGATGACACAAAACCTGTATAATCTGTGCAGAAATGGTTCTTTGCACTGGGATTTCAGAGCATTATTTCAACCAGGAAACCAATCTGATATCCCAAAAACTGGAGAAAAAAATACTGCATAGATCAAGAAATAAATTGGGATAACTAGAGAAAAGTTTTGCACACTGATAAGTTTATAACTTAATAAAATATTTGCAACAAAAATATTGACCAATTAAAACATTATAATACGTCTTGTTAAAAGTGGGATCAGCTGTTCTGAACCTTATTTTATTTGAAGGAGTCTTGTAAAGAACCCTCGGTAGGAAGAGGGCTGCTTTGAGACCAAACCCCTCAAAGGCTCTTATTTTGAAGAAAGGAAGTATTTATTGAGCTCTGCTGTTGTGTTAGCATATTATGTTCGTCTAGCAAGATTCTGGGGACTTGGCAAAACTAAAAATGTTGACAGAGGAAGACAAGATATTAATGATTCATAAACATTGTGAAAGAATCCTGACTGCCTTACAACTGGCTGATAATGACACTTCAGTTAAAGCTGCTGTAAAACCAAAACCAAACTATTTCACATTTTTTAATGACTCTGGACTGGATTCATCATCTCCAGCTCAAAACCTAAAAGACTTATCTCTGTCAGGTTTGAGCAATTTAGTGTGATGTGATTCACAAAACATTTACTCTATTTGGAAAAATACACACATTTTGGGACTCTTAATTTCTTCCCAAATTCTTCCAAAATCTAATTTCTTCCCTGTGAAGACAACAATTCCCATCAGCCCATCTCTAATGCTTGATGTGTAGTTATACATCAAGTCCTACTTAGCTGTTCAAAACAAAGTTTTGTTTTAATCTTTTAAAACAAAGCTGCGCTATAAAACCAGAACTAGGGATGCACCAATACCCCCAGTTCTGGAATAGCGGTGCATCCAATGTCAGCCAATAACATTGGCATTACCATTGCTGCCAATAACTAGCATATGCTTCCATATCTTTTCAATGTTGCAAAAGAAAAAAAAAAACAAAAGAAAAAAACCAGAATAGCCATGAGTATTCTCTTAATTTGGTCTCAAATAAGACTTTTCCTGTCATAAGACAGGTAAGATAAACTGACTGCCTGCATTTGATGAGAGTATTTTGTCACAGCTTCCTCTGCTGATGTTTTTCTTGATTTTATTCCAATGGAGTCATAAGATCAGATGTTATTGTCCAGAAAAAAAAATGGGTGCAGGAGAAAAAAAAAAAAAAGCTTTTTATATAGCTACAGTTTTGTCATAATATGCCATGTTGCCAAAAAACTACCAACAAAACAAACATAATGCGAGTGTATTAAGCGTAAGGGAGTAGATTAAACTCCTTATCTACAAGTTAAAGCTTCTTGAGTGAGTGATGTGATAAACTTAATTTTTTTAAATAAAAAAAAGTACCTTTTCATCAAACTTAAAATTTTTTCATTTGTTTTGTCAATCAAAACAGTCTCCTCCTCCTTCACTTAAACCAAAGCAGGACTCCTTTGGTCAGCTTCATCTGTCAGAGGCTTCATCACACATTTTTCCCTCACATTTATGCCACCTTGAGCCAATTATTGCAGCAAAAATCAAAAGGTTTGGAATTCACAGAAATTTCATTCATTGTAACAAACATTAAAAAACAGTTCACGATTTGCATTGCCTCATTGATACAGCGCATTTGTATAAACTTCACTGATCACAGATAACAGGGCTGCAGACCAACTTCTTGAATTCTGTCAGGTGGCGCCAAATGTTTTGCAGCTTTGTCAATGTCGCAGTGTTCAGCTTTAAATGTCATATCTTTGTTACTTCCTGTGGATGGTCACAATAATGTAAATAGGGATGTTAGAATATGAAAATTTTGTCTTGTTATTGTTTTCAAAAATATCAACTTTGAATTTGAACTTATTGTTTGTACTGTGGATATGAAAAAAGGACCCTTTTGTAAGAAAGGATTAAACATTTTCAATAGGTATTATTTCTGACATTGCATAAATTATTATTTTTAATTATTTTTACTGTAAATTGTATTTACTTTACTTTATTCAGTCATATTAAAGCAGTACAATGACTGTACATCTGATTTACATCTAAAACATATAAGTCTAGAAAATGACATTTCTATGTTCCAAGGACATTATCTTTATAGAAAAGATTTTTCTTTTTAAAAAGGAAATAACTTTATGAAATTTATTTATTTGATAGAAGCCTTCGTTATATTGTCAAGCAACCCCGACAAAAAGCCGCCAGTTCAAAATGTGTTTTTACTGTTAAAAGCATTTCAATAGTAGCTACATACCCAATGAACAAATATATATCAACAGTCTATCACTCATTTATCCAGCAGGCCCTAATTTCTAGTTTTGTTTTTACATTTTCAAATAACTATCAATAACTCCTAACATTACTTTATTTTGTGAAATGAAGAAACGCATCAAGTGTCAATGGCAATCTGCAGCACAAACAAAAATGCGCCCACTGAGACTAATCTAAGGTTGTTGGTATGAAGGTTTGAATAAAGCTGTCTTAGTATATCTCTTTTGGTGATTCTGTAAGCAAAATACTAAAGTAACAATCATTGTAATTAATATTTTTGTTAATATGTCAAGTAAAAACAAGTCTAACTATATTGCTGCTAATCCAATTAATCTTTGAAGCTAAACAGATAAACCGGAACATCCTGAAGATGTCATACAAAAATGAAAAACACACAGCCATACAAGACTTTATACAGCTAAATGATACCTCACTTAGCACTACCTGCAGCTAGAGGAGACCGGAAAAGACAGGAAATGAAAGGCAGAACAGTGCAACCAAGACCCAAAAAGATGCTCAGATTATCCTTGCAATTAAATTTTGATAACAGATCAGAGCAAATAAAAATAATAAGTGTGAAATAAACAGCCAACAAATTTTGGACTGGATTTTTCCAGAAAGCACAAATATTATGGTCCCTTTTAGCAGTATTGAATTGCTGTTGTATTAACTTTTAGTATATTTTTAAAAGCTGTATATCATCAGCTCAAAATTCACTTCGATATTAAAAAAAAGAAAAGAAAAAAAAAGAACAGAAAACTGCTAAAAGAATTTCAACATAATTTGTTAAAAGCTAAACTTTGGTCTCCACCAAAGTTAACATACATTAGAATAGCTACAAAGAAAAAGAAAAATACCTGAACTTCTGTGTTTGGATCTACAGGCTGGAGGTTAAACCAATCGTCCTTTCCGCTATATTTACATAGATCATCCTTCCGGATTGACACTTTGCCTGGAAAATAAAACAGCACAATGTGAAACCACAACAGATCTACTCGAGACAGCCCATTATGTCTCTGGTTCATGAATTTGACTTACCAACAGGTAGGTCCCTTTGGAAAACGCCCTTGGCATAAACATAAAAGGATAAAAACTGAAATGGCCGTGGGATCTCAAAGAAGAAATCTTCTCCATAAAAAGGACTGTAAAGGAAGAAAGAATCATAATATTTTCATAGTTAAATGAAAAAAGAAAAAAAAACTTGTTGACAGAACAAACAACACGTTGTCCTCATTATAACCTTAAATGTTTAGGCCTCCATTACAGACATGCTGTGACTACTTTCTAAACAGTCATTTTTCCGTCCAGTACGGGTTTGAGCACTCGATGCTAAAAGAGGACAAAACAAATTGACCCGTCAATGAATGAAACCATGTATGCTAAAACCACTGAGGAAGAGTTTTGGTAGGTGATGCATGTCAGTGGTTAAATGTAATCCTACACTGAAAATGCATTTTGTAACAGATCTGTTATGTTTCAGCAATTACACAATGACTGGAGTTACACAGGGGGGGAAAAAAAAAAGTAAAATAATTACCCAGTGATGCCATTTCTGAGATTACATTTTCTGTCACAATTCAATGTCACAGAAATGTTGGATCACAGTCATGAACATGGTGTTTGTTAATGTGGAAAACTGAAAAGTGTGAGCAGACGGCGGACATCACAGGGTGCCCTTGTGACTCATCAGGGATGAAGGAAATGCTCTTCATATCATGGGTTTGAACGCGACTAGAAAACCTTTTAACACCTTTTCTCCACCTTGAGGTTAATAGTGCATAAATATTTTGCATTAAAAATATAATTCCTAATAAGCCATGTAAAAGCACTCCACTTAAACATACAACAATTAAAAAGATTAAAACAAGCTTTTTCGGAAGTAAATTAAAGAAAAACACAAAGAAAAAACCTTTGCAAAATTACGGATTTCTTCATGTAGAAAACATGACGTTTACTCACTTGATTTCAGTCCTTGAACATTATTCAGAATATTTAGTTCATAGACATTCACCAGATTAAGATAAAAAAATTAAAATATCTTTAAAACGTCCTGAGAGGTGTTCTCTTTAAGTGTGTGGTGGGTTAGTTTTTTTGTTGTTGTTTAAAGCTAATCATTTAATTTATTTATGTATTAAATAATATGTAAATAACGTATTATTATCTAATTGCAAAATTGTTTAAATCACAGAACCTAAAATAACAACAAAAACAGACTTTCCAAAGTTGACACAAAGTTTTTGTGTCAACTTCTTGCAATTCTTAAAATTCTGTCTTTGTCCATCTTTGCCTTCTTACCATTTTAAAGGTTAGTTTATTTTACTTTAGTTATTTTAGCAATTTACTGCATGGCTGGTTATGTGTGTTTTTACAGTATTTAGGTACCTCAGTTATTTTAGTGGTGTTCTGGTGTGAAAACTAAAACTAACATTTAAAATTCATAATTTCACAGACATAAATGACAAGACGGCATAATTTTAACGTTTATTCCTTCTGTATAGCACTTTGATCCTGTGTGTTAATAAGAATATTTTATACTAAAGATGCTCATTGTGCCGTCATATTTGCTCTTTTATCAAATGAAGTAAAGAGAGCTTTACTTCATTTGAAGTTAAAAGAATGAACTACTAAATTTAATCTAATACAAAGAAAAATGCTGGAAAGCGAGAAAGAAAAATCAACGTCATTAACAAAATACAAATTTCATTTTTTTTTTCCCTGTATCAGGCGGGTAAAGATCATCTCTGCTTTGCTCAGACCTGACTGGCAAATGATGGCCAAAGAAATAAAATGAGTGCAATTAAATAACAGTTCTGTCCAAAAAATGAAATGAAATGTCCTGCAGACCAGCATTTATGGATACCTGAACTTACTTCAAATTTTCTTCTTATAAAGAGAAATATACTTGGGTAAAAGAATAAAAAAAAAGGATGGGTAAAGAAGAATATAGCTCATAGGTGCTCTTTATGATTTTCCTTCACAATTTAAACATGTTGCACAGAGAGAAATCTTGCCTGACACTTTCACAGCAGGCTTGGCCGGCGCATCCAGCGTACACCCACGCATCCTCCTCAAATATCACACAGAAATATGCACCTGTGACCCACCCCCTTCCCGCTCTGCACACACTCAAAAATACACCCACTAAACTACATTTTCCTCTGTTGTCATCCTGGTCTCTAAACAACGTAAAAACTACCTACAGGCCTCCGTTGGTGGCTGTTTAAACATGCCTGCTTTTTCCTCAGGATTAGCTCATTTTCAAGCTTCCAGATAACCTTTGGATCAGACACAAGGAGCACATAAACCTGATACGAGTCGAGCAAAATTCAAGAAGATAAGGCCAAAACATAGTTGATTATCTAATTCTGCTGAACAGCAGCTAGGGTAGAAGAGTGTGTCACAGAGAGAAGGACAGAGAAGAGCGTGGGAGGACGCACTTCCTCAGAGACGGTAAAATCATTCTGAACGGTACCAAAACAGGAGCAATAAAAAAAATAAAAAATGTGTGGAGAAAGGAGTGTTGTGAAATACCATGAAAGATGGGCTAATGTTGACATAGTAATGCACAATGAATTAAGGAAACCTTTATGAGAAGATGTGTGACTTTAGGAAGTCTCAATTCACACCTCATCACAGTTTTCGTCACCTTGCACTGAACTTCTTGTGAACATGTGACAATTGGATAAGATTCTGTTAGTCTAAATAAATAAAACTACTTCTTAAGCATACAAACGAGCCAAGAAAAAAAAAATAGAACACCTGATTTAAAAGAAAAACAATTCTTTCAAGACTTATTGGATTTTATGAACTTGACGAGGAGCCTGTGTATGTTTATTTAAACAATAAAATAAAATAGAGCAAGCACAACAAATATTCTTAAAATACAGGGGAATTTTTTAAGGACTTGTTTTTTGCATATGTATTTCACTTATTCTGATATTGTAGCACCAATGGATACAGGGATCAAATGTAAACGTTCGGAGTCATTAAAGTTAATTTTAATAAATGGACGGTTTACCAAAATTAAAACTGATTCAATGGTGTGAAAAAACACACACACAATCTTCCCCCTTTTTTTTTTTTTTTAAACAAACCCCCCAGAAAAAAAAAATAAATAAATAAAAATACAAACACCACGAAACATCAAAATTTTACCTGATATCTAGCTGCAAAGAAATGAAACCTTAACTATCTAGTGTTTACACTAAGCATTTTCCACCATACAAATGATTCACAACTCATTTCAGGGAACTAATCTTCAGGAGAAAATGACACAAACACCCTGGGCTCATCTCTTTTGCCTCGGTACAAACACAGACATGTTTGGATTTTTAGCCAGCATCACTTCTGATAAATGAGCTGTAAAGAGCAATGTGTTGGTGTTTCACTTTCAATGACCCCACAGTACGTTTGTCTCACATATTGCAAAACATTTTCACGTTTCAAAATTATCCACACCTACTCACAACTTTTAATTTAAATTTGCAAGAGTTGTAATCTGTGTGTTACGATTCTGTACTTTCAGCAGTTATTAGCAAATAGAAGGAATTAAGATTATAAAACATATGAATAAAGTGAAAAAACCTCAATAAAGCACAAATTCTGTACAAATCCTCACAATAGAAATACATACAAAAAATATGCCTGCACATCTCCCATTTACTGCAATTACCCAATACATGACAAATAATTAGTATTTTTTAAAGTCAACAAATGCTAATGTATCTTTCTGTGTGTATGTTTTATAGGCCTGAGCCAGTTAGAGTGATCAAAGTACAGAGATTTTAATAAGCTTAAATTTAAAAACTGCTTAAATGTTTTCTCATCTTGTTTCTACAACTTAACATATTTAATTGAGATGAAATACAAAATGCCAACGTGAGAGAAGATTTTTTTTCAGGTGTACGGATTGTAAAATCCCACCTCATCTTACTGTTGCTACTCACTGAGAGGAGGATTACACACAAAGAAAAGTAAGTCAACAACATTTTAAAGCTACAGACTGCAAACTATAAGTGGCATATCTGTTAAGCAGCTAAATGCAGGCTGGCTCCCAGAGCAGGCAGCTGAACTAATTAAGCAGCTAAAATCAGCTCGTTAGACTTATGTTATTAGAAAGACCTGAATGATAAACAAAAAGATGAACTATTATGAGCAGAGAGCACATAAAAATAAACTAAAGTTGATTATGGAAGTATTCTACATTGTTATGAATCCAGATAATAAATGTTATATTAAAGTAGCAGGTACATGCAGTAGCAGCAATGCTTAAACCAGATTAAAGATATTACAGCAAAACAAATCAATTTGATTCCATGAATTAAATAGCAATGAAGACATGCCATTTACAGAGTGGTGTCTCAGTAAAGATATTTTTAAGTCTAGTTTCATAAAAAGTTGGTATTTTTTGAGGTAAAACTGTAAAATAAATGTCTCATACTTCAAAACTGACAATTTGGTGGCTATTCAGCTTTTCTAATAAACGTGTGTTGACCGTTTCATAAAAAACAGGAATGTAATGTCAATTTCATTTTAGTTTCTGCATATATAGACGATTAAATGACATGTCATTACAAAGACCTGAATGATAAACAAAAAGGTGTAATATTATGATTGCCTTTTTGTAAGCCAAGAGCTAAGATTGCTCTTTTAAGACAATCTTAGCAGTTCAGTGTGGCTTTCTTTGCAAAATATGCCAACCTGTCCCAGGGTTCAACATGATCAGTAGGAATAATTGTTAGCTTTTTGTTTTAAAATTAAATTAATTACGTCATGTTTCACATTTTTGATTAAATCCTGTCAAGTTTTATTTCAGTTTCAGATTGTCATTACAACTTCATACCAGCCCATGCCCCCCTTTTTCATTTTGGACATAACGACAATAAGACATTTGCAGTTCCAACATACACGCAATAAATTTCTGTAATTGTGCTTACGTGATGCTTTTGTCAAACACCTTGGTGCGAAACACTTCCTCCTGGTCCAGGCTTATGGTGCAAAATGTACAGAGATCCTTTAGTCGATATGAAACTGAAACTGGACCTAGGTTCTTGGCTTCACCTGCAAAACAAATGGGAGAGAACCTTTATCATACAAGCACTGGGAAACATAAACACCACGTCTGAGACCATCAGAAAACTTTCAACAAGATCTTTTTATTGTAGTGAATTAGTGGATTTGATTCAAGGCTTTTCTAAATAAAAAAGGTACAAAGACCATGTTCTGACACTGAAGAAAAAAAAAAAAAAGAAAAAGGGGCAGGTGATTTTTATGTGAATCTCTCTCTTCACAACCATACCACTTTAAAAAAAAAACGCTACTTTGATGTTCGACATCCTCATGTTCATTCGGGGCCAGGAGTCCCTGGCAAATGTTAGGGCAAACTGCAGAGCGGATGTAGCTGAAGTAGACTCGACGCTCATATGTGGTTAAAAACATGAAACATTGACTTCCTCAGCATAACCAATGGCGACAGAACAGCGCTGATTCACAAATGACAAACACCTTTGTAACACGCACCACTTCCACAACTTTGCAGACAGACACAGATTAAATGCCTAGCGGTGGGAAGCGGCACGTAAACACTCAGAACCAGTGCCGGACAAGCTGAATTTGTGCTGTCAGAACGCTCCCGTCCTGAGACATGACAGACTTAGACAGCAGGATTAAAGGTAGTGAGTCTCTAAATTAATCCTCTGGCTTTGAAAAGTATCCTAAGCCCAGGCATAGCCCGTGTTAAGAAAAGCCACAGATGAGATCAGCTTTTAGAAGACTAATAATAACAGAACAAGGCTAACCTTAGGAATAGTGGGTAAAAACGGTCAATGGGCTTATATCAGGATGCCCCAGAGGGTGAAAAGTAACAATTCACACAGCTACGCAAGAAGCAGTGTGGCGCAAAAACTCTGCAGTCATCTCCTTTCTGTGACAACATTTTCACGAACTGAAATCCCTGATCTGAGGGGCAGAAAGGAAGCCCGAAAACACAACAGGTCTCGCCGTCTACTTAAGTGTGAAAATGAATAAGCACACATCTTCATAGAGTCCCATGTCCATTGATGTATACATGCTTAAAGGAAAAAGGACCAAATGTGAACAAGGAAGAATGGAGTTTCGCAAGACAGCAGTGAGTTACATGCCATGATAGTTCCTCAATTTTGTTCTGCTTAGTGTTTTCGCATTAATTCATAGTAGTGAAACTGACATTTGCCTTTCTATTGTAGGCCTATGCATTAGACGCTTGCACCTTTTTACCTTTCAGCACAAGAACATTCGAGCAACTTTTCAAATGTCTGAGAGGTCGACTCTGACCATAAGGACATTTACTTATAAAGCAAAAATGTCTTCAAAATGTAGTTTAAACTATGATTCACTTTATTTACTGATGGCGCTGAACTTTTGACTTCATTATAATAAATAACCGTAAACACTGATATAAAACGGCTAATGGCAATTTGTATATAATCTGATTGATGAGGGCTATCAAATCAGCAGGAAAAAAAAAATTTATGGCATCATAAAAAACGGTACAATTTGAATCTCAAAATGTGTCAAGGCTCCAAAGTATTTAGACTATTTAGATACAAAAAATAACATTCATACACACGATAACATGAGAGGGAATCGGACCCCCCTGAGTTTACTGTTTTGTTTTTTTTTTTTACATGATTTTTTTTGTTGTACTTTAATGACATCTTCTTACCAAATGTAATGGAAACATAAGCATTTAATTTATGCATAAATTATGGCAAATACTGGTGAAGTCCAATTTAAACCCTTCAAGTTTAATATCCCCAGAAAACAGAGTAAATAACAGGAGATTCTGCAGATCCACTCAAAAGTATTTAGCAGAAATTGCAGCAGTTGCATATAAATCTCAATCCACCATCGAATTCTGTGCACTTTAATGATTTCTCCTTTAAGGTATATGTATTGAAGCATTGGTTTCTATTTATATTATCCCCACACAAGACGTGTGATCATGTCAAAATAATAAAGTGCAGGAATAAAGACAGAGGGTTGTACTGTGTGATAAGATGACACACACATTGGTAAAAAATAAATAAATAAGGGGAAAAATGAATAATGAAGGAAAGGTATGGGAATAGAGCTGAAACTCATACAGCAGTTGGGCCACAAATGGATGGGGATCGCAATACTTTGTTGTACACCTGCACAGGGTAACGTTGAAGCTGATGAAGCTGAATGGGTTAGCTTACAGACGATGCAGTGAAGTGGTACATATTAGCTAGCAGCATTTTGTCACCAACGTTCACTGGGCTCACAAGGCGGCTCGTCTTTTCGAAATGGGCTCATTTCGTCACTAAAACGTTCTGTCCTCAGTTGCTTAAACGACCCAATAGTGGTTCCTGTGTCCAGCGAATGTGATCATTCACAACAAAGCTAGTAGCTTCAGCTAGCATGCTAGGTTAACTTGACGTTAAGCACCAGCAGGCAGAGTGCCCGTCTTCTGCCTTCGCACTGGCGGCTGCTGAGCACGCCGCGCCCCTCCCCGTTGCCTGCTTCGGCTGCTCAGCTCCTCGACCGACTCCCCCCCAGCCCTCAAGCCGGAGCGAGACGCATCGGCCACCCGGTGGAGAGTCGTACTTACATATTTTACCCCGCAGACTCTGTAAAATCCGAATCCTAGCGTCGTCCTCTTCCGCCATGGTCAGCGCTGAGTGTTGTTGCCGCTGCTCCGGTGCATTCAGTGCTGTTCTATCATATCCGTTTATGAATGCAAGCGGAGTGGAGGAAAGCCAGTCCCACCGCGGCGTCACGTCAACCCCCTTAGAAAAAAGGAAAGAAAAGAAAAGAAAAGAAAAAAAAAACCTCCACTGGGGTCTAAAAAAACATTTGGCAAAATATAACACTTCCCCGGAAGTCGGTGTGACTTTCTACTGCAATGTGCAGCTGAGTCCTTTTGAGTGGGAGTGAAGGTATCTCAGCGCTCCGGCTCGTTGTGCAATAACGCTTTCGGAGAACGCAGACTTGGACTTGTGGAGCTAAGCTGACTAACTAACTTATCGCGGACACCGCACCGCTGCTGTGGAGAGCGTGCCGTGTCAATGTGTCACTAGTTATGAATGAGTTGACAACCGCCCATAAACAGATCGCTGAAAGGATGAGGGAGGGAGGCGGAAAGATACCGCAAGGTGACTAAAATGGATTAAATTACACAAGAAAAAGGCGTAACCCTTTTTTTTTTTTTTTTTAAACATTAGAAATTAGATTTCAGAGACTTTTCTGTAAAAATCAAACAATGAAACCCACCTGCCAACTTTAAAAGCATCTTCACTTTTTGTTATTGTTTTAGTGCCTTTTTAAAGCTTTTAAACGTTTATTTTTTGTGTTTAAAAAACAAAACAAGAGACTTTTTTTTTTCAACTGCAACAAATAAAATGATCTGCTACTGTACGACTTCAATATGAGTGGTTCTTTCAGTGGTTACTTGTGTTAAGATGTGTAAAAACAAAACAACAAAAAGCTTAACTACTACTATTATCCATTTCCCAGATTAGTAGTAAATAACCAAAGTAAGTTACATACTTTTCCATTTTTTTCCTATCTGATTTTCATTGTGTTGGTGATTTTTAATGTTTTAGTAGCTACACCTATTTCTGTGCTTGTTAACACAAATGGCAGCAAATCAATATCCTATTCAGGACCTTTTTTTCATGATTACATATTCTCTTTAAATTCCCACTAACACTTTATAGATCTGTTTTTATGCTCTTATTTTTCTATATTATTATGTCTTATACATTTATGATAAATTGACGAAAGATTGTATTGTTGGTTTTTATTTTATTCTATTCTTTTCATACTGTTTGGGTGAAGGATTTATATATTATTATTTTCATGGTCGTTTTCTTTTTAATTTTGTTGAGCTGCCTTTTAATTGTGCCAAATAAATTAAACCTGAGGACTGCTGCTGAGCATTTCCATCCAATCACCAACAAGATGTACTTAATACAATGGATGATATGTAGACTGGTACTTTTAGGATGATTTATTTGGAAAAAAAAACCTTCTCTTTTCTTACGGTTATCTGAATGCTTTGCATTGACCCGTGGTTCTAAAACTAATCATAGAGTCCTAGCTAAAAATTTGCAAGAAAATATACTGTAAACCAGCATTTTGCACTTCCAAATACTGTAGCAAATGCAAACTAAAGAAATAAAATTTTTTTTTGAATAGTCAGATGAGCAAGTGAATATTTTTATTTTATTACAACTTATGCTGAGAATCCTTTTGTTCACTTTTCCAACTTAAGACTTAAAAATGTAGAGAGCAAAGCATACTTGCACTGTATTCTTTAAAGGGGTGATATTATGTATTTTCCAGGCACATTATGGTATTTTATAGCACAATAAAGTATTTATGTCACCTTCAAATGTTAAAAAGGTGCTATACATGTGAGTCGGAAGCTCGGCTGTAAACTGCTTCTTTGTGGATATATGCGGTGCTTTGTTAGTGCAGTTGTATAGGTACCCCTGAATGGCTTCCATGGGATATTCAAAGATGCTATTTTTTTAAAATATTTTTGTATAAGATTTATCTTATATATGAAAATACTTGAAGCTGGCATCACATCCAAGGGGGAGTTGAAATTTTGGCTCAAAAGTTCAGAGGGACAAAATGACACACAGCAACTACTGACTTTAACAAACCCATACAGATTATAAACAAATTGTAGAGCTGTACTAAGTGTGCCCTCTACAGTTGAAATATTGCAAGTAAAAGTCTGAAATTTACAGGCATCAAATTAATGCTTTCTATTCATCTTAAAGTGGGATGCTAGTTCTTGGTAATATAAATAAAAAAATGATTTCTTATGCATGCTAATTAAGAAAAAAAAATCAACATTAATAGTTGTAGAAAACAGTTTTAGTACAATCATTGGTTTATGTAATATGAAGGGCTGTAGTTACAAAGCATGTGATCTGCTTAAATGCAGGACGAATCAAATTTTGAATGAATGAAGGGACTGAAAAACATCTGGAAATTGTGTTTGGAGGCCTAACACAGATGCACTTTGAGTGGAAAAAGAGAATGAACTTTTCAGATGGGCTGCAGGTTCCTAAAAGAGCAGATAACCACCATATGGCTTTATAGTCTTTCATAATATGCCAAGTATGAAACGCAGCTTGTGAAATGATCTGATAAATGTAACTAATGCAAGTGAAAGTCTTGTCTGCATGATGTAGCTGTTTAGCTTAAAAAGTGAATTTGACATGTCAGGACATGTTTTTTTTTTCATCCTGTTTGCAAAGCAAGGACAGAGGAGTACTGTTCATAGTAACAATATTTATTTAAATAGTTTTACATGTTTTATACATACTAAACACAGAAAAAGGAGTAATCTTAATCTCAGTGGTCCTGTGTATTTAGTACAAATTCAAATTACATCAACAAAGCTTGGAATAAAAATGGAAATTATCAAAGTATTAAACTACAAGTCAGCATAGTCTAACCATAAAGTGCAACTCACCAATTCCAGTTATTTAAGCAAGAGGTCCAGAAAGGTGAAAACAGAAAATCCCTATTGTTTTGCTCAGACACGCTTTAAAAAAGGTGAAGCTGAAACCACAATAGGTAACAATTCTGCCACCCCACACAATGCAGAAGCTGAGCTGTTATTGCACTGCATTTAAAAAAAAAACATTACAATGAGTCACTGACTCTGATTTACATGCATAGACACAGGACAAAAATATCCTTGATAGCGGTGAAAAACAGTGAAAAAATAATCACCGAGTTTTTGGATTTAAAGTGGAAGAAATGTCAGTCTGCTAATGCAAGATTATCATAGTTTGTCTTGCCCTGAAAAAAACTATTCTGATGCAAAACACTGCAGATTTCAGAAGTCAACAGCATCTTAATTGACATTTGCGTTAGTTGCATTCCTTGAAGGCCTTTAAAAGAACGGTTCCTCTTTGCACACCCATTTTTCCGGCTTGTGTAAAGAAATGTATGCGCCGTTAGATTCAGAATCAGTCTTCTGAATTGGTTTGCTTGATTTATCATAATTAGCGAGATTGTTCATTCTTGGTCCTGTCGATTTCTTGTTGGGATCACTGTCCCTGTCACATGCTTGCTTTTTTGCAGTATGACGCATAGAATGATGAACTTTGATCCTCTTTTTCACAACTTTTTGTTTCATTTTTGAGGGTGTCAGCGGAGGCAGACATTCCACATATGGTGATGGTGGATTTTTCGTACTTAAATCTGACACATCCTTGATTTTTGGCTTACTTTCATTTGTTGTAAAAACTGCTTCATCCATGTTCTCACCTTTTATGTCAACGTCCTCTTGATTGCCACTGTCCTCTCTTTTGGTGGTGTCTTGTTTGCTGCATTCCCTTGGTTGTGCTGAGTATATAGAACATGATGTGAATGTGTCATATGTGGGACTCTCATCATTTGTCTCCTGGTGTTTTTTCTCATGGCTTCTCTTTGTGGCAAGATACACAAAACGCTGGGGACAGAATGAACAGCGATATTTCTTCTCTTGGTTGGGGCTTCGGGGCGTGTTGTCAAAGCAAGAGCCATTTTCCATGCAGCTGTTGCAGATGTAGTCCCCACAAGACGGTGCCTCACCGGGGGGACCTTGTTTTCCGCAGGTCCGACAGAAGTAAGGATGGGAACCGATTACATGAGCTTTCAGTCCGGTCTCTGTGATAAAAGAGCTGTCACAGATGTCACAGTTGTAGGTGGGCCTAGGACTGTAGTTTCTACTAAGGCTATGTTTCGGCCCAATGCTAGCTCCTGAGCTGCTCTCCTCTGTTGGAAAATGTGTTCTGTCAAAGTGGGATTCAGTGACACCTGTTCTGTCGATAGAAAGTTCAGGACAGGGGTGAAACAAAGCATTTCTGTGTTTGTATCTGAACTTCTTTCTCTTCTTTTTAGCCTTGTAAGAATAGTAGGGGCGCCAAAGCTGATCAGCTGTATCGCCGTCATTGGTATCATCATATGTCTCAGCGGAAGCAGCGGCTTCCGCTCTGAGTCGAAGCCTCGGACTCTCTGCATTTTCCCTCAGTGGACTGCACTGACTTGGGGTCTGTTCCTCATTTAGTTCTCTAGTTTTCCTCTTCTTCCTGGGGAAAAGCTTAGATCCTTTAATTTTGCGGCGGATGATGGCTTCATTACCTATTTTCACTGTTATCTGACATAGTGGCTTGGTGTCACTGTCCAGAGACGGGCCCTGGCAAGCAGGTTTGGCGATGTAAGTCTCTGTTTTTGTCCCCATTACTTTGTCTCGCATCAAATCCTTTGTGCTGGATTGAAGTATCTCCTTGGTCATCTCTTCAACCCTTTTTGCTGAAGCTGATAACTCTCCTAACTTTTTAACAGTACTTAAGGAGTTGAAGAATGGCACACTGTGAGTAATGTGCTCCGAGTTCATCAGCACAGGCGGTTTATCTGCTTGAGGCTCAGGATTGGGCAGAGCTAGCTTGGACGAGAAGATGCTGTCACAGTTATTAAAAGGTGAGCCTCTGTCTCCAGCTTCGTTCTCTGTGCTTATCTGCTTCCCCTGTTCGCTATTGAGATTTTGATCAATAACTTGATTGCAAGGTTTGTCAAAGCAGATGCGAGGCATGACAGGGGAGACCATCTTTGTTGTGGCCATAAAGGTTAGCGGGAATGAAGTTGTGTCAGGGTGGCTGAGGAGGCTGTTTTCTTCAAATGGAGGAATAAGAGAATTGTTGTCTACAGAGGATGAGTCACCCTTTTTCACCACTTTCTGAGTACGTCTGGCTGTATGTCTTGTATTGCCTTTTTCTAAACTTCATGGGCAGAAGTCTGTAGAGCTTGATTGGATAAACGCTGGCTTTCAGCCCACCATTGGCAGATTTTTTTCTGACAGCGAGGTTGGGATCAATGCCATGGAAGGACTTTTGATGGTTTTTCAAGATATAATATGTCATAAATGTCTCCAGACAGAAAATACACTGATAGCGGCGTTCACCTGTGTGCCAGATTTCATGCTTGGTGCGGTACTCTGCTAAGGCAAATACTTTATTGCAATAATGACAGGGATAAGCCCTCTGCCACGAGTGCACGTTCTCATGCCGCCTCAGGCTCGACAAGGTGACATAGACTCGTTTGCACACACTGCAGTTGTATCGCCTCTGCCTTACTGTCTTCTCTTCATGTAGGCGCTCTGTTAGGTTGACTTCAGTGAGCTCTGGCATGTTCGGGCTGGGAAGATCTGCAGAGGGAGGCTGTGTTGCAGAGCTCTCCATGTTTAACCTGTCATCTGAATGTTGCTCCACCTCTTTGGCTGATATTTCCCTGGCGTCAAGCTTAGGTGGGCCTCTTCCAGACTTTGGACATAATCTCTCATGGTTGTGCAGTCGTTTGAGGTGTATGAATTTTCTGTGACAAAATTTACAAAACAAACGACTATCAAAATGCTTTTTATGCACCTCAGAGTGAATGGTGAGAAGAGCTTTATTTGAGAATATCTCTGGACAGTGCTCGCAGCTGTAGACTGAAATGCTGTCCTCTGGGTGAGGGGAAAGAGGTGGTGGACCTAGCTCCGTGTTAGCACTGTCAGTGGCTCCACAGAGCTCTGTCTCTGTTATCTTCTCTGTCTCTGCTTCTGAAAAAAGTGCAGGCGGTGTCATAACGGCAACAGGAGCAGCAGCATCACCGTCAGATAACACTGGTGTAACTGTGTTTGCTTCATATGTTTGTTGATCTGCTGGTGCTGGAAGCATACTTTTGCCCAAAATGCCTCTCAGCCTGTGGCGCTTTTTTAGTGGGCCCGTATTCCTATACATGAGTGGTTTTGAGTGTAATATTGCTGGTTTACAGACGTTCCTGTAGTCCCACTGACTGGTGTCTTTGTCTTCAGTGGAATTGTTTACTGCATATGAGTGTTCAGACAGGGTGTGGGTTGTCTCATTGTTCCCATTGATGCTGGATATCGAAGGGAAACTTGAGGGAAGCTGTCCCACGTCTGGCGATTGCCTCTGCTTGTCTGTTTGAACCAAAGGAGTGAAGGGATTGTTACCCGGACACATTTCGGTGATAGAGAAGGCATTGGTAATGCGCGGTCCTCTTGCACTGTCTGTCTCCTCACGCCTGGAAGCTTCCTTCTTTGTTGTCGAAGATTTTGTGTTTGCACACGAGTTTCTAGGACTAACACATTCATCCTGCTGCTCTTCATCCGCAAGCTTTTCCAAAAACGAAATTCCAAGTCTTCTTCCAGCTGCTGCGAGTCCCCCTCTGTTCTCTTCACCAAGCGATGTCAACTTTGAGGAGTATATGAAGTTGAGGATACAGGCAAACACTTCCGACTTTAGGTCCATCAGCTCTAGGACTTGGCTGGAGCTGCATGTATCTGTGGTTGTCAGAGTGCTTCTGAAGTATCTGCTGCATGCAGCCAAGATGTTTTTGTGGGCCCGAAACTTCACATCCTCTACCACGATGGTAACGTCACAGAAGAGGCCTTGCGACCGCTGCTCATTGAGCTTGCTCAGCACAGTAGAAGGGTGTGTGCTGTCCATCAGGTTTGGATGGATAGGCTCACTGCACTCATCTAAAAAAGAAAAAAATAAGAAATTATTACACCACATGTAATAAAGTAGATAACTGTAAAATTATGAAACGTGATTATTTCCTTTTTAAAGCCTTTCAGCAGTTTTTCTGTTTCAACACTAGATGGCAGCAACATTCTGACACAGAATGCCAGTTTTTATAAACAGTTACTGAATTTAAACCCGATGACCTCCAAACCATTTTATGCATAAAGAATGTAGCCTTCCTCCAGGTTTGCCTGACTTGAATTTGACTTGAATTCAGTCTAGGATTTTAAAGAAAGCATTTTGTTATAGAACACACTGAAGAGTAAAATGATTAATCTTACTTTTACCTTTTTGAGTAAAATTATAGCTAATGATATAAGGTGTAGCTAGTGATACATGTTCTCTGAACCATTTGTCAGACAAATGTCCTTCATTCGATGATAATTGAATGAAGGATCTATATTATGTTTCTGGATATGTGAGTTTTCGTTTAATTTTAGCCACCTTAATTGATCCACTAACCCCCTTTAGAGTGCTACCGATCTGAAAGAGAGTCATATTTTTATGTAAAGTTATTTATTCAATAATGCTTAAAGATTATTAAATAAATGTGGGGAAATATAAACTACTGTACCCAAATTGAGACAATAAAATGTAGAGCTGGTCATCACATCTAATTGCAATGATGCAATATTTTTGCATCATTTTATATTTTCACATAGTGCAATGCATGCATATTCTGCATGTCGATAATATATTTGGCCTCTTGGATACACTTTCACTGCCCTTCATGTCTGCCATTGGCATTTATTTTTAATGGTCACAATGCTAAAGCTCACAAAGAGTGGCACCATGTGATGAAGAAAAAGCACAAGAGTCAGAAAATGTGGATTAATCACAGTTAATATAATCAAAACCGCCACAGTTAAATGTTTCTCTGATATTATGCAGGTCTAGTGAAATGTTTGGCTTTGCTTATTTCTTTTATGCTTGTGCTCTGCATCGATTTGGAAATCTCACAGTGAATTCATGCTTGTTGACTGCCATTCAAAAATTCTTGTCTTGTGACAGTATTAACATTTTTTTATTTATAATTGATGCTTTTGTATTCTCAGTAAAAAGTGTATTTCAGTAAGGATTTGATTTTTACTGATTTTTTTAAAAATAGATATTTATGTGATGATGACTCATATAGTCCTATTTTCACAGTTGATGGTTTCCTTTCACATGCCTCGAAAATAATCGCTGCGACTATTTCATTCTGCTAAACAATCATTTAATAGTTGATGATAGAAATTATAGCTAACAATATGATAAAATGAAGCACATTTTGCATGTTTTAGATTTGGAGACTTTCTTTGCTTCATCCTGTTGGCGTGCCTTAGGACAGAATAAAAACTGAAAAGAAAATGCTGTGATGACAAACTAAATGAGATCAGTTAAATTTATAGATTACATTGGACTGAGCTAACCACTCATTCATTTATTTGAATGTATGAGCTTTATCTTAGCACTGTGAGCCTCTCATGGGGTAGTGCAATCTGAGTCATTTTTGTTTTGCATGTCGTGCTGGCTGTACGTGGTAAGACACACTTCGTTACTTGTAAATGATGAATCATGCTATTTACAGCTTCACTTTGCGCTTTAACTTCGTCAGAGATGTAATTATAACTGCAGTATTAAATATTACAACTCTCGGAGCACTTGAGACTTAATGTGCCAAACAACAATGCATTTCTGTTAAAACTGTTGAAACCTAATGATAAAACGTCAAAGTATTATCTGTCTTGATCAATATATCTCGTCTCCAGTTATGTTTATTATTTCTAGTTTTATAAATTGTAAATCATTCACGCTGATGCCTTTAACACTGTCATGTTTTGCTAATTGTTTTAAAACACAGAACAGTGTTTCCTCTGAGGAGGACGCTGGTTATCGCCAGAGTTTCTTTAATTCTAATGTTGTGATGTGTCCCAAATACAATATGGCCGCCAGTGTCTGTAAAGCCTTTCAGACGACTGAAAACACAACTAACCTCCTGCTTTCTATCGCAGACGGGCCTCCGTTGTCATGGCAACATGCTATGGCGCAGCACTTATTGGAATTCAGCCGGACGGCAATCGACTGTAACTGCTGTCAAAGGTTTCAGTTTACCTCTTGTTAAAAAAAAAACAAAAAAAACACACTGTGCCCTCTTTGGGAACCCTGCTGCAAGCAGAAATGCACAAAGCAATGGAGGTTTGCCTTTGTCTCCAGCTGACTATACTTTGTCTTTTGCTTGCCGAGGTCTGAGAGTCTTTGTGTCTGCAGCACAAAATGGACTTTCAGATATTTCAGCGTTATCTGAAGGAGAAGTATGCACCGAACATATAGAATTGTTCATATTTTTTGCGCTATTTGTGGATCAGCATCGCCCTCTCCCTCCAGGAGGCTCCTTCAATCCACCACATTCATTTTTTACAGTTTGCATCAGTTGTTATGGTTTGTTGCAGCCACATGCTGAGCGGAATTTCTTAACTTGTTATCACTGCTTTTTTTTAATTTGCCACACCCCGACTTAGTTTACCTTCAAAGACATGATTTGCTTTTATATTTTTTTCTGAAAAATAGAAATCCCCTGAGGTCAAACCACAAACCGAGAAATGACAGAGCAAGATACAGAAAGTATTATAAAATGACAAACAAACTGTCAAGGCAAAAAACCCCTCTTCAGCTTCGCAAGGCATACTTCCGCACACATACACATGCAAGCAGGTTAGATTTTGAGGGTAAGCATGCAAAACGTACCTTAGTGAATCAGAGAAAATGATGCACAGCGAACAGGAAACAATACCGTGCAGTATCCCTTTCTCTACGGCCTGGCATACACACAGTGATACACGAAAAACAGTTTCATAAGATATAGGCGAAAGTACTTTTTCCCCTATGATGGTCGCTGAACAGTGGTGGTGTCTGAAGCCGAGCTTTTTCTGACGTCTTTCTTCCTCTCCCTCCCTCTCATCAGTGTGCAGATGACTTCAGCTCCAGCATCTATCGCTTCTATCCATGCAGCCCGGGTCCTGGGCTAGAGCTGCCCTACCCTCCTATGTCCTACAGCACTACAGCGAATGGAATAACTCACAATTTTTTTTTTTCCTTTGCAGAATGTAGCTAAATCGGAGCATAGGTCTGTCCCATGTAATAGCTGGGCGACTGACGCTTTCGTTCTGGAGCCACTAAGCAGGAAGCGGCAACTTTTATTAAGCGTTGCAGAGAGCTGTAGGGAGAGCGGAGAAATGCAGGTCTCTACATCACACATCAGCTCTGTTCTTCATCCCACAGCCAGAAAGCACGCTCAGCTGCATTATTGCGAGTGCTCATAGCGAGTGGTCCTGAGCCGAATAACGGATGCCGTATTAAATCTCCCCAGCACCGCAAACTAGATCCAAGTGGAGCCTGATGCGTGCTTTTACAGGACAATGCCTTGCATGAAATATAAATCATCATGAGCCCTCTAATATGCACCTTAAATGCATAACAGCACACCATCTGCTGGTGCACACAATCTCTGTCTGTACAGCAGCTTATCACACCACTGCCTTTCGCCCATGCCTTGACTGTCACTGTGGTTAGAACAGACAAAGCTGAAGCAAAGAGGAGATGACACACACTGCCGCTCTGTTGTGCAAAGCAGCAATCACAGTCCAGATGTTTAGCGGTGCTTTTTCTGGCTGAGATAAAAACAAACCGTGCTCTCTGCAGCGACTTGGGGTATACCTATATAGAGGCTGCTGATTGATGCGAAAGCAGCAGATGCGTCAGCACTGCAGACGAGGGGGGAGGGGAGGAAGCCAAACACACGACGTGGCTCGGTAGCCTCTCCACTAGCCTCTAAAGACAGAAGCAACTGCTTAGGCCCTCCCATCCTGACGAGCACTTCCATTTAAACAGACCACTGATGTTACATGGCTGCTGATGTGAAAGAGCAGGTGCAGTTTCTGTAAGAATAAGCTTACTTGTTGCATCTAAACGCAAAGAAGACACGTCTCACTTCATGTGTGTGTGTTTTTGTTGAAATATGATAAACTATTGAGCAGTTATTTTTATTATGTGTTTATTATTTATCGTAGCAAATATGAATGCAAAGCTACAAACTATTTTTGATGCTGGTACAAATATATGCAAAACTCTTTCTTCCAAAGTCAGCCTCTTCTAAGTTTGGAGACCTATTTAAGAAAGCAGTGCAAGGATTTTAGGGATTTTAAGGATTTTATTGTCATACCAGCGCTATATTTTGTCTGTAGAATGAAATTAAGACTTAGGTCTCAGTTTAAGAAGCCTAAAAAAATGTATATAAGTAATAGATAAGTATAAAAATATATTTAGTAAATGTATAAAGTATAAGTAATAATATGTAAATATATATTTGTAAAAAGTTAAAAGGTGAGTATCAAGAGTGGCTATAGTTCAGCGGCCTGACAGCTGCATGGTAGAAACTGTTTTTGGGCCTGGAGGTCTTGCACTGAATGCTCCTCAGCTGCTTGCCTGAGGTGAGTGGCTGGAACTGTCTGTGTGCAGGGTGGGTGGAGTCCTTCATGATGCGGACCACCCTCCCCCTTCATCATGATGTATAGAGGGCCCAGGTGGAGGGACGGCCGCTGCCCACAGTCCTCCGTGAAGCTTTAACCACTCTCTGCAGAGCCATTCTTTGTCTCAATAGGTAACTTCTCATCAAAGCAAGGTTCAAACCTGGTACTTATTCAACATCTATATTCTCCCACAAATTCAGGTTATAACAGGAAATAAGATTAGCGACCATAACCAGGAAGGTGATACACAGCTCGACATTACGATGTCAATGAGTGACTCTGAACCCATCCAAGCACTGAACAGATGCTTAGAACAGATAAACATGTGGCTGTGCCAAAACTTTCTCTAGCTGGACAGAAACAAAACTGAAGTTATTATCTTTGGACCTAAGAGAGGAACAATCTAGACTCTGACCTGAAGCATTAGAGCCACATAAGGAGAGTTACAAAGTCGGCCTTCTGTCACCTGAAGAACATTGCCAGGATTAGGAGACTAATGTCCGACTCCCAGCAAGTTCTAGAGAAACTCATCCATGCGTTTATCTTTAGTCGCACTAATTAATGCAACAGTGTCTTTACAGGTCTGCTTAAAAAAAAAAAAAAAAAGCAGACACCTGCAGCTGATCCAGAACCCTGCTGCTTGAGTTATCACTAAAATCAGCACAATAGAGTACATCACCCCGGGATTAAAGTCCCTACACTAGCTCCCTCTAGTTCACAGTAGGCTTTAAAATACTGTCAGTTTATAAATCACTGATCGGTTTAGCACCACAATAAAAGAAAGATCTGCTGTTGCTGTATCAACCAATCAGATAAATGTGTATGATGACATATAATAATATCTGGGTAATAATCAAAATGTACTTCTAGATATTCATGTTTATACCCGACAGCAAAAATTAGAACAGGAAAACTAAAATATCTGGACAAAATTTAACTAAACTAAAATATAAAATGGTGTTAATGATTCTATGGCTGAGAGATCTAAAGAAATCTTCTGGGGAAACAAATGACTGTAACGTTTACTCTATATTTGCTCTATATTCAAAAACACAAAGTGCTCTTTGACATTTGTGTTTCCTTTTGTCTGATAAGCCAAATGTAATTTTCCTCAAAGTTGCTTTGTGAGAGCAAAAAGATAAGAACTTCTCTCTGGTCAGGATAAGATAACTCTGGTCCCTACAGGTCAAACTAACCTGTGTGCTGTTTCCACTAAGGGCAGACAAGAGGTAAATCATTGATCAAAGCAGCACATGTATAAAAACACATAGGAATAGCACATTTCTAACATAGATGTGATTTACTTCCCCTTCACAATCATGTTCTTTGTGTTGGTATGCCATTTAAAATGTTTTCTGATGTGTGTCATTTTGTGATATCAGACTTATGTAGTGCTTCATTAGGATACTCAGACACTTTTAAATGAAATCAGTCATTCCCATTCTTGCACTGTCGACTGACAGAGGCAAGGCTGCTGTATCGCGACATTGGCCCTTCTGTCTGCCCAAGAACACAATGACACGTTCGGGTAGGACAGGGACTTGAACCAGTGACCCACTGATTACAGGACGAATTCTGACCCCTTGTCACCACCATCGCCACCACTTTCCTCCATAAGTTAAGTAAATTACATCAAACTGCAAAATATTTCAGCCATTGTGCCATGATATTTGTCTTTTAGCGAACATTTCTGTTTGCTGTTGATGGCTTTAGGAAGAATCACTCTGTTCACATTCAATAACGACATCTAAACTGGAAACAAAATGGCAGCTCGGTAGGAAAAAAATCTGTTTATACTTTAAATCCTTATGTGCCTTATATCTTAGATTAAGTTATGTATTATGTAAGAGGAATCTCACCATCTATATCTAACATCACAGCCAGGAAGTGGTTAAAACAACAGGAAAAATAAACAGGCCTTTATGCTTCTGTGGCTCAGTGATCCCAGCTGTGGCCTGTGGGAACACTCATCGGCTGGAAGGCAAACACCGCCGCACCAAGCTGAGTAGGCCTTATATAAAGCAATCCAAGTTAACAAAGAGGTTTATGCACGGGAGAATTCATCTTGCTGTTGTAATAAGCACCCATACCTGTAGTCGCCTATTAAAAAACGTTTCTGTGTGGAAGGTCTTGCTTTGGGCCGGTCTCTGGCGCAGTGGAAGTCTCTCTGCTGTTTGTTTAGGCGCAGGAGGGTAGAGCGACTACCCGGCCTCCGTTGTTGCCTTGGCCCATCTTAGGCCTTTCCCATCTTCTGTCATAGCTGCTGGCGGTGTGGACTTTGCTTCTGGCAGAGATTTCCCTGCTCCTGCTGTGCAAAGTTGCCTTGTGGAGACAGCTGCCAGTGCTGCGTCACTCCGGCTGCATCACTGACCTACAAAGAGTTTCTGAAAAGGAGGGGTGGTGAAGCGAATGTGTGGAGCAGAAAAAAAAAAAAAGGAAAAGGGATAAGCAGAAAACAACAAGCCGAGCTCCAACAAACAAATGGATGGGGCTTCCGTTCTCCCTTAGTTTGAGGCCCGGTTACTGCTCTGGTATTCAGGAAGTGAGTCTAGGAGACAGATCCTTTATTGTTATGTAATGAACATTTTTTTTCTCCCAGAACAGCCTCAGCTGAGAAGTCTGTGCGAGAGGCTAATAATAGGCCATAATACCTCAGTGAGGCCTGAGTGTGGCCATGTCAAACCATAGAGGGAGAGCTAGTGTTTAATGTATCATTTTTTAAAAAAATCCACATTGTCTGTTTCCTTCTTAATAAGAGATCATTTTTGTCTTATTGCCTTTCTTTTAAAACAAAAAATAATAACAAAAGTCAAATTACAACTTTTTAAATATTCTGTGACACAATACGGCTATTTTAAAACTGGAAAATGTTCATACCTTCATCTAATGTTACAGTAGCTTTCTTGGGACTGAAGCAGATGCTCATGAAAGGAGATTTGCCCAAAATTTCAAGACAGGATCACTTAGGCCTGGAAATGGTAACCAGAACTACAGCACTTGTTTTGCACACGCCACCCTAGGGTTTGTTTTTCTTGATTCTCCTCCTCCTCCCTACATCATCATCATCATCCTGCTTTCACTGCTGTGCTGCTCCCTCTGCTGGGAGGATGTGTTCATTGAAAGAACACATCACAGCGGTAACACACTGAAGTGGAATGAGGAAGGCAAAGATAACATGTAGTCGTGAAGACCACCACCAGAGGGCGCTACAATAATTTGCTCAAATGTAAACAGGAAGTATGTAACTCGACGTTGTCCTCTGATCTGATGTCAGCAGGATTCAAGCATTTAAGATCTTTTGATTATATTTTGCTACCTTCTGTTTTGATCTAATTTAAAATATATATGTCATATAATTTTTTTTATGTAGCATAATTTGAGTTGCCTGTAATTTTCCATAATGTTAAAACATTTTTTTTTTCAAAAATGCAACTGTTGGCAATCTGAAAGTGCTAAAGTTAGAGAATGCTTTTGCACATTTTTTTCACTTTGTTCACACACACACACACACACGCACGCACACGCACACACACACACACACACACACGCACACACACACACACACACACACACACACACACGCACACACACACACACACACACAACACAAAAGAAAATCAGTTGTGTTGCTGTTTATTTTCACTGCTCTTTGGCGCCGTTGCTGGTGGAGTCATTGCCGTTCAAGTCGATACTGTTGGTGTCATTGTTTTTGGTGGCATCAGTGTGAAAGAAGGTAAAATAGGTCATCTTCCATCCCAGGGCTTTTCCTAAGTCCTCCATGTCAGGATGGTAATCAGGACAGTCGTTCTTCACAAGCATTTCCCAAAACTTCTCAGAGTTGCAGAGCTATGGTCCAGTTAGACCCCACGACAGGAAGACGAGGATTGGTAAAAATTTTTTAGAAGGTGTGACTGTTAATGTACAATCATGCAAATGATTAAAAAGAAAGCAAATCCAGCAACCTCAATATTGTAAATTTGATGTTCTGCAAGGGTCTTACCATTTTGAATCTTTTGGAAACCTGTGCCAACACAAATCTTTCTTTCAGCTGTAGGAAGGAGATGATTCTGAGCAGTAAGTCCTCCGGTATGCGATCAAGATAGTCGTAGTGTCCCTGGCACAGTGACAGTGAGTAGACCAGGATCTTCTCACCAAAAACATTGCTAATATCCTCTATGAAGGAATAGTGGCAATGGTAATTTCTTGAAAACTCACATAAATATTGTTATTGGCAACTTGGCAAACAGTTATGCTAAATCATACCACACTTTGTTAATGACTACCTTTTGTTAATGGTACAGCTTTGCTTGGTAAATCTTCAAAGCATGTGAAACATCCCACTATTTGAAAAGTATAAATACATGTTTTTGAACCAAGAATGTATTTTAAAAGACAATTAGCCCAGCTTCTTTGCGTACAACACTGATCAGCTGAAAGAAACTGTATTTCTTAAATTGCAGATTTGATCTAAGACCAGGACTTTAAGAAATCATGTACACTTTTTATAGGGTAGTGCCTGTATTCCCCAATGATGTCTCTTTTTACTACCAGAAGCCAAGACTACTTATCAACCTTGGCTCCTCCAGGACACCAGAGCTCATAACAATCATTCTCAATCACACACATTCAAATGCAGATATTGGCAAGCTGCTTGACTGTAGCCACAGAAGTCTGACAGAAGCGAGGCTGCTACACTGGCACTGTCTACACATCTAATTACCACCAGGAGGCAAAGTGAGTGAAGCACAAGTGTCTTGTCCAAGGAAACAATGACAGAGATGGACAAAGCAACCAACAACCCACTGATTACAACACAAATTCCTACCTCCCTCGCCACCATAGCCCCACGTATTGGCGATGATACTATTGCGGTAACATTGTACAATTATAATTATATCTTCATGTGATTTTCTTTTTCATTTGCTGAATAAATTTACACAAACCAAAGTTTGTTGTTTTTCTGATTTTTTGCCAATGGTGTCAATACACAGGAATGGCACAATATATGCTTGTAAACTGTGGTATGCTTAGTATTTTTTTTATTTTTATCAAAAAACCTTGAGATCAAAGTTTTTTGTGCTGCTTCATATTTCATAGAGGTTTTAATCTGGGTCTTTGCTGCAGTTGACCCAGATTGAAGGTTTTATTTATACAAAATAAAACCTTCAAAACGGAATACCAAATTTTTAAGATACGGTTAGCAAGTTAATATTAATTTTCTGTAATAGTATTAATAGTTTGTCTTCTCAGAAATAAATTACTAAGAAATTGAAGATGGATCCACTCTTTTAGAATACTTTTTTTTTTTTTTTTTACTGATTAGTGGCTTCATTCCTAATGTAACAGGACTGACAATTTTCCCTGTAAAGAAAGATGTTATCCTCGGTCAACTGAATATTTATTTTAAGGGACAATAATTATACCACCCAGAGTTCTGCATATAGCAAAGGTGATTGAGTCAAGCTTAATCATCAACCATAAAAAGAGATTAAAGGCATTAACACGTCTTACCCTGAAGTTGTTTGTCTTGTAGAAAATTAGCAAAAGTTGACTTCAGCTGTTTTGGAGCACGAAATATATTTTCACGTCGCAAAGAGATGGTCCATATATTCAATATCACCTTAAGTAAATGAAACAAAAAGACAGACAACGGGGAAATCAAAGTAAGAAAACCGTTACCTCAGTAACACCTGACTTCTAGATTTGAAAAAAAAAAAAAAAAAGTGCGAGAACTCACTCAAGTATGTGCATTTATGCTCAAGACACACCCTACCTCTTTTTTGGTAATCACAAAATTGTAAAAATCTTTCGAGGGCGCTGGGCCCTGGCCAGAAATTTCAAACAGCTTCTCCCCCAGCAACGACGCCATTTTGGACGCAGCACTGTAACCATGACAACAACAAGAAAACAACTCTGTCTTGATGGTTTCAGTAGAATAGAATGCATTAATTGTCGCATTTACACTGAAAAGATTCAAAGCTAAAATTTCAGGGCGCACATTTAAAATATAACAATAAATATAACAATATATACATATATGTATATAAAATCAACGGCAGAGGAATACGATTAGTGGACGCACTTTTGAGCAACAGAAAAATAATTATGATGACTTAAATTATTAACAGAGTTACATTTTTACACATTCAGAGAGAGCGAGAGAGGAAAGTGGGAGGAGGTGAGGGGGGTTCGCGACCCAGCGGATTTATACTTAATATTTGTGACAAGCTAGTATCACCAGTGTTTAACTGATCACAGCTGAACACGAACAGATAAAACTCCCTCTTTTTCAGTAGCGTTGCATTGATATTTCAGACTAAAAACCGCTGTTTGTAGGCGAAGCGTCTCTGCCGAGTCGCAGTAAGCTGATGTCGAAAATCACGGGTATCTAGTTCCACGGCGGATGAATAACGCGGATGTATATTGCAGTTGTAGGCCGCTCAGCTGATACGAAGCTAGCAGGGGTAGAGAGAGAAAAGAGGAGCAGTGCACAGTCTGTTACAACTACAACACTGGAACAAATAGGTAACAAGAATATGTGAAATATTTCCATTTTAAGTGACATCTCAGTCATCAGTCTTTAGAAATGATTTATTATCGATTTGTATCAGTAGGATTTTGATTCTGTGTCGTAGAGTCATCCCGAACTCCCTTCCTGCTTTCCTGTTTTTTTGTGTCTAAAATGTATCAGTGGCCATTTCTTTTTTGCAACCTAGCGGGGTCGTGCTACCTTTTAGTTGTGTGACTAGTTAATTGAGTTGAGTTTAATCAGGAACTCACGTGTTTGTGAGGTGTATTTAAGCTCTTATTTGTGTACCCCATTCTGTCGAGCTGGCAAAGCGCTAGCCAGTGACAACAAGGAAAGCTCTTATTGATTAGCATGCCAAGGTTAGCTACAACGCTCTTGGACGATTTAACGTCGCTTAACGTAACCTACGTGACTGCCCTGCGGTGGCTAATTCTGTTTTGATAAGGTTAGTATTTCATAAACCGGAGAACTACCATTTTTAATAGCAACCAGTGACTTGTGAGTGTATTATTTTTTCTATTTTGTCAGGTTACTAGTGGACGGCCATTAAAAAAAGCTATGTTGCATGGCTAAGCTCATATTAGCTTGCTAATAATTAACTAGCTTCGACGCTTGTCAGTTTAGCCACGGTATTAAGATTTTAGCTCCATTTGGTTCTGTTTGCCCAACTGTAACAACAAACGATGCGTTTTGTTTACACTTTGTTAGACAACTTATTTTCTCTAGGCTAGCATTAGCTAAAGCCCCAGACATTGGTGCAGTGAAAGGGAGCCCTTGGCCTTTTATAGGCTAAGAAAACATCGGTTCAGTTCTCATATTTGTAAAGGTTGGCTAGCTTGTACGCAACAACTAGGTTGACACCGAGGCTAAGAATTAGTCATTGTATTTGTTGTATGACAGTCGTGTGTTTTGAATTTGATTCCCCTGCCAATCATCATAAAATGTGGTCCAACGTATTTTGGGCCATCGCGTCTCTTTTCGTTTTCTTAAAACTTGTCAGCCATACTTGTGTGTCATAATAGCCCGAATACCAACCTAGCTAGCCCCACAGCTTTATTACATCAAACCGCTGTCGGTCCATCCGATGCTGCCATTTTCGGTGCCTAGCTCATCACAAGTAGTTACATTTTTATTTTGGGAGGCTGTCTTTGAAGTTTATTTAAGACCATATCCTTTTTCGTTTACGAAACAACTTACAAACGAGATAGTAGTTTAAACCTACCTATTGGTTAAGTGTCTAAATAGGTTGACACACCGGTACTCAAACTACGCAGTTCAATGCAACCAGTGCTAAATTAGCCAGCGTAGCTTTTAACTGTTTAAGCTTTCAAATGTGTTAAATTCTCGTTGAGATACCATTCGTGTTGTGCTTTCCGTGTTTAGGGTGGCAATTTTTGACCGCAGAACATACAGTGTGAACTCGCTGCTGTCAAAACGTATGAGATTGGAAGGGAATGACTGGCTCAACATGCTAACGTTGCTCGGTGATGCTAAACAACTACGTCAGAAATACAGGCCTCTGGAAATCATAGGTACTAAACAGGTCGCGGCTGGTGTCTTGGTTATGTTGTGAAAGAGAACCAAACGAGATGGCGATTAAAAATGTCAGCCACTTGCTGTGTAAATCTAATAACATTACTGGCGAGTGGCGTGCCAGTTGTCAGAGTGCTCGAATAACAAAGACAAGGATGCACTGTCAGTGTAGGCCTAACGTGGCCCTATGAGCTCCGGGAATGTGGCGTATTTTGTCATCAGAATTCATTATATCATGGATAAATCGTGAGTTAATTTGCTAGACCTTGATGGTAAAATGTCTGTATTCCAAAAGTACTCAGGTGGTAGGTTAGCATTATTTTTGCAAATATCAAACCCACCTGGATATGTTTCAAGTTCAGCCTCATCAATAGTCTCATGTGAATTAAGGTTATATGCAAATTGCTCCTGCTGCAATATGAAATTCTCTATCATTATTATTAAAACTGACGATTTTCTACAGCAAGTTGTCCTTTATTATTTCTAATATTCAAGACAGAGAAATATTATATATTATGGAATGGTTATGTCATTTTATTTCTGTTTAAAACTCTATTTATTAAAAAAGATCTATGATCTATGTATGTGTATTTTGACATGCAGGCGTCCTGTGTTACTGAAGCTCAGAAAACTACCCAGCTGTTATAATAATGCTGGGTAATATTTTGTCACAAGAATACCATTTTTCAAAGAGGTAGAGATGTAAAGAAAATTTGGTTTGTTATATGGCGTCAACAATATGTTGATAGAAACTGAAAACACACAGGCTGTAACAAGAGTGTAAACATAGGGGATTCAGTGACTTAATGCATTAATTGCATTTCTATTCGAAGAGGTTAATTTGATTGAATTGACTTTTGGATCAAAGGAATTTAGATAACATACAATTAAGTCATTTGTAGACTTGGATCAAACATTTTGACATTACATGTGGCTTGGAGATTTCATACATGCAGTTTGTTTATTAGCCAATACAGGCCCCAGGACCGCTAGTTAGATTAGTGTTTCTTTAGTTTTTTTTTTTTTTTAAATGAGTTTCTAAATGTTGATCAAGGTGCCTTTTGTGAGATAGGACATCTGAAATCATCACAAAGAGGGAGCTCTAGCATAATGCTATAAACATGCTGCCACTTGTTTATTTCTCATTATGATTTTTTTTATATGCTCATGTCTGCTCGCTTTCTTTTATTTTAGTGAATGGTAGTGTCTAGAAAGGGTATGTCCCTTCAGGAGAGAGGTGCCAATGTCCAACCGGCCTAATTCCAATCCAGGGGGGTCACTGCGCCGTTCACAGAGGAACACTGCTGCGGCCCAGCCACAAGACCACACAGCAGCTGGAAGGTGAGTCTGTCTGCATGTTTGCTTTCTACTTTCTCAATCAATAAAATCCCTGTCTGCTTTTCTTGATTACACCAAGCAGCAAGACTGATGTTAGTTTGAGTAGAGTTTTCACTTTTGTAAACGCTGTCGGAAACTTTACTGATTGGTGAATGGCTAGGTAAGTGCCTTTATAAAAAAAAAAAAGACATGTTGCTTTCTTTTCATAGTCAGATGTAGTTGACTCTTATTTTAGCGATTTTCTTTCTTTTTTTTTTGTTTTGTTTTTTTGGTGACGAAAAGAATTGGCATTTTTGTCTTAAGACACTTTATGGATTCATAAATTCTTTTTATGTGGCCTTTTTCCAGAAACCCACACTGTTCCTTGCTCTTTTAATGTCCAACCTTACAGGTTGCAGTCAGAGCAGGTAAAACATAAACCAAATTCCCCACCTGAAAGTAGAAGACCTAATTCTAAGGCTCCCAAAGCCACTGCCAGCTCAGCCACTGGCCAGTCCAGAGGGCACAGCTCAAGAAGGTACCCCTATTTTCTACTTGGTGCTTAGTGTATATGTGTCTGAGGTAGAACTGCATCTTTCTTTGCAACTTGTATTTTACAGATTAGTACTTTTAGATTGGAAAAATCTCTTTAATTTCTTTTTCTGATTTAAAAAAAATTCCACTAGATGATTTTCTTTTATTTTTTTTACTGCCTTACAGAAGCGGTCTTAACCCATCAGTGGCTTCATTAGTGCTGCAAGACGACTCACAGGCTGCGGGAACATCCGAACAGGAACGACCAGGCCACCAGTCAAAGAGCGAGGGCACCAGAGGGCTTAAACGAAGCGACGCTCCTGACCAAATTAGCGTCCTTGGGCCCACCCCTTCCAAGAAGCCCAAATCAGTCCCACCACCCAAAAGTAATACCTCAGAGACCAAGAAAGGCCCAGCTAAGTCCAAGAAGAGACAGTCTTCTTCAGAGGCACCTGCATCCACAGGTCGAAATCAGAGCAAGAAGAGTGCGGCCAGCTCGGCCTCTCCAGTCCAGAAACGGAAAAAATCAGACTCTTTCCCAGGTCTAAGTAGCACCGCTGGGTCTCTACCCAATTGTACCGAAGGCAGAACTGCAAAACCAACCAAGCTGGCGTCTAAATCGGCCGCCTCAGCCAAAGCTGGGTGTAGCAACGTGACAGACTCATCCTCCTCTGCCTCCTCCTCTTCTTCTTCCTCTACCACAGGCACCAACAGTGCTGCTACGCAGGGCGCTCGTTTAAAACAGGGAAAAGATCAGACAAAAGCTCGTCGTTCCAGATCAGCATCTAGTCCCTCTCCGCGTCGCAGTACACGAGACAAGGAGCAGGCCAAATCCGCCAGCTCTTCAAAGTTTGACTGGGCAACACGTTTCAACCCCAAAGTAAACCTGCCAAAACCCAAACTTTCCTTACCTGGAACTTCCAAAACTGAGACCTCCAAACCTGGGCCATCTGGACTACAAGCTAAACTAGCAAGTAAGTTGTGTGAAAATGAATTTGTGTTTGTGTATAGCAAGAGGTAGATGTATAATACTTTTTGATTGGTTGATTTAGGATTAGTTCATTATTATGGACCTGAATAGTAGATCAATGTGTCATGATTTCTGTGCAAACCACTGTCACTGTCTCGGTTATAAACTTCCACCAAAACCACTAGAATCATGTGTTTATAAAGGCTCCAAGATTAAATGTGCTAAAGCTCATCTACACCACAAGGCAAAAACAGATATGGACCAAACTGTAAATTCAGATAAAATGTTCTTGGTGTGACTCATCTCAGATTTCACAAATGTCCTACTCTCTATTATTCCAGTTGTTTTGATTTTTTATGTTTAAAAAAAGCAACTAATAATCTTGCCCACATACAAAAAAAATGCACTGACTGGTATATTTACACATGCTTGTATTTTACGCATGTAAATGCTTTCTTCATGCTTCATTGGCTTGGATTATTAAGCAAGTTGTACAAGACATGTTTAGATGATGTGACTTGGCAGCCTGTGATGATGGACTTCAGCCCAGGTTTTCTGGATGTGTTTGTTTAAAACCGTAGCTGCCATCAACTGCAAGTCAATAACATTTAGGAAGGACCAGCTATTAAAAAAAAAGGAAGACTTTACTAGTTTTGCCCCTTTACTGTTAATGCACCATTTGTTCTGAAGTTTAACAGAATTATTCTGCTGCAGATTATTGAAATGTAATATAATTCTTGACTGCGAGGCTACCTGTTGATGGAAAAATAGAAAACTGGTTTACAGCTGCAGTCCTGAGTGAAAACTGTATCTCTCCATGAAAAACCCTAAATGTTTCTACAGTGGAGAAGAAAAATATAATTAGCAACAGCAAAAGTCTGGTCTCACAACATTTAGAGTTTTGACTAATTTGGGAGCTAAAGCTTTTTAACTACTACTTCCTTATTTACTTCTCAGCACTATATTATTCATACCCCTGGTGGATTTAAGGTTAAATTTGTATTTTGTTGAAACGAAAAGCTTTTTTCTGATAGTGAAGAGGCAGGAATTGTTTACAGAAACATAAAATGAGTGTCATTTCTGGTTAAAACAAATGAATCTTATTTCAAATGGCGTCTCAGTTCATACTGATTTCAATAATGACCAAGTGTCTTTATTAACATTATAGCAATCAAAAAATTCATGACGGGCTTTTCTGTTTCCGTTGATACTTTGATCATTTCTATGGTGTTTGAAGGAAGGCCTCCATGCCATCACCTTAATATTTAGCTCCCTCCATATATTCTTAGATTCAGGTAAAGGTTGGACACCTTCAACATGTTTATCTTACAGTCAGCGGAAACGTAACCACTAAAATAAACAACCCAGTGAAACTGTGCAATAACCCTGGATCTTTATTTTGCTAACAACCTGTCAGTACAGACTTTATGCTCACATTCATGGTGACAGAGCTGTGTTGGAGAGTCTGTAATGGCAGTTCTATCTCCTTGTGTTTCCACTGCTGGAACCAGTGTCAAATGAGACAATAGAAATATAAATGTACTTAAAGAAAGACCCTGTGGACAGGCAGGACATTTGGGATTATCCCTGACCTAAAGGTGGAGCTTCATGGTGGGAGGTTGCTAACCATATGACTAACCATATTCGACATGTTAGATTGTCTTGGCTTGATATCACAGTGTCTATGGTCTTTTTTTTTTTTTTTTTTTTGAGGACAAACAAGATTGCAGCCTGTTTGGTGTGACTTGTAGCCAATCAGAAAGCAAGGTGATAGAAACACAGAAGGGAATCCAAAGCACACAAAAGACAAAACAATGGCCACTCAGAGTCAAGACATTTTATTGCCTTGGACATTTATTTAAGGGATTCAGAGTTAAGTGGTTTAAATACAAAGCATGCCATACAATTTTTTACTTTTTTTTCTAAACAATTTTCATAGTCCATATATATGCTTTAATCTTGAAAATGATGCTGTACTTCGCGTTGGCCTGTCATAAAATCCGTCGTTTGCGTTGGTTGTGTGCCTCTGATATGTGCGTCACCACACAGAATAGGTTAGTAATGACGTCAGGTGATCTATAACTGCTCTGAACCCAGGAGCAACCTGGAGATAATTATCACTTCCATTCAGTATCTTGAAGCTGAGCAGGTGGTGGGAATGTGTCAATAGCACAAGGACTTATTGTAACAGCGCAACAGCTGCCTTTTCAAGGTTTGTGTATGAGCTCCGTCTTCAGCCACTTAAACCTTTGCAGTGAGTCTAGAGGTGTCTCTAAAGTAATTGACTTATGATTATTACATGTTGTGTGAAGCTATGCTTGTCAAGCAAAAATATCTTTGTTGGAAAGAAAAGGGAATTTGCTGTCAAAATACTGGAAAACAGTAAAACGAAGTAGAAAACAATAATCTAAACCAATAGATTAAGCTTAAATTTTACAAGTTAAGCTTCCATACCATCAGGTAAAGTTACTGTGTTTGAAATGCATTAAAGTTTTACTGAGATGAAGCTTAAGATGGTTTATAATTTCTCTGTGATTTAAGAATATTTAAACCTCAGAATCGGCAAAAATACTGCACTCCTCTTTTGTGGGACTAGTTCATAACAGGAGTAGCTGGTTCAGGAGAGGTGAGCCCAGAACACATTATCATGTTTTTAGAAAGTTAACGCTTCTCCTTCTGTTTCTGTTCTTCAACCCTTCATCTGAAACTAAATCAACCGTAGTGTCCTGAGACAGATGACTGATACCTTGACAGCCACGCCAGTTCAGTTATTGTCCTGATCACTTGATCCATTACCCAGAATATGTTGTATTTTTTTTTAAGTAACAGTCAATACTGTTGTTCAAAATGAGGGATTTATTTCTAAGTATTTTTTTTTTGTTGCTAAGATTGTACTGTTGGAGAGCCATGTAAAACCTCTATCTCTTCCAACTCCTCCCACCATCATTCTTAGATATGAGAGGAACATAGTCAACCTGCATATAGTATAATTAATTTGAACGAAATTGTGCACTTTGAGAAGTAAGCAGAGGCTTCTCAGGTTAGCATGGGCTCAGTCTGTTCTAGGTGAGTAAAAGGAAAGTAACTCAAGCGGACTCTGTGTCATGGGCTCTGACCCAAATGGTGAGACCCCTCCTAAGTTGGCTCTCACGTGTTGGCCCACCAGCTGACGTGAAGTATGTTTGAGGGTAGGGAAGGACTAACAACCTGCTTCTCTCAGAAGGGAAAAAGCTTCATCACATTTGGAATAAATTAATCACGCTTTTAATTCTAAGATACACTTTTTAACACTTATATGATGGTGAGTGGGCTTTATAATTATTTTACTTACTACTTTTTTACTGCATGAGCAAAAAAAATGTTTAACATGAGGATCAAACTGAAATATTTTTGCTTCTAGACTAAATGGAGGTGAATTTAAGTAGAACTGGTTTAAAATCTTTCAATTTTCTGAAATTTGGAAATATTCAAGATTGAGCAATTCTGAAGAACACAGGGTTGAATATCAGGCCAAATAAGGTACAAAACCATCCTGTGTGCATTTGCAATTTATTTGCTCTGAAACTTTTTAGTGTTTAGATTTGTACCACTGAGTTATGAGTCACAGAGCTAGCATGAAGGTTGTTCTGTCGTAGGGCCATGGTCGTGTTGCTATTAATAGCCCATTTGGCTGGTGGTATAGGGGTCTAAATGGACAGTACAGGTCCTGTGCTGTATTAAAGAAAAAAAAAAAGAGTATTCTGCATCTAACTTTGTCCTATGCTCTTCATACGGGGGGAAAGGGAAGGAACTCCCATTTGGTTTATTATATTTCCTCACATGAATAATCTATAAACTGTTAAAAATGTTTTCTTAAATTGTAGGGGAAACTATGTTTTCTATTTGCATCTACATGCACAGTTCCATTATATCAAATGTATTCTTAGACTAGTTTAAGAATAAGATCCATTTAAGCAATTAATGCTCATTTTTGTTTTCCCTTAGGTTTGAGGAAATCCACAAAGAAGCGCAGCGAGTCTCCTCCAGCAGAGCTCCCCAGTTCTCGGCGGAGCACACGCCAGAAGACCACGGGCTCCTGTGCCAGCACCAGGTAGGAACTCTTTTCATGTCTTTGATTCATTGTTAAAGTGGCAAGTGTTTATATAAAATTGAGTTTTTGAGCTTTATATTATGTTTAATTTTATTCATCAAAAACATACCTGGAGTGTTGCTTTGAATATTTCATGCATGTTTGAGAAACCCGTTAATTTCCCATGGCAGCCATTTGGGGGTGGTACTTTGCTCTTACAAAGTGCCACCTATTTCCACAAAGCTCCTCCTCAGAACTTCAGACTCACAGACCAGCCTCCCCTGCAACTCCGCCACTTGTTTCCTCCAGACTAGTGACAGCAGCAATTTGCAAACACTTGCTTGAACTGAAAGTATGCTGAGCTTATCATACAGACTACTCAGTCCAAAGCTCTTAATAAGAGTTGCAAATGTGTAATCAGAAGCATTTGTTTTGATGACATGCTGAATACAGAGCTGGAAAGAGCAGGAGCTTCTTAAAGAGACAAAGACCCAATTTCAAGGCGTTAAATTGCAAAGTGAAATGTTTTTTAAGACTTGTTTCATTTGATTCATGTTTGATACACAACAGATTTTTTTTATTACTAAGGTAATCTAGTAACCTGATTTTGCTATAGAACGATGCTAAAATTCTAGGCATCAGTGTGGGCAAATAACTTAGGATTCTACATTATTTCCAAGTTATCCTACAAGGAAAATTTGCCATGTTGGAATCATTCAGAATGACACAGAAGGAATACTCTTACGGCATTTTTCCTAAATTTTAGGTGTCAACATGCCAGAAATTCCCCTAAAATCCCCTGAACAGCTTTAGAGGAATACGTTTGTGACATGGTGACCATGGCGGGTTCAGTCGGCATCAAAAATGCCGAAACATAAACAATGCATCAGAAAAATCCCCTCAAAAAATGTTGACTGGTGTAGATATCAATCCACTATTTTTTAAAACCCTTGTCCTGTAGTGGGGTTGGGAGGGGTGCTGGTGTAGATACTATTTTTTTGTTTATTTTTTTTCTGCTCATGAGGATTTCAAACAGTCAGTCTTTAATCTTCCATTGACAATATTCCAGATAACTTGCTGCTTAACTGATGATGATTGCCACATCGTTAACTGGCAGAATGTTTCATATTTTGGTCGACCACCATCTGAGAAAAACGATCTTGTGTGTACACTCTGTATTTAGTTCTGTCTGGGGAAGATCAGATCATTCAGGAAGCATATTGTGTTTTTGTTTGCGCTACGTTCCCTGCTATTTAATTCGGTTTCTTGTGTTGAAGTCGGCGGGGCTCAGGCCTGGGCAAGCGCGGGGCAGCCGACGCTCGCCGACAGGAGAAAATGGCTGATTCCGACAACAACCAAGATGGGGCCAATTCATCAGCTGCTCGCACTGATGAGGCGTCACAAGGAGCTTCAGGTAAAAATTACTGTCCTAAACCACAACTTAGTTTGTGACTTTGACTAGACTCCATTTGTAGATCAAAATGGCAATCAAAACGTGATCACAGAACACAAACAAATTTCTGAGAGTTGTTGAAACAGGCCGCCACTTTTAAGGTGACATCACTGATGAATTTTATGCTGTATTTCCTTCCAGCTTCAAGCTCAGTTGCCGGAGCAGTGGGTATGACCACTTCTGGAGAGAGTGAGTCTGATGATTCAGAAATGGGAAGGCTTCAAGGTTTGTTGAACTCACATATTTTTGTCATGTAATGGCAATAAAAGGAGATAAACATCCTCATTCCTTGTACCTTGTTGATTCTTCATCACAATAGCGCTTCTGGAAGCCAGAGGTCTCCCACCACATCTTTTTGGTCCCCTGGGGCCCCGCATGTCGCAGCTGTTTCACAGGACCATAGGCAGTGGAGCCAGTGAGTACAATCTCCCTACAACCAACAGAGTTCCATCAATGTTACCAACCAAATCTTCGTGTTTTAGGTTCCAAGGCTCAGCAGCTGCTGCAGGGCCTTCAGGCCACAGGGGACGAGTCTCAACAGCTCCAAGCTGCCATTGAGATGTGCCAGCTGCTGGTGATGGGCAATGAGGAAACTCTTGGTGGATTTCCTGTCAAGAGTGTGGTGCCTGCTTTGGTAAGTCCCATTGACTTTTCAGGCTGGATGATGGTGACAAGAGTAGAGTGATTGTTTTTGTTTTTATTTTTCTGAAGAAAAAATCTGTATTGTAGTTATTTAATTTTTATCTTGGCACGTATTATGAATCTGCTGACAGTTTACTGAAGCCAAGTATTTTCCACTTTCTTTTACAGATTACACTGTTACAGATGGAGCATAATTTTGAAATTGTAAGTATGATTGAGTTGTTTGGTTGTAAGTGAAGTTAGTTTGTTGTTCTGTAAAAAACTGACTTCTTTGTGTTGCTTGTTCCATAAAGATGAATCATGCATCGCGTGCGCTCACTTACATGATGGAGGCACTTCCTCGTTCTTCTGCTGTCGTGGTTGACGCTATTCCTGTCTTCCTGGAGAAAGTATGAAGAATGTATTACACTCCTTCAGCAGTCACTCCCCCTGTTTTTTAATATTTTAAAAGTTAATGGTTTTTCTCTTCCTTGTTTGCAGCTTCAGGTGATCCAGTTCATAGACGTAGCAGAACAAGCCCTCACAGCCTTGGAAATGTTGTCAAGGCGACACAGCAAAGCAATTTTACAAGCTGTACGTATTGCACACACTTTGCTTTTACCCTATTTACTTCCAAATTACTTTATTCTCATGCCTTACTCTTATCTGTTACAAACATGTTTTCCCTCACAGAGGGGCCTGGCTCACTGCCTCCTCTACCTGGAGTTCTTCAGCATCAATGCCCAGAGGAATGCATTGGCCATAGCAGCGAACTGCTGCCAGAGCATTACTCCAGACGAGTTTCACTTTGTTGATGATTCGCTCTCACTGTTGACTCAGAGACTTACACATCAGGTGCGTGTGATCTGCTCGAGATAAATATAATCAATGTGATTGGGAGCCTGGAATAAAATTTGTCGCGCAGTTTGAGATTTTGAAGTTTATATTTTGACTTTACATGTTTAAATATCAGAAATACCTTAAGATTATATAGAAGGAAACAGGTTGACATGTTTTTTTTGAATAGTTTTTGCGTTTAAATATCTCAAATATTTTTGGCCAAACTCAAATTTTGAAATATCCTTAGTAGTGTAAGTTTTATTTGGTGTGAAGTGTCTTTTTTTACACTTTAATATTTCACATTTTCAACTTTTACCTTGTCACTTGGCCGGTGCTTAAAATAATACTCAGAAAGCACTTGTTTCCTTTGTCTTTCAGGATAAGAAGTCCGTTGAAAGCACTTGTCTCTGTTTTGCCAGACTGGTGGACAACTTTCAACACGAAGAGGTCTGTATTTGAGTGTTTCTGAAACTGGTTTGTTGTGTCTGATGTTTTTGGTTAACAGTTTGTTGTTTTTCTCCATCTATTTTATTTGGCAGAACCTGCTGCAGCAGGTGGCGTCGAGGGACCTGTTGACCAACATCCAGCAGTTGCTAGTTGTGACGCCTCCCGTTCTTAGCTCGGGGATGTTTATTATGGTTGTGCGCATGCTCTCGCTGATGTGCTCCAACTGCCCGAGTCTGGCAGTCCAGCTTATGAAACAAAGTGAGTAACTCACACCTCAGCGGGTGTTATTGCTTAGATTTATTTCCTTACTAAACTATTAGCCTACAATATCATAACAACTGGGTTGTTTCTCATGTCTCAAATCTAAACAGTCTTAAATAATTGTGGAATTTTACTTTTGTGCATGAATTCAGTGTTTAGCTTGACGTGTGACTGAAAATAAACTACAGACAAGAAATTAAAACAAGAATATGTTTCTGTCCTTCTGAATAGACATAGCAGAAACTCTGCGTTTCCTCTTGTGCGGTGCATCAAATGGAAGCTGCCAGGAACAAATTGAGCTTGTACCTCGAAGCCCGCAGGAACTCTATGAACTGACCTCCCTCATTTGGTAATGTCTTTTGTTTTTGTTGTATGTGATGGTGTCAACCCTTTGAATACAGGGAATGGCAAGCAATAAAACAACTGATTAAATTAAATATAAATTTAATGAAAATATCTTAGAATATTTTATTTGTTATTGCTGCAAACCTTACAAGAGCCATATACTTATTATGCCAGCTACATGCTCCACACATGTTAATTTTCCCTCCTCCCGAGTTTAAAATGCACACATTTTTTTTTATTTAGCTTCTGGAGCCATAATCACTGCAGGGCTGAACTTGAAGTGTGGAGCGGAACAAACTAAAATATTTCTTTTTTTCACATTCCCATCCAGTGAATTGATGCCCTGCCTTCCCAGAGAGGGCATCTTTGCAGTTGATGCTATGCTGAAGAAAGGCAGTGCTCAAACAACAGAAGGTGCAATCTGGCAGTGGAGGGATGACAGGGGCTTGTGGCATCCTTACAACCGCATCGACAGCCGCATCATTGAGGTAAAAAAGCCCTTTAGACTCTATGGTTCCTTGCAGATTTGCAGTATCAGTGGTCAGTGCTTGTGCAACAACGAGAGGCGCGTCTGTCTGTGATGCTGATTATTTGTCTTTTCCTCAGACGGCCCACCAGAACGGAGAAGATGAGATCAGCTTGTCAACGCTGGGCCGTGTATACACAATTGACTTCAACTCTATGCAGCAGATAAATGAAGACACAGGAACAGCACGCGGTATCCAGAGGAAGCCTAATCCTCTTGCCAATCCTAACACAGGTTTTAACATTTGTTTTTTTTCCTAGATTTGTTTGACAGTGAGGATTTTATTAGATTATGGGAAACACAAGATATTTTGCATGTTCATTAATTGATGACTTCAATGGGCAAAGAACTCTCAAAGCATCATGTTTCTAAATATGCATCTTGTATTTGAACATGAAAGAATGGAACATATAGTATTGTCTAATTTCTTTGCTTTTCAATCTCAACTGAATAAGTTAATCTTAGACATTTTTAAAGCAGTCTTGAGATGAAATTATATTCTTTGTGAAACCTTTTTACTCCTCATATTGACATGTTTTTGTGAAACCTGACCTTTTCAACATAGCTTTAATATGCTGACATTTAAATATATACAACAAAGTAAAACATATGTCCTTTTAAAAATTCAACAAATTAAATAAAAAAACAACTCAAAATTGAACACAATTTATAACAGAAAATATGAAGAGCAGAAATCCTTGCTTTGATGGAGCCAAAACATTCTGACCTGACTAACATGACTCATCTTGTCTTTAAAAAAAACCAAACAAACCTAGGGAGTCACCAAGAGGTTCGTCGGGAAGATGCAAGAGCCCAGCTGATGAAGGAGGACCCTGAGCTGGCGAAGTGCTTTATTAAAACACTGTTTGGGGTCTTGTATGAGGTTTACAGCTCATCAGCTGGCCCTGCTGTCCGACACAAGTGCCTTAGAGCCATCCTCAGGATCATCTACTTCGCTGACGCTGAGCTGCTGAAGGATGTGCTGAGGAACCATGCTGTGTCCAGGTAACTACTCAGCAACATGAACCAAGCGATCATCTACTGTCTCTACATAAATGTACATGAGCAGTGAATGCTGCAAATCAGTAACTCTGTGTAATCTACTTGGTTTCCTTAGAAAATCTTTTTTTAATTGGTTTGAATAATGAAATTAATAATAATTAGAATCAATTGGAATGGATACTTTAAAATGACTTTTTTGGCAACGTGTCTTGAGATGAAATGCTGTGAATTTTCTCTATATAAATAAATTGAGTAGAAATTTTATTGTAGTTTTCTAACAAAGCAACAAACAGCTGACAGTTTTAAATTGATTTGAATTGAGAGTAATCTAACTTGTTTCCTTCTGCAGTCACATTGCCTCCATGCTGTCCAGCCAGGACCTGAAGATTGTGGTTGGATCTCTGCAGATGGCAGAGATCCTCATGCAGAAGCTGCCTGATGTCTTCAGTGTCTATTTTAGAAGAGAAGGTTTGTGCACAAACTTATGGACTTTGAACTGAAAATTAGTTTTTAACTAAAAGTGAACAGTAGAAATCACTGAACTCCTGTGCAGAGGACATAATGAATAATACAGACTGCTTTCATTTAGTTTTTTAGAATTAAAAAGCAGTTTGTTTTGTTATATTTATGCGGGTGTTTTCCTTGTTTTTATGACGCTGTTCATCTTTGTTCTTCCAGGTGTAATGCATCAAGTAAAGAACCTTTCAGAGTCTGAGAGCTTTCTTGTCACTAGTCCCCCAAAGGCCTGCTCCAGTGGTACTGCCAGCCTCTGTACCACAACAATCACCAGTGTATCCACGACATCGGCTAACATTGCAACTCCTGACCTGGGTTCCCCCAGCTTTCAGCACAGCATGGACGACTCGCTGGACCTCAGTCCCCAGGGGTGAGGCTAAACACTCCTCTGACACACACTTAGTAACTCTACAGAGAATTAAAAAGGCTTGAAGAGAATCTGCCTTCCATGCCAAATTGGAGATAAATTTCCTGGCATTTAGCGGCGCAAATTTAGAAATTAAATGGTTATTTTAAGCCTCCTTCTCTTGTTTCTTACTAAGGCGGTTAAGTGATGTCCTAAAGAGAAAACGCCTTCCAAAAAGAGGACCCAGAAGGCCTAAGTACTCTCCGCCAAGAGACGATGATAAAGCAGACAATCAGGGTAAGTGTCAAAGCACTGCTGTGTGGAGTGTTTGAAATGCTCAACCTTTGGAAAGGAAAGCACATTTGATGATATTTTCATAACTGCCAGTCTTCTTTGCAGCCAAGAGCCCCACCAGTACTCAGTCACCCAAGTCGTCATTCTTGGCCAGCCTCAACCCCAAGACCTGGGGGAAGCTGGGAGCTCAAACTAACAATGCCAACTCTGAGCCATCACGCACAGCCGGAGTAAGCGGCCTGGCAAGAGCGCCCCCCAAAGACTCTATTTCAAATAACAGGTACTTTGATGACTTAATGGCAATATTTATTTAGATGGTTCTCATTAGTTGATGTATTCGCTCAATGCCTTTGCTTGATTTTATAGTTTTGCTTTAATTCTTTTTACTTTGTAGAGATAAAATTAAGGCCTGGATTAAAGAGCAGGCAAGTAAGTTTGTGGAGCGTTACTTCAACTCTGAGAATGTGGACGGCAGCAACCCCGCTCTGAATGTTCTCCAGAGACTTTGCACGGCCACCGAGCAGCTGAACCTGCAGGTACAACATCCACTCTTTGTGAAAACATGCATGTTTTTGAACAAGAACCAGAAAGTAACTAATGGGCAACAGATAAAAAATGCCTGGGACATAAATTGATGTCTTGGATATTGTGATGGAAAGGGTTTTAAACATTTGATTAGCAACATATTTTGGATTTCAAACTGATAGGTATTTTCTGAACCTACATAAAAAGAGAACCACCAACAACGTTTTGAGTTTTTAAGCTAGTCTTTTGCAAAAGGAGAAGGCACAGCAGACCAGTTCCTCTAGGTGTCTGCCATGCGTTCTGACTTTCTGCATCAGAACTGGTCCTTTATTACAAAGCATAGCAGGAAAGGAATGTGGAGGGAGGCAGTCTAAGGAGTATCACAAGATAAAAAAGTGGCTATAGCTTCAAGGTCTGCACGCAGCTGCAGCTCCAAAGTCTAGCAAGTTCCTTTTCTCAGGGATGCGAATACTAAATCTATTAAAACTACAAATGTAAGAATGATAACAAAACATAATTATTCTAACACAAACCTTTTAGTACCTGACACTGCAATGTAAACTATTGCTGAACAGACAGTCATCATCAGACATTATGATCACAGTCTGTTTTCACAACTTATGACATTAAGAGCTGGCTTACAGCTCACGGTCATCATGAACAGGATGTTTAAATTGATGGGTAGAGAGTCCTTCTCCAGGTTTTGATGGATAAAGATAATGTTTTGGAAAGGTGAAAATGACATGGGCAATGAAAAATGGAAATAATTCTTTAGTTTCACTTTGTTTTATGACATGTCAGGACATAAATATACTTTATCCAATTTTTTACTTCTGTGAAAACAGATGAAAGTATAGAAAGTGGCCCAATATTGCTGTCTTAAATTTTTCAAACTGCAGTTTCTTTTGAGAATTTCTGCCATTTAGTACAAAAAGACTACTGTCTGACGATTGGGTCTGCTAAAGCTAGAATAGATAGCCCTCCTCTTTTCTACTTTCGAAATGCAGCAAAATTAGCCTTTTATGCCTTTCACACAATTGAAACTAAATTAAAATCATTTCAAAATCAGAGGGAAATTTTAACAATTGCAGAGTTTATTTTTTTTGTGATCAAAGCAAGTGAAACTATTTCCACAGGTGCTTCCACAGGACACACATGCAGCTGTGGGCAAAATCAGTTTAGACAAAAAACTGGCTTGTGATTTAAAATACTGCAAAACAAAAATGTGACCAGATTAAAGCCCATAAAGAGCAGCTTTGGCAGGAGTGCTCACCAGCTCTGCCTCCACTAAGGCTGGAAGTGGAAATCTGTGCTTTAGATAATGTAGTGAATGAACATTCACTACATAGTGGTTTAGCACAAAGAAGAAACATTACAGGTTTGGATTGCTAGTGTACAGGGTTGCAGGAGAACCAAATGTTTTGGATTTGTCATTAGACTTGAGACTTAACTCCGACTCAGGGAAAAAATGACTCGTAAACATCTCTGGTCTAGAGAGTATATTTACTATATTACACCAGGAATGAAACATTTCCCATGTTTTTCAGGTGGATGGTGGGTTGGAGTGCCTGGTGGAAATCTCCAACATTGTGTCAGAATCTGACGTGTCATCGTTTGAGATCCAGCACAGCGGTCTGGTGAAGCAGCTTCTGATCTACCTTACCTCCAACATGGACAGAGACCTGCTCAGTCGTGACGTGCGGCTCAAGAGGTTCCTCAACATCTTCGCTGGTTGTCCGGTGAGAAGCCTATAGGATCATTCCAAAATCTAGATATTATTCATTTTATGTACGATGACCGGTTTCCTCCTAAATTTGTTCTAAATAGTATTTGAAGAAGGTGGGAGCTGTGAATAGACATTGGAGGGTTTGTGATCTGCGTCATTTTTGCTCTCATGCTCCGTCTGTATGTTTTATCATGTTTTCTTTGCTTTACAGCTGCCAGGCGTTGATCCTATAGGCCGTCTGGATCCCACAAATAATTCGGCATACCTAGCACTCGTACACAAGATGAACAGCTGTCTGAGCCAAATGGAGCAGTTCCCAGTCAAGGTGCACGACTTTCCCAGTGGCAATGGCAACGGCAGCAGGTCTGTGTGCAAACATCTGGTCTCAAGAGGGAGGATTTGCTTTGTCTGGTCTACTTTATTAAATCAAATATATTTGATTCATTAGGGGATCTCAGGCACTGAAGTTCTTCAACACACATCAGCTCAAGTGTCAGCTGCAAAGGCACCCAGACTGCACTAATGTTAAACAGTGGAAAGGCGGCCCTGTGAAGATTGACCCGCTGGCTCTGGTGCAAGCGATCGAGAGATATCTTGTGGTCAGAGGTGAGAGCTGTCATTTTTTCTTTTTTTTTTCCCTTTTTTGTCCTTGGGAGTTTTAAGACAGCTGCATGTAACTGAAATACTAAAGAAGAACAGAATGGATTTGCATTTTAAATTAAATTATTTTTTTTCTCTCCTTTTTTTTTGTCCTTCTTTAGGTTATGGTAGAATCAGGGAAGAAGATGAGGACAGCGACGATGACGGTTCAGATGATGAAATAGACGAATCCTTGGTATTTTATGACATTTTGCTTTATAAAGAAGCTATTTTTTCTTTTTACTCTTCTGAATTTTCCTTTAACCACATCTGCGATTAACACTTGAACAATTGTTTTTCACTTAGGCGGCACAGTTCCTAAATTCTGGCAGCGTGCGTCACAGACTACAGTTCTACATTGGTGACCACCTGCTGCCGTACAACATGACGGTGTACCAGGCTGTTCGACAGTACAGTCTTCAGGCAGAAGAAGAGCGGGAGTCGACAGATGACGAAGCAAATCCACTGGGGAGGGCTGGAATCTGGACCAAAACGCACACAATATGGTAAAACATGGTTTGCTTCTCCTGAATCCCGGTGACTTGCAGGAAAACATCGAGTTCCTTCTCATTGTAGCTCTTTATGTAATTTTTCAAGCCTGCATAAGTATGAAAAGTGGAAACCGAGCAGGAAATACTTTGAATTTTAAGATTCTAATTTTATTATTCAGACATTTTTAATATCTTTGATTTTCTGAAAAACAAAAGGCTGTTAGAGTAAAGCTTTTTTTTTTTTATAATGTTGGTTTTTATGTTACTTAATATAGTCATTCATTCATGCTTGTAGTGTCAGAATGCTAACCAGCTTTTTGGGAATTTTATTGCATTAATTCATCACTAGTAATCAGTAATGACCAAATGTTTCCTTTTGTCCTTTGGCAGGTATAAGCCTGTGAGAGAAGACGAGGAAGGCAGTAAGGACTCGGTTGGTGGAAAGCGAGGTAGAGCCCAGACTGCTCCCACTAAAACCTCACCGCGCAACGCCAAGAAACAGGATGAGCTGTGGCATGGTGAGGCTGACAAATATCCTCACTTCCACAGGTTCTTATCGGTAGTTTCAGTAATGCTAGCTGGGCTGTGATGCTTAGTTGACGTAATTTTATTGAAATATTTTAGTGTTTTTATAATTGTAAAGCACAGCAAGAAGTTGTTCAGAAGAAAGGTAAATACAGATTGCTATGAGCAAAACTTTTCTTCTGTGGTAGGCATCCAAAACAAAAGCAGTACAGAGCTATGTGGCAACACTTAGCTCCAGGTACATTATATCAAACTAAGGCACCAGGATCATCATGGAGATGAATTTTATGCACATCAGTTCCAGTTCAGATATAATGTACCCTTAATAATTTTTGTTTGGTAACTGATCTATCAATCATTCCATTCATGGGTCAGCTGATTGCTGTGAAATGACAATGATGCAGAGGTCAAAGGGTGAAATTCACAGGAGTGGAGACTTGTAGGTGGAGTTGGACAGATGCTCATTCTTAAAGCAGAAAGTAAAACCCCCAAAATGTGAAATGGGTAAAAATAATCATTGACTTATTTGTAAAATATTATTGGCTTCTAAAATAGTGACTGTTTGCATCTCTATTACAAAGTAACAATATTGCTGGTGTTGCTCAATGGTAGATTCTGCTCTTATCATTTACTTTGTGTGTGTATTGTTTTGACTTAAGAATGTTCTTGGTAATGTTTGGTAAAATTACCAAAAACCTTTATCAGAACCTGAAGGGCCGGCTTGACTCCCATTCTCTTTGTCGTCTCAGATGGCGTATGTCCCAGCGTTGCCAATCCTTTGGAAACATACCTCACTACGGAGCCACCAGAGACCATAACCTTTGACGACCCCTCTTTAGAGGTCACCCTGCTGCTGAGGATTCTTCACTCCATCAGTCGATTCTGGTTCTATTTGTATGATGTAGGTCACCTTACATCGGCCAGGATAATAAATGTTTAGGATTATTGTAGATTCTCAAAGGAACTGTGATGAAAATTTATAATTGGAATAGATGTATAAAATAAAAATGACTATATGTATGTTTCCTTGTTTTTAGAATGCTGCGTGTAAGGAAATTATTCCGACCTCTGAGTTCATTAATAGTAAACTGACTGCCAAAGCTAATCGTCAGCTACAAGATCCACTGGTCATCATGACGGGGAACATCCCCACCTGGCTTATCGAGCTGGGAAAGACCTGGTATGTTCTTCTCAGTGCTGAGCGCAGCGATATGACAGGATGAAGTAACTGTTTGTTCTCACCGCCTCTTGTTCTCTCCGCCTCTACAGCCCGTTCTTCTTCCCCTTCGACACTCGGCAGATGTTGTTCTATGTAACCGCCTTCGATCGAGACAGAGCCATGCAGCGCCTGCTGGACACGAACCCTGAGATCAACCAATCAGATTCTCAGGACAGCAGAGTCGCACCGCGTCTGGATAGGAAAAAGGTGCGGTTTGCGTCACTGAACCAGTAACCCAGAGATGCATCGATCAGAGAGGAGAAATCCTAAATTTCACTTGGTCCTCTGTTATCGGTGATTAATGATCAAACGCCAATAAATCTGATCAAATCTTCAATCCACATCATGCACTATGATACATGTTCAAGTTTAATCAAAAAGACTTGGGAGCCATCCATTGATGCATGAATGATGTATTCTTGTAATAGAATTCAAAACTCCAGCCTCTAAATCTTGTAAAATGTTTGAAACTGCATTGTGTTTAACCAGACAAAACATTTTGCAGTGGGTAACTAGATATGGCCAGTCTGACTGTAAATGCTGTTATTATTAACTGAATCCTGAATGGAGCATGAAAGCAGACAGTCTACTTGATAAGAGGACAAAAGTGAGACGACGCTCTCAGCAGCAGTTGCTCTGCATAACTTTCAGAGAACATTTCTGCCCTTGCTTAATATTTGTGGTAGGTGGTCTTTGGTAGAGAGAGCCCTAACTCTTTCTAAATGATCAGACCAGACACTTATCATCCATCATCCTGTGAAAGCCTGATCATTGCGCCTCGACACAGAAAATGTGCCATTACATCAAACTGTTCAAATTTCTGTAATGTCAGTCCTCTTGTTGTAGGGTTGTTTTTTTTTTTTTTTTTGGGTCATTTACTTTTGTGTTTCATTTCAGAGAACGATAAACCGTGAGGATCTATTAAAACAGGCAGAGTCTGTGATGCAGGACCTTGGCAGCTCCAGGGCAATGCTGGAGATTCAGTATGAGAATGAGGTATTTTATTTCTTTCTTTTTTTTCTCTTTTTCCTCTGTTAACTGGAACATGCGTCCCGTCTTGTATCTCCTTGAAGCAGAACTGAGGTGATGTTTTGTTCCAGGTGGGCACGGGTCTCGGCCCCACGCAGGAGTTCTACGCTCTGGTGTCTCAGGAGCTTCAGAGAGCGGATCTTGGTCTTTGGAGAGGCGAAGAGATTACTCTGGCCAATCCTAAAGGTGCGAACCTTCTGGAACACTTAACCTTTTCTTAATAGAGATCAGATATGTGATCCTGTTAGAAAAAGGGTTTTAGCAGTTGATTAAAAAAATTACTTCTGGTAGTTTTAGTTATCTGGTCTCTATGGTAACAGTACCTGTCTTTGTCCATGTTTCTCCTCAGGAAACCAAGAGGGCACCAAGTACATGTTCAACTCCAGAGGACTGTTTGCTGTTCCCTTTGGCAGAACAACAAAACCAGCACACATAGCCAAAATTAAAATGAAGTTCCGTTTCTTAGGAAAGTTGATGGCCAAAGCAATTATGGACTTTAGACTGGTACTAAATTCTGTTTTCTATCTTTGTCTATAGAATCAGTCTTTGAACTCCTTGAGTGCATATATACTTGTTAGCAAACTTGTCTCATGTTTCACATTACAAGTTTGTATCTAAATGAGCGTCCCTGAACCGTTTCCCAAATGTTCCTTACCGTAGCTGGATCTGCCGTTGGGGCTTCCGTTTTATAAGTGGATGCTGCGACACGAGACGTCTATAAGCTCTCACGACTTGATGAACATTGACCCAAGTGTGGCCAAGTCCATCCAGCACCTGGAGGATATCAATCGTCAGAAGAAGAGGTTGGAACAGGACCGATCACAGGTAAAGTCACAGCCTGGAGGATTTCCTCTTCGTTAGTTTGTTACACTGCAGAGGAACGTTGGGATGCTCTGCACCGTGTTTCCAGATTCATATAAACCACTCAACATAGCCTCACATTCACATGAACTTGTATGTGTTTGTTTTTTGTTGTTGTTTTTTCCCCTTCCCTTTTCACATGTTTACAAGAGTTTGTCTGCGATTGTGTTTCCAGACCAGAGAAACCCTCCAGCAGGCCCTAGAGAGCCTGAACATGAACGGCTGCTCGGTGGAGGACCTGGGCTTGGACTTCACTCTGCCTGGCTTCCCAAACATTGAACTGAAAAAGGGCGGAAAAGACGTGCCAGTCACAATCTACAACCTCGAGGAGTACCTCAGGGTACAGCACCGTGTCTCACGGTTCTAGTTTTGAGTTTTTATTGTTCTCTTGTGGTTTATGATTTTATTCTTACTTTGAGTTTTGCATCGTTTTAGCTGGTGGTGTACTGGACCTTAAATGAAGGAGTGTCAAGACAATTTGACTCATTCAGGGAAGGGTTTGAGTCAGTCTTCCCTTTGCATCACCTGCAGTATTTCTACCCTGAAGAGGTAAGAAACGTCTCCGTTTCCCACTTCTTTTGATTTATTGCTTTTTTTTCTGTTGGGAAAAATTGACTTGAAATGATATCCCAAAGTTTTGTTCTGTTTTAGCTGTGAAGATGAGACGTATTTTGAAAAAAACCCATTTTTATATAAACTGATATAGTTGGCGCTTCAGAAACAACAAAGTTTTTTCCCTTGTGAACTGCTAAATAAATGAATAAATAATTTGTCCTTTTGTTCAGAAATAGGAAAATAACTCTCATCTAAAATTGCATTTTTTTTTTTAAATGTTCTTCCATATTTGTTTTAGCTGGACCAGTTGCTGTGTGGCAGTAAATCAGAGACATGGGATGTGAAGACACTGATGGAGTGCTGTCGACCGGACCACGGCTACACGCATGACAGGTAGGATTGATCTCTGATGCAGTTTGATTACAGCTCCGTTCAGCTCTTCACCTCAACTCATTAATTTGGCTTTAAATTATTAAGTGTTTGTGCATTTCAGCTTTACTAGCCTTAAACGTGCAGCTAGAGATGCAAAGGAGTCAAATATGCTTAGATTAAAGCATATTGTGTAATCTGTACTAAATTTTTCTTCTTGCTTTCTTTCCACTTCACAATTATCCACTCCATTTTACAACAGAAAATACACAATAAGCTAGAGGTGTGAATAATTTTTGCCCCTTCCTGATTTCTGATTATTAGCATGTTTATCAGACTTCAGTGTTGAAGGACATCTGGACTTCATTCAAAAACTGCATTTTGTGTTTACTTGTGTTGTCTGACTAGTATTTAAATTAGTTATATTTTCTGAAACATATAAATATGTCAAACATGCAAAAAAAAAAAAGGAAATCAGGAAGAGGGTCATATCACTGTGCAAGCCTTCACTATGATAAACTTTAGAAAAGTTGATTGGATATGAACACATGAGCAGAGCACACCATCAGTACAACATCACATTTCACCTGATTTAAGCTCCAATTTACGGAGGCATATGTATAACTCTCTTCTTCTTCAATGTTCACATTCTCTGGTCTTGTTACAGTCGGGCCATCCGGTTCCTGTTCGAGGTGTTGAGCAGCTTCGATGCCGAACAGCAGCGGCTCTTTCTCCAGTTTGTTACTGGAAGCCCGAGGCTGCCTGTCGGAGGTGAATAAATAAATAAATAAATAAAAAAAAAAACACTATCAGCTAAACAAGCCCACGCTGTAATTTCCCTCACATTAACACGGATGTCGTCATCGCCAGGTTTCCGGAGCCTCAACCCCCCTCTGACAATTGTGAGGAAGACATTCGAGTCGACGGAGAACCCCGACGACTTCCTGCCCTCAGTCATGACCTGCGTCAACTACCTGAAGCTGCCTGACTACTCCAGCATAGAGATCATGCGAGAAAAACTGTTGATTGCTGCCCGCGAGGGCCAGCAGTCGTTCCACCTTTCCTGATCTCGCCACCTCTCAAATACAAATGCCTTCTTCAGCAACTGATAAAATCATTACTTCCTTAAGTTTTGTTTTTGTAATCTCACACACCGAGGCTATGGGGATGTAGCCTTGTTGTTAGAGAAAGCAGCTTGCAGAAAAAGTTAAGACTTTAAATATATATTTGCTGCCCCTTGTCTCTCCAAAAAAAAAAAGGAAAAAATTATAAAAACAAAAAAGTGGAAGTGTTTCCATGACTCAGAACATAAGATATAAAAAGAGAGAATAAAACCTATATCAGTAGTGTTAAAAAGATGAAAACATCTGGGTGACATTCTAAATTGCATTGCTATGTGATATTTAAAAAACAAAAAAAAGAAAAAGGGATGTCTCCTCTCCAGAGTGGCGGACGGCTTACTGGGTGTTGGGGGAAGAAGGGGAGGGCGATTTCATTGAGCAGGCTAGGTTTACTTTAGCTCCAAAGATCATTTGTACAGACAAATTTGCAGACTTTGCTCATTCTACACATTTGATAGAATAGTTCTTTGTTTTCATGTCTCCCCCTCAGTTCATATGTTGGCATTTTGTTCTGTATTATATCGGCCCCCCAGTCTGTGTGTTGCATTTTGGTTCGGCTTCCTCCCCCTCTGTGTGTCTTTGCTTCCAGTGTTGAAAACGAGAGTTGCCGTTGGTTGAATGCAGGTAGTGATAAGATCATATTATCTTTTTTATTTTTATTTTTTTTTTCTCCACCCCCCCCGCCCCCAAACACCATCTGCCCAAGTTGGGACTGTGTTCTGGCCTCCTTTATTATAGAGAGCTTCAGCTTAAATGAAGAGTTGTAACCTATGTGTTGACCAGGTGAATTTGTTTTGCTCTTATTTTGATAGAGTTAGTGTCTTTCTGTTTGGCCCTACTGGACGTGTAGGGTGACATTGGTAGACCAAGCTCTGAGCAACCCTCAACACATAAAATGTAGCTGGGCACAAAAATAATTGGCTGGTCTCATTTTATCGTTTCTTGGCCAGATGGCATTTCAAGTTCATTTATGGAATAAAGTATATATGCAGTTTCACACCCTGTTTGAGGTGGGAATGTCTGCTTTACCTTTTTTTTTTTTTTTAAATTTTCTATATTGTCTTTTTTTTTTCTTGCTGTAGTTGATTTTTTTTTTTTTTTTTTCCTTTGCACTGCTGGCTTGGAACAAACCGTGGTGTGCACTTGCAGTCTGTGGCCAGGGGAGGGCGCCACTGTATGCTCTCCTGGCCCAATCGTTCATGTGCTGGTTTCTAAGATCTGCAATAATTTACTTGCATCAGGTTCATGTTTTTACCTGAACATAAATAAAGTAACTGTTTGACTCATTGGCTTATAGTTTTTGTTTTACTACTGATTACTCAAATTAATTTCTTTGCCTCGTTTGTTTCTCTGGCAGATGCATCTTAAAAAAAGAAAAATCATAAGGTCCAGTCACTGCCATGCGTTTCAGAAAGTGAAACTCATGTATTGATTAATTGTACATGAAATGACCTAAACCTTTATTTCATGTGATTTTGAGAATGGTTTACAGATTATGAAAAACCAAAATGTGTGTCAGAAAATGCTAAGAAGTTAACCGTCTTGAAATGGAGACTGAAGACTCAAAATGGCTCAGGAAAGGTTTCCTGAGCGTTACAAGAAACAAAGCCTTGGCATATTCATCTCAATCTTTAAAGGACACAAGTTTAACTTTTAAAATTGGCAAATATTCAACTTTTCAGTCTTTTTAATCTTGTAATTTTTCTGAGATTTATGTTTATTACGTGTTGTCAGGGTTTAATAACTGCTGCTTGTTACAGGTTTAGACTTTTTCCTACTGCTTTGTCCTAAAACCTTTTGCTCAAACAACAAAAGGCTTAGGCTGTGATTAAGACTTACACAATATGTGTGTGGGTGTTGAAATAAGCAATGCTAAACCATAATAAGTCCTTATTCCTGGGGTATTTTTTTATTAGCTTAATTATTTTACTTGTAGGCTTACTTTTATCTGTTCTATCAGCCCACATGCTTTGCTCTGTCCTAACCCAGGAGTCTGCAACCTTTGACAAGCCAGACATTTTTTTTTCTTCTTCAGTTTCAACTAAATGTACGAGCTGCAAAACCTGTGTGACACTTGGGGAGGAAAAAAGCTCACATATATAATTTTATAATTATTTCCCATCTGACCTGAACTGTAACTTTACAGTTAGTAAAGTACAGTTAGTATCGTATTTGTGACAGATTTAATAGTTTATTGGAAATGTTCCTCATACATTTACATCCACGATGCAAACTCTTGTTCCACCACATCCTGAAGGAGCTCTGCTCCTTACTCAAACTGGCTCCAAACATTTTTAATCCAGCAGATTGCACCAAGACATTGACTTGCAGCATTCAAAGATAAAATACAAAAATCCTCATCATAGTTTGTTTTTGACCTGCAGGTTCTTGTTGAGTACCTCCATATTATGCCATAATGTTTTATTTTAAATATATATATTGTTTCCTTTCATACAAAACTCCATACTCAGTCCCCTGAACCCCTGGATGCTCTCCTTTTATTCGTTCAGACGTCCCTGCGGGTCGATACGAGTCCACTGGAAGGTTCAGATTTGTGTCTTCTGGTGTTAGGATGTAAACAGAGTGGCACCAGTAAGACTGAAGCTGTCCCAAATGGAGTTGGGTCCTGATCAGGATGAAGCATCTCAGGAGGGAGCTAATAATAGCTTCACACTGACAGTCGCCATCCACTCTGACGGAGCCTGAATGTCTGAATGAGAACAATGGAAAAAAACTGATTCCAACATCCGTTCCCAAGTCACTCGTGCCGTGAAGCTGTTGGGTTTAATGGTCACTGCAGGGAATTTATTTTTGGATGTTGGTTTTATTCCTGTTGCCACACAGATCATTTCATTGGCTTTTATTGACTTTCACCCTATATGCCACCACCCACTGGGCAGCCAGTAGAAATTCACAAAAGGAAAAGATCCAGTCCCCTGTGACTGGGCAGACACTGAGAAACACTGAGCATTTTATCCGGTCCTTTAAGAGCAGAGTTGTCCAAAGTGAAACCCAAGGTCGATTTCTTCCCCCTATTGTGCTGTTATGCATATAAAACCAATTCAAAAATAGTCCAAATTTGGTCTATTTTTGAATTAGGTTTTGTAAGATTGTTTGAGATCTTTGGCACAACACACGTTATTTATCTTTTCATTAAATGTGCTTCCAGTTATTTTAAATTTCATAGTAAACACGGCCACAAATTTCTAGATTAGTCATTCAAAAGTCGCTCCCACGACTGCGTGAGCTTCACTTGAGGCTCACAGATTTATTAAACCTGGCAAACTACAGCAAAGTCTTCAAGGAAAGAATGACCCAAATCCTGGTCTTGATCCTTAGAGTAGACTTTTTTTTTTCTTAGACCAAAAACAAAAATAGGACGCTGTTTTCCTTTCCCTTTTAAAAGGCAACACTATTTTTGTTTCAGACCTACGATGATTCACAGGTACATTTGCTGACTTTTAATTTCAGGTCAGTCAAAAATGTTCTAAAATCGTTTTGTCATTGTCTTTGTGGAGAATATTTTGGCTTTTTTTCCCCTTAACATTACTGTTATTCCTGGACCTTCCAGGAAGTTTCACTTTTACGTCGACTCAGTCTTCTCATGGAGCATCAAGATGCTTTATTTGGACAGCACTTTGTGTTCTTTTTGGTCGACAGAGTTTTCACCTTCGAACTTTTCCCATGGATGTCATTTCTGTTGAGTGTCTTTGTTGTTTTTGAAACGTAACCTCTGACCTTAATTGAGATCTCTAGATGTCACGTTGGGTTCTGTTGTGACCTCTGAGTTGAGTCACTGGTGTTTTCTTGGAACAATTTTAGCTGGTTGTGAGCTTTAACCCTTTTACAGATACTGTAGACAGATACCAATGAATTGTTTCTATTCTGGTCTTGAACGCAATCGGAGCTCGATGTGTTTCTCTTTTAGAGGTTTTGCCCTGCTTCCTCTTGTCAGGGTCTGTGGTTCAACAGCTCTGGCAGTAACCGGGCACAGGTGCAAGCTAGTGAAAATGAAATAAGAAAAGGTTGGTTGTAAATTCTAATTAAAGCTAATAAGCTGGAAACCTGCTGAAGGATCCCTGTCGTCGCCGCCGTGTCTCTGTTTTCCTGGCTTTCTCCGTCTTTCTCTTTAAACCTTTTAGAAGTCATGAATGATCAGACTCCAAATGAGGAGGATGTACTCGGCGCAAAGAGTGTGTGAAAGACAAGAGAGGGAGGAGTGTGCATGAAGGTGATCGTGGGGAGGGGGTAGGAGGGTGCTTGAGTGTCGTCAGTGATCATCGTCACTGTGACTCACACAGAGACAAGAGCCAATAGCCTATTTTTCCTTCTCCTCCCGCATCCCTACTTTTTCCTTCCTCAGACCTGCACCAGCAGCAGGTCATTCTTCCTGCACACAGCTGAGGATCAGCAGCAGCCTCCTCCTCTTCCTCACTCTCCTCTCCTTCCTCTCTCTTCCTCTCTCTCTCTCTCACACGCCTCTCAGTTGCAGCTGAGCACTAACAGAGCCTCTCAAGAACACAAACACACACACACAAAGAAAACAGTAAGAGGATCAGGATGCGGATGAGTGTTTCCAGCGTGCCGGCAGTTGCCTCCTGCCGTCACGTCCAGGCTGCTTGGAAGCTCACCTTCCCCCTGCTTCTCCTGCTGCTGCCGGGCAGAGGTGTCCAGAGTGTCCCCTCTCCTTTCCAGCTGGCTCCGGACACCCCCTCGCCGGCCGAGCCCAGCCCAACCCAACCCACGCCTCGCCCGGACCCCTGCGAAGGCCGGCCCTGCCTCAACGGGGGGCTCTGTCTTGCCCTCCCACCTCCGCTCAGGCTGGAGAGCAGCTGGGAGTACACATGCACCTGCAGCCAGGGCTTCACTGGACGCAACTGCGAGGTATGAAGCCGCCAACATACATATGTGCCATGCACTAGATTGGTACACACCTCTTGCTGTTTGCAAGTGTTTTTTTTTCTTTCTTTTTTATTTTTTTTTTATTTTATGGCAGCATGTGTGGTCATTGAGACATGGAGCCGAGTGCCGCGTTGCTGTGGAAACAGGGAGGAAGAGCAGCAGCAGAAAGATGCAAAAGGGAAACTGTGTGTGTGTGTGTGTGTGTGTGTGTGTGTGTGTGTGTGTGTGTGTGTGTGTGTGTGTGTGTGTGTGTGTGTGTGTGTGTGTGTGTCTTTCAGAGAGAAAATGTTAGAGAATGTTTGGCAAACTAGAACCTACTGAGGAGTCAGTGTCTTCTTTTAGATGCTTTATCTTTATGGTTGCACAAAGTTACATCAGATAAATCATGCATGCATGAATTTATTAACTCTTTGAGGAGCACATATCGAGACCAAAGGGCCGCCTCTGAAATGCATCTATCGATTTCCAGCTGGACAGTCATGATTTAGATTAAATACTGCCCTGCTAGAAAAAGATCAGGAACGCCAAACTGACCAGATCTTAATGGTGTTAATCAAAAAGCACATACAACACAAAAGTAAATAGTGCATCATATTAGTGGCATTCAATTTTTCATCAAAACACCCTCAAATGAGGCTCTGTTACTCTGTTGTGCAGTGACACCTTGAATCACATCTCATTTGTAGAGACTCTTATTTTTATTATCTTTCCTATATGTTCAAGGGCCCTACCAGCTCCGATGCAGACCTCTTTCATTCTGATTTAGCATCTCATCGACGTTCTCATAAACCCGCTCCATTGCTCCCCCGACTGCGTTGAGCTTTACTTGAGGCTTTTAGAGAGTTTGGCTGAGCGTCACTACAGCACCGGGCTTCTGAGTCATGCTGGGCTGGGGGTGAGCGAGAGCATCCGCCAGCAGCAAGGAGGGGAATAAATGAGGCTGCTGCAGCAAAGGGGAGGGAGAAGCCAAGGTGACTGGATTTTAGCAGAATCATCCAACAGGTGGCAGATGAAACCCTCCCCCTCCTCTGCCTGAGCTCTCGTCTTTACGTTTGCACACACACAGGCTGTGTGAAGTTTGATTTCTTTGTGTTTTTTTTTTTTTGTTTTCTGGTCAAAATTTTACAGATTGACTCAAATATGATTTCCTTCCACTGACTAAAATACCTCACTGCCGTGTTGGAACACCGTGTCGATGTTTCAGTCATCTATCTGTTGGTCTCTGCTACATTTAAGAGCTTAGTTATTCTTTCTACCTCTGGCAAAAACAAACAAACAAACCCCTCAGCATGATGCTACCATCACCATGCTTAATTGTCCATAAAATGTTCTTAGTTTTGAAAAAACTTGGCATCTGCCATTTTGCTCTCAGGACAGCCAAATAAAAGAACTTTAGAGTCACAAATGTTTTTTTAAATACATCTTATTAATTTAGACAAATATGTACTTAAAGAACTTTTATTTCTACTTTTAGGATTTAAAATAAAAGTAGAAAAAAAAGGATGGATTTTATTTTTTTCTGTGGTATGAAAAATGCAAAAGAAAGCAAAAGAAAAACAAATCTAAAAGCATTTTTTTTTCTTTGTGAAAAAAGTTAAAAACCTGCATTAGTTTTTATATTTAAAATAATTGTCTGGTTCTTTTGAATTTTTTGCCAAACTTGATACGAGACATTGCAGAAGGTCTAAAAGACACTTGCAGCTTCGGAGCTGCAGGTTGCAGACCACTGTCCGAGCAAATTTGCTGTAATTGTATCCCTGAAGTACAGTCTCCATAAAATAAGACATGTGATCTGTCCATATGTGCAGATGTAAATTTTACTCAAGCTTGGCTGTGTCAGTTGCAAAGCAGTGGATTATTTTTTATTCAGCTCCCTTCTGCCTCTGTTCATTTCACACTAAGTTCAGTGTCGACAGCAGCTTTTGTGTATTTTTGTGGTTTCCGCAGCATGGCAGGTCTATACTTTGTCTTATTTTGAGCTGGTCCTTAAAATGCTTACCAATTTTCTTCTCTCTGTGGGTGAGCTGGACGGACACATTTGGGTTTTCTAACTGAACCACACATAAAAGACAAACGTTTGGAATAGGCTGAAGCAGCAATATTAGGCTTCTTGACTGATCCTGACCTCATTTAAACTTGGTTGATTCTGCTGAAAAAGATGGTAAATACAGAGACACTATGCTGATACCTTTATGGCCAGAAGCCTGTGCCAGTAAATTTGACATTTTTTTTTAAAGCACTCGTCTCCCTTGTCAGGATTTATAAGCTTCTCTGTCTCAGTCATCCCTTGTCAGATCCTCTTGTTCTCAATACCAGTTATCTTCCTTCTGTCTCCATCTCACTCTCTTTGGTTCTCCCTTTGTGCCTCCAGTTGTGAACCTTTTTTTTTCAATAAGTAATCATCATTGTTACCCTTCTGGTTGCTGTTTGGTCCTCTTCAAGCTTAGCGTGTCCTGGGAAATTCAGTAAATATTAATGGAGGCCTATATGGGCACATATTTGAGCCTGAATGTGTCATTTTGATCCAGTTTGGAATGAAGAAAAGCCACAATAATTAAAAAAGTTGTGCATTTAAATAATGTTTATGAAAGTCATTAAATGAGTTTGTTTCATAATCATTCCACGCACTGATAAAAATGTTTCAAACGCTTCTTTGTAACGTGAAACGAATATGAAATTTCTACCAGTGTATGAGCGAATGGCGACATGTTAGCAGCAATGTCTGTGTGTGTTTTTGTGTGTGTTTCGCTTGTAGAACTGAAACAGTTTGCTGTAGGGTCTTCGTGTCTTACTGCTTCTGAGAATAGAGCTGTTACCTCTGCAGCCTGCTTTAATAAAACGGCCGAGGCTGGTGACAGCGACGTCCTGGCCTGAGGTCATACTGGACGTCCTGTGCGCCATGGGAATACTTTAAAGAGAGCCTCGACAGAGAGTGGCCATCAATGCTCGAGCTGGACACGAACATTTCTCTTCTGCTGCATAAATAACGACACCACTCCAGCTTAATGCCCCCTCATGCGCCACTGAAGCTCAGGTCTGGCACCCGCACTGTGTTGGGACTTAGGGGATTCATCGATTTTTGCCTCGCTCCACTTTTCGGTCCATCTCCTCACCATGGAAACTGGAGCGGCAGTCAATTGGGGTTTAGTAGCCGACCTGAGTTTGAATCGTTTTTCTCTCTCCAGAAACACAGTTGCTCCACGAGAGAAGGAGAAATTGTTGGGGTTTATGAGCTGGTTTGTGTCAAACAGGAGCATTTGAGCCTGAACAAATATTGAAAATGAAGATGAAGAAGTCTGCAGATTTCAGGAAACTTATTATTAAACTTTTCTGGCTGCTGTCCCGGCTTTGTGACGTCCCTGCCTGGCTGGGCTTCATGCTGCAGAAATCATCAAAGCAGCCACATGCTCCCGCCACTGAGCACCAGGAGGGAAAACAAACCCACTCTCCTTGTTAAACTCGCTGCTTTTTTAATAACCGCCGGCACCGTTTTCTGGACGGCATCCCCTGAGCTGTCCGGTTGGAATTCACTGCCACTGGCCTTTCTCTGCATTATTAGCTCCTCAGCCTCTCAGTTATTCATTATTGAAGGGCCTGTTGTGCTCCCCTGATGGATTTGGTTGTTTCATTCTGCTGCACAGGGAAGTTGTTGCTGTACGAAACAGCAATTTGTTCTACAACAAAAGGCTCTTGCTGGGTTTAGCCACTCAGGTTTATATAAGCAGCAGATCTTGGCAGCAGAACTGAATCTACATTTAGGGGAAACATATTTTCTCTTCTGACTGAATGCACTGAAAATGGTGCTTTGGCTGCAGAAGGATAATCCTTCATGAACACATCAGCGCTCTGATGAGTTGGAAGCTTTCTGATGATCTTGATATAGTTTTACGGCTAATTTTCTTTTTCCGTTACCTTGTGTCATTGAATCAGCCTCATATAAGAACTACTTAATTTTACTGCCCTGTGTTATTTTATATTTTTGGCTAAAAAGAAATTACACTGAGTATGAATAATTAATGGGCTTTCACAAAGATCCTGCTGTTTTTCAACTCTAATAACCCTAAAGCAATGACATCGTTTTCAGACCTTTAACTGATTTGACTGCTTTTCACAAGATGATTAAAAAAGTGAATTCATTTTGTATAAATAGCTACTGATTCACCAGTACAGTGGCAGCTCATGAGGTCTAAACTCATACTAGGCCAACATTTTCTGTCTTTCTGACTTGCAAAGAATGTAAATTTGTTTTTCTTCTTCCCTTTGTTGTTGATTGGGATGATGGTGATGGTATGGGCTGTGCTGCATGGTGAAGTTAATAGGCAGAATTGGGCTGATTATAGATCTGTCTGCCTTTGCTGTCAACAGAAGTGAGCGATGCAGCAGGAAACATCGTTGGGAGCTGAAAATGGCCTTAATGGGATGCATAAACTGGACCATAAGGGTCTTATAACAATTTGGCTCAAAATGATCATTAAAGGTCTTTTATTGTGAAGTCAGGCCATTTCTGTCAACTCTGCTCCTCTTCACAAGCCTCTTCCATGTGTGTTTTTTTTTTGTTGTTGAAATTTTGCAGTTTGCCCAAATATTTTTCAACAGCTAAATTCAGCTGAACTCGCTTAAAGGAGGAGTTTGATTAAGCTTTGAAAAAACAGACAAAACGTGAGACGTATGAATAGAGATGGTCAAAATCACGTCATCCATATTAAATTATCTTTTGATCTACAGGCGACCGACTAAATTTAGCCAGAGCTCAACTGATTTTGAAGTCTTGATGAATCTTTAATAAGCCAAAATGCTTCTTGATTTTTTTTTTTTTTGGATATTTCTTTTGTTCTTACCTTTCGCAGTTTTGTGTAAAAACAGATTTGCTCTCTCTCTCAGTGAGAGCTACAGTGTGCATATGGTCGGATAAACTTAGAATTAACAAAAGAGAAGAACAAGACTCAGACGCAAAATGCTTGCTTGGCTTTTTCCCAAGGTAACAAAATCAGCCTACCAGTTTCACACACACTCCCCAATTACTGTGGAGTTTCTACTTTGAATACATTATAACTAAGAGTCTTTATCAGGTTTTATAATGCTGAGTTGCTCTAAATAAAAGCCAGTGGTGAAGGTTTTGCTTTAGTTTTGTGCTGCATAATGTCTCTGTCTTAATCAGCATGTTCATGGAGTTAATTGACACTCAACGACATGCCGCTGAATACGTTATTGCTTGGGTAGAACAGATTTAAGCAGTCGCGATCCCACAGTGAGACTCCGGTGCTTCAGTCATTAATCTTTTAATGCAACATCTGATGTGCATTTTTCAGCACTTTTACGTTGCTATGCAGCAGATGTTTAAGTCTGTTTTTTTTTTTCTGTCTTTCACAGAATTCTTACAAACCATTAGTGGGATGATGTGACAAAGAAATCCACTCCCTATATTATGCGCCGCATAACAAAAAGGCTGCCACCCTCCTTCTTTGAGTCAATGGTGCTGGAGGATGTAACCTTTAAAAGTCTCCTGAATTATGAAGAGCTGCCCAATAAAAAAAAAAAAAAGTTTGTTTCTATATCAAAGTCATCTTTTTGGTTTTTGTTGTAATTATCTGTAAGTCAATTAGAAATATATCTAAATAATTTTTTTCAAATCTGCAGATGTTGCAAAGTTGAGTTACAAGTTCAAATTCAATCCAGATCAGTTCAGAATTATTTTACTAATCCAAAAGACAAATTAAATCTATAGTATCCATGTTTCTTCAACGAGTTGTTGTAGAGTCCGGCAGGAACGACGGATCAATATTTTAGTGGATCTTCTGTGTGCAGTTGCAGCAGAACAAAGATGCAGAAAGTCACTAGCGAAAGACATTGCAGAGCTTGAATCATGGTTAAGACAGCATGAACATGGACATGGAAACAGGCAGTGCAACGAAAGAATCCTGCAATGAATAATGAAAAACACAGCTTAAATACTGAGGCAAGGGAGAAAGTGACAAAGGATCCAGCTGACCTAACGAAAGGAAATGTGACCATGGCAAGAAGAAGGAGGAGGAGACTCACACTTGATCTACAGATCCACAAACCACAGATCTGAAACATAAATACACCAAAGGGTCGTGACAGAGTCTGGAGAACTGTGCCTCTGACTGAAAGCATTGTTGAGCATCATCTTCATGAAAGTCTCATAAAGATGATAACTGTCTTGAGATAGTTACGTTTCTCTGCATTGGACGAAATTATTACTTTTCTTATAATCTTCCATCTATTCTATGACATGTCTTGGTGCTTCTATTCCAGTTTTCAAAAGATTACAAAGTGGCTGGATTTTGTTCTTCGGTGTGTGGCACATGGGATCTGTCATTGGTTAAAACTAAAAGTTAGGACTTTTTCTTTTAAATTTTGCTAAAGTGTACTGTAATAATATCTGCCTCAACAAAGAATCAGATTCAGTTGCGAAGTGTTTTTGATTTGGAACAAATTATGAAGTTCATATTTCAGAGTTGTTGTTTTTTTTTTTTTTTTTTTTCCAATTTTCACAAGTGTGTGAGAGTTGAAATTCAGTGAGAAACTTTTCACCAAAGATTATTTTACTCACACTGTAGCTGTTTTGAAAAAGAAGTGTTAATTAGACCGCAGTGGCATGAAGACTTTCTCTCCCAAAGAGCGAAAGTGTGTAACGAGGCTCCAGCACACACACACACACACACACACACACACACACACACACACACACACACACACACACACACACACACACACACACACACACACACACACCCCATTAAAGAAAGTCCCTCTGCTGACAGCACTCAGAGAATAAACAAAGCCGTGTCCTGAAGCCCATTGTGGCTGTCAGAAAACCTGTGCTTGTGTATGTGGTGGTCAGCTTTTTTTTTTCTTCTCCCACGACCATCTTCTCCTCGGCAGCAGATGCAGCCTGAGCTACATCCAATTAAGCAGAGCTCAGAGCTCATCCAAGTCTTTGCTCTGTTTGATATACAAAGCCTGTGAGTCAGAAGCCCCTCGGCGTGCGGTTTTAGTTAAATCTATACGGAAACACATCAAGGAGACTGAATACTAGAACATGTTACGCTCAGATTCCTCTTTCGAAACATTTTCTTTCTTCTTGATAATTATGTTCTAATTTGTGCTTGTTTACGACATGAAAGTTGAACAAAATACATGTTTTTGTTTTCAAAATGATCAAATTTAAAGGTGTTTATCGGGTGTCTTGGAGGTAGCTGGGTTATGATTCGTATTCAGGTGAATTCCTGAAGATTTCTTGTGTGCATCACTGGGATTAGCTGCAAAGAGAGAAAAACTGAGAAAATGTGTGAAAGGTGACAATTTTCCTCCTGAAATTAATGCATGCAAAGCTGATAAACAGCAGCCAAAGCTGCACAAATCACAAAGGAAAACACACTCCCCCACGTGGAGCAGATAGTTTGATAAATGCAGCAATATTACAGCTCTGTTTATAACCCCTGCCGATGGCTTTAATTTAGCAGAGTGAACCTGCTTTGAGCTGTTATCACTGCCGGTCATGTTAGTGTCTCCCTGTGTTAAAGGGACTTTGTTGTCTTTGAACAGGGGAGTTTTTGGCCAAACTCGCTGGTCATTTCCATTTCACACATCACCTGGGCCTTTGATCAGGGCGGGGAGAATGGCAGATGAGAGGCTGGTGTGAGGGGTGAGAAACAGCAAACGCCGGCTTAAAAGGCAGCAGCTGCTCATTTCGATTTCTACTTTTGGTGTATTCCTTAGAAATCGAAAAACACTCATAGAAATCTGTCTGTTCCTCTTTAGCCTACATCCATTCTTCTCAGGCTTTATATTCAGACCGTCTCTGAATAGATTTGAGTCGTTTTCACTCTTTCTTAAGACTGATAGGTATTTTCTCGACCTACGTAATAGAGAACCACAGACACGTTTATTAGTTTTCAACCGAGCCTTTTGGCAAAAGTGAGAAGACGCAGCAAACTGCTTCTCCAAGAAGCCGCTAACCGTGTGTTCTGACTCTCTTCTTCAGAGCTTGTCCTTTTATTAACGCAGGCCAGCAGTGAAGGAAGTGTGGGAGAGTGATCTCAACAGAAAGGGGGGCTGTAACAAGGAAGAAGAAGGAGGACTATTCTGATAACAGGAAAAGGAGAACAGAGAAGCTTCATTCCACAGGCGGTTTAAGAAGTGAGGAGTATTCCTGTAGATAGAGAAACAGCTGCAGAAAACATGTTCAAGGTTGAGGGAAAAAAGCAAGTTTTGTCTTTCACACAGTTTAACAAATTCCTCCTCTCTGGCGTGAGAACACTAAACCTTTAAATGAAAAGCAAACTCGTAAAACTACGAATGTAAGAATGATAAGTAAACATGATTGTTGTAACAAAGACCTTTTTAGATTGTGACTGTACATCTTTTCTGATAGAACCATAGGTTTGTATGTAGATCAGTGTGAAAATGAGTGATGTAACAGTGCTGCAGTGCTTATTTAACCCCTAATGAGACCATTCATCCATGAGGTACTGCTTACCCTATAATAGACAGGGTGTTGTTTGTTTCAAGCGGTCATTGGGCGAGAGGCACGGAAACCCTGGGCAATGCACCCAATGACACCCAATGTTATTTATACAAATAAACTTCAAAGAAGAGGCAAATATTACAGGAAATAGTTTTCTAATGCGATTACTGAAGACAGAAACAGATTCATCTCATTGTTCTTATTGTCAATATAAACTGGTACGAACCAAAACTAGGTCGGCAGAATTACTCATCATCATCAAGCTTATTTGTACAGCACACAGCACAGCAAGGCAAAGAGTTCTACGAGATAAAAACACGATGCGTTTAGTGATTTAGAAACTAGCAGAAGTATGTTGAAGTCTATTTTCTGAGCTACAGGGAGCGAGTCTAAAGACTTTCGAACTGGGGTTATGTGCTTTTGTTTCTATTCATCTAGAGAAGGTTATGGCTGAAGGGAAGCACAGAACAAAACAGTCTGTGAACGTCACATTAATTTGTTCTGTGCTTCTGCTCAGAGTTTGAATGGATTCATAGTCGCCTTCTGATATTGTCTTGTAAAGTTATGTATCATGTGCATTGGTATAGTACCTCAGTTCAGTTCAGTATCTTTATTGTCTGCCAAGGGAGGAATATCCAGGCATTTCAAACTTACAAAAACAACATAAAATATATAGACAATGTTAAAACCACACAAGGAGCAACTCATAAATATATAAAATGCAATTTAAAACTCACAAGATTGCTGTGGGCGGAAAGAAGTTCTTTCATCTATTGCTTTTAATCCCAGGAAGCTGAAACCTCTGGCAAGAGGAAAGAAGCTGGAACTCCAGCTTCTCTCCTCTGTAACATTATTACTTGTTATAATCTGAAATACATCAGGTCTGGATTTTAACACAGATAAAAGAGGCACAAGGTAAAATATGAACCACTGGAGTAAGGAAACAAAACCAGTAAAATGCACAAAAGAAGCCCAGGAATCAGGACAGATCTCACTGTTCACTTAACAACACCAATAAATCCCCTGAAAACACCTCCCAGTTTTATGTAACCTATTCACCAAAGCCGGTGTTTTACCACAAAAACTCATAAATGATAGAAATCAGTTAGACTACGATCATGTTTCATTTTCTGCTTTTAACAGACTGATAATTTGCTGTTGACAGATCCGCAGCAAACAGAGCTCCAACCTCTCTGTCACAGACTCTTCCATTTGTCTGACGTCCAGGAGAAATCAGCCTGCAACAGCTCTTTTTATTTCTCGCAGTGGCTTATTTTACAGTCCCTTCATTCCTGTCCGCTCTCATTACATGTTTAATGCATGAAGCAAGTTGGTTCATCATCAACTCCACAGCTAATGGCTGCAGCGATAACTTCTGACACCCAGTCGTCTTGCAGCACCTTCTGACGACCGGCGTCATCGCCACGTGAACGTCTGAACTGAAAGCGTTGGGCGAACGTGGAAGGTTGACTACAGAAAGCAGGGGCTTGCGATCAGTGCTGCTGTCTGATTCAATCATTGTGGAGGAAAAAAGAAAAGAAAAGAAAAGAAAAAAAACAAACACAACAACAATAAGTTAACAGCTTCTGGCAACTGTCAGCTGAAGACGGTGAGAGTTTGACAGATATGTCACTCAGCTCTGTCTCGGCTCGGGCAAAACAGACGGAAAATAGCATCAGTCCTCCTGAGAACCCGACCGAGATGAGCACAGTGTCAAGGAGAATAAATAATTTGACGATGAGGGGTGTCAGCCCACTTCTTTCTCGCCGTAGGTTTTTGGTTACAGCAAACCAATAACATTACTTTGAGTGCGCAGCTTCAAGACAGTCGGTTCAACATGTGTAAAGACGACTCTTCGATAGGCAATGCATTATTCACAGAAAAAAACAAAACAACAAAAAAAACCACTCCCAGTTCGGAGCTCTGATTCATATTGATGCGCTGGCGCAGATCGTGAGAGCTGAGTGAAATCGCTCTCTCCTGTTCCTTCTTAAAGACATCGACTCGGTAACAGATGCACGATTGTCCTCCTGCCAGACACTCGTAACTCAGCAGCCAGCTTTATTTGACAATATGCTCCGTAATAGAGGCCAGCTGGGATGCAAGCCAGCGTGACGTGATGTATGTATGTCCTTGTGCGCATCGTAAACATCACGTCGCAGTCGCAGATAATAAATAACGGATTAAACCAACGAAATCCTGCAGACAAACGCAGCATGAAGGGCATTAACCAACTGGGTGTTGCACACTCAAATAAGCTCGCATTAACAGCTGGGTTGGTCTTCGAGCTGGAAGGTCTCCATAGATGGATCACTGATTGCTTTTTGAAACCCAAAATGTACAAGAATGAGCCAGAACTGAATGAAATCGACAAGAACAGGGTGAAATCTGATTGTTTTCTGCCTTTCTGTGATGTCAATGTGGATATTAAGTTACTGCAACTTCTCCCAATCAGAGGCGATGGCTTGTGATCACTGGTGGCTATAGTCAGATTCCAAGTGGTTTCCTGCCTGCTTCACATGTTTAGGCATGTGTATTAGGGTGAAATTACAAACCAACCTTCACTCAGTAAAAGTTATCAGGATCTGAAGAGATGGGCCCAATCTGATGACTGAGAGTGAACATCCTTCAACATTTTGATCTGCTCTATTTTTCAGATTTGGCGCCTTTAGTGAACGTTGTGCTCCTTCCAGATTTTTATACTTTATGCTTTTATACTTTGGTCCTAATTTTCCCAACACTGTGACCAGTCATCTCAGTATGGAAACACAGTTTGGGAAATAATGTCAGCCTTGCTTAGTGTCTCAGCTCAAATAACCTCATCCTGCCTATTAGCCGCATCCTGTCCGCTCTGATCTGGACCCGGCTCCGTTTAATAATAACAATAGGAAAACCTTTATAAGTGCTGTCAGCTCACAGCTTCCTTCCCGTCACCATTTGAACATGTCTTGTAGGCGTGTTTTTCAGATCCCTGTCAGATGCTCCAAAACATTTCCTTCCCCCTCGGTGACGGGGGCCGCTGGGGGCGCAGAGTGATGATACATGTCCGGGGTGGCCTCCTACCGGGAGGCCCACTTTCTGCACTGTCGTTTCCTCTGTTACTCAGTGTGGGTTTCTATGGCAACAGGCAATGATGAAAGGAGCGTGAAAAGATCAACAGGTGGAGACGGATGTAACACGCTTTTTTTCCTCCCCCCCATAACATCGATGCCATTAAAGGTCCAGAAAAGCGACTGCTGATCGCACAGGTTTAAATCAGGACAATAAGATCAGAACATTCTTCATTCGATTCCCAAATGACTCATTCCCTTTTTTGGCGCCAGGATGAGCTACAGATCCAGTTTTAGCCTGACTAGAAAGAAAGGGGATTTTAGTTATTTTAATGCGCACTTAAAAAAATAAAAAAATAAAAAAATATGACCTGAAAATCAGAACAACAAATGCCTGGAGCCTCTCTTGGTTTGATCCAGCTCCAGAAAAATATGGCTTTTCAAGCCAGCACCGGTTTAATCATGTCAGCGGTAGGTGTCACTTTTTTAATACTGAGCGCTCTGTGTATGTAGGTCAGGGTGAGAAGTGAATTTGTAGATCGCAGCATGAAATGACATCCATCTGGAGCAGCTGTGGCCAGATAGAGGAGCAGTTTTATGATGCGCATTTCAAAAACTGGGCACATTTCAATTCAGAGCTAAAATGCTCATATTGTGACATGTAAGCACCTCTTAACCACAGCCAGTAACGACGGTTTTGTTCTGTGGCTGATGATGAAACAATGTGTCATTCAAAAAGGCTGCCTGAAAAGCAGGAGTTGTGTTTCTATTCACATTCAAGACATGCGTGCTGCAAAGCGGAGATGGAATCTGGTTTGGGAGGACAGGATAGGTAGCGAAATGAGGGGGGGGGGAATGGAGTGGAAGCAGCTGGTAATGCACAGCTCAAAAATAAAATGCATCCACCGTTAGTGAGCAGCTCGCTGTGGATGAGCAGGAAGACGCAGTCTTTCAAGTTTCTTCCTCTAAAGACAAAATCCTGCTGCAGTTGAGTCAGAATCGAGGCAAACTCGTTGCACTATTCATAAGCAAACATCAGGAACATCAGAGCCCCCGAGAAAGCAGCTACTAAAATTGTCACACATTCTGACGTAATCTCATAAAATGGAGCATGCATCCTTTACCTGTACCTGTATATTCATTGTGTCCCGAAGGTGAGAGGCAGGTAAACCCTGAACAGGTTGCCAGAGTATCAAGAGAGAACGCAAACACGTCTCACCAAACCATCTCTAAATCAACTCTCATAAAACAGTTTAACCAGAACGTAGAACTGCGTTTCAAAGGGGCAAATAACGATATCAAGATTGAACATAGGCAGGTTTTAGCGTATCATACTTGAATTAGGACATTTATAACCCAAATTTATAATGAGTCGTCTCCAACATTTTGCTTCGAGCAGAACAAGCAGAGAGTTTTGTCAGGTTTTAGCAATTCAGTTGCTCCAAATTCTTGTGCATAAAAGTTTGAGGAGGCCTAATCTCAAGGCAGAAAAAAAAAATAAAAAAAATTCACTCTGCATTAGCGTCTGATTGAAGACTGATCCAGTTTTGTTCCTCTGAAAATCATGCGGCAGACTCAAACTCACACGAAGCTGATTTTAAAGTCAGAGCTAATGAAGAGGAGCTGAGGAGTGTTTTCACTGCAGGGCTGCTCTTCCATGCAGACGCCGCGCTAAGCGTGGCGTGAAAAAGCTGCTTGCATGCTTTCTCCTCGTCTATCTGTCGGTGCATCTGAAGGGCTTTAGATGATTTCACAGAAAGCATGACAGCTCTTGATCCATTGTGTTCCTTGCCTGATTGAATAAGGAGCCAGACTCAGGCCTGAAGATGAGACGCCAGAGTCCCTCCGCTGCCTCGGTGGAAGAAGAGCCTTGCAGCATTACTGCCACTTAGTATTCCCCCTCTCCCCTCGCAGCCCGCTTGGTCTCATTTTGTTGTATTAATCCTCATCACTCACTCTATCTGTTTTGGCAGAAGGCAAAGTTGATGGGTGATTAACTTTTGAGGGCTGATGTCAGTTTATTATGGCAACTCATTGACCGTAATTTACATAGTGAGCCCGGTGGACCAGCAGTCAGCATCATCCAGCTGTCAGTTGCCTTCCGAACGGCAGGAGAGAGTGACTTACGACGCCTAAGAGAAAGATTTGTTGTGATGTAAAATATATTCTTTAAATTAAAATTCATGAGCATGGAGGACAGCTTTACCTCGTTAGCTTGTCTCCCTTCCATCTCTGGCCCCGCCGCTGCATTTGCATCTGCTTATGCGTCAGGGCGAGATTGAAATGTGTCGAGGTGCTTGACCGTGTTCCTGTGGACCTCGCGGATCCGGGTTTTAAAAGGCGAGCTGCTCTTTGAAGCCACGGGGCCAGAAAACCATGGGGAAGTCAGTGAGACAGGGAGGGATGGCGGACACTTTGATGTGCAGAAATAGATAACATTAAGGAGCGACTGGGAGAGAGGGAAAAAAAAACAAAACACTCTGGCCTCAGCTCAAGCGTCATCTCTAGTTATTGATGGCGAAACAGCTTGGATGAATATGGGAACGTTTTGGATTGGTGAAAGTGCAGAGAGGTTATGTGCAAAAGTTTTATTTTTCTGGACTGTTTTTATTGGGATGACTTTTAATCACTTTGATTTTACTTCTTTGCAGCTGATCCAGCTGACAGTCATCACTACTGCGTAGATAGATAGATAGATAGAGCAAATACGCTTTTAGTAATTATTGCTTTTTATTTACACGTGACTCAATACATTTATGTAGGTATGCACAAAATGAATAAACCATGCTCTAATTTAAAGCTAATTTCTGAAATTGGGGAACACTTTGAGGCAAAAGTTTTCTTCTAGTCTGCCGATGATGTTTATGATTTCAGTCATTGCACAGAGCAGAGGCGACACCACGTACCCTAGATCTGAGTTCGACGTCAGAGCTGGAATGGCGCGCACGCTGAAGCCTAATTAGGTACAGGATGAACTTAACTGGCTGAGACTGCAGAGTCTTGCCATCTCAGCCAGTTTAAACACATATAAATGAAGATGTGCACTGCTGCACAGCCCATCTGCTAAGAGGAGGAAAGCGGTGTTTACGTAAGGAGATCGATGCTGCTAAATCGCTGCATCGACAGTCCTTGTTGCTGAAGCCGAGGAACCGAGTCTGTACAGGTTCTGTTTAGGTATCAATAGGACTGGCTGAGGCCGAGCCCAGGAAGAAGCAAACCAGGACATGGTGGAAGCTTTTTAGTTTATTTAAGCTGAACAAAACAATTGACATAGTTTCTTCTTCCTTGAGCAAAAGCATATCCTATCTTTTTTGTTTTTTTCCATATTTAGATTCCCGCTTAAGTAATTTCTTCAACAAACAATAAGCTTTATCTTTTTTAAAACAGGCACCATCAGCAGAAGCAATGACTCGTTTTCCACATCGCGGTGTTCAAAACGTAGGACGGTTTGTCTGTGCTGCAGTTATTTCAGACCGTAAAAGAAATACAGTCAAAATAAGGAAGCTTTTAACAGAAAATAAAAAAAATTGATGGTTTAAGCTTTGACGACAGTTAAAAAGTGAGTAAAATTATCCTTGTGATCGTGGAGACGGCGACCAGGAAGACAGACAGCCGAGTGATAAGCTGGCTCATGGGGGAATTTCATGCTGAATTGCTTTTTGACTGATGGGTGAGTGAAATCGTAGCACATCTATCACTTACTGACAAATTGTTGCTGTTTTAAACTGGAGGCTCGAATCACTGCATTTCACATTTTGTTTCCTTTACTCTATTGAACATAGAATACATATTTCCATCACTGATTTAGGACTGTTTCTTTTATTGTCCCTTTTATTCAGAAGATTAAAGACTTGTTTGGGGGTTTGGGGAAGTATTGGTCTTGGGATAAAATAAATGGAAGTCAACACAATGTCTTCATACGGTCAGAAATACAGACATGAATAGGCGAAAATAGAGCAGATAGTCAGTCTGTTGCACAGAAAGAAAAATAACTCCAGATATTAAGTAAGCGTGACTCTCTTGAATCTCTGATGTGCTCATCCAAGCAAAAAGAGAGACAGTGATTCACTTGCTTTCACTCGCTCAAAATTATCTAATTCCAAAAATAAATGATCTAAATTCAATGCAATCATAGAAAACACATTAAAAAACTTCCAAATGCCAACTTAGTGTCTTATTTCTTTTCTGTACATGGAGGTATGACTCACTTGTTTGTAGCACTCGGTTATTTCTTCAGAGGAGTATTTCTGAGCCCAGGGAGGGTCCGAGGTGGAAGATTTTCTCTCGTCTTCAAAGCTTTTGCGTTGTGTTTGATCTACTTCACTTTGTTGGTTCTTCTTTTCCACGTATCTGCATTCGTTGTCTCAGCAAAACACGAGCGCAAACAACGAGCGTCGTGCTTTACATGCAACGGAAATTAATTAATTACATGCTGACAGCAGCGTTAAGTGCTTGAGTGTGGGATCTTCTCACAGTGAAGATTATCACGTCAACTCCAGGGGATCAGACTTCACGAGTGAAAATGAAAAAGGGGGAAGAATGACTCTTTTGATGAATGATTTCCAAGCATTATTTTGTCACCCGTCATGAATTAAATATTTTGTTTGAGCTGAATTGCTGCTGCTCATTATGCACTGCACATTTTGAGATGAGAATCTCTGCTGGCTATATAAAAGTTTAATTTGCTTCATTCAGCTAATTGCTGTGTGATTGATTATATAATTACTCTGTATTTGTTCCCTGGTTGTTCTTCTCACACGGTGGAGGTTGTAATTCCCTGAACGTGGCAGTGTGGTGCTATTCCCAGTTGTCATTTCAGTGTCGACTGCATGTGTGTGTGTGTGTGTGTGTGTGTGTGTGTGTGTGTGTGTGTGTGTGTGTGTGTGTGTGTGTGTGTGTGTAGGGTACATAACTTGTACGCTGCATGGTTGTATTTTCTTCCTCTGCTTCATGTTTCATGATATTTGCTCTACTCCTCTGAGATCCCACAATGCGCAGCGGTGCTCTCCAGTTTCTGCTTTCTGAATTCAGCAAGCGGGCAACTGCCTCGAAAAGCAAAACAAAACGAAAAAAAAAATAAATAAAATAAAATAAAATAAAATAAAAGGACTCGTCCAGCCTGAAAAAGCAGAAGACGGATCTGGATCAGGCCCCATCAATATTTAACGACGCTTCTCATCAGTAAAACATGAAAGACAAGACTCGTGTAGAGTCGTCACATGGCGCTCAGGTTCCTTTGAGTCAGATTGTCGTGACTTGAATCGGGTTCACCACCTGAAAGCAGATCTTCTCAGTATCAGGAAACATGTCAATGGATTTTAAGAAAAGTACTTCAGAGCATGTTCAAGTCATAGTGTATGTTAGTGATGACTGTCGTTTTTAGGTTTCCTCTCCCCAAAGAAAACTGAGATAGTTTAACTTGTGCCTCTTTTCGCACATCTTGTTTTAGATGCACGTCTCAGTTGAGGCTGCATGTAATTAGCTGAACGATCTGGCCATTAGGACAACCCCCGCTGTCTCATCTTGCTCAAATGAGTCGACAGCTAAAGCGGTGAGATGGAGCAGCCGCGATAATTCCCAAAGGTCACAAAGTTTGAGGCTGATGGGCTCATTGATGTTTGGTTAAATTAAAAATTTCACATCTATACCCATGCAAGCAACATTTGAAAGACGACATATGTCAATGATAGATGTACAAAATGACTCACTGTGTGCAGCAGGTTCCTCCTCTGTGATGAGACGCAGCATCTAATTTAATTATCCTCATGTTGCAATATTTCACTGCTGTGATATTTTTGTCCACAGCAATATTTTTGTTGTTTTGATTCTGGTCAGATAATAAACCACCTATTTCAGTTTAATTGTTGTTTGCATTAATTTGCTTATTCATTTTTTTCTTGTTTGGTTTCACTCCCATTTCTTCATTTTGGATTATGAATCTGAACTCTAAATTTTTGCCATTTTGCAACTGGTTTTAAAATTTTGTTCAGGAATCTGGAAATTTGTGCCAAGAAGATGATTTCATAAAGTGGTCAAATAATGCTTTAGGTTCACTGCAACAATGTTGTGAAAGACATTTTGTGTCTATATTTTCAACTTCTCACTACATTTGTGTTTCATTACTATTATTGACACTGACAGCCTCTCAGTAAACACTGGTTGTTATGGATCCACCAACACAAAGAGAGAGAGAATGATGCTCAGTTTAATTTTGTTTTTGCAGATAAAAACCTGAAAATCGTAGCATGAATATGTCGTTCCCCTAAGTCTACTGCTACATACTTTGTAGAAACAGCTTTCGCTACACACACAGGTGCAGATATTTCAGGTGCGATCCTCCTAGATTTTTCCAGAATCACTGGAGAGCCTGTTTCATATGCACACTGTGAAGGTAAGACCAGAGACCAGAGCAGACTGACTCCACATTAGAAAAACAAAGATGCACTGGACAGAGGAAAAATATAAAACCATCTTCTGTTTTATCATCTGCTCACCTTTGCTTGTTATAGGATGTAATAATGAGCAACTCAGAAACAGCATCATTCTTTTGGGGGAATATTTTAAATGTAGATTAATTAAAAAAAAAAAAGCAAAACTTTCAGAAGTTTTTATTGCCATAATTAGCCAGCCATTTGTGAATATCTGTACCAGGCAGTTTGCTGAAACACAGCAGCAGCGTTTATCCTCTGTAAACATGGTCTAATTAAATCACAATGTGAAGAAAAACTGCGTAACAGATGTGTGCAAGTGCAAATGTGCCTCGCCACTGGAACATATGACTGTGTGTCTGGTAAATGTACAGAATTAATAACCTCCCCTCTTCAAAACCAGCCCATGAAGTCTGTGAGTAAGTAGTGCTGCTGTTTTCCTCTGCCTGGCTGTATCGATTCCTCCTCCTCGGGGGCGACCATCTCAAATTAGAGAGGGGATCACAGCACCTTGCGAAGCAATTAATTTGGCCTCGGAGAATCTCTTTGTTCTGTTTGTTGGTGTATGTGGGAATATAGATAAAGGAGGCATTATCAGCTGCTTAGACGGAATTGATTCACATGTTTTGCCAGAGCCTGGGGCAAATAAATGAAAACCTTGAATGATGCAGAAACAAGTCTGGATGCATGAGTTCTAATCCCAATGGAACACAATGCATGCAGGGGGAAACGTATGCTGTGCATTCTGCACTCATCGCATCAAACATGTTGCTAAATACATAGTTAATCCCAAAGTTATTCACAAATTTAGAATTGAAGTCATATTTTTACTTTCAAATGTTTGTCAAAATAGGATATTACAGTATGCTAAGGATTTTGAGCATAAAGAGAAATTCATTTTATGTCTGGTTTTCACTTTATTCAAAAGAGAAAGTCTGAAATTATCCCTCCCTGCTGAACGTTGTCAGATTCTGTGTGAAAAATGAGTTCTACATTACTCTGAATAGTTTGAGGTGTTTCAAAGCAGCATAATTACCCTGATTAGTGGCTTTCATCATGTTGACAGCAGCTGGTTGGTGGCAGGTTCAGGTTTTTATGTAGTGTAAAATGTCCTGATGCCTGAGCGTATGAATGCGTGGTTGTTGTCTGTGTGTTGCCAGTGGAAATGAGTGGTGTCCCTTGGTTGCACGTTCATCCACTATCTTCTACATTCAGGGAACTTGTTGTTTGATAGCTATAGTGGTTTGTTGAGACTGGGCAGAGGTTTCACTCCAATGAGTGCGCTCCAGTAAAATTACTCTGAAAATAACAAAAGTTTACTCAAATTGTAAAGTTGCTGAAATACAAGTAAAAAAAAAAAAAACACAGACTGTGTTGTCCTCTAAAGGTTGGCGAGTTTAGGCATTTAGGAGCATCGAATCGTGCGCTAGAGAGAGAGCGGACTGTCAAAACATAAAAAAGTTGGTCAGAGTAGCAAAGAGGGGAAGCTTCACAGAGAGATTAGCACTAATGAGCTGTGACTTTGGCCATAGAGAGAACAGACTGTTCATCAGTCTTTGTTGCTCTGCCACTAGCGTGTGTTGACGAACTCGCATCTGTACATAGCAGTGGGGAGGAGGAGCGGAGGATTCACTCTCTGAATCACTGGAACATCTCTGCATTCTAGGCTTTTTGTTTGTTTTCCCACTTTATTAAAATTTTATTTCGGCCACCGGAGCTTCAGATACTCGGAGGCTCTACTGCTCCGACAAAGAATGCATCAATTAATAAGAACAGGATTACAGACATTCCTAAGACAAACAGCAGACAACGGTTTCGAGCAGTGAGTTTTGTCATGTCTCATTTTGAGCATGAGAACCAGAAGGTTTTCTCTAAATGTGATTCATTATTTATGGATGAAACCAGCATGGAGGAAGGCTGTCAGGGACCATTTTCCTCAGTGCTCCATGGTGGATGAAATTTCAATTTAGAAGAAAATGTAAGTGCATAGATTAAGGATAATCCAGCATTAGATTCTCATTGTGTGATAACATAAACACAAATAGCACAATGTCACAATATGATGGTATTTATACAGTAAAAAAGGTTATGTAGAAAACATTATTATTATTTCTATGGAGGTAAAATGATGGAATTATAGTTATGATAGTGGTATTCCTTTGATTATGACTTTGTAGGAACGCTAAAGCAGGAATACAGAACATGATGTATTCTGGAGTATTTTTCAAGGGTTTATTGTTCTGAATTTGTTGTTTTGTTCTTAAAGGAAAAAAAAATGGTGTAACCAGCTACTCAAGACTAAAGTAGCAATAACACAGTGGCTGTGAGAAGGAAGAAGAAGTCAGGAAGAAGTCAGGTCTGGAAGCAACAGCTTGGAGACTTGACAAACTGGCACACTGTAGAGAGATTTAAAAGCTTTATTTCAAATTCAATCTACCAGTAGTATAAATTATCCCATTGTAAAAAAACAAAACAAACTGTAATTCCGATAAATGTCCCGCTCCTCTCCTGTCTCAGCTGTACTTCCTTTCAGACCTGTACCACCAGGTTACCTCGCATTAAACCATGAATTGATTGTGAAGTCTCACTTTTCTCCACACAATCATCTTGTGTTTCTTTGTACTTGAGGTTGAATTCTTTTAGTCCAGAGTCTACAACTAATTTTCCAGCAGCAACATTTCCTTTGGCCCTAAAAGTGAACTCAAGCTAATGCAGCACATGTGGTGGCCAGAAGAAAAGAGAAAGAACTGATGTTTAAATCCGATTGTCTGCAGCAGCCAAACAATTCCAACTTTTACACGCAGGGGAGACGTAATATGTAAAACCTGCAGTGAAAGAAAACATTTCTTCCAGCTGCGGTTATCTGTGTTTGTATTTTCTTCATTCTTAAGCTAGGCTGTAGTGGCCGCGGCATAAACAGTGTTTCTTGTTTTCCCTTCGGTTTAACTGTTTCCATTCCAACCCTAGACTCCAACTGCTTCATAGCAAGAAAACAAGCTTTTTGCTTTTTGTGGGTGTGGAGAAATCCAGCCTCTTCAAGCACGTGCCTCCATGCTCACCAACGTCTCCAGCATGCATGACTTTTGTAGAAGTCCATCCCTTTCTTTCTTTATTAATCCACATATCTTTAAAGACCCTTTATAATAATAAAAAAATAGCATCTGCTTTGGTTTGGTCCTGATATATGAATAAATGTGCACTTCAAGGAGCTTTGTTCCAGAAACAGATGAGATATTCTGAGAAATAACTCATTCAAAAGAAGATTAAAAATGACTCCTATATGTACAGTAAGGACTTCATCAAGATGGAAAACACTGGTAATTTTAGAAGTACACATAAGAAGATACTGCTATGCAGTTTTAGCTGTAAAACCTGATTTTATATTTTCTGCCTTCGCAGTAAAAACCTTTCAAACAAACAAGGCGACGACGCAGAGCAGAGAACAGCGGAGATGAACGAAGCGAGATAACTGTGCTTTCCTCCTGTCTCCTCCTCTGACTTTGACTCCACTGTGTTCTCCTTTGTGTGTGTTTGTTGTTTATTTTCTCCATTATCTCAGTTTTTCACAGACCCCTGTGCCAGCAGCCCTTGTCTCCATGGAAACTGCAGCCGGAGCGAAGGCGGGGAGGAGGGCGAGCCGGCCTACTCGTGCGAGTGCACAGAAGGCTACGAGGGAGAAAGGTGCGATCAGATCCTGCTGGACCTGCCACCCGCCGCCGACTGGGGCCCGGCCACCCCCTCCGCTCCCGAGCTGGCCACGCCGGCCACCTCCACAACAACGGCCACGACTCCGCCCCAGCATCCGACCACGGTCCCAGCCACCACCACGCCGGCGCCGCCCACCCTGCAGCCGTGGCAGCCCAAGCCCGGGCAGAGGCTGCTGGTTGTGCAGTGGGATGCAGACAGGGTGAGAACGTTTCCACTAACCCTCAGCTCCAGAAGATTTACAGTTTCCCCCTCGCGCCGGGAAACCGTCATCCAAACCAACCTGGTTCATTATGAAAAATTTATTGCATCCAAAAGAGTTTTCATAAGCTGGTAATGACTCTTTTACATTACTCTGGGGGAATTTCGGCCCACTCTTATTTGCAAAAGTGTCGCCGAGGTCAGTTTAAGGTTACATCACAGCTTATCAATCAGATTTAATCAATCAGACTTTGACTAGCCCTCTCCTGAACCTCCCTTTGTCATCCCTTCAGCTGTTGGTTAGATATTTTCAGCGTTTTTGTATCGTTTTGTTTGAGTGAAATTGACAGTTTCATCAATTTGAAGTCATTCTGATCTTGAACGCAACAAAGCAGTCTAAGACAATCACACTTCCACATCACATAATACTCTCACGGTATTCTAAGGTGTTAGTTTTACACCAGATCCTGTTTTCAGTATAGAATAATCCAGCCTACGCTGTATATTTTAAGTCTAAGTGTTACAAATGTTGACAAAAAGCCAATCTAAGTTTGCCTCAATTCCAAACTTAGAACTGAGGCTGAAAGCAAACACCTGTGGTCATCCATACCACACAGACAGCAAACGTTCATAATGAGCAACTGGAGCTATTAATAGTTGGTCTGAAAAGTCAAGAAATTTCAGTCCAGAAAAGGTCATTTAAGAACTGAAAATGTTTTGGGACCCTCATTGCTGATCTCCCTGTGTGTGTTGTCAATTCACTCTTGCAGTAATTCTGTTAGGCTGATCTCTCCTGGGAAAGTTTATTGTTATTATTAAACTTGGGTTTTCTGGAATCGTAAAGTGTTAGAAGTCGTTTGAAACATTTAAAAGACTAAAATATATACAGCGGTTTCTAAAAAAGCAGATTTTTGACTCAGCTTTATATTCTTTTATTCTATTTTTTGTTGCCAGACACGTTTTTGTTTTTACACCACAGGCAACTTGTGGTTTAATAAAGGGGGACAATAACTTTTTCACAAATTGACAGGTTGGTTTAGATATGTTTTTTCACCCTGAACTTATCTTTGTCTGACTTTGAAATTCTTTTACTGATTTGAAACATTTAAAGGAATGTGTATAGGACTATATATTGAAAATGTGATGGTTTGTGCTTCAGGTCACTGAGGGTCTGCACTGTGTGAGCCCTGAGCTCTGTGAGCTGACGTCAGGGACCCTGACTCTGTCTCTGGAGGTGCCTGAAGAAACCGCTGTGAAGTAAGAGGAATATCATCTTTAAAAACTGGCAGCTCCCTTCTAAATGTAACATTCAGAAAAAGTCGAGAACGTCTGTCCTCCTCTTCACACCAGCAGCATGATTACACTCCAGCCTAGAGTTGATCTAATTAACCTGTTGCTGCAAAGGTTCCTGAAGAACTGATTGCTCTAACTTGTAAAAAACCAACTGCATTCAGGTGCATAGAAAGGAAGTCGCTGGCCTGCTCCATGTCATCTATAAATCTGTAGATCCTGCTGCAAGCCGAGAATAGGTAGTTCTGACCAAAATGTACCTATTAAAAATACAGAGTCTGCATAATTATTTCACAGAAGAAATAAAAATAGAGCCTGCTGTGCACATTATTTCATGTACATACTTACCGTGCAGCAACTTTCGCAGGCAACATTTTTCAGCTTGAAGGTTGCGTCACTAATACCCTTTCGTTTGAAACCCTGCGACCCAACTGTGCCATGCCAGCACAGGTGCGCTCAATTTATTAGGAGTGTGATTGTCCAAAAAGCAATGTTGCAGCTGCCCTGTAAACAGGAGTTCAATGAATTATGCAGAAGGGGTGATCAAGGTGATCGCTGGATGCCCTTGACGTTCTCATTACACATGAGAGGCACGGCGCGGGGCTCTGCTGGCGATCTCAGACAAAAGGCTGCGAACCGGGAGGTAATCAACCTCCGCTGCCCTGTTTTCCTGCTTTTTGATTACACAAAATGCCTGAATAATGTACCATGATGCTGGTTCTGAGGAGACGTTTTCAAATTAACATCTAGCACCGGTCCAGCGCTGCAATGATAAGTATATCTGATAGATATCACACGCAGTGAAAAAGTTGTTCAAGTCCTGTGAGAAAGTCAAGGTTACTTCTGTTGTTGCTTTACTTGAACCCACAAATTTCTGAAAGGTTTTTGTGGCTCTTGTGGCCTTTATTCATTAGTAGTTTGACAGGATGAAGAGCAGAGAGAAAAGGGAAAGACATTCAGTAAATAGCCCTGGTCGGGAATCAAACAAGTAATTTCTCCCTAACCCACTAACTGTGGGTTTCCACCGGTGGAGCCATAAAAACCTGTGGGGGTTTTGGTTGAGCTTTTTGTTCATTCCCAATGAGCAAAATGTTGACTGTAGTGGAAGTCATCTCAGTCGGATTTACGTACAGACTTATTTTAGAGCTATCCATATATGGACATGCTGTTGGACTTTGGGTCTTTGTCCCTTTGAACACAAACCGATGGTCAGATGTTCTCCTTCAGGATTTTCTGGTAGAGAGTAGATTCATGGGTCCAGCAATTACAGAAAGTTGTCATGAATCAGTGAAGCAGCCATGAAAGCATCATACAGCCACCACCATGTTTGATTGTAAGTATGATGATCAAAGCCTGAACTCTTGGACTCACATCAAATGCAACCTTCTAAGAAGCGCCACTTTTGTCTGAATAATTCATTGAACATTTCCCCAAAAGTCTTTGGGATCATAAAGATGTTGTTGCTAGAGAGAGATTGAATTTATCAGTCCTTTATTGTTATTATTTTTAGATTTAACTGTGGCTCATCAGAGAGCTATTCATCAATAAATTATGACTTCCTGTGAACCTTAAGTAGCCGTAGTTCTTCAGCCAGTCTGAGTTACAGATGTTGTTCTTACAGCTATGAAAAAAAGAGAAAACTTCACCTTCTAGTGACCAAACCACAGTATTATTATTTCAGTCACATTGCCTCAGTTTCAGTTTGCTCCATCTCTTCTGTGTGGCACTTTGGGGCAACTATTGCATCAGTCCACATGCGGTCTTCTTTCTTTAATTTGAAAGTTAAATGTGTGTTGTAATATATTCTGGACCGCAGCTTTCAGGCTCGCTCTTCCACTTCCAGTCAATAATAAAGTAGCATGAATTATTCCCCTCCTGATGTCAGAGTTGGTTCTTTCGTTTAGCACATCGCACGTCTCAGATTTCCGGTCCTCCTTCTCCTCTGCGCTGCTCTTTCCGCCCGCGTCATGTCGTCGGAAAATCAGTGCAGCGGTGAAGATGTTCACAGCTCTTATCAGCTGTAAACACTCATTAGACCAAGTGCACAACATGGAGGGCTAAGAGGATAATCACATATTGTTTTATTTGTTTTGGTTAATATGGGAAAGATTAATTCAGTGCAGGAGGGAGGCAAGAGAGGCTCTCGATGGCGTTTAGCCGTGAGCTGCTTCACTCGAGCTTTTTCAACATCTTTCTTGCAACTGCAGCTGACAGATTACGTTCTCCGCCCCTGTCTGTCTCTCACAAGGGCTTTCTGCGAGAAGATCCAGCTTAGTTCAGCTTTGCTCGACTCTTTTCTCCCTCTTCAACAAACAGCTGGTTCAGTTTAGTCTTTGGTTGCATCTGAGACTTCATCCTCACACCGTAGAGCCTGTTGGCAGAATGCTAACCCTTGAGGGTTTCTGTATATATCCTTTACGGAACCTTTTTTTTTTTTTTTTTAGTGGTTTTGATTTGTCACACATCTTTTGCAAAAAAGAGAGGATGCAGACAAAAGCAATATTTCCCTATCAAAAGGCTGAAAAGTTGTATTTTGGCACAAGTGGATAGAGTTTAATAATCACTGAACTCTCCTGCTTCCAGTTGCTTGTTAATTTCCCTCTTGCTTTTGCTTCCCTTCCTTCACCTGCCTGTCCTCTGCCACCAGGGTGCTGGTGAATGCCAGTGGAGCTCCAGTGCTGTGGCGTGTGAGTGAAGAGGGTTTTCTCCGCTCGTCTATTCTGAACGGCACCACCATATGGTTTCTGCAGGCCCCGGACGGCCTGGTGGTACCAGACCGTTTGCTGCCCCTGGGACAGAACTACTTCCTCAGTGAGTTTCTCCTCACTGGAAATAGCAAAGAACGACCTGCAGAGTGCAACGTGAAAGATCCCCACGTCTGTTGGTCATTGTGTTTGGTCATTGAGTATTCAATGACTAAATCGTACCAAGCATTTTTTGTCCAGTGTATTGTGTAAATATCTTAGTACACCTGAAATAAGACCAAATGACATCAAAAATAACTTCTTAGCCAGTTAAATAAGACGATAATCTTTGAATGTAGATAAAAAAAAATGCTTGTACTTTTCACTTCCTGTCAAACAGCTGACCTTCATGTCTGCTACCTCTGTGGCAGTCGCCTCTTCTGCTTCACAGGGAGAAGAAAATGATGGAGTTAAATCAGAAGGAAAAGAGGGGCACTGGCAGGCGGGAGAGAGGGACTCAGATATAGACGGGGAGCAAAGAAGAGACGGCAAGGCAGAAAGGGATTATGGGGAAGGACAGGGAGACAAAGGATGCACCAGGACAGATGAAAGGTCAAACTGTGAGGAACAATCGGCTTCAATAAATTTTGTTTTTCCAGATGCCAGGCCTAATCGTGTGTGACTAATGTTCACAACATAATCATCCACACTCGTTTTTTTTGTGCCTTATTTGGGGGCTTTGCACATGTGAGAAGGATGAGACAAAGGATGAGACAAAGGATGAGACAAAGGATGAGACAAAGGATGAGACAAAGGATGAGACGATGCCTACTCCTCAGATGAAAACAAGTCAGGGGCTGAGCTTTCACGGTTTAAAGCCGCAATGACTCTGCAGGTCCAAATTTCATTGTCATTGGGGTTAATGATCATCAAGTCAGAGGATGACAGGGGGAACGTGCACGGAGCTGTCAGCGTTCCCATTGGTCAGCCCAGCTGACGTCACTGCTTCCATCAGCAGCGGACGTCCCGCTCATTGGTTCAGGTCAGATTCTGTACAACAGCACCTGATATTTACTACGGAGCTATTTTTATCCAAGCAGCAGCGGCAAAGCTGTCAGGCTTGATTGAGCACATAATAAAAGAGACGTTTGACAATTACTGATGAAGAGAGAGGCTTTACAGGAGAACATGTTGAAGAAACTGTAAAGGCGACCTCGTGCTTTGCCATGACAGTCGATGTTCTCAATGTGTTAAAAAGGAGCAAAATACACTTCTAGAGCCAGAAACCAGAAAGCGTATTTTCAGATATTTACAGTGGATTGGAAGAAAGGTCAGAAATGTGCGGCCTTTTGAATTCAGCCCCAAAAAGATCCCAACAAATTACATCACACTTAACAGCTGCAACATGACAACACACAAATAAATGCAACTTGAAAGGAAGCTATTTTAAGGTATTCTTAAATTCTTTGTTGTGTTGAGGCAAACTGACTTGTTTTCACCTAAATATCTAAGTGAAGCAACTCTTTAAGACCTTTAAGCCACAAAGCGTTTGTTTCCCCCGCAGGTGTGATCCGTGTCGGCGCTCCCACCGCCCCGGAGGTCACCCTGCGTCTCAACCTGACGGTGAAGGCCAGCAGCTGCGTGGAGCCCGGCAGCAGCTTCAGCGATCCGCAGTGTTCTGGGAAAGGAAAATGCGTCACGCAGCCGTCGGAGGTGAGAATTCCCAGAAACGGCAAAGGTCACTGCTTCAATCTAAGTGCTCGTTCCCTGGCCTGATCATTTTATTGCATCGCACAAGGAGAATCATTCTGTTCTCTCAGCAGTCAGCAGCTCTCCCTGCTCTTGTTGGATGACTTAAAGCACATAATGTTCTTACTATTTATGCTATTGTATGAAAAAAATCAGTCAGAAGCCCTGTTGATGCCACAAACAACTGTGGGAAAATGTTGCCTTTTTCTTTTTAGACGGGATCATTTGCCGTATGTGATGGCTATGGAGTAAACGCTAAAACATGTTTATTAAGCGTTTAGGAAGTTTTTCAACTGTTTATCATGGATTCCACTTTATAAATGTCCTTTGTAAATAAGGTCAGGTCCATGCTTTCATTTTGCATGGTAAAATACAAACTAGTGGGAAGAAATTCTGCAAAATCACCAACTCTGCTTGGTCAATATGTTCTGCAGGCCAAGAGCACTTAAAGTATATGCAGTTATAACACAGCAACATATTAATGTTTTAATTTAATGGTTTAACTGTATGCCTCTCTGTCATCCAGAGCTGCAAAATGAGCACAATTCATGGAAATGTGATTTCACTTGAGCGGAATTAATACACAATAAGTTTTTGTTCAGCCTTGTTGCATTTAAACTTTGCAGGCCGTCGTGAATGCTCAGTTTGCCTTCGTAACCCTCTGTTCCACTCAATGAGTAAATTAAGTCCAACTTTCTGTAATTTAGTCTGAATATAAATCCAGATGTTCGGGATTTGTTAGAGAACGATGGAGAACGAGCAACATCAAGAAAACCAAGGAGCAGCACAGACAAATCAGGAATTAAACTGTGGAAAAGTTGTATGCCTTTGCTTTTGTTCCGTCCTATTCTAGTGAGCACAGAGAGCAAGTGGCAGAGGGCGCTCTGGTTAGATCATATATAAATGTAACTTTTTCCCCTATTCGCCATAAGTGACTGCACATCACCTTTCTCCTTGAAAGATGGCGGTGGCAGCATAATGCTGTGGCAATACTTTTCTTAAGCAGGGACATGGAAGCAGGTCAAAGTTGATAAATAAATACAGAACCGTAACTGAAGAGGACTTGCTAGTGTCTGAAAAACACACGAGACTGAGACTGCATGATACAATGGAGCAGTTTCAATCTCAGGATGTCCACGTGTCTTTGTCCTTGTCCTGTCCTACAACATGTAGACAAATCCTTGTCTCTGCGCACTTCTGCAGAAATTGATGACGTGCTGAGGAAGTGATTCAGTCATTTGATTCAGGTGTTGCAGTAGGGAGGAGAGGATTAGAGTTGGAAACCCCAGGACAGTTCTAAATCCAATTGAAAGTCTGTGGCCAGATTTGGATGTTTCCACGCACAGACGCTCTCTGTCGGCTCTGCCTGAGCCTGAGCTATTCCGAAAAGAGCATGAGGCAAATGTTTCAGCTTTTGCATGTGCTGAGCTGGTAGAGACACACTCCAAAATGCTTGTGAAGATCGGTCCCACAAAGTAGTGATGAATTCATATACGTACCAAGCTTTTTGGATTATTTCTAAAAAGTAATTAAAAGAAGACGTGCCTTTTCTATTCACTCCACAGTTACAAGCTAATTTGTCATCCACATAAAATATAGAATAAAATGCAGTGAAGGCTGTGGTTGTAATGAGACAAAGTGTGAAAAGTAAGAAAGTTATAATTTAGTCAGACGCTTTTAAAAGTACACCAATGATTTTATCTCAATCAAAAGAAGCAAAGCTAATCTTGAAGCTCGCCCTGCTGCCTCACCAGCGTCATCTAAACAGATTCAGTCTCTTTCTGCATCTGGTTGAGAAAGTCAAACTGCGTCGCTGCTGATTGCAGTGTTTTGTCACTGAATCGTTTTGCAGCCTTTTAGACTCTTCTCTTTATCTCATTCGGTCTTCGTGTGGTTTCTACCTGCAGAGCACTTTCTTCTGTGAGTGTGAGGACGGCTACACTGGGATTTTTTGTGAAGAGCTCGACGCCTGCCACCACCGGCCCTGCCGGAACAACGGCACCTGCACTGACGTCAGACAAGGTGGCGAGGGGCAAAACTTCACATGTACCTGCCAGCCAGGTACGCTTTGATGCATTTCACATGTGTTTAATAGGTTTACCTTCAGGTGACTGTTCCAAGTGTGACTCCGTGGTTCCTGTTTATTCTAATCTCCTCCTTGGATTTCAGAAAATCTCTCATGAGATCAGAGAGGACAGTGAACTTTTCATCCTGACAGTAATTTTTACGTGTGGGTTTGGGTGTCATGGACTTCAAAACAATGTCTTCTGACAGGGTAGTAAATGTCAAAGGTAACAGCTAAAGGCGCTAACAAGCCCACTTTGGAATGTTGATAAGATATCCTCAGACATCACTTGCAGTTTTAATTACCTGCAGAAAAGAGACAAAAAAGAAAATATTTCATGGTACATCAAAACTAGCATCTATTATTATTCATGTAATGCAGGATTGTAAATTTAGTAATCCACAGATGCTAAAATGCAACAATTCAAACATTCAATGACGAGTCAGAACATGTGCAGAGGAATCTGTGCAACATTGTTCTCTGACAGCACAAAAATATATATTTTTAAATTGTGGCTCATGAGAAAACATTCTCTGAAGCTTTAGAATATTTATTTGCTTTACATTTCTCTCTTTGTGCTAGAATAAAAATGCACAGTACACTGGGATGATTTACATTTTGCTACTTTTTTATGAGCCTCAATACATAAATTTTGGCACCATGTCAAATCATCTAAACACGAGTAATGGTTAATTGTTATGTAAGGGCGTTATAAACAAGATTTATTATTGTTGTTGTTGTTATTGGAGTATTTTACTCATTTTTGAATTTCTCCACTAATAGCGATTGTATGATGAATTCAGTTTATCTTCCTTACAAAGACATGTTTACAGACATAAATGAAAATAAAAACACAAACAAATAACTAACTGTACCATCATAACTTGGATTTTTGTGAGGCAGGAGGTCAAATCAATAGAAAAACATTGGATGATATTGGTGACCTTCAAGCACCAACAATATCATCCAATAAATAAACAAAACAAAATAAAGTCAGTCGTCTTTTTTGCTTAAAAACATCAAGCAATCTTGTGAGACCGCTTCTGTTTGCCAGGTTATGAAGGCGAGCGCTGCCAAATGCTGGTTGACCACTGCCTCTCTCAGCCTTGTAAGAATGGAGCCACCTGCTTCAGCAGCTTGGCTGGACCCAGGTGCTACTGTCCCGAAGGTAAAAAGCCAATTATTCTCCTGCTGATGTTTGGTGTGGGTGTGAAGTAAATAAACTGGGAAGCATTCGAGTCTTTGCCAGAAAAATGCAGTTTGTGGGCTTCGATATGAATCTTTTTTAACAGATAAGCAGGAAAAGGCGTCCAGATACCGCATGTTTGTGCATTCTGAAACAGCATCTGTATTTTTTGCCAGGTTGAGTATCTGCTGCATGTTTTAGAGTATCTATGCCACTCCGATGCTTAATTTAAACCTTCCTCCTCCTTTCTAATTAGTCTTCGTAGGCTGAGCGACCTGCATCAGACACTCTGGGGAAATCTGTGACCGCAAAACTTATGCATCCCGCCACCCCCAACTAGAGCACATGGGTTTGCAATTAGTTTCAGCCGTGTGCATGTGACTGTGTTCGCATGAAAATGCAGCAGATCACAATGGATGGAGGCACATAAATGAGAAACAGCAGGAGTGGAAAAGTGCCATCGTTGGACAAGCTGTATAAGTCGAAATTCCCAGTAGTCAGTGCAGCATTGTGCTGGCTACACTGGAACACATGGCCGTGTTATTGGACTAAAGCAGCCAGAAACCAGTGTCCCCAATGAGGTAGAGAAGCTCTGATCCACTGTTTGTGAATCTACTCTGCTGGGATAAAAGAAGCAGCGACAGCAATGCCACATCTCTGTAAGGATTGTTTTTTTTTTTTTTTTAAAGAAAATATGACTTTGTTAAATAACAGGTTAGTCAGAAAATAATAAAACCCAAGATAATTAAATGCTTTTGACATCCACTTATGGAAAAATATATGGACCTTCAGCCAAATGAATGAATGTTGAAATGTTTTCCATTGGTGCCGGTATGACTGTTCTCCTCCAAAGCCTGTGAATCATCTCCAAATGATGCTTCAGTGTTTCTGCACACACACACACACACACACACACACACACACACACACACACACACACACGCACGCACGCACGCACGCACGCACGCACGCACGCACGCACGCACGCAGCACACCCTACCAACAGGGAACACGCCCACACACACAACACACACGAGCAATAAAGTCATACAACTCCATAATAGCTGTCATCAGAGATGCATCAGCTCTGTGATCACTTTACCAGCGATGCCAGCAGGAGCCGCATTTTTATCTCCCGCAGTTGAATCGCCCCGCAGCGTTCACATTTTCATTCTGTTTTTTAAAAAAAAGATCTGCTGGGTTTTTTTTTTTCTTACCATAAACAAACAGATTTTTTTTATAACTCCTGGCAGTAAAAGCTGAGAAGACACCAAGGAAAATTACAACTGTCACTGCCAATAAAAGCTTCAGAAAATATGTTTTTTTTATTTTTATTTTTTATTTTTTATCCTTTCTGATAAATAAAAACAACAAATTCCTCAAAGAGTTGTCGTAGATGGTGATGCCTGGACAGACGAGCCACACAAATTGTCTTCCAGCTTTAAGTACCATGGACAGCGCTCCGTGTTCGTAGCATTCATGGTGTGGGCCATTTTCTGTCCTACTCGGACAGTTCAGGCCTGAACATGTCGCAATAATATCGCCTCTCCCTTCTATTCTTTTTAATTTAGGGAGAGTCGACTAAATACTTTTGTCTGCTGCACAAATTCAAAAACGATCATCTTCACAGCCTAAATCAGATGTGCACTACAGGTACATCTGAAGCATGTGGCTGTGCCACTGTGATGTGTGCAGCCCTTTGACTTGTTCAGCAGTTACACCGAGACCATCGGTTCAGGGGTGGTAAACAATTAACTTTCTTAATTGTTGTTTATATGATTCACTGGGACGTGGACGGGTTTATTTAAAACTCAGCGGGCTCCACAGCGTTCTTATCAGCCACTTTTTCCATGAAACTGTATTAGTAGTTAGCATGAAATCAGAAACAGATATTCTGAGGAGTGCGCTGCATGGCTAAATTTAAAATGCAACATTGTGGTAGGTTTTAGAGCCAGAAGCAAGAATAAATAGGCTTCCTTCTGTTAACTGGGAGCATGTGCTATCGGGTGCATGCGTGTGTGTGTGCGTGTGTGTGAGTTTGTGTGTCAAGCTGAGAAGAAGAAAAAAAAAGATTTTTTTTGTTTTTGCCAGATTAGCAGTAGTTCAGAGCAGAAATGCTCAAAGCAAACCAGGAGAACAAACCCTGGTGGGCAACCTATTAATTCATCATTAGGCGTCACAGAGGGAGAATATAAAGTAGAATCTTGTCATTGACATTTGGAGAAAAAAAAAGACAGACGTAATGACAAACGTTCTCCACACAAAGTGAAATATCGCGATGCGGATCAATGGATGCTTGTGAGAAATCTCTTCATTAGCTCAATGGAGCGTGGTCTCTGCACTCAGCAAAGGGGATTTACTGCTGTGTTTCTTTAAATCAGAGAACCCACACACACTCCATCACACTGTTTGAGCGCTTCCATTTCTGCACCACAGTGGCGGCTCCTGAAACAGAGGTGAAAACAGATAAGGAGGAGAAGCGAGGAGGAGAGGTTATTTTTAGAAGCAGAGAAGAGGTGACTCGGATGACAATGAGAAAAGGTCTGCAGATTTTATCAAAATCAGAGAAGGGGTCTTCACATAAGACCCTCAACAACAAATAGACTCATAATCATGAGACTTTTTCTATGAGAAACTAAAGAGTATGGGTCATTTAAAAAAAACAAACAAAAAAAAAACATTGTTGACTTAGTGGAAATGCATGAAAGTATTTGTTTGGAGATTATATTTTAAACAGGATCATAAGTGACAGGAATATAATTTCAAAAATGAGATGTTTCAAAAAGGTGAAAACCAAAATGGTAACAGCAGGAATCAGAGTAATGAGCCTTTCAAATTCGAACAGAGATGAGACTTTAATCAAACTGTTAAATGTTCTTTCAGTCGCTTGTGCTACGTCAAAAATCAGCTGCACACACTGTGCATTGACGTGCAGCAAAGTATTGGAGCCTTCAGAAATTAATAACCGGTTTCAGTGGAAAAACACATGAGAGCAGTTTAATGCCATAAAACATAATCATGCTCAAGATGATGGAGACATTAGCTAAAACTCTGCCCTGTCATTATGTTGGCTGTGCTGAAAATACTGAACCGTGCAAATGGTTAAAATCAGCCCATTTTTTTTAATGTTGCTTCCAAAAAGCCAATTTTTGTCTTTCAGACCACCGTTTAGCCAGTTTTATGAGGCTTTCTGTTATGTTAAGTTTATGATGCTTAGAAACAAACACAGATTGCTTAATATGGAGCCAATGGACTGTCTCCTTATGTACTGTTGCAAGAATCCCATAATAAAAATGCTATTTATTTGGTTTAATTTCAACATGTACTAAGATTACGGTTGGAGACTTCTGCTTTAAATGATCAGCTAAAACATTAGGCATCTCTAAGCTCATAGCCAGTTCCGTTTCGGAGGAGTTGAGCAATCTTTTAGCTGTGCACCAGAAACCACTTGTGTCTTTCTTTCACCCATCTAACATCTCACAGGGTACCAAGGAGCTACATGCGAGCAGAAGGTGGATCCGTGTGGCTCCAGCCCGTGTCACAACAATGGCACATGCTATGGCCAGGGCCCCGGACCCCTGGGATTTGGCTGTAGCTGCACAGCAGGTTTCACCGGCCCGACTTGTGCCCAACTGGTGGACTTCTGTGCCCTGAACCCCTGCGCCCACGGTGTGTGCCGCAGCGTGGCCAACAGCTACAGGTGTCTGTGTGTTCCAGGTAAGCTGCACAGATGAACATCCACATAAATGAAGACTCTGACCTAAGGTATGAAAGTGAGCATGTGTGACTTTGCAAATTTTATTTAATCCTTCAACCCCTTACATCTAAAAGTGAATGTTGGTCGTGACGTTGGTGTGTCACACTTTTTTTTAAATTTGTTACAGTACGAAGCTTTTATTTGTCACAATTACATCCACATTTTCACCAGCTAAGCTGCGCACTTTCAACTCTGAAAGATGAGACGTTTTCAAACAACTGTCATTTTTATGCTTAAGCTGAACAAGAACTAGCGAGAACATGCAGCAGCAGTGTTTGGAGGCAAATTATGGCTTAATTTCTAGCTAAAACAAATCTATTTAAGAAATGCAAAACACATTCAAAATATTTCATAAATTTTGCATGACCAAACTAAACCAAAACAGCAGGGATTTTACTTCTAAGTTACTTCCATACTGGTTTGAAGTATTTGGGTTATTTCTAAAACTAAAAGGATTTTGATCAGATGTTGTCCATAGAAAAGATCAAATAACTGTTTGAATATTACATTTTATTATTATTCAGAAACCTACAAAATAGGCATTATAAAGTTGTAATATGAAGCTGTGCAAAACCCTTGAAATGCAGCTTTGTAAAGATGATATCACCATTATTGTTCTCAAAGTCTGATATTGACGATTAACAAATACACTTGAAATATTTATGTAGTTTCTCCAACTTACTTATTTTTAATATCTTACTGCTACTGGCTTATTTTTCTGTAACTTGGTGTCAAAGTAATTATTGACACTTTCTTTCAGAAATCCATCTTCTTATTCACAATACATTCTAAATCTTTAGGTTGGTCTCCATCTTCGTAGCATGAGGATGATGTGGCATAAACTAAATATAGCCTAAAACAGCTGATAAAGGCTTAATGTATCTGAAAAGATGTTGGTTGGTAGCAGCGGCTCAGCCTTGGTAGAAGGAAATACTGCCCAGCTCAGAGATGAGGTATTTTTAGCCGGCATGATTTGTGAAGCCGATGCCTCTGTGATCAAATAAATTGGGCGGAATGATGACTTATCATTATCCTCCGTCTTGCAATTACCTTGCCGGGATGGCGAGATGGATGGCTTTCTCAGTGGCCTATAAACATAATTTGACACTTTGCCCTGAGTGCTCTTGGTTTGTACAAGCTGTCAGTGGAGTGTATACAGCAGTCAGACTTTCCCTCTCTGACTCATATTTACACTCATCAGAAATACAGATGCGTCTTTTGTTGTTTCTATGGCTAAATGTACAAATGTACGGAGTACAAGTAGTGGTAATGTATGATAAATTAGACTAAAAGTTGTCCTTTAGATGTTTTGGTAATTATCCTGGCAATGTGGATTGTTTCCATTTCCATTTAATAAAAAACAAAACAAAACAAAAAAGCTTTGAATGATTCATTTAAATTCAGCACATCAGGATCTTTCCATCTGCTGCTTCCCAATTGTTCTGATGTCTTCCCTCTATAATTCATTTTTTTGTTTCATTTTTCCATTCCTTAATTTTTCTGTTCCGTTTGTCCTTTTGTCCTTTCTCTTCTTCGTCTTCCCTCTGTTTACCTCACCTCATTTCCCTCTCATCCTCTTTTGTCTGGTTGCCATGGTGAGGTGCCTGACTTTATATGTGTGTCCTTGTGCTTGTGCGTACGCACAAGGCATGTGAAGATGCTGCCGTCCAATCAAGGGCCTCTTTAATGAGACTGGAGAAATTGATGGTTTGTAATTATCGTCCCGGCCTCTCCAATGAACACACACAACATGAGGTAAAATTGTCTCTCCGGCTCACAAGAACATCAGCTGGTGTGTGAGAATGCGAGTGTGTCTGTCTGCGAGCCTTCGTGTGTGTGGAGTTCTGCTAATTTGGTTGTTTGAGAGAGAGAGAGACAGAGAGAGAGAGAGAGAGAGAGAGAGAGAGAGAGAGAGAGAGAAAGAGCTGCCGGGGAGCTGATAATGTAGAAGGAGCCTTCTTCCAGTTCATGTAATCCAGTCGACACGAGAGGCTGCTGCAACCATCAGCCTGCTCACAGACAACAGACCGAGTCCTGGAAAGGCACTTGACATTTCACTGGCATTTCACAGAGGAGACCCGAGAGGCTCTAGCTGTGCTTCTCATTAAGTCTGTGCCTCTTCCTTCCCTCAAACACACACATTAGTCGGGGCCCGAGGAGAGATCGCTGAACCTTCACAGACAATGGGACACAGTTGAGGAACGGGACATGATGGAAACAGGTTGCTACAGTGCAATACAAAACAACCTTGAACTATTTAATTTTGTCATGCTGCAAATAAAAACTTGAACTTAGTTTTAGGGAATTTTATGCCACAGACCAACACAAAACAATGTAAAGATCTCAAGTAGTTGGAAAAAGAAAGCCTTAATTAGTTTTTTTAATATGAGTATAAGTGTAAAATTTGGAATGTGGATTTGAAGAACCAACTTTCAATATAATTAAAGCTATAAGTCTATATGTCTTAACAAACTTTGCAGATTCTCCACTGGGTTTACATCTGAACTTTGACAGGGTCAAAGTCCAACTACGAGTTGATTTTGCAGAGTGGTCGGACTCTGCCACCATCAATAAAAGATCTCGGTGAAAAATTAATGCAACACTGGATGGAAATAAATCTTGTGACACCAGAGAAACTTATTAAGACGATGCCACAGTGAAAGTCGGCTACATTCAGAGTTAAACGTGGCTGCAACTACTTTTTTGGCCAGGCAGTGAAAGTGTTTCTTTGTTTTAATAGTTCTCATGAAAGTCCACTGAATCACAGTTCTTAGCTGTAACATAACAGTGTTGAAATGTTGCAGAGATATGAATACTTTTGCAAAGAACTATATGCATCACAGAGTTTTCTTTCTCTGTTTTCTTACTTTCCACAGATTTTAATGATTCTTTTCTAACACATCCAAACAAAAAGACACACTCAGCTGTATCTGAGAACAATAGGCTTTGCTCATGTCAACTTTTTGATATTAAAACAAAAAACATTATAGGCTCTGATTGTTTTCATTTGCTATTTGTAGCTGTTGCAGGCTCATAGTGCCTCAGCACATAACTGCCATCCTATGGATATACGGTGAACTGCATATATGACTGCGATGCATGTCCCGTCGCCTCAATCCTGATCAAACAGTGTGGCAGAATAATTTGCCTCGTGCCTGCTGTCTACAGGGCTAATAAAGTCATCAATGGTGTCATGGCTAGACTGAATAAAGAACAATAGTCTTGAGGCAAAGGAATCATGAAGGAGAAAGGCTGCTAATGTGGCGCCACGAGGTGTTTTCTCCTGCAGCTGAATGCTTTGACACTTCTGGGAAGCTCCTGGTGCGAATTGTAAATGACAGTAGACAAGCTGCTTTCACACTTTGCAGCTGCTAAGAAGATTCATTTACAAAACCTCTCAATGTAGCAAAAAAAAAAAGAATTTGCACTTCACATATTCTCCTCTGCAAAAAAATATCAACATGGCCGTATTGTATGATCTGTAACACCACTGGATGCCTTTTCCAGGCTACCACGGCTTGTACTGTGAGGAGGAATACAACGAGTGTCTGTCTGCGCCCTGCCAGAACTACGCCACCTGTAGGGATCTCATTAATGCCTACGAGTGTGTCTGTACGCCACAGTTTGAAGGTACATACACCCATACGTCGACTTCCACACTTTCACAACCTGCATAACAACTTGGTGCAAGTTCACTTTCTGTGTGTGTTTGCAGGAAAGCATTGCGAGATCTACAAGGATCCCTGCGTGAATGTACGCTGCCAGAACGGAGGTCGATGTGAGAGTAGTGGGCTTAATGCTTCTTGTGCGTGTCCATCCGGATATGTAGGTACGCAGTGATGTCCTGGATGGGTTCCAGAATGACTTTCTGAGGCCTATGCATGTTGGGAAAAGAGTACAGATACAGAATATAGTGAATAGAATAGAATAAAAAAGAATGTAAACATCCTGAAATCCAGGCGTCAAAGCCTCAAGTTAAAGGTATGTAGGGACATTCACATTCACTCTAAAGCTGAACTAAAATAAAAATCAGACTGCACAGAAAAAGCAAATTCACAACATAAGATAAATAGTATATTACATTAAATGAAATGCAGAAAAAAATGTTAGAGACATAAGTGTAAACCACAGGGGATTTAACAAACCCAAAGAGATGTAAAATAGCCACAATCATCAGAAGAAATGCAATAGCTAAAATCTTTTTATTTTAGATTTGAAATAAAAAAACAAAACTTTGTAGTCTAACCATATTATTGAAATAAAAATAAAAAGACTAAATAAAAAAAAATCAAACTTAAAAGAACAAAAATCCAAACCAGTTCAATTAGATCACACAATGAACTCAAATCTATAAGTTTCAAGATTAGACCGTAAATGACAAGAAAAGGAAATAATAAACCAGAATTGACCATCAAATGGATTTTAAATACTGACAGCTGAATCTAAATGCCATTTTGGATACAGCTTATCCTGCTCTCTCTCATCTCATCATTTGCTGATGCCTTTGCCTGTTAAAGTTATTTTCCATACCCAGTTTTCACATACTGGGAATACTGGGATCCCATGATCTAAAAAACATGGAATTTTTTACTTTACTGTTTTTTCCATTCCCAAGCTGAACCAGCGCAAGATGCCTTTGGCTGACACCGGGGACATCATCAGTATTATACAAAGACTTCAATGGGTAGAAATAGATTTATACTCTGGAGAGGAATACCAAGATCAACCCAGGTTCAACTCTATTAATGACTCAAAACAATGACCAACTCTGCATTGCACAGAGATTTCAGCCAGTACAAATGAGGATTCAGCGAGTGGAGGTTAATGTCAAGATAAATAGTGGTTCTAGAAATGAAATAACTTTTCTTCAAAACATTCATTCACCTCACCAAACAGTTCACCCTGGAGCTCGCTGGGAGCAAAGCCGAAAAAAAACGTCTCACACTTCGAATCTGACAAGAGACTAAAAGGAAAAGCCCTTCAGGAGGAACAGCATAAACTGAGCTGTTTGTGCTTTGAACCACAATAAATGAAAAGTTAAACAAGATATTTCATACATATTGAGGATTTTGATGATTGCGCTCATCAAAATGTAATATTTGTTACTGATGTTCGCAATTGTGACTGCATGGCATCTTTTATGACTTTGTATTTGTGTGCTTTTGTTATGTAAAGCACTTTGAGTTCCCTTGCTGCTGAACTGTGCTATACAAATAAACTTCATTCATTGATTGTCATTAAGGATCAATCCATGCATCAATCTATTTTCTGCATAATCTAAGCGGACTTCCCTCTTCCCAGCTACTTGGGTCGGGTTCTCCAGGGGAATATCAAGGCCAACAGGCATCTTCTGGGTCTGACTCTGGGTCTCCTAACGAGACTCCTGAGCTACATTAATTGGCTCCTCTCTGTGTGGAGAAGAGCAGCTCTGCTCTGAGTGTGGATGACTAAACAGTTCACTATAAACATCAGGTGTGTAGAGGATTGTGAATATTGTGACAGGCAGTGGGATGCAGTTGTTTTAGTTTTGTCAGTAAGTACAGTCCTTGCTGGGCCTGTATTATGATCCCAGTGGTGTTTTTCTGTCAGGTGAGGTCATCAGAAAACTCTGAGTAACTTACTCCACTCTTTGTAATTAAAACAAATAATTACCAGTTAATGGTTTTAACTGGTTTCTTAGTGTCTAGAGAGTCACTGGGAAGGCTTTTTTCAAACATGATCATTCTGTAAATCACTGACTTGCACCACATATTCAGATGGCCAAAAATATTTCACTGTCATTTCAAATAGAGCAATTAATCCTTTCAAGACTGAGAAAAAGAGAAAATGTCTGGAAGACAATGAATATTGGTAGGCAGGGCAGAAACGTAACATCCACCTTCCCTTCTTGGTTATATTGTGCCACTCACTTCTGACTGTAACCTTAACTGTCTGTTCAGGGGAGGAATGTGAGGTTGACATCAATGAGTGCGAGAGCAACCCTTGTCACCACGGTGGCACCTGCATCGACCAATCAAACGGATACACCTGCCACTGCCCGCTCGGGTGGGTCGGCCCCAGCTGTGAAATCCGTAAGTCGGCTTGTCAGAGAAAGTCTTTTAAGCCATCAATCAAAACTTCATGCAGAGACTTGAGGACCTTTCTCTGTGTGCTTCAGACCTGCAGTGGAAACCAGCGCACACCGAGGACACCCTGACCAACATGCCTCGCCACTCGCTGTACATCATCATCGGAGCGCTGTGTGTGGCCTTCGTCCTCATGCTCATCATCCTCATAGTGGGCATCTGCCGCATCAGCCGCATCGAGTACCAGGGATCGTCGCGCCACGCATACCAGGAGTTCTACAACTGCCGGAGCATTGACAGCGAGTTCAGCAACGCTATCGCCTCCATCCGCCATGCCAGGTGTGAGGAAACTACAGTCACTAACATGAGGGAGAGTTAAAAGGGTTAAATCAAATCCACGTCCAGATTTTATGTGGCTTTTGCCTTTTGTAATTGGTTCATTTAAATGGTACTGATTAGTTATGGGAATGAGTACCTCTTTTATTTCAGTACCTGACTAGTTTCAGAAGGTTGTTTTTTTTTAATTAATCCTCTCACTTCAACCTGTTGATCTTTTAGAAAAAACTTGAAGTCATGATGAGCTAGTGTAAAAATAACAAACTCACTTTCAAAGAAATGTGCAGATTAGGACAGGGTTTTAGATGTCTGTTTTTATTCAAGATCATAACTTACAAAGTATACAAAATGTGGCTGAATGCTTATACATAAAGCAAAATCCTTTAGGACATGAACAGGTGAGTTTGGTTTAGAGAACCTTGTCTGCTCTACACAGAGCCGTGATCATAAACCAACAGAAGATCTCTGTGAGCCTGGTTTCTCGTCCAACATCATTGTCTGACCTCATAAATGTGTTTGAAGATTGTTCAATTCTCCCCACAAACAAAACACTAAAACCTGTAGAAAGTGTCAAACTTCAATTTTGAAGACAAATTTTCTTTTGGACACTTTCAACAATCACTGTTTGTCAGTCAAACCTTTCTTGCCACCATGTCCTCTAACCTCTAACCAATTTATGCTTTCTCATTAGATTTGGAAAGAAGTCTCGACCTGCCATGTATGACGCCACCCCCATCGCCTACGAGGACTACAGCCCAGATGACAAACCTCTGGTTACCCTCATTAAGACAAAGGATTTGTAAAAGTCCGCACACTCAAACCATAGCAAGCCGTATGTATAGACCATACACAGATACAAACTCACATGCCTATTAGAATGAAAGTATTTCTTAAAACCAACATAACAGCAAAATCACATTTGAATGTAAAAGAAATAAAAGAAACACGGTATAGCTGAAAAGAAGCAAATCTGGAGTTTGATACCATATCTATTTTCCTGAGGATAAGGCTTTGTAGTAGCATACTTTGCAATACTTTTAAGTTACAGATGCTGAGCAGCATTTGCAGTAACCTCTACTGCACAATAAATAGTTGACTTTAGTCTGAGCCAGACGATCTGTAGGAGAGGTCCAACAAATAAATGCAGAAGGCAGCATCGACAACAGTCCTTCCAAGTATTTTAGAATTAGGCGCACTTCAATTTCTTTTCAGTATCAAAAAATGTAAACACCTGCAGTAGGTTGCCTTACTTTGTGCATGATTAAATTTGATGTTCTCCTTTCAGCATTTTTAAAACCTTTGTAACTGGTTGTTGCTCTGATTTTTATGCAGCCTCCCACAGTTATTTGCGCCACCATTAAACGTTTACTCGATGCCTTGAAAGAAATTCATGTTTTATTGCACATTGAAAATTAATGTTTTACTCCATTTTGTGGTGAAACTTTTCAAATCCTCCTTTTTTTTCTCCAGAGAACACAATTTAATATATAAGGTTTCACAAGGTTGGAGCACAGAGAAAGATTTAACTTTGGGAATTACTCTGCAAGTTTTCTCTAGATTGCGTAGAGTCTTAGGTCTTCTGCCATGCCCTCTTGTCCTCATTTATGTTTGAAGGTGGGTTTTGTGTCTGATGTGGATTTACGTTTTGGATTATTTTGCAGTTGAAAGATTCAGTTGTGACCTTGCTTAATTTTTCCAGGCCCAAATTTTTATTTAAACCTCTTATTTTACATAGTTCAAAATGCCACGTTCACCAATAAGGTCTTTGGAAGAGAAAGAGGCGTAGAGCCGCCACCATTCAGGGGTGGACATGAGGGACATTTCCATATGTCTTTGTTTTTCTTCATCTTTATAGAGGTATGATAATCCTTCATCTAATCTGTTCAAAGCAAACTATTCCAGTTCAAGTCAGTGGCGTTAATCCCATTTCCCACATGTTAGTTTGTGGCGGTTACCCAGAAAAAGGGTTTTACTGTCATCCCTCTCAAACAACCAATAAGCATTCAAATTGTGTTAAATAGTTATTATGGAAACCAGGGGACCAAGAGATGCTACTCTTTGCAACATTTTTCTATCAGGGAGCTACAGATATTTTTTCTCATCCCGTATTATTCTGCTCACTGTTTCAGGTGGGATATAAAGTCCTCAACGAGTCATTAAAGATCTACCCATGTCTCCTCCACCTGAATGACACGTTATCCTGTCTTTCCCATTTTTAATCTTCCAGTACTGAATTCTGCTACTGCAATAAAAAATAAATATGCTTTAAGGCTTTCTGACATCTTTAAGAGGAGTGTCAATAACTGTGGATGGCTCTGTAAATGCAGACGTATTATTCTCTGTCGAGACTGTGCCAAATGTTTCCTTTAGGTATGCTGTGGTTAGTTGACAAAATCCGAACGTGTATAAAATACTAGTCACAGGGTTTTCTTTTTATATTCGTCCTGTTCTATACAAGTTTCTCAGTGGTGTATGAATAGTAAATTAAATGGGTCTACTAGAACTACCCTACAAACCTACTCTATGTATTTCAGTGATATATAGGATAATAGGTGGATATATTTCTCACTGCACAGAAAAATAGATGGTTTCACACAGTGTACCAGCTAATCCCAGTGTACAAATTCACCTCTCATACCGGCAGTGCTGAATAGTTTCTGTATGTATGTTTCTTTATGAGATTGGGCTCTCTAAAACCACTGGTGAGGACAGCAAAGAGAAAGAGGAGATTGAAAATGACGGTATCTATTCTAGAATATGCTGTTTGTGCTTGTGTGTTTCTGCCAGTGGACAACTTTCTGTCTGTGCAGCTGTGTCATTCCCCTCACAGGTCGGACAGCGTGCTAATGAGTGCAGCAAGTCTCACTATTTATTTTTCTCATTTCAGACACACTTAAGACATGATTACCTATTATCTATGTTGACTTATGTAAACAATAAAGTGCTCAAAATCTTATCTCATTGTGTCCCGAGTGAATTTAATTTGATTGCATGTGTGGAACTGGAATGTATTCCGCGTTACTCTCCGGCATTCGTTTTCTTACTCCAGAGCTGAAGCCATCAAACTGGAGGGCGAGCCATGGGAAAGGCCTTTTATGGAGTGTCAGTGATGGGAACACACTGGCTGACCCCAGGCCTTGTCCAGATGTTCCCGCGTGTAAACATGGCTAAATACAGACTGTGACTGTCGTGTCTCTGTGCACACCCAGGTATTTTTTTGTACGGAGACACATAGACACTCGTTCTAGGAGGAACAGATGTTCCTCGCTCTCACCTTTACTTATGGTGTGTTTTTGAGAACTGCGCTTGACCTTTGCCCTCTGAATGCTGCAGAGCGTTAGACTGTTTGGCTTTAAGCACGGTCAGCTGTACAGGTTCCTGCACCAGATTTCTACATCAGAAGAAATACACAGTGACCCTTTGTGCTGTATTTAGCTTAAACATTTTTTTCAGTAACCCTCTTTATTATTTTTATTTTTTACATGATATCCATCCCTATTGCAAACAGTCAGGCGAAAAGGATTTTTAAAAGCTTAAGTGATCAAAATCTGTGAACATAACCTTCATTGTTCCCAAACAACTTTCAGAGGATTAAAGAATTAAGGCCTTCAAATACTGCTACTAGCATTATGCTTATGCAATTGTTACGCAGTCAGGTTACTTTAGCTGAATTATTGCACCAGATTTTAAACTCGAGGGGGGGTGATTGATCAAACCAGGCCTCAAACCAACCACTCCAATAAGATCCTGTGCAGAGAAAAAAGATCACAAGTTTTTTCTGTGAAATATGATCACAGAGGTTCCTTGAGAATTAAACAGTATGAGGAGATTTTCCCCCTAAAAAGTTAAACAACCTCAGACACACAGAAAACCAATTGAAAATTATTCATTCTCTCTACTTTATGACTAACTTTGAATCACAGCAATGGGCATGTGACTTATTTGCAACCTTGTTTTTTTTAATTAAATAACCTTAATCTGACTGTACAATTGTATTGAACTGGAATAAATTGAACTAGTATGAATTTACTTTGTACCGAACTGGATTCCCTTTAAATAAAGACAACTTTTTTTTTTTTGAGAAAACGTTTATTATAAATTAGCCACGTATAAATAAACTGCACTGTATTGTTATAACTACTAGTAGTAAGGCACACGCTGTGTGGGAGCTGGATTTTCTACATCACCTGAAGGCATCACCAAGGACAGCAGGTACCTCCACCTGCTGGCAAATGTGTTAACTACATCCAGGCGGAGCAACACATCCTTCATTACCGAGCCGACCACAGCGAGGGGGGACAGAGAGGGAAGCTGCTAAAGCCAACAGATGTGAACTGGACTGCGGGAGGAGAATACCCAGAAGTGAAGACAGAGAACCAGCGACTCCGCTAATATGTGGCAACCTGCGTCGGAGCGGCTGCAGGTAGGAACAGGCATTTTGGTGGGGCACCTCTCTCTCATCGGCGGGGCAGGGGCTGGAGGGCTGAATGGAGCTACTCAGCCCCGCCGTGCTGTGCGTGGCTCGAACCTGGAGCTACGTTTTCCTCAACGCGGCTACAGATGGTCGTCAGCGCACATTTCTTTTTTAAAATCCACGTCCCTGTCTCAAAGTTTTGGCGTTGAAATGAAACAGCTGGGTCTCTCCGGAGGGTTTAGCGGCTCTGAAGGCACCTATCCACGTTACGCAAGCAGGAGCGCATCAAACTATCGCTTCTCCTGCGCCGCGTTCCTCTGCTAATCCACAGCTGGAGGTTATTTAAACTCATAAAAAAAATAAAAATAAAAAAAACCTAACCAACACATGCATTTCAAAGTTACGTTTAAGACACCGTTTTGGTCTTCTTCGCTGTTTTCGTGCATCTCTCTGTAGCTGAACTGAGGGGCCTTCTCCTCACGTTGCTCACACCGGGATGCTTAAACTCTAGTTTTAGCATTTTCATTTCAGCGTCACATTGCTGAAAGCTGCAGGGGAAGAAGAAAAAAAAAAAAAAGCGAAGTGAAAAAGATCCACCGATGACACGTAGTTTGTCACACGGGGGTAAATCTGTGCACCGACCCCACGGCTTCACGTCTCTCTGTTGCACACGTAATGCTCTCCAGATGTCGGCCTGCGAAGTGCCTGCCAAGTGAACTTGCACAATTCCGTCTCCTGCCCGGGCGTCGGGAGGATGGACCAATTAGTTCCGCTTGTTTCTCTTCCCCTCGGATGTGAAGCTCCGGCAGATCCCTGTAAACAGAGACCTGCGCTTCAAAGGTAGAACGTGCGGGCTGGGGCCGCTAGGATAGGCTAACGCGTCGCCTAGCAACCGAGTTCCAGAACGCGGTCTGGAAGAAGCCCATCATTTAAAATGTTTGCGGCGTTTATTTACCTCTTTCTGCGCTTAATTATGTGTCCTGGTCTTCTTATATGAGCAGGTAAATCAGACCATGTTTAACCAGGCCTTCGTTGCTACAAGATACTGCAGCACAGCCACCAAAATATTCTTGTTTGACTCTTCTGCATTATCTGGACAAGGTTTATTTATATTTGAGTACATTACTCAGTGACCCATAATAAACGAGAATATTATTATTGTCTGTCATTTCTACATGTTTTAAGATGTAGCCATTCTACATTTTTACGTGGTTGGAATATGTATCAAATAAACTCAATTCAGTTCTAATTGTAATTTAATCTGCAAAGTGTTTTATTGTGAAAATGTTAAACTTTGCCAATAATAAAAAGGAAATTGATTTAAAAAAAAAATCGCATGTGGATTAAACAGCAGCTGTAAGTCAAGCACACTTTATTTATCTGTCATTAAACTGATTTATAAATAAATAAACAGAGTAATAGAAAGGGAAATTGTTAAAAAGATACAAATGAAAATATTTAAAATAACCTTCAATTGTTATCAGAAAAAATGAAAAGGAAGTTCTGATAAAGTCAAATGATTGCTTGGTAGTATTTAGTATTACTTCTTCATGTTATGCTGATTGCAAAAAGACATGATATTGTTAGAGCAATATTTGTGGACCTCTGACTGAACGAAGGAACAGGTGCACATCGAAACGACTTTAATAAATATTAGGTACTTTTTATAGTGATATGTTGTAAACATCAAAAAAATACAGAGAAAATTTAGAATCCATTTACTTCATAGTCAGAAATAGAAATGCTGAGCGTTATTTAAGCCATACTAATGCCCATCTTCATCCAGTGAAGCAATAAAGCAAACACAAAATTTCACTTCAAATTTTACTCTGTAATTCTAGACCTGGAATGTGACACAAAGCTGTATTTTATCTTACACATTTTGAATCAGTGACACACTATGACACACAGATGTGATTGAAAATGGCAGATGGTCAGATAAATAGAAAATCAGTCAAACTGATTTGACTGTGTAGAAATGTGAACTAAAACATTTTGTTACTTTCTTTGACTTTGACAGATCATACTTACAGCTTCAAAGAGAAAACAGATTAACACATGCATAAATTCACCGTGAGAAGTTTATGTAGATATTTTTGTACATTTCAACAGTGCAAGCTTTTCAAATGATTTGCATCTCTGAACTTCAACTAAAGTATATTTTAAAGGTAAACTCAGGCTAATTTTCCTGGCTTTCTTCCTGACTTGAGACAGGCTCAGAAGTCCATCTGGAGAGCCGAAAGATAACCTTGCAGATCAGGACTCTGTAAACTCTCAAGCAGAAGCCATGCTGGAGTGATTTTGACTTTGTGTTTAAGATCTGAGCTGTAATTGTGACTCGGGGCTGTGGGGGAAACCTTGAAAAAGAGATAGGAATGTTTAACAAAATGCGATAGGCACTCCCAGCGGTTCACCTCCTGAAGGGGCAGCTGTGGCTGGAACCTTACAAAACACTTAGTTTGTTTCTCTTGTTCTTGTCGTTGATTTGAATCGTTCGTATGAAGCCTTTGAACTGGTTTTATGGAATATTTTAATTTGGAAAGCCTGTAAATCCCAGCATATACACTTAACGGTAGCTTTAGAATCAAACCAGAATTGCTCAGTATGTATTTGTCTTTGTCCGCGTATTACACAATCCATGATATTCTCTCTTTCTGTTGCCATAGCAACACCTGATGTCTCACCGCAATTTTTTGTCTCACACTCTGGTGGGTAAAGAAAAGCGGGTAAAAAGAGCTAGATGGAAATATCGGAGGGTCAGGAGATCCAGGCTATGGAGTGCAGAGAATTATTGCGCCTTTGTGCTGGTGCTGCATCATGCCTCCCTGTTTTTCTCTCCGTCTGTCTGCACGCTCTTCCTCCACTGACCACATCCTTCGCTAAGTTTCAGGGGGCCCTTCCTCTCCTACACAGAGTCCATTTAAGTTCACTGACAAATTGCACAACATGCAGCAGCGGTCTGAGAAAGACGCACTTGTGTGCCCGTACCTCAGCTAAAAGCTGCATGCGCTCGCAGACATGCGAGCATGCTTCCTTTTTGAGGTGCCAGAAGTGCTCTCTTCCCATTTCAGCAGCCACGGCCTGAACTTTTAACACCTAAATGTGACATACGGGCCAGATGAAAAGACGTGACCCGACGGTGCAGAAATGGCTGTCTGAGGTCAAACACGGTCAAAAGCAACTTCTGTCAACGGCCATCTTTTTGTCTTTGTTTGAGGTCTGTCTGTTGGCACCGCCAGGCTGAGCGTGTTCTCGGTAAGTGAAGGAATCCACACGCAGACTGGCACACTTCCCTCATCTCATTTATTTTTTTTTTTTTTTCAGCCAGCACATTATTTCTTCCTTTTTACCCAGGTGACTTTTGACTTTTTGTATCCAGAGAACAGGCTTAATTTCCTGATTGTGAATATTAGATGGTTTTTGTTAAATCAGTTTGTAAGGGATATGGTAAATCTTTTTATTAAAAATGCCTCTGTCTCAGAAGGACCTTTATCCTCGTGTTCCTCATTTATTTATTTATGCGTTTCATTTCTAAATCCCAACACTATATTATTTTTTTAATCATATCTTTGTTGAAAAAACAAAACCTCAAATTGAGTTATTTACTGCAGCGTGGACTTTGACATTCATAAAACATTGTTTATTTTAAGCAATAAATATTAACTGGGATGCGGGTTAAAAGCTATAACTTGAACAAATGATGCTTTAGTGATATCTGCTTTCTCATACCTTTCAATGACCTTCATTCTTCAAAATTATATTTTACTCCCTGTCTACAATTACAACTTTACATAAATGTTATTTTATTATTTATGTATATGCATGTAAATTTATAGTGAAGAATTACCAAAGGAGTAAAAAATTGCTAAAAAAAGACAACCTATTAGTTAATCTACACTACTTTCTTAATGTGACGCTATTAAAAAACGTAGCTAAACTGTTCAGAGTTGTATTAGGGAGACAAAAAAGGAAAATTACTCGCATACGGATTTATTTAAAGGTAATTCTACTTCTTAAACATATGAAGTTCAACATAATTTCTCAAGTCTACAAAAATAAATTTTTGGCTTGACACGAAAACTTGAAGAGACTCTGAAGAGATTTGAGAGAGAGCAAACGAACAAGCCGCACCTTCAAATAACTCAGTTTCTTGCGTATATAACCTGGTTTATTCCATACGAGGCCTTCACTCTATTCAAGCAGCTTTTGTTCATTGTTTAAGTCAAAGAGTTGCCAATGTTTTTACCACTAGCTGGAGATTGCCACCCTCAGGGTCGGGTTGCGGTGCTTTAATACCTGCTTTTTTCCCCACAGAGAAAAAGCAGGTCCAGCAGCATCCAATCACGGCCCTTCTTCCTCCTTCACTTTGTAGTTCTGTGTTTGAACCCCCCGCCCCACAGTACCACACAGAGTCGAGCTTAATCGGTTGCATTTCTCCTCATAAACTGTCAAAGGAACACAGGGGAAGGTTGTAAACACCAGTCTGCAGTAATGTAAGGTTAAAGCCTCAAAGTAAAGTGAAGTTATTGTTTGGAAATATGAGGTGCGGTGGCTTCGCTGACCCCGTGTTGAGGAGCGACTTCATGAATGATCCATTTCAAGTATTACTTTTAGCTCCCATCCTGTTTACCCAAGAGGCAAAGCCACTTTGTGACAAAAATATATTTCGTCCTCATTCCTTAAAACACTTTTGTGAACAGTGTGGCTCCTTGTGGCACATTTGGGGAAGGTTTTAATCTATGTTGCATAACATGGCTGACGGGTTGCATTCCTGCCATGGGGTTTATGTTTTTCCCTTGATCAACAACTGGTGTTTTCGTGAATAGATATGTTGCAATGTCCCAGCAAAAAGAACAACATTGAGAAACTTTAACGAGCAGTAGTGGATCCAGGCGGCGTAGAGGTATACTGAGATTTAAAAGAAAGTGACTAAATAACTGGAATTTCCTTAGTTATGAGGAAAATTCAAAACACCAAGCTCCCTTTACTTGTTGCTGCTCACTGCCAGCCAGGTGGCTGAAAGGGGGCTGCTATACTTTTCACCTGCTTGCAAAATAGGCAAACTTTGCTCCTTAGAAATATTTTTGTCAGAAAAAAGAGATACTGTCTGGAAATACTGTGAGAATCTCTATGTCTGGTTTTATTGTTTTTGTTAATCTTCAAGTGTACACCCACCTTGTAATTTTGTGACAAAACATAATGCCTCCTTTTCATCTAGCATCAGATAACTATGGTTTTTTCAAAGCCTTCACAGGCATCACTGCTGTGCGCATTTTTTTTTTTGTCAAAGGATATTAAAATGAGTTTAGTCGTACACCTTCCTAAATCTTAAATGCATGCTTACATCTGAGAATGAAAACATGCTCACATTTTCTGACGATGTTCTAAACAAAATCACATTGCATTGCTTTGATGCATTCTAACGGGCCGCAAAATTTCAACAGCTGACTCATTTTTCTTGGTTCTTTCTAACCGTTTTCACATGTTTAGACTTTTTGCTGAAGCATGTGACACAGCCTGATATTACAGTTTATCCACAGTTTTGATCTTCAAATCTGTGGAACATGACTTATTGCTCTTTTGGTTTGGGGATGAACCAGTAGCTGTTAGTGCGTCAAGAGGGGCTATTTTTCTTTTCCTAATTTCATGCTTTCAGAGACACACATCTGTCTGGGTGACTTAACATCATTTCCAGCTGTTTCCTACTCTTTTGTCACGATCCCATCTCTTTAACCGTAACTCTGTAAGGCTAAGTGGCTGTTTTTCACCCTCTTATTGAGTTCTTTCCCATCATATTGACCTGAGAACCTATTTTTGTCTCGGCATAGCCTTGGAGGGCTTTGACTTTAATTTGCCATCTGTGAACTGTTAAACTCGTCACAACGGGAGGCAAACATCACAAAAATCTCTGATTTTGATTTCTTATGGATGCGGTTGTTACATTGCTTTTGTTACATTTGTTTCAGATTTACAGTTGGTTTTGCTTAAGAGACTTTGGCAGAAAAAAGCAGCACTCTGCATTATGTCTGACACTTGGGATTTTCAGCAATAATAAGATTGCTAGAGATTATAGCGAGAAGTAAATCAGCAGTGTTGAATGTACGTCTGGCCAAGCAGAATTTATTATTTATTTATTTTTATTATTTTTTTTGTGCTAATACTGCATAACTGGATGAATGCCACAAGGTAAATGCTCATTAAGTGAGCACTTTGTCATAAAATAACTGACTTGCTATAAAGCGTCACTGACAGATCACTGGTCTGGCTCTGTCAGGCTGTTTTCCAACTTTCTTTTTACTCAAGCTTTCCTTCAACTCTACATCATATTTATGCTTTATCAAAGTGAATTACTGTTTCCGCATATAATAAATTTGTTGGACTTTCTATTCAGCTGCAGCCTGTGTTAGAGGCATTAAGCTATCACACTGTAGTTGTTTAGAAATTGTTTTCAGACTAAGTGATTGGCACTTTTTTGATTTTTTGTTTGTTGTAACTGAGGAGAAAGTTTTGATGCTTTTCTTTAAAGTTAGATAAGCAAAACTGTACAGCAATAGGTTGGGGAAGGGTCCCTCCGATCACACAGGCAGATTCTGTGACATTGTATTGAAACAACAATGAATCACAAAGGTGGTATGTTGAAATTTTACTTTTGAAGCCATTGCTTTTTAAAAGTACATGTTTCCACTATGAGACTCGAAGTATTTTTTTCTCTGCATGTTTTATTTATAGATGTCAGCTTGTAAACCTTGAATCCTAGGAAAAACTGGGTGTTGAAGCTGGGTGTCACTTACCAAACCGTGGCTATTTTGGCTAAACTGAGAAAAAGAAAAAGTTTGTCAGTGACATCTTATTTCCATCAGTAACCAGTTTCACTTTCTGCAGAGAGCTAAGACAGCTACACTGAGATATAGTGGGGTCTCATTTGTAGTTATACAATTTTATTTAAGTATGTGGATTTCACTGAAACCCAACATTTAAATGGTATGTGTTGACACAATACTTTACATTTTTGAATAAGAGCTTCTGTTTGGAGATGCGTTGTGGTCTTACAGCAGAAGGTTTAATGTGTCAACATGCGTCTCGTCCCACAGAAGTTCAAATCAACCCAACCTAATCCTCGCTGGTCTTACGTCAGAGACACGCACACTTGCCAAGTAAAAGTCAAAAATGCAATTAATTGCCCAGTAACTTGATGAGGAAACTAAAGGGACTAAATAAATAAAATTAAGAAAACATTTTAAATAATGAAAATATTGTGAATAGATTTCCAGTGGAGCCCTGAACTTGGACCATTTATCTGCACCACCCTCCAAACTGCCCTTTTGGCCCCCAACGCCGAACCAGGTCCAAGTGTAGGAATGCAAGCCACTGCCGGGCAGCTGTGAAGTGCTGACGCAGAGATCATTGAGCCCTACCACACATATGGCTTTACTTTCACAAGTCCATCATGCTTTTTCTTTCATTCCTTCTCAGGTAGTGAGACACACTGTTGGCCATCGTCCTTTAATATCTGATTAAAGAGCCAAAACAATGCAAATGCATATAGTGCCATATTTTCTAAGTTGAGTACTTTTACTGTGACTGATATTGATAAGTAGGAAAATATTTAGGGTTTTATGGGAGTGGCCACCAAATATGTTTCCTTATCTTGATCAGGGTTTTCTTTTTGGCTTTCAAAGGTAAAACTGTTGGCTGATAAAAGCCTTACTTGGCAGCAATGGCTGTTTTCACTGAACGTTGACCATCTGGTGGATAAAACTATTCTTTTTAGGGTTCAACACTAGTACAGAAAGACCCTTTTCCCTTTGCTCCTGCTGAAAAGTATGTACAGTGGGATGCATTGTAAAAATGGAGGTTGTTTGTATAGTAAATGCAATCTGTTGGGCAGAGTCATTTGTTCTCAAATTAACTTTAGGCTGAAAGTCAATTTATCTCTGCTAGTTGCCTTTCAGTGGAAGGTGTTCAAATTCATCCCAATGTCTTAGTTTAATGTTTTCTGGACAGTTTGAAGGGGTGATAAAGCTTAATTTATGACTTCAGACTCTGGAGTGATTTCTATATAGTATATACAGAAATAGATTTCTACATAGCATATAGATGCACTCAGCTCTCTTTTTCAATTGGTTCATTCAAGCTTTAGCCAGAAACTCATCCAAGTCCATCTTTGCCAGGAACAAAAATGGGCTTGAAAGACATCAGTGATGAAGAGAAAAAAGAAGTCAGTTTACTCCTGGGGCTTTTTTATTTTGCACTTTTGTTCATTTTCTTGTCCAGTTTATGAAAAGGAGTTTTTCCTCACTGGGCATTTTGTAATTTTATGCTCAACATGAGTTATTTTGAGCCTCCCTTGGTGGTGTTGCTTATCTGGTTGGTCTGCTCATGTTTTGCAGGAATTTTCTATGTTCTACTGTAAAATAATGTTATATGACTCCAATAAATCACAGGTGATCATTTCTTGACGACCAAGGGTATTAATGTCTTATTATTGTGGCAAACAGGAAACAAGGATCAGAACCATAATGAGTGAAAACATGTGGGTACGTGAACTTATATAATTAACTAATTACATATTATAACACAATATTATTATTAGGATATAAGGGTTTTATATGAATATTTATCTCCTTAATTTATCAATGCATATGAGTTGAGGGGGAAACAATCTGCTTTAATTAGGCACATGAGTGTTAAAAGGTTTGTTTACAGATTCGATGCTATGTGACAACATGAGGAAACGTTTCCAAAGTTATTTTAGGGCTGCGATACATTAGGAAAGCATGCTGAAAGAAATTGCAATAACAATAAACCCCTATTGCCTTCACTGTTTTTCTGTTAGCATGATATTGCTATCATTTTGCAAGAGCTTTAACATCTTGCCTGCTGTAATCTGAGTCACTATATATGCATGGTATTTGCCTTTTTATAAAAATTACTTCTTCACACTTGGGCAAGTTGAGTTATCAAGTTTATTTGTATAAACACATTTCAGCATAAGGCAGTTCAAAAATGTTTTGCATCATGAAACTGTTACAGACACCAATTGTGAAACAAGTAATAAACAGCACATTTTGCCAAATGCCATCATCAAAGTTATCAACACTGCTATCAGTTGGCAGCTGAAAGAAGCAATCAATGGATAAAGTTTTAGTCTTTACAAAAGGAAAATCATAATTTTTGAATAAATCTGATGCTTCTATAACTCTTGTGCTGTTGATGGCGGGAGCCACCAGATTGAGCTGCTCCATGCATGTTTCACAGCTTCCAGCGGTCGCAGCATGGCTTCCTTCAGGAAACACTTGGTTTACTTTTGTCTGCTCCGAGAAGGCCCCAGAACTGGACGGTGTTGCAGTGCACAGAACCACATGGAGCATTTGGTTCTGCTCGGCGTTGGCATTGAAGTGCAGTATTAGATTATACAGCCTCTGTTATTTTAATGGCGAGAGGAAGGGAGGGAGGGAGCGCTCCCTTCATCTGTTCCTCACATTTCACATGGGGCATAATAAACTTCTCAGACCATCCTACTTTAGGACTTCATCTTTATTTTTCACTTATTAAAATGTAAGGGGTAGATTTCAAACTGGCTTCTCTTTCACATTACAACGAACACCAGATCCTAGTGTTTATAAGTCACGAATATTGTTGGATTTGATGGTGGCCATTCAGTAAACTAGTAAAACTTGCTCGCCTGCCTTGAAGGAGCATTCATCCTTAATCTCCGTATTGTGACATGCACCCAGCTTGTAGCAGGTTTACTGGAAGTTGGCTTACAGCTCACTGCTTTCGTCTTCCTCTCTCCATCAGCACTTTCAGACAATGCTGAAGACGAAGCTAAACGTGCTGACGCTGAGGAAGGAGCCTCTGCCCACTGTGATCTTTCACGAGCCCGAGGCCATCGAGCTCTGCTCTGCCACGCCGCATGCAAAGAGCAGGACCCACGCTGGATACAAGGTAGGATCACATGAGCCTGTTAATCCTCAAATCCAACTCTGATCCGGAATGCATAATAGCATTAATACAGAGCCATAATCCAAATGTTTTTCTTTCACTTTTTCCTCACATAAGTTAAATAATTTCCCTATTGTTGATTCTGCAGCGCTCTTTTGTCTGTGTGCTGGAAGTCTGGGTGAGGCTTTAGGTCCTCAGTTTCCCTGCAGAGTTAGATCTAATACATTGGGTGATTTAAACTCCTCTCTTTATCTCCAGGTTCAAAACAGGAAGCACACCGGTACAGATTGAAATGAAACTTCTTAACAAATTACCAGATGTCTTTGTGTGCTTGCCTGCCTTTGAGCGGCTCCTTCAGTGAGAGAATTTAGTTTTCTGTGACTTTTTGATTGAAATCTGGTGTGTCATTAGTAAACGTGATGAAAAGGGAGGTATTTCCCAACTTCTCCCCTCACTAAAATAAACCTTTTTATATTTGGCAGCTTCTCTAAGAGGACAAAATAAACTCCCACTGGTATTATTGCCAGGAAACACAAATGTGGAACACACAGTCCCTATGCTTGTTGATGTTTGTGTTTGTTGGATCACTGTACAAGAGAAGAAGTTGAGCACATATGGATGGCTGTAAAACAAAAAGGAAAAGATACGGCGAGAAGCGACTTTTTGGCTCTTTACAAAAACACCCTGAAGTTTTAATGTAACCCTGAGCTCGACCTTTCTGTTTCCAGAGCAGTGGAGTCTAGTCTAGCTCAGAGACACATGGGACATCCGGCAGCGTGTAGTTTTCAGGTTTTTTTATCTGCTGAAGATCAAGTTGTAGTGGGAAGAATTTCCTTGTGGCCCCTTTTGTTTCACCCTGCTGCTGCTGCTGCTGTAGTTTTTATGTGTGAAATGATCAGGACCAGATGCATTACCTATGCACAGTGTGTAGGACATTGCTAAAGTATTAATACTACTTGATGTTTTTTTACTTTTTGTTATGTTATAAGTAAAAACATTTGGGTATTTAGTGTGACTGACAGAGAAGTCAATAATTATGAAGGGGATACATTTTAACCCCCTTTACTCTGACTCCCTTTGACATCCTGTTTAAACGATTGCCTGAATTAGCTGTGGTCGGTCTACATGTGTATCATTTAATCTTATATAAATTCTGCATTTCTGTGAAACCTTCAAGGCTTCATCCGTTCCAGCTTTCATCCATTAGTTATTAGCCATATATGGTTCTTTTTATTATTGTAGTTATTTAATGAAAAGTCATACAAATACAGGCATTTCCTCATCGTGTTAGATAAACGCCTTCAAAACTATTCACGTCTCTTACGGATACAGAAACCAGATAGTGGAACTAGTTGAAGCAAAATATCAACATTGCTGTCCAAGCATATTTAAATATGGAAACATGCAGAGCTGTATCAACCGGATGAAGTATGTGGGAGCTTTCTGAGATTTGTCAGAGAACAATGGTGACCAAAAAGCATAAGGAAGACCTAAGAACACAGCAGAAATTTGAGGAAATGAAGCTGTGGAGACGTTTATAGGAGGAATATTTTATAAATATTTATGGCAAAACTACAGACCTACCAAAAGTCTTTGGTAGGTCTGTAGCCTACCAAAGAGTTTTCAGCCTTCCATCTTGGAAGGCTGAAAAGGTTTAGGCCGAACAATGCGCCCGAACGTTACAGCCAAACTGGTGTAGACCAGTGTTTTAGATCAAAGCATATTTATTTGATAAAGATTGACTATTTCAAGTCTGGACGTAAATCCAGTTGAGAATCTGTGGCAAGATAAAAACAGTTGTTCACAAAGTTTCTCCATTTAATGTGACAGGACTTGAGAAGAATGGTCCAAATGTTCCATTATGAGATGCGCAAAGCCGATGACGAAATGACAGGAATGACTTGCAGCTGTACGTTCCTACAAAGGGTTGAATCACTGGAGAATAAATACAGACGCACCTCACATCTTATAGGCCTTCATTGTTACACCAACAATCTTGAGTTGGTTTTGGGCAAAAAAAATCCCAATAAATACATTAGTCCGAAAAATCTTAAGGTGAATACTGTAAGGATGTTTCCACAGGCTATCAAGTACATTTTCATTTAATCATCAGATTGAGGTGATATTGAGTTCCTGGCGAAGTAAAACAGAGTTTAAAGCTTTTCTGTAATCTGTAATCTAGAATTTTTCCATCAGATTACATGTCCTGATTGGGATGATAAATGAGTAGATATAGTTAAGTTTCTTCACACAGATCATCTCCATTCAGGACCTACAGTAAATCTGTAATTGCCATACACAATTTTACTTTTTCCAATCTTATTTTGTCCCTGTTTATAATTTTTTTTAAATTTTGATTTTATTCTCGTTTTAAAGTGCAATAAAAAGGATTTGTTTTTCCTAATATTCAGTTCAAAGCCATAAGGCAGTAAAAACATGGGCACAAGTCTCCTAAATGCTTGAGTGATGATGTACAGTTTAAATCAGAAGTTAAATGTTGATCTATGGCTGAGGAAAATGTCTATGGCCCATGCGAATATTCCCTGGTAGACTTGGTGTCTCTCTCTATACAGTGTGAATCCCAGCATTCACTCGTTGGCTGCTCCTCTTCTGACTCGCGGCTCTTTCCAACAGCACTGAAAATGCCAAAGCCACGTTGCTGTGGATACCACTATGTATTTTCAGTGTAATACCAGCCAAACACACATGCGTACTCACAACAAAACGCACAGTCTTCTTCTGTCTGGTGTGTGCTACTACTACCTTGCTTGCCGGCCTTTGTGCCTCGTTGTCTAGATCTGTCGTCTTGTGGAAGTTCCCATCTGAGTTCCTACCTGTCTGTTTGAATGTCTGTCTGCCCACCTGCTCCTCTGCTTTGCTACTCAAGAGACGTGGTTGTCTTTTGTGGCAGAAAACCAGCACAAACAAGAAGATTTAGTTCCTTTATGAAATACTTGTTGGCATTCTCTGTTCTTTTTTTATGCTGCAGCATAATAGTGTTTCAGATCTTCTTTCTTTCACTTCCCTGTCTACCTACCAAGATCACCTCTTATTTTTGACCTTCTACTTTTCTTTTCCACTCCAATAGACTTTGAATTGACACATTAAGTCAGGGTGCTTAAATCGTTGCCAGTATAAGATAATAATGAAGGATGTGGGTTCAAGTATTATGCCCTTACTCTAAATAGGCACTGGGGAGAAAGTGTAACTGTTTCTCCAAGTCAATACTGCAGAAACAATATATGCCACACATTTGTCTATTTGTTGAGACGAATGCTGGACGCCCTGTCTCTTCTCATTCGGTGAGGAGGAACAGGCTGCACAGCTGCAACATTTAGATGATTTGTAGACCTGTAGGTTGAGATGACCGAGGGTTTCTTCTCTCCTTGCAAATGGGCTTGTCTTTTTCATTACTAGATACTCTTTTTAATATCATCTTCTAGGTTTAGAGACAAAAAGGGAGCAGATTATTAAAATGTTAGATGTTTTTTAAAAGTTTGATTTATATTCAGACTTTTCTGGATTATTTTGTCAGTGGGTAGGAAGGCACGCATTTTGTTTATGCACCTTAAAGCTGAGTCCAAATCAGTTGATCTTGGCTACAGAGAAGGTAAGCAATGTATAAAGAATCAAAAACGCTTTGTTTGTATGGAAACTGGAGCGTTGAAGGATTAGGAAAGAGTCCTGACTCCTGCTCACGATAATTGCTCTGTTTTCATTGCTGGTACTGCAACTTGTCAGCAGCAGAGCCAGACTGAGATGGATTTCAGGACTGTACCGAAATCCAAACACTGAATCTGAGGCTCAGCCTCGGTACTTTTGACACCAAATCCTGAGCTTTTCACACAGATAAATTCTTGCCAAATTCAGGAAATTCCAGCTGTATAAAATTTTACCTTTTCCGAGTTGACGTTAATAAGTTGGTGGCTGCTAAGATACTTTGGATCATTCAGTGTCCAATTTTGGCAACTACAGATATTTCTCAAGTCCCGAATGAGTCAGTTCTGATCCTGTGAGCTATGAGTAGTTGGATGACTAATGGCAAAAACAATGCAATGCTTTTCATAGCGGGAAACATTTTTGTTCTCCTATTGACTTGCGTCGCCAAGAGTTGGCCTTTCTTAAAAACGACTTCAGACAGTTAAAGTTTTCTCATGATAACTTTGAAGGTTGTTCCTGCCAAGTATTTTATGAAAGTTCCTGTTCTTTTCCAAACTGTTTTCACTGACAGCTTCTCTTTCAGAGCTGTTTAAAACAAAGAGCATGAGGCTTTCCAAATTCAGTCTTGGATTTCCTTGCTTTACTCTTGTTCTCTATAGCCCCTTTTACTCCATGGCTCTGCCTTAAGAGTTTAACTAGGAACCTCTCCTTACAGGTCAATTTGTCCTGGAACATAATACTAGGTGGTCCACCAAACTCAAAAGCGGTATGAGCTTTCAGATCACACAACCCTCATTATGGAAAAAGGAGTCTGGCTTGACGCTTGCAACCATCAACTTTGAAGGATTTCCCCAAGGGTAATCTTTGTGTCACAATCATCATGCCACTGTCCAGATACAATCAGTTGTTGTGCATGTTATACACATCATCAGGTCCTGCTGATTATCGTATTTCTCAGATCAGTTAGACATTGGACGATAGCTGCTGGAGATGTTTTTGCTTTGGTCACTCTTGTTCCACCCCTTAAAGTTAATGCTGGTGATAGATATGAGGCGCTGGTGTGGTCCCACAAGAATCAGTAGGAGTAAGAGAACAAAAGTAAAGGATAATCAAAAGTAGAAATATTTATATAGTTAACAAGCAAGTAGTTTATATTGGTTAAGGATGGAAGGTAGTTAAGTTTTGGATAATACCACATTATTGAAAAGGATCAATGTTTTTAAAGTAAGTTGTGTTATGATAAACCTGGAGGGAGAAACTATTTTAAAATATGTAAAAATAAATTAACTTGTTAGACGTAAAATTATTTGTCCATTGGAAACCTGGTATAGATTGTGTGAAAGTACCAATAATCCAGTAGTCATCAGGTTTTAATCAGCACTTTTAAGGCAACAAACATGCTTCTGAATACTTTGGTGTCATGATTGAGAGAGCAAATGAAAGCTGTCTGAGGACCTCAGATAGTAAAAAATAATTCTAGTGGTAAGGGCTATGAAATCATGGAGCAGGAAAATGGACGCAGGAGGAAATGCAAATGAAGAACCAAAGAAATCATCCAAAACCATTCAAACTCCTTGTTCCAGGATCATAACGTTTTTGTTTTTATTACTCCATTTAACTGGCTTCTGGTGGGCTCCAAAAACAACAACAAAAATAAGCCCGTCTGGAATTCACCAACATGTGTGTTGACAGCCCCCACAGAAACTGGAAGAATAATTTTTGGACTATTTAGAGAAAAACCGGATATCCAGCCACTTAAATCATCTCTATCTGTACAGGAGAAAAATGAGGACTTCAAGGAAAGAAACATGCTACATATTGTAAAACATTGTGGATTCATTTTAGCTTTTGTTGCTTTGCGGTAGCAAGTCATGAATCTCTGCAGAACACAGTTATTTCTCAAGACTGTTTTGGTGTACGGGTGTAAAATATGCTGTCCAGTGTCAGAAAGCATATTAGTCATTGACCACAAGTCTTGGATCCTAACACAATGAGTCAAGCAAGCATGGAAAAAGAAAAGGATTGAACTACTTTTCAATGGTCTTTTGAAAATCCATGAAATACTCTTTATAGATTACAGAAGTTTAGCAATTTTCTTTTTGGGAAAAACGAAACAGGTAGTGCTTGCAGATATCTTATTGTGAAGTAGATTGATTTTGCCATCTTTCTTGACCATCCCATTAAAAAGCAAAGCAAAGTCTTATTTGTGCAAAATATTTGGAGAAGTATTTTGTGCCAACACATTTGTCTGGCTTGGTCCTTGTTGAAATCTATATAGATCTACAAATATGGCGAATGTTTTATTATAAGGTACTCTTTTGTGGTGCGTTCAAGGAGAGTTCACCATCTTTCTATGAAAGGTCTTTAAGGAAGGTGGTTTGTCTGTAAAAGCACCTTTCATGTACACCAAAAACAGGAGCCTGTTTGGACACAGGAACATTTCAACTCTCTGTGGCAACTCAGAGAGTTGAACTTTGGCCGCCACGTTCCAAAGTAAACCAGTTAATGCACACTGTTCTATTTAAATCAAGAAATGAGAACCTCATCCATCACTTCATGCCATGACAAGCAGAGCCAGATGCGGTGTGCTGATTCAGTAAGTCTGAGTGGAATGTTAGCATGCTCCTGAGGAATGTTGCGTTTCCAAACACTGGAATCTCAGTCAGAGGTTCCAGGCACAGGGGGCCAATTCAGGAAGCATGCTAAGGTAATCTTCAGTCCTGACTCTGTGCATGATCCAGTTTGTCTAAACCCAGTTAAATTATACTTGGATTACATTTTAGTGTGCGACTGTGGCTAGAAGGTTTAAAAATGAACAGGAATTTGGAGTTTTTATACAAACTCACTAAATATATGGTGATATTTATAGTTGCATGTGAATGAATTAAAATTTGGTTCAAACTGTCAAACTTGTATACAAGCTTTTCACACAATGATAATAGCATTTATTCTAATTTTGATGGTGGCTTTCAAATGTTTAATTGACCCAAGACTAATGAAGAAAATATTTTCAATACAGAAAGGATTTTTTAAAATACAGAAATGCGATATATCCAACACAGTCCTGGGGAAGACTGGTGACTTGACAGATCTCCAGCAGGCCGTCACTTAAAAGGTCAAGAAATCCTGACCAAACAAAATTTTGGGTTTTTCTGAGCTGAAAGTCATATTCAGCATTGACAAAAATATATCACTCTTTCAAATTTGGTTCACACTTTTTGGTTGCATTACATTACAGACATGAATTCATTTTTAAAGAAATATCCTGAGTTGGACATTACAGTGGTGGTCTCTTGCTGCCTGAAGTAATTGCTCATTCATTTCTGTCTTTTGTCAGTTGTGCTGCTTTGTTCTTTTGTTTACTGTAGAACGTCACACTGAGTTCATTTTAGCCAAAATGGTACAGAAGGTTGTGGGATTGGGTGCAGACTGTGTTTTGTCTCCACCATCTGTTTGCCCGTGGACTGAGCTCCAGAAACTATCTGAAGCTGAAACATGTTGCTGCTTTAATCATCACAAAGGTCTGTTCCCAGACCAGATCAAGCTTGGCTGAAGTCTTTTCTCAACAGTTACATCCTCATCTTATCTTCTGCATCTGTATTCACAGCCCCAAAGTCTCTCTATGGGGACAGGTATCGCTTCACTGAGCTCTCTTTGTGTTTCTTCCTCCACCGCCTGCTTACTTCCCGTCTGTTTGCTTCCTTTCTGTGCTAATAGCTGATCCAGCAGTTGCTCCAGCAGCTGTCCAGCTGCTACACCTCTCATGCACGTGCAGGCATGTCTCTGTACAGACAAGTATGCCCTATCCCAACTTAGACAGACACTCTACGTCTGAGTGTGCCAGGATGTTCCCGTCTCTTCCCATCGGCTCAGTGGCCAAGGTGCGGATGTTTATCCTGTCACCCCTTGTATATGTGTCTCACTTTGTTTCTCCCCATCTGTTTCCAAAACAGTTTCCCTTCCTACCTCTTTGTAAGTCAGTTTGTCCTGAACCATTTGGAAAAGTAGTGGTTTCCATTCATTGTTGCATGTTAATCCAGTGAGTCATAAAAAGAGTCAAATTCCAGATTTGCTTGTTCCGTTTACCAGAAAACTTGAAGGACATTCTTCTGATTTGTGACTGAAACATGTGGGATTATAGCAGGGAATCATTTTCTGCATTTATCCTGGGATCAATGAATATCAGACTTACTTTCCTGACACTGCTGTGATTGAGGAATGTCATTTTAAACAGAAGCCATGACTAGTTGAACAGTAGATTTCACGAATTGGTGAAAAATACAAAACTTTTAATATCCTAACTGAAATTGAACTTGAAGACCACTCTGATTGGCTCAGTTCTCATCGTCTCCAACGTAATCTAGCATGCAGACAAATAAGTCTGAAACATCTAGTTTCTCTGCTCAGTCCTTTGAACATACAGCTCCGCTAAAGTTTTATAGAATGTCTAATTTGGCTTTATGAGGTTACACCCTTTAGATGCTGCAACTTCTTTCGTTTTACTGCTTTTTGCTATATTTTAACCGAGCTTTGCAAAGACAGCCAACTCTTAAAGATTTCGCCCATGGCTGAGCGCAGCCGCAAACGTGATTGTTTAATGCAGCGTAGACTCAATTAATGGTGAACACGAGGGTGACCCAAACCTCAAACCCTGACCCTCAAAACTAAAACTTTTGCTGCTCGGCCAGCAGTTCCAGTTTAAAGCAAATCAAAACTCCTTCACCGGCTCCGTAGCCACTGGAGAACTCGAGACTAAAAACAGAATCCCCAAATGACACTCCTTCCAGGACACTTTCTAGAAACCCTTACAATTGTAGTTTGTGGCCAAACACAGATAGTCAGAACCTTTCCTCTGACATCTTGAAGCTACAAAGAGGCAACCTTCTAACTTCCCGCAGCCAAAGCTTTGTGTGGTTTGTCCAATATGTAGTTGGTTTCGTTCTAACTTACACAGCAGCTTACCTTCCTTCCTGGCAATTAGAAGTCATTTCATGTCCCTTAAACCAGATTATGATGCCTCCCACCTTGTCCATGTGGCACTGGATGCAGATGTGTCTCCACGCACATCTGGTGGTGGTGGCCATGTGACAGAAGCTTCCTGTCTCTTCCTGTTCAGCGCTGTTTTTCCATTGGAATCTCACAAAATACAACTTCCTACAAAGAGAACTGGCCAAACTATCTGAGCCGACAACTGAGGTTAATTGCCATGGGCGACCCTGGCGAGATGATAAAGTGCTGCACCAGATGGCCTCCATGATAATGGTGGTGCTCACGTTCTCCATCCTTCACAACAAAAATTAAATCAGCAATGAATGACACATTAATATTTAATTAGCCTCATATTTTCTCTTTAGCTGAAGCTTAGTAGATGGCTGCACAATGGCTACTTGGGCTGTGGCAGTATAACAATTTGGCTATTGATATTCAATATTAATGTCATTAATGATATTTCTGATAACCAATATTGAAAAATATTATATTTATTTCCAGACCCTTCAGACACCTTGAAGAAAATGGCGACTGAAATTGTCTCTGCACTTCCGTTCATCACCCCACAGCCCTGCGATTAATCAGTTTCACAACCACATGCCCCATGGCCGACACCCACTCCTCTTCCCCACTGAGACACACGCTGTAACAACATGGAAATAGCCATTGGTTATTGATATCAGTCCAGTTTTACTTGTAGGATCAATGCACATATGTTAAAAAAGGCTAACATCAGCTGATTCCACTATCAATCTAGATATATCCTGCATCCCAAATTGACTAAAAAAAAAACCCTAATTTTTCTGATAAAGTAGGTTCAGATTTATTAAGACAGTAATGTTTGAAAACACATAAATTTTCATGCTCTCATGATCCAGTATATAGGGTAGCTTAACCCAAATGAAGTCCTCATTATTGTGCCAGCCATATGAAAAATGGCATACAATATTGTGAACTTTGTTTAGCATTAGAATTGTGTTAAAATGTTGTTTAATGTATTCATACATGACTGACATCATCATAGGCCCAGAATTATTCATACAGCTGGCAGATTAAATTTTTTTTTAAATATTTTATATTCATACAAGAAATTTGTTTCTGAAAGAAGTGTGATAGGCAACAAATTTAAAGATTAAAAAGTTCTAAAAGGTGTTTAAATTAAATATTTAATATCTTGAGAGTGTATACCCTTCTCAGTAATTGTTGTGATTTAATTTAATTTTATTTTGCATTTCACCAAACTTTTATTATCGAACTGATATTTGAATGATTTATTATCTAGGTGATTAGCTCAAACTATTTATGTTTGAAAGGCTTCCTTCCCATCACCTGTATCTTTAGTTCCCTTAACAGACTCTTGGCCAGAGGCAAGTCAGGAATCTGGCTGGCCCACTCTAAAACATTGATATTACTTTGAGATATAAACCTTTTAGTAAAATTCAAAAAACATTTTAAGGTGTGAATGTTGTTCACCTACAGTTTTGTGTTGCAGGTGCCTTTTGAGACTTTCCTACTGTTGCGAGAACAGAAAAGGAAAACTAGAGTCAGTAATAGTGCCCACATGTTTCACCACACATGCAAATGTTTAACTCTCCTCCTCCTCCTTTGTTACTCTCGCAAACATTCTCGCCGCTTTCCTCTGTTGTTTTTGTGTCTCGTCAACAAAGCAGGTCTGTATGGCCGTTTCGTGTCACGTCTAGACCGGCATTCCATTGAATGATTCAAAATTTATTGGGATATTGTTTTGATTTTTTTCTTTGCCCCTCATCCTGTCTATTTTTCTGTCAGTTTTCTTTATAGCATTCTTTCTTGTTGTTGGCCTGAGGGCCTCCTCTTCTGTCCCTGATATTTATTTCTCGGCCCGTAGAGTTTCACTTTAAGTCAACATGTTTGTTTTGATGGAATGCCATATAAGGCAGGCCATTGATAAAAGTATAATACAGTAGAGCACATGAAGAAAGAAGAGGGGGGCGAGGGAGGGAAAGAGAAACAGATGAGTAAAAGAAAGTGTTTTAAGACGGGGGAGACACAGGAGTGGAACAGAAACAGATGGAAAGTTTAAAACAAGGGGAGAGCTCTGCGGTCCTGTGCGTTGATTTAAGCTGCCTGCCTGACTTGTCAGCACAGAAACAACTGGTGAACAGACTGACGGAGTCAAGGAGAGCAGATGTGTCCCTGCTGGTGATGGATGGATGGATTGATGCATGGATTTTTTTTATTTTTATTTTTATTTTATTGTTTTTTGTTTTTTTTTATCTAGAGGCTGATGAATTTCCTGCCAGCGCTGGACTGCTTTTCTTCATGAGTTATTCTCAGCAGAGCATCTGGTTTTAGGCCCTGAGATTATTAAATAAGATCAGTTCTGCTCTATAACTGAGATCATCTCTCTTTCCTCTCCGCAGAAATCAGAATACTAGTTCTTATTTAATGTTCTGCATTGTCAAGCATAGGGTTGTATAGTATGTCGTGAATATACTGTCATCACAATGTCGATATTTATTTATACAGCAATAATTACTGGCCAAATTATCCCAATCCTATGAACTTGAGTGTTTTTTATTCTAATGTAATATGTGGCCGGGTGGACAGTCTCACGCCGAACGTCATTTAAAGCATAAATGAAAACTAGAGGAAAGAATTAATGAATTGCCTCTTACTGTGTTTGACGTGATTCTTGGAAACCAACCTGATGCTCACACACTCCCTCAGATTCACTGTAGGAGTTGACAAAACCATAATTAGTCTCAGATTCACATCTTCAGCTTTCCTCCAGACAGATTGAGCACAGAGCCACTCAGTGCCTCTATTAGGGTTTCACTAGTTCTGCATCAAGTGTCACATGCTGGAAAAAAAAAAAAAAAATGTGTTTTTAATTGAGAAATGATCTTGTGCATTCCTTCCAGAACTGAGTGAGTTATTTATTTATTAATTTATTGATTTGAATGTTCACAAACTGAAGCAGAGGGTATTCTTTTGTTTTCTCTTGTGTGGAAAGTTTAGTTTGAAGATGAGTTTTTATTTTAAAAGACTGAATTAGTCCCAGGAGGTGTTTTAAAGAAATTAAAAATAAAACAAATATACAAACATCTAACTTTGCAACCAGTGTCAAGTATATTTGTATGCTATGTGAATAATTTTAGGGTTGATTATCTCCAATCATGTCCTGTTAACTACAAAACTCTTTCAAGTGCATGTTTAATTGTGAACATTGCATTGGCTTTTCCCCCTTGTTTTCTTCAGCTTTTGTTTTTCTGACATGTATAATTTTCCTTCTCACTTTAGTTTAGAACATTTTTTTTTTTTTTAGTTAAACCTCTCTGCTCTGCTTTAAATTATACATGTACACTACACACCAGAGCAAGACAGGCTAATGGATTTGTTTAACCTGACTTACGAGCACTTGTTGTTGAATCTTAATGATGGTACTAAAATTTCTGTTTATTGCTTTCCATCTCAGCGTGAGTTGTTTCCTAATCTGTCTCTTCCTTCTTCCCCTCCTCATGACTACTTCTCTACTTTCCTTTCCACTCTGTAGTTCTCCTTTCTTAACACTTGTTGGGTGGTCAGATAAAAACTCTTGCTGTGAAACAATGAAATTCAGTAACTATTAACCACCTGTTTATCTTTGGTCTGATCTTAGAAGAGCGATGACGCTCTAGTTATTTGACTTGGAAACCATAAGTGGTAAAACAAATCCATGTTTACTGTCTTCTTGTTCACAGTTCTCTTGGAGGATTTTTTTTTAACCGCAATAAAATATCAAACAGCAGAGCTTGAAGCTCAGGGTAAATGGAAATGGCCTGTACCTGCATAGTTCTTTAAACTGCAGTCGGTCTTCCACCCTTTCATACACACATCCACACACTGGTGATGCTAAGCTACATTGTAGCCTCAGTTGCCCTGGGACATAGTGCAAAACTGCATAGACCTTCTGTTCTTTGATTTTATTGTCTAAAGGTTTTTAACAGGTTCTAAAATTATTCAGTTCTAAACTCAAGAATGCAAAATTACACTTAGATTGAATGAGGTATAAAACATTACAAGTTTGCTTTATATGGCTGTTACTGAAAAGCTTGTGAAAAAGTCTGAATGTGCCTAAAACACCTAGATATTTAAAGTTAATAATATAACTAAAGTATATTTTTTGCTCAAGAGTTTACACTGTTGAGCATCTCTTTAAAACCCTTGAATTTAAAGGGATGCATTTTGTACAATGTACTACTGTTGACAGCTGATACTTATATCTGAACTGAATAATCGTCAGCCTCCAATGAAAACGAGGCACTGACAGCTGCGCTGTCTGGATCTTCCACTGTTGTGTGAAATAGAAATTACTGATGTTTTGTTGCAATCTGGTCATCTAAGAGACTCTTGTTAAAAGGATTATAAGGCTGTTCTTTGTTATGTTTGGTAGATGTGATTAAAAAAAACATTTAGGAAACATTCTTTCATGCTTTTCTCTGTCAAAGTCAAAAAGCACATTTCCTGTTTCTCCATAATGCTTTAAATAATACAGATCTGCAAAATAGTGAAGTGAAACTGCCCTTTGGTTCCTAGTTATAGGAACTTGTTAGAGCATGTGTTAAAACTTCTTGACTGCAGATCCCTTTGTGCCCTGATTGCATTTAGACGGGAAATTAACAAGAATGATTTAGAGCACGGACAGCACATAAAGATTACAGGTGTGGATAGTATTTTATTATCTAACTTTACATTCAGTTTCATTCATGACCACCAATTGTTTTTACAGAATGCCTGAAGTCTTTGCCGAGCAGCTGGACTGACGTACATGCAGCTGGACTCTCATTACCATCCAGCTTATTGCACTGTGTTTTATTTTGGGGCAATGTAGCGAGGGGGCTAGTAAACAGTCGCGCACGCCACACTTCTCACACTTTCATGTGTAAAAATAATAAATTATATTGTATGTTGTTGAAATCACAACATAGAGCTTGTTCTACATAGGAATTATATTTCTAGGTATATTTTGCTTAACTTGAGGTTTTGCAAATTTTTGAAGGCTGACGGAAAATGTTGCACTCTGCTGCACTCAACGGCAAACCTTGACTAGAGATGATAAGACTGGCTGCTTGATGTTAATGTGGAGGGTCGTATTCAGTCAAATATCTGAGCAGAGGCTGAATAAAGTGAAGGATGGCTCCCAAACCCATGCTGTGGTTCCATTTTCGTCTGAAACTCTCCTCTGTTAGTGAGCTTTGTTTTATAGACTTATCATCTGAGTAACACAATATACACGTTTTAAGGACTTCACTGGTTTACACAAAGCTCTCAAGAGTTTTATCATCAAGATCAGACTCGCTACATTTTGCAGGTGTGCATTGAGCCGTGTAGGCCACTTGCTATGTAAATGTTTACAAAAATGATACACATCTTTTCTTAGCAAATCACATTTAATACTGCGCTCGTGTTGTCTGCAGCCATGTGTCAAACGTGGGCTGGAAGCCAACTGTAATGAACTCCAAAAGAGTTCAGGAGTGTCTCCCTGGCCTAGAATAAACACAGACGGGGGTAAAAACAGTTTGAGTTTTGAGGCTCCTCCTCTGTGTATTTTTATAAAACCATAAAGAACAGCATGTAGAGGAGTGCATAAGTCAGCCATTATTCCTCTGCAGCCTTCAGATTGGCCTCGCTCCCAAAGAAATCTCCAGCAATGTACTTTTTTTCCCTCCTCTTTCCTCTTATCCGTCTCAATCTTCTCAGTCTGTCGCTCTCCTATTGTGCAGTATTGTTTCTATGGTGTTCTGTTTAACAGACTATTTTTTTCTTAGCATTTATCAGAAGGCCGAGGATACAATTGCTATTAGAAATGCCTAACCTTGTAGAGCCCTTCAACGGTAAATACTTGACGATTTGTTTTTGTCGTTAGTTGATCAGAAGATTCATTTAAAGATGCAAATTTTTCACTTTGAATTTGAATCCCCACCAGGCTGATATTCTCCAAATATTGAGCTTCTGACCCACAAAATACATGTGCTAGTGATCTTGCCTGTCACTCGTGATCTATTGAAGCGCTGTTGAAAAGCCAAACAAACGAAAAGAATAAGGAAGTTGTGCCAACACCAATAACTTCAACAGTTCTTGTCCTGTTTCTTTTCATCTGTTTATGGCTGTCATTTTGAAACTCCTTGAAGAGTTTTGTAGAAATGGTGCTAACATCAATTCACTTTTAACTTCGATATATGTAGATATAATTCCAAGACCCACTGTTGGGGTTTCTCTCAAGGCGTCTTGAACTTGGCCCAGTCCTTGCTCAGAAGCAAACCTTCACTTTTCACTACAAGAGACACTCATTGAAACCAACAATTAAATATAAGCATTTTCTCTCTTTTGTTATGTTACTCAAAAGACCTCTTTGTTTTGATTAAACGACACAGAACATTTGAAGAATACTTTCATTTTTAAATATTTTAAAGAACAAAAGAATGTAAGCGTATTTGTTTGTCTCGTCGCTGCAGGTGACCTACCTGGGCAAGATGACGATCTCTGGGACCCAGTTCTTGTCAGGCTGTACGGAGTCAGCGGTAGTGAGTCTGGTGGAACGTCGTGCCTTGGACCAACAGCAGGGCACCAATCCCTCAAGCAACTCTCTGCTGGAAATCCGTCCCTTCCAGGTGCGCCTCCACCACCTGGATGAGCGCGGCGAAGTCTCTGTAACCGTGGACGCCTACCAGGTGGCGCGCATCGCTTACTGCACCGCCGACCACAGCGTAAGACCCAACATATTTGCGTGGATCTACCGGGAGATCAACGACGACCTGTCCTTCCAGATGGATTGTCACGCCGTGGAGTGCGAGAGCAAACTGGAGGCCAAGAAGCTGGCGCACTCCATGATGGAGGCCTTCCGAAAGACTTTCCAAAGTATGAGTAGCGACGGGCGCATTCACAAGAGCGGCTCAACAGACGACTTTGCCGAAGACTCGTCCACACCTGACGACTCAACCCCAGATGACGGTTGAAGTCAAAGTCGAAGGCGCTTCTGTTCTTGATTTCTGTTCTGGCAAATTGAGGGGCGACTGGATGGACAGAATAACTGCTCTTATTCGTTTCCCCCATCATCCCCTTTTTATTTTAAATTTGGTTAAAAAAAAGAATTATATATCCACTGTATGAACCAACATGCCCAGGATGATGAAGTAGCCTATAAATTGAGTGAAGAAAAGGTTCAAATAAAGACCTTCCAGACATTAAAGTACTCTGTGACCCTCATGAAGGTTTGAAGGCCCATTGTAATAACCCACGAAAATGTTACTCATCATTTCTCGTTCAGCATCTGTTATTCTGCACCTCTCAAAGACTGTCTGTGGTGCTTTTTTCAACCACAACACAAAGCAGTTTTTTTTTTTTTACCCGATGCTATACTAACCTTTTTGTTCTTCTTGCCATGTAGGGACCAAACCAGAGTTGATAGGTGGCCTATTTTAGGTTCAGTCTCAGAGTTTAGAGCCGGTGGTGATTCTTTAGCTGTTAAGTGATTCTCTTTTGAAATATTTCAGCCTTCATAGCAGCAAATGCTGATGAGGAGGGGAAAGGTTACACTAAGGTTACCTTTTGTGATCCTCAAAAAGTAAAGCGGTCACTTAGCTTGAATGAGAGAGCTACAATGTGCGTCTCCATTTTATTGGTACTGAAAGATACAGAGTATCTGTTAGACATAATGAGAAATAGATTATATTTTAGAAGTTCTCACTGGACTAGAAGCCTGTGCCGGTCTGAGACACCTTAATCGTCTACATCTGACGTTTGTTTTATGTATACCAAAATCCAGGCAACATTTTGCCTGTCAGATTATGTGCCTCACTTTCCTGTCTTGTCTCAGTGCGTGTGTGCTTTCATGTTTTTCTTGGTATGTACAGTAGGTGTTAATGCTTACTTTTCTTCTGTATGTATATGCATGAAAATGCAAGCATCTGGGTGTGAGAGAGTAGAAAGACATGAGGAATAAGTGCATGAAATGGTGGGGATCATGGTTTTTGTTTTTTATGTTTGAAGAAGTTTCTAAAATCCGACATGGTACTGTGACCATTTGCTACATTTCTTTTTTTTTTTTATCATTATCATACACTATCCAAGCAAAACCATGAGTCAGAGCGGGCCAGTCGCTGACGTGGTCGGACCTTAAACTGCAGCCATCCAAGTGAACAGCTCACACCTCCTGGCCGCCGCTGAATGTATGAGTCCATCGTACTGTGAGCTCGTCACATCATGCCCAGTCACTTCAGGCTCCACAAATCGCCTCATTTTATCACGAGATCTTGAAGGGAGTGACAGTAAGTGGGGCGTATGTCTCTGCTGCTCTGCATCTCCACTCCGAGACTGAGGCACTTTCTTCTCTGACAGCACTTCACCGAACCGACTGAACGCCATCGAGTCACATGGCTCTGATCAGCACATGCAGGGCCTTGTAAAAGTATTATTGTCCCTTGTAGTTTTTCTCCTATTGTCACTTAAACAGAAATGTTTGTGTATTTCTTTGGAATTTTATCAATGATGGACCTTAATAAGGTAGTGCATATTTGTGAGAGTGAAGTCAAAGGGTGCATTTTTTTTTTTTCTAAATATCAAAACAGTGAAAAGTGCATTTTTATTCAGGTCCCATAAGTTAATACTTTGGATAACCGTACAATAACATATCCTCTTTCTAATATGGGCAAAGAAGCTTTTTTTTTTTTTTTAATTTTCCTACTCATGCTGGAATTACTAATGGTCATTTTCAAATTTGACTTTGCTTGGGTGTCCATCAACAATGTTGTTGTTTTGCCATTCTTCCTTAAAGGTCAGATCTGTTGCATGGACATCTAATAGTTCTGTTAGCAGAAAGGCCTGAGCTGTTGCTTTCTGCAGCTCCTCCAGTGTTATAATGGCTGTTTTGGCTCTGAATAAAGCTCTCCTTGCATGACCTGTACGTATCACGTGGATGACCATGGGGTTATGCTTAGACGTTAAAGATATTGTTTTGCAAATTAACTCTGCTTTAAACTTCTCTACAGCTTTCTCCCTGCCTTGTCTGTCGTCTTCCTTTGTCTTTATGATGCTGTTTGTTTACTAATGTTCTCAAACAAACCTCTGGGGCCTTCACAGAACAGCTGCATTTATATTGAGATGTAATTGCACGGACTTGGACTCAAACTACTAATTAGAGGACTCTGAAGGTGGTTTTCTTGCAAATTGTGAATTTTATTTAGCGGAGGCTGAACTAAAGAGAGCAGAACAAATACATGCCATGCTTTTTTTTTTTTTTTCCCAAAAAGAAATGAATTGGAGACTGTCAATTTTCCTCTTCTTCACTAATATGCACTACTTTATGTCGGACTGTAAAAAGAAACATGTTAAAATTAGTGTTTCACAAAATGTAAAAAAAATAACCAAACTGTATGTACACAAAATGTATTTGAAACTTGCTCAATAAGCTTATGTAAATACAAATGTACCACTTTCCAAATATTACAACATAAATGGTGATAGCTATTTTAAATAATAAAAAAAAAAACATATTGAGAACCTTTATATGCTGAAATAGTGTAATTAAGCTGAACTGTGAAGAAGAAGAAGAGACTGTTGGATGGAAGTGTGTGTGTGCGCGGGCGTGCGTGTGTGTGCGCGCCTGTTTGAACTGAATGTGATGGGAAATGTGTAAGAAGAGGTTGTAAAGTGAGGGGAATGATTGCAAAGCTGTAGTTTACTGGGCCATCTCTGCCTTACAGCTCAGACACGCTTCAAATGTTGAGAGAAAAAAATGTTACCATAACTGTTTTCTATACGGTGTGTGTGTGTGAGTGTGTGTGTGTGCAAAGATCAAAACAGTTACATATAAAGCATTTACCAAGATCTCAAGATGGTGTGGTCTGTTTTGTCTCCACATCACAGTTCTCTCTCTTCATTTATTCCCCAAGCTAAATCAGATCTGGCCTAAAAGAGGTTCTTTTTTTTATTTTTTTTTTTATTATTCTGTAAACTCTGCTGGATTTGAGCTGAATGGGTTCCCTGCTGCGGCATCATGTGGGAGGATAAACACCAGGCATCCTCAGCTTCACAGTGAGCAGAACGGCTCAGACACATGATGCTCTGACAAGGTGCCAGCACAGATGTAAAGCATAACCTCACTGTCCGCTTGTCCACATTTTCCTGGGCTTTGGTCAGGTTGTAAAGTCGTTTTTGTGTTTGCTCTAGTAAATGAGACATATCCTCCAGTTCCAAAACCAAACTATGACATGGATTTAGTATCTCCCACTTCTGGTACTGTGATTGTTTTTTTTTAACTGCGTGTGTTCACACACTGCCAAGAACAAACTCACAAGCATGATGGCATTTCCAAATGTTTCGGTTTTGATGGGAGGTTTTACTGCCACCATTCCTCGCATTCCTTCTCAAACAGTTCTTTTTATTTGTGTTGCCGTAGTCTTCCTCGGCTTTCTCCTTAAAGGGCCCACATCAGTAACAAGGTAACCGATTCCCTTCTGCTTGTGTAGCAGGCAATCATTTTGCAGTCTAAGAGCTGCAAAGAATTAGATGCAAAATGGATGCGGAGAGGGATGCCAATGGGCCATGAAAGAGGACACTGCCCCCCTCTGGCAAGTACAGATACTACCTCTTCTTTATAATATGTCTTTTTAGAAAACTTGAACCATTTTCTGAAAAAAAAAAAACTCTTTAGAGGGCCTTTCATTTGAGCGTGATTATTGTCCTTCCAGCTAATGGTACACAAGCTCCAATGTTTATGCCTCTTTGTCTCCGCTGAGTGTAAATGTCTTGCCATTTTGCTCCTTCGTGGCCTCGTGTTTGGCTGACCCACTTCCAGCCAAGCTGCAGTGCAGAGGGGTCCTGCAGGGGCCCAGGAAGGAGGCCACCCCCGGCCAGTTGCCTCTCTGCTCCACGGAGGCCTGCGCCAGCCACAGTTCACAATGCTGCTCTGTTACCCCTCCAGTTGGCTGCTCCTCTCTTCCTGAGTCTCACAGTTTGCCTGTCTATCCCCCTGCCAAGACCCTGCACTCTTGAGGTCAGTTTGGGAAACGTGTGGTGCCAATATGGCTTCTGCTCAGACTTCTTTGAATTTCTGTCAGCCTCCGCTTTCACTTTGCTGGGCCCCTCGAAGGAAAAGCATGGCGAAGTACTATAAACATATGTGTGAAGTGAACCACGGTCTTTACACATTCTTTCTGCCTGTGGCTTGACTGAGATTACATTATTATTACTTTTTTTTTGCAAAAGATACAAAGTTTGGTGATTAAATCATTCTTTCACATCTTGGTTAAAAAGAAAGCTATGACAACACGACCGACTCTGATATTGAACAATTTTAAAACTAGACAAAAATATTTCATTAAAACAATAAAACACTATTTAGTGATATTTCAGACAGACAGCTGACTTGTCCCTTGTCCAGTAGACATTCACAGACACCACTTTATGTCAATGATGTTAAAAATCAACAGATGTTAATCGAGAATAAATTGTTAAATCGCTGAGTTGAAGATAGAAAACAGGCCAGTTACATAACAGATTTATTGATTATATCAGTGAAAACATTTCCATCAAATAGATGGAGATAGTTTCACACAAGCTCAACTCGCAAACCCCCAAGAAGTCAGTAAATAATCTGAATGTGGCATTTGTGTGGGAATAATAATTACTTAAGAAAGTTGTTTTTTTTTTCTGACTATGGCTGATGTTTCGTTAAACCAAAAATTGCACTGACGCCTGAAGCCCAGAAACATAAATAAAAGGATTACCAGAAATCTAGTGTAGAAAATATGCTCAAAGTAATATCTCCAGCATACCAGAGGATAAACAATTTCCCTCAGACATACTCTAGTCTTGTCCAGAACCCCCTATTCTGCCTCCCGTTGGATGGCTCCCTGAGGCCTTTGTGTGATTTAAGATTCCTGCCATGATGAAATATGCACTGGAACTAACAGGAGAGGTGCCACTGCCTACTTATTACAACCTGAGACAGACACTCTGTCCACCGCAGCCCAAAGCCCTTGCTGCTGGAAAAATTAAACAAAAAAAAAAATCCAAGACACAAAATGCTGCCCTGTATCCCTGGGGGACAGGAAACGTCTAGACTGAGATCCACAAAGAGCAGGTCTGAGCAAGAGATGAGCGTCTGAAAGAGGAATAAAATGAAGAAGAAAAACAACAACCTGGAGAAGAATCAGTTGACCTGTCTGCAAACCCTGTTTGTCATTACATAATTCAAATTCTTTCCTCTCCTGTCCAGACTTTCCTTTGCTTGAAGTAAGGTAGTTTCTTTTTTTCTGTTTTACATAAAAGTTACCACACATCCTTTACGATTTAACAACAAAGAATAAATGTCCACAGTTTTTAATTCAACCAAATTGGCAAAAATAATGACATTCCATCTTCTAAAGCAGGAGTCTGTCAGTATCCCATATTTGTCCCCTCTGACTTGCAAAGCTCCCTCAAGTCTTTCCCATTGCAACATCTCTTGCAAAGCCATTCCAAAACTTTAGATTTCCTCTGATGAAGTTGTTTCTCTGCTGATTTGGAAGTATGCTTTGACTGTTTGCAATGCTGGAAAATTGCAAAGAATCAATTTTCCAGCATATTTCTACTTTGATGGAAATATTCACCAACCATAAAGCTGCTACCGTCTTTCACTCTGGGTGTGGTTTTCTTTTGATGAGGCACACAGCGTAGCAAAAAGTTCTAGTTTATCTTAATCAGACCACAACACATTATTTTATAAGGTTTCAAAAGAAAAAACGTCCGTCCTAAAGCCATGTGAAAGATTAGCACAGACAGACAACCAGGGCGCGTCAGTAATTTATGCAACTCATTTAAAGCAGGTGTTAGCCTCTTGTTAGCCTCCTTCACCTCTTTCTTCATGGTCTTTTAATCGGTTTCGGAGGATCATCCATTTTCCTTCTACCATGTTTTCTTCATTTCTTTTCTGGAAGTCCTAGCTGTGCCTTAGTGCACATGAAATTGTCTTAATCCTTGGTAACCTGTTGGTTGTTTTGGTGAGAAATTATTTGAGTGATTTTGTGAAGTGGAAAAAAAAAGAACACAAATGCGGCACTGAGGAAAAATGTTATTAAGAGCATTTGAAAGCATTAAAAACACAAAATTATTTTCCTAAATTTAAGTTTCTGTTGCATGATCTCATTTTTTGCTGCATTATGTCGTTACAACCAGACCAATTGAAAATGTGCAGTTCCTGAAAAAGGACAACGAGGGGATGCGGAGGATAGTGACTGAAGAATAGAAAAGAACGCTTGTGGAGAGAAATAAGAGCAAAAAGAATGTGTAGGTGGCGGGTCAGAAGACACGACTCATTTGGGTCGTCATGTTGCGTCCAGATGTTCACAGAAGTGTTGGCCTCTCCAGCTCTTTCACATTGCAGCAGCAAGGTCAGATCACTCAGAAAATGAAATAAAATAAAGTAAAAAAAAAAACACATAGCAAAGCGTCTGGTTTCAAATACTGTCTGAAAAGGGAGGAATGTTTTTATGCACATTTTAAAGCTGAATCCAAGCAAAGTAAACAATTTCAAGACAAGGGCTTGCTACCTTTGTTGTCCACAAGGTGCCAGCCTCGCTTTGCATGAACAAACTGTCACGTTTGTCCAAATCTGTTATGTGAGGTGATAACCAAAACCAAAAAAAAGCTTAAAGATGATCAAAAATTACTCTTGTCCTTGGAAATGTATATAAAACAATGTATTTGCAGTTTAATAAAACTGCAGAATTGTTTTATATTTCAATATTTCCAGCTCTATGTTTTCACTTTTAAATTGAAGGAACATTTTAGAAATAGTCACATTTTTTCATTTCAGATGCGGCTGGGGTTACCCGTCACATCTCTGCCTTATTTCAGCCGCTGCAGGGCTTCTTCATCTCAAGTGCCATGCTTGCATCTGGATGGATAGATGGACAGACAGATGATGGAAGGGTGCCCCTTCACATTTGTCCCATCCTCTTGTGCCAGAGCCTTTCAAAGGAGTGTTCAGATTAGATCACTGAGCACTGAAGTCATATTATACTGGCAGGTCATGCTGCTGTGCAAGATCTTGTTTTAATCCAAAGTTCGGCCAGCACTCCCTGACATTTGACAATGTCAACGATCTCTGGGCTTCAGGACAGTTAGAAACCTCATATTTTAATTAAATTTAATCATTTTAATTCGTTATTAATCGGATATTTTCTTTATGAGCTACTGGCAGTTGTGCCAACCTCTGCAGCTGTGCAGAAAAGCACAGAGCAGCCATAAAAAATTCAGCTGGTCTGAATGTGAAACCTTCAACTTCTGCAGGTTGTTGAGGAGGTTGAAGTTTGAGCTCATCCTTAAATACAGAACGAATCTTTCCTCATCGCCACACCATCTTGGTATTGTTTTGTCCGCCACTGTAATGGGGATGTGCATAGAAATAGTTAAAATCCAAGAAATATTATGCAGCCAACATATCTGATGCAATATTTTTGCAGAGCAGACTGTGCTGACAATAGACGTCGTGTTCTATCAACATAACATGAATGTATTTACTTAAACTTGTTTCCTGCAGAGACTTTGCTTATGCAGCACCCAGTTCTTCTTTGTCAGCAGGCAAACTTTCCAGAAGACCGTTCCAGGATGAGAATGGATGGAGTGAACCATTGATCTCAATGTTAAGTTGTAATATTCAGCTGGTGTTGCTTTAGCTCTTTGCAGTCCTTTGGGTTCTACGGTGTTACTACTTTTATTGTTAACATTGTTATAGTGATGTTTTAGTTTTTGTCAGGTTCAGCTTGCATTGAAGACTTAATCTAGTGTTTGTACACTTTAACTGAATGGATTTCTTCCTTATCACTCATATTAACAGCGATGGATCGTCATGGACCGAAGTGATAATGTGCACAGATTTGTATGAAATCAAGGTTTATAACACAAAGAAGGCCAGGCTACTTTAACTGTTTGTAACTCCTAACCTCTTGGCTTTTCATCAAGAGGTCCACTGAACCAACAAACACTGATTCATCTCCAACCTGCATCAGGTCAGGTTGGTGTAAAACACAATCAAATCATTTCCTAAGCTATAGACAGTCAACTTTGAGAACATACAGCTAAGCAATGCCAGACAGAATAACTCTGTTCATAACTTATCAAGAGATCCTTATGGAGGATAATTACCTTATTTACTGAAAAAGATCACAGTGGAAAATGACTCGGATAAAAAAACAAACAAACAAACAAACAAAAAAAAAGCAAACAGGTTTGTTTAGCCACTTTTTGAATCTGATCTCATTTCAATTTTGGTCCATAAGGTAAAAGTGTTTCTAAATATTAACAGCACAATGTATGGTAGTTACACTTACGATTTTCTGCATCTTCAGCAGGTACAAATTCTCTGTTTTATATACATACATTACGCTCGCAGTGTTTTATTGGCTTGTGCTCCATAATTTATATTAATGTGTCTTTTTATAGACCTCTTTTTCCTCATTTATGGTCAGTTACTGCAATATCCTTGGAAAAAAAGGAAATTAAATTCTCTGTAAAACCAATTCTCTAAATAATAATATATCACAGAGCAGCAGAAAACTGCAGCCCCAGATATTGTTCCAGTCTTTCACTCTGATTCATGCCCTGTGCCTGGCTGAAGCTCTTCTCAGGTGATCTTGTTAAAGCAACACACGGTGTCAGAGCTCATATATTAAGTGACACAAAGCACCAGCTTTCCTCACATGTAGACGCTGTTGTGAGAAATGACGAGCTGCAGCCTTTAGGAGCATTACAGCAACAGATTCCAGCTCACAGAAAACAAAGATGAGAAGGAATCTAACTTACACTCATGGAAATTTGTTTTTATACATGTCACCCTGAGAAAGCCAGTGTTGTGTTGTTTCACATAATGTATGATTACAGTGACGATTTATTTTAGCATCAATCCAGCTTTGCAGAAATAATCTAGAAATATATTGAACTATTAACCCTACTATACCTAAACGGAGTACCGTAATTCCGCCACACTTTGCGCTATTTGAAAAATTCCAACGGCTTCTGACAGGAAAGACGTTGCGCTTTCAGGCCAATCTGGGGTCATTACGGTAATTTCAACCCCGTAATAACCCAAACAGGGAGCGGAATTAATCTGAGGGGCGCTCTTTTCAAGAGACGGTAAACCGCGAAAATAACCAAGTATGAAGTTCCGGTTGTTATGGATAAATGGGCAAACATATTTACTCACAGGACATTTAAAGGACTGCGTGCAATTAAAATGAGCAGTAAGGCTGAGATTTTACATTTAAGATTCGTTGCACATGATGAGGATATTATTCATTGTTTTCTTGGACATTCAGTGTCGGTTTGGTGATACTGGCTGATCAAATGAGAGGAAACACTCTGGAGAGATCAGAAGAGCCCTTTAAGGCCTTCACAAAAAAATAAAAAATAAAAAAAGTAGGAAACAGCTTAAATGTTGAGTGAGGGATCTAAAGAGATCTGGAAAGAGATAATCATCTCTTCCACTTTCCAAACGTATTTTTGATCATAAGAGAACCTTACTTTGAAATGTTTGAACTATCCTTTTTAAATTGAGGCTCTTTCTTGATATTTGTTGCTCCATAAACAAACTATTTTCTGCTCCTGCCCCGAAGCCACAGATAAACGGATATGTATGTTTTGATGTTTTCAACTGGTATTTCCAGACTGCGCGTGTTTCTGCAGACTAATTTGACTTTTTAATGGGACGTCGTCCTTGAACTCGACTTCGTGTCACAGCTTGCTCCACACATGACTGAGGGAGATTTGAAAGCTGCTTTAAGGCAACAGACGATAACGGGAAACATAGAGGTAGGCACTTGATCCAAATGGACTGTTCTCATGAATAATAATGTGTGTGTGTGAATTATTTAGATTTTACAGGCAAAGACAAACGTCCTGTTGAACAGCCGAGCTTTCTTCACCTACGAGCAAACGAGAGGCTTCAGTAGCTTCAAGGGCAGCTAATTACAGAGCTCTGGATCAAAATGCCTGTAAGTCTTGATGAGGAAACAATTGTGAATCAGAGTTAATAACAGCCATTACCAATGTTCTTCTCTAAGACTTGGATAAACATTTCTCTTCTAAGGAAGGATTAACAATTTTGTGCTTACACTGAAAACACCCCACAGAACTCAACTATGTGCATTATTTTCACCAAAATAGACTAACCAATCACAGTTGGGTTTAAATACAAATATTCTGCTTTAACCTTAGAGTTTAACAGAGATACATAAAAAGGAGGGAGCGTGTTGCATTTTGAATTGCAAATATAACACATTCACATTCATCAGTTTTTTTTTTACTCCCAATTATTGCTTGGAGTCAGTTTAAAAAAAAAATTGCTAAATATTAAATACAACATCCACCATGTTTATTGGCACAGTTTGTCCTTTAAAAATTACCAATGTTTTTGGTAAACCTTTGAGTTCATTTATTTAGTATCAGAAAAAAAAAAAACACATTCAAAAGATCATATATTTGGTTAGTTGATTTGTTATCAACTTTTTAAATTAAACTCATAACAGATTTTCTACAGCATTTAGTCCTGGAGACTGAGATGATCATGAATTTGTTTCGTATCTGCTGAAGTGTTTCCATCTTACTTTCGCCAAATATCCTGGATTACTAACCTGTTGGCAGAAACTACCAAGTTATTATTTAAAATGTCCCAGTGCGTCACAGAGTTCATGATGCACTCTAGAAAGGTTTCAGAGTCTGATTTTGTTTTTCATGTTATGCTGAGGTTATGAAATCCACCTATGCTATATTTTAAAAAAGTATTCACACACTCCCATAAATCATTCACTTCAGCACTGCCAAATGCTTCTAATGCCACGTGTATAAAATCCAGCACCCAGGCTTTTATACTTTTTCTACAGACATTTGCAGAAAAACTGGTTGCTCTCAGTGAAATCCACCAGCATACCATGATAAAGTTCCACCTCAGCAGATCATAAGAAGTGATTTGAAATTACAAAACCCATCTGTGAAATGGACAACTATTTAAATATCGCTGCGCAGGAAGCCATAAAGTTATGCAGTCAGAAACTATGGACCTCCAAACTTCACATAGATTAACTCAAGAACAGTGTGCGGAAATGAAATTAGTTTTCAAGGTTGAGCAGCTTTACTCAAATCTTATCTTACCAAGTGTAAAGCAAATGTGTAACTTCAAATTTTCACATTTAGAGGTGTAACAATCGTCACCACAGGACTTAAGAGCAATGGAGACTTCTTGTCTTCTGGAATGAGTCCTGAACACAGTCTAAATATTTGTGGCAAACTTAGAACTCCATATATTTGTGATCCCCTAATTTGCTTTTGCTTTGCAATAATAAGATGCAGACTCAACCCTTTGACACCGTATTCATTCAGTAACAGTCCTTGTGACCTTTTGTTCTGATTACTTCACAATTCCTTATTAGTGGTCTGACATTTTCCAACCTACCCTCTCTGAGTTCATTACAAGACTGAGAGGGGTGAAGAACAAGACTGGGAGCTCAAGAGGTCAAGAGGTCAAGAGGAAATGTGCTGGGTTTTGGGTCAGCAAAGGGAGGAGATGCACATATTTGTGTTCTCAGGTCTGAGGATTTTCATATTTACGGCTGATTCTGTCAATGATGGTTTCAGGAGACCCCTGAAGAGACAGTATAAAAATTAAAATGTTGTTTTTAAGCTTGTTTTTCAGTTGAATTATTTATTCTCTGGGATTGCTTTCTTTCACTTTGATGGTTGGAAAATAGAATACGCTTATTTCAGATGAAAATCTCTGACAGAGGAGAATGGCAGATTCACAACAGATCAATCCTTTCCATTCATTGTAAATGAGAGCCTCTTGGAGGGAGATACATTACCAATTTAATCTCAACATAATTTTCGTTTTAATTATGCAAATGTGTTTGACCGTTCTGATTATTTTTGACTCCAGTTACTTCAGTGTCTGGCACCAAGTTAAGTGTGACTGACTGGTTGGTGAAAGTAAACTAAAATGATCTAGAGGGGTCTGATGACTGAGAAGAAGAGGTCTCCTCCATCATGATCTCAGCCATTTGTCATCAGATTCACGAGTGATGCCTGCCTTGCAGCTGTTATTGGAACCTTTTCTCACTGCATGTACCAGCTGTAAGATAAAACCTATTGGAACACAGTTTTGTTTCACAAATACACTTTCCTGTTAAATCTCAGGGCTGCCTCCAGATTTTACAGCATATGTAGAACGGAGGGCAAAACAAACGATCTTTTATTACCATAGGATTAAATGCTAATAAAAACAAGAGTCAAAAATAATAACTTTTCTTTCTAGTCTTGGAAGAAAAATAATAACCCACACCAAGAAACATTGGTTTTAACGGAATCAAGACGGCCAATTATTGACTCCAACTAGGAAAAGAGGTGAAAAAATATCCAGAAGTTACTGCAGCATCTTGGCTTCTTCATCAAACATTTCTCCACATGTTATCATTTTGAGAAAATGTCTGCTCTGTCTTACCATCATTAATGTCACAAACCTAATCCCTGTGATTCTTGTTCTTTATTTGTCCAGCCATGATCACCTATTTTCAGGTTAAGTTCACAGTGTGACATGTTCAAGTTTTTAAATCGCCCTCCAGCGTCCGTTTAAAGCCTCAGGACTTGACTAGTCTTTCATGCTTTGGATGTTTCCCTGCTCCGGCACACATGAATCAAATGGACGCATTTCCTCCTCAGCATGATATTTCAGAAGCCCGACAATTCCTCATTTATTGAATTCGGGTTTGTGATTGCTGGGTCCTGAGGACCAGGGTTGAAAGTGACTGCTGAAGTTTGGTGAAAGTAAAATCAAAGAATCTTTTCCTGTTTGCTCCTGAAACGCTATAAGAGAGAACTAAGTGCTGCCCTACTGCAAAAAGGGGGATGTACCAAATACTAACAGCAGCTTTTCCCTGGCGAAGCTCCCAAATAACTGGTTGGCATGCAAGTAGTATTTAATGGGGGTCACTTTGTGACCCCGAGGCAGCACTCTTTGCTGCCGGTCTCCAACAGTGAACACTTTTTATCCATCGAACCAAGGGGCTTTTGAAACGGCACTTCTACTTCTGTCACAGAGAGAAACAAATGTTAGCATTAAAATCTATCATGTATAATCATACACAAAAACACGCCTTAGAAAGAGTTCAGACTATCATTTTAGAGATGAGCTGTTGTTTCATCCATCCATCCGTCCGTCCATCCGTCCGTCCGTCCATTTTCTAGCATCCCTGTCCCTAGTGGGGTCGGGAGGTGCTGGTGCCTCTCTCCAGCTAACGTTCAGGGCGAGAGGCAGGGTTCACCCTGGACAGGTCACCAGTCTGTCGCAGCCTCTATTTAATATTTCTTGTTTTTATGTATTCATGTTTAAGCATTTGATTAACCATTTTTGACAGGGGACCAAATAATTCAACCAAGCACAGAACACATTTTAAAAAGCCTGGAACTGGTGGGAACCACACTGGTCACAAAAACATTCTGGAGCAAATGAAGTGGGGAAAAAAGGAAGTTGGTGGCTAAAGAAATGACTGCTGCTTTTAAGTTTCAGTTTTAAGTTAAACTATCTTAGGATAATCAGCTGCTTGACTTCCACATGCCGAACCCTGATGTCCACACGTCATCACCGCTGGTGCAATGACAAACCCTGTCTGTTGGCCGAAGACATGGCAAGAAGGTTTATTTATTATTATTATTAATAATAATAATAATAATAATAATAATAATAATAATAATAATAATAATAATAAAGTCGTGAGGTTGAGAAACAAAGGTATGCACTGAAGCGATCAGGCATGGCTGAGTGCAAAGGTCATAATCCATGTCTTTGTGTCCAGAAAACAGAGATGAATGTAGAATTCACAAAGGTTGAGGCACAACAAGAAACGCCAGGTCATAACCGAGAGATCAAAAAACTGGCTGCAAACATTCATACACAGAACTGATACGGATAATCTGGCCGTGTTTCTGTGGCTGCAGGGAGCAGAGCGCAGGTAAGAGGCAGCAGGCACAGCTGGGCTGAATAAACTGATTAGTGTCTGACATATCAGCAGGCTAGTAAACAAATGGGTTGAAACATTCCAGAAATTGCTTTTCATAATTATGTAACTTTCTGTAACCGAAAGAGGGATGCTTTGTTGTGAAAGGCCCCTCTACACAAAGTGAATGATGCAAATTTATTGATAATTAAATTATTATTCCTTGGCGTCTATAGCCTCCTACATTTGCATTGTGCTTTGCCATGTATTTGACTGTTTTTATTGCATTTAGTATTTATTTTCCTTCTTAAAAGATAGAGCATAGCTAAGTTTCTCAACTCCTAATTTTGCCTGAGGATTTATCCAAATGTTTTATCATTAAAATAAGGAGTTAGTTTTGCCTAATCAAACAAAAGGCTCTTGCAATCTAAAGATCTTAACGACTCACGATTGAACATTTGAGTTTTTCATTAAAAGAATTATTTTACACTTTGCAAGAAACATATGCCTTATCCCCAAACAGTGCACATGCTTAAACCCCCATTAAGCCAAAAGTCTGACTCCAATATGCACCTGTAATCGTCTATGGATCAGCAGCGCTGAATCTCTGCCTGTGTGTCCTCAGGCTGTTATTACTCTCCCTTTGAATCGATGGGGAAGAAACACACCTCTGTTAATCAGTTTGTGGACTGATACCCTGTTTTGTTCCCAGGGAGGCCACACCAGAAGCCAGGCTTTTATTTTATGCCCTTTCCTGTTTTGATAAGAGTTAGTAATGGAAAAGCTGATTTGATGTGAGACATGCCTGCAGAGAAAAATAGAAAAGCTTCAAAGATCCTTCACCCCTGCCTCCGTTTGTCTCTCGTCTTTGCTGACACAACTCTGAATAATCCAGTTTGTGTGTATTTCTCTGTGTCCTTGTGAAAAGAGTTGCTCACTTATTTATGTCAAACCAAATATTGTGACTGAGTGAGAGCTCAGGGCAATGTCCAGTATAGAGAGGCTAACGCCAAATGTTTAGCACCTCAGGAACAATAAAACTTGTTTGAAACCCAAACAGTCCAACTATTAGCCATGAGGTATGTAACACAGCAACTCGATTAAAAAGGAAACTTTGCTATGAAGCTCAGTAGAAATTGCATGCACTGTAAACAACCATCCCTCACTGCAAAGACAGAACAAGATGGCTGTTGATCAGAGCTGCAGGCTTTGTAAGACAAATTTAAGAATCATCGGAGTGCTAAACATAGAGCGACCAACATGGACTGAACAGCTTTGTTCACTTCCTTCACTATCATTACTTTATCATTTTTTCACAGAAAGACAAAAACAGTGCAGAAACTCAACGTCGCAGTCACAATTCCTCCTTCGTGGAACGACCCATTTGAAACGCATCTTGGGAAATTGAGTTCAATTGGAGAAATCCCAGTGAGAGCACTGAAGGGAGATGAGAATCGAATGGAATTGTGTGAAACACAGGTATCAAACTCCAGTCCTCAAGGGGCACTGTCCTCCAACTTTTAGATGTGCCTCTGCTGCACCACACCTGAATAGAATAATTGGGTCATTAGCAGGACTCTGAAGAACTGATCTACACAAGGAGGAGGTAATTAAGCCATTTCATTCCAGTGTTTTGTACCTGTGGCACATTTAAAAACTGCAGGACAGCGGCCCTTGAGGACAGGAGTTTGACACCCCTGGTGTAAAACTTTTATGCGACAGTATTTAAGATCACACCCAGGCGCACTATTTGCAACCATGGCACAGTTATACATTAAAACAGTCTGGGCTATATTCATCATTTTGCTCAAGTAAGGTAAAAGATCACTTGCGAGTTGAGTCCCACATTGCGAGTTACGTTGTGAGTATTAAGAGCACAAATCCAAGTCAAACTGTTGTTGTTGACTTGAGTCACCATGTATGGTAAAGAAATAAGAGACTCTAACTCTCCTTCTGTAATTTAGATAAAAAAGACACCCTGCACATGATATAATTAAAGCAAGACGTTGTACTATGCAGCTGAACTTTCAATGTTGACATCATTTCAGATGTTTTCCAGCTGAGTGCTGTAGTTGACCTTGTGACAGAAGGGAAGTTGAAGATGCACAGCAGGGTGGAGGACCAGAGGGAAAATGGACTAGAGAGGGGAAAAAAGCTTAAATATTCTTGCTGTCCAGTAAATCTCAAGGACACGTTAGTGAGCACCTAATGAGTGCACCCCATTACCAAACCCGAACTCCCGTTGACTCTTGCTCCGACCAATCACATGTGATTACTGTTTCACAGTTAGACGCAGCAGGTTTTGCATCATTCTGCATTTTTGTCAAGCCCCTCTTTTTTTGATAAAGAAACAAAATCTGAAAATCCTGGCTCTTGGTAAAACTTTTGAAACCCTGTGTTGAGGTTACAATTCCTGGAGGTAACGTGGAGCTTCAGCTCAACTTTTAAGATGATTAAAAGTTTCAAAACTTTACAACAAAAACCCTGAGCTGTGAAATAAACCTTTGACGATTTGCTGCATTTTATATATCCTCCACAAGAGTGATGAAGAGTTTAGTCAAATTAATAGAATTTTTGACTAAGATGCTCTCAACTGAGGGAGAAATTAAAATGTTTTTTCTGTAGTTTTGGACATGTAGGACTTTTGTATGTAGCTTAAACTCCAATGTGAAACGTTATCTTCTTTAAAAGCTGCAGCCACCTAAAAAAACCCATTGATTTCTTCTGACATTGTTCTTCTCTCTTTTGTAAAAATCATAATAGAAACACCTTTTACAAAATGCCTGTCTAGCTCAGTTAATAACAAGCAACAGCCGCCACCCTATGCTTTGAAAAATAAAGCCTTTCAGGCAGGCAGGCGCAGCAGCATCTGACGGGCCGTATAGACCCTCAGAAATGAACTGAATATATGAAGCAGGAGGGACTTTCAGTAACAATGAAAAATGGCACGACAGAAAATGCAAAGCAAAGCACCTGCCACCATCGTGCTTTTGAGACTGAATTGAAGTTCTCCACATCTAAGAGTTCACCTTTCTTACTGATTGCTGCTGCACTGCTTAAGAATTTGTAATTAATTTCACAGGATAATAAATTAGCTTTTTGTCAGCTTTTTCTTGGGATGTTTTTCCTCATCATTGTTGATGCCACAACAGTGATATTAAGTGTTTGAGAGGCTCCGGATATTATTTTTACGTTGTACCTTTTATTATGAACAATCTATTCACAGTTTGTTTGCTTTCGAACATTAACTGTTAAAATCACGTCAGTATGGGCACATTAAAGATTCCATTTAAAATACTTGACACAAATGTAAAAAGCAAGACCGGTATAAAACTGGTCAGCTTTGCAACAGATTTCAGTCTGAGTATCGTCTACTGGCCTGCAGTGAAGGAATCAATCCACTCCTTCCTTGTCTTATTTTTGTCTGGAGAGGCTCAAATCACTGGGAGCCACCTGCAACTCAGCAGGAGGTTACTGATTGGTGTACTTCCTGCTTCTCTTCAGTATCCAGCGGGACTGCCTGTAGGAGGCCATTTAGGATTCAGAACATATGGGCAGAAACAGATTTTTCTTTTTTTCCTGTGAAATATCCCCAGAAACGTCCATATTTAGTTCTTCACCCCACATCTGGCAGTTGTTGATCAAACTAGATGTGTCAGTGAAGATGGTAACTAGGGACAGAAGATGCCGATGCTTTATTTATTTCCTAAAGAATTTTAAATAGAATAACTACTCAATTGAACTCAATTGATCAAAGCAAGTTACTGTTATTTATATTAATATCTTAATATGGGGAAATTTATAAGCTCTTACTGGTCGTGTTGGCTGTCAAGTTGCCACATGTTAGCTGATAATTTTGCATCATCTACTTTGATTAATTGGAAGAGGGAGGCAGTCATTTTTTAAGGATCTTTAACAAAAAGGAGTGCATGCATTAGAAACTTTTAAGGACAGAAAACGTCTCAGGTCCTTCAGCGTCCATTAGGAGAGTCTGTTCTTGTTGGCTCCAAGCTATTTAAGGGGCTTAACTATCTTATGGTTTTTCAACAGTGCAGTTAGGCTTCATATTCCTCCAAAAATCCTACATTTATTACACGTACCTTTTTATTATCACCTAGAGGAGGCAGAGGAGACCAAGACATAAATACAGAAACAGCATTAGACCTTATGTCTTACATAAGGTCCTATGGACTTGTTCATTTTGCTTCCAGGTAGACTTTGTCACTGCTTCCTCTAAAAGCACTTGATATTCATCTTAACATGAATCCACTTAATTTCATTCTCAATGATCTATCTGGCAGCCCATTAACATAATTGATTTAATTCAGTTAGCCTTTTTGGTCCTAATCCCATAATATCATGTTCATTTGCATATCTAAAAATGTTTCTAATTGCCTGCATGTGCATCTTAATAAAAGCTATTGCATGTTGTGTCACTTTAAGTTATACTCTGGCAAGCTTATAAGAAACTAAATGAAAACAGAGCAGATAGCGACCTCCCTGCTGTGCACACCAGGAGATAGTCTGAGCCAGTAGCATAAAGCTTTATTGGTTTTTCTCTGCTGGGACTACAGTGCACGCTTGTGCAAAAAGTCTGTGTGTAACTGCAGACCCACAGAGAGAGTTGACAGCAAGGTTGAGAGGTGATATTAAATATCCAAGTGCAGTTCCAAGCTGTAGTGGAGAAAAGCCCACAAGCAGAAATTAAGGAGAGATGAGTGATGCTGTTTTACTACTTTCAGTTTGGAGGCAAGTGATTGCATTTGATTGCATTTGATTTGTGTTTATAATGGATCTTGTGAATGTTTAATATGACCGCTGGTGCCTTTTAGCGATCTCTATCTATATCTCTGTCCTGAAGGGTGTGACGCATTACTGCAGCTTGGATGCCTCAGCTGGAGATGCATGAACTTGCTCTGGGCCATTCCTGAGGTCAAACCTCCCCATATGCTCAGCTGCTTCTGCCCTCTTGGTTTTTTGCATTTCTTTCCAGTTTTTAAAAATTGCAGACACACTAGTTGTTGTTGCTTTTTTTAATATATACTGTGAAGAACACAGCAGCATAGTTTGCAGACCTAAAACAAAAATGCAAAAAACTTCATTCCTCATATTTACTTCAAATGGAGATTCCTGGTTCTAATGTGGAAATGGAAACATTCTGATGAAGAAGTCAGAGACTGATTTTCTCAACACTGGTCCTCACAACTCACTGTCCTGCATGTCTTCGGTGTTTCCTTTCTGACTGGAATTAGTGGGTGGACATCAGAACTTGCACATCTAAAAGATGAAAGACTTTTGGTACTGGGAGACACTGGGCTAAACAACCTCAAAAAAGCAACACATCCTGAAAACAAAATTCCATAAAATATATCTATGTTTATGTCAGGATCTTGATCAATAAAAGAATGGCCAAACATTTAGTTGGACAGAGCTGGTGACAACAAAAACTCACAAAATTGCAGCTGTACTTGCAGTTGAAGTTTAAGATAAATAAATGATGCACATTTCAGCTTTTTATTAGTAAATCTTTAAAAAAACATTTATTTTTCTTTCACTGCACAATTATGAATTGGAGTTGAGTTAATACATATAATCTGAATAAAAAAGTGCATTTATTTTTTGACTCTAACATGAAATAATACGAGAGGTTTAAGGAGTCTGACTAATTTTGTAAACTCTGTACATATATAAATACCTAAAATAATTCAAGCAGAACATTGCTGAAGTCAATTTTTTTTTTAAAGCCACCATTTGTTAGTACATTTAGTTCAGCCCTATAAGAACTGTGATTCATATCCTTTCATGGTAGCAGCAGAGATACTAAATGCTTTTTTACGTTGAAGATGCGCTGCAGCTTCTGCAGCTTCTGCAGCTTCTGCAGCTTTTTGTGTCAGTGAAAGGACAGAAGTTGTCTGCTGGCTGGACTCTCTCCAGACTCTCTTATCAGCAGCCACTCTGTGCCGGAGGCTCAATGAATGGATGGATGGCACATAACACTTATTCTAAAACGGTCCCATGATGAATGGCCCCAATTATGACCGTGACCTTTCTCTAGCGGTTATTCAATATTTCCCTCCCAATTCCTGTCAAAGACTTTCTGTTGGTCTATTTACTCCTCGGCTCTCTTGAGTCCAACCGTCTCTTCCGTCTTTTGTTGTTCATCTGTCTCAGTGGGGCCAACCTGTATGTGGTTGGTTTTGATAAAGATGTACAATCAGAATAAAAAACATACATTTTAATTCAATCAAACAGAACTTTTTGGCAGAAAGACTGGCTCTGATTTGTAGTGATCCAAGAGTTTGACTTTTTTTCTTCCTAAAATACCATCTCTATACCATCTCTACAACTGTATTGTATTACAAGCGTCATAAAACAGGCATCATATTTAGATATGTACGACTGTTTTTGTTATGAACTTTACAATATCCTACAACCAAAGAGCTTTTATTCACTGATCAGTCAGGTGTTTATGAAGTGACTGTGTCTTCACCAGAGCAACTCAGATTTAACAAGTGTGCTATGTCAAATTTGATATGTTAGATGCAACAGGCAAACCTAGCAATGAAGCGGATATTGTTCAGGGATGATTAGAGGACAACAAATTTCTATGCAAGAAATTTGTTTCTCTTAAGAACTTGAGCTACAACTTTTGTCTAAATTAAATTGCCAAATTATAAAAAAAAAGGGGCAACAGCAAGAGAACAAGTTGCAGGCATTGAATTGACAAGAAAAAATTCTTCTAAGAAAAAGAATATTTTAAGTAAAAGCTGTGGGAAATTGTTCTGTCGGGAACTGTATTTTTCCACTGTAAAATAGAAACTTTTATTTTGAAATGTGATCTTTTTTTGCCTGGCTTCTTTAGGCAGTTTTGTCAACAGCATGTCTATTTATTGAATAAAGTTTCTTAACTTCAATCACTTCTTCACAATTAAGTCGACTTCAGTGAGCATTGGTGTTGCACTAACATAAATAGATCACCTGATCAGGGTCAGGTTAAGAGTGCAACAGTAAATCCCTTAAGATAGAAAGTGAACCAGTCCAGCACGTCTAAAAGCTCAGGGTTTAACCTGAAGTTACCCTCCTGTACCATAAATCTTGCTTCAAAAAGAAGCAAGATTTCTGTGTAAATTATGAGACAAATAATTAATGTCAGCACGATTTAGTCTCCAAAAATGAATATTTAAAAAAAACACAGAAAAAGAGTGATAAATGAGAGATTTTTGCACTGTAAACTGTTGACATTCGGAAATGTGACACTAACAACCTGTGCAAAACAGCCAAAAATAATGAACATATGTATTCAACCTACTACCCTCCAGTTAGCCTCCTGTTGTTTTTTGTTGAAGAAAGCAGCAACTGTGGACTTGCTTAGTGTAACGTGCTTCTGTGTCAAGTGCTCGTTGCCATTACGCTGCTTACTAATCTACTTAAGACTTCACTTTGTGGGTCACGTGTTCGTGAGTGTGACTGTGAAGCTATTAGGATGGACTGGAAACTGTTTTCTACAGCAGTTGTTCTTAAATGTGTTGAGTAAGGTGTATGTCGTCTAAAGCTGCCGCTGGACTGCAGCCACTGTTTTCCTTGTAAATGAAGCAAATCTCCAAAGCAACTCGTGTCCAAATGGATTCACTGTTGACACAGATTAGTGAGGGCTTTAAACAAGAAAGCACCCGTATGTATATGTGAATCAATGAATGCACTGTGTTTTAGTTAGCCAATTATACAACTATTTTTATAAAGCAGAAAAAAAGTGTTAAAATGCCAGTTTTGTCACTTATGTCTATTTAAAGACAGTTAACTTGTCTTAAGCTTCTGGTTTTGCATCCATGCTTACTTCAATGTACATTTTGAAGAATCCTGGTGTAAAGAGTCTAGCAATATTACGGGAGCGCCAGCTGAATCACTGCATGGAAACATAAGTTAAGGTATCTGGCAGTCAACAGTGTACGACTCTCCTTGATCCTTGACAGAAATTAAGTCAATTTATTGACAGACGCTCTGCATGTGGACACAGAGGCAGACGCCATACCAAAGTTAATAAAAAGGTTGAAGTTATATAACCAAAAACATATCTGCTGGTTTGGAAGCAAAGTCAAATTGAAATGTTTGTTTGTATAAAACAGAATTAAAAACAAAAACAAAAAATGCTTGAGAGGGCTGTGAAATGCCACACAACTAAAACGAGACGCCAGGAAAGCAGGTCGTCGCCTCCTAATGAATCCCAATCTAACTCCTGTTTTCTGCATGTTACTCTCCGGTGAGCATTTGCTGCCTAGCGCCCGCTCTACTCAGGAGGGATTAGACACACAAAGACGCTCACAAGCACCTTCGTGTGTGTACACAAACCAGCCCACGACACAAGCCTCGGAGAGTGGCTGTGGCAGTGGACACAGCGGGAGGCCAGGGGGCTGGTTCCGAAAAGTACAACTTACAAAGAAGGAGACGGCGCTCTGAGTTGGCCACAGAGGCGATCTGATCGACCCTAATGAGTGTGGTGAGTGCTTGTGGCCGTTCTGTAATAACTGTTGCTGTGGGATCTACTTTCTCTGAGAACAATGGTGTGAATGAGGTGGGTTGGTGCCTTTGCCTTCACTTGTGTATATGTTTTGCATTTTGGGTATGTGCACTCCAAATGCATACACTCCTTTTTGTTGAAGCTCATTAAGAACAATGCGGCAATCACATTCAAGTCCACATATTTGTGTTCAACTCAGCGACAACAGCAAAATCAGCTCGTTGTTTTGGCCCCCCGTTGTCACCATCAAATCAGAGTTGGACGAGGTTTGTTGAACTCATCACGCCATGTTTCAAAGTAAACTCCAATTTAACAGCCATATCCTGGTGATCCTTTAAAAAAAATCATAGAAAAATTATTTAGTAATTTAAAGTTAAAACTCAAACAAATGCAATGCACACAGTGATATATTCAAAAGATTTATTTACTTCTTGTTAATTCAGTCGTTAGACCAAATGAAAAGAATTTTAGAAGAGAAATATTATATAATTGTCTGCACAATCCTGGAGAGCACTGCTGATTTGACAGTTTCCCAGCAGATGGTTGTTGACATCCTCCATAGGTTAACCCACAAAAACCCAAAAGAGCTTCACAAGAAATTTAGAGAGCCTGGACAATGAAAGGCACATTTACTCTGCAGGCACATTTCTTTATAGACAGAGACACCCTCACTTTTAATTCTGTGCACCTTTAAACATTGACTCTGAAGTTTTAGACCTTTGTGAAATCAATTGTTTTATCATGTTTTGCAAATTTTCAAATGAAAAAATAAAGTGAAGCTTCCAGCTGTTCATTCTCAAGTTGACTGCCCCTGTCCAGTATGCTAATAAATTACCCACAGCACTAGAGTGGATGACTACAGAGGAAACTTGCTGACTCTGATATTGTCGGGCCTCTTACCTTCTGTCTCTCTGACAAATGTGAACATGTGGCATTTTGTGCAGCGGTAATCCAGAAGACTGGTTTGGAAGTCATGATATACTTTTCGATCTCGCAACTCTACACACCATGTGAGACCGAGTGATTGTGCATCAGCAGCACTTCCTACAAAGTTTACTTGGACAAAGTATTTCTCTCACTATTTTGGGTTTCAAAAAATTATTATTTTTTAATAGTTCCGGCTTTCTGTATTTGTGTTTGATATGAAGACTTTTGTGTTGTTTCGACGCTGAACAAGGTAATGCAATGTTTAAAACATCACAAATCCTGCGTTTATTTTCCATTTTTGCTTTGTGCCATTAGGTCATGGGAAAAAGTTACATGCATGAAGATTACAAGCAATTATGGATTTGATTTTGTTTTCATATATGTCTCAAAAATATTGATTAAATGAAATCTGCTCACTTTTGAGATGCATCAGTGTACATTAAAAACAGAAAAACACCTGAATAACAACCTGTCAGGTATATAAAGAAGGTGAATGTTTGAAGGTATAATTTAGATTTCTTGCTGGTTTGTACACATGAAGTAACTTATCTGCATGACACCAAAATGTACTAAAATTTACTATAATGGAGAGAGTATATAAGTTAAATAACACAATTCACAGTTTAGTTTGTCTTTTTTTTTCTGTGGAAGCTGCTGGTTAAAATGAAAATGAAAAACCTAAACCGTTTCAATTAGATTTCACGTCCTTAAAATAGATTCAAAAAGTTCGCTGAAAGCTCTTTTTGGTTTTTCTTTGTTTCTTTGTTTGGCGTGCAAACCTGCAAAAAAAAATCATAGACGAGACGGTGAAGGCGCTACACCATGCAAGCTGCCAAATCTTGAAGAAGCATGTGGCAAATCCCATTTTGTTTTACCACGAGTGAACATAAGGTATTTCGCTCAGCTACAAAGTTTTCACCACAGCCTTCTAGAGGGCGATAATGAGCTGGTTTATACACAGTCTACTAAAGAGAGAGGTGGGAAAAAAAAACAGACTATCAGTGTGTTTTAAATACTTGTTGTTCCTGACAGATAAGGTAACCCAGTGGAGAAACAGCTTCTTTACCGCATCAAATTACAGCGGGCCATGCTCTATATTTTTTTTCTTCTGCTCATGATCCAACATTTTTCACCGGCTTCATGTTTGGCACCGACGCCTCACTGGAAACATTGTCTCTGCCAACACTTATTGCCAATTCGGTTACAAAAATCTGGCTGCACAAGACACTCCAACAGATACCTGTAGTGGAACCTGGAGGGCGAGAATGAAGAATTTTGTCTCAGACTTTGAGCAGACGCCAAAGGCAGATTTAGATTTTAGTCGTGCTTCTGCTTCCAATGGAAACCATAGAGAGGATCCGGTTGTGACACCTGGTACCATCTGCATCTTTAGAATTAGTTTGGAAGAACTGGCTGCAGCTGTGAAACTAACAATTCATCTAAACTCGTGCACAGTACTTGGCTGGAGAGGCATTTACTTTTAAACATCTCTACAAATATACAAAAATTATAAATCTGTTTTCAGACACTGGTTTCAACAGTGTCATGATGATAACATTGTTGAGATGTTAACTTCAACGTTTCATAGACGACGAGAAAAAGTAGTTGGGTGTAAAATCACAATAGTGAATCCACTTTTTAGGAAAGGGGATCAAAAGGTTTTCCTGATCCTGAAGGATCACATGTTTCTCTACTGGCGTTGCAAAAGATCAGACTGTGGAACCAGAGCATTCAGTGCTGTTTTGTTCCTGACTGTGGAACCGTGGACTTCCACTTGCTGTGGTTCTGATGGGAGCTGGGTTGTTTGGTCCACATTTTGTTTTAGCAGAGAATATCTTGATGAGGTGAGGAGGTTAAATTAAAGGCTGTGAGGATCTTCCATGATCCAAGCAAGAGCAAGTCAAGAGGAAATCATCTGGAAAACTTCAGTGTTATGTCATAATACTCAACTGGAAAAGTCTTGATTGCCAGCAATAGGTTGGGGTCAGTCTGTGCCTCAAACAGAGGAGTGTGGCGTCACGTTCACAAGTGACGGAAAGATGTAGCAAGAAATAAATAGCCAGCTTGAGGCCTTTCGGTGAGTAATGTGGGCATTACTTCAGTCTGACATGCTCCAAATGGATTTGAGCCAAATTCCACACTTGAGAATCAAAAGAACAAGATATTGGATACAAGTGGCCAAAAAGTGCCTCATAATGTCGGATTTATTTTCTTGTTTTTCAGTTACAATCTCAGCACTGAACAGTGGGGCACTCTGCAACCTTATTTGTTGCGGGGTTTGAAACTGGGACACAGCAAATAAGTCACCTGTCTGATTTACTCAGCAATGCTAACTGAGAACATGAATGAGTTTGTTCCGAGAAAGGACTGAATGTTTCTCTGGGTGATGATGATGCTGTAAGTGTTTAGCACAAAGAGGAATTATGGTGCAGCTAAATGGATTAGTGGAAGGCGATTTAGCTTGGTCTCTGAGCTGCAGAAGGAGAAATGCTGATGCTGTCTTACTTCAAAACATAATTTAAGCTTTTCAACTCAAGGTAAAAAAAAAAAAAGGATCCTTTTTAGGTCAGTTTCACTCAAACAATCCTTGTGAGTTTCATCTCTAAAGTTGGTATGTGAAGCTTATGCGGGGAAGAAAAATACTATACCGAGACATTTTTAAATAAAGAAATATATGAAACAATGAGTTTCTAAAGACCATTATGATAGGCGCTTTTAAGAACCTCAGTACTTTTTCTACACTAACATTAAATCCATCTCTCATTCTTCCTTTACTTCGCTATTTCTTCCAGACTCCTTAAGATCTTCACTGGGAGGACAAATTTTGACGCAGTTTAATTAGAGCCAAGCTGCTACACAGGAAACTATAAACACCCCATTGTTACAAGAATATTATGTTCCTTCTTCACCAACATTAGGCCAACGATAGTCAGAAAGCAATTGGCCATTATGAATTCCCTCTCTCTGTACAATTCATTTTTTTGCTCTCCTCTGTTGTATTTTATCTCCACAACAGAGGATAAGAATAACATTGCAAAGCTACAAAGGAGTTATTTTTTTAATCTGTCATTCTTTGTCTCGCTGTGTTTGTATCAGTGAGACTAGTGGCTGCTAGCACGATTTCTCTCCTGTTTCCTCGTGTTCATTCAGCCTTTCTCTCACCCTCACAAACACATGACTGGACCAAAGGGGGAATTTGGGCTTTTATTATGAATTATTCAGGCACGTAGCAGAAAGCATCACAATCAATGAACACAAATGAGTCTCCCTTCACAAGTGCTTATTAATAGACCCTACAAGGCTGTTGTAAAGGCCGCGGGTAGTAGGATCATTTCCTGTTCGTTCACACATTGTAAATATTTGAGGGGGAATGTACAAGAGCCTGGGAGTATTTGGTCTGTGAACCTGTGTGTGTGTGTGTGTGTGTGTGGGGGAGGGGTGGAGGGTGTGTGTGTGTGTGTTGTAGCCATAATACGGAGACATGTGTCAGTGCAGAAATGTGTTTTTGAAGGATAATAATTTATTAGTTGTAACTTGATAGAAAATATGATTATAGTAACTTAGAGTTATTTAAATAACATCCTAAATACCACGTAAAATATTTGACCCCTCTCTTACTTACGCTCTTTGTCAGTTTTGATTGTTTCTTATCTGATAAGAAGGCGATGTCTACGACAGGATGTTTCATGAAAAAAAATAAAACAAACATAGATTTTAGGTAATTTATTTTCACAGCTCAGAGTTAGGCAAATGTGCTTATAAGACTGCAATAAATCTATAAGCAGAAGGTCAGTCATAGTTATTGTGAAAATTTCCCATTATGAGTCTATGACTCGTGTTTGGTTTGATCTATTTCTCAAGTTCTGAGTTTTTCCCAGGTTTTTTTTTATATTAGCTCTGCTTTTTGACAGTAATATTAATGCTAAGTTGCAGTTCTTGTTATTCCACGTTTATCAGTTATTCCTTGGATTGATTTTATACGTCTCTGTGTTTGATCCAGTTCCCTTAACTCCTGGGCCTTGTCGGCTCACAAGTCCAATCGCTGTTTAAACTAACTGAGCAGTGAAGCATTACAGCAATCACCCCTCAAACATTGAAGGCTCTCTTTGTGCTATTCTCCATTGTTCCTGGTTTCTCTCAGTTCCTTACAGTTTTTTAATCATCTCTTTAACTCAGCTAAATATCGCCAGCATTATTGAATGCCTTTATTTTGATGCTATTCGGCTCCTGTCTGGATTTGGATCCTCCAAACAAACCCAGATCATCTCAGAGCTGACTCATCTAAAGCAAAATCAAAATGTTACAAGAAGTCACCAGTTTCAAACAGTAATCAGAGAAACAATAGCTAAATAAGATCTAATAAACTTTTTTTTTAACTTAATTTTTATCATTCTTGAACAAACTTAACAACAAAAGCATGAAAAATAAACAGATGGCAATGAAATGTGACAAGATCTGTAGGGATGAAATTGACATATTGACCTGGAGTCAAAGTTAGTACCCACAGCCACAAACAAAACAAAGCTGATTAAAAATAAAAACTAAAAACTCTGAAAAATAAAGTCAACAACAACAAAAAGCGAAGAAGAGCTTCCTCCTTCTTTTGTTTTTTCGATCAGTGGGTGTCCAAAACATACACTGACGATGAAACAAAAAGGAACCTGCATGCCTTGATCTTATAGAGAGGTTATTGCGTTGAATTATCACTATTTTTTTTTTTTTAAAAACCCATTACTTCTCAAGAAAATATCTAAGAACACAAACGGTTCCTGTTGCACAAGTTTAACACCTCTATCCCACTCATCTGTGACTGCTGGTGTAACATCAGGAGGCATTTTGTGATTAGCTACATAACCAACAAGTGACGGTGGGTTTTACAGGAAGGGAACCCACACACTGCACACAGCTGCTGTTGCCCATTTCAAAAGCAAGTCTCTTTCTAAATCAATTTCTACCAATTATTGGGCAATCCTAAAGATTTCTTAAAAATAGAAAGATGTCAAAAACAAGCCCCTGTTATGGTCTGTCAGGTCTTTTTTTTAACTTAAAATCTAGAAAATAATGTGTTTATGCGTGTCTGTGTGAAGATATCCATTTAACAATGGGTTACAGTTTATTCCCACAAACAGTTGTGGTAAAATTTCCTGTTTGTCTGGGTTTGGGTTTCATTCATACTGATTATCTGTGGCTTAAAATTCACCTTCTGGTAATACCATGACTGAGCGGTCTCTTGGTCAATATCCTCATATTACGTCTGCTTGCCTCTTTTTATTAAATTATTGGGTGTTCTTCCCACCTCTGGCCAAATATTCATGGCAGGTTTTGTTTTCCTAAGAAAAATTGATTAGGAGGAACTTATTAGAGCTGGAAAATCTTCAGGGTGTTTCAGACCTTTTAATTTTGATGACTGTTCTTAGATTAACAGAGTGTAGCGGTGCCATTCAAAGTCTATCATTAGGCTAAATATGGAAGCATTTCTCATCTTCCTGGTTGTTTTTTTTTTATTTTGCTCTCATCTTTGGTCCCTTTTTACTCTATAACTTGATCTTTTGACTTCTTAGGGGTTTTTTCTACAATCTGGTATCAATTTTATGACATAAAAAATATTAGAATTAAAAAAAAAATTATCACACAAATAATAATTTTATCCAGAGTATGAAGCTGAACATGATGTTCTGAAAAGTTCAGGAGAAATAGGACATCCAGAACGCATCCAGAAATGAAATGTGCCATCCATCAAAACGCAAATACAAATTGGATTCTGTTCCAAATATGCTGTGTCTGAATATTTGTAGCTGCTGGTGGGCAGTTTAGTGTGGAGAAGAGATTGGTGGTCAGCAGGATGTGGCGAGGGCCAGAAGAAGAATCCAAAAATGTAGACAATAGTTTGACAGCTGACAAACTCCACAGCAGAGCCTGTTGAAAAGACAGGAAAGCAGAGGATTCATTGCAGACATGCTAATGAGGCCTTGGTTGTGTTTGCATTGGCAAGAATCTACTGCAAGCAGAAATTTGTATTCAATAATGCTGAGTGTTCTGGATGTTGGACTTTGTATGGACTGTTTAAAGCTGAATATGACTCAGAAAATCAAGGGACAAAGAATCACTGTTTCCTCACAATTTAGTTGCTTTGTTTTGATGTTAAGAAGCTTCTGCTTTCTGGATAGTGTCATTGACAGCTCAATGAAGATGTTCACATCAAGACGAGTAGTTTTTATTGGATTGGATTATTTATTTATTTTTTAATTCTTCCAGATGCACTTTTCCAAACTTTTTCTGTGGGGTAGAGATCAAAAGTCCACATCAAACAAACTCATTCATGTCTTCATGGAGCTTGTGGGTACTTGGTGTCATATCCTGCTTGTACGTGGATTCAGTAGGAATGTTGCCCATCCCTGCTGAAATGGTGAAGAAAGCATTTTTAAAGCTTTGTGCTGAACCTCCCATGCAGTGGTCAGCCTTCAAAGATGAACCTGAAGCATATCAGTGGCTTATCCAGGAGGCTACAAGGAACAACATCCCAAGTACTAGACGCCCCAGTTACCACCTAGGTTAAATATAGTGAAACACAGCGTGATGTGTGCAGTTTATTACATGTAGCATAAAAAGCAAACACAGCATTTGAATGGAAAAGCCAGCAGCTGATAGTTAAACACGGTTATGGTCGTGTGATGGTCAAGGACTGCTGTGCTGCTACAGGAACTGGGTGAGTTGCTATAATAAATGTAATGCTGCAATAGAGCCAGACCAGGAAATCTTGAAGAAGAATGCTCACCCTTTAGCTCAATCACTCACAAAGATTAAATTAAGGTTTTGGGTGACGCTTTGGAAGTCTAAATGGAGCCGATTAGAGCGAAATGCTGTTACTTGACCTTAAACAGGCTGTTGTTGCACTTAATATCTCACAGTATTGTGCGATTTCAGTTTTCAGTTTTTTGTTGTGGAGACTATCTTCCCAATTTTTTATGCTGGAGGGTCTTTCTGTGTGTATGTTATTGTCTAGAAGAAGGTTTTTGAGACATTTACAATTTAACATGTGAACTGTGGTCATGAGCGTGAACCCTGACTGCGGATGCTTTGGGATGAGCAAAGCCTTATCTCCACGAGCCAAGAAGCCCCCGGATCCCCCGGCTCATCACTGAGCACATAATTACTTTCACTCTGAATCTCTCTGTTTTCATTAGATCTAGAAGCTTGCGCTGATAAAAGTGATGGAAATTTGACATTTGCTTTAAAAGTGGGAAAGAATGGAGGCCACAACACCTGTACTGTTGAATAAGGCACAAAGGCTGGAAATGTTTTTAGTTCATTTAGATGAACAATCCATTTGTACTCAGAAATTGGTGAAATTCTGAGTCCAAATAGATTAACTTCAGAAAAGGGGGACGATTTCAGTTCCTCCTGAAATCTGAGGAGGATAAACAGTGGACTGATCTGTCTGTATCCCTTTGCTCCCAGTGATTAGCTCTATTTGTCACAAGACAGTGAGAGAGAAACTGGAATGGGAATCTCATAAGAGTCCTAGATTAATGGATTACAGGTGAATGGGCCCCTTTTTTCTCACTGCCTGATAAATGAAACTCTTCATTCACCTTCCACTGTTTAATCTGAGTTTCCCCAACAGTTTTCCCCTTTTGTACGGGAGAACGTTGCTTTGTTATCTTTTAACATGAAGGAATTGGACTTTTAAGTTCCCGTTGAGTGCAAACTGTTTCATGTCTCATCTCTCAGTCACCAGATGACTCTTGAAGCATTTATTTTATATCAATTAGACACTTATCGGTCGGACAAATTTTGTAGTAGCTTACTGTCCTTCCTGGATTAGTTTTTTTTTTTTTTTTTTAGAGGCCATAGACTTTAGAGACACAATTTCCTAAATGTACCGATGAAGCAGAAGATTCTCTCTCTGGTTTATTTTAGATTTCATCAGCTTCTTGCAGATAGTGAGCTATTGTCGGGCGCATTAAATTAAGACTTCTAACCCAAAGTTTTGCCCATTCATGCCAGAGGCTAAAGGTGCCCCAATTCTTTTCCTGATGTAGGAGAGGCTGCATGGCTCCACAAACTGTACATGTCGCACAGGAACATTTACAGCAAAACAATACAAGATGTCGCCTCAAAAAAATACACAAAAGTGTAAATTTTTCTTAAAAGAAAAAGTCCATTAAAATATAGAAGCATCCTGATTTGACAAATAAATTGGGAAATAAGTTTGGTGGTCTGAACAACATGATGGGATCAAAAGAGACGTCTTGGAAACACTGTAACTGTGCTGCAAACATGTTCACTGTGAAAGAAGAACCCAAAGCTGCAACAACAGTTTTGAGGAATTTGACAGCATGTTGTTTTACGATTTCAATTTTAACTTACTGAGTTCAGTCAATGACTTATAATCAACCACAACCATTTTCTGCCTGCATGCTCTGCAAGCTTCCACTTCCATAATATCCTCATGTAATTTTGAAGTTAATACTAAAACTCTCAACACAAAATTAAAATGATAGAAAATGGGTTTTTAGTCTCCAGATTATTATGTCGAGTCAGTAAGGATTTATTGGGAAATGTGATTGGCAAATGTGTTCACATTTGCATTTGACTTTTTTCAGTGTCCCAGAACAGAGGGAGTGAATGGAAGCAGGATGGTATAATTTTTCATATTTCTCACTGGGAGTTTTGTTTTCTGCCTCATTTTATTCCTTTCTCAGCTGTCATTCTGCAGAGCCTCTGTGTTCAGCGACGCCTTAAAGAACATTAGGATATAGAGCACAAAGGGAATAATCATTACTAATTCTTGACATCCCTCCATTGAGCCACAGCTCTTTATGCAGTTTTAGATTTGAATAACATTTAAAAAAAATAAGCATAAATTTCAGAGAAATAATTTTGTGATTGGATTTGTTTGCTGCAAAAGGACAAAAATCTCCCAAAGTATTAATTTTTGGTTTGAATATCGTTTACAATCTGCAACCTCTTATTGGATCATTAAATGTTATCTGATATACAAGTTCATGTTTTTAGTTTGCTCATTGAACAGTCTTATTGTAATGTTTTCACATCTCTTTGTCAGTGCGCTAAGATACCAGTCGGCTCTGTGGAAACGTTGGTGTGCAAGTCTTTTATAAGATTTTATTTTATTTTTTATGTTTTTATATGTCGTGTTGTTGTGTATCATCTCTTTGTGGACCACGAGTCTGTTGAATAAAGTAATCAAATCAAACACTTACCAATCAGGTAGTTTGACTTGTACTAACTTACTGAGCTGCATGGTGCTCCCTATACTGACAAACTGATTTAGTTACCGCTGTGCTCAGTCATTGTGGCACTGAGCCATAAGTCATTGCCGTCACTTGTGTTGATTTTTGCTGGAAAGCAGATTGATTTCAGCATCATTCCTTACTGTGTCTGCCATGTTTTCCACTTTATTGCTGTTTGAGTTACAACTCTCATCTGCTACTCCTGATTTATTGTTTCGCTAATAACTACCTCATCAGCCAGCTATTTCTCCAGAGGTGAAGGAGACATGGCTGGATTTGTGTTAAGGTATTTAAAAAAAAAAGTCAACACAAAGATATCAATGGAAATATGCATGCAATAACTGTTGCACATAACAAAAAACACCTTCAAGCCTCTGATGGGTTCATAAAACATTTAGGAACTAATAAGAAAAAACAAAAGACATGGATGGAGACCAATCAAGGGACTCTGATTAAACTAGCGACAGCACTTTGCACTGATCATTAATATGCGGTGCGAGCTACATGACAAAAGGCCATAGTCAAGGCAATTTCATTTCCTAAGCACGGCCTCAGAGGAGTTCATTTCCAGTGCCCTCAAACCACAACTGAGTTGAAATTGCATTTCAGTGGCGAAAGCGGTGTGATTGAAGGGGGGAGCGATTCAGATTGGCCCCCATTTAAAAAGCAGAAATGACATGGTTACATGAAAATCTAGAATTGCATAAATCCAAGATTCACCCTGTAGCATTCCCTCAGTCGCGGTGAGTCACTCTTTATTTTCAGTGTCCTGCTTCTGGAACCAATCACGCTGCACAAAAACAGGCAACTTCAGCTCCACTTGTTGTTTGCTAAGGAGAATGCAACACTAAACGCTGTTGCCCGTCGCAACGGGAATGAAAATTCAGCTGAGATTGAAGACGGATGGTCCTCACCACTGTCTACCGAACGGATTTTGTTGTCTTTTTAAGAGAGCATGTTTGTATTTGAATCTGTAAATGCATGGCTAAATTAGCAAGTCATTGAATAAAGTGTTGAAGCAGAAAAAAACAATTAGGTATTCCATAATTTATCCAACAGAAAGTAGAACATTTTCACTTCACAATGTTTGCATTTGTGAGAAAAGGGTAGATTTTTGCCATCATTTAATTTAGAATATCTCTTGCTCCATTTGAAATAGATGAACAGGTTTTTTGTTTTTACAATTTTATAAATGTAAAAGTGAAATCTTTAATTTTTACAAATATAACCAATAAAAAAATCCTGCCAGGATGTTCATCTACTTTTCAACTTCATATGAATAAAGTAATCAGAAGTGCTGAGGACTTTGGATGCAGGGTGAAAACTTGCAGTCCAACTTGTTTCTTGACCCCTACCGCTCTATCGCCAGCGCTATTTGAAAATATTACTTCATTCATATCCTCCAGAAGAGAGACGTTGCTTTTTTGGAAACAATTCAAAAAATATGTATCCTCTTGCAACCTTTGATAAATTGCTGTTTCCCAAGAAGTATAGCAAATATCTTAGAACGCTTTTAAGAATCGCTGTTACTAAACAGTTTAAACGTCTGACTTGATATTCATTGCATGACAGTTTAATGACTATTACACTTAGATTTCCATTCTTGATCAAAAACAAATTGCTTTAGTTGGTGAAATCGATACAATTTTGGCACACATCCTTTTTTTTCTTCCCTAAGATTGTGCTGCATCAATGTCACAGCAATCTAGAAATCTGCAGACGGAAATCTTATAAAAGTTCCCCTTAATTCTGATAAACCTCCACACTGGGCACCGAGCTCAAGAGAGTTTAAAGAGGACTTGAAAGGAGCTGAACACAAAAGGCAGCCAAAGATTGTGAGTTTGTTCAATCAATGATTTTTAATTAGACTGCTAAGGTGAGCAAACAATGTGAAAGTTAAGTGAAGCGTTGCTTCCTCACAAATAAGCCGAATCGCATGCAGCATAACTGAAGAGCAGTGAAACAGAAACAAGACGGTACATTTATACATTGTCCCAGTGTGTCGTGTTAAATGAGCTCTACACAGATCTTTCACTCAAGCAGAAAAGTGTGAATAAATGGGGAGGGGGGACTATTGAACTGTGGTACATTTTTTCTTCTTGTTTGTGTGCTCTTATTAATAAGAACTTATCTGTGCCCTGGAGAGCACTGAGTTCATTTATTTAAGAGCAACTCACTGACTAAAATGTGAGTTCCTAGTAATGATGTGTTTCTCTGTAAGCAGCAATTTATTTAGTGCTATAGTTTAAGTGAATGTATAAAACATCAAGTTTCTACTTGTATTTTGCTGAAAACAAAAAAACATAACGGAAATTAAACAAAGGAAAAAAATTTACCTGAAATAACCAAAGGGGGAGGAGTTGATATTGGAATATTTTTCTGTGCTGGATCTGTGATTGTACTGGAGGAAAAACCAAAACAAAAGGCATACCATTTGTCAGTGCAAATGCCTTTGGGAGATGTGGGTTTCAGAACCCACTCAGGAATAAAGACGACGACAAACACTTTTGCCGGTGTGAGTTGCTTCTTTAAGAGAAGATTAAATTGCTATTTTCTCCTCCTACCTCGCCTCGTACTCCCCAGTAGACACGCGTGGGGTCGTCTCCCCAGAGATAAATGACTTGTCTTGACTATCTGGTGTCAAGAAACAATGTTTACAGTATTCAAACAGAATATAAAAACAGTTTTCATTCACTGAAGTGTTCTGTTAAAGAGGGAACACCTTGAGAATCAGGTTCTTTTGTTTTCCTTCCTCAGCTCACAGGCGCCATGTTGTGAGGTCAAGTCTGAGCCTTGATCTGACCCACTTCTGCTGCCTACAATCCTTCACCAACCTGCTTTAGCCTCTAGTTTTTCTGATTCACTTGGGCTTTTTGGCTAATTCTATCCTTCTTGACATACGTCTTGACATAATTTACAACTAAAAGCTTGTAAATTACACCTTTGACTCTGGATTATGTCTGAGTTGGGATTTGAGTCCAGCCTGCCTACTTCATTTTAAAGTAATGTGCCTCTGAATATATACAGCAGAGAAATTGAAAGCCAAATACGGGGTCAATTTAAATCTCTTAAGTACATGTTCAGAAAGTTTGCTTTTTTGGTTGAAAAAGAAGATGCATGTATAAAAGCTCTGACGTTCCTTAAATTTGGTTTTTACTGTGCAGTCATCTTAAACTGGCGAAAAGAAAGTCATCTTAAACTCAAGCAACATTTTAACACAAATACTCACATTCTTGTGTCAAAATATTTTCTGTGGAGACGAGCCATTACACAAAATACTGGCCGACATGGATTACTGCAGGTATCCATGTTAGAATAAGATAAAACTCAGGTTGTATGTTTATATCGAGATTTTACATCACCTCAGCATTTTGGTTACCTCTGGGGAGATTGCAATCACCTCCAACGGACGGGGATATGTGAAATGAATGCTAAACAGCAGCACTAGATTTTCTAAAAGCTGAGCACAGCATTGCATGTGAAAGGCTATTCAGCAGCATAAGCAAAAATGTGAATATGTTTCCTATTGTGTGAATTTACATTGTAATCCAAGGCATGACGACAGAAAACGTTCGTAGTACAGGAGAGGGAAAAGTGCTGGTGAAGACAGCAAATCCAATTCTGAAGATGTATTTATATTATCAGGAAATGAAACAGGAATGAAGAATAATGAACTAAAGCAGAACTCCTAAACTCGGAGCCATAAAGTGCCATGAGAGGCTCGTTAGCTGATCCACTGCAGCTCTTAATAATATTCGTATTAATTGTATTTAAAAAAGCTAATGTTTTATTCATACAAGTACTATAAATAGTAAAAGGGTGACATGGGCACTTCCACATGTTTTGTTGCAACATCTATACAACACAGGGGTTTATTTAATTTTTATCCTGTAATTTACTGAGCATTAACTTTAAGTAAGCAACCTATTTTTCCTATTTTACAATATTTATGTAAAACATGTTTTTTTTATGTAAACACAAAACTGAAACTAATTTGGCTTATAGAACTTTTATGACATAAAATGTTTTATTTAGCATAAACATCAAATGAAATTGTAGCAACACAATTAGTTAGGAATAAAGAAGGTGGCATAAGAAGCAAACAGTGTGGTTCAACATTAAACAATAATTTAAAGATATTTTTATCCAAAAAAGTAAAACCAGATTTATGTCAAGATCTGACGCTGATCTCTGTTTCTTAAATGGGTTGTTCCCTTCAGCCGTTATAAAAATGCTGCATACAGCAAATACAACGTCAATTAAATTTGCCTTCTGAATTTGACACCTTGAAATTGGCCTCTGTCTCTTTAAGAAGCGCCTGCTCTTTCCAACGCTCGACCATCAGCACGCCCTTACAACATTGCTTCTCATTACATTGTTTACAGACATTTTTAGGAGCGTTAGACTGTATTCGGTGTGATAAGCTCAGCAGACTTGCATTTCCACCAGGTGTTTGCTAATTGTTGCTGTCACTAGTCTAGAGGAGCTGAGTGGGGGAAGTATTTGGGAGGGGTGCTCTGTGAAGCGAAAGCTTAGCTGGAAGCTGTAGCTCCAACAAGAAGCTTTGTGAGAGAAAGCATCAAGGCCACAGGAGATTCAAGAATTTCTCAGGTTGAAATCCTTGAAAGAATCAAAGCCGTAGTCCAGGTATTTTTTAAGGAGGGAATATCATAATAACATCATATAAAAGGTCAAAAAGTCACTTTTATATAATGACCCCCTTCAAAAGGTGTGTGGCATATCAGTTTCAGCTGACATGTCCATTCAGAGTCATGCTATTTGCCTGGATAATCATGGGGATAATTATGAACTGCAGGGGATATTAAAATGGATAATTAGTGAGGGCAGCTGAGGGATTGGTGCATAATTATTAAAAAGTCAGTCAAAGCACAGATAAAGAAATCAAAGAACCTTTGGACCCTGGATGGACAGTAAAGAGAGTTTAAATCTGGACAAACAGATTTAATCAGACAAGCGTTTGCAAAATTTAAAGACTAATTAAATTCCTCCAACTCTTTTTAGTAGTTCTGATATTCATAAACACCTTTAGCCTGTTCACGTATGCTGACAACATCTGCATAAAAATGCACAACTCCCTTTTTTGCATGAAAACTTGGAATAAAAATATATGACAAACATATAGGACCAAGTTGTTTTTTGTGTTTACCGAGAGTATATTTTTGGTGAAACTAACATGGATTATGATGAAACAGTGGAATGTGAATAAAAAGCAAAATAAAAATATTTATTTTGCATGTGGAAAAAAAAAAGACTTTTTCACATGCACATCACATTAAAGTTTTGATTAACTTTAAGGGACTAGGTCTGACTAAGTTAATTCACCCCCCATCACTGCTTCTTAAATCTGCTCTGCAGGGGTAATCACACACCAATATAATCCAATCATGGGCTTCATTTACCATTAACTGTAATTGGCTCTGGGTTTTGTATTGAGCAGCTTGTACTGACAAACATTTCTTCTGCCTGGAGCGATGAAGACAGATGCTGTCGTTTTCTCCCCTCTCCTCCACATTTGCCCATCTCTGATGTCTGTGATCTCCCTTTGTGCTTCTTCCCCTGTGGTTTCCCAACCAATTCCTCCCAAACTTCATCACAGTGCAAAGCAGGCAATAATCTACATCTTCCTGCTGACTATGATAAGTAAAAAAAACAAAAAAAACACTGATCATCCCAAATGATCAGCCCTGAAGCTAAAGTCAAATTCTCTGTTTCTATAAATAAACTGTCGTATTTAAGTAAACGTTTAAATAGTTTATTTATTTATTTTTTAAGCTCACCTGGGTTTATTTTATTTTTTAAACCATTTTTGGGACCGTAATTACCCAAAATGTAATTATATTACAACATTGTATAAATACCTCAAATTAATTAGAAAACAAGGGCTAAAATACAAATAATTTCCACTAAGACAAAACATGGATTTCAAAAAGTGTTCAATTTCCTAAAGGTATAGCTAGAAACTCAGAAAGTTTTCATGGTCCTTTAATATCTTCAGTTGTTCGTTGTGGGAACAAAGAGCCACCAGAAAGGGTTTCTCTTTGTTAAGGGTGAGAAACATGAAGTTTGGCTGTCTATAACATAAGCCCCTAAAGTATTTAGAAGATATAAATTTGCAATAACCTCATCCAAATTAAGTAAAGCACTCAGGTAGGAAGCAGGTGTTGATGTTGTTAAAACTTGATCCTTTTTTTTCCTACATCACCGTCTTCTCTTTCACTTAGTGAACCATCATCTCCTATTCCTGGCCATCTGATCTGAAAGTAACTGGGCTTCTATTTAGATTACAAACTTTTAGCATTCCCACTTTATCACTCAGATCCATCTTGGATAATGTAAATCTTTGTACATTTTTATTTATAGAACTTTTCCAGGCCTGACCTGCAGTGATGCGGTTTTATAACAGAGAGATCAGGGGTGTGAATATCGATAGAAGTCTCTCCTTCACACATTTCCTGGCAAACACGGCTCATTTACTATTTTTGAGCTGTCTGTTTTTCCACGGTTATTTCAAGAATACTGAAGTTATATATATATATATCCTATATATATTTCTTCAGACATCAATCACAAAAGTGGCAGGTAGAGATTACTTCGTCAGTGGGTCAGATCCACAGAGATTGTCAACATTTTTATTTTTCCATTAATGTCACTTTCATTATGTCACCTCTCCTTTATTGATGGGGCTCAGGGATCATATAACAGCTATGAAGGGAGAGCTGCTCTAGGTCACATGCAATTGTGGTAAACAGCGGATGTGGAAGATGTGAAGATGTGTATACAAACACACACATCCATCTATATATATATATATATATATATATATATATATATATATATATATGTGTGTGTGTTTCTCTCTCTTATTCACCAGTATCATCCTTCCTCTCTTTCATTTTGCAAACTGTCATGTGTCCCATCCCTGATTACTCCAGTCAATTACACACTATTTCCAGAGACCAAATGGATTTGGTCTGTGTTGACCTTCTATTTTTTTGTATCGGTTGTCATCGGGGGGGAACTCGGTGTTTGTAGCCAGATGCGGCTTTCTCCACTTTGAAAATTGGGTCAGCTGATTTACCTGCATATACACCACCGTTAGAGTAAATGTGTGCCCATTTCCTTTTGCTATAATCTCTTGTGCTTGGATGTAATATGGATTGACATGACTTACTGCTGTTCACGTGGAAATAAATCAGTCTGAGGGCAGAGAAGGCTGGATCATCAATATAGATACAATCAGCTAATAGACAGAGGAACTTTCTCTTAACATTTGCCCTCTTAACAGAAGATTAAAACTCATCCACATGACAAAATACAAAGGCTCACAAAAAACAGACGTTTGCAGCACACTGCAGCATCATTTGCAGCATCACTGCTTTGCTACAGCGGTCCATATCCAGTGTAGAAAATCATTACTACTTCAATGAAGAGGAGACAAAGGCATATTGATTGTTTGGTAAATGAAGAAATATCATCTTGTGGTTCAATTCCGACTCATGAACGCTCGACTGTGAGTAGCTTTTTGTTCAGGTGTCATGTTTTTATTCAAGAAACATAATATCGTCTGCAAAAGAAGCCACAACAGATTAACAGCTATGTCAAAAGCAATATTGGCCTCATTTAGTCTAATTGGTTTTGACAGTGAAATTTACTTGCAGATGATGAATAAATCCAAATTTATCAAGGATGGCTGTGGGTCAATTCACCTCTTCACCAGATTGCACATTAGTTTTTGTCTCCCATAGCCAAACATTCATTGGGCTCCTGCTGTGAAAGGACAGAAACCTGAGCAAGAACATGATAACCTTCCAAAAATCGTATCTGTGGGCATAAATGTCTTGGAAAGATGAAAGCAGGAAGAGAAAAACATTGCAGACTGACTCTGCAGGATGAGGCAAACCAGTTAGCCTGAGTCCATGTTGTGCAGTATTATGCACGTTTTCTGAAATGTGGGACCCAGCTTAATGCTCAGTTGAAAATTCAATACAGATCAACATTGCAGAGATGAATTATCACCATCATTCAATAGAAACACATGCTGAAGAAAGTCTAAGTGGTTAGCATTTGGGAAATTTAAATATGGACACTGACTCATTCTCAGAGCTGTGCGATGTAGCTTTTAGATAAAAGGCTCAGTGTCTTTGATTTTGCCTTATTTTACTAATTAAACCTGACACATGTGGAATAAAATTAGTCAAGGCTGTGCAGCAACTTTTGGTTCTTAGATATGAATCTCTGCTCAAGGTCAGCTGGTTTATTCCAAGCTCTTAACATTGAGCAGCACTACCATTTGTCATTTCTGCTTCCTAATATGAGGCTCTGCTATTCACATATTACGCCTTTGCCTACTAATATGCAATCAGTTATACAACATCCTGGGTGTCAACATCCCCATCTTCAAAAGCAGTCTGAAAAAACCCTAAAAGAATCATTACCCTGGTGATCATGTAGTTATTTATCCAGTCAAATATTTCCTAACAAGTGTGTAATGCACAAGAAGCACTTGATGAGAGGCTGTTCTCTGCTTTTTACAATTAGAAACTAATTTCCACCTAGGATAGACAATTTAATGGCGCAGCCAAGCAACTCCTTTGGGTGAATAATACAGATTTGATGCCTGCAAAGGTAAAATCCAGTTCCTCTTTTAGAATGTAATCAAATATTAGATATTTAAGGATGCTGATATGACTTTATCATGTGAGGTTGACAGCATTCAGCACTGTTTTGTGTGGTAGATTGAAATGAGGCACTTAGTGGCTCAATAAAACTTTGTCAGTCATTAAGTTACTCCATCATCTGTCTCCTCAGGTAGACTAGACCATTAAAGTGCAATCTAGTTAAAGCTTTAGCAGTCTCAGCTCATTAACGTAGCTCTGTAGATAAATTGACCGCCATGAAGAAAAAAAAAAATCATTAGGCAACTCAAACATTAGCGAGCAGAAGTAAGAGCCAGATGACGTTTAAAATACAGCACATTTATTTGATTGCATTAATTTAAAATAATTTTCCCAGTGCTGCTGGAATACTACATATGAATTATAACTACTATAAGAAGTCTATATTTGATGCTTATTTGTTTTTGATTCGGTTACATGGACTTAACTATTAATGCATAATAAACATTCATTAAACTAACCAATATTTCTCAAGTGATCCTCGTCCGTAATATTTTACCTTTCCTGTTGAGTTAGCGAATCAAGTCCAACAGGCTGGTTATTAAGCAACAATGCTACTTTTGTGCACATACACAAGAGGGTGGAAAGTCCACAGAAGCATGCAGTGACACTAGTTTCACGTTTTTCATTCTGTCCTTGGGCAAGAGATTCAACTTCAAGCAAAACCTCTATTGCTGTATAACACCTTGTGCCATCACGCTGGTGTGAATGGATGTGTGAAGGAGAAACCCTGTGAAACTCACTCTGCACACACATGCCTGGATTTAAAAGTTCGACTCTCCATTTGTGAAGAGGAGGAACCTTTGTGCAACTTCATAGCTCTGTTATTGTTTTGTTTTGTTTTTTTGCAGAAAAAAATCGAATGCAACAAGTCTCAAAAACTAGGTCAGAAAGGAATCGAGGCACAATATCGAGTGAAGTTCAACAACAGGGAGACCACGGGAACATTGACTTACTCTGCACTCTGCTGCCCTCTGTGTAGACTGTTTGCTCGGCGTGTTTTGTGTGATTACACTGGCATATAATCAGAGTTCAGTGACACTGTCTGCTTTCCTATTTCCTGACACCATGTAAGAGCTGCTGAAGGCCTAACACATTTTGACAAGGCAGAAAATTGATCAAGCACCAGATCAAGAGCTCAATATCGGAGGGCTGCTGAGTAACAATTTTAGGTAATTGTGAGTGTGCTGTATCAAATTAGAGCTTTAGTGTTAAGGGTAGGGTACACTTTGGTTCACATTTCTAGAGAAAAGTCTGAAATGTAACTATGTGCTGCAGGACTGTGCAGTGAATCGGGAAGACCTGGATTTAGGAGAATGAAATCAGCGGTCACAGGGATTTCTGGGTTACACATTGACACACTAAGGCTCAAATTTCTACTCAAATAAGTTGGCTGAATTTAAGTATTATATATTTATATAAAAAAACAAAGCATTACAGTTTGCGTAGCTCTGCAGAAGATTTTTATTTGCATAAGAATGTTTCTGTATCCTGATCACTGATCATCTTCCAGTGTAAATGTGTTTACAATTTACACTGTTGTGAATTATAAACACATAACATTCAACTTAAATTTGAGATCATAAAATGTTGGAAGCAAACCAGGATGAGAAAAAAAGAACCAATCTTGTGGTCTAACCAATTCAACAAAAACTAAATTGGTATATTCAATCCTCTTTTAAAATATTCAATATCAACAGATTATAATGCTGACAAAATACCTGAAGCCCTAAAGCTAACAGAACCAGTTGGGCATGTTTGCCTAAACACAGAATTGGTTTCCATTAGTGATGAACATAGTAAAATGTACCTACTTTACTGAACATCAACTTTTGTCTCTTGCTCCTCTTCTAAAGTACTATCAAGAGCCTTATAAACCTAATTAGATAATTAGCCAGGTTATCTCAATTACTTGCAAGCCAGCGTGTCGGCTGGAACACATGAAGAGATTTAACGCTCATAAGAGCATGACCGTGTAAAATGTTTATTGTTGAAGTCAATTAGAAACTATACAATCTTATCAGTTATATAGTCCATATATAATCTGCAGGATGTCCAGAAGAATTTGAATTTGGTTTATTCAGATCAGTTCAGTTGCTGTTTTTATAAACTGTTACATCCTGAGGACAGCCAAATGCTCTGACCATTGTTTACATGCAAATGTCTGTCTTACCTTGTCTGCTTTAGTACCTTTTTGATCACTTTTGAATCTTTTTAGAGGTTGCTTTGTGCTTCATAGTTGCAGAGGAGGGCTTTGCAGCTTCAAAAAAATGTTCACTGTGGTTGAGCCTCAGAGTTGGGGAGAAGGGGTAATGTGTTACAGTGCTAATCAATTTTAAGCTATTCAATTCTTCCCAGTTTATCCTGTAGTTCAAACAGTTGCTGTCACCTAGTTATACATACTCACCATGGCAGGATTCTATTATAACTTGGTCAAACATAAACAACTGGCCAAGTACTAACCTGGAGATCACTTTAGTGAAATTTATCAAGCTTTTCTTCAGGTGAACAAAGATGGCAGGTGCAGAACATATACAAAGGATGTCAAAGCCATCCTTTGTATATGATGGACTCAATGTAAGAGTCCATCACCTTCAGAGTGACTTCTCAAGAGACTGACTCCCTGTGGAGCAGAGCCCTGCATTTAAAGCCACAGGCTCCACCCACAGAAAGAAAACAAGCAAGAAAAAACTAAGCAATTACTTCTAACTCAAATAAACTCTTAAAGTATACAAATAATAATAATAATAATAATAATAATAATAATAATAATAATAATAATAATAATAAATACACTTGTTATCAAAAATACAATACTCAATTTAATAGAAAACACTCAGTACAATCTGATGACGTCACAACGTCATCACGTGACTCCCTCCCGGCGCCACAATCCGGAAACAACCCTGCTTGAAAATAGAGCCGGGAAAATGTTTGAAGCTGAAAATAACAAGTTAGGATGAACATGTCGACTGAAGCAGGCTTGTGCGTGTGTGCGTGTGTGTGCGCGTGTGTGTGCGTGTGTGTGTGTGTGTGTGTGTGTGTGTGTGTGTGTGTGCGCGCGCGTGTGCTCGCCTGCTGACACGGACTCTATAATTACGTCCCGGCTCGTGACGCGCTCCTCCGTCACGCTCACGCAGACAGCCGTGGACATCTGCTTGAGAAATGTATGGTCGAGTGCGGGCGTTTGAGGATGAGCGAGTTGGTGAATATGTCTGTGATGTGGCCTGTCAGGTGCAACCAGGTGAAATTGAACTGCGGTGACTCAGGCAGACATATAGGAGGAAGGTGGATGCGGGGCTTAAATAGCAAATTTAAAGAATGTCTGAAAGAACTGAGCTGTCAGGGTGCAAATACCTACGACTTGGCCAGACTGTCTGCTGCTGGCCTAGTCTGGGTAAAAAATAAACAGATCAGTGTTTGACACTCTGAGTTTCACTTGCATGAAAATGTGATCATAATTGTGTGCTTTGCTTCAGTTACTAAGGTGTTATATTCTAAAGCAATAAAAAAGTGTTTTCCTTTTTTCTCTGTGTGGATTAATAAGACACTGCAGGGATGGATTTGTGAAAAAAAAAGGCTATTATAATGTGTTCATCCACTGGTTATAGCTTTAGAGCCAAAGCAGTTTAGAAAATAAAGCACAGCTTCAGCACAATAATCTAAAAATAATAAGCAGAGGAGCATTTCTTTACCTGTCAGAGTAGCCTGTAATTATGTGGGCTTCCTTTCAGGAGATCTACAATTTCATTTCCACGTCTAGGATTTGACAGGCCAAATGCAATCTTTCTTCTAACCCATTTATTTCCATAATGTAGGTGACAAATGGCTGTTCTAGAGTATCTCCATGTAAAGTGTCCCCTATACTCCACACTTCTACTTTCTCGACTGCAGTGCTAGGTGAAACAAGGTAAAATTCATTAAGTAAGTACATTGCATGGAAAGTGTACATATTTTCTTGAAGACAAGTCTTGTAAATGTCAAATAAAAATGTAAGTTGTGTTGGAATGACGAGGGGCAGATTTGAAAAGTTGTCCAAAAAAGCATTTTGTTTCTTATCATAAATAGCTCCAAACATCAGTGAACTAATTAACAAACACTTGCAATATAGTCATCATAAAACAGAGTACAGAAAATGCATTTAGGAAAACTGAAATGTGTGAAGGCCTTTCTGTCAGTGGCTTTTATGTTTACTCACAAATTATGAGTTAACATACTTAAAGTCACTCCAGCATGAAAAGTTTAGAAAAGTGTTTGCATTGCCTTGTCCTTGATGTTTCAACAGCAAGTGAAAGTAAAGCGAGATATCAGCAAAAATTCTTGTGAAGACGTCTGCACACTATTTGAGATACTCTTGTTTTTTCATTCATCAACAGCTGTCAACAATCTATTTTTATCTCTTTTGCCCTGCTGATGTTTATTTGAGTAATTTAGATCCTGGGGCTACTTTCAAACACATTTAACATGCTTATATTGTCAAAGTGGGCTTTGTAGGCAAACTGGAAGAGTTTGATAGCATTTGTGCATTTCGAAATAGAACAGCATCCCATCCTAGTGTTAAGGTTTTTATTTTTTCTCTCGAGCTTATGTCTGCATGTGTCTGAAGTGCATTTCTATGTACAATATGTGATAGTGAATCATAACATCTATTTTAATGTTGTCTGAGAGCCTGATAACATGCTTTCCAGTTATGCTGTAGGGATCAATCCTTTCAGCATCCATTAGTAAAGCACTATGAACTTATGGGATAAGCCTGCAACCGGATGCCTGCATCATAGAAGCCCTGCAGAGCAAATGTTCTCATCTATCTCCCCTCTTTCAACCTTTATTTACCCTCTTACGTTCTATATCACCACGGATTTATTCCTTGCTAAACTTCACACCCTCAATTACACTGATGAAAAGCTTTTCTCCTGCACTTCAATCTAGGCTTTTAATTCACCAACGAATGTGAGGCACAAAAGCAGTTGGGGGAGAAAAATAAACCAAAGCCCTCTTTTTCTTTACAGGATGCAAGAGGCCAATCACAGACACATCTGCTGCATCAGTGAGCTTGACAAACTGAGCTCAGACATGTTGTGACGCGCTCAAGCTGAAGCGGGCTATTTTTATAAAGATGCTACATTTGTGCTGTTTTTGAGTTATTTGTTGCATACTGTGGGATGGCAAATGTGCAAGAAAAAGCTCATGAAACAAAAGCCACATTTGTGGTGATAATTAAGGTGTATAACTCGAGTACCGTATTTTCATCCATCTGTTCAGCTTGAATAAAAATTATAGTGCAAAGAAAATAATTGGTAATATACATTTTGGCCTTTACAAAACATGTATTACAATTTCAGCAATTACATGCTTGTAATATCAGAGAAACATAATCTAGTAAGTACAAAACACAGAGTTTTCAAATGATGATTTAAGTTGTTAATCAGAAATGGCTTTCAAAACCAGTCTGGGTCTATGTTAAAAAATAATGTACACATTGTTGTTTAGTCATTGTCAAACCAAGCTCAATTTTACTTGATATTTTCAGTGAGATATTTTTGGAATACAAAATCATGTCTGGCAAAATGAACGAGGCTAAAGGATCGCAAAAGCAACTCATTATAACCTGATCTCAAGAGAAAAAAAAAAGGATTTAAAACTAAATCTTTCACGTCTATGAACCTCGTTTATATGTGACCACTTTAACTTTAAGGCATATTATCTTATTGGGTAAAAAAAAAAACAATCCTGACTGCATTATTTTCATGTCACGTTAGAATATTAATACTGATCAATATCCCAACATCAGCGAAAGCGATGAAAGCGACCCAAATTCTTCTGCATGCCATTTGTCTAAATTCACACTTCCCACACGCTACCTTAGAAGTGAATTGGATCACAAGTTTACATAAAATCATGATGCATTCAACTGACTATGAGATGAAAGGGAGAAGTGTCTTGCAAAAACGCTTACAGATGATGAGTGACAACGGGCAGCCGAATCGAAGTGGCAAGAAATGACATTCATTACCCGCTTGATGAAGAGCATCGTCTAACACATTAACAGCTCAAACGGTGCAAACTGCTAAGAAGCCTGCTGAGAAAAGTAAGAAGAAAGGATAAATGACTGTTGAGGAGAAAAAGAGAAGTGTTAAAGAAAAGGTGGATCTTTACGCAGTGGGATGTACCGCTTGTTGTTTTGCAGCCTGGTGTCTGATAAAGTGCTTCATGGATGAGAAAAGTTGAAGAGGAAGGCATCATTGTTGATAACACTTTAATAAAAAGCAATAAGTTGTTAATGAGCATACATCTGTTACAATAGGGGCGATCTTAAACATGGGAGATCTTCTTCAATATACCTCATAATCACTCAGTAAAATCTTCTGTCTTATATTTCTATTTAGTTCCGAAAACTTAAATTTGCATGCTTTAAAATGAACATCACGTCGAAAACAAAGATTAGTTCATTTTTCCTCCCACATTTTCCATTTGCACTTCTTTTTAACGCCTTTTCTTCCTTCTCTTCTTCCCTCGTCAAAGAGATTAATTGATTACATAGTGCAGATCTGGCTCATTAGAAGACTACTTGAGCGCATATGTGAGGCTTAACAAGCTCTGTGGCAAAGGCGTTCAGCCGAAAGCTCGTTAAGCTTCGTCAAGGCTTGTCTGAACTTTGCCAGCACGCGGTTTGTTCGGTCTCTGCGGTGACGCGACGCCTCATTGACTAAACTGGGTAACATACCGGACACTGCCCCATCATCCACCCTACTGTGACAAACCCAGAACATGAAATTACATCGTTGCATTATTTTAAATGTGTAGCTAAAGCTACATCTCAAGACGCTTTACAAAAGAAATCCAATTTATACACAGGGTTATGGTCAGTTCAGTCCAAAATACGATTACATTCATTCCAATTTGATCTTAATTATTTAGCAGTGACTTTAAGGCCAATTTATTATTTGAATTGGTAAAAGCTTTCCAATTTAGGAGACCCCTCTGACTGCAATCACTACTCCTCAACAAGCACTAGGTGACAGTGGAAAGCAAAATGCTTTGAGTAAAAACTAAATCATGGCATGGAGTTTTCACTGCATGTCTGCATGAAAACGTGTAAAAAGTTGGTCAATATTAAGAAGGGTTTTATTTCTGTGGTACCGATACAGATTTTTCTAGTGACTGTTAAAAAGGCTTATTTGAAGGGTCATTTTCTACATGACATTTATAATAAAATGTGAATTAAAGCAGAAAAAATAATCTAAATTTATACAATTAAACTTGCATTTTAAATGAAAATCTATTATCAAATATTAAATAACAGCACACCAAACGGTTTATCTTTCTATGTGGAAAAATTAAAAGGTAGCTTATTTTGCACACCGCCAGTTTGCCACCACTTTACATTCTGAGAGAAAAAAATAAAATCCATCTGGTGTTTTATTTCAAATGATCCTCTCCCACATTAGTTTTGAGTAAAGACTTTCTTTTCACTGAACTCTCAGTGTTAAATCTCGTGATCCCCTCAGTGAAATCTGGTGTAAATATAACCAAAACTTCAACAATTCTTACCATTATGTGACTTTTGAAACCAATATATTAATAATTATATTAATTCTCTGCCCACAAATGGCTTTTGCATCTTAAATAATGCAAATAATTTGTTTGTCAGAACATCCCCACTGCGTCAAAGAGAAAACAGTGCTTTTAAAGTAAAACCTGACTAGTGATGAATCTTGGAGCATCAGCCTTCCAGGCATCCCGCTGTGCAGCAGTGATGTGCTGAGATCTAGCTGCATCTTTAATAATGGCCATTTGTTAGTCAACTTGCACATGCAGTAAAAATTTACACTTAAACTAACACCATGCCAGCAGGAGCATTTGCTCAGCAACGTCTGTCCATCCTTCCCACTGAGAGAGTGGGCTTAGAGTAAAACCACAAGTGGGAGTTTACAGACAAAGAAACAGAAAAACACAGAAAAAGAACAAAGAAGCCAACAACAGGACATGTGTGATTCAGAAAGCTGAAAAATTATTTCTCATAACAGTCCGTTAGAAATTACCCAGAAACAGAAGACAACACGACTGACAAAAGCAACTCAGAGAGCACACATGTTCGCATTTTCACAGAAAAATATCTGTTTTGCAATGTGATAGAAGATTGGTTTTCATTTTATTTCATCAAGTTTTATCTCCTTCCTCGTACGCCCCAGACTTCCTTATCTTGGAGTCTTAATCTTCCTGTGTGCTTCTGTGCTGTTTTTGTAAATTACATCCCACACTCAATGCAAACAGTCTACACCCTTGTGATCAGTAATACATATTATTATGTATCAATAATACAAAATGTTATTATGTATTATAATAATAATGTAATAATAATATAATATAATACATAATAAAGTATTATTACACAGCATTTTGACATGTTTACTGCTGCAGCAAGACTCAACTAAAGAGATTTTGCCGCTTCTGGCCTGAGTTGAGAAGGAAACCTCCGTTTGCAACGGATTACGGTGAAAACGTAACGATCAGGAATTCACCTTAGATTTTAACACTGGGAACAGTCACTCGTAACTTTACAGAAAGATTTTTGCATCCTTATATATTATATGAAAAGTGAGGCGGTTGGTTGATCTGACTGGGTTTACTACATGATGTGTTATGATAGTTTTCCATAGTGGTGGCATTCAAACATAATTAAAATACCACCAACTTTAAAACCCTCAAGTTATTACACTGAGTGGAGAAATCACTCCGTCTGTCTCAGCAAGAAGTCTGCGATATTTTACAATCAAAGCAAACAGACAATAAAATCATGTCGGTACAGGACGTGTTTCTCTGTGGATAATGATACTTACTGTATTAGTAGATTCAGCCAGAGTCTTCATGAGCTTTTGGCTTTTTATCTGGGGTACAACTCCACATTTTGGACCAAAGCACATTAGTCTCTAAGACACAAACTGTCCACTTCCTGAGGGACACAATGGTTTGATATCCCCATGCTTGCATTGTTTGAAAAGATGAATGTTGGCAGAATTATCCAGCCAGAGACTGATTTGATGCACGTTATTATCAGGTGCATAAATTGCTCCAACTTGATTGCTTAGTCACGAGTCACAGCCACAGGAAGTGAAGCCTGGGGGCACCAGTCCAGGCTGTGACGATGTCTCACAGGAAGAGAGATGAGCGGGGGAAGCATGCCTGGTCAGGAGCCTGGACATCCAATTTGGATGTCTGTAATAAAATCAAAAGCAGCCCAAAAGAAGTGTCATGAATTCACGAAACAAGAACAAAACAACTCTTGCAAGAGCTATTGAGAAAAATAAATAATCTTTGCTGCAAACCGATTTTAAATTATGTTGGGGTCTTGTGAGAAACATTCTACAGCAAAAAAAAAAAAAAAATCTGGCGTCTCATGAAATCCTTTCATTGCAAAATAAAAAGGTGATAGAGCCAGAGTAATCACATGGCTCAAAAGCATATGCATCCCCCTGTTTCCAAGAGCATGATGTGCTTCACTTTGATCTGTAATTTTTGATTATTGCAGCTTTCTGTAAAGCCAGAGTGTCTTTGCTGTTGTTCTTTTTATCCTTTAGAGTGTAAGGCACAGCACAGGTGCAGCACATTTTAATGATTGTGTTTTATTACACTTAATCATTTTAGAAAAAATAAAGATTATTTCTGACTGTCATGAAATAGAAAAAAATAAATAGTATTCTTGCATAGCCCCCTGTAAATTTTACACACCTTACAGTCCAAATCGACATGTTGATTCATATATAAGCATCAACAGACTGCAAAAGCAGCTCAATAAATTAAATACAGCACAAGCATATAATTTTAACCAAAGTCTCATTTCAGTTATATAAGCTATATCATTTTAGTTGGTCTTAGAAAATATTTTGATTAAACTTAATGTTGAGTTTTCACTAGCTGTGAGCCTTAATAATCAAAATTAACATAAGATACTTACTATTTACCACCCTGCACATAACAAACCTGTTGAATTTGATTACTGAAATGAATCAACTTTTTGCTAAGATGCACCTGTGTGCTATTCTTACATGCACACATGTGGAAGCATAGACAGACTATGTTCTACTGAAATTAACGATTGTACAGCAAAAAGAAATTGCACAGAGCGGAGGAAAGAAAATCTATTTCTTTTGGACATTTTTCTCTTCACAGAAAAGTGAGTTAAACAGAAAACTCATGGAGAAAAGCTTCAATGTGAATCAATACCCCGACTTTGAAATCTCTTTATTTGAAGCAGTGCCTGATAGTGTGGTTGTGCACATGAAATCAAACACATAGTAGGTTATTAAATATGCACTTTGTTCACAGCAGAAGGAAGAAGAAAGCATCAGGGAATGATGCTGAAGTGTAGGTTAAAAATACTGGTACAGCTGTGAGGAAGGTTCGGATGAAAGTCAGTCTGTCAGTAAGAGGAGTTCTTTTGTTGAAGCCTGCCTACCAAACCTTGTTTGGATTATGCTGTGTCCTGTTTCAGGTCTAAAAAGTTGCACTTTTAGTACTTTAAATCACTTAATGCAGTCAGTTTAAAGTTTCATCCCCAATTTAATATCTTCTGAACTGAGCTCTGGATGAATTAACCACCAGTCCTTCATGTAATGTTTTAACATCTTACTGCATAAAAGATTTTAAAGCCGTGCAAAATCTGTCAACATTTTCTGCTCTTCTGCCACACTATCTATTCCTCCTGCCAAACTCGAAAGCAATTTCCAAAACATGTGAAAGACACTTTTATGTATTCCACCATCATTTTTATTCATTGTGGTATGCATTTTTTCATCCATGATGTGACACGATGTGATGTACAACCACTACAATTTGCTCCAGGAGAGTTTTTCTTTTATTCAAACCTGGATCTGGCAACCTTAAGTTAGTCTGTAAATAAGGAGCCATTTACAGCTGATCTGTTCTTCCACACCAATGCACATGTCATCTAGGAGCAGCTATATATGTGGGCACAGTGAAAACACTCTGTGGACCCTGGTAATGGCTAGGAAATGTCAGTGCATCCGTCAGTGACCTCTACCTATTGTTCCCTCAAGCGTCATTCTTCCTTTTTCACTTTTCTGTGGGGCATTCTGGTGGCTCTCAGAGACAAATCATGCACTTCAACTCACAACCTAATGACATCACCTGCTTTGTGTATTTTCTTTTTTCCTGAGTTCACACATAGGCTTCTATCAATGCACATTCTGTTTTCTTCTTTTTCAAAACGTTGGTGTACTCGTCTGTCACTTGTGTGACCTCAAATCAGTGTTCTGCAGCTCTTTAGCATAACATTGTTGACAGAAGGCATAAAAGACTCCCAATTCAGACAGGCAACACACAATCCTTTTTGGAGAAGAAGCAACAACTCACCTCTCTCTCTTACTTGCACATAAGAACAACAAATTGTGACAGTGCACCCTGTTCTGTTGTTCTTGACTGACACACTAAGTCTCCTTGTGCAGATTAAACTCCTGGTGACACATTTGTTTATCACAGTGTTTCCAACCCCTCAAAAAAGGCATTTTGCTACTCCAGGTGTGTCAAACTCATTTTTGTTTTGGGCCAAATCAAGATCATGAAGGCTCTTAAAGGGCCGGTTGTGCCAGAATGTGCTGATAAAACCTGTTCACAAACTGTTAATATGTCAATGAATTCTTAAAATTACATAATATTATTGAAGATCTTTTCAATCCCTTCAGGAACTAATAATAAATCCGACTGTTTATTTACTCACTGTATAAATCATGGACTATAATCATACATCAACTAAATTCTCAAGAAACTGGAGGGATTGTTTATATAAATTGGCAGTAAACAGATAAAAACTGCATTGATGTGATTGATAATATAATATTTAATCACACTTAATGTTTAGTCTAGTCTGTGGAGGGCCACATAAAAAGCTATGGCGGGCCGGATTTGGCCCCCGGGCCTTGAGTTTGACATATGTGGGTTAGAGGACGGTCGATGGGCGGGGCGACCGATTGGAGGCCTGGCATGAACAAAATGGACGCAAACGAAAGTCTGACTGTATTCAACCTCCTTGACTCTGATGATGGTTATGAAAAAACACAAAACAATAAACTACATACACATTGATCTTTAATTAAACAACTAAAAAAAAAATCTGGCCTTTTTCTTTCTTAGACAGGGAAGTTTAAATTGTTGTAAATCTAAACCTTAAAAATTAGTTAGCGTCCACACAGCTAATTACTTTGGATGAAAAGAGATAATTATTCAGCCTTTTCCCACCAGGAAAAACAGGTTTTGTGTCACTCTTTAAAAGACCAATTTGGTTGCTAAAATATATTTTAATTTGTTTATTGTAATTCTGCTCTAATTAAAGATAAAAGTTTCCGTCTGCATCTCCCACTTGTGCTGGCGGGCCACACAGAATCAATCCGAGGGCCGCAAATGACCCCCGGGCCACATTTTGAACAGCCCCATCAGTTTTTTCTGCAAATGCTACAAAAAACATCTGGCAACATCACAATTTTTTTTAAGGAAGTAGGAAAAAATATTCCTTGACAATTTAGATGATTGATCAGCTGAAATTATAAAAGATAAGTTTAAAATCCCAATAAAATGCAATAAAGTTTGAGGTAGTAATTGTGTGGGTGTGTGACATTTGCAAGGAGAAAATACATATTATATATATATATATATATATAAAATATGTATATATATATATATATATATATATATATATATATATATATATATACATATATATATACATATATATATATATTGTTTATTATATAAATATAATATATATACATGTATATATGTAGTAAACTGAAACTACATTATTGTTTTGCTCTATGATGTTCTTGTCTGTGTGTTTCATAGATTATATTCTTTCATTACAGCCAAACTATCTACACACAGGCAGTGATTGCACAGTTACTTTGAAAAAGTAACTTTGATCAGGTTACTGATTACTTCTTCAAATAGTAACTTAGATTACTTACTCCTTCATTTGGAAAGTAACTAAGTGACATAAACAGTAATTATTTTAGTTACTTTCAGCAGCTGCTAACAACAACAACGCTGTGAAAATCATGTTGATCTTTGCCAATACTTCATAGCAAGTTATTTTATGATTACATCAACAATGTGTCTCCAGTCATAACTGAAGGGGAGGTTGTTTAATGGTTACCACAGTAACCACAGTAACCATTAAACAACATCAAAGGAAAACACACAAAAAAACTTTAGTAATTTATGCATGTTTTTGTGTTTCTACTGTCTGCAAGCGACTTAATTATCATCCATCCTCCGTCCGTCCGTCCATCTATCCGTCCGTCCTTCCGTCCGTCCATCCATCCGTCCGTCCATCCGTCCGTCCGTCCTTCCGTCCATCCGTCCGTCCTCCGTCCGTCCGTCCGTCCATTATCTGCCGCTAATCCAGGTTTGGGTCTTGGGGAAGCAGTTTCAGAAGGGAGGCCCAGTCTTCTGTCCCCAGCCACTTCTTGCAGCTCCTCCTTGGGAACCCGAAGGCGTTCCCAGGCCAGCTGAGAGACATGGTCCCTCCAGCGTGCCTTGGGTCTTTCCTGGGGCTCCCTGGGAACCTGGTGAGGGACCTCATGGATGTCCATGAGACATCCCGTCCAGAGTCTCAAGTGGCTGTGAAGGAGCAGCGGCTCTAGTCTGGGTCCCTCCCGGATGACCGAGCTTCTCACCTGTCTCTAAGGGAGAGCCCAAACACCCTTCGGAGGAAACCCATTCCAGCCGCTTGAATCCGGGATCTCGTTTTTTCAAATGAGGGCGGGAACGTAGATCGACCGGTAAACGGAGAGCTTCGCTGTTTGGCTCAGCTCTCTCTTCACCACGGCGGACCGGTACAGCGCCCGCTTCACGGCAGACGCTGCGCCGATCCGCCTGTCGACCTCCTGCTCCCATCTTCCCTCATTCGTGAACAAGATCCCGAGATACTTGAACTCCTCCATTTGGGGCAGGACCCAGCCTCGACCCGGTAAAAGGCACTCTACCCTTTTCCGGCTCGGGACCATGACCTCGGATTTGGAAGCACTGATCCTCATCCTGGCCGCTTCGCACTTGGCTGCGAACCGCTCCAGCTAGAGCTGCAGATCACGTCCTGATGGAGCCAATAGGACCACATCATCCACAAAATGCAGAGATGCGATCCTAAGTCCACCAAAACGGATCCCCTCAACACCTTGGCTGCGCCTAGAAATTCTGTCCATCAAACAGGAACCTGACAGCCCGTATCAAAGGGCCCGGGACCCCATACTCCCAGAGAACCCCCCACAGGGCTTCCTGAAGGACACGGTCAAACGCCTTCTCCAAGTCCACAGAACTGTAGACCGGTTGGGCGAACTCCCATGCGCCCTGCAGGAACCTGCTGAGGGTGTAGAGCTGGTCCAGTGCTCCACGACCAGGACAAGAAGCACAATGCTTTCCAGAATCCGAGGTTCCACCATCCAACAGACCCTCCTCTCCAAAACTCTCCCATCGTCCCTGCTTCACCCCAGACCCGCTCTCTGGAAAAGACCAACAATGCTGAAGAGAGTTGGGCATGTTTTTGTTTCCGCACATTTAAAATATCCAGGGGGGAACCCAGTATCTCAATGTTCCCTGTTGATACATGGAGACAAAAACATGCCCAACTCTCCTCAGCATTGTTGGCTTTGTCTCCTCCGGGACCTTCTGTTCTTCCGGGGTCTTTGCCTTGTCCTTGATATTTTCTGCCTCTTTCCTGGATTTTATCCTCTCCATCTTTAATTTCAACGCAACAATTTCTTTGTTCAACTCCTCGTTGTCCTTTTCAAGCCAGCGGCGATCTCTGGTCTTGTTTCGCAATACATTGTTGGCTTGTTGCCTTATCGTGATGTTTGATCTTTCAAGGCGTTGATTTTCTTTGACCAGCTCTCGATAGTCATTTTTTAATGTTTCGACTTTTGCTCTTGAATTTTCTAATTCGTTGTTTAGAGCGCGTATCAGTCTTTCTCGTTCCTCATCTTTCTCTCTCAGGTGTTTATTCTCCATTATCAGTTCATTGATTGTGGAGTCTCTGCCTGCTGTCAGTTTGTGGAGTTTTGAGTTGAGGTGCTCCACCGTTTCTTTGAGGAGGATATTCTCCTCCTCAAACTCCTCAAGTTGTTTCTCCAAAATGTCCACAGTTGTAAAAAGCAAATCCTTCTCGTCCATCGTTGTGCTGTTTCTCCAAGTCTCCTGAAATCGCAAATGAATTTCTCTGTCGAATATTGGAATAAAGAGACAGTCACCAATGACGTCACAGACAGGATGAGTGACATCACAGTTTCACATCAAAGCCAGAAGCAGTCTGTTGCGAGCGGGGGCGGGGATGTTTTTTTTTTTTTTTTTTACTTTATTCCCAGACACACTGATTAACACAGTGAAACATTTGTTATGCCTCAATAAAAACAAATTCAGATAAACAGTATTTAAGAAAAAGCTAAGGGGCTTCAGTTCCAACACATTCAAAGCAGTTCAGATTTAAATTGTTTTAATAGCTACTTTTTGTCAGAGTCTTTCATATAAAACTTATATTCATTGTAAACTGCAGCAAGGCTTGGCTTTCCCTACCTGGAACAATGAATATGATATTTAGCTTGTGACAATAAAGGATTTATGAGAAACTGAATAAAATAAACAACAACCCTGCAGCAGCATCATTCTCTAATACTTCCTGTCATCTTCTTTGTTATTTCTGCCAGTAGTAACATCCAGTTGTTGATCACGGGACATGTGATGCGAAAAATGTGTTTCTGTTGTAGTTTTGTGAATTACACTGATTTATACAGTTTGAAAACCAACTCAACCCAACGCAAAAAATTAATCAAAAAACATGTTTTTTTTCAAAATTCTGTTTCCATTAGGTAGATTTTTTTTTGTTGTAATTCCAATTTGCACAATTATATGATCAATGGAAACACATCTGTATATTATTTACAAGAGCAATAGCAGGACATAATCAGTCAGTATGATTTTTATTCTATCTAAACCTGATTATCACCATAACCAGAAATGTTTGCATGAACAACCTTCTGCTTTCTTTTTCTTGTGCAAGTAATTATTGACTTCCATTGAAATAACTTCCCAACACAAAGATGATGGTTTGAAAATTTAGAAAAAATGTTTACATATGAGGCAGTAACACTTTTGAGACTATAGTTTGCTTTGGTTTTGGCTTTTCTTGGACTAGCTGTTACCTTTAGCCCCTGGGACCAACTAATCAGGATTTAAACAAAGTGAGGAGACATAAACTTCACTCTTTGAAGAACCACCTCAAATTTAGGGTCTGAATTGTGGAATAGACGATATTTGTCACCCGACTGGTAAACAATCACGATTCAATTCTAAAACATGAGCTGCTTCCTGAGTCCTGGACTCCTTCTTCAGCCTGGCAACGAAAAAACTCAAAAGGAAAAGCAATAAATGATTCAGATAATTTACTCTGTTCTAATATTTCTTATGCTTCTTCTCTTGCTTAATGTCCACGGGCTCCGCAGAGAACGTAAAGCCGAAGCCATCATTTTCCAATCACTTTTTGACATTTTATGTATTTTATGAAACTAAATGGGAAAGTTTGAGAGAAGAAACAATGAAACATAAGTGGAAAGGAAAGATGTTCTCGTCAATGTCTGGTACACAAGCAGGTGGAACAGCTGTTTTTTTCAGAGAAGGTTTATTTGAAGATTGTTATTTAGTGCATAAAGAAAGTGAAGGTAAACTGTTAGTAATTGATTTTCTTTATGAAAATAAATTGTGTAGATTAATTAAAATACATGCTCCTAATATAGACATAGAAAGTAATTTTTTTTTCATAATCTAAGAAAATGGCTCACAAATTATTGCATAATAATAGGAGATTTCAATACAACACTTACGAGTTCAGACATTTCAGGAAATTGCAGTTTTTCTGAAGACCCAAGAAGAAGTAAACTTTTTGATATCATGGTAAATAATATTTTAATGGATATCTGGAGATTTTTCTTTCCAGATCAAAACAGTTTACCAGGAAACAGATTGTTCTGGGTAAACTTAAACAATCACGACTTGACTTGTGCCTGATGTCGTCTCCTCTTGTCCCCGAGTTGGGTTGAGATGGCAGTGCTTTCTGTCTTGAACCAAGACTCGTCTAATGGCTGGGAGTTGCTCCAACACCCTCTCGATCATCTTCTGTTTAGTGCCCCATCGTGTGACAACATCCTGTGGAATATTGAAAATGTTTTTAGTAGAAAAATACATACAATTATGTCACTCATTTAGGGCCAAACTTCACCAGTGACAAGTAAAATATTACTCCCCTTGTGATGACAAGTAGAAATAACACCAAAATGGCTCTAGCAAAAAATATTATTACTATATTAGAACTATTTTTTATTAGTTAATGAATTTCAACTTCTTTAAAGAAATGCTACCAATTCTCCTTAATAATTTGTGTTGTTGTATGTAAAATTATTGCCAGACAACAGTCTTAATTAGATTCTACAGGTCTACAGGCTACAAAGAAAAAATAAACATGGCTCTGAATATTTTGAGTTACAAACGAATAAATAAATGACTTTTAAAAACCAGTCACCAGAATGAGATTGTGCTGAGGGAGATTAGCTTCATTCTGTGCCTTCCTCAGGTCTCTCTTTTTAAGGAAGCTCAGGTTGAAAGTGTTGACCAAGCTTTTACAGAGTCCTATGGCACGTGCTGTCCGTTCTTTGTCACTGTCTAGACCAGGGGAAACAGCAAGGTGGAGGTTGTGGCCAAAGCAGTTGAGCCATGGCCAGCCAAGATTTCTTATTGCAGCGACAATGTTAGCACCGTTGTCTGCTGTAATGCAGACCAGTTTGTCCTCATCCAGTCCCCAGTCTGCTGAAGCAGATTTCAGGTTTTCTCCCAGGATGTCAGCAGTATGGTTATCTGGGACATATCTGGTCTCTAAACATTTAGAGTGCAGGGTCCAGTCAGCAGCTATATAGTGAGTGGTCAAGCTCATATAAGGGGTCATATTTGAACTTGACCACATATCCGATGTAGCAGAGTAAAATGAAATGTCTTTTATCTCCTTCAGTACGTCGTCTTTAATACTGTTGTACAGTTGCGGAATTGCCGTTTGTGATATGTATGTTTTTCCGGGGATTTCGTACTGTCTATCAAATTTTTTGAAATGTTGGCTTTTCAACAATATTAAATGGGAGCATCTCTTTAGCAATTAAGCGAACTACGCTGTCTGTGAGCTCGTTCCGCTTTGCGCCATCCTTTTTGTACGCTGTCTGTCGATTGATTGCTTCAACGATGGTGGACTGTTGTGAACTTGAAGACGGAGACGGGCCACCGGTTGTACTTTTTGTCCCCAGCCTTAAAAACCTTTCTGGATGGTTGTGCTTTAGGTGCAAGTGTAAGTTGGTTGTATTGCTGCTCTTAGTTGCTACTGCTTTATGACAAATGCGACATACCGGCTCGCAAAGGTTCAGCGGTACTCCTCGGTCATTTGGTTTGAATCCGAAATACTCCCACACTGCTGCAGTTGCGTTCGGCTTTGAAACCAGTTCCATTTCGAACTTTCCAACCCCAATATGAGATATTGTTTCTTTGCTTTGCTAACTCCTCACGGGGTTCTAAAACAAATGGAAATACAAAGTGATCCGAGCGCTTACTACCTGATGCAATAGTCCACTACTCCTCCCTCCTCATTTTTCAGGAAGGGAGGGGTTAGTGGATAACACCAGAGTTAAGGCTTCTCATCCAGCGTCGTCAATAGAAAGAGAAAAATACAGGCAGAGACGATATAGCCGATAAATTAAGTGACGTCGATAGTTTTTTTTTTTAATCGTTCAATTAATTGACTTATCATTTATCGCGACAGGCCTAGCCGTAATTCCATCATGTCCAGGACTTTTATTTTCTCTCAGTGAGTTTATAGCGTTTTGGATGTCTTCTTCTGTCACTGGAGCATCGCAGCTGACTATATCCTCCTGAGGGAGTGAGGAGCTAATCACACCAACAATCTCATCTATTTTTTCTTTTGGTATATTCTCGCTTTTGAATCATTCTTGATAAAAAAGTTTGTATCGTCTCCAAAATGCTAGTTATGTCTGATACTTTTTCGCCTTTTTCATTTATTAGTTCATTTATTATTGCGGTACTTTGTTTGCGTTTCTCTTGTGCGAGAAAAAAGGCTGTTGATTTTTCTCCATCTGTTAGATATTTTGCTTTGCTACGAATAATTGCTCCTTCACATTTGTTAATTTCTATCTGATTTAATTGTTGTCTAATGATTATATAATTGGTGGTATCTCCGTCTTCATTTTCCTCCACATTATCAATCTCAATGTTTAATTTTTTCCTCAAAATGTATTCATTTTGTAACTCCCTTTTTTCTGTCTACTGAATTTTATCGAAATGTTTTTGATTTCTGCTTTGGCCTGATCCCATCATGTCAATAGATTTTCGGTGTGATCCATCTCCCCACTGGAGGTCTGCAGCAGGGCGTTGATCTCACCTCTGTAAAGCTCCTCCTGAAGAAGAGCAGCATTCAGACACCAGAGACGCCCATTTCTGATGCCTCGTCCGTCTCAACCTGGAGGAAGGAATTATCACTCCAAGCATTATCTCGAATGAGACAGGACGACACTTCGGGGACAAGAGAAGACGACATCAGGCACAAGTCAAGTCGTGATCGTTTCAGTTTACCCAACACAATTTGCTTTCTAGTAAATAGTTTTTTGCTTGGAAAGCAGAGTCTCCAGACATCTATCAAACTATTATTTATCATTATGTCAAAAAGTACACTCCTACTTGAATCTTCAGGAAAATTACAATTTTTTTTTAAACATCTATATTCGTGAGTGCTGTATTGAAATCTCCTATGATAAATCATTTTCTTAAATCATTCAAAAATCTTTTCTTGTGAGCATCTATATTCGGTGCATGCATCTTCATTAACCTACATCAGGTGTGTCAAACTCATTTTTGTTTTGGGCCAAATCAAGATCATGAAGGCTCTTAAAGGGCCGGTTGTGCCAGAATGTGCTGATAAAACCTGTTCACAAACTGTTAATATGTCAATGAATTCTTAAAATTACATAATATTATTGAAGATCTTTTCAATCCCTTCAGGAACTAATAATAAATCCGACTGTTTATTTACTCGCTGTATAAATCATGGACTATAATCATACATCAACTAAATTCTCAAGAAACTGGAGGGATCATTTATATAAATTGGCAGTAAACAGATAAAAACTGCATTGATGTGATTGATAATATAATATTTAATCACACTTAGTGTTTAGTCTAGTCTGTGGAGGGCCACATAAAAAGCTATGGCGGGCCGGATTTGGCCCCCGGGCCTTGAGTTTGACATATGTGTGCTACTCACTACTTCAACAAGAGTCTGGATGAGAAGAAGTCAATTTATAAAACCTTGCAAGGTGAGAACAAAAGTGCAAAGGTCTGTCACTTTTGGTCTGGCTAACAGTTCATTCTGACTTTCTTTTCTAGATTCTGGCTAATAAGTCATTTGACATTTGTTTGTTGGCATTTCCCAACAAAGGAAAGAGAGCGCCTAATTGAACTGTAGGTGTGAAGTTTCACATATGCACCCAGGATTTTGTGGAGTTCAGCACAGATAGTTTTACCAATTGATATAAAAAGATGGCTTTAGTGTCAAAGAGGACAGTTTTGATCCTGATTGGTTTTGGACCAGAAAAGTAACACAAAGATTCCTGCTGAGCATCAAGATCTATCCCCTGACACCGGCTGACCAATCTTTAGACAAAACTATCGGCGAAGATCACATTAAAAAATGTTCCATTGCAGTATCAACTCTCAGAAAGAAAGAGATAAATCCCGTTCATCCCCGGAGGCCCCTGTATCGGGAGCAGCAACCAAGCAGGAGAGACAGAAATTACCTTTTAACAGATCCATCTAAAAGAGTTTAGGATTCTTCCTCTCCTCAGACAGACGATCCGAGGTGAAGGATGGACTCTCAGAAAAAGGGCTTCTTAATACTGATGCTCAATTCTATTACAGTTCAACCAAAAAAAAGTATTTGCACTCCTGACAGATTTACATTTAAATTATTTTTACTGAACCAAGGCCATTACTAGTAAAAAAAGGAAAAGATATCCTTAGTTTAAAAGATAAATTTGTGAAGAATTTTTATTTAATATAAAAAACATGCTTTCAACATTGCAATAATAGTAACTTTATAGCAGTCGAATTTTTCTTTTAGGATCAGCTTCCACTGTTGTTTTGACAATTTACATTTAGTGATGGCTGAAAAGCCTATTGATCACCCGAATCTTTAGCTTCCCCAACAAATTTTTAACCAGATTCATTCTGAAACACTTTAAAGAGTTATCATTATTTCAGTCAGAAGAACCATGTTGGTATAGAAAATGAACTAATACTTGGATCTATTTCATCACTTGACTTAGTGGTTCCCAAATATTTTCTTCCGAAAAAGAAAAAATAAATCAAATGGCACACTCATCGTTCAACCAGACATAAACCTATGCACATATTTCGTTTTCAAACTCCACTGAAGTTTATTTCAGGTTTCAGGTTGCAACAAAACACACTACAAACCATCTTTACAGTCAAACACTTTTGTGTAACTGTTTTTTTTTTCATCCATACTGTTTCCAGCGACCCCCTGCAATGGCACTGCATCCCCCCCTTGGGGCCACGCCCCACACTTTGGGAACCACTGACTTAAGCTGGCTTCTGTTAATGCTGTGTCTATCATTTACATAGTCAAAGTTGTTTGACTGTGACCCAAAGACAACCATGACCCAATAACCCAGGAAGAGAAACTCCATCTTTCTTTGGCAGGAGTTGTGGAGAGTCTTGACTTCACACCAGAGTACAAAAGCTGCCAAAAAGTGTGTGTGGGTGATTTTAGATATGCCAAGCTGCCTTTCTGATTTCCCTTTGCTTTCTGAACAAGCAGAGCGAGTGATGCATGTCACATTCTGCTCCTGCTGTTCCACTTAAGTTAAGTCTTCTCCGCTCCTCCCTGTGGTTGAGTAAAAAGGTCATTTCCTCTATATGCCTCGAGACATAAATCAAATGTTCACAAGTCATACAAAATAAAATCAATCTAACAATCACTGTGGCTTTGTCTGTTATATGTTGACCACCTCTGCAGTATTCTTCAGGGTTTTCAAAGAGAAACCTTAAGCTATGGGTAGTTTTATGTCTTGTTCCCATGGATTATATGTTCGTTTGTGTCAACTCAGCTAAGCAGAAGATACACAAGTGTGTGAAAGGTGCAACTGTGATGATTTACAGTCACACACTCCTTGTAGTCTTTGCTAAAAGTACGGGCAAATTAATGCTAGTCAGTAGACATTCACCTGCACAAAGTTAGATTTTTTTTGTCATCAAAATACAGACTTTTGTATCCAATTAGATTCAACGATGAACTCCACCACCTATGTGTTGTGATAAGGAAGGTATGAACCATAGATAATTTGCAACACTATACTTGTTCTAACCCTGAAGGATCAATTTGTACAATTTATTTGCAAAAAAAAACAATTTGGGATTTAGTTAGTATTTGAAAAATGTTTTCAGTTGAAATTTAAATAAATGAGGGAGAAATTACTCCGTATTGCCCCAATTACTGCATAACGAACTAAAATGAACTCTAAGGAAAGATAAGCTGTTTCTATGAACTTATTGCTTTAGGTTTTTTTTTCTGGAAATGCATGCACATTTTCACAACCAACATCAGTCTGATGTTTGATTTACTCTGGCTACCGTCCACTGTTTGTTTCCATATTTTAATTTCTGATGACATATGTGTCCTGAATTCTTTATCTTAATTTAAGAAGAAGACAACAAGTGTCAAAATCAGTGACAGCAAAACAAATCAAACTTTAGAAGTTAGTTGATCTGGAAGAAGGAAATGAAAATAGTGGCTCATTTTGCTGTCAGGTTTGAATCATCAAAAACTGAATGAATGCTTCAATATGCCTGGTGCAATGGAAGTTTATGTATTTCTGTCCTTCAAAGTGTTAGCTTTCTAATGATTTTTAGAGATGTTACTTGAAAGCTTGGCTAGGAAAATGTTCCTTCCTCCTAAGCACTCTGAATGTTAAGTGAAATAGCCTCATTATCATGAATTGTGTGTGAAGATAAAACTCAAATCAATGAAAGCAAAAATGTACAGGGGTGAAGGAAGCAGTGCACACAATCAGTCAGGTTTTCTTCACATACAGGTTTGGACGACCGCATGTTTCATGAAACATCAGGATATTACTGAACCAGGACCAAATATTTTGAGGACTTGAAATGTTCTTTTGGCTCCAAACGTTGCAAATGTTAAGAACCTTACTGTCATGATTGCATTAAAATTTATGTATTATTATTATTATTTTTTTTTACAAAGTTATTTAACAAGCATGCTTGATGTTTTTCTGCAACTTTTTCTGTTGTGTAAGCTCCTTTATTCATTTGAGAATATTTGTGTGTTTCAGGTAACAAACCTTGACTGGAAGTCATAGGACAAACCAGACAGAAGATGCTGTCGCTGCTGGTCACTGCTCTGCGGAGCTTCACTGAGCTGTAAGACAATCGACTTCTCGTGTACTAATATGTTGATCTATGTTGATTCACCAAGCACAAACAGGAACAGCTCGTTTAAATGACACATTTTCTTTCAAGAGCTACAAATGTTTCAGATCTCAATATGTATTTTTGTTGTTTTAATGTTAGAATTTGTGCAAGTTTTCAGTCATGTGGAAAATGTTGCTGTTATTCCTTTTGCTGTGGAGAATATACTGTAGGGCTAAAACTTAAACATTTAAAACAATTAGTTAGCTTCTCTCTTGTGGTGCCACCCATTTGGCTTCTTCTTCTGTTGAAGAAAAAGTACAAACAAATAGTTGTAATGGTTTTGGGCTCCACCCCACCTTCCTCAGGAGGTTTTCAGATCCACAGGAAGACCTGAATCTACCTGCAGACAGGCTGTGTGCATCATCTGGATTGGGAACACCTTGGGATACTCCAGTCTGAGCTGGAGTGTGTCGTCGAAGAGAGCGATATGTGAGATTCTCCTCTTGGACCTGTTACTCTCACAATCCAGTCTGTGAAAGATAAAGGATGTTTTGCCACAATATTTTATCATGGAAATTTATTGTAAATTTCTTCCTTGCATCACAAGGGTATTTTAGTTCCCGTCTCCATAGCAGGCTACTTTTTTGTCCCACCTTACCAAAGTCTTTCTCCAGCTGGTCTGATTACTGAACTTAATTGCAGCAATTTATCACTGGGGCCAGAGACGGATTTTCCCCGAGGTTAGGCAAGCGGGGATGGGGAAGGAGAAAAATGAAAAGGCAAGCACTTGTACATGCGGGGAGTGCTGAGGGGGGAGACCTTGTCAAGAAGCACTAATGCATGGCAGGCTGCTGAGAGTTCACAGCCCTCTGAGATACCCCTCATCATCAGCAACAGCAGCAGCAGCGATGTCTCGGCAGTGAAGGCTTGCATAACAGGTGCCATCATCCCTTGTCAGGCAGAGAGTAAATAGGACAGATGGGGGGGGAGAAAGAGCTGGAGCTGTTTTATGTAATACTAGAGATGAGGAGATACAAGAGAAGATGTTTTGTTCGTGGTATGTGAATAATTGTCTTAGTTAGGCTAAAATGACGCGTTTTTCATGACGTGTGAAAAATTACTCTGAAATTGTTTGTAACAGTGTATCAGCAGACAGGCAATACAGAAAAAAGAAGATGACACGTTTTTAGGAGTGAAGATAGGACCGAATTTGTGGATAAATCTGGCTTTCATGTCGTTTTCTTTTGCCTGAGCCATCATGAGCCCTTGACGACAAATGCAACAAAGGTGACTGTCCTTAAGCATGACAGGATTTTTGTGCTTCACAAGCAAGACCTGTCATGGTGCTCTATTATTGCCAAGGGTGGGCACATAATGTAAGTCAGTATAGACTTAAAATATCCCAAAGGGTATGGGACAAAAAGTTCAGTGAAAGACTCAAAAACGATTTATTTGCACTGAGCTGGAGGGCCTGACAAGCTGTCCTGAAAGACAATAGGAAGTTTCTTGACCCAAATTAAGGTTCTTACTCATTCTGCCTGCAGCCCAACAGCTGTAAGATAGCATCTGGAATGGGATGGAAAACAAAAAACGTCCTAACGTCTCCCTGAACCCCGCAAAGTTGCCAGCTTGGACTTTGCAAAGGAGCACCAAACACAGAACAGTGGAAGGTGGACAAAATTTTAGTCTAATCAAGTAAAAAAAAAATCCATGGAGCCTCTTAATGATTCTCAATATTTCAGACATGATGATATTTCATTGGAGAGGTTTTCTATGCAACTCAGTGGAAGAAGCTCCATGATGACCTGTGAGCTTTTTCCTCATTTAAACACTGGAGCTCTAAGCTGGCTATGTGGAGATGTGCAGCAGGCATCATTCATGACTGAATTAGCTCATCCCTGCAGTGATGACTGGGTCAATGCTGCAGTAAACAACAGGAAAATAACGTCAATCTTTTGAATTATTTTTGGCTTGTTCCTCTGATCCAGAGCCAGTTAACAATTGGGGATAATTAAAAGGGAGTTTTAAAAGAAAGAACATTATTCTTTCTTTGTGAAGCCATCTATACCACATGGATCAACGATCCTAAGAGTCTGTTGAAAACATTCACATCAACTATGTTGCATAATTTTTTTTAAAAAAAGTGATAAATAAGAGTTCTTGTTTTGGCACTTTTAGATTTATTGTCTTGATTTATTTCAGCTGCAGTCCTAAACCTTTGACCAGCTACAGAGTAATCTGTGTGAGGTTAAATGTCCTTTTCAATTACTTTGCCAGTTGCTGGCTCTTTGAAGCTCTGTGTATAACCTGGTTACACTCCAACAACATGAACTGTGAATACTTCAAACGTCTTTGAACAGGAGTGTATGGTTGGTTTTATCTGCAAATGTGGTGAAACATCCATGGATTTAATAAATCAATCCATAGACTCTAGCAAAGATTTCAGTCAGAAAACACAGCTTGATCTATTATGAACCAGTCCAACCTGACGTTGAGATAAACCTTCAATAATCAAGCTGGAGGACAGAGGTGGTGAATTATAAAGAGCAGGAGGAGTTCCCACATCAGATGCTCAGAGATTATGCAGACGTAACGAACAGAAACAAACTGGAGGACAAAAGATAATCGTGGGTCTAATTGTACCTGCTTTGAATATAACAGGTGCATTATCCTTCACTGCTTTTTGTGTGGAGGAACACACACACAAAGCAGTGCATCATCCACTCCATACACAGAGTGGATGATGAAAAACAATGTTCATTAATCATTAAACAAAAAAAGAAAGAAATCGGCTTTAGATTCTTTTAGTATTGTCACTCAGTTCGTGTAGCTGGTATGTCTGTGGGAATCACTGAGGAGTCTGAGTGATTCAACCAAACTGTGCAACATCAGTCCAGCAGTCCAAGCAGTCTGCACACTCACCCAGGTTGTTGCACTGTGTTGACTTCTTATTAATGTACTTACATACTGCGCTTCAGTCAGCTTCTATAAAGTGGACACTGTGATGTGTCTCATAAATAAATAAGTCGAGTGCTGTTTGCTTCTCTGCAGATTTTTTTTTTTTCATTTGCTTCCACACTTAAATGTTAACAACTTACCAAAGGAACGGATGCTTTTAAACATTGAACAAAGTAAATGCAAAGAGCAGGTTTTAATAACTTTACTGAAGAAGGGAGAAAATAACCTGGTGAAAAAGTAACTGCACATTTTAATCTATTGACTAGTTTTTCCAACCTGAGTAGCAATGACTTAAATAAGTCTTTGCAGGTATTTTGAACTCAGCCTCTTTATGGGACTGTTTTGGAGATAATTAATGACTTAAAACTTCATAACTTAGCAATATTTTATGTTTCCTTTAATCCAAGTTATATACATTGCATGGTAGTTAAAACGCTCAACATATTTATTTTAATCATGCATTTCTCTGCCAAAATTTAATTAATTATAAGTAGGATAAAGGTTGCTGTAATAGCTCAGAGTGCACGGTGCTTAATCTTTCCACAGATATAATTCTGTTACATTGTCATGTAATGGAAATCTTAAGCTTCTCTTTAAATCTAAAAAATTAAAACACGTTTTTAAGAGCTTGGATGTGACACATTCTGTGATAAATTGACAAACCCTGGTCCGTGGCCAAGGTTGTGGTGGGCCAAATATATAATCACAGCAGGCTGTCAGTAATGATGCAAATATGGTGCAGTAAACTGCTAAATATCCTTGTTAACCACGTTAAGATGGTGCTAAAGCTGTTGGAAGCAGAAGAGTTGAACTGGTGATGGATTAAAAAAAACCCTATAAAAGCACAACTCGTGTGCAATTCAGTGATTTATAATACTCATCAAGTAGATCTAATATTGGTATCAAGCTGCATTTGTAACTTTCCCTAAAATTATCCAATATAAATACTCTGTTCTTTGCAAAATAAATAAAAAACGAATCACTTGAAAACTAGATTTTCAAGTGTAAAAATATCTTCTCTTTGTCACAGACACATTCAGAAATATGGCTGTTTGGCACCAACAGTATGAAAGTGGAGTAAGCAATGCTGGTAATTCAATATCTAAATGTTTTTTCATGTCTGAATCCAGATGGTGCCTCCTACAAGCATTTTTATTTGTTTATTTTTTATGATTACATTTCCTTCTATCTTCATGTGCAATCTAAGGAACAAGTGAACATGCACATCGAGAAAACACTTTAAAACACATACCTGAGTCTCATAGTTGAATGCAGCAAATTTCCTCGGTGAGTCATATGCAGAAAAAAGGTATAACTAATCTCTGTACATAATTTACAAGAAAATGAGACCAAATGTGTTGTAGACTCCTAGGTGCTGGTCTTGTCATAGATACATTTTGTGCTGCATTTACTGACTGCACAGTTTCAATTTAATGTGCCTTGCAAGATTATTCTTATCCCTTAAACTTGTTCACATTTTGTCACGTCACACAAGCTTCTAAGTGTTTTTTGGGAAATTTTTATCAACCTGAACAAAGTAGTGCAAAATTGGAAAATGAAAACAAAATGATTCCTGGATTCGGAAACATTTTCCAATAAAATTTGAAGTGTGATGTGTAGTTTATTCAGTCTTAATAAAATCTAATGCAGATTCAAGAATCTCCTACTTGGTAAATAGCTTGATTGAACCAAACTATTGCATGTTGAGTTCATTCTGTATGTGGAAAAAATCTAGCACCACATCAAACATGGTTGTGGCAGCATCATGCTGTGTGGACACTGCTCTTCAGCAGAGACAGGGAAGGTGCTCGGAGTTTACCGAGAGATAGATGGACGGAAATTTCTGGATGAAATAACATGTCAAAGGTCAAACACTGGAATGGGGATTTACCCTTCTGCAGCAGCACAACAGCTCTAATCCACAATTTAATCTGACTGATAATCTGTGGCAAGACTTGAAAAGTATTGTTCAAAGAGACTTATACTCTTTCAAGACATTTTGTGCTAAACTGGATGTTCTGGCATCAGCAGTTTGTTTTTTTTATGTTTTTGTAACAACACATTGACTGGTGTTCTTTTACTCATTGGGATCTGACTGTAATTTGAAGATAAGCAGTAAACCAGCTGAGATCTCTGCAAAACTTTGACTTTGTGCTTGATGAAAGGATCCCCCCTTATTAAAGCCCATATGCTGGCTTTGCTATGATAAAATTGCACCATTGACACAAATCAAGAGCTCTTCTTGTGAGTGCTGTGTCCATGGATCTAGCTGTTGCCTGTCATGCAGGTGTTTGGCACAGAAAGCATCTAATTATTGCTCTGGGGGCCATGCCTGAAGTAGTCTCTAATCAGAGAGAGCATGGGATGTCTAACAGCAGGTGTAAATCAGCAATGATTTTCTCTCATCTTCCTCTCTTTGTTTCTCTGCATGACTGAGCTTATCATTAAGGGAACTGCACTAATGGCTCTGACTGCAGCCATGCTGTCCTCCCCGTCCTCTCTGCCTTTTGCCTCTCTGTCCTTCCTTCACCTCAGTCTTTTTCATAGCTTTCTTTTGAATTTGATTGAATTAAAAAGCAAATCAGTGCAAGACAATTATTGGTCATGACATATACAACTGTGCTTTTTTTTTTGTATTAGAAAAACCAAGCTGATCTTTAGCTGGGGGCTTTCGAAACCAATGTGCGCAGTTGAAGGATTTCTGATTTATGAGCGGGAGTAAACGTCGCACTGCTCTGTGACGAGACAAAGTCAAGGTAACATTTAGGAACTTCCAGAGCAGAGAGGAGTGGATTTTGTTAGTGGAAAAGTTGTGTTGTCCTGCAGGAGGACATTGAGGGTTTACAGCTGTTTTGTAAAAATTGGAGACGGATACTGTGAAAGATCTGATCTCTCACGTTTAAGGGACTGACCTGCAAAATTTAAACAATGCATTTTATTTGTTTAACAATGCTGCAATAATAACTCCCAGCACTGATTCAGGATAACATACCAGTGTGATTTTATAAAGCCAAGTGGACTAGAGTCTCTAGTCTGTAGAGCAACAGTACACATTATGGTTTATGATTCCTCTTTTTCAATTTTTCAAATGGTTCTAATTATTTGAATCAATTAAAAAGTACCAAATAAAATGTCATTAGAACAGTTGTGTGTGAGTTGTTCCAAACCATAATTTCTGCCTTTGTTTTTACAAATTCTGACCCATCATATCTGCAGCCTGCAACCTCCACACTGCGATGCAATAAATCCAAAACCTAATTTTTAATGCCATCCTTGTTTTTATTGCAAAATTCCTAGAATGTAATGCTCATTGAAAAATAATAATAATAAAATCTGTGCTTATTAGCTACTGAACAAACACTTTGTTCAATTTTATTTTGGAAAATATTTACATTTTAAATGTGTTAAACTTTCACTGACAGTCGGTGAAAAATTAGACAAGTATAAGATCATTTAGATGATACTCATTTTTTAATTTAATAATTATCAAAGTAACTGTGTGTAAATGACAGGGACGTAAATGCAGTTCATTTAAATGACAAAAAAAGACATTTGTTTCAATCTGGAACCGGTGGCTGATGCTGTTTCTTTGTTCACTTTGCTGATCCTTGACCTCACTACGTTACAGATACGCCTTTTGATTTCTTTTTTAATCTATTAAATAGCTTCTTAGACATGTTCCTCTGTTTACACAAATACTGAAATATTTTGTGCTCCTTTCTGTCAGTAACAGCTTCTGCACTGAAGGTGTTGTTAGTGCCATGTTTTAGCACTTATGGTGTGTTCACTGATTAGAGAAAATTTGGATTTGTAGTTTCTGGCTATGAGGTCAAGTTGAAAATGATCTGATGAACTCATTTGCCCATTTCCCTGCTGATGTCAAAATGAGTTAAAGGGATGATCTGAGATTCCCATTTTATTGTGGTAGATATTCTACAAGGTGATATGTAAAGTGTTTTGCCAAGTTAGCTCCTGCTGCTGATGTTAGAGGGGTGGAAGGAACATATGCAGTTTTACTCTCAAACATTGGCTTACATTTCTAATGACATTCAAGCATAGAGGAGTCAAAATGGATATGACTCGCCCTGCATAAACACAGACAAATAGACACACAACCGCACACAGCAAACTGCCTCAGCAGATGCTCTGTGGTTTTAAGGATCAGATGGACCCTGTTGTATCTGCACCGGAGGCCTCACTGTGGCTACAGGACGCCTGAGTGAATCTGGCTTCAGCCATCTGTCTCAGCACCTCTCAATATGCAGACTGGATCTCATCCCACTCAATTATAAAGGCAATTTGGTTATATTTCAATTACAAACTCCACTAAATTGTGCAAATTGTTCAAATCAGTCTGCGCAGTTAGCCAAAGACGGTGATATAAAGTTTTGGTTGATCACCTTAATTTGTCTGGGGCATAAAAGTGGACTCAACGATAACGTAAAACTAGTTTGTGTTTGCTGAACGACTGCAAACTAGGCTAAATTTGGGACTCGGCGTCTTATGGCTCGCTAATTAAGCTGTTATGCTGACTTTGATCTTCCTGTGGCTGAATCCTCTCCTCAGTGTGAGGTTGCCAAGCAACCTGTGAAATTCAGCAAGTTACATCTCTAGACCAGGAAGCAATCTTTATAAAGTTGTCATAGAGGCAAGCTTTGGCGTGCAGCAGCTATTTTGGTGATGCCCCTGGGCAGTTATGTCAGCCTAACAAGCGCAGGTCCGCATGTAAATGAAGAGAGTGATGGAAATATTACTGTGGGCTCAATAATCACAGAGACATTAAAGGCACTCAAAGCTCATATGAAAGACTTTGTACTTTCAAAATCAAGCATCTGATTTCCACTGATCATGGTTGAAATGTGTCTTCAGCTTGATTGGAAGTCATAGTTTAAATGCCTCTTTAAAGGGTCTCAAAGGACAGTGTACATCAGACAAAAAAACAGACAAGGAATCATTTGTTGAACTTTTAACCAGATTTAGTCATCAACATTAGAGATTATGAAGAGGTGATGAAGAACTCAATGGCTATTAAGGGAGAGCACCAAAGACCTTTTAGCTGCTTTTATTTGATGCTCCTCTTTCCCAGCATTGCCAAATTTGTTGTCTTGGTGAGTTTTCAGCTGTGCCGTGCGTTTTCCTTTTGATGGATTAAACTATTCTCCATGGTTTGTTCAGAGGTTGGGATTTTATTTTACAACCTAAGCCAGCTTTGAACTTGTCACAACCGTATCCATGAATGGTGTGCACTATGATGGTTTATTTAGGAGTTTCAGAATAAAGAGGTCAAATGAAAAAATATATTATTTCCTTTCTGCTTCACAATTATTGCACTACTCAGTGTTGGTCTGACAAAATAGACAAAATACTTTGTGGTTTGCGCTGTGACATTACGAGCTGCTAAAAGGATCCAGCGACATGATCACCATCGCAAAGGACTTCAACATGCTACCATGACAATTAACCCATTAAGTACAGAGATTTCATTAAATTTAGCAATATCTATAGGTTTTTGTGCTTTTTACACCAATTCTGTTTTTTTGAGAATATCTGGTGAACATGCAACTTTTCTCATATATTTAAAGCATATCATGAACTTTAAATCAAAAATAATATATATCACATTTATTGTTGCACAGTTAAAATCGGTTATCTGCTTTGAATGACATGAAGCCAAAAACTCCTGCTGTTCCTCACCGCTGATCTCATTAATTGGTCTCATTAATTTGAACCTTGTTTCATTGGTCTAGTGCTCTAACAATGAGGACAATAGAATAATGATTCTGTTTAATGTAAAACAGTATCATGATACAGGGTCCGGATAGCGTTACATGAACAACGTCGTGAAGGTGGTATTAAGCCAATTGAGTTAAGCTGCAACTCTGTAAGTGCCAGCGTACTACACAGTTTGACTGAGACAAACTGTTAGCTTCCAGCCAGCAGCCTTTCCCACAGGCATCTCCTTCATGACCTTTCAAATGATTGCTGATTAGGAGCACTCAGCCGCCTCCAGTGAGGAGAGCAAGAGAGGGGAGCAAAGAGAAGCGGAGGAGGACCGTCCTATCTAAACAGTGTAGTAAGAATATTTTTATTCACTGTTTGCTGTGCTTTTTCTGTTTTGCCACACTGAGCACACACTCTGTTGACACCCAAATGTTTTTTCATCGAACACCTGGCATTTTTTTATGCCAGGTGTTTATTAATGATGTTTATCGTTATTATGTTGCAACTGCTGACAGGTTCAGGAAAAGAATGACACGCAGAAGATAAATAAGCACCGTGTGCAGGGACAGCAAAAAACAACTGTCACTCATTTGAGAAAGAGAAACTTATTAAGTTTCATTACACGTACCAAAAATTTGAATATTGTACAAGATTAATTAAAAAAAAAAAAAGCTAGCCTGGCTTTGCTATCCTAGGCAAGTCTACATTTTGTTGCCTTTGGCTCTAGCTTACCAGTGACAGTGGAGGAAATGAATAAAACCACGTCTCCAAATACACAGAAATTGAAGTTGGAGCAAGAGGAATATTTAGGACATGTTTCTGGGATGGATGTTGGTCAGCTTTGCACAACTCTTTTTCCTGCAGGGGTTGGTTGTTTGCACCTCACACAATTTCCTGTAAGCTTCATGGTAGAGCTTCCTTCACTATCAAGCTGGCACATTATGGATGTCATGGCAAATGTTAGCGTTTGGGTAAAGTCAAATACAAAGAGAGTCCACGTCTCCAGCAAGTAATCTTTTCTCAATAGCCGAGGATTCAGATCTTCTTCATGAAGCAAATTGTAGAATAAGGGGCTGGAGTTTAGCAGGCTATTTAAAAAATCTGATTTTAAACAGAATTATCACCCGATTGAAATTTTATCTCTATTCAATGGGTCAAAAACGTTTTCATTCTTGAGTCCCCAACAAATTACAGGGTTATATTTCCTGGAGTCATTGGATGGCCTTTGACCTCAGGCACCTGAATAGACTTCTGAAAGCACAGGAACGGTTTTGGTCTGCTGAAGTAACATCTAAGATAAAAATGTATTGCAAATTATGTTTTCACTCCATTTTACAAAAGGAGAAACGCAGTCGAAATAATGTTTACTTTGCTTCAGAGGTTTTGTTTTTTCAGGCAGGGAAAAAAAGAATATTGCAAATACAGCATGCGTTTACTGAAACATGAAAGCACGGCATTACCACATCAGATTGGAACCAAAAGTAAACTCACACCAAAGGGGTGAAGACAAATGGGGCTGTGTATGGAGACTGGCTGTTTGATGAAGCAGTATGGATCAGTATGGAAAGGCGGAGTGAGTCAGCTGCAGCTGGGAGGTTTCTCTCTCCCTGTTCTCCTTCTCTACGAGGACAGATGTTTTCCTAAGATTAATATTTCCACTCACAGTTTATTCATCTGTGTTATCCCCTCTCTCACCAGGTGATTTCATGCCTCCTAAGCTGCCAGAAAGACTTTTCCTCCCCTCTTGCAGCCAGGATGGCCAACCTGTCCCAGATTTTAATAAATGATGCTGATAAATCTTGCACATGAGACATGATGTCGGGCCTGCTTGTGCACACCTCTCTTTCCATTCATAATATTTCCCATTCTTTATGAATCTTTAAACAGTGGGAATCTTTACCACCAATGCTTTATTCAGAGTGGTCATAATTCACACTCAGCATTGTGTGCGCATCAGATTCTGAACTAAAGGAAGCTGTGTTCACAGTGGCTGCCCTCATTCACTGTGGCCTTGAGAGATTGCAGATTTGATAGGTGGCAATAAATGATGGATGAATGTTTCCACTGCTGACAGGCAAAGCTGTGCCGGGTCCTTTTCTCAGTGCAGGGGTAATGAAGTAGGCTTTAGTGATCATGGAACCATGATATTGATCTCTGGGCAGTCTTTGCTTGGTATGGTAATGACTGATCAGCTTTCAGGTGTACAGCATATCTACTGTTTAGACTCTATTGTGGAGGACAATACATGCTTTTACAATTTGCCTCTTTCCTTTGATATTGGACCATAAAGTTTAAAAAATATCATGTGGAGTTGTTCCCCTCACCTTTACCTTGGCATGTTGACAGAGAAGTAAGGAAATACTTGTGCCATCTTGTGGCTTGTTTAATTTATCCATATGAATAATGTGAGCATTTTTATTTTCTTCCTATAAGCAAATCGACTTACTGTTCAAATCCATTCTGAGTGGCAATCGGTTTTATCTGACTCTCTTTTCTTGATAAGCTGCATGACACGTAAATTTGTCATGCATGTGAAAGTTTGCAGCCAAGATATTAGTCTGTACATTTTTATTTTTCATTTCACATACTTTGTGAAGGAAAACCTCATTTCTATGCCAACTCGTAAAATGCAGTGAGTTGATACTTTTTTTTCTGTCACTATAGAAATAAATAAGAGGTGCAGTCTTTGTGTATTCTAACAATAGGGATCCATCCACTGTGTTCTCTGAGTCCCCAAGATAATGGATTTCTTCATCTTATTTTTAACAACTTACCCCATTGAAGTTGCTTATTCTAGTTGCTTGTATTTGGGATCTAGTTATCACGATTCACATTTGTTGGCCTTTCAGCCTGACCCCACAGTGAACATTAGATAACATTGATCAAAATATTGTTTATAGGGTTCGTAGACATTCATGGTAAATTTGGCAGATATTTGGTTTGCTTGGATATGTTTTATGTACTGAAAAGACGTCTAATTGTGCAGCTGTTTGTTTTCAAACTATAAAGTCAACACATTTATGCGCTGATCTATTACTGTTTCTATTACTAAAACAGCATTAATCTCCTGAACTATTTACCTGCATGCACAAATAATATACATGTCTCAGACCTCAGACATGCATTAGTTATGCTTTTGTTGTTTTTCGTATAAATCATAATTATTTTTAAGAGAAAAGAAACAGTGCCACAGCAGCATAATATCATAGCTCCTTCCTCCCCGTCACATGTGGAGCTGATATGTCAAGTGTCCAAGGACAATGTATGGCAACATTGAGGAAGCATTTTGGTGTCTGTGCACATACTCTACTGCTTAACTGTTTAATGAAACTTTTATTCATCAAATAAATTTCTTTTAGTATGGGTATAAAAATATCTTGTCGTGAGTAGGACTATTTCGAACATTTATATGGAAAAAAAATACACACCTCACTATTAAAAAGTAATATTTTACAACTCAATTTCTTATAAGGTCAGGGAATATTTCTTTCACAAGTACATGCTGTTGAGTCATTATGATCCTGCACTACAGAGTAATAATCTCCATCATGTTTCTGCTTATGTTAGAGGCTCTTAATTAAATAATAGGCTTGTTTTGCTTATTAAATGTAGTATGCACAACAGACTGCATAGTTAACCTTTAAAGAGAGCTCTCCGTCTCCCCTTTGTTTTGCCATAATGCATAGTTCTCCATAATTATGACTCGGCTTTGACCTTCGTTTAGTCTGTTGCCAGTAACAGGCAATAAGTGGATTGTGGAGTCCAAGCACCTGTTAGTCCATTTGTTCCTCATGTTAATTGTGAATGTTAATAAGGTTTTCCCTTGATGCTGGCTGCGTTTCCTCCTCCGTACGTTTGTTAAGCCTTCGGCCAGTGCCTGCTGACGCATGTACCTCACAGCAACGTCTGACCAGTAGTGACAAAAAAGGTTTTCATTCTCAGTGACCATCAGACACTGACTGATGGAGACTTCACAAAGGAACACAATTTCTTTTTTTTTTCCCCTTTTTCCTTTGCTGTTTGAGTTTTTACTTCAGAGTGTTTGTATTTTTTAAACTCACTTTGTTGCATAGTGTTAATGAGGTTAGGGCAGTTATGTGAAGAAAAACAAAAGAGCTTGTGTTGTGAAGCTTGTAATTCTGTAATGGGTTACGGCACTACATTTGTTATTTTCTTCTGAAGCAAAACATATTGCACTCTAAAAATGAACAGAAATAAACCCCAAGCTTCACTTTTTGTGCCACTTTTACTGTCACGCAGTGTGGCACTTGAATGGGAGATTTGCACGCTTGTCCTAGATTAATTTTCTTCTTCTGTTTATCGACAGGATTATCTAATTAAGGGAGGGACAGATGGTATTTAAATTTAGACCCATAATTTAGTTGATGCGTCTTTCGATCTCTGCTCATTATCAACTTTTGCTTCTCATCTCTGTGAGATTAAAACATCTAAAACAAAAAGTCAGAGCGTAATTTCTGCCCCATGTGAGAGAGATGAGGGTGGACAGATGCTGATCAGCTGTCAGGGGAGTCCAGAGTGATTTTCTCTTTGCTCGTCTGTTCACTGGAGGAAGTGACAAGAGAAATAGAACGATGTCGAGAAAACATGGGAAGTAAAACACTCCGATCTCTGAAAACAGAGCTTTCCTTGATTCCATCAGGAACCAAAGAACCACATCGTATCTTTTTATATGATCCTAAATGCTAAATCTCATCTGCATAACTCAAAACATATTATCACATTGCTCTGCAGATTTGTCACCAACTTGGCTCAGGCGAGTTGTCTGGCTGTGCCCGACCCGAACCTGTCAGCAGTCCTCCGACAGGAAACCGGAAACTACAATCTGTCACTTCTTCCTCCCGACACCCACTGCGGTACAGAGCAGCTCTGTGCAGCCAGCATTATTATCCCACCTGCCACCCTGGCTTTTATCAACCTCTTCCAGAAAACTCACTGAACTTTTTTCACACTATCCAACCCAAATTCAGAGCACAGTTAACACAAAAGGCTAATTAAAAGGCATCTGTTAATCAAAGGTTGACAGAAAATTGAATAAAAAAATAAAAAAAGACTGCCATTTAGTGTCAGACTTGATTATTAAAGTCAATAAAATATTAGTTCGACCCTGTAATTATAGAATTAACTGGAAGATAAAATTTGAACATGACAATTTAATATATAGTTTCCTTCTATGAGATATTTTGCTATGGCATTTATTGAAGCTGCATCTACTACGTATTTGTTATGTCTTTATGGCTTAAGATAGTGAAACGCAGCTTCAAAAACAAAGATTATGAACCAGTTGCTTTTTCATGCACAGTATTTTCCAGGTCTGCGTTCAGTCAGGATTGTGTAGCGCTGTCCAAGTAATCTGAGCTACTGCCGCTTATCATTACCATTCACAGTTCATCCAGTGGTTTCTTTCACATTATTACAATTCACAAATGATCACACAACAATGCAAATTAGACAATACCTTTCTCTGTTTCAAAACAGGTGCTGTTCTTCACAAGTCTAATTCATTCCCTCTTGAATTTGTCTGTTTAAAATTGTTGCATCGACTGATTTAGTTTTTCGAAGTAGGTCAACTAAATAATCTGAGTTTGTAAATGCTCTCACATTTGATGGTGACACAGCACCGATCTGCTCGATGTTGTTGAAGTCTGGCTTTCATGTGGAAAATTAATGATGATGTAATTGTTCTTTAATCTGAATAACTGATCAAGAGAGAAAAACAAAATATTGCAATGATGCAAGTTAAATGCTGTGACCTCTGCACCTTCAGAGAGCTGGATTAGTGAAAGCAGTCCGTTTTATTAATTGAGTCAAAGTACTGACCCTACTGGTCAAATATCACCAATAAAAGTAAAAGTTCTGCAACATATACTTTCAAAACCCCCTAAGTATTAAAAGCACTTAAAAATGTCAAGTTTTTTTAAACAATGCATTTCACTTGAGGATAACGGTAAAAATATTCTGCTGTATTGGACAGATCAATAACTTTAAATATATAATAACACAGTTTTATATTAACGCTATTCAAGACACTCAACAATGCTTTACCTTTTTCTGCACTACTGTCCCTCCAGACCGCCACCATCACACAGTCACACCAGCATTTTTACACATGGGGAAGTTGGGTTAAGTGTTTTGCTCAGGGACACAGCGACATGATGCACTCAAGGAGAGATTTGAACCGAGGAAAATTGGTGCCCCAACCTCAACGCTCCCTTTTTGGTTATTGTTTGGACCAGTAACTCTAGCCATCATTAACCTTTTTATGTGATCGTAACGATCAGGTTCCATAATCATAATTTTCTATTAGAATAAGAGAGCAGGTGGGAAATAAGATGGATGAAAAGGTTAAACCAAAAATAAATCAGGGGGAGTGGAGCCTATGTTTACTCTGATTAACAAGGCCATTACCTTTAATTGCTTCCAAGAATTTTGTGACAGCCTGCAAATGCAGTGTTTCCAGCTCCAATGTCTAATGGTCATGAACACATGTTTAGTCCTATTTTAGCACATTTGTGTGAATATTGCAGGATTTCAAAGAAGAGCAGCTTTGTGTCGTGCGAACCTCTTAGCCTCCATCTGTGGGGTCATTGTTGGGACACTATGCTGCTGCAGCATGAGGATTTTGCGTTGAATTTAACAATAATTAATTGAAAGATTGTGTTTTTTCTTTAACTTTGAGCTGATAGATCAATTTACTAATAGTTTTGGATCTGATTTGATCCCTAAAAGCTCTTTTTTTCCCCCAGTGTTGTGGAAATGCTTGTGGCAGAGAATTAACCTCTCACATAAACGAAGGTTTGAGAAAAAAGCTCACTTTCATCCTGTCTTTGCTTTGAAATTAACTATTTTAAAATTACATAAAATCACCTGAACCTATTGCCTAATTTCTGTACATACAATAAAGTAAAACAATTAGACTTGGCTCTAAATATTCATTTCTTTTTAGTAAATATTCACACATCAAAGTCAAGTCACCTTTTTATCTCTGGAAAAGAAAGGATTTTAACTGCATAAAAAACATAAACAAAACATAAAAAAATTGTAAGCAAGTCTGACATTTCTTGTTAGTGCAGCAAGAAAAACCAAAAGAACGTAGTTGAAGAAAAAAGATGCTGGTGGTGCAACCACCAGCAGCAGGTGGAGCAGCAGGGCCAGAATAGATGGATAAATGTATGGCAATACATACAGGCCAATACTGACACAAGACTAAAACAGTTTCCTGACATACAAAGCCAGAAGAGACTTATCCCCAAAACACTTGAAGCTGGATTGGGGGTGAACGTTTTGTTGAGACAATTATCTATAATTTGGTAACTCATACAAATGCATGATATGTTTTTCAGCTTTTTCTATACATAAACTTTGAAAAGTGCATTTCATTATCTTTCCAATATACCACCAAGTCCCAAAAAAAATTCCTCTGTGACTAGATTTCAGTGTTTTTGTAAAGCACTGCCTTTTCTCCTGATTTTTGTATGTTTTTTTAGCTTTTTGCAGAGGAGACCCTCCACATTTTCCAGAGGCCAGAGACCCAGTTGGTGTTTGATCAACCAAAGAGACGTCATGCCGTCTCGCTTCTTCCTGAACTCCACAGTCTATCCACGGCCCAAATTTTTATCAATTTATTGATCTTCACGCAGCTCAACTCAGTCAAACAGTCAGACATATGCTCCTGCACCTCAGTTTTCATCACTGAAGTTTTTCTTTTTTATTTCATTCGGTAAACAAACGTTTTCAGTCATAACAACTAGAGTGTTTAGTTGGAGCTTTTTTTTGGCCTGTAATCCTTCCTACAATGTTAAAACCATCTGCTTCAGAAAGATTTTCCTCGCCTCAGATGATACGAAGTGGAGCCTTCGTCTTGTATCCTATTGCATTCAATTTTTCCATCCAGACTTTTTACGTTTGCGATTTTGAAGTGGCGGCATCAGATCAGAGGCATTCCTCTTTACCTTTTGAAAGCTCATCCCCTTTAATACTTGACTTTCACGACTTCATGATTGTTGCTTCCTATTTGCCAAAGTGGACAAAAATATGTGTTGTAATTTTTGCAAAGATGGATGCAGCCGTCATAATTTCAAAGAATTTCAGGAATCTCTTTTTCAAATTATACAAATTGTGCCTTAACATCAAACTATTTGAGACTCGGTTCAAAGTTGCAGCTGCAGCGCATGCTGCATCATGCTTATTTTAATCATTATTATGACTTATTTACTCCATGAACTTTCACCGGCTCCTCGCAGGCCTTTCAGATGCAGTGATTTAAACCCTGTTCTATAAATATTTCTCCACGTCACAGCTACTCAAAATCATCATCACATCTTTTCCTCTCACCTCACTTTCCACGTGACATATCTGCTCTGTACTACACCACTAAAATAAAAATATCCCTCAGTGACTTTTTTTTTAACACATTTTCCACAGAGAAAGAGAGTGTGCAGCTCCGTTGGTTCTCTTTGCATTCGGTTTCCACGCTGAGCTCCCCCAGATGTCTCCTCCCTGCCGACGAGTCTGCGCTTTCATCTTCACTTTGGTTGCTCTTCCATCTTTTCTTTTAAGAAAGCCTGCCTTGGATTAGTTCATACCCTGAAAAGCCTTTGGATTAAGATGTGTGAAGGGCACCATCGAGATGATTAAAAGAGGAGGCAAGAAGCAGCGGGGAGAAGAATGGCAGAGAAAGTGGGTGGGGGGGATGTTCACTTGAAAACTATAAAGTTAAAAAAAAGGGTAAACAGTGAGGGAGCCAGCGCAGGAAAAGAAATGTTTATTTGAGGGGATTAAATTACTGCTTCGCATCCAACTGTTTTTTGTATTTCTGATCATCTCTCGCTGGTTGTTGTTTATTATTGGCCTATTGACTCCTTTGAAATACCAAAACCGACTCTCTGTTGCTATGCAACTCCTTAAAAGTGTTTCAGTTCTAAACCAGTTTCAGTTCACTTCCCTACCAAAATAAGGCAGAGGCAGGAGCTTTACAGTGTCATGAGTGCCAACAACACGCACACCACACACACAGCACTGATGCTTTGTGTTGCAACCCGAGTCAACTGTTGGTATTTAGGTTGTGCTAGCTTGCAGTGTCTTGCAAAAATACTCACAAAACTTGTCACATTACTTTCAAACTCTCATACAGTAATGTAGATACAAAAACTGAATAGTGTGGCGTGCATTAACCCACTTAACACCTTCAAATAAAAATCTGTGCAACCAACAGCCTTAAAAAGTCACCTAAGTTAAGTCCACCCGTGTGTAATTTAATCACAGCATAAATGCAGCTAAACTGTGATCGCCTCAAAGATTTGATAGAAAACATTGAAGAACAAAAGCTTATTAAAAACCAGGGTATTTAGCAGACAGAGCAGGGAGAATGTTGAAGATAGGCATTAAACAGGGTTAAGCTACAAAGCATCATCCAGAGCTTTGAAAATTATACAAAGCCCTGTTCAATTCATAAACGGCAAAACTGCAAACACAGCCATATCTAAGTGGACAGGCCAGGCAGCATTAACCAAAGGCCCATAGTGACTCTGGAAGAAAGGCAAATATCTACAACTCAGGACAGAGAAACTGGTGATTTGCTGTGAATCCCCCAAATCTATACAATGTGGAAGAATGGCAAAGAGAAACCTGTAAGAAGTTGCATTTGTCACAAACCATGGAGGAGACATTGATAAAGAAGGTGTTTCGGGTAAAGATTTCACTTTTCGGTGTAGATTTAAAACTTAAAAAATCTCCTGCACATCACTCTGAACACACCATCTACACAATGACTTGGTAGGAGAACTTTGTGGTTGGAATGTAGTAAAGTGAAACTGTATTGTATTTTCCTTGCAGCTCGCATCTGGAACAACATATATGTTGCTTCCTAGCCTATAAAGCCACGTTCATTTATACCTCATAAAATTTTTTCCAGTGTAATTTTAAGCTGCCAACAGAAGATTGTGACGAGCTTCAAATAAGCTTTCAGCAGTTTCATTTGATGCATTGTCCAAGCACTTCTTAAGATAAGTGTTCTTGCCTCCACGCTCCAAGATGGGGTGAAAACTCTTTCATCCCAGAAAGCCCAGAAGGACAATGAAACCCACAAATGACACACAGGCAGTCAGATTTATCTTGAAGCAATGCACAATGCTCTGAACCGGAGTGTGTAAAAAGAGTCTCTCAGAAGGATAAACAAATGGTGAAAAAACATACTTAGACGTGAGTAACTCATTAGTAGCTACACTGTGTAGAAATACATTTCTACTCTAAATGCTATGAAGTTTTCACTTTCCATCTCAACTAGTAAATACATCTGGTCCAAGAGGTGAATTCAGTCTGGCACAAAGCATTTTGATACATGGACTGCAATGATCTATCTATTTCTCTCTCTCTCTTTTTTTTTTTTTTTAATTGAGAGACATTTAAAATTATTCTAAATGCACTCATCTTCTTTAGGCAAAATCAAAATTAAATTGGCAATTAGGTTTTTGGAGTCAGTGGGCAGTCAGTGGTCAATGCAACCTAGAATTTTCAAATCCTGGAGGGTTAATTTAATAGCTAGTCATAGTGAGACCAGCCCTAACAGCAGATACCTGATATATTGAAAGAACCCCAAAGCCTTCTGTCTAACTCCTCTACCATTCTCCACAGTAACCTGTCTTCATGAAACAAGTTGCAGAACTCTTAGACAATTAATGCTTATTTTTCAAAAGATATATTTGATTGTCAGGCTGGGTGGTTGTCGTACTTTCCCCTTGAAACAAAAAGGACCTAGAATGGCAATCACAGCTTGATGTCTTTCTGCAGAGAGAGTTCATATTCTCTCAGTGTATGTGTTTTCTCTGGGTATTCTGGATTCCTCCCAAAGCTTATTTGGGAGGAACTGCCCAACTTCCTACCCTAAACTGTCCTTAGTCTGTGCTTCAACTGTTCAACATCCTCAATCATAAATATGTCTGGCTTTGTGGACTTTGCCAGTATTCATGTTGATGATCCTGCATCTATATTTAGACAACCCAGGTGATCCAGGGACTGTGGTGACTTCTATATAGGTCAACTTTTAAGGTCGCTCATCATGCACACCACCTAACAGTAACATCTCAGATGACTTGTGAGGTTCCGTTTTTACCCGGAACCCAAATTGGCTGAAACATCTTTATAATTAAAATGCTGGATGGGTAAAGCCTTCTACCTCAGCTGTATAGGTGCTAATAAAAGGATATATGGGAACTGTTATGGCATAAAAGCATGAAACAAAGAATAGTTTTTTTCTGAATATAAGACATGCTGGTTTGTGGTATGGTATGGTTTCTTTTGAACGTATAGAGGTCCAGCTTACAGAATACACAGCGTACTTCATTTTCCTCCCTTGACATTATTCTCGGTATAAAATAGAGGTCGTGCCTGCTATTTGGTTGCCTCTCACATCAAGAGAGGTAAATTTACCATAAGACCTAAAGGACATAGAGATTATTCTCCAGGTTCTCAAATGGCTGTCTGAAAAGATCATGACAGTCTCAACTGGAAAATTGGAGTGGGATGTGAGAAAAAAATTCTTTGGATGATAATATAGAATGAAAATAGCTCACATAGGAGTTTCTATCAGATGTTGCAGTTTCTTGTGTGATTTAGGGCATGTCGTCTTTCTGACCAGTGTTGTTGTTGAGTAGCTTCTAGCCTTAGGCTATCATTGCGGTTCATTCTCGCTGTTCTCTGCAGCAAATTCCCAGACGTGGCAAGCCTCTGCTTCTAAAATAAATACATTCGGAGAAATTCCACTTTAGGATCAACCACAAAACGTCCATAGCGGTTCATTTACAGATAGGCCAAGATTATTCAGTGTTCAATTATAAATATTTTTCTGTCAGTCAATAAGTATTTTTCTGGACACTGTACAAGGGGCATCATTAATTCTTTTCTTATTTTATTTTTTTATACAGCAAAATGAACATGTCAAAAATTATACTAGATAATAAATGGCTTAATGGATTACTATAATACCTGTACTTTGTATAATTGCTGAACAAATGTTTGCTCTGATATTTTAACGATTTATCTTTGGTGATGTTAGAGGACTTTCTTGCCATCACCCTAATCTTTTAGTCTCTATTAGAGTCGGGTCAGGATTCTGGCTTGGGTCACTTCTTTTATTTCAGGTTTTGTAAAGCTTTAAGCTGATGATTGAGATTTCATCTGGTTCCAAAGTATCTTTAGGATGACAAGACAAGGTATGCTTTGTATTAGGAGAAGAGGCTTTGTCACACTGTGAGTGAGAGAGGGGCTCACATTGGGGCCCCAGAAATTTGGCTTGTTTTTACTTTGGTTTCTAGTGTTTGATGTATCTTTGCTTTCTTTTCTGTATATTTCTGTAAATTCCGATTCTCTAAATGTATGTGCTCAGTCCGGTTCTGTTCAGTAGCTCTTATTCTGTTGGAGTATTTTCCTTCACTGACATCCACACTAAAGAGTGTTGTCAGAGTTCGAATTGCTTTTGGTTCATTCTGGACATCAAGCAGAAAATCAGTCGTTTCCAATCGAATGTGATAGTTGCGAAAACGTGCATAGATGGAAAAAAATATTTGTCATAAATTGAATTGTGTTATTTATCACTCAATATTGAAGGGCTAATCAGACCCAAGGTTCTGACATTAGAGTCTCTCCTGCTATGAATTTATTCCACGCTGGATCCCATCACAGCCTCTTGTTTCTACACATGCGCGGGTTTCATCTGGCGCGCGTCCTTGCCTGCGTCGTGCAGCTCATTGGGTTTCATCGACGCGGAGCTGCTGCACTTTCACTCTGCGGACGGACGCGCGGGACAGGCAGTGTGTTGCTGCTGCTGCTGCTGCTTCTGGCACCGCGGCTCTGAAATCAGCCCAGTTTTCTGGCATTCCTTCAGTGCTCCACCGGAGGATGCGCATCTGGATCGGAGAGAGCGCCGAGGTTCTCCCCGTCTCCCATCCCGCGCAGAGGAAGTTATACCATCGGCTGAGCGCGAGCACTTGGGGTATTTTTGGGGGTATTTTTTGGATAAAATGGCAGGCGCAAAGTGCCTTCTGAAAACACCGAGGTGAGGCACTTCCTCTGATCCCGCATTACATTAAACGACCATCTAATTTACCAAGCAAAGATAATTAAGTTTAAATGTGATTTTAATGTTGTGTCTGTGTCACAACTTTACTGTTTTTTATGCATTTTTTTCTTATGCTTCACTGCGGGCCATTTAGATGCTTTCATGAAAGTGGAAATTAAAGTTTTCCATATTATGTATAGGACGTCACATTGGATGCATTGCATGAGAGGTGACCATGAGGCACAATTAAAGTGCTGTCACAAGCTGCCTGTCGGCGTTGCACCGTGTGTGTATCAGCTGAACTGAGAGAGGACGAGATCTGTGGCAATAGTTACGTTTTCTCATTTGCAAATACAAAGTGATTTATTTATTGTTTTTTGTTTTTTGGGGGGCTAAATATTGTGTCCAGCTCCAAAAGTTCAAATTTTCTGGGTGCCTCTCGTTTCTTTTACGTGGGATGGTGAAGAAGTGAGCTCAGAAAATGTCACCAGGCCTTCAGAAACAGACATGTCAGGAGTTAATTGTGTCTTCTGTCTGAACGGGTGGCTGGAGCCCGTGGAGCAGAAGGGCGCAGCGAGCTGTCACTCTTCACCGAGTCGTGATGGAGAGGTTTGGTTTTTAAGCGCAAAGACCCGAGAGCAGCTCGAGCGTGACTAATGTACTCCACTGATCTCCAGTTGTCAGCTAAAAACGACAAAACTCATGAGCTTCGTGAAGACCAGTTTAGGATTTTTAGCAATGGCACACACATGATTTATTTATTTAATTGTTTATTTGCTCAGCATTGGTGGATTTCTACGAGCATCCCGGAAATTGTTGTTGTTGTTTAGATGTGCCTTTTGCAGATCAAGAAGATGATTTAAAACGCATGAAATGCACTTATTGAAAGTATATATATATATATATATGTGTGTGTGTGTGTGTGTGTGTGTGTGTGTGTGTGTGTTGTGCGTGTGTTGTGCGTGTAGGTGTGTGTGATTTACTGTCTAAAGGGTAGAACCGTTTACTTTGGGTCACATATGCTTCAACCATATTGACAAACTGCAAGCAGATACAGTATAAGATCCATGGGGATTTCCAAAGGAAGATGCTTTTTGATTTTCTTTGAAATATGTCAATTATGTAAAAAAGAAAAAAAACAGAAGTTCCTGCTTAAATATGCATGCCCAGCCTCTTCATTTTCTAAACTGATCCTCATTAATGCTGTTGCAGATAAGCTCTGGGTTGGCTTATCTCAGTAAAAGCATGAACAGAGGATAATAATGCCTTCCCTTGAGTTTTCACTTGCATTTGCTTTCAATCACAGGAACCCTCTCTTTTATGTGGTTGAGTAACATTGGGATATTTTTACCAAATGAAGTTGATATGTCAGCCGTGTCCATATTGAGGCTCCAGGGCCATTTGTGGTCCTTGAAATGATTTTGATCAGCCCTCTGACTAAAATTCAAGACTGGTACAAATTTGGCCAGCAAACCAGAAATCAACTGATGACCCCCCCAAAAATTTTGGAATTGTTTTTTTCTTTTAATAAGTCAGCAGTCCAAAGTGTTTTAATGTTTTGAGTCTTTAAGGATTTATTGATTTTCTAAAAATGTTGCTTATTACTAAGCAGGAAAAACACAAAAAGAAGAAAAAATACAATAAATTCATTTTTGGATTTTTAATTTAATGAATTTTGTTCATATTTGCCAGTTTTGGCAAATTTGAACAAAAAAAAGTTTGGACACCACTGTGATATGTTGTTCCCTTGTATCTTCATGTTTCACAATACTGATCAAACAAACTGTTACAGTTTAAAAAATGAAACCCGTTTAATAATTTTTTAAAATTATTATTAAAAATTAATATAATTAATTTATATTTATGACATAATTTATTTAGGTTTAATAGCTAATTCATTTTAATAGTTGAAAAGGTGATACAGTTGAAATGTTCAATAATGAATTGTTCCTCAGAACACCGTCAAACATTAAGCATTGTGTCTGATGCATGCTTTCATCAGAAGAGCTGCTAAATCTCCTGAGAATTAGGAAACTGGTGTAGGTAAAAAAGGACAAGTTTGGCTGCAGAATATGTAACACAAAACCCAATATCTAGTTGAAGAATAGTGATTATTTTGGGTGTGATATATATATATATTTATTCAAATTACCGCTCAGCCTTTTAATTAAGAAAATCTATCAATGGACCGTAGTCCATTGATAGATTTTCTTAAAGGAAATTGGGCTAATCCAATGAAGGGTCTTCCCTCTCCTTTGGCCAAAGTTATCAGATTTTGTCATTTGAGCAGATCGGAATTGGAGAGAAATGAGTGACAATATTAAAACAGCAAAAATACAAGGGAAGCACAAAAAACGCATGCAAGTAGACAGAAAAATGTGTCAAAATAATCAATATGTTTGCTGTTGGCATCACAACTTTGACTCCACGGCAGGTTCAGGGCTGGAGAAAGGGGCAGATTGGGGGGATTCTTTGTTGTCGGAAGAGAAGAGAGACGTTACCTAGGTACAGATTAGATGGTGTGAGCCTGGTAAGCAGTAGCTGAAATGCCCATGTAGAGGACAGTTCATGTAAGGAAGAGGGCTGTTGTGTGTGAGAGTGAAGGGAGGAGGGAGTGATTAACACACACTCAGAAAGACACTGGAATGACACAAATGATAATGGCTCATACAATGAGATGTTTTAGGATGAATCCTAAAATATATATCTATTAATAAATGGTCAATGAAAACAGAAACTTTTAAATTAATGCAATTTAAAAGTGATAAAAGCAATTAGAGATTCATCTTCTTGTAGCCAAAAGTGTGGAAATGCTCAAATGACTATGACACTTATTGTATTCATACTTAAAACACGCAGAATAATACTAACCTGTAGAGCTGTGAGTGTGAGAAAGAGGAACAGAGAAATGCCAACATAAAATATTTTTTCAAATTAATGCTATGAGTAGATTTGTTGTCCAACTTAGTGTTATTTTAAACTGCCACAAAGTCACAGTGACCGTAATATCAGCTAAACATTGCTTTATTGGTATGGGTGAGTTATTATTGAGAATCAGATAAATAACGCTGATGAAATACTCTGTTTCAGATTTTAAGGTGCGACTTTGATGAGCTTTTCATTTTGCCTCCATATACTGTCTGACTATGGGCATATTTTTATAAACAGTAAATTTCATAAAATAGTGAAAAGACATCTCTAGTAGAGTTTCATTGACATCCGCTTTCACTTCAAGATGGAAATCGTGACACTGTGGCCGTCTCTCCCAAGATGAAATTCTCTGAGGAGTGAAAGAGCATATCGGTTTTTTTAGCATGGTTTCTCTCTTCACCGCAGGCTGCTGTGCTTTGCTTTAATTTAACGGGCCAAGAATGCTAGGACCATTTTTTGGTCGCAGTGCAACCCTGGTATTTGAATATTTTAATATTGATCTATTATTGAACATTAAATTTACAAGCTAAGTTCAGTTTTATAGCCTCGAGTCTCATTTTAGATTTTATGAGTTGGAGACTCTGTCAGCCCTCTTCAAAAACATAACTGCAGTTCATTGTGGCCTGGAGGGACGGGGGGGGGGCTTTATCCAGGCCTGCACTGAAGCAACACATATGGAGCAGACACATGTATTACACATGGAATCTGGTGAATTATAAATCTTAAAATGCTTTTGACATCCTAAGAATATAAGTGGTTGCTCAATAAATTAACAGAGAAATGTGTTCAGTATGTTTTACCGAATTAACTATGAAATTCCAAGTCATTTTTAATTGTCATATTTTTCTACATGACTGTGTGACATATTTATTACGGCTGAACAAAGGAAATTCAGGAAAACATGTAACGGCTATACTGCTGATGAGCAATGCAGTTAGTATTTTAATTAGAATTTGTCCTATTTTTCCTGTCTCTTTTTTTTAATTTTTTTTTGTCACAGTGTCACCACTATGCTTTCTTTGCTTTAGCATCTCTGTGTATATTTAGTACACTGGTTGTGTACTAAATATACACAACCAGTGTGGGCATTGAAGGCAGTGAAAGTCAATGCAACAGGCCACAGATTGTATTTCTAGGGAAAATTTATACATATTGCCTTGGAGATGTAATATAGACATTTCCCCAGCTATTCTATTCTATTCTATTCTATTCTATTCTATAATGTGTTGCATGCTTGGTGGAAAATCTTACTGTATGTTTTTTGTTATTATGACTTTATTATAAGTGAACTCTCAACTCTGAACAGTCTTTTTTTTATTGCTACATTGCAAAGATAAGTGAAATTTGGCATGATATCAGCATGAAATGTGGAAATTGTTATCCTGACTTGCATTTGATACTTAGTTGTTTTAGCGGCAGAGGCTGCAGCTTCTAAACGTGAGCAAATGAAATGTGATGGGCTGCTCTAGTCAGAGCAGGGACTGCCATGCATCACTGACTCGAGATTTTCGAAGCGAGATTTTTGAGCACCTGGTGGAAATTTGCTCTGACAAAGTCGATTCTGTGCCCTTTTTGTCTTTTGCTTTCTAGTAACTTCCAGTCGTCTGCCATGTTTGAAGGATCTGAGTCTGGTGAGGCGGATGGAGGAAGGACAGAAAGCACGGTTGCTTCATCCATCAGCGCCTGCAAGAAGGTGAGAACAGAGAACTCTGTCTCGTGCACTTGGATCAGGACAAGTCCCCGACTCTCTGTCTGCTCTTCAACATCTTTGTTTTCTCACCTCTGGGTCGAATTTGTCTTTCCATGGACTTGTGTTTGTGTGCTTCAAGCTGTGCAAGAGATATTAATTTCCTCCCCTTGGGTGTCAGTGACGCCCCGAGGTTGTGTAATAAGAGTAACAGTCAGGTCCTCACCTCCCTCCAGGAGATTTATCATCACCCAGTGGAAGAGAGTGAGACAGCACGGGAAACGGCTCAGATAAGTGAGCAGAGATGCTCCTGGAATGAATTTCCTTTCAAGTTGTCTGTAGGTCTACTTTCAATGACCCTGCCCTGTGTGGACGACTGAGTGCTCCCAATTAGCCCCCTGCTCATGATCATAACTGTCTTCCACTCGACGGTCCTGTAGAGACAAAAAGCTATTTCTTTGATGTAATTGGGCCTCGGGCTCCAGCACCAACAGCCTCAAGTATTATCCCTCCCAGAGAGATCAGCGAAGCAAATACGTCACTGTTACCTGGCTGAAGGCCTAAACAGATGGTCTATTCCAATGGGGGCAAGCATGAGGGGGCATGAAACGTCACTAAAAATATACACGGAGAATTAGCAGTGCACATGTAGGTGTCATATGTCAAAGTAATTGCACAGGTTTCATATTTTAAGGATAATTTTACCTCCCGCGACGTGCTTTTGCAATGTATGCTGTGAAAGAGTTTCTGGGGACAAACTCAGGTCTTTCTTGTGATCACCCCTCATCACTGTAATACGGAGCAAGTTCATTTAATTTTAAATCATTAAAGAACTTATCGTGTTCACAGCCTGACAGGTATAAGGTACGGCGTGTGAGAAGGAGAAGAACAAAACTTGCAGGTTTAATGAACATTTTCCTTCAGAACTACAGCCTGTTTGCTTTTATCTGATAAATTACGAGTCCTATGATGCAGATTAGTCATCCTTGGTTGACTTTATGGCTCATTTAATTGATTTTAGCGAGTTACATTTTTAAGAACTATTAATAATAAATTAGTTTTTACTGCACAGGTGAAATAAAAATTCACCAGGGCAAAAAATCTGTTGACAATTAAATGTTTATTGCAAAGTATAGCAATTGTTTCCAAAAATCAGCTCATTTCAAGTTACAATAATAATTGTAAGTTATTTTTTGATCAATTGTTTTTTTCTGAAATATTGCAACATTTTGCAACACTGGTATCTATAGGTAAATAAAATATTAGATATTAAAATTTGCAGCAGAGCGATCAGAGCTGGTTAAGCATAAAATCATCTTATTTTTATTGGCGCAAATATAATAAATATTTAAAACATACCGAACTTCATGAACTCAGGTTTTAAAAGAAGGAGACTGGTGGATTAAATCACCAAAAGGTGGATCAAAGTCTGTCCTCACCATTTGTTTTGTCTTGTGTTCGTGCGCTGCTGACCCGTGGTTACGTCCTGCAGGTTCTGTGCGGCAACAGTGTCCTGGACTCATCCGAGTACTGGCTGAAGAATGAAAAGACTCTGTGCAGACTGAGTTTACTGGATGATGATGCAGACAGCAGCTGCACCCTGGTGAGTAGCATACTGCGATCGAAGAAGCATGCACATCGTTTTGGCAACACAGCCGGGCTGCGTCATGTCTACTTGTCTTTAAACTGTGGGAGGCGTGCTGGTGGCCATAAAGAATGCCAAGGAAACAGTTTGAAAATCCTGGCAAAAACGATACTGATGACTGATGACATGTAAAAACTCTGCTCTGTATGCTGTCACTAAACGGCATCTGGATATGAAGATGGCTAAAATAAATAAATAATGGTTCTTACAGCAGGTTGCTGGTGATTCCTTGCTGCTAATTAGTTGAAAGCTTTGGCTCATGAGATTTAATGTGGTTCAAACCTCATTCTGCTGACAGAGCAGATGACCACTGCAATGGCTGCAACTGTACAACTTTTATTACCCTGTAATATTTAGCTTTGTTTGGGAAGTGTCTAGTTGAGGACATTTCCATTTCTCTTATTTTTTACCATTCTCGTTCTTGGCTGGAAAGGCTCTTCTGAACTCAAACAGAAAAGCAAGAAACAGTTCTATGGTTGTAACATTCTGCATATTTGCCTTTGAGAAGACAAAGTGACATTGGAGACTAATGTTTTGGAATGAGCTCCATGCATTTGACATTTGTAGCATCCTTGATTTCATCACACGAGTCAATCTGATGTTTGGTTTGTGGACTACAACAACATCTATGGGGTTCTTGTGAAAAGTATTTATCTCTCAAAGTGAATATCATACTCCATTCACGTGCCGACACTGAGAAGTATGCAGACACCTTTAAAATATGAATGTGTCTGTTTTACATGTAAAATACAGGAAATGTGGTTGTTTGTTTTTTAAATGGGGTCTGTGACATGATTATCGGCAGTCAGTATCTCATCTTCTGTAGGTAGCAGTCAAACCAATCTTTTTAAAATCAACCTGTGTAAAAATTACACAATACAAATAAACCTGAATTGCCTTGTTTAGGAGTCTAGCCAGTGCTAAAGCTTATTGCACAGCAGATTTCAGCCAGCTAAAATAACTTCAGTCACAGCTATCGATGTGAATACGTTTCCACGGATTACTGTGTACTTTCCCTTTGCAGTGTTCCATGGACTGAGGAAGGATTGGCAACAGACTGCAGGCCATGTTCATAATTGATGGCTCCCCATAGGCATCTCTGTAAACAACTGAACTGCACAAAAGTGAATCAGTGTAAAAGTTTCTGACACCATTTTAGCTTAAAATGTTTTGAGACTTCTAAGGTTAAGAGTTTAAGAGGATATTTCATCCAAGATAATTGTCCTCAAACTTTATGCTTAATTGGTCCATTAAAAGTAAGCTGAGATCTTTCTGGCTGCCGGCTGCTGTAGTACTAATTTTTGTTTTAATGATAATTTCACATTGATGCACTTCAAAAAAAACCAAGCCATTCCTATAAAGTAAAACTGTTTACACTGAAAAGCTTTTATATTGTTATTAAAACTACAGGTTAGAATAGAGATCCACAAATCCACTGTTCAGGATCTGCTGTCCTTATTTGACTCTGGTGTGATGAAGCATCTAAATGCTGCAGGACCTCTAGGTCTGGTTTTTAGAGCATTGTATCACTGACTCTATGTTCAGTTTGAATGTTTCCTAGTAATCAGTCGTTTTAAGCTTTTAAGTCACATTTGCCATCTAATGGATCTTTGGACAAATTTTGCATAAATAATTATGAGGTAATGTAAATGTTACTTCCAAATGATGGAGCTTTCCACATCTTGCCATGAAATTTTCTCACTGCTCTGCTCGTGGCTATAGGCTCTTTTCTGGTTCCATTAACAATTTAGTTTTTAATCAGTAGTTGATCAAGTCATTTGCAAAATCTTCATCCATCCCTGTGGCTGAGTTTCACTTTTCTCTTGCATGTTTAGACTGGGTATATATATATATATATATATATATATATATATATATATATATATATATATATATATATATATATATATATATATATATATATATATATATATATATATATAAGCATGATATAAGATAATCATGTTTTTGCTGTGTTTTGACAAGAAGCACTTATGCCTAAATTTATATCCGTTATACCTGTTTTTCTTAGTTAGTTCTTGCTCAGCCTCTGTTTGTTGTTTTTGCTTAACAGCATACCTTCATTGTGTCAGTGATTATCCTTCCCTGTGGATAAACCTACCAGTTTTGATTTGCTCCCTGCCATATCATTGACATTGCTAGTCATTGTATTGTATCCAGCCGAGCTTTGTTTCTGTAGTCTTCAGTTCTGAGTTTCTGCTCGGAAGCTCCTGCCAGGTGGTGCCTTTAGCTTAGTTTTAGTTCAATGAAAAGTTATTTTTTTCATCCTCCAGCCTGCCAACCTGCACTTGGGTTCTTGCACACAATCTCAACAAAGACATATTGAGAAAAAAGGGCACACTGAAAACATTTTCAGCATTGCTTTGCAGCCTCATGTAGCTTACAGCATCTGGATTGACTTTAAACTCTGCAGTGATATAAAACCTTCTTAAGGGTTTAACACGTCTTTGTAGGTTAGTCTGAATTTATGGGATTAAAAGAAGTTTTGAAAAGCAGATTTAAGTCATATTAGATTATTACAAAGTAAGATAAAATGTGCAGTTTTTTTGTATATATAAAATCTCTCAACATTTTGGACTTGGGGAATTTATATTTTCTGAGTCAATTTTACAACCTAGAGAAAATAATGCGGGATGTAAGAAAATATTTTTTTATAGAAGAATATTGCATATTATTATGAAAATATATTTTGTGACATATCATATCTTTATGTTGGGGTTGGTAGGACCAACAATATTTTCAAAGGCGTTTGTGAAGCACCGTAATGGTTAAAAGGATTAACCATCATGTTTACATAAAACAGGAAATTTTTTATCCAAAGAAAAAAAAAGCATAATTATTTTTTTTAATAATTGTTTTAAAAAAAATTCTGCCAACTTTAGAAATAAATCTTAGAGAGAGGGCATCAGTCTTCACCCTAAAGAAACTTTTTGAAACTCAACTTTGATCTCCTTGAGTTTTTCATTTGCATTTTCATTTAAACATTTTTTTTGAACTCCATGGACTTTGTGCTCTTGACTAAATGTCAAGAGAAAAGAAATCTTCTTGGTTTTCACTTGACTTTATGTGAGTGTTTGTGATTAGAGTCTGAGTGGTCCTATATCTGAATGACAATTTCTATCTCAGTCATGAGAACCTAAATTTGTCGATCCGGGTTTGACTGAATGACGAAAGGACTAAGGTGTGGGTTAAGGTGCGTCTTTAAGGTGGTCTCCTTCTTCTAAGTGATGCCTACCCAGTGTGTGGTGATCTGTTTCTCATTATGTTAGAATCCTAATCCTGTCCTTAGCAGCAGTTTAGGTTCATGAACATGTGCTATCAGACTTCAAGGCAGTACTTGACAATAACATGTTTGTGGACTCATTATGATTTGAGATGCTGAGCTGCCATCAGCATGGATAAATCTTTGAACAAATCTATGATCCAACGGGCCTAATTGGAGTAACACAGTCTTATAAAACGGTGAACAGATGACAGATGGATGTAACCTGATCACAGAACGCAGAAAAAAAACACATCAAATGTCTAATTTTTGCATTTAGCGAAAAGGATTCATTTGACTGCATGTAAATGTGGCCATAGTTCAATCTTTTTTCATTGATGGGAACATGGATGCATTATATGTTTTAATGGTGATGAAGGCAACAAAGGCTTTTTGTTAAGCTCTATCATACCAGACATCCTTTATGTGTTAAGGCAGCGCACCGTTCAGACAAAGGAAAGCAACAAAATGTGATGTTGACAATGACCTTTATCCATTTTCTCAAATGTTTTCTACTACATGTAAATCATTCCACTGAAGACGAGTTGTTTGTCTTTTCTGATCTGGTTCTTCTGTGCTAAAACAGAAGCAAAGTAACGTCGTAATAAAAAGAGTAAACACTTAGCCAACTTTTATGCTGTTAACCACAAAGCATCACTTTTAATGTGTCGTGGGCTGAAATGGTCCACATTGTTCAGGAATAAATAAATGCCAATACATCACAAAAGTGTTTTGACATTTTTCCAATACTCCCTAAAAGATGCATCAAGTGTTTTATAAATCGTCACCAAGGTAACAGAAATAGCAGTGGTTTAACTAAGAACACCAATTTCGCACTCTCATGTCGCACTTTGAAAGTGTGAGCAGCTGCATGTTGAATTGAGTGGTGCCAGACACAAGCCTTGGTCTCAAAAGACTCTGCTTCTGCTGAAAATCATCTCAGAATGACTTTATGTTGTAGAGAGGCACAAGTTGTTTGTATTGTAAAGTTTAGGTGTTTGAAATCCATAAAACAAAATCAGAGAGCCCTTTAAATTTTGACTTTTTAGAAGGAGGGTTCTGACTCAAAACACTCCAGCGATGTGATGGTCAATCCACCTTTAGGACATCGACCTGATTGCTCTACAGCATCATGGTTTGTCTCCTTATTTTATTTGTAAAGTTAAACCACTGATAAAGATGTGTGTAAAGATCAACTGATACAAATAAGTTCTGAATTACAAAATAAAAGTTCTTAAAGACTTAAATCAATAAAGCAAAAGTGCAAAAAAGTTATAAGTTTTCATATATTGGTGCTTTTTGGGCCACTAATTATTTTGTATTAAAGTCATTTTTCTTATACCTGCTATATGAATGTGCTTTATTAAAAGGTTCTAGTTTCCAAATTATTTCTAGTTTGAAACCATAAAGTCGCAGCTGAAAATTTATATTTTATTGCTTTCACTCACCTTCACAATGGGTATCTATAATTGTGCGCGCTGGTGAAACGAGTTCTTCTGAGTCGTGAGCTACTTCATGCTAATTTTTTGAGAAACTTTAAAATAGCTTCATCTGCCTGTCGTCTGTCAACTTGGATATTGGATGTGAAAAGCCAAAAATAAAAACTAAATTAAAAAAAACCAAAACATGTGAACTAAATAAAAGATAAAAGCTTAACAGTTTTTGAATATCGGTTCATCACCTACCGCTGACTGCATCGTGTTGTCACTTTTGATCATTTGCTCATGTTTTAATGTATAAAGACTCAGATAAGTGTCATATTATTGAGATAGTCACACTGAATTTCATCACACTGCTGAATGGTTTGACAAGCTGAGTGTTTTTAAAGGGAAGACAACTCTGCTTCTCTTTTATTTGTGGGGGGGAAGTGAGAGAACGTGTCTGGATTGGATTGTTATCAGTGTTTCAATCGTTTCAGACATGCAGTGGGACAAAGAGACTTTTTAAAATCATTTTTAATAGTTAAAAAAAAGTTCTACAAAAATTAGGTTCCTCTTATCTAAAACGGCTCGACATGCACGCACGTCTGCAGAGTCTCTGCTGTTCTCTCCCTTTTCGCTGCCTTTCTGCTTTGATCTGTAGGTCCTGTCTGGAGGAGAGCGAGCCATTCATCACTGGATTCAAACACTTCCTTCTTGGTTTGTGTTGTGCCCTGACCTGTCCTTTCGCCGTCCGCGCAGAGAGAGAACAGAATAAATATGCCATCATATTGCTGGATGAGCTCTGACTTATAGCTCTGACTTATTTAGACTTATAACTCTAAATCAGCCAGACCTTTCAGCTTTTACCAAACTATTTCACCCTTTCCTAAAAGTGTTTGGTTGCATGGTAAGCTATAAAACGGATTTTCTTGCCGTTTTTGTAAATTGTGGATATATGATAGAAATTTGCTTACAAACGGGAATTCTGCTCCTCTTTGTTTTGGTTCCTGGTTCAGTGTCCTCACATTGTTTAAGGGGAATGCTGAGTTTACATTGACATTTCTGTTTGAACAGCTCCATGACATGAGCTCCACCATGTGCAAGACCAGATCATACAGAGCTCCGTGATTGGTCAGATGCCGTGGCCGTGTTTAATGCAGAAATGCACTCAGACAGCAATGTTGATATTTTTGCTTCAAAGCGTCTGCTTCCATTAGGGTTTTTCTGCAATATGAATACTTTCAAGTTGCATTTAACCGGTGCAGTGAGGACGTATGCAAATTTAAATGATTTTTTTTTAACTAAATAAATCTAAAGTCTTTTAGCAGAAAGTGTGGCACTCTCCCCGTGATCATTTCATAAGAGCAAAACGAAGGATGCAGCAGGAAGGGAGCAGGCACCCTTCCTGCATCGAGCCAAGTCAGGCGGAGCTTAATATGAGCCTCGCCGTGTGCTTCACCATGTGCTATCTTTATCTTGCTTTGCCTAGATAGAAGCAGAAATCATTATGAATAACTGTTTTGTATAGAAAAATTGGTTTTGAATCAAATTATGGCTTCAGAAAGCAGAATTGTGACAAAATACCCCTACCTCTATGAGCAAGAATAAGATTCTTCAAGGTTTATTATTTATTCAGTAGAGAAAAAAAAGCTCTATTCTAGGCCTGTAGATAATGTGACCAAATGAAGAAAATAACTTCAATTTTATGGGACAGTAATGTTAAACCACTTTTTAAGAACCTCCTGTTCGTTAGCACTCATCTGAAAATAAAGTATTTTTTCTTAGGCTGACAGCAGGCAATAGGAGTACGACGAAGATGCATCTTGGCGTGTCTTTAGATGTGTTAATGGCACATTAAAATTTATGCATTTCAAAGAGACTAAAATGACCCGAGGCCTGTTCATGACCTGCTGTTGACTATTTTCATCAGAATCCTGGAGACTATTTTTTCCTCCCTTGCATGAACATATTAAAATGTTTCTGTCAAACTCCTTTCCTGACTCATGCATGATCCTGTAGACATTTGTCAGCCCAGCGGAGTCACGTCTGTTCTCCCCAGAGGTATTATGGCACATCTCCTACTTTCAACATTTTCCACAACACTTTTGTTTTGTTCCTGTGGTGAGAAGAACCAGGGCGACGTCAGCTACGTCGCTTTCTTCTTATCCTGAGACTCCAAGCTGAGCAACTCTCAGTCAGCCAAGCCAAATAGTGATCGTTCGATTTTGTGTGCGGGATTCAGAATTGGAGGAAAAAAAAAATCTTTTTACTTCTGGATTTGGGAATAATACTTTTCCAAAAAATGCTCTACTTTGTTCATGAACCTAAATACTTGTCAAGAAACAGAATTCCTTTCTTATTCTCTGTGTTGATAACCCAGAATTTAAAAATAAGCTGAAGCCTTTTATTGATCTGCTTGTTCTGTTTCTACATGCAGTTTGTGTGTGTTGCTTTGCTAAATTAATATGACAGAGTCACTGAACCTTCACTTTGTTTTCTCTAAAACCTCATTTGAATAAAATTAAACTTTAAAATGAAGAGACTTAAAATAACATAAGTCAAACTTGAGATAACTTTGGTTGCTCTGAATAAATATTGTGACCCCAGAATGAGAACGAAACAAGATTTTCAACAAAATCTTGTTCTCTGTTTTTTGACCATATCCCCATTTTTTTAAGTTGATCTTGGTTGTTCAACTTTAAACCCTGCTGCCCACCGTCATCATATTTTTAACTCGTTCCCTTCTTCTTAGTTTTCCGCTGTTTTCAATCAGGTCAGTGAGCCAGTGTGTAGTAAAACCGAGGAGCTCAGTTCATGGTTTTGTTGTTCGGACAGAGCGAGCTTTGAACTCTGTCACTCCAATCAAAATCAAAAAGCCCAAAACTAAATCTGAATGACATGACATGATCAGTCAGGCAGGAATACGTACTCCAGCTGCGGACTGCAGAATGGACCGGGGGCGTCTATTGGGCCGGTTTGGACATATCTCTCTACCCACTTTTATACCCTGACCCAGTCTGCAGCTAAGACCTTTGTGATGGCAATTTGGTCAAGCCAAGTGCAAGAGTAAGGCTTTATGTTATGAGAAAATAAGAGCAAATACTGAATCTAGGAAGAAATATAACGAGACGGGTTATTATTTTGAAGAAATTCATGAATCTTCATAATAGCTTACTAGAAGAAATGAATGTGTCAGAGCTGAATTTATTTCATTTTAATATTATCACCAGGTATGTGATGCAAAGTTCAGTTAGAGAGTCATCTAGTATGTGAATGCCTACAACTAAGAAGAATACATAGTGAAAACATGTCAAGATCTAACAAACATAAAAAAGGAAATGATAAGAAGAAAAAACAAAACACCACCAAGAAGGAAATCTAAAACCCAAACACCCCAGGAACTCGACAATAGCTCTTTTAATTTCACCCGGGTCACAGCTGCACACTCCTGAGCAGCGCTGTTTGTTGTCTTCTCTGGAACATTTCTCATAATTGATTCACCGGCACCGAGACCTGCAGCATTTTATTACAGCAGCCTTGTTTGGCTGCTGGTACTTCCTTCTAAGTCTAAGAATGACACAAAATGACAAAAACACTTGTACGAAAAAGAACAAATGAAGTAAAATGGGAAAAAGCCAATGGTTAAAAGAGGAGAAAAACATCAGAGACAATCGAAGTAACAGCAGCAGCTGTGTGTGGGAGGATCAGAGTATTAAGCAGAGAGGGGGAATGATGCTTTGATGGACAAAGGAAACTCAATGTTTGCAAAGGTTCGTTGCTGTGATAACGTAAGGACACATTTTATGTAGAAGCTGTAGCCCCGTCTGCAGAAGCTCTGAGTGCAGCACATAGATTTGCAAAACTGTCTCCGTGGAAGAAAGCCCAAATAGGATTTCATGGCCAAGTAAATTGGCGCAATCAGCAGAACACATACATCATTATTCCCAAAGCTCTGCTCTGGTCTTGAAATAGATAACACAATTACGGCATTGGGGTGACAATGCAGAGCAGGCAGGGAAGTGAGGGTGTCACTTCATTTACATCGGTGCAACATTTTGTCACAAGAGTGGCTAGTACAATTCAGGAGGACTCACACTTAAATCGGTCAATACCGATGCTAACGCCGATATATTGTGCATCCCGAATACACACATACTTTCAAGTCCCTCTTACAGAGAACATCAGGCAGGCAACGTCTGCAATCTTAACACCACAGTCTCCTTCTTAGTCTAAAAAAAGAAAATATGAAAGAATTTGTGGCATACTGACAAATTTAGACCAAACCATTATTTTGCAAGAAGAAATCATTTTGGACTCGAGGGACGGTTTGTAAAATATATTTCATGTGTGTGCAATATCTTGAAGACAGTTTGGGAAATATGTTTGTTTTGTTTTTTTTGTAACATTTTGAAAGAAAATTAACTCCATCATTTTTTGTGTGTGGCTTTTCTTTTTACCACATAAAGTCCTCCAGAGTTACTACTGGCCTCTTGGCAGCTTCTCAGACCAATGTTCTCTGTTGATTGTACTGTCGGTCCAGCATCAGGGGCTACGACTTGATATGTTTTGCAATTCAGTTTCAAGTATATTGCAAAGCTTTTCATCACAATATTAAGTTTCTTGATGTCAGTCTGCTGAACTCTGCTGTGCAGACTTCAAAGTGTTGCTAGAGTTTGTCTGCAAAATAACAGATTGTTTGCTACTCCAGCCTTACATCTTTTACTAGTATTTTTTTTTCCACCAACATAATGCAAGTTAAATAGTTCACCTCCCATGCAAATGAAATGGAATGATTTTAGCAAATACATATTAAAGCATTTGAAAGTGTGTGGAAGATGTGCTATTTATGTGCTATTTTTCTCTTTATCTTTAGAAGGAAACATTCTTTATGTTACTTGGAAAACAAAGCCAAATCCAGAAATTATGTTTTTGCTGATTGTAAAGTTAAAGTATTTTTTACAACCTCCAAAGCTTCTTGGGTTTTTTTTTTTTTTTTTTTTTTTTGCTTGGTTTCATTTTAGTAGCTTATTAGGACTTGTGGTCAGGTCAAGTTTCACTTGACTGTTTACGCTGGTGCTGAGCACATTGTAAATTTGCATGAGTCAGGGAGCTCATGGAGCCAGAAAACAAGCACACATCTCCAACATATCCTGGATCTTTGACCTGTGAGAGGTCAAATGTTTAACGCAAACAATGGTTTTACATGAAACAGCAAAGAACATTCACCTTGAACAGTTGCACAAATCTATGCATGCTTTCTAAAAATCTATTTTACCTCAAAAAGATAAAAATGGAACATTCTCCAAAGCCGTCGGGTGTCATTGAGGGCTTCAGTGTGCTGAGAGAAGGTGCTAAATCAGGGGTGTCAAATTCTATCCCTGGACGGACGGAGTTCTTCACTGTAACTATTAGGTGTGTCCAACACAACTTTTAGTTATCAGGCTCTTCTATTTGGAACCAGCTCCTAGCTTTTTGCTGGAGGATATATTGACCACTCTTCCAGTAGTACATTCTTCCTGCTTCTCTCCAGATTTACTTTTTAACATTTTGTTCTCTCTGTGGGATTTTTTCCTCTTCATAGAAGTTACATCTATCCTGGTGCTCTGTTTAGCTGTGACACCTTCCTGTAGGGAGGGATTGACTGCGCAACAGCTGCTATGACGTTATGTTCTGTTCCACTAGATCCGGGGTCTGCAAAGCCAGTCCTTGACAACTGTAGTGTAGCATCTCTTGGATGCGTCCATGAATCAAATGTCTGCTCTTCTTCTTCTTCTTCTTCTTCTTCTTCTTCTTCTTCTTCTTCTTCTTCTTCTTCTTCTTCTTCTTCTTCTTCTTCTTCTTCTTCTTCTTCTTCTTCTTCTTCTTCTTCTTCTTCTTCTTCTTCTTCTTCTTCTTCTTCTTCTTCTTCTTCTTCTTCTTCTTCTTCTTCTTCTTCTTCTTCTTCTTCTTCTTCTTCTTCTCTTTCTTCTTCTCTTCTTCTTCTTCTTCTTCTTCTCTTCTTCTTCTTCTTCTTCTTCTTCTTCTTCTTCTTCTTCTTCTTCTTCTCTTCTTCTTCTTCTTCTTCTTCTTCTTCTTCTTCTTCTTCTTCTTCTTCTTCTTCTTCTTCTTCTTCTTCTTCTTCTTCTTCTTCTTCTTCTTCTTCTTCTTCTTCTTCTTCTTCTTCTTTCTGTTTTATGGTGGTTGGCAAATAACTTATAGGTGCATTACCGCCACCTTCCAGACTGGAGTATGGGCCAGATGTCAAATGTCTGCTCTGTATGCAGTCAAGTTTTTGAGAGTCTTGCTAATGACCTGATTATTTGACTCAGGTGTGGTGCAGTGGACACATCTAAGCCTTGGAGACTGGAACTGGAGACCCCTGCTCTAGATGACGCATCCGTTTCTGTCTTTATGTATTCAACACAGTCTCTCTCTCTGACCATTGGAATAAGCTGTTGCTTCAACTAACTTTGTGTGCTGTCTTTCATTCTTTAGACGTTATTAACTGGCTCCCAGTTTATCTGTTTGGTTGTATTTCTTTCCTGCGATGTCACAGCAAGAGCTGTCCATATTTTATTAAGCATAGATAGAAAGTGTCCTCTCAAACACCCAGTGGGTTGTTGCAAATGGATGCCCACTCTGCTGGAGGTTTCTCCCGGAAGAGAAATTTTAAAAACTGTCCACATGCATGCTCAACTCAAAGGATTGCTGCAAAGTTAACGACTTAGGGTCTGATCCACAAAGATTCAAAAGGAATGCTAATTGTGTGAGCAAAGATAAAAAAAATAAAAAGTTAGTTCAGCATAAAGCTTAATGGTGAAACTATGAGGATAAAACAAACCAATCCAGACAGGATTGGTTTGTTCCCTACTGAGTTTATTTTTGCTCTTGGGACAATTTTGCTAACCGCTATACTTGGTAACTTTACTGTCCACATTGTTTTTTTGTTTTTCTTTTAAGTTTGAACCATATAAAAGGACTTTTTGTTCAGGTTGATGGATATCATGTCCTGTTTAACTGTCCTGATAGTTTAGGAGTTCTTGACATAGTTTGCTTGTAAGAGGATAGAAAATGCCGAGTAAATTTTCTAACTTCTGAAAATTTGATTTAAAGAGGTTCAGTATGATGCAGTTGGAATGGAAATGCTTAAATTTCTAGTTTATTGAAGTAGCATAATTTAACAGTGCTGCAGTTTTGTAACATTGATCTGTGGAGTCTTTTTTTTTGTCTCCTTTACTATTCTTCCCAGTGTGGGTGGTGATAAATAAGCTTGGGTTCTTATCCAGACTGTTGTGTCCCAGTTAGAGTGGTTTCAGACTTTTTAGTATTGCTCTGGCTGCAGACGTGGGAAGAAATTATTTCCATAACACCATTTTCTGACTGAATAAGATCAGAACAACTCTGTCTTACTTGAACAACATGTTCTACCTTTCCCATTTTAAAGTGTACTTTTTGGACTTTCTATTTCATCTGGGAAAAATACTTTACAAATAAACCTTTCCTTAATTAGTAACTTACTAAGATAAATTGACTTCTCTGCCTGGTCATATTTATACCCCGAGGAAACAGGAAGTGAGGGATTTCTAATTAAAAGACCCTAGACACATTGATCAACTTGAGAAAGTTTCACTGATTGGGGCAAAAACATAACATTAAAAATAATTTGTTAGAAATATTTATTTCTTAACATTTTTTCCTTTTAAATAATAGAGACTTGACATTAAATTGAGGTTTTCTGAAAAAAAAAAAAAAAAGATTGTGTGAATATGTTGTACTACTGTAGTGAAAAATTGATGTATGTAAAATACTTTTTACCACAGCTGTCAGTCGGTGTGTGAGATGCTATATGAAGCTGCCATTTACCCATGTCAGTTTATTGAATTCATATTTTTAACTTTATTTCCCAATTTCTAAATTTAAGTCATCCTGGGTTTGTTTTTTAAGGTTCCACATTTTACACCATGAAAGCAGAGCAGCACACACAGACACTACCTCACCACATAACACAGTTTCTATGTTCACTTTGACTGTTGTGATTTCTGGTGTTATTATGATTGGTCATCAGCCCCCCACCTCTACATCTTTATCACCAGACAAATACATTCACCCTTTATTTGTTTTCTGCCCACACTTTATCTTTCCCAGCTGATGTCTACATGGTTGGACCTTCAGATGAGGGGTCATGCACGTGTTTATCGTCTGATGTTTTTGGAAAACCGAAGGTATCAACGCGTGTCCTCAGCTTTCTGTCGCCATCAAATGCCTAGATAGTTGTCCGCCTCCCAAATTTAGAACAGCTGCCTGTGGACTCTCACCGTCTGATGGGGTTAAATTGCTCCAACCCTTCTCAAGGTCAGAGGGATCACTCAATTTGCTTTGCCTGCATGTTGTGAGCAGGCAGCGTGTTGGCAGGCAGGAGGAGGCGTTGTCACTGCTTTCTCTTGGAGGATTTCCAGTATGAGGACATGTAAAAACTGCTGAGGTGCTTCTGAACAAACATCCTGCTTATGCCTTGTAAAAGACTTAGCTAGAATGCAAGTAAAAACTTTTAAGACTATTTGCTGTATATAAATTACATTTATTATAGCCTGTGCCTTTCCCTTTGAGTAAATTGTAAAGCCAGGTGCTGGTCTTTGTTTGTAGTAAATTTTGTGAATTAATCTCGGCTGCTGTGTGTAGGTCGTTGACATTTAAAGGCTACGCTGACAAAAAGGTCCTCATCGTGCTCAGCAATCTGACATGAACAATGCAGAGCAACTATTTTTTACTGCTCAGTGAGTCGATTGCTATTATTATTTTTGTGAGTAGGAGGTAACAAAATGCGTGTTTGGATAAAGGCCAGAGGTGACACATGCACTCAGTAAAGGGCATAGGACCAAAAAAAAAAAAAAAAACAAAAAAACATCTCAATGTTTTCAGGGTGAGACAGAAAGGCCTTTGTGGGTTGTTAGCTGGGAATGACTTCTTTTATACATGACTGAGTAAATTTTCAAGAACCAGCTGCCATCACATTGTCCTTGATAGTTGTGGAAAGGTTTGAATAGAGGTTCCCAGTTACAGGCTGAGACATCTGAGACATTGGTTTCCTGTGATTTTTCAGAAATATGGGGATTATTTATTGTGCTTTACAGGATACATGAAATATCACCTCCATTCTAATAAATAACTCCTAACACTGCACTGATCTTTATACTCTTAGTAAGGTTGTAGTGAAATGTTGTGGCACATTTACTCGCAATATTGTCATGATTGTCTTGTCAGCCTGTGTCTTTGCTTGGTGAAGTGGATGCAAGGTTTTTGAGACCTCAGTACTGTTTTATTGTTTTACTGACTTTCCCAAATATTTAGTGGCACTTTTTCTCTCAGACAAAAAACGTACGTGGAAAGAAGAGCAACACAGGTACCAATGTTGGGAATCAAAACTTCTTGATGACCAATAACCTGTTTTTATGGGATCTCTTACTACACTAGCACACTATGTTTGAAACTTTTTTTGACATGACAGAAGAGGTTGTTCTTGAATCGCTCGGATGTGCTGACCAAGTTAACCAAGAAAGACTTAAGAGCTGAGAACATTTGTCAATAAAAGCTTTGAGGAAGCCTTCCACAATATTTTCTTGTGACAGCATTTTGGGGTCTCATGATAAAAAAACACAGAATGACAACCAAGATACAGCTGATCTCTAAGCACTGTGATCACGATAGGATAACGATGCCAACGTTGACATCCAGTTCAGGGCTTCCCATCAGGACTAGACAAAAGAGCGAGTGGGAGGACTAAAATACTTGAATTATTAAAACCTGAACTGGATCACTCTCCACTGAGCAGAGACATTGATTTAATTTGTAAAAACACAAACAAGCCCTTTTCAAATCTTTCTTGGAGTTCATGGTGTCACAGATCTTCTTAGCTACATGTCAAATAAGTTCAGTCTATGTTTATTTATTGGAGGTCTTATGCATAGAAAATATAGAAAGGTAACAATAGATATAACTAGTATAGAAATCCCAAGGTAGAATAGTAACAGCAAGTCATTAGCCTCAGTATGATCAGGTTTGATCTGCAACAACAACCAAATACTTGGAAATGCCGGATCTGTATGTGACTGAGACATAAATATTTCTCAGTGTGTCACATTACCTTGAATGTACATGCTGAACCACCTCCACACCGTCCTTAGAGCTGCTCTTTCTTTATTTCATCGTGGCCACCCCAACTCACAAAAGAGTTTGCTGTTAATTCAAACAGCGTCTGTTAAGAGTCCCCAACTCCCAGCGCTGACATGAAGACTTTATTACACACCATTAAACTTGCAGCCTGAGGCAAAGGTGTGTGAGGTGGGAGGAAGAAGGGAGTTGAAGTCAAGGTGAAGGATGGAAGCCCTGGAGAGACATTGCCCGTTCTGTGGTTATTCAGGAAAAGCAGACAGCTGCTGGCCCTTTAAATCAACATTGCAAGGGTATCGTTGTGGAAGGTCGGAAGGATTTGGGTCATTGAAATGTCCTTTTGAAGAAGCAGTGCATTGGTTTTTTTGGCAGCTCTTCCTCTGTCTTAGTTTTTCTCTGATGTCATGTCTTTATGTGTCTTTCCCCCAGATCTGTTTTGTGAATCTGGACCCTCAAAAAACAAATTGTCGAGAGGATAAAAACAACAAGGTGAGTCAGTTCCTTGCTCATTTGCACTCTCATCCCTCCTGTTGTTCTAACTTTCTGTTGCATTTCCTGCCCACTTTATATCACTCATGAACTCTGCTCATTGTATTCCACATAAGCATCTTGCTTCCGTTTCCATGGATTCAAGATCGTTATCTAAAATTACAGGGTTTATTTGTTAGATAATATGCAGATTTTGTAGCCTTTTTCGCAGCTGGTAGTGGGCGATCAATAAAAATTCCATGCGGTTCAGGACTTATCACAGGATGGAACCTGTAATTACATGGACTTGCCCTAGATTCACATGAAGCATATTGCATTCAGTTTGAATCTTCATAAGAGTCTTTTTCCATCATTAAGTGTTGTCTCTGTGGTTGGCATGCGTCTTGCAGAAATTGGCATCAGTGTCTCCAGACCTGCCAAAGCTTGTTGAATTACTGACCATCCACCAGCCCAAAGAAAATGAGATCCTACTGCTCGGTGGCCTGGAAACGTCAGAAATATGCCAAACACACCCACACTCCCCCCCGCAGGTACGTGTGCAGCAGGCTTCACGTCTTGCAAATTTTCTTCATTCTTTGAAATAACTGGACTGTAAAGTGTGCAAATTGTTCCATTATGCAATAATTTATTGTGATCAGAGCCAAACCTTTTGTGGTAGTTATACTTGCTGTAACTTCTTGAAGCCCTTTTGCTGCCAAACTGCAAGGCTTATTTATTGTAAACCATGATTTTATCTTGATTATTTTTCACATAAAGTTATATAATGCAAAACAAATTCACTAAGAAAGTAAACAGAGAGTTAAGCACATTTAAAATGTGCTTCACCAGGACTCAATTTGTCATCCTCTTTCCACCCGGTCTAAGCATTACAGGTCGGAAAGCAGCTTAGGCCAGAACTGTGGAATTTATGATCCAAGAGTCTTGACCCTTTGTATGATCTAGACCAGTTCTAAACAAATACTGAACTCAGCATCACTTTAAATTAATTCTACATAAAACTCTAACTTTTCTACATTCATTTGGAGAAAAAAAATAATACTTTTTATGGAGGCTAGTCAACATCCTAACTAAAACATTTAAATGTGAATTAACAATACTGCAAAGAATTGTTTGGAATGTAATATTTGGTCGTATTTGTTTTATCCAGTCATAACTATACAATTTCCAAAATATTCAAACTGCTGTATAGAGTCAGTAGTACAACGTTTTGAGTCAGTAAAACAAATCATAATGTCCAGTGTGATAAATGTTAGAGGCAGTAATATAACAATAATATGTTGTAAAGTTTTGCACTAAAATCAAAGGCAAAGTGGCTCTGTCAAAAACACATGGTTGTCACTCTAAATATTGAGTTAATCACAAGACACAGAAACCAGTGAGAATAATATTTACACTGGTTTCACAAGCACTTGTGGAATGAGTTTGAATTGAGTTCAAGTTATAATCTGGAAATCAGTCAAAGCTAACTATGATTACTGCAAATATTGACTACCCACCTATGCATTAGCCGGAAGCCCCAGGTTTTGTCAAAGATAGAAAGCAAGATTTAAGAAATCTTTGACATGAATTGTACTTCTAAGTTCAGTGCAACTTTTGTTCCTAATAAGAAACTTTTACTTTGCTTTAAAAAAGTCAGGAAATTGGCACAGAGGGAACTTAATGTTTTTGTTTTACGTGCGACTTGGAGTTTTACTTAACTTTGCTCCTAGTGTGCATGCAGGCATGTCAAATTTATATGCCAAGATTCTAGATGGCTTTTTTCTTCTTTCAGGGTGGGCAGCGCACAGGTGTGTGCTTGCTTCCATGTTCAGGGAAAAGGCACTCGACCCCTCCTGCCAGCATCATCTTTGAGATCAACAAATTTCTGATTGGTATGCAGTGGGGAAAGGAGCAACAGCTGCAGCACGGCCAAACTACAGGACAAAAGGTTGATGACGACACCAATCGTTCAATCTCGTCAATTGAAGACGATTTCCAAACGGCATCAGAACACCTTGGAGAGGATAGTGAAGATGATGGCTTAAGAAATGGTAACATTTTTAGCAGAGTGTTGTAGTTTGACACTTTTTTAAAACCAGGATCAGTAAATATGGAGAGAAGAGTGTGAAATTCTGCATAAAGCTAAAAAAAGGGACAAACTTCATTCAAAATCTTTCGGAGGGTAAACAAATATATATATGTTAATATTGTTCCAGTTTTAGCTTGCAGAAACTGTCAGACTTGAATTCTGATCAGTGAGGACATTCTTTCTGTTTTCCCCTGTCTCCTCGCAGAACCAGTGAGTGGTGACGTGGGGAACAGCTCAGTTGAAGCTGCACAGAATCACTGTGTCAGACATTCGTGTCACAGGGGGCAGCTTGCTCGTCATCACAGCCAAGATGATGGTGACGTGAAAAGGGAGGAACTTCCAAGTCCAAGTGTTCATACAAAAGAATCTGCTGGCCACTACGCAACCAATCTAGCTGAGTCGGTATTGCAAGATGCCTTCATACGACTCTCTCAAGATGAAACTTCCTTTGTCCCTGAGGCAGCAATCAGTGTGTCCCTCTCTAGTTGTCCTCCCAACAGATCTTCAAAGACCAAGAGCCTTCACAGCAACGGACCTGCTCCTTTGAACTTCCCAAAATTGTAATAGTTCAGAGCCCAGACAATTCAGATGGAGCAGCAGAATGGTCAGAGGCACAACCATCACACATGCATGATCACAATATTCCTGCCAAGGCAGAGGAAGTGCCTGAGACTGGGATGCAGGCGCCAACTTCTCAACACAGCAGTGGACACAAACATGTTGAAATGGCTTTGGCCTGTGCAGCGAGTGTTATTGGCACCATTTCTTCCCCACAACTGACTGAAAAGCTTTCTCTTGAATCTGCTTCAGTAGAGGTAGCAGAGGAGGAGCTGCAGGAAGTAAAGGACAGAAGTGACTATTCTGTGTCCTCAGCCATGTGTGGCATGGCACAAGTAGCCGGAGCAGTAGCAGCTGTGGAGTTAACTGAGGACTCAGTTGGAGATGGTGAGTCTGATGTGGATTCATCTAAGGTCTATACAGCCTCCCATGGTCTGATGTCTGCAGCCAAGGCTTCCACAGCCTTCCCTCTGCACTGCAGTGTGACAGCAGGAACAAGTGTGGAAGCATTCAGAGCTAACATTGCTGAGGTTTTGCACAGGGAAGCAGCAGAAGTCCTGGCTCAACCGCAAGGCTACAAGAGTGTGGCACACTTGCTGGAGAGAACACATAACAAGATAGTGGACGGCATTACGTGTCCCAAAAAGTGCTGCATGGATGAGAGTGGGGTGGACGACTTAATAAATGAGGTTGCCGACAGTCTATTCAAACATGCTTTCGAGAAGGCCAAAAAGAAAAAGGAACTGGAGGGTGCTGGGAAAGACGCCCCCAGCCTCCAGGTCTTTCTTCAAGACAGCGTAAACAACTTGCTATTTGATATTCTCTGCTTGACCCAAAAGAAGATCAGTCATATTTCTGAAGGTGACCAAGGCTCAGAGGAAGCACAGAAGATTGACGTTTGTCCTCTAAAAACTGAAAAGGAAAGCAAGGATCCATTAAGTCAGCTGAAGAGCTTGGTTGGCATGAGTCACTCCACTAACAGTGAGAACCTGTTCCACTGCACAGAGAGGTTTTCCGTGGTCCCAGGACTGAAGCAAAAATATGTCCCTGAAGAAGTAGATGTAGTGGCTTCTTCCACTACACCACACTTTAAAGAACAACAGCAGCAATCTCAACGCAGACAAAGTCAGCCAAGACCTAAAGATTTGCCTGATCAGCAACAGAACAATGTTGTCATCAGAGAAGGTTTAGGTGAAATGCCATCTCACAGCACAGAAAGGAAAGGTCAAATAACGATGGCCAGCGACAGCAAACAAACATCTCTAGTCTCCCAGTCCTCCCTCAACTCCTGCAGCTCCCTTCTCTCATTAAGAATGGACTCTGACTCTAAGGCACCGATCACTTGTTACGCTGAGGATTTAGCTGCCACAGTGGTGTCAATGGCTACAGAACTGGCAGCCATTTGTCTGGAAAACTCCACAGGAAAACAGCCTTGGTTTTGTGCCCTTAATGGCACATCAGCTGAAGTACCAGACACCTACTTGATGCCAACTTGCCGTACAGTTTTAAGGAGGAAGGAGTCTCAAAGCAGCAATGTGGCCTCTAGAAAACACCGGGCACCCCGACTCAGCGAGATTAAAAGAAAAACAGAGGAGCAACCAGAACTAATGGAGAGACTAGTTAACCGGGTGGTGGATGAATCTGTCAACCTCGATGAACCGCAAGACCCATTTGCCCTCTTTGCCTCAGAAGTCACAGCGAGAATCATGAATTGCCCTGAACTCAACGTGGTGGACACCTCCAAGTCAGGCCAGCAGCGCAGCAGATTACAGTGTGAAAAGTGGAGTCGTGGAAAGGCGTCTAGTTATGAGAGCATTCCAGAAGAAGACACAGACCCCTCAGGTGCACCAAACACCCTGGGCCCTGGCAGTCGGTTAGGTCAGAACTTAAGCCGTGGCAGCTCCATTTCTAAGCAGTCCAGCTGTGAGAGCATCACAGATGAGTTCTCACGGTTCATGGTAAACCAAATGGAGACTGAGGGCAGAGGTTTTGACCTTCTGCTGGATTACTATGCAGGGAAGAATGCCAGCACCATCCTGGCAGCAGCTGTGCAGCAGGCTGCAACGAAGAAAAATGGTCACCTTAATGTCAGAGCCTCCTCCTGTTTATCCAAGCAGTCGAGCACAGAAAGCATCACAGAGGAATTCTACCGCTTCATGCTCCGGGACATGGACAAGGAGAACAAAGAATGTGGCATTGCCAAAACTAAAGAATGGAGCAACAGTCTTTTCCCTCCTACTCCTCGAACACCCTTCTGTATACGGCAGTCTTCTGTCCCAGACCGGCGGTCCTCAGACTCGCGGTTGACAGTCAACTCTCCCATAAAAGCCAACTCTTTTGATGGATTCGCCCGCAACGTATATGGAGACACTCTAAATATCTATCCAACCAACTCAGTATCAGCAACAGGATTGTGTAAGTCAGACTCCTGCCTCTATCAAAGGGGCAAGACTGATCAGGTTACTGACATGCTGATCCATGAGACCTGGTCAAGCTCCATTGAGTCCTTAATGAGAAAGAACAAGATCATTGCTGATCCAGAGGACAGTATTGAGTTGGAGGCTGCAGGAGACTGCCAGCCTCATGTGCAGCAATTTGCCAATCGATTGGCAGCTGACATTGTGGATATTGGTAAGTCTGCACTTGGAGGACAGCAAGATGTGGCTGGGATAACGGCTGGGTCACACACGCAGCCGCACACACCTGTTGTTGAGAGGAGAAGAGGCTTTAAACAGTCTCATCTGGCATGCAGTCGAAGTCGAACCAGCCAGGAGCAATCTGGGTCTGGCTTGGGGTCTGGAAGTTGTGATAGCAATACTTCTTGCACCAGGGGTCCAAGAGATGTGCCTCTCATCCACATTGAGGGAGATCAAAGGGTTGAAGAGACTCTTGCAAAGCCTGAAAGGACAGGAACAGGACCCCAGGAAACATCTGTTGATGTCATGCGAATGGAGATGCCTATTGCCAGCACCAGGTATTATTACACAAGTTATAATCCTGTAGGAGAGTTAGCCCTGTTGATAAACAGGAGATATTGTTTATTGGTCCAGAACAGAATTGTCTTTGTCAGGACATGAAAGGATGTAAAGAGTAAGCGAGGATCAAATGGGTATTTTTAAAATAAACATTAAAGCTGGACAAACAATGTCCCTGAAGAAGTAATAGATGACATCAGAGCTATTCTTAGAGTTTAATCAAAGTCTGGCTGGCACAAAGGGAAACTATTGATATACAAAACGGATCAATCTTAAAAGAATGTGTGGTTTGACAAACCTTTGACTAGGCTGTGACTCATCGTGTCTGGGTGATGCACCGTGTGCAGAAGGCTTTTTGTGGTGTCTTCTCTCTTTTGTCCAGCTGAACTCCCTGTAAGAAGGATCGCTCTGGGATACCACATTAAAGTCAGAATATAAATGCACATCAGCATTGCTAAATCCACAAAAGGATCAAGGAGGTTTTGTGCATTAACATTCCTACGCATCTAAAGTAAACTAATCAAACATTCAGCAAGATTATGACAAGTACCACTGGCAGAAATTATCATCAGTGGCTGCTCTTAAAAGCTAAATATTAGTTAGAGAACATATTAGTCAAGCAAAAACTTAAACACAGTTTAAAAATTATTTTGAATTGTGCCAATATGACAAACTATGTGTACAGTTAAAAAGAAATATGTGTGACCATAAATTCGTCTTAGGTATGGTTGGAAATGTTGTAATATTTGTGAAATAGAACGTAGATAAAAATTGTTTCAAAAACTAGTTATGAATTAGCAACAACGTACATTATATGCAATAGTATATGTGTTTTCTAAGTATATTTTTTGCAGTTTCTTTATAAAAAGGCAAAATACATAGGAAAGAAATAGATTTAAAGTGATGGCACTTAAATGACGCTGAGTAGATTAAGTACGGTGCACAAAAAGTTAAAGCTGATGCAAGAAACAGTTACATTTTTGATATCAGAAATTTTATAGAATTATTTCTTGCATCATATTTTACGTCAGATGATTTTTAAAGTATTTTTTGCATACCACAGGGCCAATTACCATGGAGACTATCAAGACTTTTTGTGTCTAGATGTTGGGAGTTGTTCAGTTTCATGAGAACAGCCTTGGTGATGAGTCTTTATGTAAGGGTCTCTTGAGACAAGACAACACTGAAACTCTCGTAGCAAACATGATGCATTCCAGATAAAAAAAAAAAAATAAGCCGTAAGCATAATTTAAGATGATGATCCTAAATTCTTCCAGCAAATCATAAGTGGAACATTTTATGCATCTAGATTCTAGATCTCAGCGTTGATTGAGATTTTAGAAGAAACGTAACAGTAATATTTAGTATTTTCAAAAGGCAAAAATACCCTATTGTCCAAATTCAAAGCTAAAACATAAAGGAAATTAATTTGTTAAAAAAAAACTTAAAATAAAAAAAACTCATATTGAACACGAAGAGGATTGGAATAAAATTCTCTCTAAAAAATCTTTTCTCCAATGTCTGTTTTAAAATGTTTAAAGTGAATTTCAGATTAGTATTTTGCCAACTGTCTACACACAAGAAAGTGTGATCTTGTGAGTTTCAGTGACGATTACATCCTCAAAATGAGCAATACTCAGCAGTAAACGAAAAACCAACAGGTCTCCAGAGAGCCACGAGACATGCTTCCGTTCACTTCACAATACATGTAATCCTGAAGCAAGTGGAGTGCAACTGTTATTCCCTTTTGTCAAAGGGGAACTCAATCACCCGCCTGTTCAATTAAATCTGATTTCCCTCAAGAATTGTTGAGGATGGCAGCTTTCAAGCATCTAATTATGGCTTAATTTAATAAGTTTGCAAACAAATAAAGAAGGTGGAAAAAAAAAAAACATCCAGAAGTGCCCATGAGAAATGATGTTTGCTGATGCATGGAAGTTATGGAAATAAATTAGCTATGTATTTATGTAGCACATTGTAGTTTTATTTCGTAAAGGTCTTTCTATTTCTAATAAGTTAACTGTCTGTAACACAGTCTAAATTCACCCCCTGTGGCTTCTTAAAATGCTATTCAGTTTTGAGATTTTAGGTACACAAACTGTGAACGCAGAGATTTGAGAACATCATCCAGAGTTTCTAAAGACTTTGCAGCGGTCGTTGTGCTGGTCACTCCCACCATGTTGCGGTTTGCTCTCCCCCAGCAGTGAGAGGGACAGACCAGCTGTGGCGGTGGCTGCAGTAGTGAAGAGGGACAAGCGTTCAATGAGTGCTAGCAGTGAAGAGAGCATGGGGAGCTGGTCTCATATAACCCCTGAAGATGACCCCCACGAGGAGACCAGTAGTTTTATCCAGCTGAGTGAGGGGTCAGTAACCATTGCTCCTCGATACCGCTCCAAACGCTGCTGCTGCTGTTCCCACCCTCACTCCACTTTCATTGGCCCATTGCTTCTGACACCGACTCTCGCGCCAACTCCAACTGACTTCCTGCTGCTGCTGCTGCTGTATCCACACCTGCTAAAGCCGAACTTAGCTAGAAGCTCATAAAGTCCATGTAGAGCTAGAACTTGTCGACACGCCAAACTGCCTCCAGTAAGGTAATGTCACAACTCCCTGGAATACAATTAACATTTCAGATGAGTGGAATTTAACCTGTTTTGCCTGAAACAAAAGATGTGCCACAATAACAGCCAAAATATTTTAAAAAAAAAAACTAAATACGAAAAGGCTCTTTCTTACATCTTTAAACAGGTCCATTCACATAAATTTCAAAATCACAGAAAAAATAATTTCTTGAAGCAATATAGTTTAAAAAGTGAAATTCATTCTGTAGGTTCATTACACAGACATATTTTAGATGTTTTTTTTTATGTGCATTTATAGTTTCTAAAAATTCAGTTTCTCCAAAAATTAGATCAATGGTAGGTGATTTTGAAATCACCTGCTATTACCTGTTACCTACAGAAATGTTAGGTAATGCTGTTGGTAGCACCTACACTATAGTGGGGAAGACTGTTTACTTGTTTTTTTTGTCCAGAAGACATTAATTGAAGGCTAAACGTCAAAAGACCATTGTTAAAGAAGTTAGCTGTTCACAGCGGGATATATATCCGAGCACGTTTATGGAATGTTAAGGGTAGGAAAATGTGTAGAAAGAGTTTCACAGGGAACAGTGACAACCACAAAGTTGAATGGATTGTGAAGCAGACTGGAAGAGTTTGAGGGAGATTTACTGCCCTGCAGCTGGAGTCAGTGCATCAAGAGACATGACGCATAGCCGGAAGCAGGAGTTGCACTACAACAGCCCCATTCTTTGTGCTAAGTCACTCCTTGAACCAGAGATGCAAGTAAATTTTGTACTTCTTGTGAAATGCAAGGTGTAGCGTGCTCAGAATAAAAGTTGTGATGAGCAAGAGTTGGTCCACTGAATTTTCCACTTTGCTTGACTGTCATACGCCGCAGTCTTCCAGAGAAAACTGTGGTGTATTATCAAAAGGAAGGTAAAAGATCCCAGAACCAACAATACAAATGAGCTTAATTCCATTATTAAATCAACCTGGGCTTCCCTAATATGTCAACAGGGTCACAGACTGATCACTTCACTGCCATATCACAACAGCTGGGTTTGGTGTGGTGCATGTTAGCTTGCAACCTGTATATCTTGTTTATCACATCTGATGAAATTACGTGTTTCCTAGCCTGATTCATTGAGTAAAAGGAAACTCGTCTAATTAACATTCTGGGATTTCCCCCCTTTTTTCTGGCATTTTAAATGTTCACTTAAAATTCACATGACAACTAGATTGAAATAGCTGATACACTAATTTATGTGTTATAGTAAAGGAAAATACTTTCCTTTAAGGAAAATGCTTTCCTTAACTATAAGGATTAGTAATCCATTTTATTAGCATCATGCAATATTTTATTTTCAGAGAAACAGAATTTGGGGCTTTCACTAGCTGCAAAAGTCATAATCAGCAAAAGGGATGATAAACAGTTGAAATATTATAGCTGTGTAACGTGCCGCATTTTGAATTGAATCACTAAAATAACTTTTGGATAATATTGTAATCCCTTGAAATGCAGTTGTATGTCTAACTGCTTCTAAATGTGTTGACAAAGACAGAACAATGAAAAAGCCTGACCTCTTCATGCTCAGTGTAGCAGTGATACCAGGTTTTTAAATGCACAACCACAACTGCTGCTCCCTGCTAGCTTTCCATTTACCTGCTTACTCTAACTTCACCTCATCCCTAATACATGCTGTGACATATGGGCGTGGCTGCCAGCCTAGCCTGTCCACCCTACCCACCCGAACTACCTCCAGATCTCCTCATCCCCATAATCAGATGGACTCGCTGTTTTAACACAGTTCACCAGCTCTCCCAGCTTGAACCTCCAGTTGTGCTACAGCTGTCACTAAAGTTGATCACCGGCAAACAGAAACATAAGGCGCGTCACTGTGCTTCGTCTCGTACTTTCTGGCTTCAACTTGCAATGTGGCATCATCTGTCTTCTAATCTTCCGACTGCAGGAACGGGACAAGCAGTGCTTCCAGCCTGGGCTTGGGAGACCTGGATGCTTTTTCTGATGTTCCTTCTCAAAGCACCGTGATCAGGTACGTCATTGTCAACCAGCAGATGCCCGTTATGTTCCTCATTAATATGTCACTCCCGTATTCACGGTGACAATGTTTCATTAGAATAAGGTAATTGGTTTGTCCCTATTGCTTTGTGTTGGCATCCTGAGCCGTGCTGGCCAACCCTCCCTTTTGTATTTTCATCAACAGAAAAGAAATTCGTTAATTCACAATTTATTTCTCTACAACAGATAGCAGAAATTTTCAAAACTGTTTGTCCTCATTGCTTTTTCTAATGTGGAATAATTTCTCAACAAGTGCTTGATTATATCCACCAAACCTCTTGTCTTAAAATATCTGTTCACAGTGAGGAGACAAAGAAAGGACATGTGGAGGGAACTAAAGTCAGCGCTTTAGGTATGTGTCCTTGTTGATTCTAATTGCTGTCTGCCTGCCAAAATGCAGACACTTATGTATATGTTTGTATTCTATGAATAGACAGAAGATAGAAAATCCACATCCCGAAAAGCCCAGTTTGCTCCAAATTGTCAGCTCCACTGTCTCTCACTAGATCCTCATGTTACTCTACAGGATTCCAGCTTATATCCGACTCAGCCTGTAGACAAGGGCAGTCCAACACTGTAAGGATTTGCTCACCTTGTCACTAGAATATTTCAGCACATCTCTGAGAGGAGACATCTGCCAGATAGCTTTTAAAGTAAACTCTGCTTTTCTTTACAGGACTATAAAGGTTTAGGATTTAGATTACAATTATGGGTCGGATTTTGACCCTTAGGAACATCTTGCTGTGAGACAACAGAACTGATCACAGCACTCTGAGTCTCTATCTGTGTAGTTCAAATGTCTTGCTAGTTTAAAAATATACTACAAAAACACCCCCACAACTGTTTTTAGAGGTTGGCTTGTAATAGTATAAAAGCAGACATTATGAAGTATTCATTCGTTTTTAATTTGTAAATTAAATATTTACATACATTTATAGAGCAATTCAAAAATGACCATCAAAATAAACACCAGCATTAAGTTATTTAACATAATTTATTTTGCCCTTTGCTTTATATTGACTTTTAAAAGAAAATATTGTATTTGGAAAATATTTCAAAATTAGTTCAACAAACAACATTAATTAGTGCCAATAATCAATGGCAGTAAATTTTTATTTATTTTGAAAATTGAATGTTTCTCAAAACACAATAAAAAATGATTAGATTTGGAGGAAAAGAATCTTTTCTGACGTATATTTTTCTGAAAAATTACACTCTTCTCAGCAATAATTGGAAAAGTCTTAACATGCATTACATCAATCAGCTCTTTCTTATAACCGATTTAAATTTAGTGGTGAGCTCCCAGGCAGTGAGGTTGAAAGGCCTCCTTTCCACTACCCTAATCTTTAGCACTTCAAAACGTTATTACATATGGCCAGAAAAAACATGTTGGTCAAAAATAAAAGATTACTTTGAATCCTAACTTACCACTGTGTAGAGTTTCTACCAACACCTACACTTCCTTTTATTTACTCTTCAGTTTTTATTTCTTTTTGCTTAAATTTTGCAGATATTAAATCTCTGATGCTTCACATTGAACAAGTAATAGAGAATAAAACACTAAGAGGCTCAGAATGAGTCATCAGTATGCTTTTTATTGACTTCCTACAGGACAAATGCTAAAATATAAATATTAATATTAATAAATATAAGAACATGAATACTTACGCGAATACTTAGTCAGTATGAATCTGACTAAGCATGAATAAAAAAATATTTGACTTGAACTTTGATTTTATGTGAACTTCAATCATTCATTTTTCAGTTTGATCACCTCACTATTACCATAGAGCTCTTCTTATGCTAGTGTCACCATTGAGGTCGTCCTTATTTAATGACTCAGGTTATAAGAATATCCAAAAGGAGAACTGAGCCGGATAAATTTATGCCGTAACAGCAGGGAAATGTTTATTTCTAAAGGAAAATCAAATGTGGCCTCATAATCCAGTGATGAACTGCTTAATCAAGTGTTAGGTATGACTAACTTCTACCTAACACTTGATTGGGTAGAAGTCCAAATCAAGTTTCTTTTTGTCCTGCAGAGAGCTCTTCAGGAAGTCCTGCAGGCGGCAGTAACCTCAGGCAGCTTTTAGTGGTGAACTGTGACCTGGAGCAAGAATGTGAGGACTCTGAGCTCAGAGTGGCTCTGCAGTGGATTGCTGCCTCTGAATTGGGTCTTCCTGCTCTCTACTTCAGGAAGTCAAAGGAGAAGAGGTTAACAAAGGTAGGAAATAGTTAAAAAAAAATAAAAGAAATGGTTTATATTGCTTTACATGACAGTAACTTAAAGCAGTTTCAGTAGAAGTGTATTTACATACACAAACAGATTCAGTGTTCATTTCTTTTTGAACATATTCTGCTCCTTCAGTTTCAGAGGGTGGTCCACCTGATGGCCCAGAAGGCATGGCGGATTGCTGACTTGTTCAGCGCTGTGGTTCAGTTCTGTAAGCTACACAAGACCAAGGAAGAGGCGGACAGGTCTCTTCGTGCCAGCCTCTTTGACTGGCTTTTGGAAACCCTTTAGGACAAACTGACCTCATCTTACTGCAAACAGCAACTCATGAGACTAGAACAGTCTCTGTAGTGACTGTTATAGTCGGTCAGCAATCAGTGTTACTGTTTGCCCCATTCTGCCTCATCTCCGTGTCTGTTACTCTAATCTGGAAACACTTTTTTTTCTCCTGGACTGAGAAAGTCTTCTGAGGTTCTCCAAAGTGGTTTGCCAGTTTACAGGTGGAATCTGACCAGCTTCCCTTTAATTCCAGCAGATTTTGTTTTACATTTCATCTCTCATGTGAGTTGCCTACACAGTTAAAGCCAACAATACCAGCTGAACATTTCTGACCGGAGCCAACTTTCAAGATCTTTTTTTTTTTTTTTTTAAAGTAAGCATGCTTTAACAACACCAAAAAATATATAAAAATAAAGTATTGTAAAAAAAATAATAAAATAAAAATAAAAATCTGATTATCAAAACTAGCTAAATCAGCACTCTAACATGTTAGATCAAAATGGCTCAAATGATATCTATTTTCTTCTTCCACTCTTACATGCATATTGTCACATCTTCGTTTTGTTCTTTGGCCAATCTCTGTAGTGACTATGAAATCCATTCCTAAGCCAGTATGTTTATCCTCTTGTTACCCGAGATCTGTTTATTTTGGATAGTCGTGCTGTAAATACTGTAGATTTTGGAACTGTTGCACCTTGGAGTAGTGGACTGCTCTCTATAGCTTTTAATATGTCCAAGAGACAAAGTGAGGTTTGTAATGTTAAATTTGTATGTGGATTTGCTTGTCTATTTCTCTACTTAGTGGTAAAATAGTGTAACATCAGCATCAGGGGGTAAAAACAAGCACACAGTTCAGCTGTAAACTCTGTCTCAGTGGAACTGAATGTATTTGTCTTTTGACATCAATAAATGTCTGTGATGTGAAGAAACAAGCATTTGGAAAATCATTTAAACTTGATGAAAGGACTATGAGAGTGTCAGACCTTTACCTGGAGCCGATGCGACTTGACAGTTATCCAGCACACACTCACTGCCACCGCTAACAAGTTGAGCTAGCCATAAAAGGTCATGTTATGCAATCATAACACTGGAAGGTTGAGTGGAGGGAAAAACTTATTTTAAAAAGGTGCACAAGTAACAGGAATAAGCATGGTGGTGAAACAAATGTAGAATATTATAATATTTACATCTTTCTTGTGGATGCACTGCTTATGTAACTGCAGCTGTAAATAAAAACATACTGTTACCCAAGGATAAACGGCAGGACATAGTCAATTGTAGTGCTATTTCAGCTCTGAACCACACTCTGCTAATGGTTTTGCTACTCCAGCCTCAATCTCAAGATCCCCACATTTTGGACATTCTCAAGAAATCAGCCCAAAACTGATTTCTTGGCAGCTGGTAAAAGTTTTATTTCTATATAGAGATAAAACTCTGTGAAATTCACCTGATATGCTGACTGGAGGATGTGGTGTGTAAGATGCAGCTCCTGGGTTATTTGCAGTTTTTCTAAGAAGCACACTGCCTGACCCGGGAAAGAATGGCAGTTGTCTTAAGTGCTTTTCACTTATGACAGAAGTTCTCACTGCAGAGTGTTGAAATCACAGCTTGTAAAATAGGACCCTGATAACCCTTCCTCAATTGATAGACAAGAACTGCTCCTCTGAGAGTCATTGGCTTGACACTCGAATGCTCCAGACCAGCAAGCTGACAAAACTTCTGAAAGGTCTGGACAGTCGGGCAGTAAAGTAAAATCCCCCCTGCAGTTTTGCTTAGTTTTAGGTCGACAAAGTCTATATGACCTGTGTTGTTCGTCTATGTTTGATTCTCTAAATTTACCAAAGACAAAAGGATCAAGCTGACATTTGCTTCTCCTGATAATCTTTTTTTTTCCAAGTCAAGATTCAGGTCCTGAAGAACCAAGAGCAACCAAAGTCAGGTTTCAAATATCTGATGACAATAAGAAACATTCTCATATCAAAAGTATGTCATCTTGTTTTTCTATAAGATCGCATCATTGTAGGATGTATTTAAATTATGATCCTTTTAATTTAACTCATAACCATTTCATACTTTATCTTGTTCAGAAGATTTAATTCAGTATGTTAAAGAACAGCTGTTTCCATATTTTCAATTCCTTCGTTTGAGCTGCACAATATATTGCAAATTCAGCATTATGGCAGAGCGCAAAGAGCCGTCTGGACTACAATAAATGTTCATTAATTATTAAAATACCATGCAATAAAAGATTTTGAAGACACAGTAAGGAAATGAAATTGTTAAAAAGTTTTTTTTTTTTTTTATGTCAGCAGATGTCATCCACTAGCAACCTATTTGATAAAACATTTATCAAATAAGTTACTATTTTCCAGTAGCTTGGTAAACTACTAATTATCTGGGGTTTGTGGTTGTTATGAACTCAAAGTAGTAACGCATTAATATCTTTGAAATACTTAATCATCACAAATGTTACTAATGTCACAGAATTCACTGATGTGATTAGCACTTTTTGCCTTTTAGGAACTCAGTTTAGGTATCATTAGGAGTAAGTATAAGTTATAGTACATGTAGACAAGCATTTATGTTCTTGGAAAAGTACTAGGAACAATTTGACAGTTTTATGCCCATTTTCTGAGAGAATCACATAAAGAAGTCTTATTTTCCAAGGTGATGGAAGTAAGCTTATTTGCTTACACATTGCCCCAAGTCACTTACTTTAGACTATTGCAATCCTACAACTAACATGCAGATTGTTGTGAGCCATGCGTAGTGACTCATAGTCTGACGGTCTGACAATGTTCCTCGTTAATAAATCAAATGCACCTTTCAACAGGACGATATGTACATCATTAGTAACAGTCGTGCTCTGTGGTTTACTGTAGCCTTGAATAATGAACACAGAGGCTGCTAATAACTCCTTTCACCACCATGTACTGGCAAGAAATGTCACAGAGAACCTAAAGGTATACTGTGTATAAACACTACATTTCCACAGGTCAAACAACATTGATACTTTATTAAAACGATCTCTAGTCACAAGCTTACTTTCAGCCCTACTGCGTCAGGAAAAGATTGCCTCAAAAAGTCTGTTTTTGCCACTAAAATAAAGAGGCAAGTCTCCATCTTCACTTTATTGGCACAGAAAACTTTTGTACTTAGAAAACTGCAATTGACTGTCAGTCTTTTTTTTAACAAGTCCCTTTTAGCTTTATCATTGTTTCATGCATGACATGATGGAAACTGTCATGTATAATTCAGTGCAATTTGAACTTTATGTTGAAACTCAGTTTAACATTTACAGTTAAACTCTTGAAATTGAGGGTGTGCTTTCATTTCATTTTAATTTGAATAGATGAATAACTCTCCTAAAAGCTTGTTTAATACTATGAGACCAAATTTCAATAGTGACCTTTAAATACCATTTTGGAAACACCTAATTCAACTGATCTGCGTGTAAATAAAACAATTAAGCCTTTGATTTATAAAGAAAATGATTTAAAAACATCTTTTTCCCTTTCTGTGGGGGTGAGGGAAGGGTCAGTACCAGATCCGACATGTGTTATCCTTGCTGCCTGCAGGGAAGCACAAACATAAACAGGTGGTCACACAGAAGGACACAGCTGGATGCTTTTCATCTAACATTTGCAATTAAGCAAATATGACAGCTAGCATGGAGGATTTCATTCACTCCTCCAGGATTTTTAAAGTGCAAGTTTGTCACACTAACATGTGACAGTGAGACGTTGTGCCTCTTCAGTTACCTGTGATGATGGTGTCCCCCTCATAGTTGAAGGCACAGGAGAAGATCTCGTCCTTGTGGCCCTCCAGGATTTGAAGGCAGGCTCCAGACTGAACATCCCACAGACGGGCTGTCTTGTCCGAGCTGGCCGTCAGGACCCTGCTGCCCTGGGGGCTGAAACAAATCTGCAAGGAGAGTCACGTTGTGTTTTCAACGTGAGCATTGATGAAGTCATCTATGGTGATACTTAGCTAAAGAAATTCTCATAAAAATGAACTGTGAAATAGCCCAGGGTTCTTCATTCCCTAAATTGTTTTATTTTCTAACAGAGAGGTAGAAGAAAAGAGAATTAAATTAATTGGGCGCCAGTAGGCTATTACCATAAAGTAGGCCTTTATTAAAAACCCTAAACTGATCCCAGGACAGAGAGACTGAATAATGAGAAGCTGGATGATCTGCTTATGTTCAGACCTTTGCTGCTTAAATGAAACTTCATCATTTATAGTTGACGAGGATGCTGCATGCCTTTAGCTTCATGAAGCAGAAAAACAAAACATATGAAGGGATGAATCTTAAAACAGAGGTTACAATTTACAGAGGATTTTGTTTTTTGCTATTTGTTTTGCTCTATATACCTTTCGGTTACTCTTCTTTAATCAAGTGTTGTAGTCAGTCTTGATATGTGTCTAGGTTTAATACTGCAGATCTAAAACTCTTTCCATGAGGTATTTTTAGATGCTCCCATTAAAGGCAGGCTAACGTTAAATTTCCTTCCCTTTAGCTTTGGAGGAAGCCACGGAGACTGTGAAAGCCAAATTTCATAAAAGAGGACATTTTCCCATTAGGGGGTAATTTAGACTTTACTGAAAAGCAGGAATGAAGCTAATGGAGTGTCCAAGATAGGAAGGATTCCCCTGATAAGCAGCTTCATAATAAACACAGAAGATGTCACATTCACTGCAACTCAAACAGAAGCTCGCATTTTAGTGACTGGCATCAGTTCCATTTCATCACGAGGCTATCATTTCCTTTTTAAATAAAATATAGTGAAGGTTAGCAAGGTGAATCGGCACATTGAGACTGGAACATGTTGAAATGAGAAGAAAAAGCATGAAGGGTGAGATGCTGAAACAGAGTGAAACATGGTTAACATGCATGTAGGGGAGGGGGAGAAGCCTCCTGTTAGAAACAGATTAGTGTCATAATCCTCTGGAATCATCCTCCGTGCTGCCTATTTTTTACTGCCTGTCTGTGTTGTAGTAAACACATCCAGAGGACTCCTCTGAGTAAGATCCAGAGGAAAATAAGCTCATGAATAACAAATGTCGAAAATCACTTGCCTTTAAGAAGAGGGTAAATGCAGGGCCAGACAAATCACAAATTATGCAAAAGCATGCATCCGCTTGACTTCACAAATCCGTGTAACACCAGGTTAACAGTCTCTTTTTTTTTCATGCCAGGATTTATGTGTCAAGGCACGCTGTAATGATTGTGCTTTAAGTGGAACGACTGACGGCACAAGGTCAGACTGACAATCAGACCTCCTGAAGCCTGTGCTACTGTCTCTCCATTTCAGCATCACACTTTGTCTTATTTTAGCAAGGTTACCAGAGATCCTTCCACTTCCAAATTACGCAACGCTGTGGGGAGGTTTACTTAACTTTTGATGGCTGACATATTTGTCATCTGATTGCTTGACCTGAATTCTAAAATCGGTACCTTACCCACACATTGCAGCATAAACATACGTTTGTCCTAATTCTTTAATATTTTGAAAATTATCTGAAGAACAAAATCAAGTGACCCAAAACTCAATATTGGCACAGACTGAAAACAGAAATTGGTCAACCAACCCCCAACCTACCTTGGAGATTTCCTTGCTGTGGCCCTTCAGTGTCACCAAACACTGATGTGTAGCTGCACTAAATATTTTAGCTGAACCTGACAAACACAGAAACGGCTTATGTTTGTTTGATGTAAGGCCTCAAATAGTTTATTTGCGAGGCATCAAATAAACTTATAAGATAGTCTTTAGTGCAACGGTACGGTCTCACCATCAGCGGAAGCTGTAGCGATGAGCTGACCGCTTAAATCAAAACACACATCCAACACCTCTTCTGTGTGTCCAACTAGGGTGGCCACACATTTCCCACTGGCCGCGTCCCACAGCTACAAAAAGAATATGCATCACTTTGATTCACGTCAAGACAACATTTCTCTTAAAAATAACACAAATAAAAGAGGCTAATTGAAAACACGGAGAAAGGCTAGGCATACAAACAATAAAGAAAAATAGTTATTGCAACCCGCTGTTGGCCGTTTGTTCCAGCTTTATTTTAGCATTCAAGTTAAATAACAAGAGGATTTGTAGGAGGGATTCAGTCGGGCATTAATAATAGATTGGATTTGAATAATTTCTCCATGAAATGGTTCAGAACTTAAAGACAGAAAGGACATTTGACAGAGTTCTCTCTACAAGTAAGGACATCCCTCACTTAAATATCAACAGTCTCTAAAAACAGCTAAACAAGATTTTCAGTAAATGTCAACATGTACAGTTTTTTTTTATTATTATTTCGGATTTAAAAAGTGCTAAAACAGTCAAAGAATCAAAAGTCACACCAATTCCTACCTTACAGGTTTTGTCAGTGGAACCAGAGGCTATGAGAGAACAATCCCAGTTGAACTGAACATTACTTATTTCTCCCATGTGACCTATCAAAGTGTGAACCCGTCTAAGACAAAAAAAAAAAGACAAGAAATTTTATTTATAAATATAGAATGTGCATGTAGAAACTAAATGATGACTCATTACAACTGGACGCATTCGCAGCAACAGTAATAACATCTGACCTTTTGGAATCAACATCCCATATAGCAACTGTGTAATCAAAAGAGCCAGTGACAAGATGATTGCCAACGGTGTTAAAGCACAAAGAGAGGACCTCTACGGTGTGGCCCTGGAAGTAAGAAGAGAAAGAACATCACTCCCCGCTGACTCATATCTGCTCTCCGTTATATTCTCGCTCTTTCTCTGCATCTCACAGAAAGAGTTTGGCTCAAGAATTGATTTTCCTCATCATTACAGATTTAGTTCACATCATTTAGCTCTACATGATTTGAGGAATTAAAAAAATCTGAAAGAGTTCCTCCTAACTTTGAGCCTGCAAATCTCTGAATCAACACCATTAATTGCCCAAAAGAATTGTTTTGGTGATGGATTTTTTTTTGTTGTTCTTAAATTCAAAGCTTTATATAATACACAGCTATGCTGCGAAGTACACTTGCTGCCACCAAACACAAAAGAACGACTGTCTTAGGAGGTTTTAGTAACAGTTACTTTTACAATATGTGCATCACTCAAAATACAGGAGAACTGCAGGATAAGCAAGCGGCACAGAACAGATAACTCACAGTCAGTGTGGCCACCTCCTCCCCACTTTCCACATCCCACAGCTTTGCGGTGGCATCCATGCTGCCTGTGGCCACCAGCGTACTCTGAGGGTTGAATGCCAGACACACCTACACAACAGATTCTTCCTTTTACACTTTGATATTTCACTTTCTGCAACAAAACTAGAGACATGACCTGGATGTACTTCATACATTAAAATTCAATGTGAAGCTATGATTATTTATAAATGATTATTTATTTTGTTGAATCCTCAGATTACCTTAGTCCTAAATGGCAGCCAATAAAGTGCATGAATTATTAACAGGCAAAAGTGTTTATTACATGTGATGCAACAACTACGTATGCATGGATGTATTTTGTCTTTCATTCCATATTTTTCCATTAATGTTGCACAAATATGCGGTGTGCTCACACCACATATAGAACAAAATACATTTTCACTCTTAATCATAAATTATGTGCATTTTCCTAGGATTTTATGTGAAAACATTTATTTTTTAAAATCCATTTTCGGGGCTATAATGAGAGCTGAAATTACAGTAAGTTGGAAGAACAAAACTTTAACAGAAATTGGAGGTAAAACTTTATCTTATTTGATGGATTTGGATGATCTTCTTCCTGGCCAATGTCATGGACATAACCACGAATGGGTAATAGTCTTTGCTCTTTTTTGGGGACAAATTTGATTTTCTCTCCATGTTTTCTGCTGGAGGACTGCATTGATTTAGCCAAAATCAAATCATATTATTGATCCTTAACACAAACTTTTTAGAAACATATAGTAATTGACAGATTCAAGTTTAAAATACCTACTATTTCAGCCCTGTGTCCACAAAAAGTATGGAAACATTTGCCTGTTTCTGCACACCACAGTTTGCAAGTCTTATCGAAAGAGCCTGTGGCAATCTTGTCTCTGGGTTTCATGAGGGGGAAAGACAGTGGGAAATGTAAATTTTGTTTTGAACGTTCAACGGAGCAGCAAAATTCTCATATGTGATAAAACAGCTCGTTACCCATAGGGATTGTTGAATGCGATTGCATATACAACGTTTCTGTGACCCTCAAGTGTGTGCAGCTCTGTGCCAGAGGCAGTGTCCCAAACTCTACATGTTCTGTCATAACTTCCAGTTATGAACCTGCAGAATTTGAGAGAAAATAGTAACAACAACACAGTAAGTAGCAGCATGAGGCTATGATAGAGGGCAGAGGTTCCAGTTATTGGGATTATAAGATCATACCGCTGGCATAGCTAAAGCAAAGTCTGTTTTATTATAACAACAAAACACATTTAAAACTGACAGTTTTAGATAAGTGAAATTAAAATATATATTAAAAAAAATACAAGAAAAAAATCTGAAAATAGTTTTTTTGAACAATTTGCTTTATTCTGAAATACATTATAAGGTTTTCCAGCCAGATATTTTTCAACAATTCTAGTCTTTTTTAGAAAACTAGCAACAGCCACTGCATCTGCCAGAAACTGTTTTTCTTCGCCTCATCCTTAGCTTGAGAGTTCAGCTCTTTCAAAAAGATTTTCACAGGGATTCAGTTCTCATATTGCTGATGGCCAACAATCAGTCTACAGTTTCCTCTTCAAAGATTTATTTTGCTCTTTGTGAAGTAATTGCGGTTCAAAAGAGCAATTCTATTTTGTTAATAAGATTTCTAGGTTTGTCATCATCATTTATTTGCAAAACGGAGCAATGACAGCTAACTGCATTGAGACTTCTCACCTTGATCCAGACTTATTAAAGGCAATATTGGTCAGGGGCAGTATGTGTGCCTTCAGCACCTGCAAAATGAATAGAAATGATAGATAAAATATTAAAAGAAAACGTTCCAAGGCAATATTGACTTAATTAATAATAAAAGTTACCAATTCAACTCCATGTGTAAAATGAATCCATCTATGAAATGAGCAAGCATCTCTCTCCTGGCCTATGAGTGATGGATTAATATGTTCTTTTCTCATTAAAAAGTTGGGGAAACTCACTCAAGCAACTGATAAAAAAAACACTATTAAGCAATCTTAATGAACTTACACATCAAGCACTGTTTACTCGCCACGGCTTAAGAACCGAAACCACTAGTGCCCTCTAGTGACAATTTGGTGGTATGGCTACTACTATAACAGCTGAACTTCATGCATTTCCCACAAATTCAGGATGACAACACCATAGTAAATATATATATATATATATATATATATATATATATATATATATATATATATATATATATATATATATATATATATATATATATATATATATATATATAGAAAATAAAAGAAAACCGAAGTAAGCAAAATTATTTAATTATTAGTCACATAAAAATAATACTTACAATGACTTTGTGAAGTCAATAGATCACCTTCAGCACTTTTCCCCCCCATTTAAAAATAAAAAATATAGATTCAAACACTTCCTTGAAAGAAACCCCGAGTAATGATGCTTTTGGAAAATGAAAAAATCCGTTCTAATTTATTTCATTTAGATTGCACGTCAAAATAAATAAATAAATATACATATATAAATAAATAAACTGACCTTGCAGAAACAGAACCTGTGGTGGTCCTGCTGACCTTGTTTCTGCTGGAGTCGGAGAACCAACTCTTTGACCTGTTCGGCCCGGGACTCTGTGATCAGAGGCTCTGATTGTCTGATTTCTGACACCAGCTCATCTGTATTTGTTCTGTGAAGGGCGAATGCAAAGCATGGGAAATCAGTAAGTTAGTATAAAACATAAAATAAGTCCATCCATCCATCCAGTTGAAGGACCAAACTCACGCACTCAGGTGTTAAATCCAGCAGGTCGATGGATTTGGTCCTCAAACAGCCTCCTCGCTCATATTCCAGGATTATACCTGTCGAAAGAAGCAAATAAATAAACAACCTGCGAGTTTCTCGTTTTGAGTTTATGTAGAACACAATTATCTTTTGTCAGCTCCATTTAACGAGGCAAATGTAGTTTAAAGCCATTACCGTGGAAGTTGGAGAGTTATACACAGAACCGTCATGTTCTTTATAAGAATGTTAAACCCACATTGAATACAAAAAACAAACAAATAAAAATACAAATTAAAAAAGAGTAAAGTTACCGGGTGGATAATATCTGAGAAGAAACCTCTTGAGTCTCATCTTCTGCCGCAGACCACAACAAACAGTCGCTATGGCGACGACAGCGCGTGCCCCGCTTCACACATGCGCAAAACGGGTTAATCGGTTGGCTCGAGCTGAGCTCAGATTAAAAACAAAGAAAAGCAACACGTTCAGAGAAAATAGCTCTTATTATTGTCGATGCATATAAAAGCGTAGAAGTTGCCTCTCCGAAATTATTTTCGACTTTTTAAATGATTATGAAACTGTACTGCACCACTTTAGAATTATATGAATATATTCAGATATATTAGGAAATATATCTGAATTTATGCCAAATATTTCTGGTGTTATGAGTGAGCTTCATGTGTTTCATGCATCTGCCTTGGAAAAGGATCGGAATTAATTGGAAGCACAGACAGCCTTACGCCAGAGCTTCTGAAAGTATCAATGCAAGGTGAAATATTTTTTTTTTTTATATTATGACCAGAGGAATAACTGCTTTATTGAGATTTTGTGTGATGAACTATTATTATTACATAAATGAACGTTTCGCTCAATCTACTATAATGCAACATAACATAGTCTTGGTTCTCAATTGTCCCTGTATATATACTGCAAATTAAGCTCACATACCCTCTTCCTCTGAACTGACTGAACCTGTGCTACTTTGCAAAGAACAATGGGACAAATATGAAATGTGTGCAAAGTTTCTAAGCCCTAACCTAAAATAGTTTCTAGCAGAAATGTAAACAATATTTATTTCTAACAAATCTTGTACAACCACGTATCATTTTCTATTTATGCACTACTGCATGATTTATCACATAAAATTCCATCTACAATATTTTTGTCATTCATGTGGTGATTTGCAACACACTTTAGATGTATTTAATAAGCATAAATACAGTTAGAAGGCAGTTTACCCTTCAGTAAAGTTTTTTACTTATTACTTTCAACTCTTCTAATCGACAAACAGATCAAAGTCTGCTTACAACCCAGTACTGATTAGAGTGTGTGTTGCTCATAAAGATTGTGTATTTGTATACCAGCTTCTTGTGACTACTGATAGCTTTAACAGAAATCCACCTAAGAGATACCGAGAAGCCAGTCTGAACTGATACCTCATCTTGGAAACTTATTATTTCAAAGACAAGCAACACAAAATTCTATAGAAGCCATACTATGGGGTACTGGGCAAAATTGAAGTCTTCTGGATGGGCTTACCCCACCATGGTGCTGTCAATCTATGGCTTTCTTGCTAATTGCCGAGTAGCAGAGCCCTTCCTTACACCTTACCTAATTGGACCAAACAAGAACATTTCTGAAGAGGTGGTACGTATTTCACACACATTTTATTATAGACATTATATTACTGTCAACTCAGCATTTCTGATCTTGCTGCTTTTTGCTCGCAGGTGACCAACTATCTGTTTCCTGTTTGGACATACTCATACCTGGCCTTTCTTTTACCAGTTTTCCTTCTGACTGACTTTCTGAAGTACAAACCTGTCATTATGGTACAGGGACTCTTTCTTGTCAGCAACTACCTCTTGCTAACCTTTGCTCCTGGCCTGCCTGCAATGACCTTCCTTCAGGTCAGTAAGATACCAGTCCTGTAACATCTGTAACAAACGTATCTTCATTGCCTCCTTGTTTCTGTCAAAGAAAAGCATTTCCATAGTACAATGCTGTCACTACAATGTTTCATGATGGGTAAATAGAAATGCATGGCCAAATCAAATATGGATGTCCTACTCATCTCATAAATTAAAATTCTCTAAAGTCATGTATCATTATCTTTCCACTAGTCTATCACATAAAAGTTTGCTGTTGTAATGTGAAAGTGCTAAAAAGGTCAAGGAATGTAAATACTTTTGCAACTTTTGCTGTGTGTTGTCCTCTAACTACAGTAAACGTTAACAGGAATACAATCTTCAAGTTTGCCAGATCTTCATCAATGCCTCATAATGAGAAACAGTTTTTGGAGAGACTGTTTTGTCTCATTTACAGGTCAACTTTGGAATAGTGACTTCCACAGAGGTCGCCTACTTCTCTTATATTTACAGCGTGATTCCACTAAAAAGCTATCAAAAAGCTACAAGTTACCTGCGTAGCGCCATGCTGACGGGATATACATTCGGCGCCAGCCTTGGCCAAATGCTTGTCTCTCTTGGAGGTAATGATTTTAAAAGATGCCGACGATGATTTTTCATTAATACTCTAAAGCAACAAGCAGTATGACATATTTTTTTCTATAAGAAAAACTGACAAAAAAAAAAGAGATGGTGTAAATGGTGAAACCAACATTGTACAAACTCTTATTATTATTATCTATTTCATTCACAGGAGTGGATTACTTCTACTTAAATGCTATAACTCTGGGGATTGTTTGCGCAGCTTTTCTTGTCTCTTTCTGGTTGCCCATGCCCAAAAGGACCATGTTCTTCAAAGCGGAAAAGGCTGTGGGCTCCTTGTCACAGAAGAAAGAGTCACTCAAAAACAATGGACCGAGAGATTCAGGGCAGGACAAGAATGGAGAATCCTTGGAGGATGAAAAAATGGAGCAGACTGGCAGCGCTGGCTGGTGCAGCAGGGAAAGTGTGATCACTGCAGGTCCCTTACTTTGGAAAAGCTTTAAGGAATCATACTCTTCTAGGTGTGTTTCTCATACAGTGCTTTGCAAAAATATTTGTATCCCTTGAAAGTTTTTATATTGTCACAAACCATAATGTATTTCACTTGGATGTATGTGCTAGATTAACATGACGTAGTAGTATTAAGAAAATTAAAAATTGTTTCAATTATTTTTTTATAATGCAGTGCAAATGCCTCTATCAGTCAATTCTTTGTAGAATCATCTTTTGCTTCAATAACAGCTTCAAGTCAACTGGGCAACATTTCTACCAGCTTTGAAAACCAGAAACATTCATTTCTGAGTTTTTTTAGCTCAAGTCACACAGATTGGATGAAAAGTGTCTGTAAAAATAAGTTTTCAAGTTTTGCCAAAAATTCCCCCAAATTTTCACTAACTAAGGAGGAATATGTTTTGATCCAAACCCCTTAAACTGTAACTATATCTGTAGATTTATGCTCAAACTTCCATTGAACAGCAAACATCTTCCCCAGTTACTTATTTTATTTATTTTTTTGTCTGGAAAAATGTTATGTTGATGTTTGAGGTAACTTTACGCAACATTAAAAAGTTAAAGAGACATGAATGCTTTTGCAAAGCACTGTGTGTTTTATTAATTCCCCTGATCATAATATTTTGTCTCATTTTTCACCATGCAGGCATTTAGTGTACTGGTCATTGTGGTGGGCGTTGGCCACGGCCGGCTACATGCAGATCTTTAACTACATCCAGCTTAAGTGGGACCATATAGAACCATCTGCCACGTCATCTGTCTATAATGGAGCTGTAGAGGCTGTATCTTCTGTTGTTGGTGAGTCTGAAGTTATTTTCATTTGTACCTCAACATTTTGAAAATTGTTTAAATATCACTTTAACAAATCATTATAAGGTAAATCAGAGAAATACCTTCTAGACTTTAGATTTCTAGAAAAACAAAACCCTTATACAGCACAAGATTTTGTACTTTGCGAATTTATGGATGGAAGGGGAGAACAAAGCATCACATCCAACAAGTAACATTTAACAACATTGCTTAAAGCTGCCATAACTGATAACACCGAGACATGTGAAAATTGCAATCAACAAAATAGACAAGCGCACTGGGGCTGGTTATATGTGGTGACTGATTAAATGGAAAATGCGTATTGATTTTGAAAGAGAACAGCAGCACCGGGTTCCTTTTGGCTCACGCTCAGCCTGGCTCAGCGTGAGGGGAAGTAGAGTAATTGCTTCAATTAAAGAGAGAGACAAAAGTTAATGGATTCTCTGATTATTGCTGGTGGTAGATTCTAAGTGCATCCTGCAAGAGGTTTATCAAACCGGGCTAAGGAGACCAGCTTAAGGATGCACACGATTTGTTACTGTCACCGCTTGAGGAAAGAGATGATGGCCTCGGGGTAAATTAATGAATCAAAATGGGTCGGATGTACATGGAACAACCAGTTATCTGCTTCATATTTCAGGTGCTGCTGCAGCATTCTCTGTGAGCTTCATCAGGGTGACCTGGGCCACGTGGGGAGAGCTGACCCTGGGGCTCTTCTCGGCTGTATGCTCAGGTGCTGTGTATCTGATGGCCTTCACCAGCAGTATATGGGCGTGCTATGCTGCATATGTTTTATTCAAATCCTGCTACATGTTTCTCATTACCATCACAATGTAAGCTCAACATATAGTTCCTCCTTTTTTCACTCAAAGTTCACTTATGGTGACTTTTCATATATTTGATATAAAAATCAAAAGGGAAACCGTTTATTCAGATGTGAAAGCTTGGATTCTTATAAGAGAGATAAATTATCTAGAAAATATGAGTCAGCTAAAGTTTAAACATAAAACTTTGGCTTGATACATAAATCTTACTTCTGTAGTGTTGTTTTGATATTTTCTTCAGATATTTATTTGTTACGCTGAAGTTAGAGCCAAAATGATTTTCATAAAATTTGAAATAAAATAGAGTGACGATACAGAAAATCCTATGGATAAATACAACAATTTGGAAAATGTCAACGGGTCCTCAAAGGGAACAAGTGTTTATCAGTTTACGGGACATAGAGCCACAATGTAAATATTATCAATTACCTAGAGTTGTTTGTGGATTGTTTTTAAAGTTCAACATATTGGCACATGATAACCTTGGCTAATACGTCACTGAACTCAAGTCTACACCAGCAATATTTAATTTATTCAGGTAATTTCAAGTAACTCTGATTATGAATATCTCCAATAGTCTAATATTAAAGAAGGGTTCCTCTCCTGGTTGTGTTTCTGTAGATTTCAGATAGCATCCAATCTCTCCATGGAGTGTTACGCTTTGACGTTTGGGATCAACACGTTCATAGCCCTCTTACTGCAGACTATTGTCACAGTCATTGTTGTGGATGAAACCGCGCTGGGACTGGACATTGTCACCCAGGTATACTGTTTTCACTCATTGTTTTATTGATTTCTTTTTCAAATGGCAGCTGGTTGGGACTTTAACCGAAAACACTAGGATAAGTTTGTGACTAAGGAGGGACACCTTGTGGTAACGTTTGGCCATTACAAGAGGATTTGTTTAATACTGTTGAGTTAATGGTTAATTTGAAAAGTTTAATGTTTCTACCACTGACAAATGTTTCTGTCTGTCTTTCTGAAGTTTATCATCTATGCCAGCTACTATGCTGCCATCTCAGTTCTCTTTCTGATCCGAGGGACCTACACCGCCTGCGTACGTCAGCGATCTGTGGATCAGGCAGAAATGAGAGGAAAACAATCAGGTGGAGAGGTGATCTCTACTGAACGTTTCTGATCATAATCAATAAAAATATTGTGCCTGTAAAAAATGCTGATTGGCCTTGTGTTTTTTTTTGTTTTTTTTTCCCCAACATTTGTGTTGTTAATACCACTATCTCAAGCTGTAAAATCTTCCGATATTTTCTGATAAGAATTAAGCTTAGAAAGGATGATTTACAATCACTGGCACCTTCCTGCTCTTTGACCTGGCTGTTGATTGGCAAAACCAGCACTAAACTTGACTAACTTTAGATGATCAACCCTGACAGGCACACAAGACCAAAGTAGCTGCAGCCACTAAGCACACATACACATACCAAAGCCAAGCAGGCAAACATGGAGCGTGTGAAAAGACTGAGCTCAGACTGGAGATATCCCACCACTTTGCTGTTTGTCTATGGATTCTTTACCACAGTGAAGCCGCTGGAACCTTTCCTCATACCGTTCCTGACAGGACCAGACAAGAATCTGACCACTGAACAGGTACAAAACTACAGCTAAACAACTAAAGGGCATCAGAAAACAACTGATTTGAAAGATTTACTCAATTTCATGCATAAGTCAGCAATTATATGGATTATAATTTGTTGTGAAGTGTTTTTTTTTCTGTCCTGATCATATGTTATCAATTATTGAGTCAATGGGAAGATAGAAACATCCTATAGCCACACCTGTGACTCATTCCAATAAAGTGATACACGTTCACTTATTTATTTGGTGAATAATACTCGCCTCTGCACAACACCTCATTAAATCTTTTTATTACTTTTTTCCACAGTCTAGATTATTATACCCTTAAACAATCAGGAAAGTCCAAATGATGGTGTAATAATTTTGATAGCTTTTAGTAGCTATCAAACATTGAAGTTCAATGGAGGGATATTTGTAGATGTATTTTAAGGCAACTTCTCAGAGGAACTGCTTCTTTGTGTGACATGAAAACATTGAAAGAAATCAGCAGGTAGCAGGTAGAGAAATGTAGAAGGCAGGCTTATCCTTGGGTATAATTTTCAAATGCCTGGAGGTGTCATGCTCATGTCTCTAATGAAGTGTATACAAGAATAAGCATGGACACATCCAGCCGAAATGCTTAGGGATCAAACAAAAGACCTAAGGAGATTACAGAAATTAAAAAAAGGGTTTGAGAACTGTCTAACGCATTATTAAAAACTCTGAGGATAGTAGAAAACCAAGAAATGTGGTCGGAAAATAGAACTTAGAACAGTTTTTGTATGTTTTTCTGGTTTTACCTCTCCATGTCAGGTCAACAATCAGATTTTTCCTGTGTGGACGTACTCCTACCTATCTGTGCTGGTGCCGGTCTTCCTGCTCACGGATTGGCTGCGTTACAAACCTGTGGTGGTCTTCCAGTGTGTGATGCTCTTTATCACCACTGCTCTGCTGAGGTGGACAGAGAGCGTGCTGGCCATGCAGGCCATGCAGTTCTGCTATGGGGTGGTCACGGCCAGCGATGTGGCCTATTTCTCCTATATCTACAGGTCATGTCATGCTACTAAAAGTACAATCAGAGTCATACGTTTGGACTGTGTGGAGTGAGAGTGGATCTGACAGTTATCCCAAATTTTTGTTTATTACAGTGTTGTAGATCTAAAAAGATACCGTAAGGCCACGTCTTACAGCCGCAGCGTCCAGCTTCTCGGATACACCGTGGGCTCGGTGCTGGGTCAGCTGCTCGTCAGCTTCGACCTCATGTCCTACAACAACATCCTCGTGTTCACTTTGGTACTCACAGCCATCGCACTCGTTGCCTCCTGCTTGCTGCCCATGCCAAAGAGAAGCATGTTCTTCCACAGAAAACATTCTGGAGAGAGCGTGTCAGAGGAAGGCGCAAAGAGGCACAGAGGTGGATCTGAGGATGAAGAACGTGACTCAGAAACATCAAATACATCCCTGGGAGAGAAAGGAGATAAGAAGAAGCAGGGGGTTGAGGAGAATGAGGAGATAAAAGGGGCAGAGTCCTGCAGCCAAGTCGTTCTGCGGCTTTGGAGAGATTTCCGACAGTGTTATTCCTCCAGACAGCTGCTGTACTGGTCAGTGTGGTGGGCGATGGCCACGTGCGGCTATAACCAGACTGTCAACTATGTACAGGTCAGTGTCAAAGTCAACAAAAATGTCAATAGTATATAAAAAGCTTGCACTATGAGAGCTCCTGTTAAATCCTCTAACAACAAAAAAAAACGTAAAAGTATGAAGTATGAAAAGAGATTGACATGTTGCACAAAGGTTCAGTGCCCCGGTAAGAAAGATATTATAGTGAAAAATTTGCATATGGTCAGAACATTAAAAGGAAAAACCTTATAAAGATGTTGCTGAAGAGAATGCAGTTAACCACATGGACGTTGTAAAAGGCAACTTGTTGAGAAAGAATACATTTCTCCCAAAAGCTACTTAAAAAACACAGATTAGATTTTGCAAACAAATACTTTAAATTTTGGAGATATATTCTAAGGATGATGAAACTTAAGTTAAAGTATTTAGTTAAAAGGGAGGAAGCCAGCAGGCCTCAGAACACCATGAAAACTTTGAAGGAGATGGTGGCAGCATGAGGGTGTTTTGATGCAGGATGGATTGGTGTACTTAAAAAATAGATTGAATCATGGGGAAAGAGCATAATGTGAAAATACTGAAGCAACATCTCAAGAAATTGCCAGGAAGTTAAAGCCTGGGAACAAATGGGTCTCCCAAAAGGACAAAGATGAATATTCCTGTAAACTCTTGAAAGAAACATGCAGGATACCAAAAACATTTAACTTAAATTCTGCAGTTAAAAAGGCAATCCTGCTCGGGAGTGCACTGCTGTAGCAGTAAATGTGACAATTACTTCAGGATTTTCTTGTAATCTGTGTGTGTGTGATCCAGGTGCTGTGGGAGCACGTGCAGCCCTCTCAGAACTTCAGCATTTACAATGGAGGTGTGGAGGCAGCGTCAAACTTGTTAAGTAAGCAGAAAACGGAGAGAAATGAAACCGTTGAAAAAAAGGAGGTTGGGAGATAAAGACATACCATCTTCTTATCAAATGACCATATTTGTAGTCAGGTAAACGTTGACCTGGTGTTTTCCAGGTGCAGCAACTGCCTATGGCATCGGCTTCGCAGAGGTGAGGTGGGAGCAGTGGGGGGAGCTGGCACTGGGCGGCTTCTCTGGCCTGGGAGCTGCTGCATTATTTCTCATGACTTTCACTGGAAACATCTGGGTCTGCTACACCACCTACACCATCTTCAAGTGCCTGTACATGCTGTTGATAACAATAGCCATGTAAGACTTATCATTTTCTTCAAGGCTATTTTGTACTGTTTAAATGTAGCATTAGTAAACTGAAAAAATGTATTCCTGCTAGGTATCAAATTGCAGCCGACCTGTCGATGGAAAGGTACGCTCTGGTGTTTGGGGCCAACAACTTTGGAGCTCTGATTCTGCAGACAATCATCACTTCTGTTGTGGTTGACAGTGGAGCTCTAGGCCTTCCTATCATTCCTCAGGTAAGCAATCTGATCACAAAACACAAACACTAAGATTTTGGTTTTACTGATGCGCTCTGGTGGTTGTGTTTTCTTTTGCAGTTCATCATTTATGCCAGCTACTTCTCAGCCATCTCTGTGGTTTTTTTGCTCCGGGGAATATTTAGCGTCTGTAAAGCACAGAGAATAAAAAAGGTACAATCATCTTTAAATGGAAAGCAATCTGAAATCTGTGAGGAACATAAGTTCTGATATTGTAAATTGAGACTTTATTTTTTTTAACTGTGGCCCCAAATTATGGAATAAATCACCCTTTTTCTTTTCTTTTCACTAAAAAAAATATATATACAGTATAACAATTGTCCGTGCAATGTAGGAGCAGCTTACATTCCATAAAACAGAAAATACATTTCAGTAATCCAATTTAAAAAGGGACATTTAGGCTTACAGAACATGAAAATGCTAAATTTTAGAGACAAAACAAAAAAGCACTGAACTATTGCTCATTAACCCAATTTTTTTGAGAAAAGCAAAAATTTTAATTTGTCTAAAAGTCAAGGTCTTAGGATCTGGATGAAGAATGAAGTTGCAAACAATCCAGGTGGGTAGAGGTCCAGTGGGAAGTCTCCGCAGTAACTAAAGGGGGAGACATTTTCAGCAGAACTTAGCACCTGCCCATACTCCCAAGAGCAAGAGTTTCCCTTTTTGAATTGAATTATTGAGATAAATGTACTTTCCAATTATATTAACTTTATTGAGAAGCACTGTACATTTATAAATGAAAGCTTCAGTCATTTCATCTTATTTAAAATTCATTTTAATATATATTCTGTATATATTTACACATTAACTTAAAATTCTTTAATATCCCATGAAAGTGGTTTTTCAGTCCATCAGTCATTCTGCTTTCCCCCATGGGTCTGTGGTTCACTGTCATTCAAAAATGTTGGGACCGGGGTCTCTGTCAGCAGGGAGGGAGACGGCAGAACAGCGAGTTTGCCGTTCCGAGGCAGCATTCACTTGTTTTCAGTTTTCAGTCACTGACGTTTTTCCTTAGTATGAACAATTTACCCAAAAATATTCAGCACAAACAGTTTAGTTCTTTACAAATACAGAAACTGGCAGTACCCAAGCAACAGCCCTGTCTTAACAAATCTTATGTTATACAAATACTGATATGCACAAAGAGCTAACGTCCTAAAGGAGAAAAACATATGTACAGTAATGCAGCATGATGAATGATATACTGTATGCAATAACTTAATTTTCATCCAGTTTGATTATATACGTTGTGGCTCAGGCCAGTTCACAGGTTAAGCAGAGGACAGAGGGTCAACCTCTCCTCTGGCACACGCCCTCTCTTATTTTTCTAGTCACAGACACCGTCAGCGCCTCTGTCTTGCACATTTTTTAATTTGTGACAAAATGCGATAGAAAATACAGATTCTTACAAACATTGTGTTTTTAAAGCTACTGGTGAAACAAAACAGTGCAATAGGTGCAAGCGCGCCAGTTGTTGACCCTGTTGTGCAGCAGACGAGATGGATTGCTATAAGAAGGGGTTGGTTGACGAGCCTCCTGCAGGATACTGAGCAGGCGGAGCGCCACCCTGGAAAGAACAGAAAAAACAGAGAAAATACATAGGAGGTCAAAGTAGCATAGAAATTAATACGGCCAAATTAGAACCTGGGATCTGATGAAGCCTGGTTGTCTGATTAAAAGTACCTTTTCAAAATAACATACACATATATTAAACATATTTTTCATTAAGCTCACATTTCTGTGTTTGAAGAGTTTTTCTTTATTGGTCTGATGTAATAATCTGATTGTATGTGTATTTTTTTTGTTATCACTTATAAGTAAAAATAAAGGCTTTAAAATATTAGTCTTGGTGCAAATGCATTTACGATGTGTTATTCTGAGTCTGTCGAGTTAATGACAAATTAACTTTCCAATAATATTCTAATGTATTTAATTGACTGAATATACAATTTGTTTTTGAGCAAATAATGACGTAATTTAGCCTACAGGTGATATCTGGCACATTTACAAGATTCAGCCATGCATATTGATGCAGAATATGCATGGTTATCATTTAAAAATAACTAAAAATTATTGTGTGTTTTTTTTTTTTTTTTGTCTACCAAAAGAGATCTTGCTGTACTAACCAGAAAGGGGTTGTTAGGGACCATAGGGGCTGCCACCGGCTGTCCAAAAGGAGTCACAACAGGCTTCGTCTGCCCAAAGGCTGGGAATCCCCCACCTGATACAACAACAACACTGCTGTTAATATACAAGAAAACCCCAAATATACAACAGATACAATAAAACTAAGAATATTTTTGTCAAATTGAAGCATTTAGATGTAATTTAACAAAGACTGAGTATGTGAATTACAAACACACCATTGGGTTGTTGAGGAAACGCTGGAGGCTGAGTGAAGGGAGGCTGGCCAGGAAAGGGTTGCTGGAATGTTCCACTGAAGCTGGTAGGGAGATTGTAGGCGGCGGAATTTCCAAATCCTGATGGCATACTCATGGAGCCTGTGCCAAAAGGTGCTGCTACACGGCAGAAAGCAACAGGGTAGAAGACCCAGGGGGGTTTAAAAGGTTAAAACAAATGTTTTCCGTTTCATGTTAGATTTATTTTCAGGACACACGAGCATGCTCATGAGCTACAACGATGCGCAAACAGTATGCAGAAAAATCAGCATGTGAGGATATTGTCTGTCCTCTGTCATCTTTACGATGTCCTAAAGAGATTTTCTGTCAAATTTAGTTCTCAGCTATGGATAAGTCATCAGAAAGATTTAATTGTCATCTCAAAGTCATTGAAAAAGAAAGAACTCAATGCTGCCCTCAGTATCCATCTCAGACTTCATAACACTAAAATCAATCAGCCTTCAATCAGTTCAGCCTTTCTGAACTGATATCAAAATGCAGGCTGCTATGTCTTAGCTAGCGCTTGACGATTGCTTCAGAAAATAACAACCTTTGAACTGCTCAGAAAAAAAACTGATCAAACCCAGCAATCCTGGTGCTCTCATGGGTCATCGCTTTCTCCAGCCCTACTTCAAATCCCATATCAGATCTGCCAAAACTCTTTTACAATGATGCAATCAAACTATCTCTGCATTCAAAAGACTACTCCTCCTCTAGTCACAATTTTCTTGACAGAAATTACTGCTATTTTCTTTATAGTGAAAGAATTGACCATCACCCAGTTATTAAGGTACATATTCCCAAAGCTCTCTGTAGGAGTAGGCCATCTACAAGCCAAACTTTAATCAGCTCTAAGACCTACTTTCTAAAATCTAATCGGTGTGCAACATTTTAGACATTTGCTGCTCAGAGACCAAGTTTTTAAAAGCATTTGGCTTACAGTTATGACCTTTAGATGTGGCTCCCTGTAACATTCTTCATTTAACTACTGTAGTCAGTGCATTGATTTTTTTCCACATTTGATAATTATTATACTATTAATATTCTTATATTGTCTCTGCGAGATCACGACAGAAGGCTGAGCTTTAGCAGAGCCCTGAGTTCTAAACTGATTTGATTGATGAAGCCTTAAAGTTGATTTCAAACATCTACTGTATAAGCATACACATTGGTCATTTTAAATATTACCTGCCTTTGAATTTAAAGTTAAAAGATCTGAGACACAGAGGGGTGCTGCAAGGCCTCTTCTTTTTATAAAATGCATTCCCTTCTTGGGTCTGCTTCTTTGCTCAATTACCAATTGTAATCAACATCAATATCATCTCATTGTATAGATGGAGGTTAGAGCACCACATTCCTGCAACACAGCTATAATAGGACTGACTCTTCCATAAAACTAATGAAGTATTTAGGAACAACACATTAAGTACTAGATCTGTAGATGACCTACACAGACCAAATATCACCTGCCAGGTCCCTGTAGGTCACCTAGTAAATCCATAGTTATCTTTCATCCCAACTAATCCAATCCTCTTCTAGCAGTTCCAGCAGCATGCAAACTCAAACAGATGATGCAAAGTGCACTGGTGAATCTTCTGTATGGTCACTATAACTAATTAATGTCCTCTGACAAACACAAACTATCTCGAGAAATCAAAACAAATGTATCTCTGTTGTCTATAATGATCTGAGGAGTTGTCAGAGAACATATTTCTTCTATCATGATGAAGCTACAATTGCTCAGCACTTCTGTCATTTAAAAAAAAAAAAGTCACACCAAATAGCTTAGTGTGTAATCAAAATATAGCTACCTTAATGATTGCCATTTTTTTTTAGCTAATATTAACAATTAAATAGAAACAAGTAAATAATTCAGGATGAAAGTGAAGTGAACATTTCACTTCACTTTCAAGTGAAATGTTGAACATGAACAACAGCTAGTTTCTAGGTGAAACTAGAGTTTAAAAACAAAGGAAAAGAATTTTGCCACAAAAGGTTTTTTTTAAATATACAACTTTTGCTTCTTCAGCTAATTAAGAAATATATTTATGGAAAGAAATATTAGTCACTGTCAGTTCACAGCACACAAGTAGAAAGGTAAGCAAACGCCTCATAGCGACCTACCAAAGGTGGGGGTAAAACCCTGCCAATGAAGGGCACTCATCAAGCCTGTCCAGCATGATAAAAATACTCAGTAAATCTCAAATTCTGGATTTTACATATTGCTTTATCCTGTAAGCAGAGAATGTAAACACCAGTGTAACTGTCTTCTTACTTTTTCATTCAATTTAGAATATTCCCATCTGCTCTAACTGCTAAATGAATCTTCAGCAGGCTTGCTGAATAGTTCACTTGCTGTTTTTCATTTTTCCTCACATAAAGCATTTCATCCCAACAGCTATACATGATAAGAAACAGAAATCACAGATATAAGCACAAGAACAGACCTGCTGCAGCCGCCACATTCGCCGCTCTGCCGTTGCATTGGAATGGGTTGGTGGGAGCTGCTGCCGGGGCGACACCAGCAGCTACAAACGGGTTAGTTGATGGTGCTGCTGGAGGAAAAGGTCAAGTTACAACATGTGAGAAGAAGGTAATAAAGAAAAAGAGAGCAAGCATGTGAAAAACTTCAATTCCAAAGAATTCCAATATTGGAACATACATCTTAATAAAACAGTATTGATCCTTTGAATTATAGGAAATAACAGGCTTCAAATAAAGTAAGTAGATAATAAAGCTTCTAACTGTGGTTTTACATAAAAAGCCTGGCAGCATATTCACAAACATCAAAATGACAATATACAAAATGAGACAGGCAGAGATTTTCTTTAACGATCTTGTGGACTATGAAGAAAATACAGAAAAAAGCTATTGTCTGCAAAGGAATAGGTTCACTTAAACTCCCATGCAGTCAATTTTTTATGATACAATTACAGTATATACATAGGGAAAACAGATTCACTTACCTCCAAAACCCTGAGGCATACCGGGTATCACTTGCTGTGCTTGTGCTGAGGCAACTGTCTCTGAGCCAAAGACGTTACTGTAATAACAGCCAAACAAGAGCCTTGTGTAAGAAAGAAGTGCATCTTCTAAAGACTGCATAAATCTAATTTTCATTAGACTGCTACATCTCTATTACTAACTGCATATTATTCAGATCTATTAAATATCAAATTGGTATGATTCGTCATCAGCCAATACACTGAATTTTTAAAATCAGGATCAGATAAAAATGTAATCCATAAAAGCCATTAAACATAAAAAACTTCTTCATATACAATATGCATAAATAAAAACACAAATGCACACAAACAAAAAACATCAAGATGGTTGCACATGAAAAAAAATATATATATCAACCAGTGCCTTTCTGGAACCAGTGAGCAGTTTGTGTTCTATCTTACCCTTGGGAAGTGCTAGAGGTGTTGTAAACACTGGTGGCAGGTGCTGAGGAGCTGAAGACAGTATCGAGCTCTGCAAGAGCAGCATAACGGTCGCCCCCAGCAATGCCTGCTAAATGCTTCTGAGGCAAACCAGCAACTCCTGCTGAGGCTGCAGCAGCAGAGCTCACACCTCCAGCAATACCACCCCCTGAAAGAGAAGCACATGAGAAAAGAGCAGGGTTCAATTTACCTCGCAGGATAAAAAAAAGTTTGTCAACTCTGAAAGACATAAAACCAAAAGGTCCCAAGAGCTGCCATATTTAACCTATTAAAATGGGGAACAATAGTCAGTTATTGGCAAAAAAAGTGAAAATATTTAAAGAAAATAAGCTAAAATCAGCCCGAACCAACTCAGAGATGCTTTAGTGCCAGAATTCGACCGTGTCATTCAAACATTGTACTTTTTAGAGTGAGGACAGAAAGCAGCAGCATCTGGTCTTTATTTAGGTTACTTCAGTGCCACGAAGACCAGAGTAATGCTTATGAAAAAAATAAGCTGTAAATGAAGCTGATAATTGATTGAGCAAATTTCAATGTTTCCTTGAACATGTCAAAATTAGTACAACATTATAAAGAATTCGCCCTTATTTTAAAGCATCTGTGCATGACCCGGCCTGGACAAGAAATAAAACCTCAGGGGGTTCAATCCTTGAGAGCAGAAGCAAATTCTTTATTGCTTTTATTGATCCTGTTGTCCTGGCAGCTAAAATCTACAAAACAGGCTGGGCCATAAAGGTTTACCTTCCTCTGTTTTGGCAGAGCTAAACATGTTATCCAGGTCAGCCAGGGCTGCGTATCTATCGACGGGAACGTTAGTACTCTGTACAACGTCTTTGTCAGCTCTTGTGGAGTTACTCTGGGAGGAGGAACTGAAGGATCCAAAGTCAGCACTACACGATTTGGGGAAGTAGTCAAAATTTGCAAAATTGGCATTTGCTAGTCCCCCTGAGGCGCTACCTGCATGGAAGAGAGAAATTAAAAGGTCATAAGGAAAGTCTTGATTGAAAATTTTGAGACAAAAGATCAGAACAGAGTGGTAGGGGGGAGAAATGTGTGTACTGAGGATACAGTGTGGATTGAGCCATGCTGAGGAAGGGAGACCAGCAATACTTGAAAGAAAGTGAGCAATGTTCGCCCACAATAACATTATGGTTCTTTTTTTTTGAGCCTCTGTCAGACATGGCACCTGCATTTTAGCTCTTAGATACGGGGAAGATAAAAAAGAAATGCAATTTAAGAATTGTGGCATAGGAGGGAAAAGAACTTGACAAATGCCTTAAGTGTTGTGGCAGAAAGAAAAGGACATTAAATTGAACAAAGGGAATTACTGGTATTACTTAATATCAACAAAGACGCTTTTTTTCTTTCAACATATATTACGGGATAAATTATTAACTCTTTACGTTTTGCCAGTAGCAATTCCCTTCTCTTCATTTAATGCATTGAAACCATAACAGAATGGTACTCTGTGTGCCAATGATCCAATTGGTCAAAAGTATAAATGAACTGCAAATTGTTGGATCTTATAGTTTTTCAATGTATTCACACACAGTGAATACATTCACACACAGCATTATGTTTGGGGAAACATTGAATGCAACAATGTTGGTTTTTAAAAAGTAACCTTGAACAGAAATATCTTCTCCATCAAACCTGATAGATCATGCTCCACTTTTTTAGCTTGTGTGTTTTTCTGACTTCAGCATGTTCCAATGAATGTTTTAGACAAAGTAGTTGGATTAAAACTTTCAAACAGCAATGGAACCCAAGGGGACTGTGCACAAGATGATTTCAGGAGCTTTTTACAAAAGCCAACGGAACCCAAAATAGCAAATACACCAGGTTAAATTATTTTTGTATAGTAAAATCAGTAACAAGGTACTAAGAGTTTTTGAAAAACACCAACTTTTTTTTTTTTAATAAAGTAATGCCAATGAATCAATAGAACACACTTGTACAATTATTGTTGTTTGCTTTCACCAGCATGAACTAACCAAACACTGTTCAGCTAATTCAGAGGTTTCAAACTCCATCTCTCACAGTTTTGTTATCATTTTATGCCAGAATTCTAGATAACCTAGATTTCCAACAACCAAACAAAAAAGCAGCAGCACGGGCCACAAGTTACGTTGAGAAAAAAGGAAAGTCAGGAGGACAACACATCAGAGATGATGGAGCTCTTGTGGGGGCAAGCCCAGAGAGACTTACTGTGTGAACGCTGGAGAGGCAGAGCAGCGGTAAACTCACCCACACTGCGGCTGGATGAGAGCACAGTGAACGCTGGCAGACAGAAATCAAAGGAGGGAAAATGGAGCAAAAGATGACAGAAAAGAAATTACATAACCAAAGAAGTGGTGAAAATGATAGTGTTGACATAAATGTATAGGTACTACAAGATGGACAGATAGTTGTTCACCATTTGTGACAAAGACACCAATGCAAAAAAAAAAGTAAGAGGTTTAACAGAAATGACAGAGACCAACTCACACAGACAGACAATCAACGCGTCCAGTAGAGGGCAACGCAACACATAATAGCTTCCTGTAGCAGGTTTATCTTTGTACAAGTGTGTGAATGAGAAAAAGAATTCATTCACACACTCTTGAAAAGCATGCTGTTATTTTATTTTGTATGCAGAAATTTTGCAGAATTGACTGATCAGAAGGCTTGGTAAGCTGATTATATGTTAGGTCAGCCAAAGTGAACAGAAATAAGAATTTCACACAGAACATGCCTCACAATATGCAACTGGTAAACAGCTTATTTTTATTTAGCGTGTTTGCCCTTGGGAAACAATTCCAATTGTTTAGTGTTAGTGTGGAAGTGAGCTTTCTCTACCTGTATTTGGAGGCTGAAATGACGCCTGTGGTGCAGGGGTGTTCCCAAACGCATCAAAATTTGCAAATCCTGCCCCTGCGCTGACATTCTGTGCTGCTGCAGGTGCTGATGAGGTGATATTCAGATGGACAGATGAGCAACAAAGAAAAAAAAAAAAAGAAATAAAAGTGAGTTGGGTCGTGTGGATGAATGAACTTGGATACAACATGGGTGACTGCAATGGATATTTATGAGATACAGACATTTGGACTTTCCAGTGATTCTACATGCACTATGAATTAATAATATGTATATTTGTCAGTGATTTCCATGAGAAGATTTGTGGATGTCACTGCAGCTGCTGAAGAAACATTTGATACTCGAAGGGCTTAAGCTGTCAGGAGGCAGGAGAATTCAAGTTGCTTAAAGTTCAGAGAGAAGTTTCCACTGTCAGAGGTGATTTGGGACTTGAGCTTTCTAAAGTCCAAAGTCAGCAGAGCTGCTACCGGGAAATTTCAGAACATCTCGCGCTTCCCACTTCTGCGTGGCTTTATACAGACTCAGATTTCATTATCCAGCAGTTCTTGGCACCTGCCCAAACTACTAAAAGTGCCTATGTCTGGCTTAATGACCATGGTATCACAGTGCCTGATTTGTCAGCAAACTTGCTCGACCTAAACCCCATAAAGCTTGTACAGAGTTCAGTCAGGAGGAACACAGGAGACACCTGAACCATCAGTCCAGATGAGCTGGAAGATGCTTTTAAAGGCTTCCTGAAAAACTTGGCAGGGCAACAGGCTGATCACCTCCATGTCATGCAGCATGTCTGCAGTATTCATGCAAACAGAATTATAACAAAATATCAAGGACATATAATATGCAGTACATGAACTACTTTTATGTGGGTCAAAACAATTTAAATTTTCTGAAAACCTGAATTTTGAGTTTAATTTTAAGCTATAATAATGAACATTACAATATAATGTGCAATCAGTAATGAATCAATATTGTATTAATTTAACATTTTCATTCAAATTACTTAAATATCTTTCGAAGAATATTGCAACTTATTGAGATGTTGTTCACTGGGCAACCTGCTTCCCAGCCCACTCTTTTCTTCTTTTTTTGAATAAAACTGTGGAAATGAATCACTATCTTCATTTTTTATCTGTCTGTAAGGAGTAGTGATCACACCATAAAAAACCCAGCAGTTTCCAGAAGTACACCGTGTCCCACAATAGGCAGTCAATATGATTTGGAACAGCAGGAACCTTTTTTAAAGGTATTGTTTTATGCCATCAGACCAGGTTCCTCTTTTTGTAGCAGCACAGCAGGAACAGCATCTAACTGTACTTGTGAGAAATGCTTTTTAGAAACATTTTACATAAAAAAAAACTTTGGTCCAAGAATAAGGAAAAAAAAACCACTGATGCAAACCGTTTGGTAACTGGTCAAAAACATTGCATATATCTGTTCTCTTCGGAGAACAAATTCAGAAACAGAAATGACACTAAAGATTAGTCAAAAAAATTAAATTCACGAAAAAGAAGCCAACAGCTTTCGTATTGACATCATCTTACTAGTTATTGTTGGGCATGGACTCAAAGTTGTCTACCAAATAGACAACTTCCTTTGATAGTCCTATAATTGAGATGATAGCATTTTAAAACATCTCAGAGTCTTTTCTGTGCATTTATATATCTGATATTTTTGCGACCAATAACTATTGAAACATTTTGATTAAATAAATCAGTGATTAGTTGGATTCTTACTTGTGTGGCTGTTGAACTGTGCAAAGTTAGCAAAGCTGGAGCCAGGGGCTGAGTTCACATTGGCTGGGGCTGCAAAGATGTCTCCACCCAAGTCACTTAGGAGGTCAAACTTTTTTTCATGGAACTGCTGTTGATGATGTTGCCCACGGCTCACTACTGGAGACTGTTGGAGACAAGAAACACAAATGGGAAAAAAAAAAAAAATGAATAAATGTTTTTTTGCCATGTGCACAAAAATGAAAATCGGGTCTGGCTGGCCAATTTAAACATCATTTAAATTCTTGTAAAGACTAATTTAGAGCTCACAGGAAGGAGCAGGTAGAGTGAGGAAAGTCGGATGCACAAATTATAGGTAGAAATCAAGCCAATGGCCGCACCCATCAGCTGTTGGAAACGGCTGGAAAGAATCACTAGACTGAACATGCAGGTAAGAAATTAGTCATTGAAGCTCTTGATGAAGATCTTCAGAAGTTCTCGGAAAGTGCAACATTTGTAAACTAGCAACAGACACAGTCAAATGTAGGAGTGTCAAACAAAAGCTAAGTATTTTCTGTGACATGTATCTATGACAGCACCAAATGATTATTTTCATAATTGATTTTTTTATTTATTATTCTGACAAGTTGACAAATCATTCCATTACTTTTGAAAATAAATAAACATTTTATTGCTGGAAATGTAAGAACACCATTCTTTTAGTACATTTCATTTGTAGCAAAGGATGTATTTGCAGGTAAAAATACTTCCAACATAAACATATGAAAAGATCCACTGCTTTTGCTTGACTTAACATCAATAAAGTGTAGCGATAATCTGTTGATAAATTTTTGGGTTAACCAATTACTAATTAGATATCAAAAGGTGCTTGATAGGAGATTTTGTTTCACAGAATTTGAACCAGGTGAAGCCAAAACTGAACTACTCAAAGGGTTCTGGGACTTTAATGCAAAATATTTTTTGTGCAGTTTTGCCTTAATTACTGAGAGTAAACTTATATAAGTTTTCAGGCTACAGTTTACTTTGATAACGGGTGAAATTTATTTTAGTTTTGTTTAAGTCAGGCACTACTGTTTTACAGAAGTGTTTGTATCTATGTGTGTGAAATATTCACCTGATTTGGTGGGGTATTCTTAGTCAGGTGCAGACTGGGGGCCGAATCCCCCAGCAGTGATTTAAGCGGTCTGACCTCTGGGGTGCTGTTGGTGCTGCTGTTTGAGGAACCAGAGATGGAAGCATGGACCGATGCCACAACCTTGGCTTGTTCAGGAGGCACATACCTTGGAAGAAAATAATGTATGCTGTAATAACCAATAATAGAAAAAAATCAAAGTTGGTTGAAACTTTTAGCTCAGAAATAAAGACAACTGTATTTTATAGAATAATATTTTTCAATATGAAGGTTTATTTAAAGATGTGTTAGCAGATTAACTGTGATTATTGGACAAATAACATCTGTAACTGTAAAGCACTGCCACTGCTATATGATTTTGTGTACAATTTTTAAAAAATGCATTTTTGTTCCAAAAGGGCATGCTGAGCCATGCAGTGGTATCTCAACTGCTCTCATTTTGGTCAGTCTTCAGAGACTAAACATCTGAAGACGAGCTAAAAATAATTCTTTCATAATCCGGTGTGTTCGCTCAATGAAACGTCTCAACCTCAAGGAAAAGAAGTACATGTCACTAGTGCATCTTATTTCTCTCTGTAACTGCATAAGTATTCATTTTAATGTTACTTTGCTTTTCAAATCTAAAATTAACAATGACCTTAATCGTGTTTGCGTTTAATAATATGTCCTGTTAGGCATAACACTAATATGAGAATAATACTGACTGGGCTAAAGAACAAATGTCGCATTTGAATTCATCCTTTACCTTCTTGAAGTCACTATTGCATATTTAGAGCAGCTTGTCTGTAGCGACCTACATTCGGTGCACTAAAGGAGGAGTGTTTGGTAGCTTGCTGGAGGCTGAGTGCTATGAGCTCCCTTTTGAGACATTCCATACCAGAAATAAAGGAAACTCAAAGACAAGCTGCATGTCAGCACAGTTCTCAGATCTGTTCATTCAGATCTATGCACAACCAGCGTGAAAAGCTCACTCACCATCTCTTCTTCTCATATTTCTCTTGAAGGAACTCCTTGACTTTCTGTGGTTCTCTGAAGTCTGGTACTGATGAGGTTCTGTCGTCATAAAGTCCGAGCCAGATCTGTTTACATACCTGAAACATAATCAGTGCAGGAACGTTATCTAAGCTTACAAATTTATTTTGTAAACTCCACTATACAATATTAATGTATTTTTAACTGTTAAGAAAAAATCTAATAACAGAAAAAACAATAGCAGAACTTAAATAATAATGCAAGTTAAAAATGATGAAAAAAAAAACAATTTTTTAACTGCTCAATTCTTATGTATTTTAACAGACTTATTTTACAGGTCTAGTATTGAACAATTGAATAAAAAGGAACTGGAGGACTGTCCCTATTTATGTTAAGTTGTGGTCATATCACATCCTATGGAGAAAAATGCTGACTTGACAGCTGTCTAGGAAACATTTAATGATACCCTCCATAATAAATGTAAACCAGAAACCGTTTTTGGTAAAAAGTCTGAAAGTTAAGAAAGTTAAGTGGAAGGAAAAGGAGTGAAAGAAACAAAGACAAATGAATAGTCTGTGAAGCAAAATAAGGGTGAAGTTTCCAGAGTCCATGATTATTTGGTAAGCCATTTCATCAGCTGCTGTTAGTCCAGCTTTCAAAAAATCCAAAGTCAGCAAAACTGTCTAGCAGGAAATTTTAGAGCACTGCATGCTTCCTTCTGCTGACAAGCACTATAGAGATGTTGATTTTATTTTCCAGCAGGAGCTTGCCACACAGAACATCACTGTGCTTGATTTCACAAATTCACCTAACCTAAACCTCACACAGAATCTCATACAGAAAGAGCTCTGGTCCAGAAACATTTGAGACATTGGACCTAACAATGCACATGAACTGAAGGCCACTATTAAAGCAACATGGGTTTTCTTAACACTGTAGCAGACCTGCAGGCTGATCACTTTGGTGCAATGCAGCATTAATGGAGTAATCCATGCAAAAAGAACTGAAGACATGTACAATACAGGTCACACACATACTTTACAATTGGGGTAGCTGGCATTAAAAATCTTGTTAATTGGTACAATACTCAAAATTTTGCAGAAATTTAATTTTGAGTTTTCATCAAGTGTCAGACAAAAACATCCAAACAAACAGAAATAAACACTTCGACTACACCAATCTGCCTGGAATGACACTCCAAAAAAAAAAAAAAAAAATCAGGTTTCACTGATATTCTTATTTACTAAGAAGACATGTAGTAACAGTGATAAAACCAACAAAAAACTGAATGTCAAAATTCATGATGCAAAATACAAAACAGCATAAAGGCCAAGATACAACAGCTGATGGTATTTGAATCCTAGTTGTTGTATCAGTTTTTCTCTCTGGATCAAAGTGTGCAAAAATGGAATGAAAAAAATAGCAACATGATGGAGAAATTGTATTTACAGCCTGGAGGACACAAGCATCAATCCCAACCTCGAGTCTCCAGCATGTCTGCCTGCTGGATGATTTTGCTCCAGCTTGTAATAAACTGTGTCCCTGGTGGCACTGATCTATTTTATACTCTGTTTACCACAAATGTGATGACGGACGTAATGAACTTTGGTTTCTCTGTTTATATTGTACTCCTCAATGATAGTTAAGCAGATAGGTACTTGAATAACAAACCTTTCATACTGAAACTCCATGGCATTTATTACTAAAAAAAAAATGTTGGTACTTTGGAGTATAGTTTGCTTATAAAACACAGACCATTTGCTAAAACATTAAACAAATTTTTAACATATTGTGATGTCTGCCTGTAAATCAAGTAAACCCACAAAGAAACAAAGCCTTTAAGAGTAATTCAAAGTTTTATGCAACAGAGCAGAATTCCACCACGCTTACCTCATTGCCATGTTTCTGTAGGAACTCGATTTCCTGTTGCGTGAATGTCGTCATGGAGATAGACTTAACTCTATGGGGTGGGTTCAGTCCTCGTCTGTGGGCAGAAGAATTAAACCGGGGTCAATTTGATGTCATGTCACGATAAGTGAAACCATCATCTTCATGTGCTCTAAGGCCCTCTTCTTTGGATGGGGTCGTTTAATTTGCTATAAGCCAGCTTGCAGCACTGCATTCCATGCAGTGTTTAATAAGCGAGATAGTCATTGTGTAACTGAGTCGACTACAAGTACAAGAAAAGACAAAAGCGACAAATGAATCACGGCATAAAGGTAAAAAAAAGAAAGAAGACAAAGGTTACGGATGAAACATTTCCTGAACTTGCACTGACTGAACTCAGATTGTCAGTGTAACCAAGCAATGAGTAATATTCCCTAATATGGAAACTATGAAGGACTGACATCCGTTATCACACACAAACCTCGTTCATTCCCCTTCAGAAGGTCACAGGTCAGCTTCTAACAGTTAGATTAAAGGGTCGTCACCAGGCAGGGTTATTGTTTTGAGTCAAACCAAACTAATATGACTGTAAGGTCATTGCTGTTTGTCTTTGAAGCTGATCACAGAACATTTACTTAGACAAGCAAAACATTATCTGTGTCTTAAGGGCACAGACATCAGAGCCAGCAAACAAAAAAAATGAGTTTATTTTAAAAAGATTTAAGTAATCCAACATCAGGAATCTAACTACAATCTAGATGTTTTAAATAGAAAATTCAAAAATTTTCCAATTTTGGACATTTGCCTGCATTTCTATGATGTGTCACAGTTTGAATTGAAGGTTTCTAATTTTACTTATTTTTTCTAAAATTAAAATAAACAGCTTTGTGCTATTTTTGCTCTTGCCTTTTATAACTTCCATTCTGAGGAGTTGTCTGTGTTTTGATTCCATGCAGGGTTTAATACGTGAGAAAGTCAAAATTGATCAAACTGAATATTGTATTAGTGGCCGACAAACCAGTTGTCAATATTACATTAATCCTTGTTTCGGATATAGATACAAACAATTGATACTTTGGACCTTTTAAGTGAGAAAAAAAAATAATAAATTGTCACAGCTGTCTAGGAAAAAGGATCTTAAGTTTCACAGTTACGCTGTCACACTGTTATGCACAAAGCCAAGCCAAACCTGAACTGAAACACTAGACCAAGGTTGCTAAATTATTGACAGGCGTTAACTTTCTCAGAACGTTTCATCTCGCTCATTCTTTTCACGTTCAGTCAGCTTGACTCACTATTACTCAGTAACACAAAACAGAAATAACAGGCAGCTTGGACAAAGAAAATGTACTTGTGATATAATCCACAGACTATACCGCATACAAAACAACACAAGCAAGCGAAAGAGATTACCAGCACATTATCAGCTTTCATTCAGTTATGTCTTACTGAGACGCCTTGTGAAAACGGATAACGATTGACAAAAAGAAAAAAAAAATACAAAATCTAAATAAAAAGTTAACTAAACCAACAAACCAAAGACTAATTAAATCAGGGGGAAAAACCCTTTTCAAACATCAATTTTGTTCTCAGCTTGTTTTAAACTTTGAAAATGAGTCAAAATGAACAAACGAAAAACTTATTTAAAAATCTCTTCAAAACACAGAGAAAAGTGTGTGCTTCTCCTTACATGATACTTTAGCAATTCTTCAGCGCCTAAGGAAGGTAAACGATAAGATCCTATTCGAATCAAGATGAAACTAGGTCAGAAACGGAAAAAAAAAAAAAATCACATTGCCTTAAAGGGTGAAATATGATGTGAAAATTTCTGCCCACTGAGTTCCCACTGAGGAATCTAAATGAGGTTACATTATCTTATCTGCTGTGGTTTTGCTTGCTAATTTTGTTCTCTGAAAAAGGAAAACATCATTTGCTTACAGTTATTGTCATAGCTGTTTATTTTTGCATGAGCCAACTGAAAGACACAATACAGATATCGGTCTGGATTCCATCTATGTAGTGACACAGGGTAAAAGCCTTCCTTAACCTGATATATGCTATCTCACAACAGTGTGCGGCTTTTAAAAATGCAGAAGTACAGAGAAGTACAGGATGCCACTGATTCTACCATCATAATTCTGCAAGCATAAGCAAAGACTGGTTCACATTCACAAACAAGCAGAAGAGCACAGGGTTTCCCTACATGTATGCAGAGCGGCACACACTGTGTGCTAAAATGCTATCACATATTGTACAGTAAAATAATTATGACCTTGTCTCTACTGTACACTGAATAGCTGAGCCAGAGAACTCAACTCATTTGCATACAGAAACAGCTCCAGGGTGAGAGAAACTGGCAAAACTAAGTCTCATAAGAGTGGAAGGACTTCCATGAAGCCCAAATAACTGCTGAAGAGGAAACATTTAATACCTAACCTGTAGTTATTTTATTTTTTTTTATTTTTTTTTAAACTCTTAAAGTCAAACTGAATTGTTTACATAAGCGCTACTTATGTTTTGCTCGAACATCATAAAAAGATTTCCACGTTATAATTTAAATAGTGCATGGCAGGTATTTATTATACTAGTCATGTTTGACACTTGGCCCTCCTTAATGCCGTCTTGTCGCTTTTGTATCCCCGCTTACTCGAGACAAGCAGACCGAGTGGGGTTCCTTCCTGCCAGCAGCAATTTTACCAGAAAGAGACATTGTGAGCGGTGTTCCTCCTGGGAAGGTCCCCACCTTCGCCAGGAATGTGTTTACATAGCAGATTCCAACACCACCCATTAAATAACCACAACTGGAAGAGGAAATCGTGTTTGTGTTCTGGCCGTCACCCCCAAAGAAGTCGAAACCATTAAATTGTCTGAACTTTATTTGAAACAAACAAACAAACAGAAAAAATTAAATAAATTGTTAGAAAATAAATCAAAAAATTTACTTTTAAGCATCTGTTGGGATTCTATCTGCAGTAAATGTGTCTTTTAAATAAAATGTTTTGAAAATTGTGAAAGCATTTGTACTCAGGATTGTTTTATTTATATTAAACAAACTTTCACTCTAACCACTGATATATGAAATAGCTTTTAATGATACATTGAGTAAACAGGGCTCTTTTTTCATTAAGAACTTCTAATAAACTCCTTGTATAAATGAAAAGACATTCTGTCAAGTTTTTTTTTGTTTTTTTTATCAGGGATTACAGAACATGGTATAGCAAAATATGTTTTCTCTGTTGGGTGTAGTCTCTTTTTGGAGACGATTGTTCCTCACTATAATGAGACATACAAGATCTCAAAGCAGCGTTTAACCTGATCAAGCTCCTACTTACAGCACATTGTGTGCATTAAATAGGCTTAGAGCAGCTGATGGTTGCCAGGTAACTGTTGGATATTTTATGGCAGTGTTACTTTTACAGTTAAAATCTTTGGTGCCTTTGTTCTAACACTAAACTCTATATATTCACAAATTTGTAAATTCACAAATATTTCTTCTACTGTACTTCTCTCATATTACAACTGTTAAGCAAGCTAACTGAGGAAGATCTAGCCAAAGCCACACCTCAAAAATTAAACTCAGATGAATCTCAGCCTAAGTAATGTCTGAAACTCATTTCAAGGAACGGAATATTTCTGTGAACCATCATGGTCACATGTGCTTTCCTGCTCGTCTGAAAACCCAGGTGCTCATCTGCCCTATTACTTCACCAATGACAACATCTCCCCGTCACTTCCTGATGTACTCTGCAGTTGGTCATTTATCTGACTTGGACTAAAACTCCTGGAAGAAAATGTAAGGCAAGAGAACATAGAGGCAGCGTTTGTGTGTCATTAGCACATTCAATCCAAATTTTGGAACTGAATGCTGCTTGTATAATTTGGTAAGACTTTTCATATCTCACATTGCAATTGCAAAGTATATCCTAGTCCTTCACAATGCTACATCGCTGATCATACATTGTACTGGGGAGCTCAAAATAAAAATAATTTAAAAAAAATAAATAATTTCATTACTGACCGAATTTTTATAAATTTTAATTTCATATTTGTTTAATGCAGAAATGCATAGGAAAACATTTTTAAACAACTAGAATAATCGGTTTCAATCTCAACCTGATCGTAGGGCGTTCTCCTGGAAGTGATTTGTCGCTCCGAATAATTAAAAAACAGGAGAGACAGACAGTGACCTGCCGTCCCAGCCACTTCCTGTTGCACACATGCATCACATGCTGCTGATGTAGCAGCATAGTGGGGCCACACCACTTCCTGCGCCTACAATTACAACCAGTTTGAAGCACATCTTAAACACACAGGAAATAATTCATGAATACTTAACATGAGATAAAGTGTCAAAGACGTGAAACGTTTTCTTCAGATTGAACTCAACATACATTAGGTTGTATTGTTATTAATTACAGAACCACACCACACCTGTAATTCTACTGTAAGCCATAATTATTTTTTGCAATCCTAAATCTAAAAAAACCCCCATCAAATTATTAATTTATCAAAATAGATATTGTTTCAATCTTTGAATGATAGTAACATACAATCTAAAATTCCAGTAACAAATTAAATTGAAAATTTCATGTTGAACTTAGTTTTTAAGTCCTTACACAAAACAATACACTTCTGTCAAATTTAAGATTAGGTGCTTATATTAACAAATATTTACAAAACAACACACGAGTGCCATCTAAGCTCTTTATGAGTACAGTAAAGAAGAAGGAGGAGCACAGGCAACAAAAACAAGAAAAAACGCTTGATTAAAGGGGCCTTTTTTTACTGTGAGGTTTTAGCTACTGCATATTGTTGGTGTTTCATACTGTAAAGAGACACTTGTCTAAATGACAACATATTACTAAAAATACTAGCAAGTGAGTGAAGATGTCACTGAAAAATAAGAGAACATTCAAACTAATCTCACGTGTGAAGTTTACAGCAGCCTAGATTTAGAACCTAGCAGTACCTTCAGTGACAGAAAACAAATCAGGTACTCACTGGATGACTAGTTTAGTCAGCAAAGTTTAAACTTTGCAGACAGGAGCTCGTGTAAGGTGCCTCGATCAGCACACAGAATTGAAATTCCAGTTGTGATTCTTGTCAGAGACAAATTAAGGGCTGAGAAACGTATTACATAAATACATTGTGACATCTTAACCACTGCTCTCACAGTTATCGGTCACATCTCTAAATAACATGACATTGATACGCCCAGGTGTCAAGTTTACAACCAAAAAAAAAAAAGTGGCGTTCAAGTCAATAACTAAAGGCTGCGTTGGTGCGGCTCTTTCTATAAAAAAGTGCATGTTTGCTAACTACCATTAGTCGGAATGGGGGCTTCCTAACGTTAACAGCAACTGGTAGCAGCATCTGGCTAAAAGGCTTATCTGTAGCTTCCAAGTGCAAGATAAGTTCACTGGCTAGCCCTGGAAGCTAAAGTTAACTAGCGTCGAGGGTGGTCGCCCTTTCCGTTCCATTGTGGGGGCACTGACAACTCATGCACCCCGCCCAACACAACCAGACAATGTCAAGCAGCAAATCCCACGCTCACCATTACCTATTGGAAATATGTGTCTAATGTTAGCTTACGTTAACAGCTTCGGTTAGCCCGTCATCTGAGACTCTACATATCATATGCACAAAAGCTGTGGCTCACGTCTGCAACTTAATACTCACAAGATGCCAGAGCAGGAGGTACACACGAAAGAGCCCACAGTCATGTTGGCATAGGTTGGGCCGCGCTGATCACAGTCAAAGCACTTTCTATTGGGAGGCAAACTCGTCATTTCTCTCAGCATCTTCAGATGTTTCTCCTCCTGTTTTCGTTTCGCGCTCGCCGCCATGGTGAAAGACGCGCAACACGGGCAATTAAATGGGAGGCTGAGAGGTCAGCTACAACTAAAACAAAGGGCTGTGCTGTTTAACGGCTGCCGACTCGCTGCTAACGGCAGATAGGGGCGGCTCTGTTGTCAGGGGCGGCCTGGCGTCTCCTCCAGCAAGGAGTTTCAGGATGCGCATCAGAGGAGACAAGAGGAGCTCTGCCACCTACTTCCGCTTTGGCTCAAATTCCGTTATGCTCGCCCTCGTTTTATCTCCGGGACAGATTTTTTTTATTGCATATCTATCTTTTATGATAGATGTAGATTTGTACTTAACCCAGGAAAAAAAAACATGTGTTCGAACTCAATTATTTAAAAACTTTAAAAAATTTAATTAATTTTACAAGTTAATTAAAATAATTTTTGAAGAAAACCCGGAAATGTTTTTTTTTAATTAACTGTATTAATCTGTTCTTTACATTATTTATAAAACAGCTACAAATTCGGAGTTTAGGGAAACGGATGTTCAAGTAAAAGAAGTTGAGAGTTGCCCAGAAATAATGATCGAAGGTTTCATCTTGCCGGTTGTATCTTTGACGACTCTTTTTAACGCACCAGCGCCACTGTGTGGATTAGGATAATAACTGTGGTATTACTGTACAGGCTGTTCTAGAATACCAGAAAATATTCCCAGAGAGCAAAAGTTAAGGTTAGTACAGCATCTTTAAAAATAAAATGCACCTGGTAGTATTCGGTGAAATTCTTTGCTGTTCAAAAATGAGAAAACATTCATTTAAACCAAAAGTAGCCATGTCCATTAACCTTTGTCACAATACACTGACAAAGGTGTATTTTATTGAAATTGTAATTGTAATTGGTAAACTTGAAGTGGAAAGAAAAAATATATTGGTTTTGCTTTAACTGATATCTTTCATTTTGAATCTGAACAATACGATGCGTATATATTTTACTCTGAAACCCTTCAGTACAACTCTGTTTACCCAATGGTCTTTGAAATTCACCTATTATGAATAGATGCCAGCTGTGTAATCGATTAATAAATAAAAACCACAATAAAGGACATAAGGAACACAGCAGGGGTAATGCGGCTCTTGTCAATTCATCAACCAAAACTGCAAACCTGGCATGTCATAGTCATGAACATAAACCACCAGGCTGGGCAAGACGACCTTTAGTCAATTAAACAGCTTAATGATCTATAGTAACTTTGGAGGGGCTGAAGAGATTCACAGCTCAGCTGGGATTCTGTCGATTAACAACTTTGGACAAATACTTCACAAATCAGACTTTTTGCCTCTAACTTTTCTAGAGTCAGTTATTGTTGAAAGCTAAAAGCAAAGCAATGTAGGGGCAGCTAACATGAAAGAAACCACTCTGGTCAGAGGGAGTTCTATTTTGTCAAAGTGTTAAAAGCTGTGTGGGAGAAATGCAACACTTCACATCATCCTGTGCACAGTATCATGCTGTTGGAATCTGTTTATTGAGAAAGCAAAGCAAACTGGCCACAATTGATAGGGAACTAAACTGAGCTCACAGTGGGGGCAATTCTGTAAATAAATCTATTGAATGTTCATCTTTCAGCAAGAGGATGTCACTAAATTTATGAGAGTAAAGGTGGAATGAGTTTGATCAAAGTGTATCTATGTGAAACACACTTTAAAAAAAACTCAGCTATAAAACAACTGTTTTTTCAAAGTATTAACTTTTTGGAGTTGATTATAAACCCAAACGCTTTTCATACTTTTAGCTCACACATGAGTTCTTAAATTATGCCCTATATTGTGTTGGTCTATCACATTAAATCCCAATAACACTGTCGTTTGAGATTGTATTGTGCCAAAAATAAGTAAAGGTTCAGAGGATTAACACTTTTGCAAGTCATAAGTTGTGTTAAGTCATTCACGTTCTTTGTGTCAGGATCATAGTCACTATTTGACATTTTAGCATTTCAGCAAACTAGCCTTATGGCAAGTAAATACAAATGCCATCTATATTAAGCAGGAACTGAAAATGAAAAAAATCAAAGCAAACATATCTTCAAACATTTTAATAAATGTGAGTTATATAACAGTACAAAGCACACCACAGAGCAGCTGCATTATTTACAGGAAAGCCAAATGTCAGGTCTATTTCAGACAGTGTACTATTCTGACAGGCTTACACTTCTTATGTACAACAGATGACCTCTGGTGTTTTTATTTCTCTGTGGTAATGACATTTGAAATCCAAGTATAGTAAATCCTGAACAGTGGACTCAAGTTTAATTATAACCTGCAGAAAGGCAACTTAGTCCCCTATTAGATTCATACTGATTTAAGATCTTTATTGACTTGTCAGTTGCTACTGGCTGACTGAAGTAACGTCCGCTGAAAATGTTGTTGTGGAGAGAAGTCAAAGGGTCTGCGGTTCTCACTGAAGCCATAAAGTTTGCGCAGAGCCACACGTGCCGCTTCCTCCTCAGCTCCAATAAGTGTCTCTCCTGGACCTTGAGCCAGGAGTTTTGTGCCACTAGATGAATCAGAAAGTAAGCAAAACATGAACATGATGCAGACGTAAATTATTTATATGAATCTCACATTCGAATAATAAATGTAGCAAAAACAGCATGCATGACTGCACACGTACCTGTACAAGCCGACAAAGTAGAGCGGGAGGACAGTACTGGCTCCAGCAGACCTGATGAGACGAGGTTCTGGCAGTGGAATATTTCTTTTGGAAAGTTCCTCCACCAGCAGTCCCATTGGATTCACCACAGTCCACATATCAAACAGGTCCTTTCCTATCAACTGAGTCAATAGGAAATCCTGTGGGGTAGCAGAGAAGATGGAGATGATCATTTACTATAAAATCAACCTTAAAACAATTAAAACAAAAAAAAACAAAAAAAAAAAAAACAAGCACTAACAAGTTCCTTACTCTGAGAAAGAACGCAGCTTGCTCTGCTCCACTGCTTTCTTCCAGAGCTCCGATCACCGCCATGAAAGTGGAATTCAGCACCTCGTCTGGAACAGGGAATTCTGCACTCATAGTAAGATCCTCTATGCCAAGATTTCTTGCAACATAAGTCACAACTGACGGACTGCTAAGATGCCCCACAATGCACTCAACCCCCTCATGTGGCAGACTCGGAAAGCTTGCCCTGCACCAGTCGGTCAGGAAGCTTTTAGTCAGGCCTTCTCCCTTTTTGCTCAGCTCAAGATTGTCTTCCAGAACCAAGGCCGTGGTCTCAGAGTCAACGTCCAGCTGTTTCCTCCTCTCCTGCTCCGCCTGCAGGTAACACGGATTGACGAAGGCTGTTTTAAGTAACTGCAGTGAGAAGTTTTCATGGAGACGGGAACTGAAAGCCTGAACCTCTGAATGGTAATCCCAATTGGGCTGTTGCCAGCTGAAGGAGAATCGAAGAGAAGACAATGTTTTCAATTAATATCACAATGTCATTCGAAAATGTTGGCAAGATGAGCAACTCGACCTGCTGAAGAACTGAAAATATTGGAAATGTAATAAACGTTTTATGAACATATCGTTTCTACAAACTAAAGCTAAAGAAGTAGGTACTTCTTCTACGTCGTCATTCTTTTTTCTACTAATAAAAACAATACCACATTAGGCTCCTGAACGAGTGGCCTTGAGATGCTCTTTAGCATTAGCTAAATGTCAGGTACCGTGGCTTAGGTGGCGGAGGTCCGTCAAGCTTTAACTTCTTCGCCATAAGATATGCGTAAGCTTTCATCCATCGTTTCTTCCCCCTAACCTGTGTTAGTGAAGGGCTTCTGGAAAAGAGCTGACACTGCAACCTAAATGTTAGCACGCCGCGGTTTAACATGTAGCCCGCCGCCATGTTTCCTCCCACCAGTGGAGTGTGTTACACTGATAAGTGTCCGACGCGAACTGAATTGTCTGTCGGCGAGTAACCATGGAAACCAACGTAAACCGTAATTAACGTTGACAAACAAAACGGCTTGCCAGATAATTTTCCAGTTTGACCATCAACAGCCCGCGCTTCACTACATTTCCGCAACTAATACATATATTTTTTTTTTATTTTGTCTGCGGATTTATTTAAGTATATTTTTGGGGGAATTACACGATTGTGAAGAGGATGGACGATATGGTCACTACAGAAAACGCAACGGAAGGAGCGAACACAGATGATACTTCTGGCAGAAACGGATCAGGTGGGATTATAAAAAATACATTTGAAGAAAAAATTGAAAATAGACACCAGTGGCAGCCCTCAATACAAGAGAAAAACCAATCAGAGCCAAGGATGACCAAGAAGATCCTCAAAGACCTCTGCTTGAAGAACAAACTGTACTCCACACCTGCCTTGAATGACACACTGTACCTGCATTTTAAGGGTTTCTCCAAGATTGAGAATCTGGAAGAATACACAGGGCTCAAATGTCTTTGGCTGGAAAGCAATGGTCTCCAGAGGATTGAGACCTGGATGCTCAGACTGACCTTCGCTGCTTGTTCCTGCACCAGAACCTCATTTGCAAGCTAGAAAACCTGGAATCCATGAAGAAACTCTGCACCCTGAATGTTTCCAACAACTACATCCACATGATAGAGAACATCTCCTGCCTTCCTGAACTCAGCACTCTACAAATATCCCATAACAAACTGGAGAGTGCGAAGGACATAGAGCATCTGAGTGAGTGTATGGCCATCAACGTGTTGGACCTGTCTCACAATCTGTTACATGACCCTGAAGTTCTCTCCGTGTTGGAGGCAATGCCAGAACTGAGAGTGCTGAACCTGATGGGAAATGAGGTGGTGAAGAAAATCCCAAACTACAGGAAGACCATGATTGTACATATTAAGCAGCTCACCTTCCTCGATGACCGACCCGTGTTCCCCAAAGACAGAGCATGTGCAGAGGCGTGGGCCAAGGGAGGCCTGGAGGGGGAATGGAAGGAGAGGGCAGCATGGGTGTCACGGGAGAGAAGGAAAATCCAGGACAGCTTGGATGATTTGGCAAAAATTCGTGAGAAAGCCCTGGAGAAAAAACGTCTGCGAGAATTGCAAGCGGAAGGTGAGCATTGTTCAGCTGTTATTTGAACAGTTATTTGAAAATTAAATGTTTAACTGTGTAATTACTTCTCTTTTAGGGAAAAATGAGACAGATCCTACTTCAGTGATAGCTAGTGAAGAAAACAACACAGAGACTTCGACTTCCTCTGAAGGAGAGGATGTCCAGATCTTTGTGCCGGACAGCCAGGAAGATATGAAGGTTGACAAAAGTGAGGCAAATAAAGATCTCAACGCAGAAGGGCTGGAGGAGGAAAAGTTTGATGAAGAAAATGATCAATCTCAAATCAAGCATGAAACAGAAGAGAATGTCTGGGTGGACTCTGTACAAGATGGACCGATATTGCAGATAAATGTGGGAGAAGAAAATCACAAGTTAACAAAGAATAAAGAGAATAGGTTGTCTGAAAACACAAAGCCTACCAAGGCTTCTCCTGATCTTTCAAAGGAAGATGAGCTTGTACCATTACATGGTCCTGGACCATTAGTTACAGAGCTAGAGGACGAAGAGCAGCTGGAAATCATCCACCTTCCCATAAGCCAGTCGCTGCATATTGACGATCTGCCCGACTTGGAAGATGTGGATCCAGAAGACTTCCCCGGAACATCCTATCAGCAGGACTTCAAACCAAAAATAGAAGTCCTATCAGGAGATGGCGATGAAGAGACACCGAGTGAGAATCAAGGCGGTGGAATCTTCCGTCTCAGCCGTGACGGAACATCCTCGTTGTTTCTAGGTGGCTGCAACAACTCAACTGGCCTCTCCAATAACTCATCACTGGTGTACCCAGAGGATGAGGATGTTGTTACTCACTATCCAGGATCCAATCAACCTTCCTCAGAGAAACAATGCTTGATTGAGTGAGTGAACTGATACCTTTAGATGTAAACATAGTTTGATTGTACAAAATTAGCCTTCTGTGATATTTGAAATTACAAAACTTTTACCTGACAGTCAAAGGTGACCTTCAGGATGCAACTGCAAATGACTCTCACAGAGAGTTAAAATTCAGCTTGTTTGATACATTTAAGCACACTTGGTGAAAAAAAAAATTCAATTTTTAACTGATTCAACTTCTTGCAGGTACCCCTTTTTCAAGATTTACAAAAGCAAAGTTCATGTGGACTTTTTTGTGTAACAGCAAATTTACAATGTATATTTTTCAGTTCTGACATCAATAAAAACAAGAAAATGCTTTGCATGTATTACTTTATTTATTTTTTTTTACATTACATTTACTATGTAATGTCACATATTATTCCCCCGGCAATAAATATTCAACATGTTACCACATAGCAAATGTCTCCACGCTGTAGGTTTAGACCAATGCCGTACTGCTTCCGTAAGTCCTCCCACAGCTTTAGGTGCCATGAACAAATATTTACAAATCATTTATGACTGGGCAGAAAAGTTTGGAATAAAAGCAAAACAAGAACAAAAAAAGATGGACAGGATGAAATAAGAGTAGAAAAATAAAACTGTACATGTGTTAAATAAACAAAACCCAAAATATCATTCCTGTGCAGAGTAGGTCTCATAAATGCCAAAAATATTTTACCACAAGGACAAGGTGCAGCGAGTAGTTAATATCCAATGTATTGAATGCAGACGAGCTCTAACGCCGCAACCACACCCAGGTGTTAAAGATCCAGAAAACAACACTGATCGAATACATAACCATTTCTCGCTTTGCTCTCTCCTTGTTCTCGTCTTCCAGGTGTTTGAGTCTCTTGTTCAACTTGAGGAGCTGTTGAGACACATAAAAAAAGCTAATTGTTTTCTATCATTTCTAAAAATTTCAGTCACCTGCAAAAAAAGAAAAAAAAAAATTTGTTAAAGCTAACCTGGCGTCGAAGTGTGGTTGCATCGACTGCCGTCATGTCATCCGCTGGCCCTTCCAGGGTACTTTCATTTGTCGACAATACAAACCTTAAAAAGAAGACAAATTTCCTTTTAGATTTTATTCAAACCAAACAAGCTACTGCTCCTAGTAGTAATATTCTAGACTACATATTTCAGGTAAACATAATGCCTTGACTGAGAATTACTGGACCTCATTTTAAAACACACTGAGTTAGTAGAGCCAAGAAAGGTTGAGGACAGGAAGAGGAGGAAAACATGAAGTGCCAGGTGAAGTTACCTGGAATCAGGCAAGGGGTTGGAGCTCAAACCTGATCCCCCTCGCAGAGACGGTTTGCTAAAGATGTGGGGAAAACACAGAGAAGGGAGAAGGAAAAGAGAGATCTAGAAAAACAGTGTTGCACATATGCCACAAAAGCCCACAAGACTGAGCTGCTTCTACGGTGCCTTAGTTAACACAAGAACTCCTAATATGTTTCACGTTATTGGAAGAGAGATCACATGTGGGAAGCATTTTAAGAAGCCTCTCCCATACTGCACACAAGGCAGAGTCAGAGGGGGGGCTGAAGATGAAGTGTTTGTGTCTTCACCTCGAGTGAACTTATGCTAGACTAGGGATGAGGGAACCAAGAGGAATGTGAGAGCTAAAATGTTAGTAAAAATTTTCAAAAGGTACTTTTTCTAAAGTATGCAAACTTGCATCTTTTTTGCCACAAACTTACAAATTAAGTTTGAGAACTTAAAATTGTAGCTCTCAATTTAAGCTGAAAATTCAGAACTACACTTTCCTTTTGCTGCAGCAGCAGAGTATTTTTGACGTTCTTTAGATTAATGGAGCTGTTTTCTCAAAAGCGACTGTTCACCTTCCTTCGAAGATAAATATGAAGTCTGACTTCAAAAACAAATCTGATGACTGACTCAGCGTTCATTGTCAGGAAACCTGACGACTGCCCTCTTATTCACATGTACTGTTTGACTTTAATACTTGCTGTAGAACTGGCTTCATTGCAAGCCTCAAGCTACAAGCTTAAGTCATCAGGCATGTCTTCTTTTACATTATTAGAAACTACTTAATATTAATTACCATCATCTGTATCCCAGGACCATATTTTTATTATTACAAATTGCCAATGCTAAAAAAAAAAGTCTGTCAATCGCGCAAAAGAGCATAAAATCAGCATCGTCAAAAATCGGAATAAACTGCTTGAAAAACATTTAAAGAAGTTTTTGCTGGCAAAAATCTTTAAAAAACAAATGACCAGTTAGTTGGGAGGTCACCTGCGTGGGTTCTCATCCAAGACCTCCAGGACCTGCTGGTAGGCCCGACGTGTAGTGGACTGGATGAAAGACAGAACACCGCTAGCGCTGTACACGTTGTGCTCTTCAGCCATGTTGAGGGAAGGGTGTGACTGGTTAGTGGTCGGGGGGTGCGAAGTTGTACTGCTCAGTGCCCACCATTACAAGGAGCAAATTTGAAGGGAAAGAAGGGAAAAGGGCAGAAGAAGAGGAAGGAAAGGGAGAGAAATAAGGAAAAGGTACAACCCCCCACTGTCTTTATAAAAACTTTAGACAGATCAATGTAAAGAAAAGAAGCAGCAACGGAGACCTGTCAGCCATTTTAGCAAAAGCGCTCGGAATGAACAGAAACAGGCTAATCCCTCTCTCGTGAATTGAAAGCAACTTGATGAACTTCATGCCACAAGATGTTGTGCTGGAGAAAAGAATCTGGAGAAAACCTCTTCCCTTCACAAGCTTTTACTCTTCACCACAACCTAACCATCTGTCACGGTACACATAATAAAACCAAAGCTTTCAATTATTTGATATGTACAATAACTGACAAGACAGGCTGCTTTCATTATTTGTCTGCAAGGAACAGATGTTCTGCCAGACAAGATGCAGCCATAGGCGACCCAGATGGATCACGAGAGTGGACCAATTAAAACTAAGAGCTAGAAGAACGACACAGCTGCTACAACATGCAAACATCAGCAGAGCTAAGACAGAGCTTAGCTAATGATGGCATCTGTGGTGAAATACTTACGCAGATTCATTATGAGTTAGTTGGCGGACGGCAACATTCTCACTGGCAGAATGCTCCCGCCTTACACGTGCCTGGGGCGGCACCTACAACAAGAGAAATGAAGACAGCTGATGTTGTGTTTCCAAGTAGAATTGTGAGCCCTTTGTACTTATAAGATATGCAACTTATTGCATATCTTATACGTTTTATGACCTACCACCTCCTCAGTGTCTGGAGCTGCCTGATGCTCCTCTTCCAAGAAGTCCAGAGGTCGATCACTGAGGGTCAGGACTCTGGGAGGAGTTTTCAGTGCCAGAGTTTCAAGGGGTGTTGACTGGATGAGGTCTAAGTCTCTGGGTCTGGGGAAGTGGGATTCAGCTGCATCTCCTGACAAATCACAAAGTGAAACTAAACAATCAGCAACAACACAAAACATGGAAGCCATTGTGTTCTGCATTAGAAACTGATATGCCAATATCTGTTTCATTTTCGGCTTCTAACAACTGACATGATATGACGAGGAAAACAAAATAGCCCCAAAGCATATTGGCTCTGTGTTGTTTATAAGTAGTTATAACAAGGATAAAGATATCATCAGATGGCAATATTATAGTTAAATATTAACTGTAATAATTGACAATTCGCGATTGACAAATCGTGATTGACAATGCAAGGTTTCCAACTCTCTCTGTGACCTTTATTCTCGTGGGAACTTTGACCTGTGACAGACGTGGACACCTGATAAAGTGACACTTCATCAAAAAGCAGAAACTAAGCATAAATTCCTGACACTATGAAAAATGTTGCCTTCCAAATAGAGTTCTGTGATATTAATATTGCACAAATTACATTGAAAATTAAAATATATTTTTGATATAATGTGCAGCACAAGCTTGTGATGATATAATGGTGCAGATTGTAGACACAGAGCTTTGAGCAGCTAGACATAGATAGCATCATCGTTCTACACATTTCCATCTCTAAATTCCAAGTTTCAAATCATTTTTGCCAATTTTTTTTTACACAAAATTTGAGTAGGTAAAATCTGCTCTTAAAAATGGTAATAAGAGTGGCTGGATGTATTACCTGCGTGTTGCACAAATCATTTAAATAATGGTAAATAACTATTTTATGGCTTTTGTGTATATGGACAAATTTAAAGAATACATACATAAACATCTTTAACATTGTCCAACTACGACTGCATTATGTTTATTATTGTATGTATTTATTTTACTTCTAACTAAGCTAGTCAAATTTTAATATAATTTTCACACTCTGACTTAAAGTTTTCGAGAAATCAAAACAAAATAAACTGTCAACCAGTGTTTGTTTGTTCTTTTCTTTACAAATGATTTTTAGGTTTATCTGTAGGTTCTCATTCAGTAACACATCCTAAAATACTGACACAAACATGTTAAATTCAACTAATAATATGGGAAGTCAAAAATAAAAGACACCAACCCGCAACCACGATCCTGTCTGGCACTTGCATTATGACGCTGGGGGGCACTTCCTGTAAACCATCACTGAGCTCTTCTTGTGCCTGAGGAGCCACTTTGAGCTTCTGCGGGATGCGCATCTTTTGGCTGATCCCCTCGGTGTAGTCCAGCTCATACTGAATGCGGTTAATCTCCGCCATCTCCACAGTCGGGGATGGAAATGCTGCTCCGGTCATTTGACTCTGTGGAATCAAAACAGGAGCTGTGACACGCAGAAAGTGCTTTTAGCAGTACTTTCATGTCCCAGCTGTTATTGTACGTTGGCACAGATTGTTGACGTGGTTTGTTTATTTTCAAACAGTCCAATTTTGCTCTGTTGGAAACCTCGATCTCGTGATACTGTCATATGATAAAAGCAGAAAAAAAACCCCCGACCAAACCGCTTCGACTGTAGCAAGACATTTACGCTGCCCAGCATTAAGCTAGCACTGACTTATCAATACTAGAAAATAACACATTTTACCAGTACCAAACTAACGTCCACATTATTTATAATGTGCGTGCATCTACCTTAATCAGTAATATGGCCAGAAAGCCGATAGAGGGTAAGAAAACAACTTAGCCTCCTCGCCATTTCGAGCTAACACTTCAGCGCGGTTACTTACCGTCCTCACTGTTGGCTAACGCAGCGGCCTCACTAAAAACGTTTTTATTGAATAAAACCAGGAAGGGACTTCTGTTGGTGCTCCAACGTATCAGGTTAGGAACAAAAATTCCAAATAGTACAGCTGTCTAACATCTCTTTGTATTCATATGAGAGAGGAAGTTCCTCTCGCTCTTTGCCCTGTTTCTACTTCAAACAGGAAATGTTTCTTGTTCTTCTTGAGGTTTTCTAGCGGCCAACGTAAAGACACTTTATCGCCATCTACTGCGCGGGAGTGTATGAATTTCCGCAACTAAGTTATGTTCTCGTATATTCAATCAATTTTCCTTTGAAAATAATAAGAAAATGCTTTATTGGTCGTTTAATGTCTGCCATTGCTTGCCATTATTTATCCTGTATTATAAAACAACTAATATATACTGCTAAAAAAAACAAAACAAAGGGAACACTCAAACAACACAATATGACTCGAAGTACATCAAACTTCTGTGAAATCAAACTGTCCACTTAGGAAGCAACACTGATTGACAATCAACAATGATTTTGTTGTCAGCACATTCAACTTTATATAGGACAAAGTATTCAATGAGGCACTACGTTCAGCGTCCTTAACCCATTTGGCCCCCACCGTCCTGGGTGTTTGTGGGTGGTGCATTTAACACAGAGGCTCTCAAAGACTCAGAGAGCCTCCCCTTCACCTAATCAGTGGCATGAACCGGGAATCAAAATCAAAAACATCACTGCATGTTAGTCAAAAATCTCTGAGCTTGAACCTGGACTTCCGTCATTTTGTCAGAATGTTTCGGATTTAACGGCTTTTTTTTTTTTTTAGTCTGAATTTTCAACAACGTGTCTGTAGAGCTGGAACTATGTTTCCAAAGATTTTCTTTATATGTGTGAAATTATTCAGCGCGATGCACGTCGCATCATCTGCAGAGCTGCAGCTTGGCATGTAAGTAAGATGTAGGCTCGTTTCCGTCGTTAATTGGTGACTTACCAGGTGAATGAGAAAATACTGCTTTTAATAGTATATATATATATATATATATATATATATATATCTATATATATATATATATATAGATATATATAATATATATATAAATATATACATATATATATATATATATAAATATATATATATATATACACAAATAAATTGAATCAGGAGGCACGCTGAATTTTGATAGACGAATAAATGACTTTTGAAATAACTTTTGTTTGTGTCCTTTATGTGTGATCTGCCCACTAGGGGTCTCCATTTCAGGTCCCACGGAAGACAGCAGTTTTACTTCAAACTTACAGTGGAATGCTACTTTTTGTTTGTTTATCCATATGGCACTCTACCACTGAGTTCCAATTTCAGATCATCTGCAAACAGATAAATATTAAAGGGGGATTATTTTCATTAGGGGACAACCACAGTACTTCCTCTAATTAACTTCAAGCTTTATTGAAGCCAGATGCCTCGTGGAGGCAGACAGTTTGTAAGGTACCCGAAATGACAACACAAATGAATTCAAGCTAACCAAACACAGTTGTCTGGAGTTTATGCTTGTAGATTGATTTATGCATGGTACGAACTGCATCCGTCTATCTGTCCAGCTATCTAGCTGATCGATGAGATCACCAAGGGGATCACACCACCATCACAATGAAGTCATCCATGTGACAAACCAGTATTGCTTAGTTGTCACTCTTTTCTGTACCTTCCACATGCAAAGGCCAAATGTTTGCGCCAAACAGGAGGTGTCCATGTTGGGGGTCCGCCAGCCCTGTGTTCAGGGTTTCACCCGCATGATGCAGGTGTGGAAGCAGGGCTGCACAGGCCGCAGATGGTGTGTAGGATTTGAGAGAAGGTAAGAAAAATCCAGTTTGCACCACATTCCACACATGTACTTTTAACATCATTCTTAAGCAAATAGTTAGAGAGAAATGTTCCAACATGGCCGTTGTACAAAATACCCAGCAAATCTTTTTAGTTTCTTTATTTATTATCATTATTTATTTATTTTTTACATTTTGTCATGTTACCACATCAGTGTATTTTATTGACATATTTTAAAATAGAACAAAAGAGGGAACATGATGCATTTCTTTCAAGAGTTTAAAAAAAAAAGTATATAATCTGAAAAGCATGGTGTGCATTGGTCTTTCATCCCCTCTGATGTAAATATATTTCTAACCATTCACTGCGTCTATAGCAGCTAGCTTCAGGATAATGTTGGTTTTGCACATCTGTAAAGACAATTAATTGCCCTTTGATTTTAAGATATAAATATGAAATGAACAACATATTTGAACTATAGTTTGAAGTATTTGCAACACATTTTCAACTGGATTTCAACTCGATGGTAGGCTGGTGGCGATGTGCGATTTTAGTTTTGTACCATGTACACCATAGTGTTTTGTATGCAGGCGAAAACATTTGATGTTGTTCTCATCTTTCCAGAGTGCCTGATCCCTCATTTTCAGATGACTATCAAAAAAGGAAAAATCATGCAACCATGTATTGTTTTGTACTGGTCTACTACGCCAAACAAAAATTAAAACAAAGCCAAGTCAAGTCTGTGGAGGTAACATGACAAAATGGGAAAGGGTTAAAGTCTCTTTCATTTGATCTTATGTATTTTGTATAACAATGACTATGATTGTTTTATGCTCACAAAATACTACAGTACAGCCTCTAAAAATATGAACATGTAACAGAACGTCTTCTCCTTAGGACTGCGTACTACATAGCATACAGGCAAGCGTACAGCATGGATTTTCACACAGTCTATAAATGTTGTCCCGGTTGGGCTCAGAAAGATAATGAGATGGGCTGTCTACATAGTGAGTAAATAAGCATCTCATTGATATACATCAAATATCTGACATAAATTGACTGGAAATATTGATTAGAAAACTGTCGGTTTGCTGCCAAGAAGTGCTTCACTTGTTTCCAGTTAGAACAGAACCAAACATATCAGCAACATGATGATGTGTGATGTTGAATTATCCACAGGGGTGTGCAGTGCTAATGCCTGTCTTAATGGTGGGAAATGTGCAGAGACTGGGGAGCGTATTTGTCACTGTCCATTAGGCTTCAAAGGTCCCCGGTGCCAGTATGGTAAGTTTTTCATTACCACTTAAGATAATACTTACCAACTAAAAATTTGCTGTTATTTTCAATACCTTTTGTAATTTATAGTTAACTTTCGATTTAGCATCACTGAACTTGGTTGAATTTGCAGAAAGCAACACATCCATGAACTACTATTAAAATGTAACAGAATCGTACATGAACAATTTTGTGTAAAGTTTGGCTAAAAGCTTATTGCTGTCTTGTTCTCAGTGTATGCTCAATATGACCTGGTTGTTTGTATGTCCCCTGCCTGTCCAAACTTAATAGGGTGAGAGTTGTTAAAGTTTGAGAAAGCTGTTGTAGAAACAAAATCGAGTAGAGATTTTGTTGGTCTCTACTCTCACATGCTTTGAAACCAATGAACACGCACACGAACATTGCAGAAGTTATCCCATCTGATTCCTCAATCTTCCCAAAAGGGAATGTCCTGTCATTGTACTGCCAGGGATTTTAATCAGATCTCTACTTGATTCATTTCACAAGGATGTTTGGTAAAGGAAAGTCCTCACTTTTGTTTTGACATGAGCTCTTTGGTTTTCATTCTTCAAGGTGGCAGTTCACAATCTGAAATGACCACTGTTTTTCATCCTTCTTTCCTTTGCATTTTGTGCTGTAATCCACCATGGCCTTGGACTTCTCACTTTGTAAAACATTTTACCTTCTCCCATTTCCCCTGACAGATTTATCCACTGACTTCTGCTAGACTCATTATGTCAACTCAAGCCAAGTCCCTGCGTCCAGTCGGGTTCCTTTACTGAACCCCCCATTTAAAACAGTAGCAAATGCATGCAACGAAACACCTAAAAAATGTGTCAGTAATTCTATTTCTTTTTGGCAACCTTTTCTAATTTTGTATTGTATTGTAAATATTAAATCTTCACATGTCTAGACAAAAGTATTTATTAATCTGAAACACATAGAACAATCCCAAAAATACTGAGATTTTGAAAGCATCTTCACAAGTTATAAGAATGTAAATGTTAACCTTCTCTGTGTTTGATCGATACTTAGGAAATGTTAATGATTAAGTTGTGTGTGTGTGCGCGTGCGTGTGTGTGTGTGTGGAATGGGGGAGAGGATGGGGACCCACAAGAGGATGCAAGCAGCACCCCTGCCCTGACTCTGCTCATGTGGCAGTCAGTACCTCTCGCACAAACCTCTCTGAACATCTGCATTTTTTTATGTGATACAAGTTAAGACATACAACAAAACATCTCCTGGCACCATTCACTGGATATAATTGTAATTCAGGCAGAACAAAACGTTTTTCATAAAACTCTAAGAATTAATCTCAAGTCTTGAAAAAATGTTATGCTTATATTTGGCATGCTGGTATTTATTTTGGGTCTGTTCATGCAATTATAAATGAGAGAGATAAAACTTACATTACAGTGAGTATGGAAGACTTTGTCTTGTGAGCTTTAACATTCCTCAGTGGCATATTTATCACTGCTTCCATTCAGTTATGCTAGAGAAAAACAGATATAGCATAGACCTAGGAATATTGATCTATATTGATTTAATTTGGACTTTTTAATTATTTTACTTAAAAATAATTTTTTAATATAGTTTTTTTCAAATTTAGCGTAATATATTTTTGTATTTTTATATATCTTATTTGTGTATTAAAGTAAAATAAGGAAAAACTTCAGAAAACTATATATACTACTCCAAACCCTGAAGCAGTAACTGTATACTTGAGCTTTTTGAAATGTGGAATTACCTCTTCAGAAGCAGCCACGATGCTTGTTTTTGAACTTTCAGATTTGTATTGAGTTTACTACCTTTGCTTGTGATTGGCTGATTTGCTATTTGTGTAAAGAGGTAATTGAACAGGTATACCCAATAAAGTTTCCTGTGACTGCATACTCAGTCATTTTTCCTTTGGTGCTGATAGATCAAACAAAGCATGGGAACCGATCAGCACATTTGAAATTTCATCTCTCCATGTCAAAGCAGCCTAGGAACTTGTTTAGAAAATTGACATAACTCCTTGGAAAATGTCTGTCTACTGTTCTGTGTTTAGACTCCATCAAACAATCACCATTACATGTGGATATCTTTAAACAGATGAGGTTCCTGGATGACCTGAATGTGGACTTTCCAAGTTAACAGGCACATGTTAGAGAGTTCATCCAGGATTTGCCGCTCTGAGAATAATACAACAGAATTTGGGACTTATAAGGATCTTGCTTTGTCCCTTCTTTTCAACACTTATTATTTGGTCTCTTGAACTATTAGTCTCTTTGGTGTTCCTGCCAAGTTGTGGTTGCACACCCTGCTGTGTGGTGTTGGGTCGCCTGACCAGCTGCTTTCAATCTCCAGTCTGGATTTAGCTCTAACTGTGTGCTGAAACATCGAAGCAGGCAAAAAGTTGCATTTGGCCTGCTTTTGAACGCCACTCTGTCTAAGATCAGACTTTTGCTTGAAGTCAAACTGGTGCATGGGTCTGCATGAAATTAGGAGACCATGGGCACACAAGTGTTATGACAGAAACCATCTGATTCTCGTTAAAGATGTCTGAGTGTTTCCAAAGTACTTTTGGACAGTATACTGTCCAGAACTGGTTTTGATAATAGCAAAGAACATTGTCTAATAGGTTATTTTCTGCTGGTATTGGATGATTTACAATGCAGAAGTGTGGGAAGTCTGATTTACAATACAAGTGCCTTCACAGTTGCTGAATCTCTATGTTACTTATGCTGTTATATGCATGAATGGAAACCTGAGGACAGTTGGCTTTTTCTCTCTTTTTCCAAACCATGATTGATTGCATCCCTGTCTCAACCATGTCAAATTTTGAAGACAATCCAACTTTTGTTTGTTGCTTTATTTTCCACTGGGAGCATTGATGCTGCATCCGGCATTCCTTTTTGCGGCAGGTTCAGGTCCCAAGTCCTTTTTTCCCTCCTTTTGGTTTGCTTCACAGGGTCTTCTGTTTTTCCCATCAGAGCATGCTGTCGTAATTTTCTTTTCCAAAATGTTCTTTCTAAAGTAACAGCTTGAAGCTGATAATTTTCCTGTTAAAAAAACTTTCAGTTTGTTCAGTAGGCTATGCATTTTTTATTTGTCCTTCTTGCTATATCAGTAGATCTTATTAAATGATCAGATGAAGCAGCTCATCAGTCAGATTTTTGGCAAACAGCAGTGATAACTTGGTTTAGTGATTGGTGTTGTTGCAATCATTTTTCTAGTTGAGAAAATCAGCTAATGGTTGTTTCCTGCCTTTTTAGATTTTCAGAAAGCAAAGAACTGAACGTCACAAGTGTTAAAGACTTGAACTAACATGGACCTTCTAGGAAAGTAAAAAGATCAAATTATGATTTAATATTCACAAGGACAAGCTGAAAAAAACATCCAGATTGTTTCTCACAGTGGAAATGTGAGGAAAAAAATCTTGGAAAAGGTTGGAAATACACATTCCCATTGCTTCCTCTCCATCTGGCATTGAAGAGACATGAAATAGCTTTTAGTATCTCCACACTGCGCTATTGAGACCTACTGTTCTGTTATTGATCTGGGCTTGTATCTTTTAATGGTTTTACCACAAGGACACTGGACACATGACTGAGGCTTTACTGATTTATTCCACATCCATGCGCTTCAAATAGTTTCTGAGTAGGCGAAAGAATGTGGGTCCTTGGAGGAATTGGAAGTGGGGAGCCACTGCGTTGCAGAGGTCACCAATGTCAGCAGCACCTGATGAGATCTGCAGGAGTCAGGAAAATTTAAGAGTATTTAAAGCTGCCTGAACTTTATGTTACATGATGGGAAACTGTTATCACTCCCACCCATAAAGCAACAGGAGGCCACTTTCATTTTATTGCAGTGCATTTTCATCCACAAGCATGACCTGAAAAGTACATTAAAAAAATTATAGCACAATTTTCATGTTTATTTTAAGCATGTAATTAAGACTATAACTGAAGCATCCTCTTTTAGCTATGACCTTATTTTTCTTGTGGCACAATCTTGCTAGTATATTCACCTATTAATGTTGTTCAGCAACCAAAAGTCATTCAGCTTGGATTCATTGCATCAGGTGTCAGTTTCTGGTACCCAAAACGCAGCTTTACAAACTTTCTGGAGTTGACTGCTAAATAAAACTCTGAATGGTTTGCTTTCTGTAAAGCATTTCTGGTTTCTATATCATTTTTTTTCTTGTAAATCATTTATTTAGAAACAAATATAATAATCTAAATCAATGAGCTGATCAGAGTTTTTCAAGCAGCTCAATGTGAGCAAGTACAGAATATGATCATTTAACCCTGAAAACTGTTCAGTCTTCAGCTTGTAAAGGGTTGGATGGTCAACAGGAAGATGCAAAGTAGCAGCAAATAACGCTTCCCTGCTGTGAAAAAAGTTAAAAAAGAACAGCAAATAACAGCTAGTGTGCAATAATCCTTTGAACTTTGATGCCTTGCAAAAACTATCACCAAACTGCTTGCCCTTAGAAACTAAGTGTGGGTGTGGCCTGACACAAACAAACAAGGCGACCCATTCTTAGCTTCTGCGGTCTTGTAGAATTCAACACATTTTTATCAGTCATTGTTTTAAATGATTTGTTGTGGTAAATATTCCATACTAATATACCATGAGTATAGCACAATATGATATTAATATACATGTAAAATTTTGCAACATGCATGCTTTCAATTTCTGAATATGTATCAGCAAATTGTAATGATTGACTACAGTTTAGTCCTAATCATTCATTTCCAAATTTATACTATTTCCATTTGAAATATAAGACACACTTCCTAATTTTGATTAATGTAAATCTTTTCATATTCAGTGATATTTTTAGATTTATTGCAAAGATTTTTGTCTCATCAAGTGAATTCAAAGACAGTATGTCTAGGCAAAGAGCAGGATGTATTCTAACAGGTTTACCCTTTTCATGAACTGAAAAACAGAGTGCACCCTTCAGATTAATGTTAAAGCACAATTATGATAGCAAACAGTAAGACATCTTGTACTGTTGCAAAAATGATTAAAAGCCTTGATCACAAGCTGGTTTTGATTAGACACACTTTCTTATTTGTCAAAATGGGGCATGTGGGAAAATTCACAAAGTGTTTGTAGTTTGTTTTATAATATCAACAGAAGTATATATTGAATGTGCACGGTAAATGAACCTGGCTTTTTAATCCTGTCCTTTCAGACATTAATGAATGTGAAGTGGATGAAGGCGGCTGTGAGGGTTACTGCTGCAACACCATTGGGAGCTACTACTGCAAATGTCCTGAAGGCAGCAAAGTGGGGCCAGACGGCAAGGCTTGTAATGGTAAGACGGACTGCTTGAGATTTGAATGCAACAAAACCCAAAAACAGGAATGTGTCAAACTCTCTTTGCCGTTCTTTACTAATTTTATTTACTCTTTCTTACTACATTTCAGTTTTTTACCACTGAATTTGTTTTACAAATCTACTTTCAGTCTCTTAATAAATCCGTAGTGTTACATTTGCCTTTTTCTTTGCGCACATAGTCTGAGTCTTGCAAGCATATTTTTTGGCTCACAGCATTTAGATTTCAGATTGTTTTCAGATTGTTTCCACCACATAGGTGGCATAAAGGCACCATCTATGTGGTGCCTTTATGCCGTCTGCATTAACGTCCAATCCACGACTTAGTCCACTTATACGTGCCGTCTCAGCATCTCAGCTTAGACCCTGATTGTGTCGCACTAAACCATTCAGAACTCATGACCTCTGACCCCTGGCACCACCACCGCTGCTCTTGGCCCTGCTCCCCCAGGCACCACCTCATGAAACAGTGAAAAGCTGCCATTGTATCTTTCCCACTAAAATCCTCTCACGTCTGCAGTTTTATGCTTTCAGCATTATCTGCAAGTGCTGAACACACATTCTTTAGTTATTCTAACATTATTTCGAAATAAACTATAAAGCTACTGCACATTTCTTTTAGTACGAGCATTTTAAGTGTGGGTTCCTGAACATTGTTTCTTCAGAATGTGAACTTCCAGGAGCTTTTAATGTACATCGACTGTTTTACACACGTTTCCATGGTGATGTTTGAAACCCACACCGTTTATGTAAAGTACATTTCTCGACTCTGATAATGAAAACAATTAGTTTTGGTATAAAGCAACTATAAACGTACCAGTACATTGCCTTCTACATAAACTGACAGAACATGCTAATCAGAGAAGCAGTCAAGAAACTCACAGAAACTTATGAGGAGCTGCAGAGATTCACTAACTATAATTATTAACCGTGGTCTCTACTAGGAGATGTAAAAGTGGTCAAATGTGAGTCAGAGGAAATAGAAAAATAAATGGAGCTAAAAACAGGGTAATATTAGGCCTGGTTATAACTCGATAGAGCTTTAACTTCTGGCAGGTCAGCAACCCTAATCTGAAAGCCTCAGTTACACGGCAGGTTTTAGATCAAGACTTTAAAATCAGTGATTGCCATCCAATCTGTCTAAACTTGAGCTAATTTGTGAACAAATTCAAGGAGTAGCAATGCTCATTCAAAGCATGACAGGTTTCCAGAGAGATGATATTAACTGTGCTCTCTATGTACTCAAGTACACTATCATCCACAACGTTGCATAGTATGAGATGACAGCCATGGCGATCCTTTTGAGGATGTGTTGTCCAGATATGAAGTGAAGTTTGACTATAACATTCAGGCATTTTGTCTTGACAACTTGGCTCTGTCTTTGTGGATCAGAGGCATAAGTCTAACACACCATCCCAGGAAAATGCATTCAGGAACAAGAGATTTCACACACACACGCACACACACGCACACACACACACCTACACACACGTTAAGCAATCTAATATTCACCCAAAGAAACTTAGTCAGACCAAATAAATCTTACTTATAGCATAAAACGAGTGTTTTCAAAAAGAGAGTGATTGAGTTTTGATGATCAAGATTAAAAATGTATCAAACTTGATTAAAGCTCAGAGGTTAATAATTATACTTACTGAGGGTTCATTTTGTTGGAGGACTTTGGCTCTTTCATGAAATAGCTGTCAGAGTTTTTGCATGGACAAGATATTATAATTAAATATCTAATAAGAAAATAAACTAGCTCTCATAAAATAGAGAATCCTTGTCTCTTGTCTGAATTGTATATTTTATGTTTTTGATTATTTAACTAATTGATTTCATGTATCATTAGATTGGTGTTTAGAACATGTCGGAACTTTCCTCTGTAGTGGTATTTAGTTTTTGTGCTGTTTTACATAAAAATAGACATTCTTCATGAATGCTTTGATTTTTCTATGAAGGCTTGTTAAAAGTATGTCCACAACCCAATATGTCTTTATTATATATATATTTTTTTCCAGATATAAATGAGTGCGATGAGCTCAATGGAGGATGCCAACAAACTTGTGTCAACACCGCAGGTTCTTATCATTGCGAGTGCAGCGAGGGCTTCCATATGCACTCTGATGGTCGAACCTGCATTGGTAAGAAAACGGTACTGCAAATAGGAGTTTTGCGAAAAATACCAGCCTGATTGTTTTAAAGGAACATTTTTGAAGTGTGATTATTTTTATTAGTCTCCAATCTTTGCTGTTTGTGTGAAACAGACAAATTCTGAATTGGTTTGAAATCAAAATAGCGGTGACGTAATTCAAATCCATGTACAGAAAAATGAGTATCAGGAACCATTCAAGACAAAGTGAAATCAGAGACAGATACTCATAAATGTTCATTTACAGGATTTTTATTTGATCCAGGAGGGAATAGGATGAGTTAAACTCAGTAAGATCACCTTATTCTCTGACAACACAAAGTGTCTCACTTATATAAGCTTTGGATAAGCTTACACTGTAAAAACATCTGACGCAATGGCTCTTTGCTATACAACACAGAAAACAATAATTTTCTGCAACGTTGAAGTGTCAGAACAAAGTCACAGCAAACAAAAGTCAGAAAAAGGTTACAATTAAGTTTCTCTGGACAAATGTTGCTAGACTGTCTGAAAATATCAAGGTTAAATGACAATAAAATAAACAATAAATGAGTCATAACAAAAAAAACATTGCGACCAATAAAAATGATAATTAGTATGATGAGTAACAGGTAAATTTGCCATGTTATTCATCATACTAATGATGGGGAGGTGATTATCAATGTGAATATAAGGTAATAAGTGAAATAGACGTAACATAAATGTAAGGATGTGATAAGTAAACATGTAATTATAATGAATGATTAGTAACATTTCTCTAACAATATGTATTTTACCTTTCTAGCAGTAAAAGAAAACATGTCTTCTTTCAGTGTTATAGCTATCCCTAATGTTCAGATTTGTAAGGGTGCCAAAGGAGGACCTAATTGTATCTGCTAAAGTAATCAGTCTTAGAATTATATTTTACTTACAGTTTTACTACCAGTCTTTGTCATCTTGCTTACGGTGAGAATACCCTAAAGGTAGATGACTAGAATTCCTGTTTGGCATGTCATTAAGTTGAAGAAATGGAAATTACCTTTGAGTAACTACTGTAGGAGCACTGAATGTAATTGTCAGGTTTTAAGCATTTTCCCTTGTGTTTTCCACAAATATATAGCTGCTGAGTTTGAGGTCTGAAGGCTTTTTTAGGAAGCTCATAATTTTGGTCTCACCTGTCATCCTTCATTAGAGAAGTTTTTACTACATTTTCATTTCCACTTGGATAACAGAACCAATGAATGTTTTGCCGTTTTTTGGGTTTTTTTTTACCCGTCATAATTCTGTCTGTGTTTTGCTAGCTGTAAATTCTTGCTCCATTTTGAATGGAGGTTGTGAGCACCAGTGTGTGGATGTGGGAAACAAGGAGTACAAATGTGAGTGCAGAAGGAACTACCAGCTGAAACAAGATGGGAGACACTGTGAATGTAAGTGATCTTGTCAGAAGATATTTCATTCATGCAAGCAGACAGTACATTTGCAGTGCCTTGGAAAAGAACTCATACTCCTTGAATCTTTCAAGTTTGGTCATAGTAAAACCATAAATTGAAATCTGTTCTCTTGGGATTTTCCCCAGTTTATGAACTCTAAGGTTGTGTATGTCCGCATTATAGACTGTGCATGAGCTTTGTTTATTTGTGTGTTTGTCAGTGAGGGACCCCTGTAAGGGGAGGAATGGAGGCTGTGCACAGTTCTGCAACTCCGAAGGCGGTAAAGCAAATTGCAGCTGCCGTTCTGGTTTTGTATTGTCTGGAGACCAAAAAAACTGTGAAGGTAGGGAAGATCTGTTTCTGTCATATATCACATATTTACTCAAACACATAAATGCAAATTACATTTCATACTTAAAATGCTACAAATAAGAAAAAAAACTGAACCAGCTGTTCTATATGACATTGGAGACAATGACCTATGGCTCATGTAACTAAAAATAATAATGAAGACCTCCACTTCTAATGTGATCCGGCTCTATCCATCACAGATAGAACACAAAAAGGCCTCCAGACGTGAACACCAGCTCTGGAAAATATTCAAAAACAACCAGCTTTAAAACATTCTTCTGGATTTGATAATTACAAAGCATCCTGTTTTTATTAGGATAGCCCAGTTTGGATTGCAGTTCCAAACTTTAATCAAACTTTATTCACAAACAAACCATTTATATTAAACCCCATTTTCATGGACTAAGACTCAGATACGGGTTAGTTGCCTTATGCAAATATAAAATAATTTGGCTAATAATTCAGTGTAATTGTTGTTGGTAGATCAAACTTATCGGAGAGAAAAAACCAAATATATTTGCAGAGTATAAGTACATTATAGAAAATGACTTTAAACCACGGGCTGGTCAAAGTGGGTATGAAACGTCCACCCTACAGCTATGAATTGATGCGTAAAGAGCATAATGAGGCAAAGAATTCCTTTTCATACCCAGAATAGTTAGGAATTGTTCCAAATGTTCAGTAGCACATAAATCTACTCCCTCTGTTGCTTCATTTTAGCTATATACTGATTATTGTGTCTCATTTTATACTTTTGCTTTCATTGCTCCTGCTAGTGCTGCTTAGAATCATGGACTCTACCTAATTCCAGTAAATTGTTGGTGAAGATGAACACAAATATCAGGTTCTTGACTGTCATCATGTGTTTGTTTTACTATGTGTCAAAATTGTCATGCGGCTTACTTCAGTGAATTGTGTGAACCAAATTGTATTTTGAAAGAATAAGCCTACATGTATTGACTTTTGTGATGGTTTTCCACTTGGTATATCTGAGATTAAAAACGCATTTCTTCACATCCTGATCTATCAGCTGTTGTCTGTCTCCTGTAGACATTGATGAATGCAGCTCTGGTCATGCAAAGTGTTCCCATGGTTGTGTCAACATGCTGGGCTCCTTCAGGTGTGTGTGTCATCCTGGTTTTGAACTCGGTGCCGAAGGCAAGCAGTGCTACCGTAAGTCAAAACACTGGAGCTCAAATATTTCCTCAGAAAATGTAAAAAAGCTTAGAACTTTGTGTTTGTCTCTTTTGTATTTGCTTAGTTCTTCACAGTAGAATCAGAGATAGTAATCACAGTAACTGGAGTGCTATTGAGCTAAAATGCAAATTGTTTGAGCTGAAACAATTCGCTGAAATTGTTAACGGTGCCTTACACAAGTATTAATTAAGGCTTTTGGACATTTACCATATTTTACCATAGTACAGCTATAAATTTCAATGTATTTATTTGGGAGATCATGTGATAGGTCGTCAATAAATTGTCACATAGTATTAAAGTGGAAGGAACATGATAAATGCTTTTCAAATTGTTTCACAAATAAAAATCTGAAAAGGGCAAATGTGTATGCAGGCTAGCAAAACTGAAGAGATAATGAATCGCAATACTGTAAGAAAACCTGTCTGTGGCAGCAAAAGACTTGAGAGTGAGGCAGAGCGTCACTTTCTAGCAAGACAATGATCCTAAACATGCAGCCAGACCTTTTAGTGGAGTAGTTTTAAGCAAAGCATGACTATTTGTTGAAGTAAGCCAGTCAAGATGCAGACTTAAATCCAATTAGGAATTGGTGGCAAAAAATGCTTACTGAGACTGAGATAGTTAGAAAGAAGATGAAATGCAAATATTATGCACAATTAGCTTTTTGCATGTTATTGTCCTTCAGTTTGTGTCTCTGCTGCTTCTAGAAACAGTGCAGGTGCTTTGGAAAACTATTGAGCTGTTTTCCTAAAAATAAGTTAATGTTTTTTTTTGTTTTCTTTTGGCATCTGGAACACAAATTGTTTCCAAAATCTCCCAATCATTAAGTCACAATCAGATCCAAGAAGAGCTCCAAAAGCAAGTTTGGTAATTTGTTACACATTTTAATTATGGTCATTTCTTGTTGTGGTTTTGGTGCTCCTACCTCCAGGCATTGAGATGGAGATTGTAAATAGTTGTGAGAAGAATAATGGGGGATGCTCTCATCATTGTGAGCATGCCACCAATGGCCCCATATGCTCCTGTAACCAAGGCTACCAGTTGGCCACAGACAGGAGGACCTGTGTAGGTAAGATCTTTGCTATTCTCTGAAGTTTTCCAATTCCAGTTTCTGTTTACTATCTTTCTAGTCAACATTTAAAACATGTTCTTTCCTTAGATAGTGATGAGTGTTTGAGTGTGGAGTCCTGCTGCAGCCACCTCTGTAGAAACTACCCCGGTGGCTATGAGTGCAGCTGCAGAGCAGGCCACAGACTGAGCCCAGATGGCTGCGGCTGCGAAGGTGAGAGTGCAGCAAGATTGTTAGCAGATTAGCCTGTCTGGTGTTTTTTATTTTATTTTATAGAACAGCTGGGTTGTAATTCCAATGCATGCTTAATAACTCATTGTTCAGAAATTAGCCCTTTGAAGGCTACTTCATCGCAGAGAATGGAAAACAGAGCGTATTGCTCATGAAGTTGCCAAAGTTTACTTAAATGTGCTCCAGATGCATGCTATAGAATTTATGCCTAGCAGATTAGTTTCAACCTCAATAAATTGCCAGTGCCATGGCAGGGTTGTACTTTTAATTCTTTTGTCTTCTTCTAGATATTAATGAGTGCCTAGCAGAGACATCGGGATGTGAACACTTCTGCATCAACACCTTGGGAACCTATCAGTGCTTTTGCCGAACGGGCTTCCGCTTGGCTCTGGATCAGCACTCTTGCATCTGTGAGAAACCACAACATTATGACCATCAGCAAGCAAAAATGTGACATCAAATAAAAACAAATTAAGTTTTGATCTTGAGCTTCGCTTCGCCATGTGTGTGTTCAGCTCTGTATGGCGGGGCGCTGGATGAGGAAGAGGAAGAGGAGGAAGGGCTGGAGGCTGACAGACTGCCTGACCTGCTGTTTCGAAAGGCTCCTCAGCTCTTGCATTACACGGCAGCCCTGCACGTTCGCCACAGCACTGGTGATGATGATGATGATGATGGTCATCATGTCAGTGACAGTGACAAAGAATTAGAGATCCACAGAGAGCACAGGGGAGAGCTGAGACAGGAAAGCACAATAGGTACAGTAAAAAATGTGAATGATGAGACTTCTGGGGACGTCTGATCAAATCAATACTATTTTATTGCCCCCTCTGTAAATCTACAGACAAGAAAAGTAATTTGGAGTTTACCATTTCCTTTTCAGTGTGCCTAGAGGGCTCCTTTGGGGATGACTGTAGTGTGAGCTGTGACGACTGTGTGAATGGAGCATGTAGTGAAAACAAGAACCAGTGCGATTGCTCGCCTGGCTGGACAGGAATCATCTGCAATGAGAGTGAGGATAATTTTTTTTCTTTTCTTTTTGGTGTAAACTCCCTGTGTTATATCTGGATAGCATCAGAGTTCTGTTTGTTCCATTAGAAAAAAGTGCAAAAATTAACCATTCACAACTGCTCCTTCTGTTTGCTGACTGGCCTGGGTGAAATTCACCCAGAAAAATTAAGTTTAATTAGAGTCGAGCGGAATTGCATAGGCAATGGTCAGGCGAGTTCTCAGAAAACATCTAATAAACGTCTGAGATCATTTCTCTTTGTCAAGAAAACTTTCACTTGTACACCAAATAAGATCCATGTGTATTAATCATGTAAACTTTTGGACATATTTTCAGCAAAACTATGTTGTCTGGGCAGGTACAATCAAGGTCAGAAATATTAACACCCCTAGCTGATTTAAGTTTAAAATTATTTTCTTTCAACCAGGACGTTTGTTTCAGATTGGAAATGAGGCACACGATTATGAAGTAATAGTGATTTTAAAAAAGTGCCTAAACCTTTGAACTGAATAGGCACAGAATTTTCTTGAGAAAATATTTTACCAAGCATCCAAAAACTAAAGCACATACACTCAGCCTGGTTTTACAAGCAATATTTCATCATCCAGGTCAGTGGAACAACCTGAAGCATTATTTTTGTTTGTTAGTAAGAGCCAAGATAGCTCACAGCATTCATCGATCCAGAGCCCTGGATCAACCCCGGTCGTTTCTTTAGAGTGGGAGTCTGAGGTTATTTATGTGCTCCAAAACACAAGGGGGCCAGTAAATAAATCTATCTGATGCTGGAGTGTGGCCAGGAGCCACAGCAAGACTACAGCCTGAGGTCAAGGATGTCCATTACTGGGTAAGGAAAGAGATTCCTTTGTTCTGATTCAGGACAGTGATTAATAGCTGTCTTTGGTCCGAGGCAGAAGGACATGTGGGATAAGTACATTTAGAAGCAATCTGTCACATCTTGAAAGTGGCTACTGGTGATTAGGTGCAGGCTCAACTATGTTGTATTAAATACTGTCTGATCACATTCATGAACTAGTTGCAATTCTAAATGTTACATGTTTCCTTTCTGGCCTCCTCATCTTGTATTTCTTGTACCTCATATTTCTTTATAATTCAGTACAGGGAATCTGTGTTTTTCTACCATCAAATAGCATGACGTTTATGCTTCTCCAGTTTGTTTTAAGCAATCTTCTTCATGGAGACATAAAAGAGCCGAGAGGAAAGTGTGAGGTGGAGTTCAAGCAGGCACTGTAGGAATGTTGCTCTTTAACACATCCTGCTCGTTTGTGCCAGAGTTGGTTATGACACCTGTGAGAATAAGAACCTCAGATGAGCACAGGATCAGTCGCTGACTACTTCCTAACATTAAAAGTGTTGTAGTTCTTGTTTTATGTTTTCGTGGTAAAGAAGTCTCCTTCTTTTACTTCATTGTTTAGTTTGCATCTATAAATAATAAAAACGGTTCTTTACATTGTTTGTCTCCAGCCTGTCATCAGGGGAGCTATGGGAAGTCCTGCAACAGCATGTGCCACTGTCTGAATGGAGGCTCATGTGACCCTGTGACTGGGAAGTGTCTCTGCCCTCTCGGGGTAAATGGCCAGTTCTGCGAGGACGGTTTGTATTCTCATATTTTGGAACCACAAAATGCTGCCTTCAAAAATTTGTTTTTGTTTTTTTTCTGAAAGTTTTGCTGGGATAGAATACTGAAAAGCAAATGACATGGTCCATATTATAAGTAAAGGGTCATGCTATAAAAAAGGACAATGTTGTAAACATATACATCTTTGCACCATATATAAAAAGGACAAAAAGATTTCAGAATTTTCTGGAACCAGAATTTTTTTGGAAAGTACATAAGCAAAACAGGACGGACAGGCGTCAACATAATCTGTGCCAGCTTTTTGAAACTTAATCAAAATCCTTTCCAAACAAACTAAAACATGAAAAGTTGACACATAACGTGAAGTCCACTTTGAAGTCTTCTCTAAATGTAATTAGTTCTCTGGCACTGTTTTCACTCACAGGTTGCCTGAGGGGCTATTTTGGAAAGAACTGCAGACAAAAGTGCAACTGTCCCAACAATGGACCCTGCCATCGACTCTATGGAGCCTGCATCTGCCCTCTGGGATTATATGGTCGTTTCTGCCACCTGGGTTTGTGAAACGTTGAAGGATAGAAAGTGTATTATAATGACAAAATATTGCAAAACTTAAAATAATAATACAAATGTTTTTAATGAATGCACTACACTTTATGTTAGAGAGGACAAAATCTGGTAACTGATAAGTTTATGAATGTATAAAACATTGCACATTTTTATGGGCCCCGCAATCAGTAACATCAGGTTTGCTTAAAATATTATTTTTTTTACAAATTATACAAGTGATGTCTCCTCAGTCCTCTTAATTCTGATAAGAAGATTATGCTGGTGCATCGCTTGATGTACTAAGCCGCTTGGAGGGTGGAACCAGGTGGGAAGGAAGCTCTCTGGGCAACCAGTGTCCGTCCAGCTTCCCCTCAATCAGGTGGACTGCTAACGCAAATTCCTCGTTGTCCAGCATCCCATCCCTGTCTACATCTGCCAGTCTCCAGATGTGAGCAAGTACCGAATTGGGCAAATGAGTGGTCGTCATCCACGCTTTGACTTTGGTGCCACTGAGTTTGCCATCGTGCGGACTTAGATTGTAGAAGATCTCATCATATTTAGGTTTGTATTTCTCCACAACCCATTCATCAAAATCTGCTTCGCTGATCTCATCATCTTTGAGCATTTCCTTAAATGGATCTCCCTTGAACTGATCACGCCGGAATGTTCCCAAAAATTCACCATCCAACACGACAGGTAGTGATTTCTTCCTCTGCTCTTGCTGCTCAAATAAAGGAACCAGACTGGTTATGTCAGTAGTTAGCAGTTTGTTCAAGGAGTTCATCAGGCTTGGCTTCAGAGTCTTGAACTTCGAAAAATCGTGACCCAAAAGTTTCTCCTGAAAATGGATGCAAAAACTGTGAGACTCACTGAAGGCAACAGGATAGAAAAATCACATGAAACATTTTATTTTAGTAAGAGAGATTTGTTTTGACCTGCATCTTGGTGCAGTCAGGAAAGTCACCAGCTGGGACTCGATGCTGTTGTTGAATCCTGGTGAAAATAACAGGGAGCTCATAGATCAGGTTGTGCTTCTTGCTTTCTCTGCAAAAGATTGCTGGCATCTCCTGCTTCAGATGGCTGATAATGTGGGCATGAGCCTAAGAAGGGAGCAAATGAGAAGTTCATATAAAAAGTTTAATTTACAGTGACACACACACACGCACGCATGCACGCACGCACGCACGCACACACACACACACACACACACACACACACACACACACACACATATAAATAAATAACACCAGGTGAATTTCTAAATATGAAGTGAGTTTCTTTCACCCTGACTAAACGTGCCCTCTTCACCAGGTCGTTCAGCTTTCTCACTGCGGCGTTTTGTGGCAGGTTCCTTATATCCGTTAGCAGATCCTCTTCTTCCAGCTCTATTAGCTTGTAGTGGTCACACCTCAGCCGAGGCTCTGACCAGAACGACCCGATAAAAACCCGTAAGATTTCAGGGGTTCGGAACACTTTCCCCAGCGACCACATGAGGGCGCCATACACTCTGATGAGCTGTTGCGAGTCCACCCTGTCAGCTTTGTTCAGAACCACGCGCAGCTTGTCCTCGTAGCCATACAAAGCTCCAAAGGCCCTGGTGAGCTCATCAGAGAACTCCAGTTTGTGTGCATCAAATAGCAGGATGATTCGATCCACACGCTCTGCAAACCAGCGCAGTACTGCTTGAAAGTCATAGCCTTAGGATAAAGAAGAAAAACACAAGGTTTTCATTAGCGTATAATGGGAAAAGCCATGCAGCCTTACAGCATGGAGGAGCATGCAGCAGGTCCCAATGGTCCCCACTGGTTTTTAGCCATTACTGTTACACCCACAGAAAAAAATGTGTCTATAAAACAAAGCAACGGCTGCTCAGTTACTCCCTGCTTGTCTCCTCGCTAATGTCTTTCTTCTGCTTTGCTTCTGACATCAACTGAGTGATTTATGATGGGCTGGTCTTTTCTACTTCATTGCCTCTTCTATGACCTTACTCCTAAAGGAATCTTAAAGCCACATTGTAGTCCACCCTGTCCTGTGCGTGTGAGAATTTCTGGAGGAATAGTGATTTGTTCTACCAAAGCCGAAAGCAGTCTGTCTCACCTCGGCTAAGTTTTCGTTTAGCGGCAGTCAAGATCCCTGGCGTGTCAATTATGCTGATACTCTCAAGGACTGGATTTGGCATCTGCACACACTGGAATCTGAAAAGAAAAAATAAAATCCATTTGAATTTGGTGTTACATCTTAGTTCACTGGTCTCCCAACAAGCACTGGAGTGAGGTACCAGTGCTCCTGTAACTCTGCATGGGAACATGGGTACATAGCATGGATTGATGTTTGGATATCACCGATGATGCTCCAATACATCTAGACATAGAGATGTCCTGGGCTTAACCTTCTCTCTTAGGCTTTGTCTTTCTTACCTGTTCAGAAAAGAATTTCCGAAAGGGTCAAGGTTGCGAAAGGGCTTCTTGGGATCCACCGTGATGGCGTTCCCAGGGGTCACTCGCTCCTCTTCTCCGTACATGAGTGCAGTGAAGCAGTCAGTGGTTGGCTCTGGCCCAACTCTGCTGCCAGGGAACTCTTCCTCAAGCAAATACCTGCAAATTCAGCAGACATAACCTACTACCAACATCTGCCTTAGACAGAACACCCGCAGCCTACTTAAGATAGTTGACCTGTTTTACTTGTGCTGTTTAGTTTTGAGGCTTACCTGATAAAAGTCGTCTTTCCCGTCGAGTACTGACCCATTACCAGAACCATTGGCTTGTTGTCAAAGTCTGCATCCTCATAACTTGGTGAATGAAAGTGATGAAAGGAGTAGTGCTTCTCAATAGGCAGCAGCCTCTTGTAGTAAAGATTCTTCAGCTCTTCTGTCACAACGGTAACATCTCCCAGTGTTTTCGGGCTGCTCCAGAACCTCCGGATAGACATGTTGAGAAGATTTCCCTGTTCTCTTCACGAGGTGGACGTTCTTCAGAGTTTAAAGACCAAACTGGAAAAGCGAGCACACAGAAGGAGTATGATCAGAATCCTCCAGCTGTCTGCTCCATCCTGCAAGCGGGGACATTGAGAGGGTGGAGAGGGTGTAACCGGAGGCTGCAGCTGCACCTAACATGAAGCCAGTGGTGGAGAGGGACTGGGTGGAGTGCATTTCAGTGTTTGTTGTTAAGTAGGGACTATCTTGGCAGGATTCAGCTGTAGTGATTAGGGGCATAGCAGTTCATCTGTACTCATAGTAATATGTTTGGTAGCTGTTGCTGTATATGTGAAGATCCCTGAGTTTAAGCAAGAAAATGTTGTCAATGGCTTCATTACATTTAGCAGTTTATGATTTAAAACGCTGCAGGAAATACTGAAATAGACACTCAAACATAAGTGGTAACTGGGAGTTTGCATAAAGTTCAGTTAATGGTGTTAAAATTGGCTTGACTAAGACAAACTGAAGTCTAATGTTATGATAACATGGCATGTTTGTTCTGCTCATTTAAAGTGAAAGCTGATCATTCAGGTTTCCTTTCTGCATATTTTCTTGATTATCCTTTCAACTTAAGCAAACAAAAGTGGCCAACACATTTTGTTTTTGTTACAGAACATAAATACAGTGAGCTGCATGTTTTCTTTACTTCTGCCCTGATTTGAGAACAATCTTTATTACACCTCTGAATTCATGCCTTTTGGTTCATGTCTTCTTTTCAACAACCCCGTCCGTCCCTCAGCTTGTCCCAAGTGGACCCACGGAGCAGGCTGCTCCAAGGAATGCAAATGTGTCCAAGAGCAATCCAGCGGCTGTGACCCAAAAACAGGAAGCTGTTTCTGTAAGCCTGCATATCACGGTCTGCTATGTGAGAAAGGTATAGCTGCTTTACTCAGTGCTACCTAAATTTTATGAACCTTGCAAACAGTTTGACTTAGTCAGATGTTACTCTACAGGTCATATTAATGAACTAATCATTTCACAGTTTAAAATGTTGTGATAAACTATTTAGTCTATTTTTGACGTAAGTCACTCAGGGAAAATACATTTTCAGTTATGCGGTTTACTTTGAAATGCATCTTTTCAAGTAGTGTCCCATAAAAGAGTTAAAAATAATCATGGTGGAAGCTGAACTGAGTTGAATAACATGATTGTTTTCTGCATTTTGCTTCGTAAAACAGTGTATTTTCACTCGTGCAAACCTCCCTTTTTGTTCATCTCCCAATGCAGAATGTGATCCAGGCTTCTTTGGTGCTGGCTGTGAACAATCATGTGATTGTCCAGGTGGAGGGTCATGTGACCCTAAGACCGGAGTGTGCAACCAAAGATGTCCTGCTGGGCTTCAGGGGGACCAGTGTCAACTGGGTGAGACAAAACATTGCTTTCATATGTTGTAAAGGGCGCTCTTACAAATAAAAAAAATCAGAAATGCCACATTAAATTATTTTGATTTAACTTCTGCTATTATACTCACATGCACTTATCTGGTCGAAATCATTTTATTTTAAAGTCTAATGGTTAGAATGTTGATATTAGAAGGCATGAGGCCTTGCATGCAGGCAGATATTGAAGGTACTGTTTGCATCCAAAACCTTGAAAAAGTAATTACATATTATTATTATTATTATTTTTTACATTTTGCTATGTTACATCAACAAACTTGCTTGTGTTTTATTTAATGTGATAGACCAGCACAGATTAAATGCTAATTGAATAAATGCAAATAAAGACCCCACAAGCGTGCTTTTCTGTTCACTTTTACTCTGACATATTTTCATAAAATTTAGTGCAACTAGTTAGTTTCCGAAATCACCCAGCAAGTAAAAAGAGTCCATCTGTGTCTAATTTGTTGTCAGTATAAAACCAGATGTTCTGTGAAGGCCTCAGAGGTTTGTTAGAGAACATTAGTGAACAAACACCATGATGAAGACCAAGGAACACAATAGGCCAGTTGTTCCCAAAGGAAAAAAAAACAAACTGGGCACACACATGGTTCAACCAGACATAAACCTATAGACATATTTTGTTTTCAAACCCCACTGAAGTTTATTTCATACTTCAGGTGACAAAACAAACTACAAACCATCTTTACAGTGAAACACTTTTGTGTAACTGTTTTAGTTTTTTTTTTAATCCATACTGCTTCCCGTGACAAAACCTTGAAAACTGAGATTCATAGACGATCACCGATTCTGTCTGATCACACTTGAGCTATTTTGCAAAGAATAAGAACAATTGGTAGACATTTTAATCTATGTAGAGAGCGCTTAGAGATGTAACCGCAAATAACATCAGCTACAAATAAAAGGCGTTTTCACAAGGTATTGACTGAGGTAGCCTGGACATTAAGGCATGCTAAACTTTTCAGATTTAACAAAAAGAAAGAAACAAAAAAAAACAAAACCCACACATTTTGGAAATCACAAATCCTTTTCTTTCCACTTCACAATTCTGCCCTGCTTTATGTTGTGTCATCATGTGAATTTTTAAAAATAATTCTGATACTGTTGATCACATAAATTGATCAAGTACTTGGAATTAAAAAAGCCTAAATTTACTTTTTGAAAGTATTCTTCTTTGAATAAATTCGACAGCTGTGCTCCTGAAATTAAATGGCAGTGGGGAATATTTTTCAGGAATAGCAATCTTGTGAACAGCACTAAAAAACCCCCCAACCCAAAACCAATTGTAAAGTATGTTCATATTGAGGATCAGGTAGAGGCAAGCCCACTGAGTTCTTCAAAGAAATATTAAAAGTAAATCATTGACATTTTTTGAATTTGAACTCTTAGGTTCCAGGCGAATTCATGACAGAAAAGATTTACTTCAGTTTCAACTCCAGAAGCTACTGGCAGAGCCTGAACAAATAAACATCCTCTAAAACGTTCTCTTGTGTGGCTTTCTTTCTCAACACATAAAAGCCCTGACCAGCGTTTTCTCTAAAGCTACTCCTCGAATGTTGAGTTATTTACCCCTCCTTTTAATTTCTTTGTGTTCGACTGTTGTTAGCCTGCCAAACAGGAAACTATGGCGAAAACTGCCGTCTGACCTGTGACTGCGGAGGAGCTCCCTGTGATCCTGTAACTGGAGAGTGTGACTGTCCTGCTGGGAGGAGAGGAAGTTCTTGCCAGGAAGGTGTTTATTTTGTTACACTGTCTCTAACTAATAGTTTACAGAGACAACACAACTCAGTGAAGTCCATTTTGAACTCAGCGGCTTTTGGAGCTCTCCATTGCTTCATCTTGTCAAACAGCAATTTAGTTTTATTCTTCTTTTAGATGAAAATAGTTAAAAGTTGGGAGATATTCCTAACTTCTCCAATGTTAAACTTTTCCTTCTTTAATTTGTAGCTTATTCTTCATGAACCTTCTAATGATTTATGTGAAATTGCCATAAGGCTTAACAAAACTAACCAGCAGAAATAGATTCCTTCCCCATTGACATGAACAAACGTTCTGCTTCGCAGACTGCCCTGATGGTTTCTGGGGACTGAAGTGCCAGTTTTCTTGCCCTGCCTGTGAGAATAGTGGCTCCTGTAACAAGCAAACTGGTATCTGCAACTGCAAGGCCGGCTCCATGGGAAATCTCTGTCAAGACGGTAAGTCTGTGTATAATCGCCAATGGAGCACTTGTTATTGTTTTTTTTTTTAATAATCAATAAGAAAAACTTAAATGAGACATATTATCATGACTAATACTGACTTCCACTATCACTATTAGCGATACTGAGAGGTGAAGCCTCTCAGACATTTATTACTTCTTGATTTGTCATGTCACATCATAAAAAATAAGATAAATAAACAATACCTTTATGATGGCTTGGAAATATATATTTTTCTATTTATCCACGTGTCATACACAGCATGTCCTGCGGGCCACTTTGGACCTGGCTGTCTGGCGCGTTGTTCTTGCCACCCTAATGCCAGCTGTGACCCAAAGAATGGACTTTGCATCTGCCCCCCTGGCAAAACTGGCCACAATTGTGAGACAAGTAAGAATAAAAAAGCAAGTCTGGCAGAATAGTACAGAAAAAGAAAGAAAAGAAAAAACACATGGAATTAATCAGTATGTTTTGCCTAACTTTGTTCAGCATGTGAACCTGGTTTTTGGGGCCAAGGCTGCATTGGAAGGTGTCAGTGTCAGGATCACTCTGTGGGCTGTGACCCGGTCAGTGGTCGTTGTGTGTGTGAAGCAGGCTACACCGGAGTCCACTGTGAAGAGAGTAAGTTTGGGCTAATGTCAGAGTTTCAAAACATTTAGTGAATGCTGCCACCATGGGGTTAATTGTTGTTACTGCATTTTTAACCTAACTTTCTTGAGTTGAGTATCGCACTGTTTATGGTTTTAGAAATTGATTTCATAGCAAACATAGCATGTTCTGGTCTTCCTGCTCCACAGAGTGCGTCAATGGTCATTATGGACATGGATGTGCTCAGAAGTGTCTGTGTGAGAATGAAGCCCTCTGCGACCATGTGAGTGGAGCCTGCATCTGCTCACCTGGATTCACTGGGCATCTCTGTGAAAAAAGTAAGCCTCTATGTCATCCATCATGTCTGTTTTTAATGTAAAAGTTTCAACAGCAGTATTTTTTTAGATTTGTTTTGGATGTTGTTTGTCAAAAGACCAGGTTGAACATAACCTAATGCATTTCATACATTTACATATGTGGATGATTGAATTTGGGTTTGTTCTGTACAGATTCAGAAGAATGAAAAGCTTATTAGTTACTCAAAAGGCTATTTTGAAATTAGTAATCACCAGATCACCCACTTTCTGCCCATGACACAGTTCAGTCACTTAAGATATTTCAAAATATTTAGCCAAAGTCTGTGAAAGTTAATAAAATTAGTGCCACATATGTAGTCAAATGAAAACTCTTTTTAAAAGAAACATATATCAAAATGACGGTGATTTAAATTACAAACACCAAAAATTATCCTTGTTTTTATCAAACAAAGTAGTTCAATAGAAATGTGTATACTGGGGGAAAAAGGTCAGAACACTGTAACACTGTCCAGATTACAGGTATAGACCAGTGTTTCTCAATTTCAGTCCTCAGGGACGCACTGAAAATGACATGTTTTTGGGTGTGTCTATCATACACCTAACTTGAATAACTCAGGCTTCTGCAGCACTTGATTGCATGCAATCATTTGAGTTCTAGAAAAGGAGCAAATCTAAAATATGCAGGGCAGTGAGTGCTGAGAACTGGAATTGAGAAACACTGGTGTCAATCTTTTAAGTATTTGAAACTGTCATGAAATGGGGGTTTTTTTGTAGATGGTGAGGATGACGCGTTGGACCCACGTTGTGGTGAAAATGATGATTTTAATGAAAATACAGAGAGTACAAAGTCCAGGCACCACAGGAGCTCAGACATTGGTAGAAACTGGAACTAAGACACAAAGAGACAAGGCAGGGTAAACAAGACACAACTCAATAAGGATCTGATGAGGAGGAGGGAACACAGCAGAGTTTAAATACACAAGGGCATAATTGGGAGAACAATCAAGGAGAAGACACAACAACACAGAGACTCAATTAACAGAAAGACACTTACAAAAATCTATATCCTCACACAAACCTGCTCTAGTAATAAATTGAAATCTAGAAAACATAATTTATTACTTTGAAATCACTTTTTTATGCCTGATTATATTATTACAGATTCCATTTAGTTTTACCATGTATTTAATCACTCTCCATTTATTGCTGCCTTACCGTACAAATGAATGGTATTCTAGAACCATATTTAATCTGTGGCATTGCTGTTTACTGTATCCAACAATTTGTGCTCTGATTCTTTATCTGTAAACGTGTCGACCTCAGACACCAACGTTCACAAACAGTTTAACTCCAAACACACTAGAGGGTGCTGTAGGACATTTCTTCGTGTTTCACAGTTTTGCTGAATCCCATGAATCACCAGCCTGTCATAACTGAAACCATTTTAAGACCGCACAAATCCCAAGATGTAATTTGTATTAGTCATCCTGAGACAGATGGAGTGCGTCTCTGCAGCCATGCTGTCGTAGCAAGCTATACATGACACTGTTCATCTCATCATCACCATGTTTGTCCTGAACTGCAACAGTTCAAAAATTTTATCCATGTAACAAATTCATTCTTGATTATAGTTCTTTGGCTTGAAGTGGCCTTGTGTTATTACAGACCAAAAGATTTACTGTGAGTTCACTACCAGCCAATGAAATTCATACCACCTTCCAAGTATGCAGGGCTTCTTAAATCATGGGTATGTCACCCTGGAACATAGCTTCACATCCCTAGTCATAACAGTCTGATGGTCTCCCATGCAGTCATCACTCTGATTGGATATTGTTATAGAAATGCAGCCATCGGACTGACTGAATTTCATTTTCTTAAGGTTTAAACAGAGGTGTCCAATTACTTGGTCTTCTGCAGAATCTCTCATTCAAGTAGGATTCTGGAAGGGCCTGGTCGGTGAGACAATCCAGATCTCTTCAGTTTATCTGTTACTCAAAGAGAGCTTTAATAAACACTGGCAATCTTCACTGGAACACTTCCTTTCTTCACAATTATCAGAACTCCTGGAAAAGATGGACATCATATCTCGTCTTTCTCCCTTTTATGTTTTGGCCGCATATAATTTGAAACTAAAAGGGTTGAATAAAAATCCAATCTTTAATGTGACCTCTTTTTCAGTATGGATGAAGAATCCCACACTGGTGGATTTACACATAATCACACGTATCCCCACAGCTTGAGTCACCCCTGCTGTCAACACTTTGAATGTTCAATTCAATTCCAGTTCAGTTTATTCATATAGTGCCAGCTCCCAACAAATGTAGTTTGGAGGCAGTTTACAAAAAAGTCATTTCAATTCATTCATACATCCTACCTGATCCTAGTCATTCAACAGTACAGCTCAAGGCAGCTTAAAAAGTTTCTTTCTAAGAAACCCAGCAGATTGGATCGAGTCTTTGATTTAGAGCATTCACTCCTTCTGATCGAACACATGGCAACAGTACAAAATCGGTTGCATTGAGTCGTCACTACAGCAATCCCTCATACCAACCATGCATTAAGCGACAAAGGAGAGAAAAAAAACTACCCTTTAACAGAAAGAAATCTCCAGCAGAACTTGATTCAATACAATCTGCCACATCCAACTGGAGTTTTGAGAAGTTAGAGTAGACACAGGCAATTGATATAGAATTATTTTCAAAGTTTATGAAAGTAAAAAGTTAGTAGGAGGAGAGGGAGAATGATTGATGCACATCCTGTCAGTCTGACAGTAGGACAACTCTTAGCTTTCACACCAGAGTTGCTTGTTAAACATAAAGCAGATCACAGTTCCTTTATCCAGATGGTCCACATCATGATCTCTGCCAGGAACTTTGGTCAAGACTAATGGAAATCTCATTCATGGTTCATCTGCAAGTAAACCTTGGTGCAGTTAACTGAAAGTGGTAAAACAACCGAACTATCTAGCAAGATGGTCAGGAAAGTGAAACCAAGGCAGGATATGACAAGATTGACATACATATATGTGATGTGAAAACATTAAATTCCTCCTTATAACTCGCTTTACATTGTGCCACCATAGCAGGATGCCACTGTCTTTCCCTCTTCGCTACATTTTTCTGTACTGTTGCATTTGACTCATGTAACAGAACAACATCCTAAATAATCTATTGCTTCGCCCACAGCTCTTGCTGCGCAGTTTCTTGTTAGTGAGTTATTACTGCATTATGTTGACCAGGCGGTTTAGTCCATTTTCAAAAATGCAGGATGAAAGTGAGCCAGACAAAATGAAGGTGTGCAATTTTCCTACTCAAGAAATGTTCTGGTGTGTGAACACTCTGAATGTTCTCTCTGTAGAGCTTCCATCTAAAAGGTTGAAGATACAAAGATGAATGGACAAAAAGTTTCTTCAGATAATCTACATTCATATTTTGTTCGTTGTGCTCTCTGTAGCTCAATCCACAAGTTTTCTGTAGCATTTAGCTCTTGAGAGTAAGATAGAATAGAATATAGTAGAACAGAATAGAAGTATATATTTGTTGTCCCTGAGCGGAGAAATTCAGACGTACCAGCAGAAAATATTTTATGGTGGAAGTTGCCTGATTTTTAGTATTTAAAAGATTCTTGCAGTTCAGATAGTTAATGATGACAAGCACCTTTTCATGGCCTTCGATAAAAATCCCCACAACATCACAGATCCTCCGCTATCCCTAACAGTGGAGATAAGGGTGGAAAGGCTTAATCGTAATCTCATCGGACCAAAGCACATGGTTCCAGTTACAAAGTCCAAGAATCAACCTGCCCACATTTACATTTGTGAAGGTAAAAATTTCTATACTTTCTTCTAGTATTCTTCCTAAACAATTGGGTAGAGGCTTGATGATGCAACTGGTTTCTGAGCTTTTGATATTTTTACCTTCTCTCACCATAATGCTCTCTGTGTGTGGTGTTAAGATGAACCTGGGTCTTCATCTGGTTTTGTTTATCACAGTTTGAGTTGTTTTAAACTATTTAACTATCACTCTGCACGACTTTATTCAAGCAGCTCTGTTCTTGTTTCTCTTTTCAAAGTTATAATGATTAATGTATGTCTTCTTACTTAAATGATAAGAATATAAAAATAGTCATATTGTCTACATTTTCTCATTCTAAAGAACAACAAAAAGGCAAGGACTTCTGTGTCGTGCAATATTTCTCCAAGGGGAAATATATTAGTTCATGGACACAAAAGGTAAAACAGGTAAAATAAAGTCAGAATTGTATTTATAATATTAGACATATTAGAAGTGGCAACAAGTCATAACAATGAACAAATCTCTCCTGGAAACGAGATTTTAGATCTCAATGAGACAACCTGTATGAATGAAGGTAAAATAAAAATAAAAAACTGAACAAATTGCGGTTTTGATTGCTTCTCACCTTGAGATTTTTTCTTTGTGTGTGTCAGACCATACTGCTGCAATAAAAAAGGATTTTTTACACCTCTTTACCAGGGGTATGAATAATTGTGAAGAGTGCTGTAGCTTCACGGGGATTCCTAAACACCACGTGACTTTGTCAGAAGCCTTGTTGTGGTGCTGATGGGAAACATTTGAGTCAATTATTATTAAAGAAAAGAGGCCTATTTTCTGTGTTACGACTAGAACTTTTACTTCTCCAGGTACAATTAATGTGGATTACGCTGCTCTGCATCTTTGATGTTTGCTTCAAAATGCTGCCTTTTGTTTGCAGAAGAAAGAACTCCGGCTCAACGAACGTCGAAACATCCGTGTTATTGTTGCTTGTTTAGTTGTTGTTTAGGCCCTGATTGGCACCAGGAAGTTTTATTCTGCATTCTGTTTCTCCGGTCTGGTTCTGTGGTGTGCTCTCGCTGGTTGTGTGGTCCCTGGACCTTCTTTATAGTCTGACAGCAGTGGCTCTTACACAACCAGGGATCTGGAAATAATCCCGCTGTCTTAAAGAGCTCATTTAGTCAAGAGATGGAGGCTTTCATTGATGGCCCGTATGTGCATTTGCGTGCGCGTGTGTGTGTCTGTGTGTGTGTAGCTTTTGGCTAAAACATCTGTTCCTACCTATAAACAAAGAATCATAGGGAAGAGTCTATATTTATAAACACTATATGTCAATGCTCTACTACCAGAGGCCACATTGGTGCCTTGCTGTGAATATGAATACTTGCCGCCCCCTGCTGGCATGAAAAAGTGAAGCACATACTCAACTACATGCGAGGACTTCGCACAGTGGATGTGTTTCACTATAAATGTTCATATTTTAATGTGCTGAGCCACTGTGGAATTTGCAGATAAATATGCCAGGGTAATCCTCTCCTTGTTGCCATGGTGTCAAATACAGTCCAGACAATAAACAGACAATAAAGTGTCCATTTTGCTACCGCTAAGTTAATGTACAGCTGTTTTAAGATGACAGCATCCTCAGTGGGCCAGCTTCAATAAAACTGCTCTCTAACCACTTCTAAGACAGGCAAAGACGTCATGCTGTCAGCGTGGGAACACAGCAGTGACCAGGCGAGAAACTGCTGAGCAGGAAAGATGCTTTCACAAGTGTAAGGCCTTGAGGTAAAAGAGCTGAAATGAGGAGAAAAGGAAAAGGTGATGCGGCATTAAAGAAAGATGATTCCTCCCCCCTTGGAAAATATTCATCAAATTTCTTGCTCAGGTTTGGCTGTTGTAGCAGAAAACCAAGGCACCAAAGAGGAAGCAGATCCTTTTTCCCTTTCACCATTTCCTCCGTTTACAGTTTTGTTCCTATCATAACCAACCTTAGTGGATGTGAATGGTACCAGCTTCCATGGGGCTGTTGATATCAAACTCTAAGACTCCTATAAATCATATCTACTCACAGAGGGTTAATTGGAAAAATTTTGATTTAATCAAGTCTCCTGATCAGTTATAAATGAGGGATCAGATTGTTGGTCAGAAATGAACAATATGGCAATAAACTGTAATACAAAGTTTTAATGGATGGTACACAACTAAATTGTGTACTATGCACATTTTCATTGTTTAGTTTCAGCTTTTGCCCGAATGAAGTCATGTTTGCTGACAATATTTACATCCTGGTGGTGGAAAAGGCCCATTCATGCTCCAGCCTCTGGTCAGCTTCTTTTTTGAGAGTGGACACCATGCTTAGAAAACTGTGAGTGTCACTTGACTTTGTGCACACTTTAACAGTCTTTTAGCCCTCACCGAGAATGGGAAACAGACCCTCAGACTGGCATCTGCTTGTTTCTGCAGCAGCATCGTAGGTATATGTGTGGAGAACAGTAACCAGGCTTTGTTTTACCGTAGGTTGGAGGGGCCTGTGCACACAGCAGGTGCTCTATTTACCGGCTTTTCGTGCCCCCTCTACCCTAAAGAAAAGAGGGGGCTGAGGGAGGCCTCTGATCCGCCATAAACTTTGATGTGGCCCAGATCCACCACACATGTGGGGGACAGGAGCTCACTTAACGAACGCAGGCGCTCAGCTGCCGCCGCAGCGTGGTACTGCAATTTGATATTGGTATTTTGGGGAGATGGCAGGACTGAGAGGGAAAGTAGGAGGGGAAGTGTAAGACTTTTTAGAAAGAGAGAGAAGTATGTGAAAAAAGCTGGCATCAAACCTTTTGCGCTGCCAGTTCTAACCAGTCGGATGTTTTATCTCGGCCCACAGCGTGCCCGGACGGCTTTTACGGGCTTGACTGTGGCCAGATGTGCGAGTGCAGGAACGGTGCCCGCTGCCACCACATCACAGGAGCCTGCCTGTGCACCGCCGGCTGGGCAGGACCACACTGCATTCTGGGTAATGGAAGCCACATCATTAAAACAGGGTGTGAGGGAGGCCCTCGCTGCGGCCCTTCACGACATCCTCTCCTAAAAGCACAACTAAGATGTGTTTGTAAACAATTATCTATATAATGAGACATTGCCAATGACTTTTTTAGGGATGCGTAAGGGAGGAGAGTGGAGGGAGGACGAGAGTGCCCTCTGGCACCCGGGGTTTAATTGAGGTCTATTCTAGATAAATGCACCCACATGTATACAGAGATCAGAATCAGGGAAGGGAGAAAATAAGTTGGAAGAGTCTTTTAGCAGCTAACCAATAAGTGTTTTCATGCTGAAGTTTCTTGAGGATTTCATGGGTTTGTTTTAATGAAGCCTGTGAATTGCCCACTAAAATTCTAAGTCTGTGATTCTGCAGCTTTATTCATGGCTTTGCTTTTTCCGCAGCCATTTTGTGGTTCCAGCTATCAGAGCTCGAGTCAGCAGAAAGCCACTAATATGAGCTAATGATCTATCTTTGCCATTTGCACATTTTGTTTTTTTCTCAAGCGCCAAATGTCAAGTTCACCTTTCAGTTAGCAATGTGTTTATTTGAAACCAACCTTGCTGAAGGTATAACACTAAACCTTGATCTTCTGCAGTTTTCCTGTGGAGGACTTTGTGTTGCATGGCAATACTTAGTCATTGTATCATTGTGCCCACGTATGTTTTGCATTGTCAGAATGCCAAGAAGGTAGATTTGGAGAGAACTGCGGTCAGACCTGTAAGTGTCAGAATGAGGGCAGTTGTGACCACGTCACTGGGCGATGCAGCTGCACAGATGGTTGGACTGGACCCCACTGCCAACTGCGTGAGTATTTCATTTCAGTAACTTTACAAACTTTATAGCCTCAGTGGTTGGATGAAAATAGGAAATTAATTTGCAACATGTTTGCTCATCCAATAGCTCAATAAATTGAAACACAATACACAACACAGCACTTATTTAGTTCTAGAAGGCGACCAGAACAGAACAGCCCAAGTCTGATTGATCAGTGTCCACAAAGTGTAAAGTGGAATATAACAGGCAAGAGCGCTTATAGTTTTAGTTTATTAAGCCTAACCATAGCAGCAGGTACAAAAGAGATTCTATGTCTCTTTTTTTATGGCAGGCAAGAAGCTGGAAATCTGTAAAGAGACGATGATCCGAACATAACATGACAGAGGTAACCTTCCTCAGCACCTGAGAGTCCACAGATTGGACTTGAGTCCTCACCAAAATCTTTACCAGCCACCTCAGTCGGATTACCAAGCCTAGTCGGATTGGCCAGAGACAAATTAAAAGAAGAGCAATCATTTCAGAAGATTTCCTTAAAAGTACAGTTTGGGATGGACTATTTTTTATTGCACCGATAGCATGAAGTAAAAGAAGAGGGCAAGAATATCCTCCAAAAACTTTACTATTCAATACAGAGTCGCTGATATATAGCAGGAAAAAGAGACATTAAACCTGTGGTGAACCAGTAGATAAGTGCAACTCATTGGACATCCATTAGCTGTTGCACACTCAGAGCTATTGGTGTTTTTAAAAAAAAAAATCAAACATCTTTTAGTGATGTAGGAGTTTTGGTTTTTGCAACTGGAGCAACACCTGACTTTCTTTGTGCCTCTGGAACCTTCTGTTTAAGGAGTGATTAGATAGAGATGTGAGGAAAGAAGCTGCACAATATCTCAGTATGGTTTTAGCACATCACTACATACACAGTATTACCAGGCCCTGCATTTTTAAGAAACATAGTCAATTTAAAATCAAAGCTGCACCATTTTAAAACTTGACATATAATTTATTTTCACATTACAACCACATATTTCAATTAATTTCTTGGGATTTTATGTGCTATTTCACAAAATAATACAATGTAGCACATAATTGTGAAGTGGAAGGACAGAGTTAGATGATTTTCAACATTTGGTTTGATGCTTCGATGTTCAGCCTGAGTTAATACTTTGCAGTGGGTCTTAGGGGTTTGGATGCATCAGCTTTGCACTGAGAGTTTTGAGATGAACATCATGCTGCCACTACCATGCTTCACAGTTGGGAGGATATGTTCAGGGATATACACATTGTTGTGCTTTTTTTTTTTTAGAAACATTGTTTTACACCATAATTAAAAAATTCTCCACAGTTTTATTTATCACCTCTCTGGTGAGTTCGGTGGTCTTTGTGATGCTGTTGAACAAAAGTTCCTCTGTGTCCTTCACAGATTCTAAGAATAACACACAGTTGGACTCTATTCAATTATTTATAACTTGTCCCTTAAAATGCCTTCATGTGCACCAAAGTAAGAAAAGCTAAATATAAATGCATGAAACAGTTTCCCACTTTGTTTGTTTGCTCCCACTTCATTGTTATGCACTACTTTATGTCACACTCCTTCACTTCCTGTAAAATTCCTAAGATTGTTTAAAAAGACTACAAAATTTGGAAACAGTCTCAGTAATTATAGCAAGACGCGCAGCTATAATTCAACCTTACCATATACACTGAGCTCTTTTTTTAATCTTCTTTTTGAACTTTTACCTTTGTGAATGCAGCTTGTCCACCAGGACATTATGGGGAACAGTGTTCAAACAAGTGTCTGTGTCAAAATGGAGGCTACTGTCACAGCGTGACTGGCCAGTGCTCCTGTCCCCCTGGACACACAGGAGCTGCCTGTGACTTAGGTGAGTCAATCCACAAAAACAAACAAAAAAAATTAAAAAGGCTTTATTATCTTGATCAGACAATAAAGCATCCTGGTTATGCATGATGACATTTCCTAGATGAATAATATAATTGTTTGCCTTTACTCTGATAGAGTGTGAAGAAGGAAACTATGGCGAGAACTGCACACAAATATGTGGATGTTTAAACGGAGGGAGATGTGACAAGGTGACTGGAAAATGTCTGTGTCTGCCTGGTTGGATTGGAGAAAACTGTCAATCAGGTGAATTCAGAACCTCTCTATGACGGCACATTGACATTGAAAGAGATGGAAATAGAGCCTCTCTTCCCACAACCTGAACCTGTGGTTGCACTTCTTCAGTAACCACGGCTTGAATTCATGCTGATCACAAACGCCTGTGTGTTTCTCTGAAGCCTGTTCTGAGGGATTCTTCGGGGACCGCTGCGAGCGGAGGTGCGACTGTGCCCACAGTTCCAGTTGCCACCACATGACGGGTCGCTGTGAGTGTCGGCCAGGCTGGAGGGGAGCCAGGTGTGACAAACGTGAGTGTGTGTGTGCGGGAAGTGGGGTGAAGAAACTGCAAGCTGCATGAATCAGGCAGAGTAGAGGATTTTCTTGAGATAATTATGTTTCCCTCTACGGACAATCAGCCTGCCTTCCCGGGTTCTACGGCCCTTCTTGTGCCCGGCGTTGTCAGTGCCGACCCGGGGTGCCCTGTGACCACAAGACGGGGAGTTGTGGCTGCCCAGCTGGACTCACGGGGTCCGGATGTGAGAAAAGTAAGAACAAAAAAGAACATTGGTGTCAGCAAAATATATTTATCTTCAGAGGCAAGGTGAGAAGCTGTCAGTTTGCCCACTTCATGCTGATTAGAATTCCCCTTCTTTTCTCTGGCTCCTGGGAAAGTTTACAGTTTACTCCATTCTAGGAAATGCACTCCACCTCTATGTGAGACCCTCACTATCACAGGACTGTATGAGAATGTTTCATTATTTATACCATACCCTGTAGGGCTGTATACGAACAGCTTCACTAGCCTCACTGCTCCTTCAACCCCCCCCCACCTCACCACCCCAGCTCCCTTCCTCTCCTCACACACTCCCTCGACATCTGATAAATGTTACACACCGGTTGCCAAGTAAAACAGAAGGCATTGTTTTTGTCTCCTCGGCGGCGGATAAGGGCTTTTGGAAGGCAGACATGCATAATGACAGCGCTGTAATTGCCTCTTTAGTCTGGAGTCCTTTCTTATCTGTCCCCCTCGCTGCCTTCTGCTGGTGCCTAACTGCGTAGCAGAGTGCCACGGTCTCACCCGAAAACACGTTCGGTTCACAGATTCATCTTGGTCACTATGACTGATTGTCCGGGGACTTCATTCATTATTGTGATGAGTGTATATGCAGATAGGCGGAGAGGGTGTGTGAAAGAATGTCCGGCCGGGTTCGGGCACAAGGGAAAGTTGCTGGGAGTGCTGGGTTTGTTAGCAGTCAAGTGCTGAATGCCTCGCTGTTTTCACAGAATTATCTAAAAGAGAGGAAAGGGAAATGGCACGCGTCTTTGTTCCCACAAACTGCTGAATGTGTGCACGGCTTACGGTCTTTTCTGCACAACCAGGCAAAGCTGGACAAAGTGGTCATTTAGTGTGGCGGCGCTTTATTTGTTGCTTTACTTTTAGTTATTTTTACTTGCAGATTTAAGATCACAAAAATGTCAGAAGAAGCTGAAACAGATCACCTGTGTAGGTCTCAATATTTTCGTCTCTCCTTGTGATCTTGTTTGTGACCTTGTTAATCCATAGCTAAAGAAATGTTTTCCATGGTCTTTGGTTCACCTGACTGTAATGCTGGATGTGTCTGGTTGTGTCATCCCAGCCTGCTCCGTTGGCACATTCGGACAAAACTGCAGCCAGCTGTGCCGATGCTCCGGGCTCCATGAGCAGTGTGATCCCGCGACAGGGAAATGCAGCTGCTCACCCGGCTACTATGGGCCACGCTGTGAGCTCCGTGAGTCTGCTGTTAGTAATATGATGTCAGCATGACATATTTCAAAGCATTGGCTTTTGTTTTCTATTTTCCTGGGCAACTGATGGTAAGGCACATGCCAAGAAGGTGGACATAGTAACTTTCAGAAGAGTTCACACTCCATATCACATTTTGTCATATCATAAACACACACCTTGGGTTTCTTTATTGGGATTTTGTGTGATACACTGAATACAAGTTAATGCATTACATAAAGAAGAAGGGAAGTGATGCATGATACTCAAGTGTCTTTTACAAATAAATGTAACTATTTACAGCTCAAGCCTGAATACACTGGAAAGATAATTGTATGAGTGATTACGCCTGGCCTTTAAGCTTATGCTTTCTTCTAAGCCGCATGGATGTTTTTCTCTGGTTAACACTGAAAGAGTTAGAAAAAACATCCTCATAGCATGAATAATTAACTAGAACCTCTAAAACTAAATAAAATCACTGTTGTTTCTCTTTCCGGTTGTCCTCCAGGGTGTCGAACGGGTTCATTTGGGCCAAACTGCAAGTCCAAGTGCACCTGCATCAATGGCGGTCGCTGTGACTTTCGGACTGGGACATGCTACTGTCATCCAGGCTACATTGGCGCTGACTGCAGTTCCCGTAAGTTGGAGAAAAAAAACCCCCTTAAAAATCAACTTATTTACATCAAATTGAACCCAATATGTTTGTTTAGATAACAAAGGAATAACTGTTTAAGTCCTATGACGTCATTTGCTTGTGCAGGTTGTCCAGGTGGATACTACGGGAAGGATTGTGCAAAGCTGTGCTCCTGTGCTGAAGGAGCGCAGTGCCATCCAGTAACTGGAAGGTGCATATGTGGCCCCGGGAGGACAGGGGCATCATGCCAACAGGGTAAGCTACTGTTTCTGAGATCAATCAACATTATACTACATGGTAGAAAAGTATGATAGTTCAAATACAAACATCACAAGGTGCACAAGTATTTGCAGTTCACCAAAGGTTTTTGGTAAAAAATAAAGGTCCATCTTTGAAATCGTAAGAGTCAGCTTATTATTTAACTTTGAGTCACACCATGTCACAAATTTCAACCCAGGCTTTTCTTCTGCTTTTTATCTTTTACCATTCCCATGAGTAAACAGAGACTCACCACTGAGGCAGACATGCATCATTTGAAACCATTGGCTTTAATGAGTTCTTTGGAAACTAGAGACCCAACAGAGACTGACAAACAAGCAGCAAAATGAGGGTGTAGTTTTCAACATTTTTCACTGTATATTGAAGGAACAAATTCTCCATTTCCTCAGAGTGCGGCCTCTCATGATCACAGGGTTTTTATTCCCGGGAAACAGGGGGCTGAGCCGAGTTTTCTTAATCTCTCCTTTTATCAGCAATTCAGCAGGATTGCAGACAGGGGGTTTCCAGTTCTGCTTGGGCTAAATGTTCTCCTCCTCAGCCTCCTGCGTGTACTTGAACATGCCACCTCTTAAGTTGCTCTTGTTGAATGTTTACAGAAACCTAGAAGTAGCTCATTCTCTGTGTTCCGTGTCACTGGATTTGGCAAGCATGCAAATAAATAAACACGGGAATCAAAGATGTCTTGCTTATTGTTTTCCGGACACTAAATTACCCAGAGAAACATGATTATTCTTTTATATCAGTGCCAAATTAGGCTAGTTTGCCATCTCCATAATGAACTGTTGGTTAAATAAACATGATGACTTTCAGTACCGTGTTGTAAGTGTGTGTGTTTGAGTAGGACATGCCAGTTAGTGTATGACTTTGTGTTATCATTTCTGCAGCTTGTCCAAAAGGACGCTACGGTCTGCAGTGTAGATATGCCTGTAGCTGTCAGAATGAGGCTGTATGTGATCCTGTTGACGGATCCTGTAAGTGTGGACTGGGCTGGACTGGACCCCAATGTGAGACAGGTATTCTGAGCCATCAGAGGTATCCAACTACATCGTTTTATTTTATTGTACTGTCCCTTGAAGTAGTGTATACTGTGTTTTGATAATTGCTTTTAATAGTTAAAGTATAATGAAAAAAATTACTATTTGCAGCTCAGGAAATCTCTGTGGTTGTTGCAGGTTTCAGACATGCAAAATGATACGTTTTTTTGTCAAGAAACCTACAAAAACATAATGTGTTTTTATACAAAAAATGGATGCTACTAATGGCATCTTTTATTTAGTGTAATCCCTATTTACTCACATGATGATGTCTATAATTTCTGTTTACTGTGATCTTGCTTAATTTGCTTAATTATTTAGGAGTTTGTGCCTATGTCAAAAACAGTGTTAAATGTTTATATCCATTGCACACAGTTGTACATTTCTGTTATAACTTTGTGTATTTGTTCAGTCTGTCCTGCAGGAAAATACGGGCCTGATTGTGCACAACACTGCCAATGTCTTAACAACGGAACTTGCAGCCGTTTTACTGGCAGCTGCAGCTGTACTGCTGGGTACTATGGCCACTACTGTCAACTTGGTATGCAAAGTCTTTCAAATCCTGATTTTAAGCTGACTCATGAACACTTTTGGTAATAACTGACTGAACAGGTAATTTGAAAATTGTAACTTCACCTTGATATCTTTTTTTTCAGAGTGTCCTTCTGGATTTTATGGATTGAATTGTCAGTTCACATGTGACTGTAACATGGGCCAAGCATGTGATCATGTGACAGGCAAATGTTTGTGCCCACCAGGCTATTATGGCTCACAATGTGAAAGACGTAAGTATAGCTACCCATTAATGAAGTATGAAACAAAATGTTTATAAACAATCAAGATAGCAGCTATCAAGGACTAGACACATGTGTTAAAGAGGGTGTGCTATTTTACTTTCCTTTGTATATAAAAAGAATGAATATTGTGATATAAAACTGACCAGGGAAAATGTGTATATTTTCTGCCACAAAGACAGAAAAGGGTTTTCTTTTTTAGGTGATTATGGAGACAATTTTTTTTTTTTTTTTTTTTTTTTTCAAGTAAGAGTGAGATGCTTTCCTATGGTTAATGCATTTCTGTTACATCCTTGTGGCCTCCTGCCTGCTTGTGGGGGCCTCAGCAGCAGAGTGAGTATCTACACAACAACTTTAGCACCAGCAGAAAATGTGTCTGGGAGCTGAGGAATAGATGCAGACAATCTTGACTTGAATCTAATAAATAAGATAAGGTGAGAGAGAAAGGTTTGGGGATGACAGTGGAAATATTCTAAAAGCCCGTTCATGACTGAAAGAAGGGTTTGATTGTTGTGATGCCAATAAATACTTTTTCATTATTATTTTTACATTTTCTGGCATTGCTTTCCCAATATTTATTTTCAAGGAGATACAGCTCTCATGTCTCTTGAGAAGCAAACATATTGGTTGAATAAAAATATTTATAAATCTATCACTTGTGTGGTGAAGTGTATGTGTCTGTATGAGAGCATGCATCCATATGTCTTGTCTAATATCGAATGCATACATGTTTGTTGTGTAAAAAAGCAATATTAAGTAACTGCATGCTATCATGTTCAATAAATTAGAAAATGCACACTTATGAGATCCACACTTATGAGACACGTTTATCAGATTAAAAGTATAAAAGTACCTCTTTAGATCAACAACCTTTAAGCAGGTTTTAATCCCATAATTATAAGAAGGGTTTGATTGTATTAATAATTGAAATGCATAATGCCTGGCAGTTTGTTGTCTATGTGCCTTGATAGCCACAGATAAGTTAGACGAATATTTTAGGCATGTGGTCATAATGTTAAGTTTAATCAGTATATGCTATAGAGGCAAATTATTAACTATCAGGATGAATTGAAAATGTTCCTAATAATAATGATATATTTGTGTGTGTTTTCTTTTTGACTTGTAGAATGTGACAACGGCAGCTTTGGATCGAACTGTATGAAGTCCTGTAATTGTGCTGCCGAGGTGTCGTGTGAGCCATCCACTGGTAGATGTCTCTGTCCCTCAGGCCAGTGGGGAGAGAGATGTGAAAAAAGTAATCTCAGAACCAAATTTTTTGTTAGCTCTCTTTACATTCCTGTTATTTTATCTAATGCAGCAAATTCCTTCATTTCCTAAGCCTAATGTTTTTCCTCCCATTCTGCCTCTCCTGTCAGGCTGTGATGGAGACCACTTTGGCCCCAACTGCTCCCTGTTGTGCCAGTGTTTCCATGGCTCCCACTGTGACCGGGTAAACGGCAGATGTCTCTGTCCGTTCACCTTGCTCGGCTCGGCTCAAAGGTAAACTTGAGTTGCCATTCACATTTGCACCGACATAAAACGGCAAAGCTAAAGCGAAGCGGGACATAAGGTCGCAGGCTGTAAAGCTGAACCAGCTTCGGTAAAATACTGTGTCCTGAAGTGTGAGAGGCTGAGCACCATCACTCTGCATGTCACCCTGTCTCCCTCAATAGGTGCTCCTTTCTCCTGACAGCTATTTTAATCTGCACTCAGCATGAGGCTAGGCTTTAGGCTGTCTTCGTTTTACCTACTCACAGCAAAGTGCACGGGGGAGACTGCAGAGCATTTACCTCCTCTTCAGAAACCCCTGAACATTTGCTTTTGATTTTCAACTAGTGCTGATGTCTTTTTGCATTTTTTTCCCTCCTCCCCTGTCTTCCATTTTCAGCGTGGCTGCACCAAACCTCAGGAGTGCTGAATATGTCTGTGTCTCACAGAAATAGAAGAACAGGCAGCAAAACCACATAACCCAAACAGAGGTGAAAATTCCTGACTGGACACTCAAAGTCGGGACTTGGCTCTGCGTAGCTTTGCTCCGATCATCTTTGAGGAGCTTACATTGGATCTATGTAGCTGGTACTCAGTCGTCAGAGGCTAGCACTCCTTCACTGAGTCTGAGACAATCAACCACAGGTACCAGCATGTGAAACGTCTTTGGAGGACCATAAACTCAGGTCTGATTCAAGCTGGTTTTACAAGCCCAACACACACAAATACCTGCAGAGCAGTTGATACTTTGAATGAAATTGGATCCTTTTGACATATATTGAGTCAGTAATGATCCATTTCATGATAAAACAATGAACTCAGCAATTGTTCAATTGCATAATGCATTTCAAACTAATTTTTAGTGTGTAGAAACAACGTTATATCATACTTTTGCTTAAAAACCATTAAAATAAGAGCAGCTTCATGACATTTTTCATAAGTAAATGTACAGGTACCAGAGAACTGAAGCAATAGAAAAATATTGTCGGCTACCAAAGGAACAAGAAAAGTATTCTTACTTTTGGAAACTCCAGTTCTCGCGGGCTGCTGTCTTGCAAATTTTAAATGTCTCTCTTGTTCAGCACAGCTGGCTCCAATATTAGCTCATTAGCAGAGCTTTGTAGCGTTTAACTGCAGTTTCAACATTTCATTCAAGTGTGTAGGACAAGTGACACATCTAAACGTTGCAGAACTCTGGCCCTCCAGGACTGCAGTTTGAGACCACTGGATTATACACTTTGGATTTCTTTGCGATTGTTCAACACAAAGTGACAGTAAAAGAAAAAATGTGAATGGCTTTCAAAACATTTTCCAAAATCTAAAGTGTGTGGGATGCATCTGTATTAATCCCTCTTTAATCTGGCACCCTTTAATAAAATCCAATGATTCAGACATAGCTAGATCAGAAGAGCCCATTTCTGTTTAATTTAATCTCAGTTTTATTACAGCTGTTCTGCGAAGGCCTCAGGAGTTTGCTAAAATAAAAAAAAGAACACACACACACACGCCCACACACACATACGAGTGAAGGAGTTGACAAGCCAGTCTAATTTGCCATGAATTCAGAACTCTGCATGGATTTCATGACACCATGCTCATGGTGAAACATGGTAGTGAGAAAGTTGATTCGAGTAAGTTTTTACTCAGTCAATCTGTAAAAAGTGTTTTTTCTCTCTTACAATTGTCCTATTTCTCATAAGATAAAACTTGTATCCAGCTCCATGTCTTTGAAGTCAGTGTACATGACGTGCACAGCCAAAGAATGTTTTGCATATTCATATTATTTAAATAAAACATTGTGTCTGCGTAATTTTTTTCCTGTTACATATTATGTGAGAAAAAATATTTTAGATTTGTCATTTTCTTGAATCAATTTAGTTCAGGCTGTCATAGTGTCATCCTCACAGTTTATTTACTCCAAAACGCTACGGAAATACATTTCATTTAAGCTTCTTTATCAATTATCTTGTCTCTTTCCTCATAATTAAAAGACAAACTGCATCTGTCAGTGGCCAATCTGGGTCACTTCAGCTGTCCTATATTACATAAGAAATGTGAAATGTGTTTTGTTAATATTTTCTTCTGGGGTCTTGTTTTTTTGCAAACATTGGAACTGTGCATTTCTAGTATAATATTTTGCTTTGTATCAATTTCAATGAATTTTGAGTACAACAAAACTGTGCGTGTTCGTGTGTGTGTGTGTGTCTGTGCACCTGAGATATGATCTTGACTTGTGTGTCTGACCATGCGTGTGTGTGTCAGATAGCAAGTGCACACTTCCCAGTGACATTTTTCAAGCTCACCGGAGCATGTCCACGACTAATGGCCACAGGCAAACGTGGTCCGGCAAAGCGCCTGGACCGAGCTTTCGCCCCCTTTTCCACCATCCATCCAGCATCCCCGGGGTGAGTGATGGGTGAACGGACTCACCAGCGAAGGATCGAGCCCCCTTACCTCACGCACACACACAGATCCAGTCTCCGGTGTGGCTGATGGATGTTGGAGCGCTGCAGCTCACCCTGTGTTGTGACAAGCAGCAGATGTTCTCCAATAATGTTTATCGGCTGGGCCTTCATCTTCAGATGACACACACCTGTTTCCAGTCAAACAGGCCCAGAGAGGCCATCCATCCACCGTGTTCTGGGTGGCCACTGCACCACTGTATCTGCCCCTCCATGCATGAAGATGGGCGAGGAGGGAGCTGGCACGCTGGAATAGATTTTTCTGGTAAGATTTTGAAGATATTTAATACCAGACCTTAAATATGCTTACAATTATAGTTCATGACTGAGATCATTTTTTTTTGTTTAATCTTGATTCTGGAGCTGCCTCAGAGGAAATCTTTATTTTTCTGACTGGTGTTAAAACTTTAAAAATGTAAATTTTCTTCTGATTATCCCTTAATGAATTTTTAAAGATTTCTGGGAAAAACAAGAAGAAATCCAAGCTGCTGCGTGGATACATACTTATAAAGAGGCTGAGAAAGAGCAAGGAGGGGGGGCGGGGGTGGCAGGAAACCAGCAATGAAATAGCCCGTAAACACTAAGATCGCATCATGGGTACTTTTTCGCTGTAATTAAGCGTACGCCACTCTTCACAAAAGAGATTCTATCACTTCGCTGCCATGGCTTCATGTCCCAGAGATCATTTCTGGCCCTCTGCGTTGAACCGGATCCCCCTGAGGGCCGTGGTGTTTTGAACTATCGCTGACAAAGCTGTCTGCGCAGATAAAGAAATGAGTGGAGGAGGTGGGGGAATCATTTCAACACGTCTTGCACCATTAGGGCAGTTGTTGACTGAAAAAATAAATGTTAAACGTAAAAAGATCCATATCAAGAAACTCTCCCACACTCTGGATGTGTGTTTTGCTAAGATTGAAATTTTTACTCTAAATGTTTAAAGCCTTTGAAAAGAAGAGAGGACAAAAAAAATAAAAAATCACACTTATGTTTTGGGGGTTATTTTCTAAATGATGGCCATATGAGTTGAGGCACATTTTGTATTTGTACCACTAGGTGGAGTTCTATGCAGGAAAGAGCTTGTAAAGGAAACTTGGACTCCAGTCTGCGCATGAACATCAACATGAACATATAAACCGTATTTATGTTCAGCTTGTTCCAGAAATATCCCATGTTGGATAAATGCATCCGTCCCTCTAAACTGATGCTGCTGGCCTGCTTTTTTTTTTTTTTAATCCAGCCTAATCCATGAACAAATGAAGGCCTTCCAATTGGTTGTGCCACCACGCCTGTCCTGATTAGGCTTGTCATAATAAAACCATGTGCATGGCTGCTCCGCACCGCTCTCGCTCAGCCTGTTCTCTGGAACTGCACTGAGTGTCCATCAATAACACTAATGACCCGTAGCTTCCAGCGAGAAAGAAACAAACCGAGCAACAAAACCACAACTTTAAACTCCGCTGCTCATGGAGAGGGAGCTGACAAGGCTGCAGAAGTGATGCAAAGAAAGACACATAAAAAACAAGTCAGGGGTGGGTCAAGGCTTGGGGGGAGAGGGGTGGTCTGATTAGCCTGCAGTTGTTTGTACATATGGAGCGTTGGGACAGAAGAAACTTGCTGAAATGATTTGTGGGAGTCCCCCCTCCGCACCCCCCAACCAAAACACCCACTTCTATACCTCCCACTTATGCCAGCTGTTAGTAAATACCTTCTCTAGGGAGACACACCCTCAATCTTCTTTACCTCCTCTTCCTCCCCAGTGGTTTCCCTGGTGTCTGAGTCAGCATGGGTGCCAAGTCAATCAGGGAGAGAGCTGCCAGCTGCAGGGGCCCGGCCCGTTCAGAGGGTGTGATGTATGTCCCAGCAAGGCGAGTGGAGCAGCTACATGCCAAACAGGGTCGGCCGAGTCGGAGGGGTGGTAGAGAAGGGAAGAAAGAGGTGGGGTATGGAGAGAGAGAAGATGGGGAATAAAGAGAGGCTGAACGGGAGCTATAATGAGGCCTGATGGATTCTGAGGCTCTGCCAGCTGTCCCATTAGCTGAGTGGCTCCAAGCTCCATGAAGCACTGCCCACCGAGTACCCGTCATGACCTATGACCCCACTGGGAAACTACAGGAGACAGATACACTGCAAACACCTATTTATGAAGACGCAGCAACTTGCAAATGCATTCATAAACCTGGAGCATTTCCTCATTTTGTCACATTGCAGCCACAAAATGTTTGGTTTCCATTTATTGTCGAGTGGAAGAAAAAGGAAATGAAGCAAATCCTTTCTAAATATATTCTACCTCCTTTACTATGATACCTCTAAATAAAATTCTGAATATGCCTACAGTACTGTAAAAAAAGCATTTTATTTGCATACAGGTTTCTTTTTTTTTTGTTTCTGCTCATCAATAATATTTTAATAACCTACAATTTTTTTTTATATTGATTTCAATTATTCAAGCCAACGTAATTCGATGTGTAAGAGTAATTTGCCTCTAACCATGTTAACTGATTGTTGCCATCAAGCATTTATGGTAACTGTCAAGGAGACTTTTGCACCACTGTGGAGGAATTTAGGCCAAATCTTTTCTGCAGAATGGTTCTAATTCAGCAACGCGGGAGAATTTTCAAGCATGAACGCCACATTAAAACTCACAAAATGGCATCACGTTTTTTGTAACTACAGACTTATCTTGGCCAATACATTGTCTCCCTCTCTCCCTCTCTGCCTCTCTCTCACTGTTCCTGTGAGAGTTATTGTGCGTGGATTTTGTGGAATCTGCCGCAAATGAATTGTCCCCCAGGGATAATAAAATATTTTAAATTGAAAGCCAATAGCTTTTTATTTGCATCGTTTTGGAGTGGTGCGGTTTGAATTTTTGCCTCACTGTATTGTCCTCTTATAAAAAAAAAAAGTAAAGCTGCTGTTTGAAAACTGCATCTGTGTTGGTTGTCTTTATCTGGCATAAAAAAAATAATAATAAAAAAAAAGTTTGATAACTTGAAACATCTAAAATAGGACAAAAATCTGCCTGGGAGCTTTTTTACAGTTTTGTATGTTAACTCATGTCACACTGGATAAGGGACATTGTCTCCAGAACAAATCTAGAGAACATCATTCATGCTGTTTTGTGTCGTTTGGACTACTGCAGTGCTCTTTGTATTGATCTGGACAGATGATCAGTTTCACGTCTGCAAGCTATTCAGAACGCAGTTGCCAGATTTCTCAGTAAATCTAGTAACTACACTCATATCACTCCAGCCTTGTTCTCTCCATGCTGGGTCCCAGTGGATTTTTGAATTTGATTTGAAGTCCTTCTTCTTACTCACTGGGTCTGAGTGATCAGCCTTCTGATTTGTCCACACTCTGCGACTTGTGACCTTTGATCCCAAGCTGAGAATCGTGTGGCTGTTCCACACACTCCACTATAAAATCAGGGATGCGGGTCTGTGGCTTCTAACCTGTGGAACATTTTGCCTCAGCAGCTTCGCTCTGCTGACTAACCAAGTGAAAACTGTGTTTTCCCATACTTTTATGTCATGATTTTACTGTGGTTTCAACCCTTGCTTTTATACTTTGTGTAACTCAACTGTCGTTTGGTTGCACAGTGCTTTGTGACGTTTGTGTCTGTAAAAAGGGCTTTATAAATACACTTTAGTTACTTGTAAAACAAATGGCAAATTAAGAAATCACAAGAATAACCGAGTGGTGAAGATGACTTGCTGAACTTCAAACCGAAAATTAAAATGGACGAGAAAATGGGATTTAAGTGACTTTTAAAGACTAGTTCAAGCTGGTGGCCGGGGCTGGTTTGGTCTGAGGATTGTAGAAAGTGCTGATCTAGTGTGAATTTCACACAAAATATTTTCTCTGGTTTTAAAGCCAACTGTCCCCGAGAATAGACAATTATTTTCAGCTTTATACTTCTGTACTACTTTGTAAAGTGTCATTATATAAAATTCCTGCGGCTGTACCGTCACTACCGTGGAGAAAGTTCAGCTCAGCTTTTTGCAGGGCAAAATTAGTCCACAGGTGGCAAAACACATGGTCAAAGGCAATATCCTCACCACTTCATTATGACCGTGACTTTCGGAATCACCACCAATAATGAAGCTGACCTCATCAAAGCGGGATGACCCAAACTGACCTCATCAGCATCGCCTGACCCTCCGTGACCTCAACAAAGCCGGACGCCACGTTGAGCCCTAAAGGCCTTAAGAAAGCAACCCATCCATTAAGGTGCCAAGAGCACTGTAAATGTGGATCGTCAGCACCAAGCATCTTCACTGACATGCCCAATTTCTGCACCCCACCCCCAAGTTGAGTGATTCGCCGGACAATAGGGCTCCTACCCTCGCAGCCACAATGTCCGCCCACGTTGGCTGGCAGCAGCGACAAAGAGGGGCGGGGGGGTGGTTGGCCGGATGGGGAGGCCTGCTGCAGGAAGGGGACTCTTATTGAGTGTTTGAGCGATGAGCCAGGTCATCACATCTACCCACCTCATCCATCATGCCCCACAAATGGACACAAATAAAGAGGACGCATTCCTGCCTCAGCTCCCACTACCACATTCAAGCCCTCTGCCGCCTTTTCTCCGCTTCCCTCTCTAAATGTGAGCCAAGGCCTTGAGGAAAAGAAAGAGGAGCAGAGTTCAGGCTCTCCCTCGCTCCTGGAGGCCATGGGAGCGCCAGGAGAAAAAGCCAGGTGGTATTCTGACTCATGCCTCCAGTTTGGGCCAAAGGGATGGGCTGCCATGGAGCTGTAAGACAATGAAAAAACAACAACAAAAAAAGAAAAGAGGACTGAACAGAAAACAACTCAATCTACACTGTATTCTTTTATTTTCTTAGTTGCTCCTCCCACAGTATTGAATTGAAATGCATAACAGTTACATTGTAGAAAGCATTAAAACAAAGTACCTCAACTTGCTGATTAATTTTTAAAATCGATTATAAACAATCAAAAAGCACAAAAACAAAAAAGAAGTCTGGTCCCTCAAAACGGGAGAATAAACAAAAGTATTCTGTTATTTATCATAGGTTTGGCACGAGGGATTAACATGAACCGAACATCACACAAGCTTTGCAGACAATCATAGAAAATGTCAGATACAGATCTTTACAGACCATCCATGCGCTTCGGATCGAATTAAACCTGATTTATTCTTATTGTTTGTCCTTTAAACCATTTATGATTTTTTTTTCCCGTTTTTTTCAACTGAATCATAAAAAAAACCCTCAACAAAATCTATTAATTGACTGGTTTAATTAGTACAGTAAGGAGTGAACTGCATTTTTTAATACTATGCGGCAATCAAACGTAATCTACAAGCCCCATGACTGGGGATCAGGATTGGCCCGGGGTGGGAATCTCCCTCTTTCTCCTGGGCTAAGAGCAGTGCTATTCAGTAAACAAACTACAGTTTGCCAAGAAATAAATACAATTCTCAAAAATACAACAGCAAATAACAACAACAACACCAAATAAAAAAAAACAAAAAAAAACAAAAAACAAATGATTGTCTAAAAAAAATGAAAGACACATGAAAATGGAGTTGCTAACAACTAGCATTCAGGCTATTTAGTGGTATTGTTGGTCGGCTAGGATGATTTCAAGAATTTTTGAAAAAAGACGTATGCCCTTTACAGAATGACAATTATAGTCAGCACTGGCTACTTATCTCAGTAAATAACAAAAACAAGGAAAAGTACAAAACAAAACATTGTTTCTTCTCTTACACTAAAAAGACAATCTATTTATATCCGTTCACATATAGCGCAGGTGGGCAGGATGGGGCGCTGCTTGAAACTTGTATACAGTGCTGTGATTGTACAGACACACGCAGTCACGAACACACAAATAGGAGACTGGCCTTATTTCAGTTGAACTCATTTTCACGTGTTTCTTGTAGATACTGGTCAATATTCAAATGCTGATCTTGCCGTCTGAACAAGGAGCAGCTTTCATCCAAACGTTGAACATCTGCGGATCTCTGTGGGGGTGAAACTTGACTTGCGCTCTTGCTCTTATGCTTTACACGCAACGAAACATGCTACGCTGAAACCAACTCTCAAGAATGTCCCCGAATGTGCTCGAGCCTCGACACACCAGCAAATTCGTGTTATCCGTCTGCATCAGCGGCCTTTGCTGTGCAAAACAGAGAAACTCTGAAGAATAAATACAGACTTGTATTACTTTAGTGTCATTTTTTTTCTTTTTACCGCAACTTAGTTGTTGTTGCTGTGAAAAATCATTTGAACTTTTTGTATTTGCCAAAGGGTTTTGTGTGGACAGTGACCCTGCTTTGTGTTTAAGGCAGTCAGATGGGTCATGGTTCTGCTCAGCAGTCACTCTATGGACGGTCTGGGACCCTCTGATAGCCTCTGCGGCGGACCCCCGCTGCCGTAATCAGGTCAGGGGTTGTGGAATGCAATGTTATTAGGTGTCATCATACGTGGCTGAGGGACTGAATGGCACTGGATTCAGCCGCAGCCCGTGCCAGACTGTGCCACATGGTGGCCGGGGTGTGGGGGGCGGAGTGGAGAGAGTCCTTTTCAGCCAGAGACAACATCATGGCATACGCCTGAGGGAGCAGAAGAAAGATGCAAAGCTTGAATATAGTGATTCATATAGAGGAGGCTAACAAAAGAACATACACAAAGTCCTACATAATTACTGGCACCCCTGGTAAAGATATGCTAAAAAGCCTCAAAGTGAGTTTTTGTTATGGCAACTTGGTAACCCCAACGTAAACACAAATACATGCAAACGATGCTGTAAGTAACTGGATAAACTATATGTATAATTTGTGGTTATGACTAAATAAAAACTCATTTCACATACCTATTCTCCTTCCTATTTGTTAAATCTGTTACCATGTTGTGATATGTTATAAAAATTACAGATTGCAGCTTTAAGATTAATTAACAGTTTTCTTATTTCTGGTTTTTAAAATAATGTTTTATTTTGAGAGTAAACAAGTGCAAAATAGGTAATATTCATGTTTAAGCATTTGGCACATCTTTACCAGGAATGCCAGAAGGATTATGGGAGGATTGGGGAGAACTGGAAATATTCCTCATACCTGAGACTTAGATTTCCTAAAGAGTGGCTGTTTGACTGCCTTGGCGAGTGATGGGGAGGCGAAGGATCCATCGTCCTCATCTCCATCTCCGTCTCCGTCTCCGTCTCCATCTCCGTCTCCGTCACTGAGCTCGCTCTCCTCCATTTTGCGCAGATCCGAGAAACGATGGATGTGATCCAAAGCTGAGAAGCTGCTCTGTTCCTCCTCATGTGAATACCTGGAAGTCAGAAAAAGAGAATAGAATAAGTCCGGAAAAGAGAACAGAGTAGAACATCATCTTAAATATAGGATTTAAGAGTGCTTCTACAAGCACAAATGTTCAATCAAATCGCCACTAAAATCAGACAGAAAATTATTCATTCGATATTCAAGCAGTGTAAAGCGCTAATTTAATAAAGAATGTGAAACATATTTAAAAGATGTCTAAAATATTAAGAAATTAAAAAAGGCTTTCAAGAGATTTCTTAATAAGCGGATGCTCTCATGTAACATTTACCTCCTAGGAGAGGTTTTGCAGCTGAGGTTTAAGTCGTTGGGCTCACTGAAGTCCATTTCATCGTCGCCGACGCTGCTGGGATGCACCTTGACATCTGTCTTCTGAGGACTGTTTCTCGGCTCCTCTGCTTCTTCCTCCTCTGCATCCAGGTCTTCCGCTTCCTCATCCTCCAGGTCACGTGATCCATGGCTGGGCATCAGGGGTTTCCCCTCCTCCAGCAAGCCGCCGTTTAGCCTGTGGATTAGGATCATTCGCAGAACAATAAATATAAATCCTATCTATACGGTTGGTCCTTTTGTTTTGTAAAGGAAAATAAGTATAGAGAGCTGTTGTGGGTCTTTCAGTTTAAACCATAAACTGTGGAAGTTACGAGATAAACAAAGCAAGAAGTGGAGAATCTGCAGCCGAGCAAAGCCGGAATCCAGTTTGTCATCAAGCTTTTGGGGCCCCTTTGGGCACAGCAGCACTGGGCTGATCACTGCGGCACTTAAATGGAGTGCTCTGCCTCTCTCTTTGTTTATTTTTTCGACTATCTCGTATTCATCTAATAGGCCAAATATTTAGCTGACAGCCCCATTTGCTGGGAGAGTTATGAGAGAGCTGCCAACCGGCCTACTCCTCTATCCCTGAAGAGGGAGAGGGGGCCAGCTATCCAAACTGCGGGAGTCTTAATCTGTCCCTCTGTCTCAGCACCACAGGAAACCACCATTTGGCAAATCATCTGGAACCACATTAAGACTGATTCACTAATTACACTCTAGGACATCTCTCGTCAGCTCGCAAAAATGCCATTTCTTTGCACAAAGGCTTCAGAGAAAAAACACTGAGGAGTGAACAATGAGAATATCGAAAGGCTAACACAACCCAACAGTATGACAGAGAGAGAAAACAATGGGATACCTGAACTGGATTTGTCTGAGAAAAAGGGCTAATATTACAAATTCGAAAAATTGTGGACTGATAGTCATCTGCAGCGGATGCGGTTGTTCTTTCAACGCAGCTCCTGCTCAGAACGGCACACTGACAGGGCAGTGTTCGTGCCGTCCCAAGCTTGCACAGCTGCAAGAAGGAGCTAACTCCAAAGAAGAGAGCGAGAACTCTGTGATTAAGAAAACAGATTCGCTAATTACGCTTTCAAACGTGGTAATTTGCTGAGGATAAAGTATCTATCAGGAGCAGTCAGGAGCACTGCAGTTTGAAAGGAAACACAGGCCGACCCTTTGACCCACCCCCATCTACACTTTTCCTGTAGGCAGACATGTTGGTTCCAGATGTGGCGGCCTTTCTGCTGCAACCTCCCCTCACCCACTACCCCCGGCACCATTTCTTCTCCATTCTTCTCCAGCTCCCCTCTTGATAGTTTACCACCCGGTCCGGCTCTCACAGATCTTATCCGCGATCTCCAATCTGTGATCCCACCGACGTGAGACATGGAAAAACAAACGGAGCGACCCAAGTGACCCTCCCAACTGCTCTCTGATCTAATCACCACAACAAGAACCAATTTGCATAACGCTCGGACATTTTTGCACACACAAAGATATCTTTCCTTCCCTGTGGCCTAATGGCAAGTAGTGCTGGAAGCTCAACTGGAATTCCAAAATCCGGGATTTTATTATCACAGATGATTGGTCTCTCATTAGGAGCCCTAAAAATAGTGTGGTTGATAAAGAGACTGCCTGAGAGTAAAATATAATATAAGCATAAATAGGCTGATAAGAGGTAACTGTTACACATGAAAGCTACTTGAGTAGTACTTTAATAAAACGGGCCTAAATTATTTCAAAGACCTTCAGTGTAGATGCAGATCTGACAAAGGAAACACATGAAGCTGTGCTTACCCTTCTTCAGAGGGGTCTGGTGATGTCTGGTTCTGACTTGCGCTGCTAATAAAATTTCTTATTTCATTAAAATAGGAGTCTTCTTTGTCGTCCAATATGGCACTGCTGCTGTCCAACTCCGACTGCGGAGATGACATTGCAGTTCCTGCAGAAAAACAACAAAAAAAAGCAAATAATCAGTTTTATTGGATGATAAACCTCCAGATATTGATTTAAAACGTGAGTCTCCACAACGTGGCATTGCGTTTTCTGCGATGTTTCTTGGTTTTCTAAATGCTGTTTGTTCACTCATAAACAGCTGGGTTTATACTGAGATTGTTTTGAGGAAATGTTTCAAAATTTGAATACTTTTGCAAGGCGCCGTGTGCATCCTCATTTATTACTCCATTGTGAAATATTATCTGTTCGTATCACACCATAAATCAGTTTGGCAAAATTCCTGCTGTTTAGGATCAGTTAACATCATTGGTAAATGCACAACTGTGATAGAAACCAAATTCCTGTTATTTATTCAGTTAGAAAATGTATAGCTAATAAATAAAGAAAAGGTTTAGCTAATAAATAGATTTGTATTTGATAGTACATTAGGCATGATTAAGTCATCAGCCTCCCCTGCTGATGTTGGCTTCTGACCAGTTATCACCACTTGTTCTGCTGATTCAGAATGATGCAACCAAACAAACTTGTGAGCTGTGATATGCTGATGAAAGCAGTTCATTGTAAAAAAAAAAAAAAAAAAAATAAAATATCCAGAGCCAATTTATGCAGGGGCTATGATGGCAGATTTATATAGCTTAATTTGTTAGCTTCTAGAGTCCTTCACATCAAGGCGGTTTCATTTTATTCTCCTGTACAGAATTATTTATGAGTCTTAAAAGCAAGCAGATCAGTTTTATTTCACAAAATACATAAATTGGAGGGGATTTGAAAAAGGAGACTTCATGTGACGCTCCGTATGATTTGGGGCTCACCTGACAGGTGGCCGTTTTCATGCTTTTTGAGGTGGCGGTCAAGGTTGGTCTGCTGGCCGAAGCAGCGGTCACACAGGTGGCACTTGAAGGGTTTCTCCTTGTTGTGGATGTTGCGAATGTGCCGCTGCAGGTTAGAGGAGATGCTGAAGGAGCGGTCGCAGTATTTACACCTGCACAGAAAGTGGATAAAAACGTCCAACAATAAACAGCAACGTAGGAGGAGATGGATAATGAAGCTGGCGTTTATTTCTGTGGGAAACAGAACTGAAATCGGTAATGCCGGACACACCAACACACACATGCCGAGTCCCCCAGCCTCACACATGATGGAAGAGCCTGTTTAAGGTGAAACAGCTCTGCTCTCTTATCTCCAGCCAGCGCAATAAAGCTGCATTCTTCTCTCACAAAATAAGCACGCAACAGATTTGGTTCAAGCCCTGCAAAATTAGGGGCTCCTGCCAAGTTTCTTCATGCAAAATTATACGAGAAGATTACATCTTTTTTGCTGGTGGAATTAGCTCGCTCTCTTGGCTGTCCCTCAGGAACCCTCCTGGTTATCTCCACACAAGAAAAAAAGGAATTACAATAAACAGCGGTGATCTTTTTTAATGGCATGCCAGCACGTAGAGTTGTGGGATATCAGGCTGGGGCAGGAAAGGCCTACATCTGTCTTATTCTCTCCCCTGTGGTCAATAGGCCTCCTCCAAACTTTGGGCCAACATTCTTCCACCTTGGTAACTAAGCTGAATAACTTCAGCAAGGTTGTATTCATTATCCAAATGCAGCTAATGTACAAAAGTGAATTTCTGTGTGCGCAATGGAATAAACACAAAACAAAAGGAGAAAAATTTGTTTTATGAACCACAGTAACACAAATGAGGGGGTTAGGGGAAGGGGGTGGGGGATCCTTGATGTCATGACAACCCGCTTGGACAGCAAGAAAGTCTCACTTGAATCCAAAGCTTGCAGCTTGCTTTGAGTCTGGCCTCATAACTGCAAGAGAAATGACCACAGCTGCTAAGTCTGGACTTCTCATCTCCCCAATTTTCAACAAACTTCTCCTCACCACAACCCCTGCGCCCCTGTCCCCGCTCTCCTCCACCCCACAGCTCTGTCACCAAAGAAACAGTTTTCATTTTTCATTGGGTAAATTATTTAGCAGTAGGATAATTATTCCAAGCTTATGGCATAGGAAAACACACATAAACTCTGTTCAAACTGTGGTCTGGTAATCCCTGGGAAAATGTCTGCGTCTTGCTAACAAATGACCTCTTTATTTTATTTATTTATTTTTTTACTTTTATTTATTGTTTGAACTGAAATTTGCCGCTTTCTTTTGCAGAAGAGGAAATGTTACATTCCCTGTTTCAGATGTGAGTTTATGTGTTTTTGTGCAAATGCAATTTTTGATGAGAGAAAAAAAAAACAGCTGCTTAGTTTCATAAAGTGCAGAAAGATGGAGAAGCTAGCACAAAGTATTCAAAGCCTACACTACTGTAGAGACAGCATCCAACACTAAAGCACACTCTTTTCTTTTTTTTTTTTTTCCGGCTGGCCAGAGCTCTGAGAGATGTTCAAACTTTGAAAAAATATGATATAACCTAACTCTGCTTTAAACGTCTTCACACTTTAGTCCTGAGTGGTCTCCTATGTTCCTTCATGACGTTTCCGATTTCACTAATTTTCCCCAACACAGAAGAGCTGGATTTATACAGAGATTGAATCACACGCACACACAGAGATTTGCTAATTATGTAAATAAAAATCTAATATTTCCACTTCATTAGTACCACTGCTCACCAGGGCCTCAGTTATAGCTTCTTCATATTATTTATATCATATAAGTTTAATATTTCTTCAATGTCAGTCTTAATTTAAGAATATTAAGCTTTTCAGCCTGAAATCAATGAACAGAAAAAGGACACTACATGTTTACAGACAGCTTCAACAAACCTCCGAGTCATTTCAAATGATGTATTTTCTGATAGCACCCAGGATAATTTGTATTTTTTGTCCTTTTGACAAAGATACATGTATTTTATCTCTTTAGACAAAATGTGTTATTCTAGCTTGGGTTCTGAAAGAAAGCAGAAGATGGGACACATAAAACTGAAAGTTCTTTTTGTACAAAAGATAAAAGTTACAGCTTTGTGGTCTTCTTTGAAAATCCCTCCACTCTTGGAGGTCTTCTGCTTCTGCTTATGTCTTGAGCCAAATCTACAACAGGAAAAGGTTTCTAGAGTTTATAAGCAGGATTACCTGTATGGCTGCTCTCCGGTATGAGTCCTGAGATGGCGAGTCAGGTTGGCAGAACGAGGGAATATTTTTCCACAGTATCTACAAAACAGTGACATTAATTTGCAGTGCTTAACATATTCAATTTTAACAAGTGTGTGTTTTTTTTAAACAAATGTACATGTCTGTCCTCTGAGGAAATAAATAATCAGACAGCTCTTATCAAATCAGTACCAGAGTTACCTGCATGTGTAGCGCTCCTTGCCCTTGCGCAACAGTGTCTCTGGAAGAGTGTTGGGTGGAGCTCTGAAGTCGAACATGGACGGGACAGAGCGCAGCAGTTCTCCTGACTCTGGCTTCAAGGAGCCAAAAGTCTCCAACTTCTCCGCCATGCTCTCAATGGCCGTCATCTGCGGAGACAGACGATTGGAAGGACATTAGGCCTGAAGCCTTTTCTGTCTTGAAATGCAGATAAGTTTGTACATGCAGAGCTAGAGTGTCCGCTTTTGTTGTTATTGACATAAAAAGTCTTTATCAAATTTAAAAGATTACTTGATTTTTTTTTTTTTTTTTAGCACATTCTTGAATCTGAATGCAACATCACACCAAACATCCACAGCAAAATGTAGCACCTAATATAGTGGAATAGCATGCTCAATGGAAATGATACAGAATATACAACTTCATTATATTTTATGTGGCATGTCATTCTTGTAACAAAGACAAAAAAGCAATTGCAGAATTGCTTATAATATCCCTAAAACTTTCTGAATGGCTACTGGCAGGTCATTTACAGATTTGTTTACATCGTTGACTGATGTGTGTTGTTTGCTGGCATCATACAAGCTGAATAGAAGTGAAACAGGTATTGGGCGCATTTTTATCATGACATTCATCAATGATTCATGCATCACAAGGTGAAACAGCTGATATGGAGCATGACAAGTGGATCTGACACTGATTCATAACTTTTCTGTAACAAACACATGTCATATTCCCATTTATGATCAACAGCAAGCAGCTGTGCAAATCTAAATGTTAAATGCAGCCAACAAATAATCATAAAGCATGCATGCAATAAATACACACACACACACACACACACGCACACACACGCACTCGCACACAGGGGATTACAGACTACAGCCAATCTACTAATGAAACTGAACATTTACTTTCATCAGAACTCTCCAAGGAAATGTGTGCTGGATAGACACACATGAGCAGAAAAAAAAAAAAAAAAAGCTCTGGTGGTCTTAGTTGATTAACTGCCTGGAAATGTGCACAAAACGGAAACTATACGTATGTGTGTGAGAAAGAGGAATGTGTCTATAATGTGTTTTTATGTGCGTCTATTTATATGAGTAAAGAGCATGTACGTTGTATGTGAGGGTGATTCCACCAGCTCAGAGCATATCTGTGTGTTTTCAGGTAGGGCTGCGTGTGTGTGTGCGTGTGTGTGTGTGTGTTTTGAACGTGTGTGTGGCAGAGGAGTGATTCATGTCCACTGCTGGGCTGTAAACCATTCTGTGCACAATGTGGGCAGACAGCACATTCGTCAATATGAAAGATGTTGACATTACTGATCAAGGGCCAGACACGGGTAATAATGATATCGCTGTGCTGAGAGGGGCGGGATGTTGGGGAGGAGAGGAGGGCTGCAGGGGGGGAGTGAGAGGTGGGGGTCTCAGTAGGCCGCAGGGCCTGTCAGACCATCGTAGACACACACACATGCACACACACAAAGTTTTCCTTTTTTTCCCCTCCGTCTTTTAAAGGGGCCACACAAATTTGCATTATTTTACGTGTATTGAATTTTCAGCCTGTTTCTTCTTCTTATTTCAATAAGGGGACAAATCAGTGTTGATTCAGGTCCTCCACCGGAGCCCTGCTCCAACTCTGACATTCCATCTCCCGCTTTCACCCGCTGTCACTCTCGGGCTTCTCGCCAAGAATGACAAGACAGGGAGAGAAGAAACAGAGGATGAAAACTGAGAAGAAGAATATGATGGAGGACTTGATGATTAAGGGGGGGAAAAAAAGAGGAATGCAACAGGAAAGAAGAAAAGAAGAAGAAGAAAAAAGAACATGCAAACGAGGCAGTGAAGGGCCTGGAAGAAAGAGGAACTGATGGTTGATGGATGGCGCCGAAGTTCAGAGTTGGGAGCAAGTGATTAAGAGTGACGGCCGAGTGTAAAGTTCCTGCCGCAGCCGTCGACGGTCCCACTGAGGGAGGATGTGGAGTGTCAGGACTGTTTGATTATGAATATGCCAGCGTTACACGGCATGAATCAAAGTGCGACAGCGAGAAACCCAGAGCGAGCTCGACGGAGATGAAATGCTTTCACATCTTTTCTGGAAACACAATGTGTATCTCATCGGACTTGTTTCAGAAACTGCGAAGAAGTCAGTTTGCCTGCCTCTCTTGATGAGAATCCATAAATCTCGGGAACACAAGGGCCTCCATGGCTGTCGGCAGTATCATGTTTGTCCGATAAGACTTTTCTTTGAGCTCACTCTCGGCTCCATCTACTGGGGAATTCGGAACGGTTTCCAAACTGTTTTCTTTTAGTACTGCAAATCCTGATCTCTGCCAGGATTTTCAAATGTAAGAGCTTATGTGTTTCACATAAAACGTGAATATTGCTATGCCTTAATTTTCTGCTTTTGGTAAATAACCTACACATTTTCTTAGCTAGATTGTACAAAATGAGTCTAAGAAATCTCCCTCAAAGTCTGATATGCATGTAAGTCAGATTGATAAGGTCACTGTTTGACCACCTACCTCTCTGTGCAAGACACCAACACGAACCCACCCACACTTTTGTGCGTTCATAAACACAAACGCATACCTCCCGAAACTCCCTGTCTTTTCCCAGGAGGGAGCACGAATGTGTCTGTGAAGTTGCTTGTTGCTATAGTGTCGCTCTGGGACCAGCACTTGATTGGCTATCTTCAGATGTCAGTGATGCTGTTAGGGCCTTAATTAGCGAGATGCATTCTCAATTGTTGATCTTTATCGGGAGCCAGATGTTTGGAGGGAGGGTTTGCCCCTCCTCACCTCCTTCCCACCCCAACAGAATCCCAGAGAGACTGTTACCCGTTCTCTAATGCAGCAAAGACACGCCCCAATCCCACCAAACGCAACACACACACAAACAAGGACACCTTACATTTATCTCTCCCATCCACTCATGTAGGGGAAAAAAAAAATCCCTCTTCATTCACCAGCTAAGCAAACACATGTTAAGAGCTGTTAGATGGAGAGGGTGTAACTCAGCTGGAAATTCCCTGTTTAAAATGTTCTACTTTAATTAGAGTACAGAGTAAATGTAAAGATGTTACCTCAAATAAATAAAGCATGCTCAGTTACAGTGTCTTGCAAAAGTACTTTCTGTCCTTTATGGTGTGATGTAAGTGACTTGGTTATGTAATGGAGAGAACAAGATAAATTGTTCTTGAAAATCTGAACAGACAAAAAGATCTGAAACCTGTGGCTTGCATTTCTATTCAGCCTGTCAAGTCAAAACCCAGCAGATGCCCCTTTTGCTCTGACTCTGATGGACTTTTCTGGTCCAGCTAAAACAAAACGTGGCTGCAGCATGGCGCTGCCAATGCATCACTGTTGAAATGAAATCTGACGCCCATTTGGACCAAAAAGGTTTCATTGTGGTTTAATCAAACCAAAGCAAATTCGGCGTTTGTTCTCAACCAAGCCTCTAAAGCCTTCATCACACAAATCACACCAAGTTGACTCTACTTAATTTGCTGACTTCTGAAGGGAATTGGCTGTGCTGGTCTTTATTTAGAAATATCACATTAAGGGTTGAATATACTATAAGAAAAAAAAAAAATTAATTATGTGCTATGGTCTTAGTCTATTATGTGGAATATTAAAAGTAAAAAAAAGCAACAAAAGGTAACATTTTTCAATGTTCATGAATACTTTAGCAAGGCACTGTACATGTAACATAATATCACGCAATGCACAAACTAAAAATGCAAATAAGAATCGCAGTGATATGTCAGACAGTGATTCTATTTTGTGTTCTGCTCGTGTGTGATGATGACAGGCTGAAGCCATGCAAATGTCCTTGTGTAAACTCCCGTTCAGCCCATGCATGAGTTATGATCGAGGGCCTGACTGGTAGAGGAACAGCGCTCCAGGTCAAAAAGAAACTTACCCAAGTTCTCTGATCTGGCAAACGAAACTGAGGGGCGGAAGAGAGGGAAAAAGAAGGCAGTCAGAACCAAGACGTGGTGGATGAATCAACACATATTACTACAGAGAGGAAGGAGGAATCTTGGTGCAATTAACTCTGAATGAGCAATGGAGTGTCTGTCTCTTGTGTTATGGCAGAGGCTTGACTGGAGAGACTAATAGTTTCCAACACGTTCTGGTGTTCAATAAGCTCATTATGGGAGGTTACAATTCCAACTGCAGAATATAATCTAACCCAGTATTGGCTCGCAGTAAAATTTCCTGCCAGGAAATAATGAGATGAATCACTCAAGGTTTTGAAAAGTATCCCCAGTCCCTTAAGTTTTGCAAACTCTATTTTAACATGCTGCTCACAACTGAGTCAGGTGACCGATACTGAACCCCCAACTAAAGTCTACAGGAAAACCTCTCGCCTAGTCGGGCTTAAACCTATGCAAGTCTGGCATTTGTGGGAATGATTTGTGTGTCCAGACATCATAAAGTCATAAAGATGGCCTAAGCACTCTGTTAGTGTTTCTACTGATAGGACACCTCATTAGGGCGTGTGGGACGACCATGTGGCTGCTGCAGGCTGGGCCATGCCGCAGTCTGGACAGGAGACATAAATCAGACAAATGAAACAGCCTGTAAAAACCAGACCTGAAACGGCCTGAAAAAAGGGAAGGGGAAAGAAAAAAAAAAAAAAATCATACGCCTGAGAAAGTGGTGTTTTCACTTTCCGACGGACCGTTCTCACCCGCAGGGTAAGATTGAACAAATGAACGTGAAAGCGACGTGTCATATACCCACACATGCACACACACTGGAGTACATACGCAGACACAAGTCTTCTGTGGAGCCTCACACTGAAATGCTGGCACAGAAAAGGCAGGGGCAGAAATCACTGCTTTAAGAGCATATCATTTTTTTATATTGTAATCAAAGACACATTACGAGAAGATGTGTCACAATGTGGCCTTTCTTTGTGCCACATCTGGTTTAGATAGACAACAATGGGCTTAACAGGCAGTAGCTTGTATAAAACTGGGGGTGCACACTTATCCTCATTAATTATTTTTGGCCAGCCTGGGACACCCATTGTGAATAGGAGCCTCTCAGAAAAAAAAAATCATAATATTCCCCGACAGGGTCAGCGCCACATCGCCCTCTCATCTATAAACCTAGTTTCCAAGAATCTAAGTTTCAAGTTGTTAGTGCGGCTAAAGTCATCCAGAAATTAGTCGACTTAATCAAGTTTATCTGAATTCCTGTCATTACAAAACACGACCTGAAGGGAGGAGTACTCATATCTTCTTTACCCTGCACTGCTCAAGCTTCTACAGTGCTACAGTCAGAACTTACTTGTGGATGGAAAAGGAAGCCTGGAGTTGGCCGCATGTACTTGTCTTTCAGAGTCTCAAACGGATCGCTCATTCTCCTCTTCTCAACCCTGCTAATAGTAGATTTCTATCAGCTCGTGTTGACTGCATAACCATAAACAGAAGTGCCCATCTTTGCTCGTAAAATATGCAATCAATGGAGATACTGGGAATAACAATACCTGTAGATAGGGTCCATGAAAAAAGGGGTGGGCCTGGCATGCTGTAAGGAGGTGTCTGCTTTAGGAACATCCACTGCTCTCTTCTCCTCTTCAAAGCTTTTGTTCTTCCTGGTCTCCTCCTGACATGGAATCTGTCCACGGCCCCGGGAACCCAGGCTTAGATCGAGTGGCTGGTCCTGACCAGTAACATTTGCGACATCGGTTTTGGTGGGAACAAACAGGGACAATTTGCTCTCCTTTCGCTTGGTAGTGAGGTCAAATGGTGACTCGGATGACTTGCTTTGAGCCTTCTTGCAGTCATCTCCTGGCGACTGTGGCTCACCCTTCACGCCTGTTGGTCTGAGGTCCCTGTCTGGCAAGGGGTAAACTGGTGGAGAGAAAGTTGGGAAGAAAGGCAGTGGAAACATAGAGGGGTAGGGCAGAGACCCAGCCTTCTTGTCCTGCAAGCCAGCCAGTCCAGCTGAGCCAAAATATTTCTCTGCAATAGAGGCAATGGCCTTAATAGAGTCATTTACAGCCCCTGTTACAGCCGTGTGCTCGTCTAGTGACGACTGTATGAGGGATTGGCCTGGAAAGCCTTTAGCAGTACTGCTCCCTATCAAGCTGGGACTTTGAGGGTCTCTCTCAGCAGCCTTTCTCCTGGGACCTTTGCCATTTTCTCGAGCAACCCCCCTCTCCCTTTCACTGTCCATGTCGCTTTCGAGTTCAGAGCCCGTTGTACTCTCAAGATCACTCCCACTTGGTGTGCTGACGTCATCCACATCGCTGCTTTCAGACTGGTCACTTTGCTTGTTCTGCTGTTTTGTGGACACTGAAGAACCTTGATTGGGAAGTTCTGAGTCTTGTATGTCATTTCCAGGTGAACTGCCATTTTTGCACAGAGCTTTTAACAGTTCTTGAGACTCCAGAGCGCCAGGGCTCGGAGGAAGCAAAGGACTTTTGCTTAGTTCTATACCTGGCCCTGTAACAGGTGCATGAGCTGTCTGTCTGACAGGAGCGGAGGTGGCAGGAATGAGCTGTGGCCGGTGATATAGTCCAGAAGGAAACAGGCCAGGGAAGCTGAAAGGAAATGCTGGGGCTGCAGGGAATGTCAGCCCACTATGGTGGCGGCTTGCGCCGAAGTAATCAGCAAGTCCAGCGCTGCTGTGACCAAGCGTGAGAGCTGATTTGTCTAAACCAGGGGTACCAGGGAGTGGTAAACCCTGCGCAAACAATCCCCCTGCTGTGAAATGATTCTTTCCTTCACAGAAGCGCCGATGTTTGTTGAGGGACGAAGTGGTGCTGAACATTTGCCCACAGTCCTTGCATTTTATCTGTGTGCGACAGTCAGCATGCATGCGTTTGTGTCGGCAAAGGTTAGAGAACTGGGTATAGGACTTGTGGCATACCTCACCTGCAGGGACACAGAGACAGACGGAGAATGCATTAATGCCCATGACACACTGAACCATAAACACTAGTGTGGAAAAGGTAACATGTCTTCATATCTCTAATTGATATCCATTTGAATGACTAAGTGTGGGGAGGAGGAAACACCATTAGTGCTTATGCTCATTTTCCCATCACTGTGACTGTTTAGTTTCCAGCAAACAAAATTAAAAGGTGTGTCCAGATCCTGGCATTGTGAAGGAATCTGCTTGGTTGATGATATGAGTCAGTCACTGCCACTCATCACCTGCACATCAAACCAGATTCCCAGGAATCTTTTGGCCCATTGTCCTCCCAGGGACGCTCCCAAGGAGTCCACAAACAGTCACACGTAGACACTCATATGGACAGACAGGCACATTCACAGAATATTCTCATAACACAAAGAAATGAAATCACACACACCCACACACCCAGGCATGTAGACATAAAGATACACACTTTCTCAGCCGCATGCAGTACAATGGCTCTATTTTAAGTTTGTAAAGGAAGCAGAGTTGAATGAATCCTATCCTGCAGTCCAGTTCCCAGGGACAGGTCTCACGTCCTCTGCTGCCTCTCTTCCCTCTCCCCCCTCTGGGCCTCTCGAGTCGGCCCCTCAGCCCCCTCACCTTGTCCCCATGCCTCAGGCCATGTCATCCTGCGCTTAGTGACCTTCCCACAGTCAATTGGGCCGTCACTCTGTCTTGGCTCCGGTGTACAGTAACAACACCAGATCCAAAAACAAACCACAGTTTGATTTTATTATGTCAAACCTTATCTGTGTTTGACATATTATTGGAGTTGAAAAAGACATGTTTATATTGTTTCCTATTTTCTTTTTGCAATCTGTATCTGTTTAGAGACACATATTGCTCCTAGTTGTCTGCTTCCACGCAACAGGACTCTTTATAGATGTGTTGTTCGGACTATTAATAAGAATTTGATTATTGGAGGCATATATATATATATATATATATATATATATATATATATATATATATATATATATATATATATATATATATGTGTGATTGATCTAGCTCAGACTGGTATTGGATGTTGAAATAGAGGTAAGGGAAATTTTATGGCTCACTCTCCAATTAGACCTCTGTATACTTTGGATGTCTTCCAGGCAAAAGAGGCAAATGAAAGAGATGGAGAGGAAGAGCAGCATTTGGGGAAGCACATTTACATAAACAGTCTTTTGAGGACTGGAGCTGGAGCAAATGTGTTTAAAAGGGCTTTTTTTTTTTTTTTTTAAAGAAGGAACACTTTATGTCATTAGTATACAAGTGTCCAAGTAGTCAAAATGCCAAAACATCTTGAACAAAATGACAATATGAGCAATTTCCTCTGCTCATAATCTTTATTTTTATTTTAATATGGTGCAATATTTTTCACCATATTTTGGTTTTGATGCTTTGCACATTTTTGTACAATTGTAAAAATTTCTCTCACTGAGCAACCATCAGACCCGGACATTGCAGGCATAGACAATGAAGACTATATCAAAAAAACATTCTAGTCTGGCAGATGGTTAAGTGCACAGTGAACGGCGACTTAGCTGTAACTCCTCCCCTGCAGCAGACATGGCCACTGAGGTAGTCAGGTTTCTTTAGATCAAGTTGAAAAGTCAGAGAAGCTATAAAGTGTGTGTTTAACAAGCAGGGCTACAGGGCCTGAACAAACTTTAACAAAAGTCTCTTGATCATAAATCATAAATAATGTGACATTTATCGACACACAGCTCACACGTATTACACACGGAACGTGAGATCTGATTCATAGCTTAAGTGACGTAATCGGCCATTATTAAACTTAGGACCAATCACGTAAATACATTCAGGAGAGAAGAATTGGAGATGAGTAATAGAGAGCTGAGTGCTTCCGTCTCACAGAAAAGTGCTAAGACACACACATCCTCGACACATTGCGTGCACCGAGATACAAACAGAATCCTGTGAATGTACAGAATTTCTTTCCAAAACACATGCATGTCCTTCAACGGCAGTCGGTCAAACAAACATCTTACAGACACACATGATCTTGTCCAGACAGCTGTCACATTTCTCTGTCTTTTTTTTTTTAACAGAGCCATTAGTTGTTTTTAAACCTGCATATTTCCTGCTGATTACAGCAAATGGACTATTCGCAGGGCTGTACATGTGGTTGCTATTTATGAGGAATGGTGAACATGGAGGAGGCAGGAGAGGAGAAAAAGAGAGAGGGGAATAATGAGGTCTTCAATGGAGATGCAGTCATTCCTGCCTATGCATATATATATATATATATATTTATATGTGTGTGTGTATATGTGTGGGTGTGTGCCTGAAACGCAGGATGCATTAAGTGTGTTGACAGGTTTGTATAAGTTTGCATAAATATAAAAGAAGGAAAGAAAAGAAAACGACTGAAGGGGCAAAGGGGAAAGATCACAGTGCTTCAGGGGAAGGAGGAGATCAGATCTCTTGAGGTAGTGAAAGTGTGAATGGACAAAGTGTGTTTGGGTCTGCCTGGTGTTGACGAGAGGGGGCGTAAGTGTATGCTTAAGTGAGCAAGGCATCCTAGAAAAAGTCTGTTAGCCCCTCTGTCTTCACCAGATCACACTTGGTCACTGTGACAAAGTAACAGGCTGGTGTTACTAGACAAGCAGAATGTGAAGGTGCTGAGGCAGGAAGAAAACAAAATGCACAATTCTTGTTTGGACATAAATAGTACAAAAAAAAAATGTCAGAGTAAATGACATTACAAAAAGCTGAAAAAAGATCAATTACAGTTTCTGCAAAATCATCACTTTTTTTTTTTGTCATGAAGTCGTGTTGTTATTGTTATAATGTACTGAGGAGACTTACATAGGTAGGGTCTTAGTGACTTACACATGAAGGGCTTGACACTGCTGTGAATGTGCTTATGCTGCTTGAGGCCCGAAGACGTTGCAAACGTCTTTCCGCAGTCGGAGCAGGCATGGGCCCGAGCCCCGACATGCTGAGAGCGAATGTGCCTCTGCAGGTTACTGGGGTCTGTGAACACCTGCTGGGGGGAGCAACCAAAGAGACACACAGGGGAGTTACTTTGAGATTCAGCTAAAGTGTGCAGAAAATAAAAAGGAGTGAAAAGAGAAGAAGCATTTGTTAAACAACAGTCCCTTTCATCACTTTACCTTTGAGCAGTTTTCACATTCATAGTGCTTGCCACTGTCATGCGACATCTGATGTCGGATCAAGTTTGATTTCCAGTTGAAAGCCTTTGGACACTGATCACACTTGTATTCCCTCTCCTCGGAGTGCGACTGACTGTGGTTCTCCAAACTGCAGCAAGACAAAAATGAGAAACCAACAATCAGAATTTGTCAGATTGCTTTGGGTGCCTCTACCCTCAAACCTCCTCAAATTCTGTCATTATTTTTGGCCTTGTATTTCAGTCAATCTATCTTCCCATCAAAGCTTTCCTTCCTCACTTTAAGCACATCTTCTAATGACATTGTTTCAAAAGCAGTACATTTTATTTAACGGTGTCATGGAAAGGAGAACTACACACATTCACATGCCAGACTTTTTAGGTGTTTGTAAAAAAAAAAAGCATAAAAAAAAAAATGAAAAGGACAATTTTTTCCTACGGTAATTCAGGTGGTTGGATGTTTCTGTTCATTACATACCTCTGGACATCAGGGAAGACCTGGTCACACTCCTTACACTCATGTAGGCCATGAGACATATGAAGGGGCCGCAAATCTTGAGGTTCTTGAGCTGTCAAGTCAGCGTCTCCCCCTATGCACAAAAGAACATAAGGACAGACACGCAGAGGTGTAAATATCCATGAATTTTACAAGATAAAAACTTTCGAGGCGTATTGCATGGCTCCTTCATCTCATACCAACTTCTTCCTTCAAATATTTCCGATGATTCTCTATGTCTAGTTCTATCAAATGTTCACATTTTCTCGTATTTGAATGGTGTTCCTTAAATATCCAACTGATATTCGGTTACACTCCACTCAATTGACGTGGGAGTTTGTTTAATTTACAGTGAAATAAAACACTGATCACTCCGTCATGTTGTCTGCCATGGAAAGGAGTTTAACCCACAGGGACAGCATAAAAAATCTGAGAGGGTTTGAAACCCTAACATGCACTGCCTATACTTCAAACAAGTTGGCATAATTACACAAATAAATTGAGCTTTGTTACACACGGTTATTTGACCCAAAACCTAAAGTATATGCTTTACCTTAATTGCTCCTTTCTCCACAGAAGAATTGCAGTGAAGACTAATTGTGATTTTACAATAAAATATTATTATTTTTCCATATTACCTACTTCCAGTCTCAAGAAACAGCGATCTACCGTGTATAGGTTTAGATAAATCTCCGCTTCCTGTTCGTAGACTCATCCTTTCACAGTTTACTCCTCTGTGATCTCAACTTTAGCACCTAACACAGAAATCTGTTCACCCTCTCCAGCCGCTCATCCGTCTTGTCACTCGTCACAGCTCAGAGTTTACAGCAGCATAAAACAGGCGTGCCTGTTTAGAAACAGAAGTCAAACCTGGGTTGAGGAAAGCAGAGGGAGGCATCCCACACGGCTCCTTTTGATGATCCAGCAACTCGTTGCGGGACTCAAAGTGCTGGTCGCAGTCCTCACAGCGGTACTGCCTCTCCTCTGCATTGTGGAAAAAAAGAGAAGCTTTTATAAAACAAAGTGAGATGTCTAAAAAAAAAAATTGCGCTAAAAGTGTATTTTTGTGTTTGATGCATACCATGAATATCAGGAGCCATTGTGTCGCAGAAATACTCTTCAGCCTTCATGAAAAGTAGTAGTTCTTCACCAGGAAAAATCTCTCTCGTGACTTTGTAGAAGATCTGTAACACACAATATATATACTTTAGTGATTTAAAAGACATGTTCTTTGGATAAAGGTAAGATAAACCAGCACTGAACAAAGCTACTGATGTGACATATTCAGTTTGTGCAGCTTGTCCTGGTCTATGGAAAAGGATAAGTGTCACTAAAAACAAACGGAAAGAATTCTGACTTTAATCTCAAAATGCTGCGATTAAAGTTAAAAGAACAGTCAAAGTTCTGAGAGAAAATCAAAATTTCCTTTTTTTTTTTTTTCAGTGACCCTAATCTTCTTCCGTACTGGTCGAATGTTTATTGCGCAATTTATATTTTTTACACACTACCACAGTTGAGCAGCAGCGAATGTCCCTTAAGGTAGTTCCTGGTGCATAAACACACACATAAACACACAGATTTCCACAGTTGTTTACATGGTTAAAACACCACAAAGCTACCGCAAAGGATTGCCATACACATGAAAATACACTCACTCATTAACTTGTGATTAATCATCTTATGAGACATCCATCTTTGAATATATGAATGAAAGCACAAACAACCATCCTACCGAATAAATACACAGCCTCATGACGACGCACTGCAAAAAATTACCGCGGGCAGGAAGTGGTAAATTACTGTGTGGAGAGAAAGCTTGCTAATTCAACAGCGAGCAAAATAAACAGGCAAACTGCTGAAGAAGCGGTTGAGTTAAATTAAATTCATCAGCTAAGGAAGAATCTCCAAGCAGGGAAAGTAAAACCACCTCTACGTGCTTTCATTTGAAACCAAGACGTGCTCCACAAATTTCTTCTCCAAAACATGCAATCAATATGGCATGTGCTGCACAAAGGCCTGCTGAGCAGGTAAGTGTCTATTTAGGCGAAGATGTGGGCGGTCACATTAAAGAATCAGCTGAGAGACCCTGCGACTGCAGAGCTTCCCATGGACACACAATGGCCTTTCTCTGCAAAACAATCACACATGGGGTTATTTTCAGCACGCTTTGGATGTTAAACATATCAACTTCCTCTGCTGTGTCAACATGACAATGATGATGGAGGAATTTATTAGAAATGCATTGGGGGATTGATGTGGAGCGGGTGAGAAAATGCCTCTGGGAAGCCGTGGATCACAGGTAGGCGGCTCATGAAGGGAATTCTTGAATAACGCGGCTGCAGCAGCAGAGCCACAGCGGCTCCGTGTCAGGTTGAGATAGTATCTTTGTCGAAATAAAGATAATGAGGTATTCTGTAGCACATAGTGTTGTTGTTTCTGTCATTGTTCTTACGTCTGGCGAATGACATCATACTCAGAATTACATTAGCAAGTCAGGCTGACCAAAGCAGAGCTTTTTGATAAATTGTGGAGTCATACGGCGTCCAATAAAATAAGACTTTTGGAAACCATAAGACATCATGTAAAATGTTGCCGCAGACTGAAAAAAAAAGTTTGCACACTTGTGCAGAACAGGAGAAACTTTAAATATTCAGGAATATCTGGAACATTTTTCACCATGTTCGAGATTGCCCCAAGCTGAGAAAATATGGAGGCATTTGATTTGTTTGAACTGTATTAAATATTGTAGGACTGTGAGTGCCCAGTTATCTAACGTTAGGGACAATAGGCGTCGCAGATGTATTGGGATCTGAAGATATTGAATCTCTACACTAACCCTTGTTATTTCGAAGTCATTCTAGAGAAGTATGATCTAGTTTTTGTCTGTCATGAGCTCTAGAAAAGGAATATATGCATTTTAACGCCATACCGCCTGACTTCATTTACAATTGTATGAAAAGATAACTCATGTCAAGTAGAACCTAAATGAAATAGGGATTGATCATTTGAATATATGTGATGTGTAAAAGTATTGGTGTAGCTAAAATAGTCTCAATCAGTTGTTCCCAAAGATTTTCTGGCCCCCCTATGGATTACAATGAAATCCCCCCCCAAAAAGAAAAAATAAATAAAATCATCTGGCACACACATCATTCAACCAGACATAAACCTATATGTAGATGTTGTTTTCAAACTCCACTGAAGTTCATTTCACACTTCAGGTTGCAACAAAACACGCTACAAACCATCTTTATAGTGAAAAACTTTTGTGTAACGTTTTTTTTTGTTTTAATTCATCCTACAGCTCCCTCCCCTCACCTCCCTGCAATGGCACTGCGACCCCCTTAGGGGCCGTGCCCCACACTTTGGGAACCACTGGGAATAACTAGGAATAACACCAGATGGCAGAAAAGGGCTTCAAATATGATCTTTGGTAGGTGTGGATTATGCATCAACAGGCATTGGTGAAATAAATGTGGCACCATGGCTGCATCGAGGCTGGAGCTGCGTTGTCATTTTGAGAGTATTGTCCAACAATGCCTGCTTGTCAGACTGATTGAATAACAGCGAGTTGCAAAGTCAAAGAAGTGGCCTTCTCAAACTTTGGGCAGCATGTTTAAGTGGAGATAAGGAACTGGTGACAGATTGGCAGGCACTTACTAAATGACATGTACCCTGAGTGGCTATCTTTGAAACCTCCAGCAGGAGATTTTTAATTACTCTGTGCTGCATATGATCATCTCTAGCACCAAATTCTTTATTTAAATCAATTTAAAAAATAAGCATTTCAAATCATTTTTAAATGGGTCTTAGTTTTGCAGAATATCTCAGCTTGTTCCTTCGGGAACCATGGATATATCATTGCATCATAGAAGCTGGATGTATCATTCACCTCATGAGTCTTGCTTCAGGAGAGTGATAACCCTGTCCTACAAAAAAATGATATGCTTTAAAATAATATGTGGATAAAAGAGATAGCCTCCTGCACTGTGTTAAAAACACTGACCTCCATAGTTGAAGGACATCAGAGGAGTTCAAGGATATTTGAAGAACTCTGGTGAACTGTATTGAATGGGATTGTTTTTTGTTTTTGTTTTGTTTTCAGGATTTGTGTTTTTAAGTCAAATCTTAATACTGAAAAATAATATGGGGGGGAAACAAGAGAAACATTTTGCTTTTTCACCAAAAGAATTAAAGGAACTCAAATGTGAGGGTTCTCGTTCTTTGCCATGTTTACTTCAACTTTATTGTAAACATACAGGCGCGCATAAATGGAACGCTTAACATGCTTGAGCGGACAAACAGAGCCAAGCTCCAACGGGCCGTCACCTCTCTGAGGTCACCAAAATATTGATACTATGAAACAATCAAACAGCGGTTCAAGCAGATTTGTTATTCTGTAGAAAATCCGCTCAGACGCTGATACTGAGGCTGAAGACAGAAGCTGTTGAAAACCAAAAGGAGAGCTAGGTATATAAAAATCATGAAGAATGTCAATAACACTTTTTCAAAGAGGCAAGGTTTTACATTTGGAGTATTGTGTTTAAACAAAAGTAAATTTATCATAATAAACACCCATAACTGAAGGAAACTCTTAACAAATTGCAGGCACACATGTCCTGCATGCTGAACTTTCCACAAGTAAGAAACTCTGTGGTCTATGAGTCATCTTTGATAAATGAATTACTTTACAAAAAACAAAAGGCGAATCTGCAATAGTTTAAGAACACACAAGTGGGTAAAGCATGGCAATTATGAGCGGGAGGGGAACTCTACTAGTTCCACGCAGATCACCACGGATAAACACAAACAGGTAGCAACTCTGCACGAGTCTGGAGGCACCGCCAGCAAACACCCCCACTCCCCCACACAACCACACACACAAAGACAATCCCAACAACACTTTAACAATAGCTCTAAGTAATCACTGAGTGCAAAAATACAGGCTTTCTAAGTCAGCGCAGCAATGACCTGCAGTGAAGGCAGTGAACTCTGAACATTCTGCAGTTCGCAAATTCATTTTTTACAAAATTGTCACAATTTAAAGGCTCAAGTGTAATTTATTTTTGACTTTGTTCCCTTTATTAGTGCATAATTTCTTTCTATTTATTTTTCTTATGCGCTCATAAAGAGGTAATGTGTTATGATTGGACTACTTGTTACGCTGCCGTTGCTGCGTCTTCCCTGCTGAATTCCTCATATCCACAGGTATGCCATTCGCTAACGCTGTCAAAACTAAACAGACTTACTGGGGGAAGAACTTCATGGAAAAAGGTTTAAATTGAAAACTGCTTCAGTTCAGAATTAAGAAAAGGGAAAGGTGTGAGACAATGGATGAAATAAAACAAGAACAAAACATGCAAAAAAAAAAAAGCACTTCCAGATTTTGCAGGAGGATCATGTACTTAGACAAAGACAGGCATATCAAATCATGCAGAAGATGATGCAGAAGAATTTGCACACAATTTCTGCACATTGGCTGAATCTGAAGAAAAGTCCGCATGACTCCATTGTTCTCATATTAAACCCTAGGTTGAGAGTTGCTTTTGTATAAAAGGCTCATCAGATTTCAATTTTATAATAAGTTTATTAATGAATAAGCTTCAAACTGTTATATCTCTGTGAGTTACAATCAGCTCCATTGTATGCGCACTGCCACATGCTCAAGAGCCACTTCATTGCACTCAATACTGAGTGACAATCAATGGAGCAGATGAGATTAACTCTCATGTCCCTCTGTACTGTATTATGAAAGGCTCTTCAGGGCCTCGTTGGATGATGTTAATTACACTTTTTAATCAATTTTCCATTTAGTTGAATCAGTAGAGTGAGGAGCGCAGACAAGGGGTTTTTAAGTGTTAATTGCCCCTAATTATCCTCACGACAAAACATGAGGGGATCTGTGCTTAGAGAACTGCAAGCGTGTTGTTTCAGGGCTTTCTGAAGGCTTCAGCTTTGTCTCAAAGACAGCCAAGAGCTCATGATCAGCGCGAACGGCAGCCACAGAACTATTAGCTATTAACTCGGTTGTGTGAGAGCTGAAAAATACTTGTGCAGGAAATTAAATACAAGAAAAGGATTAAATATACCTGTGAAAAAAGGAAAAACTCTGGAAAGTTCAGTGTGACTGATAAAGTAATGTCCCTCTCTCCTTTTTTTTTACTTTAGCAATTGTCAGTTTTCTTTCAGGACTGACATATTGATTCTGATTATCTTGGCTAATTACAATTTTTTTCCCCGCCAAATACGTCAAATAATTGTTTTTATAAATAAGACATAGTTTCTCCGTAGAGTAATACTTTTAAATCCAAAAGAAAATGAAGGTGTAATAAGGTTATGGGCATTTATGCTCCTAATCTTTGTCAGATTTTGTTCAACTTAATTTAAAGAATGCCACAGCTGAGTGATGTGTTTGTAGACTGCGGGAGTTTTTAGTATTGAAAATATTGTAGAGGGAGAAAAAGATATTTAAAAAAAAATATTTGGCCTGTTTCTCACTGACCAGATCTGATCAACAAAAACTTAATCAATCTTTAATTGACTCAATAGTAGATCACAATTGCCAATAGTGTCATCATTCCTCTTCCAATTTATTGTGAAATGATTCTATATTTCACAATAAATTGGATATACAACAGAACATATGTCATGCTGTCTTTTGTAAATATTTTCTGATTTCAGTTTTTTATCCAGTTCACTATAGATCTCAAATGATGTAGTATACGCAGAGAAGCAAACAAGAAGCATAATCTACAACAAATCTTGTATTTAGGGGGAATAAATGGAAGAAAACAAGGTTTGTTTCACTCATTCCTTCCTCTTCCACTCCCCTGTTCTTCTGAGATTACTCATAAACTTTTATAGTAAACAGAACTGGGTCAAAAATGAGAGGATAGAAGCCAGTTTTGCTCTCGTGCCGGCAGAGGTGCTTGTAAAGGCCCTGCACAAAATAACGACCAAACACACCTGGAAATTGCTGTCGTTATAGGACAACGTCCGAACGTAAATCATGCGACAAATCGTTTCTGTCCGACGGCTAAGAAAGAGTCCCTTAAATTTGATCCCGAGGGAAGATTTTCCAATCCATCTGAAGCCCTCAGTAACACTGAGAGGCTCTTCTGCAAAAATCTGGCGGTGGTGTGTGTAATGTGTGGCGTAATCAGCGGTTTCAGGCTGAGTTTGGACTCAGCGCTTTCTCTGTGGCTGTAAAAAAGACCTGCTGGAATCAGGTACTGTGCGGCTTCAACATTTCCAGCTCGGAATGAGGAGCGTTGGGAGTCATCGAAACCTCAATGAACAATTCACAGCCCTGCGTACGCATGCACACACACACACACACACCCCCACACACACACACACAGACCCGCACGCACACACATGCACCACGCAAGCGCTTCAACTGAGGTTTGGACGTGGGCAAAAGCCCAAACACAGGCAACACACAGGTGTGTGCGCGCACACTCCGGAGACATAATGAAACACTCGACACACTCGCAAAAAAAGGGCCCCCATGTGCTTAGAGACACAGGGACAGACACACACCGGCAGAATCTGACAGCAGCTTTACAAGACCACCCCGTTTAGTCTATTCATTTCCCAACGCACAGACGGGCATTGTGGGAGGCTACAGTGTGTTTTTGAAAACACCGGCGTCGGCCGGAAGGCTTAAAGACGGCACATTGTGCAGTGTTGTGACAGAGCGTGATACTTAACAATCACCTCATCATAGCCATGTCCGTGACCTGTGGGAGCCTTACACAGCCACCCAGGCAGAACCGCGACGCTGACAGCGAGTCGCACCTCGCGTCGCGGGCAGCTCGGGGAAAAGCTCTCTCTGCTTGTTTGTCTCTGTCTTTTACCAGAGTGGGGAGGTAAGCATGCATGAAAGAGCTTCTGCTCCTCTTTATGAGGCCCTCCTGCTGCCTCTCGCCACTGAGATGTGCAAAAGATGAGCAGGAGATAAGTTTCTTGGCGGCTGAGCCGTATAGTTTGTGGAAGAAAATGAAGCCCATATGACAAAAAAAAAAAATGATAATAAATAAATAACACAAATCAAACAAAAAAAGAGTTCACCGAGCAATCTGAACTTAAATCCTGCACAAAAAATGTAGTTTTACTTCTTCCATCTCAGCAGATGACACCGGTGAAAGGTTATCTAGATGGACCACCTGTGAGATGATGTTTTCTCTTTGGGTCAAGCAGATCGTGCTCCAGACACACGCGTCAGGTGAAGCTTGGGCCAATGTCTTCCTGCTTTGGGAGACTGCTGGCTGTGAGGATTACTGAGCTGAACGGGCCCTTATGTGTGCAGCACGCACCTCTCTACAGCCAGGTGAACAGCAAAAGAGCTTCGGCATTCCTGGCATATCTAAGAGTGTGTATCGCCTGCGTGACCGGGAAGTGTGCGGAACTATCATCCCCGGGGGCCTCTGATCGTTCCCTGTGGTCTTTGTGCGGCAGAAGGGAGCAAACAAATACAGAGGTAAAACATGCAGCGATGATAATAAGAAGAGCTGTGTGTGTCCATGCATTTGTCTGTTAGGTGAGGACAAAACGTGCCAGCCGCACATAAGACTATCTGACTTATATCACAATAACATCATTTGACAGCACACAGCAGGCTGGATATTGGAAAGTGCAGATACAAAATTATGGCTTTGGAGATGTTTAAAAAAAAAAAAAAAAAGCTGGAATTTAAAAACCCTGATTCATCTTGCCAGGCAGAAGACACATCATCATCTGGGGATTTCAAGAACAAGTCATTGGCTTGAGTTTTCTCTCCTTCTCTGGTTTCTTTCACTTTGTTGAGATGGATTTCGTGTCACACGGCGCGTCTGAGGACACGTTTCCACATACCTGCTCATCTATCTGGCACGCTCTCAGGTTATGCTGCGTGGCCGCAGGGGCAAACTGGATGTGCTTCAGCCAGCTCCCTGCGTCTGGTTTGCTGGCATCCAGACAGAACTTTACATGGCCTGACCCATCCAAGATCTGCAGGGAGAAAGAGAGAGAAAGAGAAAGACAGAGAAAGAGAGAGAGGGAGGGAGAACGAGAGAGAGAGATCAGACTTTGATCAGTATCAGACCAGGTTACTGTGTCCAAACACTGCCTAACCGCATACCTCCCACTAAGAAATCCCACTTAAATGTTAGGAGCTGCTTTGTGAGGCAATGTGCTCACTCACACACACTCACACACACACACACACTCACACACTCACACACACACACACAAGCACACGCATACACACATGAATACTGAGAATATTTGCACAAAAAGTATGAGCAAAAATACAGTAAACATTATTTTAGGAATTGTAAAAGCAGACAGGAAGTAAAAGAATGAAATAAATTTTATTTATTTATTTATTTTTATGTTGGCTTTAATTCCATTTCCATACTTTAAAGAAAATGTTTTAATTTGTTATGTCATGGATTGAAACAACAACAAAAGGAATGAAATTCAGTAACATAATATAAACAAATCGAAAAAGCAAAAAAATAAATAAATAAATAAATAAAAAAGGAGATGCTGGTTGTAAAAAAGGTTTTAAAAATGATTTAATGTTTCAAAATCGAAACGAATTCAACAAAAACATCACAAAAAACGAAATACAACAACAATCTCATCAAAACACTGAAAGTACAAACATATTTATTTTAATGGATATATTATTTTAACTTGAAACCACCTGGAATTATATCAATACAGATGGTTAGCAAATTTCTTTAAAAAAAAAAAAAATTTTTTAAGCAAAAAGTTATTCTAAGAATAAAAATCTTAATAGAAATAATACCAAAAATCCTGTTCTGCTCTGGTTAAGAGGTGCTATTTTAAAGAAAACGATTAACTGATATTACAAAAAAAAAAATAAAAATAAAAAATTAAGCAAATCATTAGGCTCCTAAATTTTGCAGCATAAAATGTTATAACGTTGCTTTTGAAAAGCTGCTGGTTTCGACAGAGCGGTTGTAAACTTTTGCAGGGAAGCAAATCAATTGCAGGAAGCCGCGAGTGATAAGAGTTATGAAGACAAGCCGATTGTTAGGATGCAAAACAGAATCTCTTCCAGGGTCACAAATCTGCCTCAGCGCCTTTGTGTTGGTCTTCGACTGAATAAACATTTAGCATATGTATATATATATATATATATATATATATATATATATATATATATATATATATATATATATATATATATATATATATATATATATATATATATATATATAAGAGCCAGAATCGGGAAGCAAAGAGTGGATCCTGTGCGTTTTAAATTAAGCCTTAAAACTTTCAGTTTTAAATAATCAGCGAGCAAATAAACCGCGGTTCAATTTAAATAATCAGTGCAGTAAAAATAAAAGTCAAAAATTATTTGAGGACAATTATCGATCACCTTACCGTTCAAACTCGTGTTACAGCCTCTTGGGTGATTAAAACTCCGAAAAAGTGAAAAAAATAAAAAATTCTAATAAAATTTTAAAAAAGCAAACACAAAAAGTTTGATTATTAACAAACAAAACGAAAGAAAAAAACTAGAACTTGTTGTTGCTGCGGTCGCTTCGCCAGCTTTGTGGCATCGCGGCGCGTCTCGGTGCCTCTTCGGTTCCCGGAGCTTCGGGAATCTCCGCCGGTGCGCTCTCGGTTCGCCGCGCCGCTCGCGCTTGGCCGAGGAGTAAATCCAGACGGCGCTGCTCTCCTCTCACTGTCCTACAGACATCGTGGGACGGAACTAAAACCCATCCGGCGCATCAGCCCGCTGCCAACTTTTCACTGTGTCTGCTCTGCGCGCTTCTGCTCGACTCGTCCTCTCCTCTTGTCACCCCTCCTGTCCTGACGCGCCCAGGTGTCCTTCAGTAAGCCATTCAACTTTTCATTTTTCTCTTCCTCCTCAAACCCCCCTCCACCCCCACACGCACCCAGCCACCCCCCCCTCCACCTCTTCCCCTCTCTCTTCCTCAGACAGCTCGGGATGTGTCGTCTGTGTGACAGCAGGGGGAGATTTCGGCAGGCGGACAATTTGCGCGATGTTTCTGATTCCGCTCAGATAAAGAGGGATCCCGCGCCTAAGTCTCCATCCTTTCCCCCCACGAGAGTCAAATCGGTTCGCGGGGGTCTGTCTGTGCACCCCCTCGTCTGTGCACCCCCTCCCCGGCCCCCCCCCCACCACCACAACCATCGGAAGAGACTCGGCTCCGCAGTAAATTTTAAAGTGACAGGGGCCCGGGGTTGGAAAGGGTGAGCGGGGTCAGGGAGAGGTCGCGATGGGGGCTTATGAGAGGGATGAACTCCACGCACACACACAGACAGACAGCCACGCTTTTAATGATTTAACATCCACGTGTTCCCCAACTTTTTCTCTCTCTCCTTTTTTTTTTTTTCTTGGAGGATTTCATGTTATTGTGCGCCTCAAATTTGAACCTGGTTTATCCCAATAAGAAGTGTAAAATTAGTGACAGTGCACAACTAAACAACAAATCTTGGTCTGTGCATATTTTAAGAATGATATACTTTCATAAGAGTCCATTCGTAGAAACATGAACATCATGTGGTATAATTTCGTTTTAAGTACAAAATATTACATAAAAATTCAAGCTTTTTTCTTTTCTGTTTCGCTTTCTTTTCATGTTTGTAAAAATAAAACAAACTATGACTCCACCTGCAAAGAGAAACACAAAAGTTCCTTTGGTTTTAATTAACACACATCTCAATTTAGCAAGACAGAGTATATGGTTGACCACGTGATGTAATTTCCCTAAAATGGTCAGCTTGAGTGTCTCTGGCTTAGAGCTCAAAGACAACAAACAAAAAAGCTCCAACAACAAAATGTTAACAATATGATGACTTGTCAAAACTTGTCAGAACTGTAAACATGTCCTTATATATTACATTATTTATATTATGCATATTTGACATAATATTTGTTATTATGTCAAATATAAAAAAATAAATATTTGATTATCTTTCTGTGTTGACTACAAAACATGCTTGTTCTAATTTAATAATTTGACATGGAAATCAAACAACCGCTGTTTTTTCTTTTGTTTTTGTTTTTTTTCAGAACTGCAGGTTTGGTAATCACTTACCAAGACATGCATAGAGTCTCTCTTTTTGCCATATTCATAAACAGGCTGGAGGGGCATATCATAACATCTTGTCCCCCATTTTGCATGCCGCTGTTGTTTTTTTGCCTTCCTTATTAGCCCTAACTAATTCTACCACTACTTCTTCTTCTTCTTTTAGTAGGAAGGATGCATACATATTAAAACAATGAAGTAAAAAATAGGAGGACTATATTTCAAAGCCAATTCTTTTTGTGTCAGGGGAGCAATTTAACAACCACAGACTTAAGTGTTCCTGTTAAAGACCTCCAGGAAACTCCTTATGGACCATTAGAACCCACTTTTTTTTTTTTTTTTGGGAGACATTGACCTAATCACCTGCTTTTTTTGTTCTTGGCAGTTTATTTTCCCCTTCATTCTCTTTCACAGCATAGCACAAAAAAAAGAAAGAAAAAGTTAATGAACTCTTTCAAATAATCAAATCTCCCCGCTTGAAAGAAAACACTTGGAGAAATGTTTGAGCCGAACTATGATGAAAAACGTCTTTGTTCTTGGTTTTGTCTCATCAAGATAAGACGTGAAAATGCTACTTAGTGGAGAGTCCTTGCATGATGTGGTCAATTTTTTTTTAAAGCGGGAACTCGAATCAACAGCATTGTGAGATAATAATATTAATAACAACAATAATAATAATAAAACAACATCCTCCTTGTCAGTGAGTTTATTAAGGAGCCCATAAAACAGGAGAGAGTCTGATGAGAGCAGATGATGATGGATAACTCCTCACTCTGTGACATTGACCTTCCATCCCAGATAATGCCCATTGCCCCTCGACCCCACACACACCATCTCTCTCTCTCTCTCTCTCTTTTTTTTGTAAAGCACAGAGCAAAAACGTGGAGTAAGGACAGGAAAAAATCATGTGTAAATAAGGCAGGGGCCCCGCCACTGATTCCCATCATGTCGCGCTCCTTGAGAACCGCCAGAGAGACCCCCGGTCCGCCCGGTCATTGATTTCCTGCCAGTGCTCGACTTGTCCATTGTTGGAAGCCTTTTTAATTTAGCCATAAATTGGGAAAGCTCAAGTCGAATGAGCTGTTCTATTTTCTTCCTGTCAGGATGAGGGATTTGTTTTATGATGCATTGTGTATTAAATACAAGTAATCTGGGAAAGTGATTGCTCCGGCGGCCTCTCGGTCTGATCGAGGATCTCTGATAGGGGAGAGCGGTGTGAGGGGGCGTTCCTCTTTTTTTTGTTTTTTTCCTTAAAAAGGGAGGAAATGTTTGAGGATAAACAAGTAGAGTTTGTGGCATCACGGAGGGTAAAGAGGGGCAACCTGTGGGAGAGTTCCGCTTCTTTGCCCTGTCAAGAGATGGCGTGGTTAACCAAAGCACCACACTGTCATCCGAAGATGACAGTGTGATTCGGAACATTTTTATGGTTTCAAATTTGTAGCTGCTTTGAAGCAATCAGTGCTTTCAATCATCACAAGCTCGAATGCGACAGAAAACAAGAAATGCTTGCTGCAAGCAGACAGCAACCTTTTACACCCAGACATGATACCAATCGCTTTCACACTGTAAAGACGAATTTCAGGCAGTGTTGAATTTTAAACATAAAAATTATTAAACATAAATGTGAAATAAAAGCATTTTATTCTTGCAATAATTTAAAGATCCTACAATTACCAATTCTTTATTAAATCAAAGAGGCTTTCTCAACATGCATCATTTTCATTACTTAAATTGATTATTAGAAAGGGTAAATATGCATTAAAAACATCCCTAACCCTATTTAGTCAACAATCAGCAGATCAAGTTGTGATTGGGAGGCTTTATGGCTCTCTAGCAAACAGATTCTTTTTTCTTTTTCTTTTTAAGATGGACGACAAACCAGATGATTTCTATAGGGGAAATAGTTCAGTCACTTCTTAGTTTGGAGACTGACCACCATCAGCCAGTGGAGGTGGAAATCCTCTGCATTCTCAATGTGCAAATATCACTGCAGCTGGAAAACCATATTCCATCTGGACGGTGTATTTGTCACTGGTGGATGTGAGGTTTTAGGTCTTAAATGTGCAGGATGTCATTTCTGTGACAGCTCTCAATGCAAACTGTGCGGATGGTTTCCCTCAAGTGTTTCAAATGTTTTCTCTTCATTGGCACTACTTGCAATGTTCATCCCTGAGCGTGCACAAGCTACGTCTGAGATAGATGACGGAAACCGTGAAGATTTAAAACGTAAACCGAATAACAAAGGGAGTAATTGCTTAATTTCTTGGCGGTATTTTTTTTTGTGTGTTCATGGCAAAAGCAACCAGTGTCTAATTTGTACCTGGTTTATCCCTCAACAGTTTTGTGGGTCTTGTTAATTTCAAGTAGTTCTGAGTAAACTTATCCCACAGGCAAAACGTTCCAGCAAGACAGATACACTGAATATATTTGTCTCTGTTTGTAGCTGTACCGTCTTTTATTTATTTATTTTTTTCATATGCCATATCTCAGTTTGTAGTCCACTCTAACAAGCAGCTCTCTGATATCCAATAAGAAATTTACACTTTTCTCCTTGTAAGAGCAGAACATCTGCAACAAGGCGTCAAATTGTCAGATGGGACATGAAAGATCCAGCTGTACGTCGTGCTGGAACGTCTAATCACCCGAACGTGACGCAGTAAAGCTGCAGGGGAGAAAAAAAAAAAAAAAAAAAAAAAACGATGGGGGTGAATTTAAAACTCTTGTTCATTTAATGAGGCAGGAGACCGATTTGCAGTGGCACCGCTCTGATTCCCGATTCAGATTTGCCATGAACGCTCCTATAGGTTCTGAAGTGCTCAGATGAAACGGAGCTGGTTTTTATCTGAGTTTCGCCATGCCTTTGTCACCACGATTGTGACGCGCTGAATTGTTCTGGGCGGAAAAGCTGTTTATCAACGAATTATACAAAGAAAAGGCGCGCAGGCTTCGGGCTGCGTTGGTTTCGACTGTATCAGGGCGCGCAGCATTTCATACTTATTAAGGAGGATTCTTTTACAGCATAATGCACTGGGATGAAAAAGTGCTGTGAAAATTCTCCAAGTGGGGTTGAACGTCTCAGATGCTTTTATTTTTATTTTTTATTTATATATATATATATTTTGCTTGCGGCTTTACTTGTTTATTTTAGGCGTTCGGTCACGCAAAATATAAAAATAAAAAATCATACATGGATTCCGAGCATTTTTTATGATCAAATAGTTTCACATTTTTTCCTTGATCTGAGGTTCTGCCTTAACATGGGGCCTCTTTTTATTTTTGAACTTTTTGGAAAGCTTTAAGGCAATAATCGTCTGGTGCGCGAAAATGGTTTGGGTGAAGTTGGAAGAAAAGGACTGGACATGGCAGACGGGAGGCGGTGATAGAGAGGCCGTGGGGAAGAGAGGGGGCGAGCGGGGGAAAGGAGGGGAGGGGGGGGTAGATCCCCGCGTGGGTTGAAAACTGACTCCGGCACAGTGAGCTGCTACGGGGCCTGTGCCGCTGCAGCCGAGGGGCCACATGGAAACACTGGTGAAGGCCTGCGCGGTGCATTCCTGCACATCCTCCAGGAGAGCGAAAACGAAAGAAAGAGAGAAAGAAAGAAGGAAAGAAAGAAAGAAACAAAGGAAGAAAGACAGAAAGAAAGAAAGAGAATATCGCAGCCAAATCCACATGAAATAGGCCCACCATTCACAGTCAGACCTCCTATTGACAGAGACTAAAAGCTGCATTAAGTCTCCATCATGAGTCTGTATAGACGCTCTCCCTCCACCCACTTCCCTACGCGTTTTATTTTGCTTAGATGTGGGGCGGCTCAATCAAGTGGTGGGAACTTATTCAAAGCGCAAAGCGACCGGTTTGCACAACACTCTGCAACTTATTCTTTAATTAGCACATCCATCAGCCGCTAGGCGCTCACAATGTGTTAAGTGTGCAACTTTGAGGCCCCTATATTAAAAGGATAAGACTTGGTGTCCGCATATCCCCAATTAGCATTAAAACACAGCAGCGGAAATGAAAGGAGAAAATGTAAATAAGAAATTTCCTCGGCTCTGGAAGCGGGCCCGTTGTGAGCGGCGTGTTAATCTCCACCTCGGTAATTTGGTATTGCGGGAGAAGACAGAAGCCCTGCTGCTGTGGCCTGCACTTCATAAATCACTGCTTTATGTGGACAAGGTCAGCACCCCCTCCCCCCCCCTCGCCTCTCTCTCTTTTCCTCTCTCTCTCTCCTTCTCTCTCTCTCTCCTTCTCTCTCTCTCTCTCCTTCTCTCTCTCTCTCTCTCTCTCTCTCCTTCTCTCTCTCTCTCTCTCTGCTGCAGTTGGCCCCTCCCGGACCCTCCGCCATGTTTACCCGGCCGCCCGGGGGCCCTCAGGACCAGAGCGGCTCACTTCTAATTACTTTGGATTATTTTCATTTGCCGGAGGTCAGCCAGGCATTCCGGCAGAGTCGCAGAGAGGATGATTTCTTGACAAATTCTGCGGCCTTTCAGGAACAAGCGTGCCGTGTTTGCTGAATTAGCACACGGTCATTTTGTCTGTCTCTGCCCTTTGACAGCTTCTTGCAGACCTTGCAGACATTTCGTCACAAATGACAGGGGTTTGGTTTACTGACCTGAGCAAACATTTATACAAATAATCTTCATAAACAAGGACATTTCTTTCCTTCTTTTTTTTTTCTTCAATCAATTTCAAAGGGTTCATTCATAGAAAACAAATAGTAGAAATTCTCAGTACTTCTCTCATATTGGTGAAATTTAACAAATATTTTGTAACAGCAAATTTTTATACAATGACAATTTTATTCCTAAATCTCAAAGTCTTTTCTATTTAGGTAGACAACTTTATTTAATACCTACATCAGAAATTCTGTAAAATATATTAAGAGAAACATGGCAGAAATCTACACTGTCATGGTAAAAATCCCAGCGTAAGCACTCCAATCCCTGGTAAAGATTTGTTTTGTTAAGAAAAAAAAAGAGACGCCTTTCAAAGCCCTTTTTTTAAACCTGTAAAATATTTTTCCTCAAATCTAACCTCTAGTTTAAGTCCACCGATTTAGTAAAACAAAATGTCAGGTTAAAACACTGTTGCTTTCTATGTAAAATCCCCAGTGCCACACTTATTGGAAAGCACAGTTAATACACTTATAACAGCACACAGTCATCTTTAGCATTTCAGAAGGCTGAGCACAGAGAGGGATTGTTGACCGTCCTTCATGCATGATGTTTCCAAATAATCCTCAGTCCTGAGTCACTTCAGATCACACCCAATAATTTATACGATGTCTCAGAGACAGAGATAGAATTAGGTAACTGCGGGTCTTTTAAATTACTCCTGTGTTTGGTTTTATGTTTTGGATGGTCATCCTATTGGCAGAATCAGTGGAAACACTATTACATTTTTCTGTCAGACTCGGAGGCCAACCATATGCACTGCTTAGTAGAAATGTCTTGGTATTGTAAGAAGTTGGTGATTCTATGCAGGCTGAGTGAAGGTTTGATCGCATTTTGGAAGTGAAACAAGCCCACAGCATCACAGATCCTTTGCCACACTTTACAAATTGAATAAGGTACTTTTATGTCTATTCATCCATTATTAGAGATCACAATCACCAGTTGACATTTGACATTTCTTGCTTCATCCCAAAGTACATGTCTCTAATTATCTGAAATAGAGTTGAGTAAACTGAACATATTTACATTTGAGATGGTAGGACTGAAAAGTCTTTTCCCTCTGCATGAAGATAGAATCTTATGGTTATTAAGGTGACTCGCTAACACCATGAAGGGATTATTTCATGCAGTTATCCGTCAGTGAGCTCTGGAGACTTTTATCGCTAACATAAAATATCCTGCATAATTTATGTTAGCGCCTAAATAAAATGTTTTAACCATTGGTGTGACTGATGATGCAGGAAGTTTTTTCTAACCATTCATTGTGAGGTTGTGCAACTGTAGTTACTTTATAGACAATACATTCTCTTTAGAGGTGCCATTTGAAAGATGTCTGAGATATTTATTGATGCATTAAGTCAAAATCTGAAATATTTTTTTTGATTTCTGCAGATAGCACTCCATGTCACACAAACTCAGCAGCAGGATATGCGCTTAGTATTTTCAGATCCCAACTTTCAATCCCTCCCTTTTACAAAATGATCAATGAAAATATCAGGAAAAGAAGAACGGATTGACATGCTGTCGTTTGGAGGTGCACGGCCAAGAACGATAAAGGGTCTTTCAGATAAAGCTGGAGAGGTGAAGTTTGATGGTAAGTGGTATCAATGACGTACGCAGGCTTTGGTAATCATAGATACTTCCTCTGCAGAACCTCAGAACACAGACCTGCACTGTATGTGAGCTACTGGGTGCGATAAAGCTGCACAAGAGTCAAGAGGTCACGTTTTCTAAGCATAAATTCAGCGGGCATGTAGCTCCTATACACACAGACAGAGTGGAAACTCAAACAACTCAGCGCAGCCTTGCAGAGTAGAAATGGGGACGTAATTAGAGCATGTTGCCTTTTGCCACAGGGAGAACAAATTGGCTCTACGCCGCTCACAGATATCATCTTTAAAAGAGATTTATTTAATGTCTGACTGGTAAAGTGGTGCATGGCCCCTTCAGATGTTCAAGTGACTCACATTTATTACATTTATTGAGACCTATCCTCATGTTTAAAGTTTGCTTTCTGCGGTAATAGTTGGACAACTTGCCTTCCATGCTCTCTGTCCAGTTGGAAGGCTGATACTTTAATGACGAGGACGATACGGCAGCAGAGTGAGGCCTTACACGACAGCTCCATATTGGTTCAGTCACAACAAAATCGTTTTTAAAAAGGACAAGAACCTACTGACATAATGGACACAAAATGAGATCCATAAACACATTTCACGACGTAATTCCAATATAGAACAGAAATAATTATTGTGTAATTAGGTACAACTCTTCTGTGTGGTAGTTATTAGGTATTTTTTAAAACATTTCTTGCTGCTTTTTTAAGGGCATCACCAACTGCGAACAAAGTTACTTCATAACAAATTAGTGTTTTCTTCCTCCTTGCTATCAATTAGATGTTAAACTGAGTTCTGGTTAACAGAAATCTGCAAAAATATTAAAGCAAACACTTTGTGACAGAAAAAAAAACACACTTTTCCATAACTGCTGGTTTGTGAGCAGCATGGAAAGTTTTAAACGATACAGTCTCAGTTGTCCACTCTTGTTTGAACCATCAGATATGTTGATCAATGCTCCCCAGGCTTTATCAATTCCAAACCAATCAGTCTAGTGTCACACACTTTTGGGTTAATATTCCAACCCCGAGGCCCTGCACCAGGTGAAGATAAATCAGCTTTATGATGGGTTGTTATGGTTTTTATAGCACAGGAGTTGTGAGGGACTGATTTGGGGATCAATCACCTGCCGGTGTCTGCCGGCAGCTCGGCCACTGTGAGGATCGATCGAAGATCTAGAGCTCCAGTGATGGAATAGAGGTGTATTTCTGTGCGCTTGTGTGCGTTTGTTTGTGTGTGTTATTGAGATGTGGGCAGTTTTAAGGAATGCGTATTTGCGCAGTGTGAGACAAAATGATGAAGAGGTGCGTGTGTGTGTAGGTGTGTGTGTGTGTGTGTGTGTAGCAGACACAGAGAGAAGATATATCTGCAGCTGTAGTGGTGATGAAGAGCTGCTGGACTATGACCAGACCATCTCAGCTCATATTGGAGTCTCCCCTTTTCTCCCCCCGTGTGCTCTTTCTCAATCCACTTCTTTATCTAGATGGCACTTTGGAAAATCTCATTGTCACACAACATTTAACAAAGACAAAAGTCTCAGGCGGGCAGCTGGAGATGACTAGCCTGACAGCTAGTGTGCGGAGTATTCCTAAACAACCACTTTCACATTTTCCCTTGGGAGAGGCCGACAACACGGGCAAAACTCTGACAAGCCAAAATAATAAAGTGTGCATGTACGTGTGCAGATGGCATGAGCACCCATCAACACACAGACACATTAAGGGGACTAAAGTTTGTCAGTCTCGCTCTTTTCAGCTCTCTTTCCTTAGGTACACTGTTTATGCACATTTAACATCTCCTCCGATAGCCGTTTCCTCCGTGCTGTCAGCAGAGCCTGGCTGAAACAAAAGAGGCAGGGAGCGAGGCCTGCAGCTCCTGAATCGGAGGAAGTTGGTGCTGATTACGCTGCCACTGAAGAAGAATTCCGATCCTGTTAAAACATATGCTGGCTGCCAACTCCAAACCATGCAGCAGAGCTGTGGGATTGTAAACCACATGTGGCCCCACCCTGTGTACCCTCTCCTGGTCTAGGATAAACAGACACCAATTTCTTCTATGACTTTCAACCAATTCTTTGTCCCTTTACTTTTATTGCATTCATTTGCCGTTATTTTATTTATTTTCCAATATTTTGTCTCATACTCTCATGTGATGAGAGTAATATTGACATTACTCCCATTATCTTTACAGAAACACATTCACTCGCTACTTTATGTGTGCTAAGAGGCACCGTTGAATTTCTTGTTAACACAAATAGTAACTCAGATTTTTGGTATATTATCTCTGAACATGTCAAACCTTGAATCAAAAAGACTGCAGCATTTGAAGACCACAAAGAAGGTGGTCAGTGACGCTGGGGGCCACTACATTCTGCTTTGGACAAGAAACTAAGGTTACAGTTTACACAGACTCACCAAAACTTGACAATAACTGGTTGAAAATAATCTGGATCTATAAATCTAGTAGGTTTCCACAGCAACATTAGGTAAGGACAAAATTATGTTTAAACAACACGAAGGAACACTTTGGTTCAAATGAATTATACATCGTTTAAACATCTGCATATTGTTGTTGACCATTCCTTCAGATGGTTAAATGGACTGAAGTGCTTCTCCACTCATTTTGACCACTCAAAGCGCTTTACACCCATTCACACTCACAAACACGCACACGTTTATACACCGATACGCAGATCGGTAGGTAGTTTGGGGTTAAGTGCCTTGCCCAGAGGCACATTGACATGTGGCAGGAGGAAGCTGGAGTCAAACCTACAACTTTCCGATCGCAAGACAACTACTCTACCCACACAGCCACAGTCATCCCACCATTACGCTCAGAAGGACAGTACTCCATGCTGACAATGAGGTCATTGTAATCCGACGGCCTCCACAGACACCAGATCTTCCCTTTGGGATGCCATTTGGATTTAGTGGAATGAGGTATTTGTATAACAGACTCTGTGATGCTGTTGTATCAATATAAAACTAAACTTGTGAGGAATGTTTATTTCATCTTGTTGGACCTAGTATGTCATGAAGTGAGTATATCCCCAGTACAAAGAAGGTGGTCAGTGACCATGAAAGCAGGAAACTCTTAGAGACGGAGAGAACGTGTCACCTTGACAACCTTCCCCCTTTATTTCCTGACGGATTTCTTCACTGTTTTCGTTTACAAGACACGGGTGGAGGTAATTCATAATTGAGCCGAAGAAAGAATGTACACACTGCGGACATCCTCATAGAAGGAGAAGAATTAAATTTTTGTTGTTTGACAGGAGTACTGTCTCCCTCCTGCTTCTTCACAGGAAGGACTCCCATCCATCCACGCTGGGTCATGACCCTCGCAGCTCTCGCCTCTCTTTTTCGCTCTCAAATGCCGACATATAATGAGTAAACGAAGTCTATTCAGACCAGCAGGAGACAAACGAGCATCTCAAACACTGCAAAAATGGCAGTTTGAACTGATGTCAGCTTGTGTTTGTGATGTTACCTATCTGAGTGTGTTTACACTCAGCCGTGTGCTGGTGCTTCATGTTGGGTCAAATGGAAAGTTGGCTACTGCTTTGGAGTCCACGTGCGTTCACAGCTGGTCTGTGTGGCAAACCTTGGCAAAATTTTTGCCTGAAGCGGCAGACTGTTCACATCCAAACAAGAAGCAGGTCAATGTAGAAGTGTCTGCTCTCATTCTCCTCCAGTTTCCTGTCTTGTTTTCTGTTTATTTCTTCCTCTTGGTGATTATTGTCACTGTGTAAGAAAAGACTACAAAGGGAATACTGAAAAAAGAGCGTCGAATGGGATTGAGACAGTGGCTGTAGGGGGGCTGTAAGGCCTCCAAGGTAAGTGCAAGGGTTTGGTGAGTGTTCAGGGGTTGGTGGTGAGGTGTGCTTGAAGAGAGGGCCCTGGTGTAATCTCAGTGCTGAATAGACGGAGCTCCTAATAGAATCTTGTCGTCCGGCTGCCACCGAGAGAAACAAGAGCTGTAATGGATGGGCTCGGCTCTGGCTCCCACTTTCCCCCCCGTGACCCCTGCGCTGGTCAGAAGTAAGAGCTAAAGAAGCATTGTAGCCCCAGGCCTGATTGAATGGGGAGGGAGGGAGGTGACGATGGCGGTGGTGGCAGTGGCGGTGAGGGGGTGGTGGGCTAGCTGCGCTGATAGACCAATTTCCCACTACTGCGAGCAGCAGGGCTTGATTGATGAGGCCTGGTGCTGGTGAGAGGAGGCCCATCACATGCGATCACATAAGTACTTATTCAGCTCGAATTGGGCTTGACAAGCCTTACGACAGCTTTGTGCTGTCACAGATATCATTGGAAGGAAAACACTCCATTAATCATGCGTAATTAACTTTTCCAAAGGGAGGTTCTGCTTGGAACCAGTGGCAACCCACTCAGTACCCAGATAAAAAAATTTGCCATCTTAACTGGGACTGGAAAGGGCCTTATTAAAACCTAAAGCTAGTTTCCCCTGAGTCTCTCCATTTGTACAGGAAACGGCTTCATTAGTATCAGTTTAGAGCTCTAATGGGCCCAATACAAAACCTCCTCTCTGCAACACAGCCTTGTTCAGCGGCCTTACAGTGCAATATCCTGTGAGTGTGCACACCCATAATGTTCCCTGTTTGAAGTCAGAACCTGGTCTGAACGCCTGCCACTAGTTAACTATCTTGACCCCACCCCCTCCTCCCATAAAGTAGCGTTGAGGAATGAGCCCAACAAGTTACATGGTGTCATTCTGTCTCACTCTTTCTCTCTCCCTTCATTTTCTCTTGGGAGTAAAGTGGATCAGAGCCCTTTTGTTTTAAAGCAGCAGACCAAATGCTTCAGGTTAGGAATAACACAAACACACCTCTGGAAGAGGAAACAACGCACGGACCTTTAGCAAAATCTCATTTGATCAAAGTTTCTTCTGTAGTTTACTAAGGCAGCTGTAAGGATCTGTGCTGTTGGTGAGGGTGCAATAAGCTGACTTAAAGGTACACATAAAACGTAAAATACAGAGATGATTGTGTTATCAGTTACCCTTAACGGATAATGAAGGTAGCGAGTCCATTAAATAAATGTATTTATTCTTAACAGATATTAGAGGACATAGCACTTAGTTTGAAGTAAGGAATTTGACTAAGGTATTAATGAGAGGTGTTTATGTCTTAACTTTTCAAAATATTCAATTTCTAATTGGGAAGTGCTCAATTTTTATGTACCTTTTCACATTCTGGTTTATTTTATTGATACTGTTTTTATTGTTATGACCATTAGATTTATTTCAAGTTCACTTTCCAGCATTCATTGCGAACAAGTATGTAACATTTTACTCTAGCTTTGGATGAAAAAGGAAGAAAGAAGCTGCTGTTTTTTTCGTTTCCATACATTGTTTACAGCTTCCATGGTGGACCACAAGCACGTGCTTGAAACCTAGCCTGTTTTTTTTTAGCTGTCCTCTTCCAACTGCTCATCCCGAGTCATTTCCTCTGAACATCATCCTCACCATTGCATGGATTTGAGTCATTTCCTGGATCTTAATTAGGTTTGTCTGGCCTTTCTGAGAGAAAGAAGTGATTTCGTGACATTATGGTCATGATGCACAAATAAAAATCATGAAGGGTGTGACCAGAAAATGCATCAACGCTCTGAAGAAAACAAGCCAATTTGTGCTCATAAAAACGCACAAGTGTGTAACTGACTAAATAATGGCTATTCCTTTGTGTGACAGGGTGTGTAATGAAGGCAATGTTTCATGGAGTCTGAAGGAATGGGATTTTGATATTCTTTTATTCACATGCAAAAGTGTATAAACTGCTTAGCACATTCACATACTTTGAAAGTCAAATTTCCAAAAAGACTTAACTAGATAAATATTAAAGTCTTGGACAAAAAAAAAACTGGATGGGAAGTTTGACTGAGGAGGTTCACACATCTAGCCTCTGGTACTTTAGTTAACCAATGAAGCTGATCACTAATGAAGAGATGTGATGGAGCATCAAGCAAAAGTTGAAATTCAAGTTAATATTTCCATGAGTTAACAAGGCAAAGCCCAAACCTCTAGAACAGATAGAAATATAAAGTCTTTTTTTTTAAAAAGAGGTCATTTTGATATCTTGAACACCCAGTTAATGAATATAGTGACTAGACAAACTAATGGTTAGATCACAGCTGAAGACCATTTGAGCAAGGGATGGAACGACTTTGAGTCGAGGTAATAATATATTTCAGGCTCGCTGCCAAGAGATTTAAAGAGTTTGCACAGTTCAGGGCTTTATCTGGACTTCACAGTGCTTGTGGTCAGAGAGTAGGCAGCCTTGTATTAAGGAACTGGATATAAGGAACTTCTTGTTGACACCTGCTAAAAATGTAAGCAATTTTAATGTTTTTGACATTTTTGAGACAAACATAAGAGAGTGGATCAAACTGAAAAATCTTGGTTGCTGGACACTGACACATACCCAACACTACGTCTGCTCAGAGGTTTCATGACAGATTTTACTGGAGGTGTCATTTTCAATGTTTTCGAGTTTGATTTTCCAAATACATCCATGAGGGATTTGGTCCTTTAATGCAGTAACAAAACGTCAGAGAGCACTCTGGGTGTAAACACAATGGTTGCATTACCAGATCCGAGGCGTCAGGAAGAAATGAATAACAATCTAGAGTTAGCTCCAGTTTGTGAAGGCCTGTTGAATTATTTGGTAGCTGAGATATGGAATACTCTAATAGACAGCTAGTTAAACAGAGACAGAGCAACAGAGTGAAAAAGAGCAAGAGTGGAGGAGTCTGAGCAAAAAGAGGGAGTAGGTGAAGGGTCAAGTACATTCAGTCAGCTTAGTTTGACTTATTCGCCAAACAGAGACAACAATCGGTACTTGTGTGCTGGGGGGGTTCCAGGCTGTTCTCAGAAAAGCCTTCTTCTCTCTCCTGCTTGACAGTGTCCCACTTATTATTAACCCTAAATAAGATGTAGTTATCATTTTGATGCTAACAAGTAACCTTTCCCAAATTAACCACACCAATGTACAGATCAGGACATAAACATATGTAAGTGGTTTTGCTGAGTTTAAGAAAGTCTGGCCCATAAAATAAAATGTCACATACAGAGTCATCGTCTTCAGCCCATAATCAAGAATGATTTCCCACCCTTCTCAATTACAAACAGCCTATTGTATAAAACGAGAATATTGGTCACTAAATGTCATTTGTCAAAGAAAAGGTTGCTATCCAATTTGCACTGGAAAGAACATTTGACCTGGTGAAACATTTATTGGATTTGGTGTAGGAATAAGGACTTTACATTAAAGGATTTCACAGTTTTTCCTTCACATGGCACGCTGTTAGTCTGAACCGCCAGCTGGCTTACTTCAAAAAATTTAGCGACAAGTCTTCCATGCCAAGCATTTGGAAAAAGGCAGTCACTTTTCAAGTTAGTATTTAGCAGGTGACTACAGGAAGCATAGACTTTATGTGAACTTCAGCCGCTCAGAATAATAAACCATCTCACCGCAGAACCAATTATTAATCTCAAGCTTCCACTATTGACTCTTCTTGAACCTAAAACCGAATTGTAAAAAATTGGAGAACAAAGAGAGAAAAAAGAAGAGTGATTTTCATTTGTGGACTGAATCTGTTTCTGTGCTCATAAGAATCATCTGCAGCATTAGGACAATCAGAGGTTCAGTGTGTTGTGCCCTACACTGCAAAAACCTTGCAAAATGAAAAACTCAATGTGTTACCATAAAAATTCAAAGGAAACAATTAAATGGTCGTCTTTAAAATCTTCTGTTGGCTTGTCCCTAAAGGATGTTGTTGAACCATTGTAATCCAACTGTGTACATCCAACATTTTCAAACCAAAAATGTCTCCAATTATTGACAGTATTTGAGATGCAAAAAACTTCCAGTCCTGAAATATGGGTGAAGTAAGAATAAATAAGTATACATTCTGATGTGGAGATCAGATTATATGTCCTCAGTCCTCCTCTTGAGCCTGGCAGAGCCAGTCCAGAGATTTTCTAAACCTCAGGTCATTTTGAGTACTAGAAAAGACGAAAGAAGAGACAAGGAAGGGAGAAGGAGGCCTTGTTGGTAAGAAATGGCCTCAGTGTTAATCAGAGATTTCCCAAAAGAGCCAGAGTCATCGCCTCAGGACAGAACGACGCAGGATACGCACTGAGGTGAGGAAACGAGAGAAGACTTGAATGAAAGATAGATGGAGAGACGGAAGGGAAATGAAGGAGGCACAGAGGGCAGCCAGCATTCCTGTGGCTGCAGCTGTGGGAGCTGCAATCACTAAAATGTAGCGCTGTCTCAATGCCGGGCGATTTCTGGACACGTTACAAACGAAATAAAACAGCACAACATGTCTGTTATGTGAATCAAAGAAGAGCCCAGCAATCAATGTGCTGGGGTTTACCCTACCTCTCTCCCAGTTTCTGCTCTCTTGCTCTCCCAATCCTTCCCTCTGGCTGACAATCACTCCCTCCGTGGCAGGGATGACCCTATCTAAAGCTCTATATTTGCCCCTTTGTTTACCACTGGCCAGTTGAGGAAGGAATCAGAGACTGAGACCATCTATCATTGGCCTGACAGCAGGCCCCTGGCGGGGATGGCCCTGTTATTTGGACTGTGGGATGACTTCCTCAAAAGGGGCCCCTCCTTTCCTTGTAGGCCTGGCATGGGTGAGGTTTGGTTTGGAGCCTCTATGCCCTCTCCAAATGTCCATAGTAAATAGGGAATTCACTGGCTGCATGTTTGGGTCATGCTGTGGTGAACAAGAAAGATAAATTGTGGAGTATGAATCAAAGAGTTTGAATGGCTAAAAGCTGGACAAGAAATCTCTTGGTAGCTTCTCCGGTTACAAGATGCCATGAGACGAAGACTTCAGATTTAAAAATCAAAGAAACACAAGTTCATTTAACATAAAATAACTCAAAAGAGTATTTGGGGAGGTTGTTTTATCTTGGTTTGCAAATTTCCTCCCACAAACACAAAAAGGATGGAACAAAAATACTTAAATGTTATTCCTTCCCTGACGATGTCTTTCTTTGCTGATTTTTCTCTGCTGTTCACATCTTTCCTTTTTTCTGCTTCCTCTTTACTCAACAGCCCATCATCTCCTTCTCTCTTTCTCCCTCTTCTCTACCCCCTTTTCCTTCCCAGTTGCCACAAGCGAGGACCTAATAGACAGGCAGTCATACTATTGTCCTGCTCCTCACGTCACATTATCATTACAGCCAGCTATAATTGGAAACCAGAGTGTTTTAGTTCGGCTACAATGTGACACGGGTATCTGTCTCTTCTGATATTCCGACAACCGCTAATTTCCACTCTCATCTGAATTTAATAAGAAACCATGACAGCTGCAGACAAATCATTATACAAAAAACAGACCTGCGCTTAAATACGCTTATATTTAGGATCAAATGGCTTCCAAGATTTCATTTGTAAGTGATATTTAAACAATTTCACTAATTTTAGAAGGAAAAGTTCAGTTTGTTGTTTTTCAATGCTCTGTTACAGTCATGTTCTATAAATTATTTTCTTAATGAAAAGTTCATTAAGAAAATAATAAACTTTTTATATAATATTTATTGTATTTATTGAAATAAATTCATTTATTTATTGTATTTATTGCAGTTATTATTGTATTTATTTATACAATAAATAAATTTATTTATACAAATTTATTTATTTGTATAAATAAATATTGCATATTTATTTATACAATATTTATATTGTATATTTATATTGTATGTTTATATACAATATACATATTTATATTTATTTATACAATAAATAAATACAATAAATTGTTTATAACTCATTTCACTGATGGAAACACATTACACGTATTATTTACACACAAACTGATGTCTTCATGCAATTAGCTATGCTATTTATTTTCTGCTTACAACTAATGCTGACATAATATTACCTCTGATTGATAAATTAAAAATATGCATATTTTTATGAGGTTTTATATTCAGGTTCTTTTAATCTGAATATTGAAATATGCATTTGAATATGAATTGAAATTCATATTCTAGTTTATTGCATGTGACTCAATGTTCTTATGTACCTTTTTCCACTTTTTATGACATGACAACCACAAACTTAAATATATTTTACAGTGGTTTTCAGGTCAGTACAAAATTTGTGCTGTGAAGAGTAAGAAACGTAGCATTTGGGGTTAAATGTCTTTTGTTTTAGAAATAAAAGGTTTGGGGTCCATTTGCACTAAGTGTTCTGCACAACTACCTTTTTGATGCATTACATTACATTTTAATACAGCTCAGGTTCAGTCAGATTACATGGCCATATGGTCTTAATTAGATTTATTATAGGTCTGGATTTGAATTAGTTGTTCTAACAGATGAATACACTTTGACCTTTTATTCCAGAATTACATTGCATTTAGCTCCACGTCTCTTCCCAGCTGAAGAAGAACATCCCCACACTGTGAGCCTGTAAACACATTTTACTGTAGGTATGGTGGGTTAATTGTGATGCATTCTGTGCTTCTGTCATCTGACTCGAGAACCTTTATCCACATGTTTATTGCAACCCCTCTATGGCTTTAAGCTAATTGCAAATGGGATTTTCTATGTCTTTCTTTCAACATAGACTCTCTTCTTGCTACCCTTCTCTGAATGCCAGATTTGTAGAATCACAGACAAATAGTTGTCCAATGAACAGATTTATCCATAAGATAAATCAATAAGATTCGCATAGATCTATGGAAGAGCTGTATAGATCTTCCATAGATCTTAGGAAGATCTATGCAGCTCTTGCCTTGCAGTGTGAAGAGCTGCATAGATTCTGATTCTCTTACTAATGGCGACTCAAAACAAAGGGGAACAAAAGTTTGATTTATTCTTTTAAAAGAAAACGTGGCAAACATGTACTCTTCTTCTTCCAGCTACTCTCTTTGTGCTGACCTATTACATAAAATCTCAGTAAGATACACCTGTTACTTGACTGGAGAGTTTAAGGGCTATAAATACGTTTCCAAAAAGTCGCTTCCTGTCCCTTTTCTTAATCAAATATGAATAAACAGACTCAAAAATGAAACTATCAGTTGCGTTTTGGTTTCAGGGACGGGGTTCTGTAAGCCTTCGCCATGAAACCGTTGGGTAGATCTGTGGGAGTGACTGGTCCCGTTCTGCGCAGATCATTCAACAAAGGGTGCACACACTTCATTAGCACTGTCCGTGAGAAGGAAGGAATCTCACACATGGAATCACTCCTGATCTCCTGTCTCAGGCTACCGCTGTGCAGAGCCTGGACTCGCTGGCTTCCTTCCTTCGAAATCCTTCTGGCCTCTGCCTAAACACAATGCTCAATTTGTTCATATCCAGTGTCAAAGAAAAGGGAGACATACAATGCACAGGAGATAAGGTTACGACCTGTCCTTACACCCACAGGTGTGAAACTACCAAAGCCTTGAAAACATTACCTATTGTTCCCTTCTCTCATGCCATGTTCATCATCTCTGCCAACCTCTTTAGTATTTCCCATTTTATAAAAAAAAATTGTTTGAAGGATGAAAAGATGAGAGTAGGCAGTGAATATTTAATACATACAATATATAACAGGACAATTATTGCTTGAGGACAGATTTTTTTTTTTTCATCCCCACAAACAAACACACTCATACGTACGGACACATGTTGAGAGAGCTCGCTCAGCTGCTGTGTCACATCGCATCACGCTGCTCTGCACCCGCACATTAACACTCGCCTTTGCTCCTTGTGTGTCTCGCTACATTTCAATAGCATCAAATGGCTAGAGACGACAAAGGAAGAGAGGGAGCACAGCCAGCTGCCCCAATGGAGTCATGAAGGTTCACGCCGCCACCATGAACATGGCACTGACCTCTCTGCCCTCACAACAATAAGGTTATTCAACTAATTCACACAAAGTAACTCCTCTTGTCTGTTTTAGAATTAACCACTAGACACATCTAAAATCTCACTTTTAATCAACCTTTGTCCTTTGAAGTGCTTGCGGTCTGGTGTCTTTTGGATTGTGGCATGCATCTCCTGTTCCCACTCAAGCTGTCAGTCTGATGTTCTAATTAGTTCTTTGAGTCATTTAGATTAGATATATTCTTATTTGTTGTATTAATTCTAGATGGGTCATTGTTGTGTCTTTATTGATTGGTTTTTCTACTTTATTTTTCACTTGTGCTGGTTTAAACTTTAGCGATATGCAGATTATTGTGTAACTTACTGCTGTAATTCAATTGCTCAGGCATCTGAATTTCTTCCGGCTGCTGTTGGTGAATTTTAAATGCTGAAACTTGGTAGCAGTGATGTTTTCTATATGTATGCTGTCAAGCATGACTCCAGTGTGTCACTGTGCATTGAGATTGGTTGGAGCTACCTCACCCACCACTGTGATCTGCATTTCACAGCTGGCATGTCCTCCCTGAGTACCAGGAGGTTTGGATTTGCAGACTCAAAATCGTACTCCCTGCTGTTGTTCTCCGTCAGAGCGCTTTAGATTTTATTTTTTTATTTTTTATGTTTCCATCGAACTATGTGTGGTGGCAAGAAAAACATGACTTTATTGGCCTTATTTTTCATGTCTTCTGGATTTTAAACCTTTCATTTATTGCTCCGATTGCAGAAAGTTGAAGTTATTGCTATTTCCTCACATACATCTACAGATAAAGACAGCTCCCTTATATGAATGGTGTGTTCACTTGGTTAACCCATTTTGAAAAGTGTTTTTTTAATCCAGAGGAACATCAGGTTTTGGGCTGCTAGTTAAAGACAACTAGTCAATCTAATAACTTTAAAAGGCATAGTGTTCATGTTAAAAATACTTAATTTACACAACTTTAACAAGTGCAACACTACATCTGTGCAATTAACATAAAGGTTGGATATTTTTGTTCAAAATTATGCCACTTTATCCAGCCAGACAGTAAATGATTCTGCTATTTGGTGTTTTCTTCACTAGTCTTTTGTTGACTTTACATGAGAATCTTCCTTAAGTTATTAGCTTTCTTATTATGCCATCATCGCTGTTTGTGGCGAGAACATTAATGTGTCTGTTAAAACTCTGAAATGCAGTCAAATAAGCCTTGTAATAATGTTAGAATAATAACACTGTCTTTTCTGCACATAAATAAACCCTCTGACAAACATGCTAATTATTCGGGGCAAAGACTTACACCTGCTTTCCCCTTGACTAGATTGCTGAGTCCATATCTGATGTAAACTGCAAGTGAATCATCGCTGAACATTGTCTCTGGATTTTGTTTCTTTCCTTCCTCATGGACTTGTGTCTTTTTAACATAAAGATTGTTATCACTCTGCCATGAGGGCATTTTCTGAACCCTTCCTGGTCATATTCAGAGGAGCGGGACCTTTGGAAAACAAATAGGATAATAGTATTTCATTGAGATCCTTGGCATGTGTGCATTCCTGAGCCTTGCACAACATTTCATTATGAGTAACAGGAGGAAGGGTGAGAAAAGAAAGGTAGCTCATGTGAAAGAAATGAAAAAAGGCAGTAATGAGGGAAGATAGGGGTATGTGTGCACTAGTCAAGTCATTGTGGGGTTTCTAAACACTGGGTGGGATGCAGATACTGGGCACATAATTCAACATGTGCACACATACATAAATTCACATGTGCCTACATACACCTCAGTGTGAGAACCACCTGAACTTGTAGCACAAGGCCATCTTGTTTGACTAATTCTCTCTTAGGGAAAAAAGCTGTAAATTTACAAAAGCTGCAGGCAACTTAGTCTGAAAGTAGAGCCTGTCAGTAAACTTGATATTACAATTTAAGTCTGCTTCTATTGGGTTGCAGTTCAAAAGAGATTAGGTATGCACCATTTAGTCATGCAGCTCTTGAGCCGGAATCGGTGGTGAGGGAGATCAGTCCAAAGGAAACAGGATCTCATCCGAGGAGATCCAGATCTGAGTCCAGCTCATAAAACTGTCTCTCCTAATGGATTACCTCACTGGAACACGTGCATTGCTCATGCACACACTCCTACAGATGCAGAGAGCGTGCAAGCACGCGCACACCTGGGCATGGGCGCATGACCAAAAGATCAACACACTCCACTGTCAGGTAAAACCACACACACACACTTTAACAAGCTTTCATCAACACGCTGTCATTTTCAGAAGATGAGTTGAAATCTAAGCTCATGAATCCACAATAGACAAATTCAGGCAAATTGTTTGCTGAACCGTGTTATATTTGCATGTGTGTTTCAAGGCAAACAGAGCAGTGTGTGCTGGTCCTGTGATGTGGACCGGCTCTCTCAAGAGAGAGCACGCACACATTCACACCCACACACTGAAAACATTCCCGGCTGCCCCCTGCCAGCCAAGCCCAGCACTTGACCTCTCCATGTCACTCAATCCAACGGGCAATATTTGCTTTCGTCATCATAAATATTAAATACGTGCAGGGGCAAATATTTGGGTTTGGCGACCTCGAAGTGGTAAATGAATTAATGTATTCACATGAGCAGAGCAGTGCAGCCAGGGTGTCCCTGTGTGCACACACACACACACACGCACACACACCTACACTCACACACACACACACACACACACACACACACACACACACACACACACCCCCCCCCACACACACACACACACACACACACACACACACGCAGCCTTTCAGCTCCTCCAGGTCTTTACGGTAAAGGCCTGTGAGCGGTCACGCAGGGGGAAGACCCACAACTTCTGAGGAATGACATAAAAAAGGTCATGGCATATGACTGAAGTTTACTGGGCTAAGAAATTGTAAAATGTTTTCTGTGGAAATTACAAACTACTGTAAAATCATTTTAGAAATTCAAGTCCATCAAACGCCAACTGAGGAGCTACTTTATAAACATAAGTGTGGCATAAATTCAAGAGACAACTGTTGATTGAAATAAGGAGAGGAAAAGGCAGACTTATGAGATCTCCAGATTGTTGTTCACTTTCCTCACGACACTCTGTAATTCTGTGCAAAAATATAACTCAAAAAGATTCCACTGCTCTAGTCCCAAACCCCCAAAGTGCTCAAATTAGCCCAATTAAGACAGCAAATAATAGGTAAATTTCACTCTCAGTTTGAGCTATTCCACATCCCCTGGTGAGTAAATGTCTTTGTATCGCTTAATGGGACATCAAACAAAGTTATCAGGTTATGATTGTGGCGATTGAGCAGCAGTTGCATTGTTTCTGTAACAGTGGTGTGTTCATGTGCACAATCCTTGATATGGAGAGCTGCAGCTCTCATGTGGCAGAATGTCTTTTCAAATCCAAACTAATCTGTAGGCAATTCTTCCAATGCTATTAAAAGAAAAGGTTGATATGTCTAAGTGTAACCAGGGTATTGGAAAAAACTGTAGAGGAAGTAGTAGCAGAAGTCAAAAGGCGTTTCTTTGGAGCAGACCAACTCTTTTGGGTTTCCTTTTTCCAAAACTGCTGCAATCAGAGTGGATAGTGAACAACCTCTAGCATGGTCACTCCTATTTACTTAAAGCCTGGGGTCCTGGCATCCAGCGTAACCTGAGAAGAGTTGTCAGAAAAGGTTTTCAATAGCTGACCTCAGACTCTTGAGCATAATTTTGCCCTCTGACCTGGTGGACATCCTAATTCACCAAAACAAACAGGCTGATTCCTCAGCAAACACCCAGGGAGCCAGTCCTTAATGGCACGCAAGTGCAACCTTAACCCTCAGGTTTGTGCCATCAGACATTCAAAACAATCTTAAGCAGCTTGCTTGTTCAGAATGGATGTGGGATCGATCCACATTAAATGGTTTGATTTAGATACCACCGGTGGTAAATTACAAAGTTGTCTCCAGACAGCGGTGTCATGTGATCTACAGGCTGTCTGGATCTCTGTGACAGCAATATAGAAGCAAGTTAGGAAATTGAATTGATATTAAAAAATATTTTCAGCAAGTTTAAAGAATCTGTATTCTATCTACTGGAACTTTAACCATTATTATTATTATTATTTTATTTTTTTTATCAAGACGGCATTGGTTGCCTTTAGTTTCCCTGTCTCCTGGAATTCAGCTGAATACAAGAATGCAGACTTGTTGCCTCTCTAAGGACCAACAGAAGAAACATGGAGACACTTAGTTTCCCCTTGGATCTCTCTAAAGAAAAAGAGGACAGTGGCATTACAAGGATGGGATTTTAAGGAGGGAGGGAGACTCAGACATTATCATAGGAAGGGTCTGAAGTAAAAGACCTCCTGCAGTGCTGCACAAAGAGTTCAACAACAGAGAGATGCACTGCATCAAACCAGGAGGACAAGAGGGGTTCAAAAAGCATTCTTATATGGAGCTTTTCACCCTGTGCCCAGCAGGGGTACAAGCTTCTTCACACACACACAGTGAGAGGATGAGTGGATGGGACAGAGAAGCACAACAATAGATAAAAAAACGAGGGAATCTTTGGAAGACAGTGTGAAAATTTGAGAACACGAGACACTGAATACTTCAGACATTGTAGTAGAGAGCGTCCGTTGTCACTAGCGGATAATACGTCAGGCAGCTGCTGTCCCTGTTTTCTACACTCACCCAAACAGTATCAGATTATATCAGTGAACTGTTTTCTTGTTCAATTTTGTTTTTCATCTGCTTAAAGACCATCATCATGGTAGCCACTGATGAGCACTGTGAATGTAGTTGCCATTCATTAAAACTCTGTATTGATGGAAACGCCGGCCTGTGCAGTGCCAAGCCAAGCTGCCTACTGCCAAGCCCAAAACTGCCTGCCGTTGTAACCCCTCCTGGCACGCCAAAGGAGAACATAATGCAAGTCGGTTCCAGCTTCTCTTTTGGGTGCCAAGAAGAACTCCATGTAACCCTAACACTGACAGGGAGCCAATCCAAATGTGAATGTCCTCAAAGAAAACCAATAAAACAAGACTGTCATTGTGGCAACTAGTTCAGATGGACTTTGTAATGCATACATCTATCCTCTGCTGAATTAGATGGTGTACAGTACAAGTAACGATAATATAAAAATACCCATCATATGCAAGGGGTTAGAAATCCCAGCAAATCTGGATACTCTCTGGGTACTTCCTTTGTTTTCTTGGAACGTTCTTTAAATATGCTCCCTGACATTCTGTCCTCAGGACTGTCTTGAGCTTTGGTCCCCTGTGTCTCCCTTGCAACATCCTCAAAAAACAGCACTCAACTGAAGAGAAAGAACAATGATACGTGATTAAACATTTTTACCTGCAACTGTCTGAACCCCCACTCTAAGAGAACCACTGTTCAGCTGGAATGACAACTGGGAGCCTTTCATGTTTTGTCTTTACCACTTTTGCACATTTAGAGACTCAAGTTCTTTTCTCGGTTAGATTGAAGAGAGTCTATTAATGACAATTTTGAATCTTGCTACTGATTCACCTTTTTCTATCTGCTGGCTGTGTCCCCTACATGTCTTTGCATTCAAACTTAAATCAGGACTTCTTATGTCATTCTTTCAGCTGTTTCTTTCTCCTTGTCACTCTTTAATAAAAGCCAGATTGATGCAGGGCAAAATGAATGATTCTCCCATCCAATTAGTTTTACCTGAGCTGCAACTATCACCAGCTGCTCCAGAAGTGCCAGGGGCTTAGATGTTGCGTCTCTGATTTGTGCTCGATGTGAAGCTGCATGTGCAGCTTTAGATCATTTGCAGTTGTGTACTTTTAGATGGTGGATTAAACACCATCTCAAGAGAAGGATACTAATTCATGTCCAAACAATTGCGTTCTGATCTTTCATGTGTTGACATGATATTTTAATCATGCTTTTTGTTCATAAAACTCTGAATGCCTTCACTAAGCATTTCTTTATAGGCAGATTAAATCAAACACAGAGAATAGATAGAACAGAACGTGTTTAATAAAGCAAATGATTTGCTTCACAACGCTGAACACAGAGAGGCAAAGCTGAGTGTTGGGTGAGTGGTGATCTTAAGAATCAACTGGTTTACAACATTTTTCCCCTCTACAAGATTCACAAGCCTGACAAGTTCTGGAACAGAGAGAGATGAGTATTTACTGGGTGTCTCCGCTGTAGCTTTTGAAGTGACAGCTCTCCCAGGAAACGTAATCTTTTTGTCTTAATAGAAACATTTAATTAAGCACAATGATCCTAACAGGTTACAGCTGTACTTCCTGCTCTCACGTTTGCCTTTATTGTGTGTGGAAAATCCATTTCCACTTTATTCAGGCTGTCTCAGATTTATAGATTGTACATTTGTCTCCTTATTTACTCAGCGATACTGTCCTCTGCCAGAAGCCTGGCTGACAGTTTCAGGACATGGCAGCAATGTTAAAACTGACCTGAAATCCCTCATGAAAGGTTCAGAATAATAACCGATTGTGAAAAATATATTTTCAAATTATTCCTAAAAGTGTATGAGCTTCTGTGCACATTAATTCTATCTGGAAAAGGAAGTGAAGCTAAAAAAAAAAAAAAGAGAAGAGAATAGTTCAAAGTACCATTCCAAAAACAAAACAAAAAAAAATGTTTTCACTTCTTGACAACATCAGCGAGGTCCTGCAAAACTTTTATTTTTCCTTTTGTAATTTCAAAGCAATTTAATTTTTCACGTGTAACCACAAAGTAATCATAAAAACATATTTTCAGCGGGAAAAGTTTAATTGAGCCCGCTGAAGAAAAGCATCACCCCCATCATGCTACTGCCACCACCATCTTTTCCTGAAGGGTTGCTATGCTCAGAGTTTATGGGAAGATGCACAGAGCTACAAAATCATTGAAGAAAATTTATTGGAATGTGGAAAAGAATAAAGAGGTTCACTTTCATGAATTGATCTTTGATGGAGCAGTGGCAGACTTTATTGCACTTTGCTACAAGACATGTTTGAGACACAGTACATCACCCAAAACACAACACCCACACTTGATGTTGCTGGTAGTCGCATCATTCAGGTCTTGGAATCAGATTCTCAAAGACAAGACCTGTCAGACTGAGAGGCTTCTCATGAAATTTGGAAGAAGCACAACAGAAAAAAAAACCATGAAGCTGTACTAGCAAAGTATTACAAATTATTGACCTGGGAGAACTCAGTATAATTCCATGCCCCATTCTTCATTTTTTTTATTTTTTCAAAACTTTGTAAACCAAGTTTCATTTTTCTCACATGCACTAATTTGTGTCGGTCTGTCCCACAAACTTTTATGGCTGTTACCTGACAGAATGTGGAAAACTTTAAGCGGTGAGAATACTTTTTCAAGCCAGTGCATGATTTTCGAGATTCATATAAAATGAGCGGCTCTCCTTAAACCCACCAACAAGGCGCATATTGACTACGAACAAATACTGTTAAGCCAAATTTAATAATCTCTATACTGTGTGCATCAATTTTCATTTTGTTTTTTTAAGCGAGACAGTATGTTCTCCATCATGGTACATTTGCTTGCCACCAGTCTGCGTGTGCACACACAAAAACATGCACACGTGCACCAGCTCAGCTCAGCTCAGCTCAGCTCAGCTCAGCTCAGGCTGGCCTGCTAGCCTCATGGCTGTAATTGAGAGTTAATGACGCAGTTGGATCTGTTCTTTACTTCATATTAAACAGAGCCTGCTGCTGCTGCCCGGGCTGTAAAAGCAGCCCAACGCCTCCCCTGCCCCATCCTGCTTCACCTCCTTTTAACCATCTCCCCCTTTTTTCACAGCCCCATTATAAACCTCCACACTCCTCCTCATTATTTAATGTTTGAACATCTCATTTGAAAGCAACTGGTCTGTTGTCGGTTCCAAGGATTCAAGCTACTGTGCATATGTCCTCTCCCCTTGTTGCAACTTTTATTTTTAATTCTTCTAATTTCACTTCTGAACAAAGACCACAAAACGCAGTTAAACAGCCAGTCATCCTGACCAGGTTCACAGTAATAACAAATCAACATCTCTATTTAGACTTCTCTCTCCCCCCCCTTGTACATGACACTGACGAAAGAGAGGCAGCAGAAGCACCCCCTTCTTAAATCTCTGATGAGAGGGGCGGGGGTGTGGGCTCCTGCGACTTGCTGGCGCCAAGAATGGTGCGTTGCCCACAGTGAGCAGGGTCGCTAGGGGCCCTTTCTCTATCATTGACCAGAGCGGGGAGAGATGGGCCAAGGTGAACGGAGGGCAAAAGTGGACATGGTAAAAAAAGAAGGAAAAAAACTGAATGAAAACGAGAGAGAGAGAGAGAGGCAGGAAGAAAAAACAAACAGGACAGAGGCTGCAGTGTGTGTCAGGTCAGTGGGGAGTTTCAGAATGTTCTCCTCTGCTGTTCTCCAAAGCGAAAAACTCCTGGAGGCTTATCTGCTCCTGGAGCTGTCATTTATCATCAGTCGGGAGGAGCAGGGCCACCTCTTCGGTCGACACCAGAGGCACAGGAGCATGTGCACCAGCAGGAACATGTGAGCAGATGTGCAAAGGCAGAGCACGCTTGTGGATGTCCATTGAGAACAGTAACATAATGCAAACTGACATCCCCCAAAAAAATGATGCTTGGTGTGCTGCTACACTTTAAAACGCACAGGAGCATTAAAATAAGAGATGTGCTGCTGTAAAATACATGTGGGGTTTATATGAATGTCATTAAAAGTGGCACATGAAAAACCAATAAAACTCCATGTGCAATGAAATATTGGCTTGTGAGCGCGCACAAACAAAATTGTGATTGTCGAGACCTCCCTGAATCGTCCTGAAGGACCAGCGAGGCCCTAATAGGTTCTCTGAAGTGTGCTGTAGTCATTAGAAGACAAGTTGTGCTAGTTCCATTTGTTTATGAATATGTGTGTGTGTGTGTGTGTGTGTGGTGTGTGTGTGAGACCTCAAACCGGCCTGTGCACCCCACTGCCTATTTAGTGCACACTGTTTCAACCCATTAACCTTGAAGATGCTGCTCTTCGAACACTTTGTGTTGTTCAGTTTATGACAGCGGGTCTGAAATTGTTGCCATTCTGCAGCCCGGCCAAAACTGCTGACTTGATAGCGCTTCAGCAAACGGCCATTGGCACATTTATCTAAAGCAACTGTTTTATAATTTATCACAAAGCTGTCTTTACACAATCTATTCACTGACAACTTGGAGAATGCTGTAACCAAATATATTCACAGAAAGTTAAGTGGAAGGAAAACATCTGGTGGAAAAAGTTGCAGAAGATTAGGGGTAGCAGCAGTTTTGAGTGGATTGTGAAGCAAAGCTCATTAATTTAAATGTACATATTACAACTTCAAGTACAATTCACCTCATAAAAGAATCCCTGTCTTTAAAGACTTGGCTTGAAAAAATGTCAATGGATGCTTTATTCTGTCTTCTCTGTTGTTTTTTCACTCAGGCAGAGCACCAGAGAGTATTGCTCTTGTCAGCCACCGTGAAGGCGTCCCTAAGGTGTCTGTAGGTTCCTCTGATTTGTGTGTTCCTCTGTCCCAACAGCCTCTGTCTGTCGTTTCCGCTTTATCTGTCTCTCTGCAGATCCCCGCTCACAGCAGGCCATTCTTGCATAACCATTTATTTTACAGATTTTTTTTTTCCTTCCTCCTTCCCTCTCAAGGGCCTGAAGGGTTTAATTACATACATAGACAACCCCTATAAACTTCTATTCTGAGGACTTTTTATTGACTTTCGAGCCTGACTACCCTCCGGCATTTTAATTAACCATTTATAAGAGGAGAAACTACAATTAAATTAAAAAGTTTCTATAAAGGGGCTTTTGCATCGTTCCCGTCCGTTTTTTGGAAGATGGCAGGCTTTATCTAAATGAGATGGTGTGGATATGTGAAACAGACGGAGCTGGGGTGCCTTGTTTAAGGAAAGTGGGGACGGAAAGAGGGGGGGAGCACAACAAAGATGACAGAAAGAAGCAGGGGGAAAAAAAAAAGACATAATTAAAAAGTGGATGGAAGGGAAAGATTGAGAGGAGAGATATAGCTGAAGCCAGGGGTGGAAGGAGGGGTGAGAAGGCCAGGCAGCACGGACCTCGCTACTTAGGCCCTAATTACATGTTGTGAAACTTTAGGCGGCCCGCAGTCATCTGGCTGCTTACGGGGCCTCTCGGAGCATCGACAGACAGAGAAATTACAGCACCATTACACACACTTTGAAAGAGACACAGAGAGCGTGCAGGGGAGTATGAGAGAGGGAAGAACGGTGAGGAGTGGGGAAATGAAAGTAGAGAGCAGGGGAGGGAGGAGGAAGGGGGTGGCTGATGTCATTTGGTGTTTTTTAAGAAGGAGTAACAAAGCGCGAGAGTGCTCCTTTGTAAGCTGCTGCTGAGTGGAGAGCTGGTATTTTTACAGGCCTAAAGATCTGTGCGCTCATAACAATGTGGGTACACAGCACTCAGCGGGGGTGCCTCTGTGAAATGTGCCTCCTCTGCACCCACCCTCCTCTCTCTTAATTTTCTCCATCCTCAGAACGACTAAACTCCCCCCCACTCCCCTCCGACACCCCTCCTAAACCCAGATGATGAGCTTCTGTTGCCATGAGGTTGCATTAAATAAGGCCTTCCAAAAATCCCCGAGGCAATGCAGGCGCACACTTTCCTAGCGCAAGCCTGAGTGTGCGCGGCTCTTTTACATCCAGAAAATATGTTTGAATACATTTTTTTTTTTCTCTGTAATACTCAGCTAATCAGTCTGGTGGTTGAGAAGGTGACATCTGGGAGTGAGGTTAGCCCCATCTCCTCACACCCACCTCATCGCTCAGGCAGTTAAACATGCTTACCCCGTGACCTTTAAGTCCACCCTGCCATCTCATCCGCTTTCCTCTCATCTCACCTCCTCTACTTTTTTCCTTTTCCCCGCTTCTCCACAACCACCGACTTTCCTCTTCTCCTTTCTCCGTCTTTAGCGGTGACAGAGCGTCGGGAAATTTGTCCCCCGCCAAACGGTGCGCTAAAAGAAATCAAGGTGGAACGGGGGGAATGCAGAGGCGGGAATTCCAGCACAAAGTCAAAAAAAAAAAAAAACCGCAGGGGGTGAAATCAGAGAACAAAAGTGTTTTACTCCACAGATTTTCAGCTTTATTGGTTCAGTGTGCAGAGGGCTGCTTACCTGCACACACGCGCGCATAGAAACACACTCAAATATTTTTAAATGAATTCACTTTGGTCCTTTTTTGTCTTTAATATTAGTGACCCATAAATAAAACTGAGTGAATGTTTGTTTAAAGTCAGCTTTGTGATAAATCTTATAACAGTTGTTTTCTTAAATATAAAAAAAAAAATTAGCATTTTAGATTAAGAAAACTAAGAATCTTTTTTGTTTGTTTGTTTTAACATAGAGAATAAAATGTACACTAATTATAAGCTGATTTTGTGAAATCTTGAATCAGTTCAGAACATTCCAGTTTTGACAATTCCACATTTTATTGTTTCTATGTCTGGCAAATTCTGCGTGAAATGCATTTATGTACTTTCCCTTTTCGTGTTTTTACACCAACAACTGTGTCTTAACACGTCTTTATTTAGCTAGATTTTTCTAGGTTATAATCAGTCTGAGTATTTCAGATTGTGCACTACAAAATATAATGCACGCTACACAACAGCACTTTGATTAACCTCAACAAGGTCTTCAACTCATCAGTGAAGCAAGTCATTACTGGCTGTCACTGGAAGACTCTTAACATGGGCCCGCAACTTTTATCTTAGTCTCTAATAACTACAAAAGGAAGTCGCTAGATCCGGCTGGCTGCGTTTTGGAAATTACTTGATAAAAGGCCAACTTGCTAAATATAGAGACAGAGCCACTAAGCTGACAACACAGTGTGACAATAGGAAGCTCCAAACTAAATGCTATCATCAGCATTTTTAGCAGCCTAAGAGTCAATCCTTGTGTTTTCATAATACTTAAAAGCTGCCAAACAAAGTGTTGAAGTGCTTTTCATTGTTTGTGTCCTTATGTATCAACGTTAGGAAATCCAATGAACAATTTTGTTTATCGACTTTGTGAACACAGGAGAGAAATTTCTAAACTTTTTCAACTTTGACTTTTTAAACATAGCACAGGGCATCGAACTTAAAGGACTCACCATATATTGAGTTATTTATTTTGAATATACAAATAACACCAAGCTTCCCACTTGTTGCATAATAGCATACGCTTCACAATAATAATAAAAACTGAAGAAAGCAAAATAGGTATAAAATGCCATAACCAAGGAAAAATAGCTGGCCTAATTAAAAAGGAGAGAGTAGAAGCATAGCTTATTGTTTGTTCTTTGTTCAGCCTTGTGAACACATATGGCTCTGTGTTACATATAGAAACACATTTTTTACATGCTCATACATACCCACATATTTGCACACACTTACTTTCCTAACAAACCGATATATGCTTATACCTCTACAAATACGTGGCTTCCATTTTATTGCCATCGCAATTTGTGATGAGCAATCTGTGTTGTTGTGCTTCTAACAACACAGATTCAGTTAGAACTGATTAGTCCATAGCCTAGCACCAGAAATACATTCACAGAATCCTTTAAAGGTTGTTCATATAGTTGAAATTTTACATTTATTTTTCCCTTTTGGGGCTTAAAGTAATAGCTTAGACTTTCTTCTAGAAACAGTCCAAGACCAAAACACAAGCAAACAAACAACAACAACAACAAAAAAAAACAGCATGCAATTTTGTTGGGAATTTCAAAAACCTCTAGATTTTTGCATTACATTTTTTTCCCCAAGCCCAATCCCTGACCTATAAACCCCAGTGAAGGTCCAACCTCTTCATTGCAAAATGACTCAAAGTTTGTTTTGCTGGATTTATACTGCACAATGGCTGCTGGTAAAGGAAAATGTTTTGTTATTGGCTGCAATGCAGCGTACATGTCCATGTATTTTCTCCTAGTTTTTGAAGACCAGAGCTGCGTGGCTTAGTTTTATTGTTGCTTGCAATGTCCCTGGAAAATTGCCAAAGACAGTTGTAGTTTGCACAGATCAGCTTAGGAAGGAGTCCTTTGCAAACTACCAACATCCAAGGCCAAAATATTTTGACTGAAGGAAGGTTCTGTTCCCACTGTTTTTCACAAATCTGTAGATGATTATATAAGAAGTTTTGTGTGTTTTGTATTATTGTTTAGCATGAACATGATAGGCTCTCTCTTTTAATTAACTTACTTGGCAAATTTTTGTAGAAAAATATAAGTGGTGACAGAAAGTTAGAGACAGTACATATAATGTGCACTACTCTACTATTCTCTTTCCTGTAATTTTGTGGTTTTACTTTGCTTAGTTTTGGCCACTGAAGCAACTAAGACCAAAGTTCAAAATTTTCAACCTTTCAAAAAAAATCTGTACTGTTGTCAAAGTCAAAAAAGAGTGATGATTGCATTGTTTTCATAGATAAGTCATTTTAAAACCTTTTGTGAGGTTTGTACCCACAGTGTGCCTAAATTTAAAGAGGACATTGTTGAGGTAAATGTGCAATCCGAGCTTCAAAACACAACAAAAGTGTATATTCTTTGCACTTCAAAGAACAATTGAGGCACTAACTTTATTTTTCTAGGTCAAAGTAAGCTAGTAACCACATGTTCATGAGTGTGCATTGATTAGAACGTTACCGCTTGTACTCATTTCCTGATATTAATTGGTGGGGTGAGGTCTTATCTGATTGCCTTTCTGCAGGCAAATCGAAACAGAGACAGGAGTGGTACGAGCAGAGTGCGAGACAGAGAAGTCAGTGAAGTGGGCAGGATTGCTATCTGTAATCTGTGATCAATCTTGGCCGAAGTGGCTAGTGTGCGAGAGGGAAGCAGGGGCCAACCTCTGTGCTCCCTCCTCGTCTCCAGTTCCCTCCTTTCTCAGCACCCCTCTCATCCCAGGGGTAGCTTGGTCAGCCCTGAGGGGAGAACATGCTGCAGAGCAGGCAGACAATTTTCAGGCTGACTGCTTTTACTTTCGTCCCATTCAGGGCCTCATGAAAACAAACTGACAAAACAAAGGACAGCAAATTAATGACCCGTGCTACCCAACACCCCCTCACCCACCCTTCAAGCATCCCCCACACAATAACCCCCTCCCTCCCCTCAGACCCACCATCCCTTTCCCTTCAGCACCAGTCTCTCACAATTGACTCCTGGTTTGGCACGTTCTTTCGTTGCCTCTTCTATTCTCCCCTCCTCCTCCTTTTCCTCCCGTTCTGACTTCTGATCGCCTTCAGATCATGCACGCGCAGACCCACATATCTGGCCATTGACACATTGACACGTGCACGAGCACATCACTACCACCATCGGCCCCTGCCTTAACTCCTTGACCCATGGCATCTGGTTTAGATTGTCACAGGAAGAGAGAGACAGAGACATAGAGGGGGGGAAAAAAAGCAAGTGTGAGCGAAGGAGAGAAAAGACCTCTCTGTCTGCGTTCGGGCCTTCATTATCATGTGTTAATATTAATGTAATTTGAAAAAGAAACAGACACTGGAACACACTGGGTGAAAAGGGGCTTGTCTGCGCTGAGTGTAACAGCATGCTCACGATCCAGACGTGCTTCTCTCAGCCCGCAGCTCTCGTGCAAGACTGCTTTCCCTGAGACGGGCCCTTTTCATGCATTGTCACTTCAACACGAGGTTTCAATCTGTTATTAATACACATCGCATGAGCCTGGCTTGAGAGCTGCATTTGACTTTCAATGCGGTGCAATAGTAGATTTTGGTAGCTGTTGATTGTTGTAAATGTTTTCACTGAATTTGAATTTTAGCAACTGAATTCAATCCAATTTTATGATAAAACAGCTTCCAGGTAATAAAAAAAATTGTGCTTAGTTTGCCTATGAACCCTTAGAGACGAAATATAAAAAGTGAATGATAAAGACAGAGTTTATAAAATGTCAAAAATGTGACAGTTTAAACCGGAAGACAAATGCAACTGGTTCAACTGTTCAAAATAGAAATATAAGAGTATATCTCAGCCTGCTTTACTTAGCTATTTGCACCAAAGCACATGGAATTCATTTGACACACATCCAGATTTATTTTGTTAGAATTGATATAGTGGAGTTTACTTCAGATTCCTGTAATGTAATCTGTAATTGGCTTGTGCTGAACATTTTGTGGGAGTACCTGCAGGCCATTCTCTTCGCTCACCAGAGCAAGGCCGCCAAAGGAGTGCTGGGTCAAGCTGTACGCTTGTAATTCTGATCACCGCCTCCCTGATGTTGACAGAAATCTAATATGTTTTTTTCTTTTAAAGTAGCAGAAGCAAGATTCAGAATCTGAAAGTTATTTTTTTTTTATTTTAGTCTTACTAATTCACAGATTTTGTAAAAAGTTGTTGGCTCCTGACATTCCATCCATCCATCCATCCATCCATCCATCCATCCATCCATCCATCCATCCATCCATCCATCCATCCATCCATCCATCCATCCATCCATCCATCCATCCATCCATCCATCCATCCATCCATCCATCATTGAGCAACATTCAGGTTAATATTCTCAAACAATAACCTGAATGTTCATTCTCACCTTTCTTCAGAATCTCTCCTAAGTTGTTATACACTTTCTTTCTGTAAAATGTCGAGCGAGGGCTTACTGATTAAGTAAAATAATTTACCACTCAGAGTGAGCTTTGATTAATTTCAGACTGATGTGAAAATAATGGATTTTATTTCATCTGATTATTCTGGAAATATAAGTAAAATTTCGCAGCCTTTTCAATTGGAACATTTAATGACACGTCTTAATCACTTCTCAAAAACCTCTTCTGTAATACAAATCTGCTCTGCATATGCTTACCTGGAGTGTAAGTAATGTGGGCAGCTGCATTACCTGAAAACTGTATTGATTTTGATTATTTGAATTTGTTCAAGAAGGTGATGGAAAAGCAGAAAGAAAACACACTGATACCCTTAAACATATTTTTAAGGGATTAGCTAAAATAGCTTTTTATCTACTTGAGCAGACTTTTGAGCATGAAAAGCTGAGGCTAAACGCCCTCGCACATCACCGTGGCTTAATGGTTAAACTGGGTTCTTGAATGGATAGAAAGTGAGTTTTATCATCTACCGCTGATTGATGATGCTTGGAAGGTCAGACAATTTACATCAGCCACATCCACACACAACAAATCCACTCACTTATCCTGCCTCCTCCCCATCTTACTGTCTGTCTGACCCCTATGAGCTAACTGTCCACTGAAGTAAGATTTATAGCTAATCAGTCTGAATCGGCAGCAGTCGGTATTGGACTGAGTCAACTTTAGAACATTACCACACAGGGAGGGGATGATGTCAGAGTGGAAGAAACAATAAGAGGGGGGAGGAGAAGGAGGGAAAGGATGCAAGGATGAGAGAATAAAAATGAGGAAATGAAGCCAACATGACAGGTACCAAGTTAAGTGAAAAACCGAGTTTAGAACCCAGTGAAGGTGATTGTTTTATGGAGTGGAACTATCTCTGCCCTCGTCTCGCAAAGCCACAAGATTCTTTTCACATTACCCAGTAATTTCTGGAGATTCACTGACGTACTTAACGCCTTAGTGAGAAAAATTAAAGCAATTTGAATCACAAGTCAAAGTTTGTATGTTTTTGTTTATTTTCAATAAAATTTAAAGATGCACCAATTGCGCTATCCTGAGCCGCTACCAATTTGAGGTTTCAGGTCTTTCAATTGGGATATTAGTTAGACATAAAACAGAAAATGAGGAATTTGCTAGATTAACTGATCTTTGTCAAACTCAAAACTAAAAAAGTACAGTTTGTTGTCTTGGTAGCAAAAATCCTGCAAAGCTTTTCATTTTGATGCATTTAAGGAAAAGGAAAACATTTTATTTTTTTCAGGATTCCAACTAATCATTGGTTAGAGCTGATCCTTTGGGGACCTTAGCTGATTTTGTTCTTTTATCAATTTATTGGTGCAATTCTAAATAAAATATTCAATAGACATTGTGGTATATCCATGTATTATTTTAATTCTGATCTGTGCTTTTGTGTTCCTTTCCATATTGCATTTTTAACTTTTTTGTACTGTTTCAGGGGTAACTTGAAGCACTAGTATCACGCTCATGTCGACTCTTGGATGCACTTACTGATAACACTTGTAATAACTAATTACTTCTTTTGATTTGACCATCAGCTGTGGGAATTGGCATATTCCAGTTTTATCTTGAGTGACTTCCAGTCACCATAAACCATCCTCACCAATCAGCCAGCTGTCTTGATTAATTTCCATGCACATTCTTGAGCTCAATAAAAAGCAGCCAGCACATATATTGCCTGAGCTGCCAAGATTGCTTATGATGACCAAGTCCCATGCTTTCATCTTGAGCACCGCTCTATAACGTCACTCGGGTAGCCGGTCTGCAACTGCCTGAGTCAACCGCAACCACATGGTCACAGATGGATTCCTCTTAAGCCCGTACAGATCAGCCACCGACCGCCAGCTATCAACTCGCATCACCACAAAGCCACAAACTAGACCCTGAAAGTGAGGGAGAGATGAAAAATGAGGAAGAAGAAGCAGAAGGAGAAAAGGAAGATAATATGAAAGTACTGCAAGATGGAAAAAAGCAGGTATGAAAACGGTAATGGTGTATAGTTGGTTCCTTTTGCTTCCTTTAGATGCATGATGCTTTCCAGAGTTCCATATACCAAAGATGTTAATAAGCTTCCTAATGAGTATCACTACAGAGGAACTGCTAATTTAAACCCATGTGATTCAGAGGCACTTATCAAGCTAAAACAGTAAAAAATTTCCCATGAAGACAACGAGAGTTATAGCCACCTTTTGAGTTTGTCACAGCCCTCATACTCCTTCTCCTCCTCCTCTGCCCTCTGTCACTCTGTCCCCCAACTCAATTGCCTCTAATGGACATGCTTTATCTAAGCTGACCTAACCATTGTCAAAGAGAGCAGAATTTGTGAGCTTTTAGAGTGGGTACACTCATCAATGCACAAGGGGGTGGAGGGGCAGCTCACAACTGGGAATAAGCATCGGGGTGTTGCTTGGCAAGTATCCATCCATGCACTCTCCAGGCCACTTCGTTAGCCACCATACACACAAAAATACACATGCACATACACCTCCCTGTCCATTTCCTCTTTCCTCAGCTATGCAAATAGAATGCCAGTGAAATACTAAATCAGTAGATGAGTGGGGTTTACTCATCTGCAGAATGGACACGACAGATGACAAATGTATCTTTCCAGCAGCTTTGAAGCTCGCAGTTTTAATTGGAATGAATTCCAAAATAACAAAGAATGCACTTTCCCACTTTGATGTTGGATTCCATTTGTCACATTGATAAAAAAAAAAAGATGGTGCAAAGAAAACCAATCTGTGGAGGAAAGTTTGAGATATATCCACTGAGACTTTGTCCCCTCAGCCCAGAGGGGAAACCGGATAGGACCACTTTAAAAATCGCTTAACACACTCAACACAAAAGACAGCTGAGAAACCCGAGACATGTTTGATTTGAGTGTCAGGGTGGGAGGCACTAATCTGTGGACACGACAGACACAGGTGGTGAAACAATCAAACAGTCTTGCACTAGCGCCCGCTCACACATGAAAATGCACATAAATGTGCTCAAAATATCCAAATGCGCAAGAATGAACAAATAAAACAAACATGGATGGCAACAGAAGTGCTTGCATAGAAACACTTTCAATGCAACGGAGTGTATTCAGGCATGTATGGAAATGTGCATACGGGGAAAACGCACACACACGCGATGGGTAAGAGGACACACACACACAGATACTTACAGGAGGGAACACAGAGAAACCTCCACGTGCATGTCTGCAGCTGGATAAATTACTGTGGAGCATGGTGTTATTTTACTGGGCAGATAAAGACAAAGTGGATCAAATTCCAAGCTCCTGTTTCTCCTTCCTGCCTTTCACCTCATTTTAATGCGTCAGTGGCACACGCCCTGCCTCAGCCAAGGGAGACACGATGAGAAAATTGCGCAAAGAATAGCCAAACTCTGTTTTAAACAGCTGTGCTGCATACATTCTGCTCTGTCTAATATTTCATTTATCTGGACCAAAATGTTAATATTATGATAAACTAAGACGGGATCTGAGGGCCACCAGATCCCGTGTCCCTCGACACCTTGGCTAGAAATTCTGTCCATAAAGATAATGAAGAGAATCAGGGAAAAAGAGTAACCTTGACAAAGTCAAACTCTCAACAGAAACGAGTCTGACTTTCTGCCAGCAATGCGGCCCAAACTCTGACACGAGTCATACAGGGATGTAACAGCCCATTTAAAGGGCCTGTTGCGTTTAAACATGCCCTTTACTCTCTTGTATCCCCCGAAGTACACCCTGAGGGACACCAACTCCACAAAATACATGTAGACTGGTCGGGTAAACTCTCATGCTGAGCTGGGTCCAGAGTTCCACGACCAGGACGAAAAACCACATTGGTCTTCCTCAATCCAAGGTTCAACTACCCGGTGGATTCTTGTTTCCAGAACCCCTGAATAGGCCTTAGCAGGGAGGCATCGGCGTGTGATGCCTTTGTAGTTAAAACACATTCTCCAGCCAACAAAAAGTGTTTCAGATTTATTTGCATTAAAGAAGCATCATTGTATGGAATCAACTTTTTTGAGCTTTTAATCATGTTATAATGTTCCTTTTTCATCAAAAATATTCCTTCAGTGTCGCTTTGATTCTTTCACAAAAATCCATGTTTTATTGGCTAATGATATTAACAGTGTGAAAGTGAGCAGTGAAGTATAGATCCTTGGTTGCATCTGAACAGGAACGAACCTCACAGCTAAAGAGGGCAACAGATAACACAATCACTTCATGAAAGCAAATCTCAGGTTTGTGTTTTTTAAGAAAATTAGCTTCACAAATATAATGATCACGAGTCACTTACACAATAGTTTTCTTTTTTTAAACAAATAGTTAGTTAGTTAGTTAGTTAGTTAGTTAGTTAGTTAGTTAGTTAGTTAGTTAGTTAGTTAGTTGTGTCCCTGAGAGATATTGAATGTTGCGCAAGAGCAGAAGGAGGTGTTTCCCAGAGGAATACCCCTCAAACTCAAACATTTACACACACCTCTCTCTCTCTCTTTCTGTCTCTCTTACACACAAACACATGCACACACACACGCATTCAGCCCTGAGGCCATTCTCTGTAATGGGATCCTTACTGTTATTTCTTCTGAATAAAATAAATCCCACTAATTAACATGTTAACATGATGGATGGGCTCTGGTTCTGCAGGGAGCAGAGAACGTCTGCACTCAAGCCGCCCTGCTGCCGACTCCACGCAGACCATAGGAGAAAAAGAAAATCAAGTCTTTGGGAATGAAAAGGAAGAGGAAATATGAAATGTGTCACATAACATATGAAAAGGACCGAATCATATGAGTTATTATGAGTGGCTGATTACAGTGTGTGACAACATAACTATTTTTTCCTTCCTAAGAAAGCTTATGAAACTGTGGTGACGGAGGGTGCACGATACATTTCAGTTTTAAAAATTAACTTCCTGAGGGTAAGACACATTATTTAATCCTTACACAATCATGAAACACAAACACAGCAGAAGATTGAGTGTTTTTTTTTTTTTTTGTGCCGCATGAGGAAAAGTAGATAAATTACATCACAGCGATGTGATATGAGTACAAGACATTATAGTGTGGAGAGTGAAGCATATAGGAAAGAATCAGAATCTAATTAGCCTATAGGAAACATGAAGACTGAGTACCCTGAAAGCACACATAGGTGATTGGCATTTAAACTTTTCTGGCAGGAAAGGGAAAAAAAAAACAGAAAAGAAAACAACCATGCTCTCCAAGGCTGCACCATCTATTTTACATTGTACCTAAAATCATATGGTCATCTTTGCATTATAGACTAATAAAATATAGCTTAAAATGTGAATCAGAAGGAAAAGAATACGTTTTTGTATTTTTTTCTAAATCTTGAAATGTGGCTGCATTTATATCCAATCCACCCGAGTTTTCAGTTTGTAGAATTTCCTCACTCTGTATTTACAGATGAAGGTGTTTTGGGTTTGTCAACTTTACCATCTTTACACAACTTAAGATGGAAGTTTCCACCTGTTCTTCTTTGCCAAAAAGCTCAAACTCTGTAATTTTAGAAGGAAAATTTATTGCCACAAATTCTTGATTGAATTCATGTTTAGAATTAAGCCACTCCTAGTCATTACCATGCTTTGATAAAGAGAATTCATTTGTAGTTCTGGACGTATGTCTTGGGTCATTATCTGGTTGTGAAGTGAACCCCCTCTCTTTTATGAAGGCCTAAATTTGCACAACCAAAGGTTGTCCTGTCAATAAATTCTCCCACCAGAGCTATGGATAAGTGAAGCTCCTCCACAGTTAACATGGGCTCATTGGTTCTATCCCTGATTAATGCTCTACTTGCCTGGTCTGTCAGTTTAGACAGACAATAAGTTATTTTATGGCTTCACAAATTTTTCCTTCCACTTTACAATTCCTTAGAACTTTGCGTTTGTTTGTCACATGACAATCTTGATAAACAGAATGATGTGGTTGCAACACGACAAAACGTGGAAATTCAGGGGGTGTGAATACTTTTTTTTTGCCTACATCTGTTTCCAGCCAGCATCAGTTTCTGGGAAAACTCTAAAGCCAACACCCGCTGAGCCTGTCCTGTTCTTTATGAATGAATTAATCAGTAGTGACACTGCACTACATGCTCGCTCCTTCCCCATTATTTTAATTAGCCGTTTATATGAATGCCTCCCCAACCCCTACCCCCCATCTCCAAACCTCTTTGTCCTCTTTTGCATTTCATTAATACATTAACATGCACTTGACAAAAAGAGCAAGGACACAGACACAGTTGCGGTCGCTTGACTGGTCACTTTGTAGTCTCCCACCTGTCTTGGCCAGTTTGCCTCCCTCATCAAGAGTTTTTGGTCCCCGTCTGTCCTACCTCGAGCTCCGCAAAAGAAACTTGTAAGGTCACTGGTAATGGCTCCTTTATTATGCTAATGAGTATTGCTTGAGGTTTTCGCTAAATGAGACACTTAGCTTTTAAAGCACTCTCAACAATGGAGGCAAACATGGGATTTTATGGAGGGAAAAATCAACGATTTCTCAATGGAATGTTTGCACAATTCATCGACCGCAGCTAGGGAAAAAAATAAAACAAAAAAACGAAAAGGGAAGTTCAAAATGTTTCCACTGGTTGAAAAAGGTTAGGGGGTAATGTATGTTGCATGAAGAGGTGCGGAGAGTAAGAGCAGCAGGGTGTGGACGTGTGAGGGTGTGCTCATCTGAGTGGGCATGTCTGGGTGTGCAGCCGCTGTACAGTGATGAGGTGAGAATGATGAAGCCCATTCCTCCAAAAAGTCGCCATGTGCAGCTCATATGTTGGGTCCTTGTTAAGGAGACGCTCATTGGAAACACAAAACTAACACAGTCGCACAAGCACCCACGTATAGTTGCTAGACTCCCCCCCCGTCTGTGCGGACGCATGCAAGCACCCACCTCGGCCTGGTAACGCCTGCAGGCAAGGGGTGATTGACAGTATCCAGATTGCCAGATTGTTCTCTGGAGTGTTGAGGAATGACATCACTCTCATTACAACTTCTAAATATAAGCATTCACATTGCTTGACTGACAAGTCTGTATACAGCATCTGCGCCTGAGTGTGTTTCAAGGGACTCCTGTAATGTGGTTAGAGAGTAAAAGTGTGTGTAGGTGTGTTTTTTTCCTAACCAGTCAATAAAGGAACTCTAACTACAGATGCTGTATTTAACTGGGCATGTTTCTCACCCTGTTTAGTTTTTCCGTTTTATTACAATGTACAAACAGGTTTAAAACCCACAGCAGGTATTCACCATAACCATTATAGCAGTCTCATTTATTTGAAAAATGTTGCTTTTCTTGTTTTCTTCTAACCAAGCAGCATCTTGTTGCATTCTTCTTTCCTTCAAAGAAAATAAAGTGACTGATTTTATTTATTACATAAATTTGTATTATGAAAAATGTCTGGAAAGAGACAACTTTTTTCCTTCAAAGTCTTTCAAAGTTGCTTTTCCACTTATCTTCAGATCAGTGCCTGACCATTTTTAAATAACTTTGTTGACACCATTTGTTGCCATTTCTTTAGCTGTATCTATAAAAATTAGTGCAAATAAAATAAATAAAAAATTATTTTGACAGTTCAGTTCATGCTTTATTATTTTTTTTCATCAAATTTATATCCAAGCATTTGCATTCTGTCTATTTAATAACCAAGCACTTAACATCATTTATTTTCTGGGAATTGTGGTGCTGCAACAACATTTTGATTATTAACAAATATTAACCGCCATTAAAACGTATGTCCTGATTATTTTTCTGTCTTTGATCCATCTATTATCCATGCCAGGTTGTCCCTGCGGGTGCCGGTGCCGATCATCGGCGGTCACAGGGTGTGAGGCAGGATACACTCTGGACAGATCTCTAGTCCAACTCATGGAAACATACAGGAGAATCAACAATGCGCAAACACACAACCCAAGGGCAATTTAGAGTATCAGTTACTTCAAATATCACAAGAAAGTTTAGCTTTTTGGAACCTATGCAAAAAATATGTTAGAAACCTCAAAACATTTTCTTTTCAGCTATTAAAACTAAATAATCACCACATTTAGACATCACAGTATAGAGATTTGCATGACAATGTCGCTAAAATTGTTTTGGTGTTAACTGGGGTCCAAAAAAATAAAAGTGCTGGGAGAAGAAAATGCTCATGGTTTGATTTAACAGAGACAGAAAAGCTCACTGTAACCTGATAATGATATCCTAGTATCCATCCAGCATCCTTTCAAGGAACAGAATCGCATTAATAATAACAACACGCAACAAATCAAAGAACAGCCAACTCCACTCATAAGCACGCAACAAAATCCTCACATATGTTTGTGGGGCTGCTGCTGAGTTCAAGGCTCCTCCAGCTCGTCTGGCTAGCACATTGTAATTTACAAGCACTCAGTGTCACGTTGAGATCTCAATTAGGCAGCTCGGCTACACACTCGGGCCCTCGAGGCTGGGCTGAGCCGGGCCCACGTTCTGCCTCTTTGGCCAAGGCGCGCTGTGGAGTTCTGCGCTCCTCCAACCCTCAGCCCGCCTGCTGCCTTCGCCTGCCGCCCACAGACAACGCCAACAGTAAATATTTGAGGTTAGAGACAAAGAGGGGAGAAGGGATTCATTTAGCTCATTTGAAAACATGACATTACGATTAAAAGCCAGGGAGTCTGGAAAATAACCTCTCATTTTTTTGTTTTAGATTCTTCTCTATGGAGCTGCAGCTAAATAAAAAGGGAAAGCTTTATTAACAGAAGAGCCAGTGATTGGTTGAGTTTAACACAAGAATTAAGAAAAAAGTACTGCTCGAAAAGTTAATAAAGGATATTTCCTTCATTTAAACATAAAAATATTAGAAAAATAAGGAATAAGGAAAAAAAAATACTGCCACTGACTTTAGGAACTAAAGTAACAAAAGCCCATAAGCTGCCACTACTGTTCTGTGATCAGATCCATATGGACCTTGGCCTCAGCCCCTCCACCACCTGCCTCAAATGTTCCTAATATCTAACAAGCCTGAAAGCCTCCAACTGGCTTCAGACATTCTTTACAAGCAGCCATATTGATGGCTATTGGGCTGGAGAGCCATTTAGCTCACCAGAAATCTTAAATTATACACTAACCATGTGCAGCAATGTACCCTCTCTGTCACGCGCACGCACACACAAGCAGAGGACAGATGCCACACCAGAGTCTCCACTTCCTGTTCCTGGCAGCGAATCAAGCATTAAACATATCGCAGTGGGTAGAACTGTTATAGTCCAAACACAAATTTTATTTGAAAATAAATAAGAGCTTTAAAGTTTCAGTTTTATAGACATTAGGATACTTAGCAGAATATGACCTCTCCCTGCAATCTGCAGTGGTGAATAAAGCAAAGAAGTCTTAGGTTAAAAAAAAAGAAAAAAAAAGGTTTATAAGCATGATTACCCTTTTTATTTTCGGATAAGTTTATTGAAAATGGGGTATTCTGGTAAATAAGCCTATAATGTATAAAATTACTACAATCCTCTGTAGGGCTGGAAATAAAAGGAACTAACTGGAGTCTTTCTAAATATCACAAAAATGTTCACATTGTGTCAAATGTGGGCTACAATACCTTGCCAAAAGTACTAAATAAACCTTGAACTTTTATATAATTTGTCACATTACTGCTAGAAATAGTTGTGACCTCAAGTATGTGTTAAAAGGTGCTCTGGTCAAATGAGACAAAGTTTACTTTTGGCCTGAATGCATTCCCACTGTGGAACAAATTTCAAAAATTTGAAATATAATTTATCATTTTCCTTTCCTTTCACAACATGCTCCATTTGTACTACAGTACTACTACAGAAAGCCTAAAAGACTAAAGGTCCTAATGAATTAGATGCCAAAGCTCCTGATTGGCATTATCCTAACAAGCTGCAATTACAGTCCTGAAATCAAGTCTTACTGCAGCAGCTTTAACAAGCAAGCCATCACGCAGCCCACAATTATCATCACCAGAACTATTAAAACATGACGGCTACAGCCTTGTTAAACGTTCTCATATGTGGAGTCCTCACATTTTTTTTTTTTTTTTTTCTTTTCGCAAGACACAGCCTGACTGATGGACACACAAACAACAGGATGGAAGACTTGGTGAAGGGCAGGAAGTGACTCTGGTCTATGGCAGAGAAGTGACTTTCTACAGAACACCGGAAAACACTCCCAAAAAGGCAAACCCTGTTTAAGAACCTGCTCCAAAACAGATGCTTTGCATATTACCACGCATCACTGATGCACAATCATCTATTTTGCAGAGTCTCCTTTGAAACGGCCTTCTGACTTGTTTGACTGTAATCTGGGACCACAGCCGAACAGCTCCGCTGCTGCAGCAGAGCTCCAGTATCAGGCTGCTCCCTGGTGGGCACATCCCAGTTGGGATTACACTCTGTGGGCTCGCATGTACTTGTGTGGAAGGTCGTGAGTACTTTAAACAAGCCGAGAGGCAAAACTAGACTTGCCAGTGTTCATTCTGATTGAATAATGTTAGAGGAATATATTTTTAATGCAGGGAAGAGTAAGTTTGTGTAAGTGTGAATATGGATGTGAAAGAGCCCCTGTGTGTCTAGTGATTTAGTGTGTAAAACTGCAGCAGATGAAGATGAATTGAATAAAATCAGGTACTAGCTTTGAAATGTAGGGAGGAAAAGATGATCACAGGGGGAGGTGAGTTGTATTTGGGGTTAGCCTCCGCTCACAGTCAGGCCAGTGTGCCTCTCAGGTCATGCCTCGATTAGGCTGAGCAGTTAGAGTATGCACTTGGCACAAACACAACGGAGTGGCGCAGATCAGAGATGTAGATGCTCCTGTGGGGATGTGGTGGAGGTTTGGCCAGGCCGGCCCCAGACTGAGGCCAAGCTGAGGCCAGAGGGAAGGACCAGGGCTGTGAGCCATCTCACAGAGTGGAACCTTTGTAGCACTGCTGATCCTCAGGCCAACAGATCTCTGCTCCAGGTTTACGCATCATGTTTTAGTGAGCGAAGCAGAATTTTTTGTCTATAGACATTTTCAGGGTGTGAAGAGAATTCAGCCGATTTTGTTCATGACATAAGTGGAGCATATATTCGTTAAAAAAAAATGTAATAAACGTTTTTATTTTGTAAATTTATTTTATGTTTCCAATCCATTCCTCTTTTTTGGAAGGTTCTTATTTTGATATCTTCTCATAATTTTATAATTACATTAGTTTAGTCAAATATTTTTCATCCAAATTCACTTTAATTACAGCTCATTCTCATTGATATGTTGAGAAAAAAAACATATTAAATTTCCGGACCAGTAAATAAGCACATCATTCCAGCCATTTCCTGGCAATAAGGCTGGAGAATTTGACAGACTAGAAAGAGATGAAAATAAGCTGCCATAAAGTTTCCACACTCCCTCCTGAAGTCTGTTTCATTTTTAATAGTGCAGTGTAGGATTGCCTAACTTTCTCACACTCCTCTGCCCATAATTGTGTGTCCTTTATCTCTAGAATGATCTGCAAGGTCAGCGTGGTTCCATGTGTATCCATGTTTGCATTTCTTCCTTGAGCAAATACCAAGAAAGACTCCTGCTCTGTATTCATCCCAATCTTGTATTTTCCCCCAACCTCCCCACCTATTCACACCCACAGACGCACACACGAGGTGAGGTTTCTGATTAATGATAGTCATTTGTCAGGCAGAGGTGGATAAAACAGAGAATATTATCTTTGTGCTAAGGGCCGGAGGACAGCACACCCTCTCCTCTCCTTGCGTCTTTCATAACTGGTTGAACACGACGGCACGCAGGAAACACACAGACAGCCCAACGTAGAGCAGATCTATTCTCATTACCTCTCTATTAGGACATCAGCTTTCACTGATCAGGCCCTACATCTTTATACTGACACCAGGGAGAAAAAGAGGTGGATGAAGGGTAAGGAGAAGAGGAATGAGTGCGATGAAAGTGAAGAAAAATAGGGAAAAGGAGGGGTTCTCTGCAACGCAGAGGGAAACTTGACATTTCTGAATTTGATTAATACAAGTCTAAATCATCCTATTTAGGGAGACATATAGCACTACTACTCCCATGGTAAATGGCATTTATCTGCCCTTATGCTGTCCTTCAGTGAGGAGATTACCAGATTTGCTTTGCAGATTGTTCGGGAGAACACGACCTTCTGAAACAGATGGGAATGACTTTCCTTGGTAAGTTTTGCGAGCAATTTATAAAGAAATAAACCTCCTCTCAGGAAAAAAAAACAAAAAAAAACTTGTATAAAAAACTAGAAGAAGTTTTCATTAGTATGATGAAGTGAAAATTGACCAATTATCTCTAGCCTGTAGAATCTAAGTCAGATTCTAATCAGATTCAGAATTTAAGTCTGATTTTGTAAAAGCAAAATCAGACTTAGAAATTCTGTTTCAAGGCCAAAACTTTCTTTTGCAGTTTATCTGCAGACATTTTAGGGTCTGCACAAATAATGGCTTTTCTACAGGAGAACACAGCTTTTTGTTAATTGTTCTATTTGAAACATGCTGAACAAAATTCCAAACATTGTTTTTTTCTTTTCTTTTTTTTCTTCTGCACTTTCAATCTTTTATACCAAAGATTACAATGATGTGGGCCACACCTTCTGTCTTAGGGCACAGCCTTGGTATGTGCACTGTCAATGTTTCAACAAGACAAACAAAAGCTCTGTAGGAATCTGGGAGCAAATATTTAATCAGCAATAGAACAGATCAACAATAAAAGATTTTCAGTGACAGGGATACTTTTCTGTCCCTGTCACTGAGTGTACTGTGATTACAAAAAAATTAAAACACAACTTTGCATACATCTTTGAATCACGGGTACATATTAAATTAGAATAATTTTCTTCATTCCAATCATCCTTTTCTCCTTACCTAAAAATAGACGATAGACCCAGTAGGGAAACCATAATGTCTCCACCTGAGCCACAGTCTCCAACTCATTAAAAGCCTGTCAAAGTGTTTGCGGATTAGCAGGGATGCATAACTAAGCTATGTACCTGGTACACAGTCTCCTCATAGGTAGACATGTCTGGAAAACCCTCCAAAGAAAGGTACCAGTGACAGTCTGATCAGATATTTAAACCAACAATGTGGTTGGGGCTTTGGTCTTGGCTTTACTTTGGCTTTTAACCCAATCTCTAACGCCACTCTATTCAGAAAACTCCTTCTAATCACGTCTGTTCATATATCCTGAGAGTAAGTGAGCGTAAACAGCAATTCCACAAGATTGTGTACACATTTACTTGGCCACTTTTTCTTCCACTTAACTTTCTATGCGTTTGCTTGAGCAAGGAATTATGTGAACAGCCAGGCTCAGGGTGTCAGTGAAAACCTGCCTGAAACTTTCAAGCTCACATTCATTCCTATGGTAATGTAGAGCAAAGCTGTAATTTGTTTGATTAAAAAAAAAAAAATTTAGTACTGTTCCATAAAATGAAAAATATTTTATCTTTTATACATTTGTCTATTTTTTAACTTACTTAAATAAATTCATTTATTTTTCAAAGGTATTTAACTTATTGAGATGCATCTTCATATATTTAAAAAACAAAACACTCAGAAGAAAGTGTTTTTAAGCGTCATTAAGGGGAATTATATAAAGCTTTGGGTGAAAAGGAAATGTATGAAATGTCAGGGAAACAAGTGGCATGCATTTCAATACTGTAACGGTATGAAAGTGAGAAACATCTTATGGACAAAGAGTTCAATTCTTTCTCCTATTCAGACTCCATAACAAAAAAAGAAACTATAACTTAAAAAAAATGAAATAGTCTTCCTTGCCCTCTATTCTCCAAGTGCCAATACAGCGCCAATAAATAGCAAGCCAAGCTCGGTTGTTTCCTCATTGGGGCAGACAGAGAATGAGAGGTGGGGCTAAGTGCCGCTGCTGCCGATCTCTGCACCTGACAGTGGTAAATCACAGACACAGCGGTCCCATCTTCATGCCGAAGATTTAATGAACTACCGCAGGCTTTTTATACCTCTTAAGGCTCACTGAGTGACCAATTTTTACTTGTTCAGAAGAGGGGGCGATGCTGCCGCAGCCTACTAAATCTTCTATTTGCCACTGAGGATAAAATCTTCCTTTATTCATGGGCTATTTACCAGATGCAGATTTATTACACAGGGTTGCTTTCACAAAAGAGGGGTGAGAGACAAAACCCCAACTTCCTTCTTTTCTTCTCACCCCATGCGAGCTAAGATAAAGTGCCAGGATGTCTTTGCTTCATATATGTTTGGGATGAACAGGCAGAGTTGCCTGTTTCTCAAAATGTTTCTTTAGGCTCTGCATTGCAGTAAACATAGAAATACTTTGAGATGGATAGAGTGAAATCTGCTGTCATTAAAACACTCTTAGTTTTAGAAAATATATCCCACCCACCCCATCCCTGGCCAAGCGCTATTGTTGCCATTGTTACACCTCTCCCTTGGTGTCTGGACTTGCAGAAGGGTCACGAGTGAGAGGTCAAAACAATGCTCACAGATACATGAACTTTGTGGCGGTTTTCTTAAAAAGGCATTTAACAGAACCTCTCTAGCATTGTCACTTCATGAGAGCAGCATGTGTGAATAAACCAAAACAAATTCAGAAAGTAGCAAAGTATTTCAATAACATGCACTCCATGTATTGTGTTACAACACACCTGTCTCTATCTTGCTGTTCGTTTGCTGCTTGCCACCACTTGCATCCTGCAGTTCATGGACTTTGGTGACCCGTTTTTGACCTTCTTTGTTTGTTTTGAACAAACCATGAACACTCCTCCTTCTCTGTGAAGAAGGTCCACTTTCCATGGTTACAAACTTCCACTTTACTCTTACAGCTGTACTGTTCATAATCTGTGCTGGGATCTTTCTGTTGGTCAAATTAATCAGGTCTTATTTAAATGATGTTGCAATTAACTCATCATAACTACCAGTTCACTAGGGAAAATGCCTAAGATCTATCTTCTGTGTCCCTGAAAGAGGTATGCACAATAGCATATGTGGAAGTCATAAAGCAGCAAAAATATTTTTCTTAAGTATATATAAAAAAACAACTTAAAAATCACCCTGCTTTGACACAGCAAAGCAGGGTGGTGGTAGAATTATGCTTTGAGATGCTTTTCTTCTACATGAAAAAGAAAGCTTATTAGAATTCACAGAAAAGTCGACTGAGTTAAAACATCAAAATCCTGAAATAAAGCAAAGATCGTAAAAAACATGACGCAGACTTTGAAATTATGTATTAATCTAGAGATTTTTTTTTCTAAAAGCACATGAATAATATGTTTACTATTAGCATACATAGATAGATATCAATCAATCAGTATGCTATTTCCTAGTATTCCCCCACAAATAAACTTGTGGATACAAAACTTTAGTGTTTTTAGTGGAAAACAAGAACTTTTCAAGTCTTTGCAGGCACTTTCTCATTAACGACATGAAAGAAGCAAGTCTACAACTTCACTCATGCACCGACACAGTTGTGTTCTTTTTATGTTAACCAAAAGTTTTTCTTACTAATAGGAATTCACACAAAAAAGTGAGCTGATTAATTACTGAAAACAGAACCTCTTAGAGAATTTCAAGTTAACAGAGATAAGCCAGACATCAAACGGCCACATGTGTTTACTTATTTTTATAAAGCCGAGACTTGTTATCAGGGCTGGGCAGGACTTTGGGCTCCACACATCTTGTTGTTGTTGTGCAGTCTTTCTTGTTTGGAGGAACTGAAGAGACAAGTGTTGGTGGTTAATGGACATAGTAGTTTGTGCGGGCATGCATGTGATGGGGCTAAAACCCCGCTGGTAAATCCCCCCAGCAAAGGCACAGTCCAATGTCTGGATAGATGCCAGAAGTTCTGGACTAATAATCCCGACAATGTTCAGGCTCCCACAACAGCTACAGAAAAAAAAACAAAAAAAAACTGGAGTCGTTCCAGCTTTTGTCCCCTCACATCCTTTACTCCTGTTTCCACATTTACTAAACATTGGACAGTTTTTCTTTGTCAGATTGACAATGATTTTATAAGCTTATCAATCACTGAATTGTGTCTGTTCAGGCACGTGAGCCTTTGTGTTTGAAGTCTATCCAGGGCACAGAATTTTTTTTGTGGAAATGCAAATGACTGAGGACCCAATACAAAATGTGTTCATATGCTGCAAAAGAAAATTACGGCTGATCTGCTTAGCAAAATTAGCTTTCAGCCACTTTCCGTGTCTTTAAAACAAATAAATAATTGTACTTAATACAAAAGAAAAGAGGAAAACTTCAGTCTGACTCCAATCTACTTCAGAAACTTTATGTCTATGTGAAACATATTATACAGAATAACTTGGCACAGATGGATGTTGGCTCGCCTTTATTTCGGATAATTCTGAGAAATTTTTACTTACAGATAATAAAAGCATGAAATGTAAAATTTTAATATTACAGCAAACCAATAAAAAACACCTTTCCAAGAGAGAAAACATAAAACTACGTTTAATTTTTTCAGTGGTACTTTTAATCTGGCAAATGATCCTCGTCTGAACGCATGCTCTAATTTACTGAATATGAGTTTATGTCGTGCATGAGGTAGACCATTTTACAATGTGGATTAGTGTCATTTGCCTCAAGCCAAGACCCAAAAAGCTAAACGCTTATCTATTGTTGGAAAGCATAAGTATATGGTATCAGTCAAAATGATATGAGACTAACTTACAAAAAACAAACAGATCACAGAGAGCAAAAGGAGGAGACCCATAGGGACTCGGAGTGTGATTGCTGGAACAATGAATTTGGGTTGTTTATTAACTGGATGCAGCTGTAAAGGTAGAGCAGAAGGCAGGCTGAGGGAGAGATAGAGACAGACAAAAAGAAAGATGGAAAGAGAGAGAGTGACATGGCACATAGGAGGAAGCTGAAATAAACACGAACAGTACAGCTCCAAAACTATAAGAATTTCTTTACTTTTCTACAAACTCATATGATATCCATCTAATAAACATAAGGACAAGATAATAACGTTTCAGAATATCACTTTATGAAATCCATAGTATCCTTTTAACTTTTTAAATATCACACTTTTAACCAACAAACATCTCTAACATGCAGCCGTTAGCTACTTGCGGTTCTTTTTCAGCTTGTCTCCCACTTATTTGTTGCAATATATATGGTTTCCCAAGGCACATCATAGCCAGTCTCCATGTCTCGCAGTTCCTAAATTTTCATCCTGATACAAGTGTGCCTCTTGTACTCATCTGACCTGACCAGTGATCCCTGAATGGTAATTCTGTCTCAGACTCTTATTGAATATGCCCTTTGGCTCACTTCATGGCACACCAGTGGAAAACCAGTGTTTTATAGCAGTCTCTCTTTATATACAGAGCATGCTGCCACATGAGGAGGAAGAATACATGCAGAATCGAGTGTGAGCTCTTTTCTTCTTACTGCTCTGTGTAGCACCAAATCATAGCTGTAGCATTTATCTTTAAAAGTAAAATGTTCGTGCGACCTTCTCTATAAGACTATAGGTGGAGATGTGAGAGGTTATGCGAATATCAGCGGCATACACCTCTCCCACTCATGTGGATTGTACCTTTGATGACCAAATACATCACATCCCCCCACACCCCAAAAACTGATGATCCTGTCACCCCAAAATCCCCTTTGTAGCCTTACCATCAGGAATCAGTATAAATAACCGTGACATCACCCCATTCTTATCTATGGGACGTCCCATGCTGATCGATAGCATGGCTTCTGCAGTGTAAATAGCTTCTAATGCCCCATCTTCCCCTTCAAATAGGTCTACATTATTTATGATGGCTGTTAGGTTACCAGTCCAGGACACAATTTATTTCATCCCACCCCTGCTCCTATTATACCATTGCTTTTGAGCCTTGATGGGAGATCAGAGGGAGCATTCATTGTGCAGAGGAGTAAATACACATGCCTGTGTTCTCAAAGGGAACTTAAACTCCTAGAGGTCCAAAATCATGACTGGGGATGAAGCTACTGGAGGAGAGAAGGGGAGGAAAGGATGGAGGCGAAAAAATTTGAGGAGAAGTGGACCTGAGTTGTGCTTGGTCCCACCCAGCGGTAACGATAGAACATCCGTTACTCAGATGACAGTGAGAGTGGCAGGCCTATTTGTGCGGCTGCTGGCGCGCTATGACGGATTAGACAGACAGAGCAGTTGGAGGTTGCGTGAAAGTGACAGGCCACATTTCCATTTGGGTGAAAAATCTGGCCAACGTGGGTAACATGGATGAGGGGAAGAGGGGCGACATGGGCTGGCCATGGCCCAGCATATCTGGTGTTTACATTTTTGTAGGTCAGAGTTTTCAACGCATCTCTATGATCTAAATCTTTTTTTCTCTGTCTCTTGTATTCATGTAATGTGTCTCTATAAAAACTGACTTATTCTAATGAGGTCAGATAAACAAAGACACACAAACCATGTTACACAAACCCCATTTTGATGCATTTTAAGTTCCAAGTCTCTTTTGGTATGGCTCTATCAGCCTCTGGAAGCTTTGTACGACAATTAAATTGTTCCCATTCTTGCAGAACACAGTAAAAGTTGTAGAACAAGTTAACCAGTGGGGGCAGTTTTTTTTATTTTTTTTATTGAGGCACAGAACAAAACAATGAAACAAAAAACCTGGCAACATTTAATTAATCAAGCCAGTCACAGAGCAGAAGAACTACTAGTGGCTACAGAGTTGCAGGTTGCAGATGCCTAATCTAGCAAATGAAAACTGATTTTATCTCAATAAAACTGAAGCTAGGAGTGTTCATTGTTATAGTAAAAATGTGAAGGTAAAAATTTTATTAGCGCAAGGGACCAATTAGCAACAGTTTCATTGCCAACCTGTATCACCATAAAAAATTGATGCTGCATAATCTCGTCAGTTAAGGGCCCATAACTGGGGCTAGGGCCAGTTCTCGCCCCTGAAGAGCAGGGGCGGCCCTTTGCCTGTTCTTTCACTTTAGTTGGACGGCCAGGATTGCAGGCAAGCCATACAGAACTTTATCCCTGGCTTGTATAATGTATTTGTTGGGCTTTATGAAAATGTTTGCTCACTAATGTTCTCTAACTGAGAAAACCTTTGCACGAAAGTTGTGTGATGAACTTAAATCACACATTTAAACTAACTGACAGTTAGTTGAAATGAGATTGAGAATAAAGGGGCCAAAATGCAAATCCACTTCCAAAATTTCTTTTTATGTTACTCATAGTAAAGCCCGTAAATTTCAGTTGTTTGCAGTGGTATATGGGGTGTAAATATACTTTTGCAGGGTACTGCAAGTGAGAAATAGCTGTATTTTCCAAAATGTAACCAATAAAGCAAAGTAAAAGCATGTGTGACCACAATTTTTGGATGAAGTAATCAGGTATTAGTAGTCTGCAAGTGTTTGTGAAAAACAACATGCTTAATCTTCATCGTCTAACAAAAACACAAGGTTTCACTCTAATAGCCTTCTCAAAACTGTAATGGTTAAAATGACTGAATTTACTTAAGAGTGGAAAGACAATTTTTGCTGATGTGGACAGTTAGGTTGAAGTCAAAAAATGAGAGGGAGCAAAGTGTTATTCTTCCAGCAAAATCTAGAGATGCATGTGCGTGTGTGTGCGTGTGTGCGAACAGTCCGAGGAATGTTCATCCTCACGCCTCATTGGTGTTCTCATTGCTGCACACAGATCGAGCAGTGGAGATGGGACGCCCTAGATTTACGGGACGTGTCAGAGGCTTCACATCCTCAGGCCCCCTGGGGACCATCTCCTGTCTTGATCTTGGCCTGCAAGGAAAACAGCCGTCCCTCACAGTCTGACAGTGAGGTGGAGCCATCCAAACACTCTGGGAGGACGGAGACTGGTGGAAAAGAAGGAATGTGGGGAAAAGAGGGAGGGAGGGAAGGAGGCCACCTTTGGATAAGGCCACAGCAGTTCTAGTATTCTGGCGTCTTTATATTAACACTTTTGAAATCGCAAGGTCAGGCTACGACAGGAACTCAGCTTTCATAACTTTATTTTCATTAAATAATTTCACCCATAAGTTGCCATGGTGACATATGGCACATAAACAACAACGGTTAATTTTATTGTGTTCTCTGTTTAACGGGTGTTTACATTTAGTCAGTAGTGGCTTAGTCATCGCCTTATTAAACTTCTTCAATAAGGATCAAATATGCATGGTAACTCCTTTATTTTGCAGCCTTTTTTACCGTCACTTATGAACTTCAGAGCTAACAAAAAGAGGCAATGTTTTTGTTCTCTAAAGCCCACAAAAGCCTTTTTGTCCCCTACAGGAACTAGTAGCTGTTGAGGAAATGGAGCATGGTGCCAGTCGGATGATTTATGGCGCTGTGTCCTGGGTGGCAGTTGGACCAGGTCCCACTGTTACTATGAGCAGAGAGAAGCATGGCATGGCCCGGTCAAAGCTGCCCAGTGCTCTAAAGACGTTACAATGCCTGTCATAAAGTGGTTTTGAGCGAATGGAAGCTGCAATAATCTGGTCTGGTGAAAAGGAAGAATTGAAGGAGAAAAAAAATGCTGTAAGAATCTTCCTTGGGATCCTCCCCCTTCCACACTTGTTGACAGATTCTAATCCAGCCCAGAAACTGATTCTGCAAGTTTTTCTCATACGTTTGAAGACACTAACTCGTTAGGACTTCACAGAGCCAGAGACAACAATTAGTAAGTTGGAGATGTCAGAAATGGCCACTAAGTTTCATAGGGAGAAATCCTTTGTGACGGATTGATGCTGACATCGCAGGCAGATGAAGAGGGAGCGACCAACTCCCAGAGTGCCGTGTCTGTGTCAACCCTCATCTGTAAGCTCACATGAACAAAGTTCCCTCACAGACTACCTGCTGCAGCCTTGAAAATCCTATTAGGGTTTCCTGCGGGACACTTGGGAACTCTCCATCTAGAGATCTGTCTCTCGGAAAAAGAACACCTTTTCCCCTCTTTTCATTTCACCTTTTTTAATCTCTTTTTCATTAATTTTGATTGTCCTGCTCTTTACTCATCAGTCTAATTTTTGGCTTTTTTGTTTGCTCAATTACCTTCTAACAGTCTCGTTTTCCATGCTTTATTTGTTTTGGTCTGCCCTCCCTATTGCCAAAGTCTTCTTTTCCAAGTCAATCCTATGATTGGAATTAAAAGTACTTCTCTTCGGACAGCACTTTTAAGAAAGAAAACACCGCACATAATCTGGATATTCCAAATAGAGAATATGTTGCCATGTATGCTCAGATTTGGTAAGAAGCGTGTGTCCATCATTTCATAAAATATATAACTTCTTAAAATACATCAAATTCATAACAAATACTTTCACTGATATTGAAAAAAATCAAGAATTTGGTACAAACTTTGGACTTATTGTAGCTTTCCTCTTCTTCACAGAGAGTTAACATTGTGCATACTGGCTGAAACTTGTCCATATACTCTACCAACATTTCGTTAAGGTCTCTTAGCGAGTTGTAGACAACCTACATGTTTGTAAGCATCAACTAGTTCCACTTTATAAGAGATAATACAACATTTAAAGTGTCCTTTTCTGATAAATGCTTGTCACATTATTTTAAGTTAATGTATTCCACCAAATCAGTCTTTATTTGTTATCCAAATTAGTTATTTATTTTTATTAGTACCTGTTTGAAGTGAGAGGGGATTATTTCCTGTTGCACTTGAACGCACCTCAGGCAGCGCAGTGACGTAGCCTGACGCATGGAGGAGCTAGCAGGAGGTAAGGCCTGCTACACTATCAGGCCAATTGTAAAATATCTTTCTTGGTTAATTCACAATTCATAAGTTGTATATTAGTACTTATGTTTGAAGGGATTTGTCATTTTCATTGACAGTGTAGTGTTGTTCGGTCTATATGAGCCAAAATTAGATTTTATTTGCATGTACAGCAAGCTTATGCTAGTTATTCTCTAGTCGTTGTGTTACAGCTAATGTGAGTGGTTAGCTAGATTTCATGCAGCTGTTGTGGGTTGTTCTTGGTTGTTTGTTTGATTTTGCTAATGTTTCTTTATTCTTGATGTTAGCTTCTTGCAAAGAGGCCAGATTTTGGACCAGATTGTGTGGATTCCTCACTGCTGTTTATTTTTGATCTCTCAAACAAACAAAATAGAAGACAGTCAACCCAGATCTGGCCCCTCTCCTCCATTTAAAGACACACAGCAGAGTTCAAGTTTGGACCAGTCACTGATCATGAAGTCCATGTGTTATCCAACCAAAATAATATATTCATATCTACAATGACCTCATGTAATCTTATGAGCAGAACAAAAGCCGTCACTGACATGCTTTTTCTTAACACTAGTCCAGGAAAATTCTCCACTAGATTCTCACTACATCATTTATGGAAAAAAAAAACAAAAAAACTGGTGTGTAAGCTGGTAGATAAAAAAATATATGCTCTGTGAAGAAAACATGATCTGTAATTTTTCAAAAATAATTCATGTTTATCCTACATATAATTTAACACTCCCCACAGTTATTAAGTGGTGACAGAAACTGATGGACTGCGTTATTATTATGCATCCTGAAAGCAATTAGAAAACACTTATTGACTGGGATGTGATCCGAGGTTATTGCCAACATAATTAACCCCATTAAGTATGAGAGCCAGACTAATGTAAAATATGACCTTCAAACACACTGTTCACTGAGGGGCAGTTAGTGTTAAACAGGGCACAACAAAAAACTTGCTTTTAATTGCACAGTTATCAAATAATGGGGCTCAAATGAAAATCATGCTAAACCATTAGGTTAGAAATATCATAGATGGTGTAACAACAATAATTAGATCATAAATGAAAGTGTACATGTATTACTGAAAATTATATTTGCTTCAAACTGGAAGGTTTCTCAGAATATTATTTTTTAAATGCTATATTATTATAATTATCGTATTGATGGGTACAACTTATATTTTATAGATGGTTAAAACAGATAATTTTACCTTTTTGTCCTGGGCAATTAATTTTATCCCAAAATCTTTTTAAAATTAGAATCAGCAGTTTTTACCTTTCTAGGCCTTGAATGCTGATCGTCCAGTCAGAAATTCATACATTTTTTTCAACTAGCTTTTTATCTTGTGGGAGTCACAAGAAGTGTGACTCCCATTTACCAACATTTACAGTGGCTTGAACACCATCAAATTTTTATGTACTGCATCCTGGACATCATTTTCTGTTTTGGAAAACTAAACTACTACTAATCCCAAAAGTAATTTATGACATAACTATTTCTATTTCCTTTTTTCTTTTCATTCATTCAATAATACATGTGAATGATTAATGTAACAACTAAGAGACCATGAATAAAAGGAGCAGAAAAGATTTTTATTTATAATATTTGCTTCCCTTGCAATGTTGCCTTTCTTTTCTGTTAAGTGTTCACACATTTGTTCCATTCCATTTTTTTTGTCAAAGGTGTTATTTTAAGATGTAATACCTTTGTTTCCTGCCAATAAATATAACAATAATAGCAGATCCAGGTTTCTCAGACATCCTCTGTGACAAAAAGATATTGTCTTGACCCTTAAGAGAACCTGACACTTGTTGCTCCGGTAGCAGTCCTCTGTTGTATCCGCTTTGACTGTAGTTGTGGCTCATGTTTGGTGTCGAGGTTCTAGCCCTGTAATCACCAAATCCTCTCTGTTCTTCATTGATTCTCTCCTCTTCTTGTCCCTTCCTGTCAGCATCATTTGTAGTGACTTCACTTTATTCACAACTTTGAGCAAACGTTCTTGTTACAGTGCTAACTTTGTCAGCTTCTCTGAACCTCCTGAACCTTGTGTCACTTATATATTACTTTTGAAATTTATTGTTGCTCAGTTATTACTTGAAGAGTTGGCATTAGCTTCAGTTCCTATTAGCTGTTAAGCTCCTCATATGCTGAGCTATGAACTTATAAAATTTTATAACTTGTACCGAATTAAATCTTAATCTCAAAAATTTTAATAACGAAAACTACTCTAACTTCTTATAGGAGTTTATCTTAACAATGAAGGTACCTTGACATTTGGAAACTGGGTTGAAACAGAAACATAATGTGAAGTTTTATTTTTACATTCTGTAGTTAATTTAAATGTTATTACTTATTTCATTACTCTCCATTTTTTTCAAATTAAATATTGTTTTGATTTTAAAATCTAATACTTTTGATAGAGTACAACTAAAAGATGTTATATTATTCTTCTGGAATTGTTTCCCCTGATTGTTGTTCAATAACAGTTTTGGAAAGGGAAAGTGTCAAAATATTTAATGCTTACCATTTGGAAGAATTATGTTAAGGATCAAATATTTAGCTTGATCTTTTTTTACCAGTCAATTTCTCTTCAATAGCCTCTTTAACTTTCTACACTGTGTTATGCCATTATCTTCAGAAAAGCTCATATTGATTTTCCAATACCAGATGAGTGCACAGCGGCCTACCATATGGCCCGTATTAAAGCATTATGACATAGAATGAAGTTGAGGTTAAGACCTCATTACTGCCATCTTGGCCTCTGCTTTTACTCTCCTTACTCCTGGAAGCTCCTAGTTCTGGTTTTGGACCTGATCATGTCTAATTGGAGCAGCAATTCAGTTTAACTGGGAAAGAGGTACTGTGCTGCTATGATGAATATTGCCTGGCATGTGTTCCTGACGTTTAACCCAGTAACAAGCTTTCAAGCCAGACCACCCCATCCCATTACCCTTTGAACTCCTGCTCAAAGACACAATACAGATATTACTCCAGAACGATGTGACGCAAGGTCCGCGCAAAGAGATTCCCACTACTAGATACAATGATAGAGGTTAAGACTTTACAATCAGAGGAATGATGGTGTGAGGGGACATTGCTAGAGGCTAACAGGACAGTCCGTCTTTGCACAACTCTGATCAGAAAAACAGAGAAAAGTGGTTTGGTACGGTAATATTAGCTCTTGATTATTTGTGTTAACCATTGCTCAGATTTACTGCCTAGGTAATGTGATCTGACTGGCAGTTAAGCACTAGCAGAAAAAGGGGCAGCAAAGCCAGGACAAAGTGGCCTTTCCCCTCTTCGTTTTCTCAAACTGGACCAATAAAAATCTATCAGCTCTGCCCCGAGTGGCATTCTCTACTGCTTTCTGACCTGCCCCATTGGGAAGACATTTGGAAACAATCAACAGTGTGTTTAAAGAGAAGGCCCTTCCCCTATCAATCCCCCTAGATAAGGTATCTATTAGCCGGGCTCTTTGGCTCAGCACACGGAATTCATCACCTCTGTTTCCTGTAAGCCGTTTAGGGGTCCCCTCATTTTCACTCCAGCGTGAGCAGAGTGCAGGGGGCAAAGTCTGAGTGTGCTGCTGTGTGCTTATGTGAACAAAATCAATGTGGTATACCACAGAGGTGTGTTTTGTAAATTGAGAAAACACACCAATTCAATAGGCAAGATTGATTTTGAATTTAAGAAATGTATTTATTTCTTAAATTCTCAGTTACTTAACCATGTTCTTATTTGCTTGTTTACTTGATTGCCAGCTCATTCTGTTACTTATTAATTAAGACTTATCTGTCCAGTAGCCTTATACCATCATACTTACTCACCTACTGTCAAAGCTTGGAACATGCTATGAAAGTCTGTGTGTAATTCTAACATATTTCAATTTCAGCAATACTACACAATTCAAGTAATATAACCAGACAATTAAAGCACATTTTCTTCTTAAAATGTGGTTTAAAAATGTTATTTCTGGTAAGAAATGTATCAGGAGACCTCCACATTTATTCCCATTTAAAATGTCTAAATTCACGAACAGACTTGGACATGGTCGAACATTTTTATTCTAATTTCTTAAGGGGTTTGGCCTGTTAAAGCCTAACTTTAGATTGGTGTGCTCCTGACTGTTGAAGTGAGAGTGGGCACCCTGGTGAGATCCAAAAAGTTTTTAAGTCTGGTAAGGGATTTGAAGAGTTTGTAGAAGAATTGGAAAGCAGCCATACCTCTTTATGGAAAAAAGTCTGTCAGTAGATTCAAAGCAACTGCTAACATGCCAACATCTGGCTCTCCAAGCTAGTTCACCTGGAGACCAGACCCCAAAACCCTAAAATGTTATGGCAGCACCTACAGCAGTGTTCTTACTACTGTTAATGTGAAAGTGCATGTCTGTAAACAACCAGAAAGAAACAAGTATGAAGTGTGCAAACATTTGCTCTATCAAAGAAACACAAAGAACCTTGCACCAATAGTATGGCTTAGAGCTGAATGTGTCATGGTTTGAGACTGGTTTGCTGCAGCAGGATCTGGTTAGCTTAGCATCGTAAAATGTAGCATGAATTCTACCGTGTCCCAGAGATTGCTTGAGGAAAATGTGAGCCCATGTACAACGTAATATACAACAAATGTCAAGGAAGGCGGTACAGAATCAGCAGACCTTCTCAGCTTCCTCTCGATGGATTTTACTGAAAAAAATCGTAGTTTTATGCCATTGTGTTAACAAGGAACAGAGGGCTTCCTTGTCTCTCAGTGTTTTCCATTTTAAATCTCCTGTTGCTGAAATCTTACTGGTTTTATTCAGGACTGAAACATGCCCGAACTTTATCAATCTGTATCACTAAAAAGTACATGAGACCAAACAATACAGCTTAAACAAAACAGACTCCATACGTCCATTATCTAAAATGCTTATCCTTGCAGAGTCACGAGGTATCCCGGTGCTTATTTATAGCAACCATTGAGTGAGAGGCAGGGTACACCCCATATAGGTCGCTAGTCCATTGCAAGGCAACACGGAGACAAACAACCATACACACACACACCTAAGGAGAATTTAGAGACACCAATTAACCCATCAGTCATGTTATTGTGGGAAGAAGTTGGACAGCCCGGAGAGAAGTCCAGGGGGTAAAGTCTGTGTGTCAATGTGGGCTTATGTGAACAAAATCACTGTGGTTTACCACATCAGTGTGTTTTGTACATTTAGAAAACACACTAATATAATAGGCATGATTGATTTTGAATTGAAGAAATGCATTTATACCTACTGAGTTACTTAACCATGTTCTTATTTGCATAAGACCTTTATTATCAGTTCATTTGTTTACTTATGAAACTTTTCTGTCCAGTAGCTTGATGCAATCATTATATCTTTAGTTCATTTCAGCCTCACATATTTAGTCTGTCATATATACCTGTTATACTTTTAATCTCCAAGCTTAACTTTTTAATAGCTTACTCACCTTTACTCAGAAATACTTAGTAATCTTGTAGCAAATATTCATTTGCTAGTATAAAACTTGCAGAATTATATACTACCATAAATAAAGCATAGTTCAAATATATGTAGAAAAGTCATACATTGAAATCGCATTTGTGTCCATGAGCGTAAGCAAACTTCTGACTTGAACTTGCTAAGAAAAAACAAATTTTTTTTCCCACATTATCTCATACTGCTCCATTTATTAATAACACTGTTGTATATTAATGCAATTATATTTATATTTCTTTTACACAAGGTCTTTCTTGTTAGGATTTAGTTGCAAGAATGGCTATGAGATTTTTTTTTTTTTTTTTGGATGGGCAGCAAAAATGTAATTCTTGGAAAATGTATTTTTATCATTACATTGCAGCTAGGGGATTTTTTTCCTCAAGTTTTTCTTTTCACTCTCTTCTTTAGAACTGCCACTAAAACGGAAGAAAACCCAGTTTTGAAATAAGCGATTTGACAGTGTCTTTGGGGCTTCCTTCTTCCTGAGTATTCAGTGGTCTGTAACAGCTCCAGAAAAATGATGTAAATGTGTGTTACGAGGCAGTAGCTTTTATATCCTGACGATGAGTCAGTGCACCTGCATATAAACTCTGTTATATCTGTAGCTGTCTAGACATGTGTCATTGGGTTATTGAGCAATGCAGCTCTGATCAAATCCTCCTCCTTTCCTATGATTAAAGGGGAAGTATTTTGTGGAATCAACTCTTTTGAGCTTTACATAATGTTAAAGTGTTATTCACTCATCAATAACATAGCTGGAGTGTTCCTTTGATTATTTCATGCATGTTTGAGAAATCCTTTAATCTCCTGTGGTAACCACTCAGTTGTGCAAACTGCCTTGGTGGACCTCACACTGCCTTCAAGGTGCTGCTCTTGGGAACTGCTGTTTCCAAGCTTCCCCCTCACAGATCCCCCACAAGAATCCCACTCAGCTCCATTAGACTAGCCAACAACAATTAGCAAACACCTGGTGGAACTGCCGTCGTCTGCACTCATTGTATTAGCTTTTTCTCAGTGCAACGCTTGTAAAAATGTTGTTAAAGGGTTGATAGAAGAGTCAAGTTTCTGAAACTCGGAAGTTTTTATAGGGACAGAGGCCCAATTTCAAGGCGCTAAATTACAAAGTCAAAGTTATTTTAAGTTAGATTTGTTACAGCATTTTAATAACTGAGTTAACGTAAATAATAAATATGGCATAAAGTCTATGCCATATATTATGCCATGAGAATCTACTCGACATTTTGAAAACCTTTCTTTGACCCTCTTTTTTTTCCATCAAACAACTTCTTGCATTCATTTAATATCTAATAGGACCAATAACCTTTCCCCTGCCTGGTCAGACCCCTAAGGGTAGCCCTTTTCACCTGGTATTGTTCTTCTGGCTTCACCTTCCAATTGGCATGGCCTCCACTCATGCCTGCCTTTGTCCTCGTGCAATTCACTTTGACTTTGTTCAGTTAATTAATCTAGCTTCCCCTTCCCGCTGAGATCCCAGACACTGAATGAGTTGAGAAAAAAAGGGAAGGGAAAGAAGGCAGAGGATGACGCAAGAAGGAAGCGGAAAGTTATTTATAATTCATTTTTATCATTTTCTTCAATTAGAAATGTTTCTGAACAATGTGGGAGTTTAGTTACAGGAGAAGCTGTAACTTCTAGTTATGCCTCAACTCACATGAGATTAGGATGTCACTACCCCTCTACACACACAAACAGACAGCCTCAACCCTCAAACAACGCCAACAAACAACAGATTAACCCGAAGAAAGGGATTATCAGTCAACTGAGGGGCATAGAGATGGGCCCCCAGCTTCTTTTGTCTTTGGGCTTTTCAATGGGCATCACTCCCATCCACAAAACTCAAGCTTCAGTCACGTTGGACTAGAAGCTCATCTTCCTCATAGACAAAAGCAGATACACATGACTGATGACATTTCTGGAGTAGTTTCAATAAAGACGATGTCAACACCATGGCAGTTTTGGCAGCTTAGCAGGTTAAGACATATAATACATACACTTACAAGCAATGAGTTGATGATTTGTCTTAATTGACTAAACTCTTCAAAACATGATTGTCACAGAGTTGAGCAGAAAGTTATGCAAGTGTTAAAAAGTACAACTCTAGATGCAAATCTACAGTGAAGAGAAATGAAGCTGAACCGATTCATATCAATTCAGATGAGTGTGTAGAGAAGCAACTAGGTCTAATTTATCCAGAAGAAAGATCCTATCATTCCTGCTCAACAGTGATATTATTGATGGTGTTAACTACTATCTTTTGAGGGAAAACTGTAAATAGTGTAGCAAAATAAACATTGATAGATTTTTGGACCACATCACCTCAGCACAACTTAATTGACACTGATTTTGTGGTTTCACTAAAATTCTGGCGAAAATCCCCATGAAATGGTACGTGAATTAAAATATTTTCTACGATTGGCAATATTGTTTTTAAAAAATCCTCATAAACACCAACTCTTGTGCTTAATGTAAGTGCTTCCTACATTGGTATTAAAACGTAACTATGAAACAAATGTTCCTCAAATGATGACAAAGGTATTACATAAATAATTGAAATAAGTCCAGAATTAGACCAAGCAATGCTTGTGGACAAAGAGCTCAAAGATATAGTAATGTGATGAATTGATGATGTATAGTAATGTAATGAATTGATGATGTTCCCTGTGCAGCTCAATAAGATCGGAGTTCATTTGTCTGTGTTGTGATTAATTTGGTGCCAATGACAATAAAGTGTGTATTATAAACTGCTCCTTCATGATTACCCATAGACTCTCACTTTGTTCCCTTCTCACGAGTTCCCACAGTGTTCCTGTGCCACAGCCCATTTGACAACAGGCATTCACAAGGTCTTTATAGATGCAAGACTTTTCCACTTTGAATTTCTGAAAAGTCTATGTCCGTCTGCGTGTGTGAAAAGGTGAGGATGTGTGTCCATTCAGAGACTGCATGAGTGACAGAGAGGTTCATCCCTACTGCCTGTCTTTCTAAGCGCTGCTGTGGGCAGGACCATCTTTGCTGACAGTGAACGGGGAGGTAGCGGGGTCTGAAGGATTAGAGAGGGGGCTTTTGGCCGAGACTGAGAGTGGCTCTTTCTTCCAGTGACAGAGAGAGGTGACGGGCCATCAGTGTACAGGGGACAGGCGGACAGCGAGCCAGAGACATCTGCATTCATTCAGGACAGCGGCTTATCCACGCACAAAAGTACGCCCACTCAAAACGCCCACCTTCAACACTCTCGCACTCACACATGCATAGAAGACTGTTGCAAGTGCGTATGACGACGGTGTCAACGGCAAAAGCAGTAAAATACATTAGTACACCTTAAACTGATAAACGTCATGTGAGGGATAGTTTCATCGCACAAAGTTTCACTTTATTATCATCTCAAAACTGGAGTTTTTGAAGTCACTGGTATAGATTTAGAAGTATCTGTACTTTTATGTTGATTAATGGAAACTAAGGTTTTGGTCAGTGGTAACTGAAAAGATAAGTCTCCTCTTGGTCAAGCATCTGCCACTGCACCTCCTTCTACCCTCCTATCCTCTCAAGAGTAGGAGGTTGAGAAGACAGCCAGAGCCAGAATAGGCCCTGCCCAGCCGACTAATCCTCTACATCCATTCACAATCAGTGCTAATCTCCTTCACCACCTCCCCACCACCATTACCACCAGCACTATCGCCTCAACCTCTGCTTCTCACTCAAGAGGTGCACAAAGACCCGGCGCTCCCCTGTCCCACCAACCCATCCCTTCTCATATGCCTAACCTGCTCCACCCATCGCCTCCTTACAGCAGGAGGCACCCAGCTTTCTAAACCCATCCCATGGGGTTGCAAGTTTGGGGTGAACCCAGACACTCATTCAGTGCTGGATAGCTCTCTCCTGCTCTCAGACTCCCCGTCCTATTGTTGCTGCTCCTTCAGAAGAGGATAGACACAAACGGAGTTTGAATTTCAATGTGTCTCAACGACTGAAAGAGAAAGGGGCAGCAGAATATGGACTAGTGGGAATCCAGGCATCAAGAATCACTTAAAGAAGGCTGAGAAGAAACGCATGCAAATATGCCAAGTGATCTAGGCCATCATGTCCTAACCCTGATGATAGCAATTATTTGTGTTTATGGTTCTTTTTTATTCTTATTTCTTAATTAAAAAAAAGGTAACTTATACTAGTTTTAATCCATTTGAGTTATATATATCAAAGCCAAGGCCATTTCATAAAATGGGTCATTAGCTTCCAAATGTGATTGACTCAAATGTCATCACCAAACTATATTTTATACAGAGATTTAAAGCTGAAAATTAGCAGACATTCATTTTTTTTTATGAAGTGTTTTGGTCATTATTGGTGTTGTTATAGCTGTTGTTTTTCCAGATCACAAATGTAGTCAATTTTGCAGGGTAGTCTTTATACTTACGGATATCACTGAAAGCCATTGCAGTAGGCAAAATGTCCAAACTTGAAGAGGTTCGCTGTACGCAAATGAAAATGAACACTTTTAAACACAGCAAAACTAACATTACAAGGGCTCTCTTTGAATAAAACATGGCATATATTTTTAACGACTTATGCTCTCCAAAAATTATACAGTTGTCCTGTTTGAAGGTTTAGTGAGACCAAGCTAAGTCCTCCTCGCATTGCAGCTTTCCTATGCCATATAAAGCAAAGTTGTCTCTAGGCATAACTGATCAACTGCCATGCTTCACTGTATGCATGGTGTTCATTTTAGTGTATAAATCAGTTCATAGGACAGGCCTCTGTAGCTTGTTCATATAGTTTTGTTGAGTTTAGTTTGTGTCTTTCTATGCAAATTGAAACCATGAATTACTACAGGCATTTTGCAGTAAGTCAAATGTTTTTTCAACATCTGTCTAATCAGGTATCGGGAAGCAGCTATTGATAGTAGTTTCTTCATAGTGGCAGCACAACATTGATAGGGTGGTTTGACTACTGCAACTTTAACTTTAAACTTGCCAAGTCTGCTTCAATTTTTACACACACACACATCTATATTTGCCCAACACACGCAGACACACAACATATGCCAACTTTAACTTCACAGTGTGCAGTCTTTGGCATGCTCAGCACTTCATTTCTGCATACGACAGTGCAGGAGAGCTTGACAGACCCCTCACAGCTGCCTCTCCACCCCTTATTTACAGAAGCTATCTTTCCCATAAGTCACCATTCCTGTATTCATAAAGCATCACGGATGCCATAACTCACTCGTCCCCTTCATGAATAAAGCTCCTAAATTTATGATGATGGCGCTGAGGACCGGTGGCCTCCATGGTGACAAACTTCCCTTTGTCTGTCATCACTGGCTCGGGCCGCACGGGGCACTACATCAAAGGCTCCAGGTGGGCGCGCCACTTTATCGCTCCCAGGCTGGTGACATCACCGTGCTGCGCCGCATAGAATTGATGATGAAAGCAAACATATCTGTCTTCACTCACATTTACCAAATCAATTTTGTTTTTACAGACCCTTCGTAAGGTTATTGGCATATTGACGCGTTGCAGGCGGGACGGGGGCTGAGCGAGTGCTTATGGAGCGGCCATGGGAAAAGAGAGTGGGGGTGGGCTGGTTCAACGGGCCTTAATGGCATTTACCATATTTAATGCAGAGGGATGTCATCACTGAATATCCATTCTGAATAATGTGGCATTTCATCATAAATTCTTTACAACTTATTTACTTAATGGAAAGAGTTATTGCTTGCTGTCAGGATGGTAATTAAACACTGTGATACAGTGCTGCCTCACCAGGATTCCATCTTTGCCCCCCACTATACAGCCTCACTCACACACGGACACACACGCATGCAGGCGCCTGCACGTCAAAGCCTTTTAAATACATATTATTATTCAGGATCCACATAAATTACAACAGGATTAAAATTCATGAAACCCCTTTTTTATTCTTCCTAGGGGAAAAAAAAACAACAACAATAATTTAAAGGACTTGTTCAAGCAGTTATAAGTCTGTACGGACAGAAGGACATAACAATTCTGCAACAAATCTAAAATAAACTGAATAAAATAGAAAGTTTGTGCATACTACTATTAAAAAAGACATTTGTATGTTATATCACATCTATCAACTAATAAATATGGAATAAATTGAACAAAGAATGAAAAGATGTACATTTATTGTTACCTAAGCTAAAAACACTTCACAAATTACTCAAGCTGCATGTGTGTTAAAAACAAGAATAAGGAGGGGTAGTTATGTTGAAACATTTTCTCAAAGAAACATTTGATTTCTTACTTTGTCTTCTGCATGGACAGCTATCCTTTATAAGTGTCTCCAAAGAGAAAAAGCACCGAACGTGAACCCATCTCGTCTAAATTAGGAAAGATCTATTCAGGGAGAGTAAATGAGTGTTCTGCCAGCCCCCCTCTCGCCACTCCATAAAACCAAGCAAGCTTGACACTGACAGGGCCGACGTCTAACCTTTTGACCTTGTCCGGTGACCCTGCCTTCGATTTTTTTTTTTTTTTTTTTTTTTTTTTCTGTTCTCACTGACCAATATGTGATTTGGCAATGGTCGCACTGGGTCCCTAACCGGGACGAAGGAGGACTTTATGGCTTTTCATTTTAATTGAGCTAAGAGCACAACCTCAGCTCTCTTTCTTTTGGAGCTAACATTACCTCACTAGGCAAGAAACGACTGCAACAGCTTTGTGGTCACTGGGCTAAATGTGGACATGACGACATGGGAGGAAAGAAAAAGAGAACCTATGTGAAAGCTACAACTGTATGCTGGCCAAGGAAAACCCCTTTTTGTCAGAAACAAGCTACTGCCAATGCAGAAAAAGAATGTGGCTGAAATGTTCATGTTTATACTAGCAGTAAAGTTTAAAATGCACTATTACAAGTACAAATTTCTTTAACCTGGATTCATGAAATCTATCCAAGTGATTTTTTTCTTTTTATTTGTTGTGACTGCTTGAATTTGGAAAGCCATAATACTATGTAGACTTTGGGGGAAAAAAACAAACTTGAAATAAAAACAAACAAGACTTCTTTTTTTTTGTTTGTTTTAGTTTTTTTTTTAAGATATTTCTGTGGAGCACTTACCCGAGATTGGCAAAGTTTGCAAGCAGAAAATCTTACTTGTGATTTTAGATTTTTCAGTAAAAGAAGCACTGGTGTAAAGCAATTTGTCTCTGCCATTGCACCCTGTGAATCAAAAATGTCTTGATTTACATGTGGATGTGTTTTGTACAATATTCTTTGCAGTATTGACAGGACATTAGTTGGGGCCCTGCAATTGCTGAACAAATTCTTGTTTCATTTCATAAATGCATTTTTTACATAAAATTTGAACTGATGAACAAAAGCAAAAGAGATGCATGTTCTTACCTCCCAGCCTTGCATAGGGTCTTGGAGACATGCAGCGTGTTCTCCCTCATATGGTCCAAAGCGTTCTCCTATATTCACCTTCCTGCGGCTCCAGATACCCAGACTTGCACCTGGAACTGCTGACTCTCTCAGTTCAAAGTCCAGAGGAATGGTTAAATTGCCTTGAGGAAAAAAGATGCTTGCTTGTTGAAGTGACTGAGGTGAAGACTCATCATCAGAGAGCGGATCATCTGTCAGGGCTGAAGAAGGTGTAGGATCGCCATCGGAGCCACATGCGTTGTCCAACATGTTGCTTGGAAAGAAGCCAAAGTCATCGTTGCCATCGCCTGTGAATGACATAATAACTATGTTTCAGGTGATGCTTAGTTATGTTTGGTTGTTGATGAGAGACTGGAAATATGTTTTCTCTCCATGAGCGCTGACAAAAGTAGTACATAATTCTAAAGAGGAAGGAAAAAAAAGATATATTGCTTTCAATTATTGTACAAAGTCTAATAATTGAGGCTCATTCACCTCTACCAATCTAATTTTTATATGGTTTAATATGGTTTGGTCCAAGTAAGTGGGCTAAAATCCCTCTCCTCCTCAAGAGCTGGTGTATTGTTAAGTTTAGACACTTCGCTGCTAAAACGTGTCATTTAACAGCGAAATAATTGTCACATTAGTAATATTTGACTCCAGACTACTGAACTAATGCAGCAGTTTGATTTAGTCTATTGAATTGAGTTTGAGGATACTGCTCACTGAGGGTTGCTGTTTCAGACCGATCATGCAACCATCTCACTGTAGCTCTGATTCCATGTTTAGGGTCCTGCTTGAAGATGAAGCTTCAACGCCATCAAAAGCCTTTTTGAATCTTCCAACATGTCTCCTTCCATTGTTTCTCTGTATTAAGTTAAATTCATTTTACCGTCAACAAAATCTCACAACATAATGCTGCCTACCCCATATTTCAGGTGGTGTGCTGGAAGGCAATGTGGAGTGTTGGTTTTCCATCACACATGTTGTTCTGCATGTAATATATTTTTTTTTTTTTAGCCATAATTTTCTAATTGAAATTCTCAAATCACAGATTAGACAGCACTCTAAAAAAAAAACTTCTCTACAGCTTTATCTGTAATTTGTGCACCTTATTCCTTGGTCTTGGTACTGGAATTTATTTAGTACCAGAGTAAAGAGTGCCAAATGCAAATGATTGCCAAACTTGTCAGACTGAATAGATCAATAACAAGTTGGTGGGCTCTGCAGCACAAACAGCTACTGGATTGCATTGATGTCATTGTTGGCTAGAATGATCTGCTAAACATTGTACTGTGTTGACTGTTTTATATTTCCCTTTCCTGAAGTCTTTCTTCAGCATGCAGTAAAAACAGACAGAATCACATGAGGGTTAATTGTGAATAGAATAAAACAGGATGTAGAAGTCTGACCCCTTTATCCACACTGGGCTTCTTCAGAGTGCCAAAATAGGCAGGTGGATCTTAATGGTAGCAAAGAAAGTCTTCATTTTGAGCCAAAAAATTAGTCCCTACCAGTTAGAAAAATAAATAAATAAAACAAGTAAAAAAAAAAATTAAAAAAAAAACTCATCCATCACAAAGCACACAAACGATTATTCCAATGTTTAAAAAAAGCTAGAGGTATATCTAATATTGCTATATGCTGGATTTGTCAGGGATGTCAATATGATGCTGTTTGATGCATCCAAGCATCCACAGATTTATATATGAACTTCTTCATCAATGCATGAAAAGTTGGAATGCTGCTCATGACAGACATTTGACTTGCAGATGTCTGTCTCGGAAGTCTGAGGAAGATTCTCGGAAGTCTGAGGAAGATTCTATAAATATCCAGAGGCTATTTGCATTTTCTTCACTATATATTTACTGTACTTTAACCACAGGTGAGCTGTATAAAAGGAGGTGTCCATTCGAAAAAGGGTCACTTTAAACTCAAACTTGAAAATTGCTAAGTAAAAAGAAGGAGATTCCTCTTTTGATCCAACTTAGTTGTAGCAATAATAACACAACTCGTATTTGTCAGTTCAAAAAGTGTGTTATACATTCTTATAGTCTTTGTATTAGAATGTATTCCAAAGGTTTAGTCCATACACTTGCCAAGGCAATTGATCTGTAATCATCAATAATAGATATCTTCCCATTTTGTTCTTTTACTTCTGGCACTAAAAGTACTGATAACATAGACTCAGGTAAAATGCCATGTTTTAGAAAACCTGTAAAACACAGTGAAAATAACCCATGGACTCTGATTAGCGTACCTCAGGTCCTCTGCTGATAATTGTTCAAGACCGCACGCTTTAGTTAGTCATTTTCTCAACAGAAACTCTTGCTTCCTTTGGTCGGAGGCATACAGTATATGGAGAGAATGTGGATTTTCCATATTTCAGCAATGTTCTTATCTCCAGTAACCCTTTCAATAGTTGCTGGAAGCAGAGGCTTACTGTTATTAGCAAAGTTTATATCCTTTCAAAAATCAGACATGTTATTCTACTGGAGTTTATTTGCCAGGGAGTCTGCTCGCATGCAAAGAGATTAAATCCCAGTTTTGGCAGCCCACTATGGAGCCAGTTATCCCTGTTCTGAGTTTTGGTTAATACTGCTGCTATATTGCATGTAAGTTGAAAGAAACATTTAAAATGGACAATCAGCTTGAGTGTGAAAATAAAAGAACAGGCAGAAAATCAATCCCAGATGTAACCACAGGGAAGGCACCAGATTAGTTGAAAGCCAAGTACATTTTCAGACAAATCAGCAAGGTGATGAACAAGGGAGTTAACAAGACAGACTGCTGGCCAGGTGTCACACAGCGAGACAGACGGACACTAAAAGCCGGAAATGATCCGCAGGAATCTGCCGCTTTGCGTTGAGCTGTGCCTAACGTGGGCTGACAGGTCACGGGGAGAGGGGGCTCCGCTAATGAGGCTCAACAGCCCATCCCTGCTCGAAGGAACATTCCTAAAGGGCTTCCTGTGTGACACTGTACCTCTGTGCTGTCAGCTGTGGATTCTTAATCCAAACAGATACACACACAAACTTTGTGTTCACTGGACATTAATGAACAATACTTCTGATGGCCTCAAAAGGTCACCTTGGTTGGCAACAAGCGGTCAGGCACTAACTTGAGGAATTACCTCAAGGTTTTTACTAAATTACTGTACTTTTATGATTAAAGGAAGATAAAATAAACCCCACAGCACTGTGTTCACATATCCATCAGCCAGTGGAACTTCAAGGTCAACGCACACAGTATGCCAGAAGGAATGCAAAGGTGTCAAATGCAGAATAAGTAGAACATAAGCTGTTTTCCTCTGCCAGTTAGGAATCATAAGTGCTGTCAAAGTTTGTTTGCTGAAAGGAAAATCTCTGCAAGAGTGCAAAGTGCTGACTCAGCTTACGATTGTATGTCAGTGTTTTTATGTTGTGCAGAAAATATTTATAGAAACAATCTACATCTATAAGTTGAATATTTCTTAAAGTAATTCTTTGGCGCAACACCAGATTGCACGGTCTGTGCAACCATTGCGTTTGGCACACACATTGTGTGCGCCCAGCTTTCTTCAGGGGGAAAGTGTTTTAAATAGTTGACTGAGCTGGGGCAGGCATGAAATTCAATGTACTGCAGCTCTGGGAGTCCGAGCAGTGAATTTCAGCATGCAGACTGTGTAACATGGTTACAAGCCTAGATGAGAAGTCTGCCATATGGTGGAGGGACAAGGGCTTTTAAAGGTAACTGTATCCCTCCATTGCTGTTTCTCCTCTTGACATTTCCCCTTGTGTGCTGGGCTCGAAGTTTATATTTGATTCAGGCCAGATATTCTCTCGGTCCACTGGCTTCAATGAGAGCATTTCAGCTCATAAACATATACGTTTCTGTAAGGTAAACGTTGGATGAAAACAAATAGGCTGTGTTCGGAGGTTTAAAATTTGTGGTTTCACATGTAGATGATTGATAAGTCAAAGACCATGACATGGCTAAGCTGCAAGGGGCAACTGGGACAGTTTGCACAGATGATCTGATAGCTGTATGCGTTTGTGTGTGCGTATATTTTCTGTGTCCCGACCTCTGTACAGCAATTTGTTTGTTCATTGATGGCCATTACTTGATTAGTGCAAGCTGACGCCCCTCATTAAAGAAGGAATTCAGGGTGAAGGGGAACTCCAGCTGAGAGCAACATCACATTTGAGATGCATTAGGATCTTTGATGGGAAAAAAAAAAGAATGCTATTCAAAGCCCTTAAACTTTTTCATATTTTGTTAGATTACAGCCATAAACCGTAATGTATCATATTGTATTTTCTGGAGGGTTTTTTATGCAAACTGAAAGTGCAGCATGCATTAAAAAAAAAACAAAAAAAAAAAACTCACCCACCCTTTCTACCCCCTTGGCTTTGGTCTTCTACCCAAGTTTTTCTTAATTGTTTAAGATCTATCTCCTGGACTGAGATGTCTGATGTTTCTCGAGGTATTTGTTGGAGCCACGTCTTCAGTGTACGTGGGTGGAGGGGGGTTCACTGCCCCCAAGTGCTTTGATGAGCATGGGCACCTACAGTTGCCTTTACCTGGCAGGCTCTTTCCAGCGCCTCACTGAGACTTTGGGATTTCTCCAGTTTCAATTTTTTGTTGTTTTTATTTTTCCTTATGTTTCCATCAGTGGGGATGGCCACATCGATCACAACGGCTGTCGTCTGCTACTTATCAACAATCAACAATCTGGAATTCCCTCATCGTACCTTTTGCATTTTCCTCCACCTTCTCAGGTAATTCCCACTTTGAGCTAGAGGTCTCCAGCTTGTCTTCCACACAGATGTTTCTGTACACTATGCCAGCTACGTGATTATGGTGCTCCATGTATTCCTTTCCTGCTAGTATCTTACACATATACTCTCATCTCCAGTGTGAGATGCTGGATTGAACCTAGTGCATCTTTCTGCAGCCTGAAAATGTAATATTGCTTGGGCCTGCTTTGGTGCTCGTGGTCTCCCATGATCAGAGTTTCTGTATCTCCTTGATAAATATAGTCTATATGATATATAATACTCTTGTACATCAACATGACATGCAGTGGAACCCATTTTTAAAATCACCTAATAAGGAAACAAAATGTATTATCTTTAAATTTAAAACATAATAAAATGTCTTTGAACAATGTCTTGGTAATCGGGCGATTGTATGCAAAATGCTGGAGCCAGTGGTTTGTACAGTGGTTACAGTGGTTTCTTAATAAAGATTATCATGTTCTCAATAGAACGTTATGAGGTGGAGTCTGACAAAATTTATGTTCCCTAGAGGGAGCATGAAGGAAAATTATTGAGAAACTGCAGTAAGACAACAACCCTATAACCACTTATCAGATTTTTATGTCAAAGTTTAAATTTATGGCTTTAACATGACAAGACATGAAAAAGCTCATATAATACTAACCCTTGTAAAATGCATTGCAGAACAATATGCTTCAGATATTCAAATGATTCAACATGAAATATTTAATGTGAAACAGTTAGAGAAACAACTTCATCTCCCTGACTAAATTAGCCATTAACAGAGGAAGATGCATCATGACGCTTTGCATAAACACAGACGCACGCTTATATATCATGCATTCAAGTGTTCGCACTTGATATCAAATGCATTAATTTTTATTAAGGGTGGAAAACATTTGTTCCCAGGCCTGCTATCTGCATGGGTGGAATGATTTTCACCTCTGCCACAAGGTGTTGGGCAGACTCATACATCACATGATTACCCCGAGCAGCGAGCAGCGCCGCCATCATGAGGGAGTGAATTAAAGATGATAGAAAGAGCTATTAATCACTGTGACAAAGCCCCTAATGGAGGTGTGACCCAGCCACCGCTGACGGGACGCCAGGGGAACAAACCCACGGGACAAATGGATACATATGTTTACAGAGAATAACCTACCTGTGGACATAGTCAACCTCTTCTTTCCCTGTTGTTTCATGAATCTCATCATTCTTGCTTTGTCTTTCTTTCTGTCTTCATGATAACTTCACTCTATATTCAAGCCGGCTGATTTATTGTGTTTTAACTTATGGCAAGGATATTCATAAACAAAACGACAAGCGCATGCATTTTAGAAACTGTCAAAAATGTTTCTGCTTACACTGCGGCACATGCTTGGGTTGGATGTGCTGCAGTGTATAAACTGCTGATCCTCATTTAAACATGTGTAATGACCAACTGATGTGGTCTCTTATTATAATGAAATATGAGAATGAACTCCAAACCTTAAGAGGGCTGGCCCTCATAATTGTCTTCTTGCATTATTTGCTGTCTTATTTGCTACAGAGAAATCATAATTGGCTAGAATTGGTTCTGGCAGGTCAAAGCAAAGATTTTAAGTTGAGAAACTGGCTGCAACAAGATAAGTGCATCTATGTTTATCGCTGTGCTCTGAACATTTTGTTCCCAGAAAAGACATTTCGTCTTTATCCGAAGCACATGTGCATTTTCACTAATAAACAATGATATAACACAGGTGTGCTCAAGTCCAGACCTGGAGAACTTACCACCCTGCAACTTTTAGATCCATCCCTGCTCCAGCATAGCTCAATCAAATGCTTGAATTCCCTCATCAGATTTCAGTCATTCAGCTCCTGAGAGGCCTGGAAATGAGCCACTCATTTAATTCAGGTGTACTGGAGAAGGGATGCAGCTAAACGTTGCAGAATAGCAGCTCTCCCAGACTGGACTTGGATACCCCCACCTAACACAACTAAATAATAATTAGCTCTTGTGCAGTAAGAGTACAGTCAATCAGAAGCATATAGTAAAGGGGTAAAATTTGTTAACTTCTTCCCTGCAAAGTTTATAGTCTGGATGTTGTTCTTTCACCTGAAATGTATCCAAGTGCATCAAGTGGTTGAATGGTGGATTTTAACCTGTCTCATGTAGGTCTAATGCTCACTGTTTTAATTCACAAATGCCTCAAATTTGCTTTCTCGTAATCTATAAAGTATTTTTGCTAGAAACCCTGCGAGACTGGGACTAAAATACAGCAAAATAAAAATTATTATCTTTCACTGACTGCTGTTGATTTGGTAAGAGCTGTTAATTACAGTGTGTCAGTGCTCGCCTACATTCCCCCAGCAGGGCGTATAGGAGCCCCGTGGCCTCAGGAGAGGGAATAAGCTTCCTAATTAACTCTGTCTTTGTGCTTAATGGAGGCCTTAACACCGCTTTTGGGAAGTCTTTTGGTCCATGGGTCCACTGGGGTGACTGTGGAACCAACCGATACAAACCACAAGCACTCAAATCTGCCGATTGTTCAACACACATACACTTTTATGACAATTGCATATAAATATATTTTTTTTTCTATCAAAACAGGTTGAATTTTAGGAGGACATTTTGAAACAGAACTCAGTTGCTGTTGGAATTACAATTTTTAAGAATTCCCATAAACATAAACAACTTTAGATATCTAAATAGCTGAAGATAAATTAAAGGAATGATGCATTTGTATTCTGTAATTTTGGTGCTCACGGAGTGCAAAAAATTTGATTTATTTTATTATTGCCACTGGAAAGTAACACTTAGTCCATGATAAAAACAGATAATAGTGCCATATGTGCATTTACATTATTTTAAGCAGCTAGCCATAATGGTCTCAACCTATGAGCATAAACATAAAGACACACACATGCATAGTGCATGGTATAGTGGGAGTGCTAAACACCATCTTAATTAGTGAGAGCATTGTCTCTGTTTGTCACCCTCCTGCTTGTTGACTACTCCCTGCCCCAAATGGAAAACACTCCATTAAGGCTCCTGCACTTAGTTACAAGTTAACATCTTGCAACGACTATAAACTTCGAGCTGGTCCCTCTGTGTGTGCGCACACACACACACGCATGCACGCACAGAGAGCTACAGTAATTAATTAGCATTAGTTGTGATTAATAATGAGCGTCTTTTATTGGTAAATCTGCAGCTCCGACGGCAGCCTGACGCAACAAAGGGGCCTGTGTGTCCGCCACAGGATTTATCTGGGGAGCTGCACGCGGATTTTAACATGTTTCTCACAGGCCTGACAAATGGCCTATTAATTATCTAATGTTGTCTGACAACAGGCGCTTGATAAAGATGTATGTTGAGACTCGGTGGGGACAGGGGAACGATATAGCAAAGGCAAAGAGAAGGGTCTGCAGGGGTAATAAAGAGAAATTAAGGGAATATTTGTTTGGATAACAGAAGAAAAACATGGCTTGTCAAAATCTGGTGAGATTACTGAAGGAAGAAGGATATGATTCCAGATCAATTCTTTACTTGATCTACTTGTGTCAAAAGATAAATCACAGCAGCGGAATAATCAATATGAAGGATTAACAAATCACATTTATTCTTAATGAAATGCTAATGAATAAAGTCCTGAACAAAGAGATGGATGTCCAATGCACACGCAGATTAAGTCCTAACACCACAATCGATATCATCAACAAGGAAGTCTTCACATAAACCAAACCACTTCATACCATTAAGTCTCCAGCAACACGCAGCACATGGGCATCTCTCTTTCCTTACCCCTGCTCCCTGACTCAATCTCGGTCCCGACTCTAATTTGCGGAGTTTATCTTCAGCCAGCATGTTGACAGGTGCTCCTAAGTGGGGTTGCCAGTTGCCAAATGATTTTTATGACTGTTTTAGCCCCGCATTTGGCCTAATGAGATAGGATCCCAGTCGGACGCTAACTCAGGCCTGTCAGATGCAAAGCAAACAGAATAATAACCCGGCCCTCGCATTGTTTCCGAAAGCCATACATCAGCTGCAGAAGGAGAGCACTCGGGATTACATGCTCACACCCCAGATGTTGGAGATGAAAAGAGAGATTGAGTAAAAATGGAAAGGAGGAGGATGAACAGGGAAGAAGGTGCATAATGTAAGAATGGAGAATTACAGTGCATTGCAAGAGTTTTATACTCTTTGAAGTTTATGTGTTTACTGCTATTTGAATCGCCAAATCGAAGCAAATAATATTAAAGCTGAAGGAAAACAAATCCATAGTTTTCAAATTTTAATTACAAAAAGAAATCTGAGAAGTCTGATGTGTTTTTGTATTTGGCTTCTTCCATCTCCCAAATTAAATCCAGACACAAAAGAAGACCAAGGAACCCATAAGTCTTCCAGTGGATGGACAGCCAGACGGGTATAAAGAATTTCCTAATCATTGACCAACTCACCCGGGCTGTACAATCATCTCAAAGTAAAAAGAGTGATACAACTGCAAACCTAGGATAAGACTTTTACTCCTTTCGAGTTCTGTCAGGCCCTAACATTGTTCTTGGTTTTCAACAGTCATTTCTTGAAATTGTGATGTTCACATTGTGCTCTGTGTTGTTTGTTTTGAGCCGATCCACAACAGGTCCCTCATTACCGTTATTGCACTAAGTCGGTGCAGCATCTGCCCTCTCCCTCGTCCCTCGGCTGCAGGACCTGATTGCTGACGATCCAGTGTACCCTGTCTGAGCTGTGCTTTCGTACATCTGAGTTTTCTGCTCACTCCTGTTTTGTTACTGATTTTCTGGGTCCCTTCAGTGAGTCATTACAGCAAACATCATGTCTTTTCATGTCTGCAATGGACAGACATGTACCCTTTCCACAGTGTACCCTGCTTCTTGCTCTTTGACAGCTGTAGATTGGCACCAGCAAGTCTCCTGACCCCAATGGAATAATGGGGGTAAGAAAATGGATGGATGTCTTTTCATGTGTTAATAATGCCCAAATAATGTTGTCAGAACTAAGAAAGGATATACAAACCTAAATGAACTTCTGGAGTATGTAGAGGATTTACATGTGCACCTATCCTGACAGTCTGTGAAATTGGTTTGAGGCCAGAAAAAGCTAGGAGGGCTAAGATAAATTTGGAGGTGCTGCAGAGATCTACAGCTTGTGAGAGAATGGCGAGAAGACAGTCATTAATAAAAGAAAGCCTTAAGAAGTTCCATTTATACTTTGCCATAACTTAAATCGGGTTAAAGCAAAAATGTGGAAAAAAAATGATGTTCTTGTCAAATAATATAAAAATGTAGCTCTCTGGGCTAAATGAGACTGACAATGTGTGGTAGAAAACTAACACTGTATATCATCCTCAGCACACTATCCTCAAAATGAAACATAGTGGGAACCTAGTGGCTCATGCTGCAGGAGGATGAATGGAGCTCAATGTAGGGCAATGCTGGAAGAAAACTTGATGGAGGCAGTAAGACATGACAGGTTCACCTTCCAGCAGGAAAACTGCATTAAAAATATGACCAGGGTTGTAACGGATTGGTTCACTTTCAAATGATGAAAGGCCAGACTTAAGAACAATCGAGGAACTTTGGCAATACTTGAAAATTGATTCGCCACACCTTTCAGAAAAAGTGTAGAAAAAAAAATTATTTATTTTATTTTGGCCTCAAGATAAACCCCCATATAAATGTGTTTCATTAATCACAAACTGAAAAAAATTCAAGCTACTTTCACAAGACAATGTACATTTATACAATAATCTGTATAATCTTAATTTGTTTGCCATAAGTGATATTACACTGCCATTCACGTGCCTGGGAACTGCGAGTTAAAGAATTTTATGTGAAATATTGATATTTATACATATTTGTATCTTGGCTATTCAGAAAAGTCATCCATCCTGTCAGTAATATCAAACAGTAAAAATATATTAAATATTTTAACAATATTATCTCTAAAATTGTGATACAGAATCATATTTTGCAAAAATGAAAGACAGTTCATGAACTGAAACTCAAGTATCCAGGTAATGCCAACATGCGTACATTGAGCATTTGCACCGCCATCTTTTTTTTTTCTTTCATCCTCTCATGTCATGGCTAACTGCCACTGGTTCCTAATATAATTATGGCTCACAGTTGTGTGCACATTTGAGAAATTGATTCCTTTGATGAAATGTGAGTGAGGTAGGACCAGGCGGAGCAGAGAGAGAGACGTATATCCAGAGCAGTTGCCGCGAGCTGCTCCAGCCCTGGAGGAAAGCCCCCTGGGTGCCGAACCGCCTGCTCAGCCCGGCCCGGCCCAGCCTGGGCCAGTCGTTAAAAGAAATGATAGCATATGTGCTTTGTTTCAGTTTGATGTCTTCGTAATGCATTACACAATTAGATTGATTTGACAATTTCCATTATACTTGATCAAATATTTATATAGGCCCGAGGATAGTAGTTCTTATCAAACCAAGCTGCTCTCCAGTGCAGCTGGAGCGGCGCGCTACAACAGAGGGCCTCAATTAGCCAGTCAAAGTCTCTAAATGTGTACGCAAATAAAGTCTGACATCTTGAAGTTTGTGTTTGTGAAGAAAATACAACGTCTTGCAAGAGTATTTACTTCAACATATTTTACTGGGATTTTATGTGATGGGTCAAAATAAAGAGCATCCCTGGCGGTGTGAATGTGTGAAACATGTCGGTTGTGTACATCATTCTAGATGTCTTTGTTCATCACCTTATTTGCCTCTATGAAGGTTTATTCTGTTGGGCTTATGATGTACTGCTTAATGTGTAAATTATGTAATTATGTAAAGGAGATGTTTATCAAATAAAAATATCTGAGAAGTGTGGCACCCATTTCTATTGAGGCCACTGGACCCTAGTTACCTGAAATATTATTAAGTGGCAGCATAATTCTGTAGGATACAACCAAACATTTGGTAAGAGGTCATTTGAAAATTGGTAGAACTAAATACAGAGCAATCATACATGAAAATTTATGAGAGTTTGCAAATGAATTTACATTGAGAGGTCCTATTCTTCTCCAGTTAGAGAAAGTTTCTGCATACAACCAAGAATACACCGATATTGTTTCATACCAAAGTATATTTCAATTGAAAACTTCAGTTCCTTGATGCTGTCCTCCAATCTGAGTGAGCTTCAGCTGTTTTACATAGGGGGATCTGCAAAACCTTCAGTAGGTGAGCAAAAGTGGTAGCAACGTACCCCAAAAGCTTGTATGTAGTTTTCACAACTTTCACTTTGGTCAGGCTGAGTAAAACTTTACACCCAACTTTTTAGGTTATTTCAAAAATATTAAACAGTATATCATTTTGCTTCTTTTTCACAAATGCACACTGCTGTTGCAAGGCACTGTAGTATTTCATATGCCAGTTGACCACGCTTGCAAAAAAGGTGCTTAATACAAATAACCAGGTTTTTTTTTACAGTAAACCCTAATGTACCACTGAATCGAAAAACAGGGAATTGAGTGTATTAAGCTGTTGATGTTTTTACAGAAAACTTTTTCAATTACTTTCATTTCATGCTGGAACAACTACTTTGGTAGCCCTACTTCATATATTGTTAGTGCTGTAGTCTAACTTGCCTGGTGCTGCCCTGTTGGCTCACAGAAATAAAAATCGACCTCATATAGGCAGCAACATTTCAGTGCATTCAACTAAGCGTTTCCACCATTGGAATCCCTTTTCTGTGTTTCAGCTCTCTGAATATGCTATACCAGGGAACTCAAAAAGTCCAATAAATAAATCAATTTAAGCAATCCACGCACTCATGCTCAGAGCTGAGTCTCCTTCACCCTTGTTTCCTCCCTTCTCTCTTTCTTTCCCTCACTTTGGATCTCTCCTTTCTTTCTCCCTTTCCTCACCTGTCTCCCATCTCGCTCCCCACTCTTGTACAAACCTCTCAGCATCCATGGCTACCCAACATCCATCACAGCCTAGAAATTTAAGGAGCCAAATTGGCCTCATCTGTCTCAATGCTGAATGCAGATGGAGTTTCTTCTGCTGAGGGAGGTGTAGTTAGTCACCCCTGCAGCCCTTACCCACGCTTTGCACCGCCTTAAAGCCAAACGAGTACGTGCCAATGCTATCGCGCTGTTATGAGGCTAGCTGTGGGAATAAAGGGGGCATGGTGGTGAAGTGACCACCACACTGACCACACACGTTCTCCACCTCTTTCGGTTTGCTTTCAATCACATTTCTTTTTTATTTTCTTACTGGCCACCTAGCCTTTATTGTGGCTCGCTCGCTTTCTGTTGCCCACTCTCTTACCTCTTACTTCTGCTTCCTCTCCACTCCCAGTACACATTCACAAACACATTGACACAAACACACAAGCACTGGTGGCCATTACACAACCCCACAGTACAGTCTGAGGCAGCTTGGCTGGCCCTGGCTCGTTAATAAAGGCCCTAAATAGGCAGCATGCATAAAACATGAAGCACCGCATGCTGCTGTAATGAACTGCTGCTCCATAATTGCATCTCAGAGCCGTAAAATGAAGACAAAATATTTGAAGAGGGATTCTGTCACCTCTCTGCAGACGCAACACTAATCACAGGCGTTCTCTGGGGCCCCGGGGGGGTCTCCTCCTGACAGAGAGCAGGGGGCTAAATGCCTGGGGCGGTGACATTGGCAACACCCTCCAACTGATGGAACATAATTGAATAATTGCTGATTAGAAAAATAGGGGGAGAGGTAATAGTATAATAGTGTCCAGTGTGATATCTGAAATGATCCCACAGGGAAGGACAATGCGAGCCCAGAAACAGTGCCCCAAAAACTTTTATCTGATGTGCCTGGGAGGAAATGATTGATCATTTAAAGGACTGTTTCTGAGCCTGGAATATTTATTAAAGGGATATTTATTAAAGGGAAAGGGAAACATTCAGGACAACGGCTGGGTAAAAACATTTTTCCAGACAAGATCTGTCAGGTCTAAACTCCATAGTCTCCAGATTCTGTTTTTCTGAGTCTCATTGGATGGATGCATGAAAGTCTGGACATGACATTTTTTTGTGCTCCAATTTTTCCATCCTTATCCATGCTCGGAAAACCTTAAAAATTCCATAAATATCCAAACTTTACCAAACTGCATCGAAATCCTGCAAATATCAACCTAAAGTAACAAAGAGACTTGTGTAAACAGACACACGCACACAGCAGAGAGATGAACACTCAGACACACTGACAAGCTCCAAGACAGGCAGGCCTCTGGATGAGAGATTGGAGTCTCACCCAGGGGTGTCACCCAGACAGTTAGAGAGTTTGCGTAGTGACAGGGTAGCCGTGGTGACATAATGAAGGTGCTGTGCCTGTCACCGGGGTCAGCGGTGATCACCGCGCCCGGCTGTCGAGAAGGTTACGGACGCATGTAATGAATCCCACCAATGACAAATGGCCCTCAACTTAGGGCTGAGGCATCTGACAAACTCAAGCTCATCACTTGGGCTCGCTCACAAGGAAGAAACACGCATTCGGAACACAAACAGCAGAAACTGAAGGAGGAATCATGAGGAATCAGAGGATATGTGTGCAACACTGTTTAAATGTCTTTGTTCAAGCCATCTTTTGAAACATAAAAAACCCTACTCATTTTGTTCTGAAGCAGTGACAATTAAAAATGTCATCACTATCAATCCACATTGTTTACCATGCACAAAGTGTCACCTAAATTCAGAAAAAAAACCTAATAAAATAGTTGAAAGAAAGATCAGACAGACTCAAATATACACTGATTTAAATGTATGTATAAATATACATAAATACATAATTTTAATGCAACATACTGACCACCAGCTACCAATCTGACACTGTTCATTTTATAATCCTGGATGTAAATGGACTTTGTCTGAGGCTTGTTTTTTTTCCTTCTCAGGGTTCGGTGCCTTGAGCACTACTGCAGCGGCATGCCAGTCCACCTTAACTTTGTTACAAGACTTGTTGCTTACAATAATGTCTGCAGCCACAGAAACTTTCCAAACCTTAGTGCGACATGTGGAACAGACCCAAGCATGGAAAGGTCCCAGAGAGGATGTTTGTTTAATGATTGTTGGAAGGTTAACAGTCAGTCCGGCACGCTGAGCAACAAAATCCCCCTCAGAGGACTGAAACTGTTTATGTTATTTGTTATGGATGTCAATTTCCCTCCATTTAGGAGGTGAATTAACGGGACAATACAGTGGGATTGCAGCCTTGTATGGTGACTGTTGTCTTCCTGTGTAACACACTGTGCTGTTCTGAATGGGAGTCTGGATGTAAACACTACATGGCATTGTTAAGACTAACAGGGCAATCAACTTGACTACAAAAGAAATATACATTTTAACATCAAATGTTTAGTTTTTTTGCTTTCTTAAATATGCAAATCATATCTGCCGCAAGAAAATAAAATTCTAAGCATAATCTGACATTATGCAGTATAATTATGAATTATATTGAATCCAAACCTTCATCTAGTCTGGGAATGTGTAAATGTGTTTCTGAAGAATGTAGCAGGTGGGATATAAATGTAGGGCGACAGCTGCCAAATGACAGGCAAGATTAAGATGGGAATGCAGAAGGGCAATCCGCAACAGAGAGGAACATGACAGTAACAGCAGCTCCGATTAGACTGAGGTCCTGTAGGCGCGCGCTTAGTGTGTTTGGCATGTCATTGGGACAGATGAGAAGGATCACAGAAATCCACTGTATCTTATTCCTAATTCAAACATACAGGGAGTGTAAGGAGAGCCACATGGTCCTCTTTAATGACTGACATTTTGTTAGGGGAACCATCTGCATTGACCTGGTTTGAATTTACAAACTCAGTGTTTATTTCACAATGAGCTGCCAATATTCACCAATGCAAAATTCCAATGTGCTTGAGTGACTCAAAGGTTGTTGACTTCATGCATTTTTTTGGCATTTTTTTTTTTTTTTTTCATTTTAGGGGTTTTCCTTCTTGGTACATATTTAATGCAGCTTGACCAGGGAATTAATGACAGATTGCCTGAATATGTGCATGTAATACTTTCAGCGTGAAGTAAATGGGTGAACACGAATTATTGAATTTGATACATCATAACTTGGAACATTTTACACTGATTCTACCACCATTCAAATGCAGATTAAGACCTCTACAATTTTTAGATGGCAAATTATAGTTTGACAAAATCTCAGGAGATGTGTGAAAGCAAACCATTTTATTTGGGATTTAGAAACACCCAGATTAAACTTCCAGTGATTAATGCTCTTTTAAACGATCCATCTTGGAATCCTAGAAAAACTGTAATGTTTCTAGAAATTGGTTGTTTTTGGATCTCTCAAATTGTATTATAAGCAGTTCACATTATGTTATTGGTGTTGTTAAGAAGTTGGTGTTTTCTCTCTTTTTTAGATATTGTGGGTTTTTTTTCTATAAACAGTAAAAGATTAACTGTTTTGCCTACAGTGACTACCTGTCTCTTTGTATCATGTGACATGCGCTCCTATGCTACGTCATCCCAAGCTGACCCTGGAGAAGTTACATCGTGTAAAGCTGAGAGGCTTTTCATTATATGTTACAACATTTGTGTCAAAACACCAACTCTGTGCATATTCGCCAATACAAAATTGGTGAATAATCAAACACAACTTTACTTCTTTTTCTTTTGTCAGTACACAATTAACTGGAATCACAGGATTACCTCGTTATTTAAACATGTTAGTGGTTCAAACAAACTCATGAAACTGTCAGCAAAAGCAAATCTTTTACTAAAGTCTGTTGCTGTATGTGCTGAACCAGATATTGACATACTTTGGGAAAAAAAAAAAACAATCTTATTTTTTCTCAGTGACCATCATGAAGAAAAATAATGAAAACAGAGTGTGAGGAATAATTTCTTTGTTTCTTTCCTCCGTTCTTCAAATTAAAAAGTTGGCATGCTCATTGCTCTACTGTCTTAACAGTTTGGAAAACCTATCCAGCAACATTTATGTTAAATGGTGGTACACCTGGGATGCATTTTAAGGTATAATGTCTGACACACTGCTTCCTTGAGCAATATCAAGGGGGAAAATCAGGAAAAATCCAAGACAAGTAAATTATGGACCTCCACAACTCTGTATCATCCTGGGTTATGATTTCTAGAAACCTTACCATCTAAAAGGTCAAAAGTGAGGTAGTGGATGCTATGTTATCGTAGTGTTTAATTTAGACTTTATCAAACGTAGCTTGTTACATTTCAAAGACATTGATTTTAATGAAGTACTCAACTGGATTGGTATTAGGGACAAAAACCCCTGATTCTAACATCCTTAAGAAAAGTAATTTGTTATTGTGGGAAGAAAGATTTTGTAGGCATCATATTGACATCATACACAAACCAATTAAAACTCAGAAAACCTCAAAGATAAACTTCTTTTAAATTACTTGCCACAAGTCTTAAGCATTCCCAAAAGAAATTAACATGCAGCCGTAATTTAATAACAAACTCTCGTATTTACTCATGCAGCCGAAAATCAATCACAGTCTACCATTTTTTATACAGATAGACCGAGGGGAAAAAAACAAAAAACAAACTCTAAATAACAATGCCACAACCATGTACACAGATCGAGATCAATTGTAATTAAAAGTGAACAAGTGTTGTGCTTTGTACAGTCAAAGAATCCACTGGTCATTTAAATCGTTTTCATCAGTTATCAGTTTTAAACAAAGTCCACGGCTCCTGTCTCCTTTGGGATAGCGCTCACACTTGCATAGCAAATTTTCTTTTACCATCCAAAGGCATTCAAATTAAGTATCAAACAATTTAATGTTGTGTGTCACTCTCCAAAACAATCTGTATTAGAGGCACTTAATTAAACTTTCAAATTGAAATGTACTAATCAGTTGGCGGCAGAGTGGGCGCTTGCTTTTTCTACATGAAACGCCACGGCTGGGCAGCCTGGTACGTTGCCTGCTCATTAACATGAAGGTGCGATTTGCATTTTCTGATGGACTGTTTCGGTCCTTAATATCCCTCTTTCCACTCCTGCATCAATCACGGAAGAGGTAGGCCACCATGGGCCACGATTAACCCTCCAAATCTGCCACAAAACAAATATTACAAGAGTTCACTAATTTGGAGATCAAAAAGCCACTTGTCCATTATATAATTGAAATGAAGGTGGAGTGTAGCACTTCTGAAGAGCTGTATAATTACCAGCTGTTAATTGCACACTTGTGGTGTCTCACTTTTAATTAAAAAGAGCGACTCGTGGCTGGACGATAAGCAACGGTGGAGAGGCTGCAGTCTAATCAACAAAGCACGAGGAATTTGCTTCTGCTGCGGCCAGCAGCGAGGCTGGAGAAATCTTCAAATAACCCGCAGAGATTAAAACATGTCCAATAGGAGCAGGCAGGTTTTATTCGGGGTGGCAGGAGCGAGAAATATTTGAAGTGTTGCCGCTGCAAAGTCGTCAGAGGAGCGCAGCTGGGGGTGTGGGTCTAATCAGTCTGCGACGGAGGAAAGGAACCCAGTGAGCTCTTTTATTTTTGTTTGGTTAAAAATACATCTGGACAATATCGAAACAGATGTCGAGGCTGAAACTGAGATGTATTGTACTAGATCTAAAAGTGGGAGTTTACAAAATATCAAGCTAAGAGCTTTAAACATTTATTAGATTCCTAAATAGACCTAATTAAGCAGGAGTAATGTACTTTAACAAATAATGGACAAATCAGAGATTTCATGTGTGAACCAGAGAATTCATAAGTTCTATGAACAAATGCAAATTAAACAAAATTTTCTCAGTTGCCTTGAAGATGTCATGTCAACCACATTACTTTATTATAAGAAAAACTTTCCTTCAAAACCACACAGGCATCTCTGGCTCATCACTGTGCTCCACTACTATAGAGAGTAATAGTTCTGTTTCTAGCCAGAAAGCAGCCAGTAGTCAGTACAACGTTCAACAACATGTTAGATAAAAACAGCTATTGTTTCCTCCTGCAAATACATAAACATGTTGACATGTTTACCACAGTTCTCACAGAGCTTACCTCTCAAATAAAAGAAATACTGCCTTTCATTCCGCAGTGATTTTTAAGCAACAGATGCAATTTTGACATTACGGCTGCACTTGAAACTCATTTAGGCATGAATCAATGTTACATTTATTTCGCTGACATAAGCCTATAAATTTTTCCTAGGTTCAGATTCAGAAAAATTGCTTGGTCTCAAAGTAAATCCAGATCACACTTGGAGTTTGGAAAAAAAAAAAAAAAGAAGAAAAGAAACGGAAGATCTAAAGATTTAGGTTTTGATTTGTATTTCTTTGTCATTTTTGATGGACAGATTTTTTGCGGTCCTTACTGCTTTTACACCAAACATATGTAAATGTATGTCGAATTTGGTATATATTTAAGTCTAATTGAGATCTACTTGTAACCACAACTTTGAAATAAGTTTTTTGGCCCACATTGAAAGAGGAAAGATATGAAGGAAGCTAAACACGGAACTCTCCTTTTATGCTTTGCTCACTTTCTCTTTTCCTGTTCGAACGTGTGGTGGGCATCTGTTTTTTTGAGGACTTTGAGTGTGTGCCAACAAAGTTTCTAAGCTGTGTGTCTTGCTTTTCACATCGTGTGTTTTACTTTCATACATTAGCCACTAAAAGACAGCCTGGCAATCCATCTCTCTCTCCAGGAAGTGTTGGTGCCCACGGACAATACACAAACAACCTCAGCTCCCTCGGACAGCAGTTCCTCCTATTCTGTGACCTGTTGAACCACAAAACAAAATGCAGCTTCTGCACTTCATAGTCCCAAAAGTGTGCCTATCACTCACACAATGTTTATATTAAAGAGACAGTCGCCTCGGTCAGCAGCTGTGGTCTACTCCCGGGCCTGCAAAGTCTTTTGAAGCCTCGGCCAAATATATAAAGGTACATGGCTACATGGCTACATGATTACGATAACCCCAGTCAACCTTTCCCCGACCTCTTTGCTCACTTTCTGATAAAATTGTCTAGCAGGAAGTGTCCTTTACTGCACTTCCTCCTTCTCATGCTCAATCAACACCTGTCACCTCCCTCATCAGCTTTCTGATTTAAATATCCTCCATCTCAAGTGGTCTGTGCTCATCTAGAGGAGATAAACAAACTTCTTGTGACGACACACATTCCATCCAGTTCAGGATTAAACATTCAATATCCACATCTAAGAAATAATAACAAAATCACTAGGGGCTTCCCAGACCCCCTGAGTGCTGCTACACTTTTAGATAAAGGGCTGCGAGTTTATCTAAGGAAACAGTTGCTGGGGCGAGGATGGTCTGGCCTCACTGACAGATTAGTCCAGCCCAGGCCCACTTCCTGCCCGCTGAGGACACTAATTAGAAGGAAGGACTGACACCACAATAAGAGCTGACAGTTTGAGTGCAGTTAGAACAGGCTTTGCACAATTCACAGCTGTATTAGCACAGCGGCCACAGCCAGCCATAAATTTCATCACATTAGCCCCATGCTTATCTGATGTGACAAAGTCAACCTGGATGTTGTTTGGACAGAACAGTAGAGGGGCGGTTCTGCGGCGCTGATTTATCAGTGGAAGTACGCAAAGTGTTTTATTTGAAATCTGATCGACATCACCCTCTGCTCGCTGTTTCTCGCTTTTTGCTCTCCGGCCCGCCCCGCCCCTTCTCGATCGACTCTCTCTGCTCAAACGAGAGGAGACAAAAGTCATTGTGAAGCCGGGCCAGTTCCCAGTGTTAATGACATCCTGTTTACAAACATGCTGAACAGTGTCACCAAGGTCATGGTCACTAACACCCTCACACCATGTCTGTCCCAGGCTGATATCTTCTCCGTCTATTCAAATGACCTTTGACCTAATGAAGCTTACAATGTGGTTACCCCTGGGAAAAAAAGTAAGCAGACGGAAAAGATCCTTTCTAGACGGCTGTATGTACTAAATGGAAAAAGACGTGAGCCTCGAACACAATCTAAGAATAAGTGTGAGAAATACTTCCACATTCACAAATCTACACTAACACTGCTATTATTCTAATCCCAAAGTCACCAAGTGGAGGAAAAATTGTGTGATTACCCAAAGGGCAAATTTACAATTTAGATACAAATGTGTGCGGGTAATAGGCTGAGCTGTTTTACAACACCAGCATGAACTGAGCTATTGTTTTATTTTGAGAGGTGCTGGCTGTTATTGGATTGTTTTACACTAGCTTAGAGACTTTTATTTCGACAGCTCTCTGTGTGGTGAGACGAGTGTGTGACTGAGTATGAAAGGGAAAAAGAGAGAGGAGGTGGAAAAAGAAGGGGCATACTAATATGTTATGTCTGACTATCTTGACTTTGGTTGCTCTTCTGCAGTCCACCACTGATGTGTGCACAGCTAAACAGTGGAGATGCACAGAGTAATCAGCCAAAGACAGGAATTGGTCGGTTTTACACTTCCCTGGTTCTGATAAGGGATCAGCTATTCATAAACATAAAAACATTTTTCTGATCAGTGATACACCATACCAAAATGCTAACAGGCGGTGTTCACCGTGAACAATTCAGAGTGAAAGTTTTAAACTAAACATGTTTTACATTCAAACTATATATATTCCTATGTCTAACTTTTCTGTTTTACACCTGTACAAAACAATCAGGTACCTGAAAATCATAGTTCGCTTCTTTGACCATGGTTCCCTATTTATTTTCTAGACGTGTAATTCCAGAATCTGATTACAGAAGTAGAAAATAGGGCATTTTCTGGCACTTTGCGTGACTGTGCCAGCCGGCTGAGCAGCGCGTCGGCAATAGGTCGAGTGCCACAAAGCGCCTGTCAGTTTGTGGGACATCCCAAAGGAGAAGGGGCAAGAGGCAACCCCCGCCAACCTTGCCCATCCATCATCGTGACACCATGAGCTGCAGTCATGGGAAACCCACCGCTGGCCAGTGACTCTGGACCAGAGCTAGGTGGCAGGGGGCAGTGGAGTTGGATGGGAGGAGGACTTACCATTCATTAAAAACACATTGTTTTGTTTATTATAACTAGTTAATGAGGTTGAAGTGAAGCCCCGCTTTGTTTTTCAAACACTTCCAGAGGGGATTTGGAGGCAGAAGGCCCCATTGCTGGGTCTGGGCAGAGCGATTCATAAGGGCCTGGGTGCTTTATAATGGATGGTCCATAGATTTTATGAGAGAGGAGTTGGCCGTGTTGGGAGCGAGATCCTCGGATCTTGTAAAAACGAGACGTTTTTAGTGCTTTTCTCCATATGCTCCAGTTTAAACCTCTCCGACATTTCCCATCCATTCTGCATTTTTACTGTAAATCCATTTATGCAATGAATAAAACTAGAGGGGTTTTTTTTCGACTCCACAACCAAAATCAGCTGTTTACACAACTCTTAACAGTTTAAATACAGTGGTGAACTAATGTACGTTTAAGATTTATATATATATATATATATATATATATATATATATATATATGTATATATGTGTGTGTGTGTGTGTAGGCGTGTGTGTGTGTGTGTACACCATCTTTTTGATCAAAAGATGGTGTACAGTTTTTCAAAAAAAAGAAAAAGAAAAAAAAAAAGGTTTATCTAAAAGGTAGATGAATGAAAGTAACTGAATCTGAAAAGCATCAGTGGCTTGAGGAGTCAGAGGGCCCCCTCCCCTCCCCTCCGTCTCTATGCCTGGTGGAGATAGACGTGAGGGCCTACTCCCTGTCCAGTCTCAGCGGGGACCTTTGCCGCCTGCTGACACGTCTACTTTAATTGTTGGTGTTAAATCAGTTGCACTTTAGCTCAAGATGCTATCTCTCAGGGTGTTACGTTCTTTTACGGTAGCGAGTGTGCTCTGCTTAAACAAGAAACGCCCCTTTAAGTGACACGTTCATTGCAACTCTCACGCATCCAGACGGTGAGGCATGAATGCGCACGCACACACATTGGTTAGTCGGATAAAACAAACACGCCAGCACACAAACACAATGGGCTCCTGTGTTGGACTGATTGTCGGTAGAGCAGACAGAGAGGGAACGGGACTCCACTCCACCCTGACTGCGGGCCACCCGTCAGTCACCGAGCGCACCGCTACCACCAGCTTACATCGCCAGCTGTTTACTTTAGGAAGGCGGCTCAAAGCCAATTAAAATACACTTAAAACTGTGTCCGACTTGTGTTTGCAAAGATAATATGTGTCCAGAAGTCCAGTCAAGCAGGAGGGGAGAAGTTTGTTTTGCTGTTTAAGAATAGAGCTTAACATTTCAGAGCAATCAAAGGACTTTTTATGAGACAAGATGATGCAGAAAACCATATATGTCTCTTACAAAGGACACTGACGTTGCTTTAACATATCAACCTGCTCAATCAGGAAATAGCTATTTATCTTGCTTTATGCACCAAAAAGAAGCCTTACTTTCAAACAGGAAAAATCTGGGTAAGTGTTTTGTAAGAAAATACATCTAGAAGTAAATGAAACTGAGATAGTGACACACACACACACATAAAGTCACACACAGATGCTGAGGGAACAGGGTGCTGATATGAGGGGTGGTGAGTGGCGAGCAGAGACGGGAGCTCCGTGTCTGTTCAGTGTGTTTTAAGAGTGTTTAACTGAGTGAAAAGTCTGTTATGGCTTCCAGATGGGGGCCGGTTTGATCCGGATCATTCTGACAGGGCCTGGACTTTGATGTGCTGCTGCCTATTACTGACATTACTCGGAGAAGGGCATATTTCTCCCTAATCACTTCCAACTTCAACTTCTCCCCGGTCCTGTGTGCATGGTAGCACCCGAGCTACAGCAGGGGTCTTCTGTAAGTATGAGTTAAAGTCGGTGCACTTCTCTGAGTGTATTTGTTGCACCATAAATCTAAACCCATATTTCTGTGAGTGTCTAACACAAAATAATAGGCATGAAGCAAGATCTTGTGGCATAATATCGCTCAATATTAAAAGGACATATATATATCTAATACTGAAGTGTGTCTTTTGAGTTGCTGTCATCATGTGGCTGTCTGCTAAAGTTCGTATGGTAGCTTTTGTGCACTACATTTGATGATCTGTAGGACAGAATATAAAATGATAAAGACAGTAAAAATTAATAGAAGACTTTTATACTGAAAAGAATGTTATCAAGAATTTTAGACCTTGTACTTGTAAATACACATGGAAAAAAAATGTTTCCAATTTTTTTTAAAATTGTTTTTAGGCATTTGACCCTCATTAGAATTACACAGGAATAAACATGGCAAAATATGGACTAGTCAAATGTGGACTGGAGTATTCATCACTGATTGAAGGTAGTTGGGGTTTTTAGCTCAAATTTTATTTCTAAAGTTTTGCTTTAAAGTAAGCCAGAAGCAAAAGAGAAGACCAGAAAAGAGACTACAATAGCTTCATTTGTGCTGATGGTTGGGAGGGGATTCCCTAAAAATAACATCCATCTTGTCAGGCAGGTTATATAGAGTCCAGACAGACAGAAGGGAATAATTCCTTCACTTCCCACTACACCCACACTCCCCAGTAAACCCAGTGGAAGTCATTTCTCAGTGACCACAGAAGAGGAGGACCATAGAGAAAAAGAAAAACAAAAAGCAAGCACAACTCTACTCCTCACTAATCAGTCTGTGACCCTAAGACCACCCTTCCACTGCTCCTTGCAAGTGCTTCTCCTCATCTCCTGTTTTCTCTCGAGAGGGATGAAGAGTGGCAGAATGAATCAGGCCAAAGTTTTGGTCTTTATCTTTCAAAGACAGGGGAATGCCAAGAGGCCGGCTCTTTGGAATCCACCGTTTTGTCTGTTTCTAGGGTAGAGCCGGGTTGGGTCCACTTGGAGTGGTGCAGGCAGGTATTCAGAGCAAGTCTGGAGGGTCCTTCATGGGACAATGGCAGAGCCTCAGGACAATGTGAGTCATTGATGAGGGATCTGTGGAGAGATGCAGGTGTCTGAGGTGAAGAGCTGTCTCTCAGGCTTGACCCTCTCTTCACCAGCAGCTCTTCTCTCTTTTTATTCCTGCTCTGTTCTCACAAAAGACTTTGATTCTTAAAATGTACGCAGAAAATATCCACACACAAAACTTTTTGAACATAAAATCAGTGCCCTCAAGACAGAGAGTGAGACAGGAAAAGGCCTTTGAACCTAAGGGGACATCAGTTAATGTTCCTGGTAATTGCATGCCATTGTACGTTGTTGCTGGAAACAGCAAACATCTAAATAAGTCCTGTCAAACAGTACTGTCCTGTTTGCCGGCAGATAAGATGGAAAAAAACAAGCCTGCATGTTCCATAAACAAACACCAGGAATCACAAACCACTGGTCACAGTCATCTGCAACCATAAATTAGCCTCCAAAATTTTTTTTTTTTTTAGCAACAAAGCTGGAAGAGGCAGAGGACAGTGAAATGACCCTCTCTTAAAATCTCATCACATCTGTCACTGTGGTCACTGTGACACAATGCCAAGGCAGCATCTACATGAGTTGTAGAGGAAAAAAGGAAAACAAACCAGAGGAAAAGGGTTGACCACTAAAATGCCAGCTGGCGTTTGGACACTGGTTCAGAACTGGAAGGAATAAATTCAACTTAAAAGGTTTTTCTCTTTTCCAAGAGTAATAGATGTTTCTGTTTTCATAGAATTTCTGTAAGAACTTTAAAAGGCATTATCTTAATTTTACACTTTGAGAAGTCTTACATATGCTCATATTTTAACTTGAAGTTGATTACAGCACCTTCTTTTTCACATTTATATATTCACTCCTTACAAATAGAACAGAAAACTATTACTCTTTGTGTTCCCATTTTTATCTATCGAGAAGCAGAATGGACTGCAGTTCTTCATGGACAAACTTATCATTCTGAATTGTTCCCAAGTTAAAGTATTCACATGCATAGTTGTTTGTCCTGTGTGTCTCTGTGTTTCCAGGTGATGCGTTGCTGACCAGGGCGTGTCCTGCCTCTTGCCTAATGATGACAGATGGAGATGACCAACCCTGCAAGAACTAGCACACACACTGTACCACTCTTTTGAAACAAACTCTTGGAAGCCGTTGAAGTTAGGTTAGTAAAGTTTGGTCACATTCCTGAACTAGAAAACACTGATTTATGATAACAACGTTGCATTGACTTCTAAAGTGTTTTTAAAGTTCCGTTTAATAATTTGTGTTTGTCTTAAATTTAAATACTAATGGTCCTTCTAACATATTTAAAAGCTCTGTGGTAGGCACAAGTTCTTTTCTTTCTAAATGAGCTTAAAGTGATTTAGCAAGTTACAGTTTCCTCTGTGGTTGGACATTAAAAAGTTGATCAAAGAGAAAATAAATCATTGTGTTTTGTTTACCATTTCTTCTGTGTTGGCCTCTAAATTACACTTTAACTGTTGGGACATGTGGTAATATGCATTATGCAGGATAACAAATGCATTTTTCAGACATCCATTCTACACTGTTTTCCCATTACACTACACGGGTGTGAGCCTCTGGGAAGATATTACCTTTGTGCTGGAGCTCTTGTAACATGAAATGACAAATTGACAAAAGCATCACACCAAACTCTCAGGAGGCTACGCACATATAGCTCTAATTTTGCTGGTCGGAGAATGCAGCGCCTCCGAATTTTCACTCCCAAATTTGTCTTATTTTCCTAACTTCTTTTCATATCTAGCTCTTCTCTTTGTGGATTAGGGATAATATAAAGGCGCCGTGCATTCTGCATAGTCAAATCATCTGGAATTGCCACATTAAAAAGGAAAAAAAGAGAAAAATCTAGTCAAGGGGCAGCTTGAGCCATCCTCCTGGATTTGGGCAAATTCAACTGATGCAAAACAAGGAATTAATTTGAGGGGAGCGGCAAGCGCACGGAGCTTGGCGCGCTGACAAAGATGAATGGCATCATTCCAAGCGAATGGTAATTTCACTTTTTGTGACAGTGCTTTAGAGCAAAAGCGACTCTGAGCACACAAAGCATTTGCAATCCCATTGAGAGTCCTTGGTACCTGCCTATCAGACACTGCACATTGTTTACCAATCATCTGATATTGATTGGTTTCAGACTAAAGTTTGAAGATGAATTAGAGGGAAAGAAGGTTAAGTCCTAACCTTGAAAGATTTAGTGTCTATTCAGGCCGCATGTAGGACTCTCCTCGGCTCACTTTGAGAATAGAGAACTTTTAGATTCAATAGGGGGTGTGGGGACACAAAACGTGTCACATTCACCAAGTGAATCCACTGGAAGAAACACAGAAGAACACCCAAAAAGCATAATCTTTCTCCCAGTTGATAGAAATGGTAATTGCATGTGTGGGATAATACTTTGAAGCCGAGGCCTCGGTCGGACAGACCGCCTATTTAGGTTAAAAAAGGGGCAACAAAACAGCTCCTTCTTAACGCCATTGTTCACTTCTCCACTCTTTTAAATGTTTACTGAAAAAGAACCTTCAAATCCACTCTCCATCTCCTTCTCAATGTGGCACCTATCACTCTTGGGTGCATGGACACATTGTGTTATGGAACTCTGTGATATGTAGCGATCATTCCCATGAATCATTTTCTCTTTAATATTCAGAGCCTTTAAGAATCTGATTTACATCCTCTCGAGGTGGACAAAAACATTCTGTGACATGAAGCACATCATTTGAATATTGGTGCTCTGTTGCAAATGTGCATCCACAGAAGTTTTGAGGATGAGAAAAGATACAAGTTTTATTTCTCCTCCCTCTCTCCTGAGTCGTTCTGCCTCTGCTTTAGATGGTGCACTGATGCCCTGAAACCAACACGCAACTGACAGAGAACCACAGGACACGAGGAGTTTCCAGCTTAACATGCTGCACCAGAGATGTTTTCACAAATTGACCTTCATATTTAGATATTTTTGATAGGGTCAGGAGTCCAGTCATCCTGTCAGGATGCACCGTGTCCCAGCGTGAGCTTGGAGTTCTAAATGGACTACTGGGCCACCCATCACAGCTTGGCCACTCCACTTAACATTTGTCTCCCAACCCCCCCTCCAGTGATGACTCCTCTACTCGACTGCGAAGCTCTCCAGTCCACTCGACCCCCCGACACGCCACAGAATAAGCGCAGGAAGCGCTAACCCCACAAGATGCCCAGGTCAGAGGTTAAATTTGAGGAGTGCACGCAAGGCCCGTGGTCTTGACAAGGCATAAAAAAGCAAATGCCATCTTTGTAAAAGTGAGTCGTTCTTTTACGACTTGGATATCTGTTTATAAAAAGAGGGAAAAGAACATTGTGAGGTCATTTTTACCTTTAGCTGTGTATAGGACAAGTCCGGCAGCCCTTTTCAAATTGAAGGGTGAGGGGCAATGTTGCGGTTCATAGAAAACAGAAATTGATCAGGGATCAGAGGGGGGCGCTAAGGATGCAGATGTTTCTGTCATGACAAGGAGACAGATGAGCAGGAGCTCAGAGGGCAAAGAGACCAGGACAACAGAGCTTCTGTACATCATCGTGAACGTAACCTCTAGTTCTAGGGGAGAAATCCACATGACATGTCACACCATCATCAGAAGCACTTGCAGAAAATGAATAACTAAATCAATAAGACTGGAGCGCTCTATTGCTCTAAACCATTCCAGTCTGAGTAAAATTGAGTTCACAGTAACAACCAAACAAAAAAGCATTTTGGAGAAACTTTCTAAAATTGAGAACAAAAAAAATATATATCTTTTTCATTTATTTTTGGGAGAAACATGTGAGTATGCTAAATGAACGTTGAATTTTTAGAGTGGAATGATCACATAAAAAAAAGTCAATGTTTTTTCTAAAAGTTATTGTGAATTTTTCTGCTTCTCAGACCCTCATGCAGAGAAACTACAAATTTATTGCACCAGTTGCCAGCACTGGAAGAGTTAACTTAAATTTGTTGACTTCCTACAAGAGAGCATAGGTGACAATTTTAAGTAAGGTTTGAAATCAAGACTTTCTTAAAAGATTACATTTAAATGTATTTCTGAATTCTAATGTATCACTGCCACCCCTTGACAATTTTCTGTCTTTTTGAGTCTCTAATTTTGAGTATGTCCAATGCTCCCAAAAGAAAACTATCACTATCCACAAGTAGTTTGCAAATGTCTTATCAGTGCTGCACAAATACATTCTTTTTAACAATCATAGCAAGGCATAACCATTATAAAAGTGTTTGGGACAAAGAAATCTGTTACTCTGAACTATGAACACACTGAAGACACTCTGAGCGAAGCCTTAGGGCTTAGCTAACTCTTGCGGCTCGACCGTCAGCCCTCAGCGCTGAAAAGAAGCAGCACTTAAACTTTACCCTTTTCAAAAAGCCAAGCACAAAGAGAGGACCACATCAGTGGCCTGCTGATCATCCCCACAGATGGCTGAGCATGGACAACAGGCAGGTCCCTAGGCACGTCCCCCTCATAATGTCTCCCCCCCCCGGTCCATCTTGCGTTGGGTAAAGAACTGTAGACTAGATAAGTGACGTTTCTTTCAAGGAAGGGTAGTGAGATGGAGGGATTTGAGCAGGGGTACGGGGGACGAGCTGGTACTGCAGGTCCCACTGGTTGTGTCCACCCCCTGAATCCCCAGCCACCCAACACCACCTCCGCCACTGCCACCCCTTTCCCCCCCCAGCAGCAGCAGGTTCCTCCTACAGAGTGAAAAAAAAACACGCTTCATTACGTCCTCTCTCCCTGGAGCAGCCAGGGGCCTTTCAGTGCAGATAAGCCTCTTAGACATGAAGTAGCGCTCAGTGCTGCGTTTGAGTGACAGCAGGAAGGTTTAGCCATTCACCGGACAATGCTCACATTCTATGGCTTTAATCTAGGAGGCGGACAATGATCTGTTTTTTAAGGCCTCATCTCCTCTGCTTTTCCCACAGCAGTAGGTGACTGGCACAAGTAAGAGAAAAAGAGACAGAGAGGGCCGGCTGGGAGAGCGCGGCGCTATCTGCGAAGGCCCCCGTGTTTCTTTGACAGTCCAGACAGAGGTGGGACGACAGAGAGGGCAGTGCGACGAGGTGGAGGTGGAGTGGGACGGAGGGCTGAAAAGCAAAGTGCATCAATCACACGCACGCATACACACATGGGCATGAACAATCACTGGTGATGGTTGAGTGCATCTGTGTGACAGACAGGCAGGTGAGAGGCCTGCTGGTGACGTGGCTTAGAGCGAAGCTTTGTCATTCTTATCTGCTCCCACCACTGACATCCATCCCTCCTCGGTTATTGTCTAAACGTCTATGATCTATTTATGTGCACAATAATGCACAGGTTTGGACACAAAAAAGAAGTTAACATGGTGTGAAAAGAAATTTGTTCAGATTTAATGATACATTGTAACCCCAGGACCTACTTGGATGACACCAAGTGTTATAGTGTACAAACTAAGTCAACTTTGGTGAAACTTACAGCCTTAAATAAATTTGTTGGATAAATAGGCAAGGTATAGCAAAATGTTTTAGTTTTATACACACTGAATCACAGTTTACGTAGTAGAAAAAACTACAGCATATAATAATGCTGTGACAAAGCTTTTACTTTGTCACTTACTGAAACTGTTTCAGATCATCTACCTCATTTTAATATCAGACCAATTTATTTATTTAAAATAAAAGGTTTTCAAAATCAATTTGGACATATGTGCCCACACTGCCAAAAGTACAAGTAACTGGCTCTATGACTATGATGTTCTCATTCCTGATTGGTAAAAAAAATGTATGGGCTGTTGACAAGAGGCAGATAATCTCAATGTAATTATCAATGCAAAATAGGCTTCCATTAAACATATGCATTGCCACATTTTTCTCTATGCCACAGTGCATTAGTATTGCTTTTCAGGCCCTTGGACCCAATTATTGAGTATGTATTAATTTACATTTGCGCTTAAAAGCATCCGTTTTGATTGGTCTTACTCTAAATTTCTATAATCTCTGTTTCATTTTCTGAAATGACTGACCAGAAATATTGCACTTTTACCTCAAAGTTTTTGAGGTACTGGGTTACTGCTTCTTGACTATTTATGTGAGGGAAAAATACACTTTCAAAGTATATTTTTAATACAAATATGAACAAATATTATAAGTAGGAAAAACACAGTGTCAATGTGCTAAGGTGATGGGTGAATAATTCTAGTCACCTCACACTTCAGAGTAGTTTGTTTTACTCCCATGAGTGTAAACATCCACACCTCATCTACAATAAACAGACACCTCGTAATACTGAAAGGGCAAGAGAAACTAAGCTGAAGTCATTCAAATAGACATTTGTGGCCCTGTGTGTGTTTGCATAAGCGTGTGAACAGGAGGCCACCATACGGAAATGTGCCTTTCAAGAGACGTTCTTTAAAAACTCCTTCAGAGTCAATCACTGGGCCACTTATTACTCTAATTGGATTAAGGCTACAGTTTGGGCTTCTGTATGCCTCTCTGTTTCTGGATGTGGCTATATCAGCATCTCTGGCAGGTGACTTTGTGGAGAGGAAAGTTTTTTAAAGAGTATTCATGCCTTGTCTCATTGGTCCTTGAGACCAAAGGGACAATATAAATATCTCAGTTTAAAATATAAGTTCAAAGTGAAGACAGAAGTCTGTCAGCTGTCCCTCAGCAAGCTCACACAATGTCCGCCAGCATTCGCATTAACTAGCTTTCAGAAATGTGTCCCGCTAATCACAAACTGAATAACGTGACTCACTAGTTGACACTCGATTTAATAGCTTCTTCAACTCTTAAAGATAACTGTAAAGATAACTCTAAATACATTTTTACTGTATAGAAAAATCTGTAAGAAAAGACAGATTTTGTTAAAACTGTGAGCTGTGCTGAAGTGAATAAAAGAGAAAAGTTTAAATACATGCTGAGAGCGAAACTCCTTCCTAAAGGTAAAAATATACATCAGATTTCAAAAGAAAATAAAAATGGAAGACTGCGGATAATGTAGGAAATAGCGCCCCCTTCACTTCTGGAGTGCAATGGTCCCATTTCCAAATAAGGTGTGAGACTGACAGTGGTCAGTCCCCGCCCCTTTCTGTTTGCTGCAGCGAGGTTCTTCTCGAGAACTTCCTTTAGCATCTACAGGAAGGTCTATTCTTCTTCTCTGAGCCCAACCTTCTCTTTCCCACTAATGCGACAGACTCCCCCCAGTGGTGTTATTTGGAAACACACCGAATAACTGAAAACACTAAAAAAAACTTAAGATGGAAAAAAAAATTATGTTGGAGTTGTTGCTATTTTAAAAAGAAATAGTTGACAAGCCTGTATAATTCTACTTTTACTCTGCAATTATATGCGACTATGTTGCTCTATCAAAAATCCCACAAAACTACATTCTTATTGAGGGAAATAAGTTTTGAAGTACATCAAGGCAAATAACTGTATAATATATAAAAGGAATCGGTCTTTTGTATTAGCAAAACAATCTCCTGAAAATTACAATATAATTAAAATAATTGTTTGGAAATAAGGAAAGTGATGTTTTTGTTTTTATAATTGTCTTTTAACAATCTCTTCATCTTGGCCTTTGTATCTCACAAAATGAAGTTCACAGCGGCTGTGAATTGACAATTGTTAAAAAACACATAAAACAAGTTGTGGTTGTATGAAATGTTACTGCGCAATGAATAAAACTGCTCGAGACAATTTTCAGATTACATAGCAGCATTTTAAGTTGATGTTTCAGGCCACCAAGTTAAATATTTTAAGTTTCCACTTTAGGAGAGAGCATCACTGTTTTTTTTATTTACTTCCTATAAATTTGGTACTTTTCAGCACCCCCATATTTGTGCTTTTTTGAGAGACTCGTTCACAAAAGAGGACAAGGCTCCTTAATGGTATCCCATATGACCTCATCTCTCCACTTTTACTTTCCTTGCTTCTCTTACAACCTAAAGGTAATTAGTCTCATACACCTCATCACTGTCTTGACACATCAGCCCCTAAAATTTAATATCCTCCACACACCTTTGCCTTCCTTAATGGTCCATGATTGTAAAATCTTGGTTTGAATAGCAAATACAATCAACCCCCATCTGTCACTGTGGTTTCTTTTACAAATATATAAGTTTGGTGTTAGACTTGTACATCTTAAAGACTGTCATGACTTTGTTCAATAAGGAGCACTGTTACAAAAACACACACACACACACGCAGACACACACCCATGTGCACGCAAACTTTAGAGGGAGACATGCAGAAGAAACAGACACATCCATTCATGAACTGACAGATCATCTTGAAGGCATTAGATACAAGAAGGTCTGCTTCATGCCCAAAATGTAAGTCTAAATACACAGAGGGGAAAAATGAGGTAAAGAAAGAGGCAGTCAAGTGGTAAGATAGACATATCAGAAGTCGGTCAGCACAGAGGCAGATTGGCCAATTAGACAAACACACAGAAAGAGATCATTCCATTACACAGAGGGACTGACATGGCGGCGACTGAGACAATGGACTGATTCAGTGCACTGCAGAGTGTTTATGTCCCCCGTCAGTTTGCATCACCAGTGTCCCCCTGACCACTCGCAGCTGACATACCCTCCACCCACAACGCACACACACACACGCACGCACACACACACACACACACACTCACACACAACTCTGTGACTTTCTTGCCTGAACTTGATGTACACACATGCTCCTACTTTGCTTTCTACGTATCTTGTCCAATGTCGGCTTTAGGCATGAGAGTGTATTTGAGGAAGAAAAGACATAGTGAGGTTGTGTGTACATATGTAAAAAAGAATGTAAAAAAAATAAAAAATCAATTAATTAACTACCTAATGGGCTATTTATGCATTTATTCAAAGATGATATGCTTATAGGCAGGAAACACAACTTGTGTATGCTTCCAGCTAAATGGTTCCTATATATATATATATATATATATATATATATATATATATATATATTATGCTGACCTTTTAAAAAATGAAACCAGCATACATTTCTGGGTGAAAACCAATTAGTGTTTGGAACTGATCTTAATTTCTGCTTTCCATCATTTATTTGAAAAAAAAATAAAGTATATTTCAATCCAGATCATGATGATGCCACCACCATGTTTCACAATAATGTGCAATTCTGTTTTTTGTGCCAACAATACCTTTCAGTGATGTGATTAAAAAAAGTTTTGTCTTCCTCGCACCTTGACATCTTACAAGGTTGTAGAAAGTTTAAAGAAAAGTGATCTTACTTCATATTCCAGACACATTAAAAGGGCAGATTGTTGTTGGCTGAAGAAGACAACCAATACATGTCAGAAACCGTCAGAGTCCATCTGTGTTTCAAATGACCTCTTAGAAGCCTCCACTGGCAGCTAACATCAGATCCTTTGATCAGATTTGGCAAAATATGTATGTATGTTGTAAAGGTATCATATTTCTTCTAACTATTGATGACTGCTTTCACTGTGCTACAATGCATAGTTTCCTGCTTGCAGTCTATGGCTACTAAATGGGATGCAAATTACAAAAAAATAAAATAAAATGAAATGAAAACTCCTTCAATTGACAAGCAGACATTGAAAATGAATCAAAAGTATTAAATTAAGACCAGATTTTGGCGTGCCTGTACTGATGATTTTACATCCATTATGTTCTAATTGTCTTTATATCAGTGACATTTTAAGTAGTGTGTAAATACTGCCGAATGAGTCCTGTTCATTATCCTGCATTTTCACCATTTTCACACCCATCATCCACCCTATTTCTCCTCCTCCAACTCCCCTTCTCCATCTTTTTGATGCTGGCATAAAACACAGCAAAAGTTTTTGCTAAAGCTCGGTAATGAGGCAGACCTTTGACCCCACCTTGATGACTTCCATATCGGTGCATGTGCAGGGAAATATGTGCAGATCTGTGCATGTCTGCGTGTGTGTGTGTGTGTGTGGCTGCAGCTGGCAGCTGACAGCGACATGACTAATGAAGGCCTGGGACAGAAATAATAGGTGGGAATTATAACACAAAGAGGGTACAAGTGCAAAGGAAGAGGAAGAAGAAATGTCGGAGGAGCGGACAGAATGAGAAATAGATTGTTGAAAGGAGGAAAAAGCGTTTTTCTTTAGGAAACAGAGCCCAGATTAAAAAGTTTTTACGAATACTTATAAATAGAGGAGCTGGAGTAAAAGAGCAAAACAGTTTGCTCTTTTAGTAACAACTTAAGCAAGAGCTTTAATTACTTGATGAAATAATAGCAATCCATGCACAAATATTGTTACTTTTGTTTGCAAAGTCCAGTTAGTTAATCAGCAATCGGATGAGATAAAGGATAATATGAAACAGACATCATTACTCTAACCCTGGTACATCTAAGCAGAAATAGCTAATGAAGGAAACAAAAGCTAATGTGGATTGATGTTGCTTAATTGTTTTATATCCACACTTAAAGTCAGACTCCCAAACATGCTTCCCAAATCAACAGAAAGAAAAGACAACCTAAGACACATGATCTTTCAACAGAAACCAGACTTTCTGGAGGAGCACAACCTGGACAGCACATTTGGGTGTCTGGCAGCACCCGCCCACAACTGTCACACTCCAGGTCAGAGGTCATGATGTGTAGACAGAGCAGAGCTTTGTAATTATGCGAGATAAATACAATCATCAACCACAGGAAGCCTTTCTCGCTTCAATTTACAGGCACAACCTTGTCAGGAAAACTAAACAGTTGACAAAAAAAAAATTGCTGAAGCATTTTACAGTATTAGTAAAAATAATTCCTGCTTTCAAAGCTACTATACCAGAATACAAGTGTACATGCCCGTATCGACCTGGTATGTAAGATTCTGTCAATGACAAATTTGAGCTATGGGAAAGAAAAACAGGGCCGGAAAGACTGAAGAATATTTTCCATGAGAAAGTGTTGTGATAGGGATGCTATCATTCTGAAGAGGTCTCTTCGATGAACATCAAGCTCCTTCTCAATATGACCAATGTCCACAAAGGCCCAAGTGCAAGCTGAACAGTCTTGACCCACTGACACAAAACATGGCGCCAGAACAGCAGCGAGACGCATGGACGGACAGACAGAGGAAGCCTAAGACAGACATCCTGTCTCAAACTACAAATAGATACAACAATTAAGCTAGGTCTGGTCATTTTCATTTCTCTGACCTCTGCCCTCACCTCCCACACATACAGAGACAAATTACTGCTGCTGTTGACTTTGACCAACAATTCCACTGCCAGTGAAAATGCAGTGTGTAGGCTGAGACGGGGGACATAAATCACACGTGTATTTAATCTGTAATAAAGACACATGACATGACTAAAAATGTCATTAAGATGCTATACCAGATCTGGGTGTTAAGGGACATCTAGAAATGCCTAATTTCTCCTTAGGTCATTATTTGGGGAAAGGACTTGTATTTTAAAGATTTAGTTTTCTGTGACGATTTAATCATAGTTATGTTTTCTTTTAAAATTTAGAGCAGATGACATTTGATATAATCTTACAGTTCCCATGTGTGATGGCAAGCTTGCACTGATCAATTTTATGCTTAGGTCTTATTTAAATGGGTTTTCAAAAGTAATAGAAACACAGTTAGTCACAAATAACAAAAGAAAACATTTTTCAATAAGTGCTGAATCAGAACCAGCCTTGAATTGTGGTGTTTACAGCTGTAATTCAGAGCAACTTTTTTTTTCTTATTTTGTTTTTTTGCAGTATATTGAAAAATATTGTAATTAGGTATTTGTGTAATTTTGCAGTTACAAAGCATTCAAAGCCAGCCACAACCTATGACAGTGTCTTCTCATAGTTCTCATCCTTTGCCCTACACAATTCTGTTAGCCACAGACCCCACAGAATGAGACCCTGAGTAGTAAATCATATTACCCATCAAAAACAACTACTGCACAAAAGCACTTAGTTTTTTTTTTTATTATAGCATATGTATTGTTAAATCTATACAAAGCATATATTGTCGGCTATGTTCATCGGTCTTTTACAAGACTGTTTGCACTCAGCACACACACCCACACAAAAAATCTCTGAAATAAATTTCGCAGAATCCCTACTGAGATATACAATGTCGCATCTAAGACAAATCCTTCAATGTTTCCATCTTTGTAATTGTAGGGCAAATATCCAGACTTTGTTTTCTGCCACTCAGCACCTGTTTCAAAGCCCCAGAGATGGCTGATCTCCTGGCAAAGCAAAATCAGAATTACATTAACACCCAAAGAGCATTTCATCAGAACCAATAGAGCCCCATGGCCCAAGACACCTGTAATAGAGTTTCCTCTGTCACAGGCGGAAAAAACATTTAAACTACCCTTTTGGAAAGAAAAAAAAACAAAAAAAAGTGGTTTACCTAGTCCTGGCTGCAAGAAAATGTGCTGCTGCAACTGATCAAATCAGCTCAAACAAATTGCATTTGTCAAGAGAAGGATCAAATGGTAGCACCCACAACAAACATATTAGCAGCCGGCGCTACGTAGCATTCTCTTGGCAGGCTGATAGGATTGGATTAACGAAGTAACATGGAATAGGAGAAAAATATGTTCAGAAATCCGAACTGACTTCTTTCTTTTGCTTCCCTGATGCTGTGCTGCACATCTGTACACTGAGGAATTTTAACAACAACAGATGAAGAAGATGTGATGGATTACCGTGACCTCAGCTTGTTAGATTCTCTATTACCAATGTCATCATAGATATTTGGATTAAATGGAATATACTTAATATTTGAAAGTACCACACCTTTGGATAACTGACAACTTTTGAAGCGTTTCTCAAGCTCTTCTAAAAATGATCTTAGAACAAAGATCAACACTTCTGTCCATTATTCCCAATGGGGGGATACATGAATTCTGTCATGTATAGCTATAATGGGAAAAGGAGATATTTCTCTGGTTTGTTATTAAAATAAACAGAGGCCAAGATGTCTGCTATGTACTCGTGTGTGAAAGTCAGGGGGAGAAAGAGAACGGGAGAGACTAAGGGGCCTGACTGTCTGACAGACAGGCAGGCAGATGGACACAAACTTGGCATTAGGGAATATGTTTCTGCCAGAGAGCGATCCATAAAGACTGAAGGAGGCCAAAGGCCAGTCGCTCTGTAATGACTCATCATCACTCAGTGGTGTCCATGCTGCGATGGTTCGCGTGTGTGTGTGCGTGTGTGTGAATCATTGTTGGGGAGGGAGAGCCAGTGGATCTGCCTCTAGATAGTGTAGTAAAAACAACCAGTTTAGCTGCTCCACTCCTCTGGGGACACAAGGGAGACCTTCTTGTTGTTTTATCTGGCCAAATACTGTCAATTAACCCTCTCTTAAGGTTTATCTAAGTCACAGAAAAACATGAGAAGGCAAAAATGATGTTCTACGTGTGAAATAGAAAGGTTAGTGCATATGGAATTCCTTTGGTTTGGCACCAACGGCGTTCGGGTTCCTGAGGCTCAGTAAACATTAACATGGCGGATGATGCCATGTTAGGCTGCACGGACATTTAGAGAAATATTTTGATTTTGCCGACTGATTTTATTTGTACATCCACCTAAACAAAATCCAAAATTGAAGTGGAGTTGCTAAGTACCAGCATACTGGAGGTGCGGTATAAACTCCATCGCTTTGGCCTCAGTCAAGCTGCTTTGGCAGTCACTGTGTCTTTGTACATTTATGCACGTGCACATGCAAGGCGGCAAGGTTTTCTGTTTGAGCAGTTTTGGATGAATATCTCTATTTCTTGGCAACTGACAGCCTGTTTGTCATCCAGTTCACAATCAAGAGCTGACCTTCAGCTGCATAACTACTATTATCCTGCCATTCTTCTCCCTCTCTGCACCCTTCATCCTCGAATCCCCATTGCCTCTCGAACCCTATATCTTTCTCAACTGTACCTCATTCTACTTCTCCTTCACTTTTTTCGCACTGCCTTTGTCATTGATCGCTGATGCGACTGGCTGATTTCGTGCTCTGTAATAACCTGCAGTGGTAACCAGCCGGCTGTTCCTCTTGGACCCCCTTGTAGATTGAACTGTCAGATGGCAGCGATTAATGGCTGGGTGGAGGGACACGGACTCACACCTGCAATGTCCAAGCTGTCCTGCCGATCCTCTATCTCATTTTAGGTCTTTCTGGCTAAGTTAAATCTTCAAATATTACAGGATGCAGGAGCTATTGTTTTTCAAAACTCATTCTCCAACACGCATTGTCCTTGAAGTTTTTTTACATTTATAAATTTACAACCAAAACATCAATCAGTTTCTTGGAATATTTATGTGATATTCCAATAAAAATTAATATTAGAGTGTTGGAAGGAAAGTCCTACAAATTATGGGATAGAATGGTTTTCCATTCCTCCAGCGCAGTACTTTACGGAACCTTTCCATAATGTATTGAATTTTGCTAATAATAATTTCGCATGGCAATACACAATATATGCTAAAGTAAGATTAAGCAGGCAAACAAATAAACAAGGAAATGATCTCTAATAACATTAGATATAATAGTATAATAATATAATAATAGTAATAATAGAAAAGTTGCCAAAATTGTGAATTTAGATAAGAACTTATTAAATTCAGTTGCCTCTGTCTGTGTTTGCTACTGTGGCGATTCATCTTCATCCCTTAACTAGAAATACCTGAGAAACTAAAATATGTTGTTCCCTCGCACAGCAAGGGGTGGATTGTTTCGTCTGGTTTGTCCGTTTTGTTAAGCTCCAGAGGGCCTGTGCGCCTGTCTCGTGTTGTGCTTGGCTAGCAGTCTGCCAACTGTCAGCGCAGTATCTTCTTACACAGATGAAGAGAAAGTTTCCAAACCATTCCCTAAGCTTTTGCTCCCTTGTTGCAGTGCTTATCCAGGGGAACCGACAAGAAAACTGCCACTTCTCATCCCGACTATCAACATGCAGGGGAGAACAATCAAACAGAGGAACACAGAGCATAAATTTCCAGAATGGTCTGAAAGCTTTATAGCCTGATGATGCACATGTTGCGTTTAACTATAAGTATATAAAAAAGTCATTGCTTCCCCAACAATGACATTTGAGAGGCAAACATCAGATTGGGTATTTAAAGATTTTATCATAAACTCTGAGTAGGCATTCAAAATTCACCTTTGACTCAACACAATTATTAGTAAGTCCACCAAAAATGTAAGGCAGTGATAAGAACAAGGTTTGGTTTTGTAAATGTATTAAAAGCAGCTCTATCATGCCATTTATCATGTCAGGAATCTGACATTATATCTGTCATTGAGACTCTCAAGTAACGAAGATGTAATTCTTCCATTGCTTTGAAGTGTTAAGAGTTGGCTAAGATGTCTTTTGAGGATGGCCAACAGCAAGCACTTTGAAGACGCCTCCAAAGACTGCTTTTGAATTTTTTTGGGTGACAGCAATTTGGATAGTCATGAGACAAAACAAACAGCGTCAAAGCCACCAAAAATACAAACAATTTGCTGTCACAACTAATTAACTAACTATGAAGAGCCAGCAATGCTAGTATTAACACATGCTAAAAGTCTCACTATGTACAATAAATAAAAGGGCAATTTCAGAGTTAATCACTCAGTATTGTTTGGAAAATGTTTAAAATTACATTTCTGATTTCTCCAAATGGAGTCATGGTGATCTTGTGACGATGTAATCAGAAAAGTGTAAAATTGGTCAGTTGGGAACTCTGGCTAAAATGATTAATCCATGGCATTGTTACCACTCGACTGGATTACTGTAGTCCACTTTAAGTGGAGGTTAATGGGTCTTCAGTTCATCTTCATACCTTTGAAAAAGCATACATGTATTAGAATCTTTCTCCCATATAAGTATATTTTTGTATTCGTTTTTTTATTACTTTTGCCTAATATCTGAGGTGTACTTTGGTCACTTTGTAAATTACTTTATGATAAAGTTGTATTGGCTTTTCTCTTTACTGACAGAACCTATATTGTAGCACTCATTTAAGAGTTAAACAAAAATTAGTTTTTTTCAGTTGAGCTTATTATCAACTAATTGTTTAATTAGTATGTATCTATTATTTTATTTTGAGTGGTTGTTTAAACTGTATCATAACAAAATTAGATTGGAATCCTAACAATCGGTTACAGAAAATAGTTTGAAGGCTTTGTCTGATTAGGATAATGTGGGATCTACTCAAAAGGTTATATGTATGTCTACATCTTACGGGTTCAAAAGTTGATTTATCAAAAAAAAAGTTTCATAAGACACAACTTATCAATACTGCAACTTTTATCTTTGAGTATTGACAGAAAAATAGATTTACTCTTACACTGAAAAGCAGCAAGGAAACAAAAAGGCGGTTAATTAAGAAAAGGGCAGATGGCCTTAAGACTGAAAGATGGTTGAAGAATAATGAAAAAGATAAAACATGAAAAGTAACGTGAGTGGAGAAGGGAATAAAAACTCATGCAAAACAAAACAATATCAGACGAGAGATCATGAGAGAAAGAAATCCTCTGAACAATGAACATGTGAATATCAGGCCAACAGGGGTTGGCGTGGTGCTTGAAACTGAGATAAAATCGATTAGCTTGTCCACTGACCCAGTGAGCACAGTGCCCCCCCGCCCCTCCGTTGCCCCCGGTCGTGCTGCAGGCTCTGACTGAGACGTCCAGGTCCCCGGGGGTCACATGTGGATGCTGAGGTGAACAAAGTGGTGGCCTCCTGTCAAACTAAAGTCCTCAAGCACCAGCAGAACAACAGACCATGAAGCAAAGCTTTACTGCTTCCTGATTCCAAAAGGACACATTAAAGATGAAGCAGCGACTGCTGAAAGATGCAGATTTTAGAACAAAAAAACTGCTGGACTTGCAGTTGGAGCAAGGAAGAGTCTGATTGCTGAAACACAAAACTTACTTTTTTGTTGTTTGCAGATTTAATCTTAGCCTAAATATATGTCTCTTTAGAGAATTGCTTGTGTTCATCTTTGGTATGTGTTCTCTGCAGAACTTCAGAATTTTGTCTGCTTATCAAGATTTACTTTAGATGGTTTGTAGTTTCTATTACATAAGCAGAGAAAATAGTTCTCCAAGTGCATGTTGTTCAGAGCGGTGTCTGATAACGAAGTGCATCAATGGAGAATGGATATGCAATGCCTTGGAGATGTATTTAATTTGGTTTTAATGTCATAGTAAGGTATAAAAGTTTGACCTGTTACTGTTAATGCATTACTTTCTGATCCATCTAATAAATGTCTGGACAAGAATCAGCTGACTTATATCTCCTTAATTAAACAAATGTGTAGCATTTAAAAAAAAAAAAAAAACAATTACAATGGCGAAAAATAATCTCATTGCACAGAGGTTTCCGTCAGCAGGACACAAAACAATTAAACGGCAGTTTATGTATACAGTACATACCACGCTGCTGCGAAGACAGTGATCAATACATTATACAAAAATCAATGAAAACATGTAAACTGGTTCAGAAGGCAGCCAAAGGCCAATAGTACCACTAACGGAGTTATACCGGGATGTTCCAGTTGTGAGAACAACCTGATGCATACTTTATACTTTTATCTCTAAACAAAGAAAATGGATTGTAAAGCCAGGAGGAGAATGTCACATCAACAGTAAAATACGATGGTGGGAGCAAACATATTCTTCAAATGAAAGTTAGCTGTATATGTTCAATGGTTGTTAATATGAGACATTCAGACCCGAAAACTTCAGTTGTCTGCTAGAAAGCTGAGATTGAAGAGGGATTTTTTTTTAGCACCATGAATCCAAATCGACAAAAGAACAGCTTCATAAAACAAAAATGAAAGTTTTTGCATTCCACTATTCCAGAACTAAATCTATGTAATGACTCGTAGTGAAGTTTCTGACAAGTGATATCCTTGAAACAGATTTAGAGTAGGCTCACAAAGTAGAGGGAGGAAAAATTATTAAGTCGATATATGGGATGCCTGTAGACTCAAACCAGTGGAGATTGATGCTAAAATTCAAAAAGTGCTTCAGCAAAATATTACCTTAAGTGTACACTTTTGGATTTTTGATTTTTTTTTGCAATTTCCTCCAAACAGATTTGTTTCTTTTTCAGTTATTTGAAAATTCTACAAACTCCGACATAACAAATTCTTTACACCTGTTGACAGAGCCTGTAACCTCTCCTTATCATTTTATCAACTCCTTTTCCTCTCTTGATTTCCTCCACAGAATAACTGAGTGAGGAGCGGCTCTTTGATTCCCAGCTCATTGTAGTGTATTTGACCTTGAAGGTCACAGAGTGGAAAGAAGTGTGTGTGTCACCATTAAGCTCTTCTCCGTGTTAAAATAATATTCCTACGGTGCTTTTAGGATGCTAACACTAATCAAAACAGGACATCCTGAGGAGGGCCGTGCTCTCTCTTCCCCGGCCCCACTCGTCGGCCTTCTTCGTGTTTTTGTGTTTGTGGAGGAGCGACAATCCCAGGAAGCGGTGAGGAGGGTTCATCAAAGCTCCAGGCGGGGGGCCTCGGCCAGAGGACTGCTGGTATGTGACAGGGAAAGGAATCTCTACTGTCCTATTGTTCCCTTGTTTCCTAGGTCTCATCACACGCCGGTGCATCCAGTTCACACACAGGTAAGCGCACTAATCAGTCCCGCATTCTTTTCCACGTCCATGTTCTTTCCTTTGCCACAACCCTGGATGACCGGCAGCACGTGTGCACAGCGCACACACATGCACAAACAGCAAGGAGCCTCATACATAATTGGGGAGACATCGAGACATATCTGTGAGGGCAGAGATGTGAATTTTCCTTTCCTCAGAGAAAAACTTGGATGAGTAAGAACAATACTGGACCAAATGTGTCACCAATGATAACAAGGTACTCAGCCAAACACAAAGAATTTAGTGAGTTGTGGTGCAAAGTCAAATAAAAACATACGCCTGAAACAGAAATATTTTGTCACATTACAACGACAACGACAATGTGTAATGTATTTTAATGGGATTTTATGTGGCGAACCAACACAAAGTAGTTCATAACTGCGAAGTAGTAGAATGAATTTCAAAAATTTCAACTAAACATTTTTTTTCTTTTCTTTTAAAAGAACATTAATGAACAAACAAAGGCCACGAGCCACTGCAGACAGGTGAGAAAGAAAGACAAATTATAAACAATATCTTAAGCTTTGAACATCTCCCAGATCACTGTTCAAACCATCATTAAAAATTAAAAGTAATAGCAAAGGAAAACCAACTAAAACTAGGCCAGAGCAGAGAGGCAGTGTACAAGTCCATACGCCTGGAGGAGTTGCAGAGATCCAAAAATCTTGTTTGCACTTTGCTTCAAGCATACCAAATGTGGCCAAGTGAGAGAAAATTAAAGGAATATGCTCCAACTGATAGCCTACATAGACATGGCCATGTACCTGCATTGATAGTAAGAAAACAATGAGGTAAAAAGAACTTTAACCAGAGAAGAAAAGACAAGATCCGATGGGGAATCCATCGAATCAGCAAGTCATTGTCAGGCTTTCTTAACAGGAAGAACGCCAGTGTTGCAGAAAAGCTAAATGAAGTCCCACTTGAAAAATGCAACTAGCCATATAGGATATGCAGCCTGGTGATGGCAGCAATGAGCTGTAGAAAAGTATATCTTCAGCATGGGCTTGAAAGCTAGATGAGGGCAATCAGAGAAGTAAACCTGCTAGAGGCTACAAAAGATTTGAGACTCTAGCCGAGGGTTTGCCTTCCTGCAAGTTTTTGTTCAGTAACTAAACATAACACCATAGCAACAATTGAATGGTTTAATTTAGAGCATATTAATCTGCATGAACAGTTCAGGCAAAATCTAGATCTCACTCCGAATGTGAAAACATAGAAAACACAACAATTGATATAGACAGACTCTATTCATCTGTGATAGCCAGATTGAAAAAAATTACAAATACTGTCTCAGAGATGTAAAGCTGATGGAAACATATTCAAAAAGCTTTGATTGCAGCTAAAAATCTGAAACAAATTTCTGACTTTTCTTTGTGAATTGTTTTGAAACCAATGTGTCCTTCTCTTTGCACTTTACTTTGTCCCTAATTAAGGCAATATGGCAAAATATGAAAACGCTCCCTGAATCCTAGTGATGTTGACATTGTGTTTCCAAATCACCATTACTTGCTTTGCAGAGCTTTGAGCATTTCTGCTTGGGTAGGTATTGCATTCTCAGCTTGTTCATTGCTATGTCCTCTTTCAAAGACCTTCTTCTTGTATTATTACATGAAAGTTCTGCAGTCCAACCTTTGTGAGGAAGACCTGAGCTTTGATCGCATCTCCTCTTTATACTCCCATCCTGCAGAGGTGAGAGGTCATCAGGTAAATGAGCCTCCGAGTGGAGCACAAGGAAGGAGTGCAAGTTACAGCAAAGATAAAAGGTGAACAGAAATCAAATAAGCATGACCTTCAAACACATACATGAAAACATTATCCCACTTCTAGCTTCCCCGTGTGAGCTTATTTGTTCCTTTCTAATAATCTAAAATGACGACCCTCTCATTACCTCCTTTCATTGGTCCAAGCAGCTCCACCCAGGGAGATCCCCAAGCGGTGCTGGAACACACTGTTATCACCACATTCACAAAACGATTGTTGGGTAATTCCTGTTTATAGCTATGCGCTCCCTCTGGTGTGTAAGCACTGTTTTCCCCATCAGTCCTCCAGGACAACCATCAAAATGTGTTCACAAGCAAGGAATTCCATTTAATCCCATCTGTAGGCATAAAGTTGTTCCTACAACTCTTAAAGAACACTGATCACTTCCAAAACGTGTAGAAGAATCAATACAGTATGCGCTGCTGGAATAAGGTAAACACAAAACAGTTTTCACATAAAGAAGAGGCCAAGGTGGCTCTGGGTGGTTCTGATGGTAGAGCAGACGCACGATGTGCAGGAGCTACAGTCAGTGACGCAGTCGTCCTGGGTTTGATTACCAGTCTCAGGCTGTTTGCTGCATGTCTTCCTCCTCTCTCTTCACCCTCTATCCTGCCTATTTACAGTTCAATAAAGCTCTTTAAGGGTCAAAAAAAAAAAAAAAAAGAATAAACGAAGTCAGGGACTTGGAAAAACACAAAACTACAAGAAAAGGTTCTGGGTTGTGAAAAGGTATTTGCTTGCTTACATGTCCATTCGGTTTCTTCTCATTTGTCACACTTAAATGTTTCAAGTGATCATATTCATTTTCATTTCAAGCAAAGCCTGAGTAAATGCGAAAAGCATGTTTAATTCATTTTAACTTTCCAGACTAACCTGCTGCATTATGAAAAACTAACTATTCCATAAACATGGCAGCTGGTTGTGCTGTATCTGGAAGAAACAAACTGCCATAAAACATTTGTGACAACTGAGACTTTTACGTCACTGTGGAGGGGCTTTGGCCAACTATTAAATGTAAAATTATTTTAACTTAGTCATTTTGGCATATTTTTTCATTTTGATATTCTGTTTGAAGTCATGCCACAGAAAGACCAGACTTTGACTAGGCCTTTCAAAAATGTTCCTTTTGTTTCTGTTTGTTTGTTTTTGTTTGTGTGTGTGTGTGTGTATATGTCGGCATGTGTGGGCGTGTGTACGTGCGTGTACTCTCATTGTCTTAATGAATTTTTCTTTAGGGTTTTTATAGAAGATCATTGTTTCACCAATTAAAGCAAGTTGTCCAGGTCCCAAAGCAGTAAAGCAACCACATATTGCCACCTACCACCATCGTGTTTGACTGTTGGTATGATGTACTTTTTTCTGAACACGCAGATTATCTAAAAAGTTCTAGAAAATGTATTTTGTGTCTTCTCTCCAAGGAATATTTTCCTAAAGGTTTTAAGGTTGATCTCAAGTAAATATGAAACTTGTCTTTGCATTCTTTACACTCAGCAGCAGTTTTGGTCTCATTTTGACCGTTTCTTTTTCTTTGTTGCTGAATTGTGAGCACGATTTTATTTTATCCTGGATACTGTGTGACTTTTTGAATTACAAGTCGTTGATACTCTCTTGGAAAAACTGTAATAGGCTGGACACTCCTGGAAAAGTTCGCCAATGTTCCTTGTTGTTTTCATTATTTGGTATTAACTCTCACTGTGGTTTGCTGGAGACCCCAAGACTCAGAAATGAGTTTGTAACCATTTCCAGACTGATAGATGCTACAGACTTTTATCTGTTCTTAAATTTCTTGAGATCAGGACATGATTTTTTGGTTTGTGAGACCTTTTGGCCTTCTCCACGCTGTGTGGGGTTGTTTGGATTTGCCTTGGTTTGTAGTTTGGTTTATCTGTTTTCTTTAGTTATTCTTAATTTGATTAGATCAGCTTTGTTTCTGTTTTACTTCAGTCCAGTCCGTTCTTGGTTGTTCTAGTTAAATTATGTTTATTTCTTTCCCTGTGATTAGTCGTTTTTTCATAAAATTTGAAGACCTAGTTCCCCTGTTTGTGTTTACTCTTCCTCTCTCCTTTGTGCCTCTCTTTCCCTCTCTCTATCTCTCTGTTCTCTCTCTGTTTCTCTCTGTCTCTCTCAAATTTCTCTCTCTCTCTGTCTCACATGCTAGTTATGTCTGTTATACCTCATTACTTGTTACTTGGTCTGTGTTTTCCTTTGCTCCCTGTGTGTTCGTCCTAACATGCAGGAGCTATTTTTGGATTTTAATTAAACATTAATTCATCATATCCATCAACACGGTGGTTTGAACTTTGGTCCACTTTCTACCTATACACAATATGACAGAAAAAAAGCTTTAACTTTTAACATATTTTTTCATCTTTTTCTCTTTGCCTGATCTTCAAATGTGAACAAAAAGAGCAAAAAATAGAAGAAATCTATAAGGCAGCAAATACTTTTCATGTAAAACTAATACCATGGCTGCAGCTGCAATTAATATCAAAGTGCAGCAAACAATAAAAAAAATAATTTCAAATCTTTCCTTCCCATAAAAGCCCTCTACAAAGTAATAAAGTAACTGATGGTTGTTAGCTGATGTGAGACATGAGGCCAGAGTGCTGGGCCCTGTTTCTACCACCTTCTCCAGGTAATTGATTGGTGCACATAAAATGATTGAGATCCTTTAATTAGCTAACAGAGGTACAGACTCCTCACAGCATGCCAGAGGAGTGCTAACTTCACAATGCTACTGTAGCAATCTCCGCTGATGGTGAAGTGCGCCATCAGCAATCTGCTGACGTTATATCTCCTCAGACATCATAACGACACACAAATCACTTTGATGGAAACTTTTTTGAACTCAGCAATCTGCCATGAGTCGCGGAGCAATTTGTGATGGGAAAGCGCTGGCACGTCTCACATTTTACAGTTTGACCGTTCAGTCTGAGTGCTGCTTTTTGTTTAGATGTGTATTGAAACTTGCATGTAGATACTACAACAGAATAAGCACACAGTTTTATGAAAAAACACACACACACACACACACACCATCTATAAAAATATGTTTAGCCTGGGACGGCTCTGTTGATAATGACCTCAGCCTTGGCACCGCGCTGGGCCAGACCAGACTGCCGACAGACTGGAGGCTTTTGTGTTGACTCTCTATCTCTAACTCTGTGACCTTTGGGGGGGGGGGGAGAAGAAAGCAGAATTGCTTTTTTATTATTTAGAAGGGGTAAGGCTCGCTCATTGTTCTGTATTGGTACAGTTTCCCTGCTATAAACACACACTGGTTCCCAAGCTTGACATGTTGCAGCACAGTTACACCCCCACCACCCTCCCTGCATCCAGCCCTTAGTGTTCCCACACTGGCCTGTCTGGGTCAGAGCATCATCACCACCCTCCCAACACAAATACACATCATCACCAATATCCAAACACTGCGTTTTATGAATTATGAAATTCCCCCAGTACATAATGGTGAATGATCTTGGAGAGACGGAACTGCATTTTGAAAAAGGGGCAGTAAAGACGGGGAAGAATCCCCCGGGAGGGATCTATGACGTTCCCTTGTGGCTCAGGACAGAGGCCATCCTTCAAATGGGTGACAACAGCGTCCAAACAAACCACTAACCTCATCAGCTCTCTGTTTATAGCCTGAAGCCTGATTCCTGGACGACTCATTAACATCAGAAACCTTCCAAAAGAGCCATTTTCATACATTGTTGATAGATTAAAAAGTCCTGGGTCTCACAACAACTGACCGTCAAAGCTGCTGCTGCAACACTGTGCACAAGCCCATAAAGAACTAATTAAACACATACCAAAAAGAGTCCTTCCAGATATGTGTATGCACATATCTTTAAACATATTGACATACGTGGAGCAAGGTTTAAAAGACTTAATAAATGTTTATTAAACTGTGATATGAACACCACATGCGATACCTGTGCTGCCTTTAGTGGTACTCAGTAGAGATTTTGGTATTATTTATTTGCAAAATAAATAAAATAGCTATGAAAAATGGGACAGCAGTGAATTACATCAAACCCTACCTAACCTGACCCACTTCCAATCCAAAAAAAACCCAACAGGATTTGATAGCTTATGTGTTTAGTGGCTTGTCTACCTGTTGAAGCTAATATAAAATATTGTAGCACCGTTTGCTACAGGAGATTGTTAAATATTACGTGTGAAACATTCAGTGAGTAGAAATCATTAATGCATCTATGTAAATAATAAATGCCAGGAAGCCATATTGAATTTTGAGCTTTGGGTTGGTGAAGAACTTCAACAACCTTTCCTTTCATAAAGTCTATTTTATTATTTTTAAGTGATACTTAAAAGTTTTGAAATACATAGTCAAAGTCAATTAAAAAAACAGAAAAAAAAAACAAACATTTTATTTTGCTTCATTGCGGTTGATATATCAACTAGAGACAAACAATGGAGCCAGTCAATTTTCTCTCTGATCAGATCGGCAGGTGAAATACAAGAAAATGTATTTCATGTTAATCAAATGCATTGAAACTGAGAACGTTCCCACTTCCAATCTCAAAAGCATCAACCAGGAGTATGACATTCGGGTTATTCTTTTTTTATTATTATTTTATGAAAAATTACAAAGGTTAAAAATGGGCAGAAGTTTTGTAATTCCTTGCATGTCTTCTGTCTTTTCTTTTTTTTTAAGAGTAAAACAAACAACAAACATAATTGGTAAAATTAGACCTCTAAATAAAACTGGGAAAACAGCACCAGCCGGTAATAACCTCATTGGTGCATTATAAACACAAGCAACAGAAAAAGTCTGAAACCCTGCATGCGTTATTGCAGTTTCATCATGTATATCTACTGACGTTGTATTAATTTGGTCAAAAGCTGCAATGCGCACAGTCTAACCAAATTTGTTACCATTAAAGTAATTAAAAAAGAAAAAAAAAACACAAACCGATGCAAACACTGTAATGTCACTGGGAAGAATCGAAAAAACAAACAAAAAAATAATTTATGATTTTCTCAAAAAAGTTCAAACCCCGATTATTCCTGAAGGACATATAAGGCATTCGTATTTACGCAGCTTTGGCACGAAACGTAGCGCAGGGACAGAGAGCGCTGCTCCGGGACAGCAAGCGCCCTTTAATGAGCTCTCTATTTCACTTTGGTCGCGCCGGGCCGCTCCTCTCACCTTTCAAATGGTCCGATCTATTAAGCGTTTTAATGAGCTCCGCCAAACAAACGAGAGATGCATGGCCCATTGAACAACCCGCTGGAGAGGCTGACGCGCTGACGGACGCGACGCACGCTCTCACTCGCGTAGACGCACCTTTTCTCGGCCAATCAGAGATGTCAGCTGTTAAGATAAGAAACTGGACAAGAGGACAAAATTCCGGAGATTTTTCGTGTAGCTGAGTGACGCTGATTGAAACGAGTGGGAAACAAGCGCTGCTTCTATACTGCTTAAGTTTCCTTATTAGGTTAATGGAGAGTTTCTTAAAAAAAAAAAAAGATCCGCAACTGTTATTAATTTTAACCGTCTTTTTTGGACAATAAAAACGGTGATATTTCTGATACACAAATGTGCTGACTTTTAATTAGGCCCAGGGGGAGTCACTTCAGACCCCCCCCCCTCCTCCTCCTCCTCCTCCTCCCCCCTCTTCACCGCGGGGTGCGGCCCTGTTCGCATTGGCATTACGTACAGTGGGAAGTTTTTCTGCGGCGCACCGCATCACATCTGGACACGCGGACTAATCAGACAGCCTCCATCTATCACGCTTACGTTTACCACCTCTCCATCACCTTTTCTATTACACCCTTCTAGTTTTTTCTTCTTCTTCTCTTTTTGCCTAATCACACGACTTTTCTGTACAGGAGGGGAGGCACTCACTGAACGCATTTACCAGCAGAGCCCCTTATGAGGGTTCTGGGAATTTAAATATTCACCGCTGACACTGTGCAGAGCTGGCTGAGGGCCAGGGTGGGCCCGCTTCGTCCTGTTCCTCTTCTGAAACATACCAGCAGAACTCTTTCTCTTTCTTTGCAAAAACATCATCGTTCTACTTGTTCGTCTCCACAAGAATAATATGAAAGAAATCGATGCAATTTCTAACCCCCTCCCCAAAAAAAAAAAAAATAATAAAATCAGCAAACGAATTTTAACTCTCCTCCCTCCACACAGTCCACTCAGGCCCCTGTTAATGTGCCTGATGTGTTCTGTATTTGTTTAATTAATTGACAATTTATCACCTTTTTACTGGGCACCGTGCATCAGATATGGATGAAGGAATGAATGAATTCAAACCACTTTCTGACCTCTGTGTGCTCTATTGATCATTTCAAAGAAAAAATCAAATAGAAATCTACTTTCAACAAGAGCAGAATAAATGTTGTGATTAAAGTAACATTTAAAACAACAACAACAACATAAAAAAGTGTGAGTCCGAGTCATCTCAATGCTTGTGTTGTTTAGGGGGAAAACCCTATTTTTCAATATTAAAACGTTGACGTGGTGCATGTCAACTTGACTTGCAACGAGCAACATCTTGTGGAAAGGATATAAACAAAAAAAAGATGTTAACTTTAAATCGTGGTTGAAATGTGATAAATGAACAGACGTCTGAATGAAAACGTCACCTGACGTGCTTGAAAAGTTGTCAGGATCAGTCGACTGCATTAGGTTTGTACAGAAAGTCTGGACGACAAAAAATCCAACTGGGGATGTTTTTTTTAGGAGATAAATAAAGACAGGGACAGATCAATCTGAAATAATAATGATTATTAAAAAAAAAAAAAAAGATTCCCTGATGGAGAGTTCGGAGGGAAGCAATTAAAGACACAAGAAGAAAGCAACAATGCCACACCCGCCATGAATCAAACTGAAAAATCTGATTAAGAAAACGTCAGACTGGAATAAAGCATGCGCCATAATTTATTGCCGCAAATCAATGCCTCCGCAGACGCACCGTTCTCCTCCTCACATATAGCTAATTGGCTGCAAGTTCTCAAATCGATTTTAATCCGAAATATGCAACTTGTATCATCATTTTAAATAAATATGCAAAGCTTTTAATTTACTCGGAATATATATATATTTTTTTGTTTCTGCACAAAAACAACAAAACAAACAAACAACAATAAAAAAAAAAAAAAAAACATGCAATAACGACGTTACATGCAATTCAAAGTCTGTAAGTTCCGGAGCTGTGCATGCAGAAATACAAACTGAGTTAGGTCATTTTTCAAGATCACGCGATCTCTGAACGTTCATTGTCTCAAGTCGAAATAGACTCATTTTTGGTCTTCACCCTCGAAATATCATCTTCTCCTTATTTCTCCCCATTAACTTCCTTTTCCCCAAAAAACTTTCCTCAGGCAGAAACAGAGGTGCGCAGCAGCAGCAGCGGCGGCAGCGGCAGCAGCGCAGCAGATGCAATAAGCGCCGACGCTCAGCAACACGGGACTTTTCAACTCTACGCTACAGCGCCCACTACATGCAAGCAGAAGCGCTAAAAGTGGAGCGGACGCCTGGCAGAAAGTTCTCCCGTCGCTCCTTCAACTTTTTAACTTTTTTTACTCTTCCTCTACACTCGCTGCTGACTCTTTGTTTGTTTGTTTGTTTTGTTTTGTTTTGTTTTTGTTTCACTTCACAACCACATCGCGATGTGTTCTTTCCTACCGGGAGAAAGACAGGATTACGCGCTTTTGTTTGGAGATGAAGACGTTACAGAAAGTCTGAACTGATAACAGCGACAACCTATAGGTATATAACATGGCATTTTTGAGAAGGAAAAAAAAAACAGAGAGAAAGGGATGTTGCACCTACTCGTGGCCAGTTTCCGCGCCCTGCCTTTGGACCTCATGGTGCCAGTCTCTGCGGCGTGGGGTTTTTGTTTGGATGTTTTCTTGAATCTTTTTTTTTTGTCTTTTTTGTCTTTTTTTTGTCCTCCTTCTTTTTTGATTTTTCTCTGTCCCCCTTTTTTCTCTGGGTTTCTTGGTCCAAACGCACTATCTCTCCGGCATTGTCAGTCTGGACACCTTCGCACATGCGCACAGCGCGGAATCTGCCGGGCAGCATGTGCCAGAAAAAAAAAAAAAAGAGAGAAAGAAAAAAAAAAAAGGAAAAAGTTTGAGACGATTTATTACTTTGATATTGGACCGATCGGGTGAAGATGTGTGGGGAAAAGATTCGAGGACATCTCGTTCCGTGCTTGTTTCTTGAGATGGGAGTGAGCGGGACGAGCTGAAAATAAATACATGCAGCTCCTGGTTCTTGTGCACATCGAACATTAAATTAACCTACATCAACTGCAAGCCAAAAAGGAGAAATGTTGCAATGATGAAAATATCTTCAACAACACCTTTTAAAACTAATATCACGGACGCAGTTTTAATGTCTTAATAAAAGGTTTTCAGAGTGAAGACAGGTATTTTTTTTAATTTGTTTATTTATTTGTCTCTGTTTTTGCAGACTCTAAGATCTGACATACAATTTAGCCCACCTTTTCTCTTCAAGTGAAGTCACATTAATCAGCGGCGTCTTGAAAACGACAGATGCGCAGTCAGAGCCATTGAGGTTCCGCATATTTTTAATTGCGTTGTAATCACTGAAGCACTAGAAATGAATAAAAAAAAAACAACAACTTTCCATCCATGTTTTTAAATATGAGAGTTCTCTTCTTGTCCGCCCTCTTTTCCTCCCTCCACATTCTGTCTTTGCTCAGACAATTATTAATATGTTAAGTTCTTTTAGTATTACTGGCCATTTGAGACGTCTCCGCTTGTGTGTATATTCCATCACTTGCTAATTGCCGCAGAGCTCGAAAAGGGTGTTTTTACGTGATCTGACCTGAAAAGGGGGCAGATCCATTAAGAGAGGAAATCTTTTTATGAGATTTTTTTTTCGGTCGGTTTTGCTCCTTTTTCATTGTATACATATCATAATAACTTTTTTTCTTTTCTTTTTTTCTTTTTTAAATAAGGAATTATCTCACTCATAATCGGCACCGCCGCTGCAATCACAGTAAAAGTTAATGCATCATAGATGCAGAAAAACTATACAATGTGCCACTTTTGTTACCGCTTCGGCCTCCTTTAACGAGTTTGCCTCAGCCTATTAAAATACAGCTAAATCATTATCTCTTAAAGGTGTGGCTTGGCTGCCGAGACGCATCGACGGGATGTAATTAAAGTAATTGGCAATTAATGACATCAGCTGGAGATGCTGCTGACAGGGCAAACGCGGACGGCTCAGCCCCCACGAGAGCTGAAACGAAGACAGAAAGTTTCCGAAAGGGGTGGCCAGGTGGTGGTGGTGGTGGTGGGGGACACACATCGTGGGAACCTGAAGCTTTTAAAAGATGTTAAGGATATTTATTAGGTTGTTGGAAGGGATGATGGGCATTATGTGATAACGACAAAAAGAAAAAAAAAACACACAAATCAACAAATAACTGTTTAAGTGTGTTCTACCACGTTTTAGATTAATATCAGTAAAAGGTAATGGATGGTAAAGAAGCTGTGGGCAGCATATTTCAGCAAAGGGCTGGCTATTGCACCCTCAGATTCCTCAAACCCCTCGTTGGCGCCTCTGGACCGCCATAAAAAAATTTTCGCCGCCCGCTCCACCTCAGATAGCGTCTGCAGCCTCTGCTTCCATTTTACAGCTGACTTTCTTATCTGAGCAAAAGAAGAAGAAGAAGAAAAAAAAAATCCGAATATGAAACGAGAAATTAATTATTTTTTGCAAGTTATTCTGTCTTCTTAGTAAAATAAAAATAAAATTAAAATTGAAATAATAATAATAATGATAAAAAGAACACTATAGAGTTGTCTCCCAAAATGCCTTTATCTTGTTTGCAGCTCGAGGAAGATGGAACTTTATGCGCTGTTGCGCCTCTGCTGTAATAATATTAATGATGGGTCTGGAAAGGTGGCGCACCGCGCGCACGCACAAACACAAACTCCCACCAAGCGCAGGGGGGGGAACGGGGGAGGGGGTTTAACTGTGCAGCGCTCAATTAGTCTGAATAGAAACGGTTTTCATTCACCACAATAACTCACTCCACTATTTCCCCTCATTTTTTTTTTTAATCTTTTTGCTTTTTCTCCAGAAAAATGTTTTATTAGGATAAGGCGGTGGAGCGGAGCGGAGAGCAGGAGTCCTGCGTGTGGGTTGCAATTATTGGGAATTAATTGGAGTTGTAACTGTCATGTAAAATAATAATAATAATAATAATAATAATAATAATAATAATAATAATAATAATAATAATAATAATAATAATAAACGAAACAAACCCGTCCAGCAGGTTTGAAAGAACGACTGCTATGTCAGCAGATATCTGTTTCCTGTAGATTCTTCAGTTGTGAAGGGGTTAAAAAAAATAACATGACCTGCGCTGCGAGAGCAGCAGAAAAAGACTAAAAGTGAAAAGGGAGCCTCGGGCGCAAGGAAATTACCCGGGCCTGCGTGACCTTTGGGTGAGGTAATCAATCAAATGATCAACAGGGATATTTATCACCGCTTTATCCAATCTTTTCCTGGAAGCAAAAATCAAATATTCAAAAGACACACAAATAAGCCATATTGGTGGCTCAGGCATAGCTTCTTTTTTTTTCCTTTTTCTTTTTCTTGGTTTTGACAGTGGTTTAGTTGTACAACTGTTTAACAATATTATATTAATCACTTCCAATATTATCTTCTTTTCTTCTGCGGGTGCAAAGGAAACACCGCAGGGGTGTGTTGGTCTAATGCGTGCTGCCCCTTTGTGGAGAATAATCCGTTCAATCAGATGCGGCGGTTTGCAGTTATTAATGGTCCAGTTCTCCGCCACGAGCTTTAATGCTCGGGCTCCTCAGTTAATGCAAGGTAAAGGTAAAGACAAGTTAGTAATCCCCTCAAAGAAGATGAGCCAAATAAATTACACGAGTTAATTTGTTTTATTTTTCTTCCTGAAACTAATAAACGAAAGGAAGGCCAATAAAATCAGAAGATTGAAAATCGGTGAATATTTATATTTTTTATATTTTAGGCCCCATAAGAAAATACACACACACACACACACACATACGGATATGTGTGTGTGTGTGTGTGTATTTTTATGCCTATGTTACCTTGTAAATAGGCTGCACGTTTGCAAGACAAATCCATATATTTAATGAACATTGTGGACAAAAAAAACTGAAGAAACAACAACAGAGTAACATAAAGAAAGGAACACGCTGACGGTTCTTTGAACATTGTGTTTAAATCTGCAGCAGAAACTAGAATAAAAACCTTACTTTACCTTTACAACAGAAAACCACAAATATTTAATGATATGGTTCATTCAATTAGTTTAAGAAGGATAAAAAGACAAATTCTGAAAACCATCATGGCCACATAATGTGTACACAGTCTAGTCATTTCTTCTTATTTTGTGTCACTCTCGTTATTAGACGCAGGAGTCAAAGACTGTAATAAAACACTGAACGTCAGTGAGAATTCTTTATGTTGTATTGCCCTCTTGTGGATGTCCATCAGCAGTGTTGGAGCTGAAGCGGAGTATGCCACCGCTGCTAATGCAACTGTAATACTTTAGATAAGTCAAATTACTACAGAAACACAACAGATACAAATAGATGAACAATCAGTGGTTACCAGGGTTACCAGGGTGGGCCTCATTGAAGCTGTAAACTGCAGTTACGGCTGTGCCCACTATGAAAGACAGATTGCGATCCACTCCAGAGACAATTTGTGGAAGTAGTATTGATAGTGCTCGTGTTGGCTTTGGGTATATTTATCTCTGAGGACTGCTTGATGAGATGTTCTTAGAGCCTCTTGTCCTGCAGGAACGTCAACAAAGGCATTTGACAAGTAATCGATGGCCAGCCGAACAGGGTTATTTACTTCCGTTTCCAGAAACAGCAGACAGCCTGATCATGTCAAGTTCCCGGTTGCAAGGCAATTAAAGAGCCATATAACTGAATGAGATCCTTAAGAAACTCAAGTAAGACACCAGCTGATACTCAAGTGTATGTCACTGTCTCCTGACAGCTGAGAACGTAGAACAGAAAGGAACAGGATATAAATTTATATGCTTTTCTCTGTAGTATTTGATGAGGAAACTACCTTATACCACTTAATCTGGAATTAGTGGCAATCATGTGTTTCATTTGGACTGTAAATAAAGATTACAATTATAAAGTTGGCCTTTGAGCACCTTAAGACAATTTCTGGGATTAAAGGACTAAAGTCCCAGCAAGATCTTGAGACACTCGTCCATGCATTTATCTGTAGTAGCATTGATCACTGTAAAACTGGTCTGCCTAAAATATTAATTAGACAACTGCCTTAAATGTGCTGTACAAATACATTTGACTCGACTTGTGATGGATTCACATGTACTTGGTTTTCTTGGTCCCAGATGTGTTGAGATCAGAGTGATGTTACACTTGACTAAATTTGGAAGAAAAAAATTGTCCATGTGTGCTGCACCTTCAACAAGGTTTGTCACTTTGTGATCAAATCAGATAAATTTGGCATAAAATAAGTAGTTAACCCTTATTTCCTATACTTACTATCCAGGCTGGTTGTGGTTTCATGACAACATGTTCTGGTGTCTTTTGGATGCCAGTCTCTGGATGTCCGTTAGCAAGAGGACTGGTGCATCATGCCACTTCAGCAGCACAGGGCAGCACAAAGACAAGATAGATAACCACACACACGCTCACATTCACATACATGACTGAGAGCAATTAGAGGAGGGCTCTTAACGTAATGCATACAGTATATCTTAGGACAATGAGTGTATCTGGAGAGCACCCACACATGCAATATGCATCCATGCGGTTCAACATGCAGCCAAATATTTTCTCACATATCAAACTTGGAAAAAAAAAAGGCTCCGCTGTGCTGCAAGAGCTTTTTTAAGTCAGATGGTCAGTTTAAAAAAGGTGTGGACTCATCTACCAGTTTTAGGTTAACGAAATGAAGAACATCCCTTTGGAAGATTTTGCACCAGTACATTAATAACCTGATATGAACACATAATATTTATTTTGTAATCAATTTAAGAAGAAGCGGATTGCTATTGTGCTGCATATTTTTTGACGCAATTAAAAACAGTATGTATGACGGAAAGCATCAAGTAATAAATAGGATGGTAACATTTAATTTTTTCATCTTATTTTGAACCAAATGTTAAAAATGCTTCCTCTTTACCATATCTGTGACAAGACCTGCTGGTGCTGATCCACTGTGTTTTCTGAAGTCGGCATTCAGTTTAGCAATCTACCAGGAAACTTTAGAGAACTTCATTCTTCCCTCTGCTCATAAGCTGTATGGATATTCTGTTTTTTATTATCCAGTAAGACTTGACACAAGTCTAACAAAAGTGCCAAAAGCTGGTTCAGTGATCATGATGTTCCTTTACCTTACCTTACCATACCTTTACCTTAACTTTGTAGAGGGTCTGTGGGCGGTTAAAAGGAAAATGACAGACACCAGACCCAACAAGCAGATGACCTAAGCCATCTGGGCTTTCATTACTGCTCAGGCTGATCTTAATAATCAAAATCTACAAATAAGGTAATGACAAACTTCAAGTGCTTCTACAAATTAATAACCTGAGGGCTGAATACTAATACAAGGAATCATTTAGCAAAATATTGCAAACAGTTAAAGCTACAAAATTTAACTTTTATAAAAAAAAAGTTTTTTACATATTTGTAAAACCTCTTAATATGTTGTAACAATACGAGATTATATAATCTGAGACCAGCAGTTTTCTCTACCTCTTCCCTGAGATACTATTGCCATCTGTAGAAATGCACCACTGTCAACCAAAAACAACCAATCAGAGCCATGAGAATGGCCTTAGCACTGTCAATCATCCTATGTGCTCACTGCTCAACATGCTAATGAAGGAGAAACAATTTACAGCTACAGGAAAAACTGTTAATCCAGCATCAGCGGTGGCCATACTAACTAGCCTGAGCAGTCAACAACAGGGTGCGCCAGCTGCAGCATAATGAAGGGTGGGAGGAATGAGTAGCTCTACACATAGGATGATTGACAGCAGCAAATACCACTTCCTGGCTCTGATTGGTTGTTTCTAGTTACCAAGGGGAGAAGTAGTAAAAGACAGAGGAGCTCAATTTTTTCACAGATTATCTGTCTCATGCTGTCATGGCATAGTGACAGTTTCAACAAATATGTGAAACAAACATTTTTTAGAAAAATTGTTTCAGTTTAAGAAGGAGAACTAATTAGCAGCCAATTGTACACAAATTTGTAGAGGAATTTACTTTTTTTCTGCAAAAATGTAAGTCACATGTTCTGAAGCATTTTAGGGAAAAGCAAACTGTAGGGAAAACAGCCCAAAAAACTGAGCAAGTGCACAATTTCAATAGACAAATTGGACAGGCAGCTTTGCTCAAGTATTTATGTTGGAAAAAAGTAAAGCTATTTTTTAACAAATAGCTCCAACTTGCTGGTTTTCACTGTGAAAAACTTGGTCTTTATGAATTGAGAACATAATCGTAGGGCATAGAATGAAACAGCTGATGTCACCATACAAGGGTTCTCCTACATTTGTGCTGTTGCAATACAAGAATCTTAATATGGTTACATTCCAATTTTTTTAAAGCTGCTTGCAAGAAGAAAACCAACATATTTGGAATGTGTGCTGTAAATCCTCTTTAATTTTCTTTTTCCAATAACCTCACAAAAAAAGTAGAGACTGAAAAGAAAATCACACAAAATAAAGCCACACTGTACTCCAGAATATTTTATTATTATATTTAGTTTTTATTATAATTTTCAGCTTGTATTACTTCAAAGTCGAAACGCTGAGGTGCATAGTCATGAAGGGAGCATGAGCAACATGGTCACAAAGACAAACAGCTGAACATTCACAGGAAAGTTGACTCAGGAGTACAGAGTTGCAGATTTGCTTTGCTTACATGTGTTAAACTGACTATGAACTAATTTCAAGCTATACACCTAAGTTCTAACGTTTCTACAAGGTGTTTGGTCTCATGTGAGTATATGAAACTGTTGCCTTCATTAAGTTAGACAGATATGTAAAAGATGTTAAAGAAGTCCAAAATTTAGAGCTGCTGTCTGAAAAGGGGAATTGGTCAGTTTATTTATGTGCTTGTTTTTTTTATACATTGAGTTAGCTTGCCTTGGTTTGTGTGTTTCTCCTTTTGTTATTATTATTATTGTCATTTCATTTTTTTTTTTTTTTACAATTTTTTTTTTCTCCCATTTATTATACTCTTAAAGCAAGAGCAAATTGTTATTATGTTTTAAACCATAATTAGATCAATGATTTCATCATTTAATCTTTGTAGAATAGAGTTGCAACGTGCAACTTCTGTACTATTTATTTACTTCGCAGATGTCTTACTGTTTTCGGTCTTTTAAATGTCCAAAAAAGAGTAAAATGCCAATTGCAGCTTATCAAAACAGAATTGACATTACTTAATGTTTTCACCCTTATACAATAAATAGGTTTGTGGAAGAGTCACAAATAAAAGTGACGTTACTAAACAGTGAAAAAGATTTTTTTTCTTAACTTTCCCATAGTTTTAAAGCACAAATCAAAATATTTGGCAGTTTCCTTTTTTCCTGCAATTCACCAATGGATTAACTCACAAACCGTTGCAGCTCTGGACTGGAATGTGGGAGGCAGAAAATTAGACGTCAGACGTTTGGCGTGGCAGTGAGACTTTCACCTGCTCATACTGCAGCAGTTTGTACTGAGCAATATTTGTAATACAATACGGAAGCTGACAGTGTTACTGTGGGTTTTTAACTACGTAGTTTGAGAGTTGTGTTGTAGGAATAGTGATGCAACAACAGCAGACGTGAGACTCTTGGACTGGCAGTACGAGTTTCAGCTGCTCTGGCAGTAAGAGCAATACTAACCCTAAGGAATTACAGTGGCCACTCAAAACTCATAACACTGACCTCAGGGTGTCCACAAATTTTCATTTCTCACTCTTAGCTGTCAAATGGCAGCAGGTTGCCAATTGTCCAACATTTGCAGAAACTGATGTCTGTATTATTCAATGGATTTTTTTTTCTGTAAACTTAGACATCTTTTTAAACTTATTAATATGAATATTCCTTTAATTTATTCTATAAAAAAGTAATGGGCCTTTTGCTCTAACTCGTATTATTACACAAAGCAATAGCAATAAATGCAACACTGTGGATATCTGTGTACTGTGGTGGAAGTAGTCAGTGATCTTATCACATAGATAATTAAACATATATTTCAGCTTGCACTATAAATGACCGCTTTTTTACATGCTGCAATCCTAATTTTGCAAATTGAGATACACTAAATGCACCTGGCATATCACACTGGCTTTCCGTACAGGGGAGATATGTTATGCATTTTTCTGCCACTAGGTGGCAATCCTTTTTTTTTTCTTCTGTGCTCTGTTTCACCACTGCAGAGGTGGAATTTTGAACAAATACTATCTGGACTGCAGCAGTCAATATGAGGAGGTCGTTGACATACAGAGTTATGCTGTCGTCAGAGCAGATATTTCTCAGAGGAGAAGAGAAAACACCTCAAAGTACCAACATGATTACAAAAACAGGATGATAAAACAAAAATAACTTTGCTTATTTTAGCGTGGAGGTTGACACAAAGTCCACAAATACGGAGGCAGCACTTTGACAATCAGAACTCATTTTAAAGAAAGGCGCGTAATTTTGTCTGGCTAAATCCGAGCACCACTCTTAAATATTGTCGTGTACATGAAACAAACAAGTACAGACTAACGGGCAGATTTTGGTCATGTTTTGTGGAGTCAATAGTCTTCATTCGAGAAAACACACAATCGAGGTTAAAGATTACAGAGTTTCTGCAGGTCACAAAAGTTTCAAATTTAATAATCTCAATTTTCATCCTTAAAAAGTAAGAAAAAAATCCAGATTATTTTTTACAAGTCTGAAATTGTTTTTTTTTTAATTTGTACTCAAATTACTGCTTTTACTTGCTCTTTGTTTTTCCCCTTATTTTATGCAATAATAAAATTTTGCACTAGCAAGAATCCTTAACTTGCAGAAACCTGAAATGTAATAAAAATTAGAACAACAGTATGTTTTTTTTGGTGAAAACAAGTACTGTATCCATAATGCTAATGAGAGGGTAAGACATATCAGGTAAACTTACACTAACAGACACATCAACTCCCCAGTATTGCTTTCACCTGCAGGAAGACATTGGATGTAGATATGCACCTTTTTTGTTGAGGGATCTGTAAAGGAAGGGGTTTACAATTGTGCCCGGATGTTAGCATGTGTGTCAGTAGAACATCCCTACATCCATAACATTCACATTTTAGAGCATATTAAGGACACTGTTACATACAACACTGCACAATGTTTGCAGTATTTGGTTACATCCAACTAATCACTGCTCTAGGAATATAAATCATTCCCCTTTCCATTTACACCAAGCAAAATAATTCCAACCTAAAGACAGTTTGCACTTAAAACTGCCACGTGAGGGATAATCTAAACCATTTTTGTTTAACCCTGTCGTGTCTCATGTGTTTGAAGCATTTGTGTTGCATGCAGTTGCTCAATGAAATCTGATTGCCTGAACTAATTTAGGAAAGTAAGAGACACATTTATCCAGATGGTATTCAAGTGAACACATCTGTCTCCTCAAGACATTCACAACAAAAAGTCCTCTTAATATACAGCGTTGCACATTGCCAAACAGGATCTCGTCAATGGCGTACTACAAGACTGAGTTGGATATTAATAATGCTAACTGCATCAGCAACATGGGATTCAGATAAGTGAAACAGATAATTGCAATCCATTTATAATATCAAGAGTAGGACATTGGCTGCTTTGTGTGGCGTTAAAGTATGTAAGTATATGGAATCGGATTTTCATCAGTTCTTTTGAAGCCATTTACTTGGCAGCTGTACATGAAGCACAGTTCAATTAGATCTTAATTCATGCCAATTTCACATTAAAGAAACAATAAGAAGGGTTTTTTTTTTTTAGAACTTTTTATGGCTTTGAGGCTAATTGCAGATTTTAAATCTGCGCAGTGAATTAATGCTAAGTGTAAATGGAATGCAGTTTCCTTTATCTAGCACAAACCAGTCAAGCTATTTGATGCTAATGCCAGAACATTAGATCAAAATGCATTTGTGTGGTATCGATATACACATTGGTACAATGAGATATGCCGAGGACAGACAGAGCTGCCTGGCTGTCCAGACACATCAATAAAGTGCCTTACAACAAGTTATTGCATAATCTGATGTCTGCCTTATTGCTTCCATTGAAAGCAAGAGCGGCACTCTCATAAAAGAGAGCAAAAAACTGGTACAAATGAAGAATTCAAAATGATCAAATCAAATAACACAATGTGGGGAAAAATTCTAAACATCATTTATAACTTTGTACAAAGTTGCATTTTGCTTTAGTAAAGTGCATGATTTCTTCTTTGAAAGGCCGGTCTACAATCCTGTAGTATTAAAGTGGCGAGGAGCATGTAGGTCTTTGTGTGGATGGATTTCTGTATGCATGTGAACTTCAGTAGCTGAAGTTTTTGAATGTGTGTTCAGCGGGTCAAGTCTGCCTGCTGCAGAGAAGTGACCTCATGCTGTAAATCTGAAAGAAAAAAATAGATTCTGTCGTTTCCTAAATTCTTTCAACAATGTTTTGCTATGGCAAACTTGAAATGGGGGAAATGGAGATTTTATTGACTGTACAGTTTTATGGGAATTTGTCAATGTTACTTTACAAAGACATGCTCCAACATGCATTTTTGCATTTCTGTGTTTTTTAATTTTCAAACTACTTAGCATCAAAAGTTGCTAAAATTGTACTATTTTACTGGATACTAATTACATAATAATTACAGTCTAAAAGGAAACTTCTTGTGATGGTCAGTGCCCAAACTTTAAAGTACCTGACCAATGAAACTTACTGACTATTCTGAGATGTGGACTATGCTAGACACTGGGTATAAAGCAGGGGCTGTGTGTGAATATCAAACTATTTCTGGTTTCTCAAAAACTGAAAGTTTCATAACTATTAAAATCATCCATCATGCTGTTCTTATGGTTTAGGATCCTTAAAATGGCTTTATGGTGCATCAAGTATCACAGCACTGCCAGTCTCCCATCTGTTGCTGTGCACTGACAGTCAGCTAACTAAAATAAAGTTTCTATGTTTTTCATTGCCCATGTGAAAGAAAAATATGGCTAAATGAATCATTTCTGTTTCCAGGAACAAAAGTAGTGATGCCTATCACTCACTTTACAAATCCCGGGTCTGTAAAGCAACGTACTCCAGGGTTTCTACCAAACCAGAAAGCCAAACTAAGCTAATTAGGTTATTCAGCTAACCTAATTAGCTGAATAACTAATGGGGAACTGGTATCAAATATGAAAAATAGTTCTTCAATATTTTTGCCTAATTGTGTCTATCCAAATCAAATTGTAAAGAAAATAAATTTGAGCTACCGATATGTTGTATTGTTGTTTAGAAGAGGATACTGTACTTGTTATTTTCTGTTATTTAAAAAAGTGATTAGACCGTGTTTCAAATTTTTGGGTAAATACTGTAAACATTGAATGACTAAAATTTCACACCCAGTAAACTAGCTTAGACCAAAGAGAGGACATTCATTCTACTACAAGACTTTTGTCAATCATATACCAAGTTTTGATGTAGCCGCTGCTTTAAATCATATACAGAAAGTGCATCATGTACTTTGGTTATTGCATTCTTACTATATTTATACATTTAATGTCACTCTTCCAAAATTATTTATAAAAATAAAACAATTTTCAAGCTGGATAATAAAAAACTAAACACTTGCAAAACTGAAAAGTGTAATTGCTTTCTTCTCCAACTCACTCGCCTGTGCTTATGCTTATTTACATTTACTCCAATCAGTGAAACTCTACAAAAATAATTTAGTATTTATGGTGACAGTTGTAGCCCAAATTGTCTCTATTCTGTTATCTTTTATTATGTACTCTCCAGGCATATAGTAACATTTTATAGCACAATCAAGTAAATGTGTTACCTTCAGTTGTTATAAAAATGCCATATATATCAAACATGACTTAAAAGAAGTTTGACTTTACAATCTGACACCTTGAAAGTGGTTTCTGTCTCTTTAAGAAGCTAACTCTAAATAGAATGTTATTTTTTCTTAGTAAACCATCCACAGGCCTTGTGTTATGATTATAAATTCCTTGCAGAACATAAAAAAGTTTACATAACTTCTCTATGAAATGGGAACGATGACTATGTTTTAACTGCATGCCTGAATAATTTTTAGATTGTTTTTCAGTGACCTTCTTTTTACTGGAATTTCAATAATAATTTCTACTGTGCAATGCATTTTGAAGATATTTTGTTTAGGTTTTCTTTGAGGGTTAAAGCTGGAGTCCAGACTGGTTTCATGTAGATCAACTAACCAAAATAACATCTTACATTCCTTCAAATAGGCTGATGTTTTACAGAAATGGGGGTAAGTGGACCTCTCACAATGTCAATAACCCTAAGTTGGTGTAAAGTGTTTGTTTCAGCAATTAAGCTGGCTTTGGAAATGCTAAATGAGACACAAACTATTGTTGGTGTGTAATGGTGCAGCATACGCTCATGTGATAATATACAAAATGCGCACATGCTGAAATTGCATTGAGTATTACAAGCAGCAGGATTAAATTCATTCGTCTCTATGGGGAGCACAGTACTCTCAGGATTGTCTTGGAGGGTTCGGGGAATTTTGTGACGTTGATGAGTTTTATCCTCCCATCAGCAGAGGGAGCAAAAGCAGAACAGGCACAAGTGTTTATCCAAACCAAACCATTAAAACCTGTGTTCAACTGGATCATTCTGTCCCACAAGAAAAGCTGTCCACAGCGATTAGCCAGATGTACTGTCAAACTTCCACTGGCATTAGTGAGGCGAATCAATGTGGATCTCTCCTGCCCCTGGTTGTAAACATGGAAAACTGAAGAGAAATGTGCAGTTGCCTCATTACTCAATGGCACAGTAAGTTATGGTTCCAAACTCTCAGTCAGTTGCAAAAAATCAAGTTGTTATTGCTAACAACACTTATGGCAGTAATGTGCATGTATCGTTTCATTGATTATTTTTGCTAATGATTGAGAACGGTTTCTTTTTATTTATGACTTATAGATTAAACGCCAGCAGGTTTGTGGACTGTGTTGGTTAGTTTTGTCTGGATTAAAAACTAGGAATTTAAATTAAATGGTATAAATGAATGCCTGTGGCTATAATGTGACAATATAAATTATGATAATTTAAACAGATTACTAGCTTAAGATATAGTGGATAAAATAAGTAGCGTAGTGGACAATTCTACAATTGCAGACAAACATAACTAAAACCTCTGAAACTTTGGGTTCAGTAATAAACATATGAGAGTCATAGAACAGGCAGCACACTGTGTGCCTGTTGGGCTTTAACAACAGATACAGAGTGATCCAGCTTCTTGCACAGTCTACACTTCCCAAATCTCAAGCATAATTTAAAATAGATATTCAGAAGTTGCATTATTTAGATTCTAGTAGGATAAAACAGTCCATTGATAAGAGCTTTTTTTCTTTCAGCATGTATAATCCTCTAACGTATTTACAAACATACAATCATTACATTACACTTAAGCCTTTGGTGTAGCTTTGTTGTCAGCTTTGGCTCCTGAAAGTCCATTTTCTGTATTGTCGTTCCCTGAGGAGCTCACCAGGCACTCTTTACTACAGAAGAGAGAAAGAAGCAAAGTTTAAACACAAGCATTATATTAAGGCTTTATTCTTTTTTTTTTTTTGGCATTGAAAACAACAACTAGGAAAGTAGAGATAGAATAAATTAATGATGAGCTAATGGGTTGCAGGTGTGAAGGGAGTGAGAGAAGAGGAGGTGACACTGGGGAGTGAGGGAAAGCACATTGGAGACTAGGAATTTAACTAGGAATTTAACCTAACATTAAAGAATGACTAAACATAAGAAACATAGTATACTAAGAAAGAACTACACAAGAAAGACATCTAATAAAACTAGAATCACCTGGACAGGACTGAACCAAATTAAAATGGAAACACGGCTGATCTAATCAAAGAAAAGGAACTGAGGAACACAGAAATTACTAAACCAAACTCAAACAACCCAAGATCCTGACATAAAGTTTGCTTAGCACTCTGAAACACTTGGTTCTGGGACAACATGGGTTCACCTACCAGCAGACAATGACAAAAGACATACTGCTGACGCCACAATGAATACTTAAAAACTAATGTAGGTATTAGAGCGGCCCAGTCAGGGTGATGCATGGTGTAGAGAAAGAGCAGCCAATCCATGTATATGGAAATTATTAGGTCTTGATGCAGCTGCCTGAGGTAGGAAGACCCAGAACATGCTGGAGGGACTGTATTTCTCAGATTTCTCAGGCTGATGCTTAGGATGAGAGGCTGCAGTCTTTCTCTGCTTAGATTGCTGCCTCTGTGATCCGGCTCCAGATATTTTTCTTCTTCCTTCTTCTAATTAGGTGCTACTTTGTGTTAGCCAGACGTAAAACCACAAGAAAATATACTGAAAACTCAAGTGTGCGGTAGAAATGTGACAACATGCAAAAAAGTGCGGGTTTGCAAAGTTCTGTACCCGAGTTAGTGTCATACTCACGTTTTCTCATTACCCTTGTGTAGAACATGAAGGACCACTGCCTTTATTACCATGATGAGGATAACTAAACCAATGACTCCGCCCAGAACTGAGACAATAATCACTGTCAATGTATTGTCGACCTCTTTCACTGTAAAGAGCAAGAGAAAGAATGGCATTAAATCTATAAATCATAGATACAAATTAGTTTATGTGTATGCACATCACCACAGGGGTCACATACTTTGGTCGACCACTATAAGCGTGAAGATAGCACTGTGATTGCGGTTCTTCTCTTTTGGGTTTCTGGCAAAACAGGTGTATTCCCCTTCATCCTCAAAAGTTATGTTCCACAACAAGATAGAGATGTTGTTTGTCTTTGAGGAGCCAACAAACTCAACACGTTCATGGAGAACCTGGACCTTTGGCTCCACTTTCTCCGTGGGAATCTCTGCTTCACACAGCTGTACACATAAACACCAACTTAGTCAAAAAGCATAGGTTATCCACTTTATTTTCAAGTGCTGCAAAAAATTTAGGTTTTCTTGGCATTGTTTCTTGCATATTACAACTTACACTTAAAAATGAATTCTGGTTAATGAAATACTTAAAAACAAGTATTTGAAAATGCTTGTTTTTGTGATGCAACAAAAAGGGCACGGTAAACCGTTTTAAAATATTCCCCTTGTATAAAATGGAGAGAACTAAAACATGCAGGATACCAGTCCTTATGGATTTACTATGGACACTTCTGCTTTAAGGATGTTTGGACTTGAGCAATGAGATTGAGCAAATAGATTGTTCTTAACATGATTTGTACAGAATAAATGTCACTTTACATGCAAAAAAAAAAAAAAGGGGGTTGAAATGATCTACTATCTATTGCTTGGCATTTAAGAAAGGGGCCTTCAAGACAGCCACTGCAATAAACAGAGCTCAAAATTAAAAAAGGACAATAACTCATGTGGCACAAACCAACTCCCCAGTAAAATAATTTTATTTTTGACGTGTCCGGTTGTGGTTATTATTACATAATAACTGAGATCTAGAACACGAGGTTAAAATTGAAAGGATTATTGATGGTAGTAAATATATCCATAACAAAATGTTTTAAAGTCCTGGTCTAGTCAAAGCCAAGTTCAGTTCTAAATTTAGTTGTAAGGCAGAAACAACATAGAAAGTGGTAAAAGGCAGTGAAAACATTTCACGTATTTGCCGAAAATAGGCCTGTAGTTGCAGTTCTGCCTCAGTTTAAAAGCAGTTTTTACTTTGAGTGGTTGTACGTACATATAATCTTTAGTTATACCTTTATAAAAGTTCCATTGTCATTGTATTGCCAGTTGAAGTAGAGGTTTTTGATGCCAATGCAAGACGAGTAAGTGCAGGGCAGCAGAACTGTGGAGCCATTCATTGCTTCTATTGAGGAAACTTTACCCGTGGAAACCTCCAATCCACCAACTCTCCAAGTGCCTGAACGACAGAAACACAACAGTCAGAGAAAAATACCTAAAGGTAGAGTCTGATTAATATTAAACTTAACCATAAAAGAATAAAAAGGAAGTATCAATCGCTATTGGAGTGTAAAAACACCACATTGTGCACTACATTTTTAAATGTTTTAGATAGACTCACATTTTTTCACAATTTACATTTCTTTATCTAAACAGGATCTGGCAACCAACTCACCAGAAACTTTTATTCCAACAAATCCCCAAAGTAATATTAAATGTTTAGTTTAAAAAAAAAAAAAATGTCAACATATTTCACACTTCTGAAAAATGACATCCCAAACCGTTTGCACAGTGACAAACTAAGCAAGGATTAAATTAACAGTCATAAAATAAAAGCAATAAGACATGAGATAATAATGTGATTAAATTCAAAGAGAAAATCAAAATACACTGTTAGAAGTGAAAACCGCACAAAAGAAGATATGTTTACAGCTCAATGTGAAGATGTGTTGTTTAACACGCTTGATGTGAGCTTGTTCAACAGCTGCAATCAAATCACAAAACCCAAACATCTTCTCCCATTATGGTGGAAACTTCAAAGCTCTCGCCTATTGAGAGCAGAGAATGTGAAATCCACTAATGCTGCTGTAGACGAGGATTGCTCCTTTTTTCACTCTGCTACTTTCACCTGCTATCCTCCATTATTAAACCTGATCTTCTCTCTCTCTGTTTTTGTTTTTTGTTCTTCAGAGAATTTACACCTGGCCTGCTGTAAGTTCTACTGACACCTTCCTGGAAGGAGCAGCGGCTGGGCTATTGTTGGAAATAACCTCGTGCAAAAAAAAAAAAAGGGCTTGAAATGCTTTAGTAGGTATTGCTTGGCATTTTAAGGGGGGTTTCTACACTAAAGACAGCCACTGCAGTAAATGGAGCCCAAAAGTGAAAAAAAAAAAAGAAATTATCTCATGTGGCACAAACCTTTTCCCCTGTGAACAAATTTTAATATGACATGTTTGGGCTGTAGCTTCTCTCCTAAGTCTACAAAATCCCACAATACAGTAGGAACACCATTTCCTTATTCATCTGTGCAAATTTATCAATCTCAGAATTGCATGAAGTAGACATTATTATATCTACTTCATGCAAACTTCTTTTTTAATTCCTGTCCCATCCGTGATTATGCATGTATGCATTTTCTCAGCACTAGAAACCTTTACTGACAGTCACCAGACAGGAAATGGGTAGAGAGAGAAGAGGGGAAGACACGCAGCAAAGGTCTCAAGGTTAGGACATGACCCCAGGATGGCTACCTTGAGGACAATAGCTTCTGTATATTGGGCACTTGCTCGCACCAGCCACTGTCAGGGAGCCACTGGATTTATTACTTGTACATAATGTGGATTATCTTCATTAGTTAAGTATTGATTGGATAGATGGCAACGCAACTTGCTTATAAGAAACACCTGTTGTGCACAAAACTTGAGTTCCTGCTGGAATAGCTGTGAATAGGAGGAATTAAAAACAGGCTCTTGTTAAAGCAGCTCTGACTCTAACAGAGGGAATAAAAAATATTTTCTGTCTGTTGCAATTTTAGTAGAACTGGTGAATTCCTAGAAAAAAAAAAATCTCCCTGGGGTAAGAATGATCTGAGGATCTGGAACGCTGGCGAAATCCAGAGATGTTAGAGGAGTGTAGTTGGGGAGGTGGGAGAAAAAACTGAGTCCACGATTAACACTGATTAACTCCTCATGTTTTTGTTCATTTAGATCAAATTGTCTTACTTGTTTTCGTATCACTTGGCTACTTTATGTTGTTTAGTGAGATTTTATTTTGGTCATCTGAATATTAGTTTGCTGTTGCAATGTAAACACTAGGCCAGACTAAGAAATGTTTGACTGATTTGTTTGTGAATAACCTCTTTTATTACCTTATAATGAAACTATTTTATTCAGACTTTTAAAGTACATTGTGAGGTTTAGATTTAGTAGATTAGACAGGCCTATTCACCTACTTGGGTAAAGTAATAAAATTATATTATATATGAACACTGTTGGCATTCAAGTCTCGCTAGATATGTTATGTTGGTTTCGGTGTGACAGATTGTTTCTCTGATGTCTCTCCTAATCTCATGGATCTATTTATAAATGCTGTCCTCGACACTGAACTGTCCAGGATCACGTTGCACTTGGACATGTTTACAGAACATGTTGTCTGAATGTCTTTTCATCCTGTGCATAAACTTGCAACACATGTTTTAAATGATCATATTGATATTGATTTTTGGGATTCCTCTTCTATTCATGAATGGAATCTGTGTAGCTTATGAATGTTACTACTAAAAATTATTTTGCCAATAAATAATTACCTTCAATATAGTGTGAGTTGTCTATTGTATGTTTGAAATCACACATAAGATTTTATTATTCCAAACTATGCAAAATATGACTTTGTAGCATGAAGCCTGAGAAACAATGGCTGTGAATATCGCAAAATAAGGATTTTGAAATTAATGCTTAAAAGCAAAAGGTTGAGATTATACTGAGAAAGTAAAGCAAGTAATTTCAGATTATTAAAAAGCCCTTACCAGTTGATCTCACTTTTAAACCGTGCTGTGAGCAAGTCTCCATTTGGAGTAATTATTTGCAAAGGACTTGGGAGCAGATTTGAAGTCAAAATGATTAATAAAAACAATTTTATTTGAGGGAAAACCTATCAGAAACCAAGCGAAAGTCTCATTTATAAGTCTTACGTAAGTTCTTCCTTATCATCAAGTGGAAGCATTATCGTTTACATATGTGAAAAGCGTGCCACCCCTTCAGAAATAGATTTTATGCCCCTGTTGCTTCAGAGCTCTTTACTATCATTTATCTCCTTCTTCCCTTTCTCTCCTGCCTCATTCAGTCTGTGCTGATATCACCTTTAGACTTACATCATTAGTACTGTACGTCTGATCGTACTAGCATGTGTGTGAACGTGCAGCACATATATTCACAGTTGAGAGCTTGTGCACATTTGTAATACCCTGGTATGTTTGATATTTTTAGCCCCACTATCAAGTATCTACTTGTCCCAGTTGGGAAACATCAATATGTGAATCACTGGTGGGAGGAAATGCAGCTGACTGTGTGTATGTGAACGCGTCCTTCACTGAATATCAAGGTGAGCTTTATTTTTCCTCAAGTAGGCCAAAGACTTAAGGGTTAATGTATTTCTGAGTGAACCCATAGAGAACTGGCTGAGGACACTGTTACCTCTATGAGAGGGAGAGAAAAGACAGAAGTGATAGGAGGAATGTTGGGAAAGGAGAGAAAGACAAGAAAAAATAGAAACAAACAGAGAATAAAAGGCAATGGAGGTGGCATAGAATTGGTGTGGATGTGGAAGTTTACCGAAATGAATGACTGACAGGGCAAAAATCATTACTTCTGCAGCTAAGTAACTCGCTTATTTGGAGCTACTGGTGTTGGATAGTGTAAGTTCACATTTACTCATCATCGCATCAACACACTACCAGAGTGTGATATTATATCTGCACAAACGGCCACCGCCATGCAGTAGATCACATTCACTGTACATGTCTAGCTACTCATAGATAGAGCAGCTACTCACACTGATAATGTAACCGATTTTCCTCCAAAAACATTTGGAATATTTTATTTATAGTTTATTTTTGTAAAAAAAAGCTCAAACTTATGTTTAAAGAGACAAATACTTGAATTTAGTTATTTTCTTAAACATACAAAGTCCTGATAAAATGTTGTGACAAAAATATTACTAAACACATGAACACAGTCTAATTATTTGAAGCATTTCCAAAAATCTAAGCCTCACCGAAATTTCCTATCCCATTTCAGAAAATGAGATTTGCTTATTTAGGTTCAGATATTAAAACAAAAAATACTTGGTTATTGCAGCAACTCCTTTGTTATTTGTATTACATGGGTAAAATCTGAGAAAAAGAGTCCAAGCGATAGGGAAAGGAAGTTTGATCGCCTGAAGGGAGCACAAGGTAGAACCACAGCTCCTTCCCATTGAAAATAAGGAAGGAGCCTTGTTTAAGTTGACGTGTTTAAGGCATGTTATCAGGACGCCTCTTGGACACGTTCCTTGTGAGGTTATCCCACTGAGATTACGCTGTGGGACAGACACAAGACATGTGCTCCTTCTCACCTGGGAATGTCTTGGGATAACGGAATAAGTCGGACTGTGTTGCTGGGGACCTGATCTGATCTCAGATAAATGGAAAAATATGAATGAATGATTGGATGATGAAAGTATCTTTTAACCAAACTATGTATATACTTCCATATATTTCACACACATTTCTGAGTACAATTCAGAAAATGACGTCAAATTGGAGGTTGTAAAACTGCTGGGTGTGACACATGGTTGCTCCAGAACATCCCACAGTACTCAGTCTCATTTGATCCCCAACAAGTCCAAATAGCAAAATGATCAGCACTCTCACAAAACACAACATTAAAACTTTGTAAAAAAAAAAAAAAGAAAAAAAAAAAAGAGAATCCTTGCTCGAATAACTTATGTTTATACTTAATTTATGCACATAAATTAAGTATGAATTAATTTATGTTAAGTTCAAACTTAACATAACTGTGAACTTAACATAAATTAAGTTCTGGAGGACAGCAGAGCATAGGGATGTAATGTTAATGAAACATTTTCAAAAACTGAGAAGGCTTGATGTCTCTATGAAGTGAGAGGGAATTCAAGCCGATTGTTAAACCTCTGAACAGCAAAATTAAGAATACGTCATAAACAAATGAACAGCTAGTTTGAGATGGTTTCACTTCTCATTTTCTAAGCTGTGTCAGTCCATCTTTAAGGGCTTGTTTTTACCTTATGATGTCATCATAAGATATTTTATGATCTAGAAGTCCTGCCTCACATCTCAAATTTAGGGATGAGGGGTCACTGGTGGACATGTAAAACAAAATCAGGGTGGGGATGAACATGAACTCAGATCATCACTGCACTGTTACGTCACTACCAGTTATATGATTGCACTTAGTCATCCACTCGGTGAGTATTTAAAGTTAGCTTCCCTTTTCTTATGTTCACCAGGAAGCACTTGTGAATTCAGGACCTACAAAGATAACCATTTATCCAGTCAGTAATGCAGTTCAGCAACTAAATTCCCGCATGTACAAGTTCAGATAAGACTCAAAGTTGTATGTTCTTCATCTCAGCATCGTAGCATAGAATAATGAAGAATTATACATTGCAACAAAAGTGAACCTCCCACCCACTTTCATCAAGGCCAAAACAAACTAGATAAATGTTATAGGGTTTAAGGACAGACTTCCAAGTTTGAGTTAATCAATTAAGGGGAGTCATGCTGGTTGAGTAACTTGGTCTGAACCCACTAATACAGAGGACGAGAAACATAATGTTCTTGTGTAAAGTAAAAAAAAAAAAAAAAAGGTCTAGAAAAGAAGAACACCATGCCACTTAAATGTTCAGAGGGGAGTGGGGTCCAACTCACCAAGCAGCAGCACAAGTATGAGACCAGTGTGGAGCAGATCCCCTGATCGCAGCCGACCAGAGACACTCAAACCGGTGCTGTCCACTGACGCCATGACACCGACACCACCTGCCCGCCTGTCTGTCTGTCTGTCTGTGGTCCCGTCTGTTCCTCTGTAAACCCACAGTGTATGTGTCCTTGACAAGCTGACTTCCTGTCCACCAGTGAGAGCTTTTTGTGTTGGACTTATGTGCCTCTGGAACAAGGTGGGACACTGAGCTGTGCAGCTAAGAGCAAGAGTCTGGACTCCTGCTTTTGCAGTCCCTCCTTCTTCCCTCCTCCCCTGCACCCTGTCCCAGGAATGAGCGGAGATGGGAAGCGCTGAAGAGAAGAGAAGAGCTCTCCTCTGTCCAGTTGTTCTCCAGCAGCTGGGGAAAAGAAAAAAAAGAAAAGAAAAAAAGACAGGCGGGACAATGCAGTAGTAGAACGAAGAGACTCTTGTCTGTTCCCCTTCCTCCTTTCTGTCCTCTGCCGCTGGTCGGGAAGGCTGAAAATCCAAGAAACCACACTGTGAGGGAGCAGGCGGAGATGAGGCAGAGCGAGCGGCGGCTGCGGCGCCTTAACAGTGCGGTATGAAGTAGCCCCACTCTGCTCCAGCAGCAGCAGCAGCAGCAGCAGCAACAGCTAGAGAAGCAGCCTGGCCAGCAAACCTCACTGGGGGAAACATAACTGCAGGACGGGTGGAGGAGAGCACGCATGAGGCACAGAGGGATGCTGGAGCAGAGCCAGCAGGGAGGGGAGGAAAGCAGAAAGTGCACGGAAAGCCGGCACAGAGAGAATGAGCAAGACAGAGAGAGAGAGAAACAGAGAGAGAGAGAGAGATAGCTACTGCAGAGATGGAGGTGAGGAGAAAGCAAAAGAGAGAGAGAGAGAAAGGAGGGGGACACAGTAATCGGTGTGAGTGAGGGGGTGACGTCTGCTGCCACATGGAGGCACACACATGCACCCATCCTGCAGAGTAAGGCTGAATCAGGTCTGGCCGTGGGACGTGACCTGGGTGCTTTTCCCTCACAACACGCCAGTCTTTTAGCTGGACACTTAACTCATGGCTACACCTGCATGCTTCTCCCATTTCACACATCTACTGTACTCCTATGTTGGCAGGATAATTCATTGGCAAGCTCTGATTTTGTCCCCTGGCATTTTCTCAAACAATAAATCAAGTTTTATCTCCAGTTTCTCTTTTCTCTCTTCAGTTGTGTGTTTTGCTTTCATAGTTGGTAGACACCAGCGCGATGCTGATTCTTCCAGTGTCAGCTTGCAGTTTTCATTTGATCTTCGGCTATTTTTTTTTTTACTTTCGTCTCAAATTTGCCTAAGAAGGCCCTTCTAAAGATGGCACTAGATAGAATTTACCAGCAAAGAATGTCACCATGTAATCATAAATCTACAATCACCATTATCACCGAAAGCTATTCTTAAAATGTATCTGAATAACACGGCAACAGTTAAAGAGATTTTCTAATCACATCTCTGTTAAAGAGATTGTTGAATCTTTTTTCATCACTGACAATCAAGGTGAAACATTTACCATGAAAAAGAAAATGTAAGCATATCTGGTCAGAGTATCTGACATTCACACCACCTCACTTTCCCCTCAGATCTCTAGAATTGGCTACAAGAAAGATTTAACGTCATTAAGCTTCCAGAATCACTCACGTAAGTAGACCGATGAAGCTAAACCTTTTCATTTACTCTCTGTCCACAGCACGAGCAACTTAGTGATTTCAAAGCAAGTTTGAATCAAAAGTAAAATTTAACTGGAATATAAATAATTTGACAGTATGTTTAACATCAATGCATTTGGAAGACCCTTTTCTGCCCAACCATTGACTTCCTGACAGATGTCTTCAGATTTGGCTTCAGTATTTCCATATGTTCTTCTTTCCTTGTGATACCATCTATTTGTGAAGAGAACCAGCGTCTTTTGTTGTAAAACATTCACACAACATGATGCTTGCATAAGGCTTGCAAGTTTCCCTCTTTTTCCTCCAAATGCATTGACAACCACGATGGCCAAATACTTTACATTTTGTTTCAGCAGGATGCACAATATATCTCCAAAGGTTAGGAACTTTATCTCTACAAGAATTGTCCAACTGGAATCGATCTTTTCATTTGCCTTTTGAAATAGTGGCCTTTCCCTCTGTGAGCAGTCTGGTCACCGCCTTCTCGTGCCATCCCACTCTGTTCAAATCTTGATGATCTTGATGGTTGGATTCCTCCAGCAGAATTTCTACCATCAGCAAACAGAAGCAGTGATTTTCTGCTCTGTTTTAGAATGATAGTCTGCTTGTAGTTTTAGAAATGCCAGCAGAGAAAGTGAATAAAGCTGTCCAGTCGGTGTTGGCCACACTTCCAAATATTAAATTTACATTTACAGCTGCCTTGTTTGGCTCGGGACAGTGGAGGGCAGTTGTTTACAATGCAGGCACGTACCGGTAGCCTCATAGAATCGAACTGGTGCATTACATACTGTACATCACGCCCAAACATTAGTGATTGGGTAAAATTTTAAATCTCAGCAGAGTCCACTCGGCAAGTAAACTCTTAGTACGAAGCAAAGCATAATACAAGAGTCAGGCTTTTACTGGGCTGACACTTAAGAACATTTCATTACAGGATTTATTCCACTGAGCCACACATTACAGGGTCAAAGTTGCATTAAATCAGGTTCATTTCCTGGACACAGGGAACATGTACTCTGAATAATGACTGGACATTCCATTGATACCTGAACATGTATCAATGTGTCAACAGATGAACTTACCACCTTCAGTTGGTATTTGTACCCACGAATGATGCGGTGTGTTTGTCTATGCAGGATGTTCAAGGTGGGCTCTAGAAATACATTGCTGAGCTTGCTTCCAATAAAGTCAGGTGTTTTGAATAAAAGTATGAGAAGCTCAGAAAATCAAGACATCATCAGATGGGTTTACCAAATTTCAAAGGCATGTTAGTCTTTAAACTTCAGAGTTGGAAATACCAAGCTTAGAAAGAGACCCATACCCACTCCCTCCTAATGAGTTTGTTGATTTGACCAAATCACACAATTTATACCACTGTGCCATAAACAGTGTTTCTATTTACATTGGAGGGGATGGAAGAGTATAATAAACTACATGCTAACCAGTTTTTTATATGGAAGGTTACATTATGATGGGGGATTTTCACCGGGGATATCAATGATTTAGATGGGTAACTTCACCATAATGCAATATTTCATTGCATCTTACTAAGTTTACTTGTAATTAAGCATATGAACGTTACCTTGTATAAAGTTTTCACTGCAAATCTGTGATTACACTGACTTTCTCCAATGCTAAATCTGCAGGCAGACTACAATTCTAAAAGAGCACAGGAATTTGACGCCATTGTTTGCAACTTCAACTTCTGTTTTCTGATTGGCCTGGTTGAAATTCTGCCAGAAGAATCTGAATTAATGGGAGAAGTCTAGACTGTGCTTAGAAGGAAGATTACAATCCTACCTATGTGCAATGGTAGGCAGGAAGCCAGTGGCTAGGCTAATACTTTTTTCAAGGCACTTTCTTCTTTGCCTTTTTCAAGGAACCATGACCTTCCGAGCTCACACATCCGTAAGTTGTCAGGTAATCCATCTCTTGGAGTTTAATGTCATTTCCAAGTTCAAGCGTATTTGGAGTGCAGTGATGGATGCTGACATGAATGCTTTACTACCTTTTGCGGCTTACAGGCAATTTTGCAGACACAAGGTGAAACTAAGCATATTATATTATACTAACACTTGGCATAACAAAGATAAAGACAGTGAAATGTTTGTCTTTGCATTCGTCTTTGCATATTCATGCTTACACAGACTCAGTCGCCTGTGAACACCTGCCTCTTGACAGGATGACCTTGGAGCCTATGTATTAAAGGATATTAAGTGATGGGGGAGAAAATCATTAAAAGATCAAGAGTGGAGGATATGAGTAAGGGAAAATAAGAAGGGAAAATAAGAGTTCAGGGTAAAGACAGAATGGGTACAAGAAAAGAAAAAAGGGTGGACAGGGCAGCATGGAGTGTGGGGGGGATGGAGGGAACTAGAGCCAGGGGAGGAGAGATGACAGGAGGAAGAGGAGGGAGGTGAGTTTAGAGGCGGAGAGATGTAGAGTCGAGGAGCTGTTTCTGGGACGGCCAAAGCAGCGAAATGCTGCAGTGAAGCCGACCAGATGAGCTGGCCCGTATACAGCTACTTGCTCAGAGAGTTGCAGCACTTTCCTTTTTTCCCCCTCATACCTTCATTTCTCACCATCTCCACCTCCTTGATTAACCTTCACATCACCCCACACTTCGACCTTCGCTATCTCCTCCCCCCTTTCCTCTGTCTCTTTCTCCTAACGCCCACCGGTGAGTGAGCAGATTTCAGAACGCTTCTGAGAACAAGTAGGGTGGGCCTCTTTTTCCCTGCCTTTTCATTTGTTCTTATTTTATTTCTCTGGGACGATCGGCCTGTCACTCTATGTATTTCTTAATACTTTTTTCTTTTTTTTTTGTTTTATTTTTTACCTCATTTAATTTTTTCCAGTGCCAATATTGGCAGTTGTTCTTTTTTTGTGTATGTCTTTCTTTTTTTTTTGTACCACAGTCCTGTGTTGCTTTTGTGTTTGTATCTGTCGTTTTGTGTGTCTGCCGATGGGAAACAGCAACCAGAGGTGAGTCCTGTCCAACATTAAGAGCAGATGTGAAGTTTAATAGTTAGTGCACTCTGAAACCTACTTTGGAAGTTGGAGTTGTAAAGTGCTCAATGTTAGTGCTGACATATGAGAAAAATCTGCAGACTATGCAGCTGTAGATTCATAGTTTTGATTTGAACTTATTTAAAAATGCCTGTAATTTAGCTTGTACTCAAAAGCTCTTGGCAAAAGGATGTCAATGTATTATATTGCAGGGTGTCTACATGTTCAGACGAAGGGTTATAAGAGATGGGAATTCACCCACTTTTGTCTTTTATCTTCTTTTTTTACATAAAATAATAATTTTAAACTGTATTATTCCATAATTCAGTTAAAACACTGGAATTTGCCGTGTAATGACAGCTGTACTAATATTTACATTTCAATATAGAGTGACATATTTTCTTGTGAAGTATGGTACCTTTTCTTCGTGTGCATAATTCATGTTGGTTGCTTCAAATTCATGCCTAGGTTTTATTTTTTATTTTTTGCACTCTCTTCATCAAGCTGATCTCTGTGGACTGTCCTACTTTTCTTGCGCACCTGTGCTGTTGGTCCAGTGTGTAGCATTTAGACTGATGCAATATGAAAGTGACAGCTATAACTTTATTTGTTGTAAAGTTATTTGTTTAATCAGCAAAACTCTAAAATTGTTTTCTTCCTGAGGCTTTGGCAGAGAGGATTGTCTTCTACTTACCTGTTTTGTGGTTTGTCCTTGACTCCAGTAGTCTTTATCATGCTGAAAGCTCAGTGTCCTGAAAACCTATGCCCCCCTTACACATTTCTGTTTTACTGCTGGTTTCAAGTTAACGATCAGCAAGCAATTTTTAATATCAAATGATGATAACCAGAGTTAATACAATTAGTTTTCAAATCATTATTTATTTTGCAATCTGCCTTGACAAGGTCACTTCAAAATGTTCTTTTTGTCGTCTTTTTAGTCTTCTGACTGGAATTTCTGCTTTGCTTTAGATCATCAACCTGCTGCATTCTCCTTTTGAATTTTCTTGTAGAAAATAGATTTAATTGTTTTAACAATTACAGTAAATTGTCCAGGGCATGAAGATCTACAGCAGCCCTGACGATCACACTACTACCACCACGATTGAATGTTGTTCATTTTCTGAAATGCTGTTAATATTTATGCTCTGTCTTCAGATCATAAATAGATTTTTGCTAAATTGTTGTGTTATTTTTGTTATTTTATTAGTATTATTTGTTTGGTTAGCAGTGATTTTGACGTCACCATAGATGTAATTTTTGCCCAGTTATATTATGAACACCATACATAAAAGTTCACACCCAGTAGGACTCCAAAGTGTTGATTTTATAACTGTGCCTTTTATTGTGCATCTGAATACTTTTCACTCACATTGTTGACCTCTTTGAATTTGTGTTTTTTAATGAGCAAACTCATAAGCATTGACTATAACTTAGGCAAGTGAGAACTACTGGTCTTTAGAGTTTTTGAGATCCTGTGGCTGAGTCATCAACGTGTTCTTAGTCTAATTGCCTCCTCAGTGTGAAGAATTACTGTAAAGTGAGCGACTCAACACAATTGATTTTCTGCTGTTGCTTTGTGCTTATTCAGGAGGAAAACACACTGCACATTAATGGCTTGATGCAATCTGCTGGTTTTCCTTAGAAACTGTTTAAACTACTTTAAATAATTAAGCTTACTGCACTGTTTGATAACTAGGATCAATTGGAAAATACACATTACTCTTTTATTTAGTGTCTTACATCAGTTGGGAACTGGTACTGTGCAAATATACTGAATTGAACTAAATAGGACATGTAGATGAAGCTAAAGGTAATTTTATTTATATAGCACATTTTCAGCAACAATACAAAGTGTTTGTATTGCATATAAAGAAATGTATTCAATGTATTTAAGAGTCAGCTTTAACAAAAAAGCAACACAAATAATGTAAGTAAATACTGCTTTTTCTTGGCACTGCAGTGTTTTCGGAGTGTCGTCATTGCTATGGTTGTAAAAAGGTTGTAATATTCACATGAGGTCAGCATAGCCACTCCCCCCTATAATTATCATATCACCAATCAATGCTGGTGTGTTTTGGGTACAGATCATGGACCACAGGCCACTGTTACCACACAACCCTACTCACTGTTGGACAAACTACCAGCACAAAAATAAATCTTCCCAACTTCACCGACTGCTTTGTTCTTCCTTAGAACAAACTAGTGGCGTGTTTGTGACAATACATGATCACAGGAATGTTTCTTAATCTTCATTCTAATTATATTATGTGACAGAACTTGTTTAGAAGCAGCACAGGTCAAACATTACCTACGTGTCAAAAAAAATAGTGGGAATCGGAGATACAATAATACAAAACGCAAAAAATTTTATCGTAGTAATAATATTTTTTCTTTAATTTTTTATTTCTGTCTGCATGGAAATACAAGACATCCTATCATAAACAGCATGGTATATGACATCATACAGCCAATATAGACATTCTTTACTCCACATAATATTCTGCCATCTGAACATGAACTGCAGTTCATTTTTCTCCAGAACATGTGTGGATACACAGGAAGCAATGTCCTCAAGCTAACACAAATTGGAATTTTTCCTACTGACACAACTCTGTAGAAACTATTCAACATGTCAACAAATCACAGCTCTGTGCTGACTGCTAACAGCTCAGTTGTCTAATGCTAATTAGAGTCTTTGTAATTATGACTATATCAATGTTACATCATAATGTGCAAATTTAAATAGGTTCCACCCACTTTTCAAATATTAGTTTCGCAACCTTTTCTACTATTGTTTTTACATAAAAATAGGGGAGAAAGAAAGAAAGTTGCTCTTTTTTATTGTGTACAGTTCTGTTGTTTTTTATATTGCACTCATAGATTTTCTCTTCATGGAAAGTGTGTTCTCTTCCTGTAAAAAGCAGCTCCTAAATGTCTTATTATTAAAGTCCAAACTTCACCTCACCCCAGGCAAAACAAGAAATCACTGAGCTTCAGCTAATAAGCAAGTGACATTAAGAACATACCATATAGTTCCAAGGTGATTCTAATGGAACAACAGTCGATATTACATAAAGTCACTAAATATAATAGCTGGATGCACCAGCTATTAAACTACTTGTCTTTATTTCTATACTTAGAGGAGTGGCTTGGTAATGAAAAACATTTAGAATCTATCAATCAAGGAAGCTAAGATTATTTCAATCTTAGCTACTGAACTCTTGTTTTTTTTTTTTTTTTAGAACTGCAGCTCATTTTTTTCAAATCTAACCGTAAAGTTTAAACTAGTTGCACTTTTGCAAATCCACTGGCTCACATTTTCTAGCCATATCTTATTACCAGCTGAACTTCACAAGTATTTTATACATTTCTGATTTTTTGCAGTGAACCTAATGTTATTTCAGTCTTTAAAAATAAACTCCACCTGGCAATAAACAATATAGCTCATAGGATTATTTTTTATATATATATTTTCAAATATATTCAGTTTCATAGATACTAATTTCACAGATAAGCAGGTAACAGTTACAAGAGGCAAACTAATCACAATAAAGTGCACATAAGTTACTGACTCTAAATTATATGTGCAGCTAATGCATGTCCAAAAAATAAATAAGAGTTTACAAAGAGTTATAAACTGCACCACTGAGTGCTGAAGCAAACATGCTGTGACTCACATTGCAATGTGTTTTTATATCAAAAAGAAGTGATGTAATCTTCATCTGATATTTCTTTTGATATGTGGAATGTGACATGCATTTATGGCAGTGCTTTAAAATGTGCATGCTTCAGCTGCCAAAACAATTAATTTTACTAGCTTTGGTGGATAATTAAATCTCACAGATAAGCAGGTTAATTAGCACTACACTGTGTGCTCTTTCCAGTCAGTTAATGAACAGAATGTGAAACATTTTGTTGTTCATCATTTGGCATTGTTTTGTAAAATTACCACTGCTAGTACTAAGATCTTATGGGTCCCTGATATGCGTTATTACTAAATAACCGTTGTTTATGTGTCTTTATTTCATGACCTTTATAAAACTTTACGACATTTATTAACACCATTATGAAACATGATTGTGGGCGCAATGTACAATTTTGTTTCATATGTCTCTGGCTGGCAAAAAAAATAAAAAAATCTGGTTTTGAACATTTCACTTCATCTGACACTACATATTTCTCATTCCTAAAAGAACAAATGAGAATAATTTTGAGTGAAATAATAATGTTACTGTTAAATCCAGTGAACCTCCAGGTAATGATATAGTAAGTTTATATTCTAAAGTTGTTTTGTTCTTTAAATAACTGTGTAAAATCAGTTTTGTCACATACAAATGTGTGTTTTCTAAGGAACTCTTGTAAAGTCCTGCAAAAAGGCCTAAAATAAATGTATCTTTTGTTGCAGTAGCATCTGTCATAGAAAGGTTTGTAAAAGTCATATCTTTAATTTTAGTAATTTATACAAAGCGAGGTAAATAGTTGCTTTTGACAAAATCACTAGTCCAAAGAAAGTCAGAGACTATGCACATGATAATTAGTTGTGTGAGTGCTGGGAAAAAAATACTTTTTAATCACAAATGTTAATGTTTCCAATTGGCTAAATTCAAGAGACCAAAATCAAACCTTTCAACAACAATTGTCATGAAACAAAAAATACATATCACTGTTCACACTCAAATACAGTAGAGGATCTGACATGCAGTTGGCCCATTTCCTTTCTGAACTTATTGAAATGCCAAAATATTTTTAATAAGAATCTTTTGGACTCTACCAGAAAGTTAAAAATTGGTTCTCATTGGGTCTCACAGAGCACAGAAATAATTTACTGTACACAAAAGAATCTTTCTTCCGATCTAAATCCCAAAGAACATCTGTGGGGCATAATTAGTTCAAGAGAAGCAAAAATGTTACCAAAGTTTCTTCTGCCTGAAAGTTGATGTTTCAGAGTGGCTCAGCCAGAGACTCAATCTTTATTTAATTAAAGGGAACTCAAGATTACAGTGATCACTTGAAGTTCATTACTAAAGATAAATGGTCAAAATGCCTTGTAAAAAGATGGTCAGTATTTATAGGAATTGTCTTTTAGGCTGTTTTGTAATATTTTGAAAGAGAGCCTTCTTTCGTTTAGTATCATAAATAAAGTTCATATCTAAATTTGCAATTAGTATTAATAACTTAACTGCATTTACTATCTGAATATTCCTATAATATTTTCTCCACTGAATCCATGTATTCAAAATAGAGGTTGTTTTGTCAGTGCAAGGTCATAGTACTGCAGGAAAAGTTCATTGTCTTTTGGACTTTATATAAAATTTTACAAGGCAGGCAACACATTTCTCCAGATCTCCTTTTATAAAAGCAATACCCTAACTTTAAGGGATTTTTTTTTGTATGGTGGGTTTAGGCCATTATGTAAAAATATAAAATAATAAATAATAATAATCTTCACCAGAAATATCATAGACATTGTCTTTCTGTTTGTATTAAATCTGATAAAGTGCTCTGAACCACAATTCACATAACATTAACCAGGTCACTTATTACATAAAAAAACCCATAAATGTATCACTAACCTCTCAATGAACATTAACAAAGGCAATTAATAGAAAGTGACATTGAAAGAAGACAGTGTGTACACAGGTCCAGAAAGTTTTAGTCTCTTCCTGTGGTTGCTTCTAGCTTTCCCGCTGACTGTAGTAATGTCATTCAAATGCCACCTTCAAAGCTCCTATATAAGACACAGTGCACCTCTAGAGTTTTTCTGTACTCTTTTTATATTTTTATTTTTAAAATATCTAGAAAAGTTAAGAAGTCCATTTCACTTAAACAATTTAAAGACTCAAAGATAAAGGTGAGAGTGCAAAGAGCGTACCATAATCGTTAACTTGATTAAATCGGCGCTGTTGCAAATGTGATCAGTTGTGTTTGTGCTTTTTCCGCTGTGACAAAAAAATTGTCTCCTCATAAAAAGGCCAAATGAATAAAGGCATCTGATTTGTCAAAAGTTCACAATTGTTGGAATGTTCAAGAATAATCTCCGGCTCAGACATGAGTAAACATTACTGGCACAAAAACATAGTTTGGCTGAGCTGTCAAGCAGCTGCTGACCGGCAGCCGGTCAGCAATGCTAACGCTAACTGCATTAGCTATATCTAGACATGAACTGAAAAAAGCTTAGCGGAGCACAATGCAGGATCCCTTGGCCTCATATTATGTAAATTCAAAATATCAGCATTTTGCCTTCATAAGCCTGTCACCTGACATTGGTAAGATTACAGCTCTTGAGGTTTTTCTTTGTTCTCCTTAAAATTGTAATAAGATGTAAAATTTGCGATTGAAAACAGTTTATGGTACCATAAAGTGCCATTTTTACCATCAGTAGTCTTTTAGCCTGCTTTGTAAACCTCTATTTTTTGTACTTGTGAAATTTGTCTTATCTGAACAGCAGTTATTCTGGATTAAAATAAACCTGGGTTTCTTCATTTGGCTTGATCTATCCTGAACCTTTTGACGTAATGACTCAGACTCTGCTGTAAACTTTGAGAACTATAAAATAAAGAACAATAAATAAATATATATACATTGTAAATTTATTGCCAAATGATATGTGATTTCTGTGTTATTGCATTCTAGTAACTTTCAACCGGCTTTGAGTCCTCAAACACTATTTTCTTTAAACTCAATTAATCCAAGACCCAAGGTGATTTATGTGTACCACTAACAATTATCGATGCATATGCAACACATACCAAAAATCATATTTGAACCATCTACTGACTGGAAGTTTATATATCTAATATAGCTAATTTGGGAATGAAATACCAAAATGTACATCTGCTGTGAAATTTTACATTCCCAGACCACCGTACTGCAGGCTGAAAAAAATCAAAGGAAGAGCAAAAATATTGTCATGCTGAAATCTCAGTTGCAAATTATGACTTATCCAGTATTGACCTGACAATGGTGGGAAAGAGGTCATGGAAATATTAGGAAATGCATTATTATTGTTGATGAAATCTTGAAAATATCGATAAACTAATTCAGAAGTTTTTAGTCCATGATTAAAGGAAGAAAGCTAAAAACAGCCATTTCATTGATGAATATGTACATGTACATCGATACATTCAGTCCTTACAAACACAAGATTTTCTATTTTGTGCATGTGGCACACAAGACAGACACATGCAAATAGGTTTGGCCTGTGAGATGATTCAAGCAGTGGTAACTATAGTTTCTGAAGGAGGTGGTGCACAACTCTGAAATAACAAAAAAAAAAGAGGAAAAACAACATTATAATTTTAGAAACACATTCATATATGTACAATGCTGACATAAACAAACCTGAAGATAAAACCCAAATCAGGAAAAATAAGTTACTGCTCAACAAAAAAAACCTCATCTTGATAAGTTTATTACATCTATTTACCAAAACGAGGAGTAGGATGTCGAAGATCCAGAGACTGGTTCAGATTACTGTGGTAATCTGAAATAAAGTAAAAGAGAAGAAAAACATGACATTTTAGCAGTAAGCTGCTTTGTTTTTGGTGCTTTCCTAAGTGCTAAACTTAGGAATGTGTTTTTTTTTTCTTTTCTGTACAACGAAAGTTAAACTATGCCTATTATTTCCAGCTCCAAGCTCCACTGTCAAATTTAAAAAATATTTATAAAATTACTTTTTGTTTACACAGTGGCAAAATTTGGTTAAAAAGTGTTTATATAAATTGATTAAATTTGTTTTGTACTTTTTTTTAGACATATTGATCAATCAGACCCCTTGAGCAACAGTCATTCAAATGTATTAAACAGTCATACACAGATATGTGCTGGTAGTACATGAACAAATGGCAGAGGGATAAGCTGAAATTGAACCAGCAACTCTCCTATTTAAACAATACTACTCATCCCGTTGAGCCACTGTCAACTCCACATGATAAGGACGCGCAGTGTTTGCAAACTATAGCTGAGACGATGTTCACAAGAAACATGGAGACTAACTAAACCTGACTTTCAGCGTTTTTGTTTGTTTGTGTTTGGGAAGAATGTAGCGCTACTGTGTTTTACAAAATGTTTAATTCCGCGTTCAACTTTTAACATTGTCACTTTACGAGGAAAAGGCGCTAAATTGCGAAGTCAAATGTTTTTTAAAATTGTATGAGATACAGTATTTATAACAAGTAAATGTACCGTAGGTGCATGATTTGTTATAAAATAGCACTTTGTGCCTGAAGAGTACATAATACTTCCCCTTTAAGCTTCTATCTCTAATCTGATATAGAGTAGAACTAATGCTTGTCATGATTTACAGTGCACACAGCTGAATTACATTTTTTAAGTAGCAAATCCACATAGAGCAGGTGCTGCTGAACCACAATAGATTTGATTATGGCACTAACAGATTTGTCTTCTTTGACAATGAAGCCGCTTCAGTTGTTAAATTAGGATTTTTATGTTCCAATTTCTTACTTGGTTCCTTCCTCTGCAACAGCTTCAGGCTCGAGCTTCCCCTCCTCTTCCATCTTTTCCTCTGAAATCAGTTCTTGCTTCCGATGTCGGCGAAGACATTTCACCACCACCATTGAAAGTATTAGCAGAGCTAAAGCTCCCCCCACTGATGCCCCAATAGCAACAGCAATGGTTGAATCTCTTGGAGGGGGAACTGAGAGAAGGAGAGGAGAGAGTTAACTTTTCTTGCAGACAAAGAATGGAGTCAAGTGCAGCGCTCGCTAAAAGCTCTGATTAAACAAGTGGAAAGAAAGTGCTGTTGAGCTAGCCTGAATATGATGTGGGTTGTGTGTATATGTGTGTGGAAGAGCAGGAGTGATGCACGAAGTTCAACTTCTTGTTAGTTATTAATAAGTAAAAAGCTGACTCATCACAAGTAGATCTCAACTGTTCAGGAAAACAGACACAGACATTCAGACACTAACGTTACTCGAATTACATGGACACATAAAAATTATTATGTCATAAAAATTGCAAAGTAATGTTTTGTAACCGTCTGCAGCGCACAAAACAGACACTGTTTTATATGCGTCTGTACAAAACAGACGCTTTTGGTCAAATGCGACCTTTCAAAATTGGTCGCAGTCCAGTGGAAAAGTATTGGCTGCTTAATGATTTTGTCAGCTTTTGCATTTAGTCATAATTAAATGTTTTGATTATCAAAAAAGCCTTATGAAATAATCAATATGCATATGGTAATTTTCATAAAAATATATCCAAACCAAGCTGATCCTATGTTCAATAGCAATTGCCACATCATCCTAAATTGACTATTTGCATAAAATAGCTGTTTATGCTAGCTGTTTACAAAAATAAACAGACTGTTTAAGAACATGCCAAAGCAACTCTATCAAAGCAAGGCCATTTTTTTTACAACCATCCAGGGGCAGACTAGTGAGTATGGAGCCATTCATTGGTTAGTTGTAGATGCACTCTGAAGTGGTCATTTTTGTAGGCCAGCCATTCTTCTTAAAGACCATCATGGTTCCAGATTTTCTTGATTTCTGGATAATGTTTCTAAATGTGGTTTGCTGGACTTCCACAATCTCAAAAATAACATTACAACTCTTCCCACTTTGATAGATGTAAACTCACATTGTTGCTTATTGGGAGATGTTGTTGCGTTTTGAAATCTTTTATCTCCCTTTAGATCACTTAAGCAGGATCTGTTTAGATTAAATCTTAATCCCAGTAACAAGACTTGGATAAGTCTTATGAAATTTATTTGATAATTACAGGAAGGCACAAAAGGTCAGCTTAGTTTGGATAGCTTTTGTCCCTCAAAGAGTCCATCATTCATAATCTGCTTTATTTACTTATTATGTTTGTTTGATATTGAAATGTAAGCCTAGAAAAAATCTATAAAAGGGCACATAACATTTCGTACTACTGTACAAATGAAATACCTCAGAAAGTAAATTGAACTTTTTTTAGATTTGACATCTTCTAAAAATGTAGTTTTGCCACTCTTGCAATGTACAAACATTTATTGCATGAACCACAAAAATATGTCCTGCACAGCCATAATTTATGTTCATCTAACTTTGTTAAGATGAACAAAGTTAGAGGTGTAAAGGTCACATGTGAAAACAAAGTTAATTTCAGAAGTAAATTTTAAGAGTATTTTTCCTCTAATCATTATATATAGTCACCATACATGGATAAAAACCATCGAGTGAGGTAAGATGTTTTTTATTGTCACTTGGGATCGATCACTGCTATCTACATCAAGCAGGGATAGTTGGAGATACAAACCACTGCCCATGTTGTTTTATATCATTCGCTGAAAAGTATGGAAACAGTTGTACAGGGTTATGCTTTATGTATTCACAGAAGAATGTTACGTCACATCTTACGTTCAGTGACAACATTGAAGTTAATGACGCCGTGTCCTTGGATGCGATCTGGGGGGTTCCTCACATAACAGTTGTAAAGCCCCTCGTCCTCCAGTTGAACGTCCTGTAGCGTGATCGATAAGTCATTCTTCTCCAGGTTACCAGAAAACACAACCCTGTCTCCAAACCGGTTTGAAGGTACTGGTTGCATTCCTTTATTCTTATCATAAGTCATGAACTAAGGGAAAAGAAAGTGTGGCTTAAATCCAGGTTTAAGCTTTGAAGGCGCATATTGTTGGTATTAATGGATTTAAGGATTTGGAAGCTCACCTTTTCCTCTGTATTGTTTAGGGTCTCTTGGTAAGTCCAATTCATAGCAAACTTGGTCCGGTCAATCTTGTAGCAGGAAGTGAAGGTGCAGGGGATTGTGACAGTTGTTCCATTGAGTGCATTGATGTAACTGGACACTAGTACATCCATGCTCGAACAACCTGTTTTAAAAACAAATGACGTTAATGATTCAAATGAGAGTAAAACATTTCTTAAACTAGTGGCCTTTTTAAAAATGAAGATTTTGATTTTAAACTCATAGATCAGCCATCGCAGCATAAAGCTTATGTTGAGTTGGGCCTGGTTGGCCAGTTCTGCAGAACAGTGAACTTGCAGGATCTTGCCCATCAGCCATCAGGTGTGAGACAAAGTACGCTGTGAGATGGATGGCAGACAGGCCCATAAATGCACTCAGATGAAAGTGGAGTATGTTGGAATGTAATTAGAAGCCAGAATGTAAAGAACATATAGTACAAATTCATTGCAGAAAAACCTTAGTCAATATTTTTACTCGCAAAATCTAACTTAAATTTAAAAAAACAAAAAAAAACAACTGTCTTTGGTGCTTTTTCAGAATGCAGCAAAAGTGAAGTAATTTTTTTCTCCTTTTAATCTTCAGACACAAGGAACGGTCAAGCATAGGTGGTAAGTAGGATAAATTTTATTTTTCGTCACATCAACATGAGGCAAGGGTTAAATAACCTTTAAGATGACGAGATTAGGTCTTAAAATGAAGAGATTAGGCTTCTGTTCAGAAGCATGGTTCATCCTTGTGAGCAAATATACAAATACAAAATAGATTCTGGGGATTAACAAACTTCCCAGCTTAAGTGTTCAGGAGAACCCCAAGCACCCTTGAACTGAAAGAAAGATGTCTTCAACATAATATTGCTTATATATTGTTATTTATTAAGTAATGATATCCAAGATATTTTATGTGACCCAAACCTCTGCATCCCAATTCAAGATTGCTTGTAATTATAGGAGTAATTACTAGCAGTAATTAGAAACATTGTTAGTTGTACAAGTTTGTTCCTCTATTGAAAGCCTTTTGTCTCATCACAAACGTCCTCACAACCCCCACCTCACTCCAGCCCATGTTCTCTCAGCTGTGTTGTTTGTGTGCGATGGGACTCTGCACCAATCTCTCCTCTGCAGTCGAGTGTTTCTGGCTCCCTTCCCACAGCTGCTGCACCACTCATAAGCCTGCATCTCTGCACCACACAGTCAGACAACCCCCCCACCTCCCATCTCCACCTACTCGAAGTATATAGAGTTTACACATGCACACATATTCGTATGTGATGGGTCAGGGCACTTTAGAGGACTCTAACACACAAACACACATGCATACAGTTCACCCTTGAGGTCTGCATCATCAGCAGTGAGCTCACCTCTCTAAATGCGCTATGTCAATGTCATCTTAGCAAACAAGCCTACATGTACACACACCTCAAAGTGATGCATTAAACAAACACCTCTGTCAGTCCACTGCACAAAGTGAAGCGCTGCAAACATATGTGCCCTTGTTACAGTCAGTTTAGCTCAGCTATACAGCCTGAAGAACCTTTTGGTTCCGACTCCTGCTGACTCAGCAGTCATGTGGCTAGTAAAAAAGGGAGGCAAATGCAGAGACTTCCTAACATGAAATACTGCAGTGAGGCCCCCTCATGTGGCTCCTCCCTCCCTCTGCCTCTCCCTTTTTACTCTCCCCATCTTTGTCCACCTTCCTTTCCTCATCTCACCTCCATCCTGAAAGCTTTCTAAAGCCCTCAGCCCTCTCACTCCATTAGCATCTGAACTTTCCAGAACTCCCTACGTTTCTTTAGCTTATACATTTCTGAAATTTTCAGATGTATCAGAAGACAGGTCTGTTACATGCTGTGTTTTCCCTTTCACATCAGGATTTTTATAGCAAGGGATTCCACTAAGAATGATGTTTTTTTGTTTGTTTTTTTTGTCATTTGAGAGAGCATATTTTGAGTTGGTTCTTCTTTATGCATCATAATTGGAAAAGGTCAGAAAAAGACCGTCTGGGGGTGCCTCTGGACTTTTTGGTTCAAGGACACAGGACCCTAAATGAATTGGGAAGCTGGAAACTGCTGCTCTTCAACTGTTTACCTCAGCTCAACTCAGTCATTTGAAGTGGTGGTCACTTCCAATGAAATTCACAGAACTCTGTTTGCTTCAAATTATGAAGAGGGTTAACCCCTGGATTTTTCTAATCAGACTCTTTGAAGCCATTCAGGCTCGGGCTTACAGTTAAAACTGAAAGGGTACAACAAGATGAGGAAGAAAACAGTGGAGCCGCACTTGCCTGGTTCATCCTTGGGAACAATTTCTAGATGATCGATGATTTATCTGTTCAAACAATTATATGCAACGATAGGCATGATCAGGAGGTCTAAACATAATATTTCTCCATAAGGAGCTAGCTTCTGTGTTTGCATTTTCGACTGAAATATGCAAATCAACCCCAAAACAAAAGTCAAAGACCTTGTGAAGATCCTGGCTGAAGCTGATGAGACAGCGTCATTATTCACATGGCCTAAATGTGACCACTCAGCAAGGAAGAACACATTACTCCAAGAGAAAGACTGTGATTGGATGCATTTACATTTGTTGCTCAAAATGTTCATTAATCCACAACATTCTACTCCAGCAAATAAAGTAAAGGAAAATTACTTTATTTGCTAAAACCAGAGAAGTTTGGTCAAATTTAACTTCAGACAGTGAGAAAAGAAGGTGCTTGGATCTTTTTATTTGATGCAAGTAATCTTGTGGTTTTAACTGTGCATGTTTTCTGCTTCTGTTTTCTATCAGAATCAACATGGAAAAGAGGTTTGAACACAACCTGCAGGTGTCATGCCTCTGAAGTGATGACAAATACTCTGCACAAACAGCTGGCTGGCATATTTGAAGCAAATATATTACTTCAAATAGGTGCGTCATCACTTTGTGACATTTGCAGATACTGGACAGGTTGCGGTAAAGTATGCAGAGACAGAACAGATCACTCCAGCTCAGTAAACGGTATTTTCATCAGTAGCAGTGACATTTGAGGACAGCACAAAACTATTCTGATGAAATACGCAACTATTGTTTTTAATTCTTTAGTACTCGAGTTGTCTGAAATAATTTAAGTGTAACATCCTACTTTAGGTTACAAAAAGTTGTTTCTGACGATTACAGAGACACATATGACCCTTGGAGCGAGTTGATAATTCAACAGACAATGTCAATTATTTAAATATAGGCAATTAGGGGTGGTGAGGAACTGAGTGCTTTAACTTAACACCAAAAATACTTAAATCTCATCTATGCTGGCTTTGCTGTACATATAAATCTGGGCTATAAAACAGTAACTACGTCTGTTGGGACAGACACATGATCAAAAATAGCTCTGATAGAATTTTTATAACTTGACTGAACTCCGATCAAGCATAGCACAGCGTTCTGAGAGATATAGTTAAGTGAAAGCTTTTAGCCACTCAACTTCTCATGACCCAGCTAAGAAAGATTGGTGCCATCAGCTAACTCACTCACTCTTTGGTTACCTAGCAATAACTTATTGTGCAAAATGCATACTAGCAGTTTCATGTTGCCCCCAACATATTCAGTCATACTTCACTCCAGGCGGACCAGCAGGACTCAATGCGGGCATCCACAGGCACATCTGCACAGAGATTATTTTTTAAATTTTCATGACAGCGGATGCATACTCGGTGACGCACTGACTTGAAACTGATATGAAATGTTTGTACCGATACATTTTTCAGCCGTATCGACCAGTCCTAGTCTTTAGTTATCTGTAGTAGATAGAAAACTCATACAGCTTCTATAATGCAGCACCCAGAGTCCAGTGCAGCACTCACAAAAAAACCTGATATTTGGTGGTTACCAAGGACATATGAAACAGAGAAGTGATTTGGGGTATTTTTACCATACTCTAAAGGCTAAATCTTTAGAGCAAGTTAATGTCATTCTGTTTGCCTGGCGTTTATGTTGCTTTTTAAAAATGTGACATGAATAACTACAGGAAGCAAATTCTGTTTTGTTTTAAAACATATCTTCACAGACATCTACCAACTATCCTCTAATTTCCAATTTCTAGTATAAGTTCCTACGTCCTCCTTAAAAATAAATGGCTATGATGAATAGCAACTACAGAAATACTTGCATGACATTTGAAAAGTGCATAGTTCCCAATGATGTGAAAATATGCTGAGTGACTTGCTCTTATGAATTGTTATTGACTGTGCCAATATCTTTGTGCTGCTGCCCTCTAGTGCTTTGTCTGAGGAACTGTGACTCTGCAGTTGCTAAGCAAAGTTTAGATGATGACCATGAAAAACAAATTCATCCAACAGTTTTGCCATCAGGCACTGTGATTTTGATTTCTGATTGCAGGCAATACTAAAACTTTGGTGTTGTTTGAATTATGCTATTGAAATGCCTGGACATAATTATGAAGAAATATGCTGAATAATTAAAGTAATGTGTTCATTCATTGAAGATGAATAAACATAGGGTTGCTTGTTGAATGACAGCTGCCTTCGGTTGTGCATGAGGCTGTAAATTTCTTTAAAAAATCCTTAAAACGTTAGAATGAATTGTCTAACTGCATTGCTTTCTTCAGCTAAATTATGTTGCCCAAAGCAGAGTGAAAGCAATAAAGTTAGAAGTCTTTTTAAAGCACTCAAGTACTTCAGGAAAAGCCGAATAACAGGAAACACAAATTAAAACACTAAACATAAACAGATGCACAGTGACAGCCAATCACAGTGAGAAACAATCTTAGATAGGTTTGTTGTTTGGATTTGAACAGAGTATCAATATCGTCTGGAGAGAGAGAATAAAAGAATTTCTCTCACTCTGCTCCCCATGGTGCTGAATCAAGCAGGAGGAAAAGCAAAATAAACAGAGAAGGAAGCCCTAAAGCTGTATAAATGTGAATGAGATCTGAAAAGTAGGGAGGGGCAAGGTTATGATGAATAACCTTGAATGCATACATTAAATTGTTCAAATATATTCTGAATTTGACAGTGAGTCAGTGGAGCTGCTGTAAGACTGAGGTCATGTAGTGAAAAGAGGGAGTTTTATTAATGATGTGTGCTGTTGAGGACAATACCCTGATTTTTAATCTCAGGTGAGGGGAGGATGTAGAACTATCAAGTGAAAGATAGAAACTGTCAACTTTAGATATTACAGATTTCTTCATACCCACCACAGCGATCTCTTTTATGGAAAATTGTTTACCACTGGATTATATAAAAAGTGAGAAGCTGGATTTCAGGGGATAAATAAGTCTGAGCGACAAGAATACAGCATACATTATGCCACATCTTCAGGTATGTGAGCAGGGAGAAAATCAAGAAACGAGATCTGTAGTTGTTACAGGGTATAAAGTTTGTCAAGTTAGAAAATGCTTCCCTTAATGTTTTCTCCTATTTCTGCCATGAAAGTGATAAAACTGAGAATGCCTTTTAAAATTTGTTGAATAGGGCAGTCCTGATGTCATCAGGAAGTGAAGGACAGACTGAACAGAAAAGTCAGTAATAAGCTTTAGTGGAAAAGAAACCTGTCAAACTGCTCAAATTGCCCAGAGCAAGCATAGGAAAATGGAAACATGTCAGATTGGAGACTTGAAATGTGCCTAATGCAAACTAACTGACATAAAGTCGATTTAAAGGATTTAATGTTTAATTCTCTAATTTTCATAGATTAATTCTGTGCAAACAGAGTGGTCATTTTTTGCAATGGTCTACGTTGGGCTCCCTAGCTAAATGTGTGTGTGTGGCCCCAGTCAACCATGGTCTGGCCCTGCCTAAACATGCAGAGTAACAACACACGGCAAGTGTGTTGCTGCGTTGCTTCATCCCATTGTGTGTTTCTGTGCAACAGCAGTGGATTCAGATTCAGTTATGTTATAAAACAACATTACACAAGTATGTTTCTCCATGCTGTGCGTCACAATTGTAACGCGGTGCAAGTGCAAGACTAAATGAAGATGTGATTTATGCATATGGACCTTGATTAGGGCCAGAAATCAGCTCAGCTGAGTAACTGAGGGGGAAATGGGTTTTAATGTTTGGCCTCATCGGTTAATTAAATAAAATGGCTTCATTCGGTTACAGTGTCTTGTGTTCCCGTCCATCTATCCATCTGTTGTCTCCACGTAGCCTTATAATGAAACACACACTCATATATCAGTGAAAAAAAAAACAAACAAAAAAACAAAAAAAAAACAAAACAAAACAACAATGATCACGCCATCGTATTGACTGATTGATCCGCTAATAATCAGCGTCGGGATGTGAAATGCTTTTCTGTTTTTGCGTCTTACCAGAGAGCGAGAGCAGCAGCAGCAGCGCGCTCACCAGCTGAACGCCAGACCTCATTTCCTGCTCGGGCGAAGACATTTTACTATCCTTCCCCTTAAAATCCTGTTATGTGATTGGAAAAAATAATAAAAAAAATAACTAAATATACCCCCCAACCCCAAGACTGATCTTAGTATGCGCGTTTAAATGCTAAAAAAAAAAAAAAAAATCAGTAATTTATTTTTCGAGGCAGAACATGGCTGCCAGTGTCTGTAGCCTTGTAACGGTTGATCTCATGGTTGTCGGTCCGTTACCCGACGGAGAGCAGGAGCGAGCGCAGATGTTCAGATGGAGAATGTCTCCTCCTCCTGGAGGACGGAAATCTTTTTGAGAAATTGATTGTGAGCTTCTGCACCACACAACTCAAAATAAGAAAAAATGATTTATGTTATGGTGGTCTCATGTTTTTCCCTTGGCTTTTCTGGAACTCTGTGTGACAGAATGTATCTGGGCTTTAAGCAGAAATTTAAATTGTCTTCACATGAAAACTAAACATAATTCATTAAACGTCACAGGGTAATAATAATATTTTTCCTATTAATTATATTTACATTCTATTCTGACATCCTGGACAGAAAGCATGCCTTATGAATGTTGAACAGATTTGCTTCATAAAACAAAATATTTTTGTCTTATGAGAGAGTTTTTTTGTGGCAATAGTGTAATAGTGAGTTTTCACTTTACACAATACAAGAGAAGAGCGTAGCAAAATGGCACACAACTCTGGGCATATTTAGAAATATATACATAGATGTTCTCCAATTAAAATGAATTTTGAATTAACATATCAGAAGCATAAAATCAATGACATCATAAAAATGTCAAAATATAATTTTCAGATTATGTCGTTTTCAAAATATCAGAAAATCCATGCAGCAAAAAGATTACTTAAACAACAATAACAAGAATGTTTAGCATTGTGCCTCTTTTGGAAGCAACTCACTGCTTAGCAGAAGCAGCCTGACATGCCATGAAACACAAAATTAAACAGAGCCCATCCCCAACCTTTAATCCTTCCCATACTTTCTGGATGACAGACAGAAGAATAAAATTTTATTTTGTGGTGTAGCCAATCTGTGGTTTCATGTGGTAAATGTCTTCCCTACTTCATTAAGCACCGCAGAACGCATCAACTCACTCAGCTGTTATTCTTTGGAGTGTTTGCAAACACTGTGATCAAATAGAACTCACAAAATTCATGTTTCTGTGGTGATGCCATTGCATTTAATTAACAGCACTAAACAGGCTCTGAAAAGGCTTTTAAATTCACAAGGAGCTGAGTATTGTTTGGAATAGTGGTACAGACCATGGTCAATGTAGAAAAATAAAATTAAATATTCAAAGATTTGCTTGAGGTCAAAAACTAGTTATGCTGATGCCATGTTTTCAACAAGTATATATATATATATATATATATATATATATATATATATATATATATATATATATATATATATATATATATATATATATATATATATATACACACACACATAAGTATGAGAATGCAATGAGAATGCATTACCATCTCAGTTTAGCAGATCTATCCTGTGCTTCTTGGCTTTGGACCAGATATAATAGCTAGGAGAAAGGAAGTAGTAAGTGGAATTAGGTTTAAAGTTGAGCCTATAAAACCATTAGCAGCAGAGTGGTCTGTGGTCTGGTTGCTCTTCTGCTTCTATCACACCACTGATTGCTATTAAATAATGCTTTCAAGCCTTCTTCATAGAGATTATGGCCAAAAGTGGAGACCATCTAAATAATCTATACACTGTGAACACTTTTAAGAGCGATTGTGATTCAGCGGATGTTGAGACTGGCTCGCTTACACACACAGTGTTCCATTAATCCTTTCTGCATGATGCCAGCTTGTTAGAAAGTATGTGGATGAATAAGAGTCTCCTGAGCCTGCTAAAGTTAACTATGAATTAACGAAGAAATGAGAGTTTCTCCTCTTTACTGTCCCACAGTGAGGAAATGGAGGCATAAAAGTAGCAAAGGGGCAGGACATTGTGGCATGTACGTTTACACAAAGACAAAAGTATTACACATATATAATACAAAGAATAACATACTGTGAAGGAATGGAGCAACCATAACATAAAATATTACGCAGTTGTGAAAAATATAATACTCTGATCCAAGGAAAGTGCAACTAAGATATATACTTTTAAACATTACAAAATGTGCATGTGTAATTGTGTATTGTGTTCTGTGTTTTCCTTCTATCTTTTTTTAACTAGTTGCAAAGCTAAAGCTAAAGGAAAGGACATGTTAGGAAACACCCTCAAGAGTAGGGTTAAAGGTTATGACACACTAGGGAACATCCTCCTCAGGATGTAGCTTAGATAGAGACTAAGAAAGAGAATGAAAAACCTTTGTTTGATGCCATGTTGTTCTACTAGTCCAGTGGTTCCCAAAGATTTTCACAAATATAGACAATAGATTATTTTCTTTTTTTTTTTTTTACAATAAATGAAAATAATAATAATCATTAAAAAAAAACACAACAACTTTGCAAGCAAAAGATGTGCAAATACTAGCAGAATGTTATTTGAAATGAGTAAAACTGTGCAAATTCCAGCAGCATGTAAGCACACACTGAGTTCATTGAGCAGTAATGGTTATAGAGTCTAATAGCTGCTGGGAGGAAGGATTTCCTGTATATGCATTTAGGATGCAGGAGTCTGGTACTGATGGAGGAAACATCAGTACCAGCAACAGCAACAATTCAGCAGCAGCTTCATGGCTGGGAGACATTGTTCTTTAGTGATGTTATTTTAGCCAGCGTCCTTCTGTCTCCCACCAGCTGCCTAGGTCAGGGGTGCACCTGGCACAGAGCTGACCTTCCTGATCAGCTCATCTCACCTGTTGATAAGCTGCTGCTCCTACAGTCTACACCATAGGATATGGCTGGTTCCACCTCAAAATGAATGAAGGTCTTCGGCCGCGTCCTACACCGCAAAAGACTTCAGCCTCACACGCTGCCAATCTTTTCCATCTGCTGCAGGTCTCCTTTTACCTGTCAGCTAAGCTGTCAAATACTGGACATGATCACTACAAAATTTCCATACTATGAACCCTTCAGAACAGAAAGACCTTATTTACAACATATTTGGCGTGACTGCTCTTTTTCTCAGTAAACAGTTATTATTTCAAAAGCTTATTTTTGTGTGTACTTAGCTTATTTTGGATTTTACAAAAAATATTTAGAGCTATAAGGGGAGAAATATTTTTTTCACAGCACTGTCCAAGACTAACCAGGAGAGGGCGCTGTGGCTCCATGGTAAGTCACTTGTGTTAACTGACATAATTTACTCAGGAGTTAAACTTGTGTTCCAACCAAAGTTGCTCAACAAGCTTATAGAGGAGCATCCTCTTTGCCATAATTTTGGCAGGTAGACTAATTAACATATAAAATAACTTTTTCACTTAAGAGTGTATTTATGCATTTTATGCGTTGCACACACATATGTACATATATATGTGTGTAGAGAGAGAGTGAGAGAGAGATTTATTGAACATATAAATATTTCCTTTCTCTGTCATATCAAGACACTCAGGCATATAGAAGTACAGCCATAGTAGTATTTGTGGCCCTTCACAGGTATTGAATGCCATTGAGAAGACAACCCCCAACGAGTTTGATGGTGCTTTTTGATTGACAGCGCTGTTCCCCTGCCTTCCTTTCTCATCTCGTCTTCCACACACGTTCAACTTGTCCCTCGCTTCTAAAACCTAGGACTCTTTGATCATTCTGCATGATTGTGCTGCACTGCAGAGCACCACTGAAGATGGCAGCAGGAGGCAAGGAGGTTGGAAAGAGATGGAAAGTGGAGGACAGAAAGAAAATATTCCACCTCTTTGTTTTTCTTTTTGTGGCATCTTGCCTTCAGGGAGCCTGGTTCTTTGAGGGAAATTCAAGAGCTTAGCAGGGATATGTGTGTAACCAAATGTGTGTGTGTGTGTGCACGCGTTTGTGTGCGTGCGCTCTTGCATGCATGTGGAGAACCCCGGAGAGCACGACAGCCTCTCTCTTGTTGACTTCTAAAAGTCCTCCAGTGGCCTGAGACATGATGGTGATCCACATCCTCCAGCAGCCCAAAGGATGTGAGGACAAAAGCACAGAGAAGAAAGAAAAAAAAAAAAGAAAAGGAAACAGAGGAAGTGAAAGAACTAAAGACAGCTGGGAAGGGAAAAGAAATGAGAAACATATAAGGAAGAATTCATTAGAGCTAAATAAAGAATACAAGTGAGACCCGGTGCAAGAGGAAGAAATGAAGACAAATGAGAACAGAGGTTCAGGGGATAAAGCAGAGGCAGAAGAATGATGAAAGGAGCGATCTTCAATGGGATAACAAGGAGACGTGTCATTCATTTGTCAAGGTGACAAGAAGTACAGCTGCCAAAATACCACTGCTGATTTATTTACTGTGTGTCCTCTTGAGTTCAAACAGAGGTTAAGTGCAAAGTTTGATGTGGCCACAGGTAAGGCTGCAGAGACCAACATCGGAATGAATTCTTTATGCATTCAGAAACACAGCGGGGCCAGTTTATGCTGCCTCAACCTTTTCGACCACAACAGAACACACTGATGATGCCAAGATAAGAAGGCAGCGTGCAGTGCAGCAGTGTCGGCTTTGCATATTCACAAACATGCACAACGATGGTGGCCTATTTCACCATCTGCTAAACAGAGCGCTGCAACAGACAGAAATAGTGATATGAAGAGAATGTAGGAGGAATGTAGGAGGGAGATCATCTTGTCCTTTTTTTGGGTAAAGTGGTGAATAATGGCTCATAACAAGTGTGAATGCATGTTTCATTGCATACATATTCCCTTTTTATTTTCACTTAGCAATACTGGATGTAGAAAGGATTACATTATATGAAAACCCATGTTTAATATACTCAGTTAATTTCCATACTTCTACACATTTATAACCAAGAATGAGTAAAGCAGTGAAGAGGCAAGCAACAATTTTGCAGTTGTATTCAAAAAAATTGCAAAAAAAAAATAAAATAAATTGCTGTCATTCAAATCTGTCTTTCACTCATTATGATGATGAACTAAATGTTATTTTTTCATGGGCCAAATCCATTTCAGTCAAACAACTTTTATAAGTTTTTGCCTCAGCAAGCTGTGCAGCTACAAGTCTTTTGAAGTTACAACCTATTTTTGTCTGCTTGCTTGACTTGCAAAACTGTGATATAGGCCAATGTGTATTATTTTGTTAATCTTGCAAATGTGTGCTTTTTAGATATGTACCAATTATTTAACCCAAGATCTGTGTGCGTTTAGGGACATATGCTTTGATGTATTAATTGGGATAATCTTGTAATTTCTTCATTTTCATTTCTATTCAAACTGATGAGACAACGCCTGCAAACTAGTTAGGCAGTTAGCTTTAGCTGGGGTGCTGATATTCACTTTATCTTTCACTCAAACACTTTGCTGGATATATTAAGCAAACCCTAACAATTTGGCTCTATATGAGCTCCAAAACATCCTGCTGTTCTCTGAATTGCATGCTCTGCATCCTGCTCGCCTGCTGCTAAGCTGCTAGCTTCAGTTTGGTTCTCTTCAAGCCCCACCACGACCCCAACACACCTCTTGGGTTCTGAAGTGAGGGGTCCCCCCTCCTCACATTCTGACAAGCACAAGTTAAGTTTACAGAGAAGAGGTAAGTTCACCACTCCAGCAGATGTTGAGCACCATGGCCATGGGGTGATGAGATGAGAGCTTAGATGTCTACTTTATTGCACAATGGTGAGGCATTTAAACATTTACACGAGTTTGTTCATGGAGCTATTTTCACCAGAGAAAATGGAGCACATTTTTTCCCATGAGTCACAATAATAAAATTGTCAGACACATAATCAGAAATTGTGGGTCAGAAAAATGGAACACAGTATTATCCAGGAAAAGTCTTAGTGCATTCAGTGTTGGTGAAATTAATGTTAATATGTAGTGCTTTTTTAAAAATATATATATATATATATATATATATATATATATATATATATATATATATATATATATATATATATATATATATATATGATAGTCCGGCAAGAGGTTATGTAATGTGTTTAACATTAGCTTTATGTTAGATTAGATTTATATTAAATAGATTAAAAGCAACACTACTGTCTACCAATTTAGTAAACATATAGTGAGCCCCACAGTCAGTCTGTTTGGTATTCTTCAAGCAACAAGGTTTTATAAGAACTGGGCATTTGGAAGATAAACGGCTCCTAGATCACATTTAATATTGATAGCCATTCTACCATGAGAGCAGAGATCTATGGCAAAATTCATCCACATCTTACAGAAGAGTTATAAAAATAACATTATGGCACACTGTTGGTTCTGTACAGACAAAAGTTCATAATTTGTGTCTATGGCAATGTTTGGGCACAGAAACATGTGCAGTCCAGGACAGCAAGAAATGTTCATACCTCTACATTAGATAAATCAAACGGTAGTTACACAAATGGATGGTTCAACACAGAAGAGCAAATCTGTCAATTTAAGAGTCAGCGATTCATTGACGTCTGAAAGACAAGGGATGCTAGTTTGAAGCTAGCAACACATTTTGGAGAGACATAAAAGGTGGAGGAAAGGAGTAGATTGGTTTGGGTCGATCTTTTTCCTAGAATAAATTAAAGCATTATGTAAAAACTCTTTATCAATTCCTTTAAGTTATTTTTGTCGGACTTTGAAATAATCTAAAAAGAAAGAGCAGAAGGTATCTGCACGTGTGTAAATAGTTTTCCACTGCACTTTAATAAGTAGCTTGTATATTTATGCACTCACAAAAACATGCAATAACTGAAAACATGCACATGTAGTCACTTTCAAACACACAAAATGTCTGCAAGTTTTGTGGAAAGATTTGCAAATGAAGCAAAGATCCTCTTTGAAAAACTCTGCGTCTATCAATGAAGTCACAGCAGGAGTTGGCTGGCACTTGCCTCTTCATGTCTTTATTCGGCCTCATCATCATTCTTTTCTTCTTCTCCAAGGTTTTTTTTTTTTTCCCCAATAAAACTCAAAGTGAAAAGATTTTAGAGGCTAACATCCATAGCTTTGTTTGGAGATGAATCAAGCAGAAGAAAAGACGACGAGGCTGTGTTTGTGAGCGAGTTTGAGTGCGCTGTGGCTCTTTGTTGACGGTTGATGCAGAGTTAATGTGATAATGACAAGCAGAGATGCAATTTATTTCCCGGGGTTTTGTGGTATTCAGCCGCTGTGTGAGGTTAAAAGGTCCACAGCAAAGCAACTTCAGCAAACGCCACCATCAGCATTTTTAACTTCCAGCTAAAAACACTTCAGCAAATTGCAGCACTTACTGCATCTATGGATGTCAGACTCTTCTGTCTCAACCTGTCTATTGATATTTACTTAACATACTTGCTTTTTTTTCTCAAAGCACAAACACATCTAATTTCAGGATCAAGCACTCACTGCCAGTAGGAGTCAGCTGTGAAAAATAAAAATAAAAAAGGTGCTTTCTTATCAGTGCCAGCCGAGTCAGTCGCAGCAGGTAAAATGAATTTAAAAAGACCTTATAGCAAATGTTTTTTTTTTCTCTGCCGCTTCATGTTTGTTTCTGCCACATTCAAAACAAAGTTTGCTTCCTACAATACTCAGATATGATTAGTCTTTTTTGCCTCAAAGCTACATGGAGCCAACAGTATGACATCATATTTGGCTTCATCTGCGCCTTTGACACGTGTCACAAAGCACTAGATGGTTTGAGGAGGGTTTTAATATATAAAGCAGTGGCTGCACAGTGGTGTGGTGGATAGCACTGTTACCTTGGAGCAAGAAGGACTCGAACCCTGGGCTCTTTCTTCATGTTCTTCCTGTGCATGTTTGGGTTCCGTCCGGCTTCCTCCCACAGTCTCTCTAAATTCTCCTCAGGTGTGAATGTGTGAGTCGATTGCTGTTTGTCATGCTTGTCTCTGTGTTGCTCTGCTATGGACTGGCGACCAATCCAGCTTTTACCCCGCCTCTCGCCCATTGACGGCTGGAAGGGGAAGCGTGTCAGATAATGGATGTATATGAAGCAGCAGCATGGAAGGAGTCATGGAGCAACGTCCAACATCTCACCAATGTGTTCAGAAGAACCTAAAAGCTTTCTAACATCTTAGACAAAAGTGTATGTTTTCATTTTCCAGTACTGTATCAGTGTATAAACATATTTACATGGGGTTAGGTTCTCTCAAATTTTAAAGACAAAAATTGATTCTCTCAATATTGTGTATATTTGTGCACAAAAATATATAATTTAATTATATATTACATTTGAAAAAAAAAAAATCACCAAATATTTGAAGAAAAAAAACTATATTTTTTTCAACAAGATATAAAATGAAATGATGTCAATTTGTGCTTTTTGACATTTTTGCGGAATATATATACTTGACAGTCCCTATGAAGTTTTAATAGGTTTTGGTGAATAATTACACTAAATTCTGAATGCAAAACACGACAAACAGAAAATATCTGACATTTATTCATGTCTAAATGAAATGTACAAGTAGTTTTAGCATTTAAATCAGGTCTCCTGCTTAGTGGGTCATGATTTGTGAAACATCATATTGACATTAATGATTTCTGTTATTTATTCAAGTGAAGCAGCAAAATCAGTGAGGCAGCAGCACGTCTTCTAATTAAATAGCAGAATAGAACTGAACCATTAATAATTTTTTTGTTTACTTCTGTGCATGCAGGATGTGTAGTGTAAATCTAAGTGACAGCATCATTTGGTTGTTTATAAAAACTGCTTTTATCTATGAGTGGGTCCCTCATTCCCTGATTACAATGGTTTACCTTAGGTTACATTTTTCTGCAAAAAGCTTTCATTTTCAAATTTTGCATTAACAGTTTAAAGTGGTGAAAGAAACAATTCATCACATGAAGGGACAGTTTCTGACAGGGGCAACCGCCCAGGGCAGCATCTCGCCAGGGAGTGCCATGAGAGAATCCAACTTTAACTCACTTTAAGGCATTCTGCCTCCTGCTACATGAAATGAAATCCCGTAAGCTGGAAAAGACGTTGCGAGAAGTCCGCCAATTACCTTCTTCAGTACCAAGGTGTTCCTAACTCCACCTTCTACCCAAACCTCATGAACTTTCTCTGAAGATGTAGAAGGAAGAAGTCAGATGGCGATAGAGGGAAAAAATGTCTTTATTTCAGAGCATTGAAACAAAAGCTGGCACTCTATTTTTACCAACCAATTAGTAAAAAGATAATGACATTTAATTGCATTTTATTTTCATTCTGATTTATATTCAGCAAGCAGAACAGATAATCTACATCAGGCCATTTAACGTTTTCTCTACAGCCACAAAGGTTTGAAAGGAAAACCTTTTGAATTGATCAGAAGTCGGCAAGACTCTCTGAACGATACCTGATCATGCAAACACTCCCCTCTGAGGGAGAATAATCCGTGGTTCAGCTGCGCTAGACTTTCTCCAAAGCCTCTTGTCCATAACTCATCAACGCATCGCTGTCAGGTGTCAGATAACATCCAGATCAAAGACGTTATCTGAAGGATTTTTTGTGCTTGTAGTGATTGGTTTAGTGACCTCCTTGCATAAAGTTTAAACTGCCTGCATGTCTAAACCAAATGTGCAATCTGCCACATTGCTGGCAGATTGCCTTCAATTTGGCATGGCTATTAGATTTCTATTAGATTTCTCCACCACCGATTAAAAAAAAAAAAAAATAGAAGATTGTGTAAGTGTGCTACATATGTCCGCTGAGTTCATCTGCAGTCGCCGGTCGGCTTCATCCAAGCTTTGGTTTGAAAACATTACTGTTGGATAAAGCATTGCTGTTATTGACAAATAAGCTCTGAAAGCTTTCCAAAGTTTTCAAAGGTCAAAGGGGTCTGCAGCATGTGAGTGCTTCAAGTTAGGGAAGATGAACAAAAGGTTGGATGCTCCACACTGCAGCACAAGCTCAGCATGAACATGTGAAGAGACAACATCCAGAGGTTAATGAATGGCTGACAGGAACGACAAAATCCCAGCAAGCTATTTTGAGCTGCAGAATGCACTCTATGAAGTCAGGCACATTAGCTTTCTGTAACAACTTTCTCTGTTTAAGAAAGTGTTCAAAATTAGAGTCTTGGCACAAGTTTGATGGGTTAAACTGTCTGTTTATGTCCATATGTGAAGATCCAGCAGCATATATTGACGATTTAACTTTCTGTTTGTCTTAAGGGCAATTAATTGTGCAAAAATATCTTAAATATTTAATTGAACAAAACCAAAACAAAAAAATATTCAAAAATTTTGTAGTATACTGTAAGACTTCTAAGAACAGAACACTTTGTGCTTTGGAGGGAAATTATTGTTTCAGCAAATCTAAGGGAGATCCTTTCTCAGTGTGGGCAGTGGAGTAACCTCCCGCATTCTGAGAGACAGTGAATTGTAAAACACTGGAGCACTCTCTCGGCCATGTACACATATCACAAGAACAACCACACTTCTAAGGATTTGCAGGTCGAGAGCACCGTCTCAGAACTACTCTCCCATGGTTATAACTCATGTCTTTGTCCAAAAGAAACAAATAAAAAATCCAGATGGGCAAACTATTGATAAACCCTCGTGGAGCCTGGTTTTGATGGCATGATAGCGCCATTTGAGTCAAGCTTTGGTTTGAAATATTAATAAAGAACATCATTAATATTACAAAACTCAAACTAGAGTATTGTAATATTACAGTATTGTAATAGATTCAATAATTTCTTTCAGTAATCACAAAAATAACCTGGACTGCTCCTGAAAACTTGTGGACCTCTGCAGCAGGTAAGACACTGAGACACTGACCACTGATAACTATTCAGAGTTCGAGAGATCAGTGCATGATGTGGCTGCAGAGCAGAGTTTAAGATATTTCTTAAAGATTTACATGTAAGGTTTATTAATTTGTAATTTCCTTAATATTTTTAAATATTCTGGTAGTTAGATAGTCGTTAGATAGTCAGTATTGTGCTATTGTGTCCTAGAATAGCTTTGTTCATCTCCACAACTTGCCATAAGTAAATGTGTGGGAATCTCTGGCTTAAATGTATCTAAAACCCCTTTATCAAGATTGTTTTCTCATTTTATGCATTAGTTCCTTATAACATGGTCCAGACATGATGGCCAGTGGGAAGGGAAATGCTGCAATTCTCCTGTGAGCAGAACTTTCCAAGTGTGCTCCACTTGTCTTCTGCCAGTGCCACTCTGACAGCGTGTTAATATCAGTCAGACAAGGCGTGCCAATCCTCTACCCCAAATGAAGGTTTTTCACTTGAGTAGATGCCACACGTTCGTCTCTGCATGTCTCCATTCTTTCTGATTTTGTGTTAAAGGGAAAAACTGTCAACCATAGGAATAACCAAGACATGTTTTTCCATAACTGTTCTGTCGCTAACGCATTTCTGCCTGACAGTCAAGATATTCAGGAAACAAACTCAGAAAATAAATAATGAAATTAGATTTTTTTTTTCTTCTCAGTAAAACCAGTTGTTTGAAAAACATGTGCATCTTCCTCGCTTTGTAGTTTTCTCAAAGAAGGAATTTACATATGGCAGATGATCTTTGGCAAGCGTACCTCAATACTGGAACCTTTTCATTTGGCATGTTTATGTGAACTGTATTTGACCGGGTCTGTTTGTGCATGTGTGAATTAGGAATAGCTGCAAAATAAAGTAAGAGAGATGTGCAAATCAATCACAAAATATGCAGAGAAATGTTTTACTCTGAAACAAAGACTGAATAGCACAAACTCAGTCGGTGTCTTCCTCTGTAATTTCTTCCATGTTTTTTCTTAATTCCTGCTTGGCCCTAATTAAAGCAATATGATATATTGTTATATTGTTTACAGTGCACAATATCAGTGTCATAAGGACTGCCTGGGTTGGGTAATGTGTACAATGCATGTATAAGTTGATAAATTTGTTTAGTCGCTGCAGCAGATGCTCACAGTTAGTTTAGATGACGGCAACAAAGAAACCAAAGCTCACAGAGAGTAATAAAATAATCTGATAACAAAAAACAGCATGAGCGAGGAAAATGTGAATTCACCCAATATCATCATTGCAGGATTAATTACATGCCTTCTTAGTACTTTGCAGTCATTTTTTTTATTTGTTTTTTTTCACTCTACAGGGGAGAACTGTACAAAATTTGTAAGATATAAACTTTATAGCATGTAGAATTAAAACATAATGACATTTTGTTTGTTAATGAACTTGATGCTTGTTTTTCATTCATATTTTTTTCTATCAACTTCTTCAAAGACTTCTGAGCCACAACCAAACAAATGTGTGACTTTACAGGTCACTTACAGAATACTGTATTTTTTTTCCCCCCAGAAAAAATTATTTTTCTGACTTATATAGAGAAATCAGTCTTTTATAGGGCAATAGTAGGAAGTTTTTTTTTCCCCTCTGCTAATTAAATACCTAATCCAAAATAATTCCATTTACAAAATGCAGTGTGGCTGGTTCACACTTTCTGTCCATGTTCATCCGTCTCCTTATTTCTCTCCATCCCTCTCAGGCTGTAGCAACTTTTTTTTGTAGTTCAAAGTCTGTCAAACTGAGCTGGAATTGCCATTTATTGGGCGTTCTGTGTGTCTCGCTTCTACTTACTCACACTCATGTTTATCCAACATTATCCCCCCTCTGCACAAGGCTGTCTTGTTTGGGATTCCATTTTGACTGACTAGATTTTTCCTGGCACCTCATAATAAAGGGAGGTTTGAGTTTGTTTACTCGATTTACCAACTTATCCATCAGACTCATATTGGATTAGCCTTTATTTTTGGGATGGATTTGCTTTTCTCCCATCAATCTCAGTCTTGCTCCATTCATGTCATATTCATGCACGTCACTGTCACTATTTTCCCCTCTGTTTAGTTGTTGGGTCTTCATATTTTTATTTGGTGGATCACAGATGGATCTGAGCCAAAGCTAAGAGTTACCCGTTGCTGTTATATGAAACTCTACGGGCTTTTAACTTTATATTCAAGTCAAAATGTGCATATTTTGACTGTGTTTTTCTCTGGCTTCAAGACACTACTAATATATTTTGAAAATATGTGCTAGGGTGATTTCAGAAGCAAATCAAACCTTGCAATAATGGGAGGCCACATCACTGATGACTGGTAAGGTAAGCGGTGAGGTGTGCAATTAGACTGAACACTGCTGGACCTAATGTGAAATATAATGCCACCAGGGACAACACATGTAAATTGAATTTATTTCCATAATAAAGCCATTAGGTTCAATGTTTTCTTTTAATAATATCTTGTATAATGGAGGGAAGTGTTTGTGTTTAATATTATTTTGGTGTGAAATGAATGGACTAATGTATTTATTCAATGTTACTTCCTTATGCCTTATCAGGCAGGTATTTACAGATAGCAACTGAAACACTATTTGGCTACTATTTTCCTGATAATGAAGTGGAGCTCTGACTTTGTAATTTTGATCCAAATCAGAAGTTTAAATATTATTTTATTGATCAAATCAAAAGTCTTTTTTATCTGTACACTGCCAAATTACATCAACGTGGCTTGACGTGAAATATGTAATTTAAAGAAGTGCTGATTGAATGAAGAGATAGCTTCATGTTAAAAGCTTGTTAATGGGTCATTTTATCAATACATTCTTTCACAACCAGCTCTTTGTGCACATTTGTGATCTTGCTATGGCCAAAAGTAGAAATGAGTTCGATACGCCTGCCTAATGCATCTGATGATGTTTCATACTCTATTTTAGCTCCAACTGAGTCAAGTTAAAAGAAAAAAAAAAATGGACACAACAGTACAAGTGCAAAATGAGGTACAGATTCACAATGCTGAAACAATTCAATGCTAAAAGTTCACTCATCTGCTCAGGGTGAGTACTCACTGAGTTGCTTAAATTGATGATAATAATACATCTATGCAATAAAAAACCTGAGTCAGCAGCTTTAAAGATGAGAGAAAGAAAACATCACCAGTTCTTAGGCAAACACATTACACATTATAATAGAGGAAAATATAAACCCGTACGTCATCAAAGTGATGAAAATACAACTATAAAAACAGCATATGTAAGAGAGGCAAACTAATTAAGAGATTTATTTTTTTTAAGTTAAAGACTGGAAGAGTTTGCCACAGCTGTGTGGGGAATGTTACTCACAGGTCCTGCAAAAAACATTCAGAACCAAAAGTGTTGAGAAATATTTTCTTTCCCTTTCCAATTTTCATTTTGTTGTCGCCATCCCCCAAATAATTCATGTCATTTTGTGTTTTGCAAATAAAATATATTTTTTAATTTGTCAACACAGCTCTACTTGTGAGAAAGTCTGATCCAAAATAAGCACACCCTTTGGGATTTAAGGCAACATTAAAAATCGCAGAGAAAATTGAGAGAATCAGGAACTGTTGAGCAACATGAATTTTAAGTGCTGCATTTATATTTTTAATATTTAGTGCAGCTTTCAGAAAGCTGGTGTCACCCTTTGTATTGATTTCCTGGAAATTCCTCTCAGAAAAAGCAGCTTTAAAGACCTTCAGCTGCACATTCTCATGGCTGTCTCTTCCTCTTGCAACTCAGCATCACACTCTTCACTTGTATCATGACATTAACTCTTCCTCCTACATAATCCATTGGGTATTAGCATGTTTATATTTATGACTGTTTATTTTTGTTGTTTCCCTCTCTGCGAGGGCAAGCCCAGACCGTACGCCTTATCAAACATTCTGTCTGATCAAAATCTATGAATTATAAATAGGGAGAGCAAACAAATGCATGCGTGTGTGCGCAGCAGCATGTGTGTTTGCGTGGTTTATAGTTTGTCTCTGCGTATCTGTTAGTGTCAAAGTGTACCAGTGAGACCAAGAAGAGGAAGACGGGAAAAAAAAGAATACTGTGAAAAAGCTACTTGGACTGAGTCTGATCAGGATTAATGAGTTATTATAATGAGAACAAACAATTGTTTGATAGTAGACAAGGAAGCCCTGCAGTAATTCTCAGCTCTATGCTTCAGACAGAGACATAGTGCTAAAGCGAAACAGAAGGTAAATGTTTTATGCACTTTCTTTCCTCAGAAAGTTAGATGATCCAGCTGTGCTGCGTGTCTCAGGCTTGTTCTTTTTTTTTATCTTGTAAATGCATTTATTAAGTTGCAATCTGTGTATTTTGGGTTTGCTTTGGTTTTATAATGTTATATACTTGGTTCTTTTTGGAAAATGCGAAAAACATCTTCACATAATTATGTAAACTTTAAACAAAATATATATGTTTTTTATTAACAATGTGTGTGTTTAGTTTTGTGAAACAACATTTATTATTCAGATTATTAGTAAGTTTATCTTTCTTTGAAAAATCTGCAGAAAATAGATTTTCTCTCATTTTGCCAGAGGCTTTTCAAAAACAACCCTAACACCGACAATATTGAAAATATTCACAGCTCAGTGTTACGATGGTGATCTTAACACCAAATCCCAACATGTCAAATAATAAATCAGACAAAAAAACTGATCAATTCCCCTTGCTGTTCTTTAATATATTACCCTAATACACATGTACAACCAAACACACAATAAAATATAAATAGATAAAGAAATCCAATTATTACCTCCTGTTTTCAGTTGTATGAGTACAGCCCGTCTACCTACTTGACATAAATGCTCTTGATACTTTCTGGAAGAAAATATGAGCCCATTACATGTTTTATTTACATCTCTGTGAAAGTATAACAAAGGAATTATTACTTTGCCTAAAGGCCCAATAAATTACATTTCGTAAAGTTTAGAATCCACAAAATGCAAACAAATAAAAATGGTCTGTTTAATTTCAGATGCTGCATGCTCTAAACTTTCATTTAGTCTCTGATGTAGAGAGAGAAGAGCAGAGGCCAGGACAGGTTTCTGTGGTGATATAATTATCAACAATAATTAATTATTGCTCCATTACAGATTTCCTGAGCAAAGCTCAACGTTTATAATTAAACAACAGGAAATAGACAAGGGCAAAAGTTGTGTCCTTGAGAGACTTCCAAGGTAAAAGCTTCTGCTGACCAAAATTAAAACTAAAGCCAGTTACACAATTTGCCAAATCACATCTTAATGATCCCTCAAGACTTCTGGAAAATCAGTGCAAAATTTTGAAAGAGTTTTTATAACCTTTGTATTTTTTTGGTACCAGCAATAAACAGATAGCTGTGGAGCTCCAGAAGCTTGGGAACGTGATTCTGTTTCCACCTTGCATTTAAATGTCTCCCTTTGAAATCGATGCAAATTGCATCCATCTGCACAGACCCTCTGCCTCCCACACATCAGGATGACCAGCTGGTCCTCCCATCAGGTGCAGAGCAACGCTAAATGGACACATGCACAAGCTCAAAGTTTTCCTTGACGGCTGCTGTTTGTGTTACATCACGGACGGTGCTGTTCTCTTAAAAGAGGAACAGACTAGCCTTCTGTTCAGGTTTGATATCGATTTTACTTCTCCTCCTCTGATTTTCAACATCCTTCTTTGCTTCTGCTCTTTTCAACATGGTCTTCAAAGAGTTTTGTTTTATTATTTCACTGAGAGAAGGCAAACAAGCATTAGAAGGTTAGGTTAGAATTACCTAATACCCAGTAAAAAAAAGACCTTTTCAAGTGTTTTCATAGGCACTTTAAATGTTACTGTTTACACCCAGAAATTTTTGCGCATGCTCACAATGCTGGGACGATTCTTTCACTTGCCATTTGTAGCCACACAATGGTGGTAGAACAATTCTGGTAAAAAAAAATTAAACTTGGGGATTCAGCTACTATTAATTTGGATCGTCTTTTTCAGAGGATCACAAAAAGTATCACAATATATCACTTTATTATTGTCCTCTTGAGAATATTCTTTCTTGCAGCAAGGTGGGAGAGAAACAAAACTTAAACACAAACACAGAAACAATCATACAAAATCAATAGTAAATCAATACAAAGTCTATGTTTGTATTGCATATTTATCCATAATTCATGATGGTGCCAGGGCAAAAGCAGAACTGAATTCAGAAAAGGACATTTGCTGATGAAATCGGTGATTCAACTCTTCTTGATTTTTCTGTTTTCTACTCAAGTCAACCTCAGCCGCATGTTAAAGACTTCTCTGATTGGAATACGTGAGCATTTAGACAGCCCTTCATCATGGAACAGTTGTTGCCTGAGATGACTTCTTAAATTATTGATACACTTTAAAAGTGTTGGTGGGACGTCAAGGTAGAAGCACTGACGTTACAGCTTGCCATGCTCATTCTACTCACAGGCATACAAACTTTATTCAGTAGGCATCACTGAAAGTGTAACTTTTAGTCTTCACTCTCCACAAAATGCTAAAGTTTTCTTTTTAAGATTTCATTGGTATTGCGTTATATTCACTAGTTTTCTTATGCATTTCAAGCATCAGTGTTATGGTCACTGATCTCCAGGGATCCCCTTCATGAGAGAGCGTTCTCCTGAATATATCTCTGGCACCGGTGAGATATAATAGCTGCACTGCTATTGACGAACTGCTATTTCAACAGTTCCCATGTTGAAATAGCTTGTTAGAAATGTTTCTGACCAATTTTATGGTAGCTCTAGGGAGTCTATTAACATTTTTAACCCTCAAAGAGTTGCTAGGTTGACTGTGCATTCATTGTTATGTTGAAGAAGCCGTCAAGCAAAGACCTCACCATAAGGTCACAGATTATTTTAACTGAAAATGCTAAAGGTACAGTTCCCGAAAAAGAAATGTACAGTTAATTTTAACAAAACGGAAAAAAAAGAACAATAGGCAAAAATGACTACTGTAAAAACACTGCTGTAATGTCTTCATATTCAGAAAGATCTTGGGGTAGAGATTGCACTCTACCACAAGTGCAATCTCTAACCCTCTTCTTCTGTCTTCTGTTCTTCCCGTGAAGCTGATTTCTGTAATGGTACAGCAGATCAGGTTGCATCAACACTTGCAAATCAAAAGATACAATATGAGTGGGACTCCCAGAACTCTTATTCAGGATGTTTGCTTTGGTTGTGGCACTCCAGCTGTCCATCTTGTTATGCCAAGAGCCTTCATCCTATAAACTGCAGCCTAAAAGAAGCAGACACTTGAGGTGGATGAAGAAAAGTGTAATCTGGAATATCCTAAGTGGAAAAAGGAGCGTTATCACAGATCCTTCCTTGCAGCAACTTTGAGACTTTATAACAATTATTGCGCCCAACAAACTCAAACATTGTAAAGGTTTGCATTCTTGCTGTATCTTGCAGATGTTTTTCCTTTCTTGTTTGTTGGCCGATCACCAAAATTACAGAAATGGTCTGGCCTTTTCTTAGACAGAACATTATGATCTGTGCCATTGATTCTTACATCAGCTACGTTCCTCCTATGTCATCTGTTGTCAATGAGTTTTATCTGTTTTCTCACTCTCTGAGTTAAGCTAAGCTCACACACATGCACACATAATTCTTCAAATGGTTGAAGTTCATACAAACACACGTTCCTGTTCATCAATGTGGCCAGTCTGCTTTGATGCCAGATGCAGTCGCAATTTATTAAAGTCTATCACAGTCAGGACACCATCTTGAAATATCTTTTTCATAAAGCAAAATTGCCCTGGCACATAGAGGCAGTAAGCTTCTCCATATGGTCTGATTGAAATGCCAAGAAAGGACTCAAGGGGAAAAATAATTTTTTTTTTATAGCTCATCACTGAGTCTGTTTATGCACTACACATTTTCTAAAACATTTAATCATCAAATAAAACATCACATTTACATCTTGACATGTAAACAATCAATATTTAAAGTTTTGATTAATTGTGGATTTATTTTTTTTTTTCTAAATTTACTTTTAGTAACCTTCTCAATTAACAAAATTATTTGAAAACATTCAACTTGATATATTGACTTTTTTTTTTAGCTCCACATCTCAGGGTCAGCTGTTTTCAGTTTCAGTCTCATGTTCAAAGTTGTCAACACGACATTAAACAAACTACATTTACACTAAATCCAGTCACTCTCTCACTGTTGGTCGCAAGCAACTGCATAGTAGCCACAGCTTCCCTGCATCAAGGGCCCTCTGGCCACTACAAGCAGGCAAAGTGGGTGAAGTATCTTGCGGAGGGAGAAGGAATCAAACCAACAACGCACTGATTTAGGGACAAACTCCTACCACCTTCACCACCATCTTAAGGACAAGCTGTGATTAGCTTGTACCTCTGAACATTACGCAGTAAGGCGGCTAGCTGGAACTGAGAGGCTCTTCTGACATGGATTAATAAATAAATCACAAAACTATAGTGGTTCATCAGAGTTTATAGGTAAAAGTTATATATTTCTACAAATGCTTAAAGGAATAAAACACAGTCTATAAACCAAGAAAGCCTGTTTAGAGCCTCTATTGCAATCCTGATGCAATGTTTTCAGTGGCAGGAGAACAAACACGCATGTGATGTTATACTCCTCTTGAACTTGTTCTCTACTGTCTGAGCCTGAACTACAAACTATGACACTAACGACAGAAGAAGATGTTTCCACAGCATTATCTGTACAGCTTCATTGATGTGCAAAACACATCAAATGTGACTTATTTTGTCAGACTCATATCAGTAACTTCTGTCATGTGAAACAACATGGCACAATTATTTAATATATTACTTGGCAGTATTTGTAATAGCATTCCTAATTTGTCACACTGTCACATTAAAAATGCAGACATGTCATTTATTTTAACTTAGTGTTTTTTTTTTGTGCCTTTGAAAGCTTGTATGGTGTGGTGTGCACATATATTCAGCTTTATTCTTTGCAAAATTGCCATTCATTGCAAATATAACTGCAAAAATCTAAGTCTCGCAACAGATTCACAATTGAATGTGGGTCTAAACTTTAGCTTTGTCATTCTGACACATCAGTATAGTGTGTCCTACAGACACGTAGGATTATTTATAGTAAAGTGGAATTACCTTTTGATGCTACATATCAAGTATGGCTTAAAAGAAATTTGACCTTGTAATTTAATGCCTTGAAATTGGGCCTCTATCCCTTCAGGAAGTCATCACATCATTGCTCATCCTCTATTAACACTTTATCGATTGTTGGTCTACACTCTGCACAAAGTGCTAAAGTTTTCCTTTTAAGATTTCATTGGAATTACATTATACTTAGTTTTCTTATGCATTCATCAGTGTCATGGTCACTGATCTCAAGGGATCAGAGCTTTCTCCTGAGTTCCAGGTCTGCCTGGCTGCCACAGGTGAGATAGTGTGATATATTCCACCTGTGGATATATTCACAGGTGGAATATATCCACTTGTGATATATGGGTTTTGCACAGGCGTTTTGCACAGCTCAATGGTTGTCACAGAAGATTCAAGAATTTCTCAAGCATGCATGAAAGAATCAAAGAATCAAAGAAACACTCCAGGTATGTTCATGACAAGAGAATAAGTTTGGCATGAAATAATTTGTCAATTTTAATATGGAAAAAAGTCGATCTTTCATATTATTGCCCCTTTAACATAAACCAGTTCGTTGTAGCTGTGGCTGTATATTGAATGATTGTCCTTGAGCCTTGCCCTCGCTTGCATTGGCCTGAAATTATTCTTATTCATCCTCTCAACAGTCTTTGATCCTACAGAGAAAACAATCCAGAACCATTATTGTGTTTTACAAGCAGCATGTGGCAGGTATTTCATTTTGATGTTATCTAATCTGGTTGTATTTTTCTACATTTCTTGTGGCACTCTACAAACATAACTATGTAGGGCTTACTCTGAACGTCAAAAGTATAAAAAAGGTTAAAAACTGCAGATTTCTGCAGGTCCTCCTGAATTATGATGGAAAATTCTTAAAGAGGTACAAAAACTTTTTCAAGGAACTGTGCCTGTAGCCAGTGATATAAATCCTGCTCATGAAAAAGGTTTTTAAATTGAGTGTTTATCTTCTCTGATCTGGTATTTCATGTTATAACACAATAATGCTATGTCAAAACTGTGACTGTGTTTAAAGTTACAAGTAGAACTACCAAAGCAAAACCATACATGCAACGCAGATGTAGGTTTAAAACTGGAGATTCTGATCCAAATAAAACCTACATTTTTGGTGACAGTGAGTGAACTTTTAACTTGTGCATAACAAAATGAAAGACCATTATGATCTTTCAGTCAGTTTATCAGTCTTGAAATGCTCAGACAAAGAAACAAGCTGGATTTGAAAGTACTGAAACAGAGACAAGTGGGATTCTGAGAGATGAAGAGAAAGCAGGGCAGGAGAAAATGCTTTAGACTGAGTAGTTTGGGCCACTCTGAAGCAAGTTTGAGTCAAGCTCAGGCGGTTTGTTTTGTGCAAAAAGGCAAAAAAGTGATGTAAGGCAATGTAATGTAGATATCCACCCACACAGCAGCACACAAACCCATAAATTATTTACTTATGTCCATATCTTCGGCAAAACATCAAGTCTACAGATCACAGATAGGAAATGTCTGCAAAATGCTGCAGTTTCTGCAGTGGCACATGCCAATATCTGTTTAAAACATCCGAACACATACTAACCAACACTGACACTACTCAATCAGAATCACAATCAATCTTTTCCTCATCCTACACACATTCCAATATTGTCACACTATTTACTATAAACAACTGTTTAGGCCTCAGTGTTTTCAGATCTGCTTTAAAGAGTATCTGGATCATTTAGGAGGTAAGTCAGTTAAAGTCCCCGGCTTCCGCTTTGAGGTTTATGACCCAATACTAACTACGCCTGTCAAACAGAAAAGACAGATTTGTCTAAGAGATAAAAGAGAAGTTGCTTCATCTGTGGAAATACATGCCCACCTCTGTTTCTCCAAGAGGAAGGGAAAACTTTCCATTGCTTTCTGACATCCTAATCTCACATTTAAAAATCATAACTTTATTAAAATAGACAAAAAACTCTCTCTTTTAACTTGGCAAAAAAAAAAAGTTACTGTAATAGATCTTTATATCTGTCACTTTAGATTCATGCAAAATGTATTATAATTTTAGATACATTACAGGTTTGATGTATCTAAACACTAAAGAGAAATGCAGAACTGTGAGTGTTGTCTGTTTACCTTAAGCTAATCAAGATGCCTCTTCATAAGGTGAAGAGATGAAAACGAAGGAGAAGGAAGCGTGAAGGCAAATGTCACAGAGTCAAGGAAAATCTTCTCAAGCTAGTGCTGTGGCGTAATAAACTCTCCCAAAGATATCCAAATACCATGCCTTAATTATCTTATCAACATATGCCTCGAACATCAAAGTGAGCTTTTCATTAAAACGAGAAGCACATTCATGGCCTTTTTGCCTGTCTCCTGTTCAGGAGTGGTCTAATCAGCTAACTTTCATGAAGATTTTGCTCCTTCATAAACTTGGGGCAAAACTGGAAACTTTCCTTGTGGACACTTGTTTACTATTAAAATAAAAGGTGCATGTAGAGGGTAAGACATTCAAAACCATTTATTCATAGCGATATATGAACTGGGAGAAGGCAAAAAAAACATGCTACTCAGTAAAGTACTATTAGTCGATTGGAATAAACCGTGTGAAATTAAACCCAGATGTATAACTTTCAATTAATCCAACAATCTTTTCCACATTTGATGTCGTACAGCAATTACCAACTACCAACATGATAATTTTCATCAAAATTACAAAGTAAGACAATGTAATTTATGTAGCACCTTTTTCAAACAGTTGTCACAAAGTGTTTCACAGGAAAAATAGAAAAAAACAGTAAAAATAAAAGCAATGAAAAAAACATTTAGGAAACGCTAACAAGCTGTACTAAGTGTGAGGGACAATAAGTGGATTCTGCTCTGAAGATCTCAGACAACAAGCTGAAAACTAATGCTGAATCAAATCACAGATATAGAGAGGCGGCTGCTCATGCTGAGCTCTTCATGTCAAAACCAGGATTTTATAGTTCATGTAATAAAGTGCAGGAAGCTAGTGAGAAGATTTTAAGACAGGAGTATAATATGAGCTCTCGCGTGCTTCAGGATCCTTATACTGACTTTGCTCATAATTGCCTTTGGCACTCAGTTATAGTTATTCGTAGGCATACCCAGCCTATTTTTACATTACAGTTACCTTTGTAACCGTTTGAAGAGTTTCAGACTCTTCACATAAACTGGAGTTTCTATAGTCTAATTTCCAAAATACCAGCTCTTGATGATATGATATATTCAATCTGTGCTGCTAATAATATAAATAGTGCAAGAAAGGTAAGTATTGAACGCCATGCTGGACCCCAAAACAAAGCATTTCCATATCAGTGACAAAGAAAACTGCGAACTCTGGACAGTTTTCAATTTGAAGCCTCCAGACACCGTTCTCATGCAGAGTGAAACTCTCTTTACAGGTTGATGTAATTAGTCAAAGGCAGATGAATTTATGAGTAAGCTAACTGTATCTTTAACGTGAGAGGTTTTAGTTGCACCTTTTTGTGACTCTTTGAAAAAGAGACAATTGCTCACACTGTCACAAGATGGTTGTGCTGCAGTTCAGCTAGAAAGCAATTTGCTGTCAAAGATTGGTTCATTTGAATAAAATTTCAACCCCAAATGGACAAATTATTATGTTAAAAAAACTCTAGAATTAGCATAATGCTGAGAGGAAAAACCATGTTTTTCTTCTTATTGTCTGATTAATCACTTTACTACTTTTCAAAGTTGTCTTGCCAACTCTCTTAGGTCATAACCTTGAGGCTGCAAACAGCATTTTAGAATAGAAGGAATAAGCAGATTTTACACACGTACAACAAAAATAAAAGCTCTGCTCTTCACTAAATATTTCCAATTTTATTCTGAACAACTATAATTTGGAACAAAATTGACAAGACCATGAAAACTGATCCAATTTTTCTTTTGTTTTAAATTCTGAAGGTTATGTTCCTTATCAATATGTCAGTTCTTGATCTTTGGTGCATCAAAAAAAAAATATAGAAAAACTTACTTGGCAACTTTTGTTTGAGTTTCTCTTCTGCAAGGTTAGGCCTTTGATTTACAATGCGCCCTGTCCCTTCCGCCGAACATCCGAATAAGGAGGCTCACTGATTGTGTGATGTGTTTATTAATGAGGCATGTTTGTCAGTATGTGTGCGTGGGTGTGTCACTGTTAGACAGCTGATGAGCTTCCTCACAGACAGGGGGAAACTGTCACAGTGACTGAGAGGAACGTCTTTAGGCATTCAGCTCTTAGTCTCCTGCCGGATTCCTGAAATAATTATTTCCCTTTGTGTCCTGTAGAGGTCCCTGTTGCACTACCTCACTAAACAGATCCATGAGATTGCATTTCCTCTTCAAGGCTGCTCTGGCAAGGTGATATTTCAGTTATGTTTTTTGTTTTTTTTATTGGGAACAAAGGCAGGATTTAGGCTCAAGGAGATAAAGAAACAATGACTAAAGTTTTAAATGAGTTAAGTGACCCAAACCTCTGAATTTCAAATTTGTAAGTGCTGTTGGAGAAAATGGGGTTTCGTGAGTCAAATTTCTGCTAGGGAAGAATATTTATTTTAAAAAAGACTCAGTTTTATGATCCTTCTATGCCTACTCGGGTATATTAACGTCCTTAGCAGCAAAGCTACTGAGGTTGCCACTAACAATATTTTTTTTTACCCATCTACTGATTAACTTCCAAATTAAGCAATTAATTTTATTTTAAAGCTATTTTAACTGAAATAAATCACTGTTAATATTGCCAATGTTATTTATGTACTTAGCCCCAGTATTCCAATTTTTATATTATAAGACTGATTTAGTTAGAAGTGCACAAAAATAGACATTTCATGGTGTCACAAATAACATTATTTATTCTCTGCACTTCCAAATACATTATTGGGATGAAGAAGCCAACTTACAATGAATAACAAAACAAAACTATATATGTTAATTAATTGGGATGTAGTTAAAAAATATGGTTACACCTAAAAACAAAAACGAACAGACCAACACAAATGCTCTTTTATTTGTTCAAAAATAGGTAAAGGTAAAATAGGAACAAACTTGCTCAGTTTTGAAAAAAAAACATACTTTGTCTTGCGATGCTGAAAGTACTATTTGAGTTTATAAAGCTTCCACAGAGAAATAGATAAACGCTACAGGAATTTTGCGAATTAGTTTTTATGTGACTTCTTCACTTTATGTTGTTCTCACAATATTTAATGCAAACACTGACCAAGAAGATTACCACTTTAGCAAAAAGTCTGCGTTGGTTGTTAGCTAAAAAAACAAAAACAAAACATAAAATTACCACACAATGTTGACATGCACATGTTTAAGCCAGATCTTGTGGAGAAGTCCAAGTCATGCAAAGTCTCTGAATCATTTCTGAACTTTTTCCTTGGTGTTTCTGATCCTGTCTAAACTTTCTCAGTTTCCCTTCCCGGGCATTTCTTAATGATTTGTTAGACCGTGGAAATTACTAGCAAGAGGTGCTTTGATATCTTTTCACAGCTTTATAGCCTCTGCTTCCTTTAGATCCTCAGTTACTTGCTCAAAGCAGCCCAGTTTTTGAGTGTGACCATCAGACATGGAGAAGAAACGAATTTAGCAGGCAAAGAGACTCTTCAGAAAGACCTGACCAGTCAATCAAAAATAGTAAATGTCGTTTTTAGGTTTTAGTGGATTATTTAGTATCTGATTTGCACACTCTGTTTTCATTTAACAAAAGATTGATGTTAAGATTTGCTAAACATGGCAGTTTTTAATTTAAAAATCAACAAATACACCAAATACCTCGCTGTGAATCTAATATGTGCATAACCCCTTAAGAAAAATGTCATGACAACGTCAGGTTTGTTTGTTGTGACAATTGTCTTGACAAAAAAATAAATCCTGCATGCAGAACTCTTGCAGGATAAATATTTAGGGATATGCAGAATTTGTTTAGCGTCGAGGTGCCTTGGGATTTGACCTTGAAAACACTAAGTTTATCAAGGATAAGGTGGGAAAGTAATATTCACAATTTCCCTCAGGACAAGGAAAGCTCAGAGCCTACAGGTGTTTGCATGAATGCAGGAACAGCTTGTGAGCTACTGAATATGACATGGTACTAGCAAGAGTAGAGACATTTGTTTTCACTATATGTTGTTCAAAAATATTTATAATTGTAGCAGAATAAAGTTGTAACCAATTACCCTTTTGTGTATGGTAAACAATTAAACATTTTTCAGTCTTTTTTCTCACTTTACATTGCATACTACAACAGGTTTATGTACTTTTGTAAAGCTTTGTCACACCAAATGGAGCAGCACGTATTTTATTCTGTTTTCCATAATGTCTTCTACAAGTTTTCTGTTATGCTGGATCCCCATGAACTCACTGATAGGTCTAAAATAGGTCTGCCTCCACATGATACACCATGTGGGTGATGCAAGCCCAACTAAGCACACAGGGTGCCAGAATCACATCTTTTCCAATGCATGAACACGAGATAGGCAGTCATGATCATGAACTAATCTTCATAATTTATTTTAAATATCTATTAAGTGCAATTGTGAATTACAAAAGGGTCAACTGTAGACTTGCTAAAATTTCAGTTTTCCTTACAAAAATTAAAACCAACTGAGTCTTAGAATTTCTTGTTCTTTCTCTGTGGCCTTATATTCATTTAGAGTTAATGGTTTTGTTATTTGATAAGTACAATACAGCATCATCTTCCCAACTTGATAGACTCTTTGATAAAGAAATAAAAAGCATATATCTCTTCTTTTTTTGTATCGCTTCGTGGGGCGATGACTGTGAGAGTTCCTCTTGTTTCCTTGAGCCGTCATTGTGACTTTTGGCAAGAGACTTCACCTGGCTTGCCTGCTGGTGGTCGGCTGCCTTAGTGGCTCACCAACCATCCATGTGCGAATGGGAGACTGAACATTGTGTAAAGTGCTAAGAATCTTGTCAGAATATGGGTGAGATATCAGCTTTTTCTGACACCCTTGAATAAAATAATGCCTTCTAAGGTAACATGATCAGTAGGTAAAATTCACATGTGTTTGATATAATCTAAATATACATTAAACCGTTCTACGAAGGCATCAAAAGAGAGTGGAATAACTTACAAACTACTTGTTCTCTAGCTTTTACATGCTATCCAATGATTGTTTATCACTGGAATGAAATAAAACACAACATGTGCCGACCTAATTCATAACTTAACATGGAAGACAGTTAGATTGGACATGGAGAAAGGGACTTCAGGGTCAGTGAATGACAGCAGGATGGAGTCGGATTAGAGTGCAGACGAGGGAAGAATCCTGGAAGAAGTTGAGGAAGAGAAGAGTGATTGAGGACATTATGACAGATATGTAAATGACGGAGAAAAGGAATGCTGAGAGTGGATGCTTAGGCTGGTGGAAGAGGAAATGTCTATCTGATGACATGTGCATTAGCATCTTGTCAGTGGCAGAGGGCCATGACATTGAGGGAAAGAGACACAGTGGGATGTGTAGTGGCTGAGTAAACCACTATAAGGTTATTTCTTGTCTCTTACCCTCTGATTCTTTCATATAGTTTGTCAGCTTTCCTTTTTCTCATGATGCCCTATTTTCTCTGACTGAAGTTTCTACTTCTGATGAACCTCAGACGTCCTCATTCTGTTTGTAATGTATTTTTGATGTGGCGTTATCCTCGTTATGACCCCGCTCGTCACAAAAAGGGGGAGACAGCATGGAAACCATGGTTTAGTGATTAGATGAATCACTTTTCAGTGGCCAAGCAATGGTTTAAAATACCAAAACCAAGGAAAACCTTCAAAAAATGTCTTTTAGTTGAATAAGACTGGCTGCAAACCCATGAGAAGAATGTGTGAGTGTACAAGATATAGATGACCTAAATGTCAGGGTTTCTGCATAACATTTAAAGGCCTTGGAAATGTTAAATTTTTAAACATGTTTTCAAGGTACGGATTAGAATAGAAAAATGAATATTAGCTTTTATTCATCCATCCTTTATAAGTGTACCTAAAGCTGACTATGACATTTAGTTATCCGAGTCTTAAATATGTAGATGTGTTGGAGACTCCAGCCCATCAGCCATACCAGAAGTTACCATGGCAACTGAATGCAGGCTCACAGACAAACCTGTTGACCAAAGAGTGTGATGTATGACACAAATCTATTAATATGTTCTGGACAAGAGAATTTCAATTTCATTTTGTCATATGTTTCGGATATTTCTGATAAAATAAATAAATCACTACTTTTTTAGATCACATGATGTGTTTTTTAAAAAACAGATTGTCACAGTAATGCAAGATGAAGATTTTCTCATTCACAATGCTGTCTATGAACAGTAATATTAGTGCACTAATCCAAGTAAGAAAGCTGTCTCTTTTGTTTTGTATTATTGCATTGCAAATTAAGACTGAACAGTAATAGATATTATATCAAAGCAGCAAAAATGTTTCGTGTCTTTAATGCCTGCATGTTGTGTGTTGGGGGCGGCAAATGCCCAGGCAGCATGGCTCAGCCTGTTTTTGTATGCCCACAAAACAGGCACCATATTGACACACTAATTTAGCACAGCAATAGTCATGATGATTCATAATGAAATTTGTAATGTATAATGAAATTGATTTATCACAGAACCATGCATGACTTTATTTGCACCACATGGTTTTTTGCGAGTATCAAAAGGAGTACTTTAAATGCTGGGGGTTTTTTCTGCTGTGTGAATGCAACTGAGGGTATTTTTTTTTTTTGTATCACATAGTTGAAACACCAAAGCATCAAAGGTGATTTAGAGAAAAGTTAGAGGACACTCACACCCACACACCAAAAGGAAACATATATATCGCTGAGGAGGCAGGCAAACCCTGTGTGGTTATTATGAATGAATTGCATTTATTTCTTTTTTCTCCCGTATCCCTCATTCCCTCCACCACAGCTGGAAAAGCAAATGTCAGTGAGTTGTTAATTGCTGCTGTTCCGTCTCTCAAGCCCATGTGTCCTAAAAACACATGATGATGTCCACTTTGCATGTGTGCGTGCGTGCGTGCGTGCGTGCGTGCGTGCGTGCGTGTGTGTGTGTGTGTGTGTGTGTGTGTGTGTGTGTGTAGGTGTGTGTGTGTGTGTGTGTGTGTGTGTGTGAGACCTTGTACTTGATACAAAGCAAGAGCCATTTTTCCAACAGATACTACTGTTTAGGACTAAGGAGTGAATTGAGTTTAAGTTATGTTTAGGGTTAGGTATGTACTGGTAATGGTTAGATGTAGGGCAAGGGTCAAGGTTAGAACAAATGAATGAATGGAAGACGATGCAAAGACCGTGTGAGGATAGAACGACATGGTGGGTGTAGGTTTGTGGATGCGTGCGTATGTATGTGTGATCTGGGCATAAAAGGCAAAGATGACTAAGTGCACGTTTTGTTATGTAACTAATGTCGGTATGATTCAGAGTGCCAATAACACTTTAGACAGTACATTCAGAAATTGTTCAAAAACAGCACATTACCGTGTTCTGACTTACCTACTGGCCACCTCAATAGAAAAAAGACACAACAGTTAAAGGTAAAAAAAAATACGACCTTCTGCAGAGATGTGACGCTCTGATCCAAACTTGTCATTAAAATATGGCAAAAGCTTGAATCAATTTTTTCTTTCTTTTTTTTTGCAAATGATGTCAGAACCAGAATAAGAAATATTTGACCTGATTAAAAACTATGATGCAGGGGAGAAGAAAATTTCTACATTGTCCTGATTTTGGACAACATTCTCCTCTCCAGCATCATGTCCAAGGAATGTAGTTCATTTTCTAAAACAAGACTGGCTTTCCTAATTATTTTGTTGATCTTGTTGACTCTCAAGCCCTATTTTTGATGAAAAACATCTTCAGTTCTACTTAAACCCCAGCCAAGTTGGTCTCATTGCTGCTTCTTTTAACTTGTATAGACAAAATCTGTTCCTACAATCAGCCAGGCAAGGAAACAAGGCAATCCTACCTGTTGCATAGTCCAGGACGTCTCCTACACAGTACATAGGAAAATTATGAGCCCATGTACTGTATAGGACAAAACAGACATATAGATAATGGGCCGCACACTGTAAAATGCAAACTTGAGAAGTCCAAGTCAGAGCTTACGTCAATACATGCTTATTTTTTCTTCTCACTTATTTGTTCTGTTGTTTACAACTTTGTGACTGCAACAATTTATCCCTCTTGTCATTGTAGAAGTGTCATCCTCCACTGTTTACCTGTGTGTGAGTGACAGTAAGTAAGGCTTGATGCGTTTCAGTCTCAGCTAAGTTTAAAAGCAAAAGGTGACAGCAACCAGCCCAGTATGAAGCTTGACACACATTCTGACAAATATTCCTCCCGAAATCCTTCCAAAGGTTCAAGACTCAGCGAGAATAGAGCAGTATAAAAAAAGATAAGATGGATTTTGGGGTAATATTGTATGTGAAAGCTTCGCTTCTGCCTTGGAATGCAGGATGAGGAGAGAGAAGTAAGCATAACAGAGACAAAGAGAGACAGAAAACAAAAAGAAGACAAATCGAGGCAAACGCAGGGAGACAAGGTACAGGCAAAGAGTGAGCATGAAAGAGGATCTGTCTCTACACCCTTATCCACAAGAGAGAGTGATAGCAAAAGACAGGGAGATGGAGGAGAAAAAGAGGCCAAAAGTGGAAGCAATGTTCTTCCTCTGGGTTAAGTGGTACGCTTATCTATGGTTACTCTTCAGACGCTGAGCCTGAAGGAGAGCATTTTTCACCAGCTTGTCCCACTGACTGGGTGAAACAGATGAAACCGATCCTGTTTGTTGAGGGAATGCTAATTTCATGTCGCTGCTTCTTGTTCTGCTTTCTCCGGGTCTCTGTTTTTGTTTTGTCGAAACAGAGATAATGGGAACTTTGCCCCCTCTGGTAGTGTCCCATTTTCATATTCCCAATTTGCTCATCAGCATGTGCATCCTTTTCCATGCATGTGTGAGTCAGCAATCTATACAACATATTTGGGGAACTTGCATTTCAAAATAGAGGATTAGAGTTTGTGGAAAGTAATTGAAATTGATTGGAAAAACAAAAAACAAAAAAAAAACTCCATCCAGATAATCACTGAAATAAAACTAAAAAACAAAATATGCTGCAAAATGTGAAATCCTCTCACAAAAATGGTGAAGGTTAAATCCAAGATTATGACAACTGTGGAAAAGAATCAATGTCAGTAAGTATTGTTTTCATGCTTTTATGAATTCTTTGTTCTTGACCCTCATTTGCTGAGATATCTTTGTCAACTCTGTTATTCGTAGATGCACACTTTTTCTTGCGTTATTCTGTACGTGTTCAGTTTTTCAAGCAAATCAAGTTTCAGATGATGTCAGTGCATTTAGGCGAGTTTGATGAAGACAACTTAAGTTCAAACCAAGCTCCAGAATGAGGACAAGAATTGAAAATGACACCATTACCAAATGAATTAGTCTTGAAAATTGCTGAACTACTTAGATTTTCACACACCACCACATCTGTTTACAATAAACTATATCCGAGGGGCAGCAGATGTGTGGATAGAAATGGCTTATTAGTATCATAAGTTTTAAAGAATGGGCAGATGTTATTGAGATTAAACAAGAAAAAAAAAACAGTTGCTTAAATAACCACTTGCTGCAACCGTGGTGTGTCGAGTGCCCTCTCTGAATGCACACATTTCAGAGAGGGGAAGATGAACACAGAATTAGATGAAGCACAATGCTATGACAGGTGCTTCTCCTATCAGCTAGGAACAGGAGCCTAAGGCTAAAATCTGCACAGGCTCACCAAAATTATTTAGTAACAGCTTGGAAAATGTTGCACAATTTGATGAGATCCAAGTTTATTTGCCACTTTCTGATGATGGTGTTTGAATATTGCATAAGCACCATGAAAGCATAAATCCTCTCATCCCTGTGTCTCGCTGACTGTGAGTGACAGTGTATTGGAGTTGGAGCTTTTTTTCAAAAATAATAACACAGAGTCATTGAAAATTTGGTGTATGTCAAAATATTTATGACCACAGTGAACCTGTCTTCTGATGGCAAGATGCAGAAAGCACTGGATCACTAATCTCAAGAATTTCCTAACTTTTTTTAGTATTACAATAAGGTTCCTGTAATCCAGGATCTAAATTAATCTGAATGCGCATCCATCAAGTCCTTAAGATTAGGTCAGGTTAGGCTGTTACATCATTGATTCTGAGGGAATTACAGTGTAGCCTCTTGTTACATATATAATATTAAGACAATTCTAGCAATTGAGTGCTGATATGAACCAAAACCTTTGATAAATATTTGAAATCAACCGTACTCTATTTACGTTTAAAGAAATTCTGAAAACAATCATCAGTCCAAGTCTGTATTGACAAGGTGTTTATTTTCAGAATTTCCTTTTATCTTTTTATTTTTTGTTTGTTTGAAGTCATGAACATATGCCAACGACTGACTGCAAGAGGAAAATATTTTGGAGTTTTAGAGAGACGTTTAAAGACCGAGCCCATGAGCTGGTTCATCATTGTCATGCAAGACACAGAAACAATGATGCAAGATCAACAGCAAAATGCTGAAGATAATGTCAAAAGTGTTGTAGTGATTGCTGAGTGCTTTGAAATGGCAGATCTGACAACCATTATGAGCACAATAGGTGACTGATGACGATAATGGATGAGTAAATACTGCTGTAACCCATTTTACGTCTGGACAGTAACGTTCATACACATTAAACGGCTATCAGTTTAATGGGTGAATTTTGCTTTCAAAAAATAACTTAGTCTTTGACTTAATAAGATAAAAGTTATATTTCAGTGTAATGATTCACTGAGGCCGCTTGCACAGTGATTAAACAGCAGCACAGACTGAGCCTTGTCAACAAACACCATTGTGTCAAATTTCCCTCCCGACCAAGGTGAAATTGGATATTAGCTATTGTTATTCCCCACAGGTTATTTCTGGTCACTCAGTGGGTGCTGTCACCAGGTGTGCCCGAATGAGCAGTGGCCTGCCAAGGAAAATGTGAAAATCACCCAGTTAGCATTTGGAAGCTGTCTTGGCTTAAATGCCTCAGTTAGCTCACTGCCTTCTCTCTTGTCTGTTTTTGACCACTAAAGCCTTCATTTGGCTGCTGCCAATTGGGAAGCTTCATCTTTACCTGCTGCCTGAATGCATGAAGCAAACAAAAAAGCTAGAAAGATCCAATTTTAGGAACGATACATACCAAATCATCATGTTTCTATTTGAATATTGTTGTTTTTTTTCTCAAAATTTGTGGAAAATAAAAATGTTAAACTATGTAACACCACTTTCAAATCTCACTAAGTGGTAATTAATTCACAGACTCACAACGTTTCCAGAAAACCTCTTGCTACCTGGAAACCCACAGCAGCCCTGCTGTGTTTGAGTAGATATTTGTGCTTGTGTGGCTGCACTTATTGTCCACATCATTAGAATCAAAGAACATGTTTGCTTGGTTCTGACAATATTTGTACAGATCCGGTGTGTACACACAATAGTGTCCTCACTGACCCTCAGGACAAGTCTAAATTTGCAAGAGGCATGACTGATGAATGTATTTCTATATCCTTGACAATTATTTCCACACTTCTTAAACTGATGAGTGAATTTGTATTTGTGTGCATGTGCTTATAGTTTCATCATAACATTGTGTTTCACGTTGTCTTTAATTAACTGTGGTATAATATTATGTTTTTTATTTTAAAAACCTGAACCTGAATTAGTCATTTTGCTTTCACCAAGTTCAAAACCAATACATTATAAAAAAGAAATCCCATGAATGATCATGACAACTGTACCTTTATAGATCAGTAAAATACGACACTATGACTTACCGCTGACATTAACGATGCAAGTTTTTCTTTTGCTTCATGTGGAGCAGATTAGTGAAATAGTATGCTAATGCTAAAACTTTGAGTTGATATAGATTGTTGATAATTTTGCTTTCAACATATGAGTGACTTATATGGTTCTAGCAGCAGCCAGCATGGTCTCTTTTTCCCTGTGATTACCATTATCAGATGGAGACTAGCAGGCTGCATTCACACAGAAAATCTTAATTTCATTTCCAACTTTTTGCTAAGATCGGATTTTATTCCTTGGTCATTCATCCTAATTAACTGCGATCACAATTAGACTTCTGTGTGAACGGTTATTGACCCCAAAGTGACCCGCATGTGCAGAAGAAGAGCTTAGACATCACATAATTGTTTATGGGAGTAATAATAGATGCCACCATCTAGGAGTCGCTTTTAAAATTTATTCAGAAATTGCAGAACTAATAGCAACATCCATTTGAGGTGCATTGACTGCAACTTCTGTACATCTGCAGTCAAGAGTTGTGGGACTGTGATGTGACGAGATGTGCTTCACTGACATGTGCTTCTTTCATAATTTCAGAGCGTTGAGGAAGACCTTTAATTCAATCTATCAGTGCTTCTCTTTAAGACTCTCAACTGAACACTTTCTCTGATGAAATAAAAGTCAGACAAAATGTGACATGACCATTCATTCATTTGTCACATTTCAATGAGTCATTCAGGAACGCTATTTTCAATTCATTTAGCATTCCATTCCTTTTTATTTATAAACTCTCTAAAAGCAACCACAGCTGACAAAATGATGTTCACTCTCTAAAAGAAGAAAACATTTTAGATTACAACGGCGTATAATATAAAAACATGTCAATGAGTCAAAAAGTAAGTAAATAAAAACGTTGATGTTTAAGTGAATTAATGATTAAATAAATATTGGCTATGGATACTATTATGAGTTGTTTGAGCTTAAAAAATAAAATATATATGAAATCTAAAATAAAAATGTGCAATGGAGTAGAATATAATGAATGGGTTTATTTGTTAATGCAAATAGATGTAATGGCAGCATTTTCTACTATGCAAATCACTGAACTGTGGCAGTAGTTGTGTTTCACCAGACGGTTGAAACAAAATCTCAATTGCCCCTGCAGATGAACATAATGTGAATGTGAATTTATGCAAACATCTTGATGCACTTATGCTGTTACTGTTGTGCTGGATGAAATGCTCTAGCAGTTTCCCAGAGCCCTGAATGATGTTCTTTGAAATTTTTAAGATTTTTAGTAGAACTCGCCAGTTGCAGATTCTGGCACCGAGATCATTATATCAGTAGTTCAGTCAGCATTCAACCTCTAATAGTCTTGCTTAAATAGATGCAGACAATACCACTGAACAGTGTATTTATAAATAATGCTATACAATTAAGCATTTTTTTTACATATTAAAATCAATTTACATCACACTACAAACTTTTAAATAATATATAAAGCAAACTAAGCCACATAAAACTAATGCTTCAGTCCACTTCCACTTTCATCTCAAGTCCAATTGTCTGCACCAATGAGGTGGATGATTAGAGAATTAGGCTGTCATGTGTGCACCCCATGCATCTTGCCTTCTGGAAGATGACCTCAAAGAGAGATTGGTTAGTGGTCATCAAACTAACAGCATTTCAAAACCACAAAATTTACCATGTTTGTGTGGACCCTTTTAAAGTTTCGCAAAATTTTGCCAAATACTCTTTGGAAAAGGGTTTTGTTATGGATCTTGCCTCCCTTGAGTTGCAGCTAAAAATCAAGCTGACCACAACATTTTTTTTAAGGAGAAAAGTCAATGTAAAAAAAATAGTGTTTATTTGTGGCAGACCTAGCTGCTAGAAAACTAAACAGAAAAAGCTCCTGGACCTGTAATTTATTTAACCATTTAATCCATCTTTTTTGTATACAAAATGGAACCAGGTAAAAAAAAAAAAAAGAAAGAAAAAGATAGTTTCTTTACATATTAGCCAGTAAAAGAGAAAATGGGTAGAAACATGACACAGCTGGAGGCCTACTACGCATGAGGACCTGCTTAAATCTGCTCTTGAGATGTGAAGACTGCTCTTGGCTCCCTTGGGTACTTTTACAGCCTTCAGTCTGTCAAAAGATGGCACTAGTACCACACCTGGTATTTTGTTAAACAATAAGAAGGAAAGAAAGGTAGAGGGAAAAAAAAGAGAGACAAATAATAATGGAGAAACTCAGCCATTGAAAATACTAAGATAAAGTATGCAAGGGTATAAAGGATAAAAAAAAAGCTGTATTAGAATTGCACAAGGTAACAAAAAAGGAAAGATGAGAGTTGCATAACAGCCTGATCTTGCTAGCAGTGTAATTTATTTAGCACAGCAGATTGGGCCTAAATCTGGACCTGTTTTTCATGCAGGAACCAATCAGTGACTGCTCATGGGGAAAGAGTGATCATTTTACGGCGCTGCTCTCCTTGGACTCAACCTAAAAATCAGATGTGACTCCCACTCCTGTGAACAGAGCCACAGCAGCCGTGTAAAGAAGCACAGTTCTTCACGCCATAAGTGCTTGTCACAGTCACTTAGTATGCTATTGTTGCAGGACAGTAAGTGGAAGAGGAGAAGATGCTCATTCTGACAGATGGAGTCCCTGATTGCTTTCGCTTATCATATTTGATAGACTGACAACCTCTAGAATACCAAAAACATGCAAATACACAAGTGTTGAATTCAATTTGACTTTCAAACAAGTTTGTTCTGCAGTTTCTTTAGAGAATGTTCTGTTCTACAACAAAACATGCATGTTGATATCTTCATTTTGACGCAAAATATTAAAAGTGATGAGTGGGCATTATTGCTTTCAGAAAAAAGGAAAAAAAGAAACACATCAGATCCACTAACATATGCAGAATGTTTGACAAGAAAGAATTTTAGCAATTATAAATTAAACAGTGCATTTATATTGTATATTGTTTCATTTTCTCAACAAATGAAAAACATATTTCTCATTTTCTCAATATATATTTTTTACCTATCAAAATAGATAATATCTATTTAGCAACATATTCTGTTGGCTTTGGCTGCATGATCCCAGAGTTGCTAATACTGTTGTCTTATAGCAAAGGGCATTCTGGGTTTGCATCCCTGCTGAGGCCTCTGTGAATGGAGTTTCCATGTTCTCCCTGTGCATTTCTAGATCCTGTCTGGATACTCTAGCCTCTCACTGCAGTCAAAATAAATGCATGTCAGGTTATTTGGTCTCAGTACATTCCCCTAAGATGCAAGTGTGTGCTGCATTCACCACTGTCTGTCGGATCTGAAAAATATGCTGAACTTTGAAATGTGATCCAAATAATTGCATCTTGAGGATAGATGCAAGTACACTTGTGTTTATGACAATCTGGACATCTTACCCGTATGAAGATAGCAAAGCAGAGACCAGCGAGGAAGAACACAGGGGAAAACCCACAACCTCTCCTATTGAACTGCCTTGTTGCTGAAATGTGCTAAAGTAGATATCCATGTCATGCCCCCATCATTGTGTGGTCTATAGCTGTACACGACCCATGTTTTCAGAAGTTCAGATTATATGATGAAAGAACAAAGGGATTCAGATTAAAGTGGTCTGTGTTGCATGTTTTGTGATCTGAAATGTGCTTTTGTTTTCTGTGGACTGCTGGAGATAGGTATCTTGTGACACTAACAATAAAATGTATGTAAAAAAAATATATTGACTTCTGGTTTGAACATGTTAATACACCTGTGTCTCAGGTTGGAGTGATTTAAAAATCTGAATGGCTCATTCACAGGGGATCTGAATTAAGCACAGAAGGAAAACAGAGATGAGCCAATGGTAGAAAGCTTCCTTCTAATGCGCTCAGCAATTCTCCTGTAACATGTTCCAAATCGCAGAGATACCACTGGTTTAACAGGGGACTAAAAGGAAAATGTTCCACCCTTAGAGAAATGTTCTCAGAATGAGAACTCAGAGAAACACAGTTGGGCCTGGTGTTCTTGGTAAATCACTGTTGAAGCCACAACTTTTTTACATCAAACAGACAACCCTCTTTTTTAATAAAAAGCACATGGCAAGACCATCTGCACTGGGCGGCACCATCCACAATGTGGTAGTTCAACTAACTCTCATTTCCCTTTGTAAGAAAACACCCATAAACTATGATACACATAGTCACAAAAACTGATAGTTAGATCAGACTTGCCTCTGCATATTTGTTCTCACCTCGCAAATTTTTAATTAAGATTTTACTTCTTCTGATCAGACTCTGAGAAGTATTTTTCTGTGGCAGCAATGTGACCTTGGTGAAATTTGCATTGATTGTTATGATACCTTTTGACTCCATGAAAAAGGAGCAGACAAATACTCCTCCCACTCTCTATTTTCTTGTTGGTGAGTATTTTTTTTTGAGTCACCTGATTATCTTCCTGTCTTCCTAATTCAAGCATTCCTGATGAAAAAATGTAGTCTAGTTGTAGTTTTAAAGACAAGTATTCTTATCTAGAACTTGTTAATTTTTTTTTTTTATTTAAAGACTGTCGATGCTGAATTTAGGGGTTTTCAGTGTTTTCATGTCTGGCGCCTCCTAATTGACTTCCTTCCTAATTGTTGGTGAAACAGATTCCAGTCGATAACAAGCCATATTCTGTCTTCTACATGCAACCAATTAGCGTCTTTACCTCTGGGAAAAAAAACAACAACTTAACCTTAGCCTTCAACTATACCAATCGGAGCTAAAAATAACTATATTTTCCTACATTATGCATAAAACTGAAGTACATAATTTTAACTTAAATATTTGAAACTGTTCTTCCACCCAGAAGTCAAGAAAATCCTGTAACTTCAATTTCTAGCCTAAGAGGTCCCTTTAATTCACTACCCAACTTGTTTTAATAGCCCACATCAAAATGTTGTTTTCTAGCTGACACTGAATTGAGTCAACTGCTTTTTTGCATGTCACTACCAGACATTCAAAAGTTATTTTTAAAGTTCATTGATAAGAAGTCAACAAACACATTATCAACCATTAACAGTTTCGAAGTTTGAGGGCTTTAGCTTCTGGGGATCATTTGACTGGTGTCCCTGCAGAAACAATATGGTCAGAATACACTGCTGAAATGAAAGAGAGAGAGAGAGATACAGAGAGAGATCAAATGGTATCTCTGTTTGTTGTCATTATAATAATAATAATGACAATTTAATGACTGTGATAATGATGATCTAATTTGATGACATGCTTTTTTTTGTGCCTTGGAAACATTTCTTTTTTTTTTTTTTTCTGTTTCTTGTCTCCAAGGTCTTCTTGGCACTGTATTGAAGAGCAACCTTTCAAGCAGTATTCCTCAAACTTTAGTTTCGACTTTTCTCTCATGACTGTTTTCTTTCAACTCGCCTAACTTGTTCTTCCTGAACATAGTTTAAGTGAAGAAGGAGGAGTGCACACTATTATAGACAGAAAGCACTGATGTCTTCCCTACTCCAGCCACAACACCAAATATGATGCACCTTAGACATTTATAGAAACATTTCATATTACCACAGATTCAAATGGGGTTATTAGGTTCCAGGGACTCGGTCTGGTCCTTTTTGCTCACTTGCCATCGACTCAATAGTCGGCATTGACTGGAGGGCTGGTGTTAACAAGGAAGTTGCTCAGAAGGGTAGATTTGTGCAGGGACACTGATAACTGCCTTACCCTGCTTCTTCTTCCTGTCACACCCCAATCTGTGGCTCCTTTCCTGGAGATTCGATTCAAATCAATGGTTTTTGAAGTCATAATTTGCTGGTTTTTGACAGAAACTAAACAGTTTATAGACTTACGTCAAGCTAGAACATATGTTTTTTTTATTTTGCATCACATCAACAGTTTTCTCAACTTTACCTTAAACCTTATTTTATAGAAATCAGATCATTTTTGTTTCAGGTACCTGCTCATTACCCATTGGAGCAGTATGGTTTTGTGAACGTGACTCAATGAATATTAATGGCATCTGCAGGTGACCGTCATTAGCAACAGAAAGAAATAGGCGCTGTGCAATTCAGTGATATACGCCCTTTTTACCACACAGCAAAAAAACAGAACCCCAAAGTTTTGAGTTTGTTACATGGCCGTCTTGCCTACATTTTATCTTTGAATTTGCTTTTAACTTGTCCATTTGTCTTGTCTTCCTTTCTGCTATTCAGATACGTCTCATCAAAATAATAAGGCCAATGAAAGACAACTTCTTTTCTTTGCTCTACTGTCATTCAGTCTTTTTTTTTCTTTTTGTACTCCATGGCTTTTTCTCTCTTCTTTTCTCCCTAGATTTTTCTTAACATTGTTATATAATTTTTCTCCAAAATTCATCCTTCCCTGCTCTTAATGAGATCTCATCAAAATAACTGGCTGTTGCAGTGCCTGACATTCAACCCAGATTTTCTCAGTCATTCATTTCAACTGAGTAGTTTTGATAATACAATCAGTAACAATACAGTGATTTACAGGTGGAATATTGCTGCAAAATGTGGGTCACTGCAAAGCATAAAACTGACAAGTTATCTAACAATAGTTATAGATTGAAGAGGGAAGTTCATGTCAGTCGTTTTTTGATGACAATAACTCAGCTGACTAAATTACAGGTGTGCCAAAACCAATATCAGAGATTCCAAATACATGTATTATGCATGTTGATGTCTCATATCTCTTGCAGTTGGGTCATCCCTACTGAGTGGCAAAAAAAGAGTTTAAAAACACAACAAACTCACAAAGAAACTGCAAAAAATAAGGTCTAACATTAGAGCTTTAGTCTTTCTCAAGTAAAAAATGTCACTTGGTTACTTAATAACTTAGTTACTTAATAAAGTGGAGTTGAATAGAAAAGCAAATACAAATTTGGAGATAGTACTGCGGCTTGCTTTTGATCAACTTATGAGGTTGGGTGGAAAGGCAGAACTGTTAGTGGTATGAAAAATAAATGGCCTGGTTATGTCCTGATGTTGTTGATTAATTATTGTTCTCTCATTGTTCAGAATACTTCTGCAAAGTTCACCACATGCTTGAATTCCCAAACTGCTGCACAATTATGTAACAACCAGCATAATTGTTTATATGAAGTGGGGCTTTTGCTTGGACAATTACCAGATGAAAATCTGATTTTAATGACTAATTGATGCCTGCCTGTGCAGAGACATATACTTGATGCTTTTGCTTTTGTTTTTCTTAAGTATATATCTATACACACAAATGGCATTTTAAAAAGTACTGACTTTACTCTATGTTTTGTTTTGGAGATAAAAGTCTCAGTGTATTTGTAAACATAGGCTGTCTTTCCTCAGTTCTTCTTTCGCCACTGTCATGTCCTCAATGTCTTTAAGGGGGTCGTGATCGATGTGCGAATCTACCAGACCATAACAAGGTTAGGAACTGTGCCCTGTGAATATTTGTGTGTAGGTGTGTAATAAACCCAGCTCTTGATTTCAGGGGTGTGCGCTTCTTCACAAGTAGGATGTACATGTACTCTACAGGAAGGAATTTATCTGAAGTCAACCTCACTGTGAAGGACGCATGTTGAGGAGTGTTTGCTATTGTTTCTGTGTATATTCCAGTTTGTGACTGTGTGTGTACAGAGTGTTTGTAACTGTCAAGATAATGATTCCACCACTCAGTTTCTTGCTGCTCTCGCAGCGAAATGAATCAATAACTATGACAAACCTTGAGTCCATTTTTGTCTCGCTGTGTGCACACGCACACACACACACAACACTCAAAGCTACCATACTTGTGCGCTCCGTGCTTGAAGCTGCCATATTGATTGTTCTGCTATTGAAACTCCTATGAGGAGTTTGCCATAGTTTTTAGCACATTGCTTCCACCCCTGACAGTTTAAAATGCTGCAGGCTTTTGTTTTTGCTAGCTGAGGGGAACATTCACTAAAAAGAAGCACGCCCACGTACTATCTTAATGTACATTTGCATTTTGCAGTATTTAGTGCTTTCCTGGGTCTTCACTTTCTTTGTGTTTTTATTTAGAAACTTTATTCCATTATGCACCATGCAAAGAGAAAAGTTATTGTGATTGTTACCCTATTTTGATATTTTTCTTTGATAATGTCCTGGCGGTCTGAGTATTCCTGCATTTGCCACTTTGCTTGAGTTAACTTCTCCATCTTACTGACAGAGCTGGATGGGAGTCAAATAACCTGTAGTTTCTTTACAACCAAAGTTAAGTCACTGAAGATTAATCATATAATTACTCAGTTGTGTATGTAAAACAAAGTAGTGTGAGCACATAGTGTAGGCTTGTAGTTCACTAAGTTAATCATTTCTATGTCCAAAATAAAATGTGTAAACAGAGCAAAAGATAATTCACTGCAGTTGAAAACACAGGTGAAAGTTTCCAAAAAGTGACTTGCAAAAGCAATTTTAGGAGTCTTTAAGCCGATTCTGAGATCATAAAATGAGAAGTTATACTGCAAGTTGCCCAGTGAGGATAAGAAAGATAACAAAACTATCCTCTATCTAAAGGATAGTTTAGATAGAGGTGTTGTGTGCCAAAATTTGATATCAGGTCAAGTTAGTGGACCTGAAATTATTGAGTTATTACTCTTGCTTGCATTACAACAATGATAAAATTACGAATCTATGCAGGCTGAGCTGCAATCACAAAGTGGACTTTCATCTATTACATAATTTAATTAAATATATATGTACATATAAAAATCATTATTATTGGATATTATGATAGAAATACCTTAACATTTGTGACATTTATGATTTTTCCTAAGCTTGTGTTCAAACCATGTGTTCATTGTTACTCTTCCTATTCAGAAGGAGAATGTTCTTTAAGCAGTGACATGTTCTCTGGTGTGTAAGAGACTGAAGAACACAAAAAGTAATGAGGAATTTGCATGTCAATAGATATAGTTTTATTAAACATAAAAACATAGTCCCTCCACCATGTGCTGGTTTTTCAATGTCACTATATATTAGTTTTTTTTTTTTTACAAAGACCAAAAAGTGAATATTAGCAGGAGTGTGTGTGACGAGACACACTTGACAAAAAGTTATTAGCTGATCTTGACTCCAACTGGGCCGGGGCAGACACCCTGGTGCAGAAAAGTTGCAATAGAGGCATGCGAGACGTTAAAGTTTGTCAAACTCATGAATAACATCATGGAGTGCTTTGCATGGCTCACATTATTTCATGAATTCAGATTGCATCACAGCAGGAAGAGTTCATGTTTGGCGTCAGTTCATTCTGCATGGTTCTTGGCCTGTCAGTGATGAGCTGCGCTTCCTTGTGTCTGTTTGACATGTAGATCTGAAACAGAAATTCAAATTTCTATTTGGATAAGAATGAATAATCTGACCTCTGCCCTGTAATCAGCGATATGTCCTGCTTCCCAGGAGCGTACTATTGCAGAGTGTGCTGCAATAGATTGTTGGGAGTATTTTTTTTTTTTCTTGTGCCTTTTTAACATGGATTTAAATTGTTTTTCTCCACATTGTTTTGTGATTGATTACGCAGTATGACTCATAATGTAGAACTGACAAATTAAGCAAGTGGGAAGTGTGCATGAGAAAGTTACTCCTTTAACTTGGATTCATGTAAAATGCAGAAGCATTTATTTGTGTAATATATATGTCACAACATCAGGGTATATATTTCTCAGCAGACCTTTAGCGCTGTTTTAGGTAATTAGATGATGGAATATTATTCTATGGTGGGTATGTTTGCAATAATTTTTTCTATTCTCCAATATGAACCATGTGAATTATGTCAATCTGTTTTGTGCTGTGTACTCAATAAAAGATTTTCTTAAATATGACAACTCTTCATTAGCTTCATTTCTCAATGTTTTTCGTAAAGTTATCGTACAACTATTGTGAAATGTTAATAATGTGTACCAATATGTGGCTGCTCAAATATAAGTTTATTATGATTATTTTTAGCTGAATTCCACTAATTAGCATGGACTGAGTGATAATCCTTTTTTCCATTACTTTTTGCATTTTGTGGTGTTTAAAAAGCAATGTCCTGAAATATGTGTCAAAGTAAAACATTCGTTCTTGAAAGAACCGATCTTGGATCAATCCCAGATCTCCACTGACATGGGTAACATAAGGAAAACATATTCGCACTAGTTTTGGTTTATGTATTATGATATCCGGATGTCTCCTATGTCTGGCTCTAAATCTAAAACAGACCTGTCAACTCCTCAGCAGTGTGTAATAAAATATTAAAATAACTGACGACAACTTAAATCCTCAAAACAAATCAGCTCAGAATTTGTCCAGATATAAAACTAGTTATTTCAGTCCAAGATTTAAAATGGGCAGTGGACATTTTTGTTGTTGCGGACACCTTAATTGGAGATGATGCAACTCTGGCATTTGTGAGTTTCTTATTAGAGGGGGAAGGCAGTGACATCCAGAAACCATCACTGCAACACCATTATGTATCGTGATAATAACTTCAAATACTCACTGATTTGTTTGGGGATTTCATATTTAGCAATTACTTTCTCAGAATAGGTGTCACATTTCATTACTAGTGGTTATCTCCTGTGAAATCAAAGTCTTCAATAACACAGCACTTCAAGCTGACATATTTTATTATACTGTACACTTCTAATTGCTTCAATTCATTCTCATCTCCTCATTAACTCACAAATTGCTCCTTTCTTCTACTTTTGAAGCTCTTTTAAACCATGCCAGGAACATGAATAAATAGCTAAATAATGTATGTTTTTAAAAAAAAAAAAAAAAATGAATTAATTTAAAAGTACAATTTTCCACATCCATGTCAGGCTAGAATATGTTCATGGCCTTCTGGGTACCTTCTGGATGGCACCGTTGCTGTGATTTTAAAGAACCATGCCTTTTCACGCTGAAGCTTCAACAACGTTTAGGGGGATGCATTATGTAAAACTGACTTTTTTGAGTTTTATATTATGTTACAACGTTATTTCTTTATCAAAAGCCTGGAGTGTTGCTTTGATTCTTTCCTGCATATTAGAGAAATCCTTTTAATCCTCTGTGTCCTCAACACTCCTAAGAATGGCTGTAAATGGTATAATGAAGGAGTATTGTTGTGATGACGCAGTATTGGAAAGAGTATGAGCTTCTCTAAGATACAAAGGCCCAATTTCAAGGCATCAAATTGTTTGTGATTTAATATTTTTGTAACAACTGAAGGTAACAAAGTCACTTGATATTTGTGCCTGGGAAATACATAAAACTGCCCCCATGACATGGGAATTGTGCTTTGCTGCTATTAGCAAAATAAAACTGCTACATCAATTTGGAAATTTGCCACCTTTAAGTAAGCAAAATAAAAACGAGCATCAAACACAACGAACATAAAAACACTGCTGCCTCCGTCCAGAAAACTGTGACATAACTTTGGGATTTTCTACATGTGTAGGTAGGTTTAGTGCAGAACTTTGTTGATAGTTTGACACTGATGGGGTTGAGGAAACAAAAGCAAATACAACACAGGAAGTGAAGGAATGATGATCATATCAGTCATCACACAGCAGCATCCAGCAATAACATTCAGCAATGCAGTCATCACTGCATTCAAGTGTCACAAAAATCACCTCTGTTATTTATGTCTCCCTGTAATGTAATAACAAAAGTAAACTAAGAAAAATTGCATATCCCACGCCTCATCCAGGTCGTGCATACTTTTGTGACCGTCAACGAAGTTTTGGGAGAAATTCTCAACACTGATCTTTTAATAACAACCCCTGAGGGGTTCTGAAAAATCCAGGAGCGCTGCATCAAAAGAAAATGCAATAAAATAAAATTCTGTTAGGTCGGTTTTCTTTCTGATTTCTTTTCTTTTCCCAAAGGTAATTGTGATTTCATGATAAATTAAGAAAAAATATAACTTCAATAAAAACTTCAATCGAATAACTAGCTTGACAACATAAGAATAACAAATACATTGCAGTCCTCCCAAGTGAATAAACTGTCACCTAAATAAATAAAATGCTTATAGTTTACCCCGATATCTTAAAAGCAGATGTGATTCATGTTTGCTCAAAATATATCAACAGCCAAAACACATTATCATGACGGACAGACTATTCCAGCTGCTTTTGCAACAACTTTTGTCAAATTAACTCTAAAGGTCTTTCAGTCTTCACTGCTTTCTCTACATCTTTACAACAGTCGCTAATAATATCTAAGGTATTTGTTGAACCATTTTTCACTACTCTTTTCTGTGTTAGTTTTGTAAAATGTTGCAATATTATGTAATGCAACTGAAAATTATGTAATATTATTGTTGAAGGAATATGACTATGGCCTGCCCACTCTGAGAGAAGTCAACAGACAGGAAGTAAACAAGGACCAGCTGCAAACAACAACAACAACATCTCTTCAAAGCTATAACAACAGCTACTTACTGGTAGCTGCAAGGTCACAGAATGCCCTGAAGATGATCTCCTCACGACTCGGACTTGTGAAAACAACAAAGCATGTTATCAGGTGAAAAAGGAAAAAGGAAGGACCTGCTCTGAGTGCCACTCATCCCATAACCACAACTGAATGAATAGGCTGGAAAAAAGAAGCAAGTCTCAAGTCAGCAAAAGTTACACTTTTGTTTGTGTGCCGAACATCTTGTCAGGTTTTTTCTCCTACAGGAGAAAGTGTTGATGCTACCGTTATATGACTGACAGACTGAGAATCATGGCGCACACTGTTTTCCGATTCTACAGCAGATGGTACCCACGCCTTATAAATGATAAAGTCTGCAGAAGAAGAGTTTTTGAGATCAAACGTTTAGCTGAATCAACATCTGCTAAAGATTCCACACACACAAATTTGTGCACATGCATAAGGGAAGAATATTATTGCTATCCTCCCTGTCTTGATCCGTAAATCCTGGAAGCTTGTCGGCGGCAAACAGAGCTTATATAAAAGGCTTTTAAGTTTTTAGATAACTACTGAAAGAGTGTAATAGATTGCCACTGTTGTTTTCATGTTTTTTTATGTGTCTTCTCACATAAGCAGATACTCATAAGCAGGTATTCTCTTTTAACTTTAAGGAAGCTACATTTATTAATGCTGACAGGCTATCAATACTGTTTATATAGATATATAAATCTCTAATTATTTTTACGGTTTTACTGAGAGCAATATTTTAAGGAAGGTTCAACACCTTTCAAAATAAGCTTTTTTCACTTTTTTTTTAAAGTATTTTAGGGATTTTTTCCCAACAGGATTGGATTGCAGCCTCATCTTTGCATCTATACATCTAAAAACATCACTCTGAAGTGAAATCTACAATGATTTAATGCATTTTTGCTACATTTCTATGTTATTTGGAGTATTCATACTTAATTTCACTATAATTACGGATAACATATATTAATTTAATTTGTCAGTCCTGCCATTTCTGTAAAATGTTACTTCGTTTTAATATTTAATGTCTCTGCAGATGAATTTCAACAGAGAATAGTCAAGTCAAGTTTATTTGAAGAGCACATTTCAGCAAGATGGCAGTTAAAAGTTTTTTGCACCATAAAAACATAATGCACTAATCAATTATGAAACAAGCAATAAACCTTACATTTTGTCAAATGCCATCACCAAAACCAAGATGCACAAAAAGGTAATAATTAGTCCAGCTGCCTTCTGACTCAGTGTATTCTTTTTCTCATTCATCAGCTTCTTCTGTATATCTTCTCATCTTTACCTCTTACACTAACATAATTTCCATTATCTTCATTAATTTGTCCACCCTGTTGCTCTTTCAGTGACCTTCTTCATCTGTGATCTCCCTGTTTTTTCATTAAAGTAGCCCCTCTTCAGTTTTTGATTTCTCTTCTTCCTCTGAATGGCTGCCAAGGAGATTCAAAGATTTCTCAAACATGTATGAAAGATGTATGTCCAGACATGTTTTTCATGGAGTGACGAGAACAATGGCACAAGAAGTTCCATCTACAGTTTTCCATCAATTATGTTGGACACATAAAACACAAAGAAGAAGATGCTCGATGCAGATGAGACTAAACTCAAGCATTTTGACTTACATGCTTAACACAAAACACGCCATGATAACTCTTCCCCCCTATGTCGCGTTAACAAAGTTGCCCACAATGCCAACATAAAAACGTGAATCATAAAAATGATTCAGAAATCTGTGATGACTGTCGTCTATGAGCAACTCAATGTTCCTCTGATTTCTGGGAAATTAATTATGTTACGTCTTGTAAGGCTGATTCTTTAATTAGCAAAGCTAAGTGGTTTTAAATGTGTTCTCTTAAGGTTATGTGAATTAAATTAAATTTGCAGTTATATTTAAATGAACTTTTTGGGATTTCTATTTTCCCATTCTGATTATTTTTTGTTACAATTGTATGTTCCCTCCCACATGTCTCTTCACTCTTCGTCTTTCTTGCCTTTTCTCTCTCCTTTCCCTTCAGTCTGGGCCGTCATCCAAACAAGTAGCATGAGGTGCTGTCTGAGGCACTAATTGACCATGACAGGACATTTATCACTAGTCACAATGTCCAAAGCTGTGTTGCTGTTGGGTGTTTCATTTCTGCTCTGGAACAATGACAGAAGGATATACACACACAACAGCAAAACACACAAAAAGTTACCTATCACAAAAATATAAGAGCTGCAGCAAAGTTTCCCAAAACAGAAATACAAACCTGGAAATGATTAATTTTTAAATACAAACAGACACATGCAAGTAATGCCAAAATATATATATAAAATAAAATATCTATTTATATAAAAACTGGCACAGGCAGTTTGACTTCATTATGCAGATTTTTTGAATTGAGCACTTTTCCGGGGAGCCCATCAGTAGGAATTAAATCCATCAAACCTAAATCCAGTGCCGCTTCATCTAAGCTTCCTTTGGTGTGGATCGTTGGCTGTATTCGCTAGTCAGAGCTGTTTGTCTTCTCGATTCATCCCTGGTACTTATTATTCACTTTAGGATGCTGGTGCCTAATTAATTTGCACTGCATATTTTGATGCCAATTTCTAATTTGTGCATTAAAAATACACAGGAATAAAACAGATGGAAGGCACATTTTTTAAACACTTGGATACATCTGGAAAGCATATATTCTAAACACAAACTTAAACTCTTTACAATATGTGTTATGACATTCATGAAGCAAATGGGTTGAATCAAATTGTCGCACACCTCAACTAAAAGCCCAAAGAAACTGAATTACTGAATAGTGATTTCATTCATTTAGAATAAAAACTTACTCAACAAAGAGGATCAAGAACAATTCACTACAGTATGATTCCTGCTAAACCTCCCAGCTTGGATCAGTGTGTTGTTTATCTTATGATCATGAACAGATAGTTGGACAGCCTCCTTCAGAATTTTCTGGCAGAGAGCAGAATTATGTGTTCAATTAGTTACAGAAAGTCGTCTAGATCTGGAACTAGCAGAGCAGACCCGGAACATCACACCACCATCACCTGACTGAAGGTATAATGTGTTAGATTACACCAGATGTAACAGTTTCACTGCCAGTTCATCAGATACGTTTCCAACGGTCTTGGAGCTTGTTTAGATACTTTCGGGATGTGTGAGATGAGGTTTTGTGTTCTTGTTTTAGTCAGCAGTGGTTTTGCCCTTTGAACTCTCCACTACATGTCCTTTCTCCTCATGACAAGAGACACATTGTATGTTTAAAATCAGAGGCCTCTTTTCAAACATTTTTTTTTTTCAGTTTTGCTGACACCTAACTTAAACGAAAGGCTGCAACCACATGCAATCTAAGCCTTTTTGAGTAATTGAATTTCTGAAAGAAACCGGGTATAAGATATTTAGTTGGTGGTGAAATGGAGACTGAGCGATGAAAGATAAAGTATTTGGGTCAAGTATTCATGGAGGATTCTTACCTTAATGTAAGATCCTAAGACTTTTAATAGAATACACATTTTTTTTTTCACTTTCCGCTGAGCAGACGATAGAAAAGGCAATAGTGAAAAATGTATAAACATAAAAAGGAAGAGAGGGGCTCAGAATCTAATCAAAGCAGGGACACTCTGCTGATTGCCTCTTCAAAAACAATAGGAGGAAAATTGGTTTGGTTTGCTCCTGTCAAGAAAGCAAGAGACAGCTGAGGCTAAAATGGGTAAAATGTTGCAGGGATGTAACAAAAGGAGCTTAAAGTAAAATGACTAGATTATTTGTTCAGGAACCTCAGTGGGGAAATGGGTAATCTCAGGCAACCAATTCTATTCCCCAGTCTCTTGCATCTGTACTTTCCTCCATCTGACAATTATAGAGCTGTTCCAAATTGATTCGTCTCCTCTGCTCTTTATCTTTAACATTTATTGTTGTATTTATATTCATATAAAAAGACATCGAAATGGAAAACTTATTATACGTCAATGTTTCTTTAAGTATGTCCTGCTATTGATCATTGAGGGGTATATTTCACCCTGCTAGACAAACTGCGTACACAAAAACAACATTAATTTACAAATTTAGGTTTGCACCTCCTTTTGGGATTGAATGCCTGCGAAGCCGCCTTTGAGAAGTGATGGATTTCATATTTACGCGATTTCATCTTTGCTTTGTTTTGCATTGCTTATAGCTGATTTGTCAAATTAATTACAGTAAATGAAGTCTAGACTCCAATTAGGATCTAGTGTACAGGACAGCACCTTGTCTACACCATATTAACATTAGACTGTGCTCAGTTGACGCAGTAGCCTATGCAGGAAAGATCTGAGCAAAACAATTATTATATTTAAAATGCAAAGAAAATATGTCACTCACCAATTGATAACAAGTAATGTTGAATGAAGGGGAAGCAGTAGACATCAGATTTACACTCAAGCAAACGTCCCACTGCAAGATGCTGAAGACTTTTTGAAGATGTTTCTAGCTAAGTCAGATTGTCCTTCAGATATGATGGAAAAGCCTACATGTATTTTAAATAAAGTATCAGTACAACACTTTAAAAGCTTACCAATTAACAACATGTTCATAGAAGAAAAGTTTGTTCTGAAAAACTACAAGATCAAAATTTGTTGTTGTGAGAAAAAAAAAAAGGATCCAATTATAGGTAAGTCAGATAAAGCCAATCATTAATCATCTAACAATCAATTTAAGTTTGCCTTTGTTACTTTATTATTTATAGTAATAAAATCTTACTTAAAAATGCCCAATATGCAGGTAGACTAATAGATTCAGAAAATAATCGTTAACTTATTTAAAATACATTTTTATTACTGTAAAACATGAAATTACACAGATTTAAAACAAGAAATTGCATCCAGCCTTCGGAGTGTCTTGTTGCACTTTTTTGTTTAGTTATCTTTCGCCTTCTTTATAACAAAAAGCTCTTTATTTTTGAGGCAAGTTGAGCAAATAAATTTAACACTTCTACATAAAATTATAGTACATAATTTTTACTCATATATCAGAGAGATTTGGGATCACAAATAGTGGTATTTTTTAAGCAAACTCAGCGACAAATCTTTGCCCATCATTTTTGAAGTCTATATAAGCATGTCTTCATCATGTATTTGAATGGTCAATCAGATTTAGGTCATCAAAAATGAGGTTGTCTGTGTGTACTTAAGCCCTGACTGTCAACTGAGAGGCAGTGAGGAAGAACTAGATTGCCTCTTTGAATATGCCATGTTCAGCCGAGTGCAACAACTTAGCAAACAACATCAGCTCCATTAGCTGCAGCAGTAACTACCTACATCAGTATGGGGACAATGTCATCAGTGCAAAGGGTGGTGTCAGCTAATTAAAACATAAGTAGCCAGCAACGTAATGAGTTGTAATAATAGCTAATTGGCGAGTAGTTGATGAATCAGGTCTAATTGGCTTGTATGGCTGAGATAACAAAAAAAGTTTGATTACTTTATGCTAAACATGTTAGCCTGGTAGCAGGTGTTGTTTCAAGGAGCTGTCATGAGTAATCCATTACCTTACATCTCAATCTCATCACCCACCTCCACAGAGAGGGAGAGGGCATGGCTTCCTCAGCAGTGGGTTTCCTAAGACTTTAATTATACTATGAGCTAAAGGCGCTGGCTTTGCTCTCCTTTCATCCCAGGTAAAACTCTTTCTGGAGTGCGGGAAACTTGAGAGAGTGGAAGTTGTCATGACTTTGCAACTGTGACATGTTAATTTCTGAAATCTTTGACATTGATTTCAAAAGAATCAATTGTCAAGTTATTCTACAACAAAGCCAGCTTCCCGGTCAAGAAGCATCAAGCTTAGATTTACAGGTTTTGCTCTTTGTAGTTTTGATCTGTCAAGGTTCATCCTGGGATTTAATTATCAAAACACTGTCTTCTATTCCCTTTTGATCTCCTTTCATCCTTTCATTGTCTCTGAAAAAGACAAAATCAATTATCTTCAAACCTTATCTATATGCCTGCCTATGGTCCTAGGGATGAATGATATTCAAAGACTGTCATCTTGAAGCTAACAAAACTTTTGATACATTAACGTTATCTATCTATCTATCTATCTATCTATCTATCTATCTATCTATCTATCTATCTATCTATCTATCTATCTATCTATCTATCTATCTATCTATCTATCTATCTATCTATCTATCAGTTTTGAGCTTCTAAGTTCAACTGAACCATAACTTTCTCAAAGACATCAAAACAGATAAAAAAAACCATATTTGTTGAAATTAAGAACATATTTTGCAAACATGCTAAAGCTGAACTTGTTTCATATATATTGTTTACCAGCCTTCTATTCTGATCTGTTAACCTGCGAAGCTGCTCACATGAATTTACAAGCAAAGGCAGAACATCTTTCATCAGCATTAATGAGATCGGTGGTGATGTATCCCTGGTGGAATGATCTTGCTGCTGATAAGGCTGATTATGGGTCTTCTCTTGAGCCTTGGGGAGGAATATGTAGTGCCTCTTATCGATGATTCTATCAAAGCAGGGCTGCACACCTTTGATAAAGACTACCTGAACTCCGATTCGCTGATTGACACAGATGTGTGAAGATTATATAAATAAAAGATTTTTTAACCTTCAGACAGCAGATTAGAACGATAACAGAAGCAAGCATGAATATGCAGCGGTAATGCAAAGTTTTTAGGCTTACAGAAACTTGGAACAGCACACAGCATCAGCACACGTATATTACCTTGAAACTTTCAGTGACTTATAGATAATAGCATAAACCTGATTAGCTTCCCTCTCTGTGTTCACTTTGCTCATATGCTGCATGGTGTTGCATAATATAGCCTCATTTCCTTCCTCATACTGCAAACATAATCCTATATTTTTCACCCTTGGAAAAAAAAAAAACAATCTAAGGGTGAAGAATGTAAAACACTGTAAAGGGAAAAACAATGCAAAACATTTATATTAACAGACAGAGAAGTAGAAACTGAAAAGTTGTAGATGGAACAGAAAACTACAGCAAACTGTTTAATTTTTTTTCATCTCTGCCCACTGTCTCTTGCCATTATTCCCCTCCATTTCCCCTCACTTGCCTCACTGCTTGGTCAGGTCATTGAATTTCAGTGGTGAGCTGGGGTTCTGCTCTCTTTGAACTTCCTGGAAGGTCATGGGTGGCAGGGCAACACCGTGTCACAGCTAATCTGTCCCTGGACTACTCTAAGATAGGAGAAATGACACTGCGTGTGCGTGTAAGTGTGAGACAGTGAGTAACATAAGGGTCATCGTTCCTCGGTCGTCTTGGTATTGTTGAATTGCGAGAGGAAGAGAGACAGAGATGATCGGCCTAAGTAATGTATGAAGAAGTGACCCTGAAAAAGTCTCCCCTCACAGACTCGAGCCAATGAAGCGTAAACTTACTCACTTACATTTACCGACCATGCTCAAGTAACAGAAAAGGTCTTAAAAGTGACTTGATATTGAAAGATGACATGAGAATCAAACTTAATTGATTTTCATTCCTCTCCACCTTTTACTACACTGCAGATTTCTCAATGAACTCCCCAGGCTGCCATCTTGGAAAACTCTCTGACAATTCTGCCTCAGTTGGCCTTTTCAAAAGTGAGAATGACTGAGACTACAGACAGTGGACGCAAGACACTGTGGACTGGCAGCAACGGAACAATCTTCTGATCAATGTGGTGAAATCCACCAATCGGGAGCTGGATTTCAGCAGTGATTCACAGACCCATCACACTGACATCAGAGAACATCCAGGCAGACATTGAGATAGTGGACCTGAACAACAAACTGGACTGGACTGGATTCAAAACACTGATGGTCTTTACAGGACCTGTCAGAGAGACCATCAGTCACCTGCTGAGGAGGCTGAGGTCTTTTGGAGAGCAGATGGCGCTCCTCGAGACATTTTCTGATTCTGTTGTGGCATCAGCCATCTTGGTATATTATGTTTGAGCAGCAGCTTATCTACAGCTGAGAAGAAGTGGTTAGATAAGCTCATCAGGAAGGCTATGTCTGGGGAGATCCTTTGTCCAAGGGCAAGAAGTCACTGACAGAAGACTTCTGGTTAAAATAACATCACTGATGGACAATGTCTCATACCCCAGTGGCGGTTGTTGAACCAGACAGCTCCTTCAGTCACAGAGTACTGCATTTCAGGTGAATAAAGGATCCTTATCACAGATTCTTCCTCCAAGCAGCTATAAGACTTTTAAACCACCACTGCTCCAACCAAACTCAAGAAGTGCTGACATTACCGCTGTTATTTGCAGTTTTTACATTTCTCAAATAAACCAAAACCGAAAGTCGCATATCTATGCCTACAACACACCTGTGCTCTACATAGTGAAAGGGGGTAAATACAGAAGTATTATCATACTTTAAGATTTGTAATTATAGACAAAAATATAATTTTTGTAGGTTTTTCCTTAAGATCCTACTAAAATAGAATAAAGAAATTGTGTCTTGTGTGTAACAAAACAAGAAAAGGAGGTGGAGGGAGTAGTTTTGCAAAGGCACTTCCCAAACTAAAGTTTTAAGAATATAAATTAACTCAAGTGTTTTGAAGAGGCATTCATAGCATCTAATCTGCAGTCTTTCCCCATCAACTCAGTAGTCTTCAGCTGGAAATCTGATGAGGATACACCAGGCATGTAGAGTTTCTGAAATTATGCTGGTGAATAATTTAGGTTATTAGTTAACAGATATGGACAGCAATTATTTGACATTTATTGTAAAAGTTGTTTAAAATAACAGAAAATGCCTGCTTCCTGTAACACTGGCGTTCAGTAATAAGGTACATGTTTAATAATTTGCTGCTCATGCATAAAAACATGAGAATGTCGATTTTTTTTTATAAAGCTCAACACCTTGTACTTGGCAAACATGTTACTTTTTATTTTTGGAGATTAATTTAGATAACATGTGCTGATTTTGGATTAAGTACTGATATTTGGGACATGCAGTAGAAGGTTTGAAAAAAAAGAAGAAGAAAAAAAAAAAAGCAATATCATTCCTTTCCCAAACAAGGTTTCATCTCAATGACACCGACGCCCCGAGATTTGTTTTGGTACATACTGGATGTGCTCCTGCTTTTGTGTATGTCTTATTAAAAACTGAGCATAATATTTAGGAAGGCTCAACAGATTTATCATGCTAATGAAAATTATTCAGAGGAGAGGGGAGAGCACAAGGTTCTGGGCTAGAGAGAGCGTTTATGAGAAGTCTGACTGAAATAAAAGAGAAGTGGAAAAAACTTGTATAGGACAGCACTATAGAGGAAGGATGAACACAAAAGTAAATTGTTAACATTTTATAGGTGATAGTCGCAATTCACCAGCTGTGTTTTCATTATGAATATGCACAAATCTTTTTCTATAGCCCACTAATGTCAAAAAGAAGAGCTATGAATTCGACACGTTTGAATGACACACAACTTTTAATGAAAGGGAGGCTGTGAAAGCTCTGCTGGAGCTAGTATGCACTGTCCAACTAAAACACACAGGGTTTTACCCTGTGGTCGGGCGCCAGGGTGGTCCACCACCATGAACATGACGAATCAATTTGACTGTGTTACCTGTACACAATGGAAACAATGACTTGTTCACAGACACAGACATTTAATTTTAAGAGACTGACTAAAGATTGTGAGAAAGAAACTAAATTTTTCATGGCATCTTGCTGTTTGTACAGATTTTCTTAAGAAATGCACATGTTGCTTTGCAAATGTCAAATGATTGGAGAAATGCACCAACGCAACTAAGAAAAACTGTAATGCTGCAAATGGGATAGATTTGACATGACAATTAATGAGCTGAAATTAAAAACCTCAAAAGTAAAAAAAAAAAAAAAGTGAGTGGTATTGAATGGATTTGCTTTTTAGCCTGTGTCATTTGAATCATACTGGACAATTTAGCATAATAGCACTCAACTGGCACTCTGCCGTAATTGAAGTGATTCATTAACATAAACTCTGTGTCTTGCATCTTTCAGATGAATAAACTTCAATAAACAGAAGTGGAACATCTTCACATTTTAAAATAGAAACTGAAAAACAATTTATGTATAATTCAAACAATAACGTTGACTGACTGACTGACTGACTGATAGGCTCTGCAGAAATATCTGCGTGGGTAAATATTATGGCATTTTCTCTAATTATTATAGTAATTACAATGAGTTACAATTTGAAGGGATAAATAAGTGCCCAAATCACTTTAAACTAGAAAATACAATTTTGTTCATGGAGTACAATGATAGCCCACACTGTCTCACTCATTATTTGTCTGCTTACTGCTATTGCCATTGCATAATAAGTAAGACACTCAGACCTACGTTTTCCCAATAAACACAATGGCATTTGGAATTTTCAATTTTGATGTATGAGAAACGTCCAATTTATTTGCTGTCACAATGTGACTGCTAAATTAATTAGTTCTAATTGATCCTCAAGGGAATAAGGAGGTGCAATTCATTATCCATGTCTGTTGTGAGGCATCATCAGCAAGCAAAACAAAGTACTGATCTTCTCTTGGAGTGCAGGCAACACTGTCAAAGATACTCCTTCCATTTATTGTGCTACAATGAAAGTGCCATATGACAATGACAATGTAATTTCTCTCTGTTCTGTGGAATTTCACTTTGTCTTACACTGAAAGACCTCATGGGAATCCGGGTTTATGTTGTATAATTACAGGTTCAATCTGATCCTTGTATCTGTGATCCTCAACTTAGCTTTTTTTTTGCTGTTTCATCCCAACACAGATAAAATACTGCAAGTAAGCAATCTGCCACTGCCACCAACAAATATGGTAATAAAATGCTCATCACTTTGGCATTAGGGTGCTATAAAAAGCAAAGGAACTGTACAAAAGTGGAAGCACAAAAATACAGCAACTAAGATATAAATAGACATGAAATTGTGCATTTTTTTTTTTGCTTTGTTCATTAAGACATACAGCTCCAATTACATTGAAGCTGTATGTTAATTTTCCTTCTATTTTCTGCAATTTATCTGCCATTTCCTCTGTCTGCGTCATCATGTATCTTCAGGTGTCTGAGCTAGATGAGAAGTGACTGTGGTGTCTCCAGATGTCACTGATGGAAACGGGGTGATGACTCTTCTTAATAGACAGCCTGCAGCAACTTTCATCCAGACACTCATTTGCATTCAAATTCACAACTTGTTTGTCTAAGTGTGCCTGTGTGTATGAGTTCATCATCAGGTTTTTTTTTTTTATTTTTATTTTTTTTATTTTTTATGCATTATGTTGCACGTTGTATGCAGTACACGTGTTATTTTTGCCAGTAATGTGCATATCCTATGTAAGAGAACATAATGTGTTCTTCGCGTTGTGAAAATGCAAACAACTGTGGACGTTTATCATCACGCACATACAGGCACACACACACACACACACAGATATCACAGGTGTCAGTCTGAAAATTGGTTTCTCTCCTCTGGGCTGACAGAGTTGACAAGCCCTTTATGAGAGCATAAAGAGGGCTGCTTTGCCACTCTCCTAATTCATTTTGTCTTTTTAACTTAAAGTTTACCATTTCTTTTTATATCAATGACGCCAATGATTTTCTAAGCATTTTCAATTGTAGCCCATTTAAAATTGATCAGATTACACTTAATTCCTGTTTGTGTTTGACGTGAAAGTTATGAGTGACCTCTAAGTGGATGTACAAATAAGTTGCTCATGGGGTTCTTAGTTATAATGCCTTTTAGGATTTATTACACAGTGGGTTGACATGGAGTGACAAAATGAATGAATGTGTATATAAAAGAAAAAATAATGTGGCTGTAAAGTTTCAAAATGACCATAAGAACACAAGTATTATGACAAAAAAAATAATAATAATAATTCAACCTCTTATGTCTAAAGCAGGAAAGGTCCTTCAGGGTTTATGCTTTTGGGACATGCCTACAGTTTCACTGGGACTTACAATAATTAACATTAACATTATGAGCATACCAAAATTTCAATGATCACACCCAATAATTTTATTATATCTCATGAGTATTCACAATATTAAGGGTTCTTCACATTTGTTAGCACCAGTGTATAAATGTGAAGAGCAATACATGTACAACCACCACTAAAAGCTGACAGGCGTTAAAATAATATAGACTTTTTCTATTCTTTTAGTTTGTGTAGATATATTCAGTGACAGGGACAAGGGACCAGTTTTTAAGAAGCAAGAGCAGAAGTGGAGAATCCGATTACTTGATTATCACAATTGATGATTACAAATACTAAAATAATTGTTCACAACAGCCCTAACTGTAATCACCTTATTCAATAAGACACGTAAAGGAACAAGGGAGATCTAGTTTGCATTCAAAAACGTTATTACATGAATTTATAATACCACCATCTAAGTCGTATCCCTTATGCAATCACTTGCCAATTAATAGTGTAAATTAATTCATCATACTTGCAGCAAGAGAGATAGAGGGTGAAGGTACATCAGAATGGCAGGAAAAGACATGAGGCAGAGAAAGAAGGAGAGAAAGTGAAAGAATTTGATTTTTAGAGAGATGGCAGCTAAATGAAGCCATTGAATGTAGAGCAAATGGAGAATGGCTTCAGACACAAGGTAATTATTTCCTGGCTGGTGGAATAGAAAGAGCAAAGGCTCCTTCATTAACTGGCTGTTCATTACTGATGGATAGAGGGATGGGCACACATGCACTGGAGTTCATAAGCACGAAGTGCTTACGATTTGCACACACATCCTCATTTAGATTCGCAACCCTTAAGTCAGCGAAAATGTTGTTTTAAAAGTAAGCTTGTGCATGATAATTTGGTACTCCAGACACTGAAAAAACGTAGATACATAATTTTCTCCGAATAGCTTCTTGGGTCAGATTTAAGGTTATGTAATTAAAGTCAAATTCTGTTCAGAGAGGATTTGTGTCTTCTTTTTATTTTAAAATGTATAAGATATTGTACTTAGTTTACCTCTGTTCAACTTTATATATATATATTCCTGTATTGTTACAACTTTATTCTGGTAGTAATGAGTTTATGCTAGTATTATTTAGACTTTGTCATTCAACTTTTTTTTTCATAATATTATTGTGGAAAATACCCCAAGTGTTGGGCTGTGCCTTGTGGACTTTGCTGGATTGTGGTTGGTTGGTCTGCCTGTCAGTCATGGTCGGCAACAGCCTATCGGAGTTTTAGTTCCTTAGAACGTTCTAGAGTGTGCCGAACGGGTTTTTTTGTTACAGTAATTTTTGCTGTAGTTTAACAGCTTGAAACTATATCATAAAAAGTGTGATGTTTGCTGACTTTGTTTTGTCACATTAAGAGCTGAGCAAAATAAAAGAACGCCTCATCTTTGACCGGATGCCTGCAGTTTTTTTGGATATCAATAACCACGCCCTTAAGTTCAATTTTGGTCCTTCGAGCCGGAGCTGGAAATATTGCAGGACATGGCGACAAGTACTCAAGTTAGAGATGAAGAACCCAAGCCTGTGGTAAGACCCAGACAACTTGCACTTCCACGAAGTTATACGGCAGACTACACGTTGGAGTTCCGTCAGCCTGTGCATAAGCCTGCTTCTAGGGCACATATACTCCTATCAGATATCAGTGATTCAGACGCTGAAGATCATTATAGCACACCCATCAGCCAGCAACCTAGTCCTAACCGTTGGAAAATGTTGGATCATTGGGAAGATAGTGACGAAGCTGAGAGAGAAAAGGAGTGCTTACGGACTGAAAATCAGTACCAACGTGAAGCTATTTTGGAGCTCACAAGAGATAGAGATGATCTATATCACAGTAACCATGAGATGAGGAGGGAATTGCAAGAGTTGCGACAAACAGCAGCACAGATGTCCACAGTCCTGGAAACGTTGAAGGTGATGGAACACAAAATGGAGAAACTCACCACGAGCAAGGCTGAAGATAACTTTTTTGCTTCACCAACACATCATGTACATTCAGCAACGTTTCCTGTCCCAAAGCCAAGGATTCGCACACTACAGAAAGCAAGGAGGGAAGAAGTAGAGCATCATTCACTTTCCGCAAGCATAAGAGATGAGTCTACGTTCCCTCACGAAGACCAGCGTGTGCGTTATACAGACCGAGGCTACACGGGCCCTCACGAAGACCAGCGTGTGCGTTATACAGACCGAGGCTACACGGGCCCTCACGAAGACCAGCGTGTGCGTTATACAGACCGAGGCTACACGGGCCTTCACAAAGACCAGCGCGTGCATTATTCAGACCGAGGCTACAGGTATGGGAATGGAATATGTGAAGAGAGTGTGACAGAAAGCCTATCAGCTCCAGTTCCTACACCACGAAGTTCAACGAAAATAAGGACCTCTACACCTCCAGTGCCAGCTCCGAGAAGGTCAGTCCCATCTAGACTATCCAAGCTAGAGTCTTCTTCGTTTGAAAGAGAAGATTCTTATGACTGTAGGATGGTCCAAAACTCACATTCTACATCTAAACATGGAAGTACATATAGTGGTCCTGCTCCAACTATACCCTATTTTGTGCATCCAGACCCCCGTGAGTTCTCCAGGCTTAGGATTGCTCTTGATAATATTCTGCCTGCTGGTGCTTCTGAACATTTTAAATACCAAGTCCTAACAGATCATCTCAAGCTAGAAGAAGCTCTCCTAATAGCAGATTCCTTTTGCAACTCTCCACATCCTTTCACCGACACGATGGATGCCCTGTTTATGCAGTTTGGCCAGCCACATCAGCTTGCCTTAGCACGAATAGCAGAACTGATGGATGGACCAGACATACGAAGTGGGGACGGGGAAGCATTTCGCATGTTTGCACTACGAATACGTTCCCTGTTGGGCATGTTAGAGCAACTAGGAAGAGAAGGCAGTATTGAACTCCATTGTGGATCTCACGTTTCAAGATTGCTAAGCAAGCTTCCACATGAGCTTAGAAGCAGTTTCAGAAGAAGAGTACATCCAAGTAAGGTTCCAATTCCAACCCTCTATGATCTTGGAGAATGGCTGGATTTTGAAATGCAGGTTTATGAAGACAACACCAGATTTTGTACTTCTACCAGAGACAGCCAAAGGAAAAGAAGCACAGAAAAGGACAAAAGAGTGGCTTCAAGAACTACAACCTTACTGCTCAGTTCTGGGAAACCAGGAGAGACCAAGGTTCCTGAACCGACGCAAAATGCCATTACTCCTGAGAAGGTCAAGAATAAACCCTACTGTCCTTACTGTGACCATTCCAGTCATTTCCTGAACGGTTGTCAGAACTTCCAGCAGCTTACAAAAGAACAGAAAGTGCAGTGGATCAAAACAAATAACCGCTGTTGGCGTTGTGGAAGAGGACATCAGTCAGCTAAATGTACTCTCAAGGCAACCTGTAAAACATGTGGACGAAGGCACCTGCTGATATTACATGATGTAAATGAGAAATGGCAGGAAAAGGAGGAGACTACAGAGAAAGGGAAACACCCAGACCAGGGAACCATTGTGGGTGCATGCCTAACAAGCAGTGTGGATGACAAACTTTACGTTGGACGTCCCCTAACCAAGCATAAAGTTCTTCTCAAGATAGCCAAAGTCCGATTGAGTAATGGGAACAAAAGTATGGAAGCCTTCGCTGTTTTGGACGATGGTTCAGAGCGATCCATTCTGCTTCACAGTGCAGCATGTGAGCTTGGTTTGGAAGGGGAGTCTGAAGCTCTTGTACTCCACACAGTGAAAAAGGACTCGAGGGTCATCCATGGCCATGCAGTTTCGTTCTCTGTCTCCCCTGTAACTCAACCAGCAAAGACCTTTTGGATCAACCGGGCTTTCACAGCTAAGTCTCTAAACCTTGCAGAACACAGTCAACCCACTGTTGTTCTCCAGAGAAAGTACAAACATCTGCAAGATTTACCACTGCAGCCAATCAACACGGTTCAGCCACTTCTCCTGATTGGCTCTGACTTCCCATATTTAATCACCCCTATGGAACCAGTCCTCTTGGGGAATAAAGGTGGCCCAGCAGCAGTCAGGACTCGCTTAGGTTGGACATTACAGGGCCCTGCAGAAGGAGTGAAACCAGGATCAGACACACAACAATGTCATTTCATCTCATTTCTGTCTCCCACCATTGAGTTGCATCAACAAGTTGAGAAGCTCTGGCAACTTGATGTTCTTCCATATCGGAGCACAAAGGTAGTGACAAGGTCCAGACAAGATAGTGAGGCTTTGTGCACCCTTGAAGAAAAGACTGTCAGAGCTCAAGTTGGCGGAGTACTCAGATATGCTACTCCCAATGCTCCGCATTAAAGGTGCAGAGCCCCTGCATGCTACTCCTGAAGCAACTCTACCGCTCCTCAGAAACATCGAAAGGAGACTTGCTAAAAATCCTGACCAAGCAGAAACCTACAAGGCTGAAATGAAGAAACTGGAGGACGCTGGATACATACTGAAGTTACAGCCTAAAGAAGTGGAGAAATCTGATGAAGCTTGGTACATCCCGCATCACATGGTGCAGCATAACAATAAAAGCAGAGTGGTTTTTAACTGTTCGTTCCAACATCAGGGCAGGAACTTAAACAAACTACTCCTACCAGGTCCTACTTTAAGCCCATCCTTGCTAGCAGTACTTCTTCGCTTTCGTGAACATACCGTGGCCATTTCCAGTGATATTAAAGCAATGTTTCACCAGGTGAGACTTCTCCCTGAGGACAAACCACTGCTGCAGTTCCTTTGGAGGGACTTGAAAAGGGAGGAACCTCCAAGTGTTTATGAGTGGCAGGTGCTCCCCTTTGGAACCACCTGCAGTCCATGCTGTGCCACTTATGCACTGCAAAAGCATATCCAAGATCACAGCCAGCCTGGAGAGGACATTCGAGAGGCAGTTGAAAGAAATTTCTATGTGGATAATTGTCTCCACAGTTTCAGTACAGAAATGGAAGCAAAGATGTTAGTTGATAAACTCAAAGATGTCCTGGCTGAGGGAGGATTTGATCTCAGACAATGGGCGAGCAACGTGCCATCAGTAATCAGTCATTTCCCAGAAGACATCAGATCAACTAGCAGCAATCTGTGGATAAATCAGAATCAGCTTGACGCATTTGAATCCACACTTGACTCCACTGGCATTGTCCGACAGATCTGCTACACTACAAACATCTTCCTACGTGTGACCTCTCAGTGACGATGCGAAGCATTTACAGAACTCTGGCTAGCTTGTATGACCCTCTTGGATATATTATCCCCTTTACCACCAGAGCTAAGGTTGTTATTCAACGACTCTGGGATAAGAAAAGAGAGTGGGACGATCCAAGGCTTCCTGAGGAGCTGCTAAAGACATGGAAAACCTGGCAAGAAGAGCTGCCCGACTTAGAGAGGATCTCTTTACCTCGATGTTACACCACTGAAAAGTTAGATATGCCGGACAGCAAAAGAGATATCCATGTCTTTTGTGACGCATCTGAGCAGGCATATGGCTCAGTTGCCTATCTGGTCACAGAAGCTCCAGACGGACTCAGGGAAATTGCCTTTCTAGCAGCAAGGTCACGAGTAGCACCACGAAAGCAGCTGTCCATCCCAAGATTGGAATTGTGTGCAGCTCTCACAGGTGCACAGTTAGCTCACGTGCTAAAGACTGAACTCAACATCCCAATACAAAGGGGTTTTTCTGTGGTCAGACTCCACCACTGTTTTAACTTGGCTAAAGTCTGAGTCATGCCACTTTAAGGTGTTTGTTGGAACCCGGGTGGCAGAAATTCAGGAGCTGACATCTGCCCAGGATTGGCACTTCGTGCCATCAAAAGAGAATCCTGCCGACGACATAACCAGGGGGAAAACTCTGGCCGAACTCGCCGTTGTCTCAAGGTGGTCACATGGACCTGTCTTTCTTCAAGACCCTATTGACCAATGGCCACTCATGCCCTCAATCTGCACCACAGATGGCGAAGACGAGCTAAAACATTCATCATTTTGTGGAGCCGTATCTAACATTTCAAGCTCTATCATCCCTGAGGTCACACAGCATCAAACTTTCAGGGATCTTGTAGAAGCAACAGTGAGACGTGCTCATGGGGCGGCTCACAGCGCTGGCAGCTCCACAGCAGATGATTATCGGAAAGCTGAAATGGAAATACTGCGTCAAACCCAAAGGGAAAGCTTTCCTACTGAGTCTTCTAAGCTCAAATCAGGCCAAACGGTTGGACCTAGTAGTCGACTGTACCGTTTGGATCCGCAGTTTGACCAATCCATGGAACTCATCCGTGTGGGAGGCCGCCTCAGACGTGCCTCTGAACTTGAAGAGGATTCTGTTCACCCATTTGTTCTCGATCCCCATCATCCTGTGACAGAATTAATCATTAAGGACATCGACGAAGAGCTTCACCATCCAGGACCAGAGAGAGTATTTGCCGAAATAAGGAGAAGATTCTGGATTCTACGGGGCAGGGAGGCTGTTCGACGCTATCAGCGAAATTGTGTTGGCTGCAGACGACGGAGGGGAAAACCTGTTGCTCCCCAATTGGCTGATTTGCCACCAGCCAGACTCAGACTGTTCAAACCACCTTTCTACTCTACTGGAGTAGATTGCTTTGGACCTTATGTTATCAAGATTGGCAGAAGACATGAAAAGCGGTGGGGCATCATATTCAAATGTATGACCACAAGGGCTGTCCATGTAGATCTGCTGCCAAGTCTTGATGCCGACTCATTCTTGTTGGCACTGAGACGTCTGATAGCCCGCCGAGGAAAGCCCTATGAAGTACTTTGTGATCAAGGCACAAATTTTAAAGCTGGAGAACGTGAACTGAGAAATGCCTTCAGGAGCCTCCAGCCACAAATCCAGGACCAGCTGGCTGGTCAACAAATAGACTTCAGGTTCAACCCTCCAGGAGCACCACACTTCGGTGGGTGTTGGGAACGGGAAATTAAATCCCTTAAATCAGCGCTCACTACCACTCTGGGTGCCCAAATCGTGACAGAGGAGGTCCTGCGCACACTTCTGGTGGAAGTTGAGGGAATTCTTAATTCCAAACCACTTGGTTATGTTTCAACAGACGTAGCCGATCCAGATCCCATCACTCCTAACATCTTACTGATGGGGCGGCTAGATCCATCTCTTCCTCAAGTTACATACCCAGAAGCAGAGATTACTGGTCGGAAGAGATGGAGATATAGTCAAGTGTTAGCTGAACACTTTTGGAAACATTTCCTAAAGTTTTACCTGCCAGGGCTTTAGGCTCGGAATAAGTGGCAAGAGCACACTGAAGACCTGCAGATTGGAACGGTTGTGATGATAGCAGACCCGCAGTTACCGCGAGCTCTTTGGCCTGTTGGATTGATTAAGAAGATTTTCCCTGGAGCAGACGGCAGAATCCGCACAGCTGAAGTACAGGTCAAGGAACGCAACTATATTCGCCCAGTTGTACGTCTAGTGAAGCTGCCAGAAGTTCCAGATTAAAGGGCTGATCTTCAGTAAATATTTCCAAGCTGCAAATTATCATGGACAATTTGGGGGCGGCTGTGGAAAATACCCCAAGTGTTGGGCTGTGCCTTGTGGACTTTGCTGGATTGTGGTTGGTTGGTCTGCCTGTCAGTCATGGTCGGCAACAGCCTATCGGAGTTTTAGTTCCTTAGAACGTTCTAGAGTGTGCCGAACGGGTTTTTTTTGTTACAGTAATTTTTGCTGTAGTTTAACAGCTTGAAACTATATCATAAAAAGTGTGATGTTTGCTGACTTTGTTTTGTCACATTAAGAGCTGAGCAAAATAAAAGAACGCCTCATCTTTGACCGGATGCCTGCAGTTTTTTTGGATATCAATAACCACGCCCTTAAGTTCAATTATAATTTTATTCTTGTAATTGCATTTTTATCCTAATGACTAATACCGCATTGCGGATATGGCATTTAGAACAGTGTATGTAATTCTCTGGTTTATAATAAAATGACCAATTAAATTACTAGAAGAAACTAACACTTTTGCAATCATGTTGCCATAGTTGGGTCTGAACCCAGGAGATGCCCAAACTATCTGACAGATTTGGAATATTTTTGCTAAACATTTCAACAAGGTTGTGAGGGCATTTTTTATATTCTCTTTGCTTGTGCAGGTCACATCTGTTTACATTTGTACAATATTTACCAAGTCTGTGGTCAAGTCTGTATGACTTCTATAGCTTGCCTGGAGACATTGTTATATTAATGTATGTTTATATTGTTTTTTATTTAACAAAAGAAAAGTTAAAATGATTTGTTTTCTTATCTCAAAAAAATCAAAGGACCAAACTTATTTGAATTACAGCAATCAAACCTGCACAATCAGGTTTGATTGTACAGGTCAGGACCAGCTTTTTGGATGTTCACACTAGTATTTTGATTATTTTTGTTGATGAGAGCATATCTTTACTTTTGGAAGGCCTTTTTCTGTAACCCTGAATCTAATCTTCAATCTACCTTCAAGCAAATAGTATCTAGTTTTCATTAAGCTCTCTTTTCTAATTCACTTTTTAAAAATGCATCTCATGTAGTCTAGTTTTCCTAAAACTAAAAATGTCCTGTTTTCAGTAGCTAAATCATAATTTGAGGATGTCAAGACTTGAACGCGTCAGATTGTGTTATTGATCTGTGTTTTATTTAATGTATTTAGTTACTAGAACAAAGTTTTTTCAGTAATATCTCAAGTTATTGAATGCGAGTATATGGAGTTACCATGAATTTTGTTTACAGAATACAGTTTGCGGCATGGTGTTGCTGAGCTTACCGTTCACATTGTTGCGCTGTAATGTTATTTTATGCTCTTTCAGCTCAAGCTTTTTGTCTGTTTCTCTTCCATGCCATTTTGACTGCCTCAGACCTTTGGCAGCAGAAATGCAATTTCTGATAACTCAGTTTTGTGTTCAAAATGGCATGTAATGGGATCAATCAAAGGTCAAAAACCATGGACTTAGCAAATTTTCTCAGCTTTCATCGAGTTTAAAAGACAGTTCCCTGCACACCCCGATTGTGAAGAATGTTTTTTAATCCTTTTCCAGGTCACACTGACTGCTTTCTATTCTGAACTAACATAATAGTGAATCATTTGATGGATAAATGACATTAACTCCTCATTTATATGTGGCATTGAAATTATAAATGGATGAAAAACGTGCAAAACACTGACAAATGAAATTATAGATGAAACCGCTTTTTCTTTATTGTTTTCAATGCAGTTTAGCACAGTCTGTTTTTCCACAATACTTCATATTTTGTTTAATATTGTTCAGATTATTTTATTAATAGTTAAGCATTCCTTTCTCCATTTTAATGATCTTGATTCGATTTTCTTCCTATTAATTACATACAATTAAAGATTAAGCACAGTAAAAAACATCTACTTTGCCAAAGAGGTTTTTTAATGCCAGTGTTAGACTAACAGCAGTCAGAGAGGTGCAAAAAGACTTTAGGACAAAGATATTCAACATTTAATATTTTTACACTAATCACAAAGGGTTAAGGATGTGTGGCTTTGAAATCTGACAATAAATGCAAGGGACACCATACACCATGATTTGTAGATTGTTGATCAAAGTGCACCTTTGCATAAATAAACAACTGAAGGTAACATAATGACTTGGTGTGCTGTCATTATAACCAAGAACTCTTTAGAATGATGTCAAACTGAATTAAATGATGTTCTTAATAGAGACATCACTGGTAAATAGAATAGCCCATGACATTAGTCGTGGGTGTCCTAAATATATACCTCATTGACGCACTTCATTATCAATTTACTTTGTCTGGACACTGTGTTGAATAATATGCACTTGGGGAGTCATTTCCTCTCTGTGTGTGGTGGAGTGTGTGTGGAGGTGGAGACAGATAAGGCAAAGAGTTATCTCTTGAATTCCTGTTCAGTCTGCATCTGTGGTGTGTTTAAGGCAAGTACAATTGCAACATGGCATTCAAAGCTCTGCATCAGGAGAGTCTGTGTTTCCAGCAATGGTAAAGCTGTGTTTGTCAGCTCTCAAATGGCCATCCACGGCAATGGACCACCATCGACGAGGTTATATTACTCAGATCTGGAGAAGCAAGGCGGCATGGGTGGGCATTTGGAACCTTGCCGGTCCACAAGTAAGGGGGGAGGGAGTGTACACACTTTCTCCTTGGATACAAGAGGAGATTCTCCTCTCTAGATGCAGCTCTGCTACAGAAAAAGCAGTTTTATTCTATTCCTAGGGCTTAAAGGTTTCCTTCCTGAAACTCCTCTTCCTTTTGCCAGATCCAGAGTGGGTAAAAATGCAGCTGCATGGTGGTTTTATACAAGACAGGCTGTGAATGTGCTCAACTTTCTCCTCTGTTAGTTCTGTTGCCTGTTCTCCGTGTTCAGCACAGCACATTTAGAGAGTTCTTACACTGCCACCAGCCCACTATCAGCCATGCAGCTACTTTTCCTCTACCAGCCATCCATCATCCTTTTTATATCATAAAAGGCCATCTATCACTCCATTGGAAACCTGAGAAAATCCTTGGTGGTAAGGTACAAAATAAAAAAAAATGTTACATGATTTTCCTGAAAAGTGGGTGCAAACATGTGGGCAGCCACATTATACTAAAATGGTAGGCCTTAAAAAAGTAGAACAAATATGGTAAAGTTGAAGTGAGTTGGATTTTTTCTTTTGTTTTAAATAAAAAAGTAAAAGAAAATTAAATTTCTTCTTTCTCCTTTCCATTGCATGTTTTCTGGCTTTTTGCTGCCTGTTTGTGTTGAATAACATCCAGTTGCCTTTATGTTTTACCTTGCAAATGGCTGACACCAACATTTCACCACTTAAAGTTAAGTAACATGGGCTTTGTCCTCTTGACTCAGATTACCTCTGGTCGACTTTTGCCTGGACTTGTCAACGAACAGAAAGAGAAGTTGTGATCGATGTCAATTTTCTATGCTGTTTCAGAATTGTAGTGTGCTTGTAGTTTTAGCAAAGGCAGTGGAAGAATTAAAGTTATTCCGTCCATGCTGGCCATGATTCCAAACACTGAATAAACATTAACAATCGCCTCAGTCAGATTAGCACTTCTTTCTTTGCAGTGGAAGACGGTTGTTTACAGCGCAGGCGATTTCTGGTAAGCTTCTTCGCATGAAACTGACCCATGACATATGCTATGGACAAACGTTATTGAGTAAAATTTGAACCTCAACAGAGTCCACGCCTCCAGGAAGCAATCCCTTCTCAACAGCCAAGAGCGCAGACCCTCTGTATGAATGAAGCAAACATAGGAAAAGGGATTGGTTTGTTTACCGGGCTTCTGTCTTCCTGCCTATCTAAACAAAGAGAGGGTGAATGCTGGAATAATTTCCAATTCTGAAGTCAAAAGTGGTGCCATCCAATCAATGAGATCTTTTTTATTTTGTTGTGTTTTCTTAGCATGTGGTTGTGCTGTGTTTTCTCAATTTGTAAGTGTCTGTAGTGATTTGTTGAAGTGGCTCCTACAGTACATTTTACATTTGATTTTTTTCTTAGGAAGATTTATGTGCTGTTGTTTTTTAGTCAGTGTGTTTCCTTCCAAATGTTGGGATGTTAATTAAAATCCTTGTCAACACATGGTATCGTTTTGGAGGACTACCATCTGTCTTTTAAATGAATGATCAGCCCTCCTTCTCATGAACTTCACAGTTAATTGAACATTCATTGGAAAGGTCAGTCGACAGTTTTTTTTTTTTTTTTGTTAGTTTTTTTTTCCTGAATACCACGAGACAAATTGAAATGACATCACCTCCTCTGCCCTTCTACAGTAGTTAGATTACCTAAAAAGCCAACGGGCTATTTGTGCATAAAAAATATCTACTTAAACTTTCGAAACTCCAGATCACCCTCAAACCTGAGAACTACAGAGCCACATCCTCTTAATTGCCATCCGGATTACAGTTTCTCTCGATTGCTATGACGTGCTTACAGAAACTTGGGTCCACTTAGTTGTCATCATCACTAGCTCAGCATCCCGGAACACACCTCTTGGAAATGTGAGAACCGTTTTCTATTGTTTTGACATTTCCCTTACCCTTAACACAAACATGCTAACACACAACTATGACAGACACACAAAAATAACCTGTTCTTAACTATTAGCAGCTACCTTTTAGAGCTATTAGCAGCTACTTATTAGAGCTTGACCGATACAGGATTTTAAAAATAAATGCCCATACCAATTATTTTGATATTATAATGGGTCAGTTCTTGAAGACAATAGTGCTGTTTCATCCTCTATTTACATGATAGAAATTACGCAATGATAACAAACGTCACAAGTGTATCAATTTAAAATGGATGGAAGACAATAGAAAGAGGAAAAAATTACTCTCACATTAGTGAGAGTAAATAAAAAAAACAGAATATAAAAAAAATGAAATGAAAATATTGCATGAAATAAATTCTGAATATGAAAAACAAAGAACAAATAATTGGAAAAGAAAAATAAAAACGAATTGGAGAATGAATTAAGAATAGTGACGATGCAACAATAATGCTATTAAAAATGAAAAACTAATATTACTTTGTTACATTGTGTTATTCAAGAAGTCTGGAAAGTTCTTTTTAGATCCAATATTTGTCACATTAAAAAGTGTGACATTATAAAGCAATTTATTTTTCTAATTCTTGGCAATATTGGCAGGATCAGTTCTACACGCATCCGTCCTTCCACTTCGACTGTGTATCTTCAGTAGGTCAACCTAAAGGTTATTGAATCTCTGCATGAATTCGTGAATGACTGAATGTAGTCATTCACGAATGAATGACTACATTCATTCGTGAATGGTGAGAAGAGCAGGACATTTACCACTTCTTGCTAAATTTGCTTCGCACTTTCTGTTGGCCGTTGCAGAATATGAAACATCTGAGCTGCAGAGCAAAGTTTACATTTAATAGACTAGTTTTTCCAAATGGAGCTGCGGCTACTTAAGCCACGTCTGAAACACATTTCACCTGACTTCCCAAAAATCTTTAGTTAATAATCAGTCTGCAGGCCATAAAATATGGCATGTGTGTGTTGTTTGTGACCAGTATGGACCGTATCAATAGTGAGAATTTTTTTTACTGTAACAGAAGTTTTTTTCTTTTTCTTTTTTAAGCTTTACTATTTTTTGTTTATATTTACAACAGTTTTTTTTTTCCCTAATATTTACAGTATTTCAGTTTTTGGTCACAGTTTGAAAAAAAAATGCCATGCACACATTAAAATTTGCATCAGCAATCAAGACAAACTGTAGAGATCGTAGTCATGTTGTAGGGTTACGTGTTTGCAAAATCACTGAAGAAATACAGTTTTCTCGAAGGCGTTGATGCAGTTGTCAAGACTCCACATTTTTCAAAACAGTTAACACACAGATCCTTTACAGAGGCACTCATGGTCAAAGTGATACATTTTGTGATTTTTTTTTTTTTACAATAGCTCAGGGGGATAATGCTTCATTTCTTCAAAGCACAAAAAATGTGGTTCTACTTCTGAATAATTAGCAAAGCTAACCTGACACCTGTCAAAAAGAATATGTTTTTAACACAGAAAATTAACAGGATTGATCCTGGACAGCCAATGAGCGACAAGCCACCAGCATTAAAGTTGTTTGACTTCCAAAAACTGACTGGCTACGTGGAGTTGTTACAGACATTTCAGTCTTCCTAATTGGACTGCTCTTTCATCCCTCTACCTCCTTCTCTCTCATCAGGTAACCAGTCTGCAGTTTCCAAAATAACTGCTGGCTGTCAGTGGACAGATTTCAGCCTTATAAAGTGCAGTGCTTAAGAGGGTCTCAATTTGGCTCGTCTCTCCTTACATCAAGCTCAGTGTCTGTACTTCTCTGCCTTTCAGTCTCACAAATCCTGTGATGGTAAGGGGTTCACCAGAGTGACGGTCTCAAAGAGGATGTTGGAGAAACGAATGTCTGAGAGCTCCCCTGCCTTTTCTCCACTTACGTTTTTTGATGTATGTACATTTTCAAGCCACAGGTTGTGCAGAAATGAAAGCCTTTTGGAAACAGGAGACACTTATGAGGAATGTATCTCCTTTTCCTCTTCAACTGGTGCAGTTAAAGAGGACGAGCTAACAACACAAGCAACTTCGGTGTAGCCCTGTCAGGAACATTCCCTACCGGCTTGTCAACGAAAGCTACATGTTAACACATATGATAATTTACTGCTCATTGGCTCAAAGGGAAAGCAACAATGTCATATCTGCAAGATGAAAATTTATTTTAACTTGGATTTGTCCCTGTAATTGTTAGCATTTAACAATGTAAACGTTGTTGAATCTGAAATGATTCAACAATGCCTGTAGTCCAGCAGATTATGGAGTTTTATAGCTCAGCCAAGATGAATGCAAATTTAAACAGGAGGTACCAGGAAATGTACACCTTCCTATCTGAGAGTATACATTGTATTGACCTTTTATCATGCAGCACATTATTATGTTATCATACATTTAATCATGTACAATTTAATGCATATGATTAACAACTAAATATTCCTGCCTGCTCCTTTTTTATACATGAGAGAAGATTTGATGCATTCAGGTGTCTGATTAGGTCTTATTATATTTCTTGGTCTTTACAATATAATCTAGAAGATTTAGTTTACATAAATGTACTAACGTGTTTACATTCTGTTATTTGTTCATCAGGAGTCCATTTCTGGGAAACAAAGGTTGTTTCTGTTGTCGCTTAAATTTCTGTAAAGATGTTCAAAGGCTCCTGACAAAAACTGGTTTCCCGAGCAATGAATGCTTCTGTCTTCGTCTTGTCACATGACAAAGACTGAACAGCAGTTGTCCTGTTCAGAGAATGAGTCCGGAAAAAACACACACACACGTGTAGGTGTGAAAAAGCTACATGTATTTGTAGTGTTGAAACCAAACAATTTGCTGCAACATATTTTTGTTAGCGGTCAGAATGGTGAGAATTAGCAACACAAACTGCCTCTGTTGATTACCCTCACAGAGATATGGGGATACAAATAGCAGTACTTAATCTTGTTTAGGGAACACAAATTCATTGTGACAGCTCGGCTGCTTGAGCCCTGTTGTGTTGGAGTATGATTTGAATGGGCTGATTGTAAAAGAGAAAGTGAAGTGCTACTAAGTTTTTGTAAAAAACAGAAAAACAATTTGGGGTTTATTTCATAGGGAGCGCAAAGACTCAGCATTGTCTAACTTAACTTTTCGAAGCACTACAGGCAAAATTAAACTTTGGATATAATTGTGCCTCGGCTGAAATGTTAAGAGGGTATGTTTGGGCACAGTATTATGCCATTTTTCATAATTAACTAATAAACCCAGAGATATTGAACCCATTAAAAACTTCTCAGCTTACGGAAGAAAGAAAAAAAAAATAAATACATCAACAACTTGCAAAGTACTCACTCATAGACAAATGCTGTATTAGAGCTGGACAGTAATTTGAACATATCCCCATATTCCCACTTAGTCATTCTAGTTAATTTCTACAGAGTTACAGAAATAAAAATAATAGAAAGGAAAGAGGAAGTATTGCCTGACAAATTGCTGTAATGATTAGCAGGATCACAGAGGATCAAAGAGGTCAGTAAAAACTTCACCCTGAGGGCAGTCCACAATATATATAATTTTGGTGAAACTGAGGCAGATAAGTGGGGTAATGTAATAAAAGAGATAGTTAATCATACATGTTGCAATAATGTGGTTCGCTGTGAAGCCAAATAAAGGAAGTGGAATAGCCGAATAGTTCTCCCAGGGAAAATCACTGAAAAATAACACTAAGGTTTATTGTACATCTCAAAACACCCACTCACATGGCAAACACTAAAATATTATGAGGTACAATAATATAGAAATGTAAACTGTAAAACAGTGCCCGTGTTTTCCTGTGTGGACTATTAAAAAAAGAGGGAGAAGATTAGTTTCTTTTATTTTCAGAAGTTGAAACTACAGGCAAAAAGGTGATTTTGTTGTAAGCACACAGCAGAAAAGCTTCTCCTGTAACAAAGATCCAACAACCATTATTGTCTTACAGCTCCAATTATGCTGCCATCCTAAAACATGTTTTGTGCTGCAGGTTACCATTGTATCTCAGAGTTTGTGTTTTGTTTTGTTTTGTTTTTTAGGGGTATGTTTTTCCCATTTGGCCTCCAACACAAACACATTGATTTTTAGAACATTTCCAATAACTTTGAAAATAGTGCTTCACAATTGTTGGCTTGCTTAATGCAGATCTGTGATGATGGTTAGAGAATCCTGCACAGTTTTCAGCGCACATTGATGTTTTTTTTTCCACCGGACACAGATGGCGTCAATGTCCTGATCAGGTATGTTGGAGGCAACACAAAACAGCCACTGTGCATGTTACACATCAAGTTGTTGCTACGCAACCAAAGAGTGAGTGAGCTATGATGCCATTGTCAATTTATACAGGTGGATACGTACATCAAAAAAATCTTAAACTGCATAATCTGAAGAAAGGGCATGCTAGATAACAAGGCAAATTTTACAATTAAATAAATAATGAATACAGGATCTTTCTTTCTAATTTATTTTGAATTTATTTATTGTTTTCTTGCGATTAGAGTGACTGCATCATAACCCTGAGTCAATAACAACATTCAACAGCCACCAAGGACAAAACCAGACAGGGTTAGTATACATTTTTGAACCACATACCAAATACAAACGTTAACTTGCCCAGTCAGACCCATTGTTCCATCTAACCTTAATTGTAAACCAAGATAGTCTCACAGTGTTTACTAGGCTATGATCAGGCATTCAGTCGGCTGATTTTGAATGTCACGGGAAATGCCTCTAACGTGAACTCATAAAGGGAAAGAAAATCTCCACTCCCTGCTTGATCAAGGTCATAAACTGAGCCATTTGAACCCCTCAGTGATAATTCACTTAAGATAAGAAATTTAATTTTGTCATGATGGCTAACAACGCGGTTTCTCAAGAGCTGGTCAGTGTTGACTAGCTTGAAATGTATCTGCTCAGTGAACATAGAACAAATATACTTTGTAAATTTTGTTTTGCTTTTATTTCACGTACTGGCTGCGCATCTATATGACATTATCAGATGAAACATATCATCATATGAGCAACAGGTCTACAGAAGTACACTCACTCCATGGCAAGTTTTCATGTATGTTACATTTATCCGCTAAATGCACAGATGTTACCCTTCAATAAATCTGGCTGACATTTACAGAGGCTGACAGAAAGTCCTGATGACATTAAGAGTCCAAGAGACTTGGGATATTCAGCGTCTTAATGAGGTCCAAAATCAACATGATGGAATTTATATTTAGTTCAGTTGCATTTTTAGCTACATTTTCACCTTCAATAACAAAACTTGCATCATTTCAATAAGCTCTACCTTGTATTTAGTAAGTAAGTAAGTAAGTTTACCTATAAGGTGTTTTTCAAAGACATAAAATCAGAAAGCGATGTACAATAAAAAACAACCTTAAAAACTATACAAAACACAAAACCAAACAGAAGAAACACAACAAAATCAAGAGCTAAAAGCCTGGGAAAATAAAAATGTTTTTAGATGCTTCTTAAAAACCTCTACAGAGTCAGCAAAACAGAACTGTAAACGCAAACTGTCCCACAGCCTTGGGGTCACCAACTGAAAGGCCGGATCCCCTTTAGTTTTTAACCGTGTTCATGGAACAACCAAAAGATTCAGACTTTGAGTTTTGACTGAAGCATGAGGATACTGAAAGTTTAGTCTTTTTATTTTTTTTCCCGTACAAGCTCTTTAAATTCTAACATTGTGACTAATATGTCAGAAACATAACACTATAACACTATTAAATTAAATCAAAACCTTGCCTTCACTCTTAATTCATAGCAAAAGATTTGACAGAGCAGCTAAATTTCATACTATTTTGAGGACATTTCATCCCACTCTTTAATGAATGAAGGTGTCAGCCACTTCATCTCACTGAAAGTCTAAAAGACTTTCTCATATATGTTTGTGCTTTAATCCATATATGTCTGCAATAGAGGATGTGTGTGCATATATAAGTATGCTGGGCCAGAGGTTGAGTACATAACTCATGCAAACCATCATGGGTTGCAGATATAAAGTGGTTATCGACCCTGCTGACTCCACAGCTCTGTTAGTTCATCGCCTTGATTTTTGAAAGCTCTCATGTGTGGGACATAGTGGGCATTAATGCCCACTAACAACCATACCCAGATTAGAGAGAGCTCATCTTTTTGGTCTTATGACAGAGCTGTTTCACAAAGGAAGCTGGTGGCATAATGATCCACCTAGAGACAAAAAACAAAGTACCAAAAGCAGAAGTATACATTATAGTATAAAGTATCAAAGAGGAGTATGATGGTCATAATATGGGTGACCTACCAGGAGTGATGTTGTGCCATAAATTTCTAGATATAAATTTGGCCTTAGGAACTAAGTCTCTTGCAACACACGGGCAGTTTGACCCCAAGTCTTGCACCTTGAGAAACTAAAACAGAGGAAATTAGGTTGAGGGCTGCTGCCCACCAGATTTGCTACCTTGTACAAAACAACAAAGACTCAGGGATCCATGAGGAAAATTCCCCATTACCAATAAATTGCTAAGTTAAGGCCTCTGGCAACAGAAATGCAGTAAGGAAGGGAAGAAATATTCAAGAAAATGTATTCCCCTGCTTAATATTTACACATATCGACTGAAGAAGTAGCTGGTATAAAAATAATAAAAATGATTACACTACATTTTTTTATGAGTACACAACCAGTGAGTCTGTTAATCACCCAGTTATTGTTTGCTGGATTCCTGGAAAATGAGAATTTCCTCGAAATAAAATGCCTTTTAACGAAATTCAAAAAGCTGACAATGCCCTTAAGCTCCTCTATCCAGCATTGCTCAAGAGTTTGTAACTTCAAAAAGTATTTTACCACTGACATCATTTCCCCAAGATATGTGTGTGCTTGACAGTTCAAGAAGGAAATGGAGTGCACTGAGAAAGGGTTGTTTTCACACATTTGATTCCTCTAGATACCATTCACTCCAGGGATGAAACACAAGCTAAAGTGATTTTCTCCAGAGCCGTGTCCTTCACAGATCATCCCCATTAGAAAAGAGCCATGTGTGTCCCACTTGAGGTTTGATCTTTCAGACAATAAACAGTGACATGTAAAAGTCTATTTTCAAGCTGTAGTGCAGAGTACCGGTGCTATGCATACTACTGTTATTTAGATTGCAGGATGGCTGAACATGTTTAATCATAAGCTCAAAGTGAGGATCCCTAAGTTGAATAATGACAGACACAACATGTCTCATTTAAAGTTTTCACTTTGAGTTTATATAAATATTGAATAGAACTGCAATGGGATGTTTTTTCCCCCTCCAAGTAGTTTGTTTTCCCTCACGTCGATGACTGCAGAAGAATCCGCTTCTTTAGCTTATGGACTCGGAGTCAAAGATGTACAGTTATACAATTAATTGCACACCTGTTTGCAGCCATTTTCATGTGCAAGTGAGAGTTTAAACAGTGAGTTGGAGGACGCAGCCAGCTTAAAGCTTATTTGCATAAAATTGACATCACCCTATTATAGCTCAATTCTAAATATGATCATTTAATCGGCAGAACCGAGCAAGTTAAAGCTCATTATCTGAGAAGGATTTTGTGTGATAATGTGATGAATATGTTTTGTAAGGTCCATAGAGCTATCCTAACTTATGGGGTAGAGTGGGTGCCCCATATACTAGAAGTGGGTAGATCAATCCAAAATATCCCTTAAATTAATACCAAATTGGAATCAATTAGGGCTGTCTACATTAACACTCAACACATGCAATTTATCAGAAAATTTTAACATGTTAATATTACATAATGCATTTTGAGAGGCTACATTACCTGCTTTCTGCTACAATAAAACAAATAATTGCTTGGATTTTAATTGGTTGGACTACTGCAGAAGGGCCTTCCCTAGTGCAAAATTTAGCAAGAATTACAACTGTGCAAATTTATATTTCAAGCTTACCAATGATGAATCATGATTAATCACAGGACCATAGTTTGATTAATCTGACTAAATGTTTTAATCGATTGATAGCAGTATATTGGATCGCAACTATTGTGGTGAGATTTTAATTTCAGATTCTCTCGGGAGGCAAATGAACTGTGGTCACTGCAGAAAGTACTTCACACTTTTAACAGTGTAAATGACAAGGCAACTGAAGCATCATTACATCAGGTAAACCCTACAGTATCAGTGAAACGGTAACAGCAAAAAGTTTATTGAAATAAGACAAATAATTGCAGTATGGATGGGAGAGAGTGGGGTCATGCAGTTGTCCATTTGCTCCCTGAGGGGGTAGCTGACTCTCCCACGTTTTGAAAGCCCCTAGTTTTCATAATTTTTCACCACTTTTCCCCTTCTTCTTCCTTTCCTCGAGACAGGATGACTGAGTACAGTGTGACCTGCTAATCGGCAGTTCAATGATTAGTTGCACAGAAAAGACAAACAAACAAAAAAGGGAAACACTTTTTTTTTTTTGGCAAGAACTCCTCCTTTTCCTAAATCCTTCTTTCGTTGTCCATAATGAGACGAGAGGGAGTGTAGAACAAAGGCATAAGCATCCCTTTGTTGGGATTAGGTGAAAAAAAAACTTCTTGTCTGAAGCACTGGGCGCAGGTTTCTCCATCTAATTTAATAAGATCTTTGTGTCTAAGAGATTGTGGTATTTTTTCAGTGCACGTTTGTTTTTAAAGTGCAAAGCAAACATGTCCAGTATTCTTTTTATGTTGATATGTTGCTATCCTGACAGCAGGTAGTGATTTTGCATAATTCAATTTGACCTGGGAAATGGACAGTAAATGCTTTGAAGGCACATATTTTTAAAAGATCCCTTTATGTTACCCTATGCATGTGTTTATTTGTGATAACATGGGTCAAACAAAATTAATAGAATTGCAATATTATGTGGTTTGAAATGGATTTGTTAATTTCAGTTTATTTTCTAAGCTTTTTTTTTTTTAAGAGCTCAGCATGGAGGCTTTCTCTTAATCCGCAGTTATGAAGCTGTGCGCCACAAAATAGATAGGTCTCTTAAATGAAGATGAGGTGTGAATTTATTCATTTTATAATTAACAGTGAAGTTTTGTTTCCCTATTGGCATATCTTGCATGGCAGACTGATTCACCAAACATCTATTTGCGAAAATATTTTTGTACTGCATAATTGTGAAGTGGAACTAAAAAGGTCATATGCTTTATATATAAAGATAAAATATAAAAATGTTTTCAGTTCTCTTTGTTTTCTCCCCACATACAATGAAATCAACCACTACAGTATCAGTTAGCGCCAAAGGTTTAAATGGATTTGACAAAGAGAGTTAAAGTGCCTGGAAAAGGTAAATATATACTGCTTTAGTTTTTTTAGCATGTTGACGCGTTACAATCACAAAGCCAACACCAAATCCAAACACACATTTGCTCTTGGACATGCATGTAACCCAAAATGTTGAGGTTTATCTACAGGTTCAACCTGTCTACTTTGATGCCAGATACAATCCTGATTTATCAATTAATCAAGTCAATGCCATAAATTTGTATTTTGTGTAGAGTAAAAATCCCCCCAGCATATGAAACAACCAGTTTTTACATATGGTAAACATAATTTGACTAATTAGACTAGATTGCACACATATCTGGTCTTGTGTGTGCATGTCTACATGAGTAAAAAAAAAAAAAAAACACCTTTTGGGGTCTAAATGAACCGTCACTTAAGATCACGGGAGGGTGCAAATGATTGCACAAGAAATTAAGGCAGTTTTGAGGTGAACCTTGTTTTACGTTTATTTCCTGTCATTTCCTGATGTGTCTATTCGGAGTCTATTCTACAAATGTATTCAAACTTTTGCCACCTTCGGAATAAACAAAAAAAAAATGTTTTAAGATGCCTTAAAACATTGTATATTGGAAATTACGTGTTAAAAAATAACAATATTGTTGTACAACTTAGTTGATTTTGTCCCTAAGCTTGCTTTTGACCACTGAAGGAAACATCTTCTTCTTTTCGTGTCTGGTAAATTTATTATCCCATCCACTATGATTTGGTTTTATGCTGTTACTTGATGTGTAGTTGTTTGCTTAGTCAAGTAATATGGAACAAATTATGTTTGCCAAGAAAAAAAGTATCTGCACAAGTATTTTCACAAACATAAACATGAGCAAGACAGTAAACAGTGAGCTGTGCATTAAATCCAGAAACATGAGTATATGTTTGGAAATTCTGAAAATCGGACACAATGAATGAGTTTTCCACTCAAGCCCATGATCTTGTGGAGCTATGGGACATGAATGTGTTATGACACTCTCTGCAGGCATGTACATTTAAACAGTAGCTCCCATGGGAGGAGGCAAACATACTTAAGTTGCGATTTTCAGTTCTTCATGCACTCCAAGACATGAAGAGCAGCTTGCTTGACACACTCACTCATGGCCACACAGACCAAGACATTTACACAATCTTGCAAAAGCCAAGCTTGCATTATGCATCCCTGCTTATTCTGAATCCTGAATGGATAGTCTTGAATTTGTCATACTGCTGTATGTATTACTTTAACATGCTGTCAAACTTGGACCTTCCTACATCTCATGCCAAGTTGGGGGGGTTTTTTTGGTTTACTTTCAATGGTGTAAAAAGACACCATTACAAATGTCTTTATCTTTTTGTCAAGGCATTATTAATTATTTTCCAGGTCTAAGATGACATATTCAATGGCAGAGTTAGAGAGAAATTGGACTCAAGAAAAAGTAGCATTATCAATATATTACTCAAGTAAATGTAATAAAGATACAGTGTAATAAAACTACTCCGAAAAGTATATTTTTTCAAAAACTGACTCAAGCAGTGTAATGTTGTACTTCTAATTCCTTAACCTTAGTATTCAATACACTTAAAAAGTGGAAAAAAGTGCTGAAACAGTTGTACATTTTCTCAGACAATGTCAACATTTTGGTCTGCAGACTAAAGCACCTGGTGCACATTCTGATGTTTCACAAAGTTGGAAACACAAGAGTTAAATATGTTCTGTCACTCCTTTTAGAACCGAGGTTCATTTGAGAGTACCCCTCCGTTCTGATTTTTCATATGTTAGCAGCTGCAGCAGGTGGTCCGTCCACCGTCTCTTCAGATCACAAGGGCTGAAAATCTGCTCTGCTCTCATTATCAACCCAAATTCAATTATGTAATAAGAGGTCTCAGCTCCTATGAAGCTGAATGGAATTGATCTTGATAAGGAGCAGAGACCCGTGAAATCTGCAGGGTCTATGACCCACAGACCAAGTAATAAGAAAAACTGAGAAGATAGATGAGACTGTCATGATGAGCAGAGCCCTACTGTGTGAGAGAGTGGGTGAAAATTACACTTAAGTCTAAAGTTTGCTTTCATATTCATGACTAAAGGTGCCCATTCGCTTCAGTCTATTTGTGTGTCTAAAACACTTTTTAGTAAAATATGGATTTGCTGTTATTAGAACAGACAACAAACTGAAGACAAACACACATCCTAACACACCAACATTCCTCTGTGTGTCTTCTGACTGAGCCTCCCGTGCCGCCCAGGGGTCCTTACTTGTCCAAAGCACTGTACTTTCATGTCAATTTACCATTTCACAGCGGATATCCAATGCTCTGTTCCATTCACACACTATCCCTTGGCTCAGATGAAAAGTTTCAGAGCAAAAACCTCTGGAAATTGACAGACTCACTGACATCAATGTTTTGCTGATCTTGTTAAATTTAAATTACTATAAATTAATAATAAATGTCCTACAAAGATAAAGATGATCTTTGCTTTACACATTTATTCCTGGACATGGAATAAATTGCAGGATTTGTTTCCACTGTCAGTCCTGTACTGTGCTACAAAACTCTCCAAACAATCAGAAACTAGTCAGGATTCCACTAATTTTAATGCAAGATGATTAAAGTTGACATTTGGTAATTAGCAAATAGGTTAGGTTTGCATTACTAATAAACACCAATCTTTGTGTCTCTCTAGCGTTAGCAGACCTTGGCACTAACTGTGGGATTTCAGAAAGGCTGCCAGCATTTTCTAATTCAACATGATTCATCACTAACAGATTTGGACTCTTCAGAAAGGATAAAACATCATATTCAGCTTCCTATTATCTGCTGATTTATAACTCCCTATTGTGACAGCTTGAATAAACAGAAGACATGCTGCCATAGAAAATAATCGTCATATCTTTTCATCTCTCTGATAAAATAGTCTTTCATAATGGAGATTGTTATTGTCGATGCAACCTGGTGACACAGTTGGATTCAAATTAAAACTACGAACCAGACCAGCCATGTTATTGTCTAAAGCTTGAAAGAATTAGATTTTCATAAGAGAGTTCGTTCTTTGGGGACACATGCAATGCAAATCCTATAATAAACTTGGCAGTTTTGGCTGAATTCATTAATAAACGACTACAGGACTCTGGGCAGCTTAATAGATGTTACGTTGATCTGTGTTGCGTTTCCCCCACTCGCAGTGGTTCTTACCACTGCAAGTGAAAACCACAGCTACTCATTTCAAGCTGACCCGAACTGGTGTGTTTTGCTCATGCTAAGGTGGAACTGCAGCCACCATAAAATTACCTCGGCAGTCCAGAGCTGCAGGAAACACTTATTGATGGAGAGAATGATCAACTTGACACTGGCACTTTTCGCTGAAATTGTAACTTACGATTTTTGCAGCATCTTGCAAAAGTAAGGTCGGATCCTTTTTTTTCCTCCCTGTCCCTTGAGGATTTCAGTCATAAACAACATAGCTTGGAGGTTGCATTTTTAAGCACATTTTAATCATCAAAAAGATTTCTCTAAACTTCAAATTTATGTTCCTTAGAAAGATCAAGAACAAGGGAGGTAATAATTATTGTTTATTTTTTGCTTTACTGTTCCTTAGAATTTGGTTCAATTTCCTGTGTATAGAGTGTAGTTCAGTTTCCTACCACCTGGTGGTGTGAGGGTAGTCATCAGATGAAAACAATCAATGTAGCTACAAACAAAATTATCTTTGGTACCAGACTTCTTTGCTGCACCAGCATGTAATTCAACAACTAAAAAAACAAAACAATCATAAAAATGACCAGATCTTAGATTGGAGGAAATGCCTTTAAATATTAAAGGTATTAACTTTAATATCAATTTGGCTTATTTACTGTGGTTTTACATCCAGTCATTAATCAAATAAGTCAATTGAATTGACCTGAACAACTGACAGTCGAATTAATAGCCAATGCTAACTGGCGACATGTTGCCTGTAGCTCTACTTTATGCTTAAATATGCGTAATTATGCTCCTTGGTTTTGATTAATACGTTACTTTCTGTCTAGACTAGTTCGATCGTCTGCCAAATTTACCTTTTCTGCATCTTAAAGAAATTCTAAGTTCCATCTAATCCTCGTGTTTTTACCTTTGTCCATAGCTGTCAAAATGGATGCAGTATTCAACTTACTGGCCCAAGGGAGTCAGCTGCACAATCTATCTGTTATGCTGACCTGTGTTTGCCACCCTCCCTATTACAGTCGAAGTAATATTGAATGTACTTTGTTGCTTAAAATTGACTTTACCTTTGTGGGTTCATTAAATGTCTTTGCTGGATGCACTTTGGGAAGTCAATTCTTACAAAGACTGGTGAGCAGCACCTGGCTGTGTAGCACTCATTCTCAAGATGAGTACTGATAATTATCCATTACCAATTATCTCTCGGCTAGTCAATAGCAATAAGGCATAGACATAAGAGTGAAGGATTGTAAGAGCATTATAATTATATAGGGAATTACATAGGAACATACTGTTGTATTAAGCCAGAGAAAGTGGAAAGAAATATCCCATGTAACTTCGGGGTTTGGTGTCATGAACTTCATCACAACAAGAGAGTTGTGCAACTAGGTCTTCAACAAAGTAGGAAAAAAAGATGGTGGGGAGAAAAGTGACATTAAAATGAGGAATTAAACACATAAATCACAATATTTTGCTTGGGAGGAAGTAGAATCACACGGCACTAATAGTACTGGTATAGTAATATTACTATTAGTAGCTTGTAGTACTGTTGTAGGACTGATATCATAAAGTAACCTATTGGCCTGCAGGAATCCATCTGACCAGATGAGAGAATGCTCTACCTCAGAACCTTGTATAAATCACAGAGAGCAGACAGATAACTGACTTCAAGAAATTCAGACACTGTGGATCTTATCTGTATTCTGCATTCATGGGAAGGAAGTGGAGAGGGAAGAGATCTTAAAGTTTCTTGGTGTGCACATCTCGCCTGACCACAACCTCACACATCTCACACCAGGTGGAGGAAGACACAGAGGATTTACTTCCATGGGAAGTTCAAACACATTGACCTTTTTGCATCACCTGCTGACATAGATCCACCAGGAAGGAATAGAGAGTGTTTGCCCTATTTCTGGACACTGTGATTCATAAACTGCATGGCAGAGAATAAGGAGTTTATTAGTTATGAGAAAGAATGTTCCACATGGTTTTTATAGAACAATAATTAAATGGGGAAAGCATGCATGCATCCGGTTTTCCTCCTAAAGTAAACAATGTCATACCAAACATTTCTTACATATTTTGATAACAAAGAAGAAATATAATGATCTAAGAAATTTCTTAATTCTTAATACAGCAAAATTAGTAATAAAATTATCACTCATATTACATTTTAGAGTTAGTAATTATTGTATTACTTAATGTAAAACATAAAAGAAGGAATCAAAAACAGAAATGAATTGTTCATTCATCAGGTTGAATGAACAACCTAACTTAATATACTTTGCTCTGTGAATATTGTTAATTAGATTAACAATATAATTAACGTTTATTCCAAGAGCAGTAGATGAAGCAATAAAATAGAATTAAACATGGACTCATAGCTAGAATTATTTTGTCCTCATCTAGCTCAGAGGACCACAAATAGGAACATTAAAGCACAGCACTATCAGCAGATTCAGCAGATGTTAGAGCAACAGAAAGGGCCTGGTTTCTACACAAGGTGAGTTAACCGTCTGGCGTCTGCTTCATGAAACTGGTCCTCCTCAAAGCTCCTCCTCAAAGCTCCTCCTCATTGCTCTTGATGATGTGATGTTAAAATGGGAATCAAAATTGTCCGTCATGCCTTGCAGAAGAGGAACGTGAGGGAGAAAACGTACATTCACACCCACTCTCCCACACACAATCTCCCTTTTTATTTATTTTTTTAATTACCGGCTGCTCATCAAAAATGTAGAGCAACAGAGCAATCAACTTTTTCATGTCCACTTTGATAGGTGATCCACCTTAAAATAACAGCTTTGATTGGAAACATATAATCTACAAAGGTCTGGACTTTACTGCTCCTCCTCAACCTGACTCACCCTACATGAGAAAAAAAATAATAATAAAAAATAGACTACTGGCCCTTAAGGACTGGCTTTGAACAACCCTGCACCACTCCTGGCTGCACAGAGAGAAAGGAAACATTAGAACTACATTTATCTGAGTCTTCATTACTGCTGAAATGTATGCCATGCACTGCTTTATATTTAATAGTGACAAATATAGCAATTTCTCCATTGCTCTGTTGGGACATGCACATATATCAACATTAAAATTATGTCCATGCACAGGATGTTTATAGTCCTCATACTGCCAGCTGAGTTTCACTTGCACGATAAATGTTCTAATTTAAAGGTTAAGTTTGATTCACACCTTCATTTAATGAATAATAAACTATGTACCAGATCATTTTCATTCATAAATAATCACACAAAATAAAATTATAGAGGAGGGACCGTACATTTCTCTGAACCTTTGTCATTCACGTTTAGTGGTGAAATAATTTGAAAGTGTGTCGTTTGAGCTGGAAATTGGACCAATAGTCTGGACTCCAACATGCAGTACTTAAATATACTGATGTAAGCATTATAAAAAGATATGTTTATGGCACATTGTGGATGTCTCAACTGACATTTCTTTTTTCCTCAGCTTTCATGTATTCCAAACCTTCATCTAATTTTACATAACATGAAGATGAAAATATTTTGTTATTAAATATCATCCTGCAACTTAGTCTGAGTCCAACATAGTTTAATATGCAAAACCTGATGTAACGTTAACACCAAAAGTTTGCATACATCTTTTTTTCTCACTGTCTGAAGTTAAATCAGACCAAACTTCTCTTGTCTGCCACCACCCGTTTTGGAGGGGAACTGCTGGTTGCAGTGCTCTGTTGCTGGGTTTCCTCCCGATGGGAACATCCAGCCTCTTGGCATGAGTGGCAGCAGGGCTGGCTCTGGCCATGCTGGCCCACATCCCATTTCTCAAGCCGCTTCATTTCTATCAGTTTTGAGTTATAACTAAAACTGTCACATCCACTTACCTGTGCGCAGGTTGCTTGTTTGGCTGTGAGGTTTCTCTCCAGGGTGTGACGGCCAGGTGGAGCATGCGCAGCTGCATCTCATCACTCTCTGTAAGGAAGTTGCATATAGTAAAGCCGGCTCCCTCCGACAGATGCCAGGTCATACTGTTATCAAGTGGTAATCAGGCCTTGGTCTCCACCTTATGTTGTGCTCCAGTTGCCAGGGCGCTAATTCCTTGTTTCTCTCCCCAGAAGGCTGACAGTTTCCTCCCTGGGGCGGTCGAGCTTAGGCTTGCTGTCTTCTCCATGACCTCTTTGTCTGCAGCAGAGCTCATTCACGTGGATCCTATTCATGCAGCATTCCTGGTAATATGCACACTTACCTGTCTGTCCACTGCTCACCTGCCAGTCCACCCTCCAACGAGTCCTGCGATTGTCCATCCTGGCAGAGGATATCAAAATAGATCTGCACAGTCTGCTTAACCGCAGCTCCAAGCATCTGTCAAGTTCCTGCCAACCTCGAATCAATGGTGCGACCATCTCCTCTCGCATATTCTGTTTATGCTGCACATATCCTTCCCTGGGAACCAGGTATGAGAACCTCCAATGCACATTTCATTCCTGTGAAAAAAAAAATCTGTTAAATCTTTCATCTGTTTAGTTGTGGCTAAACAAGACAAATACAGGTTATATGCAATGTTGGGAATGTGGCAGGAAGCGACTCAAGCTTTTGGGAATATGGAATGATTTGGTCTTTTAACAAAAACTACAAGTGCTGAAAGGCCTTTCTGATTTTCATCCTCTAAAACTTTTTTTTGGAAATGAGTGATGATCACATCCAAAAAGATAATAATCAATGGAAAAGGTGTTCTTTGTCCTTTGTCAACATGTGGAGCAACAAATAATATATTTTCAAATCTAGTGAGTAGTATTTGTGCTTTTGTTATTTGTGACATGTTCACACCTACTATGTTGATTTGAACTATGGCTTGTTTCTTTGAAAAGTCTAGTTTGTTTGGCAAGGTGTGAATGTGAGGAGAAAGAGCTCACGGTTACATGTGAAAGAGGGAGGAGTTTAAAGGTCTGACAGAAATAAATAAAAGAACATTACAACTGCTGGTAAATATTTACAAGAACAATTAAGTTTTTAAGTTAAATAACAGAAAATTGAGGTTGTGGGATTCATCCGTGCAGTAGAGCGATGCAGCACAAAGCTGAGTAAACTTAATAAAAAAAATCTCTATTTTATTTTACAAAGTGCACTGTCACAGTAGACTTGGACGGGCAAAATGTGGCAACCCTAATATAACCGAATCCCCAAATGTACCAGATATACTGCACAATTGTGTGCAATATATATATATATATATATATATATATATATATATATATATATATATATATATATATATATATATATATATATATATATATATATATATCTGTTTAATCTATTAACAAGTTTGCAATATTTTGCTGATTGCAATACTTTGCCATTATGGATACAACAAGACATCAAAGTGTTTAACCCTCCACAAAAACATTTGTCCAGATTTTTACAAGTTGTTCTTTTCTCCCCAAATTACAATGTCAGATGGAAAGGTGAGAGTCATTATGTGAAAAGCAGAGTTTCACCATTTGGATTAAAGAACATCCCCTGAATGGGAGCATTTCACAAGGTAGAAAGATGGAAAAACAATGCCAAGCATACAGAGAGAACTGGACTGAGGCTGGGGGCATTTCCTGACTGGCTAGAAACATTTATCTGGTGATGAGTGTTGGGAAGCTTTTTGCAGATATCCTGCATGGTCACAAGCAGATGAGCTGCAGCTGTGCCAGGAACCATGCCAGGGAGTAGAAGGCCAAGCTGCAGAAGCCAAACAGAGGTAGACAAACTGACAAAGATGTACAGACACAAAACAGAAAGAGACAGAAATTTGTGAAGAAAGAAGCAGACTGTCAGCATGAACTGTCATACAGAGGCAGATTGGCCCCAGTATCTGAGGGTACCAAAGGCCAAAAAATGTGAAAGACAAATCTAACAATAATTTAGAAAACGTGGTAGTTGCAGACATTACAAAAATCCCCACATAGGTCCTCCCACCAATAGCAGGTGATAATAGCAGGATGCACAGAGCGATGAAGTTCCACATTCAAAATGGAGAGGATGACTTTCTGTTTTAGAATCCAACAGAACGTCTTTTTAGAAAAGATAGGTGGGTTGGATTGAGTGCAGAAAACAAACTTGGGAATAAATTGGGTGTAATAGATGACCACTTTATTCTATTACTCATCTGGTCTTAGAGAAAAGTTACTTTGTGGAAGACACACCCAAGTGTTTATCATTTTGATTCTTTTTCACTCTTACCCCGGGGTGCTAGTGCCTATCTTCAGCAGTCAACAGCTGGTGAATTCTCCAGTGATTCTTAATACGTTCTTTAAATTTTAAGTTTTAGCTTAAACAAATCCAGAGTAAAGACGATGGCGGATATTAAAACAGGTCTCGCACGCAAAATGTGACAAAATAATGTTTTATTTTTCAGCATACTCTATAGTAAACTATACAATACAATGCAGGAAAATGCACACATGCACATAATTGTTGTGTAAATTCAGATATACACTAAGAACAGATGTGGGTTGACACAAAGAAAAGAGATGATTAAGCACCGTATTGAAACACTGAGCTAATGAGGCAGAGTGAGTAGTGAATAGTCACAAAAATATTTCAGGGTAGATTTTTTTTTCTTCAAATTCTGGGGATCGTCATTAATGTACTGCTTAAGAGCCAGTATTGAGCAATTTACAGCTAAAACAAAGTATTCCTTTATGTGAATCCCATTTCCCAGGAGCACACATTTTTCGAACATTGCAGTGAAAAACCAGAAAAAGTACATCAGAGATGTTTTGTTTTTTTCTTTTTCAGACTTTTTACATTTAGAAAAAAAATATGCTAAGAATGTAGAATAATCGTTGTTCTTAAATGCACAGCTCAGAGTGACGGAAGAAAACGGTGCTCTTGGCGAAATGCTGCAAAGGGAGGAAATTACACTAAAGTACAGGCTGAGTGAAGTGGCAGTTGGGAATGGATGGAAAGATAATGCGAGCCATAGGCAGAGAGAGGAGGGGATAGAAAGCTAAAGAAAGCATTATTTATGCGCGGAAACCAGATAAGTTGAATAGACAATGAAGAAGACCAGCCTGTAATGCATGGGAATAGGATTGAGGGGCTTACTAGGAGTCGTGCGTTGCATTGATTACCTCCATTTGTCATTTGCTACAGTCACCACACCTAGAGCAAACATAGAAATCAGAAAAAGATGAGATTGCTAACTGCTTGGCTTCTTACTTATGAGAAACATCAGTGCATAAAAATCCAACAGTAAATTATATTATGCTACTTGTGTATTTTTTTTAAATCTAAAGGCAATTTGATGCCCGCAGATGTGATGTAATAGGCCTAATGCAGAAAAATAAAAAAAAAAACTCTAATAGACATATTGAATTTGCCAAACCCACTTTCAGAGCTCAAAAAGACCCTAAATCATTTATGAAAATCATATGCAGCAGGAAGGCCAACATGAATCAAGTCTTCAAAGAAGCATACTTAGGGCCTAAAGGTTTGCAGGTTCAAAAACAGGTGCAAACTTTCTCTACAAATAATACACAAAAAGGATTGCGTCATGAATATGCAAAGGGAGGAAAACACATGCTGATCAACAAAGAGCTGTGTTTGCGTCTATATTTAGTATATTTGAAAAGAAGGTATAAACCGGCATGCAAAAACATCTGTGGTTACTGTGGCGAGCAGGAGGCACACTTATAATGACAAAAGACACTACTTGGCAAATATTTGTAACATTTAGAGATTATACAATAAAAGACAAGTTTAGAAATCTCTATTCTGAGGTGCAGGATTGTCCAATAATTCCAGCGTTCCATCACTTTATGGCGGAACAACTGTTATGTCTTGAGTCTGTGTATAAAGCTCCAGAAAAAGTGATGGAAATGATCTTCATCTGCTGCATGTTCCACAAACTTAAATATTTTGCCACGTTACGCAACAAAACCGAACACAAACAGCCAGACAACCATCAAGGAGTCGAGGGGACAATGAGGGTAAAACAAATAAAAGAAACTCTTACGGCTCCCTTTTTCAGGCTCGTGTGAAACTCATTCTTGTTGTAGCAAATTACTCTGGGCAAGGACAAGTGCATGTGGTCATTTAAAACCTCCTCCTCACCTGTCACTAAATAGCTGTCTGTGTTTGTATCAATGTGTGTCAAAGACAAAGCCACACAAAAAATTTACTTTTAGATTTTTCTGACTGTAAATTACAACATCTGCTAAGTCTGGTGTAAACAGAACCCAATTCAGTGAATAGACTGAACCTAGTGTTAATCATGTCCTAAAAGATAGGTAGAAATGGTAGACAGACCCTCATAAGTGAGGAGTTGGTGGCAGTCATTTTTCCACCAGCTCTTCTGCAGAACTAGCCCAGTCTTTGAGTGTGCTGTAAAGGCTTAACAAGGGTCCTCCACTTAGTTAAGAGAGGTATAGTCAGTGAGCGGTCTGTTGCCCAGCGACTTGAAGCCTCTATTAAGATGTGTGCCCAAGTATTTGCCGTTGTTTGATGGTGCATGTGTGTTCAATGAGTCATAAGTGCCGGGACAAAATTAAACCACACGGACCAGACTCATAAAGAATTCAAAGAGACATGAGCTATTGCAAGGCAATGGCATATACATACACACACACATAGACACAGAGGAACATTATACACAGACATTTTGAACCATAAACAGACCCATAGCCAGAGGCTAGCTTGGAAGGGTTGTTAAATGCAATCTTATTGAAGTATTTTTTCCTGTTTAATTTGGGTGGTCAGAGAGCAGACACAGTTTAATTGGGTTTTGGAAGGGCAGAAGTGAGGACGTGACAACTAACAGTTTAAGAATGTGACTTTGCCTCCTGGTCTTAGCCTGAGATTATTCTTTTTTTCTGTTTTTTTTTACGTTGGGAAAAAAAATTTTTTTTAAAAAAAAACACTACCACTACAAAAAAAAAGGGAAAAAAAAAACAAGATGTTCTCACCTCCTTAACCTTGAACCTAAACAGACAGGATGGCCATCTATCAGATAATAGAAAAGAAGTCTGGTATATTTATGGATGAACTGCTGAAATTAACCTTTAGGAAAACTATCAGTCAAACATTCCACAGTCTGGTCTTTATTAAAAGTCTAGCAGGAAGACAGTCCATGTTGAAAGATAGCTACTGTAGTTTGCCACTGGCCAAGTAGGGACACAGCAAATATGCAGATGAAGAGGACACTCCGGTCAGGTGAGACCAAAATAAAACATTTTTGCCTAGATGAAACTAACTATGTGTGTCAGAAACAGTCTGAAAACACAAGTCCCAAATGGTGATGGCATGGTAGCATCACACAGTGGAGCACACTTTGCTTGAGCAGGACATCACCATTGGTCACTGATGACGGGGCAGATGCATCCATCCATTTATCTATTCCCTGTACCCACTTGTCCTTGCAAGGTTGCTTGTGGGCTGGTGTCCAATCATTCATTGGGTGTTAGGCAGAATAAACCCTGGACAAATTGCCAGCCCATCATCGGGCAACAAAGAGACACAGGAGAAACAACAAAGCATGCACACACACGCACGCATGCAAGCACACTTAAGGACAGACAGACCCAATGGTCACGTTTTGGGACCTGTGGGAGAGAATCCATGCATGCAAACTCAGATAGACCTTTTAAACATTGCTGGGATTTGAAAATTTGTGTATGTTTGATTTGTAATAAGGCATTTACACTTAAGAAATATGCAAGTAGTACTTTTTATTATGTGCCGTTTTCTCTTGGTAAAATGTCTTAGATAGAAATTTATCATCATTATACTTGCGATTAAGCAAATCGATGCCCCTCAAGGCTAAAATGTTAACACGGCATTCACATACTTTGGACAATTAAACTTATCATTATTCGTGTTACATTGCAAAATAAATTAGCTTGCAAAATAAGAAAAGTAATTTTGTGGGTATGGCATTTTTCCACAAGCTCTGGGGTCCTGACTTTTACAGAGATGCTCTGCAGAATTTGTATAGAACATGAACGTCTGCAGCATTAATTCCACAGTTGTCGCAGAGGTTTTCCAGTCAGTTCCCCAGTAAATCTCTGATAGATTATGGAGTCAGATAATTTGTGAAAGTAGCAGTTAGTCTTCTGGGGCATGCAATATGTGTTAGAGAGTAAGTGTTTAAATTGACTCTGTTGCAAAAAGTCAGCAAAAATAAATAAATAAATAAATAAATAAATAAATAAATAAATAAATAAATAAATAAATAAAATCAGCACGTTCCCCAGAAAATATTAGGTGTTAATGTACGGAGAAAAGGCTATTGTCAGTGTGAAAACATTTGTGTGTATCTGTGTTTCTGTGGGTGTGGACTACAAGGAAGAATGGTCAATTGTCCTTTAGCAAAAGTTCATTTGTAATGCACAATGTTTCTTTGGTGTTTCACTTGTCCTTGACTCACAGTAACAATATGGAAGTGAAGACTTAGTCATTTGGACAAGCATCTGTGGATCTCGGTTTAATTGCTTTTGCAGAAGCACACAGTAGTGCACAAAATTATAAATTGGAGTTAATTTATAATTTATAATTTCTCCCTGCCTAGATAAAAAAAAAATATGGCTTGAGTAAGCATGGATGTTGTTTTCTGATGTCTCTCCAACATTGGGAATTTGGCAGAAGTGCTCCAAAGTTTCAGAAATCCTTAACTTTGACTTTGAAACACTAAAGAAGCAGTACCAGTAAAGAGAAAAAAAAGAGCATGGTCATAAAAATGGCCATGAATCATAAGATTTTCTCACATTCCTCTTTGGATGTTGGAGAACATAGTCTGATTAATGACACTGGCCAAATTTTCAGTGGCTCCTAGAATGAGATATTTGTGCTCATTCAAAATCTTGATTACTTTTATCCTTCAAAACAAAGAGCAATACTTCTGTAAAATGTCTGCATTTTTTTCTCTGAGTCTTACATTTCTTCTCCACCTTGGGGAATGTAGAGCATCTTTAAAAAACCAGTAGTGAGGTTAACAAAGCAGTCACTGTTCAGTTTTAAATATTGCAGCTAAGACATCCTAAATGCAAGCAAAAGGATTCTGACATGAACAACACGTGTCTGCTCTGAGAGACCCAGCTGCAACATCATTGTGTAAATATTACAGGACGAGGTTTTGGTAAATTACTTAATCAATAGTAGTAAGCAGTGCCAAATATTTAAATTAATTACAATCATAAAATTCTATTTACTATACGCTAACATTTTTAAGACCTCTGATAGATTGATTGAAGATATTTTAATTCAAATTAAGACATTATTTTTAGATTAATTCAATGCCTACTAAGACTTTTTAAGGGAACTCTACTTGTCCATGTGTCTGACGACGCTCACCTGTTTGGCCCACTACAAACCTCCAAAGATCCTTCTGCTCCTGCAGCTCCAGGTCTCTTCCTCCCTCCCAAGCCATCCCTTGAGATTCTACTCATTCCTCCCTGGCGGACATTCACACCACCTCCAGTAACACTCTTATCTCTATATCTCACCCTGCACATTATATTCCTCAGCTCACCACCTTTCATCTGCTTCATCTTTGTGTTCCTGATCCCCTGCGCCGTCAAGGCTTTCCCTGCTTCCCGCACAAACTCATCTCACTGTTCAAAATGATTGTAAAATAAAACTTTGCTGCTTTATGAGTTCTAATATTGCACGCATATTTTCTAATTTCTTTCTAATTAGAAAATATTGTTGTAATTTGCAATGCAAAACCCCTCTGCAATACAAATTAAGATTTTTAAGTTTACTTTTGTAATAATTTTACTTTTATACCAGAATTATTTAGTAGTCTTAGAGATGGAATTGGTTCAATCTCCCACTAAACCTACCGCTAGCTACTTCCTGTCACATTTAGCTTTCTGAATTTTCACTCATCTCCTTTAAATTCAGCTGCTGCACATTCATATGTAGACACATGAATGTGCAGGAATGCTGTTAAACTTAAATGGCATAACTACTGCTATTGTCCTATTAAAGGTCACCATGCTATTGATTATTTCACAAGGGGAAACTTTAAAGGGAACGAAAGAAAGGAAGTGATGGGGTAAGAAATATGTACCACTGTTGAATTATAATAGTAAAAAATAAAATCCCACTAGATCATGGTTATACAAGTATTTTGTGGTAAACAAAAGAACTAAAAGAATCTTGAAGTGAATGCCTATTTCTTTAATATATTGTAGTATTAGACCTTATAAAACAAATGGCTATTTGAAGAATAAATTGTTCCAATACACTTTAAGCCAAATATCTACATACACAGAATCAAAAGACATTATCTGAAGTTAAATCAACTAGTATATATAACTAGATTAGTTATATTGGAAGTGAAATCACCACGGCCCAGGGGTAATTTCACAAGTTAAAGTTGCAGCATGTAAGTTTTATTAAAAAATATTTTTCTGTATTTGTTAAAACTTTCATTACTTTGTGACAGAATAGAGCTTGGCTGTGAAAAAAAACAAAAAAACATCAAGCTCCTCTGCCTGCTCCCTGATGACATGCATCACATGATAAAAGTGTAATCTGAAATTTCAAAAGAACCCAATGACAACATAATCATAATGTTATTATTTTGCTCACACTAGACAAAACAATTACATTTGTTTTGTTTTAGGCTAATTCGTTTCACATGTTTGGCCTAATAATCATACAGTTTATGGTATCAATACTATTATGTTTAGGGCAGCAATCTTAAACCTTCAGACTCTGTTTTATTGTCTCAAAATGTGAGATAAACCACAAATCGTTTTGAAGCTGCCGCCACAAGGCATGACAGGGAGTTCTTGGCAGACTCTGACGACGACTAACATAACATCTTAGGGACTTATTTAAAAAGAAACTTGAAAAGGCATTTAGAAAATACATAATATCTATTTTTTTTGTTTTTTTTGTTTTAAGCTATATCTAATTCTTACAAGATCCCAAACTCCTGGAATTTAACTTTTATGTGTTCTGGAGTTACATGCTCATGTAAAGAAAATGTTTTAATCCCCTAATCTGATTTAATCTACTTCTGTCATCATAAACTACTGCTTTCTTTCCCCTGTGTGCTTTTATCCTTTTCAGTTTTTTTTTTGTTTTTTTTACATTGCCTTATTCTCACTTTCACTTTCTCCTTCTGTCCTGCCTTTTACTATCCCAGTTTACACCCAAGTATTCACGTGTAAAGCAAACGCCCCGATAACTGCAGTGGCTGAAATTGATGTGACATGTCTCAAATTTTCTTCAGTTCTTTAATATAGCATCTGCCCACCCCATCTCCACCCCCGCTCTATTCAATATCTCACTCCCTCCTCCTTGCGCTCTTTCACAGAGTTGAGCAATTCTAAAGCTAGCAAAGTCATTCCATTCTGCAGGCTAGTTATTAAATTTGTTTGCAAATCTCTGTCCCTTTCACCACCCTCCCTCCCTCACTCTCCCGACATTTCTTTCTCCGGCGTCTTCATCTCTCCATCCCTCCCTGCTCTTGGCGAACTGCCACATCCCCAGCTGTCATCAGCATTCAGACCCATAAATGCTGTAATGGCAATGAGAAATTGAGCGAAGGAGAAAGAGGAAAGCCACTGTTGAGACAAAGAAACTGGGAGAAGCCATAGGGAACACAGAGAAACATATCTCCTGGAAAAATAGCTCAGTATGATATTTTCGAACATGGAGCAATCTTTAATATTTTTTTTTTATGACAGCAATTTGTTACCAGCACTCCTACTACACTGGAGGATGAAATTGATGGCAGAAAACCAGGTAAAGATGCAAAAAAAGTGGAAGTAAGGTTTGGGGAACTTTGGTTTGGGCCAACACATCTACTGACATGTTTAAGTGGTAATAAAAACACCTCAATTAAAAGCCAAACATGAATATACTTTATTAGATATTTATATTCAAATCAATTTAGAAATAATTACAATGGAGTTAAGCTATTAAATACATTACATATTAAAATAATTGCAAAAGATTGACTCAAGTTTTAATTGAGCGTTATGCTTATATTAATCACATATTTAATGTGTTTGATTCTTAATTTTCAAAAGTTCTCTCCTGAACATGTTTTCACTCTGTGAGCTCTTACACAGCTCACAGTTCAGAAATATTGCTGTCTTACTCTTTGTCACTTCTGCATCTGTTGTTTGTGGTACAAATTCATGCTTAGATTGTTAAGTGAGAACAACCATAACAGAGCAATGAAAGAGTATTGAAGAGTGACAGGAGAATCAGACTTTAAAGTTGTAAAAGAAAGGGGCAAACACTCACCATTTCATATACTTAATATGAAGTCTTTGCTATTTTAGATTATAAAAAAAATATATTATACCATGCTATTTATTAAACATTGAAACAGAAACTCACCATTTTGTGGAGTCTTGACAACACATACACACAATAAAAAAAAACTAAAAAAAGAAAGAACATAATATGCATAAAATTCAGAATTTAGAGATATAGTTTCTTTCTGACATGACTGTAGTCGGACCAATCTGCTCTGTGAAACTTCTTTCTTACTTCAAATTTTCGAAACGTGTTTATTTAAAAAAATGTGAACATGTTTCTATGTACTGTATGATTTTAAGATTTGAGTAGGATCCCAGCAGATGCAAAATATGATCCTCATCTTGATGTCAAAACCAACTGCCTATATACTTGAATAACTGCAAGCGGAGCACAAGTTAGTTTTCTCCACGGTTTCTATCTAATTGGATTTAGATGGACACAAAGGACCAATGTACCAGCTAAAGAAATAATTATTATGTTGTCTGGGAATAAACACTGAAACTCAGGCTCTAATGATGGTGGGATTTTGTAAAATAATGTTTTCATATAGAATCCACTAATTGTAACCGTAAACTGCAACAGAGACCTTAGAGACTTGTGGAAGATACAGACATGATTTTCAGCAGACTTGGAGAGACTTAATTTGTTTTTGTTTTGTGGTTCTGTTTTTTCTGGATTTTTCCCATTACATTTCTGAGGGTCAGGTTTTATTTTCTCACCAGCTTCACTGGGTCAGCAGAAGTCACTGTCCTTGATAGGCATCCAGACATCGTTCCCAACTCCTTAGTAAGGAAAGTAGCTATTGACCTTCCTAAAACTTGTTCACTGATGCCATAGCCTATAAAATGCATTATCATCATCATGTGTGATTGGGCAGTATGAGTAAAGGAATACAAATGCTGGCAAGGCAAAAAGTGATTAAAAATACTCTAAATATAACTTCAGATGAACTTGTAATAATGTTCATACTTTACCTGAAACAAAAGTGCATAAATCTGTCTTTTCTAAAATCAAATTTGACCAGAGACATACACAATGGAAGAAGTATGTAGACCCTGATTACATCCTTCCCCTTCCTCACTCCTGCACTATCTTTCCCAAAGAGGAAATTAGTTAGCATGGCCCCGATGATGTCATTTAAACATCAGTGATGATGTAATTTAAACAGTTTTCCTGTAACGTAGGTCAGGTTGTTTTTCTGCCATTAGCACAACGGTAAGAGATTGGCATCTTCAGTTTCTATGCACTGTATAGGGGGGTGTGAGCAGCATGCATAGAAAAATGAGAGGCAATTCCAAGACCTTCCTTCTCGCTCTAACTGGTTGTGTTTGACCAGGAATGGTGTATTACTGCAGATGGCAACAGGAGCACAGTTTTTTCAGAGATTATCTGTCTCATTCTGTCAGGATATAGGGACATTTATTATTTGTTTTTTATTATTTCAGACTTTAGTAGCCTTCATTGAGCAGTGAACAGTCAGAAAATCATAATAAGTTTGAAGGGGAAGATATACAGCAAATGGCCCAAGACTGGGAATCAAACCAAAGAAATGTGTTGAGGACTACAGCTAAGCTCAAGTGGGGACTGCAGCTCGAAGGAGGAGATTGTGGGGAAGGCAGCACTTTGTGAGAGAAAAACGTTTAGGCACCCAAATGGCTGCCACAGGAGAGTCACGGCAACACTCTAGGTATAGTTTTAATGTGGGAATATTATTATAGCATGATATAAAGCTCAATTTTACATAAAACACCTCCGTACCTCTTTAATACACTTCTCCACGTCCATGTATACAGTTCACTTTGCCCTTGAAGGCAAACCTCTGCTCCTATCTCATCTCAGGTGAACTACAGTTCACAACAGGCTCATGAAGCTCTGGTTTAAAGACTGTTTACTCAGAAAACAAGAGATAAAACAGAGCCAAGAGAAAATAATGAACTGATATTCACTGGAATATCAATGTTTTTATATCATCATTGCCCAAGAGAGACAAAATATCCACAATGCAAATTTACTGTATTTGTTTAAAACAACATTTGTTGTATTGTCGTCTTCATGACTTGACCCATTGTTTTTGTTATCTGTGTTTGGTGCCATGCTCTGACTGGGACTATTTTTGTTTCTTGCTGGCACAGCAGCACATGAAGCCTATGTAGTAACAGAAATCTTGGCTTCATGCACGTCTCCACAGAGAGTCCTAGCCAAGCAGCAACGTTGCTATTTGATCCTTCAATGTCAGTTCTTCCTGTCCTTGTTAACCAGAATTCTCTGATAGAGAATGGGAGCTGGGTTTAGACACAAGAGGGAGAATTTAGATGATGAACTTTTACAATCAAGTAGACAGTAGAGTAGAACAAGAAGCACAAATTAGGCCAAAAGCACTACAGATCTCATCAGCCTCAGCCATGGTCATTGTATGTAATTTAATAAGAAGCAGATTGAGTTGTGGAGTTGTCTATTGCCTTAGCTCATATATGAACTACTTTTCAATTCAACACTCTCAAGAATAATGTAAAAAGCTTAAATGGAGGAATGTTGTAATGCATGACAGAAAGAGCAGGAGTTTCTTGAACAGAGACACAATTTTCAAGGTGTTCAATTGCAATGTGCAAGTTCTTTTAAACCCTGCTTAAAATGTACAGCTTTTTATAAAAACTGGAGATAAAGTTATTTGACTGTTCAATAAAATGGCACCATATGCATGCAAAACACATGAAACTACCCCTTGAGATCATATGAGCAATATCATAAGGCAACAAGAATACGACTAAAGAGCATCCGGCAGCATGTCGAATGCTAGTAAATGTCACTTTTTTGTGTGAGTGACAAAAAAGAAAGGGTGAGTTTGTAAATGGGATAGAGAGGATGGTTTGGCAAAAGGCAAACAAAGTCAAAGAGAGAAACAATGAGAAAGTTTGACAAGAAGGTAGTAGACATTGAAGTTGAGAATGGCTCCAAGAATGGGGATTAGTCATAAACAGTGGTGTGGTGGAGACGAAAGTCCCAGGGAACAGAAGATTGTCTCTTCTCGTTTCCTTTGAGCAGAGCACCAGGCTGCCCTGCACCTTTGTAGGGAGTCATCTACCAAATTGGATCAATAAGTAATTAACACTCTGGCTCTTTGCTGGCAAGTTCTCTTACCTCTCCTCACTGATGCTTGGTCTCGTGTGCTAGTCCATGGAAAAACAGGAATACACAGAACAAATGGAGATGGTGGTGCAGTCATGCATGAATACATGCAAATATTTGATCTTTAGATTATTCTGTTCATTACAGGTTGTGCATGTTGAATAAAAAAAACTCTCAGGTCATCTTAACATCTTGTAATTTAAATTTCTCCCGTTTTCCACACAATGCTCTACATATTGATCCTTCTTCACACAAGTACATACAGTAAAAACTTGCTTTCCTTTCTTATTCACTTTCTATCATTTTTTTTTGTGTCATTTAATAACAGTGTGGTAGAGGTTTTAAGGGATAGTGGCACCTGGTAACTTACATCTAAGGCTGCGTCCACGCTGTAGCCTGAAGTGACCCAATTCAGATTGTTTTTGACGTAATGCGACCTGTATCTGATCTTTCATGACAGTCTGAACAACACGGGTCAGATTCTTTTCGACCCAGGCCACTTGGATATCAGATACTTATCCGATTCAAATGTGACCTAATGTCCAGCTCGACTTCATCTGACTTGAACGTCACTGATACTTGACAAACGCCACTATTCTGGGTCTTGATATGCCCAAACGGGAAGAATAACAACAACCATGACGGACTAAAATGAGGATTAAGTCATTAATATGGTGGTTCTGGTCCGACAACAGCTTCAAATGTGTCGATAGCATCCATGTTTATTTCCGCAAACACTGAGCACTCCTTATGGCGGTTGGCAAATCACCAACGCTGACATTATTGCGCCCTCTACTGCACTTGCGGGACAGTTTCAGGTCATTTGCCCATTCACACTGGAGAACACATACAGGTTGCATATATTTGGAAGTAAAAAAATCTGATTTGACAAACAATCGGAATTGGGTCACTTCAGGCTGCCAAGTGAACGCAGCCCAACTTGTAAAAATAAGAAAAAGAAGTTGTGCATGGATGAATCAAATGAAGTATATTGAATGTGTAGCAGGTGGAATATTGCAGAGGAAAATATACCAGCAAACCTCTACTGTATGCTAATGAGAAAAAAAAAGAGAATGAGAGAGAGGGGGTAGCTACTGACAGAATGACAAAGGCAAAGACAAGAGAAGCAAGAAGACAGGATTGGAAAGATAACATCTCTAGGCAAAGTAGAGGACTGATGTGTGAGGATTCAGCACTGAGCCCTATCATCAATCCTATTGGCTAATCACATGTACAGCTGAATTATTGATAACAGAGCTTCATCAATAATTGCAGTGCTGCTGCTTTTGGACCACAGAAGAAGGGAATCAGAACCAGTGGCTTGCAAAAGGAAAACATCCGGGGCCTGGACATGCGGAATCATATGTATGTGTGTGTGCGGGTGTGCATGGTTGGGATCATTTTCTTCTCCATTTATCACGTGGAATAGACTGATTGACAGGGTCAAAGAACATTGAGTGAACATTGTGGAATATTTGACAGCTGAAGAGTCAAACATTCCCCTCCCAGGTTTATTCATACCAGGAAAAACAGCTAAAAGTAGATTAGATTTACTAGAAAGACAAGTCCAAAAGCAGCTGCAGTAAAACAATAAGTTCAAAGTTTCTGCTGTCCCAAATGGACATGAGTTGAGTTGTGCAAATGTAATATAGCAGAGTTCAGTGTGACTGCATGTGTCTGCATTTTGTGAGCTGGAACCTATGAGGCTTTTACTGTAAAAGTAGCTAATTGCTTTAACATATTGAAAATATGGAAAACACCTGTTACCTTCATCTTTCATTTGCAGTTTGCATTCATATGGAGATTGGCATCTCAAAAGTAATGTATCATTTTTATTTTTGTTAAATAAATTTAAAACAATAATTTATGCAGATTACAGCTGCACATGCTGTAAATCTATAGTTAATTAATAATACATAACTGAAATAATATGTAGAAAATACAACATTTTTCTTAATCAGAGTTTTGTGACCCCAGCTTTACTTTTTTGCCTCAACTAAAAGCTCAGTATGCTGTACTTCTAAATCTATATGTAACACTCTGTCTTTTCTGTCTCCAGATGAAAGTTGAAATGAATCTAAATTAATGAATATCATTACAGCCTCTTCAATAGCTGCGCTGTGTTACTAACCTCTCTTGGCTTTATCTCCCTCGGCACATGGGTCCTAGGCAACCAAACCTTTCTGGGACTTACAGATAGAAAAGTGTAACTACTGTTTTATATGTTTTTTCCCTTCCAAATGGAAGAAATGCTGATTCTTTGATCAGCAGGGAGCAAGACATGCCATAATGAGCTCTACACTTAACAAGGACGCTTTAATGCCAGCCAACATGTTTTACACCGATATCAGTGTCTTACATTCTGTTCAATTTTCGGTAGCATTAGACTACCAATGAATGTTTTAAACTATGTAAAAAACAGAAGCTGTTTGAAAGTGCTACTTGTTTTCAAATAGTTTATTTGCGCTTGAAAAGTCATGTTAATGAAGATATACCACTTGGTTTTCTGCTGAGTAATCAACAGCCAATGGTTGTTTCCTTAAACTGTCAAATCTAAATACTTTTTCAATTTGCACATATAGGCTAGTAAATATGGTAATGTGTTACCTTTTATTGCTTCTAGGTTTTAGTTCATTATTTTCAGAGTATTGCTAGAATTACAAAGAAAATCCTATCAATTCAATCTGAGACGAAAGATAACATTCTGACAGCTTTTCCTCACCCTGCTACTTTTCACTGATATTTTCTATTTATGATTTATTTTCAGTTCACTTTTTGCTAAACCAAATCTGCAATTTCTCTGACCATCTCTCTGTCCGTCCTCGTAGAGTCCATCCATTGTGTTTTTGCTGCCAGGAGGCTTATAAACTTAGTCCCATCCTTGTTTACCCATTTCAAAACCACTAAAGGAGTTGCTGATGTCATTAACTTCTCCAATTTTTATTCCATACAGAGTATTAGAAATTTATATTACATGCCCATTTATACTCCTCTTTCCAGAACTTGATACATTTATAGCTTTCCTGTAGTGTTACGTTGTTTCCCCACCACTAGCACAGCTACAGGACATCAGCATCCATGAACTTGAATGATGGTACAGAAGAAGGGTTTGAGCAGCACGCACCAGAGCATGATCGACACTGCTAAGATCCTCCTCCTGGATCTCAGGTGTTTCTGATTTGGAGCAGTGTATTTCTGCAAATGGCAGAAGGAGCACAAGGAGGAGCCTAAGGATCTTGATTTCGTCATAAATCATCTGTCTCATCTTCTGCTGTCATCACATAGTGATAGTTTCAACAAATCTGTAAGAAAAAGTAATTTTTTATAAAAATTACATAATCCAATTTTAACCAAGAATTTATAACCACACCTCTCTATTGTGGTCAAAGCTGTGTTTTTGAGCATAAGTGTATGATTTTGTTTGTACCATTTCCCTTGATCAATGGCCCCTGCCTGTGCTTCAGCTGCTTTGCAATTACACCTGTCTGCGACATCTGAGGCTTAAAAGATCAAACATTGTCTCAATCCTCTCACAAGGAACAGATCTAAGAGTCAGACATTGCAGTAAAAGGTCACTTGCTGTGTTTGGATGCTACACAATAGTTTCCTTTTTTTTGGTTTCTTTTTATGCGTTTGCCTCCATTTTCTGTTTAGTCCCTTACTCCCATGTGCGGTGAATGATCCTGTAAAATGTCACTCGCTCTAAGAAGTGATTATTGAGCAGAGGACAGCAGGTGGGATAGGTTGACAAGCAAGCAACAAGAAACCAAGCAAGCAAAAAAGACATTTTATTATGGTTGTGATCAAGCTCAAGCATATAATATAAAGGTTTTCAGTGTAGTCAATGTTGTGTGAAACATAGAGAAACACCATATGGCTATTATATAACACCACCAATTTAACAGGTGGCGGTGATTAAAATCCTTGTAAGAAAATGGCGTGCATAGATTACATTAAAGGGGTGGAAGTTACGATCAGGTTCTATCTAATTCGTATTCTTGTCGGCACTTTAAAGACATTTTGATGTAAAAATGTATTTCTTCAATTTACTTATGTTTGGACTCAGTGTGGTTGAGGAGGGTTGTGTAAGGAAGCATGGAGGTCGTTCTCTGTAAGCCCAATAAGAGCTCCACAGCCTTGAGCTGGTTAAGCTCCTAGTGCGGTCGAGGCCAGTAGTCTCGACCGCATTAGTGGACCAGCTGATCCACCTCCTGTCTATATTCACTCATCAATTTCCTGGATTGGAGTATCACAGTGGTGCCGTCTGTAAACCTGAGAAGTTTTGTAAATGGATCTGTTTGGTGCAGTTATTTCTGTACAAAGAAAAGAAGAGTGGTGAGAGATCACACCCTCGTGGGTCATCGGTGCTGATGGATCTTGTCTTTGTAAAAATGCTTCCCCGCAGCTACTGCTCCTGCTAGGTTCTGGTAGATGATGTCTGGACTGATGGTGTTGAATGTCTACCGGAAGTCCACAACAGCATTGTGGCATATTTCCATGAATAGATAAGATGTAGTAAAGTCTCAAGTTGACCTCAATACGCAATCTGCTTGGTGTCCAGTGGAGGCCCTGTGATGCCCTACAGATACTTCAATATCGGTAGCATAGGATTTTGTGACACATACATGATGATGACAGGCCTGTAGTCTCGAACACAGGCTCTCAAACATTTGAAGAAAAAAACATGAGCTCCTGGAGCTTTTCCTCCTGTCATTTTCTATTTGCTCCAATCACTTCCTTTTCATTGAGTCAAATATGAGTTGACAGGACATTTGACTGATGACAGCGACATTCAATTCCTACAGTGAAAATGTATAATTTTCCAAGAAACATCCGACATTGTTGGATTCCAGAAGCAATAAAGTAATATTAAAATGGTTCAAAGTCCCACTTTGCAGGAATTATTCTACATTTTCAGTTTTACACATAAAACAAAAGTTCCATTAAGACAGTTTATAAACTTTTTTTTTTTTTTATTAACACACACACATACATGAGCGCACATTCTCACATGTAATTGATTGGATCAAACCTCAAATAAGCAATTTTAGTATATTATATACATTGTTGTTGAATATAATGAATGTCAACTGGAGCAGCAGACAGCTGGGTTGAATAAGCAACATGGCCAGCTGGTACAAATATGTAATAGCTGACAGATCTGATTCATCATAATTCTCAACATTTTGTGACCCTCATCAAAATAACGACCAGAGTCGCTCTTAAAAACCTCTTCATTACTTAGTGACCCACAAAAAACATGAGCAACAATAAAAAAGATCAGAGAAAGCTGTTCACTTATGCTTAAGGATTATCTTCTTGGAGAGTAATTCATCACTGTGGTTCATGTGCTATGATCTGTTTATGAACCACATCTGTTCAGTGGACTATTAATAGGATTTTTTGTTGTGATCATGCCCACAGACACCCACCCAAGCAAACATTAGCTCAAGCGTCCAATGAGGTGCAATTCTTGTACCCGTTCTGCCTGCTTTATTTTTAGACAATAGCTACAAAATCATTGAAGGACAAACTTGTTTATTGTTCTGATTCTAACTTTATTGTTCTTATGTGAATTCAGTCTTTAAGGCTTCAAGTCGCTTTCACAGAAACAGAAAACTAAACAAGAACTTCTCAATGGTGTTTCATGTTTCTCCACTGACACTGGTTTGAAAAAGGGCAACTTTACAGAGAAGACAGGCAGCCAAGTTTAATTAGAGTCCCAAGTCTAAAGAATTTTAAAAGATCAAAATACTAGCATAGCTATAAATATAACTTATTTTTAGAAGTTCATGCAAGATAAATTATATCATTACATTGTGTATTCTGTTTTAAGTCAAAACAGGCCAGATTTTGTTTCACATTTCCAATTGGTCTTGAATGCACAATTTGCTGTTGTCCAATACAAAAGTAACTGTGTATTTAAGATACCAGACAAGTACCAGACAATTGAGTATACTAAACATATGTAGGGTGATTTTGTTGGTGGTGATAGGTCAAGATGTTACTTATCAACACCCTCAGCTGACATGCAAGTAAAGGATGAATGTCAGCTGTAACTGGCTTCATAAAAGAGATGAAAAAAATAAGATGTAATTTGTGGGGAAAAAAAATGAACTAAATGTTTTTGTTTGGTACGAAGTAGAGATTGCAGCTATAAAGTTTTTTTTTAGCTTATTTTAATATTTATCTGTATGATGTAGCACTGGAAAAGTTTCTAAGCCCTTGTCGGGTTTGGAGAAGGAGACAAGGGACAGGTGTTGCACTTGAGGCTTTGTCCTCTCAGGAAACAACACAGGTGATGGAATTTCATGAAGAGCATATTGCATTTCAGCACAGTATGTGTTATTGTGCAACTCTAAGCATCATAATGTTATATTTTTGTAAACAACTATATAACTTGTTCTGCGTTTCATTGCGACAACCAAACCAACAAGAAACAGAAGGCAAATGAGATACAGGTTCAAAAGATGGAAGGAAAAAGTCAAAGTAAGAACACAAAAAAACAAAACAAAAAGGAAATATGGGAGCAGAGGGAGTGGGTAAAGTGGGAAACCCAATATGAGTTGATGGGGTTCCACACCACAGCTGCAAAATCAATTTGACTAGTGGTGCTTCTGCTGTGAATGAGAGGCAAAGATGATGGACCAAGTAAGTGGTGAAGGCAGAGGAGAAGGAGAGCGGGATGAATGAACAAGGATGAAGCTTTGACGTTAATAAGTCTGTGGCAATAAAGAAGAGAATATGGTAAGAAGGATTGCGGGGGGAAAGAATGAAGAGAGGTCATATTGGGGACAAAACAGAGAGAACACCAACATACTGTGTGCAGGTGATGCAATGTGGCATACACAAACACATACTGTTTACTTGCTGATATGAATGAGGACAGCTTTGACTTATACTACCAAAAGACAAAATGTGTCCTGCAGAGACAGTATGTACCTACTATATCAGGTACACTTTTAAAACAGAGTAATAAAATATTGCTGAGAAAATAAAGTTTAGGCCAATCTTGTATGGCTATCAAACTGAAATGAGCTAGTAAACAAAACAAAAAGTGTTCACTCCATTACTTTTTTGTTCCACTTATTAAATAAAAGCAAGAAGAGAAATGGCTGTGTTTCTTTAATGTAGTTACTGTCACAGAGTAAAGGCAATTCTGAGCATTATATTACCTTGTCCTGTCTGAAAAGAACCTCAGAGTAATGTTTTAAAGTGTCCTCTGCACACTTTATCTACTGACTTTAACGTTAATACATGGACTGCTGAGGATGTACATTCAGGAAAATTTATTTTTACACGTTATCAATGGGGTTAATCATGCTTATTGCCTTTTCTGGTGGATGAAACAAACCCCTATGTAGTTCTTATCCTGTTCGCCTAAAACCCTATAGATTTACAAGAGTAGCACTTGAATTAATTAACTCCACAGCTTATTAGCTAATTGGAAGAGGAGGAACAATCATGACCCACATAGCAGGTACCAGAGTGGCTTGCCATCTCTCACACCGTCTCTGGCTACGTTTGAATGTGCTAATATTTTCATAAGTTACGGTTTTATTAACCGGGTGGGCTGCAAAGGAACTGCTTTGCCTTGCAAAAGTACTAAAAAAGTACTGCTTGAAATTTTGACATATTAATAATTAAAGCAACAAACATTGTAGTTTACAGGGATTCTATGTGAAAAATAGGGCATAATTATTGAGTAGAAAATCATTTTTGAAATAAATAGGGTAATGTGCTTGGATGCGGCAAATCTTTATCTATTCAATAGTGGGTATCATAATCACCTCTAATGTCAGCAGTATTTTCTTTTTCTTTTTTTTACAATACTTTAAACATTGTAAATAAGTATAGTATTTGTCAGTAAAAAAAGGTGAGCAGTGATATGTCTGACACGAAAGATTCAGTAATGATTCTGATTATGCAGATTGTGACCTCTGATGAACTGGGCTTTGACACTAACTCCAGGAAATTGGAGGCCTACTGTTTTAGCCAGTGACATAATTCACCTTGGTAAATAAAGGTAAAACATAAAATAAACTCCTTTACTTTTTATTGTTGAGAAAAGGCCAAAGTAGCATGGAAAATTAAAATATTTATTAAACATGCGTGAAAGATTCTAGGCAACATTTCAGGTACGTTTTTGATGAGGGAATAATATTATGACATGATGTGAAGCTTAATAATAGTTAGTTTTACATAATACAGCCTCTTATTAGGAGCATTGGTCTTGAGTTGGCTGGAGGGAAAATAAATAAATGTAGTTATTGGGACCATAAAAAGTGCACTTCTTTTTCCACTGTGGTAAAAAGTTAAATGTATTTATCTGCTTGATGTGTAGATGAGACGATGTGGGTCAAACGATCCGCTTGTTGAACATAATTTCAACCAAAAGAAAATAAAATGCAGTTGAATTTCTCATCGTTATCCTGTAAAAATGTTTGGGTAAGAATAGAGTATTTAATCGAGAAAGTTTAGCACTCCTCTTACAGAGTTTTGGTCTCTTTTCCGCTCCACAATGAATGCACCAATTAACAGCTGACTTCAAACCAGTGCTGACGTGCCGGCCCGATTGGAACCACATGCTCCAGGGAGTGAGGTGGGACTGGACCCTGCAGAAGGGGCTTAGATGCAACAACGGAGAAAAGGAACCAGAGTTCATCCATCCTATGCCTATTAACTGGCACATTTAGTTTAGTGCCGGTTTAGTTTAGTGCTTTCCCTCAGCCACCATATCCTTATTGTATTATGAAGGGTGCTACTTCCACAATGGAACTCCTTATTTTCTCATTGCAGTTGACAGCCTCAGCCAAGAGGCTGCTATTTTTGAAAAGGAGTGGGTGACTGTGGCGATAATAAATGAGCACAGACAGAAATACAAGAACACACTTTCACTCATTTAAAAGACGCAAAAACGTGCAAGCAAAACATACATTTGACTAAAAACAAATGCATGCACACAGTTTATTTAGAAACTGTTTTAAACACTTTTTTTTTTTTTTGCTTTAGAATAAGAAATATTCCAAATGTACATTTTAAACATTAACACACCATTCACTCACACATATGCGTACTCTATTCATGTGTGTGTGACAACCGTCAATTTAATACTGTTAAATAATTTGGTAAATTTTCTGCATTCTTCTTTGCCTTTATTTACTGACAGTTGTTCTTTTGGCTAATATTCTCAGTGATAGCTGTTGAATCTATAGAATGTCTACTGGGATTCTGTTTCAGCCTAATTGGATCCTCTCACTGACATCAGCCTAACATATGGCTATTGACCAGTAGGGTCAAATGCATCAGCTATTGTGTTACTAAATGCCTCATTTATATCCCACCTCTAAAGGCAGAGCTGTTTGGTGGATTAGGCTGAGTGTTCAGTAGAGCTAATGACTCCCTCAGGGTTAAAACTGTGAAAGGATAGTTATTTAGTGATACTGATTCCAATACATCTTGTTTGAAATGTTAACTATGCAAATTTTTGCAGATTTCAGGCCAAACCTTTGTCTGTGCTGTGTTATCCGCTTGTTTGCAAATTTAATAAATTATCGATTTTTTTCTCATACTACACCATTTTGATATAGTGTAGTACTAATTGCAGAAAATATCTAAAGGCACGCAATTTAATACATTTAACCGAAATATTTGTCAAATTTTGAAAAATCCAATATGGTAGTAAAACTTATATTAGCAAATGGCTCTAGGAATGGGCTGTGATTTAGGCCCTGACATTGAGAGGTTTTTGTGTGTCACATGTGCTGTGCTTCTTCTGTCTTTTAGCTCGTTCTCTTGTTTGGTGTGACATTGAAACTGGCCGCTTATCCCTTGATCACACCTAGCTTCATTTGTCTCAATTAGCAGTGACAGATTTAGCTTTTCTCATGTCCACATCAATTAACTGAATACAGAACATTGCTCGTGGGTTTATGTCAAGGATCAGTTCCTGTATGTGTGTGTTGACCAGCATATGAATGTCGGGTAAAACTCATCGGTAGGGAAAAGAGATTTTTACTGAACCTGAAAGCCTGGATAAAATTATTGCAAAATAAAATAGTTCCCAAAGTTCATTTTGCTGTGAACTCAAGTCAGCTCCAGTTGTTAATTTAGGTTATGTGAAATGTAAGAACTACATTGTAAGGACAAATGAAGCACAGCAGTTTGCTACATGCAGATTATGGAGTAAGAATGATTAAGTTTGACCACACAATAACTTTGTTGCTGTAAAAAAATAAAAAATGTAATGCATAATAGCCACAAGACAAATTTGTATCTCTGCAATGTCAGAAAAAAATCAAGGACGATCGAAAGTAGAAATTTGTGTCTTAGGCAGTCGGTTTGGTTCACATCTCCAGAAATCATTGAGCAAGAGGCAGGGCAATCCTTGGACAGAGTGCCAGTCTGTCATAGAGTAATGACGCATGCAGACACACATATACACACACACACCCTCACGCTTGTATAGTAAATGACTTGCCCTTAATCTGACCTAAGGGCTAGAAGTCTTAAGCCTCTAACACCACATACGTGTTTAATTGTTATTGATGATGCATTAATTTATAAGCAATGTAGACAAAAAAAAAACAAACATTCTAAACAACTGTAAGAATAAGTCCACATACATAAATACACATCCTTATTTAATGAATATGTATAATAAGGTGTATGAATAAGTAGAACTTTTTGATTATATCACTTTTCCATCTTAAGTTAAATAATCTTGTACTTTTTTTCTGCAGTTGTGACATTTAATTAGAGCTCTCATTCAAATAACCTACTGAATATTTCCATGCACAATGTAATGTGTTTTGAAATCAAATGCCAAAAGCAGATAGCAAGACATGGAATTGGGAATACTGGTAAAATTCTGGTAGCCATTGTCAAAGCAATCACACAATTTGTTTCTCACCCTTTCACTCTCATCTGCATTCAGATGACTGTGAAAAGAAGGAAAAAGTGAAAGATGGTTCGCACTTTCTCCTGTCTAATAACAGGTTGAAGACACCGTATGTTCTCTCACCAACAACATCATCTCGTTTTCGCACCTCTTGAAGTGTGCTTTCTTTACTGGAAAAGACACTTTTTCAAAGGTGCTACTCTAAAGTGTGGCTGACTTAGCTTGTAAGACTAACAGGATACATTTCCGGGGGGACGTTTATTTTCAGACTTTATAGGTATCCGTCTGCTGTCTTGCTGTTGTGAACTTTCATTTTTAAATCATCAGTGTTTATCACCCAATAAAAATGTGCTAAATGTTTATGATGTATGATAACACTTCATTTAAAGGGCATCAAATTTACTTTCATACTTCATGTTCCATTTATTTCTATTATATTCCATGCATATGCAGGAAAGCATAGCAACTTTCCTGTCTTGCTGTCAAGGTTTTTTTTTCCCCCCCATTTTGTCTCCAACAAACGATTTCAGAATAACACAAGATATGAGTGTTTTTTTTCGTGGCTTTAAATAAATTGTAAACACTTGTGTTATGGCACATTTTGTCGTCTGCTAATTGTTTACCTTTTAATAGTTTTCACTGGGTATAAACAGACAACAGAACTACAAGTGCGGTTTACAAAAGAGACATTGATTGGTCCCTTGCCTGTGGCAGCAGTTAGAAGATCAAAGCAGTAAGGCTAGACATACCCTGGGGAACTGAAGAGAGAGATTTTCCACAAAGCAACAGGAGTTCACCAGTATCCTCTGCTGCCAAGCAATTGATTTTGATACTGACAATGCAATTGTTCTCAATGCCAGCTCAGGACAAAAGGGTGACACTTAGTTATATAGTCCAGAGTCTCTACTGAGGATAGATAAGATGGAGATCTATCCAGGGGCAGACTAGACTGTCCCAGATTCGTCTCTTCAACTCATTCTCGGACTGCGTGACTAACACCACAGCTGTAGTTTTTCTTTTTTTTGTTTTTTTTTTGGTCCCGGTTTCCTCCTCTTTCTAGTCATGGGGGGGCAGTGTTCCCTTTGTTATGCTGGACCTCCTCCTTCAATTACTCTCAGGATGTTACCATGGCAACTACAAGACACTAAATCACCTCAAGTAGAAGTTTCACTAAGAGTGCGTGTGTGCTTCAGTGTGCTCATGCATGCAGCTTTGGATAAGTGTGGTTGCCACCTCCTTCGTTGCTGCTACCGGAGCCATGAGTCCTCTATTTACCAGCCCCAGAGAAGATGCACTCAAAAACACAAACATACCTACCAACCAATTTACCAACTAGACACATTTATCAGCACAAAGACACGACAGAAAGTTGTGGTAGAGTGCTCGTGAAGAGTGATGAAGGACTACCCTATGTCTGGAAACTGTTACCATGGTAACTAAGGTATAGTAGAAATAGACTTAGGTTCTTTAAAAAGATGGATGATTTTTTTTAGTTATGTTAGGTAATAAAACAAGCAGCCACAAAACGTCGAGAATCATGAATATTAGTAAACAGCTGGTTCAAATGTAAAGTTTTGAGGTAAAAAGGATGATTGTGAGTCTAAGTAGAGAAAGATAAGAGATGTAAAGAAAAACAAAGAAAGTCTGGGCAAAAAAAAAAAAATCTCATCTCAAACTTTCCTTGTGTAGAATGATGTGTGATATGAGGCTCTACTAAATGAATAGGCAGCGCTAAGACCGTCAAGTTCAGTGTGGGGCAGCTGCTTTTTCCGTGCAATGGGGCATGGGATTAAATGCTGACAGTGAATCAACTGGTATGACTTGTGCTGTGTTGGGAAATCTGTATGCACTGCACCAGGTCAAAGAGATCGAGTGGGTTATAATTAGAGTTGTAGAGAAGTCACATGAGCTTCACTTGAACCATTGACTACGCCTTTACAAATCACTCTTGTGACAGAAATAAAATTGCATCTGCGATGTCACTCATATGCTGTCATTTTTTTAAATTAAATAACAATAAAACACTTTCATCTCTGAACTGCCATGAAGATAATTTGGATATAACATCCTATCAGTACATCTCTTCCCTAAGCTGTTCTCTGGGTAAAAACTTATCCAGTCTTTAAACTTCCTCAAAACTTTCTCTCTCCCCTGTCGACTGTTTACTTTTGTTTTGGTTTTTTATGTGCCATTTGTTCATTATTATTCTCTAAAGAATAATAAAATCACACAGACAATTTTGTGGACCTGTTTTTCTTAGGTGTTTATAAAATCAGTTACTTATATATATATATATATATATATATATATATATATATATATATATATATATATATAAAATAAATTATTATTTTTTTTTTACCAAGTATCCTTTCCTTTTACTCCACAATACTTTGTATTGTTCTATTATTTAAACTCTTCAAAGAAAGAAACTGATGTTTGAGGTTATCAAATAAATGCTTCAATCCTGCATCAGTGGCAGAATCTTCTGACAAATGAATGACATTTTTTAAGCACCGTAGTCTTTGGCATATTCCATCAATTTTTTTTTTTTTTTAAGCATGTAAGCAGCAAGCTTTACATGTTAGGTTTCGAGAGCGTGGGTTTCTCCATGCTCTTGCTATTTTTGTTCAGGTAGGTGCAGCCGTGGATATGAGCTGAGGGCTGAAACTGAAAATAAACTGGAGGTGGCGAATCACGTCATTTGCAGCCAGTCACGAGAGGCTCTACTCGTCTGAGCAGATGAGCAAGCTACAATAAGGAATAAATGCAATATCCCACAGCTGCATGTAGCAGCTCTTTGTTAAGGTTCGCTAGTGACTGAATAAAATGCAAAATGCTAAGAAAGCCATTTAAAAAAAGAAGACACGCTTTAAACAACTGTAATTTTGCAGCACTGTATGACTAAATGATTTAGCATTTGGTGAAGGGATACACTACAATTCTAATGTGATGCACACATTTTTAAACTTCGCTGTATTTCAAACACATTTAATCCTGAATTTTTAGTTTGATTACAACTTTGAGCTGCTTTTTTAAAAATGAGGTCTGATGTAGTTTTTTTTAATTTCTTTATTCATTTCTAAATATGTTAATATTCCTCAATGAAAATGTGTAATGTGTATTTCTTCTCTGCTTATTTATTTAGCAGCAATAACAAACTACATGGCAGAGGTCAACTTTAGCTTTGTTAGCAGCTCACAGATAGCCAGTAAAACATTTTCTCACAGTGTCTGTAAATTCTTCACATCTTGTCTGTGACTTTGTCTCATTTCGCTTTTCACTGAATACCCAAAATTCTGTCACACAAATTATTTAAAACTGAAGCAGGCTTCTGTCAGCTAGTACAATGTCTTTAGGTAAACTATTTCCCCTCTTACTTAAAATAAGAGCTTAAAATTAAGATGCATGAAAGAATCAAGTCTAACATTATTTCCTTCATATTATAATAACAGCTTATACTCGGTAAAGTAGGATAATTACGAAAATGTCACTTTTTGTCAGAAAGCTGTCCATATAACAAGAAATGTGCTTTAATGACTAGATATAAACCATCTTCTGTTTCTTCTTGCTTATATGTAAGCAAGGCTAGTATGACAATCAACAGACATTAACTTAAACTTCAAATAAAGGTTAAATGAAGCAATGTCACATCAAACTGATTTACCAATCTAATGAAAAACCTTTTGTATTTCCAAAATTGCAGGTAACAACAGAACACTCTTATTTATAATTAGCTAGAAACACTGAAGCATCCTGTTGTTGTCTGCACACATAAAAAAAAAAAAAAAAGATAAAGATGCAAATTAAAGGGTACTAATTTATCAAACTGCCATTCAGTGCAACATTTCAATGAACTGAAAGTGTCATAAAATGTGCATTATAATAAAGAGCCTGTAGACAAAATGTGATGTAGATATCACTTGTAGTGGTCTATAAATCACTGTGGACTACCCAATCAATGAATCTGGGCGTTCTTAATTAATTTGTTTACTTGCGTTTTTCTCCATCATTCCTGCATCTGCTTCAAAATGGTAAATGTTAATAAAATGTGGTAGCAGATTGCTGCTGTGCCAAAGACAAAGACAGTTCTAAGTGTCTAGTCTGGCTCCAGGGTTGCATGGTCTCATTTGCATTTCATGGCATAATCAATCTGAATACTTCTGTTTATTTTTTTTCTTCTTGCCCATCTTTTCTCTCTCTTTTATTCGTCCTTTTTCCCCAGTCTTCCCCAGGATTCTGTAGCTTACAGAACTAGACTAAAAGGCCATTTGAAGGGCTTTGCAGGCGTTTTGAGTTAATTAGCTGGTTACAGTGTGGCAAAAGGTGTCTTCAATATTGAACCTTTTCACAATATTCTAATTTTCTGAGATACTGAATTTATAATCGCCAACTTTAAATATTTGAAATTATCAGTCTGTGTGCAACAAATGGATCCTATAAACAAGTTCTCTTTCTGAATGGAATTACTGAAATACATCAACTTTTTAATAATATTCTAATTTTATGATCAGCACCTGTATATCTTATATTTTTATTTAATCGTGTAAAAATCTTTTTAGAAAAAAAAAAAAAAAACTTGAACAGAGACTGATGATGTAATGAGGCTTGATAGAGTTGGAATGATGATTTGGTGCATCTGTTCTTTTGTATAGTTGTTTGTGTTTATTTACATCCTTCATGCGCCTTTGCGTTGCAAGCATCTCCACATGTCATGGTGTCACTCTACAATCTGGAACTTATGAATGATGTAAAAACAGAAAACGTTGTTATTGCCCCTCTTAAAAGCAGCAGGAGGTGAAGTCTTCACTCTGACTTGCAAAAAAAAAAAAAAAAAGGAAGAGAAATTTATTCTGAAAACTTTACAAAGTGTTGTGGGGAACTGAGCTTGGAACGTTGCGTTTAATTTAAAGAAAAGTAGTGTGTATATCTATTTATATGTGTGAGTCTCTCTGTGTGTGTATTTGTGTTTTTATCTCCTTGCGGCTGAGAGCTTGAAGGCGTATCCCGCTGCTGGTAAATTACCCAAAGCAACATGGTGTGGGGAGGAAGCAGTGGGAGAGAGTGTGGAGAGCTGAAGTAGAGGATTGAAAGACGAGCAGAAAAAGAGAAAGACAGAGGAGTGATCATTTGGAACCCTGGGTCTTATCAAACATTGTTAGAGCACCCTACTGCCGCTCATTTACAATTTGATCCCCTTCTGAAACAACCGTAGATAGAAGTTACACAAACATATTACCCAGCAGTGGCAAAAAAAAAAAAAAAAAGCTAAAGACCAGTTCATTATCAATATTGATGGAAACTTTCAGAAAGCGAGAAACAGTAACCGAAATTACTACTTGTGTCAATTCTTCATATTCGCACATGAACTGGCTGTGCACCATTGCTGGAAAATGATGATTAAATGCATTAACAAGATGAAAAATGAAATGTAAAGGTGGCATTCCTAGAACATAGCATAATCTCAGACATTACTGATTTGGTGCAAAGATGTTCCTCTAATAAGTTACCTATAAACTAGTTATCTACATAAGTAAGCAGACACGTGTGCAATTTCGGAAATAGTTGATCAAATTGCTGCCATACAAACAGTTTAAGTTATCTTTCATTCTAGAATCACAAAAAGTGTTTTTTAGTCACCGACATCAACAGGCCAACTCAAGAAGTGATAGGATTTCAAAATGTTGGTTCCATTTCAAACCAAGATCCATATCAGCCTCAAGCTATAGCAATACTGAAAAAACTCTAGAATATACACACTGGGAAGAGTCCACCAGCCTGTGTTGCTTCCCATTGTTGTTTGGTTGATTTTAGTTGAAGTTTAGGCTAAAGTCTAAAAGTTGTTGCATATTAATGTAATGAAATATATCCAATAGCTTTATATTTATAAAAATAAGTCTTTCTTTGCCGGTCGTCATAGAGTTTAAAACCTGCAGCTGGAGCAGTTTGCTTGCTCAATGTATCCTTTGAAAATATATTAGGTCTGACAGTGTTTTTGTTTTTTTTTCTTTGTTTTTTTTCTACCTTCTGTGTTTTTGTACTTATTCAATATTCCCTGCTTCAAAATATAAACATAAAAAGACATTATGTTTATATTATGCTGACCCCAAGAGAGGGGATAGTTCAGCAAATGTTCTGGGCGAAGGGCGCTCAAATATTGGGATGAACATTTTCCTCCTTTCATCATTAGATCACAGGATTTTCTTTCTCATGATTGGAAAGTACATTATATGCCCATGTGATGTGCCAAAGGATGGCTTTTTCTCTTTCAGAAGAATTTTATGGTCTTGAATTGCTGGTAATTATTCAGGACTAATTGGCAGCTGTTAAAAATGATTCCAGTGAACTGACCCAGAATATCTTCCTTAAATAAATAAATACATATTTATTAAACATATTTATAAAAACATCTTGTGAATTGGTGGTAAATGTCAAGTTTGTGAAAAATAAAAGCAAAAAAGTCACACTTCTGAACAGGAGTCAAAACCATTAATCAAAATAACATTTCTTTAAGCAGTCTAATAATTTATCAACTGTTCAGTGAGATTGAACATTTGTCTCAGATGCAATTGAAAGGATCTAAAACAAAAGCAAAACATAACCTGAAACTCAATCCAGCTTTTACTGTTGCTATAATTTCACATTTTTATTATTTTTGGAGCCGGTTTGATGTATTTTTCATAACTGAACATGAGTAACCCGGACAAATCATAGCAATACGTTATGACACAACACCAACAAAGCGAATTTAGACACTCACCATGTCTGGAGCAAACTAGTAGATAACTTGAGATGTTGGAGAATGTGATATTAGGACGTCTCACCGCTGATACCAGGACATTCGTCTCCTTGTCGTTAGCTCCGATAGCTTAGCTCCGATAGCTTAGCTCCGATAGCTTAGCTCCGATAGCTTAGCTCCGATAGCTTAGCTCCGATAGCTTGTTTACAAAATCCTGTGACACGAAAATCCGTTTTCCGTCATTTTACCGTTTTGGTCATGTGATCAGACATTACATCCAATAACGCAGCAAGTTTGTACCATCGCTAAATTACTTTAAGTAGCTTAAAATATTCAAAAACTCAAAATATCTGTGAGACAGTAGGTTATGTTCTGTTCTCGGTTGTGTTTGTGGCCAAACAACATGGCGCTCAGATCCCTTCCGCCTTGAGCAGTGACGTCACGCTCCGAAGCTCTATAACTGAATTTGTGGATAAGCCTGCATTAACATTAAAAGATCATGATAGAAAACTGTCCTTTAAAAAAAAAAGACATAGAAAGGGAGAGATGGCGCTGTGGAAAACCCAAGCAACAGGTAGTGACATTGTAAATATTTTACAGAAAAAAAACAAAGAGTGTAGGACTTGTCAGACTGCTTGAAAATGGTGTGTATGTCACTGACTTTCACTTGTTGGTAGCTGATCAATTCCAGCATAATGGCAACAACTTTAAAAAAGAAAAAGAAATGGTTTGTTTGTTTGGAAGTACAAATCAGTTTTCATGCCCCTCAATGATCCCGATTCTAATCCAATTTTAAAAATAACAATCTTCCACATATGGTCGTTAGTTAGCAGATAGAACATTGCATTCATATTCCCTTTTAGGATGATCATTGGCTGACTAATAATTCGTCACAGCATCATGTTCACTAACAGTATAGTCGTATTTAAATCAATCTGAAGATGTGTTTTGATGAGGGTTGTTTGAAAATAAAAACCTTTAACCAGGTATCAAACACACTTATCAATAGGCCCACAATTAATCAATTGGGCAACACTTTGGAATATGAAGAGATTAATTATCTCAATAAATGTTATGTCTATGGCCCTCTTTGCTGTTTATGATCAACTATATTATTAGCTACTTTCCTGTAAATATAAAACATATAAAACTCGTAAATTCAAACATGCAAATTGATTTGATACGCATGAACAAATCTGAATGTAGAATGTAAAATTATCATTTAATTACTAGCTTATCGAATCACATTCCATCTCTCTGTGTTAGAAAACTGCCTAGAATGAGGTTCAGTAATGCTAACGCCTTCCGCACCAACTTTGTTGGACTGCCTTATGAAAAGCTTTTCAAAAGCAACAGTCTGCATCATGACTTTATTAAAACTCTGGATGTAATGGTGTGATAAAATGTGCATCTATGTACGCACAGTAATAAATTCTTTAATACCCCACACATAGCATATGCAAAGTATTGCCTTTAAAATATATGAACATGTTTGACCTAAAGTAACCAGTAATTTATGTTTAATAGGACGCTTATCCAAATTTAAAATTATTTTTTTAATGGTGTAATTTTGCTAGGGACACAGACATACCCACTGACATATTAATTTTGGAGAGAAGACCATGACCTGAGATAAAAGAATGTACAAGTTGAGACGATGGATCACTTTAATTAGTATTTGGTCTTTTCCTGATGATACCCAGACGCAAATGTTCTTGCAGCCCATCTGTAATGATAATGAAATGAACACGTTCACGTGTGTGGCCATGTGCTCATCCGGTGGCGGCTCTGACTCCAACAAACTCTTATCTGTTATTTATTAGAAGACGCCTGCTTAGCTGAAAGCAGAAAATAAATCTGAGTTTCACAAGAATAAGGCAAACGGGTAATTCTGCTACACGTTTGCAGGTATGATGTCATGGTGACACTGTTAACAAATATGCAAAAATAAAACATTTTTATAAAAGACACATACCCCACATTTAACTAAATATTCATAAGGTCCAAAAATCCAAGAGGTTGCATTTAGATATAGTACTGTATTAAGTTTTCTTATGTTTTTCTATATCCTATTGCTTTGCAAAGTAACGTCTACTGCTTTATACAGTCTTTTGATTTGTTGGTTGTGATTGGTTGCTATTTATCAAAGTGAATGCGGTTTCTGCCAGGAATACACTGACTGGATGAAAAAGACCTGTCTGTATTTGGCTAGCTGTGTGGCTCATTTACATAAACATTATCTAGTTGCAAGGACAACACAGAAGCAAGAGCAAGTGAGAAAATGTACATTAGTTTTTGTCCACAAAGATATAAGCAGTCGCACTGCACTTTCATGTTGGTGGCACAAATATGATGCTAGTATAGATAGATGGATGCTTTTACATCAATGCTAACTAACTCTGGCTCATCTAGCAGCGACTTGGCTAACATTAAAAATGTGGGCTAACTGACGCATGCCCCCCTCTTCAGTAGATGAATGACCAGCTCATTGTCTTGCATTTTTAGCCATTTCACCAAAGATACTCTACCCACCTTTGCAATCACTGTCACTGGTGTATAAAAATATGTATTTCACATTTAATAAATAAATTATGCTTATTCCGGTGGTGTGCCAGCCTTATAATTCACTGGTATGTTCACCTGAAAATTACAGAAAATATTTCTCTCCTGGTCATTGTGAATGAATTGATTTATAATAGAAAACCAGCAAAAACTATTTTCATTAACCTCATTCCTTAATAAATAAAGAACCTCTAGAGAAAAAAAAAATGGTTTCAGTCCCTTCCTTCATCTCAAGTTTTATTTCAATCCGTCTATGAATGACTTTCCCCCTCTTTTATTCCCTGCCACCTTGTTCCAATCTTTTTCACATCTTTTCTTTGCTTCTTATTACCCAACCTAATGATAGCCAGTCCGCAAAGAAAGAGGTACTGATGGCAGTGTGTGCCTGTTGTTATATTTAGATCTAATTAAAGATCATTATAATCTATCAGCACAATCGAGGCTGGGCGCTGATAGAGTCAGAAGAATGGGGATACAAGAGTGGGAGGGAAGCTGTGAGGGAGTATAACGATGAGATGGATTGTGGGACGTGTGCTGAGGGGGCTTGATAATGTGAATGGATCTCAGTCAGATCTCAACCTCAAACACCCCCCCTCTACCCCCACTACTTGATATTATTCCATAACTACCCCCTTGATTTTTCAATTATCTAAATGTGATTACAACGAATTACAATGATTGCGACCCTTGTACTGGCACAGAGGCAAAAAGGAGAGGGAGGAGAAAGGATAAAGAAACAGTTAATGAGAGGTGTTCAAGAATGCACTCCGGAGAGTTATTAGCTAGAGGCAAAACAGTTATGGAATTAAAATGTAACTGTAAGAATCTGAGGTAAGTGATCATTGTAACACGTATTGTTAGCAATTTAAATGTACAAAAATTTTCTTTAAAATCCAATTGTCTGCAATAATACTAAAAGCCTGTTGTTTGCTCTAGCTTTGAAAAAAACAAAAACAAACAAAAATAAAAAACAAGCAAACAGAAAATGTATAGAAAACATCACAGACAGAAACGGTCTATTTTGGCATAATTTGAAGCAAACCAGAACTCCAGGAGAACTGATTTGTTTTCAGAACCATGCAGGTGGAGGCAAGTGGGGCATTAGTACCCCTTATAAATGTGTTGCCCCCAGAATAAATAATCTTATTAATTATTTTTATACATCCAGATGTTTCTGTGAGTTGTCATAATGGGGTTTTTTTTTGTATTATTTATGCTGCATTATATTTTTTCCATGTTTAGTTTTTTATAGTAAAGTTTGTAAATATCTGCCATTTAATATTGGATGTTATCATCCTATATTAAATGATAATAACACAGACCTTTTTCCTTTTCTTTTAAGAGGGGGAAAGTTATTTTTTAAAATATATTTCTACAACATAGATAAAATTCCAGAAATTCTAGCTAGTTTTTTTTTTTTTTTTTTCCTATGCAATCCAAACGATATTATTCTTGATAACTAAATAATGATTAATTTTTATTACATTAAAACACAACTGATGATGTGGGAGGAGTAACAAACTCAAATCTCTGGCCTCGGCCTTTATTTCAACTTTTGTAGATCTTTGCAGTGGTATAGTATAATTTAAGTACTGGATGCAGGCAGGTTTAAAGACATTCCAAATGGCTCTCTGCAGCTCAGAAGCAATAAGTTTCCATCACAAAAGTATGACATACATTGCCCCCTTTCAATACCTTATATTGTTCTGTTGATCAAATCCCAGTATTACTCAGCCAACAAAGCTGAGTAATACTCAATTGCCAGCAAAACCCAATTGAACAAGAGAGATATGGGTGGAAATGGTGGAAAATTGTTTGATATTAATTTAGGATTTAGTGTAGATGTATTTAGGAACAAAACGAAAGAAACTCCATAAATTGAGACAAAGGCTTGTCAAGGCATGGCACACAGTTGCTTTATAAACATGAAAATACCAATAATTGCTTCTGTAGAGCCCTGAAAATATGCCTTGAAAATATGTTAAAAACAGTTTATTTGATTTAGTACTTAGTTAGAACAATTCATTTGGTTTATGTCTAAATATGTGCTCAAACTACTTTTTTTTATTTCATAGATTTCTGTCATGATAATACCCCTTTAAGAAGAACACAATGCATGATGGGAGTTGAAAGTTCATGACCTGTGATGATATTATACAGAGAGAAAACTGCACACGCTGTAAGCTCCAAGCGTGGTTTTTGTTTAATAAAGTTGCACAAAAGTGAAACTTTAATAGTTCTTTTTAAGGGTGCAACACTTACATAAACATCTGATTACTGGCAAAGCAATGCGATTGACTGTTGTTCATGTCACTGACCTGACTTCTCAGAACTTGTCTTACACAATCCAAATATTTGGGGGTTGTTGTTTTCCTTGTAGACTCTGTGTTTTTTCACAATTTCACATTCATTGACATTTGACTTTTCTTCCTTCTGGGACTGAAATCCCCACTATGTGGATTACTTATCCTCTCTTTGTCACCATCCAGCCACATTTCTCCAGTCCAAACGATGTTCTGATGACCGTGCAATAGATCCTCGGTCTGACAGTTCTTCATACCTGAGAGCTGTGAATATCTGTCACTGGACTTTGTTCAGACAGATTATGTGGTCTGCTCATTGCCTACTATTTACCCCTTTGTATTATTGTTATGTGGTTCTTTCTTCTCCTATATGTTCTACCAGTATTGCTCAGTCTTGTAAATTTTCCTATTTAAAGGCAATAGGAATTACTTCCCTGTCTTTTTCTTTGTTAATCACTCAGAAAAAAATTAATGTCTTTTGAATTAGACAACAGTATTGGTGAACATTTATTTTCAGTAACATCCCCATGGTGTGAGAAATAAATTAGCTATGATGTAAACAAATGTTTCTCAGTTTTGTCGACTAATTATTAAATTCTCTTGTACATGATGAAGAATGAAGGGAAGATTCTGCGAGCTGCAGTTCGACGCTCGCTAAGTTTAATTACCTTCAGAAATCTTTCAGTTGTATAATAAACCCCTATTTATCCAAGGTCATTACTCAAGACCATTAACTTAAAGCACAGCTGGGCACTTCCTCAAGAAGTTTCAGAGTTTGTATCTTACTGTGTTAGTATCAATATTTATATGAATACATATTTTTCAGTTTGCTGCGTACATGTCAAGCCACAGTTTCCTTTTTATTACTGTGGCCTGTGTTGCTGCTGTTATCACCAACTCCAGGCTGTATAAATTAAACAAGGCCAAGGGAAACAGAGGAAAACAGGAAGAGGTTACGCACTGTAAAGCAGAAACATCATACTGACACCCATGAACTGGGTTACTGATGTTTATTTTTTTTTTATCAGTTTGTTTGAAAACTGCTTTCTGTCTTTCTGGCAGAACCAAAACTGTTGTGCACAGTGCAAAAGAGGAATTCTATCTGAGTACTTTAGTTAGCAATCCATAATTAAAGACTGTAAGATATTAGAGATTAGCCCACACCCTAAGAGTTTTGCAACGGGCATCAAAGCATAACGAGGATAAGAAGAGTGAAAACGTGAGAAGCCCAAGGAAATCAGAGTTCATTATTTGTGAAGAATTGAAAGCATATGAGAAAAATAAACTGAAAATAGGAATTGCTTGTTGAACACAAATCAAATAATGGAAATAATAGAACATCATCCTCAGTGCTTTGCTCTCTTGCCAGACCCCAGAGGGCATTAAAAGCAGGTGAATTATGGAAGTTTCAATGCCAACCTCAACACAATAAGCAAAATGCATCAGGTCCTGAAAGATGCTTCTTTGCTTACGTGGAATCCCTCTGGCATTGAAATCTATGCTTCAGGTAATTATTTGTGCTAAACTATAGTGTTGCTGAATGTATAATGTGCTCCTAATATATCCATATTATTAGGGTCTTAATTCTGACTGAAATAAAAGCACCTTGTGGGCATCGAATGACTTATTAGAAAGGCCAGTTCTCTGAATCTTTCATTTGTTACCCAAAATCAAGACGTGTTTTGAGTGGCAGGCACGTCTGGTTTACATCCAAAGTCTATCTGAAGGCGCGTCAAGCACGTCCAACGTGTCCAACACTCCGCAGACTTTGAATGTAAACCAGAAATACTTGATGCTCAAAACGCATTTGGTGTGAACGCACCAAAACTGCACAAGCATCGAAGTTGAAGTTTCAGATGTGTTTTTGATCCACGTAACAATGCATTGAGAACTTATGGTGAACATGAGTTCACCATAAGTTCACTTTACTCTTGGCAGAAGTAAAGTGTAAATTTGACACCCTCACTTCCAATACACAAAACATAAATAACCATCAAAAGTAAAACTAATATCTTAAATGCATCACACAACCTTATTACACAAATGTTCATTTATTTCCTGTTGGCAATAATGTATATTGTTAGATACGCCAATCCATACTGCAAGATTAGAAACATTGTGACAGCAGATTTAAGAAAGATTTACACCTGAGGTCATCGATGGACTTGGTTCAATCCAAAAGCAGGAATCCTGAAAATGCAAATGCCTGCTGAGTTTGAGTCAGTATATCTTGTAAAATATTCTGTTCAGGGCACTGTGTTTCTGTCAAAGCTCATCTAAACACAAATCTTATTTGTAAAAGTTATTTATTAGTGTACTGAATAAATGCACACGTATGCTTTGCTACAACTGAGCCTCACATGTTGATCGTGTTCCTCCTCTGCCCATGTGTGTCTGCCTGTATGACTCCTTTCACTCAGCTGGAAGCAGCTTACCTCATATGAGCTGCTGCACTGGCTGCCATCCTAAACCAAAGCAAAGCGCTCTTTCTCTTTGAATCTTTCCTCTGTTACCCCAAATCAAGACTGCTCAGTGTTTCAGGTCTTTTTTTTCCTTCCGTGCAGCTTTGGAATTCTGTCATTTTCTTGTCAATTTATTTCACCCCTCTCCTTATCAACCCTCCTTTCCTTTTAAGATTCAGTCCTGTCTCCTCTGACAGAAACCTGTTTATATAAGGTTAATTTGCCTCTGACAAAAGAGTCCCTCTATACTTTTTTGGGTGTCTTGGAGAAACACTTTGAAAAATATGGGGAACAGATTTGAGGTAAAACCTGGAGTCAAAAGCTCTTTATATCTCTCTCTACCAAGCTTTCAGAATCCAAACAGGCAAGCTGATGCACATTCACCATCTTATTTCACTCTGCAAAGGACACTCAGTGAAACTTCACTTAAACATTTTAGAACTTCACTGATTTAAGTTCTAGGAAGCTATAGCATGGTTACTCTATATGCTGTTGTTTGTTTTTTTTTTTGTTTTGTTTTTTCCCAGGCATTGGCAAAAGAAAGTACACCATCTCTAAATCCTGTGCGTTAATGAATGAGTTATCTGTCTTTTGGACTTGTGCAGAACTCCATTGTTCATTTAGTGAGTGTTGGGGTTGGGCCTGAATAGGCTGCCGGTCCAGGACAGGGCCAAAGGCAACATACCCACAGTTCAAGATAATCCAGTGCAGGGACTTGTGAAAACATATGTGTTTGGACTTTGGGAGTCAGACATTTTACCCAGACCAAAATCTACACATACACATGAAGAACTTGCAAACTGCACACAGAATAGTGCCTATTTGTGTGTCTTGTATCGTGTCTCATACTGGATGTAACGGGACATGATTAACACCCCATATCAAACCTGTTTGAAATTTTGATCAGTCCTCATTTGGGTATTAAATCAGCACCATGAGCCAATTTTACCTGAGACATATACTCTGACCAGAATGTTTCTTAAAAAATAATATGTAACTAACCTGACTTACTATACAATAAATATATGAACATTACATATTCATATTAAATTTAATGGTTGCTTGAAAGTAGCTGTGTTAGTGAGAAGTACAGGCAGAAATTGAAATATTGGAGTTTATGAACTTCAAATGGCTTCAGGCCACATAACAATATTTAACACCAAGTATTTCAACTTGTATATTTAATTCAAAGGGCTCACAAATCTCTTTCACGTCTATCAATCATTTCTTAACACAGCTGCAGTAAAAGTGGGCCTGTGCAATTAACTGTAGTGACGTTAATATTAAAGCTTCCCTGCATGTCTTGGGAAGGATTCCAAAGAAAATGCGTTTGGTTTTGCATTCTCTTCTTCTTGGACAAGCATCTCCTCCAGATTTTATTCTTCTTTGTAGATTCTTAGCTCCATGTTGCAAGCACACACATGCTGCCTGAGCAATCAGGTTGCATCTGAGCATTAGTTCATCTCGTGTGTGAACATCATTTGTGTGTGAATTATTGAACCCTGCCTGCAGTCTTACAGTTTGAAACTGAGGTGAATAACATACTGTGTATGCCTAGTCCTCTCAAGTTACAGGTGTGAGTAAAGTTTTCTGTTTATTTATCAATCAAGCTCCCAGGCTGTGGAAGAAGAGAGCAGAGGCATAGACTCTGGTTGAAGTCCAGTGAGGAGCTTCTAGAGTCGGTGATAGATTAAAATTGCCAAGTCGTCTGCTGGTGTTGGTCCAACGTGTTTCCTGAAATCCACAGTCAATGCATTTGCCTAACAGAGAATCCTAAATCTCTTTATTCTTCCTATTTGCAGAGAAGATTTATGGAGATACTGATGTTAGTTTCCACCAGAACTTGACACATCGTCAAAGCTAACAAATACTGGTTCAATGACCAAGTGTTATTGATAGGCCAGCAAACTTGCCTGTCCTTAACCCTCTGGGGAATCTGAGGAATTTACAAGAGAAAAATGATAAACACCAAACCCAATTATGGAGATAAGCTGGAGGCTACAATCTAAACCAAACAGGCTGACTTCCTCCCTGTTCCACCATGTAAGTGGTGAAAACAAAGTGCCCAGCCAAGTATTGGCAGAAATTTCACTTTTCAGAAATTAGGATATTTAGAATATTATCCTAAATATCCTTCTTTATTGATTTCATGTACAGAAAAAAAAGTTATTGAGACTGAGATATGTGAGATGTTATTGAGACATCTCACATATTCAATATTTTAACACATCACTGACTTTTTGTTTGTCCTCTAATTTGTAGACATTCCAGTTTATAGGGTACATAGTTTGATTTCATAATTTGTTCACTTTTAGGTTTCCTGCAAAAGTAATCTCGTTCTCTGTGTATTGTTTTGTGAATTTGTCCTACAAGTAATTGTGTAGATTGTGTGTGGCATTTTTTTTAGTTTAGGATACTATAAGGAGAGTTACTAAACTGCTCTAGCACTGTTCTTGCAACAACAAAAAGTTTTATTCTATTCTAGCTAGATTTAAAAACAACATAACTTCTCAAAAAAAAATTATGTTCTACAAAATCCTTGTCATTTACACAATTTTCAATGCGCAGTATACATCAGCTCAATATTGATACTGTGCATTATGTCTTGTTCAAAAATCAGTCCTTACCATTGGAGTGATCTCATCTTTAAAACATGTACTTTCACTTACCTTTGTTAGTGCATTTTAAAATATGATTCTAAAACGTATTTATACTCAAGCAGATGAAATAGTCAAAGTGTCCTGCAGGAGATTAAAAGGGATACCTTATATATATTTTTTTTATTTGTTATGAAGTAACTTGTTTTCATTAGCCTACTATTAAGCATGTATACAATAAATACACAAACCAAATAGGATTTCCAACAAGTGTAATTCAAATAAGAGAGAAAACAATAGAAACTGGGCCAAATCGCATTTCACCCTAAGCAAACCAGAAAACCCACAGCAGCGGCTAATCAGGGGATTCTTTCTGTGATCGGAGCCCCCATGCTCCCAGTGTGCATGGATTCTCTTGGATAAACGGAACAGGAAAGGGACTTTGAGCTGTTCTTGTGTGCGGGTGGAGTTTTTTTGTCCCCCTCCACCATATCCCCAGAAAACACTGGAATGTGGAAGATTCTGGATTTGTGTTTGGGCCTAACTAATTGAGTCCTTTAAAAACCTTCCTGCCCTGACTCCTGGACAGCTTTGCTGTGCAAATGCATCCCACGTGCACAAAGACACATTCACAAATCCAACTGCAAACACACATGTGCTCCTCTTTGTGTCTTTCTGTGCCAAGCCTAATCCTGCTTTACCAGCTGTAGAAAGAGGGAGACACACAGAGAGAAAATCTCCTCCCTGCACTCCGTTCCAATTCACTTTTCAATTTCAAGGTGCTTTATTGGCGAGGCTTTGCCTGAGTGATGCCAAGGCAATTAGCAAGAAAAAAATCTTCCTTTCAAAGCAAAACGAAAGGAGGAAAAAACAAATTGGCTCACATGACAAGCACCACAATCAGAACAATAATAATCAGCATTGAAATCATTTCAATTTGCCTTCCATTAGTTTATTTTTTGTATCCACATTTTGAAATGGCTTTGTACAGTTTTTGGGGGGTTTTCTTAAAGTGAAATGGCCCATGGCTAAAAAAAATGCCATGAAAATCCTAAAAAATGACTGAAATATTATGTTTTTATCTAAAAACTAGCACAGATGTTTGCTTTTGTTCTGTTTTTGAGCTCTTAAACAAAAGGAGTCCTTTACATGTACACACAGCACCGAAGGAATGCCTGTTTGAATCGCCCTGTTCATTTGTGAATATTGAGACTCTTTTAGCTCCATAAGACTGAGTGTGGCGGAAAATGGAGGAGAAAAGGTTTTCTCCTTTCTGTTTAGTAGCTAGTAAAAAGTTATACACATTGTTTTACATGTTGACTTATTAAGCTGATCTGACATGTTCCTGGCATTATATCTAAAAACAGTAACAATTTCCTCTTCAGAGCAAATTAATAAAAGTTAGCAACCTCTTATTATCTTTCTTCTTATCATGGTAGAGAAAGATAGAAAAAATGAAACACAGAATGGCAGAAAAGGCAAGAGGAGACAGTGAGAAGTTAAGTTATAGTGGTAAATATATATTTATATAAATATATTTTTCTAAAAATAAGGGTAATATGAAAATATTTATCTTTGTCATGTACATACAATATATATATATATATATATATATATATATATATATATATATATATGTATATATATATATATATATATAATTAAACATGTGATCATAGAAGCCCACCAAGATAGTTTATATGTGGCTCAAAATTTCATGTCATAACTTTATGTTTCAAAGTTGTAATTATCCAGTCACTTGAATTGATAGCGATCATGTTTAAAGGCTGTTGTCAAGAAGTGACCATTTGAGAGCTCTAGCAGGTTGAGAGTTGGAAAATGAAGTGATTAGCACAGCTTTCAGAACAGACCAAACATAAATGTCAACTGAAAACAAGAGACTTATTCTGGTTCCATTTCAATCTAATCTGGATAGTTTGTACATTTGATATGGGCCTCTATGAAAAGTCTAAGAATTGAGTGAAGGGTCTGAGCATTGAATCATGTTGACATAAACTTACCACATTCTTCACATCATAAAATGTCATGGAGTCTTCTGAATTGCCCTAATGGCTAATAATAATATTGACTTGTGACAGTTCCCTAGCTCAGATGGCTCACATGCCTTGTGAGCCATCTGAGCTCACAAGCTGACAGCAGGACCTCTAGATTCAAAGGAGGGACAGCTGGCCTTTTGTCGTGGAGACTAACACAATTTACACTGGTGCCAAAATAAAACTAGGACAAACAATCCCTCGGGGGCATGTGTCTTCCTAGAATTAAGGCTAGAAATTCTACTCTGACATTCAACTACGTGCCCAGGAACATCATGGATTGAAAGAGCAAGTGCCAGCCAGTTGTCCATGTTACTTAATATGGATCGAAGGCAGTTACAGACTTTGCGCATGCATGAGTGAAAGCGCTATGACTGCCAGAGCAGAATCTGCTCAATAGCAGAACGTTCGTCTCATCTGTTTGCCCAGGGACAAAGTTGAGTCACAACAATAGCAAATAACCCTATATTATGTGGGTCAATCTTATCCCGGAGAGAACTGAATGGATCCATTGAGTCATGGGAAGAAAGTTTGGTTGGGATTTCTCTCTAATACTTTGCACTGCAATGTAGGCATGGATTTTGTTTATCGAGTTGGGAATACAAATAAGTCTCTCCCGCACACACAAAGAAATGCACCTTAAGCCTTTTGTAAAGACCGAGCAATATACCTTCACTGCAGTGTGCTTGTGGTTCGTCCAGATTATAGAAGTAAAATGGGAGACAAATTTTGAAATTATTACACTTCTTTCTTATGCCATTGAAGAGAGTCCTTAGGGATGGTCGACTGAGTAGTTTATATAATAAGCCCAGTAGATGTGGTTTTCCACCAGTGCTGCTGCCGCTAGTCTGGAGGAGCTGAGTGGGGGAATCATGGTAAGGGTACTCTGTGAGACGGAAGCTCACCCTTAGAGTGCTGCTTTAAGTGGGAGCTTGGTGAACATATGTCACGTTTTCCTAGAGCAAGCGCTTAAGCACCCAAGAATGGCTGCAAAAGGAAAGTCATGAATTCCTCAAACATGCAAGAAGAAACCAAAGCAATGTTCTAGCTATGTTTTGTTATGGGAATATACAGAGTTCAGAAAAGACAATTTTATGTAGTACTCTCCCCTTAAGACATGTACTATACATTTTGACAACAATGGGGAGTTTTGTGTGGAGATCATATTACGTACAGCAAGCTCCCAACAAGTGGGAGATATTATTTATCCTGTATCATTGATCTGTTGTCTTTATCATTTTCTGTTTCCTAATCTTGCTTTCTACTCACTCAAAATACCTGGTCCTCCTTTATTATTTCATTGCTTACTGTCAGTGGTGTTGGGTTAGTTCTATTCAGATCTTATTTTGGTTCCTTTGTGTGTTTCCTCTGTTCCAGTTCTTGGGTTGCCTCAGCCAATTTCACTGTTTTGAGCCATGCGTTTTGGGAGATCATGTCCTGTTTTAGTTTCAATAATTCCTATTTTTGTCTTCGTCTGTCTCTGGACTAAAACTTGAACGCATCCTGTGCTGTTCACATCAATGTCCTGACAGCAATCTCAAAAAAACAGCTTTAAGTATACATGATTTTTTTTCCTTTTTCTTTTTTTTTCTTTAGACATATGAGTGAAGGGTTGATGTAGTTGGATATTACAATATGGAACTTATTTTTTTAAATTTGCTATGATACAAAATTCATTATTCTGTAGCAAAAGAGTTTCAACAAGGTTTCCATCTGAAACATAAACAAATTCTGACACCATGTTGCACACCATCAGTGTTACAGTTGAATGGTTCTGTGTTGGGCTGTGTGTGCATATGGTACTCCAGGTTCCTGTTTATTTTTGGGAAGCAAGCCTAGGGCTACTGGTAGAGTGGTTGCCATGGAGTTTTGACATCATCTCATAAATGAGAATAGATGAGTTTGGGAAGTCAATATGGGCTGGAGCAGCGGAGGGGTGTTAGCAGGGGAAAAGAACCCTTAAAAAAACATTGCTCCATTAAAATAACCCTCACTTCTCATTGAGTCACTTGTGCATGCTCATGAAGCGAAGGATGCCCATTAAAATGGAGATACATTTATTTTCTGCAATTTTTACAGGAGTCTTGTGTAGGCCATCATCCAACAGACAAAACAGCACATAAAATATTTTACTAACAGGGTGCAAGAGTGTCCAATTTCCTATATTCACTTATATATATATACGATAGATAGATACGATAGATGGATAGATAGATAGATAGATAGATAGATAGATAGATAGATAGATAGATAGATAGATAGATAGATAGATAGATAGATAGATAGATAGATAGATAGATAGATAGATAGATAGATAGATAGATAGATAGATAGATAGATAGATAGATAGATAGATAGATAGAACTCAATGCAATTTAATTGTTTTACTGTTATTTTTAGTTAGTCATTACTAAACAAGAGACACAGTATTTTTTATTTTTATTTTTTTTAATTCTAGTGTTCTATGGATTATTGTCTGTAAATAAGGCAAAAATAATCTAAAGTTGATGATCCCTAGATTTGGTTATGTGAAAACAACTTAAAACATCTCAAACTTATGGCCACCCAAGCAAACAGTGATAATAATATTTATTGAGTTTTGAATATGTGACTATAGATTTGACAAATGCATTTTAATGATTGTCCAGTGGTCTTGGAGTAAGTGTGCCTTTCTGCAAAGTACTAAAATGACAACCAAGAAAGTTCAATTCAATTAAAAGAGTCTACTTCATATCAGGAACTGTATATGAATCAAAAACAAATTGGGAGGAGACAATTAGCTTTTTTACCCATGTGTAGTCCTGAGGAAGGAAACCCTGCAAATGAATTGTTTTTAACATTAGCTGATTTTAATTAGGGATATCAGTGTAGTTAAATCTCTGAGCCATGTTCCAGAATTAAAAGTATTTTTTTCTTTGTCATTTCCTTTACACCCAGTTTTTCCTTCTTAAATAATTTCTATTCCTCTCATTTTATGTGTTAATTCTCTTCTCCGTGAATCCCACTTTACTTAATGTCAATAAGAGTATGATGTTAGCCAGGAAGTGTAATCCTTTTTCACTTAACCTTCCAAGCAGTATTAACCAAATCATAGGGATATGTAATTTTCTCAATGACTTTTACAATGCATATATAAACAGATTGTAAGCTGGGTCAATGTTTGCTCTTTGAACATTTTACATCTGCACATTACATTTTGCACAGACTAATAAAATATATTCCACTAGTTTTCTTTTAATCTGGACATCTTGTTTGGAGTATCTGTGCAACCATGACCATGCATTTTTGTTTTTTCTCGTGAGCATGAGTGCTCAGACAACTGTTTCTCTTCAGATACAATATCAGGCTGGAAATGGAAAAGCAATCTTTCAGCTAAGTGATATGTGGAAAGTGTCACATTCTCACCTGGCAGTAATTGCCTACTGGTGTTGCTCAGCAATGGCAATAGATATTGTCATGGTTTGAGGGTTTGGCTGTGTTTGGGTTTTGTCATTGGGTTTCATGAATTGCAGTCATGCAGTCGCGTGTTGTTATTTTCTCCTGCTTTGCTCAATCTTAATCTTGTTTTATTACTGCAATTGTCTTTTAATCCTAATTATTACTGTAATAATTGGTTTATGTTGACATTTTCTTTGTCACATTCTGAATGTCGTTTTATTTGGTAAAATAAGAAGATGTATGTGTCCATGACTACTCTGAGGTATGTAATAAAATGCTCACATCACAAACTTACACCATGCTCGGTGTAAGAAATGAGCAGTTTCACCAAATTCCTGGTGTCTATAAGTGATACTAAGAATAAGTGTGTGTTTGATGAAAGGGATTCATGTGAGTCATCTGGCCATAGGCACCGAATTAATGGCATCTGCTGGGGCTGTGCAGCTCAACAAATGGCAGAAAAGTGAAAAAAAAAAAGAAAAAGAAAAACACGAATGAAAGACAGCAAATGAATTGGTTGACAAAACTTTTCTTCTTTCTCATCATCAGTCTTTTATTTGCATCACATTGTTGGCTGAAATCATTGTGACTTGTGCACATAAAGCTAATCAAACTTGGCTGACGCGCCGTTATTAGCCACAACTTATCTCTCATAAAAGAATGCTGATAACATTGAATGTGGAAGGTGGATAATCCAATGAGCATAAAGACTTAGGCCAAGGCTTATACTGAAAATGTAAGAGTTCTTTGTCTAAATTGTACTTATAATAAAGTGCCACAGGTTTCACATAAAGAAACAGGAATTACTGATCTGTAAAATGACTTTTAATACTAGTGTGACCCATTCTGAAAAGCAGACCATAAGTATGGTTGTCGACCCAATGCCAAAAACATCAGCAATAATCTTTGGAGAAGCAATTGTTGCTTCACATCAAACAGGGAGCTATAAGTCCATTTCCAAATAATTTAAACGCTGGTCCAATGTCTCAAGACCAGAATGGAAATCACAAACAGAAGCTCACTTATGCAACAAGTTAGAAAAAAATCAAAAGTCAACCAAGGAAAAAGGAAGAAAATTGCATAGATTCATGAGCCTTGTTCATCTCATTGCACAGTTTTTAGATGCGTGAAAGTGCTTCAGGCTCATTCACATTTACATTTCTTTACTTTGACAGAGATTTTAAATTATTTAGTTACATATCTGTGTTTCTGCATCTGGCAAGCCTTCAGATGTATTAAAAACACCAACAGGCTCACTGAGGAAACAATCAAACCTCATATGTCATTGGCTATGGCAGAGTGCAGCTGGTAATCCCTTTGTTCAAATAAATTTCCACCTGGCCTTGTACATGCAGAGACAATCATTATTATTTATCTATTGTGATCAAGTTTGTCAAACGACTCGGTCAGGAATAATCTACATTTGCTTATCCACGTAGATACGGCCAGAAACAGGCAGCTGGGGAAACAAATGTCTCTCATCATGCCACTGACAAGCCACATACAATTGCATGCTTTGTGGTGAAATTGCTGTAGAAGATTGAATAGCTTTTAGTTGCCATGTTCTATTTAAAAATATATATAAATTTTGGTTTGTTTTTGGTTCTAGCTGGTTTTTTTGTGTGTTTTTTTTATGTTCCCAGAAACTTGAGGAGGGAGATGATTTTTTTTAAGCTTCTGTAATGTTGGACATCATTTCTTCTGGTATGGACAGTTACAAGACAATAGGGGATTCTCAAAATTTTTGTATTATGAAATGATATCAAACTTATGAACCTCTTATTTGTGCCCTCAAAGCCGCTTTGCAATTAAATTAAACATTCCCATTCACCTACAAGCTGCTGGGTTGTAGCCACAGCTGCCCCGGGGCAGTGTGGCAGGAGCGAGGCCGCCTCGCTCCAGCACCAACAGCCCTTCTGGCCTCCACCACGTCGAGTGAAGTGTCTCGCACAAAGACGCAGACTCGAACCGACAACCCGATGACTGCAGGACAAATTCCTACCACCGTCACCACCATCAACCTTTATGCGTAATTATTACGGTGCCTGAAATCAAATTAAGTGAAAACAGCTAACAGCCAGTAGTCAGAGGTAGTGACCACAAGGAAATACTTCTCATCAAAAAAAAACTTGCAAAACTCTTCATATGATAAGTAAATTTGAGAGTGTCGAGATGTATGTGCCTGTATTGACTGAAAACTACAGGAATTGTTTTTATATCAATCTTCTTGCTCTACACAGGTGCTGCTAACGTCTGAAGGCAAACTGACCTCAGGAAAATGTCATTCAGCAGACAATAGATCCATATCGAAAATAGGTAAACAGAGGTACAACGCTTTGAGTGACAAGTTGAAAAAGATTGACTTAAATGTTACAAAAAGTGACCAAATTCACAGTCTAAACAAATAAGAGCAAGCAAAGTCTGAAAATGTAATTTAATGACATACTGTATTTTATGTTTAAAAACAGGACGAAAAAGAGCAAAGAACAAAGAAAGACAAGGATGCTTTGGTTGAAGTTATTCCACAGTTTTGTTATCAGATATGTGCTGAAACGACTTGGTTCTGTCACCCTGAGATAAATTGCTTTTGTCTCTACCCACTGTGCTTGCTGTGTTTTTCTTCTTTCTAGTAAATGCTTTTGTGGAGGAAACACCACTTATCAATCTTGTAATTGTTTCTATTTCTCTCTTATGTTATGACTCCGGTAGTTTCTAAGGTGAGTTGTGAAAAGTCTGAAAAGCTTGTCACTCAACGTTTTTGTTTCAAAATTTTGTCAGGCAAAGCGTCCGCTTATCTGGCATCCCCATCTCTGTGGTGTGGCATTAGTTGGAATCTCTTTTTTGATTATATATATATATATATATATATATATATATATATATATATATATATATATATATATGTATATATATATATATATATACATATATATATATATATATATAGAGAGAGAGAGAGAGAGAGAGAGATTTTTGTTGTTGGAGTTTTAGGTTTTATGAGTTTGCAGTCAAATACTGCACATTTATAAGGTTGAAGAAATAAGTGACTTTTTTAACACTATGATTATGAACCATTTTTTAAAATATGTAAATAATAGAGCGATATAATAATGGAATTCTAGGACGTGCTGCTCATTTTGGAAACAGTATTGATTTATTCTTTTTGTAGACTTTTGTTCAAATTGATTTTGTTCAGGGGATTAAATGTTTGGATAGTTATCCCCTCTGGTTTTAAATACTGCATAGTTGGAAGAATATTTCCTCTTATTTGATTTTGGACAACAAAAATGACAACAAAATATTGTTTTTAAATATCTGAGAGCAACTAATTAGCATCTCAAAAACTCAAATAATGCTTTAACTACAGCCCCAAATCCCAGAGGAGTTGAAAACAAATCTTCATGGGCCAAAGAGCAGAGAGAGAAGGAGGAAGCTTAAAACGTCTACTCTTGATCATAACCATACAGTTAGAGATTTAAAGAGGAGCAGCAAAACAAATCAGATGGATTAGCATTATTTGCCAACAACTGATGGTGTCATTCAACATTCAGTACAGGAAACGTTGTCTCCTCTGGCCAGATATTAAGCTGTCAGCATGTCACGACAGTCATGAGACTATCATACTACAACATACATGAACTTTATCACCAAAAAGCAAAACTGAAATCACTAAGTTTTAGTGCCAGTGATAAATGTTACCTTGTGAGCAAGGAAACATTTTTGTTGCACACAATAAACAAATGGTAAATAACTTCCAACCTCCATTTTCCCAATAACATGATGATGATTAATGACCCAACCAGCAGGTGTAGCAAAAGTGGCAGGAGTGTTGTTGTGCCTAACCACATAATTAATATAAAGCTATAATATAAAGCTATTTTGAAAGTCTTTTTAAATTACTATACAAGTTGACATTTTCAGGAAAAACCTTGTGGGTGACAAAGGCGTCTCGATTCAGAAATAAAAACATAGCAAACACAATCCAAAGTGTTTTAGGTGTTCTCACTTTTAAACAAAGGTGTTTTTTGACTTTAGCTTCTTCTTTTTTTTTCTTTTTCTTTTTACTGTTGAGCAATTTTCATTTAAATGGGATCTCAATTTTGCATCCTCCTTTTAAGCCCAAATAAAATCCTGGCTAATAATAACCCATGGGAGTTTAGAGTGATAGCAGTTGCTAGCTGCCGGCAGGTCACAGCTTTTTTTAATGCTATAAATGAAACAGATTTCAGACAGATACAAATAATTAAATAACAAGATAAATATAGGTAGGATTACAAGTAGTTTGTAAATTATAGTGCCTTCCAAAAGAGTTATATGTACCTTAACAAAATATGCTTATTTAAATGACAGTCAGGGGTGCAAGACGTGACTTGTAATTGCAATGCTGTATTCATGCGTGTGTGATGTGGGTTGACTTTTCTTTGACGCATACTGATCTAGCATGGCAATCAAGCCGGATTCATTGAATTAGGCATACACATAATCCCTTTGTGTAAAACAAAGCAAGAAGAACAATTGATTTAGTTGCTTTTTTCCCCAAAACTAACTTTTTATTCAATTCTAGCAAACATGTTATTAAATATGAGGACATTCTTGTTCCAGAAACCCTGTGGGTTGTTTGTTCATCTAAGAGCTTGACCTTTAATTACAGTGCCTTGCAAAGTTATACAGACCCCTTGCCATTTTTCACACTATCGCATAACAACCACAAACTTTATTGAACTTTATTGGATTTTTCGATAGACCAACACAAAGAAGTGTATGATTTGGAAGTGGAAAAAAAGGATACATAACTTTCTTGTGGTCATACACTTTGATTAAACCCCTCTTAAATAAAAACTTTCAAGAGCTACCTTTTCTTGACTTTACTGTAGCTGCAACCTTTTATGGAAAGGTTCTGCAATTCCAGTCTTGAGAGGTATTGTCCTGCTACACTTAGATGCATCATGCTCTACCAAGCCTCTATCAAATGCTAGCAGCATGACATGTTGATTTTATTCAGGGAGTTAGTGACCCCTGCTTTAGGAAAAGTCTCATTTATGGCTGTAAAGATTCCTTGAATGATTCGAGTACCTCAATTATTAAAATTTCTTGAGGAAAATGTATTTAATCCCCAAAGCTTTGTTAGATTATGTTTCATCTCACAGAGTTCTGGACGGATCATCATTGGCGTTGCCCAGCACTCAGTATTTGTACACTGTTGTACAAATACAACAGTGTTGAATTTGTACAGGTGAGCAGAAAAACTGAACCGAAGGTGCATGCTTGGTATTCTGCACATTTCTAATTTGGTCTATTTAACTCTCTCTCTCTGTGTGTGTGGCCTTATAATTGATACATTGTAAGGACCATTTTCCTAACACATACTACATTGAGGGGAACAACTGCCCCTCATAAGGCCAAAAACCCGGATTCAATATGGGGAAATTTTTGGATTATGATTTGGATTTTATGACTGAGGTGTAAATTGAGATTGGGTTAGGCTTATGCTTGGCATGTACTGCTAATGGTCAGGTTTAATAAGGGTCAGCTTTAGGCTATTTAAATGAATGTACGATGAAAGGAAGTCAATGGAAACTCCTTGTAAAGATAGGAGAACATAGTACTTGTGTATGTGCATGTGTGAGAGAAAGAGAAAAACCGAGGGAGCGAGACAAAGAGAGAGAGAGGAAAAGAGAGAAAGACAAAGAGGGAAAGAGAGGGAGAAGTAGAGAGAGAGAGAAAGAGAGATGTATTCAAACTGCCTGTCTTGCCGCAGACTTCGCTTTAAGTAAATTAGGACCAATCTGACCCTGTCATTACAGACCTGATTTTCTTGGAAACAGGATTCCATAGAGCATCCTTTTGTTTTCCTTCATGTGCAGCAAACCTGCTTTAGCTCACCATCATGTGACCAAACTCTGGGCAATCAGGATTAAAGTGTTACGACAGGGTAATTGAGCTGTCTTTCTCCTGGCTCCCACACATACAAACTCTGACATATTAATTACAGTTTCTTCATTACTGGGCCTATGTATTATGTGTGAAGAATGCAACATTTATACGACATATTGTATTGTTTAGAAGTGATGCCTAATCACTGGATTTTTGTTTTTGTTATTTTTTTTTACTTAGAACAGATTTGAATTAATATGTCAATGAAGTTAGTGAGATGAATAACACTGTAGCAAATCTGAAGTATATTCATGTAGCACTTGTATAAATCATCTGGGGCCTTTACTGTAAGTTGATTGCACCTCAAACATCAGAAATCCTCTGATTTAAATTTAATGTCAACAAGTGCCCTCATTAGAAATAAGTTGGCCTTTAGCAACCGTCTCTTTTCTTACTCTTTTCTTTGGGTTTGACACATGCTGCACACAGGATAATTGCTCATTTCTAAATGTGCCAGATTAGCTGACCTCATAAAACAATAGTGACACAGAATGCCCAGAAAAGAATTACAATCTCTAAATGAGTTTTTATTTTTGGGTTACATCCATTTTTAATACAGGCAGTTAGAGACTGTGCCTGGGCAATATAATAAGCTCATGTTGAGACCAGGCCTTATGAGATGTCAAAAGGGCAAAGAAAGGACAAGATATGGGTTAGAGGACACGGGGAGTTCAAGGATCAGCTGGAGCATCAGTGAGTCATACTGTAGCTGCTACCTTGAAGGAACATATATGCTTCAAAGAGGCTTTTACATTATTAGAAGCCCAAATGCACAACACTAACAGAATAATGCAAAATCTTCATAGAAGTATTAAACACACCCAAGAGTGTTTCATGAACTTCTGTTCATGAAACACTTAACACAATGTGTCGATGTTAAAGAAGCCAAAACTGGCAGAGTTTTTTAGACTGAGCTCCTGGGAAACGTTATGTTGTCATAGTGCTTTACGGAGCTAGAAGGAAAGGAAAAAGAAAAGAACACCAACCTACAAGGATGAATCTCTGGAACAATGGTGGACATGGAAATTCACTGGAGTGCAACAGAAGGAGCCAATGGAGAGACCAGGGGGATTAATATAAACAGAAGGGACTGGAGATCACAAAATAACTGATTTGAGAAGGGTGGGAAGAGGATCAAATGGACAGCTCAGGGTAAAAACCAAAACAAGGAGAAGAAAGAGACAAAGAAAACCTAGAAGTAACTGTTAACTCAGCTTGCAACACTTAATCAAGATTGCTCTATCTGTGTGATTCTTAAGAGAGAAAAAGCACAAATAATCTGCTGGGATGTGCATTTTTTTGCTCACAGTAACATTCAAAACTGTTTTATACTGTAAGCATGACTTATGTGTCAGCTTAATCAGCTTAAACCTTTAAAGTGAGGTATATGTAACCCTGTCCATGTGAGATGGTACCTCGCTACTTCTGAAGACTGCGTTGTGTTTTAAGGGTTGTTGTCGGAGTGCAGGTTGAGGCAGGAGTCAGACACATGGCGGTTATGTTGGTGGTTGAGACTGTTAGGTTTATTCGTTACACTTTACAGCAGATTCACCTTTGGAACCGCAAGCAAACACTGTTAAAATAACATTCATTAAAGTAGTTCAACTGCCAGAACCCAAAGAATAAATATAACATCTTGGTTGCTTCTGCTGACATATTAAAGCCACTGCCCTACACATATAACTTTTGAACATATTTCTTTGCAAAATATGCAACAACATTGCTCCTACTTTAGCTTATGACAAATGATGAAAAATGCATAACATTTTGCATTCACAGTAATCTCAAGGGCTATGTATTGACCCAACTCTGGACACAAATTTTGTCAGCCTGTGCGTCCTACTTGCTCTACTGGGTTTAACAGACCTCCTTTTGATTAGATTGAACTCTTCTCTCACCTGGTGACTGGAGGCTTGTTTACTGTTCAAATAAAGACACTAATGTTAAATAAATCGTCCTGTCCCTTGGACTTCCCACCCTCCCCATTTTTTGAGAGATACTGATTTGGATAGAGGTTCTCACATAAAACAGCATGTTGTGGTAAAGTGCTCTTTTAGTTAAATTACAAATGTACAGTTAAGTACTCTAATAAAATGTTGTGCTTCCAAAAATATTGCTGCAAGCTATAAGTCAAATGTACATGTCTCTGGTGTCAAAAAGGCACACATCCGCAGCATTCTTTTGATGATGCCTTTTAGTTTTATCTTAATTTGTAGCTTTTTAATTACGTTCCTTTGCAAGTGCTTAGTTTTTTCCAGTACTGAAACAAGTTCTAGAAAGTGACAACACATTTCTGCAACACAATTATAATATGGCACAAACAGTATGGTAGAAGCAACCTTATCTTAACCATAACTCACCAAATATCTCTGGATTTGGGTTCATTAACGACTAAAGATAAGCAGGATAAACTTCATCTTATGGTATATGCCCAGTAGACTGTTTTAGTTAAAAACTTGGTGTCCTTTCTAATCATGGATATTATTCACCAAAGAAAACAAATTATCTATTTCCATTCAACTCTATCACAAAGTGAAAAACAAATGTGCAAACACAGTATGTTTGCGTTTGCAGAACATTTATGGAGAGATGAAAGGCTGTAATGCCTAAACTAAGACTTACACTAACTCAAAAATGTCAACAAAAATGAAGATGAATGAAGGACAGAAAAAGAAAAGCTACAGGATTTAGACAAAGACTAACAGGGAATATGAATAATTACAGATCTGTTTATTTGGAGGAGGGTCACCTGAGAAAAGCTCATGAAAACAAACTGCAACTTTAAATGGTTGTGTATTGGCCATTGTCTGTGGTAAATTTTTGTGAGCTTGGGAGAAATGGTTCTCACAGGTAATGATAAACTCTTCTCTGGCTCAATTACACAGCACTGTATGACCTGAGGGGACTGTTTGATAGGTCTATTAGCTCTTAGTCAGGATAGCAATGCTGCCTATGGGACCTTTAGTTTAACACGCGCCCTAAGCACTTGAAGTTGCCTACACACAAAATGCACAACAGCACACACACATTGCTGAATTATTTAAAGGAATTGACCAAGTTCAGTGTACATCAGTTAACACTGCCAAGCTGTAGAATATTTTGCCTGATTCTTTGAATTTAAGGAAGTACAAATCTGACCGTCAGTGTATGCTCTCGGTGTAACATGTCACTACACCATCACGCTATTTATCAGTTTTGAAGGAAGATATACTTAATATAACAGGGTGGAAAACTAGAGAAGCAGCTAACGTTTTCAGAATTGTAACTCTTATTGACACATTTTGCAACAAATCTGACAGTCCTGAGTCACAGCACATTTATACCAAGAGATTTCAGCTTGATTCTTGCCTGACTTCAGAACATTTAATAATTATTTAGAAAGAGCAAGAAAATTATCTGTATATCTATTTTTTCTTTCTGTCTCTTTTTTCTGATCGCTACTTATATCCAAATCTATAAAAGTTTAAATCTAATAACATGTGAAACATGGTTGAATACATTTGTAGGCGTCAAAAAGTACTGCTGAACTAGGACTACATGCAAATTATTAAAGCAACAACTTTTGTTTTTCTTTTCAAATAGCACAAATTATGATCTTGTACAAGCTATGGGTTTTGGATGTAAAATTCTGTTTTTTTTTTATTAATTGTTTTAAATTACTGTTTGCAGTCAAACTATATTGTATGATTTGGTAGTTTTTAAGGTTCTAACTGCTGTGACCCTTCTAATTTCCCTTTCTGTGCTTAATAAAGCATAATCTGTCTATATATTGTCTCTAATAAGGTAACATAAAAATGTTTCACTTGGTAAAGCAAAAGTACATTTGATTAAATTCAAGTTTTAGTATGAAGAATCCTTTTTTCAAAATATTAATATGAACCACATTTTCATCAGGCAGACATTCTCTTTGTATATTATCTTTCTTCTGATGCATTTCTCCTCAGTTTGAACTGAAGGTGCATTATGCAGTAATGACCATGCACTTTGGCATCTTGCTAAAGTTTTTCTTATGTTGAAAAGTGCTGTCACTGCAAGACCGCCTTTGCTCTATGAGTCTCTCTCTATATATCCACTCTAATAGCTAGAGAGTAAATAGCCTTACAAAAATGCACTTTTGAAGACATTTGGAAAATGAGCCACTTATACAAAAAACATTTAATCATCGTTTATGGGACAAACTACAATAATAATTTCTTAAAATATGCTTTTGCATGAAAAAAAAAAAACACTTCAATCTTAAAAAAAAAAATAAAAATAAAAAGTTTATTGTCAAAGCTTTTCAAACTGGACAACCACTTCATAATATAGAGCAGGAGAGTTAAACACATTTTAATTTTGGGCTATACCGAGATCATAAACTCTTTCATAGGGCCGGTTAAGCCAGAATATATTAACAAAACTACCCAATAATATTTTTAACATCTAATTTGGTCCTATACAAATGAAAACTGATCTAATTTTAATGATAAAATAATACTGAAGCACACAACCTGTTATATTAAAGTTCAATTTATGTGGTTTCCTAGAGTTCAGAGGGCCAGACAAATAGTTATGGAGGAACAAAATCACAAAAAGAGCTAGATCAGCCCATTCAGATATTCATAGACCCTGTAGTCTTTCTGTACATTCTTATTTTATTCAGCCTACTTTACCTAATGAATTTATGAGCAGATTGTTTTAACAACCTTTGTTTCATCTTAACAAAAAGAAATGATCTGGAGCACACTTTTATGCCCATGCCCACTAAAACCCCATAACAAGCGAACTACTCTTTGCATGTCAGTACCATGTGGCAATTTGAGGCTTCAGTGCTTTCCATTAGGAGTTTGAAATTGATTGTAAATGAATATGGATTCATTATAATTTCACAACTAAATAACTGTACTTTGATTTGCATCCACATGGCGTGCAGCCCACCTGATGTTAGATGTGGGTCCCGTGTTTTAAATTGGTTTCAGGATTGCAATGATTAGCATGGAAAGGCACACATCACAAACACATGCAGAAACAGACATGCAATGTGGATACTGAAACTCAACTGTGTCAAAGGCCATAGGGATTTTAAAATGAGTTCCCTAGTGCCATAAATTGAATATTGCCAGTAAAAGCAAATATATTCATGAATGTTTTAGCTTGTGTGGGGAAGAAAATGTTCTTGTATTTATGTGTTTTTAGGTGCGTAAACCTCTGTTTTTCTGGGGAAACGGATTGCATTTCCGGGATAATCAATGCCTCAGTCAATATAACGTCTTTACAGTGAATTTACAATAATCTGAACTTAAAAACAAGAATTAGTCACAAACATTTTGAGAATGGTGAAAGTACTTGAGTAACTCAACATTTTTACATAATCTATTTCAACCAATAAAAAGTGAAATTGATAATGGGATTGCACACCCATAAAAGTTTATTTTTTGCTTCACATACTTTATTTCAGTCATCCCCAACCCTGATCACCATGTCCCATTGCCCTGCATGTTTTAGTTGTTTCTCCTCTCCAGCACCTTGTTAGGATGCCGTCAATTTCTACAGAAGCCAGTCTTTTATTTAAGCCAGATGTGCAGCAGCAAGGAAACATCTAAAACATGCAGGACAATGGGCCTGGAAAGTCTTTTTGTTTTTGGTAGGGGCTAATGATAACTTCTTATGACTCAGATGGCATGTTTTAAACAGGTGTACCACCAAGTTCTGAGCAGGTTGAAAAACCAGAGAAACAGAAGACACCATTAATATATGATATATGATAAATACTAATCAGAAACAAGTGCACTGCACTCACAATGAACTATGTAAATAAGACATTGGGTTGAAGTTATAATGACTCCGTGTCTTTTGTAAGGTGGTTATAGATAGAATAGAATGATGGCCATTTGACAAGAGAGAATAGATGACATCCAGTTTATGTAGAATGTTTTGGGAGACAATCCTCTAGATACCACTGTAACTTAGGAGTAGGAAGTAAGAAGGATTGTCATTTTAGCCACGGTATGCATTGCACAATGGTCAAAGGACATTGTTTTATAACGCAGAAAAAAAAAATCTTGATTTGACTTGATGCAGGTATCAAAAAACAGTGCGTAGACATCAAGACATTTGTGCTGGTTTCTTTTTAAGTTACATTTGATCATCTTACTCTGGAAGAAAAATAATATCTAAATATTTTCCAGACAAGAAAAAGAACAATATAGTTTAATTTTGCTTGTTTTGATGTTTATGAAGTGTCACTTGAAGAACAATGGCCTGCTGTTGATGTACACTTCAGGTTTAGAAACAAATATTATGAAACAAATATTACAAATCTATGAAAGTGTTGTGTTTTTTATTATTTTAACTCAATCTTACTAAAAATGTAACTCATCCTTATTTTCTTTTAATCTTTTGTGTAATATAGATTTCAGTTCACACTTAATTCTTTGTCCCAAAAATAATTGTTCTCTCATCTATGAGTACTAATGACTTTAAAGCTCATTTTGCACTTCATAATATTAAGAACAGAAAGAGAGTAAAAGACCAAAAGAGATAAAACACCATAGGAAAAGAAAAACACACAAACAGAGTGAGAAAGAGGAAGGTACAGGAAATGAATAAGAACATACACAAGTCGCTCACCTCACTTTCCTTTCCTTCAGTCTCATATAAAATGTGATGGCACCTCTCCCCATACAAAACCCCATAGGCAATTTAAAAGAAAGTAGGCCAAAATGAAATATGGCTGCAATATAAAGACAACACTTTAGACACATGCAGTGTCTGATAGGACCCTTTTGTGTGTGCACATAAACAAAATTGCATGCACATGACCACACAGTGCAGGGTAGGCATAGATGCAATGGTACATTAAGTAAGCTGCATGACAGAAAAGTGTTTTATTAAGATTGAACAGTGCGTAAGACTTGAAATGCAATTTTATGCCACTAAAAGTGGTGTATAATGAATCACCCTCTATACCAACACACACCCACACACACGCACACACACACACCCCCACACACACACACACACACACACACACACACACACACACACACACACACACGCAAACTCCATTATTTCCTCCCTCTTATTTAGACTCACAAACAGAAACACACACATGTGATTTCGGTGGAGTCTAACTGCTTTCACAGTGTCCTAACCTTTACCCACCACCATACTGTCACATAGACAGGCTAAATCCCTGATAATCTGTGTGACAGCCACAGAGTTCTGTGCTGAGTTACATTTTAAGAGTGAGACTGACCCAAATATGGATGTGGGCATTAGCCAAGAAACTGACCTATTCGCAATGTGATGTCATACATGGCTGCATATAGACTAAAAAGCAGAGAGTGGACATGGAAGCCAAGTGCCAGTAAGAGGTGACTGCATTCCTTGTTTGGAGCTTCAGGGCTTAATTACTCAGAAATTGCACACTGTAACATCAGTAAAGTGGACACTAATCTGGCTTAAACATCCTACTGAAAATGGTGTAAAATAATTTTAACGAAGAAAAGTAAGTTCAATGACCTCCAACAAACTCAGGACCGACCAAAAAAATATTTAGCTGCTTAAGCTTCGGGCTGCACAGTGAGGCTGTTGGCACTGTGCAGTCTGTGAAAGTGTACCAACTTTCATAGCTTGTTGGTACACTATCTATGATAGTTAACCAACTATCACAGATGGTTGGTACAATAACTACCTATGACAATGTCAGTGTCATAGATGGCAATAACCATCTATTTTGCCCTGCAGCATGAAGGTTCTGGGTTTGAATCCCGACCGCAGGTCATGCTCTCCCTGTGCACGCCTGGATTTTCTCCGGGTACCCCGGCTTCCTCCCACAGTGATTTGTGTCTCTAAACTCTCCTTACGTGTGCGTGCATGACTGTTTGTTCTGCCTTTCTCTGTGTTGCCCTGTGATGGACTGGTGACCTGTCTAGGGTGTACGCTGGTGATATAGGCACCAGCACCCCTTGCACATTAACCCTTTGATGAGTAAGTAGGGGTTTTTTTTTGACCATCATCTTTTTGAAATATTTTTGTAATGAAAAATTATACAGTAGAAAGTATTATTCAAAACATTATTTTGAATCAAAATGACAAAAGTAGCAAAAAACACATTTATTGTAACCCGGGTCAAAAAAGAGCCACTCACAGAAGACTGTAAAGTCAGTCACAAAAGCTAATATTAAATTAGATAAGTGTTTCTCAACACTTTATTGGCATTTACATATTTATAAACTAAACATAACTTTCCAACGCTATTTTCCCTGAATATCAAGTCAGTCATAATCATTCCTGATAACTGCATTGCCCCATAAATGATGTTTAAGTTAAATTTTCAAGGCTCAGTTTATGCTTTTTTAACTTCCTGTGTTTACTTCTGCTTGTGCTTTGACAATGGTAGAAATGGAAAGACAAGGAGCTCAAACCAAGTCGATGTTAACCAGTTCTTAAAGGGGTAGTTTTAGATTTCTGATTTCTTTGACTAAAACTTCTGAAATTATAACAGAAACGAGAAAGTTTAGCTAGAGTAAAACACTGCAGCTTCTTTAGCTTTTCATACCACGATATGATGTTAAGTCCTTTCTTTTAACCTCCCCCCCACCCAATAGCAACTATAACAAAAACAGAAAATACACAAGACAAGGTAAATAAGAAATACCATAGCCATAACAAACTTGGCAAGAGTAAATACAGTAAATTATTCAGGGAGTGCTTATGATTACTATCTGTGAGAAAATAAAACATTGGATTTTCACATGTAGGACTGGACATTTGGTGATGTTTAGTTTAAGATCCTCTCAGGTCATTTTATAGCATAATGAAGTAACTATGTTACCTTCAGTTGTTATAAAATGCTGTATATATTAAATGTGAATTAAAAGAAATTTAACTTAATGTAATGCCTTGAAATTAGGCCTCTTGACTCTTTAAGAAACTCTTGCTCTCTCTGACACTTTGCCTTTAGGAAGTCTTCACAACATCACTCCTCCATTAACCATTTAACAATACTTTTATATTTAAAGCGAGCATGAAGAAATTGATTTTTTAAGACATTTTTTTTTATTCCAGAGAACTTGATGACTAATGATGAATATACTTTAAGTACTTTTTAAAATTTAAATAATGAAGCAGTTATAAATGTATTCATCAGTAAATTTAGTTGGTGTTTTTTTTTGTTTTTGTTTTTTTAATGTTATTTTGTAAGATTAAAAAAAATCTGTTTTCTAATTTGGTTTATTTTTAAGGTAAAACCATGTTTTCATATTGTTAATTGTTAACAGTGAGTTCCTATAAAGCTGAAGAAAGTTCAACACCAATTACTGTAAAGACCTTTTTTTATCTATTACAGTTATTTTCTATTGCTTAACCTTTGGGTGCAGTACAAAAATCTGCTCGTTCAACTATTTCTTTGTGTCTAGAAACAGCTGGTCCTGTTCAGGCCAATTTACTCTTATCAGTCTACAATCCCCAGCAAGTTATCTTGTTAGAGTGGTGCAATTGGAAACCAGTTAATAAGATGTCACACACAGTTTTTGTCTTTTGCAGTCCACTGGTTTTTAAGTAAACTTCCTGCTCCATCGCCCTATTTTTTCCATTCGCTCTTCCATAAACTGAGAATATTTATGCTTATACAATGTCAGCATTTTGTATTTTCATGATGCTTTCACTGTTAAAGATAAAGAAACCAGAATGTTTGAGACCATTCTGATAGCTAGACTGGTGCACATGTTGAGAAGGGCTGAGTTATGAATTCAAAGCATTTCCTCCTCATAACTTAGTGATATAGTTAATGAGGAGGCTTGTTTATCACCACATTTTTGTCCAAAATTGAGAACAAATATTTTGCAGACAGATTCATCAGTGATGCATAAGGACATATTTTACATTTAAAATTATGGTTTGAAATATTTACAGTTTGAAATCAGATAGATGTGAAGTACATATCAGAGTGACAGACAGAAAGAGCATGACATAAACCAATATTTTTCTCTCTGACACCATGATTGGATATTTGCTATCGCTTTGCTCCAGGCTTTTACTCGAGAAATGAATTAAATGGGTTGTTTTTTTTTCCCCTGTCTTTTTTGAAAACTTCTGGGCTCATCCTTCATAACAGCATATTGATATTAAAGGGGCATGGGTGAAATTAACTTGTATGTTTGGGGTTACATTTCACAACGCAGCCTATTCTGATGATGCCAGAATGAGAGACACTCTCTCAAAGGCCCCCATCAAATTCCTGTCATTTCTTCCTTTAACCACCTAATCCCTGATGGTGTGCAGTGAGGATGGAGATGGGGCGGTTCCACATCTCAAACAAATTGCTTCCTTCATATCTAGTTTTGTATGTATCTCTTTCCCACCTCCATCTGTGCAATCGTCTAACCGTACTGCTCCAACATGGCAGAACTCCTGGACCCATGGATACAGGTTGATGTCCACTTCAAGGCTCACTTGCAGGCTAAAAGACATAAACAAATAAACAAAAATGAATAAAGCTGAACAAGTTGCATCAACAGAACTGATTCTAGTCTATCCAGTGAAGATGAACATACCAGTCTGAAAAGTGGCATCACACAAAATATATAATCATTTCAAACTTTCTAGCAGCATCTATAGAGAGATTAACAGTCAACATCACATTGTGTCAGCAGCTAGGCTGTGCATGTTGCCTTCAGAGCTTAGGCAAGAATATATTATACAATAGTAATAACAACTTGCCACTAGTGCAGATCACCTCTCTTTGTCCAGTGCAACTCCCACATGCAGCTTTTTGCCGTTTGCACTTGTCAGAGATTTTCTTTTCAGTACATCGTCTCTAGCACTGCCTCCCTTCTAACCTGCTGCATTTTTAATTTTCGGTGGCTTAATTTATCACCTGCCTTGATAGATGCAGCTACATTCTCGTTTTACCTCTAATTGTGGCCAAACTAATGGCAGCGGAATAGGGTTTTCCTAAACCCTATTTGTTTTTGTATTTTAATAAACACAGCATTTATATCTAGCTTGCTTAGGACAAATGAAATACTAGAATTTCTTCCTAGTTCGGCCACATTTAGGGGGAAAATGAAGACGTCGCTGCATCCATCAAGGCAGGTGATAAACTAAGCCTTGATATATTGAAAATGCAGAGGGTTGATCGTGATGCAGGTGCGTGCGGGAGTTGAGCCAGACAAAGTGAGGTGATCTGCACTGGCTCCTGGTTGTAAATTACTTTATTAGTGTAATTGTAAATAGTTTGAATAACAAGGCAACATTCACAGCAGAGTGGCTGTTGATGCAAAGTGATGCTGACTCATAAGCCTTCTATAGTGGTCAGGCATTCTGTATTTTTCAATACAAAATGCCTGACTTTACTTTCACATAAACAATGAAATCTAGTGCATAGTTGATTTTTATTTTTTATCTGGCATCTGAACAGTTTAGGGTACGCCTATGAGTTAAACAAAACATATTTCATTTTTTATAGAAAATTATTTTTAGATTATGAGATTTTAGTCTAGTCAGTTTTGCCTATTTTGTATTGGGTGGCATTTGTAAAGTTACACAAAAAAAAAAATCAACACTAATAGTTTAGTTTCCTGAGGCTGTAGATAAATAGCCCTAGGCTACATATTTAGTCTGCTATCTAAATATTTAATTTGAAATCCAAATATTATTTGTTGATTTCCACAAACAGAATAGTTAACTGCAGTTAAAGCAGTTAATATGCCACTTTGTTTCTCACTGAGCAATAAGAAAGATGGTTTTGTACTAAAGGTCCCTCCAAAGAATCAAAAGGTGTGTTCATTCTGAAAGGCACTTACTTTAAATGTGTATTTTGTTAAAAAGTTTATTTGACATAAACTTAAAGTAGTATATGAATGGAAGCATTGAAAAGTGATTAGTTACACACTTTTTATATGTGTCTCAGCTCTTATAGTGGTGATATGTTGTCCTTTTAAAGGAATTAAATCTCAACACCATCAGTTAGATCTGCTCAGACCTGAATCTGATCAGACCTACAGATTTCGGTCTGAGCTAAATACTTACGTTGGAAAATAAATATTTAGTTTGAAAATTGAATGTTTTGCTTGGACAATCAATATCTTATTTGGAACAAAATATTTTGATAGAGATACAGATATTCAATTTGGAGTTAAACAACAAGTTAGAAAGAAAAACTTATTTTAAAGGCTAAGTATTTAGCTTCTTAAGTAATTATTTAATTTTAAATGTAAATATTTATTTTGTAAACTAAGTCGTGTGGATTAAAAGTTGAGAATGCTTACAAATATATGAATAAGGTCGATTATTATTATTTTTTTTTTTTAATTACAGCAAGTTTGAATATGTTTTATTTTGCCAGTCATTTTGATGTTTCTGTGGTGAAGTCCTTGACTTCTGTTTTGAGCTACATACGTTTCTTTTTTTTTGAATTTGTGCTCTCCATTGCTGTTGTATAACAGTTACTTGTTTTCCCCCAATAGAGCAGTTAGCATAGGTGTTATGACAGTTACAGCAGTTAGTACATCAGTTAGTACATCAGTTACATCAGTTACAGCAGTTAGTACATCACTTAGTACAGTAGTTATAACAGCTAGTGCAGCTCTTTGTATTTCACCTTGCAACAAGAAACATTGTTTCATGCTGGCAGCCCATGTGAATACTGAAAAGGTTTGTTGATTGTATATTGTATTGTATTGTGTATTTTGTCTGTCGATATGTTCATTTGGTATAAACTTAAAGTAGCATATGAGTTTAAGCATTGTGAAATGATTAGCTACTCACATCTTATATGTGTGCTTCAACTCTTGCAGTGGTGATATGTGGACTTTAATGCTATGATGAATGGAATGTGCTTTTAAAGGGATTAAAATCATTAAATCGTGAGGAAAGCTATATCCAAACAACATGATGAAATTATGACTTTGAAAAAAATACCCTTATTATATTTTCTGTAAACCAAAATATTACTGTCATTTATTTATTTTTTGATTTATTTATTTCTTACCCTGTAACTTTACAAGTGTTACGCCATAATTTTGAGCTCCTTTCAGAATGAACTGTTTTGGACACTCTTGTCACTTTAAATTGAAACTGACTCTCAAATCAACTTTTTTTTTTGCTAATAAACTGTGTGAATATGTTATTCAGGGTTCTATCTTAATGTTTCTGTGTGAAAGTTTGACATTTTGTGCAATTTGTTGAGTTCAGCGTTATTTTTGCCCGAAACCGTTTGACCTCGTTCGGTCAACCGGTTCTTTGGCAGTTGAATATCCTCCTGTGTTTACAAACAAATAATCCCGTCGTTGTCATGTGACCTCACACTTCCGGAAACTTTGTAACTGACGGTGTTTTTGGAGGGAAGCCGCTACGGAGTTGCTATGACAACAAGAAACAAGCCGCAGGCTTAGAACTAGCTCTCGTCTCTTTCTGTCTAATTTGAAAACAAGATAAGTCCACTACAAATATTACTCGACCGCTATTTTTTGAGTACTCTACAAACTCTCTGTAATACTAAGATAAATATCAGCGGTATTTATTGTAGTACTTACTGTCGAACTCGCTAAATTAGCTTATTTAATGTAGCTTTTATCTGCAAGCTGAGACGGACGTACCAAAGCTTTGGACACAGTCTTCTCAATGAGTTTCCTTTATTTTCATGACTAATTATAAGGCAAGAATGCCCAGTTATTCACCTGAAATGGTGAAGTGAAAACCATGTCAGGTGACGACCTCTTGAAGCTCCTCAAGAGAATGCAGAGTGTGTGCAAAGCAGTAATCACAGCAAAACGTTGCTACTTTGAAGAAACTGCAATATAAGGCGTATTTTCAGTTGTTTTACACTTTTTTGTTTATTACATATTTCCACATGTGTTAATTCATAGTTTGATGCCTTCAGTGTGAATCTACAATGTCAATAGTCATGAAAATAAAGGAAAGTCATTGAATGAAAAGGTGTGTCCAAACTTTTGTCTGTACTGTATATATATATGACATTATATGATTATGTCAGCATTTTTACTTTTTACTCCAAAATAAGGGACATAGATAGACGTGTGCAGTGTGCTCCAGACCAGAATGAGCGATTCAAAGCATAAGATCCTGAGTACACTCTAACCCTACTAGTTTCTATTTAAAGGGAATGGTACTTGTAAATCAAGTGACATTTGTTTTGTTTTTTTACAAAGTACAGTTCCCATGACAAATGTAGAATTAATGTGCTGGGAAGAATATATTAAATAAATAAATAACTAGATATAGAGAGATGTGAACATTTAAAACGGCACCCAAATAAGATCCCATAAAATCAGACAATGAAAGAAGTGAAGATAGTTGAGCATAAGACACTGCTCAACTTGATAAAATCAAGTAATTTATTAAAAGTATTAATTATTAAGAGAATATTAATGGGTATCTGTTCCTTTGCTTTCTCCCTAGATTTCCCATGGCAGCCTTTCAGCCTTTGCTTCTTCTCATCCTGACTGAATCAGTTTCCTCTGAGGTTACGGCTGTAGTCACCACCAACTCTGGAAACATTCGAGGGAAGATGATGACTATACTAAATGATCGTATTCGAGCATTTTTTGGTATACCGTATGCAGTACCGCCTACTGGAAAATATAGATTCCTTCCTCCGATCCCTGTGGGTAAATGGAAACATGTGTTAGACGCTTATACATTACCAAACACCTGCTACCAGCTGCGAGATGACACCTTTCCAGGTATGATTCAAAACTACACAAATCAAGATATTTTACAAAAAGTTTAATTTCATCTTGCACCTCTATATTATTTGACAGTAAAATGACTTGTTCTGTTCTTTGCATTGAGACTGCCCTCGTCAAAGTGTTCAATGATATTTATATAAATGCAGACTGTGGAAGAACCACAGTGCTGATTCTATTGGGCCTCAGTGCAGCGTTTGACTCTGTTGACCATGACATACTACTGTAACGACTGGAAAGTTGGGTTAGACTCACCGGTCCACTACTCAACTGATTCTAATCTTACATAAAGAGTTTCAATAGGCGATTTCTCATCGAAGCAGACAGAAGTCCTATGTGAGATATCCCAAGGTTCAATCCTAGGACTTCTTATTTAATATCTATATGCTCCCACTAGCTCAGGTTATAACATGAAATTAGCTACCTTCTCTAGGCAGATGATACTCACCTCTACAATATCATGTCCCCAGGTGACTCCAAACTGATGAGAGGGATGAATTTATTAATTGAATCAAATCAGATGAAAAGACATTAAGAAATGTCTTTAAGAAAGTTGTGAGTATGATATCCAGACAACAGGAGGAGGAGCTTATTTGATTCATAATTTCTTCTAAGCATTTATAGTTAGGCAATTGAAATTGAGTAACTCATTACAGATTGGAGTTGCAGTAATAGAGTCACAGGTGGGTTTGTGAGCCTGTCAACTTTTGTAAATAAAGCTGGAGTAATTGTTAATGTTTTGTTTACAATTTCCACAGACAACATTCCCGTTGTGTGGTTTAGTATGAAGTGATATCTAAGCAGACTTATCAGTCGACATCACACTGATAAGACTCTACTGTACTCTACTGTGCATGTTGTCTTCAGAATGCAGGCAAGATTATTCTAAATATTTAAGGCATTAACATTTAGGACACAGTAATAAAATAAATTACAACTTGCGAGTTAAATGCAGTGCTACAACCCGGAGCATTTTTCATTTCTGATGACTTAGTTTATCACCTGCCTTGATGGATGCTGCTGCATTCTCATTTTCCCGCTCATTGTGACCAAAGTAGGACGAAATCATTGTATTTTATTTGTCTGTTGCATAATAAATATGATTTATTTTTTAAAATAAAAACATACCTTTCAGGAAATCCCTATTCCCTATTATTTTTCTTATTTGGAGGGCCTCAACATATGATTGCTGATGATCCTACTGTCAAGAAATCGATTTAACATCGGTATTGAGTAACGCCCGACATTTGGGCTATCACCTACATGTTATGCTTATGGATCATTTGGATGCATCTCATGTCATTGTCAATTTGAGAGCGTAATTTATCTTATTGTGCTGTGATAAACATTTGTAGTACACTGACAACATGCTGGCAATGTTAAAACAGCACAATGCATGCAGGTTACCATGGGAATCAGTGAGCTTTTAAAGGCCGGCCGACTCTTGCTGGAGACAAGTTTCGCAAGAATCCGCAGTGTTTACAAACAGATAAACCTTCTATAGGAACTGCTTGATCTCTTTGTAAAAACTGGACTAGGTAGTCTGTCCTATAGATGGATACATTAAAAATATTACCCATAAGAGACTTTCTCATCAAGGGGAAGTGGGGCAACCTAATCTGTGGTGGTTTGTACAGCCTTGGTATAATTGACTAAGAAGAGTAAATGTCCAAACCTTCTAGTAGAAAGGTTTTGCATAAGCAAAACTTTTATTTTTTTTAAATTATTTCAACAAATCAGACATACCACTGTTCACTTCTGAGGTTTAACCTTGACAGTAGCAGCTGTAATTTGTTATGTACATAAAATTCTTATCTACCATGTTTAATGTACAGTGTAAAATATTCTGATACTAGAGGTCACTACAGTACCCTCAGTTAAATAGATATAAATCTGAGGCAAGCAAGTAAATTACCCAACGTGTTTCAAAAATGTCCAGCATGAGACATTTCCCTGTCTGCCAACTGGGCAGATGTAGCTCAAAGATTTTTGTGAGCAGGGCTCACAGAAGGCCAGTTCACAATTGTCCAATGTTTTTCTCTTAGCCATTCTTGGGTGTTTTTTAGCTGTGTGTTTTAGGTTTTCATTTTGTTGGAAGACCCATGACCTGCAACTGAGCCCAAGCTTTCTCATCTTATGCGCTGACTAAAATATATACTTTATATACCCATTATACTTATCAGTCTTCTACTTGGTAATGGACAGCTAAACACTAAGCTAAAAATGTTGGTGCTGAAAATAAGTAAAAAAGTAGCCAATGGCCAATGAAAAGCTTTTAAAGACCTTCAGATAATCTGCAAGAGTTATGTGCAACTCTGAAAACTTGTAAAAAGCCCTATTCCACCTTGTTCCTGTCTTATTAATAATCGACAAATTATGGAGTGATCTATAACTTTGCACAATATTTGTCATAAATAGTCTTTAACCTTAAGATTATAATATTTAAGAGCCAGTTCAGCATATCTAATCTGTGAAATGCTTGTGATAAAGACTAAGGATTCACTGGGCTCAAAGGTTTTATAATCTTGCAGCTGCTCTGGCTGTAATCAAACTTTATTAATAACAATGTGATTTTTTGCAGGGTTTGAAGGTGCGGAGATGTGGAATCCAAACACCCTTGTGAGTGAGGACTGCCTGTACTTGAATGTTTGGGCCCCTCATTTCAGGGGACACACAATCAGACCGGGAGATCTTGTTCCTGTATTAGTTTGGATATATGGAGGTTCCTTTGTGTCAGGAACATCCACGCTGGATGTCTACCAAGGCCATTTCCTGTGTAAATCTCAGAATGTTGTTGTGGTATCTATGAATTACAGGTAAGAAATTATTTCAATTGAAATCACGAATCCTAGTTCTTGCAACACGCCTTTCTGTATCTGTAACTGTTTCTGCTCAGAAACATTTAATCAAGTTTTCATTGGTTTCAAAGAAAAGGATTATGTCAACAGAATCAAGTTTTTCACAACTCTTTTATGACTCATTTGTTCAGACATGAGAGTAATCTGGAACATGGAAGCTAAAAGTGAGAACAAAAAACCAGGATTAGAGAAACGCTGTAACAAACTCTGAATAGGCATCTCAACCATCTGACTAAACTGGTTATCTCAAATACTATGGGAGCCAGATCAACATTCATCTTGGAAACATTACTATAAACATGTTCATATTCACAACCTACAGCAAGTAGAAGTGTAATTGCTAAAAATTCACAAGATTAACTAATTTTATAATGTTTTACTTATTATGTCATACTTGTTCTGGCTATATTGTTCTATACTGTTCTTGCTGTATTTTCTATAATGCTTCCTTTACATCACTTTATCTGCGAAAATGATAAAGTTCAGTTTGAACACATGGTGGAAGTGACAGTAAAATATGTTGAGTACAGCACTGACATATGGTGAACGCTTTTAGTATCTTTCTTGTGGTCATGATTTTTAGACTGGGACCACTTGGCTTTCTGGCTATTGATGGACACCCAAACATCCGGGGAAATCAAGGTCTCCTGGATCAGCGTTTGGCACTTAAATGGGTGTTCGAAAACATCGCTGCATTTGGAGGTGATCCTAACAGGGTAAAATAAAATTGTCCTTATTTTTCCTAAAATCAGAGTAATATTGTATGGACCATGAATGAATAAATTTAAATGCACTGGCATTTACTTTTGTTCCCAGATAACAATATTTGGGGAGAGTGCTGGGGCAGCATCTGTGGGGTTCCACCTGGTCTCTCCAGGCAGCCAGAGCCTCTTTCAAAGGGCTGTGATGCAGAGTGGCGTTCCTAATGCAGCATGGGCCATAGCGAATAAAACTGACATATATCACAGGTATGTGCGTGGTTAGTATTGTGCTAGTTGATAGTTATTGTGCTGGATGTATTGTGTAGATTATTTAGTTGTTGTTGTTTTTTTTTTCTGAAGTATGATAATTATTCTGTGACAGACTGGCAACCTGTCCAGGGTGTATCCCACCTCTCGCCCGAAATGTTAGCTGGAGAGAGGCACCAGCACTCCTCCCAAACCCATTACAAGGGTGTTAGAAAATGGATGCATGGATGATAATTACCTTTCAAAATACTTTATAGCCATATAGTAAAAATATTTGATAATGAAGTGTCATTTTGAACATGTTCTAGAGCAGTTCAAAATAGCATGGCCGTGCTCTAAACTGGCTGACTAACATTAATATTATCAAGTGAAATAATTGTTTCTTTTAGTTATCTTTTAACTTTAACACCCAAGGACAGCTTTCTTTCTCCACCAATTAATGTTAGATTTGTAGTCTTAAATAAAAACGTCAATGAAAATTATCAGTATCAGTGTTGGTATTATTGATACTGACCCTGTAAGTGCTTTGAACTGGATCGACTCCAAAAAATGCATCATTACTCATAATGGTAATCCACTCAAACTTTTGATCTGCCGTGGAAGATCAAAAGTTTACAGCACCAACACAATTTTTTTCATTTGACAATACCAAACTACAAATCTCCGAAACTCACCTACTTGCACTAAAATATTATTCCATTTAGTGTTATTTAACTCAAAGAGGATCAAACCCAATTTTGATGAATTTAATCGTATATTGTTTAAAGCGAAATGATGAAATTGAACCACTTTATTTCCAAAAATAGCGTGACCCATTTTTAAAAAAATGATGTGAGACCTCAATTGAATGTAAATGACATGATCCAGGCATTGATGGATGCAGGGACTGCGCAGTGAATACAGAACAGGTGTTTATTAAGGGATCGGCATTTTCACAGTCATACAGGCCATGGTCAGACCCAGGAAATCCAAATCCAGGTCAGGTTGTTCCTGATCTCAGTGTCAGACAGACAGGGGGGTCAGAGCCAGCAAGTCCAAATCCAGGTCAGGTGGTTCCAGATCTCAGGGTCAGACAGATGGAGGGTCAAAGGGTCCAAATCCAATGGAATAGGTTAGGATCAGGGACAGGAAGGGCAACTGGACAGAAGGGAAGAGACAGACAGGTTAGTAACTGGGCAAATCGCTCAAGTAGCTACAGCAGGCCTGAAGGCGTAACCGCTGAGGGTTCCACAACAATCTGAAGCTGTGCAGGAGAAATATCTGTCCTTATATGGCAGCAGCTGGAGATCAGGGTAATGATGATCAGGTGTGAGTGGTCACAGCTCAGCAGCAGCTGCGACAGTAAATATGATATTTTCTTTTTTGTCACATGTTCTGTAGATGTAAATGTGCTTCTCTGTGCCCAAATATTGACTTAATTTGAATATTGAATTAGTATTAACAGTCACCTCGTTCAGATTGGCACTTGGAGGATGGTTAATTACAATGGTGACCATATCCATTAATCCACAGTGTCAAACTGCTGCATTACACATTACATGGACAAGTATTTGTTTTTAATAATAAAAAAGAATATGCCTGGAATATCTTAATCAGTGAGAGTGTGTAACCCTTACCCTATTAATTTACCTCGACTATTCCATAAAAATGTCTTGTGCGCCACAAATGCAAATGCTTTCTAAACTAAACACAAGAAATGAATAATAAACATGTTCTAACTAAATTAACGAAAAACAGACTGAAATAAACAATAACAAACACAAAACACACATAGCTAACTATCAAAGCTATAAATCCAGAAAAAACACCAAGACATTCAAAGATCCCAACACCCAGAACTTAGATTTTCATCCTGGCCGTTGTCCCATCTTTTCTTTGGTTTTGTTTTAGTGTTTTCAGTAAATGTTCAGTATTATTTACTTTACATGATGCTGCAGTTCCTGCTTGGTGCCAACTAATTGATTTATTGAAATTTTTTTCCCAACAAACAGAACCGTCCAACTAGCAAAATTGCTAAGATGCTCCGTGAGTTCTCCTTACCGTATAGGATATTGTTTGCAGGATGCTCCTGTTGAAGACTTAGTAACCAAGCAATATGAAAATCTTGTACCGGCTTCAGTTTTGTCTATGCCTTTTGTCCCACATATTGATGGAGACTTCATCCCATCTGATATAGAAGTAAGTCTCTATGTGTTTGAATAAGTGATTTCTTCAAAAAGTGAAGAACTGCAATTGTTTTACATACTACTTACAATATTTTAATTGTATTGAATGCTACGTTAATGTATTGAATGCTGTTGTTGCTAAACAACAACAGCAAACCTTGTTTCAGTGTTCAAGGACCTCTAATTCTCTCCTCTCCTATGGAATTCCAAACATTCAAAGGGAAAGTTAAATCTTTTAACTCCAGTACATACTTAATTTTATTTATTTTTTAAATATTAAGATTTTGTGGTAAATTCCTGTAGGTTTTCCACCGGCTGGAAAACCTACAGACGGTCCCAGAAATGTCTTAATTTGGATATGGACACACAACATTTTGCTCATGTTAAACCAGTAGTCGTGTGGTTACTGCCTGTTAATGTTCTACTCACTAGGATAGAGACATTCACTGCCAATAAAAAATGCAATTCAACATAATTTCTAAACTGATCTTAGAAACCTATGTGAAACAAGAAAATTTGACTTGTCTATGAATACCTAAGATTAAGACAATTTTTAATTGGGGATGGTGTCCAACAAAAGTATTTTAATTGTGTCTTTTTTCTTCTGCAGTCGTTGCTAAACATAAGTACTCTTGCCAAAAAAGAGCTGTTGATCGGCTTGAATAAAGATGAAGGAACTTACTTTCTTCTTTATGGAATGCCTGGTTTCACTCGCGAGGGGGAAAGTTTCATCACCAGGAAGGACTTTATGGATGGTTTACCACTAGTACTCACAAATTCAAGTGAGCTTGTTAAAGAAGCTGCTGTTTTTGACTACACCAATTGGGAAGATGAAAACAATACAAAATCCAACCGTGATGAAATGGCTAGGATGGTTGGAGATGTGCTGTTTAATTGTCCTTTAATGGACTTTGCTACTAAGTAAGTTCCAGGTCTCAGGTTAAGTGATAAATGCTTTTATATAGAAAAACATCCTCTGTTCTAACTGTGGTGTACATATGTTTGATCCCTGAAAGCAATACTAAGAAAACTTTATAGAACTACTTTATAGAAGTGTATTTATACTATATCTACTATATAGATGTATATCTATACTTCTGTAAAGTATAAATACAACATACTTAATAAAGTATTTTTGAATTGAAATTGAAATGAGAACCAAACACAGGTTAACTTTCTAAAATAAAAAAATACATAATTTTCCCTACACTTCAAAATTACGTACTTGTTGTGTAAGTCCAGCACATAAAATCTCAGTCACATACAGTCATATTCAACAAACCTAAGTGTGAATTTGGTTGAGGCTTGTTTTTCAGATTAGAAATGCCCTTTAGGCCACATTTTTCCATTAAATGTTTTGTTAAATTGGTCTGATGTAACATACTAATCCCATGTTATGTAATTTCATGATCTGTCAACAAAAATTATAAATACCAGAAATAAGTCATTAAAATATCAGTAGTTACTTTAATGTTTCAGTTGATTATTTTTTAATACATTTCAGTAACACTGTCACTTTTTTAATATCCCTGTGCATATAATGTTGTGTTTGCAATTGGCCAAATTATAAAAAAGTTGAAGGTGGTTGCAGTGCATTAGGGGTAAAGAATGTTTTCTTATGTTTACAAAAATATCAAGAATACAAAAAAAAATGTCTTGATTAATTACAGTGCAAAACTGCGAATGGATAATTTGAGGCAAAAAAAAAATAGTTTTCAACCTTTAATCGTTTTATGTTATCAATGATTTTCAAGATAAAAAATTAAATAATGAATTCTTTCGATGCTGCTTGTAGCAAAAGCATAATGTATATTTATACAGCTACTACGAAGTTCGTGATACTCAAAAAAAATTTTAATAAAATTTTTTTGAGTATCATGGAGATGGCTCAGTACTTTTGTTTTAGTTCCATGACTAACTCCATAAAGCATGTGGCTGGAGTAGTGAGATGTGGTCCTATTTTAGACAAAAGGGTTTCAAATGTCAGAGTTCTGATTGGGGCTTCATCTGCACTGAAATAATGTTACCTCTGACCTGTGGCGATACTTCTAAGGAAAAAGAGGTTAATGAACTTATTTGACATCTGTTAAGTCCTATTGTTATTACCAACTGCAATTCAAAAATATGCAAATATGATGTATTTATTGACTTTTCTTTATTTTTTAGGTATGCAGGACATGGCGGTAAGACGTTTTTTTATTTTTTTGACCATGTGTCATCTAAAAATCCCTGGCCAAAATGGGCTGGTGTTATGCATGGCTACGAGATAGAATTTGTCTTTGGGTTGCCTCTGAATGATTCATTAAAGTACACGGCGGAGGAAGTGACTATGACCAAGGCAGTTATGCAGTACTATGGCAACTTTGCCCGGAATGGGTAGGTAAAACAGATCCTCAATCAGTCATGGAGGGATTGTGAGAAACCTAAAAACACTTTTGTTTTATCTTTTCAGAAATCCAGGGTTTAAAGAAGGTGCTTGGCCAAGGTTTACCACTGTCGCTCAGGAGTATGTCACTTTGAATAATGACAGTAAAGGAGTAAAGAAGAGGTTAAAAGCTAATGAGTGTTATTTGTGGAACACCTTGATGCCTGAATATCAAAAGTTATCAGGTGAGACACACTAACAAATCCCTCTACACAGTCTGACACAAATGTAGATGTTAAGTTTCATATAAAGCATCTCCAGTTGGAAGGTTTTTGTTCATATCTCAAAAAGAGATGTTTTACCTGTTGAGATTAGCCGTTCTGGTTTGCTCTAATTTTTAAAACAAAATTTCAACTCTAAGAGGAAATTAAAGTTTGTAACTGAAACCATTCCTTGTGAAAGATTACTTTATCCCACACACAGTCTCTTTGCTCTTTGTCTTTCACAGATTCCCTGATGAAGTGCAGTTCAAGTGGGAATGTTCAATACAATTGGGTGTTCCTTCTTATTTTGTTAGTTACCAGATTAATGACTGAGCTCCTGCTCTCTGTTTAGTTCATGTGTTTAATGTCTAATGTGTAACAGGTGGGTGCTTGCTTTTCTTAAATATGTCAAATATTCTCAGCACCTCCTGCAGGCTATAGGTTGATTCTTGGGGCCCTATAACCTGTTTTACTTAAGGGTTCACTGCAAAGCATAGTTTGAAAAAAGGCCCTTTAGCATGTGTGTGCAAAAAAACTATATTTTTACACTGTTGAATAACTTGCTTCCTATACTGATTAGAAATGGTTTATAAAGTGGTTTATCATTAAAATAAGTTTATGCTAAGTGCCTTTGACTGTTTTGTTTTTTTTGTTTTTTTTTTGTCATTTGTTATAGACACACAAGAAGCCACCAGTTCTTCCTTGGCTTTTTTAACATCTTGTTATTAAATACAAATTGGGAAATAACAACAGAAGAAGGTCCAGTAGCCTCTGTCTCTCTCTCTTGTTTATAAGCTACATTTGGAAGAGCTATTTCTAGGCTTGTGGCTTGTTTATTATTGCTCTAGCATATATATATATATATATATATATATATATATATATATATATATATATATATATATATATATATATATATATATATATATATATATATATATATTTGTGAGGCACCTTTGACTCTCTTTACTTCACAGGAATTTTTTTCCCCAATATGTGATAAAAATTTGGAATAAGTTGTTGTAAGGATTTAAAAACCACTGCTTGGGGTTTTTTTCCCACCCCATACAAAACGATGCAGCAACTGAAGCATGTTTTAAACATAAGGCAATGTAACTTTGCTAACTGTCACTCATGTTCCCAGGCAACTTGAATACATTTATTTATTGTGTTATTTCTGTGATCTATCTGTTCATTTAAAATAAAGATGATCTTTAAATTGCTCTAAAAGTTTTAAAGTCTCACAACTCTCTAATATTCATGATAGATAAATAAAAAGTAAATATGCACTTCTTGCCTCATCACTTCATTTCTCTTTTCAGTCTTCTGCATTTGCCAAGCTCCTTAGTGCTGAGCTGCTCTCTTTTCAATACTGCTGATTAAAAATGTCTGATGCATCAACACAACTAAGCTGATTACAGATTTTGTTTCCCTGAGCAAAGGTTTCTAAAGAAAGAAGAAGTGAGAAAGAAGTGAGGTATATTGGGGCACACACTGAGTCAAAGTGGTTAAACTGTGTTTAGTCTCATCTTTCTAAAGTGTGCTTAGAAAGAGGAAGGCTTTGCGTCTGTGTTCGTGCAAATTGCTTTGACCAGGTCTAAATGTGAAGTGTGTAATTTTAAGAAGGAAGAGATTAAATGTTAAATCAGACCTCGTAAGTGTATGTGATACACTTACAATAATGTTTATCAGTGTTTTGATAAATATCAAAGCAATGGACATGCTAAATAATAGGAGTCCGATTCATCAAGCGACTTCTTTGTTTTTTACTTAATGTGATTTATACATCTCTCCTATAATTTGATACATTGGGAGGACATAACTTGTAGGTTCACAGCTTTTGAGGTTACTATTCTGGTTAATTTTTTTTAAATGATTGTAGGGATCTGTGAATATCACACCCCCACTTCCTGGCTGAAGAGAGCTATGGGACTAAGCTCTGTATACAGTGGTGTGTATACAGTTAGCTCTGCCCGGGAGCTGTATACACACCAAGGTGCCCACTCCAACTCGAGCAGAGGAAACAACAGTCTGATGGGAAAAGATTAGAGGGAGGAAAAAAAAATGACCTATCTTACATCTGATATTTGCTTTGAAGTGTGGCGAATCAAGCAAATGTTGTAGTGGTATTACACATAAATCTTTTAGCTGCTACTTTGCATGGGGACTCTAATGCAGATCAGGCTTATAAGATTATTTGTTGGTGCCCCAGAAACGAGGCAGAATCCACTCTGAGTGGTGTGATGCTGATTCAGGTTCAACGTTTTAAAAGTGTCAGAAGGCACTGAAAGGTTGGAGTTTCTGGATTTTTACCCTTGTATTAAAAATACCCAAAAGGCACTACCAATCGTGATTTATCATCTTGCTATGAAACATGCACGATAACATGCACAATAATGAGCTTCAACTTCAATTGATTTTATTTGCATTCTCAGACTTTACTGCATTCTCTTTGGTTAACTTAATACACCCTGAACTTATACTGAAAGACTGTTTGACATCTGTATATACCACATAGCACATTGGATAAGCCGTTGGAGGGATTTGGTCGAGCAAATGTGGATCACAAAAAAGTTACTTTGAATGCTACAGTCACAGACAACAAACTGGAAAGTCCTCAACAGATGTGCAATCTTTGCATTTCAGAGCTTGATGAAAAGGGAGAAAACAGAGAAAAATCTCAGATTATCCACAGACCGATGATGTTCTTAGTCATGATAGACAAGGTCACTTTAAATCTGGCGTCAGTGAAAGCTTCATGTGTGGCCCAGCAGCTTTGGTCCTCTGACAAAACACATAAATCCATGAACCTTTGACCGCCAGAAACAAGGCTGTCCTTATGGACAGCAGATTGAGAGTCATTGACTTAAACTGTTCAGAGAAAGATTTGAACATGAAAGGCTTTTGTTGTTTTTGTATGCTTACTAACATTATTTCATGTTTCCGTATAATAACCATCTATCCATCCATCCATTTTCTGTTCACCCTTATCCCTAGTGGAGTCAGGAGGTGCTGGTGCCTATCTCCAGCTACGTTCTGAGCGAGAGAACATGTAAACCAGCAAATAGGACAGCACGCTATAATAACATATCAGCTCATTGATTTCTTGGTTAGGGACCTCTTATACAGAAACCTAGAAGAAGGACAACATTTAATCATGAACTGAGTCAGAGCATGCTTTCTAATTTGTTATTTAAAGTTTAATCAGCTTTAAAAGCTTATGTGATCATTGTACTTTGGATAGGACTTCAATGGACTAAAAAAAGGTTCATGCCATAGAAGACTTACTCCAGAGAAAGAAATATCTTTCCGACTGAACGTCTTGCCAACACAGTTTATGCAGAGGATGTGATTTATTGTTCAACTAACCCTACTTATGAAACTGATTCCAAACCACAGAAGTCAGAGTGCTCGTGTTTGGCACAGTCATAGGAGGAACAAAAAGAACGAAACTGCATACAGAACAAAAGAGACTGGCAAATCTTTGAGACAAAGAATGCAGCATTAACCCATTTTCATGCAGGAAGGTGTCACCACAGCTGGAATCGCCATGATGTCAGATCTATAAAACTCTGATCACAGAAAAATTCCTTCCTCTTTTGGCTGCAGCACCCGTTACATTGATGAAGATACATTTTGAAATATAAAAAAAAATTCCCTTCGCGGGTGGTTCTTATCCTCTGAGCTTGGGTCCTCTACCAGAGGCCTGGGAGCTTGAGGGTCCTGCGCAGTATCTTGGCTGTGCCAAGGACTGCACATTTCTGGAATGAGATGTCTGATGTTGTTCCTGGGATCTGTTGTAGCCACTGCTCCAGTTTGGGGGTGACTGCCCCGAGGGCCCCGATGACCACAGGCACCACTGTGGTCTTCACCTTCCAGGCCCTCTCCAGTTCCTCCCTGAGGCCCTGGTATTTCTCCAGTTTCTCATGCTCCTTTTTCTTGATGTTGCAATCGCTTGGTATTGCTACATCTACCACAACGGCTTTCCTCTGTTGTTTGTCCACTACGACAATGTCTGGTTGGTTCGCCATTACCATTCTGTCTGTCTGGATCTGGAAGTCCCACAGGATCTTAGCTCTGGTGTTCTCCACCACCTTTGGGGGTGTTTCCCACTTTGATCTCGGGGTTTCCAGTCCATATTCTGCACAGATGTTTCTGCACACTATGCCTGCCACTTGGTTATGTCGTTCCATGTACGCTTTCCCTGCCAGTATCTTGCACCCTGCTGTTATGTGCTGGACTATATATATATATATATATAAAAAAAAATTCCCTTCTCACCCACCGCGGGTGGTTCTTATCCTCTGAGCTCGGGTCCTCTACCAGAGGCCTGGGAGCTTGAGGGTCCTGCGCAGTATCTTGGCTGTGCCAAGGACTGCACATTTCTGGACTGAGATGTCTGATGTTGTTCCTGGGATCTGTTGTAGCCACTGCTCCAGTTTGGGGGTGACTGCCCCGAGGGCCCCGATGACCACAGGCACCACTGTGGTCTTCACCTTCCAGGCCCTCTCCAGTTCCTCCCTAAGGCCCTGGTATTTCTCCAGTTTCTCGTGCTCCTTTTTTCCTGATGTTGCAATCACTTGGTATTGCTACATCTACCACAACGGCTTTCCTCTGTTGTTTGTCCACTACGACAATGTCTGGTTGGTTCGCCATTACCATTCTGTCTGTCTGGATCTGGAAGTCCCACAGGATCTTAGCTCTGGCATTCTCCACCACCTTTGGGGGTGTTTCCCACTTTGATCTCGGGGTTTCCAGTCCATATTCTGCACAGATGTTTCTGTACACTATGCCTGCCACTTGGTTATGTCTTTCCATGTACGCTTTTCCTGCCAGTATCTTGCACCCTGCTGTTATGTGCTGGACTGTCTCAGGGGCCTCCTTGCACAACCTACACCTTGGGTCTTGTCTGGTGTGGTAGATCTGGGCCTCTATTGCTCTGGTGTTTAGGGCCTGTTCCTGGGCGGCCATGATGAGGGCCTCTGTGCTGTCCTTGAGTCCAGCTTTTTTCCAGCCATTGGTAGGATTTACTGATATCAGCCACTTGGGTTATTTGCTGGTGGTACATCCCATGTAGGGGCTTGTCCTCCCATGATGGTATCTCTGGCACCTCAACCTCCGTTCCCTGTTGTCTGAGACATTCACTGAGCACATTGTCTGTTGAGGCTTTGTCCCTGATGTATTTATGGATCTTAGTTGTTTCTGTCCCTGGACAGTGGTGCTCACACTCACTAGTCCTCTGCCTCCTTCCTTGCGGCTCGTGTACAGTCTCAGGGTGCTGGATTTGGGATGGAACCCTCCATGCATTGTTAGTAGCTTTCTAGTCTTAATATCTGTGGCTTTTATCTCCTCCTTTGGCCAGCTAATTATTCCAGCAGGGTATCTGATTACTGGCAGGGCGTAGCTGTTTATCGCACGGATTTTGTTCTTGCCATTGAGCTGGCTTCTCAGGACTTGCCTTATTCGCTGGAGGTATTTAGCTGTGGCTCCTTTCCTTGTGGCCTCATCGAGGTTGCCATTTGCTTGTGGTATACCTAGGTACTTGTAACTGTCCTCTATGTCTGCTATTGTTCCTTCTGGGAGTGAGACCCCTTCTGTGCGGATCACCTTTCCCCCTCTTTGTTATCAGCCGACCACACTTCTCTAGTCCGAATGACATCCCAATGTCTGTGCTGTAGATCCTGGTGGTATGGATCAGTGAGTCGATGTCTCGCTCACTCTTGGCGTACAGCTTGATGTCATCCATGTAGAGAAGGTGACTGATGTTGGCCCCATTTTTGAGTCGGTATCCGTAGCCAGTCTTGTTGATAATTTGGCTGAGGGGGTTCAGGCCTATGCAGAACAGTAGCGGGGACAGAGCATCTCCTTGGTATATGCCACATTTGATGGACACTTGTGCAAGTGGTTTGCAGTTGGCTTCAAGGGTGGTTTTCCACAGCCTCATCGAGTTTGCAATGAAGGCTCTCAGAGTCCTGTTGATGTTATACATCTCTAAGCATTCAATGATCCAAGTATGCGGCATTGAGTCATAGGCTTTCTTGTAATCAATCCAAGCCATGCACAGGTTGGTGTGTCTGGTTTTGCAGTCTCGGGCAACTGTGCGGTCTATGAGGAGTTGGTGTTTGGCTCCTCTGCTATTTACACCGATACCTTTCTGCGCCATGTTCATGTGTTTATCCATGTGTTTGCTTATCTTGGCCGCTATGATGCCTGACATGAGCTTCCAGGTTGTGGAGAGGCAGGTTATTGGTCGGTAGTTGGGTGGGTCTGGGCCCTTTGATATATATATATATATATATATATATATATATATATATATCTGTGTGTGTGTGTGGTGTGTGTGTGTATGCGTGGACACACACACGTCCCATTTATTTTCTCTTCATCATCCTAATTAATTATTTCGCTGCACTTATATTTCATTTTGCATGTATTCCACAACTGTAGTCAACTAAATTGGATTTGGTTTTTATTAGTTGTCACCTAAATATATATAGTCCACCAAGGCTTCATACAAACTGAGAAAGGGGCCGGGGGAGAATCCGAACCACAAACATTTACATCTTATTATTGAAACAACAGGGTGTGAAATTGGAGTTGCAGTTCAGTTCTACCCACATGACCCCCAGAAAAAAGAATCTTTGAATTATTTTACATACATGTAAATTAAGCCCTGACTGATGATGTGTTTTAAAGTGGACCCAAAACCAGCAAACAGATGTTCTTGAGTGAAAGACTTAATAAATGAAAAGGCCAACTTGCAAAAGTTACACAGTCCAGGGGCACAAACATTCAAAACAAACCGAACTGGAGACACGAGAAGAACAGCAAGAAAACCAGTGAGCAAGATGAGAACAAACTAGCGACTAGTGACAAAGAGAAAGGAGCTTAAATACTGGTGACTCATAACTAAAACAATTAAACAAAGAAATAAGCCTAGAGTCACGTGGGACCGCCGAGAAAGATGGCAGCACACTAAGAGAGCTCCAGAAACCGACACTTTTCGTTCACATTTTTTTGGGCTATACACCTCTCAATTTATTCTGATATCAATACAGCTGATACGCTAAATTTGAAAGCTTTTTTTTAGTGAAACCAGATATTTACAATTTACCGACGGAATGTCAGGCAACAACAAAGCTAACTTTTTCAAAGGTGCAGCAACGAGGAGCAAGCTAGCAGCGAGGACCAGCCCCACGCCTGGAAGCACTTCTGCTAACCCGCTGACAGACTTAAGCTGCACTACAGAGAAACATATCGACTCCAACTTTATGGAAGAAATACGGAAAATGAGTGCAACACTACAAGTGGTGGCGACGGATGTCGTCTCGATTAAAGAAACAACTAAAGAGCTTAAAGACTCCGTGGAAAACATTACAACCAGGCTGGGCGAGGTTGAACAGCGAGTGTCCGACATTGAAGACGCCAGCGCTCAGACGGAGAAATGTGCGAAGGTATGTGCCGAGAAACTGGCGACTCTCTGGGAACGAGTGGAGGATTTGGAGAACCGGAGTCGGAGGAATAATGTGAGAATGGTGGGATTGAAAGAAGACAAGGAAGAAAGAGGAAACGTGCGTCAGTATGTGGAAAAGATCATTGCTCAAGGCTTCGGCCTCACGGGCAACGAGTTCGAAGTGGAGCGAGCCCATCGCTCACTGGCGCCCAGACCAGATGGCAACAAACCACCTCGGACCATCCTGATACGGTTCCTGCGCTCATCGGGCCGGGACAAGGTGCTGCAGATGGCTAAAGAAAAGCGTGGGCTGGAGTGGGAAGGCTGCAAATTATCTTTCTTTGAGGATCTATCGAAGGAACTCGTGGATAAAAGGAGAGCTTTCAACACTGTAAAGAAACTGCTCCGAGAAATGGAGGTGAAACACAGGCTGCTGTTTCCAGCAACGCTCGTCTTCACCTGGAAGGGAGAAAGGAAGACATTCCGGGATAATTCAGAGGCCGAAAGGTTCCTACAACAAGCTAAGTGAAAAACAAGTGTTATTATTTGGGGGGTATATCTTTCAAAGAATTATGTAAAATTTATGTCGGTTTGTGGGTTTCGGAGTTCGGATGGTTGTGTTGCCCAAGGACGATTTTCAACGCGTCTCACGGACCAAGTTTAAGTAGAGGGTTAAGAAAAGGACTGAAGGCTGCAGCATGTTCTGTGCTGCTGTGCTTAGTCCTATGTTGTATTTTTTTTGTTTTGTTTTGTGTGTTTTTTTCTGTTTTTGTTTTTGCGCCAGGTCAGTGTATTTTACTTTGCGAATATTGGTGGTGTTAGACATTATGTCAATGTGTCTGTATTCAGTTAGGTGGCAGATCGAATCACGCAAAGTATACCAAGCAGTCAAAGATGTCTAAGGGATATATCAATATAATATCGTGGAATATTAATGGATGTGGGCACCCAATTAAAAGACAAAAAGTTTTGACTTACTTAAAATCCAAAGGAGCTGATATTGCATTCATTCAGGAATCACATATAAAAGGGGATGAAGAAGCGGCTAAGTTCAAAAGAGGCTGGGTGGGTAAAGTGTACCATAGCTCGTTTTCAAGCAAAAAAAATGGTGTAATGATTCTTGTTAATAGGAACATAAGCTTTGTTATGCTTAAGCAATATAATGATAAGGAAGGACGGTTCATATGTGTTGAGGCCTTGCTGAATGGAGTTAGGACTGTCCTTTGCAATATTTATGCTCCCAATCAGGAAGAACCCAACTTCTTTCACAACATTAATAGTATAATAGGAAACATGGAGGGCCATATTATTCTGGGAGGCGATTTTAATCAGGTGATGGACGGATTTATTGACAAAAGTACGCCGGGGGGGAGATCGGCGCCTAAGGACAGAGCTGCAATCCAAATGTTGGCACAGGACTGGAACTTGGTTGATATATGGAGACTGGTAAACCCACGAGAGAGAGAATATACTTTTTACTCTCACAGTCATAAGATGTACTCCAGAATTGACTTTTTCTTAATATCTAATAAACTAGTAGAATCCGTAATGGGTTGTGAAATAGGAACAATTATTATAAGTGACCATGGCACAGTGGAGTTACATATGGACTTTAAAGTTGAAAAAGAAAGGAAAGGACGGTGGAGACTTAATACTATGTTACTTCAAGAGGAGCCATTTAGTAACTCTATTCTGGAGGATCTTAATTTTTTCTTCCAAGTAAATAATGGTTCTACAAATACTATAGCCTCGGTGTGGGAAGCTTCGAAAGCATATATACGGGGAAAATTCATTGCGTATGCATCAAAAATTAAAAAAGAAAACAACGGGAAAGAAAAAAAATTGGAAAAAGAAATTTGTCTGTTAGAGAAACAAATAGCACAAAATTACTCAAATCATTTATATCAAACATTATGTAATCTTAAATATCAGTTACATGAACTATATAATAAAAAAACTGAATATGCATTATTTAGACTTAAAACTAAATTTTATGAAGGCGGAGAAAAAAGTGGCAAATTATTAGCGAGACAACTTAAACAACAAGATAATTCTAATAACATTCCACTAATTAAAAAAGATGGTAAAACATTCACGGCAACCAAAGAAATAAATAGGATTTTTGAAGAGTTTTATAAAAATCTATATACATCTACAAATAAATCTGACACGGAAGAAATGAAAGCTTTTTTCTCTTTGTTGAAGTTACCTAACATCTCCAATGAACAAAGAGAAAAATTGGATGCTCCTATCACTATGGAGGAAGTCAAAGCTACGATCTTGTCGATGAAGTCTGGAAAATCACCTGGCCTAGATGGCTTCCCAGTTGAATATTATAAGAAATACATCGACATTATTGCCCCAATATTATATGATGTATATCGAGAAGCCTTCGAGTTAGGTTCTCTACCTGACACTTTCAATGAAGCCCTGATATCACTTATTCCTAAAAAAGACAGAGATATCACAGATCCATCCAACTTTAGACCCATCAGTCTCATAGGAGTAGACTGCAAAATATTAACAAAAACACTAGCATTACGGCTAGAGAAAGTACTTCCGGATATCATAAATGAAGATCAGGTAGGCTTTATTAAGAACAGATCTTCAGTCGACAATATGAGAAGGCTTACTCATCTAATACATCTGAACTATTCTAATCCAAGCCCGGTTGCAGCGCTCTCCTTGGATGCTGAGAAAGCCTTTGACCGCGTAGAATGGGGCTTTCTTAGAACAACACTGTCTAAATTCGGATTTGGATTTGCATTTTGCAAATGGGTTGAAATATTATACTCTAAACCAAAAGCAGCAATTATGACAAATGGACAGATATCTGAATTCTTTCATCTTTCTAGAGGGACAAGACAAGGCTGTGCCTTATCCCCATTGCTTTTCACGTTGGTTGTAGAACCATTAGCAGTTGCGATAAGAGCCAACTCAAGAATTAAAGGTATTCAGGCAGGAGGAAAAGAGCACAAGTTGCTTATGTATGCTGATGACATTTTAGCTGTTATAGCAGACCCAATTATTTCTGTCCCAGCACTATTACAGTGTGTTGAATCATATTCAAAATTTTCAGGATACAAGATTAACTGGAATAAGTCTGAGTGTATGCCCATATCCCAAACATGTCACTCAAACTATATTACACAATTTAATTTTAAGTGGGTTCCTTCAGGTATGAAGTATCTGGGTATACGACTTCATTCGAATGTAGAAGAAATAATGTTACTGAATATGGAACCGCTTCTTCAAAAAATAAAAACTAATCTTAATAAGTGGGCAAAACTGAAACTCTCTTTATGGGGAAAGGTGAATGTAATAAAAATGGTGATAGCCCCGTTATTCAATTATGTGTCTATGATGGTGCCTGTCAACATCCCACCCCAGGTTTACAAACAATATGAGACTTCTGTTAGGGACTTCCTTTGGGACAACAAGAAACCCAGACTTAGCATTAAGAAAATGTGGTGTACAAGAGACGTAGGAGGCATGGCCCTACCTAACGTACGATTGTATAATCTTGCATTCGAAATGTCGAGACTGCCCAAATATTTTGAAAAGGGAGAAACAAAACTGAGTTGGATGAATATTGAAGTAGAATTGGCGAACCCTTTCAGGCCAATAGATATCCTTTCCCATGGGAAAACAGACAATAGACAACCTCTTCCTGCGAACCCAGTATTAGCACATTCTAAACTAGTATGGAAGGAGATACATAAAATATGCAAGATGTCACATTTAAAACAGTTGTACTCCTCACTGTGGTTTAACCCATCCATATGTATTGGAAGAAAAACAGTTTACTGGGAACAATGGCTGATGAAAGGAATACATGTTGTGGATGATTTATATAAAGATGGGGTTTTTATGTCTTTTTCAGACATCATGCTGAAATATAATATAAAAAAAGATAGCTTCTGGAAGTATTTACAAATTAGAGACTGTATTATTAAAGACAATTTCATACATAACGATAATCCAATACAAGAATTTATGAGCTCAAGTAAAATCAAATATAAAGCATCTATATTTTACAAATTACTCAATAGCATGCAAAAGGATGTATGTAAAAGTCTGGGGATTGTCTGGCAGAGGGACCTTGGCTGTATTTTTAGTGATGAAGAATGGTTGAAAATACTCTCAAATAATGGAAAATATATCAAAGAATCGAGAGGGAAATTTACACACTATAAGGTTGTACATAGATTTTATTTCACCCCATCCAGGCTCCATAGAATGGGCCTGCTCCCCAATAATTTGTGCTGGAAATGCAAGACGGAAGCAGGAACTTTCATACACGCGATATGGGAATGTAAATGTATTTCTCCATTCTGGCAAGCAGTATTACAACACATTGGAAAGTGGATAGGTGAGGAGATACCCATGTCACCAAGACTGTGCTTATTGGGGGATCAAACAGTGTTACCTAACATATCAAAACACCAAAACACTGTGGTACAGGTGGGGACGGTTACGGCTGCCAGGATAATCCTCAGACTATGGAAATCATTAATTGTCCCGAATATTAAAAGTTGGTTGGGATTGATGTTGGAAATAGTGTCATATGAACAAATGCTGGCTAAGCTAAATGATGACCTTGAAAACTTCAAGAAATCCTGGAACAATTTTCTTTCCTGCAACACTGGGACAAGTAAACCCCCTTGAGGAACTGATGTTCTGAAAACACTGCTTAATATAAACTCCTGTCTAATGTGGTTGACTGTGCTAACACCGAGGATGTTTGGATATGCCAATTTTTTGTGAAAATTTTATTGATTTGATATGTATGGACCTGGTCGCCTTTTTCCTGTTTTTTTTTTATTGTATGGGGATTTGGGGAGGACTGGGAAGGGTTGTATTCATGTGTTCATGTGTTTTGAAAAATAATAAAAACTTTAATAATAAAGAAATAAGCCTAACTAGAATCACGGAGGAAGGATAGACATAGACTCTTACATAAAAGAATAACTAAACATAGAGTAACGAAGTAAGATACTAGAAACACTATGATGTGGGTTGAAATAAAGTAACATAAGAATGAGAACGATCCAACAGAAGTAAGTATCATCAAATAATGAAACTCGAAAGAACACAAAAGATGAAACAAAAATTAACTAGGATATAACTGATGAACTAAGAAACACAGAAAAACAGAAAACAAAAACCCCAACCCAAAAACCTGTAGTTCTGACACAAATACAGACAAACACATTACACAAGATAACTTTTAAATTAAATAGTTAATTAAATAAGGAGGCCAACATATTTCAACCTCTTCCGTCTTTATGAAACATTGTGTGAAATTAAGTTCAGTCCCCCCCTGAATAGGATTTTGACATAAATTACATTAATAGCTTGTCCATTAATGGACTCCATAATGGACCAAGTGTGCTGCTAAAGCCAAAAATATAGCACAACTTATTTGCACTTATGACAGATTGAACAGCAGGACCCAAATCCAAAATAGTTCACCAGCAAATACGTTGGATGTGTTGTAACACCTCAAACACACTGCTTCCTTTTGTGGCATCATGATAAAGTCAAAAGAATTTAGTAAAGAATATGAGTCTAAGAATGCTTAGTGTTTGTCAATGAAACAAACAAGAAAAACAAATTCAGCCTGTAAATTGCTTCAAGCAGTTATACCAAACAGGTATAAATGGATAAAAAAAAATAAAATAATTTAAGCACAAACATTCAAATATAAACTGAGCACATATCCATCCAAGAAAAACAATACTTCTTTGTAACATCTGCAACAATGAGCTGCTTCTCGCTGTTTTCATCTCTAAATGAGTTTGTCTCTATATCTTATATTTTCCTTCCTATTTTCTACATTTTATATATTTTTACCTGAGACTATGTTTCCTGTCCTCTGTGTTGCATCTCATTTTTCACAGGCTCATGTCACAAGTGACTCATTCAGGACTTCACATGACACTGTCAGCATTTCTTAGGATAAATAAGGAAACGAGTGTGGATACCGAAACGTATTTTCCTGACTAAGCACTAAACTCCACATGATGAGCTTTGACTCCAACATTTCCCATGAGCTTCCTTGCATATTGCTTACATACACATGGCAGACAACCTTTCATCCTTAAACAGCCAATTAGTGGTATTATGGCGTAAAGAAGTGTTGAGTCTTCAGAGTAAAAAAAAAAAAAAATAGAAGAGTATAAAGCTGTGTTAAAGACATGGTCATGTATATGTTATGTTTCTTGGAAAAATAAAGGATTGAAATGCTTATGTATACAAAAATAAAGCACAGAGTTAAAAGTATCCTTTAGTTGAGTAAATTTTCTTTTGTGCAAAAGCTATGAAATGTTTTGTAGACAAGTAAATACAAACATCCACTGAAAGCTGGTATAACCTGGCCCAGAATAAACAGGGTTTAGAAACTGAAAAGAAAAAAATGCCTCTTTATGTGCTGGTGGAAGAATTTTCATTTTTTAATTAATCTGTATGGTTAATATGTCTGGAATGTCCATAAAAATTAATTTTACGAATAAAATAGCAAACATAAAACATCAGGGCTTCACAGTTGGTAGCACTGTTGCCTTGCAGCAAGAAAGTCTTGGGTTTAAATCCCGGCCTGGGTTCTTTATGCATGGGGATTGCATGTTCTTCATGTGCATGAGTGGGTTCTCTCTGGGTGCTCCAGCTTCCTGCCACAGAACAAAAAGATTTTGTGCACATTAGCTAATAGATGGCTAATGAAAACATTTTTTTCACTTGTTTATATTAATTATTATTGTTTGTAGTAGTAATAACAATAACAATAACAATATTTGTATAAATATTAATATATTAATATGTTAATCAATATACAGTTAATTATATAATATATAATCAATATGATACTTGTAATATAGTAATTATTATATTGCTAAGTACTAAAATGATTCTAATAAATCATAATAATTATTGTTCATAACAATAATAAATAATTATTATCAATATAAGAAATAACAGTAATTAGTATTGGTTATATTGATGATTATTATTACTATTAATAATGATAGTAGTGAAAATATAATAACAAAGTTTTTATAATTCAATATTGCTGGGGCCTGCCCATAGCAATGGATAGGGAGATCAGGTGTAGTCCTATTGTCTCTATTTTAGGTGTAGAACAGTAGGGGTCAGTGGGGACATTGCCTGCCATGTAATACCTGCCATGCAATGCCTGCCATGCTATGCATTGCTATGGGTAGGCCCCCAAAAATATAACAGAGGTCTGCATATGAGATTAAATTACATTTTTGACACAGTTGAAGTTTTCACAAGTTTCTTATTATTAAGGTTAAGTTCTTCAACAAGGCACTATACGTTTTTAAGTCAGTTTCTTTAAAATTATTAAAAGAGGGCATTTTATCACTCCAATTCACCGTGTAGAATAGACTTTATTCCACAAGAAGAGCGATGCAAATAATTCAATACGTCTAAACATAAATAAATGACAAATCCATGCAAATATATCCATCTATAAATAACATATAAATCACTGCAGAGAAAATTTGATTCAAGTCAGACTTGGGTATTGTAAAGCCTAGTGGAGATTATTCAAAATAATTTACGTTTCTAGGTTAGCCAGCATCATGAATACTAAATATTTAGGTCTAAGCCAAATATTTAAGTTGGAAAATAAATATGGAGTTTGAAAATTAAGTGTTTAGCTTGGAAAATAAAGTTTAGTTTGGTACTAAATATATAGTTAGAAAAATACATATTTAAACATCTAGTTGGAAAGTAAACATTTGTTTGAAGGCTAAAATTTAGCTTCCTAACTAAATATTTAATTTGAAATGCAAATATTTATTTTGTTTTCTAAAAGGTGTGGATTAAGTATCTAGTTTGGAATGCTGACTTCTACAAATGTCTGACTAAAGTGAGAAATCATAAATGACTTTTATTGCAGCAAATTTGTATTTTGCCAGTAATTTTGACATTTATGTAGTCAAAATTACTACATACATTGAGCTACATACATTTCTTCTTTCGAATTTGTGCTCTCCAGTGCTGTTGTATAACAGTTACTTGTTTTCCCCCAATAGAGCCGTAGGTATAGGTGTTATGACAGTTACAGCAGTTAGTACATCAGTTAGTACATCAGTTAGTACATCAGTTACAGCAGTTAGTACATCACTTAGTACAGTAGTTATAGCAGCTAGTGCAGCACTTTCTATTTCACCTTGCAACAAGAAACATTGTTTCATGCTGGCAGCCCATGTGAATACTGAAAAGGTTTGTTAATTGTGAATTGTATTTCCTTTTAATTTGTATTTTGTCTATTGGTATGGCTATTTGGCATAAATTTAACATAGCATATGAATTTAAGCATTGTAAGCACTGTAAAATGATTAGTGCACTCACATCTGATATGTGCTTCAGCTTTTCCAGTGGTGATATGTGGATTTTAATGCTATGATGAATGTGCTTCAGAAAGGATTAGATCTCATTAAGTCATCAGCAAAGCTATATCCAAATAACATGATGAAATTATGACTTTGGAAAACAACACCCTTATTTTATTTTTTTATGTGGCAGGTACTATGAACCAAAATATTACTGTCATTTATTTATTTATTAATTTATTTATTTCTTACCCTGTAACTTTACAAGTGTTACGCCATAATTTTGAGCTCCTTTCAGAATGAACTGTTTTGGACACTCTTGTCACTTTAAATTGAAACTGACTCTCAAATCAACTTTTTTTTGCTAATAAACTGTGTGAATATGTTATTCAGGGTTCTATCTTAATATTTCTGTGTGAAGTTTAACATTTTTGTGCAATTTGTTGAGTTCAGCGTTATTTTTGCCCGAAACCGTTTGACCGAAAGAGGTCACCCGGTTCTTTGGCAGTTGAATATCCTCCTGTGTTTACAAACAAATAATCCCGTCGTTGTCATGTGACCCCACACTTCCGGAAACTTTGTAACTGACGGTGTTTTTGGATGGCAGCCGCTACGGAGTTGCTATGACAACAAGAAACAAGCCGGAGGCTTAGAACTAGCTCTCGTCTCTTTCTATCTAATTTGAAAACAAGATAAGTCCACTACAAACATTACTCGACCACTACTTTTGAGTATTCTACAATCTCTCTGATAAATACCGCTGATAAATATCAGCGGTATTTATTGTAGTACTTTCTGTCGAACTCGCTAAATTAGCTTATTTAATGTAGCTTTTATCTGCAAGCTGAGACGGACATGTGTACGTTACTGTATAACTATGTTCCTCATCCATGCTATGCGCTGTCTTAGTGTTCACTAAGCAATGGAATGTCATAGAGCTCGGATGCAGCTTGTCCACATTGATTGACGTGTTCCCCTTACCTATCTCAAAATGGTTGATCCTTCAGCAGCGACTTTGTTGATTTGTCTTGCACCTTGGTCACACTCCCAGTCCTCAAGGGCCACAGTCTTGCAGTTTTTAGATGTGCCACAGGTACAAAACACTGGAATGAAATGGGTTAATTACCTCCTCCTTGTGCACATAAGTTATCAATTATTAAAGATAAAATAAATAATATGTGGCAGGAGAGATGGAATTTAGAAGAAAGAGGAAGGCATCTACATGAAGAAGTAGGTAATCATAAGAAAGAATTGTACAATGAGTAAGAGAGAGGAAATATGGATTAACAGGTTGTGGATTGGGCATACTAGTTTTAATTGTAAAATAATAAGAAAAAATAATAAGAAGAAAATATCCATGAGATGATTATTCTTATTGCAGGGAAAGAGAAGGAGTAGAACATGCGTTGATTTATTGTAGAAAATATATAAAAGAGAGGAAATAATTGGAAAGGGTAATGGGGAGTTCAGTAACTATGGCTAATTCATTAGGGAAGCTTCAATCTCATCATATAAATCAAGCACCTATTACATATTTAAAAGACACAAAATTAGCTGAGAGGATTTAGTATGTATGTGACAGTGTATAAGTATGTATATAATTTAATTATTTTAAGATTTGAAGGTATATTGGAAAAAATTAATTTTTGAATTACATCTCTGTCCAGTTGATGGCAGTAATACACAAAGTTTGTAAACTGCCAGAAAATGCTGGAGAAAGAAGAAGAAAATAAGTTCTCCAGAGCCTTGCTAGTGACCTAATTATTCACAGATGTGGTGCAGCAGAGGCATGTCTAAAAGTTGCAGGCCAGTGGGCATCCAGGACTGAAGTTTGACGCTTGTGGTCTAGATTCATATTGTATTTTTGTTGATCTGGAAGCTATGGTTCAGCTATGCTTTGTACAACTTCATCACAGCCTTGTTCGGTCAATAAGTGAGTTTACAAAGACTCAATTCGATCTACAATTGAGTTAGTATTTAAAAATCCAATAACTGTTCTTTTTTTGCACAGTGCGTACCATAGTACAGCTGCATGGCTCATGATGTTTCCACATATCAACTAGACAGTCTTCCAATTTTGATGTCCACCGGACTCTAGTTGCACCATTTCAGTTATTTTTTGTTTGGGATTCCCCTCTTGCTTACTGCTCTGTGCTTTCTGATTGGCTTGCCTGCCAATATACACAGTACAGACCAAAGGTTTGGACACAACCTTCTCATTTAATGAGTTTCCTTTATTTTTATGACTATTTATAAGGCAAGAGAGCCCACTTATTAACCTGACAGGGCACACCTGTGAAGTGAAAACCATTTCAGGTGACGACCTCTTGAAGCTCATCAAGGGAATGCAGAGTGTGTGCAAAGCAGTAATCAATGCAAAAGATTGCTACTTTGAAGAAACTGCAATATAAGGCGTATTTTCAGTTGTTTTACACGTTTTTGTTTAGTACATATTTCCACATGTGTTAATTCATAGTTTGATGCCTTCAATGTGAATCTACAATGCCAATAGTCATGAAAATAAAGGAAACTCATTGAATGAAATGGTGTGTCCAAACTTTTGGTCTTATAAAAGTTTGGACACACCAAAAAAACAAAACATATATATATATATATATATATATATATATATATATATATATATATATATATGTTTTTGTTTTTTTATTATTATTTATTTATTTTTTCTCAGTTGCTTGCCTTTATGATTAATGCATGTGTCTGTGTGCAGAGTTCCACTCTCTTACATTCTCTCCTCTCTTCCCCAAGAGCTTGTGAAGATCCAGTAAACTGAACTGTCACGCACTCTGAGTTGACCAATATTTGAATAATATAAACAATGCAGAAAGAGCAACACACTTGCAGCTTGATCAGTCTTTTGTCGGCTGTGCGCCTGTCACAAGCATCGCTCATTTCACTCAACGCATTCAGCGCCTCACTACCTTGCACAGGGCACGGAGATTATGAAAGTGATCTACTTGATTTGAAACCATGATTATGTTTGCTTTACTCAAAAATGAGAGACTTATAAGAGACTAGAGAGATGTGTGCAGTGTGCTCCAGAATCAGAGATTCAAAGCAAAAGATACTCTATGTATCTTATATTTAAGTGAATAGCGCATGTTGTTAGTCAAGTGATATTTGGTTGACAAAGTACATTTCATATGACAAACATATTAAAACAGCACACAAAATAAGATCCCATAAAATCAGACAATGAAAGAAGTGAATATAGTTGAATAGCAAGGAGGATAAAATCAAGTAAAACCACTGTTTATTCAAAGTGTTAGTTCTTGAATGAATAATGGGTATCTGTTCTTTTGCTCTGTCCTTCTTAGAGTTCCCATGGCAGACTTTCAGCGTTTGCTTCTGCTGCTTCTCATCGTGACTGCATCATATGCCAATGTAAATGAACCTGTAATCACCATCAAAAATGGAAAAATTCGAGGGAATGTTTTTAATGTGATACATGGTCAAGTTCAAGCATTTCGCGGAATTCCGTATGCAAAGTCGCCGAAGTACGTTCGAAGATTCCGTGCTCCAGAGCCTATGGATAACTGGGACGGTGTGAGAAATGCTCAAAGTTTACCAAATTCCTGCCACCAGTTGCGAGATGAAATGTTTCCAGGTATGATTCAATACTACACAAATCAGAATATTTCAAAATAAGTTTAATTCACCTAGATATTGTTCACCACTAAAAATCTTGTCTTAATATGATGATAGAAGTTCTGTCCTTTGTATTGATTTGCTGAGTGTGCATCTGCTGTGTTTACGTTTTTGTCATGACAACTTTGAGCAGGAATATTCTCACGTTCATGAGGAGAGTTACTAAACTTTTGCCTTAAGTGCTGACTGAAATTAGTATTCTAATGAACTTTATAAAGCTATCATTATAATTTTCAGCCTTCCACTTAGGGATGAACAGCCCAAAATGAAACTAAAAACTTTGGTACTTAAATAAGTCAGAAAGTAGCCAATGGCCAATGAAAAACTTTAAAAGACATTCAGATAATCTACAGGAATTATGTGAAACTCTGAAAACTTGTAAAAAACTCTATTCTACCTCATGCCTTGTTCCTGACTTGTAAACAATCAAGAAATTATGGAATGTCTCATTACTTTGCACAATATTTGTCTTAACCTCAATATTATAATATTTAAGAGTTAGTTCAGCATATCTAATCTTTGAAATTCTTGTGATAAAAACTTAAGGATTCACTGGGCTCAAAGCTCTGGCTGTAATCAAACTTTATTAATAACATAATGGATGTTTTTCCTTCTGCAAATGTGCCTGTAGTATTTATCTTAGTTGCATGTGATTTTTTGCAGGGTTTGAAGGTGCGGAGATGTGGAATCCAAATACCCCTGTGAGTGAGGACTGCCTGTACTTGAATGTTTGGGCCCCTCTGTTCAAGACACCCACACCCAGACCAGAAGATCGCGTTCCTGTATTAGTTTGGATATATGGAGGTGCCTTTGTGTCAGGAACATCCACGCTGGATCTCTATCAAGGCCATTTCTTGAGTAAAGCTTATGAAGTTGTTGTGGTAACTATGAATTACAGGTAAGAAATTATTTCAATTGAAATCACAAATATACCCAATCCTAGTTCTTGCAACACACCTTTCTGTATCTTTAACTGTTTCTGCTCAGAAACATTTAATCAAGTTTTCATTGGTTTCAAAGAAAAGGATTATGTCAACAGAATCAAGTTTTTCACAACTCTTTTATGACTCATTTGTTCAGACATGAGAGTAATCTGGAACATGGAAGCTAAAACTGAGAACAAAAGATTTAGAAAAACTCTCTTACAAAGTCTGAATAGGCATCTGTTTGAGTAAACTGGTTATCTCAAATACTATGAAAGCCAGTTCAATGTTCATGTTGGAAACATTAATATAAACATGTTCATATTCACAACCTACAGTCAGTTGAAGGAAAATCACTGAAAATCCACAAAATGAACTAGTTGATGTTTGTCTTTCTCATTATACTATCCTGCCAAAGTTGGCTTATTAAAAAGAGAGTTTCTGGAATATATCATAATAGTATTATATTCATCAAATCACATTTTACAATTTGAATTGTGACAACATTTACATATTTTTCTTACTATACTATATTTTCTATAATGCTTCCTTTATATCACTTTATTTGCAAAAATGATAACAATGGTCAATTTGAAGGTGGAAGTGACAGTAAAATATTTTGAAACTATACTCAACAGCACTGACATATGGTTAATGCTTTTAGTATGGTTGTTTAGTTTTCCTCTTGTGCTCATAATTTTTAGACTGGGACCGTTTGGCTTTCTGGCTCTTCCTAACCACTCTAAAATCCGGGGAAATCAAGGTCTACTGGATCAGCGTTTGGCACTTAAATGGGTGGTCGATAACATCGCTGCATTTGGAGGTGATCCTACCAAGGTAAAATAATATTCTTATTTTTCCTAAAATCAGAGTAATATTATATGGACCATGAATAAATGAATGTAAATACAGTGGTATTTACCTTTGTTCCCAGATAACAATATTTGGGGAAAGTGCTGGGGCAGCATCTGTGGGGTTCCACCTGCTCTCTCCAGGCAGCCAGGGCCTCTTTCAAAGGGCTGTGATGCAGAGCGGCTCCCCTAATGCAGCATGGGCCATAGCAAATAAAAAGGAGATATATGACAGGTATGTGTGCTTAGTATTGAGCTAGTTGATCCTGGATATTCTGTGTAGATCATTTTGTTGTTTTTTTCTGAAGTATGATAATAATAATGGGCTGCAGAGTGGCACAGTTGGTAGCACTGTTGCCTTGCAGCAAGTGAAAACATCCATTATGTTATTTTTTGCAACAAACAGGACAAGTGGGAAGGGAGAAAATGGGATGAAGAACAGAAAACCATAACTTTTTTATATCAGGGAAAAATTGCAAGGCCACACTCTAAACGGGCTGACTAACACTAATATTATCAAGTAAAATAATTGCTTCTTTTAGTTATCTTGTACCTTCAAGAAACACCCAAGGACAGCATTCTTTCTCCCCCAATTACTGTTAGATTGTAGTCTTAACTGAAAGCCTAAGCCTACCCACTTGCATTGAAAAATTACTCAAATCAGTGTCATTTAACTTGAAGAGGATCAAACCCAATTTTTATGATTTTAATCTTACATTGTTTAAAGCTAAATTATGAAATTGAACCGCTTTATTTCCAAAATTAGCGTGACCCACTTTAAAAAAAATGATGGGAGACCTCAATTGGATGTAAATATGATATTTTCTTTTTTTGTTACAGGTTATGTAGATGTAAATGTGCATTTCTGTGCCCACGTATTGAATTAATTTAAATATTGAATTAGAACTAGAAAAATTGCCCCTCGTAACAGAACAGCCATGAGAATGCAAATCTGCGGAACATGCAAGGAAAAGCAGAAGAAAGCTGCAGTAATGCATGGTAGAAATGTTCTGTTAAATAGTAAAGTTCGGCAAAAGATACAGCATAATTCAAAAGAAACAGAAGTTTGTATGCAACCTGAAATAATTGAAAAGGTTCAATACTAAAATTTTGAAAAAATTTAGTTATTCAGCAGAAGAAGCAGAACATTTTGATGTATGAATTGCTAAACTTGACTAAACTTTGCAGAAGACTTTTGTAGACAGTAAAAGAAGTAAAAGCAGAAGGCATCTGACAAAAGGAAGACAAAAAGAATGTTGAACCTTACAAAAGAAAATGAACCTTACATGAAAATCACATGTGCCATATAAAAACTGCACATGTGGTTCACACAACCTTTCACATGTGAATGATATATGAATGATGTGAATCACATGTGGAGGCACATGTTTACATGTGATTTTGGAATGCTATATGGTAAAATCACATGTGATTCCCATGTGATGCCCACATTTTTACATGTGGAAATATGTGATATAAATGTGATTCCCATGTTTTCACATGTGAAAACATGGGAATCACATACATTTCCATGTATTCCAAAATCACATGTGAACATGTGAGAATTTATGCGAACCACGTGCATTTTTAAAGGGTACATGATTTTCAGATGGGACTTTTACATGTAAATTTAATGAGATTTTTATGACAGATTCAGTATAATCACCCAATCTTTACAAGGAAAAAAAATATAATATGTGGTGCATATGTGAGAAATATGTGATCACAAAATTGGAACCACATGTGGAACATGGGAACCATGTGACCCCATTTGAATTTCATAGGATTTTTTTGTAAGGGGACACAGATTTAAACAGAGCACGAGAAAGAAACACATTGAAGAAATAGGAGAAAGTGTAACATGTCTGTGTTCCAGAAGGCAGAAAACTGTAAGACATGTAGCAATAGTTCCTTAACGTAGACATGCATGTGCATGATGCATAAATTATTTCTGTACAGATAAATATGTATCAGCAGCATCATTTTATTGATCAGCCAGTCTGAAAAGATCAGAAAACTTCAGTTACTAGAGTGTACACTGACAACAGTGAGAGAATTCCACCATAAGATTCCATTGTAAACCTGAAAACGTTCAAAAATAAGACTTAGATGGGTTGAAAAAATGTAAGAGATATCAAAAAGCTGAGACATTTGAAGATAGTTTGAAGTCTTGTGACTTGTTTAAAGTTGAATGAAGTTTCAATGTTGAAATAGGCAGAAGTAGCAAGCTGTGAAAAAGCAGAAGATTTTAGCAGAAATTTTGTGAAATTTTCAAGAATTTCTATGTATTTCTATGGGGCTAAAATTTGCAAAATAGTGCAAATATTTAAATGTGCAATAGTAAAATTGAGCAAAAGACATAGCGTAACTCTCCAGAAGAAGCAGAATGTTTTGATATATGAATTACCACAATGAGTTAAATGTAGTAAATGTAGTAAACCGTATGGAGCATCTAATAACATAAAAAAGAGAAACTGGAACTTGCGAATGCAGTGATGCATTCTCACTGATTAACTGCCACCTCGTTCAGATTGGCAATTCGCTCACAGTGCAGGCTGTTTCCATTCATTGTTAAAGTGTCAAACTGCTGCATTATACATGCAATCTACAAATATTAATATTAGTCCTTCATAATAAAGAACAACATGATCTTCTTAATAAGTGAGACTGCAAATACATTCTAATCTAAGCACAATAAATAAAAAATAAACATGATCTAACTAAATTAACCAAAGACAGACTGATTTAAAGTTCAGTCAAAATAAACAATAACAAACATAAAACACATATAACAAATGATCAAAACTATAAATCCAGAAAACTGAGACAACCAAAAATCCCAAAACCCTGAACTTCTATTTTTCATGGTAGCCTTGGTCCCATCATGTTTTACTATTTTCAATAAATGTTCAGTATTATTTACTTTACATGTCATTCCTCCTTGGTGCTAACTAATTACTTTATGGAACTTCTTTCCCAACAAACAGATCCATGAAACTTTTAAAATTGCTAGACTGCCCCGTGGATTATCCTGAAAAATTGGAGTTTTGTTTGGTGAATGCTGATCCTGGAAAGATTTCACTCAAGCAATTTGAAAATCTTGTACCGCCTTCAGTTTTGTCCTTGCCATTTGTCCCACATATTGATGGAGACGTCATACCATCTGACATAGAAGTAAGTCTCTACGTGTTTGAATAAGTGATTTCTGCAAAAAGTGAAGAACTGCAAATATTTTACATATCACTTACAGTATTTTAGTTGTATTGAAAGGTATGTTAAATTACCATTTGAAAAAGAAATAACTTCTTGCTAAACAACAACAGCAAACCTTGTTTTAGTGACCACAGACCTCTAATTCTCTCCTCTCTTATGGAATTCCAAACATTCAAAGTGAAATGAAAATCTATTAACTCCAGCACATTGTTAATAATTTTTTATTTTTTTATTTTAAATATTAAAATTTTGTGGAAAACCGGTGGAAAACCGTCTGTAGGTTTTCCAGCGGCTGGAAAACCTACAGACGGTCCCAGAAATGTCTTAATTTGGATATGGACACACAACATTTTGCTCATGTTAAACCAGTAGTCGTGTGGTTACTGCCTGTTAATGTTCTACTCACTAGGATAGAGACATTCACTGCCAATAAAAAATGCAATTCAACATAATTTCTAAACTGATCTTAGAAACCTATGTGAAACAAGAAAATTTGACTTGTCTATGAATACCTAAGATTAAGACAATTTTTAATTGGGGATGGTGTCCAACAAAAGTATTTTAATTGTGTCTTTTTTCTTTTGCAGACGTTGCTAAAAAGCAGTACTCTTCCCAAAAAAGAGCTGTTGATCGGCTTGAATAAAGATGAAGGAACTTACTTTCTTTTTTATGGAATGCCTGGTTTCACTCGCCAGGGGGAAAGTTTCATCACCAGGAAGGACTTTATGGATGGTTTACCACTAGTACTGAAAAATTCAAGTGAGATTGTTAAAAATACCACTATTTCTCACTACACTGATTGGGAAGATGAAAACAATACGAAGACCAATCGTGATGAAATGGCTAGGATGGTTGGAGATGTGCTGTTTAATTGTCCTGTGATGGACTTTGCTACTCAGTAAGTTCCAGGTCTCAGGTTAAGTGATAAATGCTTTTATATAGAAAAACATCCTCTGTTCTAACTGTGGTGTACATATGTTTGATCCCTGAAAGCAATACTAAGAAAACTTTAGAAGTAGAAGTATTTATAGAAGTATATTTAAAGAAATTTATAGAACTATTGCTGAATTTCTCCTTGGGATTAATAAAGTATTTTTGAATTGAAATTGAAATGAGAACCAAACACAGGTTAACGTTCTAAGATTAAAAAAAAATACATAATTTTCCCTACACTTCAAAATTATTTACTTGTTGTGTAAGTCCAGCACATAAAATCTCAGTCACATACAGTCATATTCAACAAACCTAAGTGTGAATTTGGTTGAGGCTTGTTTTTCAGATTAGAAATGCCCTTTAGGCCACATTTTTTCCATTAAATGTTTTGTTAAATTGGTCTGATGTAACATACTAATCCCATGTTGTGTAATTTCATGATCTGTCAGCAAAAATTATAATTACCAGAAATAAGTCATTAAAATATCAGTAGTTACTTTAATGTTTCAGTTGATTATTTTTTAATACATTTCAGTAACACTGCCACTTTTTTTTAATATCCCTGTGCATATAATGTTGTGTTTGCAATATTTCTAAGGGAAAACAGGTTTATGAACTTATTTTGCATCTGTTATGTCCTATTGGTATTACCACCCGCAATGCAAATAAGCTGCAAATATGATGTAGTTATTGACTTTTGATTATTTTTTTTAGGTATGCAGAACGTGGCGGTAAGACCTTTTTTTATTTTTTTGACCAAATGTCATCCCCAAATCCCTGGCCAAGATGGGCAGGTGTTATGCATGGCTACGAGATAGACTTTATCTTTGGAAATACTCTGAATGCGTCCCGTAAATTCACGATGGCTGAAGTCGCTGTGTCCAAGATAGTCATGAAGCACTTTGCCGACTTTGCCCGGACTGGGTAGGCTAAACAAATTGTCAGTCAGTCATGCAAGGATTGTGAGAAAGCTAAAAACTCTTTTGTTTTTCGTTTTCAGAAATCCAGGATTTAACGGAGGTTTGTGGCCAACGTTTTCTGCTAACAATCCGGTGTATGTCGTTTTGAATGACGATAGCAGAGGAGTAAAGAAGAATTTAAAAGCTAAAGAGTGTTATATGTGGAAGACTTTCCTGCCTAAATTACAGAACATGTCAGGTGAGACACACAATAACAAGACCCTCTACAAAGTCTGACATAAATGTACATATAAAGTATGTAGGAGGAAGGAAAGTTTTTGTTAATATCTCAAAAAGAGATGTTTTACCTGTTGAGTTTCACCGTTCTGGTTTGCTCTATTTTTTAAACAAAAGTTTAACTGAAAAGGAAATTAAAGCTTGTAACTGAAACCATTCCTTGTGAAAGATTACTTTATCCCACACACAGTCTCTTTGCTCTTTGTCTTTCACAGATTCCGAGCCACAGTGCAGTTCAAGTGGGAATGTTCAATACAATTGGGTGTTCCTTCTTATTTTGTTAGTTACCAGATTAATGACTGAGCTCCTGCTCTCTGTTTAGTTCATGTGTTTAATGTCTAATGTGTAACAGGTGGGTGCTTGCTTTTCTTAAATATGTCAAATATTCTCAGCACCACCTGCAGGCTATAGGTTGATTCTTGGGGCCCTATAACCTGTTTTACTTAAGGGTTCACTGCAAAGCATAGTTTGAAAAAAGGCCCTTTAGTATGTGTGTGCAAAAAACTATATTTTTACACTGTTTGAATAACTTGCTTCCTATACTGATTAGAAATTGTTTATAAAGTGGTTTATCATTAAAATAAGTTTATGCTAAGTGCCTTTGACTGTTTTTTTTTGTTTTGTTTTTTTTTGTCATTTGTTATAGACACACAAAAAGCCACCAGTTCTTCCTTGGCTTTTTAAACATCTTGCTATTAAATACAAATTGGGAAATAACAACAGAAGAAGGTCCAGTAGCCTCTGTCTCTCTCTCTTGTTTATAAGCTACATTTGGAAGAGCTATTTCTAGGCTTGTGGTTTGTTTATTATTGCTCTAGCAATTCCATAGCAACTGCCTACCAAGATGGCTATCAGTTGCAAAGTTCACTGAAGTGTAATGTCACATAAGAACCTTAACCCATCAAAAGCTTACATAACTATTACATCATCTTTTTGGCTTTTAGATATTGTATAAATGCATAGTAAAAATTTCCTGTCTGTTTCTGAGTTTCAAGAAATTAAAACTCAGGGCTTCAAGCTTATTAGCTCTAACCCTCTACTATTCAATCTTGTAGCAAACAGACAACTCTGGTCATCTGAACTAACCTCCAACATGAAAACTGACTCAGTGCCCAACAAATGTGAGAAAAATGTTTGTGTCCACAATGTTAGATTCTTAACCAATATCTTTCTCAAAGAATATGCTTCTGTCACCATTTTAGGTGCCATTGTCCATTAGAAAAAAACCCCCAAAAAACTATATATATATATATATATATAGAGAGAGAGAGAGATAGATAGATAGATAGATAGATAGATAGATAGATAGATAGATAGATAGATAGATAGATAGATATAGATATTGTCTACTATATTGTCCACTAATCAGAATTAGCAGACAATACTAACAAGATGCCAGTCCAGTACACTCTGGACTGGAAACCTGTCCAGGGTGTACCCCTCCTCTCGCCCAAAACGATCACTGCACACAATCCAAAATGTTATCGAAAAGGGAAAATCGTGACCAAAAATCCTGTCGTGTGCACGAGGCTTAAACAAGGTGCTGGAGTTCTGCTTGGGTTGTTTCGTCAGAAAATAGGCTCGGCCTGGGTTGCTAGGTAATGCCGTCGTTTTCCTTAATTGCAACTAGGTGGAGATTTTTTGAAACGGCGCCTTTCCAAGCAGTAAAAAAAAAAAAACTTAAACCTGCGCTTTATTATTATTATTATTATTATTATTATTATTATTATTATTATTATTACTTTTTTAAGCGCTTGGGTTGATTTTCTTTTAAAACAGTTGAGAATGGAAGAGTGGAAGTGGAACGTGCAAAACGTGAATTTCGCACACACCTTTAGACTCAGTTAGAATGACTTTTATCTTAACTAGGACTAGTCGTAGTTTGTGCTATAATTTGCTTCTGCTTAACCGGATTCATTTGGGTGTTTTTGAGGGTGAATTGGGTGTGTTTGTCCCATAAAGTGGATGACGTCACTTGCAAATTAGCACTATAAAGTAAACTGAAACGATTTTATTTTTTTTATCATTTATTTTTATTTATTCCTTTATTTTTATCTTGACTGGGTGTTGAAGTCATATTATGGGTGGGACAGCCGGGTAGGCACAAGGCTAAGGGTGCAAACCCCTTCCTCAACTCATTATGGCTTCACCACGACTCAGTCCACTCAAATACATTAACTGACTGACAAGGTAAGACATGACTGAAACACTGTGTATGTATGTAAACGTGGATCATATATATATATATATATATATATATATATATATATATATATATATATATATATATATATATATATATTTATATGTGTGTGTGTGGAGATATTTCATCCAGTAACCTGAACTGTCACTCACTCGGAGTTCACGGATATTTAAAGAATATTTCTGGAAGTGTGTTGCAGAAATAGCAACACACTTGCAGCTTGATCAGTGTTTTTGTCGGCTGTGCGCCTGTCGCAAGCAGCGCTCATGCCACTCACCGCATTCAGCGCCTGACCACCTTGCAGAGGGCACGGAGATTATGAAAGTGATCTGCTTGATTTGAAACTACGCGATTACCTTAGATTGACTCAAAAATAAGAGGCGTGGACAGAATCAGCGTGTGGTGGAAAGTTATTGTAAGTTAACGTCCGCCGATCGTGTTATATGAAATGCTTGTGAACTGTCACCAAAAGAACCTGATAGGGCGAGACGCGCAAGGTTGGAAGTTAATTTGCTGCAGCTGCAAGGGGAACCAGACTGTCTCGCCCAAGTTCGGTATAAACCTCGTGTGTTGTTTCTGCCTGGGAGAGCTTTTCACCCAGATCTCCTTCATTATTGATCGTCCTACAAGCTCTATGCATTGTGCACAATATATGAATGAACCTGGTTGGGTGTTTTCACCTGACAGTGCTTGGTAATGTTGTTTTTTTTTTCCCACAGCAAGCAATTCAAAGCATAATATACTCTAAATCTATTAGTTTCTATTTAAAGTGAATAGGGTATGTTGTGAGTGAAATGACAAACACATGTCGCATGACAAACATAGACTGAATGTGCCAGAAATAAAATCAAAATAAATAAACTAGATACAGAGACGAGGATATTTTAAACAGCACACAAAATAAGATCCGATAAAATCAGACAACGAAAGAAGTGAGTGTAGTTGAATAGCAAGGAGGAAAGTGAAACCACTGTTTATTAAAAGTGTTAGTTCTTGAATGAATAATAATGGGTATCTGTTCTTTTCTTAGATTTCCCATGGCAGACTTTCAGCATTTGCTTCTGCTGCTTCTCATCGTGACTGCATCATATGCCGATGTAAATGACCCTGTGATCACCACCAAATATGGAAAAGTTCGAGGGAATGTTTTTAGTGTGCTAGATGGTCAGATTCAAGCATTTCGTGGAATTCCGTATGCAAAGCCGCCTACTGAATATCGAAGATTCCGTCCTCCAGAGCCTATGGATAACTGGGACGGTGTGAGAGATACCCAAAGTTTACCAAATTCCTGCTACCAGTTGCGAGATGAAATGTTTCCAGGTATGATTCAATACTACACAAATCAGAATATTTCAAAATAAGTTTAATTCACCTAGATATTGTCTATCATTGAAAATCTTGTCTTAATATGATGATAGTCCTTTGCATTGACTAAATTTAGGAGAATAAAACACAAGTAAAATATATTATCTGCTGTTGTTGCAAGGTGGATGTGGGGGATATTTGTAAAATTGAGGTAGCAAAACTGAAGTGGCCAGAAATTCTCAATTGAGAAAAAATGCAATGACCTAAATATTAATGCCTTTCTTTAAACCACAGTTATCAACTAAACCTTTGAAAGTCCTCTCAACGCGTAATTCAAAGCTGTTGGCTATAACACTGGACATTGGAAGAGAAATGTCGAATGTAGTCAATGGAAAAATGTGTTAAGTACCAAAAATCCCACAATGGTCACTAAAATAACTTGGAATGGACAAAAGTAAAATTATTAGAGGTTTATGAAAAATTAACCAATGAAAATCAGACATTGTTTTGGAATTGTGGCTCAACATTATCATTTCAAGCAACAACTAATGAAAAAGACCTAGACAAAAATGATAATACCTTTAACTTAAATCTCTAACGTCCCATTCTTCAGCAACACTATTGAAAAAAGTAGTGTTTAACAGCAGTGCCGTGCAGAGACCTTTGGAGGGGCGGGGGTTCAAAGTTAAAAAAAAAAAGGGGCACATTGAACAAGATCTTAAAACACTGTACAACAATATAGCAACAACCCATGTTAATCAAGAATTTAATTGGATCCTATTCTACCATTGCCATCATGTGGGGACAATGCAAAGCAAATGTAGCATATTTTCCCCAACAGCTATTTCTGCTGATGACAGTCTTGGAGGGATGAGTTGATCTGAGACTGTAGCTGTTAAACAGACCAGAGGAGAGAAGGTTAAAGGTTATGAACTTATGAAATAAGCAAAATTGCAGCTATTTTACTAAATAAGCCCTAATAATGTCTGACAGTTTTACCTCCACAACAACATGGCTGCAGGCTGCTTTATAGATCAAAAAAGCTCAAAGGGGTTAACTCTATATAACTTTTTTGATGTTAGCACCTCTGAGATCTAGAATTATAAGACTGGGATGTCAAGGCAAAGAAAATTCAGTAGCTGCTGGGAGGAGTCGCTCAGACTTTCAGGGACCCCTAGAAACGGTTTAATTGTAACACACAATTCAACCATTGTGTGTTGCAATGGTTAAATTGTAACACAATTAAACCATTGTAGAGAATGCTGTATTTATAGCATTCTCTACAAATGTAGCATCATTTATAGAAATGACAATGTTACTTAGGATTTAATTGGGAAGTTTACTTTGTAAAAGTTTAAAGAATCATCTTGATAATTTGATTGTTGTGTTACCATGGCTACAATATGGTGTAATCTTTGCGTTTGAATTGGGTTTGTTCACAAATTCATCACAGCAAATAACCAATAATCAGTGATTGATTTTAAACTCGGTCTATAAACCTGGTTTCTCTCTCACAGACGTCACCTTATCTATATTTAAACAAGTTAGTGATGCTGAGGTTCTTAGTAGGAAGGGTTTCAGAGGTGGGGGGGAGGGATTCTCACTTAGGCCTCATATTACCTTGGTCTGGCCCTGCATGAAGAGTCGCTGCGATGCGCATTTCTGGAATCCCCCGGTGGCCCTTTGTTTGGCTTTATGCTGCGGTTCTAATTATCACTACAGTATTTTCTCTGATGTGTATTTTGTGCACTCTAAATGCTCTGAGCCGAATCTTCCGTTAACACTTGAGGTTCTGCAATAACTTCTATTTAGAGTTGCTCACCTCCAGCCCAGATCCCCTCAGCAGCGCCTTTAACCCGCATGGTAGAAACATTAAGGAGAAGCAGAGCGAACAGTCAGCAGGTGGTACCAGGTGGTTACGGGGCTTTGAGCTTTGTCGTGACTCACAGTGACAGTCGCAGTGTCTTATTTCAGAATGTCTGATATAAAGACAGACATTATTTATATCTGTCTGTGGGACTGACTCAGACTGCCTGTAGTGAACCGGGAATTTAGCAGAATGATGAAGTTAAAGTCAGAAGTTTCTCTGCAGCCAAAGCATTTCTGTGTTTAGGGGCGAGGCAGGTTTGTTTCTGCTATTGAGAGGACAATTAGGAAACTATAAATAGAATCAGTTTTTCTAATGTCAACATCAGACCTACGTTTTTATTCACAAAACAAGGTAAAAAAAAATATTCTTGCCCAAAATATGATAGTTAGAGGGCACAGATCCGATCCCCTCCAGGGCCCTTCGCACCCCCAACCCCCTTTCAGTACGTGGTGCCTGTTTAAACAGTTAAATAGCTTCCTAATGACATGATATAATGGAGTGACCTAATCTCTAGTGGTTTCATATATATATTTGTCTCAACAGAGTGACTGTCCAAACAGAAAATGTTTTGCATAAACAATACTTTTATTTATTTTTTTATTATTATTTCAACAAATTGGGCAAATCGGGTTCACTACTTCAGTTTAACCAGACAACATGCAATTTGTTGTATGCATGTAGTTCTTATCTAATGTTCAACAATGTGATTTTTTTTTTTTGCAGGGTTTGAAGGTGCGGAGATGTGGAATCCAAATACCCCTGTGAGTGAGGACTGCCTGTACTTGAATGTTTGGGCCCCTCTCTTCAAGACACCCACACCCAGACCAGAAGATCGTGTTCCTGTATTAGTTTGGATATATGGAGGTGCCTTTGTGTCAGGAACGTCCTCACTGGATCTCTATCAAGCCCATTTCCTGAGTAAAGCTCAGAACGTTGTTGTGGTATCTATGAATTACAGGTGAGAAATCATTTCAATTGAAACCACAAGTGTACCCAATCCTAGTTCTTGTGACTCACCTTTCTGTATGTTTGGCTGTTTCTGTTCAAAAACATTGAATCAAGATTTTATTGGTTTCAAAGAAAAGGATTATGTCAACAAAATCAAGTTTTGCACAAGTCTTTTTTTGATTCATTTGTTCAGACAGGAGAGTAATCTGGAACATGGAAGCTAAAACTGAGAACAAAAGATTTAGAAAAACTCTGTTACAAAGTCTGAATAGGCATCTCATACATCTGTTTGAGTAAACTGGTTATCTCAAATACTATGAAAGCCAGTTCAAAATTCATCTTGGAAACATTAATATAAACATATTCATATTCACTCCCTACAGCCACAAGAAGGGAAATCACTAAGAATTCACAAGATGAACTACCGTATTTTTCGGACTCCGCTACTTTTTCCCCCACACTGAACCATACGGTTTATAATCTGGTGCGGCTTTTCTGTGGATTTTTCTTCAACCACCAAGGGGCTCTTTAGCAGGAGATGAATCATTGGAAGTCAAAAATGGAAATAAAAGAAGAAAGTGCTCATTTTCATTTAGAACAAGCATATGCTAGCAGCAGACACGACGGAGAAATTTTTTCAAATTCATACCCCTCATCATGGAAACAACACAAATAAAAAGATGCTGCTTTTAAGTTGAGGAGTATCGATCTCGCAGTACAGGAGGGAAACAGAGCCGCTGCACGTCAGCTTGGCATGAACAAATCCACGGTTCGGTGTTGGAGACACAGGGCTGCGTCCTTAATGGGAGACTTATTAAAGACATAGCCCTCTGCTGTGTCTTTGTGGAAAACCGAGAGTGATGGTGTGACTTATGTATGCACGTTTCCAGATTTCATTTTAATTTTATTTTTTTATTTTCCAAAAATTTGTAGTAAGGTGCGCTCAATAGTTCGGAAGATACGGTAGTTGATGCTCGTCTATCTGAATATACCATCCTGCCAAAGTTGGCTTATTAAAAAGAGAGTATCAGTGGAATATGTCATAACAGTATTCATAAAATAACATTTTACAATTTGAATTGAATCATTTACATATTTTGTCAAATGTTTCATGTTACTGCTATACTTTCTATGAAATTTCCTTTTCATCACTTTATCTTAAAACAATGTAACAGTTTGAACACAAGTTGGAAGTAACAGCAAAATATGTAAAGTACAGCATTGACATATGTTGAATTTTTTTGTGTTCATAATTTTTAGACTTGGACCGTTTGGCTTTGTGGCTCTTCCTAACCACTCTAACATCCGGGGAAATCAAGGTCTACTGGATCAGCGTTTGGCACTTAAATGGGTGGTCGATAACATCGCTGCATTTGGAGGTGATCCTACCAAGGTAAAATAATATTCTTATTTTTCCTAAAATCAGAGTAATATTATATGGACCATGAATAAATGAATGTAAATACAGTGGTATTTACCTTTGTTCCCAGATAACAATATTTGGGGAGAGTGCTGGGGCAGCATCTGTGGGGTTCCACCTGCTCTCTCCAGGCAGCCAGGGCCTCTTTCAAAGGGCTGTGATGCAGAGTGGCATTCCTAATGCAGCATGGGCCATAGCAAATAAAAAGGAGATGTATGACAGGTATGTGTGCTTAGTATTGAGCTAGTTGATCCTGGATATTCTGTGTATACTCCCAGTTATTTTATTTGCCTTAAATCAACTACAACTGAATATTAGCAATTACAATGAACACATCTAAAGCTTTTGTCATTAAAGTAATACTAAAATACTTACAACTAAGATAAATACTACAGGGACTTTTGCGGAAGCAAAAACATCCATCATGTTATTTTTTGCAACAAATAGGACAAGCATGGAGGGACAAAATGATTTAAAGGACAGGAAGCCATAACTTTTTTATATCAGAAAAAAATTTCAAGGCCACGCTCTAAACTGACTGACTAACATTAATATTACCAAGTAAAATTATTGTTTGTTTTAGTTACAGTATCTTTCACCTTTAATAAACACCCAAGGACAGCATTCTTTCTTCACCAATTACTGCTGCGTTTGTAGTCTTAAATAAAAACTTTAATGAAAATTATCGGTATCAGCAATATTGACCCTGTATGTACTTGATATTGGATAAACTCCAAAAGATGCAGTATCACACTATTCAAACTTTTGGTCTGCTGTGGAAGATCAAACGTTTACAGCACCAGCACAATCATTTTCATTTAACAAACTACAAATCTCCAAAACTAGCTTCTTTGCACTGAAATATTATTCCATTCAATGTCATTTAACTTGAAGAGGATCAAACCAGATTTTCATGATTTTAATCTTATATTGTTTAAAGTTAAATTATGAATTTGAACCGCTTTATTTCCAAAAATAGTGTCACCCACTTTAAAAGAATATGATGGGAGACCTCAATTGGATGTAATTATGATATTTTCTTTTATATCACATGTTATACAGATGTAAATGTGCTTCTCTGTGCCCAAATATTGACTTAATTTGAATATTGAATTAATAGCCGCCTCGTTCAGATTGGCAGTTGGAGGTTGGTTGATTACAGTGCCAACCATTTCCATTAATCTTCAGTGTCAAACTGCTGCATTACACATTACATGGACAAGTATTCATTTTTAATAATAAAAATGAATATTATCTTAATTAGTGAGAATGCAAATGAATTGTAAACTAAATGCAAGAAACAAATAATCAACATGTTCTAACTAAATTAACCAAGGACAGACTGATCTAAATTTTAGTCAAACTAAACACTAAACAGACATAACAAATGAACAAAACTATGAATCCAGAAAAAAGACCAAGACAACCAAAGACACCAACGCCTGGAAGTTATATTTTCATGTTAGTCTTTCTCCCATCTTTCTTTTTAAGTGTTTTGAATAAATGTTTATTTACTTTACATAGTGTTACAGTTCCTGCTTGATGTTAACTAATTGCTTTATTCTGACCCAACAAACAGATCCTTAAAACTAGCAAAATTGCTAGGCTGCCCCCTGGATGATCCTGCTCGTCTGGAGTATTGTTTGCTGAATGCTGATCCTGAAAAGATTTCAATCAAGCAATCTGAAATTCTTGTACCGCCTTCAGTTTTGTCCTTGGCATTTGTTCCACATATTGATGGAGACGTCATACCATCTGATACAGAAGTAAGTCTCTACATCAGGGGTCCCCAAAGTAGGTGCTCGGGGAAGCTTAACTCCAGTACATACTATTTTTCCAAAGAAATACTAAGATTTTGTGGTAAATTTCTGTAAATTTGTGGTCCCAGAAATGTCTTAATTTGGATATGGAACCAGTAGTTTTGTGGTTACTGCCTGTTAATGTTCTACTCACAAGGAAAGTGACATTCATTACCAATAAACAATGCAATTCAACATAATTCTGAAACGATCTTAGAAACCCGTAACAAAAAAGTTTGCCTTGTCCATGAATATCTAACAAGAACATTTTTAATTGGTAATGGGTCCAACATAATTATTTTAATCATGTCTTTTTTCTTTTGCAGACGTTGCTAAAAAGCAGTACTCTTCCCAAAAAAGAACTGTTGATCGGCTTGAATAAAGATGAAGGAACTTACTTTCTTTTTTATGGAATGCCTGGTTTCTCTCTCGAGGGGGAAAGTTTCATCACCAGGAAGGACTTTATGGATGGTTTACCACTAGTACTGAAAAATTCAAGTGAGATTGTTAAAAAAACCGCTATTTCTCACTACACTGATTGGGAAGATGAAAACAATACGAAGACCAACCGTGATGAAATGGCTAGGATGGTTGGAGATGTGCTGTTTAATTGTCCTTTAATGGACTTTGCTACTAAGTAAGTTCCAGGTCTCAGGTTAAGTGATAAATGCTTTTATATAGAAAAACATCCTCTGTTCTAACTGTGGTGTACATATGTTTGATCCCTGAAAGCAATACCAAGAAAACTTTATAGAAATATTGATTGAACTACTTTATAGAACTACTACTTAATTTTGCTTCATCTTCACTGATATAAGTGTCACCACTGAACTGTGGCAATATTTCTAAGGAAATGCAAATATGATGTATTTATTGACTTTTTCTTATTTTTTTTAGGTATGCAGAACGTGGCGGAAAGACTTTTTTTTATTTTTTTGACCACGTGTCATCCAAAAATCCCTGGCCAAAATGGGCTGGTGTTATGCATGGCTACGAGATAGAATTTGTCTTTGGGTTGCCTCTGAATACTTCATTAAAGTACACGGCGGATGAAGTGAATATGACCAAGGCAGTTATGCAGCACTATGGCAACTTTGCCCGGAATGGGTAGGTAAAACAGATCCTCAATCAGTCATGGAGGGATTGTGAGAAACCTAAAAACACTTTTGTTTTATCTTTTCAGAAATCCAGGGTTTAAAGAAGGTGCTTGGCCAAGGTTTACCACTGTCGCTCAGGAGTATGTCACTTTGAATAATGACAGTAAAGGAGTAAAGAAGAGGTTAAAAGCTAATGAGTGTCATTTGTGGAACACCTTGATGCCTGAATATCAAAAGTTATCAGGTGAGACACACTAACAAATCCCTCTACACAGTCTGACACAAATGTAGATGTTAAGTTTCATATAAAGCATCTCCAGTTGGAAGGTTTTTGTTCATATCTCAAAAAGAGATGTTTTACCTGTTGAGATTAGCCGTTCTGGTTTGCTCTAATTTTTAAAACAAAATTTCAACTCTAAGAGGAAATTAAAGTTTGTAACTGAAACCATTCCTTGTGAAAGATTACTTTATCCCACACACAGTCTCTTTGCTCTTTGTCTTTCACAGATTCCCTGACAACGTGCAGTTCAAGTGGGAATGTTCAATACAATTGGGTGTTCCTTCTTATTTTGTTATTTACCAGTTTAACCCTTTGACTGAGCTCCTGGTCTCTGTTTATTTCATGTGTTTAATGTCTAATGTGTAACAGGTGGGTGCTTGCTTTTCTAACCTGTTTTACTTAAGGGTTCACTGCAAAGCATAGTTTGAAAAAAGGCTTAAAATTATGTTTACACTGTTTGAATAACTTGCTTCCTATACTGATTAGAAATGGTTTATAAAGTGGTTTATCATTAAAATAAGTTTATGCTAAGTGCCCTTGAATGTTTTTTTTTTTTTTTTTTGTCATTTGTTATAGACACACAAGAACATCTTGTTATTAAATACAAATTGGGAAATAACAACAGAAGAAGGTCCAGTAGCCTCTTTCTCTCTCTCTTGTTTATAAGCTACATTTGGAAGAGCTATTTCTAGGCTTGTGGTTTGTTTATTATTGCTCTAGCATCTCCATAGCAACTGCCTACCAAGATGGCTATCAGTTTCAAAGTTCACTGAAGTGTGACGTCACATAAGAACCTTAACCCATCAAAAGCTTACATAACTATTACATCATCTTTTTGGCTTTCAGATATTGTATAAATGCATAGTAAAAATTTCCTGTCTGTTTCTGAGTTTCAAGAAATTAAAACTCAGGGGTTCAAGCTTATTAGCTCTAACCCTCTACTATTCAATCTTGTAGCAAACAGACACAACTCTGGTCATCTGAACTAACCTCAAACATGAAAACTGACTCAGTGCCCAACAAATGTGAGAAAAATGTTTGTGTCCACAATGTTAGATTCTTAACCAATATCTTTCTCAAAGAATATGCTTCTATTGTTGTCACCATTTTAGGTGCTATTGTCCATTGAAAAAAAAAACAAAATCAGTAGATTAAAACTGATGTATTACAATTCTGTAAAGAAACATTAAAAGGGTAAAATGTCCAGGAGGGTGAATACATTTTTATCTGTGTTGTAGATCAACAATGACATTCTAGAAGGCTGACAGTGCAGACTGCATATTCTCAGACAGTGGAGGGATATCAGTTCCATTATTGGTTGCAGAAGCTGGCTACAAGTACCTTGCCTTTGACTGCGCTTAAATTTGTGTTATGCACAATGAAATTATCCAAATTGCTTTATATTTGGTTTTACAGTTGATTTGTGTTGACATGATTTTGGACAACTTAAATATTACACTTTCTTGGTGTTGAGAATATGAAAGAAAAAGTCACTGAAATATTGAGAAAGTCCTATGTCGTAGAACAATGAATTATTGCCTGTTGAAGAGGTATGGCAATTAAAGCTGGAGAGAAATTACTTTCTTGAGGTAATTCTTATGTCTGCAACAGACTGGCAACCTGTCTAGGGTGTACCCCGCCTCACGCCAGGAACGTTTGCTGGAGATAAACACTGGCATCCCTCCAGACCCCACTAGGGACAAGGGTGTTAGAAGATGGATGGATGGATGGATGGATGGATGGATGGATGGATGGATGGATGGATGGATGGATGGATGGATGGATGGATGGATGGATGGATGGATGGATGGATGGATGGATGGATGGATGGATGGATGGATGGATGGATGGATGGATGGATGGATGGATGGATGGATGGATGGATGGATGGATGGATGGATGGATGGATGGATGTTATGTTATGTTTGTCTCCATTGCATTGCAAAAAAAATTATCTGTTTGAGGCCTACTTGACTCTCTTCAAAGTTTTTTTTTCCAATATGTGATAAAAATTTCAAATAATTAGAAACCATAGTTTGGGCTTTTTCCTATCACCAGATTTAAATAAAACAAAGCAGAAATTAAAGCATGTTTTAAACATAATGCAAGCTAACTTTGCATTAATATGTTTTGCTCATCTATAAATGTTAAAAACAGCAGTGAATTCCTGTCTCCCAGCTTACTTATGATTTCTTCTCCTCAGCAAGTGTAGATTTAGAGACAGAGAGGAATTTCTTCTTGAAGATAAAATCAGGTTCATTAGTCACATTAGGAGCTTGGATATGAAACTTGCCTTGGAGTTCAGATAAAAAAAAAAAAAATTAAAACATGAAAACTGACTCAGTGTCCAACACTGCAGTCAATCTATATTACTGAAGGTTTGGGGGAAATGTCTTCCACCATAACAGTGGTGGAAAAACTGTGAATTTTATCTTTACTTTTAGTATTGTCTGGTATTTAAAATACTTTGATGTTGTTATGTTTATGCATTGTTGGAAACGTAGCCATGTGTGACTTTTAGAATGTTTGCCTCTGCATTACTTTAGAGTAACCTTACCAGTATTTTTTTTTTAGACTTTGGTATGTGCAACATGTATGTAATCTAAATTAAAATGTGGAGGAAAATTAAAGAGTGCAAGAACAACTCTGTGACTCAGTATAGAGTTGAGGCTAAAAACATTGACTAGATATTTTCCCAGTAGTGTTGTTGTCTATTGAGACTCTTGGCAATTGCTGTTATGGCTCCCATTCAACAATATTTACTGTTGGACCACATATAAAATTAGAATTTCCACTTCCTTTTGTGGTTTGTTTGTCAGGATACATAGCATCGTTGGCTTGTTCGCCATTGGAAGGTCTGGGAAGTTACCCAAGCAGCTGGTGTGTTAAAGGCAAAACCAACCAGTGGTTGGAATGTGTTTTTATTTTCCTACCCCATAAATAAAGTGCTGCCACACTGCCGCCCTCACAACCACTTTGGTGTTTCCTATGCAGTGAAAGGTCAGACTGGGTCTCCCTGATAGTTTGCATGCCAATTTGGAAAGGAAAGGAGTAAGGAGGAGAGGGATAAGTTAGCTAATATGTGAAAAAGACAGGTGAAAGACATTGAAGTGGCTGAAAAATGTACAGGGAAAAAGACAAAAAAGGTAACATGAAGCGAAATTAACAAATATTTTCTTTCACTCGGTAAGCAAGCACTGTGCATGGCTCTACAATCCATTCCCAGACTTGGCATACAGTATTTTTTCTGTCTTTCAATATGTTCAGGACACACAGAACATTAAAGGCAGCTTATCAGTAGTGTTACTTAATGCATACATGAATAAGTCATTTAATTCTACACCAGAAGACACATTTCTTTATATATCTAAAATCATTTTAGGAAAAAGTCTGTTCAGATTTAGAAAATATATCTGAATATTCAGACTACACATCTAGTTGTTCTATTCTGGTTTTTTTAAATAATATTTAGCCTTTTTCTTGCTAGCTCAAGAAATATACATATAAAGTGAATCATTAGCTTCCTGTCTGTTTCTTAAGTTGATTTTTATATTTTGTTTGTATTCTAACACTATGAATTCTTTGCAAAAATGATATACAGTTTATCATTATTTTGCTGATTAGACAAGAATATATCTGTGGTCTAAGAGTTGTAAAAGAGGGACAAAGTATTTCCAGTTAAGAGTAGAAATGAGCAGAAGGAGGAGAAACAGGAGAGAGGAGCAGGAACCATGAAAGTAAAAGGCCAGGTACAGATGCCAAGTGCAGGATTAGGATGTTTCTTTCCTTTGGATTATGTTGACCTGTTTAAATCCAAGCCTCAGCTTTTTCACATCTAAAAACATTCTATAAAATTATTATGATGTCTTGATGTCTGGATCTGTATTACTTTGAAATATTTTTTTTTTTGTTCCCCAATATTTGTTTTATAGGCTGTTAGCATAACTGTCATGAGGACACGATTGCCCTCATGAATCCATTGGACAACATGTAAGTGTTTTCAGGGAGACAGTTAAGGGGTTAATAAACTTTTGATGACTGTCTGTAATTAAATACATACACCCGCACACTAGTTTTGTTTGTTGAAAAAACGTAGTGTTTTCATACAACCCAGAAAGTTCTGTCATTTTAAAATGGTGATTCCACTTTTGTCTTGTGTGCGATTGGATAAAAGGCCACTTCAAGCTCCCAGGCTGAATTTCAACCCCTGCCCGCCCCTGGATACCATCCATCTCTCCATTTTCTCTCTCCTATGGCCAATGGGAGAGAGGCCGTGGACAGATCTCCAATTCATTACAAAGCAACACAGAGACAACAGTGTTTCTGAGTTTCCAAGCTGTTCTCTCCCTCTTGAGCTACATCCAGCACATAAACTACAGACTCCTCTTTTGATCCATGTGCCCAGATACAGTGTGAATGATCCTATTACTTCTGCTTTTTAAAGGATTTTCTGTGTTCTTTTAAAAATGTATGTATAAAGCTACATTTAGCAGTGATTTTTCTCCCACTCTTCTCACTCTGTGTCTGGCCCACATAGAGCTTAGCTTTTTTGACAATGTCATCCTCATGGTGATGGCATCCTGATTTTTGAGGAGTTAAACTGTCAACAGCTAAACAGACATCAGGCTTCCGGATAAAGATTTCATTTAGGACAAGCTGAGTATAGAGCATCTTTATCACACTCTCATGTATTAGCATTCTTTTGTGAGTCTCCAAAACCCCGGTCAAGCTTCAGGTCTCTGAAGCTGTAGCTTCTCCACTAAACTTCAAAGTACTGGCTTTTAAATGAGCCTTTTAAGCTCCAGCTCATTTACAGGTTTATGCAGCCACATCTCCTTCATAAGTGTCTGGAATTCTGTCTCATGAACGGCACTAAAGGGTCAAAATTGACCTGCCTCCACTACTCCATCTCTGCAGGTTAACGCATATGAATATCTGAAAATATTGATAAGTTAATGTTTCATAATGTAGATTAATCAATTTACTAAATAATTCACACCAGTGCTTAATGGACTCGACACATGAGGAGTGACAAAAGATGAAAAAGGTAATTTTACTGTATTTTTTGGAATACGGTAAAACACTGGCAGTTTTGGTTGCCAGAATTTCACCATATAAATACGGTTAAGTTCTGGCAACCAGAGCTGCCAGTATTTTACTGTAAATTAGAGAATTGTTTTATTTTATTTTATTACAGTGTGACTTGACTAATGACAACGTGATTGGCATTCTCCTTTATATTGTTATGTTCTAATGAACATAATAACATCAAATTATTTTCAAAAACATCTCCAGATGGTGCAGCAGGGATTATTGCAAAGACACATGGTGTTCTTCAAGTTCAAAGCACTTCTGGTGACTTTAACTCAGAAAATCTAATGTAGTATGACGATAAATCAGAGTCAACTTTATTCCCCACGTTTGTGTGCACAAACAAGGGTTGATCAAATCTGCTTTCATTGTACAGATATCAAATATAAATATAAACATAGAATTCAGAAGAAACAAAAGACAAAGAAATATGTTTTTCTCTTTTCTTTTTTCACATAGCTTTATATAAAGATGGGGAAATGAGGCATCATGAAGAGTTTCGACCCATAACAAAATTGCAAAACTGTATTGATACTATGTCACTGAATACTGACACAGATGCATTGGTGTTGCTGGATCCATTACTAGCTTTATACCTGATATCATTTCACTCTCACAAAGATGCTTTTTTGTGACTTAAACATTTAACCAGTGATAACATAGAGTTTTAATTACATGAACCAACCTTGCACTGACTGTCTATTAAAAGTATAACCGCTTTGGTGTCATTCACAGTGACAACGTAATTGGCATTCTCCTTTAAAAACCACCTCAGTGCCTGCATACATTATGCAGTGTGTGGGTAGATGTCATCGGTTGATATAAAAATTTGCCCAGCAGTAGAAATGAATATATTTTTAACTTTCCCATGTCCATGTTGCAAAGTTTAATACTTCTGCTTGTGTTGTTCATAAAGCCATGTTGTTCAGTTTTATTGCCATGTAATTTACCTTTCATTTCTTTTTAGTCAAGCATTACCTTACTTTCTATCTGTTAAGAAACAGTATATCATAATCAAAACTTGTTTGGCTAAGGTAAGTCTAATTTGAACCAGTGACAATAAGGCCCAACACTGATTGGGAAGTAGAACCACTTTCTCTCACCGAGCTCCAGAGCTGCAGCCTCCAAGATGAGCTTCCACCTCCCAGCATCCCTACCCTGCACCTTATCCACTCAACTACTTCAGATTCTGTAAGTGGCAGCAACAACTAACAGCTGGTAGAACTGCGCATCTGCCTAACTCATCATACAAACTACTGACCAGTGCAGACCTCCTGACAATGTTGGAAGCAACTTAATGGAGAAACATTGTTGTGATGGCGTGCTGAAGTGTGCTGAGAGTCAGAAAGAGGAGGAGCTTCTTAAAGACACAGAGACCCAATTTCAAGGTGTTAAATTGCAAAGTCAAAATAATTTTAAGCCATGTTTGATAGATGCAGCATTTTAATAACAACTGAAGATAGTACAGTCACTGCATTGTGCTATAAAATGGCACTGTGGTTGCTTCATATATCTGATCTTGTTCCGGGTATTCTCAAAAGAATTTTAGTAAAAACCAGGGTCTAGTTTGTAAATCTGTGGTCTGCAACTTGTAAATGTATGAACTTACCACTTGTGATTGGTTTGGATATAAGCAAACATTGACTAAAGGGTCACACAAATTCATGTTAATGTTCATACACAGATTTATTTATGTAATGTCACATTTATAGTAAGATTAATCATTTTTATATATCTTTTAAAGTGCAATCAGTTTGTGTTTGACAGTTGAATAAGTTTCCAACTATGATCTTCTAAAACCTAATAACTGGCAGGTTTGAATTCACTAATCTTCGGTCAGTTTACGCTTTGTACTAAAGTAAGGCTAAATACATTAAGATGGAGAAGTGCTGAAACCTAAATTGCCATTTACCCCATAGTCATTAAAGTTGGGCACTTAGAAAGGAAAGTGTTTGGAATAGAAAACCATTTATTGTCTCTTATGGCTTTAGAAGAGTATAAATCTAGATGGACAGCGCGATAACTACCTCAATGAATTTCAGATGCAGGAAGGTTTTCCCCTTAGTGACTTAACATTGCAACCTTTATGGGTCTCTTTTCGCTATGAGTCAGTTTTTGTCGTACATGGTATTGGTCAAGCATTTTGTTTTACTGTATAATTTGACTTTTTCTAGGCACTGGCACAAAAGTAGTTCTTTAGGCTTCCTATGATTTGTTGAATCATACCTACTTTGAAGTTGTCAACATAGGATAAGTAAAAATGTTACTTTATTTAATATGCTTTATTGATCCCAAAGGGAAATTAAAATGGCCTCAAGTCTCTTGCATTTACAAAACTAGACAAAGTCAACTCTGAAGTCTTAGTTTGTGCGACTTAAATGCCACTTGAACCATTATCTCATGGACTTTTGGGGTGTTTTTAGTATTCAGTACATCATAAAAGGGTAAACATAACACAAATGATCTCAGGTTGAAGAATCGGGAGCAAATTTGTTTGAGGGACTTGAGCTGATTGCTTGCATGTGGGGAAGCATAATAAAGCAAAGCAGTTAAAAGCAACACAAATCTCGCATCTTTACTTTATTATTAAACTAAAGACTAAAACAATGAGCTCAAGTGAATCCTGGAACATGTCAGTTGTGCGAAATAATTACTTAGTCTGTGTATTGCACAACAGAAGCAAACAGAAGCAACATCTGATTGCTCTGCACTGCTGATTCCCAAATCTGTGAGGACAGCTGCAAAAGATTCAGGTGAGCTTCTAGAAAAATTACACAGAGGTGTGTGTTGTGAATAAATCACTTGCATATGCTGTGATAAATTACAGTTTTGTTCCATTCAAATGATGTTGTTAATTACTGGGTGAAGGTAAAAAATTCATGCAGTCTAACAAAAAGAGTAAATGCCTCGTCAATCTGCAAATCAAAGTAGTGTGATACGCAAATGTGGGCAGAAGGTTGCCTGAAGTAAATTAAATGGTTCCAAGAAGATTTGGCTTCTCTTGATCTCTACACAATGGAATAGAAATAATGATGTGTTGTCCTCATCACTGCATGCTGAGCCCTTGCAGTAGATATCAGATCGGCAGAGCCTTAAATTCCTAAACATAACCACAAGCAGAACCTATGGTGTCTAAAAGCTGGAGAGAAAATGGGTCCCTCAGGAAATTCTAAGTCAAATCGAAAAATGAAAAAAAATAAATTTTTCTTCAAATATTGGAATGTGCCAATCACTCTAAAAAAGTTTGACTCACATACAAAAATAGCAAAACTTTGTGTCTGAAAAGTTTCAGCTAACTTTTCAGACACAAAGTTAGCTGAAAAACCGAATTAAATGCTGGCGAGCAGATGGATGCGTAAGTATTAATTTGGTATTCTGAGAAACATTAACACATTGAGAAAATGGGAGTTACAAAGCAATGCAATATCCTTAATTTTTTGCACCCATTTTGTTCTATAAATTCACAAAGCAGGCTGCAAAAAACATTGACAGGCAGATTGCACATATCTAAAACAAAATGACCAGGTTGCACCTCCTAAGCAGTTGCAAACTGCTTAGATAATTTTGAACAGACAAAATTATCTAAAAACTAACCAGCTAAATTAGGTGGAGCTTAGAGCTATCTAAAAATGCACTCAGCCTTTTTAGAAGTCATTAACCGTTATGAGGATGTACATTATTACAGATCCCCTTTTATATAAAGAGCTAATACTTTCTAGAGTTGATTTCAACTATTGTATATCCTGGTATTAAAATTGAGAAAGCTGAAACAGCTGGTCGTATTAGTTATGGATCAGTCCATATTCATTATCCAGCAGGTACAGGTCAAGTTAATTAAGCTTTAAGTGGAAATAGGGATGAAGCAAAGCTGATTGTTTTTCTAATTCATATTTGAAAAATTTTTTAAGCACCAGAGTGAAGGAATGCAGGAAACTGCATTTTGTGTGACACAGACTCACTGAAATACTGCCTACACTAAGCTGTGTCTTTGTCAAATTCCCTTCATGGCACCACTTGCTGCCATCAGGATATGATGGCAGCAAAACAGTTATCACCTTTGTACCTCCAAGTAGATTGTGTTCTCTTTGGAGTTTCAGTCCGCCATTTTTCTCTCTGCTGTGTTTCTTTGTTCTTTTACTGCAAGTTCCTTTGGATCACACAAATATTCTCTTGTCTTCTCAAAAAAAGCAGCCTTCAACAATTTGATTGGTCGTTTTGTTGTTCTAAAACAAAAGGGGAGCTTTACAGTAATTTCTTACAGTTTGAACAATAATCTGACACCAGCATTCATTACTAATAGAAGTACTTCGAGGCCAGAGATTGTTATTGTAAGTTCTTCTTCAATGATGTGTTGGAATAATTTGAAAAATAAAAAAACTTGATTTTTTTATTTGTAAAATCCATCCATTTATCCATTATCTTGCTGGTTCACAAGAAAGGATAAAGCCTATCTCCAGTGATCAATGGGCGAGAGGCGGGGTACGCCCTGAACAGCTGACCAGTCCGTCGCAAGGCAGGACAAACGACCACATGAATACACACTCGCACCTAATGAGAATTTAGAGAGACCAATTAACCTGACAGTCATGTTTTTGGACTACCCAGTTTGTTCTCAAATATTTCTCAGCAAATTTGTGATTGCTTTTAAGCTTGGCCAATCAAACCTGGCCCTCTATCCAGATTCCACCAAATCTGAATTAAAAAGCTGTTAGTGGCGGTGATGTTCCTAACAGCAACAGTGGCCCTTAAATTGCATTGTGTTTAAGGCCCCACACAGCTTTGGGCCAGCCCTGCATGACGAGCCAGAGCCACAGCACTGCTCAGCTCTCTGCTGGATGCAAGAGACAAACAGGGAGATTTAATTCATGCTGCACTTGTGGGGTAATGTTTTTTTGCTTTATAACTGTTGAGTTTTTAATAAAGACCACGGAAGTTATTTATTTTTGGAGGCCAGATTTCATAAAACTAGATTTTCTGATCAATGCTCTTCATTGTCAGCTGGCTGGCTCTTTTGCACTCCTTCATGTGCTGAGAGCTGCCTAATTGGAGCGGAGGAGAGGCAGAGACGCGCTGGTTGAGGCATAGTGTGAGGCGGAGTGTCAACCAAAGCAACAATGACGGTGTAAACTGGCAGCCCACCATATCATTGGTCCACCGGGGAAATCCCTGGTGGTCCTATATGCCAGTTTGCCCCCAATCATAACATAAGGGCATCCTACTGTTTATTTAATTTAAAACAGATGTTAAATCCACAAACAGAGTGATAGAATTTAAGGACAACTCCTCATTTAATAAATTTAGAAGACTTTCTTTGTAATTATCTTACGTGCCATTTTATCAGAACATTGAATCATAAAATTTTTGTACTATTTTACTTAGAATGTTTGATAGTAACAGAAGTTAATTTTGTACAGAACACATTAGTTCTCTTCTTTGTATTGTTTCATGCAATTCAGCAGCTTTCTGTTTATTGTTTGATTACATCTGTTAACGTTTGTCTTTTTCTTGGTGATGATTATCTTGTTCTCCTTCTTGTTTTTACTAAGTTCAGTTTTTTTGTACAAGCAAGTTAAAATTACTTTTTGTATACCGTGGATGATGATAAATTTGATTGGGCATAATGTACAGCTTGATTGTGACTCAAGCATCTCATTTTTTGCCTTTTTGCTTTTTTCACATAGAATTCTTCAAGCTAAATCCATACTTTAGTATTTTTAAAAACAAGTTGTCTTTTTCTGACAACCCTTCATGCTAGACTGAATAACTTCAGTAAGCAATCCACAGTCTGACTTCATGATCATCTCTCTCAGTGGCCAACTTCTTGAAAGATTAGAAATGTCATTGTACCTCCAGTGATTGATAGACAGCAACAAGTGCCCCTCTAAGGGCTCTGTACACTAAATCAAGACTAAGAAAAGCAGAGATGGAAGGCACCCCTGCTGTTTCTCTTCACCCCCACTGTGCTTCATCATGTCGCCAAGGGCTAGAAAAATATTCTACTGGAACTCAATTTAAGGACAACTTCAGTCAATTTTTAATGTAAAATAAATGCCTGCAAGCTATGTCTCAATTGTTGCTGTTCAAAACAATCCCATGGCATGTGTAATGCTTCACATGGTAGGAAACGCATTCAGGGACATGCGTGTTTCTGTTTTTATGAAATATCTGGGCTTTATGCATTAACAGAAAAGCACAAAGAAAAACGAAAAGCTCAACGTGCCAGATTCGTTTTCACTGACTGACCAGATGTTAATTTCCCATCTAAAATCAGGACCTCATGTCTTTCCCTCTTGGCTTTAAGGTAACTCACACCTAAATGTTCCCGACAGAAAACAGCTCAAACATTTATACATCAATGTTAACACTTGCTATTAATTTAAGGGTAGCCCATTGAAGTGTTTTTGATATGTACAAAATACCAGAGTACTATAATGTTTTCATTTTTAACAAGTTGGAAGCAGTTGTTGAGATCTTAATGAGAAGTATGAGTTACATACAGTAGCTTGTTCAGAGGGCCACAGATGGTAATTTTGACCTCATTAGCCTTGTTTAAAGCAGCCAGTTGTAAAAGCTCAATGCGCACCCTTCCTCATGTATTGGTGGTAAGACCAATACATTGGCCATCCATTCACTCACTATCAATAACGTTCTATGCAGCTAATGTAAACCATCTATGTCACTGCTAAACCTATTGTCAGAAAATCTTAATTACAAAAACCTTTTCAACAAATAGAAACTCAACCAAACATTTAAATGAGTGTGAGAGACAAAAAAACAAAAGGCAAAGTCCAAACAGAATCCCTTAAATTTAATTATGTTTTTGCTTTTATCAGCCAAAAACCAGGTTTTGTCCTTTTTCCCCCTTTTCGGGAGGGTTTCTCTTGATTTTTAATTCAGCTTTTGATACCAAAGCTGGGTTGGAAATCTGCATCAGTGAGGCAGTTAGTGTTTATGCTTATAAGGGTAAAATGTAAATCAACTCCTGCTCTCACTATATGCTTGTGTGTAAAATTATTTTTATCATTCCCTTACTAGACCCCACTTCACCTACACTTTTTTTATTTTGTCATCAAAATTTAGCCCCTAAAAATATTGTCGAAGCAGCATCTAATTTTCCTCTGTGTCTCTCGCTGTCTTCTTCTCCAGGGAGAGCTGGGTGTGAGAATTAGGTCTCTCAGTAGATATGTTGTGGGTATTTTTGCTTCGACAGTTTGAGGCTACAGCAGGCAGAGAGAGATTGTAGGACAAGATGGAAGGTTTCTCGATTTTCTAGCTTTCCTGCTTGTGTCGAGGTTGGTCACACAACAGGGATTTTAGAAGACACCATCTGGCCCTGGGTTTAGGGTGACTGCAAGATGAAGAACAAATTATGTATACTTTGTCCACATCTTGTGACTTCCCTCCATGCTTTTGAATGAAACTTGCTCTACAAACCTCTCAAGGATGTGGTTATCCCTTTTGTTTGTGGTTTTTCATAAAATGGTGCAGGTGTGTTATTTCGAGAGAAGAACATAGTTATCTGTAGATGTTGTCGCTCTTTTTTCTTTGAAATATCTTAGTTAAATGGATATTTAACTATGGATATTGCCTATAGGGGGATTTTAAGGCATCAGCTCAGACACACGGCTTCCCTGTGTGACATCATGAGATATTGGAAAGACTTGAACCAAGATCTCAGGAAGAGGAATACAAACTTCCCCAAGTTTAATGCAGAATTGGCACAAGTTTCAGATTCCCGACGGTGCAACTTTCATCTGTTCATTCATATGCAAGTGTAACCTGCAGAAACTAATCAACCCGTGTTTTATTTTGGCGGGTTTAAACTGACAAAATAGACCCGCCAGCAGACTTTAAGTTCCGGGTCAGAGGTGAACTCGGATTTCCTCCATTGCTGCTGCTGTCGCTGTCGCTGTGCTTGGTGTTTGTGCTTAGCGTTTTCCAAAATTGTTGAAAAATGCTGCTGGATAGAGCCAAATTAACACAGCCAAAGGTTTATATTGCGTGTTTTCTGGCAACCAGTCGACAGTGAGTCGTTTATTTTACATACTTTGTGAACACAATTTATTTATTTTTTTGATTACTTTTGCATTATAAAATAAGTGACAATAAAAATAAAAATATAATTTCTATGTTCAATTATTTGATGTGCCAAGCGATTTGAAATTAAATTTGCCGTAGCCCTCTTAGAAATGAATTCCTACATGGCTTCTGCAGTTTTGTAATAAAGACTAAGGTTAGAAAGGTAATATGTCTCCTAGTTTGATGATGAGTAGCTCTATGAGGGTTTTGAGGTCATAATTACAGACAGGGACAATGTCAGACGCTGCGTGTGAAACAGAACGAAGGAGAAAGAACACTTGTCTACGTTTTATATTTGGAAGCTCTTTTGTCCTGAGCTTCATTTACACTGTCTGCCCAATCACTGAGACGTGACCAGATTAGTGAGTGACACTATGACATGTCTGCCAACAAATGGACAACCTACATAAATACACACGCACACACACACACATAAATGTACACCCTGGAAAAAACATGGAATTTATACAATGAGAATTTACTAAATGCAAACCTTTGTCCAAGATTTAGTTGTAGTTTTTACTTTATTGAGAAACAATAACTTCTCCAGTAAAATAATTATTTTGACATATAAGCACACAGAGTTAATTAAAATTCTCACTTCAAATTTCTTGTAAGACACCATGGAATAAAAGAGGAAAAGGAAACTATTCTGTACTACTGAAAAAAAAAAATTTTCAATCAGCAAATGAGCATTTGTTGATTGAATTACTGTCTGTGGTGCTTTTAAACACCATAGTTGTGAACAGCCACTGGTTCTAAACACATAGGTCAACCTGAAAACGGATTGAAATTTCAGAAAACGGATTGAAATTTCAAACAGGCCCTGAACTACACAGAGCAACTTTTAAAGTGAAAGCAGCTGTGTATCCATATTCTCACTAAGTCTTCTGCATAACCTTATCGAGAGCTTTTTCATATAGCCTGTCAGTCAGCAACTTTATACAGTCCCGGTAATATATTCAGTGAAACGATGAATACATTATGAAAAGAGAACCTCAAATAAAACAGTTGGTCAGTTTTTCTTGCAAGGTTGCTGCTTTCATTAAAATCATATGAATAATTAAATACATTTTCACGTTCATACAGTTTGGCCCTCAAGCATGGAGAGCAAATAAATTTTTGCCTTTCATTTTTCTTCTGTTTGATGTACCAAAAATCAAACAGCCATACTCAATTTTCCAAGTAAAAAACAGCCTGAAGTTGTGCGATTATGTTAAGAGACTTCTTTTTTTTTTTTTTTTTTTACACCCTTCATTTTATAATTGATTTTGTCTATGTTGGTCAGTGAAACAAGCTAATCAAGATTATGACTCAACCATGTGCTAACCATAGTGGAATGTTATGAGACAGATTGGCGTACTGAAAGCTTCATGGACTAATACACTGGCATAGAGACAGCGAGACATGAAAGCAAGCAGGCAGTGAGCCATACGGGCAGGCCATCAGGCAGAAAAGACTGGCAGGAGGTAGGTGGTCTGGCTGGTGGGCAGCCAGGTGGGGATGTAAGTAAGTGGAAAGCAAGAGCGGCAGGCGAGGTGACACGTTGGTTACACTGACTCAAGTAGTCAGGCAGAGTGACAGGAGGTAAGACATGGAGACAGACAGACAGACCAACAGGCTGGGAATTGCTTGACTGTGCCCCTCGTGGTCCCCTGGGGTCCACTAAGGGCTGGAGCGGGTGGCATGTGGTATGTCACTGAAAGCGCCTGATGACAAGCAGAGAGGCAGTAACGGAATACTTTAAAAGAGACAGCTGAAGAGTGGAAAGTTTTTAATGGGATACAAAACTTTTTTTTTTTTTTCCTGTTTTAGATTTCATTTTTTTTATTTTTATTTTAATTAATTAATGTATTAATTTATTTTATTATTTCAAGTGCGTTATTTAAAATGCAACTTGTAGTAAAATTATTAAAGTAAACATATTTACCTCAATATTACCTGGGGAGAAAGAGAATTGATCTCATATTTAATACTGCGACATTTAAGATTTATTCAGTAATTAACTCTTATTTCCATACTGTTTGTTTCCATTTTAAACATTCTTGCACTCATATTATGCAGAATTTTGATATGAATAAATTCTCTTTTAAAAAGTACATAAGCTTAAATATTTTTTAAGTAAATTATATTTTTTTTCTGTTTCCTCTTGTAACATGTTATTCAGCATAATGGACATTTGCTATCTTCCTGGTTGCAATATCAACAGCAGTGACAACGCTGTTATTTCGTTCGTTTCTAGTTCAAGTCTTGGTTGGGCACTATTGTCATCCATTTCTACTTTGTGCTTTGGAAGCTGTTTGCTCTCTGTGAAGACAGTGTTGTCACTAATGTCTCTTTATTCTGCAGCGATGACCTCAAAAGGCCACAGATGTTCGGGCTGATTTTGATGTTTCTTGCTGCATTCACACAGCCGAGTCACTTGTTTTCTTCCAAAGCTCTGCACACTTGACACATATCACCATTCTACACAAACCCTCTCTCCTTCTGCTAGTGACCGCCACTTCTTGTGTTCGTCGGAGCTGCAGAACTCAGTGTTCCCTTATTCATCAGTACAGTTCGCAGTGGGAAGTTGTCAAATAACTTTTTTTTATGATACAATAATTCAAATATTGTTTATTTCATTGTATTTTGCTTTCCTTGTGGATCTTTATTGTTCCGAGTGATTCAGGTCACTGAACTTGATGCTACCAAAATTTGTTGTGGGTTGTGATTAAAAGTTGCAGCAAACTTTGTTTCAATGGGAGGATTAAACACTGAGCTTGTTCCATTTTATTGATATTTTTAGCTTCCTCTTCACATAAAATAGGTCTGCACAGTCCTTATAAATATGCTAACTTGTGACTCCGTTATCCCAGCTGCTTCATCCATTCTGCTATAAAATCCCACATCATCAGGCAGTAAATGACAAAAACAGTAAAACAGTTAATGACAAAGACTAAAATTTACTTTCCTATTAATTCTTGATAATCAGATGGTGCCCCAACTTTGATTCAGTATGACTAACTTTTCTAGTAATTGCCTTGCCATTTGTTAATCGTTAATCATACCTAAACCGAACCTGCTCACTTAACTTTCTTTCATCAATGACTTTGTACTTCTGACCTTCACTTCATAAAGTTCTTATCTGTACAGTGCATTGGAAGTTAATTATTTCTCAATCAACACATACCACACCTCAGGCATGGGATTTTTGCAAATGCTGCAGTTTCCTGGGTTTCTTTATGACTTATGTGATTAATGTTTGGCCTGTTTAATTGTAGATGGCTAGAGATCTCTTGGTGGGTTCGCACTTGTGCCATACTTTTTTTTTTTTTTTAAAACAACCTTTTCGTTTTATTAAGCGTAATATTGTGTGTGACCTTAGAAAGCTAAATAACATTTGCATTCCTTTAAAGGCGGCTTTAGTTTATTCCTAAATAAAGGAATGGCTTTAGGCATTTTGGTGAGATGCCTAAAGTTTGGAATATTAATTTCTAAACCAAACATCTCTCAAACTTTTCTGAAGTTTCATCATTGCCTGTTTCTGTTTCTTTCTGTCAGTGATGATGATGTTCATTTGGTAATATTCTCCTTCAAGCCTCTGACAGCTTCTCAGAACAACCATATCTAAATTTAGATTCAATTAAACTCAAGATGGGCTCTAATTTCTTGAGTAGTTGGCATTTGAGAGCAACTGGTTGTACAGGATTTTGCTTTGAGGTGTCAAAATAAAAGGCGCGAAAACATATTACCGCCATATTTGTAAACAAAAATAAAAGCAGTGCATTCTTTTCATTTAGTATGACACTAATGGTCTGTGACTCATCATGCAAAACCCCAATACTGTTGTAACATTTAATGCGAATAAGTTAAAAGGATATTAATGTTTTTGCACAATTATTTTAGTTAATTCTAGTTCACCTGCTCCAAGACAGATCAAAATATTCTTTCCTTTATTGACAGCTTATGATGAATACATTTTATTTTCAATTTTCTCCATTTTTTTTTTTTTTTTATATAGGAGAAATGGCAGTTTGTGTGATATTTGTCAAGCACAGTGACATCAGTGTCCACTGTACATTCTGGCTGACAAACTCATTAGTCCTGATTTGTACTTTGTCAATTTCAAACAGCACTGAAGCACAAAGTCTTTGCAGCCTATGTCCTGCGACTGAATGAAGGGTTTAGCGTGGCCTTATGTCACCCAGTGAGACAGTAGTTGACAGACTGACGGAGTGAATGATGGCTTTTCATGAGGAGGAATGGCAGCTTTACAGACCACAAGCTGCTCCCAAACACTCCTCTGACCTTTCTGTGCTGCATTGCCTGTTGAGTGGGTATGGATGTGTGCCTTCAAGTATTTATTGACTTAGTCTTATATATTTTTTCCGGAAGTAGCATATTGTAGGAAAGGAGGTGATTTCACTTAAACCAATATAAAAGTTATTTTCAATCCATTTACAAATCATTCATGGTCCCATACTATTTATTCACTGATATATGTTTTTCTGTTTTTATTTGAGGGTCATATTGGTCACTGTATGTATTTAGTTAGATTCTCTGAGTTATGAAAAGTCAAGGGTACAAGCTGTGTATCACTAGGAAAAGCCTTTTAAACATATCAGTCCCTCAGAGGTCTATGGAATGGCATTTAAGGTTGCAACCACAGAGAACATTAATTTATGTCCTATATACCCTGCGCATGATAATGTCTCCAGAGCTCAATCATTTAATCCACCATGACGCGTAAAATGACAAATCTCAGCAGGGATTACAAATGGGATATTTGCTCGCTTGCCTTATATCTCAGCAGATTAATTTCAGAAGTATTTAATACATTTAACAGGGAAACTCTGGTAGAAAAGTGTAGAGTTGACTGTTTCTGTCTAACTATCAAACTAATCTTTGTCCGAGTCTTCAAACAACAGGTTCTACACAAATGAAACAAGTTGTTAGAAATTAACCATTATTGTAAGAAGTTGCATTTTTCTGGAGTAGAATTTTAATCAATATTTACAAAAAGACATTTGTCTGTGTTTTCTGAAAGAATTTGGACAGCCTGGGGAATTTAATACAATGCGTCTTTTTTTAAATTATTTCTTAGAAGGCAAGAGGGGTATTTACAGCCCTGTTATTAGCCGATGTATGTAAGGTTTTGCAGTGTCTGCTACCACCATTCCACTTTACTCCAGAGATAACATTGGCCTGTTGATGAGCTATGCCTGGTTTCTTCCACACATGACACCTGGCATTTACTAAAGAGTTAAATCTTTGTGTCATCAGACTGGAGAACGTTGCATCCAGTGGTCTGAAAGTCCTCCAGGCGCCTTTTGACAAATATCCGGGAGGCCGCCATGCCAGGCTTTCATCTGTACACCATAAAGGCCTCACTGTTGGTTTGCTGAAGGAATGGTTGTCCTTTTGAAAGATTCTCATCTCTCAGAGGAACACTGGATTTCTGACGGAGTAACCATCATGGTTTTGGTCACCTCCCGATCGCTCAGTTTTGACACCCAGCCAGATGTAGGTAGAGTATAGAATAGAATAGAATAGAATAGAATAGAATTCAACTTTATTGTCATTGCATTGTCACTTGTACAAGCAACGAAATGTAGTTTGCATCTACCAGGTTTTTTACAATATAAATAAATTTATAAACGGTGTATGAAGATATAAACAGAGAACATTGACGTGCTATAAATAAAATTTTTTTACAATATAAATATAAATGAGAGCTTATGTACATACTATACAAATTACACAGATTATACAGAATATACAGGAATATGAAGAATGGATTGTATATATATTAGTTGTTTTATGATACAGGTTAAATAATGGGAAATTAGATTTACAGATTATATAAAGATTGTATGTGTATGTGTGTGAGGGGAACAGTCCAGGGATGGGGGGGGGACAGTCCTTATAGTTTGTGTCAGGAGGCGTTCAGGAGCGTGACAGCTGTGGGGAAGAAGCTGTTCCGGTGCCTGGTGGTTCTGGTCCGTAGACTTCTGTAACGCCTCCCAGAGGGCAGGAGAGAGAAGAGTGTGTGTGCAGGGTGAGTCAAGTCCTTGGTGATTTTGCCGGCCCTTTTCAGACACCGCTTCCTGTAGATGTCATTGATGGCAGGAAGCAATGCCCCGGCGATGTGCTGGGCAGTTTTCACCACCCTTTGCAGCGCCTTCCGGTCGGAGACAGAGCAGTTCCCATACCAAACTGTGATGCAGTTGGTGAGGATGCTCTCAATGGTGCAACGGTAAAAGTTGGTGAGGATCTCTGAGGACAGGTGGTTCTTCCTCAAGGTCCTCATAAAGAAGAGGCGCTGGTGCGCCTTCTTGACGAGTTTGGAGCAGTTGGTCGTCCAAACTTATTCGATTTATGAATCATAGAAGCCAATGAGCTCACTCAGATCTTCAAAGCAGCAGATTTTTCTTTTTCTTTTGTACTATTAACTACGGGGCCTTCCATGGACGTGTGTTGTGAACTGTCGATTTAAATCGACAGTTCACAATCACTGTGACAAAACGTGGAAAAGGTGAATTCTGTCAGGATGTGCTACAGTTTGAACTGGTTTAGTAACAGAGCTAATACTAAAGTCAAACCAGAAAATGTTTGATGTGATTGTCAGGAAAAAGTTAATATTGAATACATACAACTGAGTGTTGTATTTAATATTAACAAGCAGCTTTTCTTCTTCTTTTTGTTTCCCTTTAACAAAAAAGAACAACAACAACAACAACAAAAAAAAACTAGATGAGTCACTAAAATTAATTTTTGAAGTTTTGTTCAATATAGCTTATAGGCCAAATTACAGGAATCTTAGTGTTAAAGATGCAAGTTTAACTCCGGTTGTGTATGTGGTACAGAAGCCTTGCTAAAGGTATCAACCAGAGATCCTGTAAGAAGATTACAATTCTCCGCTGCAATCACCCTCCTCTGAGTTAAGCTGCAAGAAAAAAAAAAAAAAGTAGAAGGATCTTCCTGCTCACAAAGTGGGCTTGTGTCGCCCGCTAGAGGCGAGACCGGGGAAGACACGCAGACTGAATAAAAGGGAAGAAATGCTCCGTGATTTTGCAGTCCCTGCCCTGCCGGTTGTAGACATTCGCGGCCACCTTCTTTGTCTTCTCAGCACGGGTGAGACTACCTCTCCCCAAATGTGGCTGTGTCCTGAGGAGGAAAAAAAGTAAAGGAGAAGAGAGAGAGAGGGATAATAAAAAATAATAATAAATAAATAAATAAATAAATAAATAAAAATTGGGACTAAATAATTTTCATTCCAATAAAACAAGTATTTAAAATGATTATGCAGAGAGACACAAAGAAAGCAGGATGCGTCCCGCGTCCAGTCTGGGATCCACAGGTCTTATTTATTTCTCACTGACGCGCGCTCCCGCCGCCGCAGCCAGAGCGCTTCTCTCACTCTCCTCCCTTCACTTCACTTCCTTCCCTCCTCTCGACAGCATCCAGAACTATAGAGCAGCAGTTCCCCTTCACTCGTGTTCCTCTCCCCCCCCCACCTCCACTCTCTCCCTTCCTCCGTCTTTCTCTCACTGCCAGATCTCTCTCTCTCTCTCTCTCTCTCTCTCTCTCTCTCTCTCTCTGTCCTCTCTGCTTCTCCCATCTCTTCGCAGAACCTCTCCCCAGCTCGGTCCGCCACTTTCTCTGACGCACGACGACGGGGGGGAGGAGGAAAAAAAACAAAACAAGTCGAGGCCGATATGATCCATACGCCCGTACCGCCGCCGCTGCGCTGACGGAGACGCGCTCCTGAAGCCGCCAGGAGAACACTCTCACCCGGTTGTTGAACGCTCGCCCGAGAGGCGGCTCAGGGGGAGGAGGAGGTGGTGCTGGAGGAGGAGGAGGAGGAGGAGGAAGAGGTGGTGGTGGTGGTGGTGGAAAGGGTGGAAAAGGAAGAGGATGGGCAGAAGTGGAGGACTTGCATTTTAAACAAACTGCTTAGGAAAAAAAAGAGAGAGAGGAGAGAGAGAGTTGGTATCACTGGAGAGCAAAGAGAGATAGGGCGAGAGATCGCATTCTTATCACGTCTTCATTTCTTTTCTCTCCTCTCTTTCGGTTCAGCCACTAAGAGAGGGTGAGGAAAAAGGGGGAGAGGAAAAGAGAGAGAGAGGGGGAGAGAGAGAGAAAAGGAGAGAGAGAGAAGAAGAGGAAGAGAAGGGGAGAACGAGAGATTTACCAGATTCAAACTAGTGATCTTTTTTTTTTTCCCCGATGCTTTCCAATTGCTCAACGAAACTAAGGTGAGCAGTTATAGACTATTTCGTATGGATCATGGAAAGTATTTACCCGATATTTGTGAGTGAGAGTATGTGTGTGTGTGTGTGTGTGTGTGTGTGTGTGTGTGTGTGTGTGTGTGTGTGTGTGTGTGTGTGTTTCTGTGCTTCTATTGATGTCTGCATAGCCACGGACTTCAAACAGGGCGACAGCGAGCGAGGATAACTGAGAGCAGGAATCCATCCTACTAATCAATACCCGTTTTGTTCTTTGCTTCGGTCCCCAATTTTACGGCCAATGTCACGACGAAAGCCTGCATTATGCTTGGCATGTATTCCAACACGCGCTCTGCTGTCTTCCCTTCTTTTTTTTTTTTTTTTTTGATTGAGGGTGGGTGGGTGGGGGGGGTGCCTTGGGTTGGCACCAAATCAGAGACCGTTCCTTGTAGACCGGAACTTGTTCAGCATAATTTTTTTTTTCTTTTCCCACACTAACTCAGCGCGATGATGTCCGTTGAAAGGTTTATATCTTTTAATGGAGGCTGGTTGAAATTTGCCAATTCATGACACGCAGCACTACTTCTTCTTCTTTTTTTAAATTCATCCGGGGTTCATTCTTATGCGCATCTCCTCCTCCTCTCTCCCTCCTCAATGCCCCGTTGTCTCTGTCCATGTCCTCCTTTGTGTTTTCCCCGTTCAGGCGGCTCAGTCACCCCCTTCGTTTTCTCGTTCTCTCCCCCCTCCCTCGCAGCCCGGCAACGGACCGTGAGACGCGGGACGCACCGGGCAACGACGGGACCCATCACCGCAGGAGGAGGACATGTGAAGTTGGAATCCCGCTAAACTAAGTACGTATTCACCGCTAGAACCGATGCACCGCGAGTGGAATTACGATGGTGCCAAATTTGCTCCGCGTCCTGAAATGTTTTTGTTACTTTTTTTTTTTTTTTTGACATCGCATCTGGCTTTTTGATCTCTATAAAACGGAGGCGGAATCAAATCCTGCTGGATTACTCGTGGCACAGGGAGACAACATGAAGCGAACATCGTGTAAAGATCTTTTTTTTTTTTTCCTTTTTTCCCTTTTTTTAAATTAAATTTGCTTTTATCTCTCGTATTTTTTGAGGAATTCCTTTTTTTTTTTTTTTTTTTCATTTCAATTGCCGGGACTTTGCATTCAGCACCACGGGCAGCGCTTTTGCCTGGGCCATATGCGCTCCTCTATTTTTTTTTTTTTGAGCTGAACAGCGCAGTGGATACATGAGTTTGCAATAATGGCAAAGATTTTCAGAAGCTTTGCGTGCGTGCAGGAGCGTGTGGGGGAGACAGAGAAAAATAAAGGCAGATAGAGGGACAATAACACGAGTGTCTGGCAGACACGGGGTTTTTTTTGTCCCCATGAGAGGAATAAAACATTTTTTAGATGAAATTGACACATTTCACCATTCTCACAATCACAACTGCTATTAGTTTTGTTTTTGCCTCACAGCTGCGCTTTTCTAAGTGTCAGAATACCCCCTTGCTCTTTTTAAGTCTCATATTGTTCCTATAATCTTAAAAAGACTTGGTTCGACTAATGCAATTTAATTTATGAGGTTTTATCAAATTTGGACAGAGGAAAAAAAAAGTAAAACATTTTGTAGTAAAATGTGTCCTCTTGCATTTCATAGATTTAACTGGAGGTAAAACACAAGAGGCAAACTGCTGGGTCCCCTAATCTTTTGAAAATACACTACAATGCAAAATGCAATACTTGCTCATTCAGTAGTAATGAATTAACATTTTTGTTGCATAAACCAGTGATTTTTACATGCAAGCTAAAACATGCTTTTTTATCAGCTTTGACTTAGTAACAGGGATATGTTCAGACTGGGCTTAGTACAATAGACAATTCTGTTGTACTATTTTGTTCCATGCTTTAAACTTTGATTGGAGATTCTTGTTATGTATTAAATAAAGCAAGGGACAGAGTCTCCTCGACGGTACTCTTTTTTATCCGCTATTGCCTTCGTTTATTCATAGCGATAAGCATCTCTGCTGTGATTTATTGCGACCTTACCAGCACATCTGCTGTATAATAAATGGCATTTCAGGCTACATAGTGAAGTGTAGTGTCTGACTGCACAGAGCCGTTTGTGCTCTCTGGTATCATATTATCTATTTAAGAGTATAGGGCTTTATATTTTGTTTTTAAAAAGACAGCAATATCACCGAGTCTAAAGTGGTGTCCAGTGTCTTTCTATTATTCATAGGTATTCATTTCAAAGCTGCCGTCCATTCTACTGAAACTAATGCACTCTTTCCTGTATCTTTCTTTTCCTTTTCTGTCTCTGTCATCTCAAACTTCTCTTGGTTTCTGTGTGTATATGTACATGCATGTGCGTGTGCATGTGAAGTGTGTGTGCGTGAAAGCATTAACATTCCCTTCCCTTTTCTTGCGATCTCATCTATCCTGGAATTCTCTGTTGCAGTGCTGTGAAGTGGCTCTGTCCCTGGAGCTGAAACTTCATCGCCGTGGTGTCAGCGAGGATGCTGTGGGTTACCTTGCTGAGCACCATAGCCTTAGGATGGACCACACCAATCCCACTGCTGGAGGACTCGGAGGAGATCGACGAGCCCTGCTTTGAACCGTGCGACTGCGAGGTCAAGGAAGGCATCTTCCATGTCCATTGTGACAGTAAAGGATTTACAAATGTCAGCCAGATCTCTCAAATTTGGAGCCGACCCTTCAAGCTCAACCTGCAGAGGAACTTAATGAGGAAGCTCTACTTCAACAGTTTCCTCCATCTTAACAATGCTATATCCATCAATCTGGGTAATAACGCCTTGCAAGATATACATGCTGGGGCATTCAATGGCTTGGGAATACTTAAACGACTGTTTCTCCATGAAAACAAACTAGAAGTTTTCAGAAACGACACATTTCTGGGGTTGGAGAGTCTAGAATATCTCCAAGCAGATTACAATGTTATTAAAAGGATTGAAAGTGGTGCATTCAGGCACCTTCACAAATTAAGAGTACTTATATTAAATGACAATCTCATACCCATGCTGCCGAATTACCTTTTTCGGTCTGTGTCCCTAACACATTTGGACTTGAGAGGTAACAGACTAAAGACTTTGCAGTATAAAGGCACATTGGAGTATGTTGGGCGGAGCTTGATGGAAATCCAGCTTGAGGAAAACCCTTGGAACTGTGTGTGTGAGATTGTCCAGTTGAAAACATGGCTAGAGAGAATCCCTTACACAGCTTTGGTGGGAGAGATCACATGTGAGACCCCATTCCATCTACATGGAAAAGACCTGCGGGAAATTAAACGCAGTGAGCTCTGTCCTCTTCTCACCAATGCAGAGATTGAGGCCAAGCTGGGAATTCCTCGGGTGCCATTCAGCAATGAGAACACTTGGCCTACTAAACCTTCCTCCATGCTCTCGCCCTTTCACAACACAGCCTCTTCTGTGGAGTACAAGGACAGATCTGCAAAGCCTACCAGGAAGCCTACCAGACGGCCCACAAAGAATCCACCAACTCCTCGTAGCATTTACCCAGGCCTCAACCAGCCCCCCATTGCTGGCTACCAAACAAGACCACCCATTCCAATAATCTGTCCAGCTAATTGTATTTGTAACCTTCACATCAATGACCTTGGGTTAACAGTAAACTGTAAAGACAAAGGCTTTCACAACATTTCAGAGCTTCTGCCTCGACCCCTTAATGCCAAGAAATTGTATCTTAGTGGGAACCTGATACAGAAGATCTATCGTTCAGATTTCTGGAACTTCTCAAGTTTGGATTTACTACATTTAGGGAACAATCAGATATCCTATGTCCAAGAGGGTGCATTTATCAACTTGCCAAACTTAAAAAGTTTATATTTGAATGGTAATGACATTGAGCGGCTCTCTCCTGGAATGTTTCGTGGACTTCAGATGTTGAGCTATCTTTACTTTGAATACAATGTCATCCGTGAGATCCAGTCTCATTCTTTCTCCCTAATGCCCAATCTGCAATTGGTTTTCCTCAATAATAACCTGTTGAGGTCATTACCCAATGATGCCTTTGCTGGCACCAACCTTGCACGTCTTAATCTTCGCAGAAATCACTTTGTTTCCCTGCCAGTTCATGGGGTCCTGGAGCATCTGACTTCCATCGTCCAAATCGATCTCCATCAGAATCCCTGGGATTGCTCATGTGATATCATCCCTCTCAAACAATGGCTGGAAAAGCTGTCCTCTGTCATTGTGGTGGGGGAAGTCACCTGCAACACACCAGAGTATGCTTTTGGAAAGGACCTGCGTTCGCTTGAGGTTGAGGTCATCTGTCCTGAGCTGAAGTATTCTTCAGGTCCCTCTCCAGCTCTGCCTGGTGGGGATGATCTCACCACAGGGAGCTCTGAAATGGGGGAATCAAGTAGGAGAGGGGCTGTTCCACTGTCAGTTCTCATCCTCAGTCTGCTCATCCTCTTCATTTCAGCAGTGTTTGTTACTGCTGGGCTCTTTGCCTTTGTCCTCCGTCGCAGAAAGAAGCTACCTTTCCGGAAACGTTCTGAGGTGGACTTGACTGGAATCCAGATGCAATGCAGAATTTTTGAGGATCCACCAAGGCAAAGCTGTGCCGGCAACCCTGGCACACCGGAGAAACCAACACCCAGTTTGCACACACATTCGCACACTACTCACACACATGGACATGGCCACGTTTATGATTACATCCCGCACCCTGTGACTCAAATGTGTAACAACCCTATCTATAAGCCAAGAGAAGGAGAGATTGCTGAGGAGGAGATGGCACAGTTTGCAGAAAAGAAAGACAATGGCAGCAGTAGCAACAGTAACTATAGAACCTTGTTGGAGAAAGAGAGAGAATGGACTTTGGCGGTCTCCAACTCTCAGCTAAACACTATTGTTACGGTCAACCACACCACAGCGGACATTTCAGGATTTCATGAGAATGGAGGGCTCTGCCCCACAGTGATTGACAGTCAGAGGCCCACACCAACAGTGGGCTTTGTAGACTGTTTGTATGGGACAGTGCCCAAATTAAAGGACATGCATGTTGCACATGCGCATCCACCAGGCATGCAGTACCCAGATTTGCAGCAGGATGCACGGCTGAAGGAGACGTTGCTTTTCACAGCTGGGAAAGGCTGCTACCCTGATCCCTCCCAAAGTGATTACCTCGAGTTAAGGGCCAAACTTCAAACCAAGCCAGATTACCTCGAAGTCTTGGAAAAATCCTACCGTTTTTAATAACTTTGTAGCCCGATTGAAGAGAACAAAAAAAACCAACATGATTTTGTCATTTTCACTATGCCACCTTACAGACAAAATTACTTTGACCAATCTTAAAGCAAAATTTGATAAAACAGCATGAATTAAAATAAATATGTATAATTATACAGTCACAATGCCCCCACTCCCACTTAAAATCACCTTCGAGGAGAGATCATTCTCAGATGTTTCAATTAAGTGCCTTTTTTTCAGAGTAGCCAGCAGCGTCAACCGTTATTTTTATAATATATAAATATCTCTATATGCCCTGAAGAAAGCAAAGGAGAAAAAAAAATGGGGCTCTGGGAAATAAAACACATGAACCATGTTACATCTGTCACTAAAATCCATTTGTATGGAGCTAACATGATGTGCTACTAGTTACCATGAGGACAGACGGGAGCTGGACGTCTCCCTTACTTTTTTTTTTCTTTTTTTTTTCCTCTCTCTTATTACTCAACTAGGATGTACAAACACCTGGAATCTGTGCACATTTTTTTCTTTGTAGGACATTATCAAAAGAGTTAAAAAAAAAAAATACTTATATTCAAACTGAACTGCAGTTTGCTGCATGCACTCGCTTCAGTGCAGGAAGTGAGAGGATTTACTCAGAACTATCACGTCACTGTATGAACAGAGATACCGCAACACATCTATGGTTCAGTGTTCTATTTAATTTTTTATATCTTATTAATATGGTTATTACTATAAATGAAGACATATGTCTATATCAGGGTGCTTCTCGTAAAGAAAAGGAAGCGCCGATACAGGGATGGTAAAACATTTGTGAATATTATTATGAGACCATACTGAAGGGTTTTCTGAATATTTCCACACTCTTTGTTATGGCCCCACTCCCTCTTCCCTTCTCATTGCTTCTGGAGTTCCCATTGCAATCCACTAACAGCTTTGTAGTAAGCACTTTTAATGTTTTCTCTTTCACAAAGATTTGAAGAAAAAATGTGCATATATTTATTCTGTAATTTCAGTGAAGAATTTTATTGTAAAGATAATGTTAAATCAATGTATAGTGATTATGCGTCTGGTATAGCCTTCTTAATAAAATCAAACTCTTTAATCTAATTGATGAAGGTGTCGATACCAATTCCAGTGGAACATGTGTGGAGTGGGATAACAGGGTGTGTATCTGGTGTAGGACGTGGTCAGCCATTAGCTGTTACTGGACTCAAAAAGCATGCTAGACCAAGAAGCAGTGCAAGGTATGATAATACAAACTTGTTATTATTCATATAATGGGATTTTCAACCACTGTATCTGAACTTCATGGAAAGCATAAATACAGGGTGCTTATTTTTTCTTCTTTTTTAACAGAGGGACTCATTTTCATATTTTTAAATAAAGTCAAACTTTGTTTGACTTTATTTTGTCCAGCACATTGCAGGGTTTAGCCACATTTAATCTAAAACCAAAGTAAAACACGACCCAGGAAAAGTAGAGTAAATGCTGCGGCCTCTGGAAGAAGATATCTTAAAAAGTAAAAGGCAAATCAGTGATTTGATCAGACAGCTACAGCTGTCACTATCTGAACATGCATCATATCATAATTGGAAAATACTTTTGTAATTTATACATTTCATTATTTGGCTCTCTCATCAAGTTGGCTATGTGCTTTCACTCCACTGGAGGGCGATAAGTGTTCTGTCATTGCTTGAAATGTTGTCATTATATAAGCTAGATTGGGTTTAGCTGACAGACACACACTCACACACACGCCTACACACACACACACACACACATGTACACATGTGACTACATCATGAAGATATCTTATTAGCGTATTAAATCTACACTATGAATTGAATATGTAATTTACTTTCAGCAATCATAATTTTATGTGATTTTTAATTGTATACCACAGGCTTCTTTCTTAGCCTCCTCCATTCTACAAACAATGAAAAGGAAATTTTAAACAAAGGCTGAGGGTTGTGTGAACTATAAATTAATTTGCTATGGAAGTCAATATTTTCAAACAATAGACTCTTTTTTGTTTCTTATAGTAACATTTTTTGGGGAGAGATGTGAAGTAGTCCTGTCAAACTTGTCAGGACTACTTCACATTTTAACATGGATATGTAAGACATTTACATATCCATGTTAAAATGCCGGTGTTTGGTGATGAAACCACTGAGACCAATACGAATTCTTTGAGAATTTTTTTCCACCCTTAACGCAACTTTTAACCTATACAACCTGACATTATTACAGAACTGTTTATTTTAGTGAGAATGAATATCTCACAGCAAATGTTTATTTGGAAATATTTGGTTTTCCATTGCAATGCTCTAGACTTGTTCGACTGTGAAGGCATCTCTTCTGTTCAGCCTACTGTAACCATCCTATAGATTTCCAATCAAAATGAGGTCGAAGGCGTTGGTAGACTATATTGTGAAAAAAAGTTATTGGTTTCTGGAGAAGTCATTATTTTGTGGATTATGAAATGCACTGTGAGTTGGTGTGCTGAAAGCTGAATTCAGTTTTCTAGCAGAAAACTGAATTCAGCATTTTAGTAATGTGTAATGTCGTTTTAGCCCCAAACAAACATTTTGGGATTATGGTTCTGAAGCTCAACACTGGTTTAATAAGATTATAACACATTTTCCCATGTATTTTTTAACAGATTAGGCTAGAAGGCTTTTCTTTACATGAAGATGCTTACATTTTTTTCTATCTTACCATTGTACCCCAGGCCCAGATAAATGAAGATTACTATCAGTACTTGTCAGAAGTTCATGCAGCTCCTCTTGGCAGCTCCTCTTGGCAGCCTCCCTGACCAGTTTTCACTGTAATATCACCTTTGAATGAAAATCTAGTTCTTGATAATGACAATGTTGGGAGATATTTTCTACACCTGATGTGTATTGTACATAATGCCATATAAAGTATTTTGTGTACATCCCCTAATTGGCACATTTTGACAAAGAGATCCCTCTGATGCCTTTGAAACTCTGCAGATTATTGTGCTTGCTCCGAGATGCAGCACAGAAAATGTCGGGAAAAGCTTACGAGGATGACTGAATTTATGTCATGGTTATAAGAGGCACTTTAAACGGTGACAGGTGTTTACTGATACCTATTTAAGATGATTAGATAGGGTATAAAAATGTATATTATATAGGGTTTAGGGTTTCCAGCCAGATCCCCACATATGAGGGGTTGCCCACACTTTCATTTGAGTTGCATGTGAAATAGGTTACATGAAAGCTTTAAAATGTTCTCAAACGATTGATCTGGGTCTCAGTTGTTTTGGATCACAAAAACACAACAGGTATTTTACACTAAGGTATACAGACACCTTCACTGTGTGTGAATTGGGAGACTGATTCTGATATTGTTTAATCCCTTTGCTTTGATTTCAGTGAATTAAGTAAGTGATGCTTAGCTGGAATATAGTGTTATATTGCCTAATATATGTCAATATAACACAAACAAAAATGTAGCAAACCAAATTTTATTTTCTAAAACATGTTGAGGTATTGTTGAGTCATCTCCGGTATCGGTTATCAGTGATTCAGTCTACAAGCTTGCATTAAATTGAGCATTTTATCTCATGCTGCCTTCATTGTTCATTTATTTGCTGATCAGACAAACAAATGACACATTCATCTACGTTCTTCAGAAGTGTGGCTGTATAATACCAAGCCTCTTTTGTCTTTATTGCTTTTAGAGGATGTTACAGTGCTGAAATGTGATAATCTGCTCCACCTAATTTATCTTCTTCTTTTTCTGCACTTGCACACATTCACACACAGAAAACACACAAAACCTTAGTTTCCACAAATACAAGGTCAGATTATACCATAAAGAGTTTTAGTGTGCACTCAGTTTGATTAAAAGCATGATGTATTACTCTGTTAACCTAAAACCTTACAACTTCCAACCCACTCTAAAATTAACAGATAAATAAAAACATTGCTGTTGTTAATTATTTTATTACCTCTTTACTTTCCCCATTGTTCAGTCAATGTATGATTAGACAGATGAGCATTGTGCTTTCCTCCAGGAATTTTTTATGTGTTCTTGTTATTCTGCTTGAACATCTGTTGGCCACTTGGCTGTGAAGGTTGCTAATATTTCTTCGAGAATAAGATAATTCTATGATATAAATCCACGAGTAAGAACACTTCCCGTCATGTGCTGAGGTTTCAAAAATAAGCCCGTTGTGAAGCTGGTAATTTTACTCTGGATCATGAGTCCAAAGTGTGCAGATGTGGTGGAATTCAAGTTATTTTTCACTTAATAAATTTGTGGTTAATTTCTTGAGGTTTTATTTGACCCGACATTTTTCCATAGCAGTTTTGTAAGCAAAAGCATATATACAATTTCATATGTGGATGTTATCCAAGCTGAAATAGCACTCAGTTTTTTAATTGTGCCTGCTCTCTTTACTTGCCGTCATTTTTTAATTTAATTATTTTGTAGTGGATTTTTATGTCAGCAATGAACGCTTATTAACACAGCTGTCTTGATGTTTATTTCTATGTCTGCCGTGTGACATGACATTGCCATGATACTGCTGCTGTTAATTCTTCAGGAGATATGAGATACCATAATCCTATTAGAAGAGCGTCAGCAGGCTCCTGTGACAACTCTGAAGTCAGGACAGCCGTTAATTGTCTGTAACTGTGCTGGGTAATATTTGGAGTAAAATTGATTATGGGGCAATCTAAAAGTGGGATCTTTTTTCAAACTTGGTGTGGTGTGATGTTTTCTCCTTCTCTCTACTTACCTTTTTTACTTACCTTATGATGTGTTGTGGCCTCTGTTTGTTTGGGTAGTATTTGTCTGCACCGCACATTGGAGGAAACATGCTGTCAGTGTGGATTTGTGTGCATTTATGTGCATTTACGTCTGCATGTCACTGAATGTATGACGTCATCATCTGCTGCGTAGATTGTTTGCTGATTTGTTTTGTGGTTATTTGAGTGAAAACTGGTTTAGACTTTGATTTGGAATTGCAGCCCTTTATGAATGGAGAGGAATGACAAGAGGAATTCTGTTTTCTAAGAGCAGCACTGATAATTTAGGCAAGCAACGACCAACATCTTAGGAAGGTGTGACAGAACTTTGAGTCAACAAATACAAGGAGGTTCTGAAAACAAACACTGCCTTATAAAGAAAATGAGCATATGTTGAGTCATCTAAAAATGCGAGTGTAATAAAAAGACAAAAGAGTAGGAGGAGACAAAGAGACACTTGGTAGCATTTTGTGTGTGGTATACATTTCCTTTATTGTAGCGAAATGCATCATTAGCTTTAGTTTGGTTAACAAAAGCCAATCTGCCTCTGACCACTGTGCTGAGTTGCAGTGTGATGCAAATGCTACATAGCTGCCGTAACAGGTATTGTGCGATCCAGAGAATCTTTCTTTGCTTGTATTTTTATCTGGCAGCTAATATGCTTATGCTGATGGGTTATGTAGTTCTGTTGCTTGTTATGTAGCTCCATCAGCTCCATCAGATTTGATCAGTCATCCTGTCCCTGGTAAAGAAAACAATATCATTACTGTTTGATGCTTCCATTGCCATCTTTTACAGGAAATAGTGTCTCCCGAGTGATGAGCAATGTTAGTTATCTGCCACATTGTGTGTTACAAAGATCTCAGTCCCATTCTGGTGTAACCTGATGAGAGCACCTGCTTCCACAATTTTTGTGACTTTTACAAATGCAGCTTTTTATGCCTGTTGTTCAACAATTGTTTTCCTCTTGCAAGAAAATCATATTTTATTTATTTATCTTTTATTTTTTGCATGGTAGTTTTCCAAAGGTATGGGTCCCTGCAACTCATTCTGAGTTACTTTTAGGGCTCTGTGTTGCTTCTATTCATAATGTTCTTGTTACCAGACTTTAAGATTGAGTGGATGAGAGCTGCCCTTTACTTCTACTTGATTCATGACTGAACCGTCCTCTTCGAGATGTGCAGCGCATGGGAAAACATAACCTGAAACTCCTTTAAACTTCTTACTAGCTTCTTCTTTTGTCTTCAAGATGCTGTTTCTTTTACAAACCTCTGAGCTTTCGCAGTAAAGCTTTGTCTTGAAGACGAGTAAATCAAACATAAATGAATTGGATTTACTAATTAGGTAACTTCTAAAGGCAAGTGGTTAAAATGGAATGTATTTCAGAGGATTGTAGCAAAGAGGCCTGAAGACTAATATATGCAGAACTTTTCAGATTTTTATTTGTGAAAATCATAAATAATAATAAAAATATGTAATATTTTTTTCCATTTCACAGTTATGCACCATTTGTGCTGAATTGTTTTATTTATCAACACATAAATTCCATCGATATACCCAGATGTTTTCATAGCAGTAGTGTCAAAAAGTTCACAGTTCAAAAAGGGTTATTTCTGTTTATTTAATGAAGGACAGGGCATGTTAAAACAATGCAGCCATTTTTTTTTTGTACAGTGGTTGTACAAAAACGGACCACTGTTTTGTACAACAGAGGCTGTGAATATGTTTGCAAGGTACTGTTTTAAAATAGAAGATTTTGGTAAACTATATTTTCTTTTCATTTTTTATCACCATGTGAAAGCTTTATTGTATGTTACTCAAAAGGAGAAGTTAAAGGCATTGGACCACCCCTGTAGATGCAGTTTCTTATGTCCTGAAATTATGAAAAAAAATTCTTTCACACTGCAGTGCAGGAGCTCAACTGACCCAGTATGCTGAAAGAGAGAGCGACAGAGAGAGAAAGAGAGAGAGATGGAGGAGAGAAAAGAAATGGGCTCAGAAAGCAGTAGAGTGAAAAAGAGGGAAGCGGGGTGATTCTCTCAGCCCCGTGCTACCTCTGCTACCATGTGCGCAATAAAGCTCTGCAGCCGTATTGTTTGCCTTGTGAGTTTTGGCTCCCTTGAGATTCTGGTTCTCTCCCCTGTCTGGAAAAAAAATACTGCAAGTTTGGGGAAAGTAGGAGTCGTTTGTGCTGCTCAGCAGTGTACTGTAGCCGCAGCTCTTGTGCATAAAACAGATTAAGAAATCTATGTCCTTATCACTCTTTCCAGGGAGAGACGCAAAAGAGAACAGGAAGCATAAATTTATTAAAAAAAAAAAAATGAATATGGAGCATGGTGTCCCTAGCTAGTGTTAAGAACAGTCCATTTCTCTTTGTTCCGCAGTGTGGGGCCTACTTTGTGCTTTTAAATGGCTTGCAATGAAATTCTATGAACTACTGCAGGAGACCTCTTCTCCTATCCCTCCTCTTTCTAATGAAGTGATATTTGCGCACTCACTCATCTTAATAGCCTAAGATGCCAGGTTGTGCAAAATTTGCACTTGAGTTAAACCCCATTGAAACATTTTGCGGTTTTCACAGTGTTGTGAAATTGTTTACACCTTTATCAAATTCCTCAATTTTTTTGCATTTTGTTACTCCTAATTGTTTCAAATCATCAAACAACTTTTAATGTCAAATATCAAATGACTTGACTAAATGCAAAATGCAGTTTTCAAATTACAATTGAGTTTATTAAGCTCTGTACATTTACCTGCATCCTATGTAGAAATGGCTTCAGGTAGAAATGGCGTCTACCTGAAATGGTAGAAGCCATTTCAGATAGAAGCTGATTTTCTCTAAACCTAACAGCTGGTCAAACGTGGCAGCAAAAAATCTTTGGTCATCTGTTTTCATTTAGTCTTCTTGCATGTCTGTGTGGATGAAGAGCCTGTTTAAGTCATTTTACTGCATCTCAATCATAATGGACTTTGGAAAATCTCCTCAAAAACATTTACTTCTCCATGAACAATCTCATTCAGGATTTTCTACTAAAGAACAGTTCCATCATAACTCTATCATTTGCGTAAAGTTTTCCAGATCCTGAAGCAGCAAAGAGGACTGAGAACATCACTTTATCACCTCTTTGTTTGGCTGTTGGAATGCTTCTAATTTTCTGGAATGCTGTATCATTTTAATCCAGAAAATGTTCAATTTTATTATATATTTTCACAACCTTCTTGGGGATCTTTAAGATTGTTTTTGGGAAATATTAGAAAGGCCTTTTTGCTATTTTTGGTAGATTTTAACTTTATGGATGTCACTTTAACCCGGTCTCTTTCTTAACAAACTGAACCCTGACCTTAACTGAAGCACATGAGGTATTTTGAGTCGTCTTGATGGAGATGGTGCTTTGCACCTGGATCATGTTTGTGGGCTTGCAAAGTGGAAACAGCTTCATAATCCTTCCAGACTGATTTTGGACATGGTCTTTCTCAGTATTTGAAATGTGTTAGTCGTTGTCAGAGAAGGTCTAATTACATGGCAATATTATGTTTTCTAGTATTGCAATTCTGGCTGTTATCAAGCTTGGGTGCGGCTACTAAAATGAACTCAGCTTTCCAATCGCACTTAATTCATAGTTTAATAAGAAGACACAATTACTTTTTCATACAGCACCTTTTAGATTTACGGAACAATTTTACCTTATTGAATGAAATTTAAATTTTAGGTGAAACCATGCATAGCCATCCATTTGTTTCCTGTATATATTGGCAAACAAGATGGTGGTCAGACCTTCCTGCCTCTGTGTAGGAACTGGATAGGTCATTTTTCTGTGGCACCTTTCAGCCATGCAGTCTCTGAATGACTGAATAAACAGCTTATGCTGCTTTACACAAACACATATAAAAGGGACTACAATGTGCGTTTTTTCCCACACATATATCCACTCAGATCCAGGTACATCATCGATTTATTTTGTATATTTAGGGTTCACTTTCTGCTAAATTTTTTCCTGTCGAGAAAAAAAAAATATTGCTTCACATTTTTTTTATCATCATTTTGTTTCTTTTGTTATGTTGGATTTCTAATTAAAACAAAAAATTATGAATGTGTGAAAATCTATTTTTCAAACACTGTTTGGACTTGGAATTAAGTGACAGATGAAGGAGACTGCTGTCTTTTTCGTTGCCCGTGTTTAAAAATACAGCTGCTCCTCTTAAATGCAAATGGTTTAGTTGGCCAAGCCCTCATGCTGATCGCTTTTATGACCGATGTGCTTGTTTGTTCAGACACCGTAATCTTTTTCGTTTTACAGTATCATTCATTCAGGGGGTTTCACAGCTGTTACAAATTTTGAAAATGTCAGCGATTTGGTGAAAGAAAAGATGAAAACTGAAGCCGAGAATTAGGTTTTGAAATTTGTCAAGTTTTCTTGTTGTTTGGACAATTTGATTGTTGAGGTTTTCATGGATGTGGAAGCGATGTTCAAGGGTAATGCTTCAACAATGCACCACTGAGGAAGCTTTAATGAATTTACATAAATTATTCATGTTTTCATGTGGGTCACCATTATGCAAAATTGACTGTTTGAGGTCAAGTGAAAGATAATGTCATATTGTTTCACACAGTAAGGTTTTATTAATAGGGGTTTGACATACTGCGAGGCCTGTGACTGAACCATCAGTTTTTTTTAACTCTAAAAACATTTTGTGACGTTTTCATGATATCAAACTAAATGCCATTGACTCTAAGACATCAATGTCTTACAGAACAAAACAGCCACTATACTCATTTTATTTATTCTCTTTAATTATGAATGACAATTTTCTTGAACTTAGGTGTGTTTGATTAAAGTAGAACATCACTAATACATTAAAACATATGTTGTTTGTTTTAACACTTTTCCTGGTCAATAAAAAAGACACTATCTTAATTTAATTGAGGAAATAAGTATGTGTTCCTATTGGATAGTGACTGCATGTCTAAAATATTAGAGTGTGTGACTTTTTTGTGGTGGTATATCCATTTATTTTAATTGTAGTTGGTCAATTAAGAGCTTCTGTTCCTTCTATTAAACATTTTACCGGTACATGTTTGTAAAGCAGCCTTTCAAAGAGTGTATGCTTTAGAATTGAGCAAGGTTATTTTTTCTTCTTTCTTGTATATTAAATCTTTTTATTAATTACAGAGACAAAGAAGTTTTAAATCTGTTTGAAAAAAATAACAATTTGTGGCCTTGTTCGATTTCAAAATTAGGCTGATGGAAAGAAACATTATTATTAGAAACACTGCAAACTACTATGCACTCACAAGTAACATGCAGCCATTTTTTGCTCCATTAAATGTAAAAATGAGAGTTTCTGGTTGTAGCTGATGTCAGTTTAGGCTTTGAAGATGCAGGTCTTTGTGTTGAAGTTTCAGCTTGTGGACAGAGACCAGTACCATCTTCACACCGACTGATCCCAGGCTAACCAAACATATTTTTCTGGTTAGACAACATAATGATGCTCATAATTTGCAAGAGTGTGGCCTTGACTGTGATTCTGAATGTGTGTAATGATGTGCATCGGATGTTGTGCTCTGTGAAAAGTACTTCAGTGGAGAAGAAGCGATTTGCGGAGCATTTTGCCTAATTGAGGAAGGATTAGGTGCATTGCTCGCATTAGCTCAGCATTACAGGAGTTAGCTTAATTAAGGCAAGTGAGATTTTAGAGGGATCAGCAATTCCCCACACTTCCATGCACCCACACAACCCTGAAAATTTCTGAGGGCCATAAATGTCCCAATACTGAGATTCATTGTTCCTGCAGGAAAACAATTTTTGGGCTTAAATGATGTTGTAATTTTGGTTACCTTTTTGGAAGACAAGAACTCCAAACATGTAAAGATATGCATGCACTTACTTACTTCACTTATTAAAGTAAGTCAAGTAGTAACTTGATTTACTTTAAGTCAAGTTAAAGACTTAATAACTTACCTTTAATAAGTCAAATAATTGACTTATTAAAAATTAATTAACTTTAATAATTAACTTTTATCATAAAGTATTGACTAATTAAAATGAGTTTTAAAGATTTATCATGTCTATAATAAATTGTTTGAAATAATTAGATCGTTTTTGAGGAGGAGGCTCCGTGTGTTCTTTGAATTCATATTGTAAATATCAAAAGCAAAAAAAATAAATAAATAAATAAATGTTAAAATCTGCTTAGGAATACATCAAATCCCTAAACACATACTCTAGCACACACTTTATGCTCCCATGTGTGGAATATCCAAATGAAAGCTGGAGTTCCTAATGCCTCTATTAAAAGGAAAGACCCTGCCTGTGGGTGGATAATCCATGATACTACTCCTTTTGCATACAGTACAAGAGGAAGCTAAAATTATATATCTGATAATTAAGCTGAAGTTATGTTTAGAATTGTTTTGTTGTGAAGTGTAAACGTAGGAGGAGGAGCATGTGTTGCTTTTAGTGGCACCAAAGCCATTGCATAATCTTCCTGGAAATCAGTCAAATCAAAAGGGAGAAAATTAAAGTCAGCAGAAATGTTCTGCTGATGTCTGTTCACTGCTTGTGTTACTACCTATATGTCAGTGTGTCTTTGGTATTTGCCTGGACAATATGCATGTTTACGAGAACATTCATAATACAGCCCTATTTGTCAAACAGCAGGCTGAATCGTGGACATGAAATCACTGTCTGGTTTGTTATGTTCATATTAGCAAGCAATGGAGAATTCTCAAAGCATACCCCAGGTAAAATACTGTGCTGAATATGGCAACACTTGTTTTTTATTAAGTAGAAATCTAAAAGTTCAATATATAATTAATAAAATTAAATACCCTCCAGATGTCAATAACAACCCACATTTGAATATAGCACACATAGTTACTCAGTGATTCAACAGGACATGCATGATACTGCAACAGGCATCTTATTAAAGACTCACAACATCTCAGATTTATCCATCAAACAAACACTTTGAGTTCTCAGTTTAACTCAACGTCCAAGGATGGCTGTTTGGGAAGCAATGATTACTTTTTCACTTGAGAGAAAAATATTTAACTGTACCTCAAATTGGGAAAACAGTAGAACGTGTCCTAAGTCCACGATCAATGTGCATCAAGTCGTGACGATGCAACACATCTGTGCCGTTGTTTTGGTATACTAGTGAACACAGACACTGTTGGTATGATGTGTGTGAATATGTAAGTGACTACATAGAAACAGCAAGTGCAAGAAACAGTGGAAGAAATGCCCCCAATAAATTCCCCGTAAGCTGCTGTCACTCTTCCTCCCACTATCTCCTCTTCCACCATGGTCAGATTTTTTTTTTTTTTAAATTCCCTCCATCTTGTCTGAAAAGGAGAGGGGCAGAGTGTGATAAGAAGCCAGAGGGAAAAGTGGGTTGGGTGATAAGATGAAAAGGCATGAAGAAGAGGAGAGAGGATGGGAGATAAACAGTGCAGGAGCTGCAGACAAGTGAAATTATGGACACTGGACTAAAGAGTGAAGGGGCAGATGGAAAGTAGAGAAGACAGAGAGGTACTATAAAGGGCAAAGACTATTTTTAAATGACGGATGTTTGAATGTGCTTAACTACTTTGGATGAAAAATCTTTGGGGCTTCATGAGTAATTTGATTTGAAGAATAACTGAGCAGTGACGAGAAAATAGGAGGAGGAGACGGACAGACATGGAAGAAAGGGAAAAGTGCAAAATGTATCACTATAGTCCCCTCCAATGCAGGTTGTGATGATGGTTTTGACAGTGGTATGGAGAACCATCATAGTTTTTTCACATTGTTATGCAAAATTACAGTTCTTTACAATTGTACTTTGGCTCTTGGATTTAAATTTTTTATCACGCTTTCAAAATTAAATTAAAAATGTGATATTTAAAAGAAGGTTTTATTCGCTGGCCGAAAAACTATGTGTTAACTATCCCAATCTCCTGTATTTAACTCTAGATTTGGAAAGCTGAGTTTAGTTCACGAACCCCATCCAAGCCTGAACCAAATCTATAGAATGAAGATTACAAAAAACAAAAAAAAAACAGACTTTCTGGCAACATGTTGTAGGTCAACATGGAATAGAACCTCAAAAAAAACAAGTTTTTAAAAGGCCAAAACTGGCACTGTGGGTGAAAATCACAACTCCTGAGAAAAAGAACATAGTGGTCCTGTTCACTTTTCTCCAAAAAGCTATTGCTGACCCACAATTTAAGAAAATATTTTGAGGACAGACAAAAGTGGAACTTTTTAGAAGGTGTGCCTTTGGAAGTGAAGTTTTTCAGAAAATGATCTTACTGGCAGTCGAGCCTGATGGTGGAACGCCAAACACTGAGATTTCATGGTTAGAAACCTGTGTGGATCAAATAAAACAATTCTCAATCTTTCTCCCACTCCTGGACAATTCTCAATATCAACTTCTGATGGATATTTGACCAGAAGACAAACAAATTTAAGTGATGAAGAAACAGCAGAAAGGAAATTGTTCAATACAATTTTTATGAGGAAGATAGATGGAACAAACCACCTGCTGATCCATTTCAGTTTCATTAGTTACAGGCTTTCACTCGATGTTTGCTGAACGTAGTAGCAATAAGACTAATACAACTGTGGTGCAAAATATGATTACATACAAAGGTATGCTGCATTAAGTAAAAAAATACTCCAGCACAGTACACAGTAGTTTTACATAACTCCATTTTAATCCTCCTGCCAGATTTTTTCTGGATATGTTCAACAATTTTGGGTGTGATTTCACTAAACAGATGCGCCAGTGATGAAAAAGATCTATGTGTTATAAGATCGCTGAGTGTCGTGCTCCATGATGCTGGCATTCTGTCTGCACCGATGAATGTTTAATCACCTGAAATGTTCAAGTGGCTCCAACAGCAGCTCAGAAAAAGACTTGGCAAGACTTGAGATTTTACTAAATGCTTTTAATTTATTTTCCGTCAGACTCTTGCAAAAAGTGGTTTTTGATATGCCAACGTAAATGGCAAGATAAGAAAAAGTATGACAGCAGTTTAAGGAGAAGAATAGTGACACAATCAGCCCTGATAAAATGAAAAGGCTTGGTGACTGAAAAAAAAAGGTTTAGAATTTAAATTAGAGAGACACTAGTGGCTTGGCAATTAGAAAAATGAGTGCTGTAATATTTAATAGAATACTATATCTACAACAAGTGCCCACCATCTGGGGCAGAACAAATCCTATTCCCCTTTATTTTGTAGTTAGCTGGAAGCTATTGTATCATCACTATAAATCCCCAAATGACATAATGATCATGGCTTTCTTCCAAGATTTGCCATTTGATACTTATCAACTTTCATTTAAGTGTAGTTTAGCTAATCACTTTATATTGCTTTACCTTAAAAGATGTTTAATTTGGATTTAATCCTACAGCTCCAGTACTTGCTTGACACTATTAACTCCGACTATTTTAATCCTACATATGAGATGGAAGCCTGGCTGCAATGAAAGGAACAATTTTGCTGCACTTTCAGTGTTGCCCTTCACTGAGACAAAACTGAGAAGAGGGAGGGAGTACTGATCACCGCTGTGGTTGTACATCCAAAAATCTAAACCTATATCTAAATCAACAATTACCTCTTTAGCTTTAGCTTTTGATTTGTAAACTATTTCCACTAGAATAAAAAAATAAGTCTAAGATCCATTTTGCTGACACATTTTTTGCAAAGTAGACAGTTGTTTATTTGTGATTGAACGTGTCATTCACCTGCAGTGTTTCATTGAAAATTTTAGATTTTTAAAAACCTGTATACATGGTAGTCAGATTGTTATGCTTTCATTTAGTTTCAAGTCAGAACTTCTAAAAGCCCAAAGAGAGGATGAGAGGATTTTCTGACCATGCTTTGTACCTGTGGTGTCATATCCTAGGCAACAGGCAACCTAATGATCTTCTCAGCTCCCCTCACCATTCTCTGCAGGGCCTTTTGACTGCCATACTACCGCAGATGGAGCATGGCCTTGAGGTTCAGTATGTCAACACACTCCCAACCCCAACTCCATAGAATGTTGTAAACAGGCTGGTTGGTGGTGAATCTTTGTCCATCTTCCTCTCAAAATACCAGTGGTGTTCTTCCACCAGGTGATGTCGTCAGAGATCTGTAGGCCACTCAATGTTATTTATTCTCTCTACTGCAACAATGCTGGGGGTGTGTCCGCCCAGGTTATCTATCAACATGCTGACTATCAAGCTTTAGAGGCTGACAGTCAACGTCTTTATTTTATTCACATTAGCGCTACATTGATGACTCTCCACAAGGACTCAAGCTTTTTGGCTTCATTCGTGTGCACTGATGCATTTTCAAAAAAAAACAAAAAAAAAAACACAAAGGCAAAACTAAAGTTTACTAAAATAAATGTAAATCAGGACTTCTCAAATAATATTGTTTGGACAGATGTGTGGAACTGCTTGGTCATCAGAACAGAGGAAAGAGAGAATCCAAAAACAAAAGAAAGAAAAAAAAAAACCCAAAACAGTACGACAGTGAATTAAAAACAAATAATGGTAAAGGCACCACTAACTGAGAATTTAAGAAGGAAAGTAATGTCTGCCCCAGGCGTCAGTAGTTAACTGCTGCAGCAGGATCCAGTTTGGTAATATGGCTATTTGTTAATTTAAGCAAGGAAATGTTCTGGGACAGGTATGTTTAGTTGGACATACAAAACTGCAGGAAAGAATGTTCTGAGGGGAGATTTAAAATTTAAATGTATGTCAATTTTTATGACTTAGGTACTATTCAATAACCCACTCATTTGGAAGTCCAAAAGTTATTGTCATCTGTTATTAGGATTTAAATATATTAATCTCAATCACTGGTTCGTTACTGTTAGTAAAAAATAGAAAGTATACATTTAAATGTTCTCTCTTTCTTGCTTTGTGTGTTTTTGTTGACATTGAGTGTCTGAGATTAGATTGCTCTTGTGGGACCTGATTGAAACACTCCAGTGGATTGAAGTGGACATCCGTAAAGCCTGACATGGCACATAGCTAATGCTGAGCTCACACTGCTTTATTTATCACCCTGAAGTAGGAGTGGCTGGGTTGATACAAATATTTATCATGTCAATACTGTCATTGGTACTGGTATTGGATCAATATTTCCTCAGGATTGATACATCAATTTCAGTTTCTCTCCAGTTTGTTTAAAATGTTGCATTTTTTTGTGTATGTAACAGACATATATTCACTATCTCCTCTCCTCCTCTTCCTGTAGTCATCCTGATGTGATGCCTTTCACTCTTCACACTATTGAGTCATTTAAGTTTCGCTGTGTCGCTCCGATTGCCACCAGTGCCACCAGACTTTTGGCTGCGCCATGTCCGATGTTCTTTGTTTGGAATAACAACAGCAGCACAGTGCCACACTGTGCTGCTGTTGGCTACAATTAAAAAAAAGAAAAAATAGTGAGGTGAGTCTGCATTTCTCTGCATCTTACTCTTCCCAAAAAAAGAAGAGCACAGTGGTAAAAAAAACAAAAACGAAGGCAACTTCTGAGGGACCTACATTTGTGCTCTCAAAACTTCTCTCCAGAAGATAGAGTCATTTATACCAGCAAAATTGATTATTTAACTGGTTTCCTTTGCAAGCTAAAACGAAACACCATGCCAAGAGTTTTTCTAGACAAAGCGCCTTAACTTGCCTCTTCCAGGCTAGTGAGCGACCCTGGAAGAAACAAAAGAGACAGACAAAACAAGAAGCTCTTTTAAGCAATAAAGGAACTACTGTGAATGCTGCTGAAACCACAGACCTTACAATGGACCAAAGACCAGACCTTAGACAGCTGTCAGTGGACAGAAGACCGGACCAGACACAGAGGACGTCAATCGTTTACCGGATCACACAGCCCAAGCAGAAATTGAAATTTATGAAATTGAAGGTGACGGCACAAATACTAGCTTCTTTGGCCAACTATTTCCCGTTCCTCCATACGGTTCTCCTCATTTTCATCACCTCTTGTGATCTCTACATTCCCATAAATTTCAACATGCTCCATTTCACATCGAAAAGGCTTACCGGTGCTACTTGTTGCTGGTTTGGCTGGACAGAGTGACGACCTACTGTACATCACATACCCAAAATGCATTGCTGTGTAAACATCTCCATGTGACAATATAGTTTTTAAAAACCAGACAGTATTTTAACTTTACAGTTTTTACATCTAAAATAAATATTTCTCAAAGTCTATTTTTACAACTAATCGTGGATCCATTTAAGATTGTTGGAAGGGAAAATGGGACGAATATCAGCATGAAAATCTTGCAATGTGAACTGGGCATTATGTTGTTTGATTGTTTGGAAAAGGGAAAGATTTGACTTTTGCTTTCCAAAAGAAGCATGTTTGGGATTGACAACATTTATATAAGCCTTTCAGAAAAGAATATGCATTAATTTCTTCTATGTATGAGAAGACAGGAGACTGAGAGCCTATCAATACAAGCACACAAATATGTGTATGTGTGTCAGTGTGTGTGTGTGTGTGTGTGTGTGTGTGTGTGTGTGTGTGTGTGTGTGTGTGTGTGTGTGTGTGTGTGTGTGTGTGTGTGTGTGTCAGTGTGTGTGAGAGAGAGATTCTGGACATAGTCCAAGTTCTGCCTTTTCTCCTAATTTTATATATGATATTTACATCACAAGGACAGTCATGGAGTCAAAAAGAGACTGGTAATGAAGTGTATCCCTATTTGCCTTTCATGTGTATACGTGTGCGTGTATATTTTTATAGCACAAGGACAGTGATGAGGAGAGCACTGGCATACTGACTAAGTGAAGTCGAAGAGAGGGTCTCTGTGTTGGCAGAGCCTCTTAGTAACAAAAAGTCATTCACCTAATTTAGAACACACACACACACGCACACACACACCCACACCCCTGCGGACCCCCACACACACGCACACCCCTGTTTTAACCCAGAATCCTTCAGATAATGATGCATGCAGAAGCTACAACCTAAGATGTTGAAGAAAAATAGTGTTTTTCAACAGAGCTGCACTTTAAATTCAAACTTTAGATTTTTGCTACATTATTTCTATCGTCGAAATACGCTGTACTGGCCTATGATTAAGTAAAGCAGCCATCAGAAAAAGAGCTTGGAAAGAAGATGGGGCCAGAAAGAAGAGACTATAATGGATAGAGCGGGCAGAAACGGAGACAGAGGATGGGAAAGATCAATACAGTCTGTACTTTGAGAGAAGCAAATCTGCATATCATGAAAAAAACGATGCAGGGCGAGGGTGGGACGTGGGAGGAGGAAAACAGAAAAGCACAAAGCAAGTTTTCGCGTTTTGTTTACACATGTTCAGGGCAGATACAAAGGAAAAGAAAACATCAGGGCAGATAATAGATAAAGAGAATTTGACAAAGGTGAGCCTTCTTCAGTTATCCAAAAAGAAAGAAACATAATCATGAAAAGGAATTACTCGATTAAAGATTATGGAGGATATCAAAAGAGAAGCTGAGACAGAGGCATAGTCACGGAGCTTGATAAATCAGAATGGCAGACAGAAGGTTTTTCTCCAAGATAAGCACTTTTTATTTTACAACAATACATAGTACATTTTGGAAAACATGCAAGATGTTGGTGAATATTGCAAAAACAATGACTGAAAAAGTGCTGCTTTGAGTTATAGCAAACATAGACCCTAGATAATGAAAGGTCAATCAATGCACTGGAAAAAAAAAATCAATTGTTTGGATCTTAGCAACAAGGTTTTACTGAAAACATCTGTTGATGTCTTGTTTTGCCATTGAAACTGATATATTGTATTTTCAAACAACTTTAGCACCTTGACTTCTCTTTCTATAGCAAAAGGTATTATGCTATATTCAATAGTTAGAATTTCCAATTATATTCTGGCATATCGAGACTAAATGCTTAATATTGATGTAATTAGGCAGCATTCATTGCAGTTCAAGCAAATGTGCAGCTTTACGGTTAATAATACAAACGTTAACATTCACAAAACATGCACACTGCACATCCCAACAAAATAAAATAAATCTAATAAAATACACACTGAATATACGTTATTCTTGTAAACATAGCATGTGGTAAATTAATCTAATTTATGTTATGCTTTTCAACCCACTTGTTTTATGTTTTTAAGCAGTTAAAATAAACTGGCAGCTCAGAGAGAACTATTGTAAGCAAATTATGAATGTTTAAGTCCAAATAAGAAACAAGCACAGACTCCAACCTGGATATTTTGTTACTATAAGTCCAAAGTGGAAACAAACCCACCATTATGACAGGTATACCTTGTACTTTGTAGTTTGATTTATTGTTGCCATGTCCCACAGGCTTGGATTATAAAACTGTACATGGTACTTTTAATGTATAATCAAGCAAAACATTTGAGAGATTTCCAAAAGGAGATATTTGTGCCATGCACATTCCAGAGAATCTTTTACTTTATAGGTTCAGAAATGACAACCTCATTTCTTTGTGTGCTTTACTCTGCCGCAGCTCTTGGCACCTGACAAAAGTTCATCTGCTCAAGTTGTCATGGCAACAGAGACGTTTCTTGTTGCTACCCATTTGCTCTGGATCCCATCCCGATGAGTTAAAGAGAGTATGATGGATTAAGAAAAAGGATGCCATCTAATTGATATTTGATTCAGTAAAATATTTTTTTTCAACATTGAGTATACATGCCAGTTACTTTATTAATTTTTTTAATTTTTTTGGCAGAAGTTCAGAATATGTTAATAATTTCTGATCAGGAGCTATCAATATTATAATTTTTGATGTTTAATAAGGTCACAATTTCAATGTTATTTTTCTAAAATGTTATGGAAATGACTTTTATTATTTGTTGCTTTTTTCTGACTTATTACTTTACTTAGGGACCATGAAGACATCTGAAAAGAGTTTTTGTTTTATAATAATAATGCTTAAAGAGCATAACTCTATTTTAGATTTTTTTTTGGAGGCGCTGGTTTTATGAGGTTCCGCCTCCATTGTTTTTCTCTTCTCTGAATGTGTGTTTAATTTCTCTGAATTTCAGTTGTTTTCGTCGAATACAGCCTCCAGTGAAAAGACTGCTTAATAGTGAAAAGACTGCTTTCAAAATGAATATTTATTGATTTTGGCACCACTGAAGAGGTGAGGTTCAAATGAATTGTGGTAAAATTTCTTTTGTTATAAATACCTTACAACATAACGTCATCATGAGATGAAAAAATTCTGACATGGTCTCAGTTTGAACATATAAGCTGTTTATTTCTTATCTCTGAAACAAATATGGTATTTAATCCACAATATGTACATTAACGAATTCCAGCTTTTCTCTTTGTAAAGTGTTTTTTGTCCTTTGAATTTGTTCTTCATCTTATCAATTCTCAAGTACCAAATAGATCCAATGCCATCGACTCTGTCAAAAACACTGCATTGCTGTGACTGTGAATGCAAATAATGTACCGTTTGGAACATGGAGTTTTGAAGTTTTTATTTTGAAGTGCCAAGCGGGTCTTTGTAGTGATGATAGATGACAGAGGCAAGTAGAAGCTTTTCTGTCTGAAATGACCTGAAGTCATTTTATACATAATTCAAAATGAGAGGCATCTGTGAGGTCATTACTGGGAAGCTACAGCCAACATGAGCAGATTGGGTTTAACTATTAACAGCACAAAGTCTGCAGATGTCTCTGTTCTTGCTATTACCTGGTTGGACGCCTTGTTGTTAAGAACCTTCTAGTGCTTTTTTGTTAGGTGGTTGTCATTATACTTGACCCACCCCTGGCCGTGTATTTGTGTCAAACAAATGGTGATGGAATTGCATGTTATCTTTTACATGAGCAATTCCCCTAAGTAAAAGGATTTATTTCTTTAGAAACACTCTTCTGGAGCTAAATATCCCAGGTCAACATTTCTTCCCTTTCAATTGTTGGAAATACTCTGTGTAACAATTTTTTACAAGAAATGGTGAGAAGCCAAGCAGTGGTAGATATTACATTCTGATGGATATCTTCGTGTCTGTACAACTGTTGATGGAGTGTTATGGCTTCTCTAAAATCCAGCCCCCACATATTTTATAAAGTTCTTGCCAGGTTTACAACAACCATGACAAAGGAAAGTAGATAAAGTCATACTTTGACCCCTTTAATAAATGCCCAACTCTTTCAAACATTGTGCTTTGTTCAGCAACATGAATTGCATTCCATGCACAATTGAGGAACAGTTAATCATTACACTGCAATAAAGCACTCTGGTTAAAGAAGCAAACAAGGCTCAACAGCAACAGCTTTTATCATACGTATTTTATGAGCGTGTGAACTTCTTCACAAGCGACAATGAGCAGACACACTCATTTGAGTGTTTGTAAGAAGTCTGTTTCTGTCAAAACATGCAGACAGTAACAGCAATGATGAAGAACATAACTCTCAAGAATGATACAAAAGCCAAAGTGCACATACATGCGTGGCGCTCTGTGCATTATTATTTTTGTGTGTATTTATTGTCCTGTTTCTTCTTCAAAGGGCTGTAACATCTACACTGATATTCTCCTGGTATGAAAGCCTAGTGATGACGTTTAGACAGACCAACTGCATATCATCACATTCCAAAAACACACCCCCTGTTTTTTTTTTTTGCCAAAAGATGATTTAAGCCAGAAAATCACATTTAGCAAAAAATGACATAGGCCATTATTTTATGGAGATGACGATATTATAGCTTGAGGTGTCTTTGAGAGAACTAGTCACGTCCTACAATACAGAGTCATAGTGTACAAAGAGTGATGATGTTTCTAAGGATAATAAATAACTAGATAAAACGAGGCAGCTGATTGTAAAGCAAACATTTCCATCATCCGATTCTGATGTCACCCAAAGCAACCCTTTCATTGCTGTTTGATGAGGAAAATAAAATGTTCTTATCACATACGTTGATAAAAAAAAATCCTGACAACAGGGGAAGCCATTGCATTTTTATTTTCATATGCTTCTTCTTATTTTTATTCATTTACTTTTTATTACAAGGAATCAAGTTTTAAGGAGGAAGTTTCTATAAAGAAAAAAAAAAATCAATCCATCCATCCACCCATTTTCTAACACCCTTGTCCCCAGTGGGGATCGGGAGGTGCTGGTGCCTCTCCAGCTCACGTTCTGGGCGAGAGGCGAGGTCACCCTGGACAGGTCGCCAGTCTGTCGCAGGCAACATAGAGACATTACAAACAACCGTACACACACTCACACCAAGGGAGAATGTAGAGAGACCAATTCACCTAAGAAAAAAAATAACCATTAAGATAAATTAAAGGTTTGAAAGGTTAACGTATTTCAATAATTCCATTTGCAACTGAAATATTTTATAAATTACATGCAGACTGATGTTTTCATGCCTTTATTTTTGACAGTTTGTGAGTTTCTGCATACAACCAATTAATATTAGAAAACATCAGACCAAAAAAATGTAATAAAAAATGTGAGCTCTGTAGAAATGTTTACAACCTGTTAAATGGTTGCTTTAAAAAAAAAATAAAAAATACACTGACTCTCCAACACGCCCTTTCGGAAAGCATATATTGATTTATTGACTTTAAATGATTGGCAATTTGGAGACACATTGGATCCTTGTGCCTTCGTCAACATTTCCACAGCTCATAGAGATAAAATATCAATTAGACAAAAGATCACATACTGACATCAGCATTATTTCCTGGTGGGTTGGTTTAAACCTGCAGTTTCTGCTTTTATCTGTGCTTTTAAGTGAACATTGCGTGTTCATGCACAGTACGTTTATGGATTCTCCAAAAAGGATGAAGACAGACCACAGATGTGTTTTAAGAAGCTGGTCAGAAGTTTACACTCGTAATCATAAATGATTACTCATAAATGATATCTCAAATTTTTCAGCTATAATTTCTGTAGCTGAAAAACAAATTGAAAACTGTTTATTTTTCATTTTGTTTACAAAAACACTTTTCTCTAAGAAAATCTGTATGATTCCACAAAGTCACTGACTTATCCTGCTCCAATCACTGATGATCCAGCATGTAGTTGTGATAGTGGACAGTCAATTACAATTAGTCTTTACATTTGTACCAATCTCTCATACTGAGAAAGCACAAAGCAAAGGGGGAGATAATTTCCCTATAACTTGATAAATCTGCCTTAACATGTGTGGCTTCCTGCTATGACTGACTTGGGCTTCTGAGAAGAACCTAAAGACACTGAAAAAAACCCCCCAGAAACACTGGAATGGTGTCAGTATTTTTTATGTTAAATAAAAATGATAAACAATTAATAGCTGCAGTAGCTCATTTAGCAGCTTCAAATTGGACAGAAACACAGCCACAAACATATGCTCTGAGCCAGTTGTAAAAAATATAGGTTGAAGCACAGCTCACAGTATCCTTCAGCTGCTTTGTCTAAGGAAGAGACAAAAGAGGGCTAAAAAGAGAAAGAGGCAGATGTTTTATCTGTGGGAGGATAACTTGGGGGTTTTGGCAGCAGTAGCTAAGCCTTCATTCCAAGAAGCTGGGACAGCTAAACAAAATGCCAGACCACATGTATCATACTGTACCTTCAATTTTGCTAGAAATGCATAATTGGAGAGTAGTAGGAAAATGTAAAGTGGTTTCAAATTGTCATTGCATTCTTCAGAAGCCTTGGCATATTGAACAGACATAGTTGAAGATAACCTACGTTGCTCACCTATTAGCTTAATCAATAAAAGTGTTGTGGAATGGCGGGGAACAGGATCCAAATGCAGAGAGGATGAAGGAGGTTGAAACATAAAACTATTTACTAGATGAAATAAGAAAATTCAAAAACATAGAAAAGTCAAAGTTCAGAGGAATTATGAGGATCTGAAGACATAACAGTGGGTTCTGACACAGAACTGACTGAAAGATATTTAAACTAGAGAGTTGATTGCTAAACAAGGAGCATGAGATGAATTATAGTTTCAATGTTGTCTTTTGTACTGTTTATAGATTTCACTGAGGTTGTTGTGCAATAGTTCCAATAATTCACTTTTAATGCTGTGGGGAAATAAAAATGTATGTAATTAAAAAAAAGCGCATTTTTTCTATGTATTGCAATATTTTTTCATTATCCTGTTATTCTGTATTGTAAATCTAAGTAAATAGGACTGAGAAAAGCAGCTACATGTTGTTGATATGAGGAATGTTCATTCAATACAACGGAAAAGCTTGAAGAACTGCAAATTTACAAATCTTATTAATGAAAAATAAAATAAGTTTTAATTTGTGAAAAAGCAAATTAAAACTTCTGCATGCATAGAAGTGAATTGCTGCCATAATACAGAGACTACAGTTAAAGGTTGAAACTCACAGGCTACATAAAATAATTAATGCTCATAACTGATCAGATTTCCTCCAACTTCTGGCTGAGTTTGCTCTGTGCTACGCACCAAGCTATGCCTAACAAGCACAGCAGACAAAGAATACTTTCTCTGCCTTCTCTGAGCTAGAAAAAAAATTCAATTAAAAATGTATGAGTAGGAGAGTTCACAAGGGACAAGGACAAATGAACACAATATATGAGCAACATTGGACCTGGAAGCTGAAAGCACTGTATTGAATTGACTTAGATACAAAGCTGCTACAGCCACAACAATTTGACATTAGTGCTTAATGAAAAATATACTGATTTTACAAGGGACTGTATGGGCATATTGTATAACCATGTTCACACAAGCAGTAGAACACATGCATTAACACACATATAAACTTGCTTGGCAGCTCTCAGTGTTGAGTGCCGACTTTTGAAGTGACTGGATCAATACGGGGGAGTGAATTGCCAATTTCAGTTTGTTCTATTGAAATCGGCTGTCGCTGCATTCTGGAGGGAAAGCACCTGAAACTGGCAGCGGCAGAGTAGAATTGAATTTGCTCAGGGAGACAGAGATTGAGGAGTAAACAGAATGGCTATAGTGCACCGTATACACGTATTCTCACAAACATACAGCATTTACTTCTGGTGTATTTGGATGAATTATGAAGCCGTCATAAACTTGCACAACACAAATTTCATAACCATATTTTGTCACCTTTGATTGTTCGATCTTTAAAATCCTCTTTTCTTGGAAGTCAATTTGGAGTACAGTTCTAGTTTTGTTTTCTTAACTCATGATAAAAGTCTGGTTGGACTGGATAAAATCAATTTCATGGAAGAATTAATTACATCTGCAGGAAGCGTGGAGTTTTGTTTAGTATTTCAAGATCACAGCCAAGCTTGCTAAACATCGTTTCAGAATACTGTTTCTATTCTCAACACGTGGCAGAGGAAATTTCACTTCCCCAGCCGCACATGTAGCAGGAAGATAGCAGTCATACTTAACTCTCTATCTCTCTTTTTATCTTTACAAGGTGGACAGTGAAGCTTGTATTTTATGTGTTTCCGGTTAATGTTTAAAGGTTTTGTTGGTGTAGTCTTTGTTTTACAATGTTGCTTGAATTTGATTACACTGGTTGTGTTCAGTTGCTTAACAGGATTTCATTTGGTATTCTGGTTAAATTTACTTAATATAAAGCTCTGGAAAAACCGAAAAGACCACTGCATTGAGCCCCATTGAAAACCTCATGATTATTTCATCAAATATTAATGTCCGAACCCCTCCTGAGTGAAATCATCAGTATGGCTGTTTCTAAATGAATATAAACTTGTTTTCCATTTCTAATTTTTTCCAAATAAATACAACATTTTTGCTTGGAATTTCAGAGACATGGTGTCAGTAGTTTGCAGAATAAAAGAATAATGTTCATTTTACTCAAACATATACCTTTAAAAAGTCAAATCAGAGAAACTGCTGTTGTCACTCACTAATTGCATTCCCAACAACTTCCTTTGTTTGCTCCCGGTTCATTGCCTACTCTTTGTGAGCATCATTGTCTACTTCAGTTTATCTGCATTTGTATTTTTCTCTTAGTCTGTCACCGGAATTTTTAGCTTAGATTTGGGATTGCATTGTAGGTTTTATTGTTGGCAAGTCCTAGAAAACAGGTTGTATTAGAATGCCATCAATTTATTCTTTTCGTGTCTTTTAATTTTGTGATGTTCTGCAAATCTGCAAGGATAAGTAAACGTGTGGATGGATGAAATTTGTGATGTACTGTGACAAGTTCACAGTGAGCAGAATATGGTGTTGCTCTCATCCCAAGCCACATTTGTGTGACAAACATTGACTAAACATCTGTTTAGAAATGGTCTTCCAAAGTACATTTTGGAATAGGTCCCACAATTTTTTTTTGTAGTAGGGACTGGGATTGCAGAACTCCTACCACCATCACTACCACCACAAAACAACCACATGGGATAAGGAGCACCCTACTTTCTGTGTATTTAGGTAAAAGGAGAAAAAAACAAACATCCATCTTGTATCATGTTTTATTTGACAATTTTGTTTTTAAAATGTTTTTTTTAAGGTATGTTTAATTCCTGAAATTTGGCTGATTTTTTTTAACTGCTCACTCTTAAATGTATCTTCTATTTTAATATAATTGGACAAGCAGGAGTCTGACTACTAATGTTGACCAATTGAGAATCATTAAGGCCCAGTAATGCAACCTACTGGGTTTAGGGAGCATGAAGATTGGCAGCTCTTGATGGAGGATTCTTGTTGTAAGTTTAAACTGCTGGCAACTGACTTTCATGCAGTCTTTCCCAATTCCGGTCCTCAGACCTCCCTGCCTGGGATTGAATCTGTGGGTGATTAACAGGCTTCTGCAGTACTTGAAGGCTGCAGAAGAGGTCATGCAATAATTTGGATCAGCTGTGTTGAAAGAGAGGTGCATCTAAAACATGCACAACAGAGGGCCTGAGAACTGGAATTGAGAAGCACTGCTTTAATGCAAATACTTTTTATGTCATCATTTTGTTTGGCAGCATTTGAGGCAAATTAGAAAAAGGAAATTGTTCATGGATGTCGCTTGAAATCGATGGTGTCTGCGAACTCTGTTTGAGATATCAATGCTGTTCTGTTAGCTTTTCTGTGCACCAAAAGTTTCCGCATCAAGTTTTAGAATTTGTTTTGTGGCTATTTGTGATTTGTGTTTTGACCTAATTTTGGATTTGTGTAATATCTAAACAGTGGGTTTTTGACGAGTTACCACTCAATCTACAGCATAAGAAGTAATAGGGACTTGTCTTGTAAGATCTACTAACATACTTTCTAAAAGCTGCAACAGAAAACAATTTATTACACGTATATTTTCAGCAGAATAGCAATATATTTTGGATTCTACTACGTTCCTATTCATGCTAGGTTTAATCCTCTGACTTCTGGAATGCGGGCATATGAGAACATATACCCAAGAGTGTTTATTACTAACAAGTGGTGATGTGACCATGGTGGGTGAAAGATTGCACTGAATCATATGTTACATAATTCCACTAAAAAAATACACTGTTAACGTAGGCTAATGATACTTACTTGCTTAAACTGATGTCGAGGTCAGACTGAGTTCACACTTCCACAGGTTGAATTCAAATGACAGCATGATAGATAACAACATGCTGATATGAGGTTTTTTTTTGATTCAGCTATTTTGTACGCTGCAGACTGTTATCTGACATTCGGTGACCTTGGGGTCTGATGTTCAGGCTGTAAATCACACATCCGCCCACAATGACTTGCACATTTAGGAGAAGGAGTGGCAGTAGCCTTCGACAACAATAAATCCTTTGGTTTATAAAGGATCTCTTTTGAGTTAAGCATCATTTTGCCTTGGATGCAAAGGAGAGGCAAGGTAAGTGCAACATGGCTCATCTGTTACATTGACTGTAATCTACAGCAAGTAAATATTCCCCACAGTCTGCTTCACAGCTTTTGGTATGCAACATGATTGCGTATGTTTAAAAAAAAATGTGCAATACTTTACAGATTTAAATCTGTAAATCAATTAAAAAAAGACAAAAAAGAAAAAAAGAATATATATATATATATATATATATATATATATATATATATATATATATATATTGATTTAAATTATAAATATAAATATTTAGATTCATCATTGTCCATTTGCAGTTTTCCAGTTTTCAATTTGCAAATTGTATATTCTGTAAGAAACCGTGTTTGACAACCATTTCATGTCCAAATCATGACACTCTAAATCTTCTGCAAAAATGAACTTAAATAGTTTAAGTGTGTTGAGTTTGTGTGTCGTCATAAACCCTGTCATTAAAGTAGTAAGATGATCCACAGTGGGGAAGTTATTTTTAGGAGAGTAGTGCAAGCTAAAAGGAGACCAGTAAGTTTGCACACTCGCTCTCTGTTTATGTGATTTCTATGTTGTTTTCTATGTGAAACCATGCATGCTAGTCAGAAATGTTTTGTGTTTTACACGCAGCTGATTGGAAACAAACAGGGGCAAGCACAATGTTTGGCCCTGTCACACCTTTTAATTTCCCTTCCTTTTCTTCACAGCAGATTAAACTTAATGGTTATGAGCCTTACAATGTCTAAAGAAAAAAATAATAGATACATGCAGGGTCTGAAAATTTTGAGAACTTGCTTTTATTGAATGTCTGTGAAGGACTCAGAAAATGTTTTTTTGAGTTACATGGTTGCACTATGTAACATCTCTATATTTACGTTTTGTTTTTTGTTTTTTAATTTATTTATGTTTGTGGATGATTAGATGGGGAAAAAGCGATGGAGCACTACAGAAATCATCCTTTTGACTCTATTCATCCTGATGACCATATTGGCCGTCACTATGATTGCTCTTTTTGTCACCAAAGAACCTGGTGTCATTAACGAGGGTAAGTGAATTATGCTAATAAAATAATAATAAGAAGTATTAGAGATTTAAAGAAAAAATATTTTAAAAGGTAAGGTTCTGGGTTCCAATCCCACTGTGGGATGTTTCTGCATGGAGTTTGAGTGTTGCAAGTGTAGGTTTTTCCAGATATTTCAGCTTCCTCAGTATTCAAAGACATGACTGTTGGGTTATTTGGTCTCTCTAAATTGTTCTCTGGCATGAGTGTGTGCATGTATTCACTACCAAACAGGAATGGTGCGCCAACTTAAAAATTGCATTAATTTGCTGCATGTAACTGAATAAAGTTTGTCAAACCTTAGTGTGTGTGTGTTTTAGAGTTTGCACACACAATATTGTGACAACTTCTGAAGTAAATTCAGAAAGGAAAATAATTTAAAAAAAACTAAAAATCACTCCAAGGCATTCTTTTACAAAGTTGTCAGAAAGTAAATTTTTCAATAAATGTTTTGCCGTCTGGGAAAATGGTTCTGCATTTTAACATGGATCGCATCTCCTTCCATAATTTCTATTATGAAGGACGATGGTAGCAGTATGACACCTTGAGATGTTTTAAATCACCACAGCCTGAAAAACTACAAGAATTATTCATGGTATCAAAACATATCTACATTTACCTGCTTTCTTTTGTGTACTTGTTATTGTCTTCACAGAAACACCAAATGGATTTGTTCCTCAGTGTCCCAACATTCCTATGGCTGAAAGAGTCGACTGTTATCCCGATGCTGGAGCCTCAAAGGTACAAGTCAACATCATCTCCAGTAATTCAATCTAATTGTGTTTTGCTTTTTTTTTTCATTGCTTAGCATATAAAAATAACAGTTATTACAATTATTACTACTACATTATGTTGGCTATTACAAAAATCTCAACACTAATCATATCAGTGTAAATAGTAGCTCTAAAGACGATGTTGGTTAAAGGTAATAACAGTCTCATCATCTTGTTTGAACAGATGGCATGTGAGAAGCGTGGTTGTTGCTGGAGTCCTCTGGATGAACGAAATGTTCCCTGGTGTTTCTTCCCCACCAACCATGGATACACAGTGCACTCACTACAAACCCCAAAGCCTACTGGTAAAGCTATATTTTTCACTTGTCACCCATGCTTCAAAGTTTAAAGCTCTAGTATTTACTTACCAATACAGGTGGGGTTTTTTTTTCTAATCGCTCGTCATTCCCTCAGAATGTCTGCATTTTCCACTATTTTCACTCACTCTGACCAAGGTGCGATTTTTCAGTGAAAGTAAGACATAGATGGCATATCAGAAAACCTGATTGACTTCACTGCACACAGGTTTTTCCAATTTCTGCTTGATATCTCTGCCGAAAGTAAGCTGAGTTATTGTGTAAAAGCAAAAAAAAAGAGGAAATATTGGATTTTTATATTAAATCTACACTATATTTTCAGTTGTTTTGTTTGTGAAGTAAAATACTTCTTTGAAGGAAGAAAAAAATTGCGTGACAAGGATAGGAAAACTGAAGAAAATAATGATGTCTTTGTGGTCAGACTAAAAAAGGAACACCATCCAATATATCTCTTTTTTCACTTGGCAAGACCGAGAAATCCAAAGGGAAGTTATGCGCAAAAATAGGGAGTCTGTCACATATAGAAATGAATAAGGAAAACCTTCATATCAAATCTCATCTTGAGCAAATTCTGCCAAAATCAAAAGAAAACTCTTGCACTTTCTTTTATGATAATAAAGGATCATTTTTCAAAAAAAAAAATTCAACTTTGAGCACAAAATTTGTTGATTAGTAGTAATAAATTTCATTAACCAGATAAAGTCAAAACAATTGGGTTTACTTTTGACATTTTTGTGAACTAAAAATGACTTTTTGTGATCTTTTTTCACGATCAGTTCCTTGGTTCCGAAGCAGTGAATTAATTTGTGCCTGTGTCCGGTCACCTGTCAGTTTTATTTTTGACTCACCGGAATATAAACCACTGTTGTTGTGCTTCCCAACAATCTACCTGGCCTTCAACCAAGAGACATGATACAGCACGGAAGATTAGCTTGTGATATCATGGGTTGTTTAGATTGCTCCTTCTTCGCCACCCAGTCCAACCATTTCCTTAAAAGCAACATGATTTATTTGAGTGAACATGCAAGGGTAGGCATGTTTAAGCTGAATTGCTCCAGTCTACACCTTTAAGATCTACACAAGCCTTAGGAATTATTTTTACTTGACTTTGTTTTGCATTTCTTTAATTTGTAGTTTGAGAGTTGATTGACTGTAGCAACTACTAGTTGTGTGTCTGAATGTTTTGGATTGAATACACTAAACTACAACCAAAATTTCAAAATTATTTTAACTATATTGCATTTAACTCTGTGATAATAGTGGAAAAAAATGTTTCTTAACATGGAGCAATTTCATAAAGCTAAGTGTATTCAGTACTGCACCTGGAGTAAAAGTGTTTTATTGGGTTTTCTTCTGCAGAGTTTCATGCAGAAATGAAGAGAATGGCCTCTCCGTCCTTGTTCGGTGGAGACATACAGGAGCTGACCTCCATGCAGAGATGCAGACAAACAATCGGCTTCATTTTAAGGTGATTGCTACCAGACTTTCTCTCTGTCTCTGTCCCTCTCCACTGGAATGCTAAACAAACAGAGGTCGCAATGTGCGAAATGACCAGGAAATAGGACACCGCTTGATTGCCTGTTCCTTTTGCCTTAGATCTACGATACCAAAAACCAGAGATTCGAGGTCCCTCATGAGCACATCCCTAAAGTCACAAACAGCGCCGCCAGTCCTATTAGCGAAACACTCGAGATCAGAAAGGACCCCTTTGGCCTGATTGTGAGCAGAAAGGAGAACAAGAAAGTCCTGTAAGTGTTCCCATGAGGGTCTTCTACAATTTGTCTTGGGTGGTAAAATTAAATCTTACATGGTATGAAAAGACTAAAAGGACAAAAGGATGTATACATTAGATATGAAGAATATAAAGGGGATGTTTTAAATCTATGTAGACAATGTATTTTTAACTAAGAAGATACATCATGTGTCATAGGACTTATAATCTATGAGGCAAGATGAGTACTGAATATTTGATTAAGTGACTTGCTTAATAGCTATCTAACACCTCCCTCAACCTGGCAGTTGCCAAACAAAATGATTCTCATCTGCTATAATTATGTCTGAAATCTTTTGAAGTGAGCTGTTTTGCTCATCATCTTGTTTTCATGCATTATTACCTTATCATAATTTAGTTCAGGTTGAGGTAAAACTTGATAGGTCAACACTGACGTCTCTATAGTCAACTGGGTCTTGGAAATGTGTGCACTAGCTTGGTAGTATAAGTTTGTTTTTGTGAATTACATAAGTCAATAAATAATGACAAGAATAATAATGAGAAATTATCAACAATAACTTCTTGAAATGAGTTCCAATTGGCCTTTATGTGCAGATCTTTTGTCTCTCATCAACAGCATTTGCTTAACTTAGGTTATTTGAATGGTTTTCCTGTCTCAGAGGGATAATGAAAGCTTAATCTTACATTATTCTTAAAACAAAGGACCATGGCATTTTAATCCATTTAATAACACATCCATTCAATTTTTAATATGATATAATATTACGGGTTGATACTGATAAAGAGAAAGCATTAAAGTTGGCGCTCTGGGGATTGCTGGTGTGTTAATATAGGAATTACGGATGACTAAGCGTCTATCTCATATGCATTTATTATAGGATAAAGAAAAGCAATGCATGGGCAAAGGCTGTCAAATATATTTACCCATAGATTGGCCTCAAGTCTGAAAGACTTCAAAACTGGTAACATGTCAAATTTTGGGAACAAGCTTTCTAAGAACCCTCCCCCACATACGCACACATGCACACGCACACACACACACAACACACACACACACACACACACACACACACACACACACACACACACACACACACACACACACACACTCATTTTCAATTATAATCCCTGCACCTCATCATGCAAATGTGGCCGTGTGTATTGATATGCCAGAGAACATGTGAAATAAACAGTGAGCTCCACAATTGAGGATGACCTCTTTAGAATACTTTATGGCCTTGAAAGAATGCAGTTCACTTTGTTTTTTTGTTTGTTGTTTTTTTATGAATCAATCAGTCAAGTTTTATTTGTATAGTACATTTCAACAACAAGGCATTTCAAAGTGCTTCACATCAGTATAAATACAAAAACACAGAGTCATGCAACATAGAATCAACAGTTCATTTTTTTTTTTTACTAGATTTCTTCATCTTTAGTATCTAAAATACTTTGATGACATTGCCCTGAGCTGGATTTTTCTTAATATTTGTAAAATAAATAAATAAATAAAATACTGGTTCCCTTTTATTCTGTTCCCAAAAACACAAAAGGATTTTTTTTATATCCCCCCAAAATACAATTGAAGTCTGTTTCTCTCATTTGGACACGGTGCAAAGGACAGAGTAACCCAGAGAAAGCAACAGTTCCACAAACTGTGCCTCCATGCAGCCCATAGTAAACATTATTTCACAACAAAATATATACATTTGACAGCAAATAGAAAAATGTAGTTATAGCCTATTTGTGTTTATTCACTTTTGCATGGCTATCTCAGGGAGGCCTGTCCTTATTCTTACTATATCTTTACTTGCAGAAATAGCCTAGATGCAGAAGTTTAGTTTAGTTAGAGTGTTTTGTTGTTACCACATTTTTTTTTGGCTATTATATTCAGCAATGTTGCCTGAATATAAATTTCTCTCAGGATTTTTTCTGTTTTATTATTTTGTTAATTTTTTTGTGCTTCCAAAAAACAAAACAAACAAACAAGAAGACACTGTTTTGGAAAATACTGGAAATAAAAATATGTACTAAACTATGTATTCTGAAACATATCCATACTATTGCTACATTTTTTTCAGGAGAACAACAAGTGAGTAAAGAGTCATCCTGAGGTCATGTTGCAACCTTTGCTCTGGCATTAAACAGTATATTTCCGTATCAGTGCATTTCACAAATCTTCCTCCCCCCTGTGCCAGGACACATGATATGAGTCTTGTGATTTGCTACTGAACTTTAATTTTGTTGTAACTTTAGCTGTTTTTTTGTCCTATTAGTGGTTTTACATTATGACTAATCCACATTGTATCCAAGCAGATAGGCATTTTTCAAGTGATCTGTTTCTCAACAAACAAACTGTCATTTTCTTTTCCCAAAATGATGTTTTTATCTGAATGTACAACAGATAAGGAGACCTTTCTAACATTTCAGGATTTTCTTTCCGCAAATCTGAGGTGATATTCTGACAATGAAGATGTAAAAACACATCATCAAACGTATGAATTAGGGTTAAATATTTACTTTTGAAGTATTTAAAATTGCACCATACAGTCAATAAAAGCTGATTGTGTTGTCTAATTGCACTGGTGACAGGTATATAGCTTCTAGGTATTGATTGTGCATTCAGGGAAGTCGTGATTCTGCTTTTGTGGCTGCGTGGCTGGCACGTGGGTGTTCTATTGTCATAAGAAAAGCTTCTTGTAAAAAGATATTTCTATTTACAGGGACTCTAATGCACTGACTGTGTTACATAACCGATCATGATGATTGATAACAAACACTCTTTGTTTCTACCATATGTTTATGATGATTATTCATTGACAAAGTATATTCATTGCATCCACAACTTGTGGGTTTTGACAGCTGTTTGCAATTGCAGTATTTCAACTACCCGTGCATGTCTGCTGTTGAAGAAATGCTGCCCGGAGGGCTTATTAGAGCTTCATGAGATGGCCTGCTTCTTTTCTCTTTGCAATAACCCCTTCACAATTCCTTGTCTTATTTCTCCTCTCTCCACTGCATCTTACTCTTGTTTTCTTTCTCACATTTTCTCTCTTCTCACCAATCTGTTTTTTTTTCACATCAAAATCATGTCTCTCACATCTGTTTTTTTTTTTTTTTGTTTGTTTTGTTTTTTTATCTGAACACATTCAGGTTTGACACCACAGTGGGTCCACTTGTTTTTGCGGACCAGTACCTACAGCTGTCTGCTAAGCTCCCATCTCACAACATCTATGGCCTGGGTGAGCATGTACATCAAAGATATCGCCATGACACGAACTGGAGAACTTGGCCCATTTTCGCCAGGGATTCATTCCCTAATGGGGTAAGAACTTGCACACGCAAGTCACACCACTGTTGATGTAGATGCAGCATGTAAATCAAGTCTCTTCAACACCAGTTAACTCTGATGTACACATGCATTTGTGCACACATGCAACCTCCTACGTGTTTGCATTCTGCCCCCTCAAAGGGCTTTTAATTGAATGTTTCATGATCTAATTGGACAACATAGTCACCCCTCTTCAGTTGCAGCGAGCCACCCGCATCACTCCTGCAATTCACAGCTCTTTCCCACATCCCTTCATTCTTTTCTCCCTGCAGGGAACACACAACCTCTATGGACACTATCCCTTCTTCCTCTGTCTGGAAGATGAGAGTGGAAAGTCATTCGGGGTCTTTCTGCTCAACAGCAATGCTATGGGTAAAGATAAACACTGACGTGCACACGCCATACACACATTTCTATGTTTCACTCTCCTCAGGGATGTTCACGGCAACCAAAGTCTACAGTGTGAAATGGCATAAGCATGTTTAAGAGCAAAGTCTATGCACTCTCTCAGTTGTAATGTGCACAATAAAACATAGGTATGAAGAGCTATGGATGATTTCTCAGGTTTTTTTTTTTTTGTTTATTTATTTTTAGAAAGATTACACTTTTAATTTGAGTACATTTATAATGCCAGGGAAATTCATGCTTTTAATACTGGTGCCAAACCCAAAATGTAATAGTAGATCATTTTTCCCACCAGTTCTTCAAAATGGGAAAAATAATAGCACATTCCATTGAGCAGTAGGGAAGATGTGCATAAATCTTCAAAAGCCAGGCTGTTTGAATAGAGTGTTTGTCCTAAGCTTGCCCACTTATACAGTGAGCAATAATTACAGATTTACAGCATCTGGAACTGTGAGAAACAAAGATGAAGGAGGTGACACAGTTATCTTGAGGAAGAGATTATAAAAAATAATCTACAATACTCACGATTAAAAAATTGTTTTGTGAGATTAAGCTACTGCAAAAAGAAAAACTTAATGGGAAGGGTTTTTATTTATTTTCATATATTTACTAATGGTCCAAAGAAATATTAAGAGTGCTGTAGAAAATTACAAAATAAATAGTAAAAAAAGGCATCGCATGAAACAGGAAAAACAAATTTCAGAAATGACTCCACACATGACAGTAATGTCACCCAAGTCACCCGAAAAGAGCTTCTGCTGACTCATTCAAACAATTGTGCACAGAAATCAAAGAGAATAACTCCGGGCTGCAGTAGGTTGAATACACCAACAACAAAGTCCACTGTCATGTTTAACCATCTTTTGTTTATCCTATAACACAATAAAAAGGTTCATCTTTTTCACAATAAATAATCCATTATTAAGACAGGAGTGCGTCTAACAAAAATAATGACGAGGGCAACCTGGAGAGCAATTGACATGAATCATTTTTTCTTTTTTTCAGAGGTGACTTTGCAGCCTGCCCCAGCAGTGACCTTCAGGACCATCGGAGGAGTCCTTGACTTCTACATTTTGTTTGGCGACACACCAGAAGACGTGGTGCATGAGTTCCTTGAGGTAATATTTTTGATTCATGAATACATGGACACCTAATTTATTTTAAGTACTGCGAAACTTTAAAGCTGTATGGTAATGTATAATCCTCCTCTCCAGCTCACTGGCATGCCTGTCATTCCTGCCTATTGGTCCCTGGGCTTCCAGCTTTCACGGTGGAACTACGGGAGCCTCGCTGAAGTCAAGGCCACAGTGGAGCGAAATCGTGCCATTGATCTTCCATATGTAAGATCTAGTTTTCTTTCAACTGGTGATTGGTATTTTTTCTTTTCACTTTTTAAGTTTACTTCATTACCTCCTTACAAAATTTTCTTCTCATCTATTTAAAACTGATAGAACCTTACACAGCTAGAATTGCTACATATTACTCTCATATCTTGATATGGAAAGCATTATAAAGCTTTTATCTACAACAATGTGTTTTAAATCTGATGTTTGGCATGTTGTCATATCGCAAACCTCTTTAAATTTCAAACTGTTTGTACCACTTTTATGGTCCCATTGTGAGTAAATGATAAACTCTATCAAGTCAGCTTCGGTGTAAAAGTTTGATAGTGATACCACTTAAGATAAAACATGACAGCTGTTTTATTACTTAAAAAATAACTTTTTTATTTTAATTGAATACTGTATCAAAATCTGTATGTGGAGATTTTGACACACAGAATCAATATACAGAGAAAAACAGGTGTTTAAAACATTAAATGAACCAGGAAGAAGCAGTGGTAATGTCTGGTACACAAAAGAGGGGCTTCTTTAACTATTACCACTGCTTTATAGCTCCCAGGAAGGGAAATGGAAGCAGCTGATAACTCACCTTGTAAACCTGTTTTTGAATTTGAACCCCTGTGTGCTTCTAGAGGCAAGAAACTCAAACCTCTACACTGCCTGTAAGAACGCGATATGAAGGTTGGAGCAAGAGTTCGATAGACAGCCTGAGTGATAGGGGTGGCCTTTAGCTTAGATTGGGTAATCCAGCTCTCTGTCAAATAATGGAGAGTCTGCTGGCCTGTACAGGTTCAGTATAGGAAGCACAATTTTTTAAGCATCAACGAATGTTAGCACTGATCAAAGATCAATCGACCAGATTCCTGTTATTATCTCTTTCATCTTCAACAGAATGTTAAAAATAGTCCAGTATTGCATTCGTACTAAGCCATGAGATAAATACCAGTTCTGGTTGACATTTTCTTGGAAATGAACCTCACCACTTATCTTTGTGGAGCTTATGACAGTAAGACTGCTGTCAGATATTTTTATTTTTTATTTTTAGAAAGAAAACTAATATCCAGCATAATTATAATTTTTTAACCCTAATTATTCAATCAAAATTTAATAAGATTATGAATACCATCTTGGCATATTTAACTGTATCACAACAAGGCAATAAATGCAAAAATAAAGGACTCGACTTGAATTATGTCTTATCAAAAAGAAAATACACCTACAGTCTCTGTAATATTTTTAGCAACCAGTTGGACATGTCAGACTGCTGCATTACACATGAATATACTTAATAACGTCACAAAAAACACATATATTCTTTTTTTCTGGAGGTGAATACCGTCAAAAAGAAACATAACAGACTCTCATTATTTAACGGACAAACGTTATATATAAGATACATAAGGTACAAAGTTCTTAAAAAAAAGATTGTAGAATGATTATTTTTGGGTCTCAACTTGTTATTTTTTTAAAAGTGAAGAGAAAGACATGTTAAGAAATTTATTAAAATTTACCAAATAACAGCAAACACTGGAAACAAGTAGCCACATTGTAAAGTTACTCTGATGTAATGTTTTTACAAATGCAGAGAAAAATAGACATATTATAGACAATTTATTGGATCTGCTTTATTCTTCACAGGACATTCAATACACAGACATAGACTACATGGAACATAAGAAAGATTTCACCTATGACAAAGAGAATTTCACAGACCTTCCTGGGTTTGCTGACTACCTCCACGAGAAGGGGCAGAAGTACATCCTCATCCTGGTAAGAACTCTCATTTCTCACAAAGCAATGACAGACACAGTGATACATCCAACAATATAAACTTATCAAACTGCGTTTCATACTGTTTTTCCAATCAACGCCAATGTGACAATTAATTTCCTCACCCATGTTATAATGTAAATCAATCATTGTGGCTTTCAGTTGATATAACAAGATTTTGTTTACTGATGTCAATATAAAGTATTGTAGCATTCTTCTAAAAACGTGTTTCCTTTCCCCAGGACCCTGCAATAGCCACCAGCAAAAGGGTGGGATAATGCTCCATATGAATCGTATGACCGTGGTACTGAAATGGGTGCTTGGGTCTATGAATCAGATGGAGAAACTCCACTTGTAGGAGAGGTAAGCTGTTTATTGGTACTGATTATCAAGTGCAGATGTTGAAAAAAGACCAAGAAATATCAACTACATCCTGCTACATGTGCTTGTGCTATTATTTTACTGTCTCCATCATGCCAGAAGAAATTTCTGTGCAGACATTCAGACGTACAAAAGGTTATTTTTTATCATTTTTTCCACATTGCACACATTTGAAAAGCACTCTCCTGCAGAGTATCGAGGTGGGGAGCAAAAGTATGTTGCTCCCATGCTTTTATATTGTGGCCTTTGATTATACACATGATTAGACTTTGTCCCCAAACTAATTGCCTTTTCATGCTGTTTATGAACAGGGCACACATATGCATTGATTCAGCATTAGTGCTTAATCTTAAAATGTTCTGAGTCACTGCGTGACAGATTGGGTGTTCAGATGTGTGCATATGTGAGATAGGGAGAAAAATGTCTGTGTACCCATTTTTAAATGGAAAGCTATATTAGGTCGTCTGCACATGCAGACTGCACATGTGAATATGACTGAGTATAGTTCTTTTTATATGCCAGACAGTGCTTTTGTTCTAAGAATGAACTGGCTTTTTCTAAAATAACATTTTCTGTTTCTACACCAGTTAAAAAGTGATACATCCAGAAGCGTCCTGGATGTGCCCCTTTTTTTTTGTAGTTCCTGTCCCATGATCTCCCAAACCACTCACACCTTGCCAGTTTCATGCTGGCAGGACATCCAGCCTCAACTCATCTGATGTTGTTATACTCCAAAGTCTATGCAAAAACACACAATAACAACAAATTGATCAATTGGAACCAATGATTTTGATTCAAAAACTACACCTCATAACTGTGTATAGTCTCTACAAAGTTTATGAATTGATGCAACAGACAGTAAAAATATTTAACCCAGACCTGTTGCTTTTGGAGTGACAAGTTGGAATTGAAAGTAGAATAAATGTCTGTATTCAGATTTAAGTTTGAAACACATTACATGTTTATATTTCATTTGTTCCATTATTTGCATGTTGAGCCAAGTCAGTGAGCAACCTTCTCTATTCACCAGGTGTTTAAACACCTGTCTTTCTATTTTTATTTCCCTTGCTTTATAATTGACTGCTTTTTGGGGTCATTGTTACATTATTAAGGATCAACCGCATCCCCCCAACACTTTACCACAGATAAAAGGATGAAAACAGATTGACAGAGTATGAATGTACCTCCCCCAAAAAAGCCCTGATATGGCAGTGATATGTTTTCATCTTGAGAAATCCTTTGGACTGAGATTTGTAATGGAAGCGCGTTAAACATATACTGGTTAAATAATTTCTCCATTATAAGTGAATCCTGTAAATATAATCTCATATAAGTTGATTCCTTGAGAAATTGTTTTTTTGTTTTTATTCCATATGTCTCTGTGTTTGTGTAGCAGTGTTTGTATTTTTCTCCAGCAGAAGAAGTTAAAATATACTTGGACTTTAGGAAGCAACTGGTAGTGAACAGAAAGTGTAGGTACATGAAAAAAAAGAAGATTAATCACATTTAATGGATCAGAAGGAGTTGTTGATAATAGATCAGACTGTCTGCGTTACTGAGCAACTGACAAGACAATTGCACAAGAATCAATCTACAATGAGACATGAAAGACAAAGCAACAGTTTATCAGGCACCTGGAACAAGAGGACAGACAAGGTGGGAGCAGGAGAATTACTTTTGGAGAGAGAGTTGTGAAAGGGACATCGAATCATCCAAAAGAAAAGAAAAAAAAGTCAAAATCCAAAATGCTAAAAGAGGAACATAAAAACTATACAAAAGGCAGCAAGAGGTATGCAGTGACAAATGCCAGCTGATTTGTTTAAAGCATTTGCTCTGTGGAAGCCATCAGCAGGGATGTGTAGATGACAAAATCCTGGAGTTAGGGAACAAATGACTCATAAAAGAAAGATGGCATCCGCAACGGTCTATCAATAAGCTCTGACCTTGCCGTTCTTTCCACGTGCCAAAAGCATCGCCCATAAATCTGTGTGCGTGCACGTGAGTGTACATAAGCATAATTCATACGCTTGCTACAAACTGGCCTGTGAAGTTATTGCCAGCAGAAGTAAAGGAAAAAGATAGCCAGAATGGAGCAACCTTGAGATTTTATATCCACAGCAGGCTTTACACATAGAAACTGCTTACACACCCACACATGCATAGAAAATTTCTCCCTCTCTCTGTGTGGATTAATCATTTTTCTCAATACACGTCATTAAGGGTGACTTCTAACACACAGTCACGTCGCAAGATTTCTATTGCATTATCGATTTCTTCTCTTCTCTGTTCTCTTCCTCAACTCGTTCGACTCTTTATCCCCTTTCTCCTTTTTCACCTTTCCCTCATCAATCCCCCCCTTCTCTTAGTTCTTCTACACTTTCCTCTCATGTCAGAGCTGTTTCTCCAACACCCTCACAGGCAGTTTTTTTTCTTTTTCTTTTTTGCATAACTTCAATAAATCTCACTTCTACATATTTTCAGGAGCATGTGGTTACAGACACTCAAACACATTTGAATGATAGAATAAATATGTATTGTTACAATTGGAGAAAACAAAGAATGGAGCTTGCAAAGTGAATACCAAACAAATTTTTCCACAGCGTTGTCTGCAACAACAATTAAGTGTAATGGCAGAATCAAATGGTTTTCATGCATGTATCTTCTTTGTAGGTTTGGCCAGGGGAGACGGTATTTCCGGACTACACCAGCCCAAAATGCATTGAATGGTGGATAAATGAGTATGTGGCGTTCTCCAAGGAGATCAAACATGATGCCCTCTGGATTGTAAGTGGATTTTCAGACACATAAAATAATCCTGGTAATTAGCTGAAATTCCAAACATCCTGACATTGTTCAGCAGCCAATTACAAATATTCAGCAAGGGACATCTTGTTTGAAGCCCTGAAACATTTTGTGGCAATTGCTCTCCTGTGCGTTGAGTATCACCACATAGGACAAAGAGGAAGATGAAACCAGATTGGAATCTGTACCATCAATGATTTCGTAATTGAAATTGTGGTTGTGTGTTTTTGTTACAAAACACACATTCAGTTTCAAATTTCCCTGAAATCCTGTGGTATAGCCAAGTCTCTTGGCCACTAATGTAAAGAGTTATGCATTCACAAATAGCTGAAAATAACAAAGAAAAGGCCTTTATTAAAGTCATCGGTTTGACGTAACGTCTTTTTTTTTTCATTCAGGATATGAATGAAGTGTCTAGCTTCAAGAAAGGATCAAACAAAGGCTGTGCTGACAACAACCTCAACTACCCTCCCTACACACCAAGTAAGACTTTCAATTTTAATAGTCAAAAATAAAATCTCTTCTAATTCAAGTATTTGTGATATTTAGATATTTATTGATGAATATCTTTCACATACATTTATTTCTTCAATTGATGTATTGGCTTCAAATTATATTTAAATATAACATAGCAGCTTTTAGTGTAATGGATTGTACCACTTTTGGCCTTAGATGTGTGTCTACTTTTGACATACAAATTAAGAAACAGTGGGTCCTAAATAAAGCATGACCACAATGACATGAATGGTTACTCCCCTGATCATTGCTTTTTTAGAACATTTCTCTTTCTTTATCAATCACGGCCCTCTTTCTTAGTTTCTCCATGCCTTCGTATTGATTAGAATGCATTTAGCATTGTGTCAAGGTCTCCCTCTTACTTTGTTTATCCTTTTCTTTCCCACAGAGATTCTGGATGAGGTGATGTACAGTAAGACCCTCTGCATGGATGCCAAGCAAGAGTGGGGGAACCACTATGATGTCCACAGTTTGTACGCCTACTCTATGGTGCTGGCCACTGAACAGTAAGTGCAAGTGCATCTATAATCAGTGTCAAGTATGTTGAATACCCACTGCCTTGCAGTTTTGTTGTCAGCACATTCAACTTTGTACAGGACAAAGTATTCAATGAGAATATTTAATTCATTCAGATCTAGGATGTGTTATTTGAGTGTTCCCTTTATTTTTTTTGATTTTTGATATATTTTGTATATATATATATATGTATATATATATATATATATATATATATATATATATATATATATATATATATATATATATATATATATATATATATATATACACAAAATGAAAGAACATGAAACTCCACAACACATTAGAAAGGACCATTAAAATCAGACGGTATTGTGCCTTGACTGAAAAAGAAAATCAAAGAACTGGTATTTTAAAGTTTTGTCAGTTCATTGCACTGAGGTGACTTATGCCCTGCTCCAAATCGCAGGAAATGATTCCTGTAGAAAATTGTAAGTCAGATACCATGTGCAGAATTATGTTTTAATGAGCCCAGCTCCCAGGGTGCCTTAAATTTCTCATCTGGGTTTTGGCACTGGAAGTGTGTAATGACCCATTATGTTTGGAAACCTACAAAGAGACATCATGGTGAGTATAGGGCATAATCACCGGAGCATGGAAATTCATATGGATCATGGATATCTGCCAAAAGACAGCACAAATGCAGGCTTTATAACAAATAATTTCCCTTTTATGCTGAAAAAAAATCCTCTTAACATACACTTCATTCTATATGTATCATGTAGGCTGTGTTAAACGTTAGTCATAATAATCTGGTGAATCTGTGGTATCCCTGACTTGCAGATATCAAATCACATGTCACATTTGTCTACAATTAAAAACAAACCAAGCAAACCAGGAGACGAGTCTTTTACAAATCATCTAAGATTAGTCAAAGTGCCGTTTTTTATTACTGTTTTATGAATTAGGCTGTAGAACTTAGAGTTTTTGACACAGGCAATAAAACCCCTACTGTTTTAACAAAATTAAACATCTGAAATGTAATAAGTCATGTCTGTGCAAATGAACATACAGTTAAAACTATATAGGTAGATATGTATTTTCTTTTTTCTGAAGCTAAAAAAGTTTTGTCCAAACATATGGCCTAGTAGAAATCCATATCGTATCTTAAAGGCCCCTTAAAGAAACTATTTGACTTAAGAATCTCATCATCAATGCTCCCAACATGTTTTAGTTGGAGTTTTTTTAGTTATCTGAGTTTAAGCATTTTCCATTTCAACCAGAGAGAGTTGAAACCGATGGGAATGTAGAAATCACAAGGAATGAAGATAAGGAAGACCAAATGGAGGAAGAGTTCAGAGTTGGCAGAAGAAAATGGTGTTTGTGATGTGGCCGCTGCCACTTTCAGCTTCATTGAATGACACGACTGACGGTGCAACAAGTAGTTCTATTGCTTTGTGTCCAGTCCGGTAACAGTTGTTTAGGGTCCAGTCTTCTGTCTGTGGTTTAGGGGTTTTGTGGATGAAAACTGTGGACATGTTTTTGCTTTTAGCTTGTGAAGATAAGACTACCTGCTAAAGCCCTCATCAGTTTTACTCGTACACATGACTCAAAGTTTGCTGGCGAGAAATGTTGAGGGCACAAATGTAGCTCCTGTGGAAGTTGTGTTTGGCTCTTTCCCACGGCACTCTTTTTTTTTTCTTTTTTTTTTTGATTTGGAAAATTATCCAGATTAACACTTCACTGTTATTTTTAAATAACAGCTGACAGTGAAGCAGTGTGTGGCATTTCTAAAATTACACCAGTCAAACGCAATATTATGAAAACCAACTCAGGTAAAGTTAGCCTTCCTGTGTTTATTTAGTCAATTACAGTACTGAACAGACCACATGTCATCAACCCAGCATGCATTGAACAGGTGAAAAATATAACAAAAGTGCAAAAGCTTACGATATATACATATATAACATATTATTACGTACGTAACCATGACAAATCTGCAGGATGTGTTATTGTTGCCTCTCACTTTCACAATAAAAGGCAGCAGAACTGTGTGCTCAGTGCTCACCCACATTCACACAAACCAAACACAAACCCACCTGAGACTCAGAAATATAATCCCACAGAAGACAATTTGCTGAATCACTACTTTTGTATTTACGTTGGCTCATAATTCATTTGTCTATTTTTTATTCTCTTCCTGTTTTTTTCCCTCCTTCTAATTAAAATGTAATATTGGCAGGAGACACATTTTGTAAACATCAGCAAGACTTTGTATTGTCATGGAGATCAATGCAGCTTCGATTTCTCCCAAGCTTAGCAATAACATAGAGCCAGGAAAGGCAAAAAAAAAAGTACTACAAAATTGTGTGTCTGTGTATTTTATTCTGGAAACACTCATGTTTGTGTGCATATGCTTTAAAACTTTTTTGCCCTTTGTAATCCTGTTTTTAGCTTCAATATCCTTTGCTTTGTAATTACCTCCTACCACCTCACACGAGTCTCTCCTGTCTTCTCTCAGAGCTCTGAAGAAAGTGTTCGGGTCAAACCGTACCCTGATGCTGACACGCTCGTCCTTCCCAGGTGTTGGAAAATATTCAGGACATTGGCTGGGTGACAATGGTGCTAACTGGAATGACATAAAATGGGCTATTCCTGGCATGTTGGAGTTTGGGCTTTTTGGAATTCCCTACGTGAGTACCACACAGTCCATTTGTACGTGCACACAGAGAGACATGTGAACTAAGAAATGCAGGAAAGAAAACTATTTTCCTTTAATGAGGTCAATAAGATACTGTCATGGCAAAGTATTGGTTGCCATGACAGTACTATCCAAGAATCAAAGATGGTTTGATATGTTGATATGTGCGACTTATGGAATTTACACACCATAAAAAGGCTTAGCCCAAAAGTTACTCTGTGTCATGAGTTCCTCATCTTTGCCTATGAGCAATTCAATAAAATAATGTGAAACACTCAATTACACCCATAGCAGGCAAGTCAAAGATAGCTCCTTCCCTAAAGTCCACCACTATCTAGCTATTGGATGACTTTTTTTGTGTGTGTGATTGAAAAAGTAGCCAGATCGTATTTATGGTGAAGGTTTTTAGTCTTTATAGACAATTTGCATCTGAGGAAGGCAAAGTAAGCAAACCGTTTCTTTGTTCGGTCTTTGCTACCTTTGCCTTCCTCTATCTCTTCCAACTGTGTATGATAATTATCTATTAACTATTTCCCCAAAGTTCCTTAGAGCTTCGGTTCCCAGCTGAGTTTCCAAACCTCAGAGCACACTTCTCCCACAGAGCTCCTGCAGACTAGCAGCAGCAGCAATTAACAAATACCTTGTGGAATTACAAGTCATGCAAACTACAATCCTCCTAAGAATGATTGTACATGACCCAAAGGACGGCACGTAGAAGAATTGTTGTGATAACGTGCTGAAGTCAGAAAGGGAATTATGTTCTTAAAGAGACAAAGATCCATGTCAACGCATGGAAAGTACAATTTTTCTTAGCTTGTTTTCAATGTGTGATATAAGATAGCAACATGTGCCTGCAAAATATATAATATTGGCCTTGTTAGCCTCGTATGTAGTTATTCTGTGCTTAATGAATCACACTACATTTTCTGACAACAAGGTAGGCAAGAGTATACAGCATAGTATCCACTGAATTTTCTGTAAGACTACCAGTAACTACTCTATAAAACCAACATTTTACTGACAAACATACTAAAACTAGAACTGCACTGGCACTAACAACCCAAGTGTTTGTTTCTCCATCGCACATAGTGCAAACAGCAGTGAGAAAACAACAGGAAGCAAACTGCACACACACCACACACACACTCTTCCAGCTGTGCACATCAGGTGGTCTTACAGATGCCAACTACTCCTGGTAGGACTCTGTCAAGCAGATTTTAGGAGCCTCAGCAAACACATAAACACAGATGTATGCTTCACAAAGAAGACAGCAAGATGGAAATAGGATTTGGACCGTTTCCCTCTTATTCTGTCAATCATTAAAAATTTGCAAGTGGTTCAAAATAGAAAAGTTTTCTTTAACTTACTAAAGAGCAGAAGTTTGCATTGCACAATTGGCATACTCACATTGAGTCTGCAATTAAATCTTGACTGAATTAAATCTTTTTAAAAGAGACTTGTGGCCAGGCATTTCTCTAGGGCGAGGTTTTTTTTCACACTCGAGGTGATCTGTTATCATCAGACAGGTGTTTTATCAAAACAGGTGCTTAGACTGATATTTGTAACCTTTAGCTATTTCATTTCAATAAATCAAAGTAGGAATCCACAGCATGAATCCACAATGTTTATTATGCTGGGTTTGTTAAATGGTCTTCTCTCTGTTTCTAGTACAACTATAACATGGTGGCACACAGACACACACCGCAGCTTCTGTTGAAATGTCAAACCTGATATTCCTCCTGTGTGTTCCAGATCGGAGCTGACATCTGTGGATTCTTTGACGATTCAAGTGAAGAGCTGTGCCGTCGCTGGATGCAAGTTGGAGCTTTCTATCCTTTCAGTCGGAACCACAATGCTGAGGGCTACAAGGTACAGTAAAGGCATTTTGTCCTGAAGTCCTTTTATTTGAGTGTCACTTTTAGATTTATGTACTGCACTACCCCTGTTTGGTCTAAAGTGCTGCAGGGTATACCCTTTATTCCATCACATTATATAGGTGCTATAAAGTCCAAGCGGTTAAAACATAAACTACTTTTTTTATCCACAGAGATTGGTGTACACCAATACTAGTACAATTGCTTTATGAAATGGGAGCAGTGGGACCTCTGAATTTTGGCTTTAAAACTTTGAATGTCAGCTGTTAAACAGCACAACCTCTTTAGGGACCAGAATAAAAAAATGGATTCACACACCACACACTAATATTTGCGAATTTTACGCTTAAGCAAAATGTAGGAGCTCTGCTGAAGTATGTCAGATTAGCATAATATGATGTACCATATGGTGGACGCAATGCGAGCATGTTGTAAAATATCAAGATAGTTTCAGCTAAGAAGCCCCCCACTGACAACAGATGGACTAGGAAGAATTATTTTTCTACCTGTACATCCTCACCTCCAGCTGTGAGCCTAGCTGGATGTGCTGGTCAGAAATGTAAACCAACTGTTTTACACTAATGATAGAAGCCAGCTACCATCTGACAACATTTATTTTAATGCATCTGTTAATTAGTACAAGACAAAGTAAAAAAAAAAAAAAACAACTTTTCTACATCTCTTAATAGGCCTATTAACAGACTGAATGTGCGAGGTCATTAAGACATGCTCTTTAAACATTGTGTCAAGGTTTTTACACAAAACATAAATTCGAGGGAAGATGCAATCCCAGAATTTTGGGGTTAAATTCATTGGACACTTTTTTTTTTTTACTTTGAAAGCCTGCACAGCAATTGCTCCTTAAAAAAACTGCTAAATTTAGCCTAATTAGACAAGTCAAGTGCGGGCTAAATGACGAACCATTTGGGAGCCAAAGGAGCCGACGTTTATTGCTAATCTGATCCAAATGATCTGGCTCACTGATGGGGCTAAGAATTCCCATTCCTAATTTGTAGAAATGTGGTACGTTGGTGTTAAATTTAAGATGCTCATTTGATTTAGGTTTCTAAAAATAAATAAATGAAAACCACCCATAGCAAAGAGATAGACTAGAACAAAACATTGTAAATGAAAGGATCGGACAGTAGTTCATTTCAGTTGCATGTAACTCTGTTAAACCCTTCGATCTGTTGATTCTTGACAGCAGAGAACAAACTCAAGATCATGACCGCTTTCCTATTCTTCATGTTTTCAAATTATTTGTTTTATGATTTGAGATTTCTTTTCCGCGCAACTGAATACATATACTCAAATTTAAGACTTAATTTTGTTGCAAAATTTTCAGCAGGAGATTACCATACTGCAATGAAAATGACTACATGTATAGACTTTCAAAGATCTGAACAGGGGTTGCCAATAAAGGTAATTGGAGTATCTTCTTATGGCAAGATAAATCTGAACAACTTTGCCTGAGGCTTGCCTGATTAGAATTAGGCTTTAGCAAACAGCCATCTGAGCTACATTATGGATTTTTTAAAAGAGAAATATTAGACTCTCAAAAACATGTAAATTTATCCAAGCAAGATGGATTTGTTGAGTATATGCTTAGACTATAACTGAGCTATTTTCATTGTTGACACATACAGCTTGTAAGAAAAGCCATCTCAAATAACAAATGTTGTGAAAACTGATGCTCTGACTACACTCTTTCAGGAGCTTTTCCATGCTAATCACTGATGCAAAAAATAGTCTTAAACTGTGACTGTGTGCGTGTGTGTGAGGGGGGCAGAGGAGGGGTGGCAGTGGTGTTAAGATGGCATCTATAAGTATGTTATAAAGATTGGTAGTTGCTAGAGGACAGCAACATGATGATGAGTCTGATGCACTATACCCACCAAACAAGACAGCTAATGTGTGACCTTTACTTTGCCCTAATCATGCCCCTCATCAAATGCCCATGCGGCCAAGACCAAGCACACACTGACCCACTCGCACAAGCTGCTCATCAGCCTCTTGGAGGTGCCGGGGGCAGAAATGATTGGCTAGATGTTAGAAGTATGCCCTACTGGCAGCTAATCATCCTCTCACTCACACTGTCATGAAATTAAATCATACTGTACTTCTTCACTTATTTTCTTTGCTGAATCCATAAAGGCTATTTCTATTTATTTACTTATTTTTTTCATTTTACCTGAGTTTAAGGTCCACTTTCATATTTTAAAAATGAAATGTTTCACTCAATTTCCCTACTCAGTTACTCCCAGGCCTTATTCAGACAAGTTTCTTTTGCACCCCCTATCTATTTCTGGTTTGTTCCCCAAAAGGTTAAAGACAAATCTTTGTTTTCTTTTTGTTATCCACTCCCATTCATCAACCCCAACGCTTTAATCTGGTTTTCTGCCTGCAGCCCCAGGATCCTGCTTTTTACGGTGCCGACTCAGAGCTGGTGAAGAGCTCCAAACATTACCTGAAGATACGTTACACTCTCCTGCCTTACCTCTACACTCTCTTCTACAAAGCCCACACCACAGGGGAGACTGTTGTACGTCCTCTTGTGCATGAGTAAGTCATCCATTATGTTGTGTTAAGTTCTTTTGGTGCCAATTCAAACTGTTAGTTTTGTGATTCTAGCTAGTTTTGTTTTTATTCAGATGTATATGTTGTTATATCATAGAGTTGGTAGTGTTCAAAATAACTTTTGCTTTTTAATCAAAGTAACCTTATTGTCTATACTTATAAGTAAACCTCCTTGATAAGTTGCAGCAACCATGAAATGGGAATTTTCTCTATTTAAAGTTATTTCAGCAGTCACTTAAGAGCAAATGGTAATGATACTGTACAGTTTCAGTATATTATATTAAGGGTATTAACTTTGAAGGAGCTTGTTTTATTAGAAGATTAGAAACTAAATGTCACAAAGATAATAAACATATTTTGCTGCACTGTTAAACTTGCTTTGGAGTCTCTTGTTCATTAAAATGACAATAAAAAAAGTGTTTTGCAGAGATTAAAGAACATAAAGATGGTAAAACTAAGTGGAAAAAAATCAAACAGAGATTGTGTACTGTAATTCACTTCAGACTGAGAAAATTGGATTAAGAGAAGCAGAAATGAGGAACCTAGTGAAAGAGCTAATCCCTCAAGTTAAAATTATTTATTAAAATGGACTCAGACAACAACACTGACAATAAGAACAGATAAAATTTATGAGAAGACTAAGTGAATGTAGTAAAGAAAGTGATGAGAAATCAAATGTTTGTGAAAACTGACTTGCTTATTTAGGTTAGTAAGTATCCAAAGCTCTCCTAAAATGTCAGTTTTTCAGGGGGGGTTTCTAATAAATATTGCCTTTTAAAATTTGGACATTCTAAGTTACTATATAATCCACACTTTCTCTTGTAAGGTTCTACAATGACAGCGCCACCTGGGATGTGGATCGCCAGTTTCTTTGGGGAAAACACCTGCTCATCACACCTGTGCTTGATCCGGTTAGTTAAGAAACAAATATACTTGAATTTCATAATCAAAATGAAAAGAATGATTTTAGAATGAACAAATGATGCACGGGAAGTCTTGTATAACACAGAAGCAGCTCTATTATATTATTTATATTTGATAAAAAAGCTGCTAAACAAATAAAGGTCTGTAGCAGATTAGATGATCAGCTGCTTATACGTGCAAACCGTGACCTCCCCTGAGAAAATATGACATGGGATTTTCTTTGTTGCCCTCTCCTTTTCTCATCCCTCATTCAGCTCTCTTTCAAATACTCCCTTCTTTCTCTCAGCTCTAATGAGAACGTTGACCTCATTACTAGAAGATTAGAAGTGCAGATAGAAGTGTGTATACTTGTTTGTTTGACAGTGCATGCATGATATTGTGTGCATTTATAAGTGTGTAGATATGCAAAGTGTGTGTGAACATGCTTACTTTTACTGTATGTGAAGTAATTGCAGTTGTGTCAAAAGGGCCTGAATTTTAAGCGGTTTTGAATGGCCTCTTGTGTGTTACAAAGTATTGTAAACCCAACTGGATTTGTGTAAGGCTGGAGAGATTATAACTTTAACCATTGTGGAAAAAAGTTTTTTTGTAAAAGTGGAAGTGCGTATTGACAATGGTTTAAAGTTAGCGATGTGCTAAATGCAAGGAGATAGAAGAGTCGAAGAGTGATTTAGTAGGATGCTATTTTAAGCACACATGATTTTCTGAAAGAAGATAAATGTACCTTTTCACAGCTTGTTTGCAGGCAGGAATATAATCCAGCTTTAGCAGTCCAGCTGGAAACAGGATTTTATAAAAAGAAATAATTCAGGAATCATGGCTGTGGTATCAATTATGACTAGGCACTCATTTTTTTTTCTCTTAAGTAGTAATTGCTTTCCATCGCTGTGCCCTGATAATTGAACGCAGAGAAAAATCAGCCATAAAAGTTCATCTCCAAAGAAGAAATTAATGACCAGGCTTGTGATGAATGAATTTCCAGTACATTACCTAAACATATTCTGGAAATGGATTCAGAACTTGCACATCATGTTACCCTTGTCTAATAATGACATGTTTGCAGCTGCTTGCACATGCAGACTCCTAAAGTCAAGGATGCATAATGGACATTAGCGGTTTGGAATAAAAACTATGTATTATCATTATTATCATCCATCTTTTATTTATCTAATTTTACTACACTTACCACTTAGATAAAGCCAGTCCTTAGTCTTTCTTGCTGTTATGAAGGTTTTAACATGGAAGCCCACCCAAGCACTTGCATCACAATCATGTCCATCCTGCATGAAGCATGAGGGAGTTTCTGAGCTGTTTGTTTGAGTTTAGTCCAGGACATCACCATAGCATCTGCTATGTGGAACATATGTGTCTGGCTTTACTTCTTTCTTTATTCTCATGTTTCTCCCTCTCTCTTTATTCGTCTCTCTGTCGGCTATGCATTTCTCTAAAGTTGCTCTTTGTATAGCATTTAAATCAATGCATGATTTAACTTTGATCTCTGTGATAAACCAAGAGGATCTCCTGTATTGCCTCTATGCTGTCCCCTCTGGTTTTCAGAGTGCTTTCCACTCTGCTGATAACTCCCTTTTCTTTTTAACTCAACCTTTCATCAAACGTTGGCTCCCATTGGAATTCTCTTAATCATCCGCTCCCAACTTACCCTTGTGATCACATTCCATTGCGTCAAGTTTCTCTTTAGCTCGCTCTCAGTTTTAGTCTGTAGCTGTCTCTCTTCTAGCTAGTATGTGATCATTCTGCCAGAGCAAATCTTTGGTCCAACAGATCAAATCTTACCTTTTGACTAACCCAGCTTCAAAAACAAGGATGCATGCCTTTTCCATTGCCCCCTCTAATTATAATTAGCTACAGAGCTGTATTAGCTGTAAAGCCTTGCCATTAGTTGGTGAGGTGAGTGATAGGTGATACTAATATGTCAAGGTATGAGAGGAGCACTTACATGCAGCACTTGTGACAGGTAAACAGACCCCCAAAGGCTTTATTATGTGATTTTCATTTGGTTTATAGATCCTTTTAGAACTGTCTGTTTATCATAATTTACCATTATTTATTGAGTTTCAAATAAAAAAGAATAAACTTGAGCATTGCTTAAGCACCAAACCATGTCCTTAACTTTGTGTACTAATTTTGTAATGACTTCTCCCAGCAGGATAATAATGTACCATGTCATAAAAATCAATTCTGCTTAACCTATTTTTAATCATGCCAGTGTACTCCAGTCGCCTCCACAGTTTCCAGATCTTAATTCAGTAGAGCACCTGTGGGATGTGAAACAAGAGAATCACATTATGATTGTGGAGCAACTATGTTATGCGATAACCACAAAGCATTGAGATAGTTGTAAGGAAAAATGGTGTCCCAACTAGGGAACTACACAGGTATACCTGATACATTGACCAGCAAGGGTATATCAAAAGCCTGAAAAACAAACCTCTGAAACCAAATGAGCTAATATATGCCTTCTCTAATCATGTTCTTTTTTGGAACCCAAAGACCTCAGCAGAGATCATTCCACTCACACAAAAAACACAAAAAACGATGACTTTTGCCATTGGTACTTATTAGAAATGATTTTTGTCTGTCCTCAGTTGATACAGAGTGTTTCACAATTTGATATTTCTTGGAAGGACATGCAGTTTGCCTTACCTTTTGCTGTGCCCTCTGTGTTTATCTCTTCCCCTTCCCTCTGTTCCACACTGTCAGAGAGAACAGGGAAGTGACAATGCTATCAAAGCCCTCGCCGTACGTCTATTGATTGCCCCTGTCTGTGCACCACCTTAAGCCATCAAAGTCTGTCACCTATCAGTCATCTCTTGGTGTTGTCTTTTCCGTCATCTGTTGCAATGTAGCTCCATAGATGAAATGTGACAAGGATTTTTTGTGAAAAACTTTTTTTAAGAGGAAGGACAGTTATAAAATGGCTTTCTGAGCTGTGAACATTTTATCTTTTTCTTTTACAAAACGAGTACTATGTCTGTCCCGCCTTTATTTGCATAATATGACTTTTCTTTTAATCTTTTGCCTTATAAGATTGAAGTGTCAGGATTGGAACAGTGTGTTTTATAATCTGTTAAAAAGAAAAAAGGTCTGCTTTCAAACTAAATGAGATGCTGACATGTTGATTTCCACCCCACGTTAGAGCCATACAGTCTTAGATTTACATTATAAGCTTATTGGTATTGGACATGTGAACAAATCTAAAGTGTTTGTCTTTTCTCCTGCAGGGTGTGGAGAGAGTCTCAGCATATATTCCAGATGCTGTGTGGTACAACTATGAAACGGTAAGAATATTGTCTACTCTTCATCAATTGTCCATTAGAAGCATCACATCATATCTTAAACAATTTATTTACAGTATTAACCTTTAATTTCTTTTACATTTTGTAAAGTTTGTTTTTGTATTGTGATATTACTAATAATTTTTCACTTTGACTTTGTTTCACATGAATGTCTTTGCTTTGGGTTACTTGTTTGTGATGGAGAAACTAATAAGAGTGAGGACAAAGATAGAGTGAAAGAGGGGACAAGTAGGAGAGAGAAGAGACTGTCTCACTGACAGAGAGATAAAAGAGGTTCCGCACTCCTTTGGGATCTTATTTGGGCGTTACACTGATGATGTAAAGCGCCCACTGATCAGATGAGCGATTAGATTGGCTCTTGTGCTGCTGGCCCCTTGTACTGTTTGGTCCCCTGTGACTATTCGGGTAGGAGGATGGAAGGGTGGGAGAGTTTTAATATGAGAGAAAATGACCATGAAAGAAAAACAAGCTCCAGAAAAGGAAAGTATCAAACCAAAAAAAAAAAAAAAAAAAAAAACACTCCTTTTCATAAAACGAAGGGAAAACATGGGATGGACAAAAAAATAAAAAAATAAAAACAGGAAGATGAGGATCACAGATTTTGGAGAAGTAGGAAGATGCGTCATTTGGACAGAAAAAAACTAACAAGACAAAGAGAAGATGAAGCTAAAGAAAACCTACAGGAAGAAATGGGGGAGAAGATGGGATCTTAAATTGCTTATAGATGCTCCACTACCTCCCAACCCACACACGCGCCAATAAATGGCGTGTGTGTGGGTTACATTCAACTGAATGTAGGCAGTTGAATTAAATTTTTTTGTGAATTGGTGCTATGCAAGTGAACTGATTTGAAATAGAATCAAATCAAAAATGGAGAATCAGTAGATTACAAATTGTAGTTTTAACATAGTTGTAAACAAAACATTTAGCAAACTGATACAGTCCTGCAGATGTTCAGATCTCTGTCTTGGAACTTTACGTTGCAGAAGGGACACATCGCAGAAATCTTATCTTTAATAAATCAGTGTGATCTGGATAGCAAGAGAGGCATGAAAGGCAAGTGGAAGACAGGTCAAAAAAATCATCAGAGGAAAATTGGCTACAGAAGCCAGAAATATGTTGCAATATAGCAGATAGATGTAGATAAATCAGACTGCACTGCCTTTGAGATCAGATGCAGTCATAAAGATAACCAGCAGGGTCAGGCCCACTCCACTACCATCTCATGTCAAAAAACCTGAACTCACAAACTGAGGCATCAAAGAAAGTTGACAAAAGAAACATCAATCAGGGGTTTCTTTTGTGATCAGCAAGAATGTGAATGATTCCCCATCCGTTATGGTTTCGTTTTCAATTTGTATTTAAATCTATCAATACCAACTAACAGCATCTAATTTTTAAAGAATATTTACTAGTCAAAATTGGAAAAAAGGAAACAGATGAAATTATGCATTTAGGCTATTGGCATACTTAAAATTTTTATTTTTTTTTGTGTGATACCTGTGATAATATCTATAAAGCATAAAAAAGTAAAACAGGTAGAAGCAGAAAAAACCAAAGCTAACTGTATTTAGTTAGCTGGCTTTTGAAACACCTCCAGAGGTCTGAAGACTTACACAGATGTTAATTTATTTGCACTAGTAGTAAACACAGTTTTATCCTTCTACTGTTACCAAAGATGTAGAGGCTTCAAGGAAAGTAAAGTAAGCCAATCTAAAGATTGAAATTTGCAAGCAAGCACACAGCTTCTATTCCTAGAATACACTCTTGTGGATAGTGGTGGCCACTCTTTTCACCTGGAGGGACACCACTTAAATGTTTTATGTAAAATGAAAACCAGATGGTAAACAGACATTTTCCATTGAAGCACACTTGTCTTAATTTGAAGTGGATGAGATGTTCAATGTCAGGCTTAAAAGAATGGGTTCCATACATTATAATGTAAAATGTAAAAGCAATTAAAATGTAAAAGCAATCATATTAAGAAAATGTTTCAGTTGCATACTAGATTCAGGTATAACAAATGTGACTATGTAATACCTGCAGAAAATCAAACATCAGGGTAAACAACTTTATTATCAACCTAAACTGTGAAAAGTGTGGACACATAATACAGAGTCTTGAGGGTTACCTTTGATTAAACTAATGCTTGACACCACCAACAATTATTTTTGCTTTAATAACTTAGATGGAGCGGGTGGGAGACCGGAAAACTCGTGTTGAAATGTATCTACCTTCTGACAAGCTTGGCTTGCACATCAGAGGAGGCGCTATTCTTCCTACGCAGGAACCTGCAGTCACCACAACACACAGGTTCTCACACACAGCTCTTGTATCACCCATAAATATAATTACATTTATATTTAACTCTGTGCCTTTTTGTATGTATATGTATATGTATATGTATGTATGTATTTTTGACAATTTTTTTTTTCATATTTCTGCAGTCGCCATAACCCAATGGGTCTGATTGTTGCTCTTGATGACAACAATCAAGCAGCTGGGGAGTTATTCTGGGATGATGGAGATTCCCGAGGTATCATAACATTTCTCATTTTCAGCAGATGTGTTTGTGTCGCCAACACTGTTATTATCACTGATTACAGGCCTTCTTTTTATTATTATGTAATGGAAGCCCTTATCCGTTTGAGCTCAAAGAATTGAATGAGTCAATAAAAGTATTTCAAACACAAGCAAGCAGCCCACACTAGTGGGGACCAGCTACTATTAACCTTTGAACTTTCCTTACAGATACTGTTGAAAATGGCATTTACACCCACTACCAGTTCTCTTTTGCCGATGTAAGTTCCAAACACAAGCAATTTCATCGTATCTTCATTGACACAAACTCACATACTCTGTTTGATTGGAGCTCTCAGTTAATGGTGAGAGTTGCTGGAGACTTTTGTCCAGATCACCAGGCTGGATTGATTTACAGATGCTGCTAAAGCTCTGTTGGATAAAAAAATACAATGAAAATTATGTTCCTCCTTCACACTGAATAGAGAATTGGCAGATATTTTTAATGTGTGAGTGTTAATGTTATTCATATACTCTAATGTTGAAAGCTTACTCACAGGAAATGTCACAGTTCTTTATTTGTTAAAATAAAATCATGAAACTGGTATTCTGCTGAAGTGTAACTATCATATCTTGAATTTTAAGCTGACCTTTTTCTTGTCTGCTGCATCATAGGGACGCCTGATTTTAGAGGCGACCAAGGTGGGCTACAGGGATCCAAATAATCTTAAATTTCAGAACATCACTGTCATGGGAGTGCTTAGTCGTCCCACGTTGATCAGTGTGACTCAAATGCCCTCTGGCCCAAGTATACAACTTCCAAGCTCCAAATTCTACCATGATGAAATCAAACAGGTAAACAAACAGACTTTAACTATAACACAAAACAGTAACCCTTTCACCTCAGCATTTTAGTTTCTGCAAACCTTTCTTTTTCTTTTACTCCTGCTCATTAATTGAGAATTTTGATTGTAAATACTAATTGGTTTATTGTTGATGCATAAATCAAGACTTACATAATGTGTTTATGGTACGTTTCTGCTAAAGACTTACATGTTGTTAAATTTAGCTTTCTTTCGGTGCAACAAAACTATGAGTCTTCATGCTCTTCTGCTTCAAACAACAGACAAAGTTAAGAGTCACCTTGTAGACATGTGGGAAAAATTGCCTCAAAGGGATTTAGATTGTTCCCATAAGCTTTGATGACGACCAAAGCTATTATTATCAAACAGCTTCAAAGTTAACTCAGAACTTAGTTTCATAAAATGCTGTTGTCTTTCCATATGATCCTTATATGGTTGGATAAAAACTTACCAAGATTAAACAAATAGTCAACATTGTATCTGTTTTTTATGACTTTAATTAATCATTGACTGGACATTTTATTGGGGTTTGTTTTGTTTAAATGAAAAGCAAATCTGCGTTTCACAGGGCAACACTTAGATGCATTTAGGAAAGACACCAGCATTTAGAGTTGCAGAAAATGGAGTTGTAAGGGGGAGGTGTCTGAAGTCAACAGTAGCTCAAATAACCACTTGTTATTGCCAAGGTGTGCTGAATACGATCCTTGAATACACAACATGTAGAACCTTGAAGCTGATGTGCTGCAGCAGCACAATAACACACTGGATGCTACTCTTGTTAACTAAGACTGGGAAACTAAGGCCACTTATTCCCACAGATATGATTATGTTTTAAATACTTTGCATCTGTCTAGAAATCAAAATAATGCCAAATTTATGCTTAATTTTGCGTAGTTGCAGACTATGTGTTTTAGTTGAGCTGTATTTGCGATGAAAAATATTTACTTAGACACATTACAAAAAAAAACAAAAAACAATAATTAACATTAGAGTAAGTGTAAATCTTGTAAGCAAGAGACAAGGGTAGAATGGAGCTAACCCCAGACAAGTAAGGTGAGCCTGATAAAATATTAAATCAGTGTCAATTTATATTAAAAAAATAAGCACTTTAAAGTCAGTACTATTACCTCGGGCATGCAGGATGGATAAATTCTCCAACAGCTACACATCTGCCATTTGTTCTAATAAAACCTGAAAAAAAAAAACATAGGTATGAAATTCAAGGTTGGCCTCTAGCTGTAAGAAATGACAACAGTTCACATTAGTTGAGGGCCATGAAAGCCTACTCTGAATGCCTGTGTGTGTGCAGGAAACCAAAACAAAGATTGAAGATAATGACTAAGAGCAATGATTCTACTGTAAGCTCTCATGGTTACTAGAAAAAGGCAAGAGTTTATAAACCATCAAGAGGTCCCTAGTGAAGTAGTGCAAGAGAGATTTTCCTTTGTGCATTTGTGTACTAATGCGTGCGCCCACACACTTGCGCGTGCATGCGTGTGTGTGTCTGCATGCACAGCTGCAGATGCTCTTATGCGGATCCTCAAGGTCTCTCTGGTCACTCACACAAGCCCGCATTTATCAAATGGCTCTCTGTGGCAATCATTTCCTGGAGGTGAGGGGTAAATGTGCTGTTGAACTTAAACTCAGGCTTGTTATGACCATTTGTCTTTGTGAGTCCAGACTGGACCTTGAATGTAGATAGGAACTGCCAAAAATCATTAAACACATGTAGGTTTTTCAATATGACTCCAATGTACAGGTGGTGGGACTTTACTTAAACATTTTATTTAGAAGAACATTTTAATGACCTCTTGAAAAGTGTATGTCCTAGCTCTAACTTATGTTTTTCAAACCTTGTTTTCTTTTCTATTCCTCTTTTTTAAATTCTTGTTTAACATTTTGATAATGCCTTCCTTTACAATTCCATTGTTTATAAATGTAATATTCTCCATTTTTCCTCTGCATAATATAATCATCACAAAATAATCTGTGAAACGTTGTATGCATCTAATGATCTATAGAGAAAAAAAGATTACAAATACCGAAATACAAGTTGGGACTAGATACCATTTCCTGAGCAATACAAGAAAAATAATATAACCAGTTTAAAACTTTACAGTTTGGATCTCCTTGATTGAATGATCACAATGACCGGGTCATTTCAGGTGCTTTTCCTGTCTGACCTGGACCTGAGCCTGGGAGAAAGCTACACAGTTGAGATAATGCCCAACGAAGAAGAGCGTAATCGTTTTGACTGCCATCCAGAGGAGGGTGGAGATGAAGCCAAGTGCAAGGCCAGGGGCTGCCTGTGGAAAGTAAGCAGTAATTCACCTTGATGATGCTCATAAGTATACATGGTCTTTTGTGGATTGACGATCAACTTCCTAATTTGTTTTTTGTTCCCTGTGTAGGAAAGTAACAGTGATAATATACCTTGGTGTTACTATCCAAGTGACTACGGTTACACTGTTACAGCAACCAGTGAAACCAGTACTGGTATGACACTTGATATCTCTCGGAACACGAAGTACAGGAGCAGTGGTCGTCCAGACTCACCAGATGTGAACACCCTCCGTGTCCAGATTTGGTATCACACCAGCGACATGCTCCAGTTCAAGGTTTGTACTTATTTATCAGTATAGTTTTTTTTTTTTTTTTTGTTTGTTTGTTTTTTTATGCTGCCCTTTGCTAAACTTCTTTTCCACTAGAAAACCCCCATACCATTATAATACTTAACATAATAAAAACCCCATCTTTGTCCAGATTTGGGACCCAGCAACAGATCGCTTTGAAGTGCCAGTGCCACTGTCAGTTCCTTCCACTCCTGAGGCGGATGAAAACAAAAGGCTTTATAAGGTCTCAGTGACTCAAAACCCGTTCGGCATCCAGGTTGTAAGAAAGAGCACAGGAACCAAGATGTGAGTATCCAACGTTAAATGCGTGATTCAGCTAGGCTAAACTCAAGGCCTCTTAATCCCTGAATGCCCCAGCAAATCCTGCTGTTTTGGGCATTTGATTAATAAATATTTTTTTTTTGTAGTATAATGTTGATGTTGCTGGTCTTCCAGCCCATCAGCAAATTGAAAAACCCAATGTGTTTTAGTACTTAAAGAAGTCTTTAATCCACAAGTAAAATGACCAGGTCATTTTAAATTTTATAATGAGACTAAAACCTCACCCTTTCAAAATAAACTTTACTGTTTACTTTTGTTTTATGCTGTATTGATCAACATGAATTATGCATTTTTTAAAATGTTAACTTGTTTTATGGGGTTTTCTTTATATTCATCCTTTTTACGTTTTCTCCTGTTCATTGGTTGAACATGTGTTTGTTTTGAGGTCCACTTGTTTACAAAGTGCTTCATAAATTATCTGGCTATTCTTAAGGCTCTGATTAAGTAAGATATACCATGTTTATAGACTAAAATCTGTAATTTTACCTTATAAGAGTAAATAACAATGCTAACTTCACTCCTGCAGTTTTGTCAACAAATTAGATTTGCTGAAGAAACTTTAACATAGTCAGTGACTAAAGTAGCTTCCTGTTGTGCAGCGGTCACATAAAAAAAGAATCTATTCCATAGCATAGGTGTCTTATTTTATAGTTTATAGTTAAGATCTGCAAATTCCATGTCATCAAAGTTTTTTTCGGTAAAAATTCAGGGGATGTGATAAAGAGACAGTTGTAGTTCCTGGGGACCATTTTCCTTTTTCAAAATGAGACACAGTGAATAAGTGCCTTTGACAACAATTCCCTCTACCATCCTGCTTTTGACTAATTACATCCTCCATCGCTTTCCTCAGCTGGGACTCTGCCGTACCAGGTTTTACCTTCTCAGACATGTTTATCCAAGTGTCGACTCGACTGTCATCAAATTTAGTCTATGGTTTTGGAGAAACTGAGCATACCACCTATAAGCATGATCTGAACCATCATACCTGGGGGATGTTCAGCAAGGACCAGCCTCCTGGTGTAAGTACTCCACTAAATTACACCTTCAAAGAAGTGAAGAATAAAGATGATTGTCCTAAGAGATTTTTTTTTAGTATCCAACCTAACTATGAGAATTTTTATCAAGCTCTTTTGATCACAATTTCATCACAACCAGCAGTCATTAGAACCTTGGTTCCAAAGGTTAGGCCCTCTCAATAGGTTTTACACTTCTTGTGTTTTGCTACATCTGTGTGCCAAATGTCTTTAACATTGTGTACTCTTCAGAGATGATAGAGGTGACCTGTATAAATTTGTCTTTCTTTCTACCATGTCACTTTGATGTGGTTCTGTTGATATGAAGCAGTTTTTGAGTGTCATCATGTTTCTCCAAATAGTGTCAAGGCCAGTCAGGATGAGCTTTCTACCTACATCAGCATTATCAAGCATAATTGCTGAGCACGTGGGATAGCTCTGCAGAGTTCATACAAATGTTATGGTGCCCCTCAGAGAGCAAGGATATTAAAACTAGAAAGGGGGGGACAGGCTAAAATACACACCATAAAAATAATTACTTTGCAAAAATATTCATAGCCCTTGAATTTTCCTTGGTCATGTTGCAGCCATCCACTTCAGTGTATTTTCTTCTGATTTTAGCCGACATTTTAAGACAAAGTAGAGCCTAACTGCGAAGTGAAAGTTTCATAAAAATAAACACAAGGTAAAATTAATAAAAATAAAAAAAAACTTGCGTTTATGCACACACAACTTACACACTGAAACATGAAACTGATTATTACATCCATACAAAAAGTTATAGTAGTAACTGAGCTGGAGTTCATCAGCTTCTTACACTGCAGATATTGTTGCTGGATGGTGACTTCTGACAATGCAAATGTCTTCTCCTCCACCAAAATATTATCTGCTCCTTTTCAACCACTGTCCAGTTCCATCCAAAAACTTTTACTGGTGACAGATATTTCATAGTAGTAGATTCAATAACATTTATAGAGACTTGCTAATGATGAATCAAAGTGGTGGAAAAGCCGGCCTTTGGGACAAACAACACAGATTTCGACATTTCAACCAGAATTTAGCAACTTCACATTTTAAATACTTTTTTATGTATTTTCTTCTGTTCCTTCAGTACAAGATGAATTGTTATGGAGTGCATCCCTTCTACATGGGCCTTGAGGACACTGCTGATGCTCACGGAGTGCTGTTGCTGAACAGTAATGCAATGGGTGAGAAATACATACACATTTGTACCTTATATAAATAAAGGTATATAAGGGTTTAATGGATATAGATCAAGCTCATCAGTTTTCACATAACCCCAATGATTGACTTATTTTTAGAGTTGTTATGAATTTTGGGTTAGGTTACTACCTATATCATGCATGCATATAACTACTACCTTCTATCAAGGAACTTAAACTTTGAAAACTGCTCTCTGAGAAAAAAATAAACAAACTCTTTACTATATCATTTTCAAACACAAATACTAGGTTACACACTTTATGTAATAGTTAAATATCTTCAAGCTCCTATCTTTGGACGCATTCCTCCTCCACTGCCCATCTTGATTTCAGCCCACAATTAGCTTTTCTTGCGGCCTCAGACAGTAACTCCTTGGCTCATGTATGTTAGTATGAATTAAAAAAAAGTGTCACAACGCGGGAAAAAAAAACATGTCTCAACTAACTACCAGTTGCAGGAGCAGCCAAACTATGAAAAAAATGTGACTTAAACTGGAAAATATGATTTAGATCTCACATATTGTCAGGTCTAAAGGGCATCAGACTTATTCTTGGACAAAATAGACCTTACATAAAACTTTTGAAGATCATTAATATTTTATTATTTTGTGTCCAGATGTGACTTTCCAGCCAACTCCGGCTTTGACCTACCGCACAGTTGGAGGCATTTTGGATTTCTACATGGTCCTGGGACCAACACCTGAGATGGTTGTGCAGGAATACACCACAGTAAGTCTTCTTCTTTGTTTCCTATGTGACTTCAGCTGTGTGAGGAGCATGTGTGTTTTGCACTTGGCCCAGGGCCGCTGGTGATGGACTGCAGCAGCTGGGAGTTCCTTGCTTCATTGCATTCTTTCATTTAGCCGGTCCAAACACACATGCACACAGACACACATACAAACACTAAAGCACACAAAAAAACAAACAAACAAAAAAACACTTTATGGACCTTGTCCTATTTTCCCAAAAAGCAACTATTTTCCTTTGCTGAATTACCTTGACTTCCTTGTTTATTTCCATCTTTACAGCTAATTGGACGACCTGTTCTACCTGCCTACTGGTCCCTTGGGTTTCAGCTGTGTCGCTATGGTTATGCCAACGACTCAGAAATAGCAGAGCTGTACAGTGACATGAAGGCAGCTGGTATTCCCTATGTAAGTTAAAGAGACCTTTTTTGGATGTCTGTTGGGTGTTTAACAATAATTATATTTACAGAAAATAAAATATTAGGTATTAGTTCTGCATCAGCAAACAATGCGGCAAGCAATGTGAAATATGTAACTAATATATTAAGAGAAATTAATGTAATGTCCTTAGAGCATTGTCCTTTCATTATTATTTTTTATAAAAATTTTAATTATTTGTTATAAGGATTATCAACTTTTATGAGTTTGTTAGTAAGTTAGGGAAACAATTATGCATTAATATCAAACTGAGAATTTGGCAAACATTGATTGTCAGTCAAGCATAAACTAATCTGAACTTTACCTTTCATCTGCTGCAGGACGTGCAATACGCAGATATCGATTATATGGACCGTCAGCTAGACTTTGTTTTGGACCCACAGTTTACAGGACTGCCATCACTGGTGGACAAAATGAGAGGAGAAGGCATGAGGTTCATCTTCATTCTGGTAAACAACACTTAGCTCTTGCTGGCAGAAACATGTATGCAAAAATACAGCCTTATATCTCCAAGGCATTCTTACAGTTTAGCACACAGTTTTGCACAGTGTTAAACCATTTTAACTTATCTGATTCCAACAGTAAACTCAATACATTGTGAATCCCTGAAGTTGTTTATTACATGAACTGTATTGATGTGTATATGTGTGTTTAATTTCAGGATCCAGCCATTTCAGGCAATGAAACAAATGATTACCCTGCTTTCAGGAGAGGAAAAGAAGCTGATGTTTTCATCAAATGGCCCAGTCATCTGAGCAACGAAATTGTGTGGGGAAAGGTGAGACTCAATTGATATCAAAACAAAGTCAGAAAGTGACCCTGAACTTCTGATAAAGGGAGACATAAAAAAATACGTTGATGGATTTATTTTTTTTCCTCGATGATTTGTGAGCTTTTTTGTGACCCTTTTTTTTTCTTCTAGGTCTGGCCTGATATCCCAAATGTCACAGTTGATGAAAGTCTTGACTGGGACACCCAAGTTGAGGTATACTGCCTCCCACATTTACAGTGTTAGCTTAGAATATTTTGGAAACTATTAGCTATTTAATCATTTCCATCACATCCCTCAAAGTAAAACTGGTTTAAACCATTTTACTGGAAAGTTTGGTAACCATTGGCTTAATATTTGAATTTTATCTTAAATGATAAATGGCTCAGTACTTTATCAAGACCCCAAAAGGCTTCACTCTATAGTTTAGTCATTCACCCATTCACATGCTGATGGTGACACGCCTTCTGACCGCCACCAGCAATCAAGATGGGTGAAGTGTCTTCCCCAAGAACACAATGACGGAGGCGGACAGAGTGGGAATCGAACTGGCAACCCACAGATTATAGAATGAATTTCTACCACCGTCTTGAAATTTTGTCTTGACACTTTTTTTTTTTTACATATACTTCTGGCCGACTTTATGTAAATTCATAGTACATCAATGTAACTCAGTCAACATTAGAATTTTAATTATGTATGTTTTTTTTATAATTTCCAGCTCTACCGAGCATACGCCGCATTCCCAGACTTCTTCCGTAATGAAACCGCAGCATGGTGGAAACAAGAAATCAAAGACTTCTATGACAAGATGAAGTTTGATGGTCTTTGGATTGTGAGTATAAGAAAATAAATATATGGCTGTTCCATTTAGAAATTCTTCACAAAATTGTCCACAACATTTCCTATTATACATTGCAATCTACTTTTTCTCTGAAGGACATGAATGAACCTGCAAGTTTTGTCCATGGCACAGTTGGTGGTAACTGTCTTGGTGATCCCCTCCTAGAAAACCCTCCGTATATGCCACGTAAGAAACTAAGACTCTATTTGCGTTTTTTTTCTAAACCCACTTAGAGTGACTTTTTTAAAATGATTTTTGTGTGTTTTTATATTTTGTGCATCATACAGCCCTGGAATCCAAACATATGGGCTTAAACCACAAGACTCTTTGCATGAACAGTGAGCAGATACTCAGCGATGGAAAGAAAGTCAAGCACTATGACGTCCACAACCTCTATGGATGGTCTCACACCAAGCCGACTTATGAGTGAGTGTAGATGTTTTCATGTTTTCTGGTTAATTGTTTGTATTAACCCATGTATTGTTTGCAACATAGACAAAACACTACCATAATGTAAATAAAGGAAAATCCAGTTTAGAAGATTAATAACTCAATCTGTCCTGCCAGAAATCTGTTCTCATCAAACCTTTATGATAATGTTTGCCAGTGTAAAAGAAAATTGGTCCCTATAACATAATTTTCTCACTGCACTATGAAAAGCCCAGGATCACAACATCAGTTTAGGTTGTAGTTCTAAGACTACAGCACAAGTAAGATAAAACTACTCTGTGGAAAAACTATAATTTCATTAGATTCAGACATTTTTTAGATATTGAGTTTATAAAACTGAATTTTTGTCCTGTGCAATTGTATATATGAAAGTCCTATGAAACATCCAGATGAACATTTTGCAGGATTATGAGATGAAAGACTTGATAGCAGGTCTCAACATTGCAGCACAAGTTAAGTAGAACAGCTTTTAGCTAGCCTGGTCATTGCCTTCCTATGCAATTCTGCTCAAAGAAAATGATCACTTCCAGCAAAGACTGGGTTTTCTCCCCATGACTCAGACTGGTTCCAGGTGATTTTTGACCGGGCTAATCAGCGAACAGAAGAAGTTGTGAACGATGATGTCAGTTTTCTATGGTGCTTTAGAATTGCACTCTGGCCGTAGATTTAGCAACAGCAGTGGAGGAAGTGAATGAAGCCATTCAGTCCATGTTGACCACACTTTCAAATACTGAAGTAACATTAACAGCTGCTTCACTCAACTCAGTACTTCTCTCTTTGCAGTGGAAGACGGTTGTTTACAGCACGAGCAATTTATGAAAAGCTTTTTGGCATTGAACTGGCACATTGCATGAAAACCCAAATGTTATTGATTGGGTAAAATGTAAAACTTCAACAGAGTCCACACCTCCAGGACGCAATCGTTTCTCAGTAGTCAAGAGTCCAGACCCTGTGTATGAAACAGATACTATGGGACAAGGTGCTGGGTTTTACCAGGTTAGCTTTTAGCCAATCAAATAATTCTCTTTTGGTCAACTGACACCATTGTGCTGGCCTGGGCCAGAGTTGTGCTTAACAGTTTACTGCCATCCACTGCACAGGTGTCATGTTGTTAAAGTAATTAAAAACAGCCCTAGTTAAAATGCGAGCAGAAACTCACAAAAACTTTACTGCAAACATGCATGCAGAATAAATACAATTTTTCTGTCTTTTACTGATAAGAAACAATAAGAAAAATAAAACTCCTGTTGCAGTACTGTTTTGAGAAATACTGATCAATCATCATTCTCAGTTACAGAGAGCAATTACTATAATTTTGGGATTAAATGCCAAATGCAATGGTTAAACGATACTAGTTTAGGCGATGGATCCAGCATTGTTAAAAAGTACTTTGCCAATGGAAGAATATGCTGTTTTATGTATATCAATGTCTGTGTTTTTAAGATAAACTGTTTTTCTTTACGAAGTGCTTTGCTGGAAGTCACTGGTAAGAGAGGAATAGTTGTGACTAGATCAACATATCCTACTAGTGGGAAGTGGGCAGGACATTGGCTTGGAGACAATAACTCTAGCTGGGACCAGCTGTATAAATCCATCATAGGTATGTGCAGATACAGACACAAATTATAAAAGATTCAGTTTCTTGTCAATAATTGCTGATTATCTTTGCTAGCCTTTAATCTGACTGTATCAAGATCTGGCAGAAACTAGATAAAGCATTTCCTGTTTTTCTTTTTATTCTTGCAGGCATGTTGGAATTCAGTCTGTTTGGCATTTCTTATGTAAGTACCAATATCTGATCTTAGTTATGACAAGACATAATCTTATTGATATGACCTTGTTCTTTCTAAATGGATTACAGCAGCTTAAGTGATCAGATTTTGTTTGCCCGACCCGCTGATCAAAGGACATCTCAAAATAATATGTGAATCATGTCATTACAAGCCTCGCTCCCTCTGACAAAGTTTGAGCAAGTCAGTCATGACCTATAAAGTTTGTCATTAATTAAGAAATCTTAGATGTAACTTATTTTTTCAAACTCTTGTGTTGATATTCTCAGGCTCCACTTATTCACCTCTTTGTCCTTGACTTATTTGTTTCTGCTCCTTCCTCTTGCTCGCATATCATTCTGTCATATCTCATCATCTCATTGTGTCTAGGAATAATCATAATCTGACACCTTATTGATTGTCTTATGGAGAATCATTAGCATGCTCCAAGTTGAGCCACGGGGTCATAACACAAAAAGACACTTGATAAATACGGTGCTGGCAACAAAAGAGGTGTGACCTCTGTTATTGTTGTTGGAAGGTCCCCTGTGTGTAGTTTCATCTGTTCTCTGACGCCTTTTCCATCACTGTTGTTTTTAGACTGGTGCAGACATTTGTGGGTTCTTTAACTCGGCTGAGTATGAGATGTGTCTTCGTTGGATGCAGCTGGGTGCTTTCTATCCTTACTCACGTAACCACAACGGCAAGGGCAGCCCGGTGAGTACTTCAAAAACACTTGTATAGAACTGACATTGAGTTTGATTTTGACCACAAAAAGCTCAGCTTAAGGTGCAAATGTGTTTGTCCTGTCAGCTTCAAGAGATAGTTCAACTTCTCTTTAACTTCTTTTACATGCTTTAGAGTAAGAGAAATAAAGGACAATGCATTTTATTGCACAATAATTCTGCCTCATGAAAAAGACAAGAAATACAATTTTTAGTTTGTTAGTTTTTGAGTCGCTGTCAAGTCGAATCATGGAATTGATTATAATTGGCCGACAATAATTGTTTAAAAAAGAACAGAAAAACCCTCCAGTATCGGTAAACATTTTTTTTTTCGGTACTGTATAAAAATAAATAACAGTCAAAAATTAACTATAATTTTTAACCACTGTGGGAATACAAAAACAGCCTAATCTTCATCAGTTAATGATATTAAAGTTGGATGCTCCATGACTTACTGATTGGAATAAGCTAAAGCACAAATAACCATGAACTGCAGTTGTGAATCTCTAATGTGTAATCTTAAATATATCTGATCAAACACAGTTTAAGATCAACAAAACCATCATCTTTTTTTAGTGATAATAGAAAATAGGGGAGCACTTTCTATGCTTTTCTTTTTAAATATTTTTTGACACTAGTATGCTTTATTGTCAGTAATCAGACAGGAAACAGGCAGTGATGTAGCAAAGGTCTCCAGGTCAGGAACATCAGATGGCTGTATTAGGATCAGTAGCTTCCATTAAATTGTGAGCTTGTTCTACCGCAATACTGCACACAACGCTCAGAATTTTCTCTTGTCTATGTTTTTTTGGCATTAAAATTGCCTTAGTTTAAGACAAAAAAGAAAACAAAAAACTCAATACATGGACTGGTTGGTTTACAGCCAAGTGTGAAGCAGCCAGGATGAGGATTGGTGCCTCCAAATCCGAGGCCATGGTCTTTAGCCAGAAAAGGGTTTCACAAATGAGGGAGAAGTGGACCAGGACATCAGCAGGTGGATTGGTGTAGTATCTTTGTCCCAGACTGCTGTTGTGAGGAGAGAGCTGAGTCAAAAGGCGATCTACGCTCCTACCCTTGTCTAAGAAGGTTATGAGCTTTGGGACCTGAGCAAAAGAAAGAGGTTATAGATACATGTGGCCAACATGTGTTTTCTCTGCAGGGTGTCTGTTCTCACTTAGATATAGGGAGAGAAGAAACTCAGAGTAGAGCCACAGCTTCTCCACGTTGAGGTGGATCAGGAATCTGGTTATCCAACCCTGGATAAGCAGTATACAAAATGGATGAATGATGGAGTCTTTACAAAGCTATTCTAAAATGTTGTCTTGCTTCTAATGCTGTCTTGTCCTTGTGAATCCAATAACTACAATGTTTTGTCTTGTGAGATGAATGTAGTGTCACATGTCTGAGATCATTCAGCGTGAATAACCTTAGACTTTAATTTGAAAATTACAACTTGAAACCAAAGTGATGGCAACCAAAAGTTTTTAAAAAAGTGTTTACCTGAACTATGCTGGAATGTTTCACAACATTTTGTTAAAGCTTTGAAACCGATGTTGCTCAGAGGGCTATCCTTTGCAGATGAGGAATACAGTGCAGATAAGTCAATAGAAGCTTACCTCAAAAAATCCAAACCATTCTTGCTTTTGACCCCAACCTTGGGAGCTTGCAGTGTCTGCATTAGCCTGTAAAGTCAAGTTGTACAAACAGAGTTCGAACAACAAACTAAATGTAATCAACCTTTCCTTCTGTTTTCGACGTGGTATCGGTCTTAATTTGTGTCTTACACATACATACACTGCACACAAAGACATAAAGAAAAGAGACCTGTTTGGTTGTCTGGTGTCGTTGGCATTCATTTTAGTGGTGACCTTTAAAAGCGTTGGAACACATCTGAAAAATCCAATAACGCCCATCCAGAGATCGATCTCATACGGCGAAATTTCTCCACACGAGAGACTGCAATGCCAGACAGGGCACCTGCGCGTGCATCTTGTGTGTTTGTGTGGGTCTACATCTGTGCTTTCTAACAACATGGAGTGAGGATGTAATTGAATTCTCAAGGTGATCTGAATACTACACCTTACCTCCACATTAAATACACACGCGCAGCATTAAATTAAGAACATTCAATAATGAGAATATAATAGAAAGAAATACTCTCACAGACAAAAGTATAATAGAAGTACACTAATTAAACAATTATTTTTTTTTATAATAGAAATGTATAAACAAGTGGGAACAGTATGATGACGGAGTGATAACGTTGTACAGGCCCAGCAGGTTATTGCGCTTGCTAGAAAAAAAAAAAAAAGTCAAAATTAAGGGGTAGAAAGCGAAAAGGTCATCTATGTAAACTACACCGTAAAACATTTTCCTGTAGGTTTTATAAAATATTTTGACATGTGAAGAATGTAACCTTAAAGACAGACAACAACATCACCACTCCCGTAAATCAGATATGCTGTGCAGAATTAGATACTGGAAGGGCAGAAAGAGAAGAGTTTCTGCAGAGTCATTACCATTGCTCTGTCACACTGTCTCTTTGCCCTTAGACAGACTTTTAGCACTGACCTCCAGATAATTTTAGTGCACTGGCAAAACACTGCTAGGTCCACAGTCAAATCAGAGCCCAATTAATTATGCAAGTTATAAAGCAGACTGAAATTCACCACACTTTATGTTCACTCTTTGTACAGGATCACCACATATGGCTCACTATCTGTGTGCGAATCTTTAGACACTTCAATGATTTCAAAAAATCACACAATAATGTTTTTAAATCAAGAAATAGAAAAAAGTGTTTTATTTTCTTTTCACTGTAGTTGTCATCAGATATCTGTATTTTTTCATTAGGTCACAAACTATATCCATTTTTCTGTTTATTTTACACATACAGAAGATTACTTTAAGTATAGGGGTTTTTTTTAACTTTACTCTCAAAGGGAAAAATTTAAATTATATATGTTGCTATTCTTTGACTCAGAAAATGAAACAAACTGAATTTCTGGGAGCTGTTTATAAAAACAAATGTTTTGTGAAGAATTGGCTTTAACTATAGACAAAATAAAATCTTTAACACAGAGAAAAATCAGCTCTTTTCATCATGAAGACTGATAACCCGTGAGCTGGTCACCGAAAAATTTGTGGGACTCATAAAATTACAATACATTTACAATAAATAAAAGCTTATGTTAATGGAGTAAGTTTTACCGCTTTATTTCTCTTCTACAAGCTCATGTTCAGAGCAAAGTGCTGAGAATTACTTTCTTGTAATCATATTTGATTGTACAGAATTAGGGTGGGAAAAGGGCGCTCAGAAATTTGAAGCAGATAGAATTCCTTTGGTCTCCTGATAATTAGAAGTCTAAAAACTTACTTGGAAAATTAAATGATAATCCGCTAAATTCACCGGGTCATAAAATAATGGAAATTGTCTGTATTCAGTCGCATGCAGTTAGGCTTTCAATAAATGACCGCTGGGCTGCAATTAATTATCACTGCTACAGGTAATGATCACATTCAAGGTAATACAAGGGAAGAAAAAAAAATTAAATAATTGTTTCTTTGCTGACCCTAATAGTTTCTCTGAAATCTTTCATAGAATATTTAATTTCTCCAGTCAAAAAGGAAGGTGACACATGCACACTTAAAATCTAATTTATCTACTGAACACAAGACAATTTGCATATGAAGTACACATCCACAACACAAACACAGAGCATCATGGGGAGTAGCATATGGTCTTGGCACGCGTCATCTAATATTCTTCATGATCGGGGGGGTGTGTGTGTTTACATGTGTGTACTCGACCAGATTGATTATTGTCCAGGCTGCAGTCCCTAGCTATAAGCTCAGTTTTATAATAAGCATTGAACAGTTTAACCCTATCTGCATAAAAATCACACTGCATCTTCTAGTCTGTATCTGGGCTCCCTTTCTGAGGGGAAATTGTTCAGCTGTTTTGATTATAGGTTGCTATCACTAAATAATACAACACTCTGCAAACCTATTTACACCTTTTAACTTTTTCACTTTTTTTACTTTAATGTCACACATCAGTACACCGTATTATGCTAAAATAAGTGCATAACAGTCAAGTAGTAAGGAAATTATATTTGAGTTTCAGAATTTTCTACAGTAAAAAGTGTGAAAACTGTGTTTTCACACATTTGTATTCATCCCTTATTACTTTGAATAACACCGGAAGAATACTCTACCGTAACATTAGACCAAAGTTGAACTTTTGGCTTGCATTTAAAATCTTTTTTGCAGTAGAAAACAAATACACATGCTGAAACATGTGCTGGCATCAACGTGATGAGTGAGTGCTTGTCTTTAGGGACAAGAAGAAACATTTCTAGCAGTTTTGTAGAGGCTCAAAAACCAGTTAAAAGCCCTAAAACTCTTGACAATGGAGCGGATTTTATCCTTCCAGCTCGTCAATAACTAATAATATATCCGGAGATACAAATTAGTGATTTGGACAAAGCCATGTTTATGTGTTAGAATACCACATCAAAGTCCAAACAAAAAAATTAAATGTTTGTGGCAAGATAAAATTAGATGCTCTCCTTCCAATATTTTTAGGCTTGAACTTATTTACAGTGTTTATTAGTTTTAGAGACAGAAACGCAAGAGAAGTGAAATGAATGACCCAAATACAAGTAAGGTGGCAGAGAAGCAGAGAAAAATGCAAAACCATAAAATCGTAAATGAAACACAAGGAAAAACCTTGACTGGCAGCAACAACAAACGATCTGACCTGGTCTATGAAAACCAAGTAGTGTTGACATTGGGGAGCTTATTCACTGGGCATGAGAGCAGGAGAAATGAACAGATGAGAAACGGCTATGAAGTACAAGGAGCTTAGGCTGAGTGAAGATAAACCAGGGAACACAGTAACCTATCACTAGCAAAACATTGTGAACACTAGCAGAATGCAAACCTTGGAATACACAAAACTCAAAATACTACAGATCGTGACATCACCATAATGAACAGAGTACACTCGGAGCCAGGGAAATAAAGAACCTAAAAACACACAAGATACTAAAAAATAAAAATAACAGCATGTAGAAACTTGAAACTAAAAAATTACATTAACATTTTATATTAATAGTTTGCTTTTGACGAATTCAAAAGCCAAACAACAGAAGAATCCCAAACTTCATGAGATTTGCAGTTGTAGTTGCTGCAAATTGTTATTTTACAAAGGATTGACTCAACCGGGCATAAATACAAACTGAATCACATTTTCATCAGTGCAAAAAATAGAAAACCACATATCAATTTACATTTGAAACTTATTTTGCGTTGCTCTGCTGTTTAAAATTAAATAAAAATACAAATACGGTTGTTGTGACCACATAATTTATCAGTTGCAAGGCCTTTTTATTAAAACAAGGCAAAATCATGAGCATACATGATATTGCCTTGTTGGAGTATCAGTATTTACTCCACTGATGTAAGCCTTCATTTATTTATTCATTTAATTTATTTCCCAGTAATATAACTATTACATTATTATGGTCATGAGCTTCAAAAAATTGAAGGCTTTGTCTCCTGGTGACAAGGAAACATTTTTATGCCATCCATGATTTATGATCAAAATGCAAAATAAAAAATAATGAACACAAGAAAACAAACCAAAGTGCTTACAAGAAATATAAAAGGGTAGAACAAATTTAAAATGTTAATGACACACTTACATTTTAAATATAATTGCTATTTGTGATGAGATTTTAATGGATGTATACCATATTTTGTACTGATTTGGAATTTACTTCATTCACATATAATTGCATTTACTTCTTCCTCAGAGACAAGACCCTGTTGCCTGGGATAACAAATTCGCCGAGGCGTCCCGAGATGTTTTGAATATCCGTTACACCCTCCTGCCTTACCTTTACCTGCTGATGTTTGAGGCTCACACCACAGGAAGCACAGTTGTCAGACCACTACTGCATGAGTAAGTACAGACATATTTGTTACAGTGGTTCAGACTCTAGAGCTTTATTACTTACAATGAAGTATTCAATAATACGTTTTTGTCATCTATTGATAAGAAGTTCCTCATTAAAAAACAATTAAAGCATGATGTGTTTTAAGCTTTCTTTTAAAGGTTTTAAATACTTCTGCTTTAAAGACTTTCAATCACTACAACATTGTCGATTTGATTGTTTTCATTGAATTGGTAGGTTGCCTTGCCATAGAAGCTACAATGTAAAAGCCTTGAACCAAGATGCTTTATTTCTAGTAGTACTGCCTCAAAGCCATTTGCACAGAACCCACTGGCTGCTCTTGGCAGCTCCCAGATGAGAGTGTTTGAAATTGTTCGAAAAAGATGTATTTATTCATCTGAAGAGACTCCTATAAAGTCACAGATGGTATTTAAGAAGCTGCCAGAACGAGCCTGGCAGGGTTATTTGGCTCGCATCTTCAAATCACTGAATTCTAGCATAAGTATTTGAACAGTCGGTGGGTCTAAGGATGCATGAGTAAGCTTTGGTAACATGCCTTCTCTGTCAGGATTAATAGCTTCTTTTCTTCACTGTCACAGGTTTGTAAAAGACAAAGCTACATGGGACATCCACAGACAGTTCCTCTGGGGACCTGCCCTCCTTATCACCCCTGCTCTAGACCCAGTATGTTTATACGCATAGTATCTTTCTTCCATTTGTCTGTTTTATCAGAAATATTAAAAAATATGACACACTTTACCTGTATACTATAAAGCGATCAGTGCTTACATTTAAATTTGTTTTTGTGTGAACAGGGAGTTACAGTGGTAGAAGGCTATCTTCCAGACGCACGCTGGTATGACTACCACACAGTAAGTATCTGGCTGACAATCATTTTAGAGAAAGACACTATTATCTTACCAACAGTCTGTTTATGTTGGTAAAACAACATGACACAATATCACTAAAAGAACTACACTGACTGAACATAGTTTTGGATTTGCTGTTAAACTATTGTTAATTATGCTCTATAAAAAGACAGACTTCCCAGCTCAGGGATTTATTAGAAAACATAATGAATTAAAAAAGAGGCAAGAATTTATGATGAGGCTGTCCTGTTACTCTCTGTTTATAACTTCAGCCCCCAGAATTACAGCAGCAGTCAGAGCAACTTCCTAATTTAAACCTTGACTAATGACATAATTTAAAATTTTATGAAATATACTGCTGCAGTATTAACATACGAAATCCATAGCTACAATTTCAAACCATTCAATTTCACGAGTCCGTCTTAATTTTCTCCCTAGGCCAGGGATGTTGGTAAGCGTGCCACAACACTCTTCATGGAGACACCACTGGACCACATTAACCTCCATGTCAGAGGCGGATACATCCTACCCTGGCAGAAACCAGAGAACAACACGTTTTACAGGTGAACACACTCGCACTTCTGTCAAATCACTGACAGCACACAGTTAGTGATCAATAAATTACAGATATTGGAAGAAAAAAAGGTATGCCTTTTGGGAAGCATTGATTTTTGTACTTATGTGTTCCCATTAAACATACAAAAAGAGCAGGCTGAATAATTTTAGTCATATTAAATAAATAAAAATCTGCCTCTAAAGCTTAACCATCATACACCTTTATAATTAGAGATTATACCACATGTTGCAAATGTAAATACATTTATCTTTAAAATTAAATCTTGTCAAACACAAGTCAGGAAGTTGCTGTTTTAATTCAGTTTTACTTGGATTTAGTTGCACGCATGCAGCATGCGAAACAACAGAATGACTGAGAGCAACACTAACAGTTCCAGCAGCAGTTTGATCAGGTGGATCCATCCATCCATCCATCCATCCATCTTCTGCCGCTTATCCGGGGTCGGGTCGCGGGGGCAGCAGCTTAAGAAGGGAGGCCCAGACTTCCCTCTCCCCAGCCACTTCCTCCAGCTCCTCCGGGGGAATCCCGAGGCGTTCCCAAGCCAGCCGAGAGACATAGTCCCTCCAGCGTGTCCTGGGTCTTCCCCGGGGCCTCCTCCCGGTGGGGACGTGCCCGAAACACCTCACCAGGGAGGCGTCCAGGAGGCATCCTGACCAGATGCCCGAGCCACCTCAACTGGCTCCTCTCGATGTGGAGGAGCAGCGGCTCTACTCTGAGTCCCTCCCGGATGACCGAGCTTCTCACCCTATCTCTAAGGGAGAGCCCAGCCACCCTACGGAGAAAACTCATTTCGGCCGCTTGTATTCGCGATCTCGTTCTTTCGGTCATTACCCAAAGCTCATGACCATAGATGAGGGTAGGGACGTAGATCGACCGGTAAATTGAGAGCTTCGCTTTTTGACTCAGCTCTCTCTTCACCACGACGGACCGGTAGAGCGCCCGTTTCACGGCGGACGCTGCACCAATCCGCCTGTCGATCTCACGCTCCCTTCTTCCCTCATTCGTGAACAAGATCCCGAGATACTTGAACTCCTCCACTTGGGGCAGGACATCTCCCTCGACCCGGAGAAGGCACTCTACCCTTTTCCGACTCAAGACCATGGTCTCAGACTTGGAGGCACTGATCCTCATCCCGGCCGCTTCACACTCGGCTGCGAACCGCTCCAGTGAGAGCTGAAGATCACGTCCCGATGAAGCCAATAGGACCACATCATCCGCAAAAAGCAGAGATGCAATCCTAAGGCCACCAAAACGGATCCCCTCAACACCCTGGCTGCGCCTAGAAATTCTGTCCATAAAAGTAATGAACAGAATCGGTGACAAAGGGCAGCCCTGGCGGAGTCCAACCCTCACTGGGAACGAGCCCGACTTATTGCCGGCAATGCGGACCAGACTCTGACACCGGTCATACAGGGACCTCACAGCCCGTATCAGTTTGATCAGGTGGATCCCCCAAGCAGAAATGAAAATGTATTTGTCTGGAGCAGCAGGTATAAACAGAGAAGCTCCTTTAGCTCTAATCCTCTCTGCCTCATTCCTTTCAGTCGGAGGAACCCTATGGGACTCATCGTTGCCCTGAGCGACTCTGGAACTGCTCAAGGATCTATCTTCTGGGACGACGGCGAAGGAAAAGGTGAGTGAAAGGTCACCCATCCAAAGAGAAGCTTGCCATTTCATGTTAAGTGTGTGTGTGTATATTTATGAGGTACTTATTCATGATAGTCAATAATGTATCAAAAACACAAACACATTAAAGAGTCCAATTCATGTTGCATGTCTGCATGCATACAGTGACATATTCACCAATTTCAAAATCAGATTTCAATTAAATTGTTGAATACAAGATTATACACAAAAGCTTTGTGTGGAGTTTTTTGTGAGGAGTTTATTGAGTAGTTTTCATTATTACTTTTTATGTGGTTAAATTATTTGTCTCGATTGAGTATTCCACTGTCACAATTAAAGGATGCAACTCAATAAATTTCCACATCATCAGCTTCAATAGCAATGACCTTTCCTCTCTGTGAAAGACGTAAGAAACTCTGCTGGACAACTTTGAGGAGTTTTTCCCATGATCCCTTAGACCAAGATTTCTGTGCAAAATATCTTTTCAGTATTAGATCTAAGCCTTAAAAAACATTAACATGTAAATTAATGGGAATAGCAATGAAACGTACCACTTGGTGTACACAACTTTAGAAAATTGGGAAAATAATTTTTAAATTGGGAAGGTAAATATGTTTCCTGAGTTCATTTAGAAATGTACAACATTTACAGAAGATAAAAACTATAATTTACTACAATTTGCTTGGGAAGAATTTCTGGCTAAATTTAGCAAAACTATAAATTTAAATAGACCTTAACAGATCAAACCAAGCAGAGATTTTTCTGTATACTTCCTTATTCTTTCTTAGATTGTTCTCTCACAGACTTAAACTAATTTAGGATATGAAGTGCTTCTGTTAGAAAATGCATTACTCAGTGAAAGGCATGTTTGTGTTGGGACAAAGGAAGGGAGATAGAGACCAATCTACGAAGAAGGAGGGTGGTAGGTTGGGGAGGTAGTGACAGAAACTATTACAGTAATTCCTTGTGTCGCTGCCTGGAGATATGCTCTCCATCACTCCTCCTTTATCTTGTTCCCTGCTTCTTATGTGTCTGTCTGCCATGTAGCCTGTCTGTGTCTTTTTATGTTTGTTTTGCCACTTAGTTTAGTCTGTGCTCTTCTGTATTATGTTCCATTCTCCTGTTTTAAGTCCTGAAGGCTTCAGCTTTATTTCACTCCACCGCCAGTCAGGCTCTTGACTTTTCAGTCACACACTTTCCTGTTTACCCACTTAAGAGCCAGCTAATTACTCAGTTTCATCCAGTTAGGCAGTTGTACTTCTAATTAAGTTACTTTGTTGATAGAAGTCTGTCATTTGCTAACTTAACTCAGCCTGAAATCAACTTGGGGTTATCACTGAGCCTGTGCTGTTTTACTCAAATACTCAACCACTGTATAAGTTCAGTACTTGTCCTGAATCTCTCCATGACATTCATTCTGAAGTTACACACCAATTTAAACTCCATGTCTCTGCTCTGTACTTAACTTTCTCAATTTTTTCCCCAACAGACACAGTTACAAGACAAGAATATCTGCTAACCTCCCTTAAGGCAGAAGGGGTGAGTTGAAGGGCCAACTAAATTTCATGTCCATAATTTTCTTCTGTATTTCTGTCACCAATTATTTAAACACCATGCATCTGTATGTGACATTATTCGGCAACGCTTTGTTAAAAAACCTTGAGTTCAGTTTGGAGGTATGTCATTTGCTGAAATATGAATAGAAATATTAAAAAATTGGCTAATTTTCAGTTACACATTTCTCTTAGGCCAGTGGTTTTTACAATAAACTTAAAAAAGTTGGCAAGGTTGTTCTTTGTCCTCGACAGTTTACTAAAGGAGAATAAAATACCCACTGCATCATCCCAATGACAGACTAGGGTTTCATTTTTTTTACTAAAACAAGCCACATCTCTTTAAACAACCTCTTTTCAAATAGCTCTATTGTCCAGGGAGAATAAATAATGTTTCAGTGTGGACAGAGAACCAAAACAAAGAAGAGAAAGATGCTTTAAAAAATTTACTTGACTTTGCAAGGACATAGTCTCAGAGAATATTTACTGTCCTTTAGAACAGAAACACTATGAGCTTTTAAGGGAACCAATACACTATGCAACCTAACCAAAACATCTTCATTATGTTTTTAAGTGGAATTATGACAGGATAATCAATTTAGGGAAAAAAAAAAACACATACAAGGTGGATCCAAACCTGTTCACGTCCAAGAAATTGTTGATTTATAAAAACATATTTATGTTAATATATGTGGCTACTTAAAGACTTATGTCTAAGTTTGATTATCAGGAAATATTGACTAAACCTCAGTTTGAGTCAAATATGTCAGTAGCTTCCAAATCACTGGGACTAATAGGACTATCACTGCTCTATTTGTTGTTTTATTTTGTTTTCCTGCCAAACAATCACAGGCACACACAAGCACGCATTCATTGCACAATAATGCTCCAAGGCATACATATGAGCGCCCATCTACAGTATACAATGTTACAGTTAGCTGGCCAAACATCTGTGGCTATCCTCAGGTTCAGTCCAAAGCAATTTTACATGGTGATAAAAACAGAAACATTATCTGGCAGCCGATCGAAGACAGAGCAGCAGAAAAAAGAAAGTGAGCCAGTGTGAATGCTTGTGTATGTATGCGTGAATAAACGGATGTGAAAAGATGAGGATAAGTTGGGTGATGCAGTCGGTGCTGTCTGACAGATAAGCAGATCATTGTCCATTTTGGATGGGCTCTGTGAACATTTATTGTGCATTTGCATGGGTAGGTGAGGGGATTTGGTCCTGTAACTCGAGGACAACACTTTAGTCTTTCCAAGTTTTTGGAAAAGTTCAACATGAAGGCTGGCCATCCACCTCTTTGTCATTCTGTGCTGCAGGCGTCGTGGTTATTTTATTTCTTTAATCTGCTAATTGCCAACTGGAAGGAAATGGCGTTACCTGAATGAAGTAAATGACAAATGGTTCCTGGGGCCAAAATCTGTCATGCCAACATCAATCTATAGAAAAAGGTGTAATATACAGTCTTGTGAAACTGTTTGGAATAAAATAACTAGTATAGAGTTAATTGCTTTTAAGAATAAATTGATGTCAGATGATTATAGAACTGCATACATGCGGGCAGATCAATGTGTGGAAAAGAAAGTAATTCTTAGTATACTGTTGAAAAAGCGGCACAAATTGTATTTTATCAGATAAACAACCTAATTTAAATAGGTAACATTTTGTATTGCATTTGCATGTATTTGATAACTACAAATGTTCTGTTTCTTCCTTTGTTTCTCCAGAATACGTTGTCTAGTCAGATTGTTCACGACGGTCTAGGAACTGCTGATCAACTGATCCTGGGAATGGTGAAGGTTTGGGGAGCAGGCACTGTCAAGATCACCGAGGCGACCCTGACAGTCGGTGGTGGCATGCCGCAGCCGCTAAACGTTGTGCACGACACCTCCACTGAGGTCAGAAGTGTTTTCAAATTCTCATTGTTTATGATGGTGTTTTATATTGTTTTCTGCTTTTAAATAAGAGGAACAAAAATTGTATAGAACTGAAAGACAAATTGGGGAAAAAGAAACAATAAGTTACAGTTTAGTGTTGGCAAAGAAGGCTCTCTTCTACATGTATATACATCACAAGATTATTTCTGTTAAATCTTACACTCAAAATGCCGCGTTCATTTCTAGTGAAATATAACTATAGATTTGTTTAAAGTATAGGGTTTGTAATTTATCTTTACGAAAGTAGAAAATTTAATTAAAAAACTAAATTAAGTACAATTAAGTTTCACCAGTATGTATAAACATAGCTTCTTAGTGATTTTGCATGCGAATTTGGATAGCTTTCTGCTCTAATAACCCTTGCCTAAGCAAATTAATCAATGTCTGACATCTGCAGCTTCTTGTGCATCACTGTCATTCCTCATCCAGCTTTTTTTCACATTTCAACACACATGTTACCAGACAAGCAAACACATGTTTGAGTTGACTGGGCGTTTTCTCGTCTGCTTAAAATGCCCAGCAAAGCAAGATTCGCAGCCCATATCCTGCTGTGTTGCAGTCTGTGGTGTAATAGCTGTAATTAACGCTCTATTCTCTGTGACACTATTGTTTTGTCTCCATTTTGTGATGAACACAGGACTTGATGTAGGACAGAGTTTTTAAAACTGCTTGCATTTTAAATTTTTGCCAAAGTGTCATATCAGCTGTTGCTCTGACAGAAAGAAATGTTTAGGAAACTCATGAGCATTCATAAAGGTTAAAGCAAAACCAATACAAATATCCAATATGCCTTATGGCTCAGGTTAGTTTGATTTTTAGGAGTCGCTCTTCAGCGCAACATTTGTGCACTCCTCTTCTTCACATCAAAGTTACTTCACAGACTGATTTTGAATGAACCTACTCTGGTCCTGTTTGAAGCAAAAGGGTCATGGTCCACATGCCAAAACTGGAACAAATTCTGGGTTCAACTAGGGGACACTTCAGTGGGATTGTTGCTGAGCACATCAGGGCTTTAGGTGGTAGAAAACCCAAAATAGCTCAAAGATATAGTGGCAACAATAGTCCAAAAGAGTAAAATAAACAGAAAAGGATTTGAAAGTAAAGACCAGTCAATGCAAAGGTGGACAGTGCAGTGACACTTGCAGTATGAAGAACTGGCTCAAAAATAAAATAAAAGTTGACAGGAGATAGTGCGTTACTTCACACTTTTGGCTGCTGTGGAATACTTCTGTTGAGGTTGTGTACCTGTACTCGGTTTTCTTCTTGAGAGCATAAAAATGATACCCAGTGCAAAACCTTAAATAATCAGAGGTGAAAAAGCCTCCTATCTTCAGATTTGATCTGACACTTGAGAAGTTAGACAGCGAAGTAAGTCAAGAGGTCGAGAATTGCATATAAAGAAAGTCAGGACTTCTGTGGTTGGGTTGCACCTGTGTTGGGGATGGAAAGATTGACTGCGAATAAAGAAACGGCAGAAATATATCCCATCTAAAGAGTGAGAGAAACACGCTAAAAAGGATTTATATGGAGAAGAGTGGGAAGAGAGAAATAAGAGAAATGGAGTAAAGATGACAGTTTATTAATGGCAATGACAACTAGTTTTTCAGTATGAAATAATCTCTTATCTGTAATCATGGCCTGATTGGGCAATAACTTGAGCATCAGTAAATGAATCAGTAAGCAGATGGCTGTGTCATCGAGATACAGTGAGGTAGGAGAGCAATTTTTGCCCCGTATAAAACAAGGTAGCTACAATCATGCAGAAAACTGTCTTGTGGTACGGTACATCAGGACTGATATTACCAACCAAGCAGTTTCTAAGCATGTACCTGTTATAGCTCAATGAAGTAGTTCAAACAAAATGCATAATACGTGTCTGCACACTTATTATGCATGGCCATGGAGATTGAAAATCATGTAAAGCAAATGGTTATATTTTGAAATTGTTTTTTACACTTACAGCACAGCGTCCTATGGCTCATTCATTCATTCTTCTTTCTTTCTCTACAGGAGCTGCATATTGATGCTACCTCAAAGGTTCCTCTGCACCAACCTTTCAGCATAACATGGAAGACTGGCTGAGAGACATCATCAAATTTTTTGGTTATTTAATTATTGATCCAATTAACATCAAGCTTTAATTTATTGTATTTGTCTTTTTTTTTTAACAAAATGCTTTTTTTTTTTCATTTATTCATGTGCCTTAAAATGAAATGCTAAGAAACTTAAAATATGTGATAACTGAAACTTGTAATAATGTACAAACTGCAATGTTTTCTTTAACTTTGTTTTTTCTTAATAGTGTAATATTAATAAAAATGATTTGACTAAGTATGTTGAAGTGAAAAAAGAAAGTATGTTTTTGATATTCACACAGTCAAAATGGCTCCAACAAAATTATCTTTGTCATTTATATAACAATGTCACTGCACATTCATCTTTTCAATAAGGAGGGAGGAAGGAAGGAAGGAAAGGAAAGAAGGAAGGAAAGAAAGAAGGGAAGAAAGAAAGAAGGAAGGAAGAAAGGCTTGAGAAAACATTTAGCCCTTGCATGAACTTTTCATGCAGTAACATATTAAAAAAGTAAATTCATAAACGCTCAAATAGCATCTACTTCTTTTTAAATATGCTTCTATACATGTCTTCTTTCTCTGCACAAATGATGAGGTCTAAAACTAAAATAGTTAATTTATGTCTTATTTTTTGTGGATCAGTACATTTTTAGAGCCATTTTTATGGCGACTGTCTTGCCAGACAATATGGTTTCAAATGAGTTGCAGTAAAAAATGTGTCTTTGTCACCAGAATGACTGCAAGATGCAACTCAGTCACAACAAAAACATTGAGCAACATGACAGCGATAGTGAAAAATACAACATCTAAAGGTTGTCAGACATGAATGGTGTGTGGGATGGAACGTGTGCTCTAAATATGTTTTTGGTATGCTTTTGTATACTTATGTGAATCAGTTATTGAATGCCATTGTGCTTTGTGTCTTTTGATAGAACTTGGGGGTGGAGGGAGTTTTGCAAAAATTATAGTCAGAGTGAAGTGGTTACCAAAACTGAAAGATAATGAAAGCACAAATGGTTCATCTGCATGCTGGTTGATGCTTCAGCCATTACTTCTGTAATAAAAGCATTTGCTTATGTGAAATTGCACTTGCAACTATTTACCCAGTAATTCAGACACCGATTTTCCAGTGACAACTTACATATTGAAAATAATGACTTCTCTTCTAGCATGTCTCTTTTTCAGACTCGCCCAACAGTTAAATTTCCATAAAATACAAACCAAATGCAAATGCAAGATGTGTAATACTAAAGTGTACTGCTTCTGTCATGTTCAACACATTATTTTGACAGTAACATTGCCTCATACCTGGACTGGTCCCCAGATTCCTATTCATAATTTTTACATTCCCACTAACCTACGCGCCCCGAGTCAAACACTAACAATCTCGCCTGTTTGTCATGAGCAATTTCACATGTTAAATACTCTGGTTATCCTCGCTAATGTGCCACTCACTCACTCACTCAAACAGCCCTGTACTAATTCCCACTGCAGGCCTTATCTTGCATTACAACCTGTAACTGATGCCTGTTAAATGTATTTGTGTCGTGATTTAGCCAGGGTGTTTCTAAAAATGCTGTAGATGCATACGTGGTACCGATGGACCCTGGAATCACGTGAAATTCTCTTGACTATTCTGAAAGGTACCATGAAGAGGAAACTTTAGAATAGAAACATTCATTATGGAATCTCCTTTTTTTACCAAGCAAAATATAATAATGTTAATAATGCTAAATATGCAGTGGATTTCACACTGAATTATGGGGTTGTTTTGTAATTGATTTAACAAAATCTTACCTTGATTTGGACATTTCTCCCATCAGTATTTAGTATTTTGTTTCTGACAGACCATACATTTAAATATCACAGAGAGGCATTTCACTATTTTCTGGACTTTAGACAGCCTCAAATTCAGGATGGTTATCCAAGTAAGAACAGAATGTACTTTGTTCCTTTAGCCGAATGTAGCTGAAATATAAAAAAGAGAGAGAGAGAGAAAAGATCAACTTAAAGCTCTGTCTTCAAAATTCTTATAGATGAAACAAAACTTCCTAAATTCACAAATTGTAGTTCATATAATTTGCCTTTACTTTACAAGAGGTGCCAATTTTGAAATATAGGTTGCCTAAGTTATCCTATAGCTGCCAAGAAAATCAGTGAAGTGATACTAAGTTGCATTCTACCCAAGACCATTCAGTTAAAATATTGTGTTGTTTCATATTGGAACCTGCAGAAAACTCTTTCTTCTAAGCAGTTCAAGTTGAATATTATTTTAATCGTACGTCATGAATGTTATTAAAAACTGCAGGTAAATGAAAATCACCAAATCTGAGCAAAAGTAAGAGGCTTTGACATGAAAAAGGAATTAAATTCTATTTTGAATAGATCATAGATTGTGCTTTGCTTCATTATGGCTAATATGCATTTCTGCAAGGGAAGACATGCCCACACACTGCACAGCAGGCTGCTTAACGTTTGGCATTGCATGACATGACACTTTCAAGGGAACACATTCTTATTTATTTTCTGTTATATAAGCAGTATATTAGATGACATCTTATGACAAATGTTCCAAATGTGATGCGTTTATCAGCTTTTTTCCCTCACTCTTATGCCACAATACAGATCAGCTTGTCGTGGATCACTTGATAGCCATAAGGCTCCTTTCAGAGCACACTCACAAAGTGTCCTGATTATATAATGCTTCTGTCTGCCTAAATCAACCTTTGTGTCAAACTATAAGTATTTAATGTACTTTAATCTGACTAAGACATGTTTTTTTTTTTTTTTTTTGTTTGTTTGTTTCTGCACATTTTCAAATGTTGTTGCCTTGTACAGCAGACTGAAACGTAAAAGAGATCAACTGTATTTGAGTACCGGTAAATATTCTGACTAATAGAAAAATGTCAAGTTGCTATTAAACAATAATAGAATATAGAATGAAAAACTAAAAGCAATAGGCACAAAAATTCAATCATCATCATTAAACACAAGGAAAAAATAAATATCTCAGCCACCCACTGCTGACAATAAGCACGGATGGATGGATGGATGGATGGATGGATGGATGGATGGATGGATGGATGGATGGATGGATGGATGGATGGATGGATGGATGGATGATATAAACATTACACATCACAACAACATGACAGCATTTTATTCCACTTTAAAACTGCCATTAACTTTAAAGCAAGCCATGTGTGGTTGCTTTAAAGTATAACTCGAAAGCACCTGGACGATGCAGTTTGTTCTTCTTCACCAGTTAAAGTTACAAAAGGAACAATGTCACTGTTAATGGGGAGTAAAAGTGGAGTGAAGCTGCAAGGTTACTTACGAGTCAGTGCAAATTGAGAAAGATTCCTTCTCTGGATAGAGCACTGATGAGAAAAATGCATTTCTTTCAACGGATTGTGGATTAAGCACCAAAGGATGGCCACACGCGCACAAATTCACAAATCTCATCAAAGGCCAAAGCGGCACACCCACACACTCACATTTACCAACATTCCTCACGCATTAAACCAGAAACGGGGCATGCACAGAACAAAGATTCCCCAATTGGCTGGACCATCCATGCAGAAAAGGATTTAAATATCACTGAAAATGGAGCCACACTGATTGCATCACTTCCGATTCAGCAGAGCTGGTCAAATGCCTCTGGTGACTAAGTAATTCAATACCCCAGACAGTATGCATAATGTCACAAATAACCTTGCATGCATGATCACCTGCAAGCCTAAATTAAATTCACTCGTTCCTATTTTCAAGGATATAAGGTGTGTGTTTAGGCTGTAAGCCCGCTAGGGTTATTTGAAGTTAATTACATCTTGGGCCAAACTTCTGAAAAATAGTTTGTTTCTAAGCTTGCCTCATCTAAACATAAGACAAATATGTGGCAGCTGCTCCCTGTTGCCCTCAGCTAAAAATTGTGATGAAAAAAAAAAAGATCCAATAAACAAATGAGTAATCTCCACTCATTACATACACAGAGGGAGGTAAAGATGTTCTGTTTACTTTGGTTATTTTAGGGTTGCCTTTCCTCATTTTTGTATCATTTTGCTCTAACTCATTAGAAACACATTTACTTAAGTATCTACCTCTTTGATTCACTGTAGATTAGAATCATCCCTGATAAATGACACATATTCATAATTTAGTGTGCACTCGGGCTCAAAATTTTATGATTGAAATATGTAACCCATTTGGCTCACATGAAGAAAACGGGACAAGTGGCAACAATCATGGTGTTTTGCTAAAACGAAAAAAAAAAGATTTTATTTAGTTTGTGGGTTAGTGGCAACAACTTATGCCTGACTGACATTCATAAAATACATTGCTCACAGTTCTTTGTCAAAGTATTCACACCTTTTAATCAAATTTGTATCAAACTTGAATATATTTCATTGGGATTTAATATGACACCATTATAAAATAGTGCATAGTTATGATCTGGAAATAAATTAAAATATTGCTTTGATTTTTTCCAATAGTAATCTCTAATAAACCATTTATCATTTCCCAGAATGTGAAAAAGTTTTATAGGGTATGAACACTTAGCAATATGCTTATCAGCCAGTAAAATATCTTTTATCAGTAAGGTATCTTTGTCTATGTGAACATCCTAAGAATAAAAGCAAACTTAAAGAACTCTGACTTTCTTTGCAGCTGATTATCAAACACAGAACAATACTGTCTATGATGACAAATTTAGGGTAATGTCAGAGAACAAATTGTGAAAATAGGGAGAGGTCCAAGAAGCGAGAAAGGAGCTGTGCGAGATGGGGAGCAGTGACATGTTGAGAGAGTGGGTCAGGAAAAATAAAGAACTGTGGATGAGAGTCAGACACTGCACTGAGTGCTGGGGATGGATGGAAGGACATGAAGTGGACGGGAATGTCCTTTTGCAAGAGTAGATCTGATTGAGGTCAGTTTGGCTACCAGATAAGACACCATTTTAATCACCCTTTGTCTGCCTCATCACCATGAAGGGGCTGGCCTCATCAAGAGGGAAGAAGAGACACTGCTTGGAGACAAAGAGAGGAAGAGAGAGAGGGAAAGACAAATGTGACTGTAGAGACAATGAAATGAAAAACACTTTGCTGCATAAGACAGTGAAGAGGCAGTCCCCCAACGTGAGAAAGAAAAAAGTTGGAAAGAAGTCTTGCATTATATGAAATCTCGAGCTGAAACAATGAAAGCAAGGGGTGCAATAAATATAAAATAAGAAAAAGAAAAAATGCTTAAGTAACTCACAAGCAGCATCAGCACAGGAAAAGTGAGTGTAAAAAATAGAATAAGGCCTTAATACGCAATATTTACAGAAAAAAGGTTTCTGCATTCAGGAAAGTCCTTGTTTAGTTATTGTTTGTTGGCTAGTGATATTTTGGATCTTTTTTGTTAAAAAGCTAAAATGTGCCGAATAAGACACAAAATAAATAGTCCGTATTTATTTAAACAGTCACATCACTGCATTACAATAGTCTCAAACAAACCTTCGACCAGGTTTTGCACAATTTGGTAATCTTCACCATATTGATGTCTACAGTGAATTCAGCGGCAAGCCTCCCACACAACCACCATCAGATTGATCTGTGTCGAGCACACTCACAGTGTGAGGGCGAACCCCTTCCACTCAGTGCTTATGGTGGAAAACTACTGCTAAACAAATACTAGACTTGCAGGTAATGGAAAACATACTGCATTTCAGCTTTGTTAGAAAAGACACCTAGAGTACATTGTTTTCATAGGAACAACAAAACAGGGCTTTGATGGTTAAATGTTGATTTTGAAGCAGAGTCCAGATACCAGACTGCTTTGAAATAGAGAAAAGTGCCAGAAGTAGATGCAGCCTTCATTCTTCTTTGTTTTGTATTCTGCATTGTTCTTTCACTGATCTTGTTGCTGTTTTTGATTAGGTTTTCACATGCATAATGTCCGTGCAGTATCACACACTAATGCTGTCTACCTTTTAAACAAATTCAATTCAGTTTCCATTTACATTGTCTAAATAGTGCTAAATCTAAAAAAAATAATAAGCTTAGGACATTTTACATGAAAACAAACATATCCAACGTAATCTAATTTACAATCAGATTTAAACCAATAAGGAAAACATCTTTCAGGGATATGAAGAATCACCTCCCAAAAGATGCTAAACAATGTAATATCCATTTGAAAAAAAAAAAAAAAAGGTTTGACTGACATTTTCTTAAAAACAGCATTTTGAAAAGCATCTTTACTCTTTTCAAGTATCTTTATTCATTCCATGGTAATTATTATAATTGCTTACTGTTTACTGGTATTTTGACATTTTTTTGGTTATCACTTCATGGTCTTTGAGATTGGAAACTCCCCTTACCTTTGAGCCTCTATGGTCTCTGTCTCCAATTGTTTTAGTTTTTTTTTTGTTTTTTTTCCCAGCTTCTACTTTTAGAGCACATGAAATGAGTAGGCCTCTTTTATCCTGCACACATTCCTACAGGCAGCTGTGAACAGCTTTATTACAAGTACCTGTATCAATTGGGCTCCTCTGCACCTCATGATGACCTTAATAATGCAGAATTCAATTCTACATAAAAGGATTGTTTTAGCTAAAATTTTGTTAAAGGCAGTAGAGGTTTTGTAGTCAGATTTATGATGCTTTTCTCTTCCACATGTATACTGATGGAAATTCTAATTAAAAATGATGTGTAATAGAATACAGTTATTATCACTAATAATATTGCACTCTGGAAACAATATGGTGCAACGCTTGCCTGTGGTTTCTGTGTGATTCTGCTTTAAGTCTGTGGCCTGCGGTCATCACATCACCACATACATGTGTGACTCTTGGAGAAATCTTAGGAGCTAACACATTAGGGGAGTGCAGCTTCACTAAAGGATTAGTTTGCACAGCAGGAGCCTGCTTTCAGATGTGTTAGCATAATGCTGGAGACAGCTGGGGATAGGAAAAGGAGCCAGAATAAGAAGACAAATAGAACAAGAGATGGGTCTCTGTGAAAAGAAATTGAAAATTAGAAATGAATCACATTGATTCAAACGACATTGGGCCTGGTAAATTATGACTTAAACGCCCATATTTTGCATTACGTTAGACCCACATTGACTCATAAAGGGCAGAGATTATTCATGACTCAATGTCACTAAAATAAAGCAAATGTGGATTGGATCTGTATTATTTTTAGAGCTATTGTCTTTAATCTTTCACGATAACTACAAATACAAGTGGGGAGAATGTGAGCGAGGATCATTTCAGAGATGTGTGGCATGAAAAGAAAATGCCCTTAACATGTCAAATAATGTTACCAAAAGTAAAAGTAGCAGTTATTGTATTGTTTTAGTTTGCTAATATACATGGGTTTTCTCTTCAACCATCAATGTCAGCATTGGTATTAGGAGTAAGGTGGCCAGACTTTATGATTATCTTTACTAGAATTTATTTTCACTCTGCTCTAATTTCTACTACAGCCTATCAAAATAGCTTTGTTAGAAATTGTAGCTCAAAGTAAGATTCGGTTTCAGAATAATTGAATACTGCCAAACTGCTTCTCAAAAATGTACATTTATTGCAGTGATAGCAAACACTATGACCATATAAACACTGCAATAAACACCATGCCACTAAATTATGTCTGGTTACAATTATTTTCGGGGAAATTCTTATGAAAACAAAGGGAGAGGATTTTGACCCATGCCAGTACCTGTTATGCAATTTTTGTAAAGCATGTAGTTAAAAAAATGCTTGAAAGAAAAAATTGATTTTTCGCTCTTGTCCATCTTCTTCGTATGTCTTTTTCAAGGTCCTTTCGATTTTTGTCTATTCATAAATTAAACAATAGCATTTTGCTTTGAATTTGTTTCCTCAGAAAGAATAACTATCATCACCACATATTTGACTGAAAATATTGATACTATTTTTTCAGTCATTTAAAAAAATTTTAAAGAACATGTAAACTATCTTCAGTGCATAGATCAAGGCAATGCCTAAACTTCTTTGTGAGTACAGCAAGACCAATAATAAGTAATAACGAAAAAGTTGTGGCTGCCACTTCTCTTTTTAAATTCCCTTGGATTACATTTGACTAGCTTTACCCATTTCAGAATCTAGACTGCTCAAACCTGAACTGGTAAATTCTGCACTGATTCAAGTTTCTTGTTTGTTTTTGATTAACTTTTGAGGTTATTGATACTAATTTTAACTCAGTTATTTCCAGCACTTTTATTGGCTTCAGGATGACCTTTAACTTTCTCTTCCAGATGAACTTGAAAATAGTGAGGCATAAACTAGTTATACTGGGAATAAACTGCTTTGCCCTGGAATTGATTGAGTTTACTATCGTCTATAATACCATAACTAGACACAAAAACAAACAAATGTTTAAATTCAGTGTATAATGCCAACTCTCATACAATATTTGAAAATGTTTGAATGTTTTTCCAATGTTTCACAGTACATGGTCTTGCCGCAGCTTCTTAAAAACATGACTTGATCTGTTATATGCACAAAAATCCAATTATACAGTGATGCACACACACATACACGCACACAAATACCCCTGCACTTAAGAAGGTTGAGTGAGGGCTGTCCAAGATGCTGAGAGCAGAACTCATGTGTTGCAGTTGGCAGCTTTATTAAGGCTGCTGAAGTGGCAACATGTTCTTAAAAAATACTGTGTGTGCAGTGTGTACATAGCAACTCTAATATCAGGTTGGTGCCATTTTTGTAATGTGGTGATTTTCTGTTCTCAGATGCTCCTAGATTCAGCACTTTCAACCCAGCTTCTTACTCAAAGCGGCTTGGACTAGAAAGAGTATAATCTTCCTGAAAGCATGACTTCCAAACCTTTTCACGCTTCTAAATGACATGAATAAAACATGCTGTAAATAGCACATGTACAAGTTGTATATCTCAATTTCTCTCTATTTTTACTTGAGTCTGTCTTTTACCTGTTTATAGAACATGCAAGCCGAATGCAGGCAGCTGGTGCAAAGTGATAAAGACATGATGTCCTCTGACTCCATGACCTTGCACATATCTTGCCTTTCAGATGCCCTCTTGGATCATGTCAACCCCGCTCCATCAACTTGAATAGACATCACTCAGGTCCTTGACAGCAAATCGGGGTGAATGGCAGACTTGGCCTGTCCGCTCACTTTCCTACGGCCTCCTATGTAAATCTCAACCTGGTGGTGTGGAGACAAGCCATAAAAAGCAGACATCTGAGGCAGGGAGGAATGTGGAGGAACCAATAATGGGAAAAAAGAAAAAGGCAGATAGAGGGATGAGTGACAGATGGGAGAAATTTTCAAACAGAAGAAATCAAGAAAACAAGGATGTGGAAGAGTAACGTACATCGTATCAGGGCAGAGAAGGATGAACAGTCATGAAAAAAATGTAAAATGTAAAAAGGTAAAATTTTGATATTGAATAAGAACAATGAAAAACATGAAAAAAAACAGACTATTAAGTAAGTAGAATAGGCAAAGAATGGGCGATCTTGTTTATTTTTTGGCCCTCTATCAGTAGTCAGTGATCTTCAAATTTCTACATTTTAACAACTTTTTGATGATGTCTGACATAACAGCACCTGTTGACCGACCGACAGATTGACAGACCTATTATTTACAGAAATTGGCTTTAATATTAATTGAGTTGATCCTATCCAAGCTGTTTTATTGAAGTAATTTAACCATATATTTAATGTTTAATTATTGATGATGTTTTATCTAACTGATTTTCTAGAAAGTGTTTTCCAAGGTCGCATCATCAAATTTTATTCAACCTGTTCTTTAAAGAAAAAAAAAAATCTTTTAATTTGATGATATGTCTGCTAAAAACAAAACAAAAGACAGATTTGAAAAAGAAGTGTGAGGCTGCAGTTTGAGGGACAGGAATTACCTTTGACTGATGCAACAACAGAGTCCCTGGGCTTCTTGTTGGTGTCATTTATTAATAAATGGTGGATGAACAGTGTATTCATTTCTCTTTTCTGGCAATTACTTTTAATTGGATAACCTTTTCGTTTGCTGAAGAGCTCTATTTTTAACTTTGAAGGCACCGGGTGTTAAAGAACCACATTTCCCCTTGGGAGCAGCTCACACAGATAGCTTGACTGTTAATATGGAAAGAAGATGCAAGAAGTGGAAGTCAGACAGAAAAAAGCACAGACATCAAACGCATGGAAATTCCTTGTTTAAGGGAATTTCTTTTTTTCATTTATGAAAAGGGCTGAAATATAAAGTTTTGAAGCAAATGGATAAAAATTCTCCATACATATTAAATAAATTCACCTAGTTGAATAAAACGTTATTACCCCAAAATATGTGCATTTATTGAATGTATCCACGTTGCCTTCCTGTGTGTAGTTAAGCTATTCAAGGCATCACAGCTGGAAGACCTGGGATAAAAATGACCACCTGCTTCTAAGTTTGAATTATCACATTTGGAAAAGTATTAGATTATGGTTTCAAAGAAACATTATTTAAAATATGGAAGATCTTACCCTGCAGTAGGTCCTAAATAACATCTGACTGCATTTGAAAGTTTGAAAGTCTTAATCTAATTACAATTTTAGAATTCGTGCCAGTCCAGGTGGCAGCATGTTGGAGTAGGCCTGTTATTTCCATCGTAGTTTATTCTTTTTAAAAACTTTGTTTCCTTATTGTCTGGCTAAAACAGAAAATATTTTTATTTATTTGTTTCATTTGTTTGTTTTAATAATGATTCCCTCTTTCCAGCTGTGCAGCTGGAAGGATTTTAGCTGATAAGTTTTTAGTTTTGGACAATTAATGAGATTATGGTTGCCAATCAAAGTAACAACAGGGAGCAGATTATTAGCATCTCAAAAGCTCAAATAATACCTTAACTATAGCAACAAATCCCAGATGATGTTGACATTTGGCATCATGGATGCAGAGCAGGAGTCTGTGTCTGTTGCGACAAGAGAGACAGATGTACTAAATCTGCTTTTATAGTCATTTTAATCCGAAAAACTGATTTATGAGGAACCTCAGTCAGATATATTTTCTGGCCTCACACACCTCTTTTAATGATCTAATATTAATGCAAAAAAAAGTGTGTTTAATTGCTAACAAGATCATTCATATTTGGATTATGCTGGCCTTGTCATGGTTTATGAATCTGGTTCAAGTGCTAGCACACACTTCCTATTAAACATGCAACTCACAACTTTTTAGAATTTCCCAGATCTTGCATATATAATGATCATAAACACATACCGAAAATAAAGCCATCGATAAACATTCACACCACTGATCTAATTCATTCAGTCCTACCAGTTTAATATCGATCACAAGACAGATGATTGCAAATAAAAACAAGTTGAGGATGTCTGTTAGAAAAATTGCTTAAGGCAGTTTTGAATTTAAGAGAAACTTTTTGTGAATTTGCTCTTTAACCAGCTGTGGGTTTGAATGTCAACATTCAGGGCTGTTGCTCTGTTCACCACTGCAGACCTTTGTCTAGCACCTTGTTTGAAGGGGTGTGCAAAAAGCTGACATGACATTGTCACAAACATAACACCTGTTATGAACATGAAGGAGTCTTCATGAATGTCTATGACTGTTGTCATGAAGTGTAATTTGGTAAATAATGGCACTTTGAATGCAACATTTCATTATTCACCCAATTTATGTTATGTTTTGGGTTTTTTTTTATGCAATGTTTATGACAATGTCATGTCAGTCTTATGCACACCCTTCAAACAAAGTGTTGCCGACTTTTCTTTTCCTTTTTTGTTGATTCAAATCTGCACTACTCATCTACTATTCTGAGAAAATTATTTTCCCCACTTAAATATGCATAGAAATTGTGTAAAATTAGCTTTACATTTTTTCTCCACTTTTGTGCGACAAGATTATAATAGGCCTTGCCAGTTTACAGTTTTTTGTAAAATGGGGAAAGAAAATCCTGTTTTCAAGTGTTTAAAACATGAGTTATTTATTTAATAATTCATCCACGCAATATATTTGATCCTTTAACAAGTGGCATCAAGTGACGGCATGTTGTGTTCACTTCTTTAATCTGTATGTACTTTCATCGTCATCCCTTTTATCGTAAATTTCATTATCAAATAATTCTTGAATCCTTTTAACTTTGAAAGGCATTGGTTTCTGTAAGATCAAACACGACGAGGTTGAGTGTGCAGCAAGAATATAACTTTCACTTTGTATCCCATATAATTAACTAATCTGACAAAGTAATTACATATTCATGCTTAAATGGGAACGTGTCTGTTAAGAGGCTGTAAGAAAGTGTGACTACTAATGTGTTTCATGGGAACTGAAAAATGCCAGCGTTTTGTTATGCTCAGCCGTGAGACAGAACACGGAGACACGTATCACAGAGAATGAAAGGGTGTGTTGTTTATTTATTTTATATATATATTTATTTACTATTACTCTCCATTTTATGATGAAAGGTCAGGGTAAACATTTACACAGGCATGGCTAATTGGTGTGAACTGCAAAGGGAATGCATTAGACACACTTAGCTGAATGAAGATGAACTCTAAGCGTATGTGTTTGTGTGCAAGTGTTACAGAGAAGGGCGGCATTTCTGGGCGTGCATCACTGTGATCATTATGTGTGGTGTCTTCTGGCGTCCTTTGGCTTGCGTGTCTGTGTCTATCCTGATGCACTTTGTGTATTTCGGCCCAGGGGAGGTAAGTTATTGAACTGACCCCTGTAGTGTGACAACAGCTAAGTCTGAGGTAATCCAAAAGCCTAAACATCAGTTGCCACCAGCAACCAAAATGTATTAAAAATTAAAGCAGTCACTCAGAACAAAGTACGCTTTTTTGGTATCATCTTTTCAACTGGGGCAAGTGAGGCCTTGATGTTTGCCATTGTGTGTTCATTCTTTCCTGTGTGTGTATTTGGGAGCTGTTTTGCAGTATGCTACTATAGCAGGATGAATGTGAGTTAAGCCGAATCCATAGGGGGCTGCGCTGAAAGCCACTTATGAAAATAAGAGTACGTGTGTTTGTGCTGCTTCGCTTATTTTGCTAAGCTTACACAGGCAAATTTAAGGCCCCAGCCAGTTTAATTAGTTTTTCTTATTCAATCTGAATTTAGAACACTTTTTGATAAATGGGGTTGTTCTACTATTTGCAGGTAAATATTTAAAAAATAAAAAATAAATAAAACAGATATTTGATAATATTTGCATGCTCAAACAGCAGGTGTGCTTATCTACTTTTGTTGAAGACAGTTTGATAACCGCTGAGGCTGACAAGGTCTTTGTGTATGTGTGGAGATCATGGAGGAGATGATTTGTCAGAGCTAAAGGCAAATAACACCTCCTTTTTAAGTGCGAATCTGTCTGCTTGTTAACAGCACAGCGAGGGTGACTGAAAGCAACACTTTTGACTGCCTTGTCAAAAAGTGACTCAAAAAAGCTTGTTTTTTGTGTAGTATGACTATGAATTTTGTTTGACGTACATTTGCTACTGTGCTATGCAGTTGCTGGTCCTGCTGGCAAATTTTCTACGTGACAAAAGAAAAATAGTGAAACTGATAATGATTTTGAAGTACAAAAAGCTGAACACTCTCTGGGAACAGTAAGTGAGTTACAAAATGGCAAATCGTCCCATGTTATTTATTGACACATCTTTCTGGATAAAAACCTTTGATACATTAATTTCGATTAATTAATTACTTTTTAATGTGTTAAAGTTTTTAACGCAATTAATTGTTTTTGTTTTTTGTTCATGCAACATTACCGAGTGGGAAACTTTGTTACAGGTTTCTATTCCGATCAAAAATGTAACAGTGCACAAGCTATATCCGTAAACCAAGCATTTGGCATTAACGCCACGCCCGCTGGGGTTCATTTTTGCTTTAAAATAAATCTGATAGAATGCTGGAAAAGTCTATTGTTGTGCGGACCTTGTGCAATATGGCCTGTTACCAAAGCTATTCAAGCCCAAAATACCATCTCAATACAAAACAACCTGCAGCATGTGTCCACAGTGCACATTTTAAGTAACTTAATTCATTTAACTTTTCAAAGGAAGTTAAATGAATGGAATGAACTGACCATTTTGCAGTGGGCTTTTAGTTCTTTCCAGATCTGTGTATATATTGATATAGATTTTTTCATACAGAAGAGAACACACTTTCTGTAACTTTCTTGAGCCTGATCTCTTCTTGTGCAGAACTTTCTTACTCCAAGGCATCCTTTTGACAGCTTGTCAGGTTTTCTAGTTGAGAAAAGCTTACAAAGCTTTTACTCCATGTACGGGGTGAAAAAGCAGCACACACTTTGACACACACAAATATAGACCCGTAAACGTACATCAGTGCACACACTGTGAAACATTATCAATTTTCCCACTTTGTCACAATTTTGATAGGTTGTGAAGAATATGGTTTCTGTTGTGACCTCTGAGCCAAATGCCATTTATCAATGAGGCAAATGTCCCCAACACAAAGACGTATGAAGGTCTTACTTTTATTAATTTATTTTTTTCATTTCTCCAAAACAAGAAATGCATGTTGTCATTCAGGCTTAATGACACCCACACGAAAGCACAAGCTTATGTCTATTCTAACAACACATAAGGACATTTTTGCAAGTTGGAAGAGTTGCAAAAACTTTCAACTAAAAACATTTGCCCAAACAAATCTTGACTGAAATCCCATCTTTTTAGATCAGCAAAGATTTGCTAAATACCTCAATACTGAGAGACATAATGTTTGACAACTTGTTTTCAGATTGTTATAGATTTCCTGGGCCTCTTCAAACTGTAGTTCAGCTTGTTATGCTGCTTTGCAGTATTAGCATACTTCTGTCTGAGTGGCCTTCCAGGTCATGTCAGCAAAAAAGCAAAGGAGACATTTTTCAATGGATAATGACACTCTGACCACCTTCAGCCAGAATGTTTTTTACTCAGTAATAAAGGTCGGTTAATACCAAGATTTAAGTTTTGAGCCTGACTGATCATTTTAGTCAGATGAAAATTTAATACAAGATCATTCATCAGGTTAAAATTTGCTCCTTCTTGTTCTGATATATAACATTCACCTTAGATAAGCACTGGTTTAATTAAAGAGCCCACATTTTATCTGTACCATAAGCTGAATATTAAAAAAAATAATAAAACACATCCATTTAACAGGCAACATTCCCACTCAAGTTTTGTTTAAAAACTTGCACCATATTGGGTATTTATGGTTGGCTGCAGTTTGGCTTCACAGGCTCCCGCAGAATCACTACTGGGACTCCAGACAGGTGTGCATGCTCATGTGTTAGTCAGTCTTTGTAAGACTGAATGCACTTTAGAGAAGCTGAAAACCTCTCTCAATGACTTGTGTGTCTGTGCTGAAGACAATTCTGCATGAAGCGTGTCAGTAAATCCATCTCTAATATCCAGATATTCAATTTTAAAAGCATTATATTTGTGTTGTGATTTTTTTTTTTTGTAACTGTTATAGTAATTGCACATTAAAAATTGTTTACACCCTTTTCTATCAACAAGCCACATCTCAATTTTACCCATTATCTCGGGATAACATTTCTGTTTTTACATATATATTTTTCTTCCTAAGCTATATAGTTTTTTTTTTTACTTCCGTTGCAAAACATATGTAGATTTATCCTGTAAAAAAGTTGGACACGTTTCGTCATGGCCTCCTTTTTTAAGTCAAAAACCTTGATATTTTTTTTTTACCAAGGATGTATTTGATGTTGGAGAGCCTTGATTTCATTAACCAGTCATCAGTTTGTTTTCCTTCTTACTCTGCTGTCCTTTCTGTGTCCCTCATTGCATGACTAAATACACAAACACACACATGAAGAGCACACAGAGCAACTGCTCTGTCACAACAATCTCCAGAGCTGTATGCCAACAGACCTGTAACCGTCGGCAAATGCTCTTGTTTATGCTGAAGATGAATGAGACAGATCGTTGCTCGACTTGCCTAAATAGCTCCCTAAACGCCTAGACAGGTGGCGTGAATGTGTCTGTGGTTTGGGTTATGTGTTCTAGTAATGTGTGTCTGTGTGTCAATAGTTAATCGTTTCAGAGTGTGTGACTGCATGTATGCTTCGTGGATCTAGTGGCAGATGGCATCATTCATTTGTTTATTTTTGCTCCTCTTCCCTTTTGACTCCCCGTTCATCTCTCACATTCATTTTGTCTCATTTCTCATCCTTTTACCTTTGTCTTTTCCTTATATCTTGCAATTTGGAACACAAATGCCAAGGGAAGCCAAACCAAGCAACTTTCAGCTGTGGTTGTTTTCCTTTACTTGCAACTTTGGTTAAATAATTAATTAAATAATAACTAACTTTCCTTCATTAGAAAGGAAAATTAAAGTTAACTTATAAAACAAAAGGTTTTTGGTTTCATCATTACATGGATGATAAAAATTTATAAAAGTCTTACTGGAGTAGACAAGATAATTTTGTAACAATGCAATTATTTAGTTGTTATATAAGTAGGATTTTCAATTTGACATAAATCACATAAAATGTTTTTTTTATATATATACATATAATTTTGAAATTAAATGTACAATGAAGCAAGGCCTTATTAGATCAAAACTCAGAGCTTATTGGCTCATCATGGGTCTGCCCCCGAGAATCAAAACAAACACAGGAAATGGTTATGTGACATAAATCAGATCGTCAAACATTACACGGAATCTTCTTGCAGATCTGAGCAAGAAGATCTGCAAGTTCTGCATCACTGTAGATGCAAAACGTTCTCCCTGGGTCTTCTATGCATATTTTGCATAGGTGTACTGTAAATTTGTCTAAGCTATGAGTCAACCCATGAGCTCTGGTATGGATTGGCAATTTGTGTTAGTGGCAATTTCTTTCTTATGGGCTTGGTTTCAGTTTAAAGCCAGAAAAGCAAGTCCAGCCTTGTGCATTGAAGTCTGCTCCTTTGACTATTGAAGACATTCATCATCCTAAGCAGAAAAAGTGACTCAGTTAATGTGCCACCTCGTCTACTTTTGTACGTCTGTCTTGTACGTCTGTCAGAATTACCAACAAGGTTCTCAAAAATGAAAAACATCACTTTTAATGGAGAAACAAAGCCTTCTCTGAAATACATTATTCACCTCTTGTACCATTACCTTGTATTTGATCATTTGATTGGAACATATTTATAATTCACACGAGAAATCCATTTTAATGACTGCTGAAAAGAGAGTAGATCTTAGCTTTTCTATTTGATAGTACCATAATAGAAACACCATCCAACTCCCATGATGCATTATCAGCACACATGCACACACACATCTTAATTGACTGTATTTAGAACATGTCCTTGGAGTACAAGTTTGTGTCTATGCAGACGAAAAGTAAGAATGTCATTACTGTGCAACATTTGTGAGAGCAGGTAAGGACTAATCCAACACTTGTAGTATTGAAAAAGCAGGTTTATTGACAAACTGTGTTCCTGATTGGGTCCTTCATCCAAGTTATCATAACATAGAAGATGGGAGAGGAGCTAAATTTGATTTTTCCACGTATTTTCTGTCATACGACAACAACAATACAGGCAACAGAGATGTGATTAATGCACAGGTAATGCACAGTTCCTTTGCGTCTTTTGGCCAGAGGGATGAACATCTCTTACTTGTAAGTACAGCTGGGAGGAACAGATGTGAGGAGACTAAGTCAGCCACTGTAGGAGGGAAGACGGGCCCATGATGCTTCATATGAAGGATAGAAGCAGTACATGCTTTCATGACAATGGTGAAAGTTACCTCTGCCCCCTTCCCCCAAAAAGGATCTAAATACTTTCTGAAAACAGCAGAAAAATCACTAAGTGTGTAAGACAGAATCCTCATCATGACCTTCATTATTTTAATGTTTTGTACAAATATTTATTGAAGTGGACATTGTGCTGGATTATTACACTAATAGCAACTGAGAGAAGAAGTCTGTGCAGTAGCACAGACAGAACAATGTTTTAAGGAGAAACTTCAGCTGAAGCAGGAAAGCTAAAAGGATTACATACAGATCCTGTGTTTTTTTTTCCAAGCCCTCAGCCTCCATCTGCTACGGAGCACAAAGAAATTTGAAATGCTGCCAGCCTGTTGAAAGACTGACAAAGGTAAGAAAAATGTACATTCTAGAAAATACACAGAGACTGCTTTTGTACTTAGAGATGCTAGCTTGCATTACCTTTCCACATTCTTAGCTTGATGCTCAGGCGCAGCAGATGCGGGGGCGTTATCCTGTCAGACCGTCAGTTTCCGAAACAAAAAAAAAACCCTCATAAAAGCACCCACAGGATCAGTGTGACTGTGCCGTACCGTGCAGAGGGCTAAAAACTTGCAGGGTCCAAATGATCCACTTTTTAAGACTGTCAGATGGTCTAGAAGCGCAGTTGCCAAGAACAGTTGAAAAATGTCACCATCATCTGGTAGTTTGTCTCACTGAAACTGCAAACCACTGCACTGTTTGTTTGGCTTATTTTTGAATCACATTCAGTCTTTTATCAGTCACTTAGACACATAATGTAGGAGACTTCACTTATAAATGATTAATAAGACATTAATCAAATGTTAATATTTCCCAAGTTATTCTGCGGCTGAAATTGTCTCATCTACCATCTTTTGTCATCTAAAAATACTGAGTTGTCACAGAATTGACAACAGGAGTTTTTTCTTAAAGTATGGCTATACAATATAGTTCGTTGCACCTTTTACTTCCTTCTTTTTTACAGTGTGTAATTAAGATTTAGCCGGATCACAGCTTTATGTGTCTGTAGTATACAGAAGAATGATACCTTAATAACCACTGATTGACAGGTTCTTGTTTACAAGTTCTTGTTCCTTCCATAAAATAAACCATACACCGCCTCCATCTTTGATCTTGTATGCATATGTGGAAAGTGCAAAAGATGTTTTGGAAATAATTGTTACCCTTTTTGTGGTGCCATATTTTCATCCTTTGTAGCACAGTGCATTGTGTGTAATAGAGTAGCAGAAGGTTACAATAAAAAGAAAAAAAAACCTGACACAAGCTTGTTTTTTGTTGCTAAAGGTTTTGTGGCACTAGTGGCCTTTTTTCAGCAGTAGTTGGGCAGGAGGGAGGGGAGGCAGCGAAGGGGAGGACATGCAGTAAATTGTTAGGGCTGCAAACTTTGAACCACGGTTACACTATATACAGTAGTCTCTGTATATAGTGTGTGTGCTCTACCACTGAGTCGTGTTGTGCATTTCTAACTGAAAATTGTAATAATTGTAAAACTGAGAGGTTTATTGTAGAGCTCTTCATGTTTTCAAGTTGAGTTTCAAGGGTGTCAAGGGAGAGTGGGTTGAGTTGTCCCAGTTTTTAAAGTGACTTTAACGCAAGTCCATGACACTCATGCCTTTGGCAAAAATCATCCCATTCCTGCCATTTTGTGAAAAACGCATCATATAAGTTTTAAGCTAACATCATCCAAGCTGTACAGACTCATGGTGTATTTTAAAGAATGAGTCAAATGTTTAAAATTTGTGTATAATTGTTCAGACACAACAGTCAAAAAACCTTGATTATAGAAATTTTGTGGCATATCAGAAGGTCTGATTGATTAATCATTATAATTATTATAATACAATGTGATGATTCAAATAAAAAATGTGGAAGATGTATTGGGCCATATCATAGTGACAACATGCATCTTTAATTTGAAGTTTGTGGCAAATTAAAGATGCATGTTGTCGTAACAAAACACACACAAAAAAAGATAAATTAAAAAAAAAATCTGTGACAAAACACGCATGCTATTTGGTAAATTAAAAGCAAAGGTATGAACTCAGTTTTTCTTAATAAACCATAAATATTTGAAGAGGAATCAAAATAAACAACACAGGTATGAAAGGAAAGGTGAGAAATGTCAGCGCTGCGGCAGGATCTTTTAGATTTTAGATGTTTTCTGTCCACATATGCTTGATGTTTATGAGGGATCGATAACAAGCTTCTGCATGACTTGATAACTAGCAAAAAAGGAAATTCATTCACTTAAGCAAGGCGTTCTAGAAAAGCAAAGTATTGCAAAATATCCACTGTACCAAATGTCGAGCACTAGAGGTATATAGAAACACAAGTTGAATGTGGATGATGTTATTTTTACACAGTGAAAATAACAGGGTGAGTCGTGACATTTTCACATGCAAAGTATGAAATGCACATATTTTACAAGATTTCTAAACATTTTGAATGTAAACAGCTTTAGAACTTAAAATCTACACTTATTGCTGATGACAGAGTCAAGAAACTTTCAGGGAGGATTCGCTACTATTCTGAGAGAATATTGGAGAATTCTCTCAAACTATTGTTTTGGTAGTTTGCTTTGATCATAGTTTCATTATTATGTTGGCAAGTAAACATTTTTGAACTGACCAGAACAAAGGAATTAAAAGTGTACTCTTTTAAAACAGACATCTTTAATATTCTTTTATTTTCACCATTGTTCTGGTCAGAATTTAACACAATACCAAACTTTGCAGTATTAGCACATAGACTGAATGGCTGATGATAAGCTTACATGCACATTAAGGTTAAACAAATGAACACATGACTGAATACAGGGATTAATATTCTACTTATGTTGTTGAGTTTTACTCCCTATAAGCCTTAACGTTTGACTAAATGTATGCTTACTGAACAATGCCTCTATGCCATGACAGTGTGTGGTCGCTTACACCAAGTTTGCCCCACTGATTTAGCTGAATGAAAGTAGAGTAGTGCTGTGAATTGTATACATTGAATCACAGTTCGTGCCTAGATAAAAAATTCTGCACTCTGACTACTTCTGTATCTGACTCAGAGGCACATCAATGGGCTGTCAACTTTGACCCTCACTGTGCAACAAAAGCACATCAGAGTTTGAAGTACCGCGTTTTGACGCACAGCTGCACCCAAGCCAAGCAACAAGCTGCTGTACGTGTCCATCTGCAGTGAACATTTGTGGCAGATGGGGGACACTCTGAAGAGCCATCGGCCATTACACCTCCCAAAGGAGCTACTACCTTACCTGAAATGACAAATCACTCCTGCGTTCATTCCCCCTCCTCCTCCCCGGTATTGTTTAATCCTCTATGGGCGTGTGGCACAGCAGGAGAGAAATTTAACACGACACATCACTGTAAGTGACAAAAACATCAGGTGAAACAAGTAGAGGAAGGGCAGATGGGAAGAATGCAAAGAGGATTTAGATATTTAGGTGGATTAAAAAGAGAAATTCAAATCAGAAATTGGTGTGCTCAATATCAGACTTGTCAAAGCTTTGTAAGGAAAGAAAAAGCAATCTTGCTTGGATTAGCGATAGCAGAGAAGATGGAACAGTGAGGCAAAAAGAGAAGGGGTGATAAATTCAAAAAAAGTCATGACTTGTTGATGCTGATTTAGTAGATTCTCAAATATGCGGCTCTCATCCGAAGCAATCACTGCTCTCAATGAAACTTGGCCTTGTGTATTTTGTTTAATTTTTTAAAAACACAGTCAATGTGACACTTAATGTGGTTCTACTTGATTTAATAACAGTGCAGATATTCTTATTATGCCTCACAGTAGAAGTTTTCATAACATGACATGCTTATTCTCAAGATTTCTATATTTCTTGCTAGATTTAGATCTGTCTCTGATTGCCTGAACATTTAGGTTTGTCTTTTTGAAGGCAAGCTGAAGTCCCACTCTCAAGTTTGCAGTGTGTATTTATGAACAAGGTACTTGTTTGTATTAATTTGTTTAAGGTTTCTTGATTTAGACTATCATCTCACAGCCAGCTGTGTATCCCACCACTATGATGCTGCTGCCATCATATGTCGAGGAGAGGATTGTGGAATCAGGCCAGTAGTTTCTTGCCACTCAGTGTTTTGCACATTGGTCAGAATACTCGACTTTGTTCTCATTTAGCCAGATCACCGACTTTCACATTTGGTGCTACTTTGTGTTCGTCTACCATCTAAAATCGATATAAAATACATTTAAGTTTTTGGCTGTAAAGTGACAAAATATGAACAAGTTGAAATGGCAGCAATATTTTTGTAACAAACATCTCATTGGAAAACACTTTATACAAACCTATGTCATGGCAGAAAACACTTAGGCACAGTTGTTTCTTCACTTTAAACAAACCTCCTTTAAAATATTGTTTCATGAATAGTGTAAATGCTTGGATGGCATTTACTGTAATATCTACAGTAATATGAGACACTGTAATATCTTCAAAAACATTTCTTTTTTCCCTCTTTCCAAGACGTTTTGGAAAATAGCATGAAATTGGTGGTTATCCTTAAAATTATATATACTGTATATTCTTTTTACAACCAAAAGCATGCAAACCTTTGAGAAAAGTCTATTTATGTGCACACAGATATAATGATGTGAAAGAGATTGTGAAGCAGACAAAGCAATGGTTGAGGGGTGACGATGGGCAACGTGACAGAGACAGATAGAGATTTCAAAAGGCTACCGTTTCTTATCAGCAAAGGTCACTCAAGCAATTACGTGACACATTGATTTATATTCCCGAGGGCAAACACTCCCAGCACAATAACAGCAAGTGAAACATGAAGAACGTCACATACACAAATGGAGGCATGGTATTAATAATTAGCACTGGATCACAGATGATCATTTTCTGGTGGAGTCCAGTGGTTGACAAGGATGTTTTAGTCTCTCAACTTGTGGCTCACATTACAAGAAATCTTCATTTTTTAATGGAAATTTTGTACCATGTATTCAACTTATCATTATTATTATTATTATTATTCAAAGCACCTTTTTTGTCGAGCTTTATTTGGCTTGACATACAAACTGTTCCACAATCATATTTATCAGTCAAAGAGGTGCAACAGGTGTTGGGATCTTGATTTGTTGAGTTGTTTTGGTAGTTTGATTTGATTCTTGTTTCATTATTATGTTGGATTCTTATTTTGATTATCTCTGTCTTATTCTTGTTTCCCTGTAGTTCAACTCTTCTTATTGTTTCTAGTTATGTTTATTTGTCGTTTATAGTTATTTTCTTGTTCCTCTAGTTTTAATAGTTTTGATTATTCCTTCGTGTTAGAATTATTTCCTGTTCTCCTGTGCTATTTCCTCTTTCCCTCTCCTCAGTCTGCCTCCTGCTAACGCATCAAAAAAAAAAACTTTGGCAACTTATTTGAATATATATTGTGACATAAATTAATATTTAATATTTCCATTTGGTACATTACTTTCTATTTTCTTCCATATTTTGCATATAGTTAGTGTTACTGTCACTTTTTTGTCATGCAAAAAGTGACAGTAACATACATACGACATAAAACTAATATTGTATTTCTTATGTGTTTTCTTTTTATTTTTTAGATGCAATATTTGAAATATTACTTTATGAAGTCATTGATTTATCTCTATTTCTTGCCAATTATGACAGGATCTGTCCTCCATACTTGTGCTCTTTTTTTTATTATTATTAAACAGCCATGGTTTTACTTGGAAAGATTCCTTGTAATTTTAGATTTCTTTGATCGACTTAGCTTATAAAGCACATAATTAGATTTTAATAATCAAACAGGTTCATAATAAAGAGGTCATAAAACCCATTAGGCTACAACCTCTAAGGACCAAAACTATCTACATTATTTTTACGGTCTAATGACTAGCTTATAAAATGTTTCCCAATGTTCAAGAAATTATTCATATCCTCCCTAATAACCAATAAATCTTGAATCTACTTTGGATCTTATTAGCTTATACCTGGAAGGCCATACTTGTAGTACTAAAGTAAAGCCATTATTTTCAGCATGCGTCTTGAACCCTCATTAAAAATCTGTGTGAACACTTAAAATAGTTTAAACTCACTTTAGATGAACTAATTATATGTATTGTCTTCACTACTTTAGGCATGCTTTCATTTCAGGAACCTTACCAAGGAAAAATTATATTTAAGGGAGGGAGTATTATGGCCAATTCCCCTACCTTTTCCAGTAGAAAAAGTACCAACACAGAAGTTTACTCCTGAAATGGTTGGAATGCAGCACTTTCGAATCTATCCGTAACTTTTAGATAGACTACTCTGGAAGCACAGAGCTAAGCTTATCAAACTTGCACAAGATTTTCAATATTTTAATAAAATGTGTTTGTGCGGTAGCATGGGTGAAATTTCCAGGCACATACTTCCATTTTATAGCACAATCAACTAGCTTTAGTAGCTATAAAGATGCTGTATAAACATGGCAAACAAAAATAAGCTTAATTATTTTAGTGCTTTGAAATTGGGCTTCTGTCTCTTTAAGAAGCTCCTACTCTTTCTGACACTCCACTTCATGACAACAGTGCTTCTCATTATCCTGCTAACAACCGCTCTTGGGAGCGATGGACTGTGCAGCAGTTTATATGATAAACTCAGCGGACGTGCAGTTGTTGGCAGGCTGCTCTGTGAGGCGGACGTTCAACTGGAGGCTGCAGAACCAAGGAGGAGTTTTGTTGAATTAGGTGGCGCCAAAGCAACACTTCGAATATGTTTTTGATGAGAGAATAACGTTAGAACATGACAAAAAGGAGTTGATTTTACATATTACTTCCTCACGCCTTAAGCAGTTAAGTCACTTTAGTTTAATGTAGTCTGCAGTTCATGTTTTGTTTTACCCTTTAAAAGATTTTAAATCATTGAAAGCCTGTTTAAGCAATCTGTTGCTACAGAGGGGGTAAATGCTTGAGTCTTAGTTAAAAGGTTTATGCCTGAACCATTTGCTTCCTCAGGGAAAAGTTAAAAAAAAAAAGCCAACAAAGAACATTTCTCCCATTCACTTAGTTTCTTATTTTCTTGTGAACAGAAGGAAAAGTTGTGAACAATGATTTTGTTTTTCTGTACTATTTTAGAATTGTGTCTTCCTGTAGTTTTAGCAATGGCAGCTGAGGAAGTGAATGAAACCTTTCAGTCTGTGTTTTCTACGCTTGCAGATGTTGAATTATCCTCAACAAGCGCCTCGTTCAGCACTTCTGTCTTTACAGTGAGGATGGTTGTTTACAGGGCGTAAACATTTCCGGTAAGCATCGTATTGTCAAACATTACAGACATCAGGGCCAAACATTAGAGATTTGGTCAAATTTAAAACTTCAGCACAGTACACGCCTCCTGGAAAGAATCATTTCTGATTAGCTGAGAATCCAGTCCCTCGTATGAAGCAAATTGATTTTAAATATTTTTAAAAGAGTCTTAATTCTAAGGACCAAATATGCAGGATTTAACCTACAATATTACAATCAGATAGGAAGGGTAGAAAATGTCAATCTGCCATCGGACTTTGGGGGAAATAGTTAATACTTGATTTGGAAAAAGACATCCCTGACTTTCACATTCATATGAACAAACATCTCATCATATTCCTTCTCGAAGAATATGTGTTATTCTAATGTCTTTACAAATTATCACCACACATTTATAATCAAGTCACATATCCCTTGTGCTTTATCAATTATGTAAATGTGAAAACAGACATATGTTTATTCTATTGAAAGCAAATAGAGACTGATATTTTGCAGATATTGTGAGAGAGAATCTCCCCTATTCATGCAAAATGATGAGCTTCGCTATAGAATCTGCTGTACTAATCTATTTAAACTTGGAATGAGATGGGGTATAAAATAGCATATGGATTGCTTTTGAATCTTGTAATTTAACACACTTAACAGTATTGAACTCTTTCCTCTCGTCTGATTGATTGGCCATTGCAAAATCGAATGTGTACATCAACAGAGTGCCGTAATTGTTAATACAAGCTTTGAGCTATGTTAGAATTATTGGACTGACTGTAAATAATTGCTTTGTTTTTTTTTTTTTACATATTAAGAGAGATAGTGAGAAAAGCTCATCCAAAAGATCATTACTAAGGGTTGTCCCATACAGCTACATGCTGTTGATTGTAAGCAATGTGGATGCAGCATCATAAGACAAGACATTAATGAAAGACTGTTGGTAAAAATCTGCTTGCATTTCTTGTGAAACTATGCTTAAATTGTTTTATTACAGGGTTAAAGTAAAAAAAGCTGAACTTCTCCATCATATCGTTCTAAACTCTGACAGTACCTTTAAAGAGATGGCAGAGAAAGAGTCCAATGTTAAGATTGTCTTCTCCAGCTAGTGGAAGCATGGAGCAAGAGCATCATCCGTATGTGTTAAAAAGGTAACATTCTTTTAAAGCTATGGTTCAAAATCAACAAGCAACATGTCTATGAAAGCAATAGCTAATATAAGATTATGTTCTGTGGTGTGGTGTCATAAGTTATCAGATCTGCAATGTAGTGACCATGCGCATGTGTAAATATAGCATGAAAGAAAAAACTGGATTCATACCAATCCCAGCCAAACATTTTTATCACACATTCACCTCTCCTGCCGTGAGCTTTAGTTTTCCATAGCATCTGTTCTTCTTGGCAGCTGATGAACAATTAGGCCAGCTACTTCACACTGAATATCATTGATGCACATTTTGCATCAATAATAAATAAAGATACATGTTTTGTACGCTTCCAACTGCAAATAACCATCCTCTGACAACGCAGTTCCAACCTCACACATATAACCTGCGAAAGTGACAGTGACTTTATTTTGTATGACAAGGTAGTCTTAAATATTTACTGAGCTTTTGTAAGCATTTAGTTTACTTGTGGAGAGGGCACTTCACTTTTAGCTGATTCTCTATTCAAAAGCATTAGATAGATAATTGAATATACAAATCAAGTGGAAATAGTGAAGAAAGCAAAATATGTCCCCACAGCTGTTGGTGTTGTGTGCAATGAATTTCAAAAGCGCAAACATTCCTCCTGTAATATAGTAAATGGGATTTTAAAAAGTAGGTTTTAAGAGAACTAGTGAAAGTGGCTTGTTAATAAACAAGCTTAGCAACAATCATTTTTTCTGGTATTTGAAGGAGACCTGAAGTCCAAGAGTAAAGACAAGATTCATTTGCATGTGTCGCAAACTGGACTGTTGATTATTTGTATTTTACACGATGGACTAACAGAAAGTCTGTTACTGTGATCAAAGCGATCCTTTTCCAGGATATATGTTCATCTGAATGGCCATGCTTTGGTTAGTTTGCAGTTGTGCCATGCTCTTTCCATTGTAAGTAGCTGGAGCAAACAATGCTCCGTAACATGTTAAAATATATATTTTTTATATAATCTAACCCTGCATAAAACTTGTGTGCTCCTTGCTGTTTGTTTCATGCTACTTGCTCACTAATGTTCTCAAAGAAACATGGCATTGTTTTGGAGAACTGCTTTAGTCATACTGTGACTAATTTCATAATCTGACGAGTTCTCAATGCAAAGAGTACTAGATTTTACTGGAAATATCAGAGTGGAGCAGCTACAGTTCATCAGAGATCCTGCTGCCAGAGTCCTAATGAAAACAAAGAAAATGAGTCACATCATGGCAGTTCTTAAATCACTGCACTTGTTCCTGCTCATCAATATGAAGATTGTTTTAATGTGCTGTTGTCTCGTAAGCACTAAATGATGCTAAAAAGGGGTTAAACCATGTTAGTCTCTGAAATAAGCAAGGTGAGGCAGCAATTAGTCCTCAGCTCTGCAACAAACCTGAACTGTGCAGAAACAGTTGCATTTAAACCAGGACAGAGAACATTTGTTTCTTTTATATTTATAATATCTGTTTAGTAATTTATTTGATGTCTTTTCCCTGACATCCTGCAAAAACACTTTGGATTGGCTTGCATAATAATGGCGTTAAAAATGCATATAACATCATGTACTTGCTCCTTGGGCTGATTCCCCATGAAGAGGTTTTGGCAATTTTAATCAGGAAGCCAAATGAACATTTAGCTTTGTAGGAAAAAACATAAAAAAATCTGTAAAACAAACCTGACTGTTAACCAACTGGCAAAGCTTGGCAAAAAGAGAAGAGAAACAAAGGGTAGGTACAGAGTGCTGAGATGTGGAGATGAGCAACAGCAACACCACTGCCAGGGATCAAGAGGCCATGCCCGCAAGGTACAAAGAGGGGAAAAAAGACGACGGGGAACAAGTATACAGACATCCGAGGGGAAAAACAAGAGGAAAGACAAATCCCACAACCAGCAGGAGCTGTGACACATTTTTGTTTGAAGGACAAACAGCTTGACCACAAAGTATGTCAATAATACAAGCACAAGGCTTTTGAAGTGTGGAAAGAACCCCAGGTGCCGTGAAAGACCTTTCCTTACATTGAACTTTTGCCTCATTTGCTCAACTATACACAAATTTTAACCTGAGGTGTTCACTTTTTTATATGCAAGTTAGGGACTTTATTTGTAATTTTTTCTCTGGTTTTCTGATCATCCCTGTCTCCACTATGGCTGATAGATACTAAAAATTAATCACAGTGCAAGAGGTTAATATCAAAAACATACAACATTTTAATTTCGAATTTGACTCCTGGATCTAATCACCTTCATGCTACTTGGTCGGACAATCTTAAAGTAGACATTGATGATGAAATGTGGCAAACTGTTCAAAAAACCTGCGACAGACTGGCGACCTGTCCAGGGTGTACCCCGCCTCTCGCCCGGACCGCAGCTGGAGATAGGCACCAGCACCTCCCGACCCCGTTAGGGAGAAGGGTGATGGAAAATGGATGGATGGATGGATGTTCAAAAAACACATTCATGCTTCCTAAATTTGTGCCTGACACAGAATTACTCAGAGTAAAGTTGTCCTTAGAGTACACTGGTCCAAACGTTGTGATGGCATACACAATTATAATGACCGTAGTAGTACAGGATGCATTGAGCCCTATAGATCCTCCATTTTATTTGCATAATTGTTTAATATTCATTTTCTGTAATCTCTGTTTTATTTTCTGTTTATTTATTTATTTGTCTTACTTTTTATCTACCTACTTCGGTATGGAAATATGTTTTATGTTGTTTTCTGTGTTTTATCTTTGTTTTTTGTCATTTGCTGTTTCATGTTAATTATTCTAATTACTGTTCATGTCGCTACTTGAATGTGTCTATATGGTGTGTATTGTTGTGTTAAAAATAAAAAAAAATAAAATAAATCACACTAAAAACAATATAAAAACAATTCTAGAATACGGACATGACAGTATATGTAGTGTATTTATGTACTAGGATGTCAAAATAATTCGATTTCATTTTCATTTTTTGCACAAACAATAAAGGTACACAGCATATATCTCAGTAAAAACTCATAGCTAACATGATTAGAAGATGTAATTAGACTCTTGATTGATTTTAACATCGGAGGAAGCCTACTTTATCTCCCTGTGCAAGAAATACCTCCTAGTTATGTACAGTATATACGTGAGAAAACATCGAGCTTTAAAGCCCAATAACATCAATTTGCAGAAATACATATTGAGATGGAATGTGAAAAATTAGAGAGAAATAATTCATGTTTGACATATCCATCAGCAAGACTTGACCAAATAAATGAGTAGGAAGGGATTATTATAGATTCATGGACAAGATTTTTCCCTCCTTTTTTTTCCCATCTTGTTTCTCCTGCTGGTTTTCTCATTGCTCTGCTTCTTCATGGACATTTCACTGATTACTTAAGTTATCACAGGGCCATACATCAAACAAGGAAACCCCTTTTCAATAAAGCCAAATCAGTTTTCACTTGGTGATAAATTTGCAGAAGTGAAGCTTATTGAAAGGCACTCCTGCATACAGCAATTTTCGTATAGTTAATGCTAAGTCAAATAGGCCACAAAAATAATCAAGTCAGACAGAAAAATGCTAAATCTGATTACTAGTTGTAGATTAAGTTTTGAGAACTTAATGTAGTCAGGCTAAAAGGTCTATCTGTCCATTTAAACTATGACAAAACCATCCCTTTTGATTTAAATTACTTTGCAAAACCGAATCTTTTTTTTTTTTTTTTCACCAAAAGTACAATAAAGATATTCAAATGAATCTCATGGAAGACATTACAATGAAGCACCAAAAATTTTACATTTCTGTTTGATGCATGTGGAAATAAAAGTAGATATACATTTTCCTGAAACAAGAAATCTTAAGGAAATCAAAAATATATATATATCCAAAAATATACTATCCTAAAACTAGAATCTCATAAGAAATGCTTTTAGTATTTATTACTCTAAGCACTAAAACTGACGACTCATGAATCATCTCACAATATGACAATCAGGAGAAAAACGGATTTAATAAAAGAAAGAAAGAAATTATGCACATCATATTCCAATCATCCAATATTTTCTTCTATCTCTCATTTCCACTTCAATAACAAATTCTCTGATGACAAACGTATATTCAGATAGACTCACTTTCCCTACGCTCCCCTTTTATCATTTTATTTCTTTTGATTCCTTGCTGTCTCAGGCTTTCAGATCTGATAGACATAGAAGAGTTTCTGTTTATTACAGCTGTCAGTCATCACTGTAATTAAGAGCAGCAATGAGGAATTGCCTGCATAGGCAATGATTCACAAGCATACACGTGCGTGCATAATCAGTCATGTGTAATTATAGTGCGGCAAGGAAAATATCTTGCAGTCAGTAACGTGTCTGCATAGCGAGAGTCACAGTATGACAGAATAATGACTGTCATTAGTGTATAAAGACACAGGCTTGTAGTTCTAACAAATTTCGGCTCCTCTACCCATCATTAGCTCAGTTGTGCAGGTGTGTTTGTAAATGTGTGCGTGTCCTTGCGTGTGCCCTGTGTTCAACTGTCTATGAAGTTTTGATGTGAGAGACTGCAAATGACAGCAACATTGTTCTTCAAACATTTTCAATTAAATTAGCTCAAAAACGTAAAGATTTTACTGTTTTAAGGATCTAAATTGCTTTAAAGATTTGTAATGAATAATTATATGGAAGTCTGAGAAATTCTGAGAAAGTACAGCCACTTGTTTAAGTTGCTTCTGACAGCATCGTGTAATCCTGACTTGCTAGCAGGTTTTTCGCTTTAAAAGTTATTGTAATTGTATTTTCACGCTGCGTGAAAACTCGTCATTTCCTACGATATCCTAGCGGCCATAGCTGAGAAGCGTCTCTTTGGAGTTATATACTCTGAAGGGCAAATTTATGGGACAGTTTATACAAGTCCAACTAATATTAAAATAATTTGCTGGAAATAATTGATATTCTCATTAAATTACCACTAATAATTTAACAAAAGGAGTTAAAACTTTTTTTTTCCTGTAATAATTGATATACTCCAAATCTGTGTGGGCATTGTATAGGTTCTCCGCACATTTGTTGGTGCGAGTTTTCCTTTGTTGGACATGAAGGGTAATTGTGGCTTTGGTTGTCTGTTGAAGGCAGGTTGTGAGCCATCTGGTGACAGCAGGTAAGAGATGGATGGAGAGGCTTTGGGGAAAGCTGAGTGGTGGAAATGGGGAGGGATTCATCACTCCATCAATCACACGTGAATGAACAACAGGCATGGGGCAATAATAGGGACTGGGGGATGGAGTGAGGAATGAGAAGGGAAAGAGGAATATATCACAGAAGTTGGAGTGTGTTTACAGCCATTTTTTATGTGAATGTGCAGGAGTGATGAGACAAACAATTAGTACTGCTGGGGAGAAAAGAAAAGTGAGTTAACTGCTCAAATAAAAGGATAGTTTTAAATTTCATCATGTTTTAAACGCTGCAAAAATCTCCAGTGGGTTGTAATGTTGCGAAATAAGAGTACAAAAGCCTACTCATTGGCTGCAATGACTGTTGCTGAATTGAAAGATTGCATTTACCAACAACTCAGTTTAAGATAATGTAATCAGAGAAGGGCAATTAAACGACAATGTCTTATACAGATTTACAAAGCTCTTGTTTTAATGTTAAAATTCTGCAACCCCCACAATTTTTTAAACATCTGTTTTTATTTAATATTGCAAACCATGTCAAAGATTTTGCCATAAAATAACAAACTGAAACATTTCTATTAAGCTGTTAACCAGCTGATCTATTAATGCTATTAGGTGGTTATAACTTTACCAATCAAATCCTATCTATGTAACCTTGTCTGTGATGGATTATTTTGTTTTATTTATAAAATAGTTCACTGGAGGGATTGGAAAAAAGAGTCAGAAAAGAGTCTATTTTAAACCCTTTTCTGCTCTCGCATGCTAAAGGAAGCACCATTAATCCATCGCATTTATGGTGAGGCTCAAACGGCGCAGCTCTGTTTCCTTTTGTTCATCTGGTTACATAAACTGCCTCTCCCAAAGTTACAGTCCTCTTCTCATTACTGACTCCATCCTCACCAAGTTTAGTTCCTCTTATTAACAATGAGACAATTTACTACACTTATTAACAAAAAGTGTCAATCCTATTAGAAGCAAAATGTAACCCTGGTGAGGCATGTTTAAACTCCCACAGAAACTCCACTCCATCGGTCCTCAACAACCGAACAACGATTAGATTAAAAGAATAAATAATTCCAAAAATTCCAACACTTGAAGAGAAAGAGTAAAAAGAAGAAAACACCCTTAATGGAATAAGGCAGGCAGTTATTGAGTTGAGGACTTTGGATTAAGTAGACAAAGAAAAGTAAAACATAGCTTAGCACAAATTAAGTGCAATTTAAAGAAGTTTAAGCTGCAGTAGGGAGATCTGAGGAAAGCGTGGGCTTAGCGTGAAAATTTGAACAAGTACACCTTACAGGTTCCTCCCTCTTACCCTGTGCTACACTACACACCCCACAATACCTAATCAGTGCCATTCCTCTGTTATTGATCATTTCATACATGCACAAACAGCTGTTAAATACAGAAAATGACGACTAGAAAAAAATTCCCTTTTTGGCGCCCCAATGTGTTGCATATGATGCAAACCCACTTTTTGCGTCACTGGGCTCGTCTGACCACCACCAGCAGGAAAGGCAGGTGAAATGTCTTCCCCAAGGACACAAACGACCAGGGCCACCGTTGACCCTGTATCCTTTTAGGAGTACATGTTCAGACTGTTCAATCTGTTCAGAAAGAATGGGTTTCTCAGCATTTCTGCATGCGCATGATGTGGAGTCAAGTTACTATTAGTGTCCTTCAAGGATACAGTCAAACCAATTAAAATAAACTAATGGTAAAATGGGATGCTGCAGAAATCTGTGACAGCAAGGAACCGTGAGATCAAACGAAGTCAGAATTTAAATTGAACAATTAGTTCTTGCAGACTGCCTAGTGAGCACAATAGAGCTGAACTGCTCTAATGATGTGAAATAGCATTTTTTCATAGACAATATTTCACACATGAATAGAATGGATATAGAAAATTACAAGAAATAATGCAGATTTTACTGCTTTCAGTGATCGCACCTGTTTTGCATATTGAACATTAAACATGATTAAAAGGTTTCCATACAGAATAAACTTGTTGCTTGACACTGTCAACTCGCAGTTGTTCATTATACAAGAAGTCAAAGGCCCATACAGTTGACCTAAGTTACAATGTATAACATTTGGAGTGTCACTGTAAACTTCTACATATCCGGTACTTAACCACATCGATTAAGTTGGTTCCTAAAGCCCAGTCTAATAAATAGAATTAAAGAATATGCATCATTCTTCGAAGAAACCTCTAAAGATCCAGTTAAAATGAAATGTCATTTCCCAAATTAAGTGAGGTGTCAGCAATCAGACATGTTTTGACACCAAGCTTATTTCTAGCTTTATGCTAATGCAGCACCGAAATGTTTGGGTTTTAGTGGTATTTCACTCTTGCTGAACTTTGCATGGCAGGTCTTTGATTGACAGTGTAGTTATGAATAAATATGCATAAAGAGAGTGTGTTGGGTATTGGTACTAGTGAGCAGGTGAGGACGAGAAAGAAATAGTTAGACAAGTGAAAAGCAGGGAACACTTCCAGGGAAGAGGCTTCAACTTTTCATTTACATTTCTTTTATTGATCAATTAAAAATGTTGCATCTTTTGAATGGCAATCTGGATGGACCACGATGTACTGTTTTAGGAAATGTTACTATTTCAGAAATAAATTCACGAGATTCATGAAGGAAAATGGACCGATGTAGTTACCTATTCAAACCTTTGTAATTGAATCTCACATTTTTTTGGTCTCTTGGAAATTGTCTCTCTTAAATAAGCGGAGAAAGCAAATGCTAAGATGTGAATTCATAAGGACTGGCTTAACAATGCATGCATACACCTATTCATAAAAAATACGGTTGAATTTACTTAAAATATTTCTTCTTTTTAAGCAAAGACATACGTGTACAGAATTACAAATTTATTTGATAACACTGGAACGGTACAGCACACATAACTACACCAACAGCTTCACAAGCTTTAATGATACACCTGTAATTTGTTCATGCAGTACAATTAAGAGCATAACATCTAATGGAAAATAAAGGATAAAGAATAAATAAGTAATGAAACTGAAAAAAATATTATGCTAATTAACTTGATTAAACATGTGAAAAATAACCTGCAATAACCTTCTTTCAAATGGATCAGAAAGTGCAATTAGAAATTCAAAATATAATGTAAACTGTATAGTAAAGCGTGATTATTGCTCAGAGCTAAAAGAATAGAATTAGACTGAAAACATCTCCCTTTATTGACTGGGTATATTGTCACCAATATCCGATCAAAATTATTTTTCAATAATATCAGATCGACGCATCTCAAATATGTATGTATATTTCCCATCATTTGTAATTTTTTTCTTTCAAATGTGCTCTGTTTGTCTATGTTATAGAAATATGTTCCGTTTTATTAGCTGGGCTTTCTGTATTTGCAAACTGAAGTGATGTCTCTCACCACAGTATATTTTACTGCTATTTTATTGGCTGAAGGAAGCAAGGATCTTGGCTTGGCTGCTGATTTTTGCAGCACTTATTTATTATTGTCTTAATGGACAAAACAAATAAAAAGCAGGCACAATTCCTCCCTCTTAGAAGTTATCATAACACTGGTTTACATTTAACGAGTGATAAAAGTTTTCTTTCTAGTAACTTGTTTGATATATGATGGCATTAATTATTTTCTAAGTTATGTTGCCACTAAACTGTATCACATTTGCTTGGGATAAAGCACTCGGCTCTCATTATAAATTTATAAAGAATAACATTAACTACTTATTGGAACATATTTGATGAAAGCAGCAACATCTAAGTGCTATTATTAAGTTATACTTTAAAACAATCTGATTTATAATGTGGAATACTGGCTCCTGGAAACCAGCCCTTTTCTTGAATACATAAATTTAAGTAACAGTTACCAATGGTTACAGTGTCACTTCTATTGGTTGATATATTTTGCAACCAAGATGCCCTTGCCTTGTGCTTAAATTATTAAATGCACCACTTGGTTTAATAACTTTATTTATAGTTTCATAAACAGCTGAAATTAAAGCACTTTGTGACTGAGCGAGGTTGTGGGGGGCGTGTCTGTGCATGCTGACTGCATCAAACTCATCCCCACAGTTCATCCAAAGCATTTTAATGAATTGAGTTGGGGTTGATAGAGGCAGTTAGTGTATATGTAGCTGTCACACGGCGTTACTGTTAGCACGGAGGTCAAGCATAGCCAAAATGAGCTCTGACTTCCCCCGAGTTAACACCAGCTCATTAGTCAAGTAGAGCAGTGCAGTCACACCTCAACACACAAGCTAATTTCTTCTGTCTCGTCCTCTGTCCTTCTCTCCATGTATGTCTTCCTATTTGTGCACCTTTATTTTATTACACACGCACATTGGCACTAACCCATAAAAGTTTTTACTCTTCCAACACGGTTTAGGAGGAAGAGCAAGAAACAATGAATGCAGTATTAGTTCAATAAGAAAGGAAGTAAAAAAACAGACCTGTAATTATACAGACATGTGGAAAAATTCAGTTCATTATAGCGAAATGTTCACTGACTAATGGTTGTTTGTATTTTTTTTATTGGAATAGTATATTTAATTGCACTTGAGCAATAACAATGAACCTGCTGAAACAATAATGTTATTTTTCTTTTAAGCTAAGGAACACTACATAAAAGCAATTGGTACCCCTTTAAGCTGAAGTATCTTAAGTGATATGCTGTTTGTAGTCATCAACCACTCTCTAACATCAATCTGAAGAAAGTTGATCCAACTCTTCACTTTCTGCTTTGATACTTTTGAGGGGCTTTCTGTATCTGGTGTTTCCCTTCAGTATCTCCAATCGAACCCTTGTGTAAAGCCTTTTCAATGGACAGTATGACCAGCAAATACTATATATATATATATATATATATATATATAAATATTTATATATATATATATATATATATATATATATATATATATATATTAAATATCTCCATATATTGTTGCATTTTTCTATTTCATCTAAATCAAACCTTAAATCCTTGTCATTCAAAATAATAAAAACAATCAATTGGAAACTTATTTTTTTTTTTACCACAAAAGAAAATAAATCCTATTGTAACTCCTACTATTCAAGGCTCTTCACAGAGTTGTTGTAGACTCCTGTAGCAGTCTGTATTACAGTGGCCCAGAAGAAGCCTCTGACACTGCTGCTGTGAAGCAGCAGTGAGGATGACTTTCCATATTTTCTTGAATTTCTGTAAAATTCTTTCTAGAGGTTCCAGAGTTTCCCCAGAACAGAACCAGCCTTCTTCATCAGATTGTTCACATTTTCTAAGTGTCTGGCTCTGCTGCTACCCCAATCTGTGATGTAAGAAGAGAATGCACTCTCCTGTCAGCTTGGTTCGTCTTCAGATGACAGGACTCTGTCTTGTACTGGAAGCCTGAGGTGTACAATATTCCAGTCACATTTGCTGCTACTGGCCACCTGGTCAGGATCCTTCAGTCTCTCAAACTATGGTTTGTTTCTCCAATAGTCATAGACCCAGGCGATTGTTGAGACCTCCACTTGTGTCTTTTGGAGTTTTTTTGACAAAGCAAATCAGATTGACTTCACTGTGCTGCCTGTTTTGTCCAGGTAACAGTGGGCTTGTAGAAGCAGATGTATTATGGCATCTTCTACTCCAGGGCAAAAGCAAAACTCCAGGGGTCCTGATATGTACTTGTTTGCATACTGAAGTGGGCAAACAGGAGTTTCATGGTGTCAGGGCAACAGGTTTGTAGTTGTTGTTGACTAATGGATTAGTTTTATGCTGCACTATCTCCTAATCTGGTTGAAGACAAACTTGCAACTGAGGTGGAAGATAAAACATGGAGGGCTGGAATGAAAGCTGTGGGGCAAAGAAGGGTGGGATGTCTGTTAGGTTGAGTGAAGAAGGTGAGGGTGACACAAATGTTCATGAATTAAACCTGTTGAAGAATATATTCAGAACATTTGCCTTGTCCAGACTGTATCTGATCCTCTTTTTGCTTGAAGCCTGTGAGCTTCTTCATCCCTGACCAGACTTCTCTGATTTAGTTTCTCTGTAGTTTGCTTCTACTTGCTGTCTCTAAATTTAACTTTGATCCACTTCTGCAGTTATTGTGCATGCACATATAATTATCTTCTTTTCTTTTTTATCAGTATACCTTTTTTTCTTTCTGTACTTCACCAGAGACTAAAACCATTAAGAATGCAAGTTTACATCTTTTTTCAGCATGTCTAATGCTCTTTGATGAGTTAGCTGATAGTCGATGTGAATTTAAGACCAAATTTTATGTTCTAGCAGTATATTCTAGAAATCAGTTTTTGTTTTATCACAATTAAACCCAGCACGAATATTAAATCTTCTCTTTCTTTTTCATTGCTGCTGCTGCTTTATTCCTTCGTCTAAGTTTTTCTGCCTTCTCTTCTTTCTCACTTTTTCCTTTTAATCCCAGCAGATGGATAATTATAGTCTGAAAGTTTAATGGCATCAGGTAATTATGAAACTTCAAATGAGAATTCACCACTTACCCCTACCTCCTCTTTCAACCCTTTCATCTATTCTTGTTTTCGCCTTATGTCACTTTCTCTGACAATGCCCTTTTATTTCTTTATTAAAATGTTGAACTTCACACTGTTCAGGAAAACAGTGCACTGATTTCAGACGAATGGAAGCAGAATTACTGGGATTTTTTAAGTCTTTATCTTTATTTTTTTCCTGCAGTTTGGCTGCAGTCTGTTAATAATTAATAATTATTAATTATAAAATGAATTATTAAAAAAATAGAATTAATTTCTATAAAATTTGGTTTTAAGTTTTAGTTACAATGTGGCTTTAAATTAAGTTGTAGGACCTAAAATATGGAAATATCATAATAAGTGGTCTAAGTTAGGCCGTGTTAAATTCTGCCAATTCCTTTTATTTTTGCCAGTGAATTCAATCAAATCACTTCGGCTCTGCTATCATGTTTGTTGTCCATCATTGCATCAAAGTGTTTAAAAATGATACCATGCAGATAAGGCTAGCAATCAATATATAATGAAAAGCTTCAACTTCGCTGCACCCCACTGGGTTGTAATAAACCACAGAATTAAAACTAAAACTTGAAAACAAATGCCAAGTTCATCCTCATGACTGAAATTAAAAGTTACAAAAATAATGTGCTTCTTGCTTTGCAAATCCAATCTCCTAAAATGAATTGTGCTAACAGTGCAAACCCAGGACTTTCTCGATATCTTCATTTTGAATTCCCTGCTTTGTACATTTCTTTTTTGAAGTTGACAGACTAACTTGTCCACACAAGGGCGCAACCGTTTTCATCACCACTGGTTAGAAAGAAATTGAGTTTTTGTTGGAGAATAGAAAATTATTGTCAAAATCCCTATTGAAGAGAACCTAATTAGTTTTTAAAAAGTTTAAAGACAATATTCAAACCTACACTCTTCAGCCTCTGACTCGTAAGGAAACAAAAGGTAAGTATTCTCCACAGCTACCCTGAATCATACTGGTCCTTCTCAAGTAATAAACAGACATAAGGGAGCTGTCCAAAAGTTAATCAAAGAACCCAAGTGCAATGAGTTCCACCATATGTACACAAGAAAAGTTCTTCACCACTTCATCCTTCCACTTCATCATTAATTTAGACATGACCCAAATGCACTAAGGAGGCAGGCAGGCACTAGACACCATCACCCCCGTCCATTGCTATGTGGTTAAGCTAAACCAACACTGCAGGATGGCCACTTGGTGTTAGAGCTTACACAAATCAGTGAAAGCCTGAATTTATTGTTAAATTGTAAAAAAATAAAATAAAAAAATAAAGCAAGGAAGAGAAAAGAAAGATATTTTTTGTACAGATTTACAACAATTTTTGCACAGGTTTTGGTGTTCTAACATCATGTGCTTCTGACTGTAGGACACAAAACTGATGCAAAGGCTTGGAGGATGGAGAAAGAAAGAACAAAAGAAAGAACAGCTACCATAAATGTCACCTTTCCCTATGAGCTGCTGTCGATTAATCAAACCTGGACATTTTATTTTATTGACCTTTACAGTTCGGACCAATTAAAATGATTAAGGTATGATATATATATATATATATATATATATATATATATATATATATATATATATATATATATATATATATGTACACACACACACCTTATAAAGCAGCGCTCTTTGCCATCATTTATCTTATTTTGCCACTTTCCATTAAAGTAGATGTGAAATTTTAACATCTCATGTTAACAACCATCTTAACTTGTCACTCAAGCATGCAGTATCTCATTTTGTATCATGTTTAATTTCAAACAAACATAGTCTTCTTGTCTGGAATAATTAGAGAGGGGGGAAAAAAAATCCTCCATGAAATTACACCCATTATGTTTTGTGAGGCACACTACATGTTGTGAACCTCCCCCTGTTTTACAAAGCAGTCAATATTTGTTTGGTATCTCTCCACAGGTTCCATTGTGGTTTCATCAGGTTTAGTTAGAAGCATCTGAGTAGCTTTGCTGTCTTTGCGGCAACCCTCCAAACAAGCTTTACCGTTCCTCCCTTGGGACATTCGTCTTCCAAATAGTGAGAGGCTTGTATGCTACTGGCTGCACATTGTGAAGCTACTTGTTGTTTTCAATTGAGCCAGAAGTTTACTTTCATGAGTGTCAGATCAGTTCTGACTTGTCAGGATTTATCTGTGTCTTCACCAAAGTTCAAGAATCAAACAACAAAAGCTTCATGTAAGCCATGGGGGAAAAAACTGTACACAGTCCCAAGAAAATACATAAATCCAGATTATTATTGCAGAAAAGAATCCGCCATGCAGATATCATTTTGATAATTGATTGGGATTAGCTGTTTGAGGTCTCAGATTAAGTTGTAGAAATCACAAGGTAGTCCTACTTGTTCCACTTCCTTTAGTACACCAGTACACCACACTTCTCATTCATTTTTTTGTCTTGTGTAAATTTGAAACTTTTGTCCTGAGAACATCGCTGGTCCATGGAACCAGAATTTAATTCGTGCTTCATGGTGTTAATTCTGGAGCTGACTGTTTTGTCTTGGTCAAGGCTTTCTCAGTACATGAAGATGCAAAATTTGCTTCATAAATAATATTTAATTTCCTTTCATGTCAGGATAACAGTGGGCATCAAATGCTTGAAAACTTGTCACAGTTTGGTGTTCTAATAAGACAGTGGGAAAAAAAAACTCCTTCAGGAATGAACCTCTTGCAGAATCTGTCTTGGTACAAGCAAAACACTGAGATCCTTTAAATCTAGTCTGCAAACCCACCTGTCAAGATTTAACTTTTGAAACATTATAAATGAAACAATAATCACATTTCTGATGAATAACAATAGCATTTGACCAAATGTAATGCTTCAATTGCTCACTGTGTGTGTTCTATGAATTAGTATTTTGTGTTTTTATGATGCAAAGCGATTTGAACTGCCGTGTTGCTGAAATGTTCTCTACAAATAAACTTGATTGATTGATTGATTGATTGATTGATTGATTGATTGATTGATTGATTGATTGATTGATTGAATGAAGAGGCCGTCTGCCACAATTGACTGGGGAGGTTTGACAAGATAGAGCAGATACACAAAGAAGTATTCTGCCCACTGACCCACGACTTCCACCATCAACAATGTATGTGGTGCACTGCTTCCTCTACTTTTATACTTTTTTTTGTAACAAACTAAATATCATGGATGATTTTTAAATTGGAAGCAAATGTAATATTAAAATAAGGCTTTCTATGAAGTGTTACTTTCTTTGTTATTACATTGGGATTTTTAGCCTCAGTATCCTGCCATTGTTCCTGCTACTCTGTTTGAACTGTGAGAAGTAGGTGTAAAACTGTATTGTCTTGTGCTGCTGAAAATTATGTTTTCTCACCCTTTCTTGTAAAAGCGTTGCTAACGCAACATTGGTGGAGTGAAGCGCAAGTGTCCTGTAGTTTCTGTTGCTGGTTCTTGTTGAACATTGACACTCATAATATGAAGAGAAGCAAGGCAGCTGTCGATAACTTTATAACAAACACTGCCTTGTATACTTCAGAGAAAGTAGTGCATATTTCAGAACTTAGTCAATACACGCCACATGAGCAAGTTTTTGCAAGTTTTTATGTTTAGTCTCAGAGACTCTGCAAGGTAAAGTCTCTGAGATATGCAAATGTCAAAATTCAGAACCAGAAAATGTAAGTAGAGGCCTTTCTTGACTGTTTGAACATTATTTTTACATAATTAAGATCCCAATATGTGGATCTTCATGTATTTGATAAAATAATTATTGATAAAGAGAAAAAAGTTTAAGAATTTAATCTTTGTCTTGAGTGTTTGACTGCGTGCACTTGCATAGAAATATGGGCATATTTTTTGCATGTGTGTGTGTGAGCTGTGTTTTTGCGTGTGACAAAGATAGATGGAGTTTCTGGTATAAAAACTTAAGTTAAATGTCACACCTGTCTGTCACAACACACCTGCTCAGACAGGCTGACATTTACACACCTCAACAGACCAAAACACACACGTGTATCACGATTGATGTAAGCGCATACACAGAAGACTACATGTGAAAATACAATAGCACATGAGAATAACAGGCCCATGTTAGCAAGGGATTAGAGTCTATTCAAGTGAGTGACTATGACTTTGTTTTTCCACATAAAACCATTATGTCTGCTGTCTGTCATGTGTAGTTATATGCTTTTTATATTTTTTATATTAGATAGTGAAATATAAAGTAAATTGAATACTATTTTTATTAGTTGTACTGAATGGATTTCTTATTGTCATAACATAATCTTCTGCTTTCATTCTCATTTGGCAAATGGAAAAATGCAATGTCAACATACTGATAAAATGCTATTTTTTTTCCAACCACATCTTCACCCATCAGTATCTTTTCCAGTTTTGTGTCAGCTATGCTGTACAAAGAATAGGAGTAAAAAAATGCTGTACACATTTGAGCTTTTATGATGTACTGACCTGTCTACAGTTTATCTTGACTTTCTCTCGTTAACCACTCAAATAAGCTGAAGACTTCCCTATAGCACGGTACATGATAAATTGACAGATGTTTGAGAAGAACAAGCAGAACCAATATGATCCAAAGAAATGGAGAAATCATAGAATCTTATGATTTACTTGATACTTTCAATAACATCACAAATTAATCTCTTATTTTTGTTCCGTTCTCTCTACCTTTTTTTATGCATCCCGGAACATTTACTGTAGCATTTCCTCATATTCTAGACTCCATCTGGGAATCCAACACCAAAACTGAAACTTGATATTTACACTCAGGCATTTTGGTGCCCCAGGTGAAAATTTGTTTTGACAGCCCACTGTATCCTCAAAATAACAGCAGTGCAAAGGACAGCTTTTCACAATACCAACTACTGGAATATATTTTCAAACCGGCAAATATTTGGGAAAACAGCATTCAAATGAAAATCTAAATCTTTTTGCAAGCTATGAATCACATTTGTTTAAAGTCAAATTTATTTGTATTGCACATTTCAGTTGCAAGGCAATTAAAAGTGATTAACATAATGAACATAATTTAATACCAATTATGGAACAAAAACGATGCTTTTTATAAAATGTCATTAAATTAATCAAGAATGGTTGCAGCACAGGGATAAAGCACGACAAATGAATGGCGGTCTTAGACCTGGACAATGCATTGTACACTGCCGACTTATCAATTAGTAGGATAAACTGCTCAACTACACAAATCCTATTTCTGCCTTTTGCTCAATTTGTTTTCATCTCTTACTTCAGGTATTCACATTTCTTCTTGATACAATTACTTTAGGTATTTGTTTAAGGTCACGTAATGACAGTACTGCGCTAGGGTCAGGAAAGTGTCATGGTTAGTCATTAAAAAGCACAATAAGATATGCCGCAGTGAGAAAAGCTTTGCCAGCAACGTTCACATTACCATGGCAATGTGTCTCAAAACTGCTACATAACCACTATACCTTTGCACTACCATGATGCACATTGTCTAAAATAGTCAAGAGCAAAGGTTGAACTCCAAAAGCAGAAACAGAGGTGGGAAGATTATTTTTCGATAATTAATTAGCAGAAAGTTAGCTCATTGCGGGTAAGTGAATACCACTTAATTTTGCTTTGCTTGCCTTGACTAATACATCAGATGATTTCCTACAGAAGATGACTTCACCAGCGTAATAATTTTCCGACTCTCTCCCTGAAGCGAAAGGCAGAAGTGAGCTCTGCGGTTAAAACAGCTGGAAGGAAATTAGTCCAAAGGAGTGGTGTGAGATGTACATAGTTAGAGATATTCACTGAAATTAGCAAATCATAAATTGCAACTTTACCTCGTCTCACTGTCCAACTCATCTGTGAAACATACCATACAATTTTCAAAGAGTTCATTCCTTACAATAATGTGTTTTGTTGTTCAAAGCAGAAGTAGCACACAAAGTGCAAAAATCCTTTATTTACAAGCATTATAAGATGAATAGACAGTGCCAGCTGTGCTGTTCATTAGGTGGTTAGAGTTGGGCAGCTGCTACAGCCTGTTGGCAGCCTCTTGCAGCTCTCAGGTGTATGTCTGGCTGAAACAGCTGGGCCACTGGCAGCACAGTGAAGTCAGCAGTGGCTAGTGGCCGGAGTTGACTTCAGAGGCTTCATTTGGCAGTAAGCTGCTGAACTGATGTTAAGGGAGGTTCCTTTTATGGACAGAAATGTGGTTTTATGATGCAATAACTGGGCTAGAATTATCATTTGCTCTACAGGCAAACAACATTAAAATCAGATCAAGAAGTTAAGATTTTACTAACTTAAATATTTGGTTAATATTTAGAATATTTAGTTATAAGAAATTGACTTTTTTTCTTCACGTTACTGTCTAAATTAAACAGTGATACTTTATGATATATCCATTGTATATATATATATATATGTATATACATATCACACTGATTGAGAGGAAGGAAGACCGTGGTCAGTTTGCCAGTTTTTCACAGGGCAACCAAAGCCATGCAGGGCAAACAACCATGCACACACACTTGTATCTGAGGGGAGTTTAGAATAACCAATTGACCTTGCACTAATTTCTTTGAACTGTACAAGAAAGGCAGCGTACCAGAGGAAATGGCACACACTTCCCTGCACACTCAAACAGTGTTACTCGAGTGTAAATCCACCTTGTTCCATCAAATACTGCATAAAGACCATTAGTGGTTTCTGATATGTGTTATACGGCTCCCTGCCCAGTGCAAGGTGTCAGACTCCAGTTCTAAAAGGCCAGTGTTGTGCAAATTTTAAAACCGCCTTTGCTTCAGCTCACCTGAATTTAATATTTAAGCTATCAGGAGGACTCTGAAAAACTTGACTGTACGCTGAATGCTGAGGAGCAACAAACCATTTAAAACAGGATTTCAGTGGCGGCCCTCAAGGACTGGAGAGTCACACTCCTGGTCTAAAATGTAGCACTCAAAAATCAAACAGAAAATGTCACCCCATACCAGGAATTTTGAAGAAGCTGAATGTCTACAGCTGAGGTTTGGTTACAATCATTATGTCATGACAGTATGATATGAGACAAATAATCAGAAAAAAGGCTGCTCTTGCCTTTGCAGAAATGGTCCGCCATTGTGCCAATGGCAGAGAAACAACTTGCTTCTATATACAAGTTATCACCGCTTCAGTCTCTATTCATTTTCAGTTGAAATTGAATTTGTTTTTTTTTCTTTTTTTGTTTGACCTGTTTTGTCTTTTCTGTATGTGTTGCGTGTACATAACAGTACATTTTGAGGTTGTTTATATTTTTTTATTCTCTACATCTGGCCTTCGCTTTGCTCCTTTTGAGTCTTACTTCCACCTTTCTGCTAAGCCCACATCTAGGTTGACTTTAAAGGTGGAAATATATCTTTGTCTTTACTGAAAGCTAGTAACAACAAAAAAATAGTATGACAAGGCACACATCCGTAAAGAAAAGGTTTGTCATAAACTGAGCAGGTGCTAGGTTTAGTGACCAAATCGAAGCACCAGAGGTCTAAATTTCAGGGTACATTTTTATTTTAAACTGGGGTCATTAAAGATTTCTTAAAGCAGGTGGGAATCGTGCAGTGAACATTTCAGTAATAAAAGGGGCTAACTAATATACTCTGACTTAGAGGACACTTGCACCACTACCATCTGGAGCAGCTGCTTTCCTGGTAGTTACAGTTTTTAATACTTGTCTTTATCAACTCCAACACAGGGAACATCCCTTCCCCTCCTGATTTATATGGTATAAAAAGATGTTAAGTTTGTCAGCCATGGAGTCATCAATCCCAGAAAGAATATGTTGCTTTATTGTCTGTGATGGTATGTCATACCCATGTCACAGTCCCCTGGAATTAGAACTGGCGCTCTAATCTCTGGCTGTTGCTGGGAAGGATGCCATTTGCATTCTTCACATCTATGTGTACCTTGCAGGAGGCAGCCTTTATTTCACCCGTGTTTCTAGAGATAAGAAAAAAGTTGCATGAAGCATTGCGGGGCATTGCAAGCAAATTAATCCACCCTGGGTTTCTTGCAGAAAAAAAGTCATGAATCTCCCACTCAATATGTTATCATCCACTACCTTTGTAATAAATCCCACAACTTCTTCTGTGAACCCCTGGATGCCTCCACACCATGCGGCCACTGAGCATATCCCAGTTGGCTATGAAAAATTTTTGCATAGATCATCAGGACATAAGCAACTAGACCGATTTATGTCATTTTTTTGTCTTTCTTTATTTTTCAGCACCTCCTTTAACTCTTGTGATTAATACTCATTACCTGTTCCTTTCTACTTTAGGGCACAATTTGATTCATGGACTAAGCTGTTTTGATTTTTATTGTATGTGTGGAATATGTGTTTTCAATTATTGAGTGGAGATTTCATGTTTACATCCCAATTATAAATATATTTACAGAAAAAAAATAAATAAATCAACCCCGCCTCTTGCCCCAAACGCTCGCTGGAGATAGGCACCAGCACTTTGTTCTGGATCAAATATTCCATCTGCTCTCTACATCCTGCCTATCTGTAACAGGTATGCATAATTTAATTTGTAACATAATTTCCTGCAACACACCATAAAACATGCTCTTGTAGCTGAAAGCAACAATATTGAAACATAGTAAACAAACATGTCAGTCATCCAGCCCTCTTGATGCAGAATGACAGCTGCAGATTGAGCTACAGCAAGCCAGAAGGCCAGATTCCAGGCATAAGGTCACATAAAAAAAGATGCACACATATAAACACACATACACACACAGACACAAAACCAATATCTAGTCCAGCAGAGCTCCAGCAGTGACTCAGATGCAACTAGCCTATCTCTAGGCTCTAGGGATTAAGAGCCCAAACGCCACAGAGACGGGAGATATGAGCTCCAGGAGTTCTGCTGATCAACAACGTCCAGCCAGTGCTCAAGATATCAGTCTGTGCTCAGTGAGGACAAAAAGATAGGCTGTTCTATTAGCCAAGTAGTGAGAGTGCAGAATAGAGGAAATGGAAATGACAGGCAGCATGTTCTTTTTTTAATTCCTCGTGAATTGATTTATAACTAGAGCAGAACTTATAATTTAGGGACTAATTCAAATGATAGAAGTTAATTTCTGATGTTAGAAATTAACTTCTAACATAATAATTTGGATACAATATTTATGTATCTAAATTATTATGAACAAATCACTGAATAACTAGCTTAGTAAAAAACAATCCCCTGTCCTAAGATTGGCTTTGTATCCCAGGAAATTTGGCCATTGAAAAATGATTACTTACAAGGTACTTACTTGTAAAAAGTAACAGTTGCAAAAAGTTTTTTTTTTGTTTAAGATTAACATAATATATAATGATGAAGCTCTGCAAATATACAGACAAAAGGTCAAGAGTATTTTACTCATCTGTCATTTTTATTATTGAAATTACCTCAATTTTATTGGTGGTGTCCAAATGTAAGCATGTGAAATAATGTAAAGTGAAAAAGGTTTAATTTGTAAAAAAATATATATATATATTTATGTGTCATCTGTGGGCTAAATTAAAGATAAATAATCAGGAGGTGGTAGAGGAATGAGGTCCCTAATGGGAACCGCTGTGGTTTTCCCATCTGCTCTGAATCTCTTAACCTTGCAAGTCCTAAAGCATACTATAATTTTTGATCATGGATATATAGGTAAAAAAGCAAAATAGACGGCAGAGTGGAAAAAATAGAGTGAATTATAACCTCAGTATTCATAAACAACCATATGGACACACACATATGCAGCTCCCCTTACCTCATGGAGAGGTTAAGTAGCATTAGAACAGACATTCTCATTAGATTATGAGTGATGTTTGGCAGTAACTGCAGTAGTTTAACTTTATGGTGCTGCATGTCCTCATGATCTCTGCCACTATTACAGCAGCATCTGTAGCAGTGTTTGTCATTAGAGGTATCACCATTTTCATAAATGTGATCGGGTGACATTTTTCCCATGTAAAAACATTCCAGGAGTGAACTTATTGGTAGTAAACAGCAATTTATTGAAATTAAATAGTAAAGATTAACAGGGGATGCTTAATCTTATTTAAATTGTAGATTTTGGAGTATTATTTGGAGAAATATTTGATTTTCAAAAACATACTTAAACTAAACACCGAAAAGTCAGCAGTCAGCACCAGGAAGAACGTCTATAAATGGGCCAGCACATATCATTCAGCAAAAACTCAAATTGAATAATACCAGTATTTTTGCTGCAAAGAATGTGCTTTAGTTTCAAATTTCATGACATGTAGGAACCATTCTCTCAACAAACAACCCCCTTCCAAGAAACTTTTCCTGTGGCCATGTCTACCATTTTCACTCTGCTTCTCCTACAAATTGCAAACTGTGCTTTGGTTGCTAGGAGAATTAAGCAACATGATGTGACGATTTTCCCAAATACATGAAAAGCCACTAAGTTTCACCAAGAGTGTGTCCCCAATTAAAGATGTAATGTTTCATTGGGGGAGTGGGGGGAAGCAGAAGGCCTCTGCATAGCTGATCCTCTCCCTGCAGAGAAATGGTAATGTTTTCGTGAGTCTGATGAATATTTTAACTTTTGAGGCGATTACATGGATCTAAATGAGTAGAAACGTACTTCAGCTGAAATAAAATATGCAAGAGCTGTGAAAGACATGATGAGTACCGAACAAGCGGCCTGAGCCTGATGTAAATACATCTGATACGCATTATGTTCATTTTTCCTGTATTGTGCATCTCTGTTGCCTTGAACACCAATAGATGATTTTTGTAAAAAAGGTTTTATTGACTGTAGTGGTCGTTATCTGATAGTGAATTAACAAAAAAGTAAGTAATAATAAAAGGGGGAAGACATGCAGCAAAGGTCCCCAGGCCGGGAATCAAACCTGTGACAGCCATGTCAAGGTAGAGGGTCACCACAGCACCCCTCAATAAATGCTTTTTTAAGTACAGTCTAAGAATAGTGTTTTACATTGTGTTTGAAAATGGGAAGCATCAACTCTTGTATGGTTCATTGGTCTTGGCACATTGTCTATGAAGATAATTTAAAAACACCTTTTCAATGGTAGTGTTACAAGATCCTACGTGCATGATCAGCATGCGTAGGGGACCTGTTGTTAATGTGTGTGTATGTATGCTTTAGTGCGTTTGTGTTTGTGTGAAAGTGAACTTTCTATTTCTGCTCCTGTCCCATTTTCAACCAGGGAACCAAAATTAGTGCAAACTATTAACACCCACATCACCTGCTCTCATATTTTACCTTCTGTCTCACAGGAACTAGTACTTATTTTCTCATTTTCCATCTCAGCAGGAAATAAGGAGTGGGATACAATAAATATAGATTTGCCAGTGTGGCTCCTTATCACAAGAGAGAAAAAGAGAGAAAAAGCTTTTGAAAATGATGCTGAGGAAGAAATTTGTGAATGAAAATGTAGAATTAAAGAATATAATAAATTGAGGATAAGCTTGTTTCAAAACAAAGATAAACCAATAATAGTATTGGCCAAGTGTAGTTTGTATGGAAATGTTAACAGGACCTCAAACAAATTACAATTTGTCTAGGACCATGCAAAACATAATAACTTTTTTTTTTTCTTTTTTTGCACAAAATCATTTTCAGATAATGAAATGACAACAGACATTGTTTCCTGGACACAATCCAGTCATTCCCATTCATGTGCACATTCACACACTGAAGGTGACAAGCTACTTCAACCTCAACCGCCCTGGGGAACTCTGACAGAATGGTAAATGGACTGAACTTATATAGCATTTTTCCAATCATTTTGACCACTAGACTCACATTCATCCGTTCGTGCACACATTTATACACCGATACGCAGATCGGTGGGCAACTTGAAGTTAGGTGTGAGAGTTCTTCTAGCAGAAGTTAGTATTGTTATTGAAAGATACTCATGTACAAAAGATCGATACTCAAGCTTTTTTTCCTGCGCATCAAGGCACTGACTGCTGAGCAAGCGGATTCACTGAAGTCTAATAAGTCTAAGAGTAGCACTGCGCTGTGTCACACAGCACGGAGCACCACCTCTCTCTCTTTTTTACTGTTGCACCGTCACTTGTCTCAGCGGCCAAGGAAATATTGGCTGGAAAAAATGTTTCCATTTCAAAACTCATACCCCTGGTGGCACTGCTTCAAAATACCCTTTCTGCATCTGAGCAAGAAGGCAGCAAGCTAGCTGGAGACCTGGTGGCTCAAAGTCACCGCAAAAGAAAGATATAATTGTCTTGCCATCAGGATTTATTTGGACATCGGGTTCCAAAACATGGGGTTCTGTGACTCAATGAATGACGAACCCGTAAAGGCTTGACTTGTATCAGAGATGCAATTAATTAGTCAGAACCTCCTTCATCGACCTGCAACTTCTACATCTCTAGCAAAAGGTGGGATTTGGGCAGAATTTGACTCGGAAGTCCCTTCGTCTCAGCACCATCGGAGAGTTGGTACCTGATGCTCTCTGATGGACAGAAGAAAGGCCTATTCCAAGGGAGCAGGTTCCACTAATTTGGTGGAAAAACATTCCACTAACATTCCCCTGACTGAACAAACTTGCAAAGAGGCATCTAGGGGTTGTTGCGACGTCAATGTCAGCTGAGAGGCTTTTTTCAAAGGCAGGACAGCTACTGAGCATCAGGCGATGTGCACTGAACTCCAAAAATGTGAACATGGTACCATTCTTAAATAAAAACCTCTAATCCTTTGTTCTCAACAGGGGTAGAGGGGCCACCATGTTGCTGTGGGCCCTTAATGTGTTCTTTATTTATTCATACTTTTTTATTTAATTTTCACTTATTGTTTTCATATTTGTTTAAAGCCAGAAGTGCACTGAAAGGAAGAAAGTCCTCATTCTTTGTGTTATTTTCTTGTATTGTTCAATTTGAAAATGCTTACAGTATTTCTCGTGGGGTGTTAATTTTTCTGTAATGTGGTTTGTTAACTCTCCAATTTCAAAAGGTTGTTTTAATTTGCTTTAAGTTATTTTTGTCATGCTTTTATTTAAGAAAAAATATGATTAACTGCACTGAAGGTAATACCTAAAGAATAAATTGTAAAGAAGGTCATAGTATGAAAAAAGTGTGTTGACATTTATTAGTACTCATTGTGGTACATTAAATTAGAAAGTCCATAAAAATCAAATGTGTTCTCTCACGCAAAAACAACAATACTAACAAATTGCAGTCTAACATTTATTAGTTAAAAAAACAACACAATTCTAAATACAGAATATAATGTACATGAACACAATCTGAAAAACCTATAGCTTTTCACTGTTGCAGTGTCTGTGACCCATGGGATTCTTAGCTAAATCTCCTGTCAGTCATTTCTGCACCAAACAAAAAGAAACCTCTTCAAAGTATTGAGTAAGCAGTTTCTTTTGTGCTGACCACAGTGCCCCTGCACTGAGGCCAATCAGACTGGGAAGAGATACTGGATGTCATGGACCCACACAAACATGTCTGTCTGCATGAACACATCTCTCTTAGTGAGTCTGTGTGTGTGATTTTCTTTTGCATGCGTGTGTATAAATGTGTGCTTGTTAGTGCATACAATCAGCATGGCTTGTAAATCTTGTGGATAGACTGAAAAAGTCTGTCTCCAACCTTGGCAGCATGTAGACAGTGAGAGAAAAATAGGAAGATAAAGTGAATGAATGTTAATTGACTTTACATTCTCTAACCCAATTAAATCCTCAGACCTTAAATTCAAGATTAAACCGTATCCAGTGAGTCTATATAAAAGTTTGTGCTAATTAAGCATCAAGGGAAGCAGAAGCAAAACAACCAAACACGCTCCAGTTCCAGTTTTTGGGGGGATTATTTTAATTTCTTTTTTAATTCTCTACACAGCTAAATTAATTTTGCTGCTGTAAAAGGAATAGTTTTTTTTTTTTCCCCACTGAACATAAATAAGCATATGTCTTCGATTTAAGAGCAATTATAAAGAGCTTTCTTCATAGGAGTCAGTTTAGGTCAAGTAAAAGATTAGGCAGGATCATCCAGTAATGGTTTGAGTATCAGGCTTCAAGTCATCATCAGGCAGTTTTTTATTTCTATTCAGGCTGATGAGAAGATTGCAGTCAGGTGTGTTTGCAGAGTTCTGCTAAAGCTGGGTGGAAGACCTGCAAGTTAGTTAGGAAAAAGTGAACAGGCACATTCTGCACAATCACACAGAAAAAAACTCTGACACACCAGTTTTTACATCTTATTTTCTCTCTTTGTTTCGAAACATAATGAATCTGCATAATTAGTTATGAAGTTAATTGAGTCACATCAAATCTGTGTTTACTGCTTATGTATCTTTAGTGTATTGTATTACTGACAGTCTGCAGTCAGAAGGCTGACATATGTAATCTAGTTTATCTTGCAAAATGCCTTGAAGTAACTGCTGTAAAATGCTGCTCAGGAGGAAACTTGTTTTTGTTTTTCCATTTTGTTTTAATTTTGCAAAGGTTTTAAATGATGCAGAAGGTCATTGCTGACTTCAGCAAATCTTATAATCAAATATGAGTAGAACACTGTTTTTTTTGTGTGTCCCCCAAAGAAGGATATTGTTCAAAGAACCCACAGCTGCACATGTTTTTGTTTCTTCTGTTGTCATTTCTGAGATTTTCTGATTTTCTGATCTTTCAAGAACTCCCAAGATGGAGCAACATGTTCAACAATTTTTTTCAGTTTTTTTTATTCTCAAACTCAATTATGAACTAGGGTCATTTTGAATGATTTTGAATGTTCGCTGTTTGTTCTCATGTTGACAACACTCAGATGTCTGTCAGCGCCTTTTCCTGTTTTATTATATCTAGTCCCAAATCCTGCCACTAGATCCATTCACAAAACAAATAGATGACAATAAATCATTTAAGCTCGACACTTCTCGAATTTCATACTGTGAAGGTTTGAAAGTGCTGCAGCTATTTTTTAAAAATATTTAAATATGAAAAACCTCTACTTTTACTGACATGTTATGTTGCCTGAAGAGAATCATATTCAGATAGTGTTATGTTGAAATTCTTCCATCCTAGATTGTAACAAAGAGAGCCCCAAATTAAGAATCTCTTTAGACACAAAAGTCAGATATACTGTCTCTAACTTCAACTATCATCCTAAGATTCTTCTGCATGAAAAGCTTTGATACTGTGCAATGCAAATGCAGCAGCTGTTTGACATCTTTTCAACCTTTATCTTGTGACATTTTTATAGAATTGAATGAAATTGATTGCAGAGAGCAGCAGATAGTCACTCATTCATCTAAAGGTTGAAAAGGTTCTATTTGAACAAATATATATATATATATATATATATATATATATATATATATATATATATATATATATATATGAACAGAGAGAGAGAATGTACGTATACTGAAACAGATTTGTGTTTTGTGTTTCCCTAGGTCCTACTTTAGTGTCATACTTTTTAACACTACAAGATCAAGCATGCACCTATCGTACTTGATGCACCTAAGACTCCGAATTTGGGTTTCATGGCAGATGCACAAGTTTGTTGCCTGGGCAGAAATATGTTAGCCCACTAGAAGGGATGGTGTTTCCTAATGGATTCACATTAGCAGGAGACAGCAGTCGCAGTTAGCATTGCCCTGCCCGGTCAAATACTCCACTTCCAAGCCTACATTTGCATTCTGTGTCTTCACTTGTCTGCTAGTTTATCTGGCTTCCTCCTCAGCAGGTGGTCATGCAGCTCCTCCTCCATAATAAGCAACCAGGGTCAAGGAGTACCTAGCTATATGCACCGACTTTATGTATTTTAATTGCAAAATACAAGTAACTGTAATTTGCTGAAGGCTGGCTGATTTAACAAATTACAGTTTAAGCCAATCTTAGGTGAAAAAGCAAAGCAATTTGTTTAATTTACGATATTTTAAATTTAAATGCATTATCTTCTGTCTAGATCGGTGCTCACAGGGGCAAATGTGAGATTTGCAAGTGAAAATAAATGCGTCAGAGAAAACTACATATTCACTCCCACTTTTGTAACTATGGCAGTGTGCAAGAAGCATACATGGTGATTTGCTGATGGCAGTATCATTTACCGACACTGTTACTTGATTAGCTATGGAGCAATGAAACAACCTGATTCGGCAACCAGCTGAAAACAAGTGTGTGCATATCATCACAACCTGGAAGTAATTGTTTTCAGAAATAGCACCTTCCATTTGTCTCCCTCATTTATGGTAATATTATAGCACACATACTGGAATATTATACAAGTTAGGAACATACTCATTTTATGATCAGGATGCAAAGTTACAGTACTACTTAAATTAAAAGACTTTAATGACTAAATTACATCTGTGAGGCAATAAAACCACAGCATCTGATACCACCTTTTTTTTTTTCATTGAAAAAAGTATACAAGCAAATTGGAAGCTTTCCCAGAATCATATGTCATTTGTGTCCAGGCCAGCAGATTTTCCACATTCTCCCAGTTATTATATTGTGTATTTAATGGGTTACTCCAGGCTGAGTGATTCAAAGTAAAAAATAAAATATAGGAAACTCTTTTGAGCATCTCTTTAGCAGAAATGGGTAAAAAAAGAGATTTAGCTCTCTTCACAAATCCTTAAATCTTTTGGCTTAAATTTAAAGTCTCATCCTCCTCAAAAGGATCAAAGTGTGTTGAAAAGTAAGCTGAAACTAACTTAAATTAATTATGTGCATTACTTTCTTTAAATGATTGATTCTGTTGAGGAACTATTAATTTTTTAAAAGAGTAACTTGGAAAGAATACAGTAACCCACCACTTACATACATCATCAGAAGTTATGCAAATTTCTATTAAAAACAGAGAAAACTCTACATAGTGGAAAGATACAAATATATATTTACTTTTCCTGGATCGGAAAACTTTCTTCAAGCTAATTTTGATATTTACAACTTCCATGTAAAGTGTAAAAAACAGGTTGACATTTGTTTGGTATCCAAAAGGTATTCAAAGGGGTAACAAAAGTGCGTCGCCATGAACACATAGAAAATTCTCAACCTGAGCTTCATAATGTTAATGGTTCTTGTACCCTGGAATTTAGACATGGCACACTTCTCTCCTGAAATCAACCTCCAATTCCAGCCAAAGTAGAAACACTTGTTGTTTTTGATTACCTATACTTAAGTTTTATTTTATTTTTTACTTTAGTTATCACTTAACCACTGGTAAGATTATGCACCAGCCTTACAGTGCTTTGACTGTTCCCCACATTTGGTAGGAGAAGAAGGATTCTTGACAGCGCAGTCTCTGTCTCAAATGATTGATTGGTGCCTCATCTGCACTAATGAAAGAATCTAGAGGTGTACTCTTGATCCATGTGCTTCTTAGGGATGTGTTCATTTGTATAAATGGGAATGCTACCATTTGCTTGTAACGTTGCTACTGGTACTCATCAATTTCCCCAGAGGAATAATACATAAAATTCTATTCTATTCTATGCAGAGTAGTACAGAAAACATGTATAGAGTCTGAAACTTATTTAATGTTGATTATTTAACATTGGTGAACTAGTCACCAATAATTTAACAGCTAATTGCTGTATATGACACAGGTTTGATATCACACCGAGTCTATTTGAGTGGCAGTGTGTGTGTGTCGTTGCGTGTGTGCGTGTCTGTGAGTGAGTAAATGGATAAAGAAAAATCTGCTTCTTACAGAGAAAGAAAAAAAAAAGTCAGCAGCTTTTTTTCCCCTGCTAACCTGCATTTCTCAGCCTTTTCTGACCAATATTACATTTTTGCCTCCATTAAAAAGAAATAACTGCACAGCCTTTCTAACTCCCATATCTTTTCTGCAAGCTACACTTCAATGTTTTTAATTTTCTTTCAAATAAAAAGCCAATACAAAGTTGACCAATATATTCTGTGGGTGTTTAAGTGAGGTACATGATATGCCTGCAGCATTGTCTTCAGTCTGCTTTTTAAAATGTGTGTGTTTTCCTAACACACACTACATTATGGGCACCAACTGCTCTTTACGGGGTCCAAAGTCTGGGCTTCATAAGGAAAAAATTGCGCTTTTGGGTTGTGAGTTAGATTTAAAACTAAGGCATGAATTGAGTTTAAGTTAGGTTCGTACTGGTAACGGTTGAGTTTAGTGTAAGAGTTAGAATTAGGATATAGAAATAAATCAAAATTGAATAGAAGTTAATTCAAGTTCAAGATAGAAAGACATACTGTGTGTGTGAGTGTGTGTGTGTGTGTGTGTGTGTGTGTGTGTGTGTGTGTGTGTGTGTGTGTGTTTAAGGCAGTGAGGATGAAGAGGCTGGGTCATGGTGGGGGTGTGTATGGATGAATGGATGGGTGAAGAGGGAAAAAGGGTCTGGATTGACTGTAAGTATCAACAGAAGAGGATTGAAGGTCACAGGATCTGAGCACATACATGTGACCCTGAACACAATACAAAATTACCTGGGGGATTTACACTAACTATACAAATAATGATCCCATGAGTTTTGCTGCTTCATTCTGTGTTTGTTTAACCCTAATGTACACCATACTGGTTCAGAGGTGGCTTACACAAGAAGTGTGAAAGTTGATCCCTGTATCCTCTGTAAGTCAGTTTAGTGACTTTTTAAGCCTGATAACAACTGCAGTTCATTCACTATTAATCTTCCCCAAATTGTTGAATAAAATTGATATCACATTATAAATGTTGCTATACACATTACTGGGAATCTTTCTCTTCTGCACATTTTCCTTCCAGTCAAAGGTCAATTATTATTCCAGGAGAAAGCACTCTGTGAAAAGCTGCCTTCTTGATCATCAACGTTTTGTTTCTTGAACTCTCCTGGTCAACTGTCAGCAGTGGCCTTCCTGATGTTTGCACACCTAACATGACCATTACTTTCTGTATCGCAGATTGTTTTTAATTGGTCCTCCTGAGAATTATTTTTGGGAGGTTTTCATTTCCATATGTAAAACATAGCATGCAACTTAAACAGAAATAAAAATTTTAAATGAATCAACATGAAATGACTTTGTAAATTTTACTTTGTGAACTATCAATTTCCAGTTAAAACTACAATATCAGTTAACAAAGCAGACAATCCTATTGATTACATGAAATTCTTAAATTGTAAACCCTAAATTAGGTTTTTAGATCCAGTGTCGGCCCCAGTGCCAAAGATTAAAGGCAGTAAAACATGCAAATAATATCCTCATTTAAGTCTAAAGTTATAGCTCTAAACTTATATCTCTCTGTTTATGTATGCGACTTAAGTACAAGTAGAAAATTATTTAAAGTTAGCATGTTACAATTGCATAAGAAAATGTTCTCAGTTTTAATATACAGCCAATTGATCAGCTAGACTTTCCAGCTCTGCATGTGAAAATTGGAATTACTGTCATTCAACTATCACAAAAATAGAAGCTGACATTTAAGTGAATGACTCAAATTGACTGTAGCCAGTGCAGAAATCTACCAGGAACTGACAAATAATAGAGACTGGATTTCAGGCAATTGCACAAGCTGGACACATGACCACAAGTCCATTTCATTTGCCAACAATAATGCTGTGGAATAATACTAATGAAAATCAGGATGCCAGAGGGACTGCTATTCATTACTGGTCCAGAGACGAAACCAGCATTTCACTCCAACAGCCCAAGCATATTTTAGGGAAATATCAGGTATTAGAACATCATATTTGCAAGGTTGAACCATTCTGCCAAATGCAATGATGTATGCTGCACTGAACTGTATGTCAGAAGTAAAGCTACATACTGACACAAATGTATTTTATTTGATTGTCTTGATTAGGTGACAGGTATTTAGAGCTAAAATTCAAGCACTTTCAAAAATTATTATTCACAGATCTCATTTATATTCATTACAGCCAATGGAAACTTATTATTACCATCTGTTCAGATTAATTACGACTAGATGTTTCGATCATAGTTATTGCTTATAAAATTCCATAAAGCCAGGTCCTCCGTTGACTTTCTTAACTTTAAATAGATGGCAGAAGAGGCAATTTGCTCTTCAAATAATTGATATCAGTACCTAAACTTTCAAATGTATTCTACATGCGGGTGACATTTTTACATCTCATAATCTAATAGATGCATAGCTGCATCTTAAAACATCTTTAAGCATCTTGCTTTGAGTATATTTGTGGTGTTCACTGCTACAATTTAACCATTGTGCAGAGTAGCATATTAACTGTGACCTTTAATGTCTTGTTTTGGTGCCTAGAGTATAAAGTCAGCGAAGCATTCATCAGTGTGCATCAATTCATTGGCAATAGACAAGAGCAAAAAAAAAAAAGTGCAAGTTTCAAATTTCTGCTGAAGTTAATTGACTGTTAGAGTGATACATGGTTGATCTGACAAGAAAGTTTAGCATGCCACTCATTGTTATTATGTAAATTCAGCTTGGTAATATATGGCTCTGATATGCACAGTGAATGATATTCAGAAACCGTGTGTGTAGGGATACATTCTGGAAAATATTCTGGGTCCCATGTGATGTATGTTAAAGCCTTAATTAACAAAATGTCAGATAGTATTCTCAGAAAACAATACACCAACCTGAGTATCAAATTAACAGAAGCCTGCAACACTACATTCCTAATATTATAAAAAACATAAAACACAAAAGAAAATGAATTCACCACAAAATAACAGCAGAGCTAACACAGTTTCTGATACAAAAATAAAAGTTTTTTTTAAGAATTGCCTGCAAACCCCATGTCTGTGGAAAAACATTTGCGATAAAAGTGCAAATGCATGATCATGAGATTATTTTTGAGTTTGCATGCACCAGTGTGTTTCGGTTAAATTCCATCCCTCATACCTGGAGGCCTCAGTCATTGTCACTTCGCTCCATTCCATATTTCACCTGCCTATGCAACTGGGACGTTTTATTTTATTTGCTTGCTATAGACCAAGGTCTGGATGATTGATGGACCAACATCAGGTACTCCCTGCCCATTTGTCAAGTGCCCCTATTTAGGACAAGCAACTTCCATGTCCACACATACACAAAAATAAAAACACACAAGAAAGCAAACAATATTTTTTAACCTGCTACCTACACTGAAAAGATACTGTGAAATGGTTAAAACACAAAATATAAATGCAAATCCATTAGAATTATGTGAAAATGTTCAATTCAAAAGGTAAATCTCATAAGTGCTATTGTACAGATTTATTACAAGTGGCATTTTTCCAGTATTTATGTCTGTTATACTTGATGATACTCATCTGCAGGTAATAAAAACCACAAATCAAGTTTTTTCTGAAAATTTGAATGACACAGAAGTAGAAACCCATCCACATTCAAAGATAAATGGTCAATGCAAAGTAGCTCAAGAATGTCTGTGTTTGTTTAAATTATGTTATTTCATAAATAACAATGGCAACCAAAGGAAAAAAAAAAAAAAAAAAGAAGAAGCAATTTCACTGAAGCAGAAAGCAATGACTGAGGCGGAGAGTTTAAACATTTAATATTTGGTAGGCACAGTGATGTGAAATAAAGTTTACACACCACCAGCAGCATTTTAGAAGGCTGATGGCATACGCCACAGTTGAGCGCCAGTGGGTGTGAGTATTATTAAATGCACCTGGGGACTTGGAAACAGGGTTAGCAGCCAGCCTGAAGGGGTAGTCATTGTCCCCTGCAGGTTATAGCAGAAAATGCATCAGTACAAAAGCCCCTAATTAGAATTTCACAAATTACAGTCTCATCCACTCATCAAGAAGCCAGGCACCACCTGTAAATAAATGGGATAAATTCCCAATCTTAATATCTGTATCATTTGAGCCAATGCGACCCAAATTGAGACCTTACATTTTGCTGTGAACTCTGTGCTTTATAGATCTCAATCTTTGCGTGAAATGTGACGGCAGTACAAGATTTGACAAACAAGCAGCCAACACCGTATGTGACCTGGAGGTTCCTATCAACAAATATGGGCTTCCTTAATATTTGAGCAGTGGACAATGTTGATGGCCTCTTTACACGTTAAGAAGCTCCAACCAAATACTGAAAACATGTATTGAACAGCACAAGGGCACACCTCTCAGTAGGTCAACATGTCTGTCTTAGAAATCTTCATTTATTGGTCTCTGTGATGGTGTTAGTTAACCTGGTGGAATTCAGATTCTTTCATCTACAAGCCCTTTTCAACAGGTTTTGATTATATATCTAGTAGCACTAGGAAACTTATATTTACCAAACGCTGAAACTTATATTTACAAAATGCTGAGACTGAAATTGTTCTAGAAAATTGTTCTAGAAGATCCAAAGCTGAAAATAACGCAAACGAAAGTGATACCTTATTCAAAGTAGTTTTTCTTTCAGTAGTAATGAATCCTGTTTTTATGTTCCAGAGCATTAACAACCAAAGGTCGAAGGAAAACAGCTTTAAAAATGAATGGGGTGATATATAGTGGCTGAACATGCCATCTCTGAAGGTAGAGGTAGCAGAGAGTAAGATAAATAGGTGAGAGAGTTGCAGTGGAACGGAGTGGAAAGAACAGTCAGCCGCGAGACTAGATTTATACTCTATAAAGTGTTTTTAGAAGATATGTCACTGAAGATGTGTGGACAGATGAGTATCAAGTGACATGACAGTCACTAGAAAAATGCCATTGTGTAGAATGAAATGTGTGAGTTAAACAAAACAGAAAGATTAAAGAGAGGTCCGGTTGTGAGAAACTAACGTACTCGGTATCAATAGTATAATCATTAAACAACATTTAAAATGTAACCTTCAGGAGGGTTACATTTACTTTAGTTTTTATAAGAGACAGACATAGCTGTTTTGGTGCCCTTGGCGAGATTTTATGTGGTGCCCCCATGTTCCCTCAGAAAAAGGATACTCTGTACCCAAAAGTTATGGCTTTAATGTTCAGCTACAATAAGCAAGTATTTGCTTATTGCAGCAATAAGCAAGTGGGTAATAAATAACTTTTTCCATTGTTACAATACCATTACCATTACTGACAATAAAATGCAGCACATCACTATTAATCAGCATACACAGGGTTGAAGCTGTATTCATCAAACCACGAGTTAAGGGAGCAAAACGTTGTCACTCGCTGCGCTGAATTATTGTGGGAAGGTGTTGAGCGACGTGTCGAATACATGAAACAACACTGTGACCAAAGTCTACTGTGAAGGTGCTGAGAACAGAAACTGGGCTCCTTGTACTTGGTGACTTCTTGTTCGTTCATGAACGATCTGATTCCTCTGGACGGCTCTTTACTATGACCGATAGGACTGAAGCCTCACTGAGACCCGTTTTTTATTCTAATGCTATTATTAGAATTATTATGCTATTATTATTGTATTTAATTAAAAAAAAATATTGATTGGCGAATAAATAAAACAGGAACAGAGATGGAAGCAAAGCAGAACAAAGAGTTTGAATTGATTTGATTAGTTTGAGTACTTTCTCCATCACTGTGTTATATTTACCGCTGTCATAGCAACGAGCGACTCTGACCCTAGTTAGCTGAGGTACGAAGCTGCTGTAAAGAAGGGATGCAATCTGTTTTGCTTAATTTACAGTCAGTTATCAGTTGTGAAATAAAAAGGCTCTGGATATTATTGGAAGGTAAAATGTAAATGTTGTTTAGATATTTCAAACACGTTACCTGAGTTGGTTCTGTTTATCCATATGTCTTTCTGTGAGCATGTTTCTGTGCAGAAAAACAATACAAATAAATTATATATTGTTTATGCAGTACCATACTGGGTAGCAAATGGGAGTTACTATGAGAATGAACTGTGAGGAATGAGCTGTGCCTTCATATCAAAGGATTAAAATAAACAGTTTATAACATAAATAAGTATTTTGTCTAGAATGATTAAGAAAATAACATTGACACAATCATTATTTTGAAGAAAGACAAGATGTGGTGCTGTTTGTAAATATTTAATAAATCAGAACAGATTCCAGGAGGATTTGTGAAGCACAGATTTGTTTCTGCCTCATCACTCCTGCTCTATCCTGTTTACAGGAAAATCAGCATCTGTTATACTGACACCAGTCCTGGTGTGTAACAGATTCTTGGGGGCTCTTTCGAGGTCGGCGCTACACTCTGGTTGGGAGCTGATCCAGAGATAGATGATACTTGGGACCAGAAATGAGTGGATCCTGCCACAACCTTGAGGTGCTGATAGGAGAGACCTGAAGCAGGAGTTGATTCGGAGCTGGAGGACGCCTGGGACCGGGAGCGAATGGTTTCTGTTATAAACTTGGGGTGCAAAAAGGTGAAACCAGAGGAGCAGCAAATCACATCACGCAAGTTTCAAGGGTTTCTGTATGGCAGGTTCTTGGTGGAGTTCTTAGGGTCCATCAGAGTCTCTTCAGTAACTACATGGAACTCGCAGAGGAGCAATCTGAGAAACACTCCTGGGTGTGGTGTGTTACAGAGTGCACCCTGCAGGTGGCATGGAGTACTGCGTCATTTACCCCAAGATGGGCCCGCTGGTGTACTTCCTGCAGCAGGCGGACAGAGCCAGCCCCTTCGCCACAGTCGGGACACTGTATAGTGCCCAACAATATAGTGTTGGGACACCAATACAGTATTGGGACACTGTACTGGTCAGCAGTCACCTACGGAGCGTGACTCATGCAGGTGGTGGGGCATGAGAAGGGTCTGTTTGTGATAGAGCAGGCTGACCCTCTGGTTCTGCTCGTGGGCCTGCTGACCGTCCCAGTACTACTGGTCCTGGGGAAGATGATTTGCTGGGAGGATTACTTTGTCAGGCTGTGGCATGGGTACTCCTATAAACACAGAAGTATCTACACAACCTTCTTCGGGTAGTGGCGGTTATCTGCCTCATCTGCGTACCTACAGGCTCACCGCTGCATACCATGTGTCTGTATCCAGGACTCCGTGTGGGGCGCTTATCTTTTTCCCTCCATAGACAGTCTGGTGGGACGACTGCTGTTACGATGGGTTACCTCCGACCTGTAGTGCACCATACTGGGGGGTATTGCATTCTAGCTGATCAAAGGCGTACTGAAAGTGTATTTCAAACAGCAGCAGTACATCATGCAGGCAAGCTATCCGGAGAGACACAGGAATGGAATATAAAGAGATCATAGATAATACTTCATGCAACACCAGTTTGCCAGTATCAAAGTCCTAATGATTTTGCTTTTATGTTTATAGTTAAACCACACAGAGAAGAAACGTCATCTTAAGAAATCTGATTTTGGATTGGCAAAACAAGTTTTTACATCAGGCATGTCTTCGGACAAAGTGCCGTTTTATTTTTTTTAATTGTTCAAATTTGAACTTGTATTCATTTATGATCTAAATTGATCTAAGACTAAATTGTTTTAGCATTCTTTCCTATGAAAAAAGTTTTTTGCTAATTGTATTTTGCTGAATAGTTCTCATTTCTCGGAGATGGTTGTACTTTTTTTGCTCGCATATACCCTTGAAACCCCATGTGGCTGCATAGGATTCACAAGTAATCAATAAGCAGAGTTGTAGGCCTGAGATTATACTCTGTATAATGATGGCAATAAAAGAATTGAGGAGAATAAAGACAGCGGCATGAGAGTAAGAGAAATGAGATAACACAGAAGGCAGGATGTGGTGCCGACATCCTTAAACATTAGCAGTCTACAGTCAAAGTCACCTTCATTACAACACAGCATTCATAATGTCTTTGTTGAATTAGCAAACTCTACTTCATGCATTTAAAGAGATAAAGAGGACATTTTAGAGCAAATACTGGTGCTAGAGTTCTTTATTTGAAATGACTCAATCAAGGATTTTTTTTTTTCTTGTATTGTCCCAAATCACAGTTCTTTAAGATCTGACATTTGCCAGAGCTGGGTTCTGATCTAATGTTAAATTAAAGTTAACAAAGGACTGACATGGATACATGCTTAAATGTTAAGTAGTTTTTCTTTGCAATAAAAATAAAAACTGCTTTTTATCTGTGTTATTATCCACAAATCTGTCCTGCTTAACTCATTCACTGTTTAAATATAGGCACGGCAGTCAGTTTCTGTACTTATTTTTCTTGATGACTATTTTCATTACACTGTTCCTCCATGAGTTTATGTGGATTAGAAAGCTACCACAGTGCCCTAACAATGTGTTGTCGGAAATGAGGTTTATTGTTTGTGTCTCATGACATGTCTGAGTTGACGCATTATACAGATATCGTCTTGTCATCCTGTGCATTTTGTGTCAACTAGCAACATTTTCAATGTTAGCTGAATAGAGCTGGTTTTCTCAAAGCAAAGTTTGTGCTTTGCTTTGAGAAAACTTTACACGCTGCACAGCTCAACCTTCTTAACAGTTTAGACATTTTGTTTTCACAGCACAGAACAGGGAGAATAAAGACGTCTGCTTCACAGTGAATGCCTTTGTAAAGGATGAAAAATATCTAGCTATTTCCAGAAAATAGATTTGTGAAACAAAGAACTATTACCCCAGTCCTACAGTAAATCAGTTTTGTATGGGGTGCAAACAAAACTATATAAGAAACAGGGAGGTTGTGGATTACATTTATTCTAGCACAGCATGGTGTTAGAAAAAATAGTTTTTAATAAATAGTTTCTTACTTTTGACTCTGAAAGACTTAAGTAAATTGTAGGAAACTATTACTATTTCTTCAGAATGTTTCTGAAGAAATTTAAACGGGCCCTGCAAAAGTGTGCCCATTGGTTGGAGCCCGGTATCCTGATGCTATAAATTAGCATCAATGCTAAAGAAAACTACAATGTAGTCAGTAGTATATCTATTACAAGAATGTTCACTAACATGGACTTTTTCCATTTCCATCCATCTTCCGGTCACCCTTCTCCCTAACGGGGTCGGGAGTTGCTGGTGCCTATCTCCAGCTGCGTTCCGGGCGAGAGGCGGGGTTCACCCTGGACAGGTCGCCAGTCTGTCGCAGGGCAACACAAAGACAAACAACCATACACACACACACACACTCACACCTAAGAAGAATCTGGAAACCCCAATCAACCTGACAGTCATGTTTTTGGACTGTGGGAGGAAGCCGGAGTACCCGGAGAGAACCCACGCACGCACAGGGAGAACATGCAAACTCCGTGCAGAAAGACCCCGGGCCGGGAATCGAACCCAGGACCTTCTTGCTGCAAGGCAACAGCGCTACCCACTGCGCCACTGCGCAGCCTTGTTAATTATCAAATTAGTAAAATAAATTCTCTATTGCATGTATCACTATCACTGTGTTTGATTTTTTTCCATTCTTTCACATTGTGAGTGAATGTGTGGATGACTGAATACGGTGTGAAGCACTTTGGGGTCCTTTGGATTTGATTAAGTGCTACGGGTCATTTAATATTTTTAATTTCTTCAGGACCTCAGAAGTGAAAGTGTTAAATTCAACCAATAGTTGTAAGAGCAACTCCAAGATGGTTAGCAGCTCTGCATTTTCTCAAAAATATTGACTTGGACTAATTCGTATGAATGTTAGTGTGATGAATTATATGAAGGGTCCTAAGCTTGTTAGAAGATTGCCCACACTAATAAAAAAGTAAGATCATGCAGTGTTGAACAAAAATATTGACAACAGTTTCCATTACTTTCCATTATATGAGAGTCATTGCATTATCTCATTTCTATTATTCACAACTCAACACTATACATTAAAAATGAAGGATATTTGCTTGCGACGTTACTTAAATAAAGTACCTTTATTCCAAGTGGGTGGTTCCCTTCACATAGAGTTACTTACAATCTTGTGTGACCATAAGCATGGTGTTTAACAATAAACACTCTTCTTGGGCATTCAGAGCAGAACAATGCAGTAAATGATGGCTAACAATATTCTGGAGGTGATACAGTAATTTTCTCAGCCTTGACGCTGAATGTAAAATATCCATCAAAGTTAACGAACTAAGAGTTGCCATCTGGGCTTATTGTCTCCTGTCAAAGCCATACACGCTTCAACTACCAATGGCAGGCTGTTGCTCACGCCCCTTATGTCTTCTTTTCTTCTTGCTATCTTTCCATTTATTGCTTTAGTGACACATTCTCTCTCTTTTACTCTCCCTGTTGTTGCTTTGTCTCATCCCTTTTTGCCTCTACCATTGAAGAGGAATGATTACTAAATGATTGCTGGCTGGAAGATTGAATAGCACAGTTGACATTTTCCTGTCAGTAATATACAGTGGAAGGAGAAATCTGCATTGGCCTTCCCCAAAGCATATTGCTCTATTGTTTCCAGCTGTTCTGGGGGACATAGTGTAGACTCCTGATTGTTGACTTCAGGATTTTTTGGATGCACAAGTGTGAGCTGAATGTACTTTTTTATGTATATGAATTATTTTGAAATACTTTCTTTTAATTCCAGAAGAGATTGTGGTCAGTGTTGAGTCCAACTACTTTATACTTGACCTAAGTTTTACCTTTGATGTCAGGGCAAATTTGAGAAAATAACAGCAGCAGGGTGGATTCAGGAGTTGAATCTCTAAAAATCTAGTACAAACACCAGACATGTCTTCCAGTATCAGCAGTATCCAAAAGGCAACAGGAAAGTTTTGCAGTATAAGCTTCATCGGAAATTCTAATGAGCTAATTAAAATCCTCAAAGTCTCTGTGATTAGGTCTATAATCCACAGCATTTTTTTTTTTACAGATTCACAGAAATACCCACTTTGAATTCTAACATTTCCTCCTCTGTAGCCAACCAGTATAACTGAAACATATAAATAAAATGCCATTCAAAATAAGCTACAATCTTTATGACCATCTCTATTATGAAATGAAAAAAAAAAAAAATTATTTATACAAAGTAAATAAAAAAAATCTTGTTAATCAAACCATCACACATCTTTGCTAATTCATCTGCTTTTCTGATGTAAAACATTGCATTTACTTCAGTTTACTTTCATTTGTCTTACATTAATTACTATTTCATTTGAGAGTATGAAATAGTCTTCTGTGTCTTTTCCTTTTTTTGTCTCTTGGTTCTTCAGTCATATTTTTCTTATCTGATAATGTTATCCAATGTGTCACCAAATCTCCAGGAGTGCAAACATACCTACACCCTGAGGGGATTTTGATACCTTGTTATCATAGCATATGCAGAGCAGCTATAGCATCTTCTCCACATGACATCTCTTACCTGCGAAGAGATTGCTGGGACAGAGAGAAAGCAGAGAAAGTAGGTAGCAGTGATATGGTTTTCACACTCCCAGTAACAAGGTAGACTTTTAGCCTTCATGCTGTGGCCTGAGGGCATTCCACTGCTTGTTTTTCTTTCCCCTTGAATTTTTGTTTTACACTCCCTTTACTTAGTTTTTCGGGCACATGTGGAAACCTTTATTGTTGCAGATGCTCGCAATTAAAAAAAAAAAGCAAATATCTGAAACCCGTTGCATCAACATGATAAACATCATGATCTGCTTAATTAAAGCAACACACAAAGAAACCAGAGATGGTATGACCACCTGCCCTAATTGTGGGATGATGCCCCTCTTGCTGCCAAAAGAGCCCTGGAGGCTTGGACTCCAGTAGAGATCCCCAGAGGTGTGCAGTGGTATCTGGTACCAAGAGTTTAGTTGCAGATCTTTTAATTCCTGAAACATAATGTCTCCATGAATCAGATTTTTTTTTTGTCCATTATGTACCACTGTTATTGGACTGGGTTGTGCCAAAAGAAAACCTCAAACCAATTCTCAAGCAACACTACCCTGCTGAACGAGACTTGCAACCAGCAGGTAATACAACTTCCATTGTCCAAAGCATCAATCTACCTGCACTGCCCTGCCTTCTCACTCCACAGTTTATTCTGATGCTGGATGTTTGCCAGGTAAAGGACACACATACCCTAACATATTAAAGGAACGTGATGCCACAAATAAAGCCACCTTCTTCCATGATTGTCCGGTTCTCGGAACAGCAGTCTACTTCTGATCTATACGTCCATTCTCACTCATTTCACCTGTGAACATTGGTTTGTAGCGATGCAGCAGAGAATGTACGAGATTAAGATGCCCTTAGTCTTCTAACACCTTTTTGCTAGGACTATTTTCTTTAGAAATTTTCTAAAACTCTGCTTAAACCTGCTGTAAATTTATACAATTTTCTTGCTGCAGTAAATCTACACCTGCTGTAAATTTATACAATTTTCTTGCTGTGTATGTTTGGCATTGCTTTAAGTCAATGTTAATGGTCCTGCTTACTTTTGATGTGTAGCTTTGTAATTTATTTTCCAGTCACATTTTAGTCTGAAAATGATGTGTAAACATCTCTGACTGGAAGAAGGTGTTCATAGCTTTATAGGAAACTGCACCATTCCATTTTCTCTCAGTCAGTGAAAACATAATAGGACTAAGAATTGCTCTTGTGTGTGTAACTTGAATATTTTCTTTTGGATGTTGCTCTTCTTTCACTCTCTGTTGTCTCATTTTTAGGGGTGACAAAGTGTTAGCAGTGTTTGCATATTTTTGAAAATGGAAGCACCCGAGTCTTTGTAGTTAACCACAATTGCAGTTCGCAACATGTTTTCCATCTGCCCACAAATAGGGAGAGAAGTGAATTTCCATGTATTGTGTTTCTTCAGAGCCTGTGTGAGTTAAAAACTCATACCACTTGTTTGCGCAACAGCAGAACCCCACATAGGATGATGCTGTTGCTCCACATAAAAAAGCATTTTTTACTTTGCTCTCCGCAATGAACCCATTTCGATGTTTGCATCAAAATGTGCTTGTGTTTCTCTAGAAAGAATTAAATAATTCCATTTATTTGATTTCTCTCATTGGTCATTGATAAAGACAATCTAGAACAAAATTAATTGTATTTTGCAGCGATGCATAGATCCCTTTTTTGTTATTTTCCATAATTTTGCAAGAAAATGCATTATATTTGCATACATAATCAAACCAATTTGTGTTTTAAATTCTGGTGATTAGTATGATGGAAAAGGATGCAAGACGTATTAGATAAATAAATACAAAATCTGGCGAAAGATTTTGTATTTTTCTTCAGCAAAAATACTGAATAATTTCCTTCAGCAAAAAAAGAGAAATATGTTGCTGAAGACCTTTGTGAGATTTAATTAAATCACATGAACTCACTAACAGCAGTCAGGTTTCTTATGTTATTCATACCAATGTCAAGGTTAAGTGGAACATACCATAAAAGTAAGAATTGCAAATCTACCAAATGTCCAAAGTGACACTTTGGGACAACCCAGTCAGTATGACAACTGCAGTAGCTTCTGCTTGCAGTTTATCACATAGCATGTTCAGGACAAACCAAACATGAAAATAAAGAGGAACTTAGCTCTGTACAGTTGATTTTTTGTGATATGCTACATGGCTCTATGTTTGCTAAACTTTGTTTTCAATTCTTACTTTTATAGTCTTTTCCACTCAATATTCAGAGTGACACTTTTCGAGATCCAGTAGAGAAAAGGGTTGATACTCCACCACTTGTAACAAGGGAAACATGTTTTCCAACATCTGTATCTTTAGGATATTGTGCAGTGAGAGTGTTTAGCATTTTGCAAAAATTCAGTTGTACACTGAACAGAGCTAACCGGACCGCTCTATTACCATGTTTGCTCTGTCCTGTACTATCCTGTACTGTCCTGTACTATGTGATGAACTGCAAGCAGAACCAAGCTGTGATATTGACATAGTTGTCCCACCTGATTTTTTTAAACTCTCCAGCTTCCCCTCAGAAATGGTTGGTAGGTGGGCAGGTAGGTTGGTTGGTTTAACCCTTGTTCGGGCTGCTAAGTTGTTCCTGTTACTGTTTCCTTAAAAACCGTGAATGCTTGGCATTGAGGTCATTTATTTCATTCTCAGTATTTGTCAAGCAATCCGCTTATTAGTGTTTTAGCACCAATTCAGCATGCTCCTGAAGAGCAAAGGTCTGCTTTATATAAAATGTCTTGCAAGATGATAGTCTTCCCTCCACTGAAAAAACAACAGAAAAAAGGCAATGAGAAGGGCAAAATGACAGGAACAAAGAACGCTGAATGGCGGGATTACTACAGCACACCCTGTTAGTGCAATGTTTGATTTGGTTTGGTTCTGGCCACTTAAGCCTCATGTTAGTCCTTTTGTTTCCCTAAAGCAACACTATAATCCTTCCTAATGCAGTGGAGAGCGGTGAAAAATTAGAGAAACACCCCAAAGAGGATATATGCATATGGGAAGTGGCTTGGTTGTAGTTAATCGGAGAAAAGGATAAAATGCAATGATCAGAGAGAAAAAATGGATTTTCCCAGCCGAGGAAAGAAAGCAGGTTGCTACAGTCACACTTTGATTTAGCTTCTACTCCAGTTGTCAGGGTTTTTCTCTTAAAACTTCTTTCACAGTCTCTGTCATTTTGTCTTTTTTCTATTGCTGCCTTTCATGTTTGTTCCCCCTATTTCTCCTTGTCTACAAACCACAAAAGCTGTTTGAAACAATCTTGTCTGTCCTTCCACACTTCTTCACCTCCTATAGTTTCCCATCTCAAAGGAGCTATTTAGCAAAAATTCAGACTTATATCCTGGCTGGAAACAATTAGTGGTTCTTTTAACTCTGTGGGGCCTCAAAACAAAAGTTTCCCCACTCCAGCAGATATATTTGAATATTTCTTCTTATAACAAATCAGTAATGTTACAGTGTTGTGTTTGTGTCCACTGGCGTGTGCCGTCAACTCGTGTCTTTTCCAGACCTCAAATAAAAGCACGCAGCATGAACCACTCTTTCCAAATAGAGTTAGACCATAGTGAGAAGAAACAAAGTCAAAGACAAAAAGAGATAAAGGTGCAGAACTGGATACCACATGAAAATTAAGCTGTGTTAAATCATAATCCGGTTAGCGATGGCTGGCTGTAATCTCACTAATAACATATTCAACTCCTAATCTACAAATCATCTAAAGAGAGCAGAATTTTCCATTTTGGAGTTTCAGAGGCTTGTAGAAACCATATAAGGATGATGGCTTTTTTTTGCAAGTGTCAAAGTAAGATGGACTGACAGTCTGCAAAAAAAATAAATACACATATTTGTTTAATATACATAAGTATATTGGAATACTTATTCCCAGCAATTGTGGGGAATAAACAAACTGTGTTGTGATGAGCAATGTAATCCCTGAAGAAAATCATTTCTTTCAATGACTGATGCAACATTAAATGCTTTTGGGTAATTCAAAACATGTATTTTATTTAGAACATACATTTTGTATTGTTTAATGGGGGCCATTTTTACCTGAATACAAAGACTTCCACTCTTCACATCTTTGTTAGTTTTAACCCTCCTATTTTTTTTTCTTTCCATCTCCTTGTCTTCCAATCTAATATATGCAGTGTCTTGCAAGAGGATAAATAGCCATTGAACTTTCTCACATTTTATCATTACCATCATAAACTCCAGTGAATTTTATTGAAATATAATAATAATAAATTTTTATTTATAATACCCTTTATATATTAAATTGAGATCTCAAAGATGACATACACATACAACGATGGTAAACGAGCCGAGAATCAAACCAGCGACTCATGAATTGTGGGGCAAACTCTGTCGTGCTCAACCCATCATGTTATCCATCAAAAAAGTAGTGCATATATTTGGGAAATGGCAAACGCATATATTCAACCCACTTTACTCTGGCATCCCTAAATATAATCCATTTTTCCCCAGTTTTTCCTTGTTGTTCCCCTGGTGTTTTGCAAGTTGCTGTTTATCGACTTCATCATAACGCAAATTCCAGAGTTGATGGCAAGACACAGGGCAGTTTTTCAGGGAAACCTAACAGGTTCTGAAAAGACTTCAAACTGTTAAGACTTAGATCAAATCATACTTGTGTGTTAGAAAGATTCAAACTGCAGACCAATATCAAACTGAGAAGCAGTTGCAAGATTTTAAAATGATCTGTTTTTAAACAGACTCTCTAACTGTACTTAATCCATTTTGTGAATAATGGGCAATTGGAGACAATTGGAGGCATACTAATACTGCTGTGATTGCGGAAAACAGTGGTTGCACTAAGTATTGACCATGGGGGCTAAAAGCATATTTACACCAATTTTCCACCACATTTTATTTATAAAAATATGTTCTACAATATGTTTTTCTTCCATTTTGCAGTTATGTGTTTGTGGTTGTTCCATAAGAAAATGTTACAAAGTTCAAAATATTTTCCCAACATACTCTGTCCATGTTACACAAAAGCAATGATACACCTTGGCATGCACACGCAGTCCCACTTCTCCCACATTGGCAGATGTGCAAGCATATACACGCATAATTGGTCTTTTTGGAACAAAAGTGGTCCAAATCTGAGTCGCACACATCACTTGGTTGGCTATGGGTATCAGAAAATCCAATATGGATTTGCTAAATGAATGTGAACAGAGATGGAGAGAGCGGCCTAGTGTGGTGTAGAGGGAAGGGCAGCAAGCGAAGGATGCGGGCAGGAAAGCAGGCAGGTTGTTGATTACTCTAGTGTTTAACATTAGGAAATGCCACACTGAAAATGGTGCTCATATCCCCCTGTCAATTGCCTTGTTAGCCATGGAAAAAAAAGAAAAATCATGTATGAAGGGTTGGTTTAGATTACCACTTGTCAAAGCAGAGCTCTGTATAAATATCACATGAAAAAAAACCTTTAAGTTCACAGAAATTCTCGTGTTAGCAAAGCACTTGCATTTTATTCTGTAATATTGTGGAAAAATATGTATATTCTTTAAAATATATCTTTTTCTTATGTTACATCTACAACTCCAAATGCATTATTTTGAACTTTATGTATAATTGTGAACCAAAAGAAAAGCAATAAAATGGTTTTTAATGTTAAAAAAATCTGAAAGGTGTGCTAATTTGTTTTCCCGTACAAAGTCTTTTTAGGAGCCAGTCAGATTAGATGGAGAAGATCTGTGAACATCACTTTGAAAACCTTGTTACAGGTTCTTGATCAGAACCTGTAACAAGGTTACAGGTTCTGATCAAGAACCTGTAACCTGTAACCTGTAACCGTTAAAATTTTATTGGGCAGTTCTAACACATGTCCTGTGTATGCTATAATCTAAACTGCTAAATTATACTTTTGGCTTTTTATAGTCATTGTCCTCCTGGAAAGTTGCCACAACAATCTTGTTACTTTCAAACTTTTTTCCTAGCACTTCACAGTATGTAATTCCTTCCCCCATATTTTTTTATGAATGAGGAACTATTTCAATGTCAATGCTGAAGAAAATTATTCTTCACAAATATATTCAAAAACACGCATCATTTCCCTACAACCTCATAGTTATACACTACTTTCTGATGGTGTTTTACAATTTAAGTTTTCCACTTTAATATGACAAAATGCAGAGAAATTCCCTATGCATGTTACAAATAAAACTAAATGCACCGACCACTCCACACACACAAACACTTTAGCCCCTTCTGGGCATCCATTACTCTGTCACTGTCCCTCCATTGCATCCCCACAAATATCTGAACAAAAATTTCCACACTTCCTTCTGATGTGACAACTGTTGAATTGAGTCTCAGAGTATTGGACAATGAGGACAGAGAAAAGAGATAATCACTGATTGCAAGTGGAAAGGAAAACGTCTGAACATCTGTGGTAAGGAAGAGGTCACCAAGTACCTGCCAAAGTAAATCTAGCACAGCCAAAAGGACCAGAGGTAGTGCAGCACTTCAGCTTTAATGGTTGTGTAAAAAGTAGCTTAAGGTAGCTTGGAAAAGCAAATTTACCATGAAAGAAAGAGCAAAAATCTGACAGTGTGATTTCACTTGATGAAAATTTGCCCAATGGGCCTGGCTGTGGAGATAAAATTTAGCATATCAGTGGATCAACTTAATTATGAAAACAGAATGAGTTCTGACAAAAGAGTACCTGAAACCGCAGGTCATGTTTCATAACACATTTGAGTTTTTTTTTTTTTTCCTGAAATTATCTAAAGTAAGCAACTACATTGCTGTGTTATATACACTCAAACATGCACCGCATTAAACCAGTAATGCACACTCAGTGACGATTTAGATAAAACTGATTGGCGTTTCCCAATTCACCATGTGTGGGACACAAGGGACAGTTAACAGCTGCTCCAACCTCACAATAATACGCAGTAGTTTACATGATCATCTACTTCTGATTTACAGACATACCTTGCTTTTTACCACCGTTATGCTTCATTAAAAGCCTCTTGAGACACATATTCATAAAAACCCAAGCAGAACGGACGATAACAATGATAACAAGGTAGACACAGTCTGCCCAAAGGACCATCCTTTTGTGACAAACCTTAGCTCCTAATTACCCTCTGGAGATAAAGTCAGCGTCTGGAGCAGCACTAATAAATAAGGCCCTGGTATTAGTGGCTGTGAGATGCTTTTGCCCCAATAAGTAATGATGTTTCAATCAGGACAGGACCTCTGAACCTCCTGGGGATCAGTAATCAGTTGCCTCATCTAGTTTCAGGATAAGTAGGACATTGCCAATTTATCTCTCCAACAAAAGTGATACAAATGATTACAGCAAGATGGTTTTTCCTTTGAATTTTCTTTTTATCAACTCTGATGATTATACTGGGAATTGTCCATAGAGAATTCTGTCAGCCATTCAATTTCTACTCAAGCGCAAAATGACTCTGCATATTACCCAAGAGAGCTGTATGTCCCTTTCATGGAGATCTGGCTTACGCAACATGGCATTATCAATATGAAGCATTTCTTCAGAATTTCCCAGTTTGACATCTAATAAAAAATGTAAATTACATTGAAAACACCAGATTTATAAATATGTATTATTTTTTTTAATCAAAAAAAATCTTTATGTGCTGGATCATTTTTTCATTCATCTACTCATTGCCCAGTTCGATCATTACAATCATCCAGTCGTTAGTGGGTGGGTTACACCTGGGACAGGTCTTCAGTCCATCATAGAGTCCATCATAAAGTTACACCAGACAAACTACCATTTACACACACAAACTCCAAAAGGCAATTCAGAGAGACTAGATTTAGTAGATATGACAGCCAGGAGCAGCAGCAGCATAGATCTGTCTTATAGAGTGAATACATACAGCTTGCAGAGATTACATTTGTGTGAATCTACATCCTTCAATTGTCACTTTGCTCCCAGTACATTTGAATTTCCCCACTGAGGGACAATAAAGGTTATATCCTTTCTATCCTATCCCATTTTTTTCTAAAAAAAAAATATATATATATATACTTGTTTTCTTCATGTTGTATTACAAGTTGTTAATTTTATCATTCCTTCTAATAAAAGATGCAAAATCATCTTCAACATCAGAAGTCATTTAACTATTAAACTATTACTTAGTAATTAATTAATTTTGGACCCAATTTAAAACTAATACTCCTCTGATGGCATTAGATTCCTATTTTCTTTTTAATTATTTTAGCTGACACATCATTATCTATTATAATAAATGCAGCCAAAGTTAAATATGTTTAAGCTGCAACAGAATATTGACTCTGTCCACACTTAGGCAGGTGAGGGTACAATGACCTGACCAAATTTTACTTGCTTGCAGTTGTTCTCTCTTGTTTCTATGGAAACGGATATGCAAATGAATTCATGAGCACAAACTCCAATATTGCCAGATAATCAGGCGATACAGCCACTTCCAATGAAGTAAACACAGTCCAGTAATTATGAATGTGGTTTGCTGTTGATGTGACACCTGTGTCCCATCCCATATGTCTCTTTGAATTGGACAGCTGTGCTAACAGTGAAAATCATGGCAAAGTTCACAGACACAGATACACACAAACCCACACACACACACACACACACACACACACACACACACACACACACACACACACACACACACACAAACATCAGAAAGTCTGGCAATAATCACATGCACAAACAGAATATACTAAACATCAGTAAATTTATCAACAAAATTCTAAGTTTTATAGTTATTTATTGTCTTGTTTTAATAAATTTATCAAATTTATCAATTTGTCTATGTTAATTATTTAATTAATTCAGAACTACTTGGTTTTGCTGACAAAACTTTTACATAAGGACATCCACAAGTCTGATTCATCCATGGGGATATTTTCCAGACGGCTGAATATATTATGTACTTTATCTCTGTAGATCAATAAACTGAATGGGAACAGGTAAGAAGATGGGTTCTGTTTTCAAGAGATTAGCATTTTTCTGTGCAAATTTGTACTAAAACTACAAAACAAAATTAAAAGACAATGTAAAGAAAATTGCGAAATCAGGAAAGAACATTATGTAAAAACAATATCTCCAGGAGAAAGACTTTCAGTCTCCAGCAAGTTTAAGCTAAACTTGCTGAGCAATAACTTTGGCTAAATTGATCAACAAAGTAATGGTTATATTACTTTATGCATGTTGAAACAAATATTTAAAACATGACCGACTTCTATCTTTTTATAGAATGAAAATCCAGTATCAAATGTCAGGTTCCGTCAGTGAATACAGCATCATTGGAGCATGAAATGATTCAATATGTGCATTGCCTCCCCTTTGTTTCTCGTCTCCTCCATTTTTCATGCTTATGTGACTCTCAATATAGAAAATTTGCATAACTTGAAACCTGCTGCCACAGGCACCCATCAGTCCTTCACGTGGAATTCCCTAATACTTATAAAGTGAGCCAACATGTCCATCTGATGGGAACACTGTAGAGTTTAGTTATTAGGGATAGATAAGGGACAAGATAAGTGCATAACAACTGGTCAAGTGGCCCAGTATATTAATAAGCAATCGTTTAACTAGCAATCGTAAAAGGCTAAGATTAAATATTGTAAACATAGTGATTGACTGGCTTCCATCAAACAGTAATGCCATAAAAAAATTTTACGTACAGTGTTGTAGAGTGCAGCTCTGTGACTTCACCGCTGTCCTGAGGTTTTAGTGAGAATCGTCTGAGCTTGTGTTTTACGATTGGATGGTTTCTGTTATTATTTAAGAAGAAGAAAAGCATTTCCATAGGGCTTCCACAAAATGTTTATGTTAGAAAAAGCAATGCAAATTAGATACAATGGTTTCAGTGGAATATTTAAAATTAAATGTTTATTTTATAATGGCATAAACAAAACAACCAAAGTCCACCTTTTTCTGTACAAGGTTCAATAGTGTATTGAATATAGAGCTTCATTTTCACCACTGGGAGATTATGGCTTTTGGTATTATGCCCCACTAAGTATATAAAAAAAATTAAAGGGAAAGATGAAAGTAAGAATAAAAGAAAGGAAGAAAGAAAAAGAAAATACAAGAAAACACCCAAGTCTGCTTCTACACTTGAGAAAGAGTGAAAAAAACATCAGCCAAAAAACATCAGTCATATATGTAAAACATCTACGTCCTAATACATTCTGTATGTAGTGACAACCGCAGCCAAATATACATGTGTATGAGCGAGCCTGTGGTTTCTTCATGTGATGGTTCAATAGAGGATGTGAGGGGTCACAGAGTTGCCCCTCTGGACCTGAGGCAGACATCAAGCCCAGGACGACCCAGAGACCCAGAGTCCACAAAGAACCCAATCCAGAGAAAAACGGAGGTGAGGCCCTGGGAAACCAATCAGCAGCTACAGTGCAGAAGCCCCATTTGGCTGCAGTGATAGGTAAGACATCAAGTTTCCATAATTAAGAGCTATACTTCAATAGCTAAACAAACTGGAAAAAAAATTAAAACATCAAAACAACAAAATGTTAATGAGTGGGCCCAAAATATAGGGACTAGAGAGTGTGTGGTTTTGGTTTTAAACCTTACATAGTGAGAGAGCATGTATGTACTGAACTAATTGGAATACCTTTGTAATCACATTTAAAGATAATGAACAAATAAACCTTTCTGAAGAAGGAAAGGTATTTAAACAGCATTTATATGTCAGTATACGAATATGGGCATAAAAACCTGCACATTCTACAGAAGATTAACCAAAAATATTCAACACATAAAATTTATTTTAGAATAGACTTAGAAAATAGACCAAATTGCATATAAATATGTTGGTGACTTCTTTGAAGGCTTTCTACAAGTTTAAAAGTATGTTTGTGGGAATTTAAGCCATTCCAACCGTAGCATTTATGAGGTCAGGCACTTGTGTAATAGGTTTGGTTTGGCTATGAATAACTATTAATAAGTGCCGAAGGCAATTATTTAAAAAATTGAGGTCAGGAAACTATGCAGACCAGCGAGGGCATGTTTTACATTACTGCATGCAGCAGTTTACATTGCAGTTAGTGATGTAAGCTTTTTCACAGCTGCTCAACCATAACATTTCATTTCATAAAACTCAGTTTTTGAGGTAATCTGAAGGATACGTAAAGTTTGAAGGTCTTTAGCTTTTGATTCTCCAGACTGTCTGTGCAGTATGCATTCAGTATTGGCTGTCCTTTCTCTGTAATTATGTGAACCCTACAACTATGTGGCCTAATTGCAGTCATTCCAATTAGCCCCTAATGTGTAATAATACCACTAATAGTTGACTGTGGAAATTTCCAGACTAGATGAATTTCACAAGTTGCATCCTACGATCCCACACTGGATTTCACAGAACTCATTTGTCTAACTCAGTCTTTCAGAAATGTTTGTTGAAGCAGTTTCCATGCTGTGGTATAGGAAGTGATTGGACAAACTAATTGATTTATATGGGTGACCACATACTGTCGGAATATATGATATGTATTAACTTAAAATTGTTAATATATATCAGCATCAATGTGTACTTCATACTAACGATTAATATTATATAAACCCATTTCCCACTGCCTGTGCCCAATGTTCTAAATGCAGTCAGGAGATGGCAAGGTACACTCTGGACATGTCACCAGTCCATCACAGGGTAACACAGAGACGTACAAGATAATCATCCACTCACGCAGTCACTTCAAAGAGCATTTACAGAGACTAATTAACCCAACATGTACTTTTTCAGGCCAGCAGTCTTCAGCTCCAGTCCTCAGGAGCTGGTATTCTGAGCCTTTTGATTCATTTGAATAAAAAGGCCGAATTATCTCCTCAGCATGCAGTTAATTTCTCCAGAGTCCTGCTAATGACCTGATCATTTGACTCAGGTATGTTGAAGCAAAGAGACATCTAACAGTTGCACGCCACCAGCCCTTGAGGATTTTAGTGGCAGGCCCCTATAAGTAAAACCAGGAGAAAACAGAGAGTTAATATGTACAGAGATGCGGGCAAACTCCATGCAGACTTCAAACCCAGGATCTTCCTGCGACAAGGCAACAATGCTAAGACTGTGCCACCATGCAGCTCTTTGCAAAATCCATCTGCCACACACAATGCAGCTCTGACTAAAATTTTAAAGATTATGAAGCAAGAGAAAACTTATGCTAAAACTTAAAAGTTGCTTTCTTTGATAACAGTCATATTATACTTCTTATTATCTTAATAATATGACCTTGATCAATGAAGCTAAGTACTTACCTGGCATCCACACTGCTCCATCTTACCCTGAAAAGGATTTACTAAGTATAGAAATACAAATCTCCAAATGTAAGTTATTTGTCTTGGTCTCTCTCTTTTTTTTAAGAGATTCTGACCTTGCATGGTTTTTATTTTAAATGTTTTAAATTTGAACATCGAAACAAACCAAGGTCTTGACGTAGAGTTCAAACTCTCATTAGCCATCCCCCAATGATAGAGAGAGCTTCTAATTAGGAGAATCACATTACCAGTAAAGGCTGCTTTTATGCCCTAGTATGCAAATTATCAGATGTGTTGCGAATGTTTTCCACTACAAACCATCCTAGGAAAAGGCCTGTACTTTTAAAAATGGGGTATGTATCCCTACCATTTACATGTTTATCGAAAGAAAATAATACATTACACACACATTGCATAAAATGTATAAGTTGCTGCAAACTTATTTCGTAATGCAATCTAACAAACCAAAATAAAATACTCCTTTAATTAACAAAGTTAGAATTTTGCAATGGAACTTCAGTATTAATTAGTTAATTAATTAACTTTTTTTTAAGCAAAAGGAGACGCAAATCTCTAAATTTGTCACAAAACTGTGCACATTTTCAAATGAACTTTAACCAGGAGGGACATTACAAAGCAATGCAACTGGTTCCATATTTTGAAGCTGCTTCATTTTTTGTATCTGTCACAAATCAGATAACAGTCAACACATGTTACAGCAATCTTGCCTGTCAACTCAAGCAATTTGCATCTATTTTGTATCAGGTTTTTTTTAAGTCTGTCCTTATACTGTGTGGACTGGTCCAGTCAGGAAAAAAAAAACATTATTTGACTGACTGGACAATTATGTTGGAATGGATTTCTTAATCAGTAAGAGATGCAAACAATGGACTTCATAAATAATGAAAAACAGAAGTATTTTGGTCTCCATTAGAACCCATTTGCTATGAGTTAATACAACATTTAATTTCCCTCTGGGTTTAGTAAAGTACTTTTGAATTAGATTGAATCAATAACAGCACCAATCTCCACTCTGTGACGTAGCATATCTTCAATTAAGACGAATAAACTATCATTTCATCTGATTGCTTTTAAAGATTACACTCACTTAATCACTGTTTAATAAAGAAAATATACTGTAAATAAATATTTACTCACATCTTCACTATTTTCAACAAATAATAGACATGTACCAGTCAATGTTAGGCAGATTGTAACATAAAAATACTGAAAACACTTTTTTTCAAAAGAACAGCATGAATCATGAAAGGTTTGAAGACTAAAGTTTTCCTTTAGCATGTTTGACAATGAGATCCACTTTGTGTGTAACGAGTTTTGAGCGAGTTTTGTTTTCATTGTATTTTCAGTGACGTCGCACCAAACTTCAAATAATATGGAAGTCTCTGAAATCTAATTCTTGAGAAGAGGGACAAAACAGGTCCTATGGATAAAGCACAAAATTTGAATAAAATATACACAAAACTACATTTTTTCAAATACCTGACTAAACTAACCTGGGCCATGAGAGCACAACAATGTATGTTTTCCTGGTGTTTGCTGAATATTTCTTATTTTAAACATTGTTATAGGTGGATAGTGTCTTTAAAATCCCTTGTCCAGGAGCAGAACTCAACTACATTATAATGGTTTAAATGGTTTGAATGTATTTTACATAAATTGCATGACTTCACATGTATCAAGTATGTCTTTTTACTCTCTAGTTTGTCACCACCTTCAGTTCTGTGTCAACTCTGTCATGCACTGTCAACTCGGTCGGATGGACTTTGTGTTGTTTTTTGTTTTAAATAATATTTTTTTTATTTATTGAGAAGCATTTTTCTGTAAAACTGAGTAAAAGATCAGGTCCATTAAAAATGTAATTTTCAAATAAAATGTTGCAACAAGGAACCTGCTCCTTAGTATCTTTACATTTCCGAAACATTATTTGTCATATTTGAATACCGGTACATAAGGAATAAGCAAAATTTTGGGGGGGAAAATTTAAACCCATTTTGTCCCACTTCTCAAGAATCACTGCTTTAATAATATAATTGATACTTGGCAAGGTTGTCCTGAGATTCAGGGGCATAATAAAAAAACAAACAGATTTCTCAGACTTGGAACAGATAACCAGATCGTTTTGATGCATTTATTTGTTTGCATTTCCTCAAAAGCCAAACTACTTGCAAACAATTTCCCTTTGAATGTTGTGCCATGGATTTACAAAAGGCCCAGCGCAATTTATGGTGCTGTTCAGTAAAAGAAGAAATGGGAATGTACAAACACAATGTTTTACATGTTTCATAATGTTGAATACAGACCTTTTTATACATTCTCATGGACCCAAAACATAATTTGTTCATTAGCAACTTTTATAATCATATGTGGCGCTCCATTTTTCTATCTGTTTAATGTTTTGTTGTCGTTCTGATCCAGAATTGTCCCTGGGTGATATTGTCATTGTAATCTGACCCAGATCATAGGAATGAGTTTTCTCACTACAACCATTCGGGAGTCAATTCCCCCTTGTTGCAGAATGGAAAGAAACCATGGGGTGAAACATCAGATAACAGAAAAACAATCAGTCTTTGTATGACCATACACATCAGCCTTTGTGTGTGTGGGTGTGTGCCCATACAGGCCTACATGCAAGCAGCAATATGTGTTTTTGTCAGTGTGTGATGGAGGACCACAGATCCTATCGGGCTAATACCTCTGTTGGGTCTGTGACTTGGCTGAGAGTAACTTGATGATAATTCTGCCCTAGGTGTGTTTGTCCTACCAAAAACAGAGGAACAGGAAAAATAACAGAAGAGTAAATGTGAGAAAAATAGATGCACATTACTTTAGTGGTAGTGGGAAGGGTGCTGATCGCTAGTTGGTATGCTAAGCACAGATTAATGTTATCAGGTGTTTGGGAGTGGTGGTGATTGTGCCCTCAGGAATCAACGAGACCCAAGCAGACAAGACTCTGTGTGTGCTTATGTTGCATCAGTGCTGGTTGGGGATTACGTAATCTCAGTTTATATTTCCAGTGCAAACAACCAAGAGACATTCAAAAACATGCAAATATTTGTGCAAGCACACACATTCATGCTTAGCAGACCTTTAAACCGAATCGATTCGTGATGGACAGGTCAATCTAAATCCTAGCCCTAACCACGAAAGTTCACATCTAAACCCTTTACCTGGTTGGAAAAGGTTCCCCGACAACAGAGAATTTAGGAAACGTTTGGTATTCAAAGTACCAACCTTCAAGATAGGCAGATAGATTTGTGTAATTCTGAATAGAGCTGAAATATGATTATATTTCCTAAACACAGGGAACCTGGTGAAACGATTATAAGCATCATGCAAGCAAGTACATTTTACTGTACATCGACTGTCAGTGTTGCCAGTTTCCATTAGTTCTATGGATGACTAAAAAGACAGAGCCTATTCCTGTCTGGTGACCACTGAGCTGTTGTACTTTGCAGCAAAAAAGGAACCTAGATAGTTTTCTGTTTCATGGATGGCTGCTTGATGTCAGATGGATGGTTTCACGGAAGAATGACAGAATGGATGGGTGGAATGACAGACAGAAGGAATGATGGATTAATGGATGGATAGATGGAACTAAGTTTAAAGTGGAAATGTTATGAAAATAGCATCAAACTGCCTAATCTCAAACTGCCTAATTGTGTTTAGAAGATTAGTCAAAATTGTCACCAGTTATGCTCTTTGCATTAAATGTAAATACCTGCTAAAGTGATGCATAAAAATTGCTTCTGTGATAAAAAGAACAAAAAGCACAAGTAAAAGTCAAGTAAGTTGTAATAATTTTACAAGTTGAATATTTTTAGCTAATTGCAGAGATCAATAGACACTCATGTTAAAATTCAACTTGGCAAATAAAGATGTGTGTAGACTATAATTCAGACATCAAACTGATAGCTTGGCAGCATGAGGTGCTCAACGAGCCATGCGGCTGTCACAGGTTCAGGTCTGGCGGCTCCATGCGGCATACACAAACCACCTAGAAAAAAAAAAAGAAACAAAGCTGGCGTCTCTGAACACATCTGATGTACTTCCAGATATGTTTCCTAGATGTGCAAGTTCAATTACTGGAATGTAAGCAAGTGTGAAAGACACCTCAAGATGTTTCATGTTGTGGATATAATTATTCATGTGTTACATTTGCGTGTGTGGTGTTGAAGCAGTTGTCAGGAGTGAGGTGTCAGAAGTTCTTAGAATACATTTGCCAATAAAACCATCAGATATTCAGAAGACAAGTCTGAATAACTTGTTTTAGAGTGTTCAGATTGTAACACTAAACAACAAGTTATATGTCTTCATCAGTAATGAAGATTTATTAGAACTATATCTATTTTCTGCTCCTTGAAAAGTTTAAGGCAATTTTTGTCTACAGATAATACTACAATAGACATTGTGTGTATGACATGCATACATATAAATGTGCATAGCCCCTTCACTATGCACATGACTAACTTTTTATTCCTCAATCAACCCTGGCCAGATTCAGCTGATTTTTATCATTTAAAAAAGCATAAATCAGAAAGCAAACCTTTAGCAGAATTTATACTATCATATTTTGCTCTGTAATTCCACACCAATCACCTACATTTCAAAATGCTCTGTTAAGTCTGTTCATGTGTCTGTATCTTTAACACTCTTTAATTTTCTTATCTTGTAAATCTACACACAAATGGACATGCATGCACACATGCCCCTAACTTTGGGTGTGCGATGCATGCAGTCAGGCCTGATGAATGCAAGTGTCTAGAAAGAGGAATGATTTGGTGGTTTGACCTCCCTCCTGGCATGTGCATCCTTCTCCAGACTGCCTTATCACCAGACAAATGGTCATAGTGGCCCACATTTCACTCCCTGAAAAACGGGCACTCCTTAAGTATTCTACCAAGTGTTTGAAGGATCTACTTAAAAATCTCTAAGATCATACATACAGGGTCCATAAGTGTTCTCAGTAATCCACAAAATGACTGCTTTGTTACATTTCCATTTGGTTTGTTTAAATTTAAAGTCAACACAACATGATAATATCTCATTTTAAAGCGATAAGGCAACTGTATAAGTAGACTCGAAAGAAAATTTGTCTTCATTGTTCCATGCATCGTCTACAGGTTGCAATTTCTTGCCTGTATTCAAAACTAACATGATAGTGTAATATTAAAAAGTAAAAACTATGAGGAAATCATTCACAAAACGGTCTTATAAATCTAACATGTGTAATAGAAATTACACAGGGGTTTTTTTCCCCTTTTTTTTCCATTTCCACTGTGAGTAGCTGTGAAAACATCTATCATACCTCCATGCTGTATCCATAAACTACCTTTTTACCTTTGTCTAGCGATCATAGCATCAGTGAATAAAATAATCATCATGTAAGACTCTAAAATGTAATGGAAAAGGAAAGACCATTTAGGATATGAAAAAAAAAAGTTTTTTATGTGTATTTTCTACTGCCTTTATGTAAATATTGTGAGATTATTGTGTGTCTGTCACAAACTTCAGTTTGAGGTTGTGTGTGTAACATACACTGTATGTCTTGAAGTTGATTCAGTTTTCACATTTGAAAATTAATTTCTCAAATGGATCAATAAAAATACTGGCTGAATGCAGCTTTCTAGTCAGCACTTTGTTTACTGTAGGGCTATAAAGTGGGTGATCACGCATTCACAGTTTATTTTTGTGGTAAATGTCCTGATGTCTTTATCTTTGCTTGGTATAATTTCACATTTAGATAAATTGTTAAAACATTGTTTAACTATGGTTCTGTTAAAGAAGTAAGGTCTTTGCTGCAGTGGGTAACTGTTATATTTCTTTAAAAAAAAAAATCCACATATAAATGGGTTCTGAAAAAGCTGGAAAAAAAACTGATAGAATGTCTTAATATACTATAATATTTAGAATTAGAAAAAAAAATATATATATATATATATATATATATATATATATATATATATATATTATTTTAATTTAGACTCCAATAGGAATCAATAAACAAAGAAACTTCAAAATCAGAAATGAAAAAAACAAATCCATCCTGCCAATCATCATTTAGCATTCCTGACGTTCAAGGACCCTTTGCAATGGTGATGAGATTAGATTATAGTGTTTGCTAACGGCTCCAGCATACTTTATTCAAATTGCTGAAATCGGTTGTCATTAATATAGGTGAGTGGTGAAAAGTGTGTCTTTTTCTTTTTTGCTGCATCAGTTCAAAACAACAGTTTGTTGTCGCATTTTATTCAGAAATATGCTTAAAGACCACTATTTATATTTCTCTGTTACTAGTTTGCTTTCACTTTTTGTTTCTTGTATCCACAAAAGACAAAAATGCTTTTGAGGAACGTTTGTCCAGTTAGAAACAGCCTGATGCAATGAGAGTAATAACAGGCTAACATAACCTTCACATTGACAGAGGGATACATGTGGCGTAAGCCCCAAAAAGAGAAGCCGGTCCTCATTACTCCTATCAGAAACCACTGCAGTTCACACCATCCTAGTTAATTTTATGTTATGTATTTTTTTTTTTTTTTTTGCTTAAAATTTGTTGGTAAAAATGTGTGGACTGAAGTTTTATTTTTTTTCTCCTTTCTGTAAAACTATGTTATGCGGGACTTACACTTATGAGTGTTGGAAATGTGTGATATCTTGGTATGATATAATAATAAGTAATACAGAACTGTCATTGTGTTGTTGTGTAACATAATAAAATATAATGAATGTTTAAGTGTACCCTAAACATGAATCACTTAAAATATACCAGGTTTAATTTTTCTTCTTTTTACTTTCATGTATCTATATATTCTGTGTCTGTGAATGTTAATGATATGCCTTTATCTCCTCGCTCCACAGGCCATTAATCGTGAGTGTGGGACAAGCAGTCATTACATTTTTAACCCAGGTCACTTACTGTGGGTGGCAGATAGCCGCTATAACAAACTCTTAGCAGGGGTGTGTGAGCGACACGCATCCATGTCTATGAGAATGACAAAAAAACTTTATCATTTCAAGCAACTTTCTACACATCCACAATGCATGTGCTTGACTCAACAAATCTGTTTGCATAATTCTGGTGGGTGTGTGTGCATGTGTGTGTGGATGTGATATGTAAAACATGACCTTAAGATAAAACCCTTAGCTCTAGCACTGCTAATATTATCCTCTATACCCCTTCTCAGTAGCTGCTAGATAAATTTCAGCTTTAGAGAATAGGTGAGCCTTAAGGAGACAAATTATGCTTATAGGACCTCATAGAGCCTCTGAGTAAACTTCTTTATTTTTAAACCACTTTGGATGGGTAAAAATACCGCACCCTTTCACATTGTATATTTTTCTTTAAGTACGTACCAATCATGCCTATAGAACGTTTGCATCATGCTACTTGATTCATGCCGACTGGCACTCTGCATAGGGTCTTGTCACTAGCACATAGAGTTTCTATGGATTTTCCCTGTCCTCTTGTCAGTCTTCACATTCTATTTGTTCCAGATGGCTGGATTTAGCGAATCTGGGATTAAAAAGCTGGATTTCCATGGTAGAGTGATGAGCATTAGAATTCAAAGACTTACGACTTTGCAGATGAGTTACCCAGCAAGCTGATAACCTCAAGAATCCTATTTAAAACGAATCTGACTTTTATTTATCTCTCCTCTATTTCTCAGACCTGCCACCTGTATGTTTTTGAGCTTGCCTTCATGTTCGACCATGGATTTGTGAGGTCGAAGGTTTATGTGTGTAGAGCTCAAGGCTCCAATGATGGTCTAATATGTTTGGCTACCAAGGGAAATAAAGATCCAATATTGAGGGGTCAGACTAATTGCCTAAAAATACTCTCACCCTTCTCGTTAAATATTTTTTTAAACCAGTGATGAACACACACAACTCGTATGAATGTTTGCACATATAAATTAACATTTTCTACTTGATATGGACAGAGCAGTTTTTCAATGTCTGTTCAAAATCTCTAGAGTAATTCCTTATAAATTCACCCTTTCAATCGTTGCATCCCTTTGGCATGGTTTCAACCTACATATTACAAAAACAAACTACACACACATACTTCTTGGTCTCATACAGACTCAACGTCAGCACTTTATCATTGTTTTTAGGGCTACCTAAGGCTAGTCTTTGGTCACTGCATGGGTAAGTCAGCCATGAAGGGATAGTAATTGCATGATGAATTTTACTTTCCCTTTTTGTTGTCTGTTGTAAACGAAGGCAACGACCCTGCAACTGTCATTTCGTATTTGAAGCAATGAGCTAGAAAGAAAGAAAACAAAGCCCCTAGACAGACCAGACTCAACTTATAAACACATCCCTCACAGCTCCTGTGTATTTGAGCAGGGAGACTTTTGGCAAGTTGGAAAGTTGCAGCCTCTTTTAAAACAAAACAATGAGGGGTCACATTTCTTGTTCTTGTTTTTTGGTTCCTTTTTACTTTGGTTGCTTCAGTTTTTAAAACTTTGAATATTTTCACAGGAGTCCAGGAAGGTATAATGATGTAATTAAATAAAAGATGAAAGAGACAGGGGAGAAATAGTGCCTATATTTTTAGTTTGGGCCTGTTGATGTTAAGTGCCCAACTCTACTTTACACCACAAAACTTTTACAAGATGACAAGGTTAATTAGCATACAAAACACAGACAAACTACAAGTTGAGGACTCCCCAATATAAATAAAATGCACTGTATAAAGATTTGGGCTTTCAAGTCACAGCAAAGTAAGGTGGATCGAACAAAGCTTTTATGTTGACAGCAATGATTAACACAGGAGTCGGTACCAGCAGAGAAACTCCTCTGCACTCACTGTTTTCTAATGCAACACAAAAGTAAATCAAACGATATTCTGTTTTATTTTTTGTATTCATAACAGAACAGACTAAACCCAGAGCACACCCACGCAAGAGACATGGTAGATCAACGCTGCCTGGGAAACAACCCAGATGGCTCAAATACACAGTGAGGCAAGGAGAGAAATATTGTCAAGCGATTGTGATCTAATTGTGTTTAGCAACAAAATGTTAATTATCAGATATTATTCCTGATACAATTTAGATATAATTTTAGACACTTTTTTTTTAAACTGAGAAACTGTGTAAACTGAGGCTAACATGAAAATTTTTGCTAAACCTTATTTTGATAATACATACATTTTTTTTATAGTCAGATGGTTGTCGGTGAAGACCAAATCAATGCTGTTAAATTCATTGTTTATGAAAATCAAATCAAGATCCTAAGAATACTCCTCATAATCCCCCCCCCTAAAAAAAACATAAAATTGATGTTTTACTCTGTAGGCAAAATCATACAATTTTAAAGTTGACGATGTACTTGAGACAGAACGCAAAGCCGTAAGATTAGAACAAAGCATCTACATTTTAGGTCTGTCAGTAGCGACAGTGTCCCTCGACTCTCAGAGGGCTGAGGGTATGAATGTAGAGTTGTTCACCTTCATGTCTCTGTTTGAAGTTAGTAAACTATGAAGGATGACTCATTTGAAGCTAACACTGCTTTGAATGCACCCATTTGGATCTAATGCGTTTCAAAGCATGTGTGCTTTGAAGTTGATTCTCGTCCCCCTCGAAGGCTGCAGCTTTCAGAGATAGCCCTCTGTGAAGTCAGTGCGTGTCCCATTTGGAAGTCGATGCTTGTTACAGGATGGATAGCAGAGGAGCGCTGAATGCACGGCTGAGTGACGGTTGCTTTCTAAGCGCAGGTCACTGACTCTTATTGACATGAACCGTATTGTGCTTCAAGTTATCTTGGTCCGTCAGTAGCACAGTCTACCTTCTTTGCATACATATATGCCTGGTATCTATGTATGCATATATGCATATATTCATAAGAATTTACATGAGATTTTGATTGATATCTCTACTCTTTTCTAATCCAAATACCATGGCAAAATTATTTGCAGGACGTCAAAGCAAGAAATTAAGTTTTCTGTTATTGTATGTTAAAATAGAAGATGGAGTTCCCAATAAAAAAGTAACTTCCTATTGTCAGGGGATGGTGCTTTGTTGATATTAGCACATGACCACAAAGTATGGTTGGGATTCAGACATGGAGGACTGATGCTGTTTGATGTTTCTACGTGAAAGATATAGAGTTTTGAAATTTTTGTCCAAAAGACCAAATTCGAGGTCTGACCCCATACTTTTAACATCAACAAAAATTCAACTTTTGATGACATTCCGTCATTTAGGACTATGCTAACTTTGCACCTGCAATCAGTTGCAATAACAATCTGTGTATTGCATTTGAAATCTTCGTAGAGCATCCTTAAAATACGTTCTTGGACTGGAGCAAACAAGCAGAGCAAAGGAGTTTTCTTGGAGGAATACATCCTAATACTTAAGCTGAAATATACCTGTAACTCTTACCATAGACAAACTTTGATCTGCTGTTTTCCATTCAATGGAGTGCCAATGCCCACAAGCAAAATAATGTGGAAGTAAAAGGTCCCCATCTGCTGATAAATCATGAGCCCCCAGGATGTCTGAGGGTTTTTAAAGGAGTCACATACACATACACACAGCCAATTTCATTGTATTAGGATTCACTATGCTGCAGGGCATCCATTCAATGTGAAGTCTAACCCAAACTCTAGTAACCCATACAATATAATATCTGGAGATAGCTATATTTTTTTTTATACAAATTTGCATTTTCGGCATAAGTGTTGAAGTAACTTCATTTTCTGTATAGTTATTGCATAGATTACAATAACTATACAAAAAATATTCACTGCATTTCTATAATCAAACTCTAGAAATGTGGGGGAGGGGGAAGCATAAAAGATCAATGTAGTGATTGCAAAGTCTTTTGAATTTGAGTTTATATCAAGTCAAAATTTACATAGTAATTTACTGAGCGAGGAGCGCAAGAAAACTGCAGTCTGAGTGCAGTAGCTCTGAGACTCAACAAATTGCAACCCTGTGGGGAGATTTAACAGCTCCCTGTGGTGAGCCCCATCCGCCTGTAATTCACCACTGGGGCAAAAAGACAACTTGTGATAAAAACTGTTTGTCAGCATCGACATAAGTCATTACAGTGCCTAAGATAAAACCCTGGTTCTGACCAGTGTTTGTTACTTTGATGCCAACGGGAAACGGTAAATAATTTATACCAACTCTCCATGAAGTGAATTTGCAAGTCTCCATTTTTTAGTTGGGCAAAACTCCTGTTGAGCTAAAGCCACACATTGTGGTTGCAAGGTAAGGTGAAATATTTATGTAGTATCTGCAGTCAAACATTTCTTCTTAATTTGGCTCAGAGAAAGAGAAAACCATCAAATAAAATGCTATGCAACTTACTATCAACAACAGCATTTTCTTAACTCAAAAACTTTATGCTCACAAATGAGTCACCTTTTGGTTCAGCTGTTGATTCCCTGGCTGTGCTGTTAGCTGTAGGCCAGGCATGAACAATGTTGTGCCCTCCACCCTTATTTTTGGAAGTGTATAAATATTCCTGTAACTAAAGTGTTTACATTAAAGAAACATTTTGGAAGTTGAGGAGAAACTTCAGCTGAAGCAAGCAGATATGGTTGCTCCAGCTTTTCTCTGTGCGCTCAATAGTCACACAACCATTGAAGCTATTGTTAAGCTTTTTTCTTTTACAAAACAAAACATTTATGGAAAGGTTGTACAGCCTAAGACTGTAACAGTTAAATATATAATTTTTCTCACACAGCACTATGTAGTACTGCCTTCCTTTTTCAGAGAGTGAAAACTGAAAATTATGTTTTTCTTTGAAAATGAGTTTTGAAATTGTTTTGAAAACTAATGAAAAAGCCAAATGATACCGATTTCAACCTGAAGATACTTTCACAAAGAAAAAGCTGAAATCAGAAAGTGGGTGCTGTGAACTGCAATAAGCTTTGGATGAGCAGCTTAGGATGAGGATTAGAGACGTCTTCCCCCTGGGGCCTGGAAACTGGCGGTGGAGGGCGAAGAGAGGATGGAAGCCTGAAGTAGCCGGAAGAACAAGGGTAGCAAAGTGGTGGAGGTGGGTTGAAGCTCTGCTGGTGAGCAGATGGAGCCATTGATGGAGGGCCTTATAAATGGAGGCTTGCTTGATGACTGGCTGTGATGAGACGTGGTCCAATGCTGATAGGTTGCAGTGGAAGCGCCTGATTCTGCGACTGGATGATGGAGGTGAGGCTGAAGAAAATCTGCCGGTTTAAATTTACCCCTAGGCTTAATTTGTTTCATGAATTCAAGGTTTTCTTGTTCTGAAGTTCGTATCTCCACTGTTTTAAAAGGCACATGCATTTCAAAGATATTTGAGGAAATAAAGCCTTCAAGGAGTCGTATCTACTCTCTACCGATTATATGTGTCATAGTTTAGATTGCTTTAACTAAATGCTTTAACCTCGTCTTTTGTTTAAAAATATTTTTTTCTTGTACTAGGCATGTTTCTCAATACTCAGTACTCAAATAACAGAGTTTCAGCAATTTAGGTACTTCACATTTTGAATACAACAAAACCCTGACAAGGTATAGTATCATAATTGCCATTTTATAGTTCTGGGATGTCAGTTTTAAAACATAACAAATGGAAGAACAAATCCAAGACGTATTTTTATCTTCTGTTTTTTCTCCTTTTCCATTGCTAAACTTAAGGATCCTGTATCACCTTTAGTGTGTGTGTTTGTGTGCAAGCGACTGCATGGATCTGTGTGTGTTCTAGACCACACGACAAAGGTTGTGTGTAATCCCTATTGTTGGTGAAATGCCACTGCTGTTATTAGGAAAGATTTATGTGCTGTGCCCAGGGATGAAGTCAGAATGCCAGCTTGTGTGCGTTATTAATGCATTCCACCAAGGGATAAGAGCCGGAATACCATAACACATTCATAGTTGAGTCTCTGTCAGATGACTGTCAAGAACAACATGCTTATGAGTGATTTATAGAACACACCAAATAGTCTCTTCATCCCTTTGTCAGTTCACAAGGCAAAATTAGTAAAAAGCAAAGAAAAAATAGTCCTTTGTGTTCGGCAAAACATTATGTAAAAAAAAAATATTTTAAGAAAACAAGCTGATAGAGCATTCTTTATCCAAGATCTAATCACATGTCACAAAAATAATTAATTATATTCACTTAGACTCCCTTCTTGTGATTGGTTGCATTAACATCTAACAAAACCAAAGTGCCTCTTGGAGGACAAATTTCTATTAGAGTCTTCCTATCACAACAAATGAATGGATGTTGCTGCTGCTTGCAGAGGGATGCAATGCTTTAAGGTTGGTCTGGTGGACATGGTGTTAGGAGAAGTTATTACTTTTTTCGCTGGAAAAAAGTAATAACTTTTTTGGTCTTCTCTTGTTTTTATTTTAACTTGAACATTTTCATCTTTGGATGAGCCAAACATCTAACAGCTACCAGATCTGCTTATAACAATCACTACAGGCATATTATTCTAAATTGAAACTAAATGGTACACAGTATTCCAATTCTTGAAAAAAATAACTTAAAATGTTTACTATGACACGGCAAAATAAGATTTGCTGAAATGAACTTTCTACAGAAGCCTGCGATTTCACACACGTATAATTTAATCTCATTATACATGCAGCAGTTACGTGAAGGCATCAGAAGTTAGATTGAGACCGTCAATGAAAAAACAATATCAAAGATTATTTTATCAAAGATGTTGTAGGATTAATGATGGAGAGGGTTCATCCTATATTTACAAGAGCCATTTTTCTCACCATGTATATTCTGTTGTTCCTTTTGCAAGTCATTTGAATGACCTCTCTCTCTCTCTCTCTCTCTCTCTCTCTGTCCATGTGGCAACAGGATATGTGAGAAGTTCACTGAAAGATCTTATAATAAGAGAACAGCAAGAAGACGACAATTGAGGCAACAGAAAACAAGAACTGCTGATGACAAAGGAGAGGAAGCTGGCATACTCAGAAGAGAAGAAACTGAAAAGAGATGATGGAATAAGGAAAGACGTCAGGAATTACTGGTCAGGTGGCGTTCCTATTTGAATACAATCCATTTTTCTTGTCAAGGACACTCTAGATTCTTTTGTTGTTTCCTTTTTGTTTGTTTTTCATTTTGACCCCTTTTGTTTATCTTCTTCTCTTTCCACTCACTCACTTATTATTCAGTCAAGCTTTCCTTCTTCTGTATCTGTGTCATATTAGCTAACCTTCACAGGTCTTTAATCCTTCACTATTGCTTCTCTCCTCTCCTTTTGTTGTTCTCTCATCTGCCGTCTCCTTCTGTCTCTTCTTGTCATCATTTCTGCCACAATACTGTATTGACACAGCTGTCTGCTTCATCAAGATTTCCATTTTATGAGTAATAAGGTCTCATTTGACCAAATAAATCCTCTGCTTATATTTGAGCTGCACCACTGTTGACCCTAAATTATCACTTCAATCACTTGCAAATGACGAATGTTCCTTCTGCCGCAGTTAAAAGCTGGGCTATATTGAAGCCTTGAACTGTTTTGCAGTTCCACAGTTTAAGGTCACTGTGAAATGTTTTGTTTCATTGTCCTTTTTCCTCTCTGGCTTTAAACACCAATGACTAGTGAATCAGACCAAATTAAATCAATGGGAAGGTGAAATGGACAAGCAAAAAATGGATCAGGATATCCACTGAGACTTATTTGTGCTCATTTGATCAATCACAATTTTTATAAAATGAGCTGAAACCATATTGACTAAAAACCCACAATCCTATTTCTCCTCACTTCTGCAATGTCATTAAACAGCTACAACGTTAGAGGGATGGATTCATCATTCACACCACACATGTGCTAATAACGCTAACTTTAAGTTGTTGCTAATAACAAAGTTTAAGTTGTTGCTCCAGCAAGTGTTTGCTGAACACAAACCCAAAAATGACAAAATTGTTCCTGCAAGCACTGGTTCCTTTTCATGACTAACAATAAATGAATCAAGATGAATGCGGCTCAATAATAAAAATTTCAAGCAGACAAAATCTTAGTATATTTTTTGCTTTCACTTTCCAAACCCATGGAGGAAAACTCTTTTCTCATTTTGAAACATCAGCTTCTGCAAAGGATTTGAAGTCCTGCTGAGACCAGATTAGATCATATTTTAGGCTTCAGTAACTTGCAACCAAACACTAGTATTTCAGATAGATATACAGTTGTAGAACTGCACATCTACTCGAAGCTGCTTTTACAGGTATAAAGTGTAAAGTTGAGTTGGGGTCAGAACTGAGCAAGTGAAATCTCTCTGAAAATATTACAGAAAAAAAGATAATGAACATGTTTTGTGTCGTCCATAAACCAGTGTTTCTCAATTTTGGTCTTCAGCAACCCACTGCCCTACATATTTTAGATGCGTCTCTGTTTCCTCTGCAAACTAACAATAGCTACAGAAGCCCGTTAATCAGGCTGTCCAGAAAAATGCCCAGAAAAGTGCTGCTTAAGTCTTATGAAATTATCTTATTTCATTTTATTTCTCTGGAACTGAGGTGATTCTTACACACAGACACTGTGCAGATGATGGTCCAGGAGACACTGCAGAACCTTCCACAGAGACTGCTGGTCATCTTCTACTCTGACATTTTCTGACAGATTTGTGTTTGTCCATCACCTTGTCCAACTACTAATCAGGACAGGTCTAAACTACAACAGACAAATTAGGTCTGCAGAGAGAATCAACAGGTCTGACCTTCCCTTTATTCAGGACTTGTAAATGTTTAGAGTCAGGAAAAGGGGCAGCTAAGACTTCTGTAGATCACACACATCCTGGACACAACCTGTTTACACATTTTACCTTCAGGTAAGTGCTACAAAGCAGTATTTGCAAAAATTAGTCACCACAGAGACAGTTCCTTTTCTTTGATGATCACTTGACAGTCAGAGATCTCACATCGATTCAATGCATGTTCTCACTAACTCAATCTTGTTTTCTTTTTTAAAAAATATGCATATTCATAAAACACATCTTTTTTACTTCCCCTTTTACAAATTTGTTTTGACAATGTCTAAAGTCTCTGACTCAGCCGAACTCAAATTCCTTGTTTATATGCTCGGTTTATAAAGCTCATTCTGAGTCTGAAATTACCGGTATACATAATTTAAAAATACTGATGCAATGTCTTCAAAAACATCGAAATTATGCCAAATGTCAAAGAAAAACAGTGATGGGTACAATATGTTCTTGCATTTAAACAAAAACAAAGTTAGAGAACACATTGTTTTGTACATTAATTTGGATCTAAACCACCAAGTCAGAAAAGACGGTATTGTTCCTGACCTGCACATCTCAAAGAGGGATCTGTATTACTCAGACAGGCAGTAATATCTCTTTTATCTTGTCTTTGATGTCCCCCTTCCCAGTCACTGTAATCTAACTGTTGTATTTCATCATGGCTAGGATAGATTTGTCTGTATTTGTTGAATAATTGTTATTCTAACTTTGCACAAAGATTTCATGGAAAAAGACTAGTCGACTGAGAATCTACAATGACATAAAAATTGAAACACAAAACAAGGAGAAAGCCTAAACAGATCTTATGAAACATACTGACATGTGGTGTGTAACAAGAGTGAATTGAGGCCCTTGTCTTTGAATGTAAAGATACACATTTGTGTTGGCAAATGACTGCATTTCAATTTTTGATCTCAGCACAAAACAAAAATGAATTCTCAACACATCCACCATCACCAAACAAGCAAAACAAAATAAATGCGTACTGGCACAAATACAGATATACATACATATTTACCTCTTTGATCTCGTGATCTCACTTGGTGTCAGAACAAAGCGTCATGCTTGGCAGCTTGAACTCTCTCTAATCCTTAAAATTGATGTCCACTTTCATGGCTGAATGTCATGGGTTTGACAAAGGCACAGCTTAGTACTCCAAGAGGTAGGACATCAAATTAGATCAAGGATAACTGGTGGTTTCAACATATATGGCAGTGAAATTTGTCACAGAGTAGCTGAATGCCCTGAAGTTGAACCACTTTTAACTTCAAGAGATGCACACTCCACAGTGTTACACACTTTAGTCTTGTAAGAAGTGCTGTAAAAGCCTGGAATGTCAGCAGCAGCCAGAATTTATGAAAATCTGATTTTCTTTTTCAACTTATTTTACTTATATTTACTTATCGCATAGTGACTTGAGATAACTCAAAATCAAACCACATGCATCAAAAAAAAAAAACTATTTGTCTTTCAAAAGATATCACAAAGATGGTGGAAAGACAGGAATGCTAGATGGCTTTCCTGAGTGAGCAACTGTGCTTCTTCGGCTGATCAAATGCAAAAGTGTCAAGTCAGAAATCAGACCGTTGAGGCTTTACTCACCTCTGACTTTCTCCACCGCTGTGTGCTCTCTTCAGGCTCAATTCATCTGTCAAAACTTGAGCATTTTCTGGGCTTTCAGGCAACTGCTGGCCTTTTCTCGCACAGTGCTCTCTTCAGTTCAGGTTTCTGGACTCCACCTATCCAACAGAGGGATATAAAGTGGCACATGTGGTTTCCTGTCTCAGGCAGAGGAGAAACATGGGCAGCAGAAGAGTGGAACAAAGGTTTGCATTAAGGTTTGCCCATTTGCATTCGTTTGGATATTTTTTTTTACCACACTACTGCATGTGTGGGCTCTGCCAAGTTACTTTCGACATTGTTTTAATGTCAAAGAAAACCCACTGCACATGTCTTGGAGAGAGTAAAAGGTGGGGAGGAGTAACAGAAACATTTAATTTTCATGTTATTGCTTGGATTTTAATTGGTGCGTTATGCTGTACGTTTCGTGATATTTCCACAGTCGTGGTCTTGAAATAAGCGATCAGGACCAAGACCAAATGCGGTCGAATCCGAGACCAGACCATCAAAAATGGCCTCGAGACTAAGACCAGTCTCGAGTAGTGCAACACTGAGCTGAGCTCTGCTGACTAAAATAGCCAAACTAAAACAAGTGGCCAACCGGCCTAGATTTCTAACTCTAAATTATAATTAAAGAGAGAGTGTGACTTCCGGCTCGGTACTTTCCTTTGAGTTGTTTCTGACTTTTGAAGAGAAATTTCATATCCAAAGTTATTAACCCTGTCACTGTGAAACCGAAGCAAGTCCTTAAACCCATTTCGGAAAGTTTCCTAATGCCCACCTCCTGATCTGCTCCAGCCCAGCTCATTAATCTAAAGGGGGACAATATTTTTTAGAGGTTACTTAGTAGACGCCAGAGGATTTGGTGCCAGGAGTTTTAATTTGGAAGTCTACAGTTTTGCAGAGTAATAAGGGGTGCACTGGAACTTAAACACCTGTAAAAATAAAATATATCTTTACCTAAATGTAAAATACATAAAATCTTTAAAAAAATATATTTCTTATAGTTTGTATCTTTTCGGAATAACCTTTTAACTTTTTAAAAACATTTTGTAAGCTCAGGTGGCCCTTATTTAGCAGTTGTCTGAGGTGATTGTGGATTATAAGAGAGAGGGAAGACATGCGGGAAAGGTCATCAGGCTGGGACTCAAACGTGCGACGGCCATGTCTGCATACATGGGTTGCACTTTTTACCTTACTCACCCTTACTTTCAAACTTTAATAGTTTTGTCAGCAAGCTGTTCTTGGCAGCGTTCTCTTTGCTCAGAAACTAGATATAGCTTATCCTCAGTTAACTTTAGAGTATAATGGCTCTGACAATGGCTACAAAGAAACATTTCTCAAAAGAATTTACAGTGTAATTGTTTTGGCAAGAGAAGTGTGGCTCATGTCTGTTGTTGATTTCTCTTAAGGCTGTTTTCAAGTGATTTGGATTAAACTAAGCTGCTTCATTTCACAGCATACTAGACAAAAACTATATTTTAAGACACCCTATACTATTCAACAAAGAATGCTTTTATAGAAAGTGTGGGACTCAGCTGACTTCAGTGCATAAAAACCATGAGAATGACACAGCACCTAACATCCTTAAAATTATATATTTCCCTATAGTTTGTTTAATAAATCATTATTAATTTGTTTTCCAACAAAGAAAAAACAAATGCAATCTGCATTTTCTCCCTGACTGTTTGTTTTTTTCTTGTCTCTTTTGCTTGGCCCCTACTGTCACTTTGCTTTCTCTCTCTTCGCTATTCCATCCTTCCCTCTGATCCCCTGGCTCCTCTCAAAACGACAGCTCATTCTCCCATGACGGCTCCAGGCCACTCCTTCATCAAATGTATCCGTATGTGTGTGTGTGTGTGTGTGTGTGTGTGTGTGTGTGTGTGTGTGTTTGTGTGGAATTGTCCATTTTGGATAAGAGATGGTGGTGTTCACATCAAGTAACATTGGTCTATATGTGTGTTTGCAATGCTGTCGTTTTGTTTCAATGCATTATATTTGTTGCCACTTTATTTAAAAAAAAAAAACAAGTAAAAATATGTAAAAGGAGATTCTTATCTACTTAAAGTTAATCATTATAGCTCCATTTATTCAATATTTCCACATTACTTTATTTTCTTGCACTACCATCTATTTTATTAATAGATAAGCAGTTCCTATGACAACAGAACAGACCCAATACACGACCCATCCCAATATTTCATAGTAGGGATTGAGTTATCAGACTTATAAGCACCCCAATGTAACGATGGTCAATATGCACAAACAGTTCCATCTTAGTTTCATCAAATATGTATCCAAATATGAGGACATTTGGTAATGAGTGTGCTTGCAAATGGCAGACTGGCTTTCTTGCATTTCTTTTGCAATAAAAAAAAATTGCTGGAAGACAAATGAGGGGAGGAATATGACTTCTTCTGACAGAAAGAATCTCATTTGATAAATATTAATAAAAATAACCCCAGGAGACAAAGGTTGGGGTTAAGTGTCCAGATGATACAAAGCGAGACTAAAAAATGTAAAAAGACATGGATTGCATTGAATCAAGTCTTCAAAAGAGATATAGCTGAAAAACAGAAACAGTGGCTATTTCCTTTCACTTCATGTTGCTTAAATCATGACTCATGACAAACATCATGTGCCCTTAGTCTCTTTTATCTTTATACTTTTTAACACTTTTCAGCCTGAATGACCCTTCAGAAGACCAATCTGTGTGCACGGCACAATGTTCTTTCAGAATTTTCAGACGTCTCTTTTTCTTAACAAATTATTCTGGCGATACAAGGAACCAAAAAACAGGGAGCTTAAAGGATGTTTCTATTTCTAAATTAAAATTGGGGAACACATTTCCCTAAGAATGGCTAATAACCTAAAAATGACCTAAAGTGCCCAAAGCAGTAGGCAGCCAGAAAGTTTGCAATTATATGCACTCCCTGCTGTTTCAAAAGTTATAGAAAAGTAATTTCTGAACTATTGGTACATATGAAAGAAAAAAAAAATATTTGTATTTAATGTATATTAACAGAACTGATTAAGAAGATTTGAATTACAGCAATTAATCCACAAAAACAAGATAGAAGAAAATAGTTAATGCCTTCATTAATAACTCCTATAAACACAACTGGCATCTCAAAGAGGGCTGTTTGCTCTTTCTGTCACCTCCTATAACTCCAGAAATATTTACTACTTACAATTAAAATGAGTTATGGGCCTTTTAGGTCAGAGTCCGATGTCAGTTGTCTGATATCAGGTAATGTGAGTATGAGTGTGAGTATTTTTCCCTCCTAACATAAATTCATTGCTTACAAAGATACATATGTGACCAAAAAGAATGACAAAGAGAGACAGAGTGAATGGAAGACTGACCGAAGATGTGTCTTTGTGTAAAGGTGCTGTCATTTCTATGTTGAGAGCAAAACTGGGTTTTATGGGAACATGGTTAACAACAACGGTTTATGAACTACTTTACTAGAAATAATAAAGCCTATGACCAGTTGTTCTTCCACTGTGGACATGCAGCTTCAGCATGAGCAGCCTTTGGTGACCCGAGTCACTTAAACACCTTCAAAATTTAACAAGCAATTTTGAACCTCAAACTACTGAAATCATAAAAGTTTAAAATGTCAAGGATTTGATAAATTTGCACAAACAAATTTCATTTTTGACATTATTACTAACATTATGTCTTCCTGTTTCTCTTTGATTAATAAGTGGAACATTTTCTGGTTGCATTACTCCTATTTTGCTACGCAATGAAATGCTTTTTGTTTTACCGTCTTTGTGATTGAATTGACTTTTTGTTGTCAAGTCTATTTATACAACACACATTGTAATTTGGATACATATAAACTGCATTGAACTGAACATAAATACCAGTAAGACTATTAGACTGATTTTGGACAATGACTTCTTTCTAACTAATCTGACAGAATATTCTTTTGCACTGTGCTGCATTTAGATTCAGAAATGCTTCAGATGGTTCTGAATTAGGGCTTTTTTTTTTTTTTTTTTCAAGAAATATGGTTATTGCTCTAATCAAAGATATGTTTGTTGATTCTGCAAGCATTGATTCTAACAGTTTCCATCTTATAAATCTTCCTAAACTCTTCAATGAGCTTTGGGTCACATTTCTCTCAAGGTTGTGACTATTCCCATTTCTTCTGAACCCTTTTCTTCCTCATTATATTCTTTCAAACTGACATCACCAAAATGAATGCTCCATTTTGTGAATAGCAAGTTTCTTTGGCAATGACCTTTTGCAGCATATCCTTCTAATAACTAATGAACAACTCTTAAGTTGTTGAGCAATGACATAACTCTTTTTAAGTTATTGCTTTGTTGCTTTCATACTATGTTCTAATTTTCTGACTAAGTGAATTTCTGGTTTTTATTCACTGTATGCCATAGTCATTGACATCAACAGAAAAAGAAATATTTCAAAATGCGCATATGAGTGTCACAAATCTAGTATGTGAATTTCACTTTTCAAATAAATTCTTGAAATGAATGTTCTTTTCAATTATTTATTGGGGTGTGCCTGTCGATTTGGTATAGCAACATTCAGTAAAGATTCATGGCGAACAAAAATCAACACCAAGAAAGTTTTTCAGCAGTTAGGGACCCTCATATCGACTCATCCAGGCTAATGATGCCTTATTGGGAAGAAGGTTCTGGTGTATTGGATGGGGTTGACCTGCTTTTCTCACTCACTCTGCATTTTATAGGTTTCACAAATTATTCATGGAACCCAAAGTATCTCTTATGTGAATTTGGTCCATAAATTCAATGAGAAGACAAAGCAGAGCAATCCTACAACTTTTTAGTAGTTGTTTTTTTTTTATGCTCTTCTTTGATAGCCATTTTATCAAAGAAGGTCTTCACAGACAGGTTACTTTAAATTGTATAATTTTGTATATTCTGTATTTTCTGATCTTCATTCCAGTGAATGCGAAGGCAAATATGAAAATTAGACAAACTTATAGCTGATTAGATTAAGGGACTGACAGAAAGTTATTCAGCTCCACAACAAACAGTCCGACTGAAACTCTTTCGACATATTAATAAATCTCTTCTTTCTGGTCTTTGAAGATGTTTCACAGGAAGAGGTTTGCACTTCCACAAAACAGTCTGGCCGGAAAGGTCTTCGTCACTCCACCAACATGAAAAATAACTGTATTTTCTTTAGTCTAAGCACACAGGAATTATGTTTGACATCTTCTTTTCCCTGAATCACTAATTTCAAAACACACCAGTCACACTGAGGTGACTGTCCTTTCAGTTTTGGATAATAAACAATGGCATGTAGTTTGTTAGAATCAATTTTATACGATTGCACCCAACAAACATTTCCGTCATCAATTATTTTATCAATTCTTCTGAGAATCTGATAAAAAAAAAAGGAACATGCTGAAGATTTTTCATGTGACCACTTAAGCTTATTTTTACAAATACATTGAAATGCAAATAAACAAATTTAATTCCTTTTTCAGATAAAGTAAAATATTGTCTACAACGCATCAACAGCATTTCTTCAGTGCATTTAAAGGATGCGTCCGCAGCTAAAAAGCCAACATAAGCATGTGAAAAGCTCAATCCTTTGCTTGACTTAAGATCAGTAAAGTGTGCTAATCTGTAGATATTTTTTTTTTCAATCAACTAATTAATGGATAGTAAATTGTGCTTAATAGGAGATTTACTTATTTATTTTCTTTTTGTAGAATTTGAACAATGTGAAGCAAAAGCTATTACACTTGAGTTTTGGGTAGGACAAATTTAGAGACAAAGGATTTTCATCCTAATTGCACATGTCCATTTAGTCTTTTTAGGTGTACTCCTACTAATTACTGATTACTAAAATTAGCTGATGATTGTTTCAATTCATCACGCATGTATTAGGCCTTCATTCTTGCTCTGTTTTCCTTTTCTTGGGAAGAAATAAAAAAAAATGAAACATTTTCATTTTCCATTGACCTGAAAATATGTCCTCCTTCATATGAAACTTTAGCTACTTTAGTTATTTGTGTTCAAAGCTCAATTTTCCACATGGGAAAAGGGATGAAAGTAACTGCAGAGAAATAGAGTCTCAAAGGATTGAATTTGTATGAAAGGTTAATCGTATTCAGTGAGCCTGCATTCTGAGGTCAAATTGTAGGGGTGTGAAAATGCATTCATCTTCCAAAATGGGACTATGCACAATATTGGATTAACAAGAACGAGAAGAACGATTTTAAAAGAAAGTTAGCTGAAACTAGTAAAGCCCATTGTTATTTCCAGAAATAAAAAGCTTCACACATAAACTTTGTTCTAAAAATACGAAACCAGTGAAAGATAATTCAGTACAGGTTTTATCAGTCCATTTAGTGACATTTTAATCCTTTTCTAATTATATGGTGGTCAAACGGCCGAAAAAACTCATTGAAATGCTCAATTTTGTGTTTTCACAGATACAATAAAGTTTCATTAATTCAGTCTGAGGTCTTGGTCGCCATATAATTAATTGTCCTGTTCAGGTTTCATCTGTGTTAGCCTTAATTTTTGGACCAGTGAGAATCAGTTGCATTCTAATCTCAAACCTCGAAGCAAACCATGCTTTGAAATTGGTTGCATCTCTTTCTTCCCGTGACCAAGCACACAAAACACATCCACATAACATTTAAAAATGTGAGCTAGCCTGATAAAATGAAATTCACAAAATAATCACAAAACACAAGCTTGCCTTTGAAATATAATAACAGCTCCTAATGTTAGTGTATTTAACTAGGATTATAAGATGTGTTTATGCGATTTAAGATTTTTTACAACTGAAAATCTAAAACGTGTAATCAATCCAGTGCAGCCTTTTCAAAAGGTCACTGAATTCATAGTGTCATTCAAAAATAAAAATTGTATGAGAGAGCTGCAAACCTAAAGGTAAAGATGTCCACCTAAACAGACAGGCCACACAGAGTTAAACACACTCAGAGAGAACATACACAAAAAGATGCACCAAATGGATCTTTCTGGTTTACATTTGAAATGTGTTGGCAGAAAGCTCATACAAACATATACAGAACACACTATCCCCGCTTAGAAATAGAGAGATGGAAGTATGATGCCATGGGATTTCTTCCATTGGTACAAGGAAGCATGTTTGTGTGTCAAAATGGCCCTGGTAAAGTCCAGGTCTACATCATTTTGAGAATCTGCAGCAAATTTGAAAATTGTGTGTAGACATGTTTCTATCCAATTTCACTGTGTCTGGACAAAAACGTTTCTAGAATTGTGTGCCCTAAAAGATCTGAAGCAACAAATGCCCACCAAACGTTTTAAGTTTGAATTGTAAGAAAATTTGAACAATGTGGATCTTAATTACACTTCTCAATTCCTACCTTTTTGTTGGTATATAACATCAAATCTAAACAAAATGCAATCAGGTTTTTTTTTTTCTCATAAGGCAAAATGCTAAAGTTCAAAGAATTTGAACCCTTTGTAAAGCACTGGTTCTGATGTCTACACAATGCTTGAATTGATATGAAAAAAATAAAACAATTCTGAAAACATTTATCATTACCCTGCTGTCCTAAACATTTCTGATCTGGGGACTAAATCCATGGATATGCTTTTATTTAGCTTTTTCCACTGCAGGCAGACAGTACCCTTCTGACACGAGCGGCGTTAGCTGTTTATCATCACACCATGCTTGTAGCATTTGAACAGTGTACAGATACAATTTCTGTGTGCATGTGTGCTTATACCACATTGATTTAGCAAACACTTTCATCCAAAGCAACTTGCAAGTGTAGAGAAGTTGTATAAAGAGGAGCACAGAGCCTTTACAGCACTCAAAGAGCTTACAGCAGGGCTTTGGTAAAGAAGGGGAGACGACCAAATGCCACAGAGCCGAACTTCTGGTGACTGGGAAACTGCACTGAGAAGCCCATACTCTACATTGATCCATGTTCTTCTATTTAGTAGCTATTCTGAGCTTAGGTGATGGACAAAATAGATATTTCTGATTTATTTTTGAAACAGTGTCTTGGACTTTTAAACAAGAATTGTATAGGAGGGTGAAAACCTGGCTTTGTCATTTCACTGGATGACTAAGGCTAACAGCAAACTAAAAAAAACAAAACCGTGTCAGCTTTAAGCACATCACTTTCTTATAATTCTGTGCCTACTTACAATAGTGAGTGAATCTACTGAAGTGAATATTTCAGCTTCAATTAAATATTTCATCTCTCTGCTCAAATCCAGTAACTCTCAAAGGGGTCACTAGTGCTAAAAAAAAAAAGGATCTTAAAAAATGAAACTGAAGTGAATGTATCAGACAGCAAACAAGAGAACCAGGACCAGAATGGAAAGACATGAGATGTACCCCATTAGACACAGCTTAAGATGTAGTCCATGCAGAGATGACCCTGAAGCAGTCCATAACACACAGTGGTACCTGGATGTGAAATGCTGGCAGGAGAAGCATACATAGCTTTGCAGTCAATTGGTTGGGCACAGGAACATCTATGCTGAGGATGCAAGTCCCACAGTCAAAAGAGAAGGCCACCACCAACACTGGTATTTAAGGGATGATAAATTTATGATTAGGTATTCTGGATCCAGACTGATAAATAGACTATAGCTAATCCACCGGAAATTAAGGTGGTAGAGAAAGTATTTAAAAACAGTACTGGTGGGCATGGCAATCTCATGTAACAGCATGGAATTGAAAACTTAAGAGTTTTCAGATTATGCTGAAATAGACATGAATATGTGGCCAAACGCCATATATATTGTAATAGAAGTTGAGAATGTGGGGTAGTTGACAAAAAAGTCTGCTGGATTAATCCATATAATCAAACTGTGTGTGAATCGGTGTGTATTTGCTTCACTTCGAAGCAGCAGCAGGAACAATCAAAAATTTGATCTGGGCTTAGAAGGAAGATTTAATCCCCCAAACAATATAAAGGTTTTTTTTTTTTTTTTTTTTCCCCAAGTTGCATTTATGCAATTTGCTGTCTAGAGCAGTTCTATAGAAATGTATTACTGCAATTCCAACTCTCAGCTCAGGATTAGAGTGCTGGTATTTATTTGCGTGTATTTGTGTTTGTGCATGAGGTCTGTAAAATTGGTGGGGGCTGGTTTGTAAGGAAGTGTGAAAAGGGAAAATACCTCAAAGCAACTGTCAACCGTTGCTGTGAGAGGATGCTTAAAAAGAGATTGGAAACATGAAATTCGTTCTCTAAGTGTAACTCCTGGGGCCAGATGATACAAACATATAGAGGGCGAATGTGAAGTCATCCCAGGATTAAAACATGAAAGTATGGATACATTTTAATTTCATGTCATTTTTGAAGAAAGAAAAAACATGACATGAATGAAAATGACAAGCTATGAAGAGTGTGCCATAAGGCAGAAAGAGACAACAGACAGAACATGACATAAAAAAAACATTAAAGCATATATAAAATGTTGATTGTAGGTCCTGTGACATAAGTTGAATTCTTATTTCAGAACTTACAAGTACCAAAGCCATATCCAAAATCATTCTTCTAAGCAGATATTTTGTTTGCAGAAAGAATAATAAAACTCAGTTAGTACATCCGGGGATGTGGATCATTCAGAAAAATACTTTGACGGTTGTGTCCTTCTTACAAAAACACTTTCTGTTTATCCCCCCCTTCTCCTGTTTTGTTTGTTGAGCCTTTCTACACAGTTCTCAGGTAGCATGTTTGCACTAAAATTATTTTGGTCTGAGTAAAACAAAGATCAAAGTCTGAGTAGTAATGCTGGCAATGGCAATTCAATTTCAATAATTCGTGAATGAAAACAGCATTTTCAAATTCCATAGTAAAACAAAATGTTAGCTCAGGGAGATTTTATGACAACCCAGATATGTTACCTGCTTCAGCATTTTTATAGATCCCTACATAGCCAACACTAATCAGAAAAAGTAATACAACAAAATTGCTTTTATGAGAAAATAACTTGGCTGAGGCATTAGGCCAAAAGTTGCTGGCAAAAAGTTTATGTTCAAATTTGTTTTCCATTTTTTTTCTGCAAGTCAGCACTTCCTCATGTTGATACCGCTGCCATACCTTATCACTGCTTTTAAGTTAACATTAATTTTTAAAAAAAATTAACTTGTTCTAACAGAAATAGACAAAAAGAAATAATTAATTTCTTATTATTGTACTAACCAGTGAGTTTAAATTTATATTAGCTTTGCTTTTCAAGAAATATAAGCCATTAGTTTACTGAAATGTCATAAAAAAAAAAGAGCTAAAACAATGGACTGCAGCTATTGTGTATTGTTCCCTTGACTTAACTTCCCCAGCTGTCCAGTAGAAAGCTTCCCCTCTCCCAATGCCAGGACTTGGTACTTGGTTAAAACGATGGACACAGTTCACAAACCTTATGGCCATCTGTTCCCTCTGATTAAAGGGGAGTGTAAATAACTCTTCAGCCAATTATTGATATCAATTCAACAAGAGGTGCCATCTTGTTACATATCTGAGCCAAAACTGTGTTTCTATGTGTGCAGGTTTTATTTTCTGTGTGTGTGTAGCTCCAGCCATAAGACTGGCTCATGGCAGTGTCGAGTCATTTATTTTACCTAATTGCTCCAGTCCGCATCTTCATAATTTATATGACCGAGTATTAGTTAATGTCTGTGTGTTTAGGGGGTTAGCAGGCAGCTGTATGTGTGTTATCCTTCTGCTTGTGTGACTGTTTATATATTTATGCATAAAACATGGTGATGTGTTTGATTTTTCAGCTCCAAGATGAGGAGGTGGCCAGACTGCCATCAGAAGCAGTCAATCCCTGGCTGAGTTGGAGAAATAAGAAGCAATGAGGGAGCCGGTACTAAATCCTCTTGTGGGCTCACAGCACTGGCCTCAGTTTGAGAATGTAGGCAGCCAGCATATACAGCATAATGAGCAAGTATCTCGCTGGAGTATTGGAATACATTGAAGCACTCAGCGTGTTTACATTTGAGTTTTAGTTTGTGATGAGGTTCTTCTGCCAAGATGACTTTGGTGAAATTGTAATGCATTGGCAAACACATATTTCACTTTTTTACAATATCCTGGTGAGAAGCTCTAAACATTATTTTAAAAGCTGGACTCAGTTTTAGAAAGTTGCTATAATCATATGTATGAAACAATGATAAAGTGTATAAATAATTTATTTACTGACTTGCTGTTTTAATACTATTGCATTACAAGCTAGACCTGTTACATAAACAGATGCATTGTAAATGTTCTATTCACTCTTAATGCTCTTTTTAAAAAAGTGCAAGCACCTATAATATTAACAGGACTTTTTCTTTTTTTTACCTTTTCGTCACTAATCAAAAACTGTTAAGGTATCACATTTATCAACTGTGAAGCTATGTTAACTAAAATAATTGTGAGGTTTTAGCATTAAATATTTTGTTCATGGATGCTTGGCTTCCACACAAAATGTTATAATTTTGACTAAACTATTATATTTCTACAGATCATCAGTACACTTATGCTGTGACTGTGTGGCTCTCTCAGTATTCACTGACTGACCCAAGGTCCAGATGTACCCTGTAAATACCATTAGTATGCAGCAGAAGTAAAGCCGTAAAGACTAAAGGATGTCACAAAGTCAGACTTAAGAATCAGGATAATGGACCTGTCACCTGGCAAAGGAATGACAAACTGCCTTTGATTGCATAATTATGCATAAAGCCTATATTCTCAATCAATTTATATTGGGTCAACCCTTACGTATTTGTACTTTTAGTAATTTATTTGTTTTTATTATTCTTTCATTTTTTACTCACTAGTTTTGTTGAGCATTACAAACTTAGTGAGTTTATTGATTGAAGTATTTAACAAGATTGAATAATTTGTTTGCATATTGAGGTTCTTTTCCCTTATATTATGTGTTCCATACATAAATAGTGCCTTGCTGAAGAATTTCCAGTGTTGAAATAATCCCTCCATCTACTGTCATCTCAATACCTAAGACAAGCAGCGATATATAGATTGTAACAGAAACTGAACTAGTTATTATTTTATAGATATGAGTTGGTGCCTGGTGGTAATTTAAGTAATTTTGACTTTAATTACTAAATGTTTTAATGGTTCTTATAATTTATTGAATAAGATTATGTTTTGCTGTTTTTGTCACCATCATTGAATATCTTGTTCCAAAGATATTCAGTCTGTACAAATGGGAATTTTACAAAATGCTTCAGTTCCATTCACCTTATAAAAATGATTGAGGTGCCAGTAACTGTGACATTATGACCAGCCAACAGTACAATAGACATTTACTGAGACCTAAGTGCTACAAATTATTTACAACTGCAAAGTGTCATGACCCTGAAACTGAATTTTTCCACACATCTACTTGTTATGCCAGCAAGTGTGGAGGGTGCTAAGTGTGATTTCCTAACACGTTGAAGTTCTCTCTGGTTCCCCAGTTGAGTTGGTTAACTGGAATATATGAAATAGAAAGGATGTATTTTAGTTTTAGTTTATTTCTGTGATCTAAAACTTAATTTATAGCAAACAAAATAATGATTTTGCTCAAACTACCACCAATAGTAGACTGACAAAAAAAGCAAAATAGCTGCTTTATAAATAGTCTACATGTTTATGTTGAGGTTTTTAATTAATCTTGGCAAAAACATGCCACTCCATTTCGGTGGTCAGCTCTGTGTGGTGCTCCGTTTACAAAGTATGTGTGACAGTTAAGATGTCATTACTCTTGGCTTATCCATATCTTTAGAGTAATGAATATTTAACATGGATTGAGCTCCAAACTGTTATCTGTAAGAGAGAGGAAAAAAAAGTCAGCGAACCTCTTGTAAATAATATATCAGAGATGTCCAAATCTCTAAGGACAAGCCAGAGGGTTTATGAAACATCACTTTACATTGTGTAATTAATTCTTAAATTATTTATGTCACTCCTAATTCACGTTTGTACACTCACATTTGAAGGACACTGAACAAAAGGCATTTGTAATGTGTTTAGAAGGACATGTCAGAGTAATGTTTGGTTGTTGCTTTTTAAAATTGGCCACATTTTGAAACACGCTCACACACCAGCTCTCCCCAAGTCAAAGCTAGATGTTAAACTAACTTGACAGTGTAGGTACATTGTAGCAGACTCAGAAATGGTTTTGGGAAGAAAAAAAAAAAAAAAACTTAGTCCCAGGTCTTCATTTAATTACTTTCCCTTTCAATAATCCTGATAACCCATAGCAAAATTAAATTACTTTTTCCACTTTCCCATTTTACATCGAGGGAGCGTAGTTCAGCAGTGAAAATGCATACCTAATAGAAAACATTTTCAATGACAACCTGAGAAGTTTCATTGGTGTTACTGAACTTTCACAGTGTGCAGATCCTGTTTGGTCAGATTCAATTTTTTTCCCTATAACTTTTGGTGAACAGCTGTTTTGACTGATTACCCTTTCGCCTAAGCTAAAACCCAAGAAATGCTTCCCTGAATTTCAATCCCAGGACAATTATAATTCAATTCACTATGTAGCATAGGCCAGCTCTTCATTACACCAATGTGCCACCCTGATTTCCCGGATGAAGACCACTCAAATTCAAGTTGCCATGTAACTAACACATTCTGTGCTTTCCTCCAACACTGGGCCTTTTACACTTCTCACCATTTTACTGCTGCCAATAACTTCTACTACAATCATTGCAGGCACAAATAGTTTTCCTTCTTCAGCAAAACTTGAAGCAAGCCAAGTGAGTTCTTTGTAGACTGTTCTTTAAATGACATGGTGAGAAGCAAAGTCAAGCTATCTGAATTATGTAGGACTGTTTGAACATTCAAAGCAGATCTTGCTGGCTTGCATTAACTTTAAAGCCAGAAAGTTCAGATCCATTTATTTTCTCCTCAGACTTAGCATGTATGTCAGAAATCCGGATTTTACAGATACACAGTCCATGGAAAGATAAAGACGCCTCGCTGTTAAAAAACTGGATGAAATGTAAAGAGGGTCAAAGGTTTAATAGGTAGAGTGCTTAAGAAATGATAAAACAAACCCTGGTTAGTCTTAATACAGTGATGGGAAGTCATCTGACAGATCAAAATTTTACTATTACAATTTCTCATTTTTATAATTTTACATTATAAAAAACAATGTTACATTATAAGAACCAACTGAATATTTGAGCTGAAAACCTTCCACTTGAGCTGAAATGCTTCCTCAAATGATTCCTGGATTACAAAAAAGTCCAAGGGAAAATTTCTAAACCAATGCATTGATTTTCTAGCATATTTCACATTTAAGTGGGGCAATTAAGACCCATAATATTCTTTCAATTAAAGTGTTAGAATTGATTTTATTGTATTCATAGTTCATGATAGTCTTAGCGTGTTCTATTTGTCAGATATGTTTTTGTCCTCAGGCCTTCTGGACCCCTTAGGTCTTCTGGAGATCATGTTTTGTTTATACTCAAAGTGACAACCAAAACACAGGGTGAGGCATATTTTTCTTACCATGGCCTTTAGCTGTGGAACATCCCTCCTGAGGACCAAAGAGCAACAGAGGATGTTTTTTAAAAACAAACCAAAGATGCACCTCTTCAGTCTGCAGTTAATGCATATATGTTGTGCATTGTTGGTTATTATTTCTGTCAGACTAGGCCTAGTATGTTTAATTTAATGTATCGGTCAAAAAATGAAGAGGAAAGAACAAACATACGGTTAGAAAAAGACGCTATGTAAATACTCGGGGCAATATTTGATTTGCGTACCTGATTACCAAACAAGCTTATAACTGCTAACCTACTGAATAACATTCAGCTTAACTGCCTCATGATTTACTGGTGAATTATCAGGACCAGCCTGAACTAATTCACCTGTCGGTGGTATCAAGAAGGGGAGGCAGTGCCGACAGAGGCTTCATATTTCCTGGCATCCACGGTGGCCAATGATCCAGCTGAATCCTGGTCATTTCTTCATTAGTCATTCGGACAATCATTCTAAAGTTTTGCTGACCTATTGCAGACCTATGTGAACCACAGTCTGATACAGTCTTAGTCTTGCATGCATCATCCACACTGCTTTACAAAGTCATCAGGGAAAAGCATATTGCCAATTTCATTAATTTAATTTAGATTTTTCATTCTGTTTCTCAATATTTATACATACAGTAAAAACTGGTTTTCTAAGTCCACACTTTATTTCTTAGAATAGCTAGAAGCACATGCAGGTAGCTATTAGTACTGATAAATTATGCAGCACCGTTATCACGTTGACTGTCAACAGCTAGAAATAATTTGTTGCTGTGTAGCAGTACATTTGAGTCAGAAACATTTCTGTACATAACTCATAACTATTTGTATGTGCTTCTATCAGTTGGAGGTTCCTTAAGTGTGAGCCATTTTTGTGATTGACATAGATAGTCAAGCTTCAAAATTCAGTTTTCGACTTTGATATATGTGATCGGAGAGTATATGGATTTATTAGATGGTCCAACTAAACGTTTAAAACTGTCTCCTTGGGGGGCCATTCTGATTGCTGATGATAAAGACAAATGAGCTGGCAGCAAAAAGCTTTGCTCAAACCACTTGACAATTCGCACATCTCCATCAGCTCCCTCCCTCTAACACACACACACGCATTAATGGTATGTTTGACTTGTGCTAATCATGGGAACAGACTAAGGTGGGCTTAGATGAAAGTCCAATTAGAGGAGGCAGTTAAAGGTGTTTAAGAATAACGACAGCGATACAGAATGCTCTGCCTGTTTTTCCACAAATCCTTTCTTCCGTTTTTCCACAAATCCTTTCTTCCTTTTACTATTTACTTGTACAATAAATCGATGTTAGCATTTATGAGGGATGTTAAGATATTCTGATCCTCCGTCCCAGTCACACAGCGACATGCATTTACTGAAGGACTTTGACTAATTAGACGATGTTTTGAAAATTGATGATGAGTTTACTAGATTGTGCAAAAGCTAGAAAAAGAATCTAACTTTCTAATATCATATCTCTATGATATTATAGCCTCATCATTACAGTGTGGGTACCTTATTGGTTTCAGTATTCAATACAAATGCATTAGTCCCACATAAAAAGTCCTGTTTGCAGATCCCTGCTTAGTTATAAGACCAAAAATAGTCTATAACTAATTTTTTACACCATTCTTTGGACCTACAGTTTTCCTTTATTGAGAACAAAGAAGATATTACTCTTTGTTTTATTAATAACAGGTGCCTGAACAGTATCCTGACCCATTTTTTTAATTCAAAGAAAATTGATCACGCACTGCAGTGTCTGTTAATTATCAATCTACTTTCACTGGCAAGGAAAAAATAAATAAACAAATGGACTTACTCATGAGCATGTAACAGTCGACCAAAAGAAAAATGGCAGAGGTTGAATTTCCGGCACAAATGAATATTGTCTTACAACTGCAAATCACTAGATCCTCACATACAACATTTGCCAGAGCTATATAAATAGTCCACTCTGTCTATTGTGGTTCATAAGCTGTTAATTAATTGTACATGTGGATAATTCATTTGAAGAAATGTTTTTGGTTTTTGTCTTTTACGGTGGTCCACTTGAGAGGCAGGCCAGCAGGCTAGGAGAAGGCATGGTTATGAGGTGATTTTCTGTTTATTTTGTAAATAATCTTTTGTCCAATTGTTTCGCAATCTTAAGTTTTATAATGAAATATGAAACCTTTCCCCAACATATGTCTGTTTAATACATTTTGCCTCCCATTTTAATGTACTTGCCCAATCATAGATTTAGAAAAATTGATCAAATTTGATCTATGTAACTAAAAAGGAGGTAATATAAGAAAGAACTCATATTCGAAAATCCTAATTTAATGCAAAAAACCTCCAGGAAAATGATGGTACAAATTAGCTTCATGCAACAACTTATCCTGTCTGTTTACATCAGTTTCTTCAACCATTTCCTTTTCTTAAATGATGCTGAAACAGTATTAAATATTATCTTTACAATTCAATAGCAAGTGGTATCTTTTGTCAAAATGTGTATCATTGCAAAGAGGAAATTGCAAGGGGAAGGTAGATACGGAATCTCCCAAAAAAGGCCAGAAACACACACCCAAACACACTCATACACAGATAGAAGTGATTACTCACTCTGCTCAACCCTGACCTCCACAGTAATATCTGGTCTTTCTGCCGCCCACTTTCTCGCCATGGAGATGTCAATCACAGAGTTGCATGGCAAGAATTTTAGCGGATACATTGCAGAGCAACTGCTTTAACTGTGCACTGTGAACAGACACCAGGGCAGGCAATTCTTGAATCGAATGCAAAGTCATTGCTGATAAGAATCATTGAGCCTTCTGTCTGGGACTTTGAGAACAACTTCTACAGTGCTTTGGAAGGATTGGGGATTTTTGTTGCTTTGAAAAAATGATCCAATAAAATGAAAATACAGTGAACTGATATCCAGTTTTGTTTTTTGTGGCTTCAGATTTTTTTTTTTGATGACCCACCTTCCTGCTGGCATAAGAAGAAAAGTGTCTTTAGGGGTTTTTGCACAGAACTGAACATCTATCTTTTACCTTAATTTCCTCTCACCTACAGTGTAAGACCCATTTTTTCCAGATAACTGCACACGGACTTGCAAACAGGCACAGCAAATTAATCAATAAAACTATGCCTAAGCTCCTTTTTTTACTATTAGCATTTGTTATGTCCTCACTAATATTTGCATGGAGGCTAACTAGTTACCCTATCTCACCCTGTTCTCTTCATGTACCAGGAGGATAATGGTGTTGTTATTACTGCATCTCCACATCCTCTCATTTACTCCAAACAATCTTCCTTGTAGTTTGCATAGTAAAGTACTAAAATGGTGGAGAGATTGCCAGGGGCAGCATAGTTTTTGCAATTAACCTCCAGAACTGCAAAGTAAGGAGAATTAGACTAGACTTCAGCTTTAATTACAAAACAGCAGGGAGCTGCACCACACATGAGCAGATAATATACAAACACATTTATAAACACACACTCCAAAGCATGTCTGTGTTTTTATGTATGAATTAGGGAATAACCTCAAAAAAGCATATATGCAATAGTTGTATTATTATAAAACAGCCACATGTATGAAATAATGCAAACTCTGCATGCATAGAAGTCAAACTTAGGTCAAAAATGGTTTCAGCAACATTTCCATTAACAATAGCATTTCAAGTGATCCACATAAACAAAAATGAAAAATAATTAGTCTGTACATTAAGCTAAATGTAACAAAGTAAAACAACTCTTCTACAAATTCATCTACAGTATTTCTTTCAGTTTGAGTCAACTGACAAAGTGGCCTATTCAAGTACCTTTATTTATTTCTCTTCTGAAATCAATATGGAATTTCCTCTATTGCGTGTTTGAGATTTTTGTCTTGCTGAAAATAACTTTGTACTTTTTTTTTTAGTGTCTCAATAGAGTTCTCAATTTATTAAGTTGCATGACATAACTATGTCCAGGATTCGCTTGAGAGTATTCACAACTTTACAAAAGGTTGTGGACCAACATGGGAAACAAATTTTGGTACCTGGCATACTAAATATGCCAGGTGTGAATACATCTTTAGTCTTTCCCTGCTCATTACTCTACACAGACTTCCCCTAACTAGACTGACTTTGTTTTTATATCGCTAATCAAACCTCTTCTCTATTTAACCCGACCGATTCTCATTGTTCCTTTCTGATTCTTTGATTGAATCCTGACCCGTTACCTGTCCTGTTATTGTGTCTTGTTGTAATTCTCCTACCTGTTCCTTGCTATTGATGTGTGGAATGTTTCATGTATGTTTTCTTAATCAAGATGGCTTCAAATATAGATGTAATCAAATTTAAAATTTCTAAGTGACTAAATAATTTCAAGAAGAAACCTCTAGAAATAAATTAATAATGCAGTCATTTGTCAAGTTATTAAAAAAAATGTACAGAGAAACATGATGGAAGCCCAAACATTTGATGCGGAAATGATAACATTGCACTTTTGTTTTTTTTTTTACAAATATCACTATGCCTATTTCATGTTTCGATAAAAGTCCTGGCTGGTGATATCTCAGCATCTTTCAAGGTTGTGAGACACATAAATATTAATAAATGCAAGCTCATGGCATTCTCTTTGCTCTTGCTGCATTATGAATTACATCACAAGACATTAGGTAGCTGGGTAATGATAAGAGAACAGTACTGTTGGCTTGATGAGTTATGCATGAAAGGACTTCTTTCAACCCTTACTCGGTTTCCGTTGCAGTGAAGCTTGTTTGCTTAAAGCTGTTTCATGTGTGCCATTGTGAGACCTTTTGTGTGGGCCGTTTTGACATCCCAAACTTCAATTTCACAAATCTGAAATCCATTACTCTGTGCTTATTTTTGCTTGTGCCAAGACACTTTTGCCTGGGGATGCCTGTAAGTGGTTTCGTCACATACTACTGTTTTGCTTTTTTTTTTTGCATGTTTTGTTTACTCTGAATGCAGGAATTTATGAATTGGCACTCACCCCTTTACTATTGCTCATTCAAATGTATTCATATGGTGATGTTGGATATGAGGAACATGAGGAAGAAGGCAGCTGGAGCTGCTGATTGGGAAAAGCAGTTTTTTCCAAAGGATTTATTTTTAGCAACATCTAAAAAAAATTGTCTGACAGCATTTATTTCATTAAATAGCAAAATTACTGTATTTTCACATTGAGCAAAGAAGTGATTTACACATATTTGGTTTTCCTAAGGGCATACATAGAAACATAACTACATTAGCTAGCACTCTCATTATTTCAGACACTAGAGAGGTCAAAGTTTCATAAAAAGATTATTCTTTGACATAGAATACAGGCCCTTTGCACAGAAACCATGCTGACACCAATTGCGACTCTAAGGTAAAATGCAATCAAACAGGCATATCATTTCCAATATATTCAAAATGTGACTCCTGTGTCTCTTATTCAGTATCTGGAAAAGACTGCAGCAATGATAAGGACAGGTTTATAAAATCTTGTTCATGTTTTTAATGGCTGTGCAGCAGTGTGGTATCTAATAGGCCATTAAAAACCTTGTTCTACTTTTGAAAACATTCTTCTTGGATCATCGAGAAAATGCAGTTATGAAACAGCCTACTTACACCCATGCGAAGCCACAATTCTTTTAGTAGAGTGATCTAATTTTCTAAATCAGAACAAAAGAAACATGTAGAGAAATTCTGAGTGGTAATAGGTCACACTGATAATTGCAGAAACCAATTTTATCATTCTTGCTGGAGAACTGAGTTTGTCCTCAGTGATATAACATGTTCAAAAACTGATGGCAAAAACTACATTACTTTCTGAATGTCTTGCAAAGGGATTATTCATATACTCTCTATTTCAAATTTTACCATGTTACAACTACAGACAGACTAATTTGATGAAATAAGTCAGAAATAACAAGTAAGCCAAAACTATACATAAAATATACAACTTGCAATTAGATATATATTTTTTTTTAAAAACTAAGAACTCCTTGAGTGATCGTTTTAGTTTCACATAGTTTAAATTCTGTATAAGAAATCTGCTATAAAGCACCTTTTTCTATCCAATAATTAAATGGTTAATCCAAAAAAAACAACAGATTAGCCCTCGACTTTACTGATGTTAAGTCGAGCAGAAAGTGCAGAGCTTTTCACATCTTGATCCTAGAAGTATTTCTTTTAGCTGCAGCTGCATCCTTTGCAACAAATGATAAACCAGTTACCAAAGAAATGCTCTTATTGTATTTTAGGCTGAAAACACAATTTTATTACCTAAAAAATTGAACTAAATTGTTTGTTTATGTACATAGTTCAATGTATGTGCAGGACTGTCTAAAAAGCCTTAAGTGGTTTTAAATGACAAATCTGCAGAATGTGAAAATTTTTTGGTTTAATGATTACAATAGTTGATTACTAAAATTGTTAGTTTTATGTCATAGTGCATCACAAAGTGTGGCATAATTTTGAAGCTACAGGAAATTTATACACGAATTTCAAACAACACATTTGTACTCAGCAGTTCAGCAGGTTTAATTCCATTATTGTCCTGTAATTTCTTCCATACATGGCAAAATGCTTGTTGACCAATATGTTGGACTTCCAGTATTTTATTTTTTTAAAAAGTAACTGGTTTCCTTAAAAAAAATGTTTTATACAGTCTTTGCGTGAGAGAGTATTCATGCACTTGTCCTCATGTTAGCTGACCTTCATTTAACAGCTCTCATTTTGCATCTGACAGTAACTAGGTTTAAGTCTATGTAGGTCAGAGAACAGTTGGTGGTACATGATTATTGCAACAGTAAAAAATTATGGCGAGGTGATAATTGCTGCTGTAACCACAGTGTGTAATGACATGGTGTCTGTGTATGTGTGACCAAACTTTCTGGGCTGAGTCGGGTTCGCTTGGCTCTTCAACACTTTGACCAACATCCAGGACAAATGGTTCTAAATATCACAAACTTTAATGATGACCAAATTTATTAAGCTGGTAATATCAACAAGGCCAGTATAGACAGGCACAGAAGAGAAACAGGACAAACTGCAATTAATTGAACATACACTCCACAGCCATAAAAATGAACTGGTGGACCTGTAAACTGAATGATGACAGACGTTGTCCATGGGATAAGCTTATGCAAACATTTAATTTATTTATCTTTAAAGGTACAACACTTACGAAGTTAATACTAATGATTCTTGTGAGCTAAGGAACTTCATGAAGCCAAGTTTTAACATTTGTTGAAGAGCAAAAATAACCACCTGGATGAAGGTAGCTGAATTAGAAGCACAACTAACAGCACTAAGTGTCACTCACCTCTGTTTGTAGACTGCAGAACACTTCATCACAGTTTCTGTCTACTTTAATGACAAAGAGTAGCAAGTAAAGTCTCCAGTCCTCATCAGAAACGGTGTATGAGGGGGATTAAGTGTTGCATATTTAATAATTTTCATTTTTTTGTAACCTAATAGGTTCCTGTTTTGTTCTATTTTATAAATATGTCACATTTTAAAGAGAGAACAGTACAATTTTCTGTTACAGGTAATTGGTTAGAATTTAATACTGTTACCACAAAAATTGTTACAACATAATGAAAGTGCTTTTTTTTTTTTTTTAATTCAGCTTATGAAAACTTTACGTCTTCATTTGATGGAAAGATGGTCTCTTCATACAAAAGCAAAATTTTTAGAAAATTGTCCGGTTACCAATTAATCATCAGTCAATCGATAACTTGCATCCCTAATTAAATCCAGTAAAGCTTCAAGAAATACCTAAAGACATGTCTTTAATAATTAACTATAGTCTTAATATTATCGTAAGTAAATTTAATCTGATTCAAAAACAAAAAATGCATGTATTTTCAGAGATATCTTATAGTCATGCTGACAGAGGAAATTAATGATCATATGGGAGCTTTTCATATGGGAGCTTTTTCTGTATGAGTGAGCATGAAAATATTTATATATCTCCTATATATGGGAAAATGTGGATGCATCTGTTTATAATTAACTTAATACCCATAACTATCATGATGTGTGTGTCCAAGGATGTGCATAATTATGAATCCACAAATGTGAGGATGTGGGAATGTGGCTTAATTTTGCTCACTTATTATTGTAGGACACATCCACATTTGGCATTTACCTTTGACCTCTGCTCTGCTGCAAGCAAATTACGGAAAGGCCAGGTTCTTCAGCTAATGTCCATCACATCCACTCTTCCTCTGCCCACTACATCACTCTCACTGGTGGTTGGAGCAAAATGTAAAAAGCAGAAAGCCAGTTTGACATGTAATTAATAAGGTGAAGATATATCTTTTCAGAACTTCACACTCTTCTTTCAAAGATTCTTTTTAATGAACAAACTTTTTGTGTCGTTTAAATTTAGATCATCAGGGATTCAATTCCTCTGCACTTTATGTAGGAGATTAAGAAACATTTCTAAGTTCAGTGAACAAGTTAACGATAAAAAAGGTGGAGAAAAAGAACAAGGGATGTGAAAGAGCATAAAGACAGTGGTGAAGAAAATCCTGATTAGGGGCAGTCACAGGTCACTTTCCTGCCTGTCCCTTTGCCTGTCGTCTTCTTTATATTTCTCCCTCTTCCTTCTCTTCCCTCCCTTCATCTGCCAGTAACGGAGCTCTTCTACCGAAAAGAAGGGATATAAAGATTAAGAGTAAATTACACTGAGTACTTCTCTTTGACAAGACAAGAAAGTGGAGAGTTGAAACTTCAAACAACTTTTCAAAAGATGGAGTCTGGGGTCAAAGAGTAAGGCTGGACAAGAGAGGAATGGACAGACACGCAGAAAGAAAAAGACATCTGGGATTTGGGGCTACCAAAGTATGGAGGGACCAAGAAAAGATTAAACAAAATACAAGATTCTCAGTTAGCCCTACACCAAAAGAGGAAGGGAAAAGTGCCGTCCTCAATATAAACGACATGAGGGAGACAAGATGAAAGCCAAGTTCACAAGCAGAAGAGCTGACAGGTGGATTAAAAAATAATTTCAATCATTGTGACATCAAAGTTTAAACAACAATTTCTATTCTTAATAGTATAAGTAAATATTTAGACTAAGTCAGTTTTTTAATATTTTAAAGAAAGTGGCTCAAACAAGTTACCTTTTTACTTTAAATATTATTTATGTAAAAGGATCCTGGTGTCCATTTGAGTTTTAAAAATGGACTTAGAATGGCCTTCATTTCTTTAAAAACTTTTTACAGGAACTCAAAATTTACCCGGGCACGTGACAGCATTGTCTTGAAGGACAAACCTGGAGAAGGATATAAAAGGAGCTGCTTTAAAGGTCCCAATGAGGTCAGTGACCTCCATCATTCATAAATGGATGACGTTCAGAATCACCAAACCGTTGGCTGTCTGAGCTGAGCGACTGGGGAAACCGATCGTCACTCTATCAGAGCTCCATCGTTTCTCCGTGGAATCCACCAATCAGTCCTGATTGGTGGATAGAGTTTCCAGACCAAATCCACTTCTTAATAAAAGATGGTTGACTGTCTGAAGTTTGTCAAGACACCTGAAAGACGCTCAGATCATGAGAAACAAAGTCTGATGAGACAAAGATTGAACTCATCGGTGTGAATGACAGGTGGCATGTTTGAATGAAACCAGGGACGGATCATCCCCAGGCCAATACCACTCCTACAGTGAACCATGGTGGTGGCAACAGGAACTGGGAAACTAATCAGGATGAAAATTAATGCAAGCAATGTGCAGAAACATCCTAAATCAATCAATAGCTGACTACTTCTGTCTGATCATGGTAATAGAGAGATATAAGATGAAAGTAGAATGGTAAGAGGACAAAGCAAAACTATAGCAGCGACTGGTTATGAAAAACAAAAATTATGTTAAAAAATAAGCAAGAGAGATTGTGGGAAGTCAAGTGCAGTCACGCAGATAGAATTATGTTCGCTGGGAGATGACCAACTTTTTATGCATTTAGAGGTCATGCAGTATATTGCAGCCCTTCCAAGTTGAGCATAAACACAGCTGCAGAGGTTTGTGTGTGGTTTCGTCCACATTCAGGCATCTGTTTATGCATCACGTTGATGCAGCACGCACAAAATAGGACATAAGCTGTGCTGTCAACAGGCTCGACGGGGAGCTTTTTCTGAGGTGACTCAGGATCTGCCTACGAAAATCTAAAACCTGTGTTTTATAGGCATCAAATACATGCAGGTCTTTGATGGTGGAGCCACATCTGCACGGAAACATATGCCACTGCATGCCAGCACACAAACCTACACATGACCCAAAACACAAACATGGAGCTCATCTGCTCGAGCCTTTGCAGCTGCAGTCTAAACTGCACACTATCAGAGAACTAGTTCAAAGAAAACTTTAGTTTTTGTAAGTTGTTATGCTCATACATATGCATGCTAGTATTTAACATCCATTCAGGCCACTTTTCTTAAAAAATGCTTTATCCAAAGGTAGAATTAATTTATGCTGAAAAAGCAATAAGTTAACATGGACACATCAGGCATTTACATCCTTCCTTTTCACATGTAAATCATATTTAAAACAGAACAGCAAAGCTTTGGTGTGAATTCTTTGTTATTGTAGCTCCACAGATCCCTTGTTTAGCCGTTTTCTGTGGGGGTTTCAGAACAACTCGTTTTGATGCGGTCTTTTTAAGACTGTAAGGATACCTTCTTAATACCTTGTATATGAAAATAAAATGGGAAGCGAGGAGGGGAGTGCTATTTTCATTCAATTATCTTTCATGGTACAATTGATATTTAAAACTTCATAAATGTGAAAAAGACACTTCAATGCCTCCAGCAGTCTTGTGCCATTCTTTGCACACCTGTTGATTAAAGCCAGAATCATTATGAATAATTGTTAAGAATCAAAAATCAATTTTGAATCATATCCCAGAAATCTGAACCCAACTCTCACCCTTCATATCATATCAGCATCTCATGTCACGCTAAATTGTGCATTTTTTGATGTGCAGCAGCTAGTGTGCTGTGTTTCAAAGCTAAGTGCAAACATGAAAGAGCCAACAGAAGATGGTGAAGAAATTGTGAATTGCTATGAAGAATTACGTTTTAGTTTCAGATAAGGTGAGAGGTCTTGGACTCAATTTTTACCTGTGAATAAGGTCAGCTGTCCACTTTAATCTAATATGTGCAAAGGTCTCATAGCTTTTAGATTTTATTTTGTGTATACAGTTGTTTTACTTTAATTTTCTGAGGTTTTTAGACTGCAATACATTATCTCAAGTGAGAAGATGGGTGGAAAAGATGCAGAACTGCTTTGCAGTCCAACACAAGGTAGAATACATGTTTTCCTCTATTTATTTAGTAATTTCATTCCTGTTACTCTTTAGTCCATGACACAGTGGTTGTCACTTATGGTTCTTTATTTGATTTGACCTGTCTTTTTCTATCTTTTCATTGTTTCAAATTGAATAAAAAATTGACAGTCCGCTTTTCCAGAATTCCCTTCACAGTATTACCAGAGCGGCACGCTATGACTTTGTGGTAAATCCAGCTGAAAAGGAACGTAATCATATCACAACTGAGAAGCAAAGAGGGTTATTTGACAGCAGAAAGAGAGCCTGAAAGGACAAAGCCAGACTCATTCCTGCTACAGGGAAAAGCCAATTTAGCTTTTTCAAATGGCATGAAAAGAATGGTACAAGAGAAGTACAGATCTGTTCAATTCCATCTTACAGTCAGGGCTGGACATGTGCAACATGGATTAGCAAGAATAATGAAATGTTTTAAAATTAAAAAAAAAAAAAAAGAGCCGTAGTGCAAGACATAGTATCTTTGAGAAGATTCAACAGAGTAAATGCAATCACATTAAAAGTGTATTTTCTTCTACCATCAGCTTTTCAACCTGTAAACGAAAATACAGTAATTTCTAAAGAAGTGATGATTGAGAGTATTCATTGCTAAATTGCAGTAAGTCTCTTCTGTGAATTGACAGACAAGTAGGTCATGAATATAACATTTTTCATTTATAGTTTGAAAAAAGGGAAAATTATAGGTTTAGTAAAAAGAAAGTGAAAACTTGATATGGCAAATGAAAAAAATCTGTTAAAAAATGTATACAGCAATATGTGAATAGACACTTTCTTTAGCAATGACTTTTTGTGGCTGATGTCAGTGACTATGTGCTGCATAACCGTCAATCATCTTTGGCATAAATGTGTAGTTCATCATATAACCTTTTTGCATCTTGATTATCTTTTATAAGGCAGACATATTTTACTGTGGCATACAGACAGGTCTTTTAACTCCCTGCACAGCTGTACAGTCTATAGGTTCAAGAATAGAGGTGGGATTGTGATTGTGTCTTTAGTGTATGTTCTGCTATACATAGTTAAGTACAATTATATTGCATCAGGGTGGTTTCAAATCTCCCTCCAGGTAACAACCCACAAGGCAGAAATGATTACTTAAATTAGACCCTCTAAGATAAAGGTAAAAAAAAAGGCTACCTTCCTGTTATTTATGTGGTTTCTAACATGGTTCTGGCGGTGTATTTTTTGACTGTAAAGTGCTCTTAACTTCTGACTCTTTTCATTTATTTTTAAGTGGTTTTCTAGGTCAAATCTCTTTACTTAGAAGTAACTCTCCCTCTAGTAAAATCTTCTGCAATGCTGTCAGGAGGTGTTAGCGACCCTGTCTCCACCATCCCAACATTTCCTGCTTTGAATGGAAATAATTGCCATTTCTACAACATGCCACAGATTTTACACCTACTTGTCCCTCACCTTGAATCACAGAAGCAATTACCTGAACTAGAGTCGCCAGTCAGCAATGATCCGTCTACATGCTGATTGCTCACTCAGTCACACCAAAAGTCTTTAGATTTGCTTCCACTTTTTCTTTTTGATAACAGTTTATTTTGACATTCTGCTATACTGCATCCAAAGACGGTGTTGGCAATTAATTTATTTTACATACATGCATCAAAAAAATAAGTTAGCGGGTCATTAACCACAGAGTGTTGATTATGTCATCCCCTAGAGTTTGTGACTTAACCTAAATCTTTTTTAATATTGTAATCCACATAAAGTGGGGATAACCCTTTAAGGAATACTTAGGCCATCTGGCCCAACTTCAAGTTATTCATGGAAAATCCACAAATTTGTTGTTTTTCCATAGAACATATTCAACATAATTGAAAAAAAATGCAGCTTAGGAAGCTAAGATATATAGACTCAATGCTGCTTGACTTGCTATTGGATAGGATTTGCAAAGCAGCCAAGCCAGGAGCTGCATTTATTTTCCTTGATACTAGACTGGAAACAAGTAAGACTGTAGATATTTGCATTTACTATAGTGCTAAGTGGTGAATATTGTATGGGGAATATTTGGTGTGTGAACTAAGTAGGTAGTTATAACTGTTTTAAGAGGCAGCATTTAGTTGATTAAGCTTATGCAAATTAAAGAATAATTAAACTCTCTCTGAAGTCAAAACCCTATAACAAACAGTTTTTAGGAAACACCAACAAAGTGAGCGGAGACATAATACATTGAGCGGCTACAACTGGAGATGAGTGTAGGGGGTGAAGTGGGGTTGTGGTCAGATCAAAATAAATATTGACCTGACACAGCCCCTGTGTCGCTGTATTTAGTAATTTTTTGAGTGCTGTAGAAACTTTTTTTTGTGTGTTTCTAGAGAATTTATGGTGACAAGTGAAAGCGCCAATCGCAACTCTCCTGCTGAGTCCTGACCGAGTGTGCTGTCGTGACCCCTTCTGCTTCATGAGCACTGCAGTCAGTCTTACAAAGTCGTCTGTCCTGCAACTTACTGCCAGCTGTCAGTGCAAAGAAGACCCATTCCACTCCATGTCCACAAAGCAAATAAATCACAGATACAAAGCTGAGATGCTCACTAGTGAGTGGGTTCTATAGGGTGTTGGTTTTCAAGTGAAACTGCAAGATGGAGGCAGACAGAGAGCTGGAGAACCTGATGGAAAATGCTGCAGGACTGCTTGAGGGCAGGCAGGTAGTCTAACAATGATGGTGGTGGAGTTTGAAGTGACCAGTCATCAGAACCTAAAGTGAAGTTCCTGGCTGGTTCTGGTCTGATTTTAAGGGTTAAAGAGGTTCCACAAGTTGGTCCCAGGAGGTGCTCAGGGAGAGTGAAGAAATACAAGAAGCTACACTGGGGCTCAAATAGTTCAGAGGGAAAATACAAAGACGTTCACAAGGAGGGCTTGACATTACTACATGGGTTAGCTCTCAGCCATAGAGTGACTGGCAACCATCTCCTTATGTCCAGAGTGCAATGAGGCTGCTGGGTATGCAGACGGTAAACGTGAATACCCAGCAAGTTTAGTGCCGAACCTGCAGAGAATCAGCCCTAAGTCCTGCAGCTGGTTCAACTTGGTGGGAGTGGTAGGAGAGTCATGGAGAAAACAGACTGGCAAATTCCCCTTCCAAGTACAAGGTATTTATCAATATTATAAGCCATAGACCTGGGCTCAGTATGTTTTGCTTTCTTTGATTTCTGAAACCATCAAATAAGACCATTGTCTGATTTATTATGCTGTGCAACGAATCACAGAAAGTTTGACTATGCTCTCTATCATTTTGAAAGGACATTTACCAAATTAGTGTGCAAGATAAACACTTAATTCACTCCATATATTTGCAAAACTTTAAAAACATCAAATGGGTTTAAAACACAGAGGAGGGAGTTTACTGCAATAACCCATATGATCAGATTAGATTTCTCTGCAGGCAAATAAGCACATGGGGTGCTGACCAAACACTGTCAGTTGTAAAGCTCTTAGCCATCTTTTCACACTATAAGGAGATCTAGTGGAGTTATGGTTTTGAGGATATTTTCTCAGCATGACTTCTGCTGGCTAAACCCCACAAAAGAGCATGTTAAATGTTAACAAGTGAAAAGAAAAATGGGGATCTGTGAGGAGCCCTGAAAAAGAAGTCAGTTTAGATATGTAAACCTGGAAGAGAATGGTGGAACATGTGTGAGAAACCAGTTTAATAAAAAATATAATAAAACAATGTGATAACCGGAAAATAAAAGAACAAGACTGAGAGGATGAAATGAAGGAAATAACAAAACATTAGAAGTGTGGCAGAGGATTGAGTGAAACAGCTTGAGGTAGATGTAGTTTTCTCCAATGGAAGACCCAAATGAGAAATTTCCACTTGTGCCCTAAGTCCCAGCCTCATTAAAACATATCACTACTCTTGTCATGTGGGCATCCAGCAGGAGCATGTCTGTGACCCATTCTGGTTAGTGACCATTAAAAAATATTAAACTAGAAGAAACAGGGGGATAAAGATAAGAGGGGTAGGAGGAACAGAAAGAACAGAAGATGTAGAAAGGATGTTTAGGCAGGCAGTCGAGAGAGAAAGGAACCTTAATTTTACTGCCTCGCTTCACCTCTCAGCCTCCCTTAGTCTCCCTGCTTCTTCCCCTCATCTTCTGCCATAGGGGGTAATGTAGCATGAAATATGTACTTAAGGCCAAACTCAGGTGACACCATAAAAAGAGTATTTGACAGTCTGGGTTTTTCTGTGTCTGTGTCTGCTTATGTGCACCCACATTACTGTATGTGTGCTTGAGAATATTATAGCGCAAGCTTTATTTCTGTATATGTTTTGCATAAAATTAGGTTCTGTACAAGTCCATGCACATATTTCTTGCAGGCTGAACCATCTGATTATTTAAAATATTCAGAATTGCTCAGTATTTCCACAGTGCTCTCAAAGACTGGTATGACTAAAGTCTTATGACCTAGCACTGTTCAGTTTAGGAGGTAGTAACTTCCACCAGCACAAAAACACACAAGAGTAATGGTTATCAAAAACCAGCAGAGGAGCCAAGGGATCAATCACTGGCCACCGCTGTGGCATTCCCTGCCAAGCGATTTCTTGTTCCAACAGGGAGACAACTTACTAGCACTTCTTTTGACCTGACCTCCAAACCAGTTGGTGGCAGGAGTGATATATGCCTGCATAGCATATATCTATTAACATAGGCATATATTTATTTGGTTCAAGAAAATATTTTCTTTAGTGAATTATTAGTAAAATATTGATGTTGTGCATAGAAGAGGCTCTGGATGCAGTTATTAGCAACAGGGTCACCTCAGGGTCAAACTCCTGGTTCTACCACTGTCAATAAGCACTTCAAAGTAACTTACTCATTTCAAAATGCATGGTTTTGGAGCTAGTAATAAGCTGAATTGCCTTGCGAAAACGAGCAGTTGCACCAAGAAATAAATGGATTTAGGGTTATGATTCAAAATTAACCTTAGGCATAACTGTGTGCAAACCCATCCACAAGGAACATGACAAGACCACATATAAAAGGGTCTTGTTGAAATGTAAAAAGAACTGACAGAGCCTGTAAAAATACAAGATTGTCACCTCTACCTACTACTACAGTTTAAGGAAGTAATGGCCTGTGGCTTGACTTAAAAAAGTAGGAATGACGAAGGTTTAAATCTGAGTCTTAGTGGTTTGATATTGTTACTAAAGACAGCAAAGTTAAAGAGCTGTAAGAATCCCTGCAAAGCATGGTTATCTGTCAAGTGATTACATGTTATCACTTATACAGCAAAATAAAAAAAAATCTTTTCCTCCCAAAAAACGCAACCTGCCATTTCAGAAGGGCTTGATATGGCGGCAGGCTATTTGAGCTCTATGCTGAGGAAAAGATTGGTAGTTTCTCTCTGCTTGAAATATTTCTTCGTGTTCTGCAAGCCGCCTCTTGAAGTAGACACCACTGACTTAGTATATACATAAATTGAATCAGGAGTATCTGCCTACTTATGCACTTTTCTCCTCTTCGTTTGATCACATATCATAACAATGCTTTGTCTTCTCCCAACATCCATTTCCAGGAATCTCCACCTTTTAATCGGCAGCTGTCATTCATCTGCCTGGTTATCAGTTCATCCACTAATTGAAAAAATCCTCTTCTGCCTCCCTCTGTCCCCCTTTCTGATACAAAAAATGACCTCAGTCAGTTCATTTCAGCACAAAGAGCAAACTTCAATTAATTTTGATTATGCTCTCATTTAAAATACATCCCAAGCATTAGGCTTCCTTAGTAAAAAAATATAGTATATTTCAAATATACTTACATTTGTGTCTGTACATTATATGTATACTAAGTATTAAGTGCACTCCTATAAATGTATACAAGGTATACTAAAAGTATGTTGTACCAATTTTGACATTATAACTTCAAACACTTTTAACTGCACCAAAATACACTTTTAAGAAATATATTAAATAAATGTATATTTAAGTGAACAAAATATGTATTTGCTCTTATTGAAGTGTATATTTAAAAGATATTTAAAATATCTTTAAAAAAATCTATCAAAGATATTGTGTGTATATTTTAAAATATATGCTCAAATAGATTTTTTTTTATTCTCTTCAAATTTATTTAACACTTTCTTTAAATTATTAATTTCAGTATGTTTTAAATTACATCTCAGTGTATACTTTAGGCTAATAAAGTATGCCTTAAAATCTTTTACTATTTTGTGTTAAAATGGCACAAGTTATTAATATTAAAAACATTACATAAGTTCCTTATAGTGGAACCTGATGTTATGTTGTTTAACAAACTAATGTGTTCATGCCAAAATATTAAACATTGACACTTTAGCGACAAACGTGCTACAACAAAAACGATTCTTGTCCTTAACGCTAAATGTAGAAGGTATCTTCAGTTTCACATCGCTCTGAATATTTTCAGTTTTTTCACTAAAACACAGAAGCTGTCTTTTCCCGATCTACTTTCCGACGTATGATGTTGGTGAACGGCATTGGGTCCAGTTCATATGCCAGACCAGATGGTGGCGGTATTGCACACTTTCAGTGTTTTTGAAAAACGTCATAAAAAGAAGAAAAGCCAAGAAGCCATTCAAGATAACAGACGCTGTTTAAATTCGGCATTTTTACTCGCATAATATTGCATTAAAAGTAGAGAGAGCCTTCACACTCTTCCTGCAAGCCTAATCATTTCTCACCATTTATCTGATCCTCGTCCACCCTATTAGGATACCGTAGAGGTGTGCTTTCTTTCATATATCTGCCTTTCTGATCAATCTTGTGCTTCACCTCTCTCGGTATATTATTTTAAAAGTGTTTATACTGGAGATATTAATACTTTTGATCCAAAGCATCTGTCTATCCTCTTATCTCTTTTACCCAGCTCCCTAATTCTCATTCTCTTAAGCTCTCTATCCTTCCAGGTTAAATTCCTCTCTATCAAGACTTATATGTTCTGCTTTAATACTTTCAAAGTATTTATATCAGTTTCTTACTAGACTTTTTAAAAAGTTTTTTTTTTTTTCTTTTATGTAGGAACTCTTGTGTCACTCAAATAGTATAAAACTATTGACATCAAAATTGTTCTTTGTATTTCACTTTATGTGACCACATCTCTAATGTAATAATAAACTTTCTAATAAACTTTGGAAAATCTATATTTTTCTGTACTACACATTTTTAATGCATAAACATACATGCAAAAAGTATTTTTTTTTATTTTACCATATTTATATAATATTTTTTTCATTGTGTTTATTAAGAAAATATTCTGTCTGCATTGGCTTTCTGCAAGATAGATTAAATAAATTCCTAGGGATATGCACAATCTATTCAGCACAGACATTTCCATTGGAAAAGCTCCTTTTGGCTTGGCTGGCTTTGTATTTTTACTGCTAGCCAATTTGCTGATGGTTTTTTTGGTGGCCACATCTTGTTTCCATTAATATCTTTATGACACTTCAATTTGCTTTTCCCACTCACGCGATCCTGCTTCCTAACTGGTGTCATACTGGCTGCTGCCTCAATCTGTGCCGCCTGCCAGACTGGCCACGAGCTGGAAAATTATATCTCGGAAACAAAAATCAAAAAAGGACACCTGCCCAGTTGAAATAAAGAATATATAAGTACAGACAAAATGACATACAGATATATTCTTGCACACATCATGCACTCATGGAAACTAATTGTAGCCCATTTGCAAACTTAGCACATAATGTAGAAAAATAAAATAAAGTTTAAAGACTTTGCTTTGTTCTATTATTTCACAGGCCACAAATAAAAGTTTAACTTTGATAGGAGGTGACAATTTTTCTCCCAAAGATTGTCTTCTTTATATATCCTTGTCATTAGCAGCAAAAACATGATAACACTCCCAATAGTGTTATTCCACTATTTATCTATTTATATTCCACAGTATCTTTTCATTAAACTAGTTTAAAAAAGTTTTTTTTTTGTTTGTTTTTTTGGATTTTTTTTTTTTTTTTTTTTCAAACATTTGGTTGGGTGGACACAGAAAAAAATATCTAAAAGGGTAAATATTTGTCCCTGGCCCTCTCTCAATGTACTTTACAAGATACAGATTCAGTTCTTATTAAATTAATTAGAATATAATTTGGTACGCATTTAGTTAAAGTCAGTATAATTCATTCCAATGCCAATTTATTTATTTGATTATTTTCTCTTCACTCTTTTTAGCTCTTGACATTTCTGCTTATGCCATGGCTACAGCAGCTGTTTTGTATTTGTGCTATGGTCTCCACAGGACAAGGAATATTTTTAGAAGAAAGAAATGTGTAATGGCAGCTATGCACTTGGTTCATCCACTAAAAAGCCACAGAACTGAACCCGCATGGACTGTGACTCTATTCATTGGGAATAGAGCTTAAATTTAGACTTGAAAAAGCAAAACCATCAGGATGACAGAACAGAAAACCTCTTACAAGCAAAAATATAAAGAAATAAGCACTGGATCGCAGTGGACACTCTTGTTTTTGCTACAGCGATGTAGCAAAAACAAAATACATTTTATAATTATATTCTTTTATTTTTACTTTAATAATTTCTCCATTTTGGGCAGTAAAAATTTTAGCCATTAAAAGGAGAGACGTGCTTAATATGAGTAAGTGTGTCTCCCACAGATGTTCCAGACATGCACATCTCCCTATAACAGCCAACAACACTTATCTCTGTCAGTGTTTTTGATTGCTGTATTTATCATCCAATTACACAGGACATCAGGAAGAGACAGCTTTAAATGCACTATAAAATCCTGTTTTTGCAGCTGTGATATATTTAGAAATTTCTCTTGGAAGTGGTTGCAGTTGGGCCAAAGCATTTTTCTGAGCCAAGCAAGCACTTTCACTCAGATTTTTGTTACCTTTACCCATGCAATCTAAATGGGAATATTATACAACCCCGAACTGCTGTCTGTCCATAGATCAGCTAAGTCCACAGTGCTGGAAATGGTGGACAACATAATCCAGGCTTGCCATGTTCCTTCTCTGTGTCTTGGTATATGTTTTCAGGAGTTATCAGTCTCCTCCATCATCCATCATTGCTGGGACGAACCATTTTATCATACCGAGATAGAATAAAGTCGTGCCTTTGTGTGTGCCTATGTGTGAGTGTGTTGGTGCAAGTGCGTTTTATTGCTTCCACCACATTACAACCCCTTCTGTGTCAGACTCATTTTATAAAGGCCCTTATCACTGGGTGAAAATACCAACTCTACAACCCCTAAAGCCCCCGGATTAATAGAGAGCTAGACGTCGACAAAGAAATAGCGGTGCTGTGGTGCACAAGACAGCGGAAGAAAAGAAAGCAACAAGAAGCGGTGGAACTCAAATTGTGTGAAAGAAGAGTTATGAAAAAACATGAGATGCAGAGACAAAAAAAAACCCAAACATTTTTATTCTCCTTTGTTCTTTTTTTCTCTTTTTTCCACTATCATTAACTTTTATTTGTCACCTCATGAGTATAGTGCACTCTTGTAAAGTCCTTGGACAGATCTGAGGACATAATGCAACCCTGTCTTGTAAAGCCCTCTTCTTGTTGTAAATTTGTTATATACACCAATCATCCATATCTTTATAGCCAATGACGGTTAAAGTGAGTAACGGTTTGTCGCAGCTTATTGTGCTGCAGGGACAAACATACGTCCTGGCATTCCCGTGGACATTACGTCAGCGCTGGCAGTCCACCTAAACGCTGTGCAAGATGAATCGCACCCTTCAAACGGGAATAACACTCACCAGCAGGAGCTGCTTTCCCTCAGCAGGACAGGAGTAGACTCGATTAAAGCAACTCTGGAATAACTCAGACAGGAGTCACAGGTGTTCACCTGTCCTCCAGATTCACCAGACACCAGCAAAATGAGCTCTTGTGACAGCTGCTGTAAGAGCATTCTGTCTAAAGACACATCCCCAATCCACAAGACACAAGTATAACTTTGGTTGTGTATGAATTAGTATAAATAGTAAATGTCCATTGAAAATGTTAAAGTATTTTAATACAATTTGCTTTTCAACTGATAGTCATCTCAATTAGGAAAAAATGTTGTACAATAACATGTCAAATATGCGTCTTAAAGAGGTAGTACTATGTATGTTTCATGCTCATAGTGCCATTTTATAGTACAACCAAGTAACTATGTTACCTTCAAGCATAAAAACACTGCAGTAAAAAATGCTGTGTACATCAAAAATAAATCAAAAGGAACTCGAAGCCTTGAAATTGGCCTATGTGTCTTTAAGAAGCACCTGTTATTTTTGACACTTTGCATTCATTACATCACTACAACAACGATTCTCCGTGATGATGTTTACAACTCAGGAGCTTTGGACTGATAAGTAGTTTGCATGATAACCTCAGCAGACTCTGTACCAGGTGTTTGCTAATTGCTGCTGGTTGGGTGAAGCTGAGTGGTGGAGGTGGCAGGATGGCGACTCTGTGAGGCAGAAACTCTGCATGCTATTGTCCTGAAGTGCGCCTAAGCAAGAGAGAAAAACTGTGTGTGGCCTTGTATTTGATACATTATAAGGACCATTTTCCTAACACATACTAGGTTTTGGGAACCAACTGGTCCTTGTGAGGACCAAAGCTCAGGACCCATAAGAAGATGTGCTTGTTTTGGGTTATTAGTTAGACTGTGGACAATTTGCAAAGAATGAAGGCTATTTTTGTAGACATTTACAGAATACCTTGCATTGTGTAGAAGAGACAGGAGAAAAAGAGCTTAGAGCAGACACATATATGTGGCTATCTTGTAATTACAATTTGTGTAAAATAGTGTGGCAGTGTAGAACCTATATTTGTCTCTCACCTTTGATCGCATCTCAGCTTTATCTTCATGAATCCCTACAGATCTTTTTTCTAGCTCTCTGTTCTTGTGCTCCATCTTTACTCCCCCTCTTTTATGTGTTCTTTCCGTCTGCGAGAAATAACCAGCCTGTTGTGTCAGGGTCGGCTTGGCTTTGGTGCTTTTGATACGTTTTTCTACTCTTCCTTCTCTCTCCGCCTGGGTTTTGTTCCCTCAGCCTCTAATCGGCTTTTCCGGGTTTGGGTTCGTCTCTTCCTAAATTTACCCCTTCTCGTTCCAGGATTATGCCTGTCAAAGTAGCCGGATTTCCTGCTTTGACGAGTGAGTTTGAGGTTGTATTTTGTGTTCTCTGTATGCACATAACATGAAATGTGCATCCTTTTATTTTTTTTTTCTGTGCAGTTGATTATTTTTTACTCAGATTTTCTGTAATCACCGTGAGACAATCCTTCAATATCATGACTTGGTTCAAAAGTTCCCTCTCAGGAAGTATGTGTAACCAAGAGATTTTACGCCTTTCACTCAACATCTTTCCACTTAAAGGGATGTGTGAAATGTTTACAAACACCAAGAGACTACATATGTGCTATATGATCTGCAAGACCAATTCCAAAGATTATGTTGGTTTAACGATCCAAAAAACTTCCAGAGAAGTTCTTTGGACTGTCTAAGGAGGGGAAGCCAGATGAAAAATCAGAAGAAAAAAAAAAAAAAGGCTCAGAAAAATGCAGACTTGAACACTGTGACAAGACGGCAACAGACAATTTGGCTAGAGACTGAGGGGAAACGGGGGAATTAAAAGAGTCATGCACAGGTGCAGGTAGAAGTAGACTGAGGCAGGAGGGAAGGATGCATTCACTGCAGCTGGGAAAATACAGAGCAGGCTCAAACTGTGAGAATAATGCAATAGGATAAGTACACAGAGTGGCTTTATTTCCATTTCATCCTGAATAAAATGTTAAATCTTAAATAAAATGTTAAATAACAGTTACTTTATTTAGTGTAATTATAAAGATACTTTAAGATGCTTTTTGTAAAACACAGCTTACAAACACTCTGAACAGAATTGAAGATTTTGGGAGCAATAAGTGCTGCTCCTCTAATGTAGCTTAGCTAACCAAGTAAATCTTTGAAATGAGATGCAATTTTTACCCTAATGTCTATTGGTTCTCTCAGTCGCTCCCCTCCAGCGCCTTCCACCCACAACACACAAACACCACCTATCTTTAGCAGATCTGCATCTAAGAAGAATGTAAATATAAGCATGAAAGGGTCATGCTGATGTGTAATATGCACAGTAATTGTTGATCTATTAATGTTTAACAATATGTACAAACATTGCATCAGATTAGCAAACGGTGTGTGTTTCATGAAATAAAAAATTATAGCATATACAATGTTCTAACTGCAAATGTTCCCAAATGTTTCACTAAAAACTATTCAGATTGATAAATATTGGCACCAACAACTATTTACACGCAAATATCAGGACCAGACGAGACTTCTTCAAAAATTAAAGAATCAATTTATTATCTTTACATTTCAAGGTAACAGATTGACAAGTATATAGTTAAAGTGTGGCTGTAAGAGAGAAATAAAATCATCGTATTTGGTTTTTCATATTAAAAAACCATTAGATTATCTCTCGTCATGTCAGCATTATAATCGTAAAGAGATACAGATAAACAAAAGGGGCAGTCTGACCATTTTTGGCATCCATGCTGTTTTTAACCACATGATGCTACAACTCAAGAGCAGAAAGACAACAGAAGGCTTGGCAGCCATTTGGGGACTGGCATTTAATATTGGAGTGTCCCATCTTCTTTTCTATCTCTCTTTTAGCTCATTTCCATCTCTCCATCCCATCCTTTTTTTAACTGGCTCCCTGTAAAGGTCCTGCTGTCAGGCTCCACCTGTCCCTGTCACCATAAACAAAGATGAGTAGGAGACACAGGAGCTTCGCTGTTCTCTCTTATATCTGCTCTCCTTTCATCCTTGTCATCTTTTCTAACTTTCTTTTACCTTTTCTTGAGTTCCCTAGATATAGTTCTCATTTCTTTCTAGACATTTTTCCCTTTTTTTCCCACCTCTTCTTTAGTCTCTCCAGATTTTTCTTTTTTACTTAAGTCACCCATTGTCTTAATAGTTTTATTTCATATGGTTTAAAGGCTTTGGAGGCAAATATATATCTTTAACACATTTCGAAATTATATATTTTTTTAGATTTCTCGAACTTCTAAATGTAAAGCAGTGTAAAACAAGAAAATGTGAATGTAAAAGATAAGCGGAGGATCTATTTCTGTGTTACCCTGCTGTCCACATTTTCTATTCTGGCCCAGTATACCACAAAGAATCTCAGCAGACTGCAAATGCCCACATTATGCAAAACATTTCTGACCCTCACAAACAAGACGGGACCAATCAATGTCAATCCCCATTCCCTCGACCAATCAATGTCATTCCCTTTCCACCAAAACTGGATTTAATCGAAACGTATTGTTCCTCAAGCCATGCATGCTAAATCAGCATGGTCGGACTGTCTAAAATTCTCACGTCTAGCACTGTATCGTACAACTTCAGGAGTCATCAGTGTTAGACAGGGAAGAATAAAAGTGGACGTGATGACTCAGCAAAGCAAGCCAATGTAGATACTAATCAAATTTAGTAACTTCTTTTTTGGACATTTCAGACAATGACGAGGCTTCAACAAAGAGTACCACATGCATTCAAACTCACTTTAAATAGTTGTCCGAGGCCCTTACATCAATGATTTATGCAGCTCCTGGTCCTTACTGGAACCTTTCTGACTGATATTTAATTCCCAAATAAACACTTTAAGCTTTGATAAATAAAGATGGAAGAATATATGATAATACAAGTATTCATGAAAATAAGTTAAAAGGCTTTGAATAATAAAGTACAAACTATACTTTTCCTTATATTTAGTCAATAATGGAAATGACTTAGGCTCTGTCCAGACCGAGGCATATACTCAGCAAAGTGTTGCCGCCTCAGTAAAATTTAGGAAAAAATATTCTAAAAATTGTCATTCCAAAGTGGGCATTTTTAAAAACATAGTTAGTGGTTTGTTCAGGTGGAGTGAATATCTGAAGATTATTGATAAAAATAACATTTATATGAAGCCCTTGTTCTTTTATGGAAGAAGTTTTGGCACGTTCTCTTTCTGCTCTGTCAGGCCTTAGATGAAAATACAACAGAAACTTCAACTCGGGTCAGAAAGCTGACATTGAAAGTGAAAAGTCGCTAAGAAACCTGCAGTTTAAGAATGTATTATGGTTGTTGAACATGTAAAATTCAACAATTCTAGGTCTAAGCTATTTCAATGTTAAAGCCAAACTTTGATTTCGTTTAGAAGAGTTAATGATACATACTGTATTTCTGTAACTGTGATTTAGAGCTATGTATTTTCTTGGTGTGGAAGTGATCTAAGCATGGATATAAAATGATAAGTTTATGTGCTCTACAAACAAGCAAAGGTATGGATTTGAGAAATGTGACTTAAAACTGAGTAAAACAAGTCAGAAATTTGCGGATTTTAAAACGTTTAGAATATTGTAAGATTTTACTTCACTTAGACTTTCACAAGAATGACTTGTAACAAAAATACAAGTTTTAATACCCATTCCTCCAAGCACATACTTGAGGTTGAACAATATAAATTTTATCTTTGCTTGTAATGGCATAGTCCAGTTGGTAGCACTGCTGCCTTGTAGAAAGAAGATCCTTGGTTTGGATCCCGGCCTGGAGTTTTCATGTTGTCCATGTGTTCTCTAAAATGTTCTTAGGTGTGAATGTGCACATGCATGTCAGGTTGTTTGTTCTGTATGTCTCTGTGCTGGCCTGTGGTGGACTGATGACTTGTTCAGAGTGTACACTGCCTCTTGCACAATCACCGCTGGAAATAAGTACCAGTGCCCCATGACTCTGCAAGGATAAACAGATATAGCCGAAGATGGGCTGAAAACAAAAATAGGAAAGCAGCATTATCTCACCTACATTAACATTTTATGCAACAAGTGATATCAAGCTCAAAAAAAGTCTATTTTACATAATATCCCTGTTTAATGACATTTACTGCTAGCTTTTGTAGTACCACTTTTGACAGCTGGTACTTCTCTCTTGCCATAAAATAGTCTGAAATAGTTCATAACTAGTGTGAGATGGGTCAGCTGAAATCTTTTCGGCACACTTCACTGTCCTGGAAGTGAACAGATTCTGGAGTGATGGCAGATTGCAACCAATTACCTTCTCTGCAGAGCGAATGATATGCTGCAGTCTGCCTTTGTCCTTTGCAGTGGCAGCAGCACACAGATGGGGATGGACGAAGTGAGGACGGACTCAATGATGGCACTGTAGAAGCAAACCATCATTGTTTCTGGCAGGTAAAACCTACCAACCTGCGACAGGAAATGCACTCTCTGTCCAGCCTCCTTGATGAGGGAGATAATATTCTGCTCCTAGGTCAAGTGGAACGATGGAATGATGTTCCCGTCAGGAAGATAAGGAAATGTAAGCGTGCCACAGTCAACATATGTATGTATATAATCCTCTGGAGACTCATAGGTCAAAGTGGGAATCACCTCCCAAGGTGGTGGAGAATAACCAATCAAAACAGAAACTGTGATCATCCATGAGCATCGGGAGGCATCGTTGTGATCGATGTGGCCATCTCACATGACCGGAGCATCAGCAAAAGGGACACGAAAGGATTGGATTTCGTTTTGTAAATTTTGTCATCTTTAAAAGCATCTTTTAATATGTCTCAAAAATCACTACAATGTTTCAAAGTAACGCTGGTTGTTCAGGAGCACAACAAATGAAAAAAAAAGTTACAATTTACTTTGTTTCATTTTTAAATAAATTATTCAAACATATTGGATTTCATAAACTGTAGGACTTTAAGGTGAATTTGTGCTCTGGTTCCAATGTTTTGAGTTGTTCTTGTGTGTTAATGTTTATTGTTGTGTATCTTTAGTGTTTATATCCCTGTGTTTTACTGTATCTGTATCCATGTTTTCTCCAATAATCTGCATTCAGTCACTCATGTACCTGCTACATTTACATTGTGCATATCCTAATGATACCTCACCCTTGTCTCACTAGGTTTCATCTTGTTGTTCTAGCTTCCCTTTAATGTAGTTTCACTCAAACTGAGTAAGAAAGCATCTTACTCAGTTTTGTGAAAATGGCTGTCTCCGTCAATATCCTGTCCCAGTGTGCATTATTTGCTGTGCTTTAAAAGTTTGAGGAAGACAAAACCTTTAGAATGTAGATGAGCCTTATATTTGCATTATTTTTCTCTTCAAAAAGTGAAAAGCATTTTTCTATAAGCTGTTTGAACAATCTTGTGGTCCAAACACTTCATCTTTTCGCTGTGACCAGAAAGGTTTTGTTCTTAAAGGGACGAGGCAGAAAACTGACCAAAACACTTCCTCAATAAGAGTTTCACGCCATCAATTGAAATTGAGCTCAGAACCTGAATTGCTTTTTCATCTGCCTTTATTTTCAATACTTTCCACTGCATAAAAAAGAAAACATCGAAGCTACTTTCTCATTTCTTATTGAGTAAAATACAAAGCCACTGGGGAAACTGATCAAGTATTCCACGGGTTAGTATCTTTCAGTCTACTTCAAAGCATACTATTCTTCTGGGCTGTTATGCAACATCTGTCTAATTACTGTTTACCAACTAAAAAACTGCATTGTTGATCTTATTCTTGTTTAGATTTTACATTCCACAGATAATGCAATGTTCACAGACAGAGCACAAAACACAATTACAAGATGCAGTTCTGCACTGACAGTGTTAAACTGTGAATTTTTTTTTTTCTTTCAATGTAAAAAAATATATATATAATTCATGTTTGGCTGCACATTTAAAAAATAAAGAGTTGTATTTTTAGCGACAGACAAAATTAAATATCTGGGTTTATTTGAGCCCATCAGAACCACAACCACAAGGTTCTCCATTGCCGAGTGTTGCTGCAAACATCAGCAGAGAGTTGGCCTGACCAATAGGGAGAACAGACCATATAATGGTACAACTGAGCTGTACATTAACTGGTCAGTTCACGACTTGCCAGTGGAACAGCACCTTTCGATGTTGTTCTTAATCAGTCCTGTGTGGTGTGGCTTGGACTGGGCATGCAAAACCAGTCAATCCTTGGGTTCCAATGATCATCCAAAGAGAGAATTTGTCTTTGCTCAACTCCATCATCTGCTGACCACTGACAGGAAATTGGCAGAACGTATGCAGTTTAGAAATACTTCATCCCAGTGAGGGTTATATTGGGACAATGGGAGGTCACACTGTGATTCTCAAAATACATCTATAACAGCTAACACTTTTCAAGTAGTATTCCTCCTTGAAAAATCCAGTTGTATTGTGGACAACAGAAAAATATTGGTGCTGGCTTGATATATTTTGATTTACTCCTTCACTGCGCTCTAATGGGTAAAATAAGGACGACGCCTTGCAGCTGAAAGGGAATCATTAATATTAAAAACTACTTTTCACATGAAAAACCAGTATTATAATGCCAGTGTACTTGCTAAATTCCTAAAAAAAATAATAGAACATTGCCCCTAAGTAGCAATAGATTTTCTTAGTGATACTCATTTCATACCTTTGCATTTTTGTTGATCTTGTTCCTGGTTGTTGTGAAAATAAACTGTCTACTTCAAAAAGCTTCACACCGACGTGTCAGTTTCATCTTCACACTCTTCAACCAATGATGAATCAAGTTAAATCAATAAGATTCATAGTCTCGAGTAAGGACATGGGATTTTAAATCTACCAGCAGTAGGCTGTTGGCAATTATTTTGAACTGACTAATTTAAGAGTCACTGGGCCATCAGGTGATCAGAACTGAAATAAATCACAAAAGATCGTAATAGAAAGTTATTTAAGGGTAATTAAATTATATGATATCAGTTTTTTTTCAGTTTACCACCACAACAAACAAAAACACTAACCTACAATGAAAATGAATAATTATAATTTTTTTTAAATACATATAAAATGGTTTGTTTACAGGTATAACATGAAAGTATAAAGGGGCAAACTGGAGCTACGTACAACTGAAAAGAACGGCCAGACGAACCAAAGGTCAATTATCAGTCATTTAGTAAGTATGCGTCTTTATGAACATTTTATGTAATATAAAGTTTTCACTAAACAACAGTTCAAATATACATTGAGATTTGAAAAGAATGCAATTTAGGAAAACATTTAAAAAGAAAGAAAAATAAACTGACCTGCAAAGATTAAGTGACTGGATTCTAAGTACTTTCTGTACCGTTTTGGGCAAATGTATCCAACAGCCACACAGGCGATAGCTAATCTGTCTGGAATCACTTGAGATTGCACATTAATGGATTCATGTCTTCTTACAGAAAATCCATCAGCTGCTGAATTTACATTAAACAAGCCAAGATGCCTCGATTGGCTTTATTATTACCCTTCTGACATCAAATTATTGTTTTTTTACTGTATATTGCAGCTTACATACACACTCACACACCACTACAAGGAGATCCACACAATGGAAAGTCCATTAGATGGAATGGGGCAATAAAGTAGAGTGAGGTTAGAGGTGAAGCAGAACAATAAGTGCAGACACAGACCATCGCTCATACTGGTTCACACAGAAGTAAATATTATGGCAAAGTGTCACATCTGGCAAATGCAGTAAGAAACATTCTAATTTTAACCACATTGTTCAGTTCTCTCCTTCTTAACTCTTTGTACAGACAGACAGACTCTTCTGGTTGGAATATAGAAACAACCCAAGAGTCTTTTTACAAGCAACCTGCTTTAGATCTTTTTTGTCTTCAGGCTTTTGTATGTCCTCGGTTGTTTTTAGGGTTTCATTTTTCTTTTCCTTTCTGTTTTCCAGAACTCTCTCCTCCCTTTGCTCTCTGTTACATCTTCATCTTATCCGACTCACTCTGTTCCTTTTTTTTCTTCGTTTTTCACATTCCCTATAAGCAATATTTCCCAAAATCTCTTTCATGCTTCCACTGTTGAAACTCTGCACAATCGCTGCTTCTCTCTGTCTGCAGTCGGTCATGGAATCTTTTCATGCTGTTATGCCATCATCTCTGCTTCCCCCCCTTTCTGGCATATCCTTTTCTCTGCACCTGGCCATGACTCTTTCCCCATCGCTGTGGGTTCCCCTCTCCACCCTTCTGACAGCTTCACATTAATCATTCCTACATCCCAAGGAAGACTGTCTTCCTTCCTTCTGTATGTCTTTTTCTCCTTTACATCTTCCTATCTGCCTTTCTCTTCTTATAAGAAATAACTCTGAAAAAAAATCTATTTATGTTACAAAACTAATCAGCCCCCTTCCAGTTGTGTTGTGTTAACATGCTATACCTGAAATGTTAAGCTGTAACAGCAGCACTGAAATGGTACAATGAATGGCAGATTAATTTATTCTAAGTGAGGCATGTTATAGAAAATCTCTTGGAGGGCAATCAGACCAAAAGATAAGATGCATAAAAAACACACATGAGTAGCAACTTTGCTGAGTACATGTTGCCTCAGGAAATTTTATGAACATTTTAGTACTGTTGGTTTATTTAAGCACACAGTAGAATTGCTTTCACAGGTTCCTGGAAAGGCCAGCCATCTTCATAAAACAAGAATTTCACAACTTTAAACCATGTCAAACTATATATAACTGAAATAAACAAGAACTTATTGATTTTTCTTTGTTAAAGTTCAAGTATAATATTTCAGACCTATATTTAAATAAATTCTTGAAACTATGATACATATGCAAATTGTAACATTTAAGCCAATTTTCAAAGTTGAGTACTCCTGAAACCCACTAAAACACGAAACAGTGACTCAGTATGGATAGCTCTGTGGCAATGCCATTTTCAAGTGTGTGACTCAGTAGGTAAAAATAAACTTGAAATTCAATTCTTCACAAAAAAACATTTCAACAGGAATCTGTCAAAGAAGTTCATGACTGCTTATTGATAGTCCTAATCTTTCTTCCCCTCTCCCTCATGTTTTTATATTAACCCTTGGTAGATACAGCCAGATAGATTTAATATCTAAGTAATTTAAGTCATCAACATAAAAGTTAACTCCAATACTTACAGCAAACATTATACTATAAATGCTAACTTTAAAACATAAGCTCCCTTTCCGCTGAATAAAATTACTTTGAGTCCAGCACTGATTAAATCCCAAAAAACGGTAGCAAAGGAAATTGTGAATGACAGAAATTCTTGGAAATTAAATGCAAAGTGGCTTGGACCCTCTGAGACAAGTCAAACACCAAAACAACAGAAAGGCATTCTTTTATTTCCTCCAAGGCGTTTTTAGCCATGTCTTTTATACCCTCATTTGTTTTATGGTTTTCTCTTGTGCTCTTAAACACTGTCTAATCCCTGATTAGTGGAGGAAGAGGGCGTTTAATGCTCCTCTTCACTTGTCTGCTTTTGAACTGTGACACAAGAGTACTTAAATGCACACACACACACAGATTGCTGGGAAAAACAACTCATATTTGTTTACACACAAGTAAAGCAAAAACCTCCAAAACCCACTCTACCTTTCACAGCTACGCTGCTTACAGATAGTTTTTTCCTCCCTGGAAGAACTTTAACTTGAAGAGGATTTAACAGTATTTGGTAAATAAAACCACAAACCATGATGACAATGCATTTACCCCACAGACAAACTACAAATAATAAACAAGAAAACCAAATACAATCCAACATTTCTCCAAGGACAACATTTGTAAATATTAAAGGAGGAACAGTCTAATTTTGTGTTGTGCGAATCTGAGCGTTCATACGCACACATGGGAACAGAACATTAAAAGGAATGCAAAGTGACAGGCCAATATTAAATTTGTCATGGAAATCTCCCCAGTGAAAGTCACTTTTGTTTTTGCCTGCCCACATAAAGATTCCCGACTTACTGGTTTACAGCTGAGTTATAAATTATTCACAGGTAACGGCAAATATCCTTAAACACAAGTTTTGTTTTCACTCGCATGCCCAAAATGAGAGAACAGTGATTCTTAGGCAACAGGTTTTCATTGCAGAACTTGCATGAAAATGTCCTAATTTGCCTTGGCTTAGAGTGAATGTTGCAATAAGGGAGGCAGCTTCTGTTAGTTGTCCTTACAATTATTTCCTCTATAAGTTACTGTTTTCTATCAAGTAATGCAGAATATAAACATTATTTCATTCTTTAACTTTCTGAACCATATTGTTGTTTGTGTTTTGTCTGGAGCTAAAGGGGTAATTATAGCTGATCCCCAATTCCATAAGGCTGATAGAAGGACAAAGTTCATTTAATATCTATAATAAAAGACAAACTAAATTTTTATTTCTCTTGTCTGGGTGATTTCAGTAAAGAAGTTCTTTCCTTCAAATAGATGAAAGGATAACTTGCCTGACAAATTATTGTTGTTATTCAATTCAATTCATTTAATTCCAATTCAAAACTAATTGTGTCTCAAGGCACTTTGTAAACAAGTCATTTCAATTCAATCACATGTACATTACAAATTATCCATGTATATTACAAATGATCCTAGTTGTCAATCAGTGCAAGAATTTTGGTAAGTTATTCAAGCTAGTTTATTTTGGTTTCTATCCAATGAAACCCAGCAGATGGCATTCTGTTGCTGACTTTACAGCAATTCCTCATCAGAAACTCACCTTTAACAGGAAGAAATCTGAATCCAAATAAGAACCCAACCTTTAGTTATTGGCAGAATCTGCACTTTTTTGTCCACTTGTCCAACGAAACATTGTTTTTTTTGTATTTTTTTTTTTTTTTTGTATGTTTGTTTTGTTTTTAAGCTATGAGCTTTATCCAAAGAAATTAAGAAAAAATGTTTGGTCTCCCAAATAAGAACCAACCTATTGCCTTCGAAACATCCCTGGAGGTTATTCTCATTTCTATTGAAAGTCAAGCTTTGAGGCAAAAATAAACAGAATTTTCATTGAAAACTACTGTGAAAATGCACAGGCACTCTCAAAATATGATCAGTTACAGATTTAAAAAGTCCTGATTGAATCAGCAAAAAGTAGAAAACACAACCTGACAATGACTGAGAAGAGGCAAGCAACAAAGTAAGAACAGTCATATGAACATTTTACTTTGTCTCTGTACTTCGAACTGTTCGATTCTGAAAACCTATCAATGTTTACAGCTTCTCTGGCAGGTCATGTATTTTGTATTCAAGCAAAGATGAGCGAGTTACAATTCTAAGAACAATCAAGATGGTTCCGGTTTTCAGCCTAACATTCAGTCTGCTGAACAACAGTAAAGTTCCCCCTTGAGAACAAAATGAAATATTGCTTGAAATGTCACTTGATGGGGGTGATATTTTCCATTTCCCATACTGAATAACGTAATTACAGTGAGCTCCAATCAGCGGAAGAGCTGGAAAACTGGAGAGCTGACAGATTACCATCTGTTTGACAGAGGCAAGTCAACAACACCTCTATCTTCCCTCACATTTCCCCTGATGCCACAACAGTTTATCTGTTCATTACCAACTGATAGGAGATCGGGCCATGACAGTTAATTGCATCACCAGGATGTTTGTGGGAATGTGTGTGAATATGTCATCACCGCTAACAGTTTGGGCATGTGATTCTGAACGATTTGGGGTTTTTTTTTTTACAGTTTGTGTATTTTTTTACTAGAGGAAGAAGAGCGAAGGACGGAATGAGCAACACTGACAGCAGCTGCCAGGGCCTACCTGTAAAGCCAGAGTTAAAGCATCTCCGTCGTTCCCTCTCTTTTTATCTGTCTTCTTTCTTCCCTCGTTATATCGTTTCCCCACCTTCACCCTCCCCTTCGGTCACTTTCGTCACTGCTATCGTCACCTGAGGGTGTCTAAGTCCCACGATGCATTGCAATCCGTCTGTGTCACAGGCACGTGGTGGAACTGCAGTGACATCTACTGAGAGAGAAGAGGGAGAAGTGGAAGAAAAGGAGAAGAACGTGCAAATGGAGGAGAAGGAGGAGAAAGGTGGAGCAGAGGTAGAGGATGACTCTCTTCATTATTTAAATTAAGGACAGATTTAATCAACTTAGTGCTTTAAAGTCAGCTTAAATGAGAAAATCAGAACCTTAACAGATTTATTTTGTTTTCCGTGCCCTTGTCAGGTATGGTGTGGAGGCAGCTTTGTTAACAACACTTCTACCTAGATTTTTTATTCTGGTCAGGGAGCTTTGATGCATGCTGTCTGTGTATTTGTAATTACTGTCTTAGGCTCTGACTGTCAAACACCATTACTTGAGGTCAAACCTAAATGACAATTTTAACAGATTGTATATAGACAATAATCTATTATAGACAATAATTTAATTCCAGATGTATCTGAATAAATTAGAGTATCACTGATGACAATTTATTTTGGCTTTTCAAATTAAAGTGAAACCAGACTATGGTGGCATACGTTTTGAACATTTAATACCTGTTAATTTTTATGATTATGGATTATTTCCAATGGAAACCCCCAAAATGTAACGTTACATGGGGCTGTTCATGCATATTTTTATGTTATGGGCTTCACAATCATGAGGAAGGCTACCAACTTGACAATTTTCCAACAGTTACCGACAACCTCCATGAGGAGGAAAATACAGAAAACTGCAGCAAATATGAACTGTTCAGAATACTGTATCCATGTTTACTGACAGAATGTTGAGCAGAAGGTAAATCTGTGGCAGCGGGAAGGTGCATAAGGAATACAAAGACTGAGGATTACAATGAAAATGCCGATTGGATTCACAGCATTTATTTATAGTAATTATTCTCCTGACAATCAGAGTCTTGAGTTGTTCTGAGGTTTGTTTTTCTGGGTTCTGAGTTTGACTGACTTGTTATATGGTCTCCTTACTTATTCTTAGTTTGATTAAGTCAGACTAGTTCAGTCTGGTCTCAGTTATTTCAGTTAGATTATGCTTAATAATATCTATTTATTTGTGTTCAGTTATTATTTCTTTTTTGGGTTAGATTTAATTTCCCAGCTCCCATGTCTGTTTACTCCTCCTCACTCCCTTGTGCCGTATTCTCTCTCTCTCTCTCTCTCTGCAGTCTGCCTTTCTCTCCCTCCCCTCACACCTGCAACCTGTTGCTTAATCAGTCCCGGTCCATTATTCCAGCATTCAACTTGCCATGTGAAATCGGTACACTTGACTATGAAATCTCAACTGTTTGTGCCCGGCGTCCGCCCCCTTGTATGTGGGAGCCATGACAGCAACACTAAGCAGCCTGTTACAAAGTCTTACATTGGCTAAAAGAAAAAAATAAAGATCAGTGCCCTAACATTCTCTTTTTAGATCAAAGCAAATCTTTCATTTGGAAAACCAATTGAAAAAATAAACCTGTATCAGAGTCTGGAGAAAGATGGGAGAGAATCTTGTGGTAATGAGTGAAGGTTTGATAATGAGTGATTTGTTGCTAATAAAGCAAGCTGGGCTTCCCGAACTCCTCAGCAGGGCCCCAGGCCGGCCGCCTCCATGCCACCCCAAAATGCACAGTAACCTAAGCAAAGTTACCTGGAGCTGTACTGCAGTTAATTAACATACTTTTGAGTAAGGACACATTTATTTATTTTCATATTTCTGTATAAAAATATTTTTTTTAAGTATAGAAGTATGATTGGCAGAGCCAACGCCTTCCTCCTGGCTCTGATGTTGGTGATGTGATCCTGCTGATCACAGGCAGGAGGTAGATGAGCTCAATTTTTCAGATTATCTGCCTCATATCATACCGTCACCGTATTTTTTAACAAATACAGAAAAAAACAAAACAAAAACATTTGTATAAAAGTTTCCGACTGAAGCTTTTTTTGAAATAAATAAACTTTGCAATTATATACTAGTTGATTTAGATGTCCTGTCAAAACAAACAGCAATGAGCTTGTGCAAAGACATGATAGTCTGGAGTCACATAAAGCAAACAGTTTGCAAATTAGTTTACATTAGATCAATGATATGAATAATTCAGCAGCTTGTTCCCATGAACCAGACGTTAAAGAGTCCGTGAACTGGACTTTGCAGGTGTGTGAGCAGGAGGTAGCTATTGCACTGTAAATAATAATCCAAGGATGATGTGCACATGTAGATTCTAACTTACATAAAACTCAGGAATTTGCATTGCTTTTCTAAATATGTTAATTTTGTAAATAATTTAATAATAATAAAAAATAAAATCAGAAGAGATTAAAGTGTTTTTCAAATAGAAAAAAATAATAAGTCACAAAGAAACATGTTGTGCATTTCCAGAGGTAAAATGTGAATTTCTGACATTAAAACAGGTACATTTTGTAGAAACAAACATTTTCTTAAATGTCTGCTGTAACAGAATGCAGTTGTTTGTCAAACTAAATAAAATCAATATAAACTGATGTTATATTTGCTACTCATGTTCTGGCAAACAACCTGTTGAATAATTTATTTAAGTTCAGGTTGTTTTTGCAGAAATTTGGTGCCAACAGTTTCACAGGTGCTGCTTTTGGCTTGACTGTCAGGGTGTAAAGGTCACAGTTTGGTATGAGTATGGAACCTAGCGCTGTTTATGAATTACCTCATGGTAGCTCTGTTACTGCTGTCAGGCATGGCAAAGTGTGGAGGGCCAGATGTAGGAAGAGAAAATGACAAACAGAAAGACAGACAGATTCAGGATTTGACACATTTGAAAGCACCAATATACTTGAACTGCCTACATCTGAGTACCTACATGTATTTCAACAGAAAATAAACTTTGGTGATTCTACATGGGAGGGTGAAAAATGAGATTGGATAAAGGGTACATAAAATTAAATGGTGGTCAACCATTTTGTGACCACTGTGGTTGTAAAATCACCACAGCTTTTCTGTGCTCACCTGCTTAAAAAGGCAAAAGGAACAATATCCTATCTTTCATAATTACATTAGTTTGGTGTAGAGTTTCCCACTTATGCACCCTCTACTGAAGTGTTCATCATCATTGTTGTTTATATTATATTGTTTGAGAATCCCCTTGAAAATGAGATGCTATATCTCAAGGGGTTATCTTTGACACAAATGAACAAACCAAATAATATTGCTGATACTCACAGGTAATGCTGGCACAGTGATGCTTTGATACAAAAATATTTACCTGACATAAAGACCACATTCAACTGATGCTTTTCAGAAAGAATAAAATTTCCTTTTACAATTTCAGCATCTGAAAAATTATTTGTATTTGCCAACGGTAGCATGCCATACTATAATCACTATATTAACTATTTCTGTCCTGAAGGGCTCGCTCATTTTACAAAGTGCCGGTGGTGGGTGTAGCCCTATCTATGAAAGGCCACCGACACAAAGACACATGTCAAATAAAACTGTGTTCATTTTGATTGGCTGACAGGTTTTCAACTCTCACAGCAGAGATGGACAGCAATGTCAGAGGTGGAACACAAGAGAGAGAAGAGACAGAGAAGTTGAGTGATGCATGTTTCTGATGCAGAGAGAGGAGAAAGGGGAAAAAAAGTGATGACAGAAGTGAAGTAAACAAAAGCAATGGCAGCTGTAAAAGAGAAAATTGAAAATGAATGCTGACACATGGCACATAGAAGAAAAGAAAAAAAAGCCTGGGTTGGAAACCAAAGGCAGGAATGACAAAACAGAGGCAAGAGGAAAAAAACAGCTTGGACAGAGGAGAGTGTGAGGCACAGTAAGAAAGATGAAGATGTTTGTTTAAGGTTTGCAACTGAGATAGTAAGAGAGCAGTGGAGGCCACAAAGAGGACAATAGATATTAGAGCTAAATAAATCCATGTTTCTTTGAGTATTAGGCTGAAATGCTTAGAAGGTCATGTATTTCAAGCATTACAGCAAAATAAAGGAGCGAAGGTAAAGAAAATTTCATTAATAAAAGAAATACTTCAAAAGAACAATGGTAAACTTTAGGCATAAAACTAACATTTCAATGTTGTTTATTGTTAGCAGATTTTTATAGGAATTCTATAGTAAACAGGGATATTTTCAGACTTATTTTAAGGAGCCAAACGTTTTTGAACATTTGAGGTTTTCAGTCAGTTCGTTCCAAAGCAGAGGAGCACAGCAAACTGTTTGTGTTTGTTTCTTTGTGTTGTGTGGCCTTATGTGATTACACAAACATTCAACTTCTTATGGACCAATAACACAATTTTAAGACCTATGGCTTTGCCAAAGCTTTGCAGTACATTGATAAAATATGTATTACGATCCATTTCAAACTTTCTGACGTTTGGTCAGAAATTTGAAATGGATCGTGTTACTGGGAGCATAATTTTAGACGAGCTGCAGCTTTCAGTTAATCTTTTTTTTTTTTACAGATACAATCTAACCAACCAAAAATAAAAGCATGAGACTTTTTTCCTGTCCTGTTACTGGAAATATTTTATTTTTAGGTTTGTAACTATTCAAATGTAGATTTTAGTTTTAGTTAGCAACAGCATATGTACCTGGATGCTCCTTGGTTTTTAGTTTAAAGGAATACTTATCTTACATTTTGGGACCAAAAACAATAACTTCTGTCTTTTCTGGATTATGCTGAAGGATATTTTGACCCATTATACTCAAGGACACACACACTTAGTGACAAAGGATTTGGGGTCATGAAGACTATGACTCATAAAACTGTATGTCATAAGCATAGTCAGATGTGTTGAAGTACTCCTTTATCAGGACTTAAAGAAGGATTTAGATCAGTGGTCTTAAACTGCAGTCCAGAATAACCGGTGTCCTGCAGCGTTTAGAAATCTCTCTGCTTTAGTACACCTGACTCCAATATTAGCTCATTAGCAGAGCTTGACTGTATGCAAGTGAAGCAGTTTCACCATTTGATTTGTGTGTAGGTCAAGGGACACATCTAAAAGCTGCATGACTCCGGTCCTCATGGTGAGAGTCATGCTTTGACTCTGGCCTTACAGTCCGTCTTATCCTCGATATATTTTTTTAAGACTTGACAAAACAGAGAGCGATTGTGGCAAGGTACAAGTAGCAGGAGCTAAAGGTCAAATTTGGTGTCTGAACACAAAGTTTCATCCTGAATGATTCATAGGCCAGACTTAAGTAGCATAGCAAAAAGACACATAAAGAATGTTTGAAAGACTTTTAGGGAGCCTGAAGAAATATGGCTCAATGTCATTTTAAAAAATACAGAAAAGTCTGGCTTCTTAGAGAGGACGCAGAAAAAAAAGGAGGGATGACTCAAGATTTTTGAACAATAGCATAAATGTATCCCCAAATGCAGAGCACTGACACTCATTCATATCAAAGTTTAACCAAGTTCACTCTTGGCCACTTTGACCTCTAATTGATTTTTTTTCTCTCCTTGAAGAGATTATTCCTGAATGTAATGAGTGAACCTTGAGATTGAAGATTACTGTATTTTAAATAACTAAAGAGGTCACAGCCATAAAAATTATGAATCCTGTACCCTCGCAGCATGTAAATGTCATTAATCCCCAAAGTCTTGCCCCCCAGAGTGATTGAGGTGTTTACTTCTGTGCATATGTTTTATAAATCAGCAGGAGGATAGCACCTGCTTAGTGTCCCATTTTTCCGTATTAGGCTTGTCAGGGTGATAGAGCACATAGTAATAGATCAATATTCACCCTCATGCACACATACACACCACTCAAGCACTAAAACGTAGAGACCACACCTGCACACAGCTACACACTGAAGGGAATGCACATAAACATCAACAAACAGGCACATCTAAATGCATTTGCATGAGGGGTTCGTGTCTGTTAGCCCATTTCCCGGGTTATGAGATGATTAGCATCCCATTAACAAGAGTTTTCCTGCCCTGCTCAGCCTTCCTTTATGCCATAGGTGCTCTGGGATGATGAAGCATTGTTATCAGGGGCCATGAATCATCCTCTTCCCCAAATTAAACATGTAACGTCATAAACACATTATGGCAAAGCTGCAGCTCAGGATGGATGTGTGGGCAGGGATATATGTGAATGTGTATGCGTGTTTGACTGAGTGCCTAGTGTCCCAGTTAAGTGTAATAAAGTACAGGGCTAAAATAATGTGATGAGTTAAATGAGCAGACCATCCATGCATTTAAGTCCCTCAATACCCTCCATCTCCCTGTGTCTCTCCCCTCTCGCCTTTGTCCTCTCCCCTCCCTCGATATCCATGTACGTTTGTGTGTGCGCGCGAGCAGAGCGTATGGAGTTGGGCTCGGAGGTAATGTGATTCGACTGGAACGATTAATCTTGCTCAGGTGAGAGTGCAATGGGAGCAACAGGGAGGGCAACAGGGAGAGGGGAGATGGCCGGGAATGGTAGCTTGAAAGTAAGTCAGTAAAGAAAAAAAGAAGGGAGGGAAGCAGGTGACGTATGGTTGGTGATTTCTCCTGAATCGCCCTCTCGCTTTTTCTCAGCGTTATCCAGTTGTTTCATTTAATTCAGCTCCTTTTCTGTTACGCCTTCTTCTCCAACGCTTGTAAATAGTTTCGAAGACTTGTGGAAAGACCTTCATGATGTATGGCACCCATCTCTGCTTTGGCAAGTCCTCTTAAACAATTTGTTGAGCGCTTTTAGCTTTGCTGTTGTCTGTAGTGCCTTTTGTGCAAGTTTATACTCCACTACACCAGGGAATAGTTTTTAATAGCTATGTCGGTGCTACATCGTAATTTTCAAGCGTCTGTGTTTGTTTGGTCTGTACCACTGAGTCGACAACATTGTCACACCTTTGGCAGAATGAGTAAGAAGATGGAATTCAGTTTTTTTAACTTCAGTGACTGTGTTTATCTACAAATCAAATTAAATTCACACCAATACAGTCTCGTTATAGAGACAATTGGAAGTGCAATGGGTTGCTAGGAAAGGAAAACTCAAGGTTCCCTTCCTGGACCAGTTATCCTTGTGATCGCCACATACTTTCATCATGACCAAACAGATGAGTGTTTAATTTTATTGTTTTCTTTTTCTTCACATACATTGCATTGCAGGCCTTCCTTTACTTACTGCCTGAATCCTTTATGCCTGAATAGGCTGCAACACTCTAATCTTTTCTTAAAAAGAAAAGCATTGTAACTGTCCAAAAAACCAAAATGTCAGAATCGAAAGCTTCCCTGTGTAAATACATATTCAGTGGAGGATATTAAAACAGTCTGTCAAATTGTTCAACATTTAACATGTATTTAGGCATTGTATTGTAGCCTACTGACAGGACTAAAAATCAAAGTTATAGATTAAAATGTGGTTTTATTTTAGAGCAAATTTCTATTATGTTTAAGCACAAATACGGCAGTGAAAGTACACTTTTTTTTTACAGCTTAGGAAACAAAGTATTTTGAGGAAGAAAGAAAATGTACAAAGAATCGTTGGTATTAGCGATTGTAGAACATTGCTGTATGTGTGTTAATTTCTTAATTTGATTTCTCTCCTCAAATAGAGCAAGTAATTTGTTTAGGGGACCATGATTTGCCTAAATTAGCTGGTAAGCTCCTTGGCAGTGGTAATGTGGATAAACAGCGAACAGAAACTGGAGCCTAATCATAGTGTGTCTGTTGAACTTCTGCAGAGACGCATACAAACACTCATTTTTTCCCTCATCCAGTTTCTAAATTCCACCATAATCATCTAGTTTCAAATTACAGCCTAACAAGGACAAGAAGCTTGCCAGCTAACTTGATAGCCAGGTTTCTGTACAGACACCCTTCCATGAATGCTTCATTAACTTTTTTGGCTAGGCACTTTGCTCAACTACAGTATCACTTTAACTGTGATAGAATAATGTGCCGGAGCTCAAAATTTTACAATGGAGAGAGAGAGAGGGGGGCGTTGTGTCTCAGTTGGTGCACATCCACACCATGTGAGGTTTGTAGTACTCAGTGCAGTTGTCCTGGGTTTGATTCCCAGTCCATTTGCTGGATGTCTTCTCTCTCTCTCTCTCACTTCCCCATTTCTTGTCCAAATTCACACAATACCTCAAAATCTAACAAGTCAAAAACAGTAGAACTGCAAAAAAGTGAGGACCTGGATGCCTCAATTTCCATAAATGACTCCCCTTTGAATGTAAATATGGTGAAAGTGGTCCTCTATGCGTGGCATATACAAGTAGACACACACATACAATTCAGGGTTTTTAGTTATTACCCAGCTGATTCACCTTCACCTACAACATGCTCATGCCTTCCAGGAAGTTCACACACAGATGCTGCGTTTCATGTTTCTCATCTATTGATGAGAAATGTGGGCAGCCTGACTGACACATCAGTTGATTGATGTAGTGCTTTGCCTGAAGACGGAGCATTCTGCACAGACCATTCTAACCAGTCTTGCGTTATGTTTCCATTTGCCCTCACCCCATTCTTCAAAGAATACATTATTTCACTGTGTGGTTTCACTTTCCCCTTTAAAGCATTTCTTATTCAGTCAATTATCTAACTGCATTACCTCATCTACATTCATATTATTACTCTAAACACATCTCTACCTTACTTTTGGCGCTCCAAATTACCAGGCCTCTTTCCTTGCTATGCTTGCCATGATGTGTGTTGGAAACAAATACAGCAGGCTGAGACTTGTAGTTGATTTTTAAGATTAAACAATGAATGAATAATAATAATAAAAAAAAACTTACATCAAAAAAACATGAAGAACACAGGCAGCCAGAAAATACCAGCAACAACAGGAAAGTAGTGGGATTAGGTAGGATGTAAAAGGAAGAACCAGAGAGGAGTGTGAGCAGGACAAGGTTTAAATACTGTGAGGGTGAATGCTGGAACAAAGGACCTGGGCTGATTAGCTAACAGGTCACAGGTGTGAGACGAGACCCGAGCTTTGGACTGAGGAGGGAGAGAGAGGAACCAGTAGGGAAACCGACTACCGCGAGGAAGGGAGCAAGTGAGGCTTAATGAGGTAAATGACCAGCAGCTGGGAATGTGTAGTAATTGGCAGTGAAAGGCAGCAGGAGAGGACAAATAAGGGAACCGGAAAATTACTGTACCTGTAACTATCACAAAGAATAAAACTGAGAGCAGACTAAAACATGACAAGACTGATCAGATGAAAATAACTGAGCTAACGGAGGAAACAAACATGGATGAAGGAAAATATATACTTAACCTTCCGTAAATATTGGTTTCAAAAAGCTTTGCATTGTGAAAAACTGAGATATGAAATGTGTATTTCTTCCCAAATTTATCTTGTCTTGATATAATTTTTGTTACCCATTTTCTGTTTTAGCACTAGAATCTGCACATCATTTTATATTTGGTCAGTGTGATTACATAATACAAATTGAACTCACTTTTCAGTCGGGAGTGTCACAGATGAAAATAGTGCAAAACTACATGCATCGTGAAAAAACACACAGTCCTTTGAAAAAGGCTGCGATACAGCTATGATTCAATTACTTTTTTATTGCTAACTGTATCAGAGAGAGAGAAAAAAGATGAGAAAGAAGGAGATAAGAAGGTAAGTTTTAAAAAGTACTGAGGTTTTAGCAGCACAGGTCTTGTTTGAACTTCCTGAGGAAAGCTTCTGCTCTTTTGTTCGTGGATTTCCCTCAGAGAGAGAAGTCAAACCTGCTTGAACTGCAGCTGAACTCTGTAACTGAGCTTGCCTTTAGCTTCAGTAACCCCAAAGGTAGCGAAAACAGCTCTGTGTTTCCATTAATATTAAATGAGAACCTCCTTCATCAGTAGATCGGTGACTTTCAGGTAACTTCTTCCTTTGTGATTTCAAAGACCTTGAGAAACAGCATTGTGGTATCTAAGCTGTGCAGATGACGGTTCAGAAGGAATGCCTCAAAAGTGACTTTCAAATGGAATCTAAATTCATATTTAGCATTGTTTCTATTATTAGTATTTAAATAAACATGATTAGTAAAACTGAGTACAATTAGCTTTGCTGTTTTTGCTCCATTATTCAAACATTACTTTCTGTAATGTTTTCCTTTTTTTGACCTCTCCCAGTCCCTGCCCTTCCCTCCATGCTTTCAGTTCACTCTTGCCCTTGTGTTTCATCACTCATTTTTGTTTTACCTTTTCAAGTTCGGTATAAAGCTAAGCTCCATGCATGTGCTGAAAGACTTAAAACCGCATGTGTTCTGTCAAAAAGTGGTGTTAGAAATGTTATTTCTATGACCTACTTATCATTTATCTTGAACGTTTGTCCAATTTGGAAATATTGTCAAAGAAAAAAAACAGAATGCCATGTCCTTGAGAACAGCTCAAACTGCAGTCAGAAGCCATATTTCTTTATGCATCCTGACTGTGAGGTGAGGAAAAGCCTAACATAGATTGATGAGAGATGAAACAAATTGTGAAGAAAAGCTACTGAGCTTCTTCTCCATTTATTTGACTTATTTGCTTTTTTCTACTTTTCTTGATTTTGCATTAAAATGATCTCGCATATCTGAGTGCACATACAAATCTTCTACTGTGGTAATAGCTACAGGTATTTCCAATAGCACTGATACTCCTAGAATTGCCAAACTTTACAATATTACAACAACAAGCTTTAGCACATTTTATTGTGACTTTATTTTATTTTTTATGTTTTAGAAATTTTAACTGAGTGCTGATTGGAAACTTAAAGGAAAATAACACAGTTTTAAAAATGTTCAATTTCTGTTAAATTTGACAGAACGCATCTATAATGAAATGTTCAAGTCTGCCGAAACATTTCCAAATGAATTTGGTTCTGAGCCTTTCTAACCCATAAACAGATTGAGCAAAGATCTGCTGGAAACGTGAAATTAGTTGTTCTGGATGCAGGTTTGGTTGTTCATTTGAAATGTGGATCCGAGCCACAGCTTTTGGCTTTTCTCGCAGGTTTGTCCCGAATTTTGTTCCATCTTTCTTCCTATAAGTGACCAGCTGAAGAAAATCACCCCCACAGCATGATGCTGCCACCATAATTTCGGTTGTATTAACACTGAGATTAAATTACATGAGGGTGCAGTATAACATCTAAGTGATTTGAATGCAGTTGAGTGCACTGGATTTTATTTCTAGCCAAAAGAGTAAAAGAGACTGAAAGCAAAAGCAGATCACAGTTTTCATTTATTTATTTATTTTTATTTAAAGAACATTTGAAAAATATTATAATTTTCCTTTCACTTTATAGTGATATGTTACTTTTGGTTGGTCTGTCAAATGAAATCCCAATATGTTGAGGTTTGTGGTTACAGCATGACAGAATGTTAAAACTTTCTGCACTTAGAGGAAAAGTGGACTTTAAAAACTTACAGCGATCTTCCCATCCAGCACCAACAACTTAATTTTGAAAGGTGATGCCTCTTCCATCATTACTTATTTGGGCTCTCATACATAACCTGCCCCTGCTTGATACAGGGAGAACTTGATTAGTGTGTGTCTGTGTTTGTGTATGTGTGAGTGACAACAGAGTTTCAAAATGATTTACGACAAAGCCAAGACCTCAAGTTTTCCCTGATTGTTTACCTCATCGTTTATGAAAACACACTCAGTCATGCAACCAAATGCAAATTAATGCTGTCCCTTGACAATTATTTTTAAAAATTAGATTGATATATTTGTATGTTCCTGCTGAGGGAAATGTCCCCACTAAAGATTTCAACTATGTTTGAAAAATAATTCATGCAAGTGGGCACCAATGCACACAAGCTATATCCTGTACATTTATCAGGATGGAAATTTTATATGTAGCACAACATGACCTGCCACATTACGACCCCATGCTGTAATCCTGTAATCTTTAACTGTGAAGCTTGTGAACATGACCACAAAACTGATTAGACTTGGGCCATGTTGCTTCATAAGCTCTTCCTTTCCGTGTCCCGGCGTGTCACGCTGAAGGTGACAGGCCTGTGGTGCATCCTTGCAAAGGTTCAGAGAGGAAAAAGAGCAGCTGAGAGGAAGCATGCCTCGCACACACACAGTGAAACACCATGTTTTAAGCCATCTGTTAAAGTCAGCGGGATGTGGAGGCCATTGCTGATATTTGCTGTCAATTAAATACAGCCGAGTGTGAGTCATGCCACATGTACTGCAGCTTCAAGATATTTTTCAATCAACAGCTACTGGTCATTCCTGACACATGCCTCATGTGGATATTTTTTCTGCTCTGGTCTTAGAAAAAGCAGGAAATCCTCCAAATGACTCACCTTGGGTGGATACGAGGAGTTTCAAGGGTAATAAAATTCAGCATTAACACAAGATCTATTGGAAATGTGAAATTTGAACAAAAAAATTAGACAAAATACTTTGTTTGCAATGAATAAAAAAAATAAATAGCTCTGTAAAGTCAAAGAAAAAAAAATCTTCCCAGCATGTACACATGTTATTTGTGCTGTCTGTTTTTTACTTGCATGTCAATTTGCTTTCTTTCTCCCCTGCTTGTTACTCAAACTACTGTTGTGTTACTTTTTTTTTTGTCCTCAGTAACTTCTACAGCTTTTCTTAAAAAGTATTAAATATAAACTACAATCAAATCAACAGAGGAGGCAGCTAACTACTGAAAAAGAGGGACGTTGCATACTAAAATATATGTACTAAAATATACTAAAATATATGTTAAAAATGATTTAAAAGAAACATAACTTTGCAAATTTGACACCTTGAAATTGGCATCTGTCTCTTTAAGAATCTCCTCCTCTTTCAGGCACTCCGCCTTCAGTACTTCAGCACTGCAATGCCGCTCCATTATGCTGTTTACCACCATACCTAGGAACGTTGGACTGAGAAGTAATTCCTATGATAAGCTCAGCAGACGACCAGGTCTGTCAGGTGTTTGCTAATTGCTACTGCTGCTAGACTGGAGGAGATGTGAGGGGAAAGTAACGGGGAGGGGAGCTGTGTGAAGTGGAAGCTCGTCGTGGGACTACAGCGCCAAGGAGTAGCTTTGTGTACATAAGCACATAAGCAAGCATTTAGGCGCCCCTGAATGGCTGCCATGGGAAATTCAAGGATTCCTCAAACATGCAAGAAAGAAACACTCCAGTTAGGCTTTTGATGAGGAAACATTAACCACTGTACAAGGCTGTGTGGCCATGCAAGAAGGTTCTTTATTTTTGAACGACGTCAAAGCTCCGTCTTTCTAACCTGCACTCTCACATCTATATTTGTTCTTTGTCTTATTTGCAGGGTTACAGCTCTGCCTATCAGTCTGGCATACCTACTGCATCTTTTTTCATCCTGTTGTGCTCAGTGCTCACTTATTCCTGGAATTTAAAAAAAAGTACCATTTTATTTCATTCTTTTTGGCTCAGTATATTTATTGAAAGGTTTACATTACATGCAGAAATGACCAATGACAAAATTATCATATTTAGGTTTTCTTGTTCTGATCTGAAATTTCTTGTGTTGAATCTAAAACTTTACAGACAGTGCAAAACTTTGAATCAGTCTATTCTCCTGCATTTATAATTTCTAATGATTTTAAGCACTGGAGGTATTTTTATTACAGGGAATCTGAATGTGCATAATGTGACCAGACAGAAAAGCCACAAGGTACATGGGACTTAATGTTTTTGATCTTTTGTGCAGTACAGGACAGCACAGACACTTAAACCCAGTTCAGATGTTCAAATCCAGTGCCGTTAAGAGATTAACTGCTGGGAACATCATTCACAATGACAACAAACTCAGGGGAACTTCAGACTGAGATTCAAGAAACACCTTATTTAAATGTTTCAGTGATGAGAGGATGTGAGTTGTGCACACTCATGGTCACCGGGGTTGTGAGTTATGTGAACACTCTTCACAGATATTTTTGCTAAATTAGACCCTTGGCACCTCCACACAAGACACAGCAGGGACTTGAAGCAGGCCTCAATGAACAGTGACTGCCTCTACACTTTTTAATTTATATATTTGGACCTTGTTAAAGCAGACAGTGCAGCAATTTAATACTCTTAGAAAACATAAAATGGCCTGTACTTGTATAGCACTATATCTCATCCAGAAGACCCAAAAGAAGGCTTTCCCAAGCCCAGTCTTGAAGAACATGTATCCTACAAGTCTTGGACACATCCATGCTCAAACCTGCTAATTCCAATGAATGGCTTATTATCAGGTCTCTGCAGAGCTAAAAAATAACTGGAGATGGGTGATGCTGCTGTTATTGTTACAGTTTCTGAAGCAGTAAGTGATATATGCCCCACAATCTCTTCCCAATGATCTATTATTGGAATGTGAAGAAAATATATATATATATATATCAATTTGATTTTATTTTAAATGCAAAACATTTTCTACGATGAGGTTTGGACAGTGACTCTGCTCAGACAAATAAACTAAATTGCATTTAGGTTCCCCACTAATCCTCCCTGTTGAGAGTCTCATGTTGATAATATTTTTAATGAGCATAATTTCAAAAAGAAGATAGTTTATATTAGTATTATCAACAAGTTTTATATTTTATGTTTATGTTAGTCTTTGGCCTTCATGTTATGAATTTGATATCTGTCACTAACTTTGTATTGCACCTCTGCTTCCTCATTGGGATTTTATTTTCGGTTTGAGGCCCCAATATTATCAAAGGGCAACATTAATTCCTCTCTAAAAGATCCTGCAGTCTTAAGGAGACATTTTACATAGACATCAAAATCCAAGCACTAATACCAAAAACAGAGTGTCTAATGCAAGTTAATAAATATTGTTAATTCAAACTTTCTCAAAAGTGTCCCTGTTTCTGATTTTACTCATCTTTGTTCTGTTTTGTTGCTGAAAAATCTCTCCATAGTTGAAGTCCATGAACTTGATACTCAGTGTGTCACAGTGGCTCACACAGCATTGGGTGTGTTAATATAATCTGGACTGGTTTGGTTTTCCCTTAGCGGCACCAGAACCTGCTGCACCGAGCTCTGAAATATGTTTGCTTGTATTTTATTGTGTGCAGCAGTCTTGAGTAAGTTCTGCTTCTCTCCCGCCTCTGTGGCATCATTCCTCTCAGCTTGGGGCCAAAGTGTGTCGTAACGTGAAGTCATACAGAGACTTGTTGAGGAAAGCTGCCCCAAGGAAATAGATTTAAATCCTAAATGATTCAGCTCTCATCTGTCATCTAAAGTCCCTGTTCCAAGACAAACACAACTGCAGTGCACTTTGGTCACAATGTTGTCTGGGTAGATCCCCAGCTATCCAAACAACTAAGAAGACAAGACAAGATATAAAAACAATTTCTCAGAAAACTGTCTGTTTTGAGAGGTGCTCATATTGACTGAAATAAGAATTTGGTATAATGTGTATCTTTATTAACATTTCATCATCATATTCACTCAAAGAAGTCATATATTGCTCTTTTCAATTTCTGTCATATCCAGTCACTGACCCTGGGTTTCTGATAGTTTGTGCTTCCCAACATAAAACTTCGTAAAACATTGACTGCAAACCTGTGTGGAATAGTCTGATCATACATGTTTTGCAGAGAATAAAGAAAAGGTGAAGTAAAGTTTGACTTTACATCACAAGAGAATAGGCAGGCGTAAACCGACTTTTAGTAGTATTCCCATCATGGTAAAATAGTCAATAAATTAAAGAACAACATCAAAACCTCTCATTTTTTTCCACATCAGTTCTGGCCATCTCAGAACATTAAAGGTCTGAGATGGTCTTAGTGTATAAATATTACATGTCTTACATTTTCCTTAACTTGAAATAGAAAGACCTTCTGCTGGTTGTTTCTATGCTTCATCCAGCACAGCCACACTTTACACTCGTTATCTCGTTTTTGACTGATGGTTTTCTTACTGTCCGAAGCAGCATATTCTACACTTCTTGGCCAATACTCTCATAGTTTAGACCCAGAAAACTTTAAAGTCTATAAAATCCATCTGTCCATGAGGACATAAATAAATTACAATTGGCCATTCCATGTTTTATCAAAGTGCATAAATACATTTAAAATGCACTTTTCTAATTCAAAAAGAGACTTTTGAGTCATTCCCTTTAACACAGAATATACAAATAATGCTGTTCTTTGAAGTCTGTCATTCTCAATGGTATAAAAAAAAATGTTTTTCTTTACTAAAAGGGACATGTCCAATGGGGATATCAATCTCGCCATCTCATTCTTGAAGGATTACATTTTGCCTGATGCTTATCTTCAAAAGTCTAGTGTTGCGGTACATCCTTCACAGATCACCACTCAAGAGCTACACAAAGACACAAGAGAAACAACCACACACACACACAAACTCGTACCCTATGGTGACGTAAATGACCAATTAAATTAGCAGCTATGTTTTTGAACTGTGGGAGAAAGTCGGAGACGACCCTTTGCACAGGAATAACATCCAAACTCCATGCAGTAGAGGGTCAGCATTTGCAACCTGGGATCTTCTCCTGCCAAGGCATCAAAGGCATCAAAACGAGTCAGTGACATTAGAATTGACTCAATAAACTCATATGAGATTTTTGACTCAATTTGAACTTTTTTTTTAGCACCAACTCATGAGATGGTGACATGATAATATGTTTTTGTATTAATTCTTATTCAGATTCATTGATTTCCTCATCACTGAATCGGCAACTCTGTGCACATAAATGCAGAGCCTCCAAGCTGACAGATACATGCAGCTGCTGCACCATAATCATCTCAACTTGATCACAAAATGTTCTATTATGTATTATTAGTCATTATTATCATAATATAGTCATAGACTTAATACTGTGAAATGTTTGTATTGTTGCAGTTGGTTAATAAATATATTTTTATTATGCAGCACATCTACATACGGATCTATCTATGTCTTGAAACTGATCTCTGTCTCTTTACGGGGCTCTCAGCGTTTGCAACACATCATCACAATGTTTCTCTTTGTCATTCATTGATGATTTTTACATCCATTCTTAGAAATATTGTAATTTTTATGGTAAACCCAGGCGTTTTTCTCTGCCACTCTGCCACTAGTATGGTGGAGCTGTGAGGGAAGCACAGGTGAGTGGAGCTCTTTAAATGTGGAGCAGAAACTTTAACTGGCTCAGAGCTTTGTGGCAGAAGTTGAATTGTTAACGCACAGTCACATGTTTGTGAGACGTTCGTTTTTCCCACACATCCTTCAAAGTCCACAAGACACCAAGCTGAGGTCCCGTGAAACCCCTCCCACTGTAGTGTAACGTCACGGTGTTTCGTCATACGTTGCTTTACAACAGCATAGAAAATACAGTGATCATGGTACGGAAGGAAGACTTTTACAAGTTCACAACTTGAAGTGAAAAAGAAGAGATGATTGAGGAGCTGCAAGATTTTATTTTAATTTCCATGTTATCGGAAGTCAAACAATAGAGCAGAAGGTGTTGGTGGGACGTTCGCCCACTGCATCGGACCAGAACAGAGTAGGGGCACTTCAGTGCTTTGGTCCAAAGGTAAATACTTCCTCAGAGCCTTGGATAATTGCTCCTCAAAACTATTCATTCTGCTCTTTGGCTGAAAAAACGGTCTCTGGAAGTTGAGGAGTTTACCGTTTTCCGCATAAACACAGTGGAAAGACTTGAGGCTTGAAGAGAGCAGTAAGGGTGCTGTGTCTATTAGGGGTTTATTTTCCTCACCAATGCCCTTTCCCAAAAATATCCCTCAGCCCATTCTGTCATAAGCACTGTGACTGATGTCCAATGTCCAATCTCTTTTTACGATGTCACCACTTTGCCTTCAGAATTCAATCATTTTGTGCAACTGCAGTGATGATGCATCTCAGATGTCAACCATTCTGTCTCTGACTAAGTGGCACCATTGGCATGGCCTACTTATCTCCAGCCTGGATATTAAACAGTTTGGACATTTGAAGCATTTTAACTCTGATGCGCTTTGATGGGTTACTCTTATCTCTTGGGGATACCGGCAGTCAAAGTACTTATGCAGGGATATTTTGAGGTTAGAATTAGGTCTAGCCCTGAGTCTTGACATGAATTACTTACGTTTTGAATAGCTGAATGAGAAAATATGGGCAGATAAGAAACAGGAGAAACCATTTGCCGAAGAAAATATATGAAATACAAGATTTAATATTAAAAAAAGTTCTGCAGATCTCATCCACAAAGCCAAACAAAGATCTATTAAAGCTTTCCAAATTTGCTGAAACAAATTTACTGTTAACAATATTCTGCTGACATCCACATCTTATAGATGAAAATCTGCTTCTAATCCCTTCCCTCATGACTGCTGATAAACTGAACGTTTCAAACCCGTCTGCCAGTTCTACTCTCTCACTTTCCTTCCACAAGGTTCATGATCTACTTCTTTATTTCCTTAATAGAAGATTTTGGTCTTGTCTAAGTTGACTTTTTATGTCCTCAACCAAAAAAAACAAAGAAAAAGTGGTACCATCCATTTGTAAGGAACTGAACAGTTTATTTTAGCTTAATAATTATGTAACAAACATTGGCCATCAAAGTAAAATGTGATATTATGTTCTTGAAGACTTTGGATCATCAAACAAAACTTCACATAATACAAAGATAACCTCCTCCTATGACTTATCAGTCAAAATTATATTTTCTTAAATGTTTTGGAGATCTTTCCAGTGATTTTGTGAGATGGCCCTTTTTACTCTTTGTGGTCAGCAAGTCTCAGGTGAATGTTATTTATTTCCAGTGTCTGTCGAAGTGTTGAATCATGAACATGAACTCTATTGTGACCTCCTGGAGGTCAGTTGTCATCGTCCTTTTGAATTAATTTTGGTCTGCCGGGTTTTCCACTGTTCTTTGTTTTTGGCATTTATGAATAGTGGCTCCCAGTGCGTTCCTCTGCAGTTCCAAAACAAAACAAAAAAAATAGAAATGTGTTTGTATCCCTTTCCAAAGAGATAAAGGTCACTGACTTTGTTTCCCATCTGTTCTTGAAATGTATTTATATTAGGGCATGGTGTTTTGCCTTGTTGGACGAATTAGCTTATCTCATGTGGTCTTGAGCTATAATCTATAAAGAATATTCTTTACTTTTAATTGGATAAAGAATAAGTGATTCCTTTATCCCTAAGTCTGGGAGTAAATAAAGAAATTTAAGAAGAATCCAATTACTTTTTGCATGTATAAATGGCTTAAAGGATGGCTTTTTTCCCCCATTCATCCTTCCTTTGTACTAGTTTATCCTTACAGGGTCCATCACAGTTCAACACACAGAATAAACAACCACCACAAACTCAAAAAGTTCTTGCTGAAAAGTAACACTGCTAATGGTAGTGTAGCTGTGCATCCCACCTTTTTCCCACCTTATTAAACAAAATTGGGATTTTAAAACTTGCTTTGCATAGTGTCTTTCTCATATAAACATTTATTAAATGACTTAAAGCCAATAAGAGTAACAGACGAAATCTGTACGGGCAAAGCTTTTTCACAGCACTGTTTATGCTTAAAGGAAGTGTGCTTGTAGAAACATTCACCAAACAAACACGCAAACACGCACACGCAAGTCTGTTGTCCAGCCTTGTCACATGCCTCACAAAACAATCTTCCCACCGCCAGCTGAAACAAGCGTCTTGCCTGAAATTTACAACCCTATGCATCTTAAGCCTGTATGTTTATTGCCTGAGATGGCGGGATGAAATCAAATTCATTACAAGGCACTCTATCATTCGGCGCTGCCTGCCAAACGCTTTACGTTTACGCTGCAGCTCAGCTTCACTTTGAGGAAACACAGAGCAGGAGGCAGCATGTTGTATTTGCTTGGCATGTTCAGTTTCAGGCCCTCTGCGTAATACAAGTTAGGAGAAGGCAGCTAATAAGACTTAATATTATTTAAATTTGTCTCATTTTGTTTCTACATGTTTTCACCAACATTAATCTGCGGCAACTCCAGCTCTGGGCGTCTGGTGCATTATGAACAATCCCATACAGTGTGGTTAAGGATGGGAGTTACCATGTTATCTTTATTTTATTTTTTTTTTTAGTTTTTATTCGCTCTAGAGGTCTCTATTTGAAAGAGCTATGACAGAAAAGAAGGGCAATGAGAGAGAGGGTAGACATGCGGCAGAGGTCACCAGGTCGGGAATCAAACCTGCGATGGTCATGTCAAGGACTCAGGTTGTGCTTAACACCTGCGCCACCAGTACCACAGCACCCCCACCCCATGCTATCTTTCTTAACATGCCCCAAGATCTGTATTGGCTGTGATGTGACACATTTGAAACAAACCAGGTGAGAAAAAGAAAAACTTGTTTACATGTCAAGCTTCTGCTTTTTCTCCCTCTATTTCTCTAAGTTACAGTCCACCTCCCTCTCTTACCCCTCACACCTCTGCATTATGTATCATCTCTGCTTCCCTCCTTCTCTTCCTGCTCCAGGACTTGAGATGATCACACTGAATTGTTGCACAGCATCATGGCTGTTGTCAGGCTCACTGAAAAAAATAAACATTTGCCACAGTTTTCTGCTAACCTACTTTTCTCCTCTTAAAATAATTTTTCCTCATCACACACCTCTTGTTGCATTGCATGCCTCCGCCGTCAACCCCTTTTCTTTTACATTTTTCTAGCCTCGGCCAACCTCTCCACCGCACAGCCAAGCTGCAATAAGAGTGACAAGATAAGAGATTGCATTTCTCTGCTCAGCAGTCCGAGCTTGAAAAGGGTGTCATGTTTAAGGAGGGGGACTACCTGACATCACACATCAAACCTTAGTAACATTTATATGGGCTTCCTGTTTCTCTCTGCCGCATCTTGTCAGGCATCACCCTGTTATTGACAGATTGCGGATTAGAGAAGTGGAGGGAGCTTTCAGCAGATTGCTGCTATCTCTGTTTGCTGCTATCTACAGTACGGAGTGCAATGGGACAAACGCTTGAGGAGGCAATAGGATTTTCTCTGCTTGGATAGCTGTGTATAAGCGATGTCAGGTTGTCGCACTGTGCGGACCTGACAATCAGTACACGGAGAGAGGAGGGGCGACATGGACAAGCAAGAGCATGGGAGAGGACGGATAGGCTCACTCCAGCAGCAGTGGATTATGAAGGAGGAGAAGGACAAAAAATCCCGTAAAATGGAAAAATTAAAGGTTGTGTGGAGATATTTTAAGTCATGTTTAGATTCTATTGTTTTTAACAATTGATGTTATTATTCTTTAATTTCCTATAGTTTTTGTAAAAGATCTTTAAGTTGGACGAAAGCTTAGTGAAAAAAAATGTGCAGAATGACAAAAGCTAAATGACTGTCATTGAAAAAAAGACAAACAAATACATAGACTTAAAACCTTTTCTGGTTTTTTCAATATTTTTGCCACTGGAATTATCACTGTATAGTGTGCGTATTTGCAAATTTGCAGTCTTTCTTAAATGATTTCTCAATCATTTGCACAGGTTATATCACTGAAAAACATAGGTTGTATTTTCAAAATAAATGCATGCTTAAAAATGCATGTAATGTAATAGACAAAATATGTATTGAACAAAATTCTGAAAATATTAGTAATACTACCACAACTTATACCATTACAACAACAGATCATTTTAAACTATAATATAGCAATGACTGTGAGGGTTTTACATGCATTAGTTGAAACTGATAAAGTATAAATAAGTAAAAAACTCAGTGAACTTGAACAGTTCATAATTAATTTAAAAAAAATTGATAGGCTTCATGGTCAATAATGACTTTTGTTCCTCTAAAGAATTTGTAAGGATTTCTATTTTAGTGAATCATTTGAATTTTAATTTGCCACTTGCCTCTGGTCCCAGCAACTCGCTACTCATTTACAGAGGAATCGAGGAATCCAAAATTAGCTTTCTTTTTGTTTTTGTTCCCTCAAGTAAACTAAATTGTCACAGTAAGCAGTCACTAATCACAGAAAGTCTCCCCATCTATTTTCACAGTGGCATTAACATACAATAAAAAAAAATGTTCATTAGAAGGCCATTGGGGGGGGGAGAAAACAACAAAGCTAAAGTGTAGACGTTTTTGGGTCTGCAGAGGGTTCACTCCTCATTTGCAATAGACATAGATTGCTCTGCTGTAACATTCGTTCAGTAACATCAATGGTAAAATAGTGTGAAGAGGAGATAGTTGGATAAACATCTTGCTATTTAACTTCACACCCAATGCATTGACAGCAACAGTATGTATTAAAATAATATCAGTCTCTTCAAGCAAAATCTGTAGTTCTTTTAGTCAAAAGTATTAAAATATTTCTGTCTGAAGTAGGGTTGTCACAATACAAAAATTTCATGCTCTAATCTAATCTGTTAGGGAAAATAAATTTGATATACAAAATTACTTTTGATACCTTGACAATATTTTTTGGAGAAAAATGGTTCTTAAAGAGCAGAAAGAAGGATTAATTACAAATACATATTTTACCTTTGATTTTAGCTAAACTTTCATGCAGAGGACAATTCAGCAATTTACGACATTTCACATTTGATTCAACAGTGAAATTATTTTATTACAATTGCTTATCTTTAGTGTACCACCATGTGCCTCCATTTGTATGTCCATTTGATGATTGATGGAAAATGTATACATTCCAATTTATACAAATACAATTTACTACAAATAAATGATCATTCTAAAATAAATTGTGTTTCAATATGGTTCTAATACATTAAGCATACCCAAAAATTCAAAATCAAACCTCTGTAGGATAAAATACTGGGGGAAAATACTTTTTTTCTTTAATACAATGTATTAAAGATAATATATATAGTTTCAAACTAGTAATTGTGTAAAGAATATAACCTTCCCTGAGAGATTTTGACTTGTTAAAACAAACCCCAAAGCTAAATATATGTATATGAGACAAGAGCACTTAGGATGGTGAGCTTAAGTAGTGAGTCTGAAATGAAGTGATTTCTTTTAGGAGCAGGAACGTTCACAAATTGAACAGAAGCATAAAAGACAATGAAACAGGGAAGATGAGGTGTAGCGTTTGAATAAAAGTGGATTAACAGTGTCACCCCTTGGAACACATTCAGTAAGAAAATAGTAATAAACTTGTGTGCCTAGAGAGAATCTTTGACATATTAAAGAGATTGTAATATTTCCTAAATAAAAAATATAACTCTGCTATCCTTAGTTCTGATAGTTACCAGGAAATGTTTCCAAACAACTTTAATCAAAGTTATGCCAAATAAAAGGCCTGTCTTCCCATTTTCTAATGCGCCATTTCATCATATTGGTGGATTTTCCTGTTTCTGACATGTTTTCCGCTAGACTCTAGTGCAGAAACAACTACAAACGCCACACCGGCAAAGGTAAGTTCGAATTTATTTGTGAACAGCAGCGGGGGGGAGCGCGTGGAGCTGGACGAGAGGCCAAATCAGATCCTCTTGTAGACCAGGGACGAGGATTACTTCAGACCGAGGACTCTTTGACCAGGAACGAGGACTCACTGGAAACGTAGAACCATCTGGCAGCGCTATCAGGCTCCGGCCTCTATTTAACTGCTTCTCCTGATGGATAGACGAGCTCCAGCTGACCGCTCCTGTCCGACACGCCCCGCCGGAAAGAGGGTAGGCGACAACACACTCACAGCGCCGCTTCGTGGACATGACAGTACCCCCCCCCTCAATGGACGCCTCTTGGCGGACAACTAGAGGTAGAAGCAGATGACCTCTCGAACGAAGAGATGAGATCAGGGTCCAAAATAAAGGAACGGGGAATCCAGGACCGATGTTCCGGGCCATACCCCTCCCAGTCCACCAGATATTGACGGCCACGACCACGAGGGCGGACCGCCAGAATGCGCCGGACAGAAAAGGCAGGATGACCATCCACTAGCCGGGAGGGCGGAGGGGGGTCCGGAGGAGGGCACAAGGGACTGGAACAAGCAGGCTTGATCTGGGAAACATGAAAAACCGGGTGAACCCGGAGGTGAGAAGGGAGTTTGAGGCGCACTGTAGAGGGGCTAATGACCGAAATGATGGTAAAAGGGCCAAGGAACCTAGGAGACAGTTTCTTAGAGGTGGACTTAAGGGGAAAATCCTTTGAAGAGAGCCAAACCTCTTGACCAGGGGTGTACTGGGGAGCAGGCAAACGTCGTCTGTCTGCTATCCTTTTATTCTGAAAGGAGGTACGTTGCAGGGCAGCTTTAGTTTGCCCCCACACTCTCCGACACCTTCTGAGATGAGTTTTAACAGAAAGGGTGGCTGATTCTGGAAAAGAGGATGGTAGTAGAGGTGGCTGGTAGCCAATAGAGGCTTCAAATGGGGAAAAGCCTGTAGCGGCCGAGACATGTGTGTTGTGTGCATACTCCACCCAAGGTAGGTGGGTGCTCCAAGAACCAGGATTAGATGCACAAACACAACGCAGGGTATTCTCCAACTCCTGATTAAGTCTCTCACATTGCCCGTTGGTCTGAGGGTGGAAGCCGGAAGATAGACAGGGCTTGGCCCCTAGCGCGGAGCAAAAATCCTTCCACACATGTGAGACAAACTGAGGCCCTCTATCAGAGACAATTTCAGATGGGATGCCGTGCAGGCGGAAGACATGCTGCAAAAGGAGTCTGGCTGTCTCGGGGGCCGACGGGAGCTTGGCCAATGCCACTAGGTGGCATGCCTTGGAGAACCTGTCAATGATGGTGAGAATCACTGATTTCTTATGGGAGGGGGGAAGACCAGTGATGAAGTCCAGGGCAATGTGAGACCAGGGACGTGAAGGGACTTCGAGAGGCTGAAGCAGGCCGGCGGGGGAACGGTAGGACGATTTACCCCTAGCACATGCGCTGCAGGCCCTGACATATTCTTGCACATCCTGGTTAAGGGATGGCCACCAGAAATAGCGCCGGAGCAGTCCAATAGTGCGGCTAACCCCAGAGTGACAGGAGAACCTAGATGCGTGACCCCAATGGATCACTTGACGTCGCACAGAGGTGGGGACAAAGGTTCGATTGGGGGGACCTCCTCCAGGGTCCGGTTCACCTGCTTGGGCAGCTTTGAGGGAACTCTCCAGCTCCCATGTGATGGAACCGACCATACAGGTGGGCGGAAGGATACTCTTGGAGGAGTCGTCCAAGCTGTCAGGGGAATGCTGTCTGGAAAGGGCGTCTGGTTTGGAATTCTTGGACCCGGGGCGGTATGTGATTGTCAGGTTGAAACGGGAAAAGAACAGCGTCCAGCGGGCCTGTCTAGGGTTCAGGCGCTTAGCAGACTGCAGGTAGGCTAAGTTTTTATGGTCTGTCCAGACCAGGATGGGCTGCTCTGTGCCTTCAAGCCAGTGTCGCCATTCCTCCAAAGCCAATTTGATGGCTAGGAGCTCCTTGTCGCCAATGATATAATTGCGTTCGGGAGGAGTGAAACGTTTAGAGAAAAAGGCGCACGGGTGAAGCTTATTATCGAGGTGAGAACGTTGGGACAGAACAGCCCCTACCCCGGTGTCGGATGCATCCACCTCTAATACAAACTGAGTAGATGGGTCTGGGTGAATCAGAATGGGTGCATTAACAAACCTCTTCTTGAGCTCTGAGAAGGCCCGGTCAGCTTCTTGGGTCCAGGAAAAAGGTCTCTTGATAGAGGTAAGAGCCGTGAGGGGGGCAGCCACCAAACTAAAGCCTCTGATGAACCGCCTGTAGAAGTTCGAGAAACCTAGGAAGCGCTGCAGCTGCTTCCTGGAAGTTGGGACTGGCCACTCCTGGACAGCCTGGGTCTTCTCAGGGCTGGGTCTCACCTGTCCTCCCTCAAACACAAAACCCAGAAAGGTCAAGGATGGTTTATGAAACTCACATTTCTCTGCTTTCACAAACAGGTTGTTCTCCAGTAAACGTTGAAGAACCTTCCTTACGTGGGTCCGATGTTCAGTGAGACTGTTGGAGAAGATTAGAATGTCATCCAAGTAGACAAACACAAAAACATTCAAGTAATCCCGAAGGACATCATTTACTAGGGCCTGGAAAACTGCTGGAGCATTGCAAAGTCCAAAAGGCATAACCAAGTATTCATAATGTCCGATGTGGGTCTTGAAAGCAGTCTTCCATTCGTCTCCCTCCCTTATTCGCACTAAGTGGTAAGCATTGCGCAGATCTAATTTGGAGAAAATGGTGGCCCTTTGGACTGACTCAAAGGATGAAGAGATGAGAGGGAGGGAGTATTTGTTCTTGACGGTAATTTGATTAAGCCCCCGATAATCAATGCAGGGACGGAGTGACTTGTCTTTCTTTTGGACAAAGAAAAACCCCGCCCCCATAGGGGAGGAGGATGGACGGATTATGCCCGCGGAAACAGACTCAGAAATGTATCTCTCCATGGCTTCATGTTCGGGTCTTGATAGATTGTAAAGTCTGCCTGAAGGCAGGGGGGCTCCAGGGAGCAACTCAATGGCACAATCATAAGGGCGGTGTGCAGGGAGAGATAGAGCTAATGTCTTATTGAAAACTCTCTTAAGATCATGATACTCGGTGGGCACTGATGATAAGTCTGGGGGTTCAGGTTCTGCGGTAGGACTGGGGGGCCCCCTGGGGACGGCAGATTGTAAACAGCAACTATGACAGTGTTCGCTCCACGACTCAATGAGACCAGTGGACCAGTTAATGTGTGGGTTGTGAGTCTGTAACCAAGAGTAGCCAAGAACCAGGGGGGCGGACTTGGTCGGAAATACAAAAAATGAAATCTGTTCATGGTGATTTCCTGAAACCACTAACGAGAGTGGGTCAGTGCGGCAGGTTATGGTAGTTAATGGGCCTCCGTCCAACGCCGACACTGGAATGGGGGCAGAGAGAGTGTGGATCGGAATGTCATACTCCTCAACAACCTCTGGACTGATTAGGTTCTGCTCGGCCCCTGAATCAATAAATGCTAGTATGGGGTGCGTCTCTCGACGGATACAAAGAAGGGAAGGGATACTCACATGAGGTTTGGTGGTGAGTTTGCCCGCCAGTACCCCCACGCTTACCGACGGGCCCCGGCTTTTGGGCGAACAGGGCAGTTGGCGATGAAGTGGGCGGGAACCCCGCAGTACAAGCAGCATCCGGCGTCTCTCCTCCGTTGACGCTCCTCGGGAGTGAGCCGGGCCCGACCAATCTCCATAGGTTCAGGCGGTGGTAATGGGGATGGAGAAGGATTCGGGGTCGGGGATGTGACCCTGGGAACCTCGGCCCTAGGCGGGACTGCGGAGGTCCCGGATCGTTGTCTGGACCTCTCCCGTATTCGGTTATCAATACGGACTGCTAGATTAATTAGCTCCTCAAGGGTCTTAGATTCGTCCCGGTAGGAGAGTTCATCTTTCATCCTTTCAGAGAGAGCGTTGCGGAAAGCTCCTTTGAGAGCCGCATTATTCCACCCCGTCTCAGCAGCCAGAATGCGGAACTCCACTACGAGTTCAAAAACAGGCCGGTTACCCTGTCGTAACTCCCAAAGTCTCTTACTAGCGTCCTCCCTACTGGCTGCCATATCAAAAACCTGCTTGAAGGACTCAATAAAGCCATCATACGAGTAAAGATGCATGCTTGACTCGTTAATTGCAGCCTCAGCCCATTTCAGGGCCTTGCCCCTTAAAAGACCAATGACATATGAAATCTTACTGGCGTCATCGCGGAAGGATGGAGGCGATCGGCCAAAAACCAGAGCGCACTGGAGCAGGAAACCCCTGCACTTACCCTGCTCCCCGGAAAACGGCTCCGGTGGAGGGGAAACAACCTCGCGGAAGCTGGATGAAGGGGAAGTAGTGCTGGGAGCTGGCGAGGCGGCAGGAGTACTGGTTCTTGCAGCAGACGGCTCGATTTTAGCGCTTAACTCCTTCAGCTGCTGTGACAGTTCGGAGAGGCTCTGCGTTAGCTCGGACTGCTGCTGCTGCATAGCCTGAAGCGCGTTGTTATGGCGGCCTAACAGAACTCCTTGCTCTGTTACTGCATTTCGTAGTTGCGCTGCAGAGTCAACATGGCCAGATGGTTCTGACATGTTTTCCGCTAGACTCTAGTGCAGAAACAACTACAAACGCCACACCGGCAAAGGTAAGTTCGAATTTATTTGTGAACAGCAGCGGGGGGGAGCGCGTGGAGCTGGACGAGAGGCCAAATCAGATCCTCTTGTAGACCAGGGACGAGGATTACTTCAGACCGAGGACTCTTTGACCAGGAACGAGGACTCACTGGAAACGTAGAACCATCTGGCAGCGCTATCAGGCTCCGGCCTCTATTTAACTGCTTCTCCTGATGGATAGACGAGCTCCAGCTGACCGCTCCTGTCCGACACGCCCCGCCGGAAAGAGGGTAGGCGACAACACACTCACAGCGCCGCTTCGTGGACATGACAGTTTCAGTGAATAATTCATACTCAGCAGTGGCACTAAGTTACAATGTTATGACTCCTATTCAAAAGGAGCGCATAATAGTTTCACAGCTCAGCACGATGAATATCTATGAAACAAAAGCAAAATTGCCACTGATCTCTCGCCATTATTCACCATCCAGTATTCGAAAAACACTTAGGAGGCCTGATAGAATTTTTTCACCCAAAAGCTCCTGTATAACTAAATTCATTCACAGAAAATGTCAAGAGAAAAAAAAATAAAACTAAAAGCTAGAGGAGAAATGATTCTGTGGGTGATGGAATAAGCACCAAAAATCAGCAGCAATTGAGCCACTTTATGTTGATTATGCTGTATTTTCATGAAATACTATCAAGTTTCTGTAAACGAAAGCTGCTGTCAGACCACATAATGCCACATTATTTTTCTGGAAACAACAAATAATGTAATAATGACCAATATTGTCACTCATGCCACCTGCATTTATAAAGTCACGATTTCATAGAGGGAGGTATATTTAATCAACTGACATGAAATGCATTTCAATTTATTTATTTATTTTTAACCAAAAGTAAGAATATTATTGGATTCAGGTGAAAATGTTACACGGACCATTTTCACAAGGATTTTCTTAATGTCACAATTATTTAATAGTGATCAAATAATGCAAATGTAAACCCAGACACTTGACATTGTTTCATCCTACAGGATGGTAGCTCTCGAGGACTGGGCTTGAGCATCCCTGTCCAACAACAAACGGGGAAAAACTTAAAATGAGACAATACATCCATTATGTCATTGAAATGTATTTATTTTAGCCTTTGCTGACCACATCATCAAATCTACATGAACGCACAAAAATGTAAACAAATCTACTACTAAGCATCAGCATGCAAAACACAAATCCTCATGCACAAATGCACAGAGAGACACAAAGACACACATTCAGAATAACAAATTAACAAGCCAGACAGACAAGCGAAACTCAAAAGGAGCTTGACTATGTAATTGCAACTGAATAGCAGGAAGCCTGTGCAGTATAATGGCCACAATTTGACTGAAGGCTGTTTCATTTCAGTATCAAAGTGGCTGTAATGAAGGTTGAATGACACTGGGGAAGGGCACAATAGAACAGATACTGCTTCTAATTAATGTAGCTGATGTAAGAAATATGAATTGGATCTTTCTGTGCCGACCAGTAGATGTAAATGAATCTAATAACCGATACGTTCTCTGGTTCTTCACTTATTTCCCATTTTTAATTGTGAACTTCGGCTTTGTTGCATATCTTAAAATTCTCAGTCATCCCCCCACATACGTTTCTCAACAATCTCGACAATCGCAAAAATAATGCCATGTTTTCTGTTACAAAGAATTTTATATTTTTGAACATTAGTTCTGACTAGTTCAGCATGTTCTTCCATGTCTCTCTAACAAAAAAGCTGATGAGATATTTGTCTTTCCATCCTTGCTGGTGGTGTCTCGCCCTACCCCCCATTTCCTCTTGGCTTCCGAAAATAAACATAGAGCCTGTTTGATACCAAAAGGATTACCTGAGCAGATGCGACCCTCTCACCTTTGTTCTCCACTGTGCATACACCCCAAATTAGCATTCAACATGCGGAGGAGGAATCTGCCTGATTCATGAACTGAGGTTTAAGTACAGAAAACGCTTTGAACGACAGAAAAATATCAGTCATGTTTGACCAAAGCACAGCTCAAGCCAGTCACTTTTAAAAAGCATATTAACACGCTCTCTGTCAGGGATCTGACAAACTATGCATTTAACACTTCCATGGCTTTGCTTCTATTGTTCTGACTCAATTGTGCAACTTTTATTCAAAGCCTATAATTACAGAAAAATATGGGGCAATGTTTGGCTGAAATAACTACAGATGGAGACAAAGATTTATTTTATTCTTTAACAAATCGCCATGTAAACAAAGGTTACAGCTAGTGATCACTGCTAAGTATGCCTTTATATGGAAGCATATATACTTAGATCAAAAATGACCTAAGTTTGGTTAGAACTAACTAGAGAACCTATGACAATTCAAAAGTTGTTTATAAAGTCTGACAGCTGGTAGGAGGAGTGATCTACAAGTCTGCACTTTCATGCCTTTAGGATGCAGTAGTTAAATTAAATTTACAGTAGCTGAGGTAATAAAAGCTTCATTTATAACACCACATGTTGTTTCGTAACATTTTTAAATTACTGTATTTTACTATTCAGTTCAACATTTCCTAAATTGTCCCAAAGATCTCAGGATGCAAAAAACACAACATGCAATGACGTGTTCAAATTAAAAGAATTTAAAACATCAATTAAAAGGATCAAGATTCACGTGAAATTACTTGAATGCTAAAATTCAATGTTCTTCATATTTTATCCAAGTGTAACACACACCTATATTGACATTAAACTTGCAGAATCAGTTTTATGAAAAGTGTTTACACCTGCTGATAAATGAAACAAGTGCATTTGATTGGCTGCTACTTTCTGTCTTTAAATCCTATGGAGGCAGCAACAATGTTTTTAGTCTTTCACACGCAGCTGTTGTTTGATCTGCTTAAATAATTTGCTCGATTAATCACTGTGTTGAGTCTTGAAGTGCTTTGTTCACTTAACAAAATAGAGTTTTACAACAGTAACTTAATTTTCAACATGTCCATATTTAAAAATCTGGAATTGAACGAGGGTGTACAAACCAAAAAACTAGTATTGAGTGTAGAGGAAAATCTTGTTTGGGGCAATCATATCTACTCTATAACATCATCTTATGTCAAAGTTGTTGATTGGGGAGTTTTGTTTGTTGTTTTTTTTGCTGCCTTTTTCCATAGACATCAACTTGTTGAGGTTTCTGTGTAATCTGTACATGTGGTAACAACCTCTCAGTGAATGGGAGATTAAATACTTTTAGAGAGTACAGTAGAGTAACTCTAGTTCAGAAATTTTAAGAAATGCAATATTGTACAAATTCCTTAAAAAGGACAAGCTGATAAAGCTGTCATGAAAAGTAAATCCACCACTAAGATACTTGGACTGTAATATGAATCATTTTAAAAAGAATGCATCATGGATGTATCAAAGATTTCTCAATTAACCATCGAGTTAAATTTTTTTGGTGATTCAAAGGTATTAATTTGCTTAATTACAAAGATTAAATATCTGCAGGTTCTGAATAAAACCCAAAGAAATATTGTAAAATGTAAATTCCACATAACAAAACTTGTCAGTGGTGAATTTCAGTGTATTACTTTCCTTTTTAGTTTGTTTTATTCTATGGGTTTTGTCAGACAATGTAAAGACTGCAAACATTATAAAACACAGTGTTTTGTAGCGCAGAGAGAACTGTCAGCAATTTTAAAATCCACTTTTTAAAGTATTGAGTGTTGCCAAATAAATGTTACTGCTGTAAGCTGTAAAGAGATACTGCAGATGTGGCATGAAAAAGAATGGACAGGGAAAAAAAAAACATGTATGTTGATTTATCCACTGAAAACTCAAGGCTCTGGGGAGCCCCAGGCTCTTCTGAGACTCTTTCATAAGCTACATACTGAGCTGCTGGGCTTTATGTGTGATGGCCAAGGCAGACACCACAGTTGAAAGGAAAGCACAGAAGAGAAGAAAGAATGTTCTGGTAAATCATACGGAAATTACAATCAAAACATTCCATTGCGGTAATGAGATGTGGAAATGGTGGTTACAAAGCAGTGTGAGAGTGACAAGAAAGCAACGAGAACGTGGAAACTTAATATTTGCTCACATTTCTTCCATCTAACCTTTGAGAGTTTCTTTTTGTTTGTTTATTATTTTTGGACTATTTACTATGCATTTAACACACAGTTGCTGAATTAGAATTTATCTTAAACAATTTATCTAACTAATCAAATTCAGGAACGTTGAACATCACTTACAAAATCCTTTAGCTCCAGGTTTACTCCTCAACATGAAGTGAGAGACAGAAAACAAAGCTGGGTCCTGGGACCAAATATCTTGCTACTCAACAAACACGTCACCAGTGCTAACACAGAGGGACAGACAACAATTAAGGCTGACATTCACACCTAAGGGCAGTCAAACAGTCCTGCACGTCTGTGAGAGTAAACCGGTATGAACTGACCTCAAACAGACACATTTAGACCCACAGTAAATCATTTTGAGCAACTGATGCAACGTTGACAGAAGGCAGAAAAGGATAAGACAAACTGGTAAACTCATAAATATAAAAAAAAATGGATGGAATTTAGCTGAGTTTGACAAACACAATATGAAGGAAAATAACAAGAGGAAAAAACTAATAAGAGCACAATCTATATTAAAAAAAAATGTGTGCCTGAATATTTTTGGTGGAGACTCTAAAATATACATAAATGAAGAAAATGTAATATTGCAGCTAATATGCTCCATGTCAGATGCCTGAGTTGTGATCACAATGGTTGATAAAATGGTCCGACAGTGAAACGCCTGGTTTAAACCAGCATTCAGTGGGCAAGAAGCAAGAAACTGTATTCAAATTCAGAAATATACATTTCCTTAATATGTATTGCTGGTTAAGAAAATTGGATTTCCTTAACCCATTTTCCTGGATTAAGAAAATTTCTTAAGCCAGGAAAATGATCCCCTCTGAAGAAATACTAGATACGCAAGTTGTATTTTTTTCTATCTCTTGTGTGAACATTTATTACCACCTACATTAATTGGAAAGCTTAAAAAGATTCATGTATTTATAGCTTTTTACACACCTTTTCCAGGATAACAAATGAGCTAAGAAACTTTATTTTTTAACATTTTCATCTGCTAGCCAAACAATTATTAGACAACCAACGAAATTGTAAACACTTTCCTGGTTTCCAAAAGCCGAATGAAAAGCATGACTTGGATACTCAAATCAAGATGATTCGACTGTTTTCGTTCACTGCCAAATTCCTAACTGGTTTTATTAGGCCTAAATAAGGATGAAATGTGGTTGAAATTACATCAGCGGCTCAGAGAGACATGAACGCATAAGAGATAATAATGTAAGACATTGACAAGGTTTAGTTTTTGATCTTTGATTACTGATTACACAAGTGGATTCTTAACCAGACTATTTCTGTATAGAAATATACTTTATGTGTATCTCTCACGTAAGCAATGTGTGACTCATGCTGTAGTAGCAGCAGGTAATGCAAGTCAAAATGGGCTGTATTCAATTTTCATAATAGCTGCTCCTGCGATTCGGATTCTATTCTTTTCTTAAGTTGCATATTAGAAGGTATTGTTGAAGTCTTGATAGACAGGTTCAATGACAATTGCTATGAATTTACTGCACAATTTACATGTGGATACAGAGCCATGTTTTCCCTTTCCATTGTACAGTCAGAAAACTCAGGAGTAAGAAAGGAGAGCACTTTAATGAGGAATATTATGAAAAGATAGAAGTGAACATTATTTAATCTTCGTGCTCTTAATTCTCCTGAATTTGTTTTAGTATCGCCTTAAGATATTTTTTTTTACCAACCACATACTGTGAAAATGTTCCCACCTCATTTTTAAACCAGCCTAATTGACTTTTAATTTACACATATCAACGTTATCTTTGATGTTCAGAAATGCTAAAATAACCTTTAAATTAAAAACATGATTTTACCTTCTTTCTTATGATAAAATCAATTCTAAATCAAAAACATGTTTACAAGTGCAACTCAATTAATTTAATCAGATCCAAAAAGTAAATTTATTTTAATTATTCAATTCAAAAAGTTAATTTCAAAAAGATTCTTTACAGACAGCATAGTAAATCACAATCTTGACTTATAAGTACAATCAATGAAAGGTTTTTTAAATTAAAAAATGACATGTTATGACACACAACCCAATCAGATATAGACAAAAGTACTGACAGTTCCCTGCCAAACTGTCATTGACTCCCCAACATTGAGGCTAAGCCAGAAAGAGTGATTGCTAAAGATACCTTCTGTGCACAGAGTGCTGCTTCCAAACATGTTACTGGGAAGTTGACATTAAAGAAAAAATGTGCCATAAAAAGATTCACAAGTAACAGACATAACAGCAGCTTTGAGAGGATTATGAACTGAAGCCAATTCAAAAAGTTTCAGAAGGCTATACAGACTAATGTCATTGCTTCAACAGCCACAACACAGACGTGTCAGAACATCAACGTCAACCACTGCATTTGTTGTTAAGCCCATCCTGAACCACAGACATCATCAGACGGACACAGGAGAGGAGCTGGACTGATGCCCCAGAGGTCCAAAGTCCTGATTTTAGCTAAAAGAAAATATATATACATTTTTATTTCATACATATTTATAGTAACAACCAAAATGGAGATGCTCATTTTGTTTTCCAGCAAGACGTAGCAGTGAGTCAGGTATTGATGAGCATTCTATCTCTGTGCTTGATTGGTCAGTGTACTTGACTGGCCTAAACCCATGGAGTATCATCAAGAGATAGATGAGTGACCCGAGACCTGGCAATGATGAGAGGTCTGATAAAGCTATTAAAACAATCAGACCTCTGGTTGTTTTAATAGCTTCTGGCCAAACTAAGCCAGATTGATACAGCAATTTATGCAAAAGGACCCCCACCAAGTGTTAAATTCATATACTGTAGAATTCAAGGACATTCTTTTCAGCCAATATTGTACAGATTTTAATAACTTTTTTGTGTGCTGCATTAAATATATCATTTTCACAGGGAATTCATTCTGGTGAAATCTGAATGAGATTCCCTTATATATTTGTGTTACAGAGACAAGATCTAACTTCACACCTAAAATGCAAGTATCAACACTAGTGTAAAAATGAACTACAAAATCTAATAAAAACCCGTTACACAATCCAGCATTGGAGAAAACAACTTTTCCCTTGAGTAAACACGTGAGGCAGTGTTATAATTTGTAAAAGCCTGAGCACCTTAATGGTCATGGCCTGACCACTGCAATCAGACCTCAAAGGCAGTTAATCAAAGCTTCCGGGTATGCTACCATTCATCACAACTTATACCTACACATGCACATGTGGATCATGTGAGTTACATCTGCAAAAAGGATGTTTGCAGAATCATGCACATAAACAGAAAATCCGGAACACAATAAAAGCCAGAGGTGCTGTATTGCAGCAAAGGTCAGCTTCTACGATTAGAGGCCACATTCATACTTCATGTGAGGTTGGGGGGGGGGAGATATGTGAGTCAGCATAGTTTTGCTGTGTGTGAGGATTGTGTCCTCTGGCTTTCTTGCTGATTTCTTGCAAGCAATCTTTTTAGAACGAAAAGATAAATATTTAAAATCTTACTCACATTTCAGAAGTCTGTCTGAATGCGGAGCAAGTGCAGCAAGAAAAATACGGTGGTTGATCTGGATTGATTTTTGTATAAAAATGATGGCTTTTGATCTTCTATATTTTTTATGGTCAAAACATCCTAAAAATCCCCATAAAAAAAAACAGATAAATTGTATCCCACCTGATTTAGTTTAGTCATTTGTGCCAGAGCACTGTACTTTCCAAAAACTATTAAAAACAGATCAGTGAATCATACACCTGCACATGCTGACATGTTCTCTTTAGTTTAAAAATATGGCTTGTGGTTTATTTAGAGACAACCTTAAGGGGGGTTTCAGTTTCATAGCCTTACTGAGAGGAATCCACAAAACTGACAATATATAGCTACCCAAATTACTGAGATGTGGTATCTGACCTCAAGATGAATTAAGGCAGATTATAGGTATAGTCTGATCTGACAGTGGAGAGGAATTGTTGGATGTATTCAAAGTATTTTTCAGTAGTTTTAGCTTATTAGGCAATGAGAAGTGATCAAATATATATGTTTAAGTCCAAACATACAACTGGGTTTTCTACCATGCCAACCATTTCAAGCATTTGGATGGACAAGCTGAGTGAACCTTCCTCAGTGAATTTCTAACACTGTTTTAAGTAGTCTGTGTTCAGAGAAGAATAGTCCAGCCTGTTGTTTTTCAAGTATTTTCAATTTTGGTTCTACACAGGAATAATTACAAAACTATCTCAATAAAATTGTTACTATTTCAGAGTTAAAATAGCCTTTTCTTTTAGAGTGATGGGCATCTTCACCTACTTTAGCCTGGTTAGCAGCTAATAGTTTGTGTGCTGTCAATTTTTCTACCAAGTATCCAAAATGCAACCAAGCAATTTAAAAGTGGCTGTTAAGTTCTTTTCTGGCAAAAGTTTTCATTCAGCCTGAAGAGCACTACACATTTTATATGCATAAAAGACAAACAGGGCAGGGCAAAAAAGAAGGAAAACGCTTCCTTTCTAACTTCTTATTGGTAATATTCTACCATCAAATGTCATGTTTTCATTAGCCATAAACTCAAAAACCATCAAAATGATCGTCACCTATTCTATGTGTTTCACTTAATGAATTAAGTTTCTAAAACAAATGAACTTTTAACATTCTAATTTACTGAATATGACTGCGTAGCTCATTCTGCTGAGGTAATGGGATGATCTTTATGATAGCTCTGTTTGTCTTTTAATTTTCCCCTTCATTAGCAATGTTTTTTATTGTTATATAGTTTGATGAAAAACATTTATTGAGATAGTTTGTGTCATATTCTGAACAGCAAGTCACTGTTCAGATTCTGGATATCAATGTAATAAATAAAAGAGTGACTCATTAAATGTGTTAAACAAGAACATATCTGTTTTGTATTGTCATAGAGTAGTTTATAGCAGCTGCTGGGTATTGCATGGAGCCTCTGCTACACAGTCAACCACATTTCAAGTGTCCTTGTAGAAACATGTTGTGGTACGTACTAAATTAGTGTTTTTAATATTTTAAAACACTTTCTCTTGAATTTCCTGCTGCATTATGAAATGCAGTATGGCCAGCTGCACTTGGAAAAGTTGGTTATTTGGATGAGGTCGTAACTGTGTTTTTCCTCAGCTGTATAGCCAGTGTGCTTTATAAACACTTGCTCTCTTTTTGCCACCCAGAATTAATCACCCAGCAAAAACATGAGAAAAGGGTCGGACCAGCCCCGAATTCATGCTGCGATCTGCCTACACAAGACACAATAGATCTGCTAATTCATTGTAAAAAAAAAATATATATATAACATTACAAATGAACTATAATGTTAAACAACAAACCAAAGGACCTATCCACTTTGAACACATTTGACTTAACAAAAAGCCCTAAGCACATGACACCAACTACCAAACCAAATAAATAGGAGAAAACTATATATAACAAGAACCGGCAGTTCACCCCTGCAAAGGTCCATATTGTTCAACAAAACTAACAAAGGTGATGTGGCTGCCTTACCGCTGTATGAGCTTGCTCGTGCTCAACGCAAACTCTCAAAAGTCTGACTACAAAGCAGGATTTATCAGGCTATGGGATTATACTGAGGCTGCCTAAAACTATCACAAGTAGAGGATGATTTTATGTAGGAACTTTAGAGATTTCTTTGCTTTACTTCACCTGCAACAAGAGAGCTTGACCTTAAAAGCTAACAAAAGTGATTGTTGTGGTGGTACAACATCAGCCTTGGACAGGTTACATCATCGAAATATTGACTGAGTTCCCAGTTAGTGAATCCAGGTAGGGCTGGACTGAAAGACATTTACTGCCTCCACAGTGTTTCTTTCTGTTTGTATTGCGTTTCCCTTTATCTCTCTTTTAGCCTTTTTGACAGTTTCCTCCATTCCCCTGTTTTTTTTTCTCCCACCCCTTTGTTGGAAGTATTTGCTATTGTTTTTTTACTGATAGATGTATGAGATTTCTCACTTCCTCATCTTTATCCTCTGTGTCTCCATCTCTGTCTGTGTCTAAAAGAGGGCATTTCTCCCCATGATAGCCTTACAACCTGCAAAATCTTATCAAAATCTTATCATCGTCATCATTATCATATTCATCATCTTGCATCAAACCAATCAGTTGTTTACCATGTTTCCTGTTGCATCACTGCATAAAAGTAATCTAGCTGAGTTCCTTATAGTTGGAAGGCTATTATACATAGAAAATGGAGCCTTTCACTGAAGACCCATAACAAGGAGTAAATGGCAAATACTCGCCTATAATCCCCAGTTAGAGCGCAATAGTTCTAGCCCCCAGGCTATTGGGCTTGCAGAATCAGACTGCTTCAGAGAGAAGCTTTTGAAATGCAGACACTTAAATCGAGGGGATTTATGAGAGCAATGAAGCAATCACAAAGGTTGTCTCCCATGAGATACAAAGAATAATATGGTGGCACACCCAAAATACTATGGAGACATTTTTTCCTCCTTTTGTTTCTCCATCTCCTTTGTTGTGTTTGTTTAACAAACCACCTATTATAGATTTTTGGATTTGTTCCACCGATTTAAACCGTCACATTTTAATCATAGAAATTTACATTTTCATGCAACGCCACATTACTTTATCACTAAGAAGAAAGCTGCCTATTAGATTAGTGCATCCTAGCTGCCAAAGGAAACAGATTTCCCATACACTGATCAGGCATAATATTATGACCATTGATAACTAAAGTGAGTGAGATGGATTATTTCTTCATCACAGCATCTCCGAGGATTATATTTGGCAATACATGAATGTTTTGACTCCAACTTTTTGTGTCCATAGCAAAAATAAAATGAGCAAATGTAAATGTCACATTGGATATTTGTACTGGTTTGCTTATTTATTGTAATTTTTTTATGTCCAGTTTAGACTTTACTTGCATGAACTTATTGTTATATTGATATTTTTTCTTGCCTGTTGTTGATATTGAACATAGGCAGTCTGGTTAAAGACAGTCACATGGTGAGGAGTGGGTGTGCCATGGAGTGACCTATCAGCTGCCAAACAGAGAGTTGAAAGGTTCAGGTCTGAGGTGAAGTGCCTCCCACTGTATGGAAAAGCTCCCGGCCCAAATACATGTGAATTCTTCAGGTGACTTTCACATGACTTTGATGGGCATACAGCACACAAAAATGGTGTAAAATATGTGATGTTTATTTGACAATAAATGCAATTATGAAACAATTTGTCCTAACATTTGTTAGCCGGTTCACCATTTCAATAAATTAACTGGCAGAAAACATTACAATCAACTTCCTCCCTCCTCTTTGTTGAAAGAACTTCCTGGTGTGCAGCTCATGCAGATCAGCTGGAGCTCTTTACATAAACTGTGATGACTAAATAATTGGGTCAGAACTGCTTGTGTGGGCTGTGCCCAGTCTGCTGTGGTCAGTATTCGTCAACAATGAAAGTATTGAACATGCTCTGTTTTATCACAAAAAGACTACATCATTGGTCGTCATCATCTTGTTAGTAAAGCCTCACTGCATTCCAGTTTGCTGCCCAAGGGGATGCCCACAGACCAGCCATAGCCCCAATGCTCACCTCTCTCCACCACCACAAAGCAACAATGGTGGCATCAAAAATGGATAATAGAGCAATGGAAGAGGGTAGTGTGACCTTTCAAATCATGTTTTCAGTTACAACATAGCCGCACATGAATTACTTACCAGTTGAACTCAGAGTGCCATGAAGGCGAGCCGTCAATGGTTGCATGGTACTTTAGCAAAACTTTTGCCATCCAAAGGTATGCTCCATGTACTCACTGTGAAGGAAACTATTTTCCTTGATTGCTGTGGCAATTTTCAGCAGGATAATGTGTCCTACAACAAATCCATAGAGGTTCAAAAATGGTTTAAGGAAGCACAACAAGATCAAAACTAAACCTGGTAAATAAGGTCCACCTACGAGTTTTGATTTTAAAGCTGAAGAATGATTAATTGTTACCAAATGAGACGCTCACTCAAAATGACTGAAGTTTAATCAAAAGGTTCTTCAGCAAATTATTTTAGGATGTGCTTGACTTTTACCTTATTATTAGGCCGTTTTTAGTCTAAAAGTCCAGATTAATAATTCATTGCCAAACCTTAGCTATTAGAATTTTAATATTCTACCATGATTAAGTAGCTTGTGATGTTAAAAGAACATTTTAAAGTGCAATGAAACTGAACACCACTGGTGGGAACAGTACTTGATGGTTATTGTTCTATGAAACAGTATTCTCTAATCTCCAAATATTAATTATTAAATACGATACATTATTCTTTTAACATCTGAGAGTTTTATAAATCCATATCCTCTCTCTATGCCAGTCAGTGCAGATACACTAACATTTAGTGTAGAAGGGAGTCAGTATACTTCTTTGTTTTACTATATAATTTACGCTGGACCTGGGACTTCACTTATTGTACGTTTCCAGGCTCCAGTTCAGAATAGATTTTTTTTTTCTTTTCTTTTGCTGATTTGACATGTGCATGTGCAGTTTTAAGTTTTAGGAGTGACACATAAAAACATGTGCATACGTTGTCATCTAATTTTCTGTGTTGTGCATTTTATCTCAAAGCAGCAGCAGAAAAAAGGGACATTTGTATCTTAAGACATCTTCAAAGCTCACCCTTCACAGTAATGCGGGATCAATGAGGCTGCCAAGACTCTGCGTCTACTGCTGCTCAGTTCCTTTAATGATAATGATGATAAATAGGACAACATGCCGTTGTGCAGGGATCATGAGACGTTTTAATTTATTTCTCTCTGCTTGCCTTCTCTGAGTCACTGCTTTCCTACTGGACCTACAGTGTACCTAATCTTATTCCCAACGCAAATGTCAGCAGTAGTTGCTCACAACAAGTCCACCTAACAGGACTACTGATCTAAGCCCACTGATGTGAGTAAAAAAAATGAAAAATAATGTGGCCATCCACAAGACTTTGCTTCAAAAGCTGTCAAACACACAACAAATAAAGTAAAAAAATAAATAAATAAATAAAACAACACCGTACCCAGAGGGATGCTGCTGGCAATTTTGAGGTATCCACTAAGAGACACTGAAGTCTGTACCGAATTCAAAAGAGGGTTAGAGGCAGTGGGGAGGAGTGGATCTCTTTGCCTCAAGGCCACACTCCGATTCCTCCATCATCGCATGAAGATCCATCACTGAGAGCTGGGCGGACACGGTGTTTTGTCTGATCTGGTCTCTTACTGATGAGAGAACCATTACAAGCTGAGAGGAAAACATTTTCATATTTTTGGGGGGACTATAGCTGTTTGCTTAATTAGTTTAGGCTAGACCATGAAAATACGTTATGTTTTAAGTCATATATCCTCACAAGTATCGAGGTAAGAATTTCTGGGAGTACCTCAGAGGAACTTTTGATACAGGACTTAGTTCAGGGTAAAATTAAACAGAGAGTAAGGAAACGATACAGCAATTCTATTCTTATTTTTGTGGTTTGTTCAGAAAACCAATTTGAGAAGGAAAATAATCTGTATTTTTACTGTAAATAATGGTTTTATTTGTTGTTATTACTTCCTTGCGTGTCTAATATTTGAAACTGCTGAAATAGATCCTGAAAGACACTCAAACTACTGAATAAATATTGATATTTGTTCTTGCTGCTTGTCAACAAATGCCTCAATAAGTCTTTGCCTGAAACGTCCTAATTTATGTGATTATTGTTATACTGTTTGCTCATTGTTTTGTGACATTAAATTTTATTGAGAGAGCTCAAAGTCTCTCTATCAAAATAGTTTAATGGAAAAACAGTAAAGATAGTTTTCTCAGCTGTGACTAGACAGAAAAGATCTCTGTCTGTCTTCCTCATCTGTTTCCTCCTCTGCCTCTTATTTATTTGTTGTTTGAAACCAGGAGGTCCCCCCTGCCAAATAAAACTGCAAGGTTTGCACTGTTTCTTAGATATGTTAACCCTTACACAATTTAGTCATTTAAAACTCTTTTCCATCTGTATTTTTATGCCAAATAATGGTTTTGAGAAACTGTATTTGCCGTTGTAAGACGTACTGCACCATGAGCGATGGGAATAACAGTTAATTTGAGTCATTTGGGTTATTCATTTAAAATGATCCATTCACAAGATCTGTTCACCAGATCACATAGTTAATAATAAAGCAAAATGTGGATGTAAGTAAAAAGCAAAACTACTGGTGCATCACTCTGCAACCAATCTCTGCTGTTTTAAGTAGTGTTTGGTTGTTTTCATGGATTCCTTCCATGTTTAGCTATGTAACCAACATTGGTGTTTTTTTTAACTTCGTCAAACGAAGACCCCTTCTAAATCAACTGTTTTGCCATAAACAGCAAAGCGTATCTCTGATGTTGTCAGAGATACGCAATCAATCAGGTTTGATTGTTGCTAAATATTTTATGTTATGAGTGTTGAGAGAGAAAACACCTTGCAAAACTGTATGAGCATTAAGGCTTTTTAGAGAATTTTGTTTTTCAAAACACCTGCAGGTGACTTGAGTATGTGATCAATTTGCTGGTTTTGGTAATTCATTCAAATATTGAATTGAGCCACAATTCATTCAAAGACTTTTCTCTGAATGTTATGTGGTTCAATTTGAAAGACGTGAGCCACACATCCACATACATCACATGAAGCAATAGTTGTGTCCCGATAGGAAGAAACCTCCGGCAGAACCTGGCTCAGCACAAACAGGCAGCATCTGCCACAATCAGCTTGGGGTTTGAGAAGACAGGGCAGATACACAAAAAGAAATGATGTAGGGGTACTTTCTGTGTTAGTGAAAAGTAAAAATTTAATAGCTGGAGAGGGAGAACATTTAGTTGTTGGCAGCAATAGCTCAGTTGATGCTCCTCTCCAGGAAGGCGTCAGACATAATGCCAGACCAGATGAAGCTGCTATGGAGAGGAACAAAACTGAGAAAAAACATAAAGTTAGCAGTTTAAAAAAACAATAAATAATGCAACTTACAAAATAAGAGTGTTGAAAAGTGTTTAGTTTCGTCTCCATCAGCCTCAGCCAATAGTAACAGAGATAACTCAGAATAACCAAAACCTTAGAGTGAGGCATATCTCATTCTACATTATGTTATAATATTATGTTTATATTGTGCTGCTGGATACCAAACTCTCATCCCAGGCTGTAAACCTGATTCAATTTTACCAGTTCTGTAAGAAGAAATTAGTCACTTTTTTAGGAGTGTGTGAGGAGAGACTTCTAGAAGGATACACAAAACATTTGAGTAAAGGTGTAGAGTTATAAAGGTAATTCTACTTAATGCTAAGTAAATGTCTCTAAATATCTGGCTTCGAAAAAGATAATAAAAAAATACCCCCTGCTGTATTTTTAGTAAGTAATACAGCAAAATTACCAGAAATAATTTTGGCAAATCTAAATGACAATGAAAGCTTAGTTTGGTTTACTTTTGACTGTGAGGAGAATGTATTCTCATACTTATTCTTATAAATGTAATATGCTTATTCTGATGCTTATTCAGCAGCTTTTCATCTCAATCATAAAAAAAGAGGACATGCAAAACACTTGCAGCATTTTTAGTAGATATTCCCCAAAGAAACACGATGAATCTAACTTATTTGAAAAACCTTTAATTACAGGACAGGAATTCAAAAAGTTGTAAACTATATACACACAATCCATTTATGTCTGTATGATGTAAACAGCATGCTGGAGAAACCCATTATATTTTTCACCTGAATTTATTATACCTTCACTGTGAACAGACATTCCTGAATGGGAATTTTTCTTGCATCTACTGTGTATTTTGAGCATTAGAAAGGCTATATGCAGGCTTATTATTCAAAACAAACCAGCTAAGGTGAGTCTGCGTCCCACACCACCATGGGCTTTGGCACCACTAATGTACACACACATTCCAGCTCACATACACTCACTGCCTCGAACAAATAGACTGCAACAGTGTTACCGCAGGCCCAAATGTTGCCAACTTACACAGCTGATGAAATATTCTCTGTTTACTCTCCTCCAAATGTCCTGCTAAATCCTATGAGTGTGTGTTTGTGTTGGTCTGTAATGCGTCACAACACAGCGAAGGCCATGCTACCCAGGGTTGCACAGCATTTAGACTAACACAAAAATACAACCAAACATACGCAGGGTGGGGAAACCATAACATGATTAATATGATCTCTACAGGCTGTTTCCTCTGTAAATATAAAACCAAGGACAGGCAGCCTCATTCAAGGCCAATTGACAGATTTTTCATTTTGTTTTAGAATAATGCATTAAGAATTGTGGGTTTTTTTTTTTTTCATTTTTACTCTTTTTCTATTGATATCAGGCTGAGCCAAGTTCAGAACCTATTTCCAATTGTGAAGTTCCTAACTTTTTGAAAGGAACATTAATATTAAATTATGCTAGCTAAAATCTCTTGAAGACATAGTAAATTAGACGACTATGTCTAAAAAGATTGGCTCTTTTTGCTGTGTTAAGTTTCTTTTGATTAATTGATCTTGTGTGGTACAGTGAAACTAATCATAATATCCAAAAATTCAAGCTGGCTTGCCTTGCAGACAAGTTGAAACAAGCAATCAGTATGATGGAAGAGACATGGATACATCAGGGTGGTGACTTAAAAATGCTAATTTTATAAATTTGTTCTCATGCTGAGAATCTGATTGGGAGCTCAGTACTAGCCCTTGTTACCTCTGGTAATCTATTGATAAGAAATCTCACCATACTGCTTGCTAAATTAAAAATGTAAATTAGATCTGCTAATGCAACGTAAAGTTGTATTTTTTTTTTTCGCTGTCTTTCAACGAACTTGCATCACTTAGAGTCCTCAGGAAAAAGAGTGATTTACTTAAAAGATAATGACACTGTTGGCAGACAAACAGAAGCAGTGATTTAATGCTGAATTCAGCCCTTTAAAGCCTGACTGAGGAGAAAGCAGTCCGCAAGGAGTGACCTGTCTGGAATCACATCAGGGAAGGACTTTCTGAGTGGATCTGTCAGTTGGCAGAAAAGTGTTTCGATATTGATTGGAATGGTGCTGGTATAGAGCCATGCTGCCATCCCAGACACTCTTGTGTTCTGGAATTTTATGACACAAACACACAGCTATATCATTATTCCCACTTGCAAGTAAGGTAAATAACATAGTGAGGTATAACAGGAAGCAGAGTTGATGGAGGTCAGTGCATCTCCAGAGCTGCAGAGTTTGTGGGGTTTTCCCAGCCTGCAATGGTCTGTACCTATCAGAAACAGGATAATCTATAATCAGGATAGATTATTTAATCAATTCAGGAATTATTGACTTAAAACAGGCTCCACTGTAAAGTTGCTTGTAAGTTAGTTCCATTACTTCAAGTGCAAAGATATTTGCACAAGAAATTGGACCTAAAATACTTTGTGTTTTTACTGAGATCAAACTTATGTGTTAAAAAGCCTTATTTTATTGGTCCTGTTTAATATCTATGTTCCAAGAAACTGCATTTTCAGCTTCTGTGGGCTTTAAGAAAATGATCTGTGTTAACAGAAAGAAAAGGTTGCAATTCATGACTGTGTAAGGAGTTTATATAAAGTTACTATAGCCCTTAACAAAGATTATTAGTTTCACATTTTAAATTGAACGACTGAATGAGTAACTTTGCTGATGATATCCTAATTTATTGATATGTTCTTGTAATAAATTAATATCGCTTTCTCCATTAAAAGCTGAGAAAGATGTTGAAAGAAAAAAGCTGACTCCAATAATCAAAACCATATCTTTCAATCACTGGTGCAAACATAAGTGGGAAAGGGTTCAAGACTGTACATTTATTTTCATTCTTATTTTCTAATTTCTTTTTTTAATTTACCTGTTTAATAGCACCTACTGTTTGCATTGTCTCATCTTCTCGCTGAGTGATCTTGAACTGATTAGTTGAAATGTTCCTAATGCAGAGAGACATTACCAATTACCCTCTTTATGGCAGAAATGTGAGTTTGCTGAATAGAATTTCTCAACCAAGGCTGGAAAATGTGACTGAAACATCAGATCAAACTTTAATGAGTTTAATTCCGCTGCGTTTTATGTTCATAATTTGTATCCCACGTTGAATACATTCGTGGGATACAAACAATTTAAAAAGATTACAGTTTGTGTAAGAACTTGTACAACTTTTGTGCAAGTAACTTTCTGCTAAACCAGAGCAGAAGATGACTTAAAGAAAATAAAACCTCAGGAAGGTGCTGGTTTTATGAACTCATGGGTCCTAAATTGGTTCAAGGATTTGATATCACATTGATATTATATTTCATTCTTTGCTTTTGTATCACAGATATTTTCATTGAGAAATAACAGAGAAAATCAGCCTTCGTAAATGTCTGGGACTGTTTTACACGGCTTCACTTTTCCTGAAGTACAAACTCAGGCTTTTCAGCACTTTCTGAAAATCACTCAACAAACCCAATGCTTTGACAGCAGACATATGAGCAGCAGAGACAGAGTGTGCAGGCTTATCAACCATTTAGCAGCTGATGTGCTGTGGAGTGAAAGGCCCTATCATGATAAAGTGTCTGAAACCTGCACATTCAATTACAGGTCATAGGGCAGCTCGTACATCAGTATGCGTTATCCATCAGCACTCCTATTGATTGCCCTGCGATAAGTGTGCATTTTGTATGTCTTCTGTGCATGTGTGTGTGTGTGTGTTTGCGCGCGCGTGTCAGTGTGTGTGATGCTGCCAGCATCTTTTTGGAATCTGAGAGTCTGTGATGCTTTGGGAAAAGCCTCATTTCACTTCAGAGGCACAAGAATTATTTATCCAAACTTAAAGAAGATGAAAAAAATGAAGTCCCAAGGTGGAAAATCTGCAGTGAATAAGTTGCATTTTTTAATCTAGTTTAGCTGAGTCAACAGTTGTTAGTTAGATTTTTTTGAGTCATTTTTTCATTATTATTTTCCTGTGTGAGTTTGAAGTAATACGTTCTTCAGGTGGCCTGGATGAAGTAATGTCTTCTAGATTGAGGTATGGTTTAAATACAGGTTGAAATGGCAAGAGGTTTAAGAGATTACATGAAGTAGGTGTGAGTAGTCAGTATCTTCAGGTCTCTTTCATAAAGCAATAGAAGCACCCTACTGCCTCAAGGGTCCCCTAAGCTGTTTAAACCTTGTGACAAATTTATAAAACCTCATTTCAGTATTAAGGGAAGCATGCTGTTACTCATAGTAATCAGAACAAAGGCATTTCCCTATAGCTTTCTTATTCATCCGACTACAACAAGTATCACATCTCTACTAAAATGTTTATTCCCAATCCCAGGTGTTTTCTCATTAAAGGACATTTCTAAGTATCCTTTTGTTTTCACTGATCACCCAAACTTGATCACACAGAGACTCTTAAGTGTAAAACTGTGATTATTGTAAAATTATTAAATAAATCACTTCCACGGCATGCCCCTCTATAATGGTAAATACAATCCAAGGACTTCTCTGGCAGCATGGAAAATGTATTTCCATTTAAACTGTAGTTTGGAGAACTTCTAACTTTCCTGGTAACCACAGTGTGTACAATTTGTAGGTGTGCTGTCTTCTCCCTGTCCACAGAGAGCGAGGCATTTATCAATCTGGATTTGAACAAAGCTAAAGTTATCTTTATTTTTGTTGGACCGAATTGCTTATTTTCGTTGTGTGATAGCCGCTTGCAGATAGCAACTGCAGGTCTAAAAGTAACAATAAATTAGGCTACTTAGAGTGCTGTAAGATAGATGTGAGTGTGATGAGATTGTAACCTTGGTATGAGGTCAACCTAGAGCCACTCTTTTGAATTCTCTGATGACAAAGTAATGCAAGCGTGAGGCTGTTACCAGGCTCCTCCATCCAGCTATAGTGACCCAGAAATGATCCCACCACAACGATGAAGCATCACAGTCTCACTGCAGAAGTTTTCTCCATACTCAAAACAGTAGGGGAGCTTTTAAATTTCTTGACATGTAAGAGGGAGCACAATACATAGATGCACAGAATAGCGCTTTGAAGCCATGCAGAGAACATCCACAGTATGACTGGTTATTTATTGTCTCACGGTCTGGAGAGAAGGAGGCCATTAGCTGCAGAAAACAATGGTCAGCATACTCTCTGTTTTAAGAAGCAGAAAGAACTCACGACAGATGACCTAAATCACCCACTAGTACAAATAGGGCTGTTTTTTTTTTTTTTGTACTTTTCAGCACTTTTCTCTCAAATACCTAGTTAGCCCTGTCACACTGAATCATACAGAAAGACATGATAAATATAGGCTTGCACTCAGGTGATAACATAACTATCATTTGTGAACCAAAGCAAAACATAATGCAAAAGCCAGGTGTCCTATGAACAAAAAAAAGATAATATGGAGTCATGGAACTAAGGAACATTAGGTACTATATATACTGAGGAAGATAATGATTCTGGTGATGCAGGTGGGAAAAATCATAAAACAGGACCAGGTGTGCAGGAGAGAGGACTTAAACCAAGGAAGAAACTGATGGATGAAACAAGAAACAATGATCAAGATTATTCACTATCTAAACGAAACCTTTGAGAAACTGAACAAACAAAATTACGCCATATTAGAAAATTTATATATTTCCAAATCTGATGTTTGGGGCTCACTTATAGTTGTGTTCTTTTCCAATACATCAGGTTGGAATCACTTTTCAGTGCAACAAAAGTTTATTTTACATCATTCATCTGATCCAGGTATTAAAATTTATTGTGCTGTTGCTGGGAAGTCATATTAAATATTTCCATCTCATTATAATCATACATTCAAAATGACTGCAATTTAAGATTAGTCACATTTTTAGTGTTTGCACTTAATTGATTCAAACGTTTATTTTGGAAATGAAGTAAAACATAGGATTCAATATACATCTCAACAGCTAATTGGAAAATAAATGACATGTTATGCTTTCTGCAAAGAAATCTCCCTGCCCAAACAGGACCCAATAAATATTTTACACAAAATGCATTTTAAAAATATAATAAGATGGTTCTACATCATTTATGCAATGCTCAAATCTGATAGCTGCACCTCAATCTACTTCACTCTCCTGAATTAATTGTCTGACAGATATGAAAATCAGCCAAAAGCCAGACATGATGATAGGGATTTCAAGGCCAATAATCTCATCTGACTGATCAGTCAGCTGTTTGAAAGGCCAGTAATCACTGAAAATAACATAAAGTGAAAGCTATTAATCATGCAGCCCTGCATGCAGATTACTATATAAGACGGATTTGGTGCACTGGAGACTGCAGTTCATTTACAAGTTATTGATTGCCTATTGTTAAAAAGGTTAGCGATTCAAATTTCCAGACACTTATTAAAAAACTGTCAAAATAGTTCACATCTTTTCTGCGCTGCAGAGCAACAGTTTGATATACTTAACCTCAGAAACTATAGTTGGGAAAATATAATTTGTTGATGCCAAATTGAGTTTAAAAGACAATCTATATAGTACACATTGTCAAACTGAAGAAAAACGCTTCAAATGACATCTGTGGACAAATACGTTTTATGAAGACTGACTTTACCTCTGCCAAATAAACACAAACCACAAAACTTGGACGGAGTCACAGTCGCAAAGCTATTAAAATTGATTGGTTACACAAATCAGAAAACAGAAAGATAAAGAGTAACTGAACCCCAAATCAACTTTTCTTTGTATATAAGTTAGATAAATTGGGCTGGTTGTTACTGATCACAGGTTGCCATTTTTTGTAAGCTTGTTTAGTCCGGAAATGTTTGGCCTTACACTGTCTTAGTGCTGCCCTCTTTGGGTTGGAAGGTGGCTACTGCAATTGATTTTTTTTTTCTGCTTTTTCAAACAGTAAAGTCAGGTTGATGTCTTCATCACAGTCCTGTGTCCAGGTATAAAACCATCTCACTCAAAATCGTCTCTGACGTCTGAATCATTTTTCCCCAGTGGCCGGAGTTGGTTGAGAGTAAAGTGTTGGCGACGTCAATGAGCCATGTGTTTACTTCAGTCATGCATCCTCCAAAACCAGTAGCAAAAGTGAACAGCCAGTAAAGTTAATCTATATTAAAAAGCTGTGAGTTACAAAAACTGGCTCTCTGAAAAAAAGACGAACTTCCCATCACTACAAATTCTAGGCATTTTTTCGTACAACACTAAAAGCAAAAACAGTCGTTGAAGAATTGCAGAAATACTTGTTTTTGAAGCATGTACACAATAAGCCAATAATGCCTACTGGAATTTTAGATCGACTACAGAAGAGCATAAAGCAGTGATCCAGCAGACTGCAGGATGTTCTAACGTCGATATCGAGAATAAGGCAAAAAGCTGAAGAAAGGAGGAAATGTATGTGTGAGATTGACGTGAGCTCTTGTGTGTGTATGTGTACAGTTTTTGCCCAGTGGTACTGCCTGAGCTCAGTAGCACTGGAGCATGTATTGTAATCAATAGCACTTCAACCAGAGAGCAAATCAATGCAGGCTGCACTGTAATGGAATGCATGGTCAAGGGAGAGGCGGAGGGGACGGCTGAGTGGTGAGAGCGAAAACAAACACAAAAAGATGTGAATGCCAGCCAAGAGAGATGAAAGAGGTGGGAAAATGTGAAAAGAAGTATTACTGGATTAAAATTGCATTAACTGAATTAAAGAGAAAGCTTGAAACATAAAATGAAGTAATATGAGTCCATGGTGGTAGGCAAAAAAGGAAGGAGTGTAAAATAATTAGGTGTGATGGAGGAAACATACAGTGTCATTTATCAGTGTAGGCAAATTCTTGTGTTAGCATGCTTCCTCGGTGAGCCTGTTTAAACCCCCCGTGAGTGTTAAGAAAAGCAGTGCAGGGAAATTGGCTTCAATAAGGGGAAAATTGACAATTAAGAAAAGAAAACCAAAGAAGAAAAACATCATGGGATATTAAAATGTGCTGAGTTTATTTGCAGAAGATATAGAGGAAAAAATAATGAGGTGTGCGATTGTGTGTTTACGTGCATATATATTTCTTAGAAATTACGATAATTATCTATAAATATCTCATTTATTTAAATATATATAAAGTCAGAGAGACATTGCTGGCTTCAGAAAAGAAGAAAATCACTCTAGTAAAGCATGTATACTTGGATGTGCGAAGTATTGAGTCAAACTACTTTCCAACACAGAAAAAAAAAAACAATTATCAAAAACTTACTTTTTATAAATTAATCCAGTTGAAGCAGAATGAGCCAGAGACTTTTCAACAACAAAGTAACTCTCTAAAATTGAGTGTTGATAGCAATTTGGTGAAAACTGACTTTGTGGTATAAATGATTTTCAGCTGAACAATATGTTTGCATTTACAGGGTAGAAAACAAATACTTTGTCCAAACACAGCATGACTCATACAGCAGTGATAGATCAGCATGCCAAGACATAGAAAAAGATTTTTTAAAAAACTACTTTTGTGTGACATGTTAATTTTTTCTTTGAGAGAAACAAACACAGTTTTACTTATGTTCCAAGCCCCTGTGGATGTCTGCGCTCCCACCCATATAAAAGTCCTACAATGTGTTAAAGAGACCAGTCTTAATGGAAAAGAACTAAAATGTAAATTTCTTATCATTTGTTTGCTGATAGAAGTCTGAGTTTCTCCTTCTGTATCTGAGTGTGAGGGGTGGTTTAATGGGGATTGATAATGATGCGTTTGTGAGTGACTTTTGATGAGCTAGGAGATATTCCTTTCTCAGCTGCATGCATATTAATAACATCTGTGGTGTTTGGGGGAAATACCACTGTTCGGCTATTACAGCTTGCTTGCATGAACGTGGGCACAAGAGGCCGAGTACTGGCATCATTTCTTCTCTGTCTCTGCACCTAGCTCACACACATTCATCGACACGCACTCGGAGTGCATTAACTAACCATCCGAGCTTTTTCCCTCTGCCTTCGACTGTAACACACGCAAACACACGCACCCCTGTATCTCCTCATTCTCAATGTGATAAACCTGCTTATGACAGCTAATAACTCCCCTATTCCTCCTGGTCTTAATTAGAGACAGTTATAATATTGCGTTTGATGCCCCCCGATCTTCCCTCCCACCATCATTTTCTCTTGTTCTGTGTCTCCCTCATGCTTTCTTCCTTTTTCCTTCCCTCAGCATCCTCACACTGTTGCACAGCTTGAGTCTCGCCAGTTGTTTGGAGCAATATGTGGTGAGGAAAAAGTCAGAATGCCTTCACAAAGTCATCTCTGTCTCTCTGCTGGAGGTCTTTGCCACCAGTCTGCTTCCCACGCAAACAAGGAAGCACACACATAATTACAAATATCCACTTCTTTCAGGCTTCTGTTTTAGCTTCTTGACTCTGTGAAATTGTTTGTTTTGCCGTCTATTGAACCGCTTTCTTTGTGGGTCGGAGGTGTGAAGGCTACAAGGACTAGGCATGAAATGGAAACATTACAGGCATAATTATCATTTCTGGAACTGTATTTCAACGACAAATCAGCAATTCCTTTCACCCGTCAAAGGCAAAACTGTGGCCACAGAGGCAGACGGTTAAGTTAAAACCATTCACACACATTCACAACTGTTTTCATTTCGTACTTAACTCATTCACATCATAGCTCAAAATGTACTATTTGAGAAACAAATAGTGTTAAATTTGTAACACTATCATCAAAAGTTTATTTTAGTATTTTAATTCAAAAACTGAAAATATTTTATACAGACTCAGAGAAATATTCTTTGCATATATTACATTAATTATACAAACAAATATATATTACATATATATTTTATTGTAATTTTGCACAGTGATCTTATGGTCATTGAACAAAGTATTTACAGTTTGGGCAATGTGGGGTTTCTGCCAAGTCCTATTAAATCCCCTTTTATTTCAATGCCTTAAACTTTGTGCTGGGTGGATGTTGGCAGGGTCTTGTTTTGATTGTTACTATAGGAATGGATAGTGTCTAACAAGGACATATAACAGCTTCCTAAAAGCATAACTATGTATAGAAACTTTGCAGGGGACCTCAAGCAACTTGGACTCAGTATGTCTTTATTTCTTTCCAGGTTCTGCAACTTAGAGTTTGAAATGAAAAGTTTTAATTTCAATTGAAAAGAGGAACTTGGATCACTAAGCATCAGTCAAGTAATTTTTCCCTTTTTCTCAGCTTCGATGATTATAATGTCTCTGGACATCCTTAACACAAGTGTGGCAACAGCTGGAGCTAAAGTCCCATCTGTGGTGGTTTTTGAAAGTTTGGCTTCAGTCCAGACCTTCTGAATTTCCATTTTTTCCAAACATTTGAAAGGATTTTATTTCATAATCTTCCCACGGCTGCAGTCACTCCAATTCATTCAGCTTTTTCTTTAATCACACGTTTTTTTCCTTGAACTAAATTTCCTATAAATAGAAATTTTGGAAACGACAATCTGTAAACAACGGCTTCTGTAGCAATTACCTCTTTTCATCTAACCATGCCATATTATTTCGATATTAAAAAAAAAAACTTCTTCTTGACCGTACGCAAGTATCAATTTTCTGAGGAACTGAATTTTGGGTTACATGAGCTGTAAGCCATAATCAGAATAAACAGAACTTATATCACTGACTTCTATAAGTTTATGATGTTTATGCTAATGAGGGTGCAAACACTCTATACTTGATCTGAGGCAATTCGAGTGACTTGCCCTCAGTTTTCCTTTGGCTTGAAATCACAAAAGCTTGTCACTATCAAATTCTTTATGATTTTTTTATTTTTGTTTTTACAAAAGCCTTTCACTGCATGTGGTTAAAGTTGACAGTAAATATTGTGAGCAATCTTACACCTCTCTGTTAGACCTTGGATATTCAAAGGTTCAGTAAAAGAGAGGGGCTGAGTTTGGGACCAGCTGAACAGACTTGATGTCAACACAAGTAAGTCTTCCAATATTGATCAAACTAGATTATTTAGATAATAAATTCAGGCCATTCATGAGGTGAGGGTGTGGATGTGAGCATGAATGTGAGGAGAAGCTCTTTGGAGTCCTCTTAAAGATGAAAGGAGATACATCCGATGTTTGTATTTGCTGTTCTGTGAACAGGTTGAATGCTCCAAAGTGCACAAGCTGAACATGAGAATCACCTGGAAACTTTGTGTTTGCTCAGTCTGAGCACATCTGTTATTGTTGAAAGTCGAAGAGCTGGATTTTTATTGTACTCCGAAGCAGCTTAAGAAGTCAAAGGTCACCAGAGCTGAGGTTTTGTATGTCCCCTACGATAAAATGCAACTGTGCAACACTTTGAACATACCAACAGGGGTGCCTGACTTTTTAATCTGCCTTGTTGCTCTCTGTGTGACACATTTCTATCTGTGCTCAAGTTTGTACAAATTTCGTTTCAGTGCACGGCTTCTGCTTGTTGTTCTCTCTGTAACAAGTGATCATGGCTTTGGGAATGTCATTTTAATAAAAAATGCATCCACATACAGTTTATCCAAAGGTTTTATGTGCTATTTTTCGTGCGTTATTTCATAAATACTTTAAAAAAAAAGGATTTGTATCACCAGTGCTTGATGAAGGTAAACCTTTTACCTAGACTTAGATTGCTTCTATTGTTGCTTATTTTTTTTGTTTTAGACTATGAAAATGGATTTTAATACCAGACAAAAAAATCTAATAAAATAAACAAACCTGTCATTAAAAAGGAAATGCCCCCTAAACTTAATAGCTTGTTCTGCCACTCTTCTGACAATGACTCTTTTACATTTCTGTGGAATATTGTGGCTCAAAGTTCCTCACAAAATTGTTTTAATTCAGCCACAGTGGTTTCCAAGTAAGATGGACTGCTTAAGGGCTTGCCAAAGAATATCAACTAAAAATAAAAATTTTCAGCAGAATAATTCTCTCATTATATTATGCATATTTTCCAGATATCTTGGTGATTACCAAGTTGTTGTGTTTTTTTTTTTTGTTTTTTTTTTTTTGGAGAATGTGAGGCGAGCCTTTGTGTTATTTTTGCTCAGCACCGGTTGTTGGTACACTTCAACATTCTTGCTCAGTTTCTTTCTTACTGGCTGAAAAAAATCAATCAGACAGCTGCAGCTGATCCAGAACACTGCTTCTCAAATCCTCATTAAAAGTAAGAAAACTGATGACATCATCCCATTCTAAAGCCCTGATTTAAGCTGTGTGTATGTCAGAAAACAGATTTCAAGACACTTTTATTAACATACAATCTCTGAACGGTCTAGCACAGAAATCCATTATAGACCTGTTGTTGTATTAATCTTCCAGATCTCTTGTTTCCTGTGTATTTCCAGAATCAGAACCAGGGAGAAACAGGATTCATTTGTTTTTCTCTTCTAACCTGGAACACAATTATGGAAAACTACAAAATGATGAAACACAAAGTTGTGTCAAATCAAGCTTTAGAGTTGCCTTTGAATGTTCAGTTTATAGCACCAACTGAAATATCATCCATTTTAGTTTTTAGTAAAACTTCACTTTTTCTTATTAAGTCACTGCAGTGTAATCGTAATGTTTTCATCCGGTACAGCACTTCGAATTGTCTTGCTGAGCTGAGCTGTATAAACACACCAGCTTTCATAAGTGTAATTCTTAAATGAGGCAAGAGGCCCGCAGTCTTCTGTGAAATCCTGGACGTGTTCTCAGTGCAGCCTTTTGGTTGGCTGGCCACATCTGGAAAAGATCAGTCCTGTTCCATGTTTTCTCCATTTGCAGATGATGCTTCCACTGTGATTTCCTGGAGTCCCAAAGCCATGAAAATGGCTTTGTATGACTCCTTCTAGACTGATACATCACAGGGACTTTGTTCTTATCACTTTTTCTGTCGTAGAAAGGAGCAAAAGGGTTTGCGTTTCAGCATCATTCAGACTACTTTATGTTGCCAGTATATGTTATCTGACAGCGTAATGTGAAAAAAGAAAAAAACATAGGAAATCTGTCAGGAGGCAAACACCTGTCTACTTCACTGTTTATATTTTTATCTTTCTTATGCTTCATTGGTAAATAAGGCAGATGTGACGTTTTATAGTTTCAGTGTTAGATTAAAATCAGGAAAAAAAAAAAACAACAGTCAGAAAAAATCTGGAAAAGACAAGAAGTTGAATAAGAGGTAAGCGGTTTGATTTGATAAGCAACTGGCCTCATGATTTATTTAGATTCTATCTGGTCCCAACTTGTCATGAGCCGAAAGAGGAACATGTATTGAGACTCATAACATCAAATATTTATAACCCCTCTCTTGCTCTCTCTCTCTCTCCCACACACAGGCACATTTTCATACACATCTGACTGAATGTTAATTGACCATGTTGTGACTGAAGAAGCATAGCTTACTTTTTGGAGAGGCTGCTCAGTGATACGTTTGGTACATATAAGCTTTATTTATTGTTATAACTAAATTGTGGTGAGTTGGAAGATGCAGAACTAGAACATGCAGGATATTTAAAGAGCTCTCCACCCACAGCACAACTTATTAAAGAAAAAAGTTGTGGAACGGTTACTTGCAAGTGTTTTTCTAGGGTGTCATTTTTATGGTGTTGAAGCCTCAAGGTAAATAACAGCTCTCTTTGTGTTACTGCAAAGATCATAATTACATAAACCACTTTGGCTAATGTATACAGAATCATATATCAGATATGCCTGCTGAAAACCACCTGACTGGATATAAAAACCCCACCAAGGTTAAAACTTTCTATCGATGGCAGAATAAAACAATACCTGCAGAAAACCAAGTCCAGCTTCATTGGACAACAAGGTAACTTCTATTCTAATAGTTTAAAAATAAAAATAATAGCTTAATGTATGTAATATTCTTGTTGAAAATTACATAAATTTTCTTCAATTTATGTGTTTATTATTAAGCATATCAAGCACTTAATATGGTTTATGTGATCAAGCATATTACGTGGTGATTCCACTTGATGCAGTAATCTATAAATATAGATTTAATAAATTGGTGTTGTTAGCATCACATGGAAGGAAGTACAGTGATTAGTTACAACAAGATTGTGACTCAGACCTCATTGTAATATTTTGAAACTACTATAAAAGTTGTAAAATTTTGCGCTCAAATGCTGCACAACTATTTGTGTTTCATGAATGAACCATAAAGAAATACAAACTCTACAATTCACTAAACCTTAGCTTGAACACAGCATTTACTTGCTATTTAGTACAAAAGGCCTTTACTGGTCAGACTAAGCCTCTTGTGTAAAAATGTTTGAACCATTAGGTTTGTGTTTGAGACAGTTGAATCAAAATATCAAGCACTGCATCAAGTCCGCTGCTTAACACATACTCAGGGAGACATATTCATCAGCAGGAGGGGATCATTCTGTGGTATTCTGAAACTATGTGGAGCATCTCTGATAATAGCTGGAGGTCTGGAGCGAAACCCCACAACAGGCTGAGAGACATTCAAACAACAGCAACGAACTTTATTAATGGAGAAATGTGCTCAGTGGTTTGAACATAATACAATAGTGAGAATATTATTATATCAGTAATGTTAACAGTTGCCTGAGACGGCTATTTTTGAGCTGTCGTTCTTCTGTTTCTCATTAAATGTCATCTGACAAATACCACAAAACTGATGTATATTAATTCCTAAACAAAAATACCTGGCATATGTTGTCTGTCTGTTTATAATACAGACACTAATACAAATATGCATATCCAAGAAGCTTTTTCATTATTTTGTCAAGTTACTACCTCATTAATGTACATATAAACTTTAATGTAGTTTTGTGTGAATACAATGCAGCATATAATTGTAGAACGGAAAGAAAATAATACATGGGTGTCAATGATTTTAACAAACATAAATTTTTAATCTTGTATTCAGTCCTCTGTATTTTTTTGCAACACCCAATTAAATTTAGTTCAGCCAATTGTCTTCAGAATCCACATAATATGTTACACTTCTGTGTAATTTCATCTCAGTAAAAAAATGCTGCTGCTCTGTGAAAGCCTCTGAGTTTTGCTAGAGAACATTAGCAAACAAATGTTTAGAGCTTTGTAAACAAAATCCCAAGCACTGAACGTCTCGTGGAGCAATGCAAAAAAAAAAAAAATGAAACGTCTACACAACTGTAAACAAGAAGGTGCACAAATCCTCAGTTTATGTGGGAAAATCTGTTGACAGCACAACTATCAGTTGCATACCACAAATCTGGTCATTATGAGGAAGCAGTAGACGGAAAGCCATTGTTGAACGAAAGCCATTATAGATCTCATTTGCTTTCTGCCACAAGTCATGATGGCGACACAGCAAAAACGTAGAAGGAATGGCAAGTTTATTTGTATTTCTACATAAGGTATTTCGAAGTGACCTACATGGAAAGCAAGGGAACACATAGATAAAATACACTCATGAGAGTGTTTCAAATTAGTAACACTGACACGAAAATAAGACACGTTAAAATAAAAATGAAACAAGTAAAAGCTTAAATTTAACAGGCATGATAAAGCAAGCTTTAATCTTTGTGAGAAAACTCTAATAAGCAACATTGTTTTTAGTCATAATTTGAAAACAATTAAGAGTTTCTCTACATTTAAGGCTTTCAGAACATTAAACTATATTGTCCACTAATGGCAAAGTAAGTTTGTTTGAACAGCACATTTGAGCAACAAGGCAATTCAAAGTGTTTATGAGGCCACATATTTACATGCAAAACCCCACAGGTGCTAAACTTACATTATCTATTACTCTAATTCTCTGAATATTATTGTCACTGCACCACAAACATTGAATCATGACTGCTAATCAATATCTGAACCCTGGCATTGAAAGCTGTTATACCATAAATTGTCCAGAAGCAGCATCCACTGTCAAATTGGAAGATGATGTAGTTATGTTAAATATGACAGATGCATATGGAGACAATAACATTGTTACACTGACACCTGTGCCCTATTTATGTCTTAGTGGAGTCAGTAAAGATATGCTTTCAGGTTAATGCACTTTCACTTATTAGATTGCTGGGACAATAATACCCCAGGATTGAATTAGCATTGGCTAGAGGAAGTATAATTTCTCGCTGGCAGCCATTCTGTACTGATGTCACATTAAAAGAAACCACACAGAGCATTGTTTATGACCAGAATGTCATTCTATAAGGAAAATATCAGCAACCTATGAGACTAAATAAATGTGAATAAACTTGGAGCAATTTTCTTTTCACAAATATCCAACTTTCTAGACTAGACATATAACCTAAGATGAAAACCTCAGTAAATCTATTCAATTTGCAAATATAGCAACAATAGCAGTTACTTTCACTGGTAACAAGTTACCAGTGAAAGTAACTGGTTGCTTTCACCGGTTACAGTCTTCTTTTGTGTTTGCACAAAAGAAGACTGCAGCAATAGTGAAGCAAGGCAACCAGGTCAGACAAAAATAGCAAACTATAAGAACAAATAAGAAACAGAGTTCAAGAATACCAGCATCTGCATAAATTCAGTCTGCTTTGTGGGATCATTTCATTTTTTTCTTGGTGACCACAGTAAGAAAGTGGTGGATTTGGATCATTTGAATCCATGATAACTCAACGTCCCTGTTATCTTACATACAACATGTAGGTACAGGTGGGCCTCCATATAATCAGATTTGATCAAAATGTTTATTTGTTCAAATAATTTAACTCAAAAAGAGACACTAAGTATATTTCTAATAATTTCTAAACCCAAATTCAGTTCTTCTGGAAATTAGCAGAAAATAATTTAGAAAAATTATATGTGTGGGGAAGCAGAGGCCAATCAGGGAGCTGGCCCTCAGGGGGGTTTGTGTTGGCGCCTTGGCACCATTGTCTTCTCCCTAACACATGCAACACCACACATCAAGGTCTTCTGCCAGTCTTCACCAGGGATGGAATGGAACCAAAAAATGGACCTGGCATTTTTGCTCATCGAGGCCGACGATTATTTATAAGATATGCAAAGACACACAATGTGCCAGGAGATATACGTGCATGTTGTGTTGTTTCAAAAATGTAAATAAAGCACAGCAGACTACTATGAAGGGAGCAACTCTGTTAAAAAGCACTATTGGGAATTTTCATTTTGGGAGAAATAGTGACAGCATCACAGCTTCTCTATACTGTCCTTTGATGACTTTACAATTGTTCATTGTTGACTGTTCTTTCATTGTTCTTTCAGTATTGTAGTTTAGACATGCAGTTCCACCAGGTGTTTGTTAATTGCTGCTGCTAGTCTGGTGGAGCTGTGTGTGGGAGTGCTGGTGAGAGGTGCTCTGTGGGGTGGATGCTCAACCACAAAGGCGGAGCTTTGGGTAAATATTCTATGAACCGACATTAAGGCGCCCACTGGACTTTCAGGGGACTCTCAAACATGCACAAATGAGTCAAAGCAACTGTGTGTGTTTGATAAAGGAACAACATTATGATATAAAGCTGAAAAAGTTGTTTTTGCATAATCTCCTCACGCCCCCACTAATTAGAGCAGTTTTTACATTTTGTAAATTGACACACAAAATCAAAGTGTTCTTTTCTCTTAAAAATATTCAAAAATCTCATCTATGTGAACCTGGTATCATTTATGATCTCATCTTGTGAGCTCATTACGCTGCTTTCTCTAAATTGGCCTCTGTTTACCAGATGAATGAGTCTAGTCATCAGACTCTCTCTGGAAAAGCTTCAATTATTTTTAACTGCAGTAATTTCAGCCCAGAAATGAGCGAAAGAAAACAACATAAAGAAACAGGCAAGTGTCGAAATATGGGAATAATTTGTTCTTGTTCCCCTGGGATAGACAGATAAATGTTAAAAACTCAAGACCGAATAAGTCTTTAAAATTTATTTACATTTTTTTTCCCTTTTGCAGTTATTAAATATGGATTTCTCCCTATGAATCTTCAGATATATTGAGGACTCACGGGGGAAAATTCCTTATTGTAAAAGACAATGAGGAATGTGGCACTCTTATAAATTAACTTCACCTTGTTGAACATATTTTACATTAATTAAACTTTACCATGTGAAAAGGTTTACCACTTGCGTAGGGCTTTGGATTAGTATCACTAAAAATGTTTCAGGAAAGTTCTGAAACAGATGCAGCTCCAGGAGGGATTTCTGATGACATAAAGACATTGACAAACTACTGATAGGCGGAACACCTTGTAAACATTCGCTATGGCATCGGCTTCTTGTCTGTATTAGTTGATTATTTGGCAGCAAACTGTTTCAAGAACACTCACTGCTTGGCAGTGAGGGCAAATAATAGAGCAGAAGCAACTTTCTTCATTATTTAAAGTTGAACATATACGCAGGGATTGCATATTTCAACAAATGTTAACATAGCATTTGATGAGGAGAATAACTTGGAGAAGTTGAAGGAATTCACGAGTCTTATGTTGTATTACTACTGTGTCCCCACTGTCCTCTTATTCTCACTACATTCAGTTCTATATTCCTGTTTGTTTTCTGTTACAATATCATTCCCAGAAGGAAGATGTAACACTGTATTGCTTGCTGCCATGGTTCCCAGGTGGGTTGTACAGTCATATACCTGTTCACTAGCGTGAAAAATCCCAACCACTAACACATCCTTTCTGTGCTATAAAGAAGCATAAGTGGAAAGAGGTTTACTCTGGGTCTTTATTGCTGCTAATGTTGTGACAGCATAGGGCTTTCTGCAAACTTTATAACTTATTTTTCAGAGTGTGATTAAAAAAATATATATACAGTACTATGCAAGTTTTCAGATTTTCATTTTATCTGTGTGGTTGATGTACTTGTGCAACTTTTTAAGTATGCATTAATCAGCAATGATTTAAATCTATTGCCAAAAAACAATAAAAGAATACCTTATGTGAGAGTCCAAGAAAAACTATTAGATATTGGTAAATGTGCCACTTTGATGATTCAAATATTATGTTTTTGAATGCAAAGACCTATAAAAGATAGTCCAAAATATATCTGGAAATTTTGGGTATTGAAGCTACTTTTCAAATTAAAAGACATTTTTTAAATTGGGAAGTCTGTTGTACAGTCCACCAAAAATGTATAAGACACTTTGCAAGTTTAACTCATTTCGCAGCTTACAGTTCATATGCCAACAAACACTTCAATCCACTTGTTACATCCATCATTCGTCAGAAAGTCAAATACTGAAAAGTAAGTTTCAGTTTGACAGTATATGTCCTAATACCTTAGCAAGAATAAGAAGCCGCTTAAGGGATTTTCCAGGTTAAAAGTCTGCGTTTCATGATTCGTGGCAAAGTGAAAAGTTTGTTCAAAATTGTTGGAAGTAACATACATTCATATAGACACAATTAGGAAAGATGAATACTGTATTATTAAGTTTCTCACTATTTTACAGTGCACATTTTAGGGCATTCTCTGATCTGAGAAAAACATTCTCACACATTAGAACCAACGGCCTCCGATTAAAAAAAAAAAAAAGCCATCAGTCGTCGAGAACCATTTTTGGTTTTGATCTCACCTAAGTAAGTCGTTTTCCCAACCATGTTCCCAATCGTTTATAACTCTTTCCATCAGTAGTATAGTTGGTCTCTGAAGTTCAATTTGCTAAGAAATCAATCCACTTTTCTGATCTCTCTAATGAACTCTCTTGACTGACTTACACTACAGCATCTTGTTCAATTGAATGATTGCTGTCTGGCAAAACCCTTTTAAAAGGTACAAGGAGGTTATCAACTGCTGTCAATCCAAATCACTGCAAACTGTGAGGCCTTGTAGAGTTCAAGAAAATGTCAGGCTTTCAGCACTATTGAGATAACAAAATAAGTCAATTTATTTCTACCTTTTCATGTATAACTCCTAACTTTTCAGAAATGTTTTTTAAAAAAGATCTGTTATGAATGATTTCTTGTCCTCTCCGTTAAGAATCAAGCTGTGCAATCTTTGCAACCCTGAGTAAGAAAACTGTTTAAAAAGGGTGTATTTAAACATTCACACATAACTCTCTAAATCAAGAGACTTGTTTCATCTTTGTTGACATCTTTCTTGAATCACATAAAATTGAAGGAGTTCATCTATAACGTGGCCCCGGCATAAACCTGTCTTCATGCTTCAGTTGCTCACTCAACATTTCCTCTTTGAAAAATGTCCAGCCATAGTTGTCAATAACTGTGAGGATACAAATGTTGCAACATATACAAACAAAAACAATGTCTTTCTTCTTATTTAAAAAAAAAACAAAATAAAAACTGTTTCCAAACACTTCAAACTAAATGACATCATCTTTCATTGCCTTGGTTACTCAGCCACCCTGTGTCCATGGCATCTCAAGGGGGACCAGTTTCAAAAGCATTGGATTCGCCGCTGGGGTTGCTTCCCCCTGTGCTGCTAATTAGCACTCTCATGGCTTCCCTACGGTTCACAGTGAAGTTGATAGAAAAACAGACTTTCATACAGAATTAACGTTCACACAGAAAATACAAACACAGAATTTGAATGCATCTATATTCTATCTCATATTTCACACGAATTAGCAAAATCAAACAGAAATATTTATTGGAATATGGCACTGTTAAACAGACTTTGATCAGTAAATTAAAGAAGCTAAAAATAGTTATGGACAGATAATATTGCCATGCCAGGAGACTTGGGCTTCAGTGTTATCACGCACTTACAGAGATGACTACATTAGATGGAGGTGCATGTAAAAAAAACATTGCAAGCATTTCACAAACGTCTTATTCACAAGAAACTACAGAATTATAGGAGTGAGAGCTAGAAAGAGATTGGATCATTGACTGCAGTAAGATGGCCACAACTTCGATCCGTCATGGTGAAGAAAAAAAGAGTTGAGCCCAAAGGAAGGTGTCGATTTACCAACCCGTCTCTGTTCTGACCCTCACCTGTTCTCATTAGAATTGGATCATGACTTAAAGCATAATATCCTTTGTACAAGCCGCTGACATAATCTTCCTCATTAGGCTAGCTGGGTCTGAGCCCAGTTGAGCAAAGAGGATCTGCTGCTTCACCGCATCAAGAAGCGTCAGCTGAAACTGGGAAAATAGAGCACATCCCCCCAGGTCTAATGTCCTTACACTGACTCTCTGTAGTTCAGAGAATAGACTTTAAAATACTTCTATTACTTTATAAATCAGTGAATGGGTTTACCACACAATACATTAAAGACCTGCTGCTGTGGTATGAACCTTCCAGACCTCTTAGATCTTCTGGTTCTGGTCTGGTTTGTATCCCCAGAATCAAAACGAAGCTTGGAGAAGCAGAATTCAATATTTGTGCTCCACTAATCTGAAACAAACTTCCATAAAACTGCAAAATAGCACAAATAAAGAGTTCCTTCAAATCTAGGCCAGGATGTGACTCCCTTTCCAAGTTATTCATGTACTCGGAGGAGACTGACGAATTATTTCAAAATGTTTCACATCTCTTCACTTTACTGGCATAAAATACTGCTCCTTGACACAAACATTCTTTGTAGCAATCAGAATTAAACTTATTTTTTGCAGACACAATATTATTAGTATGGAAATGGTAATGTAAATATTTTAAATAGTATTTTTTTAGAATGCACATCACATGAATAATAAAAAAAATAACTATTTTTGAAAAAATATCACATGAACTGTTTGTGGATGCTTTCCATGTTTCAGATAAAAGTGTTAAACTACTGATGTCTGTTGACATTTATGGCCATTAGGCTATTTTGGTAGAACTGATTCAAAATAGATTTCTTCCTAGGCATTGAATGAATTAGGAACATTCTTTCTGTTCTTGCTTTTTTCACAGCCTCCTTCAAAATGAATCACACAGAAATAAACTGCCATTCATTGAGGATAAATATGACGCAACAAATCAATGTCAGATATGACAGAATTCCTATTCCCAATCATTGAAATACTAAATCATTACTTTCAACAGCTTCAATGTGAAACTGTTGAAACTAATTGTGAAGTAGATAGTGAATCCAAGGTTCTGGTACCATTTTGTTCTTCATTTTCCATTGTTTGGGGACATGGAGCAGCCTTCCCCCGCCAGCAAAGGAAGTACAGGTGTTGTCCTAGTCTTGGGTTCCCAGGACATCACAACTCCTTCTCTTCCTGTTGAAGATGGGTGTAGGTTAATGCAGTGATTGCTGAATCAAATAGTTACACCAGAATCCTGTATTTAGTCCTTCATGACTGGAGGTTCAACTATTTGGGTGTTTTGGACTTTTTTTTTTTGACTGTAAGGGAGTTAATACAGAAATGAATAAAAGTGAGAGAGAAAATCGTAGAAGCAGGGAGAAAAATGTTTATCCTCCGTGTGATCATGTAGCCGTCTGTCTTTCATTTAGCCCAAGGTTCTGATTAAGTCGTTTGTGTTTAAAGAGGAGGAAGCCTCTAATTCCCCTCCTTTCATCTAATTTAATTATGCGCTGACATTTTCCCTTTATTCCTTGAAAGGATAAAAGCAGCTTAAGCTTTTATGTGGAGCTTTAATGACGGCAACGGGGAAACTATATTCGCTGATTGCTTGGCCTTAAGTGTGTTTAGCCTTAACACAGTGCGGTACTAAACATATGTGGATGCACACATCATAGATGCACAGGTTATTACAGCGCTAGATCCAGCTGGTGTACACACCTTCTCAGTTAAACACACACACAAAACCATTTAATGTTCAACTACACTGCAATCGGTAAACTAAAAAGACATCTCTGCTTAATATTCAGCTACACCACTGCCTCTGGGTGCATTTTGACTGCTCTGTTTTGAAGTTGTTGGCATGGTGGGTCAGTGCTTAACACCCCTGCCGTGCAGCAAGAAATGGTTCAAACAGGCTGGCCAACACTTTTCTGTTTGGACTTGTTGAGTTTTCCATGTTTGGTGTAGAAACGCATGTCGCAGGAAAAGATATTGGGAGATGTGAAAACACTGCACAGAGCCACGGATTTTTTAACAGTCGTAGTCATGATGTTGCAGTCAGTAGCCTTGTCTATTTTTCTTTCCCTATTCTGTTTAAGCACAGGTAAAGTTGCAGCTTCCAGCTCATGCCCTGGCTCAACCAGGGGAAAGGGGAGGAACATTAAAAAACAGATTTTAATAGTTTAAAAGTTGAGTGGTTTATTGTTTAATTTTATTTTTATTTTTAAATCAAAAGCAAAAATTTATAATCAAAAAGTCAAACAGAATCTGAAAAACCAAAACACTGAATAAAGCAAAAATCACAAAATTAAATTCACGTCTTTTAATTTAACTTTAACCCAGCTCTCTTAATACCAAACAAAACTTGGTTAAAAGGCAAAGGCTAGTAAATAAAAAAACAAGTCACTTCAAAGCTATCTAGATATTCAGGTTAACAAAATATAGAAGTAATCAGGATTACAAAATTGTCACAGCAAGTCAGAGCTATTAAAGCTGTCCAAAGCTTAAAGTAAAGAAGGAAGCTGCTCAAACAAAGAAAGCACATCTGAAATGTCAGCTGCACTTCGTTGAAGCGTAGATCATGTGGATGTATGATAGTCCAGTGAAACAAAACATTGCACATATTTTCCTTCCTGGGAGAGTTTAGAAGTGCTGCATAAGTGACATTATATTGGTATATTTCTAACTGAGACCTTCTGCCAGTCCATAAAAGCAGCAATCCAGAGAGTGTGAGCTTCTATAATTAGCTATTAATTTGAAAGTAAAATCAGAGCTAAATGGTAAGTTTCAATCAGCTGTAAGAGATGTTGTCTAGCACTTGGGAGGTTATGAGCTCCATTATATCCCCTGTTCCACTGTATGTTCAAGTGCCTCTGATCATGACACTAAACTCAAGATTCCTACTGATACTGTGTATGAATGATGGAAACTGCCTGCATAGGATTTCTTAAGATTGAAGAGAGTTAAATGCACTCGCATCACCCAATTTTAAAATTTGTCTTTCTTTTCTAGAGGGTTTGGGGGGGGGGGGTTACATTGCAGGCTATGCTTTTAAACATGCTTTTAAATATAAAAATTTGCAAGAGGTATGAATACTTTTGCAAGGCACTGAAAGCGCCTTGAAAGCAAATATATAATGGGAGGGATTGGAGCCTATTTTGAAAACGTTGAAGGTAGTGTACATATTTCTATATAAACACATAAGCAATCATTCATGCACAAAAACAGACACAGAGGGACTAGGGTTTAATCGTCCTAAACATGATGGAAGTGTGTGTGGGTGTGTGTGTTTGGGGGGAAGGCTTGGTCCTAACGAGGAGCTCCAACAGGTGTTTCTCATTAATGTCGGAGGGAACAAATCTAGTGCAGAGAGGAAAGGAAGCGTGTGTGACGAGTAGAGAGCAGAGCAGCAATACATTCCTGTTATTCATTAGTGTCTAACAGGCTGCTGATATTAATGATTCACTGTCCATGAGGTTCTCCATCCTCAACATGTAAAAATGCGCACAAGCAAAACAAGCTGAGGCTGACATGCACACTTTATCATCAGTGCCTGCTTTCTCCTCTACTACTGTGCTTTTCAAGACTGAAAAGCGTATTTGCTTCCTTTCGTGTTTATCCTGTGTTTTTGTTTGTTAGTCTTTTTTTTTTGTTATAAATGTCACCATCCATCTTGGTTCTTTAATTCAGATTTGTTTACTGGAGCCCTTGTTACCAATTCTGGAATAAGTCATCGATCTCGTGGACACAGACTTTCAAAAAATGAGCTGCAACTGTTGCATTACTTGTACTCAGTAAGAGACATGACCAAAGTCATCTTACCTGGACTGTTACTCAGTGGACCAATTCACTCTTTTCACATTAAGCAAATTGTAAAAATTTAATTTAGAAATCAACAGGTGTATGGAGAAAGAGTGAAAAAGTACATAAAGTTCATTGATGTTTTTTTGGAATTGTAAAGGAATAATCAATCAATCAGGTTCATGTGTATAGCACATTTCAGCAACAATTCAGTTCAAAGTGCTTTTACATCAAAAGCAAAAAAAAAAATCATAAACTCATCATGCAGCCACCAATTGTGAAAATACAATCAAGTCCGATCAAACCCATTATAGTGTATCTTAGGTTTTGAAAATGGGCTGATGATCGGCTGATTATATGTAGTGTGAACTGAGCATTACACTAAGGAAATGAGGAAAGGAAGGGTTAAGTGGAGCGAACCAGAGTGGAGCTTTTTTCATTCAGTGTCGTCAGTAGAATGAGAGAAAGGCAGGAAGAAACGATAAAAACGATAAATTGAAATGAGGATGATCATTTTCATTTACCGTGCGATTAATTGATTTATTGTTTATCGCGACAGGCCTAGTCAAGGATCAAAATCAACTCGAAACAGGTGGGTTTTAAGCCTTGAATTAAAGAAATCAATGTCTACACTGTTTTGCATTTTTCCAGATGTTTTGTTCCAGATTTGTGATGCATATGAGCTGAACGCTGCTTCGCCAAGTCTGGTTCTGGAGATGCATAGCAGAACCAGAAAACCAGAGTGATCTAGAGGGTCTATAAATCAACAACAGGTTGTGAATATATTTTGGTGCTAGATCGTTCAATGATGGATTAAAGATGCAATTTAAATTTATTCTGAGGCGCAGGGAGCCAGTGTAATGACTTTAGAAGAGTGGTAATGTGCTCCCTCATCCTGGTTTTAGTGAGAACATGAGCAGCAGCATTTTGGATCAGCTGCAGCTGTCTGATTTTTAAGGCAGACCCGAGAAGACACTATTACAGTAATCAATGTGACTAAAGATAAACTTTTGTATGAGTTTCTCTTGATCTTGCGGAGACATTAGTTCTTTAATCCTGGAAATGTTCTTTAGGTATAGAAGACTGAATTTATGATGGCTTTTCATTTATTCTAAACCTCAATTGTCAAAATTACCAAAGCAAAGTATGCAAAGAATTTATGAATGACTGGCTATCCAGAACACATATTGATTGAGAAAGGCTGTAAGCAATTATAAGCATTAAAACCATGAGGAAATACCATTTCAAGCACAGATAAATTTAAACACACTTCCTTCCCACAAAGTGCTACTCTCCCAAGGCCACGCACATTTAGAGCTCCTGTAGCCTTTACCTGTCCTAATTAACCAGCTGAACCAATCCATCACCTTGAGAAATCCTCTAATTAACCCTCAACACACCCCCACCCCTCCACTACCACTGCCTCACCTCACCTGTCTCATCCCCCCAGCTCTCTTTACTCACCCACCACTTTTAGCACTTCGTTGCACATGGATGCCTCCATTAACCATTAAACTGGACTTCGATAAAGCCCACGTGCCATAGGGAGGAGGTGGGGGGAGGGGGAGGAGAATGCTCGCTCTCATTAAACACTTTGAGACCTGACAAAATCAATTACAGTGATGTATCGATTTGTCAGCTGGTCCTGGCGATTCGACAATAGCACCTCGACTGCCACAGGGCTGAAGGGAATGCAGGGGTTCAGAGAGGAGAGGGATGCTATAGGAAAAGACAGAAAGATATGCACAGGGGAAAAGGACACAGCATTGGCGAGCAAGGAAACCATGGAGACGGTGTGAAGGTGGGGAGTACTGAGGAAGAGTGGTAAGGAAAGAATGGATTAGGCGGAGTGATTGAATAGGGGTAAAAGGACAACATCAGGAGCAGAGCAGAGATAAATGTAGACCTGTAAAATGCAGGAAGGGAGAGTAGAGGGGAAAATACCTTTCCTTATCAAACTAGCATTCTCCCTCCCTTAATGTCACTCCATTTCGCTCTTGTCCTCTGTTGACCTTTCTTTAATTTCTCCCCTCTACCTCCACAACCTCTCTGTTCTTTATATTTTCTCACTCCCTCTCCTTCTCCCCTCCCTCTATTATAACTTAGTCTGCCTGAACTTTCTGTCCAGGGCATAAACTACTCCCCTTTCTACCGTAAGGGTGATCATTTAGGCATAGATGAGGCTGTAACCTTGAAAGTTACTGACAACTAAGTTAAAGGTGGGCAGGTTGCAACATGAGAAAACACAGGAGGGATGATGCAGCAAAGAAAAAAATAAATAAATAAAAATGAACCATGGATTTGGGCTTCGTGAATAGAGGAAGCCTAATGCCTGGCTGTGCATTATCTAAGATACCTGCAAATCATTCTGGTGTTCATCCTGCATGTTCAAAACAAGATTGCCCATTATCCCACACCTGTGTTGCACTATGCCGCTATGTCTATTCACAACCTGGGAATAATAAGGTAGACCCACAGAAAGCAGCTAGCACAAACTAAGTAGCTATGAGGCTTTTTTATATTTCACAAAGACAGACAAGGCATTGCTTCCTTTTTCTATAATGAGGCAGCAGGGCTGAAACAGACAACATGGGACATGATTAGATGGCTGCACTTGCAGCAAATATGCCTCCAACCTGAAAGCCAAAAAGAAAAAGAGCCACTTACTCATACTGGAATGATGTAGTTTGCATACTTGAAGAGATTTATGAGTGAAATTTCAAAAGACTGATGGTATATGCTACAGTGTTTGCGCAGCATTGGGGCTGGGGATGCTTTAATTGATCATTTCCTGCATTACCAACCATGCAAACAGTGATAGAATAAATTGAAGTGAAAGCTACCATGGTCTAATCATACTCCCATGATATAAGTGGTGTGTTACATGTCTGTGTAAAGAACCTTTTTCAGTAGGTGTATAATTTCTTTTATTGTTTTTTTTTCTTTCTATATTGAAAAATACACATAAGATCAAAGCTGCATAATGTTTATAAAACTTTTTAACAATCCACCTTTCAGAAAAATAGTCCAGAAACTGCACGTTAAATGATCTTGGGTATAGCATGCCAAGCAACTGCTGTCGATTCACCACTGAGTCATAAAACATACTGTACACTCAAGAGAGGCAGGTACAGATATCAAGAAAAAAATATGGTAGAAATCATAGCACCTCAGTGTCATTTGATTTACAATAAATATTGCCGTTATATACCTAGAAGACAAGCAGATTATGAAATGATCAAGCAGTAATTGAAAAAGTGTTAAAAAAAACCACATTTTGGCCACCGCCATACTTGAGGTTTAGATCTAAATAAAAATATTTGGTCTACATTGAAATTGTGAGTGAAAGGTTTGGTTCTAAATATTAACCTACTAATTGTTGCCCACCATTAATTATTGGTGACAAATAGAATAGTTTCAGGTAAACTAAAGAAAAACCAGAAAGTTAAATGGTGACAATAGTGAAGTTCTTCTCCACTTTTTGATCAGGAAAGAGAAATAGTTCAGAAGGAAAGGAAAACAAATCCCATCTATCAAGTCATCACAGCAATTATTGAGGATACAACAGCAGAAAAAGAAGTTCAACAATTGTTTCACCACCAGTTCCAGCTATGATATTGTTCTGTTCAATCTTGCAAGGTTTACTAGAATTTAGTTTGAAAATAAACTGTTTTCTAAATGTACTCAGGAGTATGAAAAAAAAGCTTGAAGCCGGCTGTGTGTCTTGGATAATTCAGTATTTTTATGACACAATCAGTCTTGGCTTTAGTCCAGTGAAAGGGTCAGTTATTACAGTAGACTTAGATGTCAACTTATGCAGTTTCATTCTCACTCTGACAGCATCAACAGCTTAACAGACAGCTCCAAGTCTAACAAACGTCTCTTCTTCACTGATCTTGTTTCATGTTTCTATGCATGCAGTTGTGTGTCTGTAATTCTGTTTGTGAAGAGACAGAAAAAAAAGAGAGAAATGGACTGCATAGATCTCAGAGTTGTTTAGGCTCAGGCTACTGGTTCGATATCCATCAGATTTATGTCTCTGTTATTTTCCTCTCCTAAACATTAAGTGATAAACTCAGTGAAGGACACAATAACAAAGATCTACCTTTTCACCTCTCTCTCCTTGTCTATCTCTTGGTCGCTCTGTCTGTCTCCTTCTGTCCCTGCACTATCAATCAGCCTTGTGGTAATTGCTGTTGGATTACGGGGCTTTTGCTGTCTGCTTCTAGCGATTAACGTCAGGCAAAAAAAAGCCCCTTATATACCTCCACAGTTACTGAGTAAAGAGCGGGGCCATGTGCGTTCAACATTCACCACACACAATCAACAGTTCACAAACTAATCTGCAATTCCATAACAAAGTTAGCATCTATTGAATTCCAGTTTCAGTGTGTGTGTTTGTCTTTGTAATGCAAGCGTGATTTTCCACCTGTTCGTCCTTGTTTGATTCTCAAATGCATATCAGCTGGAGATAAAGTGGTGGATGTGGGGTAGTGATCTCAGCAGAAGACAGTGGCGGCCATGATAGATTAGGACTGGCTGCAGGGAATAATGGAAAACAACAGAAGTGAAGAACATACACGCTAGCAACACAGCACTAGAGCATCTGCACATTCGCCTCAGAGACGACAAACTTGTTTCCGTGCCTGGTGTTTATCTTCCTCCACTCCTGCAGAAGCGTACAGAGAGATGGCAGAAGCAGCAATCACTGGCACAGTTTCCTTTTCCTTCCCTCACAAACATAATTTATCACCTACAGGAGCTTACTCAGTGCATGCACGTGTATGTGTAGACAGTCTGACCTAATCTAGTGCCACCTTAACCTTATTAAAGAACAAAATGGCGACAACAGAGGAAAAATATGTCCTTCCTAACCCCTGCAGGAAAAAAAGAAAACTGGCACCAACAGCAACTGTCCCTCAATGTCTGTCCTTTAACTCATATCTCAAAGACACACGTACACATTCTGACAAACACACACGCAAAGGGTTCCAGGCAGGCTCTTGCTGAGAATAAAGGAAAAGACACCATTTGTCTTCCCGTCACCTCCTGTCCCATTGCTGTCCCCTGCATGTCAAATTGTTTTATTTCTTCAGTTAATCCCTCCACAAGCATGCATCTCACAGTAAGGCACAGTCCTCCCATATGACTAATTTAAATATGGCGCACAGTAACCAGAGTCACAGAGAAAAGAAGGCAAATCAAAACAGTATTTATTATAAATGCTACATTTATATAAATGCGGGTAAAAGCATCTGCACAACACATAAACACAATTTGAACGAATTGTAAATTTCATTTGCTTGACTCTGTCAGTACATGACTCATGGCAGGAATAGGACACTTTGTTGGTCTCTCTCTGTAGTATTCTCCTCTTGGTGTTGTTCCCTGCTGGAGTCATCCCTAAAAGACCAAACCCACAAATTAAAAGTTGAATATTGTACACATACAATACTCACATTGTGACCAATAATCAATAAACACATGTGGTGCAAATTTTCTTAATATTCCAGGAATTAATCTTGAAGGGGCAATAATATGTAGTTTCCAGGACAATTTACGGAACAATCATGTAACTATGTTACCTTCAGTTTTGCACAACTGAAATGGTCGCCATGGCAGATTCAAGGATTTCTCAAACATGCATGAAAGAATCAAGGCAACACAATGTTTGTTTTTGATGAGGGGATAACACTATAATATGATGTAAACGTCAAAAAGTAGATTTTACATAATACCGTCCCTTTAAGAGACCTTTGATGATAAATGTCCATATGTTGTACCACATGGTACACCATAGGCTGATACACCCTATGGACCAGTTTATGTTTTGTTAGTGGTGCCATAGGAGAGTATTAGGCAGCATTTGAAGCCAACAGACCCCTTTGTCATCATCAGACAAATTTGCAGACATTTTAGCAATTGGGAAACCATTAAATAATCACAAGCATTTGATTTGATTTGACAAAAAGTTAGAAAATGTTTAAAATACAGTTTGTGGGCAAGAAAGCACTGAATGTACCTGAACCAGAACAGGGGCAAGAATTGATCTTTGGTCCCTGTACATGCTAGAAGATTTAGAAAAGCATTTTGACTATGTTTATGCAGCCAAGGATAATTGGGAGTTCTAAAAAACGAGCAGGCATATCAACGTCATCCACTTCACCAACACATTCTGATGATACTGTCACTTAAAGAGGTCCTCTGTAGACATTAGACAATAATGGTAGTGCCTAACAGATGTACTATAAATTAGCGTGCTAAGTAAACCACTTGCAGCAACGACCTTAAATACCGTACTCTAAATATTTTAGGTGACTCAAAGGCCTTCTACAACAGAGAGCTACATGTCTCAAGAAATTGTAAAAGAATGTTAATTTTCGTATAATGAAACTTCAGCTATGTTAATACATTTCTATCCTGAGCTTTTCAAAAAATAGATTTTTTAGTGGGTCAATTTGTGTCTTGCAGCATAAAATCCACTTTGCTTGTACAAATTCAATGGTTACAGCAACCTCTCCAGAACCAGAATACTATTTGTTTTTGACTCCATGTTGTTCACTGGAGATCTCTTCTCCATTACTGAAGATTGGGATAGCGTTAAATACAGCAGGTTTTTTAAGGTAGGAGAGAAAGCATGACTAACAGTTGACAAAGTAGCCACCTGAACAAGTACAGATGCCCTAAACAGAGTTTTGCTAAGCATAAAGAATTTGGCTGAGTACATCTTAGCAACTACAGCGCTGTTTTTCTACTAATCATTCACCACTGCAGGCACATATGCAGCATGTAAACCTGCAATTAGGGGACACCTGTTTTTGTGTGTTTTATTGGCTGCATAGCAATCTCTTTGAATCCAATGGTACATACAAGAGTTTCTGGAATTTAGGATTTTCCTGCCAGAAAACAAAGCAGTGTGTCTGCAATGACATACTGGTAGGATGTGGGAAATCTCTGATCAAAAACAAACATTGTAATGAAAGTGGTGGAAAAGTCCTCAACCAGTTGCCAAAGAGCCTGAAAACATACTGGAGAAGATATATTGCTGATCAAGCAACACTACTGATTTCATAAAACTTGTTTTTATGAATTACTCTGTTCAGTTAAAATCTATGGGTGGAATAAACTTAGAGTCCTTTCAATACCAGACCTCTAGAGCAGAAAATACCCTCAATATCCTTAAATATCTAAAGGGCACAGACCCTTAAAAGTATTTTAAAAATACAAGGAAACATGCTGACACACACAGACCCTCTCTGTCTTTTTTCCACACATTTAAACACTGAACAGCACATTAGGACTTAGTACCTAACAGGATGTCAGAGCTAAAGTCGTTGTGCTGGCTAATGATCCATTACACATTTCATATTTCAGACAGAGAGACTGACAAGCACCACGAGGAAGGAGAATCAGGAAGAGTAGAAAGATTTAAGGCTGGAAAAGCAAAAATGCACATACATGTTAAGCCACAAATTGTCAGGGCAGAGACAAAAACTTTCCTTTTTAGATTTAAACACACATAACTTCTTAAATTCATTAACTCTTTAGGATGAAATAATTTTTTCATCAATTATTACAGTTCATGACTAAGAATGTGACAAGAATTTTAGAACTGTGGTTGAATTTGGCTGAATATGTATAGCATTCCAGAAAAATAGGAATGCTTCTGGGTAGCAAAAATTTTGAGGTTTCGATCACATTTCCATCAGTGTTTAAACATAACAGACTAATATTCACAAATAATCAATGTCAGATAATTTTCAGCCAATGTGGTTTGGTTCAGGAATCAGAATGGTTGAGTTTAAGGAAGCATAATGTTGTGCATATGCATCCCTGTGTCTTTTTTTTAGCATAAAAACAAAGACACAGGGATGCATATGCTGCTTATGCAGTAAAATTAACCAGCTGAATGTTATGCACCATTTCAAATGTTGACTCTCATCTTCATTTTCCCCTCCATTGCCGTCTGACTCCAAACTGAAAACTTGGATCGCTTTAAAAAATAAAGAAGATTACTGAATTTTTACAAGTCAATTTTGTAATAAGGTGACATGCTGTTCATATATGATTTATTTATTTGTAGATTTATTTACGTGTGCACTGTGTATTTGCCAGAAGTTGTAGTTCCTGCTCCATAATGTGCAGCATTCGTGCGGTCATGTCGGTGTCCATATCAGGGTCCTCACAGCCATTCTGGTCCAAACCACAGATCTCCATAATCACTTGTGCAGCTTGAGAAAGTTGACAACCTGCCAGGACAAATTTTAAAAGACAAGGCGGGAAGAAGAGGTGAGGGAAAGAAGAAAGCATGATGAGTTAGACATAATGACGAAAACTTTATTTAAAAATAAATTTGTAAAATGTCCAGAAAAACCATTGCATCTTTAAGTTTGAGATAAAAATATGGATGCTTCAATTATAATTATTAGTTTGTTTTTTTTTATTTTGATTGAACTGCACCTTCTTCTTTCCCTGTATAGTATCATGAGATAATGAACACAATAGTTTTCTAACTAGTCACCCATTATCAACTTACATATATAATTTCACAAGCTCTAAGACCAAATCTAGCTGAGATATGAAGAGCATCTGGACATTTTTAAGTATTGCAAGGCAGAAATGAAGCCCTGTATCACCGCGCAATGCTTTTTACATCATTTAATTCAACCTTGAATGTTCATTGAAATACATATTTTCTGCTTGAGACTTCTAGTCCGCATGACTAGCACAAATTTCGCTCTCAAATATTTTAACCTGAAATAAAAAACGGCAAACAATAACACAAACATACAGTACACACAAAAATAAAATGATATGACTATAAAATGTACATTAACCTTTTCTGAGCCTATTTTACTCAGAAAAGGCAGCAAAATCTTCGTGGCTGGCTGCAGAGCATTTATTATTTCCTGATAAAGGACATCTACTTAATATTTTCAAGGAAACTGCTTGTTCACCATAATAAGTTAATGTACCGGATCAGTCTTAATCACTGGCATCAGGTGGCTGCGGGCTTCTCAATTAAAACTAAATTGAAAGAAATCTGATTACCCCATTTACTACACTGATTTTAGTCATTCACTGCCTCACAAAAAAACCACACAGGATGACTGTGACTGCTGCACACATACTGTAAGAACAACACTCACCTTCTAAACTGCATCTGTTACATTACTTCACTTTTCAGTTTGATTTTTCCTGGCTGAACCAGTCATTGTGTTTGTGAAAGGTATGGTAGTGATTTGGTTATGACAGAGTCTTCCTAATCAACATGCTGACAACTGAAACATTATAAATATTTAGAGCTTTCTGGTTAATGATTTTGAATCTTTGCAAAGGGAAGGTACATTTACAGTAAAATCTTAATTTGCCCCAGAATAGTGACCAATGTTTCCCTACTAACTCAAATTCTCTTGGATTGAGAGCTCTGGTTTATCATTTAAGAAAAACATCTCTGGACAAACAAGGCAGCACTGAGAGGTTCATGTTGTTTGATTTCTCCAACGCCTTTAATGCAATTCAAACTGATTTACTTTGTCAAAAACTCCAGATGACACAGGTGGAAGCTAGGGGTGCATCGACTGCATTTTTCTGTCTATGGCCGATTACCTTTAAAAAAGTCTGACCTGCCGGTTCAGATTTTGGTTGATACCAATTATTTTTGTCTGAAATGTCGCTAAATATAGCAAAAATGTTGCTGAGTTGGCAACAGTGGGGTGACTATTGTTAAGTGCAACTGTGCAGACGTGACCTGGTGGGCCAGTCTATCAGTCAAACCTCTTTCAGAGGAGCAGACCTGTCAAGTCTCCCGTTATGGCCAGGAAACTACCATTTTTTTTTTTTTATGTTGTTTTGGCTTTTTCCACCCCCTTTCCCACCATGCTCCAGTATTAGTATTTTCCTGTAAATATCCCATATTATGGCGACGCACTTCCGCTCTTATGTTAGTTCCCTCCGCCACACATTACGTCTTTGACAGTATCACCGGACAGCGACATTTTCAATATACTAAAATCCAAAACTATCTTGTGCCAGAATACTGCTTGTTCTTGACTCCATGTTGTTTACTGGAGATCTCTTCCCCATTACTGAAGATTTGGATAACCTTTTCTTTTTTTTTCCAATCATTTTTTTCTCCAAAGAGTTTTTGCGGCGCTAGTGGCTCGTATTTTCGACAGTAGGCAGACAGGAAAGAGGGCGAGGAGAGGGGGGAAGACATGGGGCAAAGGTCACGATGAGGACTGAGGCCTCCAAACGTGGGGCGTGCTAACCCATATGCCCCCACAGGACGGCCCCTGGATAACTTTAAATAATCTAAAATACAACAAGGCTTTTTATAGAGGAGAGAAAGTGTAGTGGAAGTGAATAAAAAACCCTTGGTGTTCATCTGGACAATAGGCTGAACAGGAAATGCACCAGCGAAGGAGTTTACAAGGAAGGGCAAAGTGTAACTCACAAGGTGCATAAGCCATCAGCATCTACAACAACTCTTTGAAGAACCTCGACTAATATTTAATTTTCCTATGGGATTAAGTCAAGGTTCTTAAAATAGTTAAAATGTAGTCTTAACTTTTTTTTCTTGAGCAAGTGGGCATGAGAGATTTTGTGGTCCATATCAATGAAGGAATAAACAACAGATATTATATTTAATGATCTACAAAGATGAGTAATAGTATCTACTCAAGCACAGCAAGTTCAAAGAAGCAAAACTGCAAGGGCTTGAAAATATGCAATAGGAATAGGTAAAGAGCTCTTTTTTTTTCTAAATGATTGGATGGAAAAAAGAGTGCATATGTTCCAAAAATGCTTTAATAACTTTACTATACTGCTGTTGAGGGAGCTTTCTTTTAAGAAAAGATTTGATATGATTTGTAAATAGTTTTTCTGATCACTCAGAGTTTCAGCTCTTGTTTTGGTAGATGTTCTGTTGATTGACGGATGCAGTGACAGACGTAAGAATGTGGCAAAAGAAATTCTTTGAAAATACCTACAGAGGGAGTGAGTGTTAGGCAGAGATAAGGGGAGGCGTAGTAGAAGAAAGGCAAAGGTAAAAGGAATGTAGCTCTGGCTACAAAGAAAGAGTGAGAGATACAAAAATGATCACAACAGTTAGTGGAATGAGTGGTGTCTCATCCCACTCCACTGCGAGCCACATCAAATTGAATCAGATTGAACATCCATCCCCACCTGCTCACTGTAAATTACATTGAGGCCCCCACTGAGAAGCTATGATGGTGTGGCTGAGCATGTGTATGTCTGTAGCACACTGATTCCTCATGCTGCTTGCTGTCTAACCAGTTTCAGCTCTTGTGTTAAAGATTTCACTCTTTCAATCTTCTATTGTCTCCTCACCCCACCTCCTCTCCTCCCTCTCTGCTGTTGTTCCTGTCTTCAGGCGAGCTTAGAACCTCCACTTAAAGCATCACTGCCGCCTGCACTGACAGAGTAAATGGCACGGGAGGAAAGATGCACAAAACGAAGAGCTGAAAACACATCTGAACATAGATACTTCTGGACTAAATTCAATTCAATTTAGAATAAATGTTCAGTTTCCTGGTGTTGATAGAGTGTCACGCCCATTAAACTTTCCCACATTTCTCAATGTTTTTGTTATGATACGACACAAACTAGAATGAATTTTATTTCATGTTGTCTGATAAACAACCTCAAAATAGTGGATGGTTTTTAAGCGGAAAGAGAAGCGGCATTGCATTTGCCTTCAACACTTATTTAAACACCCATAAAATAAAATCCAGTGGAAACACTTGCTTGCATTCAGAAATTACCTAATTAGTACAAAAAATGTCAAGCTGTATGTACTTTAACCTCTAACCTTAGGAGTTTGTTAGATTACATTAGAGAACAGAAATATCTAAAAGTCACGCAATCGACAAATCTGACCTTTTTAGCAAGTAAATATTTGCAATGTGACAGACTTTCCGTGAATATTGCAAGGTAGTGCAAGTTGAACCAAGTTTATTTTGTACTGAAAACTTCCATGGCAAATAAAGTCAATGCAATAATTATACTATATAGTATAGCTGTACATATCTATATTTTTGAGTCATATTCTATTGCAATATTTTTTCTTGTCATGAACCTGTATGTAGGTATAACATCAGTGTCAACTACATACAAAAAAAGACTCAAAAAATGGTCAACCAAAAACTGGAAAAATCTACAATTTCCCCATTCAAAAATAGTTCCAAGAAATGTTTAAAATAGTCATTCATGGCACATTATTAGCAGAGATGTTTTAAAAAAAAAACCATTGCATTTAGTCACTGGGAAGGCAGGAGAATGATATACCTATGGTTAGTTTTGTTAGTGCAAATGAAGGGTAAAGAAAACATGTTAAGGGCTTCTGTGAAATTGACAATTTTATAATACAACATAATGGTAAAGTATCCTGATATATCAAGCTTGGGTGAAAGATTTTCTAATATTAAGTTTATTGACAAAAGACTGAAAATATAAGTGTGAAGAGAAGCAATTTGATAAATTTTGCTGCTAAATTTTTTTGGCCAGTAAATCTGCACTGTTGTATGGGAATTAAATCTTGATGACCGTTGTGTAGAATATAATTGAAACTGAAAGAAATCCTGTTTTTCAGAAGTTTTACCCTCTCTGTTTCAATAGTAACTATAATCAGTAATCAAAGAAAATGCAGTTAATTGCAAAGTTAAAATTGAAAATCTTAATGAACTAAATCACAAAAAACCTCTTTCATGCCATATGCTAGCTCTTTCAATAACCTACTGGCTTTATTGCAAGGATTTTATCAATACCTCAGTGAAGTGTTAATGAGAGTATAGCAGCTGAATTCACTTCTCTATTAAGCCTCAATTAGAAGCACAGAATGGATGCTTTCTAAGAGAAGCATTGCTGACTTGAAAGGATTCATCTAGAAGACAACTATGGTTACCTTGTAGGAAATATGCAATTGTTTCATCACTCAGGCTATTTTATGGGTAGAAAAATTATACGGATTTTAAAATCTTTTAAATTTATGAGGTTTATTTCCAAATGTTAGAATATAATACAAAGTATTTAACAACAAACCTGTAAACTCTGAATTTAAAAACGCATAATTAACCTGCACAATTTAGCTGAAATGTAATAATGGAGTAAAAATAGAAATTACTCCATTACTTGTTCATAACTCAGTATGAACAAGTCTGCATTGTTTGTTCAAGCACGGTTTGACTTTATTTTAGGGTTTAGTCTTCTTTGGTAGGAGACTAACAGCAGGAAGAGCAGGCACCTGTCCTTCATCAGGTTATGTGAAAAATACCGATTCATGTCCCATGGAACACATCAAATACTTGTCAGAAATTTTAGAGTTGCTGTGGATATTTTGTAAGTTTCATATCCAATCAATTTTGGAAAAATTCAGTTTTAGTCCCTTTGTCTTACATTTTCTCAGATTGTTGCTGATTACATTTAAACAACAATATTGAATTTTTGCTAACCAATTTCTTGGTAAAACTATCACTTTTTAATTTGTGTTTGCCTCTCAGCAAACTATGATGTCAACTTAAGAATGCAAATGAGCAGTGTCAGGGAAACTGATAAGAAAGTTTACATTTATTTTAGATTAATCAGATTCAGTATAATTGATGATAAGTGCACTCTCAAGATAAATGAATGCGGAAGCTATATTAGAAGGTACTTTAAAATAAACAAATCCTTAAATATCTGCACATATGTGGGATCAACACATGAGCAGCGACATATGGCACCGAAAGCCCCCACAGGTGAATCCAACACGGGACATGACAGTAACATTTTTCAACTTACTTGTGTCACGTTGTTAGCTTGCATATATGGTCCATGTGCACATCTACATATATGAGCTCAAAATTTTACATGCACCAATTTCATGGGTCACTTCGCTGGAGAAAGGCAAGCACTTTTCACCTTATCGCACAAGTTCCATAGAAAATGAAAGAGAGCAACGTCACCTCCCACGTGTTGAGTCCATTATGCAGCCTAACTACTGTAGCTTTTGTATTTGACAAAAATTGTGTCAATTTTTCTGTTACATTCAGTATCTTTATGTAGTTCCAATTTGCAGCAAATATGGAAAAAAAGAGATCGTAAATTCAGTCACTTATTACAGCCACAGTAGATTCATGTGGGTGGATAGAATATATCGGTGTTTAATAAGGACAGACCTGACTTACACGTGATAAAATACTTTGTTTGGATTAATGCCCAGACATGCATATATTTTTAAACAGTACTTGAAGCATAACCATGGCTGGTATGCCATTTTGTTTCCAACAGTGATAAGGTATAATCTGTTTAAAAAAAATTCCATGGTCACTGTCACAAACGTTTGGCTGTAAGAGGAATCTGCTGGATTAATTGTGTACAGAATTGAATTCAGTGTAAAGGAATACAGCGCAGTGACAGGTGGCACCCAGCTTCCTTAAACTGTTCAAGGACACACATAAAAATACACAAAAGAGTGTTAGAAAAATGTGTGCAGATGTTTACCAGATGTTCTGAGTTCATTTGCTGACATTTCTTCTCTCTGGGTTGAATGCATTTGAATTCCCGTTGGCTCTGCATATCTGTCCTTCATTACTTCGCAAAGCAGGTATTCCTCAGAGTGACGTCCAAGGCTGCTGTGTGAACGATGCACTGAAGTTACAAAAACGAATAGAAAAAGTAAGAACGAGGCAAAGACAAGTCCGATTAAGACAAATATTAACCTTATAATGCAAATGAAAGATCAGCTAAAAAATACTTCGAAAGACTCAATGTTAATTATTCAGACTGAAATATGCAGCTTTGAATAACATAACATTTAGATGTTTTAGTTCTTGTCGTGTGACATGCATTTTCTCAGATTGTTGTTGATTGTTTATTTAAGTTTAAGTTTTTTTTAAGTTTATTTTTTACTGAGTAATATAAACTTATAACTGATCATAAAGAACTTACAAATGCAACACCTTTTTTAGTCATTTTGTGAATGTTTATACCTTTATCTTCAACAAGCATAAACATCTTGATCTATACAAATCCACAACCTCAGTTATTCCTAGTATTTCAGAGTTTTTTTCTCCCCAGATACAGTCTACCAATATTACTACAATCGCTTATATAGTCAGGCAATATAATATTATTTGTATCAAATCTGAGGCATCCACCAGTTTCTGGAATGAGATACTTATTTTGATTGCTATAGCTTTGACAAGATTAAATATAATTAAATGACAAATATCTGACAAATTTACAGTGTGCATTGTTTTAGAATATTATTGCAAGTAGCAATTCCTTTACATTGCCATACAACCGCAAAAGAAACACATAAATGGCATAAAGAAAACATAAATAAAAACCCAGAAGTGAGTCTTGCAATGCTTTGGGGATACTAATCATCCAAAAGTTAAAACAAATAATTTTGACCAAAAGGTTATGTGTTCAGATCATAATATTTAAGGTTTTCTTTATCAGCCAATATGATAATTTGAGTATAGTTACTTGCTGGGGTTGACAACAAATCAATAAAACAAGGCTTTAGGGTAAAATAGTTGAACCACTAAAAGAAGCAAAGCTCCCCTATGATTTCTACAATATTAGGCACTCATTCAGGCTGACAGAGCATCGACCAACTAAAACAGCAAACAGGAGTAACAAAGATCAATTATCAAATCCTGCACAGCATCTTTTCTATGCAAACAGTTTCTAGTTTTATTAAAATAGATCAGAATATTTTCAATAATTACATAGAAACATTCAGGTGAATTTAGTTATTTGTTCATTATATTTCAGCATTCAGCAGTATTAGGACCAAGGCAGTAATGCTCAACAAGACTTTTCAGCCAATCACGATAGCTGCAAAGCAATTACTGCTTTTTCCCCTCTTTCTCTCCAGTGGTCAGCCAATTAATTAATGTTATTGACTGCCCCAAGAAGCTTCTAACTAGTCTAAATCAGCAAAATATAAGAAGACAGTCACTTCTGGTCAGCTAAGGGTTTTCTTTTTGTACATCTAGCAGTTTTTCCTGTACCTGTACATATCTTACTGGCAATTTTGTCATCTCGTTTTAGTATTTAGCATATGTAATGTGTAATGTGCATATTCTGATGTATATATGGTCTGCACATTATGGTCTGTAATGTGGTCTTATATATGGTCTTACATACACTGTGCTGGTGTATATAAAGTGATATAGATCACAAAGTTTATGTGGTCTTATAGATATTTTTACTTACATCTAATTATTTTCTAAAGCTTTTACTGAGATCTTTATTTTTTTTGTGCTATGTTTCTGTCTCCCTTCAGTTCTTTGTTTTACTAGATCGAAATGCAATGAGAAACTGCATACTGACAACGTTGTGTCCAAACCAATGACAGCCCAGAGCCCAAAGAAAGCAGGAATGTAGAAAAGGTACAGGTGAAGACATAACATGTGTTAAAATCTTAGTAAATAAAAAGAAATAAAGAAAACAGATGGAGCGATATAAAGACTCGTAAAGTGTTGTCAGGGTGATACTGCTCTCCTGTTACTTTTCTGTTCCATTATCTTTGGAGCTTTAACAATGGTGGCAGAGACATTAGAAGATTTGATCAGTAGTTGGCTGCACTGTGCAAGAAGGGTAGCAGTTCCCCTATAGAAAGTCTTCTTAAAAAGACTTATTTATTTCATATAACAAAGTTATCCTTCATCATTTCTGGACAGGGGAATTCATACAAACACACAAACAAGCAAACAAACATCTTTTTTCAGTCTCAGAATTAAAATATTTTAAACATATTTTAATATATTTTAAAAATTGACAGATTCATACAAAAGAATAAACATTTAATATGATTCATTTAGCGGTTAAATTATTATGTATGTTCAGTCCTCATGTAATACGTTCAGGTATCAAGCTATGCATAAATGAAGTAAGAACAATTTTTAAGGAGTGAGTGACTTTCTGAATATAACTAAATGGTAAATACTTGGTAAATGACCTAAAATTGTATAGCACTTTATGAAGTCCAGAGGACCCTAAACCACTTCACAATACTTTCAGTCATTTACCCATTCATGTACTGATGGTGGCAAGCTACCAAATGGTAGCCATAGCTGCCCTGGGCACACTGACAGAGGTGAGGCTCCACCAGGCCCTCCACTGAAAGGCAAGGCCCAAAGAAACAACGACAGAGGGAAATGGAGTGGCAACCAACCGACTGGGGGATGAACTCACCACCGTTGCCACCTTTGTCCAAAAAATATATATCTAATACAAGACGCCTGGCCTTAATGAGGCAAAGCAAGGTTTACTAAACAATGTCATATTCCAAAAGTGAGACTTAATATTGGTCAAGTAGTTTGACCATTGACCATCAAGCTAATGTAACTGACCAATGGTAAATGACTTCTAGTGTTGTCTAGAGGACTCCAAACTCACTATATTAAGCAACTCACACTTAGAGTACATTCACAGTATGACCGAAGAGAATGCCGTACACCGCAAGAAGGAAAGGCACGAGACAGACGGAGTAGGGGTTTGATTTGGTAACCCACAGAACAGACTCCTAGTGTTGCAGTTCACTATAGCAGTCCTGGTCTCAAGACCATATTTTGAATGTCTGATGTATGACTGCAAATATGTGATAAAAGTATCTGTTGCAATTTGAGAATAAGGGCACGGTATATCCACTTCCAAAAACAAGACTACAGAACTGCACTTTAAATGTCTAGACACACTCTTCTCAGGTTGTCCGTCAATCTGTTTGTTTACATAGTGCAATGCCATGAATGCAAAATTCAATAAATAGGAGAATATTTATTAAGCATGGTACAAATGTCCACTTGAACTAAAATGCACAAAGGTATTGGTCAGAGGCCATGATAAGCTTGCAAAACAGATTTTGTCCATGGTCCACAAATGCAACAGAATGTCACCAAAATATCCATCTAAAAGTTTCACTGTAGCATTCGACAGAATAATCCCGAAACAGAAGATGAAGAGATAAGAAAGCAATTGTAAAAATGTAAAGATAGATGTTAGTTTTTTTTTTAGTTTGTCTTAACGGCTAATTGACATATGACCAAGAAATAACAGTTGTATATTAGCAATTTTGTCAGCACAAGATTTTTTGCTATGTATTTAAAAGACTAAAATGAAAAGAAAAAAAAACAGGACAATGATTAGATAAACTGTGCCTAGAAAGAAATGACTTACAGATTGTTTTTGATCCAAATTAAGAACAGCATTTTTATTATCTACTTTCCAACTAAAAGAGAAACAAGAGTGGGAAGATATATCATAATTAATAGTTGTTTTGATCGAATGCAGATATTCACTGTCAATGGGGAGATAGAAGTGATGGTTAAATCACAGGAACTATGTCTAGGTCTGTGTGGCTGTTTCACCAAGAACTGCAGAACTAAACACAGGTAAAAGAAAAAAAAGCACACCGACTCCGAAGCATTGGCATACACACATTCACATACATAATAAAAAGCACATCTGAGAAAACCTCCCTTTGGACCAGCAAGAAGTAAATTGTCTGTTGCTCCCCCACCCATCGTTCTTGTTTCGCCAAGCAGCCAGAACTCCTTTGGGTTTAAAACTCATTTTCATCTCTCTTGTAAGCTCCACAAATTTTACATATTTGTTGAAAACCCCATTATGAGGCCTTTGTGATATGAATAATGCTTGCAAATTGGAAAGTATCTTCAAGCAAAAGTTGGACACTGAGGTAATCTTTACAATCTAATCTCTTGAAGTACAAAAACAGCAGTGACACTTCCTTATGCAGCTCACAGAAAAAAACATGATCCAGATTGATGAAACCCTCTGAAAGTGATGCATTAATATTCAAAAACAACCCTTATGCATATCAAAACACTTTCCCCTTTTTAACCAACCTGTTGGGTCTGAGGCACGCACTGAAAATTGGCATGTGTGAAGTCTGTCACAGTGAGTCTGCTCTGGTGAGTCTGGGTGACCGGTATCCGTGTCCAAACCTAAAGGCAAAAACCCATCCAGATCACAGAACTGCTCTGATCCAAACCCAGCAGTCTGATTTTGCATCACCTAAGGGGGATATGAAAACAGATGGGAAGACAGGAGAATGAGGGACAGAAATAGATTCAAACATTTTGTGTTAGAATGAGAAAGAGATGGCACACAAAGAAGGAGAGCAAGACAACACACACAAAAAGACAAGTAAATATATTGGAGCTTATTAAAAGGAGGGATGACACAACAATAATGAAACAAACCAGCATAGTATGAGCTAAAGTAAAATCTATCATCATTGTAACTTTTATGAACCCAAGTAACTGAATTTGTATTTCTCAATGTCGAGCATGTAAATACATATTAATAAGACAAAGTCTTTTAATGAAGATTATTTCCCGCTCTCCCTGTTTCCTTTGTTTCCACTTGATGAATTGATTTTTAATTAACCCCTGGAGCTGGCAACAACATCTCACAATTGTGTGGTATGTTTGCCGTTCCTCCCATGCAAGTGTCCTCCTGTGAGATAGGAGTAAAGTGAGCAAGCTATGTTTAGTTAAGATTAGATCTGATACATTAGCATGCTAGCCTTGCATGACACTGCAGATGGGCTGGGAGAATGTAGGGAGAAAGGCAAGTGGGAATAGCAATGCTCAGAGCAAGAAAGGAGCAGGGATGAGGAAAGAAAGGAGGAAGTCAGGCTAAAAGATAAACAATGAAATGGCAAGAGACCAAACAGTGATACTGAACAACCTGGAAGGAATAATATTTCTTCATGCAAAATATGTTCTAATAATGATTAACAGCTTTATGTACAGTGTAAAGGTAAGAAAAAAAATACAGAAATGGAAGAAGAAACCTATACCTAAATTACCTAAATTAACAAAAAGATTGATAAAGAGATAAAAAATGGGAGTGAGAGTGAAATAAATTAACAGGAAAAGAGACCAGAAAAAGTCTTGTGCAAAGAGAGGGAGAGAAAATTAGAAAAAGAAAATACTATCTAATCATTCCAGGAGCAGTTTGATTTAGGTCCAGAGAGTCCTGATAACCACCATCTTTACAATCATGAACATCCTTTTATTCAAGCTTTTTAATAAAGAGTTGGCTGCTCCTCTTTTTTTCTTTTCATTCCTTTGCCACGGTACTAGGGATTCATGTCATTAAATGTTAGATTACTCATTTGAGACCATTTAGGTAGATCTTTTTTTTTTGATCCACTGTTTCTTTCTTTTATCAAAAAATTTCACTTTTAATACCACAGCATTATATGTCTCTAAGTATAGATAAATCATGAAATCTAATTACATTGATACTGACATTGTCTAACAGAACAGGGAAGGAGCTTTAAAAACTAACTAGTTAGCTATGGGTCACTGAAGTTCCTTTATTTTAATCAGTGAATATATCAAACATTATAATCGTCTAAAGCTTATATCTTCTGTGACACAAGGATACAAATATTTAACTTGCCTTTATTCGCATGACATCAACTAATCACAACAAACCAAAACCAATGGCATGCTTAAAAACGCAACTCCAACAGTTGCCGTTCCACATCTTTCCTTTCTCTTTCTGCTCAGGTTACCATCCAAGACGGTAATAAATTTAATAATATAAACTTAATTTTAATAAATTTCTTGGATAATAAAAGCCAGAAAAACCTAAGAGTAATCTAAAGACATTCCATTAAAAATACCAGTGTCAATTTGACAAAAGCACTGCCTCCTTAATTCTGAATTGTGCTGTGCATATTACCAAGGCTTATTCTCATTTCACTGTTGTATGTTGCTTTTACAGTTTCACTTTTAACAACTGCTACTGACAAACAGCACCACAGTTTTTTCATAGAGCATTTTGCAAATTATGGTTTATGCATTAAGTGCATAATGGACTTGCTCGTTAATTAGCCCTTGATACCAGAGGATGATAACTGAAGCTTACAACAATTGCAGCAAAGAGGTCACAAAGCTGGGCTAGAAATTCATAATCACAGTGATAACACTTAACACTGTGGCATGTGTTAAGAAATGTGTATATAGAAAGAAATGGGCAGTACTGACTGCTTAGCTTTGTCGGTGAGCTAATTTCACAGATTTTTAAAAAATGTTGCTTTCAGTTTGAATTTTTTAAGATTTCCACCGATGTGGACACAATGGGTAGAAGTCATATGCGACTCTGCCAATCACAAAACTTTACAGGATGGGAGCTGATGATCTAACTCAGTGCTCAGTGGAACTGGTTAATAGCAACATGAAAAACATTTGTATGAAACAAAGAGATATCCTTTTCAGCATAACTTTACATAAATACTACATATTACCATGTGTGTTTCTGGCCGCTGTCTTGTGCCTTCAGTTTGCAAATCTTTCTCAGTTTTTTTCTTTGCAGGTCTCAAGTCCTCTTGATAAGACATTTCCAGATTGTTGGCCATTTCTCTTGATTTCTCCCTTGGTAATTGTCCATGTATTCTTGCTTTCTCTGCACAGGAGTCTTCTTCTGTTGGAGTCAGGTAAAGACTGTCACTGGTCATTATATCCCCACTGCCTTGACAAAACATATAAACACCCAACATTGAAATAAAAGTTGCAGATGTGTTGTAGATAAAAAATACAACACTTATTTTCCAAGAGAATTAATAAACAAAAAACAATTGTCTATGTGATTTAGAACATGGTAAAATGTCACGGCGAACAGTTAAAACAGACTATCCTTGTTTGTAATGTTTTCAACTGATGGAGAAAACATTTTTACATTCAATATTCCAGTAAAATAGTAATGTGTGATATAAGTGTCCTTGACACTTTAAAGCTCTAATAAGCTGATAAAGCTGGCATTCAATGTCTCCTTGGTCAAAGAGCTGAAGTAAGTAGTGGAAATAAAGGATGAAAAAGATGAAGGAGAACACAGAGATGATGGATGAACACAGAAATATTTGTAGACATGTGAAGCAACGGAAGGAAAGTTAAAGTAAAAAAGGTTTGATAAAGTTGTGGAAAAATCGACCCTGTTAGCTCTCACTGTAGCAGACTTCTTTTTCTAATGTAAATGGTGGATAGCTAAATCAGGTTTCATTCATCTGAATGCATTAAATGTGTTTAATATTAACTGTTTTCCCCTTGTCTACAGTTTTACCATCCACTTATCAGTTCTTATAAATGTTAAAACATGGGCCCAATCAAGAGACACTCCACAATATACATCCAGACAACATGCCAACTTTTTTTACTGAATGTAACAGCTAAAGGAAATACTCTGTGTTTGCATGTGAGAGCTTTTGTGCCATGATGTGATTTTAAACATAATTAGCAACACCTCCTGTAAACATTTCTGCCTTTAAATTTTAAAGATTTCAAATATAAATTGGTCAGAGGATTAAGGTTCGATTTGGGGAATTTTGTTGTGATAAAAACTAAGGTTAGAGTGAGAGGCCACATATTTCACTGTGCTATTTAATGTTGCCATGGTGATACAGCAATAAATGTGTTTATAGCCAGTAGTACATTCATTTACTTTTCTGTTTGTTACATGTTTAAGTGTGATGTGCAAATAGAAATCAACTAATCAATTTTAACAAAAGAAGAAAAATAGAGCATGCTTAATAGTTGGATCTAAATTTGGTTTGATAGCCAAAGAGAATAAAATAAACTGTTACTGTGACATTTATAAGCCATTTACTAACTGTGTTTAAGCTGCGCAGCAAATAGTTGTTTTCTTGAGGTTTCTTTACTGCAAAAAATTTTAATTTGTCACCCTTAAATGGAGAATAGAATTATTCAATGTGAAAATAAAGTGTATTAATCCAATAAAATAACAGGAATGTTATGGCAGATAGGCATCTAAATCATATATTATTCTGACTGCATCAAACATTATCTGCAAAATTAAGCTATTTCCAAAAAAGTCAATCTGCATTAGACTTTTTGCTCAATAACAAAGAAGTAATTATGTCCACAGAATTGTCAGTGTCATTTGAGACAAGAAATGATGCGATACAATATGCCTTTTTACATGATGGTGTTAATTTGTGGTCACCACATACTAATAACATTAAAACCGGAGCATCTTCATAACGGAGGACAATTGTTTGGCATCGGCTTGACTATTGAAATAATCGTTCCCAAGGCCTTAGACGTTAGCTGTGGTGTTACAGTACCAGGTGATAAAGAGTGTGTGAGTCTAATAGAAGACAATCTGGGTCACTGCTGGGAAGCTGGAATTGCTGTGGGGAGATTAGATTGCCTCTTGGTGTTTCATAAGGGTTCAGAGATGAGATTGCTTCTGCAAATAATTGGCAAGATCTGGCTTTTTCTGTACCATTTTGTTGTGGGGTTGAGTGGTAAACCTTTGGCAATAAGACGCACTGAGTAGAGGCTGATGGAGAGACACTGATCATAAACCTCAGGGGAAAAAATGTTGATGAAGACGGGAAAAGATGCTCCTCTGGGATAACTGACATCGCACCATCTAAAATCGAAACATCAGTTAAAAATAAAACAGGAGGCTGGAAGGGTTTGTGAGTTTTAAATGTTGATTCTGGTAAGGAGGGGAAGCATTGTGGTGATCCAACTTAGTTTTGATTCAGTTATTGTAGGAGAGTTAATGGTTCTTGATTAAGTGTTTTGAAGTTTGTGTTTATGCATATTTTTTAGATGTTCTGACAGAAGAACGAGTGGATGCCCTACAATCTGATGGTTATGCTAGACAAATAATCCACAGACAGAAAAAAGATAAATTCATGTTTAGCTGTACAAGAACAATTTTGGAAGGGTCCTACTACACCTTCTTGAACAGGTTAAAAAAGAGCTATGGTTTACAAAAACCTATTCATAACATATTTTTCACAAAATTATTCTCAGATTATATGATTTCACCTGGTCAGTTCAGCCAATTTTTAGCTCTTAGAATTAGCTGTTTTTGCTTTTGTCACTTTAAATTGAAATAAGCTGCTGGGCACACCCCCCAACAGATGCTCAGCTGTATAATTGTACATTTTTGACCCTGATGCAGAGGAAGTGGAGCATCCTGCACAACCACCAAAGATGCAATGGCAGATTATAAATGGTAAGTCAACCAACAAAACACTTATTTTTTCCAGTAGCTACTGGACAGTAGTAAAACCAGCTGACCAAATGTGCTCAAGCAAAGTGAAGGAGTGGGCTTGACAAGGGATGCTAGGAAACAGGGCAGTGCCTGCTGATTGTTAACAATTACGAGTTTTTGACCCAAAAAACCTTAAGTTATTGCCAGAAAAGGAGGGGTAATTTTTGAAGCACTTGGACTATTTCAGAAGAAAGTAGAAACCAATACAGAGGTACAAACATGTGCAAAAAGTGAATTTTACATAATAGGTCTACTTCAAAGACTAATTTAGAAGCACTGCTGCCATCAAGAAAAAAAATATTAGAATTGACTTAATCTCAAGCCTTATTCAGGTTTTTTTGTGAAACACAGCTTACCTTTCACCGAGTCATTTTTTGAAATCTGATTGTGAAGGCAATGTGGCTTCTTGACTTTTTGTTGAACGGATGCTTCAGATGGTCTGGATGGTTGAGTTGAATGGGTAGAAGAGAGAACAGCTTTAGAACTAATAAACAAATATGGCTGTTTGAGATAGTTGAACAGCTGAAACTTTGAGTGAAAAATAAAGCACCTTCTCAATTCATCTACCTGTTGATGGCCAGATGGGACAATAAATACATTCTAGTTCATTATAACCCCTTTTTCATCAATGTAACCAATTGGAATAAGACTTGAAAGTAAAGCATTTAATCTAAACTCACTTAACTCACTCAGTGGTTATCAACAATGCAGCTTATTGATACACATCAGCACTGAGGGTGAACAGACAATAATGACCTTTTTCTTTGTTGTCTTAAAGAAACGACGCATACTTTCAATCAAGAGGACATCTCCTCTACATCTATTTACCAGCAACTAAGATTTTTTTACGAGTGGCTCTTTAAACTTTTACATGTCTGCTCCCATTTTGTTATTGAGAATGCTCTGCTGGTAAAAACATGTACATTTTTTAATTAGAAATAATCTAAGCTACTATGTTATAAGCCATGCTAATACATGTTTTAACAAAGCCTTACACTGTGTTGCTATTCAACTTTTGCTCAGTCAAAGGCACCATCTTCATATCTTTGGATTCCTGTGGTGAAAAAAGAAACACATGAAGATGAGAGAGACATAAACATTAATAGGCAATATGTTCATACTGTGAGCCTCTAAGTACACTTGTAAATTGTTGTGTCTTGATATGATATGATAACTATATAAAAAAAAAATAACTACATAAAAAAAAGCTCTTTGATAAAAGCGGTCATTTTTTTATTTACCTCATCCAAGATTTCTATGACAAGATACATTTCAGGTGTGGAAACTGGTGACTCAGTGCTGTTCTTGCTGACAGGGACTTTGAGCAGTGATAAACAGTACTCCCGAAAATCTTCCTCTTCAGCTAAAAATATAAAAACACAAATTAGACATGAGACATATACATGTAGCATTCTTTTTGATTTAGCAGAATAAAATTGAAATTTTGGGAATTAAGTTGAAATGATTTCAAGTATAAAGTTTAAATGTTTACAAAAATGTTCAGAAATCCAAAATGATCAAAAAGGGAGGATGTGAAAGAGTCTGACTGATTACTGATTCCAGTAATTAGATGTCGGAGTCTTAAGAAGCTGCTGAGCAGTCACTCATCGCTTGTTGGGCCCACTTGCTGGTAGTATCTTGCATCAATTTCATGCCATGTTGTTGAGCTCCACAAAGCAAATGCTACTGATGTAGCAGCTCGCCCTGGACTCGTCCCTGTTTTATCCTTTTTTAGGTCAAGTGGAATCACATCTCGTCTTGCCGTACGTAGAATTGGATTCATGTTGTCCCATGACTGCTCCACGCCTAACCTGACCTTTTATTCCATAACCTGTCTGCTCTACCTCTAGTATGTCTGTGGAGCCTTCAAAACATTTCACTGGATCCATGCCTCTCCTTCAGTGTTCAACTCCAGAAACTGTAAGTCCTACCCACAAAAAGGGTCACATTTTACCATTAAATTAAGGATTTTAAGCTGCTATCCACATTCAAGTGTTTACTGTGCTCAAAATTTCTTCAGCAACTTATTTTAAAAAAGTGCACTCCATAACTTTGATTTGATGACTGAGAATTAAATAATAGATCATTCTTTCTTGTAACTGTATGCAGATAAGACAAAAACAGAAGTGTCTTTTGGAAATGTAGAGATGTACAGAAGTTGATAACCTATTCCTACCACCTGCTTCAAACCTTTATTCTAATTCATCCTCGTTACAACAGGTTGCAGAGCCTCTCCCCCTCATCAATCTTTAAATATAAAAGGGGCAGAAATGAGTATGTCAATGAATAATAGAAGCTGTTTACTTCCTACATGTAGGAAGAAACCCTTCATCTAAAATTTTCATTTTCTTATGCTGACAGACCAACGTGGTGGAGTGACAGCAGTTTGTGAGGGCAAGAAAGTTTGTGTGTCGCAAGCCTCAGTGGTTTGAGCAGGCACTCTCCCTGTCCATAGTTTCTTTGCCACATGTCTTCTTCCACCTCTCCCCACTCTTTTCCTGTCAAGTTATTGTCAAAGGTCATTAGTAAAGAAAAAAAAAAGTTTGTGCTAACATGTTTGTGTTTAGCTTCCATAGGGGAATTTCACAGGCCACTTTATTAGATTCACCTGTTTTTGCTTGTTAACACAAATACTGAATTAGCTGGTCAAATAGAAAGGACATAAACATTTAGGAGTGGTGACGATAACTTGTTGAATTTCATCATCATCAGAATTTTGAATATGGCATACTTGCTGGTGTCAGATGGTCTTATCTGAGTACTTCAGAAACTGCCAATCTCCTGGAATTTTGAAGCGAATCAAATAGGTGTTGTGTTGGAGTTTGATGGAGGGCTTTTGTTACATGGAGAACACGAACAAAACCAACTTTCTCAAAAGCACAGTCCGTTTGAATATGTGAAATATATTTATACTGGCTGAAACTCACAGACCTAAAATCGGTCAGAAGTTAATTTTTATATTCAACCCTCAACTAAATGCAATTAATGTTGTCCTTTGGTCAGCGCCATCTAAAATGACTCCCAATTTGTCAAGACTATTTAACAGAAAACAGTGTGACCTAGGGAGTATGTCTGACCTATAATATTTAAAAAACTAACAAAGAGACGGCTCTTTATTGCCACAAGAAGCAGTTTAATGCCCTCGGATCAAGAGGTACTCAGGGGTGGTTGTAATGCTGGTCTATCATCTCCTTTTATCCCTTGGTTGTTGTTAGAAAATGAAAACACATCATTGACTGATACAGACAGTGAGCTGCAGATGACTGGCTGTACCCTACCTCCCCTTGAATGCCCCATTCAAGGAGAGGTACGCCCAAGCTTGTTATAGAAGCTTGAGCCATCTATAACAGCACTCTACCTGTACAATCACAGCCAGTGATTACCTGTCACAATGCTATGGATGAATGGGCAAGGAGCGATATGTCTGACCCGCTGAGAGAAAGAGATTTTCCAATTGTGTGTTTGTATATCTGAATGTGATATGTGTGGATGTGTGCTTGGGTAAGTCATCTGTCAATCTACTTTTCTGAAGAGGGGTTAGGTTAGTCTGAGAGCCTCTTCTGGCTGTGTGTATGAGAAAGGTTAGATGTACAGCAAAAGTATCAAGATCTGACGGTATCAGACTAATTTTCTGTATCAAAAGATGTATATAACACGGAGAAGGATAGAGGTGTGGATGTACTTGTGTTACCAGTTAGGATGTTGTCCATCTCTTCCTCTGTGGCTGTGATAGGTGGTGATTTTAAACCCATGCTAAATGCCAGTGATGGAGGACTTTCAACTGGTGTTCTGAAAACAGACAGTCAACTTTGAATTAAAACATAACGATAAAAGTGCATATTATAAACAATAATATGTACTTTTGTTCTTTCCCTGAAACTATCTGCCTTTGGATGGATGGCTGGATAGAAAGATGGACAGACAGTTTTCATATCCTGGTATAGACAAACAGCAGAAAGCATTCAGAAATGTAAAAATATTTCTACATTTTGGGGGGGGGGTGACGTTAGAATCATGAATGTACCTTAATGAGACTTAATATTATTATTATTTTATTTTAGAAAATGGCTGCTATGAAACAAAGAGTGAAAAATTGAAAGAGGTCTAAATACTTTTCATTCTCACTGTATCATACCATCTGAGGTAGTGGATCTCAATATTATGATGTCACAAAAAACTTAAACATTACACAGCAAGAAACATTTTATATTTCAGTCCAGTTGGAGACAGTAATGTAAGCCTCTACAACTGAAAACAATCACAACACAGTAGTTGACAACTGTCTCTCATAATTTATTAAAAGCCATGTTGCAGTGCACCAAATAAAAAAAGCTTAATTTGCTCAAGATTTCAAGTATTGTATCAGCCAACATGAAATAATATTAAATTAATATTTCTTTTCTCTGAAATTTTGGAAAATAATATTTCACATGTAAAAAAAACGCAGAAGCAAATGAGCTATAAACTGCTGCAAATAAATACCAGCAGTATTTTAGACATATCATGGGCCTATGTTATTTAATGTAAGATTAACTTTGTGTTTTAGTATATGTGTTGTTATAGATGCTTGTAAACCTTATTGGTAAAAGTCATGAACAGTATTTCAAGCTTACACAGATATCACACATTTGCCTTGTTCGTGCTCCTTAGCAAAAACTTGCAGAGGTAAAGGAATGTTAATCAAATATTTTCTCTATTTGTTAAACCACATCCTAAAATTGCTTTCTAGAAGTGGACCTATCTAGTAGAGGACTATCAGCATGCAGGTTTTTAATAGTTTAGTTTGCAGGACCTGTTAAAAGTCTGGCTCTCAGAGGACGGATGAGCACTCACTTACCCCTGCAACATAGCTCAGTCAGCGCGGTCAAAAGCTCGCTTTCTATAACCTGCAGGCCGCGCACAAATCTACTAAGGTGATAGACTTTACGACTCTAATATAGCTGAGCACTTTTAGCTGATTCTTTAAAGCTCTCTCCTGCTCTCTACCCCCTCCTTTTCCCATTATTATTAAAGCTTGTTAAAATTCAACCTCTCCTTCTTTCTTCCCTCCAGCCGGTAAGACTCTCTGTCTCTCCATTAAGCTCTGCTACCATCGCTGCTTCAGGGTTATTGCACTCCAGATTGGCTCTCTGGTCTATTCCACAGTTAAAGGCTGCTACAGTTTGGGATGTGGAGCATTCCTGCTCCAGCAAAGAGAATGCCCAAAACTCCACTCAGCTCTCTTTCCTGCTGACCTGCTCTCAAGCTGAATACTAAGACCAAAAAAACTGCTTAAATAAAGGTTATAATAACGGGACCTGCAGAAGCCCAACCTGCAGGCAATGAACTGCACAATAAGTACAAAGAAATTGCTTTGTTCAGTAGTGCCTTATAAGGGCTGACTATGGAAATGCAGGTGAGGCATATGCTATGGTAACAAAAAATCTGTGACATTAAAATGTTTTCATACAGTAAGTATGTGTTTTGGTGCATATAAGAAGCTGCATAATTAATTTACATGGAAGGAATGTGTGCGTTCCTGAAAGTTGCATATGTGTTATATTATGTTAACTACTGCTGTATTGACCTCAACAAGTTGTCACTATGCCATGATGTAAAGCTAAAAAAAATTGGATTCTACATAATACTCCCCCTTTAATTCTTTTAAATACAAAATACCACAAACCAGTAACCTTCGATGGGAAATACACAGCATGTGCATTCTTAGTAATAGTCTGATCATTGACTATATAAATTAAATCCTACTGGTTGGTAAACTCCATATTCAAGATCTGAAACTTAGAACTTGGTCATGGCTTTGAAAGCACACACAACTTATCTGACTTAAAGAAGACAAAGGTAGCTGCTTCTGATACAGAGAGTTCTAAAAATAGCTTACATTGTACTTCTTATTTGAAAACTTCCTAAAGCATCAAATATCAACATCCAACTTACTTTTATCAAAGTTAATTAACTTGTATGTAACTTGCCAAATTGTGGTACCAGTAAATACAGTGGTATTTGTATTACAGTTTGAAAACTATGATTTTATAATATTTTGGATTGTTAGGACCCATTTGAAAATAGTTGTGATTTGCATTTGTATTGTTATTTGTACCTGCGGTGCTTCTTTAGAAGCAACCTATCCATGTAGGTAAGGCTGTTTTCAGAAAACTTCACTCTTAGCTTCCCTTCTGCTCCTTCTCTTTTTAGTCCATCAGCTTCTCTGCCTGGAGGGATGTCAGTCTGGGTCGACATGGCTGACACCAATACTGAGAAAATATGGGGAGAGGGACATGGCATAATACAATGAAATAAGAGAGGAGATACACAGCATAAAGTAACAGAAAGGTGAATCAAAATTAGAGAAAAAGGCAGGAAAGTATTTTGAGCAGCCTTTTGAACAAACCTTTCTCTAAGAAAATAGTGAAAACACACTCGACTGCCAATGTAAAAGTGCCAAAGCAATAAAAGACAAAAGCTAACCACATCAGAGTAAGTTTCAAACAATAACACATAAACATAGTGATCACACATGAGAAAACAAAATACAGACGTAAAGAAAATGTTGTGATAGTTTTGCACTGGGAGTTCACGCAGTGTCAGCTTTAAATTGGGGCTTGGGTCCATTGGCCTTGCAGAAATGATTAGCGCCAGAGGGACTACCCGCAATTTTCAGAGCAGAATGAATAGACAGAATCTGAGTTTGTCCAAGCAGTAGAGCAGAAAAAATAGGCTTGATGATGAATACAAACATCTGGTCAGATGCACACACAAACAACAACCCAGAATATAAATTGTGTCAATAACACACCTTACTCAAACCTTAAACACGCAAAATGAATTAAAACAAATATAGATACAGTTTTGATGAAAAGTCACAAAAATTAGCTAATATAGTTTTATCCATGGTCTCATGAAAGGCAGTGCTGTGTTAAGGTGCAGCCCTGCCTTAATCCCATGTTTATTACTACATCAGGCAACAGCTATAGTCTACTAGCACCATATTCAGCCCTGGATCTTCCAATAATAGTGAAGACTTTACTTAATTAACTGATCAGACTATGAACAATAAAAGCACAAAATGCTGAAAAGAAAACAAGATAAGGAGAGAGAAATGGCTGCGATAGCTGGATGATAAAAAAAAAACACTTTTATATCCGTTGCCGTATTTATTTGTCAATATATTGCAATTGTTATAGCATTAACACTCGCTTTTTCAAAATTGTTGTGCACAGTTGATCTTCATTTAAAGTCCATTTTACTTATTGACGTTTTAGACCAGATCATTTTTAAGAGCATTCATACGGCCAGAGGGCCAACACATTAATAAATAATATGGAATGTATAAAAAAGTGAGTATGCAACCAATTTTTTTCAAATTTTTTGATGTTCCTCCATTTGAAAAAGCCAGTTTACTCAGAATTAAAAACAGTTCTGAGGAGGATGTTTCTGCATCAGTTCAGAAACAAGAATGAAAACCATTCAACACAAACTCTACAATTATAAAAGCAAAAAGTTCAGCATTCCTCAAAAGATACACACCAAGCATACCTACTCATTCAAATTTTATCAGAAAATATCAGGAAACTGTGTAGCCTGTGGGACTGAGCTCATTAAAGATGGACTGAGGCAAAGTGGAAAACTGCCCTGTGGCCAGCTAAATCAAAATATGAAATGCATTTTTTTTTAAATAATGGATGCCATGTCCCTGAGCCTTAAGAGGAAAAAGAGCATTAATTTTGGTAACACAGTTCAAATACTTTAGCTGAGTTTGGATGTAGGTGAACTACACCACATGTAATGAGTAACCTTCAGAACCATTTTATATACTGCTTCTTCCACACAAATGTAATTTATTGACACACCCAATAAGATATGTAAAAAGCCTTTTAATAAATTTAGTATCTGTAAGATACAGGCAAAATCTGACAATAAATTTAGAAAAAAGAAAACATTTAATTTCAGCACACTTATGCAGTGTGTGGTGAAGTCACATTTTAAAATTGAAATGTTTTGTTTTTAGCTGGATTTGTATTTGTCTTCTTGACACTTCAATCAAAGTGAAGATTTTTTTTTAATTTTTCACTTCACTTGTTGACTAGAACCTTTTGACATGCAAGAAATAATTTTCTGTGTTGTTGGTCCTATGACTTACCACACAGAAAGTCATGACATAAGTGAGAGAGCAGTTTCTTTATCCATTTTAGTGTCATTTTTACATAAAAAAGGAGGTTTCTTTGTATACAGCTTTTGAAGAATCTTAAGGGGCACCAAAATCAAAATCTTTTTTTCAAAGAAGTATTTGCACATTTGAGGCAGCCTAGCTCCTGGAAATAATACAGCCTGAATGCTGAATGTCCCGGTGCAGTTATATCAAACAAAAAAGAAAACTCTTTGTATTCAGAACTGCTACAATTGCTACCCTCAACAATTCATTTGTCAATTTAAAAAAATAATGAGTGTGTATGCCTACCAACCATTTCTATATATTTCACCTGGTGTGGTGGGTGTCTCCAGTGCATCAGCTGTAACAAGGTTTTCTTTTCCTTCACTCCTTTCTTTCCTCCACTGTATCAGAGCCTCCTGAAAAGATCTTGCAGACTCCTCCTCACTGTACTGCCCTGTAAAAATGGAGTTGGCCAATTCACTTTTATCATCTTCAATTACTCCCACTGCTTTCTCCTGTCCATGGTTTATAACCAGCACCTAGAACATAAAGAATATCTCGTGAGCTTTTATGTGATGGTCAAAATGTGATGCAAGTTCCCATACATATTCTCATTACTAAAGGTGACCACTACAAATTATCCAACACTGCACCTCCAATTCTGCTCTTCTGATGTAATGAATACAGATTCTTGTGTCAGTACAATGTATACTAAATGTTTCAGTTCCTTTTTTCTTTTTCCTTTCATCTTTCAGTTCCAATTCTTGGAAAAGTGATGTGTGGTGAGTGTAAATCTTGAGGAACCACTAAAGCCCATTTTATGCTTTGTCTGGATTCTAAAGCTAGTTTTTGTCATTGTTCCTTTGTTCTTATTTGGCATCAGTTTCCCACATGGTCACACCATCTACCTAACTGGCCACTGACTGACTGGCTAGTTAGTTTAGCTTCATACCTAACCTAGTTGGTTCCCTGGTAGCTGGCGCCTTAGTAGCTTCAGCTAACAAGAACAGTTTTAACAAGAACAAGAACAGTTTTGCATGTTCTGGTGTAGGTATATTCACATATCTGAGATTTATGCATTCTTGTTTTTTCTAATATTTTGTTGCATAATTAATTCTCTGATTTTTCTTTTTTATAATTATGTAGTTTGGCATAGAAGCTTGCTGGCTGAATATTTTGACTGTAAGGTTGAGCTATTTAGTTAATGAATTCTCAGACTTTATTAAAAAAAAAGTGTTTGTGATTATTCCACAATTATGTGCGAAGTGTGTCTTGTTTCCTGTAGCGTTGAGTTCATTATTTCATGAGAGACCAAAAATGTTTGCCTGGCTATTCTGGATGTTCTGGTGGAGCCCCAACTCTTTCCAAAGGAAACTTCAACTCTGTTAATAATTTCAATAATAAATCAATCGAATTAATAGCTGCATAATCCAAACATTGTCAAACACATGCAAAGTATTTTATTTAGTTTGTTTTTAACTTGTAACTAAATACAAATTTGCAAGATGTACACCAGCTGGACATGGAGCTAATTTTTTTCTCTACCTTGTGACCTCAGTTGTTTGAAAAGGCTACGGTCAGAATGAGGTCAACTGCGCTCTATGGTGTAAAGAGTATGAAATGTCAATCTAACTGTTCCTGCCAGACCCACACTGCTGGAGGGCTCCTTTCAGTCCAAAGGTACATGCAGTTCACAAGTTTGCCTTTAGATACAGCCTGTGGATTTGGCGTCAATTAGGGTTTGTTTGAAGTTCTTTCAATTGACTCACATGGTGCAGAGGTAGAACTCACACCATGTAGAGGCTTGTCTGATATCTTTTTAGTGAATTGTCACATCATGTGAACTGCAAATGGAGTGTAATTTTACCCGCTGGCAGATTTATTTTTTATGCTGTATCCATTCATGGATAGAGGCTTCATGTTTTGTTTGAACAAAATATCAATAAGTGATATAAGATTGCTAAAATAGTGAATGCTTTTAAACAGTATAATTTAAAATGAAAGAATTTACATATATATGATAATGAAACATCAAGTAAAACTTTCTCAAATATTGTTAGAGATATCTAAATGTCATAAACAGAATGTGCCGTGTACATAGTTATGATTCATAATGCAAGAATAGAAATGAGCATAAAGTTGTCCTCTATTTACTTATATTTTATACTTTAAAGTCAGCTTTTGATCACTTACACAGCACATACCTGACTGCAATTATGAAAAACTTCCATCTGTTTTTGCTTCACCTTTGGCCACTCATCTTCACTTGTGGTTATTGCATTGAATGTGAGGCTGTGATTGGAATCAGGGCTTCTACTGGAATCAGGATTATAGATACCGGGAAAAGAGCCAGGGTTAATCTTTCTCTGGAAGCAGCTGACGTCTTGGCTGATCACTTGAGCCTGTGCATCTGTCTGCAACAGAAGATCATAGGTTATGACACCAGATCAGTATTGCTTTGTTTAAGAGGCTGGAATTACTGCGCTTATCTAAATTCTATTGAAACATCATTGCGATAAGCTCACGCACCTACTGAGAGTTTATATTACCAAAATGAAGCCCGCTTCAGCCCATCAAGCAGTAACAAATGAGTAAGAAAACTATTATAGAAGAGAGGAATACATTACAACACTGAACCTGTTAGCTTAATTTAGAAGAAGTATGTTGGTTGAGATAAAATGTAACTTTACATCCAATTCCAGGTGTATGGATAATTTTGGATCTATCAGCAGACACAGCTCACTAAGGAACTATTTTCTACATGAGTAAACATGTTGAAATCCCTGTCCTGATAATTTCACAAAAACTCTGATGTTATTCATAGGACATAAGACCTATGTCACTATAAAGGCAACTTAATTCCCCATTCTTCCTAATTTTGGTGATTAGCTTGAACTTCAGCAAGTTGTCTTAAACACATTGAAATGCCTAAATACACTAAATGCCAGGCGATTGACTGCTTTGCTATTTGTGTTAAAAAAGAAACTGCAAAGATGTTCTTAGCAAAGAGGCGGTATACATTTACACAACCTGATGCAACTTTAAAACAAGAAATTGTGTTTAAACATGATTGTTTAACCAATCATGGTCATTTGTTAACAATATTGCTACAAGCTAAAGTAGTGCAATGAAAAAGTTATATACCTTTCAATCAAATTTAATACATTTTGACAGGTGACTTTTGACTTGTCAGTGAGGGGACCCTTAGCCTGTCCCCTCACTGACAGGTTAAAGGTCACCTCTCGAAACATATTAAGTGAGCTCAAAAGGTGAATATATACTTTTTTTTGCCATGAAGCATAACTACCACGGCATGATGTGCCAAATGCCTGCAATCGTTCTTTTTGTTAAACTGTAGACAAGAAATTTAGCACTCACAACTTTTACTCAAATTGAAGTAGTAAATACCAAGCAAACCCTATTTAAAGTACACTGATGGCATAAAGCAAAAGGAATGATGCCAGACAGCTCTCTTGACCCCATTTAGAGGGTAACTCCTAATCATTTTAAGTGCTCACACTTACATCCCTGGTCTATCCTTGAAACCCAACACAGAAAAGTTCATTTTGTATATATATATATATATATATATATATATATATATATATATATATATATATATATATATATATCCACCCCAATTTTATAAAATTTACACCAAATTATGTACATCAATGTGTGAATCAAATAATAACTTCATAAATCTCATAAAAAAAGATTTACACACCCATCACCTCTTACTGTTGCATAGTTCTACGCTATCCCACATAACCTTCTTTATTGTATGTCCACACACCTGCTGACGATGCTTTTCATCAGCAGATTTGACAACTGGACAGTAATGACATTATTATAACTAGTAAGTGGCATAACTCAGTAGCTCTTATAACGTTTACCTAGTCACTGATAAGTTCAACCATCTCATAAAACAGCATCTTCTTCAGCCTGACAGTCATCCAGGCAGCATGGAAACAGTTTGAAGCCCTGCAGTGTGTTATAATGACTAGTTCTGAAACACCTAAAATTGGACATGTAGCAGTTTCACAGAAATACATCATGCCTAAAGCCATCTATTGAGTCCAATCAAATAAACCGAGCAAGAAAGAAAGAGAATCGGGTGACCTTTGCATTAAAGCTGCAGTAGGAAACTTTTACAAAACTATGTCTTTTCCATATTTCTTAAAACTGTCATTATGATGTGACAGTGCGAGACAGATAAGCTGTGAAAAAAGTTAACTCCTCTGCCATCTCCCTATGGTTCTACTGCAGCCTGATAAAAACCAGCCTCTTGTCCTACACAATTTGCTTTGTTCAGAGGGTCTGGGCTCACAGCCTGCGCTGTAAACAACCATTCTCCACTGTGAAGAGAGAAGCCCCAATCCGAACAAGAAGACTGTTAATGTTAATTCAATACTTGGAACCGAGACCAACTCCGACTTCCTTCACTTCCACCGCTGCCACTGCTAAAACTTCAGGCTGACTACAATTCTTAAAACTCTTTGCTGATTGTCCCAGTGAAAAATCAACCGGAGACAATCCCAGTCAAGAAGAGAAAAGGCCAGACTGTGCTGGAAGCAAAACATTTTTTCGCTTGGAATTGCACAAGAAGGCAATGGCCAGCCAGGTTCCTCTGCCACTTGCAAAATAAATTGTTTTTTGCCAAAATTAACCAATGAGAGCTAGGAGGAAGGTCTCAGCACTGTCAATCACACTCGTGTGTGGGCTGCAGCAGTGCAAATGGCGGAGAAGCAACTTACAATTTGTTATAGGATAAACATTTATCTGCCGTCATTGGAGGCCATCCTAACAAGCCTCAACATTCTTAGCAGGCTCTGCTGAAGGAAGGAGCTATAGCAAAGAAGAGAGCAAGGAGGTGTGTAAGATAAATGTGAGAAGCATGTGAGCAGTGTCTACACAGAACTAAGACCTTCCTCCTTCTGACTGACTGTTTCTGACCAAGCCCTGTATTTCGGCAAATGGTAGGACCACGGAGAGAAGGCAGAGGGGCTTGACGTCTTCACAAGTTACCTATGAAACATTTTCTTACATAAAATTAACTTACTAAAGCTTTGGTTTTACTTAATAAATAGAATAGATAGCATTTATTGTCATTGAACAGGATTCAACGAAATTTCTATTGCAACTCCCATGCAAAAAGTCAAATATATACAATAAATAAAATAAACAAACACAATAATAATAACAATACACACAATAATAATAATATGTACAACTAAAATTAACTAAAGCCACTCAACCACACCAAAGAAGAAGCAGCAGGTCTAATTATGGTAAAGTGCAGATGATCTGACAGTGCAAAGTGCAGAACAATATGGCTGTGTGGGGGTGGGGGATATGCATGTGATGTCCTGGAATATCAAACAGTAAACAAAACTCTACAGGAATTAAATTATGTCTTTAGTTCTATAATGATGTTTGGTAAAGCAAATTAGTTTTTTTTAGTCTATAATCTGCCATTACATGTAAAAAAGCAAAATCAGCCTGTTAGGTGTATTCTGTCTTTGTGTTGAATTTGGAATCTAAGAGGAAGGAAATAAAATTTTCAAGTATCAAATCTTTGTGCTTAGTGTTCAAATGCTGTATAAAGTTCTTACATGTGTTGGGTCAAAACACACTCTTTTCAAGATCCCTCAATAGCAAATCAAAAACAGTGAGAACAAACAGAAGGTTGTTAAAGCTACTCTTTTTCCTTTTTTGGACCACTTTCCTGCTCTGTTCACAGGTGCACTTAGAGTCTGAATGTCTCAGTGCATCTGAAACAAAGGACTTGTCAGATCAGCATCTGAAACTGATACTCACTTTGTGATAGTGTAATAATTGTAGTGCAAGTAGTCCAACTTACAAAACATTCGATGAAAACCACAATAGCTACATGTAAAGGTTTTTACAAATATGGCTTTGAAATTCAAACTCATGACTCCCATGTTACACCACCTACATACTCCACCTAACATATCACTGTAACATACAAGTGAACAGATAATAAGAAAGACTGATACTTTCTGTTGAAACACATTTCTTAAACAGAAACTAAGCTCTTCTGTGTTAGACCAAAGTTTGAATCAGATACAGTACAAGTAGAGCTCTCACGATGACTGATAACACACAACATGAGTTCAAATTCTGATTTTAAAAGATAAATTTATTTGACTAACACAGTCTTAGGGAACTTAACCACATGGCTGGTATGAAAAGTCTTAAAGTTGACTGAGTATCACTTCTTCCTCAATTGAAGTGACGTTTAATGAGTTTAAAATTTATCAAAAGAACAAATGTAATTGTTTTAACCATAATTTACAAGTGGGTAGTATTGATAGAACTGATAAAAATAAAGATATTGTTAAACAGAAATTACAGCCTCCATCAAAAAGCATATATACATACATCAAAAATATTTTTCTTACAGCTGAAGAAACAAACAAATTCCAGGCAGAACAGTAACAGGCCATTTTTTTCCTAAATAGGTTCCAGAATGGTAACCTGCTATAGAACCAGCTTCTTCCATTTACATTTTAAGATGGAGAAAAAAAATTAAAAACCCTTTTTGCAACCAACAAGTCATTGTGCTTCTCATTTCATAAATCTTTGTCTCACAATAAGCACTTCAAAGTAAATGTGTGCAGTTCCATTTTTCTGTTTATGCTCTAATAGATTGTGTAACTGTGGGAGCTAGAAGTGGGATGTTTACAGAAATATGACCTACTGAAAACAAATTGTGTTGAAGAATGTTTTCTTTTGAACCACAACCAAAGAATAGAAAGTGGGTGGGAATGATCTCAGAGACAAAATGGGAAATACAACATTATGACATAAATTAGATGAATTAAACATGCCTCGTTTATATAGTGCTCTTTGGAATTACCTGACAATATTTTGCTACACCGCAGCTTACCACACCCTCTTCATGTGGTTCTTCCTTAATGAACTACGAGTAATGATTAATTAATTCATCATTATTGATCCAGGACTCTGTGTGTGAAAGGCAAGACATATCTGATGAGGTAAAAAAAAAAAAAAAAAAAAACTCAACTTATCATATTGATGATTTGCTCTTTCTTTTTGCTCTTCATTTTGCCTCATCCCTCATCAGAGGGGCGAGGCATAATTTTTTTTCCAAAGAAAATCAAACAGGATTAGTATAGGGGAGAGAGATATGCCTGCGTCAGCTGCATGAGCATAATCCCCAGTCTTTATATTCTGCCAAAATACACAGTTTTGCATTACTGCTGGCTAAAGTGAGGATAGAGCCCAAACGAACAGTAAAAATGTACATGAAAATGACAATTGTCTCTTAAGGTCTCTTGTGGTTTGATTAAACAAACATATATGTGCATTGTTTATTTAATCCATGTTGCATCCCAAAGACACATTAGTGTGTTAACCTGGCTTGTGCTGAAGTATTGAAAATATAGTAAACAATGTGCTACAGCATTTATAAAAGCTGAATAGTGTACATTACCAAAGCAACGTTTAAACACAAAAAGGATATCTTACTCAGAAAACGTTAATGCAGATTTTTATGGTTCTCCCATTCTGCTCAGCACACACACTGAAGCATTCATTGTCAAAGTATTATTATGTTCATTGTTTGTGTGTTTTGTTTTGGATCAGAAATTTCTTTGAGCTTTTATGCTTAAATTTTTATCAAGTCTTTTATTTATAATATTGCATTATTTTTAATATGGCCACTAAAATTTGGGCCATTTTTTCTCGTTATTTATCCATTCAATAATGTTAATTTGGTACCATAACTTATTTTATCATACTGTGATAAACAGTGTAGTATTGTAACAACATGTTAGCTAATGTTAAAACAGCAAGATGAATATGGTAACCATGGGTTATGTGTATATATATAATAATGTTTTAACAATACTTTTAAAAGATGGAGTATTTAATTATACATTAACTCCAATAAGTCATGGATTTAGAAGTCAAATTTAGTCAGTAGCCAAGTTCTATAAAGCCGTTTGTCCAAATAAAATCCACAATATTCTAACCAGACTTTTGTTTCAAGGTAACATTAAAAAAAATGGATTAAAACACTGCAAACACTGTTGCAAAACCACCAGAACCGCATAAATATCCAGATTATAATTTGTCCAACATTACTATAAATAGCACAACCAAGGCTAATTTAATTAAAATAATGTTTACTGTAGTTCATTAAAATAAATCATTCTAGTTTCATTTTGTGACATAGTTTTGTTAACTATTCTAGAAATTACTCTACTCAGTACTATTGCACACTATAACACAACCCCAAACCCCCCCAAAAAAAACAAAACCAAAAACAAAAGAAAACATCTCTAATTTAAGATCAAATATTGGCAGCTGCGGTTTCCAGAATGTTAACGTATAAAATTTTGACAACCACAAATCTGTGTTGTTGCCAAAATTTAAATACAATAAGATTGTTTTTTTTTTTTTTCTTACAGTGTATGGTTAATATCACCAGAGGGTTCAAACATTTTACACTGAATTTGAAGCAGCTTCATCTTATGTTTCTCATAGGATACTGTTTTTATCCATCTTGGAACTAATTTCATTATTTTACTGCAGTATTTCATAATTAAACTGTTACCTGCTGACTAAAAAGCCAAGTCTTAAAAAAGTAGGTACAGGTGAACATGAAGATTAACGCATGGCAACTCACAGATACAGATTTTTTTATTGTAATAGACATAGGTTTTGATAACTGACTTCAACTTATGCCAGAAACAGTCAGAAAATGAGCAAAACCAAAGGAGAACAGAAGTGGAAAAGTAAAGATGAGAAACACTGAGATTGAACATAGAGAGGAAACAGGCATGTTGAACATGTGATATTGCTTCTATGAATGAAGATCCTGTTGTGGAGTTTCAGTGCCCCCTTCTGTTAAAGTCTGTCAAAGCACCTTATGAGTAGTTATCAGTGTATATTTCAAGACCAAGAATCCCTTTAGTTTGAGTGCATGAGGTATAACTGAGAGACAGGGAAGCTACACCAGAGAAAAATTAAACATTTGTGTAATTACAAGATCCAAAGATTTTTTTAAAAGGAGCATGCAAATGTTCATGCTCCTTTAAATTCCTGTAGAAACAACATCATATAACCAGTTTAATTTTAATAAGTATCTCACAGTCTTCAACACTCATCTTCACCACTCAGTCTTAAACACTCATCTTCAACACACAAGGCAGACTTTTACAGAATGAATTACTTTTTGGGTCAGTTTGAGAATAAAGATAGAAGTGCCATTTTGTACCGTATATGTACCTTATGTCACTGCACCAACAGTGCAGTAGTACTGCATATGGATGTGTGGGTGTTTGAAAGCATCTTAAGGGAGGTCATTATAACTGCTACCTCAAAGTATCAAAGTCTTTGCAGAAGAGATAAAAACCCTTGTGTCAGCAGGTCTGGAAGATATGCATGGACTAGCTGGACAGACCACACAGGCAATGCCAGGGTGAATACTAACACAATGAAGGAACGATGATATGGCCAAACAACCTTGTTTTTAACAAAACAATTACAAAAATTTGTTCCCATTATTTGTAATGTTTTTCATTGACTGAAGAAAATCTTTTAAAGTCTCAAACCAAATATCTATATTTTCCAAACTTACATTTGGGAGCGTTTAAAAGAAGTAATTTTGCTTCAAACGTAATTTAAAAATAGTAAGTATAAAATGGTTGTGCTTTCATCAACATACTACTTTGCTTTTATCCAAAAGTCCATGGTGTGTGTACAATTTTATATATACATATAAAATTATGCATGCATACTTATATACGCGTATGGCGGTCCGGGGGTGTTGTTACAGATAAACTATCAAGTAGACAGTATGCAACTATCAACTCTGCAATCCAATTGTACAGCTCACTACCCAATTAGACTAAACAAACTACTTAAATGTAAAATTTGGCATCTTGCGAGAAACTGAGGACACAATATTGCCAAAAATAAGGATTCCAGATTTGTTGGTCTTGCAGACAAACGCTAGGGGCTAGTCTAAGTGAAGACTTAAGTGGACTTCTACCTCATTAAAACAGCTGCAGTTTTAATAACTTTGGGGAAATGTACGTGACCAGAATGTTTACATTGGGCAATTATTTTTATAGAAAGGATGGGTTAATCCATAAGGAATCTTCCTCTGTGAAACATGTATTGAGTCAGTAATTGCCTGACAGAAAAGGCAATGTAAAATCAATATAACAGCATTCATCTAAACCGATGAATAATGATTCTGCTTTGTCCACAAGTTTACTTTTATATGTGACAGTTGCTCTGAAAAAATTTATATACACCGAAATAGTGGAAATATTGAAGCCTTCTTTCAAAATTCAATTATTGGTAAATTGCATAATTATGGTAAATTTTTGTTGTACTTCATTTTTCCTGACCAATTCTAAAAGACAATTAGGAACAACATAGCCCTAAATCCATCAATCAACAAAATTACTGCTGTTGAATACCTGGTGAATTTTCAGGACCAGTTAGGAAATCATCAATAAATCTTGCTCCCTTTCACACTCCTTTATTTCATGTTTCTCTTTTTAAAAACTTGATCATTTCCAAGAAAAACTAATAGTAATAATAATAATAACAAGAAAAACTAATAGTAATATGATGTGTAATAAAGGGGTACTTTTTTTTCTAATGTGCAACTTTGTGTCAGAAAATGTGTATGTGCATCTGAATGCTATATAGTATACCAGAAAACCCAGCTTCATTTTCTCAGGCCTTAGGATAAATTACAGCCAGACCCTGGGGATGAGACGTCCCTATCGGGTTCCAAGCAGCATATCACTACACACTGTGCAACTACACAGAAAATAAGGAGCAGCTTTTGCCACTTTTTTCTTCATTTTTTATCTAGATGTCATTGAATAGATAGTGCAGAGTTATGTGCCTGTCGGATAGTAAATAATGCCCAAGTTTCAGTCAAAACTTCAGACAAAGTTAAACGCATTTATCTTTGGACGTTTACATTTGCAGGTTTAAGAGAGCAACTGTGTGCATGAGTGCATTTTCAGACAGAGGTGTCCAGACAGTGTAAAGCTTTCCTTTATCACAATCGTTATACGGTACAAGAGCAATTTAAAATGTGTCCATTAGGGCATTGTGTATATTTGTGCTCGCATTTAGGCTATGTGTCTGCCCAGACTACTCTAAGTGCTGATGTTAAACCCATCACTATAGAAGACTGGGGGCACTGGGCACTTTAATGGACAGTTCAGTGCCATCATCAGCGCATGCACTTTCAAACAAATTACCACAACAGATTTGAATGCATTTTGTGTGCTGGATTTGAATAACCTATTTCACGACATAAAGGGCAGGATGTCAACTCAGCCAATTCAACCCCTCCTCCCCCTTAATTTCCTCTGTCAGTCTGCCTGGCTCTCACACCCACCAACCTACATTTTCTGTCTCTGTGTCTTGAAAGCATAAGCTTGACCCTAAGACCAGCTAATTTCAAAGCAAAATTAGAAAAAAGAAAGGATAGATAGCAGCTCATTTTACACTCACACTTTTTATTCACACAAACATTTGGGAGTAACTGTCCCACCTCTTGAGCTGTAGGAAGAGGAGTGAGAAAAAAAATAAACAATGGTGCCCTTAGGGGTCTTCCATATCGATGAATGGATCCAACTAAACAGTTATCAGTGCAAACACAAACACTCAGATCGACTGTTGGATAGGACAGATGAGGCATCGTAAAGGAGAATAGAAGATAAAGAAAAACAGGTAAACAAGACACAGTGAAGACAACTTTGTAATAAAGCAGATGGGAGTGAGGGAAGGGAGTGAGGAGATAAAGTGTGTGGAGGGAACTAAAAGATGGATAAACCAAATGACCAAGAGGAAAAGAGTAGAGATAATGGGTATCGAATGACAGCAGAAGCCAGGAGCTGATATAGAGGAGAGACAAAGAACAGAAATATATCAAGAGGAATAAAATAGAACAATGGAAAGATAAGTTTAAATGAAATGAACAGCTGAACAAATAGAGAGTGACAACCAGGTTGAAAAAAAGAAATCGAGAAAGAGCAGGTGAAAAAAAAATGCAAATTCACTTTGGTTGTAACGTACATCCCACAGCTGAGATTATTACCTGCTCAGTTTTCTAACTGAATGTGTTTGTGTTTTGGCTCCAAAGAAAAAGAATGTGTTAACCTTAAAGTAATTTCAGATTAATCACGTTAATATACGTGATTAATCTGAAAATTATAAAGCATTAACAAGTGTCACCTCGTTCACAGCAACATGAAATGGACTTAATACGCAGGGAGCATGAAAGTTTTCTGCGACAGCAGATAGCAACAAAAGTTGAACATTTTCAAGTTTCTTGCACTGCATCGCCAGGGCATGCAACGCACTTGTGTGTGAGCTTGAAATCTCACATGCTCAAATTATACCCTTCACTTGGTTGGATGAGGTCAACTGGCTGTCACCTCATCGCCTCATCTATATAGGCAGTTGCCTGGAGCACCACAAGAAGTGGGAGAACAAAGAAGTAGGAAAAAAATATATATGTCTATCAGTTGTCCCCTGAAAAAGTTTCCAACTTCCCGTATGCATCTGTAGTGGAATAAGTTTTCCTTAGTAGTAGATGTTGAGTACTGGGAGACTACATTACCTACTTTCTGATCTAATAATTGCTTGCATTTTAATCCACTGGAATGAGGCAGAATGGGTTTGCATAACCACAAGCATATTTGTATTTCAAGCTTACAAAGTCAGGCATAGTGATTAATTATGATTAATCACAGCGCCAAAATGTCATCAATTCCATTAAATTTTTAAATCGATGTACAAGGCAATATTTTTTGGGAGGGGCGTTCATACATTTTGAAAGAGCTCAACAGACTGATACCATTAAACAAGTAACAAAATGGTACTTTGCCTTCTCACAATCCTTAAGAAATGACTATCTCACAAGACTTTCAGAGTAAATATCAAATGTGTTTGTTTTCTTACTAATTTAGTTGATTTGGCTTCACATTTTCTGGAGATTGTTCCCTTGACTCTGGTTCTTTTTGTCATTCCAAGACCAGCATTAGGGATTGAAGATGAAGATGACGACTGTGGTGGGGCTGAAAGAGTAAACATGCAGATGTTAACACCCGGCACAGGGATTTCATTTATTACTATTATCGACATATGGATTTATCATTATGAAACCAGCAGGAAAAGACAAAAAGAACTTATTAATTAGATAAATATTGTATATTTATATTGTATGTTGGATCTTTCTAAATCAATGTACTTTAAGAATAGGGATGATTACTAATTAATCAACTATTGACTAATTGATTAATTTAATTAGTAAATTATTTTTTCTTGTACTAATTAACTCACCTGGCAGTGGTTCATCCTTCAAAACTCTGATCTTTATTTTCCCTCGTAGAAGCTGTGAAGATGATATACAAGTCACGCAAAACTGGAAAATGGTTAATGCTTTTTTAAAACAGCCTTGTAAAAAAAAAAATATGTTTGTTTTAATAATAACAGTATACCAACTCCTGTATCTTTTATGTGGCATTAAATGTTTAGGATTGATAATAAAAATAAATGAAGCTCATAGTGACTGTATAAATTTCCATAAAATAACAAAGGCATAGGATGTGGAGTTTGTTTTTTTTTACTTACTTTTTGGACATTGGTCTTCTTGAAGCTGTTTGGTTGAGGGTTACTGATGGAAGAAATACATTGTCCAAATTTCCACTTTAAGTCTCTAAAATGCCTAAAAAAAGAGACCAAGAAAGACAAATGTCACCGATGAAGGAAAGATGATTAAATGAATAATTGATTGTAATTGTTGTCAAAAGTCCACCGTTTTCCAGAAGAAGTACTCATTCTGTCATTCATGCCAATGAGATCATACAACAAGAAATTAGTATCACTGAGGCAAACCACTCTGATTTAGTGAGATGCTTTCCTATGCCCACTAACTAGACAGTGAAGAACTCTATGGAGTTGAAGATGCCAGCATGAGTCCTTTGTCACAGCACTGACTATGACATCTGACAAAACAGCATTTTCAAATGATTCAGACAACTCTCAGTGTTTTTGTCAAGCTTACATCAGTAGTCACTGCAACAGCTGTTAGTGTTTTTGAACTAATTTATTGTACCATTTCACATAGAAGAAAAACAATCATCTGAGTGTTATAAGCACTAGCAATATTTATGAAACTCACTGAAATATTAAATATTTCAAGGTTTTGACTGCAACAGATTATTACTGATTCCATTTCTCAGGATAGGTGGAATACATGATTGGGAGTCTTAGACTGAAAAAACAGATTCAATTTTGATGAATAACTTTGTGTTATTGCAAATTGTGGGATTTTTTTTATTTTAAACTGTAGTTTGGTCACAAGAGTAGATATGTCAAGTCTAAAAATGTGAGGTAATGTGAGTATTTAAAAACATTTTTCCCCTCCAGGGCTTTTTGTGGACTCTAGTGTCCCTTATATGAAAGTAGGCTGACAGGAAAGGGGGCAAGCAGAGTGGGGAAGACATGCGGCAAATATCGTCATGACCGGGATTTGAACCCGCGACGGACACGTCGAGGTCTCAAGGCCTCCAACCGTGGGTCGCTCTATCCCCTACGCCACCACAGCACGCCCAATGTTAGTATTTTGGAGACTTTTTCTAGATGTGAGCTCCAAAGAACAATTGTTTTCCAAGAGAAACAAAAAAAAGTCATAAACAATATAAAAATACACACTATTTGAAGGAAATTAATTTGGCAGTTTGGTGTGACATTTTGGAGTACAAACAATGATATCACAATAATAACAACATTTTAAAACGAGTGTATTAAATTATCAAATTGCATTCAGTTAAAAACAGAAAAGTTACAAATATCCCAACAATGACTAGCATATCATATTGATTACTTAAAATTATGTTATCTGTAACATTTACTGTATATCTTGATTGATATATAAACATTGGTGCAAATTTTTCATAACTGGTAAATTTAGTAATTTCCTTTCAAATCAGCCATATTTTATTGTTGGAAATACTTTTAAACATCTTAATTTATAGTTCTTGAGAGGAAAAAAGTTTGGAAGCTTTCTTTTGAACCAGCACAGACACTACAACATCAGGCAGTAGACTCTTGATGGTGGCCAGAGTCAGAGCTAAGCACAACAACACTGCATTGCAGTTTTATGCCCCTAAAATCTGAAACAGTCTTTCTGGAGAAGTGAGCCGGGACTGAACTCTGACAGCGTTTAAATCCAAGCTAAAAATAGTTCTTTTTAGCTGTGTATGACAGGTGGAAGGATTTGATCTACCATTTTTTTCCTAATTTAATTAGACAATATTTTTAATCATGTTTAATTTATACCTGTAACTTTAAACGCTATTTAAATTCTTTACATTTTTCTGTAAAGCACTTATACACAAAATGTGCTATACAAATACATGTCCCTTTGCTTTGCCTCTGAGAAAGCTGAAAAGCACTGTGTGTAGCACCTGGTGGGTGAGAGGTAGCTACTTTAGGTTTTTGGTTTATACTTCCAGAGAAGCAATAACCTCTTTTGAAAACTTGGTATATATTGATATCAGTAATGGACCAATGCCCAGTGAAATGCATATGTGCAAACCCTGCACAGAAATTTAAGTTTCCAAACTGTGGATGAGAGAAGTGTGGTGGAAATATTGTTTATTCTCATGTTGCTGAATTATTTATGATATTTATTCTATTGTGATGCTAGGCTCTCTTTGGAAAAAAGTTTATTTTAGATTGAGCTGGCAGCCTGTCAAGGCTCAGGAAGTCAGACTTTGAATCTGAATATGTGTGTATGGAATGGTGAGGGAATCCAGAAACCTGATGCCTTTGCTTTGCTGTACTGACACTGAGGGAAGGCGTCAGGTAATCATCCTACCAGCATCATCACGGCAACTGGACTGTCGCTAGAAGAGACAGTTGAAGCACACCCCTGTCAGTGCAGGATGACAGGGTGTCCCCTCAGGGGCCCCCTCAGTGTGCATGCCTATTTGGGTTTATGTATGGACTGCATTAATGAAAATCAAATCATCTAATCTAAACAGACAAAAAATGAACTGCACTCGCATACGCATGTATGTGTGAGAAAACAAATAGTTCCAAACAGTAATGGCTAAAACATTTTGCCTGGGTTCGATGAGGGAACCTGTCAGTGATGATTTATGTACCGTATTTTCCGGACTATAAGTATCTTATGGTATTTTCCGATACTATCGTTCATCGTTTGGCCGGGGGTGCGACTTATATTCCGGAGCGACTTATGTGTGGAAATTAACACATCATTATATCATATCACATGTTATTTTCACACTAAACTGCAAGAGGGCGCTCTAGGCCTGTGTTATTCTACTGTACTTTTGGAGTTAGCAGAGTTGTTTAAAAGCGACACAGAGGACAAAGATTTCATTCAATTTAGTAATTTGGAGTGAAACAAATGGTTTGGTAAACTTGTTAGCATGTTATTTAGGCTATGAATAACTCTTAATATGTTATGTTAACTTACCCGGCACTTTCTCAGTTCGTTGTTCATGTGTCATGTAACGTTAGCATACCGTACCAATTATTCAGCTTGTTATTGCCTCTATTCTATTTTTATTGCCTTTCAAGATGACATATCTATTCTTGGTGTTGGATTTTATCAAATAAATTTCCCTCAAAAATGCGATTTATACTCCGGAACGAATTATAGTCCAGAAAATACAGTAATTGCTGAATACATAAATTTAACATTTAATTTCTCTTAAATTAAATGTTAAAAGAAGAAATTAAATGTTGTGTGTTTTTTTTTTGTAATTGAGAAATCATCATAATTAACAGAACAAAGGCAAGAAAAGATCAGTCTCTGTGTTATTAATCAACATAATAAGTTTCATTTCTTGAATTTAGTTATTGAAATTAATGAACAATAAAATATCAAGATGCACCTGTAAGCAAACAACCAGAAATGTAGATTTTTGATTAGAATAGTGGTAAGATTTTGTATATAAAAATGAATTATACCTTTCCAGATCAAACCAATGAAATTCTTTGTCAGTGTACTCACAATTACCAAATACAAATAAGATGACAGGTAAAATGAGACATAAACCTGCACAAACATTTCTGCTCCTTTGACCTTTACTATAGATGACTATATGGGTATTAGCTAACCTCATTTTAAAAGGTGTTTCAGTTTTCTCATCTCTTCCTTCCAAAGTGGATTTTCTGCTTGACCTTTATAGGTGGAAGAATCCCTCATGTCTCTGCACTTTAGACTGGAGTCATAGTCTTTCTGTCTCTATTACTCGTCTTTTCCATGTTGTTTGCAGCCGTCTTATGGTTGCTGCACACTTTTCCAACTTTTTCTAGCCTCAGTACTGCATCCCCAATTGCATCTCGGCCTTATGCATGCCCTTTTTAAACACTAATAGTTATAATCCAACTACTTTTCATCCAATATGTTTGTCAAGATACGGAGGCCTAATTCTTCCCAAGCCAAGACTGTACAGCTCTTTCAACAGAACATCACTCAGGCAATTTGTTATACCATTCCACTGATATAACCAGGTTTCCACTGTGTCATACCCTCAGAACCAGCGATTATTTTAAAACAATATGTGCAAGATATGCTAAAAATTATAATCTGCAGTAAGTACCAACCCTTTCTGCAATAATAATTTTGGAAAACAAATATTAAAACTGTTCCAGAGAACATAGTTTTCATCTTCATAAGATAAACATTGTAATGTTTAACACAATACTTCAAGTGCATTAAGACCATCTCCTTTTATTTAAGTCAAGATTTCACTTTTATAAGCTTCCTAAGGTTGTTTTTTGTTCTTTGTAGTGTATCTTCATGACTATCAAATCCTATGATCATATTTTTGAATTTCTTGAATTTTTCTGGACATGTCAACTCAAGAAGCACAATTTCATTTAATGTTATTGCTTTACTTACATTTTGGCTTATCCCCTTTGTTAATCCTTTTCCAGCACTACTCTTTACTTTCTTTAGAATATAACCAAGACTCACCTTCTTTCCTCCTTCTCTTTACGCATGCTTTCTTTCAACTGTTTAAGTTTCTCCTCCATATTCTTGCTCTCACTGGCCAGTGTTGCGGTGTCCAGTTGCAGTTTGTGCAGGTTCCTATAGCAACAAAATCACGTGCACATACAGCAAACAGGTCTCAACAATCAATCACACAAATGACCGGTTTTGTCAGATTGGATGGCAATCTTTCATCGATATATGTTCAATTCATCTTCAGCGTTAGCAGATCCCTGTTCCCATGACTAAATCAATACTTCAATCAGGGGTGTCAAACTCCAGTCCTCGAGGGCTGCTGTCCTGCAGTTTTTAAATGTGCCACAGATACAAAACACTGGAATGAAATGGCTTAATTACCTCCTCCTTGTGTAGATCAGTTCTCCAGAGTCTTGCTAATGACCTAATTATTCTATTCAGGTGTGGTGCAGCAGAGGCACATCTAAAAGTTGCAGGACAGTGGCCCTTGAGGACTGGAGTTTGATACCTGTGCTGGATCAGTGTGCTGGCAACCAAGGCATCAACCCAGTCAATTATCTGTAGGCATGTGAGAAACTGTAGCGAGGGATATAACCAAATTTTGTACTGTGCTCACAAAAATTGGACAACATATCTTCAATCACCTAAAAGAGATGCTACACAACAACTGTAGAATCAAGAGAGGCTATAGATTGTCCAGAAGTCCATTTTGTTCATGATAAAATTTGAAAGCCTATGGATGGCTAGCATATGAACGTACTGCAGTCAAGGGACGCTAATGGGTTTCTAATGAATGCCCTAAATCACATTATTGATCTCATCTTACCTGGAATTGAGCTTGAAAGATCTGGTCCTGTTGTTAGGAACCACATAATTATTTAAATTCATGCTTCTTACGTCCAGGGGTTGCAGTATTTCACCAAGATCTCCTACCACGCTTTTGAAAAGAAACTCTTCTGCAGCAATACAGAGATGCCATTAAATTTACAATCATGTATTTCTCACAAAATAACACTCTACTATAAATAAACCAGACCACAATAAAAATAGCAAAAATATTTAAAGTTAAAAAAAAAAACTTATTTCAGTTCTTTGCCAAAAACAAGAAAGTATGATAGATATGGACATTTTCTATGTATTGAAAAAGTACATTTGTAAATACTGTAATATAATATATCAGCAACACAGTAATATGTAATACTTTACATATTACTTTACAGTAATATGTAAAGTAAACACCAGCTACATCTGGTACCGGTCTTGAAGCTTTTAATACACAAAATACACGTTATTGCCATTTTGCTCCTAACAAGCTGATATTTGCTGAATTAACAGTCCAATCAAGCCTATCTGCTTGGGTTGCCAGCCTGCACCCGGATCCCTGAAATTGACCCCCGTCTCTGTCTCTTTAAGAAGTTTCAAGTCTTTACCACACTCCACCTGTTCACTTGTCATCATAATAGGCCTCCCTGTATTCAGTATTATTTGTAAATACTGACCAAACACACCGAGAACAATTTGCAGGCTGCAAGACAACACCTGGCTAAAACCATATAAAACATTTTTAAAACAGAGCCGTAAAATTAAATAAACTAAATTTACCAAAGAGACGTTAATGTTAAATACATTGGAAAATGACCACAAACTATTTTAAAAAAAATTTAAAAGGCATCAATTGGGCACTACGACTTGTGATAAAAAAAAAAGGGAGTAGTTTCTACAGAATTGTGTTCAATTGTGTGACCATATAATCAGCTTCCTTAATTCCACCTGTGTTTTTACCTTTTTTCTAACAACTGCTAAAACCACATGCTAAAACAACTGCTCTGTTCAAACCGAAGCTAATAAGAAACTTTGGCACTGCGTCACACCGTTTAAAGTAAGCAAACACAACGCAGAGGAGCTTACCCTGAATCCGGGTGTAAATGTCTTTTTTTCACAACATGTCTCGGTGTTAGTTAGTCCCCAGTATTCATTATAGGTTTACCGTATTTGAGTAAGATTTTCGCTAACAACCGCTGCCTACAAGAACGACGTGTCTGTTGGGACGGAGTCGCTATGGCAACCGAAGCCGGAAGTTCATTTGAATTGAATATATTATCGCTCCGTGCTCGCGTTGATATCAGCTTCCACCTCCCTGCGGGTGTTTGATGACTAATCCTCAACTTCAGACAGATTACTCCTGCGTGATTTTCTTTGTTACATAAATAAGCACACAGTTCAAAAGCATTTATCTCCCTGTTCCCTAAATAATCACGAGTAGACTAGTGGGAATTCCTTGTAAATGATCCTTTCTGTGAGAATCAAGATAAATTTTAAGCACTGACTAAAGCTTTCAACCTCCCTCTCCACCCTCCCCCCATTTTTTTTTCTTTTTTTTTCTTTTTTTTTGGAGTAACTTAACTCATTGAACATTAACATCTCTAGACAGTTCGTGTTGACAAACTTTAAAGGAAAGAGAATTTCCCAAAAGTCCAAATAAAAATGTAAATGCAATTCATTTGAAAAGACCAAAGTGAAATCCATAGATGTGTATGTGCGTGTGGATTCGAGGGTTGGTCTGTAGGGAAGCAATATTACTATAAATATGTCATGAAATTCAAAATAGGTACAATTCATGTACTTGTGTTTCATGCAACATTTTTGCTTACCATAACCATTTTAAATGTTGACCCTGTTTGTCCTACAATTTGTTAAACAAAAAAAAACAAAAAAAAAAAAAAAAAAAAACAGAAGGAACAAGCTGTTATTAATCACCAAAGAAACAGTTTGTTTTACATTACAATTTAAAGATGCCAATACAGCAAATGCTGACACCATAGAAGCACTACCAGCTTTTTTTATACACATTACAGATAATTAATAAAATTGTAAAAGCTTCTTATAATTAATGAATGCCACATGAATAAATTCGTTGTGCCAAAAGATAGGGGTTTGGAATGAATTTTGTCATTTTTCTTCAGCTATTTTAACAGTTGTTCATCACTGTTACTCTGAAATATTTTGACATTTTAATTGTGAGATTCAAAATGTTTCTTTAAAAAAATAATTCAACAAAATGTGTTAAAAATTAAGACCGAACAACATAAAAATAATCACAGTAATTATTGTGTTTCTGTAAGGTGCTGCACAATTTGGCATGTTTAGGTTTGATTAACACAAAATACATAGACTTACACATCCACTCTATCTAATAATCAGTGGATGTTCTGTTTAGGTGTTTTATGTTATGTTTTGTGTGTGGGAAATGTTTGCATGCCTTTTGTTTGTTTGTTTGTTTGTTTGTTTGTATGTTTGTTTGTTTGTTTGTTTGTTTGTTTGTTTGTTTGTTTGTTTGTTTGTTTGTTTGGTGTTGATCCTGATACAGCGAACCATAATCTCTGCTCTGTCAGCTTGTGGAGCTGTCTGTCAATTGGTTGCCACAAAAACATGTGTGTGGAGGAAGATGATAGCAAGAGAGTAAAAAGAAGAATGCAAGTGGTTTTGTGTTGTTCTTCACCGATTTGGCATTATTTTCCCTTTGTTGTGGTGCACTGCAACCAAAAATACGTTCAATAAGCAACAAAAGCTGGACTAATTGCTTCATGCCTTCGTAGCAATATTCATAACTGTCATTAAATTAGACAATCTATTTTATAAATTAATAAATTATAGCTCCCACAGTAAAATCAAATTAATTGTCCAATATTAAAGAAAAGGGGCCTTGAATCTCAACAGCAATCTAACAGTGTAAATCCAGTGTTAGGTTTGGAGAAAGGATGCCAGAATAACATTTGTATTTGATTAGAACATCATCTTGTACTGTTCAATTTCAGAATATTGATTTTCTGGTTGACTGTTTGTATAAAATTTTCAATAGCGAAAAAAATATCTAACCTCCTTTCATTAGACTACAGGACACTTTTTGTAAGGAGGTTTAATACCAAAACAGAAAACTGAGTTCATGTTCTTCTTTTCTTCCTTTCTCTATCCCAGTGTAGTTTCAACCATTTGTTGCTGCAGTAGTGAACATATATTATAGTATTGTCAAAAGTATTCTGAGACTTTTAATTTCATTTGAAATCTACTTATGATTCAGGCTTTGGCCTTGTCTCTTGCACGCAGTGATGTACATGTGTGGTTTTGGCTTTATTTGCATTCTAGGACAAAGAATACAAAGAATATACTCAGACAATTTCAAAAACATTGTCAAATTGTGCCCCAAGCTTAACATCTTCTTTCAGCCTTGCAATTTTATCACAATTCTTCCCCAACAGACCACAATAATGGTCCACCAAACACATGACAGCCTCGTTCCTGAATCCGGCTTTCTTTCCATTCCCCTTTGTCTATCGCTCCCTCTTCCAACATTGTTGGCATTTGACCTATTGCTCCTGCCATCAGGGAAGTGTGGGTATATGACTTATTGAGTGTGCCTGTGAGATTGTGAGTGTGCATGGTCATTCAGGGTTGTGGCCCTCCAGCTGGATTCTGTCTGTGCTCCTAAACAGTTACTCCCTCCTTCTCCTGTTTTCTGTCAAATCTGCTTGAACAGACAGCCTGGCGTGTAGTGGCATACCGATGAGTGAAAGACTGAGCGAAGAAGAGGGAAGGGTAGTAGAAGAACGGTTCAAGGGGCTATGAGGTGTGGGTAGGGGGGTGAGCATTGTAAGGGGCCAAAAGCACATGAAAGAGTGACACGAGAAAAAGAACAAAGGAGCAACATAATGCATGAAAGGGAGGGATGGAACAGCTGAGCAGTTGCAGGAAAAGGACAACCAGTGTACTGTGAAATGTCAGGGCTATTGAATTCATTAGGAGGCAATGATCACGGTGCTACACAGAATGTCATCTGTTGGGTTAAATATTTTTTAGGCAATCCAAATACTGGGTACACTGTATAGAAACTGTTTTAAAATGATTGTAAACATCTTAAGGAAGACACAGTCTTAGCACCAAAAAGTGAAAGGAAGTAATCACCCAGAAGTAGTCAAAGTAATTTAACAACCCTCTCAGTAGACAATGGTAGCATTTTAACAAAAAGAACTGGAAACTAAAATGGAAAATTTGGACTTTTTCATGCATTTGTTTTCTGCACTTACAAACTGTTAATCGGAGAAAAAACACCAGCTCTCTATTCTGACATTCAGTGTCAGGCAGATGTATTTACTCAGGCAGCTGTGATTTCTTTTGTATTTTGTGATCTTTTTTTGATTAATTGCACTTTTTTGGATGCTAAATGGACTCATTCAAGATGAACCTGAGCAGAAAAATATGCAGGATGAAAATTTTTTACCATTTAAAAAATTGGCATGCAAGTTTGTCTGAAGCCAATGGTTCATCTATATCAGAATTCTCAGTTTTTCTTTATTTCATGTAAATGCTTCCTTTAGGCTTCTTCTACTTTGACTTTGATAGCCCAGTAGTAATTTATTTGTTGTGAAACGAAGGCTAAAGGCAGCTTTCCCTGAATGCTAATGGCATGTTTGTATGAAACTGTCAAATCAAATTAAACTGAACTGCATAGATCAACAGAAATAATGTTGACTGAAATAAAAAGATATCTGTTGAAATTACCTTAGGTTAAGGGGAGTATGAAGAAAAACAACTCTTTTCTGCTTTTAGGAGTTTCTATTATTGTTTTTTGAAACACTTTGTAGTCACCTAGCTCTGAAAATATTGAATTTTAACAACTTTTTAGAAGTGCTTGAAGTTATGTTACAAATAGAGTTCAAATTTAGCCTGTGTATAATGAGGCTTTACTTTTATTTACAATGTTTGATTAATTTAATCATTCTGAGGTCCAACGTCATGGGATGTTTACGGAAAGCTGGATTTCTCTGGCATCACAAAAACAGTACTTGATAGCACAGAGACAGTATGAAGGTTTTTTTTAGTGGTTTTAAAATTAAAGCCTTATAAAATCCTATACCTTAATACAATAACCGACCCGTGACTAGTAGCCCCTAGGAATCTCAGAAACTTCTTATTAAACAACAATTTTTTGTAGATTTGTGTTATTTATAGTATTTATACTGCAAAACTCTCTTTTCAAACAAGGAAGGTGACACCATCATGGTTTAGTGTGCCACCCAGCAGGATGTCCAACTAATTAAGCTAAAAAAAAAACTTCTGAAAATTAGGAGCAATAATGAGATTGTAAGATACTGTATCTTCCTTTGTACTGTATGAATGGTCTTTTATGCAAGATTTTCATAAATAGTTCCTGAAATTAAATCTCATTTAGATGTTTGTGTCTCAAAGGATTCACTGTTGTGCTTGAGGGTAAAAAACCTAAAGCTATAAGAACTGCATCGACTTAGGCTGATGCAGTTCAGCCAAAATTATGAACTGAGTTTCACACAACAGTCAGGATTTATTTCTTTTGTTTTCCCTTTTCGGGGGTTTTAGCTTAAATTCCTTGATTACTTGTTTTGCAGCAACCAGGAAGATCAAAAGAAAAAGTACAAAGGATTTGCTTAAAGTTTCTTTGATCTTTTCAGAAGCTGGACTTTGTAAATTAAGAATTTGATGTTATGAATGTTGGAAAAGCGAAACTTATGCTTTTTACAACAAGCTTTGGGTTTCATGAACACAACACATAGGATCAACTCTGGAAATCATTGTAGTGTTCATTTTGTTAAAACAAACAAATTAAACTCTGAATAAGGACTGATGTAAAGATTAAAAAAGCTAACAAAAAAAAACGCAGAATTTTGAAGTGGATTTTAAGGACAATTTTAACAGCTTTTTTCTAGTTGGTTCCAGTCTCTTAATGTTTTTAATAAAACATTGCTCTTGGTTAACTACGAACATTTGTACATGTGGATTATACAACAGCTCAACAGCAAATGTCCTTGCAAATATCTTTTAAGATTGTACACTAGGTTAATACACAATTTTGTAAACAATGTAAAGACTCCAGACTTTGGTTTTACATTCAAACTTTTGTCACGACCAGTATGTTGATTTCTATGCTAAATTGGTAAAGGTAAACATAAGATAAAGATCATTTTATTTATATAGCCCATTTTCAGCAACAAGGCAATACAAAGTGCTTTACAGAAATTAAAAGGAAATACAAAATATTTTGTTTCACACACATAGGAACCTGAGTGACTGAGTGGAAAGTTCTATTTTAATGACTGAAATTATATTTCATTGTTATCACAAAACAGGCTACTTTGCAGTGGGATTAGTGCCTATAAAATGATTAAGAAATCATTGTTCTATTTGTTTTGTCTGGAAAAAACAAACACTCTTCGACCATGACTGTGAGGAGACATAGTCATGAAGATGCCGGTGTAGATGATGAGAAGTCAGAGAAGCAAATGTAGAGAGTTTTGGTACCATCAATGCCACAGTGGAATGAGAAACATGGACCAGGTTACTTGTCCAGGTCCTTGACACAATGAGAAGAGTCTACTACAGTAACTCTCCTAATGATGTCCCCACGCTCCTTTTAGTTCAGTGCAGTATGCCACAGAGGTTTTGTGAATGGGGCAGTTAGTACAGTATGCACTGGGATAAACACAAACATGACACAATGATAGGAGGCAAAAAGACATTTAAGAAAATAAGTGAGACTGCAGGAGACCCTCTTGGGACCATGAAAGGATAAACGTATTTGGATAATGAATAGATAGATGGACAATAAGTGGTGTAAACTGACTCATAAAGTGGAATATGTGACAAGAAATGTAGAGTGCCTTGCGACAGCATTTGTACAGCTATGAACCTCTGATTCATAAATGTACAATAGCTGTACATAGCTGTATTGCAATTTTGAGAGTAGCATATATCAATAAAGAAACGTGGTTGGAAAATCTTATAGATTTCTAAATATATTACAATTAAAATATTAAAAACATGCATTAGAATAAAGTCATTTTACTCTGATAGAAAGTTTCCTTCACAAGGAGCCTAATTAGCAAATAGGGTCCAACTCTGTGTTATTAAATCTCAGTGTAAATATATGAGGTGAGTCCTCAGAGATTTGTTATAGAACATTAGTGAACAAACAGAATTATGTAGACAGCAGGAACACAGCGGAGAGATTAGGGATTAAGTCATCAAGACGTTTAAGACAAGGTTCGGTTATAAATAAATGCCCAAGCTCCAGAAAATTACAAAGAGCATTGTATGATCGAACATCCAAAAACAAATACTACAAACCTTCCAAAGCATGGCTGTCCACCTATTCTGACAGGTCAGGCATAATTAATCAGAAAAGAAGACAAGAGGTTGACAGTACATTTGAAGAGTGCAGATATCTGCAGGCGAGGCAAAATAATTCATTTACAAGACATCTGTCAATTCAGTACTCTGTATATCTATCTTTATGGAAGAGAAGCAGAAAAAAAACTATAAGAAGTCACATTTTCAGTTTGCCCACATGTTTGGTCACAACAAACATGTCAAAGGAGGTGTGTTGTTCAGGGGAGTTCAAAACAGAACTTGGTTTGAGCTGCATCTAAAACACAATGAGTAGTGGAAAACCAACTTTGCTTCAACTTAAGTACACCCTTCACAAGTTGAAACAATGCACACATAGCATCAAGGGATGACAATGCTTTTCTTTAGTAGAGACAGGAACACTTGTCATCCATCTTGACGGAAAGATGGATGGAGCTCTAACCTGTTAGAGTCTGCAAAAGACTGAGAGACACTGAGACAAGAATACAAAAGCAGAACCCTAACTATATTGCAAGTCAAAGCATGTGTTTGAATCACACAGTCCAGACTTTATTCCAATTTAGAAAGTTCGACAAGAGCTATAAACTTCACAGAGGGGCCCTGTGCAATAGAGCTATTTTGCAAAAAAAAAAATAAAATAAAAATGCTAATAATAATAATGAAAAAATATTATTATTGATGTGCAAATTATGGCGAAATACCCCAAAAACATGAGTAATTGCAGAGAAAGGTGATTCTACAATGCATTGATTTAGGAGGACTGAATAGAAATTTCAGTCTGGCTACTTGCAACTTTTTCTAAACTGTTTTCACTTTGTGAAAGTAATTTCAATTAAGACCAAGGTATTGCACATATGAACCTTAAATAGTATAAAGAGACCAGTAGGGCAGCAAAAAATATTAAGGTGAAAACTTTTTTTTTTTTCAAAAGTCTAACCAACTGACAGTGATGAAATGACAGCAGGAAGGAAAGACAGGAAATTAGAAATAAAGATGTCAGGGAGAAGAACAGAGAACAAGAGGGAAAGATTTGCAGTGTGAGTGGAAAGAAAGAAAGAAAAGTAGTGAAGAAGCGTGGAGGATATCAAAGTGTCAGGAGCTGATGGCTGGTCATTGCGTGTCATTGAGAAAAGAGACAGAGAGGTAATGAGAGCTGTGGTGGAGCGGAGAGAGGCCAGAGGGCTGGACGCAAAGGCCAAGTGAGAAATTGAGAGGTTGAGTGTGGAAGGGTGGGAGAGACGACGACAGTGCAGATAGGTGAGGAGCATGGTGGAGTGTACGGGAGGGCCTCTCCATCAAGTGGAGTAGCTTGAGCCAATGACTCTGTCACGCCCCAGACGGGTTCTCACGCAGCTGCGAGCAAAAAGAAAAGTGTGCGTACCTAGAGATTACACATCAGGCAAGCTCAGATGAGGATCTGATGACAGCTAACAGGAGGATTAAATTTCACTGGTCGCAAGCACGGATTCTGACGATCACATGATGCAACAAAGGAAACAGAGGAAGGTGATGAAAGAGAGAAAAGACAGAAAAGAAATAAGGGGTATTGTAAAAGAAAAAGTGTGATTTATTCTGAAAGAAGAGAAAGTTATAGTAAAAAGATCAAAAGTGTTTAGATGTCAGGAACACAACTGCCAAGAAGAGAGGAAGGTTGTGAGGAAAAACAAGAAAAATAAGAATTGCTTTCTTATTACTCAATAAGAAAGAAAATGTGGAGTAAACCACAGTCCAAAAGTGGAAAAGGATTATTTGCTAATTCAGGCTTCAAAGCAGCATCTGACAGCAACAAAGACTAGTTAGACTGAATCAAAATAAAATCATGTCATTCCTCTTTTTAAGCTCAGTTTTACAAAATAAAACTCCAGAAAAACATGAGTGTGACAGTAAATGCTGCTAAAATCTGGGTCAGACATGACATTTAATAACCAGGGAACAAGCTGATACTGTTTGATCACATCGTCTTATTGTTTTGTCGCAGATTACCGAGAAAGAACAAGATTTAGCATTTTTCTACTGCTGAAATAATTTTCAGAGATAGCTCAGGTAGCATTAGTCCACATTATCTTATATATTACTAACCATCTTCATCTCTCTGTTCACACAACCAGTTCTACACAGAGACACAAACACATAAAGCTATACATGCACTGTTGTGAAAGCTCATACCCAATGTTGAACTGTTCCTCCACTGCCATCTGGAGGTGGTGAGTACAGGGCCAGAAAAGAGATGAGAGCCATAAATCCAACTCCTTGCGCTTGTGATTTTCTACATGGAGGTTTAAGATGGTATGGGGAACAGGCATGCATTTAAAACAAATTATGTTTAAGAAAACACCAACACCAGTCCATTTACTTTATAATCGAGCTAAAACATCAACTTGTTACATCAGGCAAAGTGGAGATTCCTCAAGTCATCAGTGTGAATGTGTGTATGAATGGGTCAATGACTTAATGGAGTGTAAAGCATTTTGAAATTCTTGAATTAATGCAATTCTAATGCAGGTCATTTACCATTTACTCAATATTTGAATGTATGTGTTAGGTATGGTACTTTAACAAAATTTTAGCCAGACTACAAACTTTTCATGCATAACTGACAGCCCTTGACCAAGTCCATTTTGTTTCTATCTGGTTTGTTAATGTGTATGCGGCTAAAATAGATTAGTTTTCAGTACCATTTTTGGTAATCCTATGTGACCTGGCATTTAGGAGGTTTTTGTCAAACACCTCATAATGATACACATTTTGTATTGTAAATGCTGTTGAACACACAGAAAAATATGACACAAGTAACCAAGGAGGAGTCCATAACCCAAATTTGAACCCAGAAGGCTCAAAAGGCTTTAGCTTATAGTGTGACGTTTATTAAAAAGACTGCAAACAGGAGAAAAAGGATTACCCAGCTAGCGTCAGACTTCCAAAATCCATTAGCTAGTGGCTCTGAAGCTAGCAAGTCTGTACATAATGCCTTTTTTTCCCCCATGGTTTTTGTTTTTAAAAATTTTAAAAACAGAATGGATTGCACGCTGGTGCAATTGTTACATTGCTCTTGATCTAGAGAAACCCAGGACTTTCTTGTGACAAGTTCCTTTCTGTATGGTCTGAATATTCTGTGCATATTTTGGTTCTCCCTGGGTACTTCAACCTTTCAACTTCATTCCATAGTCCAAAGACATGCGTCTTTAATTAAATAGTTTCTCTTAAATTATCTTATATTCATTCATCATTTCTCGTCCTATTTGTACGTGTTTTGACTTGTGATGGTAAGGCATAGCTCCCTTCCAACGCACTTTTTACTGGAGATAGGCACCAGCCTCCCTCAACCCTACAAAGAATAAGAGGATATAGAAAACAGATAGGAAATATTTACAACATGAACCACCTTCAGCACTGGTGGCCAGCATGTTGCTTATAGGACCCAAATCAAACCTAATGGGGTTGAAATTTTCCAACTGTTCCATTGTGGGTTTAGACTGAAACGTATCACCTCCGTTTCAGCCACGTACCATGTGGTACATGGTTACAGCTGTGTTACTGTTGTCCAAAGACAAAGAGCAAAAAGTCAAAATGGCTCAGCAGACAGAGAGAGAAAATGAAAGGCAGAATGTTTCGTTTTGTGGGGGGCTGTCTGTTCCTCTAGCAGATATAGAAGCGAGGTACACATAAGACAGGCTGTCAGTCCATCACAGGACAGTACGTCTCCCTCACCAGGGTCTGATTTTGTTTTTATTGATCAGGTACAAGATGCGTGGCAAGTAGAGTCCTTGAGAGTCTCCATTTATTTTAAAAACATTTTAAGAGCTGCAAAGGGTGGGAAAAAAATCTATAATTGTTCTTGTGGCTGAATACACCCCCATTACTGATTATGAGTGATTTTACACCATCAGTTCTAACTTTCTCAGTATTGAAATCTTTTGACAACCTGATGCAGACATTCAAATGCATTTATGAAATAATCAACAAGAGTGAATGCAATATAGATAATCATTAGAAAGTGTCTGAAAATCATGAGTTTGAAGCTGAAAAGGAAAATGATCTAAATGTTGTCAGTATGTATGACCAATAGGTTGAACTCAGAAGAGGAAGAGAAATACTGCAGCGAGCTGGAGAAAATGTTAGAGATGTTCCCAGGGGGCAGAGTGATTGAGGCAAACTTTATTGGACGTGTTGAAAGGCATAGAAGTCATGAGCAAGTGTTAGATAGGCACGGCGCGTAGGACAGAAATGTGAAAGGACAGATGTTGTTGGATTTTGCCACAGGGATGTAAAGTGGCAGAAAAAGGTACATACTTAAATGAAAAAGAATACTGAGTGATGCAAAAAAAAAAAAAAAGTGGCGAGAAGGGCACACAGGTAGACTATATGCTGTGGAGAAGAGCCATTCTAAACAAGATAGGATTTGTTAGGGAGAATATAGTTGATAGCATTGCATGATGGGGTGTAATGCTGTATACACTTGTGGTGAAAACTGAAGGAAGGAGATGGATATCTATAATTTAGGTTGTGATTTTTCCTTGAATATAAGGAAAAGCTACTGGATAACTGAAAAAGTTCAGTAGAAATCATGAGGGGAACTTCCATGAAGTTGTATAATTTGTCCTTTGGGCAGGTTAGAAAAGACAATATGGCTCAGTGAAGGAGAGCTAAAGAAAAGGCAAATACAGAGAAGTAGTAGAAGAGGCAGATAGATATAGTACTGCTATGCCTTTTGTGTGGAAAAAAAAGCTATAAAATGCACAGGTTAAGTTTTATAGTGAGCCAGATGTAAGGTCAGACAGGAGAGAAGGTAAAAAGTTGCAACAGTGAGATAAACTTAGGGTGTTGGCAGCAGGTTAGATCTTAAGAACGTAATTAGAAATGTACTAAAAGCAAAAAAAAAGAAGGTACACTTTCAAGAGTAATTGAATGAGAAGATTGTTGGAGAAAAGGGAGCAGATAAAAGCAAGTTATGGAATAAGGATGTGCAGAGGATTTGTAAGGAAGAATTAGGCCAATAACAGAAGCTGTAGAGCAGGAAGGAGTTGGTCAAGATGTACGTGTCGGGTTGTGAAGATGTCAAAGAGAGAAGGAAATGGCCTTTTTAAAAACAACTGAAAGGGTCTGAAAATGTCTAAGAAGTGGAGAAGAAATGTACAGGTACCAAGAACAAAAGTGATTTGAAAAGATTGCAGAAAAACACAACTGATGAAAACATATAACCAACAAATGGATAACGTTGCTTACTTTAGAAAAGTGAACCAGCCATATGATTTCTTACAGCAGAGAGGTAAAGATGAAATTCTGTTTTGAAAATATTAGTAGAGTTTTACAGAGAATGTGTAAAACAGTGTAAGTGCTTCTTTATGAATATAAAGAAAGCAGTGATGATGTTTGTGAAAATGGGTTCAAAGTGGAGGTGGACTCACATCAAAGATCAGATGTGAGCCCCCTCATGTCTGCAGTGGTGATGGACAAGTTGACAAATGAGGTCAGGCATGAGTCCCCATGGAATATTGGTTTTATAATTTCCATTGTGAGCAAGCAAAGGGAAAGATTAAGGGAATTAGTGTTCAGAAACAAGGCAGGATAAATTTGGAAGAATGAGCAGCCTCCAGCCATGAAGGACTGACTGCAGGAGTCTGTTACAGGAACTATTAATCTCATAATGCACCACGCTAACCTACTTTCAGCTTCAACAGGAGAAAGAGGAGTTTCACTGGATGAATATGTATAAAATCAAGGTCCTAAAAGAAACTTGTCCAAAGGGGTTTGATAGATTTAGCCAAAACAGCTATTTCCTACCATGCATCATGGCTGTGGAGGAATATACATTGACACTAAACCCAAGCATGCACACAATGGAATATGCTTTAAGTTTATTTGGAAAACATGTGCAGTGATGAGTTCTTCTTGTTTGTAGTACTGTAATGAAAGTATTAAGGAAAGAGACTAACAACAACCTGCATTCACAGCTCTGTGAATTTAACATAACTCATTTCTTGATCACTGTAAGGTTAATTTATTGGTGTTATAGCCTGTTTATAGGGGTGGTCAGATTACAACATGAAAATAATCCATCCACATCAAACCCAAGCACTCACAGCATGTAGTTGGACAATTTTACACTAAGGTATGTCCAAGTTGTTATTTTACTTTAGATGTTGATGCTATAAGGGAGCTGGATGTAACTTCTGAATGAACTTGCTGCCTAAGACAATAAACATTAACCGAACTTACCAACTCAAATGAAGCAAACCAATGACCACTTACCACCTAAACCAAGGCAAACATGGGAGGATTACTGTAAGATGCAAATAAAAGGCAGTCGACCCATTCAAACTCCTTGATGTAACATACAGATTTAAAGGTGTGATCATTTGGATGAGCATAGGATGAATGATGGGCAGCTCATCAACATCTTTTTATATGTCATTCCTCTTAGGTGAATGTAATGGAAAATTGTATAATATGGTCCTCACCCCTCATCTGCTTTAGGTTATCTGCATAGTCTTATTATGAGACAAGCTGCCCTCAAGACCTCTGCAGTGTCATGTAACAGCCGGGGAGAGGTCCTTGATCCTGGAGACTATCAAAGTGTTACTTTCCCAACCAAGAAAGTATCTGCCCTCTTTAGCATCAGAGAACAACCCCATAACAATCAGGTATTCACAACAACAATCCCATCAAGTCTCTCTTCTCTGACCAGAACCAATAAAAGGAACTAGTAGTCAGAGTAGGCTTGACAGACTCCTTTGACTCTGTATTTCTGCAAGGCTTTAGTACATTTCTTATTTCTTCTCATCCAGACCCTTGTTAAAGTAATTTCTTGAATCCTTTGTCCATCTTCTGGGTCCACCAACCACAGAAACTCACCTGTATACTCAGATTTACACATTTAACCAAATACTGCAGTTCTAACAAGTGTCATACTTGTTTCATAGATCTCTGATTTATGTGGCTGCGAACTTGGCTACGTCTTTCTTGTGAAAGAAATTTCTTAACCACATGAGACTTCCTGCTTAGACAAAGCTATAAATAATTTTTAAAAAGTGATATTGAAGGATGAAAAATGGCAAAGCCAGAAATGCAGATAAGCTGAAGGACATAGATCCAGCATTTTACTGCACTGATGCAGTAACAATTGATCCAAAAGGATCTCTGAACAAGTGCTGCGTTCTTTTGCTGTACAGCAGATAGAAAACACTCTTCAGCAGGGCAACACTTCAGTAGTAAGAATATTGCATTTACAATTTGCTTGTAATATTAACATTTCCTTAGGAACTGCTTTTTGAGTTTTTGAGTTATTTTCTGAATTAGCAATATAAATTAACTCCTCAAGTTTATAAGTTTATTGAGATGCACCTGCATAAGAAAAGCCATTTTTCCACCAGCTTCCTTCTTTCAACTCCTTCATTTCAAACCCTGGAGTCTTAACTACAGCAGTCTGATGTAAAATCGTCGCCTGTTTAATTAGCTTTGTTAATCTGTGTTCATTTACTCAACACAGAGAGTAAACAATCCTGATTTTATCCCCTGCATCAGATGACACCACTCGGTTACTGATTATTTATGGATTAATGGGCATCTAAACAAAAACCACACATGCAAGCAAACACCTGGAAAAATCCAGACACATACATCATACCTCTTTTATCCACACTCATCATCGGGAACAATATGTACAGACTCATCCAGACATGCATTGTAAAGTGCATGTATGCATACACTGACACAGTACTTGGGATGGGCAGTTTCTGTCATCGCAGCAGTTCCCCAAACAGAGTCCTGATTAAACAGCAGCTTAGAGCGCTTTAATTTCATGGAAGAACAGACAGACTGCAAAAGAGAGAGCAATGAGGAGAGAAAGTGGGGGAACTAGCGGAGGCAACAGATGTGCAGGCAGGAAGAGGGAAAACGGTAGAGGTGAAAGACTGACAGAAACAGACAGAATGAAACAATTTGCGCCAAGAGATCAGATTGAATTGATGGATGGAAGATAAGAGAGAAAGGGGACAAAGTAAAGAGCGAGATTATTTAAGCGATGAAAGACAGCTTTGACTGGATGGGATGCAAGGGAGACTAAGCACATGGAGCACAGGATAGGAGATGAAAGATAGAAAGAAAGTGAAAATTAAATAAAGAACAAATCTAGGACTTTCCAGATTACTGAGGAAAAAAATTAAAAAGGGGGGTGGAGCAGAAAGATTGGAAAACATACATGCATTAGGCAGGTGGAGGGTTTCAATATTTCAGTCACATATAAAATTCAGATTCCGTCTAGAATCTTTTAACACTGCATATTTCTGATCGTCTCTCTGTTCTGCAACAGAGCACCCTCTGTCCTCTCTTCTCCATCAGGACGCACATGCACACACACGCACACACACGCACACACAAGCACACAGACAGATTCAGATTTCAACCCATAGGCGGACTTTGCTTTGTTTTTATTTCATTTTAGTAACTGCATTTATGCCTAACCCTGACATTTTGTCTAATCCTGACCATTACTAGTCTGTTCCTAACCCTAATCTAAACCAAAACTTAATTCGCATCGTACCTCTGAACCTAACCTTTAACCCTAAACAAGGGGATCAGCCATATTAGGACTGGGCTTACGTAAAGTAAATATGCCAGAAATGGTCCTAACAACAGTAGCTAAATAAGTAAATATTCATACACACACACAGGAATGCATGCACACGCTCACAAAAAAAAACATGCAATGCTTTCACGAGACATTGACGCTTCAGTTAACGGTTGAATGGAAAACCGAGAGAGATTATTAGGGGATATCAGGCACGGGGAAACAACCACGCAGCCAAATTGTCACACACTGTTCCGAGCAAGCTCAAAGTGAGCGGTTGTGTCGGCACAGCCTGGAGCACATGAGGCGAGTTAAGCCATCAGCCGGCAGCAGTTTCAGTGCCTACTTTGGTTGAGAATTTTATCTCCTTTCAACAACATTATTCTATAGGTTTCCACGCTAAAAAGGCTCAAAAGTAAATTAGCATTTAGTTAAGACAGTGTCAACTCTAGCTGCCCACAGACAAAAAGACTTGTGAAAATATAGAACTTTATAATATATTTTAAGAAACATAGTCATTTTACTTTACGGAACTCGTGACCTCTTAACAAATATGCAGTGGATGAACTCAAAGCAGAAATAATGTATGCATTTAATACCGCAGTCTATACTTTTTTTTACCTGAACATCCTTGACTTTATTGTAGGAGAGATGCTTGAAGGGTTTTTTTGAAGAACAGAAAGCATCAGAGTTGCGGATGTTTTCCACTCCACACTTTTCATTGTCTTATCTTGTGGGGGAACGACAGTGAAGAAGAATATGCAGGCGAACATAGCACGAGAAAATAACTAGTAAGCATGAATCACTTCCTTCTGCTGACATTAATAGGGCAATGTGGAATATTTTTCAAAGTAAAACAAGTGCAATTATCACTGGTAAACTCAGCGGTGGTTAATTATATGTCTCAGAATATTGACAAATCGTTAAGTTTTTTCTAATAATCATGTTATAATTGATGAAGCTGCTGTGTCTTTGCACCTTAGTTCACTACTTGTGGGAGTGGACTGAGATGCAACGGGAGCGAACGCCTTGTGGGGTGGACTGATTTACTTTACAGCCCCCTCAAGGTTGCACATTTTCCTGATATACGTTTTCCTTCAACTCAACTTTGGATACGATACTCTGTGAACAACCAGCTTCTTTAGCGATGACCATTTGTAGTCATCCTCCTTGTGAAGGGAGTGGATGTCTCCACGCCATAAGAACGCCATAAGTGGTATGAGTTTTATTAATAATCTAAATATCGAGTCTGAATTTCACTGCCTCAAACCTTTTCTCTTCTGTCTCGATATTTATCTGCAATTTCTTTTTTGTTCATCTTTGTCTCACCTCTGTTCTGTCACCTCATCTTTACCTCTGAATTTCTTCCATTTCTATATACCATTGACCTCCTGCCATTTTCATCTCTTCATCTACTGACTTCAACTTCTATCTTCTTTTCATCCCCCCCCTCCTCACTCTCTCACTCTCTGTTCTCGTCCTGTTTGCCCTCTGTTTCCCCTCTCTTCTTGCTTTTTTATTTGTTTCCTTCTACTTTTTAAAAAGTATTTTCTCTCCATGTTTCCTGATCTTTTCCCTCAGAGTTGTGAGGGTATTCTTATGCGAACCCTCTGATCAGAAGCACCTACAGAGAGAGGAAATCAGAACACAGTGTCAAAGTGGATTTATTGACCTACACCTTCCCAGCATTAAGACTCTTTAAAACGGCTGCTTAGCATTCTAATAGCATGCGTCTTTCGGCTTTGAATCAAATGTTTTCCGACTGGTTTATACCAGACCCATTAACAACAGGAACACAAGTATGGACAGAAAGCACTTGCATCCTGCTTCCTTAGGCTGAATTTTATTGCATAAAGATGAATACGCTCGATCTCAGTCGTATGTTTTGTGTCACCATCTTTCGATTGCAGCTCTGCTCCAATTTACCACAGTAAAAATGATGCATCGACTGATGCACTGACCACCACCCACTCTTTCCTGCCGTATCTGCTGCCTTATTGTCCCCTCTTGAGGGAACAATGAGCAGCCCAAAGACCTGATTTGAATAATGGTCTTTTATTATGCTGTAGTTCCTCTATAACTTGCTAGGATGAGTTGAAATGCCTGTAAAATTGTAAAAGATTCACTGTCCTCCCTCGACTCTGTTGCTCTCATAAAAGTTGTAATATGCAGCCATTTTCCAAGTTTACAAGTGCAGCAGTAATCATAATGCAATTAAAAACGCATTGAGGCAGCATCCCCATTAGATGAAATGCTGTGGGAAAACACAGACATGGAAAGACAGGAACCAGTTAGTTTGAATTGCTCACATTTTGCATATGGACAAGCTAATTTGAATCTATACAAAATAATACACGGTTCTTTCTCTCCAAAATTCAGACATTTTCCATTCCTAGAAATCTGTAGCAAAAAATATAGAAACTGGAAAAAGCATTTGTATTTCCACATCTTTTCCTGTCTCAGTGTCAAGAAGTTTTATTCTTCTGTCTATCCATTCAGAAATGCGTGCCAGGTAATCAATAAAGAGCATTTCTAATAAATAAAATTAAATTCAAAATGGTCTGAAATAACAGAAGGAAAAACAATATAGAACCCTTTATTTTGACTTTGAACTATTTTAATAACCCCCAAAAATAAAGGGTAACCTTTGCATATCATGTTCAACCACCACTGATCCACTGAGGAATTTAGGATTGATTTTTATCATTTGTATTTTATTCTGTGTCAGTGTATAATTTCATAGCTGAGAGGTTGTCAGTTTGCATCTGTAGCTTGGATTTCTTCCATTAGCACGTGTGATTTAATCACCTTATTGCCTGCTTCATTAGGAGGTACTTTGCTTATGTGATTAGATCAGCTAATTATTTCCCCAAGTTCTGAAGGCAATTAAAAACATTTGAAACAACAAAAGCATTAGGAGACATTAGGCCGATATGTTTGTGTGGCTTGCAGTTTTACCAGTATATGTTCATGACAGATGAGGTGAGGAAGACTCAACACCTGGTGTGTCTGGCTGCTAAGAAGGAAAAGGGAGGATAAAAGGATGAAAACAAGCTTAGAAATACAAAATAACTAACTGCCCTCTATAAATATGTTTTTTTTTACGGCGCTACAATATATAAAGCAAATGTCAAGTACTGCATGCAGCTGGAAGTTTCTCAGTGGTTCAGCAAGGATTAAATATAAAACAAAATATTTTATTAGATTTTTTTATACATAATTTATTCTTAGCATTCTTCGCATTTACTTTAGGTTCATACTATTTCAAAATGTTCACCACTTAAATGTGCAAAGGGACTTTCCATAAGTTAGCAAGGAGGCAAGAACTCATTTTCTGAAATGGATTTGCAGCAGCCTCTTCTACGTCTGACACTTTTTCCTAAATGAAGAAAGTTGTATTATAAATATAAAACTTCTGCACTGGCCTTAAGTACAAACATGCTATGCATACATTCATTCTATCATCCAATATTTTATTCAGATGACTTTTTTTTATTATTATTATTTAAAGCCATTAAAGAAAAAAAAGCAGTCTGTGAGTGTAGATATTAGCAAGGCGCTACATATAAAAATTCCTCATTTACAATAGACATCCATGCAGTTAAAACAAGTTTTAAAAGTTTCTGAACTTTTTCAAAGTCTAATGCTTGAAGACAGTCAGGTTGGCATTATCATGATGTGAAGGAGGAAAAACATTGAAAGTAGTAACTGCTGCTGCACATCCCTCTGAGAGTTATTAGGCCATTTCAAACCAGTTTGGATTTTGTGATTTTTCTAGAATAAGTTTAATCAGATTATTTACAACAGTTGTCAAACATTAATGACCGTATATAATATATTTCTCTACAGACAAACGCAAAACACCACATATTAGTGCCAACACATAGCTACCAAGCATGGTGGTGGGGGTGCAATGAACTGGGTTTTTTTTGGATACACAGAATCACAGAAGGACAGAATCATGTCCTTCAGTCACTGAGTTAAATGTGAGACATTCTGTCCTATAACAGAAGTTTCAAAAAGACTTGGGCAGAAGTTCACCTTCCAGCAGTACAAGGTCCATAAGCAAGAGCTACAACATAGTAGCTTAGATCAAAGCATTCATGTGTTACAATGATCCACCCAGCCAAAGTACAGAATAAAAGCCAAGTGAGAATCTGTGCAAAACTTTAAAATTGATGCTACAGTTATTATTATTTCAATCTGACTGAGCCTTGTAAAGAATGACAGGCTAGACAGTCCGTTTCTACACTGCCTGTACAAAACTTTCAGACTTTCTACAGAAGACTGCAAAGTTGTGGTTGAGAATGTGTTGAGTGTAGTGAATCTCAGTGTGGTCCTGCACAGGACTGGTGAGGATCGCTGAGAAGGTTATTGGAGTTCCTCCACCCTACAGTCATTTCAGATTCAGAACATGGTCAGAGACTCGCCACACCCTCTCCAGGGGTTTCTTTTGGACTCGGCAAATGATCTCACATCAAAAGCAAGCCCACCAGACTGCTGGAGATGTCTTCCTCTAGCTGCTAACCTGCTGCTTTTTCTGTTTGGATTATGTACTTGATATTATTTCACCTACCGTATTTCCAGTGTGCAATGTGTAATATAGAGCAGGATCTGATTGAAAATGCAGACAACACTTTGCAGACTCATTTGTTTAAAGATGATGAAAATGTGGAATTTTACTTCCACTTCACAATTATACCCCATCGAATTGGCCTACTGCATAAAACACATTGAAGTTTTGCAGCTGTAAATGTAGGAAGCCCTGTGGGTGTGAATGTTTGTGTAACTTTTGCAAATTATACAAAAACAACATCAGGTAATACTTTTTTGAATCATCAGATTACATTTCCCATTTTTGGAAAATAATTTCTAATTTTTCAGAAATTAGAATTAGAAATTAGATAGCAGTATATCTGTCCCATTCTTTCATCCGAGGTTCCAGAACTTTAATTTAAAACTCATATTGCAAAATATACAATAATGGTGGGTTTATTTCCCGAGGGCTTTAGTTCCGAGCTGTAATGTTAAAATCTTACCATAGTATCGAGTTAGAGATCTGAGTTTAGCTCAAACACTTTAATGTCTCAATTTTTCTCTCTGGTCTGCACCAGCAAGAAGTGTTTTCTTTCTATTGCTGACAGGTATCTTAGCTCAAGCTCTGCACATAGTGGGAAATAAATGAGCAATGTGTACAACTTTTCTTCAGCGCTCCAGTCAGGCTGAAGTTAGTTAGAGGTTTTTAGTTGGTGTTTTGCCCATTTACTGGCTTTGTTTTTAGCTTCACTTCTTTTTTGTTCCATGTGCGGCTTTAAAAGCAAGTCTCAGTAAACTAGTTTTCTTTTTTCCAAATTGGATTTAAGATGTTTCTGGATTACCTTTACTCAATGCACTGAAGTCCTCTCAGTGTATCGGGTAATACATATGGGGCAACTCACAATTAACATTACAACATCAAAGTCAGCTCATCTCATTCTAAATGTTTCAAGTCACATATATACTTTGGATACACTTGAGCAGTTCACGCAACTTTATTATCAAAGCTATTTGTAATAAATTAGATGTTGATTACAAGGGGGAGAAACGCCAAGAGAAAGCTGTGGCCACAAGAGCAAAAGTGAGAAATACGCACACACATTGTGTGTGTGATGACAACCCCCCAGAGACGCGTGTAGGAGGAACCCATGTGTACGTGTGTTTGTGTTATTAATATAAATGACAATAAATCTTGCATGCAGTGGGCACTAAAATTAACCAGGCAATGCCAAGATGAGAACTAAATTATGTGACAAATGTAAATTTGATTTATGGTAATTATGCTGCAATCAGGCAGCTTGGGCTGCAGCATGCATACAGACTAATTCACCTGCCACCAAACTCATACATACAAATGAAGCCATCTTAAAAAATATGTGTGCTGCATATGTGTATATTAAAACAGAGATTAATACACAATTGAAAGAGATAAAACAATACAATAAACTTGGGTGCTCCAAGCTAATTATTTTCATTATTATCTATTTGCATGTACTTACATAAAAGCTTAAACATTCACATGCACACAATTCTGCAATGTCTACTGCATCCTTAACCTCAATTCTGCTGGTAAATTATCAACAGATTAAATTAATTCTCTGGAGGCAATACATGAAAAATGAAACAATAGAGATTTTTTTTATTGCCTAAAAAATGTTATTTGTGCAGCACGTTCAGAAGGATTTATGGACAGAATAAAGACGTGTATGCAAAGTTTGAATCCATACAATATGAAAATGTGAGTTGGACATTATTTTTTACAATGAGCCAAATGACTGAAACTCAAAAATTGAAATGAACTGCGCATGCACATTTTTTGACCTAAGAGACCCATATAGCAGGGCACTTTAATCACAGAGTTAATTTCATTTTCTCTCCTCTTTCCTTTATCACAGGCTTGCTTCTTTTTCATCTTCATATATGGAACAAGAAGAGAAAAAAAAATCAGCTCCCCCAAATAGTAGTCTGATTTACATGATTAGAGTTCAGCACCATAGATACAAGTTCTGGAAAAGAAGACCAGGGAACATACATGCACTTCTACCATACCTTCAGATACTTTTTAAGCACACACATTCAGAAATGGCATTTGTTTTTGTACTCTAAAGACAAAGAATCTAAGGCAAATTTCACAGACATACACAGATTTCTTGTGAAAACAAACTTTAGAAAGAACAAACAAGGCAGGCCCTGCAATAAACAGATGAGTTAGCACTCACATGGCGCTCTGCTTGTTTAGCGTGTAACTCAATTTGAAATGCTAACACGGCCGTGTGCTCAGGGGCATGCAGCGACAGTCCAGCATCGTCAGCCCACGTCCTCATAATTCAACTCCAGTCTCCCAACACCGTGGCGCTGCGTAGTGCCCCTCCACCATATTTTACACACGGTGAGTAAAATTAATTGGGAATTTCGGGGCACACATGATTTGCACGATGGACTTACTTTGCATTGCAGATGAAAAGAAGAGGGGATGACTAAATGTAGCATATGCATATGCAAAAATGTGTAGCCGTGTTCCTTTTTCTGTCTCTGAATATTTGAAATGGATGTATCCCTATGTGCTTTACACAAGTGATTATGACTTGAAGATCCATCATTGGAATTCATTATCATCTAGTGCCGGTCACATTTATTGGACACCTTAGTAAGGTGTAAAAAGTCTTAAAGTTAATATTTTTGTCATGGCAGTAGTACGGTCTTCTACTAAAAACTGTTTTTCACACATACACACACAAACACACAAAATCGTAGGTGGAACAATTGTTACCTCTCATTTGTCATACAGCCCTCAACTCACAAATTCTTTTTCCTGATTCTACAGTTGTTTCCTGGTCGATAAAGCTCGCACCAGCCTGCACTTGTTGGAGGCAGTCAGTAGGGTGAGTTGTCAGGAAAATCCATCAGGGTGAGAGAAGGTGGAGATCAGAGCCTGCAGGTGCGTGAAGAAAGCCGACCTGACCTCAGTAGCAGTCAGTTACGCATTCTGTAATTTTGGAGCTGACTCTGGACATAGTTGGGTAGTTTGAACTGATAACTGACCCAACTACAAGCATGTATTGCCCACACCTTTGAAATTTAAATATTGGGACACAGCATTCATTGCAGGTTAATTTGAACTAAATAGTGAATTATTACATTGCTATTGGAAAGTGAGCAGAAGACTTATTGATTATAAAAATCTCAACATCAGTAACATGACTTCCATTTGTCCATCCATCCATTAGCATACATGCTTATCCCATGAGGGGAAAATCAGGAGTGCTGGTGCCTATCTCTAGTGGTCAAGGGGCAAGAGGTGGGAAAAACTCCCATTCAACACAATCTCAGTCACATTTTAACATAACCTTACCACTAATGAGTATGGATACTTTTTACCAGTCAAGAGTTTAATGGCTTCAAGTAGCTTTAGTATTTTTTGACCAATCCTGTAGTCTGCGATCCCTCAGCAGGAACACTTGTTAAGACACACTTCTTTCAGTCATAAATCAAACATCTACAGAAAACCTGTCAGTGTGAATTTCAAGCTCTTCTAAAATCTGTGAAGGTTGTCAAAGTTGTGCAGTGTGCCTATAGATTTATAATCACTTGTACTGTTAAATATTTCTCTAAGTTGGAATACAGAGAGATAGATGTTCGACCATCCCTCTTTGCACATTCTGACTGGATGACCCATGGTCATCGAGACTCTGGGTCATCTTCAGTTTACGCCACATTTTTTTGGTAGTCTCAGAAGAGGTATAGTCACAGATTAAGGATGTGGTCTTTGTGACCACAGGTTTTCAATCTGTGTCCTGCTTGTTTTGAGTCATCTTCTGGAGGGCAAAATATTTAAATTTATAGTGTCTCGGTATTCTGAAGATCTCCTGATGCTGTTTGTTCCAACAAGGTTCACTCTTTGAAGACAAACAAACCTGCAACAACACAGACCCTAAACCACAGCAGGCATGCTTTTTCCACACACTGTAGTCTCTTTTGTTTTGCACTAAATCCATCTGGAGTGTTCTTTGTTACATATATATAAGAAAATCAAAACAAAACAAAAAGTATAATAAAACGTTTTGTGTATGTTAAAGGGATTTTTCCTGGTTCCAGTAATGACCGCATGCCATTTGTAATTATGTTTGTAATGATTGTTTTAAGTGGGATTTTTTTTCCCCTACTCTAAATAAATCTAATTATGTTCAAAATAAATCCACAATTTTTCTAAAAATCTTCAGTGTCACATTATTCAACTGCAATACAAGATGGATTAATGTTAAGGCTTTTTACACATCTTTTGCAGGAATGCAACAATGCATGTAGCTGGAACTGCATACATAGCAACTGAGATCTGGCACAAAAAAAAACTGAAATAAAGCTGCAATAATTTCCTTCACACAAAGCAAACTGGGTCCATTTTTTCTGCTAACATCTACAACCACAAGATGTCTATATATACGGCAAGTGGTACACATATATAAGTGAAGCTACATTTCTGATGCTGCTGCTGCTACACATGAATTTCCCCTCTGTGGGCCAATAAAGGCTATTTCTATTTCTAGCGTTGTCGCGTCAGAGTAAAGGTGTTGTATGACGTGCCTTTTACGCCTTAATGACTTTTACTAAGTACTGCTTATAAGCACCTTGCACTATTGCTGTTCATGTAATTTATTAGCAGAGCTGGGAGGGGGAGAACTGGTGATTAGGCCACAGGAATTTCGATTAAGCGGAGTGAAGACATTCTGCAGAACTGTCAGCCCCACATTTATGTTTGCTGGCTGTCGACAATAACAGGTGGAACTCGCAGCGAGGGCTCCAATTAAAATCAAAATCAACCTGCCTGCTTGTAATTGCTTTTTCATCTCTGCATTCTCTGTGTGTGAAGACGGTGCTAAATATAATGACATTTAGATTTCACAGATTGCTTTGCCTATTAGACACTTTACCCCTTTCACTCTTTAAATCTTGTTTGTTTCAATCTCAACTGATCTTTATAGTCATATAAAATGTGCAAAGCGTAAATCTTGTCTGCGTGTGTGTGTGTGTGTTTTAGGATTTCTCACCTTCAAAGGTCCATTTTCCAACAAATACGGCAATATGAGGACCCTCTCCTCCTCACGGCATAAAATGGTTAGTTTTAGGGTCAGGGTCAGAGTTAGGCTGTAGAAATGAATGGAAAAATGAATAGAAGTCAATGCAAAGTCCTTGTGAAGATACAAATACATACTGTGTGTGTGATTGTCCATCATAAAATGCCCGGGTCTTTCAGTTGACCTCAAAAGTGTTGAAATGCCAGGTTTTTGAGTTGTAAAAATATGGAGACATTAATGAATAATTTTAAAACATGTTCCATGTTATGAAGTATTCATCTTGTACAATTCAAATGAAAAATAAACAAATGTGTTGGGGAGAAAAAAAGAAGTACAAATAGATGTAATAATGTGTTTGAATCAATGTGCATATTTTTTTTGATTGAATTTTGGTATATGGGTAGGAATTTTGACCTGGTAATATTTGCTTACTCTGCCTTAAAATTAAGATTACTTAATCTAGTCCCTTTCAAGTGAAGATTTTTTTCTGCCAGACTTAGTTCTGGACTTTGATTAGGACATTCTAAAGCATCTATTTTCTTCTCATAAACTCATTTTCTAGAATATGTCTGACTAGACTCTGATGCTGGAAGATAAAATCTCTCTTCATTGTTGGCCTCCCAGTAAACAAATGAGGATATTAGGGTAAGCATTTATTTGCCATACTCTGTAAATCTTGCTTTGGAATATTTTAATACCCTTCTCTTGACTGATAGATTTGTACCAGGACATAATTTATTACTCTGTAACCATTGTGCAAACTGTTTAGCTAAATGTAACAAATGAGCACATGTCTGGAAAATAATTCAAAGACATCTTAACGTTAAGTACAATCAGACAGATTCCCTATCATTGGTGTGAGCCTGAATGCTACAACTGAATCAAAAAAGTGTTTTATATATGCACATATATGCCACCATGTTATTCAGTTGTCTTTTCCAACAAATGTCACTTGAATTTTTTAGGAAATATGCCACATCATGCTTGGTGAAAAGGTTTGAAATTATTTATCAGAGTCGCCTTTTATGCATAACAAAGCCTTCCATTTTAACAAGGGTGTGTACACATATAAGATTTCTCATGCTGGTGCCAGGGTACTTTGTGTCACAGCAGAGATTAGGCTGAGCACCCAGACCCATCAATATCCATAACTCCTGCATTTCTCACAAACACACACTCATGCACTGTGATGGAGAGCGCGGAAAAAGCTGACACTTTCACTCACGAGTGAATTGCGGCTCTGATGTACTGAGGCTATTCACACACATACACACACTAAGCTGGTGATGGAGTGAAACCATTCCCTCTCCTCACCTCATGCCCAGTAACTGGCTGGCAGCCAAGTCAAGACTTGCCAATTGGCGGCTCCACCAAAGCAGCCGCAGAAACTTGTTTTTTTTTTTTTTCTTTTTCTGATAAGCTCACTACAGCTTACACACTCTTACTCACACATAGCGAGAGATTAACCCAGTCCGTATTGATTCCCCCCTGCAGAGACCCGGTGGTCCTACTTCCCACAGTTCCTTCCTTCCATGCATTTCAAAAACTGATCACCGATTTAAAACACAGAGTTCTTTGTAGTTTTACTTGCCCACGGGTTTACAGTGACAGTTAAGTTTCCTGTCGTCCCCACATTCATCATTTTCATTATCATTCTAAAACTGTTCTCCTCTGGAGTATTATTGCATTGTCTCTCATTTCTTGTATTTTTGCAGTCACATTATGAAAATCTTAACTGCTAGACAAGAGAGAAGAAAGCCACTTTTTTTACTGTTCTAAAGGATTTATTATTCCAACTCCAACCTTTCCACCTACTACCAGTTAAACAGATTTTATCATTATCCCTCATCTCTTGCTAATGTTTTATAACATGCACCTGAGGAATTGTGTTTTATTAGCTTATTGTCAGTGTTGAAATATGAATGATAATTCCTCAATTAAATCCTTCTTTTCAGGGTCATAGAGAAGGCAAAGCCCAATTCATTTGTCAACAGAAAAGTGTTGATTATGGCGAGAACCTGACCCAATTACAATTCCAATCACAAATTAGCCTCAAAAAGCAGTATGTAACTTTTATAAAAACTATATTTTTTGCATATTTATGAAAATTATCACAGATAACATGCAAAAAAAAATAAAAAATCAAGCTCTTTTGCCTTCTTCCATGGTCCTGCTGTAATCTACAGGAAAAGCACTGCTCAGAATCAATCAATCACAGCCAATAGTTGCTCATATCTGCTACACTACAGCTAATTCACCACAACAGAGTCTGCAATGAATTCTCAAACTAGTTAGCATGGCCACCAATGTGCTATTAGTACATTTTATGAGTGCATACACAAGGATGATTGACAACTCTAAGGCCTTCCTCTGGGCTCTTAAAGGTTGTTTTAGACATGGAAGAGGTGCATTTCTTCAGACGGCAATTGTATTACTGGGAGGTGGAGGAGCTTGATCTTTTCACAGATGATATGTTTTATATTACGCGGTCATGACATGTTGACACATTTACACGTATGTAAAAAACATTTTTCTAAAAGTTATGTATTGCTCAGTTTTAACTGTCACCTCAGAACATTTACATGTTAGTCAATGGGTCGATGAGAAGACCCGTGTCATCATCACAGTTACGGGATTCATCAAATGTACATGGCCAAAGAAAGAAAGCCGCACATACATTGGAAAAAATGTTTTTCTCTGACTTTTTTACATTTTGGAAAACACAAATTTCAGGACAGTTCAGTTTTCATATTTTTATTTGCGTAACCGTTTGAAAGCCATGCATCATTTGTCTTCCACTTTAAAGCAATGCACTGCTTTGTGTTGGTCTGACCGCTGAATTCTCAATAAAATACAATGAAGTTTGTGGTCGTAATATGGCAAGCTCACTTTAAGGGAACAAACAAAGGAAAGTAGTGGCGGTTAAAACTTATGAACCGTTCTAAATCTCTAAGGAAACTTGAGAACAATTGCTGCTACAGTGCACATCAAGCTCTTGAGAAATAAAACTTTTTTGTTCTGTGTCCTTGACAGAAAAGTCGGTTCAATTCTTGCAAATATTAACATTTTAACAGCTATTATTTTTACCCTCTTTGCTCTCTGGAGACCAACAGATCAGAGCTCCAACCTGCTGTTACACTGACTCCAACATTTTAATTCCTCACTGACTGTAGACAATAAAATGATGCATAAACACAACAAAAGGTGCTGTAAAAGTTAATACTTCTATAAACACTGTAAGGGTAAATGTTTCAGTTGATCCGTTTCAAAAAGTTGCTGCAAGCCATCTACCTACGGTGCTGCCTAATTAAAAAGTAGTATTTTTAGGATATAAAAACAGGCAATAAAATAAAGTAGAACACAATCACATTTACTGTACAACAATCAATTGATGTAGTCACAGTTTTCTGAGCTGATGCATCTCTTTTTCCTGCACCTTGTCCTCATCTTAAGGTTATATTTCCACTTCCTCTTCTGCTGCAGGATTGTGCACAGTTCCAGCGTTGGTCTCTTGTGTCATATCTCCTCTAATCTCCTCTCTCTTTAATGTTCCCCTCGGTTTCCGGCCCCACATGTATTCTTTCCAAAGTCCGCTGCTTCTTCTGCAGACCAAGAAAGTGAACGGCCATAAGAACAACAACATTTAAGTGCTGATGAGAGAGATGACCTTGTAATGACTTAAAGTAGTCCCTTAAAGTTCCTACTGAAAGCCACAGATTAAGTGTTTATGTGAATTTGGAGACATGAAGCAGCAGCTTAGTCTCAATGATAATTACTACACTAATTAAATACCAGTGGAAAGCTCTGTAATGTGAACAACGGGGTCTGTGTTGGTGTCCTTGCTTTAATAATTAACAATCCGGTATGTTGGATATGCATGCAGTACATTTTCTGTGTAGGCAAACATGGGTAATTCAAAAGCATAGAATCAGATACAATGAAATAATTTAAAGAAAATCAGTTGGAATGTATTGCACATACATGCCATAATGTAGTTGCTGCATGCTCTTCTCTGGGCTGTGGTAAGCTAATTTGAATTAATTTGTTTCACTGTGTGTTTGGGGGAGCCTAAGGCAAGCTGAAATAAAGAAACACTCAGCAGCCACCGCCGCAGGCTACCTTAATATGGTCCCCCTTTGAGACAAGCACACAAACCTCTAACCATGGCCTGACGCTGGGTTTCACACTTGTTTCATTAACAGGATGCTGCCACCCACCAACATGCTGCAGAGTGGAGGGTCAGTCTTTGTCGAAGCTGAAATTCACACTGAACTGTAAGCATCTAAGGCCACTACTTTGGCGGCATGATGCTGTAAAGAACAAGTCATTGGGAGCATTAGGGTTACATTTTGTCATTTAAGCTACTGTGGTGCAGCAAAAAGTGATGCATTTGTTCACTTCTCCAAATAAGGCAACTGTCTCTCCTGGGAGGAGGGATGGTTGAGCCTCACTGCTGTCAGAGGATGATGAGAGGAGCAGAAGCCGTGTTTTTTGACATCAATCAATCACCGTGCCTGAATATATCCAAATGAGTTGCATAATCAAGGTGTGTTTTTGAGAATTCTCCAGTTTCTTTTTTAATGGATTGTCTGTAAAACAAAGGGACAGAAAAAAACAACGCTTAGGGAAAAAATGTCACATGCACAAAAGCGTGCAGTGATGATGCACAGTAAAATAATTTATATCTCAAACGCTTTCATATACAAACTATCTTAAAATTCTGCACAGCTTTATATATGAAGTGTCTGCTATTGTCCAAGGCCGTAAGAGAACGGCTGAATATACTGTTTAATTTACAAACAAGTGGACAATATTTACTATCTGGTCGCATATGAAGACAATTTGTTGCTCTGGATTAGATGCAGGGCTATATGAGTAAAAGAGAACAGCTTTTACGTTTTTACCTGAAGAGGTCATCAGTCTGATAAACTCTCAATAATGATATTACTGTATTATCTGCAGAAATTAGAGAAGAAATGGATGGAAGAAATAACCCAACAGAAAATAAATGTGACAGGGGTGCCAATAGTTCTAGTCTGAGTTCTTTGTTTTCACAAACTATAAGATGCATAATTGAAGGGTCAAAGCCTGTGTCTAAATTGAGAACTGCTATGCCTGAGCACGCAAAACCATACGCTGCAAAATTATGTTAGTCATCCATCCGATTCAAAAGCATGCTCCACACTTGCCACAGGACAGGATTTCTACTAGAGCACACTGAGTTCGCCCCAACTTCTTCAACTCTGCTACATATATACATAAATCTCCATAAATTAAACTGGAAGCCAAATGAGACATAGCCATCTGAATTCATCCCCTCTTATAAACTGTGACAGGGAGCCGAGCTGGGTATATTGTGGCAATAATACCCAAGAGGGTCTTCTTTTACTGCGATTATGAGCATGACAGTGATGCAGCTCCACCTCACACCAATGGCACGATCCCCGAATCTCAGTAATCCAAGTCAAAAAGTCAAAAGTTCTCGCTGGGTTATCAGAATCATTTAAATATGTGAGGTGGATAAAGCGAGCACTAGCAGAAGGGGGTAATATTAGCAGTAATAAATATACATAAAACCTTTCGTAATTTATCAGCTTTTGGAGTCTTTTGGAACATTTTAGTGTCTTCATTTAGAAAATACATGTTGCTTCTTTCAGTGTTCCAAATTGAAATGAAAGTCTAAATAAGATTGGTGAATTGCTTCCATCTGCTAATAAATCTGGGGGGATTTTTCTAAATGATTCACTGCCGTAGTTGCACTTCAGCAGCTGAGGTCTTAGATTGACAGCCAGTGTGAACAACATGTCTGATCTAATCTACTCTGTCCTCACTGTTCATTACACTACTTGTCTCAATCTGTGTCACTCCCCTTGACTCCACAAACTCCATCACTGTCTTTCTTTGCTCTTGCTGCTCTCCCTCCAACACTCAGAAAAGCTGCGGATTTAGTGGGAGCTATGATGTCGTCTGCTCCGGTGCATGTTCCACAAAAACACTTACCTCAGTGTTTCTCGTCTGGATTGTTCTTTTCGTATGACTAAATACTTTCCACAGGGGCTGACAGACTTGACAATGGATCCCAGATCTCTGTTGTGAGCTGTGAACCGTCCCAGAGTCAGTTCACAGCCAAACCCAAATCACAGCAAGAAGCCAAATTCACACCACCTAATTGAAACTGAGAAACTGTTATTGGTGGAGGAGCCTGTTATTCCTGATTGGTCTCATTTTGCTACAGCAAAGTCCAGTCAAATAACAAGCAAACAAAACAATGCATTTCATTGTACAAACAGTAAAAAAAAAAATTGCATAGAACTGGTAACACACAAAAGTATAGTAAATTTTAAAAAAAAATGAGAGCAAAATATATAATTTCAGAGATTTTTCTGGCTTTGATTTAATATATCGTCTTATATTGTTCAGTTGAAAAACAAACCATCCCATCAGTGGGATGAATTTTAAAAAGCTGCAAGAATCCAACCGCAAGATTGTGAACACCCTTAAACTAATACAGTTCATACGGTACTTTTGTCCTAGAAGAATTTTTCTTGATAGTTTCAATTTGATGAAGCCTCTTATGTGGCGATGTTCTAAACTATCATGTGGCGATTCAAAAGAATATTTTCTGTTGAATGAAAAAATTCAACAGAAACACCGTGATGTTTTTACTCTGAATCATGAACAAGCTGCCTTATTGGCGCTTTCCCTTCAGAGGCTACGAAATCACCGTTAGATCAAATATACACTCATATTTATAGTAAACAATTAACGCTTTCACTTGAGGCACACCCATTTTGTTTTATGATCAAGCATTAAACCACTTTAAAACATCAACACGTGTTCCTCAGCTGGCATTCGTTCCAGCACTCAACCTTTAAGTAACACCTCAAGGTAAAAAGGGCTTTTCCTATAGTCTGCACGGTATCTGTAGGATTGTGTGAGCTCGTCTGTGTGAGTGAGGAATCTCATCGGTTGTCCTGATAGTCAAATTGTCTGAGAGAAAAGATTTATGAGAAGTGTTGAGGCTATGTGTGAGGAAGGGGGGGGTGTAAAGTTTATGAGAGGGTGTAGGTCATCTACATTATTCATGAAGCCCAGGGCCGGCATCGGTATTTCAGGCAAGTTTTATCATGTTGTGTGAGAATGTGTGTCTCTGTGTGTTTGCAATGCTGTGATGGATATAGAAAATAAGAGTGTAAATATCTGCAGCAGCTACACAAGGTTAAGCTTAATTTGCCTCATTAAGTCTCAAAAGTGCCCTAATGTACAAAGCACTGGCGATTGCAGCGAGAAATATACCTCGCATATTAAAGTGCAGAGGATCATTTACACAATCCAACAAATATGCAAATCCTGTTGGAGCTCAAAGCTGAAGAGTTACGGGCAAGGATATAGACTTTTTTTTATTCAGCAGCTTCTTCCCCTCATAACCTGAGGACATCTGCATAAAACTGTGATTAGTTTTATGTTTGAAATCATGTTTATGCAAAACCAGCAGGAAAAAAATGTATGTGGATCTTGGATTATTGGGTTAGTTGATTGGTTCCTATTATCATTAACATGATATTATATACATAAACCCATGGTTTTAATCATGAAGTGTGAAAAATCTCCACTGAACAAGGATTTGTGAGTGTGATACTATTCAGTGGTGTATTTGTTTTATGTATATTGACTATGAAACACAGCTGGATAATGAAGTGTGGATTTCCACTGGAAGATTTGATAAAATAAGAAGCCTTTGGAAAGTGCCTGAAGAAAAATAACCCTAATTCTGCTTTTTGTTTATTTAGATGGATGCCATCAAAAATGGAAAATATTTACCTTTCTGTCAGAATTTTTCCATCTGATTAGTTTTTCTATTTTCACAAGTTGTATAAGAAGTAAATGCTGTACTGTGTTTCCATCAGCTCATGCACATTATGATTTGCTGGTACAGATGAGCTGATTCTACTTTGCTGTAATAATTACATAACTGCCCTCCTCCTAAATGCCCAATGATGGTATTTTCTTGTACTTCTGTCAACTGATGTTAAATGGAAGGATGTCTTTGAGTGCCACCGTCCTGCAGCTTTTGGATGAATGCAGCAATTCTCCAACACACCTGAAAGGTGTCAAGCAGTCTCTGCAAGACTGGCTGAACTATGTATGTCATTCAGGTGGGACGAGTGCAGCTGGATTGACATGTATGTCTCCGTGTTCATTTTTAGAGGAAGTTGCAGTTGATGCAGCAGTTCGTTTTGAAGCAGTGTATCTGCTGCAAATGTAGTGTCTCTAAGCAACAACATTCAGGCTGGTGAATTTTCAAAGGTAAAATTTATATTTGCAGTCTAACTTTAGCTTGACACCAAATGCTATAGCATCAAATAAAAAGGCAATGGCAAAACATATTTTGCATAGAGTCTTTCGAGCGTATATAAATGGACTCCAGGTAGGTCATAGTGTGGACAGTAACCAAACACTGTCAAACTGTGGCAGTTTGTGAAGCTAAAAATGATTTTAGCTTCATTTTAATTTGGTCACATTTCTATGTTACCATATTAAGTTCAAATGTTCACAGGAATGCATGTGTGCAGGCACGCTAAAGGATTTCTAAAGTGTTTTAAACTCATAAATCTTTCCTCATGAATAACAGTTTGCATGCAAAAATACATCTTTGAGGCTTTTGAATGCATACATTGTTTATTCATTTGGCCCCTGGATTTGTTCATTACCCACAATTGCAAATCAACCAGTAAGAGTTTAGCCTGAGATATGAGTTTCCTGTGCCAAGAGAAGTTTCTGCAGCCTGGAGGCCAACAGATGTAAGCCGACACCATCTCAGGAAAAATTACCCAGGGTAATTTATTAGATTTCATGGACCTCGATCTGGGAATGATAAAAACTTTCTTAAACTCTTTTCATACATGCCCAAATACTCTCCAAGGTCACATTCACTGCTTACAAACAGAGATAATTGTTGTCAGAGTATTTGGATTTCTGCACTTGCCATACCATTTGCGCAACAGTTTGGCCATCAGTCAAAGTTCAGATGAGGTGGTGCCTGTTTGCTTCAAAGTTATTCAGCTACGAGGGATTAAGGGATCTGAGGAAAGGCGTAAAAGCTGGGTTGTGACTAAACTAGGTGCACAGTACCCCTGTGTACATGTACCCTGATGTGTATGTGTGCGGCAGATAGTGTCTGTGTGTGAGAAGTCAAGCAGAACCCTGCAGAGACTCTGAATATAAATGAGAAGGCTTGGTCCCAAATAAAGCAAATGTTTCTGCTGCAGCTCAAGACACCAAACAAACAGATGCACACATGTTGGTGCGAGCACACGCACATACACACTCACAGACATATGAGCACAGACTTTCTGAGCATGGGAGAGTCCAAACAGAACTTGAAATTGACTTTTGTCATTAGTGGCCACGATGCCACCCACCACTGTTTTCGCTTGGCAGCAGTAATGCATGACTTTGCGCAACACGTGCTTCCATGTGGAAAAACCATTGCTCAACGCAGCCCTGAAGAAACATGGTGCCAAAGCCGACTAATGGACTATTGCTTTTATTTTGGTCAGGCTGGGTGGATTTGTGAGGAAAACATCTGGAATAAACATATAATAAAGGACATTGTGTGAGCAAAAAAGAAGTGTACCACAAAAGACAAAGATATGAGATTGATTTATGTTACTATGAAATCCAAAAAAGAGCTGAGAGGAATTTATTACTAAAACTGAAAACAGATTATCTTGGAAATACGGTACACTCAAGAAGTGATGATATAGAGCAGATACATAGACAAAAAAATCAGTGCTTTGATGTACCATCACTTTCTTCAGCTGAACAGAAACAGAATTAAGATAATTCTTTTTGGACCTGAAGAGGAATGATTAAGAGTCAGCACACAGATTCAGTTACTGCATTGCCGTCCAAGGTCGTCTGTTTTCAGGAGCTTAGAGACTCATGTTAAGTTTATACAAAGTGTGGCCTGACTCTATTATGACTGGGCAAAAAATGACAAGCCGATTCCCTAGTTCAGATACAGATGACGTTTACTGTGCTCATCATCTGGTGGAAAAAAGTGGAGAACACATTTACATTGAAACATTTAGCAATACCTCCATCACTACTATCTGGATCTATTGGTGGATTTAGGCCTTAACCTTTAATGACACATAAAGACAAGTACAAAGTTGACCTTCGATTACCTGAAGAACATTTTTTATGATTGAAGGACTAATGACTCAGCGAGATCTTGAGAAACTCATCCATGCACGTTTATTTTTAGCCCAGCTACATTACTGCAACATGGTTTTGCACAGGTCTGCTTAAAACGTGAATTAGACAAGTGCAGTTGATCCAGAACACAGTTGCTCATGTTCACACTGAGACCAGGAAGTTAGAGTACATCATCCCAGATCCAAAGTCTTCATACTGTCTCAGGGAATAGACTTTGAAATACTTTTGTCAGGTTATGAATGACTGAATGTCGCAGCACCAAAATTTGCTTTAAAGATCTGTTGCTGTTCTTTCAACTTTTCAGACACTTAGGTCTTTGTTTCAAGTCTGCTCTGCATCCCCAGCACCATTACGTTTTTATGCTCCACTGATCTGGTAAAAACTTCCAGAAAACTGCAAAACTGCTGAAACACTTATTTCCGTTCTATTATGGATCCTCAAATCCAGGTTTTGTCCTGCAACTTTTAGTTGTGTCCCATGTCCAACACGCTTGAATCAAATGAATGAATTTCCCCCTCAGTAGGCATTAAAGTTCTCCAGAGTCCAGCTAATGACCTCATTATTTTATTTAGGTGTGTTGAAGCAGAGACACATCTAAAAGACACCGGCCCTCGAGGCATGGATTTGAAGACCTATGCTTCAAACTATTTTCTGCAGAATTGCCTTTGATCAATAATAACTAGAAAATGGCTTAATTCTAGTCTGGAGAACAATCTTGCTATTAACTCTCTTGATTTTTCCAATGCAATGTAATGCTTTTTTTTTTGTCTCTCTTTATTGTGTCAATCCCTTTAATATGTAAAACACTTTGAACTGTGTTGTTCCTAAGATGTGCTATGCAAATGAAGTTGACTTAAAAGATATCGCTTTAAATTACAGCTGAAATATTGTAACTGGTCCCTGTTTACTGCCGCTTGTACAGATGTGAACAGGTTGAAAAAAAACTGTGGAAGTGCAGTGTACTTTGATTACAGTAGATTCTAAAATGTTTTATTTGCCTACTTGGGAGAGTCTATCACTGTACATCCAGGACCTTCTTAATGTCGAATGCTGGAGCAAATGTGTTGTAGTCATTCGAGCCAGATGAGGGAAAGTTACTTGAATGAGAAAAGAGGTTTTTCACAGCAGTAGATCCTTCTAATCTAAGTTGACCTTTAAGAGGCCTTGAAGAAAAGTCAAGCGATCTGTGGCACTCAAGAGCCCACAGCTGGCATTATCTGATCCTGAAGCTTCGCTTTCATTCAGCTGGAAAAAAAAAAAAAAAAGATGTGACCAGCATGATGATGTCAGACTGAGAAAGGTTTATTGAAAATATACTAAAGTAAAGTTCAGTTTTTCTCCTTTAGCATTATGAAATAGCTTAATGCAATATTAATTAAAATGTTCCTGGTTTTTATAATTGTCCTGGTCAGTGGTTCCCAAAGTGTGGGCGCAATAATGGCAATAATTCACTCTTGATATTAAGCAAAAATAATAATTTCAATGCGGCAAAGAAACCCATTTTACTGCCAGGAAAATTAACCCATTGAATCAAGAAATTATTTGGCTGTCACATGACATATGACAGCCTTCTATAATAAAAAAAAACTCAATTCATAAAAAGGTATCAATCCCAAAAATTATGAATAATTCGGCATTCAAACCACAAAAGGGAAAATAAACTCCTAGCAAACTGTTTGAATGACATTTCTGGAGTAGAGCTACTGCAACACATGAGCCCCATTCAATCAGATGTTCAATTATAAAATAAACGACAGTTTATGTTTAGTTTAAATACACAAATCTTCCATGTAGTTGAACAAAATGCACCCCAAGAGAAAAAGAAAAGGAAACGCGGATAAAATTTTTCCTAGTTTTACAAGTTTAGTAAATCTGATTTAAACTGGGCATTTGAATGAAACTGGAGAGGGAAGAGGATGCATGTGCACATGTGTCTATGTGGGCAAAGCGGGAAATGAAAGTAGGCTAACCTTCTGGTTAGCCTACTAACCAGTCCCATTCTGGGATGGCGATATGAAAAAGTAGAAGAGGAGTGCCAATCTGAACTATGAGGAAGAAGAATCAAATGCTGGAAGAAAGGAGCTGAAAACACTGACAAGAAAGTTTTCCAAGAAGTTTACAAGTTCTGAAAGTAGCTCCTGAACTCTGCTTTTGTTCCAGCTACCACTTTTTCATTTCCTTCCGAGCCACTTCCTCACTTTGGCTTTGAGAACGCTCTCATCTGCTTTGCTGCGTTCATCTCTCACTCTATTGCTTTCAGTGCTTATCTCTGGGGTTGATCTGTTGTGGGAATCCAAAGAAGGTCTGCAGTTGTTTTGCTCTCTGACTTGTGAAATGAATCAGTTTTTTGGTATTTAAACCAAAGTGATGCAAATGCACAAACCAGGAAAAAAAGAAAACTTTCCAGGTCACACGGGGCACAGAGTGTTTGAGGGTAATAAAAGAGGACCAGTAACTGGAAGATTGGCAGTTGTACCACCAGATCCTGGGAAATCTCAGAAAGTAATGAGTGCTGAGGGGTCTATTGGATTTTTAGAGTACACTCTCCTTATGTGGAGAAGCCTTTAAAAGTCCCCCATATTTTACACATGTGTTTCCAGGATACTCATTTTCATGAATTCAGTAGATTTTTGGTCAATAATATCCGACAGTCCTGATTTGCTACGGGTGCAAAAGCCTCTGCAAGACCCATATAAACGAAAAAAAAAGTTTTACAATGAAACAGCCAAACTTTGGATGTATGAGTTTAAAAAAAAAAAAAAAGTCCACATAAGTTTAAAGAAGCTGAATAAAAAGCCGAGTGATTGGAAGAGACATGCTGGCGCCATTAGCCAGAGGCACAGTGTGTCTGCATTTTAATATGTGCTGCTGTGATCTTAGTCCTCTTCTCTGATTTAAAAAAAAAAAAAAAAAAAAGTGTCAAGCATTTCCATTTCATACCATTGAATCCGTGCACTTATCAGCCGCCTGATCCTTATGATTGCAACACCAGATAGTTTTGTCCGTATTATAATTCTATTAGGTATTTTTTATATCCTGTGTAAGACTTCTGCTACAAAAAGAACAGAGGTTCACACTGATTTCATGTTCCGTTAACTATAATGTCCCCCAAAACTACTGCCTCCCCTGATAAAGAAGTGTAAAAAGACTTCAAATGAAACTCCCCCTTTTTTGCAGAATCTCGCCTGACGCTGAAATATTTGCTGGAGTTCGCTAGCATTTGGAAAGGTGTTTGTTTGTTTTTTTTCATACCAACTCATTTAGCAAGATAAACTGTTACTGCTCAGTTGTTTTCACCACGTTTAATTCTTGCTATATTTCTTTGTTTGATGGAGTACTTATCAAAAAATACAATATAAACAAGCATTGTTTATTTATATATTTGATTTCGAATGAAAAAGCTGAAGGTAACTTAACTTGGTCAATGTTTTCTGCAAGTCAAACCAGAGATGAGACTTAATATCTCATTACTTTAACAGATTCTTTTTTTGGAGACGCAATTTTATGTTGCTGGTCATGGATATCTAAATGTTTCACATATGTTCAGATGATTTTTAAGACACCATTTTAGGGCTGCATAGTGCGCTTGCAAGCAGTTATTCTTTCAAATGTGGCTTCTGAAAAATATTTCTTCACTTTTTAGCCTACATGTGTAGGCAGATACTCAAAACACAGAGCTATTTCAAGCTGAGAAAAAAAGTGCAGTGCTCGGTTTCCTTTGATAACAACACTACTTGGTATAATCAGCAGATAACTGCTCCGAGTTATTTTTTCATCTCACTGAAGTTTCTTTTCAAAAATTCTCTTTAATTCCTTGCCTTTGTTTATTTTTCTCATTCTATCCATCTCTCTTATTCTGAGCTAGCATTCTGCTCCCTTTTCTTCTGAGCAAGCGAAAGGAAAAAAAGGAACATAAAAATGTAAGCTTGTGCGGGTTTGGTTATGAATCGCTGCACACTTTAGTTTGAATGCAAGTGGAAAATAAAAAGACACAAGGTAAGTTTATAAAGCTACTTTTTGAGGTAAAGAATCAATGACCACAAAACCAACTGTGATAAGAATGAGTGCAGACTGAAACACAGACGACGTCACCTTTACGAAAACACTGGACGTCCGCTCAGAGGGCTCAACATTAGCAGGGCAAAGGAAAATCTGCTAACATCCTGTAGAGATAAACACAGAGAAGACGGTGGGAGGAAACTCCAACAATGTGTCCCAGTTCTAAAATACAACACTTATATATATTTTTTATTACTAGAATATACAGTCATGCTTAGCAGTCATAAATGATGCAGGTTATCGTCGATGTTTGTCATCTTGTGCGTTTATTGTTTATAAATCTGCATGGCACTCTGAGCTGCTTTTAGTGTGAAGGGTGCTCCACAAAGAAACATTGATTAATTGATTGAATTAGTCGCAGATCTGTTTCCATGAATAAGAATAAAAAATTTAACAATGTGTTGGAATGGAGAGTTAGCATCCGCCGTAATCAATCAAGTTTATCTGAATAGCACATTTCAGCAACAAGGCAGTTCAAAGTGCTGTGCATCATAAATACAAAAAATGCAAAGTCATAAAACACAAGCAGCAGTAATAGTGCAGGTAAAAATACTGATGGAAATATAACCTTGAAGGAATTAGGCTATATTTCCTTTTTCCTTAATGCGGTTCTGTCGAATAAAGATCATGTTGTATTTGTGTGCTTTCTTTTCTCTGCACCACGTTTACCATTTTTTTTCTTTTTTGTGATGGGAACACGGTCGTTGTAACGAGCAAAAGTGCTCCTTATATACTACAAATGACTGAGATGAGGGGTTATGCATATGCAAAACTTTACTATTCACCTTTTCTGGAGGCCATTCACTGCACCTGAAAAGATCTTTTTTTTGTCTTTTTTTTTTTTTTTTTTTTCTCATCACAGCACTTCTGCCCCTGGCTGCTGTAAGGTGTAGTATATATAAAAAAAAATGATGATGCACTGTTTCTTCAAACTGTGAAGAGAATCTGCCTGTGCGATGCGGATATTTCAACCTACAGGAGATCTTTTTGGGCAGCAAAGGGCAGAGGGAGTTTAACTCAGACGCCATGCAAGACACGGCTGCGTGGCTCCAACTGGGAGCCAGGTTTAAGTGAAGAAGCAGAAAATTAAATGAGTGATGAAAGTCATAATGACACTATTTTCTTTTACTGCTGCTGATCTGTCGCCTCTGCTCTTTTTACCACTGTGACACCCCCGAGAGCATGTAATTGCAAGTGAGGGAGTTAGGAGGCGGTGGGGATTACTCATGATGCGGGGGCCTAAATTTGTTTATGCAATCATGTTACGAGAAATTTGGCTTCCTTTTGAGACAGGAGGGCAAGTTCAAATAACGATAAAGACATCTTTCGAGGTTACAGTAAACTTTTTGGGTAGGGTTGAAGCAAGAAATGATTCCATAAAACAAACCTACTGTAAGTCCTTGCGATGTCCTCTGAAGACATGGAAATACAGCGGCGTGTGCGCCTTAGCATGTGCATGTGTGCAGACGGGAGGGAGAGACAGAAAGAGTGAAAGTCTTATAACTTGATGATAGCGCACCGCTGAGTCCAGCTCACTGGGTGTGAAATGATGATGATGATGAAGAGCAGATGTGATGTGGATATACAAAGGAAGTGCGCACACACATCCTCTCAAATCCATAGCAGCGATAGTAAAGTGAATGTGAGAGCCCTGGAGCGTTCTGACTTGTTAGGGTCCAGATGTCTAGTTGGCTCTGAGTTGTTGGCAGGCAGACACAGCAGGAAAGGACAGACGGAAACACACACACACTCCTTTGTTATGCTATCTCTGTGAGGACAATCACTGAAAGGCTACCACTAAAAATAATACACACTCTAACCTGGTTGCCTTTCTGATACCTGCACCACGAAACACCTTCCAATGTGCTAACTTTTTACGTATAGCTTCGACTGCAAGGTTGTTGGAAAACACAGATGTCAAGGATCTTGAAGATTGTGTTTATGTTCTATATTTCAATACAAAAAAACTAGTGCTACACACATAGCTGCTGTACTTTCCACTTCATTGCCAACAGTCTCCTCCTCAGCAACAAGGCCTGCATGATGTTCACAGGTTGATCCAGCCCGGCATTGATTCTTTGAGAGCAGTGGCCCCTGAAGTCCCAAGGGTCACTGCATGAGACAGATCAGTAGCTTAAAGACTAGTCACAACCAAGTGAGCCAAAATTCAGAACCAGTTGGCAAAAAAGAACATCTGCCAACATGTTGGCATATTGTTTTGTGGGTAATTTGAATAAAATAAGTAGCTTGTCATAATAAGAGCTTCATTATGAGCACTTACACTTACAGCGTAGGTCAGACGTTTACAGGCATTTGAACTTTGGTTGGAACTGCGAGATCTTTGAATCTCATGTTTAGCCCATGATGTCAGAGATATGATTCAAAGCTGCACTAATCATAATTGTTTTACTTAGACTAAAAGTTACAAGTTCATTTCAGATGAAAAGGAGATTTGTAAATGAACGGAACGCATAAACTTAAGCTGTCATTAACAAACCAAATTAATTAATATCAGAAAATATCACTTGCATAATAATTTGGAACACGGTGTAAATAAGTCCCCAATATCAACTTCAGCACAAATATCGTTTTTAGAGTTTAGTTGTTCATTTTAGTTGAAACTGAAGAATTTTAAGTCACTCCTTCCTTAACATCATCTCATCCAGTTTTATATTATCATTCACAGCAAATTAGCCAATAAGCAGGACACCACAAATTCACATGGTTATTATTGGCAGCCTTGGGTTAAAATCAATAGTTAAAAGTTGTAGCTCATATTATTCAAGGATCTTCAAAGGGTTGCTGTAGATGTGCTGCTCAATGTGCTAATGGCAGAGAAACAACTTACTGTTACGGGAAAACTGTTTTTCTGCCATCACCAGTGTCTATGCTAGTTAGTCTGAGCATTCACAAGAGCTGTCAGGAAGAAGCTGTAGTACAGAGAGCAAGAGCGAAGGTGTGAATAGCCCTTTACAGCACATACACAAGTGTGATTGACAGCACTATACACAGCTGACTAAGCCGTGTATTTTTGCAGAGAGAAGGCAGAGGAGCTCAATTGTTTTCACAGGTTATCTGTCACATATACTGCCATTGCATAGTAACAGCTTTAACAATATGTGAAAAACATGTTTATTATAAAATGTACATACCGCACTTTAAAATAAACTCGATCATCTCTGACAAAAAGAGTGACCAAGTATTTTTTCAGACCTCGTCGATGGCTAAAAATGTTTGTTTTTTCTGAACTCACAAAAGAACATTAAATAAATATCAGTGGAGCTGTATGTATATATTTCTACCTGTGTGAACTAGAATTATCCACACACATTCAAACAAATGAACTTATTTCTAATTTAGAAAAATCTGTAAAATTGTATGTTGTACAGTCTATCAAAAAAACAAAGTTTCTGTATTGTTAAAAACAAAAAGGAATGTTTTTCCTTGACTGCAGCTCAACCTCATACTACAGTATATTCAATCTCTGACTTACAGTTGAAGGAAACAGCTGCTCAGATTTTTAATGACTGATGAAAATAGATGAAAGTTTAGTGAAATCATTCTTCGGTATATTAATCCAGGTTGAAAGCTCAGTTGGTGTCTCTCACTGTCTTGCAACAACTTTGCATGATGACGCAGTTTGTGCCCATGTTTATGGCATTTGACAAAGGAACACTGATTGGCTCAATGGGAACACTGTAATTAAAAGGTCAGAATTTTAAATTCTGACTTGCATTAACAGCTACACCATGGGCTCGGTGTTGATGAAAATTGGAGAGAAGATGCTTTTTGTTGCTAATTGGCCCAAGGGGTGCCAGCTCTTTCGCAGACAATGACATAAGGAGCTGTTTCAAATGGCAGCGTGAGTGTATCTGACGCCGCGCGCACATGTGCTCAATACACACGTCGGTGCTCTTACGAGAGCTCATGGGGTTAGAGCTGATGTGGTTGATTATATTGATTAATTACAAAATGCATAATTATTCCATTTATTTGTTAAGGCTGGAGTCATTTTGCAGAGCTGCAATTTGTAAAACAATAGAGCGCTTGTCGTTTATACCAAACAAATTGAAGATGCAACGAACGAAAATGATTTGCAAGACGTTATTTTTGCACAAAGAAATCACATGTTCACACAAAAGTCTAATAGACGGTATATTAGCCCCATCAATTTAAAACATCTCTATAGACTGACATCTCTTAAAACAGCAAGGAGTAGTCTTGCTGATCAAAAGCAGAATCTCTTTACTGCCTAAGTGATGTCGGGTAGAATGTACTGCTTCGCAGCCCCTTTCAAGATTTATGTTGCAAAATTACTTCACACTGCTCACAGACACAAATCACCCAACACTTTTTACTACCTACTTAAATAAAATTAGCAAGTAGGAATTTTATGAATTCTATTGTCTGAGCTATGACGTTTGAGCCTATTTGTAGTACTCAACTGAACTGAAGAAACAGATCTTTAAACAGACAGTTTTATTCATTTATTTTTGCTTTGTTTGTTTGTTTGTTTGTTTACGGCCAGTGCCATGTTTGATTCACTAAGCAAAACTGCCCCACTTGTACTTGCAGGGTCACAGCGCCTACATCCTAAAGGCTGCACTGTTTCTGGTATGGCCTCCAGTCCATACCCTAACCTTGACAAACAACCATGAATACGCACACACACACACACACGCACACACTCGTGCATAAGAGCATTTTAAAGTAATCAATTCACCTGTCATATTTTTGGACTGTGGGAGGAAGCCAGAGAACCCACCCATGCACAGGCTCAACATGCAAACTCCATGCAGAAAGAACCCAGGCTGATATTCAAACCCAGCAACTTTTTTCTGTCAGGCCCACAGAGCCAAAAACTGAACCACCATGCAGCCCATTGTCACAATCATGAAGAGGAAAAGTAAAAAAAAAAATAATTCTTTGCCATAGCTATAAATAATTTTTCTCCCCTTTTATCAATTCATAATTTTTGTGTTTTCTGCTTTGGTTCACAAGCAGTGTGTGTATGTATGTGTGTGTGTGGGTGAGAGTTCACCTACTTTGACCTGACTATCAGTGCCTGCAGTAAACAGCTGGGTTTGTGTACTGTTCAAGCTCATGGTGGAGATCTCTGCATTGTCATGGCAACGGCTGAACTGCTAGACTTTCTTGCTGTGCCAGCCTGCCAGCAGATCACAGAGGAGACAGAGTCACAGATGAGCACCTGCAAAGGTAAGCAAAGAGCCGCTTGGCATCAAACATCAAGAGTTTGATGTCATTTATTTAAGATTAAAGAGCTTAATAGTGCTAATTATACTAACAAATCCAGATGCTGAAGGGAAATGAAAACTAGAACAAAAATCGTTTAACTTCACACATTACCTTTTTCACATTTCCATCTTTCACTTGAATGAAGACAACCATTGTATATTTTTTGTTTAAAAAAATAGAATAAATTATGCATGAAAATATTTCAAAACTATAAAACAACCAAAATAGTGGTGGCATTTTTAGGTGCACCACATAAACGTACACTGAATAAAAAGGTACATTTTTCTCACTAAATCTGACCAAGTTTTTCTTGTTTCAGCTTAGTTAGAATTACCCAAATGATTTCTAAATGCCAGAAAACTTTAGTTTGACCAATGTTATGAAGTGTAAAAGACATTTATCCCGAATAAATGTATGTATATTTTTTAATTTGAGGAAGCTTAAAAATGAAACAAATGGTGTTGTCCCCGAGTTGCCTGGCATTTAGCAAAGATAAATCATTTTTGTCATGGCAACTCAGCCAAAGCAAGAAAAGTTTGGTCTGATTTCACTTCAGACACTGAGAAAAATGTGTTTGTGTCTTTTTAAAATTGATTTTAACTCTCATACATGTGTGCTTTAAAACAGACATTCCTACTAATATCTAATGATTCTGTCATCAGCACTTCCGAATATAAACAGGAAGCGCTGTACATTATTAATGAAGGACGGGGAAAACAAATTTAAAAACAGTAAGTGTTACATTGCATGTTATTTGATCTTAGATGCTTGAAATTCAGAAATAGAAAAGCCAGAAAAATTGTACCTGGGATTTGAAAAGACTGAAGTTAATAACAAACCTCAATCTCAGGATCCAATTTGTTTAATATTAAGTGTAATAAAAGTTTCTGCAGCAAGCAGCCTATTTGCATTTTGTTTGTTTTCAGGTATAAATCCTAATAAGATCTCATGCCATGATTGCATTGTATAAATAAACAAGGTTTCATGGCAATTGCACAAAATTTCAAAGGAAAAATGCTAGATTTAATTGGTCCTAAAATAAATATTAATTAAATCATTCTAAATTGATTTAATCATTTTCTGTGGCTGACTCAAAAATAAGAAAAATAATAACTGTGTAATAAAATGAAATGTCTCGATGGAACATCTTATTGGGTTTGAAAGCCAAATTCAAATTATGCTATTCTGTGATAACTGGTTGTAGGAGTGCTTAAATCTGTTGCTGTTCACAGAACTGCCTGAATCCACATCTGTTGTTATTGTTCTGCATGGTTCATAGAGTTTATTTATTTTTAGTCAAGGCATACTCTACTGTATCTGGAGCATTCTGGATGCTTTAAAGTAAAACAAAATGTACTATACAGACTTGTCAAATCTGAACTACAACATTATACACTAATTACAGTTTCTTTGAAATAGAGTTTACAATTTTTTACAAGATGCTTTTGCTGCTTAGAGGGAACAAAAATCAAGTTTGAAAAACTCACATTTACATTGATTCACTTACGTACTGGAAACTGCGTCAATAGAACACAAGAAAACTAAACTGATACTGAATTTTTCAATATTTGTCTTTAAAGGTTGAAATTTCAACAAATACGTTTCCACGAGTCTTTTGTATGAAAACTGTCTTCATAGTTTAGCATAATTAAAATTTGTCCCATTTAAAAGCAAATGAAAGGCAGAATCATTTTACAAACACACTAGGGTAAACCGACTGTTGCAGAACACACACACACACACACACACACACACACACGCACACACACACACACACACACACACACACACACACACACACACACACACACACACACACACGCACGCACACACACACACACACACACACACACACACACAAAGGTGTTTGTCCTTCTCCTTTGTGTCCAGCAGGAGAAGCTGACTGCTGAATGTAAACGGAAGTTGATTTTGCACACAGAGTGTGTGTGGATGTGCATAACAGGGAAGACACCAGTTAGACCAGGTGTGTCAAACTCACTTTCGTTTTGGGCCAAATCAAGATCATGAAGGCTCTTAAAGGGCCGGTTGTGCCAGAATGTGTTGATAAAACCTGTTCACAAACTGTTAATACGTCAATGAATTCTTAAAATTACATAATATTATTGAAGATCTTTTCAGTCCCTTCAGGAACTAATAATAAATCCGACTGTTTATTTACTCGCTGTATAAATCATGGACTATAATCAGACATCAACTAAATTCTCAAAAAACTGGAGGGATTGATTGATATAAATTGGCAGTAAACAGATAAAAACTGCATTGATGTGATTGATAATATAATATTTAATCACACTTAGTGTTTAGTCTAGTCTGTGGAGGGCCACATAAAAAACTACGGCGGGCCGGATTTGGCCCCCGGGCCTTGAGTTTGACACATGTGAGTTAGACGATGAACGTACATCCGACTGGACACATCCCACAAGCATAATGTAAAAGCATCTTCATGTCTCTGTTTTTATTGGTGCGAGCAGAAAAGTTTGAAATGCAGGCAAGTTTTATGGTCCAATTAAAAATAACTTGGCACCACAATAATTTCAGTATCAATAACATAATTTGCACATCTAAACAGTAATGGCCATTAAGAGTTATGTTTTCAGCTGCCTACTATGTTAACTGTTAGTCAGAGGAACTCTGTTTGCCATATTTCTTTATTGTGTAAAACAAGGCAACTGCTGCTGTTTCATGAACTTCTCCTTCATAAATTTGAGGTAAAGCCTTCGGTTTCTTGCTTAAGCAGATGGTGTTTGAGGAAAGGGCAGATGGAGCATAAATCGCCTCTAAAATATTCATTCTCTTCAGAGAAACCAAAGAGAAGGGAAGCATGCAGACTGCTCCTACAGCAAGAGGAGGAAAAGCACATGCACCAACATCATCCCCACATCATCCTGAACAACGATTTAAAGGAACATCTGAGCTCAGAGAAACTTCTGTTCCCGTCTTTGGCAGCACTGAGGAAACCAGAAGGTCCTCAGAATGATCTAATATTCAGGACTGGAAATCCAGGGTTGCTCATCTTTAAATGACTCCTACCTTGCTGATCAGCTGTTGTTTGTTTTGCATGAAATTAATTGCGGTGACAGGGCTTGAGTGGCCAATAAGCACGCTGTGTGACTTAGAGGTCACATAGGGGTTACACAGTAAGACACGATGATCCACACCTGCCATAGCTGCGACCAATACCAGGAAATGACAAGAAAATTACCTCTCCCATCCTCCCTTCTCATAAAAAAACAATTTAGTACTCAGTGAGGCATTTGACAGCTTTATACATTTAATTTGGATTGATTGAGAACTATGGTGACAATCAGGTGCTAAAAAGGGAAACAATTATGACACTTTTAAATACCATTTAGAAATTTTTTACTTTGAATTTTATCTCTGGAGGTGTTCCTTTTTGCTTAATTCTTAGCAGAGAACAACAGATTATAATTGGGAGTAAACATATTTAAGAAATGAGCGAAAATGACCCTGTGGAGTTTAAAACTCCTGCAACAAAATGACCTCTTACTCTTACCCTTAAACGCTGGAAGAAAACAAAAGGTCGGCTCCATGGGAAATGCATGATTTATGAAGCCAATACATGACAAAAATATTTTGACAGCAGTACAACTGGTGCATTAACAGCTAATCTGGACGTCACTCAAAATACATTCTGCACAACAGCTTGTCACTGATTTGATCCAGACATAATGTCTGGCATTCGTAGCCCCTGAACTTTTTCACATTCTGCTATATTACACACACAAACTTTAATGCAAGCTTTGGGGATTTTTTTATGAAATGGGCTTAATAAAATGTGCGACACGTATGCCTTCTGGGGTATGTCTCCGATTTTAAATTATAGTTCTGAAGTATTGCATCCGTCGTGATTTGTGGTAGTTGTGGTATGGACCCAAACGCAGAGCGATAGAGGCAGCATCTGAGTCTGAAGATTTAATGAAAAATCTCAAGTGACTACAAAAGTCCAGGCAGCACAGGTGAGCAAAAGGCTAGGAGCTCAAACACTGGGAGCAACTGGAAAAACCTGAAAAGACAACGACACGACGTGCAACAGCTAAGACAAGGATCCGACGGGGAAACAGACTTTTAGCTGCTTCTTTTATTATAACTAGAACTAGAGTCAGTATTCCTAGACTGCATGTCCAGTTATGGTTTGCAGTTGTGTCATTTTCAGAGAAGCTTGGAGTACTGCTTATAACTCAACACAGCTTTAAACCATAACTTTCTTCCCAGCCTGTCTCCTGTTATTTGATCTGTGTTATCCTGTTTATTTCATTGACATTCTCTAAAAACCTTTGAGGCTTTCAAAGCTGCATTTTTAATATTGATTTTTGAAGGTGATTGCTTGCACCAAATTTTATTTAGTTTTAATTTTAAAGGTTGTTTTTGTAAAAATGGAACATTCATTTGTCATTTTCTTAACCTTTTGTGACAATGTATTAATCTACAACAGAAAATCTAAAATACTCCAAGGTTTATGTTTTCAAAGTAAATGTGAAAAGTTAAACTTATATAAATTCTGTATATTTGTTATCAGTATATAAACTGGGTTTATACTAAGAGGTTTCCTTTTGCTTCTTTAAAATACTTAATATGTTAAGCATTAACATGCTAATATACATGTAAAATATCGCACTGACACATTAATTTAGGCCTTTTCAGACACTGTTTTCAGATACCTGGTTCAAATAAATGGATGATTTACAGGCTTCTGTGGAGTTAGTTAAGGTATTCTTTGAATCAGGCCTGCTGGGGCAGAGACACAACCAAAACATAAAGGACAGAGGATTACGGTTGAGAACCGCTGTTCTGCAGAGACTTTCATTTACCTTTCAGAGAGGAATTATTTCTCTGAGCTTTCAACTACGCTGGTTTGATTGCTAAGCTGGTTAATCTAATGCTTTGTGAGTTACTTTGATTGTTGGGTGTTAGTGTTTGTCCTTAATCTCAGACTATTGTCTGTGTATAACCCACATCTCCTTATATTTTCATATAGCAGCGAATCTTAATGTACAAAAGAAAATAAAACAAAGCCTAGAGGTCGTCTGACTGACCCAAAATATCAATACAATTTATATTAAGTCAGTATCAGTATTGGTTCAATACTAGTGTGGTGAAATACTTTAGTTTCAGATTCTCTCCTGGATTTCTCTTTTTGTATTAAAGCTTCTCAAATATACTTAATTGTAATTTTTCTACATGGAAAAATGCATATAAATTTGTTTTGTTTTCTACTGCTTCAGTTTATCATGTTTATATGTTATTAAAGTATTTTGCTAACCTTTATAAACTTTGTCCAAATTCTGTCCTAGGTTTTTAGGAAAAGAACTCTGATATCAGACAATCATTTAAAAATGCTGCTGTGTGCACTTCTCAAACCTGACCTGGGTAAATCTATCGATACAAATTCCTTCATACACAATTATTGAATTGTGATGTTTTTTTTCTCTAAGGTTGATTTTAGCATGCTTCAGTTTTATTGGTGTGAAATATGGTCTATTTATTATCAAGCTCTCATTTCAATTTTATTTATAAGCTCATTGTAAGACTATAGCTGAGGAAACAACAAGGAAATGCAAGACTGGCTTCAGCTTTAACCAGTCGAATATAACTGAACTCAGCTCAATTTTCTTTGATGTTTTCAATAGACACCTTTCACCTGATGAAAAAAGTGAAAGGAAGGAGAGCCAGCCACTTTATAGAAGAGCTGTTTTCAATGTGCAATGACCGCAGCCCTGGTGTAGGGCAAAAACGAGCCAATTTGCAGGCACTCAGCACAGCATAGAATTAGGCAGCTTTCATTTGCTCACTGCCATTACAAAAAAAATGTAATGGATCTCACATCACCATCTATCTCAATTAACATGTTGATTGAGAAGAGTTAAATTGGATGCCAGCGTGTCTCTATCAGAAGCTGCTAAGCTTTCAAAGAGGGTGAAAAAAGGGCTGCTTGTGAGACGACATGTGACAGTCTCATGTCAGAGATCAGCCGCATAGCTGGGACAAATAATTATGTCTGATTAGACTTCATACATCTGGACTTTTCTCACTCATATACATCAAGACAGTGATGAGACTTACTTTCTGCTTTACTTACATTCACAAATCAAACTGGAATACAGAGGCTGGTTAATAACATTTGCCTTCTTTAGTCACTGTTGCAACTAATCCCACATTATAGCTGCTACGTTCAGTTGACATTGGAGCTGAACCAGATATCTACATCAAAGAGAGTCCTTTTGGTTTTGCATCGCTACCTAGATGCTCATCTTTACTGTTCGTTTAAGACTATTTGTTTGGATCATACAAACACACACACTTACACACATGACTACTTCCTGCAGCTCTCCTCCTTCCAGCCTTGTGTCCATCCCAATTTCCTTCTAATTTCCTTTCATTTTCCCCCAGATTCCATCAGCCTCTCCATTTCTCCCTTCCTTGCTCTTGTGTCCTAGGAGCCCCAAGGTTTGGAAGTCTGGATAACCAGCCATGTCTAATGGTACACAGCCCACTCATACTGAAGGGCAGAAACTTCAAAAGAATAGCACCAGCACCCCAGAGGTATGGTAGCACACATATAGACACTCTCACTGGCACCTAGTTTTTTGTACTTACACTCCAGATGCCACACACAGACACGCACACACACACACACAAAATACCCTTTGCTCATTCTTGCTGTTGCACATGCACACACAGTCTGTGAGATTACATTCAACCTAGACTTTGTTTTGTCTCCTTGGTTTCCCTTTTCATTTGTTAGCCCTTTGTCTCCCAATTTGTTGTGTTCTATCTACAGTATATGCGCACTATTATTTTTTCCATTTTATCGAGATTTCAGCCAAGCTGGTCTCAAAACGAAGCCTCGGCTGGATCATTATCAAACAGCCCAATTACTCTTCAGAGAAGCTTTATTCCAATGATGCAATTGAGATAAAACCGAGCATCCTCTCTGCTGCACACACCGAGCTGAAAGGGGTAATCTCACTGGGCCAAACCTCTTGTCTGCAACTTTATTTCAACAGTGAAAAATGTGCCTGTGAAGAAGGTGACTCAATGTGAATACAGTAAGTGACTGAAGCTGCTCCATGGCTCATTCCGGGTGTCAAGGAAGGTGAAAGGTGTGAGGTGTTCCATAAGCATCCCAGACACCCAGAATCGTGTTTTTAGTGGGCAGAACTACTGCTGTCTTTGAATGATATCTTTTTTATTATTATTATTTTCTGGGAAATATTATTTATTATTATTATTATTATTATTATTATTATTATTATTTATTTATTTTTTTATTGTATTTATTTATTTATTTTTTTATTGTATTTATTTATTTACTTATTGTTTGAGATTTGGGATGAATGTAAACATACACAAAAATATGATATGCTGCATCTGTATCTCCACAGAGAAATTTACAGTCATAGACCATGTTGGGTGCTCACTGTTTGTCATCATTACTAAATTAAAGCTGTTGTAAAAAAAAAAAAATGTACATATTTGTTGAAGCTGTCAGTATGTTGTGACAGTATGGTATGTAAATACAAAACGCTGACACGGGGATGTATATATGATAAATAACATAACAATGAACACAAACATATCGTGCAAGAAAATGGGAGGCCATGACAGTGTCCTACATTTTTCTGTCTTCAAAGTCCTCTTCCTGTCCTCCAGTGTGTCCTGTACTCACCACGGTCTACTCGCAATGAGACGGATTCAGAGGCCATGGGTAAATATTAATTCCTAAAGAATTTATTATTAAAAGTATGCATGAATACTGCATGTATACTCACAAATTTCCTGACTGTGAAGAACAATCTCCCATGTTAATTTGTCTTAGAGCTGCACCTAGAATTGTTTAAACCCTTCGCAATGAAGAAATCTTACCCCACTACTTACACCACAGTTTCGGTATTCTTGGGATTACATGTTGAAAGCACCATTAAGGATTTTTTAAATAAAGTTCAAGTCAGGTGACAACTCTGATGTTTCATCTTGCTCACAAACTTCTCACTGTATCCCCAGGAACCTTGAAAGCTTTTCCTATTTGTTTGCTTAATTTTACTTGACAGCAGTCATTTCTCTTATCTTAGCCATATTTCTTTTCAGCTGATCTAAGAAAGGAGGGTAACAAAGAACAGACTGTCAGAGAACTTCAGATTCTCCAATTATCATTATCACTATGATTTCTCAATTTCACAGGCTGATAATCAAGAATAATCAGAAAATATTTTTTTCCATGAAACTGAATACAGCAAGCCGTAAACACATCTGTAGATTAAAGAGCTGCTAATTAGGAATAATTATAAATAATCGATGGTCTAACAACATACAAATGAATGTTTACTTTCTGGACATTATGCAACAGCTTCTTGTCTGCAACACTGTTACACAGACCACAAATCAATAATTAATCACCTGACTGAAGTATTTGTCTGCCTTTGTAAATTACAATATCTGCCCCAGTGATTCTGACTATTTATATTTTAATAATTCATTGAATCGTCTCTGTGAACATGAGCAAGAACTGGCTTTTCGAGCCGGAATGTGTCACCGCTGCAGAGCACTACAGCACTGAAATGCAATGTTTACAGCGGGATCAAATAACCTTGTGCGTCCTCGGCTGGGAGCACCATGTCTGTCACCCAGAGTGCCTTTGGGTGTGACTGTGTTCTGCAGACGTTGCATGTGTTGAATGGACACGTCCCACAGCACCACTGTTCCTCTTTTGCTCGCAGTCAGGCACTGACCTCAGCTCTGAATGTACAACACCTGGTGGGACCAGCAGATTTCGCAGAACAACAGCGCGGCTGAGGAAAATACTATTCTTAACTCGCAGTGACAAAACAGCAAGCCTCCATGGCTCTTGTAATAGAGTCATGTGTCTTTTTAAACAAGAGAAGGAAGTTAATTAGTTAAAATGTGGGTTTTTAAAATTTAATTTTAAATACTTAGTATATCCTGTTCATCTCCTCTCACTAGTTCCTCAATTACAAAAGAATTATGCTTGAGTAAGCCTATTAAGCATGATCTCCTCTCTAAATCTTCCTCTTCTCAGGTCCGGGAAAAAGAAATTGAGCCACCCATTTTCTGTGCTGCAGTCGATAAAACAAATCTGAATTAATGAGTTGCAGGATTTTACTGGCTGAGGTGCAAGAGAAAAACTTAGGTCTGCAAAGTAAAATTTAATAGTTAAGCTGTCCATTTGTTACTCGAAGGCAGCATTTAATTAAACTACGACAATTCAAATCAATTCCTTCTTTCAGTTCAAAAGTATTGGTCTTTTTCACAACTTGTCATGTTGTAACCACAAACGACAATATGCTTTGACGGGACATAATAACACAACATATTGCATGGTCATAAAGTGGAAAGAAAACAATACATAAATTGATTCTTTTTTTAACAAATGCATTATCTGAAAATGTTCTATGCACTTATATTCTACGCCCCCTCCCCACTACCTCTGGTTCCTGTATTAATTCTTGAATGTTTTATTGCATTTCACTAATGAAATAAGACTTTCACTGTCAGTAATTAAGGATGCACTCAGGTAGAAACTTAAGTCAGAATTGTTATTGTTCTTGTTTGTTCCAACTGACAATATCAAAACAAGACAATTTCTTTAAGCTGTGATCTATGAACCACAGTTGCGTACTCCTTCTGCTTTCACCGCTGGTCTCCGCATGTTGCAGACATGAGTGAGAACTCTCACAGTTATTTCCAGCAGCAAATGCAGCAACTGGACTCATTACTGGAGCCACAGCGGCAGAAAAAAAAAAAGCATTACCCCAACGTGTGCCTCCCTTTTAGATTCTGTATCGATTTTAAAATCGATGCAGAATCCTTTCTGCAGGAGCGCTGTGTAATTTCTTAAGAATAGTGCAATAAAAAATCTGTTTTATTTTGCCATTAGGTTTTTTTAATACATGTTTTAAAATATTTTTAATTAATCTATGTCCCTACACCTCTACTAAAAAGGTCATAGAAATTTTGATTGGCATGAAAACCTGCCTCTTTAGAGTTTCAAAACCTTCCAGGCTTGTGGAAAACAACTGACACAACATTTTGACATTTTGACATCCTGCGGATTGAAAGATTAAAGTGGTGAGCCTTCACTTTATCCACAGCAGTAGGCACTTTATACTGGCTCCACTATTTGCATATTAATTGATAGATGTAAAAGCAGTCTGGAGCCATTTATCTCAAAAAAGGTGTGCCATTTTGATGAGCAAGACTCTAATACTTTCCTGGCGCAATGTTTAATAATGTGAATTTCCCCCCCAGTCAGCAGAGTTTAACAGTTTAAACTCACTGAATGTTTCCCCCCATAACATGTGGGCCATGAGTTTAAAATGAACCATATGTTCAGGTCATTGTAACAAACTCCACTTCTAATGAGATGCTGAGACCTTTCACCTTCTGAATGGTTTCCTGATGAGGACAAGTCAAGGTGTGTGACTTGTCCAGCATGGAGCACTAATTGCTCTGTTGTTCCTGAGTTTATCAGAAAGCCTCAGCAGCAGAAAGGAGCTCAGTCCTCTCCAGCTGACACGCCCACATGCCTTCGCATCATTTTTGCCCAGGAGCCTTACAGTCTGCTGGGAGACAACAGCGGCGTTGAACAGTAGGCCACATTCCTCCCTGGATCCGCGTCCAGCTGCCACTGAGGCGAGATCAAGGAACTCGGCTCTAGACAAGGGCTGGAGGAGTCCTGCACGCAAGATAAACAGCATCATGAAACGTATTGCATTTGTTATCTTGCCCGCACAGCATTTCTTGAGAAACCTTCTATAAATCGGTGCTTTTAATAAACCGACAGGCTGAATCAGACTTACAAGGAAGAGGCTTTGTAATTTTTATTTATAATCCTCAGAGTCCATCCTGTCTTCAAGCTGCGCCAACTCGGTCTTTGTTCCCATGGTTACCGCTCAGACCCGTCAATCAATCACCCCCAAACACAGCAGACAAGGTCAGAGACTTAAAAACCTATGTTCTACTTGCGCGTCAGGCCCGGTCAAATAATACATTTCGGTTCTGGACTCTCTTTGTGAGAGTTGCATGACAAAAACAGGATGTCCCCAGCTTGAGTAATCCTTTAGTAACCTTCGAAATCTATTTCACAGCAGGTTGTCATGTCATAATGGTCGTAAAGCAGGATCACAGCAGTAGGCTTTTTTTTTTTTTTTTCACTGGGTCCTTTCACTTAATCCATATGGGCCTGTGTTGAACAGCATGCAAAGGTCTTTCATTCCCACCCAGGTGGATAGCTTTTGGAGACGGATGAAAAGGTCTCCGAATCGGGTCTCAGCAGGTTGCGGACATCAGTCAAGCCTCTGATTATGTCGGCTAACAGCAAACAGAAGGACACCACGTAGTCAAAAATTTGACTAAAGCTTCAAATGAACAGATTTGTTCAATAAGCCTGTTCTACAGCATAATTAAGAACTCACGTAACAACAGATGAAACAAATTTGGAAAGACATTTTCTTTTCAACTCTGAGTTTGTATTTTTGGATCCTTTTATTCTTTTCATATTTTTTAATTACAGTTTTGTAAGTTTTCATCTTGTGTATTTTAGGGAAGATGCAATTTTGTTTTCTTTGTTTTTGTTAAATCTTTTCAAACTAAGTAGGCAGTTTACTGCAGCATTTTTGAGGCGATGGCTTCCATTCAAAAGGATTTCTGAATCCTTTTTTTCAATCCCTTTGTTGAAGTGCCTTCAAATTCTCTGGTTCTATTTCCTGAAATGCAAATATATTTTCAATGTGATTTTAGTTTAAATACATTTGTGGAGAGAAAAAAATTGTTTTTTTTTGAAAAAACAAAAAAAAAGTGAAGTTAATAATGACATGAATTGAAAAACTGTTTAAAGTGATGTGTGATGTTTTTCTGAACTGTGAATCTCTCTGTTTCCTGTAAGGAAATTTGAAGAAAATCACAAAGAAATTATTTTTTCCGTGACCAAAGAACACAGATGCAGCACGAACTGAAGGGGCAGTAAAATTCTTAATTTCACGTTTAACCTGACCCAAACGTTCTGGCAGCAAATTTTATTGAATCTGGCATCAAACTGATCCACGATTCAGATGACTTTGTGTGCAGTGTAAGCAGAAAGAAAAAAATAAAAGCGCAAATCAATGTGCAGCCAAGGCCATTACTGTGCCATCTGATGTTGATCTGATTCTTTAGCCACCATTTGTTTCCATCCCCGTAAACAAGCAGGATGCAACAGATGTGCTTCTGCATCTGCAATAAATAAAAAGAATGGTGATAATCTGATGATAATCTTCACTCCTCTTTTGTTTATAATCATGATGCCGTTTAATCAACTTCACCCTGACTTGTTTTTGGAGCCAGCTGCTGGGTAACTGGATTCAATCACATGGGGGCAGCTCTCCTCAGATGAAACAGCTGATGATCCATCCAACCTGGTTTTGGAGTAAAAGAAAGAAATATAGTAAATGTTCTATGTTTAGTGTCAAAACTTCAGTTATAATCTAAAAAGAATCCAAATGGCTCAGAGCCATTTTCACATCACAGTTTAGTTCCAGTGAGAAGTTTGCTTACATGCAAAGTCGTAATACGTGACATTAATTCTCTTTCCAAAATGCAATAATTAAACTTTGTGTACCATTATTATCTCCATGACCAAAGTCCAGGATATGAAACACGAGTGTTCACTCTACTGGCTCAAGAGGTTGACACCTTACCATGAGTGCCTGGCAGCATAACTGAACCAAATGCTGAAGGATGGGTCACTCCCAGACTGGTTGACTAAGGGCTAAACCGTCTTGATAATGAAAGACTCGCAGAAATACTCAATAATCTGTCTCTCCACAACATGGAAGCTGCAGTCAAGCATCATAGTGCCAATAAGCATATGGAGCAAACCATGACAGGGTCACAAAAAGGACGGTCACCCAAGTGCTGTTTGGATTGATTACAATGAATTACAATTCAATGCCTCTTGCATGGATCCTGGTCGTTTACAACGTTTCTTAGGAGCTTTTGATTGAGAAGTAACTTATGACATGACACAAGGCTCAAAAAAGTTGTTTTTACGTAATACCTCCCTTTAAGAAAAATAACCTGAACACACAGCAATGGTCAATTTCAACACTCCAAATTTCCGCGTTATCAGATTATAAAACACAAATTTCTCTTTTCTCAGGCAAACCTTTGGATGAAACATCACGGCCTCATCTACAAAATCCAGCACAGGCTTTTTGTCTTGGCTGAGATTTATCCTCGAAAGCAATGACTGAGATAATCAACTCCAACAGCCCAGGTTTCTGCCCCCTGTCGCCCCGACCAAGGCAGGACACACAAATATGCACAATCCTTTATTATCTCTCACCTTTAAAGACTCAGGCTAAGTTTCCTGGCAACCAAGTAGAGAAAAAGTGTTGTGTTTATGAGTCTGGGTGTTATTGTCCACTTGTGGCACTGGCTGTCTGTGTGCGTGGGCATTATTTCTATTCACAGATTAGGCACAAAAGAGAAGATAATCTATTTAAATACAGTAACTCCACATCAACCTACACACATTCAGTAGCAGAAGCAACAATATAATTCATAGTACTTTTGATTTTTTTTTCTTTTATATCTAAGTTTAAATGCAATAAAAGCATTTATTTGAACGGTACAAACCAATAAGCACAACAAAAGTCGTCCAGCGCCAATCACACGCCTTTCAGAAAGTATCCTGTAGGTCATTCACAGCAGCATATACACTAAAACTAGGGAAAAAAGAAAAAAATATAGACTTCTTACAATCAAACAAAATAAGATAGCCAGCATCACAACAAACAAGAATGCACACAAAGATCCTCACATTCCTCTATCCTTCTCCCACCTCAGCAGCCATGACCAATCCCTGCTTGTGACTTAATGGTCTGGAATAACTTGAATTGGATGATTATGGCGGCCTTCAACAGTGACAGGATCAGAAAATTAGGTCTCAGCAATTTCAATAATAAAGCTTTAAAAATTAACACTATCACAATTGGATTATAGCGGCACATGCAGGAGCCAGTGCAGAACCCCGAAATAGCCCCACACAAATCCACCATGAAGAATCCACTATTATACAGGGAGAAGAATGAAGTTGCTGGAATGGGGCGAGAAAAGAAAAAAGAAAAAAAAATAGCGAGAAGCAAAGAAGTGCAGTCGAAGAAAAGAGAATGCCAGGGCAACTGAGCAAAAACGAAGTACTTTCAGTCCACAATGCAAATCCAAAGGGAGACCCACTTTGGGAATCCTTTTCTGAACTATTTCATTTACGAAAGAAAGAACAGAGGCTCCACTCTCTATTACTCTGTTAAATCACTACAGTGAGGGAAAATCTTAGAATAAGAGAAAGATAAAAAAGCATAAACATTATAAAAAGTGTTTATTGTTCCATAGTGGTAAGCTTAGACTGACTTGTTTCGTTTTTTACTGCTTCAGATTTCTTCAGAGCTACATAAAAAATAAAAAACTTTAACTTTAGCTTAAGCCTTCTGTGATGCAAACAACTGTCTGTGGAGTAAAATGTTTCAACGTCACAAAGAGGTTTTTCCAAACTGTAGCTGTAATCTTAGTAAAGTTTTAAAAATCAAAATGAGTCTTTAATTTCTTCCCTGTGTGAGACTGAGGAGCAAACTGGACTCTTAACTAGCAGAAGCTCTTTGATATCAACAGACTGAAAAAGGGGGGTTCTGAAAATTCAAATGAAAAAACACATGGCTGCAATAACCACGTTTGAAATCTAAAGGAGAAGAGAAATGTCAGCAATAATTAGAGCTTGACTTTTGGTTTTGAAGCAGAAGTGAAGAAAAAAAGACAGGGAAGCCGATGAGTTACTGCTCCGCTGAGTGGTTAATGCTTTTACTGCAGTGCGGTGAAGCAGTGCAGAACGGGGTTAAAAAGGACTGCAAGAGTCCATATTTACGAGCCATGGTGCCTTCTAATGTTTCTTGACATGTTTGAACGAGTCTGCTTCAGATTGGGTGAAGATTGTTCTCAAGCCATATTCACAAAAATTTGGTGTTGGAGTGTTTGCTTTATGCCATCAATATTTTTGATCAGATTGAACAGTAAATTTGAGAATGCTCCAGGAGAAGCTTCAGTCTTTACAACGCGAAAAAAAAATGCCTCTTTTGAAAAAAAAATACATGAAAAACCTTGCATTAGATTTATGTATCACAGCTTCACAGAGGAAAATTTATAGAAATAAAATCTATAAATTGAGTCAATTTCAGCATGGAAGAATTGTTTTCCTTGTCACCGGTTCAAATGAAACTGAAGAATTGCTTATTTTTATATTTTTTTAGTTGAATGGTGTCGCTGGGAAAATCTCTTTACTATTGCATGACTTTCAGTTTACCTGCCTTAGAAATATGTCCTGACAAAACTGCACTTTTTTTCTGATGGCCAACGTAATGGACAAGAAAACAAGTTTATCTTATCACAATGCACAACGGGCAGGAGCATAAAGAAGATGGGAATATATTTCAACACCTTACTGGAAGAGCTTTGCAGGAAGGCAGGGCATTTTAAGGTTTGGGGTCCACAATTCCTATTAGTGAATGACCTACCAACAAGTTGTTTGGGAGTAATGTAATATCTCCTCCCATAACAAACAAATAACCTATCTCCAGCAGTCATTAGGCAAGAGGCAGGGTACACCTTGCTAGTCTATCACAGGGCAACACAGAGATACACAAGACAAACCATCGTGCACACACACACGCACACACGCACGCACACACACGCATACGCGCAGCTAAATAGAGAATCAATTAACCCAATTGTCAGGTTTTGTAGCTGTTGAAGGAAGGAACATAGAATGAACTTGAAAACTTGAAAAGACCTGAGCCCAGCATTCAAACCCCAAGACCTTCCTGCTTCAAGCCAACAGTGTGTCTAACTACTTTATTGTGAAGCCAGACTAAACCAGTAAGCTAAAAATGGTTCATTTTGGCTTTTGAAACTTGAAAACATCTTAAAACATGCAGCCAAATATTCAATTTACCAAGCCCAAAATCAATCTCAACCTAAGACAAAATGAGACCCAGGAAACTGAATGATCTTGAGAGATTGTCTTAAGAGAAATCTTAAAATTCAGGTGTGTTGAATCTGTAGACAAACCATCAACTTTACTTCCTTTGAAGTTCCACAAGACTTATCTTTCTTTAAAGCTCTGGCTTAGCAAACAGAAAACAGGAAAATGTCTTTGAAGGCCACAATAATACCTCAACACCTCCTTTCACCTATTCTCTGCTAAACATATTCTTGTGCCTACTTTTGGACAGCCTTGAAAACCTGCGATATCTTGTTGATCTGGTGATCTGAGCCGGATCGCGCTGACAAACACGTTTATCGCTCAGGAAAACAGCCATGACTGAGACACGAGGACATGCATGTCAATCACGCAGCAAAGGAACTGTGGCAACAATATGAGGATTGATCCTGGAAACACTTTGATCTGCCTGGGATGGAGAATGTCGGGCTACACAGAATACAAGTCGGCATGAATCCACAGGAAGTGGGTCAAGGGAATTATTCAGCAATGGTGGATTTGATAGCAGCGGGACTGTGATCAAACAGCCACCATTTACATGGCAGTGACACAAGTGTGTATTGGAATGTGTGCACAAGCTCGAAATGGGTTAGTGTGTGGGTGCTCAAGACGAGGAAGATACTGAACAAGTCACTAAGAAGAAGAAAACATAGAAAATAAAAGAGAATAACCTAAAGACCAATATCATGCTCCGCATCCCTGCAGGAGGTCTTGAGGATGTTTCACAAACACAGACAGCCTTTCGGCTCTACATGTTTTTCAGTGCAAGGTTTTACTCATTCTGTATCCATCTGTTGTGACACCATTTTTTCCTGAAAACAGTGTTAACTATGTCTAACATGTCTGTTATGGCCGAGTCCACTTCTCTGAAGATGATACAAGTAAGCAACTGACCTCAAATCACTCTTTTTTTGTCTTGATTTTGTCTTCTCTTTTTTTAATCAGGGACTGATATCCTAAAACTACACTCCTTTGATCCGGTTCATTTTAAACCCATTTTCCCAGAGACATGCTTGCGAGTTTTTTTTTCTCAAATGTATATGACATCTGCTGTTTCGGAACATTAATTTCTCAGCAACGCCTTTGAGTTCCTCCTAAGCCCTCCGCTGAGTATGTTACCTCTGATGTAACTCTCTAAAAGCGTTGAATTTCATTAGAATATGGGTAAATCTGAGCACACGTGACCTATATTGGTAATCCCGGGAATGTGAGTCCTGTTGAAGGACATAATACATATATTACTACACTGTGCAAACTAGTTTAACATTTCATTAAAGATGTCATGGCACCATTGCTACATGTTTCCAGTGCATTTTTTAAATGTTTTGGTATTAAACATTATGGGCCATCACAACCTGACAGATGGCTTGAACAGTTCTTACCGACGCGTTCATGGGGATTTTATTATTTGACACGTCCTCCAGAGATTTCCGCAGCAGACAAACGAGCTGAGAAGAGTTGAGTGAGTGGAAGATTACATGGTTTCAAATAGCACACACAATGTGCGGAACATCATGACCAGCGACGGGCGAAGTAAATAGCAGATTTTGTTTGTTCGTCATGCCACCTGTTGGTAGGTGGGATATACTGTGTCCGGCAGCAAAGGCATACTTTATCCTAAAATTGAATGAGTGCAGAAAAACGGTCAAAGATGGGGATGTAAACAGTTTGACAAGGGGCAAGTTTGTGACAGTCAGAGGACTGGGTTGTGAGTGCTGCTGTTCCTGTTGGGTGTTACCTGTCAAAAACAGTCCAAGGTAGGAATAGCAATCTTTAAAGTTTGCAAATCTAAGCAAAATCTTAAAGTAATTTATTAAAGGCATATTTAGCATTAGCAGTAGGGTGGAGAATTACATTTGAAGTTTTCATTCCAAACTATCAACGTTAATGGAACAATGTTGTTCACGTATTAAAGACAATGTACAGGTAGGGGAAAGAACGGTCTCTGTGAAATATCAGCATTTTCTGAAGGCAACTTCAAAGGATCTGTAGAGCAGCTGAAAATGAAAGGAAGATCAGCAACACAACACGAATGACAGCCCCGAAAAGAGAGATGCTTTCATTGTTGTCTGTGGCTGCCTGGTCGACTAAAGGCACAGGTCATGAAACCAAAGACCTGTTTGTTTATGAACTGTTTATCCATAGTTCATTGTTCCTAAGAGGGCTTTTTCAATCATTAAAAAGAAAAATTACTCTCAATTTGAATGCTTGCACTGGAATTTAAAATACAATATTATAGACATATAAACTAAATATAATGAACTGAAACAATTATTCAGAGTTTAGCCTGAAAGGAACAGACTCAACGAACTGTCTAACTTATATTTTATAGCAAGACTCATCTGCCGCTGATCTCATCTGGTATTGTGCTGAGGATGTTTTCCAGAGATCAGACCCTCTGGTTCACCTCCTGGAACTCGGGCTCTTCCATCTGTCAATCACCGAAAATGCCACGAGGAAAGGAAAAACACATATCTCAAACTGCTCAGTGATCAGAGCGTCCACACATGCAAATCACCTTGTTGGATGTCGAAGAAGAAGTAATTAATACCAGTGGTGTGTGTTAAAAGCAGAGGTTTTCATCACAAATGTGAAACGTGCACAGAGGATTGGTTTGTACAAGGGTGCGAGTGCCGGCCGTGCAGGCAGATTGAACCAAGAGTTTGGGAAGTGAAGGCGAGATCAGGGTGTAACTGAGGATGTGCCATGCCAGAGGTACATTAAAAATTCAGCCAAACTGTGTGTGTGTATGTATGTATATATATATGTGTGTGTGTGTGTGTGTGCGTGTGCGTGTGTGTGTATGTGAGTGTGCGAATTCATTACTACCATCAATCACTGTGGTCGGCAAAAAGGAATTCAATTACAGACAGAAACAAGGGGGAATCTGAACACAGGGGAAGAAGGTCAATTTGTGGGGAAACAGCGCCTCCCAGTGGATTACTGCATGACAGAGCAGCAGCAGAGTTTCAGAAACCAAAGCAACAACAGATTGAAAACGCTAAAGCTTTCTAAGTAGATCCTTATACTGCACCTCTCACACAGTTCCTATAATAATCCTCTGCGGTTTTATGTTTTCACTCTGCAATGTCACTCACTCATCCTCGCCTGCATACAATCCTATGTGGAGTAGACTCGCAATAGGTCGTTTTTAGCTTTCCATCTCCAACAACTCCATAGTGTTGCTATAAATCAGACTCGCAGTGTGTTTTTCAGCCTACAGAAACACAAACATGCCACACTGAGAATTCGCTGTCAGCTTGGGTGTTTTTGGAAACACTTATCAAAGGCACAACCCACTGAGCTGCTTCATCTGATCATTTCTAAAGTAGAAGACATCAGGAGAGCTATCGCAGGAAAGATGCAAGTTGACATGAAATGTAAACAAACAACAAACAGAAAGTTTGCCTTTCTAACAGCGGCTCTCAAGGTGCATGTTGCAGATAAATTGATTCTTTTGCAGGTGTGAGCTGTAATACACAGAATCACAATGATAAGCCGCCAGCACAACACATGACACACACAGCTTAGCTCACACTGAGGGCCTGGATCTCTATGGGGGGAAAAAAAGAGAAAAGAAGGAGTTTTGCAGTCCAAAAATCGAAACACATCAAAGATTTATTACTGAAGTATTGAATTGTGAAAAGCTCTGTCAAGTCCTTTCACCTGTGTTTTCTTTTGTAAACTTCAAGAGAAGTCAAATTGAATTTCTCTGAGCTTATAATACATTACTCCTCTGGAGATCAACTTTAAAATTCTGCTGTTTGCTCACTGTTAATCCTGTCCAACAAATATTAGAATATTATATCAATTACATTTGAATATCCCAAAAGCTGAAGCAATTCTGACTCTCGCTTATAACAGCTGGCAATATGTTTTACATTAGGGTAAGAACTGAAGTACTATAACTAGAGATGAAATAGATATAAAACTCAATATAATACAAATATTCCCAAGTGAATAGTTAATATTAAATTGTAAATATGTGAATAGTTGTAAATAAGTCAAAAAAGATACACAAACGATGTCAGAATATCAGAAACGATCCACACACCTTAAACCTTTTTTACATTTTGTGATGTCATGTTGGAATCACAAACTTAAATGCATTTTAGGAGGAATGCAGGTAACATACGAGCACAAAGAAGTGTTGTAATTGTTATATTTGTAATTGTAAAGTGGAAGGAAAGTGATACACAATTTTTAAATTTGAGAAAAGTGTGAAACGCATTTGTATTCAGCTCAGGAGACCTGCAGGAGTGTACCGCAGAGACCCATTTTGGTCCAATTGCAGTTACATTTTGTTTTTGCAATGTGTCTCAAAGCTTCATATCTACAGATCTACAGATTAAAATTCTTTCCCATCTTTATGTACAAAATAGCTCCAATTCAATAAGTCTGATTAAACAGTGTCTGTAAATTAATTAGATTCAGTTATGAATTTTGACAGGACTTTTCTATCATATGAACTATGTTGTCTTACAAAATTCAAATACATCCTTTCCTGGATGATTCGTGCAGCAGCAGCAGCCTTTAATCAGGACTGCCATGTTTTTAGCACCATCCATCTTCCCACTGTCCAGTTTTCCTCTTCAAAGAAAAGCTGTCACTTTTAGAACCGTGTGTTCTGCACAATGTCCAGTTTCATTTTGCTCTTATCAAACCTACAGCACGTCTTCTTCCACATTTCCCATGTTACCGTACAATTTTTTGACAAACAAACTTGAACGTCTTGTGGTTTATTTCATCAGTAGCTTTCTTCTTGAGGAAATGTTCAGGCCGCAGGTGATAGTTGCTCTTTCAACAGGTTCTCACATTGGAAATCTGCAGTTCCACCAGAACCTCCTGGCGGTTTTTCTACCCGCCATATTTGGCCTGATTCAAGTTGATTGGGTAACTTCTTCCTTAGAAGATAATAGATTGGCCAGTAATAGATTGTACAGTGCTGAGTGACATGCCAGATGGCTGGAATAGACCTACTAATTTATGGCTCAAACTTGTAAATTTCTCTACAGTTTGTTTGCTGACTTCTCATACCGCGATTAAATCACAGATGGACTCTATTTTCTCATGACTTCTTGAGCAAGTGGATTTCTATCAGAGTAAAAAAAACTGAATATATGCGTACATCCCTCAAATTCCCTCTGAAAAAGTAACTTCTTCATATTTATACTGTTCTTCAGAACTGAGAAGACAAATAATTATAAATTCCTGGTTTTTATTTTACCCAAAATAGTTCAAAATATAACTAATATGCCATTTACAAACAATCAGGAAAACAAAATTAAGCATTCATTTGGACCAATTAATTTGAATTAACTCAACGTGACTTAGTTCAAACTCGCATGTTGCTTCTCAACCATGTGAGAAGCACCACGGTTGCTCCTGCTCAGCCGGTATTATTATGTCAAAGTTCTCAGTTCTTGACAGATCTGGCAAATTAGTTTTATTCGGAGCAAGCCTTCATATTTATGATCAAATAGGTACATTGCACCTAAATGTACCTTGTGCACGGTTGTGGACATGATTAAAATCAACAGCTATCATCATCTAAGTATGCGGAAGACTCACTCTGAATGAAATTAATTTACAACTGTGTCAGGAAAAAGAATTAAATATGTTAGAAGGGGAATTAATACTTTTCAGGGTGTCAGATGTCAGAAATAAGAGGTTTGGACCAAATTCTTTTTTTTTTTTCAGATTTTATTAGCTCTTGTGACTTTTGTTTCACAGTGAATTGACAGGAAAGTGGGGAATAAGAGAAGGGAAAAGACATGCCGTAAAGGTCGCCAGGCCGGGAAGCGAACCTGCGACAGCCGGGTCGAGGACTAAGTGGATTGTGCTTAATCCCAGTTAATATAATACAGAGGAAAGATATAATGCCAACCTACTCCTATGCATCACATCTGGCAGTTTTTTAGTGGCTACTGCTCCATTCTTATACTTCTCCAGCTTCTCCTCCTCCTCACTCCAACTGGCATTATCCTGCCCGTCTTTTACAACTCCATGATCACAGCTTGCAGTCCTTGACTACTACTTGACATCAGCAATAATAAACTTTATAGCACTTCACAAAAATTCAAAGTGTTAGAATAAAAACACCACATATTACCACTTGTATACATCATACAAGTACCATATACATAAAGCTGCAGTATGTAACTTTCATAAAGAATACGTTTTTTTTTTTTTTTTTTATTTTTTCTATATATTTATTAAAACTGTCACGTTGTCTTGACAGTATGCTATGAGACAAAAGAGTGATCTCCTCCACCTCCCTCCTGAGCTCCTGTTGCAGTCTGAGGAATTGCACCACTCCCAACAAAAAACAACCAATCAGGTCTTGATGTCGTAACTCCATACTCACCAAAAACAGACTTAGTATGTGCATATAATTTTAATTCTGTTATTTACCACCAGAGAAATTACTTTAATGTACAAAACAAAAACAAAAATATTTACAAAATCATTCATGACCTTATTTGCTTCTATGTATCTTTCTCTTTTCATCATCACCATGTAGCTGTGAGATTGATGTTTAACTTCTTTGATGTTCCTTTTGCTTGCTTTTATTTTGTTTGCTAGGAAATTATTGAAAGTTTTGTGGAAAGGCCTACAACTTCGTACACATCAATTGGACCTAAATTACAGGTTCTGTTGTCAAGTTATATCGAGTCGGCCTCATCAAAGCTTAAAGACCTTACAATTCACAGAGGTCGTTTCTGTCTGTGTCAGTGTGATGAAAATTACCAAAAGAAGTTCATGTGTTCATGCAGGCCCTTAATAAGGCCGGGTCTTTCCACCTGTTATATCATATCGTGTCGTTCAGGCTTCATTTGTACATGGATGAGCTGGTTTTAAATCTAAGACAGATATCAGAGCAAATAAACCATCCAATCACAATCCTTGTGTGGGTCAAAGTAATTTTCTAGTACTAAGTCTATGATCCATAAGTTTCTGTCTTTCAATCTAATAAATTCTCTCTGATCTGTTAAACATGTTATTCGTTTCAATCTCTTTTTACCAGTTCCATCTTTTCACTAGCCTGATAAAAATCATCCCCCTTGTATTAACTTTGCTTTGTACACAGGATCTAGTCTCTCTGTTGTTGGAAAAACGATTGCTTCTTGAACGTCTTAACTGTGTTGAGGTTTTAAATGTTATCCGATCGCTAATATTAACACATGTAATGCAAACTTGGTGCCAGTTTGACACTCAGATGCTCAACAGAAATTGCATGGGGTGTCAACAACTGTCCTCAACTGCAAAGAGAGAAATGACAATCAGAACATGGCAGCTGTATTTGGGAAATTTAATGTATTCTTGGTATATGTGCCTTCGTCCCTTAAATCTGGCTTGAAAACTTATCTCATCCTGACAACTATCAAATATGAAGGAGTCAGGTGTTAGCTCTATCAGATTTTGCTCTATCAATTTGTCTTGACAGGTTTCATTACATTTTCTCCTTCAGTTTTTATTATTAAACACAAAGACTGTGAAACAGGACTGCATTGTGGAATAGTCAGCAACACATCACCAACCCGCGACATCTAAAACGGCTGCTGCACATTTCAAACAAAGAGATAAATTCTGTAGTAAACATTTTAGTCACGTTTTAGTCAGATTAATACTTTCGCACACAAAGTAGTTTACAACCTTTATGAAAGTAATTAAATATATTACTTTAATTTTTGGATTTATGAATTGCAAATAAATATGAATGCATTTTATAACTAATAGCCTTTTTTTTTGTCCAAAGTAAATTTTAAAGTTTATTTATTTATTTATTTATTTATTTATTTATTTATTTATTTATTTATTTATTTATTTATTTATTTATTAAAATACTCCCAGGCAAAACCAAACAAACTCGACATTTCTCACGTGATCTCAACACAAGGCAGCGTTTGACCAACAAGAAGCGGATCACGTGACTAAATATATTAGCAAAACCACTAATCGATTCCCAGTTAAAACATAAAAAAGTGTGAGGGCGGCGTTTGCGATTCAGGAAAGACGCAGCGGGGATTAATTTCGCTCCCCGTTGGTACTCTTTGGCTGAGAGGCCGTGGACCAATCGGGGACAAGGGGGCGGAGTCTGCGGCAAATTAACAAGCTGTGAGCTGCGGATGAGAGCAGCAGATTCCTCACTTATCCATCCATCCTGCTTTACCTTCCGCCCTTTGACGGTAAGAGCCGCTTTATGCTTCACATTCTGGTGGTTCTGATTCAGACTGCCGACGGGAATTTATTTAAGAGACAAGTCACAGCTTTGGAGCTTTTGCTACTTAAAAATAATAATAATAATAATAAATAAAAAATCTACATTTATATCATGTGAGTTTATCCCAAGGTTGACTTTTTGTGAAGGTGTCGGCATTTGATGGCTTTGAGTGAAGGGATCGGTGGCGTAATCAACATGTGTGGGCTGCTTGGTGAAGCTGGGACCCACTAAGCCAAACGCTGATTAACACTGACCATGTGTCCGCCACCCAGGACTGTTTGGTTTCAGTCGCGATGCACTGCTCTTCCTCTCCTGTTGTTTGAACCACTCAAGTCATCTCAGTGGATGCCGTGAGGTCCTTGTCCTTGAAATGCAGCCAAAGGAGGATTGAGCAAATATGTGTAATTTAGCGAGACGCATTGCACAGCAGCCTGATCATGTACCTTATCCCCACCCAAACACACACACACACACACACACACCAGTTCACACTCTTGTTTTTGCCCACCCTTTACATGCAGGTATTTCATGGGTTATGAACTGATCCCACAGATGTTACTTCTTAATGAGATGGACATTTAATAGATGTTGATGAAAAGACATTTCACGTAACAATTTGGAAAAGTGAGACGTTTAATACAAATTGATTCAATTTCAACATAATCTGAGTTGAATTCAGATGATTTTGCACCTTTTGTTAATAACGTAGTACTCATGTCTGTCCGGCCTCATGGTCTCAATCCACTTCTAATCTCCTTTATCTCTGTCATCTCAGATAATGTCCTAAATCAGGTCTAGTTCATATTGCACACAAAAAGAGTATCTGTTTAAATCCTTATCCCATCGAATTAAAACCATATTCATCTGAATCTCTGCTTAATCCCTGCTGTTCCTCCCTGCCTTGTGTGTGTGCATGTTCATGTGAGTGTGTGTTTGTGCTGCCTATTCCCACAGAGCATTAATGCCTTAATTGCGTTTCAATAATTAAATGCCTTTCGAATCATCCAAGTGAAACCAAACAGGCGGGGAAGGGAAAAGCAGCCTACCTCACATCCAGGAGCTGCGCTCGTCCTTCAGAATTATGCGTGTGTGTTTGCAGGGTTTATTGACGTGTTTCTGTTAGTTTTTCTGCTCAGAAACCTGTAATAGACAGTGCAGTTGTTTATCCCACACTGTACATTGTGCCTTTCCTCGAGATAGAATCAATCCTCCTCTGCTTTTCTCCTGTTCTTAAATACAACAGAGCACAACAAAATGTTTATTTCTTTTTTCATTGAACTGATTTTGCATTTGTTATAACACAGTACCAAACAAGAAAATCATAATTTGGCTTATTTATTTAAAACAGGGCTTTCAAACACATTCGTATGCTGGATAACATTATAAACCAACACAGAAATGAAGAAAATGATAACTATGTCTTGGTCAGTGTGCAGTTTTTTCCAGTTGCACGGATTGAACAGTGGAGATGTTGAAAGCTGGAGTTAATGTGTTAGAATCTAAACCTTGCTATAAACAACTCCACAACTTCATCTCTTATCTATGTGTGTTGGCCCTGGGTCTTCATTATGCTGTTTGTTCACTAATGTTTTAGCAACTGGATAATGATTCACAGAGTTATAAAATCAGAATGTAGAAATGATTTAATCAAGCGTGGAATTGTTTAAAACGGAAGAAATATATTAGTAAGTAACAGGGCGGTTCACCTAAATGATATTGATTACCTTTTCAATTAAAATACATCTTGTGGAAGGTAAACAGTCTGGGAAGGAGAATATTTAAAATATCCCAGTGTATTATTACATTTTGATTGACTCAGGTTGGTATAATGTCACACAGAGATCAATTTTATGTTTGTTCATCTTAATATTGTTGTTGCAGATATGCTTTGTGATGTAGGAAAATCCTTAAATTTGTATTTTGCCATATTGCGGATGGATGGATGGATGGATGGATGGATGGATGGATGGATGGATGGATGGATGGATGGATGGATGGATGGATGGATGGATGGATGGATGGATGGATGGATGGATGGATGGATGGATGGATGGATGGATGGATGGATGGAACACATTTATTCACACACTGAGATGCTCCTCAAAATCAATATAGTGACTAATAGAGTTTTAGCTGGCAGCTGAATCCAGAGTGGAGGTGATGAAACGAACAGAAACAGATTTCTGTGTGGAAAACAGATGGGATGTTGAAAGTAAATTGGTCGTGGAATAATGGGCCGATCATTCTTTTCTGCAAAGATGTACACTTACTGCTCTTAAAATGCCTGAACAGCGCTGGTTATTAAACGGATTAAATCTATTTGATCCTCTTTGCATTTTCTTACATCAGAACCACTGGTTACAATATATTGAGACTTTTTGATGGCGTAAAGAAAATGTCACATAAGTGTCTTGGAAAGTGTGTTCTGTATCTATATTTGAGCTCTGAGCCAATATAAAGTGATGTCACCTTTTGCTGCAGTTAAAGCTGGAAATTGATTTAACTGTTATTTATTTAGAGGTATCAGAGTAAAGCAGTTTGAATCTCTATACCACACTTGTTACATCTGTATACAAAAAATATATATATATGCTTTTTCTGCCACATAAAAATTTTATGCACTACTTCATGTTGTTCTGTCATAAAATTTGACTAAAATATGACAGAAATGTGTTAGTTCCACCGCTATAACGTAAGTCAATACATGCTAAATGTGTACTGCTAAAATAGTTTATGCCTAAATTTCCCCTGCTCCATCGTCTAGAAATATAAACAAGGGGATTTTCTCCCCCTTCCTTAAAATGCCTTATTGCCCAAAGAAGCTAAAACTGTTGCAGTTTATTTGTCCAAGACTGCCATCTTTGTGATTTTTGCCATCTCTCCTCTCCACACTTGGCATCTCATTCAGGATCCTCCACCTTGCATTATCTATATTTCCTCTTAATAATGCTCATACAAAAGCATACTACATGTCTTATTTTCTCTCAGCACTCTGTGACAATTCCCCTTCCTGCAGCCTGGAGGCAAAAAGTCTTCTTTGTGCGTGACAAAGCCTCTGGCCTTTTTACTTTTCACACTGACCCCAAATACATGCTCATATAATTACAGCTCAGAGGTTCTCACTCTGCTCCCAGAGCAACTGAGCTGTTGGTGCGTTTGTGTACGTTGCTGATACAACGTGTGGGAAGACAGAAAAGGGGCTGCTAAGCTTACCTTGGTGTAGAGTGTTGGTGCGTGACAAAGAAATTGGGTCGTTAGATATTATCGTTCCTAAATAAAAACAGGTATCAGTGAGGAAGATGCTCATTTTCAGCTCCTCGGCGGACTCCCCGTCTCCACCTACTCCCTTGTCTACTTGTTATTATTTAGGTCTTTTCTTTTGCAAAATATCCAAAGAGGTTAAACTGGTTTATTTGTTCTTTGTGTGTGCTCAGTTTACTCCTCATTCAGCTTTCTTCTTTTCGATATAGCTGTGATTACCCTGCATGGAGAGTACAGTGAATAGTTTCCAAACTGATTCCTCAGGAAATGTCCATACGCCCATCCATCCATTTTTTTATACAAACTTTTTATATCCCTGCATAATCAAGATTTGGTTAGCATGTAGGAATTTAACAGTAAACATTTAAAGGAGATGATTTTGACAAGAATTTTTCTATTTCACGTAACAGAACTCAAAAAAATATAAAGTTCAGGACCAGTTGAATCTAAGTAAGGATGTATAATCTAAAGATATGTAAAGATAGAGCTCTGCAGTGGGATTATTTTGAGTTTATATCAGTCAATAAATTTGCATTTATTTAGATTCACTACCAAATAAACAATTAGGAGTCTATCTTAATCTAAATGTTAATATTTCCATGAGCAGAACAGGCTTATGGAAGACTTTTGCCAAGCTTCTTCTGTCAAGTAGAGTCCGTTCACCAAGAAAACAACTTTCTGGCTACAGTTGGTTTCAGACATTTATTAGCGTTCCTGTTGTTGACCTTGTTTCAGCTGATATTGTCATACAAGCTCACAGTACAAAGAGCATCTCATCATATTTACCGTCTTCTCTTCATTTCTGGCCCACAGTCAAAATGAAAGTCGAAGGTCAAAGTGTTTGACTACTGAACTTGAAAGGTAAAAATTCAATTTCTTCCATAAAATGAGTTATGCTGTCATATCAAAAGACAGTTTGACTGATGGATTGGATCCTCCTTATTGGGGTCTTCATCCACCGCTGACCGCAAAGTAGTTAAAAGTTTTAATCTGTTCGGGTTTCATGTCAGCAAAGCTGCTCAGTAGGATGGCTCAGCTTCTGCTCTACAATTAACTCACACAATTTTATGAAATAATAACTTTATTTGACTAAAGATCGAAGAAATACCGAGAGAAATTAGCATGGTGTTGAAACTTCATTTCGAGACATAAATTGTACGTCAACTTTCCCAGTTGCAACGAGTCCAGAGAGTTTTTAATACGTTTTCGCTGCACAAAGAGCTGAAATCAGAGAGTTTCACTGCAGGAGTGATTTCACATTAATGATGTCGGTTTAATGTAAGTTTAATCACTTTCAGAGTGCGCATGCATGTGTCTTCCTGCATTTGCCTCAGTTCAAGTTAAAATTGAAAGCTGCCCCAGTGGCACCTCTAAGGAAAACTCATGAATGATAATCAGCATCCATTATCTCCGTTCTGCGAAGCCCTTCATAAGTTATACATATTCAAAGTGAAGTCATGCCAAGATTACCCTGCCATTTTCTACAGACACACTGCGGGAATTCAAGGTTCTTCTGTGCCAGACATAATCATGGACATCACTCTCTGCAGCTTTTTCCCAGAGGAATGGGCCTTGATGAAAAAGGATGTTAGCATTTTCACAGAATTTGTCTAGGCCTCAGCACTTTGAAAGCGTTAAACCTCATAAATAAGAAAAAAATAGTCTGCTGCATCTACTCATTTTCAGAGAGATGAAAGCAGAAGGCACAGGCAGGTTTGTCTTTTTTTTTTTTTTTCTCCCTGAAACTGCAGTGCAGTCATGACTGTTAATCTTGTGTGTGTGTATTACAGAGGGGGGACATTAAGTGACTGGAACTGATGTGCAGAGATCTTTCAAAGAGAGATGTTATTGGTGGCAGAAATTGCTTAGTGGAGTATGAAAAGAGAAAGGGGTTTATCTACCTACCTTGAAGGAGTGAGATATATTCAAAGGGTGAAAAGAAAAATGTCTCCCCATCAGCTTGGCGAAATGAAAAATGCCCATCACTTGCAGTTGCCTTGGTAATCTTGATTTGAAATTCTGCGTAAGCACCTGAGGTGGCGTGCGTGCGCTCCTGTGTGCTTGCGGATCTGAATCACGAAGAGAGGATGTTCAGTAAATTCCCCTGGTCTTCCAGGCATGCTGTCGAAAGGTGTCAAGTTTAAATGGCAGTGAGGATTACGTACGTGAACACATCACGTTTCGATTGCAAAAATGTCAACCGCCGAACTATTCTGTCTGAGAATTAGGATTACACAGAGAGATTAAAGGCAGCTTTTAAAGGCCAGAGAGTTTAATTGCATGGAATTAACTTGTCAGGATTAAACTCCTGTAACTCAAACCACGGGAGATCTCCTGACACATTCTGTCCTTTTAGTCGCAGGGGAGCATTTATGGCTTGTTGTTAGTGCTTCCCTTTTAAGGTATTGTGGGAAAACCACCTGAGTAGACCCAAACTAAAGTTGTGCTCAGGCTCATCAATGATCAGGCTGGCAAAGCGTGGGACCAGCTGACAGATGGAGCGCCACAACTCCAAAGGTCGGAACGGTGTCACCATTTCAAGTAAAAGCCAGCCAGCCATGGTGCTGTTATCCTCTCAGGCTTTCACACCGCCACACATGGTGACTGCTCTCCCTGCCGGAGCTTTGTTGCTCAGACTTTTCTTACAGAAAAATAGGAGTGCCAGTCTTTTCAAAAGTTCAGCTCCCACAACTCAGAAGGTCAGAAACATTACCTGCATTTACATGTGTGCCAGCTGCCCCTTCCCTCCGGGGCGGCTTCTTTTTCTGGGCAACATGGGATGAACAAGATTAGGTGAGAATGGTTTCCTGTATAAATAAGAGCTGCAGTGTGTGACGGTGGCAGCTGCATAAGGTTTTTGTCATGCAAATAAATTAGGCCATGAAATCATTTAAAGATTGCTCTTAAATGCTTAATTGGACATTTGTACTACAGTTGACCCAACTATTATAGGGGGAAATATAAACATAAATCTGCATTAATACGGCGCACCCAAAACTATTAAGCTACGACTTTATTGAAACACCTTATGATTTAATTTGACTATCTCAAAATCCTTCATTTTTTGCCTAAACCTGTCAGATTGTGAGATATTTTAACCTTTTCCAGAGCCCTCTTAAATTTTCTTTAGGATTAAATTCTCTTTTAACTTCAGTTTTGATGTTCGAAAATGTTCTTTTGTTCAAGGGAAGTCAATCTCATGGTGATTTGGACTTATAATAATGATGATAAAGAAAATTATGTTTTAAAATCTTTTGATAATACACACCTTGCCCAAAACCCCTCAATCAGACAAGCGGTCTGGTTATGTTGAGATGGCAACTTGGCTGTTTCATTTTGTAAAGGAGAATCATGCTTTGGCTAATTCCAGCAACTGTAAATCCAGCTGGACTTTTCCTCATAAAAACCAGTTTGCTGTGATCTTTGAGGACATTCAAGTAGAGTACTGACAATTTCATACGCGTGCGTTCACTGAAAAGGGTGGAAGGGAGTTCTACGGCAGCAGACTGTGAAATGCAAAACGGATTGTCACGCTTTTGACTTCTCTGTTCATATGCAGCAACAAATTCCATGAGAAGACTTTGTTTCTCTCTTTAACCATTCACAGTCAACACTTGTCTTCACTGAAAGTATCCCGACTAAAAAATGTAGTTGTTGTTTCAAACTACTGGTGGCCACAGATAACGTGCTCTCTCCCGAGTATTAACACTAGTATTACTGCAGGCAGTGCTGGAGTCGAAATAATAATCAGCCTGAACCGTGGCATGAAACCCGATGGGTTTTTGGAGAACAGTCAAAGTCTACGAGGAAGATTAATCCATATCAGGCTTTAGTTAATCCTACAGTGCTTGTTAATGAATTTCAAGGTTTTTCTCGCCAGAAGGACAGAACTATGTTAGAACTGGATCCTGCTTTACTGTCAGATGGACTGGCTCAGAGGAAGGAACAGGACACAGCGGGATGGGGCGCCCATTTCTCTGGCCGATATCCATTGTTTCTGTTGTTGGCAGCACTGTCACCTGCCATCTCACACACGTAGCATTAGCCAGCAGATTCCAGCCATTCTTAGGACCGCTAATTGCATCTCTGATGCCAGCGGCGCAGCAGAAAAAAACGACAACAAAACAGTCTGTTACCTCTTTATCACTGTCTAAATTCTCCAACTTCTTGCACGTTTCGGCTTTCTACCCCTAACTCTCTGTTTCTCCATTTGGCCAGCAAAACACAATGTTGCTTGGCAACAACAGTACTAGAAAAATAGCACAGTGTCTGTCTGTAATCTCTTTTCAGTGTAGGGAGGTAAAGAGTCAAAGAAGGTAGAAAAGTGGAGAGACAAGAGGACTTGGGTAGGCAGATAAAACTAGGATGACAGGGAGAGTGAGTTGAGAAAATGCTGATGACAAAAAAATCAGTGCTTAAGTTTGATCTTGTACATTTTTATCTAATCCACATATGCTCATATATTAGGATACACCTCCTTTATTACTTTGTTTACGTCCCTTAGCCATCAACAAACTAGCAGTGCAGCTCTGACAGCATATCTTGCTTTAAAGGCAAGAATGTCCAACATTCGCCCTGGGGACCATCTTGATTTTGTGCTACATTAAGACTACAAGTCAAGACTGGAACAAGCCAGACCAGGAGAGATCCTTGATACAGATGGACAATTTTGATTTTTAACGAGGTCAAAATTTTTACTGACAGATTAAAATCTACTTTTTAAAATGTCTAGAAAATGTTGGGTACAACATAAAGTATTGAAGAAATGTGGTCTTCAACCAAATTGTTTGGTTAGACACCAAGACAATTTGCAAACTGGATGCCTTTCTTTTTAAAAGTGTTTGTTAGTTCATTGTCTCAGATTAATGGAATTTAATGGCGTCATTATAAATATAAAAGTTGTTTGCTTCCTTTGCTTTTTCCTTCCTGAAAGATTTAAAATGACAGAACAATTGACAGACATTTCTTGTGTTGCTGTTGACCTTGATATTCTTTGTGTTGTTTCATATCCCTGGTGTTTTTTTCATCTCTGTCAGAAGGTTTGGGAGGTTTCTTTTTTCACCTCTTGTCTATATACCTTCACCTCTTTATCTTCCCTATAATCCTCTTCTCTCTGCTCATCACTCAGTCCCCTCCACAAATCATTTCCTCTCATCATGTTCATCTGCTTGCCTTCCTGTCACATTTTTTGGGTGCACATCCCCCTCCGTATCGCTTCTTTTTCTGTAACTCATCTATTTGTCCATCTCCACAGCTGGACAGTTTATCTTATTTTGCTTTCCTTTCATTGATTCCTCTTTTGGACCAGCTCTCCTGTGGCCTGGCTGAGATGTCAGACGTGGAGGTTTCGTCCTTCCTCTTCCTGCTCTCCATCCTGTTGCCGGGCTACGGTTGCTGGGCGGCGGACGTTCCAGAGGACGCCACATCGGAGTTTTCGGTCAGACTGTACCACCGGCTGCAGGCTGCTGGGGGTCAGGAAAACATCATTTTTTCTCCACTGAGTGTGTCTGTTGCCCTCGGTATGGTGGAGCTGGGAGCCCGGGGGGCTTCACTGGAGGAGATACGAGAGGCTGTGGGATTCAGTCACTTACTGCCTGGTGAGATAAACTTCCCAAGCATCTCAACACTCAGCAGGCTGAGAGAATAATGCACCATTGTCCTGTATGGTTGTCAGATCAGGTGCTGTGGTTTTACAGTACCAGCAGATTCAAATTGTCCACTTAATAAGTAGCTCATTTGTAAAATCAGGAAGATAATTGTTTTTTTTGGGGGGGGGAGGGGTTATGTAGAAATATATAGAAAATCAATTTGCTACACATTTAAAACTTTATTTTAAAATTTACAATTTCAAATTGCTTAAAAATATAAAATGGATAGTTTTGAGTACGAGTTAAAAAAAAAATATGTGGCTAATATTTCAAAATAAACTTTGACATGGCAAAGGTGTGTAAACATGAACTACATGCGTGTATACACACACACAGGGACAGGATGAATGTGTGTATGTGTGTCTGGTGTTATCCATGTAGGTGTGGAGTTCTCCTTGCTCCAGAACTTGACAGACGCGCTCTCCGATGATGACGCCCAGTACGTGATCCGGTTTGCAAACAGCCTCTTCCTGCAGGAAGGTATCAGCTTTAACCCAGACTTTCTACACCTGATGAAGAAATACTTTCAGGCCGAAGTGAAAACTGTGGATTTCAGCGAATCTCCGGTGGTCGCCGAGCAGATCAACAACTGGGTGGAGAATCACACAGAGAGTAAGTGAGACAAATAGTCAAAAAGGGTGGGGGGTGGGGGTGTACATCAGGTGAGGTGCATTTATAATGTTTACAATTTTTACTTTAACTAGAAGAAACCAAGCTGTGTAAAGCCTAAGTGCACTAATGCTTCATATTTCTTTGTCGTGACTTCAAAGCTTCAGTGCAGCATTAACCTTCTTTAGGAAAGTTATCCAGATTTAGAACATAATTCAGTCGAAATCTTATTCCCTGCAGGTAAGATTCGTTCACTGGTGTCAGCTGAGGATTTCAGCAGCGTCACCCGTCTCACTCTGGTGAACGCCGTCTATTTCCGAGGATCCTGGAAAAATCAGTTCAGGCCAGAGAACACCAGAACCTTTTCCTTTAGTAGAGATGATGGCTCCGAGGTCCAGACCCTGATGATGTACCAACAGGGAGACTTTTACTACGGTAGGCAGGAGTCTGCATGTCCATGTGTGCTGAACTGGACCAGTGTATCTTTATTTAGAAATTTTACTTTACTGCACTTACTTCTGAGTGTGATTTAAAATGTTAATCTAAGGCCTAAAGTATTGATATTTAGTGTTAGCAGAGTGAAAGGCATTTTTTCGGCTCAGTGAATTTGCCCACATTTGTAACAGTTGTTCTCCTAAAATATAAAATATTTCAGTATTTCCTCTCAGTCTTTTATTCTCCTTAGAGCCTTCTATACTGCTAAAACAGTTGCATCATGTTGTTAAGCTGCAACTAAAATTGGTGCATTTGAGTTATTTTGGTGTCATCTGCATGTGCGTGTGGGCAGAGCGTTCACACACACATGCAGATGCATATTCATGCATACACACTCATGAGCGAGAGGGATCCCTCGTGTGTTTTCCTCTGATGAGTCCTGAGGGTGTGAATGTGTCAACTGTGTGTGTGAGAGCTGTAAACAGGGATAGGTCCTTGTGGAGAAGACCACATTTTTTTCCGTCTCATTTTGCAGAACAATCCTAGTGGCTAGTAACCAGTTCTTCCCTAATCACCTGCGTGGTTCCTGTTTCTTGGAACCACCTCAGCGGCAGCACAAGCCAGATCTAGCTGGGTATTGCGTAGAAGCCATTTCTTTGGCAGCAAACTCTATTGGTTGATTGGCCTTGAAATTCGCAACAAGACAGTAGTAATTATCAAGATGGCGAGCTGCGAATAAATATTTAATGATTAAATCTTGAGATCCTAACCTTTTTCTAATTGTTAATTAATTGTACTAATGTTAATACTCCACAATTCACACCAAAACTTGTAGTATCATGTATCCTGGGTTCATCAGGCTCTGGTGGCTTTTCAAGCTTTTACTCCAGCTGCAGTCCACTTGGTGTTCCTCACAATCCTTTTAACCTTAACCCAGAGGTGTCCCTGTTGCCTGTACAACTTTTACTGACACTTTTTTTCTTCTACTTGCAATTTTCCGTATTCTTTGCTGAAATGTACTAAGCATCCGTAACTTTTTCATGCTTTCTAAAATGTATTTATCCTAATTATTTTGTGTCAGTCATTTATTTTCAAGTGACTAGATTTTAATTAAAACACTTCAAAATTGACGTTGCAAATTATCAGTCAGTCTATATGTGTCACGATTCAATTTGTGGATGTTTCTCCACAACTAAAGTCCAAGCCCAACGCTTTAGCATCGACTTGTGTCGTGGCACGTCAGTGGCCTTGTTTCGGTCTCTTTTTGATCAGGTGAATTCAGTGATGGCTCCCAGGAGGCTGGCGGTGTGTACCAAGTCCTGGAGATGCCCTATGAGGGAGAAGACATGTCCATGATGATCATACTGCCGCGGCAGGAGGTTCCTCTGGCTTCCCTGGAGCCCATCATTAAAGCACCACTGCTGGAGGAATGGGCAAACAATGTCAAACGACAGAAGGTGGAGGTGTACCTGCCTAGGTGAGAAACAGCATACACAGGCACGTCAAGGCAAGACAGAAAGTTATGATTCTGCCCTTCATGCATTAGTTTAATAAACACTGCATTTATGGAGTAAGGCTACCCTGTGTGCAACGCCTATGATCTACGGTACTTCCTCCTCTGTTGGTCTGTTTTCTATAAAAGCAATTCTTTATTCATTTTATCTGCAGATAAAATCAATTCATATAATTTTTTCATAGGAAATACAACACTTTTATTGATATGAAAAGTGAAGATGTTTTGATAGAATTTACTAAAACAAGTTGTCATTAGTTAACAATTACTGCCATTCTGCTAACCTGTATGAAATATGACTTAAGAAATGATCAATGTTAATTATATGGTTAGGTTTATATACATTGCTGGGGTTTTTTTTTTTCCATTTTATTTATGAAAAACATTTAGTTTAGGTTTTATCAAATTATCCATTAAGACACAACACAAACATTTTACTGAATCTTTCAAATGTTTATACACTTGTGTAGGTAATTCTTTTCTTATTACAGTCACAAATCATAACGTATTTATTCAGCTCAATTAAATGTATGTGACAGATTAGCATAATGTGGAAAGAAAAACAGTCTTCATTTTTTCTTAAAGTTGTATCTTAAAGGTCTATTAAATAGTCATTGTAACTGCACTGTGTTTTTATTGCTGCAGTTTAATGCTATTGTATCATCAGTTTTCCCACGGCCCTTCTATGAGTTCTCATCTTGACATCCCCTATCAGGTTTAAGGTGGAGCAGAAGATTGATCTGAGAAACACCCTGCAGGACCTGGGAATTACCAAAATCTTCACCAATGATGCTGATCTCTCTGCTATGTCAGGTGAGGCACGACACGCAATTCAGACAAGGCTAGTGGATTTTCATAATAATCACATGGATACAAACAGCGTGACAAAAGCTGGTAAATGAGCGGAGTCTACATATTGGCAGCAAGAGGTAATGTTCTACGCTTTTTTTAAGGTAACCACAGTAATTGTCAGTGAGTGGGCAGTTCAGAGCTGTCACATCAAGCAGTAAAAATAGATCCTCAGAGAGCAGCTCAGATACACGCAGCCAAAGAAATATGGGATGTATATGGAGATATTTTACATCTGCACCAGAAAGATACACAAAGAGGTATATAACCCAATATACAGTAAATGATGGAATAAAACCTTTAATTTAGTATGCTTTGATAACATTACTTATGCTGTTGAAATCATCCAAATTCAATAATGTGGGACAAAGGGGATTACACTGTAAAGTCTAGTCTTTAGCCAGAATAGCAACTTGCGCACGTCCCTATTCAAACAGCTTCAGCTTCACATGTACTCAGAGGACAGGTCAGGCAGATAAGAAGAAGGCCACTTAACTCACTTTCAGTCTCTGTGGAAATAATTAGGCTGGATTTAAAGTCTTAAGCAAGGTGCCCCTTGATGCGGTCTGTCTGTCTGCTTGTCAGTGCTGGTTTAATAAACACTCATGGCTATTGTGTGCTTATACTTGAGCTAAACATGCAATTTATAGTCTTTATTAAAACTTAATTGCCTTCCTATGTGCGTGTTAAAAAGACAGTTGTGACGTCTGTGTCTTGTGCAGATGGGAAGGACCTGTACATTGGAAAGGCAGTGCAAAAGGCGTATCTGGAGGTGACGGAGGAAGGTTCAGAAGGAGCTGTTGGATCTGGTAGGTTTTTTGTTTTTTGGGGGGCATTTCACTGAATAACTTCCATACACTGAAATTAATTTAAACTACACTGATTACTGTGGATAAGTAGAAAAGGTTCTGAACTGATCCCTCATTGTTCTCTGTCAGGGATGATTGCCTTGACCAGGACTCTGGTGCTGAACCAGCAGGTCATGGCGGATCACCCATTCTTCTTTGTCATCAGAAACAGAAGAACAGGTGTGTGTGCGTGCGCGTTTGTGTATGTGCATATCGGTGTGCAGTACAACAGGAGCCTTGTGCAGAGGACATTCCAAAAGAGTAGAACGTTTTCATATTTTTGACATGTGACAACAACAAACTCCAGAGTTTTTTTTTTTTTTACTGGATTTGTATGAATTGAGAAAACACAATGCAGTGCATATCTGTGAAGCAGAAGGAAAAGGTTATTACATCTGCCTTCAGATGTAATATTATAAGTGAACAAACATCACCTGTTTGTCATAAAATCTCAACATTAATACAGCTTCACAGGCTATAGAGTTGTGGAGAAGTTGAAAGCAGGGACCATGGAAAGGATAAACAGTTAGAAGAAAATCTGTTCAGATGAGATCAAAAAGTAACTTTTTAGCTTACGTGCAGAATGATATCTATGTCAGAAAACTAAAACTGCACATCGCACTGAACACACTGTCCTCACAGTGAAACATAATGCTGGCAGCATCATGCTGTGGGGTTGCTTTTCTTTAGCAGGTATGTTGCTAGGAATTTGATGTAGCTAAATAAATGGAAAGTCTGTCAGAAATGAGCTCTGTCGGTTTGGGCTGCCCAAGTCCAATCCTCGAGTCCATCCAGCCACTTTTAGAGGCATCTCAGCTCCAAAATACCTAAGTCACACAGCTGAGACCCCTCAGCAGGATCCATTCATCTCAACGGAGACCTGCTAACAAACACTTTGTCTGATTCAGGTGTGATGGAGAAGACGTGTATCTCGAAGTTGCAGAATGGTAGCTGTCGAGGACTACTTGGACACCTCCAATAGATAATCTGCACCAAGTTGATGCTCTCAGTAGCTTTCCATCCTATCTGACTTCTGAAAAAGGATGTGGCAGTTTTGTTATTTTCACCTTCAAGAAGTGTTTAAAAGAAATAAATCACATTTATCATGATTTTTCTCCCAATTTACTGTATGCACTTTTTTGTGTTGTTTACTATATTAAGAAAAATCCCAACGTATTACTATGCATATACTGCTGCAAGGCACTATGTCTAAAAAATGTTAAGTCCAGACAGTCTATGAATTTAGTAAGCATGATTCTACCTGTACGCCAGGTTTCTGCTGTTCACATTAATGAAACTTCCCTTTACCTGTCTTTTTCTTTAAGGCTCCATTCTTTTCATGGGCAGAGTCATGACTCCCGAAGTCGTCGAGCCCTTCGACCACAACTTTGACTCCATTTAGACGAGACGCAAGGCTGCTCTGTCAATCAAATCCTGACGTCATAAATGCTACCTATTCTCTATCGCCATCCTCAGCTGTGTTTTATACTCTTTACAAAGAATATATATTATCCTATTATAATAAGATATATGATGAAACTACGACATAAGCATTCAGTATAATGTGACAGTGTTTTTATACTGGAAGCTTTAAATTCTTGGATACAGACACACAGACAGGTAGATGTAAATATTCACTAGTAAAGTACGGTTTGTATGAGCCACAGAGACACACTGTATGTAATCCATGCACAGCCCCTTTAAGTTCAGCTCAGGAGCTTCTGCTTCTTACTCACCTGCTACAAAAAACACGTGACACTCAAAATGTACTCAACTTCAGAGCAACACTTCAGTTATATTTCTGTATGATTAGCATTGTGTTTTATATGCATAAATTTGCTTACTATTTATTGCAGAAAAAACTGCAAGCATTGTGATCCTACAAAGAATCTTAGTATTGAGACATTTTCTGTCCGCTGTAGGCACATGGCTTAGCTCCTGAGGAAATATTATGCCTTATCATATGTGAATGGTTAATTGGGCCTGAGCCGGGCATCGTACAGGTAAGCCGAGGGGATTGTGTAACTAGGCCAGGTTGCTATGGCAATGGACCAGAGGATGAAGGTAGATCTGCAGCACTCTTGTGGATGTACATTTAGCAGGAAACAGTAACACCAGCTGTATTGATTCTTTTATTTGACCAAACATGAATGTGTTTCCATTAAAATATCTCTCTCTATATATATGGACATATAATCGTTTGCGTGTGATTACTGGGTTTTTGTATCACTAAAGGACACTGTTTAGGTTTTAAGCAACATCACTTGTATAACTGTGACGAGAACATACTGTATAAGCTTCTGCTGGGCTATTTAAACATAAATTGGAATTAGGAGAATAAAGAAAAAATGTCACTTTACAAAAATACTTCAGCATTTGTAAATTCAGACACTGGCACATCTTATTTTTTCATGAAATATGCACGGCAGTGTCCTGCATGGGTAAAGTTAATTTTGCATCACATAGCTCATTAAAACAGCTAAACACACAACCAATAAACAGATTATGCCTGCGATTAAATCAAACATGTACAGTACTATAACCATGAGGTTTTAAATACAGAAAATTCATAAAATCCTAAGGCTGCAAGCTGTGTGGATATAAATATCGTGAGGGTGCAATGTTTGTTTTTTCATCCATCTTGTTGAGGAACTATGGCTTGTATGTAGGAGGTTATTAGGCCTGAGCAGCAAACGCTGCGAAGGCCTAATATTGTTTTTGTACTGTTTCTTATTACGATTCTCCCTCCAAATGAATTGGCTTTTTGGAGGCTTTATCATATGCAAAAACTCACCAAACTTGGCAGAGGCCTTAAGCCTTTTTAAAAATTTCGTATTTTAAGGTTGTCGCAAAAATTGCACAAGAAACGGCTCAATGGCGCCACCTAGCAATTTTCAAAGGACCCTTTGCTATTCACTTACTTTATCGTAGAGACATGAAATTTGGTACACTTGTAGAGCTCCCCAAGACGCTCAAAATTTACAATTAATATCATAGTGCAAGTATCACAGGAAGTCAGCCATTTTGGATTGAAGTTTCAATTTTGACCCCATTTTTACCGTTTACAGCCTTCGTATTTGATCGAACTCCTAGGGATTTTGATTGATCGGCTTCAAACTCGGTCAGTCTGTTTATAAGGCGTGTCCCATCTAAAATTATCAAAACGATGAGTTTTTGAGTATGTTGAATGGGGGGTCGCCAGGGGTCAAAGTTCACCTACTTGCCATAAAAAAATAAAACTTATATCTCTAACACAGAAACTCAAAAGAGGCACCAAAGTTACTGATCACCATCAGGTCTCCTACAATACCCTATGGTTCAATGATGACATCACTTAGGCCACGCCCCCTGAGAACAGGAAGTGTAATGTTTTACTGTGAAACTAAGCGCTGCAAAGTGTCAAGAAGCGTCACCCACGACATCGTGTCAAAAAGCGTCGCCAACAATGTCGTGTATAGAAGCGTTGCCGCCCACGCGTCGTGTCAAGAAGCATCGCCGTCCACGTGTCGTGTCAAGAAGCGTCGCCGTCCACGACGTCGTGTCTAGAAGCGTCGCCCACGAAGTCGTGTCAAGAAGCATTGCCGTCGCTCACTTCGTCGTGTGAAGAAGCGTCGCCGCCCCTGACGTCGTGTCTAGAAGCGTCGCCAGTCACGACGTCGTGTCAAGAAGTCTCGCCGCCCATGAAGTCGTGTCAAGAAGCATCGCCCGTCACGACGTCGTGTCAAGAAGCATCGCCGCCCACGACGTCGTGTCAAGAAGCATCGCAAGTAAAGAAGCCACATCTTGTCGCCGACAATGTCGTGGGGTTCGACACAACTTGGCACAAAGCGTCAATTACAATACTTTAACAGATTACACTAACATTTCTTCATTGGGTTAGTAGGAAAAACCCATGAAACTCTTACAAAATGCATTTCTGTTCTGTTTACGGTAGAGTTAGTTTCACGTGTTTAAAGATAAAAAAAAAACACCCTCTGGTAAAATGTTTCTCTGCCTGTATTTCTGTCCCCTAGTCATTTCAAGGGGGGAAAAATGGTGCCATTGTTAAACCAATGAACCAACAAACAAACAAATAAATAAAATCTTGTCCTTACAGTGGAAAAAGAAAAGGCCAGTTTTCATATGGGGCTTTAAAAACAGTGACCCTGAATGGTGTTGCCAGGCAACCAGCAGCTTGGCGGTTTCACACGGCTTCCTGGCAGTATTGTCATTCACACACAGCAGAGATCCACTTCGGTGTCAGACTCTCGGCCAGAGTTGGTGAGCAAACAGGAATGGGTAACTTTCTCTGAGTGAATATTAACAAAGCCAACAGCTCCATGGGTAACAGCTGCCGGGCGACAACGCTTCACCGAATAGCTCATAATGTGTTAACAAAGGACAAGCGAATCCATCACGTGGCGATTGGGACATGTCAGAAAGGTATGTACCATTCACAATACATTTATGGTTTTGTTTTTTTTTAAAAAAAAATCCCTCTGGTTCATGTTATGCAGAAAAGAGCATGCAGGATAAATAATAGAAATACCAGGGTCCACTTATCACCTGCAGACAGGCACTATGAGAAACTAACAGCACCTGCTCAGATGTCCACTGGTGTCATGGCAACGGGTCCTAATCTGCATTGTCAGGCCCAGTTCACTGTAACTCTAACCACTCTGCCAGTGGTCAGGGTGTCAGCCAGCACACACACATAGGGCTTACATTACAATAATGCAGCATCCAACTCCTATTTACGCAGGTGAATGCGTCAATGTACTATGCACACCATGTCAGGTTTTCCTTGTAACATTATCTATTTTTCCTCTCGTAGTTCTTCTGGTGTGAATACGCTCAGTGGAAGTTTTCCTAAATCCCACTCATCCCAGTACTCAGAGCTCGGCGTTACTCGTACACCTCTCTCTGTGGACCACAGTCCTGATTCTGGACTGGTATCCACACCTGTGAGTGACACACACTAGCATCTGCTCCAAGGAGCCCTCTCTCGTCTTTAATTCTCTCTCTTCACTCATCTCTTTTTGTTCTGTCTCGTTTTTTCCATCTTCTCTTCTTGTGCTCATAAGCCTCTGGCCTCCCACCTCCAGCTGTAAAATGAAAAAATCTTTCGTCCTCTACATTCTAATATAAACAGAGATCTCTACATCTATCCGATCTAAAGTAGACTTTGTACACACAACCCTTTGCTAAAAGCTGAACTTTGATGTTCTGTACCTTTTTGGCCAAGTTATTCACATTCACCCCTTTGGTTTTCTCACATTTTCTCACAGCACAACTAAAAACCTACATGTGTTTTATAAGACTTGTGTGAAGTACAGCAGCATAAGGTAGTGCCTGATTGTAAAGTGAAAGGACAAGAACTCAATGGTTTGCACACTCGTTCTGAAATAAAAATCAGAACAGGGTAGAAAGTACGGATGGTGTATTCAGGTGAACAACACGTGGAATTTATTTAATTGTCAGCTGACATCTGTCACCTGATCCAGCTTGTGCTGGATTGTGTTTAGGTACATCACAATAAATGGTACATTAAACACAAAATGTTTACCCTCAAAAAATCTGAGGGTAAACATTTTGAAAACCATGAAGTATTTTACTGTGTTACTGTTCCACTAGCTTCATTGACAAGATCAGATGTCTAAGGGCTGTTTTACAAGTGTCCACTCTGTCGCCAGGTGTGTGGTGGTCAAGTGCACTGCGGTCACTTCTGCACTGTTTATGTTAACAGATGCAAGTGTGAAGTTACAAAGGCAAAGCAGAGGTGAACAAGAATACGTTTGTGGGGTAAGAAAGGGTCAAGAAAATGGAGCATAAATGCTGCAATCTATTTGTAATTGCAACTTGGAAATTTTGACATCCAAGTTAGAAAGATTTGCCATAGACCTTCCTTACAAAGTCTGATTTCTGGCTTGGAGAATCTGAGAACTTCGAGATCTAAGATGGCAGCTCAACAATACGTCGCCTTATTGGAACTCCAACTTCTCCGACCATCTTAACCGGAATGCTGTCAAATCTGAAGTAAACGTTATTCCCAACTTCAAATTCTGACTTCTGAGGTAAATGGTACGCAGCTGGATACATAAAATTAAAAATACGTACAAATCTAAAATGTAATTTATACTGTAGATTGATATGCATTTGTTAGGCCGTCAATAAGATATTCAATATTAGTGTGTATTCAACAGAATAGACAGTTTGATGCCTTTGTGTTTACTGTTTGACTGAAAGTGAAAGAGGTAAATAGTTCTGATTTGAGTTTGTAGAGTGGGATGTGAAATCTGTAATACTGCAGCTGCTGAAGAGATGCATCAACTAATATGGAGGGAAAACAAAAAACGTCACATTGTAAGACACAGACAGGAGAGTTTTATTTCCAGGTCAGTAAAACAGGCAGTTCGTGGCTTTGGTCAGCCTGTGAGGCCATCTGAACCCTTGTCAGTCTGATAACATGAGTAATTATCTTTACAGTGGCACATTAATTCTAGGTTGTTGTGGAGTTTGGTATATTTTTCTGTGCTGAATTTTGATTAATCATTGACTTTCTGTTGAAATCAAGCTGCACTGACTGATGCCTAGTAGCCTTTATTTTCTGATTATGCGTCACAACTTGTTGCAAAATGCAGGATGGATTTGAAAAATGTCCACAAGGATTACTACATTATGAGTGAGCTTTCACTTACATTTCCCTGTTCTCTTATTCTCCTGTTCTCCTCGTCAGCTTCCTTCAAGTCGCTTCCAGTTTGTGCCGTGGCACCGCCTGGAGCAGTGTGAGGTCACAGGCGACCAGCTGACCTGCCCCCGGGTTAGAGAAGGCATGTGATCTCCTTTGACCACTACCAGTTTTAAAAAAAACCCCAAACAGCTGTCATTTTTTTACTCACCTATGGATTGTGGAGAAGAACAATCTTTTTCGTAACACATTTACGGCATTACAAGTAGATTTTAGCTAAGTGATATTCTAATGTACATTACAATGTGGTCACAAATAATCAGTGGTTTTTTTTCTTCAAAACAAGGCCCATCAGAGGAGGAGTTTCATTTCAGAGAAGGAAGAAATTTCTGTTTGGAAAGAGGGAGGAGGAAGAGGAGAGACGAGGAAGGGCAGAGCTGGGAGGAGAGACTGCAAGAAAATTGGGAAAACTGTCTGGTAAGCCGCAGGAATTTATTTAAAATGTACCACAGTTATTGACACGCCTAATTAAAATGTGCAAAACGCCAATAAATTCATTCTTTATAGAAGCATAAGTATTTATGTTTTTTCCATGGTTAAGGATTTCCAAATAATGAAAGAACGTCACATGAAAATCATCTAGCACAATAATCATCATCTCTACTTTGTAAAGCTCTCTTTTGGCACGAGGACAGAGGAATCTTCACCCTTTTCCCTTTCCACCATATGTCTGTTTCATGTCCTCATGTATGTGCTCTTCTGTGCATCAAATCGCAATGACCTTGAAAACGTACATTTTGTTTCCGGTGGAACCTTTCTGTTATAATTTTGCTGGATTTTGGGTCACTGTTGAAAGACACAGTTGGAAAAAAAAAACAGTCTGATTTTTATTGAAACGCTTCAGGTTTTCCAAAGTGTGAGGTCATTTTCAACGCATTCATCAAACGTTTCATGTCAACGCCAACTGGAATATTTGTTTTGCTGAGAAACTCAAACACAGTGTGCTCAGTCTGCTCTGCAGCAAAGCCTGTGATTTTGGTGACCTTGCTGTCTGTGTAGGCAGACAGCAAAAACAGAACTGTCTGTGGTAATAAAACAGACAAAAACAAAGATCCTGGTTTTAAAGAAATCTGCTGTTGTTTTTGTCTTGCTGAAGAAGTTAATTACAGATGAAAAACTAAGAGAAAGACAAAGCCCTGACAGCTGCTGTTTCTGTAGGAGCTAAATCTGTCCTACCAAAACCTGGGTGATCCCTACCAGAGGGAGAACTTTTTCCGCATCCTCCGACGGTTGATCCGCGTGGAGATATTACAGCTGATCGACAACTCACTCACCGACCTGAGTTCAGTACGTTTGCCAAGGTAAAGTCTACACTTGTGAGAATGCATGATAAATCTATTGTCTAAATATGAACCACCTAATTTGGTTTCCCAATAAATCAGGGTTTTTGACAATGTTATGGTTTTAGATTCCTGTATGGAATGCATTGCTTTAAAAGGATTAAAACAAACGTTTTCTCAAGAGGTAATCTAGACCTGCCTCAGCCTGTGCATCCGCTCCTTCTCCTCCCTCTTCAGGCTGTAGGTTGCATCTGTGTGTATATGCTCAGCTGTGATACAAATGTTCCCCAGATGGTGTTCCTGGCAGCTGGTGAAACTCAATTGGCACTCCTTTAAGTGGTTTAAATGAAGGTGTAATTAAAGAAAACAGCTTCAGGAGGAACTTTTTCATGCTTCTAGATCAAAGCCGCATCCATATTAGGCTCTGATAATTCTGTGTATTTACCAGGACTGCCTGTATTTTCTTTCATCCTGCCGTTGTTTAAAAATGATACCTGCTCAAGTTTTCTGCTTTGGTTTTGTCAGTCCCTGCCTGCTTGTCTTTAAGAAAGTAGAATCACCTGCACGTCAGAAACTGAGTTCCCCTTTCATATTCTTCCACAAATGATCTCGTTTTCCAGGTAATTTTAAGACCCCTTTATGAATAATGATGAAGTCTTGGTAATAACAAAAAGTGCTATTGGTTTCTGCCCAAGCAGGTGCAAAATGCTAAACCTGCATCGTAACCACCTGGTGTGTCTGCGTCAGCTGCCAAAGCTCCCAGCGGTGGAGCACCTCTGTTTGTCGGAGAACGCCATCAGCTCCCTGCGGGGACTGGGGGCTCTGGGGAGCAGCCCACTGCGCTCCCTTAACCTGACCCGCAACCCAGTGACCTTCAGTCGGGACTACCGTGCACAGTGGGTAGCCTGAGGTTAAAATGAGGCGCGTTCCCCGGAGGTCATCTTCATTTGCTGTCTCTTCTTCTTCTTCTCTCTTGCAGTGTTTTCTCCTGTTTGCCAAACCTGGAGGTCCTGGACGGCATTCCCAAACTTCCAGGAGACTCGTGGCCCCTCTGGGTGAAGGGACCGGAATCCAGCAGGATGTGCATCATTTTATGACTCTCTTTGAGGGAGAATGAAAACAGACTTATTTCTGGTGTTCGCGAAATACACCAGAAACAACAACACCGAGGAAGGAAAAACAGCTGAGTAACATTTTCCACATTTACAGAGATTGTCAAAAGCTGCATGTGAGAGACTTGATAATAATATGCAAACTGAACTGTAATGAGTTTTGTTTATATTTTGTAAGTCGGATATTTTGTACATAATAAAAATATTTTGATAAATAGAAAAAAAAGCCCTCTAAGAGAAAAACTTCAATCAATTTATCCAGTGTATTTCAATTTGGATCTTAGAGGTAAGACCAAAAATTAAAGAAAGCATCAGGCATCCCTCTCCTAAGCTTTACATCCATCACTGTTTTGAAGATCCCAAAGCATTTGCACGGCTGGGAGCATTACAGGGGCCTCCTCCCAGTGGGATTATTAACAGAAAACCTCAGAAAGATGAACTCCAGGAGTTTCTGCTGATCCAACGCCTGTACCATTTGACTTGACTCCTTTGAAGCAGAGCAGACGTCAACTATGTAGCAGGTCAAGTTCAGCTGTTGGGATCCTGGATCTCGTTTGTTTGGTCATGACCATATTTTGTAACATTTGGTAAGGCTTGGTATTGGTAGGCATTAAACTTCTTTTATACTCAAGAATGCAACCGATATCTAAGTATCCAGAAAAGCAGACAGGGAAAATGGGAGGGAAATGTTTCACATGAGCTGAAACTCCTCAGGTTCTACAGAGATATGATTTACAGCTCTATTTAAAAGCATCAATACTCCTTGGATGTTTTTTTTACATTTCATCACATGATAAACTCCAAGCTTCAGTGCGAGCTTCAACACAAAGTAAGACCCTTAAAAATACAAGTGCAGCCACAATGGAATAGTTCAGACTCAAGTATGATATGTTATAATGATCCCGTCAAAATTCACCACTAAATTCAATGTGTCAAAATAAAACATTTAGATGCTCTCCATCCAACTCTTCAGAGCATTAGAGCTCAAAGTTGGCGGAAACAGTCACCAATACATTGCAGTTGTGATCGCAACAAATAGATGGTTGTACAAAGTGTTAATTCAGTGAGGTCAAATACAAACCAGCCTATTTAGGTTTTTTTATCTGTAAAAAATGTTCCTTCCACTTCATCAAAATGTGTGTATTGTGCCATCAGAAAAACATTTAATGAAATAACTGCAATTTTGTTGTCACAGTGGGAGAAAATGTATGAAAGCTCAAAGGGGGTGAGAATGCATTAGCGAGCCACCGTATATTTCCATAATTTTAAATGGTAGCCAAATCCCGAGATGACACATGGTGTGCATAATGAGATACAGGACATCCTCTTCAGAGACTTATCAAATATTTATAGTTCAGACTCCTTTGGATAATGGCCTTTCATGTCCTGCTGCTGACAGGGTAATGACCCATGAGCGTCATGCATTAAGTCACACACAACACACAGACAAAGAGTAATCTTTGGAAGATTTCATTGCTTTCAATCTGCCAGGATTAAAAGTGTGTGTGCGTGTGTGTGAATGCCTGCTGTTAGAGCCGCATGGAGCTGCCTGCAATACGTCCCTCTTCATATTGAAATGGAGATTTCTGCTTTTCTTTAGGCAAATTGGGTCAAAAGAGATTTAGCTGACTTTGAAAAGTCAAAATTGATCAAAAGTCTCCCAAAGGGCTGTGGGTGGACGAGCAACGGGGCTCAAAGCTCTATTTGGAGTCAGATGCCGTCAAGGTGGAGGTGAGGCAGTCTGTAGAGGGAGTAGTCTGTAGCTTTAAGAAAAATACAGTAATTATTTTTCCATCACATTCATCCAAGTACTCCTCTGCAAGGCCGGCAAGCGAAGGTGTTAAATATGGATAAACTCGCAGCATGGCGCTCTTCCTCAACTGAACCGAAGCAGGAGATTTACAGCGAAGGTCAACAGTTCAGCTCTCTGATCTGCATCACAATGATAGTCGCACAATAAATGTGCACACATAGATATTCACTTTTACTTTCTTAACTACTGTTATGTCGCTGTCAAATTGACCCATTTTAAAGTTTACAATTTCTTTTTTTAAATAGTTGGAAGTATTTTATTTTTGCATGAAACTTTTTCTATTTGTCTTAACTGGTTCACTCCACATATAAATTGGTTGACACGTTTACACACAGCAGCAATCCTTGCTTTGATAATAGTTTTACTTTTAAGGTGTTCCTTCCCCTCAGACTTGGTGATCTAATATTACAGAGTGTGTGAATATGAATAGTTGCCACGACCCACAAACATTCAAAATGAGCACACATTCAGACTAACACAGCTCAGAGTCCTCAGCTCTCAGCCTAATTCAGAAAGAAAAGAAAAAAAAAACACAATTTAGGCAGAAATAACACTCTAACAAGCACATACAGCCCTGCACAAAGTAGCAGTTTCATGCCTCATTAGGACTTGTTTAAGTGCGAAAAATTGTTTGTGCAGTCGGGTGTTCAACGAAACAAGCTAAGACTCCAGCTGATGAGTGAGGGATGCTGCAGAGCGACGGGATAATGAGGTCACTGGATGTTTATGCTGCAAACAGGATCCAAGTCAAGCAGAGCAGCTGGTCTGGTCTGTGGAAGCAGGATACAGTGGGAGCCATTTCCCCATCACTGGTTGCAAAGCTCCAGCTTTACAGTAAACCTTGTAGCTGCATTAGCTCTGATAACCGGTGAGAATCACACGGGCATTGGTCTCAAGATAGAGCTTGGCTCCAGGCTATCAGCATGTTCAATTTATCCACTCCTGGTAATTCATCCATGAAATAACTGAGAAACAGGAATGTGAAGAACGTTGGGAGGACTCGCTGTCTCTGCCGTATCGTGTCACTGTCAAAAACACTGACAAAACACTGTGTGTACATGTTCCCCTGGCTAGATATTAGCACAGTAATGAGACACCTGTTAGTGTCGCACTGCTTCTCCATCCTCCTGTCCCCGTTGGGGAGAAAAGAGAAATCGGCTGTCTCATAGCTGCGGAGCGATGGTGACGGAAGGAAGGGAAAAGAGTGAAATGAGAAGCTACGTGGTGGAGAAAAAATTGATCAAAGAGGCAGAGAAGAGGTGATTTGATTGATCAGAAAGGTTTGTGGATGATCAATGTTTATAAAAAGAATAAATATAAATTAAACTGAATGCTGCCTCATGTTTTCTGCCCCAAACCTTTTCATACTGTGAAACAAATTCCATTTACTTGGTTAATGGAGGCACTAATTTGACAATAAAACCGTTTTGTTTTTACAATTATTCCTAGCAACTGCATAGTAATTTGAGTGCTTTGTTAGTTAAGCACAGAAAATTATATTACAGCTTCAAATAAATAAAAAAAAAAATCTGTGCATGAAAAACAATCAGAAAGATTTAAATTTTAAGTGTTTGAGACTTCCCCAAAACTTTTCACCTCTTTATTCCACACTTCATCAAGATGACAAACAAGGTGTTAAAACTATCAAAAATCCCTTTGTTTTTGTATCAAATATAACAGGTGTACAAATTTACAAAAAGGTTCTCTATACACGGTGAATTTTATTCACACCAGCAGCTGACTGGAAATAAACCTCAGCTCAGACGGCGTCCTCACATCTCTTCTTTTATATTAAAATTATTTCCTAAATGTTAAGCAACTAGGACAGGCGAGAGGATTCCACCAACGGAAAGGCACATGTCAGTGTGACACTCGGCACTTAGCGGCTTTGCCACAAACGTCTCTTTGAGTGGCATTTTACAGGAATATCCAGACAAAATGCCCCTGCGAGTCGCCCTGCTGGCAGCTGGTTAAAGCCTAAATGTCAATCTTCCTCCAGCAGAAGATGAATGTTTTAAAATGTTGCACCATTTAATGATTGTCAGAGATTGTCATTTACTTCCAGCAATAAATAATAAAATGTCATTACCCATTGGAATGTATGATGTAAATGAACATCTAAGCTTTGCAAAAATACAACTGTCTGCAAAAAAAACATACAAAAGGGGCCTGACAATATTAGAATTACATTTTTGTTTCTTTCCTGAAACACAAACTCAGCATACAGATAAAAAAAATACATTCTCTTATCCAGAGGAGCAAGGAAACGGAAAAGCAGATAAAGGTAAAAATAAAAAAATAAAAATACACAATCATGTATGCAATTTAGCGTTAAAAAAGTTGTGTCCATTTCCACAGTGTTCAGTGTTTGGATTCCTATGTTCCTGGCACAATTTTCAGATTTTCCAAAGCAAAACTCTGAATGGATGGCTGGTTTTAATTCCTGACTGGCTGAACTCGCGGCACAAACTGCGCCGCAGCTGCTCAGCCTACATTTCTGCTCTTCGATTGGTTCCCTTATCTTGACCGGCTGCATCCTCCTCCACCTCCACCTCTTCCTCCTCGTAATTTTCTTCCTCATGTGCTCCGTTCTGGTGGTTCTGTTTCCTTCTGGGTCCGTCCTGGTTTTTTGCATCGTTCTGGTCCACATAACAAGCACAGACAAAAGGACTGAGTCACTTAAACATTGCATTTTTAATTTATTAGTGATTGTTTTAAAGGTTCAGGGTCATTAACTTGAAGCTGAGAATTAAAACTCCAGTGACATCGGAAATCCAAAAACTTCCAGGGTCAGGCTACTTATGTGTAAATTATTCTATTTAACAGTGAAACATAAACCTGACTGTACATACTGTAATGGCCACAAACAATGGAATAAAAAGTGGCTACTTTAGATCCAGGATAAGGAGTCAAATGGACTAAAATGTCTTTTTCACTGACATCTTAACGTTATGAAAAGCAGTCTAAAAACTCCAGATACGACATTTTCTGACGACATCTGACCAAGAAGTCAGTGTTTGGATTCCTCGTTTCTTTTCTACAGACAATCCAAACCCAGGTGAAAACCTGACACCCTGACAAACCCAGCACCTGGCTGACCTCGTTTCCCAGAGCTCACAAGGGCCTGGGTTCAACTTACAGTCACACAACAAAGACGTGTACACACATCGCTGAACACCAGCTAATTCTTCAGCTGCTTTATGCAATCTAGGGCAGGTTTACATTCACTCCTGATAAATTATCATGTATTGCACAAGGAGACCTCAACACTGCAAAGAAGTAGAAACATCCGACCTGTAGTTGAAATGCATTCAAAGGTGCAATGGCGGCACAATAGTTTGTACTCTAGCAGGATGGTAATGGAGGTATAAAGAATCTCCAAAGTTTTGGATTATTTTTTACAGTGGATTATTGCGTCTCACTGCGCTGTGTGGGAATTAAAGACCTGCTTTTAGCACTTTCCCTACAAAACTCACATGTTCCGTGTTCTCATTATATGGATCTTCCCCTTCCTCTTCAACTCCCTCTTCTTCCCTTTTCTCTCCACCAGCGACATCCTCCTGGGCCTTAAGCGAAAATGACTTAGTAATGAAATGTTTTTCAATAAGAAAATACTTTGAAATATATTTTGAGTTTGACCAAAGTCCTATAAATGATGGCTAGGGTTAGTTTGAAACAGACCACGTCAAGTTTTCAACTTTTTTTTTTTTATATATATATATTCAAATGTTGTAAAGCTGTGTTGTGAGCCTGCGTTACCTCGTCTTCTTCCTGGTATTGATCATCCAGAGCATCCTCCTGTTGATCTGGGTTTCCAGCCATCTGGAAGCACAAAATAAAAACATAAGCGCATCATCCTGCCCAACGACAGTAGGATTGTTTCCTGTCCCAATTCTTTCCCAAGGCGTGGATCTGTTGCCCTCCTCACATCATCCATGTTCCCGTACTCACCACCAGCTCCTCCTCCATGGCCGGTCGGCCGGGGCCCAGATGAGAGTCTGTGTGCTGGCCGGGAACAGCTGGCTCCTCTTCCCCCCCTTCTTCTTCCTCCTCAGCAGCCCTGTGTGCCGGACGCTCGTCCTCAGCCTCCTCAAACTCATCCTCTCCCTGGTTGTTGGGGTCATCTTCAGGATCTACCTCACCGTCCACGCCACCCTCCAAAGCAGAATTAAATCAGTTATAGGAAAGACTCAGAGGTGGGAAGAGAAAAGATGCAGAAGCAAATGATTCACTTAAAGGCTGCGGTTAGATTTCTACAGATATGACAGTCACCTGTTGTGGGGGAGCTATGTGGGCTGGTTGTTTCTCCTCCTGTTCCTCTTCATGTAACATGTGAACGTCTCTCTCTGCCAACAGAGTGTAAACAAGCTCTGAGTACTTTTAAAGGCATAACACAGAAATCATTTCATTCTGGATTTATACTGTGGTGTAATAATCATTTCTCATAAAAATAACCAATATATGCATGAAAAACAAATTAGAAAACAATTTCTATCTCTCTTTTATTAGGTATGTTGGGGTCTGTGATTGTTTACTGGCTGTTCAGCTCTGCACCCACCCCTAGTCTTCTTCTCTGTATCAACTTATCCTTATTTTGTACATCTGCTCTGTATGTTTCCTTTTCACACTGGAGTTATTGTTCTTATGCAATGAAGCAGTAAGACATGCTGGGTATGCAGGTGCAAAGAGGGTCACTAGAGATAACAAGCTCCAACAAGCTGCATAAAGCTGAGTAGAGTGCAGAAACGCAGAACCAACAGCCGAGGCACTCACTGATATTTAATTATTAAAAAAACTGCATATAAATAACATGAGGCTCTAGTTTATTCATGCTGACTGAATCTCTGATTTGCAATAACTCAGCTAAAGAAGGTCAAAACTGAGTCGAAAAAAAGAGTTACGAATGCCTCACAGATGTTCATCAGATATATTAATTTATGGAGGGATTATTCAGTGGAGTTCTTGGTGATAGATTACAACTGTACTCAAAATAAATATATTAGGGATGAAACTTGGATTTGTCCCAGGTATAAGCTTTTCTTGTCTCACCTTCATTAGCAGTGTGACGATCCTCTTCTCTTGGAACGTCTCCATCCATGTTCTCATACTCCATTCTTTTCCTAACATGGCAACAATGATTGGCATTTAGAAAAGATATCCCCCTTTACTAAGTTACCCCTAAACACAACAAACAAAATAGAAACTAAACCGTTTATAATATACTATAATATACTTCTCCACATGACAACCCTCTTTCTTTTTTTTTTCTTTTTTTTCTTTTCTTTTTTTTTACAGATCCAGCCTGGATGCACGACCCCACCTTGTCTTAAAACACATTTCTCTGTCTCTGAACAGTAACTCGCCGTACTATCAGTTTACTGACTCGGACTGTTCTTGAAAACGATTTAAAACTTGTGTGCCTCTTCATGAAACTTCAAGGCTCAACATTGAACCTGACCTCTCATGTTCCTCTCTCAGCTGCTGTTCTTTTCTGTCAGCCTCTCTGTTCTGCTGCTCCTCTTGCTCCTTCTCCTCCTTTAGCCGCTGCTCCCTCTCCTTCAGGACCTTCTCTCGCTGCACCTGGAGCGCTTCCTGTCGCATCTGGATCTGCCTGCGCTCGTTGTCCCTCAGGGCCTCCAGGCGCCGCTGCTCCTGCTGCTGCTCGTAGGCTGACTTCAGGTGATACACCTGAGCTGGGGCCTGCTGCTGCTGCTGCTGCTGCTGCTGCTGCTGCTGCTGCTGCTGCGCTGCTGCTGCTGCTGCTGCTGCTGCTGCTGCTGCTGCTGCTGCTGCTGGGCCCCCTGGTGCAGTTCTATGTGATTGTCCTAAGAAACCACAACCAAACGGAAAAGCAGACAGTCGTCCATCTGTCTGAATTGCACACATGCCTCAGTGGATAAAGGACATATTACTTTGTCCTTTTTTGTGACTTAGCACAAAAAAGCACTTTTTATGTTTTTTTTTATTTGATTAGATATTTCAAAGTATTTTTAGAATATTTTAGGTGACAAATGTTTTTGATTTAGGGTTGTTGTCTAGTCTCAAGCCTCTGACAAGTCGTATTTTTTCTATCTGTCATAAATAACAGCATCCCACAGCATGATATTGCCCCTGCCATGTTTCACCCACGGTGATCTTATTTTCAGTCATGTGTAGTGTTGGTTTGTTGAATTATTCCACTCCACATTACAGAATACTTTGTGTTGGCATATCAATACAAGGGCTGCAACTAATGATTATTTTAGTAATTAATTATTCTATTGATTATTCTGATGATTGTTGGATTTTAAAAAAGCACATTCTGCAGATTTTAGTCAAGCACCTAAGCCTTTTTATACAAGATTGGTAATGCATTCAAATTTCAAATAAGAAAATAATTGAGTTCCTTTTTTAAACAGGAAAATACAATTTTTATTGTCAAAAATGCTAAAAAATACTATTTCGTTCAAGAGAACAAGTAAAAAGCCGAGCCTTTTCTTCTTGACTTAACGTCAGTTCAGATTTGGATTAACTGATTAATTACTGGATTGTAAAAAAAAAAAAACATTTTTTTTTTTTTACAATCCAGTAAAAAAAACAAAAAAAACCCCATTTTTTTTCCCCAGATTTTGGACCAGGTAGAGATAAAACTGTAACATCAAGAATTCTGATTAGAGCAGACCTACTTTATTTTCATCTTAAGTTTTGCCTGAATTACTGCTCTGAGTATGTTCTTCCTTCAGCAAATGGCCTCGTTTTGAGTCTGTACACTCCAATTAACAATTAATTAACTACTAAATTAGTTCACAATTATTTCAACAATCGATTAATCCCATGAATCGTTTCTAAAATGAATAACTTTGAAAAGTAAAAATGTGGCCAATCCTTTAATCGTGAGTAGCTGTGAACTCTGCTGAGTGTGTCCTGGTTCCTACCAGCTGTGGCTGGCGTCTCTGTCTGTCCAGTGCGTTCTCATCAGGCTTCTCTTCCTCCCTCTCCTCCTCCTCCTCCTCCATCTGCTCATCATGCGGCTGGTCCAGGTCCTCCTCCAGCTTCTGAGGCTGTCCTGCTTGAGCCATCTCCTCCTCTGCCAGCTCCCTCTTCCTCTCAGCCTCTCCCTCTCTGTCCTCATCCCTCTCAGACAGGCCGGGCTGAGACACAGCAGGGTGGGAATTGACCTCAGACTGGGCGTTGGCCTCCCTCTCTTCCTGATTATCCAACTTGAAGGGAAGCATCAGGAAGATGATGAAGAGTTTTTTGTATATTCAGAGCAGCTTTATCAAGCTTTATTCATCAAATGAGAATTCCCTCATTACCCTTGACTCGGTGTCCCAGTGGGGGCGCTGTTCTCCCAGAGCGCGCGTCTCTTTAGCGGCCTGCAGGGATTGGTGAACATGGGACTCAGCTGTTACTGTGGCTGCATGCAGCTGCTGAGCAATAGAGTTTGGATCGGGTTGCACCCGGTTTGGTTCCTGGTTCAAAGTCTCTTTGAGCTGCTTGTATTCATCCACCTGGGCCTAAAGAGACAAAACATTAACAGAAGAAAAGCTGAGATAGTGAAAAACTGCAACTACAAAAAAATAATAATAAATCCAAAAACAGGTCAACAGTCCAACACTCGCCTTAATTAATAATCGCTTTGGTTCATTATCAGTCCGATTGTGGAAAATAGCTATAACAATGTCTACAGGGAAACTTATTAAAATACATCAATAGATTTGTTTTTCCATTTAATGTAAAAAAGACAAACTTTCAGACACATTCAGCAGATAACAAGAAGGATGAAAGGTTATCTGTTTTATCCTTCATAGCTTTTTACAAATGTCTGAATCAAGATGGTTCCGTCCTCGAGAACATAGACACACACATACTTTGGTAATGCTAACAGTGTTAACCACTGCTAACCACTAAGAGCCAAAAGAAAGATTAAAAGCTCTATGTTGTTAACACTGAGTCTTTGTTTTACAAGCACAAAACTTTAGTTTTGTTGCACAAGCTCTTTCTCACACAGAAAAACTGCCGCCTTCACTCCTGGAATCAAATAATAATAATAATAATAAATATTTTAGTACACATCATCTCATACTAAAATACTGTTTGAAATAAAAATCCTTATTAAATTCTGATAAAGCTTTACAAAAGTGTATCTCATAATTTTTTACTTCTACGAATAAAAATGATTTTATTTTGAATTATAAATCTAATTAAAGGTTTATAATTCAATGATTTTTTTTTTTGGCATTCACTGCAATGACAAGATGAGAGACGCCTAAAAGTATAATTTATTACTACATGAAATTCAGGGCACTGCAAAAATCTATATGTGAACTCTGCCTTTCGTCAATTAAATTACTACTCTTCTAGTTTATTCTTCTCACTTTGTTCTCTTAATAAATGACACAGAATCATGCACAACTTTTTTCCATGCAGTATTTGTTTTAAACAAAATCACTACCCAGAATTTAAAAGGAAATGCAAAGTTGTGTCATTTATATGCAGCTAAAAACACTGCATGTGCCTCCAACTCAATATCCACTTCATTTGCATAATGAGCACTAAAACGTCATGAAATATTTTTAGTTAAAAACTTCCTTTTAGGAAAAGGTAACTATCATTTTGAAATCAAACAGAGTGCGCTCCCTCTGAAGACACGCAGGCATATGCTTGACCAGAACAGTGAGATTAAATCCTAAAAAGCCTTCCTTAATTCCTTAATTTCTGCCTCATTGTTTCATTTCCCCTCACCGTTTTACTATACATCTCCATCCGATTGGCTTCAGCACGTTTTAGATTAACTGTTTGACCCAAACCCCCTGCAGCGGAGAGGATGTGTTCAACCAGAGGCACTAATGGAGAGCCATAAAATCGATTAGCGAATCCTAACAGGGAGGAAGAGCAGCAAGAAAAAAAAAAGAGGAGAGTTTTTGAATACCCATCCTTTCAGCTCCAATATAATACGGGGTCATTTACCTTGTATGTTTTCTATAAAAAAAAAGCAAACCTTCAAGGACATATTAGTGGAACTAGATGAAGCTAAATTAATTAAAGTCATCTTGGGAACCTTTTCCCTGGAGCTTACATTACGTACCTGCAGAACATATTGTCAGTGTTAGTCTGCTTGGGTGTTATGTGACTGCGGTAAACAACAGTTCTGTATCACAGCTTTCTCACCTGAGCTGCAGCCAGCGCACTCTTGTGGTCCTCTAGGGTCAGTGCAAGCTGGTCGTGGACCGCCTTCAGGTTCTGATGCTTGAGCTGAACACAGAGCAGAACCGTTGCATTTAGAGCCAAGCGGACTCTGCAGTCATGTCAGCATATGTTTAGTGCAAGAGAAAATGCTGACAGCAAGGCGACATATTTACTTATTGTGTAATTAGAGAGAGCAATCTTAAAGATAAACCACTGGGTCCTCCTCACCTGGGCATCCTGTAGCTGGGTGTGAATGTCATGGTGGGCTTTCCTCAGTTGTTTATTTTCTTCTCTCAGGTTATAAACATGCTCTGTTAGGAACAGTACACACATTATTTTTCTATACATAGACATAAAGATATCTCTGGTCCATCTTATTGCATATTTCAATGAATTGGGCATAAAATTAAGTAAAATTTGAGGCATGTTTGGGAAATGTGAGAGTCTGTGATGAAAGATGAGTGGTGTCATATATACTGCCCAATAAGAGATTGTTTTAGATTCCATGAAGGCAAAAGTCATATAAATAGGAATAAACTAATTGGGAGCAAAATTCATTTACCTTTGTACAATTCACTTTCTGTGGATTGAACTTTTTTTTCCTCTTTCCATTTGCAAAATTTACGTTGCTACAAATGCCAAATGTTTTTACAAACAACTGAATAAAGAACATAAGATGGTCATTCGAAAACTACTATAGCATGTAGTTTGTGCTTATTCTATGTTCGGGCCAAAGTTTATTTATTGAAATAACTTTAAATAAATGTTTATATGATATCATATCTACAAGATAATCTAGAATTAGCTGAAGTCATTTTTGTCTTTTCAAATTTAACCAGTTAGATTATGTTGCAGATTCTTGTTTGAAGCTTTTTCGCGTTAAAAACCATTGCTCTGTGGTATTTCTAGTCACGTGAAACCATCACTACCTTTAAGTTGGGAGACCTCCAGCTCTTTGGCTTGCTGCAGTTTACTGTAGCGATCCCTGTGTTCGTCCAGCAGCCGGCTGTGGTCCTGGCCTTGCACTTGGTGCTCCTCGTTCAGCTCGTAGTATTGCCTCTTCAGCTCGTCATGCTGGTTCTGACAGAAATAAAAGACTTTTGTCACCGTGCGGCTTTCCGAGGCTACAAATGCCCCGATTGTACATGAAAATCAGAAGAGGTGGGACAAGTAATACAAAAATGTAGGACTATTTGCATACTTGCACAATAGGAAAATGTCTGAGTAAAGTATGCAAATGTTTCAAAGCAGGAAGAAAACAGAGGAAACACCCAGCAGGGTGAATCAGAGGGCATCTAACCTTTAGCATCTGATGCTGCACCTGTAAGGAGTTGAATCTGCTGTTGGCATCCTGCTGTTTAAAGCACAAGAAGCAAGCGAGATTACGACATCTTCTGTTGTCCACATACAGCATTACAGAGCAAAATGTTAGCAATGAAGAGCAGAGAATGAGAAACAACAGTCTGAAGAAAACAGGAAAATAAACCCACCTTCTCTTTGTTCAGAGATTGCTCCGCTTCAAGTTTATAAACAAGGTAATCTAAGGGGGGGAAAAAATATGAGTTAATGTGAACTGCTTTCACTGAAAATAGTAATAAAGATGTGGATATCTTTCTCACCTTCTTTGGCCTTTTTGTGCTCTAACCTCTCCTTCTGAAGAGACTTCTCCAACCTTGATCGATGCTCATACACCACTAGGTATTAAATAAAAACAATATTAAGACAAAGCATAAAAGGAAGATCCGGGTGGAAGAGAAATCAAATGGAGCTACAATCTAAATCTGAACACCGTGACAAACCTACGGGCTCCAACACACTCAAGCATTTGTTTCAGTGGGGCCGACAGATGCAGGGTGTGAGCTTTATGGGCGACATGACAGCCAGGCGTCATATTTACTTAACCAGGCAGTGACAGCTTACTGCAGAAGAGGAAGTTGTCTCAGAGGAGCAGATTCTGGACTACGTCGTAGCTGATGGCCACTCCCCACACAGCAGTAAAGGCTTCATAAAGACTGTTATTCTCTGACAATTTTCTGAAAGAAACTCTGAACTATTTAGTAAATAAATCTTGTATTTCAATGTAGCTTTTTGTTTTTTATTTAGTCATAAATCTGAACTGAGTAGAAAATGAATCATGTCTAAATCCACAGACTCTTCAAAGGAAACGGATGACTTGTTTTTCTAAATAAATGCAATTAAACTTGTTTTATTGTTTAATCGTTACAGTAAAATTATGTAGTTTGACCTCTTTAGTTTCAAAATTAAAAGGGAACCTGCTGCCTGGGCAACAATGAAATACACCAAACGCATAAAGAACTATATCTTTCCAAAAACCACTACTGTTTAATTAGAACAGAGGTATGTATAAATCCAGAATTAAAGACATCAACTTTACTTTGAAAAACTTTTTACAAAGAATTATCCACCCACACTTTTAAGACAGATTACCAGGATTATTGGGAAGATCAGGAGTGCCTGGCAATAACTCAGCTTGAAGATTATGGGGGATTCCCCCCCCACAGAAAACGTGTTAACTTTTTCTGAACAAAGCCTGAAGTACAATCATGTGTTCTCGGGAAGAAATAAATAGTGACTGCAAAAATGGGGGATGCTATAAGTTACATAAAAAGAATCAGTAGAGGAGATGAGTTTAATAGAGGAACGCTTCCAAATTGTGAAAAAAAAATAAGATCGTGCTGGTAGTGATAATTGCAACATTTATGAAAAGAATAGCAGGAGTTGAAACAAAGATTAGGAACATGTTTGAACTGAGAAACCAGAAATATAAGCTGTCTGGAATAAAACCATCTCCTTTATAAATGTGACAGCATGATAATTATTAATATTGCAGTTTATGTAGCTGTATACAGATCCAGATACGGAAAAAGAGGTATATTGCATAAACATCTTTTCAAGACCATTTTACGATTCCATACAGTTTATCTTGAAACTGAATCTGATGAGTTTATGCAATAAACTCATCAGATTCAGTTTCAATGGAAAGTTCACACTGCGCCTCTCTGATGTGATACTGTTTTCAGTGCTGAAGGGTTGAGAGAGCTGCTGTAGCTCTGACTACGAAACTAATCCAGTCCACATTCTACGAGTATTTTCCCCTTAGACAAGTGAAACTTGCTCCTCACACTGCTGCCTCAGCGTACCTGCAGTGTGAGAGCAACAGGACTCTCTGTAGCAGTGGACCTTTGCTGACCTGCTGCTTTAGATGTGGAAAAGATTGTATTGATTGTATTTGACCCATAGTGTTAAAAGCGAGATTGAGTATCTGGTGAATCTGTAGGTTTTCCACACACACACACACACACACACACACACACACACACACACACACACACACACACACACACACACACACACACACACACACACACACACACGCATGCAGATCACCATTAAGACCGAATACACAACTGCTGCCTAATGGCTTTCTAAACCAGACATCTATTATTCATGGAATATAAGATTTTAAAGTTTTCTCTTTTAACATACAGATTGCTTTTTTAAAATTGATCTTAGTTTTAGTTTCAATACATTATTATATGTTGTAAGCTTATGAAGCGATCTGAAGAACACGTGTATTTTTAAAAAAGGAAATGAATTAATCCGACCTCATTCGAGCTCGACTGGTTTTTATAGACTGTTTTAAAACAGCTGCAGCTCCAACAATCCAATAAACCCCATCAGTGAAGAGACCTGCTGGTTTTTATGTTTCTACCTCTCATTTACTGTCACACTCATGTCTAAAAGGATCTTTAAGCTTAATTCAAGATAACTGTGCAGGTCTGCAGCTGTTTAAAGCTTTTAAGAAAAAAACTCTCCGCTTTAGAAATTGTCTCAAAATCTATGAACAGAAACTATATTTGCATCAGAGGCCGAGGTGAAAGCACTGCAGAAAATGTTTCTGAAAGTTCCCTCAGATCCAGTTCCAGTTAACCATTTTTATGGTCTGCTTTAAAAAATATTGATTTGTCTCTGTGAAAGATCTTCCTGCACTTTACCTCAAATATATTTACTAAGTAACTATGAGTACTAATAGGAACTGCAAAACAAATGTGATGCAGCTCGGTTTCGAATTTCCTGTTCCTGTGGCAACTGTGGGTGCTTTATTTTAATGCTGCGGTGGTGACTGTTACCCACACATGCAGCACTTCTGTAACCCTCTGAACCCAGAAACAGGAACGTCCAAATAAGAAAAAGGGAAATTTGAACTCATTCATTCAAGTCATTTATTTCAATCATGCGTTTCATTTGAATTATTATGACTAATTAAAACCCTGAATTTAGTTCTTCTGAAATTGAGATTACACACACAAGACCAATGAAGAAAGGAAAGAAACATCAACAGACTGAAAAGTATCTTCATGATCTTGAAGATTCCAAAAACCCTTAAATCAGATGATGGTGCTTTTGGTTGTGTGGGCAGCTGCCAAGTTCTGCTGTAAACTCAAATGAGCATTTGGGATGCATAAAGGTATCTAAACCAGGACCGGTACCAATCCACAGGGTGGAAAGTCGATACGTTTTGTCATTTGTGGTTATCAGTCAGTGAGAACGGTTTTCTTTTGAAAACCCTGAAGCATCTGTATGTTTTCAGCCGTGTGTCTGATAAGTAGGAATGTAAGCTGTGACAAGGAAGCAGCAGATCAGCTGACATGAAGGAGTGAGTGGAGAGAGCGAGCTCCCAGCCTGGCCCAGAGGTCGTCTTGTGTTTATTGTTATGCCTCACCACCGGTCCATAGGGGAAAAAAAAGGTTAGGCACCTCTGCCGTGGTAGACAGCTGTGCTGACCTTCTACTTGTGAAAAGTTTGGTTTCCTAACTTTTCCTTTTATCTCAGGCAAAACACTTCTCATGTTGTTTCACAAGGGACGGTTTTCACCGACGTCCTGGATACGCCTTTGTCTGTTGACTCTCAAAACACTGCCTTCAGTCTACAGCTGGTGAATCTCCAACAATACTCTCGAATGGGCTTTGTTTTGTAATTATTCCAAGACTGAAGTTATCCCTGTTGCTGGTGCAACTGTTACCTAGAGCAGTTTTTCCATCCACACAACGTTCTGTCAACACTGTGTCAGCACTGTGAATGGGACAACTTTCAGAGAAGTCTTCCGCGTTATTGTGTCGACCATAACATCATATTCTGCTGAATGTTTTTTCTTGGTTTTAGATCATTTCAGGATTTTCAGAGAAACTGACTTTGCTGTTTTAACTGGCTGTAAGTCATAATCAATATAAGCAACATAAATGCCTTAAATATGAATGTGTGTGTAATGAATCTACATTTGAACTGACTTACTAGAATAAAGTAACTTCTTGATTATGATAATTGATTGAGATGTTTCTATATGTACATATATGAACATTAAAGGTATTTGGAAATTCTTTATACTTTGTGTGCAAAAACTTGAGAAATGTGACTGTAAAGCAACTTCTGATCTAATTGGTTGATATGATTAAAGCTCAGAAATTAACAAATGAGGTCTCCGAGGACGTGAAATCAAAGTGAAACATTTTTACAGAGTGCTTGCTGAATCATTTAAATCAATGACAATTGCCAGCCCAGTGTTACAAAGGGTAACAGAAAATCAATATGGCTACCTCACAACCCACAAGCTATGCACATCCTCTAAATATAGGACGAAGCAACCTTTAACATTTGGTGGAAGACATGAATTCCCGGGGCAATGCGATCGGCGGCTCATCTTCTCACAATGAAAGTTCCGGGTGTGGTTGAAAAATTGAGCCACAAGAAATTAAGCAACAGCATTGCATTGGAATTAAGCAACAATGCTGGCATTCTGTTTGCGGATAAATCTGCTTTATCGTTGCCGTTTAATATCAGATGATTCCTAATCATCGCCAATTATCTAGGCAAAGGGATTTTGTCGCCACTTTACATACACTAAAGTGCACTGTTGCTGTCTGCTGTAAGCTTAAAACAAAACCCTCCATTCAGGAACATGCATCTCGTCTCACATAGTGTGGTAGAGCCTCAGGCTAACTCCATACACAGCCTGCTGAACAAAGCAGTGGGTAATTTAGACGGATGATTTCTGGTTACATGGATTAAAGACTACTGGAGATGACTGGTTCCAAAGTTTGTGTGAGAAACCCAAACGCAGACGGGCCTTTAACCCGTTCTACAAAAGCTATTTGGTAAACAGTTCTCCACCCAGGAAGTTATTCCAAATAAAAAAAGATGTTGGAATGAAACAAAACCCCAGGCAGGCCGTGTCAGCACAGCGGAGTGTGTTTATAAGAAGGGAGTAAATGAGTGAGGTTTACTACTGTTGACCCGACTGCGATGATGGAGGAGGGGGAGGAGAAGTAAAAACAGCTCTGCCACTATTATTCTAACCTTAAGTACATTAGTCTATGTTTATTGCTGTTTCTTTACAGTAACTAAATTAGGGGTGTCTAGGAACAGCCACTCTTTACAATTAATCAAATAACAGTTCCTCATCTAAATCCAATTATGTCTGAGCCATTACCAATGGCTAAGAGCAGAGTAACAACGCTGAAAGCTTGTAAATAGCACTGCTTTTCAGTTCATTTTAAATGTGTCATTTAAAATAAAAATCAGCCAGATTCTTCCCCTTTATCGGTTTATGATGTCGCAAACAGCTGAACGTTTGTCTGCATGCGGGTTTCCAGAAAGGTTAGCGCACTAACAGAAAACAGCAGTGATCAGCAAATCATCTCCATCCTATAAAGTTCATAAAATCACAACACATTTAATGCTGATCCTGAAGTTGCATGGTTTGAAAAGGTTAATTACTGACCAATAAGATTGCATTAATCTCTCATATTTTCCTAATTTTTTCATAGTACAAATAGAAATAGACCAGCAGAAAGTAGTACATTGGCTGTTAAAGTGAAATGACAATGATACAATTACAAATTTGCAAAGTGTGGTGTGCACGTTTCCCCACACAATTAAATTTGCACTTGGAAGACCTACATTTTGCTGCAATTACAGTTGCAAGTCTCCACTAGCTATGAATCATTATGGACTGAATATTTTGTGAATTCTCCCTCACAGAACAGCAAGTACAGTCAGACTGGGTGGAGAGCCTCTGAGAATACCGAATTTCGAGTCTTGAGACACGTTCCTTATTGGATTTAAGTCTGTACTTTGACTAGGCCACTGTATCGCAGGGACATGTTTGGACGCAAGTCATTTTCATTGTAGCTATGGTTGCATGTTTAAAACTTTAAATGGATTTGGATTTGTGTTGGTGGATTGCGAGAGCACAAGTTGTCAAAAGATTTGCGGATTCCGGCAGAGTTGATACAGACCTCTTTGATGCTTATCTGATTTATGCACTCCTTGTTTGTCTTGGTAGGTTTGTAGTGGCGTAACACTCTTTTTACGTTTGTATGATAGATTGAACTATCCAGAGCTTGGGATGTTGTTTACCAGCTTTTTGAACTTTTCTACAACGTTCTCCCTGACACCTCCATTGTGTTTCTTGGTCTTTGTAAAACGGCTTGTTTACCAACAATCTGACAAAGTGTCAGATTTCAAATGCTAGGAAAATTTTGTGCAAGAAACAATAAACTGATTTCCAGATCACATTTTACATATAATATATTGCATAACATTTAACGACAGTAAAACTTTACAGCACGCCCGCTCCCTCAGAGTTTGAGATTTAATGTCACTGAAATGTCATTAAGACCCCTGGACTTTGAACCAAATAATGCTTATGCCAAGAAGCTCCTGTTTTCAAACAGTGTTTCTTCCACACACATCCCAAATAAGGCTACACCCATACAGCTACTAAATCACTAGACTCAATGCTGACTTTTTGCAAAGGATCTTTTGTAGAGGTCCACCTATTTATCTGCGCCGATTTCCTTCATTTTGGGAGATGGGCGATTGGCCGATACTTGCATCTGAAGCTGAGTTTATCCTTCAATCTTACCTACCTCAGCAAAGGTCTAAGAAACAATAATTAACCACTGTTCTCTTCTGCTCTGCTGTGAGAGAGGATTGACTGGCAGGCCGCTCCACTGGATCATGTGCGCACTTTTGCAGTTAACAACACTCGCTATACTGTTACCAGCTCAGTGGCTTTCTTGCTATTTTTAGCAACATTTCAGGCAAAAAAAAAATTGCTATCAGCCAAAATCGGAGTTGGCAGGTTAATCGGTGATCAGCCAGAAAACTGCTATCGGTGCACCTCAAACTGTCTGGATCAATTTTTTCTACTCTGAAACAAAACATTTACAAATCCATAATCAGATCACTTCTTGGATGCACAACATGTCACAGTAGCAGCATCTGGACTCAAGAACTGTTTGTTGTTAATGGGGAGATGTAGCTAACAAAACTTACTTTGATGTTTGTCTTAATAAAACTGTTTGCTAGAAGTTTATAAAGTTAACAGGATGTGCCCAGCGTGACTCGTTGGCTGGACAGGAGCCAGAGGCAGTGGTCCTGAAACTTGTGCTGCACCGGTGTTATGGAAAGTGAAGCAGCAGAACTTCCCTTTCCTGCTCTAAAGCTGAGGCGGCCGCAGATATTCAGAATGACCAGCTGCCCGGCGGACACACAGCTGGGGGACAGATGACCACATGATGATGATGACGACCAGGTGTTTGTGAAGCACCAAATACATTTTAAAAAGCTTGAGTTCTCTGAGGTTTGATGCTGCTTTCACAGTAGCAGCACAAACAGCAACATTGTCCAACCAAACAAAGCATTCTGGAGATTAACCCTGAGATTAGAAAGTTAAACAAAGTCAAAGTCAGGCAGGTTACAGTTCTGTTCTGGTCTAGTCTGGCCAAACTGACAACAGCCTCTTTTAAGCAGCCGACACTGAGACACTATTCTCACAATAGCATTGCTTTTAATTGAATTCCAACTCCAGCTGGCATTTAAGACAACCTTGACCTCAACTGATGGGTAAGTATAGTATACCACTGATTCCTGCAGCACTTTATATTTCTCTTGCATAGAGGATGTGGAATTAAATATAAGAACTGATTCTCAATGACAACGACTGAAGGTGATGTAACCACAAATTTATTATTAATCAGATTTCATACATTATTCAGTCAATCGTTGAGTGCAAAGTTAAAAAAAAAAATAAAAAAAAAATATCGAAAATGTTTATTAATTTGTTTACTGTATATCTCAGGAGGTTAAACTTATGAAACAAAAGTTTTGCTGCTCTTCTGTGGTTGGCAACGAATCGTTTTAAGTGCTAAAACATTTGTCAGCGAGCACAACAGAGGACTGTGTTTCGCTGTTGAGGTCGCTCCTGTTTGCCAATCCGTTCAGTGTTTACCTTGGAGCTGTGCCGAGAGGGACTCCTGGTGCTGTTGGTACTTGAGCGCCGTCGCCTCGGTCCTCCTGAGCTGCTTGTGCATCTCATAGGACATGAGTCCCCCGTACATCATCCCGCAGAGCACGGTGACCAGCAGCAGGCACTGGAAGATCCGCCGCTGCCTGCGGGAGCACACCCCGTTTCCCATGTTGGACCCGCACCCCTCCCCGCCGTCTGCGCGAGAAAGCCCCGTCTCTGCTGGTGGAAACTTCCGACTCAACTTTTTGTCTGTCGCACCCCTCCCGGTCACTCCCCGAGCATTTTCCAACTCACGAAACGGCACCGCTTTACGTGCAAACAGTCGCTTCGGCGCGCATTGTGTGAGCCGAGTCCGCTCCACTTCAGAGGGAGTCGCTTCGGGTCTTCGCTTCGCTTCCAAGTCAAAAAGTCCAGATCTGAAATTCAAAACAAGAAGAAGTCTCGGGCTTCCCGCTTTCAGGGCCGCTTTGTGCTCTCCTCTTTCCTCCGTCAGACGTTTCCCGACGCAGTTCCGTCAAGCTTGCGTTGAAGTTGGGGGGAAAAAAAATAAAATAAAATTGGCGTCCAGGTCGAGGCCTCTGAAGTACCTTTAATTGTAGTTACGTGTCAGCCCAGACGCAGCTCCTCATCCAACTGCTGCTCCGCAGGAAGTCCCTCCTCCACAGTCACTGATTTCCCAGCTCCAGCCCTCACGCTTGCCGTCAATTGGCCGCTTCAGGGCTCCATCAAAACCCGACCCGAGGAGCCACAAGTCACCGCTGCGAGTTCAATGCATCGTTTTCCATCTTGTACAACTGCAGGTTGAAACAGTGTTCAGTCTGTAAAGTAAAATGTGGATCACCATCTCACTGTCTGACACTGACACTAATTATGATATATATATATATATATATATATATATATATATATATATATATATATATATATATATATATATATATATATATGAAACAAATATGTCTTTAAATTTACATTTAAATGACAATTCAATTTCTATTAGAGGAAGTTAATTTTTTTTATTTTGCAGTTTTCCCTTGCTTGTTTTTTAAGTGCAATATAAAACTGCTCTTACCGCAAACAAAACAGCTTCTGTTTCCTGCAATGTTCCAGCTGTGATTGAGTCCTGCGACGGCTGTTCAGGGACCTCTGGGAACTGGTAATTTGATGGAAACAGATTATACTGTACACTAAGCCATCTCCCGTTGAGTTAGCGGAAGATGGTGATGATCAATCAGTGTCTCGCCATCCTGACAGCTCCTCCGTGTCACACCAAGGTCGGCTTTTCCTTGATATAAAAAAAAAAACGGGGTGGCATAGGCAAGGTTCATAGTAAACACAAAGCTCAATCACAATTAATTAAACAAAAAAACTAGACTTTTGTTAATTGGCTTAAAGATCAAATTTACTAACCGTATAAATGCCAATACATCCACACAAAAAATTTATTAGTATTGATATAAAAATCTATCAATAGTTGTTTTTAAAGCAGATTTGACTCATTCAAATAGTTCTAGAGATAGTTAAGATGTCAAAAAACAAACGAACAAAAAAAAAAAACAGTACTGGACAAAATCTCCTAGACTCCCTCATAGGGAGTTCGGGAGTTTCTGTGCTGGATTTCTAATAATGAAAGTCTGCTTTCAGCCCCAGAGTGACCAGTTTAATGTACAAACTACTACAGACTTTCCTGTAGTAGTTACTATGTGGGATTCTTCTATTGTAGAATGTCGTTAGATCTACAGCTGACTACACATTGAAGTGAAAAACAACAAAGCTGCAGAAGACCTATTCATCATATGCTATTTTGTCAAAAGATATGATTGTGTTTCAGCACTGGTTTAACCACATGTCAGGTTTCTGTTTCACTTACATTCATCTGCTTTTATCGTGTTTCCCTGTAGACAGAAAACTTCAAGAAGATCAAAGGCTTATGTTGGCTGTATTTTATCTTTCTTACTACTACAAACAGATCCCCTGGAGAGAAGCTAATCAAGGATGAGACAATTTCACTGACAGCATTTCGTCTCAGTCAAACAGTAGGAAATTTGTCACCCTGTGGTTTATCAAAAATACTATCAAGTTACCAGATATCGCATCTTTCTAAGATGCCAAGAAATTGCATTTCTCTGATGTTGTGACTAATTAAAGTGTTTCAACATAACAGTTTAGAAAAATACTTTCAGTACTTAAATCTAACAAGAAAATGTGTATAACAACACAGCAATAGGGAGCCTAATACTCTTGTGCCTGTGCAAGGAAAAAGCCTGGATGCATGCCTTTCAGCAACATCTTAAATTATATTTGTACTTCTTAATGCTCATATTTGAATTTACTCTGACTATTAATTTAGATTAATATTCACTAATCACAGCTTCGAGGACTTTTTGTGTGAAGTATTATTTGGAGGACATTTACAAATTACATGTAGGTATTTTTGGATATTAGATAACGAGAAAATTAATTTGTGAATGTTTCCAACTTTTTAAAATTGCATTTAGTATGACCTAGAATCTGTCTCGCCTAAAAAGACTAAAATAGATCTTATTACCTAAATGTTAAAAAATATTTCCAACACAATGCAAATTAAATTCACAATCATCATGGCAATTGTTTGGCCCAGAAGTTCATCTGGCACCAGCAGCCCTCAGAGATTGTCCCTTTTAGTGACTAAAAGCTGTTTTGGAGCCAATATGCTTTTTCGGCACACCAGCCCCATTGTCTTCAATGCCTGGTTCTCATTTCGACACATGCTATAAAAATAAACTTTACTATTGCTCTTCATGCTGGTCCCAGTTTGGACCTATTAAACAGCAAAATGAGAAGCTTTTTGGGAACCTTGGAGAAGATGTCACTGAAAAGTGACAGTTCTCAGCACTGCATGGTGGTTTTTAATAAGGACCACGATGGCTGTTGCCCAGGGGGGCATTAGAAAGGCATGGGGGAACTCATTGGCAATCCCCCGGTGTTGAGCAACTGCTGTTTATAGAGAGACTCGCTGACATACTTTGTGCAAGACTGCTGCTGCTTTTCACATTTAACATCATGTTTTGTTTTATGCTCTGCTTAGTTTGTCTTGTGTATCATCCATATGTTTCCGAATAAAAATGGGTCCCAACCCTGATCATCAGGCTCTCCTGCTGTGCATGCTTTAGTTGTTCTTACTCACCTGTTAGTTGGATGGAAACAGGCTTCAGCAGCTCTTGATGACATGCGGAGGAGGAACAGACAAAACTAAGTCATGCATGGTCAGGGGGCCTGAGGACCAGGGTTAGGAACCACTGCTTTACAGCATCTTCTGACCATTGTTCTGCTCCCATTACTTCTCTCAGTGGCTCTGCTCTTTGCTCCGATCACAGCTGTGTCAGTATTCAGGTTCACTTGTTTCTTGTTCCAGTAATCACCCTCCTCAGTTTATCCTTCCAGTTCATTGTCAACTTTTTGACAGATCGAAAGGCTACTCACCTTTAGCCATTAGATTTCTTGTTTGTGTATTTGTCCCAGTGCTGTTTTGGATTTTTATATTGTTTGCAGAATTGTACCTTTATTTCAGGTAAACTTTTCAAATGTTTGCATCATCTCGGTCAGGGTCCTGACCCTCACCCCTACCTGTGTTTGCGTCCAGCACTGCACGACCTACGGGAATTTATGCAATATTAATGAGAAGTTATTTAGGAATAGATTAATTCATTCGTTCTAGTTTATGACAAATGAGTGGCAACAACTGTCTCCCTGTCCTGTCTTCAATATGCCTTTTTATTTCTTGCAACGTTCTACTCTTGCTACCCATTGTTTTCAGCGCTGTGCTGTGCAGTAATTAGCTCATTTATTTTGGCACTTTTTAGCATCTGCTATCATGAAAAATAATGGCAGCAGATAAGTTGTTTGCATGCAGGAGCAGCTGAGTGTGGAGGAGGCATGGCTGTGCTTTTTCAGAACAGATGGTATGATCTTGAACATTTTACTGTAAAGGAGAAACTCAGCACCCTGCATGTTTAACTGTTAATTGAAAACCTCCATTCATTTTAATTACACACATGACTTTCCCTCTGTTTCTTGAGATGTTTAGTTTGAGATCATCAGTTCCATTGCAACCCTAACTGGAGGGAAAAAGTACACTGAATACATCCTCTGCCATCAAACTTTTCCACCCATTTTCCAGCTGGGGCAGCACATAAATCCTCCAACTCTTAACACCCCTCACCGAGTCACTGAGTCATTGTGCAGTTCAGTCTTTGACCTCTGAAATCTGTAAGGAGGGAGCCATAATTTAGAATTCCTATTTCTTATTCACATGGCTCTTGTCACAGAGGTATTGCTTGTTTTTTATGCTGAGATATGTGAAGATCTTGGCTGCAAAACGATTTATTTCACGCCAGCCAAAATTTTTACCTTTGACATTTTTTCAATACAACTGAGGAATGTGGATCAAATGTATATTTTAGACAGGATGCAACTATTTATTCATATATTGCATAATAAATGTCACCTCTGACTATTTAATTTCAGGAGATTCTCCTTTTCTCAAATTATGAATTGACTCCAGGTAAGAGGGTTGCGTAAATAGACAAATAAAAAAAAAATGTGTGAAAAGGCAGAACTTTAAGATATTTTATGGGTTATTTGAAAGCAGAATATGTAAAAACAGGATGTTGATTTGATGCATATTGAGATAAACACATTTCCTTTCCACTTGTTGCCCAGCGTGCTCCAGTCGGCCACACGATGGCGCCCTCCGCCGTGCTTTCGGCGGCGACCAGCCGTGAAGGCTGCTGCCCTGTGAGGGAATCCGAAGCCCCGATGAGGTTACGCGTTTAGCCGCTGTGGATCAGCCGCTTGAAGGAGCGAAGCCGCACAGTCGCCGTCAGAGCGCTCCAGACGTCCCGGATGGAGACGGTAAGCTGTCCGCCAGTGTTGAAAAACAGACGCATGTTGGTGCTTTCGTTGTTTGATCACATTTCGACAGAAACAGACAGAATCGTGCCGTGTGAAACGACTGGTCGTCCACAGGCTGTACCTGACGTCTGGAAAGTTGAGAGGACGAGGAGAAATCAGTGAACAGGGCATGAATGAGTCCGTGTGTTTATTTGGGTATCGGATGATTATTGTCTGGCTGTTTATGCATGCAGGTAGATTTAAGGGAGACTGAGAGGGCAGGAGGTGTTTCTGAGTTGGCCGAGTTGTAAATAGGCTACTTGGATCATTATTTATAAGATGTGGTGCAAACACATGCATCACATAATGGTATATATTTATTGTGTTCATTTTGTCATAGGAAGCATGTTTGATGTACAATGACACACTTCCACTCAGATACATGCAGTCCACGCTTTGTGTTTCTGTGTGAGTACAGGAATGTGTTTCATGGAGCTTGAAAGGCAAGTTCAGTTGCATACTTACAGTAACTCTGAGAGTCTTAGGAAAAATTAACTCAATTCGAGTTCAGTGCAAGTGGAAATGTGGATGGTGCTCTGCACTCTACACTTAGGTGGGGAGTTGGGTGAGGAAGATGAAGCGGGGTAAGTCTGGGGGACTCCTCAAGGTCACAGATGTTCAGACAGACAGACAGACAGACGATAAGGCAAAATTTATTTCTTCAAGACGGAGGTTGGATTCTACTTTAGTTATTTTGTTGGCAGTATTTAGAAATATCCCCACTCACTTCTTGATTTTATTTACCTTTTCTGACAAATGCTCATCCCTAAATGTACTGAACACTAACTAAAAGCTGATTCTTTATTTACCATTTTCAGAAGTGATCTACGACTTATTTAAGCAAACAGCACACAAATTATGAAGTTAGCTTCAAACTACTAAACATTAAAAAAAAAAAAACCACTATTCAATCTGCTTTAGTAATACAGAATTATTTATTTGTTGTTTTTTCCTCAATTTTAATTTATTGATGAATTCCAAAATTTTAACAATGCAACATACTTTAAATAGGGTTGAAACAGTGAAGCCGACATCACTTGGTCTTCAAGCAAGACCTGAGTGGAACTCCTCTCTTGCTGTCCCACACACACCCAAACACACACTCACTCCCCCATTCTAAAGTATTTTCATTGTGTCAACTCAGAATTCCCTTTCTGCACAGATTACAGAGGCCACAAATGCACTTTGAAGCAGAATATCTGTTTTTTCGGAAGAGGAAGCTGGCACATTTTAGTTGTTGTTTAGAAAAAAAAAAAAAACCCTGTGCGTGGCATGCTTCTATTTTTAGAAAATAACCTATGTGATGTACACCCCAAAGAGAAAGCTGCTTTTCATTCCACTTCAATGAGTGAAGGTTACTAAAAGTTGTCTCATCACTGAGCAACTGCAGATTTTATCTGAAAGCACTTTAAGGTCCTGACGTTTTGTGCACAGAGATGATCCCTTTAATCATTCTGCATTCCTGGGTCTTCCTCAGATGCCAAACCCCAGATCGACCCGCTTCCTTCCGTTCAGATTCAGAGTTTAGGCTGCAGGCCACAGCGGGAAACGCAATGAATAATGAATGGTTCTGAGATTATGAGTTCATGTTAGTTGGGTAAGCGTGAGAGTTTATGTGCAACACCAACCAGAAAATATTCTTTCTTTAATGGAAATCATCTTGGTGTGAAAAAAAAATGAAACAAGACATAATGACAAACATTCTCTCTTCCAGTTTTTTATGTTGGAGTTGCAGCACCACCAACACTGAAAATGAAAACAATACTGACATGCATTTTTTCATCCTTTAAATGAATATACAAAATAATTCAGTTTTGGATTTTATCTGTTCTCGTTCCACCTTTCAAACAACGTAGTTAATATCAAAATAGGTTTTTGTGTGTTCAGGCTTGCTTCATGCTTCATGCATTTTTGTTAGTGTGAATTAGGACATAGGGCTGATTTACAATTTTGTTTGCCCATTGACTACAGTGTTTAACAGCTTTTTATAGCCATTTTATGATCTTGTATTAACACATTTACGGTTTCCACACAGATATCACTTTATTGATATCTGTGTGTAAGCTGTGCTTACAGAGCAGGTATTATACTGTGTCTAGATATTTTTAGATGCCCTGCTATTAGTCATTCATGCTCTCTTTCCACTGTAGTGTGGAGCAGAGTAATCATCGTCCAATTGGTAGTTTAACCTCAAGCACAGCCATTTGTCAAAGTATCTGTGGCTGAGACCATAAATTAAAATGAAGGCTCAAATTTGCTCATCTGCTTGTCAGTGTTCAGAAAAAAATGCTTGACACATGAGAAAAACACAATCTGTATATGTTGAAGATTATGAGAAATATTTTATAGCGCTGGATCATCAGGAGTCTTAACATGCCGGTCCTCAAAAGCCAGTGTCCTGCAGCTTTTAGACGTGCTTCAACACACCGAGTTGAATAGTCAGGTCATTAGCAGGACTCTGGAGAACTTGACTGAACACTGAGAAGGTAATTAAGTCACTTCATTCAGGTCTGTTGACCTGTCAAGGGTGACCCCGCCTCTCGCCCGAAACATTCACTGGAGGTAGGCACCAGCACCCCTCCCGATCCCACTAGGGACAAGATGGATGGATGGATGGATGGATGGATGGATGGATGGATGGATGGATGGATGGATTGAACACACCTGGATGTTGGAGGACTCTGGCCCTTAGGGACTTCAGTTGAAGACCCCTGTTGTGTATGAATGTGAAACACTAAAACATTCAGAACTTTGAGTGTGGCATTTAGTGATCTTGATTAAATCAACCCATTGCTGTTTGCTCTCAAGGAAGGAGAGATATTTGCTCCTCTGCCATGCCGTCTGTTTTCTCTCCTTGTCTCTTCATGTTTCTCACCCTGTCAATCTTTCCCTCTTTGGCCTTTTACAGCAGCTATTTTCTGCAGCTCCTGTCACCCTGTTCTTCACCATCTTTGCTCTGCAGCTGCATAACACCAAAGCATTAATTATGGAGAACTTTCCCTCTTTCAAGCACACACACACATTAATACAATAGTCCTACAGTGTGTTGAATTGCTAAGCCTTGAGGGTCTATCTTTCTAGGCAGAACTCTTTTTCTCTGCAGGAGTGTGGGCCTGTTTCTAAGGACCTCTTTTGGGGTTCTCTCGTTTGAGACTTTTCCATCTGACTTATTTATGACATTCAAGGAATGTTTTCTGTAACAAACTGGCCCTGGTACAGAACAACTAATTATCTATTCAGATTTGAATCATATCATTCTTATCATCCACATTAACAGCAGTATCAGCCAATGTTAGTTATTTTGGGCATCTGCCAGTGATAGTGATGAAGGAAAGGATTGTCTGCTCTATTTAACTAGAGCAGAGAAGCAATGTCACCACAAAACCGACATACAGAATGTGTCCTCCTCCATCTTCCAGACGTACAATATATTTTTGGACATTTAAAATCAAATGTGGAGAACTGTGGAATGCATTCATTTTCTTCACTTCTGTCTTCACTTCTTTCACTTAGCTCTTTTAAAAAGTACTTGTGTGAGTTTTTGTGAGTGTGATGTTCTGCAGACTGAGCAGGTGCACAGAAAGACAGGGCCCACTGAGCAGAAAGGGAGAGGGGTGGAGGGGAACTGGTGACGGAAGGAAGGAGGGGTCTGTCTTCATAGGTCATACAAAAGAGTCAGTGTTTTCTCCCTCAGTGTGCTCAGAAAAAGCCAGAAGTGGTGACGGTGGGAGCAGAAAAAAAAAAAGAAAAAGAAAGGGGCCCTTTGGTCAAATGGTCCTCGCATAGCCTGTAATTCTTTCAGTGGCCCTCACAGGCACTCAGCATCTGTCAACCCTCATCCAGCGGCCCACTCACAACTTGTCTGCAGTGTCCAGGTTTCTGCTACAGGTTCCCCTTCAATCCACTGGATGATTTTAGGATGACAGAGGAGCAACAACCAGGAAGCAATAATAGACAATTGTCAAAAATACTATACATCACAAAGGATTATATTTTGTATTATGCGACTCTGTTACAACAATGACATTTTAAGAAGCATATTTCTTTCTGGAATCTAAATCAACTTCTTTAATGCAAAACATTTGCTGGATTTACCTCTTCAGGAAATTAATCCATTTAATGTTATGTCCTCCAGAGTGATGAAAAGTTATGTGTGGTTGGGTGTGTGTTTAAAGCAGGGGTGTCCAAACTTTTTGAGACCAAGAGCTACTTTTTCTCTCACCAGCCAGCTGAGATCTACCACATCGACAAGAAGATATAAAAATTGTAAATGAAACTCTATGGACTTACTTTATATGCAAATATCCATCAGTTATAGCAGAAATATCAAAATGATAGAAAACCTATGCAGTTTCTTCCTTAGTGACATTCTGACACAGGGAGGAGGTTACAGGTTTCTCATAGTCAGGAACTGCTTGCAAACCTGAGGCCATCAGGTAACAGTTAGGTTGGCTGACAGTGGCTGTAACAAATATGTGCCTGATACGGATAACCTTACAGATGGAACTTCTCGTGAAAATTTGGAGAAGGAAAATAAGAACTCTGCCGGACAGTTGAAAATCTCCGTAGGACAATCTGCCAAAATTGGCAGGAGTTCCAGGCAACAACACCTGCAAGCACAATATGAAATCCTTGCAGGTGAAGAGTGCAGAGCAAGAGGACACAGAGTTTAAACACGAGGACATGAGAGCTGAAGTGCATTGCCTGGAAATGACCCGTCTGACTCTGAAACAAAGACTCTAGAAGCTTTGGACGACTTTGTCAAAGACACAGCTGTCGATAGAGAAGAGATCCAAAGACCTGGAAAGTCTTTCTGAGGAGTTAGGGGATCTCTGGAACCGTTACGAGAGAGACAGTGAAGAGATTGACTACCTTAGCTGACAAAATATGGCTTTACAGTCTGAAAATGTTCAGCTAAGGGAAAGAAGCAGAACAGGAGAATAAGGAGCACCAGGAGATGAAGAATCCAGGAGAGCCAGGGACCAGCTTCAATTCTCAGAACTTCAATTCTCAGAACTTCAATTTTCCGGTAATAGAGTAGGTACAGTTTTCTAGACAATGTACAGTAACACTCAGGTACTATACCAGCATGGATTTTCCAATCTATCTGGTTGTTCTGGTGAAACTTATTACACTGGTGATACTGGCTCTAGAGAAACGGGTCGCTTTGCTGATACTGGTTCTAGAGAAACGGGTCGCTCTGCTGACTGGCTCTAGAGAAACGGGTCGCTTTGCTGATACTGGTTCTAGAGAAACGGGTCGCTCTGCTGACTGGCTCTAGAGAAACGGGTCGCTTTGCTGATACTGGTTCTGCTGCCTCCTGCCTCTGCAACACGCTGGGCCGTTCAGATTTGCCAGGAGAATGGAGTGCTGTGTTGAAGGCGCTTTGTTTCTATCCCCCCGGTTTCCACGCCTATGATTATGTTTTCCACCAGTCAAGTTTACACATGCGGTGAAAAACATATCTGTCAGAAGACTCCTATTATTGCAACCCAGAAAAGGAATTAGAACAAACTTACAATCCAGAAAAACTACCTTAGCAACTACGTTTTAGACTCTTCTTCTTCCAAACCAGATAAGGAATTAGACCAGAGAATACTTACTTATCTACCAACCCTCAAGGGGAGTATCTAGGTTATTTATTTTAGATCAACATTATCTAAAATAAATAACTTAGATAAGAAGAACATTATATTCTTTTTCTTCTTTTGCTCTTTCCTTTGGTTTGTTATTTTGTTTGTATTTCCTTTTGATTCCTGTAAAGCACTTTGTATTGCCTTGTTGCTGAAAATGTGCTATATAAATAAAACTGCCTTATTCCTTTACCTCCCAAATCTACTTTTTTTGTTTTGAAGATTTCAGCTTCTGCCCCCACAGTAACAGACATCAACAGAGAAAGGGGACCGATAATATAGCGGTAAATTCATATCATTAATCCTCATAGCTAATCTCACCTTTAACATAAATAAGAATAGCTATGTATTTTAGAACAGAAAATAAAATCATGCATGCAACATTCAAACACTAAAAGAGATAATAACTGAATAACTGAAATAAGTTTGAACAGAAAAAAAAAGTTGGTTGTTATCGCCAGTCTGACAGCTTCTGCATTAGCAATAGCAGTTAGAAGCAGTTAACATTTGTACAATTAAGAAAGCTAAAATGAGCAAAATTAACAATGCTAACATTTAAAAATACACAAAACATAGCATGTTTACTTAAGAAACACTGTACACTATCACATTTTTCCAAAATATATTGTAAAATATAATATTTGTAAAGAAAACACAGAGCTTATTCTAATACTCACCACAGAAAAAGGGAAGGAGTTGTCAGTTACTGGTTACCATGGTAACCACCAACTGTCAAAAGCAACACGCCAGAACTTAAAACACCAATGAATGTCTAAAGGGTACATTCCTAAGCTTGTTGAGCCGTAGCTGGGTGATTAATAGTAACTTGCTGATTGTTTAAGAACTGAAATTCCTCAGACCCACTTTTTTTCCTCGCTCTGTGTACAGACACACACACGCACACACACACACCAACACACACCGGTGCTCAGTTACTCAGGGGCTCTGTGACATATTGAGAGCGCAGGCTTCACACTGTACATAAACAGGCACTGTATCATGCTCTTTGTGATTGTGTGTACAGTATTCAGGGGAACTAATGGAAACAGTATTTGCCAGCATTCTGTGGACTGGATCCAGAATTCAGGATCCAATTCAGGACAGTGTTCAGGACACTGAAACACTATCCATGTCTGACTTTCCCTTGCCTCTGTCCCCAGTTTGCTATCTTTCTTTTAGTCTGCATATCTCCGTGCCAGTTTTGTTTCTTCCTCCTATTGAATGTTTTTCCCTTCTTTCTTGCCTTGTCCCGTTGCCTCTCTGGCCCACTAAAATTCTATTGCTAAGTGTTTTATCTCATAGGTATGTACTAAAATGACTTTCTATTTCCTGCATTCTTGTATTTGGGGTCATGGGTGTCAAAAGTTGTACCTTACCTTTATTAAGTGCTCAGCTACAAGACTAAAACAGCGACATCTATCAGCTTTCTACCAGAATTCATTAGTCCAATTCCTGAGGTATGCATTGTTTGGAAGAAGCCAACGAGAACAAGGGAAACAAACTGATTAATAGAGAATAGGAAGAAAATATTGTAAGTTGATTAAAAATTGTTAAACTCGTGCTGCATGAGCAAAAAATTCAGATTAGGTTTTAAACCCACACTTTTAAAGACCATGGGTTCCTAATTGTTCAACAACAGTCTGTAAGGATAAGATGGACAGGGAAAAAAAAAGAATCATTTTATGGATGCTATTAATACAACCATTGTATGTTGTAGAGAAATTAGGACATGGACATCAGAGACATTTTATAGATTATACTAGTATAACTAGTATTCTGTTGGTGGAGGATGAAAAAAAAATGTACGGGGAAAATAAAAGGATCTCATTATGGTTTTAATTCTTAAGCTCCTTCCACAGAAAGATCTCTGATCCTATAAATGTAATGCTCCTTTGTTGGCATGCCTGCGGGTTCAAGATAAATCTCTTTGCTCTATAGTTGCTTAGTTTATTTTTCACTTTTTGGGTTCTGTGGTTCAGGCGAGGACCAGTAAAGAATCCTGTCGTTGTGTCCTGGCATAGGCTTCATGGCCGGCATCGGCTTGGCAGCGGAGATAAGTCTCCCCAATGATCTGCTTTGTGTTTTCCTTTGGTCTGGCTCAGGCCCACTTCTGTGTGGCTCACAGGGAAACTGTGTGAGGATTAGATTGTGTCCGATTAAAGAGGGAAGCTCATACTGGAAGCACAGAGTGACACAGATACATTTATTTAGCCTCACATCCAAAGAGGAGAGGAAACAAAAGATCCCAGTTTAACTGGTGTGGGAGTGTTTGCTCTTTTTTTTTTTTGGTGGTGTGTTGCTTTTAGAGTTAATGTTTTAATGTTTCATTAAAGCTGACAAGGCGAGCGACCGTCACACGTAAATGGTTAACGTGTTAATTTCCAAACCCACAACTTTACCTTTCTTCACATCTCGCAGTAAAGGCATGTAGTTTAAATCTTTGAACTATAGGATCATAGCAATAGTAATTATTGTAAAAACATGTTTTCCACTATGTCTTACCAAAATGTAAATATTTTTGAGATGGATAGCAATTCCTTTTGTATGCATTTTGGATGCTATGCACCGTTTGGTTGCAAATATGTGACAGATTACCAAAACTTTAGATCAAGTCATCATAAATTAACCATGCTCTTGCAAAGAGTGGGCAGTTTCTAAAAGAATAACCTTGGATTTAAAGTAGGGAGTCTGGGAGAAAAAAGACAGTATTGTGTTCCCACTGAGCAAATCTGTGAACTGCCAACTGCAGAGGATCTGGGGTCGTTGTTGCCTGGTGTTGATCTGTGAATATCTACTTTTTCTTTCTTATTGAACTAAAACTTATTGGAAATTCTTGGACTCACTTTTTCCTTTTTAGGCTGTTTCACCTTTATATGAAGTTTTTGTGGCGGTGTTGTGTAATGGACCTGAAGGCTACCACACAATTCTGCCGTCTTTGTCTATACGTTGAAAAATAGAGCATTTTGTCCTCAGATTTGATGTGTTAGAAGCAGGAAAATTGGACAAAGATTTCAGTGGATTTGACATGGCTTGATAGGGAGGTCAGAGAAACTCCCAAACGCCACTTCTTGTGAACTATTAAGGGCTTAACATCTATCAAAAGAAAGGAACAGTGGTGAACTGGTAACAGGATCATCAAACAGTGAAAACTGTGTATTGAACAGCCACGTCACCCAGCACTTCTATGATGACGATTAAACAACCACAGACTGTGGGGTCTGGATTGCTTGCTAAATTCCAGGTTTATCTTCTGACTGCTATGGCGTTATTTTTAATGCCGCTACCAACATTTAATTAGGCTGTTTCCAAACTCCACTGAATTTTGGAGAAGTTCTCACTTTCCAGCTGCATTCCCGTCTGTCTCTGAGCTCTGTTCAGTGACGGAAAAGAGCCGCCCAAAACAGCTGTCCTTCTCTGCTCCTGACAGAAAAACTAATCAGCTCTGCTGGCCTAACATCTGGTAGTTTGCTATCAAGTCTACCTACCATCATGCTTAAGTGAGACAGACACTGGGACTCTTCAAACACATTCAGATGATTCTGCCTTCTAGTTTGGCTGCATGTCTTGTGTTTGATTTTTTTTTTTTTCTTGTTTTTTTTCTCTCTTCTTTCTCTTTCAGGACTTTGCTCTTTCAGGACTCCTTTCTCCAGAATATGGCTGTCATCGACACTAACAGACCTCACACTGAGCCAGAAAAGCTTGGCCCAAACTGGTCCAGTCACATCCAGCCTACCTGATCCTGGACTCTCAGATGTGGATTTAGGTGCTGCTGTTAAAATGCAAATAACTCTACTTGACATTTCATATCTTTCTTCAAAAAGTGAAACAGAAAAGATATTCCTTTAGTTCAGGATTTTCCCCACACTGTTATGTTTTATTCATTCTCCAAAACTCGATCGTGAAGTCCTGAGTCTAGCTGGTCTCAGCGGACCGCTCCTTCAGGGTCAGAATGCACCAGCTGTTTAGTCGGGTCCTCGGCCAGAGGGACCTGTCCAGAGCAGGAGACCTGTTCTCTCTGAAGGACACGGAGATCGAAGACGGCCTGTCTGAAGCTCTGGATCAGATCAAGGACATCTCCTGTTCACCAGTCAGTAAGCATGTCTAAACAGGCAAAACCAATACACAGTCCTTTGAGAGTTATGTAAATACTTACATAGCAAATGCCACTTTAATGAATTATTTATTTTGTCATGTATTATTAATATTCTTAATTTTGCTGCCTGCTTCTCTCTGCCGGCCGACAGGACTATTTGACCAACGACAATGATCAGGCCGTGGTCGAGATTTGCATCACACGCATCACCACGGCCATCCGAGAGACCAGCTCCATCGAGCGACACAGCACGGCCCTGGTGGGCCTGTGGGAGTCTTGTCTTGAACATAACCTGACTCCTCAAGGGGAAAGCACAGAAGACACGCCGCATGCAAAGATAGCCTCTGACATCACCAGCTGCATCCTGCAGGTACATTCTCTTCAGAGACAGACACTGGGGGGTTGGATGACCTGGGACTCTTAAAGGACATAACTTTGCACATACCTGTCATCAGATGGAAAATGTGTGTAGAAAAATGTGTGTTCTATACACTAAGATGTTCCCCTATTTGCAAACTCTATTAAGAGGCTTTATTAGTATTTTCTTTCAACATGGCCCATTCGTAGCTTTGGACTGAAAATACAATGCTTTTTAAAGCTGCACCTCAAGTTGGCTAACTAAGGGGTACAATAGCAACTTTTAAACCTATTTGTAGGACTTTTTCCTTTTTTGTCAGATTAGAACCACAAGCTTCATTTTATTGGGATTTTGTGACAAACTGACAAGGTGAAGTAGGAACAGAACAGAATTGAATTGAATTGAATTGATTCTGGTCATTTTAACAATGACCATAACGATTCCTACAGATTTTGGTGCAATTCTTCAGATAAGAAAACAATGTCTCACTTAAAGAATACAAATAATGATTTATATTGCACTTATCTTTTGCAATATCACTTATCAAGAGATACATAAAAACTGGTAAAGCTTATAGCTTTGTCGGTTTAGTAAACAGTCATTTAATTTTAAATCTAGCCCTTACATTCAAATGAAAAAAAGCAGGTCAGGGATACAGTTGTGTAGAAGTGTAAAGCTGGGTAAGGTTGAAAAACAAAACATGACGGAACATCTACTGAGAAAAAGAGGAAGAAAGTGGCACAACTGCCAACCTACTTAGACATGAACATCAACCTAAACTGAGAAGGCCAGCAAACAGAGCTTTATTCAACGAAGCTGTTCAACTAGTAACACATTAAAAAAACACACAAATAAGAATGAAACCAATAAAATAATGCAACAACTCCACGGCTTAGTATGAACTATGAATGTTGAGAAACCATAAACATAAAATCCCTATAAAATGCATTGAAGTTTCTGGTTGTAACAAGCCCAAACATGAAAAAATAAAATCCTAAAAAAATTACATGGACTATGCAATTTTTTTATATTAATTATTTGTTTTTGCAAGGCACTCTATTGTAATTAAAATAATTGAAATGCTAAGAAAATTTCAAAATTTGATTACACAAAAGAGGATTATTTTTTAACTTCAACCAGTTTAAAAAAATATGCGATACAATACAGTAAAAATACGTACAAGTGTCACATAGACCACTATTTACCATTTAAGATGTGTAAAATTATTGCTAACCCAAACCATTTCTATAGAATGAGAAATATGTGTAACATCAGTGTTTCTTTTAGTAATTTTGTACTTTCTTCACTTTTGGAGTTGATCAAAGTGTCTAGGAATGTTGAATTAATAACGCATGACTTCCTGTCTCCCAAGAATAAAAATAGGACTTGGCACAGGGGCTTGTTTGTCTAAACTGCTCTTATTGAAGAGCAGTTTTTTTTATCGAACCTGTGAATAAAGCAAAACAGGTGTATGTTTAATCTAATACATCAAGAAAATCCCCACAACTATTTGACTGATCTTTTTACATTCAAGGCAATAATAAAGACTTTAAAGCAGTTGGACTGATGACACACAAGACTGGAGCAGGACCTAAATATGTTTCCTACTTTAGACAGAGAGGTGGATGCTGTGGGAGGTAAAAAAAAAAAAAAAGTCATCTTCAAACCTCCCTGTTAGAGAACTGTGAAAACAGAGACATGTAGGTCACCAAGTTGCCCTTAAAAACCAATTTATTTTAAGGCTTTTTGCACATCTTTATCAGAGGTACCAAAGCCTGTGGAGGTGCTGTGCAAAATAAATTTAACTTGCCCTTGTGAAGTTTATATGGTTTCCCATTGCTGTATGTTTTGGATCCTATAACTATTGAAAATTAGATTGAAAGAAAAGTGTGTTATCAGGAAAGGTTTGTACACAAAAATGATTTAAATGGTAGATGGAATGTTCAAATCATAGGAACTTTGCTTGATTTTAATACAAAAGGTGCAAAATTCTAATAATTGATGCAGAAACTTTAAGACAGGATTTCTCCTCTTGGATTTCTCAAGCTAACGGGTTTAAACATAAACAAGCTCTGTCCTTTGCCTTTTCCACCCCCCTGTCCTGGTCCCTTCAGGAATGAGAATGTGTTAATACCATCCTAATGAGTCCAACTCTTCAGAAAAAGTCCATTCGCATGCTCACACACACAGACACACACAGAGGTGAGACTAAAACTTTTGACAGCTCTGTCTGATTCTCATGTCCCAGTTCCAATAGCTGTCACAGGAGACTATGCGTCTCTTTCTTTACCTTTTTAAAACCGTCTTCCTTGATTTCTAGCTCTCCTGATCTCTGATATCTTTGATTCTCTCTTTATCTCGCTGTCATTTTGAATTTACACCTATCACACTTATCTTACCCTTCCTCTGAAACTCCCACAAGGAGCAGGAGAGATGGAGGCAGTGGTTTCTTGGAGGAAGAGGTTTATTGACTCGCTGGTTGTAAAGAAACTGAACACAGGCAAGTGTAAATACGAACAAAGATTTTTGTCTTATAGTGAATATTCACCACACAGACTCTGTGAAATGTCTTAATCTTGATATTTAAATTTAGCCCTCCAGAAAAATGAAAGAAAGAGAATTAGGTTGGGGGTGTAAACCTGTACATCTGTTCTCAAAGAAAATGAGCCAGAAGATTCTGCAGACTTGAACACGCTGCAGTCTTTACTTTCATAAGAACCGCACGCAAAAAAAAATACAATAAGAAAATAAGAACTTGAGTGCACTCAATTATAATTAGTTTTTAAAACTTGCCATATTTTGATGTGGACTGATAATTAACTGAATTCATATCACCTTCATTGTATTTTGGTAATCCAGTAGCTACACTGCCATCATGTGGCAGAAGGGAGTCGTAGCGCATACAAAACACACTCTTTAAAAGTATTTAAAGCATTGGCATTAAATAAAGCTATTTTTGGGGTAACAAATTATAATTTCATGTAACAGTAAAGGGAACAGAGTTTTCATTTCTATTTATTTAGGTTGCGTGAATACATTTGGAATCACACTGTCCATTAGAGGGTGCTAGTGCATCTCAAATAACATTTCTCCTTTCCCACTCAAACTTTAGAATATATCTTCCAGCTCCTACAGTATGTTTATGCTTGACGTCATGTTGAATTACAGTAAACTCTGTCAAAAGAACACATCAATACATCTAATGTATGTCACTTACAGATATTTAAGATATTTATATTTCTGTTGATAAAGTTTTTCTTAAAGAAAAAGGTATAGGTGTTAATGGATAGATGAAGTAGGCAGACCAGTGGGTGACAAGCTTATGCATGCTAGTCACCAATTTTTTCAAAGCTAACACAAGTGCCTCCTTAATTTGCTACTGCCAGCTATTCAATTAGCAGTACCGATATGGCCTCCTGCAACAAGGAAGTAACCGCCACTCGGTATGCAATGGTCTTAACTTTAGCTCTGATACAATGGCATAGTTTGGATGCTGATGCAACGTGTATTCAAGTGAAGTGATCAGAAGTCGACAAAACTCTCCAAACAAGGAGTTTCCTGATCTGGGAAGCCCCTGGTTCAGCGGGAAGAAATCCCACAGCATGTGGTCCTTTTAACACTTCAATGTGCTGTCAACCCCTGGAAAGCACAAAGCATTGAGTACTAATAAACATGGACAAGTTAAAGGGCTTTGAGTACTTTTGTAAGGCACTGTATTTTAAGGAAGGAAGGAAATACATCATTTTGTCATTCCTTAGGCATATCATCTGAACTTCTTTTCTTCTTTGTTTTCTCAGAACTACAGCTGCCCCTCAGTCATGGCGCTGGCTGTTCCAGTGGCGGTGCGATTCCTGCAGAGAGGGAACCGAGAACTGAGCAGGAACATGTCCAGCTATCTCTCACTGGCTGCTATAGCAAAAGCTGACTTGCTGGCTGAACACACAGAGGCCATAACCGTCAGTGTGCTGGGAGGTACAGTCTACACACTTATCGTCATGCAACTAAAAGCGTCTTACTGCTTTTTTATGATTTCTTGAAATAAACAGATCAATTTGCTCCCAGGTTAGTTTCCACATTTTCAATCAAAAATAATGAAATTAAAAGCCTAGCATAGTGTAAATTTAATAATTCATATTTTTTGTAATTGTGCTTATTCAGATGGTGATTCTCAACTTTGGGGGGATGGTTTGTAGAAGTTGTACTCATGAGCTCTCATTATGAGCATTTTCAATATAAGTGAAACAATCAGGTCAGATGTTTACTCTGGTGGAACATGGAGTGATTGTTGCAATCAGAAGGTTCTGCAATGAAACCATTTAGGAAAATAATGGTAATAAGTTGCAGGTGTCGCTTATTGTTACACATGTATACATAAAAATGACTTTTGGATGCTACATAAACCTTCACAGATAGTTTATTTGTTGTCTTTTAAATATGCGATTGTAACTTTTACCAGTAATGCTTTGTTCGACTCCGACTTCCACTCAGTAGAAGTTTGGCCTAATACTGCAGCTACTTTGTTGTATTTTCCATGTTTTGCTTTGATTATTTAGCAAATAGAAAAAAGCGATGAAGATAGTTTGCATTACAACTTGTGTCGTCACTCTGAAACATCATGCTTTGGGTTGCTTTTATTGAACATTGACCGGATAGCTGAGAAGATGGATAGAAATTTTTATTATGGAGTTTTGAGTTGCACCTCCTCAGACAGATTAAAACAGAAACTAAGCAGTTTAAACATTGAATTCCTGATTCGTCTTTGCTCATGGTCTCATCTACTTTACTATGGCCATTTCAGCCTCATGTTGACTTTTGTGTTTTACAAGCCGGCTGTGCAACTGAGTTCTGAAACCTCAGCATAAACACAGGGGTGAGGTAGATGATGGCTTAGTTTCTGAGCTCGCAGGACGGGCAGACCGCACACATGTGTATTTAATACTGAAGTCAGTGAAGGCCTGTGTAGTCATATACACATTGTCCTATTTAATGCATTCCTTTGGAAATGGTTTGACTCAGTTCCAACGTATGTTTTGACGTATTTACATTATGTTTTTGTCAGTTTAGTATATACTCAGTTTTATAAGAAATTGTGTCTGTGTGTTTGTGTATTCCCGACCCAAAGAGAGCTTACTGCAGGATGCAGTTTGAGGGTTTTATAGCTACAGCCGAATATCTCACTTACACATGCTTGTCTGCAAAAATTTAACTTAGTTAGGGACTAATTGCCAAACTATTCCTTTAAATGTTAAAGTCAAATGTGATCTTAAGTTAGCTACATGGTTTGGAATGCAGTTGTAGACTGACTGCAGGTTGATATATATATATATATATATATATATATATATATATTATATATATATATATATATATATATAATCAGATGTAATGGGCAAAGACAGAAAAAAGGAGAGATGTAAGAAGAGAGAAAGAAGGATAGAGAAAACACAAGACAACCTGGAAGCCTGTTTCTGCTGAAAGAGAAAGAGAAAAAAAGACCAGAACTGAGAAACAATAGTGGCAGTCAAAGTATGCATATGTGGTAATAATAATTTCAATATCCCTGAAAAGTACACGGTACAAGTTAATACTAGATACATTTAGTGTAAACCGTGGCCCAACATGCCAAACATAGTGTTTCTGACAAAATACCTGAATCTAAACACCTTGTGTAAGATTGTTCTATTGGGGGTTTTGGGAAGCCAAAACAAATCTACCCCCAAGAACTTGAGGCAGACATGAAGTAGACCACAGACCTCATCCAGAAATAGGCTGAAAAAAGGTCACAGGGTCCAAACAAGCAAGCCAGCCAACCAGAACAGCCCGAGATGAAACAATCCCGACGCCCGAGCAAGCTCTAATCTCAACACTATGAACCTCACACCCCCACAAGCCCATAACAGCCTGGTAAAAAATGATAATGAAAAAAAACCCACAATGACCATTTTAAAATGACTGTGATGCCTCAGACAAAAAGCACAACTACAGAACAATTTACTCTTTCTCCACTTTGATTTTGGAGCTGTTTCGGTTTCAGTTTGTAGGGCGTAGCTGTGGAAGCTTCACTGCCTCAAGAAAAGGTTACAGAACCAAGTATCGTCAAACTGTAGCAGGAGCAAAGCAGACTCAAATAATATGTTTGTTTTTTTGTTTGTTTGTTTTAATTTGTTTCTGAAGTGAAGTAAATCCATGGCTGTGATTATAATAAGCTATAAAGCAAATATGGCAAAACATTTTGTAAGAAACAGCTAATGCAAAATTATGTGAAATATAAATTAGGACAGACTTTTAACGTGCTAAATTTGCTGTGTCGGCTCGAGGCTCAGTGTGAAAGTCCTTCTTAGACTCTTCCAAATTCTTTTCAAGGTTTTGCCTTCTCCTGGAAAATGACACAAAAAAAAGCTTCTATACTCACTTTAACTTTCCATTTATTCACTCATGTTATGCAAAAATATTTATTTACAAAATACATTCTGTTTCATCTTTTCACATAAAAAACAATGTACAGTATAATACAAACAACAAAGTTATGCAAGTTTAATCATGCAAGATTTGACTGAGTAAACATCGTCCCCCTGGTTCATAAACATATTCCAAATAACATTTTTACTTTGCTCATTCCAAAGACAAAGAATAATCTAACGATTGAACACAAGTAAGAAAAGACACAGCATAAAATTTATTATTCATAAAATCGATGTAAACACTTAATGAATATAGTATTTTTATTATAAAAATTATGTTTAAGTTTAAAAGTTTTTCACACATCCAAAACGTTGCAACAAAAATAATAAAATTAGCCCTACATTCTAGTTTTTCATATCTAAAAGGAAGGCAAGTACAGCAGTTTTTAATAGTGTTGCATATATATGTTGTTCTGCAGTTTATTTCACTGAAAGGTATTGAGCTTCCTCCTCCTGCAGTTCATTGTACCTTTAAGGCCACAGTGAAAAGATAGCAACATCTTCCCAGTGATTGTGATTCTTGTTGAAATACACAATCTGTGTTGTTTGTGTTTGTTAACTTGCACCTGCTGCTTCTATGAAATCCCCAGAAGTAAAAACAAAAAATGTCATTAGCCTGCAATTCCAGGATCATCTCTTGTCATTGTGTGTAGCCTCTTATTTCTGCTTGGCTGTCTGGTCATTATCTAGTTTGTTGAGTCAGCAAAAATTTTGTCAGCAACTCTTGTGTCTTTCTTGCTCTCTAATTAAGTCTTTGGCAAATGCTGCTTGCAACACGTTTCCAGTAACAGGTCATGTTTTCTAAACTGAATTAACTTATAGGTTATAGCACAATTTCTCATAGTCTCTCACAGCATTGGATGATTTTTCCTTTAACCATTCATGATAATATCAATAAAAATGTGATGTTGAAACTCTTAAATGTCCACAGTTTCAGCTTGACTTTTTATCAGAGTGGAGGATATGTATGCAACAAATGATTATGGCTATTAAAATGATGGATCAGTAGATGAACTGAGCTCCTCCATGTGGCACGATCTCTGTCACCCCCCAGGCCACCACGCTCCCCCTGTGCTGGCAGCCCTGGCCTCGCTGCGCAGCCAACTGGGAAATTTCCTCCTCTGACAGGACAGTGTCCCACATATTAACCCCCGTCATTTTCCCAGCAAACGCCAGCTTTGGATCAAAGCTTCCCTCAAACCCAGCCACACCACTCCCGCTGGTGGGAGACAGAGGGCAGCAGCCGTTTCTTTCTTGCCCCAGCTGGAGTGAGCCTCCCTCGGGTAAGTTGTGTCCCTTGGCCATCTCGGGTTTGGACGCCATCTTCTTCCCACCCACCCAGAGGGTCGCCAGGCCTTGCTCAGAGGACCAGGCTCCACATAAATGGATCCACTGTCCTGGGCTTACCACACTCCTTGCCTCCACCTGACTAGCTTCCCCTCCAACAGTGAACATGGCAGAGGTTTGGGAGAGCAGCAGCTGGATCTCAGAAGGGTTTTGACGATGTCCGTAGGAGAACAGCACAGTTTTGTTGAAGACTGAAGTTGGCTTCACCCACATGCAGACAGTAAAGCTGGACAGGGACAGGGGGACATCTGGAATGATTGCAGTGTAAATCCGACGGGAGCGCACAGGAAACAGGAGGGCCATCTCACACCCTGCGCAACAAGTAGAAATGACGGCAGATGGGGCCAGTCAGTAAAACTCATGGTTTCATATACAAATGGGTAAAACATTAGATTACATAAGAATGTCTATACATGGCATGCAGCACTTGACTGTACCCAAAGGAAGACAAAAAAAAAATAATATGTCATCACATAAAACAAAGTTTTATAAGTAATCAGTCAAGTTATTAAGAGATTAAGAGTCTAATTCTCATGGGAGTAGATGTCAGCACCCAGACTGCTGAATTCTGGAGTAACTGAAACACAATTAAAGAGTTATTTGACTAAGGTTATGTTTGGGGTAATCAACAGAAAACCTCCAGAGAGTTAACCCGATTAGAAACTCGTCAGATGATCCACTTCAGAAAGACACTTAATGACTGGTAGTAGACAATAATTGTAGTAATGATTCCCAGGCAGTTTAAGATGGTTCCATAATGGCTCTTGTTTCATTGTGGTCTGTTGTAAGTTAATTTAGGTTTTATGTTATGTTTGACATTTTGTCACACTATGATGCTTTATTGTCTTTTGAATTGTTTTAAGTTGTTAAAGGCCCATCTGGGGACATGCTTTGCAAATTAGTTAAGGCTATATGTTGTCGTGTTCTGTTTTTGTTTCTGCTTAACACTTGTTGATGCAAATAAACAAAGAATTGTTCCCAGATGTTTGTGAAAAAAAAGTCCCAAATGTTTGAAATATTACAGACATGAACAAGGAACATTTTAGTGACCTAGTCAACGTGGGAAGTAAAATGGAGGCCGTGGTTCAAAATGGCACCAAGTTGTTAGCAGAACTTCTTATGGCCTGTTTGATAAGAGCAAGACAAAGTGTGAAACTCTGAGCTGCTGGAAACTGAAGCAATGACTTCAGTTTCACCTAAACGTCATAAAAGAAAATTAGAAGTAATGTAGGAATAAAGTATCTGATTAGTTTTCACTAATAGGTATAACTATGTATCATCTGGAATTATCATAATAGAAGAATTTAAAGTAACAAATATTGAACCTAAACCAGACACATATGAAAACCTTGCAACTAATGGTTTTCATCTCAAAGAGGCCAATTTGATTGATCATAGTCAACAACATTGCTTATCCCTGGTTGTCCATAAGTTGTCACAGGGTAAGAGGGGAAGCACACTTGAAAGAGAAAAACACTAAACAAACAACCAAACATGCAAAACCTCATTTTTGAGCAAAAACCAATCTGATGAACTGGGAGAAGATATATGTGTCATGCAGAAAGACCTCTCTGGCATAATTTAGATCGTATAATTTATTTTTTATAAATCATTCATGTAATTAACACCAAACCATAATTTTGTGTTTTTGCTCCCTAGATTTAGTAAAAACTGATCAATTAATTAAAAACAAAAGTTAATAAAATGAGTATAATACTGACCTCCAGACGGTCTGGCTTATTTTTTTGTCAAATAAGAATGTTCAAATTCTCATGATATTTTAAAATCTACCATGTCTCCCATTCTTTTTAAAATCATCTTTCCGCTTTTTGTTTTTTTTTATGTACGGTATATGTTTTTGTTCTCTGGTTTGCCCCCTCCTTCCTGCTGTAACCCTTTTTGTCACTCCAGCCAGCTTTCACTTCCATCCTGCTAAAATTGGATATCCTAAATATTGATGTTCTCTTGGTCTCAGGTTTCTGTCACTCAGAAAATAGTAGCGAGGAGAAAAGAGCTTTTTGACGTGTGTGTGTGTGTGAGTTCTTGTTGGTTTACATCTGGTTCTACTTTCTCGGGGTGTATTGTGTGGTTTTTGTGGTGCCTGGGTGATGAGCACACTTCCTTTTGCTCTGTGTGTGTTGAGCTGACCAACATTTCTAGACTCTAAAAAGGGGGATGCCATGAGGAAAGCAGCTCTGGCTCTTAGGATGATGACAAAATCAGCCTTGACTTCACTTTTTAAATTAAATCTTGGGAAAAAGAAGATAGTCCTTCTGGCTGAGAAGGTTCATTTGCCAGAAAAGAAATGTCTAAACTATTTGGGGTGAGCAGAAGTTGTCTCACACAACTTCTTAAAGACCACAGAAGTTTGTCCTAGCTGAGGTTGGGGTAACTAAATGTGCCACTGCAGGAGGAAACATGCACAACTTTACGACTGCTGAATATCAAACACAAACTAAAGGAAACAGAGAACCAGAGTAGAGAAGCTGCTGGTGATAAGATGGAAGGTTTACCTGCAGGTAGGCTCCTTTGCCTTGATGACTTCAGCTCTTCATCCAGCTCAGCCTTCAGTGCTTGCATTGCAACTAGCACCTCATCCAAAGCAACCTCTCTTGGCATCACTTCTTGGAGATGGAGTCCATTTTTGCCATTCAACCCAAAGCCAGCTTCTGCATTTCTGCTGCTAAGGCAGCTGCTCTCTAGCTTGGCCAGTCTGGATGTTTGAGTATGTTCTGCAGAGAGAAGTTGCTGTATCTGGGCCTCCAGGTGGTTGAAATTTCCAACATCAGAGGTCAGATCACTGAGCTTGAGGAGCTCCAGAGTTTCTCGTAGATGGCCCTCCAGCTGCAAGACCATCCGTCTTCCTGCTGTCTCCACAGCAGCCCCGCAGGACTTTTCATACTCAGCTATAAACCTGACAAAGGATGAGTGGAAAAGATTTGCGTCTTTAGCAGAAGAGCTTAAATTCTCCACTTTTGTCTAATTTAAAATCACTCTTTATACCAAAATGTCTGCTGAAGTAATATCATTGCTTGATAAAGCAACAGGACCCCCACCGACAGACCCACCTTCGCAATTCACCACGCAGAGTTCCCATTTCGACCTTGACGATGTCATCAACATACTGAATCAGCATGTTCTCCCTCATCTGGCTGTTCTCCATCATGGAGAAGATCTTGTCCCATTTTGTCAGGTCTGGAGAGTTGCAGGGGGTGGAACTCGGTGTGGCTGCAGAGAGACAAGGTGAAAAGTTGGACCAGGAAAGAACAAATTGTTTCATGATCCAATGACTGATTACTTAATTAGGATTTCACTGAAGAGCAAAATCTTTTTGTTTGTTTGCCTTTCTGGACACTCAATGTCAGGTGTCAGTTCTGTCTTTTCACGTCACAAGTTACCCAGAGGGTGGTGGTGTCAACCTTGGCTGTATAGCAAACAAAGCTGTTTTATTAAGTCTGGAGCAACACATCAGATTTTAAAAAAATGGCAGCCCCCCCATCAATCCTTCACCTACATACTGGTTAAACCCCGCCTCCTTAATTTACAGCGGCCAATCACCTCAGCCTTCCAGAGCGGTGAAAAAAAGGAGCCAAAGTTAACATTCAGATACATTATGTGAATTACTCATCAATAATAACATATCAGGAAGACATTTTATGTATGCAAATACACAATTTATAAAACATTTTATTCTTTTTTCTTTGATTGCAGGAGTTTGATTTAGCCAATCAAACTCCAGCAATTATCGCTGGACTTTCTATAAAAGGGCTGGGTTTGAGGCAGCCCTCCTCTTTAGCGGGATCCTAAAATGGCTGCATCCAAACATCCACAAGGTAACAAATATTTCAATCACACACCCCACTAAAGGTTCATTTACACACTAGAAGGACGAAAAAAATCACGGCTTCTTCACAGCAAATAATCACATAATCATATTTCCTTTTCAACATATTTTAACACAAACACATGGTGGACTGCCCTAGTGCCCCTACCACATGGCTTAGCAGGAGACCCTGGAGTAACACATTTAGGTAAAAACTTAGATGTAAAGACCGTCTTAAGTCATAATTCCTCATGAACAGTTTGAAGTCTCTAACCAACCTTAAGTTTAGATTTAGTATGGGTAGAGTACCACCTGGAGTTCAACTTGGAGAGTCAAAGATGTCAAACCCCAGATCAGCAGATCAACACCCCTGAATTCAGAATGTCAACATGGGAAGTTGGAAGTCTCTTAAGCCAAGTTCATATGCAAGATTTAGACCACCCACTGAAGTCGACTTGATGAGTTGGAGGTCCTTAAAGAGCCCCTAGTTCAAATGCTGTGTTGATAGAACATGTCCAGAAGTATGAAGTTCAACATGAAAGATCCAACAGCCTAGTCTAATCCCAAGTTCAGATTCAGTATGACTGTCATAAAATACTGTGAAAGTTCAAGGATGTTTTCTCCCATTGCAACAGTGTCACTCATACTACTGTACAATCTCTATTTACCATTTCTCATTCTATGTCTTCAGCTTGTATGGTGAACAGCAGTTACAACAGCAGACTTAAAATCTCACTTGTACACAGATAGATGCATATCTTGTTCATATATGTTCAAAACACTATTTATCATAGATCAATTAAATATTTAAAAACTTCAATGTGCTGAAAAGTAAAAGCAGATGAAGGCCAGCAGGTAGAGTGACAAGTTGATGACAACAAATGAGAATGTCAGGCTGCTGGGAGACGAATGAGAAAGCGAGAAGGGAACAGAGCAATTTCCACCCGCTGTGTTTCCTGTGAGATTATCCAGCTCTGTGCAGTGAAATGAGAAGCGAGACGGAAGGAAAATAAAGCGGGGAGGATGTGCTTAGAGAAGGAAAGAGATAATATGAGCAGTGGGAAACGTGGGGTAAACGGGTGGGTTAAAGAAACAAGGAGTGAAAATATATATGTGTGTCACACATGTTGTTCTGGTTAGCGTTTGACGCTTTCAGGCTCTGTTTATACCTGCAGAGCTTTTCGGGGGGATGGGAGGCATTACGACAGACCTGCATTGCTTGTTTTGGCTTCTTAGTGTCCATGATTATTCAGAGGAAGCAGAATTTGGCTTCATGCAGTGTGTTCCCTATGGTTTATTAATTAACTAGTTTACTTTTTTAATGAGAGAGAATGTTTTTAACATAAAAGAAATTTTAAGTGTAAAATTTTCCTGCATAACGAATTAAATTTTTATTAAAATCCTCAATGCATTCTTTGCAAAATATTGAACTACATATTGTGTAAACTTCTAGTCAATGCATAGTGAGACACTTGTTTCCACTGATGAGAATCTTGAGAAAAAGTGGCCTTAAAGCTCAACACCCCCCATTTCCTGTCTGCTGAACGTCATTTTTCAGGCTGCCACTCATGCGAAAATGAACTGTACTGTGACCTCTCTCATGTTGCCTGTTAATTCAGATTCCTCTCAGAGATTGGGAGCTTTGGGCGGGTCAGAACAAGTGACCCGTGTCTCCCTCTGACCTTTGACCTCCCCTCGTCCTGACACACCTGTGAACAAACTGTTCTCAACTCACGTGCTTGACCTTTTCTGTCCCTTCTCCAGCAACCTCATTATGAATTCTGTGTTTCGTCGCACCTCTCCTCCCCCATCCCCTGAACTAATTTGTGTGTGTTTTACCACCCAGTCGTTTGCCTGGAGCCCCTTCTGTTTTTGCCCTTCATCACGTTTTATCACATCACAGGCGGCTTGCCCAGATTTCAGCCTCTTAACTGATGATGGTGCTGCAATTATACCTCCTACTAGGTTCAGAAAAAACAAACAAATGATGAATGCAAGCTGTGAAGGCCCTCACTGAAGCATAAGAAACTGACACATGCAGTCTTTGCCTTTTCTCTCCTGTCCAGCAGATCAACTCATGCAACTTTAATTATGTCGAAAAATAATTCCCTTAGTAATTCTGCAATAACACAACTGACGTCATTTCACAGTTTTTTTTTCATCTCAGCCAAAAGCCTTGATACTTTAGTTTTCTTTTCCCAACAGTAAACAAGCCAACCCCAAAAAAAAAAGAAAAGAAAAAAAAAAAACTAAGTGTTAATGTTTTAGGAAGCTTACTGAACAGATTGGAGAGCATCACACAAAAGCAAGACTGAATCTCTATTTCAGTGGTCATGGTCTTTTAAAGGTCCTAGATGTTAGTTTTGCCATTTATCTAATAGTAATGGTGCCATTTAGTGAGCTTTTTTTCCTTCTCCACTCCCATTTTGTCACCTCAGAAACAAGCATGACTCCATAATCTTCCACCATAGCCAGAAAATAAAATACAGCTGTCGTCGTCAATTGCATTACAACAGAAAATGTGCCTTTCGGATAATCAGATAGATATTTAGTGTCAAAGACTTACGTGCTGGTGCCTCTCCATCAGTGATTTCATTATAGTAGTCGGTGTACTGGATCTCGATGTCATCCTCGTAGGCGAGAGCAACACACGCGCACACAGAGAGAAGAAATGCTGCCTCAGGGATTCTCCACCAAAGCATGCTGCTGCTGCCTGAGAGAGTGTGTCAGCAATGTGAACAAGTATGTCTGCTCAGCTCCCGGTCCTTTTCCTGCTTCTCTGTCTGCGTGTGTGTGCGTGTTTATGTGTGTGTATTTGTTTAAGGTTCCTCTGCTGCTGCTGCTGCTCTCACTTTTCTACAGACCTGCAGGACCACCACACTCTTTTTCAAGCCCCAACTCTCTCTTATTATGTTAGTCCCTCCTCCTTCTCTAAGGACTCCCCACCTCTTTCTCTTTATCTCTGACTGATTTTTCTTTTCTTTCCTCCACTAAATGCTGAGCAATTATTGACAGGAAGCCCAGGATTCCTGGCATCGGGAAGAGCTCACTCATCCTCATCTGTTTTTCTGTGAAGCACTCATAAAATATTCCCGTAATTCTGACGAGGACCATCGTCATTTCACAGATTTTTCTTTTACAATTGTATTCAGGCTTGTACAGTAAGCTATTTATACTCATGTATGAAAGACAAAAAAATTATGTACTCAACACAGTCGAGCCCCATCAAATTTGGGCATCGACGCATAACACAATGGCCACCCAAAAATAGTAGTTATAGCAAAGTGCCGAGTTCCAGTTTAAGTTCATACAACTTTTATCCATCTGATAAAAGTAAAACCTGACAAACTGGCACCCTGTATGTTAGGCAGATATTGGTTCTTCATTCTGACTCAGGACATGAAAAATAGAAATCTCAGCAAACCAGTGCATTTTTATATTTTTTTAGAAAGGCTTTAGAAATGTTTGCTAATTCCAGAAGAGCTACCTCAGTATGCTGTGTTGTCCTCGTCAATCTCATTTTGTTTTCTTATCGCTAATGTTCCAGGTGTTTTATAATCCTCAGGCCTCAACTGTTTAAGATGGATAGACTGTCTTTGTTGGTTGAGGAGAAGTTTGCTACCTCCACTTACTTACTTTTGCAATGTTTGTTTCACAGAGGATCTTTGAATCGTAAGAGTTCTTACTCTATCCTTCTTTCACTTACCATGTTGCAACCACACACACGTTTCACATATTGCGCAATTTGTAGATTTCCTTGGTGAAAAAAAAAAAGTTTTTTCAGACATCTTTTCCCAAACTCAGTTAGTATTTTTTATTTTTTTCAGAACTAACATAGTTTGAAGTGATATTTTTTTTTCTCAGGAACCAGCTTAAATCTGGGGTAAAAAAAAAAAAAAGAGAAAAATTCTATTTAACATAATCTTGTTCATGTTTCGCCTGAAAACTATTTAACCTTTTTACCAGAATTATTAAACAGATTGAAAGATCAAACACACTGGGAAGATCACGAGTTTTTCTTCCCCTCGCTGAATCTCCATCCTTGTGCAAACATCTGGCTCTCTCGGCAGCGCCTCGGCCTGCGAGTGAGGCAATGACTCATGCTCTGTTGGAGGTAGGCTGTGTGGTGTAATCAGATATAACTGCAGCTCCTGTGACTCTCAGGCAGGAGAAAAAAAGGAGGGAGCTAAAAAATAACAGGAGGGGAGAAAGAAAGCTGAGATTTAGACTTTTGCCCCATGCAGAGATGGTGTGCAGGCTTTTGTGGGACTTTATGGATGAGATGTTTGCCTAAAAGCTTTTGTCTGTTTGTTTATATTGACACATCTGTCCGTCAGCTTCTCACCCTCGCTGTTTCTGTGGGCCCGTGATTGTGTCTGATGCGACACAATGTGGCTGGGGAATCAATGTAGACTGTGTTTGCCTGTTTGTGTTTGGTCAAACTGACTCTATAACTTTCTCATGGGAATTGCCAACACTCATCCTGCTGCCCCCACTCCATCTTTCTCTCTGCCTTTGTCTTTCTTGTGGTGTTTTTTCTGTTTCTCCCACACAGGCCTACTGAAAAGCATGTGTTCCTTGATTTCTTAACTTGAGAAGTGTTGTGTTTTTTCTGTGTAGTTGCGAGAAACATCGTTCTAAGAAAAAAAAATTAAGATTAGCATCTCTGTTTTGGGTTTGCTGTAGTTTTTAGAAGATGAATCTTTTAAAGAAATTTAACGCTTCCAGTTGCACTAATATTTCCAGAGAGAGATCTCTGACCATTTGTTCCTGGAGATCATCCATACTCCTTGGTCCTCTCTTATCCTGTGTCTTTTTCGCCCCACCCACAGGTTTTAGGTGGGATTTCTACTTTGTATCAAAGTCAACAAAAAAAAAAAGCTAGCAGCCTTCCTCTGATGCTAAATGCTCATCCAGGTGGAGTGAATGCTGTTGGTCAATGACTCAATGCAATATCCTGGACATGCATTCCACAGACGGTGACACTGTCTGTGGAATGCAATAAATTTGTGAAAAATGTTCACAGCAGTGACCCCGATGATGAAGCGACTAGCAAAGGTGACAAAAATGTTGCCTCAAACATGTTGTGATGCAATAGATTGACTCTCTCTGTCGATGCACAGGTTTCAGTTTGAAGGGCACCACATGATTCGGCTTTAATGAAATTTGTCTGCTCAGGGGCACGAAACTGAACTAATAGGTTTAGCTCAACAGCTTTTGAGGAGAACTGATGAATATTGTGTTCAGATTCTTTGCAGAAATGAGATTAAGATACATTTGTTCTGCTCAGATTGAGTTCAGTGTTTTACCGTGGCGATACTCTGCTTGGGGTTTTTCCCCAGTCCAACCAAAGAGCAGTACTAAAATTGTATCATTTTTACAATAGAACATATCTCAAAGATAAACAATATTCCAGCTTTCGCAATCAAATCTTTTTTTTTTTTTTTGGAGAACATGTTTACACTTTCTGCCCAAAACCTCAGCTTGAAAATATGAAAGTGTATAACTAAGACCAGAAGAGATTGGGCATCTTGGTCGCTACCCTAAAACAAAGAAGCAAGCAGGGAAATCTGAGTGTGGATTTGACTTTTTCAATTGGTTCCACATTGAAGCACGAGGATCAAACAACAATACTGTTCCTATTTGTGGGATTTTGGCAAGAAATCAATCAAGTTTCTGCAGTAAGAATTTTTTTCTTTTTTTTTTTTATAATAATAGCCGAATTCTGGCATTGTAACATGTAAAAAAAAATAAAACCAAAAAAATGAAGGAAATGGACATTTTTGACTAAACTTTGAAGAGAAACATTCATAAGAATGATTGAATTTAAACATTAACATTTAAGTGGAGCCTTAGCCAGTGAGGTTACTTAGATTAAAGAGAGAAAGGCTTTATCACAGGGAGGGAGAGCAGAAGGCAAACAGATGTTACATGCTTAAAGACAGAGAGGAAACAGGTCTATTTGCTGTGAATTCAGTGTGTGATTGACTTGTATAAATATTTATCTTTTATTGCAATATAACTGTCACTTGAAGAGATGGTTGATCCAACTAAAACAGATAATGAATGCGTAAGCAGAAAAATCTCTTCGGATTTTGTCTTCTTTATTTAATAAACAACACTAAACAAAGCAAAATACTTTATTTTTACATTTTACAAATATGTTCTTTTATTTTTTTTCTAAATAGGGATCCTTCTGACTGCATCGCCAACTGAGAGTAAGTGCTGAATCAGCGGAAGTAGGAGCTGTGTGATGTGGTATTTGTCATGGTCTGAATACTGGGGGCTCATGATGATAAGGAAAAGTCATTAAGGATGGGACGGGGTTACAGTCATGCTGGTGAAAGTTCAAGATGGTTGGTGAAAGAGTTTGAATGGTCAGTTTGACTGGAAAGGAGCTCCATAAATTCATCCCAAGACCGTTTTACGAAGTGATAAAAGTTGTCCAAAACAGCCTGACTTTTTAAAGAAAAAGGGGAAAAAAAGTAAACCCCTCCAAAACCTAAAAACTGAAATTCTGTGTTAGATTTACTCCAGTTGTAATGGCTTCTAAAACTTCCACCTTTCACTTACAGAATATTCTCCCAAAAGAGGCATAATCAAGATATTTATTTGGGATATGTGAGCCAGGCCTTTGTGCTCTTTATAGTCAACAATGTTTATTTGTTTGTTTTTGAACTCACCCATGGATTCATTTTAATCCAATCTCTTTGTTATTGTTGATTTATAAACACTGAACTTACGGTAATCGAGGCAAGAAAAACTTCCAGTGCTTTTCATTTCATTCTGGGTTGTTTTGAAACCTTGTAGATAAATTGTCAGTGTAGTAATTTTGGTAAGCTGGCTACTCCTTTTGGTTTTCTGGGTTTTTTTGGGGGGAGGGTGGGTTCAGACTTATAGATGTCAATGTCTTTCTTTTATTGTTCATTTTTTATATTGAGGCATGATGTGTAGCATTTTGAGATTCCCTAGTCATTTGGCCAGTTACTTTATTCTACATGTCAGGCAATTCACAGATTAATAAACAAATAATCTGTATTTTCACGTCATTTCCTGGTTGGTTTTATTCATGTCTATCCTTTACAAAATCATCACTTAAAGCTGCTTTTTGCTCTTTCTCAGGTTATCATTTTCTGATATTAACATCAGTTTGGTCATCTGAAACATTTAAGTGGGACAAAAATGCAAAAAAGGAAAGTTCTGTGTTAAGGCAAGTGATTTTTTTTCCCACAAGATCACATATACTGTACACCTGGAAATAGTTTTCCAAGTAATTTTTAGCGCTCTGGCTCTTGGATTACATCCACAGATTTAAGCAGAAATGTCAAATATTAATCTGAGTTTTTGTGTTTATGGCCTGGAATCAAATTCCTCAATACCTTTATCATCTCAGCATGTTCTGGTTTGACTTATTGTCTCCTACATTGTGTGACGCTAATGTTGTAGATGGAGAGAGATTTAGGCAGGATCTGTAATAAGAGGTTGAATTTGTTTGGATGGTTCTAGTCTGGCCAGGTTGTTCTTAATGTATATGAGATACAGTTTCAGGGCTGTAAATATCTCATGCAGACTCGTCTCCTGTCTTTTAACGTACCTTTAAACAGATATTTTAGTCTTTTAACTGAAGCTTTATGGTTACGACCAGCTTTCTCTGTACTGTACAGTCATCTTTTAAATGATTTGTGTTGAATTGTGTGAAGGTGGTGTGTTTGTGATGTTTTACACAAACACGCTGCAATGAGAGAGACTTTCTTATTGAAGGACGGTAAGCCTCAGTGTGTTATGCATGAACTTTGCCCTTTCACATATTTTTTGGCCTTAGTGTCCATAACTCACAGGAAATAGAGACGGGAAACTTGCAGCAAGTGATACAGGTTATGACTCAAACCTTGGTCATCTGTTGACGACATAGAGAATCTGAATCTATGGGACTGAGCAACACATTGCAACAGGGAAATGCCAATCCTTTTTAGTCATGTCACATTGCATCTTAATAACAAATTGAGCACATGACCTCTGAATATGTCTTATTAATTGTTAAACTTCTCAGTGCCAGTTGCTTTCATTTATTACTGAGCAACAGGATAGCTCAGTGGTTAGGATTGTTACATGTAAACTTGAACCTCTCAGGCCCAAATATTGATCCTATCAGGGCCTTTAGTTATGACGCTTGTACGGTTTGTTCTTGCATGAATGAATTCTCTTTCAATAAACTCCAACAAATCTTCTATTAGCCTTTGTAACTATAAAACCAGTTGAAATTTTCCACCATATTTGTACCATCACATAAATACTCATCAGTTCCTTATTGCCTATAAAAGGAGCCAGTTTTATAAAAATAAACTACAGTGCTCTACTTTTTTTAAAACTCTTTTTTTAGGACTTCATCCATATTCTCCTGCATTCTGTATTTGACACACAATCCGACTGCATTTAAACATTGAATGTGAAGTATTACTTGCGGCGTGCCTTTCTATTATACCAGAGTTATTGTATAAAATGCCTGAAAATCACCAATAATTCCCCCTTTATTTGAAAACAAGAGTTTTTGTTTAGAGAAGTGGATCATTTAAAGATGTTTTATTGTCACACACAGGCTGTTGTGTAATCCTGTGGTTTTTCAGGCCTGTAAGCCACTTTGCAAAGGCCTTCATGTCTGATCATGTGTCAACTTGACTGGATTCAAGACAATAAAATGGGAAAATGATTATTTCTAAACAGTGGATATTATTTCATAGCTGGGAATCATATGTCTTGTGACTGCAATAAACAAGAAAGTTAGAGGTGATTTTTTTTTTCTTATTGTTTCTTATTTTGATAGTCATGGTGATCAACACATAACACAGGGCCTGGCATTGTATTCAGACCGTTGGAATATACCCAAGATGGCCTTGGTAATTCTGGAGGAGTTGCAAAGATCTGCAACTCAGTTGGGAAAATCGGTTGACGGGTAACAGCAACACAAACCTCAAACCTGAGCTTTGTGAAACATTGGCAGGAATATTTTTGTTCTTATTACTGAAAGAAAGCAGTAAGATTTCCCAAGGAGAAAGATCACAGCAGTCATTTCAGTAATTGAACTGATAGAATTATGTCTTAACAATTATATTAAAAAAAACATCTCACCATATTCTTTTCAAAAGTATCCTTTTGCTTCTTTCAGAGGCAATGGCTGCACTGTTTCCAAACTCATTAAGTCATCTTAAATACTCATGTCTCATTCATGTGAACAGAAAAAGTTAAACTAAAAAATGAGCAAAATGCAACAACTGTGTTTCTGCAGAAAAATAAAATAAAACATTGAATCAGGATGAGGCTTTTTCTAGTCAATACAGAACTTTTTCTTTGGCAGTATTTGCGCTCTTTGTGCAAAGTATGCTGGTGTAATTATTGTTTCCTCTTCATGTGTTACAGGTAACCACATGATGCTACGTGTGCTGCCATCAGTTTACCCCAAACAGCCACACACTATCCACCATCACCTGGGCAACCTCACAGCAATGATGCCCCAGCTGGAGACACCTGAGCAACAACACCTGATCAGACTTATTCAGATGGTTGCAGAGCAGCACCCACTGGTAAGTCCTTGTTTTTATTTATTTCAGAAGACGAGATTGTTTGGTGTTACTGGACAGATGGGAGTTTACAACGGGAGACTAAATGATATAAACTGAATTGAAGGTGTAAGAAAACAGAGGGACAGATCCGCCTGAAATCTTCTTGTTTTATTAATGGTTACCAACCACCATTGCTTTGCATCAAAAGTTTCTCACACCGAGGTAATTTCTGCCAAGAACACTGAAATTCAGAAAATTTTCTGGATCAAGAACAACTTTTAATATCAAAGGGTCTGAACTTTGATATTGTCTTTGACAAGATAGTGTTTCGGCATCTTGGTTAGGCACCAGAGGAGCAGAGGAGGCAGGTGACGTAACCCTGACATCAAGAGAGGAATATGAGAAGTAAAACAGATGCTAGCAATGATGAGAGAGAGAGAATCCGTTTGTCTTGACTTTTCTATAAATTGTCTTTCTCTTTTACCGATAACATAACTTTTATGGTCAAAATGTATCAACGCTGCTTGTTGAAATACATGGAATATGTGGCGAGGCAGTGCAGTCCCTCACCACTGGAGGCGCTGTGTCACACAGAGTGAGTGACAGTAAGTTGACAATCTTCTTGCTGTCATGTCCACTATGAGGCCTAAATGCTTCTGGCTCTTAAAGACGACACTTGGCCACTCAGCATCAGAACATTATTTCTCAATATTGTGGATCTTCATACCAATATTGTTCTTGGTGTGAACAGCATAGAACTTACTGTGATGAGTTTATTATTTTACCTTATGTATATTTTAAACAATTACTCCTATTAATCAAACCTCATCAGATTGTTGACCATTTAGCTGTTCTGTTTGCTGCATTGAGAACAATCTCCTAGAAAGCTGAATAGAGCTCATAAAACTGAGCGCTGCAAGGATACCTTTTATCCTTCATATGTTGGAGCACAGCCATTGTGATCCAACAGGAGGGGAATACCACATACCAGCAACAGAGCATGCAGTAGTAAAACATGCACAGTTTTATTCAGAGGAGAAACATCGGCCATCTGGAGTTATTCTTATCCTCTCTCTTTTCTCCCAACTTCACACACGCGCACACACGCAACATGCTCACACGCAGCAACAGTCCAATTGTTGCTGCGTTTGCCACAGTACTTGTGAAATGTTCTGCATTATAATGCCACTTACTGGAAGTGATGTCCTGGCAATGTTAAAAATGACACATACCTCATATGGGATGCATTTTTAGCTGTTATCCTCTGTCTTTTTGAGGAACAAATTGTTGTTGGATTTAGTGTATTTCTAAGAAAACGTGACTCATTATGGAGCAGCAACAGAGCAGACAATAGTGGGCTTTCAGTCTAGTGCCTCCCAGTGTGATCAGCTCAGATAATGAGCAGGAACTCTTCATTCATTCAGTTTGCTCAGAAAGTCCTATTGGCAATCTTTTGTTTGTTTTTTTGTTTTTTTTCACTCCGCCCTTTATATCTCAGATGAAAGAGCTGGAGCTCAGAGTTTGTGTTTGCTTTATTAGTACAGAGCGCTGAAGCTGAGTCATGAATTAATAATGTATATTTCTTGTAATTTCGTTTGTCTTTATTTCTCCTAATCCCTGCAGATGCTGAGCACACATGTGCCCACGCTGGTCAATTACCTGAGTGAGCCCACTCTGACTGAGCCTTTGTTGGGAGCTCTTGTGGATGTTTCCCAGGCCAGCCCCTCGTCACTGGTCAGCTTTCTGCCAGCACTGAGGATGGTGGGACAGCAGTCTGCTGCTTTTCTCAGTCATGTAGCCAAAATCCATGGTGCTATTGGCATCCTGAGTGAGGTAATGCACACAGACACAATCAAAATGTAAAATTTATAAAAGAGATACAGAATGGAGAGCATGCAGGTCTTTTACAAGCTTAAGAAAGGAGAAACAAAAACTATCTGTCAGAAATAAAAAAAGAGAGGGTCGCTAGAACTAATTGAACACAGTTTTTCCCCATGTTTCACAATACTACAAGATGTTCAGGCATGTCTTCAGGTTTTTACAGTAAAACAGTGATGTTACCAGTGAAATGCCCATGTTTGCAGTTTGTAAAAAGCAGCATAGGGAATACAATACACAAATGGGAGAAGCGTCAGATCAAATTTGAACTTTCTAGCTTCCACGGAAAATGCTTTGTGCGGTGGAAGACACTGGACATGCACACACCGTCCACATTATTAGTGATGCATGGGAGTGACAGCATGAAGCTGTGGGAGTTTTTGTCTTTCAAAGGGACACTGGTCACAGTTGATGAATAGAGTTAAGCATTCACCAATGCTAAAAGAATAGGTCTTCTGAACCCCTTGGACTGAGCTGCAGGGCGTAAAAATTTATTTTTTCTGACATTCTTCAGCCAAGACAAATAAGCTTTTGGAAAGAATAAAGGGCAAATCTTATTATCCCGAGATGTCAAAACTAACACCAAGGACCGTTAGCTGAAACTGCAGAGAAGGGTGTTCTCCAAAGTACTGTAGGATCTGGGTTGGTTTATCAACATAAATATATGTATATTTATGCAACTTCATAAATATATATTCCAGACACCATTTAAAAAAGGAAAGCACTCACCACAAACAGTTATTAATTGAATAAGGAGAGAAGAATGTCATGCATAATCACGTGGCTTCTTCTGTGTTGTCCTGCCAAGTGTGCAACTCAACATTTCGCACTGCACATGGCAGATCTGAAGGTTTACGACCTGACGTTGTGCTCAATGAAAGTTTCCTGACTCACGCCTTTGACAGATCAGAAACTGTTATCCAGGTTAGAGGTCATGATTCAATCATGAGGAGGACAAAGGTCAAAAATGGCCTCAATGAGACAAAAGTTCTCCCCCGCCAAAACACCTGTATTTACTGCATCTGATAAAGTAAATCACCACGTCTTGTTACTGTCTTATTTTTCTGCACTAGGACGAGTTCAGAAAAGGTTAAAATCACATCATAAATTTCAGGAACAGTGTTTGCTCTCATTTGTTGTGAAGGCTAAGATCAGGATCTCCTGTGTGATATGAGTTAATCTTTTCAAATGTTTGGCTCATTTCTGTAAAGGCAAGTTTAGCACTCAATCAATCACCGCACACTTATGTCAGGGAAGGTTTTCCTCTGAATAAAAAAATAACTTTGTCTCAGGAAGAAGAACGACATTCAGGTCTCAGGTTCCCACTTTCTCTCCTCTCTCTGGTTTAGTTAGCGCAGCTTAAATGCGATTTGTGACAATTAGCCACAGGGGAATACACATCAGTCTGCAGATGAGGTATTTTCTTTCCACATACACATCGCCGGGTATTTTTGCAGATACTGTAAACACATGCACAGACCTCTCCGGGGCAACATTTCCTTTAAAAGCTGCCTCCTGCTCAATCTTCTTGTCAAGCAGCCTGCCAACCCAACTTCGTCACACCCTCAAATGCACCCGCGCCCACTCACACACGCCCGCACACAGGGGTTTTTCGGACCACGGTGTCCTGCCTTTCTTCACCTTAGAACTATTTGGAAAATAACGCTTGTTTTCTGAAAATGCTCCTGCAGAGACCTCTTGGTGATGGCAGTGGGGAATGCCTCCTGTGGGTTTGTGCTGTGCCCTGCATGCATGCGCACTCATAAACACACGTTTGAAAGAGCACATGCATGCGGGATGAACTCGCTCTCGATTGCACAACTGTTTCCCTTTCTTCCTCGACCCCCTCGAAGGGAGCTCAGGCTTGATTCTGTGTGTGGCTCTATTGCTTGTTAGATATATCACTAGTGAAGGAAACACTATACACTTTGCAAAAAGTCCAGTCCAACAGTTTTGAAATAAATTTGCCATCTGAAAATAATAATAGTGATAATTCTTCCATGCTGTTGAACTCCTTCATGAGTGGGTTGGTGAGACCGTGTGCTTATTTTAAAGCTTTCAGTAACTTATCGTGTTGTTCAGTGTTTGCCAAGTTTTCGTTTAGTGTCCAGGTACATTTATTACAATTTTAATAAATGAATTAGTAGTATTTTTAATGAATATAAAACCATGTCTGCTTATTTGGTGTGCAAATAGGCCGATATGAGCATCCTATTTTTCATGTTTGACTTTTGGACCGCGGTCACTTGCAAGCAATTTGGATGTAACGATGGATCGTTGTGTGTAATTCTGACTTTTGATGGTTTATAAATGGTATTCAAATAAATGTCTGTGTGGTTAGCATTTGCATTTAGTCATTTGGAATGATTTTGTATTATGTAGACTTTTAAAAAAATGTAATTAAATTGAGCTTTTTCTAAAACTGAAAGCTCTGTGTCGAACACATAGTAGTTTTTCCTCTCATCACCACATTTGTTCATTTCATTTTTGTTTTTAAATAAGTAGAACCAGAAGTATCCGGTAATGGTCACTCAAAAGCAGATTTGGATTTACCTATTCCCTAAATCTGGCAACAACAAGGAAACCAAGACAACAGAAAACAACTGACCCAGAAAATTTGAATGTCTTTCTCTTCATAAGGCAAATATGTGCTTTTGATCCATAACTTGCCAGTCTTTTTTTTTTAACAAGTTCATATTGAGCTGCAGATATTAAATGTTCAAACATTTCTATGGATTCCTATTTTGATAAAACATCACCTCTGCATCCCATAATGTTCTGCAGAAGGGATGGCTTCATGTGGACGGTTTTTTTCTGCCACATATATTGTTTTATATGTAGAGCAGAAAGTTCAGTACTGATCTCATCTGAACTCTTCTTCAGCATCTTCACTGTCCACTTGCGGCAAACTTTAAATGAAGATCTTTTTTTTTTTTACAATAATTAGCTTTGATCCACACTTCAGTGTCTGTGCAGGATCCAACAAACTGACCAGCAGTGGATTGTGCCAATGAATTAAATTATTTTTAAGTAGCTTTCTCTATAAAAGTGTCTGTAATCTGATAAATAATTCCCCCTGTTTCCAATACTCAACTTTCCCCAGAAGACAATAGCAAAACATCCCAGAAGTAAGTTTTAGTTCTGGTTCTATATTATATCAAGGTTTCTTAAGGGGATGATTATGTTTCACTTTTACTGAAAGGAGGATTATTTTTCACTCTCTGAAATCCCTCACGAATCTGAAAGATTTATATTTTGTTCAGAGGAATATCTGGTTACATTTTAAAAATATTCCCATAGAGCACATCCACTACATGAAAAATGTCTATGAAACCTAAAAAAAATCCTGTCTTGGATGGGATTAGGAAAAAACTAAAATGTTAATGAACCAAACACTATAACTCACAAAAAATACAGGATTCATTCCTGTTCCTCAACCTAATACCTTTTAAAGATTGGATTATTTGGTTCACAGCTGAGCACATGCCTGAAAATCACAATAAAAATATATATAGAGTTGACACAAAAAAGTTTATCTACAATGGATAAATTAATTTAAATTCAGTACCGTTTATAAAAAGCTATTTTACAACAAATGTAGCCTTGAGGCATTTATAAACAAATGATTTCAATTCAGTCATTCAATCAATGATGCAATGCAGATTTCCTTTAGCAGTATGTCCAGCTCAGAAGCTCACCAGAGAGATAAAACGCTTTGCAAATGATTTTAATTATGCTGCATTTCTAGTTCTTTTTGCTCCAAACACATCGTCACTGGTTTGGTCTTAGTTTCAGGCTAAAATCCTCTTGTCAGGATAATATTAAGTATTTTCTCTGAATGTCCTCCTGAGACGAGATAGTTGATATTAAATTTGAACCTTGTTATGCTGCCACAATTTTTAGAAACATAATTAAAAAGCTGTTTACACTGATTAGTGATCTCTTGCATAAGAATTTAGCCAAAACTAAGCGGATGCTTAGGATGCTGAATCCTTGCCAAGTGCTTCTACATAATTATACAGCGAATCATTTGCTATGTTGCGATGGAGGCGTAGCATAATACACATGTATTGATGTTTTGTTTAAAGCAATATGGTTTTGTTTTAAAAGATCTGTGAATAGAAATCCTTCTACTCTTTTTACCTCCAGCCTGAGCTGCAGGCGAGCTTCTGACTCATTTATGGGCTAAACTCCTGCAAATCCTTGTGGCATATTACCAAAGTCTAAGGTCAAGTTCTACATATTCTACTCTTCTTAGGATCAGTGAATAAATTTATGGCTCCATGGAGAGTGCTTATGAAAGGTGCCAGATGTAGCTTCGTCCTTCTCAACTCATTACTGTGTTTTAAAATATGTAAGCAGATTTTGGCTTTGTTTTCATATCTGGCCTTATTTAGAAAAAAAAAAAAGAAAAGTTGTTTCATAGATTTCATTGTGTTTTGTTTTTTTTTTTGTTTGTTTTTTTTTTTAAAGGAAAGGTTTTGTTTGTGTCACCATGTGAATGCTTTGACCTGGATCGCAGCCAGAGAGAACTGTTGTGTTTCTCGCATCTGTTCTGATTACGGTGATTTCTTGGTTAGCTTTTGGGCTGGAAGAAAATCAAGTGTCTGCGATTCAAATATCAAACTTTCTCAGACAGGTGTGAACAACCGTCCCTTGAAATGACGAAGCCAGAAGCCGCTCTGCGTCAGCACTGGGCCGGTTGAACAGGAGATAAACAATAGCACACAAAGGATGATGAAATATGAACATTATTACAAAGACCCCTTGCTAGGAAATCACATTTTGGACAATGAAGGAGTTTATACTTTCTCGGCTTGCAGAGAGCGAGCTGCATGAGCTTGTGTTTATTATAGTTTGTCATAATTTAGGAAGAAAAGAGCAGAGAGCAGGGCCGACCCCCAACCTGGCTGGAAGTGCAAAACTAATCACATTTAAAATCACCTATTTAGCAACACGAATTCATCCAGATCCAGTGTTTTCCCGTAACACAGCAGATTCAATTTCAGAGGCACTTCAAGAAGAACAACATTAGAAAATAACAATGACTGAATACATCTGAACAAACAAATATGTTTTTTTAAGTGACCTTCTAACCTCCACCTTTACTCTGGCATCTTTGAAACCATTTTTAAAAGGTCTGAAAAATTAGCCTTCATTGCAGCAGCATAATCTCATGGTTCAAATTAAAAAGCCGAAACTAACAACACAAACATCAACCACCAATATATTACTTCATTCAGTTTAAGAACTTCTTAAAATAGGTTTTAAATATGTATAAGACAAAATAGTTTTTTTTTCCAGTAACTGTTCTCTAAAGAAAGATTGTCTTTTTAGTCTGAGGCTATTAGATTGAAAGATAAATAAAAGTTGTTTTTTTTCCACGAGACAAATAAGTACTGTCTGATGGAATTGTATTAAAATAGCTGTGATCAATTACAGTCCATTGGGACAGTTTAGCTAAACAATACAACAACCTTTCTTAAAAAGCAGTCGTGTTTTTTAGTGTCACTGTAAGAAACTAGATTTCACTCCTTATTTAGTTAACGTTTGATGAGATCAGCGTTATTATTACATTAATTGCACTTTGGTAATCCCAATCATTATGCCTGTAAAATAATATTTAACACAACCTTGTTTTTTCTGTAAAGATAAATCAATTTGTTGCAATGTACCTACTTTAAACATTTGTGTGTTTGCTACCAAACTGTACGCTTGCTGATTTCTTCCTCCAGACCCATGCCCACAGCTCATTGGTCTACCTGGTGTCCCTCCTGGGCAGTATGGAGCACAGCTTTCATCACACCTTGCTGCAGGAGATCAGAGCTCTGACTGACAGATACCCATCGTTACTGGGAGGCTGTGGGAAAGACATCTACAGAATGAGCAACTCATTCACTGCCATAGCCAGAGTGTTGGAAAGACGACTGGAGGATAAAACCACCCTTCACTGCAGGTTAATGTGAAAACGACGGCAAGCAAAACACTGAATGTTATTGCCTTATACTGCAGTCTGTCTGCACTAATCCGATCATTTCTGTGACAATTTCACCAATAAGTCTGAATGCGGGTGGTTATACACGCTGATTTTTCTTCGTTCTGTGTTTGCTGCGCATGCAAAGCTGGAAAAAAGTTTGATGTGTCCATGTTAACAAAGATTTAGCATGAAAACCACACAAAACTGTAATAAGTCAGCTTTTTGTGTTACAAAATACACACAATAATGCGGCACCTGGAAGTAAAAAAAATTAAATATCAAATCAAAGAAACTGTGTCAGGAATGGACCCAAATATTTTGACAATCAGAAATGAACAATCTAAATCTCTTAAAGGGTGGAAGAGGCATGTGCGTCTTCAGGTGGAGCTCTTCCCACTGGTCGAGGAGGAGGGACATCGTCTGAGCAGCGACTGCAGGTTAAAGTCCAGAATTTTGACGAGAAAACGCGAAATGTGGGAACGACGGAGGAGGAAGGGGAGGAGTCTCCTCCGCAGCAGAGACGCCACAGCCTGAGCCAAGGCGCCAAGGAGGAGAGACGGGAGATGAGATTCAACAGGTTCGTTTCTGATGGTGCATCAAATCATTTGTTTAACTTGGCCAATGGAACAATGTTCTTACAAGGCACCAAAATAAAACATATTTCTCTGGAGGAATTAGTTGCAGTAACTAAAATATTAAACACGAAAGAGAATTAACACATCTATATCTGATAAAATGTCATTTTCAAACAGTATGGCCACTAAAAATCTTACAAAAAAGATAATGTTAAAGGTGGAATTGCTTAACGTTATGATTACAGGAGAGCTTTGTTAAAACAAAGATAATAATTTAAGTTTAAGTAATTTAAGTTTGATATTTTTTTCATTTATTTAATTTTCTGATCTTCAACAGATCAAAGAGCCTGGCTCTTCATATTGCGCGTTCACGGTCCATCAGCTCAGATACAGGAGAGGACGGCGAAGCTGCAGAGCCGACCACAGAGAACTGCGTTTCCAATGCTCAGTCAATCAGCCCTCAGACAGACGTGAAGCCTCACCGGCAGAAAAGACACTGACGAGTGGCAACTCCCTGTCTGTCACGGTGGAGAAAAAGGAGGTGGAAAATGCTGAGATTAAAGATGTGAACAGAGACGGAGCAGAACAGGAGCCAACTGACAGACTCTTCATCCATTTAAGAGACAATATGGAGACGATCAGGGAGTTCTGCAAAGACATGGTGAAGCGGATCCCGGTCCCAGAGCAGTGTGTGATTGAAGGTAAAGTGAGTGATTCCTAACAGGTTTTCTACAACCAGACCTATGAGAGCCATGTGCCGCAAAAATATTGATGGAGCTTAAGCTTTGCCACATGTCAACCACAAGATTTATTATCTAGAGATTTTATTTTACAGACCAGGAAAAAAGGATGCATTATTATGAAGATGAACGAAGCTGAAAGATTTTTTATATCTTTTCTTTTACTAATAAGAAAGTCAGAAATGTTGCATATTTGCCTTTATTTAGAGTAAATATTTCTGGTTTGTATTGTTGCCAGTGCTAAGTAGCCCAACTCCTCTCTAAACTTCTCAACAACTTTTTTGATTTATTGATCTTCATGATGCTGCCTGTTCATTAAAATTACCCAACTAACCCACGACATGTTCACAGAACACATGCATTTTAGTGACCAATCAGTGCCACTGGATTGTGCTTTCATTTAGATTTTTATTCGTCTCCCACTAGATAATTATGTTTCTCCATTGGAATGGAAAATCACATTAAATTCTAATAAAATAATTTGAGATTTGTCCTGCCAGTTTCAGTTATCTCTGTTGATTGAATCTTCACAGCTCCTGTAAATGGTCCAACCAGCTCCTCTCATATTGTAAACTTCAGTGGAGGTCTGCTAATGAACCGTCATTTGAGTCAGATGTGTTGAACCGGGAAAACAAATGAAACTTACCAACCCCTGGGGATCGACTTTGGACACCACTGGTTTGAGATTGCATTGTACATTGTTTTCCACAAAGTACTACAGTACTGGAATGAGCTCAAGTACTAGAATAAACTGTGGTGCAGTAATTATAAAAATGATGGTGCGAAGATTTTCCAGGAAGGGGACAGAGGAGATTTTACGTAACGTCCTGATTCTAAACAAGTTGATAGTTGCATGTGGTGACAGGTGTTGATTAATAGTGTGTTATGGAAACACCTGAGTTTCTCCTCCAACTCTTGGCTGATTAGTTGCACTTTAGACCCAAAAAGACAGATTTGTTTCTCATGGGTCTTGATTATTTTCTGTCTTGTCTGTTGAGACACCTCTCATTGTGTCTTGCCTCTCTGAGATCTGTTTCCATTTACTATGTATGACCACATCAGGTAGGGATACGGCTCACATGATGTTCCTGTGGTTTATCTTTGTCCTTTATGCACGACCTCCTGCAGTTTGGCTTCCTCCAACTCTTTACCTTGATCTGTCTACACTTAATGTGAAATATGGAATATTCACAGATTATTCAAAGGCTTCAGGTTGATTTGAAACATGTGTCCGTTACAACACAGAGTAACTGTGAGTAGTCTTTATTTACTGGAGGAAATAGAAACATCTAAATCATAGCAACTAGACCTAAAAAGTTACTAATTCAAATCCACTGAAACGTCCTGACATACTTTGCTTGTGATCTACGTTTTATTTATTTTTTTTGCTGGTTGGTATAAAGTCTAAAACAGTATTATAGTATGATGTCTAAAAAGAGGTATTTCTTCATGTTAACTTTGCACAAAAAAATCATTTTAGTTGTTTAATCAGTGTCACATTTTTAAGGAAAATGTTTTTGTGAGTTGAACAAAAGAGTCGAGTTTGTGGGTTACACCCTTGAAAAACTAGGTATATCCCCTCTGACAACACCTAACAGCTTAACCTGATATTTTCTGTTGTTTGATATTGTTTATTGTACTTAGCAAACATGCGCCTCAGTTATGAGTCGGGAAACCATAAACAACCACAGTGGCTTGTCTCCTGTTCCTCAAGCTATTGACTGGTTTGGTCTCAGCCTGGTTGGCCTCTGACAAGCCATTCTGCCAAATCCCGTCTCCACGTTGAGAAAGCCTCCAACGACTGCTGCACCGCCTGCAGCATCTTAAATCACTGTAGACAGCATTGATAATTGATTTAGCATGAATACTGTAAACTTCACGTCGTGTTTTTCTTTCCCTTTGTTGTTAAAGTTCTTGCCAGATTTTTCTTCCACAAGTAGGAACTGTAGGGTTCTGTCTCCCATCCACCTTTAGAGAACCCAAAAAAATGCCCAATATAAAAATGAACGTTTCACTGTAAACAATGTTATTAGATATAACACATCTCTCAGGTGACGGCTGTAAATGAATACTTGTGGTTAAAGTGTTACCTCATAATGATTTCGAGCAGCTTTTGGTAATCGAACATCAAATGTTTACTTTCTTGCCGTCTTCTAAATGTAAACATCAAAATATAATCTTATGAAGGCATCTGAAGCACACATACACAATTTCACTTGCCGTGTGCATCCTGAACCCCCTGCTAATTTTGAGTGCATCTTTTATATACTAGAAACTCTCACTCTCTGGTCTAATCAGCCAGTATCTGTAGTGATGCTGCTTTAAAGCTGGCCAGAGACAATTTGTCAGAGGATACATAATGAATGAAACAGGGGTGATTAACAGAGTCTTTAATTAGGTCAGTAAAAGCAAAGCAGATGAGCAAATTGATGAAGAGAAGAAGCTCACTGTGGAAAAACACCCACCCAGTAAGAAGTGAGTGGCATAAGAATTGCCCGTGACACTAAGCTGAAACAGATGAAGGTAATGTAATGCAAAGTATGAACAGGCATGAGTATATAGAAGCAGTTTCAGTGTGCCTGAAACTCTCCAGCCAACACAGAGCAGAAACAAAGAGTTCAAGAGGTTCACATGAATAAAACAATGAAATGAGAAACGGCTCTGCATCCAAATCTAATCCGCCTTCACATGTCGTCAGTCATCCTTCGGATATTTAGGGATCAGATATTTTTATGTTTGATTACGTTTGCTTATTTTCATTTTTCTAATCAATTTGATTCACCTAAATCAAACCTTGGCTGGCATGTTTTAACCAAGATCATCATCTTTTTTATTTCTGCTTTTGATGGGGTTTGTTTTTGCTGCAGCTTCGCAACGTGTAATGTTAGTGAAATTACGAGAACATGGTATTTGACAGATGGACAGAAGAGCAGATAACCTGAATGAAATAAAAATCATATACAGAATGAAAGACCTAACGATTTGCAACCAGGCAAACATTTCTACTCATAGGTGCAGTTTTTCTGTTCTTAAATATTTGCAAGACGCAGATTCCATTAAACACATCGGTAGACCCAGATATGGATGATCGCGACAACCTGAGACGATGATAATTTGAGTGAAAGTAAATTTTATAATCAGCTCATTTTAGTCATTGTATCTCATAGTGGTCAAGAGTAAAACACTTTGTGCATTCTCATACATGAAAGAAAATGAAACTAATGAAATCCTCTCTGAACTCTGGTAGTCTGATGAAATCAAGAAAGAAAAGTAAAGCATGGGACTCTAAAAACACTCTTTACTCTTACTGTGAGTGTATTCTCTTAGTATTAATGACGATCGACACCGGGGCTCGCAGCCCAGCTCCTCTCAGAGCTGCTTTATCAGAACTGCGGCACACTGAGCGTTTCATGTAAACAATGGAAAGGATGAGACACACAGAGTTTCATGATGATGCTGCAGTGAAAGACAACTTCATCTGGACTTGCTTGTTGGACTCACTCTGTCCACCCCTTGGTCTTTTCTCTGCTTTAACCTTTTGCAATCAGGTTATGATGGTGTAATGTTAGGACTTGTAGAGAAAATACTCGAGCGCAGAAAATCAGTGAGCCAATATGATTGAATACGTTCATTGACGGTGCTGACAGCCTGTTTTATGTGTCAAGGTAACAAGATTAGTTTGACCTGTATGAGTTGCACTATTAGACCACAGAACCTGAGTTGAGGGTTACATCAGCTGGTTAGATCAATTGCACTTCTATTTAGCTGACAATGTGACTCGGCATCCCATCTGTTGTTTCATTTTATTTTTTTTTTTTTTATGAGCCCACAGGATTTCTCTGCAGTGTCAAAATATTTGCTTTTCCCCCGAATGTTTTGGGAGGTGATGGTAGAAAGAAAAGACTTTTTTATGATGATTTAGATGTGGTGTAATTCTTGGGTATAATTCCCATAACTCTGTTACCGAGCTGAGCTGTTGATGTTTAGCATTCAGAGAAGAATAAACACGAAGGGAAAGATGTTTAAATAGAAAATAACTGCAAATGTTTACATACTCCTGTCCAGTTCTTCCAGTTAAGTTTTTTTTTTTATTACCATGACCAATAAGATTGTGAATGTATATATCTGCTGCAGTTTTTTTTTTTAATTTGTTGTTGACGTTTGATGTTTTTTTTTTGCAACAGATTCAAATCGAGTCTGCGTGGCCAAGCTCTCGTTTTCCTGCCCCCTGAAGGGATACTACTGCCTGTACGCCAAATCCAGTTTCCTCCTGACCAGCCAACAGCCTCACCTTTGGATTCACATCATGCTGCTGCATCTACAGGTGCACCCAAGTCCCCAGTCTGCATGCACTCTCTGTTTAAAACATAATCAAATTTATTTTTAGCAGGATGTTTATTCAAAGGAAAAAAAAATAAAATAATACATTTGCACCACAAATTTATGATGCAACAAACAAAAAGGTATCAGACTTAAAAGTGAAGAGAGGATGAGAGGAAACCACATTTACATGCACACAATGAGCAATCCCAGGAAATGGCTACAATAAAATATCAAGAGTGAAAATTAAAATGCAATCTTTAAAAAGAACTGGATTTGTTGCACTGATTATGTACAGGGAGTATGATGGTGAAATTACGGTATTTTGATGAAAGATGACTTTATATCCAGACAGTTTGCTAATCTGTATCTAAAGGTGCCAGTAGACACAGGATGTTTTAATTTGCATGAGGCTTAGTAGTTAGTGATTTGGTGATTTAACAACTCTTTCAAACTCTTTGTTGAGAATGAAATTTAAACTTTCTTTCTGGGATGTTTAAGCTCTAACTGATGGCAGGTCATACTATTGACTTGCCATCACTCCCAACAAGCTAGACATGGCTTCACCCAGTTAAAATACAAATTTATCACCATGAATATTAGAGATTTGCATTTTGTCCTAAGATATGTCCAGCGTCTGTTTCTTCAAGGTTGTTTTTTTTTGTTATTTATTTTTATTTTTAACAGAATCGATCATCTCTATTTGGTGACTGTTGCCTTATGCGGCTGAATTAAAAAGTCCACACATGGCTGGTGAAATGACAGGTTTTTGTGAAAATTAGACCATGATAAGTAATAATAAATAAAGTACATTTAAGGTGTGCTATAGCATGTGTAATCCAGCTAAAAAAATACCCAAATAATTGGTTTTGAGCTAAAACAAAATTTAAAAAAAAAACAGAAAGTTTGTACTTTTTAGAGTCACGTTTTGACTCTGCAACCTTTTGTTCATGACTGTGTGGTTTGGCTCAGCAACAAAAATGGACAGGTCCAAACTGCGACAAACAACTAATAAAAAGAAATTTCCTTGTTTGTGTTCATGAGTTTGGAGCATAAGGCTGACATTGTTGTGATTTTTCTATCACAAAAACTCGCCATCTTAAAAAGGGGTCAGTTAAAGTCATTTTCATGCACTGTAGATTTTTCCTTGTGTTTAATTTTGTATCTGGTTTCAACAGAGTAAGTCAAGTGCCACTCTGAGCAGCAGAGACAAAAGTGTGGAAAGATTAGCTTCTCTTTGGGAGAAGACACAGCTGAAAGGTTCACACAGCTTTTCCATGGCCATGACACAACAATCCACCCCACAAAGAAAGGTAAATTTATATATATATGTGCATGTATGTGTGTGTCTATAAACAAATATATAGACACACATACATATAAAGTGTGTGTGTGCTGTGTGTTCCCAGCAGTGGGACTGATATCATCATCACAAAGTGTGAACGTCATTTGTTTTTACATTTTGACTCTGGTTAAATGGACATTTCTTTATACAAGTCCTCGCCTCGCTCTCAGTCATCTTTATCATGTCTGTTTGTTGCTCCATGCAGCTCAAAGCAAAGCCACACAGAGAAGTCACGTGTTTCAGTATGTGTGTAGCTTTAACTATGCGTTTGTTATCCTGTGGTCGTGGGTAGCTCTTTTTGAAAATGTCACAACGTCAGGGGTCATTACTAAATGATTACAGCGACAAAGAAACCACATCTGTCCTTTCTCTCACTTTGAGCACACAGTTTCGGTGCAACCAGCTTAGTTTGGCCTATGAGCCCTGAAGTTACTCACACATGTATCCATCTTCACTGAACAGAGAAAAGCAATGTCTTCAGTGTCATATCAAAGACAATGCAAAGTTTAAGCTATTAAGCTAGAGGAGCCTTTTAAACTTGACAACACTGTACCAAATGTCCAGCATGGAGGTGGTAGCATCATGCTGAGGGTGCATTGTTCAAGATGAACAGAATTGAATGTCCGAAGAGGACATTGATCTCAAATGCACTTCAGAACCAATTTTTGAAAAACAACTTAAGCTTGTGGCACAGATTGGTAAAGAGAAACACGTTTGGTGCAGAGAGCTGGAAGAATTGGCCGTGGCTACATCCCTGTTTATTTCTTTAAAATCAGTGTGGCCTCTTTCTCTGGGAGCAGAAAACAGCCAAAAAGAAGACAAGACTTAACAAGAGAGAAGAAGGAAGAAGGTCACAACCTTTTTATATGCACAGCATTTCCTCTTCCCCCCCATCTTTCCTTCCCAATCAGGTCCACAGTTTCTCTCCGGGACCTGAGAGCCAATCAGAACCATATGTCGGACATGTATATGTAAGGCAGAAAAGGTTAGCAATTACATCTGTATCAGCAGGGAGATTTAAAGGGAGGCTGCAAAGCTTTATGGGGCTTCTGTGATTTAAGAGGGGACTTATGTTTGGCTTCTGACAGCTCACTTTAAGCAGTTTTATGGTCCAGAGAAAACAGAAAGCTGGTGGAAGACAAAATGAGAAACATGAAGGGAGGTAAAGACAACAAGGCGGAGAGCTGGTGATGGATTGGAGAAGACAGGAAGCATGAAAAAGGAGGGCCTGATGGAGACAGAGTAATAATTAAAACTGTGGATTAAACTGCAATAGATCTTCTATTTGCATGACTTTAAGCACAAGAAAATCTAAAGGAAAAAATAAATGACAGGAATGAAGGCAAGAAGTAGCATAAATAAAGTTAGAATAATATATAGCCATGGAAACCAAAAGAAACAGGAGGAGGCTGAAGGGAGAAGGGGTAGTCCTGTTTGACCTTCTGTTTCCTTGGTTTGTTTGTGTGTGGTGGAGGAAAAAATGGGTGGAAAGTGGGTTACATGGTGATAAAGAGTGAGCTCAAGCTGATTAGATAAAGATGTTTAGGGACATGCAATTCCTCCATGTGCCCTTTTAAAAAAGCTTTTAGTGTCTTTCATTGACTTTCATTTATGAAATCTAATTGTCCAAGCAGGCAGAAATGAAGCCTGTTTCTCATCTGAGTTCCTCTCAGCAATTTCAGATAAAGGTATGTGATCTCATAAACTCAGCTTGTTTCTCTTATAAATACAAGATTTCTGCACATCCGAAACATATACATAAAGTAAACGTGGTTCGTAAATGGTAGCGAAGTGTATTTGTGCTGAAACTTCATTTTTTGGGAGTACTTAAAAGTTTTTTTTTATCTTTCTTTAGAAGTAATTATAACCGGAACACAAAGTTAAAGAGTGGATGGAGGCAGACAGATGTAGATTAGGTGCCGTAGGGAAAGGAGACATCATGTTTGTTGTTTCTTTATGTCTTTATTAGAACGATTTATCTTTCTTCCCTGATGAATCAAAAATACTGTGTTGTTTCACAGCTCAGCAGAAAGTTTGTCACGCAGCATCTTTGAAGTTTATTCTAAATATACAGTGATGTACTTTTCATTTGCCTGGCATGCTGTGTTGCTTAACTTTTTCCTAGTAGTGGGTTCAGAAGTAAATGAGTGCCATCTTGCTCATTTGCTGTTGTGAAATAATTCATTCCTGAATGTGTTCTGTTGCAAATTTATGTACCAATTTTGCATTCTTGGTCAGTTTCTGGCTGACACATTGTTTTTACTACAAACTGGAAACAATAATCAAGTTTGTTTGTTTTTGTTTTTTTTATTCAAACTTGTAAGCACTATAAAACCGTACATCTTCTTTATGATTAATCTTTTTTTCCCCACACGTCCTGCCTCGGCATTGCAGCGTACCATTTAAAGAACGAGGTTGCAAGGTATTCTGTTCCTTGCCTAAAGTACATCTGGGAATGTATATCCTGATTCTATGATTGATGTTATTAAACCGGGATCGCTCCCGGCATTAAAGAAGACAGCTTGCATAATAAAATATGAGCATGTGTTGGTATGACCTTCAACCTTCTGCTCTGTGTTCATCTTTCTTTTAAAGTTCAGTCATTGAAATAATAATTGTGCTCTACTCCTTGATATAAAAGGGGAAAGTAATAAATATTATATTGTAGAATTTGAGGTATTGGCAAGAGTGGACAAGTATGGAAACACAAATTAAATTGCCTTTTTGTTAATTTAATATTGAAAACATGGGAAAAAAAATTGCTTTCCTAACTCTTATTCCCTGTTCTGTTTTCTAAAAGAGAAAATCATAAAATGCCATAGTCACGAATGGTATCTCGTAGATGATAACATATTCCAGATTTTCCGTGATGCTGGTTGCTGGTAATTCTGATGAGTTTTTATCGAACTGAAGCCCAGCTTCAAAGCTGTTCTCTTCACTGTCTCAAACTGCATTCCTCAAGGGCAAAGCCCTGCGTCTTAGATGTGTCGCCTGGCCTACACCCTTGAATTAAATGGTGAATTGCATCACTAGCATCCAGTCAGCTCTGCAGCGCTCTTCTAATGAGCTAATATTGGAGCCAGGTGTGCTGAAGCAGAGAACCGTAAAAGGCTGGAGGACATCGGGCGTTGAGGAATGCAGTTTGAGAGCCCTGCTGTGGAATCAGTAGGATAGTAAATTTACTGCTTTGACTGTCGAAGAATCAATTAGGGATGCCCAATCCAGATTTTTAACCTCCAAAATAAATCCAAGTCATTTAAGAACATGACGCTGTTATTTTGTTAAAGTTTCGATAATAAGTTCTATTGATGTGCTATAAACTCAGTGACCTTGAAGTGCAGTAAAATAAAATTTCATCAGACGTAACTCACTCACCAATAACATTTGCTGCACACCCTCATATTCTGCTTTGTGTTTTTCCATTTCCAGGCAGTGACTAATATTTTCTCCCAGGAGTTTCTGCTGGGAGAAAATACCAGTCAGAATATACACATTCTGACCTCACAGATGTCTGTTTTATCCTCACATGGTTTATCTGTGTCCACAATCAGACTTCCCCTGGTTATTTAGGGAGGTCTGATAGCAAAACAGAGGAAGCTCTGATATTACTCTGTGCGTGTGTTTAACATTTATCACCTTGTAAGACCCGTTTTTCCAACCAACAATAAGTTGTGAAGACCGACTGCTTCTTATGGATCCCAAAACCGTAAGAACAGTAAAAGAAGAAGTTCTGTTCTGAGTTCGGTTTAGAGTCAGGCCTGTACAGGTAACAGTTACGTTTGGGGTAAAGATCAGTGTTAGTGTATAGAAATGAATGAAAAATTAATAGAAGTCAATCCAAAGTTTGTACATATATATATGTGTGTGTGTGTGTGTGTGGTTGTGTGAAAGGTCTGGATTTGGTTGGTCCTAATAGATATAAAACCTGTTTTCTCATTTTTCATCTTTAGGACCTGGACAACCTTCACATCCAGCTGGAGGAGGTGCGCTTCTTTGACCTGTTTGGGTTCAGCGAAGAGGAGGGGGGCTGGCTTTGCTTCATGTGTAACAACCCCGAGAAGGCTACAGGTGAACACACACACACACACACTCGAGCGCGCACACACACACGCACACAACTACACACACATTGGGCAGTTCTTGTTCGTTCAAGTCTCGGCCCGTCAGATTGCTCCCCTTATCTTGCTCACCATGTTCTGCTGTCTTCCCTAAATCAAGCACAGGTTTTTGAGAGAGTGCTTTCTCATTTCTTGTCATCTCACTGCCGGTCTTGGGTAAAGATGTTTCTCAGTTGGATGTTTTCACTCAAAATTTCTGAAAGGAAACCAATTCTTTTCTCCATGAAATTTCTTTTATATACTATAAAGAAGGTAGACACTGGATTCAAAAGTCTGTTTTATCACACGGATGCATATCTACCTCCTTCATTATTAAAATTAAGCACAGCCATTTGTATTTCTAAAGTTGACTCTGTTTGGAGACTGAAACAGAAAAAACAAATAACTAAAGACATTAGAGAAAACAAAACAAAAAATATTTACATTGAAATCTAATTTATCATATATTTGCATTCTGCCCCTTTAGTCTAATCTAATACTCCTAAGAAAAGGTGAAACGCCTTCCCTTCAGAAGTAGCCTAATTAATTAATATTATAGAGTCCACATGTGTGTAATGTTACACTTTGACTTTAGATGATTGACATCATAATGAAATGATAGGCTGATTTATATCTGTCTTTTACTGTAGAAAACTCACAACAGTAAATATATGAGCTAAAAACCATTTAACATGGTTGCATAAGAAGATGATGAAGGCTTGTTGAGATGGATGCTCTTAAAGAGCAGGGTGGGAATACTCAGGGAAAGAACTGGATCGTCACTAATGAGTTGCTTTAAGCCTTTATAACATACGTTGCTCTGATGTTTGATGGCTGCTAATGAGAAGCCAGAAAACAGGAACTGCCTGAGGAGATAGCAATAACTATTTCAGCCTATCTGCTTCATCTGTGCTATATGTTGCTGCAGAAGTTGTCATATTTACAGCCCAGTAAAAAAAAAAAGAAAGACAAATCCAGTTTGTGTAGTAAACTGAGAAAGGAACGGGATGTACACATAAAGTAGACTCAAGAGGCTTTAAGGTTATAGGATTTTATTTTAGTTCACTGAAGATTGACATCAATACCTCACAGAGTCCAGATGAGGGTTTCTGTGACGTAGACTGAGGGTTTCATTACCTGAAATGTGAGTTTTGATATTGTGTGGCGTATGACTGAGATGCAGAGCAAATGGTTGGGTTATTTAAGTCCTTTGTTTGGTTGTGTTCAGACATTTAGAAGTAGAGGGATCTGTCATTCTTCCTGTATCAAAAGAAAGAGGTTACACGTGTTAATGTGTGTTTTTATTGTATTTCTGTCAGCGTAAGTTAAAAAAAGAGGAGCAAACACTCAGCTCCTCCTGGTTTGTCTCCTCAGCAGGGTGGACCAGTAAAAGACAGAGACATGTTCCAGATGCTGCGCTCAGATGAGCTGATGTCTGTTAACATGAAGTCATTATTTTTGATTGATCTTAGATCAGTTTTGTACAAAATAATACAGCTAATTGTTGTAATTGTACACGTGATCAGCAGATCAGAAATAAATCCACTTCCGACTTCATTTTATTGTCATGCCGTTCCACCAGTCCACTTTGGACTGGTAGCCACCTCCAGTCCAAAGTTTCGAATATCTTTCAAACTTTGGATTGTCAGTCAGTCAGTCTGCTATGATCTCATCAGGACTCATTTCTCTTGATGTGTGGAAATATTTTTCTGTCCTTGATCATTTCTACACCTGCTATATTGATCACCAACAGGAACCCAGTGAGCAAATTGCTTGTATGTGGTTCTTGGTGGACATGTGTGCGTCTGTGTGTACTCAGTGTCATCTGTCATGACTCCAGTGCAGAAATAAATCAGAAAACTGGTGCAAAACATGAGGGGGAAAAATGTAGCATATTGAACAGCTTTTTGAATTTCCTCAGTTTATGAGCAGCGCTTGAACTGCACTATTTATTAACCGTGTTTCTGAGTTTGTATTGTAATATCTTGCAATTATTACTCTTTGCATAATAAATGTACCTCAAAATATTTATATAGATAGATAGATGCACATGTGAATAATGATAATATCAGCTAAATGCCTCTGCCTAATTGTTTTCAACTTCCAAACAAACAATGTGTTCAGTGTCAGGTTGCATGTATTACACATGCTGTCACACATGTGGATTTGTATTTACAGAGCTGAAGGTTAATTTGGCACAATCAATGTTTAGTCTCCTGTTAAGACACAATAGCTGGAAGCAAACTGGTCTGACCAAGCCAACTTCTCAGAGTCCCAGGTTTCATTGACAAACTAACTCTGAGTTTTTCAGAATCAATGCTGAACACTCTCCAGGTCTGGAGGAAACATTCAAGTATGATTAAGCTTAATCCCACGAAACGAAGCTGACATATTTTCTGCATTTAATCTTTAATTCTGCAATCATCCCTGATTATTATTGCTTTTTTCCTCTGTTCTGTGTTTATTTCAGCTGGCGAGATCGCTGTACAAAAGTTCAATCATCAGAAACCCAAGTCGACCGAAGGCACATCCTGCTCTCTAACAGAATTAATCTCCATGTCCTTTGATACAGCTTCACTTACTGAGGTCGAACAAAAGGCCGCAGTCATTGTAGCAGAAAACAAAAACAACAAATCAGGAACAAAAAAATAAATAAATAAAAATTAACAAAAGGGAATTTGGCATTTAAAACAAAAGGTTGAATCGGATTGATCAGAAACACGGAAAAACTTCATCACTGATCCGTTCAGCAGCTGCTATAGATCAGCAGCTCTTGAATGGTTTTTTTCACCAGTTGGTGAGAAGAACTTCCTGCCGCTATAAAAACTGCAGCGGAACCAGCATTTCCTGCAAATTCATCACATTTATGATATCACAAAGCTGCTGGAGTATCTTTGAAGTGTATATGAATGATCGGTGTGGAGTGTGCGTGCTTATGGATGTATAGTATGCATGCAGATTGTAGATTATATCAGAGGCTGTTGGTCAGCTGACGTGAGCTGAGACGTTGAACGCCAAAGCAGGGGAGACGTTGCTTGAAACGGCTACTTTACTATATTCTTATTGGGGATGGAGTTCATTGATGAGGTTATCTAGGCCTTCAGCAAGTTTTATCCATTAAAAAATATCCATTAGTTTTATCACTCAGACATGTAGATGAAAACTGTCCCAAAGTTAAGATAGTTTAGAGCAAAAGTCATGAGAACCGATTGTTGCAACATTGAGATTAAGTAATGGTTGTCATGTGTTGTGTGTCCCAGAGTTCAACTTATTTCTTTTATTTTTTTTTAAATCTGCATTTCATATATTCTGTCAAGTCAAATGTTCAAATCTGTTTTAAGATGCTCTAAGTATTGTGAGTTGAAATGCTTGACTCTTCATGTTTAGCAGATATTTAGCAAGCATCTTCATTTATTTATTTTTAAAGCCTTGGTGCTTTGATTGTGAATCCATTTGAAATCACCTCAAAAAAAGGTTGAATCAGATTGATCAGAAACACGGAAAACATTTTTGATGGGCGTTCTTGACCTTCCACTGTTTACTCCTGGTAGACTCTGTTTGCTTCCAGTTTTTAACAGTAAAATGAAAATAAAATATTGTTGATGTCTTTTTCTAAAACATGGCTCGTTTTATAATCCCATTTTCTCCTGCGTCTTTTGGTCTGTGTTTGTGTGACCCTTCAGTCGTGAACCAGGAAGGACAACCTCTGATCGAAGGCAAGCTGAAGGAGAAACAGGTCCGCTGGAAGTTTATCAAGCGCTGGAAGACCCGCTATTACACCCTGGCAGGGAACCAGCTCCTCTTCCGCCGGGGCAAATCTGTACGTAGGCAGTGAAAACGTAAAAACAGAAAAAAAGATAAATATGTGCATACGCACATATTTCCTGTTTCTTGCGTCTCGGTGTTGAAACAATCAGTATTTCTCCATGTTCTGTCATTTGAATTATTATGAAACTGTGTAACAGTAAAAATCCCACCTCTTGAAAAGTTAAGTTGTCCCTCTGGAGCACGAGGGGAATCCAGCTGTAGCAAACTTTGGCCCACTTTGGAAACTTCGGGGGTGGAACATCCGAGGCATGAGTCAATGACACCTTTCTCAACTTCGATCAAATATCCTTATTCAGAAGTCGCAAACAGAGATGGAGATCTAGATTAATACACCACATTGTGCTTGAATGAGTGACTAATGCCCCATGAGGAATGGTGGTGATTAGAAAGGGCAGAGTGCAAATAAAACTGAGCTGTTTTCAATTTAAAAAGAAAAGAAACTACCATGCCTGGCCAGAAAGATCCACCAAAAAATCAGGATAGTTGATTGGCAGCAGTGGACTGATGATTTGCTATAGAATGAAAACTGGTCTTATAAAATCTTTTTACTTGGCTTCTTAACAACATACGCATCCCAGGTTTCATTTTATGCAGTCCACATTCGGAGCCATTAGTGACCCAGGGGTGTCGCATGTTTGCAGTCAAAATACTCAAGTTTGGCTCAAAATCATGATTCAGCATCTGCAAAACATAAGCAGAAACAGGACCGGTGTTTTTTTTTTGTTTTTTTTCTCCTCTCTTTACCTCCCACATTAAACAATAGTCTTTGTGCTGCTCCAGATGTTGATGGATTCTGTTTTGCAGCAGCCGCCGCACGTTGAGAGGATTGAATGCCTTTATTCTCGGAGCTCAGCTCTCCTCTGCCAGCGGGTTCTGGAGGTGGTTGGTTTGTTGTGAAATGATTTTTCCTCAAATGAAAAGGGAAGACCTTTCTTTGCCAATTACAGCAGAATTGTGAAATCTTCTAAACATCCATGCAAAAGGGAGCTACTACAAAAAGTGAAATTAGATTTTCAAAAGATTTTCCTTTAGTGTACATTTCAATGTATTTTACTGGGATTTCATGCAGCAGCGAAGATGCATCAAATCTTTTACAGTCTCTGTCAAGTTAAACTTCAGAATTGCTTCGTCTTCACCTCCAATCATCATCCTCAGCTTTAAACAGATTCTGTGCTCCAGATGGATGAAAGCATTTCCTCAGTATGGATCGCTACGTCTCATCCTGCAGAGGCTCTTTCCAGGTCAGAGTTAGTTTTCTGACATAATTTGGACAAAACTATGTTGCTAATCCCCCACAAACACCTGATTACTGAGGTATTTATGGATCTCTGCAGCTCCTCCAAAGTTATCATAGACATCTTGATCAATGCTCTTCTAATCCAATCCATCAGTGCAGTGGATGCTGCTATAGAATTAAATACTGGATCTCACTTAGGGGTATTTTATTAAATGGGGTTTGACTGCATAGGCACACCAGGTCTTTTATATTTGAAAAATAAATGTAAAAAAATAAATAAAACCTGGCAATTATTTGCCATATTGTGTTGGTCTAACACTTTAAGATCCCAGTGAAACACATTTTTGGCTGGAATGTGACAAAATGTATATTTTTAAAAAAGTTAAATGGTTACAGAAATAAGTTTGTAAGACAAAATAGTAATTATTCAGTGGCTAATTTCTGGCTAAGCAGAAAGAGCTACACACTTATACAGAGCAATGTTGGCTGACTCTGCATAAAAATAAAAGTGCTGAATTGAATCCCTGGAGTTCAGCTGGACACATATCAGAGTTTTCCTCATGTTTGAATACTGAAACTATTAAACAAAGTTTAATTTCTAATCAAAAAGATGTTTTTATCCTTGCAGCGTAACGTGGAGCTCTGGTGAAGATTACGTTCGCTCTTTAATTAGGAGCAGACAGGAACTGGAGCCAAACCCCGGGCTAGCCTGAAGCACGGTTTGGCAAGTCCTGCTGTTCGGGACAGATGGAAATATCATATCATCGATATAAAATATCATAATTACTAGAAGGATCTTTATATTCCCTTATCAGAATGTGCCAAAAACACAACTGTCATCGGGAATATAAAGTTATACAGTTAGATATATAGATTTTTAGCCTTGTCATCTGTACAGACAACCTTTTGGAATGTTTTTTTGGGATTTTTTGTGGTAAAATATAACAGTCATACTTTTGTTCAGTCTTTGTGAAACACATATCTGTTTTGCAGTATTTCTATGGCTTGGATGTGATGAATGTCAGTTTCTGATGCTATAGGGAGCCATTAGTTTTTATTATTGACGCAATATGACACCAGGTTGGAGAAGGTGTTTTAATATAGTTCACACATTTTTTTGTTTTTGTCTTTTTTTTTTTTGGTGGTTTTCAAATGGAAAGCTCCACACATCCACCTTTGTACTCACCAATTTGTTGAAAAGTGCTGACAAGAAAAAGAAAAACACCATGGAGACAAAAACAGGAAATGTTTGACCGTTAGGAACGGTCAGCAAGCCAAACAGAGGCCGTCACTGAATGAGTAAATAAATAATGCGAAAGGTTGAAGTCCTGCGGTGAACTTTGCTTCATGCTGTGGTTGCAGCCATATAATTAACGATGGTGTAAGATACATGGTTCTGACTCCACTACACCACCCACATTTGGACTGATCAGCGGCGAGCGAGACATACTTCGCTTTTCCTGCCCTGGAGAAAAACAAAGTGGATTTGTTCTTCTTTGATTTGTTCTTCTTTCAGGATGGACCTCTGTTCATCCTGAGGTAGATTTCACTGGCAACAATGGTTTTATTCAAGGGTTTTCATTTGGCATTGTGATGCTAAAATCACATTTACAGAAAAAAGGTCGTCTTATTGAGTGGTAATCAACTCTTTGTCTTATTTACAGAAAGATGAGCTGGACGACATCCCCATAGAGCTGAGCAAAGTGCAGAGTGTCAAGGTGACTAACCCCTTGGGTTCCTTAATCCTCCCTGCTCCAACTTTTGCTAATGCTTACCCTGATTGCATCGGTGTACAGCAAGTTACAAAACATCATCAAATTTCTATGATTCTTTATTAACGTCTTAATGTGTTTATCTGCTGGAAAGGTAACCTCTGCTCCAGGTTCAGCAAAAACCACACAGAGCTTTTAATTGTGTAAATATCTCAGAATAAAGAAAATGTTGTTTGCATTTGCATCATCCTCTGGAAGATTTTCTTCCAAGATTGCTCTGATTTTACTCACGAATTTGCCATCACATCAATTCTGTCCAGCTTTACAATCGATGCTGAAAACACTTGTCACAAACCGTTTCTATTTTCTGATGCTAAGTTGCATAGTTCTCCTAGAGATCCCCTTAGCTTTGACCTTTTACAACCTAACCCTACTTTAAACTTAGCTGCGGCTTTGGGAGCTACTTTATGTTGGAAACCCAACCAATTAAATTGAGGTTTGTGGTTGTAACTTGACAACCCGTAACAACGTGTCTGCTAACGATTTGTAGATCAACTTATTCCCAATAAAGGCTTTAATAGTGTAAGTAGGTGTGTTTTATCCTAAAATACTTTAAAGCTACAAACAAATGTACATCAAGCCTAAATGATGTGAATTACAAAAGTGACAGCAGCTGCTTTGCTGAGCATGGAGACGTTTTTTTTTCTTTTCTCTGTTCATTCCTGATCTTCCGCTGTTTCCGTAGGTAGTAGCTAAGAAGCGCCCGGGATCGGGGTCTGCCGAGGGCCTTTGAGATCTTCACAGACAACAAGACGTACGTGCTGAAAGCCCAGGATGAGAAACACGCCGAGGAGTGGCTGCAGTGCATCAATGTAGCCGTGGCTCAGGCCAGAGAGAGGGAGAACAGAGAGGCGACCACCTACCTGTGAGAACAGATCCAACGCAGACGTTGATGTGAATCATTAGTATTCATTTCAGTTGGAGCACCTTCTTCTTCTTCTTCTTTTTTTTTTTTTTTGGTTTATGCATAACCAAATGGACAGAGAAGAAATAGAAACATTCACTACTGATAACTTGAGGAAGTGGGCGAAAAGCCGAGCTGGTTGGTGTGAAGTGGATCACCTAAACCACGTTTCTGTCCCTCCTTGGGCCTGCAGTGCCAGCTCTGATATCTAAAGGCTATTCCCTGCAGATATTGTGAAATTATTTTTGAACAAAGCCTCACTATCTGTTCCACATGTGGACATCAATCCTGCTGATGATGGAGCATTGACTTGTTTAACCCAGATTTGTTATGCAGTATTTTTAGTATGTAACATAAGAAACCAGTAAAAACAGACTGGATGTATTGCCAACTTGAAGTATTGATCTACTGTACCTACTGTTACTTGTGGGCAAGACCTGCTTGTATGTTACATACATTCATCAGTGGAGCAAAATGCAAAATCTTTTAGTATCTCTAAATGAACCAGATAAAACAACATAGAAATTCTCATTATTGCTGTATTTTACTGTGAGATAAATAGTGGGTACAATGTACAATAACTGCTTTGAAGATGATTTAGATTTTATTATTATATACATCTTTTTATGTCGACACATCAAACTTACAAAGTACAACGACAAATTACAAAATCGGTGGAGTCAGCGAAAGTCTTAAGCTAACTTTTGTCTAACCTTTAATATACATTCTTTTTTTCAAGATGTCAAAGTATTTGGTGACCGATATTTTTTTTTTCTGTGCAACCTTTGCACAGAAAATAATGCCTAAATAATTCTGTATCCCATATTTTCATTTTCATTTGATCTTTTTTCTGTTGAAGAGTTTTTGAAGGAATGTTTCTCATAAGAGAAGTGGCTGGAAATACAAATGGTCCAGGTTTCTCCTTTTTACAATCTTGTTGTGTTGTTCTAGTAGTTTTTTTTTTAATCTTTCCATCGGAGAAATGTTCTATTGAAATTTACTTCATATTTTACAAAGAACTCATTTAGTTCATAGGGTGCTCCATTGCGAAATCCAGAAAAAACATTAAGAAAACAATGAAGTTTCATTTCCTGTCTGCTTTGATAACTGGGATTTTGAAGATTTTATTTTTAAATATGCTCAGAGTCTATAAGACACCAATAGACATTATCTCATAAAGTCTTCTCTTATTTTGATTTGATCGGAATAAATAAAATAAAGAATTAATCTTTTGAAAATAAGTTAAAACTATTGTTTTCCTGTAATTACAGTTACAGATACACTATGGAGGGTAGACTGGGGCAAAATAGGTAAGGGTGGGATATGAAACAGGGACACAAATTGGCAAAGAAAAACCAAATAAACAGCACCAAAACCAAATGTCTAACAAAAAGTATCACCCTTTAATCTGTTTGTTGGCTTCCAGTCAAAACAGTGTTGTTTTTCATTCTGTTATTTTCATTTGAAATGTTCATTTTCTTGAGGGATGATTTAACTACCAGACCCAGAACTGGCAGCTTTTAGTTTTCCTTCTGACTTCTCCCAGCTGCTTTTTTTTTTTTTGTCTCTACTGTGAGGTTCAAAGCACTCGCCTAATTTGCATCTCGTCTCACTGTAGCAGAGTGATTAGCCATTGTAGTATCTTGATTAGCCATTGATTGTGAAAGAGAGGGGTCACATTGCAGAAAAACACACTGAAACCACTGAAGAGACAGTATTTTTCGGACTATTAGCCACTACTTTTTTCCCACACTTTGAGCCGCGTGGCTTATAGTCCGGTGCGGCTGTACGTTTCCAGTTTTTTATTTTTTATTTTTCCAAAACATTATAGTGAGGAGCGCTCCAGAGTGGAGAGTCGTTACAAAGTCCACTATGTGATATAACTGCATCAAAGTTTTAACAAGATTTTGAATTCGTTCCCTTTTTTTTCCACTTTCGACAAGTGAAAAAATGTCTTTATTATTTCATGAGTTAACTCTGAAACAGAACAAGAGACACTTCAAAGTGGAAGGGATTTTTCGCATGTCTAGACTTTTATTAATTAAAAGCCCCAAAAGAACCAGTGAACAAACATCACCGCAACAGCAGCAGAACTGAGTTGTGGTTGTTTTGATTGTGCGTCTGCGCAGGAAAATCTTAAAACCTAAAATATTATTTTGAGCCGAGGAATTAAGTCTTTTTTTTTCTGTGTTCTGCTAAAGATGGCTAAAAACAGACATTATATATTTTAAATCAGTTACAGTTTAAACGCCCATTCACACCAGTGAGTGGGAAAACAATGCTACCAAATCACCTTTCTTTAAATGTAACGACTTCAGTATTCCCAGTTCAGGTATGCAGGACCGTCGAGTTTTGACATATTTTTGATGAGTCAACATTCTGTCTTGAAAATGCAAAATGTGAATTAAAATGTTAAGAAGGTCAAAAGGTCATGTCAGTGTAATATTGCATTCTTGTATTTCTATGGTTGCGATTGCTGTCAAGGTCAAATCTAATCACCTCCCTGCAGCCGTCTCTCGTATGAAGACTTTGTCCCGAAATGATCAGATCAGATCAGTGTTCTGTACAATTCTTAGTCACAGTCAAGGTAAGCTGATTTTGGTAACCACTGCTCCCTAAAAGTAAAGTTGAGCTGCTCTGTGTGTGGATTTAGTAATGCCTGAAATTAAAAGTGGGACAATGGAGCGTGAACCCTCCAAATCCACGGGCAGCTGCTTGTTTCATTTGACCACAAAACTCTCAAACTATTCTTCTTCAAATAAAAGGTTTCCAAAGGCAGCTCTGCAACCTCTCTCTTGTATCCGACAGCCTGTTCCACACGTAGGTAATTCTCATGCTGGAGGATAGCATGACGCTGCTTTCCATGCTATAAAGCTCAATGAAAAAACTGCTGTAGCTTAAACAAACACTGTGAAAATGATTCATGCAGGTTATCTGAATGTTTCAAATCATTTCCTTCAATATTGAGGAATATGAATCATATATATATATTTTTTTCTTCCGTTTTGATGTTTGATTAAATTTGATTTTGATGAAAGGTCAGTATTTATTGTGTTTTTAAGGCCTCAAACAACAAATGACAGATGAAATGTCTCCTCCTCTGTCTTATTGTTCTTTTCCTGGATTTATAACTATTAAATTCAAATGAATGCATACAAATGAATGCTGTGCTGTATTGACAATAAAGGAGTTTTTTTTTTTTGGGAGTGATCCTTGTCTTGTTGCAGCCGCAGCACGTGCTGCTGAAAAATATTCCAGAAGATTGCATGAAATCTAAAGCGAAATGACCAAATAGAGAATTGATTTCCATTCAACATTATTTACATGGAGCACATCCTATACTTGGTATTGTTAACAACAGGGTCAACTTACTCAGGTTGGCGCCACACCAACAGCAGTTTGCACATTCAGATGGCACAGTGGAAAATGAGTAACGTGGGTCGTTCTGATTGAAACAAGTACTCAAGCTACCTTTGTGTTCCCATTCAAACTGGTTTGAATGGGAACCAGTTTGACGGACCAAGTCAAGCAGATGACTCAGTGAGATGGACGCACATAATGAAACAACCGGCAGTGACTGATGGTTGTATGACGAAACGTTTTACGGCTGCTAACAATTTGGAATAAATTTTTTCTTAAAAAAAAAAAAAAAAAAACCCAACCATTTCCTTCTTTTAGTGTTGCAATTAGTATTTCCTAAATATTTCTACTGCAGCCAGATGTGCATTCTAGTAATTTCTGACGTCGACAGTGAAACATGTCGCCCTTTACTTGACCTTGAGAATAAGACCGATACTCTCAATCATAGATTATAACGACCAGACAGATGCTTGACATCATATCAGGTTCTAACATGATGTCCTTTTCAGGGAAACTGAACAAATGTCTTGGCTCCTTTTTTTTGCAGTGGATTTGGGGAGATGCATTTTTGTTCATTTTGATCCTATTTCTGTTCCTTGACTGAGCATCTTTACGGCTGCAGTGACACACGAGGAGTAATATGAGATACTGATCTCAACAGGCTTGATGATATGAAAAAGTTCTGTTTTTGGAAACAAAAGTAACGTCCCAAAACCTGCAGACGCTGCTGTGAGATTTTCTGTATTACTGAAAAACATCCACTTAACAATTTTCTGTGCAGCTCAGTGGTTTTGTTTCCTCTCTCCACACAGTAAAACATAAAATACAATATCTCATTAAATTGGAGATAAAGTTCACCTATTTTGTCAAATCACCTTGAGAGGAGAGACTCATACTTATTGATTCCACACTGTGATATGTTTCAAGTTTTGATGATTAGAGCTTAGAGCTATTGAAACCCAAAATCAGTCTCTAAAGGTTCAAATGTCACAAAAAACAAAAGGATTTAACTGAGGAGAGTTTAAGGCAAAACACATTCTAGGGTTTGGTGGAATGTGCCGTTGGCTTGGCCTGCAGCTGGAGTTAGAGCTTTGGCAGCCAACACACAGACATATACAGGATGATGACTTTGCTTGAGGTCCAGTGATTTGGGTAGCAATAAAATCTGCTGATGTTGGTGCAGTGTGTTTTTACGACCAGGAAACTTGAGAACACATCTTGTTTTACTCTATCGACAAACATTATGGAGCAGTCTAGTTAATTTTCGGCAGGATTCAGCATCTGCTGACTAATACGTACTTTAATGACCGTAGTGTCACTGGTGCAAGTGCTTGCTGCCCAGTCAGCCCTCTCTATTGAGTCTTTTAAACCTCACTGAGAATCCATGGAGTATTGTCAAGAGGAGAGAGAGAGAACATCCAGCGATGAAGACTTTAACGTCTCAGCAGAGCCACAGGCTTATCATCTCCATGCTCCACAGCACTGATGCAGTAACTCATGTAAAAAGAGCTCCACCAAGTACCAACTGCATACATTGCCATCATTTTCAGGATGTTAACATTTCTGTTTTGAACATCCTTTTTTATTGATGTGATGTAATTTTTAAGTTTTCTCTGACTGAATGTTTAACCATACAAAAATATACCCCTTGCAAGTATTACTCTGTAATTGATCAAGTTTTCCTTTTGAATTAAGGGAATCAATCGATATTGACGTACTTGTCAACGTCTCCCAAGTCAACATTAATGTCAGGCTGACATTGTAAATTTTAATTTTAGCTTTCTGTAGTCAGATTTCACTCTGTTGGAGAAACTAGAATCATCTGATCTGACTCGCAGTACGCAGTCTTAATATGAGGAAACTAAATCACTTTTCTTTTCAAAACTGATGCTGTTGACTCAGGCAAACATAGCGATTCTGAGACTATATCGCCCTCTGGTGGACAAAAAAAGCATTTGAAAAAAACCATATCTGATTAATTTAGGGCAACACAAACTGAACATATTGACTTCAGTCATTTCAAAAAGCCAAAACTGTATTTAGAAGTCTGATTGTACATCAACAAAATTCACTTAAACTATGCAGGGACTTTTATATTTTTTAAAAATTGACATTGCCAGCGTCAATTTGTTCGTAACGGTTCTTTATTAAGAAGCACTAACCCAACAAAAAGACCATAGGTCAGTGGCATTCCTCATTTATTAATGAATAAAAATTGGACATGAAGACATGCACACTAAAAACCAGTGCAACAAACTGACAACCCTAAAATATATTTTAATTGTCTGCTTTTCCTGCTTGGAAAGAGCAAGAAAATGAAAGTCACCAGTATTTTTTTTTTTTTAGACAAACGTTTCCAATAAAAAAACATTTAAAAAAAAAACTGCCCACTAGTCCTGCAATGTGCAAACTTATTGATCTTTCCTAAATAACATTTACTTTACATTTACTCATTCAACCCCTCCACTGAACAGGTCGCTTCTATAAATCAAAGCGTTCACATTCCGTCAGTGGATATCAAAGCTTTTACACTGTAAATAAATTTATTTTTTTTCCAAAAATTTGTAACTTTACATATAAAACTAAAAACAAGATTAGGGCTAGGTAGTCGGGCAGGGGTGCACTCGTTGGTGAGACAAGAGGAAAACACAGGCAGATGAAGAGGCCGGAGGCTGAGGTCACGCTGCTGCCCTCATCCACATGGAGTCCCTTCCAGCAGGTCAACCAACAATCATCACTTCATGCTGGAGTTCACTGCTGCACTGTGGGTGGGTGGGCTTTCCATATGACAGGCTGACTTTGACAAAGAGTTAAGTACTCAGGATATCTGTCCATGCAGATGCTGCATTTAGGACCCAGACAGGTTAAGAATTTTTGGAATTCTTAAAGAAACATCATCAATGTTTTCTTTATACCTTTGTTGAATTTAAATGAAAAAAAAAACAAAAAAAACAAAAAAAAATCTGAACACAGAAACAACTTATTTGTTAAAGGATGTAATATTTCAAAACTTCAAATTTGACATGTTCTCCCAGTCACGGTACACTTGTTTAATTGCATCATTTGGCGACAGTTTCCCTCCCACCGGAGAATTTTATGCAACAAACAGTAACCTTTCGATTATTGGGTTTACAATTTGCAAATATTCTATTTTCTGACATGGATATTAAATTAACATTACCATAATTAAGAGAATGTGTCCAACTCGTTTGATTTGTGTCAAACATTGGTGACCATCAGCCCCAGGGCTCGTCTCCATGTGTCTCTCAGCGCCGGTGGCGGCTGTGTCCTGAGTGTCCGCCGCTGCCATGGTGTTTGCTCTTGTGGCTGCGATCCCTGTCCCTTTCGTAGGACCGAGACCTCTCCCTCCGGTCGCGATGTCCGCTTCCCCGCTCATGTTTGTGTTTCTTTGAAGAGAAATCAAAGGAGCGGTCTCTCTCTCTGTCCCGTTCCCGCTCTCTGTCCCTGTCCGCTTTGACTGGAGTGCGGGATCGAGAACGGGTGCGCTTCCTCTTGTGACCAGAACCACCACCCCCGCTGTTGCTGTGACGCCCGCTGAGTTTGGAGTCGCTGTTGCTGTGGTGACTGGACTTCGACTTGAGATGAGGGAGAAGGGGCGAGGGCGGGTGTCGATGAGGCAGGCGGGCTGCGACTGTGAGAGCGTGAGCGCGACCGAGAGCTGTACGTCCCCGAGCGACTGCGTCTGCTGTTGTAACTGGAAACACAAAAACATACGAGTTAAGCTTTTAACTTGTAGATGCAATAAACACAACTTACATGTGTGGACATGAACAAGAACGGTGGTGAAGACGGAAATGAAACTTACTGTCTGCGATGAGAGGGAGATCTGGACCGTGATCGTGTTCTTGAACGGGAACGACTTCCGCTCCTGCTGGTCCTGCCGATCTTCACCTCCTTCCTCAGCCTGCAGAGCAAATAGATTGATCAGTAAAAATGAAAATATATCACTAAATGAAGTAAAGGTCATAGACATATTGCGACCGTTGGTATAAACCTGTGAAGTTTCTTACCCGTTATGTGGACTCTTGTTGACCTGAGTGCGGCTGTCGGGCTCCTTCTTTACCGGTTTCATAGTCTGGGGGTTTGGGGATTTCTCCTCCACCTTCACCACGGGGGAGCAGGGCTTGGAGGCCGGAGAGAAGCCGCCTATGCCAGAGAGCGCCGGCGTGCCGTCCGGGTTCAGGCCCTTCGCCTTCAGCTTGGCCTCTGCCAAGAACACCTTCCGTCGCTCCACCTCCTTCTCAAGCTGTTCATAATTAGGCTGTAAAGGAAAACAGTTCCATTTACTAAAAGCCAAAATGTCACATTGCAGCATTCTTCACATTAGAGATCATAAAATGTTTAGTGATTTTTTTGGGCCCGTTTCCTTCAAAGGTCAGGATTCAGGGGATGGGAGAGAAAATGAAGGTGGAAAAACTGACGGATAAATGGATGAATGAATAATGGGGATCGATGGACAGCATTCAGACAGTAAAAAACTGTCTATGTAAAAGAATCTTATTCAGGAACCCTGCAAGATTTTAGAGCAGTGATTTCTGCCATCGGAAGCCATGTCTCCTTAAACTGCTTTGGTTTCTGCATGGGCTCATCTGCAGGGACTGCAATAGCACATGTCAAACTTTATTTCAATTAAATAAACAGATTTAAGGAGACATTTGCAGCAAACATTGTAAAAGGTTCTTGTAGTTCAAAATGAACCACTGGATTATCATACCACATTTCACACCAATTACCTTCTTCCTGGTGTACAGTTTCAGCGTAGTAATGCAGATTTCTTTAATCTCCTCTTCAGTAGCTCCAAAGAGCAGATACCAATGCGGTCTGGTTGGCAGGGGAATCTGGGAAAACATGCACACAGTTCTGTGAACCTCTGCACCGAGCTGCGAGTCATGAATCATTTCTGTGACGGGGTTTGGAGTAAACGCAGGGAGACGGAGTTACTTTTAGATGGCATGTTGTCTCACCTGCAGAGCTCGGGCAGCGAGGTACATACAGGCACAGGCGATGGTTTCAGGCTGGAACTTCACAAACACGTTTGTCCTTAAGCTGTCATTCATGTAGTTCCTAAAGGGACAAACAGAAGACACAGACAAAAACATAGCATCGTCGCTACACAAACCAAACTGTCAACCAATCATGCAGCACCAAACAACAACTTCATACTAAATATCAAAATGCAGCATTTATCTCTACTGCCAACATACAATCTGATTTTATTATTTATTTTTTTATAAATCAGTCAAATTTATAACTCTAGAATCTGCAGTTCAAGCATGACTGCATGCAAGTATTTCAGTCACAATGTAATTGTATCTCACTGATGCCATATACAAGTAATTACCCTGACGCAGGAACACAGAAGATACAGTTTTACTTTAGTTTTAAAACGACTGACAATATCAAATTAAGATCTCTTTATTGTTGCGTTTAACTTTGTCCGTTTCTCTCCAGGGCATCCATGTCTCTGCTGCATGTCACAGAAAGAATGAAGACAAGACTGATGACCATCCAAGAAATGTTAACTTTCCAGGGTGTTTGATGATGACGAAGACAAACACATGCTCTCTAAGAAGGGAGACATGCAAAGACGATGAAGAAAAAAAAAAAAAACTAGTTTCACTTTCAGATGGTTGGATCTGAAAGAAAAAAAGCATGGCGTGTGCATGGAGGCATGCGGGGGAAACTTATGATTCAGAAGCACTGTGAGGTTCTGAAATGGGGAGTTTTTTACCATCACGTTGGTTTATGTGGATTTAGGGTGCACTGTTAAAACCATGTCTTGCTTCAGTGAATGATTTCAAGCAAAGAATGAACTCCTATAGGTGATAAGCGGCATCCACTTCCCTGTGTTGAAATATTTGATGCATCTACACTGGCTATGTATTTGAAATCTGCACCATGTGCCAAGAGTTTGTCTACAACAATGATTTGAGATATGGAAGAGTCGGCATTGCTTGGAATGTGAATTAGGCAGACTAATGATGGAATTAGGTAGAAACTTTTAATGGAAAATGATGGTAAAATCTTTCAGTAATCCTAATCTAACCAAATGAAACCACAAAGAAATTATAGCTCAACTAATTGCGAGTTGATACAACTGTAAAGCTCCTACATTATGAGCATCAAAATGATGTCCTTTTTTCTAGGCTATAATAAAACTAGATCTTGCTTAATTGGTCAAAGCCTTCCTTCCTTCAAACCTGCCTTTGAAATATGACCAGTGTGAAAATACTTTTAGCACTACTACAGAAAACGCATGGCCGTTCGATTCTGTTTGATGCGAGGATGAGACGGGTCCTTGAAGCCAAAACCCGAGAACCGGATCAGCCTGTAAAACAGACACATGTCTGGACACCATGTCAGTGTGGGACAAGACACAGTACTCTACTGGTAAATGTAACAAACAGGCAGGTAATGTGGCCAATAGAAACAAAATTCTGTTCTGACTGAGTTTACTTCATTTCTAAATGCAAGTAAACTAGAACAAGATAACCTATCTGTGACTACTTGGAAAGAGAGCTATTATACTTGAGAATCTGTGTAGCAAGACCAAAAAATACAAATCCTTTTGGACACCCAAGAGAAAACAAGATGATGCTGGCTGTTGGGAAAGGCCCGCCCGCCCCCTTCAGTGAATCTTGCACTGGGACTGGCTGTCAGGAGAGGGGCAGCCAGCCAAAAGGGGGAGCTTCCTGAGGTCATGTGGTTGGAGGAGGCAGAGTTCAGAGGTTCTTTATGTGACTTACCAGCATGGACTACCCTTTAATCAAAGAGTAGAGAGAAAGGACAAAGTTAAACCAAGTTCCCTGGGCACTGGGAAATAAACACTCTCACATGTAAGGGCAGATTAGAAAGTGAGGCAATTAGCACGTTTGCAGTAAAAGAACTTGCTAAACCTCCCAAAAAGGAGCAAATCACATAAGAATAAATAGAAAATAACAGTTGGAAGGATTTAATGGAAGTGGTGAAGTGTAACTCTCAGACCTGGGCAAAACTAACATTGAAAGTGGTTCAAATGTGCAAATCTTCAACATGAGGACTTGAATATAATTTTACTGGCATGTGGGGCTGTTTGGATTTTATGAGGAGCATCTGAATATGCCAGAAATTTCAACCATTTGAAAGTAATTGTGCTCCACTTTAAGCCCAGGTCTGCCAGCACTTCTTACAGTTCTGACTTATGTTGCTGCTGTGGGGAAGTTGGTTAAGAACCTGTCCATAAACTTACCAGGCCGTTTGGACGAATGTCTGGTTCTTCTCACATTCCAGGAACTGAAGGTACATAACGACGATCTGGAATCATATGTAGATTACATGTTACAGAACAATCTGCCACTCAAACACAAAACTGATAACAATAGCAGCTCTTACTTCTACCATATGTGAAAAATTTAAAAACAGAAGCTGTCTACCTGAACGAAAATACATTTTCCCAACATTGCATAAAGAGAATCTTGTTTTTAAACTCACCTTGTGCGGATGCTTGACATGCACACAGAAGCCCAACTCCTTCAAGACTCGACGTTCCGCTTTGATGACTTGGTTTTTGGTATTTATGTAGTTCTGATCAAGTATCAATGGACTTGGAGTCCTATTTCATAAAAAATTCAAAATCAAACAGTGGTTCCCCTTTCGCTATAAATGTATGAAGGAGAAAGTGCCCTTTTGAATTCTTGCACTTTTTTCCCCCTTGCCAACCAACTTTAAGCAACAAGTTACACTGTTTGCATGCCTAACAGTGTGCTGGGGGCTTGTGGACTCTTGTGGTTCCAGTGAAAGCTTGGAGGATTGTCCCTGACATGATCATCCCAAACCATCGCTTCAACAGAAATATCAACTTCAACTGTAATCAGTGATTTCACGGCGGAAAACCATTTCCCAACTCGAATCTCAAAGGAAAGTCTACCAACCAGTTTATTAGAAATACTCCTTGCTAACAAGTGTTCACTAATGTGTACTGGACAACTAAATCTAAACGATTCGTCACATCTATTTGGATTAAAACACAGACATGTATATAAGTGATGCAAACATACTAAGATCTTATTTTAAGCAAAAACTGTAGAAAGAAAAACTGGTGTATTCTGATTTAAACAGACATACTCTCCTCTATTTCTAATGTCACAAAAACTGCTATAAAAAAATGACTCCTGAAATTTAAATTATGATGAGGAAAGCAACAGACCCCTCCTTTGTGCCACCAAACACTACTTTTCATAAATTCATAAGGCTGTTTTGATGTCAGAGGAAAAAAAAACAACAGAAAACTAATGCTACTCTCAGACATGGAAGGCAAAATATATTCAGAAAATTGTAATCTATTAAACCAAATAAAGATTAGCAATAAAATGTAGCACTAGGAGTCTCTCAATTACTCTCACTCCTTAAGGATTTAAAATTATAGTCGAAAATAAAAAAATGACTAAATTCATTGAAGTGCATGCACTTTAAGAAAAAAAAAAAAGAAAAAAAAAGACTAGCATTGATTCCAAGGGATCAGTTAAAAACAAGGAGATATTTCTGTAGAAGCCATGGGTTATAGAAGATGAATGAACTTTTGTTTTTTTTTTTTATTTTTGGACAATCAAAAATGCATGGTGAGAAGCGGTCAGAGAAGAAATCTACATTACCCCATGGTCCACAGCTTGACGGACAGAACCCCCAAGCTTAAGACTGAACCACAGGAGTCCTCAAGGTGCCCCACGGGCCAACGACCTTCGGCCAACCTGCCATCCCCAATCCCAGTGCCCCGCGGTGGCTCAGACCATGGTAGTCTCCCACAGGTGGGGGCGGGATGGGCCTCGGGGGACGACAGAGACCCCCTCGCATCATGGTTGTCATGCCGACTGCTTCATCTTACGTACCATTCCACATCACCCAGGATTTGGTAAATGTAGCTGGTCGCTGTTAGTTGGTTGCAAGGGAAAAAAGAAGCCAAGTTAATGCCAAGGACTAGAATCAGGACATAAAGAAATGAGGCAAAGTACAAATGCCTCATCCTTTACAAAGCCAAATGTGTGTTTTTTGTTTTTCTTTTTCAATTTCTGTACTTAATTGTTTCATTTTCCAATATCAACTTCAAAGATCAAACTGATGTTACATGTAGACAATAACAGTTTGAAACTACCAGTGAGGCTGGAACTGAAAAGATTTAAGATGGTTTAGAGTGCATGAATAAACAGAAGGGCACTTTCACATTAAAAACAAATCGTGTAGACGACATTCTACACCAAATAAATGCAGTGCAACATACTGTCCATGTAACAAAAAGCTGAATCTACAAACATGGTTCAGATTTCTGGCTGATACTTACTTTTTGCCTCTTAGCTGTCTGAGGTGATGAAAAACATTGATGACATCTCGTATTCGCCGTGGTGCTTCTTCAATCTTAGACGCCAAGTTGATACAAGCCATAGCAACAATCTGAAAGACAATAATGAAGCACAAAGATTGGAAGGAAAATATGTCTACTTTCATGAAGCAACTTGTGAAGGTTTTTCAGATTCAGTTTCGGAACATGTTCAGATTGTAAGTGAGGCAAGTTTTACCTCATTTACTTCAGCTAATGTTTTCTTTCAATAATCGATTTGTCAATCAAAGTTGAGCAAATTCCATTATTAGAAATTGAAAATATTTAGTAGTCAGCCTCTAATGATATTCATAAGATTTGACCAACATATAACTAGGTAACATCATCATGTGTTACCAAATCTATTTTGGACTCTGTCACCTGAAGTTGACAATGTGCTTATTAGCATGAATTAGCATGAACAATATACATGTATTGATTGATGTCCACTTTCAGCATAATGAGTTTAAAAGCCTAGTTGGTGCTTAACATCTATGTACCAATACTAAGTAGAATATCTGCCAGTAAGATGGCACAGGCTGTATCTCTGAATGAGTTATAACATGTTAAAATGTAGTCAGAAAATCAACTTTGAAGCATTAATGACGGCCACTAACTATTTATTCTATTTTCAATATGTTAAAATCGGCACTATGTTTGAATCAGATTTAGCTGCCATGTGCAGTAACTAGTGCGCTACTATATATCGGTACCTTACTTTTTAACTATTAGCTCATATTAATATAAAAAGCATAAATATTAACGTCAAATATATGAACTGAGCCCCTTTATTTAAGACTTTCACATTCACTTTTCAGGCCTTAGTGTATTTCCGCTGTGCATTTCAAAAATCTTAAACAATATGGCTGCCGCTGAACGTCACTATAACGTTCAGTTGTGATCTCGGGGGATTGAAGAACCCGGCTAATTGAATGAACTTGCCTCGAAACTGTGTTTGACGAACGATTTCGAGTAGAAGAAACGATGGAAAAGGACCTGTCCCGTTGCCATGGCCACCTGCGAGAAAAACATAGGCCATGTTATTAATACCAGGTCTTATGTAAACCTTCCTAACCTTGCACAATGGCCTGCCGCCATTTTAATTCCACCACGCCAACGTCAAAAGGCTAAAGTTAGCAAGCTAATGACTAGGCCGCACCTTTAAAAACATGTCTTATTTCACATAAATAACTTTCAGAAAAAAACATCCACTTAAATATACATATATATTTGTACCTGGGGTAACCGGAGAAGAATACCCGCCGACTGAATCAGTTCACAGCCTAGGATACGGAGGTCGGTCTCGGTGTTCAGGTCGAGGCCGTCGAGCATAGACGGGGTTGGCGATAGCCTTTCCTCCGGTATCACCGAGTTGTCTATCGTAAGGTACACTTCCGAGTACACTTTGTCACCGATGAGAATGCCATCGTTATTGGATGCGTTAGAAGATACAGAAAGAGGACCTGCGGCCATCTTCATCGGACACTCGGCTGTTAGCGGCTCACGCAGCCTAGACAAACACCACGGCTGAGAAGCGAGACTGTGACAAAGCGCTGTACGTCAGCGCCCTGTGGCGACGCAAACGTCTGTGCACATACGCAAACGTCTGTGCACATCCGCGATGGAAGAAAGTAGTTCCTCAATGCTTAAGAATCACTAACCCACAACCTACTCCTAAACCAAGTGACAAAATATAAACAAAAATTCAGTTTAAAAATAAGTGCTTTTAACAATTTGCTAGAATTCAGTTCTCCTCATCAGTTCTGCTAATTTGAAATAACTGAAGTCATTACATGACGTAAGTTTGAATATAATAAAATTATGCAGACTGGATCGGCAGGCGCCCTTGTTTGAACAAAAAAGTAATCAGGTATCAGGTATTTTGTCTTAAGTATGATTTGAAAGTTTCACAATTATTAGTTAGTTTTAGTTTCTAGGTAGGACACACTATTTATTTGAAATATAGTTTTTTTCAAAACTGCTAACGACACATGGTTTCTTTATGGTTTTTGTTACGTCTTTTACGGGAAAGTACGGACTTCTCACAGTTGCCGCTGGAACATATCCTTCCGCCAAGTAAAAAAATGTTAATGGAAATAAAAATATTTTAAAATAACCAAATTACATTATCAATCAATAAATTGATCATGTTAAATTACACTTAGTGTGAAATTCTTGTACTGAGAACTTATTACATTTACCTTCTAAATAAGGGCTTTAATGTAGGAGCAAGACAGATATAAATATTTATTGTGATCTCAATTTCAAGAATTTGGCCAAAACAACAACAACAAAAAGTTAGCAGTCCAGTTTCTTGGAGAGAACACGGTGTTCGCTTCTTTTTTCTTTTCTTTTTTGCCAAATTTAAATGTGACTTCCAGCAGTGATAGCCCACTAATGGACGATAGAGGGCAGCAGACACTAGAAAACTGCAGTTCACATCGTTCTGAGCATTTTGAGGTGACTGAGTTTAATCTATAAAATGTCAAGTCCTTTTTAAAAGCAGCTGTTCTCTATAATATTTAATGACAACAATGGATTTTTTTCACTCCAACATTTTGGGAACATTGTAGGGGAATTAGCAATGTAATTGCTGTATTTACATCAGCGAGCGGGAAATGGATTTTTCCTTTCGATCTTTTTCTAAGTAAGATGAAGTCATTGTAGGTCTGAACAGTATGTCAAATTGAAATCCTCATTACAATGTCTGTAATATCACAATTATTGGACTGTCATATTTTAGTTGCCATGTATTAAGACTCTGGTCGTCAAATTGGCCACTTGGATGGCCTTTCATTGTCTTTTATGCCCCAACGTCAGTTTGACCTTTCTGTTCAAACACTACAGTTCAGCGAAATTGATGTAGATAATGGCGACGACGGAAAAAGAAGAGAAAAAAGGGGAGCTTTTCAACAATCATAATTCAATGTCATGTTTTGTGTTATTCTGTCGTGTGTAGGATTTGAGATCACAGGGTTCTCAGACGACTCACGAATGGAGGAAATGAGGAGATCAGTGGAATCCTGAAACTATTTTATTGTCTCTGGACTCAACAGTTTTCAAGAGAAGTGATCACGAATACCTGGTATTTTATCTTCAGAGATTGTTTATGGCACATATGGGGACCTACAGCGATATCCTCCCATTCACATACACACACACACAGGCACACACTCACCCCCACACACACACACACGCACACACACACACGCACACAGAAATTATTCTTCACTGATTTTGGTAACAAGCCACACAAAGTGACAGACTGAAGTCTCTCTTGTCCATGCCATTAATCAACACCTCTAAGAATCATCCTCCGGCCAGCACTCATACATTTACCACAACAACAAGAATGCTAAGTATTCTTTCATTGGTTGCCCCGGTGATGCTAATTATAGGGTGTGGGAGGACTTGTGGGACGACAGAATTCCAAAACGGCCAAAACGACGCAGGAGAGGCGTTCAGGGACACCCAATGACGAACAAGGGCTTAGCTATACACACACGCCACTCCCTGAAGCGTGTGTGTTTACAGGCTACTACACATATTCCCTCGGGGACACGTGTGCATGCCTGCCCTACTATGATAATTACTGTGGTGAGATCACAGACCTACTCTGTGTGAGCATGACATGCATATTTGCACATATGAATGTTTGCGTGCAGTGGTATTTTTACGAGGGCACTAATTTAAATGTTTAGGACTTTATGGCAACTTAATGGAGCTATGTGCTGTTTTTTGAAATCTTTTAGTGGGATGAAAGAAAAGCTCAAAACCGTTTTATCGCTCACACATATGCCTCCTCACTTGCTGAAAAAACACACAAACCAGGATGGACACCAAGTCAAGAGCTACAAAGCAAGGGCACGAGCAAAGGAAAAACGCCCGGGCTGAGAGCAGAGGGGAGTATAAAGGAGAGCGCTGACTGGATCAAAAATAAAGTGAAGGCACAGATAGCTGAGGAGGAGAGGCTGAATGTGAATTGCTTTTTAGAAACAGGGTCAGAGGGGTTGAATGCCAAAAGAAGGCCCAAAGAGATTAAAAGAATATTGACACAGAGGGAGCGATTCATGTGTGTGCCAGAGGTGCAGAGGGAGTCTGACAGAGAGGGAGAGAGGCGGGTGTTTGTTTTTTAGAGGGCGACAGAGACAGAAAGTGCATGCGGTCAGAGCAGACTGACTATTGAAGGAGTCGGTATTGGAGGAGGAGGTGGACGGCTCAGCATGGCTTTCTTCATACCGTGGCATGGAGGAAGGTCAGCGTAAGAGCCGCTGTCACAGAGAGCAGCATATGTCTGGAGACAATAAAAATTCTATTGAGAAAGCACAAAAAAGCAATTTGCGCCGATTTGTTTCATGAATTGACAGATAATCATTGAAAGAGACCGTGTTTGGTTGATTCGTTATCATTATCATTTTATCTTTTGCTAATGCTTCTATACCAAATGAAGAACATCTGCATTCTGATAACAGATGGACATTCTACAAAATGAGAAACTGCTATCCACCTGAGATTATTAAACTATAGTCTAAGGATTACTCTAAACATCTTTTTTCCCCCCACAAGAACATTTCTTATAAACTTTCTGGAACTAATTTCTGCATGAATCACAAATTGAGATTGCACCCCTCATTATTATTATTATTTTTTTTAATCAGACTTACATGATGCAGCGTGGGTAGGTTTTGGACACAGTTTCTAGTTCTGGCCAGTGGTTTGTGAAGTACTTTTAGGTTTTTTGAACCACAATTATGAAACACGGACAGAACATTTTAAAGAAAAGACATTTTGAAAATGTAACAAACCGAATCAGTAATTCACTCATAAAAAAATAGAATTCTTGTCCACTGACTGGCTCTTAGAAATGCTTTGACTTCTTGTAACATTTGGAACCACAAACTGAAAATTAGCAATATTTAATCATACTTAATAATAAAACAAGGAAAAAGTGAGTCAGTTGAAGATTCTGATTGTGATCAAACTGTGGGGTAAAGATGGGGTTTCAAACATTTAAGCATTCTCCATGTTATCTCTACTTATTTGCTCTTTATGGTTTCATTCCTTCAGATTAAACATCCACTCAACCCTTCTACTATAAACATTCATCTGTGTCTGTGTTGTGTTAATCGAACAACATATAAACAGAATCTTTACTCTGAAATTAATTAAAGACTTGCACATGAAAAAGTTAGTAAAAAATAATTAACTGGCTTGTGGAAATAAAGAAGTTATGCGCTTGATAAGAAAGCTCAGTTCAAGTTATTATTTTCTGTTCAAGGTTCCTGGACAAACATACATCGGCTTCATTCACAGGATCTTATTCAAAAAAAGGTACAAATATTAAATCAGAAATCACTGTTCACTTCTCTGCACAAGACTCGCAGGGTTTAGCGGATAAACCAATTGCACGTGTGTTTAGTCAAACAGGATGTGTTGCCAGGAGAAAATAATCTTCCCACGTCTTTTATGTGTGAGCGAAGTGCACGTGTGCATTGTCTCACAGACGAACTGGGAGAGAGGAAAACGGGGAAATCAAACCAAAAGCTTGCGTCCATGTGTGTCAGTAAACTGGGAAATGAGTTCCATGCCTCTCACAATTCATGCATTTCTCCCATTGTGCCAATTCATCTCAAACGTAAAGGGAGCGGAAGCAAAAGAAGCGAGGGAAAGACCTTGCAGAGACTGAATGATGTCAGTAACACAAGCCTGATGGCAGGAGAGTTGTGTGATTGTGTGCGTGAGAGTGGGTGTGTGTTTGGAGGGGGTGATTGCTGGACAGTTTCTTTTGTGGTTGCCTGCCTTTTGTTTGTGTCCATGGGGGGGACAGGAGCGGCTGTTGTGCTCCTTCGGGCCTGCTCCGTGTGACAGGCTGTGGGTCTGTCTGTGTCATTATGTGCTGGTGTGTTTGTAAAGCTCTTTGTGTGCCAAAAAGAGTGTGGGACTTTGGTTGCAAGAAAATGCAAAAACAGATGCGCGTTAGTTTGAGAGTGCCTGCAATAAGCTGCAGCTCCAAAAAGTCGTTCCTTCTACTGAAGTTGGAAGGTTGGTGTGTTTTAGATGAGTTGATTAAAAGGACATAAGACTCTTAGCTGAACAAGAAAATACTACTAAAAATATTTTTACTAAGAATTGATTGAGGACAAAAAGAAAATTATGTTTTTCAGGTCACATGTTTAATTTTGCAAAACGTCTTCATTCAGTTTGGTTTTTAGAGCATTTCTGTTTTCCCCATCATTACTCTGACCTTGCGTCTGATCTCCCTCTCTGTGCTGCTTGTTTTCAGTCTAGGCAGCTTCCCCTCCTGTTTTTTCACTCCACCCACAGCTCCACCACCCTTCCTGGACTCCAGACTCTCCTCTGCTCCCCCCACTTCTATATGTAGGCCTCTGTCTTTGTCTGTGCAGGGAGAGGGGGGCTGGAGTGAGGCTGGCGAGCGAAGAAGAGGCCCTCTGGCGTTACCCTGGGGATAAACACCGTCATCGCCCGGGGTTGCCCGCGTCTTCTGGGGGTCTGGAAAAGACCCGGCAGAACTCTGGGGAGACATTATGGACTGGAGCCCGAAAAGCTCCTGCTGGGCTTGAGACAGAGCAGCAGTCAGCTCCTCCCTCTCCTCACACTCCTTCCATACCGTATCCTGGAGAAATGCCACCTGGAAGTGATGAGAACAGACATAAAACTATTCTATCTTCTTTTCACATATAAAATGAATAAATCTGCAAAACCACCACTGATGGTTTTTCAACAAGGAGCAGAAGGTAGTGTACAAAAGACACTGAGAATTTGTTTGTTTTGTTTACATCACATTGAGGATTAGTAGATTGTGAGATATTTAATCAAATGCAAACCTATTTTCAGAAGAACTTATGGAACGAAGCACACAATAATCTTTGCAAATGAGGAAATATTTGTTGTGGCAGTGTTCTTGTATGCAAACGTCCAGTAAAACTGAACCTTTTCAACAGTCTTCAGTCATTTTTAGAAGTTTATAGTCTTTGTTTCTGAAATTAACGGCTTTTAAAGATTATTGCATAATTCTATTATCAGTGGTATATTTAAACAAATAAATCAACAGCATTACAACATTTCTTTTACAAGTGATAAGTCAGAAGACATGATCAAACAGTCTCGTTTTAAAATGAGTCAACCTTAGCATGATTTAAGCAGAAGTTGGTAAATGAAGCTGAAACTTGTTACACAAGTCGACAGAGCGAACATGTAGATTCTCGAAGGAAAAACACAGGAACAGGAAACGACATGCCCCCTAGTGGTGGCTGAATGAAAATTCAACAAAACTCAAAGGACATTTTACATTTAAAATCAAAACATAAAGCAATGTATGTTAAAGCAAAGCTGTTTTACATCTAAGTTATTATCAGTAGTGTAAATGGCCTCGATTTTTATGGCATTTCATTTTGTCATTTACAATTTTATGAAGGGGGAGGATCAGGCAGATTAGACTATGATGTCATTTCATTATTTTAAGAGCAGTCAGTACCTGCTTACTTGACTGAGGAGTTGGCAAAGGTGGCTCTGAACCACGCCCATCTTAGTCCCACAAACCTGAATGTGGAAGCGAGACGTTCAGAAAGTGAAGGAAACTGCAGCAACCTGACACTTAAACGTAAAATCAATTTTGTGGAGACAGAAAAGGTGACTGTCCCGAGCAGCACCGGTGACATTTAAAAGTGGCACAGTCAAAAAAAACAAAGAGACTCGGTCAGCAAGACCCAACAGACAAGATACCCAAACACAGACACAGCAGGAAGAATGCTGAATTAAAAGCACTTAGACTCTGTAGTATAGTGATGCACAAAAACTCTGCAAATCTAATAGATATAACGTGTCCCCTTCCTGATTACAGAAGAAGTTAAAATCCATTACATCACTGGGAGCAATATGGGACACATTAGGCTGTTTACATTCAGAAGACTACTGACAAATAAATGTTTTTTTGTGATCCGGGAAAAATGTGATTAGAACCAGCCACACAGAAAATAAAGGATGATATACAGAAGCTGCTAGCTTTATGTCCAAGGCCAGAAATCGGAAATAAAAAGTCATTCTGTCAAGTTCTTTCAAGATTGCCTGATGAGGTCACCTGCCTTTTTAACTAACACGAAGCAAGAGGTTATAAATACTACTGGCGCATTTAACCACAAACATGTGTCGTTTGAACAGTTTACATCATTAAGGCCATCTGCCATTTGATGACACACGTGTTGTTTCCATCATCCTGTGATTAAATGTTGAACTCTCCAATCCAGCAGCTATAGGAGACTCCAACAGACGCCCGTTGGCGGTCTCTGTGGACTCTTCTTCTAATTAATACCACACTCACAGTAAATGTTTACAGCCACATTTGGAACATATGTGACTTTAAAACAACTAAAGGCCAGAGGAGGGGCTAAGGAGAGACGTGGCATCCATTTTGGACCATCAGTGATAATTAAGAATAAACCTCCATGTACGCACAGAAGCTCAAGAGGGGGATTCTGAAAATTAGTGACTCAATAAGAGATGTTGGTCCTTAAAGAAAATGTACTGAGTGGATCAATTAGCATATAAAGTAACTTATTTGTTGCCACTCTGGAGGCAAAAAAACAAAAACAACAAAAACCTTGGGGATTACATTTTAGACTAATGCAAAGTATTTGCTACAAACACCCTTGGGAGCTTCCCTGTTGCCTCCCTGTTTGCCTATATTGCAGTTGCCCAGCACAGAAGTTGCCTACCACAAATTACATCAACATGGACTTTAACAACTTTAATTGGCCAAGTTTGAGCTTAATGCTAACATGTTAACTAGTGTTCTTCCTTCTGCTACAGACTGTTGTATTGTTTCCAAAGCAATCAGTTTGTGTAAAGACACGTCATGCACAGAATTCCAGCGTCTTCCCTTGTTGTTGTGCTGTCCATGTTTTACTAATTTGCTCAAACTTATTTGGTCCCAGCAGAATTCAATCTGTTATTAACTTTAGTTCTCAGTCAAGGACTGACAACCAACTTTGCAGGAATATTGCTGTTATTTTGTCTTGTACAGCAGATCAGGAGAAGAGGTCAATCCTTTCACGCTGTGTGTGTGTGTGTGTGTGTGTGTGTGTGTGTGTGTGTGTGTGTGTGTGTGTGTGTGTGTGTGTGTGTGTGTGTGTGTGTGTGCGTGCGTGCGTGTGTGTGTGCGTGTGTGTGTGTGTGTTACTGGTGTAAGTCAAGAAACCAGTGGGCTTTGTAAAGGAACACTATTCCCCTGATTTACATTTAAGGCGTGCATCAGCCATATTGCATCTGACCTCAGTGCTGACAAAGGACGTCTGACTTTCAAAGTCAAGAGAAGATAATCAGATGGACGTCACCAACAAACTCACAAAGCTCACGCTTTTAGTGCATCACTCTCAACCAAATTCCACTGGGAACACAGACACAATAACATACACACACACTTTTGTCCGTGTGTGTGTTTTACATAACCCTAGTCTTTAGCGAGAGGTTAAGGATGAGGCAGGTGTCTTTTCCTCCAGACACTGGGATCTATTTCAGTTGTTCTGCTCAACTGAAATAATTCAGCAGAGAGAAGGAAGAAAACCAGAGACACCAATGCAGGGGTGTTTGGGTTTTAGTGTTGGACGTTAGCCAGAATCTGACCGGAAAAAAACGGGAAAGAGGGAAAGCAAAGAACTCAGGCAATAATCTTACTCTGAATGCAGAAAAAACAACAACCTGAGTGTATGTGCATGTGTTATCCTACTTACAGCCGACCACAACCCACTACTTGATTTCCTCAGAAAATTGTAGTATTACGTAAAATAGATTTAAAATATTTAAATAAATGAATTTTGTAACTGATTGTTGTGTTATTACAAAATTACACTGAAGACAGCTGATGGCTGTTGTCTCAACTTAATTTGTGTAGCACTTTATACCAAACCAGTTGCACCAAAGTGCTGCACTTGAGCAACAGTAAAATATTTATTAATTACCACATACAGGGAGGGACAGCTGCAAAACAACTACCAAAAGCTGCTTTAATGGCAATGATGCTATTGTGCTTGATTTCCCAGCAAAGCGCTATGGAGTGTTGTCAAGAGGAAGATGAAAGACAGCAAACCCAACAATGCAGGCTGCTATTAAAGTCTCCATGCAACACTGAACTATATTGTATAGTATGTACTTGGCTGACATTTCTGGAATAAAAATCCTAATTTTATTAGTCCTAATATTTAATATTTAAATTTCCAAGGAAACTTTTGGTATTTATCTATAAGTGTACAAGTGTATAAAATCAAATATAAGTTTTGCCTCTTTTAATAAATACCTAAAATAAACTTTCCAGTAAAGATCTGATCTTTTGAAATGCAACTTCTGAGAGTCACAAGAAACTGTTTGAAATATTTGGAGTCTCGCAGCGGGGCCTTTGTGATCGTCATCCATATATGTGCATATGTATTATTTCAATAGTGACATATTAAAAAAGCTGCAACAAATTTGTTGCACTAATCAAGTTAAATTAGGAATATAAAAATATGGCAAACAACTTGAACACATTTTTATCAAGTAATTAAACAATGCTGCACCATAGACAGTGTTTTAAAACACAGACACAGTTTAATGTGAGATAAAAAATGTAATTCTATGAATGCAGCAGGAAGCTACATTAAATATGAAATTGATGTTTCGGTGGAATTTGCAGTTTACAAGAGCTCAATCTTGTGGACACAAATCCATAGACACAACTGTGGCCCCTACACCGAATGATAGTAAGTGGTTTTGATGGAAAGTTGTTCTGATTTTTTTATTTATTTTTTTTCCCCAGTCTTAAAATGACGTACAGTTCCCAAGAGAATGATCATTATTTTGTTGTCTGGAAAAACATATAGGTGAAAGGTCACTGATGTCCTTCAGCAGTCGAGGAAAATGCTCAGACTTTGACACAGTAGCTTAGCAACAGGATGATATCACAAGGTCATGATCAAAACCAAGTTATCTCAAACCAACATACACATACACACACATTCACAGATCAATACTACTGAGGAAAAAACACAATGAAAGAGATGAACCAGATGCAAGCTGGGATAGATCATTAAAAGATGTAGTTACAGACAGAAAAAGCAAAAGGAATAGGAAGAAAAGGGGTGAAAGAAGAGATTATGCAAAGAGATCTGCATTGACTTCTGTCACTTAACGGTAAAAGAAAAGGGCTGTTTAAATGAGTCGAGAAAGATGAGGGTGGAGGCGGTGGGGGAAGCTGCTGAGCTGAAGGTCTACGACTGACATAAAGGAGCATGTCAGCTGTGAAATTGGCATCAGGGCACCTTGAACTGGCTGAACTGTTCTGGACAGGCACCCTGAAAGGAAGGCAGTTAAAGAGGCTGGATGGAGAGCAGAGAGCTGTTAGAAGGATGTCAGCCTACAACACTACAAAGCTCAGCTGCATAAATGTGAGAGGCAGAGATGCACTGTGATGATCAAATAATGACAAGATGATAGCAAACAAATATGGGACTTATTAACCTTTACAGGCTACTATGGGATAATGTACATATATAGATATACATTTTTCTGAAAGATTTGTTCCTCATGAATAATTCCATGTTTTACAACTGAACAGATTTGCACATTTTTTTTCTGTTCACCCATGCATTCTGATTTAAGAATTTTCCTATCTTTGATTAACAGTTTGTTATAGAATTTTAAATAAATATACAGAAGAAATGTACATCTTGAAATGTGACAAGTGCCCATCAAACTGAGAAATCACCTCATCTGCTCTTCTCCCACTATACATGAGTGAATGCATAAGAGAAAAAAGTGAAGCATTTTGGTTTTGCTTTGATCTTTTGGGACTTTAGAGTTTTGATTTGCTCCACAGCTCTCAATAACTCTTTTCTGAAGCCACATCATGTAGTTGTTCTCAGTCAGCAGAACAGACCTGAAGAGAGCAAACATTCAAAATACTTTTACAAGGTTTTGGAGAAAACATAACGATGGCATGGCTCTAGACTGCAATCAAGTTGGAAAATAAAAAGAACAACAATAAAATACTAACTTCCCAGGAATGTATGCTCAGTTAGCTTTAGATAGATGCAAATTTTCCTCGTTTTCTTTGTCATTAAAAAACCGCAGGCTTGACAGTCGTATCAAAATTTTATGAGGTGACAGTTTACCACATCCCTGCTGGAAGTGAACATTAAGGTTTCTGATGTATAAAAACATGAACATTTATTTCAGCTTCAGCCATTTGTTTTGGTAGATAATTTGCCAATCAAGACACAGAAAGCTGGTCTCAAACTGAGACAGGGAGGCAGGCAAAAAAAAAAAAAGAGACGTTTGCTTGTTTGCATGGGATTGTGTGTGTTAGTGGTTAGACAGCTGATGCATGTCGTGATTGCAGCCTCACACTCCAACACAGCTAACACATTCACTGCAAAGGTCCTCAGAACCCTCTTTGTTGTACGTTCATACAATCCCCCCACCCACATCTTTTTTTTCCCCCACTGCCGTATACATATACATACGCAGTGCGTCTCCCTCATTTAGGCCTCTCTACAAATCATTTATATGTAGATCCCGTCTTGCTTCCTTTCATGTCCTTCCCTCTTTTCACATTTTATCTCTGGACTCAAAACAAGCTGCATGTGGACAGTGCTGGCACAGAGATGCACTCCTACACACTCGGCACCTGGGACAAATGTGAGCTTCGTCTCCAGCACTTTTGCTTTTTCTGTCCATTTAGAAGTCGCTCACTATGTTCGTCGGCCGTCACACTTTCATAAATACACTGTGGCTAAATTTATTCCTGGTGCTGTGTGACTGCAGTTGGCAAAGAAACACATGAGTGGAAAATATTGAGCGACTGAAAATGTCTCTTATCAAAGACATCTTAAGCAACCGGAACAAGCTTTGGAGAAATGTTAGTGACACATATGAGCAATGAAAAGCTGAGCCTATAGTTTTTATGCCCTCTTTTCAAATTTTGTAAACAAACATCAACTCATTTTAGTGGGATTTTAGGTGATAGAAATACAGAGTAGCTCATAATTTTGAGAAAGAGGGAAAGATGCTTCACAGTTAAAACTTTGCAAAGAGTGGTGAACATCTTAATTAATCCCCCACTGATGATACAGAATCACCTCAAGCTGCAATTAATCATTCTGGGTCTCTGTTAGCTTCACACAAGTGTTTCCATATTTTTCCATACAGTAATTCTGTGACCACTTTCATTCGGGTTGATGTGCAGTGTGAGGCTTCATCCACAAATAGCGTTTTGCATAAAAGCCAAAAGTTCAGCTTTAGTCTCATCATTCACTGAACGTTCATTCCCTTCTTGGACATTTGGAGCCTTTTTAATGCAAATACAGGGGATGTTTTTCGAATACTTACTCATTTAAAAACACGAAACCCTTTTTTCTTCCCACTTTATTATTATGCACTTCTTCTTGTTGGTTGTAATAAAGTAGACTAAAGTTCTTGGTTGTGTTGTGACAAGATGTGAGCAGTTTAGGAGGTATGAACACTGTATACCCACCTGTTCTTTAAGTGTGGCATTCTTCTCAGCTATCAGAACTAGTTCAGATTTAGCTTGGCTCAGTTTCTGTTCCCCCTGTTGGTATTCCTCCTCCTCTCTCCTCTGCCTCCTCTCATCTTTTCTGCATTTCCTCTCCTGCTGAAGTTCCCGTCTCAGGCGCTGCACTGCCAGCCTCTCCTCCTCCAGCTAAAAACGGGGTTGATTTCAGATTGTGCATTCAAGCAGTTAACAGTTAATCCTCATTTTCACATTTCAGCAGAATTGTTGCTCTTTTTCTTACAAAATCAAATATTGTTTGAGGGTAGCAGTAAAATTAAAATCACATTGGGCTGGGTATTTTTTGCGACCGTGATTAGTCTTTGCACAGGATGTGGCTGTGAGGGAATCTGCAGTGTTGAACACAGCAAGAATAGAAGGAGGAATTCAGCAGTTTTCTCAAATCTGGAAATGCATTGTCTGACAAATTAGTGATCCTATTTCTGCTAGAACTTCAGTGTGCTTCCTTGTTACTCATAGATTTGTACTGTGGGTGGAAACTTATTTGAGGATGTAGGAGGGCTGCTTGCGTGTTGCTTTCTGCAGTCTCACCTCCACTGTCTGGATTTAAAATCTCTTGAAACCACAAAATTAATCATGCTGTCTGCATGCGAGTGTGTGTGCTGCAGGAACGCCAAACAGGCACGCAAGGTAAATAACTACACAGGAAGCATAGAAGACAGAAATGCAGACAAATTATGAGGGAAGCTGTCAGGGAGAAACTAGAAGATCTGTTTCTTAGTTCCAACTTGTTCGTAATATAAAATGAACTGTTTGGGTGTTATTCAATTAGTCTGCATACCAAAAACTAGCTTTAACATTGGCTAAACATTTCAAGCTTAAAAGCTGCTATCGGATGGATAATATGTAAATTTTGTCTCCCATTTAAGAAAATCAGCACTAGGTATGTATCCCAAATACCAAGTGCATGCTGCATTTTTGAGTAATTTGAATGTGGACTCCATTATGCACCTTTAGGCAAAGCTCTGAAAGCAACACCTGGCTCTTTTCCCTCTCTGTCTTCAGCTGTAGATCAACCTCCTTACGAAGCTCTTCCAACTTCTTCTGTAGGTGCAAAGAACTCTTTAGTCTTTCTTCTTCCAGAGCAGAAGCCAGCTGCAAAATATCAAGAAAACAAATATAACATGGGTGCAGTAGAAGTCTATTTTATGAGCTAATGCTTACTTTCCTAAACCACATTGACAAGAATTCAGAAGTCATATGGTATTGCTACAAACAACAAAGAAATAATAGTCATACATCCTTTTATTTTAAAAAAGCAAGTCACTAACTTATCTAAGCATCTAGAAAAAGACTACTCATTTCCTGCTTATCTATTGAGGAAGCATAAATTCCTCAATAGAATTGAGACGTGTCTTAGCATGAATGTCTTATCAATGTTGAGCCTTGAAGATAAATTTGAACTGTTCTCTTTGGATGGTGATGATTTAAAACACAAACTTCATCACAATGCTGGTTGAATATTTGACTTATCATCTTATCTGAAACGTTAAGAAGTTAAATGTTATTCATTCAACTCTAAAAATGGCCTCATTGGCAAAACTTGAATATTTTCTTAGGCAAAGTTTAGATTTAGATTGGTGTGTTTCCTAACATAGGTTCAACTTCTAAGCATAATTTAATGGATTTAATTTAATTTCGAAACGCACATTAACACACAATGTGTCAGAGGTTAAACCACCTAGCTGTTGACTTTTGATGAATTAGAAAAAATTGTAAGGAGTCATTTTTTTTATGCCACTCACTTTGGCCATTGCAACAGTAGCACTGGCAATGAAACAGGCCCTCAGCATGACACTATCACCACTATACTTGACTTGTAGAGTGTTTAGTTTGTTATTTGGCCCAAACACAATTAATGTTAATGTTATATATTGACAGTGAGAATGGTGTTCCAGAACCTTCTTGTGCAGTGGTTCTTAACCTGGGTTTGACTGAACCCCAGGGGCTTGACGAATCGGTCTCAGGGATTCAGCGGAGCCTCTGCCGCGGAGGTAAAGACACACTTTGGTAAAGTCGTGATGACACACCTCGCTTGGCCATCACTTGCTTCAGAGGATCACGTGACATTGCTTGGCCAATCAGTGCTGTGGGGAATTTAGTGCGTGTGGTCATCAACGGCTGTCGTAGCTGTATGCCGTGTGGTTTCTTTCTCAATATTTCAAACCATACTAAACATGTCGAGCAAAAAAAGAAAGTGGTTGGACGAATATGTACAACATGGATTCATGTGTATCAGCGTCCCATCTGCATGATATGCAACGCCAAGTTGAACAACTCTAGACTCGCACCGGCAAAACTAAGGGAACATTTCTTGAAGCTGCATGGAGATGGGGGAAAGTAAAAAGGTATTTTGTGGATTCAAAACGACAAAAAACAAAGATTGTGTTTCTTTGAGTTTTAATTTCCTTTAATCTGAGGACAGTCTTTGGGTCAGATTGATAACATGTGGACAGAGTTGATCAGCTATTTTAAAACTGATCAACTGATCTCAGAATGCAAAGAACTGGCTAACTATAAGCTTCTGGACTGGCCCCAACCTCAACCGTGTTAAAAATGTATGGACTAACTTGAAAGTTGACTTTGTACTACAAAATCAACTTATGACTGGAGCTGTACCTAAATCAGAAGAAGCTCGCTGACCTTTAGCCAACCTCAAAACTCTCCAATAATTCATTCACAGTCTGTGAATAATGACAGAAACTCAAGCGCTTAATGTAAGTCCTCAAAATATGAGTTCTTGTCATTGGACTCCTCCAAATGAAAATGATTTTTTTGCTACATAAGACACCACTTTGGTCTGCAGACAGCAAAGCTCTGTGTGACATATTTTTACTTAAGCTCAACCAAGGCCACCTTGTTTTCCAACACCATTATGGAAAATCAGAGCCACTCGATGTTAGTGTTACAGACTAACACCATCGTGATTGTGTTAATCTCTCTGTGTGGGATTGCGTGCATTTATGTCTGCAAGTGTGAAAAAAAAAAATAGTGGATGTGGGTGTCAGAGGAAGAAAAAAACAAAACAAAGTGGCGTGTGAAAATGTGTATATTTGACCCAGTGCGTGCATGCGTGTTATGGTTTGGGTTTGAGAGGCTGTATGAGAGACTAACATTGCGTGTGTTGGATGAAATGAGAAAATACCACTTCCTTTTCGCTGGTTGAAATGTACGTGTGAGGAGCTTGGATGGTTTGTGTGTGTCGACCCTGTGTGTGTATGTATTCAGCTGCAGTTTGTATCTCTAAAGCAACAGAGTGGCCACTTCCTCTTCATGGGTTAGGCACCCATATGAAGTCAGGAAGCCCATGATGAGAAATAACCTTCTTGGATGTCTACCAGTGTGGGAGATGTTTTCAACCATTTTCTGTGTCAGCATTAGTCTTCACACGTATATGTGTTGGTGTGTTTGTCTGTGACATTTTCAAATCTAGATGGGAAAGTTTACAGCAAACCAAACAAGTCTACCTTGAAATGTGTGATGCTGCAGAATGAGTTACAGTAGTTCCATGCTGACTCAAAAGCCTCATGTATTTTGTTTAGTGTACACTCATGTACCACCCTCATTGGTTTTTTTATGCGGCCAGTCTATTTTCCCCTCCAGGCAGTTTGGTTAAAATATCTCCGCACAATTGCTAACAGCTGAAACCAGATATTTACCATTATACCCAGTATGAAAAGACACAATAACCATTTTTTCTGACTCCTTGATATCAAATCAGACTAAATTGTTTCTGTTTTAAGTCCTTTAAGATTACCAAATTTGTTTCTATTTGCTAAATACCAAAATAATTAGTTCATTTTCTTAATTACTTCCTTCTGTACAAATCATTTGGAAAGTCATGATGATAGTACGGAATGGCTTTGTAAGTTTTTGAGGATTAGCGGCACAACACTGGATCAAAAACGACAAACAAATCAGGGTGAGAATGGTGGACCTCCAAAATCTGGTGTTTCAATCTTTAGTACAATTTCCAGATGCCAGAAGGGACATTCATCTGCTCTATCAATTATTTGCAAGTTTAAACAACACAGGGATGTACAGCCCTTCAACAATAGAGGAAGTTGACGAGTTCTGTGTCCCTGGAGACAACATGTTTTGATGCAACAGGTGCAAATCAACCCCAGTCTGACTGAAGCTGAAGGAAGAGTTTCATCATCTCTGATGAACTGAGTTCTGTATGCTCTGACAGTAACGACAACAATAAGCCTGGTTACAGTTTTCACACAGAGATAAAAACATCAACTTTTTCAGAGATGTTGTTTGCCATTAAAACTAAAACTGAAGGGTTTGGCCAGAATTACAATAATTATGATTTTGACTGAAGTTCAGGGGTCACAACATCCCTGTTATGTGGATTTTTTGCTGCAGGAGGGACTGGTACACTTCACAGAGTAGATTGTGTTGTGAAAAGACCACTGAATAAAAATATCAAAGCAACATCTGAAGACATCATCAAAGTAGGTAAATCTCAACAACAAATAGGTCTTCCAAATAAACATCTGTGTTCTTTTAAACATAACCCAGTGAGTGTTCACTTGAGATCTTTGCACAGCAGACTTTTATCTTGAAAACAACCTCTGAGCAATGATGTAAAGCTAAACCTCTGAGCTAAACCAGACAGCACAAGACACTACAACACTGTTGGCTAATTGTCAGTGTGTGAGTATGTGCTCAGATTTGTCTACATCCAATTGACTGCTGGTCTCGGAGCCCCATAATCTCATCCACATTTTGTCTTGGGATTCTCCCTATTTAAACTCTTCTGAACTGGGACAATGACTTGGATGCGGTCCCAAACGTCTTTTTACATCAGTGTAAACTGATAGGCCCCAGACGCAGCTTTCAGCTCTGCTTCGCTACAGTTCTTCTTATGTTAAAACATAAGATCACATGAGGCAATCTTTAATCAGTTACTAGTTTCCATCTTTCCAAGGTTCTTATTTCCCAGTACTTTCTGACATAGCATCTGGTGCAGTGTTTATGTGTACTCAATGATTTGTTTTGCCCAAATAATCTAGCCAATTTATATACAAACTAGTAGAATAGATGGACAAATAATGGCTGTTAGGGGGGGAATTTTGGGACATTTTTGGACTTTTTACACATTAAGCTGAATTCTTGTTCTTAAAATGGTTATGACCCTCACCACTGAGGCAAGTTCTTTGCTGTGGTTGTACTTCATGCTGATCATGGCTCGATCATGAGACTCAGTCAAAATATCTCTGCAAATACAAACATAGCACAGTGTTACATCATTAAAATACAGTACTATTTGTTGCAATAGCAATTATTTATTGTCTGCAAAACTTACACATTTATCTAAATAAAATGTCAACAATGAACAAATTGTTAAAGGAATATAACTGGTGACAATAACATCGGAATCTATGTTTAAATAGCAAATGGCCCAAGGATAAGTAACTCAGAGCCCTTTTGATATGGCAGAAGTAAATAGCCATCGGTTCACATAGCCAGATGGAAGTCTGCTGTATTTTGCTGAAAACAAAGTTAAATATTCACTGTAACTAAATGTTTTTACTCTGTTTTGTTACATACTCTGTAGACTTAATTAGTTATTAAAGCACAGGCAGAAATAAATAAAAGACTCGAACAAGACACCAGTGAATTAACCGTCTAACATACATGTAAACAGTCATGGTGAAAAGAAAGGACACTCTTTGTTAGCTGCAGATTTTTAGACGATGAATAATTTGGTCCTAACTACTTTCCAATTTACATTTCACCATGTCATGATTCATGAAAGATAATTTTTTTTTTTTTATTTTCACTTAGTGGTCATTTTAGGAAGGTGACAAGAGGTGCAATACTGAGGAAATATAGCTGCACTTTGAAGATCCAGAGCTTTCACACATATAAATAGTATTGATTTTATTAACTCTATAGAGTCCATCTGCCTAATCTTTAATGACTCAGTTCTTTATCACAGAAAAAATCTTGATCTGGAAATCCATAGAAAGAAAAAAGATTTAATAAAGATTAAATGGAAGTCAGGAAGAGAGAACAAAGTGAACTGTGGAACATGAGCTTGAGATAGCCTGAGAGAATAAACCTTATTGAATTGTTGATCTTCTGCACAAATATAAAGTGTCATTTCAGCAGCTGCTCCAGCTGATAAGATGTGAAGGACAATGAATCTCAGAGGACAAGCAGAGGAGCTGGCCACTTTTAAGAAATGTTTAGACAGTCAGTTTTGGAGGAAAATACAAGCTTCCAAATAATCTCTGGGACAACTGAACATTTTGTTAAAACAATCGGTGCATTAAATATGCATCATCTTGAAACCAAGCCAACTTATTTGTGAACACTGTTGGAGGGACAATAGTGCCTTGTAAAGGTACCACTAATTTCAGCATATTTTATTAAACCTGTATGTCACACCACAACATCACATAGTGCACAATTGTTTAAATTTCAAAATATTTTGACAAATGCAAGTTTGAAAAGCATCTTCATGATATGAGTTCTTCAGCATCGAGATGGAAGCTGGTCATAGGTGATGGGATGATGGATAGTTTGTTAATGACTTATTAATTGTTGATGACTAGGACACAGCTATCAGATGGATGACAAGACTAAACATACATCCAGAACTACATTGGAGAGGTTTAAATCATATCATAACCCATGTGGTGGAGTACAAGAAAGAGGTTATTCTCAATGTTTTGACGCACAGGAGATGAATATATATTTCCAAACACCTTCCACTTTTTTTGCAATTATTCACAGTTTTATCCTTCACATAAATCTTATTAAAATATATTAAAATCGGGTAAGAAAATGTCAAAAGTTAAACGGACAATCTTCTTCTCTTAGGCACTGTGTTTTGTGCCGCAACATTTGTCAAAGAGGAACCATCTTTGTTAAAAAAAAAATGTGCATGGTGACACATTTGTGTGCACACCTCTCACTGTGCATATACCTGATGAAACACCACATAACCTACACCGTAATAAAGAGCCTCCTCCACATTCCCTCTCTTCTAAGTCAGGGCAGACATAATATTGTTCACTCCACTAGCTTTGGCTAATCACATCAGCCTACTGACCGCGTGCACGCACAGGGAGAAGCGCAAAAATAGATGCAGCCAAAAGTTTCTGCATGAACGCTCCCAGAGAGTTGCAAGTTTGATGCCAAGGTCTGACTCCCTTTCAAATGTTGCTTGGTCCTCATTAAGGAGAGACAAGAGATGTGAGAGGAGACGGAAGCAAAAGAGGAGCCGTCATCGTGAAACCATCTACTGGAGTGTAAAATGTTATTTTAGATACGTTTGGCATAGCTGCTGTGAAGTTTACACTGCTCTGCGATAATACATTGTGTGTTTGTGCGTGTATATGTGTGTGTTCAAAGCACAGAGCCATCAGGGATTTCATAGTTAAGTCCTTTCTAGAAAAGAAACCCCAGGATGTGAGGATTTGACAGATTTATGAAGTCAAAGCCTTTTTAATATGTATCAAACTGCTGATGCATACAATATCTCTGTGTGTCTGCATGTGGGTGGGTTGGAGTGCCTGAGTGTGTACGTGTCCTGTCAGATATAACTCGCCTCTGATTATCAAAAACTGGAGATCTCGGGAAAGATAAATGCACCAGCAGTTTTGGGATCAACTTTGAGCCTATGTGTGTGAGTGAGACACCCCGCACCCGCCCCAGGGAGCATAAGGGTGCGTGCAACTTTAGCCCTCAGAAGGAGGTCTGGGGGGATTATAGGGTGGAATGATGGGAAAATCTGGGAACACTCTTTCATTTGCTCACACGCCAGGCTGCTTTTAAGGACTGGTGAGTGAGTATACAGTCAGAGAACATGTGTGTGACAGGCTGATGCCTCTTCAAAAAAAGGACATTCCTTGTTTCTGCTCTGGATGCTGATAGCATCTGTGTGTGCACATGCAGACAAAACTCAGCCCTGCTCAAGGGCAGTTTTAAATAGCCTTTTTCTCACTGTCCGTGAGTCAACAATGAGGATCGGGAGTTATCAGTAGTCTCTGCTGACATCATGCATTCCCCAGGATTTATACTTAGGGTCAGAGCTCTCCACCTGGAAAGGATGAGGAATTTTCTTCCACTAACCCAGAATTTCAAAGCAGAAATGTGCTGCCTTGTAAAAGAAAAAATTGACCCTATTTTATAGCAATAGCGATTTATGATGTGTGAATAAAAAACGACTCAGAGCCATAATAAAAGTCAAGATCCAGACAAGGATGATATAATACTTTCCACAAGAGCAAAAAGGAGAGAACTTGAAAAGCAGAAAAAGTGTGAAGTAAACATAGATGAAGGCGTTATCTTTTGCCCAAGGCTTGAAACCACGTTTCTGTGGAAGGGTGGATGGGCTGGAGAGCTTCTGAGGGACATCATTTCAGTCACGAAAATGCAGCTGCCTGAAACCACTTGAAACAAGTCCTCTCACATTTAAAAGATGGATGAGTAGGCAAAGAAACTTCTGACCTCTCTTGACTTTTAAATCTTTTACTCTTTCAACTTATTGCGGCTTTCATTGGTTTTTCTTTCTCTCCCAGCTCTCGCCCTCACTCACCCTGTCCCTCTGTTTTCAATTCTGTCACTTTCCCTGAATCCAGGGCATGCTGAGACGTCTCTCTTGTGTGCGTGTAGTACGTGTGCAGCCCCAGTGTCGCGTGCTTTTCATGCAAGAGCTGGTGATGTAACTTCTCAAACCAGTCAAGGCCCACCTTCCTCCTCCTGGCCTCCTTTCTATCGTCTCTCCTTTCCTGCTTCATCTTATCATCCAACTGTCCATCATTGCTGTGTTTCATGTCTCTCATCAGGTTTTCTATTGTCTCATCCCTCAATCTTTCGTTAGCCTGGGGGAAGGGTGACCTGGTGGTTTTTAAGGTTGTCTTTTCACAGTCACTTCACAAGCGATTTTCGTCAACAGCTTCTTCATTAAGATTCATAATTGTAGCTGCAACGCAGACCAACAGATGGGGAGGAACTATTATTTCTGTAATTGTAACTAAATAACAAAAACAAACAAAAAAAACTTTTCATAGGTTAACTATGTCAAACTATTGATAATGTTAGGATTTATTATCCTGCTAATGTTAAACTGTTAATGTTTGTTCAGAGCATGCAAGACAATTTTTATAGATGCAATGACATCTGGTGCATTTACAACATCGCCACAATTAGTTCTCTTTACTTTAATTCCATTTAAAACATCTAGGATTTGCATTCGAATATTTGATTTAACTTTTAAAAAGTAAAATTACAGTGAAAAATATCAACAATTTAGATTTACTGTATTTATACCAAGAATTATGTGTATTTGTGTGTAATTTTAAACTGCAGCTTAAGATGCAATATGTGGTGCAAATGGACAACTTTTACTTTCATTTATGTGCTTCAGCAGGATCTTTACTAAAATGTTTTGTTTTTAAGGAAAAGTAACAACTGAAAACTACTGAAACTGCCATGGCACACACACCTCTTGTAGTGACAAAGACTGCCAAGTCACAGGCGATCAGCTCTTCCATCCAGAGGAGAAAATGTGTAGATTGAGCTACAAAAATACTCCACACAAAACTAATGCAAGAATAACTGGAAATGATGACATGGAGAAGGATTTAGACAAATTCAAGCAACAGCCTGGTTAGGTTTCACATAACTTGTAACAGCAGTGAAACATGAACAGTGTATGTAGATAATAGAACTATTATGATAATCTTTTGCATATTTCTTCTGTCCTTGACATCAGACAATTTTGCACCTTCTAGTTTGTAGATTATGCACTTTGCAATGCCCGATACTTTATAAATGCATTCAAATATGACACACATTATATGCTACTGTTTAAGTTTTTAGATTTTTTTAAAGCAATGTTTCAGCACACAAATCTTCCATTGTGTTACAAATCATCTGATGTCAGAACCCCATAACTAACAGGGCCGAGTTATTTTCAAGTCTCTTTAAACTTGTTTTCTGTGTACAAGAAACAAGAAAATATTGTCACATTTGGCATTTGCATTTGATTCTTTTTGATGTTGTGGCATACCCAGGCCAACCATGACCTTATACTGAGAAGCCTACTGAACCGTGACTTATTTATAATATTACAACAGTCTCAGACTTTGTGCAAACATTCCCCCTTGAAGGCTAGAAATTAACTCTGTGCATGACTTTAGATATAATATGGGATTTCTTCTTCCAAAAAAGGGATCTGTCATCAAAAACATAACTATTAAAGAACAAAAAACTAATGACCGGATACCAGATTACATCTCTGATGACTTAAAATACTATTTACTGAAGCATACAGATACATACTTCCAGGAAAGCTCCAGCTTCAAGAATCCATTATCTAGACTATGTATGAATGTTTTCAGTGAATCTAAAATATAGGTTACCAATAATTTGAAGAATGTTTAGCAATTAAAACTTTTGGCCTTGCTAATCATATGTGGACTTATGGAGCAATCCTACTGTCATGCTGTTCATGTCAATTCTAGAAGCTAAAAGGCAATCTTATCTTGAACGTGAAGCTTGTGTGCAGAGAACCACAGAGGAAACTCTATAGGTTTTAAATTATTTGTGATCCTGGAGAGTGAAAAAGAAATCCTTTCATGCAAGAATTTGTTTCTAATGTGAACTTAACCTACTCAACCTCAGTTTGCATTACTCTCCAGCCCTTTATACTTTGTATTCTAAGGGGAAAACTGCTGAAAAGTCAAGGAAATATTTATGTGTAGAAACATTTTACAGCATTTCTGTTTCTCCTATCAATTATTTATATTCCATTTAAATGTCACTCTGTCACAGTCATTCTTATTATGAACCATCTCCCAGTGAATCACAGCACTGTAATCCACTTCAAAAAGGCTCACAAGCCATAAAAACATGAAAACATTCTTGAACCACAAGACTAAAAATATTTGTAGCATTCTGATGTTTTTTCAATTGGTTTAAAAAAAAGCCTGAATCTGCATTTCAGGATTCTTGCTGACATTTTTTGATTACAGTAGGCATGCTAAGAATGCCAGGAGAGGTCCTGAAAATCCCATGTATTTATTTCATATAAATGTTAAGATACTGCTAGTTTTTTTAAAGAAATTTCAAAGCATCAGTGGTCTTTATTGACAGTTTTGTTCACACAAGAAAGGGGAAAAGAGAAGGGGGAAGACATTCAGCAAGGATCTTGAGGCTCAGAGTTGAACTTTGTACATCACTGATTCAAACTTTGACAAATTCATAGGCCTTTCAAACTGCACCGTGATTCATTAACTTGGTATTCAAGCTCATGGGTGGTGATACATGTCAGGAGGTTCATTTTTTAAATATAAAATAAAATAAACATGAGGAAAACAGTCGCTATTGAAAACAGATGCTTTGGATTTTAATATGATGTTTTCACTTTGTTAACATTATGTTATTATTATTAACTCAGTGTCAGCTTGCACAAGCTTCCTTTGTGGCCTTTCACTAGATATTGTGGATATAGCCAATAGATGGCTATTCCAAATAATTACTTAATATTAATAAAGATGTCTGCAAATTTGTCTATTGAAACCACTGACATAAGAGACAACCAGAGATTTTCCTGGTGTGCCGTTGGTTTAGTCAATGGAGAAGCTGTTGTACTCGCCGCAGCACGCTGCTGCAGTGCCACTAATGCCTCAAACTATGCCATATCAAATGTCTTCTCTACTTCCTCTCCTCTCCAGTCAGACAGATCTGCTAGGCGTGCAGCCGCAAAAGTGGACCTGTAAACATAAATGGGCGCTACAGTGCCAACTGGCTGACTATGAAGAGAGGGGATCAGAAGAACTCGTCCCATAAATCTCAGCCTATGAAAACAAAAAGCTTCTGTGGCGCTTATCATAGACTCAACAAAAAAAACATTGTCCCTCACCAGTGCCACATGAATTAAATTTTCCTGTTTGTCTCTCACATCCAGCAGAGAGCTGCACAGTCCTGTGGCTCTAGCTCGTCATGCAAGGCTGGGCCAAGGGGTTAAGAGGCCTTAAGCAGAATATGAGTTAAGAACATCACTACCACTAGTTTAAACAAAGATTTGCTGGAGTTTCATAGGCTGAGCTTAACAGTAATCACTGATAATTGGTTATTATTTACGGTACTGATAAGTATGTGTGAACAAAGCAAGCTCAAACACAAAGATAAAACTGTTAGCATCAGATTGTAGTCATGGTAACAATTTAACTATGAAAATTATCCTTTGCACTTTTACAAAGTAAACTTGCAAATTAAATCTTAAATTAAAATATTAAGATATTTAAGGTGTTTTCACACCCAATAGTCCACAGTGAAATAATTAGAGCACAGTAAATATTTCCCAGTTGACCAAAATAAATTCAAACCAAGTCATTATGGTTATCCAAACTTTGATCTCAGGGGCGTTTAGTATTTTCAATGAAATAAAAAGCTGATAATAAACTATAAGCACAAGGTTATTGAATAGTCTGCGTTGTGAAAGTGTTGTTAGCCTCATGTAAGCATCAGAGTTCAATTATTTTCTTCAAGATTTACGCAAAGTTTGGTCCCTTTGATGTTTGCACTGATTTGTGTTATATTGCTCCAAACCCAAATCTGTCCTCTCGGGCTAATCTGAGCTGTAAATATTTACTGACCTGTTTCGTCACTTAGGCTGACCCATCTCCTCAGACTATTAAGAGAATATCAGTACACAGTTGTGGTTAAGCTGTTCTATGAACAAAACTAGTTAAAATTTATTAAGGTAAATGACAAAATCGATGCTTCTGACAGGACTACAGATGGTTCGTTAGTTTCTTATTTTAAAAGTTTTATAAGCCAGTCTATGCATAAGCAGCTGAATATAAGGGGAATTGGCATTAATAATGATCGTTATATTCAGAATAAACTATAGGGTAGAAGTGAACAGATAAAAACAGAATCGAACACAAAGGAGAAACAACAAGAAAGCAGAAGAATTATGAATCAATGACCTTTCTTTGATCAGCTCCCTGTTTTCCTGCTGAATCTTTTCCAAAACTTCCCTAGTTTGCGTCACTTCCTCTCCAGCTGCATGCCACTTCTGGTTTAGTTCTTCCTCTCTCTGCCCCCATAACAACAGCTGCTTCTCCATGGCATCACACCTTTGTTGACATAACAACCACTTCTTATTTTTCTCCTCTACTTCCACTGTTAATCTGTTGATAAAGACACAAAGGATGAGAGTTGCACAAACATGTCTGTATTACAATATTCTGGGAGGAAGTGCTCTTTTCATCTGTATTTAAACAGGACATGTTTTCGCCTGTTCTGAACAACCACCCATGCTTGCACACCTGCAGGTGCACCATTATTCCGCACTGATAGGTCAACAGGTAACTGATGAAAGCCTGCTTTGTTACATCAGGATAAAACCATCCAATAGATTTGCAAAAATTTTTTATCAAAGTACGTAAGTCACAGACATGGAAAACTGGGGCAAACCATATTAAAAAAATACGAAAATAGCGATCCGAAGAAGGAAGTTGCCCCTCTCACTATTATCCAGGTTTATCCAATCATTCCATAGTTATATTCAGTAAATTTGAATATTTGGTCCAATGAGGCTTGTTTGTCAGAACCTTTGGAAATTTGTGATCTTTAGGCAATTATTAAACATAAGTCAACATTTCTGCTTTGAAATAGTTTTTTTTTGGCCTTATAAAATATTTGTAATCCTGCAAGGATAAGAGTGAGATAATGTATGGATACATTTTTGCTTGCTTTTTTTCTTCCTTGTTTGTTTGTTGACCATGAAGTAATGCCGTCATTTTCTAATAAATATGTTATTAATTAACAAATGAAATGGTTCTGATTTCTTTTTATAAACAAACACGAGCTTCTAGACATTTTATATCTAATGAATAATTTGCTGCAGCATAAAAGAGGATCGGTGCGGAGCCTTGACCAGATTACACTGTTCAAACACTTATGGTCACCATTCTTAGGGAATTGGAAAACTGTTGTCTTCTCACCCTCACACAGTCTGAAATTGCATCCACCCCCGTTGCTATTATACGTTAAGCTTTATAGGAGCCATGGGGTTAGATCAGAGATTGCTGTGTGGGATGGTAAATAAATTGACAGTGTAACTGAACACACCAAGCTGCCAGCAGTCTAGAGAGGGAACACCAGCAGATCGCATGTGAAAAAATATACACCCTGCATGCATCCAGTGCCTGCAAGTGGAAGTTGAGAGGCCCCTGCACTTAAATGTGTCTTTCTGTGGGCGTACACATGTGGATTGGGAGTATGTGACACACATCTGCTTGTCTGTGTATCAGTGCGATGCTGGCTAATCAAAGCATATCTGCAGCAACTTACATGTTTCTGGGCACTGATGAGAGCATGTGAGAAATACGACTCCTCGCCAGCTAAGAAGTGCTTCCATCTGTTGCACCAGCCTCACACGAGACTCAGCAGCGTCACAAGCACTTAACGAAGCCTAAGATCTCCTCAACTAATTTAAGAGATGCTAACGTACCCACCTCTCTCAGGGAGGCAATAGATCTGGAAGAGCATGGGAGCAAAGGAAGAAAACGATGGTTCGGAGAATGACTGGGATGAGAAAAGGGATTGTGTGGGAGAAGCCAAGGGAATTTATTGCTCGGTGTGTGGGAAACACAAAAAGAGGGAAAGGTCGATAAACCTGTGCAGTCTCTGTCCGTATTCCTTCTCAGTGTCTTCCTGTTGAAACATCTGCTCATCCCACTGTGTCTTCTGTTCCCTGGGAGACAATAAAGTGCAACAGTGACGTGGTTGATCAGTTTATGTATATGCATTAACAAGACAGTGACAAAAACTCAAAAACAATCATATTTTTCTCCTTTCCTGAAATTTAGATTAATTTAACCCTGGTGTCATATTGAGGCAGAAGGACACACATTTATTCCCTGAGTTTGTTTTTACAATCTCAAGTGACACTGAGCCAGATACCAAATCCATCTAACTGGTGTCCTGACTACTCCCACGCTTGAATCCTTGTGAGGAAGAAGCCAGCCTGAACAATGGATCCTCCCACAGGGATCAGCAAAAGTTCAAGATAGCTTCCTGTATATCCTAACTCCTCATGTTTAAAAACTGCTGTGGGCTGTTTTCTGGTGGCTAGATTGGACAGTTTTTCATATTGTTTTGCACTTTCAATACAACATTTTCACTGTGTTTAAAATAATATTTCTTTTTCTCTCTGTAGCTGCACCTTGACTCCTCAGAAGGGACACTGAAATTATAAGTTGAAATCTACATGGATTGACAGCAAGTGCACATAGACCAACAAACACACATACAAACACTTTCACATATGCTCTCAGACACACACACACACCAACACACCTTACCCTAACCCTACTAACCCTGTCAGCTTCTCAACCTAATTCCCTCTCTGATGGCATGGTCAGCTAATGTGCATGCGTGTGTGTGTGTTACTGGCTGTCTCGCCCTGTGACCTTGCAGCCGCATGCAATGAGGATACAGAGTGAGAGGACCAGCATGTCTAAGCTCTTAGGCAGACGGCCTGTTTTCACTTCCAATTTCACAGATTTTTCTGATATCTGTCTTCAGTTTTTTGGTGGGTTCAAAAGAGCTGCACTTTTATTAAAAATATGTTTTATTTTGTTTTCTTTTTACATATTTGTTGAAATTATCACTAAGTTGTGACAGTATGAGACCATCTGCAAAAAAGTTTAGCTCTGCTTTCTCCCAGTACTTCCAGTACTAACTGCTGAAATAAATCACAGTCAGAAACAAACCAATCAGAGGCAAGAGGAGGATTTTAGCGCTGTCAATCACTCTTGTGTACGCACCACTCACATCACTCTCCTCCCTCTTGCTCTCTGCAACACTACAGGCGATTCATCACAACATAGCCTACCACAAATGCTAAGATTAGTTAACTACACTTGCTAGCAAATGCTATGTACATAAAAAATGACTTAAAAGAAATTTTAACGGGTTGTTTACTAAAAATTAATAATATTTTTATCAAGTATGATTTTGATGAGGGAAATAGCATTAGAACATCAAAAAAGTCAATTTTACATAAGACCATCTTTTTAAAGAAAATCACATTTTTGGTGATGGATTCTAAAAGGAACTTGTAATTATCCCCTTTGTGAAGTCTTACGAACATATTTGTTTCTGATGTAAGTAGATGTATGAGTCAGTCAAAGAATGCACTGCAGAAATGAAAAAAACAGAGATTAACAGCGCGACGTGACTCTGCTCATTTCTAGAGCAGAGAAAATTCAGGTGACAGTGTTGTTTAAAACTGTCACAGAACAAGCACTCTATATAAAAATACGATCAACAAAATACAATGAAAGTCTCATGAACTGGGGGAAAATAACCTACTCATCAAAATCTAATTCTTTGAGATTTTGTGTTTACTTTATGATAGATGAAGAGAAACAAGATGGTTTTGATTTGTCTTTGAATTTGAAACAACAAAACAGGCTAAAAAAAGAATTTTCTGAAGGGCTGTGACTGATTATATCTAACCGAGATAAACGGTCACGAAGGAAATAAAAAAAAAAAAAACGTCTATGTTTATGTGTATATGTGTGAGGCAGAGAAGATAAGGAGGAGAAAAGGCCTTCAGTTGCACCCTGAGATCAATCGGTAAATTACTGCAGATACACTTTAATGCATACATATGCACACACACACTGACAGAAAGAGAAAGACTGTCAGCGTGCAGCAGTCTTATGAAAACAAGCCGTTTCACATCAATCACATCTATCCTTTGCTCTTTCTCTCTTGACCTTCAATCATTCCACCTCACACTCTTTCATCCATCCTCCCTTGTTCAGGGCATCTATGCTTTCTTTCATCTATTCCTCCCTTGCCTCTAATCCATCTTTTAAACTGAGCCCACGTCTGCCATGTGTTCATCCCGTGATGAAAGGATCCGCTCAGTGATTCCTGCCAATCAGAGCACAGCTGGAACCTTCCTATCACCATTAACACACATGTCAGCCAGAAGTTACATGTTTGGAACGCTCCGCTGGGAAACTCCTGTCAAGTCTGGAACATTCATAGCTGCCCATCAAGCCTAGAAATACTCCCAGTGATATGAGATATACCTCATTTCTTAAAAGGTCTTGTAAGTACCTTACAAGATTTTTTTCAAGTATTAGAAGAAAATCGACAAAAGAAATGATACACCAATGTCTTGGGGAGTGTGTAAGTGGATGTGAGTGTCAATAGTCTGCACTTGAACATTCCTTAGACAGTGTGCTTGGATCAGATAAATTCCACAGCCTTGCTCTGTTCTCGCCATGGCAGAAATGTGTGTGTGCGTGTGTGTTTCCAAAGCAACGGACTGGCGCCACAAAAAGATAACAGGTGCTGAAAACTCAGTCGATGGAGGTGGTGGGTGAGGGGTGGGGTTAAAGGTTGGGAAGCTGTTATGGCAACACTTACACACAAACAAACTTTTCGTTCACGAATGTCAAACCAAAGAATCCGAGGCTTGGGGTGCTCTGCAGCTTATATGGTACAGAGTGGGACTAAGAAGAAACATGATATGAAAACTCTCACACACACACGCAGACACAAATGCATATAAAAAGGTTGTGGGTGTTTAAACATTCAACCAATAAGAGAAACGGAAAGAAAAAGGCTGATCATAAATAAAAGAGACATTTTATTTAGTTTAATATAATGCAGCACCTTTCACTAACTATACATTGGAAATATGTATAAATGATAATGAAAAATAAGCAGACCTGGCTATGTAAAGACCTTTGATGTTAACACTTCATCGTCTGCCCCAAACTGGGATTAAACAGCTTAAGAAAGCTGAGACAATGTTACAGAAACATTTAACCTAATACAGGACAAGCCGTCATTCATGTTTAAAAACATGCATATATTATTGTACATACATTAAATGCATATCTTGCTTCTGTAAACAAAGCTTTAATGCAGAGAACTGTGCTCAATTGCTAGGCTAATGCTAGCATTCTCTGTTTTGATATAACTCACTGAATTTGTCTCATGACATTGCAATACTGTTTCAGAAAATTGTGTTCAGACCAAAGGACAAAGAAAAAGTTCCTACTTCATAAACCAACCATTGAATATCTTACATTTTCTGTGTGCTGGTCCTAAACAAAAATCTAAGGCAATTTTCAAAGGCAGAATTAATCCCAAAAAACATATTTGGAAAATTTCAAGTTATCCAGAGATCCGCATCAGCAATTTTGTTTATGCCGTCAGCAAGTTAAATTTTTTCCCCTTCATTATCTTACGCTTTACCCTCTCCCCTCATCAGCTCCACAGAAAACATCTAACACATCATATCTACACATATATTGCAAGAGTCCTGATGGTGAAAGTCCTGATCTGAGTGTGAGACCCTTTTTTCTCTCACTAAATTAATTATCACAAACCCACACAAACTTCTTATCACTTAATAAAGTCTAAGACTTCAGCTCATTTGCATCATCCTCTTTCACACAGAATTTATTATGGAACAATAAATTTCTCCATATATAAACACTTTGTATACTTTCCCCAAAGTATTCTTATGTCCATATGGCTGCGTGGGTCGCATGAGATTGCAAGTTTCCCATCCAGCCACACTGATCCCTGTGTTAGATGGATGTTCAGATTGCAGGAAATTGCATTTGTGTCAGGAATACTGTACAGTACAAACTGTGTCACGCAAATGACCAGGAGGTTGGTTCTGCAGAGACAGTATCCTACTTTTTGATTCAAATCTGCTTAATTAGGCTAAAAATAAAACTCAATCCAAACAAAAATATAGGCTTAAAAGTAAATGTATGTAGTTTATTCTACTAAATGAGCCTCCAAAGGCCCATTCAGTGGATCATACAACTAAGCAATCGAATGTCAAAAAGCAAAAAATGTCATGTTATTGCAAAAAGAAGAAAAAATAATCAAGGTGACAAAAATGAATTTTTTCAGATAATTTTCCTCCATGAAACATTATGTTGTGTTATTGAACTAAAAAACAAACAAGTTGTAGATGTTTTGTTTTTATTTTTAAATATGAAAAGACCTGCAATAACTTGGTTGCTGAGGATCAAAATGTCATTTTGTAAAACGATGTATCTGTATTCTTTAAATTGCCATTTTAACGGAATAGATGCCATTCTCTTTTTTCTTGCTTCTTGCTCTTCGTCTAGGCAAAGGAAAGATTATGAGTATTTACAGAACACAATGAAGCTATGCAGACTTAATTACATGCCATGACTAATTATCATTCCTTGCAAATGCTAAGTACAAACACCTTTTTACATTTTTGTAGACCACTGGTACTCTTTGAAAAATTAGGAAACATTAGTGAAAAAGAATGTTCTTCGTCTGTGTACTCAGGTCATGAAGATCTTTAAAGTGCTGGTTATCTGGGAGACTCATGCTTTTAACATTTACTCCCTTCATGTGTCGAGGAGTGTTTGTGTATCCCCGTGAGGCTGCACACTTTTAAAAAGGTTCGTTTTTCAAATGTTATTAATGATGTCATCAAGACATGGTTTGAAGGATTTGCTGCTGCATAAAATAACACAATAAATAAATAAACACTTGAGATGTGCTGCCCAGAAAATTTAAAAATGATAGATTGGCAAAAAAAAATGTATGCACTCTGCTGTGCCTTATTGTTGTTCTATATTATGATATTGTGAAGCCTCAACTGTCTATAGAGAAGTATCTTTGAAATTTAAGGTCAAGAATAGAACAGTTTTCTTTGTTGTCTGACTCTGGGTGAGTGAATCACCAGTTAAACTTACAGATTATCACAAACACATAAGTGAAAGCAAAAAAAAAAACAAACAAAAAAAAACTTATTGATCCATATCAAAATGAAACTCCTCAGGACAGACAACAAAGTCTCTAACATATCACTAACAAAAATGTAAATAGCTGTGTTGCGATTCAGAGGTTTAATAGAATGGCAAAAGGTCCCACTTTAGCAGGAAAGCAGTCTTCTAAGCATGAGCTGTACAAGGCATAAATCTGTTTCTGACGAGGGTCATATTACATCTGAAGTTCATCTGACCATAAAAGCTTGAGGTGCTCTAACTGTTCTGTGAACTATGCACATGAATGTTACTGTGTCTGCAAGTTTGACTGGGTAAACTTCCATAATTATGTCAGCATATTACAGGTGATACTGAGCCAACTAGAACTAAATATTAAATCCAACTCTGGGTGGTGATAATGATAGTAATCATCAACAAAAATGTCACTATAAAAAAGCTGCAGACAAGTTAAGATTTTTCATTGGAACCTCTGAATATAATTCATGTTGGAGTTTGTATCTTGAAAATTTGTCTTGTAACAATTTTTCATCAAAAACAAAACAAAGATATGATCTCCTCCTAAGCACACACAAAATTTAAAATAAACTGTATTTCAGCATTTAGGTGAATAGAAAAACAAGAGGGAGGGAAATTGGTCTAGTTTTTTTTTGAAAGAAAAATGTTACTCTTTGTAAAAAAAGAAAAAAAAATCATTAGTACTTAACATCAAGGAGTGCTCACCCAATTTAAGGGCCACAAATTTCGGCTTTGCTGGTGCTCCTTACGTCAATGTGTTTATACTGTCTGGCAGCAGTCATGGTTCCCCCAGAGGTTCTCCAGCCCGTGCTTAAAACAAGTACTATTATATTATTTCTGTACCAAGTTATTTAGTGGGAAACAACAAATTGTTGAGGGTGATGCTGGTGAACACTAAAGGTTTGCACTTTTGTCCCGCATTGCACACATCTCTTTGATGTGTGCAATCAAAGAGATTGCACACATCAGCCTCTCGACTCGAGAGGCTGATGGAGGCTGAGAAGCCTCCATCAGCCTCTCGACTCGAGAGGCTGATGGAGGCTTCTCAGCCTCCATCAGCTTCCTGAGGAAAAGCAGAGAAAATCTTACACAAACCATGTGATGTGCAAATAGCATCAACATCTGGAGGCTATTGGCAAAACAAAGTCAGGATGGTGAGAAGTCCTTGCTATAACTACCCAGTACATTTGTGAGAGAGGAAAACAAATCAAGCTTTAAGGTGCCACTTGCATCTGTAAGATTTGTATTTATATGTGTTTGAAAGAAGAGGGTCCACTGCACTGTCGTATATTGCAACAAGAGTAAAAGTTAGTCAGCACAGACCAAAGTAACGAGCATAAACACCAGAATTACTCAAAGCAGAGCCATGCAGCACATAATAGAATAATCAAAAATAATGTTGCCTGCTTCACCAGAAGGTGATTAATGAATACATAAATTTAAATGCACAAATAAGAATGTAGGTCATATAAAATGAGCTAATTTAGTTGTTTTTTTTTTAACGGGTGTGACTTGCTATTAATAATTGCTCATTTGTATCATCATTAATCATTTCTTGTAACTGGCTGTAAATTATATGCTTTGCATGTTCTTTCATGTGAATGTCAATTGTTTTGCTTTATTTTTTACCATCAACTTGTCAGGGAACTACAGTTGAAAATTAACCCTTGTGGCTCAATCTGGCATATTTACATGGTTGTCAATGTTAACATGTTGATTAATATTCATCAATTCAAACCATGGAGGCTATATTTGCAGCATATGACCTCTTTAGTTATTCAATTGTGAATATTGTTGAAACTCTTTGAGCCAATGTTGTTTCATCAGTTGGGTATATAAGAGCTACAGGGGTGTATTTTTTCTGATACCTTAAATCCCTGGCTAGACTTTTGAGTGAGTGTAGATACATGAAATCCTGTGTTGTTGCAGCTTAGTTGCCCCAGCATCAGGAACGCGAGTATTTGCTAGTTAGGGTGGTGTCCGCAAGGCTCCACAGATTGTTTTGATTGGCTGAGGGAAATAAAGAGACCAGAGCCCAGCAGTGACCTGTTTTTCACCCAGCATTTTCCAAATACCACCTTCCACCTGCGTTTCCATTTAAACATGTGTTTTCATGTTTCTGCAAAAGTGCTGTTTGCTTTGCCACATTCGGTAGAGACTTACATCAGCAGCTGAGTTAGGTGTTCTTTCTCTTCTTTTGCTTTCTGAAGCTCCACAGTGGAATGCTGCAGCGCCTCGCTCAGCTCTGTTCACACACAAAGAAAAATACCAAATTCAAATCTGTGGGTATCAATGCTCCATCAAGCCTCCCTGAACGACAAAAAAGCAGTTCAGGGCTGAATTGATGTCAAGTTCCTCATTATAGGACGTAGCAGAGAAATGAGACATGTGAGAGAAAATGGCAGAGTATTCTGTCATGGTATTTCCTTAGACTTGCACATTTATTAAATAAAACATGGCGTGATGCATTGTATTACACCAGATCAATAAAACAAACAAACAAAAAAACATTTTAGTACAGAAATGTCAGCTTAATGAAAAGTATATTTAGGTATAAATATACTTTTATTGGCTCAAAAGTTCTTTTCAAAAGTTATTGAGATGGACATATTGTCACAAAATAGTAAAGGCAGAAGAAATCTGTCAGGATTTGTTCTGTAACAATTTTTAATCAAAAACAAAACAAAAAAAATGATCTCCTAAGCATACACAAAACTGAAAATAAACTGTATTTCAGCATCCAGGTGAACAAAAAAACAATGGCTTCTAAGTAATGCTATTGGTTTCTTACTTTACTTACAGTCATGATACGGTGGGCAGACAGAACCATCCAAAGAAATACATCAAATTGATAAAGTAAACAATGAACAGAAATGAATATAAACGCATATTTAAACCAGCTGGACGATGAGAGGCCAACACGATCCCAGGCAAATCTCCTGGTAGTTGGATCTGAGTTATTTTAATATAGCTGCTTTCCAGGCCAGTAGACACATTTGTTGAAACAGCAATCCTGTAAGAAGTGCTCTGATGTTATATTTCAAATTTAAACGAGGCCAGCAGCTTGTCAGAGTGTGGAGCAGAACTTCCCACCGCTCCAGGCAGAATTGGATATCATCTGAGAAAGAGCATTTGAGTTCCGGATCTGGACAGTGAATAGCACGAAGCACGCCACAATCATCCTGGGCAATGTCATTTGCAGAGCATATTTACTTACTGAGCCAACTCCTTATTTTAGGATTTACATATTTAGTAACTGTCCTCATTATTTTTTATTAATCTCGACAGCATAATGGTAATTTACTTAGGTCGCAGTTCAGTTTAAATTATCCTCTCAGACATGAAGAGTCATTAATTAAAATCAGTTCCTGGTCAAGTAACATTGTTTCTGAAGGCAGAAACTGTATATTTAGGAGTTATGTTCTGCTTTAATGTGGAGCTACAACCTGTATGAAGTTATTTCAATGTTCTATCAAGTCTTCCTCCAAGAATTGCTACGACAGCACATTCACTAATCTGACAAATGAAGGTAATTTGTTGTAATAAATTTATATTTAAAAGGTTCTAAATACATCCTTATTCTACACTTTACAGATTTTTATTTGTGTGAACACAGGCATCATATGCCAGGTTGGTCTATCAGATTTGGTAAGCTGCTGGTTTAATTAGGACATATTGTGGTCAAGAGATATTGATATAATTTTACAAGGCTCTGCATTTTTAGTAACCAGTCTTTAGTGTATGCTGTAGTGGGAATTATGTTTAACGTTTCAGTTTTGTCTGACAATCATGATGACACTGAAAAAGTAGAGTGGAGCTCCAACTTCAAAAAATGGTGTTAATTTGTCACAAGTAATTGAAACAGGTTTGTCCAACTTACTTTATTTTCATTTGTTTAACTTTACAGCTGAATAAACATAGTAAATTAAATTACATAAGCTTAATTTGATTACTCGTGACCATTTAACTTGATACATTTAAGTTGGGTTACCTTTTTACAGTGCAGGGTGCAATGCTCAAACAAATAGCATTACAGTGAATATAGTCTAAGAAACCACCCTCAAAAGTTAAACCTGGATCTTCCAGTAGAAGTATGTGTTTGTGTTTGTAAACATATTTATGTCCGCAGTATTGAAAGAATTGCACCTTCTGAGAAGAAAAGCGGGGCGCTGTGGCTGGGGTCCTGGAGAGCACTCAAACCATCCAGCAATGTCAGCCTGACATTCTCTCTCTCCATGTCTTTGTTTTGCTCACTCGCCCTCACCGGACTTTCCCTCTTCATTCCTCTCTGAGTGTGTCTTTCATAATCAGTCCTCTTTCTGTGGCTCGTTGTTGTTCTCTCTCTCTCACTCGCCCTCTCTCTTGGCTCTCTCATCTTGCCTTTTACTCACTTCATTTCTCTCGGCAGGAAGAGAGGAGTGTAGGAGGTCCTACTCAAACTGGCAATACAACGATAATTGCTTTCTGGTCACTGTGACATGACAAGGTCCAAGCAGGGTAAAGCATCGTGCTCTCGCTCTCTCGCTCTCAAACTCAAAGGCGCACCAAAAAACACAAGAATGAATGCGAAAACCTCCATGAACTGTGATGACAAAACAACACTTGAGGAAGCGCACAGTTACACTCTGCACAGACATGCCCAAGCAAAAGAACACGAGGGGAATAGTTGAGGGCTGAAAAACGGTAACATGCAACTTCATTGAAGCAACAATTATTGCAACTAACAGTAGTCTAATGTGATAGTTTTGAAATTGATGCTTACACTGCAACAGCTGGAATGTTGCAGTCTTATATACCAAAACCTCCTCTTAGACATTAATGGAATATCTCAAACCAAAATACTACATGGAAGATGAAAATTACTGATTATGAAAATTACAACCATAATTATAGTCATCATAATAAGAAAGTACACCTTCTATCACAAGCTATTATTTGCTTAAATGGTCTGATGTCTACCAGATTTGACATTGAACATTTAACTAAAACCTCAAGTGCACAAAAACACACACCTCAAATTGCACAACCTCATTTTATAAAACCAAAATAGACCAAAATATATATATAAAAAAAGAACCCCACACCTATTTGATTTGTCCAAAACATGTAAACACCTAAAAGCCTCTTTCACATCACTTCCAATGCCCTGTCTATATGTGAGTGAGTGCAAAGAAACTGAGTACATTTTGTGGAGCCTCAAGTCCTCTCATGTCTCATGAGTTGTATTGGTAACTTTATTTGGTGTATATGTGTGTATGTTTGGTGCTTCCTGTGCTAAATTGTATCAGGTTTTTTTTCTAACACATCCACTTCCCTTTCCATCTTGAGCTTTAATTAAAAAAACAATACTTTTAAGTAGCTTAATTGAAATTGCCATTGGTTTTAATTATTACTATGGCAATATTAATATTTCCAAGAGATGTGACACTTCACAAAAAATTTAATTACCATAGACATCAACCTGAGATACTCAGTGACTGTGCTAAAGTGATAAAGTGTATTAATTTCTAAAAGAAATTTTTATGGCATTTATATTCTGTCAAAGTAGAACTTCCTTTGAGTGTAGAGAACAGAGTGGTGGGATAATATGTTTTATTTCTATGCACTAAGGTATGTAAAAAATACATTTTGATCCACGGACTCTGGTTGGAAAGGTTACCATCTTGTGTGGCGGCTAGATTAAATATATTCTAAAATGTTGTTTCAATGGCCATCAGTGGGTAAAAAATCTAACTTTCAAACTGTGAAGATGTTGTCAGCAGTGAGGTGGCTGTTTCTGATCTTAATCCAAATGCTGAATCTCAGGAATTTTTTTCCCATTATCATTAACACAAACATTGTGCAGATCAGCATCATATGTGCTCTTTCAGAGATGTGATATACAAGGTAAAGTATCCCAACAAGTCAGCATGTTAAAAAAGGGATGTACTTTCTTTGCTTTAGCATAGCTGGACAAAATTCCTTATCACAAACCTTAGAAAAAGTGTACAACCTATCCCAAAAAACAAACTGCTGAAGCTTTTGAGGTGAAACACTGCTTAACTGAATTTTTACCAACAGCTGTTGGCTTGAAAAAATAAGCAACACACGTTTGATGGTCACTTTAGAAAATTATTGCTTCATTAATAGGATTAAATAACTTTGAAGAGCCTATGAAAACCCCTGATGTTGCCTCTGAGTGACAGCCGTGACTGACAGTTTAATTGCTTGCTGTACTCTGCAGCCTTTGAACTCATGCTGCGTAAGGCTGTTGGAGCTTCAAACAAATTTTCTCCAAACGTGGAACGCTCACGCTTTTTCAGTAAAAGCTTTGCAGCAAGAAGCTTTTCCTGGATCCTGTCAAGTTAGCACCTGATACCAGTTGAGATAACCTGTTTCTTAGGCAAGATATATTGTTATCGTCCCCAAGACCCACCCATTGTTCACTGCTGGACCCATAATCCAGAAGAATGAAGAACATAAATTCACCATGAACCAGGCATAGCCAAATGTTCCTTGCAATACTTCAGAATCAGCTTTAATGGCCAAGATTCTGTCCACAAACAACGAATTGATTTTGGTTTCCAAGTGTTCACAGTGTACAGACATAAAGCATAGATACATAAAATTTAGAGAAAAAAAATGGAAGATAAAAGGAACGGTATGTACAACTATTTGCACCCAAATAGATTTTTGTCTGACAGACGAGTCAAAGGAGTTGATGAGCAGCCAAGGAGCATTCCCAGTAAGCTTCAGGAAGACAAAGAAATAGCAAGCACTGTCTAATCCATGAAAGTAATTAGCAATGCACTCAAATGCAATGGCCTCTATAAATCCTCAATGAACAAGACTCCACTGCTGAAGAAAGATCATGCTGAAGCTTGGTGAAAGTATGCTGCGGAAGATGTAGACAAGCCAGAAAAATAAACTCTTAATTGTTTTCAGAGAAAGAAATGAAAACTGCTAGTTTCCTGGTTATTTAGCGGAATTGAATCCTATTAAAAATGAATGGAAGAAATGAAGATAACAGAACATAAAAATGATTCCTAGAACTTACAATATTATAAGATAGTCTGTGTGGATAAATGGTCAAAATCTAAAGTTTTTTTTCTTTTTTTAATTAACATAATTAAAATAACACAGACACACCGACCGTCTCCATGGGGTTTAAACCACGTGACACAATGCAGAGCTATAAAGAGAGCTCACAGTAAGTAAGAGTAATTTACATAGGAAGACGTGCTGACAGCAAGCAGCTACCTTTACAGACACCCATAAACACAAGCACACATATATATAGTTGCACCCTGGAATTTTTATGAGGGACTACATTACTATAATATCATATTCTCGGGTTTGTAGGTATTACTGGCCTTTTTTGGGTGTCTGCCTAGTTTATTATGTGTAATAAAAGAACACCAGTTTCTGAGACACAGCGGTTTGTGGAAATATGTCAAATAATTGAACCACGGTAGAATCCTGAATCCTGGAGTGTTACTGTCTCTGCATAAAGAGCCTATTTGCTCACCTAGCTTTACCCTGAAGCTATAATGTTTATATTACACATATAAAACTCAACTATGTATTGCTCACATCTAGATTCTGATGTCTTCTATATATGGCTGAAACAGTTGTAAGAATCGCAATGCAGTGAGGTGATGCAATGAGAAACGTCTGTGAGGATATATGTGACATTTTTATACAGCTGCCATAAACTTACACATGCACAAGACTGGCTCCCAAGGAAATGGATACCTTATACAGTAGTCTTTGGACGGCCCTGTGTGTTGGCAGATGGCTCCGGTTCACGGATCGGTCAAACACACTTAAACGACGTACACATATGCACGCACACATATGCACGCAAGCACACGCAAGCGCACGCAAACATGCAAACGCAGACAGACAGAATCCTACACGCCCTTAATTCAGCTTTGAAACTGTATTTGCTTTAACCTTTCCCCCATTTTGCAAAATGTTAAAGAAAAAAAAACTCCCACACTGTCAAATCTCTTTGAAAGCCACTTCTATGCCAAGCTGCACAACTTGTTTGCTGACAACTGCACAGAATAAACTCAGATTGTGTCTTCATTTTGCTGACATCTGATTGGCTGCCTTTGTCCCGTTCAGTGTAAAATTCCACAGCCCTCAAGCTTGATCTGTCATCTCCTCCCTGTTCTTCCCCGTCTCATCATAAATCACATTCATCCGTGCGTATTAGCCAGCCTCTTTATGTTCCTCACAGACTATTTTTCATTCCCTAGTTCCTCTAACTGTTGCTTGAGTATCACAGTGGGACACTGCCAGACTGCACTGTTTAGCAACAAACCAAGTCTCGTCTCAGTTTGCAAGCACATTGTTTGTGGTTATGTTTTAATTAACAACAGGGATTTTCTTTTACAATGCTGGTACAATGGAACAAAGCTTGGGCAGAAATAAATCTGAATATTTCATTGCTTGGTCATTCTGAGCCAAAATCTCAAAGGCTGCCTTACTGGCTGTTTTTTTCTGCTTTGTTTTATTTTAAAGATACACAAAGTTCCTCTGACTAAGAGGAGAAAATTATGTGAATGAATCATAGATGTTCTTGAGTGATTTCTACCTCTTACTTTAATTAACTTCTTTATTTCTTTCTACTGAGCCTGATCTAATCATAACTAGGCAAGGAAAAGAGAAATAAAATAAAAGTCTAATTGATTTTAATTTGAATGACTCTACAACAGGGATTCCAGCTACTGTTTAAACTCACTGCCAACTCCATGAAAGCATTTAGAAATGCTGCATATATTAAGTGCATAAAAAAAATTGTGATGCAGTTAATATTTGTGTGTTTATGTGAAATAAAATATTGTCCATCTGGCACAACTGGGTTGTCCAAATGTACTAATCATATTGCCAAATTAGTAACAAGTCTACATTTCTACATCACAAAGATCTTCTCTAGCAGTTACAAATAAAATGTACCTAAACTTCTGAATTTGAAATTTTAATTTAAAAAAATCTCTTATTATTCTGTCATTTAGAGTAAAAATATTCTAGTAAACTTGAACAAAAACTGTTAAAGTTTAGTTTGATGTAAGTGAGGAAAAGACAGTTCTGTGGCAGAATTTGTAAATATTCTGTTCTGTATTCTGTTTTTCAAAGCCCAAAATATTGTGTTAAATGCAACAGATTTTGTCAGGACTCATAATTGTGATAAATACTACAGATATTGTAATAAAATTTCAGTTCTTCTCCTCCAGTCCTTTTACTTAAAATCAAAACAGTGAAAATATCCTCAAAGAGCAAAGAGTGCAGTTTGAAGAGCTATAAAATGCTTGAATATCACAAAGTAAACAAATTAGAATCTTTTTAAAATCTTTGCTTTACAGTGTTTGTTTGGGTTCTTTTCTCCCCCTATAAACTTATGAATTAATAGCTCAAGTACTCTAAACAATATTCGCATAAAGCTGAGTTGAACGTCCATTTTGGGAGCAAAACTGGGTTTCTTTCCACTGCGTATTTAAATGGATGTGTGTGCGCACACGCTCAACTCTCTGTGTGTAGTTTATTGTATCTGCTGGTATGTGCAGCAGCTGCTTTCATGATCATGTATCAGAACAAACACGTACTCACATGGGATCAATACAAAGAGAGGACTACTCCAGTGTTGGATTACTTAATGTTCTTCCTCTTTCAAGCCATATTTCCATTTTTCTCTTGCGTGTGTGTGCACCTATACAAACATATGAACACAAACATGTACACGCCCACACTTGGCAGCTGTTTAGAGCATGCAACAGAGAGACAAAGACCCACCCATGAGGTGAGGCGGAGGTTAGCGGTCCTTGAGGCATTTACTGTCAGCCTTAAACACACACACGCACGCACGCACGCACGCACGCACGCACGCACGCACGCACGCACGCACACACACACACACACACACACACACACACACACACACACACACACACACGCACGCACACTGCAGTCATACTCCTTTAACTAGAATCGCTAATTAATTTCCTTCTTTGCAGTTATTACACAAATGTACCCATGAAAACATGCGCCATCTTGCCAAATAGGAGTTTGTTTATTCATTTTAAACCCGCAGAGACACACCATAATCCCCAATAGTCTGCGTAACAGTTAAACTAATATTCAGTCCTACGGAAAGAACATTTTTTTCCTCTTTTCCTCCATGTCCCTTCCCACTGAGCTGAAACGCTGCACTGACATACACTCGCTACACTACCTTTCAAAATAGACTCATAGTTTTAGATTGCTACTAAATGTGTGTGTGTATGTCGATGAGTAGGTTTTACCTGAAAAGCCCTGTTTGCAGTGCTGCAAAATCTGAGAACTGAAAGTCTGCCAGGCCCCAGTCAGCTGATGAAGGAAACCCTGTAAGTCTGTGAACCCGCTGCCACAGAGGCGGAGAACGGTCAGAGTTTTTTGGAGGATCTGCTGCAGCCGCACAAACGCAACTCTAAAGCAAAATAACAACAAGAATTGAACATTGATGGATACCAAGAGAAATGCAAATTCACAAAAGAGTATCCACTTTGAAATTCATTCATTAGCCACTTTATTATGTGTTAACAGAAATTGCCAATCAGACAATCACATAGTAGAAACACAGTATTTAGGCATCTAGAAATGGCATTTCAGATCATTCAAAGTGGTGATGACTTACTCATAGCTTTGAATGTCATAGTAAACCTCAACACAGGCATAACTGAAAGTTAAAGTAACTTGTGAAAACCGGTGGAAAAAAAATGATTGGTTTTTTTTTCTGCCAAAAGTTTATTTATTTTTAAGTTACTTGTACATGCAGGTCAAATCAAAAGGTGCAATAAAGAGCATAATATTTTATATTCAGTGTATTACAGGGTATAATTTTACAATCACAACATAATCAGATGTTGCAGAAAATTTGCAGAAAATTTACATTAACAGTCACTTGTGTCATAAAAAAATCTAAATCTGATTAAAAAGTAAAGTTAAAATAAAGATAAAGTAACAATGATACTACTAAAAGAAGGCACACTTTTTATAACACTTTTACATTTATATACACAATCACAAGAATGCCTGACATCAAGCCACAATCTAATGCAAACCTTGTAAAACTAAAATGTTTGAAAAGAACATTTTGTTACTCCAAAAACACTTCTAGGGGAACACGTGGGTGAGAACATGTTGAACTCTTTATCTAAAAAATGGTATTCCTTTATAAATACTGATTGTAACACAAAGAGATGCAGGGTTGTTATTTTTCTAATTTTGGATTTGAAACTCAAAGTGATCCATTGAATTTTGTACAGAAGATGGGTGATAATGCAGCCTCTGAGCTGGTCTCTGGGGCTTTGTGCACTTGTGCGTGCAGAGTGGATGAGGAGCCTGGGCACTGGTTGTCACGAGAGTCAGTTTTATAATGTCAAATGACATAAATCATAAGGCTGACAGCCCCAAATGGAGGAACAGATATGAGCCAGATATGTCATCTGAGATAAGGTTAAAAGTAAAAAGCAGAGGCACAGAGAGACTGCATGCGTTTGACCCCTGATGATTTACTCATGTAGAATTTTTCAATGTCAGCAGGGTGATTAAAACGCGCTATTTCCTTGACATCCCATCTCTTCTCTCCCAGTCACATCACCCCTCCCGCCATCCAGTCATCCACTCATGTCTTTTTCAGGCTCTCTCTCCATTTACAGGAATTAACCCATGGGTCAGATGAATTAACATTCCTGTCTAGGTTTTTTTTTCCACTTTTGTTGCATCGTTTCATCATTTCTCAGTTTGTTGGTATCAGACATCATCTCCCTGCCATGTACACGGATCGGTCCAATATGCACATAGCCAAGAGTTTTATTTTTTTGTGTGTTAGTTTCCAGTTGTTTTTAATTTGTTCACAAAATCTTTTTATCAAACACTACTCTCTCAACCTCATGCAATTATATCGCATTTCTATTCTTGCACTGTTTTTGTGTACCATCCTTACCTGAGTGTTTCGACATTCTGCTTCTCTTTTCCAAGTTTCTCTTCTGCCTTGTCTTTCAAGTTGTCTGCCGTCCCCAGCCTGTCAAGGAACAAAACAAGAGAAAAGCGAGGAAATGAACATGAAGTGTCAGCAGCAATGTATTCTCATTAGAGAACCTCAGCTGAACTTAATATCACTTAACTCTCACAAGAGGGAAATTAGCTTATAGGCAATTTATCTTAATGATCCACATGGAAGGATGATGTTGTTAGAATGGAGAGATTAAAAATTGAAATGTTCCTCATAAGTGACTGATATGAAGAAATTGGTGTTCCTCCCAAGCTTTAACTGTGTCTTTAATACAATAAACAGAAATTGATCTGGGGGTGGGGGGATAGAGTCAATAGCAAAATTAGCTTCTAATCTCACTCTTGCAAAATTGGAAATCTAGCATATTGACACGTTAGCAAATTAAGCAGTATGCAAAAGTCTACTGAACCAAGCTAATGCAGCTGTCAGTAGTAATCCATCCTATTAACTGGTTTCATGGTCACCAATAATTCAGACATTAATGAGTAAAAGGTTATGGCCCAGGCAACTTAAAAATTCCTCTTCCTCCTAGAATGAAAACAAATCTTCTTTAAAGGTGTGACATTTACCAAAGAGCCCCAGTGTTGCTACTGAAACACCAATCATCGCTCAAAACAATACCCACCCAAGGCCAAAGTAGTGATAGCAAAGCCTCCAGAAGTTTGAATTCATAAATGAAATACTTATTCTGTGGTTTTATAGTAAAGAGGAGGGAATAGAGCAGTTGTTCTGTGACGACTACAGCTTAAAAACCTCAGATGCTGGTACACTAGCCAGGGGTTTAAATGGTCTCTTACACTGCCTGTAATTCACCACAGCCAGGAATGACTAACTGGGACAAAATCTGTAACTCGAATTCTGGCAACATTTGAGAAAACTATTAAGGTTTTCCTTCTTTTCTGAACCAATAACATTGCCAACAAACAACTTTGTCACCAAAGAAATTGCTGTCAAAATATTATTCCCATGACTGTGTGTAAGTATTAGTCCCAGAAATAATTTTCTCATTCGGTAAACAACAACGACAGTCATCTTGATGGTTTGGCTGTTGACTCTTCTCCAGCTTATTGTCATAGCTGTAGTAGAAACTGTGTTGTGTATTTGTCTTTATGGTCTGAGTTGTCCTTTCATTCAAATAAAAAAAAAAAATCATAGTACTGAAATAAAAGCTATTTCAATCTAACAAACTAGCGTAGTTATTTTTGATAGGTGAGGGCACATTGATCCTTGCTACCTATCCTTATTTCGAGGTTCCTGCACAAATTATCTTCACAGTAAAAGTACTCACTACAGCTATTTTCTGTTCTCAATACAGATTCACACATGCACTAGAGGTATTTTTATAAAACATGTTTTCTTTTTTTGGCAAAATTACAATTCAGTCTGTAATTACAGAGAAAATAACCACTAGGGTTATGACTCAGAAAGCTCTTTTTGCTAAAAAAAAGAAAAAAAAAAGAAAAGGGCATTCATCACATGAAAATATATTTAATCCAATTTAAAAACCAAAAGAAAGAGCAATCATAATTTCCTTATATTTAATGCTTTCACATTTTTGTGGAGCTGTAGAATATGATGAACAATCAGCTTTAATGTCCTTTTTCAGAGACGGGACCAATCAAAGCTTACATATTTTTGCAAAGCAGTTTCACATGGCAAAGTGAGACTGTGTGACCTGGACCTGCAAAAGAACATTCTGTTCCTTCATATGACGCCACAAAATATGTCCTGACAGCAAGATGGAGAAAAGAGTAAACATAATAAGCACCACCGCTTACGCAAAGCAGACTAGACAAATAGAGGCTAACAGCAGATAGATGATAACCGTGAAGTTCACATGGGAAGTGCAACTGGAATGACATATCAATCTTGGCAAGGGATTTTCTGCTTCTTTCAAACACCATTCTCAACACTGAACATAAATTTATTCGTAAGCCACAAGGGAAAACTTATTTGACTTATCACAATGACAAGAAGTGTAGGTCCAGATGGGCATCTGAGATTATTTCTTACAAAAGTATCAGTGCTCACTCAGGCTTTAATTAAAAGGAAAATGAAATCTAACTAAAACCTTATTTCCATTCCACTGGTACATTTAGAAATTACTTTCAGTTTTTTTCTTATAGGAAATAGGCCTTTCACAAAAGATAATAAAGAAATCTTAAGTAGCATACAAGAAAATGTCAAAGTCTAGGTAAAAAAGTGATTTAAATAGAGAATATTTGTTTGAAAAACACTGACGGGATATCCATGTAGTGTAGTTTTATTTTGTATTGTCTAAAATGAATAATACCCTAATAATAAGAAGCATACTTATATAAATGTTACCGCAATAAAGTGAACTACGTCAGGAAATTTGCAGTATGACCTGTGCACAGGTTCAGAGCTGCAAGGCAATGTTCAGCGATAGGTTAAGTAAAACCTATCGACACAAACTGCCCAAACTGCCAGATACATGGCGGGAAATCTATATAGCAAAGCAGATGGTCTTGTCTTGCTCACCAGGCTGAAATAACAACATCAGTTCCACTGCCTGTACTGTCAAGGACAGGCAGAAAGTTAACACAGACAGGCACACACACGGTAGGAGGGACCTACCTGGGTTAGGACTTTCTAATCAGCACACTGCGGCTGCAGAGAGAACAAAAAGCACGAACAGAGAGAATTATAGCTTAAAAGTCCATTTACTAATGAAGCAGTCACTTTCAGCTGCTGTTTATGACCACACGAGAAGTCATGATATGACCTTATTGAAAGTTCATGTTCTGTAATGATGAACCCGCCTTTCTGACAGAATGAAGCTCGGGTTTTGGACCCATCGTGCATGTGTTGAAGTTTGTTATTCTTTTGGATGTGTGTGTTTGAAATAGCGAGGAAGCATATTTAAAAGTAACAATCTGCTTCAATTAATAATGGATTATAGCTTCAGTGTGTGTGCACTGATGAGAGTGATGTCCTTTGCGATTCTGATTTAGGGCTCAGTCTTTGACACTTTCCGGTTCTTTGCTTGCTAAAAGTGTGTGTATGGGAGGGCATGTCTTTGAATTTTCTAGTGACAGCAGACCAGACTCCCACTGTTCACCCTTCTGTACCAGCCACGCTCAAAGCAAAATCAGAAAAAACACTGGCTCCAGAGGGGAAGGCTCGCGTGAAAACACACACATCCGCCTCGCGTGTGTACAGGCGCATTTCACGTGTCTGTGTATTTTACAGATGAATCTGCGTGTGCTTTGCGTGCATGAGCTCCAGCTCCTATTCCCCAGGCAGTAGCTGTCAGTGGAATAACTAGGTAGGGCATATCCAGTGAGTGCATGTCAGATTGGAGTACCCCCTACCAGAAGCCCAAGTCGACTGTCCCATCAGGACACATCATAAACACTCACGCGCACGCAAACAGGCAGGAGCTCACATCAACAATGCTAATCTCATCCTCAGTGTTACCATGACCTACCAAATCAAATATGTTTTGTTTTTTCAGGTCTGTGTGTCAGGAGAGACTTAGTATTTTTTTCCCTTCCACATATTTCAAAGGATTAAGAGAAAGGTCAGCATCACAAAGTCAAACCTAACATCCTCCAGCAAGTTTATTTCCAGTGAGTGAGCACAAAATGTTCCATGTCATTATGTTCTTTTATATTAATCTCAATAAAGGCCTCATGATGTGATAAATCTGTCTGCCTATTTTAGCCACTTTGTTTTTACTGTGTGCACCAAATCCTTTGTTTATAATTTTCTGCTTTAATTTGATATTTAATGTTTCAGGGAACACATTTGTTACATTAGATGTATACTCCCTTTTCAGTTAAGAGTATTTTTTGCTTCAAATATTAAGAGATATTTGCAAGTCTTTATTTTCAGTGTTCTCCAAATCTCAATTCAACTTTCAAATAAAATGAATACTATCTAATCAGATATGTCCTATTTCATCTTGGCTGATTCAAGTGTGAAGTCTTTAAAATACAAGTCCAAGTTATTAGAGCACAAATCCAAGTCAAGTCTAAAGTCTTTAGAGCGTGAATCCAAGTAAAGTCTCAAAACAAGAGCAAGAGTTAAGTATCAAGTCCCATGTCTTTAGTTAAAGAATCTTGAGCTGAATCAAATCTCAGGTCCTCTCTTCTTCATCATGTAGCTCGGTGGAACAGCAGGTGCAGCATTTACTGCAGCCATAGTCCTCAATGCAGTTGTCCCCAGTTCAAAGGCATGTCTTCCCCTTCTCTCTCTGTAAGCTTCCTCCTGTCCAACTAGTTGAATAAAGGTCACTAGTGATATAAAAATCTTTCAAAAGATGCAAAAGTAAAGCTTCTGAAATGAAAGTATGCACACACGAGCTTGGAAGGAAGGCTTCAGTTGGACAGCAAGAAACAAAAAAATGCAATGCAAACATACAGTGGTACATTTTGGTGTACATGTCCCGATGTACACAAAATAAGTGTAAATTTAAACATACTTTAGGAATTTCTAACATTATTGTACTTCTGTTAGATCTTGTAATGCTTTCATATGAATGTGTTTAGTGTGTGAGGTTGTGCACAGTGACACCTGCTTGTGTATCTTTTGTTTTTTGGGTTATCTAGTAACCATCCTGGGGACGCCATAACAACAATAATCAAAACAACAACGACACAACAACAATAATCACACACACACACACACACGCAGAAGTGCAAAGTACGAGTAATATGATATAACAGCTAACCAAATTAGCCATTGGGTCAGAGAATGTGTTTGTCTTCCAACTTGTCATTCTTGATTAACATTTCTCTCTTGCAACATGTTTGTTGTGTTTCATTTGTATGTTTGGGTTGCTATGCTACTGTTTCATCAAATAATTGCCGATTACCAAATAAGATGGCTTACTGCGCGTGTGCGTGTGTGTGAGAGTGAGTTTAGGAGACACTATTCTATGACATATACACAGAAATCCACCGATGCTCAAACCCTGTTCTAGTTTATTGCGTTGTCATGAACCCCACTATAAACTGGAGCCATTAGACCTGATTAGTGATCCTCCACCAAGAAGAGCTCTCCTTTCATGCAGTCATGTTTACTGCACACACACGCACACACACACGCCCACAACTCAGACTGTGTGACAGAGATAGAGTCTATGTTTGTTCAGTGCAGTAAGATGAACTTGAAGTTGGATTTCTGCTCACAAGCAGGCTGTGACGGCTGCTCGACTCAGTTCCTAGCAGACATGACATATTACCTGACACATACACAAACAGAGGGGAATTAACAGTGTAGTGACTGGATCATTGTTTGTTAGGTTGCTAGTGGAAACTGCAAATTGGAATAAAACCACAAGTAGCACTTCCCTCAGAGTTCTTCCTTGTTACAAATAGATGCCTTTCTGTTTGCCATCCATCATTTCGCTTCTCCTCCACTCCTGCTCTTCCACCTGTGAACTGTCTTATCAGTGTTGCAATCCAGAAACCAGGTGTGTGTGTGTGTGTGTGTGTGTGTGTGTGTGTGTGTGTGTGTGTGTGTGTGTGTGTGTGTGTGTGTGTGTGTGTGTGTGTGTGTGTGTGTGTGTGTTTCTCTTTGTGTGTTCTCTTGCACATTTTTATGACAGCTTCTTTAATACCTGCCAAGCCTGGTTTTGATTGATTCTGTGCACAGGGATAATTATCCTGCCCACTGCAGGTGTACGTGGGTGTATGTAAGCATGCTCCCAAACACACAGAAATAGCCACAGAGTCAGATGAAGGCTTATACAGACTCACAGCAAGACATGATGTTGGATTCAAGCATGTGACCAGCTAGCCGGGGGGAAATAAGCGATGCGTGTCAAATTCCCAGACGCTTCTCTCAACGCCACAAGCATGCTCACAAGCTACGTGATATGTTTCAGCCTGTCATCAGTTAGAGAAGCTGTCTGCCCACATACTATCAGCTTTATTTTTCATATTTTATTTTTCATACCCCTTGATCTTTTCTTTAACCTCTATGCCATTTTAAAAGGAAAGCCGTCTTCCCACTACTCTCTCTTGTTCTTTGCTACTCGCACAAGGAAAGAACCAAGGACCAAGTGAATGTGATAAGCCTTACATTTCAGTCCCAGATGATTTTTTACCTTGTGTGAAAATTGTGAAAAGCAGACAGGTGCTGGTTTTGGTGTAAAATAGAACATAGCATATCATTTTGTTGCATTTCTTGTAGCAGGATGTGATCAAATCTAATCAATAAGGAGCTTTGTAATCATGAAACAGAATAGAATAGAATAGAATAGAATAGACTAGAATAGAATAGAATAGAATAGAATAGAAATAGACTTGTCTTAAATAATGACATCCGAAATAAACTGACTTGTTCAGTCTCTACACTTCTACCAGGAACATTGTAGCTAACGTCAGTTCTGGTGTCTATGCTCACAGCAGCATGTTTTCGACTGAGGCAGATTTTCTGTGATACTCTTTAGTCCTTACATCTTCTTTGCGCCTGACAGATGCATTACCTGCTGAGCACTTCTGCTACCAGTGAGTTAAAAATGAAGGAACTGAAAAAGGTGTTTAATTGAATCAGTTTTAAAACATGTTTTTTTGATTAGTTTATTGAGGTTACTGGTTAGATGTCCCAGTCCTACATTTTTGTGTCATTCTCATTCCACTCCTTTACCATTGTGAGTCATGTGTTACTCAAGTTTTATTGGGTACAAAATAAAGAGTTGTCTGCCATTGGACATTTTTGAGCTAACTATGCCTCAATTTGTCCTTCCTTTGGGGAGGTTTTGTACTGGGTTTCACGACTAATAATTTAAAGAAATGTTCCTTGATCTGCAATGGTCAATTGTAAAGCCATGTGAGTATAATATTGTTTATGTTATGCTTATATTTCATGTTTCTGGAGTGGTCCAAATATGAATAAAAACCACAATCAATAAAACTAAGGCATTCACAGGGGTGGAGTTGGAGGAACATACTGGAGAGGTCAGTTTTTCCAAAGTTGTTTTTCAATTTAATATCAAATTAATTTATTACTTATTTGTGGCAGTCAGAATTACTTTTCTCTTCTTTAATGTCTTTAATATATTGCCACAGATTTCCTAAGGACTTGCAGCACAGACTGAAAGTGTGTGAAAATTACTTTGCTGACCCACTTGCTCCTACCAAAAGGCTAAACTAGCAAGTTAATCAGTTTTAAATATTGATATGCAACGATCCTTCAAACTGCAGTAGATAACTTTATCATAGCCAAAACTAGATGCCTACTGGCACAATACACACACGCACATGCAGAATGACAGGTGACATTTTTATTGAGGTTTGGTTTATGAGGAGGGTGTGTTGTTATAGAGTTACCAGTCGGGTTCTTCAACATTACCCATTCATTTAAACCTATCAGAGTCCCTTTGATATGTCACATTTTATTATTTGTGAATAACATGGGATCAAATTTGAAAATTACAGTAAATATGAGCTAATATGTTTGGGAAAAGTATATATGTCTGAAGTCGGTACAAAGATGGCTAACAAAACATGTCAATAAAACTGTTACAGAAAAATATCAGAAGGTTCAGAATGCTTGTATATTTAAAACAAGCAATCATTTAACTAATCAAAACAAATGTGATTTAATTATATATGACATGATAGAAGGGGAAAAAAGGACATACAATTTACCATATAAAACTATTTAAACAAAAAGCTACCATTTTCCTAAATAACCATTATGAACACAGAAAGAAAAAAAAAGGCTGTGACAGACAGTAAGCATCTTTTTGGGGGATTTTGCATAGGCCTCTCATGCATCATTGTGTCATACCACATAATCTTTCCCTGAACTTTGACCCCCCTCACTCAAAGCAGGCCTTATGGGCCTGAGCACCACTGTTAGCACTGTGCTTGTTTTCCTCTTTGTTTTCATTAGACACAGAGGAGACGGGATTTCAGGGAGAGATAATCAGCTTACATTAGGTCAGAGTGAACTGGTTCACCAGTTTACTGTATACAGATAATTACATACGTCCAGCTGGGTGAAAGACACCAGCTGTGGCACCCGCTTACCAGAGCTCTACGAAAATGAGGACTGAATATCCATAAAGGGCCAAACTACCCTAAATATCTTACGTTAAATGCAGGTGTTTCTGTGGTGAAAAAGTAAAAATAGATTTAAAAAATTGTATTTAACAGGCCTAAATTTTGTTATTGCTAGTAAATTGTAATTTTGCAGTAATTTTGTTTTGCAGGTTTGAACAAACAGTATATAAAAACTTTAAATCATCTGAAAAATTCAGCTAATGACTTAAGTGACTTGTCTCCTAGAGATTATATAGTTTCTCAAGAAGATTTTGTGGCACTAATTCTATTTCTGTACAGAAATCAGACAGGAAATGGTCAGAAAAGAAGGAAGCAAGATACTAAACATATTATTTGTCTGGACCTGCACATTTCTCCTGAAATGTCCCGGAGCTATTTATTGTGTGCGTTTTAGCTACCATACCAAACAATGCTGTTTATACAAAGTATATTCACTGACCCAGTCTTGCTTCTCCTGTAGCAACTAGAAATAATTTTACTACTGTATGCAAAAATATTCAAACTTGATCTTTTGAGCAGCTTTAATTAACTGATGAGAAGTACACACGATATTCCAGAAGTTAAAGTCTAAAACAGAAAATCTGCATTTGGAAAACTGCATCTGTGATGCTTTTTAAAATCACTTTGCCAACACAAAGCAGCAATTGAAAACGATTTTCAATAAGTCTCACAATGATTTCACTCCACAGCATAGGTTAAGTTACTACAAAGTCCTTCCAAATGTGTCTTTATAAGGAATTTGTCATGAACTTCATAATTGAAAAAACAGAAGCTCTAGTTACAAATATACAACTTGATGATTTTCAGTCAAAACTGCAGATTTATTTTTATTAATTCAAACTTTGGGGAAATGTTTAACATTCCTGGTTGGCAAATAAGTAAATAAATTAAGGTGGACATGTTACAAAAGAGTGTTGTGCACCGAGAAACGCATCAGCAGCTGCCTTGTTCTCCATCAGTTAATGATCAGGCTGATTCTTTTAATTCATCCTTCAGAACATGTCCTCTTCATATTCAGGTTCCTTTTTTTGTCCTCTTCAATCTTTACACTTCATCCGCTTCTTGCAATCAGCAAAGCAACAAAAGTGTTGATTAGAGCAGCATGTTTCGCTTTGAAAGCACTTTTATTGTTTTACAGGCCATATTTGATACAGTGAATATCACTGGTGCAAAGTCAGAGCCAACACCTTAACTTCAAGTCCTGTCTCTGGTCTGAGACTACCAAGCGGTGTGTATTTGTTTCTCAACTGTTGGTGGCACGTGTCTGAAAATGGATTCGTGCCAAGCAGCTCTAATGGCTGATGAACGTCCCACATAATTTTCTAATGAGAAATTTCAGATTTTAACAAATTACTAATCATGTTTAGTTATAGTTTTTAATCTTATCATCATCCCATAAAAATGATTATTTGAGACTTCACAATGTGATTTGTGTGCAGGAATTACTGCATTAATTTGTGTGACCAGGCCTTCAGACGCGAGGTTCAGTTTGAACTTTAGATTACTCCTGCCGTTCATAGCATTTCTGTGAGTCACAGAGAGTAAACATTTCCTGCATTTTTCTCTGTAACTAAACTGCCTTTGGCTGTAAGTGGACAGACATCTGCTATTTGATTATTACACTTGAAAATTTCTGAAGAGACATTTAAAAAATATTCAAAACTTGCTAGTAAGTCTGTGTGCGTGTGTGTGTGTGTGTGTGTGTGTGTGTGTGTGTGTGTGTGTATGTTCAGATGATATATGACCTAATCTGGGACATGCAAACATACACAAATACTTATCCTATTTATTAGATGTGAAGTTTCTGGCGAAAATCTGTGAAAACCTTTTGCAAAAAATGAAGTTAATATGTTGAGAATAAATTACCTTCATACACACAAACACAGACAGATGTGCTTATCAGCTATTGTGATCTGTTTAGAAATGATGACGCATTTCACCACACCACTTGACCCAAAATACATGATGGTCTAATTAATATCAGTCAGGACTTTTCTGCTTTGGTTGTACACATGAAGTACCAATGTCAAGTCTAGCCACGCCTTTCCATGCATCTTTAGAAATAAGGTGAGTCCAGATCTTGGTCTTGTGCTGACACCACCAGGAACAGGAAGTAAAAGTACTGAGACTGTTGTGCTTCATGTATACATTACTTTAGTAGGTGGGGAATTAAAACAATTCAAGCACAAATTAGCCTGATTTGAACTAATAAAGTTGCCTGTTCTTGAAGATGATGATCTTATAGTTTGAGACAATCTTGCATTGATGGATTCACTTTAAAGTAAATCATACAATTGTAAAGCAAGCATAGTAAGAACATTTTCACTAAATCTTTCAAAAAATAATGCTATGATTTGGTTTGTGACGTTTCAATTTATATGGATGAGCTTGCCAAACAGGCTATACTAAAATTACGAGTCCTCTAGAAACTGTACAGAGTGTGGGGTAAACAAAATATATTATCTAAAAATCTGTTTTAGATCAGAAGTTGCATGCCGTGCCTATAAAAACAACAAAAATATTACCAAAAACATATGTGCTGCTGTAAATGAGATATTCAGATTTCACAGCTAACTGAGGTATTGGCGCACACCAGGTTTACCTCACATTGTAGCAAACTGCTCAGAGCCTGTTCTGCAAACCTCTAATTATACAAAACAAAAAAATGTCACCTGCAAACACAGCATGCCAAAATCTATTTAGAGCACTCCTAACAGTAAAGACTAGAAAATCCAGTGGATTAATTTTAGTTTTCATAGCAATGTCACACAACAATAGGAAAATCCCTGTAGGCCTGCTGTTAGTACGGTTACAGCTGAAGTGACTTGCATTAAAATCTCACCCACTCCCACTCTATTTCCAGCCACAGTAGGTTCTAACTTTGAGAAAAGAAAAGATCTTTTGAAGAAAACAAGTTAACCAAGAAAGACTTGTGCACATTTTTCCATTTACTGTTTTATAGTAATATAAAATCCAAAGTAGGAAAGTAGAGTTAATCATAGTTGTAAAAAAAAAAAAAAAAAGTAAACGAAAAAGAAATGTTATGAAACAAATGATTTTCAAAAACCCTAACCCTTGCCACACATACTGAAGTCTCACTCTGGACAGAGTGCATACAGAAAGTGTTCCTGCTAAAATGGGTGTGGGCAGGAGAATCTAAAACAGTCTAAAGGTCATGGCAGAACTAATCATCTGTGGTATTTCAGGTGACACCTGAAGAATGCCTTCGCGGAAGCTACGAGATGCTGTATATGACTGCAAATATGACAACATTTCTGATTTAATTAAAAATATTTCAAGTTTAGTGCTGGCTCTTCTTCAGGAACCTGATAGGTCTACTAAGCACCTCTACAGATCTTAAAAAAATATGCCTCTTCATCACTTACATACATTCTGGGTTTACTGAGAAATACGTCTGTGATATGCCAACAAAGACAAGCCTCTCCAGCTCTTAACAATGGGCCAAACAATTAATGAGAGTTCCCAGGTTAAAATCACCACTCACCAAAAACAATATTTCCCAAACAAAATCGCAATGATTTTGATTGACAAAATTCAAGACAAAAGCAGAATTTTTTGGAAAGTGTACATTTTGCAAATGGCTGACACAGCATTTCAGAAAACCTACATAAAACTCATCAGACATCTCTTGCATACAACTGTTTCCAAAGCAGTCAGAGGATGAATGCTGAGTTGCAGCCTTCTTGCTGTTTTTGGCTAAACCATCTGTCCATCCATTGTCTTACACCCTTCAAAGTTCATGGGGGGTCTGGTGTTTATCTCCAGAGGTCACTAAGGTGAGAGGTGGGACACTCCCAGGTCACCAGACCAACAGAGACGAATAGGACAAACAACTGTCCTTGCACACACTCAAAGCTGAGGGCAAATTGAGAAAGATCAATTAAAGTTACGTTCAAGTATTTGGACTGTCAGAGGAAGGTGAAGTATTCAAAGAAAACCCACACAACAGGGGAGAGAACATGCAAACTACATGCAGAAAAGGCTGGGTTTCCAACTCAGTACATTATTGCTGGATGGTAACAGTGACTATGATGCATAAGAATCGAGCTTTTCAGTTTTGCAGAAAAATTTAGAAATTAACGTCAAAATCTCAAACTCAATTTGCTTACAATAATATAATCAGTAACTTATTTTCTACCTTATTTCCTACAAATATTGATAAATGAATGAAAACTAGTTCATATTAAGACCGTGAACATATATCACAATGCTTAACAGCCAAGCAATGAACCCAAACGAATTTAGTTTTAACAATGGGAATTGAACTTGCATCTGATTCTTGATAAAAGTAAACTGTCATAACACTGATTGTTTAAAATTCTTAGTTCTACAACTGACTGGTTGCCATTACTCTATGTTGAACTTTAATACTGATATATATTGAAGACATCTCATGCATAGCTTAACGATGTTTTGTGAAAGCAGCCAACTGATTCAGTGAGCAAAAAACACTAATGGCACATATTTTCCTTACCTTTAAACTAAACAAGGGAAAAAAAAACATCCATGGATGAAATGAAACCAGATGTTCTTTGAACCTTTTTCATATGTATACCAAGTATTACGTTAGACACTACCAATTTCTTTCTATATGTGTTTTATCACCAAAACATGGTGACTGTCCTTTTGTCCTTTGGTCGGGCGGAGGTGATCATAAAACATAACAGAAGTAAGAAAATGTTAACAAAACTCACCTCTTTCTGAGTTCATGAAGGCTTTTTCTCAGGTTCTCTGAAATTTCTTTGGCCTTCTGAAGGTCAGTCCTTAGCACACTTTCTCTCTCCTCAGCACTCTTGAGTTCTTCCGACTGTTTTCTTAGTTTCTCCACCACCAAGACTCCAAGCTCCCTTCTGAGCTGTCTTTCTTTCTCTTCAAGGATTTTTTGATGGTCCGCTTCCATCTTATTCCTCATTCTATCAGAAATTGCTTCAAACTCATCTTTTAGCATTTTCATCATGTCCTGGTACCTGTTCTCTATCTCCTCTCTGGCAGTTTTCTCTCTGACTCCAGCTTGTGCCTGAAGCACAAGCTGAAGCTCCCTCTCCTGTTCCAGCCTGTTCAGCTCCAGAGCCTCCAGTTGGGCCTTTTCCCTATGGGCAGTCTCCTTCCATTCCTGGAGCTCAGCCTCTGACTGAGCCAACTGACTTTGGAGCTGACGATTCTCATATAAAGTCAGGTAGCTTACACCACAGTAGTCGCACTTGGTCTCGTTGCGCTCCATCTGTGGAAAAAAATGCAACTTGTTGGATAACGTCTTTAAGTTCCCATTTGCTAACTTAAAGACGTTATACGTGTCTTTAAGTTAACAATGTGTATGTGTATTATCATATAAGCTATGGTAATACACATAGCTTATATGTAGTGTGGCTGAAAGACAGCTAACTTAACGAGGCCACACATATGCCGGTGAGCAATTATTTTTGAATAGACATCGAAAACACACTGAGGTCCAAACAAATTGTGATGGAGAATTGAAAACTGAAAAGATGTCTACTTTGGGATACCTGCTGGTACAGAAATGCCTTTGAAAGATGGTTATAGTTTGTTCAGGCTACATATGGACAGGAATTGTTTTTGGTGCTTATTGAGTCTTCCATCTGCACTAGCACGTCAAAACTGGACAGATTTCCAATGACGGATTGGAAAAACATTGCCTGGTCTGATAAGTCTCAATTTCATCACCAACATTTACACAGTAGGGTCAGCATTTGGGAGAAGCAATATGAAACCATTGATCCTTTAATTAACAGTTCAAGCCAGTGGTGACAGCATAATGTCGTGGGGGATACATCTATTGCTGCTGGCCTTGTTCACTCTTTCACAACCACCGTTTACTCATCTTCTGCGGATTGTGTCTTTGTTTGTGTCAGAAAGTTCATTTCATCTGTTTTCACATGACACGAAGGAGAGTTCACTGTGCTCCTACAGTGACCAAATCTCAATCCAATAGAGCACGGTTTAGATGTCGTAATACTGGGATTCATGTCATAGAAAAAACAGCCGACAAATCTATAACTGTGGAATGCTATAATGTCATTGATGGACATAATCTCAGAAGAATATTTCTGAAAGATTGTATACGTCAAGTACTATTGAGACAGTTCTGAAAATAAACAGGCTCCAACCTGCTACTGTGATGTAACTACTTAAATGACCAGTAAATGCATGATATTTGATATGTTTCATAAGAATTGTAGTATCACAGCTGTCCTGCCCTGAACATATCATTCTCAGACAGGCTCATTCATTGTTAAATATCTTTTTTAAAACCCTTGATTTAGAGAACTCTGCCCCTCCCTCTCCTTGCATGCCTCATAAACATCCAGCAGCTGTATACTTACATGTTAAAAAAAAAATTAATCATCGAAAAGTTTTCTAGCAAAACTCCTCTCTGGTAGTATGCAAATATGTTTATTTGCATACAGTACACTTAAGGAGCTCTGGAATCATGTGTTCACTTAAGACGTTCAGAGCAAGACCCTTGAAATCTGATTACTCAATATCAATACTGATACTGAAGAGAGGCTGAACAGAATCTCTATAGTACCATTGCTATTTTTGCGCTTTTTTGTTAAGTATTGGTACATTGTACAAAAGAATTAAATCACTAAACACACTCATTACTCAGACTCATTAACAAAATCCAGCCCACCACATAGTAGAGGCATGCCATATCATGCCTCTATATATACATATATATATATATATATATATATATATATATATATATATATATATATATATATATATATATACAGCATATATATATATATATACAGCATATATATAATGTCAAAAACAACATTTTCCTGTCAGCAGTTCAGAACAGAGGAAAGTAAATCCTCTAATCCCCACATCACATATTGTTGTCACTCCTTCAGTTGCCTCCCAAATGATTTATCATTCTCTGTGTGTGACAATGTACTCCCTCCAAGGACCTGTCACTTATTTCTGGTTTTCAAGGAACAAATCCTTTCCTTCAAGCTTTCATCTTCAGGTTGATACAGTACGTGGCGCAGAGGCAGCTGATGTGTAGTTGATGCACCGACAGCTTCTACGTCAGAATGCTCCAAGTCAACTGCTACATGATGTAAACACAATGAAATAAACGTACAAACAAACCAGGAATGCTTCAGAAATAAACCTGATAAGTTAGATTTCAAAGTGCAGAGTTGTTGCTCTGAACATTTTGTCAGGGACTTTGTAGCAATGAGAAATAAAAACCATTAAAAACTTGTGCGCACACTATTCTTAAAAGTATACAGTCGATTACTTGTTATTTTATGAGTATGCCTCTCAGTAATAAGTGTGAGACCATACATGTTTACCTCTGACTCTCATGCATATTTCATATTGATGGTAAAAAAAAGAAAAGTCTAGGTCGGACAGATTAGAAGTCAAAACACATAGAAAAAACAGAACTAGAAATGCCTTAAATATGACAACTGACACAAGATAAGGCATCATTCCATTTCTCCACTAATCACATTTACTTCCTCTATCACCCATCGAAATGCCTTCACCATCTATGTTAGCAACTTGCCAATCCACATCAGGAAATGATGCCTTATGTCTGTCTTCTGCCTCTAAGACAGCAGCAGTCTGTCTTCCACCAACCATGACTGACAAAATGAAAGAAAGGAGAACCTACATTAAAAAAAGAAAAAGAATCCCAAACACAAGGCAAAATACAGGTCTTTGCACAGAGACAACAAGTCAAGAAGTAAGCAGCGATAAGCAGTCAAGAAATCAGAAGAATACAGCAATGACCAGTAGCTTATATACTAAGGCAGGGGTGGAGAGAAACTGAATACCCAAATGAAATGTCTAACAGCTATAGCAGGGAGAAAGTAGGTAAACGGAGGGAGGAGACCAAAAATTAAAAGGATCCAGAAGCCAAACGAATGAAGAAAAATCTGACAATAATCTAGCACAGTGTTTCCCAAACCTCAAGGGGTACATGAGGACCAGGTTTGGGAAACACTGATCTAAATAATCCATCCATCCATCCATTTTCCGGTCACCCTTCTCCCTAACGGGGTCGGGAGGTGCTGGTGTCTATCTCCAGCTGCGTTCTGGGCGAGAGGCGGGGTGATCTAAATAATAAAATAATAATAAATAATAAATCTGAATGTCCAAGGAACAGAGCACACAAATAAACAAAGAAACTAAAGACAAAGGAAATGCAGTACCCCAGTAGCAATAATGTATACAGAGAAATGAACAAAATACCAAGAAATAAATCTTGGCATATAGAGAGAATAAATAAATCACAAGGAAATGATGACAATATAAACACTAGAGAAAACCACAACCTAAATAACCAAGGATTGTGGCATTTAGATCTTGTTATTGTCAGGCATTGGTACTAAAATTGTTTAAACTGAAAGACATTAAAAATGAAAGAAAAAAGACTGACAGAAAGACAAGTTAAGTGTGTGTGTATTAGATAGTTCTCAACAGGTTAACATATGCATATGTGCTGCCACAATCGGGTTTCTGTAAACGCGTTCACTGTGAGCATAAGAGAGGATAAGTGCGTGAAAGAGTGACGAATATTTGGAACTGTGGCTCAGGGGATTTTAGTGTTTACTCCACAGATGGGCTCTCGGTTTCTAGGCAAAAAGACTGAAAATAATTATGTGTGTTTGAGAGTAAGTAACATAGTTATGAGGACAAATAACAGAGATATTAGAGAGAGCTGCAGTTGCCCAAAGGACAAGAAAGTGCCAAATTTAAGGCTCTACACAACTGTAGTCACAAGAAAATTTGGCAAACAATAAATAGTGTGAATGATAGTGTTTTTAAATCAAACCAGTCAATCATCCACATTATGACTCAACATCTAACAGGTACACAGTCTATTCACTGTGGTGGTATTTCTGCTTGGTAGCAGTCCACACTGTCTCCACAATGTCTTTCTGTTTCATAAATTTAACATGAGGGGCTATTACTTCTTGCCTGAAACATTTAGAAGGAGGAGTAGAGTAAAGTAGTAGGGGATGAGGGGCATGGATGGTTGGTGTCCTGATAAGATGAGAAACATAACTAATTTATGCAGTGATTTTCTGTGTGTGCATGTGTTCAAACATTTGCAGTTATTCCTTCAATGTACTAGAGAGAATCTGTCAGAACATAAAAATATATTTTAAAATTTTTTCATTCTGACAAAAGTTAGTTTACAATAATTCATTTTTAATAGTTTCCTTAATGTTCAATTTCCTTACAGCATCCCATTTCGACCTCTTTGTTGTTGTTTTTTCCAGCAGCCTCCTCCTCCTAAAGTGCCTTTTCCCTCCCTCTCTTCCTCATCATCCTGCTCTTTTCCTTCTTCCACCTCCGCCTCTTCAGCTCCAGCTGCCGTGACCCATCTGGCTCACCGAAAAACACCAGAAGTGGGTCACTGTCACGAACACATATCGTTGATGTTGCACGCACATACATTCAGCCACCAAGCACACACACACACACCCACACACGAATACCCATCATACACCCCACCCCCAAGTCCTAATGCACACTCAAACATGAGTGTGTTCACCAATATCGACATAACAAGCAGGCGGCCGCTAAAGCTTCAATCACCAACAGTGCACAAACAGACATACGTGCCAACCTGGCCAGACACAGATCAGACAGACATTCCTGCGTTTTTAGGCTTGATTTTTTTTTAAATGATTTTGCTGCCTGTTGCTATGTAAAATGTACAAAATACATGGTTACTGTTATTCAACAGCTGAAATAAAAACATGTTTTGCTTTGTTTACTTTAACTAATTTAGTTAACAATGTGAAAAAGGATGTAGGAGTAAAGCACCATGCTTATACTGTGGATTAACTCATTTAGATTGTCTATGGTGACATCAGAGTTCTGCAATGATGTGAGGTTGCTTTGCAACCATTTCCTGAAAGCAATTGAAAATCATCACTTTCTAAAATTTTCTTTAGAAAATAATGAGGACGATTGTTTGAATTGGGAAAAAAAAAAGATGTTTAAAGTGATATTGAAGCAACTTTAAGTCGTTGTAACACAGCATTGAAATATATTTGCCATAAACAGCTTGAGTTAGAGAATAGAAACTACTTTGCTACTTTCTAGGTTGGCATTTCCAAGCACGAGCTGCACAAACAATTTTATTGGCCGACTCTCTCCTTTTTATCCATAACGTCCTCCTCATTTTCATTCCCCCATATCATTTCAAATTGAAAGGGCTGAACATTTCTTATTGGAGATGCATTACAATGGTAAGGTTTAAATTATGTAAATTAATTTTAAGAGTGTTAATTTTAAAGTTCCCTATGTTTTAACATGGTGAGGTAATTTCTTTTGTTGTCTGGTAAAACATCTAAAATATACAGTAGCCCAGGAATTACACAGAAATACAATTTAGTACATGATGAAACACTAAACTTTGCCTCAATCCTTAGGATTAAAAAAAAGAAAACAAGAAACTGGAGCTTCCTCAGATTGTAAACGCATCCTTAATCATTCATTTTGCCTTGTTTTTCCCCTTTTTTAATCAAATGAATGCCTCCTCTTTTTCATCTGCTAATCTAGCACTTCATCCAGCTTCACTTCCTGTATGTTAAAACAGACAAAATAGATCCAGTCATCATTTAAAAAGGGATTAAATAGTTAAAAGAACTAATCTGTGTTTTATCCCTATTTTGCTGCAATGATTTTCTTTTTACAAATACAGTGTAAGAAAACTTATAAAGCCTTGTTCCACAGACAACTTCATCAAGTTCTTTCTTTTCACTATGTATATCTTCATCTGTTGCGGGTGAGTATGCATGCTTATGAATGTGTGTACTTTGGACTGTATGCACAAACAAGACAGTCTTTCGTGACCGTGGCTTTGTTGCATTTTGCGATTATAACACCCCTCCCATGGTGCTCAGTGAAGCGAAAGCTATGCCGAAATTCCACTCCTCTGGACCCCGTGGTGCAACACACATCATCTGACAAGAATGTCAGTGTATTTGTCAGTGTGTGTATGCATGCATATGCAAGTAACTTTCTTCAGCACTGCACAGAGTGCGCGTTTGTATGAATGAATACAGGCTTTTACGCCTGTAAATCTAGTGGTAAATGTGCTTTTGTATGTGGCTTTAAGTGGAGTGGGGAAAGGGAATTGGGGGTAAAAGTCACAAGGGATAGATGGAAGTAAAAGAGGGGAGAGGAAAGGCGTTTTTAATTTCTAGAGAGTAAGCAGACAGCTCACAGGCCTGTGGAGTGGCTGAATTCAAGCAGTGTGAACTAGACTGTTTCCATACTGTTAGTTGATCAAACAATGCTGAGCAATTTACTGTTTGTCACTCAAACATGCTCAATGATTGGAGTTTCCAGACAGCAGACGCTGAAAATATCTAACAGAAATTAGTCCCGAGCAGCATCAGCATAGCACACAAAGGAAAAATGCTGAGGTTTTGAACATATGCAGAGGATTTTACTGGGCCAGTGGGCTTTTAAAGAAAAAGTACAAATCAGAACTAAGAGAGTGTGAAATATCCACTAACTGCACCATATTTGCACATTTGATTGGCTCTCCATCTGTTCAGATATTACCTCATTCTTTGTCATTCTTTCTCTTGTCCTGATGACCCACTACACTCTGCCCTTTTCTTTTTCAATACAAATAAACATACAAAGAAACACACACGTACAAATAGTATGACAACACGTTGCATTAAATGACACAATCTATTTAGATTGGGTGAGTGGGAGGCTCATTCGGTTTTAACTCATCTCAGTTTAACCATTTATGTGCTTTAAATTGACATGTTTTTAGTTTTTCATTTAATGGAATGATTAAAGGGGCAGTGCTACTTGTGAAAATGTTGTGTATCTAAACAAAATTTGACTTCACAGTTTGAAAGCTAAAAACTGGGCGTCTGTCTCTCTAAGAAGCTCCTGCTCTTCAGTATGTCATCACAACAACGCTTCAGCATTAAGCAGATTACAGACACTCATCGAAGCGTTGGACTAAGTAGTTCATATGATAAGCTCAGCAGATGTGCAGTCCCACCAAGTTTTTGCTAAGTACTGCTACAATCCAGCTCCAAGAAGGATTTATTTGAAAAACACACAAATATTTCTGAACAACAAATAATAGGGGTAGAGCAGCACAGACAATAAATCTGTAAACAGAGCAGACATTGGACATTATTTATTTCACAGACAGCCTGCTGTAGACATTATTCAAAACAAGCTCAGAATGTATTGAAGGCTGTACTTTCAGGGCAAATGTTTCAAAAACCAGGAACGGTCCAGAATGAAGAGGTGAAGTTAGGACAGCAAGGCAGCCAGTGAAAAACACCAAAAAGACAAGGGGATGTGGCCTGTTACATTAATCAGACTTAGCAGATAACACATGTGCTTTCGTTGGCCCCACTAGACCATGCATCATAACACATGGCTCTGCACGGCACGGCACAGATACTTGAGAGCCACGTAGAGATAAAACTATCTGAGCTGCATATATTTGTCTGCCTGATTTTCTCTTTCACCCAGTGCTTTCTACTTTTAAAGCTTCTACATCAATGAAAACCTAGGTCCAATTATTTATTATCAGTTTGAACCAGTTGGTTTAATTAAAAGACAGACAGTTGGAAAAATGCAACCTAATTGTTTGTTCTTGAACATGAGAGTCATGAGACATGCTACATTTGCCTAACCTGAAAGGTGTGTTCTCTTCCAACCATTCATCCATAGCTGAATGGATGTCTATAGCTGCTTATCATGCGAGATCGCGTGGGGCTGCTGTCTACCTCCAGTGATACAAGGAAGTTCAATCCATCCACCCATTTTCTAACTCCCTTGTCCCTAGTGGGGTTGGGAGGTGCAGGTGCCTATCTCCAGCTAATGTTCCGGGCGAGAGGCAGGGTCACCCTGGACAGGTCGTCAGTCTGTCGCAGGGCAAGACTGGCGACCTGCCAGTCATTTTCAGGTCCCTCTTGAAAATGAGATCCAGACCTCAATGCTGTTTACCTGGTTAAATAAAGGAAATAAAAATAAATTTAAAAAAAAGGAAGTTGTGGATTGTAAACTAAATGCTCCTTTACAATTTAACATCTCGAAAAGTTCAAACATTTAAATGTATAAGTTGATTTATACACAATTGGCTAAAAAGTGTACAATTAAACTGTGATTTATCAACATTGGATAAAAACACAAAGGGATAGCAACAAATTACTGAGAACCATAAATAATGGTTCATCAGAAACATGCAGCAGCAAAACCCACAGTTGACTATTGGCTGTCTGTTAGTAATTTAACCGCTGGTGTTTATGTTTATGCATCCAGCAGATGTGTCTAACGAAAGCAGCTTGCAAATAAATATGTAATAATAGAAGGAAGACCACAAGTAAGGCTATGGAAGAGGTGACAATGCAGAAATAGAAGGAAGGCATAGACAGAAGTGCAGAAAAAAAGAAGTGCAGAGAGAAAAAAGTGCAGGAAAAGCTGGGGAAGTTACAAGGTAGGAGCTGACTGGTGCTGTTAAAACCTTAGTTTCAAGTTCATAAAAATCCTTTACTTTAATTATACTGGTCCAATCTACAGATAAACAAATAATTATTGAAATCTTGTAATCAAGCTATCATCTGCTTTAAAATAAAATGCTATTGCTTATTTCAAATCTATCTGGAACAATTTTCAGTTCCTGTCTCTATTTGTCATTCCCCAAAGATGTTTTAATTGCAAAAATAACTCATGTTTTTTTTTCAGACAAGATTCAGTGGTGGTGCTTTTTACAATATTTCTCTGCAATATTACCTCAGAAGGTCACTGAGTAATAGTGGCACGTCATCCAAATAAAATAGTTATCCTGACAGGCCTAGCAGCAGTCTTATGAAACCCAGAGTGACCCTGTCGTGACCTATGAACCGTGATGCATTACCATCATCATGAATTACCCAGCCCAGACAACACCTGAAACAATATTGAACAATAATCCCCCTGCTGCCTCTACGTTCTTACAACAGATCATCTTATAAATCCCACTCTCTTTGCCTTCATTTCACCTCAGTCTAAAAAAGCCCTAAAATTGACAGAGCAGTAAGAAGACAAAGGAGGAGAAATATGTCAACGAAAGAGGGAGAGTAAAGGACCAAGCCTGATGACTACAGTAACATACTTCACACACAAGCTGCCAGTACTTGTGTGTGAAGTATTCACACACAGTTATTCTTTTCTCGGAATAACTGGAAAAGAGAAGAATAATTCAGGTGTGAAGGTATCTATTATTTAAGAAAAGGTCAACTGAGGGAATACAGAAAAAGAAGAGACGGAGGAAAAAAGGAGAGCTGGATGCTCCGGTATAATTTACAAGGACAGAAGGTTTGTGCCTCTATTCCTCTTCTTCTCGCAAGAGGATCATTACAAATTGATGAACAAAAGGAGCATGCACTTAATGTAGCGGAGTGGTCATATTCTTAACATAAACAGTGTGAGAAGCACAAAAAAACTAATAATATCAATGACAGGTTTATGTTATGTTCTCTCGTAGACATCTAATATCTCTCTTTGGACAAAAAGCAGAAGTCTTTTAAAGATGACCTATTATGCTTTCTTGAAAAGGTTAGAATATATTTATGGGCTAAACGAAACATGTTCATTACATTTTTGCACAAAATCATTCTTAGATTATGAGATTTTAGTCTGATCAGTTGTGCCTATTATTAGCTCCTTCCAGGATGAGATTGTCACTTTAAATCCAAAAAAGCTGCTGCTGGCCACGCCCCCCAAACTCTATGTTTACACTCGCACATGAACATGGCTGCAAAAAGATGTGCATTACAACAGTACATCTTTGAGAAGCAGAAGTGGAGCCTCCTGCACAATCAGCAAGAATGCAACAAGTATTTTCTGAATGGTAGGTCAACAAGATTACACCAGTCTTTTCCAGCTGACTTTTGGTCAGTAAACCAGCTGACCAAAAGTTTTTTATTCATAGTTGGTATTAATCTGTATTACATGGATTTGCAGAAAAAAAAATTGTTTCATGTAGAAACGCACAAATATTTGAGAAAAATTTGGCATTGAATTGTCAGATATCCCCCTGTTGGGACCTGCAAAACTGTTCTGTCATCCAGCAAGCCAACAGAGTTTTGGTTTGTCCAGTAGAACTGGTTGACCCCAGTGTGCGTGCAGACAAAAAAAATATCCCAAAGCACTTAACTGAGTTAAGGCGGTGCCAGTACAACTTTACTAAAGGATATAAAGGGATTTGTTTGTTCTGTAAGTGAGTAATATCCCCATGACTGTTTGCTTCAGCCTTAACATCCACCTTACCTTACCTAACCTCCAAAAATACCCTCCCAGATGCAAAATTCACCACATATAAAAAATGTGTTTTATAGAGCAATTGTTAAAGAAAACTACTAACTAGGGTGTAAATTCATCAGTTAAATTGATTTCAAGGTCTTATTTGATGAAGGTATGATGTAAATCTGCTGGAATCAGAATACATTTAAAATTTATCTTTCTAAGTTATTTTTCCAGGCAACTTGAGCCAGTTACGAGCAATAACTTTGTCATCAGATTGTGAAGCACAACTTCAGTGGAATGTCTCACCTATTTCAAACTCTGCGGGATACTCTAATGTCTCACTGTGTTTGTGGCTGCAGATCCACAATCTGAATGTGTTCAAATGTGAGTATCTTGTCCTGTTGCACTAAGTTTAAGGGCTTTTTCACAGGTCACATTTCAAAATTAACAAAACAAAGTGTTGCTTCATTTTCTAGTTGCGTTTGCTGCTTCTTCTCTGGCTGATTCACACGGAGATTAGCTTTCCCTTTCCGAAGTGTACGTCTTGTTCTGTTACAAAATGCATTTGAAGTCCTGTCAGTTTGTGACACTTGAGTAGTGATGGGATAGTGACAACATCACATGAAGAACTAGAGGTGTGTAAAAAAGGCCTACGGTGTACCCTGCTTGGTGTTCCCAATAAAAATACCTAAGCCATCAGCCACATTTGGATTGGAACGCTGCCCAAGGAGACAGGCAAAGGTCTTCCAAGTTTAAATCTCACTTTGACAACTCGGAAAACAATCCTTTGTGGTATAGGTACAAAGAAACGTGTTTGTACAAAAATTAATCTGTATGGACCTTTTAGTTTGACGTCTTTTTTTTTTTTTAGGTTACTTTTTCTAGCCAAATTAACCATGCAAGTGCTCAAGATTCTCCAAATGATGGATATTTTTATGATCTTGTCTATGGTTTTGTATAAATGCCCATCAATTCATGTTAAAACTTCTCTTTTATGAGTGATCTTTGCTACTTTGAAAATTCAGAAAGTTTTGAAATAATCTATAATTTACCTTTTAAATATTGACTAAGGTGTTGAACTTGAATGTGAAAATATACAAGTACAAATAATTTAGTTTAGAAAAATAATAACCCTTTATTAATTGCCTAATTAATGTGACGTAGCTCTCATATGACCCACAGCATGTGACTGACTGGCTGAATGGTTGAAAAAAGTAAATGAAAAATTTATTTCATATTTAAAACTTACCCAACCGCAACTTTGACATCAAGGTGCAAATCGAGCCTCAATTCTTATGTTCTGTTACATGCCTATTGAAGAGAAGGTCTTCAATATGAGAAAATCATACCATGTTAAGAACAACATTATCACTGAAGCAGCACATAAAGCACAGGCCAATCGTATTCCCCGGTTGCTTAACTGTAATTGCTCAATTCTCCTTGAAAAACAGAAACGGACTAGAATTTCACGACTCAACACATTTAAGCTAAATGACACTTCTGCTATTGCTGTGGTAGCAAAAACAGAGCTTTCTTATTACCAGAGCTAATAAGGAAGCTCTGGTAAATAAAACAGCAGCTTTGGTTTCCACAATTTTGTTGCATGTGAGCAAATGAGGTTCCAATTCAACCAGTGATAGATATTTGCAATGCAAGAGAGATCTGCATTGATGTTTTGTCAAATCTGTTTCAATGTTTGTGTCCGTGTACATTTGTCTGCTTTGTGTGTATTTGGGTCAAATGCCCGATAAAGTACACTGCAGTCGGAATACCCCGGCATTAAATTTCAGTGCAATATGTGCTTGAGTCAGTGCCCAAGCGTGTGGTGGAAGGCATGGCGTGTGTGTCTGTAACCGCAGCACTCCCTCTCAGCAGTCCACCATTAAACTTCAGTGCCAGCCCTCTACCAGCCCACCAGGATTAACAGCACTTAAATGGGCCTGTTAGTACACCATCTCCTCTTTGCCTCCCACACCGACCAGTGTGCTGTGCTGCCCACAGCGCTGAGCTCACAGTGCCAACTTCCTTTGTTCTCTGCTCGACCCCAGCCACCTGAACCTCCTCCAATAAATGATGTTGAAGTGCACTCAGCAGGAGGCTAAGTTCAGAACATCCTCACTTTAGTATCTACTGGAATCTGAGTCGATGATAGAGGGAGGTAAATAAGACCCTGAAACTCAACAACCTGGTCTGTCAGCTTTCTTTCTACCCCTCTTTGCGTTCTTCTTTCTGTCTTTTCTTATATCTTTTCTACTTTGCTTTTTTTCAAAAATTAGAGATAGACACAAGTCACATGAGGTTCAGATAGATACATACCACAGAAATGACTAACGTTCATTTGAGTTTCTTGTACAGCAGCAGGATGAAAGATGTAAGGCTGAATAACAGAACAGACCCTGAATGTTTTTGTCTGTTCACTGTGTGTGTATTATGGAGACACACAAACCTAGGCAGGGTTTGTGTGTCCCGTCCACAGGGCTGGAATTGCTATTGTTGCATAATGAAAGTTTCTGTATTGTTCTCAGCCATCTACTGGCCTCAATGAGAGGCCAGAGATTACTAGAGAGCACTAGACAGAGGAAGTAGGACAGTTAACAGGAAAGAGAGAGCTGAGCACAGAACAACAGCTCTCCAGGCATCCCATGCTATGTTTTAGTAAAAAGCTTACTTTGAAGTAGGCCAACTCAATAATTGTAAATTGTAAAAAAAAAAAAAAAAAAGGTTGAGATCATATTTCTGCACCGAAATAGCAACCAAGAATGAGGACTTTAGATGCCACAGATTGCTCTCTCTGAATAACTGTTTCAACTAAACAGGAAAACAGTCATCATAGCACCCTCCTCCCCTATAGGCCTAACCAGTAGAGATGTGTAAGAAGATAAATTCAGAAGCAAAATCTCACATGATTAAAAAGTAAAACATACTGGGAAAAATATGATAGTTACAAATCTCTGTATTATAGTAATAACCTTTGCCATTCCAATGTAAACGTTGTGTGCTACACATTACTGGGAATTTAAATAGATCATTGTACTTTGTTCAGAAAAAAAGTAAAGCTTCTTTTAGAAAACAAATCAATAATATAACTAGAAAGAAGAGAACTGTCTCTGGCTGTCCGTAAATCACCAATCATACTGGCAGTGTCCTGCACAAATATGAGCTTTTAAAAATGAAGCTAGCAGCTTGTAGAACCAAAGGAAAGGTGGAGTGGAACTCTCCTGGATCAGTATAAAGCGATACATGAAAAATATATTGGACATCTTCCATTCTAAAGAGGTAAACACTTAGGGTCAGACATGTCTTGAAGCACTTTATTAAAGAGGCTTGCGGGTAAATAAATAGTGCATAGCAGAGAAAGCACCTCATGCCCCTGGGGCTGCAACGATCAGCCATAATCAACAAAGTCAACTATGAAAAATTTGCGAGGGCAGATTTAACAAACAGAAATATTTTATCGGAAAGATTAAGAAAACAAAATCTGAAATAATGGGGTTACTTTGATGTGCGCCGACTTAAAGAAATACTTTTGCAAAGTACCTTTTAATTTTTACAACAGCACTCATTCTGTAGGAGGGAGTGCAGCACTGCAGATCTGTCAGATTGAGGAGGATTATGGTATCTCTTGTCCATAACCCTCCTCAAACTTCTCCACAGATTTTTATTATTAAGATTGGGGCACATCCAAAACATTTATCTTCTTCTCATGAAGTCATTGTTTTATTGATTTGAATAAATACTTTGGGTTGTCATGCTGAAAAATGAAAAGTATTTTGGCTTTTTGCTTTCTATCAGGAGCCTGAAGGCCTTGGCCCAACACTGATTAGTATTTGAAACTGTTCTGAATTGCCTTAACCTTGACTGCAACCACTGGAGGAATCTACTTATGTTGGTCATGTGTTATGTTGTTTTGTGTCAAAGATTTTCTTTTTTTTTTTAATTTAACCTTTTTTAACTGGGTAAGTCGACTGGGAATAAATTCTCATTCACATTCTCGACAATGAGCTTTTCAGAAAAGGTCATTTTTGAAATTTTCTTGTAAGAAAAGACTTCCTTCTTGCCCTCCGGTGGGAGATTGTTGTGAAATGTACTACACAGCCAGTTCTTGCTGAAAAAAAAGTACAATGCTACTGTACTTTTGGGAGCCTTGTTGATCAGTTTCCAAATTGTCTTTTCAACATGATGGCTACAGTAACATACTTCCCCCCTTAGAAAACTGTTTGAAACCTTCTCACTAATCATTAAAACAATGAGATTCCTCTGATGCGTTGGAAGTCCTGAAACCTGGTATCTTAACAAAGATGTTTAAACCTCTTGTACTATTTATATCTTATGGTAAAATTAAAAATGGAAGTCTTCTAATATTGTTAAAATAAGTCTCTGTAGGTCTTAAAACACACAAGTAGACAGTTACTGTAAGTTAGTCACAGTCGTAATCATACGATTAAAAGTGTCCCAATAAAATATTTTGCATTGTTAATGCTTTTTTATGATCCGGTCTGACTCTTACACCTAACAGCAAAAAGCAAGGAAGATTGTAACTCAGCTTCGGGCCTTTATGGAAACTAAAGGTGCTAGTGGAAAATGTCTTTCTCATTAGTCTGCAGCAGCTGCATGCACTGCATTTATAATGTGAAGAAGATTGTTGATACATACAAACAATACTTTTTCCACGAATTTGAGGTTAGTTTCCATCCAGCTTGGAAAATCAACCTACTTTGGTGACATGAAAGGTAAACAGTGATGCTTTACTTTCTCAGGATAGAATGAAGAAATGATTTTCCATTTATCTCGATATACCAAAAACATTTCTTTGCTTAATTACTCTGCATTACAGAGCTGGAGCTTTTTTATATAGAAATTCTGGGGGGGTTTTTTCAGCTGTTTATTCATGGAAAACAAGGTCTTTTAAGATTTTATTAACAGTGAGATATGTAGCTACGCATCTAGTTCAAAAGGAAAAGCAAGAAATATTCCTGGAAAATTTATACACATACCATATGGCATAGCATATGGGAATATTCAGCTACCACCTGACACTGGCAAGGATAAAAAAAACAACATGCCATTGTTGCTATGATACTTTGTGTGTGCTTTGTCTTACAACAGATGGAAGCTTAAAAGAGGAGGCATTGTCTCATTCCTTTCTCAAATAATATGGATTACAGTAACATTTAAAATTGGATTGCTGTACCAATACTCAGGACTTTATATATCCCACTTTTAGAAAATAAAGCAATTATTTGGAAAACATGTAGTGTTAGAGTGGTCTGCTTTGAGACATGCACTACTCAGCTAAGTTCGTGTTAAAAACAATTTCATTGTATTAAATAAGCCACACAGATTGTTTCAATCAGAAGAAAGAAATTTCCTGACTTAAACAATGCTCACCTTTATTATCTCTTCAGGCAGCGGGTAAAGTGGAGAAGAATTAGAAAGGATTTTCATTTGCTCTTCCTTAGGAAGACTTTCTTCTGTTGGCCCCTTTTTGTAATCTAGAAGAAGCAGAATAGCTTCATGAAATAATCTACTTCATTTGATGTACTCTTAACAATCAACACATTTGAACTATGCAATGCATTATATACAGTAACAAATAAAGCAAGCTACTAATAACAGGGTGATATTGCACACTTTTGGTATAGCTTAATCAACAACACACATTATTATAATAAATAATGACAATTTTGTTTGTTTTAAACCCATCCAATTTCCATATATAATACAGTAATGATTTGTACAGACTGGGATATATAGAGTAATCTTGGATAAGAAATATGTTTTGTTAAACATGATGGCCTATCCTGTACTATATGTGAAAATTGACTTATCAACCACATAAACACAACTCCCATTGTGTTTATGTAAAAAAAAAAAAAGGTGAATTTATGAAAATTTAACCGTACTGTAGGTCCCTTAAAAAAGAGTGCTTTCATAAAGAAAACTTCATAATATAGAGCCATGATCTGAAAAATACATCTTGTAGCACACAGGATCATGTTAGATGTAGGACACATCGCTGGATCACACCAATGACAGTAATGTCATCTAAAACGCCAGGAGTTTCACAGATGTGTCTGCTCAGAAGCTGTCACTTATAGACAGAGAGAAAAGGAGTGGGGAGAGACCAAAGCCCTGGGGAATGCCTGTGCTGATACTTGGAAGATATGAGCAAATAATCACTGCATTCTAAGCAGTCCTTTAATGTTATGAATATATATACTGCAATAATTATTCAATTGTGAACTCTGATATTGTGCAGTTCTTGTATTGATCCCTAATTGTTTCCTGACCTTCTTTGGATCATGTACGTTTGTTTATGCCTTCCTCTGAGTAGAGGGGGAAACTGAATGTTGATCTCTCATGTCTTCTGGTTCTGATCTGCTCTGAATCCCCAAAACCAGAACCAAACATGGAGAAGCAGCACTCAGCTTCTATGCTCAACAAATCTCGAACAAACTTCCAGAAAACTAAAACAGCTGAAACACTGAATTGACCAACATATTTGAAGTGTATTGAGAATTTTGATGTCGACACTCATCAAAATGTAAAGATTATTGCTCATTTTCTGAACTGTTGATTGTATGCTGTCTTTTATGACTTTGTATTTTTATGTGTTTATTAAGTAAAACGCTTTTAATTAATGTGTTGCTGAAATTCAAATAAACTTGACTGACTGACTGATTCACATCAATTTAAGAGGTCTAGTGTCTTATAGAATGATTTACGAGTCCTCCCATTAAACCACATATGTTTTAGAATAGTACATTATATTCTGAGTATTTCTGATTCGTTTTGTCACAAATATTCTTTTTTTTCTAATCCAGAGAAATATTAACCTTTTCTTTACAGGGAGAAATTCCCAAACTTTGTATAAAGTTTGGGAAAAGAAGAGAAATTAAATTGATATATCTTTTTGCTTCCAAAGTAAATGACAAATCATTATAGTAAATTTAAACCTGCATTAGTTTTTTTTACTTTACAAAAAAGTGTTTGTGCAATAGTTTTGTGTAAGTGTGGTTAGAAATGGGACCACAAGTCGAGAGAGAAAAGCATTTTTGCAAACTGACTGTGACCTATTTCTGTCGATCTGGTTGTTCACACTCAGGTTATTCATCCATCAGCACTTTTAGTGAATGGAAAAGCACTTACAAAAAATGAGATGAAAATAGAGTGAGACAACATAGCTGAAATGTACATATATGCAAATGATGCAGTCAGCAGCAGAAAGCACGTGGGGCAGAGAATCCTATAAAATCTGTGTACTCACTCAAACACTCACTTTGCCATGCACACTGACACAGGATGTTTCTCAAAAGGCTACTGCATTTGTTGGTGTCTTCTGCGATCACATTCCAGAAGAATGCAGTCCTGCACAACTGCACTGCTATCACAAACCAACCCCAATCAGGAAGAGGCTTCATGCCCACTCACTCTGATATCCTCATTGGGCCCCACAGCGTCTCTAGATTCAGCATTTTAAAGCACAGCTTAGATCGTCAACTGCTGGCTCACACAGCACAGATACATTAGTAACGCTCTGTGACAGCAGTAAGCCGACCTGTCATTTTAGATGGATCCAGACTTGAAGAGCTGATTTTCCATGACAACTTTTCCCCTGTGATATTGTCTGTTTTAACCTTGACTGAACCATTAATCAGTCTAAAGAAAGAAAGGGCAAGTTGGTTCATAAACTTATTTGTTCTGTACGAATGAACGCATTAATAATGCGACTTTTTCACTTTTCATCACACTATGGCCCGAAGACTCACTGTATTTCAGGGGCGATCAAACATAGTGTCAAGTAGAGTTCTGCGAAGGCTGACATCATGAAGACCAAATAACACAAAATTAGGAATAAAGATCTGGAGAAGTTGAGAGAATGTTGCAATATCCCAGCTTTCAACATCTCAAAGAGTGAGCCATCATTATCTGAAAACAGAGCAACTATAGCATAACTGCTACTTTGCTAAGACAAGGCCATCTGGTCTGCCAAAATGAACTTGACCAGGAAGACGAGCATTAACCAGAGAAGCTGCTCAAAGGTTCGTGTCAGACCTGCGGCTATTAGTTAGCAGCTATTAGTCATGCCATGTAAACATCAGGATTTTAGGTGAGAGTGGCAAGAAGAAAATCATTGTTCAAAAAAAGCTTCAAGAGGCCCTGTTTAACGATTTCCACAAGCCAGACAGGAAGTCAAGCAAATATGTAGAAAAAAGTGCTCTGACCAGATAAGACCAAAACTAAACTTGAGTACATACAAAATGTTTTATATTGCAGGAAAAAATAACACTCATAACTTTAATCATACAAGGTCCACTTTAAAGCATGCTAGTCAACAGGCCTTTTGGACTGCTCCATTTTACCAAGGACAGTGAAGATGATAAGAAGCAGTTGATTGGGTGAAATGTGGGAATGAATGATTGACTGGAATTGAACTGCAGAACACTTTTAGATTAAAACCTGAGTCTGCAAAACGATTAAGACTGGGGAAAATGCTCAACTTCTATCAGGGAAAAAAAAACATAAACTCACAGACAGAACTACAAATAGCTTAGATCAAAGCATATTGACATGTCAGAATGACCCACTAAAAGTCAAGACTTAAATCCAATTGAGAATCTGTGGAAAGACACGAAAACAGCTGCTTAGAGATGTCCATCCCATCTGACTAAACATCACTTATTATTACGAAATAAGTCTTTGAGTGGAAGTTTTTCATTCATTATTTACTGTGCAATAAGGGGAATTCCCTACCATCATCTGGAAAGCTTCTACTAAAAGCAGTATTCTGGAAAAAATAAAAGATAAAAATACTTCACCAACAACCAATTATTATTATTATTACTCAAATAGATTGTAGGTGTGGTTATTTCAAAGAACTGCTTTTAGTGGGCATTCAGGATGATGCGAGGAAATTTACTTTATTGCACAGAAAAACATCAATCTGACTGAAGCAAAAACGATCATTAGAATGCTACATAAGACATTAATTGGCTAATTGGCTAAGCGTTTTGATGAGTGTAGTATGACATTATCTGCAAACATTCGCCTCCCTTTTAATAGAGTGAGACGCGTATAAAAAGCTAAAGGGAACTGAGGGAACTGGGTCAACAGGTAATGAGTTCACGCTAAAATGTTTAATTAAAGAATCGGTGTGCGCTTTCTAAAAACACGTTTTAATTTGCCACCACGAGAATACCGGAGTGGTGACACGTCACTCTTCTGTCCATATGCCAAAAATGTCGACCTACCCATTCTTACTGTCAGTCCTGGCGAAAGAGATGCAAAGAAGACAGTAGGAAGACTTCAAGAAACTTAGCCGGGGAGGCTTCGCTGCGTCGTTGCTATGGCTACGACGCAGCCTTACGCCACAACCGAGGGAGGACGTGAGTGACGAGAAGACACGTAAGCACTTAAAGTTACCAAAATAAAACCCACCAGTATCGGTTCTGTTCACGGAAATGCAGATTTTTTTATTATTATTATTATTATTACTATTTTTAATGCTAGTCTATTTTCAGTCTCTTTTACTCTTAAAAATAAAGTGACAAACTTTTAAAACTGGGAAACACTGTTAGAAACGATCATAACCGGCTTCATAATAAAAGAAACTCTGGGTTCCTTGATATTCTGTTTTGTGTTTTTTTTTTTAATTATTATTATTTTATTTCATTTCTGCATAGTTGCATTGACACAGTAACTCAAAGTAAGATTGGGCATTATACTTTTGTGAAAATAAATTTGCTGTGATTTGTTTCTATTCTTCAATCTTTTCATTTAAACTAGAATAGTCTGTGTAACCTGGACATTTTTATATGATTGTCCCACAGACAATTTCATCAATTTATTTTGCATTATTTTCTGCTGTTGTAATCCCTTAAGTACATTAATGTTTAATTATTTTTTTTACTAGAAAAGTTGTTCTTTTATTTTATGAACAGTACATGTACAAATTTGCATGTATATAAAACTGTAATTTTATTAATTCATTTTAGATAATCTATTCTGTTCTGCGACTGCTGCGGTAGCTCACATTAACCTCTTGAGAAACAGTTAACCCTCAAACAACGGGGGCATTGTCAGGAGGAGGAAGCCTCAGTTGGTTTGTTACTTTAAATCTATGGTTTACCAGCTGCAGACCTCACATGAATCTCAACAGAGTCTGAAGGGACCCAGACTTTTATGGCAAGCGGCAGTGTGCAAATAAAATGAAGAAGGATATCAAACAATTACCGAAAGATCACGTTAATAACCTCATTTATCTTTAGATGATATCATGTAAACAGGTTTCCAGATTGCCTGAACTTTCCAGGAAACAGGCAATGTCATGAGGTCAATCTATGTGACCTGAAAAGGCTTGCATGCTCTGTTTGTGATGTGCATTTAACTCATTCCCTCAGAAGTAATGTGAAAGAGCAGCCAGACATTCCTGTAGGGGCTGTTACAGGGCAAACTAATTCATGGAACCGGGAGCCTAACAAATGTGTTTTGACAAACAATTGTTCCCTTTTATGTTTTATTATTTGTTTGTTTTTTATTAAGAAATAGATTTTGTATTATTTTATGGCATGATCTAATTTAGCAGTAAGTGTTTCAGTTTTTTTGCTTTTTGTAATATTGCTCTTTTTGTACATATGTATCTTTTTTTTTTCTGAGACGTGTCTTTGTATGACTTCATTTGGGATGCATCATGTTGAATTATTTACGGACCAATCAATGAATAGTGCAGACGCAGGCTCTATCTTGCAAATTGCACCCACTCAAATCAAGCCCACCTTCCTTCTGTCTTTGTTTGTCCTTCATCAGGAGCAGAAACTCATTCAAGAAGGTGATAAAAGATGGAAAAAATTACTCTATTAAAGACCATAGAGATCCCATAGAGATCCCATCCTATGTGTTTAAATCAAAGAAAGAACCCCCTCATGCATTTTTGTTATTCACAGTTCTATTTTTTCTCATGCATGTTAAAATTAATGGGATACTGAAATAGCATACAAACTAAAAGTTAAATCATAAAATGAAAAATCTTGTTTTATTATTATTGTATAGATGTTAAAGTTTATCAGAGTGCCTTCTTTTTTTGCCAAAGCTATTAAAATTAGTCAACAGCTCTTCCTCTTCCAGTCAAGATCATTTCTGAACGATGTCGTAGTGAAAAACACAATGTAATTAGTTCCTGGTCATGATTTCTTTGTCAAACCACTAGACTGTGATTTTGCAATGTCTGTGGCCAAAGCAAATTAACCTAATTCAGGAAGGTGCATCCAGAGTTTAGGGGCTCTGAGCCTGCGGGGACCAGGAGCTTGGCACGAATTGAGTCTGTTTCCGGCACGCTATGCTGTTTGGGCAAGTGCATAATGAAGAGCACTGAGTGTGAGCTTGCGTGCATGTGTCTGCTGGCGAGGGGGGATAGGAGAAGGAGGGGGATGGGTGACAGTCAATAGTGTGTGTTTACATGTGCATGGCCAGATTTAAGGGAGTAGGGATAAATATGACCCACAAACCTTTTTTGGCATGAAATGAGTAATGTTGTTATGCTTGACATATTTGGGCCCTGAGGACCACTTTCATGCACAGTAAATTTCCCCAAATCACGATTCCTCAAGCAGTCAGTGTCTTCATTTATGATTGTGTTATTTGTTTTCACAAGACTAACTCACAAATGTGCCCGCCTCTTGAGTTACTATTGAAAACAACTGCTGCTACTCATGACTCTGAGAGCTCATGAAACAATGCTCAATCTGTGGACCTGCTACAAGCCCATACAAAGGAAACTTTGGTCTAGTTGGGGAAAAATAGAAATCAGCTTACATATCTGCAAAATAACTTGACATCAATTCAAAACAAATGTCATCATAGTTCCCTTTAAAGTCAGTGAGTATTTATCCATTCCAAGCTAGCCCAGGGACAAATTTACATAGGTCCAACTAAATCTAATTATAATGCAATGCAATCAAATTCAGTGAATCATTCAAAGGCAACTGCAGAAAAAGGCTATCTTTACATAAAAGCCAATAATTAGTTGCATTAAATTTGCAAACCAAACCTTTTTTGTCTCCTTCAGTGGCCAAGCAGAGAGCAAAGATAATAGCAGGAATAACTCTGTCAGTAGCTTTGATATGGAAAACGACACAACTTATCAAGGAAGAATTGAACAGGGAATACTTTCTATGAGAAAAAAACCCCCTAAAAATAACAGACATTTAGCAATAGCTCCATGAATGACTCAGTCCTAACAAGTAGAAGACATTAAAACACTGAAGCATCCATGAAGAAGAAAAAAAAAAACGTACAAAGAGGCTAGAAAATAACTCCATCCAGAAAAAGAGACAACAATATGACACCGACCATAAGAACTTCATTGGTGTCTTGGAATCTTTTAACTTTATTCAGTATGAGTCAAGACCTTCTCGCTCTAGTGGACACACCTTGGACCTCATTTTTATTTTAGGCTTGAACATTGATTATATGCGTTCTCAGGACACTTATTTTTCAGAGCATTACTGCATTTTTAATTGATCTCAAACTATTCTATGGCTTTCAGCCTCATGCTTTTTAAATTCCTTGGCAGCAGAGCTTTTTTTTCCCTATAGATTTGAGTCTTTTTTTTATCCTTTTAGTGATGCATTCTTTGACTGATTATTTTAATGAACATTGCCTCTCTATTTCAGACAGTACCTGCCCCACTAAAAGGAGATCAGCGTCTGTTTTAAATCCCACACTGTGAGATTCAAAGAAGACTCGGGGTGCTAACAATTATTTATAAAGACTCTCTAAAATTGAGATTGAAATATTATGTTAATAGCGGACTTTAAACACCATCACAGAGCATCATTTTTCTCTTCTTTTTCCCCCATCATGCTTTATGTTGGTGTTTTTTAAGTCTGTCTGATTGTCTTTACTGAAGCCCCATTAGAGATTAGATATGATCAAACTTTAGAGCTTATTTCTAGATCTTACCCTTAGCCGGGTTTATGCCGTGTACACCATGAGTTCAAACAAGGACTTGGTTTTAGACTGATCCTGGTTAGGACATAAGTCTGTCAAAAATAAACATGAGCAGCATTTCAATTGGGAAAATGCCCAACATAGCCACACCTTTTAAATCATTGCAGTCATTAGTCTCCCAAACCTCCAACAAGAAAATCGGAGTCATTGAATTCCACCCACAGTTTACAGGTGGAAAATGAAGCTAATTAAAGTAATTTTAAAAATTTCCCTAAAAAGCCTCTCAATGGTTGACTGTTGTTTAACAACCCCTCTTACACATTCTAAAGTGAGAGTCTAGCCCCTTTGCAAGGACTGAAGTTAAACAGAGAACATGTCTTGTGTCTTTCACTTCTGAAAGTCTCCTTGCCAAAACACTTCAGACTCAATTTGGTATCTCTTTGTAGATTCACCAAATCAATTATCCCGTTTGTCATCGGTTCAGTGAGAATAAGAATATTATTTCACTGTCTTTTTTCCCTTGTGTCAGTGCTGATTATTTAAACCAAATAAACACTTTTCCCATTAATAATTAAAAGTATTTGTAAATTAGTGAGTTATGAACATCACAAAATATTGTACAAGTTACTGAGATATTGTACTCTGTCAAAAATTTATAAAAGTGAATGATTTGTAATATTAATCTGTCTGTAGTACCTTTTGTTACCATCTGAGGCCAACAGTGAGCAGCATTGTTTTCAGGAGCATAAAAACCATGAAGATGATTTTTAATTAACTTATTTACTGTAGCAATGAAATATACCACGATGTGTAACTGTGAATTTGTGTGTTGTTTGATCTCTACTTTATATATTTATATAGATATATATTCTCTCATTGGGTTTATTTATTTTGTCCCAAAATTGGTGACGTTTCTTTTTTTTTGGTTGGTTGCTTAGTTGGACAATTGAAGTACACATATTCTTTTCTGCCTTCTTGGTTATCTGAAGGACTATTAAGTGCTTGTGTGTGTCTCTGCGGATGTGTGTGGATCTGAGCGTGCGTGTACTCCTTGTGTGTGTGCTGAATGGATTTGCATGAGAGCCAGTGGGGTGACCCTGCTCTCTCACGCCAAGGCTTCTGTGGAACAAATAGGACTAGTCGGATGTCGTGACAGCACTCACATCAGTTTAAATAAGAGCGCTGTGCAGCAGTCCTCTGTGTGTGTTTGCTAGTATGTGCGTAAGTAGTCAGTCAGGCATGCATTTGGTCAGGGAAGCTTTGCAGGGCTTTGTGTGTGCGTTTGTGTGAGTGTCTGCATGTGTGAGAGGAGGACTGTGTGTTTAAGCCAGTGAGCATGCAATATCTTGAGAGGTTTTAGGTGCTGCGAGGAGGAACACAGCAATATTAACAGTTTAATGAGCTCAGCGGGGTTCACACGCATTGACATGGAGGCCAGACGCTCCACAGAGAGCTTGTTTGTGTTTTTTGGGGGTTTTTCTTTGGGAAGGAACAGGTTTATCTTGTAAAACCAACCTACCTTTTCAATAAATAAAATTGTCATGAGGTTAAACAAAGTTCAACCCGACATACCTACCACAACGATCTATAATTAGCAGGTAGAAGTTAGGAGTAATTAAAGTAGCTTGGGATTTTTTTGTTGTTGTTGTTGTTATGACATTGTTTTTTATTTTCTTCGTACGTCCTTTGTGTCAGGCACAGCCACAATTTCTAAAATATCTGCATGGAGACCTGCTCACTTCTTGTTTTATTTTCCCCAAAACCTTACATAACACAATAAGGTTCAAAAGGTAACATTTTATGAGTAACTGTTTCCTGGAATAGACTTTGATTTCCTCCTGCATAATAGGTAGCTTGTACTGAACTGGAAATAATGTAACCTTAGTAAGATAAGGCTTTATTACATAATAAAAAAAAAACACAACAAAAATAATTAAAAACTCAAACTAAAGGATGCATCACCCGTGAGGGCGAATCTCTGTTTGAGTTTGAAAAATTTGGAAAGTTTAGTTAGAATTTGCATGAAAACACACAAGGTATAGAGTAGTATAGGTAAACAAAAGGTATCTACATGGTACCTTTTTTTTTGTAAATGACACTGAATACCAAGATCTGTGAAGATTAAATGTCTCCCTGCACCATGGTCCTCTGTATTTATTCAAAATATGAGGGATAGAAGGAGGATTAAATGTAACAGAGGTCAGGGTTAGGAGACTGATGACGAGACTCATGGTGACTGTGGAAAAACTGAGTCGTTCACACAATGTCACATCAGGGTCACATCCAGAGAATTTCAGATGGGATGACGAGGAGGGGGCTGCTGATGAGGGGCACGCTACAACTGTATAATTTCAGGAGTTTTTTGTTTCTTTAGGAAGACAAGGCAATTGAGTGACAGACATTCAAAAGTGGCGTGCCTGGACAAAACGTTGTATTGTTATGGATAAAGAAATGCAGAGTTTAATGCTGAAAGTTCTGGGCTATAGCCCTGAACACACATACTGGGCCTCTCTTGATGGCACTAGTGCACATGAACAAAGGTTATGGTATTAATTTTTGCAAAAACTTAAAGCCTGGACAGAATTGTTCGCAAATCAAATACTAAATTGTTAGAAACTTAGACTTTAGATAACATTTTTATTTATTTATTTTTGTCAGTTAAATTGAGCAAGGAAACATTTTATAAAATTTGAAATGTAAAGCTTTGATATCAGTTAAATAATTAGCTGTATCCTGGTTTATCCATACCTCTATTTCTGTTGTTGCAGTCAAAAAATCTGAGATCTTTTTGATCATTTCTGCAACTGATTGAGTTTGGACCAATGTTTATTATGGTGATTAAGTTTATTGTGATTGATTTCGAATAACAGCTGAATCTGTACTCTTGACTAAAAGATCATATAACTACCCACTAGGAGTTAGATTTACTATTTAATCTCTGTTTGTCTTGGATTAAAATTGCTAAAGGTTTAATCCTTCCTCTCTGTAAACATACCCTTGAACTAACCTCACATTTAACCAGGCAGGTGGTGTGCATTTACTTTGTCAGTTAAAGTACTTTATCACCACACCTCTCCTCAGGCAAAATGGTTGATGACACACGCAATCTATGCGTCACAGCTGCGTGACGAGCAGGACGTGGATGTTTATTGCACTGGGAAACCCTTTCACTTTAAGGCAAGTCACGAAGGCATTTTTCCCCCCCACTCTGAATCATTAGGAGGTAGTCCTTGGAGCTTTATGTTGGCACGGTTTATGTCCCATTGCATGGGTAACTTTGTGTCACAGATGCACAGCCTGACACCCTGAGGCACCTACGACTCTGGTCCCCTGAGAATAATAATAAAAAAAAAAAACAGAAGAAAGGACAGAGGGAGATAGAGGAGAGAGAGAGAGGCAGTCAATACATGTGTGCAAATAGGAGTGAGCCGGCCGAGAGACATAATTACAGCAGATTAGTGAAGCCACATTGAGAACCTGAGTGGGAGCCATCCTTCCAGACACCTCTGAGAAAGAGAGAAGCCCACATGTCACACACAGATGGAGGCGATCCTCACGGAAAGGTGGAGTTACAGGGAAAAAATGACTGTGTCTCAACACACTCTTCTGCAGCTCATAAATACCGAGTTCCATGTTTGCCTCCGTCAACACTCCAGTCTTAACATTAACCCCCTAGGAGCTCGAAGATGGATCACATCTATGCTGCAAAGACTTGACCAGAACGTGATGAGTGACAGGACAAAGCCCACCTGTCCCTGATCGGCGGTAGACCACTGCACATATGCTGGAGCTCTCCTTTGGTGTTCAGCAGGGTCTGCGAATCCGTCGCCTTGTAAATTCAGTTTGACAGTCACGTGAAGCAGCTGAGGGTGCAATATGTCATTATGTCAGCTCTGAACATCTGGAGGCTGTTTCACAAAAGCACTGCTTACACACAGATTAAAAATAAAGATGCTGCTGTGGGCACGCAACACCCTTCGACTTTTTTTTTTTCTTTTTTTTTTCAAAACAATGCAATAGTGGAGATAGTGACATGCTGTTAATTGTAATATGTATTTTCAGGGCACAGCTATTGTCCCCGCGGTAAAAGCACTTCATAGTTATTATTCCTTTAATGGTGTGGCATGATCTCACATTGAATCAATACATTTATTCAGTTGGGGAAAAAAATACCATAAGAGAAATTCACACTGGCATAAATATTGCTTCTGTAACTGTTAATCTGGATCTGGATACTGGCTGTTTTTGTGTTTAGAGAATCATTTCTGAACTTACTTACCAATATTATGCTGCTGAAAAAAATGTTGCCTAATTGTAAAATTAATTGTAGATACCAGTACATTTTGATGAAAGATGTCCTAACATTTTATGCCACACACTTTAACATGTTTCCCAGGGACATTTGGAACCACAACAAGCCCACAGCATCACAGACCCTTTTACCTCACTTAACAAAGGGTGCGAAGAAATCCACATATTTATGCCAAGTTTTGCACCAAACCCACCTGGAATGTTGCTGAACAATCAATCTCGGTCACATCTGATCAAAGCACACGGTTCCACTTAAAGTCCCAGTAGAGTTAAGTGTTCTCCACATGTTTCCAATTGCAATGTAAGAACAAAAAATGCTTTTTTGTTTCTGGGATCACTTCCAAACAACCAGTTGGCATATGGATAGCATATAATGGTTGTTATGAAGTCTTGGTGACTCCACAATCACAATCTTCAATGCAATTCTTATACAGACAGCTTTGTATTTTTACCTTGCTTAAAGGGCAGCTTTATGAAAACCAACCTGTTTTTAGTTTTACGTCATGTTCTCATCAAAAACAAACCTGGCGTTGTGCTTGGGGGGACCAAGCGTTGCCTTGGAGGATGAAGCTCCTCCTCAGAGCTGCAGTTTCAAAGCTTTTGAGCTTCCACCCATCCCCCATACTCAGCTCTTTCAGACTAGCCAGCAGCAATTAGCAAACATCTGATGGAACTGCGCACCAGCAGAGCTCGTTATAGAAGCTACTTTTCAGTGCAATTCTGGTAAAAACGTTATCAAAGGCAATGTGATGACTTCCTGAAGTTTCAGAAAGACTTAGAGACAGAAGCTCAAATTCAAGTCAAATTTGATATATCTGTATAACTGCAGTTACCATCATAACTTGATTGTGTAATGAAATGATTAAATATGGCTGAAAACACATAACACTTCCCCTTCAATAAATAAGTGTTTTTTTTTCCCATGGCATGTCAGAAATGTCACTTCCTGTGTTGAAATATCTGTGAGAAATCCCACAAGATAGAATCCAAAGCAAACCAAATTGACGTCAAACAGACATTGAACCTGAGATTTTGCAATAAATTAAGAGTCAGAGGAAGTGATTGATCTGGTAGATTATAATCCACTTTATGGGCCCTTCTGCTTCAGTCAGCATCCAACAAACAGGATACTTTTATTGTGCCATTGTAGCCGTTTATTGTTATACATAAAGGGAATCTAGAGTCATCTGAATACCCGATGCTCAGTTGGTAAAGTGCTCTTGGAAGATTAGCCTTTTAATTTTATTGTGCAGTTACAGTCAATTAACTAACAGTGACTTCTCCTTGTTGCAGATCACAGCAGTAAACAAGGTAATTGGGTATAATAAGCTTAATGCTGACACTAGATATTCAACATAATAACCGATAATTGAGTCACAGCAACTCACACATTTATTTTTTATAGCTCATCTCTTTTTAGTGCTCCTTCTGAGATATTTTGTTTACTGCATATGCTGTTTTCTTTCTAAATTTGCATCGCTGTTTTCTAAATGCAATACAAGGTAAGGCTAATTGGTGAAGATCTTAATTGGTTTGTTCCTTTTCTACGTTTTAAGCTGTTGAGTATGAAAGAGTGGAGTGCAACAATGAATATGCTCTTACAATTTTGGTAATCTGAATTCAACATGTGTTGTTTGGTTGTGTGTCTGCGTGTGTCAGGGTGTGTGCGTCTGTGTGTGTGTGTGTGTGTGTGTCTCTGGAAAGCACCCTCGCCTCTTATCTTAGTCTGATCTGTATCGTGCGTGGCTGGCTGTCTGACTGGGGTTATCTAGCCACAGGACCACCACAGAAGAAGGAAAGAGGAGTGCAAACACAGCTGCACCAGTAACTCTAGCCATATTTTAAACACATGTTCAAGACTTCTTCCTTTCATGTGTTTTTCTGACTTTTATTTTGTACATTTTCAATCATTTTCTTCATCAATTTTTTTTTCAAAATATTCTCAACAATAAGGATGAGAATGAATTAAGGAGATGTTTTAATGTCAGCTTAATTCTATTTATTGTTGATGTTGTAAGTCCTGGCTTTAGGTCAGTTGTATCCCTGTGATCATGAACTGTGACCAATTTCTTTGTCTCCAGTGAAAAAAATCTCCACAGCATGATGCTGCCACTACCATATTTCAATATGGGGATATTGTAACTCTAGATTGCATGTAGGCAGTTTGTACGTTGGTCAAAAATGTTCATTTTCATTTCATGTGCCCGCAGAACCTTCTTCCCCATCTTTGCTTATGGTAAAATGGAGCTTAAGACTCTGGAAAAACTCAAAATATTAGGAAACCTATTAGCGAAGCACACTGGTCTGCTAACAATATTATTATCTTGATCTGCCCCTCACCAAATCTTTGTCCGTCTCCATTAATCTTGGGAGTTTTACCACGGGTTCACTACTCAGTAAGGTTTTTATTTGCCATCTGACCTTGTACTCACAGTCCATCTGTGAATGCAAGATCAAATCCTTTTCTTTCCTCTAAGTCAAGTTTGAAGAAACGTAATAGTCTGTGTCCACGTCAGGACTTCAGAGGGGAAATTACCCAAACCGAAACATGGCTGACTCCCATCACACGCTGACCCATCCCTTGTGTCAGCGTCAGTTCCTTCCTTGTGGTCATGATAAGACGTTGGCGTGGCCCCCTGAAAAGGGTGTGTGTCTTAATCAAGAGCTTTCTGCGGGGAAACACACGCAGGGCGAGTAAATTACACTTGGCAGGAACCAGGGGAGGGTTAATTAGTATTGGAATCTTGCAGCGTTTACACGGATGTGGCGTTTTGCTGTTGTACAGACGCTGCCCCGTTTTCATTCTCCTGCGCATGTTATTTTGTCTGCTACCGAGTGAACGATGAAAGCTGCCGACACATGCGCAAGAGTTCCTAAGCGAATGTAGACATATCAAGAGTTTGGGATAATAATAATAAAAAAAAATGTCTGCAGGGAGACTTAAAAAAAAAAAAAGTGCTCAGGGTCAGCTTGTTTCCTGCATACGCGACTTCCACTTCCTGACTAATCCGGCCTTCATTGGTAACATCTGGCGCGTTAATTTTTAATTCAGCCTCGGCTGCGATCCGACATCATATAATAATCCTTTGATCATCGATTCCACCAGCGAGAGCAGAACTCGACAGTGTCAGTCAGATTTTTTTTTTTTTTTTCCTGCATGACTGGGCAAGGTGTTTGCACTTTAACAGCTTCTCGTCCATTCCTCCGGTTGATAGTGCCTCGCTTCATCTGGTAGTTAATTAACACTTGCAGACACATAAAGCTCCGGAACAGCTGACGCTGCGCGCTCGTGCGCCGCGGCTGGTGTGAGCGCGCGCACAAAGCCAGCCTCCAATGCCTCTCCCCCCCGGTACCACAAAGTGCACATTAACACATCTTTAAAACCTGACATTGATGTCACTCCCTCCCTCCCTCCAGTGAATCGACTCCCATCACTGTGGTGCTGCTGGCTCCATTTGAAACCCCCTAGCTACTAATTAGGTATTTGTTTTTGAATGTTTGTCTTGATTTTTCCTTGTCGTTGCTATCCCCCCACATTTGCATGAGAAGCGTGGGCACGCCCAGCTATTAAACTGCGTCTTTTGAGAGAGCGCATGAATGACACATGAGACAGGCGGACGGGACAAAAAAAACAACAACAAAAAAAACATGCGGGGTTAAGAGGAGGAGCAGCCTAATGATGTATTTCCAATTTGAGAGCTGTGCTTAGGAAGCGTCCTGCGAGCCTGAAGACTTACATACTGCGATCTGTGACTAAGCCGCCACTCTGCGCTGTGTTAAAATAGGACCCGGCCACTGGGGCCCGCAGAAATAAAACTCGTGACGCGCCGTCAGCTGGAGTTGCCCACTCATCTGCTGAAGTCGTGAAAGGTTCCTCAGCTCCATCCCACGACTCTCCCTCACGCCGCAAATGTGCGCGATGACGTATTCGCAGCGCACTTCGTCTGCGAGCTACGAGTTGTACCTGTGTGAGCGACGCGTTTGAGGGGGCGGATGGCAGAGGGGTCTCCTGTGTTGCCTTGACAACCCTCTGCAGTTTCCCTTTTTGTTCGCCCTTGGATGCGACAGCGGACTCACGACAACGCAGAGGCGGGAATCGGAGCAGCAGAGACGGAAATGTGAACCTTCTCCCACCAGCTTTTACCTGTCAAGCCAACAAATGGAGGCTGGTGGTCCTGCATGTCTGCAGCTATTATACAAGATTAGCTGGCTTTATTGTTTTTTTTTTTTTTTTTTCATGGTGTCTTTAGTCTTTAGCTGCAATCTGTCTGAAACTCTTCATACTGGAGGTCTGATAGAGCGCTCCACCAAGGCAGTTTGTCGTAGATAGTGAGGCCTAATTCATGCTCATCATCTTTACTGCTACAGAAACCTTACAGTCCTTCTGCAGCAGGTCCGACAGAAGCCTAATTGCACACACAGCAAACAAGCAAAACCTTGTGATCTCGCGGTGGCAAGTAAACATTTTAACTAGAAAGTTTTCGTAACATAACAAGCCACACGCGGGTTTGACAAGAGCCAGAACGTGATGGTTAGTGAAATGCGTCAAAGCATCTTTAAGACCCGGTCCACTTGTGCGGTGTTCCTGTCGGAACGGGGCCAAAGAGGGAGCCGTAAAGAATGAGGAACAGTTGAGGCCCACTGATGCATGAGGTGATGGATGGTCCCTGCATGTGGTTTGATCCATCAGATGATTTACTCCAATTTAAACTGCAGATGTTCATGACAGTTCTCTGAGAAAGATGTTGGGAGGCCATTCTATGCTGTTGCTCTGGGGAAAACAGAGCTGCTAAATACTCAGGGTGCCGATGCTGAATCTCTGTCCACCTTTGAAAGAGCACAGGAGCATCGGGACCGGACCAGGTGGAAGAAGTTGCCTGGTCTGATGGTTGGCTGGGTGCATGTATGTTGCTTACTTAAGTACCAGGATCCACTATCCAACACAGATATGAGCCTGTGTTGGATAGTGGACAGAGGTCAGCATACAGCATATTTAAAATCAGCAAAAACTTGACCTTGGGCTTTTATGTCACCTTTGTAAAAACAAGTAAAAAATAACATAAGAGACAGATAATGTAAATGTAAACGTAATCTGAAAACAAACAATATGACAATACCTTCACGGTCTTAAATGTGTGAGCAAAACGGGAATGCAACCTATTCTGTCATTTGTGACGCTTTCCTCACAAATTCTTCTCTCGCCTGCATTTTGCATTACAGCACTTTGTACAGAAAGTGCAGGACAAAAATGTGCAGAACAAGCTGGTGCAGTTCTGCACAATATAACAAAGTAGTTGCTTGGAATAAAAGTGGGACAAAACAGGTAAAACATCCCTCCTTCCCCCTGTGTGATAAATGAGAGCTGTTTCTTTTGGTTCCTGGCATTCCTCTCCATGCATGTTTAGGGTGTGTGTGGGATGTTTACCAGACACTGAAGCTGTGTGAACAGACCAGTATCCTGGAACCCACCGCCTCCACACCTCCTTCAGCACCTTGTCAAACTGTCGTGTGTGTCCACATGTGTGCAGTTCAGCGAGCCGGTTCAATGTGTGCCGTTCAATTAAGGCATCGTGACTGCTAAAACAGAATCAGATGATTGGGGACCGTGACGCCCCGGAGGCTGGTTGCCAACGTTACCAGAGATCAGACAACAAACATTTACCAACCGCACAACAGAGAAACGACCGGCCTGCACATTTCGGCCCTCCTTTTTCTGAAAGACACACGTTTTAAAGCTGGAAGACTCACAGATTACTCTGAGATCTCTTAACTTTGTGAAACATTTTCTACAAATTTTATATCCCTAACAGATAACCTTAACCCTTAATGTATTTTCTCACTTTCTCGCTTCTTGCAGTCTAATTTTAAACATAATTAAAAAAATTTAACTTGGCATTTGTAGAGCCGCTTTTTTTGCACTGCAGGGTCCGGCCTGGCTCCGTTCGACCCGGTTCTATTGGTGCAGAAGCTCACCCCAGTAGTCTGATTTTATTTGAAAACCAAATAAAATTCACAGCTACGTGTTAATTTTTGCCTATCAGCTACATTTCAAATAAAACACAGAATGTTTTTTGTAAGGCGACGATGACAAAGCGTGAGAAAGTCCCAACGGAATAAATCCATTCACAAACCTCAACATGTTGTTGCTTAAATTTGACGCCTTTGAGTTGAAGTCAGTTGTAAATTTATACTTTAAGACCCTGCGTGTTTCTAAAAAAAAACAACTGGTTTTACAGACCTCTTCGCTGAGAAACAGGATGTGAAAGATTAACAGATTAAATAGAACTGCCAGAGTTCTATTTAATCTGTTCTACCAAGGAACATCATGCTGTCGTGATTTTTAAGAAAGAGCGATCAGAAATCAGGAGATCATGGGGAACACCCACAACGGAGGCTTAAAATCAAATCCTGTCACTAACTAAGCCAGCCTTTTCACATTTAAAACAAAAACCAAAACCTTCCTTCCAATTGCATTCCCCCCCGCACCCTCCCTAACAAAAAATAAATATTTGTGGACGAGTCCACCACATCACAGGGTGGAAGACCCAGAAAGGGGAAGCGATTTTCCAAACGGCTGCACGGCACAGAGCAGGCTGACGGATAATGGCTGAAGAAATTCGGGCCTGCTGAGGCCGGTTTGCCATGCGGAGCTACAGTACGCAGCATGAAGTGCAGTCTGTGCTGTTCTGTTACATGGTGTGTTCTGTTCTGGTTTACAGAATAATCAGGACAAATGGAGAGCAGAGCAGCTGCTTTTTTTGGGACTGGGGTGGCGGCGAGGAGATAGAGAGGGAAAAGGAAGGGGTGTGAGAGGGCAAAATAAAGAAGGGACCATTTTAACATGGGAAAAGAATGTGGATGAAATGAATGGGAAGAGAACATGCCCAAGGCTGCATCGGAAATTAAAAAAAAAAAAGAAAGGAAAAAAAAGCTAATTTTGGTGCCGCTCAAATAGCATGATGCGAGATCGAAGGTCCAACTGAGTTAGAAACAAAATCTCAAGAGTTTTTCTTTTCAGGGATTCCTCTGCGTCCTGAGGATGGGAAGATAATCGCCTTTGACAACAAAGAGGCCATCATGTCTCAAGTCGTGAGTCTCGATTTGTCACTCAGAGCTCCCTGGATATTCTTGGGTAAATATGACTCATGCAGCAGGAGCAAGATGTGAAGTGAGGAACATAGAAATGCCAGCTGTGAAGCAGTGGAAGGGGTTTTGAGGGCAGAGAGCGATGACAGGATATTCTGTCACGTTCAGTTTCAATCTCTCTGGTTCCTTCTCATTCCTTTAGAAAGTAATCTCTGTCATCTTTTTCTAATATCCCACATTCTAAAAAACACACACACACACACACACACACACACACACACACACACACTTCTGCACATCACCACTTCGTCCTCTTTAATTTTACTCTCTATCTCAGTCTACACATCTCCTCCCTGGTGCCTATGTGACTCATGTCCCGTACAGAGGGAACGGCAAAGAGGGGACCTCGCGAAGACAAGAAAGAGGAAAGAAATCATCGAAGGAAAGGGAGGGAAGGATGATTTTCACAGGAATGCCACCAAGCTGCACACATTCCTCAAGGGCTGTGCATCCTGTTCTTTCGTCCCCACCTCCACCAGAGCTCACCCAGCCGCCCGCACGTACACAAACACTTACAGCCCCCTCCCCGAAAACAATGAGCTGCCCTCCTTTCTGCCCTCCTTTTTTTTCTTTCTTTCTTTCTTTCTTTTCTGTATAGAGGCCTACATATAAATAAAAGCAGCACATAGGTACCGCACAAAGTTTTTTTTTTGTCTTGTAAACATCACAGGACAATTGGTATAATTTTATAAGGTTGTGAGACTCATGAATTTGACCTCGCTCTCTGCTTAGCTTTCTTTAAATATCTGTCTGTCTGGACAGACAGATATTTAAAGAGGCAAATGAGAAGAAACAGCAGTGCTATCCAGCTACCAAAGGTATCATCCACATCTTTGCTCCCCACTTATTGACCATGGTGTGATGACGGTCATAAGACTGTCATGCAATTCAAATACATTTTTTTGAATTAGATTAAAAAAAAGAAAAAAAAAGAAAAGTTTCTATCCAGCAACAATTTTCAGTCAGATTTGTTGCAAGTCTTCACTACTACCTGAGGCTCTTCCTGCCCACAGCATCACCATTCTGCTCTGGAGACACTTGGATGATGTGAGTTACAACAATACTTAATTTCCCTTCAGAATGGATTAAAGTATTTTTAATTGAATAGATTTCACTTGGATCTCCACTCCAGACGGTATTTTGTTTTGTAGTTATCCGTCTGTAGAAGGGTGAAAGACACTGACTTGTTGCGTTGCTGAACTAAATATGCTGTGATTTTTAGATTTTTCTAGTCAATTGTCTTGTAAAGAAAAGCTGAGGGATAAAATGAAGCCAGAGTTTTAAGACTCACTGGTGCCAGAGGGGGGAAAACAGTTTTGTCTGTTTTTTCCAGTTCACTTCCGAGATCAAGTTGTTCTTTCCTTAAAGTTCACTTGTTTTTTTTTTTTTTGTTTTGTTTTTTTGTTGTTTTTTTTTCTGAAACAACCTGAGTAATCCATTGTATGAAGAAGCGCATTAGGATAGAACATGAACATGAAATAAGTGTGTTGATTCACAGCAGCTGTCAGTATTTAGTCACAGTCTCATTTCATTATTAGAAAGGTACTCAACCCTGATTATATGAGGAGTGAAGAAGAGTTAAATGTTCTGTGCTGTTTCCATGCATTTAGGCATGGAAACCTAGGATTTCCATGCCAGTTCAAATAAACTGTGCTGCAGTTTATTTGAATTGAACTGCAGCACATATGAGAAAGAAGATGTGTGCTTGGCTGAGTATTAGTCAGAAGCTTGTGTGTGACTTGTTTTAAGTCCTAATCCGTGAGGCCTGAGGAAGGTGCACATACACTCAGTCTTTCCTTGTTGCCTCCCATTAATTCCACCTGTATACACTCAGAATGAGCCCACGCTGGCTCTCACCCTTCCGGCCTCCTCCCTCAATCTGCTCCTCCCCAACTCTAAATCCCCAACACGTAGGCTTTCCGAACACCCAGAGCGACCAAGCCGATCTCTTCTGTTGCACGCTGTTCCTCCCTGCACACCATGTTCTCACCCTCAGCTCCGCATGTTCCCATGTTAATGCATGGGATGAGCATCTTTATTCAAAGTGGTGACGCTAAATCGCAATTTCAGTGGAACACATCAGACAGCTGCCACATGGCTGCAGAACTCTTGATAATGTTGCCATGGGAATGAGAGCTGGCGCTGTGTTCAGGGGCCGCGCAAAGCTGAAGTGCTGCCAGCTGCAAGCTTTTGGGTCGTGGTTTCCTGCGCGCGCGCACACACAACACACATGAGCACAACATAATACATGGTTATAAAGCTATGCAACCCCTAATGAAAGTTAGAGGTTGGTTAGAAAAAAACAAAAAAAAACAACAAAAAAAAAACAACAAAGAAAACAAACTGTCCTCTACAGTGGAGTGAGATATTTTAAGATACATAGCTTTAAAGTTGCAACTTTTGTAAGAAAAAGTAACAGGAAAATTAGATTAAATTAATAGGAGAGAATTAATTGGACTTTTATAATTCCTGAAAGTATAAATCAACTAAATCAACTGCATCTATAATCATAAAATATACATTAGTAGGCATTCTAGATAATCCTAAATGGTCCACACTTCAGTGTTTTCATTGGTATTTTATATCAACAGAAAGTAATACATTTTGATGTGGAATTTTAAAAATGTGTGTCTTTGGATTCAGTCCAACTGAGTCTATACCTTTTCACTTATTTTGCTATAATTGAGAGTAACATTTTTCTTCTTTGCAGGATCAGTCAGACTGGACGGAGGGAAAATGTGAATTGCAGTTTCAAGCCTTGTCTCATGTTCTTGGCAAAAGGCCTGGACCTCGGCTGGGTCACTCTAACACATAAATAAGCTTTCATATAAACCATTCAATTAAAATTCTGGACGTGTGTTTGGGGTTGTTATCCTGCTTCGAGGTTCACCTCCTTCCCACTGGCCAGTGTGCTCATCATCTTAAAACAAACTCATTTCTTGCTGAAAAGTTCATTGTCTTATTTCAAGGTATTTGCACTGCAAAGTAGAGAAAAAGTATTTAGCGGGATTTAGAGTTTTTTGGTGCACTCTCGGCTGGTTGGTCATTAAACGGATATGATACGTCGTGCACTCATTTAATCCTGCAAGGTACTTAAAGGAGCAATACAGAGAGCTGAAATGCCATCATCGTTGACGTTACTCATGTAAAAATCCCTTTAAATCTGGGTCTTGTCCTGCAGGTTCGTGACTCACTGTGAACCAGGCTTCACATAGACAGTGTAACATTACTCAAGATGGAATCCCATGCGAATCAAAATCAGATTACCCAGACGTTGGCAGCAGTGTCGGTCTCTCAGATTTTCAAAGCGGTTAGAACCATCACACCTTCCTGCTGATTTTCTAACTACTTTGAGATTTAACTGATGGTGCTCATTCACTGTGACTCACAGATGAGTGGGAAGGTGTGTTTTTGTATCTTACTGTTTTTTGGGTGCGGAATTGTTATGAGAAGTAGAGATGTGTTAAAAAAAAATGAATGCGACTCAAACAAAAAGGTCAGAATTTAGTGTAGCCACATTTATGCCTTTGGTAGTTTATAACAGTTTAAAGTGATAAGTACTGGGACTGAGAGCTTTATGAGGAATACTGTTTCCCATCTGGCATGAAAAATCTTGGGGAAAAGAGTACTTTTACACCACAATAAAACCAGGAACAAGTATCATGAAGCGCCGTTTTGAGTTGTTTACAGGTTCTGGATGTGTGATTTCTAAGCTCACTAATGATGTCAAACACATAGAAATAAAAAATAAAAGATGTGGCCATTTGAACGTTGGCAAACAAGATTATGGAGAAAACAGACTTCAAAATTTAAAAGAATATCGCCCCTTTTATTGATCAGTCACCTGGGGTTTTTAACAAAGGCATTTTATTTGCATTACTTTGCCATTATCGCACTCATTGACCTCCGACTGGTACGACTGGGAAGAGGCAACAAAACGAAGATTTTGTTTGTCCAGTTAGGAAAGCTTTTGTTGGAAGATTATAGCTTTTGTCCCATTTTTCAGCAACGTTGTTAGCTTCTGTTTGATGATCTTCTATCACTTGTGAACTCTGAACTTTAGTGGAATTAAACTAAGTTCATGCTGCAGAGATGTTCTGGCGGAGCTGGCCGAGCGGCTGGGGAGAGGGAAGTCTGCTGACCTGCTGACTGTACTTCAGATAAGCAGACGGTAATAATACAAAATGTCAGACAATGTTGTCTTGGAGCCCAAAGAAATGAATGAATTATTTTATGTTGGGTGTTACAGCCAGTAGATGCAGTTCCAGTTGGCCATGGTGCGCACCGCTGCTCTGGTCACCATCTTATCACACATGCTATTTATGATAATCATGCTCTAAAAAAAAAAAGATGGGTCTGAAACTCACCCCATGAGAAACTGAAAAGCATTCCTGCAGACATGAAATGCCTCCGATCAGTTAACTCCTGGCATGTTTTCCAAAGTAAGGATGTATCTCTGATGGTTTCAACGTGTCCAGTTATTCTCATGTCTTGCTACACTTTCCACTGCGAAAGAAAACATTTGTGCTTTGTATTCACTTGGCATGAAGCTGTAAAACAACTTGGGCTGAGGTCTACTTTTCAAATATGTAGGGTCAGGGCGATGCGGTGGTGATGTTCTGGAGCCATTTGGTTTTTAAAACTTTCATCTTATGTGGTAAAACCAGCAACAAGACTGTGTCAATAGTCAATAATGGCCAGTATGTTGATCGGCTGGGAGTTTCCCCAACACGCCCAAAACAGCTTGGACTGACTCAAGCTGGATTCAAACATGAAGTTTGCCATTTTAAATCTTCCAAAAACTGCTATTCAAAACGTAACATGATTTCTTCATGGCTTAAACTATTTGAAAAAATAAATAAATAAATAAAATTCTCAGAAATTTGTGATTTTTCTCATTTTCTTTTCTGCTCCATTGATCTCAGGATGAGTATTGGGATGATCAGGTGTAATAAGTAGACACAAGTTTTAATGATAGATATGCTCTGAAATTACTATAAAACTCTCAGATGAGCTTGGTCTAAATTCTCACACAGAGCTCATACAATCAAAGCTAAGTTTTGTCCTTCAACCCCCCCCCCTCCCCTCCTCCCCTCCCAAACCCCGACACACAAACATCCTTAGAATTTGATTAAACTGTGTTTAATCAGAGAAGAACTTTTCACGTTTGTCTTCCTTTAAAAGGCTGGTGAATACAGAAGCAACCCAATTCTGTTATGCCTTTAAATAATGCTGCTGCACACACAGCTTGAAAAGTAAAGTGTTGCTGTGTGCTTAGGAGTGGCAAAAAAAAAAAAGAAAAAAAAAGCCCTATTTCCTCAGCTTTGAATTCATCTTCAAAGTACAGAGGTGCACCAAATAGGATCCTTTGGATCGATTCAAGCCTTTTGGACATGGTCAGAGTGACCAAAACCGCCCGGCTGAGTTTTCATGCAGGAGCACACCTTCTCAAATACAGCTTTACCAACTTTGTACCATCATTCCCACAAGTCGGACTCTACTTCCAAAGAGTTTATGACTGAGATGATTTTTGCAAGTATTGTCTGATAGATTCCACACAAACTCACCGACGCATTGTTATTTTTACGTTTGCAATGAAATCGATCCAAGTAATTCATGTTTCAGTCGCTTTTGCAAGTATTTAAACCATGCAAACGAAACCCCTGCAGCACCTTTATAAGCTCCACCTCCTCCTGCAGAGATGCAATAATTTCAAAAATAAAAAGATTCATAAGTGCGGACATGTTGACAGCAGAAATACTTGTGAAAACTTTAGAGCCCAACTTCAGAGAGTTCTTCTGATTCATGTTTGAGTATCATGAGGACTTCTTCGACTGGTTTGTACCTCACCATGACAATACAGAAACCCTCCGAGAGTTAAAAGCTAAAAACGGAGCATTTCACTCATCAGGTAAACAGAAGGGCAGCAGGACCGTACATGAATATTATGTCTAAAAACTAAAACAGATGCCTCTCCTCTTCTAGACCCTTCAAATAAAAACAATGTGAGCCTGTAAATTAACATAAGATGGGCTCTTTGACGCAGCAGAACATCCTCCGTCTTTTGTTAACCTAAACAGTGCAAGCGGTTCTGCCGGAGAAAATTTGTTTACTTTAAGAGCTAAAAGGGTTTCCACCTGCCTTTGCTCCTAACGGCCCCTTTTTACTGAAACCCTCTGTGTCTCGCTCTGTCACCTTACGCTCGTCTCTGTCCTCCGTTTCCCTGCCCTGTTGGACGCCCTTCTTCTGAACCCCAATTAGGTAAACAGGAGCTGACAGCAGGGCTGGTGGAGCGCAGTCAGCGAGATGCATAATGAATAAGAGAGAGCAAGCAGGAGCCAGATGCCAGGCAGGGCCTCGAGTTTCTAATGGCACAGATCAAGTGCAGGAGTTACCCGTTTTCTGTTTTCTGCTTCCGAGCGTCAGAGTGACCCTGCAACGCTGCACAACGACTGATCAAACGTGCTTTTAATATCGAAATGATTTCCATTTGACGGGTCCCGTCTAAGCAGCCGTGTTAGTTGGTGTTTTCCTGGCTCTACAGGTGTCAAAAACCATGTGCAGACTCATTTGCTCTAGGAAATTACAAAGTTCCATCCTGTTGTTGCTACAGGCGGTCGCATTGTCGTAAACCCTCGCTGCTCAAAGTTATGAGAGATAACAGGTTGAAGGTCCATGCTGAGCAGTTCCCCTTTTTAAGTGCTTAACGACATTAAGAGGAAGTCATAAAGTCAAACAGACGGAAAGAGGGGACGAGCATCTCTGCGGCTGAGATAATCAGGAAGCTATAAAAAATGAATGCAAAACTGACCCTCTTTATTGTAATATTTAGCGCCACAAAGGTCATGAACCCTCTCAGACTCATTTGCAACAGCGTGTGTATGCACATGGACGTCGCATTTTGTTTCCTGATCATGCAAAAGTTTGCCCAAAGCTCAGCCTCGGGCCGGGTCGCCAAGGTCACAGTTCTCCTCGCAGCTTTAGAGGGGTCATACAGAGTTCATGACACAAGCCAGGCCATATTTGGCTGCTCACACTCTTTAAGGCTTAGAGACGAAATTTGAAATGATAGAGAGGGAGGGGAAGGGGGAAGACAAACACCATCGGGAATGTTCATTGGATGCAGCTGGGCATGGTTGGAGGAGAATGGACCGGGGCTTAATGCAGGAAGTGGGCGTGTTTCTCTCTATCTCTGCGTGTGCGGGAGTGCACGCAAGTCTGGTGTTTACACGGGTGCATGCGTGTGAGAGAGGAGTTATGAGTTATTGGGTTAAGGCAGACCAAAGCTTGGACATTTTCTGATACATGTGAGCATGTGGCTACGTTTAGAAGAAAAACAAGCACATGCATGCAAAACCTCACATGCATGGCTGCATTTTATGTTAATGCCAGGGATATTAGAGCAATGAAAACGGCTAAGTTTGCAGCGGCAAAGAAAATCTGTGTGAAGAGTTTTTGGCTGAGGAGGCTTTCAGAAAAGGCGTTAACAAAACCGTTTCCCACTATTTTTACAAGCCACTCACTTCATGACAGGAAATTAGAATTTTATTTATTAGTATTTTTTTTTTAGATGTGTTGACGTACATCAGTGGTGAGCAGCGAACAATGAGAATCATTGTAGGGGTCAGCTAATTCTCCAAGATGGTAATGAGTGAACAGCAGCTGTTTATTCCTTATTCAGGCATACAGAAACAACCACCATGTACATGGTATATGTTTCTGTAGAAAAGGAAAGGAAAGGAAAGGAAAAGAAAGGAAAGGGAAGGAAAGGAAAGGAAACGAAAAGGAAAGGAAAGGAAAGGAAAGGAAAGGAAAGGAAAGGAAAGGAAAGGAAAGGAAAGGAAAGGAAAGACGCTGCTGAGGCTGTGTTTCTGCTCAAAAATAAACTTCAAAGAAAAATGTTGTTACACTTAACCCAGTTATGCTAACTGTGAGGTGACTTTTATAGAGTGAGTTTTACTTTTGATGTAGTGTTTTGTGGAGTTGTCATCAGCAGTCAGTAAAGTAATAAAAACTGAGCGCTTCAGAAAGGTCTGGTCCTCAACCTGGTCTTCGGTGTAAATACCCTCTGATTCAGTGGAAAAGGTAAAAAGACGGGTCTGATAATCGGAGTAGACCCAAAATAAAAACAGGTCTTTCATGGACCTGTGTACTAAACCTTAGCTTTTTTTTGTTGTTGTTTTTATTTTGTTGGTTTTGAGTAATTTGTTTTGCCTGTTCTCGACCACTAACAGGGGAAATGTCTCACTCGTTTGCCAATGAAAACCTTTCCCTTGGAGAGCCAAAATATCTGTGAGTTGCTGATGAGTCAAGTTTATAACGTCCTGAAATTGTAATTGTTCCGAAAACACTTCTGCTCGAAGTTGAACACTGTGAAGTGCATCGTCATGTCAAATAAAATACTCATATCGAGGGGCCCGGTTTCCCGTAGTGCTGAAGTCCCCTAACAGAACTCCCTGAAGGAAACGGACCACGCCCACAAAACACACGGCCAAGACCACCAATAGAACCAGCAACTGTTTTAATGAACAAGATCTGAACTGTGAAATAGAGAGCAACTCTGCTGCTAACCTATTTTTTCTTGTTATCTTAATCCAGGGTTGTAACAATAACTCTAAAACGTGTGTTAAAAGCCTATAAATATGACTTTAAAAGTCTGAACTTGGAGTTCTAAAGTCACAAAGACGCACAGTGTCCCATTTCTTTCCCAAATGGGCCTCCATAGTAAGATGCTTTCAGATAAAAACGCCACAGAACCCCACTTCAATAACCGAGAGCCCTGTTTACAGGCTGTATGCTTCAGGATTATCTGTAGGAAAACACAATAAGCCTTTTCTGCCAAAGCGACTCCGAAAAGTGCTTAACAAATCAGTGCTGTGTCAAACCGTCTCTTTTCTCTGCAGATTAAAAACCCTTTTCAAACACATAATTTAAATTGGAAAGTTTAATTACACCGATTACTTCTGATGTCTGTGCGCCTGTTTGTGAAGCACACTTCTGAACCGGATGCACAAGGAAACCCAAATGAATTATAAATTAATTTTCAATCTGATCTGCAGATATGAACGCACACAAGCGGCTTCATCAAACAACGCGGCTCTTTGAATAATTTAAAGAATGATGGCCGGCACTTTATCTTTCCCTCACAGACACGGTCTGTGTCTTTATGCAAGCTCATCTTTCCTCTGCATCTGTGCCCTGCCTCATGAATCTCCCCTACATCATCTAATGCTCTCCTGCTGCGTCTCACCTCTCCTAACTTCAGCCACCAGGTCAAGCAGTGCTGTCAGCATGTCAGCGGCAATTCCTGGAGGGCAATCAGGCAAACAAACCCAGCCAGCGCTTACTGCGTGACTCACCTTCATACCGATGCCAAGTGTGAGAAAGGAAGGGGTGGGAATCATCAAAGATGGGAGGACAAAAAGGTTAAGGTTGGAAATTGGAGATGATAGCGCTAAAGTACAAAGAGCAGGTGAGGCTGTGAGAGAGATTAGGGGAAGGAGACACAGGGAGAGACGGAAAGCAAGATATAGATAGGAGGGGTAAACACAGGGCAACCTGTGCAAGCTTGCACGCCCAAGAGACGAGCAGAAAGGCACGCGGGGAGGAGGCACGGCGAGAAGACCGGGACTCCTCCTCTCATCTGTCAGAGCAAAGCTCAGTACTGCAGCCGACGCAACATGCAGTGGACTGATGGTTCAGGAGGCGTTGACACAGAGCAGCGCATTCATCACGGCCAAACAGAGCAATAAAAGAGTCATTTCTTTCTTTCTCTCTTTCTTCCTTTCTTTCTTTCAAGATATAGGCTGTGAAGTTGCAGTCAGAAAGTGTGTTTTTAAGGGTAGAATAATTTATACTTGCTTGTAATTCTTCTTACAAGAAACAAGAAAAGTTCTGGAGCAACAAAAAAAAACAGAGGAGACAGAAGTTGAAGTGTTGTTATATAAACATGGTGGAAGCAGCATCATGCTGAGGGTCTTGTTTTGCAACTAATTATAGGGTCTCCCCCCCCCACCAAAAGTAGATAAAATAATAAGAAAGGTGGACCGTATTCAGATTTTTCTTCCTCGCCCTAAAACCTGTCAAAACTTTGTCTGCTACAAATGAGGCCTGTGCCAGGAAACAAGCCGATTTAAATGAGCTCTTCCTGCCCTGATGCGAGGGATCAAATCTGCAGCAGCAACTGTGCCATGAACTTGTTCGTGGCTACGCAGCGGTGTGCTTTCTGTGATAAAACTGTTTCTTTCTCATAAAAATGTGACTGCTTTAATTTGGCCTTCGTTCTGTTTTTTTTTTTGTTTTTTTTGGTTCGCATGGCTTAAAAAAAAAAAAAAAAAGCAAACAGGTCAGCCTTAAAAAAAACCGCATGAGTCATCAACCAGAACAACAAGCCGGGATGAAAGAATGAAAAGCTGATGAGGAGATTTAGTCAGCAGATAGGACGGAATGGGAGGCGTTTCTCTTAGAAAGGGGAAACGAATTACATGGAAGGAGTTTGAGGATGTGTAATCCTAAACTGAGCCAGTCAGCTTCCCTCTGCAGCCCATTAGACGAAGCACTTCGGTGAGAAGCTGCTGCAGAGTCACGCAGCAGATCACAGAGACATGCCCTAACCATGATCAGCCTTCCTGTTTCCTTTCTGGACCAAGAATAAACACTCAGATGGTGTAAATGTGCCTGAATCTCTCATTCTGGAAGGCTTCTCCTTCTCTTGACGCAGAGGTACTGGTTGGAACGTCCATTGTTCGCATGCAGTCGTGCCAAGTGATTGATAAGATCAGAGTCATGCTGAGCGCCACCTGATTGTGTGTTTGAACAGGAAAAATACGTTGCTCTGCCTGATCAAGATAAAAAATAATACAAACAGCAGGCATGTATGATCTAATGCAAAGTCAAACTTGTGAATGCAAAAGGAGAACTTTCAGTAACAATTTTAGTTGTTATAGAAACATTTACCAGCCTTTCCAGCAAAACCCATTGCGAGCCGTTTTTATTTTTCACATCTGCACCAGCGAGCTTTGTAGCTTAAAGGATCTCACAGCCTGCAATCTGTTTCATGATGTCCAGTCAACGTGATGCGAAAGTGTCCATTTCAGTCTTTTACTGCATCAGCAGAAGGTTGCTGAGTCTGCGCCCTGCGCTCCTCGGTTTCCACAACATCAGCCGTGATTGATTCTGGTGCTGGTAGAGAATGACCATTTTGTAAAGACTGAAGGAATATAAATGTAAGCTTTTGCATTTTATTTCATTCAGCAGTTCATAATCCTGGAGCACTGACTGAACAACGCTTTCACTCTCTGCAGAGAATGAACGAGGCGGATGTACTGAATAATGAAAGGTTCAAAACAAAAGCGGTTCTTCCTACTATTCAGATCGATCGCTTTTTAAAAAGGACATATCATCGCTACATTGTAAGCAATTTACTGTACACGCTGTTACCTCGAGTATGACGTCAAATCCAGCTCCGAGTTCCCGTTTCCCAGGTACCTGGAATGCAGCAGTGCTGTAACAGAAGACACATGTAAAGCTGAGCTACTGGTAGGAAGTCCCTCTGATAAAAAAAAAAAAATCTCATACTGCAGATTCACAGTTACTTCCAAGTATCCAGGGACATTTTCAATACACCATAATACTTACAGAGGTCAAGCTGCTTTAACACATTGACTCCAAACAGGCCCACCTGTGAGCAAGGTCTTGATTCTGGTGAAAAAGGTCAACTTCACAGAGCGGCCGGCAAAAACCCCTTGGTTTCAATCCAACAGAAAACCTGTGAAGTGACGTCAGACCTGCCGTTTCTGGGAGAAGGCCAAGAAACGCAGAGGAACGGTGGAATGGAGCCCAAACATCCTGGAGCCGAAGATCTGCTCTCAGACACCAGACGCTGGTCGTCCACAAACTCTCCCTCGTGAAGCGGGAATAAAAAACCAATAGTTCTGCAACTAAGTTTTAGTTTGGTGATTCAGAGTGAAGCTAGACTGGAGTTTGTTAAGTAAAATGCACGAGGTTTTTTTTTTCTTTTTCTTTTTTTAAAACAGCTTTAAATTGTTTTTACAATTTATTTTTAAGAATTTTAAGCTCGTCTGAACACAAGGAGTAGTAATGGGTTGCATTTTATCATCATAAAATAAATTGTTTGGCAAATTTATTCACAGCTCAAACATTTTCAGGTTTCAATAAAAACTAAATGACCTCATGGTGAAAACGTTCCTCTCAAAGTGGTTTATAAAAACACTATTTATTTTTAAATACTTACTAATTTTCTCAATCAGCATGAGCTGGACAAAGCACAAGGCAGTAGTTTGGTCGTTTGCTCTTTTAATTTCTTTATTTAATCAATGTTACATTAAAACTAACATAAATAAACATTTTTTATGAACAAAAGGCACACAGTTCAAATATAAACAAAAAAAGGAACACCTGTACAGTTTGTCTTAAAAATGAGGAAAAAAAAGAACAAAAAGACAACAAACAAAATGGTCTACTGTCTCTGAGCGAGAGAGCGGTCTACGAGAGATGAGCTTCAGCTGATTTGTTGACAAAAGAGCTACAACGTAAGCCCAACTGCAGCAGCACGTCGTGCAGGCGTCAAACCGTACACTCTTCAGTCACCCTGCAGACGGGAACCAGAATGTAGCCAGGAGTGAAGAAAAGACGAGCGGCTGGGAGCAGCTTCATGGGAATCCTCTTCCAGGAGGTTTACAGTGAGACTCGTCTCCGTTGTGTGGATGAATAGGCCACGAGATCAACGTCCACTAGATCAAGAGGTTCAAACACGCAGCACGGCGTTTAAATAAAACATGTATGGGCAGGAGGCTGGGTGAAAGGAACTAGGATTTCTCTACTGAGGAATCTGATTGGCTGAGTTCTGATTCCTTAACGTTGCAATTTCACGAGCTGGTCATTCACAGTACAGGCAGGATATTAACCGTCTCCGACAGTGTTTGTCCTCTAAACATATTCATGTACACATTAATCCTAAATAATAAAAGGGACAAAGTTGGGTTTTTTTTGTTTGTTTTTTTTTTCTGTGTTTGCTCCAAAGCAAGAAAACAAATCAAATCTGCTTTGGCTCAGTGATGAACATCCATGGGATCCTGATTCATTAGGCGCGGTAAGTCCACTCAAGTCTTAACACCAAGAGAAGCTGTCCTTTGCTTATCCAGTTTAGTCCAGTTCAATCTGGTCTAATGCAGTCCAGTTGCCAGACGTTGTGAGACATCTGCAAGTATCTCCTGGTCTGCTTTCACCTGCTTAAAGTACCAGATGGGCAGCGCTGGACCGCGGTGCTCCAAAAGACTTGGATCATTTGGTTTTAGTTGGTCCTTTTTAAAACTTCATAAAAACCCCAGTCCATCTGTTACCTTAACGTGGCGCGTGCAGACCGCGACTCACAAGCATATGCAAGCAAAGACGCCAAAAGCTCTGATGCAGGACTCATATGGCGACTGTATTGGGTACCTCCTCGTAGTGAATAATAAAGTAAGGGTAGCTCTGGTCGTCGTTAAAAATGACGTAAATCTGGGGGTCCACCCAGTTGTCCACACAGGAGTCATAAAGGTCACTGGAGGGGTCCCGAGGGTTGATGGGTGGAGGTCTGCGCATGGACGAGTTTCCCACGGTGAACCTGAAGAACGAAAAACACAAAGAAGACGGGAAACATATGAGCAGTGCTACAAGAACCCTGCGGGAATAAAAGGAAGAAATAGGTGCCACTAAAGGCAAGGAAGTACAAACTTTGAAATATTAAAACTGTTTAAATCTAAATTTACACAATTTGCTTTTCAAAGCAAAAATATATTCTAAAGGCAGGAAAGCTCCGATTCTTGAAAGCAGACATAAACGTAGCTCTACTGGTGGCTTAAAAGCAAATGCGAAACTCGGGCACTACGGTAAACAAAAACATGGATTAGTTCCTTGACAAAAAAGACCTTTGAAAGAAAACCGCGTTGAATGGATCTGTGTCTACATGGTGAGTCGTTTTGGTTTTTTGTTTTTTTTTCACCCAAAGATCATTTACCCAGGAAATGGGGCGAGGTTCACGATTGTAAATAGCCCAGAGGAAGGACTTCTTATAAGAACTTTCTTTCTTTGTCGCACGATTACGAAATTAGAAACTTGGCTTCAAAGAAAGGAACAACTCAAGTCTAAGAGCAAGTTTTTAGAGTCAGCAGTCAGGCCATTGGGGAAATCATGGGTGCTGTTCTAAGTCTCATGAAAATGTATTTTGAAGAACTCACATTTGATTTTCAGTGGATATTTCGGAGTCACGTTTTGCAGCACATTACTGTATTCGAGATCATCCCTGGGAAATTCAACAAAGGGAGATTGCATCAAGAGAGGTGAGCTTTTCAGCTGCTTCTTTTCACCTCTACTTTGTTTTAAAGAAAAGCTGCATGGCTCTCTAGGAGAGATTGCATCTTCACTCTGAATGCTGCAGAGTTTCAGCTCTTTGACTAACAAATCTTTGTCATTCATGAGAAATTACAGGCAGAGTAAATTACAAGCTAACACCTGTCAACATCTATCCTGACTTCGTTCTCTTCACTGGACAAATTGTGATAGCAGTCTACATCTTTCGAGCTCATATTTCAGTCACAGAGTTTGCCATCACTAGACTCTTTTTCAGCAGCCATTAAAGCATGCATCATATCCAGAGTTCAAATTTCCATATGTATATTCAATGCTTTCCATCTGTCTGGTTCCCACTTTTTTCATGCTTTTCTCCCCATTTCTTGACTTTGCCCAGGGAAATGAATGAAGATGAGCTTCGAGCTCAAATGTGACCGAAAAGCAAAAGTTGTAAAAATGTTGATGTATGCTCCAAGTAAATGAATCAAATGAAGCGTTGCATCGTAACTTCAGTTCTCATAAAAAAAAAAAGAAAAAAAAAAGCCAATTAAAGTAAAAAGACTCTTAGTTACAGACAAAGGCTGGGAGTAAATGTATGAAAGCAAAACCTCCGCCTGTTATGTGGAACAGATTGAACCCAGACTTGGAGAAAGAGCGCGTTTTCCTGTGTGTGTGTGCTTGATTGAAGGAAGGGAGGGGGTGGCTTCCAAACCGCTGCACAATTCCCTGGACGCGCCATGGACTGTCTGCCTCGGCATAACAAAGGTGGTGATGTATGATGGGCCCAGCCAAATCAGCTGTTTTACATGTGCGCCTGCGGATTTGACTTTTGTTTGAAGGAATGGGAGTAGCACGGCTCAGCTGAAAGATGGTTTATGGAAAAGAACCTCAAGATTTTCCTGATCCAAATTAATGTTGATGCGCTCTGTAAATTTTATCGGCAGGAGTTAAGTGGATTAAAAAAAAGAAAGAACATCACTTTGGAAAGAAATATGTCCTGAAGGGAACTGACCTGTCAAACCAAAATGTTCACTGAATGCACTAAAACCATGCAAACGCCGTTGCCTCGATTTAGCATTTAATAAACTCTGATGTATCCAGTTCCCTTCAAAGGAAAGTCTGGTAGAACAGCATAAACAGCAAAATGCCACCAGTGGAACAAAGTGACGCTTTTTGAAAACAGAAGCCACCTCGTTCAGTGGAACAGACGCACAAACACACACATACACACCTGCCAGTGAGGACCTTGGCCAAGAACATGCAGTGGACTCCCTTGGGCGAGCGCTTGGAGAAGTTGTGGGAGTAGAAGGCCCTGCGAGCGAAGTAGGAGCCCTGGCCGAACATGGTGGCGTGCTTGCCGCAGACGCGCGGGTCGAAGTTGTGCTTGCAGATGCCGTCCACGACGTCGGCTGAGGTGCCGTGGAAGAGGTGGCGCTCGCTCAGCAGCCGGTCCATCTCAGACATGCGGCGTGACATGTACTCCTTCTTCCTGTCAGAGCACACAGAGGCGGACTCTTGAGATGGGGTTCGATCACTAAATGTCATCGAAAACGGTTATTTGTCTCTCACGTGAGCGAAACAAAGCTACATGAGTGCATCTCACATGGAAATACGGCCAGTTTATTTTAATTGTGAATTTAAAAAAACCCAGCACCCATAACAGAGCTCACAGCAGCACTGAGAGGAGAGTGAACATAGTCTCATTCAGATGTTTATGGTCGTTTATGGTCGATTAAAAGGATCTGTCCAGAGTCTGGCCTACATTTGATGAGTTAGCAGCTTAAACACTTCCTGAACCTGAGACAGCAAAAACATCTTCGCTTAATGTCCAAAGTCCTCTAATGAAATAAAAGAAAACTTTGCATTTCATTCAGAAATCAAAGTCCCAGAGTCAGAAGGAGGTGGAGAGGCACAGAATCCAATTTGCTTTAACAATCAGCATGAATTTAGGGAGCTACATCATCTGCCGGTGCTCTGTGTTTTATCAAGTCCAAATCAGCGCAGCGGTTACCAGGAAACTTTAGAGCACTTCATGCTTCCTTCTACTGATGAGCTTTATGGAAATGTTGATTGCATTTTCTAGCAGGAAAGTACTGATACTTGCTTAAATCACTTGATAGAGCAAACCGATACGTCCTAAACCCCACAGAGGATCTGTGGACTACTGGAACAATTCAGATGAGTTGATGTCCACTAATAAAGCAACCTGGACTAAACACCATGTTAAGTCCAGGTTAACAATGTCTCTTCTTGGTCAGGAACCCTGACCAAAAATAAACATTAATAGATAGAAAAAATGCTCTCTTGTGCTTGTATGATTTTGAGAGAAACTGAATTTTGTATTTTCATTAGTTGACAGTCATCTTAAAAATGAACAGAAATAGGATAACACTCTTAGTGGGATGAATATAGATAATTAAAATACAAGTTTGGCTGAAGAGCTTACATGCAACATGGTCATTTTACTTTTATTGATCCCTATCCCGAATCAGCAAAACATAAAACTTTACAGCTCATCTTTCTTCAACAACCAGCACTGCGTGTACATGTCACCTCTTTAATGTAAGCAGATCAATAAGGAACACAGAGAAAGCGAGGTGAGTCACCGAGTCTGTGACCCACACGTGAACTCACACAACGCCACAGCTTGCGACATGACACTGCACGCAGCGCGCTGCTCGCTTGCACGCTCCCGATTTCCTACTACCCCAATTTAGGTTGCAGCTCCGCTATCGCATGCAGATGAACTCGCGCAAACAAGAAGTTATGGTTTCGCTGCAGCAGGCAGACTGTGGGAAAAGGAAATCGAGAAAGAACCAGTGAGGGGGCATCGCTTTCAGAGGTGGCGAGGCAGACACACACAAACACACACCGGCAGTCATTGTGAAACCGTGCGGTGCTGGTCGGTGTGGGAGGGTTTAACTGTCGCAGCTGATAGGAGAAGGGCTGCTTCGACCACAGTGGTTAGCCCACTGCCTTCACAACAGGAACATCATCATCACCAAACATCTCCCCATCTGCTGTGTTCACACACCACTGTCAACGAGTTCTCACGAAGTCCCACACAGCTGGCATCATTTGGCCTATTTCGCCTTGATTCTTCTCTCGTTTCGCTTTAGATCTGGTTATGACCTGATTTTAAATGTGCTTGGAAGGTTTGGAAGACGTGAAGCTACTATTTGTGATTTCCCACAAACACGGAGTGAGCTTCCAGAGCCACATTTTGAGAATGTTTAGTACTTAGGTGACAGTTGCAGGTTCTACAGAAAACTTTCAAAGACTGGAAAAAGGTTGCAGCATTTCACATCTGTTGCAAATCTGTTTCTGACTCAAAACCCTCTTTCACCTGACACCGAAAATAAATTCACCTGTGTAATTGAATGTCAGCATAAACTGAGAAGGGGTTTGTTGGAGAACATTGGCTACATCTTTAAATATGGTAACGTTTCTCAACCGTGACAGGTTTCTAAAGTTTTATAGCTCTTAGTTTCACACAGGAACTGATGATGAGTTCAGGTAAACAACAGCAAAACCAGTTGCGTGTCAAAACCTTTCGCCACAGCTTTAAGAAATGTCATGCATGCAGACATGCCAGCAGCCAACTTTCTCACCTCAACACACGAAATGATCTGCTTAATTCAACAACTCCTCACCTCTTATACTTCTCCCAGAGGAAGGGGTTCTGGACGCGCTGGATCTTGATGATCCTGAACTTGGTTTCTGATACTGTCTTGTGAAACAGGCTGTACACCGTCCTGTAGCTGCGGTCTTCGCGGGACACGGGCACCCGCAAGAAGTCCTGGCTCATCGGCATGGGCAGCCATGTCTCTGGAAAAAGGCTCGGTGGGTTGGTTGATGTCGGCGAGAGGGGATGTGGCGAGGAGACGTCCATCGCGGTCGGTGCAGGCGCGGACGTGGAGGGGAGAGCGGGTAAAGAGAGACCACCCAAAGTCCTGTAGAGGAAAACATTAGGTCTTTTAGAGGAAATAAACTCTATTTACAAACCACAAAGTGTCTCTGTTAGTTAGTTGTAGAGAAGGCTGTGAGCTGCTATAAATAATGGAGAATAAATAACTGAGAAATGAGTTTATTAAAAATGAAGAAGAGGACCTAAGGAAAAACCACTGAAACTGAATGTATAAACCAAGCAATAACAAGAGTACCTCCACTGAATTAGACCACTCAAATCCCCACCTTGCACTTCCTCCAGCACAATCCAGAGGTTGTGGGTTTCTCTTCTAAATACCTGTTTTGTTATCACCTCCAACCCAAAATACAGTAAGAAACTAGAAACTTACTGCACATAGCACTCAAGTCTCTGTCATATATTCTGTTTATTGCAAATCTCCATTTTGTTCAGAGTTTTCACAACATCTTGTTGCTGCTTCCAGTAACATAACAAAACATTTCAAATCACTGAATTATTTTGTGTAAACAAGATGGCAACAAGTAAAGAACTAACAGTTGTAATGTGACGAACCTCATGTGATCTATCAATATAAAATCCCAATAAAGTAAAGCCAGAGGTAATATAGTTTGTGGTTGTACTCTGCAGCAGCATTTTACTGTAACCTAGTTACCTAGAACTGTATGTAACCTAGTTCTTATTAGAGAGAAATGAGCCCGTGAATAGACAAAAACCACTTTTTAAAACGTATTAAAGTTTCTTTTCCTCGGTTATCCAGGAACATCACTTGCAAATCTCTGTAAATTTGCCAGCAGAGAATTAACACGCAAACCAACAGAGGCCGGATCAGGAATGATTACTCTGCTCCGTTTTGCTGCACCTTATTAAAAGCCCTTCTGCTGCATTCTGGAGCTGCTTCACTAAACGCAGAATTAGGTGCCTGATACATAATCCGGCGACCACAGCTCCCAGTCTGAGCTAAGATGAAAGTCAAAGCAGAATTGGGTCTTTCACCGATCAATGTTCACATTTTAGCCCCACAGGAGGAACTGCTCCAGACTGTCTGCACCAGAAGAAGAAGTAGTTTGTAGTCATTCGTAAAAGCCTAAACCAAAGTGACGCTGACTGCTACGTCTGCACGCAAACGTCCATCTGCAACTTTATGCCTATACTTTTCCACAGCGGCGCTCCCATTTGTTTCCAATCATAAGCGTTTCCATAAACCTCCATCTGCTGCACACTCGAAATCACATCCGTCCGACTGCCAGCCGTGACAGATCCAAACGGCAGGGCGGCGCCGCTGCACGTCAACCGCCAAACGACACAACAGGATAGTGCCAAAATGAAATCCAGAAACCAAACAAGAGAAGATGAGAACAAGGAGGACTGGGTGGGGTGGTGGGGGCTAAAAAAAGATAGCAAAGAAAGAAAATGTCAATTGTGGAGCTGTCATCGCAGTGACAGAAAAAGAAAAAGTCCTCCACCATGTCTGGCATTTGAGTCAGTAACAGTAGTTTTCCTGTCAAGTTATCACCTTCTAAGTGTAAATGCTGTTAGCTCTATCATCCATACGAAAGTGTGTGTGTGTGTGTGTGTGTGTGTGTGTGTGTGTGTGTGTGTGTGTGTGTGTGTGTGTGTGTGTGTGTGTGTGTGTGTGTGTGTGTGTGTGTGTTATGAAGAGGCTCTGAGGTAGTGTGACAGTTATTCTCGTCTCTTTTCTTCCACTCTCTCTTATCTTGTCGGTCTGGTCAAAGAGACACCCACCACCTCCCTCATTCCCTGCGCTGCAATCGAAGTCTCTATTCCCTCGGCGCTTTGAGGAGATCACAGACAGGCTGCTGCAGAAAACAAGTGTGAAATGAGAAGGGACAGATGCCGAAAGAACGATGGAGGCAGGCAAGAATGAGAGATAGGAAGGAGGAGGAGGAGGAGGAGTGATTAGGAAGGAACAGGACAGGAAGAAGGAAGAGCTTTCCAGGATTAGGTCTCTTAAAAGGACGATTAATTAGCTAAGATTTATCCAACTTGATAAGTCATAATTCCCTTACTGGAAACTTTAGGGGATTTCTTTCACCATTAAAACTTTAAGAACACCCCTTAGTAATCTTGTTGTGTCTCTATTTTCTTTTTTTATGTCAGTATATGAATTTCCATTGTGGTTTAGGATAGGTATGCTAAAGAAAATGCTCCAAACTTTTCTCGTGGACAGATGCACTGACGTTAGCCTTGACACTGACGTTAGCCTACAACAAATCAACACCGGCATGGCTTCACAAATCCCTGACTGTGGATTCTGGGCTTTTCTCCTTCTCCTGCAGACCCGGCGCCTTCTGTTCTATAAGCACCATAAACCACCAGGAAGTAGTCTGGTCTTTCCTCTGCTGAACCCACGTAAAATGCATATCTCCGGCTGATAGGACTCGGCTGTGTGTATTTTTTCTTTAACCAACTTTTTACTTCCACTTAACTTTCCATTGATTGGCTAACGTCACTGAAACCATTGACTTTATTTTTACTTTGACATATTTTTATCAGTAGACCTCAACTTAACATCTCTGATTCAGGTTAAACTGCACAAATTGAACTTTAGGTTTTCATAATCATTCAAATCAACAGAAGTCTTCTAATGAAAGTTTCTCTTGTTTTTAGCTTATACTTTTATTTTACTAGCTTATTTAATATAGTCAAATTTCTTAATTATTTGTATTGGTGTGTTTGTAAATTTATTTTTTTTTTTTTAATGAAAAATAGGTCTCTGTTGTAAATGTCATCTTGGATCTCAGCAAGATAACGTGAATAAATAAAGTTTAAGTAAAATAATAAAAAATAAATGAACTGAGATGCATGTGACTGAGCGCAGCTACTGCGATTTATTGATGGACAAATACAACCAGCAGTTGAGCCATGGTTCTGGGTTCCAGCTCCCTCGTCAGCGCGGCTCTCCGAAGCTCCGAGTCTGGAACCCATTTAGATCCTCTCCGGCTGCACTCCCATTCACCCTCGCTGCCTGTGTGCCTTTTCTTCTTCTCTCTGTCTGGCTCTTGCCTTCATAATCAGTTTTTTTTTTTTTTCTTTTTTCTTTTCGCCGGCTCTCTCTTGACTGTTGTGGCCCGGTGGGCACAGCTTGTTCTAGGAAACCTGCTCCGCACCAGAAGAATCTGCAAATGGGCTGAAATGGCTCCACTTGTTTCTAATCAGGTATCACTTGTTTCCTAAGTAAGACGGGGGAGAGTGCTGCAGGCACATCTCTTCGCCGCTATAAAGAAGGGAAGCGGAGCTTGAGGAAATGAGTGTGAGAACAAATTTAATCCCAACAAGAGGGTGGGGTTCACAACACTGGGAGCATTAATTTCTTTGTCTCCACGATCCTCCCTTTTGTTCTCATCTGTTTTCATTTGCTTCATTATCTCATTTCACATCTTGCCTGCTCCGGGCGAGCTTTCCCCTGCAAAGGACAGCTCCTGTGTCCTGGTGACCACGTCTGACTTGCCAAAAATCTGAGCCGGGGGTAAGTGTTGGTTCAGCTCCGGCTGTCGATGCCGTTCTGAAACGGATCAAAACTGGACATGGCGTTCAGAGCCTTTTGCACATTCAGCCCTGACTGTGACATTGCCATTGTGCACCGGCCTGTGTGTAAGCCTGCACGTCCCTAAACACAGACCTACGACGCCCGGGGAACACAGAGAGCCATGAGGAGACGTATTGTTACGCAGTAGAAAGCCAACAGTGAGAATTACAGCAGTACTGCCAAGCACCGCTTTTTTTTTTCTTCTTTCTTAAAACCTCAAGAGTTCGATGCTCTGTGACAACACTGAGTAGTAAGAGATAAATTTATTATTATTATGCTAATGTGCCAGAGAGTACAATGGAAAGCAGAAGTGAGAACAAAACAGCAGGCAGGAAACCATCAATAAAGCTTCACCTCTCTGCTGAGGACTGACCACTGTCCCTTATTATCTATGAAGTTTCATAACTTCAGATCTGTGCAAAAGCTGATTTTTTTCTGCTCTTTTCTGTGTCAGGCAACAGACGAACATGAGAGACGTGAGGCTGAGATCAATGAATCCCTGTTTCCTGTATTGATCTTGTCTGAAATCAAGGCTTATAGAAAAAATATCATTTTTTCTATAAGCAATGTTATTTATCAACAACGTTGCAGGTGAGCTTCAAAATCACAGCATCACTGCTCCACCTCAAATAAAAAACAACTACATTTCTACATTTACTGAGACTAAAATATGCAGCATGATGGTGGTTGGACTGAAGGGTAAAAAAAAACACATGTATTTTGACATTTATTAAAAATGATACATGTTTGATGTGTCAACACCAGTTTGGTGGAATCACCATGAGACAGGGAAAAGTGAACGCTGACAGACAGACTGCAACATTTATGATTTAGGCTGATCTCAATTTCCAAACCTAAACAGAACTAACTGGATCAGGAGTGAATAGTGATATTTACTGGAGATGCGGCGTGAGGATCACAGACGACATGAACATGGGTCGCTTCTTGATCTGCCGTCTGAAGCCAAAGACGGCATTCTGCTGGAAGCCCTCCTTGATGTTGAGGATATACTGGTTCTGTAGCGTGATGAATCGGACCTCCTTAAGACCCCTCGAACTTGCCTCTTCGATGAGCTTCACCACCGGCTGCAGGGGAGGAGAAAGCCAGAAAGAGGACATGAAGAAGTGAGGCCGATCCGTTTCCCTGTCCAGCTAGTCAAGCAAAGTCAGCAGAGGTTAAGGTGGATTACTTTTCAATAAAACCAAACTCAAACACGGATAATGAGTAATTCTCATCTCCTTTTCCTACTTCGTCTGGGATTTCTCCCACTGAACTCAGCGAACAGAATGCATGTAGTTCAACAATGGCAATGGAACAAGTGATCGAAGCGTTCAGTTAATGTTGGCCACATTCCGAAATATTGAGAAATTACAGTTTAAGCAAGAGGATGATATTCCCTTAGGTGTGGCCTTGATTCTTTCATGTATGTTTCAGGAATCCCTGAATCTCCCATGGCAACCGTCTGGAGGTGTCTTAACACCTGCTCTCGCAAAGCACTGCCTTTTCCAGGCAGGTCCACCTTGGAGCTGCAGTCACACAGAGCACCTCTTTCCTGTGACTCCCCCACTCAGCTCCTTCAGACTAGTGGTAGCAGCAATTAGCTAAAACATTGGTTGAGCTGTGTGTCTGCTGAGTTCATCATATGAACTACTTCTTTTTTAAGAGCGTCTGTAAACGCCATAATGAGGATCATTGTAGTGTCAGAAAGAGCAGGAGCTTCTTAAAGAGACAGAGGCTAGTTTTAAGGAGTCAAATTCCAACATCAAATTTCTTTAAGTTATGTTTGATAAGTAAAGCATTTTTACAGCAACTGAAGGTAACAGATATCTGATTGCATTAAAATGCCAATATGTGTACAGAAAACACATAATACTGCATATTTATCCAACATTTTATTGCTGGATTGAATGAATGCTGTGGTTCTACAAATTTTACTGTAAGCATCACAGAGCTGGTGCCTTAAATACGTCACAGTCAAACATTAGTGATTGGGTACAATCAATTAAAATTAACGCTCGCAGCAAGCAATCGTTTTCCAATATCTGAGGGTCCAAATCCTCTGTACGAAGCAAAGTGTAGAACCAAGCTGGTTTTTTTCTCATACGTAGTCTTCAGGAGTGATCGTTTGATTTGATTTGATCAAGTTTCTAACTTGATCAAATCACAGCCGCTAGACGATTGATTAGTGCGATCAAAGTTAATGTGTCTGGCCTCGTGTTCACGGAGCGTGAAATAAAGCAAACACAAATGCAGAAAAAGGCCGAGAGCGGCTCACCTCAGAGTATTCCCTCCAACCAATGTTGTCTCTGCAGTAGTATTTCCACACTGTGTGACAGCTCGGGGTGGAGTTGGGGTTTGCTGCGGGAACGGGAAGAGGGCAGGGGGGAGTGGTCAGTCGTCGGACGCAGTCGAACTCCAGGTCACACACTCGCATCGTTGTAAACTCCAGCAGAAACACCCGGCCCCTGAAAAAAAAAAAAAAACCACATATTCCAGTTAAAAATGAACCAGCAACCAGGTGTTCAGCAGTCTTTGTAGGGAAGAGAAACAACAAGAAAACCCGGCCAATCATCCTGAAAGCTGCGGCTCGGTGACCTTGCTGTTAAATGGTCCTGATTTGTATTTCTATCAGCTGCCATGTGACCAAACATGTGGCCGTTAATGCAAGCCATGTGCCCCGGAGCGAGGTGACCAAACCTTCGGTTGCTCAAACAGAGTGACTCACTCAGGGTGACAGCAGTGTGTGAGAAGGGAACAGGCAACATGAGAGGAAGACGGCTGAAACATTTTTCCTGAAAACACCACACTAATGACTCCATGATGAGTGAAATAAAATGTTAATGACTCTAGGAGATCCACTGTGATGTTTATATTTATATCTCTAAATGTAACATTTTGTCACTAAACACCAACAAGCCAAAAAGCTTAATTTTGCTGTAATTTGACTAAGGGCACTGTTGTGTTCCTTGATGTTAATGATGTTCACAGACCTATGAGGGCTTCACAGAGCAGCTGTGATCACACTGAGATTAAGTTACGCACTGCATTTATTAATGATGTGCCTTCTCTAAGCAACAGGCACATAATTTTATGTAGAGGTATCCAATTAAAGGAGGGAGAACACACTTGCACGACACAGTTTTCAGCTTTTCACTCACATAATTTTACTTCAACTTCCCCATAAGGCATTACTTTGTGTTTCTCTCTGTCACATGCAATCCCAATAAAATGCACTGAAGTTTGTGGAAGTATTAACCACTGAACTCTGTGAAGACTCATCTACCTAAACAATTAATCTTGTAATCACGCATAGTCATATTCAATAAATTATAATACACGCGTATTCTAATGTAATACCCATGTAACCACTTCATATATGTAAGTGGGAAATTATAATTAACAGAGATAAATGTTTTAAAACCCCCTTCTGCATGTTTCACTTAGTGATGAAGTTCCTGAAATAAATGGTCTTTTCAGAAATATTCTCATTTATTAAATGAGTTCGTACTCCTTTGACCCCCGTCACTGCCTCAACATCTGAGGATCAGAAATCCCACTTAAAAAATGTAAAAACATGATGTCAAAATAAACACAAAATAATTGTATTCAGAGTAAGCTAATGACCTCATTAACATACAACCCACTCATATCAGTATTTAGTGGGTGCACTGAGTGAAGTAAGATGTTTCCTCCGTGCCTCGGTCAGGTTGCTGACGAATCAGTTGTGAACAGCTCACTTCATGCCCAACCGCTAATTCTCAATAAGACTGACATCTGAGTTTCATTTGACAAAGCCAGAGCATTTAACTTGTTAACTTGGAACATTTCTGTTTTTTTTTGTTTTTTTTCTGGTTGTTGCTGAAGAGCACGATGCTGCCACCACCATGGCTTGTGATGGAGATGATGTGCTTCTGAATCTGGTATTCAGCAAACACATGATTTAGTTTGATGACGCGCCACTTCTTTTACCTCCCTCCACTTTTTAATCACCTTTTCTTTAAATATCCAAATGTGTTTCTTTTCCTTCTCGTCATCTTGTAGCAGAAATACCGATGATGACTCGACTGTTTCCATACTTAACCATGTTAACACAAATCAGCTGCTCTCCACTAGTTAGTTTCACTAACCGGGACACCATTGACACAAACTAGAAAAACTTCTGCTGAAATAGGTCAGCCACTTGCAAGGCGGTTAATACTCATGCAGTCATTTACTTCACCTAATAAGCTTTTAAATAACTGAATTATGTTTGCTAAATTATGCTTTTTAAAAGAGTTTTTTTTTCAAATTCTTTTCTTTTTAAATGTCAAATTATACTGATCTTTATTTTTGTTACAAAAGCACTAAAAGGATAAAACCTCCAAAGAAGTTGAATACTTTTATGTTCGTTGTTTGTTATATTCAGAGTCAGAGTCAGAAACAAAGTGTAAATAAGGAACCAGTACAGCAGTCCGACTGCCCTCAGTTGACATTTTGCAAGACAACAAGTGGAACGAATGCCAGGTGGTAGTCAGTCAGAGATGTTTTCCATGTGCATCACCTGAGGAGGAGCGTGCAAACCTGTTTGTTGATGCAGCGCCCGCAGCAGTGAAACCTCAGGTTATTATAGGTAGGCAGTAAACACAAATTAAGTTCTCCTTCCTGTAAGTGTAATTACTGGTCACTGGGGTTACAGGGACTCAGACAATGCTTTCTGTCACAACGAAACAGCCTGAATCATTTTCCCAAACCTTACAAACACACCGGTTCATAAATAGCAGCTGGACGTACTGCTATCATAGGTTGAATTTCTGCTAAGTCATAAGCCGACTGCGTCTCCATAAGAGGAAGCGAAAGAGCAGGCTGCTTAATGAGCACGTGCAGAAACAAAACAGTGACTAAAAACCAAGACACAGACTATCATATCTGCACTACCAGACAATAAGAGAGATAATGTAGATGAATGATTTTCTGTTCTGTATATGAAAGCTGTTTTCGGCATTCAACAAGCTAGAGGGTGTTTCAGTTTCATGGGAAAAACAAACAGCAGTTCATTTGAATACTGAATGCAGAACCAAAAGAGAGAAGCAGAAGGAACAGGATTATGGTAACGGGTGCAGCAAGAAAAGCACTGGCAGATAAAAGTGAGGTGGGCAAGAAGCTGCGACTGTGGCACTAACAAGTTGGGGTGGGGGAAACAATGCATCTTCTGCTTCGCCTCGGGTCAGCTCCTTCTCTCCCACTTGTTTTGTTTTCTTAACTATTTCTCGTTTCGTTCTGCTCTGTCTAGACCGCTGTATGTTTCCCTGTTTAGCTGCTTCTCTTGGTCTCTTCAAACCATCGCTGCTGTGTTTTTTAGGAAGGGAGAATGTGCTTAGCAGGCACCTGCACAGACTTCTCTCCCAGTGCAGAACAGTTTCTACCAGCAACAGAGCGTCTGATGACAGGATGCATGAGCTTGTTTGTTCTTATGCAGAGATGAGATCCAAAACTTGACAGAACAGTGAAAGACTTTGACTATCTGAAGTGTAGAGCGTGAGAGTATGCCAATAATGCTTCAAACCTGCTCATAATGTTCCTTTGGTTTAGAGTGGAGATGCACACATCAGTCAGCCAGTGATGTAAATCGCTCAGTTTCCCCTGAACACCTTTGATGTTTTTTTGAAATCTGGTAAACTTAAGAGAACCGCTTTGATGCAGACAAATGATCAAGTCTGTTGAATCCACAAAAGGAAATGAAAGAAGTATGTCTGTTCTTTTGATAACTGCGGGTCAGAAATCTGGAAGTCTGTATCGGCCCTGAAGAGCCTGACTGGCTCATGTTTACTTTAAATTTATTTAAGGGTTAACTACAAAAAAATGACAGGAGAACTGACAACTATCTGGAGCACAGAGTTCGTGTTTTGCTGTGCGCTGCTGGTCAGCTGACTGAAATGAGACTATTAGTCTCCTTTTGCTTGCAAGAAAAACATCCCAGGCAATTTAGAAATATTGAATTAATAAAGCAAAACATGTTTTAAAACTGCAGTTGGTAAGTTATCTGTGGTAATAGTGTAGCAGATAGTCTTACTAATCTGTAAGGAGAAGAAAACTTATGATATAAAGAATAAGTACTTAAAAACACAGGCAACATTTTAATCCTTACTCTATAATTGGTTTACTTGTCCAAATCACAGAAACAAAAAATAAATGTTACTAACTTCACGTGCAGTTAATTGAGCAGTTGTACTTTTTTGTATTTCTTTTTCAAGTTTTGTTGAAATGAAATGATTTAAAAAAAAACTTAATTTCTTCTGTAACACAAGGTTTTATCATAATTGGAAGAATCTCACGCCAGCACCATACCCAACTCACATCGATACAGCGTCCACACAGGCGGTTAAACCTGTGTGAACAATCAAAGGTTCAAGTTTCACTATGAGAAAGGGAACGTTTTCACATTTACAGGCAGCCTCTCCACCTTACTGATTAGCTCTGTTTCTCACACTCACAAACCCTCTTTTCACCTACACACAGTCAAACAAAGACGGCTCTCTAGAGAGGTCAGACAATGATTTCTTTTTTTTTTTTTCCCAAAGCTTTCCGTTGAGTCCTGCTCCCTCCGTCCTGCTAGACCAGTTCACACTAAAAATAAAATTCCACCGGTTAAATTAAGTGCACTCACATCCAGGGCTTTTGATGCTGAGGCCAATCCCAAAAAAAAAAAAAAAAAAAAGATGAAAATGTCAGACTGCTTTAAGTTTATGCAAACGTGCATTCATGTAGGTCAACAGAGAATGCTTTGAAATTCAAACGGCAGCTTTTAACTCTGATTTAATGGATGACAAGATAGTGATGTGGGAAAGAGAAAAAAAAATGTGCTAAGCAACGCCTTTCCTCGGATGAATGATGATTAAAACTTACCGCACTGTCCAACTGGATCCTACATGTCAAAACACACACACACGCACGCACGTGTGCACGCACGCACACACACACACACGCTCTTACATATAGTTGAATTTCTCAGAGGTACACACACAAGTACCTGCATACCAACCAGCATTAGTTTAGCCCTTGTGATTGTCACAAATAAGAAAAAAAAAATCACTCTTTTACAACACACATTCTTTAGATAGATTCAAGTACACACATGCAAGCTCCATCCAGTCACGCCTAGATAAGTCAGTCAGTCAACCAAATCTGCTGACGAAGTCTTCTCTAACACACACACATACACGCAAACACACACACACACACACACACACCACCGCATTGATGTCACAAGCTCGTGTTATTTCCTCCTGCTGGACCGATTCACTTTCATGCCAAGCGATTCAAACGCCATGAAGGACGGCGTCTGACGTCTCCTGGATTGTTCCCATTCGGGCGCATGCCTCAGTCAGCCGTCACATCGCAGAGCTCATAGTTGAGGGCATCCTTTCTCTACACATTGACGCTGTTGTTACACAATCGCACAGCTACCTGGAACAGGTTTTTCTAAGTATAATAAAGATTAGATAAAAGGAGAAACACAAAGTGGCTTAACGACAAACCTTTTGCATATTTTGATATTTCATTGAGGGCTTTGAAAGCTCAAGAGGACACATGTGAAGAAAAAACCCCAAAAAAGAGAGCAAAATGCTAAAGATGTATGCCACAATGACTAAACCTTCTGAATTTGCGAACCCAGACAGAGGGAAACGAGGCAATCTGACTAAGAGGAGGCAGGACGACCCAGACCTCGCCTCTCTGATTCACACTGTGGACTCAAACACACACACAGGTTCTATGCGCTCTATTTACCCCGGCTGATCATTTCAACGATGTTTCTTTTTGTGTAAACCAGCTCGTATAAACATGCCCACTTATGATTTTTTTTTTTTTTTTCACTAAAGGTAATGAGGAAACATGGAAACCCCCGGCGATATAAACACAAAGACACACTCGTGCACACACCTTGGTATCAGGTCGCTCTGCCCTTGGTGCTCAGTGACTCTTTATGTCAGTTAATGACAAGCAAAGCTTTTATCACATGGCTGACAAAAGAATCTGTCTCCAACGCTCACTCAAACACACCCATGAACGCGGCTATGTAAAACTCAGACGCATTCAGCTTCTGTTGACTGCCGCCTGGTTTTATTTCAATTCAACCCGACTAGTTACGGGAGATGTGCTGGGGGGTTTATGCACGGCTGAAAATAAAAACTGACACAAGTCACTTACATCAGCAAATATGAGATACAGTGAATGTACAACACAGGATTGACTGTGACATTCTTACTTCCTGCTGAGTTCATGCCTAACACGGATTAGTCAGACTTCCACTCCTGCTCATCATATGGATGGGATTATGTGTTGAATGGCTCACCCACACACACACACACACACACACACACACACACACACACACACACACACACACACACACACACACACACACACACACACACACGCATGTGGGAAAGGATCAGGGCAGGACACATGCTGTAGCGTACGTGCAACAATGCAGCACTTAACCAGATGCAGATCCACTTTTTCTTTCCTGTCCGCTCCTCTTGCGTGGCTGCACAGTATAAGAAGGCAAAGGCAAAAACAGGCCTTCGTTGCCATACCGACAGAGAAGCTTCAAGAGTCATCTGCTCTCCCTTATATCACTAATGATGTTATCACTTGGAGATACTGCGTTTGTAGTCTTGCGTGCATGGAAAGACAGGCTGGGCTGTGTGTTTGAAGCAAAGTCACCTGGGTGTTCACACACTCACTCACACACGCATACACACACACACACAGAGAGAACAACACGCAAAACTTTATCAGCGTTAACATCCCAAAGTTTAATGACTCCACTCCCCAGTTTCAGCTTAATATCTACAGTAAATTTAGAAACTTGTTGTCAGATTCCTCAAAAGAAGGGAAACGCTGGCATCCAGCAGAGAGGCTAACCACCTTTCTACACTCCTAACATTTACAATTAAAATCAACAACTGCTTACAGTGAATGAAACAGCTCACCAAGTGAAACCCCACACCCTCTGAGAGTCATTATCAGACTTGCTGTGTGGCCTGGGAATGAAAATGCCTCACAAGATAATAAATGTTCCTAGTTGCCACTCGACCTTTGTAAAACAATCCAACCTGCTTTAGACTCAGGATTGAAAAAATATATATTGAAATATTGCAGCTAATTATTAGTCTGGCTTCTTTGTCAGTATTAAAGTATTTCTAGATTTTAATAAGTTGTTTCAAAACCACAAACATTTACAGCTGTGTCATTTCTACTGTCAATATGAGAAGTCATAGAAAGCACCAGAGCACCTCAACACTTCCGGTCAGTCAGCTGGCTGGAAGAAAGCCGCTACAAATTGACCATAAAGAAAAATGTGATCTTTTGAAAATGTTACCAGTGGTCGACAGCAGTGCACCCTGTTTTCTGCTTTCTATAAAACCAACAAGATGAGATGCATTTGTGTTTATAGTTTGGTTCAATACCATGATACCGTAAATACCTCAAAAGAACCAGGAATAAAAATCGAAAATTGTAATATGTCTCATGTCTATTGTGGTAAATCACAGAGAATCGTGAGTGGTTTAGAGCAGCAAAATACTAAGATTTTTATAATTAAGAGGTGACAATAATTGTAAAGTATTGCTATGAGGGAAAACAAGAACTGGCAAACTAATAATTTTTGTAAAGCCAAAAAAACATAATGTTGGGGTTGGTGATTTTGCTTTTTGAACTATTTTTTCTTACACTGAAAGTGCTAATAAGTATATTTGAAACGTATGACTGAATGCAATCATTGTGTGCTGGTTAGCACTACCTAATGTTACTCCTTTAATCAAGAAGCCTATTTGACACTAGCAACGTTTTATTTGTCAAGTTTTGACCAATCAGGGACAGCTGTATTGTCGGAAAGACTGAAGACACTTTTTAAATACTTTTTAATCACAATTCTTATCTTTATGACACTACATGCGCAATAAGATATTGTGACAACAAACATCCATATTATTCATCCCTGTTTGCAATAATAACAAGCATGCAACAAATGCGGGGGCATTTTTTCCCCAGACATTTTTTATTTCAAGCTGGAGTTTTAGTTGAGCAAGCCAGATGGTCCTGTGTGATTATGTGAGAGATTGACAAACTAAAAAGGTCACACAAAAAAAAAAAAAAAGAAAGAAAAAAAAAAAATCTAGGCTGACTCCACCAGGTGCATATCCTGTCTGTGACGCAGTGTATGCTTTGAATGCACTTTCAGCTGGAAACATGAACCAACAAGTTAAGCTAATAGGCGAAGCGGCAAATAAGTGAACACCTTCAAGCCAAAAACAACAACAAGCACAGAGAGCTGCCTCAATGGATTAGCTATGCCGAAAGATTGAGGAGACAATGGTGAAATAATGCATCGCTGAAAATGCTAATGTAATACTCCAAAACATTAAAGTGAATTTAAAAAAAAAAACAAAAAAAAAACTAAAATGGGCTCAATTTGGAGTAGCATCCCTGTAAATGGAACCACGCAGATAATAAAGAAACTTGTGTTTGGAATAAGGTCAGCGTCTTGCTGAGCGGGCCCCATTGTTTGCTTGTGAGCAGCACAGTTTCACAGGAAGCACATGCTCCTCTGTGTCACCCCGCTGGGGTTTGCCAAGTGCTTGCATTAGAGTGCGTCTCTCCACCGAGTGCGAGAGTGTAAAGGTAGGTTTATCTCCCTCTACTAAAAGGCATGCGTGCGTGCGAGCAGATGCAAGCCACTCGGTTTACCCGTGCAGCCAGTTCGTGAGAGCGTCTGCACGCCAAAGTGTGTGTGTATGCGTGTGTGCGCGCGTGTATGAGTGCAAATGTACACCCTATTGTGCACGAGGGGACAAGCTGCCAAGCGAGACTGTGTCACTGACCACACAGTGCATCCGAAGAGTGGGGGTGGAGGGGTCAGGAAAGTTCATGTGGGCTGTAAATTCTGCTTTGCTTGGATCGCTGGCCAATCACAGAGCTGCGTTTGGGAGCAGGGAAGTGCAGGAAACAGATAGCAGATTATCAGGCCGCCAGGCCATGATAGCTGCTCAAATAAAGAGCAACAACAGGGTGCACGCTAACCAGAGGACACGCCGGGACAAAATGGGGCCGATAACACAAATGCGTCCAAAGTAACGCTTACTTGGCCGTTAGCACAACAGCTGGGAGAGCTGATGCTTTCAGTTTGTCGGCCAATGGTGAAACCGAAGACAGAGCTGAGGCTGAGGTTTACTGTTTCCAATAAGCTTGAAGAGGCGGACAATTTACAAGCAGCCTATGAGCTTTCCGCACCGCTGTTGCCATGTCACAAATACCTATTTATCATGACCACCGGGGGACAAATTGCTGCACGTGTCAACAGCAACTGGGTTCCTTTCAGAAGTAGAATGTTACACTGTTGTATACGATCTAGGTTAAATGGAAACAGTTTGGTTTGCTACTTTGAAATATGGGCTAAAAATGTGATATTGTGTCACTTTACACACGCTACAGAAAACAAGGTTTTAAAAAGGTTTTGCACACCATTCCTGTATTCCTCTGGTTGCCTGTAGCATAAGAGTGTTCCCACTCCCTTTTGTTGCTGCACATAGTCATTCAAGATGGCTGAAAGAAGGTTCCCTCACTAAAAGAAATGCAAATATGTTTTGAAATGAGTTGTGAAATGTTGAAAACGTAGGAGGCACTCTTTTTCAAATATCAATTTCTCTTTAAAAATGATACTTAGCAGATTCCAACTGGTGTATCTATTTGCTACCCCACCACCAGATGACTAATGTAGTTACTAAGCTAGTACCAACTTTGTTCTTGTTTTACTGTATAGAGTACTTGAAAATTTCTCCTTAATTTAGCATATTTCTTCCATATGTCTACGCATAAGAATACCAACAAATACATGTTATAAACAACTTTATAGCTTTTGTATAATACTAGCACCAGTAGAAATATTTGTTGCTTCTTTGTTTTAAATGAAACCTATTTAGGTATAAATTTTTGTTTTTACTCTTTGTGTTAAGATCCAGAAACTGGTATTTTGTTTGTACTCGAGTTGTACCTTCAGATGCCAATATAGTCTCCAGGTTCCTGTGCAGATACTTACTGATACTTGAGCCGGACTTGCTCCTGGTCTGGGTTGCAGTACAGTCTCTCCAGCTGCTCCTGGGAATCGTCTGCTATGCTCTGCCATGTCTGAGTGTTGCTCCTGCGGATCTGCCAGTGGTAGGGCAACACGGTGTGGTGGTGGGCGCAGTCGTTCCCAAAAACACACCGTCCCTGGAGGAAATCCACACAAATGTCTACGGAGTCGGCCTGGTGCGTGTGATACTGGAGCTGAGTGAGTAGCTCAAACACCAGGTCCAGGGAGGCCTCTTCGCTTTTATTCTGGAACAGCACCCCTTTGTCTGGCTGCAGGAGCTGGGAGTGGGGGTCCTGGACCGCAGAGGAGTCTTTCACTGAAACACTTTTTGTGCCAGAGGTTAGGAGGTCTTTGCTTTTGATGATGCTCCCCTCCTGGTGAGGAACCTGGGGTGTGACTATGGGAGGTATATCCCTCTCTGAGGGTGGGATTGTCTCTGTGCTCTCAGCAGCTCGGAGGCCAGCTTTCAGCTGGGGTCGCTCCGTTTCCTCGAGCTCCGCAGTAGTATCGGCTATCTCCACGTCGACGTCCCGGCTCATCAGCCCCTGGACTCCGCTCGCAGCCGCTGCACTCTCGGCGGCTCCCGGGTCTTTGAGACACACCTGCCCCACGCAGCTCTGCTTCCCCACCGCCGCCGCGCACAGGGTGCCCGGAGTTCTGCCCGGCTGGCTGCGGGGAACAAACACCCCATCCCCGGACACCAGCGTGTCCGAGCTCAACAAACTCGTCAGTATCGGATCCAGGGCGCGCTGGAGGCATTTGTGGTCCAATTTCCTCTGTTTCTTCCTGAAGTAGGGTTTCACTAGAGGTATCTTGTCCGGGAGCCCGACGATCGGCTGCTCCGTGAAATCTTCCGCCTCGTCCATATTCAAACTCACATCCAGCGAGATTGCAGTCGGCACGCGCTCTGCGGATTTCTGGAGAATGTGCAAAGTTTTACCCATGTCCTCCCGCTAAACCCGGACGGTCCTGGAAGAGAAAGAGAGAATGAGGTAGTCATCAAAGGTAACAGCCCTAATCCTATAATCTCAGTTTCCAAGGTGAAGTCATCGCACAGATTAATATACTGCTTGGGCGAGCGATTACGCCAAACACTCCCTGGCTTTCCTTTCCTGGGAAGGAAAACCTCCGCCGTCTACACGCTGAATCGAAACCCCCCACTATCTACAGAAAGTGATCCCAGATTGACCCCGCACATTAGAAACAGGAACAGCGCCGCAGCGGCCGCATAACAAACACATCGGTCCCTCCAAACAGCCTGTTACACCGATTCTCGTCGGGGAAGCAGGAAAGGTTGGCCAATCGCAGCGGAAAAATATTACCTAATCCCGCTGCAGGGAAGTTGAGCCTCAGATTAATCATGTCAAAGGAGAACACGTCCCCCTTTTTTCCCGTCAAGTCTTTCTGCTCTCCGGCTAACGTCATGCCTGCAAATTACAGCTGCGTATCCGCACAGGAGCGATAAAATCAGGAGTGTAACAAAACCCCCGCTCTCTCTCCCCGGGGACTATATTTTGATCACGGGAGTCCGATACGCGGGCCCTGCCGACTACGTGCCGCTTTACATCACCGCCCGAGCAAGTTCGCACGTAGGCTCCAGCTGACACAGCCACACACACACACTCTCACACACACACACTCACACACTCACACAGGGCAGGCAGCGACTGCAGCGCAGAGAACAACACTAAACATCGAGGAGATTTTACTCCACAGGCCGAAAAGCAACTTTCGTTCTGCTGAAGAACTATCGGATTTTACAGGCAGAAGGATAACAAAAAAAAAGGGGGGGGAAATAGTTATAAGAGAAGCGCTGCTGCTGCTATTTAAATACCTCTTTAACCAGCTTCCCCACAGACAGACAGTATCTCTTTATTCTCCGAGTCTATAACGAATAACACGCTACCTGCGCGACAAAGGCCAACCCCTCTCCCCCAGTTTGCGGCACTCTTTCGTGGCCAGAATCCAGAGTGTACATCGGGCGAAGCTCCAGATCCAGTCCGGATAAAACAAGCTAGTACCAGAAGTCGTATCCGTGCCCAGACCTGGGTCCCTGGTTTCCCCCTGCGGTTTCCCTCGTCGCTCTCATGCTCCGTCTTTTATCTCATCTCTTTGTATCCAGGACAGGACAGAAAAGGCGCAGAGGAGCAAACCAACCGACAAAAGAAGAGCGCACAGCCGCAGCGAGAGACGCTCTGCCTGGCTGCCCCGGCTCCGCACCGCCAGGCTCCGCCCCCTAACCTGCCAGGGGCGGAGCTTCGCTCCAAACGCACGTACATAGAGTCGTCTGGTGGCCGCAGACAGAAGCTGCAAACACTGTGTGTGTGTGTGTGTGTGTGTGTGTGTGTGTGTGTGTGTGTGTGTGTGTGTGTGTGTGTGTGGGTGTGTGTGTGTGTGTGTGTGTGTGTGTGTGTGTGTGTGTGTGTGTGTGTGTGAGGGGGGGGTTTAATTCCAATGTCATAATGCAGCAAATTATACACGATTAAAAATGCACGTCTGTACGTCTCTTAAAAATACATCTGGGAATATATGTAGTGTATATAAGGGCAGCCCTGTACAATTGTAGTATAGGGAGGTCAAATCCAGTATCCTGCAACTTTCAGATGCATTTCTGCTGAAACACACATGATCAGATAATGAGGTCGTTCGAAAGACTATGGAGAACTTTTCTGGACACTGAGGAGGCAATTCAGTCTTTTGATTAAGATGTGAATCCAGGGACACGTTTGACAATTTACAGGACACGGCTGAATTTGAGGACCCCTGTTCTATACATTGGTTCCCAACCCTAGTCCTTCTCAGACCTTCTTTATTTTCTTCACTTAAGATGTTTGGCAAAACTTTAGATGTGCATCACCACACCTTAAATGTGGTGCTAAAAAAATGTATTCTGATAGAATAGTTTCATCTTCTCCATAATCACATATACCTGTATCATACTTCCCTATTATGAATGAGGTACTATTCATGGTTGACAAACCCTTCTGTTCTGCTGCTTTACATGTCTCCTTCCTCCCGCACGCCTTACTTAAATAAGTAGTAGATGATTAACAGGCTTCAGCAGCATCAGGTGGCCTGCAGAAGAGGTCATGAAGTCATTTCTATCAGGCGTGCTGGAGCAGAGACATATCTAAAACATGTAGGGCCTGAGGGAATAGTTGGGAACCACTGTTCTAGTGCATCTCAAATATTTCACTATGTGAAATATTTCTTAATGTCAGAAAGTAAAACATTTTGCATAGATTTATTACACATAGGATAAAAATATTTCAAGATTTTATTTTTTGTAGTTTTAATGATAATAACCTGTGACAGACTTTAGAAAGGGCTGACAGTAGCAGCAGCCCAGGACACATATTATTTTTCAGTCTCAAAAAATTGTTCCATTTAGTTTCTTTTAATAAATGCATGTTTTGCAAACATTGTATTCTATATAGGACACATTGGCCAATATTAGGTTAGTTGTAATGATATTAATAATATCATTTTATGATTAAAAACAATATTCAAGTATTTGAAATTTGTCGAGTTATTTATGGTTGATTTAAACATGAACCTGTTGAACCAGGGGAATATTAAACATACCAAACATGTTTTCATACATGTAGTTTGCATTAGTTAAACATTTTTTCTTTAAAACATAGGGCACCAAAGCTGGCTCCAGCCTAAATCCCAAATGCTTGTAAATCCAGCTCTAACTATGGCGTTCCAGGGAAAGAAAGTCCAAATTTAGTGTCTCACAAATTAGAATATCACATTAGACCATTTTAAAAATTGCCCTTTTAAGTACAAATGTTTTGCTTCTGAAAATATGTACATTTGTATGCTCTCAATACTTTATTGGGTCAATGGGTTGACTGACTGTGGACCATCACCAACAGATGACATGGAAATGATCGTAGAAACATCACACTGGACTTCAAGCAACATGGGTTCTGTGCCTCTCCACTCTTCCTCCAGATCCCAAAACCTTGATTTTCAAATGAAATGCCGTATTTATTGTCATCTGAAAACAGGAGTCTAGGCCATCGCACAACAACCCAGTTCATTTTCTTTTTAGACAAAGTAAGACGTCTCTGATGTTGTGTCTCGTCAAGGAGCTCCATAAAGTCAGATAAAACCTCTCTTGCCTCCCATCTTGTTAAACTGACTTTAAAATCTATGAATGGTGTTTTTGAAACATTAACCTCATTTAATACTGGAGACCAGACTATGCATATAAAGCACTGTGTCATAGAGCAAACACTGGATTATATTTGCACTCATGAACACCAAACAAGCTTACAGAGCTCTTATTAACCTTCTCATTAAAAAAGTTAAATGAATGAGTTTCGTAATATTTCTTAAAAGGAGGTGAAACTACAGAGAAACTTTTTGAATGCATTATTACTCAGAATCCTTTTGCATGAAAGTAAACATGAAACCTATTAATCTAAGTAAACTGGATATTATTGATTAAGAGTTTCACAAACCTGATATTGTTTCAGTGCAGCTGATCTGCCTGGTTTCCATCAGGGAGTGAACTGCTCACTGTGTGAGTCAGCCTTTCTCGCCTGCTTGTTTTACCAGAAGTAGTTTTTTTTTTAGGAACCTGCTCTGCTGCACCGGCTTCCGGCCGCAGTTTCATCTTTTGAGCGTGGTCAACAGTTTCTAGTTTCTGAAAACTGGACTTTTAAAACAGGGTTGGTATGCAATTAGAAAATCGTAACCATGTTTGCCAAAAAACAACAAAAAAAAAAATTTTTTGTCTAAGGAAGGTTGCAAGGAATTGATGATCAGTATGTTGCATAACAAGAGATAGCATATGCATTGCACCAGTTGCAGGAATAATGGGTTCCTTGATTTAGCAGTGTCTTAAACTTTCCTTTTGTTGCTGACCATAGATGCCAGAAAATTTAAGGCATTTTATCCGTCCGCTTCAGGATCCCCGCATGACTCATTTTGCAGGAAATTGACAACACCTTTTTGACAAACAGGGAACTCAACAAAGCCGTTCCAGTGAGGCACATTTACTGGTAGCTTCCACGTTCACTGCAGAAAACACTTGGCTGCTGACGTATGCGAGAGTAATTGCCTGATTGCATACCGATGAATGGTGAGCATTCCTCCCAGCCTGACGAGCAAAACGACGTCCTATTGTTCAAGTCATGACTAGCTTCAGATGACGCCCTTTAAAAAGGGAGACCTGTCTGCCAAATCCAGCTAGTTTGTTGTCTTACTAAGGCTGTGCAGGATGGCAACACATGAAACAACAAGTACTGCGAAGATCCTTTAATCCGTGTGAGAAGGAGTGCCCTAATTAAAGCTGGTATAAAGCTGTAACCCAACGAAACATTACAAGACTATTATATCATTAGAGATGAAACAAGGAATGTAATGTGCTTTAGAGATCTGGGAGCATTATGAAAAGTTCTATTTGCCAAAGCTCAGTTATGCACACATTTTTGCAATCTTTCTCTTGCTCAGGCACTTGCATTCGGGCTAAACTGGTCTCTGCAGGTAAAGCTCTTGCTTCCTTTTTTTTTTTTTTTTTAAAAAAGGTCAGAAAAGGCACGTGAGAGAGATAACATTCAGAAATACAAACCCAGGCGCTGTTTCATTTAAAAGTAAAATTTACTTGAAGAACTTTAAGTTTTGTTTAGTTGAATTGTGGAAAATCAATGAGAGTACATCTTTTTGGATCTAATTGGCTCTGGAAATGTTTTATGAATAATCACTGCCACTTTGACTCAGGTGACATCCTTTGTGGATTCTATGTTTAACAACCTGTTTTACATGACAAAGACCCACTTAATAAAGATGAAACTGACAAGTTTCATCTGACAAAGTTTCGTCTTTGTCAGTATGGATTATTGTTTTGTTTTATGGCAAAAATACTCTAAAATTAATTATGGGAACATTTTTGAAATGGCCCAAACGTGAGTTCTTTATTAAACTGTTTGTCCTGGTTTATGTGGCATCTGGTGAAAAGTTTTCATTTTCATTACTAGCTCCTGGATAAGGCTCGAGTGAAGATCACGACTTGGGCTGTCACTCAGGTGAACAATATGCATGGATATTACTTGCTTTTGTCAAGCAGGTGGTTGCTTTGTGAATGCTGCCTGGTGTTACCACATCTGTTCAAGCCTGGTACTTTCTGTACCTCTGACACATAGTTTCAGCACATCATGTATCCTGGCTAACCAGATAGACATTACAAAGAAGGTGATGGTCATTTCATTGACATCTGTGGTTAGCATTTACTGGCTCAGAGGTACTTTTATGAGACTTTTTAGTGACATTGAAAACGGAAAACTAGTTGCTTTCAACCCAACTGCCAATGTCATGTTTTAAGTTTTGTTTTATTTCAGTTAAGTATCTTCACATAAACTTCATAAATTACCTAAAATTCAAATTAATCAAGATGCCTATATAAGAAATTGCTTAAAAGTTTGACAATAATCAGTCTTGATAAATTACGTTGGGTTACCATAGTTTCTATATAGGCTAAAATAGTATTCTGTCATCCCATTCTTAAGTTTTACAGTTTTTTTCAATGAGATCTCTGACAAAGAGTGGAGTGACCAAAGATTTATGTGGCTTAAGCTAACTGAGCTGCCCCTCCCTGGCAGGTTCCTGTGAACTGCCAGCCCACTGACTGAAAGGAGATAACTTAATTTGGCTGTCTGGAAATACTACACGTCATGAAAAACAGGGACCGGCACAGTCTTATTGAGTGTCGGTTAAAACCAGCTTTGGGAAGGGCTTTCTTTCCTGGGAGATTGCCCGACTAATTAACCAGCTAATATTAGCGTGGTATACTTCTGTTACTCTTTAGCAAATAGGATGGACCCTTTTTACTGTCACACTGGAAAGCAAAATCTGGTTGGGCAAGTGGGGGTATTTTCCTACTGTTTCAAGGATACAAAAGATCAGAATAATTCTTTAATCACTGCTAAGCTTTGCTGCTACGACAGAAAGCACAGTGAATGACCTGCGACTGTTGGCTTTTTATGACTAATGCTGCAGATATGTGTAAGCTCCAACGCCCAGAGCAGGTGTGCTGCTCTGTGATTCAGCTCCTATCATTGTCAGACTGAAACCGCTTCTGCTTGTTCAATCTGCTTTTGGATCAGATTTTCTGTATGCCTAATAGTTTTTTTCTTTTTTTCTTCACATGGAATAAAAGTGAAAATAAAAGCTCTTAGATTAACATCTAACTCTTTTTAAACAATTACGGTAACAAAACACTGGATAGAAACTTTATATTTACCGCCAAGAGGTGCCTTTAAGATAAAAATAGAAACCTGTTCACAAAATACATTTCTTAGACTTAGCGAAATAAATAAATGCATTTATTTCGCAGTACAGTACAGTGTACACTATATCTATAAGTCATTTACACACAATAAAAAGTAATGGCTTTTGAATGCAAGTAGAGCAAGCAGGAACACTTCAGCATTTCAAACAAACTTGTGTATTTCTATTAAAACAACAGCTAGAATGTCCTTCCAGGGAACCTTTAATTATATGAACACATTCAGAGGTAAAGTTAGAGCAATTATGTAAAACAGTATTTGATCTTGTCTTTTCGTAGCTATTGTGTAACATACAATCTTGGTTTTCTGGTTTTAGTTGCAATCTCTTAGTCTTTTGTTAGTTCCTGTCCTATTTTGATAGGCTCTCCATGCATGTTGAATCTTGCTTGCCTTCCCTGGTAGCCTGCCCTGTAATTGTCTGTTTTCACCTGTAGCTTGTATGTTGTCAACCCTGATGTGTATTTATAATTCCTGTTCTCCCTTCCCACATTGAACGTGGTTCTGTTTTTTTTTTTCCTTCCGTGTCCTCAGTTTTGCATCAGCTTCCCAGATAGATTAAAATCTTTTGCTTTCTTTATTTCTTGGCTTTTGTGTCCTGTTTTCAGGTCCTCATTCAACCCTCCACTAACCACACAAGGAGGGAAGTTATTTTATCTTCTGTTCTGTCAGAGCCAACGGCCGTTAGAGGGGACTAGGCTGGCAAAATCAGCAGATTTTAGGTCGTCCCGCCTCAAGAAACTCAATACTCCACAAATACTCCTTTTTGGATCAGTATTGTCACTCACAGCAAGCAGACTACGGAGTCAAATTCTCACTGCTATGTTCTGAAGAACTGCAGCTAGTTGTGTAGCTAAAGAGATTTCAGTGACTTCTGGTCACTGGATTCTTCTGACGACATATCCACAGTTCTGTGTGTAGGCTGGTGTGTGCGGTTTTGTCTCCACTCGTGTATTCGTGTGTGCCTGACATTTTCCCTAAATTTGTCCGTTCGTGGTTCTCTGTCCAAAGGCATTCAGTACTCTAAATACAGGCCAAATAGTTGTTATCCCCTAAGTGTAAAAATCTGATTATTTGCTGGCATCAAAATTAAAATATAGAACCCAAAGTATTGATTTGCATTTCTGTAATGCTAAACTCATTGTGTAAGTCACGAGTATGGTAGTAAATTGTGTACTTAATACTTAAAATGAATACATTGAATACTTAAAATGCAGACAATGACTTTATTGGCTTGTGTTACTAAAAATAGCATAGCTACGTAGAACAATAACTAGCAAATCAAACAGGTTTTCTAAGAGCAGCATGTGCAAATGGGATGTGTTATGTCCACATAACTGTCACAGTGAATGTTTCTGCTTATTTGCTGTCGTGGCACAGGCGTTCAGATTGGTTCTCCACATCAGATGATTAGATGATTACCTGATATTGGCATCCCCATCAGATAATTGGATGCAAGGGATTTTTGTAGACGTTATCGTCTTTCAAGCCAATGCATTTGCGTATTTTTTTATTCTTTGATTGAACCCAAAAGTTTATTGTTTTAGTTTTAAAATAAATGCAAGTGGGACTCTGCATGGCTCATTGGAGGCATGTTACCCAAACAAAACAAGTTCAGCCGGCGGCAGCTTTATTTGTGGATTGCAGTCGCCACAATGCTTATGAAAGCTCATTCATTCTCATTGCAGGCGATACAATACTTTCAACTTTATTAGATATATAGGTTCAATTAGTGACAATGAGAATGTATGTAAGATAACCTTGGATCTTAATACATTTATTGTTATTAAGTTTAAGTGTAACTTTGAAAGACAAACTGGAAAGTGGCGAGAAGGTAACAAGTCAGATAATGGTTCAATAAGTCTAGTTCAGTCAGCTGCTGATGGCCCCAAATTGCTCAAGGGAACGCAGGTGCTGTGACCCATTATGCTGTTTCCTTCCCTGATGAAGCTCAGTGACATCAGGAATTTCTCTTATCTGCTGAGGCTCCTTTGAGCGTGTCTTAAGATCACTCCTCACACTAATTGTATCACACATACCTCACTCTTAAACACAAAGCATAATGCTCCATTATGCTTTGTGCGGCCAGGTTAGCTGTAAATGTTTTACACTCTTTGTGTTTGACAGTGCTGGAAAATGCAACCTGAAATAGCTTACAGGGCAATGACACGAACTCACCTTTAAAGGGTCCTAGTGAAATCGTATTTTACCAGCTGCAAATTCGAAAGTTTATTTTGTCCGTGCATGCATGCGCGCATACGTGCATGTGTGTGCGTGTGCATGTGTGTGTGTGTGTGTGTCTGTGTGTTTAGACAATTAGCTGTGTACATATATTCCTGACTACAGACCTGCAATTGCTTCAGAGATAAATGTTTAACTTTCTTGCACAGTGAGCTGTGTGCACCTAAACATTTTGAGAGCTCGGTCACATGTGGCGGCTTGTGTATCTTTTTGCTCTTGGAATTTCATTACAGTTTTGTTTTTCTTTCATCAAGTGAGGAATTGAAAAAATAAAACAGAGCAGTGGACAAATTAAAGGTTGGCCAGAGCGTGGTGATTGAATGTCATGATATCCAAAGTAACAATGACGTGCAACAGTTATTTAATGTGTTATAAATGTTAGTTGTACATCTAATTTTTTAGATATTCTGAGTCAATCATAACTCTGGGTTTAGAGTAATTAGTGTGATACACATTTGGAGGCAAACTGTAGAACGACTTTTGTGGCAACTACAGATGAAAGTATGTATGGCTATGTAAAATTAAACAACATCGTCACAAAATAGCACATTCAAGCAGAAGAACCTTGTTTCCTAAATATCCTTCAAGGATTAACTGGATTTACACTGAAGCTTTTATTCAACGAGTAGTGATTTACACATCTACAAAGTGCATATTTTTTGATAGCAGATGGTTGCAGTGTAAAGGGATCTTGATACAAAAGTACACCACAGATTTATTTGCAGAAATATTTGCCATTTACTCTTGATGCATCGCTTGAAAAGCCAATATAATACATTAAAGTTCAAGTTGTCTGCATAAATGTTTTGCAAGGCTCACCTCTACAGTTACATGAAAGTAAAAGTTTCAAAGAACTGTTCCGAAATCATATTTAATCTTTACGAATCCTCTTAAGGTGAGAATAACTCTCTTTTCTCATAGGTTCAAAGCATGGTTTCAGGGCTATCTGCTGCCAAAAAGCAGGAATGCGCGTGTTTGTGTGAGTGTGTGCTCTGGTGGTCGCTTTGATGATCAGTCCCAAGAGTTTGGCATTAGTGTATGTTTGAGGTTCAAGGAGAAAGAGGAATAAAGGACAAGAAAAAATAAAGAAAAAAGGGGGAGGAAAGGGAGACAGGGAGGGGGAGAGACGAGGCCGAGTCTCAGCCAGACAAAAGGCTCCTTTGGCTTCAGGTCCCTGGGTCAAGGCTTAGAGGGCAGGAAGTAGCGGAACAATATCCGGCACTTCAGGTTGGGACCTCACACCCCCAGCAGCTTTCAGACTCTCCCCCTCACACATACGCGCTCGCAGGCACACAAGTCACCCAGTGTGCCTTGACAATGTATTTTGATCAAAGGCAGACTCTATTCTGAGGTGGGGGAGCAGTGAGGGAGATTAGCCACAGAGGGAGTTATGTGTGTGAGTGTGTTTGTGTGTGCTGTGGGTCAGCGGGTCTTGGGTTATTTCACCAAAGCCTCCCATTCGTGAATGCCTTAGATCAGCAGGTTACATCTATGATTATCCACATCTCTTTCTAAAAGCTTTAGTTCAAGGTACAGTTGCAAATTTATTATAACTACTGATTTACTCTGATTAGATGGGATCCAAAGTTAAAGCTTTGGATCTAATTAATCCAAAGTTATCAAGTCTTTGAATTGAAGAAATGAAAAGAAACAAAAACCTCTTGATGATATTTATGTTGGATGTTTATCGTGTGACAAAAGATTTGTCATGTGAGCTGACCTACTTTAGTTTGCCCAAAGTTTACCTCAGGGCACTTTGTAAAAATACAAAAATCAACACCAAGCAGGGGGTGTGAATAAGAACATTGGTGCATTGTTTTACGTTTTCTAAATTTTGTGAACTTCTAAATGTGCAGAAAGGAATGTTAATGAGAACTGAACACCCGCTGCACATCAAGGCCTCCACATCGCTCTCTAAAGGACACATCCTTCCTCTCAACAACACAATATTCAGAGCATTCTCATCCCAGAAACTACAGGACACCCTAAGATTAATTTAGCGTCAAAATGGGCCCCTACAATACTGGGAAGGGATTTTAGCTGTTTGTTGTTCGTCTTTGAAAACAGCAGGTTACTATGTTTTCCACAAAAGGCATGTAAAAAAATTGATTTGTAGTTTTTTTAATAGAGAGTGTCTTTTAAGATTAAAAAAAACAAAGACTTTCTTTGTACATTTTAAACTTGGAAGCATGAGACAATGCATGCTAAAGTTAATCTTTTTACAACTTATGTGTTAAAATGTGGAGATTTTCTTTGATTTTTTTTCTGTATTTTGTTTAGTAATTTTGTTTTTAGAGCATGAATCGGTGTATTTTAAATGAAGGAAACTGAATTAGATTGTAGGGTCAAGGTCAGTGGGATATTTAAAAGAACAAATTCCCGAATTGAGGGAGAGCAACAAGGAGATGAATGCAAACAATGTAATGGGAAGAACTGGCAAGAAAGGATTGAATAAAAAATGGCTTCCACTCTCCCAAAAAGGCCAGATGTGATGTGCAGAAGTGCACAACTAATTATCCCGATGGCAGATTTTCCCACCTGAGTTATGCACCTGTGCAGCTCCTTCAGAGTTTCCTCCTGGCTGCTTCTTACTTTTGCTCTTTTTGTCAAGCCTGTCAGCTGGTTGGCAAGTCTGACGTTGTTCCATCCGCTTCTTGTTTCAAATGATGAAATCAAAAGCACGGCATGAGATGCTTTATGGCAATATTTATAACTCTGTTTTAAACTTTCCCACAACTAAATCCTTTGACCTCTCTGGTGTGTTGTTTGGTCTTTGTGATCCTGTTTGTTCACTGATTTCATCTTATGTTCTTCTCTTACAGAACAGCTATGCTGACATAAAGTCATTTAATTTCAGTAAATGATTACCTTTTACTGAAAGCAAGTCATTGTGCAGAATTTGATTACAGGGATTTCAGAGTAAACATGATCATTTTCCTTCTATTTCACAATTAAGGCCTAACTTCCTCATTTGTGTTGCCACAGAGAGATGATAGTCTTCAATCAGTATTTGCAGTCACACTTACAGAGATCATTTATCTTGTCTTGTAAATCCACTCTATCTGCGGCTCGGCTGTTTTTAGAAGAAATGTTTGTGGATGACGGTTAAAACTGAAGACTTGACTCTATTTATGGTCACGAGTGTTTTTGTTTGCCTATTATTGTAGGCAAAACAAACTTAACAAGAGGTGAGGAGTTGAGCCAGGTTTTTGACGTTTACCTTGTTTGCCTCATAATCTCTGATTTTGAACAAAAGTGACGTTCCTGAGGACCCTGCCAAGCAAGATCTGCTGGGAAAGAGAAAAAAAAACCCAGAGTGAGAGAGAAAATGCGCCGGAAGAAAAAAGACGTTTTGATGAAAAGAAGACAAAAACAAGGGATGACTGTCTGGATGGGTGCTGTCAAGGATGAATTATTGTATGAAATCCGTGCACACAGAAATACAAGTGAAGGGAAGAAATGACTTGGGCAGAAACAATACAGCCTGAAAGAAATCCACAGAAAAGTTTCAGAGAAATTAATCTTGCGGATTCAAAGAGACAGCAGCGGGCTCTGCAGCAGGGAGATAAGAGACATTGAGAGAGAAGGTAGACAAGAGGGAGGTGGACATGAGCCAGCATGTCGCTCGGGGCAGAAACCATGGCATTGGAGAGGGGAAGAAGAATTTTAATGACCCAGAAACCAGCCCAGCAGGTTTGGAGGGGTGGAATGTCGCAAGCACCTCCCTGGTTCTCCTCTTCCTCCACCTTTCCAGGCTCACATTGGGAGACGGAGCCCCCCCCACCCCCCACACCCTTTCCACCACTTCTCGAACCCTCTCTGCTTATCCCTCGTATCATTTACAGGGAACATAAAGTCCCTCACACACCTATTACCTTTATTCTGCTCTGTTGTATTTAAGCTGTTCCTTTTTATAGCACTGCTTCCTTGTATGCGGCTTTCCTGTGACATCAAATCCCCAAATACCCGTCTTCTCGTCAGTAAAAGACAGTAGATAATTCCTTACAGTTTCTGTTTACAAGGCCCCATGTGTTTCCCTTTCCTTTCCCTTTGCGTAAGAAGCGTTGGCTTGACAGCAACCCTTCCCCTCCTGTGGCGTGACTCTGCTGTTTTCCTTACCCCATCAGGTCCTGCATTACGCCTTCCTCATTCTAATCACTAAATGACAGACTGTCCTGCTGTAATTTTCCTGGCAGAGCTGACTGCAGTGGTGTTGTGCACGTGTCCGGTGAGTGTGTTTGTTTACGTGGGGTTAGGAATGAGGGGAGCGGGGAGAGGTGCTGTTTTGGTTTCATTCTCTGACTCTGCTTTGGTCTGAGATAAGGCCACAGCAGGTTGCACAAGCTTTCTGAATACTTGAGTTTAGATTATTTGTTTACCTTCAAACTATCCTCTAAATTATACTGTAATGATAAATCCCGCCTTGTGAAAATGCTAAATAATGCTGCTGGTGGTATTTTTGTGCAGAGCAATCACTTGTGCCTATGGAGAATATTCTAAGAAACAAGAAAAATATCCAGTGAGCACCTGGCTATGTTAGAGGTTAGGAGAGAATGAACAGACTGGTTCAAGATGTTACAGAGGCAACAGTAGCTCACACAATTACCTACTGCACTCAACACTCACTAAATGTCAAACCCATGTCAAACCTTGAAGCAAATAGGCTTCAGTAGCAGAAAACCACAACAGAATTCACACAGGAAAACCGGACAAGGACAGTTTGAAGCGATGATGCTAACATTTTTTGGAGCATCAATTTCTGTCAATAACTTAAACACAGTTTATGGGCGGTTCCAAATGGTGGTTCAAATAATTTTAAGCTGAATTAATCAGAACATAGCTTGGATGTATTAGATGGTGCCCAGCGACAACCTGGACTTGATTTGTGTGGGGGAATCTTCACCAGTGCAGACAGAGAGTCTGCATAACATGGGATGAGCTCAAGTAATGTTATTGTTGGGCCATCGCTGTAACAACTGAGTAACACTTTTTATGTAAAGTGTTGCTTATGTGGACTACATATGGCTTTTTTGGAATTGCATTGCTTATGGCACAGAAACTGAGTATGCAAATTCAATTCTTGTGAATATCTACACATTTTCCTTCTAAATGCTAAAACAGAATTTAACAAAATCATTTGAAAAGAAAGGTATTGTATGAAATAGAGATCCTTTTGTTTTAGTTAAATGAAAGGTCTTATAGTGATTAAAGCTAATTATAGTCTAGACAACCTGGTAACAATGGCCTAGAAATATTTATGTTATCTCATAACTCAGAACAGCACTTTCAGCACAAAGGGAGTAAATCCACTCATTTGTCCACTCCATTCATATTGTTGCACCACACTTCATTGCACAACACTTTGAAACCTTAAAGGCTTATTTCTTTGATTATAAACAGGTGAAAAATTAAAACACCCTAGAGGAGAGTTGTTGAAGTGAAATAAAAGTGGAAATTACTAAATATTTCTTCCTTTTTTGTCTCAAAACAAGTTTTCATTTACTTTTTTTTCTTGATAACTGACAGGAGTGAAAACGGACTTCACCGTCAGTCTTATCAGGGAAACATTTTCTGAAAAGTGTTTCAGAAACACACAGATGTTTCAGAAACACAGAAACACTTCTGAAAAGATTTCTTCTATTCTAGCCTTCAAAACAACCACCATGAAATAGTTCAGACAGTGTTTATGGCCCTCAGAATGATAAACCCAGCTGTTCATTACAGTGAATCAGTCTTGGTTTGACATTTCTTGGTTCTGTGATCAACTACCACAGAAACTAATGGGCAAGTAATCATACTTTTTACAATGGATACTCAAGTTTTCTCAGTGATGAACCACCAATTAAACTTTACAAAATAGATTTCAGCGCTACAATTCATGCTAAACTGTTGCATTATTGTACAACTTTTTGCTACTCTTGTTATTTTAATATTTTACTTTTTTTTACTTTAAATAGTTTAATTTTCATAATTTTTTCATCTTCTTCTTTGTGCTTTAGTCGAGTGCAATTAGCTTAGTGAGAGTCAATTAGTGTTTCAGGCGATAGTAGCTCTGACAGGAACACACAGTTGTTGCTAAACAGCTTCCTAGAGTCGATTGTTAGAAGGTATTTAGTGAACAGTAACTAAAGGACGTTTTGGTTCCAGACACTTTGAATTTGAACACAACAAAGTGAATGCCAACGTCATAAAATTGGGATGTTAGTAATGCAAATCAATTTAAACTAAATGAATGAGGTGGTTACTGACTCCCTGCGGATAAATAAAAACAACTCACTTTGCTCCTTCTGAACGAGAGACTGGAGTTCAGATTTAAAGCAGGAAACATTAAACACAGAGAGCAGGTGGGAATTACTGCTTTACCCAAGGACATTTCAGCAGGGAGTGTGTTTATCCTGAGGAGGTCATGAACTGCCCGACTGAGGACAGTATGTTGTTCATTAGACCACCCTGCCACCCACACTTACCGCACTCTGTCATGAAAAGATTACCGCCAGTTTCCCCCCCCTTCTGTTGTGTACCCTAGTGGTCCTCCTGTCCTCTCTGCTCTTCTGCCACCCTGTCCTCTTACCAGGAAATGAGCTGATTGATTCAGTTTCAAACCCTCCTTCAAAACAAAGGCAGCTGCTGTGCACAGGCTTCCTGAGCAAAATCTACAGGGAATAAAGTTCAGGTTCTCTGTGAGTCAGCTTTCCAACAAATACACAAATAAACAGTGGGCGAAACATGCTCAGAGTGCTGCCTTAGAAACAAGAGCACATGTGCATAAACACACACTCAAGCTTTCACCTCTAGCTCCAGCTCTTGTTTTAGATAGAACATATTGCTGCTTTATTGAATACCTGCTGTGGTTGCCATGCACACAAACACACACCAGAACAATGCAAAGAAGAGAGTATGTGCAGATGGGTTTATGCCCTGCGTTACAGGGACAGAGGGGAAGCCATAAATTAATAATCCATCCTGGCAACAAACTGTTTTTCTGTCAACATTGTTATATCTAGGCATGTTTTTGTCTGACTGACCGGTGTGTCAAACTGTTTTGTTTTTTTTGGGGGGGGAGAAAAGTGTCATTCTGTCACCCTCCACCACTCCTCTGGGCTGTTTAGTCAGTAAAGGTGAAATGTTGTCTCAAACCGTCTCGTTGTCACTCACTGATCATTTTTCCGTGCTTTTCCACCTCTGTCATGTTTCTGTGTATTTGTCACGGACACCGATGCATATTCGGTGACACAGGAGGACAAGCAAAAATGACAGGGTGAGAAGAACAAGAAAGGGGGAAATATAAGGAGGGATGACAGAGGGAAAAACAGGAGTGGAAACTATGGCAGACAGGGGAGTGGCTGAATTTCAAATAAGAGAGAAGAGAAAGGCAGATGTGATTAAATGATAAGGTTTCAAAGTTATATTCAGTAATTTGTCAAGAACTGGGAGTCAAAAGGGGTAAAAAAAATCCACAGTGCCTTGAAAAAGTGTTAGTGAACCTTTTCACCTTTTGTCTTTTTAAAACAATGAGACTGAATGTGCTTTTGGGATTCTTTGTGATAAACCAACACTAAGTAGAAGTAATAACGGTGGAAGAAAACTAAAACTGTTTTGCAAATAAAAACCAATTGCCACCAATATGCTAATCTTCCTTTACTCTGAAAGTCACTTATTTAGTAAATATAGTGGAGAACTTTTATTCAATTCGGTTTGCATACACCATAGACCTATAATTTGCAAAAAAAGTAATCTCAAATCACTTTACAAAACAGAAATCTAATTTGTAAATATATTGGCAATTTAATTTAACAGACAGATTAAATCCCATTCAGTTCTAGTTGTAAAACAATCCAGCAGGGTTAAATTTGTTGTTCCAGTTGGTATAGTTATTTTATCAAATGAATTTGCAGCAGTTGTTTCTCCTCAATGAGCATTTAACATCAGAGGCCAGTTGACAGCACCGAGTCTTTATTTTTGCAGCAAGACGAAAGAACACAGCAGCCAGTCAAAAGTTGCAATCGAAGAGAATATTAAAGCAAAATTGGGTTATACAGTGATATCCAACGCTTTGATCACCCAGATTATCGTCTAAAAAATGGAAAGAGTTTGGTTTAACAGCAGACTCTCCAGCCAAGAGGCACACGGTGCACGGCGACTCTAAAGGAGCTACAGCAATACACAGCTTCAGGTAGTAAAATTTGAAGAAAGGAGTAGTTGTCCAGAAGAAGAAGTCATGTTTTTTGGGGGGGTGGGTTTCTCCAAAGATCTGTCAGGCACACAACAAACATGGGGTGGCGGCAGCATCATGCTGGGGGAATATTTCATTCTATTGTTGTCAGCAGGAACAAGAAAATTATTCAGAGTTGACAGGAAGATGCATAGATCTGAATAAAGAGCAACTATAGAAGAAAAAGTGCTGCAAGAGATATAAAACTGCAGCAGAGTTTAACTTTCCAGCAGCTGCAACAATAGAATGGTTCATATCAAAGCATATTTATTTATTAGGATGGGTTAGTTAAAGTCTATGCTTTATTGTACTAAAACAATAACTAAAACTTAAAATTACTTAGCAATTAGAGCAGCCAAAAATATTGATTTGTTCATAAAAGGAGCACAAAACAACAGTGACCCACATACAGAGCTTCTATGTCTTGTGATCATCCCAGTCTGTATCTTTTTTAAGACCTTGTAATCCAGATCACTGTGTTAGCACACAACGAAATACATCTGTCCATACTGGCAACAGATTTAAAAACTACTTGTGTTTTGAAATCCCCCCCAAAAAATAGTCTTCTGTAAAATTTGGTTATTATGATAAAAGCCAGACGTTAATGGCTCAGAAGCTGCAAACGTGGACATCAAGGTCGGAAATGCCTGAGAGTCGGCGTTCATGTTGAATTAATCACTGCTGATTATGTCTGTATTTTCCTCCTGAAAAAGGGTCGGCAGATAAGGTTCATTAGAATCAAATCAAAACATGAAGTGTGTGATAAAACCCAAAGAGAACATGTCTGTGTGTCTTTGGAGAAATCTTTCCATGTTATGGGTCACTGGAACTGATGAATGATGAATAACATCAGGAAAAGTTCCGTGTTTAAAACCAGAAAATGCATTTTTCGATAATATGTCACTTCTAAAAATTATTTGCTAACTTTTTCTAACAACCCCCAGTTTCATTTAGTCAGGGCACCTACTGAGCTTGTGTACAATCTTTTCCAAAGCACATTCGCACGCATGGTTACACTCAAGCACGCCATTGTTATCCTGATATTACTTCCTGCTGCATGTCAGGGAGGCTCTGTTGTTCTGTGGTAAGACCCTGGTGTCTCCCCCTCACGCCAGCAGCTTCATGACCTCATGCCTAGCGTGCCTCTGTCTGCATGCGTGCCTGCGTGAGTGTCTGGAAGCTCCTGGATCGCCAGCTGTATTATCAACATACCAAAGGAAAGCCTGACTCGCAGGAGACAGGAGACAAAGAGGAGCTTTGACCTGCCTCTTTTGCACGCTCATACAACATGCATGTGTATGTAGACATGCATAAGGGGTGTGGAGGGGGAGTGCGTGTGTGAGACAATGGGACAAAGGACAAAGCATGATTCACTATGGATATGAGTTGGGAAAGGTGACTTGAAGGGTTTTCACATTTCATTAGAGCTCCTGCTGGAAGCACACACACATCTCACACACTTGCCTGCCACGTCCATTCTTCATTTTTGCATCTGATTCAGTAACGTGTTTGCTCCTGCACACTCACACACAGGCACGCACATGAGAAGAGTGCTGAGACCTTTAACTCCTGTCTCTGCTGGAAGCTCACAAAGACATTACACACAAAAATGGACATTACAGGTGACATAGATTCACACGTACATCGTATAATCAAAGTGGAATGTCGTTTACAAACTGTATTTCTACACTCATAGTTTACATGTTCAAAAAAAAGTGCTTTGTTCAGCACAGATTATATAAGAGCTAAGCTAATTTGCTAGCTTAGCTCGTGGTCGGGATACTGAGAGTTACAAAATCAGATTTTCACGGCCTTTAAAACATCAGCTTTACAACCCAAAATATTTAAATTTCACACATTATTGGATTTTATTCATCAATACGTTTCCATCAACACATTTGTTCTGCAGTCACAAATAGCATGTTCCATCTGTGCAATTTTAGTTTCACATTACACATTACTTTATTCTGTATTTCATGTTGTCTAACCCTCTAAAAGAGACATAAAGAAGCATTTGCATGATGAAATTGAACTCCCTGGTGTCTTTAAAATTCAAAAAACAAAGAAACAGGAAACAAATAAAAAAGGAAACTGGGATTTTAAGTACTAAGCGGCAAGTGAATACAACAACAAGAAACACAGAGTAAATACAACCAATGTTAGGCAGGGTAAACAGTTAAAGACAGAGAAATTTGGCAAATCAAGTGCTAACAATTTCAGAGAAATTTAAGACAAGAATCCTAAAACTATAAAACCGGATGACAATTAATCCCAGTTCTACATAAAACCTTGAGAAGTGATTAAAATGAACAAAATAAGAGAAACTCATGTCATCCACTGAGTTTATATCAGAAAGGGATAAACTCAGATAGCTCAAGAGAGCTGAGACGGATGGTATGATTCAGTACCATGGTGTGCAGCAGCATAGCTTTGAACCTGGATCCTGATATGTAACACAGTGGGTCCAGGAGGAATTCTTGTTATCTCACACATGTGTTGCAGCCACATGTCCAATCATTTATGCTCTGGTGTGCTGTGCACAAACACATTAGAGATATTCTCTGTCTGTTCGTGTCAAAGATGAAGCCACAGCTTTGTATGTTTATTGCATGTCTTTTCCCTTCATTAAGGGCTTAATAAAAACAAAAACTCTTTGCTCAACTCCACTTCTCTATTTTTATTACATGGATTCCACCTTAATCACGTGTTTAGAATGTGACCTTTCTAAACATGGTCCTCATCATTACCTATTTCAAGACAAATGTTTTCAGTGAGAAGAAAAGGTCAGGATCTGGTATTTTTTTTAAAAATCTTTTCCAGGAGCTGACCTCCAGTTTCAAAGAGCTTGACTTGAAGCCAGGAAGTGTCTCACACCACGTCTGTGAAGTTGGATTGAACTTATGGTTTCCACACTTCAGACGCGTTTCATTGCGAGTACGTTTGTCTTTTACAGATCAATAAAACAGTGTGACAGCATGAGGCTGGGCTCTGTTTATACATGTGTTATCTTTGAGACTGTGCAAAGCTCGTGAATAGTGACATCATTAGAGTGGAATTTGAGTCTATTAAAATAAATGAGGCTGTGTTCTTGATCTGGATCACAGGATCTCTCCAACTACTAGGCTGCAGACTAGGACAGAAGCCACTGCGAGTGGGAGTTAACGTGTTTTGGATGCTGCTTATCTTAACTGCTTCCACAACACTAGATCATCTGTCAAGATTTCTTGGCAACCTTGCCTTGAAAAAACGCACACACACAAAAAAAACCACTTGAATCAGGCATTCCCAACATCCTCACCAAAGCCTGCAGGTGATTAACTAAATATTTCTGAAGCATATCACAAAAGGACCTTTTTCCCAATTGGTGTAGTTCAGTTGCTCTTTGTAGAGAAAAATTAATCTGAATTTCATCTTGTCTCAACAGTAAAATGCCTGGTGCTTTACCTTTGAAATCTGTCTTTATAGCCAATACACATATAGAGGGATGTGTCTATGAAGAAAAGTATTTTTGTGACATGATGACACTGCCACCATCTTGAGTCATCATGGATATGATATGTTTAGTGTGATGTCTAGAGATTGGTTTCTGCCACACTTAGTTTTTTGCATGCAGAGTTTCACAAAGGGATTTGTCCTAAAAATTTCAAAAATCAGTAATTTGGGACAAGACACAGTGGTGACAAGCTAGAATGCTTGAAACTTTCCCTTTTACTATGATGGCTCACTGTCTGTATGTGTACATCTAGATTTATTCATGGTCTATTTAGCATTGTTCATGTAAGCACATGTGAAAGAACAACAAAGTGTATCTGAAGTTTTCTGGTAACTGAACCTGTAATTATTTATTCTAATAAAGGCTGTGCTGAATGCTGAACAATCGCTGCTGTGTCTTATGCACACATTTATGTTTTTGAATATTGTCTGAACTAAAATATGAGACAAAGCCAAGAAAAAGTGAATGAGTGCCTGTGCCATATTTTCTGTTAAATACAGCCAAAGGTAACGCTGTGACATATTGAAATAAACAGTGAGTAAATATAACTAGTATGGGAATATATAATTTGTCTCTTTTTATTTTATCCAGAGTCAGGTGTCAACCCTTCCTATCCCAGAGAAAAATCTGCAGTCTTTGTTTAGCCCCATTTGACATAAAATAAATGCTGTAAAACTATTCCCCACATCGGACCTGTAAACACCCTCAAAGCGAGAATGTGTGAATGTCAGTGTGTGTGTTTGGTGGAAGCGGTGATGAAGGTGGCAGGGGGGTGGATTCCTGCTATTCTGTTTGCGCTATGCCCAACACTTCCAGCATCTTTTGCTTGTACTCCTCCTCTGCTCTTTTCACATGGAATTGATAAAAAAGGCAGCCACATTAAGCGCATCGCTTTTGGCGGTCACAGAGGCACAAATACATGCGGTTGGGCGCACACTGCGCTCTAAAATGCGCTGCAGTGACCTTTCAGATGCAGATGGAGCAGCAGATTCCCTCCACTGAGAAAATGTCAACATCTTCTGCACTCACTCTGCTTTTTAGGACAACCAAGTTGGCATCAGGTTAGCCTTCGTGTCTTTCCACATGGGCTCGCCATAAATGCACACACTGTTCCGGGCTAAGTGTTCACATTTTTTTTTTATTTGGGGCTATAAATTCCTATGTCATTTAGTCAAAAACAAACAGTGTTGTAAAGAGACAAGCACTGGGACACATTGCACTCCCACTGTGTGTGTCCGCACATCAAAAAACACTCTTATCTGCATGTTTCTGTATGGATACGCTGTAAAATCTGGGCCATGTTAAGAGTTAAGGAATGGAAGAATGTGAGCATTTGCTTTGGGACTGAAGTCTGTCTGAAAGGGTCACCATAACTCTACCTGCTCTGGAAGAAAAAGTCATCCCAGTCCGGATAGCTATGAGTTGTCATGCCCGGGTCTTGCTGACCTGATAAATAATTGTCTATCTTACTCCAGCTGCACTTCAACACCTACAATGTGACTCACAATTCATCACTCCTCTTATCAGTGTATAAACAGAGCAAACCATAAATCCAATCACCTCGAGAAAAACTCTAACTTTGATGCTTAAAATGCATTATTGCGTCTGCCTCTGGGGATCTGTGGATTCCAAGAAGTTTCCAAAAATTTGCTTCAGTAATAAAAGATGAAAGCGGATCCAGAAAGGATGTTCAGAGAAGCAGTAGCTGAACGGAAACAAATCAACTGACAGATGGTTAGTGACAATTTCATAATTATTTATAGAAAACAGTATATATATTTTTTTAAATCAAGAACTTCCTGACAGTGTAATAAATATGAGATGCATTTCTGTTTTCTTTTTCTTGTCAGTGCATTTTCATAAAATAAAAAATCTTTATGTCACAAAAGTAATCCTCATTAATTTAAAAAAAAAATGAATAAAATTGGTGGACCCAACACACTTTCCACGATCTTTTTGACTCAGTCACACAGTCACATGAAGGTTAACATGCAAGCGCTCAACCCCAAGGCTTAGGAAACTATTTATGGTAAAAGTGGGCAGAAAGTGTAAACACATGTCTGGCATCCTTTGAAAAGACATATGTTTTACTCCATTTTATCCTCCTCTCTACAATGAAGAGGAATCTGTTCACCTCCCTGTTGGAGTTCCACCTTCCGTTCCCAATTTCACCTCAACACATTTAATTCTGGGCTTTTGAGCTAAAGGGGAGAGAGTAAAATAGCAGCTGAGAAGCATCACATGGAACTGTGGCTGAGTGGATGTCCGTGAGAGGGGAGACATATGGGTGGGTGCTTGGCTGCTGGCTACATTTGAAGGAGTGGGAGGATGTTTTCTAGGCCCCAGTGAACAATCAAAGCTATGTCGCACCAGGAAGTGACAGATTGAAGTTGCTACTAGCAGTAACATGTACATAAGTAAAGTAAACTTTTAGTAAGATCGTTAAAGCTCTCTGATGATCGAATGGTTGTCAATATCTTTATTCACATTTCTCTATTTTTTTGCGTTTTTTGTTCAACGAAAACTTTAAAAGATTTAAATCTACATGACTTGATTAATAACAATAATAACCAAAATACACTAGCATATTCTTTGATTATAAACACAAGTAATTTATTATTCAAAGTATTCCTTCCCTCCAAGCTTTTCCCATTTTGTTATGTTACAATGTGGTATGTTAACTTTATGTTTATGTTATAATATCTTTATTTGATAAATTACCATTGTTCATGAATGTTAAATGCACTACTACCAGCAGGTAAGGCAGGTTAAGTGTCTTGCTTAAAGACGCAACGACTGAATGGAGATTTGAACCAGCAACCCACCAGTTACAGGACGAACTACCATCACCAAAGAAGTGGATTTACAATAAACCTCCTGCAGTAAATACTTTTTAAATGAGCATTTTGCTGCAAGTCTTATGTAATGTTTTGCACATCTAGACTGAATTTCTTTTACCAATTGCTCTTTGCAAAACACTCATCTTGAATAATTTATTTTATTGCATTTACTAAATTGGAGACTTCTAAAGGAAACTGGTTGGACTGGCTTATTCACAGGTATCAAAGTAAAAGGGGGTAGAACACAGATTTATCCCACACTTTTATCATTTTTATTTGCAAAAATCTGTGAAAACCGCAGTTTTTTAATTTTTTTTTTTTTTACCATGTCAGTATTTTTACTCATTATTCTTTCTCAAAAAATCTCTGTAAAATATTCTGAAGTTGGGTTTGAACCTAGCACAAGTGTGAAAAAATTCAAAGCACATAAATACTTTTGCATGGTTCTGTAAACTTGGATGATGTGTTTTACACACATTAATAATATACGGATATATTTCTATATCAAGGGGAATCTTAATAACCAGAGCCACTAAGAAATGGAGAAAAAATTTTAATTCCTCTCCGAAACTCCAACTTGAGACCTTTAATGACATATGTTTGTGATAAAAGATTCAAAAGCCTTTCTTTCTCTTTTATCCCGCAGAAGCCAGAGGATGTCGTCTGACCACATGCCAGCTCATAAATGCTGTTTACCATTTGTTAGATGGTACATGCAGGGAACTGCCATGCGACCCAAAGCTTTGGAAAAGTAATTACCTTTCATATTAAAGAGCATAACTATTTAATATTTAAACTCATTGGTCATACTCAATAAATTTTAATACTTATTTGTGTTCTCTATATTTATGTGATTGGATTGTTGCTTTACTTTTTATGCTTGTTTAATCTGAAGAGCTGCAAATAACGTGATCAAAATAACATGGATTAGTTATGTGTTTGATTAAGGATTTTAATACTCTTAAGCATTTTTTTATACTTTCTTACATGATCTTTCAGTAGTCTGTTGGGACAAAATTGTATGTATTTCAACTGTAGAGGACGTGTGGACTCTTTCTGATATCCTGATATTTTTCCTGTTAATAAGGCATGCCCTAGTAAAATGTACAAATGGATGAAAATCAAATCAGCCCCCTCTTGTCCCAAGACCTGGTATTACTGCTACAGCAAAGATAATGTTGCGTGGTACAAAGACAGAAGATCTGGAATAGAAAGTGACTAAATTTCTATTTGAAAGCAGCACAGCAGCTGGAAAATAAATTATCAAGCGGCCATTATCTATCACATCAGATAATATTGTTGCATTTTACAGAGTCAGGACATTCTGACATGTTCACAAGCACTGATACCACTGCTGGACTCAATGCCACATCTGATTTACCTGCTGCATCTCAAAGACTTACACCAAAAACATTTAGTGTAAAAGAAGTTAAAGTTGAATGGCTCTTGTTCAGATCTTAAAAAGAAAGCTGGGACAGATGGTTGTGCTCCTTTGTTTTCTAAACTGCAGCTTCTATCCAGTCTATCCACACTGGTGAATTACCAACTGACCAGAAATCTGGTGCACCTCCTCTTCAAATTAGTCGTCATTCTATTTTGTACAGTTGCAGGCCGGTTTATATTTTATATTGTGCACCTCAAATTGTAGACAGACTTGTTAATAAACAGTTAATCTGGCATCTTGAGGTCAACAACTTGTTATCTCCGGCCCAGTCTGGTTTCTGTTCTGGTCGTGGATGTGTCACAATAGTTTTAAAGGTTGTAGGTGATACAGCCTCTGCTCTGGACTCCAGACACTAATGTGCTGCAATTTTCCTTGACTTGGCAACAGCTTTTGATACAGTGAATCATTCTGTTCTAATCAAAAGACTTTGCCACGGTGGAATTCCCCATCCATTTTTATCATGGTTTTCTAGCTACCTGTGTGACAGTGCAGCAGGTGAATACACACTCTGAATAATGTGTTTCTTTGAGTTGCAGAAGGTGTGGTCTATTTGGGATACACTCCGTTCTCTATTTAAATTGATAATATTCTGTAAGCTCTTAGTAAAGGTGCTGTACATTTATACCACTCTGTTTGCGTTTAGTTCATCCCCTGAATCAATCTTTCAGTGTCTAAAACAAAACTATCTTTGAATGCTAAGAAAACAAAAATCATATGGTTTAAATGTAAAAGACTAAAAACTTTCCCTAATTCCTGAAATCTTGTCACTGCAGATGAAACACTCCGTCAGCAGGTTGCAGAGAGCCCTGGCCAAAGTTCAGACCTAAATCCCATTGAGAATCTCTGGTAAGATTTTAATGTTGATATCCACAAACACTCTCCATCTAAGAGAGCTTGGTATTTGTTTGGAATATTTCCCTCTACAGTGTAGATGTGCAATGCTGGCCGAGACATAACCCCAAAGTGATTGGAGATGCAACTGGAGTGGAAGGTGGTTACACAAAGCCAAGCTACAGCTGTCTTTATATGTTTAACATTTTGCAGAAACAGTCCTGTCCTTTTCTTTTAAGTATTAAGTACTACTGTATATGTAATTATACAATCCATGTTAGCTTTAGGTATTCAAAGAATAAATCTGACAGGTAATATGTCACAAATTCACCTAGAAATAATAAAAATGTTATCAGGCTGCCTGGTTTGTAAAACTTGAATGTGTCTTCTACTTGTTTCCTGCAGTTTGGTCTACCGAACGTGTGGAGGTTTTGCCCTTTGATGATTATGTCTGTGGTGTCACCAAAGCCAAAGCAATCAGGCTGACAAACATGAGGAAAAAGGGATTGCCACTCTTGCCAGGCAAAATGTTGGCACTGTTATTGGCATCTCCCTCATCCCCCGCCCTACTTCTCCCCTCCCTTGCTTCACTGTTTTGCCTCCTTCCTGCACCCCTGAAGTGAACAGATAATCCCTAAGCCCTATCCCCATTAAAGACAGGCACATCACGCAAACCTGCCCTCCCTGCAATGCACTCTGCCACTCACACAAACGCACGCACTCTGTTGCACATGCATGCAGCTTGCTCTCATGGAAGCAAGAGGAAAATAGCTCAGTGGGGGGTTAAGCAGTGTGTCAGCCACAGCAGCAGAACACATTTCTGTCTGTTTCTTTATTGTCTTCCTTCTACAGTACTAAAACATCCCCGGTGGCAGGCATGTGGCAGACTTTGACGATGAGATAAGGAGTGGAAGGGACTTTTGAGGAAGCTCAAATTTAATAGGTTAGCTTTTATGACGCCATGGTCACACTCAGACACACACCACGGAATGTGACGTGTTTGTCAGATGAGTTGTTGAATAGAACTCTTGAAGAGTGCACCAGCTATGTGTAACCTCTGCTAACATCTATTAGATTAAGATAAAACACACTTTATTTACCAAAGACTTTACTTGTTATCATTTTATTGAAGGTGGTGCAGTTTACTTATCCATTTGTATCTCCAAAAAGGTCATGCCAGCATTCTGATACAGATCTGATAGCTGAGTCAGTAATGAATAAACCAATGCAGCCATTGGAATCATAATGTTCTTCTGATTTTGCAGGATCTGAAAACGCAGCTTGTATTTCTAGTTAGTCTGAACTTTCTCATGTGGGGATATACTCACGGTCAAACCGTGAACACGTTGCAGGGATATAGTCCAAGTATGGTAGAAGTTGACCTCTAGTGGCCAAAGTGTGAACTTTACAAGGTAAAAATCCGACTGTGCCTCTTTCAGCCATAAAATACTACAGGGTAAGAGCTATATTTAGAGAGTAATAGAAATGAAAAATGCAAAAGAAAAATACTGATCATAAAAATAATCAGTTAAAAGTAGACATCATAAATTGTGATCATCTTGTTTCAATGCAAACATGAAGGCTGCAGAGTCATAGCAAGGCACAGTAGTGGAAATCCTTTGACCACATCCTACGCTGATGACCTCTTCATTGTGGACCGTGCCCGGCAGAAATGAATGGTTTATGTCCACGTAAAGACACGTTTAAGGGAACTGAGTGTGGTGTCATGCCATTCAAAACAGTTTACTTCGGTAAGGTCTGTGGCGGACAGGGAAGCAGCAGGGTTCATTGCTGGTTACCATCAAAAACAGCCATGTTGTCTCTGAACACAGAGCATGGCTGCCATTACAATTAGCCTACACTGTCTCTAGTATGTGAAGATAAAGCTGGGTTTCAACTATAAAACTGATATCCCCACATTTTTTTTTACCTGTCTACCTGCAAGACTATTTGTTTGCAGGTAAGAATCCTGCTGACATCCTGAAAAGAGTTTATGCTAAACATTGTGTGTTTCATGAATAAGGTGGATCTTAAATATAACTTATATTAATACATTCTTAAATGTATTAAATGTAACCTCAAGTTTGAAGAATCTTTACACATGAAACAAACAAGAGCACAACAAAAACAGATAATAAATGTTGTGGTGATTTTCAATCTTGGTTTTCCAATTAATGTTGTGCTTTAAGCAATATGCAATGCAGAAAGACACTGCTGGGACATTTAATACAACAACGCCTTTATCTACCAGCAGGGGGCAGCACTCAGCAACGGCTCCTTGTTTCACAGAGGAAATGAGTCGATGTAGTTCCGGGTTTGTGCTGACGCGTCCCTCTTCCTCTCATTCACCGACGTGTCAGTCCTGTTCTGTCCGCTCTGAGTAGCTTCCACACCGGCCTCTCTGCCAGAAAAATGCCCCCGAAAGGTAGCAACAAGCAGCAGTCCGAAGAGGACCTTCTGCTGCAGGACTTCAGCAGGAATCTGTCGGCCAAGTCAACGGCTCTGTTTTACGGGAATGCCCTCATCGTTTCAGCCATTCCTATCTGTGAGTACAAGAAGAAAAAAAAACAGCCGCTGCTAACTGGCTCAGCTAACGCTGAAGGACGAGAAAAGTCTGAGCAGAAACGAAAAAAAGAAAGTGATGCCACGTAATGGCTTAATGATGTAAATAAACAATATTAATGCAAATGGTTAAGCTAGTTTTCCAAATGTCTTACTACCACAAATTTCTTGAGCTGCTGTGATAAACCAGCACAAAGTTGTGAAGTGTGCTGGGAGCTGTAAAGATAACAATTAGTGCTGATTTTATGAAAGAGCGGCAAAAGGAGAGAACCTTTAAAAGTCATTTCATTTGCAGTTTACCTGATGTCACGTCAGGGACTCTGCAAAACATTGTCTGGCTAAAAGCTAACTAAATATCTTCCTGAAGATATCATCATCACCGTGGAGAGACACGGTGGCAGCATCAGGGAATCAGCTCAAATCTGACTGGATGATGGGTGGAGATAAATAAAGGACTAAACCCTCCGAAACCATAAAAAGAGTTTGGGGATGAGGTCCCCCCATCCAGCAGTGACAAAACAAACATACAACCAGATCTACAATTACATGGTTTAGATAAAAGCATATTTATATTCTAGAATGACTCAAAATCAGGATCTGAGTCCACTTGAGAATCTGTTTTAAAGCGTAAACTGAAGTTCATATGCTCCCATTGAGTTGTTTTAAAACGAACTGGTATGTATTTACATCTGTACCTGCAGCAGGTAGACGTACCCTTAAAGACTTGGAAGTAGTAATTGCAGGGTTTCCCCAGTGTATTATAAGCCTGGCGGGCCACCAGGCTTTACTTGTGCCCCCACCAGGCTTAGCATTGCTTAGTCTTTTTAAAATGTTTGTATTTTTTTCAAGGCTTTATAGTTGGTGTTTTGGAATTAATCTTCAGTATTTCAATAACGCATAAAAATCAAGTGATATTTTCAAATTTCTTGCCAACTTCAAACATTTTTTAACTCAAAAACTCAACAGACTGCTGGATGAATAACTGTCCTGGGACCCAACCACCACTAGCAAGTTTTCTGGGGGAAACCTTGAATTGGAGCAAAAAGTGGTTCTTCTGAGTTATTCATTCAGGGGAACTCGTTGCACATGCATACAACACAAAATTTTTGACTTTTGACTTGTAAAAATTGAAAAGACATTTAGATTTTGTTCTCCTTGTGATGAAGCTTTTTCAGGATATGCTCCCATTTAAGTCTTTATTATGCAGCTGAGTGATTTAGGGAGAAAATAACTTTGGTAGTTTGACCCCCTGGTGCAGTTTTGATAGTTGTGTTTCTTCAATGCAGTTTGTGTTAAAGCAGTGAGAAATTGTTCATCTAAGTTCACAAAAGCTACAAATGTCAGCCCAGGTGTAGCATCGACACAATAAAATTGTGTTTCTGTTTTTGTACGTGTCCTCACAGGGTTGTTCTGGAGGATCTGGCACATGGACCTTGTCCAGTCTGCGGTGCTGTACGCTGTCATGACCCTGGTCAGCACATACCTGGTTGCGTTTGCCTACAAGAACGTCAAGTTTGTACTCAAACACAAGTAAGAATAATGAAAAGAGCAGCTCAATCGATCATATTGACAAAATAGGAAAATGTTGGCGGGAGGTTATATGTAGATTTGCAAATTTCTTGATTTTTTTTTTTTTGCTAAGTTAATCTGCTTTTAAAATAGTTTCAATATTTGCTGCTTTGTTTGTTTTTGTTTCAGAGTGGCTCAGAAACGAGAGGATGCCGTTTCCAAAGAGGTAACCAGGAAGCTGTCTGAAGCAGACAATCGCAAGATGTCACGCAAAGAGAAGGATGAAAGGTGAGACTCCTTTTCCCGTTTTTTTTTTTTTTAAAGTTTATAAATTAAGCCAAACCAAACATTGTTTTTCTCTTTTTTAAGAGGAACTAAACCCAAAGCTTTACTGCACTTTATCTGACATCATTAGTGAGAAAGGGATTGACTCAGTTTTTCCTTTTCTCCAGGATCCTGTGGAAGAAGAATGAGGTGGCTGACTATGAAGCCACCACCTTCTCCATCTTTTACAACAACACCCTCTTCCTGGTGCTCGTCATCGTTGCTTCCTTCTTCTTGCTCAAGAACTTCAACCCCACTGTGTATCCTTGCAGTCAAAGTGCTTTTCAGTGTTGATAATATGTGACATTTGTGGAGGTCAGAATTTAAATACACTACACAGCTTTATTAGAAATTTCTTTTAGAACCACTGCCTAGATCTGAAATTTCATTCATCCATTCTTGATTTGTATTTGGTTCAAGCTACAAATCTGCCTTAATCTACCTTTGTGGAGAGAGGGCCATTGTAAATATGAAAATTAGTTGTTGCATGGAAAAGTGGATTTTTTTCTCCTTGACCTTTTGCTCCCAGCAACTACATTCTGTCCATCAGTGCCTCTTCAGGACTCATTGCTCTTCTGTCCACTGGCTCCAAGTAAACCAAAAAGAAAATGGACAAGAAGTTGGAGGAATATTTGATGGGTGGGACTGGGTGAGGATGGAGGATTAAGAAAAAGACACAGGATCTAATTTTTTTTACAGATTAGGCATTTGATTTTGGTATGGATGCAGAGTTCACTTTCATGAAATTGTTTTTGTAACAAATAAAGCAACCAGCTATACTTTTTTGTCTGTTTCATTCACACCCCTTTAAATATTTTGAAAAACCTTTTTTGAACCACAGCAATCTGTTCAACCTTTGCTTTTTATATAAGTTTTAATGGGTGCAGCAGGTAGCTGTTGCTAATCCATTAGCACTTGTGTCTGGCTTTGGAGAAGCAGGAGTTTATGTTTTAACTGCTCTGAAGCATAGAGGTGGGTTTCGACCCAATGCTGTCAAGGAGATGAATCAGAAATTGTGAAGCAATTGCTGCTGCCAATCAATCTAGGAAGGATTATAATGTGGTTTCAGTTAATCACTCCACATTTTACGGGATTAACGTCAAACATCTGAAAACTGCAATATTCAAGAAGGGTTTTTCACCTGAATGTAGGATTGTGCAATATTCAGAGCATTGATACATGAATCTAAAAATTGGGGTATCAGCAGATAGAAGTGTCAAAAACACATGGTGTGTTAATGCAAGCCTATAAGGCCTGCTGTCAAGCACAGTGTGGGGGTCGAGGGGCAGCTGCCAGAGCACCGTGGCAATTTGTAGTTATTTGCCACTTTCAAATCATGTTCTGCAATAAACAGAGTAAAAGGAGACATTGAATGACCATGAACTCCCTATGCACCAAACTACTCTGGAGCCAACAGCTGAAGCTCAGCAGGGCAATAATGCCAAACCAAACATCAAATGAGAAGCCAGAATGGCTGCAAACTAAAGGACGTAAGCCTAATCCTGTCAACGCCCTCAATAATTAGGGAGAATAACAATTTAAAAAAAATCTGACTGAAGTTCAAGATTTTAAATGATTTACTCCCATAACTAAATTAAAAGTGGTTTTTTCCACATGGCTGTGTTTGATCTTATTTATCATAAAAGCAAAGACACCGTTTTCATTGGCAATAAATGTATTTATTATCACACATTCATATAGAGTATTTACAGAGAGAGCACTCGTCAGCAAACAACTGTTGCTTAGAACGGCACATGAGAAAAACAATGACTGGAACAATATTGGGGGGGTTTTGTATCATATTTGACTAAATTAGAAATGGATTACTGGATCAATTACTTTGTTACATTTTGGCTTTTTGTTCTTTGTTGTTGCTGCATAGCTGCTGAATGAAATATTTTGCTCTTGTAGCCAGCAGCAGGTATAGTCTATCTGCTATCTTGCCCATATCAGCTCTTTTAAAGTTGATATGGCTTTAAAAGAGCTTCACTGATTTAAAATCCAGCTTGCTGCAGCCTGTGCAACTAGATGTTTTTTACTTTTTGGTGGATAAGAATTACTAAAGTGTTCACACATGTGGTTCAGGGATATTTTCCCCTAAGCCAGTCATAAAACAATTTGCACTAATTACATTGCGTTTCATATTATTCAACCTTACCTTTTTTTCATGCTGGTATTTTCCTTATTCCACGTATATTCCAATTGTACGTGCACTCAACTTCACGTCTACACCTCCAACAATGTGGAGCTCAGGGACAAGAAGGAAATCTATTTAAGCTGGAATAAAAATTCAGGCTACAATTTTCTGCTATGTTAATGGACAAAATACAAGCTAAGGTTTGTGGTTAATCTTTACTTTCAGAGAGTTTCTGCCTCAGAGCTGCAGTTTTGGTTTTGAGTGTTCTGTTCTGACCATTCTGTTGAAATAGCAAACCTCATTCAGGTATAGAAGCATTATACTGAATGCCAACTTCATAATGAAAGACATCTCTGAATGTATTTCTTAGGACCCGGGTGAAGGCACTCTACCAGGCAGCCACAGTCTAACAGCAAAGTGACGACTTGAACACAGACACTTAAAACCAGCCAGAATTTATGTCTCACTTAATTCCAGTGATGGAGACTTTTTGTAGTGTAGATCAAGAGATCTTCAAACTTTCTGAAGATGTTTTTGTTTTATGTTTTCACACATTTGGTCTGACTATGAAGAGATGAATCTTATTGCGTCATTAAGAATTGGGGAAATGGAAAGGTGGCGATGAACGTGAGAGAAAGAAACAATTACAAGCAGATTAAATGCATCACCCTTTTGCTGATCATCTACTGTCTTGGAAGTATTATTGCCTTTTTAAGAATTACCTTGTTGGGGCTAAAAGTGATATTTTTTATTTGTTCAAATACTTTTTCAGTGAAACTAACAACACCTAAAGATTCACTTTGTCCAATTTGATCAAATGTGTTGACAAAACCAGTTCTTATCTTTAACTTAGGAGTTTGTTTGTTTTTTAATATATTACATTTCCAAGGATTAGAATTCAGTTTCGGGTGTTGCGCCGACAACGTGTAGAAAAGCAACTAAAGTCAAAAGAAAACTTTGTAAACAAAGGCATTCAGAAAATTGAATCAAATATTGATCAAGACCAGTGTAAAGTTACCAGAAAGTCTGACTCCTTGGAATAATATAAGAAAAGAGGTTTGCCTCCAAACATTTTAACACAAGCCTGGTATGTGGAGAGTTTCTTCTTAAGTTTCATGATGGCCGCTTGTGTTTTTCACAAATGTCTCTTTCCTGTAAATTAGGGAAAAGCACAGTATCCTTTATTAAATCAGCTGACCACCAACGAGTTGGGGAGGGGCAGCACCAGGTTAATTCCTGTCACGCCATCACTTTCTCTGGGACCCCATTAAAAAGACATTAAATCACATGATCAATTTGGCAAAACATTCTACAGGTCTTACAATTTGTGAGCCTTTTGAAACCTCTCTATACTTTAAAATCGGTAACTACTACAAAGCAAAAACATGCATTATATATTTTCAGCAAATTCCCAGTTTTTTTTCTTCCTCAAACAGTTTCGTTTTGAAATGTTTGCGAGGTCCAGGGCTCGTAATCCTGAGGCAGACGTCTCAAAGTAAGATGTAAGACAAAAGCTGCTTTTCATTTCTCCTCAAAGTGCGAAACCATCTGGCAAGCACAAAAACAGTTCGCTACTGAGATTTAAAGGCAGACTGTGCTGCAAGTCAACACATGGACACCAAGGACAAGACTGTGACTCAGCTGAAACCTGCCCAACATCTCTCTACTCATCTCAATGATGGCTTATTTTCCAGATGAAACAGAACGGAGGGAGTACATAAAGGGCAACTGCCACAAACTACTGAAAGTCAGAATATGAATGATTACGGCAGGAGTTTGGTGTTTATATCGTTAAACCTGTTCATACTTAACTTCACAAATGGGAAACAATTCGTACTACATTTGGATTTTCTTGAGGAGAGAAAAAAGAAAGACTTTGCGGCCGTCGAATTACTCTGAGCGAAGAGGATGAAATCTCTGTGATGTGCAGTGAGCAATAAAATATTTCTATTTACATCTCTTTTATAGATTTCTCATACAGTACAGGAAAGCCCTCATATGCAAGACAGGCTTCTTGTAGTTTGCCTATGTAACAAGATTAAACCTCTATATATACATGTAACATCCTCAAACAAGCAATTTTTTCAAATGACAAAATAGATTTTTAGATTCTATGAGCAGTTTAGAACAATGACCAGTTTATTCTGTCACATTGTGGTTTAAACCAGTGTTTTCTTCCCCTCAAATATCTTAAATAGTTTCCATTAATGCAGTCAAAGCTCTTTGAAGAAATTAGTGATGCTGCTTCAGTTCGCAAGTTAATCATTTTTTTCTTCTGTGACTGCAATCCTCATGTCTTACTTGTCTTCGTTTTGTGGAAATTTCTGCAGTTCCTCAAAATTTTCACACGAGGGCGACAAGCTTCACGTTTGCCCTTTTCCACTCAGCCCAGTTCTTTTTTTTTCTTTCTTTCTGGTACAACAATCCGCTTGCTTCACCAGAGTCACTCAGCAGACAAGCTTGCAGCATTTCTGATCAAAAACTTATCAAAAAGAAGAAGGAGGCACGCTGTAGCAGAGAAACATGCATCTGGTTGTTGCTATACTCAGGGATCTGCAGCCAGAAATATCTTTTCATTAGCCTACTGTAAATATAGGGGTCGGTTGCATTTAGAAGGCATTTTAAAGACGAGTCGAGCCAATGAGTGTCGAGGTCTTACTTATATTCATAAAGCTTGTTTTTGCAAGAAGTGTGAGGGAGTCACCTTGTTGTTGGTAAAGACTGGAAGATGTTTCATCCCAGGACTTTAGCAGGCACCTCTGACAAAGGAGGTGAAAGTTTGAAGCGCTTATGGTAATTTATTTTGCTACGCTGCTCGGCATATTAATAAAAGGTCTGAATAAGGGATTTGTTCAGCATGCATCTGAGGTCTCTACTCGTTTGAGGTCTGTCTAATTTCTATACATAAGGTGCCTCTACTGGAGTACTTTGCTATGAAACAAAACATGTTTGCAATATGAATTTTGTGCTTAAATGAATTAATACAAGCCTTATATGTTTTCTGATGAATTATCAAGGTGCACTTAAAAAAGGCACTTTAATTTTAAATAGTTCTGCAATGCCTCTTTGTCTTCATGAACCAAGTGGAGTTCATGAGGAGTCTAATATCTCTAAAAATGAGATGTAGTAGTGAACATATTAAAGTCTCGACATAAATGAGTATCAGAACTTTAACCTTTTCTAACAGTGGGTCTAGTGTTTCAATAATTTAAGCATGCTGTTGGATCTGAGATACTCTGATCTCTGCATAGTTCTATTTCTGTATCATTGCACGCTAGCTGAGTAGCAAATGCCTTTGATTGGTGGTGGAAAGCTTTGATCGACTAAGCTGCGGTTGAGGCCATGGAAAGTCTGAGCTTTTCTTGGCTAAGCTGGACTGCACCTGAGATGAACGCGGTAGAGCTGATCGAACCATAGGTCTCGACTGAAGATAGTTACAGAATGCAATGCTTGGATGTGGCGAGGTTGTCCATTTCTGGCTAGACTGGTCTGTGGCTGGTTAGGCACATCCAAGGAGAGAGTTGTGGATCTGAACTCTGAACCAAGGAGGGTTCAAGGTGCAGGTGAAGTTAGGTAGTCGTCAGTAGACCTCTTGTTGGTCCATCAGCCCCGGCTCTAAGAGCGGTAGTCCTTCTTACTGTATGGTCTGTTGCCAAGGATGTGGTCAATGTCCGACACAATGTGAGAGGTCATCTTCGGGAGGACCTGGACAAAACAGAGAGGTTTTACATAAGGCTGAAAGCAGGAAATAAAGTGAAACAAACAGAATCAAATTTTGAGTATATTGCAAAAGATGGAAAAATGGCAAATTCATCCATCTGTTTTTTAAAGTTTCCACATTTAAAGTCTGCCCACAGTCAAAATACTCACTATAAATAGGACTCAACCTTTTTTATTTATATTTGAAAAAGTGGCAGTCAATACATAAATAAGGAAGACAAACTCGAGAATTGTAACTATTGAAAAATATGAACTTTTGACATTGCAGACCTGCAGGAAACGTTTTGGTTAGATGTTTTACTGAACCTGATGCACATCCTCTGAAACTAATCCTGAACATTGTTGCCCGTAACTAGTGATGTGGCGTTCACAGACAATCGGATTCTTTTGAACTTTGGTTTCTTCTGTTTGTCGTTCAATGTTCATAGTTGGGTGTTTGCCATTAATGTGTTGTCTTAATTATTACATTTAATGATTCAGAAAAATATTTTTGTTTCTGCCAAAGCAACTCAAGTCCACATTTTTCCTCTACTGGTTGTTACATTTTCCTTTTGTATTACAAATAACATTCAAATGTAAATAATGCACACAACACTTACACGGGAAAGGATAAAATGGCTTGTTCTTAGAAAAAATGTACTTTTTCAAACATTCATCATTTGAAGTGCATGAATCCTGAAGGTTTTCTTGAAAGAGCCATAAAGTCCCATCCCTAATTCTAACCATCCACAATAAATCAAAATGGTTTTCAAAATCACAAGTGATGCACAAACAAAATAATTACCAAAAAATAATGAATTATTAATTCATTTGAATTGAACACGGCATGACATTATCCACATGTGCAACAACCTCGATGCAAGGCGGGTGAAAACAGAAAAGTGTGTTTGTGTTTGTGTTTGTACCTGGATGGCCCCGAGGTTCTCTGTAAGCTGCTCAGGGTTGGATGTTCCCAGAAGGACTGAGCTCACTCCTTCATTTCTCAAACACCATGCTGGAGAAAAACACAATGATAACTAAGCACTGAGCATTATTAACAGGAGAAAGGTCAACCTTCAGTCTGTCCTTCAACTGCATCTGGGATTCTCAGTGGAGTTATCTTTGTTTTTAACTTTAGTGTTCTGTAATACCGTCCAAAACAAGAATGAATAGGAAATGTCTGCACTTTAGTGTGACAGGCAGTCAGTCCTAGCGAGATAACATGCATTTTGATGATATCTTTCGAAGGTTGACATTACTGTCAGATGCCGTCTCAGATGCTCCTTCAGCAGAATGTGTCACTCAGCCTTACCCACAGCCAGCTGAGGCAGCGTGCAGCCCAGCTTCTCTGCAATGTGGTTTAGCTCCTTCAGCTTAGCTTGCTGCTTTCTTCCATCCTCGCTTACTATTTTCTCCTTCAGCCACTGATATGACTGGCAGAAGATACGAGACAGACAGAATGAGTGATCAGTAGAACAAGAAGACATTTCAAGAGAATAGAGTAAGAACAAAAAAAGGGGGAGAAAGGGACCAATTTTTCCATTTTAGTCATAGAGTTGCATGCTTTAGGCATCATACAACAAAGGCTCTATTTAAATTCTGCATCCTGCTCTAGTAAATGTTGTGCAGAGCATAGCAGGTGACCTTTAGTCATACTGACCTTCATTGAGGCCCGTGACGATTCTGGGATGCCGTTTTCATATTTTCCCGTAATGATGCCACACGCTAGCGGTGACCAAGTCATTGCTCCGACTCCTGTGACGGTGGAAAACACATAACAGCCTCCTTTAAATGAAATCATGATTCTGAAACCATATTTTGGATTAGACAAGGTTATATTTTTCTAGTATTAAAATTGATCTGGGAGGAATGAAAAAGTAAAAACAAAAGACATCTATAGAAGGACAAATACATTTCTTATCACTTCAACTATAGAAAATATGTAGATATTCATGTTTTAGGTAACATGTCAGAACATCACAGTAGATTTCCCAACCAGGTTAAGTTAATGTTGAATCAGTACTTTTAGCCTGTCCTGCAAAAACATCTACTGGACGAAATAGATTAAGGTTGAAGAAATGATTTGTAGATGTTGCAGTGAATGAAAAAGTGTCTTTTTTTTTTAAATCAACAGTCTGGTCAGCTGAGCAAAAAGATATTTACAATTCACATTGACTTAAAGAATACTTGCCTATTTTATGATAAAGTTCAGGGAGTTGCACCTCCACTTTCTCTCTCTGAAAGAGGTGATATTCTGCCTGTTCACACACCGGAGGGATCAAATTAAACTGCCGGGCCACCGAATACGCCTCCTGGTAATTTAAGAGAATTAGAAAAAAAAAGGGAAATGAATAGTTATTCTTATACTGTAGTCTAATCATAAAGTGATTTTCACACTATATCATTCTCGTTCAGATATGTATGCCTGCAAGAGCAAGGCCAAATTTGTAACGCACAGCTCAGAGTCAGATTATCAATCTGTACTGATTCCCTGAGACATCATCCTTAAAGCTTTTCATATACCTGGAAGTGTTTAACCATATCTATTCCTTCCCTGTGTGTTTTAAGAGCAAAATACTGAAGCGAGTGTGCAAACACATGTTTCTCCTTGTTTGACTCTGATATAAACCCAATTCTAGACAAAACCCTGAAAACCTTGAAAAACATCAAAATTAGTAGGATTCAGCGAACTCCCCGTCTACAGCCGTCAGAAAGTTGGATAAGTGACTCCCTTGCCCAAACGCTCACAATAAAATGTTTAATTATTTAAACCATCTTTTATTTGTTTGTCTCCTGGCCTCATCCAACCTAACAATTACCAGCTACCCTCATGTGCTGCAGATTGTGACATATGGCTCCAGACTGATCATGTGGGCCGGAGCACACATACAGCAAATGGCTGCCATGTCACGTACACTTCAACGCCCCCTTTTAGCCCCCTTCATTACCGAAGCCGTATAAATAACAGAGCTGTCACTGGGGCTTGAACTATTCAAGGATATAAACTCCCTTTCAGCGAGATCACAGGGAGAGAAGATGAATACAGGCTGCAGCGTGTCTACAAAGGGCGTGAAGAAGAGGATATAAGATGGGTGTTTTGTTCCCCGCTGTTAGTTTGTCCTCCCAGTCTCAGATCTTCAGATCACAGGATTGTCTTAGCCCTAATTACAAGCTCATGTAGGTGCATCATGAGTTATGTGACCAGGGGTCACTGGTTGTTTTCTTTCATTCAGTATCAAGCACTCTTACCCAGGTGTCTGAATCAAGAGAGACCAAACTCTGACTTGTCTCTAACCACCTTTGTATTTTGATTCAAAACCTGCCTTTAGTGATCAGTATCAGTGATCATTGTTGGTGGATCTCTCTCAACTCTGTCAAACTCCTCCTTACCCAGCTGGACCATAAACCTTCATGACACCAGAATCAAAACAAGCCTGGATTTGACATTGCTCCATTATCTGAGAATATTTCTCTCCAGATTGATCTTGGGCGGCCAGTTGTGAGCAACAATAACCATTACGTGCTGTGAATAGTTTGCCTATTGTTCATTTTTTACTTCCTCCTGTCAAACTCTTCCTGAGCAGAATCGTGGATCTGATGTGAAAGCTGTCAGAAAGGCAACGTGATCGCCCAGAACGAGGTCGCTGTGGAAATGTTCTAAATTTTAGAATCACTGATGATAATCTGACTTTTAGAATCTTTTAAGACAAAAAGAAAAATCACAGTCCAGAGTTCAATAAACACAACATAGAGCGATCCATGTGGCACAACCAAGAGGTGCTCAGTGTTTGATGATGCTTGCCACCTGGCGCTCTTAAGGTGACCAAAGATGTGTTTAAAATCCTTCGTATTGCAGCTAAAATTGTGTAAACCATTGTAATCCTGGTCAAGGGTGCTGATGTTACATTAAATAAATAATATTTCTAGCGTTAAAGTAAAGGCAGTGTTGCATTTTAACACTGCCTGTGACTTTATAAGAAGTTTAGACTGAAAATGTGATCTTCAGCATTCAGGAGGATGATGTGTACTGGTTTTACTTTCTTAAAATGTTCCTCACCGCATTGAATTATTTTAGATGCTTTCCTCTTTTATTTTAGTTACTCCAGGAGAATGTGACAAAGACATTTAAGAAAAGCTGAGCGGTACGTACCATGATCTCCATAGCTGTCCACCGAGACGTCCCCCAATACATGGCCATGCCTTGGTTTATCACGTAGGTCATAGCTCGAACAATTTCTGCAGCAAAAGCACATTTGAAATAATATCAATCAGCTGGATAGTAAGTAAGCAAGTCGTTGATTTAATTCACTAAATGAAGTGTTAACAACAGAACAATACTTCTGAGCCATCTAATGTTAAATACGTAAACACTCTCAATCCTTTTACGGCATTAAAAAGGCATTTAATAGTTGCTTTCAATGAGTTTCAGTATAAAAGGAGAAAAGAAGTATTTTCTAGTTCTATGACCTTTGTTTATAAAGATATTTTATCCACAACTCCTCTCGTTGCATCATTAAGTTTTACCAAGTAAAAATTATTTGAAAAAAAAGGTTTAAAAAATCTCTTATTAAGCACCTTTTGCTATCCAATCATTCATTGGCTTATTTAAAAACTAGTCAGAATCTGCGCTGTATTGAAGCTAAGTGAAACAAAAAGGGCTGAAAGTTTCACATGTTGATGTTAGAAGTAGTTTTTAGCTGCAGATTACCAAGAGTACAGTGAAGGAATGTTTTGTTAATGCATGTTTGGTAATGAGATATTTATTTTTTTATTGAACAAATGAAAATGAATCGTTTTCATTTTCCTTTTTACTTCCAAGCCTCAGAGGTCAGTAGAAAAATCTGCAGAATGTGCTCCTTGTTTTATCAGATTACTCAACTGTAAGAATAAGCCACAGAATAATCGATTACTAAATTAATAGTTAGCTGCAGCCGTCATATCTTAAGGCAACATGCTACAGTGTCTGACGTGACAGAAGTCAAACACTGTGAGACCGAACCAAAGAGAGAAGAAGCAACAATGATGGTAGTGTGAAAATACCGTCCCTTGAGGACAGCAGTTCATTATTTAGTTCTATTTTTGCAAAAAAAATAAAAAATAAAAAAATAAATAAATAATAATAATAATAATAAATAATACTACCTATAAATTGGTTTGTCTCAAACTTTTAAAACTCAGGCATTTTCTAACAAGCTGACAATCTCAAAGCCCCTGTGATCACATTCAATCTGCTGCGTTTTTAACGGAGCAATTAAAACTCAAACACTGCTGACTGAGCAAGCCGGGAGCAGTCAGGGCCAACAAAAACTCAAATTAGGACCGTCATTATGGTTATTCATCATCACAATATGCTCACTCCAGTTATAGCACCATCCGTCACTGTGGCGGGACTCTTATTTTTCACTTTGCACGAGTAGTTCTTGGCAAGACAGCAGATAATGTGTAGCAATAAAACAAATAATGAGAAAACAAATAATGGCAACAGAGTTCTAGGGCGGGTGGAGGAAACGTGCAAACGCTGACGAGCATAAAAGCAAAGTCCAAAAGATCCACCAGAACTTAAAGAAAAGCTTTTCTTTTTCCTTTTCATTCAGCAAGAGATAATTAACAACCTGTCTTTCTGGACTGCCTGCTGGCAACGGAAATAACAAGCTGCAATAAAACAACAAAATGTCAATTTCTTTGTTCCTGCTGTTTTGTTTCCAACCCTCATCCTGCCCTCCTGACATTTCGTCTGTGTTTTCTAACCATGCTGGGTTCACATTTAAATGCAACCTGACACAATTTCCGGACCATGTAGTGGGAGTGAGAACAAAGCAAGTCTGTGGAAAGCAGGACAACATTTCTGATGCTTGAAGGAAGAGACCAGCGAGGGTTCGTAGAGGGAGGGAATGAGCAGGACAAAAGCAATCAATAAGAAGCGGCTGGGATAAGAAAAGGGAGAAGTCTTTGTGTTTTTTCAGAACCACTGTTCACTCCACTAAAGAGAAAACAAGGTTTCACAATAAGGTGTTCAGATCCAAGCATCATATCAATTTCCAGCACATTTTCAAATAAACTGAAAACCATTACTCATATGTAGACTACAAAATAAGAGTAAATATACTTTATCAGCTACACTTTAGACCTTTTAGAGGAACAAATGATAGTTAAGTTAAATTCATCAGTATCAGTAAACGTCAGTCAGTAAAGTTGCCGTCACTCTTGTTCTCATTTAGTGTATGTCAGTGGCGTAGTTTTAGCACCCTAAAACTGTATCTCAGCTCCCCTGAATAGGATTCCCACCCATCCCTGCAGTCGTCCCATATTTGGCTGTTAAATGTGCGTCCCGTATTGAACCGATATATAACTGTCCGATAGACACGCCCATAATGAACACATCAACACTAAGTTTGACAATAATGGCTGAAATAAAACACAGGAAATATTAAGGTCAGCTACACTGTCGTGGCGGGAGCTGAAGGACCCCTGAACGCTACGGACCGACGCTGAACGTCATTATAATTTTCTCTCGAATATGGAGTATATGGGCAGCTTAGAATGTATTTTATATATTGGGATAAAGGGTGTAAAATGTACAGGGTGAATTTGGCTGTGATCTCACTGACTGACTTTTTTTCCAATAAATCACTGACCACCTGGGAACAAAGTGTAAACGCTTTACAGCAGTGGTTCCCAAAGATTTCCTTCTGGGACCCCCAGAGGTTCCTAAAGATTTTTGGGCCCCCTTATGGATCACAATAACATCCCCCCTAAAAAGAAAAAAGAAATCAACTGGGTACACACATCATTCAACCAGACATAAAGCTATACACATATTTTGTGGTTCCCAACACTTTTGGGAACCTGTGTTACAGTATGTATGGTCTATAAGCATCTCTAATGGTCAGATTTGTATTCCCAGAAAAAAATGCCAGAATTACAAAAATACAAAAACTCCTTCTAAGCTTTTAATTTGGAGATTGAAGCTAAAAAAAACCCAACATATTAACTCTACATAAAGACAAGATTTTACTCTATTTTCTCCAGATAATTTCTCCAGTCTGATCCAGGCTGCAGTTTCAGCACTTTAATTACTTTATAAAATTTTTTGGTAAAGAAAAAAGACAACTTAAACACAGCTCTTTGTCATCATGTTGTGGCTCCTTCCTTGCAGCTGCGTATCAGTTTGTATCAAGAAGATTACAATTTGTAAGAGCTCCAATTTTAATAGGATGAGAAGCCAATCATGCTTTGCTGCAGAACAGCTGAGGTTCCACGATGGTTCATTGTGAAACAGACTTTTCATGATTTCCCTGAGTTGGACAGATGAATATGGATAAGATGACTCACCCTCCATAGGAGTATTGCTGTCTGGGCGGTTGGCAAAAACTACGTCTACGTACTCCATCTGCATCCTCTGTAGGGAACCTTTCAGACCTGAAAGATAAACAAAAGAAATAATGCTAAATGGAGGGTTTCAAAGTGTGTTTAGAAGAGATTTTTGTTTTTGAGCTTATAATGACCAAAAAAGAAAGTTTCACCTTCAATGATGTGTTTCCTTGACAATCCTCTTTCTGTCTCGGCTCTGTCAAAACAAAACAAACCCAGGCAAAAAGCTGAATCAGTCGTCGGCTTTAATAGTCTAAGAAAGCTAAAATAAAAAACCTTTCAGTGCATTGAGGGTTTTTTTTTTCACAATTTTTGGTAAAAAAAAAAAAATGCACTTTTTTTTTCCTGAAATTCATCTGTCAAAATGTTGTTGTCACTCAGACATGTAGCAACTAAAATGAACATTTTGGAATGTTTTATGTAAATGGATAAGTGTGAATTAACATCATATTTCCAGCTCGCCAGGAATAGATGGAGGTTTGAATCTTCCCTGCAGGAATGTAAAAAAAATGTTCTTCAACCTCCTGAGAATAGTTTTCTACTTATCACCAGACCCAGAAAGCAGGGTCTTCCAAACAGTCTGATATCCTCTGAGTGTTGGAGTTCATCTCTCTGAGTGTTAGAAAACAGGTTTCCTCTTTTTTTAAATCTCTTTTACTGGTTTCAAATTGTTAACGGAGAAAAAACTGCACAAAAAACTAAACTTTAATCCCCCCCTTTTAAATACAACATGTCAGATTCAAACATGCAAAAAAAAATAGTTGAATTATTAAGTGTGGTGCTTTCCTGATGCAGTACAGTTTTTAATATGATGCAGCTGAGAACCAGCTGGCATGAGATTCCAGTTTGAGAGTATTTAAAATTTAATTATGAAAAATATAGCACTGTATTGCATCATGACAGATCAATGAAACAGCTAACCCAACTGCTGCAAAAAATAATCCTATTGACTATTACAGCTATAATAATTTAATCACTTATCAAATTTCAATTCTGATGAATTTTCATAAGCAAGAAAGCAGAATGAGAAAATACTATCCTCTCAGTGTGTAATATTATAAGCTTTGCTCATCATACTTTTTAAACAGGAACAAATATCAAAGAGTTTGGAACTTGCTGTGTAATTAGTGGTTATCTGTTCAATGTTTCATTTTAAGGCACTACCATATTAACATTTTGACTTCTAAGACAAATGAGACACAGGCTCTTTGAGAACATCCTCATTTGCAGCATCATTTGTATTTTTGCTATTTTTAGTCGTCTTTGGCGGCATAGACGACTTACTCATGTAACAAATGCTTGATTTGATCAATCACACAATGACTAAAAAGTATTTTACCAGTGATTAAGTTAAAAATATTTACAATGAGAATCAATCAGACATTTATTTGGTGAAAAGTGAAATGTTTTACTCACTTTCCTCCCCAGTAAAGCTTAGTTGTGATCACCAAGCTTGACCGCCTAAAATGACAGAGGGAAAGAAACAGAAAACAGGAGCAACATGACCTGGGGACACAAACAGTACCGGAGTGGTTCACTGTGTTCTCTGCTTAGACAAAATGGACTCGGCTGCAGTTTCTCCACATTGCGTTAAGTGATTGAGAGGTTCCCTTGTCCAACATCCTGCTGGCCATTCATCAATGTGGGATTATTTGCTGTTTAGAACAAGACATCAGGGTCTCTGTAAAAGCAGACCTAATCGGTTTGATCGGTGAAGTTGACTGTTTAAATTAATTCATGATGTGCTTCAGCCCAGGAACTACATTAAAAATTAAGTGACCACTTTAAACTATCAGTTTCTCTGATTACTCTTTTTGGTATATGTTTGAGTGAAATGAACATTGTTCTTTTATTACATGAACTAATGACAACAAGTCTCTGAAATTCCCAGCGAATATTTAATATTTATTTGCAGAAAACGAGAAATGGTCAAAATAACAAAAAATATGCAGTGCTTTCAGACCTCAAATAATGCAAAGGAAATAAGTTCATGTTCATTTATAAGCAACAATGCTAATGTTTCCACTCATGAAGAGTTCAGAAATCAATATTTGGTGGAATAACCATGAGGTTTTCAACGAGGTTCAGTGCAGTGATCACTTTTTTTCCAGAGCTGTATATTATTTAATAAGATAATTAAATAATATAGTTTTTCAAATAAAATCAATAAATTTAGTTGAGGCATATTAATATTTAAATTATTTCTGTGTTAATTTCCATTTCCAGCTTTCAAAATCAAACACACATTTAGATGAATGTCGTAAGTTATTTATTATATTCATTGTAATTTGGCACTATTCAATCTCCATAGAGGGGGCTTCAGTTGCTGCATCTGCCAGAGTTGAATCCCGTGACAAATTTTGGTCTACATTTGGTTGATTTTTTACTAACTCCAAAAAAATGTTATTTGTAATACGCTTCTGTGAAATGAGACATAAAATGGCACAATTTTCCATTGAAAAACAAACAGAAATTGGGGTGTTAAAACTAAATTTAAATAAAAATTATTTTGAGTTTAACTGTGTGCAGTATAGAAAAGGATCTGAGTGAATATTTAGTGTTTTGTTTGTCTTCCCTTGCTAGAAAACAATGAAAACCAGTTTCAGTTTTCAATTTTTTAAACATTTTGAGTCAGAAAGTTTGTCCAGTTCATGAACGTCTTGCTGGATGTTTTGGACTATGTTGGTGTTTCAGTCAGTTGCTTTAGATTTAAACTCCACTCTTCCATATATGTTAAGTGTTTTATAGAATGCTTACTGAATCATTTTTATCATGTAGTATTTTTTCATATTGATAAAATTTTGAAAGACACAGACTTCAGTATCATGGGAAAAATCAATATATGGCTGCACATATTATAGCTCTGTGTTGTATTATTGACATAAACATAATACAAACTGATAACAGCCTTACTCAGCTGCTGTTTTTTGTCCTGCGCCACTAAATCTCCTCTCTGCACATTCATGAGGACACTCAGTCTGAAATGTCAGGTTCAGTGAGTCTTAACTGCAGCCACATCAAAACGCCCACCAGTGTAATGTAGTCAGCCCAGTACATGACACCACTGTGAGCGGCGTGATGACGGAGCCAAATCAGAACAAAGTGGCAAAGTGGCAGCAGCTAAATGTTCCCACATTTACTGCAGCGTCTGTGTCCAGCATTATGTTACACAGAGACACACTTGTTTTCAGACCAATAATGGAAACGTTGAAACAATGTGGAAAATGTAACTCAGCTTATACATCCATAATTACTTGAATAAAAATGTAATTATTCATATGGTGGTCCCCTATGAAAATGCCTGCAGGCGAACGCTGATACATTGAATATTTTATGTTGCAGTTCTGATATAACGTGTATGTGTGAAAAAATGGCGGATTTAAGATCTAACTTTAAATTACAACACAATAACAGAGTAAGGATCATGTTTGCTAAACTCTGAACATTCAGGCTTTACATGTAAAACCTCATACATGTTGTCTCTTTACATACGTGTTTCTTTACACACTGAACTGTTAACTCAATCTGATGCATTAATGTCTTCATTACCTCCAGCACTTCTTCTTGATGATGTTTCCTAGAATGATTTCGGCCCTGCAAGGCAACACAAATGAGGCGGGGCTATTAAGCTGCATTTTAAAGTCAGAACTGTTTTTAGCACAACATCAGCAATGCAATTTCCTGCTGTTAAACCGGACAGGGCAACAATTTTTTACAGTGTGTCCTTAATGATTTTATGGAGACCTCATGTTACTCCATGTTCAATGCGTTTCTAAATAATTCATTCTCCATTAAAATTTTGACTTTAGTTACTTGTATTCATTTGTAAATGATTGTGAAACTCCAGTACATCATTGTAAAGTGAAACATTTCTATTCAAATATTTTAACAGATTCTGAATTGGATTTAATCAGGTCATTGAAACAGTGAATGTGCTTTGAGTCACTATACTGCAGCTCTGGCTGTGTACAGAGTCGTTGACCTCCTGGAAGGTGAACTTCTGCAGGTATTTCTTCATATTTTGCTACATCAACTTTGACTAGGCTTCCTGTTCCCAATGAAGAAATTAAAGCATGATGCTGCCAACACTGTATTTTACTCTGCAGGGCTTCATACTGTAAACATGACTTCTTGTGTTAATAATGTTTTTTTTTCATGGCATTTTTCCATCCATGTCTAAATGTCCTGTAGTACTTTGTGCTGCTCTCTATTATAAAAAAAAATTACACGGCACATTAAAGTTTGTGTCTGGAATGTGACCGTATGAAAAGATGTTTGAAAGATGCTGTGACGTTTGTTCCAGCTTGCCTGAACTGTGCATGCGTCAGTGTAAGCATATTGGATGAGCACTTTATCTCAAAATATGGTCATTTTCCATTTTTCACCAAAAGTAATTTTATTATTCTAAATGTTTCAAAGCTAAACAATATCCTTACTTAAGCTATCAAAGTTAAAATAAATACATATTTCACTAGGACGTGTGTTTTTTTCCCCAGAAATCAGAAACTCTCTAATGTGTGCGTCTAAAATCTACAGCCAATTTCAAATTAAAATGAAAGATAACCTCCAATCCACAGTCACACATCGGTAAGTAAAATATATAACTGGCATTTGATCAGCTTCATTCAAACTCTGAGGTTCACACAACACCCACCTGCCGCATGCGTAAACCTCGGCTGTGTCAAACAAGTTGACTCCGCTCTCATAGGCGATGGTCATTAGCTGCTCTGCAACCTGCCAAGATGTCAGATCAGGCAGAGGGGAGAAATGAGAATATGAAGTCAGTTTATTAACCAGTTTTAATATTTTTCCACCTATTAATCTTTTGTTTAATCATTTAGATGTTAATGTTAAAAAAAAAAAATTCTTCCAGAGAGTGAATTAAACATTGATAAAACCGTGAAAACTAGGACAACTAACAAAAGCATGACACAGTAGATTTTATCTAAACAACATTAGTGGTACATTTAAGCTGTGAGGCTTCTGCAGAGCATGAATACTATTTAAAGTAACTCATTTATGTAACTTATTTTTATAGTGATCCTCAGCAAAAGTACAGAATTTAGTAACAGAGCTTTGCCCTCCCAACAGCAGCTGAAAATGCATGAACGTCTTCAGGAATAATAAGGTTTTGCTGCTTGTTGCCCAACTTGTGAAGATGCTGCAACTTAAATTTAATTGAGTTATCAAAAGCTTGGGGGAAAAAAATATCATTCATGGAAAACAAAGAGGTGTCAATGCTATTAACAGGGTAATAGAAGAAAAAAAAACTAAGAACCAGTTGTTTCAACAAGTTTTAGAAACAATGAATTTATATAATTGTTTTCTGTAGGAATTTTTCAGTCTCTCGCTTTGCTGTGGATTAATTTTGGTCAACTGCTTTTTTTCAACATCACTTCAAATCTACAGATTTAGGAACTTTACCAGAAGGTCATGTCTGGTATCAAATGCAATAACATTAGCAATGCTATTGTGACTAGACATCACAATACCAATGAAGGATCTAAAGGTCCTTGAAATTAAGAGGTCGTGTAATTTTGTGTTGAATTAGAAGAAATTCCACTTCAATTGGTTTTGCTGAGCTGCTTTAATTATTCCTGTTTGTTTTGTTTCTGGCTAACAGAAGCTAGCTTGCACATTTTGCTTAAAAGCTTAATTTGCAGTGGGGCTTTGAATCGGTTAACATGCAACTGCAAAATGATCACAGAGGATAGCTAGTAAAGGTTACAAAACTATGAGCGGCTTAATGATCCATAATTTAACTTTTTTTTTTTTTTGAAGTAACATTAAGAATGACCATTGCTTTCAAAGTCCATTCATATTCAGGGAGATGGAGAACAACGTTCTCACTTTTAAGTGACTCTGTAAGAGTCTCGGAGTCTTGGACAGCCCTTAGGACAGGTAGAGCAGAATAGAAAGAAAAGTAATGCATTGTATAAAAAGAGGGACTAGTTAAATGAAGAAGTATGAGTGGTTGGAGAAAATGAACTTTTTGTATTTCCATTCTTTAGACTACTAGGCACACAGTACTCTGGGTACCAGAGAGTGAGCCTTACTTTAGGGAAGGAACACATAGCTCCTCTTTTCACAAAGGTCCAAAGGTAATTTAAAAGTTAGTGAGGTGACGGAAGTGGAATGAAGCAACCAAAAAAATAGAGAAGTGCACAAGAAGCAAAAAGGTATTAAACTTGTCAACTTGATAAATGTGAAGGTGGGAGTTGTAAAGACTTAAAAGAAACAAAGGCTGAAACAATGACTAGAATGTCTCTCCAAAGGGCAGCATGTCCTTTATGTGTCTAAAAGGTCAAACATTGTTGAAAATAGTAAAAATATATGTCTGGAACGCCAGGGTTTTTACTATAACGTATTACATTTACCTTTGTGTGCAAATTGATGCTTTTAACTAAATGCATAAACTGAAAAGCCTTGCTTTTCCACTCTCATTGGAAAATAAATGAGTCATTAAAGTTTCAGAAATATTATGCTGGCAACACCTCAGGCTTCTTTATTTTTTATTTTTTCCTGGTCTGCAAAGGTTTATAGAAAACAAAAGCTCGACAGACAGAGGGAAAGAAAAAACCAACATGTTTTTTTTTTCTCTCACAACCCCAGATCCAAGGCCGCCACATCTTCCCACAACCTACCCACACAGCAGCGAGAGAGGACTTTATGACGGCGCTGCTTCCTCACCTCCAAACTCCAGGCTGCATTAGAATCAGAGCTGCAACTCCAAGGGTTTCTAAAACTCACTATGCAATTTATAGATCTGGTTTTAACCTTTTTGAATGAGTAAGCAATGTATACTTGCTTACCCACACACTCCTGAACTTTCTGTCTGGAAACCAGGAATATTAAAATAGCACTACACTTAAATACACAAACAAATAACTTTAAAAACTATGAGTAATGACTCTTAGGTGAAGTACTTTTTAAATATTAACTGCAACATTTATTTATTTACAGAATCCAAACATAAGAGGTTTACACACCCTAATTTACGGTACCTGGCATTAACAATATTTAACTATGTAATGCAGGAGTACATAACCCGACAGAACGCCATGCAGTTCTTCTTTGGATTCATCAAGTCTTCCACAAATAACCACATCAGTTCCTTTTCTTAAGTTTACATTTTATTGCTTCAGGTTGATCAGGTTGTTTCTAATAACTCCCAATAAGTAATCCATGACTTCTAGTTTTTCTGGAGTTTTACATTTGACGCGACACAGAGACCATTCCTCAATGCAATGAGAACTTTTTATGAACTTCCTACCAAAGCTGAGTGTTTTGCAGAAATTTATAACGGCAGATTAGTGACAGTTTTTCCTCCCAACACTTGGAACCCCAGTGAAGTAATTCTTAAAAAAGGGAGTCTGATGACATAAAAACATTTCTGGTCAAGTCCGGCTGCACAGAGTAGGAAAAAGACCATCACTCTACTATAATAGAGATCAATTAATTTTATAGGTTGTTTTTGTACTGAGGTTGTCAACATACAGCAGTTCTGTGAAAACTCCCATTTTCCGATAAAATATTTTTGATGTGGGATGAAGTGCTTTTTCAGTTCAAAATTGTTGTATTTTACAAAACTGCAATGGAAATACTTCTTTCTCATATGAATCTCAGGAATTTGTAGCTATACAGCAGCAACATGCTTTTTTTTTGTAGGCACTGATCTCCCTGGACAAGAGGTCAGTTTAACAACAGTTAAGTGTGTCATTCAAAATTTTCTGTAAAATTGCCAACTAAAGTTTTCCAAAAACGCTGCACATGTAGCCACCCCTAACAAGAAGGGGCTTGTTGCTGCAACGCCTCATTAAGATGCCAACATATATGATGACCAATAGTGCCGTGGCTCTCATGGAAATTTATCTCATATCATATCTTAATTATGATTGTAATTGCAATCCTTAATCAAAACACCACAATTGCAAGCAAAGTTTTGTTCACATTTGTGATAGAAACAGAGCAAATGTTTACTTATGCAGAAATCTTCTCTCAGCTGCACTAAAAAGAAAATCTGGATATGCTTTTTTTTGTGATTTTTTTCCTAGATGTGCACTGTAGTATTAAAATTGATTCAGTGTGTGTTAACAAGCTTTTCCCTCATAACTCTCTGCTGTTCAAGTCGCCTGAAGTTACTGAGAAATATGAGTGACATCGGTGTTGGCACCAGGGACATGCAGAATAATGGAGTGAAAAAGGGTTCAGCATTTCAAGGGGTCATCATGTAACTAGACGGCACTCAGCCCTTAGGTAGGAAAAATGACTCAGTTACATAAGCATTTTCTTTCTCTGTCCTCCGGGATCAGCTCTGCTCTCTTTTCTGTCACTATGTGTACGAGGATCTGATGACCAGGGCCAGGAACCTGAACCCAACATCAAATAATATTAATGTAAATCAGCAAGAGCGTGAAGGGGACCTGTGCTCACATATGTACATATATAATGTGTGTCCTTTGCCTCTAAAAGCACCGTGGTGTTTCAAAAGTTTCCATGTTATGCAACTACCAAACTTTGACTTTGTGTACATGCATTTCTCATTTAAAAATGAATTATCTTGATCTGATGATCACATCACAGATTCCTCTATATTCCTAGAAGTTTTAGCAAGTTGCCATAAAACAGGAAATGTTTCGTCTGACTTAATTTCAGACGAACAAAAGGTTTTCTGAAGATTTTCTGAATGTCTGCTTTGTGGTTGTGTTCTACGTGTGACGGCAGTGGATCATATTCTCCTCATGTGCGCTCCAACAAGAATCCTTTTCTTTCAGACCTTGGAAAACAAACTTGAACTTTCATGCTGTTCATCCAAACACGAAAAGGTGATGATTTGGAAGTTTTTTTTGCAAAATTTTTTTGGTTTGTTTGTTTTAATTGATGTCAGATTGAAGGTGGACAACCCTGAAAAGAAATACACAAAAACAGAAATAAAATGTTTTTCATACCTCGTCTGTTATCTGTCCTCCAAATGTCACCCAGGTACCTGCAGGGGAGGGGAAAACAGAGACTTCTCATCACTTGGGAATTTCATCACCATTTCTCCACTGTCAGTCTTTTTGTCAGTGCTGCTCTGTGTTTACGTCTGAACAAACACAGACGCAGTAAACACAGTCGTTTACAGTTGCAGTAAACACAACTAATCCCTGCATTGTCACACCAGCCGATGGAGTCTGTCAGGCTCCCGGGAGAAGAATCTGTCCTGTTCAGCGCCGCCTCTCAGGGCTGAGGGCTCACCTTGTGCGAATGCCCGTTAGTCACTCTGTCTTTACGGTTGACCGTTTCTGTTTGCCGCTGTCATGCATATTTAGAGGACCTTGACTTCCCTGTCCTTATGTACGTTTTCTGACTACGTGCCTATCTGTGTGTGAAGAGTGCACATCTGGACAAAAGGTCCCCAAGGGCCTTGCAGACAAAACGAAAGAGCCAGACAAAAGGGTAAGCCCTCCACTTTCATGAGGAGACAGTAAATCCTCGGTGCACAGTTCCTTGGTGAATACATACCTGGAAGAAAATGCTTCCTATTCAGCTCATGACAGAACAGGTTTAGCTATTTGAAAACTGTCTCCAGAGAGAATCACAGAAATACACAAAGCATTAGAAACTGCAAAAAATGTTTATGCTGCCTACAAAGAAAATGTTTAATTTTATAAAGAAATGGACAATAATATATAATAGAGAATGCTTATGGAACATTCATGGGTGATTTTTGTTGAAAGGAAAATTATTTATAGATTTTGGCTTTCAAAGTTTGTTTCAATTGTTCTTTTGAACAAATCTTTTGCTATCGCCTTCCCGGACATTTCAAGAACCTACGTTATAAATGAATATTCAGACTCTTTTAAGTCAGTTTTATTCTGCTGTTGTGATGATAAATTATTTGCACTTCATGTTCTCCAAACATTTATTTTCTTAATCGAGCCAGATATTGTCGCTGGGGAGAGGGATATCCATTCCCCTTGTGGACCTATTACCTCTATAACATGATCTCAAAAAAGTCAAAGATGATGGATGGGCGGACAGAAGGATAGATGAAGGGAGATTATGATAATTTCAAAATACAGTCCAGGGCAACTGACCAAAACAATTAAAAAGGTAAAATAAGCTAGATAAATTACTGTTTCCTTTTTAGTGTCTGAATGGATTATCAAGAATACCAGGAACTGTGACAGTATTTATGTTTGTAGTCTCCTCCCTGACTCAGTTATTCTTTAAGAATTGCTTTAAAATATTCAAGAGTTAAGACCTCTAAGTAACTTAGTAAACTTAAGGTGTCAGACATGCAACTGGAATCTGTTAAAAATGTGTTTAATAAGCTACATTCAGCTCCTGCAGACAACATTACTTTTGATTAAACTATAAGTTTCCCCTTTATGTGTTTACATTTTTATTCACATTTTGTTATTTGGATTTCAATAGCATAACAATGAATAATCGTTTCATAACATTTCTTGCGAATGAAAATCTGAGCTTGTGTTGTGCATCAATCAGAGAAGCAACTGCAGGAAAACATGGCAACGTAAATGTCACATTACATGTAGGTTGTACAAAGGATTTCTAAAAACCTGAGACGGAAAATCTGTCCTCACATGAATCGAAAAATAACAGTGTAACTTTAACCACATCTCATTCGCTTATGAAGGATGTTAGCTGAAATGTTTTCACTGTTGTTGTTGAAGTGCCATTAAGTTTAAAAGGTTCCACCAAACAAAATGGAAATAGAAAATAACTGTAATATATATATAAATATATTTTCTTCAAAGAATGCAACAATAGGTATTCATTGATTTTGGTAATGACTGGCCACTCATTAGCTCAAAAGAATCAGCTCCTCCCTTGATCTGCTTTGGAAACTGAATCTCTGAATCTCCAAATGCTGAACATTTTACACAAAGAGGCTGTTCTTTCTCTGACTTTACTTTACTGACCTCCACTTCTAAACTTTCATAAAACTATGGAATGAAAACAAAAATCCCATCTGCACATCCCACTAGAGGAGAAGTAATGATATAGCGGTGCTCATTATTCTGTACAGATGGCACCCCAAAGACACACTGGCTCTGTTGTGCCGTAACGAATTACTACAATCTAATAAGGAACAGAAAGTTCTGAATTTTGACGTGTATCACCAGCAGAATGGCAATCACAGTTTTGTTCACCAGAGGAGGGACGGGCTGAAGCAATGTCAGCGCCTGAAGGAAAAGCCTCTTCAGGACATTGTTAATGCCAGTAACCATGGCAGCTTTGGTTATCCTCAAATGCAGCTTGAAGCAGAGTCATTTCAGCAAGGCCTTACGATGCTGCAGTGCGGCTTCATATTACATGTTGCTACCTTTAACCACATTCCACGCACAAGCTTTTTGCACGTATGCAAGTGCTCAATCATCTCTCTAATCTGAAGCCGGAGCGGTGGAGACGTAACCACTGCTGACGAAGTCTGGTCGCAGCTCTGGGCTTTTCTGTTTGAGACTCAGCGTGGGATGACAAGCCTGCAGAGCTCTAATGTCAAGGCTGCTGCTCCTCATGACCCAGCGCAGCCTTCTGTTTGATGGAAGCTAAAGCCCTGATTACATCAAGCTAAAGATGGAAACTGCTGAAGGTGTCACTTGATGTTGCTTTGGAGCTTTAGTTAATGCAGTGACCTTTTAGCATCTCTAGCTGAAACTATGTGGAGTTCAACTCAACCAAGATCTAATTAACTTCGAGTAAACAACTGGGGAAGATGGTGACTATTATATTTATAGTAAAATCATGCCCTATGATAAACACTGCTTCTTATAAACAAGTTATTCTACGAAAAGGCACAATCTTGGCAAAAGCTGTTTTCCCTTTAAGTTTTTTTTAACCCTAATTTACATGAGATATCATGTGATGATTGATACGTTTTCAAAGTAAACCCTTTGTGGAGCTTCAATTTACACCCAACTCTCCTTTGTCAGTTTTTCACACAGCCTGGTTGCGAATAGCAAAGCGTAGTCATGTCTACTCACGTCACAACATTTTCTAGGAGAACGGATCAACCTCTTGATAAATGAAAATGACACTCGGCTATAAAACTATCCTTCTAACAAACATCTGAACAGAGTGTGGAGTGCATTTGTTCTCAGCTCCCATGAGTCAACACTATGTAAAAGCTTATTTCATTGCAGTTACAGGAACAAGTAATTTGGAGATGCCTCTACCAAAGTTCGACATCGAGAGACAAAAGTACTTCCCAATTCTTCCTGGATAATTATGGGAACTTTCATGACAAACCTGGCTTTTTAAACTATCAGAACTCAATGTCTGGTTTCTTTTACCCCCCTAAAACAGAAATCAGTTCCCTGTGCTACAGGTCCTTTTACTTACCTTTGCGCATTCTTTACGTTTATCATGAATGATAACTGGACGACACAGGAATAGTTAAAAAAAATTCTCATTAAACAAACGTAAGGTGATAAAGGAGCAGGAAGTTCAGCAGGATAAAACTAAAGTCCAGAAGGGCAGGAAACTTGATAATGAGACTGATGCTGAGCAGAGGATGTGACTGTAAGTAATGGAGGCTATTTGTAATAGTAGAAGTGATTAAGTGTGTGGATGTGGGTGAGAGATTAGTCACGGGTGGTAGACAAGACACAGGTTACTGAGGACATCCAGGAACCAAGAGTAGCTCAAACTCAGACATGCAGAAACTTGAGCCACCAGGGGACGAATGATTCTAACAAACATAAATAAAACTTGAATATATTTACAAAAAGTGCATAAAAGTCCTCCCGACTTGAACAAAGCTTTGACCAAGTTCTTTTTGTCTCAAGGGATAGAAATATATTGCAAGACAAGTCCTCATGCAGCAAAGTCAGTTGAGCCTGAAGATTGTTTTTCTGTCCTCACTTATGAACTTATTTTCAGTTCAGTTGCATCACTTTGTCCTGTCTGTGCTGCTCTTCAAGCCTTATTGATTTCCTTTTTTATTTCTGCTGTTATATCACTCAGCCTTTTTTCCTACCTTTTGAAAACAACAAAAATAGTGAACAGTATCATTTCACTCCAAACAGCATAAAAACAAAAAGTGACAGGATGAAAATATAAGGGCAAAATCAACAGTTGCTCTTATTAATTAGGTTGATAAAGGTTTGAAAAGGTTTTAAAGTTAATCCCTACTGCTGCTTCCTCACATCATTCAAGTGATTTGTAACATTTATTTATTGTTGTTTCGATAAATTTATGGGGAAATAAAATCACTTTTTAAGTACTTACTACACAGAATATACATTTTTGCTGTTCAACTATTATAAACTAATGCAGTATAAAAAGTCAAAAATTACTGGTGATCAGTCAGGCTGTCTCCTTTCTGCAGTCAGTTGCTTATCAAACGTGGGATACTATCAGCTGCTTAATTCTCAAAGGTCTGAATAAGTTTTTTTTTGTTTTTTTTTGGTAAAGTAGTTCAATAAAATTCTTTTAAACCATAGAAATGATGGAAAATGTGTGTGGCTTTGAAAATAACCTAACCTTGGCACATGAGCACCACCAGGTGCATACAAATTCAGGATCTCTTTCATGTTCCCACAGTTAAAACCAGATTATTTAATCATGGTTAAATCATTTAAAAGATTTTAGTATGGAAATTCAACAGAATCAAAGTAGCTCGTCTTACAACTCGCAGCATTTCCTGTGTAGGATTTCCGGCTCTGTATCACAATCCCTGTGCAGGTATGCAAATGAATTAAGCGCTTTCAACAAAATCAAAGTTGTTACGCATCTTCCTCAGTACGTTATTATCAAGACCTGATTCTGCTCATGTGAAGTCGGGACAGCAGCTTTTCTCCAGAGTCCTGCTAATGACTTCATTATTTGACTCAGGTGTGTTGAAGGAGAGACACGTCTAACAGTTGCAGGACGCTGGCCCTCGAGTCCTGGATTTGAAAACCCCTGCTGTGGCTGTCCCAAGGTAATCGTGTCCATTCAACCAGAACATTTAGATTTAGTTAGCTCCAAAAACTAAAGTCTGGTGCTGAATTGTGGCAGTTAATGTTCATTTGTGTTTTTAGCCACTAATCAGAGGTGCGATTGAATGTGAGACGATAATAAATCACTCAAAGACCTCTGAAATATTTGTCCTCCTTACTTCTGAGATGATGGTTGAGCCTCTGGCAACTGATAAGAGCAGAAAACAGAAAGTTGTGAGGACCTATGCGGCATCTCTCCTTGAGAAGCACCACTGTGACATGCTCCGTCCAGCTGTCTTGCATACTGCAGGACTGCAGGAATTTCTTGGGGAACTTTCTAAGAATACATTATTAGTGCCGCATCAGTGCAGCAAGAATCCAGGGAAGAAGACCTGGACCTGAATAATGCGTTTTGGGTGAGTGAGACAACAATAAAAAAAGCCCAAGATGATACTGCTCATGAATTCTGCATGAGCGCTTTCTCAAGTTAGCATCACCAACAACCTAAAATGTGCTTTCACATTAAAAACAAACTCTCAGTACAATCTCTCCATAATTCCAACCAATAACTAAGTGTGTGTGTGTGTGTGTGTGTGTGTGTGTGTGTGTGTGTGTGTGTGTGTGTGTGTGTGTGTGGGGGGGGGTGCTTTCAGCATGCCACTGCGAACCCCATGGTCAGTGTGTTGGCAGAAAAAGGGAGTTATCAGTGGCTGCAGGCTGCTCCTGCTCTAACGTTCTCATTAAATTGTTAACAGCCTATCAATCAGTCCATCCTCCAGGTTCCTCTCTCTGGATGGTCTTTGCTTAACTGATTCAGTTTCAAGCAGACAGTCAATTTCCATCTTTAGAGAGATGTAAATGGTGGTGTAATTATATTATGTTTTGGTTAGATGTTAGCAGAACGTGAGCAGAGATGAAATTACTTCCTGATCCATAGTGAGAGAGTTCAAACCGATCTGCAGTCAGTTTCTGAATATTTTAAAGTATGACATCCTGAAATACAGTCAGACAGGGACTATTGTTAATATAATATTCTGAAAGTGCCTTGCAAAGTTTTCAACCTCCTAAAATATTTCATATTTTTGCACACAACCACAAACTTAACTGTGTTTTATTGTGTTTTTATGTCCGACCATATTTCGAGGAGAAAACATGTAAAATGTTAAATGTTTTCTATTTATGCCCCTCTACTCACTTGACCTGAAATGAAATTGAGTGCAGCCACCTGCCTCTAGAAGTTTCCTAATAAGTAGATTGAATACACCTGTTTCAGTTTAAATCTCAGCATGAACACAGCAAGCCTTAGACATGGCCGTCCACCAAACATGTCAGGACGGGCAAGGAGGACATTAGTCAGAGAAGCAGAGAAGAGGACCGTGGTAACTTTGGAGTTGCTCCAGAGATCTACAGCTCAGCTGGGAGAATCTGCAGACTGTTGTTAGTAATGCTCTATGCTAATCTGTTTTTTTACAGAAGAGTGGCCAGAAGAAGCCATGAGGCATCTAATTTAAACCCACATTAGACATATGGGAGCAACGGCAGGCGAAAGAAAGAAGGTGTCCTGGTCAGATGAGGATAAAATGTAACTTTTCCAATATGACCGTGGGATGTAAGTTCACCATTCAACACAATTATGACCCTAAACAAACTGGAAATTACAATGAAATTAAAGAATCTGGACCTAAATGCAAAACAGCATCTGACTTTAAACCTCATATTCATCCAATCATACTTGGCTGGAGCAATTTTCCAAAGAAAAATGGGCAAAATCTTTTGTCACTGCGCCTTTAACTGTGCAGTGAAAGTAGTTTTACAAAGGATGGACAAATGCACGCTTTCAAATAAATGTGTTTTTGTAAGCTGAAAACTATGAATTATATTCCTTCTGCTTTAGCCCTTATATTTGCATTTATGTTAGTTTGTAGAAGCTCTCCTGGTCAGTGCACAGAGAAAATATCCTTTCAACTTATTTCTTCACTGGATCAGAAGTTATCTCTGCAACAGGCAACAATTGAGCAACTTTCAGACATCATGCTTGGACTTTGTTTATGGTGCCCCCTAGGGGTCAACATTGAGAAAAAAAATACTTATTTTATACACAAATGATATGTCAAATTTCATTGCATTTTTTATTTTTGCAGATGACATTTTTGGTGAGATGAGAATTTACAACAACTCTCTGCTGAAATCAATTCATAGTTATGTAAACTAAAAAAAAAGAACAAAAGTGGTTCAATAAATTATCATTACATTGAGATAAAACCATGAGTTTTATGGCAAGAAATGTTTTTACTGTACGAGCCTAAAGCAGACCAAATGCAGATTAACCTAGCCAATGAAGAAACAGTGCAAGTCAAATTTAAAGTTTGGTTGAACACATAATAATACTTCCAGAAAGCCAGGAAATCCTTAAATTAATAATTATTTTAACAAACCTACTGTACTAATTCTCCTCTTTTACCTCACTTTGAAAGTGTTTTGTCAGCAACTTGGAGAACTTTCCACAGTTCTTTTGTTTCTTCACATCATCTCGGTGTGTTTTCATGAATTCAGAGCTCCATGGAGGCCTCACCATCTGCTCCTTGACTTCCTGTGATTTTGTTCTTACTCAGCCCTTGTGCATGCCGTCGCACTGCAAAATGAGTTTTAGATGATTCTGGCACCTCAGTGTTGCTACGGTGGGAAGATTAGGAGTTTAAAAATTGTCTTTTTTTTTTTTTAAATTTATAATCTGCATGTATTTGGGGAGGATTTAGATGAGGTAGGAGGGATGAAAAAATGGTTTTAATGTATTTACTTTGTCGGATCAATACCTAGACCATAATGACATTGCATGGGGGATTATTGTTCACTGCAAATGCAATGTATAGAATGTGTAGCCCATTGTATAGAGTAATAAATGTAAAAAAAACTAAATCTCTATAAATTATGAAGATCTTTGTTCACCTACTACAGTAGAAAAAAAAACCCACTTAGGATTCTTGGATAAATTGCAAAAGTTTTAGGTCATTAAGGAGCTTTTTGACAAAGTTTCCTGTTAAACTCATTTAAGGTTTAGCTCATTCATACTGAATGAATTTCCCTTTACAGTTAGAATATATCTGGATTGTAGAAAATAAGGAACATCTTCTATATGAAGGTGATCTTCTAGCTTCAGAATTCTTCATTCTTGCCAGTAAATTTCTTTATTTTCCTGGCACGTTCAGTAAGAAGGATTCATGCATGAGGGATCCAAAACACTCTGTAATGATCACTGCCAGTCAGTCACACCAAATCTGTGAAGCCTGTGGTTGGTTTTTATTTTTCTTCAGTGCATTTGCAGCTGTTTGTGAATTACAACAGGACTTTTCTTCTTCTTTTTCTTACTGCCGGGACAGATTTTGTTGGTGTGTTTTAGGGATTGCTCTCTGGTGAGATGATTTTGATGGAAGTCAGGTTTAGTTGGAAGGTCCTGGCAGCGTGATACACATGAAATGAGGTTGCAGCCTTAAAATTTATGGCCACACAGATAATAAACGGCTCAATGTTATCAAACGGATGGATGGATTGAAATGTAAAAAGATATTTTATTGATTGATCTTATATTTTGCAGTTTTTCTTTCAGTTTCTTTTGTCTTGTTTGATTTACAGAAGTGTTGCTATGATTTTCTTGTAATTAAGAATTTTTTTTTTATTACTTTGAGCCCTTTCTGCACGTAGGTTTTACCAAACGTCCCCAACTACCCAATATTAATGCCAATTTCTCCTGTTACTGATCTAACTATGTTAGAACGAGTCAGAATATTTGGATTAATGGCAGCACTCAGCCGTGTTGCTGAATAGTGAGAGGAAAGTAGCTGCAGGGACTTCTGAGCAGCAACGAGAGGAGATTTTCTGGGTGAACGAGGTCTTATGTAAATGAAGCTGCTGAGTGTATCGTTGAAAGCGTCATCCTGCAGCTGTGGTCTGGTTCCTAAAAAAAAAAAAAAAACATGTGCAACTCAGTTGACAGTTGCATCCTCTTGTTGTCATTCACACAACCAGTGAGAATAAGAAACAGATTGCTGAGTCATGATTCAGCACCACTGAATGTGTGGCTCATTACTTGATGAGTGCCTCTGAGGGAATTTTTCCATTAAGTGAAATGTTTCAATGGCATATTCTCGGTGGCGATGCTGTGATTACTGCTGTTATATAATATGTTGCAAGATTATTCATATCCCTGAAACATTTTCACATTTCGTCATGTTTACAACCAAAAACTTGAGTGTGACTTACTGGGTTTTTGTGTGATGGATCAAAGAAAAAAGAAAGAAGTGCTTCTATACAAAGTAGAAGAATACTCAAGCGTTGTTTGTCTTTGTCGTCAGCCTTTTTGCCAGTTGTAAACTGGTTGGACAGTTTAAACCAGAGCTGGGTCGAGAAACAATATCCCAGGTTTTGAACATCTCCCAGAGCATTAATTAACCTGAATGTGAAACGAGGATGGCATGACTGCAGACGCACCAGACCGTCCACCTAAACTGACACACCAAATAATTTACATTGGAGGTTGTGGTTGAAAGCTGCCAAACACTGAGATGTGAACAACCTCAAGAGGTGTGAATGCTTTAGCACAGCGCTATATTTTAATAGTAAGAATTTCAACAGAAAGGAAACAGAGCATTAAAAATGTGCTTTAAAGATAAAGCAAAAAAAAAAAAGACAAACAATGAGCAAAAAACGACTTAGATAATTATCAAGTGGTTTATGCGTTTAGGTTTGACACTACAAACCTGCAGTGGTGATACTTCAGCCAGAATGTCTAATTAGTTCAAAGAGAGCATGTGGTGTGGGAATAATACCGTTCATCATCATGCTGATATTTGGACAATAAATATGTTATTTATTGTGAATTTTCTATGTCAGAGTAAGTCAGTCCAGTCAAATCAAGTTGTAGAAATTTGACCTACAGAACCCCAAGTCACTCACTGCACTTTAACGTTGCTTTCCAGTAAGACGCTGCTCTCTCAGGGACAAAACAAAAATTCAAATATTCAGGAACAAATTCAGTGACAAAACCAGCAACAGAAAACTCTTTGGCCTTGGTGGCAAAGAAATAACATCTTGATCGTGAGAAACTCTGCACTCACGACACACATAGTAGAAAAATAATCCTCATCCATCTCGCCATGTCTCCTAGCATAGACACAATCAAACACTATTTAGCATCATACTCTTTGCCCTGTAGCTTCTTCTCCCCTGCCAGCATCATGTCTGGCCAGGCCACAGCATGTGGCAGCCTGCAGGCATCAGCTTGACCTTTTCTGCACTGAGCAGCACCAACCAGACCTCTGAGACTACCACAAACCGCCTGCAGTGCTCAGAGATGTTGTTAGAGCCCAACATTATACTCTCACAAAATAAACATGCTGAACAGAGAGTCTCTTTGGAGAAGACCTAATTGCCCTTTTCCAGTAGCACCTGTTTGATGCGGCTTGACTCGATGCTTCTCAGTCAGGGTTTTCCACTGGCAAGAGCTACGTGGTACCAGACGCTTTGTTAGAACCTACTTCAGTGCGGGTCCCAACTATGCTGAGGTGGGTTGAAGATCCAACATTGGAAGATCGCCTGTTCCTGATTGGGTAGGCGGAAGCGTCACCATTTGTTTCCAACTATTTCCTGTATGTCTTCAGTGTTTCATCACTCTTTCTTTGAGTCAGACAAAAAGCCACAGACTGAGCAGGATGCTAAATGTAGCTCTCATGTAACCTTTGTTGTGATGCATTTTTCACATATAAATAACATCTTTTACTTTTCCAACTGGGGCGGCTCACGATAAAGGATTTAGTTTAACAGCTCACTATTTTGAGTTTGGCTAAAATAATAGAACATTTTTGGCAAAACTTATTTAATGTAGTTTGTTTTTTTTCAAACCTGAATTAAACAAAATCTCCACTGCATTTTTTTATAGTAAGATAATATGCTGTTTGCTTTCATAGTTTAAAGACTTGCAGTGATCTATGTTAAACTTCTAAATGTGAGGATTCATGGAATCATCATGAGCTTCTGAGAAAACAGATGGCAGCTTGATAATAAGAGCATTGCTTTCTGCATATTTTGCAGCAGCTGTTTGGATTCCCTCACTGATAATTACTGACAACATTTTAGACATTATTTAGAGAAAAAGGTTTTTCATTGAAACAAGCACTTTTCAATTGCATGGCAGCCACAAAGATTAGGCCATTAAGTGTAGGTCGAGTGAGTTTAATAAATGTTTCATGGCCACAATGGACTGAACGTAGTGGCGATCCGTAGAACTCCAACTTAAAACAATCTTTTCTCTTTTACTCCTCATAAAATCACCAAATAAATGTTCCAGCTCCTGCACCAGTGATGCCAGCTGCATTTTATTTTTCCATCTCAGTTTCGGCATCATACCAGAGCAATATCTCAGTAAGAGAACGAAGATATTTGTTTTGTTTTTTTTGTTGTTTTTTTTTTCTGTAGCCACATTTCCCTCAGCTGTTGTTTTTGAAGTCTCTTCCTGGTAACAGAAATAGGAATGCTACTCATGGGACTATCTGTGTGTGTGTTCGTTGTCTACTTCCCACAGTAATGCTAAATATTGACGCTGAACTGGGGAAAATTTTCAACAGAAACTTTAACGAGGCAAATGCGTCACTGATGTTAACGTCAACCTGCAGAGCTTCCAATGCTCTTGCACAGAATTAGACCAAAGGAACTGAATTTCAAGACACAAGTAGTCAATCACTTGAATTTATGTTATTGCATAGTTGCTATAAAAGTGACTGATCAGCGAGTAACAAGTCATGGATGCAGGGTGTATAAGAACGTATCCAGAGCAGACTCACCTAGTCCCAAGCACGACACTCTGAGCCCAGACTTCCCAAGGTTCCTGTGTGAACAAAAAAAAAACATTTAATCAAGTTCTGCGTATCTACAAAATCAAATTGGTCTTATTTGTATTTGTTCATGTAGCAGGAATGCAAATGCAAATGAATGTATGAATTTGTCATAAAAAATTCTTGAAGACATTGATTATGACATCCAGTAATTGTTTTATTTCAATCAGTCAAGCAGTCAGTCAGCTTTATCTATAAAGGACCCTTCATGCTGGAGGCAGCTCGCTGGAAACACATATTAAAGGATATTTCCGAACTGGGTTTGAACCGTCACAGTCTGCAGGTGCAAATACCAGAGTTGTGAAGTAAACTGAAACTGGTGGGATCCTCCCTTTTTCCTCCCCTCTTTGTAAAAAGGCTGGTGGATATGAAAAGCAATGTACCTTCATCTTTTCTTCACTTCCCTGAACTAGTCAGGGGAGTCATTTCTCTTATTTTCTTTGCTTGATTCATTAATGAAATGATAATCAAATTGCATCTTGATTCACTCTTGATTGACTCAGTGTTTCACCTTAGGTGAGATTTATTTACTTCCGCAAAACTGACGCAATAATAGAGGCTGCTACGTAACAGAACAACCAGAAGGCTTCTAGTTTTCACACGAGACAGGATATGGCATTTATTCTGACTATCATGACAACCATGAAACAACTATTTGGGTTTTAATTTGTTTTGACAAGAAGTTCACTGTCACTTTCTTGACCTTGTAAAGTGAGACTCAGTCATTTTCAGGCATGCTGGTCAGTAACACAAATTGTTCTTTGTACGGTACTGGTGCATTAATTTGCAATATTACAGCTATAGATGGGAGCATAATATGTGTTTCATGTGTTTTTTAAGCTTTCCAAGCTAAGAGAAATATACTGTAGGGGTTTCTGAGTTTTTTTTTTTTTTTTTTTTTTCATAAATTAGAGCGACATTTTGTGTTATTTTGGAACATATTTACTCTTGAAAATGGTAAGTGCGTTTAGTTTTCCTCTTTTGTTGCCAGCTCAGTCCTTTGGGAAATGTTCATGGTACAGCACCACTCTGATGAGTTATTTCCACCAGACTTTGTCCTTCTCATCTGTTCCTGCACTCTGCAGCTATCCAAGTCATCTGCAATCAGGCCTCCGGAACATTTATTGTCCCATCACATCAGCTTGCTCTAAACTCTGTCCACCGGGCAGATAGCACGCACACACACATTCAGGCAGGAATCCCTGTGAGAGGAGTGCTTCAACTTCCATTAATGGAGGACAGAGTAACACAATACTAAAACAACATGAGCTCAGTCTGAACCCAACTTTAAATCTTATCAGTTACATCACCCAACACTCCTCTTGATTTTAGCAAAGCATTTTTCCAACCATCCATTCATTTTTATAACTGTCTCTCAAGATCAGGGATGGAGTCTGCAGCTGAACAATAATACCTCTACAATCCAGATAATAAAAACATGCATCGCAAAAAAGAAAATTATTTATTGAGGTAAGGTAATGATTAATATGCTAGATATAAATGCATCGACATTCCCTTAAAAAGGTTTGGGTCGTGGCCTAAAAATCTGTGAACAATCAGCCTAAATCCCAACAGAAAGTCCCATCAGTCAAACAATGTGCACTGTGCTGCACATGTTGCTTTGTTAGGACTGAGCCTCACTCTTCATGTAGAAAACATTTCTAATGATAGAACACATGCACACCTGTAATGCAGACCCATAGGATTCAAACAGGTGCAAAGCTGAAATCCCTGATCTAATTTATCAACCTGTAGGCAATACTCCTGGGAGAAGAACAACTTTATTCACATATTATTTTAGGACTGAACCTACATTTATTTTTAGAACATTGTGTAAACTGTGAAGAAATGCACAGCATAACTGTTCATAAAAAATATTCCTGAATCTACATTTTATCTGTAAAAGAAAACACATGTTGAGTAGTTAGAGCTCAACATAAACCAGTATAGCGTGCTGCTATAAACCAGTTCAGAGTTAAAGTATTTCATCGTTGAGTTTATCTGAAAATGTTACAAAAGCACTGGTAAGAAGTGTTAAGTCACATATTTTAATCTAAAACTACAATTATGCATATGATTTACCTTCTCTTAACCATCATATGCAATCATCCAATTTGCTGATTGAACAGTATTTTCTCCACAGCTGCAAGGATTCTCAAATGTTTTTGCTCCAAAGCCAAATTACAAATTTAAGACTAAATTGTCCAGCTGCAATGCTGGTGCAGCTTCTATGCTATGAAGGTCAGCTTAAAAGAAAAAAACATCCTCACTTGACAAAAGCATTGCAGGAGAAATTTACATCCCTAAACAAGTATTTACATTAATTGTTTGTGTGGAGATGAGATTTTTTTTTTTCTCCTGACTAGATGAAGCTGTTTAAAAGAACATAAAATGTAAGACAAATGTAAGTAAGACAGTGAACTCTCAGCTGCTTTTATTCACTACTGCATTTTTTTTACACAGCTATGATGTTATGATTCAGTTGTATGAAATATCCAGGTGTTTGGAGAAGCTGGAAGTGCTGAAACTTAACAAAGCAGGGATGGATGTCAAAACTGGAGCAGAAAACAAGTCGACCTCAATACCAGAAGGAAACTCCTATTTCATTCAAGTTGTCTTCATGGACTTCGCAACAAAATGCAAACGTTTGAAAGTATTTGTTTTTTTGCTGAGGCTTAGCAGCTCACAAGTACTGAAGTACTGAAGAAGAGCAAACTTATTTTCAGCTGCATTTTGTGAGTATGTAGGAGGACAGAAGAGGGAATGTTGGGGGAGAAACCCAAATGTGATTGGTATCAAAGTGACATGTTTATGTTAGCTCATCTGTCAGTCAAACGCAGCCTGAAAACCTGAGTTTCCAGACATTTGAAGTCCCCGTTCACCAGTGGAACTGCTCCATATTCTGCTCTTTCTGGGGTTAGAAAACCTGGGGTCATTGTCTGAAGGCTCCAGTCTTAATGTCTGTGAACTTTTCAGTTTACACAAGTGCTTCATTTCCAAACAATGTGATAGTTACAGGAAGTTTTGAGTCACTGGTCATGTCAAACCATCCCCTGTTCTCACCATGATGCATTTCAGTTCTGTCTATGTTGTCAATGATCTGTTAATCTGATATTTGACTTGAGCAACTTAACTACTAAAATAATGTCATATTAGCAAATAGGTCAGAAAACAAAGGCAAAAACAGCACTGTGACAATGTCATCTTGTCTTTTTAGCTGCCAACAATGACAACTGAAACTGTCTGGGTGAATACATACCACACAATCCACTTTTATTAGCATCACTCACAGAGATTTGTAAAAGGACTTTTAATAAATCAATCTTTTAGTCCTGAATCCTAATCTCACAAATTGATGCCATTCGTGGCGGATAATTTAAGCAACTTCTTTTGGGAGTGCCGATTATTGTGCCACTAGCCATTCTAAGAGCTTTTTACATGAGCTTTAGTTCAACTTGCAAACCTTCGTTAATGCTAAGTTCATAACTTGTGACAAAGCTCTGCCACATCTTGTCACACACATTCAAAAGTGATATTGTAACTTAAAATTTACTTCAATGACTCCTTTTTAACCATTTACAAATTAACAGTGTGATTTACTTAAGTCTTTGTAAGTATTGATCGGTGTTTTCTCATTAACTTCACAAGAAATACACCAACACCGATGTTGATTATTTCACAATAGACCAAAAAGTTCATGAAAGTCAAACTCAAGGCCCAATGCAGCAAATGAACAAATAATTATTCTCTCATCAGCTTGGTTATTCTGCTGAACAATGAAATCTATTATTCACCTCCCAGACGAGTAGATTCTGTGATAAACAAGGAGAGAAAGGCTAGAATAGCTGAATAAATAAAGAAGATCAGATTAAAGAACAGAATAAAATGCTAACAATTGGAAGATGAAACACAAACAAAATTCTCCTAATTTTAAAACCTTTCAAAAAGTCTCACATATTCAAAATGCTTAAAGCCAATCAAATGTAACTCGTCTATCACCACTAAACTCTTTCACTGATACATCCTCATGCATCAAATATTAACTGAAACATGAAACCCCAATAGCTTCCTTTCCAAAAAACCAACAATGAGGCCATTCATCTCCTCTTAAACATGTCTTCATTTGCCTGATGATGGACAGTAATGACTTCCTCTAATACCCCCAGCACGGTGGCAATATCATCTTCTCTTTTTATCTGCCAAATCACTTGTCCCAGCTCTCTCTCTCTCTCTCTCTCTCTCTCTCTCTCTCTCTCTCTCTCTCTCTCTCTCTCTCTCTCTCTCTCTCTCTCTCTCTCTCTCTCTCTCTCTCTCTCTCTCTCTCTCTCGCTCTTTCCTGCATCGCTGCAGTCATCACTAGAGATCTCAAACTGATTCGCCCATTAGTTCCCCCTTGACAGTGCTTAAAGAAAGAATAAACAAAGGCAAAGCCTTCAGTTGGCATTTTAACCAGATTAGAGTTTGGTAGACAGATGATGGAAGCCGACCCAGAAGCTCAGAGGGAAGGCTCCAAATGTGGCAACTGGCTTCAATGTTAAGGGACGAGGCGACAGGCAGCGCTTTAGTTTATAATTTATCTTGTCGTGAGATTAAAATGTTTGTTGGATTCAGCATTTATCTATGTAAGCAGTCACTTAGTGTTTTATTTGGAAGCCAAAGACAGGCTGATGCCATGAGGCCTTTCAGAGCTTGTCAGTGTCTCAAATTGAATATTTTACTTTGTCTTGCGTCCTCAAAGTATTTTTTTTAAAAGTATCCCTACTCTACAACTTTTTTCAAAAAAATTGTCACAATCAGGAAACTTTATTGTATTTTGTTGGCATTTTAAGAGATTGACTAACATAAATCTGTGCATAATTGTGATGGGTAATTGAAATTTGTGCCTGCATTTGTGTCCAAACCTTTTTAATCTAAAAACCCCTAAATAAACATTGATGCCCTCATTAGTAAAAAGGGAAAGGAGAACATTAACCAGAAAAGCAGGAGAGAGGATTTTGGTAACTCTGAAGATCATCAGAGGATCACAGCTCAGGTGGGACAATCGTTGACAGGATAACTTTGATTCATACATTACACAAATGTGGCCTTTATGCAAAAGTGTTAAGAAGCTGAATCCTTTAGGAATCCTTGAAATAGAATTGAGAATCAGTGCTCAGAAAGTAAAACAATGGACAGAGATCCTGTCCAAACAAACTGACTGAGCTTTGACTATTTTAATCAAGGCTGGCCAAAACAGGCCTCCAAATACTTCCACATATAACAAGAGAGAGAGAGAGAGAGAGAGAGAGAGAGAGGATGGCACAAGGGGCGAGGGAGGACAGGGGAACTAGGAAAATGAAACTGAAGCAATCTGGGATCTAAAATAGGACTGAACAGAAGAAGACTGAACAAATATGAAAGGGGACATTGGGAAGATATACTAAGTGCAAACCAAATCCAAAACTCAAGAACCGAACCAGCTAAAAATAAACTGGAGTGGGAGAACTAAGGAGAATAAGAAAATAACAAAAGTAGAAGTTTACAACCGGAACAGATATGACACATAGACCATAGAGGTAGCTACTTTTAGTACTGAAAATGTAAATTATTTAATTTATTATGTACATTCCAACATATTTCATGATTCTGTTTTCACTTTTAAGAGATCAAGACATTAAATAAATTATATTCCGGTCACTGCAGCCTCTGTGATAAAGACTTTCTTCTTAGCAGCGACAAATTATTGCTATGTAAATTGCTTCAATTATGAAGAAAAGAAGGCCATCTATGGATAATTATAATTTTTTGTGGACTAATTATCCAGGACTTGTTAATTGATTCAGTGAATATGAATGGCACAGCGATGACTGGGATGAAGCAGAAAAAGCAATAAAATGTTTTGTAGAATCCAGTGATTCATTACAGCTGTGAGATCCAGTGTGCAGGTAATAAAACGGGAAACAAATATATCTTTCAAAGTCAGCATGTTATTTCTGTATATTTAGAAATATGTTAAAATAAAGGAAAACTTTAAACACAAATAACATATTAAAAATATTAGACATATGCTCAGTTTATAGTTCAGTGCACTTATCCTTCCAATACTATGCTGACAAATTAGAGACAAAGGAATCCCATTTTGTTTTCCTTTCAAACACTTTGTCCCACTGTGGTAAATTATGTCTGCTAATCGTTGATGTGCTGAATTTGGACATGCTTTGTTCAAGCAGCAGTTACAAATTTCAGTGATTAGTCATTTCTAAAATATGCAATATTATGGACATCAGTGTTAATCTGTCAAAAAATACGATTCACTCTTCTAATGTCGCAAAGAGTGTCCTTGCATTAATTTCCTGGTTGTGTGTCTCCTAGTATGCTGCACACTTGGTGATCACACAGATTCTAAAACTGTCTAAAACTGACCAGAAAGAAATAAAAACTATATGTAATCTAAAATGATCTGTTAAGTATATTTTTGTGACCTCTGTACTTGGTGTGAGCACATGCACATTGTAAATTAATGTGTCGGAGAGAGTGTGTGACTGTAATTGTCTGTTTTTTTTGCTCTTTTGTATTAAAATGAGTCTTGAATAATATAAAGGCCTGAAACAGAGACTGACACTACTCAGGAAAAAACTGTGAAAATTGTTGCAGAAAACATGAGATTAAAGAACAAAACATACTATTCATGGAACAGTTATGACCGAATTAGATGTAACATTAACTTACCTGGGCCACATTTCTAATATTGTTTTTTTAGTTTGAACAAATTTTGTTCAGAAAATTTCTTCAAACTGGTGAATAGGAGACAAAGCTTTCAGATATCCAGGTTGACCTACCTTAAGGACAAAATTGCAAGATTTTATGTGTTTCCCTGTATGTTGGGCATGCATTTGGTAATTCTTGTCTTTATATATAAGCTGCGTTGTCTGTGAACTAAAGGGCAAATCCAGCAACAGTTTTCTATTTCATACCTATCAAAGTCTTCACATTTATTGAGTGGAAAGTGACGCCTACATCCAGTCAGAGCAATGTTCTAGAAATATAAAAGCCGTCACCCAGCAAACCGAGCAGGATAATGGGACTGACAGGACAGCGAGATTCGTCTTTTGTCCTTCACAGTTGCCGCTGAAACATAAACTGTGACAAGAGCAGTAATGGAAAGTCTGTGGAGACTCTGTGTACATGTCAACATGTGTGTCTGGGATTTTGTTTTTGGACGTGCAAATATGCAACACATTTTTTAATATTTTGTCTTTGCAGAAGGGGAATTATGAATGCTATGTGCAGAGGTAAAGTCATGCTGCACAACATATTTGCTACCTTACAGAGTTCTTTCATTGATTTTTTTTTTAGCATACTTAAATATTTCAGATCCTTAAAATATCACATTTTCTGGTAAAGATTAAAAAAGCGACCTCTACAGGATTATGCAACAGAGTAGTTTTTATGTAAAAAGCTGCATTTTGTCAGCTGGCATTATCTTTTGGAATGATCAAAAATATTTAAGTGTAATAAGGAATAAAGGACAAGGTGGTGAATACTTTCTCACAGCTCTAACTCATTTTTGAGACAAAGTATGAAAAGTATTTGAAATAATCCTCTAGGCCTTTATTATATTTAAGAATAGTAGAAATAGAAACATGTTACACATTGAAGCTCCAGTCCATCTGAAAAGCAGACTAAAAACTGAGGTTGTTAGTTCGAAGGCCAACATGGACACAACATGGCCTTTGGTTTAGGGAAAATATTACGAACATGCAGAGTGCTGTAATTAATGCCATAGCGATAGCAGCTGTATTGGATCATCCTGTAGCCACCTCCATCTTTTCAGCTCCAATATAACGTGGCTGTTGTCCTGGTGGTCCCCTTATTATGACAAACACACATGCAGCACCTCTCGATTTCCATCCAGAGGCAAATCTGCACTAGGATGCGTGCTCAAAATGCTAATCGCTCCCAGCTCACAGAGTGTTTGCAAACATGCTGATGGTGTAACAGAGGTTAAGACAGGAATTATAAACAGAGTATTTTTAATAAGATCCTAATAGAGTCACGCATGCGCAAATAATAAGCAGTGATCGTTATTTGTGATTGCATGTTGCTGGCACATTGGGAACAAAACCAAGCACACCTCTAATTGTGTGTGCAGTGACTCAGGAAGGCTGCGTGGGCAAAACATCCTCACATTTCAGACCTAAATCACCCCATCAAGCTATAGGATCTAATATTTGCAGTCGAGAGACCTTCCCACTCGGCTGCAGAGCCTGGCTGCTTTCCTAAACCGTGTGAGCCCAGTAAAACGAGATGAAAGCAATTTAAACTAACCGGGACGCATAACAGTATTTCCTCAGCTGCTCTCTAATCATTTTTTCTCTTTGCTGTCTGTTGCAACATCTAAACCAATTTCTATGTACATCATTCTACAAAGTTTCTCAGCTGCCTCTTAGAAACATGCAAAGCGGCTCGTTTAAGTTCTCGGAGTCACTATATCACATTTGTTCATTTATGCAACAGCAAGGGTGAATTTCTAATTTTACGGGTGAATAAAAAAATTTTTTTGAACTTGGCCATCAGCTAGAATTGAAAAATAAAACCAAGATCATTTTAAAAGGTTCAGAATCTGAATTCTGTTCAGATCCACAGAAAGTAGATGTGAAGTCGTTACTAAGAAAAACAAACTGGCGACGCTGATCAACCTTGGTTTGTTTTGTTTTTATGTATATGTGTAAACAATAGTAAAAAAAAAAAATTTACTTTTTCTGAATATTAGCAACATAAAAAAGTCTAGACTTCACATTTAGGTGAAAAGCAAAGAAAAAGACGTTTTGATTATTTTGGGGAGCAAAAGACATTAAGGATGTGTTTGAGTAAAACATTGTTTTAGTAATGACTTTCCTCAAACCTCAACGATGACTCAGAGCCGGAAGGCAAAACAAGATAAGAAAAACAAATGAGATTCTTCACAGCGACCACATTCCCCTTCAGCAAAACCTGGAAAAAGTTAAGACACACACACACACACACACACACAGAGAGAGAGAGAGATACGCCCAAACCACTCTGAGGTGACTCTCTGTTGAGGCCTTTTTGGGTCTGTAAATGTTGTCCTATTCAGTACCACAGTGAGAATTATTTCATAATATTAAACAAGGAAAATAAAAATGGAAAACAAATCTATTTTTTTCATTTTCTTTTACCAAATCATTTTAACTGGTCATTTAATCTTATAAAGACTGGGAAAGAAACGCCTTTCATAAAATGTTAAGTATGGAGGACATCAATCTGATTAGTCAGTATAATAAAGACAAGCATTGTGGCTCTATGTGGCCACATAGCATTGTCAAACCTCTAACATTTTTACATTTTGTCATATTGCAGCAAGAAACGTCAATGCATTTCAATCGGGAATTTATGTGCAAGGCCAACTCAAAGTAGTATTTTTCAGCTTGGCAAAATTTATCTCCAGAAGTGATTTCTAATTGCGTTCAGCACCTAATCTCAAGGCTTTCTTGGTACATTGAGCCCCAGATAAGAGGCTTAGTGTTTAGACTTGCCATATTTCCATGTTTGAGATGCTGAGTTGGATGTTAAGAAAGGAATTAGTTCTTAAATTTCTGAGAACTAAGCAAACAAAGCCTCTACCAATTAGAAATATTTGACTAGAAGCACTTTAGGTAGAGAAGACAAAAGATGACCAGCAAGATTTTAGAGAATACTGTGACTGAGACATGAATAAAAACAGCAAAAGAAGAACCTGGTTCATCCTGGTTTCTTCATTTATTATAGTGTATTTTAGACAGTTTGTGATTTGTAAAACCTTTTGTATTAGTGAAAACGTGAGGATGGTTGATGTTTCCAAAAGCATTACTGTCTTGTCTTAATAATCCAATATTGTGTATAATCTCCTGAGCTCAGTCGGTCAGTTCAGCCGTAGAGGCGTCTCCAGATAAGCTCGCCTGGTTTGCCACTTATTGTTCAGTGGGAAATCACAGAATGCCGTGTGCTGCTTCATGTGCATTGAGTTGGTACTTCCTGTCACAATTACTTCTCTGGCTTTTGAAATAAAAAAATATATAACATATATATGTGTAACACGGCTGCAGCGGATTCCGTTCGGATTAAAACTGAAGATGCTTCTCGCGGCATCCCTTCTCATCAGACTCAGGAAAACACTAATCCAGTTCAAATGAGTATTAGAATGTCATTCTGCCTGAAGTTTTTTTTTCTTCTTGCAAATAAATTAAGAATTACCAGCGTTCTTGAAAAAGCAGACCTTTAAACTGTGGCATAGAGAAACTTATATGAAAAAAGAGCACAGAGGGAAGTAGACTCAGACATCCGTCCTCATGCATAAGCTTGAGTCATTCCCTGCATAATATGCATGACCAGCAGTATACAGACAGAAGCCCTGCCAACATTGACTAAGGGGATCAATGTAATGGAAACAGACTAGAAGTCAAACACTTAGTGATGAGTCTGCATCACGCATTGGTTACATTTAAAAATAAAAGAACGGTAAATATAACAGTGGCAGATCAAAGGCTGGGAAATATAAACAGAGCTGGGATTTCTGCCACTTGTACATTTCTTTTGATGCATTCGTGGCAGATACTTTGTGTTGTAAAAGTTTGGTAAATAATAAGCAGCATGCATGTTAAACAAAATATAATTTCATATTTACCTTTCCAACCCTGAACGCCACATTAAACTTGAAACTAAGCTCATTTTATGGGATTTATATGCTTAAATGTCCTAAATAGTACACGTTTCAGAAGAAACATGGCCTGCAGCTACTGAAGTCAGAGAAGATTACGGTATTAATAATTAATTATTAGTTAACTCATATTTTCAGTAGCTAACAGCTTTTGAGAGGATGTTAAACTGAAGCTTCAGAGTTTGCATCCACTGAATAAATAATAATTGAATCCCAAACGATAAATAGTTGAGGTTCCTAAACTGCTTACCTAGAATAATCAATGCTTGGAGCAGACATCATTGGTAGACAGACACATGTTTTAACATAATAATAGGGTGGGACTTTCCTCTCTGCAATCTCCTGATCATTTCTAACTCTCAACCATTTATACACAACCATTTTTAAAAGGCCAGCTGTCTTTATCAAATCATTTTGTGAATGTTATGCTGAGTTGCAGTGGGCATTGGTCAGCAGTATCCCAGTTCACCAATTACTCATCCAGCTGGTTTGAGGTTTGACTTTCTTTTTTTGCCTTGCTGATTTCCAAGCATGTTGGCCTGATTGGTCCCACCTGTGTTTAATTTCATGAGTCTGCGCTACATCCTGTCTGAGCTGCATCATGTTTGCTTCTCCTCACAAGTGACTCACATTCCTTCTGAAACTTTTCCAGGACTTTTATGTATTGATTTGGTCTTTGTTTTTGACAATGACATATTTGTAACTTGGAACGTTTGTTGACTTTTAATAAGCTGCTGTTGTCTGAATCTGCCAGCCCAGCTGTGTTCTTTTGAGTCTATTAGAATTTGAATTGGTTTGCTAATTAAATCACTCTGAAATTTAAAAAGAATTGTAAAAAATGTAGTAATTTTTGAAAGTTCAACATTCACTATTTGAGATGGAAGAAGACTATTATAATCAACATAGCATGAAATATCACTTTTATCCTAATTCTTTGTTGTACGTTGTGATTAATGCATTAATTTAAGCTTGTTTTACATTTGGCATACTTTTAACAAAGCTTGAATTATTTTGTAACTAATAATTATGCAAAACCTTCACAGAGATGTTTGCTATAATGTTGCGATTATAACTGAACTTCCCAAGTCAGCAGCAACCTCGTTCTGCCTTTAGACTCAGGTAGGAACAAAAACTCATAAAAGCACAGCATTTATAGGTCACTTGATCGTGAAAGTGTATTCCCACTCACAACAGAGCAGAGTCAGCGCGAGGGTTACACTTTGGAGCACTAAATCCTGCAGAATAAAATCGAACTCAAAGAGTAATGTCTCAAGGATTCAGCTGAGAAGCACAAGATGCCCTCGACCTAAAACTCAAAGAGCTATTTATCACGGGGAATTAAATATATTTGTTGCATTTTCAAGTAAACGTGCACTGCAGAGAGCAGGAGCTTCATATGCTCCATTCTCACTCTATTGAAAGAGTGTTTTAGCTTTCAAGAAAATACATTATTTATGCCTGAAAATGACAGACAGAGACAGGGTAGCATATCAATATTCACATGTGAGTCAGACTGACAGAGAATACATGCAGGCGTTGATGAGCTGTTCAAGTGAAATCATATCTAGACTGAACTTTCACTATACTAAATATATATATATATATTTTAGAAAAAATAAAATAGATCCAGAAGTTGCACTGAGACAGCACAGCAGAAGTGATCGAATTAAATCTGATCTTAGGACACTAAGAAAGTCCAAGCCAGCACATTTTTTAGGCCTTCAGAGTGTGTTCTGTGGAGCTGCAGGAAGGGGAGCAAAAATCGATGAATCCTGCAGAAAGTGTCCACGAGAAACGCTCCAATGGATTCCCTTTAAGCTGCTGCTTTTAGACTTCACTGCACTCCCTCACACACCAGCTTCAGGTACATAGACACACAGGTAAATATGCACAGTGTGTTCAAAGTGTGCAGACTGATATGCATTCCCAACAGAAATGGCACATGCACACGTACTGCACCTAAAGTGCAAGCTCGGTGAAAATGAAGAGTTTAATGAATGTCACAAAACTGCTGCGGGACATAAAATCTGTGATGTACTAGCAATAGGTCTGCCTGTGGACAGCTTTATGCAGGTTTTATTGTTTCTTATTGCTGTTTTAGAATTGTTGGGACAGTCTGAAGGTGCCAATTGAGCACACTTAAGAATCATAAAATAAAATGCATTTTGGCATGTGGATAATGCTCCATCAATCACATAAAAATGTATTAAAAAGATCTAAAGAACAATGTATGCTTGAAGAGGTGCTATTTTCTGCTTCGTAGATACAGATTTCCTACATAAAAAAAATTACAGTTATAATCTCGCATGAAAACTGAAGCAATGATAAAAGCAGTAATATGAAGGATCATTAATTTGATAAAAAAAACAAAAACAGTACTGTTCTACATGATTCCAGTTTCTCATGAAGCTACAGCCAAAAAATAATGTTTGTATGAAGGTTTTAAGGGATGGATCAAAACAAAATAGTACAATATAGTGAAGGAGAAGAAAAAAGTATTTGGTGGCACTGTGTTGATAACTTAGAAAAGCTGCGATTTTTATGGAGCATTTCTTCAGCAACTTCTTTCAAGATTGGCCTGTAGCCTCTAAAAGGTTTTCTTAGGATTGCTCTACATTTAATTTCATCCATAGACTTTGACCAGTTTATTGTATCTTTAAAATAAAAACATCCCCAAATCATGATTCTGCTACCGCTATGCTTAATAGTTCATGTGTTTAAAGTGATTGAGTTAGTTTTCTGCCCCACCACTTTTATCACAGTCTGTCTGTGTTAGTTTTACTTGACCAGATCACCTTATTCAACATGAATGACGTTCCTCCTAAAGGCTTATGGGTCTAAGAGGAAACTATTTCAATATATGTTTCTTTTTTTTTACCAAAGCAGCTACACACATATAAACCTTTTTAACTAAATGGTTGTTTTATTGAGCCTCTTTTGAATCTTATTCAGACATAGCAGAGGAGCTGAAGATATTTATGGACTGATTTATCACACAAAATCTCAATGAAACACATTGCAGTATACTTTAATACTGCAACTGTAAACCTATGATATGGACACATGTAGTGCTCCATCCTCCTAATCTTGATTTATTAACTGTGCATATCTTCATTCTATGTGCAAAAGTAACTGAAAGCATAGCATGTTCTCTTACATAAGAAGCTGTACTTGCAAAGATTTTCCCATCTGTATCTGGATGCAAATGAGCAGAAGCATGCTGTATAAGTGTCACACACAATGTTTGACAATGAGTCATCTCGTGTAAGACATCACATGGCCTGCTGCCGCTTCGTCACAGCCTCATTGCATCACATTGTAAAAAAAAATACTGCACACTTTGTAGTGTGCAGCATTTTTACAGTAAGCCATCCTATTTTGGAAATCTGGGTTGTTTGTGAGCTTAAACCAAAATAAGCTGCTAGTAAAGGTATGAAAATCTTCAGAAATTAAAAACAAAAGTGTTTCCATTGCTTCCCTCCCCCTGCCCCTTGTGTTGATAAAATTCAAATAGATGTATTATTAACGTTAATCCAAATATCAGATTAACTTTACAAATGATTGCAACACATAATGTTTCCCTTTATGCTGGTCTGCTCTTCATGGCATAGCAAGAGTAAAACAAAATTACATTAGCTTGTTAATTAGTATGACTATCTGCTCAGCCTGCATTCAGTTGCTTCAGAGGCAGGCCCACTGTAGCGCTGTCTTAATGAGACTGTTTTTTCTTTAGTCTCTACACCGTTACAGGTTATGTTTTTCAAGACTGGAAATACTTCCACACAGCTAATTTTTTAAATGTAGGAGAGAGCGGTGCATAGCAGTAGTTTGAGGAGGGGCAGCATACTTTGATAGATTTAGCTGACAAATTTAAGTTCACAAAGTTACATTTAACTTGCTTAATCCATCAACCAGGAAGTAAGTCAGAATGAAACAGTAACATCTTAGTGGGACGTGAGAGGTCAAGTAGGAGGAAAGCAACCAGGAGCTTTATAAATGTGGAGCTGCTGACTCAGTCATAAATGCAGCAAACTGCAGAAAAGCAACTCTGTTTACTTCATAAAATTTAACTCCTCTCAACTTTGTAGAGTCTCTTCTTCTCTTTCAATCCTGTTGTGGTTATGAGTCGGGTGACGTCAGTTTTTAATCACCCATTTCAGAGAATTATTTTCATAAACTTCATGATGTTCCACATTCTGATTAGTTTGATCTTATTTTTAATTTCAGTAATAACTGTATACCATTCAGTTTCATAAAAAAAAATAATAATAATAAAAAAAAAACATTTTAAAATCCCTGACCTCCTCATTAACTTTTTGCCTTGTGATAAAAAACACACAGGTTCAAGTTTTGTTCTTATCCTACAATATTTCTTTTATAATCCCCTTTGGATAAGTTCACTAAATCAATTTTGCCACTGCATCCAACAGCACCTGCTCCAGCCTGGGAAGATCTGGGACTGTAGTTTAATTAAAGGCCGGCAGTAAATTTAGTTCAGACAGAAATGGGCATTACTGCATACAGTGTGAGGTTTATGCGAACAAAAGTCCCAAGGTGTGTTTGTATCAGCCAGGTGCTCATAGCTGAGCTTTATTATATGTTTTAGCTATAAATTAGACCCCTGATACAAAATGCTTCTAAGGTGATGCAAACAGAATGAGCAGCTATTTGAGCACTAGTGAACCCTTAAACTTAAACTGTTTAAGTGCAACTATTATTTGATTTGTTTCAGTTTTAGTTTTTTTCTTCAGCAGAATAAGCAGCTGGACTAATTGTGTGTGCATCACCGGTCTGTGTATATCTGCCCAGCCTGCACAACAAACATTAACCCCGAAAAAACAACAGCAAATAGGAAAAGATGGATAGAGAGGGGAAAAAACAGATCATTACAGAGAAATATAAGAGAGGAGATGATCAGAGATCACACACTAAGCCCGCAATTATGGGAGTACCCGTCTATTCAAATCCACATATATGCACAGCTAATTACATGCTCCATAAAAAGAAAACAAACAGTGCATACTTAATATAAGAGATGAAGCCTGAGATATAATGAAGCAGACAATCACTGACAGGTCTGCGGAAAAAGAAACCTGCAAATAAAGCTGGCTGGACCCCTGGACACATAAATGTTGAAAAAAGGCATTTTCTTTCAGTTTAAAGAACAACATTTACAGTCAGAATGAACAATGAATGAATAATCTTCTCATATGCCTGGACACTTCTAATCAATTTAAGAAAAACTGTTATGAATCTAAGTATTTGAAAACATGAGCTTCCTCAGACTTAAGTCTCAACCATAATGAGCTTATAGAGTAGTTCACATTTCCCAGATTTCTCATTAGTGTTTTTATGTCTCCCATCACTGCAACCCTTCTGCATCTACAGACAGATTTATGTTCCTTCTGAATCCTTGACAGGAAGAGCTCTTTCATTACTGCAAGAACAGGTTTGACATAAAGCTCTACCTTCAAAGCACTGATAATAAGGAATCCATTTTCATGATGATGGTTGTACCAGAGTTTAAATCGCAGTCACTTCCTGCTCTCCAAATGAGATGGCTGGTTTGGTTGACTTTTTTACAGTGGACTTCAGCCGGTTCACTGTTCTACATTTCATTTTTAAAGCTGAAGTCACGTCTAAAACAAGCCTTTAGCTGCCCTTAGCGGTGTGACACCTTGAGATCTACCTCCAAATACAAAGATTACACATAAAGGACAGCAGAGAAAAGAGATTGGAAGGTAATAAATATTCCCAATTTTCTGCCGCCACTTGGATTGCATAATGTGACAAAAAGAGAAACAGTGGGAGAACACATCTGTCTTAGTCAAATTAAAGAATGAGTTGAGAGTTTCATATTCACTGTGTGATTGAATACCTGTGTGCAGATCTCCTTCCCATCCATGAGCAGCTCATTTCATCCTGTTTCACTCCCTGTAAAGTTGACTCACCTAAATTTAACTGCTCTCAACCCGCTCATGATCTTTACATCATTATCCACTTTTAATTCATCGCTGCTCTTTCAATTGGAATACTCTCATGGTCTCACCTTTGTGCTGAAGAACTTAGGTTAATGTGTGAGTTCATTAGATCTGTAAACAAAATAAAAAATTATAACATTCTAACTGGGGCACTTATTTCATCTCTGGACTATTGAAAAGAACAAAACATAACGCATACAATGATGCTGATGATTTGTTTTCCTTTTTCTTTTTTTCATAAATTAAACATTCAAAGCTGAAAGAACCAGCTGGTTGACTTTGGAGGCTCAGTCTTCGGTTTGTTGCAGGAAAGATGTAAACTGATTTTTTATGAAGAGTTGCAGCATTCCTCTTACAAAGATAACAACCCAGTGACTGATGTATACCTGTGTGCCAGAATTATATGTGATAAGTCACTTTGATCATGTGAGGTCTGTGAATTTAGTTATTTAGGTGATGATGAAGATGAGTGAATTTAGGTTTAAGCTAAGTGAAACAAAGGTTCGAACTATTTCGTGCTAAAGGGCAAAAGATTGAACAAAGCTCCCACTCTGCAGAGTCTGCTGACATAAAACGCTTCCACCGACTAAAACACACAGCAGATGATGCTCCTGCAGCTTCAGCAGTCATTTATATCTCCAAGGAGGCAGAAGTCAATTACAGCACAGCTCCTTCATATAGATACAAACACAAACTCAGCCAATTTTGTCCAGGACTGGTGCTCTAGCAGTCAAACAATTATTGTTCATTAATAAGAAGATGGAAATGTTCATTGCTTATTGCCATTGAGTTTTCCTGGTATGTAAAGAGTACAATGTATATTTAATGTCCCTCATTAAAAAAGCATTGCAGGGTAAACTTTTGCTCGACAGCACTTCGTTACCAGAAAATGCAAATTTTGCAGAAAGTGAAAATGTTTTTTTTTTGTTTTTCCTTTGGTTATAAATATATTATAAAACAGACATTCAACGCAAAAATTTAAATTTGATTTATCCTTTGTGGCAGAAAAAAACAACAAAACGTTCATCTCTTAACACCAAATTAATAAGTAATATTATTGTTTATAAAATAAAGGCTCATTTGAAATATTGCTCATCTGCTCAGATACAAGAAATTTACAGTTAGTAAATTTCATAAAAGTAAAAAGCAGATGTTTTCTTCGTAGCACTTGAGAAAGAGATGAGAAAACACGCTCATCTCTTAGCAACAAATTAACAACAAATATTGTTATTGTTCAAAAATTATATTTCTGCAAGACAAACAAAAGTATTTGATAATCTAGAATTAAATAAATAGCGAAGAATGCATCTTTTTCCTTTTTTTTGCTTATATATATCTGGTATACTTAAAGTTACATTCTACATATGAAGTGTTAGAGTGTCAAAACATTGTCCTGTGCATTTTGCAAATCATCAAAAAACTAAAACATGGTGAAATGTGTTCATAGCAACACAGCTGCTTTTTATATTTGAATGCACTTCACTCATCAAAAGTTTGGGTTTCAGCACTTTAAAGTTCTTCTCAATTCATTCACAGTGAAGAATGAATTGCATTGAGCTAAGCAGGCATTGCACTACAACATCTATATGGCACATAGTACATCAACGCTCCAGGCAAAGAAAATAAGGAAAGAGCAGAGGAATGGAAAACAGGGAAGGAGAGGGAAAGAGAGTCTACAGGAGAAAGGAAGGCAAAGTCAGATTGAAAAGAAACATCTGCATTCAAATTAGTGAGATTTTCACCAGTCTAACATTTAGAGGTAGATATATTCTGTAGCTTCCAATCCTAAATGAAAACCGACCACTGTCAACACACAAGAAGCACATATGATCTGCTAAATAATGTTAGGAAACAAGATTAGAGAGAAGACATCAGCAGCTACAGCTTACTTTAATAAAAGAAAAAAAAAACTTTTAATTGTTTCAGAGAGTGAAGCAACTCACAATGATTTAAATTCCACAGTAAAGATATTTGAATATTAACAGCATGAAAGAACATTATGCTTTCCATTATTAACTTTTCCACATCACTGCAGAAAGAAACCTGTGTGAAATCATAAGGAGATACTCATAACCTTGTCCTTCAAAAGGTGTTTTAAGTACTTTCATAAATGCACAATTCATAGACTGCAATGCAGCTGAGAGAAGAGAACTGTTCAAACAGCAGTAGGAAATTTATGCCATGTCAGCTTCTTAACTTTGAATGAAAGACGTGTAGAAACCTTCTTGACTTTGCCCAAGTGATAAAAGAATTACGACCAAGTCCAATATCACTCACAGCTCTTGCAAATTTATTTTTAAAGTTTAAATTTAATATTTGAAGAATTTATCAAAGATAATAAAACAACTTCAACAAATATACAAAAAAACCCTCTTATTTTTAATAAAAGTTACTGCAGCTCCAGAAGTTAGAAATGTGGAGAACTCTGGATATTGCATGTCTGACTCCAAATTGCTGACCTCTCCACTGAATATGTTCTTTCAAGATTAGCCTGAGATGAAACTGAAGAGCCACAAAATTATTGCATCAGCAGCAGCAGCAGATACATTATGTACTCTCTGCAGTTTCCATGTGAACATTGTCCAGGATTTTACTCTGTCTCAATGGTTCTCCTTCTGTGTGTTATCTCCCTAGAAGAAGCCAATCCATTCATTTTTTTGTTTGTTTTATTGTTGACTTAAAATTATACCAAAGGTTTAGAGCTGATCAGAGAGGCTGATATAACCAGCAGCCTCAGTACACTTAAGTTTATATATCAGGTTTGACCTGGTGTAGTCCTCTCAAATCAATTAATAATCTAGTTGAGTGTTTCTCAGCAAACACTCATTGAGTGTAAATTTTTATCTTAACTCTGGGATTTCCATGAGCTTTTGACATTTTCCAATCCAGCATACTTTCATGACAGACTGAGGTTTACAGCTAAAAAGAATAAATAAAACAAACAAATGAAGTTGCGCTTCCTTCTTGAGGCCCAAATAAATATAAAATCTGTCTCAACATGTTGCAGAAAATACACTTTCATCTTGCATCTCTGTACTTCCTCTGACTTCTGTCTACTTCCTTCAATAACAAAATCCACACTAAAGATTGTTATATAACAAAACCAGATTACATTTTAAAATGTAATGGATTTGTACATTAGCAGATTTCTTAGTGCTTTTTGTTTTTTTACAAAACACTAAAAACTACTTTATAAGACCCCACATGAACAAACTCTGCAATCTCTTTAATGTACCAAGTTTAATAGTTTCAAAGAGAAATAATTGCTGCAAACAGGTGATGTCAAAAGGATGCCACTCTTTTAGGAATTAATATTTTCTTCTGCAATGAATAAAGTTTGCTGTTATAATAATTGTGAGAAATTACAGTCCGGAGACATTTTTTAAAAACATGCATTTCTCTGTGTGGGTGTAAAAGGAATCCGGGGACTTTTATTTTAATTAAAAAGAATGTTAGGTGCATTAAAATTCACATTTTCAGGATGTGAAAGTAACCTAAATAAATATGTCTTTGAGGAGAAGGAGGACTGCTGGGTGGCTCCAAGTGATTCATAATGCACCTATTTTCAGTGGAGCCTTTGGAAATTTTAAAAGTGCTTGCTGAAATGTCAGCAGTCGTTTTTGTGCATTGAGTTTGATTAATACGGGAGGCAAGTTTTCACTGTTTGATTTATTGCTGCACAAAGCTGCGACTTAACGCAAATAGGCTGCTAAGATTTCAATGTATCTGCTTCTAATATAAAACCTGCAGTTTCTCGAACGGTGGTGAAAAGCAACAGCTGATTTTGGTTAGACCAGGGAAAGTCTTAGGAGATGTGATCATGCAGAAACAGACTTCAGATGGTTCAGCTTTTCTAAACTGACATTTTTGTAAGAATGCTACATAAATTGGGACGCTTACATCAATTTAGCTGAAATCAAAATGCAGAGTCTGCATCTGACTCCAAGTGAATCTTAATTTTCTTGTAAGAAACAGTATTTTTTTCTGGCTAGTTCATCTTATTTGGCTAGACTCAATCAAACCAGCGAGCTTAAAGATGCAAATCAAAAATAGATTCTTCTAAAGACTCATTAGAGATGCACTTGTTTGTGCTAATAACTGAGAACCCAGTAATGAAGGACTAATTACTGACTATAGAAAGCTTTGGGGAGTCTCTAATGTTTCCTGGGAGGACAGGATTTTTGTCTTTGAATCAAAGGACTACTGTTTAAAAGGTTCAGCCCCTTAATACCCATCATTAGTAATAACATGGTTACAATGACCTTTCTTTCACATCAATACATCTCCCTTCACTCTCATTCTCTTTGCTCCTCATTAACATCTCCATCAGTAATACCAGTCTTCACTCCCATTGCTCTTCTTCTACACCTAAAAACAGTCTGACAAGCTATTCTGGCACTTCCTTGAGCTTGAGAGCAAAAGTGAGTTCAGTGAATGGGATTACTAAAATTAGAGGTGTCTAGTGCGCTGTTACAAAAAAAAAATTAGAACAATCAAAAGAAAAGTCAGCCCCAGCTGAGTCAGATGTCTTCTCTATTCTCATGAAGTGAAGAGATGATAAAGATAAAGGTTTTATCTTTGTTCAAGTTTTAGCTGCTAGCCAACTGCTGTGATAACAAAAGCGATCATTGGCAGCAGTTACAGCTTCCCGCATCCCTTTAATAAATCAATTTTAAAGATTATAACTGTAAAATTCAGAAAAATATCAGTCCTTTGAGATACAGTTTGTATATGAGTTATAGTTGATTTTTCAATTAGTCCATCTGTTTCACTGTGAATTATTAAATAAAGATAAATTCTACTCTCCAAAAAAGAAAAGAAAAAACAGTTTCACACACACATGCCTTTGATGACATTACATAAGGCATAAAGGAAGTTAAAGCCTTTAATTAAATTTCTCCTTCAACGATGTTTCCCTGCATCAAAATGCCTCAGCTGTATGTGAGAACACATTTTATTTCAGGAAAGTGTGACAGCTTTAAAGCTCATGTGAGTGAAGTGAGAGGAAGACCAGGGCAGACCAGAAGGGCCAATCAGAGATCTTAAGTTATCATTTTGAGCTGAGATGGTATAAAATCCAAATAGCCCAACAATGTCTCATTCAAAAACCACTGCATCATGCACTGCTTCTGCCAAGAACTATTCCCATAGTGAGCCTTTCTGTGAATGCACATGCAGTGGATCCTATACCACTGCCATTATCATTGTTCACAACAGAGGAAAGAAGTGAGAAAAACCATCAATGCTCGATGTCGGAAAGATTTCTCTGGGTGCGTTAAAGTATTAGTGTGGAGCTGCATGCAGTGCCACGGTTCTGGAAAACCAGTGTTTAAAGATGTGTAATAGAGAATTTAATAATAAAGAAATGAGCATAGCTCCTCTAGTCTCTGAGCTGTTATATCCACATCATTATGACTTCATATAGTTTTTAACTTAGTTGGTTTGCTCAGAGATGGACAGCACTAAACTACGGCGCTATAGGGAGAAATAATGCAGTGGTTTAAGCTCTTGCAACTCAGAGATAAAGATGAACTCAACTAATGTGAAGGATTTTTTTTTGTTTGTTCTTTTTCAACAGAAAAGCAATGTTTTGTGCATTTAATGTTCCTAAGGCATGAATTGTCCAAATGAGGAAAAACCCACGAATCTCTCCTCACTGTGTTTCTCTAAAAGAAAGCGTTGTTCTTTTCCTCTAGTGCTTGTGGTTGCTGTTTTATTTATTAACTGCGTTTTTGGCAACACCCTTTAAAAGGGACTGTTATGGTCTCTGTTGACATCCACAGCCAGCATGATCACAAAAGCCTGGACTGCACATTACAGAGTCTTTGTGGATCCTCGAACAAATGTGGAAATTTGCAGGCTTTGCTGGTGAAGACAACAGACATGGAGGAATAAATTAGATCTGTAATGGAAACTCGTGCATACCAGTTCAGAGGATGATCATTGCTATCACCACCATTTGCTCCAGGTTCTTTATCCACAGCAGTATCCATCTTTACAGAAGACTTATCAAAGTCAGACCTTGCCTCAAACAGAAATGGTTAAACCTCCTGCAGTAAAATGTAATTAAAGTTCCTTAAAATCCTGGACATCTGTCAAGTCTAACTAAAGTCAGCTGATAGGATTGATTATTGTGCCTCTTTAGATCCCAGTGAGCTCCTCTGGTGCAACATGCTTATTTCTGTATCTCTAATTTTAATGGCAATTAATTATTCTGCATTAATAATCTCAGACTTCTGTGTTGTTTAATCACTTATCTGTAAAGCTGACTGTTGACTAGTTTTCCTCACTTTTTAAATAAAATTTAGGTATGACCCTCACACACCCCACCGACCCGTTAAGAGATTAAGTTAAGAGTGCTGACAAGTTAATTTACAATGAATCTGTTTGAAAGCCTCTCTTGAACATCTCACTTTCCATCCTGCTTTCATCACATCAAGAAAGCGCACACTCAATTTGTCTAATCTTACGGTTTCTTAATAGTGTGCTGGCAAAAGATTCTATTAAGATAAAAGGTGCATTTTAAATTAGGAGTCAAGGAATGGGAACGTTTTGGGTGAGGCTTTTAAATAGTTTGCTTTAGTTTAGTATAAGGGACTCTCTCAAAAGTCCCCATAAAGATAGTGAAACAAGTCTCTGCGTAGGCCGCTGTAAAAAAAAAAAGGTTCCAAAGCCAAGCTCATGATTACCATGGCAACAAGCATATTTTAATATGTCAGTTTGGGCCGTTATGATGCGTTTGTTGTTTAGTGGTTTGGAGCTCAACCAACAGCAGAGATTTCCTCTTTTATTCATTATCATCCCTCTCATTTCGCAGCTCCTCCACTGTGTGGCACATTTTATAGAAACAGTGGCAACAGTTGCTAATCTGGCCATTTCACACCACTGTGCTGCGAAAGCTCTCGCCAGGCAACGTACGGAGAGGACACCATCATCTGCCAGAAAAGCTACGTGTGAACTGGTTCATCCAAAAGCTTGCCCAGTTTTCACAGAGCAATCAGGGTCTTAAATCACAGCACATGTTGTGGCTCCAGCTGAAAAACGTTTGCCTGTTTTTAAATAAGTCCGTTTCTGGAGTTGTTGTTTTTTTTTTTGCCTCTCCTGTGTTTCACTTTTCAACTGAAGTACAGTGCCTTGCAAAAGTAATGATAACCCTAGACCTTTTTATATTTTTTATTTAATAACAACTGCAGAGTGTGTGACCTTTCCACTTTGGCTATAAGAAGGAGGTTTGAAAAGAGATATCTTCTTCATCTTAAATGACTTTTCTAGGTTTTAGATTCTGTCAAAACAAACTTTTATTCCCTCCCTTATTGTTTTCTTGCTTTTATTGCTCTGAACAAACAAATGCTGACCTTGAGCAAAATGTATATATCAATCACTAAAGTGTGAAACTGCTTAGTCAAGAAATAGATTGCTGACATTTTTGTTTCAGAGGAGACTCTCAAACACTTAAAGACGGTGTTCTCAGAAAAGATCATGTATTTGCAAATCTGCTTTTCATTAGTTGACCAGTTCCTTGTGATAACCCCTGACCCAACACTAAGACAGGATCACCCACCCAAAAAACCCTCCAGCAGCACCAAAATGCCCCAATGCCAGCAAACCCAAAGAAAAATCTCTGAAGTTTAGACGTTGCTTTTAACCCTCGTTATGCACATGAATACAATCCAGTAGAAATCATTCAGTTTGAGTTGAAAACACGCTTGTCAGAGATGTGGAGAAGTTTAAAACCAAGTAAGTCTATAAAACAATAATAGATCATAATTATCCAATACATAATAAGTATAAACAATAAATAAAATATTATGCAAAGCTTTGCACACCTTACACAGAAAATTAAATGGCATGGCTTTTCATGTCTTCCAAATCTGAAAACAGTGGCAGTTCTTTCATGAATGGTGCCCTGGGCAAGCCCTCCTTCTTCCACCACCAACCAATTAAAAATTATTAACAGAAATGCATCTTCAACATAGGGGGTGCCAACTCTTCCCTAACTGCACATGCAAAAATATAACAGAAAGCTTCAGGGCACCACTAACAATCTGGTGCCCCAACTCTGCCCTGGGCAACTGGCCATGATATCTAAAAAAGTTTAGAGTGTGAAAAGGCTAAAGTGAGAAACACTTTCATTGCATGCTTGTGTGCTTTATATATTTTGCATCTTCACACGTACTTCACTAGTGCATTTAGCATTCAGGTAGGTATCAATCTACCTTTTTACCTAGAGAGTGATTGTGTTCCCAGTGTGTGCAATGACCTTAGAAAACACTGACAGCTGCTGTGAATGGGCCACATGCACCTCGAGTGTCTGCACACGGCGAACTGCATTAAAAATCACAGCATCTGCTTGTGAGTTTGAATATCAGCATCTAACAAATTACAAGTATCTAAAGAACAAAGTTTGGTCTAAAGCCTTTAGAGATTCTGAGTAAAAGTTAAAAATGTTGACTTTCACATTCGATTGAGAGTAGTGTCATTAAACAAAAGCCAATGCTGTTCTAGTCCCACAGCATAATGTGCCTTCTATACAACAAAATGTAAAATCTGTACCACATTCAAATTCAATTTAACACAACAGTGAGTCGCTGCTATAAGTAGAGTGGATTCTGTCAGTCTGTAACAAACGGAGCAAAGGTGTTAGTCAGCAAACTGCAGAACTAAGGTGGAAAATGAGGACAAATGGATTTCTGGAGGGATTTCTACAACTTTTAACCAACTACATTGAAAACTTAGTTACATTAATAATGTATTTTGAGATTAAAATACTATTGTATTTAGAATATTATCCAACAACCAATATAGAATATACATAATTAGGAAATCACAGATGCATAAAGTGAAGCATCCTGGATTTTCAAATCGTCTACAAATAAAAAAACAGAACATTTTGGCATACATTTAAGCCCAGCCCCACTGAGCCAATATTTTAGGTGTGGAATAAATCCATTTTCTGGAATTAATCCTGCAAGTCTATAGAAACTTTACCAGCTTTGAGGATGAAAAAGCTTGAAATTTTGCCCATTTTTCTTTGCAAAATAGCTCAACATCAACATAGATTCTTAGTTTAGTTTAGGTCTAGGCTTTCCAGAGGTTTATTCAACTAACTAATGAACCTGGTTCGCTTTAAACTATTTACTTTACAGTTTTAGATCTATGTCTGGTGCCATTGTTCTAACAGAAGGTGAAAATCAGAGGCTTTTTCTTCTCTTGTTTGCCATGTCCTTAAGGAAAACATTTTGCAGATTGCCAAAATTGTCTAGCTAAAAGCAATCGTGGGCCACACAAAATAAGTAAGCAAAAAACTTAATTTCTCATTTTTGTTGAAAAGGAATCTGTGAATCATTGCCAATTCAAAACATAAAACACTAAAAGTTGTTGATTCACAAATAATAGTGAACTTAAGAAATTATTAACACCATAACACATTCAATCAAAATTTCATTTTGAATTTTCTTTTCAAAATGAAAATAAATGGTAATAATAAATTAAACAAAATAATAAAAAAAGAAAATCTAAAGTACACAGTAAATCACTCAGAAGAATCACACAGAAACAAACTGAATTTACCAATACAAAAAATCTAGCTGATTCTAACATTAAATATCACAGTCAACAAATGAAGACAGGAAGTTATGAAAAATGAAGACATTTTGAGATCCTGTTTCCTTACAGGACTTCAGATTCTGGCATGTCGGCACGTTATCATCACAGATGTCTGGCAGCATTCACTGGCCAGAGGCTAGCAGCTGTTTAAAGTGGTAAACAGGGTGCAGGTGCTTTCTGCCATCCTGACATATTTCAGATACTCTAATGTTTAACCTTTGCCACTGTGTACAATGCCCCTGTTTCTATGGTAGGCAGATGCAAAGTAAACCTGGGTTAACTTCCAGGAACCAAAAGAAAAACTGACAAGTGAAAAGAGAAAAGCGTGTGGTAGAGGACAGGAAAGCAAGGACTCGTCGCAAAGAGATTTTCTCCGAGCATTACTGTCAGCAGAGAGGAACGCAGCAGAGAAAGATTAGGGCACTCTGTGGTATCGCCTCTTTCTCTCCCATCTCTCTCTCTCTCTTCAGTCTGTATTTTCTCTGTATTTCAAACAACTCTGAAATTCTGAAGTATTAGTGCTCCTCTTATGTCTGTAACTGCAATTACTTTTAACTCTTTTATTACCATTAATTCAGTATAGAGTAGATTTGCTATACTTTTGCCCTTTAAACCTTTGACACAAAGCTTTTATTGTGCTTCTTACCTTTACGTTTTATTGCGCAATAAAAATGTCTGACTCCAATTTAAAGCTCTCTTTTCTCTAAACGTTTTGCAAAGGAACTTTGTTCAAGTGTTGGACTTTTCAGTAGAAATGTTTTAACAGGTTTTTACGCAAAGATCCATCCTGAAATTAATTTACAGTGCCTATTATGAGCGAAGCCATAAAACCTTTCCAGTGAGCTTTGGGGAAGCTGATAAAATCTTGATGAATATTTTATGTTTATCAGTATTTTAAAACTTTGGTTTCTGGTTCTGAAGCTGTTTGTAGTTTAAATATCGGTTAGCATTTTTCACCTCGTGTTTGACAGTTTCTGACTTTGGTTGGTTAATCGTCATGTAAGAGATATTCTTGATTTAATCCTTTGAGCTTTAGTTTCACATTAAATTCAAATCAAGTGCGTGTTGCACCCCGCATTTGGTAATCGATAAATGTGTTGCTGCTTGTTTGTTTATAATAAAAAATGTGAAGCTGGACCCATCATGCCTTTACGCTGTTCCTATGATATTGATATATTATTACCAATATAAAGTGACAAGCACCGAGCTACAGCCGGGTCGATGCTCAGTCGCCTGCCTGCTCTCATTACACCTCAGGCAGTATCACAGCTCACTCACATTACACACTGTCTGGACGGCCTCAGAGTCCAGACAATGGGTAATGTAAATCCAGCTCATAACCAGCTCCAGCCAAGATACAGTTCATCATAGCATTCTTCGAAAAGCGCTATAAAATGAGACAGATTTGTCTTTATTTTTGCCCTGTTGCCAAGGGGAAGTGAAAATGAATAGTATAGGGCTTTGATGTTTAGAACGACTCATTCTAAGAATAACAGGTGCCTGCTAGAAAATAATAGTGATGAACATGATGGAAGCTACTGAACATATTAACATATATTCATTTGATGTTGAATTATGAGGAAAATAAATTGATTCACTAACTTATCAATTACAATGCCCACATTTGATCATTTCTATATTTCTGACTAACATAAAGCATACCAACTGCTTTCACTCTCAAGTCGGATTTGATAGCTCTGTTAGGAGCTTGTAAAAAAAAAAGTTTATAACACAACAAGATTTTAAGTCTTGAGGCCCAAGAGATAGGAAAGCAGAACTCGGTTGAGCCGCAGCACCATGGAGGTCAAATCCAACTCAGACGCTCTGCCCACACTGCAGAGCTGTCTCTCCACACCACACAGGTGGAGAAGTGTTTAGGTGTGTGGGAGAGAGGCAGAGGAGAAAGAGTGCTCTTCCATTCTGAAAATGTGGTGCGTCTTAGTGCATCTAAGGGCAGGAAGGAAAGTTTGTGCGGGACGACAAGCAAAGGAGAAGAGTGTATGAGCCAAAGTAAGAAACCAAAACAATGAACAAAAACGAGGTTTGGAGGAAACATCTGAAACCTCCTGATTCATTGCAAATGTGAGTATAAAGACTAAGGATGAAGTTTAAAATGTGTAGCACGCAGAAGACGTTTTAAGTGATTTCATCCAAGATGAAAACATTTTTGTTTTAAGATAGAACAGTCAAACATTCTGGAAACTGATCTTAAGGAAGGCTAAATTATGTGGGATCTTAACAAAGCTATCATTTAGTGAGTGCTTAATCCCCAGAAACACAATGTTCATAATCTTCATGAATTGGCTTTACGCATGGCACATGTAAACCAAAACTGGCTCTCGATTTGTCATGTTGCCTTCTTTTATTTTAAAGCTTTCTTAAACTCAAACTTTTCATGTCGAGTATTAAAGCACAGACAAGAAGTAAGATCTAAAATCATTTTTGAGATAAAGACTGACAGTCATGATTTAAAAGAATTGAGTATAAAGGTAAAAAAAGAAAATTGTGGACCGGTATAAATGTTTTCCAAGCCTCTGAATCCAGCAAACACATATCTCTGACTCACACACACACACACACACACACACCTGTACTTCATGCCCGTGTGTTTGCCGGTTGACTCCTTCAGGGAGATGTGTCGGGGAGTGAAGGAGCCGAAGCTGCGGGCGATGATGGCCACAGTGCGGAACTTGGCCCGGGCCTGGTTCACCACGTTGGGGCTGGTGGCGCTCTGCTTGCTGTGGTCCCCATTGCCCCTCTTCAGGTTGTGGTCCGTACAGGCGATGGACACCTGCATGGCTGAGCCTCAGGAAAACTCGTAGAAAAACAGGTGAGGAGAAAAAAGGAAAACTGATAGGAGAACCTTAATTCTCTCAGTCAGATCTTCTAAAATATGTTGATTTGTCAGAGTCTTTCTTCCTCCCCCTTTTCTTCTAGTCCTGTTACTTTTGGAGTTCTTTGCAATTTTCCTGTGTATGGATTCAGTCCTTATAAGTTCACTTGCAGAAGCTCCGTCTTCATCACTTTGTTCTTTAAGGCAAAACAGTCCTTTTCTCCTTCTTTCTGTGCTTAGACTCTGCTTTCCATCTTCAGTCTTTCCTCTCAGAAGATCGACTGCAGAGCAGCCAAGACCCTGACAAGAAGAAGGACTCCTCAGTTCTTCTTTGGATCCTCAATTTAGTCCCTCATTGGTTCTCTCTTCTCTTGCGGCTTGCCTCTGAAGTCGAGCTGTGGGATTTTAGCTGCAGAGAGGAAACCAGAGAGAGAGAGTGCGCTTGCAGAGGGTTGCCAGAGGAAGGAAACGGGAAGCAGAGAGAAGCAGAGACGCGATCCAGGCGCTGCGCTCTCCCTGGTCTGACTGTGGGAAACGGTGCGCGAGGGATGGCATGTGAGAGAAAAAGGAGAGGAGGGTAAAGGAGGAGGGGACAGGGTCAGAGCACGGAGAAGGAGGCAGGGTGTAGATGCAGCATGAACGAGGTGGAGGGATGGGTCACTCTCAGGACCTGGGAGGATACACACTTCTGCCATCAGCACTTTTTCCGTCTTGGCTCTCACATGCTTCCTAAATTTCACTGAGTTTCACTAATGTGCGTGTGCCCCAGTTTCCCCACATTTCTCTCCTCAGACTCTCTGTTTGATCTGCTCTCAGTGTTTGGGTGCTCAGTTTCTTTTGACGTCCCCTTTCTGTTGTCGATTCTGTGAGCAGGGCAGCTCCTCCATCACAGGCAGCGAGGAGAGAGAGATGTAGAGCTTCACACTGTTCCTTTCCATTATTCCCTCCTACTTGTTCTCCCTGAGTGTTTAGCTGCCACTCCACCTGTCTTCTTCCTCCTCTCATTGTTACAGTGTTTGACGGCATCCCTCCTATTTTCTCCTTTTTTTTCCCCCCCACACATCAAACCATTTGTTCTGTTTGAACACTGAACAGAATGTTTTACTTGTTGTTCTTTTATCTAGGCCATGCTCTATTTGTTCAAGCAATTATGCGCAGGTCGTATGGAGATGTCCTGCCATCATTTGGTTCATGAAGGAGATTATGTTTCCCAGAGACAAAAGGTTGTGTGAAACAATCCCATAAAAGCAAAAGGCTTTGGGAAGTCACTGACCAAAGCTGGTTCCAGAATATCATTATAATGATTGTTATTTTTGGTGACATGTCCATCTTTCCATCCATCCATCATCTTCTACTTAGTGTGGAGTCAGGTGGTGGGGGAAGCAGTCTAAATAGAGAGACCCAGACTCAACCACTCCTCCAGAGAAATCCCCAAATGTTCCCAGGCCAGTTGAGAAACAGTCCCACTAAATCAAGAGTTTTGTCTTCTGGCTCAGCTGTCTTTCACCATAACAGATCCATACCGTGCACGCATCACTGCAGAGGCAAAACTAATCTAGCTACCCAGTGTTGTATAGTAACGAAGTAAAAATACTTCACTACTTTACTTAAGTATATTTTGGAGTACTTCATACTTTCCTGGAGTAAGAAAATTTTTGATAACTTTCACTTTTACTTCACTACATTTCCGAAGTTAATTGCATACTTTTACTCCGATACATTTTCAATGTGTGGTTTAGTTACTCGTTACTGTGACGGAGGAGCGTCACGAGTTACGACCTAATGAAAGAGTCGCGTTAACACACACAAACACACACAAACATACACAATCGCTAACTTACGTTTTGTTGCAGTTTAAACTGGCGCGGTTCATCGTGGGTCATACGCGGTGTTCCCGCTTCAGTTCACATTAATCCTTATCTGTCATTTTCAAACATTTTCCCGGCTTTATTTTCAATTAGCTTTATTGTTTCCGGATCGTGACGCACCGAGAGAGAGTTGCGCGATATGGTGACGTCATCAGAACGTACTGAGTGTTGGCTGTTTCATGGATTATTGTATTTTTTTGGATTACAAGTTTATTTATTTTTTTCTCTTATTAATTATTTAAACCTTGTGGTTTAGGTAAAGCACCTAATTTTCTTAACTAAATGATGCTGCAGGTTTATCTATTAGCATGTTTCATTTTGCCTGCACTTGGTTGTGTACATTATTTTAAGTGTATTTTACAAGTTTACCAAAATATAAAAAATGTCATTCAAACTGCGTTTGCCTTGTTTTACTTTTTACTTGTACTTTTCATTACATTACTTGAGTACATTCATTTTTACAGTACTTTCCATACTTAAGTACAAGACATTTCAGATACTTTAAGACTTTAACTCAAGTAACATTTCAGTCAGTGACTTTTACTTTTACCAAAGTCATATTTTGGAGCGGTACCTATACTTTTACTTGACTCCGAGATTTCAGTACTTTATAGAACACTGTAGCTACCTGTCTTCGATATTATCTATTACTCGGGCACATAGTGCCATTTTACAGCACGATTAAGTAATCGTGCTGTAAAATAACTTAAAGATAAACTTAAAGATAAACTGACTTTGAAATTTCACGCTACGAAATTTGCTTCTGTGAGAAGCTCCTACTCTTTCTGACACTCCGCTTATGCTGTTTACAATCGTTTTCAGGAGTGTTGAACTGAAATGTAGTTTGTGTGATAAGCTCAGTAGATGACCAGTGTTTGACAATTGCTGCTGCTGCTAGTCTGGAGGAGCTGAGTGGTAGAAAAGTGGGCAGAGATTTTCTGTGAGGGGGAAGCTCCAAGCAAGCATCTGCATAGTCTGAGCAAGTGCTTAGGCACATCCGAACGGCTGCCTTGGGAGATACAAAACTTTCTCAAACATGCATAAAAGATTCAAAGCGACACTTCATGTACAGTTTCTCATTAAGAAATTTTATTATATGATATGTAGCTTTAAAAAAGTTGATTTCACGTAATAACCCTGCCGTGCTTTAAGGCAGGGCCTCGTCCCTAACCTTGCTCTCAGATTTGGAGATGCTTGTTTTCATCTTGCTGTCTATTTTTCTCCTTCCCTCTGCCTGTCTCTCAGCTGTTGCACATCTCCTAATTTCCTCTGCCAGCTCTCTTCCCCAGCTGTCTCTACTCACCTGTGAGTAGCTCCTCTGGTTCTCATGCTGTTCTCCACTATATCCTCAGCATAAATAACTCCCCGTTCTCCAATGCGTTCTGTGATTATCTGTGATATTTTCATTTATTCTTCCCATATTCCTTTCTGTGTCATGTCAGTTTTGAGAGAGTTCTCCATTTGTGCCTTGCTGTAGGAAGCAGAGCACAGCACGGATTTATCATTAAAGCATCAGCACTCCACTTCCTCTGGTTGTCCTGGGTTCCACCGAAAACTGCTTGGTTATATGTCCTGTGTGTTGTTTTATGTGTAAATATTGGATTTCAACACACGATAGACACAGGCATGTTATTTCAGCAGCAGGTTAATCTGGGCAAAATCCCTGGACTAAAAATCGGCTGCAAAACTAAACAGAGCATCCATAGTTTTGCAACAGTAGAATGTGTCTTTTCCCTAAACCAATATGTTCCCTGCACATCCACATGCATGAAAATGCTTAAGAAGTTTCATAACATTCTAGTCAGGGAAATATTTGCTGACACAAAGTAATTATTCTCCCAAAATCACATAACAGGCTGCGCATTCAAACCCTAAAGGCAGCATTGCATCAAAGATGGAAGGAAAAAAACGATAGTTGAGATCGAGGAAAGTGCTAAGATGTAAATCTAGCGAGAGTGAAAGATTTGGACTGAGGCAATCCAGAGCTGAAAGGAAAAGAAGCTTCTGCATCTCTGTGTCTTTTTGCACTTCAAAGAGTGTCCATTTGTCCATGTGGTATGCATTTTACAAATGTTTGGTGTGAATCACACTTTCCTTTAATTCTACAAGGATGTCAAATTGAGGTAACTGGAGCATTTTGCTTCTCGGTGTGCTTTGATTATTGCTGTCAAGTGTTTAAACTTTTTCTCACCTGTAGTCTACAGGCTTCCCCTGCTATCAGTTTCACCTCTTGACATTACCGCTCACCAATTCTGATGTACTCTGTGGTACGATTAAACACACACACTCAAAGTCAGAATCTGTGTAATTGTTTCAGCATTTGCAGGTTTTTGTTGGGGCCAGAGCAGCTGATAATGTGCATTAGCTTAACACCTTTAAGGCTCCATGGACATTCATTTTATTGAGGTATTTCTCATGAAATCGCTTCTGCATTGAGGGAGCAGTTTAACTCTGAGAAACACGGAGAAGAGGCACTCTCACATTCTGCACATTTCATACCGCCTGTGCATCTGCAGCATCCTTCACCTCACTGAACCTTACTTACAGCTCGAGACCCGTCTTAGACTAAATGGAAAAGCGGCTCATTCAAAATCAATATCTGTCCTCTCCGAGGAGGATGGATCCACAGATTTCCAAACAGATCCAGACAAGAAAGCAAAGTGAACTTCTTTCTCTAATGAAGAGTGAAATGTGCAGAGGGATTAACGGACTGTAAATAAAGGACTAAAGGATTACAGGACCAATAAATCATTTTCTATGCATTTCCAAATGAATCATGTACCCTGTCATAAAATAGTCACCAAACTACTTTAAGTGAACGCCATCACATCAACAGAACACTGATTTATTGCAGTGTTTAATGACTTAAATTAAGAGCCCTCATATTTGAGGGATGTAGTTCAGCTAAAGTTAAGCCAATCTGCCTCAATCTGTGTACCAAACCTAAACATGCTCTGTGTTCAGTCTGAAGTTAAGAAATTTACTGTCTTCCTTTTATAAACATATGTCCATCACATCATGTTGAGCCAGAGAGTCAGGAAGGTCAGACAACTGTCAGATCTTCAGAATTGGCTTAGGTATTGGTTATTTGTGAATATGGTAAAATTTTTATTTAATCAGTTTTCGTGAAATTCTAGCAGTTTGAGTAAGGTTTCAAACAACAAACAACAAACTGCAGATGAAATTCAAAGTGTGATATTAAAATAGCCTCATAATATACACAAATTTCAGGTATGAAAACTTTGGAATTAGACAAATATAAAACCAATATGATGCCTCAGCACAGAATCAATACTGATTACAGATTGTGATTTGTGAAACTTTTACTCAAGTTAGTAAAGCAAATATGGAAGACTTGTAGTTTTTTCCAAAAATGTTGACAGAACTTTGGCAAATATCACATATTCTCTCATGAGCTGGATTGATTTTTAGACAAATAGTAAATCATGTGCCTCTCTTTGAAAAGTAAATTTATTTCAATAATTTAACTGAAGAAGTAAAACTTTTATTCTGTAAATGTAACAAACACAAATTGATCAGCTTTATGCATATATTTCTGCTAACTTTGGTTGTAGCTATTAAAAAAACAAATATTAGAAATGGGGGTTCTGGAATCAAGGGTATTACTGCAATGTGTGTAATATGACCAGTGTCCACTTTTATTAACGTAGACTTGCTGAGTTAACATTTACAATGAGAAACATAAAAAATATAAAATTTGGAGAAATGAGTCATCATGTATCAGATACATTTTGGGAGTTTTTCACTGTAGCTCTCACCTCATAAAATAATACATTTAGAAAACGTCTCCCAGAAAGGTTTACTAACACTGTCTTAACATGCCAACTTATTCTACCTTTGCTCTTTTTGTATGTTTGCATGAATGTGCTTCAGATGTAATGATAAAAAATAACGCATAGTGGGATCCTCTCTGTCTGTGCTGCAGTAAACTGACTCATTGCAGCCTGTGATGTTTGCCTCTGCTCTTCCAGTTGAGCTAAACTCAACCTGATTCATCAGTCAGCTTGGGAGAGCTGTGCAGCTGTGTCCTATCTCAGTTTTTATGCAGAAGATTGTATCAAAATATTTTTAGCCAACCAGTTTGCTTACCATGTTTGCTTACAGAAAAGCGTCTCATTTGAGGGTAAAATCCATCTTTTTCTCTTTGATTGGTTCTCAGGTCTTCATCTCCCTCCTCCTGATTGCCATCTCTGTTTTGTTTTTGTGCAGCTGCACCTGACCCGTATCCAGCAAGTGATAACTTTCATAACTCTGAGTGCAAAGCTCTGCCTGTGTCCTACTTTAGCAGCTGCGTGTGTACGTTGAGTTCATGCTGCACTTGGTCAGCAAAAGACTACTTACAACTCAGTGAATTCCCATTGAGTTGCCTTTTGCTAGAGCTTAGTCTTGGTGGCACAATTTAGCTACTTTAGTGGCTTGTCGAGACTCTGAGGGAAACTAGAAACGACATTCTCATACGTCAGAGCTTTGAACATCATCAATTACAGCCTAAAGAACAGATTTAAACAACAGCCACAAATCTACAAAGATATGCAAGGCCTGAAAAGTCGTCTCATTTGCAGAGAGGCGCAAGAGTGTGCTAAATTTCCTGTTTTGGAAAAGCGGGAACTGAAACCAGGACAACTGCATCGAGGATTACAACCTCTGAACGTTGTGCACATGCTCCACGTTCAGAGGCTGTACACCTCCTTTGCATTTGCATCTTAACGCTCCCCAATAATAATTGGGGAAAATAATTTGTGGACTGAAGAAGCACAAGTGGAAGTTTTGAAAAGGATAATTTGGTGTAAAACATACAGCAGACCTTCACACCTTGCAATTCATAAATGATGAAATTACAGGAACTCCAGGAGAATATCTGGCGGTGACTTTCTGATTTGAGCTCAAGAGCACTTTGGTGAAACAACCAGACAAAAGCACAAAGCACCTCACTGAACGGGTAAAAGAAAAAAATTAAGGTTAGTGTTTGGGTTAGTTTAACAAACGTGTTGGGTTGAAAGCTTTTTCAATTAGTTAATGAATGAAAACAGCACTTTGTATTTACTCTGTTTATCTTTCTGTGGTATTTGATGGCCTGAAACATTTTCATGTGACAAAGCACTGTGTACATTAACAAAACCTCAACAAATCATGACTCAGCAATGGCTCATATGTGAACTGGAGCATTTTTGTTTACAAAAAGAAGGGGAAAAAATTGCTCTTTTTTTTCAAAAGGTTGTTACAGTGTTATGGTGTCAGTTCTTATTTCTATTTGTGATTCTTTTTCTTCACGTTAGGATTTTAAGCTCTCTGTTGTTGCTGCTGAGGGAAAAGCTAAATGTGAGGCATCATGAGCTGTCTAGTATGTCTGCACAGTATTTATTTGGCCTTTGTTTACAGTTGTGCTCTGAGTGTAATGATGTAAGTTAAAAGGACAGCATCAGACTTGTCTTTCCTCCCACTTAAAGGACAGAGTTGTCCCCAAAATCATGAGCTGTAGCACTGAGCTTCTGCAGGGGACAGATAACATTGAATCAAACTAGTTTGCTTCATGAAGGTTGTTCTTAAACAACATAAAGTAATTTTTTTTAATAATAAATTACTTTTAGGATTTTATTAAAAAATAAGGTTCTCCAAGTGTCTCAGAAACACCCAAACCTTTTTTCACCAAAGAAAGAAAACCCTAAAGTCCCCCTTTAAATAGGAGGTAACAGCACTATTTTCTCTTTGAACTACATATAAAGCCCAACAGTGAAGCACTTTGCCATAGTTTAAAATAAGATAATGGAGAGGCTAACTTTTCTTTGGAAAAAATATTCAATCCATTGCTCTGTCAGAGGAAGTGGGACACAGAGCAAGCAATAGAAAAACAATGGGGGAGAATAAATTAACTATACCGAACTTGAAATGATGGTTTGCAGCATTAAAATGTTTGTGGAAAGAAGATCGATATGTATTAATCAGAAACAAATTAGCTTCTGATTGCCAATCAGAATTTCTGCCTGTGGGAGATTTGTAGGTGAAACTTTGAAACAGCACAGATTTAAATTCACATCAAAAACATTTTGAAGGAAAACCTGAGAACTCTAGAAACAAAGAGGAGAAGAGACAGAATGAAAATAAGAGACTAACAATGAGCAGAGTCCATCTGATCTGCAACAACCATTGCAGATCATTGGTCCGTCTGAATGGACCAATGATCAGGACCATTGGTATACATATACTGTATGTGGATGCAATTTAAAAACAAATTGTCCACATAGAGAACATTAATATAACAGGATAAATTAAAAAAATATCCTGACTTTTTCCTCCTCTTGCTACAACTATAAAAACTTCAGAGTGGACCGAAAGACATCAAATTAAAATTTAGCAAAGAAAAACAGCAAAGAAGGCTTAAATTCAAACTGAAATCTGAGAAATTACAGTGATATAAACATTCACACACACATACTATATATTTGCACCTTCATTCTAACCATTGCCAGTACATTCCTAATCCTGGCCTAAAATCAATTCACACCTTAGTCCTAAACTCAACCCATAACCTAAAAACAGCACCGGTTCTAATAGGGCCTGCACTTCGGGCCCCATAAGTAACAGTTGGAACTTACAACATAGGATTTGTTGGAAAAATCTATCAGATACGAGGCCATGCACACACAAACACACATTTATTGCACAAAGTCCTGTTGCCTTTAAATGTTCTGGAGCTTCTCCAGGCGTGAAACGGGCCAAAGATTAAAGGGAAAAGAATGGGAAGCAAAACCCGACCAGAAAGTCATAAAAACAGCATCACACTTTGCACCCGGTGACAGATCTTGTTCTCAGTGCAGAACACGACATGAGGGAGTATCACCTCTGTAAATGCAGCTACCATGAAAACACAATGACAAATAAAATACTCGATTTTTTTGGTACTGTCAAAACAAACTGCATTTGCTTTGCTGTTGCTATAAAAAAAAAATCACAAATTCAGTATATTTTAAAAAATACAGAATTGGAGGCTCCACAATAAAACCATGGACAAGTAATGGGTATTTCACCCATTGTCTAGCAGCAATAAAATACCTGCTCTTAAGGCTGAGTTGCTGCAAGCAGGAAAAATGACACAGATCTTTAAAAACAGCAGGTCTTGCAGGGTGTTTCCTGTATGTAGTGGTTAGAAGCCAATCAAACATGTAATTCAGGGCCTGGGGAAATGCATTTCAGATACAAAGCTGGGCCTAATCCTACAGAGAGGAACCAGAACGTGTGATGTGACGCTCAGGAAGCAGCTTCTCCTGGAACAACTGAGGTCAAAATAAGCTACATACACTGTAGCTCCGAACTGTGGCAATATGTACCAATCAAGCTTAACATTATGACAACTGACAGGTGAAGTGGGAGAGAGAGGTGGGGCTGCAAGTGAGTATTTTGTCCCACACATTGTAGAATAAATAAGCCAACTTCTGTCTGAGTCCAAACTATGGGAGCTTAACTTACAAAATTCAACAGACCTGCTGCTAAATACTTGCTGCCAGAAAGTCCAGCTCACACTCAGAGGTCATATGGAGTCCAGGAGGAGATGAGGTAGGTGGTCATAATGCTATCCCTTATCGGTGTACTAAGTGTATTGTCCTGCTGGCAGTGAATTCTTTTAGTAAGACGGCTTACTTTATAATATTGCGAAAATGGCTCCTGGAGGGTTTGAAGCTAAAAGCCGTGTCCTACATCTGCTGCAAAAACAAGTCTGAGACATTAAAATCCCACCTTATAACACAAGGTAACCAGTAACCAGTATCCACTCTTGTTCAAGTTATATTATCCCTCTTTTTCTTTTATCTTGTACATATTGTAAGTCATGTTATTATACATTAATAATTGTATTTATGTTGTATAACATTATTTATATCTTTGCTAAAATAAATAAATTAAAAGTAAGCTCTGGGACACAAAAGTATTTTTTGAAGGAGCATGTGGGTTTTATCTTTCATGCTATCTTATAAGATTAGAGAGGAATTCTGGGAAATATGTCCAAGAAACCAGCTGAATGTCACTCATTACTCCGGGGTATTTACAACATGATGCTTTGTGACATTAAAGCATGACTTTCACTGCACTGGGGCAAACCACAGGCCTATGATACCACAGCTGTAAGCATATTATAGTGATATGTCTTGGCCTTGAGATCAGCAACATGTCAACTTCAGACTACAGACCCATTCAATGAATTAAAATATTACTATGTGAAGTACTTTATATAGATGTGCTCTATGGATGTGTAAAAGCCTTAATTTCCTTTAATTGTGATTATTTTCCTACTTACAATGGGCCTCATCTAAACATGTTTACTTATTTACTGCATTGTATATTTGTATGAAAAGGCCTCAATTGTACCCAGCTTCATAAAATGCCCACAACACAAATATTCAGTCTATTGCTGCATCAGAGGAAGTGGGACACAGAGCAAGCGATAGAGAAACGATGGGGGAGAATAAACTATACCGAACTGGAAATAATGGTTTGCAGCATTGAAATATTTATACCAGAGGTGAAAAGAAGATCCATATGTATTAATCAGAAATAAAATTGGCAACTTAAAACTCCTTCACATCCAATTGTGTAAACTTCTGAATGTTTTAATACAATCTCTAAAAATCTGCCCCTTATTGTTTTTAATATTTAGCGAATAAGAAACATTTCGATGACTTTAACTGTTCTGAAAAACTAAATGTTTAGTTTAGTGAAATATTGTGTGGATGTTTTCATGCAGAGCAGTTTGCTAAAAAGCATTATAGACTTGTTAAGACCTCACTTCATTAGATATTTCAATGTACTTCTAGTTATTTGTGTGCGTCTTGCCTGATAAACATAGCACTGTGAATGCACTGGCTAAAGTTCAGCTGTCACCACTTCAGCAGCTTTATGGGAACAACATGCAGGGCAGTTTACAGACAGGAAGCTACCACAGCCAACACAGAGTCTCTTTCAGTGTAAACAACATTGCTTAAAAAAAACATACACACACACACACACACACAAAGCCAGATCCATTAGGTTACAGTAATATACAAGGCCTACGATGTCTCTTTGCAAACCATCCACATTAAGTGGGTCATGCTTTTTCAAATTTGGCCAGCACAAATTGTAGCTGCACAGTTCATTGACTGGTGGTTCATTGACATAAAATCACATAAAAAGTACAAATCAACAGGGATCAGAAAACTGTTTAGTCAAGAGCTCTTTAAAACAAGGAAACAAGAGAGAAAGTAGTTGCATTTGCCTGTAATACATAAATAATGCAACTAGTCTATGTACCATATCACTATTAGCTGAGCAACGTGTTCAATAATGTGTGGCACACAAGCTTTAACTGTCACAATGTGTCAATTTCCAAGTTGGTCACCATGGTAATATTGGTGCGTAGCGCCACATGAGGTGCCTGAATGAAAATTGCGCACTTCAGCAGAAGACAAATGGATTGTTGTGTACACATACATCTGCAGGTGAGCTTCAGCTGTGTTTTGTGTACTAATGGTGAAATGTTTCCCTGTGCCTCCGCGTGTGTAAGTGTTTATTAACACTTCCTCTCTCTTCATCGCAGATCAGAGCTGTTTCCATTCAGGGTCACGGTTGTAAATATGCTCAGAGAAAGCGGTGAGAAAGGAAATGAGTGCTCTCTGCTTGCTCTGTATGGGTAGGTTTTCAAATCAAGCAAGTTTGCAGACTGCAATTGAGATGTAATTCTTGTCACAGCGAGGGAGCGCATGAAGTTCTGTGTAAAGTTATCCGCTGTACTATGACGGATGACACAAGTTGCTCTCCATCTTGCGCCCCATTGGCCCAAACGCCTACACCGACAACACAATTAACTGTTTGTGGCAGAGACCTGCATTCCTCACTGCCAGAGAGTCTCCAGATACGGACACTTGATAGTCAAGAGTGGTAACAACGAGAGAAAGTCGTCATCTCGATAATAGCATTGCTATGGAAACAGTATGGAGGCGTTATGTGTGTGGGAAAAAGCAGCAATAAAAAAAAAAAAAAACTCGGGGAAAGAATAAAGGTGCCAGAATGCAACCAGGCAGCATCTGTAGAAATAAAGGATGCACAGCGGTTACTGTGGAGATGAAGGTTTTTCATAACCAGGGTAAAAGCACAGGTTGCTAGAGAGAATTAAAAATTGTTAAGTATATGTATATTTTCTAAAATCAGTAGTAATTCTACCTTTGAAAATAACATTTTCACTGGGTATTTCAGGGAACAATAAAAATGTATCTAATAAAAAGAAACAATCATTTCCACTGACTTTTTTTTTTTTTCTTTTTTGCATTGTTGGAAATAAGTTTCGCAAGGCTGAGCAGATGACAAAAAAGAAAAGAAAATCTTAGTGGAAGAAGGCAGCATCTTTAATCCTGCACTGGCACTGAGAGAGGTAAAACCTGGCTCTGTCATAATCTCTTTTTATATTTTGTTTGTGATCTTCATGATTTAAATACTCTCTGTGTTTACCCTTCTCTACAGCTGCTTCATCTGCAATGCAGTTTTACTAAATGCTTGACTCTGAAATCAAGTCTACAACAATTTATGTCAAGAAACATGCAATGCTTTGTAAATATACAATATTTACAAAGCACATTCCTTGAACAGTAGTTCATTTATTGTTGGGATTTTGTGACAGATCCAAACAATTTGCACGGCTATGAAAAGAAAGGAGAAATAATTGCAATTTTCTTTGTGTTTAATTTAGTTTGTTTTTACAAATCAGAAGGTGTGGTGTGCATGTATTCAGATTTCTTTAATTATAGTATATTCATGTGATGACCCAGTTACAGTCCAGAGCTAAACCTAATTGGGACTTTGTGGCTTGAAATGGCTGGTCAAACATGATCTCCATCCAATCTGACTGAGATTAAATAAAGAAAAACTTGTAATTTGAGCATCTATGGAGAACTGGTAAAGAAAAACATTGAGGAAAGATATTTTAGACCCCTAAATAACATGAAGTACAGTCCTTTTAAATGGACTTCAAACATTTAGAAAATGCTCCAAAACTGAACCTGAATTTGCAGTCTTTATTATTGGGCCGATTGCAATATATAAACCAATGAATAAAACATAACTTGCAGAAGCAGATAAATAAAAAAAAACCTGAAGAAAGATGAGCAAAAAGACAAAGAAGAAGAACATGAAATATGGTTATTAATATCTAACATATTCTTTATGCAGCCTATTCTGCTTTATTCTTACTCTGACTTACATGGACTGTTTTGCATGAAGGCTTGAAATAATGCTGTCTCATTTTGCCTTTGTTTGCCAAGATTACTTTAATTTTCTCAAAAACTAACAAAAAAGCTTCAGATTGTGAGTGTCTTCTAAACATAATTAGCTTAATCTTCAGTTTTTGATGACTATTTAAGAATATATTACATCTCTCATGTTTAAGTCTTGGGCAAATAATAAAGACATGGTTAGCACTCAAAATGTAAATGCATTTTCTGGAGCATACCTTTTTGTGACACAACTTTTTGAAATAATCTCCCTGCTGTTGAAATTAATTCCTCAATACTCTTTGTAGGAAATAATTATTAGCTTTACCACTTATATCATGATGCTTTAGTATGAATCTACTTAAAGATAATGGGAAGGAGAAACGGTAATGAGGAGAGCTCTTACATCCCAACAAACCACTTAACTACTCTAACAGGGACTTTAATGTGGCTTTAATAATCACTAAAATGAATGAGTTGAATTATTGTTAACATAAAAACTGTACTTAGAGTTACACCACAAATAATTAATATTTCTGGTGGACTTAGGAGGGGTATGAATAGTTTTGGGCTTGAAACTGTTTTACTTTGTAAACTATAAGGTTCAATACAGTTCCGCTTCATTCAAGTCTCAAATGTGCAATTAATGTTACAGCAAGTGAATATTTATATAAAGACAGGTTTCTCGGTAAATCTAATCTTATCTTTTGCTGGTTTCTGCGCCACGTAATAAAAAACATTTTTCTTAAAAAAAACACATGCAACTTGTGACGAAGGATTTAACAAACGTGTCTGTTTAGAAACAATGATGATTGCTTTCATAAGAGTGATTTGGTAGGAAAATCAATGGAAATCAGGGTACAAGTAACAAAACTTGGAAAACGTTAATATAACAGTTAAGTTATATTTGAACAATGGAGCCAATCACTTTTTCACATAGGGTCATGTATGTTTGGGGGTTTTTTCTTCTCCCACAATAATAAAACACTTTCATTTAAAACCTTCTTTTGTATGTACATGTGTCGTCTATGAATAATATTTAAGTAGATAGTTCCAACATGACGTCACACCTCATTTTATGAAGGTGCTGTACTGGATATAATATTGAGCAGAGTTTGAAAGTTGTTTCTTTAAATGCACAGCAGGTGACAGCACAACCGATTCCACCTCTGCAGGAGCACCGCAGGTCCTCGCCTTGGTCAAAACATTCCCTCATCTCTGAGCAAACAAAGCACGGCGCACATGGGGGCTATTTCATGGCACACATGAATAATTGACTTTAAGCGTCTGAGACAGTGACGGCAATTATGACACTCATAAAAAAAACATTGGGCACCGTGATGCTACAGGAGTAGACATCAAGGTGGCAGGAGTAAAGGCTCACATTTGTAATCTACAATGAGAAAATGCTCATCAGCTCACACTTAAAAGTCAAAACCTTGCGAATTCAGTGGGTCCACAGCTCCCCCTTGTGGCAACATAAAGAAAGAAGACCACAAAATACACTACAAACACACCTCCTGGGTTTCTCTTTGCTTCTCTCTTTTGATCTCCTTTCCTGTCTCTAAGGACTCTCATTTGCTTTCTTCATTTTCCTATAATTGTGCCTTACTGATCCACAGAGTCTCTAGTTTCCCCCCACAGGGCTCTAATGAACACCCACACAGTTACCCATCCTGCTTTCTACACACCAAACTAAGTGTTTGATGGCAGCTATTTTCCTAAAGACATGTTGTAAAAACATAATTAAACAGAGAAAATATGAATCTTCCACTAAACCTAAGCCCACACCTTTTATTACAAATGCTTCATATGTCCAAAGATGTTACAAGATGTCGTTTAGAGCTGTGGCACTTTAGTTCAGCCAAAAATGGAAGTCACCTTGAACATCACTTAATAGATTTATAGAACAAGATTGTGTGTGTGTGTGTGTGTGTGTGTGGGGGTGTGTGTGTGTGTGTGTGTGTGTGTGTGTGTGTGTGTGTGTGTGTGTGTGTGTGTGTGTGTGTGTGTGTGTGTAAGCGTCTTGGAGAGTAATAACCACAAGGCTGAACTTGGCCAGGTGCCTTCTCCTATGTGTGGGAGAGTAAGATGAAGCTCTGCAGGGGTTGTTATCCTTATACAACCTCACTGAGACTCAAGGAGAGATCTGCCTCCTAAAGAAAACTTTATCAGTCCTCATCAATAATGGGCAAATACTAAGACAGGGTAGGAGGGCCAAGCAGTCGGATGCCAAGACCAGAGTAGAAAGACAGGAGCTTAAAAGCTGATAATTGATCAACTAACATTCACTAGAATGTATTCCATCACGCTGGCAATATTGCTGTGTTCACTTATAGTCATGTTCTGATTTTTTAAGTCCTGTTTCAGATTTCTCAGGCTTGAAAAGAAAAGACCTTTTATATGCTGGGAAAGCTTTGGAGATTGGTCAGCCAAGCAATGATCCGTACTGACAGCAGCCTGGCACTATGACTGAATGAACGTGTCAATAGGGCAATCTGATTTCCTATTGATTCACACGGTCAGCTAGTGCTGACATACGTGAAACACCACAGCCATGTGTGTGTGCTGGGAATATTAGGTGATTGCAAGAAAAGTTTAATCATCTTTCTTAAAGCTGTAAAACCAATTTATTACTAATGGAATCCAGGAAAAATTGTGAATTAGTGCATTTGTATTTAATGAACCAGAGATGTTAGTATTTTAGGAATAGACCTTTATCACTGCACGGCTGGGAAAGTCAACTTTTTTTCTTTGTAATGCAAAATTTACTACAGAACTGTAGATTGTTTCATCTATCCATTTAGCCTTTTTATCTGGTTCACTTAGACTTATAAAAAAAAGAACATTCTTAGGCTTGCAGTTATTTGGACAAATGGTTCTCAGTCTGTAACTATTGTTTGGAGGTTAATAATATACAGCCATTCCAGTGGTTTTAGTCACTATCCAATGCTTTTTTTTTAGCATGTTCAGTCAAGAGAAACAACCAAATATGTATAATTTTTATTTCCATCCTCATTGTAGCTGAATAAGAAGCCACAATGTTCCCAAATAATAAGACTTGTAGGAATTTTGTGAAGAATCATGCAAATGAATGTAATTTCTAACACTTCTGTTAAATGCTTCTCAAAATACTCATATCAACTGAAAAAGCAAAAATGGATTGCAGAAGTGAAATTCCTTCTTAAAACCTTGAAACACAACATATAAATCATCAATAATTTGCACATGGAGCCACTTTAACAACTTTTCTAGTTACAAAGAAGGTGATGCTCTGTCTCTTTGTTTAGAGTAATTTATCACCTGTTGCCACAGGTGTCACAGGGTCTTGGTTGATATAATTTCCTTTGTGTAAAACCCTTCATGGTTTAACACACCCACCTGCATTTATACAAGACATCAGTATACATCAAATATTTTCAGCATAATCCCCTTCTCTACATTCCTCATAAATACAAATCATTTTTCAGGACATTTTGTCTCAGCCAAAAACCCTTAAACCTGTTCATAGTTTGAATTAATGCTTAATTCAACCTCAGTGATCAGAACAAATTAGTCAATGCAGAAAATTGTGCTTAAATTCTCTAATAACCATAACTATGTATGTAATGTGCATATGCAGTTGGACGCCAGTCTACACACACATGCACAACGCAAATGTAGGTTTCTGTGTCCGTCTGAGCAATTAAGTATTCAAAAAGGACACCAGCTCTTCTGTTAAATATTCACTCGTTTTCCAAGATGAATAAAGGATGAGCAAATGACGCATTTATCTGCATGTGTACGTTTGTGCGTCCAACCGCAAGTGTCGCGATTGTGTCAGTGTGTGCTCACTCGTGCTCGTTCTCTTTAAGCATGCCAACTGTGTGCAGCCGCCCATTACAGCCTTCAAGGAATAATGTAAACCATGCTCACACACCTATAAAATTACTGCAAACAAAATTAAACCTGCAGCCATAAACATGTAACACAATAGAATGGGAAAGATTGCTCATAATTGAGGTTAGGACTCTGCTGAGCAATCAGATTCTTCCTCACCACGATTGTTAATATGACAAAAACCCTGGCATCTGCACCCTCACACTTGATACAGCACATCTAGATCATCGCTCTTCTCCTGGCAGCTGACAAAGACTGACTTGTACATTTGATTTAAAGACAAAGAGGGGGGACAGTAAGGGACCTGTATAATGGATTGGGGGGGCATTGGCCCAAAAAAAGGTTGAGAAACACTGCTTTAGACTTTGTTCTGTGGTGTTTCCATATGTTTGGCACCATAATTAATAAAAAGGATGTCCCTGGTCAGTTTCTACTTCAGAACATAGACAGAAGAAAACAAATGTTTTAAAAAAAAACACATTTGCGCTCACATGACTTGGTTATTTTGTTTTATGTAAGAATAAGAGAACAAAAGAAATACTGGTGTTCTCTAAGCCAGTTGTGGTTTAACCTACTAAACAAAAGTGTTTGAAATTCACATATCTACTTCTGACTGATAAACCACTGTAAAATAAAAAAACCAACAAAAAAAAACAGTAGCAGCAGTTTCCTAACTTCTGTAAATGCAATAGAGCAGTGATCCAGCCATTACGCTTCACAATCCATTACGCATAAACTAATCCCTGCTTTTGTCACTTCTTATTCCTCCACTGTCAGGTGGAGGTATAAGTAACGTCAGAGTATTTCTCTCAAATATTTCAGACATGAACTACAACAAAAAAAATCCAGAAATAGGCAAAGTTCTTGTGAATACTCTGGAGTTAAAGTCCACAGAGAAACTCACAAATAGATGAATTGTACAACAGGGTGGAGTTGACTTTAGTGAGAATTAGTTTGCAACATGTCTGTAGTTAAAAATGCAAAATCCAAAGATTTTATTATTATAATGGGATTCTAATGGGAATTCTTATTACACATTAACAGATACTTATTCAGCATCATCTTTTTTCATCGTTTGACTGTGACATAAACTTTATGATGTGAAAAATAGATGTGAGCACAACAATGCTGCACATTTCAGACAAAAAATAAGCCTGCAAACTGAGGGGGCCGCAGAGCGAGGACGCAGCTATGAGGGCATTAACTCCATCACCTTTAAATTGCTGTCTGGAAGCAGGCTTAGCTCATTTAATCAGAGGGATTGAGAAGCATCCAGTGTGTCGGAGAATCTCACACACACACACACACACACCATCTATTTATGGAGGATGTTTCACTGGATTTTAGTTCATTCCTATTAAATCGAGTTTTGGCAGTAAATTTTCATCATTTCCGGTGTACTCACTTCGCAGAGTGAGTGCCTAGATCCCGCAACACACAATAACAAACCATATGTCCCGTAATATGTCTGTCTGCCCCCTACAGGCTAACACGTCACTTCACTTCCTTCACTCTCCTCTGTATCCAGCAATATCATGGACTTTTGATTAATCTTTCCACTTGGCTGATTGAATTGATTCCCTTTAATTCAGTGACAGTAATCAAAAATTAGAAGAGTGCTTTTGGCTCACTGGCATTTAGGTTAAAAGGGGATGTGCAAGGCTTCTGCTTTTTGTCTTTTACAAGAAAGCCTGTTTGTTTCTCCCAAATTAATAACGTCACATAAAAAGCGTACCAGGCATTATAATGTATTTTGAAAGTTTAAAAAAAGCAGAAATATTCCAGAGAATGTCACAGGAAACTGCAACAGCTGCATCTTATTTCACACAAATAAAGCAAATGAGAAAACAGACAAAGTGAAGTTAGAGTGAATCCAGGCTGTTTTGTAGAAAGACACGTGTGCTGGCGGGCTGTCAATATCCATTTCTGAAGCCTGTATTTTAGTATGCGTTTCTGGGAAAATAGCTTTCCTCACAGGCCCCACAAAGTGCTATACATAGCAGCAGTATCTGGTCCTCATCATTACATAATTAGTGTTAACATTGGCCGCATCAGCCTGGAGGAAATGTTTAATGCAAATGCTCTGAACTGAACAACAGCCAACTGTCACCACACCTCATAACCTTAACACTAACAATAATGAAAATGTGTGCGCATGCAGAAATGCTGCATTTGTTTGCTTGAAACTTTCCGAACTGAAACGCTTAGAAAGAGAACCATCCATTTAAGTCTGAGATGATTAAAAATGAGATGGAAATTGTACAAATCTTGATAAAGATTGCTTTTTGTGCTCCTTTTTTATTGTTTCTGAAAAATTTTAATTAAAAAGGTTTGGAGAAAACATAAAAGAAGCCCTTCACATTTGAAAGACATCGAGGCTTTTACCGTGAGATTTAGGTGATACAGTATTGGCTGTTGTTGCAGTTATAGTTTGATACAGTTTCTGCTCTTTGACAGAAAGATGTGTCAACTTGAAGACTAGCTGTTTGAAGTTGCCCACCCCTCATCTTTTGCTGGGCACTGCATCTACCGGTTGAAAGAAGGTTAAACATTTTTTCCTCACTTATAAGGAAGAAATATTTGGATGAAAATATTTCTGGTTGCCACAAAGTGAACACCTCCCTTTTAACCCGGGCACTATCGCTTTTAGTGAAATAATGTTATTGTTTAAAACTACAATGGACCAGCAACGGGCAGCATGTCTGACTGCAGGCTAGTGACCTCAGCAGATAAATAGCTTTCCTCCGCAGAGTAGTGAAAGGGCAAATGGTGACTACTGATATTCCTAATAAAAACACACCAAATCTATAAATCACAACGTGGAAAGTTTTTATTAATGTGCCGTTAGAAAGCTTATAAAGGTAGAAGGTCAAATGAAGGCAGAAAATATGACAAAATCCTGGAGGACAATTTGTTTCCATTTGTAGGAGAACTGTGGCTTCAGAGGATATTTATTTCCCAGCAAGACAATGACCTAAACCATCCAGCTAAAGCTACACAGATATGATATGAAGACAACAAGGTGGAAGTTCTGGAGTGGCCTACTCAAAGCCCAGACCTAAAGCTGATAGACAATTTATTTTTAATTTTCACAGCTGTCTCTACACAACCTGACAGAATATGAACAGTTATGGAAGGAAGAATGGATTACAAATGCAAACCTGACAGGTGCATTTACTAAATACTGATTTAAAGAAGGTGAATGTTTATGAAAACACTTCTTTTACATTACATATTGTTGAAGTACTTTGTAGAAATTGTGTACATCATAATTGATTTACAAAAGCAATAAAAGGAGTAAAACATCCTGGTGGTTAAGCTAAAGAAGAAAGTGATGGCATTGCATACAAATGTTTCTTTTTGTTGTAACTCTGATTAACACAAGAGTCTTTACAACTGATCCTCAATTATTTACGAGCTATTTTATTAGGCTCCTATAATCCCAAATGTTTAGGCATACATTTGTATGAGTTATTGCAGGAAAATCTGGAAAGCATCAGCTCTCATGAGCAGATTGATGCAGAATAAGATCTTCTTCATTTCTTGGTCTATTAATGCAAACAGCTGGCATTTTTTTGAGGCCAGCGCAACTTTAGCATAGGTTTAGGTCACTTTATTATTACACTGACTGTAATACATTCAAATATGTTGGCAGAATTTAAGAGAGAATTGAACGAAAGCCCTGGGGGATAAACGGACGATTCAAATGACCAAAGCATAGAGTCATTCATGGAAAAGTTAAGCCGGCAGCCTCTCCAAATATAAAACCCTAATGCACACACATCTTAAAATCACAGACTACAGCCCCCTGTAAATGCAAACACAATATTTCTGCAGGTAGATTAAAAATAGTCTCGTGCTGCTGTTATTGAAGTGTTATAATCTAGAGTAAACCAAGCATGAAAAGGACAACATAAAGATGAAATCCCTCGTTCTGTGCAACTTCTTTTCCATCCTACCAAAGACAGTTCAGTGTGTGCAAGGCAGCTACATGCTGCTTCCTTGCCTGAGGGTTGAGCAGCGATCAACAGTCCCAGTCATTCACTCCAACCACTCACCAGAACCATGATGCCTCCTCACAGACATGATAAGCCCTCTGAACAATAAGCACAGAACAGGCGTTTCCACCAGCGCCGTACAAACAGAAACTAGATCACAATAATTTAATAATAGACCTTTAACAGGAAGGTGATTTAATCCTGTTATCTGTTATCTAATGCTGACATTTTGATTACAGTCGACTATTAAGCCAATCAGGTAAAAACCAGCTTTTAAAATGCGAGCTGAGCCGAATTATTGCCGTCATGATTCCAGTTATGCTTCTATTGTGTGTCCACAACACAAACCTGCTAAAGGTAATGCAAAATTAGAAAACGAAAGGTGCATTTGGTGCAAAAATATTATAAATTTCAATTAATGTTTAATGGAAGAAGATTAAGATTACTTTTATTTGCATTTTGTTAAAGTTTTCGTTTGTGTCAACTTTAATGTATGTAACTAAGTCAAAGAACACAACCAAAAATCTATTTTCTTTCTCTAAAAGTGTTTAAGAACCATAAAGATTTAGATTTAAAGTGAGCTCAACAGTCCATATAATGCATTGTGAATAGCATATTCAAGTGAATATTAAAGAACATTAAAGTGCATAAAACCAACGCAGCAGTGATTGCAGATCTTTTTGTCTCTGCAAATGTTCTGAAAGCTTGAAAACATCATTCTTACTTCACTATCTAATCTGGAACATTTTACTTTTTCTCATAAATTTCTTTCACAATAACACAGGAAATACTACATAGCCTGAACCTACACACTGATTTCAGAGGTAAGCGGACTTCAAATTTGAAAAAAAGCCAGGTCGGGTTACCTGTAGACCATGCCAGTCTGACTCCTCACAGTGTCGTGCAAAGACAGCGAATGGAAGTTGAGGAACTCCTCCAGTTGTTTGAGCTGCCCTGCATTGTTGACTTTGTTTGTGGCCCACAGCATCACAGGGGCATAAGACTGTGACCCCGGCCCCATGGACACCTGCTTGATCAGTCTCCCCTGACCCAGGCCCTGGGTCGGGACCCCAACTCCACCAGGACCCCTGGAATTCTTCTGCTTTGGGTTGGGGATCTCCGGGCATGTTGCTTTATACAGGTACATCTTCAAGCTGTCTTTGTCACTTTATCTTCTCTTTCAGTCTCTCTTTTCTCCTGTTTGTGTGCCCCACAAACATCTAAGCTCCCAGTAATCCAGGTAGGCCCCTCACCCACTCAGCCCTGTGCAGTGGCTGAGGAGGGGGAGTTCGTCAGCTTTTGATGAAAACCTAACGGTAGAAAATGTATCTCCAAACAAAAGACAAAATGATTTTGTGTTTTCTTTAACTCTCTAATTTAAAAAAGAGAAAAAAAGAAGTAGCTTAAAATACTCCGAGGGGGAAAAAAAATGCAACAAAATGAACGGAGTCCGATCAACGTGCAGGCAGCCGCATGTCCACACAGTGAAAACTGATTTTTCCTTACATGTACATCTCGATGCGCTGGGCCACATATGTTTTCAAACCCCACATGTAGACACAGAGTGGCAACATGCACTCACAGATAACCCTGACTCTCCTCCCTCCCCTCTTATTGCTCTCACACACACAAAACATGCAGTCATGCTGTCACTTTGCCCCTTGCTCAGCCAGACTACAATATAAGCTCAGTTTGGTTTTGCTCCCTATTAAATGGCCTGGGAATCTGGGACGTTATTTTTCTCCCTCCCTATGCTTCCACCCCCCACCTCTCCCTCTCTCTGTCGTTCTCTCTCTCCATTGGCTTCTTTTACTCTCTCATTCCTTTTAGCCTTTTTTCCCCTTCAACTCCCTTTTATCTGTTCTCCCATTCTCATTTTCCTCTCTCCTTCCTTTGTTTCCCAGTATTCCCTGCACCACAAGCTCTTTCCCCAACTTTTCTTTCTTGTCTCCATCTCCCTCTTAACATTTGTCTTGTACGTTTTGCATGGGGTCGTGCCACATATATAAGCTTTTTTACAATGTTTTAATGTTAATATAAAAAGTTTTTCTTAAACATACAGTATATTCATTTGTTTTTGTTCTTATCTCATATTTAGATTCCTACCATTCAGTCTCCTTATCTCTCCACCTCTTAAATTGTACTGGAGTTTTGTCCACAATAAACATCTGAAATTAAAAAAACAACCCTCAAACACGCTGTCATACGTAGCCAGCAGCATGTTATGCACAGTTTCACCCTGTTGGAGGACATGTTTTTAACAAGGTGAACCACTATCACAAATAGGGGAAGCTGCTTTTTTCTCTCTGCTTACACACACAAACACACACTTTTGGTCCTCTCATGAGAACGTTCAGTGACATCATGTCTAGTCCTCCAGTGGATTGCAGGAATGAAGAAAAATGCCGTTCTCCCATATGAGGAAATCTGTGTTCAGATACTCTCTGTCACTCTTTCTGCAGATCTGCGCATGCAGGCAGATAATGAATGCTTTCATTCATTCACTGCTTCAGAATAAATCCACATTTATTCTTTGATTTCTTAGGTCACTGGATTTTCTGTAGGTTTTCATAAAGGAATGGTTTGCACTTGCCATGCACATGGTTCCATTTTACAGCAGAATCAAAAGCTGAACATCAAAAACAACTTAAATGACATTTCACTTCAGATTTTTACTCCTAGAAAATAGGCCTGCGTCTCTTTAAGAAGCCTCTATTCTTCCCGACATTCACATCAACACAGCAATGCTCCTCCATTATGCCATTTACAATCATTCGAAGGAGCATTGGACTGAGAAGTAGTCCGTATTATAAGCTCAGCAGACACACATGTACCGACAGGTGTTTGCTAATTGCTGCTGCTGCTAGTCTGGAGGAGCTGTAGGGAAAGTATGCGGTAGGAGACTGCAGCTCCAAAGAAGAGCTTTGTGGAAAAGGTGAGAGGAAGCACTTAGCCACCCTGAATGGCAGTAACAGCAGATTAAATTATTTCTCAAACGTTCAGGAAAGAATCAAAGCAACACATTAGGCATGTCTTTGATGAGGAAATAACATTATAACATGATATAAAGAATATAAAGATCAGAAATGTTGATTTTTTTTATATATAATACACTTTCCCTTTTTTTAAGCTTTGTATCAATTCTTAAAAAGCATAATTTACAACCTGCAAAAAAAAGTTTACTTTTACTAGAACAATTCAAGTTTCCAGCATTGTCTGTTATCTATCCATCCATCTTTAAACTCATATTATTGTTGATGTCTGTAATAAATTCATAAACAGTGTTGGAAAAATGTTGCATCATGAGATGAAAAATGTGAAGGTATTCTCCCTGGACCCCAAAATGTTTCACATTTCAGGTCTTTGACCTTCTTAGCAACAAAAGTGGTTTGCACTTATTCAGTCATGACCCCCATTATGCCTCAGAGCCTCCATTTTTTTTTGTATGCAGCATAGATATTTATAAACTAAAAAAGGTTTTCAGCATTGCCAAGGTGAAAGCGAGTCCATGCACATCTGAGCACACAGAATTAGGCAGAGAGGTCGGTGGAAGCAGGAGAGGGGGGGCAGCTGCGTTTGTTGTCCAGCAGGGTCGATGGAAAAACTGATCCAGCCAGGCGTCAGGAATGTCAGCTGAGTTTATGCAGTGCCTAAGTGTGTTTAGCATGTATTTATAGACATGGGATCCATACAGATGGAGGCTTTGCATGGCCACGTGTTCAATAGTAAAACTAAAGGCTGTATAATCAAAACAGAACTTGATTTTGGTTGATGCTGATGTTTTGTTGCCCTTTCTCTGGATATTTTGCCTCACTTCTGTTATGACTCCTGGCGTTTGCCTTTGAGCTGCTCATCATGTGCATAGGTGAGCTGCTGACAAGAACACCAAAAAAGGCAGAGCAGAGAAGCAGAGGGGGAGGCCATGAAGAGGACCATCCAGAAACAAACTGAACTCTGCTTCACAGCTTTAGACTGCCAGGGTTCTGTCTCATTTGTCTCTGTCTTCGCTTATTGTTCCACCCATTTCCTCTCTTTAAGCTTCTACAATCAGCTTCATGCTCCTTGAGACTAATTAGCTGTCGTTTTCTATCTTTTATTTCTCCCCTTCCTCCTCCTCGTGCTCGCTCCCCCAAGTGAATCGCTGTTATAATCATTGTGCTCCATGACAATTATCCAGTGTCCACAGTGGGACAGAAATAGAACGAGCAGCACAGAAAACTGTTCCTCTTGATTTTCTTTTAGTGAAAAAGACTAAACATAGGACGCTTTACAAGAGGTTGTTGAATATTGCAGGACATAAAAATGTGCTTTTACATTGTTTACTTGAACAGCTAAGCTTTTCTCCTCGCCATTTGACTGAGTGGCTGCGATAATAATGGCAGCGATCAGTCTCCAGCCCTGAGGGACTGTTCTGCTCCTGTTTAGCACCAGTGTGTTGGCCTACATCATCCATTAAATCCCAATGTTTATTGAAAGTCAAAACCTTAATGAAGACTAGTGAGAGGAGAGTAAATGTTGCATTATCAAACTAAAAACTGTTTGGGAAGCAAACATTAAGTGCAGTTTGAGTATGACTTTCATTTTAAGAGCTCTTCAGAAAGTTCACTTTGTTGAACTAAACTCACATTAATGTAGTTACAAATCTCAGCTACATTTAAAAAGTCCAAAAGCGTAGCTGCTGCACGAGAGAAACGTGCCAATCTTGGCACCAGCTCCACGCTTCATCCAACAGGTTCGACAGGAACACGTGCTGCTGTCTGTACAACAGAGTCATGTTTCCACAGCATTGTCACACCTGCTGCCAATGGCATTAGGAAACCTAATTCCACTGCCTTGTCAAAGTTGATGAGCGATATTGTTGGCTCCAGTGATGGACTCGCCAACTTGAAATTGGACCAAAGCCAGATGGTCCAGCTAACAGCAGCCTTTTTCAACATACAGTATATGACAAGAAAAGAAACGAAACACCAAAATGCAGTTGTGGTTAGAAGCTTATATACAAGAATGTGGGTAACAGAGTTGGATTTATCAGAGCTTTCCTGTTCCCACACAGGGTAAGAATCAACATATTTGGTTAAATATTCCTTAGCAGTTTACAGAGAAACCACATGTTTTCAGAAAGATTCATTCATTCGTATAAACGGTTGTGATGTGGGTTTGAGATCACTGCTGTTGAGGCACACTAACCAGCACTGCTCTCCTCAGAGGAAATAAAACTTGTTAAGAGACAATACGTCAACTGAAAGAGCACATCGGCTCAAAAATAATCACCGCCTAGCCCGACTGAAATTTGCAGCTGTTATCGAGCAAAGAACCAGAAATTGAGCTACTTTTTTTTCTGGAGGAGTCAATATAAGGCTTTCATAGCAACACTGTAAAAACGTTTTTAGTGGTTGCATCGTGCTGACGGTTTGTTTTGATCCCAGAGGTACTGGTGCATTGCACAGAGTGGATGGAAAAATAAAAATAAAATTTGCTTCTCAAATCAGCAGCAAGACAAATGAAACTTGGACTCATCAGGTCAACGATTTAAAAAAAAACTAATCAAAACTGGTTTTGGAATGGATAAACCAATTTAACATTAAGCTAATGTTAAATTGTACTTGCTGTTTCTGAAACAGTTCCTGCTTTTGCTTCGCTGAAGGTGTGTGGACTAAATCAGTAGGTTTCCATCCCACTGGAATGAACAGGCTCAGTTGTTTGAAAATGCTGAAGCCAGCTGAAACAGACAGCATAAATCTCTGAGCTCTTGGTTCCAACTCTGAACACTGATTTATACTTTGAAAAACTTTGCTGAGATATGACACTTTTCAACTATAGGTAAGGGATATCTTACTGATAAGAACCACACAGAACCTCAGAAAAATAAATGACACTTCATTCAATAATCACCCAAAACTGAAAAACCCACACAACTGATAATGTCCCACACTGTTAATTAAACATGTTGTAGCAGATTGTGTTGCTCATACTTCCTAATGGTCAACAATATTATTCAGGGGTAGTTCATAAATATTACACCTTTGTCAAAAGCAATTAGGTTTTCACTAAATTAGAGTGGGGAGGGGGGAATGGGTGACAGAGGGAAACAGTTATTTATGAGGGAATTACACAATCCCAGGGATTTCTCTGGTTATACTCTGCCCCGGTTTTCATGCAGTCACTGGAGTGCCGAAATTTGTAGTAGTTGATTTAAATGTCAGAGAAAATCCAGTCCATTTGGATCCATATCAGGGTCTCAGAGAGTAGAGCGTGGCACTGTGCGTGCCTGACTGGCAAGAACAGAGGACTTTGGAAGATTTAGCTCATCGTTTTCAAGGTCCTGACCTGTCATCATATGTTTTATGAAGAAGGCAGAATCTTTATCAAAATAACGGCATTCAGATTAAATAAAATTGTCAGAACTGATGGGAGTTTTTTGTGTGTGATGGGGTACAGACAGGAATGCAGAGGTGTTGTAGCTGTGGGTCACAGTGTGAAGTCCTTTTTATTGGTAGTCCATTAAGCTCATCACTTCTAAAGCAGAGCTACTAAAGATAATCGCCCCATCTTCACACTCCTCCTCCACCTGTCAGGAGAAGCTCTTAACATATGAGCCTTTTATGAGCCTGTAAATAAAGATTATGAGAAGTGTGTAGCCACAAACATGTCAGCGGGACTCTTAGATAACATCTAAAAGCCTTAACTAAAGACGGAGTGCTTTGTTTTATTTGGTGTTAATATTAATGATTTGGAATTTTCTTTAAAATTGAGTCAATATTTTATTTCAAATGAACTGTTGGATTTATTTTTTCTTAGATCAAGGGGAGTCAGTTCAGGGGTACGAATGCCTGACTTTTGAGATTTTCCATGAATGACTGACTGCAAATATATGAGACAGAGCTAGAAATGCCTATAGGACACTTCAGAATGAATCTAGCAATTGGTTGAGAAAATCATTTTTTAAGCGCTGAAATAATGTAGGAAAATATTTACAGTTAATTAGAAAATTCAATCCTTTACAAGCTGTTGATTCTTCCCACAAGGACTCACTGTGCATCGATGCTTTGGGGCCACTTTGAAAGAGAAATATTGATATTGTATCCATCTGTAGTTTCAAGCAACATAAATTGGGAGTGTTTTTCTCCAGTAACAGAATTGATGATTCTGTGACCCTTAGTAAATATTATTACACATATGAGACAGAATATTTCTTATTTTTCATGGAACTGAAAGCTTTGGTTCCTTTTGTGAAAAATTAAATCAAACAAAGTCCAAACCAAGGCACAACTGTTCATATAATCAGAAACTTTCATTTATTTTCTCTTTCCTTGTCCACATAGTGAACAAGGAAAGAGAAGAGGGAACAGGCAACGCGACAAATGGATAACTTTTGGGGTCTAGGCTTGAATAATTGGAAAAAAACAAATGAAGCATTTAAATCAGCTAAAAAAAAGCTGACAAAACCAGAAGGTCAGACAAGGAGAACTAAAACTGTTCGCATAAGTAAAAATTATTAGACCAGACAACATGAGGAAAAACTATTACCAACATGAGATTCAACATGAGCAATTCATCTGTGTTTGGTCAGTCTCGCCCACAAGAATCAAAACAGTCGCTTCAGCCCCAACATGTTTTGTCACCATGGCGGTCCAAGATGTCAACACAGCCGAATCCAGCAAGACAGATGCAGGCTAATAACATTATATCCAGATCAGGTGACACCAGTGTAATCTGGAGGTCACTATGACCGGCATGACTTGTACAACACCCAAATGGATGGTTGGACAGACGGGTAGGGAAGCACATGTCATCGGATAACACTGTTGGTCCATCCCAAACATTGTTAGTTGCACACAAAACCTTACAGTTTACAGTATTCTGTCTGATGAGGGAAAACACACCTGACACACCTCTGTGAGGCTACAGTGTCTCTTCACACTCACAAGATTTAACTGACCTGTAGGGCATGCCAGTCTTATTTGCAACGGTTTCCTCTTTGCCCAGTCCGAACATTCGAAGGTACCAACTGGTCTCCAACTCTCTGATCAGCGCTGCTTTATGCCTCTGCTGCGCCACCTTCTTTCCGGAGAAGGAATTGCGCTTAGCATCTTGGGAGTTGCTTCGGTGGGCTTTGGTACCGCTGAGAGAGGCCACCGACTGTCTCCGGTGCATATTTGGGGGCTGGTGTCCACCACCAGGCCCCCCAATGCCTCCACCGCTGCTCCGCGCTGCTAGCATGGCCCGGGAGGCTACCCTTCCCTTCTTGGGGAAGGTTCAGGTCAACCAGAAAAAACTCTTGATTTGTACTAATTTTAACCTTCTTTGTCTTCTGTTGGTTAAGGATGGTGTTCTCTGTTTGTCTGCCAGTTTTCACTGTCCTATGGTTGATGAGTCAGCTGTCTTCTTCACCCCTCTCCTGTCTTTAAGGTTTGTTAGATCTCAGTTCTACTTGATGCCTTTTGACTGTCTGTCTTTTTGTCTGTGCAGTGTTCTCTCTGTGCTCTTATAGCCTTATAGCCTCATCCAGCCTGAAACTAGAGCCTGGTTTCCTTGCCTCGTCACAGCCTGCTCTGACCTAAAAGGAAGCAGCCAAACATGCCAGGGCGTCAACAATGCATGCACTTACTCACTCACACAGACTGCATACATAATACCTGTGCACAAAAGGCACCTCCTAAAATAACACAGAAATTGAAGAAAAAGTATTATTAGTGCAATTAAAGTGAATGAACACAGGTGGAATAAATAAATAAGTGACCACAAGGGTTAAATAAAGTTATCCCTATTTAAATATGTCTTTAATGCCACGGGAACATATGCATAGATACTTACTATAATTAAGACACAAATGTTACAGAGGTATACACATATGTGTCATCAGAATCTGTAGCGGCTCTATATTTATGCTTTTCCTGGACCACCTCAGAGTCTTAACACCATTCTTTGTGTAATCAGACACAAGGCTAGTGGGGGAGAAACTAATCTACACCTTTGTCAAGCATAGCAATGTAAAAGTCTGGACACTTTTCTTAAACTATGAACAGACACACCAATCTGATATTTCTACTTCTAGTTTATTTATTTCTCAAAAATCTAGTAATTATTTTTATTCCCTTTCATTGGTATGAGAGGGACAGTTGGTAGCACTGTTGCAGCATGAAGGTCCTGGATTCGATTTCTGTTTCTGCGCTGAAGGGGCCTTTAGATGTTTATCTGTGGCTCCTGGTAGGCAGGTCTGTGGCTCCCCACACCGAATACTGAACATTGTTACAGAATAGCCTTTATACACAAGCATGCTAAGGCTCACTGAGGTAATTTTCAAATGCACTTAACATTGGGTTGCAGTTGCTACTAAGTAGGCCTACTAACTAGTTCCATGTACTTTTCAGTGCTGTTGTTATTATATATACATATATTGTTTGTTGCTATGGTTTCTCAGTTCTGTGTATTTTCCTCTTTCTGTAGGTGTAGGAGCAGTTTTCTAGAGTCCTTCTAGAACTAGAAACACCCTTGTTTTTCTAGCTAGTCCTTATTTCTTTCCTCTACTCTTATCTGCGTATGGTTGCCTGCTGATGAGATTAATCATATTAGGTAGGTAGTGCAGACTTTTTCCTTCCCTCTAATGCTGACAAATTCAGCAGAACTTTGAAGTAAACTAAAAGGTAAGAACAATCAAATATTGTAAATAATTGAAGTAGTGGTAATATATTACATTTTACTGGTGACAGGATGGGTTGAAGGAGAAGATCTTGCAGAGAACAGAAACAGCATTTAAACTATTTGATAAGCTACAAACATGTGACTAGCTATTGCATGAAATTCTGCATCCACTGCTATTTTGGACTGGTAGTAAAGCTGCTAACAGACATGGACATGTGAACATACTCATGCATTAAACAGCTCCTTGTGGTCAAGCTTTGTGGCCTGAGAGTCCCCTAGAAATCTAACCAGATACTTAGAGATTTGACTCTTCTGAGGTCAAGTGAATAGATCAGTGACGGAGGACCAGCATTAAATTATTTAGCCCAGTAATGAGAGCCTAGCAGACTGGACAAACTGGACATAAACAATCAGAGTGGACTGGGGAAAGGGTTGGGGTCAGTGCTGGATATCAAGGGCGCTTCCAGATACTTTGATTGAAAACTTGTCAGAATTTTGTGTTTAGCTTTACGGAGGCAAAGTTCATAATTGTGATCTTTAAGAGCTTTCTCTTGTCTTTCCCATTTTGATGAGTGCCCAAGAGAAAGTATCACATTATGCTTTTTATCATTGAGAAGCAGGTGGACATTGGTTACCATTTAATACTTGGTGGACACTACAATCAAATAAAATTAATAATAAAATAAAATAATATATCGCTGAGGGTACCACTGCAATTTTGTTATGTTCTATTAACTTAATGACATAAATATTTCCCATGTTTCTCTTTTAATTCATCTTCATCAGGGGTGTGATTATATTTAACAACGCAGAATGAGGTAATAAATTGTGTTGGGTTTGCGTCTTCACCACCTAATGTGATAAAAATAGATCACTGATGTCTTTCTGATCTACATTTGTATTTGTTAGCATGGGAGTTTTGAGTAAAATGACAGTTGACACATTTTCACTGGAGTCACACGACCTTATGCAAAGCCCATCAGCTGGAAGATCTGCTGCTTTCCAAGGTCCCTGGTTCAGAGGATTCCTAACACAAAGTTTATCTGATCTGACCTCTCTGTTACTTCTTCATCACTTAGTGGGAAATCCTACCGTAAACAAAATCCGTCATCCCCGGCCTTTATCCTCAAGCTCCGCTGAGACGCAAACTGATACAGTGCACTTTGCAAACGTATACGATGTGTGCTCTGACACAGAGACTCAGGGTAAATTCATTATGTTCATAGAGCAAAAATAATTCTGTTCAGTCAAGTTAAAAGGAGGACGATTAGCAATCCCCAAAGTTGTGGCGTGATGCACTTTGGTTTTCATTGAAAATTCCAGCGTCTTTCATGTGATGGGAACTAAACTTGCAAGACCCCATAAATAAACTGTCTCATAGCTGATCAGTACAACATCGATAGTGTTTCTTAAGCTCCAACAACTTTGCCAAGTTTGCCATAAATCCATCCTACCCTAGCACAACTGTTCATATAATCACAAACTTTAATTTATTTTGTTACAGTTTTACATGACTGCCAAATGCAAATCTAAAAAGTGTGATGCATCTTTGGATTGTTGCTGTTTTAATAAAATCCAGTGTAAACAGTTAAGAAGTAACCAACCTGAAAGTTAACATACAAAGCTGATAGCTACATACCAGCTATATGTACAATGAAAGTTTTACAAAGTGCTTACCCAAAAGACTGAATATAAATATAAAAAGGTTGCACTTTTTTCATTATTTCTTTAAAAGAAAAACATTTTTTGTTGGCCAACAACATAAACTGTCAATAGAACGGGTTGAAAAACGTACAATATTTTTGCAAGGCCTTGCGTATCAAATTCAAGACAGGATTTAGAAAAGAAATGAGAGAGAGTTGTAAGACATACTGAGAAGGTTTTGAAATTAAAAACATACATAGATATGTGTGTGAAACCCACACAGGCTGCAAACCATATGGAACAAACTGGAACAGCTGCTCTCCCAGTTTTAGATTAAGCTAAGCAGTCCTGAGCCCTTGGCTGTCCCATTGGTCTCATTTTCACTTACAACTAATTAGAACAATTTAGTTTAGCACTGCAGTTACATATTACTTCAATAAGGTGAGATCATAGCTATATAAAGTTTAAGAAAATCAACCCTGCTAAAGGGTTCGGCCTCTTTCCCTGTACCTGGCACTTGCGTGAAGGCAGTGTGAACAGTTCAGATAATGCTATATATTTATAAGCATTAAACATGCAATGTTTGCACTCTTCCTCTTGTGCCTATTCTCTGTCTCAGATATTGTTTTGCTGCTTTCCATTCATGCATTTAGCAATACCACCAAACTGGACACTAAATACCTGCACAAACATAATATCTGGAAGGTCAGCTGGTAGTGATCTTGGGCTTCTTGACCTGGACAAGAACTTGATCTAAAAAGTATTCAGACTTGAGACACCATTGAAATAAATCTGCTAACTCAAAGTAACGTATGAAAACACTAGCTCACTCAAATACAAAGCAAAAAGAATGTGTACCCATGCACCATGTGCACATTTTGTCTCAATTTAGCTCAAGTGTTCCTGTATGGAAGCGTCAGCTGGCATTAAATTATAAACACATACCTTCACCCCTCTGTCACCGGGAGAATTTATTATTGTCCACACAGACAGATTTGACTAGATACAGCTTTACAGCTTCACGGATCACTGCAAAGCCACGTGTTCAGGCCAGAAGACACGCATATGTCAAAACTCAACACAACTTGTTGAGAAAACTAAACACTTTGTTGTCCATTATTTCGATTCCTCATCAATTAACATTTCTAAACATCAGTAGTGTCAAAGGTTTGTTTTAATATTTGTAGCCATAATAAAACATTCTCTTTGCATATTTTAAAGTTTTTTACCATTGTCGAAATGCATTCTCTGCTTGTGATTCAGTTTCCTCTGACTCCCTCTGCTGGACTAGAAATTTTGCTGCACATTTTAACAAAAAGATTTTTGATGTGCGCACATGCACCATGCACACATTTTGTCTCAATTTAGCTCAATTCCTGTATGAAACGTTTCTGATGCATTTAAACAAAAGCTATTTTTCCATTATGTCCATAATTCAGGCCCGGCCCAGGCCTCCATGGGGCCCAAAGTGAAATTTGCTTTTGGGGCCCTCTATTTATACTAGTAATGTTGTTTGCTACGATCAACAGTCATATGATTAGATTATTCGAACACCTGCTATGAACTCATTGCATCTCTAACAGTGCTGTTAACATTATATCGTGTGCGTCTCATAAATTCAGGAAACCATTTATCAATCGATTTCCTGAATTTTGGGGAGATCTGTAGTTGGCGATAAGCCAGAAAGCTGCAATCGGTGCATATATTGGATTAAATTAATTTCTCTTAGATTGCCACGGTGATCAGCTGCTGCTGTCACATAGGAATGGTAATCTGACTGTCTGTGCTACCCAGTCAGATTTTCCTACCTTAGCATGGGCAGGTAGACATGTCTCGATATGTCGGTGCTTCGCGTCTGAAATTTCTACCGTGATGTTTACAAACCGAAATCTACAGAAGGCTGTGTTAATGTTAAATATTATCACTGGATAACATTCTCTATGCTTAGCATAACAAAAATACAAAAATATCACTTGCTTCTTTAGAATATGCTATCAGTTTAAAATGAAAAGCTATCCAGATGTTTGCACTAGTCCTTTTATCGGAATATCCCATCTTTAAAAATATTTTAAATACACAGGTAAGAATGAAACCGTATCAGGCGGGTGAAACAGGTTTTTATTTAAATTAAATTAAACACTGACAACTATCACTGTCACTGCAAGCTCTTGTTTGCACATTAATACGTTGCACGGCAGTCTGTTAATATATTACACTATTACACCGCCATCACACAGCTTCAATAGCTCACATAATATCGCCACCAACATGCTCTAATTAACACACAAGCAATTAAAGTGATGTTTTACCGGTTTCTTTATTAAAGACGACTGTTGACAGACATGAGAGCAACAACGAGCATCTCCAGTAATTAACATCAGTTACAGCCCTGGATTCTGCTCCAAAATAAATATTCTCAATTGTGCACAAGCAAATTATTCCACCTTTGCTCACTTAAACATTGCAACAATTATAGCAGCACTATTCTGTAAGTGCAGCTCAAACAAATATTTGATTTATTTCAAACAGGTCTTTAAAAACAAGCAATTTGTAGGACAGGGGAAAAAAAACATGCATAACCAACCAAATAATTGGCTTACACTTATTTAATCCTCACGTTCCCTCCACTTTTCAATTTTCTCTGATGTGTTTTGAACAAAAAAAATCTAGTTAAAACAGCAGTAAAACTGAACTGATAGTGTGCAGCGGTTGCATAAAAATACAGTGATCAAATTGTGCAATGTGCATTATCCTGAATAATGTCACAGCGTCATGGCAGCACAGTACTTCCCATACATGGAGCGGGAAAAAAATCATAGCAGTCTCTCAGTCCATAGAACAGTACAGAATATAAGCAAGCAAAGAGCTTATTTATTTATTTATTTATTTATTTATTTATTTATTTATTTAGTTAGTTAGTTAGTTAGTTAGTTAGTTATTTTTATATCATCACAAGTCACAAATAGTGTTAAAATGTACATTTTCTGTGTGTAACTAATGTCACATATTTTCCACATTATATACTAAAATAATAACTATTGTTGGGCTTAATTCTCATTCGTTCTCAGTTTATAGTGAGGACGTTTCAGGACGCCCCCTTGTGGATTTAAAAATTCCCTTCACTCCTTTCAGGGCCTGAGTGTGTTTTTCAGAGAAGAAAACGTTTAAAACTCATTACATTAGAGCAGTCATGTAGCAGGAGAATGTTCTCTGATTCAATACAAACACATGTTTCAGACAAAATGGTAAGATTTCTGAATTAAAAGCTTGTGAACAGGACAGCAGCACACTCAAACTTTTCTGCTTAAGGAAAAGAGTGACCCTTAACCAGAAGGGAGCAATACAGCTGTAAACCGCCCCCTCTCTAGCATAATGCTTTGAGCAGCCTTTCTGACCCTGAGGGTTGTGTTGTTCAGGCCTTCAGCCCATAATACAGTCCGGCATGGCAAATTGACCTCAGGGAAGAGGTAGGAGTAAGAATGATTCAAAGATCTTTTCAATGGAAGATTGTGGAAAGTGTGTTTGTCGAGACATAGGTTGTCACTAATGACCTTCTGGATTATCATGTATATTTTTGGATAACAAAAAGCTGGAATACATAGAGAGATCATACATTTGCAAAGGAGGAAAACATGTAAACTGAACACAGAAATTTCTAATGTCTGTCTTGCTGCAAGGCTAACAATAGCTCCTCCAAGCAGCTCCTCATGGAAGATATTGCAGAGAAATTTGCCGAGTTTCTTAAAATGAATCTTACGATTACTAATCCTGCAAGCCTCTAAAGTCATCTAACATCTCTACCTCTAGACATACTTTTGTTTTGACAAGAAATGGTTCCATAACTGCTTTTTACCCCATTACAAACATTAGACAGCTTCTTCTTTTTCTTTTTTGAGAACGTTACAGTCCTAAGCTAAAAATAATTAATCTGCTCAAAACAAAAATACCGTACTGTGTCTAAAATGATTTGAACATAGTTCCAGGTTTTGGTTTCAGATTTGAAGAATGAGGGAAAACATATTTATTCGTTTAAATGAAAAACACATGTTACAATTATTATGAATACAATTTATTGCATTATAAGTAACTATTAAACTGTCAATAGCAATGCTAAACTGTAAAAGTTTGTAAAGTCAATGCAAAGTCAAACATGTACCATAGTTTTAAACTTTGCAATGAAACATAATTTAAAGATAAATGGGACGTAAACAAAAGCAATTAAAATAAATATTATGTTACAATAGAAAGGCAATGAAAACATGGCTTCAATTTTGAATATGCTACTTGTTAACAAAAAGAAAATAAACATGTTGCATGTCTTTGCATAAGCAAATACCACAGCAATTTTCTTTTTAAAATAGATAAATATACATTCATTTTGGGCTAAAAAAGACCCTACACAAACAGAATAGGAAGCCCAACTTAATGTGATGTTTTTATTTCTTTCTGGATTATCTTAGTTTTCAGGCTAATCATCAATAGCCGTTGATGCAAATGACGCATTGACATCAGTAGCAGCTGTAGCAAGAGATGCTGATGTCCCAGTGGAGGAGCCATCTTTGGGTTTGGGCCTGGGCTTCATCAGTTCCTCTTTGTTGCGCTCAGGCTTGACGAGAAGGATGTAGCATTTCGGGAGGAAGATGCAGGTGAGAAGGCCAAAGCTGGAGGCGAGAATGGCAAAAATCTGGACAGCAACCATGAACTTTCCTCGTGTGCTGAGGTAAGCCGGGACAAAGGAGATCCAGACAATGAAGAAGACCAGCATGCCAAAGGTCATAGACTTGGCTTCACTAGAAGATAAATAAAAAACATACATACCAGCCTGAAGTTCAAGAAAGACAGCCAGAAGCTCAACCTCCTTCAAATGTAAATAATTCACACAACTCCTATGGAGTTTTTAAAACATTTTTACAAATAAAAACCATATAAATGTGACATGCTGAACCAGCCTTTGCTGCAATTACAACTGTTGGTCTTTTGGCATATGTTTCCACCAACTTTCCATATTAATTAACTGACATTTTGTTCATTCTTCCATGAATAGAACCTTATGTGACATACCTGAAGTGGTCTTCCAGTTTGCGGGCTGTGAAAGCAAATATGAAAGCCAGCAGAGCCAGCAGGATGTCATATGCAAAGATGCAACAGATGAAGATCACAGAACCTTCATCACACTCGAGAATAATCTTTACATTCTGGGCAGCGGTGTTCTTAACCGGGTGTGGAGGGAGGATGATGAGCCAAACAGTGCACGCTGCAGCCTAGACAGTGATCAGAGATCAGTTTTAATTTAAGTTTTTTACCCCTGCTGTAATCTCAAGTGGCTAGTTTTCTGTTTTTATTTCATATTTCTCACCTGTATCAATGTTGCTACGGCAGCTATTGCCCTCTGATGCCCAAAGGTAAGAATGTCAACTTCTGGCTTATCCACAGCAGCAGTATCATTGAGGTTTGAGCTGGTCACTATCACATCAGGACTGCCGCTGTTAGCTGCTGCTTCGGCTGCAGCCTTGGCAGCTTTAGCAGCTGCCTTGGCTTTGGCTCTGGCCTTTTTCAGAGCCCGAGCTCTGAGCATCAGCACAGCTGCCTTACCTGGGGTAAAGAAAAACAGACAGGCTACCAGGGTATCCTAAGATGAGGAGGTTATTTTTGATTTCTAATGTTAACTAACCCATTATGCAGGAAAGGCACAGAGCAAAGCCAAGAGCTAAGGCTACTTGACTAGTCATGCAGCTCCAGCTTTGTGGCTCGCCAAGGAAGACGATAGAGCAGAGGAAGGTTACAACAAGTGACAAGAGCAGCAAGAAACTCAACAGGGCATCATTGGCTTTCACCAGAGGCGTTCCGATGTACATAATAAGCACCACCTGGAAAAAAAAGAAAGAAAACGCCTCATATTTCAGCTGTTTTAGTATCTTTCAGCAGTTACAGGCAGTGGATAAAAAGTCTGTTTCCCTAAATGGCAGAATGATGGGAGAGAAAATCTTGGAGAGATTTTATTATTTTTTGTAAATTCAGAAGTGTACATACACTAGGATTAGTAGGCCTTAGAGCAATTTTGGAAAGCCCAGGTGAAAATGTCATGTCTTTTTGAGCTTCTGATAGGCTGATTCATAGCATTTAATTTAACTGGAGACAAACCTGCAGGTGTATTTTAAGAATAAAGAGCATGGGAAAGTTCAACCATTTTACAGTTCATGAAGGAGATGAGTTCTGTCTTGCAAAGATAAATGTGTCTTGGTGCAGATGAGTTACAGTGTATGGAAATATATATTTTTTAACTATAGATTATAGATTTGTTGTTGTTGCATGAATCTCACCCCAACAGCTATGGTTACTAAAGCACCAAAAGCAGAGATGACTATCAGGGTGATTCCCAGCGGTTCTCCAAAGGCCAGGAACTCAATGATTTTAGGCACACAAGCATCATGAGCATCATTAGACCAGTCATCTCCAGTACACAGGATGCATTCACGGGCATCTGTCATTGCAGGAGAACAGGACAATTATGAGAGTGGCGGGGAAATATGTTTAATTGCATTGGGTTCATTGGAAAAACCTAATTTACACAGCAAAATGAAAGCGAAAAACTGCATTCTCCTATAGAAGTGTGAATACACCCTTTTCTCATGTTTTTACTGTTTTTGTCTCTAATAACTACAAGCAATGTTTCATCTCCAAAAATTTTGATTTCTCAGAAAAAATAAATCTGAATTCTGTAGGGCACTTAAAACAATTTTTGAAAACTTAATAAGGAAGATATAAAGGTTTTCTAAAGAATCACAAAAAACAAATAAACTATAATAAGACATAAACGTCTGTTGATACAATGCTGGTTAGAATGGAACACACATTATGGGTAATCCACAAATAGTGGGTTTTAACATGCACTAAACCTGCTTTAGAATGAAAACAACTAACAATAAACTACTTAAATTGCTTTCCCATAGCCCTGACTCTAACCCATCAAAATATGGACTACATTAAACATTGAGTTTTTGCAAAGAAACCAGTTTGAATAAATTACCAAGTCTACTTACAGGAGTATATCACGCCAGAAACTAGGGGTGCACTGATTTATTGGCCAGCCAATTTATCGGGGCCGATTTAATTAATTTTGGGAGATTGTTGATCAGCCGATTTTTACATAGGAAAGCTAGTCTTATCCACCTATATTATCTAGCTTGGAAAAAGCCTAAGAATCAACCACTGATCTCTTTTGCTCTCCAGTGAGAAAGTTTTGACTGACAGACCAGACTACCAAGTTAAGTCTACACGTTTATAATTAACAATAGCGACCTCACTATTGCCAACTCAACAACTTTCTTGCGATATTCAGCAACATTTTAGATGCAAAAAAAAATTATATCGTCCAAAATCGAAATCGACAAATTAAGCTTTTTAAAAGATCGGTAACTGTGATCGGTCAGAAAACTGCAATTGGCGCTCCCCTACCAGAATCATGTCAATAGCTAATTGATTTTAACCAAACATCAGTTGGGATATGTGTGTGTATTTCAACGAGTGTGTATCTCTTTTAGATATGTGAAATGGTAAAGCAAATTGGAAAGCTGGACACTGACTTGTGGTGTTACTGATTTCTCCGTCAGCACAGAGGATGCAGTCAAAACAACAGACCGGCTCCCCCTGCCGGATCCCCTTCCTGGTGCCGGGCTCACAGTTCTCGCTGCACACCGACCGAGGAGGCTTGGAAATAAACAGGAGATAACTAGACATGCCATCACATGACACAAGCATTGCTGTTCTAATAAAATATCTGACCTCCAGTTCTTCATTGTTCCAAACAATGGACTCATTCCTTATGTGCATCTTCTCCTCTGCAGCGGCAGATCCATTGTAGTGTCCCACGGTGACATAAGTTATCTCTCTATTATCATTGAGTTGCCAATTAATGATGTCATAGAAGCCCTCTATATCACCGTCTTCAAAGTAGATCTCCTCCCCAGTGTTTGGCATTTTGTAGCGCACGTTCTTCACATAATACATCAGCTGCGGAAGACAAAGTCGGGGAGCTATGAGGACAGTCAGCGCCACAAACTAATACTATGTGTAAAATCTCTACATGTCTACCTGCCAAGGCTCAAAGTTAGTGATGTTGGCACAGGTGCCTCCAACAAAGGGGCCTTTTCCGTCTTCACAGTGCTCCAGGTTGTGCAAGGCATGGGCCACAGCATACACTGCTTTGTAAACACTGAGAAAACCACTTTCTTCTTAACAATGTCATTATCGCTCTCACCTCAAAAAAAAAATGTTTATGCTTTGCTGTCCCTGAAATGGTATTACTCATAGGTTCCCAACAATGTTTGTGCAGAAGGTTAGATAATGTGAAAATAGCAGTATATAGATGGCGTGAGGACATCACAAGCATCAGTGACTTCTTTGATCGTTGTTTGAGCTGTGGGTACTGACCTGTAAGTGATTCGTAGCTGAGAGACATCAGAGTAGGTGTTGTTGAGCTGAGCCACAGACTCACTGCCAGTACACAGACCATATGGTGACGCCGTTGCTGCCCTGGACAGTGTGCCGTTGGCCTCTTTGGCGATTCTCAGCGCTTTGCGAATGTCCAGTGTGCAGTTAAACAGCTAAAAAAACATATATATAAATTCACAACATTTACGTCCTCTACATTTCTTTTAAATTTGTGCCACGTTTTCCAGTTTCTTGGGTCAAATTAAGTTAAACCCACAGTCTCCCAGAATTCCTCAGTGAGGGTGTCTGCATAGGGATCCAGACCCAGTAGGTGGCGCTGAAGACCAGGGATATCAGCCCTTTTCACCCCAAAACCAAGGGTGCCAGACAGGAGTGAGTTCACCTGGAAAAAGAAAACAGTACGCACATTCAGGTTCATATTTGAAGTGAGGTTGTGTCTCAGTTAATATCTTGCCAGCAGTGGACTATGTCATTGTCTTCATTCAGTATAAGTTAAGACTGGTTGGTGACAAGGTTAAAGCTAATGGCCAGTCAGAGAGGGATGAAGCCCAAAGCAGATTTCTACTCTCTGATAACAACTCCAATCTCATAAATATTACAGCAATTTGGATAGATGATAATCTAAACTTGATTCAAATGTCATCAAGTTTGGTAGAGACCTAAGAAACTCTTTAGATTCCTCTGACTCTTTAGATGAGTCAGAGGAAACATCTAAAGCATTCAAGATTGTTTTATGCATCTGTTTTAAACCATTTTAGTATTTTTAATTGGCAGTCACTAAAAGAAGTCGATAGTTATTTACACGCAAAAAAAGTTAGGAGTCCATCCACCACCAATGATCTTCCTGTATAAAAACAAAAATGAAGTAATTATTTTTGGACCCAAAGAGGAAGAATCAAGACTCAGCACAGCTAGAAACTAGTGATCAGGCCCAAAATGTGTGTGTAGTGATGGAATGGGACCTGATCCTTCAGAGACATATAAAGCCAATTACAAATTCGGTCTTCAATAACCTGAAGTGCATTTCTGAAGTGAACACCCATCCACTTTTGCTTGTTACTACACTTCACTGTACAGGTTATTTTCTGAGTTTATGTCACATACAGGAGAATCATTAGTGGAGCATCGCCTCTTTATTTCCTGTGTAGAAAATCAACTTCTATGTAAATAACCACCCTAACTTAGTGATGATTTAATCTTCCTCAGATTGCATTTGCATAAACTGTTATGACATATTGAGACTGAAGTTATTTAAAGACAAGCGAAGTCTAGTTTGCTCTTTGCCTCATTGTGGACAAGATGTTGGCTTCATTCTCCATGACCAGCGAATCTGAGTTGATACTAAATGAGGACACCATGCGTCCTACCCCAGGCTGATTGATGAGGGCAGAGGTGACCCAGGCCTCGCTGGCAATCCAGGTGCGGTTAGTCACATTGTGGCGGAGAAGTTCGCCGATGAGAGGACTGAGGTCTACATCTGATGAAAAGACCACAATGATCTTGGCAGTGGACTCAACTACAGTTTGAACAATGCTCTGGATGGCCTCTGGTGAGCTCACCTAAAGTTTACACACACAATTGATTTCAGGACACCATGCTGAAGAATCACTGAAGGATTTTGTGGTGAATTATCTGATGGTACAGTGTCTGATATGAAGGTATCCAGTCTACCTTAGGCAGAGTTTCAGAGAAGGCAATGCAGACTCCAGCTTCCTCCACCTGCTCCTTGAAGTCCTTGATGCCGTATTTACCATAATCATCCTCAGCAGCGATGGTCCCTACCCAGGTCCAGCCAAAGTGCAGCACCAGTTGTGCCATAGCTCTAGACTGGTGCAGGTCATTAGGGATGGTCCTTAGGAAGGTGGGGAACTGGAACTTATTATTCAGTGCAGAACATGTTGAACAGTAACTGACCTAAAGAAACAAGTGGTAAGGATTTGTTATCCCTTCATCCATTTCTTTCATCTTCATTGCGGTTTTGACCGCAAATGATAGTAATCAGTGTGGCCTACCTGTGGAAAATGGTAAAGCCCCAGTATCCTGGCAGTAGCAATAGACAGATCAGAACCCCCAGCACCCACAAGAGTGGCAAGAGGTGGCCCGTTGCCACAGCGATAGTTAGGTACTGCTTCATCTTGTCCCGTCAAGTATGTCAGGGTTCCCTCCACGGCCTTGGAGATGGTGAAGCATGAATCATAGATAACGTAACCCAGGTCAGTGTTGGGGAGCAGGTCTTCCCTCTGGTTGATTTCATTGATAGCGAACAGCATCGTCTGTGTCCAGCGGAAGGTACGGAAATTAAATCTACAGAATCAAGAAAGAACGATACGGAAGTAACAGATTTATTGAGAGGGTCAGCTCATGCTTGGGGTTTAAAAAGTCACTACATGTCTGGCTCCTAAATCTGGTGCCAATTGCTATCCCAAATTTGAGCTGACAGTATGAATCATAAATAAATCACAATAAGCTTCTTCAGGAGCCTGAGCCTTTAAACATATATATTTAGTGTACTGATCTGTAATGTGTCAAAGCTAATGATGAAGACATATGATCTTTGGGTTTGTTTTTTTGATGTAACTAAAGATAGCTACACGTATATTTAAAATCCTACATTTTAAAATATGTTTGCTCCTTTAGACTTCCGGTTTTGTTTTTTTTTGTCACACTTGAAGGTTTCAGATGATTAAACACATTGCTTTGAGTTAATCATCTGCTTTTGGCAGATTAATTAACTTATAATATGGGGGAAAAAATGTTGTGTTATTAGTGAAACAATCTGCCAATGGAACAAGTACGAAAACAAGCCTCTATATCTTACTGTAAAGTTACTAATAAGTTTTTTTTGTCTTATTTCAAGTGTACTAAGATGTTTTCTCGAGAAACTAGACCTAAAATATTTGGTGAGATTTTGTCTTTTTGCAGTGTTCAGATGTTGTGTTTATCCCAAGCGCTCTCACACCTCAGTTTTATAGTGACTATGATTCAGTATTTTGGTATTATGTGATAAATACTACTTTCTAATTGTAAGATGTATAATGAATAGAATATTTAAGGGTAGATTATGTAAAGAGAAGATTTGTTGAGCTCTGGTGACTGGTGTGAAATTCTCTCAAATCAAATAATTTTTTTTCAGCCCCAACGCCACAATGGAACATAGAGGCTACTTTTATTGTCCTATTTTGTACAAATCCATATTTCAGACCAAGTAATTTAGTTGTTCGGCAGCATCGTTCCAATTAGGAGTTCACAGATTTGATTATTATTTTGTATTACACTATAAAAACTTGTTTTCATAATAGAGTGGCTGCAGTAGCTAATTGGCCCCAGGGGTCCTGATCACTGTGGGAGCAGTGACCAAGAATAAAGTCAGATTATTCGTAAGTAGCATATCAAGTTAATTAACTCTGACAGAGACAGAATATTGTTAAAGCTTTTAAACAGTGAAAAGGTTTAAAGAGATCCAACTTACCCAGCACAACCAGACGAGACAGGTAGGTTCGAAGTGTTGCCGCCGCTGGAAGCAACATGCATGTGGACAGGAAACATTCCCCCAATGACGACCCTTTTCTTCTCTACATCCTTGTAACCGTTCAAGTTGAACTTGGCCTTCAGCTTGCAAGTGGATTCAGCCCAAACAGAGCCGTACGCGCAGAAAAAGCAAAACAATCCGAGCAAGAAGCCTCTCATTTTCATGCGTCGTCAATGATCAACAGTCGGGAAAGCTTTCTCTCTCTCCCTCTGCAACAGACAGAGAAGTGAGCAGCGTCTCGTGACAGGTGTCTCATCCGTCCTCTGGGGAGAAGAGCTCCAAAGGTAGCCTGACAGACTTAACCAAGTGCAACCAAAGCACAGAGACAGCAGATGACTGATGAGTCATTTATCTTTAGATGCTGGGACTCAGAAAGTAGAGGCCTGTCATTTTTTTGACATCCAGCCACTCAAAATCAAAGAACACCTCCTAAGTCATGCATGCTTTAAGAGATGCTCCAGTACATTGATATCCTTTTTGATGACAATAAACTAAATGCTGAACTTTGAGGAGAATTAACATAGATGCACACTTCAGAGTTCGATCATTTCCAAGAAACAACAGGACACGTCTTCATTTCATCTCCCGACCTTTGTCTCCTGTAAATATGCTTCATTATTCTGTGCAAACTGCCACAGGCTACAAGTTAATTGACTTGTGCATGTGTTGACTTGTTAGTTACATGCAATGTTACATTTCACTAACTGTTCCAAGATCTGCCCTTGTCCCAGGAGTAAAGGTTGGCAGTGTGATGGACCTGTTTGCTCTTGTCTCTCAGTCTGGGGGGAGCTACACACACCTGAACCTCCAGCAGGCAAAGATCCATCTGTTGGATCTGCTAAACTATTGACATTAAGCAACATCATGATGTATATTTTCAGCCAGAAAGCGTCTAAACTGAAGGAACAGTTACCGTCTTTTATTTCAGGCAGAAATCAAAAGTTTACATGTCCTGCAAAGAAAATGTTGAATTTATAAATAGAACAGAAACTTAAGAAGAATAATCAGCTTAAAAGGAACACCGGATTCTTCTTAATTGTACAAATCCACAACATCTTTGGATTTGTACAAAGATGTACATTTTTACAGTCCCTGGAAAAACCCATCGTTTCTCATGATTCAGCAGGGACAAATTCAAAAGCATTCAAGAATAGTTTTCTAATTGACTTCATCAATCTTTCATCATCGTGGCTGAATTTGACCTACTTGTTCACAGGATTTTAATCAGATTGAAGTCTTACTTTTGACTACAATACTGTGTCATATGGAGGAAGGCTTAGTTACTATGAGCTGAATAGTTTCTGTTGCTGCAATCCCAAATTATCACCCCTCCACCACGTCTGACAATTGGTATGTTTTTTTGTGCAATTTATGTTGTTTAGCTTTCTCCAAAGACGTTGTTGATGCATCTCAAATGTAGTTTTATTTAAATCAGATTGCTCAAAAAGTATTTTTGATTCATCAAAATTCAACCTAAATCATCTTCAGTGTCTCTTTGTAGTCTTTCCTTACATACTTTCAAGTCTGACCTTCTGGTGATTGTACTAGGCTGGATAATCGATTCTCCGAGATTGATGGGATGCAACCATTCAAGATCATTTCTGATGTTTTTACATTAGACTCACATTCATCCAACTGCTCTAAAGTGCATATATTCAGCAATGCATAGTTCAGGAGGCAACAAGAAGTATTTAGTAAAATTAGGCAAGGAACTTAAGAAAATGAATGTTTCTGAATTTGATGAAAAAAAAAAATTATCTTTCAACTAATATTTAGCAAATAGAAATGTTGGTAAACCAGACACAGGGAAAGTTTAATCTCATTTAATATCAGAGCAGTGTCGCTGTTCATAATGTGTTGCCATTTCTGGAACAAAAAGTGACAAATAGCAGAAGTTTTAACATTGAGATCTTTATTAAAGCTCAGTTTTCCATTGTACAAATGTCATAGTTGAAACTGCATGCAGTGGCTTGGTTTGAGGCACGTTACTAAGGAAAAATGAACATCGCTGAGCAAACTTGAAGGAAATAAAAAGGACAATATTGCATAACTTAATCTTATTGAGATTTTTTTTTTTAAATCCACTTTAGCTGTTTTATGGGGACTTGTATAACATAGAAACACGCTTACAAAGGCAAAACAGAAGGACAATCACAAACAGCAGTTAAGGTCACCAAAGAGTTGAGTTAATGGAAGGATGAGAGGCACAAAAACAGATGGAGGTATCACATCCAGGGTAAATATCGCTAACGGGAGACTACACGCTTTTAAAAACTCAGTTAAACCTGAGCACTGTATTCACTGAGGTCTAAATGACGAGACGGGAGACCGGAAATTATGCATCGACAGTTGTGAAAGTGACCATGTATACAAGGCGCGGCAACGTGAAATGAGGCAGGAGCTCGAGCCAACTCCCTTAAATGAACCTTCAACACTAAAGAGGGACACAGTTAAGATAAAGTTTCTACTTGATGTTTATGCTGATGTAGCACCGAGGCTTCATGAGTGAAAAATGTGCAAAAACGTGCCTCTGCACAATGCAGGACCAGCCAAATCGTCAAACAACAGCAAGTGACACGATGTGGTTAAAAGCTCTTACTACTGTACTTATAGGTTTGATATTAGTCCTTTTGCCTTTATAATCTTCTTCATAAAAAAAGCACACATACTGCAGCATGAGGAGAACAGCATTCTCCTCTCTGGACAGAGTCCATTCATTTCACACCAGAAAAACTTAAAACATGAAAATACAGAACAGGCACGAACAAAGTTACCAACGGTATTGGCTTCTTTCCCAGGAGTCATCTCTCTGAAGCCACTGCTGGGTGGACTGCTGTCCAGGAAGGATGCAGAAACAACACAGCAGCTCCAGCCAAACAATCCGAGGAGTCCACAATATTCAACACCACCACAGCATATTCTACTTTTGGCAACAAAAAAAAAAGGCTTAAAAATTGATTGGTCATGTAGGCTGCTGATTCCAGACAACCTCGGTTGTAACACAGTATGGAGGAGGAGAGATAGAGAGAGTACAAACAGAGGATAGTCTGAAAACATTCTGTACTACAAGAAAGAAATACAAAGCAACAGCAGAAGACTTTCATCCCCAACCCACTACTGCATTTTCGTTCATGACAATACTGTTTGCTTTGCTTATTTTTATTTTATCCACCCCACAATTAATCTTTAGGCACAACATCGAGTCGACATCACAGCTTCTTACCGCTTGCCTTTAAAGGTTAAGCTCATAAAAGGAAGCAGCGATTTACCTTTGTATAATAGCCAGAACATGTACATGAATTAAAAATAACAATATATTAACCATAACCAACACTACTGGATCCCTACTTCTGAAGAAAGAAAACGAAACAAAACAAATTAAGACCAGGTAAGAGTGGGAGTGACGGGGAGTGCAGAGCGGAGGGGCTTCGTCACAGTACGGTCTGCCTTCCATGGGAATGTCAAAGAGAAAGAGGAGGTAAAGTGGGGTCGGGGGAGGAAGGACAGAGAGAGAGCGGCTCACCGGCCCTCCGGTGTCTGCGGAGAGTGTTTGTGCACTGTGTGTGAATGTGTGTCCTATTGATATGAAGTCATGACGTGGCTCTATTCCCACTCTGTGGTGCCGGGTGGCTTGGAAGTCAGGTCGTACATCACTCTGGAGATGCCTGGGATTTTCTTGATCTCATTTACCATCTTTAGCACCACCTGGTGGAGTGAGCAAAACCAAGTTGCATCAAGGGAGTGTTTTGTTTTTGTCGTCAACAATTCTTTTGACTGGCAAAAAAATAGCCATTCAAACTAACTGGTGAATGTGACAATGTATTCGCCCCCCACTCTTTGACATGGACTTCCTAGTTACTCATAAGTTTTGGTCAGCTGAGTCCAACTTGCCAAGTCACAATGGAGAACTGTTACAATCTAGTCTGTACAATTAAGGTATCACTAAAAGTCACACTTGTCTGACACTATTGGACAAGTCAGAGGATCACAAAGAGCAGCAAGTCATGCCTTGAGCTCAAGAAATTCAAAAAACAGAAACTTAAAAAAAAAAAAAAAAGATATTCATAATTCTAGAAGGAGTTAAAAGTCCATTTTGGAACAATAATGAGACCCATTATACACAAATTGAGAATTCAGTGCCAACTAAAACTACTCCCAAGAGACATCAACATCTTGTTCTTAAAGTCCCAGAAATTTCCAGGACTAAAGTCCTGATGCCTCACTTGCTTCAACAAAGGGAGGTGTTCAGGATTTAATAATATGAAATAAACTGAGAGTATGAAATACATTCTCAGTTTACTTTATACACCAGAAAAAAACACAGTCCTGGCTCATGCTTCCTACAAAAACCTTTTGTTGATACTAAAGACTTTCTAGAAAAATAATCTTGAGACTGTCAAGATTAGTTGAACTTTCTATGAAGTACATTTCCTGCTAAGCAAAACTAAATATGATTAAATAAAAAATAAAAAAATTAAAATCTTTGCTGTTGACTGAATGACAACAGCAAAGATTTTGTCTATAAAACTTGTATACGAAAGTTTTATAGACATTTATTCACTAGCAAATGTAGCAGACAGACTTGTGTGATTTTGTAGAAAGTGTCCAGCAGCGTTTTATGGAGGGGAGTGCAGCATCTTCAGATGCTCATCATGATGGTATTTGTGTTACTGAAATATTAAACTTTGGGTTTGGGAGACATTTATTTTTATCCAGATTGAACTAATGTCATATTACACTCTGCTTCACCCAGAAAAAACTTCATTTGACAGAGTTAGTCAAAGCTAACCAAAGACTTGCACTTAACTCTGCTGCACTACCCCGAGAGGCTGCAGCAGCCTCTTCATACTCAGTGGTCTGGAGGAAAGCTGAAGTCACTGTTGTTAGAATAAAGACTTCAGTAATGAAATAGGAAATTCTATTAAATTATCTTATTTTATTGAGGGTTACTCATGATGACAACTACTGGCACCGTCCTTAATATGTAAAATCCTGAGTTTATACTTCCTAGTTTGAAAGTACATAATGTGGCAAACTGCATCACATTAGCTTACCTCCTCTGGGATGTGGTTACCAGGCATGGCAGCGATGCCCGTCATGAAGTCGCTGGTGATGAACGTGCGGACCACGACAGAGCGCCGACAGGAAGGCTGCTTCTGCAGGGGGTCTCGGTCGAAATGCAGGGGAGTGAGGATGATCGGCATCTGGCTGATCTTGCCTGAATAACCTGAAATAAAAACAAAGAGATTCCAAGGCGAACCAAATGTTTCTGATTAGTTTCAAAAAACATCTGATAATAAAATCAGTGACAATAGATTCTGTCGAAGAGAATACTAATTAATGCTGCAGCCTGACAGGGAGGAATACAGATCCGTTTTTAATCTCCTTTGAAGATGTATGAGGGAAGCATGAGAGAAATGAACAGAAAAATGAATAATAATTCCTTATATTATGATGAAATGAGGAAACATATTCCATCATAATATGAGATATGACAATGTTTCTTTTCCATATATATATTTTTATATATATATATGATATATATTTGCTTATATCATAACCAAATACCTTTAATAAGAATAAATAAAGATTTTCCACACATTCAAGTCAGCACTTAGTATAAGGCTTTTTAAAAGAAAAATACCACTGCTTTGATTTAAAAGAAAAGGGATGGATTTAGTCCATGGCAACCAATACATGATTTATTTAATCAATTGAAAATATATACACACACGCCTCAAAAATGTCAACTTTTAAAGAAATCGAAATTTACCAGACTCTCTAAGGATAGAATGAGCAACAAAGTCCGCCTGTCTGAGCGTGCTCAGAACACCGGTGGTCAGGAAAGTTGGGGTAATGTCTGTTGGCGGCTCCTTTACGTGGGACCCAAAAATATACACAACTCTGGAGAAACACATGAGTCACAGAGTTGAGGTTAGGTCTTTAAAAACACTGAGCTCCAAATGTTTCTGCTGATTGAAGAGAAATTGTGATTTTTTTTTAGTGTTTGTTTTCAGTGTTACCTGTTGATGGTATGGCACATGCGAGGGATGAGTCTGGCCAGGAACATCAGTGATTCCCAGTTAGGAGATTCTTTACTCGTTACACCGCACACATAACTGTAAGACCGACAGTCTCCCTGTAACAGAGACAAAACACTGTCAAGTAAATGAGAACAAAAGTCTTCAGAACTAATTGAAGACATTTGTGTAATAAAACAGACATTTAAGATTGATAAACTCCTGTTTTCGTTTGCAGCCCAGGCACAGAAAGCCGTCTATGTTTAGCAACGGTGTCCTGTCTGGCCCACAGATTGAGGTTTGAGTTAAATTTAAACCTCTGGTCTCTAACAGGCAGTCACAGGGCACACCTACAGCAAACTATCTGCCACTGACTGACGTTGGCAATGTTTGTCAGAATTTAGAAACTAACTTGCTCTGGACACATTTTCCAAGACAAAAGTAATGAAAAAAATGTGGTGGTTTTTGGGTGGGTGTGTCTTGTGGGTAACATCTAAATTACCGTCCCTGCCCAGCAAAAAGCAAACAGCTGAAGACAGACACTGTGTCAGAGTACTTTTTGGGTTAAGCATAAAATATTTCTACAGCTTCTGTCTCAAGGTCCTCTAATCTCTCAAAGCAGATTAGTAGTTTAAAAGACATAAAGACATACATTTTAGATTTCAGACAGAAAAAGAGTCACAGGAGACACTCTTTACTAAAAATAAAAAAAAGTCATCTTTTTGGATGAAACTGTAGTGTCTGGAGTTTATGAGAATAACTGTTTATTGTCATAAACTTTCAAAAACAGAAAAAAAGAAGAAAAATCGGTTGCTTTGTTGACAAAAGGAATGGAATAAGTAATTGCCCCAAAGAGGGAGTTTGTAAAAGTAATTAGTTGAAGAGGGCAGATTCCTCCTGACAATCTAGTTATTTGGAAACATTTCTTCTCCCAGTTATAAAATAACTGGAATATTTGACTCATGCAAAGAAACATTCTTCAACTGAGGGACAAGTACACAACACACATCCTGCCAAGCTCTACCAGAGTCCTCAGGTCAGAAAATGTGTTTCACTGAAAATTAAAAAGTGTATCAATTATGACAAACTCAAGTGTAGAGCACTTTATGTCCCTGATTCAAGAGTTTGAATACATTTGATATTCTGGTTTACCTGGACACCAACAGTTTTGATGGGCAGCAGGAAGGCATTAAGTGAATGAAGGCTGGTGATCTGCATGAGCTTTTCCTCCTCTTCATCTGATATGCACGACTTGACTCTCTGGAGCAAGGCATGAGGCTGGACGGCAAGGAAACACAAGAAGGTTCATCGTGACGAAATGCAGCTGGCTTTGTCCCAACAAACAGAAAAACAAGCCACCTCTGAATAAACATAAAATTGGTTTATCAGCAAACTGAAGATGCTTAAATGTTTAGATATTTTATTTAGGTAAATTCTATATTTTCAGGGCAAAATGGAAAAACTAGATTATAAGGGTGATATTTCTGGAGTGACTAATCAACCAGAAGCATCTCATTATTATTTAAAAAGCACCCTGAAAAAAAAAAAAAAACAGCCACAAAGGTCTTCACTTTTCAGTGTGTCCAAAGCACCATGTTGTCTCCAGGTTGCATGTTTCCCCAGTTTGTTCTTCCTACAAACTTTCATGCGAGAAATAATATTACTGCTGGGAAGCAACAGGGAGTCGTCATTGGACTACACAGTAAATTGAACTCGAACACCAATTATGTCTCTGCAAATTTCAAAGGATACCTTTTTGCAGACAAAGTTTGAGATGCTTGATCAAAATAATAAAAGAAACTCACTTGCACACTTTAGAGAAAAGTGTAGCCTAAAAGTTAATGATGGTTATCGTATTATCATGCAACACAAAAAGACCATTAGTCAAGAAAATAGTCTGACTTTTTCACTGACCTTTTTGACACTTGCAGAAAAGTCTGTGACAATTTTGAGGATGTTGTTTGTTTCAGCAAAGTCCTTACAAATATAAGGCTCCTCAGCACAAATCACTCTGATGGACAAACCAGGACCTAAAGGAAAAAAAAAAAAGTAATATTTACACTGGTGCCAGTATTGTGAGCAATACTTGTTTATATGATTGAAAAAAGAGAAAAAACTTTACATTACATTACACTGATTAAAATGCTTAATCAGTGTGGACTATATTGATTTAACAACTGTATATTATATTGACAGTGAATGCACATGTGTATATTTACTTACCGGGAAAAGGATGCCGAGAGACTATCTCCTCTGGCAGGCCCAACTCTCTCCCCAGCGCTCTCACCTCATCTTTATGAAAATCTTTCAAAGGTTCGATTACTTTTCCCTGGACGGAAATAAAAATTTATTCTGCATTTTTACAGTTTTCACATATTTGTGGATTTAGGTGAAAGGACAAAAGCAAGACAAACTAATTCATAAGCACAATCAGTAAATATCTACAAAATGCATCTATAAATGCAAAATATCCAGCAGAACCTGTACTTACATTGTGCTGATTAAGCATGAGAGCAGGCACACAATTCTTTGAAATACTGAGTTTTAAATTCTTTACTAATTTGTTTTTCAGTTTACTTTCTGAAATCCAACTTGCATTCAGTAAATGGTAAGAACTCACACCAGACAGTCCAAGTTAGGTGATAGTAGGAGTTTGTGTGAGCAGGTACCTCATCTCTGAGTTTGCGGATGAGCTCCGTGTCGTTGTGGTGTGTTTTGATGACCTCTGCCTTTCCGCTGGCAATATGAGAGGCACTCTCAATGAGATCAGGCCGCAGGGTGCCCTGCGCCAAGAAAACCTCTTCAGGGTTGAGGTTCATTTCTCCAAGCACTTCATTAGCCACCTGTGAAGTGACACAGAGGATCGAATCGTAAACCGATTGCGATGATGACGCAGTGCAAGTCAAAACTAAAACTCAGTAAGTGTTTACATTCTTGCTGGCATTTGTGCAATTATTTCCACAGAATTGAAACAGTTCTGCTGGTACGGCAGTCTTATTTTCCACATATTGTAAAAAGTCTGTTTCCTTCTAATGCAAAATTACACAGGCACCGTTTAAAAAAAATATTTACTCGGTCTCACTCTCCTTGTCCTTGGAGCTATTTTTAATAAGTGCACATTATTTTTATGTTGTAATTTTATCGATACAATACACTATATTCTTTGTTTTGTTTTGTTGTTTTTTTTACATATCCTTTTAGATATGTAAACATGTCGCTTTGCTGCTGTTATACCCAAATTCCCCCAATGTGGGACAATAAAGAGTATTTTTTTATCCTATAAAGAGCAAAAATTGTAAAAGATAGTTTTAAACAGAATTATCAAAAAGCTGATGCTCACTTTGACAAATGTGTCTCCAATAATCTTCCTTTTCTCTTCTGGATTGGTGGTCATATTTAAGGTTTTACTGATGCGTTTCCGTGGCGTTCTGTCCTCGTCAGAGATTGGAAGAGTTGTTGTTCCATTGTAAAAGGTGTGAGCTGCATTTACCACTACAGAAACAAACATACGGTTAATTTATATAGAATGATTAAACATGCACAACTCAATAAACTAAATGAATAAAGAAGATGGGTGTTTTGTGTAATTCAATTAAGTGTGCAACTCATAGGTCACCATTAGAGTAACCTGGATCTCCTTAATACCAACTGTTGAAATGACACATTGTCAAGAACATCTACATAGTTTTCAGTTGCCAAATCTTTCTGTATTTAAAAAAAAAACTTTTTTGGTCTTATCATTCAACTTTTCTGAAAATAAATAAATAAATAAGATACACAAGGTTCACTTTTGAATGGTGTGACTGAAAATCTGATCGGGTTTTCACATTTATCAACCTACAAATGTCACAACTTAACCACCTTTCTTAAAAACAACAAAGAAATTTGCAAAATCTTCAAATGTTTCCCATAGAAGAGCCACATAAAAATACTTCTACAGAAACTACAAAACAACTAAGAACTTATTTCCTACCTTTGAGTTTAATGCCCAGCTTGGTGAGGGCCTCCTCCACACTCAGACTCTCTCTCTTCCTCATGAAGCCGTTGTCGATGTGAACTGCTATCACCTGCTCCTGGTTCAGAGCTTTGTTCAAGAGAGCGGTGCAAACTGTGGAGTCGACTCCACCGCTCAAAAGCACCTGTTGAACCAAAACATTACTTTGATTTGGACCAAGATCAACATTTTATCAATTCAATGTTATTTCAACCAACTAACAATTATGACTGAACCACTTTGTGCACTGTGAAAAAAGTGAAGTTTAAAACTCCCGCTAAAGCACAGAACCAAGTCATGACTTTAATTCATCAGAGTGAATACAAATGTTGCCACTTATCTTCAAACTACCACTACTGTACCCACCTCCGAATCAACCTACAGCACTTCACATACAGTTCAAAAATATTCTTTCTTCCAGAAGGAAGTCAAAGCAAAACATGTTTTTTCCTCCAACTGTAGGCAGTTTTACTCACCAGAACTTTAGATGTGCCCACTTTTTCTTTGATTTCATTGATGCAAACCTGCTGCCGGTTGTGCACAGTAAAGTTACTTGTACAACCCGCAATCTCAAACAGGAAGTTGCGCAGCATCTCCATCCCTCGCTCTGTTAGGTCGACCTCAGGGTGAAACTGGGTCCCATACAGCTTCTTCTGTTCATTAGCAATCCCTAGATTGAAAACATGGCTTTTAAAAAATAAGTCATGACCAAGCACGTGGCATTTAAACTTTTGAATAAAACTACTCTAATATGCAAAGAATACGCAGCCTTTTGTTTTTAAAATAGTACAGGAGTGTATGCATGCTTATAGGTTTTATGACAACAAACTCTGGGAAAAGATTATCTAAAGTGCTCCTCACCAGCAATGATGTTCCCTGACTGAGCCACCACTTTAAAGCCATCAGCCACTTTATCCACGCTGTCACCATGGGTCAGCAGCACCAGCTCCTCCTTCTGAAGGCCTCTGATAAGAAACACACACACACACAAACGTCAAATGCAGATATGAAGTGTTTACTGATCTGTTGAGTGATAGTTATTGCGTAACCCTAGTGTGCGTAATCCATTTTGTCAAATTAGAAAGAAAAAAATTGTTGACACTTAAATATTTCTGATTAAATGTTTTTTCGCATTATGTGAGAAATTGCATCTTTCAAGAAGAAATAAAATGTATAGGAATGAATCTGATTTTGAAGATTACCTATTGTTAAACTTATCTAAATAAGTAAGTCTGCAATGTAGTTAAGATTAGTTTACATTTAAAATGGACTGAAATGTAGTTCAGGCCAAGTAAAGCTGAAACAATTAACTATATTGTGACCAATCAATTATTAAAATAATCACCAACTAATTTAGTAATTGATTTTTAACAAGAATATACAAAATTAAAAAATGGTTATTTGTCGAAAACAATGTTTTCACGTTAATGTTTGAAGTATTTTTTAACTTTTTGTCATAAATAAAATGCTATGTTCTTTTTCTATTAGGCGAGAATTTTTTTTTTATTATTTAAAACAGGATTTGAATTATTTGTGTAGTAGCATTTTTAAAAATATATTTATAATATTGTTTAAAATTGGAGAATGTGCCAGTTTTTTGTCTGTCTAGTTGGTCAATCATCAAAATAATCAATTACTAAAATAATCGTTCGCTGCAGTGCTAAAGCCAAGAGAAGCATTTGCATTACATATTTCATAATAATAACCTTTGAACTAATATTTTTTTGCAACAATTATGTTTGCATACTTCAGATACTCAATGTATAAAAAGCTTTACAATACCTGAAAAGGGAGCACGTGTTGTCCAGCACAATGTTGAACACGCCATCCTCCCTTACGCTCTTTTTATGGACTGTACCACCAAAAACTTTATTCATCATCTGTGGCAAACACACAGAATTAATAATTACAGACTTAGTTATGGTGTGCTTGAAATACAGTAAATTATTTCAGAGAACAGAGGAAATATGCAGCCTCTTAAGACACCACAAGTGTGAAGCATGGATAAAGCTACCTGCATCCCATAGCAGATGCCAAGTACGGGCTTTCCTATGGTGAATATGGCCTGGTCAAAATAGGGAGCATCTTCTGCATAAACAGAGGCTGGACCTCCTGAAATAATGATGGCTCTAAGGAGTGAAAGAGAGACAGAGGAAAAACCATAAAGACAATGCAAAACCACTAAACACCTTCACACTTCATTTTAAAGAAAGCGTACAAGAAAGGGAGAAAAACTGTAAAATAAAGGCACCCCCCACCCCCAGGGTTCTCACCTGTAACCCTGTTCTCGGAGGGCAAAGGCAGGGGTCTCTAAAGGGAGAATCTCTGAGCGGACACACAGCTCTCGCACTCGTCTGTCGATCACCTTCCCATATTGTGCCCCTGCATCCAGGATGGCGACCGCCCCCTCGCAAGATCCATTCTGCGCTGAAGTGCCGATATCCAGCTGTGGACACAGTTTCACAGACACATTAACGTGTTGGTTAAATTTCATCTTTCAAAGAAACACATGCAAAAGTTACACAAACACAGACTTAAAAGTGAAGTGTCATTGTTAAATTGGTAGGGCTGCACGAGAGCCAGCATAGTGAGGTCAACTTCTCCAAAACTTTCCTGTGCTCCATCTTTAACCTCCTTGCGGAAAATGTGACTCACAAATAGGCATAACGTGATTAAGAGCATGTGAGCTACAACATCCAGACAGACAGGCACTCTTTTAAAACGTGCTGCAACCATTCAGAAAAATCACGTGAAACCTCAAGCCAGTCAAGTCAAGGGTCATTAGCTTGATCAGCCTCCGAAATGGACATTTTGGCCCAGTGAAAGTGGAGCTAAAGGAGAGAAACCTGGATTTCAGGGGAGGATGTTGATTAGAGATTACAAAAAACAAAAACAATATAAAGAACATTTTTTAAAAACTGAAATCTTTGTTTATGAAACACTAAAGTATTAAACATCCCACAGACCACTGTCCTATCCATCATCATCATCAGAAAATAATGAGAAAATAGCAAATCTAGCTTTTGGCTCTTTTTTTTTGTAACATTTAGACTGTTTACCTAGACAGAGTCTGTTTCTGTATCACATTAAATTTCCCAGTGAAACATACCCCCTTTATTAGCTGGCAGGAAAAAAAGGCTCATGGACTACGAGTATTTAAAAGGTTTCTGAGTCATGTTTACTCTAGGATCTTGGTCCATGTCGAGGTATTTGTGACTATTTGTTTTTTGACATATGCTTGAGTGACAAAACACATGAGTCTAGGACCTAAATGGAAGCGCCAGTCAATCAATGTACAACAACAAAACATCCCATGAGGAGCGGTAAGAGCACAACTATCACCCACGTGAAAAGTGGAAGCATATTTTAGTTGTTTTTAAATCCACATTATGCTGTTATGATACCTAGAGGTGGGATAGAAATATCTAGTAACCAAGAATGTTCAGGGAAAGTACTTACCAGTTGACCCGCTAACATCGCAGTCGGTGTCAGCTTTAAGTTTGCTCAAACTAGCCTCGTCAGATTGTTAGCAGACTGACACTTAAAGTGGCGTTATTTTAGCTCAAACTGAGTGACGGCAGCCTTGCAAAGTAAACGAGATTGGCACAAGTTCACAAGTTTTAGTTTCGAAGCCGATGCTGCGACTAAAATGAACAAATACGATGTCATTATTACACTGTTAACGATGCTGTCCTAACATATTCATCCCGGCTAACGATTGCTAGCTAGTGGTAGCGTGCTAGCGAGCGAGGAACGCACAGTGAGGAGCGCTAGCCTGTTAGCAGCTCGGTTAACAGAGCTATGCTAAAAACCCACGTCGCGCCAGCAGCCGCAGGCACCTACTCGACGAAGACGCGAATGGTGGGAAAAATATGTGACAGACTTGCTTCGTGTCAGATGAGTCCTATATATGCCGCGTAGCCAGTTAGCAGTAATGAGCAACATGTAAATGGGAAACTGCAACAGGCACACAGCGGACTACCCGCACCTCCGCGGGGCTGTTGGTAACATGCTGACTAACTTTCCCCCCCTGGAGGTGCACAGAGGCCGTCTCTGAACCGCGGGTACCACGGCTTCCGAGATCAAGTCACCCGGGCCACTCAGCACCAGAGTCGCGGCGCGGAGTTAACCTATCCACTGACCTTGCTGTCTCCGTTGCACAGAGCCATGGGGGTCTGCCGCTGTGTTCAGTGTAGAAAGCTCTCCCCTTCGCCTCACTGTCCCAGGTCTCACACTGAAAGAGGGTTGCTGGTTAGCTCCTGGATCAGCACGCCGACTACTGTTGGAGAGGCAGGCTGTGCTGTGGGTCTAGTGGAGCTCCTCTTTCTCCCCTCATGGGTGGAGCGCAAAGTGAAATTCAACAGATAGTAAAGGGGAAGGGGAGGACTTGTCTCTGCGTTGGTGGCTGAGAATCAGCCTGCAACAAATAGAGACGGCCTTTTTTAATTAGCTTTAAACAACAATAACAAACGGTGGGTTTGTATATACACCGAGCACACATACTGCTAGGAAACAGATGCTTTATCCTTTCATTCAATTCCATCAGAATGTTTTAAAATGAAGTGTTGTTGTTACAAAGAGTTGATGCAACGATGCATTTGTGCAATGCAAGATTTGCAATTTAAGATGAAGCATTGATAAATGTTTTTCTCTCTCCTGCTCAGACAGTCTGGAGGGTGTGTTTCTCTTCATTCTAGCTATTTTTTTCTTAGCTAGATGGAAGCTGAAATCTGACCTCATATGACCCTTGGGGGGAGGAAAAAGAGGTATATATTTTGCACAGATTAGATTATGTTGAGAAAAAACAAAAAAACATTCCCTAAACTAGCTCATATATATATATATATATATATATATATATATATATATATATATATATATATATATATATATATATATATATATATATATATATATATATATATATATATATATATATATATACCCTTTCACCTTTCACAATCCAAGTGAAAGTGTGTATCAAACCAAATCTCACCTGAAGGTCAAATGGTTTTTGACCTCTAAGGTTCAGGACTGGATCAGATTCATTGAATCTGTTTTGCAAAATGGACATTTGAAGACCTTCAATTAGTTACCATGTGTGTTTATTCAAGCAACATTTGTGGGTTGGAATTTATTGAATCTGTCTTTGAAATTTAATCTACACCCCTATTTTAAAAAAATAAAAATGTTCAGACAGCTATTCTTAAAATTATTTCATAGACAAAAATGCCTGCAGCTTGGTAGATCCACCAGGTAAATATATAACAGACATCTTCTGACATGAAGTAATTTAAGCATGGTTTATCAGGAGGTTGAGTGAAACAGGGGTGAAAAGATGGTCATGTAATAGCATCCCTTCATCTCGAACTATATCTCGGTAAGTGGTGGTGATGGCAGCTTTACGTCGGTCCTTTCATCACATGTTGTGCCATTAAAATAAGCCTCCATCTTATCACATGTTTGCTATTGGGATAAGCAACTTCACATGGGCTCAAACCAACCCACAAGCCAGACCATGTCGTTATTCATTACACCTTTAATGTGGGGTCATGGGTGCATCATGACCTCTTACTAAGATAGGAGGAGATGCAGACAGCTAAGAATTAAATCACAAAATCATCTCTGTTTATTGTGGATGAGAGCCAATTGTACTTTTTTACAGCTTGCCATTTTGCATTTAATTTTTCTGTTTAATTTGTCTTTTGTTATTTTTTCTGTCTGCAAAACAATTAACACGTTTAAGACGACGTTGTTTATGTAATAAAATACATGCCTCATATACCGGGATGTTTTTGTTTAGAAGAAATTAGTACAATCAATATCAAAATAATGACAGAATGAAAAGTTTAGAATTTTGTTTTTGTTTTATCTTTCACATTTCGTTTTTGCATTAAACATATTATTATTATTATTATTATTATTATTATTATTATTATTATTATTATTATTGTTGTTGTTGTTGTTGTTGTTGTTGCTGTATATTGAGTATCTTCCATAGTAAAAATCCTTCCACCTTTTTGCTTATTTGCATCTGAGGAGGAACTTCGTGCAGTGACGTTTTCAGACACGTCAGCTAAAGTCACCCGGACACATTTCCGTGCTGCACACAACGCTCTTCTTGGCCGTCCTGTGTTTTGTCCACCGATGTGATTTTAAGTTAAACGGTAGTCTAATTATTTCTCTTTGTTCGTTTCATCTGTTAGGACGTTACCGCGTTTTCGCCGATCAATCTTATGAATCAAGCCGCTGGTTGGCTAACTCATTCCTCTAATTTTGTGTGTTTGTTTCTGCTTTGGCATGTTGTCATCACCAGGTATGCATGAACCCATCCGCTTTCCCTTCTCTTTTCTTTTGTGCATTATTTTTGGCTGTTTCTGAGTTTATTTTGTTTGTTTGTGAGCGTACAATATTATTTATTTTTAAATGACACCAGAGTGAAAACAGCAAACCTCACGTGTTAATTTTTCACTGACTTGGCTTATAATTATACTTCCTGTTAAGAGATCAATGGATGTATTCTTGACATTTTTAAAATGTTGCACTTTTTTGATGATTCTTCTCACACGTTAAATCTGATTTGCTTCTGAATGTGTTTCTTCCTTTCCGCCGTGTTTTCAATGGATGTCAATCATTTATTTACATTTACCTTTCCAACCATAGCATATTTGGAGAAGAAATTGCTGATTTACCCAGAAGCCTCAAAAACCCAGACTAGAAACTCCATGTAAATGTTTTACATGTATTTTTATTTTCTTCTTCCAGATTTTTTGTGGGCACAGCGGGTTTGATGCCCTTTGCTCCATCATGGAGCCCTCAGATTTGACGACACGCAGAAACGGGCGACAGAGGAGAGTACCAGGTGCCTCTGCCCTGTCTGAGCACATTGGCTCTATGGACAGAGGGGAGACGAGTTCTCCTGAGCTGGAGATGGAAGAGGAGGCAGACAGCCTCATCAGAAGCTCAGACACAGAGAACAGGAGGCGTCACCGGGTTCGGCCGGGTATCCGTGGTGAACTGGGGAATTTATTACTTCTCCTGTTCCTCTATGTGCTGCAGGGGATTCCCTTGGGACTGGCTGGCAGCATTCCCCTAATCTTACAGAGCAAGAGTGTCAGCTACAAAGACCAAGCCTTCTTCAGCTTCGTCTTTTGGCCGTTCAGTTTGAAGCTTTTCTGGGCCCCGTTGGTGGATGCCCTGTACTTCAGCAAGTTTGGGAGAAGGTAGGACGGAAACCCAGGCATGGATGATTCTGTTATTTTTGTTTTTGTCTCTGAGCTGTTGTCATGTGTTTCTGCAGGAAGTCATGGCTGGTGCCCACTCAGTACCTGCTGGGGCTGTTCATGCTCTATCTTTCGGCAACAGTCAACTCACTGCTGCAGAGCGAGGACGGACCCAAGGTGGTCACGCTCACTGCAGTCTTCTTTATGCTTGCCTTCCTAGCAGCCACACAGGTAACCATTAATAAGCACACATATGTAGTGCTTTGGACAGGTATTCATATTGCATGAACCGTTTCATCGAAAGGTAGAGCTCCTTAAAATTATGAAGAAAAGGAGACAATGTGCAACCTTTGTTTCAAAAATCAATCAATCAAATAATAAAAAAAATTCTTACAAATCTACAAACTTAAAACATCTTCTTTCATCCTCTCTCTCTCTCTCTCTCTGCATACTAGGACATAGCTGTGGATGGCTGGGCCCTCACCATGTTATCTAGAGAAAATGTGGGCTATGCATCTACCTGCAACTCTGTAGGCCAGACGGCAGGGTACTTCCTGGGGAATGTGCTCTTTCTGGCTCTGGAGTCTGCTGAATTTTGCAACAAGTACCTCAGAATAGTTCCCAAAGACACCGGCATCGTCACCCTGCCAGGTACATGGACACACCACTGTTGAATTCTGAGGTGTGGTGTAAAAAAAGAAGTATAATAAATGGATTTTAAAATGTTTCACTTGAACTGTTTCTGTACCATTCAAATTAAAATCAAACAAATCTGCTAGGGATGGGTTTCAAAAAAAGCTGCAGTAATCTGGTTGCACAAGGGGGCACACCTTCCACTAATACTTCTTTGACACACCTTTGACTCAATTTCAACATTTAGCGTTTATTGGTACAAACCTCTCATCAGTTATGGCAAATCAGACTGAATTGAAATAAACCTCAGCTGTCCAGCTCTTCTTTTGCATCTTTTAACTCAACGATCTGAACATACAAATGTATCAGACTGTCTAACCATTCCACAGAAATATGCACATAACATAGCACAGGCAAGGCAGGTACCAATACTTGGAAAGAATGTTCTGCAGCGGTGAAATGATTAAACTTGCACATCATTTTAGAGACAAACAGCGATACAGAAGAAGCTGTTGGGATCTCTGGTTTTAGAAGAAGGAATTCAGTAAGAAAGGACGTTTGAAGACTGACAGTAAACATCCTGGCCTGACTACAATATTCTCAAACTTTGTGGGAGAATGTATCTTGGTCTGAAGAAACCAAACTTCTGCCATTATGCCAAGCATACGTCTAAAACTGCAAAGGTTTAAAGAACCTATGCGAGGCAGAGTCGGCAAATGTATAAGATCTAGTGATGTATTGAAAATGATTGTTTTTCTTATTTCTGCTTGGTTTAGGCAGATGATTTAAGTCAATCTTTTGTTCTTCTGTTGCAGATTTTTTGTTTTTCTGGGGGGTGATATTCTTAGTCTCCACTACCCTGGTGGCCATCCTTAAAAGGGAGAATGATCCGAGCAGAGGCAGGAGGAACGTCCCGGTCGAGACTCAGAGTGTCTCGGAAACCTACAAGCTCCTGTTCTCCATCGTCAAGATGCCCACAGTCTTCACTTTTTGTTCCCTGCTCCTCACAGCTAAAGTACATAACTGCTAACAGCAAGGTGATTGGTGTTGTCTGTATCTGAAGAAAACTCATAGTGAAAATATATACATTTTTTTTCTTTTGCATTAGATCGGTTTCTCTGCAGCAGATGCTGTTACAGGTCTGAAGCTGGTGGAGGCTGGAGTCCCCAAAGAGCAGCTGGCGCTCCTGGCGGTTCCCATGGTGCCTCTGCAGATCCTTCTGCCAGTGATCATCAGCAAATACACGGCAGGGCCCCGACCCCTTGATGTCTTTTATAAAGCCTTTCCATTCCGGTAAGGGTTCACATAAACACAGAGATTAACTTGCTTTGTTTTTGTATGCAGTAAGCAAAGAGCTAGCGGAGTCCTATTCTGTTATGCAGGTTGCTTATCGGGCTTGGGTACGCTCTGCTGGTATGGTGGACCCCCCATGTGAAACAAGAAGGAGGATTCCCACTTTACTACTACGCCATAGTCCTGCTCAGCTATGCATTGCATCAGGTTTGTTGTTTTTCTCCTTTTCTCTGCTGGTTGCCCTGCTTACCTACAACCATCAAATCCCGTCTGACTTCCTGAAACCTGTTCAAATAAACCGAATGATGAGCGTTCGCAAACCTCTGACGGTAAAACACTTAAATACCTTGTTTGACTGTGGATACATTTAATGAAGTCGGCCCCACTTTGGTGACCCTAGGTGGCGCTGTATAGCATGTATGTGGCCTGCATGGCCTTCCATGCCAAAGTGAGTGACCCGCTCATAGGAGGGACCTACATGACGCTGCTGAACACGGTCACTAACCTGGGAGGAAACTGGCCCTCCACCGTGGCTCTGTGGATGGTCGACCCCCTGACCTCTAAGGAGTGCCACGGGGCCGTGGGACAGAGCTGCAGCTCGTCACTCGAGGCAGGGGTGAGTGGAACGTGAGAGGGCGGGAAAACCACAGAATAGTCTTTTATTTATAAAGTAAACCCCCAATTTTTATTTATTTTTTTCCCTCCAGTTGTGCGTCAAGGAAGGAGGCGTTTGTGTGACGACCATGGACGGTTACTACGTGGAGTCTGTGGTGTGTGTCGTCATAGGTTTACTGTGGTGGGTGTGGCTGGGGAAGAGGATGAAGCAGCTGCAGGAGCAGAGCTCCTCTGCGTGGAGATGCAGGGTGAACCAGTGATATGAATCCTACAGACATTTCAGTAGTGAGCTGCACCTTCATTTTCTGCTCCAAAACCAGCTGGACTCCCAGTCATTCCCACACAGCAACGTTTTGCTCTGGTCTGGCTTTTTTGGCTGCCAGATCGTGGAGACATTAAACATGTGACTTTTATGCACACATATGAAGTAAGCCACCATCGCTGTCTTCTTTTATTTTTTAAAGTATTAGTAGTAGATTTTTACCATATTGTTCTGCCTAAGCAAAACCAAACAAGAATATCTTGACAAATTTTTTTTTTCATCTGAAAAAAGATTTTTTTGAGACGCTTTCAGGGTTTTAGCACCTCATCTCCTAACTCCTAACCTTATATACCTTTCTTATATGAAAGGAAAATTCACAGAACAGATGCACTAATCTTAACTCAAAGCACATGTGAAGATTTCACCTTGTATCCCTGCCCTGAACTATGAAGCAGGAAAAGAGTCTCAGTGCAGTTCAGAGTCTCAGTGCAGTTAGAGAAATAGGACAGGGTTAAATATAAATGTTTTTAAAACAAAAACGGATAAAAAAAAACAAAAACCTATAGTTTGCAGAAATATCCTCTCTTCATTGTCCCTGTTTCAGTTTTACTAAGGAGGACATTTTGGGAGACATTTTGCTATAATATTTATAGCAGTTCATTTTAATTTAAATCCATACAAAGAAATAAAATAATTTTTGTCTACTCCAGTGTAAAAAGGTGCTGCATTAAATATTTGTTTGTACTTTCATATCGGTCATATTAGTTATAGAGTTGGACCAATCAGGCCGCTGGCAATTTCTGGTTTTCTTTGACCTCTGACCTGCTGGTTTATGTTCTTCCTCTGACTGTAGTGCATAAGAGAAAAACAGTGGCGGCAAGTTCTTTGGAAGGTGTTGTAGTATGGGATTCAAAAGAAAATGAAGGAATTGCATGATTATCTCGATTTATGCCCAAAATTGATCTGATTTTCATTTATAATCTCAGAAAAGGTGTATTAAAGTATCTGCTGTTGGTTCATATGTTTATGTCCTGAAAATAGCAAAATAATGTTTTGATTATTTATTGGAACCTGCTGATTAAGATTACAATTTGAAATCCTAGGTCGCAGGGTTGCTGGTAAATATGCCGAGAGTAGTTGCAATAAATTCACTTATATTTCACTCCCCTGGTTCCTGCATGTAAACAAACTCCTGGCCACTGTAATCTGTCCAACATCGATATCTGCTGCACTAATCCAACAGCATCAATACCAGATTATGATGAAAATGCTAACAATATGAATTTGAATACATTCGCATCAGTTCCCACATTTCAAACATGTGCTGTCACTGTTGCCATGGTGATATATTGTACAGCTTAATTTAGAAAGTTACAATAGAGAGTGAACTTCACGACTTGCAGTCTTGTTCCAGCTGAACAAGACTGAAACCGGTCACCAGATAAGACGCACATTTAAATAAACTATAAACAATCTGCTCTACAGCTGCTTTTATCGCCTAACTGCATATTAGCTAGATGAATAATTTACACAGAAATAATCAGCATATTTTATTGACTGTGTTGCTTTCAGCTGATTGAAAATACGACTTTGATTTCATGTCACTGTAAAAATTGAATCATGACGGTGGATGGTGTTGTGATCCCAACTCAGGACATTAAAACAGATGAGTGGGCGTGTTGCCAGGTGTGACACTGCAGTACTGTAAAGCGGGACACACCCAACCCGGCTTCATTGTATGTTGCCCAACTCCCAAGTTCAACCAGTGGGTGAAATCCACCTGATTTAAAATACTCATTTTTTCTGATTTTTTTTCATAATTTCTGTTGTGGTTGTTTTTGTTTGTTTAAGCTGTGCCTTGTTTAGTGTCTTCAAGTCAGTTCATTGTCAAAACTTTATTTGAATTTGAAAAATTAAGTTATGCTGCCACCCTGTGCTAGAGAAGGATGAGTGGTAATTACCCACACTACACTGTTGCCCTTAAAATAATTGTGAAGGTAATCAAGCTCATTAAGTTTCTCAACATACTAGAGGTTTAGTCTGCCAGCTGTTTCTGTGCGCTCCTTAAAGAAGAATTCGATTTGCACTTTGTAATCTAAAAGCTGTCGTCATCCATTGTTAAATGAATGGAGATGTCTAAGCGTCATTTTGCATTTTTAATATAATACTAAACTTCCATGAACAATTTCAAACAATGGCCAGTATATTGATTTAGGAAATCTTTTCTTTGCCGCTTTTATGCAACTTTTTCCAGTTTGTTGGTTGCATTGTAACTGCATATACTGTACAAGTTTATATTATTACAGGAAACATTTAGAATCTATTTACTCTGTTTAGATAAGTGGATAATTTTATGGATACTTTTACATCATATTACACCAGCCATGAGGGAAGATTAGTCTGAGTGTAACATCTGAATGGTGAATACCAAAATTCCCTGGTGAAAACATTGATAAGGGTAATTTTTATTTAGTAAAATACACCAAATATATTGATTTGAGGATCTGGTACTTACTGTTTATAATAAATGCACTGAATGTATAATTTACATCAAATTTAGTCTTTTTAAATCACATTAAAAAGACTAAATAGACATTAAACTCAGCTCACAGCAATTTTATGAGAATGTTTTATATTTAATTCCTCCAGATCATGCATTTAAATAGTTCTGTCATTGACACTGTTTACTGATTTAATTTGATAATTGGTGTTTTTCAGGTGGTGGGCAACTACTTAAGACTTTTATCATATTATTTTATTATATTCATGAGATATATATATATATTAGTTGTTGCACAATTTAGTTTACAGCGATTCAAATTACATAACAGGGTGCCAAAACATTTTGTGTTTTAAACTCAAATCTTTCCAGACCCGTCTACATTTATTGATATCTGATCTTTTCTTCTTATCCACCCAGTAATGAAGGCTGTGGTCAAATACACTGAGATTTAAAAAGGGTTTCAAAGGTTTATTGAAATATGTTTTTATTGTCAGACTGTCATCCTATTGAGATTTATTTTTCTTCTTTTCCTTACAAACGACCAACTGTTTTTAATATCTGACTAATGAACTCAAAGCTTGGTAGCTATGAAGTTCGCCAGGAATAATTAGATCAATTTAGACATCTGAATTGAAACATTTACTAAATTGTTTTATTAAATGTTTCTACATTTTCTACGTTCCAAAGTCTTTAAAATAATAAAATAAAACCAAATAATTTCCTGATTAACCACTGTGGTTCTGAAGGCTTAATTTCAATGGGATGGAACAAAATGAAATTTTGACATCGTTTTTATCGGAGGTGGAACCTGGAAGGTCTAAATTTAAAAATGTTTTTTACGATACCTATGCTGACAAATACTCTGTAGATCTTCTGGGATTTGTGCGTCTGTTCTACCTTCTCAAGCTGAACCTTGACAACCTGCTAGTTGTTACCATCTTGAGTTTTTTCCTTCCACTGTCACCACATGCTTGCATTATAACTGGGAGCAGACTGGAATGTATGTAATCTTAATGGTTGAATTAATTTGATCATTTACTTCTGGATGGTGGTTGGACCCGTTTGTCCTGTGAAGTGCCTTCAGATGACATTTGTTAACAAGTGAAGCGACGGTACATGAATAAATTGAGTTTAAAGTAAATCCCATGTTTTAAAAGACTGTAAAGGAATCCCGCTGAAGGAAATAAATGACCAAAAGTGATTGAATATTGAGATCTCAATAAATATTTATAATTAAAAACGCGCACTTCATCAGGGTTGCATCTCTTTTTCTGTCAGTGTTGGAGGGGAAACAAACAGACATGACATGCATGTTTTCTTTACAGTTTATTCATAATTTCTTTTTGCATCTGGAGAGTTGTAAAATAGTTTTTCCTGAACAAGTTAATGCTGAGCCAGGAGGCTGAGGCAGGAAGCTGTGGCTGCGTCTCTGGGTCTTTGGAGCTCTGAATCTTCACAGAGCTGCGGATGGTAGGTTTCAGATCAACTGGTTCTGGAGATTCGGACCCACTCCAGGTTTTGACACGCTGAGCGTCTCTGAGCAGCCTGAAGGAGAGCCGGAGGTGGTATGACGAAATCATCAGAGACCAGTTACATGTTGCCGGTGATGAGGAGAAAATGGAGCTGAATTAGAGCGATAACTCAAGTATGGATTCCACATGATGTCATTTCACAATACAAATGCTAAAAGAATTGATAGTTTTTGTTTTTTTATTTAATAGAGGCTCTATGAATTGATGCACAGCACAGAAAATGGATCCACTTGGTAAGACTTCGTAAAACAAAGCAAAACCTTTCGTTTATAGAGCCTCTTTTTGTCTGATCGGAACAACCAACTTTCTCATTTTAATATTAATCCTAATTCAGATCATAATCCAGAACCAGGAACCATGTCAGTAATCCATCCAGTAGGGCTTACTGGCATTGACTAAAAGAGATCAAAGCACTTTGGATATCTTAAAGTCCAGCAGACGGACTGCGTCTCAGTTCCAAGCATACTGTAGTGATAAATGATCGCCGGAGACAGGAGGTCGACCGAGGTGGCGAGGTGATGACGTCACCTTTAGCACTGATCTGTAGTCTGCCGGAGTGCCGGCCCCAAGCGCACACTCCAGGTTGTGACAGTACATGAGGTGTGCAGATGTGCAAGAAGTTTGGATTCTCATTGTCTCTAGCATCTGTTCCTGTTTCTTTGCCTTTAAAAAAATATCACCAAACCAGAGGGAGAAGAAATAAAGTCAGGGGTCATAGGTTCATACGTAGATGCTCAGGCCGTTTGGCCACGACGGGGTAGGCTTGCTGCTTCATCTGGGCGAGGTTGACCCCTGCAGGCTGTCGGATGGGGAGAGGGGCCGAGGCCTCAGAGCTACTAGTGATGTCCATCTGCTCTGCGGTGGACAGATCCATGGGCTGCTCCAGAGGAGAGGGGAGGACGCTCTGTCCCACGCCGGGGATGTGGGGGCTGCGAGGCCAGCCCGGGCTGAGAGGGAAGAAACTACAGGTTAGAGGCTGCAGGTTAATGAGTCACGCAAATAATCAGTTCACATCAGAACCTGAGAAGAGCCCTTGGGCTGTCCATGATGCGCCGAGGGGAGCGGATCTTTGGCTCAAAGGAAAACCTCTCCTTGATGTTTTCCAGAACTGATGGCGCGACATACGTAAAACCCTGGGAAAACCACGAAGGAAGGAAACAAGGAACATACCTTTTAATTATATTTTTTTTTTTTACAACTTTCCCCAAACTTCCATACTTTCCTGGGCTCTTATTGTGACATTTCTAGGTTTAATCTTAACCCAATTATACAGCACAAACATAAACAAAGTGTCAACAACTTCACATCATTTGTCTTTTATGGTCATTTTTTGTTACATTTACCTGCTGAGCAACAATCCTGTTTGCAGAATGCCTTGCAATCAACTTTCCACATATTACAACATTCCAACCACACACTTTGGATGCATCCCATTGGGAAGACAAACACAGCAGAGCGTATAAATGTGAAGGGAAATCACAGAAGGTTTGCAAATTTTTACCAATAAAAATCCAAGAAGCATTTCAGATTTTTTAAAGCATCTCCTTTCACTGCAATTACACCTGAAAGTGATTTGGATCATTTCTCCTCTCGCTGTTTGCATCTATGGATGCTGAAATGTTCATAAGCATTTAGCAGTTGGATTGGGTGGAAGGAATCTGAACATCAATTTTTAAAATCAATTGTCAGGTGAATTTATCTCTGGACTTTGACTGGGCCGTTTTAGCACAGGGGAATGTTTTTATTTTTTAGACGGGTCATTGTTCCAAAAATCCAATCAAGTTCAAGAAGGTTCTGATAATGACTGTTGACTTGACCCGGACTAGTTTTGAGGTCCCTAATGTAGCTCTGAGCTGATCTTCAGAGACATTGTCCTGCTGGAAGCCAGAGCTTTGCTCCAGCCTCAAATCTTTTTGCAGCTTTGGATGTGTTTTCTTCCAGGATCATTCTGTGTTTAGCCACTGCCCTGACCCAGAAAGACTGTAATGTAACAAATTCTGTGGAATCACAGCATCTCTAACAGTTCAGATTAAACCTGCTACTACACAAGGTAGAAGTGAAGTAAAGTGTCTTCAGGTTTTACCAGGAAGGCTTGATTTGCGCTCTCGCTGAGGGTGGAGTCATCAGGGCTGTCCACCGGAGTCTGGCTGGTGAACTTCGAGTCGAACTGACTCACGTCATCCGCTGATTGCTGGCCAGATCAGAGACAAAACACAAGTTTGGGATTACAGCAACATGAGAGGTTTCAGCCAAAGCAAGCAGGATGATCCGACACAGGAGGAGGCCTGACTGTTTTCCTGAACCTCAGCCTCTAAAACAGCGCTATTTAGGCACATTAGCAAAATGCCACACCAAACACTAAAAGGTAATGAATTGTCTGCTTATGGTTTTACTTACAAGGACAGGTTTGAAGGGAGGCTCCACTTTCCGGGCCAGTAGATCTTCCCAGTTGATGTGTCGAAAGAAATAATGACCCTATATATATATATATTTTTTTTTGCAAAAAAAAAAATAAATTAAAATAGATCATTTACACAAGTTGATCACAAATTCCATAACAACCGGCTGAAGTTTGAGAATATTCTATTACATCTATTGCTCTCACCTGCACCTCTGTGGCGTCTCCCGTTCCGGCTCCGAGTCGTGATGAAGCTGTTCTCTTCAGCAGCTGTTCAAGCAGCAGCAAAATGTTAAGAGAAAAGCAGCAGGGCAAATAATCGGCTTCAAGCAAATGCAGGAGATCGTACCCGTTTCAGGAGATCCCTTGCTTCCTGTGTGAGGTAGGGTGGGAGACTCAGCTTACACTTCAGGATTTTATCAATGGTCTTTTTCCGGTTCTCACCTGTGAAGGGGGGCTACAATTAGAGAGGAAAGACCAGGGTTATTAACACAATACCTATGCTGAGTCACAACAATAATCATGAAACTGAGCACATTTCACTGACCGCTCCTGTGAGCATGTCGTACATCAGAGCGCCCAGACTCCACCAGTCCACCGCTCTGTTGTGGCCGCTCCTCATCAAGATCTCTGGAGCCCTGAAGCACAGAGAGCCCACAGCATCCGAGGCCGTTAGAGATGAAGAGTGCTACTGGGTCAGAGGTCCCAGGAAAAAACACCTACATGTATTCGATGGTTCCACAGAAAGTGTGAGTAACAGTTCCGTCGTGAATGGATTCTTTACAAAGACCGAAGTCAGTCAATTTTACGTGACCTGGAGGAAAATCAAGAAATATTTAGATGCCAACATTGACATGAATTAATTCCCCTGCTGGAAGCTGAGCATTAAATAAAACTTTGATCTGAAAAGTATTCACACCCCTTGAACTTTGCCACGTTGTGTCAAGTTTTATTTATTTTTTAATCAGTTTATATAACTAAAATTTAAATATTAGTCAAAGAGAGACATGGTTTTCATCAATTTTTATAAATAAAATCTGAGGAATGCATTTCTATTCGACGCCAGAGAATTAATACTTTGCAAAACAATTAAAGCTGCAGATATTTGGGGGTTTAAAGCATCAAAGAGAATTGTAGCTTTTTAAGATAGATCGAAAGATGGGCTAAATTTGATGGAGAGTATTTCTATCAAATATTTATTACCTTACTCAGAAGTTTTATTAAATTTAGGGCTGGGCTTTGACTAGGTCAGCAGTTCTTAATCCAGGTCCTGCAGGTCTTATGTAGCTCTACTCCAGCACACCTGATTCAAATGACCCCATCCAATGCTGCAGAAGTTTGCTAATTACCCATTAATTTAAATCAGGTGTGTGGCAAATGGGGAAAACAGTTTTTTAACTTAAAACTAAAGCAAAAATGTTTGATCACTGAACCACAAACTCTTTGTCTTGTCTCATGTCCAGTCGATGCTGGTCTGTCACTTAAAATCCTGATCAAATAAATTGAAGTCTGTAGTTGTCATGTAAGAAAAAATATCAAGGAGCATGAATACTTCAAAAGGCTCTAAATATTACGCATCATCCATGATGGACTAACCTTGGCTGTTGAGCATAATGTTCTCAGGCTTCAGGTCTCGGTAGATGATGCCTTTTTGGTGTAGATGACCCAGAGCCATGGAGATCTCTGCGAGGTAAAAACTACACGCAACAAAAGACTAAATAAAATGATGCTTCAAAGCTAATAATATCACACCAAACATCACATCAATGTGACATTAATGGAAGAAGGACTGTTGCACGTTTTCTGGTCTAAAAACTATTCTGAATTTATAATAAATTGCTTCAAACTAAATATCAGGTGTTATTGGCACCCATCGCGTTAAAACTTGCCAAAGGGACAACACTTGTGCCTCATTTGATCGATGCGGTTCGGTTCGCATCCCTGAATAAAATTTTATTCGCATCCCTGAATAAAATTTATTTTATTGCTGAATAAAATTTATTTTATTCAGCAATTTTCCAGTAAAAGGTCATTAGTTGGATTAACACTTCTACATGACAACTTTCTTGGACAAGTAAGAATCTTAAAAGACGACTTCCTGTTAGATGATGCAAAACAGAAGAACGGGAAAAAATAAAATAAAATCAATAATGATGTCAACAGTTAATGACTGACATCTGATGCCGAACAATCCTCACCAGGCTGTGTCTTCCATGAAGATGCCCTCTCTCTCCAGCTGCATGAAGAGCTCCCCTCCTGCACAGCAGAACAACATCTTTATGCATCTAAAATATGCAACATGCAAGTTCTCAGGACGATCCAAAAAGTAACATTTTTCGAAAGCAACAACACAAACAAAACGCAGCTTGTGAGCTGCAAATGCATCTTCCTCTATGAAATGTATTATTAAGTCATGCTGCATTAATCTGCCATTTAAAGAGACAGTGTAAGATTGTTGCCCAGGAACAATATGTACTCTGAGTACTTCTGTTGCCTTCTGAAGCTGAAAATAACAACTGATGTCACAGAAACATTATTAATACATGTATACAAACTCAGGCTCATTTACCAGAATAAAATGTTATAGATAAGTTTGAAAACAAAAATAGCAGGTCTGGTGTGTTGCGTTTAGTTTTTTTTAGTGTTACAGACCACTGAGGTACTCCAGAATGAGATAGAGCTTTCCTCCCGTCTGGAAGGCGTAGATGAGATCAACAATGAAGGGATGCTTCACTTCCTCCAGAATGTTCCTCTCTGCCTTGGTATGAGCCGTGTCCTTAGCGTTACGTACAATCATAGCCTAGGAGCCGGAAGCACAGGGAAGCAAAATCAGAAACAATAAAAATATAAATGATATAAATGAATGTAAGATGATACACACACTGCAGGATGATCACTGGCTAATTTCTATTGTACTAAAGTACAGCGAGAACTTTGTCTCCCATTCTCCTCTTCTGTGTTAGAGCCTCCCGTCCACATGCTAAGTTTCATTTTGCATGTGCAGATTAAAAAAAAAAAAAAAAAAAAACATTTTGCAAAGAGATTATAAAACTTCCTCTGTTCATGCAGAAATTGCTACAAGTGATAACGTCCTGTTTTCACAAGCTTGCACTTGCTCTCCATGGAGGTCTGCCACCTTTTGCTCTCGTTGTTCTGGCTGTTTTAATTAAAGTTTAAATGTGAGTTAAAGAATTATGAAAATACAGCACAGATATCACAGCATTTTTGATTAAACTGAAGGTGACCTTTCCACCAAAAAAGTTGTGAAGTTGTAGCCTGAGACAGGAATCACCTTTTCAATGAATTCTGGTTCTGACACCCCAGAGTGGCTCCTTACCCGGCCTCTGCAGCCTTGTTTTGGAGATGTGAAAGTCCAGATTTTTCATCTGTCGACAGCCTCTACTGTCTGCTGCTTTCCTCACTTCTGTTTACTAAACACTTCTGTCTGACAGCTCACCAGCTGCCTATCAACAACTCTGTCGTCTCAGCAGCGAGTGTTCAGAGCTGTTGTGGCAGCAACGTTAGGGTTGATGTTCTTATTCTGAATTTTCAGGCAAATTCACAAAATGCAGACACACCCAGAAGGCAATGGATTAAAGTTCATATTTTTACTACACAGCGACATTACAAGCAACACAAAACTGCCGGAAAACTAAGAAAAACATTATGAAGTTCAGTTGAGAAGCTTCACTTCCGCTATAAATTCAGTGCTTGTCGCCTGGGATTTTTGGACAAGTCTGGACAAACTTCAAATTTCATACGTTCCACGATTGTGAGCCTCTATCAGATCTTTACTGAAAATGGCGTTTATGCTTTCCACTGTTAGGTTTTGCCACCAAACCTCCCCGAGCGTGACGTAGCAGCTCTTTAATATGTCACCAAGGTCGTGCAAGGCAATCCCTCCAACATGAAGCTGGACCTAATGGGCTCGAGCGGAGCGTTTAAAGAGCCCAGGCTGCAGCAGAGCAGCTGGCAGTCTACCAACTAGCAGTGAAATCTTACCCCACCACTGACTTCAGCAGCAGCCCATATGTGCCGACAGAAGCAATATAATGTTAATTTATAAAGCAAACAGCAGGGTTACATAACCAAAACTGTATCTGTGCTTTTGCTAAAATACAACTCAGAGACAGACTGCAAAAGAAAAAAATTAAATACCTTTTTTAAAACTTTCATGGCAAATATTTTGCCGGCTGCAGCTCCGACAACTTTCCGAACTTGGAAAACCTGCAGAGCAAGGAAAAAAATTTTTAAAAATATAGTATTCGGAAAAGTCACACAGGCAGTTTTGGGGAAAAACATGGGTCAGCATAACATTATAGAGGCAAAATAATTCACCACACAAGCCGCTCAAACGGCATGTTCACTACCTTTCCATAGCCGCCTTTTCCAAGCACCCGCAGCAGCTCAAAGCACTCCGGTCTGATGTTCTCCGTCCCCTGATTGACGTTGTCCTCGGAGATCTCGATCTTCTCGCAGTCGTCCAAATTGCTGTAGAGAGAGAAATGTAAAGAATTAGGCTTGTCTTTTGGACCATTTTAAAAGTAGTGACATAACTGAATACTTACAACTGAAACCCACTGCCCTGATCCATGATGTCAATGTTTTGAGTCTGGTAGGAAGAGCAGAACGCTGATCAGCAAAGGAGACATTAAATACTTTATCAAAAATGTGTATTAGTTTCTGGGGTATGAAATCATTAGGGCATTTTAAAACTTGTTGAAGTTTGGCTCTATGCATTCCTGTGAAGTAGTTGATGCACCATAACAGATACTTTTAGAAAAAAAAATGTTTTTTTTCTTCACATCTATATTTTAAATGTTTAACATTGACTGATTCTGATTATTTTCCTCATAGAGAATCACATAAACATGAGACAGTACATACAAGGTAAACATTCATAATGCTAACCTTAGCCTTATTTTGATCTCAATGAAAAAAATAAACATGAGATTAAAAACTTTTTACAATCATGTCACACTCTTTGGGTTAGACGGCTGGACAAGACATGACTGACAATTTAAATAGAGATCAATTTGTGCTCTAAAACTCTGCAATAGGTGTTTTCCTATCCCTGTATAAACACAAGCTACCGGGCAGCCAGTCCTCAGCCCACACAGCTCCACTGTCACATTTTGCCAAAATAAACTGTTGCACACGGAGCCACATTTATCACTGCTGCACCTTTGGCCAAGTAAGGATGTTTTGCACAACCGCTGCGTGACAGCGACGCTGACAGCCTTAACAACGCATAAAACTCACTCCTGAACCGAGCTGTAGTGCCATAAAAAACGGAAGGCGCTTGTTTCGTTGCGTTTGCGGCCATGCTAATAGTAACAAACAGTTTGTGAGGCCCGGACAGACCCCGGCTGCTGCAGCCTGCAGGCCTGCGGTGGCTGCTGGCGGACGACCAGGCTAACGCAGCTAGCTGCCCGTACGGCGGGGAGTTTCTCCTCTGACAGCCTGTGGTGAAGTACCTCATCGTTCTCGTCGTCGGAGACATTTTCCTCCGGCTGGTCCAGATCGATGTCAAACACTCCGGCCATGGCAGCGCGTCGCTCAGGTTGCTGTGTCACAGACCGCAGGTACAGCAGGCGTCCCCACACCTCATGGACAAACACGCACGGCCGCCATAACCGGCTACTACACCGAGCAGGCGCATTGCGACGCTCCACAAGGGGGCGGGAACGCGTTGTCTCATATGCAAAGGCACCGCTGCATTAACACTAGCACGTCTCTAAACACTCGAATGTTGTGGTGAAAATGAAATATTTATTGCCAGTAATCTCAGAAAGTAGAACTCGTATATTATAGAATCGTCACAAGGGGTTTCCCCCACAGAAAACTCTCTAAGCCCGGTGCTCGGGGCGCGAGCGCTGTCATTCATCCAGCCGCCATGTTTTTGAGTTAAAAAAGGTTTAAAGTTGACAGGAAATTTGAAAATAACACTTGATAGTCATGCGTTACTGGAAGACAGGAAGCTTAATACCTGAACACCAACTACATAGGCTTTAAAAAGGCAATGAAAACAATAAAACTAAAATAAATAAACAATGCTAAGCCTGGTGGGGCCACAAGTAAAGCCTGGTGGCCTGCCAGGCTTATAATACACCTGGGGAAACCCTGATCACACATAGAGTGGCATATTCTAAACTTTTGTTTCTGGTGATTGTGGCTTTACAAATAATGAAAACTAAAACGCGAGTGTCTCAGGAAATTAGAATATTGTGAAAAAGGTAATTGATGGAAACTCACGGTGTCACACCTTTGTCTACTAATTAAGTAAAAAAAAACTGAGGTTGAGTGTTTCCTTAGCCTTTAAATGGTCTTTCACTCTGTTGTGGTAGACACTAGACAATTAGTCTGACTGGACAGACATCCAGAAGAGAGTCATTGATGCCCTTCAAGAAGGGTAAAACACAAAAAGTCATTGCTGAAGAATCTGGTTGTTCACAAAGTTCTCTATCCAAACATATTAAAAGAAAATTGAGTGGAAGGAAGATGTGTGGTAGGAAAAGGTGCACTGGCAACAGTGAGAACCAATGCCTTGAGAGGAATATTCATCTGTGTCCTTTCCAGGCATTCTGATGAATACTAGTTATAGGCTACCAATGTTGCATGTCAGAGGTGTCTCACCTGGGAACTGGACTGTTGCATAATAGTCCAATTGAAGGTATCAATTAAAGCAACCTGGGCTTCCATTACACCCACTCAGTGCTACAGGCTGATTGTCTCTATGTCATGGCGCATTGATGCAGTAATTTATACAAGAGGAGACCCAAACTGGTGTCTAGGTCTCATGCCTCCTCTGATTAGATGCTGCCGCAGAGATTGCCCATGTTACCCAAACCATCATTGTGGAAAGGCACAGCATGCTTAGATTGAGATCGGAAATCCATCTTTCTTCCCTGCATTCACGCAAATATAAGTGTTAAACACATAATAAGATGTCAAACATCTCAAAATTGTCCTTATAAATAGTCAGGAAGAAAGGCTCTCTGGAGAATACTAATTTTGACTACAAATGTTCTAAATATGCATAGTAGTCTTGATTAAACGATAAATTTGCCTTTTTGGTTAAAGATTAATATTTTTTTCTTCCACTGAAGCTTTTTTGTTTGTAAGGCTATAAACAGAATAATAATAGTAAGGGACTGGTTAAATGAGGAGCAAACAGTTAATAATACAATATATGTGTTTTTTTTTTTCAATCAAGCAAGCTGGAAATTATTATGTCATACATTTTTATGCTATGAAGTACACTTAAACAAAAAAGAGAAACAAAACTCAAAAACATCGTGTACGTCAAATGGTATCGAGTCTATATTTTATTTTGAAAACGTTTGACAGTTGAAGCCGGAAATGACGTATTAACTACGAGCGCCGCTTCCAAAACACAGCCAGAAGTCTGCAATTGGAGCCAAAAAATGGCGTGATTAAGTGACTGAGACACCGCACAGGTCTGACCATGTCTGTGGTGACGGTGCAGCTGGGTCAGTGCGGTAACCAGGTGGGACAGGAGCTGTTTGACGTCATTTGCAGCGATGCTCGAGACGTCCACAGGAAAACGTACAGCGCGGTCAGCAGTGAGCGCTTCTTCCGCCAGACCCCACAGGGAGGTAAGCGAGGCTCCCAGATGACTTCAAATACGAATGATCGCTGCAATGTGGGCGCGTTTTGATACAGTCTGTGTGTGTTAGAGCTTGAAGCCAGGGCGGTGCTGTTCGACATGGAGCCCAAAGTGATCAACCACAGCATGACCAAGGCTGCGAAGTCTGGCAGGTGGAGGTATGGAGAAACTTCCCACTTGAGCCAGAAACAGGGCTCTGGAAACAACTGGGCCAATGGGTGAGATGTTCACAAACCACATGAACTGGAATACCATACAGTGCATTGCAACAGCATCGCACCCTTCAACGTTTCCCCCTTTGAAACACAAACTTCTATGCAGGGTTTCCCCCAGAAACTTTATTAAGTTTTAAAAACTTCAATAAATAAGCAATGCTAAGCCTGGTGGGGGTGCAAGTAAAGCCTGGCGGTCCGCCAGGCTTGTAATACACTGGAGGGAACCCCGTTCTATGTAATGTCTGGGATTTTAATTGTGAAATGTGCTGGACATGATGCATGCTTTTCATTTATTTACTTATTTACCAATCAACATATTTCAAGCTCACCTTTTGCAAAGTAACTCAGCTGGGTTTGGTTGGACGGAGAACGTCTGAACCTCAACTTTCACATTTTAACGCAGCTTTCATTTTGTTGTGGAGCTTCACAGGTCGTTGTAACATATGAACATTAGTTGATCTAACGTGTGTCTGGCTTTGTGTTTTATCTAGGTGTCTCATTATGAATACAAAGATTTTAAAACCTTTAATTTTCTTTAGATTTCAAAACAATGCACTACCTAGGTGTAGGTAAATCACACATTTAATGCTTTTAAATGCTTTTGCAAAACATCATATCACCTTTCATCTCCAGACAAGAGGAAGTTATCTCATCGTACCCACATTGTCATCCATCCAGGTATTGCGTCCATGGCCCTCGTCACAGAGACGCTGTGGAGGAGCTGGTGAGGAGGGAGGTGGAGCGCTGCGACATGCTGGCAGGGTTCATCCCCATCATGAGTGTCGCAGGGGGGACAGGCTCAGGAGTCGGTACTTTCGTCACTCAGTGTCTCAAAGACGTCTACCCATCGTCGTTTGTCCTTAACCACCTCACCTGGCCATATGGGACTGGGGAAGTATGTCAGGATTAGCAAGGCTTGCTTGTATTTGTAAATAAATTCAATCTGACTTTCTGGATGTTACCTTCAGGGTCAAATCCTGACTGAGAATAACTTCTCCCTGTCTATAATAAACTAGAGTACAAACTTGAAATGAATAGGAAACTGAAATCATTACCTTGCATCCATATTCTTCCACTGTAGAGTTTTTCATGAAGTCTTCTCTCCACTCTTCTTTCTTCCAGGTGATTGTCCAGAACTACAACTCAGTGCTGACGCTTGCACACCTCTACCAGCTCTCTGATGCCATCCTGGTGCACGAGAACGACATTGTGCACAAGATCTGCAGCCAGCTGCTGAAGATCAAGCAGATCTCTTTCAGTGACATCAACAGGGTCATCGCTCACCAGCTGGGTGGGGTGCTGCAGCCCACGTTCACGCCCGTTTCCTGCGGAGCGTACAGTAGGCATCCTATTGGTAAGAGCAGAACACTCAAGTTTTATACGCAGTCAGAAAGGCCTGGGAATCTGATTTCAGTATTCAGTGTCTTTCCTTCCAGCCCTGGGTTCTCCTTTCCTTGTATCCTACCGCCGTTCCTGATGTGTCGTCTCTTTAACAGATAAAAGTCTACTCTTGAAAGCGTAATTGCTGTAAATTCACAATCAGCTCTTGTATTTTATATTTTTGAAATTAATATCAAACAATAAGTAATTTGGAAAGTTGAGTTCAGAAAAGTGAAGAAATTTACCTGGAAGAAGTTTTAAGAGCCTTGCATGCTTTTCTCAGTTGTAGTTCTACTATTTAATGTTTAAATCGTGTGTAAATTGTTCCATAATGCTCTTGTGACTCTTCGATTTTCAGGTGAGTTGATGAGCGCTCTCGCCTGCCACCCAGAGTACAAGCTGCTGAACGTGTGCACCATCCCCCAGATGGCCAGCTCCTCCATCGCCTTCAGCACCTTCAGCTGGCCGGCGCTGCTCAAACACCTGCGGCAGATGCTAATCTCCAACAGCAAGATGGAAGGAGGTGATATTTCAGTCCAAAAATAGAATTATAGCTAGTTCACTCACCTTTAGTAGTATAAAAAGGAAAGAGTAGAATTTCTGAGTTGAAGATAATGTTTTTGTTGTAGGTATAGACTGGCAGGTCTGTCCACCTCCAGCGGCAGCAGGGCGGACCAGGAGTCTCTCAGCTGGCAGCTTCAACACCTCCCTGGCCAACCTGCTCATCCTGAGGGGGAAGGACGTCTACAGTGCAGAGACGGGTCAGAGAACACAGCTGAATTTGATACGGATTCATAAAGTGGAAGGAAATATTATCTATGGTTTTCTTTCACACTGAAGTGCTGTGTCCGTGTGTTGAGCCCCATTAACTCAGACATTGCTAGATAAAATGCAGAGAGACAGTTTATCTACAGAAGGCATCTGGTTTTTGATGACACCCCGTCTTTGTGGAAGCCATATTTCAAAGAGAAAACTGTTTGCAGTTGCAATATTAGCAAGGTGAGATTAGGCCGAATTTAGGGTTTTTGGCAAAAGTGCAAAAAAATGGTAACCCTCTTTGAACACTCTATTCCCTAAAAATGGCGGTCAGACCTTCCAGTGGGAACACAAACCTAAACACAAACCTAAACACACAGCCACTGCTACAGCAGACTGGCCTGGATCAAAGCCTTTTCCTATGTTGAAATAGATTAGACAAAATACAAACATGATGTTTGTCATTAGGATTCTGTGGTACATTTAAAAATTGATGTTCACAGATGCACTGTGTTCAGTCAAAGAAGTCTGGGCCAACATATTGGTCTAGATGTGCAAAGAATGAAAATGTCCTCTTAACTAGACTGAGGCCAATCAAGTCCTTCCAATATTTATCGATATTGAAAAAATAGATTAATTTTTGCCATCCTAACTAGGTTAAATAATTTTCATCAAACTGGTTTTGCATTATATTAATTAATTTTGTATTTTAAGCAAACTAATAGTGACACCCGCCTGAATTGAGGGTAACAGAGTGCAAGGGGTTTTCGACAAGATTTAGCTTTGGTGTGTGCATCAAAAAAATTAAGTTTTTAGCTGTAAATTGACAAAACGTTAAGAATAGTTTTGAACAGCACTGCATCAAGAAGTGCCTGAGTAATGGTGTAAGCAAATCTTTAACAGGTGTCAATTCTGTTTTTATCCCCAGGGGGATTTGAAGACTCATCTATTTATACTTCATGGCTTCCACCAGACGAAGCACTTAGCTTGTGGAAATCTCCCGTTCCCTTCAATAAGTATGAGAAGTCTGCAACATTGGTTAGTAACAGCCAGGCTCTGCTCAGACCTCTGGATGACATGGTGAGAAAAGCCTGGAACATGTTTGCCTCCAGGTAAGTTGGACTAGAACAGCCTTGACTGAATAAAAACTTCAGTTTCATCATTTCTATTCATCTCAATCCAGACTAGCTAGGTTAAATAATTAGTCTGGATCAATGCTGTTTTTTTCCTGCAGGGCCTACATCCACCAGTATGTTAAATTTGGGATCTCAGAGGAGGATTTTCTGGACAGCTTTACATCTCTTGAGCAGGTGATCTCCAGCTACTCTGAGCTTCAGTAGGTCAGCTGAGAGTAGCTGTGAGAGGGGACAACCAAGCAACACAATGGACTGATTTTAACTACATTATTTATTTTGGTAGACGTTTTAAAAAAATTGTGTAAATAAAATAATTTGCTTTAGGAACACTGTTGGCGTTTATTTCTTCATACCTTCATGGCTAAAGGTTGTGACTTGCTGAAAGGTTTGATTTTCACAATCTTTACTGCTTTATATATGTATATTCAATAAATGTTTACTATTTAAAACACTGCCTTTAAATTCCAAGACATTTGCTATTTTACAGCACAAATAACTGTTACCTACAATTATAATAAAAATATTGTATAAATCACAAATAACTTAAAAGAAAATAACAAAATTTCAATTTGATGCTTTGAAATTTGGCTTCTCTCTCTTCAGGAAGCTCCCACTCTATTTATGATCACAACTATTCTCCCTCATTGTGCTGCTTACAGCTGTTAGGAGTGTCAGACTGAGAAGTTGCTCCTAGGATGAACTCAGCAGAGGCGCAGCTCTGCCAGGTGTTTGCTAAGTGCTGCTGCCTCTAGTCTGAAGGAGATAAATGGGAAAGGTGTGGGGGAGGAGGGTTCTGCAAGGCAGAAGCTGTGAGGAAAAAGGCGGCGCTTTCGTTTTTAACTCTTGAATGGCTGCCAGGGAAGATTCAGGGACTTCTCAAACATACATCAAAGAATAAAAGCAAAACTCTAGGTATATTTTTGTTGGAGTAAAATCTCAGTAAATTTGATTTTACATAACCATGCCAAAATCCCTATTAAAATTTTTTAAATTCTATAGAAAATTTGCTGTCAGCTTTAATTTTTTGATAGAAAAAGAGGATGTATACATTTTCATCTTTATGGGTTATTTGTGGAAAATCATGTAAAATAGAGCAGTTGTCAATATTTTAAGGGAAAAAAAAAATCTACATTTAAAAGCGTCAGTGTGGTCTTTATCATTTTTAACCGAATAGGAGCCAAATACAACTTAGGAACTGCAGGCTGCAGACTCTAAAACCATCGCTGAAATAAGATGTTTTCCCTTTGTTTTTATCCTGACAGTCCAAAGCTTCTCAGTGACCATCTGTTCATGACGATCCATTTCTAGCAGATGTAAAGATCAGAAGCAGCATCACCGATGTCTTTTAATGTCAGAAGTAGAGAATATAATGAGCAGAAATGAGGCAGAAGTCAGATTTTAGTTAAAATTTGTGGACCCGATCTGCTCTCCCAGCAACTGGATCACAGCTGCAGCACTGACAACCACTTCTCCAATTTTAAATCTTCAAGATGAACAAGATCTTGAATGTGGAAACCTAAAAGTAATGATCAACCTCAAAGGCAAATGTGGACAGAAACAAAACAGTCAGGATCTTTGGTAACTCACTTTATTCGATTTTTACACAGTAGAACTGGGCAGACATGAGAGCAGAGCAACAATGTGACAGGCAGGTCACCTCACGTCCAACAAGTGGATGTGTCGTCTCAACATGGGTTGAGTGGCTGAAGGGCCCACTGCTTCAGCCAGCTTACAGACCGCTGTTGCCATGGAAATGTAACCGCCAACACCAGTCTGATAAGCTAGCTGACGGGGTGGGAGAGTAGTTTGGGTAAAGGGGCAAAGTTACAGAGCGTCTTCAAGAAAATAACTGATCTCATGCATCAAGAGTCAAACATCTTAGCTGGCATAAATTGAAGGTTATTTATTGGATTAATTAGTACCAAGAGCCCAATCAGGCTGGCAGTATTAAGGAAATGTTCCAGTCATATTGATGATTACTTACCTTGTAGATACTCTGTTCTTTGAGAAAATTACACATTCAAATTATGACTGGATAGAGCAGTTTTTCAGGATGAACACTTGGGAGAGAAAACATGAAAAAATAAAGACTCAGACTGAAAACATGTCAATTCCACATTTTATGGATGATCTGACCTAAATGTACAGAATAGAAATGGGACCATTTGCTGAGATTACAACGTTACTGCCTTATGTTTTTAGTATTTTGTTCACGGCAACAACTGGAATAGAAACACATCTGATCATACAGTCAAAAAACATATTTACACAATGTGCAAACCATACATACCCCACTTTGTAAGTTGATATTGCTTTTTTTTTTTAACCCTCCCAATTACTTTGAACTGACAGTACTAGAAATAAAAAAAGAAAAAAATAAGTCTGAATATTTACCATGAAAACCCTGAAAAGAAACATTATCCATTTGCAGTTGTCTTGGCAGCACGTCGCAAAAATAAAATCAGCTCCCATCCACACATATGTTACATAATTAAATAAAAATCAAGTCCTTAAGTCGAGCTATATTCAAGGGAACTCAGGCATTCCCAACTTGCATAAGGCATAGCATCTGATGGGCGCTGCCCTCAGCATAGCAGCTACCATCAAATCACCGCTTTACTTCTGAGGTTAACGAATGGATTAATTTAACGTTAAAGTAACATCTTAAGACTGCTAGCAGGAGTCAGTCAAGCTACACCCAGGCAGAGTGAGATGAAAAGAACTATAAAACTCGACAGAAACAAAACAGCACATACATCCTTGATAGCATGTGCGCAGACTCTCTCACACACACACAGGCATCAAATGCCCGTTTCTTTTTCATCTTAATGCCTTCGGCCTCTGAGCAATGAAGATGGGTGAGGTTCGTTGGTAAGTTGTGAGCAGCAGCTGCAGAAACACAGTCACTTGGATGCATGAGGCGCTTTGCTTCGCCATCACTTGCTTTTCTCTTCGGAGTGCCTCAGCTGCTGCAGTCGCTTGGCGTAGCTCTGAGCCATGGAGTTGATGATGGAGATGACAAAGTAGCAAACCATGACAAGCACCACCTTCTCAAACACCCACGACAGCCAGTTGTCATCCTGGAAGACCCCAAATGAACAAAAATATGGTATAAGTTGCACTCATTTCTGCAAACCAGATAATGAGTAGACAAAACCAACTGGTGCTGTACTTATGTGTGTTTATGAGGATAGGCTAATGAAACTGTGTTTGTACCTTCTTCCAAGTAAATTATCATTTCTAATACTTATATTAAACAAAATGCTGGTGTGGAGGAAAAATATGTGGGAAGTCATTTTAGTTACACAATTTTCCCACCAGAGGGCGATATGTTTAGGATCAGAAACTGGATTTTAAATTCTATGCTTTAATCTGGTTAGAAACATTTACTTTGCACATGTCTAAACTCTGACATAGCTACTCTGCCCCAACATTTCTTAACTTCTTATATCTGTCATATCGAAGCCTCTCAGGTTTCTCACATTAATAGACAGGTGGAGGGAAAAAAGAGAAAAGATTATGAAAGTGAAAGCTATTGTTCTTACCGCTGGTCCACTCTTTCCAGCATGGTGCAGCTTATTCTTCTGGGCTTCCAGGTACTGACTGAAGGGCTTCTGGAGAGATGGTCCTATTGAAGGAACAGACCTGAAATAGCAAAAGTGGAAAAAAAAAAAGACTTAGAACTCACCAACCAAGCAGTCCCAATAAAAGCTTTGAAAGCTGGAAATAAAAAAGTCCTGATCCACCGGGCCAACCAGCAGCATCCGAGGCCCCATCCTACAGATGGGCCCCGTGCTGCAGCTGCCACCACCTCTAATTGTTACTGTGAGAAGGAGTAGGCAGCAGAGAGGAGTGAAGCAGAAACTCCTCTGTCCTTCTTTTATATTCTTAAGCCCTCTATAAGAGCCTGTGTCAGCCCCCTTCAACCAGGAAGTGAGTCGACATGATGTCATCACCTTTACCACCACTGGTGCTTTCATGATGCAAAGACAGCCAATCAGTGTCTGCTAATTTCCCTATTAGGCAGGAGTTGAAGCGCTCACCGGGGGCCAGTCATAACGAACACCGCTTTAACGCTTCTCGAGTCAGAGCGAGGATTTGTTGATGTGGCTCTCTACATGCTGGTAAAGTGAAACAGAGCTTGAATGGAACATCTATCATAATGTCAAACTTATAATTACAATGACGAGAAAGAAAATACTGCAGGCTGTAGACAGTCCTCCTGAATTCAGCCAGGATGTAAACGTGTTGTCTAGACTTGACTAGACTAAGCAAAAGGAAGCGCGATAACAAGTACCAAATGCAGGGAGGGTAATTCCTGCTGCTGAATAACACTCAACTTGAGTGACTCAGGGTTATCGCTCCATCTTTACACACAAACAAACATAATTTTAGACAGACATAAAATTAAACAAAATACCCAAATCAGCAAAAGGCTCCATTTGTACAAATCATAGCGAGTCACCAAGGGCGATCTTTGAGGGGAAAAAACCCTAGAAACTACTAGGCCAGGAAAGAAGATGTTTTTTTTGTCTAAATATGGTCAAAGTTACTTGCTTGGTGATTCATATTGATAATCACGGTTCTGTGGTTTTCATGTTAAAACCCACAAACGTCAATGTTTTTCTATAGGACTAGTGGCCTTTATTAAACTTGACAGGAAGAAGCTTGAAAGTCACCTTAAGTTTCTTTTTCACACATAGTCACACAAAGGTGAAGAGTTATGGTCAACTGTAGCAGAGCACTTTATCTCTTAATATTGGATCATAGTTTTAAAGTTATGTGAAAGAAATCTGCTTGATGAACAGAACTTCCTGAAAAAAAAACAACAACTTTTGCTTTCATTTCATTTTAAAAAATCCCAGCTAATCCCAGCAGCTACATTGATTCTGTTGCCTGAACAGCGGGCAGCAGGCGGGTCGCTCAAGTCTGTGCTTGTGTTTCCTGCCTTGTTCGATCATCCTGTCAGTCAGAGCTGAACCTCGTGAGTCAAATTGCCCTGTTTAAATGTTGAATGTGACCTCATACTTTTGGCCAGCAGTGCAGATTACATATGTGTGTGGGGGTAATACCTTGATTTTTACTCCTATGCAGTGAAAGCATTTATTCATAGGGGACCCCCTCCCTCTCGACTGATCAGCAGTCAGAAATGCATGGGAAAATGTTGACGAACGCATTCCTAACCATAAAAGCCAAACCAAAAGACATTGGTTTTACAAAGAAATAAGGTTCTCGCACACTTACCCGATGAGTGACACCATTTGTTCCACTATGTGCTTGCTGAAGGTGATGATAACAAAAAGTTTCTGTGGAAGAAAAGATGTCAATTAGCATTTTTGATCGACAAATTACAAAGATTTATACAAAAGAAATTCGGTGGTTATAAAAAATGGAAATTAAAGTCTGTCTTTTTCACAGAACTACTGTTGAACCAGCGAGGGTCATTGAGGCTCACAGACACCAATTAGACAACTCAAACCTGGCTCTAAAGCAAAATTTCAGGCTGTGAAGGGATTTGTGTGGTTTGCAAACAACCAAAGCAGAAGGGCGGGGGGCCCAAAACCACATTATTTTTCCCCTCCGGTTCTGAAACTGATCAGCTTTAAACAGCATGACACACAGCCCCCCTGGACAAGATCAGACAGGATAAATCATGTCATGTCTGAGAAGTTCAAGGTACAGAAATGGGTCTCCCCTGCAGCTTTTAAAGTCTGCTCCATTTCCTTTTACCTTCTCATGTCCACTCAGTGTGGCCTGGACCCCCCCCACTCAGGAAAGGGTGACTGACTGGTACCGCAAGGAGATGGATTTGTTCAATTAGAATAGCGAGTCACTTAGAAAAACAGAAAGCCCCTCATTGTCTAGGTCTAAGTTAGTCACTGGTGTGAGAGTCTCAACTCCACTCTGTATAATTAAAAATGTTATTTTCTGATTGGCCTTTTTGTGTCATTCTAAACTCTTGTTAAAAAACTTCTTCCAAAGGTTTCCTCCTTTCATCTTGGAGCGTCTTTAAGAGGTCTGGAAACTTGCTACAGCTAAAACAAGACAAAGGAAAAACCCAGAGGAGAAGCTCAGTCATTGGTGAGAGTCAACCAGAAGTGCACAATTAGGAGTTTCATAGTAACCATTTTATGATCTCAGCACACAGCTTCATCTTTCCCACAACCTTTTGAGGTTCTGGAGATTCATCAAAGTACACCAGTCAGCAGTGAATCCTTTTCTGCTAAAGTGTAATTTCTGATATGCTGTATTGTGCTGTGGTTAGACAACCGTGATGAAATGATTCAAGAAGATGAATCATATCAGAAGATGTTTCTGTGAGGGTGTGAATGTGTGCCAGTATCGTTTCTTAAGTAAAATGGAACAAATCATGAGAGGAGAGCCAGAGCTCTGAACTACCTTAGATGAACCTTTTATCTGCTTCACTGACCTGTATATGCATCTTGATAATGGCTTTCCCGATCAGAGTTGCTCCAAAGAAAGTCCAGAAGGGAACCAGGAAATGGCCACAGGTTATTCCCGCCAAGTCAAAGAGAGGATTGGGAATCTGAAAAATGCACAAGAAAATTAACTTCTTTAATATCAACACCATTAGCTCAGCAAGTGACATGATGAAAAGAAACTCATGAACCTTTTCATATTTTGTGAAGTTACAACCAAAAGCTTTAATGTATTTTTTGAGACTTTTTGTGTGACACATAATTGTCAAGTATGAAAAAAAATAAAATCCAAATTTCAATATCTGTAAATAACCATTCTCCACTGCGAAGAGAGAAGTGCTGAGCCAAAAAAGGCAGCTGTTCATGTTAATTTAATATTTTGGAAGTGTGTCCAACACAGACTGATTGGCTTTCTTCACTCATGGTTTGTGAACAAACCACTTCATAAGACCAGAGAACACAGCAGATGAACTAGGGATGAAATCTGAGGATCTCAAGAAGCACTCAAATAATTAACAAGTGCAGCACAAATGCAAATCTGGCCTTAAGCAAGAAGATGAACATTGCTGAACAAAAGGCATCAGGATGTTTGCAGTTTGCTACAATTGAACATATTGTAGAAGGTGTGTAGAATGAAAGGATTACTGAAGTTGGACAGAGATGAATCCAACTTTAGCTCAGCAAAAGGAAGAAAACCTTTTAGATGCTTCAGAAGAAAAGACTGAGTTCAGAATTGTTATCCAGAGTTTGGAATTGATGGTTTATATCTGCGTCCTTTTAAGTCAGACCGCCTCAGTGAAATTCAGAACTGAACTGGAGCAGCTGATGTTCACAGCTGCAACTGCTGACGAAGGGAGGTGGCCGAACACATTGACTAACGGAGACTGAATATAAATCCACACCACAATCTTCATATTTTTATGAAGACTGTACATCTTTTTTCTTCCTCTTGAGAATTATGTGTTAATTTATTTGGTCGTTGCTGGTAATCTTTGACTGTGAGGTTAAATACTTTGGAAAGTCACTATATGTCAACTAAACAATGAAAAAAATGTCTCTACTTACAGAGGCACAAGCCAAGATCCCAAAGAATCCCACTCTTTGCACCATGTGCTGAACTCCCAGTTTTGCTCTTGTAACAAAATCCTGCAAAACAAATTGAAAATGCATTTTAATGTGGGATTGCAGGCAGACATGACTAGATAAATTTGCAAGACTTTCACAACCCATGTTATTTTGAATCTTTTTATTCAATCACATACATTTAACATATAATTTAAGATCTTTGAAAATATAATCACCCTTCCTTTCTTGTTTAAATAAATCAATGCACTTTCTTGTGGTTTTTATTACACCATTTTACTGTAACAGCATAATGAGGAACACGAGCCTTGGTCAAAGCTCTGTGGTAACTATCTCCTATTTTAGAGCTTTATAATTTTTGCTTTTCTTCTCTCCAGTTGGTGACTCTTCTGGCGTTTTGCTCAAATCTGTGTGGTATAAAAGTGCCACAGCTCTTCTGATTGCATCTGTATTCCTGCGGGGGGTTAAAACTTTGTGGTTTTTCTGTAAAGATGACCGCCGAAGCAGGAAGGCAATTAAGAGGCTGTTTGAAAACCTGCTGGCACAGTTAAACATTAATTTGGAAAAACAAGTTTTTGTTTTGACTGTGTTTTATGATAAACACACATGCACATATAATTAAATACATTTTTAATGTGGGTCAGTTGATAAATTTGGTTTCTCACAGAATAATTCAAAATGTACGGTAAATATGACCAACTTTCTTTGCTTGTTTTCTAATTAAATATATTTTTATTGTTTTCAGAGAACATTATTATTCTGTAATTTTACTCAACAGCGGTTCATCAGCCGGCTCTTCACTTCTGACACTATAATAAGAAGGAGGCAGGTGCAGAAATCCTTCCAAGCGGTGAAGTGGGACTAAGTGATGGAGACAATGTCTCCGGTGTTTGGAAAACTCCATCCTGCTGACTCAGCATCTGATCCAAGCGTTCTCCAGTCATGTGAACTCTCTTCCTGACAGACCTGTCCGTCATTCAAATTAGAGGCCGGTGGGAACAGAGAAGCAGAGAGAGATGGAGGGAGGCAACGAGAACGAAGCCCGAGGGATGATTAAAGAGGGAGCTGAGCTCGGGGTGACTCACCCACGAACATACAGATTTACTGGAAGTGCAGGAAAGGAGGGGCTGCGCTGAAGTCACATGCTTACTCAGGAGTAATCAGAGGCCTGCTTGGCTCTGCCTTCCTTTGTTCATTTAGAAAATTAGGGCAGATGAAATAAGAATTATATCTTACTGAGGTGATGAGTAATGAGTAAATAACTATGATGGGGGAAACCACATAGATAAAACTTAAACATCAGTTTTTTTTTTGCAGAGCTTTATAAATGAAGACTAAAGAAAAGAAAACCATTAGCTGTCATAAAATCTCTGGAAATCTTAGTCAGAAATAATATACATCTACTTAAATGTTAAACTGGGATAATACATAAAATATTAATATTCAAACAACAATGAAGACAATATTCTAAAAGAGAATATTTGTTAATTATACAATCAAAAACCACCTTATGAACATGAGTGTTGATCTTTCTGACCTGTGCACCCTGTGCTTGCTCGAGCATCTCCTCAAATTCCTCGTAATCCTCATCATCTGGATCAGTTCCTGATTGACGAGCCGCTCTCGCCATAAAATACGGAGGCAGCTCTCCGATCGCCGTCCCTGCACCCTAAACAGACACAGCTGGAGTCAGAATACGTTCCCATTTTTCTAATTTGTTTGCATATCTGATCAGTGAAACTTTCAAGTCTCTCTCGTTGTATCCACCACTCACCCACATGCAGGCCTCCAGCCGAACCTTGGACATAATGGAGAAGATGGAGATGGTGTCCTCCAGGCCTCCATCTTTGGGACAGATGATCTGGTCGGGGTACGGAGGCTCTGGGAAGTCTATGGATCCACATTCATACGCTGCCAGGGTGACTGAAGCTATGTGAGGACCCTGAGAGAGAGGTTATGCGCACAGAGACAACAAGAGAGAAAAATCAAATCCATGAGATCAAGACTTCGACATACATGGAAAATGTCAGGAAATATGAAAAGTTTAAATATGGCTGCACAAATGATGCTATTCATATTATATATGAATAGCATATATAATTTTTTGGGTTTAAATAACCACAGGAACAATTGCATCTGCTAAAACGTCATAAAAATTATTTCCAAGTGTATTTTTGATTTGACTTGCAAGTAAGTTTCCACTAAATAAGCAGCAGGCACTAACAGCAACTTAACTATTCCCAGCTTCCTAGGCTCTTAGTATTTTTGATTAAGGGCCCTCAAATTTCCTTCCAATGAGAACATTTTAGTTTTCCTAAATCTTTTCAGTAAATTGTAAATTGTTCCAGTTTGCAGCTTCCCACCAATAAGTATAATTCTCCTTTAATCCCTTTTGAATGGTGAGCTAACAACAGCCACCCTACCACAGAGACACACAGATTGGAGCCGAGTCATACAAGAAGTCTCCTGACAGGAAGATCATTTATCTTTAAAGATTTCTGATTAAACTAGCTCACCTGGCCTCGCCTGCAGCTGGCCCACCTGCAACTAAAACACAGATGATCCTCTATGGCATCAACACTGACAGGCAACGGACAGGCCACCATGAGTCAGTGCTGACATGGACTTTTTCAGCACAAACAAAAAAGCCTTCTTTAGCCCAACTGCAGACACAGATGATGATTCTTAGTTCTCACAACACACTTTTTCAAATCAAGGACTTGATTCAACAAGACACAAGCAGCCAGTGTCTGACTCCAATAAAATGAAAGGAATTAACACGAAGGAGAAAGGAGTTCCCCCTAATGAAACAGTCACTCCTAGTTTCCAAGCATAGATCCGGGATTTACACTCAAAACAGAACTTTATTAATTCTTGCAAGATTGAGAAAAGCAGACATGAGTCACTGAGACTAAGAGTCTGTTCATCCTGTTCTAATTGGTCAACAGAGTTAACATCTTATGACAGCATTAACATTGGGAGGCCTCACATGAAGTTTCTCCCCTGAGGGGGGCAACCAACTTTCTGTATGAGATCAGCAGCAATGTCCTTCTGAGAATGGTGAGAAAGACTGAACTTTGACCCCTGGGGAGAACGTCATCCTTATCCCAAAAGGGTGAAAATGCAATGAGCTTCACCTGACTGCACCTACAATACGGCTCAAGTGTTGGATGCAGCCGTCTAACAAGTCAGAAAACGTCTTGATATAAGAGGAATCTCTTAGAAACATCCAAAAAGTGAGATCAGATGCAAATACTACATCCTCGATGCAAAACTTCTCCCACACAAACAGAACTTATGCAAGTTTCAGAAAGTTAAATGTAGAGGTTAAAACTGTTTTGCAACCTCAAAACACAGGATACTGTCAAATAAAATCTATTATTAACAACAGATGTTTTATTTTGCTTATACAAATTTGATTAAACATACTCTCTGCTGGCCAAGGAGCTGTTTAAGGTAACAAGAGCCTTTTGATTTAGACTAATGAGTCAGCAGCAGGAGCAAAAGTATTTTGCAGGTTCCCAGGGAATGTCTGGAGAAAAATTCTTCATTGAAATCTTTGATGATTGTAAGTAACTTGAGTTCTTCCACAAGAACTCAAGTTACTTGTGGAAGGATTGACAAAAGAAACAGACATTTGAAGAGGTAAGCTAAAAGAAAAATACTTTCCCAATACAATTTACAAATAAAAAAGTACATTAAGAATTCTTGACCTGCAAACCTCCCCCACCCCCCCACTGACACTCAGGCATTAAAAGGGCCTTGAGAAAATGTTCATTCTTCTTAATCATCTCTAAACAGAACTCTTCTTTTGCCTTTTTATGAAAAATTTTGATGAAAAGTCCTGGTACACATCTTATAAATAATGTATGTATTCTAACAACGTTTTTTGTTTTTTTTTAAATATATATATAAATATTTATACACACACACACACACAGTAGTATTTCAATTAAACTTGAGTAAAAGACTGACAAAAAAATAAAAATAAGATGCTACATGTCTTACACAAACAGATTAAGAAGTAAAATGACAAGATGTTCAATTTTAGAAGAAAATTGAAACTAGAGGACCAGCACTGAAACATCATGATGAATCATCACCGTGGTGATGACCGTACCTCATGATCTAATCTTCTCCAAGTGGTTCCTGGATTGAGGCAAATCCACAGAAACTGAGTGTGGTTTATATTCAGATTGTGACATGAAACATAAATAACTGACAGTGACATGGTGCATTGTCAAGATAAAGTAAATCTAGTGCTTAGAAAAATGGGAAGCCATCTCCTTGTGAGAAGCAGCCTTGCATCATGTGAAACTTTTAGTTTTTCAGTGAAGGATTTAAATAGTTGCAGTAATTTGGGGACAGTTAAATGTGTGTAACAAATCAGGATATACAGTGAGAATCATTTATATGGATCAAATCAGTTTGTCCATAAGTGACCTTTCAAACAGTTTCCAACAGAAGAGATTAAGCCCAGAAGCTGTGTAAAAAAAAAAAAAAATACAATTAAATGTAATCTTTTTTTTCTACCAAAAATAAAATGCATATCAGAAAGCTGACGCTCCAATAAGGAGATTGAATTCTAAGAATAAAATTAAAATTTAAAAAAACAAATTCATATTTTTATGTACAAGAATTGGCAGAAAATTAAAGAAGACAGAACTAGACAAAGAAAATCATCAAGATGAAGCCATATATTCTTTTTTTTTTTATTACACTCAGTACATGCAATAAAACAATGTGTTTGACGGATTTACTGTTGCCAATTATGTATGAATACAGTTGCTTTGTAACTGCTGTAGGGCTCATTTGAATTAGATTTTATAGAGCAACATTTATGTTTGAAAAGCTCCAGTCTGAAGGCTTTGATAGCTGTGTTAAAAGTATAAACCGTCTTGAATAAAAAACATTTTTATTGCCAGAAAATACTGTTATATCCTTGACAGTTCACATCGCTTGTGCCTCCCTTATAATTATATACAACTGAGTGTTAGCAATCAAAATTTACTTAGAATATTTCTTAATTAATTACCAGAGTAGAACACTACTTATGTTATTTTAGTAATAAAAAGTAATAGCTTGAAATGATATAAACTATATAGTGTTGTAAAGCTTGACAAATGTGTTTTGTCTCTGTACCGTCATGACGTTGATGCCATCACAGAGCTATTGCCACTTCTATTTTTATCCTTTAGTCACAATGTACATAAATAATGGTTTAAGGACAAATAGTGAACATTTGTTAAGAATAATAAGGTGTTTTTGTTTGTTAAAAAACAATGTACAGAAGTTACAAAGACAGACTTTATGACCTTTGGAGAGATGGTGCAGTGGAAACATGAGTCAATTCCAGTGGAACAGCCCACACTTTTGAGTCTAGGCCGTGGTGGTAAATTATGATCTTTTAATGGGATAATATAACTAATAAAACAGAAGAAGAATTGAAGTCACACTTCCTCTGTATTATGGAACAGATGAAGAACCAAAAGCAGACAGAAATTCCCAAAATAAAACCTTAAGTTCCTGAATGATGAACCCAAGGAAACCAAGACGGCAGAATGAAGTGAAACAAATTCCAGCTGATCCTGATCAAAAAATACTCATGTTTAGGATATTTCTGAAAACTGAAAGGTCACCCATATGCATTTCTTATTATTTAGTTGCAGTGGAAATGGCAAAGGGAATTCAGCATGCCTACATGTGGACACTGAACACCTCAAAGTGGACAAACATTGCAAGCTTTCTTCCACTCTTTAATTTAAGCTAAAGTCTACTTCTGACCACATCTAAGAGAAATGACACACACTTTCAGTGACTCGGTTAATGTAGTTACTCTCAGACAAGCGTTGGCGGGCAAGCCAAAGGTCACTGCTGGTTAACCTTAAATTGATGGGTATTTTGACTCAGAATGTTTAACAAGAATGACTTATGTCTGGGTTTGGAGGTTGGCGCCATCATCTGGCAACAACAGGGATAGTAGTAGTAGTATGATAGTAATAGTCATGTCTTCAATGGTAGTGTGATAGTAGTAGTTTTGGTCAATCTCAAATACTCAAATATCTCCAGGCTTTGTTACCTCATAGTGTCATTTCAGTCCAAAATAAAGCCACTACTGAGTAGGACATAGAAAAAGTATACATGCAAAGCCAAGCAGATTAGCCCTTCACTTCTGATGGAGGCGGAGTTGTTTCACAAATACTAAATTGATACTAAATGGACGTCACAAAGACAACTGTATCAATATTGTTAGAGTTAAGGTTAGTTGCTGAAAAAATAATTTTATTGGCCATAATAACATTACAAAGCTTTTCAAGAAAATGCATATTTGAAAATCAAAATTGAGAAATGTCACTCGACACATCAACTTTTTACTTTTTTCATCAGTGAATCTGACAAAACAGGAATGAACATCTCCTAGAAATATGGACTTGTATGTATTTAAAGTGTAAACTGTTGGCAGTAAAGCCTAAGGGACTTCTGTTATCTTTACATGTGTATGCAAATTCAAAAGAAAGGCCCATTTTTTCTTTGGAGCCAATTTCTGTTAAAAATGTTTTGCATAACCAGGAACATGCCATTGATTTTGTCTTACCAGATAAAGGAGGAACGTGTGCAGACCAGTCCCCAGCCCCACTGAGGACAGGATCCCAAGGCCCACCCAGTAGGCACACCACAGGAACTTCTTCTCCAGGTACTGAACATACTGTCAGGGCATGTTAAGAAAATGAAAAAGAAATATTTGAGGAAACAGAAAAGCCGGTTGAATGTAGGATTGTAACGCAACATATTTAGGATTTGTTATGCTTTGACTTTCATACGTTTATTTACTCAATGATAAAGTTTCATTTAGTTAAAAAAATACAAATGAAATTTAATACTTTTAATATGGATACAACTTTTGTGCGAGTTACTGATTGACATTTCAAAATGTGAAGTCCATTTAGAAAACGAGACATTATAATCAGATAACATTCAAGACATCTGTATAAGTTCCAGGAGTGGGATATCCCAACAAATTCACCCAATGTCGGGAAGTGCATCGCTCAGAAAAATTGTAAGCAATTGTGGCATCTCAACTCTACATGTAAAATGTTGCTCCTGACAATACAATTAGAAACAGTCAGAACATCTACTGTTTTTCTGAAAGGTTCTCAAGTGAAGGCATTTTCTCCCTCATAAAAAGAAGTTAACACAAGTTAAGTTTGGAAAGTTTGATCTCAATGAATCACAGGACTCCTGGAACAACGAGTGTGAGGTATGTGAGGCAAAAGCAGAAATGTTTGGACATAACACACATCATGTTTTACAAAAACAAACCCATAAATACACCTCACCACCTCACACCAACAATCAAGCATGATGGTAGGTGAATGATAATTTGCCAGCTGTGTACTTTCTGAAAAGACCACACTGTTCAAGTCAACACTCTTCTGTTGCACCTCAGTGACCAAGTGAAGTCATCGCAGACCTTTGTCAGCTGACCTACATAGGAGTGAAACCTCAACTCTGTAATGATGACAGAGGGCCAGAGTGATCAGCCACCTGGAGGATTTACAGCAAAAACACACCTTTCCCAGGCTGCTTTCTCACTATGAACGCACTGAATAGTGCTGAAGTTCCCTAAGGCAGAAAAGATCCAGGACTTCATGAAATTGTTGCGTCTTCAAAAGTTGTGATGCTTAGAAATAAAGCAAAACTAATAAGGTGTTGCAAGCCTTTGTCAAGTTTTACCTCTTTAGAACTGGGAGATATATGACACTACATTGTATCCTTCAGAGTGTCACTACATTCCTCCAGTGGTTCTGCAACACCAGCTTCTCAACAAAAATGTGAGAGAATGATAAAGACATACAGCAAAAAACTTAGTTATGATTGTGCAATAATTACTAAGACAATAGCTGTCAAGCACAGTGTGACTATATGGCCTCCAGAACAAGGTTTCAAGTCCTATTTTGATTTGCTGGATATAACTTTATACTACTTTGTCAACTACTTGATTTTCACTCCTTTTAACTCATTAGTCAGAAATTCAATGCAGTGCTTCTCTGTTTTAACTGAACCTTGACAGCAAACTGCATTGATTAACCCGTAAGCAAAACTTCCAGCCAGCTGAAAGTGTGATCAAAGGTTAAATGCCAACAGTGTACAGTGCATAGTCTATCAACAAAAGATTTCTGTAAGCAAAGTCTAAGATGATAAAACCCGAATTATCATCAACTGTTTCACAGTTTTTGATGAGGCAGTGGTGTTCATTTAGCTGGTTAAAAACAGAAAGTAAAGCCTCACCATTTGGTGTGATCCCTCAGTGGAGTATGTGATCGAGAACAGGAAGCATAACAACAAAAATACAAACACTGTGCCTCGCCGGTGCCAAAGCCTGTGTGTAAAAACAAGAAAACAAAAATGATCAGCTTCCAAATATGCTGGTTAATTAAATAGAACTAGTCTCTATTAAATATTCTTATGACATTCGTTTCATTTTCAAATTGGATCAAAATTCATCTAGACTCAATTACTTTATCTGACATAAATATTTTTGAGCTGTCTAATAGGTAAGACAGTACAGGTCTTCAGTATCTGTGACTGATTTATCAGCAGGAAACCTCTGAGTTGTTTGAAGAGGAAACAACAAATATCACAACTATGAATATGTACCAGCGTAACCTCAACAGAGCAGTGCAAAAGCAAAGATCCAGTAGCAAAACCTGTTTGAGGACTTACTCAAAAGTCCATTCCTTTAGCTTTACGAGGGTCTCCAGAAGAAAATAGTGTAGAGTGACAGCCGGCCTCCTCCACAGCACGAGAGACAGACGCTCCTCTTTGTCTTTCTGCCGTCTCTCTCTCAATAACAAGTCTGAAGGGCAAACAGAGCAGGAACCATCTTGACTTTCAGTACAACTAGTAGGCTCATTAACTAATACATCCTGTGGAACTGATAATGCCAAATGCATAATAAAGGTTGTAGCCAGAGGTCTGTCTCGTTTGCCGTCATGCGGTTAGTTGTCAACACGGGTTAAAACTGAAAGTAGCCCGAAATGAAACCGCTGAAGCTATTTTATGACACTGGCAGGAGGTTGTTGTTAACAACGAAAACATCAGTGTTAACATGAGCTGAACTTTTTCGGTTGTCTTCGGCCGTTAAACCTTTCACACTGACCTGTGGACTTGCCGTTCTGTTTATCTTTGGGTCCTGCTCGTTTCTGAGGCTGCTCACAGCTTGCTCCATTGGCTGCCATCTCACCGTCACCGTTTCCAGCTGTTTAGACAGTCTACAAAGAAAAAAGACGAACAAAAACCTGTTAGTTTAACAGACATCGGCAGTCTTTGTGTCCAGCTGCTTAAAAAGGGACGGTCTGTGACGGGATTCCGTAGAGGAGTAACATCATAATTTGCGGCTCTTGAGCAATAACCTGTCAAAGTATCAAGCTCACGTTTCTGTTCCTGGCGAAAAAGATGAGAGAGAAACCGCACAAATAAAGTCAGACAGGAAAAATATTACCAATAGACTTACAAAAATAACGAATAAAGCCAAGTGGAAGAAATGTCTCTTTGTAGGTCAGTCTGTAATAGGATACGAAGTCAAATGCGCTGATTCCACAACCGTCCACATGCTAACCGGCTAGCCAACAGGAACACCGGAAGCCTTTACATTTAAACACGAACTCTAAAATTAATTACGACTCACCTTGTTTGTAGATTAATATATAAACTTATACTATACAACAACAAGAAAGAAAGCAAAAGAAAAAAAGGTGATAACCCATTAATTTTGGTTAAATGAATCACTACCACCGTACCTCTTTCCTGTCTTCTTCACCCGGAAACATAAAACGTGGATGTGTCAAAATAAAAGCTGAATTATATTGATTCTCAACCAGTTAAATACTTAATTTTAACCAAACCGAAGAATCCGTTTTCCCTTTGATTTTAAGATCTTTGATTTTTCAGGTGGGACAATTCTGCTTGAAACTGCCAATATTACAAAAAATAAATGTGAGACGTGTTTCCGTTATAAGCGTGTTGCTGTCCAATAAGAAGCTGACAAATTTGCAGTTGGAAACTGTAACCATGGCAACGAAAAGCTTCGTGTAACTTATAACTGGTTTGTGCCCCTATTTGCTTAGAGGAAGTATTGTATAATTTTAATGGGCTTTTCACCCGTTACATTATAATGGCATAATGCAATTTATGACAGACCAACAGAGTCCCAGCAGTGGTGTTTCAAATCAGCCTCCTTTACTCCAATACTTCTAACATTTTATTCACACAGTTGAAACTGAGTCTCCTTCCACAAACAAGATCACTGTACAAAAGTATACAGTAAAAATGTACATTTCGTATGTCCATCTGTTTTTTTTTAATTTTATCCGTTAACTACACTTTTCAGGAAACAAAATCAAATGAAACACAATTCAAAATTTTAAATTACCGATACATTTTTCAAAATGTATTTTGACAAACAAACTTGTCACTCAGTACTAATCAGATCTACCAAATAAAAAGTCAAATATTGACCAAAGCAATGTTTTGAGTTATTCAATAACAAAAAGTATCAACTGTCAAAATGGCCTCCAAAATTGATCTGTAACCGCAAAAAGGTGTTGATTAAAACAAACAAAAAGTGTAATGGTTGTCTTAATGTTGCATAAAATGAGATTTTACTTTAAATCACCTACAGTAAAATCGAAGTTTCAGAACAGCTGCTGCTTAAAAGTTTAAAGGCATTGAGAGCTCTAGGAACCATAAACACTGGCTCAGCAGATGGCTTGTTCTGCTCCTGGACAGTCGTCCAAGTTGGTAGTGATATCTTCATCCTCCTCCATTATGTGTCCACTTTTATTCATCATAATGAAGAGAGGAAAGGAACTTATCCACATCCAAATCGTGGGGGAAACAGTCAATGAGTTTCTTTCTTTCCTGAAAAGTAAACATAGAAAAAGACATCAGGGTTGGTCACACACAAAATATTATACTCTGGGAGGTGGGTAGTGGAGGATAAGAAGGCTGGATTAAAAAAAGGATGAGAATAAAGTAAATAAAATAAGAATGGCGTGACAAAATAAAACCAACAAGCTCACAGTGCTTTTGCAAGAGTAAAAGTTGTATCCTTTCAAGTTTTCCACATTTGTTCACGTTGCAACCAAACTTGTAAATGTGACCAACCAGCACAAAGTAACATAAGTGTGAAATAGATCAAACTTGTCAGTTTTCAATTTATTCTTAATAAGTAAAAACCCTGAAGAGCGTGCTAAAGATACAATCATACCTATAATGGAATGGTTTAGGTCAGGGTGTCAAACTAAAGTTGCCAAGGCTCAGTGTGCTGCAGGGCTGATTAGTGTTCTTGGTCTGACACAACTCATTTAAAAGGCTGAATTACTTGTTCATCTTGTTACCTAATGTCTCACTTTTTCTGTCAGGCATGTTGAGCCAGAACGTCAGGTCCTAAAGGTATTTTAGAGCTTTTCTGGTTTCCGGCCCAGCATTTAGCCTAGTCAAAGGCCAGACCAAGACTCGAACATTATGTTTCACATATGCCCTTAGGCTTAAAGTTATTTTACAAAGAATGTCAGTGTTCAAATGTGAACATCTGTGGAGGCAATCCTCAAAAGATTATCAGAAAATACCGAAAATGAAGATTATACTTTTTGTTTCCACAAATTATGGATGCCTTGAATTCTTTGCCTTGTTATACGCTGCATCTTATTGCTCTGTCATATAAAAGATCAATTGCTGACAATACATTCAAACATCTTATGAAGTCAGATACATCTCAAATGTAGTTGTAGTAAATGTCAATAGAAAGAAATTTTACTGACTTTGTCTTTCTTGATGCTGGGAGATCGTTTCCGCTCTCTCTTGGCGGACGGACTCTCTCTGACTGGAGACTGCTTGCGCTTTTTACTCTTTGAGCTTGATGGTGATTTTTCTCCGACTTCCTCCTGGCGCAAGCTGTCTTTTAACGGCGTGCCCGTCCTGGCTATGGCAGCACGAGAAAGGATCATGAGGGTGTGCGCGGCCATGTTAATGCTGTTTTCACTCCCGGCTTCGCTGGCAGGGCTGCAGGTCGGTACATCAGGGGTGTTGGGAGGCAACAGCTGCTTCGGAGTCCCCTCTGCGTTTTTAACGTTTTTCTGACGGGAGGGAGTCCTCTGACAATCAGCAGTCGCCTCACTGACATGGTCGGATCCAGAAAGCATATGGTCTGAACTGCTAACTACAGCTTTTCTGACTGGAGGAGGAGGAGAGCTGAGGCCCTGCAGGTCTTGCAGCATTTCAGCAGCCTGCTTGGCCAAAGAGCTAGTTTTTGAAGCAGACTTTGTCGGCTTAGCCTGTGGGGCCGCTGGAGGACTGAAGTCTCTTGATGCTGAGGATGAAGGTGTTGATGACTGCTGTTTGTCTTGTGAGCCTCCTTTCATTTCATTCTCCTTGTTCGCTCTGACGTTTGGATTCTCCTGAGTGGAAGTCCTCTTCTCCATTCTTCCCTCACGTGGTTTCAAAGACGCCTTCTCTCCAGCCTCTTTCCTGCTGCTCTCCTCATTGTCCTTCCTGCTTCCTGATCTGAATGAAGAATCGGATGACAGCGACCTGGAACTGCAAGCATCTTTAGCTGTCGATCCATCGTCATGAGGTCTGTGTAATCCATCAACGGACGCCTCCCGTGGCTGAGACTTCTCAGCTTTGTTGTCTGTTCTTGCATTTTGAAACTCTTGGTCATGAATGATATGCATCTGTTTGCGAGGTGTCTTTTTGACAGAGTCTTTCTGCTGCGTTTGTGAAGGAACAGTTTCTTTTAGCAAGTTTGCTCCTCCTTTGGGATCTCCTGAACATCTGACAGTCTCCACTCTCCTCTTAGGTTTGCTGCTACCTAAAATAGCCGGTTTTGTTCGACCGCCTGCTGGTCTATTATCTCTCTCTGTCGGAGGGGTCTGTTGTGATGTGCTTGAAGCAGAATGTGTTGGAGTCCCAGCTGTTCTGGTAGTTTGGGATCGAACCTCTGATAAGGAGGAGTCAAAACGTAAAATCCTCCGATGACTGGATGCACTGGATCCTTTAGCTGCATCCTTTTGGCCTGAAGGTTTAGGCTGAATAGCAGCAGCAGTCACATTTTTTACACATCCTGCAATTGAGATAAGAACAACATATTAGAGATGAAAGACAGTGAAACGTTGAAGCTGAAAGCATTCTTCCAGAAACTTATAGCTGTACATTACCTGATTTTGTAGACTGTTTAGGTTCGATAGTTGTGGGCTTTGGTTTTAGTCTTTCTCTTGTCTGTATAGATTTTGGGATTGTTACATCAACTATCTGCAAATACACAAGAATAACCAGAATATAAAAGTTTGATTTATTTTTTTTAAAATCCCCTGATGAAATGGTAAAGATAAAGTTATGTTACCTGATTGGAAACCACTTGGATACTTCCCACCGTATTCTGCCCCAAAACAGAGACAGGAAGCACAACGGGCTTAACAGGTGATGGTAATATAAGTGCTGGTCCTGCAAAGAAAGCAAATGGATTCAGGGTTTTAACTCCCCCAAGAAAACAAAGAGTAAAGTAATGAGCTACATGAGGAGTCTGCAACCTGTGGTGCTTTAAGCTTTCAAAAATTCAAGCCAATAATGATAAAGAACTCAGAGGTGCATCCCTACATGGACATTTTTCTTTTTTATTATTTTCTGTTCTTTCATAATAAAAGTTGGAAAAATTGGTACATCTTATAAAGAATGTTTTTATGAATATTTTCTTATTTTAAGTTTCTTGACAATTTTGCAGCTCAAGTCCAATTTTGTTTTGTTGTAGCAGGGACGAAAAATAAAATATAGTCTGGTTCAAAACACGTGAGGCTCCAACATCCAAAAAGTGATCAGATTGTTCTGTTGGTTTTTGAATTAAAGTGCCGTTAGCTGTTGGTTCTGTCTATAACTTATACGGCAAAACAATGAATGCTTAAAAAGACTAATGAGTAATGTTGCAGATGTAAGAGTTCAAAATGTGAATTTCAAAAAAATCTATATAAAATGCTTAAAAAGCAAAGAAAAAAAAAGAGTTACGTTGAGATGAAGTAAAGCAAAGAAAAGGCAGAATCATAAACAAGTCGACATAAAAAGTCTGTAATTTATCAGAATATTTAAACTTTTCTCTTTTTGATGAAGGAACAAGGAAATGCAGTCTGGAAACTAAAAACTTTTTATACTAATTTCTTTCCTATGCTTATCCATGCCACAAATCAGATCTAATCCATTTCAATAGTTTTCCAAAGTTGGAAAGGAAGCTTTTTGTAAAATGTGATCAATACATGTGATGGGGGAAAATTCAGGTTTACCAGCAGCAAAGAGACACAAGTCAAAGTTCACAGACTCACACAGTAAAAAATATAAAAATAGAAACTAAGAATAACTGACATTACAGTAAGCAGCACATGTAAACACGCTGTATTTTCTACTGTACCTGTGGAGTAGCTCGGAGTAGTGACTCCATGCTGGTTGGTGGGTAAGGGTTGACTGTTTGGGACTCCGGCTGGAAGCAGCAACGGTCTGGCCTGAACGTCTGGAGTTGGGACCACCAAGAAATAGCTGGCCGGGGTGGGTGGGGGGTCCACAGCGGGTTGAAACATGTATCTCTGTTGAGCCTGCGATGCTGCATTGACTGGAGACGTGTACACTCCTCCAGGTTTACTGACGAAAGGACTACCGCAGCCCTCTGACCGTTGTAAGCTGCTCACCGCCTGCGCGGCTTCATCGAAGTTGGCCTTTGGAGTAGCAGGACATGCAGGTGATTTTGCTGGCGAGGAAAGGTAGATAGTGGGTATCTTGTCTCCGGAAATACTTGAAACTGCCTGATTTAAGGCCGTGTCTCTGGAAGAATCTCCATCCTGGTTATCGCTGACGATAATCTCCAAAGACACAATGTTGCTGGGCTCTCCAGGCTTGCGTGGGGGAAGAGCAGGGATGGTGGCCAGAGGAGGAGGAGGACTGGGCGTTGGGGTAACTGGAGCACAAGAGGAAGAGGATGCAGAAGAGGCAGAAACAGTAGTGGAAGCAGCTGTATCTGGAGCAGCTGCAGAAACAGATGCTGAAGAAGAAGATGGGACAGAGCCAGGAGGCACAGCTAGACTGTCTCCACCAGAAACACAAACATCAGGCTGTCTGGGAGAGGAGTTGTTGACCTGGACCTCATGCTGAACACCAGCAGCTGCTCCATCAGCTGGATTGTTTGGTCCTGTTGCCTGTGAATGCTCAGGGTTTCCGTCAACGTTTGAGGCTGGTCTCTCCTCAGTGAGCAGAGCTGGGTCTCTCGATAAAGGTCCTGAATTGGAGAGTGTCACAGGGGTGGACGAACTGTCCACAGGTGGGGGCGGTGTGTTTAGAGGCTCATCACTTTCCATTTGTGGTTCACTGTTCGTTGATGGGTTTTCTTTCCTAATGGAGTTCCCAGCAGCAGGTGAGTAGCTGACTAACAGTCTGGCTGAGCTGTTCTCAATTCTAGACGTTCTGCCATTCGAGTCCAAAACGGTTTTTTTTAACAAGGTGGATGCAGGGGATTTTCTGGTTTTACGCTCCTGCCCAGCTCTCGTCTTCGGCGCTCCTGATGTTGCATCTGAAGTATTTTCATCACTTTGGGAAGGACCTGAAGAATAAGACAAATCAAACCTGACCAATTATCCATTTTCTCATTATTGTGCTCTATTCAGGTCTGTAAAAGCCAGAAATAAAATAGTTTCAAAAGAGGAAAAATAGTCTTGACTTTGGAGAAGAGCTATAACTATGGAGAAATGATGATAAAGTTCTGAAAGGTTTACCATCCACTCACATCTACATTTCCCTGTGTTGAAAGAGACTGAATACCTGGATCGCTACTTTGGAGGACCTGGACAGCAGATGGGAGTCCAACCGTCTCACTCTCTTCAGAAATACAAGCATTGCTACCGTCCCCTGCATCTCCATCAGCATTTTTAGTTTTATCTGCAAAATTACAAAAGAATTCTCAATACAACTTTCCTATCCATTTAGAAACTTTGATTTTGATACAACAACGTAGTGGATAGTTACGGTAATCAAAAAGGTCAAAGAGGGCCTGAAAAGCTGGGTCAGATTCAGTTTGCTCCAAAATGTCATGGATGGCATCATCGCTCATATGGATTTCTCCCTGATAATAATAATACGCAAAAATTAAGGAAGACGGTGTGAATTAAGGAGTATTTATGGGAACATATAGTGCTCTGCTAGATGTTTTAGTACCTCTAGTCCTAGAATCTCATCTATAGACTCGTCTGGCTCAACTGCACTTGAAGAAGCTTTGGATGTTTGTGGTACTGCATCACTGGCATCAGGAACAAAAAACATCTTTAGTACAGAAATATTATTTTAAGCCTGCTAAGAGGGTATTTTTGTCATCGTCAGCTTTGTTAAAACACTGAAAATAGATTCTCAACATACCTGGCAAGGATTTTGTTGATGTTTTCAGCAAGTTTCTCTTGCAGTGCCCTGTCCCCCAAAATCTTGTCGCGTGCATTTTGAATCACGAGTTGCTGTGAAGATTTTAATGTTTTAAAAGTTAAGACACCTCTCGGGAAAGCTCAACATGTGATGTCTCAGCTCGGGCTTTCATGCACCAGGAAAATATGCAACATCTATCAATGTTTTAGATTTTTTTATAGCACAGAAAAAAAGAAAACAGAAAGATGGCAAGAGATGGAGAAAAAAAATATTTCAACAATGGAACTAAAGTATAAAAAAACCAAACATTTTTCCCACACCATTTTATTTACAGTTTTCAACTATTTCTTTATAAAAGAAGAACCAAGCTTCTCAGCATAAACTCACTGGAAAATTCTCCTTGACGACCTCCTCAGACTGGGCGTCTGCAGTTACGTTAGCGGCAGTCATGGCAGATTTACCGGGACCACCTGACCCTGTCAGACCACTTCTCTTCCTGGGGGTGTCCCTGAATGCAGAAAATAGGTTGTAGTGAAGGACACAAAAGAATACATGGACAAATATATTAACAGGTCATCTGTTATATTTGTCTAGCAACAAACGAGGGGAGCATAATATTAGGAAATATGTCATGTGTGACAATATTGATTAAAATAAATGAGGATGATCTGCAATTAGTGTGTTAATGTGGGAGTATAAAGTAGGTCTTTATGATATTAAATAGGTACTTATACAATTCTATTCTGTAGTTGTTCTTTCCCATCCTTACCATTTCCTCCGACCAGGAGAAGCTGGGCCTGAAGTGAGGCGATGCTCTGAAACAATAACTTGTACAGGAGAATCTCCTGCGAAATACAATAATAAGGTACAATGTTCAACTACAGCGACTGATTTAATAGCAAAAACAGAAGCTAATGGAGTTTGACCCAAACTGACAAAGGATTTTCAAATCAAAATGTACAAAATTAAATGCATCCAAACAAATCCACCGCAATACTGACGTGGTGTGCTGAGTAATCGGTTCCCATCGTGGACCGGCTGCTGCGCCCCGCTGCTGGCCGTGGGTCTGATCTGAGGGTTGGTGAAGCTAACAGGAGTGGAGTGACCTAGCATGCTGTGGGTGGTGTGGGTGGGGCTGATGAAGGAGCTGCTTTCAGAAACGGAGGAGCAGACAACACCGCTTGGAGACGCCACTGTCAGGACCCGCTGCCTCGCCACGTTTGCCACCCCGACGCGTGAACGTACTGCAACAGACAGAGACTGGTAAAATTCTGGATCGTACACTAAATGCAGTATTTACAGGTGCATTGCAGGAAAACCACTACATGACTCTTTGGTCAGTGCATGCTATTAGATCACTGATATGCTTTTGGGAAACATACGATTTATACACTAATTACAAATGTAAAAACAAATGGACAAGTCCAAAAAAATGAGGATGATATTCATAAAGTTACCCTTTCAGATTTAGGTTGTGCAATTATTAAATTTTGTATTTTAAAAAAAGGTAAGCATAAAAAAAAACAACAACATAAAAGCAGGATTTTTCTTAAACTAATGATGCCACATTTCAAAGGGAACACACATACTTAATTTGTTCTTTAACTGAAACAAACACAATATTTCTCCAAACGTAATGACCAACAATCAATGTTGAGCAAAAAATAATTGTAATTAAGCTTCCCCCCCCTAATCCATCAGCTTGATTTCAGAATATACTAAATTTTACTTTCTTAAAAACGGTATTTTAAGGAAATTGAAACATATATGCTCCTTTATCAGTAACTGATGCATATCTGTTCTGTACCTTTTAATGATGAAATATCTTACAGTAATCAGAAAGCACTTACTCCTCTGACTTGCAGATATAGAAGGGGAATTCTGCAATGATCTGGAAAATAATTCAGAAATATCAGATCAACAAAAGTTCATCTCAAAACATCAACAGACTCAAATGTTAAAGACAAATATTACTTGATCTGGTTGAGGGTAAAATCCAGCTTTTTCCACAAAGATGTCATCACAAGAGGGACTTCATGTCCAGAGTCTTTTAGAAAACAACAACAGCACAGTTGTTCACAATCTGCTTAAAGTAAAAGCGGATAAACATATTGCAAAACATGAAAGTCACCTTTACCTTTTGCTTTCGCAGCCACATACTCATTCAAGATGGCTGTTAAGTCCTTCCCGAAGATAGACTGTGCATGTGTGAGGGAAGAGTTTGTTAATATCCGTGCGTGGCAATCTGAACAGTGAAAGACAGGGACATGTGTGGACAGCCTTTGGACTCACAAAAACACAGGCAGGGATCACCCCGTCTCCTGCAGTGTGCTCTGCGTACTCCTTCAGGTTCGGACTCTCATGGATGAAGGCTTGGCTTGTAGCCGACAGCCCCTCTTCCTGGAGGTACCCTGCACAAAGCAAAGCAAACAAACAACAAAAAAAAAGACAGGTGTTAAAAAGTTAGCAGGGTGGCACAATGACTCTGCCACCGTTCTCACTTCGTTATGGCTACCAGCTAAAGCTACAAGCAGCTGTAGCTTCATGTCCGGCTCACCCAAAACAAGCCGAGCGACGTCAGAAGGGAGCAACATGACAGCTTTAGGTGTGATAAATTAAAGTAGAGAGCGAATAAATGGCTACATGTCCAACAAATTGCTAATAAAAGTCGCAACATAACCCCGGATTAAAGGACGTCATTGGTGTTATAAGGACGGCAACATCCTGACTGATCTCCTGCTTTCTCAAACGGCGGGGAACTCGAGAACCCGGAAGTAGCAGCTCAACCTACTGCTCAGATTTCTGGTAGTTGTAGTCCATTCTGGATCTATGAACGTAAAAATATCATATAAGGGCGACATGAACACACAAGCATGCAGTATTTGGAACTTGACTAAATACTAAAACAAACTTCTGAACTGTTTCGTTCTCAAAACTGCATTCATTCTATTTTTGACGTCAAAAGCCAAGCGGATAAACTCACTTCCGTCTTTCCTAAAACTAGGAAGTGAAAGGCACATCGCAGCACTCGTCCTGGGGCGGGAATATTCCTGCGTGGCTTGCGTGAGTGTGCGTGAGCTTTATTGCACGCCAAGATGGCAAGTTGAACTGTGAAACGTCCTGTATTTTCTGCACCTGGTCCAGCAGCGGGTTGTTGACTCCAGTCGGTGCAGACCAGTGAGGTCGGTGAGCATGCTCAGATAGTGAAAGTTCAAATGAAGCTCTGTAAATCAACTCCAGAGCTGGTTTCGTTTCTTCTTAGTCTGCGTGCATGATCAGATTGCACGTGCAAATGTTGTATTTTATTGGAAGTTATGCGTATTTAAGTGCTTTGACATTAGAGAATAAAGCTGATACCTGTCTGCCCGCCTAGTGATTGATTATTTTAGATCTGCTTCCTACTAAATTATTATGATTTGATCGTCCATCTCTGGTCGGGGTGTTTTCCACTTCACTTAAAAGGCCACAGCACAGCAGATTGCACCCGTTGCGTCACAGATTTGTTGCATCCCAATTTCAGAAGTTAAGTGTTCTTATTCTGTGCACGTTATGTTTTGTCTTATTATTTAGGTGCAAAGAATATTTTTGCTCAATACCAACTTTCTCATTTGAGATTTTTCTGGGTTTGTGTGAGGACCACTGTGTTGGATGTTGTAGCTTTATACAGTCATAGCCAAACAGAGATCTCGTTTTTCACAAACTTTGCAAGACCAGTTTTGTCAGATCTATTGTCGACTAAAGATTAATAGTAAACATCCCATGCATTCTGATTGATTTTAATCCCATTTGGGTTTTTGAAGAAATGGTTGATTTTGTGTGTCTCATTAGTATCAATAACCCCATTTGGATGCCCATGGCTAAATATAATGATTTCAAGCACATGTAATGGGAAAATAACATAATACAATGTTGTTATTTGTGAGTGTGTGCTAATGAAGGATTGGTTGAACTGTGTATAGAAGTTGTTTCATTGTGGACTGTTGTGTACATTTTTTTTTTTACTGATATTAGAACAGATGGAGTTGCCTTTTGCCTTGGTTTAGAAAGGAAAGTTTTCAGTTGATGTTTTAGAAAGAAACAAGGATTAGTTGTGAGGATCAAGGATCCCCTGCTGTTTTATGACACACTAAAGGTACATCTGTGTGAGATCAGTGTATGTGTTCTCCCTCTATTGGGGTTAATAAATTGCCCACACAAGGTCTGGTTGTTTAAATATTTGTTTATAACAAAATCTCTGCTTCCTTATAAAGCAACTGTTTTGCTCTTCTAATTAAGTCAGAAGAGCAGTGGGAAGTCAACTCGCGTCAATCTGTTGTTACCAAAAGTCCACGCTTATCCTCTCTGGTTCCTCTTCTTCTTTGTTTTTTGTGGAAAGAGTCCATCTTGCCCTGGTGTGATCTGTTCGTTTGTTTTTTGGTCGTAAGGATGTTGGTATTGTTTATCTGCCTGTTCCTGCAGGTGTAAGCAGCTACAAGCTGTTGCCACAATGAGTCTGGTTCTCCATGATCTCCTGGTCTGCTGCAGAGGGTTGGAAAATGACAAAGCTACAGAGAGGAAGGTAAGCAAACTAAAAAGATCTGAATGCCTTAAATCCCTTATCACCAGTAAATTTATCACTTATTTTGTGACCCGTTTTGTGGAACCAGAAAGAAACTGAACGGTTTAAAAGACTCATTCGTTCTAATGAAGTCATACAAGAATTGGATCGCACCTCCGGGAGCAAAGCTAAAGGCTCTAATCAGCTCACATGGGATGCTGTTTTCAGGTAAATATCCAGAGATATTATACATTTTTTATCTCTGCTAGATAATTTCTTGCAATATCATGCTAAACTTTCATCCTATTTTTTCCTCTAATATAATTTTAAAACACTGAACACCTTGTTTTAATAATTTCCCCAATTTTATCTTCTTCATCTAGGCACAACCTTCAATTACGTCTCATATTTTACTCTAGGAAAATGAAAGCTTTCATTTTTGTTTTGCTCAGTCCAGTTTTTATTCCCCTCATCAGATTCCTGCAGCGTTTTGTCCAGAAGGAGACTGAGAGCATGCAGTCGAGTAAATCCAACGTCACGGCGACTACGTTGGCCACACGGCAGAAGAAGATGGCTGAAACGTGCAGCTTAGTCAAGTTTTTCATTCGCTGTGCAAACAAACGTAAGGGCATGATTCCCAACTTAGGTTAGAAAATGCAAGATTGATAAAATTATCTATATGAAAAAAAAAAGTTTCATACATTAAAACAATATTTTATTACCTCACCTTCTTACTGGACCCTACTTACAGGATTGGGTTGTTTTTAACTCCCTTTAACACAAAAATCTTTGAAGATGTAATGTGAACTCCATGTCTAAGGCTTGTTTTGTGCAGGTGGGCCTCGTCTGAAGTGCAGCGAGCTGCTGAAACACGTGATGGAGGTGCTGCAAAGTTCGTATTGCTGCACAACATATGGAGAGAATTACAGCAGCCTCCTTTTAAAGGACATTCTCTCTGTTCGCAAGTACTGGTGTGACATCACTCGGCAGCAATGGCAGAGTAAGTGGCTAATTAGTTTAAAGGTGTGAAAACTCAAAAATCCATTTATTCTGGAGGCCTTTACTAAGAGACAAGTCAAAACATCAAGATCAACACTGGGTTGTTAATATCGCAAAGCTGATTTGTCATCACAAATATATATGAAAAATATGAGAAAATGTCAAAACTGCTTGAGTCAACTTTGCATCATATTTCAGTTTAGTTATTGACTTTTGATATGTTTATGTAAAACTCTAAGACTGATCACTCTAACGCTATTTTCTATTGACCTTGTAACCAACACAGCAGATTTGAATTCCTTTTGCAATGATAAAACGTGAAACTCCTGCAGTTTTTCCATAGGAGCACACAACATATTCTTGCCCACTCACATATTTTCATATTGAATTCCAAACCTTTATAAAATCTTATAAGTGTTAGAAGTCTTATATTTGTGATGTGACAACAACTTAAACTTTGTCACAGATCTTACACTTTGCAGATCTGATTGTACATTAAGTTTAGAAAATAATTTAAATGACTAGATGTACATATTTTTTTAGATGGATTTTATAAATTTACTTATCTTATGTTGCTGCTCTGTTGCTTTCACTTATTTATTATTAATATAAATTCTAATCATACCAGCTACATTAGTCTCATCTGCTGTGCAGTGTTACTAAACTGCTATAAACCTAGATGAATAAGATTTCTATCACCACTTTAACACAGGATGCCTCTCACTGGAACTGTAAGAAAGTCTTAAAAGTCATCCTGATAACTTAGGTGTATTTGTACTTTTATTTTTTGATGTAAAGGTCTTTTGGAGTTGTACTGCAGCTTGTTCAACTCTTCATCCAAATCCATCAACCGTGTGCTGCTGAGCAGAGTCATCTACGCTGTGGTGAAGGGCTGCTGCACTCAGACTGACGGATTTAATGACAGTTTGTTCAGCTTCTTCTCTAAAGCAATGCTTAACGCCAGGTAGAAACCGTGATCATTACATGCATTGTTGGATAAATTGTTTCACTTCTGTTGTAAACTGTGGTAAACCCCATGGATCTGTTTCTCCTGCCACCATCCTAGGCAGGAGAAACACCTCAGTGTCCTGGAGCATCTCGTCTTGGCTCTGAACATCTTCCTGAGATCTGCCGCCATGAACTGCCGGATGAGAGTATGTCGTCTCGGAGAGGAGCTTCTTCCCTCTTTATTGAACGTCTGGGAGGACATGAGGCCGAGTGCCAACCTGAAGGAGGAGATTGTGGAGTTCTTCAACCTGCAGCTCCGTGTTCACCATCCAAAGGGTGCAAAGACTCAAGACACAGGTTTGGTGTTAGAATGTTATCAAAAACGATGTCCTGTGTGGGATTAACATTAAAGTAGACCTAGTACATAAAATGTACATTCTGCGCATCTTTGTATGTCCATTTGGATCTCAACTGTCCCCATGTTAAATCCACCCAGTGTAGTAGGTTGCCTTTAAAATTTGTGTTTGACAGCAGTTGGAATGTGATTTAGAAGAATGGAAAGTTGCCCCAAATTAACCTTAATTCAAATGATGATCTTTGTTTTTAGGTGCGCATGCGGAGGACTGGTCCAGGTGGCGCAACCTGCTGTACAACCTGCACGACGGTTTAGTCAGAGAGATCAGCCATATTGGCAGCAGAGGGAAGTACGTCACTGGGACCAGACACATCGCTGTGAAAGATAACCTCATTGAACTCACTGCTGACATCTGTCACCAGGTAAAAAGCATTACTCCTGGTCTCCCAACATTTGCATAAATGCAAAGCAGATCAGATCTGAGTTTCAAGATGCAGTCCAGTGAATGTTTAACACCCTTCCGTCTTGTGTGGGATTGCCACAGCTGTTCAGTGTTGACAGTGATGCCCATGTGCTGGAGGTCACTCAGCCCCAACACAGAGCCACGCAGATGGGCAGTCCCTGCCATGGAGCAGCCAGCAAGCGGCGCCGCATAGAAATGGGCTGGGATGTTCTCCGTGACCATCTGCAACCTCAGCAGAGTGACTTCGATGTCATACCATGGTATGAAAGTCAAACAGCATTCAAAAACGTTACCTCACATTTACTCAAACTTGCGTTTTCTTCTCTCAGGCTGCAGATAACTGCAGTGCTTCTCTCCAAGTACCCATCCATGGTGCCCGCTAAGGAGCTGGTCCAGCTGCTGTCGCTGTTGTGTCAGCTCCTGTCAGAGCAGCGTAGAGGAGAGAGGGGGGCGTACGTGCTGCGCTGTCTGAGGGAGATGGCCCACTGCCAGGCCCGCATCCTTCAGAGAGCTCAGGCCCACAGGGCGGAGCTGGGCAGGCTGTGGCTCCGGATCTGGCCCCTCGCACTGCGTGGGGTCAGTTCGCCTCAGACTGAGTCCCTCAGTCTGGACCTGCTGGCCTCCATAGTACACAGGCGGCTGATCGATATGGACAGGGAGTTCTGGAAACTCTTCCGCGCGTCTGCATGTAAACCCACCCAGTGAGTCGCAGTTGCTTTTTCATTGCTGCATTCATCTGGATTTGTAGCTATGTAGATTAATTTCTCTGCATGTTTGTCTTGTCCTCTTTTTTTCAGGAGTGCTGCTCTCTGTCTTGCCCAGGCCATGCTAACATGCTCAATACCAAAGACTTTTGCATCAAGCTCAGGTTTTGACTACATGGTGACCTCAGAGGGGAGTCCCTCCGCTAACCTGAAGGAGAGCCTCATAGCCTGGCTGCTGATGAGTGACCAGAATGAAGAGATGGAGGACAGCTGCACACCCCACCCCATCATCTGCAGGTTGCTTTTTTTTGTACTTTCACTTTGCATTATTGTAATTATATTTATGGTGAGGTGCAACGTTAGCTCTACCTCACATGGTGATTTGCATCTCTTATAAAGAAATTTTGAACAGAATTAAAAATTTTTTTTTTCTCTGAGACTTTCCGATCGTTTAATTTTTCCTAAAAGCAAAATTTGCAAAGTGCTTCCCCTGTAGATGTTTACCGGGAGTCTGGGGAGTCTGGCGGTTCTTTGTTTGATTATATTAGTCACTTTGCCCCACCTTGGCAGGTTGGAGTTTTGTCATAACGAGATGATGAGCTGAGCTGAATGAAGCATGCAGCTTTGGACATAATAATATTCTCAGGATAGCGTTTTACATACTAATTTTGCTTTCAACGTCATGTTAAAATGATGCCATATATTAACTCTAACGGCAAATTTTATTTTAGAGTATCACACTTAAAATCTCTATAAACTACACTGAGTGGTAGTAAAATGACAAAATATGAAATGACTAGTGGATATTAAAAAACTTTACTTTTTGTTCAGATTTTTTTTTCCTTTTTTTGTCTTTGAAATCATTTTTTATGTTGGTATTTATGGGTTATTGTGTTCTTGTCTGCAGAGACTTCCCTCATAATCTTATTGCAAGCATCCTGGTCTCACTGACCTTCAAGGACACCAGTGCTGGGCTAAAGTTCCTGCTGGGTAGTGAAGGACTAAAAGGGTAAAAAAAAGTATCCAGTACCTATTAAGAAACTTTAACTATATTTAATTTCCCTGCTTTATTTTTTTTTAAGTGCCGTTATTCAAGACGGTTCATCCGATGCCAAAGACAAGTTGGAAGACATAGAGAGACTGTACCAGCAGTTCAGCTTCAACACGCTGCCGTCAGAGGTCAGAGCATCAGACGATGAGTCGGTAAAGATGGCATCAGCTGACGTTCAGCTGGCCGCCGTCCCCACCCTCAGAAACAAGCTGGAGCAGAACCTGCTCTCTGTGGCCGACAGCCTGCTCAGCTGCTACTCCCCCGATGTAAGCATGGGTTGATTTGTCTTATAGTGTTTAACCTGTTCACATGTTTGAAACTGATGCATGTCCTGATTGATCTTCTGTAGTCTCAGGCCACGCCTCCTGAGTGCCTGGTGCGCTGTTTCAGCCAGCTGACGGGTGTGCTGGCAGGTTTTGTCGCGGCCGGGCTTGTGACTGAAGAGGAGGCCTGCCGCTCTCCGCTTTTCACCAAAGCAAAGGTCTGTTCACACTCACATCCGTTCGGAAAATCCAGCCTCAAGTGATTTCCCTGAGTGCTGATAAAACAGAACAATCAAATATTAACGTGAAGGTTTTAATGTCGTTGCTGCCAGGCTGTGGCGCAGGACCTCAGTGGCTTTGTTTCCAGTGTCAAAGTGAAAATGAACGAGGAGGGAACCATGTCAGCGCTCAGATCACTCATGAAGCTTTGCACACAGTGTACCAACAGAGCATCCATGGTGACATCACCTGCCATTTTGATGGTTTTGATCAAAAGTTTAATAAATTAGTGGTTTAAATGAGTAAACTGATCATTTATTCTGCAGGACAAAGTTGGATCGATCTCCTCTGGTTTATTCCTGATGACTCTGCCTGCCAGCCTGCTCAGTGACCTGGCAGAAATCTGCAAACTGCATGTGGTATGTGGCTCATCTAAGGTGATTTTGTCACACGGATTTCACAAAGTGGAACCAGATCTCTGAATTTTTCAACTCTCCGCTTCAGTTGAACAACGTCTCTAAGCGGGTCAGTCTCACGGAGGATGATGAACAAGGGGATGATGAGTGGGAAATGACAAAACATCCTCAGGCTGGTGACGGCATTGACCTGTTTGAAGACGGCGAGGAGGCCCACAGCAGTTCCAACGGGAGTCACAGACAGAAAGAGGACAATGCTGACTCCTGTGGCCCAGGTAAGAGGAGACCTGACCTGGAGGAAGAACTGCAAGTTCTGAAAGTGTCAAAGCAGCTGCTGGAAAGTTGAAGGTCTGCAGCCTGTAAAAGATTTTCTTCCGGATTTGCCCTGTAATTAACTTGGATTCTGTGGTTGCTATGGTTCCTATAGCAACCACATTTATCGACTTGCACACCTGAAATTTGCCATTTTTATACATTGGTAGATTTGCTCTTGTGCTATCCTCTTTTCTAAGACTAAGTTAAAGAAAAGACACAATAATAATATTAAACATTGATAATATGAAAGTTTAAGATTGGTCATTGGTCTAACTCTAACAGGTGCCAAAAGCCTGCTAACGGAAGCCTATCTGGGAAAACAGGACCTGGCTCTCCTCGCTGTCTTGAACTTCCTGTGCGAGTGCAGCTCTGCTCCGCCTCTCCACGGCCTCCTTTTTAAGCCTCAGGAGGTGCGGCGCAGGCTGCTGCTCCTGCTGGATCACATTGACTTCGGGAAAGCTCTGCACCTCAACATGGTGAGCAACGGTCTTCCTGGACGATAACCTCCAACTCAGCTGGCTTTAGCTGAACTCTGCTTCCGTTTCAGTATTTCGTTCTGTTGAAGAAGCTTCCTGCTGAAGACTCGCTGTCTCCGGAGGAGTTTGACGCTCTGCTCCGTCCTCTTGCGTAAGGAAAAGTTTCCATCTCAAAACTCAAATCAGTTTTTTTTCTGAGGTTGCAGACCAGATGTGAACAGCTGTATGTCCTTCTTTATCCACAGGGACTTATGTTCTTTGTATCGTCAGGACCAGGAGGTCTGTGCTGCTGTGCTGCTCAGTTTGTTACCGTCCATACAGAGCCTGGGGAAGACCCGTCACATGCCCGAGGAGATGAAACATGTTCAGGGATCTCTTCTGCAAGTTCTGTCTGGCTTCTGGTAATAAGCATCACTTTATGCACCACAAACACATTTCTATTTAAATGTATCTATATAGAGAAATTATGTAATTAAAGCTTTTTTTTTGTTTATTTATTTGTGCTAATGGCGAAGAAACAATTTACTGTTCCAGGAAAACTGTTTATCTGCCATCATTGGTGGCTATGCTAACTAACTATAGCAGCTAGCAGTTCGTACACAAGCTGATCGACAGCGTTAAGACCCTCCTCCTGGCTCTGATTGGTTTCTGACCAGGCGATGTATTTCTGTGGGTGACAGCAGAGAGAAGGCAGAGGAACTTTATTATATTTCCACAGATCATCTCTCATATACTGTCACAACATAATGATGTTTTTAACAAAAAAAAACAAAAAAACATATATATTTTTAAGTGTTGCAAACTGGAGCTTTAATATTTGTGTTCCTCTCCTCTACAACTTTGTTGTTTTTTGTTGTGTGTTTTTTTTTTTTAGTTTCTTGAGCCAGACGGGAAAATGTGTGGCGACTGTCCGAGCTGCGTTGGTTCAGTGTCTCATCACCTTGCTGGAGGTAAAGTTTAAAACCTTTAGGAAGAGTTTATTTTGTTCTTCAAACATTTCAGCCTGATACATTTTTTCTCTTACGCATGTAATTCAGCACAACACATATGAAAGCGACTTGAATTTTTACATCGTCTCTCACTTAGGCTGACCCTCTGTGCCACTGGGCTGTCCTGACCCTCAGAGGGGCCGAAACAGAGAAGGACTCCCCCGTATCGTTGGTTCTTCCATCTCATCTGGCAGACGCACATCACCAAGTCCGCATGCTGGTAGCTCTGTCTGTGGAGAGGTATGCTTCAGCTTCATGAAACTTAAATCTACTAAAGGCAGATCTGAATAATCTGGAAAAACAGGCAGATGTAAATGTACAGCTTAAGAGATTTGGGACAAATATAGGCAACAGATAAAGTTATATAAAAAATTTTATTGATGTAACATTTTATGTCTTTGTCCAATTTCTAGTGAACTTTGTGTTAATTTCCTAACTATCTGTGTTGTTGCAAGATACACTTATCCCACCTTCTTTGCCACAGTTCCAGTTGTTGTACATTTTTTATTACTGCTCTGATATAACCAAGTTCAGTTGAGCAGCTATTCTCTTCTCGCAATTATTTGAACAGAAGGTCATATGCGTGGTTGATGCATGTTCTCCTGTCTTTTCCATTCTGAAGAATGGCTAAGAGAAATTGGACTCTGTCTAACCCCGTGAAAATAGGAAGTCATGGAAAACTAACAAAGCGTTTCTCAACACTGATCAACTTGAAAAGTAAATTATAGAAAAAAAAAGCACAATTTCCTAACAAAATGTAAATGATCTTTGGTATTTTCTGCTCTTTAACCAGGCTGTTCCTTGATTTGAGGCCAAATCGCTCAGATAAGAGGAAAATGTTGCCACTAAAACACCAGCAAGCAGCATTTGAGAACATCTACCTGAAGGCTCAAGAGGGCATGAGGATCCCGGTGAGGTCATGCAGCAGGTTGCCGCGCTTCAAGAACTTCACTTTTGTTGCTTAATGCAAACTTTTCTCATGCTCTCCTCTTGTGGGTGATCACACAGAGGGGCAGCTCCACAGAGGATCAGCCGGACGAAGCGTTGAATCGCAAAGCCACTCTGCTGAGGAGTCTGTCTGTGGTGCTGTGCTGCAGCCCTGTGTGTGAGAAACAGTGCCTGTTTGCACTCTTTCAGTCCTACAAGGAGAACAATGTTGAGGAGGATCTCATCAAGAAGGTAACAAATCGAAATACATCATCTCCATTCTCCTTTCACTCTTGCCTTCCTGATATCTGAGAGGATCTCGTGCTCTGCCTGGTTTTCTATCGCAGATGTTGTGCAGTGTGTCCAAAGTGAAGAGCTGCAGGAGCGTGAAAACATTTGTCACTTCTCACCTGAACTACCTGGTAGCGGAGTGGCTCGCACAGAGGCAGTCAGATGACCGCTACACTCTTGGATCTTTCCCCTACAGCCTGCTGGACCAGAGCACAGTCAAAGATTTCTACAAGTCAGAAAAGCTTTGTTTTCCCTTATGTTTGAATTTAAACAACAGGTTTCTCACACTTACCTCCTCGTCCACACTTTCAGCTCTTATTACCAGGTGCTGATCCCTCACCTGGTCTTTCTGGACGACTTTGAGCAGGTGCGGTCCATCGGGCGGTGCCTGGAGAGGGACTGGAGGCACTTACTAGCCGACTGTTTCCCCAAGATCATGGTGAACATCCTGCCATACTTCGCCTTAAAAGGCCAGGACTCTCAGGTTGCACAGCAGAGAGAGAAGGCACACCGAGTGTACGACCTCCTCAAAGATGGCAGCTGTCTGGGCAAACAGGTGAAGTGGAGTGTAAAATGTAAATTTTGTTTAGCCCACACCACAAAAATAACTTTTGAAAGCAGGAAAAGGTAGAGATTTTCTTCAACTTCTGCATCCACAAATGATTAAAACTGGAATATGTTGTGGGCAGGATGATTGGCTTGATCTGATAAAGTCTTTTCCATGTGAAAATTGGATAAATATCAGGAAGGTCTTTGCAAAAACCCCATTTGGAATCATAAACTCTCCTCCATTATTTGGAAATTTGCCCACAGCAAATCGACAGCCTGATTCACAGTAACTTGGCGGACATCGTAGTGGAGCTGCTGATGACTCTGTATGAAGGCTGTGGAGCAGATGGAGACACTGGAGACCTGAAACGCTTTACAGGGTGACACTTTAACACACTTTCCTGTAAATTTTCTTTGCAACTTCATTTCATCTGTGCCTCATTCTGTTATGCATTGGAGTGGCACCTGAAGGAGATTAGCTTTATGCCCCACAGAGAGCTGGATCCCGTACCAAATCCGCCTCACTTCAGCTCGTACGTCATCAAAGCCACTCTGGACTACCTCAGCAAATGCCACAGTGCCAGCCACAAGTCTCTGGTGGCCATTCTGTCTAAAACCCCGGTACAGATACCTCATTTACCAATTCAGTAAAATTGAGCTGTTTATAGTAAAAGAAGGTAATCTTTTCCCCCGTCTGTTGCCAGCAGATTTCCATCCAGAAGATCTTGCTGGCAGTGTGTGGAAAAGCAGCAGAGACGAGCAACAGCTACGAGCGCCACCGCATCCTCCTCATGTACCATTTGTTTGTCAGCCTGCTGCTCAGGGAGGTGAAGGACGGCCTGGGAGGAGCCTGGGCCTTCGTCCTCAGAGACATCATCTACTCTCTCATTCACCACATCAACAGCAGGTTAGTGAACACCAGACACTACACACTTCGTTTTTCTAAAGCCGAGAAAGTGAACAGTTTTATGTTCCTCCTGAACCGCAGACAGCTTCACTGTGACGAGGTGTCCAACAGGAGCCTGTCTCTGTGCCTCGACCTGCTCAGCTCTGTGTGTCAGGCAGCACTGCAGTTCTGTGATGACGCTCTTGACTACCACCTGCAGGTCATTGTGGGGACTCTCACTGCTCTGGTCACCAGTCAGCCCTTCATTTCTCAGCAGGTAGGGTCACACGTTACTCTGGTCAACGGCCAAACAAAAACCGTGAGGTTTTTCCACTGTCTGAGGGTAATTCTGATATGCTGAATCATAAAATGAATTGGTCTTGCTCAATCAGATCAACTTTCTGAAATAAGCTACATATTAGTTTGGGATGCTGGGATGCAGCCATGATGGCTGATTACTGTTGTGCATTGAAGAGAGACATCCCTGCTGCTGAGCATATGAGGCGTTCGATGAAATGGAAGTTCATGCCCTGAATTATGCACAACGAAGACGTAAAGATATTTTTTTTTGACCCAGTGTTATTGAATCTTTATTTATCTAAGCCTCTCTTAAATTTGATGGCATCTATGGATATGTTTTCAACATGCCCAGGTTATTTTACATATCAGAAAATAAGCAAAGTACTGAAAAAGAATTACAAGGCATAAAATACACAGATTAATAGGAGCATTTGTTTCCCAAATGCTGCAGTTTAAACCCATTTATTAAATCAGGATGTGCCAAATCAAATGCTCATTACTGTGGTAGTATTATCTGTCGCCTCCTTTTAGTTTGTGCACTTTATAGTTCTGAATTGTTTTGTCCCCAAGGTGCTTAGTCTGCTGGAGTTTCTGGTAATAGAGAGTCAGCAGAAACTAAAAGGAGCCATCAGCAGATTGGAGCCGTTTCCTGACATCCCGGAGTTCAGAGAGCTGCGCTCAGTGCAGCACAAACTCAAATATAACAGCGGCAGCTTCACACTGAGACAGGTACATATGTGCGACATTGAAATGTGATTTTCTATTGATATAAACCACAAACATTTAGGGCAAGGAAAATAGATTTAAGTTTGTGGTTGCCCTGCAAGAAAATGTGATAAAGTTCATAGACATTGTATTCCCTTTATCCTTTTACAGGAAATAACTCATTTTCTATCGGCATCATCATGTGACTCTTTACCTCTGACCAGACTGGAGGGGCTAAAGGAGCTGACTCGTCAGCTGCATCACAACAAAGACCAGATCCGAGAGCTGCTCAAAGAGTGCCACGGTGTGATGCTGCAAAACAGCATTTGCTTTAAAAAGTTGACTGTTTGTTGTTATAAATATTCCTTTTCTCTGGATGCAGCTAACCCCACTGACAGTGTACTGGTGAAACTGGTGCTCAGTCTGCTGCAGCTCTGCAAACTGGCTGCCTCTCACCCTGGAGGAATCGACATTCTGGGTAAAATAAAATCGGGTGATTTTAAAAAAAAAATTTTTTCCCCCCAGTCATGATTTCCAGTTTCTTATGGGGTCATACTTTTAACCTTTGCTGCAGAGGCTGCTGGCTCCTGTCTTGGTGAACTGGGTCCAGTTGACTTCTCCACCATCGCCCTCCTTCACGGTAGAGACCCCCTCTATGAGAGAGCCGCAGCCCTCTTCGTCTCCAACGATTTGCAGCATCTTTACATCATCCTGAACTGCATGAACGACGCTCTCACACAGCAGCGGTATGATAAGTGCTCCGGCTCTGTGATCATTTTGTTTATCTCAAGATGTTTGGGTAATGATGGTGTTCACTCTTATCTGTCAGCATTGAGGTGAGAGGAGCTGCAGCTCAGTGTGTGAAGAACATCCTGGCCACTCAGTCTGGCGTCGACTTCTGGGACCAACATAAAGACAACCGGGACCCCATGCTGGCTTACCTCAATCCATTTAGAACAGCCAAAAACAAGGTGAATTTCGTTGTCCTATAAGCACTTTGAGTTTCCCTCTCTGTGAACGACGTTATGACAGTGAATCTTATAGCGTATGACATTTTGTTGTGTGTTTGCCTTTATGTTGGCATCTTTACCAGGTGGCTGCTGTGACTGCTGAGGAGAGTTCAGAGGCCAAGAGGAAGCTGGAGAGTCAGGAGTTTTGGACCCCTCAGGCGGGGGCCCACCAGGCCTGGCTGAAGGCTCTGTGCACAGCACTGCTGGACAGCGGAGGGGTGAGAAGCGAGGCACTGCTGCTGTCACGACCTCTGTGTCTGGTGAGCTCATTAGGTTTCTGCATTGTTTACACAGGAACTGCCTTTAAACTAAAGCTTTAGTTTTTTCAGTGTCATTTAGTCACAAGTTCTCCATGACATTAAAGTTTGAAAACCATCTCCAGGTGATGGTGGACTGCTGCCAGAGGCTGCTGCCCCTGATCATCCACTCCATCCTGCTGGACGACCCTGACGGCTCCTGGAGGGAGCTGCTCTCGTCACACATTCAGGACTTCTTCAGCTTCTGTTCCAGGAGCGCTCAGGCCGCCAGTCGATCCGCAACACCTCTAAACTCCGAGTCTGGTGAGTTTGAGTCCTTTACAGACCAGCACAATGTGTCTTGTTCAATGTTTTGTGATGAAAAGATCACAAAACATGTTTATAATTTCTCACAGAGTCTGATGCCGCAAGCCAGGGTTTGTATGATAAAAACTCCCTTCGAACCATGCTGGCGGTTATTGACTATTTGAGACACCAACAAAGACAAGTGCAAAATGACAGGTTTGTTATTATCTAATATCCATCTATTTTTCAGCTTCCTCCTGTTAATTTAGAAGAGAAGATGTGTGTCATAATAACTCATAGCACCTTCAAAAGAAGAGATTCTTCATATTTTTTGCAGTGTTTATAAAAATGTAAATGCTGACCTTCTTGCAGTAACTCCTGTGCCACCGTGTGCGAGTCCAACTTCTGGTTGGAGCTGAACTACCTGGAGGTGGCCCGAGCCGCTCAGTCCTGCTCGGCTCACTTCACCGCTCTGCTGTACGCTGAAATCTATGTGGACAAGATCCGAGCCAACATGGAGGAGAACTGCAGGTCTCCAAGAAGACCTTTGTCTTTACAATGCTGTTACCTTAAGAATTTATTCATTTGTCTGTCTTGAACAAATGTGCAGAACCAAGTCCAAAGCCACACGCAGGATCAATTTCGAGGAGAACAGCCAGAACTTCACCATCTCCGGTCTGACGGAGAAGAGCATGGAAGACACCAACATCAGCCTCCAGGTCTGCTCCGCATGTCAGGGTCATGTTAATAACAATTGTATTAGTATAAATTTTTTTCATCTCATTCGACTTTGTACATCCTTGAACTCAAAGTATTTGGTGTGTTTGTAGGAGCTGCTGATTGAGGTCTATCGAAGTATTGGGGAACCTGACAGTCTTTATGGCTGTGGAGGAGAAACGATGACAAGTCCTCTCACCAGGTGGGTTTCTCTCCACTGGAGAGTTTTGTAAAGTATTCATACCCACTAGACGTCTTTCACATTTTGCCATCTACGTACCACAAATACAGTCTGTTTTATTGAGGCTTTATGTGATAGACAAACATAAAGTGTGTAATTCTAAACTTTAGTTATTCACTCCACAAATGACATTTCTGGAACACTAGCAAGAAATGCTATTTGCAGTTTGCTAAAACCAAGGGACACGGCAAACTGGTGGAATTAACACTTTACATTCACATTTGCACTTTCAAACGATGCTGGTAGTGGCAGCATCATGCTGTAGGGATTCTTTTCTTCTCCACAAACAGTGAAGGTAGTCAGAGTTGATGGGTGGATGAAGTTAAACGCAGGGCGATCCTGGAAGAAAACATGTCAGAGGCCACTGAAGACTTGAGACCAGAGCATCTTCCAGCAGGAAGTTGAACCGACCCTGAACCAAAACAGGAATCCCATTAAAAAATCTGTTTACAGACTGGGCTTGCACAATATAAGATGAAGATTTTCCAGTAATGTGCAATCCTGACAATAGGAGTATTTCTCAATTACAGACAAAAATCGTACTTGTAAGATTCACAAGTAAAAAGAGGTGAGATCAGTGAAGGTTAATTTGTCGCGAGATGACCGAAGAACTGAATAACCTGATGTGCTATTCAAGTCATCTGTCAAAAATCCTTGCATTTTTCATATTGTTAAATGACAGTTTTTTTCAATATCGTGCAGCCCTATTGCAGACTGTCCCTCATTGACATCAAAACATTTAGCAACAAAGAACAAAACTCAAGGAGGACTGAATGCAAATGCATGCCACACTTTTGAATTTTTACTGTGAACACATCGAGTTGTGTCATTTTCCTACTCCCATAAAAATCAAAGTATTTACTACATTCAAGTTTATAACTACAATATGACAAAATGTGGTAAAGTTCTGGGGGTGTAAATACTTTTGCAAAGCGCTGCGTCTTCCCAGTAGCATGCAGACATTGCAGTGCAGACTACAGTTTCTGCTTTGTTGCACTTTTGGTGCAGGATACGAACATATGAACATGAAGCCATGTGGGGGAAGGCCCTGACCTCATACGATCTTCACTCTACTCTCCCTGAAGTTACCCGACTTGTAGGAATTGTGGAGGTAAAATGGTTGAATCTGCACAAATTGATGTGACTTGTTATAATATTCAAATGCTAGGAAACCAGAGAAGATTATTTATTTCAATTTGATGTAAATGAAAATAATGTCTCAAACTAGGGTGGAAAATTTGTCTTTGAATATATTGTTATGGTGATTTTTCACCCTCCTTGTCTGAACAGGGCATGCAGAACTTTGGGCTGAGCAGCATCCTGGCCACCTACATGAGGGGCTTGGAGAGCGAAGGCGTGGAGTGGGGGGCTGAGCTGCGAGAGCGCCGCTTTCAGGCAGCCTGGAGGAGCATGCAGTGGGACTGTGAGCTGTCAGAGAGGTGAGGATGAGGCATGGCCAAAAAAAGTAGCATTTGCTGCATCTTTCACCTAAACCTTTGTTTTCTTCCTCAGAAGTGACAAATCCAACCCTGGCTTCCACGAGTCTGTGTTTTGTTCCCTGCAAGCACTGAGGGACAAAGAGTTCTCCATATTTGATGACACCCTGAAACGTGCCAGGTGAGGTGGACACCTGAAACGTCAAAGTTTGGCCCGATTTATTATTTATTTACACAAATAAATAAATATGTGAAGGGCGGCGGAGGTGGAGGAGCTCTGCAGAGGCACCTTAGAGGCCATATCTTCCCTGTATCCGCCCCTGAAGAACCTGCAGAGCATCAGAGAGCTGGAGAGCGTCAAGCAGCTTTTCGCGAGGTGATTTCATCGTCATCATCAGCAGTGAAACAGAGCTGAGTCAGATTGATGTTCCTAAGCTGCTTTGTGTTTTTCAGATCCCTCTCTGATGTGACGCTGAGGGACGTTTGCAGCCAGTGGCGGCAGCACTCCAAGCTGCTGGTGGACAGTGACTTCACCGTGGTGGAGCCTATCCTGGCTTTGCGCTCCATAGCTCAGCTCACCCTGTTATCCAGAATGGAAGAGCCAGAAAACAACCGTCACCTCAGCTCTGTGCTCACCGACCACCTTATGGAGCTCTGCCGCTTGGCCCGCAAAGCCGGGAATACACAGGTAAAAACAACAACAAACTCAAAGCAGTGATTAAGCCAAACATGTCCAAAAAAATTACTTAATTTAGCGTTTAAGGTGAAAAACCGTCTTTGTTTGTAGATATATTTTTATCCAGAACTCCTCAAGTGACACAGTTTTAGCTTCACCTGCTTCAAATTCTGCTTAAAAATTACATTTGGCTAAACAAATGATCAGTCATTTGAACAAATTATCAGTCATTTAATTCAAATACAGTTCAGATCAACCCTGAACTGTATTTGCGTCAAGTTGAGCACAAAGAGCTGAGCTTTTCACTTACTGATATTAGAAGTAATTTTGTAGCTGCAGATGCATCCTTTGCTCCAAACGTCCACTAAAGGAATGCTGTCATTGGAGTGTAGGCAATAAAATGTTTATTTTTCTTATTTAAAGAAATAATTCAATTATATGTATTTATTAGCATTTATCAACTGCATTTCTAGTATTCTATAAAAAAACGGTTCAGTGAAAAATTACAGAATTTGCCAATTCTTTACTTTATCCATGTTTTTATTACAAATTTTCATAGAAAGAAAGCTATTGACAAAAAAAAGTCAATTTTGCAGCTTGGCACACCAAGCTTTCTGTTTCAGCTGGAAAATGGCCTCAAAATCCTGCAATGTGTTGAAATTTTAAATGTTTCTTTAGCAAAGCTTCAGATGTGAGTAGATTTAAGGCAAGTTGAGGTTTCTCAGTTTGCTTGAACCTTTATGCTACGTTTCCTAACGGTAGCGTTATCTCCTCTGTCAAGCTTGCGGAGCGTGCGGTCTGTCAGATGAAGCGGCACGGCGATGGAGGGAGCTGGGTGTCCTCACCTGTTCTGTCATGGCAGCTGGAGGAGGCCCAGGTGTTCTGGGCGAAGGGAGAGCAGGGTCTGGCTCTGGGCCTGCTGAGGCAGATGATACACAGTCTAGAGGATAAGGTCAAACACGCAACCTGATAAAGCTTTGCACAGATGATTTATGAAAAATTACCTGCATGCAAGTTTTGTTCAATTCTGTGTGAAGGAAGACCCAACATGAGTGAATTTGTGAATAAAATCTTGTGTTGAATGTCGAGCAGGTTGATTTTAATCCTGCTCTGGCTCCGCTCTACACCGAGTGCCTCAGGCTTTGTGGGAACTGGCTGGCTGAGAGCTGCCTGGAAAGTCCTGGAGTTATCCTGGAAAAGTACCTGGAGAGGGTAAGGGTCCGCTGAGCGTTTCTTCTTAAAAGTTTTAGAGATCAGGAATTAATGTTAGACTGCAGGCAGCATTCAAATGTTGCTCCTTTTTCGATCCGTAGTTCATGGAACATGAATATGTGTAAAACTAGTGAGACACCAGAAACCAAAATCTATAACTTTACCAATAATCATCTATTTTCTCTGTCTGGTGTTTAGCAGACCAAAGGAAAAAGATGCCTCTTTTTCTTTGTTTCTTCCTTTCTTTCTTTTTTTTTTTTCTTCCTTTCTTTCTTTTTTTTTCTTTCTTTCTCTCTCTCTTTCTTTTTTCCTTCCTTTCCTCTCCTCTCCTTCCTGCTTCTCTGCCTCCCTCCCTCTCCGTCCAGTTTAAACATGAAGAGTGAATCATTTTCTAAGACCTCGTCATGGAGTGAACAGGCGCCAGTTCAGAGTTACAGTATTTTCTTTTTGGATGTTTGTCTTTCCAGGCTCAGAATAATCGCAAACGTCAGTGTTCCTTGTATGTAAACGTGAAAAGAAAAGAAAGAGAGTACTCTAATGAGTGAACATGAAACCAGATGAGTCTCAAGTCTAATATATGTTACCCTTTGCCCTTACTGAAGTAACAGCAGGCCTCCCTGAGAGACATGAATGACTCATTACCCGTCAGCCAGGCAATAACTGGCTTATGCACACACATGAAATATTTATTTATGTCCTGATAAATCAGAAGGAGGCGATTGCATAAATATTAGATTTCTGGAAGTTTATGGTTCATGTCCCCTGGCTGTGGCAGATTAATGTAGACCAAATGGAATAATTCATACATACATGTTTATGTGTCTCTCACAGTTAGGATTTGGTGCTTCTGCCGCTGGTTTTCTTCTTTTCAGACCTTCCAGGAAATGGAGTGCTTATTTTGTGGCTCCTTTTCTTTAGTCCATAATTATTCAGGTCTGTCAGAGCCTCTTCCTCGCTGTTGTCTCTTCAGGCAGTGGAGGTGATAAAGAGGGACTTGGGGGTCCGGGACCAAAGCCAGCGGACCGAGGCTTTCTTGTCTCTGGCGCGCTTCTCTGACGCTCAGTACCAGAGTATTGACAAGTACATGAACTCATCCGAGTTTGAAAACAAGCAGGCCCTGCTGGAAAAGGCCAAGGAGGAAGTGGGCCTGATGAAGGAACGGAAAGTGACCTCCAACAGGTTGATTTCCACTTTCGGTTTTCAGAGAAAAACCCCACAGTGGCAGGTCAGAATCATCTTTAACAGATGAAATAACTTCTCAGGTACACGATAAAGGTGCAGAGAGAGCTGGAGTTGGATGAAACGGCGCTGTCCAATCTGCGGACGGACCGACAGCGTTTCCTTTGCAAGGCGGTGGAGAACTACATCCAGTGTCTGGAGCAAGGTGAGGAGCACGACACCTGGGTGTTCAGGCTGGCTTCGCTCTGGCTGGAGAGCGCTGACATTAAAGAGATCAACAACATCATGAAGGTGAGTTAACATCTGCACTCCCCCAGTCACAGCCTTTTATTTCTGATAAAGTTCACATGTTTCTGATTATTACAGCTGACTTGTTTTCCAGAGGGGAGTGAAGCAGATCCCATCCTACAAGTTTTTGCCTCTTATGTATCAACTGGCTGCCCGCATGGGAACCAAAATGGCTGCCGGCGTCTCAGAGGACTCAGGATTTCATGAAGTCCTGAATGATGTAACTCAGACGTTTGTCTTTTCTTCAAGTTTGTCAGTGTGACTGACGTTGGCTCAGACTCAATGGTTGTGGTCACTTAGGATCATTCAAAATATTTTTTATTTTTTAAATGCCATAGCAAAAAGCAAACACATTTTGGCTTTTCTTTCACAAACTTCTCATTGTTGGAGAAGTTTCTGTAAGCAGAAATGTTCTGCCTTTCTTCTCATATCATGTTTTTTTCTCATGGTTCTTTCCTATCTTTGTACGTCTAGTTGTCCCTTTTAACACAAAGCAGTAGACAAGTGAAGTAGAAGGAAATGGTCTTTGGATTTGTTTTCCAGTCTGATTATCTGGTTTCAACACTACTTGATGACTTTGATGATACTATATACAGCTAAGCATGCAAAGGTTTTACACCTGAGCTGTCAAACTTTGACTATTTAACTTTTATTCCACAGAAAAAGTTTGAATTATCTGTGTTTCCACCCTCAGCTCATCTGTAAGGCGTCTTTGGAACATCCTCATCACACTCTCTTCATCATCTTCGCCCTGGTGAACGCCAACAAAGACGAGAGTTTCTGCAGGACTCGGCCGTCGAAGAGCGCACCACGGCAACAATCACAGTTTGATCTGGTGCGACTTTCATTGATTTATTTCTTTTAGAAATTTCTGTTTATTTTTTTATTATTTTGAATTGTTTGTTTGAAAGGAAAGTAAACAAAAAAGATAAAAACAAAAATCTTACTGTAATCTCTTTGGACTCACATTAAGTCATTGCGATTGTCCTTCCTGGCCATAACAGGAAATGTGAAACCCTAATGTACTTTAGTTACGTATTTTAATGTCATCACATGAATAAAAGATCATCTCTAATAATGGTTCAATTGTTGAGAATCAATTGGTCCCGCTAAAAAAATCTGATCTCATAATCTGCTGATCTGGTTGAGTTTCAAACACTAAAACGAGCTTATCAGAGTCGACATCAAGTCTTTCTTTTCTTAGTATTTACAGTGAAACTCTTTGTTAAATATCCTCCTCGTCTTACTAACTCTTGCAGGAGCGTTCAGACGTGGCTCAAAAGATCATTTCTGTGATCAGGAAGAAGCGAAGGGGGATGATCCGAGGGATGGAGCGCCTCTGCGACGCCTACATCACCCTGGCTTACATGGATGCCAGCCGGCACAAAACCGAGAAGAGTGAGTAGTGATCTATTGTGCAAAACTCCTAAATCACCTGCCGCGTTTTGCATCCAATGAGCCAGACTGTATTGTAACAAAACGTCCTGAGTTAGTTTCTCTCTGGATTCTCTTGAGTTTTTCTTTGAGGTTTTCATATTTATTTTTTGTTGCAGTGCTTGACTACTTCCACATGGATGCTTTTCATTTCAAATCTAATCTATTGATCATCCTGTATTTTTAATATTGTATGTCAAAGCTTCAAAAGGCTAAAAAGAAAATCTGCAGAATGTACCAATTTCTTTGAGATCATTCATCAGAATAATCAAAAGAATGGTCGATTAGTAAATTAATCGTCCGTTGCTTCCCTGTTTAATGGTTTACCCTCAAACACATTTGAAATCGCACCTTCAGCACCACTCTACCTCATTGGTGTCTTCATCCCGACCCTCAATGTAATCTTCGTCCTTGTCCGAGCCTTTGCCCTTGTCAGGGTCTGTGCCTTCGCGGTCTGTCCCATCCCGTCCTTTGCCCTTGTCCGCATCACGGCCCGCGTCTGGGTTGAATGCTGGACGGTTTAGGTCTGGGTATTTGCGTCCGGAGTCGGTGTCACATTTAAAAGTATGCGTGTGTATCTGTGTGTCCATCTCTCACACCAGAGGCCATTCCCATCCCTGCCGATCAGCCCATCATGCAGCTCAAAGACCTGGACGAAGTGGTCATCCCCACCATGGAGATAAAGGTTAATAGATTTGCAACTCTGATCTGAATAAACAAGTTTGATTCATCGTCACTGATGTACCAAATATTTGACTTTTACGACGTTAGCTGGATTAAAAAAAAAATCTATCGTTGGGATTGTGAACAGGTTGATCCGACGGGTTGCTATGAAAACCTGGTGACTGTTAGATCCTTCATGCCCCAGTATCACCTGGCTGGAGGAGTCAACCTGCCGAAGATCATCGACTGTGTGGGCTCTGACGGGAAGAGCAGGAGGCAACTAGTCAAAGTAAGCTTCTGTGTGTGTATGTGTGTATTCTGTCATGAAATGATAAAACATTTACTTATGTTCATGTGGTCGGTGCAACAGAGTGACCTGCACCAAAACGGGCACACACCAGTTCTCAACTAAGCAAACACTCTTTCTGACGGGACGCTGGTCACTCTAAGCTTTGGTTATTTTCCATTAGGTTTGGTTTCAGGTAATACTTAATCTAGTTTTTATATAAAAACAAACAGACTCACACTTTCATACTGGAAACAGTCCTCATATAGAGAGAGTGGGGAAGGTGTGTTGGATTGGATGTGTGTGAAAGTGTGTTTTGTGTTTGCTGGAACATTTGAAAGACACTCAAAGGTTAACAATTCACCTGCTCTTTGAGTCATGCTGCGATCATGTTGTACCCTAATATTGCTTTTTTTTTTTTTCTTGACTTTAACAGCCAGCTTCACAAGAAAAAAATATTTAAAAAAGTAAACCGCATTAGTTGCACATTCACACCACCATGACATTTAAGAGTTTTATCTTTAAAACAGGTTTTTATTATTATGGGCTGTAGAATATCAACTAGGCTGGACTGTAAAATGATGGCAGAACTAATGAAGAACAAACAACTTTACTGCCCACACACTGAGAGGAAGTAAATCTTTTTAATTTTTCGGCAGCAATCGCTCCTTTTTTTCCCCCCCAACAAGAATGGTAACATGAAAGGAGCGAGTAGGACTTTGAAATATGAAAAATATAGACTTGATAAGTATCATGAATTAATAAGGACATTGAAATCCTTGCTTCCTACGGTTTCAGTGATTTTGTTATACCTTGCAGGATCAATGAAAATAAATAAATGTTGGCACTGTGTTGTAATCTTCCTGGAACATGTATATAAAAACTTTGAGTAAATGCCCTTAAAGTATGAAATGACTACAAGAAAGTAGCTCCCTGCTCATGTCTGCAGTCAGGAAAATATATGAAAAACGACAAGATTGAATAAGTAGAAACTTTTTTTTTCTTTACTTAAAAAGTTCCCAAAACTCGCTTCAAGAAAACTAAAACAAAGAACAACTTCTTGGGCGCCACCAAGTCTCCATTGTGACATTTAAGTTCTACCCAAAACATGTCAGGAAAAATCTTTTCCAAACATCACAAATATAAACTTGTGGAGTTCAGTAAAGGCTTTTGAGCTTCTCATGTTCACTGTTGGGTACGGTGGAGGGTCTGTGACGCTGAGACAGACTGCTTCTCTTCATGGGAACATGAACTTTAAAATACCAGGAAAGTTAACTAAAATTCATCTGGTTTTTCAGTGCAATAATGGTCTGAAACATTTGGCCAAATCAACACAAATGATTCTCTTGATTAAAAAAAAATATACATATATCCTCCTACATCTATTGAAATCCTCCTGGTTGTTCCACCAAATATTGATTTAAATCATTGGTGTTGTTGTTTATAAATGAATGTGAACTTGTTTTCTTTACATTATTTGAGGTCTGAAAGCACTGCATCTTTTTTGTTATTTTCACAATTTCTCATTTTCTGCAAATAAGTTCTACATTATTGCTTAGTATTACACAGACATGTTGTCAGTAGTTCGTAGAATAAATGAACAATGTTCATTTTACTCAAACATATAAAAAGTCAAATCAGAAAAATGGATCATTTTTTTCCAGAGCTGTATATTTGGAGTGGAAATTGATTTCTTTAAATCTTTACCCATAATGCCATCACAATATTAGTAAATTATCAGGATGAGCTATAAAATGAAGGTGATTATTTTCTATTAGCTTCTCATGATAATGTAACTATGCAGAGATTTGTTGATCCTGAACAAGTTTAAAAAGCTTCATGTTACTGATGGCAGAGTAACATAAGCGTCCTTCGTGTGGACAGGGTCAGGACGACCTGCGGCAGGACGCGGTGATGCAACAAGTGTTCAGCATGTGCTCCATGCTGCTGCAGCGCAACACGGACACTCGGAAAAGGAAGCTGAACATCAGGCGCTACAAGGTGACGTCAAGAGAGGGAAACAGAAGACGTGTCTCAGAGTCGTGTGAATGTGTGTTTGCGGTGTTTTTGAATGACTTAATTGCCTGGCTTGGGAACCAGGTGGTGCCGTTCTCGCAGCGCAGCGGCGTGTTGGAGTGGTGCTCGGGCACGGTGCCCATCGGGGAGTTCCTGGTGGATCCCAATAAAGGCGCTCATAAACGCTTCCGACCTCAGGACTGGACCAGCCTGGCCTGCAGGAGGAAGATGATGGTAAAATGCTTAAGAAATCTGCAGTGAAAGACATGAAACACTTCAACTCAACTGCTTTTCATCACTGTTACTATTTCAGTTTGTTTGTGTTTAAGAACAGTTGTGCACTGTTAAGTAGCAGATTCAGTCATGTTTTTTTTTAATGATTGTGAAAAGGCTTCAACTTGTTTGTCTCCATCTCTCGGCTCGCCGCAGGATGCTCAGCGGCAGGGTTTCGATGAGAAGCTGGAGGCGTACGGTGAGGTATGCAAGAAGTTTAGACCGGTCTTCAGGTACTTCTGCATGGAAAGGTTCCTGGATCCCGCGGTATGGATGGAGAAGCGGCTGGCTTATACACGAAGCGTTGCCACATCCTCCATAGGTATCATCGTGGTGTTGGTTAAGATGGAGTTCTGCAGTGAAACAGCAGAGTGGCACATAACTGGGTTTTATGATTTTTTTTTCTTTTTCCACCTGCAGTTGGCTACATTGTTGGCCTGGGCGACAGACACATCCAGAACATCCTGATCGATGAGCAGACCGCTGAACTAGTGCACATCGACTTAGGTATGCCTTGTCCTCAACCCTTCGATTTATGCAAACTCATGTTTAAGCATCACAAATTGTGACATATCTGATGTTTCGTGTTTTAAGGTGTGGCCTTTGAGCAGGGGAAGATCCTCCCCACCCCTGAGACCGTCCCATTCAGACTCTCCAGAGACATAGTGGACGGGATGGGGATCACTGGAGTGGAGGGCGTCTTTAGGCGGTAAAGATCAGCATCTGGGAGAATCTCTTTGTTACATTCTCACATTTATGTTGGTGTGTATCGGCTCTACAACGCCTTGCAAAAATGTTCAACCCTTTTCAACCTTGCTACATTTTGTCAAGCTACAAAAACAAACGTAAATGTGTTTAATGTGTTTTCTATGCCGTACAAAACGGAGCACTGTTGTGCGTGAAAAGACAAGGAAGTTTTCATTTCTCTGCCGCTATACTGAGGGATTTAATGCCACAGTTAAAGCAACTGTATCTCTAAATACTGTATCAGGAAGGAGTCTCTAACAAATCTCTGAGGCCTACACACATTTACACACATTTACACACATTTACACACATTTACACACATTTACACACATTTACACACATTTACACACATTTACACACATTTACACTGACATTAAATGACACAAAGGTGGAGTGTAATTCAGCCAGGTTGGTTTTTGTCTGGTATTTTATATTTGGGGGGGATCAGAGTATTTTGGATTTTTAAATCCAATAAAACACCTTATTTTACAATAAAAAAAAACATAAGATCTGAAGGCTTTTGTAAGGTACTGTAAATACAGAACACAAGTTGACCCCGGCCCGATTCTGTGCTCAGATGTTGTGAGAAGACGATGGAGGTGATGAGGAGCTCCCAGGAAGCTCTATTGACGATTGTGGAGGTACGAGAACTCTCCATCAGCTCTCGGTGCAAAGCACAAAGCTTTTATATAAAGCTAATATTTGGCTCATGTGCCGACAGGTGCTGCTGTATGACCCTCTGTTCGACTGGACCATGAACCCTCTGAAGGCCTTTTACCTGCAGCACGACGAGCAGCAAGAGCTCAACGCCACCCTGAACTCCACAATGGGAGGAGAAGACCTCGACAACCACCGCAAATCCAGGTGATCAAATGGTCTTCCATTTCAGAGTCGCTGTCTGTTTTTCTGCCGTTCTTTGAGCTCTTCTCTCGTCCCCCTGCAGTGACAGTCAGAGCTTCAACAAAGTGGCGGAGCGGGTGCTGCTGCGGCTGCAGGAGAAGCTGAAAGGGGTGGAGGAGGGAGCGGTGCTCAGCGTGGGAGGGCAGGTCAACCTTCTCATTCAACAAGCCATGGACCCCAAGAACCTCAGCAGACTGTTTCCAGGATGGCAGGCCTGGGTCTGAACCCAGAGGGAACCAACAAGACTCAGCAGATCAGTACTGTATTAGTTTTGGGGAAAAGTCTCTGTGGATTGTTGCACTTTATTACAAATGTACAAACAGATGAGCGTTCTGATTTTGTTTGTAAATTATGGTCTGTACCTTCGATTGACCCAGTTTGATGTGAATGTTTTCTTTTCACTGAAGCATGATGAAGAGACTGATACTGTTGGCTATCCAAAGAACAGCCTTTATGAATGTAGAATGTATGCATTCCTTATTTAGTGGAATTTTTATTCACTTTTGCCTTCCTTTTACTTTATTAGATTTTTGTTGTTTTATTTCTAGCATTGAGTAATTAAAAAGAACAGAAAGAGTCGTCTGTTTGTCCTTCAGAAGAGCTACTTTAGACAATTGTCTTGTTCGTTTCTGTTTTAAAAGGAAATTATGGTTTGTGTCAAAGTCTGGAATTGGCTTGGAGTTCTCCATCCATTCATCCATCCTTCACTCTACTCACTCAGTCTCTCCATCTCTTTATTTATCCTCTCTCTCCGTTTCTCTCTATTTTGAAACCTTGACCACATCTGCCATAAATTAAAAAAAAAAAAATGCAAAAAATACTGGAAAAACTCGAGACATTGTAGCACAGAAAATAATGGAACATAACAATATAACTTGAAAACGAACAAGAATATGAATATCAAAAATTATAATTATTAAGCTTTAGATCCTTTTAAAGCTAAGCACAATTTATTTTTACTCTTCATTGCTTTTGTGATGAGGTTCTTTTATTTCACTTGATAATTAACTAGTGAGTATTACCAATTTACAAAAAAACCTCTGACATGTTTCTATAGAGTAAGTAACTGTGTTTTTTCTACACCTGGTTGAAGATCTGATTGTGAAGTGCAGGAGTGGCCTCTCAAATAAAGCACAGACCGTTTTATTTGATTATTTGCACTGAGATAATCCAGCAGCGCTGAACAGAAAGTAGATGCTGAAGCTCCTAATCAGATCAGAGTCTTTTCTCCATCTGAGTAAAACACTGATTCTGGGCCTGTAATGTGGATTGGAAATAATAATAAAAAATAATAGTTAAGTGATCGCAGGAAGAAACTTCACCAGCCAGAGATTACTGTTGGATTAACAGAAGATGATCACCAATCCAGTAAGTTTTCGAACCAACTTCTTTGCTTGAATTCATTTTTAAGTTCTCACTTTGATATGTTTTGCTTTGTTTGAATTAAAAATGTATCACACTGGTTTCACCTTTGCTTAAAGTACATTTGTGAATCTCGGTTGTGTTCTTTCTGCATACTGAAGGTTAGATTTATACACTTTTACATCTCGTCTACCTCAGATTATTTATGCTTTTTAACTTTACAGTGTAAGCGTTCGGTCACTAATATTCAAACTATTTCAGTTTTTTTTAAAGTAGTGAATATTAAAGCACTGAATAAACGACTTACATCTTTCTTTACAACAGTATCCGAGCACAACTCCATCTTTTACCTATGAAGATGACAAAAGGAAACTAAGTGGATCTGATGTTCAACCGCAGTATGTTCACCATGTGACTCTAATGCCTCCACCAGAGATCAGCCACTCCATCCCTCCCAAAAAAGGTAAATCTGGAGTCATTTTTATCACCACTTTATCAAAAACTGTCCTTTTAGTCCATCTGCAAGAAACTAATATATTGTGAAGGCACATTAAGATAAAGAAAACTTCATTGTTTTGGGCTGAAGAGGATAAAAATAAAATAGAAGGATTTGTCTACAGAAGGTGAGTTAATAAGAAATGTAACATCAGTGCCACCTTCACTAAAACAATTAACAATTATCACTCGTCAGCAAACTAATAAACAAATAAAAAGCCTCTCAGAATGAGTGAACATCTAAAGCTGGACTTATCAATTAACCAGAGGACTATCTGAAACATTTTCAACAACTCCAACGTTACTTTGATTCTGAATAAGAGGCTTCATTTCAGAGAGACACACAGGCTTAAGAAACTTGTCCAAACTCCAATTGAAAGTGTCATGAATTGGGTTTAAGATGATGGAAAAGATTTCTACTTATTTTTAATTTCCACGTGAAAATGTTCCTTGCAAAAGTATCCATATCTTTTTAAGACGTCAAAACCACAAATCTCTTTGTATTTTATTTAGATTTTATGTTAAATTAAAGTAGTACATAACTGTAAATTGAAAAGAAAGGCTTACCTAGTTTTAAACATATATGATAATAAAAAGCTGAAAAACATATTAATACATGTATTTAGCCTCCTACTATTCTAAATAATTGCCTTCAGATATAATCTAATTCATAAATAGAGACCTCCTGTATGTGATTTAATCTCAGCATAAATTCTGTGGGATTTTGTTGTAATGTTCCATTGAAATAATTATCAATTAAGAAATGATTAATTTCTAGTGTACATCATTGTTCTGGAAAAGTCTGAAGCAGTGTAGTTTATAAAACATTAACCATTGACTGCAAGATCAGTGGCGGTATTGTGTAAAAGAAAAACAAATCTTTCATCAGAAGACATGAGACCAACATTCACCTTCAAGCAGGACCTTGTTTTCAGTCGTCCTTCTGTTACATAAATGAGGATATAATGCATCAAACATTAAATAGTGGATTTGCACACAGAGAGGCTTCAACACACTGTGTTGTCCTTTCAGGTGTCAAAGAGAGATGTGTGAAGTTCGCTGTGGCTGCTGGGATTTCGCTGCTGCTCCTCCTACTGGTGGCTGGAATCCTGCTTGGTTATTACTGTGAGAGCACGATTTACCTGGATCTGGATGGTTTTTGCAGATAAATGTGTAGCTCAATAAATACTTCTTTTATTGGTGTGGTCGCATCTTCCAGATTCCTCATCGTGTTTACATGGGAGGAAGTGTGGCGATGGGAACTGTGTGTGGGAATCCCAGTGGTGTGACGGAGTGAAGGACTGTCCTGCAGGCCAGGATGAAGCTAACTGTGGTAAAAAATAAAAAATAAAAATAAAGCAAGCAAGGAAACAATCTACACCATCAACTGAGACACAAACAAACTTTCTTATAGGTCCCTCCCTAATATTTAGTTTGATATATTCTGGCTTTACATCTGAGTTCAAGATTATGAAATTAAATTAGTGAGCATTAACCTGAGGAGCCCTTATCCACTTTGAAGCATGGTGGTGGCTGCATTATGCTGTGGAGATGCCAGTGAAGACTAAAGATTTTCTTTCCCATCTCCACATAAATTTCAGGCATTGTTTTTCATATTTTCTGAGTATGTCTCTTGTATCTACGGTTTAGGTCTTACCCAGACTCTCAGACAGAATGTTTGTGTGGATTTTCTTTGTTCCCAGTGAGAGTGCGTGGCTCAAACTTCCTGCTTGAGGTTTACTGGACGCGCACCAAAGACTGGAGGCCGGTTTGTTTTGAGGGCTTCAGTGAGCTGCAGGGTAAAAGCAAGCTGCCAAGACATCGGATACAGCCGGTACTGTTGATAAAATCTAAACTAAAACACAGATAATAGATCTTATTTCTAATTTAATCTGTATATTTGAATGTGTGTATTGACAGGGACGCATATTTTAAATCAGGACAGCAAACAACTGACTCTGCTGGTGGATTTTTAACAGTGAAGCGACGCTCCGACCATCAGGCATCTATACTGAGACAACTCGTCCTCAGGTTAGATCTGGTGTGGAGAATGAAAGTTTTGTGGAAAACTCACATTTAAAACTTCCCTTTTTTTCCCCGCATGCTGTTTTAGCAAATCATGCAGCAACAGCAGCGTGGTGACGCTGCAGTGTACAGGTGTGTTGAACGTTCTCCATCCGCACAATCATCTCCTTGCCACCTGCATGTGGAATCCAGTGAACACTGACTGCAGGCTGTGTTTTCAGACTGCGGGAGAAGGGAGACCTCCAGTGAGGCCCCTGGGCTCCAGCTGGCCTCTGTGGGGTCCTGGCCCTGGCAGGTCAGCCTCCATGTTGCTGGGTCTCATCGCTGTGGGGGAGCGATCATCTCTCCACGCTGGATCGTCACAGCAGCCCACTGTGTGAGCAGGTAGGAGTTCCTTCAGCTCCCTCTTTGAAGCAGAGGATGGTGTCAGATCCAAGCTGACCCTGCTGGTTTTTCTCCCTCTCCAGGACCCCAAGTCCTGAAGACTGGGCAGTGTACGTGGGGATAGTGGACCCACTAGGTCCTCTGTTTAACCCTGCCTACTCTGTGAGTCGGGTAATAGCACATGAACAATATAACGGGCAAACTTGGCAAAATGATGTCGCTCTGATCAAGCTCTCTGAGCCTTTGGACACCACAGGTACTAAAAAACGGAGCAGCTTGCAAAGTACAACTTAAAGTCCTTTTTCTATTTCATTTTATCAAAATGCAACTACCAAAAATCTGTGTATTTCTCCTGATAGACCAACACAAAGTAAGACCTTATTGTGAAGTAGAAGAAAACAAATGAAACATCTTTCATATATATATTTTTTGTTCGAGCTGTATCTTCAAAATAGTAATAGTAATAGTAAAATAATAATAATAATAATAATAATAATAATAAAACAACATAAACATCCTGCAAAGCATTAAGACATGGTCAGATTGGTGTTAACACAAAGTTATTGATGCTTTTTATTTGTAAAACATTTGAAAACCATCTCCATTTCCTTCACTTTGTAATCGTCTGTCAATAAATCTGTAAGAGAATCAAAGTTTATGGTTGAAATGTGGCTCCAGACAGAACATTTTCGATTCACTTCTTAGAAATCCAACATTCTGATCAATGCAGCGTCAATGTTTTCTCTGTTAAACCTAAAACTGAGCGTCTTCCTGCTGCAGCTTCCAGTAAAGTCAGACCCGTGTGTCTCCCCAATGCTGGTCTGAACATCACTGACCCCGAGAAGAGCTGGGTGACATTTTTCGGCTCCACAACAAACAAAGGTGAGACAGAGGTTCTAACAATCACGGCTATCCACTAGATGGCGCCAAGGTTCGGGACATAAAACCACTGGAGAAAAGCCTCTTTGAGGAGCGACGCGCTCAGAGAGGACAGGCAGTAATGAGTGGCTCACCTGTTTGGTTTCTCTTTCAGATTCGGGTCCTCTGTACCTGATGGAAGCTACGGTGTCACTCATCCCCTCTGCAGAGTGCAACAGCTCCCAGGCGTACAGCGGCAGGATATCGCAGGATATGCTCTGTGTCGCAGAGTCAGAACCAGGAGCCGGCGTGTGCCATGTAAGAGAACCTCACCAGTAACATGATGCACATGTATCACAAACAGCTGACAAGAGTTTACTGCACAACTTTGCCCTGAGCAAAGCCAGACAGTCGCTGCCTTGTGTTCAGGCATCAGTGGTGCGTTTCCTGAGATTGTATCGATATAAACTCACTTGATGTTGTAAAAGAGAGAGCGCTCAGACAAATGACTGCCTGCTTTTTCTACCATTAACAGATACGTTTCTGTTCAGGGAGGAATTTAAAGCATTTTTATGCTCTTATGTAATTTGCTTTAAGGCACAGTTGGACAAGTGCCGCATTATGCGGCCCTCATGGCAACAGATTGAAATAAACACATTTCTGTGTCTTATAACAAACCATTTATACAGCCAATCCCTCAAGGCATGTTCAGTTAGAGCTCAGCTGACCATGATCTCACATTACTGAAACTATTCAGTCCTGTTCATTGATAAAAGAAATCCCTCAAAGAACATTATTGAAAAAAATCATATCAGTATGAGTCTTTGTGTTGCACATCTGGATCGCAGTGATTGTTTACGATTTGAGTGAATCTGCAGTTGACCGCTGTCTGCTGTATTTGTCCTGAACTGCAGCCTGACAGTGGCGGTCCCCTGGTGTCCCAGATGGATGGACTGTGGTGGCTCTTAGGTGATGGTGTGTGGGGCGAACACTGCAATGGACAGAATAAACCAGGAGTCTACACCAACATCAAACACCATCTGAACTGGATCTACCAACAGATGCAGGTAAAAGTCTCTCATTGGGTGATTTTTATTCTCATTTATTCAACTGTTTGACAAGCGTTATGACTGTAGAGGAGATGCAAACATGTGGCCATTGTTGTGGCTGTAATCATTGTGATTAATGTGGTTTAATCACAATTAATTAGTTGACCCAGTTCTGCCAATCAATTCTGCAGACTGACTTTCTGATCTCCTTTCTTAAAAATGTTGTTTTGAAGTTATTTAAATATTATCATTTGAATAATAGAAAATGGTCTTTTTAGTCGACTTTGCAAGAAATGTGGAACCAGGTTCATAGTGATGTTTCTATGTTGTGTTTACAGAAGCATCAAGATGTCTGACGACGAGACCAAAGACGATCTGCAAGACAATTTATCTGCATTGTAACATTGTCCTCATGTTTCTCTGTAATCCTGTATAATGCAGGTTGTTTTTTTTTTTACTTATATAAAAAAAATGTTTTTATAGCCTAAAAGAAAAAACAGACCAGTCACAATATTAACACATCTCTGTTTACCCCCTTATCTACAAAGTCCCAAATATCTTCTAACAGCGAAAGGATTTCTAATGCGGAAAAATGAGATATAAGGAATATAAAACGACGATGCCATATATTTTATTAAAGTATTAAGCTATTATCTCTCTGAAAAAGTATGTGTTCTGTCACCGATTATATCTTTTTTTTTTCAGGAGGGAGAGAGATTTGTCACAGTTAAAAGTTTCAGACCGTTTCTGATTATTGCCACAGCATCTTAACTTGTCTAAGTCTGAACTTGACAAGGCCGTACTTAAGGTCTTTATTTAAATAAAGGGATAAAAACTACCTGTTTGATTAATAATTATAATATTGGTCAATATATTTTATGCATATTTGAATATTACTGATGATTTTGATTATGGCCATTGAGAAAGTATTTTTATTGCTCGTTTCATAATAAGTTAGCATATTAAGTTTTTAACCCTTTTTTATTTTATTTTTTATGTTAAAGAACTTTGAACTCCCCTGATGCTGAAAAATACGACACAAATAAACTTATGATGTATTATTTACATTATTAAATACAGGTCAAATTAAAAATAAATAATAAAAAAAAACTTCAGTATTTTAGCCATTTGAAATTGGACCTGCTGGTAATAATCTGTATCATTGTCCAGCTATGAATTTATGGCTCGGCCAATTAAAGCAGGTTGTCCCAGTTCACATGTCTCAATCAGCGTGAGCCACAGTCCATCACACTGCGACCAACAGGTTTGAAATGTTCTATTTCTGAAACATGAAATATCCTGGTAGTTTTGACTGAAAGGTCTCTTCAGATTCGTTGCAACACTGACTGCTATTGGAGAGCCTTCCTGCCCACAGCATCATTATCTGCAACAAGAGCTGGATGATATGCGCTACATTTGAAAAAACAAAATCTGGTAAATTTTTATACTATTAAATCCCAAATAAACTGGACAATGGTGGGATCGAGATATAAGAAGAAGGGGAAAAAAAACAATACAAGAATGAATTTCTTTCTCTTTGGCTCCCAAAATATTTTTTAATTTAAAATGATTGATTTGTCTCAAATGATTTTATTTACAACACAGTTACAATGTTTGGCACTAAAGCATACACAGTTAAATAAATGAACAGTCAAATATTCATGTGTATGTCAAAATAAAGTTTTACATGTTCAGAGTTCAGACATTAGGCAACATTAGTAAGACAGTAAGAGTGTGCAGCTCAGGACAACTCACTGAAGTTTAAATCTACATTATTCCACACAGTATTTTTTTTTCCTCCCCAGCTTTACTGGTGAGACGTCTTGTGTAGCATTAATCTGGCTGATGTGCAAAGACAAAATTTGGAAGCCATCAAGTCAGTTAGATTTACAAGACTGCTCACCATAGTCCTACCCAGAATGAGGAGATGTTTTTTCCAACTTGTGTACTTCAGGAATCTTTCACATATACTTCTTGCTTTGTAAAATGAAAGGTGCTGTACAGAAATAACCTTTGATATCAGGCTACACAAAATTAGAAATAGTAGCGCAACAACAAAAAAAAACCTCAAACACATAAATCTGAAAATGTACAGATTTGCACAAATCACAATAATACAAAAAGAATCGTATAACATAGATATTGATCGTCGGTTATACTGTTGATCAGCTTTGGAAACAAAGTGCACTTCAGCAGAGTCAATCTTAACCTGCTGATACGATTTATCAAAGGCACTGCAGGCAATGTAAACCTGTTGTTTTAAAGTATTAATAGCACTACCAATGGTTATCTGAGCAGCTTTATTCGCACAAGCTTTCATTTTGCCCCACTTAAGAGTGGAGAGTCAGCATAAAAAAACCCCAACAATCAAATTAAAGAATTGTCATAAGTGTTGTAAACTGCAAAAAGGAAGATTTGTTGTAGATAATCGACACTGAGTTTTAAAGTATACGTCCCTTGAATAATAAAACACAGAAGGGTCTAAAGGTGATCCTCCTCTCCTTACGTTTGTCTGATAATACTCATCGCCGTGTTGATGTGCAGCCAAGAGACAAGATACTTTGTGACTTTTATAGTTTGTGGGAGCTTCATATTTTATGTCCTACATTTTACCAAATAACTTGGTTCATTTGAGATGTAGAGGGTGAGAACACACTCTTAGTGTATTCATCTTCCCATTAGGGAAAAAATGAGCCATAACCACAAGGCTTCACTGCATTGAGGTTCATAAAAGCCATAGTGAGTGGGTCCTCCTTTCACTTTGTTTGATTAGAAGTAGGAGGAAGAAAAATTAAACCACTGGAGCACACATTCAGCTCTAGCAGCTATTTTAGGATTTTTTTTTATGTATGTATATATATCAGCTGTTTTTAGGTGGAATTTCCCTTTAAGAGGCAGCTCAACTGTCCGTCTACCTCCATGGGCCAACCTTGAGTCCAGCCTAAAATCATTCTTATTCAGCATGGCTGATCAGTGCAAACTGACCTCCACCCCCTACTCCACAGCTCTGGACGGGCTCTGTCCGCTGTCTCTCAGTCCTTTGACCGTGCTCGCCCGTCCTTTTCCCCGCAGTCACTTGATGCGATGCCGCACCAGTGAGGACTCATCTGTGATCTCCCCGCGGTCACGGTGCCTGCAGGGCAGCAGCAGCAGCAGCAGCAGGCCGAGGAGGATCAAGGCGCAGACTGCCACCAGGGCGTAGGAGAGCACCCACAGGACGGGCTCCTTCAGAAAGCCGCCGGAGCAGTCTGCTGCCACGTCTGCTGCCGAGAAGGGTCCATCGATCTCTGAGAGAGGCTTTCCGTCACTCACTGCAAACAAAGGCGAGACAGCTCAGAGGCAGGAAACCCAACCATCACCAAAAAAAAAAAAAAAAAAAGAAAATTTATGGCTGCAACCAATGATTATTGTAGCAATCAGTTATTCAGTTACTAAAATAATTGGCATATTCTGGAAATTTTTCATTTAAAATGTAATAGAATGCATCTGCAGATTAAAAATACTTCTAACTTTCATATGTGAAAAAGCTCAGCTTTGTGTAGGTCTATCACAAAATCCTAATAAAATACATAGATGTGGAAAAGGGGCATGAAAACTTTTGCAAGTCAATGTAAGTTAAACAGTTACTGATCAATAAAAATTAGAATCCAGTGATCGGAGAGAAAAGGGGCATTTATAAACAAATGCAAAAAGAGATTCCCTTATACCTCCTCTGCAAACTATTGATATTTAGTAGTTTATTGTGATAAACAAAATGTACCAAATATCACATAATGCCCATGCAGCTTCTTAAATAAAGCTGTCAGCTGGAGGGTAATATCCTTAGGTTCACGTTTAAAACTGAAATTCCTGGTTTCACAGAACCTGATCAAAAGGCCGATTGTCTGTGCTCCAGAACAGAGAGGAAAGTCGGCAACTAAACGTCACAAGCCAGCATCCTCAGCCTTAAGCCAACATCTGTTTGAAGTGTGTTTGCTTAGTTTAAACAAACCCGTCTTTGTACTTTACGATGTGAACAGGAGCCCTCTCCAAAGCTCATATAAACAGAAAAACCAAACTATTCACCTCAGTTAATACCTGACGCAGCACATGAGCTAAAAACACTTGAGGTGGATTCTGCACATGGGACAATGTTGGCTGAGTGGCTTCAGGTCAGCAAAATCTTACAAAGTGTTGGCCAGTCAACCTGAACTTAAGAGTCCACTTGTGGACTGATTATTAATTAGTCCAAGTCTATTCCGTATCTTTCTAAAGTAATGATGTCCCTCGATCCTTCTGGGCTTGACCAGCAGGTGACGTGGAAGGAAAATGAAACTTGATTTCTTTTTTTTAATTGACAAATGTTTGAAATATATGGAGTCCTGCAGGGGACACAAAGAATTGTATTTCTTATTGCATTTCCTCACAATAGGTTTGCATCCACTTGCAATAATATTGTATTTACTAGTCAGTTTGTAAGATAAGATGAACTTTACTGTCCAAAGAAACGATATGAGTATTTAACATGTACATTAACACAGTTATTTGCACAGATTTTACTCATTTTAAATAATATCTGCACATATATACTGTTACAAAGTTTTTATTGTTACTTATAAATTGTTTATTGTCTTTAAATACACACACTTGCACATTTTGTACATTTTTAAAACTAACCTTTATATTGCACATTAATTTGAACCGGAATAAGCTATCTTTAATCGCTGCATTTTATTCTGTACATGTATGTTATATTCTCTCATCTTTATGTGAATCCATGTGCTTCGACAGCCTGTCACTTTGGAGCTGTTGCACCAAAGTTTCCCTATTGTGGAACAACAGAGAAATTTCAACACTATTTTTTTCTCATTTGTGAGATATCTTAAGTTTTATGTGTTTTTCTTTGAAATACAAACACATCATAAATTTATGTGCAAAATGCCAGAGAGAAAACAGCCGAAACACGAGTTTTCCATAAACACAACAGAAACTTTCTGTAAGAAGGAAAAAAAAAAGCCAACTATTTGGACTATTTTAAATTATCTTCATGGAGTAATACTGCCCTCTGCTGACAGGTTAAGTCAGTTGAGGGTCTGATCATTAAGCAGGTTTGTAGACTGATTAGAAAGGCCACATTGTGACGTGCAGCTCCATTTCCTTCTATCAGTTATTTGTCCACCGAAATATATTATACAAACAAACATGAACACCCAATTACCTGATATATATTGGAAACACTTTTCACTGAGGATTTCTGAAGATGTACATATGTGCAACTTTTATATTGACATTTCTTATCACTGTGACTGTATGTAAAGTAGACCAAGATGTATTTGCTAATTCATTGTGAGGGAACATAATAAGAAGCAAATCTTCTGCATGGCAGCTTTGAGGATTATGGTCCACTATTCTGTGTGGTTTGCTTTATACTTTATACTTAGATTACCTTAGGCAAAGGAGGACATCTGAATATAATTGGATGCATTAGATTTGTTTATTGGTAAGTGGGTAAAGAGGGCTAAATACAAATGCATGAAAACCTTTTCAGATTTCTATTTGTAGGAAATGCTGAAACCTATTGTTTTCTGTTTCCACTTTACAGTTATGGACTAAATTGTATTGGTCTATAAAATCTCAATAAAATACAAGCTTGTGGCTCCAACAGGTTATAAGAGGAGAAAGTTTAAAGTCACAGTGGGGGAATCCTGTGCAGAAATGTTTTGCATCATTAGGCTGTCATTGAACCTTTTCTTGAAATGTTGCTACTTATTAACCTATTTTTAAATTTTCTTTTAAAACACACTAAGAGAAGAAACAAATAAGTTGAATAATTTCAAGAGTATAAAAACCATTAAGAGTGCACTTGTTTACGTTGCAACTTTTATTCAAAACATATCAACTTGTTCTGATTATACTAAACTCAGAGCGCACACATGCGTCTTATGACTTTAAAGTTTAGCACACATGACTAATAAAAAAATGAGAAACCAAGAATAAGTCCACTGGTACATGATTACCAATTTGACATATATCCTAAAGATTTTCATTCTCACATCTAAATAACACTGAAAAAAACCCTTCTCATAATAAGCTCTGATTCTATTTATAATGAGTGGAAGTCTTAAGTGCATAATTTTCTTACCTGCACAGCTGCTGAGTGCGAAGCCCAGTTTCTTGTGGGCGCGATCAAACACAACATAGAAACCTTCCATAACAGTGGCGCCAATCACCAGGCCGTTCGATGATGGGGACATACCGAAACGGAAGCACTCCAGGTCGTTTTCTGTGTCTACGATCGGCTGGATGTAAAGCTGCAGTGAGACAAAACAATATGTCTCAGTCAGCTTGAGGTTGATATGGGCAAAAGGTAGAACTGTGATTTTAATTTCTGTGCTTATCTACCTGAGGCAGGATGGTAATGCGGAAAGACTGACTGGTGTTGGTGGCTCTTAGGTAAATTGAAAGCTTTGGGAAAAGCTCCATGGGGTTCTCGTCCTTCTTCCAGCATGCAAGCTTGGTGCCATCCCAGAACCCTGAAGAGAAATTCTCGATCTAAATTACAAAGACAGAGAAAGACAGAACAGAAAGTCACTACTTCACCAAAGCAGGTTTTGCTGTTGTCTTTTATCTATAAGCGTTGCAGGAATTAGAGTATACTTGAAGAATTGCTAAAGTTGATCTTGAGTCTCAAAAGGCTAAAAAAACACATCAAGAGAATTGCAAATGGCCGTCTGCATGAAGGTAAGACAATTATTTTCCTAGCAAAAAAACAATGAGCCCTCCAACCTACAACTACTGCATCCTTAAATAGTGAGTGTATGCTAACCTCCTCAGCATCCCTTTATTCTGACATGTTTCATCACTGTCTGTGAGAAGAAAGCGTACCATTAAGTTGCGCATGATGGCTTCTACCACCGCATTGAAGACATTGATAGGAAGTCTCAGCAGTGTCGTCCCGCTGTCAACTATGGCTTTATCTGCATTATACTGAAAGAAAGACACCAACAGTGTTTTTTTTCTTAGTTCAACAGGAATGTCTTGAAAAAACAGAATAAAATACAAGAAAAAAATTTTCACAAGCAGATTAACCAGTTACATTAATAATTGTCCCACTGAGAATAAAAATGACCTTTGGCATTATCCAACTAGTAGATCTTTTTCTATTTTAGATGTAAACCCAGTTTCTTTTAAGCTTGAGGACAACTACTGTGCTGAAATAAAGATTTGTAAAAACAAAAACAAAAAAAAGAATCCCTCAAATTATTGAAAAGAAATGTTTCTTTTTTTTTTTATATTTGCAATTTTGAGATCCTAGGTCTCCTTAACAGTTATTACACAGAGTCTATTTGTCATCACAAATCTAAATATGTGGAGATTGTTAAACTCTTACTGAGGCCTTGACTGAGAACTGGGTGCTTTGGACACGTCAAACTTTTCACCAACCAAGGTTGGTCTAATGTGAAACCAAAAGTGAATATTTAGAAATGTTCACTATTAAGTGTTGTGATGATGTGGGTCTGCTTCTCTCCCAAAACATTTGGGAACCCCAATAGTAGCGCTGCTTAATTTTGAAAAATATAGTTATGATTTTTATGGTACTTATTGAATTCCCTTTCATTATTATTATTTACACTTGAATAACAGAACATTTTTAAAACCCAATGATTTATCAGCAACAGTGTTATTCCACAGTATGTAGAATACAAAATGTTAAGTTGAAAATTAATTATACTATCTACAAAAGAATAAAAACCACTGTGAATTCTCCTCCAACTACTGTTATATTAGCAATTTTCTGAAAACAGGAACATTTAAGACATAACTTTATTCTTCAAAATGGGTCAAAGTAAACAGAAAATGCATAATAAGACCATTGTTCCAGAGGCATATGCTAGCCCATAATGACGTGAGAATTGGGATTTTATTTAAAACCTATTGCTCAACGCATTTTTTCATCTTATTCATTAAATGTACTGAAATTAAACTTTGGATTTTTTCAGTATGGGATAATGCTACTAGAAGACAAGATGGCTTTTTTATGAGGTTTTTAACACATCTTTACCAGGAGTGCCAATAAATGTGGGTGACACTTTATACTAAAGTCAGCGACAATACAGTTAGAGAATAAATACGGTACAGAGTTTGATGTTTACCTCCTTACAATCCAGATTCAGAGTCTGGTCTCCAACTTCCAATTTCAAAACTTCCACCTGGTAGTACCACTCCTCTACGATAGGGGTGTACCAAATTGACCCTTGGTACAGAGTTGGTTCAGCTCCACCCATTATCTGCAAAAAAAATTAAAAATAAAAGCACAGGTTTAACCATCTGCTCACACTCTGCCACAGCATAGTACATAAAGACACAGGGACCTCCTGCCATCAAATCCATCTGTCAGCATCAGAGGGTCACATGATGGAGATGCAGCATGTGAGGTACTGAGGTTGTGTGTGCAACGGAGACAAAGATTTGGACATTTCTGCTGAATGGCTCTCAGCAGGAAGCTATCTTAATTTAATGAGTCACTCTTAAACCAGAGTGGGCATTCAAAGGGAAAATATGCTGACACACAACCACATTATGTTTTTAAGACGCTCTCGGCTGCTCTGATCAATTAGAGTTAAATCATCATGTGAGCAGAAACGGCTGAGCAGCATTTCAGCACAACTGGTAATGTTTATATTAAAAGAACAAAGATCCCAACTCAAAAGTGCAAACTCGTAGCTGATATCAAATAATATTTCAAAGAGTAATCCGATTTGGAAATTAATTAGTATATAAAGTATTATTTAGGTGGACTTCTCCAGAGTCGTGCCGGATACTTACAAGACTGCCAGCAGGAGGGTCGACTGCGTCGCTGGCTGACAGTCCAGCCCCGCACATTTGCAGAGAAAACATGTCCGGAATTCCCAGCTGCTTCACCACAGAGTTGAAGAACGGCTCCACGGAGGAGTCGGGCTGATCAAGAGACAAAAAAGGCATTATCAATCACCATCTGCCAGTTTAAACACTGAACAAAAGCTTATGCATTGTCTGGAGAGAATAGTTTTACCCCTTGTTGGGGTTTTATGCAATGCAATAAAGAGCATGTGATTGTGAAATGGATAGAAAATGAAGGTGTTTCCATTTTCTTAATGAATAAAAACTAAAACAGAATAGAACATATTTGAATTAAACCTCCTTTACATCCAATACTCATAAAAGTTCTAGGGCAATAGACTACTTTTAGACATTACATAATCAGTGAAATTTCCACCTGTCATAGGAACAGGCCTTTTTTCATTTAGAATACATATTGAGAAAAACACAATCTCTGTAGATCGAGACATGTAGTAATGAAAGAAAGTAATTGCTAAAACATGTTCTGACCAAAAAGAACAATCACAGTATGTGAATGAACTGCAGGTCCAAAACAAGAGTTCTGCCCTTTGACCAAACAATGTTCTCTCTTTTGGTGACAAAGTTGTTCATCTTCGTTTTGTGTTATCCCAAGGATGACTAATAGTTCTCAGGCAAGTTGAACCTGAGCTTTTCAGAGACAACAAAAGCACAAAGTGGTTCAGTCACTGGCATTTGATCCCAAAAGGTTCCTGCAGTCAGCTCAGGTAGAAAGAGTCTCTTGTGTTGGTCCCAACTAAATTATCATGTCGAAGAAAGCCAACAAGGCCAAGAAATTTGGATTTTGTCACATTTCACATTTATAGCGCAGTGAAAAAGTCTTTACTATTTAAACTTTTTTCATTTTTTTACCTTTTTGTGTTTCACTGACACTTCAGATTATCAAACAAATAATCTTGGTCTGTGCAGACCAAGATTCCTTCACAGTGACGTGAAAGATTAATTACTGGTTATCACAAATAGTTGTTGCTGCCAAGACTGGAACAACCAGTTACTAGGTTTAGAGTATAATTACTTCTCAAAAGGAGGCGTGTTGGTTTGGATAGTTTCTTTTCTTCCTTTAATGAATTAAAACATCATTAAAAAACAGTGTTTTCTATTAATACAAGTTATTGTTTGACATTAACATTTGTACAAATGACACAGGAGAGAAAAAAAATCTTTAAGAGGAAATACTTTTTCACAGCTCTGTATGCAAATTTTATACTCCTGAATGTCTTAAAAAGAAAGAAAGTTATCTGAATCAAATTCATTCAGAAAATACATAATGATATAGAGGAAATTATATTAAATGAAATTAAAAAAAACAGTTTTTTAATAGAACAAAGCAGAGGCATCACAGTACAGACTGCTGAAAATGAATTAAGAAAATGTAACCATTCTGTTGTCATGTGAAACATCAGTGACTACATTCAGATAAGATCTCACACTGAAGTTATGCGGAACTGTGAAAGACATGCGGAGCGGGATCTTACGCAGTGCTGCACAGAAGACAAAACATCATATTAAGCAAATCGTCTTACTTTGTACAGCTTTTTATTGTTACAATACCAAACTATTTTTAAAGTCATTTCATACATTGTAAAGGCTTTATGGCATCTTTCCTAGCCTATTTAACTGGAGCAGCATATTGAAACTGTATCTCTCACTGTCAAGAAAAACCGACAGAGGCCTCAGTGTCCAGAACAGCTCTTCTGAATAAATTAAATTGGACACAATCACAATATTAATAGTTGCACTATCCAATTGATTCTGACCATTTTATATCCAACTCAACATTGTGTGCCTTTATGTCTTCCTAGAAGCCATATAGCACCGAGCCTGACGGGACAGTTGCATGCTTGTTGTGATTTGACTGCTGTTTATCTCCGTGTTTGAGACATGCTTATAGAACGTCTTAGTGGGTTAAAATTAAAGAGTCTGCATCTCACCCTTGCCAGCATTGGGTAGGCCAGCCCCAGGATGCCTTGCCAGTCAATTCCAGGTAAGAAGAAGCCATCAGATAACTGAATGGCGGCAATGTTGATAGCAATGGTTCCATTTGGGCCCTTGGGCAAGGAGACGAGATCAGTTCCCAGAACACCTTCCCAGTTGCCTTGTGTGTACCTGACAGATACTGAGCGACCAGTTGACTGGAAGGTACTAGAGCTGGGGAGAGGAAGGAGAGCGACAGGTGAAATAAAATAGTGGGGTGTTTTTTAGACAAAGAGAAAACATTAAGACAATGAAAAAAAACAAAACAAAACCTAAGATAAAGAGTAAAGATTGCAGCTGCATTTTAAGAATTTAAAATTTTAAGATTTTATTTCTGATCATTTTGATTATTATTGTGGCTCACAACTCATGAAAGCACCAAAATATAATTTCTTAGAAAACTTCCAGTATTAAAGCCAATAGCAAAATGGACTTTTCCTATTGAACTGCATGTCCATGTATTACAGTATGCAAACTCAATACTTCATCTGGTCTCTTTTTGTATGAATTATTAATCAATGTGGCATCGCATGGAGTCGATCAGGCTGAAGCGCTGGTGTCTCTTCTTCCTCTTTACAACACACCACGGTTTTCTCCATGTGGCTTAGGTCAGGGACACAGCGATGCCATGGTAATAAACACACATATTCATATTTTTGGTTGTCTGGGCAGGTGCCAAACTCTGCTGGAAAATGAAATTAGCATTTCCACAAAGCTTTTCAACAGAAGAAACCATGAAGAGCTCAAACCTTTCTTGGAAGTGAGCTAACACCAGCAAAGGACTTAGCACCTTAAATTATCACCAACAGGAAACTTAACACTTGAGCTCAAATAACTTGGAATCTCAAGTCTGTCTCCAAATACTGGGACCATGATTTCCAAATGAAATGCAAAATTTTACAAAATCTGAAATAAAGATTTTGGCTTACTGAGTCCAATCTTTATTTTTCTCTTCGCCCAGATGATGCTTTTAATATCTCTGGTTCAGTAGTGGCTTAATACAATAAATGTAACACAGCCCATGTCCTGCATCTGTGTGGTGGCTCTTAAAGTCCTGACTCCCACTGCAGTCCGTGCTTGCTAAGCTGTTGTTGTCCTGCTACTTGTCTACTTTTTGATCACACTTTTTCCTTTCACTGACCTTTCCACTAATATACTTGGCTAGAGCACTCAGCTTCTGTAACAATGCTCTTTTGTGGCTTACCGTCTCCTTCTGGAGGGAGTCAATGACTGTTTCACAATTGTCAAGTCATTCTTTACCATGACTCTACGAGCCATAAAATGGATGTAACATAACGTTTTTGTATTAAAAACAATGTTTATTTTGGTTTTTCTATTCTTGCTGAGAACCTGAGTTTTAGGTTTCCATAAGCTAAAAATTATAATAATCAAAATTAACAGAAAGACAGCCTGCAAATATATCCCTCTGTTTGTTATCATCTAGAAAGGAAATGATTTTCACTGAATTATCAAAATAATTCTCAGAAGCGCATGCATTATTTCTGTGATCTACAACTGTAGTGTCGTGTTTTTTTCAGGAACATGTGAATTTTGCCACACCAGGTGTGTGTGCCACTCACAGTGCAGTGTTGAAGTAGCGCGTAATGAGTGGGTGTGGAGCAGCAGCCACAGCAAAGTTACTGCTGCCGGTATCCACCAGGATGTTGAGCTGAAACACACAAGGAAGAGTTTGCTTTAACAACTGATACAAGCTGAACGTCCTTACATAAATAACTCATAAAACAACACCGTCAAAAAATGACAGCGGACGCAAGCAGACAGAGTTTTAATTTGCTTTATAATTTATTTAGAGGCATAAAACAGAAAAAGACAACCCCGTCTTAGAGTTTACTGTAAGTTTGACTTTATTTTTGTTGGGCAGAAAAGAAAAGATTCACTTTGGCACATTACTCTTCCCGCAGACTCCGCAAACACACAAACTGCTGTTAACCACACACACACACACACACAAAATACAGCACACAGACTGTGACATAATTACTCTCTAATGTGCTATCTGGGAGACGAACATGACAGCCTCAAGCTGCTGACATGACCGTATGACCCAGCCAGCCGTTTGGGTATGTGTCATGTGGGGAATGGCGAGCAGCAGTGGATATAATTCTGTCTTCCAGGCATCAAGTCAGCGAACATGAACTAATTAGCCAGTAGAGTTCTGTCACCTCCTCGACTAAAGCACAGGCCAAATCTACAGTCACTGAAAAGCATTCCTTGCCATGACAAGGTCACACAACCACCTGTTTCCTCCCACATCTAAAACAATTTTACTGATCTCTATGGGCTGTGGAATCTTTAGTCCTTCAATCAGTAGCAAACAGACGCAATCTAACTAAGATCAGTCTTCTTTTACTGTAAACAGAGTGGACTAGCAGGAAGGAGCTAAAAATGTTAAAAGTGCAGAGAGCCATGCCAGAAATAACTTCCTCATGCTTTGCTCCAAAACTTGTTTCATGAAGACTTCCTTGTTAAGCTGAGGTGTGTTTTTATACCTTATTAAACAATGACATAAAAGATCAATCATGATATTTTTTTATTAACTTGTTCTTGGAAGGCTTTGTTTAGGCTTATGGGTTTCTCCTTATTGGGCTGGCTCTGGTCCCGTTACCATAAAATTTCCCGTCATCGCCTTGTCCATGGCAGCAATCCACTGTCTAAACAAGCCAAACAAGCCTGACTGGAAAATACTTGCGAGGATGGACAGTAAGGGCATTTTTATTCGTCTCCATGTCCCACATCTTCTTCTGGTCTAGCTCCCGAGCCTGAGGCAAATCTCTCTCTCTCGCTCTCTCATCGCGGCAGCCTGCAGTTGAACACTCGCTGCCTAATTGGCAGCGGCTCCGTGGTGGCAACGCGCATCTGCTACCTGTTTGTAGCAATTAGCAGATGTGAGGCTCTCCGCAGCCTCTCTCAGCCCGGCTGTGCCACATGTTAACAGATGCAGCAATTAGAGGCTGATTTGAATAGCGCCTTGTTTAACACCGTGGCCCTGTAATCACATCATGATTTAGTTAGTATAATACCGAGAGTGTGACCCAATCGTATTGAATTACAGGACATTCTGGCAACAAATAACCAATTTAAACCGAAGTAGATTGAGCTCCGCTGGCGTGAATAACTGATGTTAATGGACTCGCTGTAATTATTCCAAGAGAAGCAAAGTTTAATGGTCGGGTCATCTGGGTAGAAATATCAAAAGGTGATGAAACTGCTTTTTTCCTTGCGTTATAGTCCCATCTATGTCACATAACGACCTTCTTCACAGTAATTTGATTTTCAGAGACACTGACTCTTGGATTTCCATTAGCTGTAAGCCAATTACAAGAAACAAATGCTTGAAATCTAAATATTCTAATAAACACACATGCGCTCAATAGCATTATTTATTTATTATTCAACCATCCGATTGGTGGAAAGTGCAATTATACCTATTCAGCTTTTAAGTGTTTAAGAACCCTTGATCATTCATGCAATTTCTTGAAAATAAAAAAAACTCTTTTTTGTAAGGCTTGCACAAAAAAAATTATATTTTCCAACACCCTATCAGATTGTTGTTGGAAGCAGAAATGAACCCCCATCGGCCAAGAGAGGTGGTTTGTCGTTCATTACTTTTATTTGCAAATGGCACCTCTGTGTCAGATTTACAAGTGTATCACGAACACGCAAAAACCAGGGTTCTGACCAGAACCCTTGAATGTAAAAAAACAACAATAAAAACAACTGATTAATGGCATTAACATCATTAATGTGTTAAAATGTATGTAATTTTATGTAATTAATCAAAAATAACATGGTAAAGAATGTATTCTACCAGCAAAAACCAGAAAGGTCCAAAGGGAAAAATAGGTCTGATACAAAGATGGAAAAAGAGAAAGGAGGGACACAAAGAAAGGAGGTGAGTGAATGAGAAAGGAAGGAAATAAGGAAAAATCAAAAGGACATGTAAGAAGGACAGAAGACTGTAGCACTTACACAACAAAATAAGGAGTGATAGAAAAATTATTATCTTAGTTCATTTACTTTTATTTGAATGGTTATGTTTTCATATTATTCTGTGTGTTATTTTCTTGACTTCTTTCTTTTATAGAATACCCTTGACTGTCTTTAGGTTTTCTCTTAAGGGTTTAGAGATGTTTCACACATTCCTGTGTTACGAGCTGCGTTGATCTTTTTCTGTATCCTGAGAGTGGTCACCTTTGTGTCTTAACAAAAGGGTGTCAAAGGAAGATTTGCAGAACGTCCTGTAGGATAGTTTATTGGTCAATTGTTTGCAATTGCTTGCATGATTGTGTGAAAAAAGCCCACCCCTTTGTTTGTTAACATAATAAAAGGCAGTTGGGGACTGAGAGCCGGTGGCGTTGAGCCCAGACAGTGTTTAGCGACGGTTCTCCATGTCTGGCTCTCTCCCCTTTTCTGCAGAAAAGTCATTTGTGTCTTTGGTTGATTCTTGCAAGTTGGGGAACAAAATAAACCCAACAGGAGTAAAGTACTTTTCTGAACTTTCCTACACTACCCAATGGTCATATCTACAATTTAAATGTATTTAACATCAAATAGAAATATTGCCAATAAGAGACACTGTAAGACTAAACAACACAAACCCACATGACAAACCAGTCACGTGGGTTCATTTCCTAAAACTGTCATAGCACTATTTACTTTTCACCGTTCGTTGGGTCTGCTTCCAGAGAAAGGAGCCTGAAACAGCTGCAGGGTTTCTCTTTTAGAAGTAGTAGTATTTAATCCCACGCCTTCATCAAAGAGAAGAAGTTATGAGATTATCCCTTTTAATGTCCCTAACCCACAGCATCTGACTTTATTTTAGCTATACTCAAAACTTGAAAAGTGCATCACATCGGAGAAAGCGCTGCTTATTAAGAGGTTTAAAGATGAAGTTTTAACCATGAATTGGAAATTAACTGAAATACAACCAAACCAAAACAGATTTTTTTTTTTTTGGTGCTTTTATAATCTGTTGATTGATTTTAATCCCTGGTTAATTGATTGCTGCGTGAAATCTTTAATGCTTATGGCATCCAAATGTAAATTGTTAAACATATTTTAAATCAAACTGTTTGATTTCTGTTATGAAAAAGCATGGGCTAACTGGATATAGAAATAGAAATAATGTAATACATAATTTATTCAAGGTTATCATACAGGGAGTAACTTTTGCCAGTCCACGCATTCACACGGCAATACTTTAAATGTCTGAATCCATCATTGCAGCGCCTCCCTAGTAAGTGGAATGTGAAGCTATGAGGAACACTTGGGGATTTCATGAAAGATTCACATGACAGTACTGTAAGTGTGTTTTTCCAGTTATCTGATAACTATTTATAAATAACTATTGTTTTGTCTCGTAGTAATTCAACTAGAAAATTTGCTTTTCATGCACTCTATGAAGCCCTGTCGTAATTCAGTGCTGCTTTTAATAGGTTATAAACTGAGAAAAACCTAAATTATGAATGTTTTGGATATTCAAATAAATGTCCAAAACTGTGATGTTCCTCATATTTTCTAAAAGGACAGTTTTGATTTCTCTGTCATGGTCTCTGTAGCCTCATACCATGTAGAACTGATAAACCTCTACGAGCCTGAGAAACTAAAGCTTCACCACAGGAGTTTTAGAAGCTCTGATCTGTTTAACTTGAGAGGCCCGGGGGCAACAGGTCAACTTACTAATGAGATAATTCACCTTTGGTTTAAGCTCTGCTTCAAACGCTTCCTCTCAGAGCACAATGGCAAATCGCTGCCACCCCTAAGGCCTCATGTATTCTTAATTCCCCACTCGTGCACATTTACCCCCTCTTAATCATTAACATGATCTTGTTAGGCACTTTACATTACTAGATGAATAAAATGATGACAGATTACCCCTGGGAGAATTTCTTTGCAACTCAAAGAAATAAAGCAGGAGGTAGGGATGGCCAATTACCACACAGTTTATTGGTATCGAGGGGAAAAAAGAATCGTGATTAGTGTCAACAATAATGTAATAATCACAATAAATTGTAAATAATGCTGGCAAACCGCCCCAAAAATGTGGTTAAATCTTGTTTTGGATTACTGAAGTAGCTGCTTGGACTATATTTCTGCTAGTGGTGCAAAGAGAGCTTTATTTTAAGCTGTTTACTTTTCAAAATATTAATGAAGACAAATTGTATACAAACTGCTCAATATATGAAGTGTCCCTTTTTCACAAAAGTGTTTATTTCTGTGGCTGTCTAGGTGTAGGGAGCTACAATTAACAGCTAAAGGTCTAGGGTATTTTTTATGTAAAAACATTTAAAACATTTCCCTTAATTTATTTTCAATGATGGATTGGTGATTACGCCCGTGGCTGTCCCATCACCAAAAACACGCTTTATTTGCCTCTTTTGTTTCCAGTTTAAAAAAAATATGTCCAATTACAATGTAAAGTAAACATACCCTGAATTTATCATTTTATTTTGCAAGACAACTGGGGCGTATGCTACAGTTCTGGTCCAAAGTTTGATTGATTTGTTTTGAGAAATCAACCAAACACTCAGTTAGTTAGAGTTTCCAAATACTAATATACAACAAGTCAGCTGATTTTCTGAGTAAGTACATAGTTATTTAGCCTGTGCAAGGTCCAGAATTGATTAAAAAAAAGGATTAGAAATATTTTATATCTTATTTTCAGGATTGAGCATAGATGTTTAATTTGAAAAATACTGCAAGCTGGAAGTATTTTTGGTTTAAGGCAGAATATCCTCTGTTGCTGTTTATAATGGTGAAACTATATTCTACAACAACAAATGTGGTTTAATAAATCGAAATCAATGGACATTTATTCTAATCCCTAAAAAACGAACATTCAACAAAAGTTATTGAACATTCAGTGTCAATGGCTTGAACGCAGCATAAAATTAGGCACATTGCAGTGTCATAAGGTTTCTCAGATTCTAACATAAACTGAGAAATATCCATTTTAGAATTATAATCCTGCAACACTCCTCGTTTATAACCTGCAGAAATGATCTTGGTATCATTTCAGATGAATTTGTCTGTTTTGACACCCAGATCTTTGTGAAGATTTTGTTAGCTTACCGACCAAGCTACCAAAAAAGAGCTATCCCCCTGAAACAAGGAAATAGCTCTTATTTTATTTATTTATTTTTAACAAGTGTGGGGCTGCTCTTTGCTCCATGGGAGCCTCATAATCCCAGTCAGCTGCCTGGAAAGAAACACTGGTCCTCACAGGCAGCATCATGTGAGCGCATGTGAGTGGGAAGCAGTAGCCTACCTTCCAGACCCCAAGGCTGGTAAAGCCAGCTGCAGCACAGCTCTGGCTCAGTCTTACCTTAATGGCCCCTGATTAAAAAGGCTAATAAAGTATCCTAATAAACTACGCCACTCTTATCATAAACTATTCCCTTCCTTCATGTTTCGCTGAAATGATTATTATTCAAGCACGTTCAATAACTCGCATAAGATAGTGAAGCACGAGCTCATTAAAATCGAAGTACAATAAATTAAGTCAGAACAACTGAGGCATGAGACAAATATTTACATTTTGTGAAGGTGATAGAGTACCTTTTGGCCAGGAGTGCCAATAGACATTTCTATGTAGTATCCTCTTCCAGAGTCCCCTTGCAGGTTGTTGACCATGTCCAGAAAGTTGACCGTGCCGCTGGGGTCAGAGGCCAGAGCCAGACCCTCTCCATCTGATTTCAGCGCTACCACCCGGACAGAAGACAAATTGGCCTCAGTGGTGTAATTATATTTCCCCGGGTAAATTCTCAGCGGTATTGAAAAGTAACAGTCCGTCGCTCCGAAACTGAGAACAAATGCCCAAGTCGAAAAAAAAGCGATGTTTGCCATTGCCGCGGCCGTTTTCTCCCCTCTAACGTTAATAACTGAAATAGTTACGGCGAAGTTGTTACTCGAACTTTGGCTCCTGAAGTTTTCGGCTCTGCTGTCATGTCATAGGAACAGCAGCTGTGTTGTGGTCGCCATCATGGAAACGGAGCCTTTTCTTCGCCGTAAACAAACCGGACATGCTCTCATGCCAGAAGATTATGATTGGCAATAAAAAGAAAGAGAAACTTCTCGCCGTCGCTAGTTTATCAAAGTTTCGCCTCCATCCACACCTCCAACCTTGTTAAGTCTGATAGTACGAAAGAGGCGGCTTCCGGTTTTTACTTTCAAAGTAAAGAAAACACGACGCTCACTGTTAGGTGATGAGGAAATAAAATCAACCTTGAGAAATATTATTTCTGAAAAGATAAATCGGAAAAAGATGTGTACTCTAATAACATTAAAACTGTACCGCTACCTCTTTTGCGCATTGAGTAAATTTCTAAAACTGAAATATTTTGATTTTATTTTGAAAGGTAACTGAATGTACCGTTGATCGTATTTTTACAGTCTTGATCCCATTGTTTTCACCTTATCTTGCGAGATTGGTGACACATTATTTCAACAAACTACTCTAGGCTGTTTTTGGAAAAGACAAACCAATTTATCCAATGTTATTATTTGCCTTCCACGGTGGCGCTTATTTAATAACAACCACCACTTCATTAAACACGTTTAAAAGTGTTTTTAAAAAGATTATCTTTTAAGTAGAACAGGACGTTGTCGTTCTGTTATTGTGTCCCGAAGAAAAGGAAAAACACAATTTAAACACATTGTCTGTGTGACTGGTTCAAGGCTACACATTCTTAGTCAGGATAAATGTTACCTGAAATTTGGACGTCAGCACTGGAAAGTATGAGGGTTCTTAACTCTGAATTCAAAATCCAATATGGATGCCTTGAAAATTAGGCTAAGCAGCCTGCAGCCTGAAGTGACCCAAATCCGATGCCTATATATGATAATTTCATGACAGTCTTAACAACACAGATCAAACTTATTTTATTGCGACCCAGGACACTTGGACACGTGGTCCTAAATCATACATATATAATCTTTTCAAATGTGACCTGTGTCTCCAGTCCAACCCGAACCATCATTGACACTCGACAAACGTCACTATTCTGCGTCCTGATAAGCATCATTGGCCATGGCGGCAACATTAGCATTAGGCTAATGAGCTGGTTCCTCTCGACAGCAACTTTAAAATCGTAAGATATGCTCCACTATAAGTATCCACATTTACTTCCGCAAAAACTGAGCACTTTTTTTTTCTTTTTTTTTTTTAGCGGCTAACAAAACACTGTGTGACGGCATGTTTGAGGTTTTTTGTGTATGCGGGACTCTGTGTTTGCCGTTAACTAGAGATCACAAGTCGCATGGAAGTGTGAACGGCCACGCACACAACAACAACAATCAGCGTTGGCTTTGATTTAATGGCTTTTCTTTTGATTTTTGCTATTTATTTTGACTAAAAGTATTTCCTCTTGAATATACTCTGCCTCTTTGGTTGTATCAAAGTTGAAGAATTTCAGTGACAAAACAAAGTTTTTAAAAAATTGAGGTATCATTTTTATATTTATTTCAGATTAAAACATCAGTAATTATGTATTAAGTATGTGAATGTAAAACAAACTATTATCACTTTTAGTGGCAGTAGTAGTAATATTTACAAATTACTTGTGTTTTTTCAACACACAATTCAAAGTTTTTCTTTAAATGTTGACCTTTTTCCTAATGTTAACATATTTGTCCATAATATTAACTGAGTAATGTGGGTCATAGAAGAAGTGTAGAGTCTAAAATACATTTGTAGGTGCAAAGTGGATGTGTCACTGAGAAATTTATGTAAAAATCAGCCAAAACTGGACACACAGCGTGACAGATGTAACATCCAGACTGTATTTAACTGTATGTCAAGATGTAGCAAAAAGCTCTTTGTAAGACCCTGACATTGGCATGGTAAAAATTAAATTTTCTGTCAATCAAATAATTGATTGACAATTACTGAAAAGATTGGTTACTGAAAAGATTAAGCAAACAGAAATAGCATTAAATTATGCATTTTTAATAATCCAGCAAAATGCCTGATGATTCAGTATAGATTTGGTCACAATTCTAACTTGTTATTATTTGTTCTCATTTGAGGGTAGAAGTAATAAGTAGTTGTGAAGTGGAGGGAAAATAAAGTGTTCTTTTTAAAAGAACAAAAATCTGAAAAGTGTGATGTACATTTGTTTTCAAACCACTTTACTCTGATATTTATGAAGTAAATCTACTGCAGCCAAATGCCTTTAGGCATCAGCTAATTAGTAAACTGAGTAAATAGCCCACCTGTGCATAATGTAATCTCAGTCTAATTACTGCTGTTCTATGAAGGCCCTTACCCTTTGAGGTTTTTCTTAGGGAACATTATTGAACTAACAGCTTCATTAAGACCAAGAAACACAGCAGACAAGTCAGGGAGAAAGTTGTGGAGAAGTTTAAAACAGAATTATTGAAAAATGTCCAAAACTATATTAGTATATCAAACTAAAATGGAAAAGATGGGACGCAACTTCAAGCTGTCGAGATATGGCTGTCCCCCTAAACTGTGAAGCCAGCCAGAAAAGAAGACCAGAGGCTCAAGTTAACTCTAGAGGAGCTACAGAGAGTCTCAGATCAAATGAATGGATAAACATTCAAGTCACAATAATGTTTTTTTTATTTCTTACAGAAGATTAAAAAGTTTTCTCTGTCAGTTTGCTGCAGCCGGAAACTGAAGACGCAGAGGAACCTTCATGGGAGATGAATAAAGTTCTATCTAATCTAATCTAAAATTAGCGACTGTTGAAAGTAAGTTATAATAAGTATTATTTGCAGTTTGTTATGGCAAATTGCAAAAAGAATTTAAAATAGAGAAAACCTTGTATACCTTTCCTTCCACTTTACAATTATGGAATTCTTTGTTGCATATTATTGAAATACTAAAAAATTAAAGCTGTAAGATGACAAAATGTGATTCATCTATTTGTAAGGCATAATATGTGTTTTTAACTTTTTTAATGCAATGTATTTTTTAAAGGAAATATTTTCATAAGTTTTTAAAAATCATTTTATATATCATTTATATATATATATATATATATATATATATATATATATATATATATATATATATAAAGAGATATCGCACTACTCTTAACACTCCATAGAAATGCAGCATGTTACAGTTATATAAGATGGTTATTTAAATAAGATCCAATAATTATTAGTTGCATATGAACACACCACAAGACACTAAATGAATGCATTTCCATTGGGAATGTTCTCCATCATCAGCTCAATTTAATATGCACAACGAAACACAGAAACTTTTTTTTTTCTTTTTCATGTGCTGAGAAAGGAAGACATTCTTTCTTTTCCCTTTACCTTAGACAGTCTCATTTCCCACGCTAACAATTTAGAGAAAGGAAGAAGATCCCAGTGGTAAGGCGAGATCAATGTTACAGGCCTTCTCCATGCTGCCTGTTTCACACAGAGACAACAGTGTCTCACACTGATAGCCGCATGAGTCCCTAGATACACTGTCACATGATTTCAACTTCTCTCATTGAAGTTAATCCCTATAGTTTGGATAACTTGTGTAACGTGGGGAGAGACTGTGACAGATAGGTTTCCGGTGCTCCGCCTGTCATGCACTGGTTCTTGTGAATGACCCAATTAGGCACAATTTCTGTTTCTTCATCCCTTTGGCTGTGTTAGTTCCATAGCCTGAGAGTATAAAAACAGGGGAAGCACCGTGAATCTTGTGGGTGATCATGTGTGCAGTGTCCTGTGGTGACAAGATTTCTCCACTCTTTTTGTCTCCTGACCTCCTTTGTAGGTGACAGTAACAATCAAATCTCAGATTTCTTTTCTCTTTTCAGAAAAGGAAAGGTTATGAATTGAAGAGTCAGAGGCTTGGTGAGTTTTCATCTGTACATCACGTCTGACTTCAAATACATTATTGCATAGTGTGACATACCAAACCTATAAAATTACTTTCACAGTAAGGAAATAAAATTGTGATTATCCACAGTAGGTATTAAAGGCTGATGTAAATGAGCAAACGTTGCATTGCTTATCACTGTTTTAACATTGATTCAAACAAATTTGTCGACCAATATAAATTTTGACACAGCTTTGCTTCATTACTTTAATTCATAGGACATTTGATACGGATTTCTGTTCTATGTTTAGGCCTTTCATCTGCTTATCCATTGCTTCCTATGTTGCTACCTGGCGTCTCCCATGCAGTCCCTCCTTCAGCCACAGGAAGGCGCTCCACACCGTTCTAGCGCATTTAATCCAATCTGAGGAAGCTGTAGCATCTGTGGCTGAACAAATAAGGCAGATTAAGGGAGCCAGTGGTCCTACATTTGGCATCACAAAGCTTCTTTACTGGGACACTGGTGCCTAATCCTCACAGCTCTGATCATTACAGCTGATAAAGAGGAGGAGAGCACTCTACATTATGACATATGTTCCCAGGTCCCTCTTTTCTTGTCTTTATCATGTGAACAAAGATGCAAACCTTTTAGCTCGGCTTTGAGACTGTTTGTCTGTGATTATTAGTCATGCTTCTGTTTATGTTTAAACTATTAAGACTAATATTAACATCATGAGATGTTACTACTAGTGAGCAGGGTTTTGCTCACTGAATATGGATTAATCCATGTTCTAGAGGTGAAATGTAGGTCATACATAATCTTTCAAAAGTAGAACTTGTTAGATTTAATCATGTTACAACCCCTGAATTTAATGTGTTTTCTTGGGATTTTATGTGATAAGCCAACACAAAATGGTGCATAATTGTGACATAGAAGAAAATGCAACAAGATTTTCTACAAATTAAAATATGAAAAGTATGGCATGGATTTGTAATCGGCACTCTGAATCAAAACTTTGTGGAACCACCTTTTCCTTCCTACCCATTCCTCATTGCAAAATAGTTCAAAGCGTGGAAGGAGAAAATACATTTTCAAATCAGATTCCCAGTTGGATTTTCAATCTGGATTTTGCCAATTTAGGTGATTTTGGAAGGCAAATAATTTTTACCGGATTTTATTCAGGGATTTTTTATATTACAACACACAATGATAAAAAGCGAAGTCTTTCAGTACTATTTCGACTATGGAAACAGTATTGTAACTCCAGCAAACCACCCCACCTCCCTGTCCTTTTAGCGTCTCTGAACTTCATGATAATCAGCCCCGTAGCCCAATCACTGTAAGTCTATAATGCCGAGGAGAGATTTGCTGAATCTGCTGCCGTTTAGGATGCGGCGTAATTACAGCACAGACATGATAGAGCTGGATGAGCAGTAAATGGGGATCACAGTGGGGCAGATTGTCCACATGTTTCTGAGGCAAATCTCATTTGGGGATCCAATCTAGCATACTGTTTTATTAGCAGGGTGGATAGGGTCAATTAGCTTTAACACCAGTTTTTTCAAATGTTTAAATAGATAAATTGTAGCTTTAGCTTTTCTTTGCTAATTGATTTTCAAATCAAAACAATGATAAAACCTTAACACTTTCATAAAAAAACAGCCACGGTTTTGACATGTTCTTTACATGCTGTAGCTAGCCGGCTTTTCATAACGAGCTGCTTCAAATTCTTTCCCTCCCAGACCTGTCAGCTCTAACAAGGTGTTCATATTCACATCTGATTCTACAAGAAAAAATGAGTGTAGATGAGGTTTAAATGGACTAACAGTAAGTTAAAGGAGACACTCTCACTACATGAATCTCACTTCATGAAGAAGAGATGATTTGGATTACCGTATGTGTCTTTTAAGATTTTTACTTTTAACTGAATTTGTGCTCTCAGTCTTGAGGCATGATGAAGGGGATAGCACTCTCTCAGGCTATTCACACTTACTCTTCCCCCTGTGGTGGTAGTTTTACCCTTTGGAGGGTATCTGTACATGTTTTTTCATTCAGAGGAAAAGCCTTACTGACACAAATGTGAGTCATATAGGCTATTGTCTAAAAAGGTTGTGATGGGAGTTACATACTCCCATATTTGCGCTCCTCAAGGCACTCGTCATACCCACACCAGTCTCCCTAGTTACTCCACAGCTTGCACACGCAAACAGACACACACATGGGCTTTCTGTGTTTGTTCAAAAACCATGGATCCCACCTGATGCTCTGGGTGCAACAGAGCAGATGTTGCTGTAGCTGTGGGTGAGAGAGTGGTGTTAGGCTGTGGACATCCTCATTACCGAGTTGCTGTTAGGGCACTGCTCTCGAGTGGGATATGCTTAATGAAGTGGTCCTGTAATCATTCACACTGAGGCCCACATGGAACCTGTGAAAACCCAACTTGTAGAAATCAGTCTAAATCCACTAGAGTGCTTTAGGAATACACACAGATGTCTATTGTGGAGTAGACTAAGGACTAACTAAAATGGAGAGATAGAAACCTGCAAAAATAAAATCTATTCTTTTCATCATTAGTCAGATTAAACAACTACATTTTGATTAGATCTTCCAAGAACAGATACAAAGATCTGATTGAAATCAATTAACAAAATAAAAATATGGAGCTGAAGTTATAAAAAAAATAACTGAAAGGCAAAAAAAAGTAAATATTAGGAAGAAGCTAGAATAATCTCTATATACAGGTCTGGAACAAATTAAGAGACCACTGCACTGAACCCCATTGACAAACCTAATGGTTATTCCACCAAGTATTGATTTCTGAACTCTTCCTGAGTTAAAACATTAGTATTATGTTTCTAAATGAATATGAACTTGTTTTCTTTGCATTATTTGAGACGTGAAAGCACTGCCTCTTTTTTTTAAAATTGTGTTAATAATTTCTAATTTTCTGAAAATAAGTCCTAAATCTTTGCTTGGCATTTGAGATACAGCAGTTCACAGAATAAAAGACACAATGTTCATGTTACTCAAACATATACCTACAAAAAGTACAATCAGAAAAACTGATCATTTTAAGTGGTCTCTTAATTTTTTCTAGAGCTTTATATGCTGTGAAAAGCAACTATGACAAGTTAAATGAAAAAAAATGCTTGAAACATACTTTATTATATTTATTCGTCAGTTAAATGCAAATATAAGAGTTAAGTTATACCCACATTATAGCTTACAATTGTTAACTGTAAGAATAGCCACATAGAAAACTAGTACATTTTCCCCCAAAAAATTGTATTAGCAGCTCGTTATGAAAAGCAGGCTGGCTTGTCTTTGGACTACAAATGCAGATTGTAGTCCAGAAGCTGGATCATTTCACCCAGCATGAACCATGCTACAACCTGAGCCTTTGCTACAATGTCTGCTGCGGCTCGATAGGATTGAAGAGAAACTGACATTCCTGTTCATTATTTCCCAGTGCAAGCGTCAGTTTATGAAATGGTAAAATATTCCACAGAAGTTATATGTGATCTACTTCTGTGTTATGTAGGATGAACGCTTGAGGGTGAATATTTGAATTGGCACATGGCGCCATGTTGATTGCTTTACTGTCTAATAACTGGAGTGAAATGGGTTGAGCAAAATAGCATGATCCCCTAAATTTAATTCTGCACTAAGTGGGGCCATAAAGATCCCTTTCTGCTCCTGGAGGAACAGAGTTTGTGACGTAAATAGACCGTCTTGTCCACAGTTGTTCATGATAGACATTAGACATGTTTTCATTTCTGTAACATGAGAGATTATGGTTGAGAGGGTAGGTGTTTGCGCTGTAATATAATCAGTGGGTTGTAGGCTTGAACTCTCATCTGTCCGGCTCATTTTGTCCTTGGGCAAGATACTTCACCCACCTTGTCTGGTGGGGGTGAGGTGATTTCTGTCAGTCTCTTAGCTTACTACTATCATTGTGTGAATGTAAGTATGAAACGATGAAGGACGGATTGTAGCGTAACATGCTCTGAAGTCCTTGGACTTGATTAAGTGCAGAAATTCAGGGCATTTATAATGTGATCTTACAAAATATTTCATTATCAAGTTCGTATTGTACTGAGAGGGTTTTGATTTTGCACAATTTGTTTACTTATACCTTACATATCCCAATTTTGTGTTGATCTAGTGGTGTGAATACTTTATCTTTTAAATCTCTCTGATGCAGCTAAATTCTCAATCTATTTTCTTTTTTTATTTCCGCTTTGCCTTGCGAAGAGAATTGCTGGAGTTGCTTTTCTCTATCACAGGAGCGACAGATGGAGCAGGTGTGTGTGTGTCACATTCCCAGTGTGACTCCCAGAGGTTGCATCCAATGCGACACCTGGAGTTTGCTCCCTCATTAGGATGGGCATCTCCAAGCTTTTTCCAATTACACGCACCGAACCTGGCTCTTTGTTCCCATGAGTGAATGGAGATCAGGTACACCTCATCTCTCACCAGCAAATTGCTCTCACACACTTGCCATGCAATATTTGCAGGGCATCTACGTTATTCCCATACTCAGTTCTGTTTCTCTGAGAAGACACCACACTGAATGAATATTGCGATGCGTGCTGGTACACCATCTCACCTTGCAGAGCGCTCTTGAGTCTCCTTTGCGCTTGACTGTGTCCCTCTGTTCTTACAGCTATCTATCAGTTTCATAGTATGCAATCTGCATCATCTCAGCCTCCCACCACCCACCCACCAGAGTAGGGGGTGTAGAGTGGTTGTAGGAAGGCCTGAACGATAGGAAGAAAGGAGGAGGTTGGACAGCAATGTGGTGGGGGGCCAGGAGGGGCTCCTTCATACATTTTTATGACCACATAGATAAGGTCAGTGGTGTGCCATCGTTACTAGGCAACACAGCGACCCTGAGTTGGATTGAGTTGTGAAGCTGAGAAGTCAGATATTCTTTCTTACAACAGCCCCGCTTCAGTTGTGCTCTGTGCATTTGACAGCAGGCCGTCTGCTTCCATGTGTGCTCTGTGAGTCAAGGCTGCAGAACTGCTTCAACTGGACAATCGACTGCGACGCTGGAATAATTAGAAGGTCATTGATTGGGTTATTATGTTACAGCCATGTTCAAGACATACTGACATCTGTGGCCGTTGTCATTTGTGATGATGGTAACGGTGATAAAAAAAATGATGATAAAGGTATTTGATTATATATTTTTAATGATTCGGTTCATGTGGGGATATATCTGAGCGTGGGTGTATTGATTTTTCCATTTTTTTGAACAGAGAAAAGGAGGAGACAGAGACCAGGCGCAGATGGAGCTAGAGTACAAATGACCAAAATCCACCCTATTCTCTCCCTCCCTGTACTTCTATTTTCCATCTTCACTCAGATTCCCCCCACCGCTCCCCCTTTCCCGTTTTTCTCTGCCCCCACTCCTCCATCAGCTCACTTCCTTATTCCTGCCACACCTTCACACTTTTCTTCGTTTTTTGGTTCCACCCCCCCAAACTCTCTCCCTCCTCCATACGCTCTCTCTCCCCTGCACTCTTCTCCTCCCATTTCTGTCCCCTTCAGCGTCCTAGTTTAGCACGTCAAGGTTGGCTACAGATATGCTCCTCTGTGCCTTGGGGCTAACCAATGGGAAACTGGCTTGGGTTGCTCTAGTAGGCTGGGGTGTTAGCTGCAGAAACTGTGGGAGATGGGGAAAGGTTACTGAATTGCAAAGTTTGTGGTCTGTTCCTCAGACCGGAAATTTAATCTTTCAGACTGATTTGTGTTAGCAGTTCATATATAGGACATCTTTGAAGATGGGCTAAAACAAAGGACAAAAGCATGCAATGCTGCGTTGTGGTGGTAATCTTAAGTAGCCATGTGTTTATTTTCATGTTCGTCTTATTGGTCGAAACAATAACAAAATGTGTGAAAAGTTGATAAAGCCTGATAGGTTAATCAGCTGTGAGTTCCCCCCAGACCTTGAAACAGCTCGAATTTACTCTGTACACAAGGTGAATGCAAACACAAAATTTGAATCCAGCTGCTATTTAAACTGCTATTTATAGCATGTGATTGTTTCTTCACAACTTCAGTTAGTATATTTTGCAAAAAACATAAATCTGTATTCTTTCTGAATTTGGTAGCTTTTATCTCATTTTCCCCCAGTTTCTGCTCTGGTGACTTTTTCTTGATTTTCCAGTGGCACATCACTGTATTAAATTAGAAACTGTAATGTATGAAATATAGTGCAAGACTATTATAAAAGCAAGATATGTTCAAACCAATTCCTTGCAGTATACCTTTTATATTCTGTCATTACTGTTCATGATGATTTGACATAATTATTTAAAGATTATCTTCAATGTCTCCACAATGTCTCAAGCCATTTTAGTTTGAATTTCTTATAAAATAGTGATGACTTCAGCTCTCTTGAAAGGTTTTTAGGGGAATTTAGATCATGCTCATTTGCTTTTCTTTTGAAAAAGTGCTACACTTTTATTTTATTTAAAACCAGCATTTTGTGTGAATGGAGATTAAAATTAGGTTGTATGTTAAAAAAAGGGTTGCTTTTGAATGTGTATTCAAATTACATTCATTGGATCCAATTTGTCCAATGTCTGACAAGTTACGGCAAAGACTTTGGTTTCCTACAATTTGACATTGTCAAAAAAGTACTGGACAAACTGAAGTCCTGCTGATGATTGCTGTTTATATTCATCGATACTGTAAACCATTACTTGGTTAATTCTAAAGACACATACAATGGATTAAAATGTTCTATGTAGATTTCCAGTTCTTATAAGGACAAAGGTGAGTTTCTTTCATTAGCTGTTTCATCTATTGTCTAACCTCTTATTCATATAGGGTCACAGGGTTTGAACAAAGCCCTCTTGCTACAATGCAACAGATCTAACAAGTGAGCCACCATGCAATCCAAGTTTGTGTTCATAAAATTTCTTTTTAAATGAGGAAGGAGCTTCAAATGGCAAAAATGGCATTGAAAGCAAAAAAGTGAGAGACACTGAGCAAGGTTCAATTCCAACACCGAAAAAGAAGGTCTGAGTGGTTTGAGTCTGCAGGAGGAATAGCTAGATCAATGACTATTTCTGGTAGTCTAGTGTATATATTATTGAAGCAGTTGTGTTACAAGCACTGGTATATATGTGTATGTTCTCAGTGTGTATTTTATGGATAAATTAATAGTTAAGAATATTTCTGTGTAAATGTCTCATGATAAAACATGAACATTTACAAATTATAGACAAGTGCAGCCTATATATGTAATTTTTCTTTCTTTTTTTTCTTTTTAAATTTAGGCCCAGCTTCAATTCAAGGGCACTCAATAATCTGGAAATTATGCTAATAGTTTATCACCATACATTGTCTTAAAGCTTTAGCTTGAGTGTGAAGTTCGTAATGTTTTGTTGTTTGAAACCATTTTATAGTATGTAAAGTTTATGCTGTTGTTCTAAAATCATTTCAAAGTGTTGCACTGACACAACAAGGAAAATAAATTCAGTTCACATCACAAAAACTTTCACATCACAAAAAGATATGAAGGTCAAAATGCCATTCAAATCCCACTGAAATGAGAAAGTTTCTCATAACGAGATGAGTTTTATGTCTCGCTAACAAAACATTTCTTGTTAATTTTTTATTTTAATCAGAAGTGTTTTATATATATTGTAATAATGATAAAACCAAAGTCTGCCCTAAGATAAAATATTTAGTTTTTATGATGAGAAACAAATCTCATAATAAGTTTTTGTATTTCATAATAAGGTGATCTTGAATTTATTTCTAAGCTCTATGGACAACAAAACAAATGCATCTCATTTTCAGTATTTTGTCAGGCGTACCTGTGGCATGATGACTTCAAAAGACTTGATTGACTTGACGCAGTTGGCACCCTTTTGGTTGTAATTTAAAGAGTGTGCATGTGTCCTAATGCTGATAGACCTGCAGGTGTCTTTTCATCCCTAGGGGACTGTGCAGTGTAAAGCTATACCACACAGAAGTCTGTTTAGGGGACCCATCACTCTAGACGGGGCAACTTGTAACCTTACACTCACTTGTATCAGGAGCCACGAGTGTGGCTTGTCTTTTATCAATGTCATTGTCTTAACAAACAAAGGGGACCATCATAGCTGTGCTTAGGATGTTTCTATTCTGAGTTAATGGGCCACATATTGTAAAGGCAACCTGATCCTCCTCTGGGTGGTGGAAGAGTGAGCCGAGGGCCAACATTTTGCTGGTGATTGGCCAGTCTATGTTTTGTTGCAAGAGACACTGGTCTTCACAGGAGTTGTCAAAACAAGTGGTCCCATCCTTAGGGATTACCCCACCCGTCTGCACACATGCCAGTAAAATAAAAGTCGACCAGTGGGACATCCAAGGAAGGATGGATGTATGCGAGCACAAGCAGGTGTTTGGAGGCAGTAACATACTGAGAAGTCGATACAGGATGGAAGAATCCACAGCTGAATGACAATGTCCTTTATCATTGGGACAAATTACAGATTACAGAGTTTTATAATAAATGCCAGCCTCTTTTGGTTTATGTTCCACTCAATAAATAATGACAGAAGAGCTACACTTCACTCAGCTAGAGCTACACTTCACTCAGCTAATACTACAAGTAAATGACTACTGAAGTCAAATGTGTTTTACCTTTGCGAAGTATCACAATAGATCAGTGAGCAAAGTTCCAGTCTAATATCATTATTAACTAATTCTCTGCAGTATTTGAACAGAGTTTATTCGTTCACTTTGCCTGGTAATGAACAATTTTCTTGTGCACCCCCTACAAAATAGTTCTTCAGGCCAGGGACAGTATTTTTTTGAAGTAGCCGTAATCATTATTAGTAATCATGTTGCCGAATCTTTGTTAGAGAAATAGAAATTGGAATTTTGACAAGCCCCTTCGATACCAAATCATACAATCTGCTTAATAATCCATGCAGATGTAAGAGTAATGGAAGCTGTTGGACAGAGGTATATTTCTAAGGGAGAACAAAAAATGTGCAAATAAGTATGTTTGGAACAAAAATAGTTACTATTATCAATCTTTCTTACTTTTTTCCCCTTTTTAAAATAATTCCAGCCCACATCCTTTAATGTATAAAACTGTAGCACCCAGGCATGCAGACATTTTGTGAAAGGCTTGTGATAGTTGCTTTCACGAGGTCTTTTAATTTCAGTGCAGTATCATCATAGGATGACACCTGTGAAAAAAGTCCAATGGATAAAATTTCCCTGCGACTAAATTTTCCAGTCAGCTGCTTGTGGTATTAACACATAGCGGAAGGGATCAGGAACAATAGCGACTCAGCCACAGTTCAGGTCACATAAAATGACAGAGTGGGGTCAGGTCAACAACTTTCTGCAGAGTCAGCAGCTATAGATTACCAAACTTTATCTGGCACCAAATATAAAGACCACAACCTGTAGACTCCAGAACAATGCAGGCAGATTATCCACAATAAAAAATCATGCTTGTCTATAGAGCAATCCAATGTATGAGTCTGAGTTTGGGATTTGCCAGGACAACAGTGTTTGCCTGATTGCATTTTGCCTTAGATTAAAGTTTGTACAAAGAAAATTATGGTGTGGTTATGTGTTCCAGAAGTTTGGCAAGAAAATATTGGACAATCCTGCTTCCAGCTTTGTGAGTAAAGCTTTTGCCAACACCTGTTCCAATATGTGCACCAAAGCACAAGGATTGGATGATTGAAATTGATCTGGAAGAGGTTGACTCTTCTGCACAGTCGTAACCTCAAACTGATTGATCACATGCGGATGAACTAGGGTGGAAAATTTGAACCAGCTCTCCTAGTCTAACAATAGTGTCTTTCCTTACCAATAAAACATAATCTTGAACCTTGTGGAAAGCCTTCCCAAAAGAGCTGAAGCAGCTACTGTGGCAAAGGTCAGGTCAACATCATAATAAACATCAAATCACTCAAGTGAACATTTGAGTGTCAATTAAATAGATGTTTCCAAATGAAACATCCATTTCGTTTATACTAAAGTGAATGTTTTAAACCTATTTTATTTAACTGATATTTATGTTTAACATGTAATTGTGGACTGTGAATTTTAAGATTGTCTAGTCATTATCTGATCTTTGGAGGAACTCCTGAAAAGATTGACATATATTGAGTGCTCTCCAATGGTAAAGAAGAAAAAAGAAATAGACCTCATGACCCTTGGCATCGATCAGTTGCAAGAATTGCTTTTTAAAGATCATTACTGATTTCTTTTCTCTCCGGCATTGTGTTAACATACTCGTTATTGCTCCAAACCAGCAACTTCCAGACATCCTGCTTAAACAGAGGTGCTAACTTGCAGATCATCAGTTAGTCAATTTCACTTATTTAGCAGCAACCGACTGCAAATTCACATCTAAAATCCTACAGAAGCAGTATAAGTGTACTGGATTTCACACACTAACATTTAAGTTGCTCCCTGTAACAGAACTTGGGTAGATACTGGTGCTGTACTAGGATTATTTGCCTCCAGATGAGGTTTTGTTAATGGTCTCCCTGAGGACGAATGGTTTCTCTACGGTACTACAGTGTCCTGCAACTTTTAGACGCATCCCTTCTGCAGCACGTCAATGTCAACTGAATGACTTCATCAGCACAGACATTTAGCCCTGGAGAGGCCTGATAAGGAGCCATTCATATGATTCAAGTATTTTAGAGAAGGGATGGATCTAAAGGTTGCAGGTTATTAGTTAATGGGGACTGGATGAGGGCATCGCTTATGCAAGTAAAACCAAAGTATGTTTGTTTGATTTGCACACATTTCAACAGCTTGCTCACTTTTTTCTTATTAAAAAAACCCAACAAAACACTCTGCCGTTTTTTTCTTCACAATGTATTGACTATATAAAAAATATAAGAGGAACACAACAACAACCTTTGTTCTAATTTTATCATTCAGAGTAAAAGTGGGAATTAAAACAAAGTGGACCAACAGAGTCAGTGTTGGCATACGGATTCATGTCCTCGGCTCATGAAGTGCCTCATATGTGCTCTTTTGTCTTTTGTTAGTATACGCACACATGCAGACACACATGGCCACACAGCAAGGCCAGTACTGTCTGCAGCAGCCCAGGGCCCCATTGTCACAATCACTTACCACTGTTTAGGCATCATAGCAGGAGCAGGGTGGGGCAGGGAACTGAAAGGAACTGCTTACCATTTTACCACATGCTGGGTCCTTTGACTGCATCTTGTTTTTTTTAGAGATATGACATTGTCTATACCTTCTCAGCTGTGCCTAAGTATAATTGGGTTAGGGTTCACGGCTGAATAACTCAGCTTATTGACCACAAGGTCATGGCTCTTGCCTTCAGAGTGAAAATTAACGTATTGTCTTTCACATCAGTTGTACAGCTGCTCGACTGTTGTAAGAGATAAACATGAGCACCTGTTTTCTAGCAAGATTTTATCGACAACAAACTCCAATGTCTGTTAAATACGATTTTCAAACCAGAACTCCAAAAAGTACAGTGCTATAAAATGTTTCCTATCACTCCAATTTCTTTCACGTTCTATCACATAGGAACCACAAACTTTTAAAAACCATTTGTGCATTATTATAGGCACTGTTTTTTTAGGTAAAAGGTTTTTATAGTACTAACCCAAGGATTGCAGTGTGGATTTTTATTTTTTATATCTAACAGCTTTTTGCCTCAAAATGCGGAATATGTTGCCCATTTAACTTTGTAAAATAGCTCAAATTCAGGAGAAATTGATGGGAAACGTGCAAAAATATATTAATTTCAAGTCTTACCTAAGATTCTCACTTGCATTTAGGTCTTGCCTTTGACTGGACCATTCTAACAGGCAAATATGATAAGATTTCTTCCCTGGAATTCTCCTGGCGCTGGCTGTATTTTTTCAGGGTTATTATCCTGCACCAGCCTTGTCTTTTGTGGCTGGTTTTGTTCAAGGATAGCCCTGCATTTAACTTCATTATTTGTCTTCTCATCAACCCTAACCTCACTGAAGAAAACTCCTGACAGCATAACTCCTGTAGTGGACTCCAGCACATTTAGCATTTCTCTTGTAGGCCAAAACAAACAAACAAAAAAAACATATATATATATATATATATATATATATATATATATATATATATATATATATATATATATATATATATATACCAGTGTTCAACAACACTGGTGTTGTTGAACCAGTAGCTCAACAACACCAGTGTTGTTGAACACTGGTGTAAGTTCAACAACACCAGTGTTGTTGAACTTACACCAGTTCAACAACACTGGTGTAAGTTGAAATCTAAAGAAGCGGTTACATGTTATACAGTCATCTGAAGTCATCTCGGTGGTTTCCAGGCAGCCAACAATTGCCTCTAATAAGCTAAAGTACCTCTCTTATGGAAGTTGGTCCACATGGGAGGGCGAGCTCACAAAGGTGTAGTGTTTTTATTTTTTACAGCAAAAAAATAAAAAATATATATATATATATATATATATATATATTTTTGGCCAAAAAAGTTTACTTAGCTGATTATTTTAGGAACTTGACAAAATAATCACAAAATAATCACAATAATCACTGGAAATAGACATTCGGAGTATCCTATTATTAGTTCATTTTTCTCAGTAAATTACATCTGCATGCTGTAAGGTCAGTTAGTCAGTGTTGATGTCACCACCTGTTTGCTGTCAAACACACTCTTATACTGAGAGAAGTTATATGCTTGATGCATGTGGACACTGATGGGAGACTATATGTACTGTACACACAACACATAACCCCCAGGAAATGTTAATTCGGCTGTGTGACTCCACGCCTGATAGCATTAGTTTTACAGTCCAAAGCAAACAAACTTAGTCTTTTTCATTTGCGTTGCTTTATTTATTCCTCCAAATTTATTCATTTCAGCTTCCCATAAAATCCTGTTTGCTGAGCTATATTACACTGATGCTTAATTTCTCTGAAAATGTCAGATGGCACGCTCTAATGCCATGGATCCTTCAGTCAATCCCTTGAACCCACATTCAGATCTTTCTCTTCTTCCATCTTTTGAGCCTGTTTGCCATCGCAGGCTGTGAATGTCACCTTTAGTTGAAAAGAAAACAAATTTTAATTCTCCTAACGTTGTTGAGGGGTGAGCTTTGAAAAAAAATGCCACATTTGTTATTTTGACATTCTTTTTCATGCATCACATATATGCAGTTTGTTAGGATAACAGAGGCCCTTTGGTGATTTTCCCTGGGTAAAAGCTCCTATTGGAAACAAGAGTTCTTGATTGATTTATTTATTATTCTGTGAATATTCAACATCCACATATCAAATTCAAATTTCTGCAACTCTTGATTAACTTACTTGTATGTTTATAACAGTTTAGAGCTAAAGCAGTAGCACGCTCCTACTAATCCCCCGTTAACTGACTGAGGCAGGATTTCTGACCCACTGCCCTGATTCACCAGTGTTTTCTCCTTAGCACCACAGAGACTTAAACTTATTTGGATTTATCGTACAGCTTAAGCAAATAAGCAAGTTACTTTATCCTCTTACTCAATTAAACATGCATTCTGGAGCAACAAAAGCAAGAAAAAAAATCAGACAGTATTTTTCTTTTTTCGAATAAAGGAAATGTTCTATTTGAACATCTGAAGAAAAACATTAAAAAGAAGGAAAACAACACAGAAAAAAAAGGCATTTGAGGCGTTCTGGAACAGTGTGTTCTGGTACAGACATCAGCAAATGCAGAGCGGCACTCCTGTTTGTCTGCTGCACCGGCGTGAAGAGAGCCAAGCAGACAAGTGGGCAGATATTGTAGACAAGAAGCCCCAACTAAACAGAAAAATGCACTGAGCACAACACCTGCACTCACACAGCCACAGAATTTATCCAACATCTGCAGCAAACACACACATTAGCCCTTTGAGTGATCTGTGTAAAAATCTGTCACCATTATACATCTTCATCTTGCTTTTGTTTTTTTTCTACATTCAGAATTGAAAAGCAAAACAAAACAAGAAAAACAAAACAAAAAAAACCCCCTGTCCTCTCAGATCAGGTATAAGCACATAAAGAAAAATGAGTCGCCGGGAGGTTTCACTCTCAGTAGCGTCCTGTCATGTGGGATAGGGAGTAAGCTGCAAACTGTGCTGCTGGTTAAATCACATTCAGTGTAACCCGGCTGTGTGGACAGGCCCACAAGGCTTCTGCAGCCTTCCACAGCAATACCCTTGACTTCAAGGCAAGCATTAAAATGGAGGGGTGGTGGCGGGTTGGATTATGGGGTTCAGGGAGGCGATGTGCAGAGTGTGTGTGTGTATAAGTGCCTTTGGGGCTGCAAATACGGTTTAACCCTTTTCTTCAGACTTTCCGTTTTCAGATTCAGACTTATAGGGTAGGCAAGTGTAAGCCTTGGCTGCAGCCTATTCCTTTTTTGTTAAATTATTGGTTTGTAAAATAGTGTTTCATTTTGTTTTTGCAATGTTATACATTTATCAAAAATAAATCTAGTCTGAGTCTTGTTGTTGCTACAAAGCATCACAAAGCTCATTGAGGTCTATCCACATGCATTCTGCATGTATTCATGTATAAAACAGCAATGCACTTTTTGGGTACATCAAATTGATATGGCTGTTCCAGATATTTTTGGCACAAATATATCTGGTTCATCCCGCTTTACAAAGGGTAAAGTTGGATGAACCAAGCAGATGAGGATCACGTTTCAGCGTTCACCTCTAGGAATTAGATGAAAGTTAGGACAGTTTGAGATTCATCAACCTGAGCCAGAGAGCAAAACCAGTCAGTTTTTCATCAACTGCAGCTAACTGAAGATCAGCAGGTTAAAATAAAAATGTTTATTATTATTATTACTATTATTATTATTATTTATCTGTATTTATTAATGTTAGTAAAGTGTTTCCATATTTGTTCATTCTGCTGTGAATGAACGGATTCACAAAGAAATGTGTTCAGTTCACAAACAAAAAGCTCCTGATTTTTGTTTGTGCTTTGCTCGTTTGTGCTTTGCTGGAGACCCTGGTCATTTTACAAGATCCTGGTAATTTTACAAGCATTCCTTCTCTTATGCACCAGAATCATATCACTGAATTCCCTCATCTACATGCTATTGAGTCCTGCAGAGGTCTGGTAAGGAGCCATTCATGTGACTCAGGTGTGTTGGAGAGGGACCGGGTCTAAAAGTTGCAGGATAGCTCCAGCACTAAACTTGAACGTACACATAAAATATCAAATCAGCTGACTTTTGATAGGTGTTTGGAGGCATGACTTGACAGGGCTATAAAATCCTACACAGGATGTCATGATTCAACATAAATTTCAGTTTCACCATAGAAATACTATTTTGTGCGTCAGCTCTTGATTATGGGTGTCCCCCATCTATATACCCCTTGCCAAACTTTATGGAGACGCCCCTGAGGTAAAATAAAGAGAGAGAAAGAAAGAAAGAAAGAAAGAAAGAAAGAAAGAAAGAAAGAAAGAAAGAAAGAAAGAAAGAAAGAAAGAAAGAAAGAAAACACACCCTGGCATTCTAGATCAATCAACGCCAGATCTGGATGATGAGTACACCTGCACAGAAACAGACACCGCCTTCTCCGTGAGCTGATAAAACCCCGTGCGTAAAAATCCTTGGTGCCTCGGTGCGTCAGGTGCCTTATTTCCTTAATGCAAATGCTCCGCTCAGCGCGTTCTCTCACACCTCCTCCTCCTGGTGTCCTGCCTTCAAGACGGACCGGTAGCCGCCTCTGCTCCTTTAAGGCAATGAGGAATTAAAGCGTCTACAGGGACAGGGGGAGAGAGTTATTCTGTGTAATGCTCAGAGACTCCGTGAGGCTGCGATTAGAGATCGACAGCGGGGAAGATGTGCTTGGTCGCTCCTTGCTGGACGCAAAGAGGCGGTGAAGATGGTGTGACTTTGGAGTCAGAAAAAAACTGCGTCTTTTTCATTGCTTTTTTTGCTTAATTGCTCTATTAGTTGGACTATTTTTAATTGTCTGAAACTATTTTTTTTCCCTCAAGGATGAACCGAGAGTTTTTGTTTAAATTAGATAATCGAAGCTTTTGATGTTTTTTTTTTCCTTCCTTTTTTTTCTTATTTGTTTTGGAGATTTAGTTCGGGGCTAATTTGGGAAATTATTTCTGGCACCAGGACCCGGCTCTGACTCAGCATCACACACACCTGGGCTTTACCACTTCAGCATCCCCTTTTGAATAACAGGGAGAAGCAGCAAGACGCGGAGCACAAGAGGAGAGTCTGCGCGCAGCGCTCTCCCCAAGACAATCACAGAGCCTCATTCTGTCCAAGCGCAAAAAAGAAAACACAAAAGACATAGGTCAGCGACGCGAAATAAAAGTAGGAAAGAAAAAAAAATAATTAAAAAAGTATAGAGACCCGGACTGGTTCGCTTCAAGACACACGCAAATGTTTAACCTTACACTAGGCGCACTGAAGAGAAACCCAGGGAGGCACCGGTCGGAGGAAGACGAGAAAGCATAGCTTTAGGGGGATTGAACGGAGCAGGGCATGTGGATATTGGCTTTTATCTTCCTCCAGAGCATCTTGAATGGTAAGTTTTTAACCTGCCACTTGAATGTCTGTCACATAATGCAGAAAACAGAAACAAAACAAAAAACAAATTAGTGCCAGACTGCTAAATGACTGAAGGAAGGAGTATGGAAGGTCACCTGTGACCCACATGGAATTGATTTTGTATGGTTGTCAAAAGGCTTGACACCCCTGATGGAGAGGGAGAGAGGCAGGCAAGGCTTGAACTGATAAATCCCTCAAGCTCTCCTGCAAAAATACACATTTTATGGCCTTCAGAGGCACATTCCGAGCCAAACGAAACCACAATGTTGTTTGTGGGCTTTATGCCACAGATAAAACTGTAAATGCACTGATAAATTTGGTGATTTTTTATAAAAAAAGGTTTTGATGAACTGAATTGGATCAAATTATTGTTTTGTTTTTTTGAAATGCAAAACAGTTCTCATCCTGTCAGCTTACTTCCACTGTGGCCCTTAGTAATAAGTGACGTCTTTAATATAATGGACACTTGGTTGAACCCTTTCCCCCTCCCCCACTGTGAACATATTTTTCAAGTTCATGTTGGCTTGAATGAATGAAAAGGTGTTCAAATGGCAAAATTAAACACCTGGAGCAAGTTTTTTTTTTTTTGGCATTAAGATTATTTTTAAGTTATGCGTCGCTCGTAACCTATCCTTTCCTCAAAACATTTTCACATTAATTTGATCAGTTGTATTATTTCCAAAATGCAGTTTAAAGATCTTAGCTTAGGATAATTAAGACAGTTAATTTAGCAAGTACAAAAGCATAATGTTAAAGTAGACCCCACATAAATAAACGTTGGTATCAGATTTCCCTTTTCTCTTCAAATAATGAGTAATTTTTACAACTCATGCTCTTTTTGCATTTTTGTGTAGCACTGTACATTGCTGTTAGTAAGCACAGAATTTTTGTGCACCCATCTAGTATATCCACAATCAATGGTGGAAAATTGATACAGTTTATTGCATTCACGTACTGGCCACAGTGGCTTCTACAGGGAGGGATTATGGCTGCCTGGGTGTGTACGAAAACAGGGGGAAAGCAAAGGGAGTGTTAGATGAAGGAGAAGGGAAAGAAAATGGAAACACATCCATAAGAAAAACACCGGGACGACATCTTGGGGTTCGTTCCCGTACCGAAAGAGAACCAGCCAATGGTTGGCTGGCTTTGGATGAAAAAAGGGCTAAAATGAAAAGATGAATTTACGAATCAAGAATTGCCAAAACTGAGAATTACAGGTATGAATATGTTTTACCGCATCAAGGAGCTGTGATACGTGTGTCCCCCAAAATGGATTTTCCCCTCTAGCCAGAATGATAAAATACAGCTCCGAAATTGATTTTTGTTTCTGTGTCGACTGTTTTTTTTTTTTTTTTTTTTGTTTTCTTTTTCGGAGCTGAGGCAGCCCTTGGTTGGCGCTGTTTATTGACACCGACTCCATACAAAATGGTATCTCCCTCAGCCCAGCTTGTGGTGAAACTCATAAAGGAACAATAAGGAATCCTCATTAATCATAATCATCTGGCTCTGACATTAGATCAACCACCATGCAAGATTGTGTCCATTTATTGCGTAAGGGATTATTGAGGGGGCCTGTGGCAAATAACTGATAGGGATTAAGCCGCAGACAGCGCTCAGTGGCAGACGACGTACTTTTCCGGTGCTAATGTGTCCTAAGATGTTGTATAAAGCACATTTCCATCCATTGCTCTTACTTGAATTCTCCATCACTGTAGCAGAGCCTGGCTGTAAGACTTTGTCCTCTGCGGCTGGATGTTTTGTTGATTATCATGAGAAGGAGGTGTTCATCGGCTGAGCAGTCATTGTCAGAATGAATGAATGACCTTGCAGATTGAAGCCAGCACAGAGATTGAATTCCAGACAATTCTTGCTGTTTCCTAGTTGGGCCTGCTCTCACTGGCCTGTCTCTATGGTAACCTGTGTAATGGATGTTGGGAGCTTCGTCCAACATCCCCCCCGCACCCTCCACCAAATTCTATACTTACAATGCAGTCTGGAAAACATATGCTGTTGTGAATTTGATGATGCTTGCATGGAGCATTAAGAAGTTGTTCCTTGATGCTCCGTACTTTGATCTGGTTCTGCCATTTTGTTGTGGTACCCAACTTGTGAAGAGCTTTAATCAGATGCCTGCACAAAAAGCTGCTCTGCAAGTCCACGAATCGCTGCATATACTAAATATGTTGCCCAGGCAAATTGCAGCCAAGCATGTTACATAGCAAAAATTTTTTATTCAGGTGATGTTCAAACAAGAGTTCAGAAATCTTGTCTACATGTATTCATATTGTGACAGGCAGTTGTGCTCGGTTAAAGCTATACATAAAAAAAAAAGTATTCACGAAAACCATAAAGAGATCCTAAACAATAGAGAAAAGTCAGGAAACACAAAGTGAAACCAGCTAATTAATCTTTTTGTGTGAAAAATGTGTTGAATTTGTTTATATTGGAGCTAAAATTTTGAAAATCATGGATTGTAATGAAAAATGGTGAATTTTAAAGACTTACTTAGATATCACTGCTATATATTTGGCGGGTGGAAACAGAACATTTTATAATTTGAAGTTTGCGTTAATGTCTAGATATCACTTGAGAAGATGTTGAGTTCATTTTACAAAGACAAACCATGATGTGTTCGGTGTGAACCATCATCTGCAACCAAAATAATTACAGTCCTATCAGCTATTGAGGTTGTCTGTGTGAATTGCTCTCGTTAGGTAGAAATGATACATCTCTGACAGGAGGTTTCTTAGGCATCCACAGAATGAAGTTTAAGTTTTATGTGTTAAAAATATCTGGCAATTATACAGGAAGGACAAAAAAAAAAAAAACAATGACAGAAACACATGAAAAGTTCTGGACTTAGATGTGTCTCAAAACTTTTGCAGACATGTAACTGATTTGGTCAAAAGCATGTGATGGCAACTTCAGACTTTAATCCAGCTGTTTCCTGTGCTCCTCACTACCACCAACATCTGTCTATAAACATTAGACATCTTATAAACTTTCACTTTTAAACCAACACAATTCCAATTTAAGCCTAGATCTGTACACACATTATAACGAGAATAAAAATGCAGGCATATGTTTTTATCAAGCAATTTACTCAACCAAACAGTCAATATACCACAACAAGGAAATGAAACCAGGACATCTCATGTATATTTACTCTCTTTCAACCAACAAAAATGTAACCCTGGCATTCATCTATCTGGATCCATCCTGTCAGCACAGCATCATCTCTGTGTTGTGAGGGCAATTTGGTGAGTTAATGTTGAAAGTTCCTACTGTATGAGAGTGCAGTAGTTTTGGTTGGAAAATGCAGTTCAATCAACTTCCTCTCTGCTGATGCCTAGAAAGCATCTTGTCATCTTGATTTTACTTGATCAACTTTTATTTTGTGGCATTTGATTTGGTGACTTTAAAATGAACCGAGGGCAACCCTGCTTGGTCTAAATGTGTTCTAAATGTAGACAAAATAGCTTCTTCTAAATATGGATCATGTTTAGAGTTAGCTGTGACTCCTGTCTAAATGAAGGTTATATGTTGCAGGAATTCACACACTGTATTATAAGTCTGGCGGGACACCAGGCTCAAATTGGGCCCACATCAAGCTAAGTTTTGTTTGTTTAGTTCTAAAGTTTTTTTTTTTTTTAATACACCAATAACAATGATAGCAAAGACAAGTTAAAGAATCAATTGGTGAAGCACAATGGTAACATAGTATGATTAGTACATGAAAACACAAGGAAACTGAGCTCAGATGTTTTTTAATTCACAGAAATTCTGTTAACACTTCCTGTCTTCACCGGAAGACAGGAAGCTAACAGCTTCAACGATTAAAGTGGCAAAACACAAATAAAAAATCAAAATATTTGAATTTTGGTGAAACAACCGAAGTGCAAAAATGTATATTTATATGAAATGTATTTTATTTTTTTACGTCTGGCATTTTTTGAGACTTTACAGTTGGTGTTTGGGTATTGTTAATAATGTTTTCCAGTAGCACAAAATTACCTGATCATATTCTCAAATTTTCTGTCAACTTTAAAAACAATTTTTTTTTACTCAAAAACACAGCAAGTCCTGGATGACTAACCTACCACCTTTGTTATTACATTTTCTGGAGTAAACCCTGTGTTGAAATCAGGTTTATTGCTCAATGATTAGACACAGTTGTAATACAGGTATTGCATATTCCTCACATACTTAAAATCTCTGTGTAATACTGCAGTTGAATTTAATACTGACCAATTACAGAAATTACAGCTGTTACCCACTTCAATCTGTTGTTTAAAGATTCACATAGTGCCATTTTACAGCACAATCAAGTAACTATGTTATCTTTAGATGTTATAAGACTGCTACATATATCAAACATGACATGAAAATTTCACTTTGTAATTTGACACCTTGAAATTGCGCCTCTGTCTCCGAAACTCCGCCTTCAGCACGTCATCACAACAATACCTCTCCAGATACTGTTTACGGTACCTGGAGAACCTTCTAAAATACATTTCACATAAATATCCTAAGAACACGAGTTCTTAGGATCGTTGGACTAAGAAGTGGTTTGTATGATGAGCTGAGCAGGCACACATTTCTATGAGACTGTTGTATTAGAATGTAAAATGTACATGATTTAGTTGCTTGTAATAAAGCTAATAGCTATTATTTTTAGTAGTTCTCTATTGGGTAATTAGTTGGGTTATCTGCTGTTATATCCAGACTACAACTGTCTACTTTAAAGATGAACCACACAAAGCTTGCCATCAATGGTTTTAAAACAATATAACTTAATAAGAGTGATGAGTGGTGCTCCTTTAGTTTCCACATTAATGAGCGTCAAGAGATTTCAGTGACTGGAACCAAACAGACAACTCTGTCTTAATTGTAAACACAGAAAAGATGAAGAACTTAGCTGCCCTGCAACCTGCAGCATCAAGTGGAGCTGGGGCAGTGGTGCCCCAATCTATGCTCAGCACTGCCGGGGAAAACTCTTTTCACTCTGACACCATCTCTGGTGTCTCGTTAAGAAAGGATATTCAACTGAGAAAGTGTGATTTTGAAACAGTAAATTTTCCAAACCTTGGTGTTGGAACTTGACCATTTTTTTCTGTTAGTATTAGCTCTAATCTCTATAGACGACTGCATTTTAGTACACAAATGGATCTAAAGACAGCTTATCTGACACACACTCACAATATGTCACATTTTTACTTCTGCTGTCACCTGCTCTCACCAAAGTTGAGTCTACAAATGTAGTCATCAGCACAGAAGAAAAAACATGAAATAGCTGCCTGAAAGCTGCCTCTAGGCAAAAGCAAAGCAAGCTAAACTGGTCTATTCAGATCCTCATTGGAAAGCTATAATGAGACAGGGCGTTTCACAGAGCCCCCACAAAGGCTGTGATGATTTGTGCACATACACGCTGCTCGTGGTTTAAAAAGGACTTATCTCTTTTGCTGTCAATAAACGAGCATTTATGCAGAGGTCATGAAATCATGCAATCAAATTTTGATCTCAATTAGCTTTGACCTTTAGACACACACATACACACATACACTCTGAACTAAGGGAGCTCTTCCAGAACATCCAGTCCTGTTCAGCCTGCAGCACACTAAATAGCTGCCAGCCTCAGTTAGCTTGCCAATTTTACATGACCTCACATTATTAGCAACCTGAAACTATGGATGGAGATGTTGGAGGGAATGGGTGGGATAGATGGATTAAATCTGGCCCCAAGTCGAAGGAGCGAGCTGGACTTTGCAAGGTGATAAATCTACATGAGGGTGAAGAAGGCAGTGTACTTGTAAAAGCCCATTTGTTGGAGTTTAAAGGTGATTCTCAAGTCTGCATAAAGATGCACAGTGATATGTAGCGCCCATAGTTGACTGCTGCTTTACAGCCACACTCACCGTCATTAGACTGTTTGCCAAATAATTAACAATTGGACTTTGATAGCTGCCCACTGAAATTAAATTTACCCATGCAAACAAACAGGGTACAGTCAAGTTGTGCAGTCTTACTTCAATATGAATATCTAATGGACTAAATTAGGTTTACAAGCGCACTTACCTCTTGCTCACTTGAATGAGTTATACGATAGTTTGTTGGGTTACGTTGCATGATTCCAGCTGAAAGAGCTGCTAATGTTGGATAATGGACACCCTGATGTGTGATCATAATAGATATCCCCCAGTTCATACATCTTAACTCAGTAATGAGGGCTACTCTACTGTACAGTTCCTCCTTGAGTCTGTCTAGCTCTCCAATTAGGAGCAAGCTTTAGTGGGTTTTTGTGTGTGCGTGTGCATGTGTGTATATGTTTCACCCAATGTAAAATCTAATTGCTGATCACACTGTGTCTGTCTGAATTTCACTGAATCAGAGGTGTAATTGCGCAAGCCCGCGTGTAAATGTCTCTTGCATTAAAATGTTAACGATATCATTTAGCATCTGCGGGGAAGAGCGGCAAAGCCCTCGGCAGCCAGATGTAGGTGTTTGATCATGCGTGCAAAGTGAGGTTGTTGTACATCTGGCGTAGGTTTCCCTCTTTGACAGGGTTCCTCAGCAGAAAGGATGTTTTTAATTCACTCAGCACCTGTCAAAGTGACATGTTATATTATTGTGCTGAGCTGCACAGGTACTGTAGTGGAGGAATCCAGTAAGAAGCATCATCTGACAGGTAGGAACAGTCCAGATCAAGGAAGATGTACTGCCTCTCTGTACAGCTCAAGTGCCTTTTGATATATTTTCTAATAACCTTAAAGCAGCCCCATGCAAAGAGTAAGATTTTTTTAATCAGTCACTAGAATGCGTGGTATGTCTGCACTATAAATAGTGTAGAGTTAAATGACACTGCCACTAATGTTTGTAAAAAAAAAAAAAAAAATGATAGGTAAATAGAATCAAATCCAAAATATATATATATTTTGACACAGCTGACTTTTTAATAAAATTTGCCTTCTTATTTTCTTTTGATGCACACAAAGGTTAAAAATTTTTTGTTTTTTTTTGTATTATAGTTTGCAATATCTTTGATTTTCTTTCACAGGTTAGCAATGAATTATTATTGCTTCTTACTGCCACTCTTGTAAGAACAAGAGATACATTAAATACAAAATAGATTCAAATTAAGAGAAGCAGAATAGAACATTTAAAAAGTAAATAATAAACCTGTAGTTTTTTATTTCACAAGAGCAGTTTTTGTTGTAAAGTAATCAGAGCTTTTGTCAGAAAAGTTTATTATAACTCTTGCTTTAAATGACAAACTATATATTCTTGGAATGTATTTAAACAGTGTTTACATTGCTCTTTTGCTCACTCTTTGCGGAGTTACTTTAGCACTTTAATTGCTGTTTTTTTCCAGATTTAGGTCCAGACTTTGAGTCAGCCAGTTTCAAAATGTAAATTTTTCAGTTTCATTGGCATATTTTATTCTACTTTATGTTGCCACAAAGGTCCTAAGAATATTTCTTGATTGAAAAAGTAGAAGATAAAAAAAAGAATGTCATAAGAGCAAATACACTACATGCACCATCGTTTTGTCATCACTGTTATAGCTGTTATTACTATTATTTATTCATAAATACTGTCTCTTAAACCAGTCCTTCACATAGCAGGACCAGGCTTCGAACTCAGCAGCATAAAGGCAGAATTGATCTCTGCCACTCAGGCCTGAGCATGATGTATGATGCCAGTTCTGCAAACCAGCATCTCCAACACTAATTTAAGTGAGCCTTTCCACACACACCACAGATATTGTGTGCAAATATCCATTCATCCATAACTTCACTGCAAGTTTTTATTCATTTTGTCATCATTGCTGCTTTTGTCATCCTGATATTCAGGGCTGCTTTTCCTGTGGACATTTCACCATCATGTCTTCCCAGCTTCCAGATATTAAAGTAGGCTAAGGGATAATGGAAGAGGCAAAGCTGGATAGACAGTGTGACAGAAAGACAAATGAGTCCAGCTTGGTTTCTCGACACTGCTCTTTATTTTTAAACCTGGCACAGATGCTAAGATTTAAGACCAAGTTGGTGATGGTTATTTTTAGCCCGCCATTTTTAAAGTGCTGTCATCTTGTTGGTGAGGTGTGAGGATGTGTGGATTAGGGTGTGTGTATACATAGCGGAAGTGTAAATTAGTTGCTTTACTTGTGTATTTGTTGCTGTTTATGTGACTCTTCAGACACTTTTTTTAACTGTACATTGTGAGGTATGTGTTCTTGTGTGTACATGCTGCTGTAAATGTGAGCTTTTAATTGGGGACCTGGAAGGGCGGGTGGCTCCAGTTGTGACATCAACTGGAGCCACAGGAGTCTGATTTATGCCCTTCCAGCCACCCATCGATCCCTCAGCCCGGTGTGAGACTGAGTGCATTGTCAATAATCTTAGCACTTTGTGGTATTCCTAGATTCCCAGACCTCCTCTGCTCAGCGCAAGGTGCAATGCTGCAGTAAGCCATCTTGTGCAAGATCAAATAAAAGGGCATGGGGCTAGGCAGCAGTACGTTTGATTGCTGGGTAATCTAGCAGTGAAAAGATCGTTTTGCTGTTGCAGTGCTGTTGACAAAAATAGAGAACTAGTGCTATTGGTTGTCCAAAAAAGGTAATTTAAACAAGGCCCTGCAGGGGTCCCTTGAAGCATGTAGCAGTGATGCACATTGTCTGTGTTGCTAAGTGTTGACAAGACACTTGGCAACACATAGATGGGGTCTTTTTATCTGGACCATCCGTTCCCAAAAGTGATTATGCTAATAAGTGTTTGATCAGATGATTAAATTGAAACCCAATTTATCTAAAGCACTAAATGCCCTGAATACATTTGTGCCTGATTCACTGCCAAGCTTCATATGGCATTAGTCCCTTGGTGGCCTAGTCACAGACAGAAAAGATGACCGGAAATGAGAGGAGAGAAACTGTACATAAATATCTTTTTGTTCAGGCAGTGCCTCATAAAGAAGATGGGGTTTATATAAAGCAAGCTGCAGGAACTGAGAGAGTAAGGAACAGAGAGAGATAACGAAGGAAAAGGAGAAAATAAGAGCATCTTACGCTGGGGATAGGGAGGGGGTGCTAAAAGGAGCCGTGCTGTGGTCCCTTAAGTGTTGAATAAACATGCTTGGTTTAGCGAAATTGCAGCCATAAATGTTTAATATGATAAGTCCATAAAGACGATCAAATGAGTCTGGAGTATTAAAATGAGCACGGCACACAGAGGCAGTTTACAGAAGCAAAGAGCGAGGTGAGGGGGCGGGGGCCGATAATAGCAGGCAGAGCTAACAGCATGAGAAAAGCCAGCTGCTGTGACATCAACATTAACACACCCAGCCAGCTGCTCGTTGTGCACGGTTCCTGGACAAATCAGGGAGCGGCGCTGGATCGTCAGAGGGCCACGGCGAACCTGTAATTCTATTATTACCTGAGAGATATTTGCACTGAGAACTGCATAGTTGTAACAGACTCCAGAAGCGCGGCAAAAATTACAGAATGGTGCCAGGAGAAAGAAAGCTGGAGCAAAACAAGGCTAGAATTAATCAAACTACTCAAAAACAGTTTAAGTAGATATATGGCCAAAACAATGTAATACAACATGCCAATGTGATTCTTTATCCATAAGGTGCAATAAGATGTCAATCTAGTTTTTGTTTCTTTAACTCTTTTGGGAAGGATTTCCATGAGTTTTAGGTTTCTAATATTAGATGAGAATGCAAATAATGTCACTTGAAACAGTGGAACCTTTTTTCTTTTCTTTTCAAGTGCCCCAAACTTTACAGAGAATCTTCTTAGCCATAAGAACTCATTCCATGCAGTTCTCTGCTCTCTATTTAAACTTATATGAAGGCCAAATGAATTTTAATGGTCTGTTTGTTTACAAACTGATGACCTCTGCACATTATATACCTGAACATCCACTGACCTTTGATTGTATGTGACTAAATATTCTTTTGTGGCTGTGTTCTTGTTGTTCCAAATATCTTCCGCTTTAGTATACCAGTACTAAAGCGGAAGTGACAGTGAAATATTTAGTAGAGAGGAAGTTTTTATGACTAGATGGGTAACATCCTGTCTGATGTACTCCTTTAGTAGATCAGACAGATTGCAGTTTCAATCTGCATGCCTGTGCTTGGTTTTTATACACCTGTGGCCATGAAAGTAATTGGTACAAAGCAATAATTTGCTCGATAGTGATTTAGAGGGAAATAAATACTTTCAACAATATAGTCTATATCTAACATCCTTTGTGTCTTTAGAAATGTCTGGGGATTTTCTTTTTTGGATAAGATTTTATTTTATTTTATTTCTACCAATTTGCACCAACTAGAACACATTTTTTTAGAAGAGAAATAAAGAATCATTTAGTCATAAAGTAATTTGAAAGTTATAACTAAACATATAAAACTGAAATGGTAAGAGTCTTTCTTTAAACATATTAGGATACTAAAATGTTTATCCTCCACTTAATCTGTAATGTTTCATCTCGGCTAAACTGTAATTACTCTTACAATTTTAATAGAAGTGTGTCCTCTTGTCCAGTCACTGCCGGTGTTAGGCGCCAAACCCCTCTGGCCCTGGAAACATAAGCAGATATAGAGGTTGGTAGATGAATTGTTTTCTAAGGTTCAAAGTTCAAAATATATTTTCAAATAAACTGAAAGAGGAGAATATTTAGAGTTGCCTAAGCATTTTGCTCTGGAGTCAAATTCAATACATATCCACTAATGGATGCAGAAATGTTGAAGCTGTGGCTCTAAGCTCTTCACAATTTTTTTGGAGACAACTTCTTAAACAACTGCGTTCAGAACATCACAAACACATTTGTAGGGATCTTAATTTTACATTAAAATGCTCACAGCCGTTCGCTGGGGGTGTATTTGTAATCATAACTCTGAAAAGCCTGTTTTCATATAACTGGGTGATTTACTGAGTGGATTGAAAAATACCAAAAAATCACTAAGTGGAACCAAAAATAATATTTTACTTTTAGCAGCTGAGCAACTTTGTCAGTGTGGCTTTGTAGAGGAGAACCTGAAAAAACACAAATTTGAATGAAATGTTTTCTGTAAAAAATTAGCTTAGTTTACCGAATAGGGAAAAAAAATGAAATGCAACATCAAGTCCGTGGTTATTCGTTTTATGCCTTTGAGTGATGATAAAAGTATGAAATAGTCTCCTAAGTCAGTGCTATGGTTTTAGTAGTAATTTTACATCTAACTAAAAACTCTAGTTTTTTTTTCTTGCTTTAGCAACAGTTTTGCATTTGGCTCTGCTTAATTGGACAAGCTCACAATTCAAGGTCTGCAGTTATCCACTCCTCTTGGCCTTTTTATTCCACTTGCAGTATTTAAACACTGGACTTCCTTTTATCAAAAAGAGATGTAGCTGTGGTGAAAATGTTTTCAGTTGTAATAAGCTGCATATACAAAACTGTTTTTTCTGGGGGCACTGAGAACTGGATCTGCCCAGGGCAGCTTTCATGGAAGAACTGTCTCTGTTCAGGAGTATGATAGAGGTTTGTTTACAACACTGAATTATGTGGAGTGAATAAATTGCTTCATTTAACTCACAGTTCTACTTTCAAAGGAAGCAATCACTTCGGCCTACAAGCAAGCCCAGGAAGTTTCCTTGTACCACATTTCTCCATACAGAAACGAGTAAAAATATCACTAAACTGAAAGAGTTTTTATCTGAGCTGGGTCATTCTCTCAAAAACCTCAGTGGAGATGCTCTTACCTTTTGTAACATGCAGGTGTGCAGCAGACACCCACGACTGCAGCATCTCTGACGGCCCTCAACCCAATGTCTGGTGACATAATAAGGTTGATCGTCCGGTATGTGACGTGTCTAACTAAAGTAGAGCCTTTGCTAATGGGCATCTGTTCAGCAAGAATGCTGCAGTCTAATCATGTTATAAAGGCAGGCAGTGCAAGCTGACCATTAGATTATTTTTGAGGCAATGTAATTCTATATATGTTCTTGTGTCTCCATCCTCTACTACGTTTTAGCGTAGTAGAGGATGGAGCTTTTACGCTCAGTTCCAGAACTCAGCTGGGTTTGACGTCAGACCTGCAGTAACAGCGTTCTTGTTAAGAATTTGGAAACGTTGAAATTTGGAATTTCAGCGTGGTACACTGTTAAACCTATACACACTGTTTGCAATCACTCTCATAAACATTGTTTCATTCCCAGTAGAAAATTCGACTTCAGAGGGCATTCCAGTTGATTTTTCCAACTAGGAAGTTGGACTTTCCCCACTCCCAAGTACAATTGGAATTCAGTATAAGATTACAGGCTAAAACTGGGACAGCAGTGATCTAATGAGCTGTACATTGCTTTGCTAAAGTGTTCATTCCCCATCACAATATGAGAGCGCTTTTCTCCAGCAAACTCTGTTTACTTTGTTAGACTGGAACTAATTATAGGAAAATTTATGAAGCAAATAGGTTAAATATAAAGGTGTAAAATGAAAGTTTAATTTACAGCAGAAGAGTAACATCCAGCAAGAGTTACAGAGTTTGATCAGAACACAACCATGTGTTAGAATATAGCCAAGTCAATCCCCTAACTTAAAGCAAATTGAACATTTGTGGAAGGACCTTATATTGATATTCACTGACATCCTCCATCCAGTTTGATGAAGCTTGAGCACTTCTTCAAAGAAAAATGAGGCAACGCAGCATTTCTAAATGTGCCAAGTTGGAAGAGATAAAAACTTACATCTGGAGGTGATCCTACAAAATATTGACTTAGATTTGATGAATACAATTACACACCACACTTTTCATGTACATTTTTTCCAGATACTGTTGCAAGGCACTGCAACACAAATAAAGACAGCAGATTTTCTCTCATTCCTCCAAGAAAATATGTTTACTGCTCAAACGGTTGTATAATGAAAGTGAGCATTTTCTTTTATTGTACACTGCATCATCCTTTACCCAGCAGGGACGCTAAGAAATATAATGCATTAAAGATGCCGCAATCTTTACTTAAATATCTTCATGGCTGCTTTTTTTTATCTTCACCATCAGATTTACAAGAGGACAGCTGCCACTAAATCTTGTTTATGGCTCAGATGATTAAATGAAATATAAAGCGTCTCTAATATGCATTTCCTGTAGATTTGGCTGTATTGCTTATAAGTAGGTTACACCAAGGTAAAAAAAGCAATGCTTTTCTCCCAATTTATTGGTAATATTAGAAATATTTGAATCAATACATAAAACTGCATGTATAGCAAACAAAAAAAAATTGAAATAGGTTATTGTCATTGCACTAGTTGTTGCAGCTCAGTAGTAGCATTTTCTTTCACACTGAATTCCAACCCAGAGTAAATATGCAGGGAATCATTGCTGCAGCTTGAATGCAATATTTGCTTTATTTACTCTATCGCAGCCGTGGATTTCCCTCCACCTTTCAGCGACTTTCTAACATCACACAGCAATATTAGATTTCCACTAGTGGAGGTTTTTATTCATCATCATCAGCAGCAGAGGGAGCTGCTATAATTTGCTACAATATAATCCCTCATCAGATCCAATCTTCTGCACTTATCATCATCATCAGCTGCTCGAGCATAATTTAGACATCAATGTCTTTATTGCTCAGTTTCACTAAGAAACAGTCCAGGGTCTCTAGCTTCCCCTCTTGATGAGATGGGCAGTCACTCTGGTTCATATGAGACATGAAATAGACTGAGGTAAAAGGAGGAGGAGGGGCAAGGGGCTCATCTGGCGTGGAGGCCTTGTTTTACTGTTATCCGCCCCTCCAACACATCAGAGGACAGATCTGTCGGTGTGGATCAGCAGCTTGCGTACAGCCAGCCCTTTCTACTGTCAGAACCCTGCTTAATATTCATGAGAGCAAATTGGTAGACCGTCATTTAACTTGCGTGCATGGTGTATTGCCTCTGGGCAGATCAGTTCAGGGGAATGCTTACTCATACTGCACTCTGTGGCCCTGACTGGTTATGGTTTGCCCATTTCAGAATTTCAAACTAATCAATTACCTTCCTTCTAACTGACTTTCACATAAAATTACGTTTATTTTGGGGAAATATAGGTTTTAATTTTAAAGGAGTGTGTGTGTAACCTGTATTTTAAATTTGGGTCATACACAGGTCATTGCTATTTTTAGCTGCTGGGAACACAGCTTTATCACATCCACTGCATATATCACACTAATACGGTTATCCATAAACGCACAGTGGGAAAAGAATATTTGTTGAGGCTGAAAATTGCCTCAGCTTCTGCTGAGTGTGAGTGGGCCAGGTATGATCTGTACTTCCCCGGCAGACTTGCCCTACGGGTATGAAGCAGAGAGCTGCTTTAATTACCCAAGGATCCTGCTGTCACGCTGTCACCACAAGGCGCCCGGTGCCACCCTATCAAGCAGTGCCGAGTTCCCGTACCGAGGTGGCGATGACAACTCATACAATGGATCTGCTTGCTGTACAGATGCAACACATGCGTTCTCTGGATTATTTCAGGTTGAATCACGCCCACTGTCTCTTTGATTCCCTCTTTGCCTCTTTTTGTTTGCAATTCCTCCCTTTCCATATCAAAGAGTATAGTAATAAAAGTCGGAAGTGCAGTGAAAGTAGGAAACATGGTCACGATGCGAGTATGGGTCACACATCATACAAACCTGAAGTGACGTTGGCATGTTTGCATAGCCAGCTTTCTGAAAATAACTGTAAAAACTTTGATTCCAGATTCAAGGAATCAAGCATGGGACACTGCTTGAAGCTCTTCTGCAACCATTTTTCCACAGCACTGATTTCTATTTTATCAAATAAAATCTAGGAAAATAAAATCTTTGCAATTTGTCACTCAACTGATTGATTACCAACTACAAAGTGTTCACAACCCAGTAAAAATGTTCATAGCAGGTTAATATAAATCTGAACCTTTGTGCTTTAATTAAGGCAAGTCGGGTACAAGTACATCATGTAAGTAGATTTTGCTACATACGAAAAGACAGAATTGTCTCTCCTATACATTATGTAGTTTTAGTGTAGACATTTACATTTAAGAAAACCACAAAACAACAAACCAACTAAAAAGTAAAAAAAAGGTGGAATAAGCTGCACAATTAAAATCTGGCTTTGTGAAAATTGGTCTTGCAGCTTGAAATTTACATGTAAGCAAGAGAACCTCAGCAAATCATTTTCTTATCGGCTGTAAAGGCCTTTGTTAGAAAGTGGTCAGACAGGAATGCTATTTTATTCCACAAGGTTACAAGACGTAATTCACAAGTATGTATTACGATTTACGAAAGCCAAAAATGATTCTTACACTTAAATTATCCCAAGTGATACATTTTGAAGAAGACAAATACATTAAATGAGTTTCTCCTACTCAGCCATCTTTGATAAATTATTATCATTCTGCTCTTTTGTTATGCAGTCTTCCATCTTCATTTTACATGGATATGCTGTGAGGTAGTTCTTTTCCCATTTGATGGAAATTGTTTAATAGAACGCTATGAGTCATTCTGCACTTTCAAAATTACTTTTTTTTTTAATTATTAAAAAAAGTATTTTAAACCATGCATTGTTGTTGCTGGGACGCAGGTAATTTTAGCAACGAAAATCTAATAAATTGCACTCCCCAAGAAAACATTTTCAAGTACATTTCCAATATGCTTCAGGGTGAACTGCAAACATTTTTCAAGAGAAATAAACATAAAAACAAGAGCATTAAATTGATTATTTAACAAGAATGGATAAAAAAGGCATGTTCACACCTCTCTTGATCACCTTTTAGGTGAAGCAGCTTTTTTCTTCTTGCCCTGACTATATCCTGCTTTAGAAAAAAAAATCTCAACCAGTGATAGATATGATACATTATTGAACAGTGTCATTTATTTAACCTTTACAGTTGAGCTCATGAAAAATGATGTCAATTACTGATTTTCTCTGAGGCAATGTAGTAAGTGGTTGGGCCCTGAGGTCATTTGTTGGGGCATGACATGGTGCTTTCTGGGAGGTTGGAGGGAGCGCTGTACCTTCGTCATCAGAACGTTTGCTCTCCGGCTTCTGGGCTGAGTCAATTAGTAAATTAGGTAGTGAACTGATTTGCTCTCTTCCACCAGAGTCTGTTTCTTTTTTAATTAAATCAATCAAGCTATTACTCAATCAGTCCAAATTGAGTTGCTCTCATATTCTTTTTCATATGTGACTTCGGTGCATATGGAAACTGCTGTCGTTTTAATCCTGGTTAGTTTCTTCATACTTTTACAAGGATTTCTTATCAACCACATATTTCTTTGATCTTTGCTCCCATGAAGTAGTACGTTGTGTGTGAAGTATATATTCACCAGGAAGCAAAGATTTATGGGAATAAAACTGTGTTTTATGTTTATTCTTTAACTAAATTATCATCCGTCCATTCATCCTACTGAAGTTTTTAATACAACATTCAATATATTTCATGAGAAAAATAATACACTGCTTTCAACTGTGGCATGCATTTGTATCCAGCCATTGTTACTCCTACACCTTTAAAAAAAATCTGTGTAGCCATTTGCCTCTCGACGTCTCTAAATAATTAAATGGAGTCTACTTGTGTATTATTCAACCGCTGTGTAAATCCAGCTGTCTTGTGAAGGCTCAGAGGTTTTTTTTTTTTTTTTATAGAGAAGATTAGTGTATAAAAAGCGTCTGGTTAGCAAAGAACACAGCCGACTGGTCAGGGATGCAGTCGTTTTAAAGATTAAAGCAGGGTGTGTTAGTCAATCCAGTTAAATTCAAAAATACTTTATTTATCCCAAAGGGGAAATTGAATATTAAATTAAAATAAAATATAAAAAAATAAACAAAATATACTTGTTATAAGACAAGTTTTGAGCATCTCATGTAGCATTGTTCCATCAATCCTCCAAAAACAGAGTAACAGTCACAACCTACAAAGACAAGGCTGCCCATCTAAGCTGACAGGAAGGGCAAGGGAGAACATAGATCAGAAAAGCAGCCAAGAGGCCCATGGTACCTCTGGAGGAGCTGCAGAGATCAAGAGCCCAAGTGGGAAGTTCTGAGGTCAGAGCAACAGAGAAGTTATTCACTTTAATAAAATCCATAGCCAAGCTGTGGAAAAAGTGATCTAGTCAGATGAGACCAAAATAACGTTTTATCCTACTTCAAAGTGTTGAACCGCAATTGATTGTCCCCCTGAATATACTGTCTCTACTGTGATGGATGGTGGTGGCAGCATCATGCTATGGAAATACTATTATTCAGCAGAAACAGAGAATCTGGTCAGAATCAATGGGAAGATGGATGAAGCTCATTATGGAAACTCTGGGGAAAAAACCTTCTGAAAGCCATGAAAGAGTTAGAATTATGTTCACCATCCAAGTCTTAGTCAAATCCAGACCTAAATTTAACTCAGAATCTGTATCAAGGTTTGAAGTAATGCTAAGCATAATATTGCATATTTTATTTAAACAAATAGGTAACTGGTACATTTTAAATCTGAGTCTCTGAAAATGTGCTGTCCTTCACACTCATCCTGAGTACCATTCATCAACCGGTACAGTTCTGACCCCTCAACCCCTCCCACCTCCGGTCTGCATTATCTACGCAGCATGGAGAAGATTGATACTCCTTGAGGCTGATGGAAAAAAAGAGAATGAATCTGAATTTAATATGACTTTGATGTATTATTTTCATCTTGGCCAGTGCCACAGGCCCGCTGAGAACCCTTAACACCATCCTGCTGCATTTTAAACTGTTCACACCGGCAAAAACTTTTTTGATTTAAGAGACCAGAGACAGGACTGTATACATTAACTTCCACAACCCTGAGTGTTCTGCTCTTATTCAAATAATTTCATGGTAAAGAACCAACCTTCAGTAGCGAGGACACAGTGGATATTAGACATGTATTTAAAACATGAGAGGGCTGTCACAATTAGATTGCTCTTTTGGGTTTTGCCAAATCTCATTCTACATACCTTCATCAATTACTGGATGGATGGATGGATGGATGGATGGATGGATGGATGGATGGATGGATGGATGGATTAGATAGATAGATAGATAGATAGATAGATAGATAGATAGATAGATAGATAGATAGATAGATAGATAGATAGATAGATAGATAGATAGATAGATAGATAGATAGATAGATAGATAGATAGATAGATAGATAGATAGATAGATAGATAGATAATCAGTTTCAGTTTAGATTTTTATTTTCATACCTTGAATTAGGAGCTTAACTGAAGTCCTCAGCAGCTTTTTGTCTTGCAACTTTTTCACGCATCCCCTGCATCAAATAGCTGAATTACATCCTCAGCATTCTGCAGAGGTCTGCTAATGAGCCTTTTATTTGATTCAGGCGTGCTGGACCAGGGACGTATCAAAAAATGCATATCTGTTTCTTTCAAGGACTTGAGTTAGAAACTGTTTCAGATTAAACCAATAATCCAAACGTGACAAAGTTGTGACATATCTTGATCAAATTAAAAATATTTAAAACATCTGTTTTGAAATTGCCTTTGTTCAAAGCAACATTTTAGGTTTTGAAACAATTCTTGCCTTGAGTCAAAAGTAAAAACAGTCACAATTCTCTTGGATCATTTTCAGTCATTAAATTAGGTTACAACATGTTCTGACTAATGGAAAAGGAATTCAAAATAGAAGAATTTGTGATGTAAAAATCTTTGGGTTGAACTTGTTTATGTTTAAAATTAGCTTATGTTGGGGGAATAACTGATAAGTTGCTGCGTCCTCCACCACAGACACCAGAAGGGGCGCTGCAACCCTGGGAGCATTCAAACACCAATTGTTGCAGACATCGCCCTCTGCTTTCAGTCCCATAACTTAGTTCACATTACTTGATGATTTATTTCCTTGAATTTACTAATGCATATGTCAGCTTTTTAAAAGCGCTGTTTCCATTTCCGACATTGTCCGGATTTCTACAGTAGCAATAAGTCAACCATTTCTATAATAAGGAAAATACTGATGTATTGATTAGGGGCAGCATTGAAATAACTGTAAATGATCCTTTCTAATCTGTAACAACAAATGAAAGTAGAGGGATGTGCCTGCTTACATGACGAGGTCACTTGACTGTCTCATTGCCGGTTCAGAGCAGCTCAAGCAGAGAAAAGGATGGAAATGTCTGCAATTTGAAACCTTGTTAGGAATTTATGAAGTGCTAAAATGCTTTCTCCCCTGAGAGCCAAGCCAGCTGCTAGTGCCACTGTGAGCCGTTTAGTGCAGCGCCTCGTCACCAGGCTGAGATGGCAAGCGTGATGCACACAGTCACTGTGCTTTTGCCTGAAATGCAAACAACTCAGCCTTTCATGTCTGCTTGCCGAGCTTTTTCATTTAAAATCAAACAGCTGTAGGTTTCTGTAAAGTTAATTGGCACAACGTTGACATTTATTTCCCTCTGTTCCTCCAGAGAATAGTCTTGCATGAAGCGAAAGAAGATGGATGGATGGATGGATTTAGTAGCATTCACTTTACTCTGATGCAGACCTAAATTGAAACTTGTATATGAACAAGAAAATTGGTCCTAATTCATAACTCATAATTGTTTGTTGTTAATTTAATGATCCCAACTTCCAAAGAATAAAATCAAAGATCTTAACCGATTGTACCTGGGTGTGAAGAGACGAACATGCAGTCAGTGATTTTGAAGAATACTCAAAAAACGTCTAATTTATAATTATTTATGTGCCCAAATTGAAAACGCTTCAAATTTTTGGGATTGTATCTTCTTTTGTTTTGGTGTTTTTAAACTTGCTATTATGGGAAATAAAACCAAGATATAAACCATGTAAACAGAAATATAAATAATAAACTTGATAAAAAAAATACTTTATCCATAGAAGGGGTTAAAAAGAGTCTGTTTAATTTTGTGTTTCGTCTCTTCCAGTTTTCGGTGAAGATCTGCATTCCAGCCTATACTTTGTCAATGCATCTCTGCAAGAGGTAGTATTTGCCAGCACAACGGGGACTTCGGTTCCCTGTCCTGCTGGGGGAGCGCCGCCCGCTTCGCTGCGGTGGTATTTGGCTACCGGCGAGGAGATCTATGATGTCCCAGGCATCCGCCATGTCCATCCTAATGGAACTCTTCAAATCTTCAACTTCCTGCCATCCAGCTTCAGCAAGCTGATCCATGACAACACATATTACTGCACTGCCGAGAATCCTTCTGGCAAGATCAGGAGCCAGGATGTCCACATCAAAGCTGGTGAGTCTGCTGAGGAGACATGACAGAGGGCAGTTTTCATAAAGGTAGGGTAAATGAAGCAGTGATAACAAAGAGGGTAGAAACCGCAGACTTTATGCACACATTAAATCTACATATTATAGTGGCTGCTTTACTTGCTTTACTCATAGTAAATTAGTAATCAGTTGAAAAAAAAGGTATATGGCCAAGATTTTGCAGTAGTCCAAAGAGAGATTTTCATTACCTGCAAATTTTTTGCTTTTCATCATATTAATTAAAGCTGCAGTATGAAACTTTGATAAATTATTATTTTTTTTTTTTGCATATTTGTTAAAACTGTCACTATGCTATTTTTAGTGTAGCATAAGACAGATGATTGGGGAAAAAAATTTGCTCCTCTGCCTTCTCCCAGTACTCTGAGTGCTATTTACAGAAATACAGTACAGTAACAAACAACCAATCAGAGCCAAGAGGAGGGTCCTAGTGCTGTCAGTTAGGCTTGTGTACATGCTGCTCACAACCCTCTTTCTTGCTCTCTGCTAAACTTCAGCTAGTTCCCCACACTGAAACCTAGTGTGAATGTTCAGGTTTGTTGGGATGGCCACCATCGACGGAGGATAAGCAGTTTTTTCTGCCATTAATACATTGAGGAGCTCATACACAAACATGATTCACGGATTCCTCCTGGCTCTAGTTGGTTGTTTCTGACTGAGAGTGATGCATTTCTGCAGATGGAAATAGTAGCTTATATTTAAATTTATATATTTTTTTTAAAAATGTGACATATTGCTGCTTTAAAGGTTAATTTGACTTAAATATATTCATTTATTAATCTTGCTACCCCAGATAAAAAAATTGTGAATTTGTCCAATTAGGATAGACATTTGCTGTCCAGATCTCCCAGAACTGATAAATGACAGTGGTCAAACTACCCAACATCACCGGATGGTTAAAGGACCTTCTCTTTTTGAAGAAAGCATTACTTATACCTTGTTCCTCATACTGAAACTAAAACTACACACAAAAAATAAGTCCTTTTTTTAAACAGGGCCAACATGGAATTATATTTTTATGCTTTACATCTGCAATAAGTTATATTCCTTTTCTAGAATTGTTAAATGTCTCACTTACAAGAAGGTTGTAATTTTTGGAAGTAGTATCCTCAACTACTTCCAACTTGACAGTTTTTTACCTTTAGGCAAAAACATCAGCTTTAGTTAATTTCTATGCAGATGATGCAATTAATTACTCAGTGGAATCACTTTTATGAAGGGAAAGCTGTATACCATGTGTAGCCTTTTTCAAAATTCTTTGGCCAATTTAAACATAGGTGATGATGTCACATGTATGACCTCTTTAGAGACATTAATAGGTCAAATGAAAATCCAGTTCATTCCAACTCAACCATGACCATTTAATTCAGTCACAATCAATGCTGAAGTACTTATAAAGCTATTGCTTTGCTAAGAGGATAAGTGATTACACAAGATCTTTAATAATGCAGCATCATCGTAGCATACTGAAACAGGTCTTTAATGATCAATAAGTTGACATGTTTTTATATTTTTCCCCGTTCATCAGTTTCACGGGAACCCTACACAGTCAGAGTGGCTGACCAGAAGGCTATGCGAGGCAGTGTGGCCGTCTTCAAGTGCATTATCCCTGCTTCTGTGGAGGCCTACGTCTCCGTCGTATCATGGGAAAAAGACACAGTTTCACTCAGCTCAGGTAAGACAAGTTATACTTCTGCAGCTGCATGCAAACTGCCTGAGGTGACAGGAAGAAAAAAGTTGTGATCTGCAAAATCTGAAAGTATAAAATAAATTAAATGGATGCAAAGTCCTGTAAATTTTGTAGGGAGTTTAACATAAAACTGGGCAAAATGTAAACTGCTATATGTGGCATTAATGTTTGACAAAGGAATAGCTGACTTCTCTCTTATTGGTCTCTACTATTAGAGCACTATTTACTGAAAGTCATCTTCTTACCTGGTTGTTGTTGTTGCTGTGTGCTGGGGCTCTGCAGGCTCTGCAGCTCAGTCTCTACACTAGCCAGAGGATGTTGATAACTGTCAGATTGAATCACTGGCTTTCTCTCTCCTGTACACACTCCCCTCTCAGCCAACTCCATTTTGACTCCAGCAAGGGGGTAAAGTGGCTCAATTTACATAGCGTTACATTACATTGACCTAGTTACCTTCCTTGCTTGAATCCAGCAAAACAGCATGATAACACAGAGCACCAGAACATTCAGCTGGTTGAATTTTGACTCATCTTAAATGGGATGCATATCTCTTTGATTGCTCCATGTGCTGCCCGCTGGCTGATTCCTCCTCCATACTGAGGCGTTCGGGGACCTGTAAGCGAGCCCTTAATGTCATTTGACTGAGGGCAGAATCTGGGACAACGTTTTGGAGGCATTTTAAATGCGTCTGCTCAGGCATGAAGATGTGTCTTCTGATCCATCCTGCAGACTTATTTACTTGAGGTTTCCCCAGCTGTTCGCAGAAAACTGCAGGTTGAAGACAACGCCTGATGTCACGGAGATTGAGCCAATATGGAGCATGCAGATATGATTATGCTCTGCAAATGAAATCAATCGTGTAGACAAGGTTTTCATGTTGTGCTCTGAAGTAGGTGGAAAAAACTGTCCAATGTCAAGGTTTAACATACAAAACTGCATTTCAGTTCTTTAAAGACAGTGAGAGTTTGTTTTTAAAAATTGGTCCTTGCGAAGGTATTCATATCCCCTTTTTGTCTTGAAACCACAAACTTTTATGTGTTTTATTGGATTTTTTGTAATACAGCATACACTAAGAAGTGCCAAATTCTGAAGTGGAAAAGAAATACATAGAAATTTAAAATTGGTTGTGTCTAGCCCTCTTCAAATTGATGCCACTAAATAAGATAACATAAAAACAATTAGTTTTTCTTGTCTCCAAGACAGCAAATTGAGTCTACCTTTTAATCTGGGTATGAATTCAGCTGTCCTGTGAAGGCCTCTGAGGTTTGATGGAGATTAGTGAGCAAACAGCATCATGAAGACCAAGAAACAAAGCAGACAGGTCAGGGATATGTGTCATGTGTCAGGCCTATGGTCTGCTCACCGGCATTTTTAAGGTTTTTACAAACCACATGTCAGACATAAATATGTAAAAGAAGATACTGTGGTAAGATGAGACCAATTTGCCTTCATGCAAAATGCTATAAATGAAGGAAAACTAACACTGTGCATCACACTTGACTCATCATCCCCACAGTTCAGGGAAACATGGATGGAGCTAAATAAAGCTGTTGTAATCTGCTTTATAAAAAAGTCTGTTATAATCTTGAGATTATTACAGGCTTGAGATTGGAATGCAGGTTCACTTTGCAACATGACAACAACCCTAAACACACCTCTGATGCTAGAACTTGTGTCAGAACTTAACATCTGATGACATCTGACATCTGATGCTCACAAATGCCTGCAATCCAGTCTAACTGTGCCAAAACCTATTTTGCAAAGACAAATAGGCAAAATATTAACTATATGTGTAAAAATTGTAGAAATGCAACCTGAAATATTTGTGACTGCTATTGGTATGAAGGTTGCATCTACAAAGCATTGACTTGGAATGGCTAACTACTTGTATAATTTTATTCTCGACTTAGGGTTATGCTGTACTTTGTGTTGAAAATCCCAAATTAAACACAAAGAAGACTGTTTCTTTCATTTGTTGCTAATTAAATCAGCCCCTCTAATGATGTGTTATCTTTTCAAATAAGTAGATATTTTTAATGAACCCTACTGTATTCCTCCAGCATGTTTTATTTTTATTTTTTATTTATTTGCAAGTGTACAAGAGAACAACAATATTGGATTGTCCGTGTTTACTCCAATAAGCGCCGCAGCAGGCGAGTGCTGTCAAAAGCATGAGCACACGGTCAAAATCACTGCTGCTTGGTGATAAATATTTGATGGGAGATTCTGATGCATGAGCGGATTCACCTCGCACTGTTATGGAGAGGGTATGTTGACTCAAGGAGTGTGGGTGTGTGTCTGCATGTGCGTGCGTGTGTGTGGGGGTGTGTGTGTGTGTGTGTGTGCAAGCAAAGAACTAGGGAGAGACACATCATGAAGAAACTTGACAATGGTAGCAGCCTGCAATTTGACCCATCCTAGTTTTCTGACTTTTTAAAGCCTCTTTTTTCTTTTCATAAAAGAAGATTCAGTCTCAGTGGAAACAAAATAAAGCTATCCCACAGATGCACTAAATTATTAATCTGGGTTTTTTGTTGGGAATAGTAGCGTCAAGTGCACTCCTCTACCCTTGCATTGTTCATCAAAATAAGAGCAAAAACAGGTCTGGAGATGTTGCTCAAATAAAATGACAATAAGAGCAGATACTATAAAACAACTAAACCTTAGGTCACCACTGCATTATTATTATGAGCTGTAAATGTGTGTTTGTGTAAAGACTGTGACTCACTAACAAGTAAAAAATGAATGTGGCTGCTAAAATCTTGGACTAACAAGTGATCCACATTAGAAGTAAAAATAGATGCATAATTACAGACCAGGGCTTGTCTTAATTAATCAGCTGTGATTGAAAAGTTAATTACAATATGAATTACCTTTCAGAACGAGGACTGCTTAGTAGTCATTTGAAGCGGCCTGCTTCAATGTAAATGAGCACGATGCAGGCTCACCGGGTCCTAATGTTGCCACTAACATACCATTAACTCGTCATGAATTTTAAAGCGCATCTCTCTGCACGAGCTTTTCAAGTGCCCGGCTCCGATCGCCTCCTTGCCGCTTTTAATAAACAATTGACAGAGCTAATAGAGACATGAAAGGGGGAATTGAAAAAGACAAAGAAAGCAGAGTAGGGGCAGAGGAGGGGGCCGTAGCCTACTGTGTTCATGCCAGGATTTTATATGGCCGACCTAGACAGCTCATGTGTGCATGTTTGTGTCTGGTTGCTTTTGTTCATATGCCCTTGTCTGTATGTGCAGTGTCTTTGCTTTTAAAAAGGGATGGAGCTGGCACAGTGTGTGCTTTTGTGTTTACCATCTACTTCCCTTTGTCTCTCATCATTCATGATACAAGACGGGAGTAATGAGTTTGGTGGCCTTGGGTGCACACAAGAGCTCAGATACGGAATGAGATGCAAACTCAAGTTGCTGCAGGAACCTTGTACTACTTGTAAATGTTGTGCAGATGAAGCATAAATTAAATGCCTGATTGCAGAAACATCCCAAATGCTCGTGTCGTCCTGATGGACACTGTAAGTTATCAGACCAGTGATTGATGTAATTTTGTTAACCGGGATTTCGTTCACCTAAACTTTAGGTAGAAGTTTCTGGAAAAAGTTAACAGGACATCTGCAATAATATCCCTTACTTTTGTCAATATTGGTTTTAAAACTGTGCTCAGACTTTTGGTACCAATAATAATACCGTGATTTATAATGTGCAGTGAAGGTAACATTGGAGCATATAATTTGGGGCAGTGTTGAGACTCAACAAAACTGAACATGCAAACACCTAAAATTGGTGGCACTTCTAAACACCCCATGGAGTGCCAAGTTGTGGGGATGCTTCTCTTCAGGAGCAAAAGAAAAACTGGTCAGAAAGAACAACACTACACTAACAAGGCAAAAATACTAAGATTGATTTACAATCTTGAGACAGTCTGTGACATTCTGAAAGTCTTCATGCATCTTCATCCATATAGGTATATGTTTTTCAATCTAAATGTCAATTTTTAAACGAATTTTTTATGCTAATTAACATATAATAATTAATGCTTTTGCTTACACATAAATATATCAAATAATGTATAATGGAAAATTAATACATTCTACAAACTAAGGTTTTCTTGTCAACCCACTCTACATTGCAATGCCTGTGACAATAAATCAAATTCTTTTGTTATCTGAAAAAGACACACCATCACCTGAGGTGCTCTGCATATATTTTATGCATAACCAATAACCTGACTGAAACATGACAGGCTGAGGAATTAAAACAGACAAACCGTATGATGAGGATGATCCAAGTGGCATGATTAATTTCACTGAAACCATCTGGCCAAATTAACTGAACCCAAGGTAAGAAAACATTCTCACTTTTGAGTGATGGGGAAGTGAAATTTCATTTGTCATTAGAAAGGTCTCCTCCTTGAATTAACACGCTGGCCTTTCAGCTTCAGATTTGACCGCTAGCAGTGGACAGAAAGGTTTATGGTGTCCTTTACACCATTTCATAATTCCTGATGATAGCTTTAAAGAAATTACTTTCTCTTTGTAACCAGTTTTTTTCAATATACTCAGGTACACTGTGGCATTTTGCTACTAAAGTTGCCACAGTGCAGTGAGAAAATAACCCACCACCAGCCTGACCCATTAATATGAGGACTTATGCTTCCCTGATGTTTACATCAATGTCTGACCGTTCCTTCTGAATGTGTAATCTGAAACTAACTTATTGGACCGACCACGGGTTTTCCAATCTGCTACTGCCGAGATTTGGTGAGCCTCTATGTGAAATGTAACCTTAATTTCCTATTTTTACTTGACAGGAGCTTCACCATGTGTGGTCTTCTCCTCCTGTAGCCCTTAAGATTGAACATTAATGTGTTCAGAGATGGTGTTCTGCTTAACCTTGCTGTTAAGGAGGTTTTTTTTTTTTTGAGTTGCTGTTTCCTCTCTGTCAAACCAGTCTGCCCATGATCCTCTGACATCAAGAAGGTATTCCTGGCCACACAACAGTGACCCACTGAATTTATTCTTTTTTTTCCCCCAGACCATTCTTGGTAAAGTTTAGAGATGGCTGTGTATAAATATTCCACTTGAACTGTGTCTGGCACCAACAGTCACCTAAAATTTAAAGTAACTTAAATCCTCGTCGTCCCCAGGTCCATCGAGGCATTCTCACTGGTTCTTCAAACTTCAATGCTGTTAAATACAACAAACACCTCTTCCTGGCTAAGGTTTCTTTTGAGACAAGTCCCTGCAAACTGAAACACAAGAAATTATTTTTCAAGAACTGATTACGCAGCATTATACAGTGTCCTGACATCAAAGATCTGAGTCCTGTTAAGCATGTTATTTTATACCATAAAAGCTGAAGTCTTCATATTTTTTTGTGAAATGAAACATTAAACTATTGGCTAGAAAATATAAACCTTGCTTTTTGACCGTTTTCTTTGTATCCGTGCTTCCTTTCATTCTCAGGTTCTTCATCCTTTCCATCCTTCTTCTCTGGCCTTGAATTTTACTCGTATTCAGTTTTTTCCTCCCATCTCATTATATAACCTGCTTGTCCCACTGCCCCAGTCAATTTCTAGCTTCATAAAAAAAAATGCAAGATTTATTTGTTTTATGCTAATAAGTTAATCCAGTACCTAAAGCATTCAGTGAAAAAAAAAAAAAAAATCTGCAAGCCTTTTTTCAGCCATGTTCATTTCTCTTCAACTCTCACACATTCTATGATCTCCTCTGTCATGGGTTTGTGTGAGTTCGTATATAGAGACTAATTAAACAGTTTGCTAGCTAATAGAATTACAGTCACAGCCATCCACAAGCTGAGTCATGTGATTGTTGTAGTTGTCTTCAGAGGTATGGCTGTGGGTGCTTTGGCTTAAGGCATTGCTGTTTGGTCAGGGATTTATCATGCCAGTGATGTCCCACCGCCTCCATTTTTAAAATGTTCTTTTTTTACTTAGATTGACAATGAGGGCACCAGAAGGCAGGCAGGGATAGGGTTGTAAATTCAACACGCCCAAAGTCAGGCCAACCTTGAAAGGAGGGCACAGTGGTGAGAGCAAACTTTGAAATTTAGAGGAGAGAGCAGATTGAGAAAACATGAAAAGGAAAAGACTTGAAAAGTAAAAAGGGGAGTTCTTTGATACCTGCCTTTGTTTTAACCACATGAATTGTATATTTTTTTCTGTCCTGCATCTCTCACAGACTTCACTTTGTCCTGTTTGCTCAAACTGTGGTTTGTTGATCTTGCTGTTTAGAGGCTGAAAATTAGGTCATGGCTCAAGCAAAAATGGCTGACCGTTGCATGTAAATAAATACCGGTCGGACGGTAGATCTGAGTATCACCGTAAACGTGAGTGTATGTACTGAACATATAGGTTTCTGAGTGTGTGTTAGTATTTTTTGCACTACTCCACCCTTCCTGCAGTGAAACCTTATGAAAACAACACAGCATATCATTTCACTTCCCCCGCCATCCCTCCTCCTCCCACACAGATCAGCAGTTAGTGAAATGCTGACCCTTGTCTTTCACTGCACCCCTTCTCCCAGTCCACTCACATACACATAGTGTGTCTTTCTATCTTCACAGGGACTTTGCATTGACTTACATTCATTTTTGTCACTGTATTTATTTCAAATCTAGATATTGTCCGTAGCCCTAACATTTGCCAAAACTTAATTCACACCATCCCTCTAAACCTAACCAAACAGAGGGGTCCATTGAATTAGGGATGACCTTTGAACCCATTAGGCTCATCGGTCTTCAGAAGGTTTGTAAAAATGCCAAAAATGGTTCTAAGAAGAATAGCTAAACAAACACACCCACACACGCGGGCACACATGCGCACACAGAGCTGCCTTAAAGCTAAAAGGTGTGGGAGGCTAGTTCTCCATGTTTTCTTCCAAAGTTGACATTTTTTGCATTTATAATCCGCAGCTGCACAAATTGGAGGTGTTTTGGGGGTTGGAGGATGGGGTGAGATCTATAACAGAGAGGGAAAAAGAATCCCCTCCACCCCCCTAAAAAAAACCAATAGTTGTGTGCATTAATCACGCTGCTGCCACAGAGAATTATGGAAACGTGAGCTGAAGGATGCATTTTGTGCATTTGCAACATATGAGTGCCATGTGACGGGGAGTTTGGGGAATAGGAGGACAAGACAAGACCCTTTTAGCAAGAAGCAACATTAAAATGGAGATAGTAGTTGGGTAGTGTTTTTTTTTTTTTTTGGTGTTCCTTTCTATTGTGATATTAAATCTATTGTAATTTCCAAACCTCACTACTTACTTAATTCAGTCTTATTTTAAAAGCTTTGCTGTTATAGCTTACATTTTAACTGTAAAACTTGTAATTTCTTGATAATGTGGCTTTCCCTTTTTTCTTTTATCATCTTTCAGTTTCTCATCTTTACTCAGTAATGAGGTTTTCTATTTGGAAAAGAAGTAAACCGTGCTCTCCTCTAACTTTCTCTTTGAGCCGCTGGTGTTTGAAGTCTCCATCTTAGCCGAGCTGAGGGTTTGAGGATGTGATACATATTTGATAAGGATCGATTGCAGGGTTACTGAGACTGAGATGGAGGGAAATCGATCTTGGACTGGGCTTCCCAAAAGCATCTTAAAGCAAAGGTGATCTTCAGAGCATCAGCAGCAGAACCATAGCCTTGTAAATTTTTATTGAAATGCAATGCAAATTGTAGGCCTTGGTTTCACATCCTCATGGGGATTTTTTTTTTTTTTTTATGAGCAGAAAGCTTTTTGGGAGTTTTCAGATTTATTTAATGTTTTATCTAAAGCTTATGTGTTCTAAAACATTCACTTACAGCCATTACGCACATGAAACAATAAGGCAATCTGTTTAGTGACGGGAGACTGAACAGCAGACAACATTCTGGCACGATGGCTGCGATTCCCAGCTGATAGTCCATACGGACAGACAAAATCAACAACTGTTGAGCCGGGCATCCTTCCATCAGTGTTTACTAATAAACAGTGGCAATATGGCAGCCATTAGGTTGTTTAGGCAGGGAATGATTAGGGTGGTGATGGCGGGGCGCAATGGGAGACTGAACACGCTCTCATCTTTAATAGGCAATTTGGCTGTGAAAGATGGCTCTTTGTTTTTGACTTGGAATAAACGCAGCTGAAATGAGCACTGATTTTGAGGAGTGCGCTACACTAATCTGGCTTATGATGTTGTAAATTTATAGGATGCGCACCAGTGAGTTTTACTGAAACGAGGTGTTGAAAATGAGGACGAAATTAAATTTTGGTCTCGTTGATTTTGTAAAGATCTGGTACCAATCATAGTACCATAATGAAGAGAATTAGATGAAACATTACACTTTAGAATAAAGAAATTCCAAATAGTAATATGTGAAATTTGTGTACAGAAAGGTTGAAATAGTGATTTAAATCAGGGGTAGAGCTCCTTTACTGCGGAGGGTCTGCCAGAGTTTAAAGATTTCTGTGGACTGGAACCAGGCCAGTACCTTCCTGGCACCAGATCAGTAATATGCATAGTGTGAGCTAATTATACCCTGAACCTTCAATATTTTTGTTTATAAGCTCTCCTGTATGTAGATTTTATTTTGTGACAGGTGGTGGTGTTTAGATCCATGTGTTCCCAGCTGAATAACTGGGATAAATGGAGACATAGTGGTGTGCTTAGTCACATAATGCGATGTCTGATCCCATCTTAAAAGTGCCTGATTAGAGTAAAAAAGGCACTTAATAACTGAAATCACCCTGCTGACCCTAATAAGGATTTTTCACCCAGTTTTTTTTCTCTGTCATCGTCTATCCAATCAAGGATTAATACGTGCTCTTATTCCGCTCCCAGGGTGGTAAATCTGGAAAAATACAGTAAATCACACTGAGCCTCTTTAAACTTTCACACTGAGCCTCGGAGCCGACGGCCCCATGCTAAGCATCTGTAACACTGATTAGACATGAGTATGGTTTTAGAACACCTGCTGGACACCAATCAGAGGAGGAGATATAATTGGGTGTCTTTAGTGCAGAACAGCGAGATAGATCAGCTCATAAACCTTGGCATTTTATTTCAATGTCCAGTTCGCTTATGATAACATTTATCATCCAGACCAATTTTTCCTGTGAATCAATCAAGTGCTGTGAATGCAACTATATTCTATCAGACTGTGTTTTTACCAACACTGGTTGAAATTTAAGGGAGCTAATGTAACAGCATAGCACTGACCTGAACAGTATCATACAAAGAGCTGTTTTATTTTCATAATGCTAACATTCATTTTTGACTCCTCAATTCTCAGATGCCTTTAGCTTTGACTGGACAATTCTCAGAAATCAGTAAAATAAACCATTTCATAGTTTCTGTGACTTTATGTTTAGGTTTCTTGGCTTGCTAAATATTTATTCCTGTGCTTCAGTATCAAGTTATCTGCAGTCTTCATTGTTGCCCTTTATTTAGCTCCATCCATCTTTTCATTAGTTCTGACAACCTTCCCTGTGCCTGCTGAAAACAAATATCTCAGTGCCATAATGCTGCCACTGCCATGTTTCATGGTAAAGAATCCAATCCAGGTGATTTGGAATACTAGATTTCCTGCTGCACATAATATTTCCCATCAGACTCAACAAGTTTACCTTTGGTCTGCTTTGAGTAGAAAAAACTCTTTTTTGCTGTGCCAGCCGCCTGTCTTGTGTTGAACAGCAAATAGGACTTCAGTGTCTGTTTTCCTCTCTTGAGATCATCATTACTGCTTCTCGAATTGCTATTTTTTTTTTAGGATTTTCATAGTTTTTACCTTTGTCCTGTTTTTGTTTTTTTTAACTTTAGTTGCTACATTTGCTTTGTTTGTATTTCCAACAAATTCTTTATCAAATTGAATTCTTCACGAGCAAATGACCAGCTAAACTTGCTGCAAGGTGATGCTGCAAGGTGACCCTCCATATTATTTTTGATGCAGGAAGCACAAAGTATCATTATTTTTTTTTCAAGGCTCATTTTCTTTCTTTTTGCTTTTTCTCTGGCATACCCTCTCAGTCCCACACACTGAGTATTCTTGGAGCCTGTCTTTGACCTCACCTTCCCATCACACATTCAACAACTTAGATCCAAACACCAGAAATCCCAGCAGACTGCTGCTAAGTGGCTGTGGTGAAATCAACAGAGCTGGATGGGCAACAGGGAGCCAGTTTCTGCCTTATCCTAACTTCAGAGTTCAGATCTGTTCTGCACCTTTAGAAGTAGGCAAGCCTGTTTGCCTGAGATCCTCATAATTGTTTGTTTGTGTTTATTTTACAAGGAATTTATTATGAGAGGACCTACCAGTGCTATTTCAATATCAGGCTCATAAATATAGAAATGGAGCCTAATACAGGAAACATTTAAATCAGTGTTTGCACTGAGACTGTGGTCGGTTGATTGTTTGCGGCAGTGACGTCATGAGGTGACAGCCATGTGGCCTTTTGACAGACGCAGCCTGCAATCTTCCCATCAGCGTAGGAGTCGAGCCGACCAATCAGAGCCAAGTACCCATCGCTGCACACGCTTATCACCTGCATACAGCTGCTGCTGCCCCTCTGAGCGAGCGAATAAGCGAGTGAAGGGGATGGAGAGAAAGAATAAGGATGAATGGTGCATCCAAGACAGAGGCTGATTTATGTTCTGTTGTTGAACAGTTAAAGCAGCACCTCTCTCAGATATTTTCTAAGAAGTGGATTTGAAGGCTTTTTTGTTTACTAAATGGCACAGTCCACCTTTGTAATTTAGCATTAATAAGAAAGAGCAGGTTTTGTGTTTGTTACACTTATAGCTGCAAAGTACTGCAATAGTCAGAAGGTGATTTAGAGTAGAAGCATGCTTCGTAGCCCTTGTGAAATGAGAAGGCAGTGAGTAAGAGGGAGAGATAAGCTCAATCTGAATTGATTTTTTGTGTTACTTTCTGCTGTACTTGAGTTTCCATAGCAACGTGGTCAGGTTCCCTCGGCCTCCTAGGGCAAGTGTAATTGTTGTCTATTTCTCCCTGGCAAGCTTTTTTTTCTTTCCTTTCCTTTTCTTTTTCCTTTCCTTTCCTTTCCTTTCCTTTTCTTTCCTTTCTTTTCCTTTCCTTTCCTTTCCTTTCCTTTCCTTTCCTTTCCTTTCCTTTCCTTTCTAGACACTGAGCAGGAACAACTTACTTCTTTGCATTTCTAATTAATAGTACACTGTAGATTAATCATATATATATAACTTGAGCCTTTTATATGACTCAAGGCTGTCATATAAAATTGCCTTGAGTGTTTTATATGACTAAAACACTCAAGGCTTTTCTTTCTTTTATTACATTTGATTTAACTACTGGATGCATGTATACGTTTACGTATACATACAACTGCAATAATTCTGCACTATTTCAATAGCTAATATGTACCAATGGTTTTGTGCAAAACTACTCTAACAACAATTTCAATAGATAGTTGCTCATTTTGAGCCTGGCTCTGCTGCAGGTTTCTCTTGGTTAAGAATGAGTCATTCCTTCTCACAGTCTCCATATTCTTGTTTAAAAGGAGGATTTTGCTGCGAAGTCGAAGGCTAAATGCAGTCAGTTGGGATTCTTTCAGAGTTTTATAGAGCTGTATGAGCAACAGCTCTTTGAAACTCTTTCTGCAAGCCTATCGTTTTGCCTCATCACTGTCTTTAATCGCATTATGTTAATGCTAAGATTGCACTGGACTGTGTTTACTTGAATTTAAACATGAGTGTGTATTTGTATTCTATTGAAATGAATTGAATTTGTGTCAAAATAAATGTTAGAATTTGTATTCATATATGTTTTTCCAGCAACTGGGCTCAATGTTTGAAAGAACCAAGAATTGAAAAAAAATTGCACTGTTTAGTTATTGTTGTTTATTGCGTTGACCAACATGATCATTTATTGAGTGTTTTTCTAACATTATACAGCCTTATCCCAAAGTGGCATCTTCTTTCTCTCAGAATTAAAATGCAAATCTACTATACAAAAGCCATTCATAGCAAATATAGGTTTATTGGTGTAGTAAGATTGTAGCAACTCATTAAGTATAGATGTGTTTGTTGCTATTGAGCTAAAAATATTAACCTTATATCAGAATACTGGAGAAGAAATGGTGCAAAAGTTCTAAAAGAAAAAGCTTAGATCATGACTGGGAACATGAGTGAAGCAGAAAATCAAACTAATTTCCTTGGTATAAGGTAGCGCACAGCAAAAGATAAAGGAACATTTAATTGAACTGTCTTGCATTTTTGTAACTGATTAGGAATGTCAGTTGCCTGAAGTGTAAAGTGGATCCCATGCTGTGTTTAAAGTAAGCTCTTGCATCTGTGATAGCCTTGGACCTGCACCAATCTGCTCCTTGTTTTTTGGTGCCAGATCAATGCTAATTAATGCACATATCCCTCAGGGACAGTGAAGAAGCTACACTGAGAATCAGAGATACCATTAGAGGCTGTAATAAACCTGAACTTTACTGCATGTAGCAGAAGAAATCATTTAAAATATGACCAAACAGGAAGGAAATGGTCTGTGTCGCGTGTTTCTTACAGTGAATTATACATGCAGATTCAGTTTCTGATTGAACAAATAACGATCATAAAGTTCACCTTCTTGAACAGTGTTTGGTTTATGAAGAGCTGTGATGGGGCCTTTTACAATCATCATTTGCAACTGCAAGCAAGATCAAGTTCAAAGTTCAACCATTTTGTACCAAAGACACACACACCTGGATGCAGAAGTGTTCACATCATTTGTTGGAAGACGCAAACTGGCAGTATCCACACACCTGAAGGCCTCTTGGTTTAGTATGAGCTTTGTGACGTTTCCTGTTTCCTTTCTTTCTTCTCCATCTCTTTCTGAAACACCGTGTTGAAACAAGTAAGAAAAATTAAAAAAGGAGGAGACATGGTTCTGTGCATGCCTGGCGGATAGATAGGCGCTGCATAACTAGCAGTTCTCCTCTGAAGTACGGAGAAATCTATTTGCTTGTAGAAGCTGCTTGCATAATCCTTTAGTTACACTTGCCAGCTGTGAGCAAAGATACGGCACTGTGGGATTTGGCATGAATATCATTGGGAGGACAAAGAAATGAAACTGATAAGTGTTTGTGCGCAGGGTCCTTTGCATAATCCAGGATAACTCATAATCTGAGTAGTCTGAAATCACTCTGGAGTAGATGTGGTGAGGAACCATTAATGAGAGCATGCTGTTTCAAAACATTTGCCTCCGCTAAAAATAATCCAAGCATTTGAGCTAATCTGAAATCAGAGATAGGTCTTTGATATCTTGTGTTCAGACACATGCTCTGAATGCAATCTTTATGGATACACTTTTTTGTCCTACGAGTCCATAAATAAAAGTCTATGCATATTTTCATTAGCACAGCAGGAATAAAAGCCACATGAGAGGCCTGAAAGGATTTTTTTCTTAGTTTAGCATCTCTTCTTTTTATCTGCTTGATGTTCTTCTTTCCTTGTGTCTCAGCCAAAAGTGTTCAGAGCATTAAGAAACCCACCCACATCACTCAACAGCTTTCAATACCTTCATCCCTTCTCTCCCCACCTTTTAGGGTATTTGTTTCTTTAGACTCGTCTGCCCTGGTACCGGCATTTTACAGCTCTGCCAAAGTGTTATTGGAGAGTAATAGACAGCTGCTGAAAGAAATACTGCCTGCATGCTACAGTGTGTGGACCCCATGTTGTCTAATCCACAGAGCTCTCACATCTAAAGGATGTGGGATGTGATAACCAAGCTGAAGGATAAACTGGTAAATTTCCCCCCTTATTGGAGCGGCTTTGCTATCAGCGTTTTCTGCCGTTTAGATCCGCCACATCAGCTTTACATACTTAAAGACCTAAAAATATTTCCTGAAGTGTGTGACCCACTTAAACCTAAATCAGAAGAGTCCATAAGAAGAACAACAGTGACAGTAGATGGTGACAAATGTAGGACTTTATATTTGAATTGAAAATAACTATATTTTGGATAGTTGCATGAAGTCATCAACTAAACTAAATATTATTTTGTTGTTTTTTTAGGCTGTAAATGTAGAACATTCTGTAGCTGATGTTGAGGATGAGTGGGGGGAAGTTCAATGAAATTGGCACTTTAGTAGACGAAATTCACGTTGTCAGGGTTTTGGATTTACTTTGTGTCTGTGAAGCTTTGTTAATTCTTCTCTTGATGAACAAATTGATGTCAGAGTTAGGTACAAAGTATGCCTGTTAAATATATATTAATAAAATCTGGAGTCATTGGTTCTCAACCTTGAGAATAAACAGCAAAGTTTCACAATATGATGGTGTTCATTCAGACATTTGAAATGAGATGCATTACATTGTCTAATTTATTGATTTGTTCTCATATAAAATTGCTGATAAGGTTATGAAATATATTTTTTATTATTACAGCCGTAAGGAAGATTAAATGTTGTAGTGGCTTTCATAAGTTTCTTAGCTGTGGGCACTAAGGATTTTGTGGGCTGTGTGGCTGGTGCTACTTGCAATATTTCTATTAAACTCAAGATGCTGTATATGTGTAATAAAGCTAATTATCAATAGAAAATGAGGGACTTTATGGTACTGAGCTAACTTTTTCAAGCATAAAAACACAATATCATCACCATATTAAAATAGTGATCCATGTCTGATTTTGCCAAAAGTGTTTTTTTTTGTTTTGCTTTTTTTTTTTTTCTGCCTAAAACATCTTTTGGAAAAAGAGGTAGGGATTTCTTTTCTTATTTTTTCCAATATCTCTTATGGCAAAAAAATGACCCAGGTCATTATTTCTGGAAGACGACAATATTATATATATATATATATATATATATATATATTTCATTTTGAAAAGCAGACAGCACTGTAACATTTTCTTGATCTTGTTGAAGATAAAGCAGCGTTCTTTTACTTCAGCTTGAATACTGTTACTGGAAACTTCAACTTTTCTGTATATGTCCTATAACTATAGACAAATATTAAACAAGATAAGAGCTTCTCAATTCTTCATTTTCACTCTATGAAAGGAGCTACCTCTAGAAGAACACCTTAGTTTTTTTTTTTTACCTTGTTTGTCTTACAGCACATCTTTCATGCCTATGTAACATTAACTTTAGAAGGAGAAACAATAGAAAAATGGTAGCCTCCCTATCCTTTGAGGCTTAAATATTTATGAAATAGCTGGTAAATGACTCAAAATCTGAGTGCAAGGAGGAAAATGGGAACTATGAGGAGAGTGAGTAAGGCAAAGACGGGAAGACATTCCTTGTAAACCTGGACTCTGAGGGGGCTCTGGCGCATAATCAATGAGGCGAAATGTGTGTTGTATCTGTGGCATTGAGTCGGCTTCACACAAGCCAATCCTATTTTGACAGCGGAGACAGGTCTGTTGCTATGCTCTCTGAGAAGGACTCCTGCAGCTTGAAGCAGACAGAACTCACACTCAGGGTTCATGTCACACCTCCAGGATGGACGAAACAAAAGGGGAGCAACCGAAATGAGGCAAGGTGGCTCTGAAGCCCCACACATTCAATTGTTTATTGATGATTTGATCCATTAAACCATTAAAGCAACGTGTTGACACCAGCAGAAATAGACTGCACACTTTCATTTCTGTTTTGACAGAGGTGTGAATGCACTGAGACCTAAGCTGTCTGAAAACAGAGGCACACATTAGGACTGAGTTTTAACAATTTATTAGCTTTTTTTAAAAAATTGAACCAAAACTAAAATCAATTTTCTAAATTATTATTTGTGCTTGGCTTGACAAAAGAAAACCAAATGCTAAAGAAAATCAAGCACAAGTGAAACAATATCTGTGGCATATATTAATCATGAAATGGTTTGAAATCTTTGCTACTTCTGTGAACAAAAAGTGAGAGGCAGTAACCAGAAATTGGGGAAACATGCAGGAATCTTTCCAGGTCTGACAAAATTACTCCAAAGTTATACAATAACTCATTGAAGTGGTCACAGAGAAACAGGACTTCTCCACCACTGCACTCCACATTTGCGTCTGGTAAAGTCAGTGTTTAAGATTCAAAAATAAGAAAGTCAATGGGAGAAATGGCCTCTGCTGTAGAGTTCAGATGTCTAAACAACTGCTGAGGAAAGAGAACAAAATTATTTTTCACATTTTCTCAAACTACATCTTGATGATCCCAAACACTTCAGAGAAAATATTCTATAGACTGACGAGGCAAAACTGGAGTGTGCTTCCTGTTATATGAACTAACACAGCATTTCAGAAAAATGTCTGACAATCAAACATGATGGTGGTCGTTTGATGATTTGGGGTTGCTTTATTTCTTCATGATCTCAATGATTTGCCTTAACTGGTGGAACACTGAACAACCAGAGAAATGCCAGCAGAATGTCCAGTCACTTCAAATGCGATGAGATTCTGGAGCCAGAAAATGAACCCAGATCACCCTTTCTAATCTCCTTTGGGATTGGTTTAATGTCGATACTTTGATAATGTTTGATACTTTGATATGACCGTAAACAGTCAGTAAATGCTAGAAAATCCTCCGAAAAATCTACATAGATGAATAGGCAAAAGTCAATCTAAAGTGATGTAAACGACTTATTGGCTGTTACCACCAACACTTGATTGCAATTGGTTTAATAAACATCAGTTGACTTTTTATCTTCATAACTGAAATCATCACTTGAAAATTGCGATTTTTTTTTTAATCATTTTTTTTATTATTAATTCAGGCTATCTTTGTCTGGAACAACAAAAAAGATTATAGAAACATGCAAGGTTTGTAATTTGACAAAACTGGAGCAAAAATCATGTTTTGATTAAACACTTGTTCTTTGTATTTAGCTCTTTTAAGCATTGTCTAAAAAAAAGCCTTCCAGTGTTATTCCTTAGGAAACATGAAGATAAACTAATACATACATGAACTACCTCACTAAACAGACAAGATGATTATTCCCAAACAAGTCAAAGACTGTCTGCTTGTGGTGTGTTTTTGTGTCTTCTTGTCCAGATGTCGCCTATTAGACATCAGATTAAGGAGGGACTGGTGTTGGATTAGCCAATCCTGAGCCAGAATCATTTTAGATTAGATTATAGTATATGGACATCTGGGTCGCTGCGATGGCTCTGCTTGCATGAAATAACATTAAGTCAGTGTTACGGAGCAAGACAGTACACAGACTGTAATCAGCTGCCAAGCAGAAGGAAGATGACAGCATTAAGACATGGACCGACGAGAAATCCTTCGGTTTTACAACTTCCCAATTACAGAGGACAACAAAAGCTCCGCTGCTGCTCATAGCTGTTGCTATGAAGTTAAAATTACAAGGGAAGACAGGAGGTGTTTGTCTCTGTGTGTGTGTGCGTGTGGGTGTGTGTGTGTGTGTGTGTAGGTGTGCGTGTGTGTGTGTGTCAGACAAGCTTGTGCAAAGAAGGTGATCAGTACAGAGAGGCCTGCCTGCTAATAATTATGGTTATTTTCTCCTGCTCTCTCTTTGCTCAGCATTTGTGCTCAGGGCTCCTGGCAGATAGATATGCAGAGATTACACCTTCTAATTGGTGCTAGTGGCTGTGGGACGGAGTGGTTCACTGTAGTTTAATGCTGCGTAGACAGGTTCTTATGCATTGTGGGTTAGTGGTAATGATGATAATGGCTTTTGAATAGTGTGTTTGTTGTGTGGCCGTGAGGTGAACTAAAGCATGTAAATGTATGTGGTCAGCAAAGGTTCCAAAAAAAAAAAAAGAAAAGTAAGTCAGAAGTATCATTATCATTTACAAAAAAGAGAATTAAACAGACCAAATGTGCAGTTAGAAGGAATGTGGCAAATGTTTACTATTATTTCCATCCATTTTCTAACACCCTTGTCCCTAGTGGGGTGTGGAGGTGCTGGTGCCTCTTCAGTTCATGTTCTGGGCGAGAGGCGGGGTCACCCTGGACAGGTCGCCAGTCTGTCGCAGTTCACTGTTGTTTGTTATACTTATTTAAAGAAGATTGAGAACTTTAAATTGATTTACATGCTGATTAGTTTTAAGTCAAAAAGATATTTCCTTGGTGTATACTTAATTAAAATGATTGGGTCCTTCTATGTGGAATGGAAAAATTACTAACTTTAGTAGAAACAGAACGGAGTAAATTGTACTTTTGCAACATTAAACAGTATCCTGCTGTTCAAACATTTATTGTTTGTGTTGCATTTGTGGTTTTATGCATCAATTTAGACAGAATATAAATAATTTCTCTGCATTTATAGTTTTTGTGTTTTGTTGAATGAGGTCAGATTGTTATTATATTTTATCCCAGATTTGTTTGTTGTAGGTGACTATATAACTGTAGATTCGTTAATGTTTTCAACTATCTGTCATCTGTCTCTATTTACTGAGCACTTCCACATGAACTGTCTCTGTAAATACAAACTATCTGGTGCACTATGCTGAAAAAATGAATCAGGCTGCTCAAACATCTGACATAAGACATAAGTTGTTAATATATAGTAATCCTGGAGATATCAGGGTGATAGGGATGATCCTGGGAATGCTTCACAAACTCATTTGCTCATTTCTCTGCCTCACAGTTTTTGGTGAAGTGTAAAAAATGTGATCCAAAGATGAAATATGATGAAGAATTTTAATTCCTGCACATTTTGCAAATGATATTATGATGCATACATGCATGGCCATGGCCTCCAGACGAAGATGTGTATGTGCGCATAATGCTGCTTATCATCTATGTGTATAAAATTTGTTTGACAGCCAGCCTCTCTCTGTGCAACTGTATCTATGAAAATATGAGATTCTGGTTGCAATTGTTCCATTTTTTTTCCCGAGGTCTGTGTCATGTCTGATTAAAGTTAACCCCTGTGAAGTGGCTGGTGCACCCCTCCTCTGTATCCGCCATTCTCTTCTGTTTCTCCTCTTTACCCCCACACCCTGCCGCTCCTTCACCCTTCAATCACTCCATCCCCGTTCTCCTTCCTCCTGGCACTATGACAGCACAGGAGAATATGCACCCTCAAGGTCCCACCCTCCCCTTCTGGCTCCCATGGGTGGCGTTTCCTTGGAAACAGTGTCAGAGTTGATTGGGTGGGTGCAGATAGATGGCTGCCCTTTATCGGACTACACCACCACTCCATCAAAAGAAACCAGAGAGAGCCTGCTTGCACACACCCCTGTGTGCTCAGCCTGGATGGAGCGTTCCACCTGACACGCGTGAATATTACCTCGACCCAGGCTGAGGGTGCATGGGTGTATGTATGTGTCCTCTTTTTTTTCTCTGTGTATATTGAATATCTGTGTTGAATACTGCTTCGGTGCACTGCATCTGTGGATGAGTGTGACTGACTGGCAAAATCTCTCAGTGAATTGGACATACAAGGGGAGAAGCTGTCTGCAAGTGTCTTCCCTCCTCCCTGTCCTTTGGAAAAGAAAACAAAATGGAGACTGTTTTTTTTTTCCTGCTTTTGTCTCCCTCTGCTCAAAGTGATGTGGCGAAGAAACTCAGATCCCTCCACAAGTAGCTTTAGAGAAACTGAGCATGACAGATTGTTTTGAATACCTGAACTACACCTAAAGATAAACTGTATAGTGAGAGTAATTGGTTGTTAAATTATTTGTATTGGAACAATTGCAAATAATGTTGTGGCCACATATCAGCAATGCAGCACTGATGTTTTTTTTAATCTAAAAATGAAAAAAAATAAATAAATAAATAAAAATGGACTGATATAAACATCTCAAGGCTGAACATGGCACTAGTAAAGGAAAGAGAACATAATGTATATTTTCGATTACTCCACTGCTTTTTGAACATTGTCCAGTTTAAATTGATATGAGAATAATTTAATGTCCATAAGAATATTTTGGTTGCATTTGAATGAAAAGATACAGGGGGAAACCTATCAATGCATCCCACACTTTCCATCAAGGATTCATAAAACTTAAGTAAAGATCAGATTTCAAAGCAGTATCAGCTGACGACTAGATTCATGTCAGCTTCTTTTCTTTAATTAGCCTCTGATCTTTGGTAAATTTTTTACCATTGTCATTAAAATTAGGACAAAAACTAATCTAAGATATAAAATATGTTCTACCCTTTTTTTTTATTTTTTATAGAATTACATTTTTTATGGACTGAATGTAACCGACTCAACAAAAATAAAACTGAGTAACATTTCTAGATTAAGTAGTTCAGACAAGCTCACACTTAAGTGCTGTGGCAAAAGCACACATGCATTCAGTCATTGCCCCAGGCCTCATCTGCAACCAGTGTAACCAGTGATGATCTGTGGAATCAGTGTATAGAAGAAGGTAAAGAAAAAGTTCAGAATACACAAATAACTGAAAGTATTCTGTTAGTTGTTGATTTAACATGATGTTTCTCTGTGCCTTTCCAATGCTAGATTGTGTGTGTCTGAGTACATCGCATTACGCAGGAGGTAATAAAGGTGATACATATTGTTTATGTACGTTCAAGCAGTCATGTATGTAATCTGTGATGAGGACAACAGAGGACTAAAGGAGGATGGTGCATAAGAGTGTCAGACAGATGGCATTATTAGTGACATCACTGCATACTGAGCACATGACTGCACGCTGCTAAAAGGGTCATCTTAATATTATCAGAGGAAACCTCAAATGTCTGATAAGGAGTTGGTGGAAAAAAAATCATCTCCATATTGTCAAAATCACACACTAATTTGGATAACCTCCTCCACAGAGACTTTGTAAATTGATTGAACTGCCACAGAGCCTGTACTTTCGACAAATTCTCATCCAATTTCACCTCCTGTTTTCTTTGGCACCAGGGTATCTTTTCCTGGTTGATTTGCATCAATAAACCTCAGTAAGCAAGGCATTGTAATGCCTAATTGGGCGGTAATGAGCTGTCGCATTATGCAGAGTGCTGAGGTTCAAGCTTATTAGTTGCTTGGTTGCCCATAACATTTTCCTGTCTTCCCTCTGCTACTACAGTGTTGCATGATTGTCAATGCAATCTTCCTTTCTGTCTCGCCTCCCGTTCTCTCTCTCCGCTTTATCCTTACACATTTTCCCCCACCCGCTCCCTGGTAGTCTAAAAATAGCATCTTTTTGTCCAGGAGGCCTTGGTCATGTACAGTGAGGCAGCAATCAGCATGGTGGCAATGCACAGGAAGATTCACAATAGCCATCATTCTGCTAATGCTAGCTAATTTTCTTTGAATTACTCAAAGCTCCAGCAAAGAGAACATGAGGTTATAAGCCAGGTTAATTGAAGGTCTTAAAGGCCTTGTCTCTCCTAAGTTGTCAGAAATACCTCACAAATGTTACATTTATTGTACCTGTCTTTTTGTCTAGCAGAGCTGCCACCATAGGCGCTGGTACAGGGGGGACCAGAAGGTTCCCCCTGTTCAGACAGGGGGAACACTGTCTTTTTCAGATGTTCTGACGTCTGAAAAAAAGCTTTGATTCTGATCCGGTCCAGGTCTGAACCAATTCTGCCAAAAAATGAAATGAGATTTCTGTATTTGTCATCATTTACAGAACTGTGGAGATGTTTTCTTTCTGATGGCGTTGGGATGAAACAAAGGACATTGGGCCCATGTCCTTTTTCTGGTCCGGACCAAATGCTCACCCACACTTTGCCCAGAGCAGATCATTTTGGCTCAGGTCAAAAAATAATTGAGTGAATTTTTTTTTTGTCCCCCATCAGTAACCATAAATATTGACGGCTACTGATGGTTTTCAGGTCTCTGTTCACTGTTGAAATCTATTCTGCTAAATAACAAGCACATTAAAATTTATTGATGATGTTTTTCATTTTGTTTTTAATGCAAAAATGTTGTCAGCAGTCTGGCTGGTTATCTGTCCCACTCAGAAATCTCTTTCCCGCACAATATATGGAACATTCAGCAAATATGATCTGCGCTGCCTTTTGGTTCTAGACTCAGAGCATCCAGATATTGGTGCTGCATGATGCGCTGGAACCATTAGGTTGTCCTGCTGCTTTAAATTGGCATTGCTGGAGGATATTTGACATCTCTTTTATTACAATTTTTTTTAATATTCCAAATATTTGATCAGTCGTGTTTTTGTCATCTATCCTCATAGTTGTATTGTGCATATTTTGGACTTTTAACAAGTAACTGAGCACAGGGGTGCCCGCAGCTGTTCGGCTGTACGCACTGTGTGTACCTTAAAAGAGCCCTGTCAACAAATGATAAAATCTCTAAAAGCTACCCATCTAAAAGACCTCCCAATTAGCACTGTAAGGACTGTGTTTGCGTGTCAGGGTGATAACGGTGGGTGGAAGGGGTTGGGAAATATTTTCATCTTGCAATCTGAATGTATTAAGAAAGAAAAATGTGCCCCAAGGCAGCTGTTGACATTGCGTACAGAGCTGCAGTGTGCTGAGCCTGGGCTCAGTATTGTTTTAATGTATTTATATAACGCTGCTAAATGGCGAGACTTGTTCCAGATTCATCTACATAAAGCAGCGCTGTATTGCCTTGGGGTGGGAAAATATGCACAATCACACGTTCACGCTCAGGCAAATAGACACACGCAGATGAGATTGTTAAGGGTAGCCCTCCCATTGCTACCCCCGACCCAGCAACACATCCTGCGTTCACTAGTGATCCCTTTGCTCACTTGTCATTCGTGATTGCCAAAAATCAAGGCGCCATATGCCGTTCTTTTTGTAAGCAGGACCACCTCCTGTGTCATCTTAAATACACACTCATGCGCAGACGCTGACACAGACACACACCTACGTTCAGGAGCACTCGCGTGCAGACGAACACACATGCACACTCCACAGACACAATTTTTCAGTCACAGTCAAAGACAACGACAAACTGCTATTTCCCTCAGCAAACGGCTCTCAGATGATGAAAGCGAGGTTTTTTTTTTGCCTCTGATTTTTGATGTGCTTCGTGGATGTGATCAGAAAGGCCTCGCATCGCCACTCTTCTCTCTCTGCCTTCCTTTCTGAGCGTAATGCTGTCTGTCCCACCTCCCAGTCGAATTGGAGCACACTTGCACTAGACAAAGAGAAGCGGTTCCTAAGTGGTTGCTAATTCTTGATCTTTTTAGTATGGCTAACAGGTGTTTTCCAGGGAAATATTGTCTTTCCCCTCCAGCTGCAGACTCAACTTTCCTTTATTCCCTCACTGTAGATTTTGAACATCTTTATTTCCAGTTGACAGTTCAGTAGGCTTGATCTGTTCACGTGTTGTCAGACTGGAACAGAAGATCCAAAGAAACATCTGGCTGTGAGATCCTGCTGTCATTACCCTTCGTGAGCTGCTGGTTCATCATCATGTCGACTGGCTGACTGACGGCAGTCACTGATTAACATATTGACTCTAATTAACTGTCTGGCTGGACATCTAAATGACAGACTCAAGCACAGCCTTACTCACTGGCTGGTCTGTCTGATAACTAACACAGCCACATGCCTGGTTTACTGACTCACTAATTAACTGAGTGACCTACTAAAGTCTTGGCTCTCTTCTGACTGACTGATTGACCTGCTATCTGCAGACGACCAAGAGACTGTCTCGCTGATTCATCTATCACTGGATATGTTTTCATCGCTTTTATGTGGGAAGACTCGCTCCTCGTATCAGCAGGAACGTCAGAGTGACGGGCCTGTTTCCATTTTTTCCCATTAAGTCTGATATGAAAAGTAAAGTGAAGAAATGATGAGATATGAAAATGGTCTGGCACCGGTTGCTCTGCCTCTTTGTTGGTGTGTGTGTGTGTGTGTGTGTGTGGGTGTGTGTGTGTGTGTGTGTGGGGGTGTGTGTGTGTGTGTGTGTGTGTGTGTGTGTGTGTGTGTTTATTCGAGAAGAAGCCTCCGACCCTGCAGTCAGTTTCATCTCTATTGAAAGAGTTCTGTCTAGCTCTGTTGCATTTGTCTTTAATGTGGAATCAGTGTAACAGGAATTTGGAGCTAGTTGCTGATATTGAGCTGAGAGTGATTTGCATGTCCAGTTTCTAGTTACTGGTTGGCTTCACATTGTGTGCTTTACTTCTGAATCTTTCCAGTTAATTCCCTTGGCCACTTTGTTTAATTTTAGTTGGGTTTGAAAAGTGAACAATAAAAAGAGGCCCAGATAACGATGCTGTGAGCCCCAAATCTTGGGATTGATCAAGTGAGCTAACTAAGTCTGGCTTCCAACATTTAGGCTAAATTTGGACAGAACATAGGGGAAAATATAATTTATGCTGGACGATAATTAAGACTGTTTCTTGGAGAAATTACATCAAAATAATACTTTATATTTTTTCTTAAAACATTGTAATCATCCTAATGTTTTAACCACAGTAAACAACCCTTATAGTGTCTTCATTTAGCATAAACCAGATTGGCCCTGGAGGCTAATACAGCTAACACCTAATCTGAGATTGGACAAAACCAAAACAGACTTCTAATGTCTTAAAAAACTCTTACTGCAAAAATGAGTTTATCTGAGTGCAACCTTGTGAACCTTTGGCAGTTCCTCATTTTGCACAGAAAACGTATGTACAAAACAGCTGTTGAATATTTACACAGAAAATGAAGGTATGGAGCAGAGTGCAAGTAATAATAGTCCTATTTAAACTTTACAGAGATTATTTTAAGCTTTTTGCATCAGAGTAAGGCTTAGAAAAAAAAACTGAAGAAGTACCGAATGCATAAATGTTTAAATTTAAGTGAAGACCATTGTATTGATTATTACATTTAATTTCAATCGGACAGTCAGTCTGACTGGAAACCCTTAAATTTGTGTTTCTATTTCTAATGAAAACAATCTCTGTGTAGATAATTTCATGCAAAATTGTCACATTTAACATCACACTACAAGCTTGTGCGCAGTATTCAGAAGGATGTAATATCTTGAGTGTCATGCATTCATACTCTACAGATTTGCAATATGTTTGTCCAGATGGACAGACTCAGTCTGCCCTTTATCCTCATACCAGATGTGGCTCTTCAGTTATCAAGACTGTTTCTAGAAGCAGAAGAGACCCAAATGGAAGAACAAAAACATACAGAAAGTGAATTTTGCATTATAGGTTCCCTTCAGGACATGCTTGCCTATGAGTCTGTGACTATAGTCGTGTGTGTAGACTCATAAAGCTGTGGAGGCCATCTGTGACAGCTGCTACATAATCAAATTACTACTGCTTCAATTTGGCTTTGTCTGCGTGGTGGGTCTGTCTACGTGGCCACAGTCACTCAGTCTGATCCTGTTTCCTTCTCTGTTCTTCTAATGATGTCGCCAGTGCTGTTGTGCCTGTGCGCGTGTGTGCGTTGTTAGATGTTTGTGGCTGTAGGTCGGTTCACAGGAGGTATCTGAATCAGAACAGCAGAGCTTAAAAGGAAGCGTAGCGTGTCAGTGTGTCACACAAGCTGTGCTTTTACATCTTCTGCTCCATTTATTGCAGACAGAGGCCTTCTCATCTTTTCCTTTCATCTTTAATTTTCTACTTTCCTCCTCTCGCTCTCCAACTCTTGTAAAATTCCCAAAATCTAATTAATGATGAAAAGGACAATTTTTTAAGCAAAGTCCTTGAAATGTGTTTTCTCTTTCCCTTGAGGCCATCTTATCACAGATACAGATTTTACAAAAATTAACTGGGGTATTTTTGAAGTTCTGTCCTTTCAGCATTTACTGCTGCGTTAGTCATTTGTATTAGTCAGGTAAAATACTGAGTGATGATTATTTCTGATCTGCATGTGTAGCTGCTTTTTCTTAAAACATCCTGTTTTTTTTATGTTTTTAAATAATGCATTAAAAAGGATCATCATTGGTCCAGTTTTATGCCTTTAAGCAGGGCTTGGCAGTTAATTTTCTCTAAGGATTACAAGAGCAACAATGATTCCTGTTGTGGGCCAGATCAAAACCTGAGATAAGTGAGTTCTTGATAATAAACCAAGTATATTTTTTACTGTTGGGATTCTCTACACAACTGCACTCTCGAAATAAATAAGTAAAGGAGTGAAAGAGACAAAGCCAAAAGAAAACTGGTTTAGAGTTGCAAATATGACATGAGATTAAAAAAGAACAGCCACTAAAGGAAATCGGTTTTAATTTTTGCCAAATAACTATTTTATTCCTATTTTTAGGTTTTATATACCTAATGGTAACACAAATTAAAGATATATAGTTAGCTTGTGTTGTATGACTTGATGGCCTCTCATCCCCCCCGACTAGTTTCCACGCTCTCAGGACCAACTAATCTGGATTAGTTGATATTAACTACTTTTAATCTTTTGACAAGACCTCACTTAAAAAAGAATCTTGTTAAAGCACCTTTCATAACCCGTCATGGTTGCAGGGCATCACAAATCTTCTTCCAGCCCAGTCCCTGCTGCCATGTGTGACTGTAAATATGCCCTGCTGTCAGAAACTGAAAGTGAACCACTGACCTCAGTCAGACTATATTTCCAGGCCAGCTGGTTGCCCCTGTGTGTTTACCCCTGTCTCAGTCTCCTGTGTGGGTATTGTGTCTCCCACAAGGGCGTTTTGTCACCACCCAGCTGGTCTTATCAGAGTCTTGCAGAGTTTTACGGGGCTGCAAAGGTCATCCACACCGTAGGAAGCAGTAGAAAGAAACTTGTCACAGTGCCCTATCTCTTCAGCCCCACTCAGACCCCTACAATCTCTGTCTTTGTTTTGTTTCTTTTTTTTTTTAATCGTTTCATTTGTGAAAAGAATCAATAGAGGTCACAGGTAGACAGCATAGCTAAATGACGCTTCATTTTGTTTACTGACATCCTTGAAACATAGAACAAGCCAAACAGACAAAGAGCAAGGATTGCATAAAATGTCCCCAACTTTGTCATTATCTTCTTTGCTGCTTCTTTATGCCCTTGTGAGGAGCTGGTGCCCTCTGCTTCATTACTGTAAGGAGACTATCTTAAGAGAGGAATGGCAGGTTTCCAGTTGGCTCTATCAACTTGTCAATCACTGGGGTCTAATCTTAGCTCAGTGCTGCCCATCATTTCCTGGCACTGTGCAGCAGTGAGCAGATCCAGTGTGCCTAATTCCCCTGAAACAGATAAGGACTTTAATGGATGGCCTACTCAATTATGCAACTGTGTTTTGTTGTCTTGCATCTTTCTTGCTGAGCCGCTCTACACTGTTCACCTCTACTCTGGCCAATGTTTTATTTTTATTTTATTTATTTATTTTAGGAAAATATGAGCAAAATTGAGCTGCTGTACATGTTCAACTCTCCTAACATGAAATACAATTAAAAAACAAAAATGCGTTTGTGATCACTCAAGCCCATCTGCTCGCAAACACATGCTGCACTTGCCCATCAATCCCCACTGTTGTCACAGTAACCATCTCACCTTCCCCTTGCAGTCCTGCCCGAATGAGACCACTGGGGGACAGCAAGAGGAGCAGGGGAGTGGAAGAGAGAATCAGGCACATTGCAAAGCAGAGATATATCACTGGGAAGATAAGCAGCACGCAGGCAGAATCACCGTCGCCTTGTATCTGCTTTTTGCACACGAGCTTCGCTCTCCATCAAACTGCCAGGATCATTCTGGAAACAAAAGTCGCCATCCTGCCAGCCCAACATCTGCTGATTACACTGTCTGCTCCTGATCACACCACAGTTTGCAGCCTGGGCATTTCCATATAAATCCAATAACATCGTTAACAGATAATTACTCTACGCTACATGGTTTGTGACCGCAAACAGAGATTAAAATTCAATTAAAGGTAAAAGTGTGTGTGGGTGCTGCCAGCTCTGCTTTGCTGAGTGGCTCCTATTAAATTCAATGAATCACGTTCAGCAATTATATCTGATGCACGGGCCTGTAATAAGGCCAAGGCCGGAGAGCAACCAATTTTCAGCACGGAGGTTCAAGACTCTTCACTCTCTTCTTTGAGAAGAGAGCGAAATCAAACAAATTTAAAAAGAGATTAAAATGTTTACACAGGACTTATGCCAGCATTTCAGTCACAACAATTTCTATGAGCTTTGTTGTTTTCAGTCACATTGTCTGTGATTCTGAGGGTTTTTTCTTTTCAGTTCACATTAGCATTAAAGCCTTTAAGTGCGCCTGAGTCAGTAAGCTTTTTAACATCTTTTCTGCAAGCTTTGTTAGAGAGAAGCCTCTCACACTGACCACTTAAGTGAGTTAATAAAATAAGGATTAATACACTTTAACATATAATAATTCTACTTGTGCAAATTTAAATTATGCAAAAGAATAACCAGAACTTATCGGAATATGCTTATTCTAATAATAATAAACATTTTTGTTATCTTTTGAATGTCCTATCTAAATGTCAAAATATAACAGTTTTAAGTAGAATCCATTGGTGAGCAGTGTGTATATGCTTATATTTACCTTCTTGCGTTCTGTGGTTGTTTATCTCCTTATAGCAGTCAGATTCAGTGTGTATAATTTCAGACTCATCATCCTTCTCAGCAGGGGGTTGGGCTATTTGGAACTTAAAAGCAGTAAGAACAGTAAATGGATTATTTTAACTCCAAAAGAGGAATGTGCTTTAAATTGTTGTACATATTTTTTCCTTAGAAGAGATTTGCCAACAGCTTCTGTTACCAAAAATGACATATTTTTCTTAAAAACACTACATATAAATAATCTGACCTTCAGAATTGAGTTTTGTGGAAAAAATTGCTTAAACTTTCAAGTGAAAACTGCACTCATAAATGTAAGTGAAATATTGACATAAACAGCCAGTAATGTTATCAGTTGTCTGTTATTCCAAGCATGTGTTTTTTTCTTTATCATGAAGATACAGTACAATCTTATGACTTTTATAGCATAAACAATCCTGTTTGTAAAATTCTGCAAAGATCAGACCATTTTAGAAGAACCTACCTTTAAAATAGGGCTTGTTTTGGAGCAACTGTCACAAGTGGCATTATCTTTTGCACATTGTTCTTAAGGTCTTTTGTGGCATATACAAAACTCTACAATGAGCTTTCCATTTGACAGGACAGACCACAATCACATCCATCACACAATCATGGTGGTTTATGATTGTTGTGGCGGTGTATTACTGTTTTGGTTTTAGCATGGTGAAGTGTTTCAACAACAGTGACAATACATCCATGACATGGGCACATATGATCTGGTCTGACTTGATTGTGGAGAATTTGAAGCATGAAAACAAATGTGAACTGTTTTAGCTTGATAACATAACTTTTAGCTTGATAACATAACTTCTTAACTTGATTCCAAAATTGCTAAAATCCGGAAAAGTGTGATCTCCTAATCTGAAAGCGCGCTAAAGCTATGCAACATTTCCACTAAGTGTTTATGAATTGCAGCTGCCCTATAGTCTGGTGGAGCTGGGCTGGGAAGGTGCAGGGAACTGGTGGTCTGTGAGGTGAAAGCTCGACCGTAGACTGGAGCTTTGTGGAAAAGGCGACACTTTGTGGGAATAAATGTTTATGCACCCAGAATGACAACCACAGGGGACTAAAGGATTTCTCAAACATGCGTGAAATAATCAAAGCAACAATCCAGGTAGGTTTTTGATTAGATAACATTATAACATGATGTAAAGCTCAAAAATGTTTATTTCACATATATTTTTCCCCTCGTTAACACTCCCCCGTGTTAGCCCTCATGGTCAGAAGAAGTGCTTCAGATGTCACAGTCGGACAAGGGGGGACCGGGGAAGCACAACTACACAAAAAAACTTGTAAAGATGCACAGAGTGAAAAGCTTGTGGGCATAACCCCATATGTTAGAACTGCAGGAGAGTTAGTTACATTTTTTTAACCTGTTCATTGAGTATTTCTATAAGACAAAATAATCCATCTTCTTGCCACTCTTATGATATAGCTATGCCATAGAGATACATTATGAATTTAAAAAGCCTTTGCAGTCACATAGTTGCCATTCAAGTTGCTGAGTTTTATGTCTTTCTGCAATCTTCAAGTGATTTTCACACCTCAGCTTCACTCCTTACTTGCCTCATTGTTTAATTTCTTTTTCTCATCCCTGGATGAAAGGATAATTGTGGATCCAGGCTGATTGATCTTGACAGATTTATGTCTTCCTCAGGCTTTCAATGCTTTCAAGCACTTTAAGCATTCAAAGTAGAACAAGAGAATCAACCAAATTAATTGCTATATTCGCTGTTTGTTTTTTTTCCAGAATATCCCCCATGGCCAGTTTCAAACCACCTTAACAATAATAAATATCTTTTCAGTGACAGCTGGATTAGAATACTTGTTAATCTCATTAGGTTAACTGTGAGGAAAAACCACACAGACATAGATGCTCATAACATTCACATGCAAAGAAAAAGAGCAAGCCAGAGCAGACAACCAGAATTACATTGACATCTGTTCCTTTATGTACATTTAAAGTCTCTCCAGCTGCTATGTTACTATAAAAACCTTAAAAGGAGTTAATGAGTCCTGTGGGTGTGGAACAGAGTGGCAATTACCCTCCACTGATTCAGAGCTGACTACTTCATATTGAGAAACTCAACTACCAGATGTTAACTGGCAAGCTATTTAGGCTATTAGTGTGAGCAACAGGTTTAGAGGCTTTCTAATAATGGTGAATACATAAAATATGTATTGATACACATATATACCAGATGTATATATTATTTTCCTGTTACAGTGATAGAGAAGAGGTTGTAGGACAAGACAAATATTCTAAGACAGAAATTCAGCCAATGAAAAACACAATGCACTGTTGCTTCACAAAACTCAATCCAAAGATTCTTGGTAAATTAAAAAAGTACTAACTTCCTTGGGGTAACTTTCTACTCTGTTTTCTCGTTGTAAATACAGAGGGAACACGCGGAAATAATAACATATTTAATTTTTCCACCTCTGCAGCGTTGAATTAGCGTGCTCTTGGGCCCAATGCTGCACGTACTGAACACAGTGTAGACATCCTCTTTACCAGTGATGAAAGCTGATTATCCTGACACCATTCCAGCTCTTACAATCTTCACCCTGTCATAGTGTTCGCTCCCAATCAACTTCCCCTGTCAATATTTACTGTCATCTGCCTCTGCTGTTACATCTGCTGTCTTTGCCTCACTCTTGTTTCTCACCATCGGCCTAATTAGTCACATCTCTTGGTTTAATTACATCAAGTAGAAGGAGGTTGCAATCTCAAGTAGATCAAATTAAGCTCTATGCAAATGCTGGAGTGTCTTGCTCCAGGTCTCTGTGGCAACAATGTCTCTGTCTCGCTGATTTCTGTGGGGAGGACGCACATAAGGCTTGTCATCAGTTGCTAAATGAAATCTTACACTGGAAATCACCCCTATTAGGCTGGTTAAGTGGTTGACTGTCTGTTTAAGTTCCCAGGGAGAAGTGACTAATTTCCATTAAGACTGCTCATGTTTGAGAAACAGGTGTAATCTAGGAGTAAATCAGGTCTCATTTTGGAAGCAAATAAGCAAAGCTCTGGATGGTCCTGTGGAAATTAATAATAAATCAGACTCTGCATGCTAGTTGTTAATGATAAAAGTTTAGATCAAGTTGAAATCAGATATTTACGTACACTATTAAAAGACACATAACCTCTTTTCTTTGTCTGACAATACAAATATATTTATACAGATAAATAAATATGTCATATATTTGAACACCCTCATGTATCTACATAACATGGTTTGTTCCTGATTTAGCTCACTTGATGGTGTTTTGTAGCGCTTAGTAGTGATAAAGTAACAAATGCTGCAGCCTACCTCAAAATGTGGAAAATCATGTTCTTAAAAAAAGAAAAAGAGAAAGATTTGTAACCCATTTTTTCTCCAACAGAGGTGGAGAAATGTTACTATCAACCTGTTGCCTTAACTAGCTGATCTGCAGAATACCGTTAGCTCCATTTCACCAGCATTTAATCAGTGAAGGGAAATGGTTAGTAAAGAATTCATAGATTTAACTTTTCCCTGTAGCTTTTACCACATAGATGTGTTCAGCAGCAGCCTTAATTCCCCATACCACAGTAACTCCTCCTTGTCCCAATGAAAAAGGTGAGCAACATGCCTGTTAGCATCATTGCATGGAGGATTTCTCTCTCTTTGCTCGTTTTGCCATTACACAACAAAACTATTTTTGTAATCATTTTCACTGACATAAATTCAAACAAAATAATGAAATTGATAAACTGTGAAATTCCGACATTAGTGTCTTAAAAATTACATATGATATTTAAAAAATTCCACTTGCCTGGATAAATCTATAAATTGAATTCAATTAGTGTGTGTGTTTGTTTTTTTTTTACTGTTGTGATCCTGTCATCATTAGGAAGTATATCAGTCTCATGTCAGAGACTGAAAATGAGATTTGATGGCTGAACACAGAATATGCTGCCACTTTCCCCCTAACTTGTCCCTTCTTAGGACAAGCTATAAAAGGATAGTGATGTTGGTACAAATTAAAACATTTTGAATATTTCAAATGTGATTTTTTAAAATATATTTTGGATATAATTTGAAATGAAAAATGTATGATTTATTGCTTTTTATATATTTGGTAGAAAGTGAATAGTATTCAATTAAAATAAAATTGGAAAAAAATTTTTTAAATTAAGTATTTTTTGAAAAAAGTTGGTTATTTAAGTTAAATGTGAGCCATACAAATGTAATTATAGATCACTGGAGCAATGCTAACTGACCTCTGTGTCATTTAGACCTCCACAGTGTTTAACCCTAATTGTGAATTCCTAAAAGCAAACACCCGCGCTGACCTTGTTGTAGGCATGATGCTCTCATCGGTCTCAACCTTGTGTCCCATCAGTGCCATCATTAAGATTTCAGTCAAGGTATAAACCAGAGTCTCCTAGTGCCTCACCCTTTTCTCAGTTCTTTACCCCCACACATGTGATAAATGAAGTAACCTTGTGTTGCCATCAGAGACTGTAAAACTAAACCTGGGAAGGACGATTTCAATTATGATAGTTCCTTCCCGCCTTGCACTGCATATTAAGATGCTTCTTTTTGAATTATAACAACCTGACTTATTATTTCCTTTCAGTCCTGCATCTCAGTAATTACTGATTTATTTCTGCTGATATGATGTCATGTCAAATTTAGATATGGACAGATAAAATGAACATGGTTTAATTTATTGTGCATGTAAACTGAAGATTCACTGCCTGAAAAAAAACAATTAAACTTTCAGTGGCAAATATTTACTAATGTTCACATTATGTATAAAGTGTTAATAGTGTTTTTTATGCTAAACCAGATGTTTAATTTCTGATTTAATCCTGGCATTTTTTTAAAATTGCCAGAATTTTGCAAATTCTGGCAATGTGTGGCCCTCTATAGAAAATACTAGCCATTGTTTTCTTTGTTCCCCAGATGATGCCCCAACATTGAATAATGCATGACATGGCCAGCTGCACAAAACTCAGCAGGAGGTTAGCAGTGTTTCTGTGCTAACATTATTGCACCAGAGCTACTGCAAAGGACACCATCTGACTTTACTTTACTCATCTTTTAAGAATATTTGTATGAAGATGATAGAAACAAATTCACAATAAGACAGATGTAGCATTTAACACTGATGTTGTACAGTATATCTAAAAATAAAGACATGAGAGACATGTTTTTTTTAAACAAAATCTTTTCGTCTGCAATCACCTCCAGTGTATTATCCGAGGCATCAGTCATTGACCCCCCCTGCAGAACATTACATTAAACTGTCAGGAAAAACCTACAACACCAGAAACCTTGATACAAAAAACCCTGTGGCAAACAGTGCTGTCTCTTTTAAAATAAGCCGCGATGAGAAGCCAGTTAACATTTATAGTTCATCACAATAAATTACATCATCCAAAACTTTCTCTACTTAATTGAATTCAAAACTAAACCTGGTATAGATTCATTATTTGTTATAGAAGCTCCTTCAAACTCTTTTATGGATTTTGCTTTGCAATCTTCTAAATGCTGATGGCATTCTTGTTACTTGTGCACCATTTTCTACCAACATTTTTCCTTCCTCTCAACTTCTCATGCTCAGATGCAGCACTCACTATGTGATCAGTCTGCGTCTTTTCAGTTAATGTCACTAAAAGCTGAGGTATGAGTTTGAGTGCCGATTTTCAAAAGAGAATTAATTTCTACATTTGCTCTTTGTATGAAAATTGTATTTGGTTAATTTAAAATTACTTGTTGAAACAATTTATATATACCACTGTCTGTAACGAGTCTCAGCAAAAACATGAGTTTGCATTTTAGGATAAAATCATTGAAATAAATGTACCTTTCATTGATTTGTATTTAATTTAAGAAAAACCTTTACATCCTCTCTTTAGCCAAAACTCTAAATTTCTGAAATAAAAAAAGGGTGCATAATAGCCAGAGTAGCAAATTGCTCCGGAACAACAGCAAAGATCAATAGTTTTGTGTTCACTGTATACATCATGAATTAAACTGTAAGAAAGACATGAATGGACATGTGTTATTTATTTGAACAAATTCTTATAAATAGTCCTTTCCAGAAATACTGAGATCAGAGGCCATCCATGTTGATTTTATGAGTAAATGAAATTGCTTTTAGTTTGGTTAGTCATTTTCATTTCTTCAAATAATACTCGAAGTTAACAATCTCTTTTATGCTGCGGTTACAAAGATTGGAGTAAACAAAGCAACTGTCCTTGATTATATGTCTCCCACATAATTTGATCAAGAAGTATTACAACTTCATTTAGAAAGGTTTTCTGCTGATTATTTTTTGCTACAGCCAAAGAAACACTTTAGTTGTGGCATGATGATGTGGTAAATCTTCTTTCAGTGAGATTTTACAGTAGTTTGTTCTTAAGTAAAACCACTCTTTTCTTGTTCAGCAATCAGGCATTAGTTGACACTAAATAGCTCCCATTACCCATCAAATAGAGGTAATTTGTGCCACAATCTGACATCAGTGACAGACCACATCAGCCGGTGCCCACTCTTTAAATTCAGATGAGCTTAGAGAAGCAGAAAGAAAGAAGACAAAAGCGCAGGAGAGGAGGCAGATGGAGGAAAATGGGGAGATTGTGCAGCTTTTTCAGACAGATGTTGATGTGGAGCTGTCTGGAAGGCTGGATTACTCCCCAGCGCCTGACATTTCAGAGAAAGGCGAGAGGTAAAAGAATAAAGCTCAAAGAAAAGAAAGAGATGAAAATTCAGACTGAGCTGTGAAAAATGGAAAAGAACTGCACTGATAGAAACTACTGAATGTAAATAAAACACTTCAAAACAAAACAAAAAATACAGTTAGAAGTTGATGAGATGGATTAGAAGTGCCAGGCAGACATGATGGACTGAGTGTGAAGAAATTCTGAAAAGTCCTCTATATGTGCAGTACTGATTTTTTTTTTTAATCATTATGGTTATGTGCGTATATATTTTTTTGTTATCTTTACCGGAAGGTTTGGAGAATACATAACAAAACTGTGTTGATAGTTGTTGAGCCCTGAAAACAAAACAAAAACAAAAAACCATAATGCTTGATGGATGAATATAAGTATTTTTTCTATATTTGCCTTTAACATTAGGCCTTCTTGGTACTTTTATTTATTTTTTTTTTCTTCACAAATTTTCTAAAGCTCTTTAAAAAAAAATTCTGCTTTTATGCTATGCTAAAATGTAAAAAAAAAACAAAAACAGGTTGACTAATCAACAAAGACATAGCAGATTAAAAAGATATTCCTTTCATAAAATTAAAATGCTAAAAATATAAAATAGTGGTTTTATAAATGCCTAGATGATCCCCTGTCCATGTAGGAGCGAAAACTGAAATGGTCAATAAAACAGTCTCTTAAGTGATCACAGGATTTTATTATTAGCAAAATTGAATGAAAAACGTTTTGAACGGTCCAGTCATGGCAATGGCAGCATCAACAAGCATTTGGAATGCTGAGATGAGTCAACCTCTGTCAGTACAGACATAGGATTACAACAGACCAGGCAACATTGTAATTAGATTATTACTGCGACATTTATGTAGATTTCACAGTAGTGCTGTGTAGGTGCAGTGATTCTTGCCTGTTGAAGTTTGAGGTTCATGCCAAGGAAATCTGACATGTTCAAAATATCGGTGAAAGCCTGTCTGAGCTGCAGATGGCATTATTTGTGCTACCGTGTCAGAGGTAGAGGAATATGCGCTTCTGCAAATATTGATTTTCTATGGGTACAAATGGAAGACTGGTGACACTACTTTAGTTCACACCTTAAGTTTGGGTAATATGCCTGGATGGCTTATCGTGAAACAAAAACAAATTTAAACATTCCCCTGAAAATGATCAAATACCAAGAATTTGACTGAAGAATAACCCCTAAATTATCCCAGTAACGACTCTGTCATGGAAGATTTCCTGGCCTTTAGTATCAGTTGAAGGAAGGTTTGATTGTGATCAAAGTGAACATTTTACCCTCTCTGCCTCAGAAGATAATTGAGGAGTGAAGCAGGGAAATACTGGCTGGTGATCTGATGCAGATGCTGCCGTAAGAGCAGAAACAGCAGCAGGCTGCTATAATAATCCGACTGTCTTCTGCCTATGTGTTCCCCTCAGACTGAACTAATATAGTTTTTGCTGGGTAATGATACAGAGACGCGAGCTCACATTCTCCTGTAATTGATCCTGCCGGCTGCCTCGCACTAACGAGCCAAACGAGGAGGAAAACCCTCCCAGCAACTGGAGGCTAAGAGAAGTTCAGACACACAGAGGGAGAAACGGAGAGGAGAGGCATGGTTTAGACAAGCAAATAAACGTGTACAAGTCAAACTAATAGCAAAAGAGAGAGAAAAGCTTCAGATATGAAGGTACTGAGATTTTGATCCGTTACTATGACTGCAGCATGCTATGAAGATCAAAGCAGGTGGAGTAAAATGGTTGAAGAGTGCAGGAGCTACTTGAGTATTCACTTTCTTTTTTTCTCTCTGTTCCAGAGAGAGAATGAGCAGAGAGAGAAAGAGAAAGAGAGAGCGGTGCGGACAGAGCACCAGTGCATGCTACCTCTTTCATCTCTGACAACATCCATGGGGAGATTGGGCTATTGTGAATTTGGAGTGAAATATTTCAAAGGGATGCTGGCGCAGAGCGCGGGCTGGGCTTGTTTTGGTTGGTTCAGGCTGTGAGATGAAACACACCTTGTTCCCAGCCCTTTCCTAGGTTAGACCACAGCTTGTCCCCCAATGCCACACTGATTATCTGCCCCTAATTTAACTTCTGACTGATCATATACTATAACCACGTTCATATCTGGCAGAGCATTCTCCTTTTCACTGAATCGTTCTTTGTTAATTACATTAACTTTTCTTACTAGTTTGTGTTTTTCAGGATGTAATTTAAACAAATACATTGTTTTAGTCTGGTTTCTGATCAGTGGATATAGCCAGAGGTCGAATCAAAAGATCAATCGCTGAGCAACAATTTTAATCGCAGCATTTTTATTTTTACGAGAAAACATTATTACGTTAGTATGTACTGTGAAATAATGAGCTATTTCACATTTCTATTTTATGAAATAGAAACAAAATTTATTATTTTTTTTAAGTAAATTAAGAAAGATTAATAGTTTTCAAGCTTTGCACAAATACTAATCTGAAATATGACTCACTGGCATTTATATGAACTATCTTGCTAAAATACAGGTTAATGAAATAATTGTATTATTGCTGATGTTCAGCAATTATTAAACACATTTGTGTAAAATTATCTCAAAATAAACCCAGATGTTCTGTGAAGGCCTCTGAAGTTGTTAGAGAACATTTTGAACAAATGAAGATGAAGTATAACAGCAGATGGGTACAGCAAGTTTATTTATAGAGCAACAGGTAATTCAAGGTTCTTTACATGATGACAACATAAATCAGCAAACAAGCAACAAACCTGACATTTTTGCAAAAATTATCATATAAAAAATCATCATAAAATATTGGAATGAAGATTAGAAATAATCTGTTTTCCAATTATTGTCAATCAATGCATCTCTATTGCTTCTCCAGAACCAGAACCACACATGGAGAAGCAGCATTCAGTTTTTATGCTCCACTAATCTGGAAAAAACTTCCAGAAAATTGGTAAACTGCAGAAACACGAAGCTGAAACCCTGTTTCTTAACTTAATCAGAAGATCTGAGTGGGATGGAAGTTTGATTCAATATCAATAGATTTTTAACGTGTTTTAATACTAAACCACTCAGTGATTTATATACTAAAGTCTATTCTCTGAGCTACAGGAAATCAGTATGTGTCAGGAGCGGGTTTGCCATCAGGGGATTCAGGAGGCCAGAAAGAACCGGCTAGTGGTTTTTTTGATTACCCCATACAGGGAGCCAATCAAAGACCAAACATAAATCCATTTGAGAGGTTTGTTTGAGCCTTTGTTATGAGCATTAAGTAATGGGCAAGAATTTCTGTCTTGATGAACGAAGCTTGTTCTTTTGGGATATATCCCAAAAGACTTGTTGTTCTATTTGCAGCTAAGATTGGCTCAACAAAGTATAAACTCTGTGTGAGTGAATATAAATGTTCACTACAAGTTTCTGTGAAAAAAGAAAACCTTGTATGTTTTTGCTTCAAAATTGTAGATTCTGTTAATCCATCACAGTAAAATCCTTGTTTCATGCTTTCCTTTGATTGATTCAGGTAAGACTCAGGTATTCTATGATGAAAATAGGTCCATTGCTAACCCTCAGAACAAGCTTAATAACTACACAGTGTGCATCTATGGACCCACCTTGGATTTTAATCAATAACTCTCAGAAATACATTGTTCATACCAGAGCAAATGAAGGTAAAGTGACAAATGAGCCAAACTCAGCAAAGCGTAAACAATACCCATTTTGAGACAGTGGGTGCTGGGGAAAGGCCCTATTTGTGTATGCGCTTGTGTGTATTTATATATTTTTGTGCTTTTACCCACGTGTGTTGGTGTGTTTGCATGTGTACTGGCAGTTGTGTGCATGTGCTTACTGTTGTCTGCTGAAACGGAGATGGGAGCTGCTGAATATTCAAGCTCCCTGTTCGGTTAGGGCCAGGAGATAAGACGTTTATGTTCTGGCAGCCAAAGAGGGAAAGAGCGTGTATGTGTGTGTGTGTCTGTGTGAACTCGGCTGTGGAGGTGGGGGGAGCAATGGGTGGGGCCAAGATGTGTCGACATCAGTGGTTTAATGGTTTGAATCTAACTTAGGCCAATTAAAAGGCACGCTGCATGCACTGGGGTGCACTCCCATTCATTTCGGGGGAAATTGAGGTTGAAATGAGCCATTGTCAGGCCACGTGGCCACTGTGCATACTGAGTGGCAGGCCTGCAGTGGCTTTCCAACACAGTGCATAGAGGACAGAGGAGAGTCTTTGACTGTTGACAAGGAGAGGCAGTGTTCGCTTTGAAAATAGGAGGAAGGAGAGAGGAAGGGATGCTTGCTGAGAGGAGGGTGAAGGATGGAGAGAGATGAGGAGACACAGAGCGAAAGAGGAAGACGTAGGGAGAGAATAACAAGAGGTAAAAGACGAAAGCACAGCGAGAGTATATTCTGTAAGAGAAGAGGACATTAAAGGACAAAAAATGTGGATGATAAAACAGTTGTGGAGGCAGAGATGATGTAGGAAACGAAAAGGGAAGAACATAGCAACTAATATCAACGACAAGAGACAAAAACAGAAGGACGTGACCATATGGGTGCGTAGACACAAAGCCATCATGGGACTGCAGATGGAGGTTGCCTGGCTGTTTGGTACAGTAGCTATTGCCATCCTGACGTCAGCTGGACAGCAAACTGTGGAAGTGCTGACTGAGCCTCAGACACACACACACACAAGGAGAAAATGCCTGCCAAGACAATGCCTGAATATTGTACATCACAGCATATCAAGCAAATGTTTGTGTATGCGTGTGTGGGTGTGTGTGTCTATGTCTCAGGCTCCAAAATAACAGATGCCCTGGCTGATAGCATCCAATGAGAGCTCAGTCCTTATCCGTGCTGTTGCTCCCTATCTTCTGCAGTCCACAGCATCTTTCCCTTGTCACATTCCCAGATGAACATGGCTTTCCGACTGCTAACAAGCCCCCTGTCAAATAAAGCAACCTAACATTTTTCATCATCGTGAGAGCTCGCTGTCCAAATCCAGATTTGAGTTGCCAGAGGCGATTATGTCACAACATAATGGAGAAATGGAGCAACACAGCTCACTTCCTGTTTGGCTACAAAAGTTACCACACTATTGGAGAATCACTGTACGACTCAAGAGCCACTCCCGCTGTGGCAATAGTCTACATGTGACCTCTGGTTAATGTCACATGTCACAGACTTTTATCTCAACCCCTGTGACAATGTAACTTGACAAAAATCTTTGACTGGAGTGTGTCTCCTTCACAATGATGATACTTGAGATGGAGTAGCTGATGGGGAACACTATCTTTCTCTGTGCTCTCTGACTCATTTTTTTTTATAATAAAAGTGAAATCTTACACACGAAGCAGATAGTATCTGTATTATTATACTGTAATCTTTCTGTAAGTGTTTATTTTCTTAAAGTTTTGGCATAGGATATGTTTCATTGACTTATATTTGTCCACAAATTGACCTGGACTTGTATTTTTTCTTTTTTTTTCTTTTTGGACATGTATCTTCTTGAGGTACATTACCTGGTACCAACCCCTTTAACTTTAATCAAAAGTTCAACCACCACGTTGACATATTAAACCTCAACACTAGAAGGAGAAAGCCCTTATGAGCAACTGTGTCCAGAACGTGCAGCATTCTACCTTTTCTCAAAGGAACCAATCGATAAACAGATAGAAAAGGGTGCAGAACGACGGCTGAATTCATCCAGCAGTACAGAAGTTGGATGTGAAAACTATGTTAATTGCTTTAGAGGTTAGAAGCCAAAAGCATGTTGAAGCATCATAGTTTGCTCCTCACTGCATGGTGAATTCAATTTTAAAAAATGGCTCAGAAGAGAGATTAAGGCAAGATCTTGGTATTGGCTGGCCCCCTCGGCAATGAGTAAGGTCTGAACTTGTGTCTCGTTAGTAAATTTTTTACCCCACCTACCGTGCACTCTTGCAGACTAATGATTTTCAGTGGTTCTTTGGTAAGATCGAGCTCTGTAAGTGTCTACAGACTGAGTGCTGGAGGTGAAAAAGATACACAGTCGTTAGCTTAATTTGCTGAATCTTTTGAGCAGAACACGTCCTTCTCTGTGCTTTGTTATAGTTTTTGTGTGCACGGCTGTGTAGGAGGGTTAGCCTTGAATGTTTGGTAGTGTGGGCTCGCATGTCATTGTGCACTGGATCACTTCCAGCTGCAGTCTGTCTTTATTATATTCTCTGTGTATTTCACTTTGTCCCAGAATGTGTGCATTTTCCTTTGCAAGGCAACCTAAAGAATCGATCAGTGAGGGGGGCTGACAACTCTGCCCGCCGGATGCAGCAGAATGCGTACTGTAGCAGGGGAGCACCATCAGTTGCCCTGACAACACCAGTGCCTGTCAACACCTCCGTCTTAATAGTGACAAATTGTCCTTATTACATCAGCGTTAATTCCCCCCGATCTCCCTCAGATGAAGATACTTAGCTCCGCACTGATCAAATTGTGTCAGCATAATTACTGGGAACAGACCCTATTAAAAACCAGGGCTTCAGACGCACTGTCCAGACTCATCCGCAGGCCTATCACTCAACATGCATCTCTGCGTAAGAAGTAAAGGATGCAGGGTGATGGAGCAGAGAGAGAGGCTGGGGGAGGAAGAAATTAGGGGAGTGAAAAAGAGCGGGGGATGTTTTTTCTGATTCACTTGTGTGCACAACGATTACTAAAACATCCCGCTTTTACATTGATGTCACACTGTTTCTTATCTCGCCACTAATGTTTGGATACTTATAAAAAAAATCCCCATTTGGGTCTAAAAATAAGTTCATAAGTTCTAAAAATAAGTTCATAGTTTTTCAAATGATGAAAACTAAGTTAATCACATCATTTGACTGTGAAAAGTCAAGTGATATGATGTTTATAAATTGCATGCTCTCATGGATCCAACCTCATTTTGAATATCGCATGTATATAGAAAGGTGTTTTCTATTCTTGTTGAATGTTTTACAAATTTCGGCTGAAAATTCAATGTTCTATTCGTGACCTCTGAGAGTCCCCAAGTTAATCAATACCTGAAAAAAAAATTATAAAATAGGGAAAGCACTCTCACCGTCTGAGCAGCTTCAAACTTTCAGCTTACGTTGAGTAAATCTTTGTCATTGTTAAATATTGGGTGATTGTTGTGACATTTAAATAGCATTTAAATTTATTTCCAATCAGCAACTGATCATGACTGACATGTGTTCCCTCTCTAAATTGTTATGGTCAATCCAGAGCTTATTTATTTATGTTTACAGCCCAAGGCAGTCTGACCGAGCTGGAAATTATGAAAACATTATTTTCTGAAACATTTATTTTCTGTGACAACAGTATTAGTGAAGTAAAATAATTTATTTGAGGATTTTATGAAAAACTCACTGTGTTTGGGGCTTTGTTGATTGTAGACATTGAAAAGAAATTACTTGAAAGGAAGCACATAATAAACTACAGTGATGGTAGCACAGGATGTGAGAATTGGTAAATTATTAAGGTATTAATATTCAAGAAAGCATAACTCTTAAAGTATTGTAAATCAAGTAAAACAGTCAATCCCAAACCTAATGGAGAATAAGAAATGCAAAGGGGGAAAAGACAGAATAATCACATTTGATTTTATCATAAATAATAATTTCCCAATTGCCCCTTTTTCTGATATTATGCAGCACTCATCATAATTTATTTCTTGTGATCTGTTATAAGAATATGCATTATACAACGGTTCACTTAAGATGTTTCAAAAATTAGATTCTCTGCTCCCTCAAAGTGGGAACTTTTATTTGATAGAACAATTTAATTTGCCTTTGAGGGGATGACGGGAGAGGAATCATGTTGGGCTGAAGAAACAATGGTTCCCGAAAGGGACAAACTGTGTGGACTATACAAAAAACAAATGATTAAAATTTGAAATTTCATTAAAGCGTCAGCCTAGTTTTACAATAACTGGAATTACCATAAGCAATTTTCACAGCTCTATAGATATGGATTTAGCTTTGCCTTTAGCTCAGCAGTGAATTAAGTCTCTCCCTCTTGCACTGCGCTCGTCCTAAATGGTGCTGAAATGGAATTCACAAATTAGTGTCGTCTGATGGAAATGTGCTAATTGCTGTTGTTAAGCCGCTACAATAATTAGGTTATGATGGCAGACTGCTACACATGTTGCATGTGCATGCACACATGCACACAACTACACATATAACACATGCCTTATTCCGCGAATGTGCATCTGATCAGCCCCAAGCCAACAGTCCCGCTGCAGTATAGTGGAAATGGGGGGGGCTATATTTAATTAATCATTTTATTATCCAGTATAATAATCCTCCGGAGATAAAGTTAACACAGAGTGCAGCAACTTCTCTGCTGTGGCTTAAGGAAATTTTTATTCTTTTACCATTGGAAAATAAAAAATAAGAGTTGGCAAATTATTAGATTAGTCATCTGGCCATTTGGCTGTGAAATACCTCTCTAATAATGTGAAAAAGACAAAGCACAGATGCAAGAGGATAAAGGTTGGTGTAATAAGGGCTTTGGTAATCCCCCTTTCTTGAGGTTTATGGGTACAAAGACAGGTTGGTAGAAGTGGATCTACTTCAGCTGTGTGCCTCCCTCCTCCAATTAGTAAGCTTACTTGATTAGTGGAACTCCAGCAGTGTCAGACTTGGAGTAAAATTGTTGTTTTGGTGAGCTGTTTTCAAACTCATTTTGTTCAGAACTACATTGGCCCTCAGCACCTTCTTTTTTTCTTTTTTTTTTTTTTTTTACAATTAACAGGTTTTCTTCCATTGAGCATTAATTCACTTTAATTTACTCTGCTTGTATTGTGCAGATTCTCAATTGTCTCAAGCCTCCTCACAAGAAAAACAAATCCAGTTTATTTACAGAAATATGATTCAATCCAGTCCATATAGACAGATTCAAAGCCAATTACATTCATTTCAGTTCCATCCTTTTACTGTAAAGCCAGTCAAGCTTAGTTTATTAGGTACCAGTAAACGGTAAAACAAATTATATTTTGCACTAACAAAACACTAAAGCAAACTCATGGAAAAATGTTCACACATGCATAAAACATTTTTTTAAACGCTGTAACATTCCTTGACGCTATGGAAGCATCTTCAGTCTTGCTAGTCGTGTTGCTATTTTGATGCACCTGTCCTGACGTGCTTTAAAGTGCCAACGTTCTCATCAACATGCTGTTTAATGGCTCTGGGCTTCAGCAGAGATTACGGGATCGCCAACCTCATCAAAGACATCAGCACCCCCCAGTCTCTTTAACCTTGGAGACCTGACTCCGTTTTTCAGCAGTTCTTGTGATGTACTGTATGTGTGTGCAGGTAGCGCCTGCAGCCCACCTCAGCAAGCTGCTATACATAAATGTAAAATTAATCCTCTCACCATGTGGTCCTGTACAAAGGTGCCCTCCCATTGTGAACACAAAGATCTTAATTTACTTGCGGTGTTGCTTTTTCTTTATCTTCCTCATTGTAGCATGCTCAACTTTATGCAACTAAGTTCTTAAAGTATTTAAGCCTACAGGCTTCAATGTCATTTTTACAGCATTCATAAAAGAAAGAAAATCTAAATAAAACAAAAAAAGAAATGATCATGGTAAAAAGTGTTTGTTTCTTTAATGCAAGGGATATGTTGTTATATTCATTAGGACTAAAAATATCATTTGGTTCAACACGGTTCCATTGTTTTCCTTGAAACTGGCTGCTAGTGCTCCTGGAAGCCCTGCTGTTACTCATTCATTCAGTATTGTTTTATCAGATACTTTTGAGCAATCAACATTTAGCCAGTAGCATTTAACTATATTAACATCAATCTCAACAATATCTGTCAAAGAGCACAAATTTTAAACTTTCCAGTGGCATCAAGCACCTGTCACTTTTTTAAGATCCATTTTTGTTGGCTGTATTTTTTGTGGCTGGACATCATTGTTTTTATACTAAAATATCCTACCAGGTCTTTGCTGTGCAATCTGACTTGTGTAGACATTTCCTAGAAAAAGTATCTTGTTGTGCTTTCATTCTTATTTAATTCACATACTGTTGCTGTTTGTACAATTTTGAGTATTAAGCTGGAATATCTGCCAGTCACTGCAAATTTTTATTTGTTGGTAGAATTGTTTGTTTCATTATTCCTCAGTCAATCATGAGAAACTTACACAACACATATATGTTTATTTATGGACATATTTTTTCTGATACCAGATGGTGAAGCTACAACTCTTTGTTTTCAGTCAACAGGCTCCACCTCCTCAACTTCAGATGCATTTATCTAAATAAAGGACTGGAAGGCATTATTTATTAACATGACATCTTTCACTTGTTTTTGTACTTCATTAAAAATTAATTGTTCATCTCATGACAGTTGGACATTTCTGAATGAATTATAAAGCACAAATTATTCAGTAAAATGAAAAATGAATGATGAAATTCTTAAAATACGATTCAGTGTATTTTGCTCTGTTACCTTTTTGGAAACTGTTCTCCCTAAAAGCAAAGGAAAATACCTTAGTTTAGGTCATATGGTTTATGTAACATTTTTAAATAAAAGTAAATAATTGTGAATACAATCTCAATTATATTTAAAATAGAGTCAGTTCATACAAACGGAAAAAAGGTACTTTATTGTTCTCGTATTCTGTTGTGTATATTAAATATTTAGAAAAATGTCTGATTAATATGGACAAAAATGTGTGGTTTTAGACTTATGTATTTGGTCTAAATTTTCATAAGCTTAGAAAGATTAGACCAAGCCATAATATGAATGTGGTTTGAAGTAACTATTGCACATATTTTGCTTGTTTATTTAGGGAAATTTATAAAAACTTTTTATGCTTTGTATTTTATTGGTTTATTTAGGGACTCCATATTTATAAAAATTAAAATACTATGCTATGCACTGCTACATAAAATAAAATGAGATAATATATTTAAATTCTAATAATTCTGATATAAATAGTAGGAAAATGTTGGTAGCCTGATTATTATTATTTTGTTTAGGTAAGACAAGGTGATTGTTCCATGCAGGACTTTTGAGACTGCATAATTTCATTGCAGTGTTCTCACACAGCCAGCCACTGTTTTAGGATTCAGCACACAGAGGGAGAGACGGGGAGAGGCAGAGAGAGAGAGAGAAAGAGAGCTCAGGAGAAGGAAGTAAAATGAGCCAAACAGGAACACAGAGTTGTTTTGAGGCTGACAGAGAGTCTCTTTGCATTCCAGCTCTGATGCCAAAACTTTCGCTGAATCAAGGATGCCTTCTTCATTCGGCCTTCAATGGCAGCTCTGTCATTTACTTGTATTTTGAACATCTATTCACAGTGCAGGTGCATTGATAAAAAGAAATTTTTCAAATGACTTTTACAGGTGCTTTTTGCAGCCTAAATTGTATTTTAACTTTCTGCACATTATTTTTTGCTTATCTACTGTTCATTCAAAGTATATATTGCATTTGTCTGACTTTTTGTCAACAATTGTATGAATAGACATTATTCCTTCTCTAAAGTGTTTTAAAACGCAAACAATAGATTCAAATAGTGTTTAGTCAGATTTTTGATGATGCAGTACCAGAAGTGTTTCTGCATATTGACTGTTTACAGTAAATACCTTAGATATACTCTATAAAGCAACAAAAACTTGAAATTTGTTAGGTTAAGTAGATACTCTGAATTACTCTTAGGCATGAATGAGTACCCCCTGCAATATTTAGCATGTTGTAAAGTCATGGTGGCTGGTGGCAATCTCCAGCAGCCATTGGGTGAGAACAGTGTACATCCAACAACGGCAGGTGATGCATGGCTATGAAATGATTTAAATTTAACTTAACTTTTGTCACTATCAATATGGCTTGCTCCTGAATATTCAAATAATTAGAAAGTCAGGCTTTAACATTAGCTGTCCTGCCTGCAGAATAGTCATTGGAATGATTTCAGCTATGCATCAGCCAGAGGAGCTTTAAGGTAAAGAGTTTAGTCCAGGGATCTGACCTCAATCAAAGCAGATTAAAGCTGGTATCTGACTTGTTGCCCCTCTGTGGCCTGTCTCACAATGTAACTCAAAGCTGGAAGAAATTAAAGAACTGTTTCCTTCAAAGTGGTGTACCTCATTTTTCAAAGAAAGAGTAACATCAGAGGGTAAATTAAGTGGTTTAAGGTGTTTCTAACATCTTCTGTGCTTGATGAGAACCAGTGAGAACTATTTGTTAATAATTGGTTTGTCCAAACGGACACTGAAAAGTTGAAGTGGGTTAAAGTAGTCGCTGCACAGACCTAGTGCATTCATGAGACCATTCATCATCTCTGTGGCTTTGCTGACCCGACTGGAACTGGAGCCCTCCTCACTGTGTCATGTACACAGTATACTGAGAAGCAAAGCCGCCATTGTCTTTAAACAACAGCAATAACTCACCAAGTCACCAAGCCTCTACGGAAGTGAATTCCTGCTGTTAAATTTTTTAAACCTGTTACTTTCATACCGAGCCTATCGAGCAGGAGTCTGCAGCTCCAGGTCTCGAATAATCAGGTCATTAGCTCTGGAGAACTTGACTGTATACTGAGGAGGTAACTCAGCCATTTGATTCAGATGTGATTTACCAGAGACACAACTAAACATTGCCAGACACCAACCCTTGAGGGCTGGAGCTGCTGAACCTTCAAAGTTCAATGCGATCTTTCTAAGAGGATTCTACAGTGCTTTGGAAATATATTAAATTCCCTTGAATGTTGTCTTGTCACAACCACAGACATTATGTCTTTAATTGAAAATTTTAAGCTTATAGCTGTGGATAAAATCCAGTGCAACCAGTTGTCTCCAGAAATGACCACTTGTGTTAATGGCCAAATTAGTATGGCTGTCCTGTGAAGGCCTCAGTAGTTTTAATGAGAACAAACAGCATCACAATGTACAAGAAACAGAGCAGATACTTAGGAATAATGTTGTGAGGAAGTTTAAAACAAGGTTTAGTTGTAAAACAATATCAAAGCTTTGGTCCCTTAAAAATATGAAACCTAAGTTGCCATTCACTGTAACTAAAAGACCAACTTTAATCAATTATTAATGCAAGATGAGCGCTAGTCAAAAAAGCAACAAGGAGACCCTGCAGCGATCTGCAGCATATCTGTATTGCACTCAGAACCATAATTGAGAGCACTTTGCAATGTATTGATATAGGCGAGCTGAATACAAATGCACACCACACTTTTCAGACATTTGTGAGTAAAAATAAATCTTTAAAACTTCCTCCTCTTTACAGTGGAAAACACAAAGTGTGTTTGTTGCAATAAAATACACTGAAGTTGGTGTGTAATGTGACAAAATATGAAATATTAAAAGGGTGGAAATTCTTTTGCTAAGCACTGTAAAGGGACTTGAAAAATAATGTTAATATATTTATTCAAGTAAATATGTTTTTCACATCCCGCCAAGCTGTTTTTTAAAGCCAGGATAAACACTGAAAATATGTTCATTTTGGGGCGTTTTATGAATCACTTCTGGTCATGCAGAGCGACAGATGCAAACTGCATTGCCAATTAGGCTAAAAATGCTGGTAGTTTGTCTAATTTAGTCTTAAAATTGTCAGCTGAGATCAAACCAGCTTGACATTCATTTGAATCACAGAGACATCAGAGGACACATTGGCAGTGTGACACCAGTTCATCTGTATGTCCGGGCTTATTTAGCCTGCTGAGAAGAGGCCGCTGTTTGTATTAGATCCTGTCTCTGGAAAAGTGGAGATGATTAGATAAAGTGTGTCTGGTGCAGTGGAGCACTTTTTCACTTTGCAGCGGCGCTGCTGTGTATGAATGGAGAGAAGGACTCCACTGTCAGACAATAGCACCAAAATATCTTCTAAGAGGATTTTTAATGCATCTGGGAACTTGGACTTCTATTAGCTCCTTAGTTAAGCCAAAGCAGTTTCTACATTGCACTGCATCACAGTGCATTTAAGGTATTTCAATTATTTTGTACCTTTTTCCAACATCTACCCCTGTGTTCAAGAAAAACCTTGAACACAGGTTTTGATGCTGATGCTGTAAGCAGGTGAAAGAGCAACTAAATTAAAGAACAGAAGCACAATAGCATACATTTTGAATCTCTTTCCCTGCTGCAGTGTCCTTTCTGCCTGCACTTTATTTTGTCATAACACAATAACTGAGCTCTGATGTCTTAAAAGGTATTACAGGAGCATAGGGGTGCTTGAGGAGAAAATTGCTGCAGCTCACAGCGGCTGGAGTGAAATACCATTTTGTCTCACTCAAGATGGATTCCACAGTGAGATTTCAGAGGGCCAGTACTGAATCAAAATGGAGAAGCCAGAAGCGAGAAAGAGAAGTGAGGCATGGATGGGGATGGATTTGGAGGAGATGCCTAAATTTTGGTTTTGCGTCTGAATCACAATGTGTATTTTTCAGGGATTTTGCTCTTTCAAGATGTAGTTATTTCAGAGCAGACATGAAGAAATTGGTGGGATTAAAACAACATATCAAAAATAATTATTAAGAACAGGCCTTCCTAAGCAGTGAAAATAACTCCTTTTACCAATTGTATGGCTTTCTGGTATGCATACATGGCTGCTGGGCACACACAGATACACACACACTCACACACGCATGCAGTCACACCCTCCCTCCCTCTGTTTATAGATTTCACTTGCTGGTTGCCCGCCTAACAGCCCTGTATGTAAAACCCGTGAAACCCCTTCAGGACATCATATCCATGGAATCCGTTGTCGGTTCTATCTAGGTCAGCCCTTACAATAGCTGAGCAGTTTCGTCTTGCTTCACCCGTCTCTGTGTAACCCCCACCTCACCTATCCCCCCACTTTGCTGAACCCCACAAGGATGATTTCATTTTGCCTGTGTAAACATAAAAGAAATGCAATTTAAATTCTAGCAATTGCATATAAAATGCCAGAAAATTAAACATGTTTAGCTTCTTTTGTAAATAGTCTCTGGATGAATATTAAAGTAAAGCACGGTTTGTTAAAAAATGGTGCCAAATCCTTCAGTGTTTTTCTCTTTCTTAATTCAGCAAATTTGTCCAGACGGTATCATAAATTGACATATTCATCCTGAAACGCTGTAATGCAGTGCAGTACAGCAGCCTGCCTCACAAACATGAAACATAGAGAAAGACTGTAATTACAGCCTGACATATGGTCTGATCTATAGGGGATGATGTTTCAAGGCCTAAATAAGCCTGTATGTAATTTGGTCACCCACACAGAGACAAGATTACCATCCACTTGCTTGTTCATGTCTGTTTGGAAGATGTTGGTTTTTTTCTCCGTGCACACAAAAAAGATTAAAGCAATAAATGTTGTTAATATTTGCTTTTGTTTTTGGTGTCTTGTTGGGAATTACGGCAAAAATAAAATTAATTATTACTGCTTCAATGCTGTCTACTATTCATCCTTTTTAAATTTAACTGGAGTGTGGTTAGGAGAAACACATATTGATGATTGCAGAATGATGATGCAGAACATGCTATCTTAATATTGTACTGAACTTTACAAGATGCATGTTTGTTCTTATCTCAAAAATCTTTTTGCAGAAATATGAATATATATTATACATAAAGACTCATCATTTTAAACTTTATGTTTAAAATAGACTTTACTTGTTTCAGTATAATAACACCGGTTATTATCCTAATCTGTCATCCATTGTTTGTGTTGGTCTTCTACTAGTTCAAAATTTTAGGTAGAGATGAAAGTTTTTTGTGTTTTTTACAGTCATAAGCCTCATATCTGTAGAATAACTGGTTCAGTCTAAGACCTTCAGCATTGTTTTTATAATGAGCACCGTATTTACTATGTTGGTGTCTTTTCATTGAGCTTAATTAAAGTGTTCATGGACAATTTGCCTCCATCACTAAGGACTTAATTTAATTTTTGCTGTAAAAGACATTTTTTCCACTGATGCATTTTAACCACGGTGTGAAAGTTGATTTCTCTTTGTTTTAATCAATTGTAAATCTGACAGATTATGACCCCTGATCAAATTATACAAACATACTTAATTCACTTAATTAGCAAATTGTTGGAAAAACAACTTGTTGATATAAAAAGTCCCAAAAAAGAAAAAAAAAAAGAGATCAAAAAATGCTGTTATTTCAGTGATTTTTTAATTTATGTTTTATTTAAATAAGAAATTTGATGCTCTGACTGTTTATTAACGGAATAATAAAACAAGGTGCCTTGCTTTAAGTGGTGTGCTACTGCTGTAATCTGTCACCTTCTCTGTATTTATCAAAGTTTCTGAAACTGTCCATTCTCTAGCCTAGAAGGCCTTTTGTGGAGTTTCTGTCCTATAATACTCACCTTTACACAGCACTGACAGTCTCCTTAAAATTGCATTTTTCGATCAGTTCTGACATCAGTCTGCTCCCATGGGGAATGTGAGGATCCATTTGATGCTGCAGAGGAAGGTTTATTTCCTCATGGATGTTGACAACCCCACTCAGCCTAGTTTGATCTGTTGAATTAACATAATGTTACTGCACTTAAGGAACTGGCAGTGACAGCCGAAGAAAATTTGGCTTTCTTTATCAAACGTTGACACTGGGGAGGTTGTGCTGTAAGCAGGAACACAAAGACAATGAACGCTATTAAAGATCAGAGATGCGTGAGATATGCAGATCTGAATTCATTGCTCTGACACTGCTGGTGCGCTATGAAGAGAGTTTATGTTTTATGTTCCAACACAACTAACATTACTGGTTTAAATATGTACATAACAAACTCTGTTTGTCTTCAAAGAAGCTTCGTAACGGTTTTGTTTGCTTTGAGATTTATTCTTAACTGGTATCCCACGGAGAAAGAAATCCTTGAGATATGCCTGAGTGAATGAATGTTTTATGATGTAAAAAGTTGCTTTGATTCTGTGTAGCGGTCGAACAACTGCTGTCCCTCGTGTCTCACCTCGTTCTCCTATCTGCTCCAGGACAAAGATATCTCATCACATCTACGGGAGCCTTGTACATTGTGGACGTCCTGCCTGAGGATGGCCTAAATAACTACCGCTGCACAACACGCCACCGGTACACCGGTGAGTCACGGCAGAGCAACAGCGCGCGTCTCATTGTGTCAGGTCAGTATGCTGGTTTCATGCTTCAGTCACGTTGAGCAAATAAACTGAAATGTTTGATTTATTACTAGATTGAAAGTGCAAAAGTCTTCAAACCCCTTGAATGTTTTGTCACATCACAACTGCAGTTTGTAGTTGATGTTTCTTAATTAATCCTTTTTAATTAAGAAACATCTGAGAAGTGTGGCATGTATTTCTACTCATCCTGCTGGAGTCAATACTTTGCTGAACAACCTGCCATTGCCATTATAGCTGCAATTCTTTGCTAGTCTGTGTCTGTCAGCTTTGTGCATCAATGAACTGAGATTGTTGCCTCTCTTTGCATCATAGCTAAAGCTCAGTTAGCGAGAACAACATCTGTGAACCAATCAGTCTGCATTAGGTTTAGCTTTGGATTTTAACTGGGTCATACTAAAACTTGAATATACTTTGATCTGAATTATCCCATTACAGCTCCTGGTGGCACATTTAGAGATGTTGTCATGCTGGAAGGCAAACCCTTTTCTTCATCTCAAGTCTTGTGTAGGTTTTCTTCTAGCGCATGACACCATCTCGCTTGACCCTGGGTTGGTTGATGGTATGTTCAGGAGGATTGAGGACTTTTGTCACAAATGTGGTCTATAAGTGAACACAATTCACAACCACATCATGCTTCTCCAAAACAAAAAAAACATGTATTGTTGATATGAATGGTTGTAACTTAAGATGTGAAAAACATCAATGGGGTGTGAATACTTTTTCAAAGTACCACAGACGATGTTGATAGAAAAGAATATTGACCCCAATTATTTGTGTTAGATTATAACGTCCAACATTCTGATTTGGCGATGCTCACAACTAATTAACCCAAATTCTCTCCTCTGCCCAGACCCCACCAACGCTGAGCCAGCCATCTTGGACGGCTTTGACCACAAAGAGGTGAAGATTAATCATCGAGCAGAGCTGCCCTGTAAGGCCTCAGGCTTCCCCACACCCAAATACCGCTGGCTGAAGGACAACAGCCCCTTGGAGCCAGACAGTCGCTTTCGCCAGACCATCTCAGGGTTGCTCATAGAGAATGCACAGCCCATTGATTCGGGAACATATGTATGTGAAGTTTGGAACAGCTATGGCAACGCAGAGGTCATGGGACACCTGTATGTTAAGCGTAAGTCTTATCAAAGAAAACTGCCTTTACTGACAATTTTTCTTAACTCTTCAATTTTACCATCAAAGTGATAGAAAACAACTTGTGTGCAACAGTCATTCTGTTTTCTGTGTCTGCAGAGCCCTTGAAGGCAATGGTCAGTCCTCGAAAAGTGAAAGGCAGTGTGGGTAGCAAGGTGTCTCTGTCTTGTAGCGTGAGCGGCTCCGATGAATACGAGCTGTCTTGGTATCGCAATGGAGAGATCATCTACCCTGGAAACAATGTTCGCTTCACAGGGCTTAACCGGGAGAACATAATCATCGAGGGAATGACGAAAAGTGATGGCGGAGCTTATCAGTGCTTCGCCAGGAAGGGCAAGATGTCGGCACAAGACTTCGTACAGGTTATCCTTGAAGGTAAAATGCCCCTTTAATCTAAGAACCCATGTGTGCAAACGAATTAGCAGCTGCTCTATGCATAATAAATGAGTTGGATATTAACTTGGAGTTTATGGAGCAGTGACTCCAATCCACCACAAGTACGATCACACTAGATTTAACACAAACGCAGACAAAAACACATGCACATGAATGCTCATGGTCAACCTTGGCGCCGTTGCTTAGGCAACTGTCTTCTGTGGTTGGGGCGGCATAAGAAGAAGATATTGATCATCTATAATCACATGGAACAAACCTGGATTATCAGAGAGAAACTGCAGGCAGGAAGAGAGAATTCAAAAGCCAACTACACTGAATGTGTGAGAGAAAAACACCTGGAACAAAAAAGAAGGTTTGAGTTGCATAAATACAGCTCAAGAAGATAGCTGCATCTAAATCCACAATAAATTTGTGCGCTGAGTCTTATTTAAAGTTTATTGAAGTTCAATAGATAGAATCAGTCCATCCTGAAAAGAAAATCGGAGCTCAAGTGCAAAGCCAAGAAATGATCTAGAATTTATATTCACTCTTCATGCGTAAAGTTATTAAATTAGCTCTTTATATCCTATGTGGACTCACTTTAAAATACAGTCGTATATGAATAAATTCATGCTTCACCTTTATTAGTTACATTTTTTTTGCCGCAATTTTTACAATATTTCCAGAGTTGTATTTCTATCTCCTATTTTCAGAAGAAAGACTTTCTGACTTTTTTCAAACAAATTACTAAAACTGGAAATTGTAAAGATGATCAACCAGGTCGCTGCTAAATGCTTGTGATTTAGTTGAATTGTTCAAAACAATCACAATACATTGTTTGAAGGGGAATTTGCTGAAATAATTTGAAAAAGTCTAAAATGAAATTAAACAGTTTGGTCTTTGAGTGTCTAAGTTTTACATTTATGTGGTTTAAACATGCAGAATGATATGATAACAGTTTTGTTGAAGTCAAAATATACTGTACCATCTGGAAACAAGTCAAACGACAGATGCTGAACACAATGCTTTGATTGACTGACCTTCTGTTTCATTCCCACTCTGCCTCATACCCCAATGCAGATGGGACCCCAAAAATCTTATCCTCTTTCAGCGAGAAGGTGGTGAACCCTAACGAACCCCTGTTCCTCGTCTGCAACGTGAAGGGAACGCCGCCTCCCAGGTGCAGCTGGTCGCTGGATGATGACCCCGTCATCAAAGATGCCCATCACCACCTGGGCCATTATGAGACCCATGAGGGCCACGTGGTCAGCCAGCTCAACGTGACCCACACTCAGGTGCCGGACGGCGGGTTGTATCGGTGCACGTGCAGCAACTCGGCCGGGGTCGTGTACCACCAGGCTCGAATAAACGTAAGAGGTGCTTGTCAAATCAGCTCCTCCAAGAACAACAATACACAAACTGTGTGTCTCTTTGTGTGTGTCTGCAGTGAAGGAACAAATGCTGTTGTCTGGAATATGAACTGTAGCTTATTTCCTGTTTTTTTTTTCATGTTCTCTAATTCCCTATGCGCTTGTCTGAAGGTTTCTTTGAGTTTTTTTATGCGGTATTTTGCACAGTAATTTTATTTGCCTTATTAACTCTTGTTACGTGGCGTTCCCTTTAAGTCTCCACTCAATAGCCTTAGTTTGCCTCTTTCTGTTTCTTTCAGCCTTGAATAGTATATAATATTATTGTCTCTTTGAATTATTACAGTTTGATCACAGCTGTATTCATAAGTTAACATAATTATCTGGGTTTTTAGCTCATAAATTTGTCTGAATATGGTTTGTAAATAGCCAGAAGACAAATATATTTCCTCTGTCTGAGTACATTCATCTGCAATGTGGTTGTGAGTACAAGTGACTATTCATGTGCGTCTGTGTCTGCATGTATTTACTCAAGCAGCCAGCTCAGCTTTTCTCTAACAGATGTTAAAGAGATTACTCTGTTTCCATTTTAATAGATACAGGATGAGACTCTGAATGCTTTACATTTTACTTGACGCTTAGTGTATTACAGAGGGAGTGTTATTTAAATATTACATTTCCTTCAGATAGTTAGCGTACTTTAATCTGCTTGTCATTTCACCGCCTCTATGCATAGTTACACTTAGAGCTTGTGCAACGGAAGCTTAAAACAGCAGATTTACTTTATATTTGGTGGCAAGTAGCAAAACTGAAACTACACAGAAATTATACCGTGGTATGTAAAAATATTTCCCCACCTACAGATTTAGGTGCCCAGACGAAACCAACCTGAGTAAATCTTTGACTGTGAAGGAGTTTTGGCCAACTCTTTTTTTGGAGAATCGTCTTGATTCATTCGCAGTGGAAGGTTTTCAAGCCTCTTTGTGGTCATGTCATAGTTAGGCCTTTCCTGGTATGTGCATGAATTTAAGTGGTAGACGGAAGAATTGATGGCTTTATCAATAAGGGCAAGTCATTCCGATTGTGAAGCAGCAAATCTCAGCAAATATACCAGGATGCTCACCTTCAAAATATTTCACTTTTTACTCATCAGTCTAAAACATGTTTTCATCAGGATGATTTTGGGATGTCTTAGTGGTTTTTATGGCTAGCAGTGGTTTTGGTCTTGCAGTGTTCTTATTGTTCAATCATGAACTAACTGAGGCAGATGAGGCCTCCCAAGACTGAGTTGTTGTGACCTTGGTGATGAGTTGTTAATGTGCTCTAGGAGTCATTTTGGTTTGTTAATAATGTCTTCCACTGCGGATCGCTGGAGCGCAAAAGCATTAGAAAAATTTTTGTAACGTGTTCCAGACTGACTAAGTAACTGCCTTTCTTCCTTGTCTGGTCTTGATTTTCTTTAGGTTTCCTCTCATGAATTTTCAGCCCACTTCATGTTTCCAGTCAGGTTCTCATTTTTCAGGGCTAGGATGAAACAAGCCAAGGTGTGGTTAATGGAATTGGATAGTAAAATATGATTAATCACAATTAATCAATGACTTATCAAAGGGGCATGTTGGTAATGGTAGCCTTTTTTTTTGTTCAATAAATAAACCATTTCAAAAACTGAATTTTGTATTTAATCGGATTATTTTTGTCTGATATTAGATTCTTTTGATGATTTGAGGCATGTGTGACAAAACTGTAAGTAGGACAATTACTTGTTCCCAGTATTCTTAGTTATTTCACAAAATAAAATAACAAGGTAGAGGCAATTTAGCAGCTAGTTGGATGTGATATCAATACTCTGGTCTCTTTCAGTATTTTTGAACTGAGAACCAATTCTCACTCTCTGTCCATTTGTAGGCCGAGCAAGCATCCGCTCAATGAAAAACATCACAGCAATTGCGGGACGGGACGCCTTTGTTCACTGCCGTGTGATTGGCTACCCTTACTACTCCATAAAGTGGTACAAAAACTCGGTTTTGCTCCCGTTCAATCACCGACAGCGAGCTTTTGAGAATAACGGTACCTTGAAGTTGAGCAACGTGCAGCAGGTGGATGCTGGGGAGTACAACTGCAAGGTGATGGTTCAACCCAACAAGATGGAGTCCCAAAGTGTCCATGTTCGGGTTAGAGGTGAGTGTTTTACAGAGTTTGCTCAGTTTCATGTTAATTTATTTATTTGTAAGGTAAACAACAGTAAAAAAAGTACCACTCTAAACTCTGTAGTTTTAATGGGACATTTTTATATATTTATTAAGAGGGTACTAAACTAAAGATGTAGCATATTTTAGAAAGTAATTTTGTTTTAAAATGTGTTTTTTCACATTTGTGCATTAAACCACTGGTGAGCTTCTAAAATGTTTTGTTTTCAGTCAAAATACAATTAATTAATTGAGTGTAAAGCAAACTATTTCCCTCTGTTTTGCTGTCTCCTGCCGAGGGGTTGATTTTATCACCCAAATTGTTTTTGTTTTGAACCATATTGTTGCCATTAAACGGTGGTGGAGGGTCCTACAACATGACCAGAAACAAAATAGTTTGTTTTTGGCCGGTGTTTGTTATAATAGCCTGATCATTCAGGACAACATTTTGTTAACCCCACTGTATTTCCAACAATTTGAACAAATTATAAGGTAGGTATGATATCATGTGTTTCCATCAAGTTCACTTGCTTTATTTGATGGAGCTTTATGATGATCATGTGTCATTGGTCTTTAACCTTTCTACTCCCAAAAGTAGCAACATGCAGTAAACAGACATGATTGAATTTGTAAATTAAAATCTACGGTCTAAAATTCCCAGGGGAAGAAGTTGACTTTATTAGGTGAGTCAAGTCACTGTATCAATGCATATAAAGCTGTATGATTCATTCATGATATTACTGGGCTGAATGACTGATCTCCTCTGAGATCTTACAACTGTAATAGGTAATACTAAAAAGGGCTTCCCCATTATGCCTCCATTAAGGTGCCTTGTTGTCACTATAAAACACTTTCCCTTGGAGCAAAGAAAACCGGGGCAAAAAGAGACTGATAGCATAGGAGAGAGTGATGATATAAAGCAAGTCTTCCCAGTGGTGCTGTAGCGAGCAAGTGCATTTGTTAATTTACTCTGCTCATGCTTAAAATGTGGAAGTGTTTTGGGGGAATCCCTGGAGTCCATTATCTCCACTTTGTTTTGAATTAAATAAGCTGCTAAAGTGCAGCGTATTTCAGTGCTGTTTGAACTCGCTTGGACACACTAGTTGATGACTTGTGCGATGGTCGGAGATTTCCCAGTGAATACAGAGCAAGCAATTTGAATACATTATTATCATATAACTGTGTGATTCTGCAGTCAGACTCAGTTTCCTGACCCACTCAGCAGTGGAGTCATCTTAGGAATCAGCCTTTACTTTATAAGACTTGAGTATATGCACTGGAATGAGACAGTTATGTTTTACATCTACGTTAGACTCAATTACTGTGTGATGAATGAAGAAACAAAATGTATGTATGAACCAGTTGAGTTTTTGAATGTTTAGAACTGATAAAAAAAGATGTAGACCAACAGTTTCTTTATAAAAAAAGATCTTCCACTTGTATTTATTAGATTTTTATATTTTAATGTGTGAAGGTTCAATGTTTGTAAGTCCTTTGGCAAAGCATTTATTTTCTAACAAACATTTCCCTTTCTTTGACCTAAATTGCTTGCTCCAGACATGAATTTTTTCACATACATCAGGCTTCACACAGTGTCAAAATGATCCGATTTCAAATGGCCAAAACAATAAATGAGTTGGTTAAGATTATTTCTGCAGACTATTTCTGAAGATCAACACCTAAAAGTTGCATTTGGTGTTTTCTTTTTGCACTTTTCTACAGTCCCTCCATACATCCAGCCCTTCGAGTTTCAGCGCTTCACCATCGGTCAGCGTGTGTTCATACCTTGCGTGGTCATGTCGGGCGACCGGCCGCTGGATATCACCTGGCAGAAAGATGGACGGCCAATCCCCACCAGCTTGGGTGTGACGGTCGACAACATCGACTTCACCAGCTCGCTGCGAATAAACAACCTGACACCTGACCACAACGGCAACTACACCTGCATCGCCCGAAACGAGGCCGCCGTTGTGGAGCATCAGAGTCAGCTTATTGTTCGAGGTAAGAAAGCAAACCAACTTTACCCTTGATGTGACCCTCAGCTGCATGCATGCAGGCTTTCACTAGAGATTCACCAATGAGCCTTGAATAGTCCATTTCTGACCTCCAGTTTTTGTAAACTTTCTGCTGTCAATTGTAGACAATTAGATTTATTTTTTTTCTAAGAGTGATAGATTTAAAGCTCAAAAATATTTAAAAGATCTGTTTTCTACCACATGACGTTCCTATTGTTTACTAAGTCTTTATCGCTTTTTTCTGACTGAACGTCAAACATGCTAAAGATATTGGGTGTCTATCATATTTTCTATGCATTTCAAGTTCAATTATATATTAGCAAGCACCCAACTTAGCATACATTTTCAAAGAAAGTAGTTTTCTTTCAAACACATTTCTTCTTCTCTTTGACTTAATTTTTAAATACTTCTGTTGTTCTAAAAGACAAAAAATATTATAATTTTGAGTTTCTGTTTGACCAGTCATTGATTAAATCTCTGTAAACAAAGACACCATGTATCTGTGTTTCACTTTGTTTCACTTTCCCCAATGAAAGTCTTTTTTGTAACAAATATTTAAGAAATGCACTCTCCCTGTGTTGAAGATATTAAATGTATGGTGCATAATAAAACACTGTTCTTCGTTTTTGTGTTTGCATAGTTCCTCCTCAGTTTGTGGTTCAGCCTGAGGATCAAGATGGGATCTATGGGAAAACTGTGACCCTTAACTGCTCTGCTGAAGGCTATCCACCACCCACTATTGTTTGGGAACACTCAAAAGGTACATTAAGCACAGATGATTTGAGAGTTCGCAGAGTCTCCACCTTAATCAAGAGAAAATCAGGGAGAGACGCAGGCTGACTGAACAGATGGAGTGGGAAACAGCAGGGCAGCAGGTGCGTTCAGCCACTTGAGCAGTGCAGATGAAGAGGAGGCCCAGATGTTTGCTTCATCATTCATATAACCTGGGATGAAAGAAGGACAACAACAGAGTAGAGTGACTTTGAATAAGTGTGTGTGTGTGGGTGTGTGTGTGTGTGTGTGCCGGCCAGCTTCAATGATCAAAGGAATAAAAGAATCGAATGTGTTTTTCTGTCTTTGATGAGGTCTGACTGCCTGTCTGTGAATTCATGAGACACAGGCTTCAGGCCTTCCTAACTCTGGATCACAGAGAATGGATTCAGCTGACTGAGTAATTAGTAAAGTGATTTGTTGCATTTAAAATAAGATCTGTAGGAAATTACTACAATTTTATTATATTTTTTACTTTAGTTGTGTTCTTTGGAACGTCTGTCACATTTTCTATAGATTCAATGCTTCAATGATATACACCCAACTTAACATACATTTTCATCATACACTGTACATCAAAATGAAAGGCGTAACTTGGTCCTATATGGGCAGATAAACATAGCAGGAATGCAAATACAGTGCTGTGAGAAGTCTTTCCCCTTACACATTTTTTTTTCAGATTTCTTCTAAAATGCTTTAGATCTTCAAAGGAGATAAATATCCTGAATAAATAAGCAAAGCTTTTGTCAAATAGGTTAATTTTTGGGAAATAATCCATCTAAACCAGCCTACCTTTATGTGAATATATCTCACTTACTGATATGTTCTGATTTAAACATAATCAACAATAATGTTGGTTAACTTTCATTCCCAAATTGATTAAAAGACAACAACAACAGAAGACTTGTCCGTCCGGTCCTACATGTTCAAGCCAGGACATTTGACCACAATATGAATAAATATGTCTTGACTCGAAGATTGCAACACATTTAGTGAGTTCTCTGATGTTAGCGTTAAGAACATCACTAAATAAATTTGGAGCATACAAAACAATACCAAACTGTTTGTGTAATAATACGGTTGAAAACAGGCAGTATGGTTTTGTGTTCAAGGACCTGGAAGCGAGCTCACAGTGCTTACATAAGCAGAAGGGACGATGCTATCAAAACAATGGTCAGGATGAAGAAAGTTTGTTATTTCTATGTGACTTGCTGCTTACCGCTTTGTTGTGTCCATTGTTTCCATAGACAGAAGGAACTGACCCCTCAATAAGATAAAAGTTTTCAGCAACTCCATCTTAATACTGGCAGAAGTTGCTGAAGCACTTATTGTCGAAATGCTTCGCTCAGACAAAGAGGACTTTCCTTCTTAATGTGGCTACATTTCCAAGAAAAGATCAATTTAACCAGGCACTTTGAAGAGGTTCTAATGCTGGGAGACAGTGTGAGGAATTGTGTGTTAATACAACCAATAACATTTTGAGTTTGGCAGTTTTGAACTTAGACTAGAAAATCAATGGAAGAAAAAAAAAAAAATGGCAGATTTGCAAAATTGGTAAGAAGAAGCCCTTGATCTCATTTATCAGTTTTGCAGCAAATACTGTGATGCAAATAGAAAACACTGAACTGATTGAAAAATTTCACCCAATCAATACAAAATTCAAACTTTCTGCACTCATAAAGACTCCAAGTACACAACAAAATGTGTTTTAGGGCTAAAAAGGTGGATTCTGATGTGATATTTTGCAAGGATGTCAGGCATCACTTTATGAGCTTCAGTTCAAATGCATTCAGGTTATGACAACGATCAAAGCACAACAGGAATTCAGCCTCTGGAAAATGGAGGTTTTGGAGTGGCCTAGTCAATGTCTGAACTTACATCCAATTAACATGCGTGACCTTAGATTGTGTGTTCCTGTTTCTGTTGCAGGATAAAATAACTCTTTATTGGGCCAGAAATTCCTCCACACAGACAGAGAGTTCATCGGTAGTTTTTGCAAACGCTTGATTGCAACAGTTGCAACCAAACATGGCACAACCAGTTATTGGGCGGTTTGGATTCCCTTAATAATTTGAATCATTCATTGAAAATAGCTTTTTTGGTTTAGTTTGTCTGATGATGTAAAACTTTTAAATGTAACAGGACATCTGTAAGATATGTTCTACATACGGTACAAGCCACACAAATCTGTTTTTCCTAAAAAAATTGTTTTGCCTAATCTTCTTGCATCAGGTGCCGGCGTCCCCCAGTTTCAGCCCATCCTTCTGAACAGCGGCTCTCGAATCCAGCTACTGAGCAACGGCTCGCTGCTCATCAAACATGTTCTGGAGGACGACAGTGGCTTCTACCTGTGTAAGGTCAGCAACGACGTCGGAGCTGATGTCAGCAAGTCCATGTACCTCACCGTCAAAAGTAAGAACTTGTGTTTAATGATGAGCTGTAGTTTCTGTTTGTTTGTTTCATGATAATCATCACACCTCCATTGGCAAAATTAGATTATGTGGTATAGCTTGAGTGAACCTTGTTAAACTGTACTGGAGTTCATAGATCATTGGATAACAAGGATGAACAAACTAATTCTGCTCTACTACTTTGGGAATTAAGATTCAAAATACGAGCTTAACTGATTGAAATTCATCTTTTATTCAGGATCGTGAAGAAAGGGGTTTTACAGCCCTAAATAATCTTTTTCCTTTCATAATAAGGAAAAAGAGATGATTATAATTCAGAACCAGCTTTGTCACCAGAATATCATGGTGGGAGACAAAAAAAGTGCCATATGTCCTATTTTATTTTTTGCCTAATTTTAAGATTGTTTGGACATTTTGAAAGAATAATGAGCTTTATGTTGGTTAACAGGAAAATCTCAGGTTTTTGTGTGTCTTGCAATTGTTATTAAGTATAAAGTTTAAGACAAATATTCTAGATGCTCAGAATTAACGGGATTCTGATGCCATGTAGTGAAAGTAAACTTGAAAGTGATCATCACTTTTAAACATATTGGTAGAAAATGAATGAAAAAATATTCAGGGTTTTGAAAAACTGTCAATTTAACAATGGCAAGTGCAGCAATTCTTTCTTCAGTAGTTTATGTGATGAAAATCATAGACTCTACTAAGCATCAGCTTGTCCCCCCCAGTCCTCCCTGCAGCGCCAGGAGTGGCTCCACATTTTTATGGTGCTTAGATGTGAGAAGAGCTTATTTCACTTACAGTCATCAAACTAGTATGAGCCTCCCTGCTGATGGGCAGTCCTGTCTCTGTTTTATCTTCCTCTCTGTCTGCTCCTCCCCTCCTCCGTCTGATATATGGAAACACATACGTTTTACTAATCATCACCAGAATAGAAAAGGTTTTATCTGTTTAAAGAAGGGGTTTCGGTCTGACCCGGTGCGTGGCCACTCTGAAAGAAGAGAATATGTTTGGAACTTTTCTCGTGGGTAAATCTGCATTTTTATATCCGTGAGATCCGTTGACATGCGGTAGATGCTTATGTGTCACTGTGATTTTGTCTCCCAGTGTTCAAGGCTGGGAAGCTGTCAGTACTGCAGAAGCCCACTCAGAAACAAACATACTGTGTTTTCATAGGTCAGTTCTCTGACTGTGGCATCCAGTTGCTATGCAGCAAGCTGACCTATGTGCTGTGCTAACCTTACTTATCTACTTTCTACCACACTCAGAGAAAGAAAATCCTGGCAGAAGCTGCTGCGGACTCGACTTGTAGTTGCATGTCAAGCTTAAATTATACACACAAAATGGATGTAAGGTCATAAAGACCTGCACCTGAAAATCCATGCTTATGAAAGAAGTATCCTTCATAGGTTTAACAGTAGGATTACAAAAAGCAGCTGTAATGTCACATAGCCCTGATATTCTTGGCACACGGTTGGTTTTTATAGACCAACCTGATGTGCTTTTCTGAAAAGCACATCAGTTTTTCGAGAGTTTATTCATACTGGTATTGTTTGCCTCCTGCTGGTTTATGCACATGTAGTTTACACACGTAAGGAGGGTGGATATGACGATATGTTTTTCTCACTCTGCTCCATTGCCTTGAAACAGTATCTCTGCAGAGAAAATGTGTCTGTCTCTGCGTTTATGTAGGTTTTGTTTTGTTTTTTGTTGTGAGTAGCGACAGAAAGTGCTGTTAGGGTTTTTTTGTATTTCAACAGTGTTGTAATCTCTGAACAAAACCTTTAGCAGGAATCTTCAGTTAAATTTTTATGGTCCACTCAAATAACTTTTCCTTACAACAATTTAATTTAAAAAATAAAAATAAGCATTAAAACAGAAGGTTGTTGTAGAATTTTGAGTATTGCATACAATAAAAAAATCTGTTTTAAGCTAAAACTTCTATGATCTTATTACTGTTTATGTTATCTACACATCATTAAACAGCAATAAGATTTAAATGCACTTTGCTGCAGCTGCTTGCTTCAGTTTCTAAGCGGTTTTTGGGGTATGGATAAGCTAACTGTATATTGTATAAAGTAACTTTTAATTATAAATTATATTATTTAGAATTATTATGGTTCCTTTTAAATGTTTAAAAACATTTGATTTAAATTAATCTTTTTTAATTAAATTTTGTCTTCTTACTTTTATTAAATTCTGTTGCTTGCTCATTTGGAGATGATGCTACGTCACATTTACTACTAATTTAGTTTTACATTAATTGTGTTTACAGACGCAAAGCTAAAATTGTCCTTTAATCACACATAAAAATACATTATCAAATTTCATCAAATGTTGCAATTTATGCCCCACATTTAGACCTGAATAATAGATTTTTTACAATATTTTTGAGTTAGTTTATCTCAGATGCAGCTTTATTTTCTTGCTACCCTGAGATAATACTCTGTGCTATTCTAACGCTGCTGTTATTGGTGTCTGTAGTTATTACATGCTGGCTCAGCCACACTCTTTTCACTCATCAGCAGATCACATTTCACATTTCAATTCCCAAAATGTACTTAAGTATTCAAGATGCTTTCAATAAAGGAGTACTTACTCACATGAGCGGTTTGAAAAGTGGAGACCATTACTGTACCTTTTTTTTTTTTCATGTGTGTCCTATCCAACAGTGTAGCACTCAGAATTGAGTGCCAAGGAGAAACCCCACACATTTACTTTCACAACAGTACAACAAAGATTTGTACAGCTCTCAGAAAAAAATAACGGATCACTTAAAATGATCAGTTTATCTGATTTTACTTTTTATAGGTATATGTTTGAGTAAAATGAACATTGTTCTATGAGCTACTGACAGCATGTCCCCAAAATTCCAAGCAAAGATGTAATATGTAATATATGTAATGTAATAAAAAGAGATCCAGTGTTTCAGTTCTCAAATAATGCAAAGAAAACAAGTTCATATTAATTTAGAAACAACCATGCTAATATTTTACCTCAGGAAGAGTTAATCAATATTTGGTGTAACAATCATAAGGCTTAATTTTTTCCAATGTTTTATATATGTGTGTTTATTTCAAATGCAATTTGCAGACACATTTCCCTCTTTGTCTTTTCAGACAAAGGGAAATAAGAATAGAGGAGAGAGAGAGAGAGAAGGATAACAAAAAGTTGAGAAAACCCTCTAAAAGTGCTTCTTCTCCTGCAGAAAGAGAGAAAAGGACAAATAGGGGTGAAATTGCAGGGACAAAACTACATATGAATATGCAACATAAACAACATCACTAAAAAGCACATGGTACTGTTTAATACAAGATGTATCACTGTATTCCTGTTCACCAACACTTTCATATCTGCAGCTCAATGTCTTTCTGTTGTCATGTTTAAATAAACATTACTCGCACAGACATATTTTAGCCTTTATACTTACTGAGGGTGTTTTTTATTGAGGATATTGGTGTATCCATGCGTGGTGCAATCTGTGTATTCTGGCTCCATGCAGTGTGTGCAGTTGAGAATGCCGGCATGAGACGATTGAACTCTTGAGTGCATTTCTGCCTCATTTAAATCAGTCAATACCTCAATTAGAAGCTGCCATGGGGCTCAAGGGAAGAGTGGTCTGCATGTTTCTCTGCTTTATTTCCACTCTGTCTTTCTCTGTTTATACGCCACCATCTGGTACAGAAAGATTCAAAAGGTAAAACAACACATTGTAAACTTTACTTGAGGAAAAAGTTTAAAAGTTTGTTTTTAATGGTGATATTTATGTCTAAAAGAAAATATTCAAACTTAGTACATTTTGAATTATTGCAACATTTCTCAAAGTAGGAGAAATGTTGCAATAATTCAAAGTAAGTATAACTTTAATGTAAATTTATTTCTTTAAACTATAATCTGACATAGATATTCATTGCTAACTGAAGTTGTTTAAGGTCATACTTCAATCTTTATTATAAATATTTCTGCAATTATCTGTTGGAATAATAATAAAAAACAAAAAAATCAATGTGTTTTTTTTCCAAAATGAATTAAACATTTTCTACCATGAGGTTTACAAGGAGTCAAGTTGAGTGTTGGTAGATTTGTGAAAATTATGTCCTTCATACCTTCACAACAGAATGTGTGAAGTAAAATAATACAGTTTGAGAAACCTAAATTATTGTTATAGATATCAATTCGTATCATTTTTCTTGTGTACTACAGTTAATCAATCACACATGTTTATTTGTACATGACGTTTCAGCAACAAAGTGCTTTGCATCATAAAAATACAAAAATACAGTCATAAAAATATCATACAATTACAAATGGAGAAACGAATAACAAACCATATTTACTAAATTAGAATCCGAGTCCTCATGGGGCTCATTTGTCAGGCTAAAATTTCAATCTTTAACCAATCTGTGGCATACTTTTCAGTAAGCTCTCATTTTTTGAATTCTTCTTTTTGGATCTGATGTATTTTCAGCTATTGAATGTTGTTTTAACTGTAAGAAAAAAATTGTCTTTTATAATTAACAAAAATAACAGTTTCAAAACATCACCTTGCTTTTAATTAATCTGTTTATCAACCGAGTTCAATAAGTGAACTTTAACATTCTATTTTATGACTAATGACTGCATAGTTACTTTAGGCCAGTGAAACACTTCCTAATCATTGCCTTATTTTTCTCATACTTTCGGGAAGGTGAAGAAGTTTGTGTGATTTTCATTAATGTTTTTATATCTAATTTATTCTAATTACATTCATTTTTATTGGAAGACAAAAAGAAGTGCAAGAAACGACGTGTAAAACTAATCAAACTACTAGCCATTTGTGAAAACAAAAATCAGAAGTGAAAAATGTACTTGCTCCAGAGATCTATAGGACTAATTAATGGTTTTGTAGATAATTTTTTTTTTTTTTTTGGTATTAAATAAAATGGTTCAAGCATTATTCTTCTATTGTGCTAGAGAAAAAATTACAATGTCTGACACCATGAGGTGACTGTGCGGTCAAAGGAGAAGGTCACTCAAACTCATCCCCATTTTCTACTCCGGCCTGATCCCTCCATACCAAAACGCTTACCTCTTCACTTCCTCTCATTTTTACCTCCTCTCCATTCCCTTTCTTTCCTTGTCTTCCTACTCACACTTCTTTCTCTTCTCATCTGCTTTTTTATTATCAGAGCCCTGTATTACTGCTGCATTTTAAAAAATACACATCAATGGAGCAATTACAGACTATGAAAAAGAATACATTTAGCCTGGGGCAAAGTGAGTGCTGCCTGGTAGATGCAGGGAGATTAGATGAGAAGATGAAAAAGCCTCACCTTACCGTGAGGCACTGAAGCACAACTAAGATCAGTAAAGATCAGATAACGTGTTATATTTGCGCAAACATATTGATACAAGGTCAAAGAGACTGAAATGTCTCTTATTGCACACATAAATTAATATAGTCACACTCTAGCATAGGCAGAAAAACACTGAAAATATTCATTGGTGCTATTTTTAAAATTGCTCAAATGAGCAAACATGATCTTCAGTGATGCTAACTCGCTTTGCCAAGGTCTAAGATTTGGATGGGGAAATAAGTTCCCATTAAGGAGCAATAACATTAGAGAAGGGGCAGAGGAAACTACAGTTATAGGACTCACTTAAAATTCATAGTTGCTATGCAAAATAAATCAACAGCTTTCTCGGCGGGGGCAGTGAGTAAGGCAATGATGGTGTGGGGATCGAGGGAGAGGGCGGGGCTGGATAGGAATAAGAAATGAGGTTTAAACATAGGCAGTCCCAAGTCTGACACACAAAACAACAACCGCACTAACATTCAAGCACCTCACATGTAAATATCAACACATGAAAGCAGCACAACTCTTTGATTTAGTTCTTTTTCTGCTTCTAGCATGGAAAGGTAGCGTGTGGAAACAAAGGCAAACGTGTTCAGCAGATCTGTGTGATTGTTTGTGTGGGTGGATGTTGTGCGTAGGATGTGTGCTTGTGTGTGTGCAACATGTGCTTCCAAATTGTTGATCTGAGTTTAGCATACAAATTAGAGACCAACTGTTACATTTTACTGTTATCAATAACTTCTTCGTGTGCAGACATCTGTCCATCCATTGTGAACAAATCTAGTCAACTTTGTGTGGTGCTTTCATGTTTTCCGCCTCAATGAGTTGTTTTTCTATTAAGACGCTATTCTTCTTTGAGAGTCCAAAAACATATTTGCTAGGTTAATTGCAAACTGTAAGCTACACCTGGGTATTAATCTTGTATTTCTCAATGTTTCCTCATTGATGGAAGGGTGACCTGTCGATGTAGAGCCCACTAGTCGTTGACATGCACCAGCTCTGCTTCAACCCTGGAAGTTTTACCAATTGAATAGATGGTGTTATTGGTATGTCTCATTGGTTTAATATTACAAGGAGAGCAGCAGATCTAAATTAGTATAACAAAAACATAGCTTTAAAATCCTGTTAATATAACTAGATCTATTTTCCCACTGACATGAAGGATGAAAGACAAAGATTGAAAAATAAAACAAATAAAATAAAAAGTGAGACAAAAATATTTTGGAAAGGAAAAGCTTAACCATTCGAAAAGCTACATGAAATTATTGAATATAAAATTTCTAAGAAGATTCAAGCAAAAAAAAAGAAAAAAAAAGTAGACTTTTTTTTGTCTACTCTCTCTTCTGAGTTTTTAACAAATGGTGGGTTGGATTACTGTAAAGTTGCTCTTGTGATGCAACCAGTGATTCCACCCTTTTGTCAATCAGTGACTGTCTGTCTTCGGATGCTACGTTTTCAACCTGATTCTGCACACTTACAGTCTCCAAAAAGAAGGTCTTTAAAAATTGCTGGGACAATGTAATCATTATTACTGGAAAAATCTTATAAACGAATACAGTCAACCTAAATTCTCCATTCAAATTAACATTTTAAAATGAAAAAACAACACTTTACAGTGTCTATTTAGAGTTGAATTTAGGTAATGCAATTATTTTTGACCAACACTTTGGTCAAAGTGTGAAAGCCCCCCCAAAAACTAGCACTAGCTGGCTAGTAAAATGCTAATGTTAGCTTAAATCCTCTGACAACAAACTGTCAAATGGAGTCAGTGATTATCTAAAGCTATCCAGTTCCAGTCCAAACATCATAAACCTTGTAGGTGAATTAAAGAACTAACCTAGTATCTTTTTGTATAATTATGGGATAAAATACAATTTTTAAAATATTTGAAGTCTTTTGAAAGTCTTTTGTGTTTACTGTAGCGTCACTAAAATAACTCACAGCATTTATGTGGCCAAATGAAAGATGTTATGTCAGGCAAAAAAATTCAGAATACATTTTGTATAATTTTTTGAAACTATGCCACCTTACTAACACTTCACTGCAGCTCATGTGCAGAGTCAAAATAAATGCAGTTTGATCCATGAAACTCCTGTACAGCATGTGTCTTCGACAGTGTGAGCATGTCTCTACTTCTGTTTTATTTATTTATTTACTTTTTTTACTTGCACGCATTCTTTCTTTATCATTGCATACAGATGCACAGCACAGAACAGCCCAGGAAGTCTTTGTTTGTCATTGTGTGTTTCTGAATGCGAATGTATCTGCTTGTCTCCGTGCGTGCATGTCTGTGTTTGTGCTTGTGAGAGACAATGGCACGGCCAGCGGACTAGTCTGCTGTGTACGAATAATCAAAGTGGTCTCTCTCATCATTAAATCATGGCTGTCCTGGTGGGAGCCTAAGGAGGGAGATAGAGGGAGTGAGTGAGGGATCATAGTTAACGCTGCAGGGGTACATGCTCTCTCCCTCTTCTCCATCGTGTACCGAGGCTGAGATGTGTCATGAGCACAAGTCTTTTCTGCTCCCTTTGCTCGCCCACTTAGCTCCCCCAGACACAGCCATGCACTCACACACACACACACACACACACACACACACGCATGCTTGTGCATATGCACACATAGTGAAACACTCCTGCTCACTGATATGTTATTCAGGAGTGTACAGACATTTACACTGACTCAGACACACAAACTGCATCTTTTCTAGGAAGCAAAGACCTCTAACCAGTGCTGCACAAGGATCTGCCACATGTAGCTGACATTACTGCTCTGTTCAGTGACACAGTGTTTCCTACATCATGCTGGCTCCCCAGATATCATAAACATTAAAATGAATATCATAACAATAGGTACAAGTTATAACAATCATGTGTCAGACTGTCTTTTACATATATGTAAAGGTGAACAATGTTTGGCTGGATCCTTTTTTTAAAATTAGATGAGCCAGGATTTTTCACTTGACAAAGGGGAATACACAGTTTTTCCTAAACTTAGAAGACCTCAAGTCTAATTTAGCATTTCATGATTCTTTAAAAATTAAAACAAAAAAACAACCTGCAAATTTCCAGTAACTGTGAAACTTTCTTTTTTTGAAAAATCAAGAAAAATCAAATTACTTCTCATAGCACAAACACCAAATGACTTTCATATCACACCAACAAAAACATATTATGTGTGCCATTACCAATGACGTGTAACTGTTTTACTGTGCAAATGTCCAATGATTTGGGAACAAAATGAGGAACATTTTAATTTATGAAGACCAAGACAAAATAATTAGACTCAGTTTCAGGGAATAGCTGGGAAGTGAAAAGGAAATGATTAATGGTTTTAAATTCAAGTGTGACATCTATTTATATTCTGAAATCTGTACATAAAACTGTGAAACCGATACCTTCAGAGGTCACTCACTTATAAAGGAACTCCACCTGTGTGTAATGTATTTAAAAAAGGCAAATCCAGCTTTTCTGTGAAGGCTTTATTAGCAAGCAGGGATATTATGAAGACAAACACCAGAGAAGTGAAGAATAATGTTGAGGAGAGGTTTAGAGAGGTAGGCTTATTGTCTGGTCAGGTAGTTTATTAATCTGAGAAACAGATTAATATGGTAACTCTGGAGGAACTGCAGAGATCCGCAGCTCAGGTGGGAGAATATTTTGACTGGGCACCTTATTAGTCATGTGCTCAACTAATCTGAGCTTTATTTAAGACTAGGAAGAAGATTTGTAAGCAGCTTAGCATTAAGCATTAAAGAGATGCAGCAACCGTGGGGGAAAACAGGTGGTCTTTTTTCAAAAAACAAAAGCATCCTTCACAACATAAAACATAGTGGTGGCAGTACCATGCTCTTGGGATCATTGTCTTCAACAGAGACAGGAAAACTGATTCCAATAAGACAGAAGATGGATGGAGCTCAAACAAAATAATCCTGGAAGAAAACCTGTGTTGTGGTGACAGAAGACTTGACACTGAGATGAAGGTTCATCTTCCAACAGGAAAACTATCCTGAACCCACAGTCAGATCAAAGCATAATTACTAGTCAAAGTACTTAGATATTGCAATTGATAGATGCTCTTCATCCAAGCTTGACTTTGTAATGCAGAATTTGTAAAAAATAAATAAATGAAATCAGTGTTTAGATGTGCAAAGTTGGAAGAGATACAGCAAACACTTAGAGATCAACACAGCAAAATGTTCTAAAGCAAACTGACATGAAAACGCAAGAAAGAAACGAATCATTCCTCTCAATGGTTTACTGCAAGGAGCCAAATCTTAAAAATAGTTGTGATATTCATAGAAAATTACGACTGATACATTTTACTTATACATGTGCTACTGTAAGTCAAACTTGTCAAGATGGAAAAAAAGAAAGTATCTTAATGGAGCAAGTGTTTTAAATGCTATATTGTTTTACATATTCTTTGTGAACAGGTGGATGTCTCAGTGATCACATTTTTTTGGCTATAATTTGACAAGAGAAGATATAGCAGGATGAAGACAGTAAATCTTTTATATTCATCAATCTCCACAAGGACATAAAACACAAATCCAATTCAGTGTTTTATCATTTAAAAAACTGAAAGCCACATCCAACAGTCTCAGTGTTATGATCAGAAGTCAGCTTCAAAAGGAAAAAGAAAAAAAACGTGAAATAAGACGTATACATGTGTTTCAGTGTTTAGTGATTTCAGACTGAAGGAAGGTGAAACGTTCACAGCATACGTTCATGTCACTGATCGACACACACACACTCACACACCAACTAGATCTGCTGCTAATGAGCTCGGTGTGTGGTTACGGCGTAGAGCCAGACTGGCTCCACTCTCAGACTGATGGGAGTTCACACAGGAGTCGAATCTTTTTTTCCCCATCCCTCTGCCTCTTCTTCAGAAAAGCAGCATGTTACCGTTTGCTGTCGTTATCAAAGCAGTCGCAGGTTCACCTTAAGGGCTCCTTTTCAATCTCCCAGCATTGGGGGAGACAGGCAGACTCAAACATGACTTCATGATGGTCCCTGGAGAGTTTTAATGGTTGTCACCATTATCTCAGAAAAAGTGAACCCGTGTTTTTTTTTCTTCTTTTTTCTGCACAAAGCAAGATGTAAATGTTAAGCGTTTCACACAGATTTGTCTCATTTCTTTTACTTTGTGTAGTTAGTCAGTTATCTTACTCGCCACTTCTTTCTAATTTTATCTCATCACCTTCTGCTCCCCAGTACCAGCCATGATCACCTCCTACCCAAACACCACTCTGGCCACACAAGGCGAGGAGAAGAGGATGAGCTGCATCGCTCACGGGGAGAAACCCATCATGGTGCGCTGGGAGAAAGAGGAGCGAATCATCAACCCCGAGACCAGCCGATACGTGGTTACTGTCAAAGAGGTGGCTGACGAAGTCATCTCAACACTGGTGGTGAGCAATCAGTGTGACTGTGAATGTAACTGAATGTGAGAGGAGAGATGCTGCTCTAAGAGGAAAAGAAGAAGAGTTGGATTGGAGTTGAAAAAACTCTGCACAGTGAAAAAGTATTTGATTTGAGTTCTTCTCATATTGCTTTATTGTGCCACACAAAGGTTTAAAATCTTTCAGTAAAGACTTGTCAGGCAAAGACTTGTAAATTCAAATGATAATTTCTATAATTTAAGAGACAAAATGTGAAAAGGTCAAACAACGGCCCGCACCACTGTTGTTGAAAACAACTGCCAATAAGCTTATGTGAAACCTGGTAAAGAGTTTTTGCTCTTTGCTGGTACATTTTGGTCCTCTTTTGTGCATTGAAGCCAAATTAGAGCGTTTTCAAGTATGAACAGCCTCTTTACGTTTGTGCCACGTCATGTCAACCAGATTCCTATCTGGACTCCAAAATCGTATCTTTTTTTTTTTGAGGCTGAAGCGACAAGTCTGCTCAAAATAAGCTTTGGTTTAACGTCACAAACTGATGGCCTGGAATAATAGTTCAACATTTCTTCATAGAGCATAGTCTCATCAATTAGGGCAAATGTTCAATGCTTTGTTACCATGTTACATTGTCGATATGAAGACTTTTTAATTTTTTTGCTGTTGGTTTTATATTAATAAGTGTAAAATGAATTTTTCACATTAGTTTAGCAGTTTTTTGTCTTGATAAATAAAATAAAATGTCTTCTGGTAAATGCTGCATGTATATACTCTGCTTTTCTCTGATAATTTAATTTGTTTGATAATTTGAAACCTTTGAGTGAAAAAAAAAGCAAAAAAACAGAAGAAACTTGTAAACGGGTGTGAGCAGACTGTGTAACATTTTAGTTCAACTCATTTGTTTAGAAAATATTAATGTAAATTCTCCGTTTTTAGCTGTTAAATGAGGATTTTTGCTTCATTCCAGTACAAAAGTAAAGTGCAGGGAAAAGTCTCACCCGTTTCAGTGACTACAATAGTATAAATTTAGAAGTGGTAGTCGAACTGTACCTTTTTGAAAGTCCAGCAGAGTGTACTGCATATTTCTGTAGATCATGCCAACTGTTCGTGAGGACTCAGGGTTCTTCTCCTGTCACGCCATCAACTCCTTCGGCGAGGACAGAGGCATCATACAGCTGACAGTGCAAGGTGAGATTTTGAGTCCTTTGGGCTCTTGAAGGTTGTTTTTAGGAGATGTGGAATAAAACTTTGACTCATTGTAGAAAGGATTTCTTTTATTATTTCTTATTAAAGTTTAAGCCGCACACACTGGTTTTTATATGACCTGACTGGTAAAATTACAACAAATGAATCCATTAGATTTGTCTTTCTTCTGTGCCTGTCTGCTTGTGGATATCTGCTTACAGTTTCCTGTTTCTCTCTAAGCATACTGCCTTGTTTAAATTTCCTCAGAACCACCAGATCCTCCAGAGGTGGAGATCCGGGAGGTGAAAGATCGAACCATCGCTCTCCGCTGGACCATGGGGTTTGATGGCAACAGTCCTATCACAGGATATGATATTGAGTGCAAGAACAAATCAGGTACAAACAGAAAAGAAGGAGAGTAAAAAGAAAACTACACTGAAGTTAACACTATGTTCGCAATTTCCCATTTTGTTTCTTCCAGCTTCTTGGTTGTCAGCCCAGGTAACCAAAGATGTGTCACCACAGCTTAACCAAGCCACTATTATAGACCTCCATCCTTCCTCCACCTACAACATCCGCATGGTTGCCAAGAACATTATTGGCAACAGCAACCCCAGCAACGAACTCACCATTACTACTGATGAAGCAGGTTAGTTAGCATTGACTAGGTATCATACATATATGACTGCCAACTCTGACATTTCTGAAAACCACAGATGATCAACCACACAAACCAAGCAGAAAGAATAAAAAATCAAAATATTTCATTTATGACACTGTGGAGATAGAAAATAGTATAATTTATCATAAACCAGATCTAGAGTCAAATGCCTTCCTGGAGTTTATTAAAACTTGCACAGGAAGTCATCACAGACTCCACTACCAGTCTGGGAGTGGGTCTCAAGTCATGGGAGGTTTGATGGTAGTACTGCATTATCCAACAAAGCAGAAAACACTCCTTAAGTTACACAGAAACTGGTGATACACACTCACAGGTAAAAAGACATAAACATGTGGTTGCATGAAAGGAGTCACATGTGTGACAACATAATTCATTAAAATACATTTAAATAGACATTTACTTACATAAACGATCAGTGTGTTAGTGGTCATTTCAACAGATGCTGCTGTGATAAAGTAGATATTACATCTAAAATAGGAGAAAATTTCTGCATCTTGCAAATGAAACGTATTTATGTTAATTATTACATTGAACACAAACAAAAGTAAATTAAACTATTTGTTACTGGAGAAAGTTGGTATATCTAATTACATGTTTTTTTAAGTTTTGGTTTTTGGCCAGAATTGGTTTTGGTTTTGACAGCTTTTAGATGGATGCTTAGTAAGACAATTTTCCAAGGAATTACGATCATACTAAAAATAATCATTGCATAGCTGTTGAGCCTATAATTCCATAAAAATGAGAAAAATGCTCTTTCACCACCGCCTTTAGTTAGTCCTGTAAGTGTTCACTTATCCTCAATTGCTCATAATGGTTCCTCCTGGGCATTATGGCTTGCTGCAATGGCACATTTGGTCTAATTAATAACTGAATTGAAGTTATAAAGAGCTTTTATTATCATTTTTTTGTCTCATTATTTAAATGGTAAATCGAAGATGTTGAAATAAAAAATAAATCTTTACTGATTTGTGGAGAAAGCTTTGATGTTTATCTCAGAGTGAGACTGTGAAGGGAGCGATTCTTAGCTCAAGAGCACCATCTAGTGGGGATATTGTGTTTTTGTTGTCTTTCCTATTTTCAGAACAGAGTTGTGGTGATGGTAAATAATGTACGTCTTTCACAGCTCCTGACGGCCCTCCACAAGATGTCACTCTGGAGCCCACGTCCCCACAGAGCATCAAAGTGTCTTGGAAGGTACGCTCATAAATTAATGTCTCATTTTGTCAGCTAGAGTTCGTCATAGTTATATTTGGATATATTGTCTATGTGAGAATGAAGGAACATACTAAATATTTTTTATTGCAAGAGTCAGTGTATTAAAAATATTTTTCCCTTTCTGACAATGAAAGCAACTAATTCATATCAGACGTGATGCTCACCTGTCTGTGCTTCCTCACCTTATGTCATCCACACCCACAGCCTCCTCAGAAGCATCTGCAGAACGGCGTGATTCGCGGCTACCAGGTGGGCTTCAGGGAGTACAGTCCTGGTGGGAGTCACCAGTTTACTATTATCAGCGTGGATTCGACAGGAGACACCACAGAGAACATCGTGTTGGACAACCTGAAGAAGTTCACTCAGTACAGTGTGGTGGTCCAGGCTGCAAACAGAGCTGGAACAGGACCGTCTTCACAGCAGGTGGTAACCAAGACCCTGGAGGATGGTGAGCTGGGAATGAGGAGGTCCTGAAATGGTATTATTCCTGGGGAAAATATACATGCTCTTTAAACATTTTCACATTTTGCCACACGGCCACTAAAAGATGCTTTTCTTTAGGATTTTGGGTTCTTGCTCAAGAGAAAGTAGATTTTTTGTGGGGCATGGAGAGAAAAGGACAAAAATTAAAACAAATTTAATGTGAATGTGAGAAAATCAAAATGTTTCTAAGACACTGTTCTTAATCCTAATGTAAGAAATCTCATTCATGACTATTAAATGCTGAGTTTATACAGCATAGATTGTTGTGTAAGGGCTCCATCTACTGGACACTTTTTGAACAGTAGTGCAGCTTTCACAATTTTAGTTTTCTGTCTGTTACTCTCCTGTCTCATGTGTCAAATATTATTAGTTTACATAAAGTATTGCTTCCTGTGTGCCACACTGAAATAAAACCAAGTGAAGAATATATGCCATGACTGATCAAATCAGAAATGTAAAACATAAATTGAGACTGAGCTTTTGAAATAAATGGCAACAAAAACAACAAAAACTTAAAAGATATGTGGTCTTAAATCAAGTAGAAACTTGCAGTTTACCAACAATAAAGGAATTATTAGAAAGTATTATAAGGGAGGAAACTGTTGGTTAGAAAGATGAAAGCTGACTGTGTGACTTTTTTTTTTTCAATTTTGCTTCATTTGGTCAAAAGCAAGCAGCAGTTTGGATATATTGACTTATTTAATGAGTCCTCATTGGATCAAATAACTAAGATCACACAGATCTCTATGAATTTTTCAGAACCAAGATGACTAAATCTGCTTTTTTTTTCCAACTATTGTTAACAACTCTTTGTCTTAAATGCCTGTTGTAAAACTTTTTTCACATTATAACATCAACTCCTCAAATTGTTTTTTAATCTGTAGTTGTTTATGTAACTTATTTTTTAAATCAGATTCCAGCCAGTGACTAAAACTGTCTCTTCAGAACTTGATCAAATATTCAGAAACTTTATCAGGCCTAAACTCGGCTCTTGTATCCTTCATAGTGCCGTCTCGACCTCCTGAAAATGTCTTGGCAGTGGCCAAATCTCCAGAGGTGATTTCACTGTCCTGGATGTCTCTGCCCAGAGAAGCTCTCAATGGGAACCTGCAGGGCTACAGAGTGATCTACTGGGCCAACCTGCCTGATGGAGGTACTGATGATCACACTTCTGTCTGTCTGTCTGCCCCGTCTGTTACAATGTTTGCTTAATTTCTGAGGCAAAGGACATAAAAGTAATGAGGGAAGGCGATGAGGCAGTAATAACAAGTGACATTACATGCCAGCTTCATCTTGACGTTTGCAACAATATAAGTTCAGTTTGTTCCTGGAATAAACCAGCTCTGTGGCTTATGTAGAACAAATCAGTTAAAGCTGTTTTATTTTAATTGCTACTAATTCCCTGAAGCAGCAATAGATCCACACCTTAATGTATCTCCTTGTCTGTGTCAGAACTGGGTGAAATTAGGAACGTGACGACCGATCAGCCGTCTCTGGAGCTCAATGGGTTGGAGAAGTACACCAACTACAGCATCCAGGTCTTAGCCTTCACTAACGCTGGAGACGGAGTCCGCAGTGAACAGATTTATGTTCGCACCAAAGAGGATGGTAAGAGGAAAAGAATATTTTCTGTAACCAATTTAAGTTTGTTTACTGTTGGGGAGTAAATTATGAAATGTTTTTCCCTAGTTCCTGGTCCACCAGCAGGAGTGAAGGCTGCGGCCAACAGCAGCTCAGCTGTGTTTGTCTCCTGGCTGCCTCCATTTAAACTTAATGGCATCATCAGAAAATACATCGTCTTCTGCTCTAACCTGCATCCCATGGTATTAGCATTTTTATACAAATGATTTCTCCAAGACAGTGATGCCAAATTTCTCAATTGCTAAATATTGCTGCAGCCTTGTTTTACATTATCCTTTATCCTCTCTTGGGTTTACAGGTGATGAGTGAGTTTGAGGCTTCTCCCGATAAATATTTTTACATGATCCCAAATTTGGTTCGAAACAGACAGTACAGCGTCTGGGTGGTGGCAGTGACTGCTGCGGGCCATGGCAACAACAGTGAGAAGATCACAGTAGAGCCTCTGGCCAAAGGTACTTGATCCTCCACGAGTTTCACTGATAATAATTTTCGGATAAAGACCAACTGACTGATTTCCACTGAATTGTATTTGATTTGAGGGATTTTTGTGAGTACGTTTTTGCTTGTATTGTTCTCAGCTCCAGCTAGGATCTTGACGTTTAATGGCACAGTCACCACTCCCTGGATGAAGGACATTGTTTTACCTTGCAAAGCTGTTGGGGACCCTCCTCCCACCATCAAGTGGCTCAAGGGAAAGTAAGCCAGGAGCCTTCACGTGTCACATTACAGAAAGAGTCTGCGCTATTCCTGGAGTGTTGAATTTTCCTATTTATTTCCAGCACAAATGGGACACCTACACCTGTTATCGTGGATGGTCGCCGTAGCGTCCAGGGGAATGGGAGCTTCATTATCCGCACAGTGAAAGCAGAGGACTCTGGGAACTACAGCTGTGTGGCCAGTAACAACTGGGGGTCAGATGAGATCACACTGAACCTGCAGGTCCAAGGCAAGTGGCTAAACATTAAAATGATTTTAACATTTCCATCTACAAAACAATCTAAAGATCCAATTTTATAATTAACTGGATTTACACAATGTCTTATAATAATGGTTATATAAAGATCGCAGATGTGATTAATATTTTTCAGATATTGCACAATAACCGGCTGTAAAATAAATTCTGAAATTCTATAAAAATGTCTATGTCAACAAAGTTTTTCATCATGAGGAGAGATGTTTAATTGAATTGTTTCTGGTGTTTGCTACAGGGTGTTAGAAAGGTAGGAGTTAAAAACGATAAAAAGATTTTAGGATTTCTTGTGATTAATTTAATACCGCTTCTCATTTGGAAACAACTTATGCAGATATTGTATCATTTTGTGCTGTTTTGGTGTTGATTTAATATTGCTGAAAGTTATCCCATCCATAAAACCTCTGCTTTCTGTCCTCATAAGGCTGCTTGTCATTAAAAAAAAAAAAAAATCATTATTATTGTCTCTGCAGTCAGGATAAAAGAGCGTTCGTGTTCTGTCAGTTCCAGGCTTTAAACATATTAAAAAATATAACATGAATTGTCAGAAACCAAAAGCTTCTGACTGCACCATGCTATTATTTATTGAACAAACATGCAGCCCAAATGAAAAAGTCGGTGTGACATGCAATAAGTCAGTCAAAAAAAGAATGATAACCCAAAAAATAATCAATGTCCTGACCTGTCATCCACAGTACCCCCCGACCAGCCACGTCTCACAGTTACCAAGACAACCACCACATCAATCACATTGTCATGGATACCTGGAGACAACGGCGGGAGCTCTATCAGAGGTGAGGTTGTTACTCTTGAACAAACTCATTCATAATCATCTGCAACCATTGAAGCAAAACGGAAAGTTTGTGACAACTGAATGTGACGAACGCAGCCCTTAATAAGGAGCTTCATACAAATGTGAAAGCAATCATCTCCCTTCTGTGTTTTGAGATAGCCTTTGTCCCTTCCTCTTGCACTTTGGTTTAACTCTGTTGTTCCATGAATGGGTCTCATTATTTGCTGCTACAGCACAACAGTTGAGTCCTAAAAGCTAGATTAAAAAGCAGGAGAAGCGATTAGGTTCTTTTTAGAGGAAGATTAAAGCGGTCCATCTTACAGCACAATCACAACAAGACTATTTGTGGTGATTTATCATTGCTCCTAACAAAACTGCTCCTTTCTTTTGTGCTGTAGTCACCAGAGCAGCTGTTCAAGATGCTTTCTCTGTTATATTTGCTTTGCTTTCCTTCACATAATATCACCCATCACCAGAACACACTCACCAGAACTTACTATACAAATCCCTGCTGAACATAGGAGATCCAGTTATGGCTGTTTGGATATAATCTACAAATATCTTGGTGTATATGTGAGGACATTGAAAGTCCATACTAGCAAGTATATTACTTCCTTGTAGAATTTACTGTAATTCACTTGAAATAAAGTCAGTTACCACACATTTTATCAAAGTTTAACGTTTAATCTCAGTATCTCCTGCATATTTCTGCAAACACAATAAAACTCTTTCACATTCAAATTAGTAATGAAAAATATTATTTATTCTGAACTAAATATTGGTTTCAACTTCCTTCCTTTTTCTCCCCTTCCATTTTTCCAGGTTACATTCTGCAGTACTCAGAGGACAACAGTGAACAATGGGGCAGTTTTCCCATCAGCCCCAGTGAGCGGTCATATCGTCTGGAGAACCTGAAGTGTGGCACATGGTACAAATTCACCCTGACGGCCCAGAATGCAGTGGGCCCAGGACGCATCAGTGAGATCATTGAAGCAAAAACCCATGGGAAAGGTGAATAGTGCAGTTGTAGTTTTTCCTCAGTGTTTAGGTTTCAAATTAAACAAATTGCCATAATAATCATTTATGATCTTCAAGGGTAAAACTTGCAGAACTTGCATCCATTATCTCAATATAAAACACTTTTGATTTAATGTAAAACAATAATATTACAATTAAACATTAGGTAAATCAATATTTTGTTAGAAACTTGAGAGATTTAAAGCAGTTTCTGCTCTCTGATATTTCCTCAGAACCACAATTTGCCAAAGAACATGAAATCTTCACCAGCATCAACTCCTCCCGGGCCAGGCTCAACCTGGCTGGCTGGAACAATGGCGGCTGTCCAATCACCTCCTTCATACTGGAATACCGCGCGGTGGAATCAGCCACATGGACAACAGCCCAGCGCACCTCGCTCACCAAGAGTTACATCCTGTACGACCTGCAGGAGGCGACATGGTACGAGCTGCAGATGAAGGTCACCAACAGCGCCGGCTCAGCGGAGAAACGGGTCACCTTCGCTACCCTAAATGCCGATGGAAGTAAGTTAGGAGGAAAGTTTGTGATTGTGTTTCCTTCTTCACTTAGTCGGTGAACAACAATTAAAGAACTGTTTTGTTGTACAACACTCAGTGTTATTCATAAAATTTGATTGTGCAACTAGTGGTTAGAAAAAGTAGGGTATAGATATACAAAACGATGATGATGTCGAACAGAGATTTGAGAAGATGAGATGAGAATTTTTTTATTTTTTTTTGTAAACCACATTTTGGAAAATACTGACACAAAGTTATTGAAAAAAGGTAAGATGCATAGTAAAAAGTTCCTGATACAGTATAGCATTGTTAGGGAAAACCATTCTCCATGTGGTATTAAACATAAAGCTTAATGCGAGGCATTAGCAGTCTGAAAGTAGGAAAGCGTCTATGGAACTGAGCAGTCAAGATAAATCTACAGGCTGTGTTTGAGCCTGTAGATTTATAGATCAATATTAGGCTCAGAGTTTTTATATTGCAAACTTCTCTGCAGTTCTGCCTCCATCCAGCCTTGGAAGTGCAGAAAGAAAACTCGGGTGGCCATCAGAGTCTCTGCAGGCCATTGGGTTGCTTTATATGCCTTTCAGGACTGCATTTTGTGTTAAGTCAGCAAGAAAAAAAAACATATAACCTGTCAGAAAAGAAGGGAGCTGGTGACGCCCCCGAGGTGCACTCAAGACTCTCCTCTTGTTTCTGTGTTTTTGCAGAACTGTGTATGCTGTCTGTTAGTTTGTCATGAGCGCATGTTTGTGTCTCCAGGCTAAGGCATATATGTGGACGCTGTTGTCACTTTGACAGCGAATCGATTGCTCTGCTTCTCAGGCAACACAAACTCGGCATTCTCCTACAAATATTGTGTCTTAACTCTTTTCTATTTTAACCAGAAAGACACACATTTACTAGCCCTTTATTAGGGACACCTACTAAGCTTGTTGTCCAGTCAAGGCATTTAGGGATTTCCACACGTTGAAGACAACTTGCTAAAGTTGAACCGAGTGTCAGAATGGTGGAAAATGTATTTAAGTGACTGTGAAGTGAGCACAGTTTTTACAAAGATTACATTACATTGTTCCTATCTTCTGATGTCTACCTCCCATCAAATAATGCTCATGCCACAAAGTTGAAGTTTTCTCAAACTAGTTTCTTGAATATCCCAGTGAATTCAATGTTGCTCCAGTCCCTTCATTCAAGCAGAGTACACAATCTGCAGCAATTGCATAATGTCATCATGGCAGAATGAACCAAAACCATGGAGGAAGATTTTCAACATGTGATGGCTAAAAATTAAGCCACTTGTGAAGATAAAACAAGGTCCAAGGAAACGGTTTCAAATAAAATCTGGGAACTGCCATGCAGCTTCAGAAAAAATGTCAGGAATAAAGTGTCAAACATGGATTTCCATATGACATCAGATCTAACCAAAGCACTTGACCCAATTAATTCAGAATGTCTGTGGAAGATTGTGACCAAATGTGGGTGTTCAGAAAAATTCATAAGTGCAGCACACAATTCCCCATGACAAAAAATCTCTGTCCTTTATACAGCTGGGTTGCATACTAGCCACAGCACTTTTCTGTGATTCTGCAAAATGAAAGCCATGGCAACAACAATGATGTGGACATGTTCTACGGTTTTAAGTCAGTATATTCAACCTGAGAAGGCTGCCAGCTAAAACAAATAATGAGGAAGTGACAGGTTGTGCTGTTTGCTGAAGTCTTGCTTATACAAATGAAGAACCGCAGGCCGGTATGGACCATGCTTCTAACAATGTACAGTACATAAAAAACTCAAGTTCTCCACTAACTAACATTAGGTTTATGAACAACCTATTGACAAATTTATCAACCTTGGAAGAACTTGGTCATGAGTCATACACATAGATAATGAAAGTGATTGTTTAATCACGTAAGTGCCGCCTTGTTTGCTCTTACATATTCAACTTGAAGCCGCTCAGTGACCTGAAACTTTCCAGGTTGGAATATTTTGATCTGAGAACTTATGAAACAGACATCTAAGTGAAATGAGAACATAGCTTTAGTTCTACTTAATATTTAGTCCAATTAATAGTATTTAACACTTCTAAAAGTTTTCTAACAGTTAAATACTAACAGATAATGTTAATGCACATTGGTTTGAATGCAGTAATTTAATTTCACTACAGGGAAGCCGTGTGGCACAGCGGTTATTTAAAGACAGTCAACCGTTATTTTGATGCACGTTTTCCCCCCCCCCTTCCAGTCTAACTGCTGTTAGATAAAGTGTGGAAATAATAAAAAAAAAAAAGTTTCAGTAGAGTCTCAGTGCACATTTACCTAATAATCTTGCAAATCCTACGTCTTAAGGGAGGAACTTAGCCACTGCACACTCTACTGTATAATGGACAGGAGGAAAATTCAATAGTATCTGCAGTGTAATAAAAGGCATATAATATTTCAATATCCAGGAATGATTAGTTTTTAACGTGCACATAAAAATTGTGCAAATGGAAAATTACTTAAACTATATTTCCCTGGAGTATTTGATCCTTATGATCCTTTACTGTGATACATAAAACTTATTCCTCTATTCCTCCACAGGTTTTAAGGTCAACACTGATGAGGCTGGTGTTTGAATTACACAGGAAATATCTAACAGTTTTCATTTCTGCCAAGGTACCATCCCTCCTCTGCTGAAGACAGGAGATCCCATCTCAGACAACATGTCAGGCAGCGGAGGGCTGAAGATGGTGGTGACCATCACCTCAGTTCTAGTCGTGGCTGTGCTTGTTTTTATAATGCTAATGGTGCTAAAGAGGAGACGGAGGGAGCAAAGGCTCAAAAGACTCAGAGGTAAATCTTTACCAATAATTCACCAATAAAAACCTGGACAAGTGTATCATCTGCTGCAATTTACTGCATTGTTTTAAGCCTTAAATAGATTACAGGTATCAAAAATCCAAATTGTGCTCCAATTTATGTTTAATGTTTGATACTTCATTCAGATTTGAAAAATCTAACTTTTAAAGAAATGATTCAATTCACAAAGCAGTGTTCTTTGCCACACCTCCAGATCAGCTAACCTGTTTGGTACACATAGTAAAACCCAATAATGTCATTTTTTTTTTTGCATTCTTTTGCAATTTATTCTGGGAAAATATAAACTGTGTCTGAACCCTGATGAATATGAAGTGCAGACAAACTCAGAGATGCACAAAATGATAGATAATACCTTTTTGAAGGTGCATGCTTAAGGCTGACATAACATAGTCATAAAGATAAAATAACACCATTTATGAACATGAAGGAACTTCATGAAGGGTCATGACTGTCATTAGGTAAATAATGACACTCAACATAAAGTTGACACTTTCAATGCAACTTTTAGTATGACTTTGCATTAAAAGCATCATTGTTTACCAAATGACACTTTATGTCAACAGTCATAAACATTCATGAAGGCTCCTCCGTGTTCATAGCAGATGTTATGTGTGTTTATGATAGTATAATGTCAGTCTTATGCACACCCCTTCAAATAAAGTTTGACCAAATAATGTATCCAGAAAATAACTGCAAAAAAGGCAAGAATGATGCTAAAGTAAGTTTGTATTAAGAAAGTTTGAGTGTGTGTTGTGCAAGACTCTAATAGATCTGAAGTACATTTCAGTAAGAGGAATTATCAATGTTTGTAAAGTATTCCCAGTTCTGTACCTTCACAACGCCGATGGGGCCGTATATGGTATTAACCACCTCTTTGCTGACTTCACAGATGCCAAAAGCCTGGCAGAAATGCTGATGAGGTATGTATTCCTAATTTTGATTTGTGCACGCTCATTTACTTTCAGACAGAACATAAATCACTCTGCAAGCCAGAGTTACAGCCCCGTTCAGTAAAACTCAAATATATTGTTGGTGCTGTCCTTTCACCTTCATTCAACTTCTTGTCAGCTTAAGTGGAACTGAGTTTGCGTTTCTCCAACACAAGAGTCACACAGCTAAGGAGATGACCTGGCATTTTTTTTTTCCCTTCACAGTAAAAACACACGGACGCCAGACACGGTGAACAAGCAGCAGCAGACACTGAGAATGCACATTGACATCCCCAGAGCGCAGCTCCTCATTGAAGAGCGGGACACGATGGAAACTATTGGTAAAATGCTTGGGGTGGAGCCTGGTTTTCTCAGTCACCATGTGCTCCACTCACAGTTTTCTAAACCCTGCTTCCTCTCTGTTAGACGACAGGTCCACTGTGCTGCTGACAGACAATGATTTTGGGGAGACCAACAAGCAGAAGTCTTCCACGGTGACCCACACAGTCCACTACCAGTCTCTGTCCCAGGCCACTGGGCCCCTGGTGGACGTATCCGATGCCAGGCCTGGAACCAGTGAGTCCCACCACCGTCAGTGCTCAACATTTATTTCCTTTCCTACTAACAATGTGTCGTTATGTGTTAATAACAAAACTGTTGTGATCGTGACGTGGGATTTTGTTCTATGTTCTTGATTTGAAGCTGTGAATCTAGCATACAATCCTTCATGTTATGACCACAGCCTAAACATTTATTGAAGACTAATAGGCAAAATGAACTTAAAAAATAATAATTGTAATTTCATTTGAAAAACAAAACAGTGTTCTTCTTTTCATTCAAATCTCTGTACTTTGATAATCCTAAATAAAAACCAGTGTATACAGAAGCCACCTAATTGGTAAATAGTTTAGTACAACTAAGCCTCAGCAGCTCATTTGAACACATTAGTGAACAAACAATATCATGCAGACACATTAACACCAGCAAGTTAGGTAAGACGCTGTGGAGCAGTTTAAAACTAGTTTAGGTTTTAAAACTGGCTTAGATTGTTAATTAGAGAACGGGAACTCAGGAGAAGCTGCAGAGATCCACAACAAAGGTGGGAGAATCTATTGACTGGACATCTATTTTTTACACACTCAATAAATATGGTCTTTGTGAAACGCTATGCAGTTTATGCAGCAAACATGCAGAGGAAAGTGTTATGGTCAGACGAGACCAAACTTTAGTATTTTGGCCTTTAAGCAAAATAAAACATGCAGTAGAAAACTACTGCTGCACATCATTGCAAACACATTGTCAACCTCATGTAGTGGTGACAGCATCAGGCTTTCAGAAAGCTTTTTTTCAGCAATGAATGAGAAACTGTCCAGAAGTGATGGAAAGGCAGCCGCAGTTCAACATAAGTAAATCCTGCAAAAAAACCTGTTAGAGGGAGTAAGAGATTAGGTTTTAGGGTGGAGGTTCTCTTTCCAGCAGGACAATGCTAGAACTGCTAGAAGTAAAGCTAAAGCTAGAAGTAATGTCAAACTTGACCAGTCAATGTCCAGACCTAAAACTGATTTTGTGTTCAAATCCAAACTGACTTGGCCAGAGTAAAAATGTCTACTGATGTCCAAAGCTGTTGGAAGACACACAGAAAAAGAACTGCAGTTCAGAGAAAGGTCCTTCTACCAATCCTTTACATGTTGTCCAACCTTTTTGCTTCTTCTTTATAAAAGATTTTGAAAACTTCCTCTTTTTTTCCACTTCAAAGCGTTGCACTATTTGGAGTTGGTCTGCAACAAAAATCTGGACAAAACACATTTATTCACATTCATTTTGTCAAAGTTTGTGTCAAAATCCCAAAGTGTATAAATGCTTTTACAGCTCTTATGTAAATACACTTTTGCAGACTTTAGTGCTGGAGTAACTTGCCTCAGCTACACAAAATACACAAAGGCGATAAACCTTTATTGCACTTTCATCTGAAATATATGCAAAGCATTGAGCCGCTCCACCTGTTTTATTTAAAATGGCCCTGATACAGTCACTTGTCTTACAACGACAAAGTTGCTTCTGGTGTTTAAGCTCTTCTGAAGCCAAACTGATGAAGAGTAGCGATCTTCATTTCTCTCTTTTGAAAGAAATCTTCCCGTTGATGCCCACAAAGCACTCTGTTTAAAACAGCATTAGGTGCACATTTATTAGGTAAACAACTAGTTCTGCAAGCTGATTGAAACATTTAGTTCTTTTTTATTTTTCTATCATTTTTCACAGCTGATCTGCCAGTTCACCTACAAATAAACAAATGTGAAGACAGGCGACAGAACGATGTTTAATCTTTGTAAATAGACACACAAACACTGGCACCCAGTCTAGTCTAAACCGTGGCCTTGAGCACACAAGCAATGAGTCACATGACCTGACCAGAGTGAACTCATTGCTGACTCAGAGCTTTTCTTCTTTCTTTCTGTCATTTCATCCCTCCATCTCTGCTGACTACTGTTACCAGCTTTATTCTTCTCTCTGCATGGATCTGGCCTCAGACCTTTTCTAAATGGTTTTATTATCATTCGCTCCGGTAGTGGATGAGACACCTGCAGCATGCTAGGGTCAAGCTGAATGAGACAAAGGTTTTAGGTTTCTGGAGTTTGACAGTGGTAAAAAAAATATTTGCTGAGGGCAGAGAAAGCAAACAAGAAGGATGAACTGTATCAGAACAGAAGCCAAGACATCCTGCTGCCTAAATATTCTTAATATTGCATTTTATCAGTGTTTCATGAATATCCTGTAAGTGAATGTGAAGAAGTTCCAACAGACCAAGTTACAATCTTCATAAACAACTTCTTGAAAACACGAAAACTTAAAAACTGTGGTAGACCTGTAGCCAAATTAACTGCACAAATATAATCAGGAAACAGTAAATGTTATTCTGTTACAAACACAGTAAAATCAAGTCCAAACAAGTTGTTTTCTTTGTTGAAACAAATTGACCAATTAAAGTTTTGGAAACTAATAACTAGTTGGTCAATACTGTCAAAAGTCCAACAGAGGATTATGGTATCTAGATTACGAAAAGTTGGTGTGCTCCTTTTGCTCCATGTGAATCAGGAAAAATAAGAAATTAAGAAACTTTCTTGCCTGATTTAAAATATTTGATAGATTTATTTTCACTAAATTAATGCAAAGATGGATGCGAGTTAAAGCAGATCTCCATTTTAAAGGATTAAAACAGAGTTGCAAGAATTTTGATTCAAAAGCAACAACATTAAAGTAAAATTATGACCTAAATTTTGACTCACATTTAGTTTTATAATGTGTATTTAAAAGTATTTGTATAGTTGGGTTGCACATCCAGCTCCATCACTAAAATGTCCAGGGCAAAGCACTTTATTGTTTCTGTCTTAATTAAATTTGTCCTGAACTTTTGCATATCTAGTTTGTTTATTCCTGAAGCGTTGATGTATGATGATTTGCAGCTGACAGCTGCTAACCTGAGCAACACAAGTGACCTTTACCCCCTTAATCACTGCTAGACCCCACTGCCAGACGCACTGCCAAAGCTGGACCTGCTGCAGCACGGAGCCGCTACGCCAGCCAGTGGACTCTGAACCGGCCGCATCCCACCAGCTCCTCACACACCCTGACCACTGACTGGAGACTCCCCACACCGCGCGCCACTGGATCTGTGGACAAAGAGAGTGACAGCTACAGCGTCAGCCCCTCACAGGACACAGGTAGAGCCGGAAAAGATGGAAAGGAATACTACAAAAGACACACAAACAACATGAACTCAGTCTGTTTTTGAAGCTGGAATGTATTGGGAATATGTCAGAAGTTGTATTGCTTTGTGAAATTGCAAGAAACATTAGTAGGGAAGAAAACTCTTGTGTTTTCATGTTCTTAATCCAAAAATGTTGGCTTGGTACTTCATTTTCTTTAAAACTCAGACTGTGTAGCACATTCCCGCCTAATAATATTATCTTATGAATCCATCAAAAACCCATTTCATTTATCTTTACTTTTCCCAGTATGCTTTGCAGCACTGGTCAAAACAAATCAAAACTCCCTTTAAAAACACACAACATCAGCAGAACAATAAATCCAAATTTACCTTTAATTCTAAAGAAATCCAATCCAACATGAGAAGCATATTGAAATGCACTCCTCTTTATTATCAGATCGCGCACGGAGCAGCATGGTCTCAACAGAGAGTGCATCTTCCACCTACGAAGAGTTGGCCAGAGCCTATGAGCACGCCAAGATGGAGGAGCAGCTCCGTCATGCAAAGTTCACCATCACAGAGTGCTTCATCTCTGACACATCGTCCGAGCAGATGACAGCAGGGACCAACGACTACACCGACAGCCTGACCTCCAGCACACCATCGGAGTCGGGCATCTGCCGCTTCACCGCTTCCCCGCCCAAACCTCAGGATGTTAGCAGGGTCATGAACATGGCCGTGCCCAAGGCGCACAGACCAGGTGAGGAAGTGGAGCTTGGACAGCAACACAGAGTTACAGCGTTTTGTCAGAATGGACCAGTTAAAGTCCAACTGAGAATCAGTGGCGTAGATCAAAAGTGTTCAGCACTTTAGAGACTTATTCCAACATAACTATAGCTATAACTGAACATATTTCTGAAGACAATAAAACAACATATTTAACCATTTATAAGTATATTTTGTATGAACAGTTTGAAGAGGCCATTATTCTTTTATGTTATACATCTTTTGCATAGTAATCCTTCTTACTTTTAAAGGAAGAAAACAGATTGAAACACATTTTATTAGCTAGCTAATAACCTGTCTGTGAAGGCTCCTTGATTAACTTTTGGCCAGCTCCTCTTTTAATTGCACTTGGTTTAGCTTTGCATTCTGTTTGTGTCTCATTAGTCTTTAGACTTCTGCTGGAAAATCAGGGAGTTTCATTAACCATCACTCAATATATATCAGAAGAGCTATCTGTGCCTTTAGTTGTCTTCTTTATCTGTAGCTTTCCATCAGACAAACAGAGCCCGTCAGACTTCATGATATCATAATTACTACACGAGATTTCCTAATGCACCCCTGGCTTATGTTTTATAGTTAGGGAATTTATTTCCCAGGAATGATTCCCTTTTTTTTATAACTACACATTAAAAGCTTTGTTTCATAAGCCACTTCAAACTGTGGATATGCATTATGGTCGCTCGCTTACCTTATATGAACCTTAGCTTCTCTGTAAACCCATCAGTTACTTGATCCGGCAGCCCCACGGAGGCAGCTGACCACACGCCATGCACAGACAGCCCAAACTGAAAAACACTGTGCTCTCTGACACATGTGGACAGCTCGTCCATCACCAGTCCTGCTCTCATGTGATAGTCTGTCTGGGACCGCTGATAATTAGCGGTGCTGGAGGTCTCCTCTTACGAGGAGCAAAGGAAGAACTTTGGGTCTGCAAATGTGCCGGAGGTTCCCCATCAGACAGCAGCCGAAGACATCAGATCTCCTTCTTCAGTTTCAGGTCTCATTATATCATGAAGTGCTGGGCACAGGACAGCAGGCATGTCTAGCAAAGAGAGGGCAGCTAAAGGCTATCTGTCAACCTGATCTCAAAGTATTGTAACTGAGTACAAAACAGCACTTTGCTGATAAAGGGGAGACCGATCATGATAACCACAGGCTCTTTGCTTATCAGATCAGAGTGACGACTGCGAACACTGTGGTGTCACTTACACTAAGAAAACAATGCAGAGATTTAGGATCTTAATTGGCTGTTACATTTTTGTGGTGTAAATGAATCACATATTACAAAAAAATAAAATAAAAATCGTTTCGGTTACCTCAGTGTAAGCTGAATAATTGTGTAAATACTTTAAGTATTATGTGTACAGCAGGCGTAAAAACACTTCTTGTGTGTTTTCTCTCTTTCCTCCTTCCTCTCTATTTTTATCTTCCTATTTCCCATTAATTCCTTGCTCCACCTCTCTTAATTTCTTAACCCCAAAACTATTTCTGGTGATAAAAAATGGAAATAAAAATCACATTTTTGTGGCCCAAGAGTCCTTTTGGCAAAGGTTTGGACACCCATACTGGCTTCATGTTAAATTTGTGTAGTAAGGGGTCATAGTCTCACATTTCGAAGGTCTACTTGCTCCAATTTGAACTAGAGCCAAATGAAAAATAGGAATGACTATGCAGTTAAATCAAATTAAATGTGAGGTATTAGCCTTGGACTATCCATCTCAATAATAATATATGAAAATGATTAACTAGAAATAATGTTAAATTGATAAAATCCAACAGTATTTGGATACATGGCAGTGAAATGTAAATATGAAGTTACCTTCAGCTTTACTATCATCTTCATGACCTCACTGAGTGAGCTAAGCTGAAACCAAATTTTATAAATACAGGAATACAACTAAAGCTTGAGTCAAAACGGCTCACATGACTGAAATCTATGAGATGCACAGTCAGTTTCTGTGTTCAGTTTTAGTTCCCTCTGCGGCCCAACAGAGGAACGTGTCACCTTTATGTCGCCCTGTAAACGTGTTGTATGACACACAAATGTGACCATTGCCTGTAAATATCCTTCAGGTACTAAATGGTGTTTCGATGATGCATTTGGTGTCTCATTGCTGTACCGTTCACAGTTTACGAACTGATTAATTTTCAAACTTCATTTCGAATGAGCTCCCTGGGAAACACTTGAATCTATATTTAATTCAATTAACGCTTCAAGCCATTCATCATGCTTGCCGGCACTAATGGGGCTTATCCATAACCAGAGTAATTTATTCATTCTTCCTATGAACCCTGGAATCCATCCCCTGAGGTCACACACTGACTAAATGTGCAGAGGCGACCTTGTCTGAGCTTGCATTAGTGCAGAGATGCTGTGACTGTGCACATATAGCACACCTACCTTATTTTCGTACATGTGTGGGTTGTGTGTGTGTGAGGGTCTTCATGTGTGGGAGAGATAATGCGTTAAGAGCAACTTTAGAAGTGAATGATGTCTCTCTAATTATGTGCCGATCTCTGCATCTGTGAAATGGTAAAATGTCGATTCTGTCTGAGCTGCTGCAGAGAGCATCAAGTGATCTGGACATCTGAAATTATATTTGTGCTGAATTACATACAGAAGGCAATGCATTCCTTTAATGTATTGCCTCTTTTCCTTTAATGTCTCTGATAAGATCTTTTAAAGATAAAATCTTATCTTGATTTAACACACATTTAAAGTTTGACCCAGCTAATTATGGCTGAGGTGTTAGTCGAGGTTTTTACAGCAGTGCATCCAGCATGTCACAAGAAAGAAGGGTTAAAATGAACCCAATGAAGTTTCTAAGTTGTACACATTGAAGTATATCAATGTGTACAACTTCCTGACCCCCATTCTAATTCAAAACATTAGCTTTCATGGCCACATCAGTTTCTGATAATTACAGAAAATATTTCATGTTATTCTGTTATAACAACCAGAGCGACAGGAAGTGTCACAGCTGAATTTGTGTAAAACAAAAGTTGACATTTTAAACTGATAACAAGGAATACGATTAATTGTATCCATGTGAATTACAATTAATTGGTTAATTGATTGACATTAATGTTAATGTGTTGTTACTTTATTGTGTTTTCAGTTCCCCCAAACATCACAGTAATTATTTCTAATGCTGCTTCCTGCTTCTCTGTGTGTTGCCTCCCAGGAGGAGAGTTGGTCCACTTACCGCCCTACCTCCGTATGGACTTCCTGTTGAACCGTGGCGTGCCTCTGCCAGCCCGAGGAGGGGGCGTCAGCAGCAGTAGTGGCAGCAGTAGCAGCGGGGGAGGCGGTGCAGGAGCTGCAGGACCGAGCGGAGGTGGTGTTGGTGCTGCCGGGGAATCAAGAGGAGGCGGAGGAGCCATGGGTCAGGCCTGCCTTGAACCCCAGAGGAGTCGTACCCTAAAGAGGCCTCCTCCGATGGAGCCCACACCCATGGAAGTGCCCTCTCCCAGGGAGGTGCAACAGTGGCAGCCAGGAACTGCCTCTACCCTTCCACACAGGGATGTCCGGGAGAGAGGGGAGGCCCGGGGCGAGGTCCGAGGAGAGGCGCCCCCCTCAGGAGATTTAGCCCAAGCACAGGCTGCCAAGCTCAGCACCTCACAGGAGTCACTGCTGGATTCCAGAGGACACCTGAAACAGAGCAACAACCCTTATGCCAAGTCTTACACTCTGGTATAACACTGGGACACACAGGACTGCTTCAGACAAACAGGACTGCTGCAGACACAATCTGAGAGGAAGAACAAAAGACAGACAACCGGCACAGGAAGGACAGATTACCACAACAGAAACTGTTGTACATAGAGCTGTTTCTGACATGCGTCTAAAGTGGATGCTTTTCTTTGAGTCTGTCTTTCTTTCTTTGACTCTTTTCTTTCTGTCCTCTCTTGCTCTTCACTGATGCTTTCACACGTTTCTTTCTCTCACAACCTGCTCCTCTTCAGAAAGGTTTTCTCTCACAGTTCTTATTTTCTACTTGAGTATTCTTTTATTCTAAAGTGACAAAATAAGAGGATGGCCAAAATGATTTATTTAAAATTTGAGAAAGATTAAAAAAAAAAAAGAAAGATTGAATTTATATCAAGGACAGTTATAGTCATTATTAATATTATTAATATTGTATAAAAACAGAAAATATCTAAAAAATATGAAAGGGAAACTGAAGAGGACTCTGAAGCACTCTGCAGGAGAACGTTGCTTTCTTAATTTATTTTTATTTTTCATTGTTGAAGTGTAATGAAATATGTGATTGGGTAACAATGAAGATTTTAACACAGCGAAGAGCCCATAGAGGAGGAGGAAGCGTGATGCCAGACAGGACCGCCAATGCTGACCAATCGAAATGTTTTTCAGACTCTCTGACAACTTGCATGGCGACTGATCAAATGACAATTACTAGGAATGGCTGGAAATCCAAAAAAAAAAGAAAAAAAAAAAGATAATTTTGTCACTCTGAGAAATTATACAATGTGAATATATATAAAGAGAACACTTTTATTTGTGGATATTATGGGGAAAATGATTTGGTTAATAAAGTCCTTAGTCTTGTTTGCACACATTCGAGTTTGATTTACACTTTCCACAACCTTTTTTTATTATTATTTGACCATTTTGTCCAGGAAAGACTGGTGGATGAAAAAGGCCTGTTTCACAGTCTCCACTCTGATTCATCCAAAAGGTGTTCTGTTGGGTTCAGGTTAGGACTCTGCCTGGGCCAGTCAGGTTCTTCAAAACCAAAACCTGCCTATTTGTGTCTGGATGGACCCTGCCTTGCCTGAGTTCATAATTTTTCAAAATGGACTGGTATCCTGCAGCAGTAGGAGTTTCTTTCACTGAAACCCAGGAGCCGAGCCTCAGTCTGGAGAAACAGAGGTCCAACATAACAACCAGACTTATTCCTCAAGGTCCACTCACCTCACTTTGTGACTGAGTTGAAGTTCTTCCCAACTGCTTCCACTTTTTTTCAGCAGATTTTCTTCATAGTTTATTTTGCTACAACAATTAAAAGTGCTAATAAATATTGAATGCTTTATATTAGGCACTTTCACAGCATTCTGTAGTCACTACATATTGGATAATTAACTCAAGGATTTTAAGCAACATCTGAGTTTCCCAATTGTAATTTGAGTTCCAGTAGACGTACTAAGAGCGTCTGTGATTCACCAAAAAGGTACAAACCCGGAATCGAGTCTAACTAGGTTGACGGCAAATGAAGATCTAATCAACCAGAAAATGTGTAAAGAAAGAAAAAAAAGGTTGAGGAACAGAGGGGAGGCAATGATGTTAACCTTGACTGTCTTTACAACAACCTAAGTTTGACAATTAAAAAATATGAGCTGGTGACGGGCATCAAACTCAAAAACATCCCACAGACACAGATCCACACAACCTGCTAACATGAGGAAAAAAACAATGAGGCTTATTCAGCGTTTTTGATTTTTCAGTAGGAACAGCTCAAGCAGTTTATTGAGACATTAAAAATGATTGGACTTGGGTGAAGTATGTTTCATTAAATTTAACCATCACATCACTAATCATGTTACATTTTCATGAAAAAAAAATGAAACTATGCTCAATAAAAGACAAAACATATTACTCAGATTTTGAATTTAACTAAACCACTATGGCAGCCAATAAAACAAAGCAAATCATACAAACAGTTTTGTTTTGATAATAATCGCATTCAGCTAATCACAGAGAACAGAAGTTAGTGTACATCAGGAGAGCCCAAAACAAGTTCTTGAGAGAAATCCTGCAGTTTTTTCCTAAAGGTGCAAATCGCCTCCAACACGCCTAATGGACAAATTCTCTCATTGGTTCTTTATTCAGATTTGTAGAGGCTTGCAAACGATCTATTTATTCGATTCAGATGTGTTGCTTCTAAAAGTTGCAAGGCTACTGGAGCTACTGCTCTTCAGGGCTACACTTAGGTCCACTTAGTATATTCAAATGAATTAATGTGTCTTTTACAACTAATTTGTAGTTTTAATTTTTTTTAATTTACGTAAATACTACCATTTAGTTACATATATTGAACAAAATAATACACCTGAAGTTTTGTACAACCTTGTTCTTCAACTCAAAAGCTGCTAAAGTGATTACTGAAGTAGATTTAAGACGATTATTTAAATTTTGTGGTCACTTGATCTTGTGAATATATACAAAAACAGGAAATCTTGGCTATGACGAGTGACTTTGATAAAACATTTATGTGCAGTGTGTAAGCTTTGATCAACAGATGGCACTGTACAGTCACTGAAATCAGTCAGTTTCCTGAGTGATGAAGGTGCTGCCTTTCAAGAGGTGGAAAAAGATGGTTCAGCAAGAAAATCATAAGTGACAGCCCAGATTGAAACATCAGGTGTAACCCAGCAGTCTGTTTGATCATGAGCCTGCCACTTGCAGTTGCACACTGTGCTGAACGCGGTGAATTATTCATCCCACAGCTTACACTGGGACCTCGATCGGGTTTACACCGACATGGTGATCCCCGCGGTGCCTGGAAATTTGAATGAAACAGCAGAGACTCCATCCACACTGAAGCTAACACATACTATCTCCTCCTTCAGGGAAATGCATGCAAATCAGGGCATATTAGTTTCTCCCCAGATTGGTTCAGGACACAAAACAGTAATAGCCAGGATTCAGCTTTGAGTAGCGTGTGTGCATGCAATGCAAAACTTCTGCATGCTTAGAAACTAGCTGCCAGCTGCTGATTTGATTGCATGCAATTATTACAAATCATTGCAGGGTAAATACAACGTACTGTGAGCGGACATGATTACATTTTCTTTTTAAATTTGTAGATTTTCCTCCTAGGTGTGTGTTGCCTAAATGGAGATGGATAGCCCACCTGGACACTGAGCATACATTACTCACATACATTACTGTTGTCCATTTGCCCTTTCACATTAGGAAGAGCTGGGACTGGAGTGTTCATTAGTGACTTGCCTTCTGACTGGAAACCATCGTCACACCTCCCACTGCACTGGGAGGTGTGACGATGTGATGACACTTGAAGTGTCCGGCTTCAATGTTCCTGGTTTTTGCTTCTTGTCTTATCAATATATATGTGACCTGTAATCTAAAGATCATTTAAATTGACTTCTCCTGAAGACAGGGGTTGTGGAATATGTCACAACGTGTTGAGCAACTAAAATGTTAACAGTAGAGTTTCTTTAAGTCTCCTTTTACATAAAGGGTATTTCAGATGTTTGCAGCACTTAGTTCTTATTCAACCAGTATATCAATATGTCATTATTAGAAATGAGCAACTGATGAATGCTAATGTTCAGTATTTACTCCTTTCTTCAACTGTCTCTCTAATCTTTGTTTTACTGTTTTCTCTGTTAAATTTGGAGATCATTTCCTGCTAACTTGGAAGTATTGTTTTGCATGTTTTGGATATATGCCAGCAACAGCACACATGTTGTCAATCAAAGGACTATTACACTCTTTTTCTAACCTTGGCGACAGGTTACGGAGAAATTTACACAATTTCAATGAGATTGGATGACTCATGGACATGATTGTATTGGATGATGTAGGATGGCGGAAAAAAAGTAAGTACTTTTACCTAGGTACTTTTATTTTGTTTTTATCAGACTATATCTGCATTCAGCTTTCTTAAAGCTGGATAGGGTTTTTAACCTTATGGTCTAGATAAACGACTTTTACAATCCCCTGAAAAAAGTGATTTATTCACCTTTTATATTCACTTTTTCAGGGTGAATAAAGGGGAGAACATGAGTACATGTTCTGCACTGGCAAACTGGCTCAAGCTTTATTATTATTTGATGAAACGACCAGATGGATGGAAATAAATATGTTTTTGGTTTTGCTGACTGTTAACTCGGTTGAATTTATGCAGCTAACAAGAGAAATCATGCAGTTTTGGAGGGAGTTGAACAATACAACTTTTACAATATTTAAAACAGTCTTTTTTTATCTAGCTTTATTTACCAAGAGAAACAACTTTATGTTGGGAATATTATTTAAAAATGTGAAAAATGTTGTTGGATTTACCTCTTACAGCCTATTCATTTTAATATATGTTGTAGGTTAATACTGTGATTTTTATAGTTTTTTTTAATTACCTAATTTTACTTGCTATTTTATTGCAGCATTATACACGGGTACCTGCAGTAAACAGGAAGCTTAAATTATTGGAAATGAGCAACCTATGAATGTTAATATCTAGAGGAACGTCTTCAGATTTTTCCCCTAACGGTCCAAGGTGGATACCACAGAGTGACAAGAAAAAGTCTGATGGCGTCCCTACTGTATTTCATAATGAGGTGCCTGAAGAGAAGCCAGGACGAAGGGCTGTAACTCACAGAGAACAAAACGGAAGAACTTTCCCCCTGAGATCACACAACACTTCCCTAATCAGGCTCGCATTCAGCTCTCTGTGGCCTCTCAGGAACTGATAAACATTGTTTTCTTTACTATATACTCATCATGTTTATCTCCTATCACTAGTTATTCTCCTGAACACAAATACAACATCTTGGTAAGATTATGTAAGAATCAAAAACTGAAAATTGGTGCTTAACTGTCTTACAATAGCAGATATATTTGAATGACTTTAGCATTTAAACTGTAAATTTAAACAAATCTGTAAATTATGATTTTGTTGGAGTCATTTGGATGTGTGAATATGTTATTTACCATAAATAGTATAAAATTTAACAATATAAAAGTTTTGTACCACTAAGGTCACATTTTTCCATTCCAAATAAGAGGGCATTATTAAGTGAATTTAAATTTCTTTCAGTGTAAAATGTTTGTCATCATTCCAAAGTATTCTTGTATGACAACAATCCCAAAGATACTCCTTATGTTGTCCACCCATAATATACCCAGAATGCATTGTTGTTGAACTAAATGTTAGACTAAGTATTGATCAATCCTAGGTACCAGATCTATGATGCATTATTCCATGGAGTTACTTGGGAAAAGAAATTTCTTTTCTCCAATGTTATTTAGTTCAGGCAAGAGCAAATCATTTCTATGATGCCAGAGGAAATAGATTTTTCTGCAAAGATGATGATGATGATGATGATGATGATGATGATGATGATGATGATGATGATGATGATGATGATGATGATGATGATGATCAGATGGTCAGTATACAGGGACAGATTTATTTTAGACTTTTATTCATTCATTTGAACTTGTCTATTGTCAGCCTGCAACGATGCCATTTTTCTCCTGTTTACATACTGTATGCATATGTAAATAAGTTTTACCTCACAACAACAAATGTTTTGTACCTATTTATAAGCTATTGACATACATATAATTTTGCGTAGATGTTTAACTCCAAAATGTATTATTGCACCTCTTTTTCTCCTTAATTATTATTTTTTAAAATAAGTTTATATGGCGCTAGCGCAGCAAATACACCAAGAGCCAAAGACTCCAGTGGATTTGGATTGGCAGCTGTAAAATCTGCAGGTCTGTTAGTGAAGGATGGGAATGAGGTAAAAATAGCAGCTAGTTTCTGAGGTGGATTCACACTCACAAGGTCAGTGGAGCAGCAATGCTGCTGGAGGGTTGTGTTTCTAGGACTGCTTTCAGATTTGAAGATGAGAAATTAGACTCCATTTCTCTTGGTGAGATACTGAGGTGGCAGAAATTGGAGACAAAAAGAGTGAGATTTTTACAATCTTCTTCTAAAATATTGGTTCAGCTTTGGTGTTAATGCTGATTAAATCTCTTTCTGCTGTTTATCCTCACTTTGTACTTCACGCTGTTGATTGACGGTGTGCTGCTGAGGAAGTGAAACCTCAAGCAGGCAGGACAAAGAACATCTCCACACATCAGTTTTCTAGTCTTTCACAAGACTTGAAATTGAACTTCTTGCCTCTTGTTAAAAAGGCTGTGATTCAGGAACTCACAACTTACAGCTTGTCCATTTATAAGACTCTGGAGGGTCTCTGCAGCTCCTCCAGAGTTACTTGGGTCTCCTGACTGAAGCTCACCTTGGTTAGGTCGCTTTGATCAGAGAAAACAAATGTTCAGGGCAGCATAACTAAAAAATAATGGTATTGTTTTGTTTCCTTGAGTATTGGACATAAAACCTGTAAATGGAAAAATATTCCTAAACAATAAAGTATGCTAGGGATTTTTGACCAGCAAAGTGCCTTTGCTTATTTCAGAGCCAAGATGCTACTTAATTGTTTGTTTGTTTATTTTTATTCAATATTTCTCTCAGACTCTATTATTTATTGTAACAGAAATTACTTCATAAACTTTGTTTTTTCCCCTCAACATTTGCAACTTATAAAAATATAATTTTGCTTTGGCTTAAGCATATTTTATTGACATTTGGCCAGAGAGACCCCAGACAACAAATATGCATACCTGAACTTTTAATCACCTTTCTGAATCAGGGGGAGTTTATTGCTTTGATCTGCACGGTAGCTATTACTGTTTTATATCATCAGTCAGTGCTGATTTCTTGGGACATTTAGCTTGAAAAACGCTGCCTTTCAAAATAAATTATGTAGAGGGGAGATCTTGATGTTGTGCACTGATAAAGTAGAGTCTAAGAGGTGAGGAGTCTAATTATGGGGACTCCAGTGGCAGCATCAGTCAGTAGGCTGTTATTTTTGACTATGAAATCCCTCACTGCACACTCACAGACTCACTCGTTATTTAGAGCAAATCCATGCTGCTATTTGAGTGACAAGCTACTAATGACTAATGCAATTTTAATGAATTAAACCTAGAGGAGTCATATATCTCTAAATCTAATGGGACCATTGGACCATAGCTCAAAAAAGACAAACAATACAACCGTACAACAAGAATAATGTTTGCCTAAACTAAAAGGCATTTATATGTTTTTTTTTTTTTGTTTTTTTTGATGCATTCATTTAACTGAATATATCTGCAAAACATTTATGTGACCTAATGGTGAAAATGTCAGTTTTTATAAGAACACAGATGAATGATTAGTATCTGTGTCCACACAGCGTGAAATTAATTTCTATAGCTGTCAGGACACAAATGAAAAGTATCATATCACAAAATACTGTATTCATTTTTCCTGACTAATGCACAGAAATCAACTAATAGAGTCTAACTAAAACACATCTAGCTGTTTCACCCACAACCTCCGGATATTAAAGATTTATTCTGCCATCTTCAGGGGAGAAATTCATCTCCATAGGCAGTACAGACGGCTCGGTACGTAATGACTTTCACAGTCCTGTTCTCGGTGCATGTGGAAATACGCTTACAGTGCATGCATCACCATGGTATTATCGGCACAATGGCCTGCACAGCACATTCCTGCTATATGTGATCTCAGAAACACAAACAAAAGGTCCCTCTGTTGACTTCAGAAACCAAACTCTATTTTGTTTTGGTTTTTTTCCAAATTAGACAACTCTTTTTAGGTGTGAGTAATAAGCCGGAAAAACACTAAACACAGGCAGATGAAGACACAATGGACTGACTGAGAGGAGAGCACAGAGGAGGAGCTTATTATGAGATCAGAACCAAATCTGCATAATGCTTTTGAGATGATTCTAGCAGAGGACACTGAGATAGTAACAAAAAGAGGAGTCTGCCATTCCTATGGGAGTAATCTTACCCTCTACGGACATTGAGACGTAGCAGGAGGCTTTTTAATAATAATTAGGTGGTGAAAACAAAGCAACCAAGTAAACAAACAAGAAACTCCACTGAGACTGCTTCTTCAAGGAGACCTTAAGTAAAAAGTCAAAGACATGGACACTTTTAAAGAACCAGGATTGCTTTACAAAACCAGCTTTGAGTTAGTAGGTTGAAACAGTTTAGTTCCAATTATCCACCGTCCAACATCAAAAACCAGACCAATCACTGCTTTTAGTAGAGATTATATTTCCATAGGTAAAATAATTTAACAGTGAATTTAGTAAAGTAATAGCTAATCGAGTGCAACTGACACATTAAGTGGAAGGAGCACCTTCCAACTTAAATGGATGAGGAATTGCCTGTGAAATGTTTGTTTCACACCCCAAACACACCAGTAAACGAGCAGCATCTGGATCACCAGCTCAAAAACAGACAAACTTCTGTTTTTTGCAACAAAACAAGAAAAGAAATATAGAGGAATAGTGGAACGTTTTGAGGATGTACTTTCTTTTGTGCTTTTTAGACACCACAAACCGTCTGCCTGCAGATAACATAGAGCTGTGTGCTCTTCTCATCATTTTAATCCTCACAAGTTCACAAAGTTAATCTGAGGGATCAATTTCTTGTGGTGTAAAAGTTTATCACTGACCTAAATTAGCTCAAACCCCAGTTGTATCCAGTCATGAACCTGAATGTAGGGGAATCAGCTCAACTTCAAGTGTTGAGTACATGTATGAAAAAAAAACTATATGCAAACATCAGCAAATGATATTTTGTGTCGAGTGCTGTATCTGTTTGTGATGTTCACAGTTTTAGTTATTTTCATGTATTTTGATACCTTTAATCCTTAAAATTTTGCGTGCAAAGTAAATTATTCACTTCATCACATCACTTCCCATCTATGGAAATAAAAATTACACAAATACGCTTATCGTCATCCAAACAAGTCAAATCTCCGCTTGCAGAAAACTTTGCTTGCTTACAAAACATTTTCTGCTTGCTTTTGGAACAAAAATGCACCGTCATCTGGCAACTTCTCAGCCAAAAGAATGAAAGTGTTGTACAGGGTGAGTTTGTTTCCTTCTAGCGTGTGTGAATGTGTGGTTACAATCTAGCAACCTGCATCACCCTCTGGATGTAGGGAAAAACAATGACGTCAGTTTTCTGCTCTGTTGTACGCTAGACATACGCCAGCGGTGTGCTACTGATCGCTAACAGCTACTGATCTGAGGCAGGAGTTTATTTATTTAACCACAGAAAATGGATCAACAGATCCAACTGTGTTACAACATAGTCACAACATGATATCTATTTATCGAGATCCCCCTACTCTCAAATTATGGCATAAAAAATCCCTCATACAAAACTAATAACCTCACTTAACTAATGATTTTGGCTTTTTAAAAGTCATTTATTTCAATTTGAGAAGAGTGACTCCCTTCCAACCTCCCAGAGGTAAAATTTGACTTTCCAAAGATTGATGGTGTCTAAGTTGTTGGGTGCTAAAAGCTGAGAGAAGCTCAGTGGAAATCTGCTGGTTGGCTTGACAAGCAGAAGGTAATCAAGGTAAATAAACTCAACCAGCCTCATTCGGACAACTTTCTATTTTTAGTTTTAATTATGAGAGTAGAGTGCTTGCAGCACACTGAAAAAGCACATGCAGTTTGATGTGAAAAATTATAGTGTTTTTATGCACAGACACATTTTTCACGCAGGTTTTATTTATTCAATGTACACTGACACAGAGCTTTGACAGAACCATGCGGATAAGAAAAATGTTTCAGGGTGAAACAAAAAGCTCCTGGGCAGATTTCCTGAGAGCAAGCTTTAATACCAGCTCAGGAAACAGTCCTGGGTACAGAACAGGAAGGACTAGCATAGGTAAGTCTACCAGGATAAGTACAAAAACATAGAGAACTTATCATAAAAGGAACATGATCGGCAGGACAGAAACCCAAATCTTTAACCTTTTTCCTCGTATCTATTGATACAGCAGTCAAAATAATAAATTGTAGCAATTATAATGACAGGGTAGAATTCACAGACATAGTCATAAGATTAACAGGCTATAGCATTCCCTTCCCCACCCAAGCCTTTCACAACCCCTACAGTTTCAACAGGTATGAATTTGTTTACATGCAAATGTCACACCAGCGTCAAAGTGCCATCGCTTCACCATGGCGACAGATCGACGTAACGCTCACTAGGACTTCTCATCACGCTTCTTCTTCTTCTGGAACTTCCTGAACTGGGACTGGATGGTGACTGCCGCCTTTTCGGTCTCTGGGGCCTCCATATCAATGTCAAAATCCTCTGGGATCTCATCCTTGGACTCTTCTGGGCAGAAGAAAACAGAGTAAAGGGTTGAGCGAAGAATTTAGTTATTTTTTTATTTATGAAATTCCTAAGAGCAAATCTCAATTTCCAAGTTACTGATGGTAAAGATGGCCAAATGTTTTTCTTTTGAGGTTAAATGTCTTAACAATAGCTGAAAGTTGTTTATCTGCTGTGATGACTATGCAGGACCGCTGGAAACATTTTTTTTATTTTTTTATTAACAATTTACAGCCATAAAGATAAAATGTACAGAGCTTTATAAAAACATTTAAATTTGTAAGAATGACATATATATCTTTTAAGCTTTATTGGATCAGGTGAGTAGAAAATAAAACCTGTAGTGTACATGTCAGATATCATTTTTTAAAAGATTTCTTAAAGTCGTGGAGCAGGGCAGATCAGTACTCTGCGAGAGCATGAGAACGTAATGTTGACTTCAGATAGAGACTCAATAGCGACCGATGCGTTGCAAAATTAACTTGCTAATTGCTGCTGTTGAATCAGACAACAATGCTATTTTTGTGCCTTTGCAGATTAACTTATTATTTCTCAACACAGAATTGTGGGTTTTTGTACGTTTTATTTCTTTCTCTTTATGCTTAGAAGAAAATATTGATCTGGCGGAGTCTGATCTGTGGAGGTTTCTGTAGACAACCACATGACAGGCAGAGAGGAGACTCATGTATCGACTGTGCAGCTAATCTGCAGGTTCTCTTGAGGCTGAGTCTGAGTACCTGTCTCTTGCAGCTAAAGGAGGAAGCACTAACTGCTGTGTCAAAGCGAGCTTTGAATCCTGCATTAATTGATATTGAATTTTCCAACCCTCTGATGCCTGCTGTTTTCATCCCTGCGGTTTTAGCAGCATTTTACACTGGTGCCCTTTGCTGTCACCAGTGTAAAATGCAGTCATGCTGTTAATCTTTATTTGATAAATTGCAGGGTTTTTTTTACTTCAAAGTTTGTCATAGTTGAGAGCAAAGACAATGGTCAAACTGGCTGCTTTCCTCTGAGAAGTTGAACTTTTTCTCCAGTGTCCAGTCTGTTTTAGTCTCTGGCAAAGTTTCTTCCAGGACTCATCCAGGTTGATCCATCTTTACATCAACCTTCAGCAGCTTCCCCTTCCCTTATTAAGACAGCATGATGATGCCAACACCATGTCTCACCATGTGGATGGTGTGTTCACCATCCAATATGCAGACTCAGTTTTCACTCCCAGAAAACAACTTTTTTCTGCGTGTTTGCTGGGTAAATTGTTTTACTTCCTGTTAAACAATGGTCACAGCTCGAAACTAGAGACCAGGCCTGAAATCTGAGTGTAGTGATGGACTCAGACCTGAACATTTAGACACACATGAAGACAATTACAAAGCTAGCCTTCTATCACCTGAAGAACATGTCTTGGATTAAAGGACTAATGTTATTTTCAGTCAAATGCATTATTGCAACAGTGTCTTCACAGATCTGCTTAAGAAGTCAAGCAGAGAACATGAAATAGATTTTTACTAGCATTAATTTGTCAAAAAAAAAAAAAAATTCCATTTACTTCACAATTATCCGCTACCTGGTGTTGGTCTTTTGAATGAAATCCCAATAAATTGTACTGGTGGTGATAGCAGTATTGTGGCAGTATAGTGGCAAAATATTGAGAAAGGTTAAAGCGATATGAATACTTTTGCAAGGCATTACATGACTCACTCTACAAATTGAAAGGTTTCAAGCTGAAATTTTACAAATTAAACATTTGATGCCTAATCAGCCAGTGGAAAGAACAAGTTCAATAAATCATCTCTGATGTGGCTCCTGCACTGTGTGAAGACACATTTTGGTCTTATGTCAACCAAATGACCTCAGACATTAGTTATTCCTTCATATATGAGTTTTATTAATAAAATGAAAAGTTTACAGAGTAAATTCTTTTTTTTTTTTTACCAGCGTTTATGTTTGTGCTGTGTGTTTGTTTAGTTACTGCAAACTAATGAGGTCATTGTTTTAGGATTCAGGCATGAGTCTGCCAACCATTATCTTGATTAAAATCTTTCAGACCTGGGGTAAGATTTCCATCCCTCTTTAAGACTGAGGGCAGAAACTGAATGTGACAATGATGGATGATTCTCAGTTTGAGGATTTGCCTCCTCATCATGCACAAACACAATGAATTATCAGGCCTATTACCTTTGGCAGCACTTTGAGTGTGACTGCCTTAAACAAATGGCAAGCAATAGCTGCTGCAGAGGTGTCAGAGCAGATCATCGCATCTGCGCTTTCAGCAGAGGACCAAAATAATTTATTGTGTGTTGTGCCTTTTAGAATTAAACGCTTGCTGAGGAGACTGACTTCTTTTAAAAAGCGATTTGATGGCTCGCTGCTAAATTATGTGTTCACAAGTCATGTAATGTGACACGTGTTACTTTTGCTTTGACACATAATGGCAACAGTAGGGAGAGGGGCTTTTAACAAATTTATATCATCCTAATATTGAATAACCAAAGGATGGATTTGAGGGTCGAGAAATTAGAAATCTAAACATTAGCTTCTCTTTTGTATTTTGAACACGAGGTATTGCCTCCCTGAAGTCCTTATTGTTGACTAAGACTGAAACCAGACTCAAAGTTAGAGCAGTGGTTCACTCCAGCACCACTTGTAGCAAAAGGGAGAATTACACAAACCAAATATGATGAAGCTGCATTCGACATCGATGGAAGTCTGAGCAGAGAACGGGAAATGATGTCACGGGCGAGTTGGAAGGATTCCAGTTACAATTGGGAAGTTGATCATTTCCTTAATTTTGTTAAAGATCTTGTTAATATATTATGCAAACTCTGTCTCCCTATTTAAAGACATCAACATCACCGGAGAACGATGTATGAGCTAGCTACCTAAATCTTCCCCAGTCATAATTATGACTTCTGGAGGATTCCTATTGTACTTTTGACTAGGAACTTAGAAGTTATTTCTGTCTCTGTGCTAATTTATCACATAGTGAACAAATATACAAAAATATTCCCATTTTCTACCAGCTTGTATTCATACCAAGGTATCCATGTACTGAATGGATTACATTCCATGGAGTGGACATGCAAACAGTATGAATTGGGTGTAACTATAAATTAAATGCAAACAATAAAATATTGTTTTCAAAAATATTTTACAAGTAATAATTTGATGTGGATGTATCTAGTCTCCTTTTCTCTGCTACAGTGCAAATAAACTGAGTTTAATAGGCAAATAATTCTGTAAGCACGTAGAGTTCCTCTGTGACTAATTTATTCTCAACATGTCAGGTCTCAGAGGTTTGACATTGAACAATAAAAATGGGATTTTCAATAGTTTTCAATGTGAGATCCTCATTACAATGTCTGATTATATGGGCAAATGGTTCTGTAGATGCAAACTTATGTCTATTGACATAGTATATTTACAAAGGGTTATGTTTGCCTACATTCATGCAGTGCGCCTGTTGGTGTATTTTTGTCTCTAGTTGAAAGCCAGTGTGTGTGTGAAAATAAATTTTATCTGCCCCAAGGTCTTGAAACACCAGAGGGGAGTCAAAGCATAAGGGAAACAGCAGTGATCAATACACATACACAGATGAGGGGATAGTTGTGCATTGATCGGCACGGTGAGTATTTTTTTAGGTCAACTTTCAAAGACTTTTGGCAAGAACGTATATGTGTAACCTACTTGCAGATGGAATAGTAAAACTATAAAAAAGAAACAGGAAAGCGTGGGAGATTTAACGACCTGCAGAGGGAATATGAGCTTTTAGCTTTCTACAACATTCAAAAGCTTAACACAAAAGTAATTTACTCACAATTTATGACAAAATAAGAATAATTCACTTCAGCAATAATTTGGAACGGCAAGGCTAATTAAAAACTGTAAAGAAAATAGGTCATCATCACTTTGGGAGCATGTCCGATGCTAATTAAAAAAAGATGACTTTGATCTCTGAGGTGAGCCTATTTGAAATTACGCCTTTGCCTTTTTGAAATGATGTGGAAGGTGGTGTTGATGTAGCACTTTCTACGTGCTTCTGTTTACATAGAACAGAACCATACGCTTCTCACATGTAGAAATAGATAGCTCAGAATTCAGTTGTGTCATTCAATATTGTCATCAATATGGGTGCTGTCAGGAAGTGTCCTTGTCTGGTGCATTAAAACAGTTATCAGTAAGAGACCGGATATGAAAGAGGATTATTTTAGTTTGACACTGTGTCTATGTCTGACACTGAATTTAATTTAAAACTCCTCTCATGTCATTTTCTGCTATAAGTGCTGACATATTAAAAAAAAAAACACGTGGGAAAAAGAAGTCTTGTTCTGTCTGTAAGGTATGCGTGTAAACTCACTCTAAATACTGCATGTCTTTTAGGATTTGTGGTGTAGAATTTGTAATGCTTGTCAGTGAGAGAATGGGGAAAAAAAGTGAACACCATCAGTTTCATTTTCAGTTTCAAGCAGGATGCAGGATACATGCAGGATGCATACATCACAGGAAACACCTCTGCAAAGTATTGTGGAGAGATGCTATTATCACCCAAAACTCTGCTAAATAAATGTACAACCTCCTCATACTGTTATAAATTACCCTGTAATTGGACAATTTATAGTTTTTTTTAATAACTTAGCAAACAGCAGCTCGCTGGTTTCGTCTCAGATTGTTTTGTAAATGTTGCATTTTGTATTCAGGTAAGGAAAAGCACCAAAGTGAATGAAAACTTTTATCAAATTCTGTCAACTTGCTACACATTTGTACTTGTTCAATTATTTTTTACAACAAGCAGTTCTCCTTCCTGCATCAACCAATCTTTCTGCTACTGCTGACATGAGGTAAAAAGCCTTTGCTGCATCACTGAGAAGCACTGCTGTATGCATTTATATTTACCCAGTTTAAAATGAGTTCCCATGAATATGGACACATTTGTTTGAAATCGTCCTTGAGCAAGAGAGAGCATTTCTCTGAAGACTGTGTTGTGCTCAGTGCTCAGGGATGCAGAGTGGGCGAACGTCAATAGCTGAGTTTTTCCCACCTCCCTCACTTTCAGAGTGTGCGCTTTGTGTATCTCTGGGAAAGCACTTTTTACAGGCTACAAATTAATTTTCAAGGTCACAGCGCAGAGAAATACTTTGTGTTTATGTGAGTGAACTGCAAGGTACACATCTCGCTATTATTTTTCCGTATTAAGTGAGCAGAAAAGAGACCTGCATTGTGTAGTCAGGGAAAAATTGGTCCCCTGCATCCCACCGTCTGAACCTCTTCTGATAATGTGGATCCAATTAATTGCTGTGGCAACGTGGTGACTCTTTAATAGGATTCAAACATGGTTAGTTGCAGAATAAGTTCACGCACACTTGCCGTCTTTTCATTCAGCATTGTCCACAATACAATTTCAAGAGTTTTGTTGAATTTTACTGTAAAATTTAGGTTCAGTTAAAAAAAATGAAAAACTTTCCAAAACATAGGAAGAGGCAGAGTATGCATGTCAGTTTCCAACATCATTGGAGTTGTGTCTTGTTGTGGTTCCCCTCATCCTACTCTTCATTCTTTTATCCTATTGAGGATTTTTTTTTCCCTCTCAGCATGGAGATGGAAAGCATAAGAAGACAACACTTCATGTACAGTTTTTATTTTGGGGAAATTTTATGTTCAAATTTCTACTTTTGTTTTATTTCATTCTTTGTGCTCTGTAGTGCTGTCTTTCTCTTTCTGCGCCACAATGGCAGGGCTTGACAATAAATTACAGTAAAAGTGTAAATGTGAATCATGTACAATATTTTGCATCGATCTCCCACAATTACAGTTTATAATACATCAAAACTTTAAAGAGTTTATAACAACAATGCACTTACTGTTTTGCAAGTGCCAAAAATGATCAAGAAACACACCAAAGTAACTGAGGAAAAACTGCAAATGAACTAAAACTCTTGTAGCTTGTAACTCACAATTGTCCTATAAAGTTATTATAGTAAGTTGTTAATACCTTGTCCACATATCTGACCTATTGTTATCCTTATGTGGTCCTCACTATTGGAATCCCTGGTTCTGCTACAGTTATGCTTACATCCCTAAAGAATGGTGAAGTATTGCTGAGTCAGGGTGGCACATCAAATTACAGTCATGATTTAAGGGAGGTGAAAGCAGAGAGGATATTACTTTTCTCGTTGAAGACTTTATTTGCTTTGCTGTGATAAGTTTAATGACAGCGGCTCAAGAATAAACATGATTTGCAATGCACTTGGCACATGAAGCAGATCTTTATTTCCCCCAGGACCAAACTGACACCAGCTGTCTATCGGTGTGGAGGGAGGTAAGGCAATCACGGCAGAGATGTGATCAGAGAAGTTGATGGCCATTACAACTTTGTCTCCTGAAGTCACAGCATTAAAATGTAAATTCAGCCGCTGTATTGTGAAGAGACAAGAATCGATGTGTTTGTGGATTTTTACAGATTTTTATGAATATCCAGCACAAGTTTGGCCATTGTTCTGTTGCAAGAATTTATTGGGATCAAACATGTCAGACGATGTTTAGAAATGTGATCAAATTTAAAGGAGATCTCAGCTTTGGAAACCTGAGCAGTAAACGTTCAGTGCTTTTGTTGTTATTATATTACACATTTACTCTTTGCATTCTCTTTGTTTTACTCATCTGGTGTTTAATGATACTTCTTTACTCATTTGGTTTATTTTGCTAGGAATTATTTTGAAATAATTGATTACATTGACATGAATTTAACATTTACTTATGTGTTGCTGTTGATCTATATTTCCAGACATAGAATGGTTTAGAAAAATGGACATATAGATGGTTGAAGTGGAAGTTGACACATGAGACTTCATGGCATGTGAAAAGGTTAAAGTTTATGAGTGCAGAAGATAATGCATTGTTCTGTGTTTGTTCCAGAACTGAAGAGACTACCCTCCCTACACACGTATAAACATGTGAAGAAGGATAACTACGGAGAGCCTCTCTATATTAGAAGTTTGATGACTTACGTATTGTATCTCATTGTGTTCCTCTTCATCAAGCAAAGCATTGAAATGAACATTTGCGAGTTTGCCTATGACTGGATTCATCTTTAACAATAATTGTCCTAACAGGTTTCATTAAGTGTACATAAATATTCTTCAAGAAAGATTGGTCAGTGGTGATCACTGAAGCATTTTGCTCAAGAAAAACAACAGCAGAACTCAGAGCTACAGTGACAGAAAGAGCATTTCCTCACATTATGGAGTCAAAGCTCCTGGCTGGGAAATTCCTCATTAATGCTGCATATTTACTAAACACTTTTATGTACAGAGGTGTTACAACAAGGTTAAGTATCCATCAGCTCTCAGTGACCATGTCCTCTGTGAAAATGATCACACTGTTTAATGCATGTCCTCAATTCTACCTAAAAATCACATGACATCACAAAGTCTCATAACACAGTGAGTGGATCTGATAGGAAATCCTGAGGTGTGGTTGTGTTTGTGTGCATTTCAGCCCCGTTAGCATCATTTGTTATGAGTCTGTTGAGGCCTGGATCAGAGACATACTAGCTGTGACATACAGTCTACAGAGTGCTACTTTGGTTCTTCCCTTTGCTTTGTTTCCGCCGTATTAAGGCATACCATTGTTCATTTCTTTGTTTTTAAAGAAAAAAAAATCTAAAAGGTTTCATTATGTGTTTTTCTTTTTACCTTTTCCCCCAGAGGTCTTGTTGTTGCCAGCAGCAGGCCCGGATCCTTGTCTCTGCAACATAAAACAAGAGACGGGTTACAACAGAACATTCCTATCCATTATTCTCTAGAACACATGGAAATGCATTTCCTTAAGCTGCTGTCACTCTGCTTCCTGTCTCGCCTTGAGTGCCAGTGAATTAGAAAACATGCCACAAGGGTTAATTAAAGTCAAATTTGCAAAATAAAGTCCTGTTGTATTTGTAATATGTTTGATCCCTTTAAAGTGCTTCTCTACTGAGTTGTGCATGTGTACTGGGGTCATGTTTTGTTGCATCTGTACATTACAGGTTTTTACAGTCTAGGAAAAAAGAATGGCTTCTTAAGAAAGGAGTACAAGTAAGTTTGATTTTCAGTTTCAAGCATCCTGCATGCTGAAGTGAGTAAACTGTCTTGAAAGCACGTGATGTGTGGGATTAAATGATACTATTGGGCTATTGCTGAATATATTAGCTGCAGTTGTGCCAAATCCAGTAGCACAAACATGCAGTATATATTCTGTGTAAGAGTTACAGTGATGCCTAAAGCAACAATGACAGTGAAGATGAACTCATAATCACATTATTTATGCAGCAGTCTGAACTCCATAGTAAAATGATACCTGAGTGTTTGTTTTTCAGGGCTTTTGTAACTTCCTGCATCACTGAATGAAAAGCAGATATAGAGTACTTGAATGAAGCTTGTAATCAAAACCAGAAGGTGACGTGCCACGGCTCTTTGCTCTACAGTGACTACTTGGACCTCATTACTGTTCTGACGTCTACTATGGACTGAGCTGCTATTCCTGTGCTAAGATGAGCTCCAGCAGGCTCAGGGTCATTTGACAGTAGAAAGGTAGAAGTACAGCACAGTAACCAGGAATGACCAGAGGTTTTGTCCCTTGTGCTGACCTGGCACTGTCACACTACCGAACTTATAAGAGCACTGACATAAACAAATAACTTTATCACTTCCTAATTGCCACTGAGCAGAATCACAAGCAACATTCATGCTTTTATTACCACGTTTCATTGTATTGTTGATATTTGTGGAGTGCAACACAGCTGGTGTTAGATGAATGCATTGAGTGCTGATGAAGAGGTTAAGATGTTGCAAAATGCTGTCTGGAGGCCAAAGCCCAGTAATCTGTGTGGTTATGAGTTTGTGTGTGTGAGGATTTATGCAGCTTATAAAGGCCTGTAACTACATGGTCACCAGATATTGAGTACACTCATTAAAATTCCATCTACATCGTAAGATAATGGGCTGTAAAATGGACCGCTAGTTATGAACAGGAAAACCACAGAATGTGCTGCAGCCTGAAGGACATAATCAGCTATAGTGTGCACTCATTTCCTCCATAAATATACAGCTGTGATGCGATATAATTGTACATGTTCCTTGTTACCAGATATAATCATTATGTTTATATTCTAAACCTACAGCATTTATCTAAATGTCAACTACCATTGTTCGATGGCTATTTATTTACCCAAGCGCATTACCTGCATTCCAAGCTCTCATGCTCTGGATTTTGTTTAATAAACTGCAAATGGGAACGGATCTCCAGAGAAATAAAAACACAGACCAGCTGTGTAAATCTATCCAGTACTCGCTTCTTTTAGAAGGAGTGCAAAGTGATTTTAGTCAGTACACATTTAAAACCAAAGAACAGCAGTAAGCACAAAAAGGCTAGAAAGGTGAAGTATCTAAATTATTTAGATACTATATTATTATCATAAATAGTTTTGTCTTAGGTGATGAATATCCCTTGTTTGTACATATTTACACATCTACTTAAATAATAGTAAAACATTTTATATATTTGTTCAGATCTTTTGGATTTTGAAAGATTACATTAGCACAATAGTCATAATAAAAACAGAATGTATTACAGAAAGAAGTACTACACAATATGAGCAGCTTAAAACTACATTTAATTATTCAGCTTTTAGTATAAAGCACAGAGAAGACATGGATTTAATTATGAATGTATAAAAGCAGTGAAGCATGGAAGGAACAAGAAGAGGCTGGGAAAAAGTGAAAAAAAATATGTAATCTTTTTCAAAGAAAATATGCATGAGAAGCTATATGCTACGGTACAAAAAGACTGGCTTAGACAAGTTTAGAGTTCAATATTCAGCTGTTTTTTTGGTGAGTTTGTGTTGAAGATTGGCCTTTACGGCTAATCTTCAACCAAGCATTACGGGACCAAATAAATCAGTATCAGCGTTTTTAGGTTAGTTCTGTTTTTAGGTTCTGTTTTTAGTTTTGATCAGTTTTAGCACTGATCAAAACTTATTTTGATCAGCACTGCAACAACTGCAAATGTAGAAAAGGAAAGTTTTCAAGTCATATGGAGATGCAGAGATGCAATAATTTCTCAAATCACTAAAATAATTCTATTTAAAAAAATCCTCAAGGCAAAATCCCTTTTGTCTCATTTCTTTCTTTCATTTCAACTTCATTCTGTTCAACTCACTAATTTATTCTCTTTACTCTCTTCCTCTTGTGTTTCACAGAGGACAGTTACTTTTGTTTTACAATTTAACTAAATATCAAAAGTGTGTGTTGGTGGGAATTAGACAGAGTTTAGCAGCTGGAAGGTCTGAAATCCCTTTTTTAAAACAATAAACTCACCACACACCGGCTCTGTTTGGTGTGGACTGCTCTGCTGAACAAACAAGACTTAAAGCTAACTATTTTTAGCATAAGTAATATGTTTCAAATTTAAGGGTTTGTCTTTTATAATATGTTCTTCTCTGTGATGCGTTTTAAAAATCATATTTAAAATGACATTTTTCAGAATAATTTAAATCTGAATGATGAAAGCTGTTGTCTATGGTAGCAGACTCTTTGTGCAACCGTTGTAACGGGATTTCAGTTTGGCTGCAGTTGTGCTGGAAAACTTATGTGTGCTTTAAAAATCAAGGCAGAATAATCTGAGTCCCTTAATCGTGAACATGTTTTATTACCAGATGGTTGATCATTTTTAGCTTCAGTTTATGTACGCAGCCTGGATGAGAGCTTTCTATTGAGAAGGAGGGTGAAGACAGCAGAGAAGGATTATTACAACCTCTGCAGCTACGATGTAGAATAATAAAGAGCCATGGTGGGAAGATGAATGACCAGAATTATTTCTTTGACTACATTCTCTGGTCTGTTGAAAAAAAAAGAAGAATTAAAGATGGAGGGAGAGTTTGCTGGAGTAATGAGGGTTTGCTTCCTGCCCTGTGTTTTTCTGTGTTGGTTGTCACTGTGTGTTCTCAAAAATTACTGAGACAGAACACAAGGCACAGGCATTTTACACTTACAGCACACCTGTCAAGTTTTGGATTTGAGAGTACAGGAAGTGTCACCATCCGGGGACGGAAAAAATAAGGTAAGAGTTTGGGGTGGTGGAAGGGGGTTAAGAACGATAGATTCCCAGCCAAAATGGGAGAAAATGGGAGACTGGACAGGCATGTCAGTATCAAAAAACTTTGACCTATAAAATCCCAGGAAAATGCATTGTTTATTTTAATATGAAAAAAAAACATGAGCAAGTTAAATGAGTATGAATACTATTTTAAGCCACTGTATATCAAAGAAACAAAATTGCAGAAAATTTGAAAAAATTAAATTTCAGCCAAAAAATGTGAAAATCTGAGCGTTTCTTACACACTTTTCCAAATGTTGACAAAGGCTCCCACTTGGATAAAAAAAAATCCTAGATGAATTTCCTAATAAAATTAATGTATGTGTATATTCAGATTACAGAGCCATCTGACTAAATCCATCTGTCCCACATAACATGCCGTACCAGAGTCTCTTATTGGCCAATTGTTACGATCACCACCTGGTCAGAAAAAAAATCCAGAGAATCACTGTGCAATATTGTACGTAATTCAATTACACCTTTTTATTACTTTTTTTTTTACAATCTTCTTTGAACAAACCCAGGAGGAGGCAGCGGTAACAAGGCACAGTGAAAGAGAGGCAGGAAATTGTTTCATTCAGCTCGCGTGTATCTGTCTACCTCCTGGGGGATTTAGCTCCAGTAACTTTCATCACAACCCTCTCACAGCTATTCACTTCCTTGTTCAAAGGTTTCCAATTTGGTCGTGTCAGAAGGGTTTTGCATGCTTTAATGGTAGAGGAGTCGAGAAGGCATCATGTTATGTGTCTTCTTTTCCGAGCTTCTCTCTCTGCATTATTAATCCAATGCTTTCAATGAATTTCAAACAGTACGCGCTACGCTTTGATGCTGCGTGTGGAGAGGCATGTGTGGCAAGAGAGTATGAGGCATGCTTGTTAGCTCAGAGCACAACACACTCACTTCTCCTGAGAAGAAGATTCTAAATTGGGGCGGCTCTTTGATGCACTTCTGAGTTTCTGAAAACTCATCACTCAAACTGTGTGAGAATGCCATATATACATGCAACGCAGCAGAGGATATTTACTTGCCATGCTCATCAGAATGATACCGGATGGGTTTTTTTACATGTTTGTCAGTAGTACTCTGAAGGGGGACAACTTATCACATTTCTCTGTGGCGTGTCATTTTACAGTAACTCTGCTGAGCTTCCCTCCTGACAGCCTTCAGCTTTTGTTTTGTTTCTAAAACCTCTAATCCAAGTTAAAAGACAGAAATCGAGACTTTCCAGCAGTCCTCTCTAATGCCCATGAAATTAACTGCGGAGGCTTTGGTAGTTGCTCCTTCACAAAGCACCGACTTGTTTCCTGAAAAACCTGATGTGGTACAAGCAGCACAAAACCAGTCCAACCCTGCTTCACTGCACCAGCAGTACATGCTTGTCTGGAGCCTGCCGCTCATTTGCATTCATGTTTTCTTGAAGACCTTTAATATTGATGTAACATTGCAGCTTTCTTGAGCAAGATTAATTGCAAAGGCTGGATAGCTGCTTATTTTTGTGTAATAGAAGCCTTTTGATGGGTCCATAAGGGGATTTACAAGCATGGACAACTTGATTTAAATTATACATTTAAAAACAAAGTCATGCAACATAGAATAAAATACCAAGTGTTTTTTTTTTTTTACAAAATTATTTTAAAGTCAGATCCAAAGGTTTCCTTAAATTTATTTAGTATTTGATGAATTTGGATTCATAGCTTAAACCAGATGTTATTATTTCAGATGCTTCTTATTGTAGTTTCTTTAAGAATCATTGCTAACCATAGCACTGATGTAACTAAGTCAAGTTTGTCTCTCAAAGTTCACCGTTACAGCAATCTTTTTTACTTTAAGTTAAAATGTTTCAACATCTCCATTTAGGTATTTTAATTTGTTGCAGTTTTAATTGTTGGTGTTCTTGTCATAAGTTATATTTACCACTAAAAACATAAAAAAATTTCTTCACTGTATTTTGCTACTTTTGAACTACTGACATATTTGAGTGACCCATCACTGGATCTTAATAGATGGAGGGCAGGATGCTTGGCAGTACTGCGTCATTTTGATCAGCACAGCACCTTCCTTCTGCTTTAATGTTGTCAAATTCAATGGAGGTTCTGACACTTTTTGGTAAAAAACTGATTCCTCTAAGTAAGCTGAGCTTAAACTGAGTCATTTCATTTTCTGCATTAAATCATTAGCTTTCCAGACATGTGGTATCAGAAAGATAGAGAAGAGCCTGGCACAAAATGAGTTTCCACCTACAGCAACCAATAATGAACAACATGATAAAAAAAAATCTGATTCAGATATAAACTTTATTTATGCAGACGAGCTATTCTGAGACTCAGTATCTCATTCTAACCTCCAGTCATTCCATACATTTACAGAAAAACATCACAGGGTTTAAAAAAGCATGCTCTGCTCATACTGGTTCTACTGGAGGTCTCTTCCTGCTAAAGGGTCTTTTTCTCTCTCTCTCTACTATCGCTACATGCAGGATGTTTATGAGGAATTGCTGCAAAGTCACCAACACAATGGAAGTGATTGTGTGCAGTTACCACATGATCATCCAGGAGAAGTGAATGCTGCAAGTCAGTGACTCCATTTATGCTGAGAGTTTCCTTGGATAGAAAACTTTTTCACCAATTTGAATAATTACCCGCACTTGACTGTCTGCGTGGCGACTGACCATTTGTTGAGCTTCTCCAGAAGAGGATCTCTTGGAGTGAAGCAGTCATACTAATTAGAAACACCTGACTTCACTCTTCTCCTCTGTATGAAGGCTGAGGTGCTGAGCTGTGCTCAGGTGGATGATGGGTCTATCCCTCCCTTCTCTTCCTGTGTTCGTCCTCCTATGTTTTTCTTGGTTCATTTTGGATTTGTCCAATTTGTTAAATTTAATATTTATTCCAATGACTCATTCAATTGAACTTTTTTGTTGTTTTCTAGAAAATAAACACTTATAAATGATCATTTTATCTCCATTTTCTTCTTTTTTGTCACAATCCCTGATCCAGGTTGTGACAGATGGTTCATTTTGAATGCTTGCGGGTTTGGGTTGAGATGACTTTCATAAAATGCCTTAAGATGACGTGTTGTGAATTGATGCTATATAAATAATCTGAACTGAACAGAAGTTTAGTCAACTGCTTGTGGTGTTTTACTGAACACTTTGCTTGTTAACTTCTAAAAGCTTAAGAAGCAAATGCATAATGAGCAATAAATTTGCAGTTATGAGCATTTGACACTCTATTACACCTATTAATCTCTCCTGAGATGATGTTACTGTAGATGTCAGCTCTCAAGCCATGATGATCATGTTGTACTCAGAAGTGGGGGTAGGGGTTAAACAGGTTATAATTTGTCTTAAATTCAAGGTGTGCCCTGGGATCCTTTGGTTTATAGAGAAAATGCTCTGCTCAGCACAGAGGTGATGAGGAGCTATCACCAGAGGAAAGCGGCCCAGCTACTGCTGAGCAGCTACGCAGCTGAGCCGAGTGCAAATTGCAATAACAGTGGCTCGATTACTGAGGGGATAAGGGACCGTAGCTTCGCTGTGTGGATAAATAAAACCACGCTCACACAAGTGAAGAAGTCAGGACAGCTATATACACAACCTAACACTGTTTGGAGGATGAGAAATCACCAAAGCCGGTAAATGAAACAATGACTATATGAAACCGAAGGAGAAAATTGAGAGCAAAGATACCAGCTTTAGCTCCTTTTCATCATGAACAAACTCAGAGGTAGACAAGGTCAGTAGGCCATGTTTTTGTGTGCATTCAGAAATGACCACTGTGGCATCCTGCCTGTGGCTGCTACACATTTGATTCTTCTGGGCTTTCAGCTGGACTGCAATAAGGAGAAGCTTTAAACAAACGAACATGAAGCAGAGATAATAGTCGCACAAACACTAATAAAGTCTTTACACTTTATTAGGGTAAAGACAGGGAAAAGAGCGAGGACATTTTCTTTGAGAAGCCATACAAATTCCTTCCGCAGAAAGCCCGTCTTTATTGTCTTATATCTAAGCCAGAATTCATTTTGTCATTTTCCACCCAACTTTTCAGCGTGTGATTTGGAAAAAAAGAAACGTATTAAACTCCCAGTTGGTAGGATGGAGAGGATTAATACGTGTTCAATTCCCCAAAAACCTAAAATGGGGTCAAATTTGATCTTTATTAGATTTAAATAAAACAGATCCAGGCTAATATAGACCCCTAATATGTTTATCCTGCAATTTTCACTGCTGTAATGCTGCGACTCATGAGGAGAGTTTAGAGTTTAATGGAGCAAATAAATCTTTGTTTTATCAAATTTGCTTATTGGCTGCAATGTGGAGAGCCGTAGAAGACTGATACAGCTTTAATACCATCTATAATACATGAACAGCCAGCGGCCGATTACCACAGCTTGGAATGGAAAGTCTTTCAGTTCAAATCTGCCCAGTAACAGTGAACTCTATTAGCTTCTGGCAAAAAGGAAAGAGCATTTTCATTGGGTCCAATGGGTACAAATACTGCACTGTTAGTTGAGTTCACCAAAACAGAGAAATAACCTCATCTCCCCTGTTGATATCTACAAAAATAAATGATAAATGTTGTAATAATAAAGGTATGACGTAATTTAAATCAATAATATTTGTAAGAATGGACAATATGGCTGAAAAACTTTCAGATGTAAACGTTTCATATCAGTCAATATGGACAATTGTTGATATAAATAGTTATTGATTAGTTTCTGGATTAAATACCTGAAATACTGACAAACTGTTGCATGATCTTTCCTGTTTTGGCCACAGTTTTCACTCCGCAAAAACTTTGAATTCACACATACGATAATTATACAATATGAAACATCTTAACGTCAATGTATGTTCATCATCGGCAAACTTGTGAAACGGATTAAAAAAATTATAGTTTTCTATAATACACATGTCTACATCAGAAATATTCCAAACATTAAAGATTTAGAAAGGCCATTCCCACTAGGATTCCTCACTGATACGATCAAATAGTTTTAAAGTTTTGAGAAAAGCCTTGATCTTGTCAGCAGCAAGAGGTCGCGATGTCCAATTATTTCTTTGTATCTCACTGATCTCTGCCTGCTGTGTTCCTCACAGAGCAAAAGACAACTGTAAGCCCACATTAAAAAGGTGTATCAGAGCTTTTTCAATCCAAAATCTGTAAAATACCAGAGAGATTTTGCAGATCTCTCTGGTATACTTCCATCTGTAAGTATTTCACGTAGACTGCTAGCAGAGTAGAAACAAAACGTGTAAAATAAAAGGAAGCAAATTGTGCAGCTTTGTAAATTTTCCCCTCTGTGTTTAACAGGTGGAAAGCTGGTGGGAACAGTGGGGAGAGTTCGAATGGGTAGCAGTGTTTCCATGACAGTAACAAGTTCACAGGATCCACAAAGATTCAAGGTTATGTTCAGATGAAGCTGCTCTGCTGAGTTTCTGTGTTGATTGTCTAACCTTCCTCTCCTCCCATCTATTCACCTCCTCACAAATCAGTCCCCCATCCTCACAGTGCAGCCAGTGGGAGTGTGTGTGTACTGTATGCTCTTTACTACAAGTGATGTGTGTGTGCGTGTATGCGTGTGTGTTACAGACTACTCATCTGTATGAGCTCCACTGGCAGTTACATAAAGCATACTGTCATAAGGGCTACAGGGCATACTGAAGCACTGCCAAATCAGTGCTGGGTCAATAACTCCCCGTTGCAGATTTTTTTGGATTTTCTTTCTTTTGTTGGGAAGCCAGAACACATCTAGACAGAAATAAGGAGAAAGTGGCTGGTTTCTACCTCATGCTGTGTGGCACGAGGTCAGTAATTGCCATTAGATGTAGACGTTTCAGAGCAGCTGAAAACAGATTTTAGACACAGTAATTAGAGCAAAGAGGTTCTGGTGAATAACACAAAAACCTGTGGAAAAGAATATTTAAAAATAATTACATAATGCTATTTAGTGCAAATTTTCTCTAATATAAATATATTAAGAATACATCTGACAAAAATTGGTGAAAGATTCAGTCACAAGTACATTAGAAACTGTACAATCGGGAAATTAGACTGTGCTTTTATGTAGAATAATTTACAGTGAGATGAGTTATTTTCTTCAGTAAAGTCTTATAAACAAAGCAATATGTAAATTGGGATAGGTAAATTATTACCCAGTGACACTACTAACCTAAGTAATACAACAAGTTCAAGCAGTTTTTAAAAAAATAACATAAAATCACACAGCACAAACTTGAAAACTGAGCAAAAACTGAGAAATGGCTGAAACTGTTACTTGAAATATAGATCGGGATTGTGTGCAAAGCAAGTATTGTTAACAGGGTTTCATCTCCAGAAATGTAACTAGATAATAAGTAGCCTTGATGCTTTAAATAGTTTGAATGTAGGTGTTGCCATCATCGTTGCCAGAAGATTTGATTTTGGTCTATTTTCTATCCTCACCATGACCACATATGACAGTTTTATCAGAGCTTTTTCAATCCAAAAACAATCTTAAAATAAAAAATATTTTCTATAAAAATTTGGAATCTTCCTTTGTAATTAGTTTTAGTAAAAAATGTGTCACTTTAATACCATAAGTCTCCAAGGTAAGGTGCAGAAGTTGTTTTATTTCTTAATCAAGGAAAATTTCATTTGTAGTTTATTTTTAGCATACATGCTAAGCAAACAGAGTGTCTCTGCATATTTAGTGCAACAATTGTACATGTAGTTCAGAAAGGAAATGATGGACAAAATATATATAAGAATTTGAGCAATATCTTGCTCAATATCTGTGTGATATTGGTCATCTGTATTTAACATGAACCAAAATAATCTCAAGTCCTTTAAAAGTCTTAAGTGTTCTGCATACCAGAAAGTCATCAACATGTGTCCCTCACATCTTTCAGGCATTTAACAACTGGAGCAACAGCTTCACTGTCTGCAGTGTTCATGGCTGCTGCCACTGCCAGGTTTCCTCAGCTCCGGCCTGCCAGTCTCCTGAGAAACATCTCCATGTTTTCCTTCCTTCTACGGATGTCATGATACAGACTTCTGCTAAAATAATGAGTGTATGCAAAAAGGCATGGCATTAATTTTTCCATAAAATAGGTTTCTTGAAATATCCTCTCCCAAGTTATTTAGTTATTTTTTATCAATCTAATATTATTTTGGAGTGTGTTTGCTTAGCAACTGTGACATCTACCACTGCCTATTTAATAAAGAGTGACATGCCACATCCAATTGCAGCCCCTGAAGGAAAATCATAAAACTCATACATATGAAAAAGGCTATTTTTATTACAATAGGGTTGCTGCTTTCCTACCACAAAAGACAGAAAGAGTGAAAAGGAAGAAAAGAAATGCAACCTAGCGTTGGATGATTTTTTTTCTGACTTCTGTCTAGTGCAACTTAATGAGCCAAGAAATTGGTGAGTTTCTTTCATTAGAGTGGGTGCCACTAATCTCAGTGAACTGGTTTCTTCACTTTGGGATTTAACACAGAGTGCACTTCACTGATGAAAGCTGCAATAAACTAACCAGCGAGTCAGTAAATAAATTAGGTTGTTTGCTTCGATCAACTGGAAGTTTGGTTCAATCGCCAAGCTAATTTACCAAAGCTCTGCAGCTGCAAAGAGAAGATGTGCTTTTCCCCTGAATCACAACGAAATCAACACTTGTTTTCTCAGCAATGCTTCTTGTCCAGGGAACATTTTTTAAATTTAAGTAGATGTGAGAATTTAACAAAACTGCCAGATGTGCATGGAGAAGTTCAAGTACTACAAATGATGTCTCAGTTTTAACCATAAACTTACAAAAAGAGGAAGTTTAGTCAACTGCTTGGGTTCTTGATGATGTATGGCATTTTTTTTTTTTTGGACAATTATATATGAATATTTTTTACTTTGTAAAGGTGTTGAATTTATTCATTGTGATGTCAAAACCTTCATTATTTGCTGCACTGGTATTTGTCATTTGTATTACTCTTAGTTATTTATATGTTGTAATGAATGCGTTTTCTTTTCATAACAATATAAAAATATTTCTAAAAACCAAATCAAGATTGTTGTAGATTTAAACATACATTTTATTGTAATTAGAATTTGTTTGGAATATACAGTTTCTTATGCCATCAGGTCATTATTTTTTTTGTTTTTAGTCTGAAATCATCTTTCCAATTGATTTCTCAATGTTAAGAGCACTTATTTTTATATGCTTAGCTATGCCTCTTTCCTTATGGTTTAAAACGTGCCTCGCCAACACTTTCTCTACATCCTTCCTCTGAAAGCTCAGAGTTTATTATGAGTAATAACACAGAATGGAGAGTTGAATTGTAAAACTAGTGGAACTTAGGAACTTCTTTAGTGCCTTTGTGATGAGAGCTTCTAGCACTGAGCAGTGTGAAGACAATGTGTAAATGCAACGCAGCAGACCAAGAAGTACTACCATTCTCCTTTTTTTTAAAAAAAGTCTCAAACAGAGATACAGCAGGGTTTCAAACTAAAATCACTCATCATATTCAAGGGTCATAACAATCATCTAAACAACAACTCACCTGCTTACAGTAATGGAAGAGTGCTTCAATAGACAGACTTTACTTCCACGAGAAATATTGTTGCGTAATATTGATATACCACATCCCATCACAGGTCATGACTCGCTCAACTGGTTACCTTGTGTAAGGAAAAGGCAGCCGCAGAGCTGCACTGTCTTTATTAGTTGCATTGACTTTGCTTATCCAATATCTTTATTTACTGTTGCACCTGTTATCTAGTTCAACTTTAATTGTCTTTTTTACTTCAGTAGAACACCTTCCAGGATTTCTAATATATATGTTCCAATTCCATAATAAAACCCTCACACTTTTCCTACGTTCACTTGATTGTACAGTTTATGTGTTGCAATACGTTTTATCTAATGAGTTGTTCAATGACCGAATTACATCTTGAGGGAAATAAAGAGTGCACATGCAACCACTAAATGCTATATTTGCACATTGCATTGAGTACAAAGTGTCCCAAATAATCCTGGAGCATATAATTGTCCCTAATTTGTGTTCCTCGGATCTTTACGCATGCTGTAAAAGTCTCATATTGATTCAGATGCATTTAGATTGGACCTTGATAATTCTAAAAAGTGTATTATTCTAGATATGCACCAAGATGTAGTCTGTTGCCTAAAAACAGCTGACCCGGATCGACATCTGTCCGGAGAGGAAGTATTAATTCTTATGGTTTGCTTACGCTACAGGGGGATACACTGCCAGTATATCAATATCTTTTAAAAATAACTTTTAAGCAGATGTTAAACATACTTTTTATCAAGCCCACATTTTTCCATCAAAAATGTCTTTTTTATTTTTCTGACCTAAACTTTCACTATTAAATGTGTTTTTATTAGCTGTAATCAGAAAATAATAATAAATAACAGAAATATTGGCTGTTATTGGCTGTTAATTTCACACAAATATCTGTGTGTGGAATTATTATATATGTTACAGTAATAAAACATGTTTTCAATAATATTATTGAATACAACTAGTAACTACATAATTAACATGGGAGCATCAGTTGGTTCAAATAATTCAGCAATAATTACTCTCACTAATAATCACTTTACATTGTAAGCAAAGTCGTAAAGCCTGAAGGGATCAGTTTGTTTGCAGATTGATAAACATATTGGTAGAAACCAGCTCTGTCTTTCCGATCAGATTCAAGGTCCAATTATCTACCAGAAAGTGTCCCACGTGTCATAGCAGGTGCACATCACGTCCCCAGGTAACCCAGATAGCACTTCTGTCTGCCTTTGTGGGCCAGGCGGCTTGAGAGTAGCTTTCGAAATGAACTTGAAAGAGCAAGGTGTTCAAATTAAGCCTCTAATTATGTCAAATGATGAATCTGTCCTCCAAATCATGCTGTCCCACCAGGCACCTTTGAGTGGAAACATCCCACAGAACATCTTCCAGCAAAGTGATTTAATGTGATAATAATGTGAGGACTCAGCTCAAACTGTTCGACTGAGGCCTTAAGATTCTCTCTCAACAGCCAGCAGACAGAGCAGACCACATTTTGAAGTCTGCTGCTTGGTTAAAACTAACAAAGCAGTGGGTTGGTTCCAAATGAAAGAGAAAAAATTGGCAGTGAATAAAATAGACCTGTTATCTTTGTCTCTGTGTTTATTTTAAGACTTGGCAATTTGTTTAGTCCAAGAGTTCTCATTTCCCACCCAATGGACACTAAGAATTTGAAAAAGCTTAAGTAGGCCACAGAAAAAAACCACAAATAAAGCTTGCACACACACACACACACGCACACGCACGCACACACACACACACACACACACATACACACACACACAAGGATAAACTGCTTCTATAAATTTCTTTGTTGGAAAAACACAGAAACTAAAGTTTGATAAAGAGCTAAAACAAGGACTAAAAAAGGAGGAACTACAGTAATTTAGCCACTGAAATGTCTGATAAAATCCTTTTTATCCTACAGTAATAACATTGCTGGCACACATTCACCAATGCATGACACTAAAGAGCAATACATAAAGGTACAAACCTTCACTTGTTTGTGTCAGCAGTCCGACCTTAGAGATCTAACATGACTGCAGGAACCTGTGTTTGTTGCCCAATTATAGCCTAGATGTTATTTTTGATGTCAGCTGTATTTAGTTTGTTACATTTATTCTATGCTGGTTACAAAACAAACTGCAACATGGAAATAAAATAATAAAATGTTTATCTTTATCTCAATCTTAAATTTCACTAATCTTTTACCTAATTTGAGAAAACAGATAATAACAGGAACATACATGGACTGGACTGAATTATTCAACACCGATAATAAAAACAATATTGTATCTTTGCAAGAAAAACTTAGGGGAAAACTAGCTTTTTCCAAATACTTTGAAAAAAATCCAGAGTTTTTAAGAATCAAACCAAACCCTGTTGTTGGATATTACACAAATCATCTAATCCTACAACTATAATACAGAATCTACTGGCAGGTTAAACATAAATAACTTACTCCTTGAAATGTTTCTGAATTGCAGAATCTTGCTGTTAAATGATTCCTGTCCTTATTAAATTAAAAAATGAAAATATACTTATTGATCCGATGGGGAAAGTAAATAATTTATTCTATCTTAGCCCAATGATAATTAAATCTCTCCAGTTGTTCTTCACTCTGGCCAAAGAACAGCTGAGCTGTCAGTAAAATTAAGGCAAATATTTAGGATCCATTTCTCACTGGGTGACCAAAAGAAGGCCCTCTTGTTTTTCCATCAATTGATCCAAATCACAAAATGCAGATTTAAAAAAAAAAAGTCATGTTTTCCCTTCATGTTGCTGTGAAGTAAGCAATCAGCAAAGAAGTCAGACATCATAACTTCTCTTCTTTTTGTAGAACAAAATAAATGATGTAGCTGAAGTTTAATTATAAATGCACTAATTACTGGGTGGGTTGGCCGAGAAACCATACAGGAAGGGAAGTCCACCATTTAAAATTTAATCGCCCTATTTATGAGAACATTAATAGTGATGACAGAGAATGTAATACACCCAAAATGTTTAAATGCCTCATGTCAGCATTAGCCTAAATATCTGAATCAGGGATCCCTGCAGTCACAAACCTATTTCAGCGGCCGGCTTACTTATTAGTTTGCCTTCCAGTCGCTGCAGTCCCACAAGTGTTCCTCTCTGTTCTGAATCTGCGGAGAGATGCAGTAATGATTTTTGTGGGAGGTAAATTTGCAGCTTGCAGCAGTAATGGCCTTCCATGGTGTTCTATTAATTCAGCCCCTCTGCACATACTGAACTCATGAGATGAATGACTAACCGGCAGACAAGAGCTTACCCACATAGAGCATCGCGGCAGAGACAGCGGAAATGCTTGATTTACACGACCCGGTGGACCTCAGAGGCAACTGTAGTCCCTTTTCTCTCACCTTAATATCAACTCTGACTGTATTAACACATTTTAGGGTTGTCAAAATGTCGTTTCATACCCCAGTCTGTTGTGCTACTATCTGAGAAATGAAAGCTATCACAGTGCTATTCCTAAAATCTGCTAAACACATATATATTTATAAAGGTTAAAACTATTGATCAAAGGCATTTTATGAATTAATATTTGCAAAAATTTAGTTTATCAGAGACTCATCAATCTCACATAAAAACAGCCTCTGCAAATATTTTCCAATGCAACAGGCCAAATGAAGATGTCATTTTATTTTATTGATTCACTTTATAAGCTATTGGCTGTGCAAAATTAAACTGGGACACAGGAGCCCATCAACTCTGTGTACACAGCTGGCAAATTTATGACTGTATGATAATCAGAAGACAGCTACACATCTACTGCAAAAACTGTTTTCATCCCAGATACTTAACCACCCGATGTGTAATAGCTTCTGTGTTCATTCGGCACCAATCCAAGTGATTTATGAGGTCATGAGTGGGTAAATTGCCATTCATATCGTCTGTGCTGAAGATCAAGATTGTGTTGTTGATGAAGTGTTTGGTGATTACACCCACAGGGGGAATCTAAACCTGGTTCAATCAAAAACACATAAATAAAAAGAGTATTAGCTGGCTGGTTGAGATCAGCAATTAAATAATTTATTCAAATTAAATGTATAAAGGAGCTTTAAAATAATAAAATACCATACATCTGTTTATTTTCATTTACAATGATCAGTTGAAAGGTAAGATAATAATGACACAGGTAAATGTATAATGAGTCTTCAAAGAGTGGTTGAATTGCACTAAGACTTTTGTCAATTTTATACTCATCAGCAACTCAACATTTCTTTCTCACTTTAGGGCTTTCAAGGAGCAAATACATTTCTGGGACATAAAATAGTTGGAAAAAACAATGTCAGCTCTGTCCTCTACCCTCCAACCCAACAGCCATTAGGAGGAAGTGCATTACCTATGAAAATCTGCTTAATGACTCTTCCAGGAAGGTATTGCCAGCAATGGAGGCTGCAAGATGTCAATTCTATCACCAAACAAGTAAAAGAAAGCCTCCATTACAGGAGATCAGACTCTGATACTGCTTAATATCTTGATGTGGATGGTGAGTGCTGCTGTGTTTCAATTAGTAAAGTTGAAAAGCAAACTCAACAATGTCCACAACCGTAGGTATTGGCAAAAAAAAAACTTCAGATCTTAGCATATCTTTCACTATATAATATTTGGTCAAATAATTGAATTTATTTATTCAGTTTATGTTTCTAAAGGAAAACATAAACTGAATGTGCAAAGAACATTCAGTGCACCAGGAACTCCTATATAAATATATTTTAAAGTTTTGTTTGACTCAGGCAGCTTTTATTTAGACAGAAAAGTAGGAAATGACAGAAAGGGAAGACGCACTGCAAAGGACAGCAGGCCTGGACTTGAACCTGTGACCTCCTCATCAAGGACTAAGGCCTCCATATGTGGGTTGTGCTTTAACCCTGCACCACCACAGAACCGCAGAAACTCCTGTATTTCTAAAGTTGAGACGAGATTGAGAGAAACTTGATTTGTGTTGACTATTAATGTTGTTTAGGACTTTTCAGTCTAAGTAGAGCAAGAAATTACTCTCCAGGCTTAAAGTGGATTAAATTGCATTTTATGTCATCCATGTCTCCCTTCCGAGCCAAAGTAAGGCTTGACGGTTGTGGAGTTTTTTTTTTTTTAGCAGACTTAATGCTCAGGATAATTTCTCTCTAAAATCATTCACACATTCAACACAAACTCAAAACTTTCAAAACTTTAGGTTTGAGTTGAAAGTTTGAACGTCACATTTCAATATATAAACATATATAAAGACATTTTGAAACAATATATACTGTATTCCTCCTGGTTGGTGAACACCTGCTCCGGTCTCAAATGTTTTGCAGCATCTAGGTTTTCTTCCAGAATTGCTACAGATTCTCAATTGGGTTTAGGCTTAGACATTGTTTGGAAAACTTATCAATTTACTTTGAACAAAGCTATTCAATTGGAGCTGATTTTGCATGTTTAGGGTTATTTTCTTGTTCAGGGAAAACCTTTACCTTAGGTTTTTAGCTCAGTACATGTCAGCGATAACCAGCTTTTCAACCCCGCCCAAAGAAAACCATTCCCACTTCATTATTGTGCCACCACCATGTTCCTCCTTTGGGATTTTGTGTTCAGGGTAGAGTGATAGTTATTTTCTCTGTGTGGGGTTTTGCACATTTGTCCAGGTTTGCCATACCCCCTGTACGGCCTGCGGCAAACTGCAAATAGGATTTCTTATGTTCGTTCTCTTCTTTTCAATCTTTCAGAAAGATTAGTGGAGAGTCAACAGATTATCCCACCTGAACTACAAACCTCCAGGGTCACAATGTTCATCTTTTCAATGCAGAATTCTTCATTTCAACAGGACTGCAATGACAGTTTTCATGGTTAAGATATTTCAAAGTGTTCCTCATTGGAATAATAACGGGAAAAAGATATGCGGAAGGAAATTAATCAAACACTAACATCTGACATTCAGTATGTTTCTGATAACAGCCTACAGATGGATGGGAGGTCTGAGTTAAATTTCACTGTCCAAAAACTATTTCAGACGCCTGTCTGCCACCATCTGTGCAGAAATATATTTCTCCTTATTTCTATGTCTGCACAAAAGAAGCACAATTTCAATTTAGAACTTGCATGTCAAGTTAGTGAAATCACTAACAATAAATCCATCCAAGACAAAGATTTTTAGATTTTTTAAAACATGCATACTACAATACATAGTAGATAGATACTACATAGATACTACAATACATGATACTCTGCTCCCCTGAGTCCATGTAATTATGATTTCTTTGGAAATTTTGAACAAATTTAAAAGCTGCTGGAGAGGAACATATTCCTGATTGTTACCCAAACCATCTATTGCTGTGAAGCTACACTGTTGACACAGCCAGGATGAACATCACCTCTCTTCCAATGACCACTGATTATAGGCACACTATACATGTTCATGCATTTTTTTGTGACTTACAAATATTTAAAGTTTACCATCAGTATATTTTTTGATTTACTTTGGGAACATTTACTTGTAATCACAATATGTATCTGATATTCTAGTGCATATAAAATAAATATTTAATTAGGTTTTATAGATTGTAGCAGGGAGTCTGGTCACTGAGAACAGAAGCGAGAAAATCCTACTGGTTTTGTGAATTGAAGCAAGAATGCATTCTCCTCGAGTGTGTCATTGTTTCCAGCTCCAAATCCAGCTTCAATTTGTCCAAAGACAAATCGAACTGCAATAAATCATCTTGCTCAAGAGAAGAATAATCCTGACAATACTGTCAGCTGTAAAAGCTAACAATATGCTAAGGATGTAAGATGAAGATGCACGGTAGGATATAGCTTAAAACACCACACTTACAAGAAAAGATATATATAAAAGATAAATATATGGACAGATGCAGAATGTCATTTTTGTGACTGGATACTGAAAAATGGAAAAAGTCGATTGGATTTCTAACGTTATTATTCAGCAAATAGTACTGGAAGAAAAAAACAAGGATGCTTCTGAATGGCAAAAATGCACTTGACAAGGAAATGATACTACCACTGTAGTTTGGAGAAAGTAAAAATGAAACGAGGACCAATTACTGGTATCATGGTATCATGAGATTTTAAAACCTTCTGACTTCAAAACCTCAAAAACCAGAATGATAATTTGATTTTCCACCAATCTGTTCGTATAGTTCAATATCCTGATAGGAGCCAATGAGACCAGATGTTTTCCCAGCTGTGCAGCACAAGAGTGTTTTCCAGCTTCCCCACAGCTATCCCCAGAGGGATACGACACCTTTCTCTTCCTTACAACATTGAAAGGTTTAGTCATTTTTAAGACATTTACAGTTGTGACAAACATATTCAAAGCCAAGTTACACCACCCACTACTCCTACTAAAATAGCGCTGTCATAAAGTTACAGCTGCAAGCAATAAGCTATATGTTGTCTATTGAAGTTGGAGCAGACTGCACATTAATTGAACTGTAAAATCACAGGTGGACACCAAAGCCACAGGCACTTTTGTCTTTGTTTTTGCCTTTAGTGTGTTTGATGGTTCCCTGTCAGAATGATGGTGTAACGCTTCATCGGAAAACATTTCAGCTCAACAACACAGGCAGGAAACAGAGAGGATCGATTTCACTGAAACATACGGTGTAAATTGAAAGAAATGGTCCTTGACAAGACTTCATCCTGAAAAGCTAATCAGTCAGCTCTTTTACTCTCTGTCAACAGAGGACTGCAAAGGCTATTTTATAAAGCCAAAATGTTGACTGCCAAATTAAAATAAATTGTATTTCTGTTGTATTTGTATTTCTTTCACAAAACAGACTCATATTGTGTCTTAACTGTAATATTCTTAAATAAAAGGCAATTTATGTGAAGAATATTCAGCCAATGTACAATATATTAGTTGTATCATTTTAATATCTGTGTAATACAAGCATAGTCTCTGGCACAATTCTGCAACCTTGTTGCCTTAGTAACATGATGGCACTGCAGTGGCTGCATGTTTATTTCAGGCCATTTTCTTCAATCTAGGAACATTTAGATCAAACAAACGGCAAAAAAAGAAAAGAAAACCTTATCACAGGATGATTTCACAATATGGACACTAAGAAGCGCTTTTGCAGAAACTCTTAAAGATCAACCACTAGAGGCAGCAATCTCTACAAACAAAAACAATGGCATCATGCAACCAGTTAGTGGCACCAGTTTCATTGGTTAAAATGGAGCAAGTTAGTGAATATGCCTAATCACTAACTTGGCTCTTTGTTTACATTTCTTCATCGCTCTGAAGTGTAGTAGCATTAAGTTAACTTGAACTTCATACAGCAGTCCTGATGTGGGTCAAAATGTCATCTAAAGATGGCATCTAACTATGAACTATTTAAAGGTACTATTTAGAAGCAGGAGGGATTTAAAAACATAAGTTTAAACTATTACATTTTGCTGATATCAGAAAAAAATACCTAATTGTGACACTATTTCTGGAAATTGTAATGACATTGATTAGCATTAACACATGTTTGGGTGGGTGTGGAACTGAAGCGGTGTTAAGGCTCCATGCAAAAGGTCTAATGACACATTAATCAAATATGTCTAACAGTTTTGCAATACTGCAAACTGAAACAGAAATGGTGACTGAGATTTTATTTGAGAGGCTTTAAAACTGGATACAATATCTGGTCAGCTCTCCAACAATTCAATTGTCTATATTATCCTTGTAAAGTTTTAAGAGGGGCTGGTTGGTGCCTATGTCCACCCTGGACCGTCCATCACAGGGCAGCATAGAGACACACAGGACAACCCACCATGCATCCTCAAACTCACTCCTAAGGACAATTGAGAGAGGACCCCCAGCTGGAGTACCCAGGGATCACTTCATACAGACACAGATGGACCAGGAGAGGGATGAGGACGTTGTAACCATGGAAACAGAGATGGATGATGGATATGGATAATGTATCATTTCAATTATGTTACTGGAATATTGCAATCATATTTTTCTAAAGCCATGCTTCCCAAATTAAAGATGTTACCATAGGTCATATGGAGGCCAATTTATTAATATTTTACACATCATAATCTTATAAATGTCTCTGATTTTTACTGCCACTATCTCTACAAACCACACATCACCACTCTCCTTGACCTTCAAGCCATCTCTTCACTTCATGCAACGCTGATTACACTTATAATCAGAAGTTTTTTATCTTCTTGATTACTTTGTCACATGTTCAAGTTTTTTTGTATTTTTTTTAACCGACAATATGTATTAAAAACCTGATATCATAGCCAGGCTGCTAATTTCCATCTCTGGTCCTATTGGCAGGAGGATGTTAATGTAAATGCTGCTAATAATCCATTGCAATAATTCCCACTAAGTATTTTTCCTACAGTAGGAAAAATGCTCAACGGGAGCATTGAGACACCATAGTGTGAAAACACCTAGATGGCTTTTCACAAACATTTTAGAAATCTGTACCCAATCAGTTTTCAGACAGATGGAGGAAGTTCCTCCTAAGATGACACCAACAGTAGACAACTGCATGAAACATATATATTTTTGGTCTATCATCACTATTAATTATGTATCTTAGAAGCAGTTGTGCTGTCACACTGTTCTGTGTAACAAAAGTCACTATAAATTGTATTTTACTGATTATTTTGAAACAAATGCGACATAATAAGAACGTCTGCATTTTCAGATTGCTTATTTTCTAAAGTGATAGATCACAGCTGCACCAAATCAACCGTGAAGAAAAAAAACGTTACTACAACTCAGATTGTAGTAAGCCTTCTGATTATCTGCAGGAGATCTTGGTCTCTCTCACATTTGAATAACCCACATGTCACAAAAATACATCTTGTTTTAAATAGCTTACATTTCTGTGCTTCTTTGGCGTTCCTTTTTCAGCATCTTACTGATAATTAAAATAAAGCTTTGTTCCAAAAAATTATAACCCTCGAGTCTTTATTGATTGGTTGACAGGGCAACTCAATTCAACAACTTAATTTCTTGCAAAATAAAATGTATTCTTAAATGTAGAAATGAGGTGTCAGGCTTAATGTACTCACCTTCAAACCAAATGTGCAAATAAATGGTACAATTATTTCACTGCACAAACACACCTGAAAAAAAACCAACTGGGTTCTTTATGAGACAATGATCCCTTAGAAACACTGTCTCTACAGGAAGTAGCTCTGCTTTTTGAGTTAGTTTTTTTTAATGTAATCCATCTCATTTGAAGCCCTTACTGCCACCAGTTAAGTAATTTTCACAACAGCGTCCAAAACAATTTAGTCATATGTAGTGGTGAGGTGGCTGAGAGGAGCCAAGATGAGAAACTGCTGTGTATTTATTCTCGAAGCTGACTCACATAGCCTAATAAACTGGCTATGTGAGTAGCTGGCTCAATTAGCTCAATTAGCTCAACTAGCTCAACTGGCTCAACTGGCTGAACTGGCTGAACTAGGATGGCACCCGATAAAGGGTGCCAACTCTTATCTTCTGTCCTAAATAGTTCTACGCAGTCATGGAGGTGTAAACTGCAGCTGTGTGCTTGCAAACAAGTAAGATACAATTCCTTGTATAACAGGAGTTGTATCATGGCAAACTACTCTACCCCAGCAACAGACTACTTCCTCAACAACAAGCTACTTCCTCAAAGTAGCCTGGAGACCCACAGTCGCCTTCTCCAGGCTGCTGCACTCAATGCATCACAAAAGCCTTCTGTGTAACTTATAGTCAATTGTTTAATCAGTAAAACATTTAATTATTACAGTAGCTCTGCTTTTTGAGTTAAGACCAGCGCTTCTCAGCTTTAGATTCCAAATGTTGGACAGCAGTTCACATGACCGACCAGCCTCCATTTTAGCTTCCATAATTTAGACACCTTACACGTGTTGGACGTTATGCCTGAAAAATATATCAATATAAAGGTCTTTCAAATCAGTTGATATTGTAAATTGTTTGTTTTAAATGTATTGAATACTGCCAAAGTGGTGGCATGACATGTACAGTTTTATCCACAGTATTCACTCCATTGTTTTTGAGCAGTTATGAGGAACTGCTTGGTTATCAAGCAACAATATCATGTTGCTTGATAACCAATCTGAAGAGTTGGTTACCCAGTTCATTGGGCTACGTGAGTTAGCATTGGACAGATTGTTGCTTGATAGATGAGAGACACTTCTCTAGACTATCAATGGCTATAACATACGTGAATCGTGTGCACCAAGTTCAGAAGTTGGTTTGTTAAATCACAGTTTACCCTTAAAGAAAAGTAAAGCAATCCCTAAAACAGACGCCAGCTGCTTTAGAGATAGAAATCGACACGTTTGATTGATTGCGAAGTCTGTTAGTTAGTAGCTGTTATGCATATTAATTATCATGATAGTTTCAGGTGTTATTGGAAAGTGCAATAATGTCCAGTAGCCTGTGCTACAATGCACCAAAGTAAGTTTGTTTTTTTTTTTCATTACTGTGTCTTTGGCCAGGAGATTTGAAGGGAGAAAAGATGTTTAAGGGCAAAGAGTGCAGAGCAGCAATGATGGAGCGAGCACTGCAATGCTGACCACTGCAGACTCATCCATCCAGAACGTGTTGAACTGCTCCAGCTTCAGTTAAGTCAACTATGAAGACTGATTACACCCATAACTTCAACTGAGAACTTCACTTTGCACGCCATGCCACAAAAAACTTCAACCGAGTGCAAATATTACTACACCAGACATAATGTATAACCTGGTGTTTACTCTTGACTCCTTCTGTCTCTTAAAATAAACATTGCTAAAGAGTGCAGCTTCACCTGCATGTCACCACACCAAAAAGAGAGAAGAGATATCCCTATGCTTTCATAGTTTCTGTTTATATACACTCATCTAGCTTTGAGCCAATGAAAAACATTAATATGCAGTCTGAGAACAAAAGGAAGATGATACTTGGATACCTATTTAAAGAAAAGACAAGCTGTATTTCAAGCTCTACGTAAGTTCCTTTACTGAGAACTTGCTCTAAATTCGAAACAAAAAACAAGCAGGCAAAGAGTTTCTGTAACAAAAAAAAGCAGAACCGGTTGGACAACATTCATGCAAATTTTTCGTCACCTAAAACCATTTGTCATTGTCCGCTCAAATTTTATGCACAGATGACAAATCAACCCCACGTTCTTTCTACATGCAAGAAAAAAGAAAAATACATACGAGTACAAATAAGTATTTTATACAATAGTGTAAGTGTATTTTAAATGTTCTTTAGCTGCATTTCAAACTGCGCTCAACAGCATAAATCACACGTTCAGACCGATAAAATGAGGAGACCCTGACTGTAATGCTTCATTGATTTGCTGTCTGTTTACTTTTCATAAAAAAGAGAAAAACTCATTTTTTATTATGTTATCAGCTGCACAACATCTAAGATATTTCCAGCCTGACTTTGATTTTCTACAATCTGTGGAGAAGTCCAGACCTTCAAAAACAACTGAAAGAGTTGTTTGGACGGGGCTGGGGGGATTTAAAAAAGCTAAAAATCCAATGCTAGGAATTTTCTTATCACATAAAACATTATTGTTGGAATGGTGCAAAATTGTGGCATTTTCTTCCCCCCAGTCTTCACTTTGAAATGGATGAGTCAAGTCTGGGTTTTTGTGTAATAATAGATATTTTTGTTTGACTTCTACCACCCTGATACACCCACATCAGAGCAGGAACAATTCCAGTCCATCTGCCGATGAAGAAGCATTACAAGAATTTCCTGAGTGCATGAGATCCAGGTGTGCCAGAGAAAGAACTCATAAGTTTTGCACCTGTTAACATGGTGCAGGATTTTCGCCTCCTCCCGTGTGCTGTGCAGCAAGCAACCCATTCAGTAGTGACAGGAATGAATCTGTAGGAACAGCATTGCTGCGCCTCGCTCGCTTTCATCCGCTCCATCCAACACTCAGCAACTGTCAGCGCTACTACACTAAATAATGTTTTTTTAAAAAACGATATAAAGCAACACTGTGGCTCTTAGAAATCTTCCTGGCCATCAAATTGGTCTTAAATGTCTTTTCAACATGCGCGCCCTGTCTTAAGATTTGTGCGTATTTTGGATAAAATTCCGACACTTCTTTTTTTTTTTTTTTTTTTTAAAGAAAAAAAAAAAACAAAGAAAAAAACCCAGAAAACCAGTCCTACCTCACTCATGGTGTAAAGTATCGCAGACGCTTTGCTTGCTTCCAGTAGGCGGGATGGAAACGGAGTTTCAGCTTCAGCGGTCTTTATTAAAAGAGCGGCTCGCCGCGGACGGAGCGGCTTTATAAAGTGTTAAGCACAACTCCTCCGTGTCATCACGTCACTGATAAACCAATAGGAACGCCATGGGCAAATGTGTCTCCCAAGTCACCACCCAACTTCTTGGAGCGTTGCTGTGTCAGCTCTTCTTTCATGATGATCAGCCAAATGGAGCGACTGATGAACAGCCTCTCGCTCCTGCGAGGCATTTCATGCACCGAGCGCCATGTCACCAAGCGCAAACTTATCTCACAAAGAGGGGATATGTCATTTCCACCTGTGCCTGCGCTCAGATGCGGGGGTGTGAAAACAAAGAAATGACTGCATCTGTCTTATTAAAAGGAAAAGGATGAAAATAGGAGGCTAAATGCAAATGCATGGCGCTTTATGTTTATATAAATCAATTTTGTATGTATAAATGATGTGAATTATATGCTGCTAAATGTCTGGCAATGCAGCGTTAAATGCTTGACTTTCACTTTTACAAGGGAATCATTTTGTCCATTAAAGTTTACTCGATTCTAATAAGGTCATTAGGTTTTCCAAAACAACATAATGTTGAATAGAGTCAGTAATGACTGAGCCTTGTGTTCATTCATTCTCCTAACTAAACAAGAAAACGCAGCAGATTTTTTTGCAGAGGGAATACTGCATAACAAAGGTAGGTTGCATTATGTAATTATGCATTCTAATTTTACTCCAAGATTGCATATTAAATGTTTAAATCCATCTGGTGTCTATACTTGCTCTTTCATTGTAGCAGAGGAGACGGTGCCCATCTCCTGCAGCCACTGACAATTTTTTTCACATAAAGTTTTCATGAGAAAACAGTACTTTATAGCCTCCCGCAATGAGAGTATGAAGTGCAGCGAGTAGCGCATCATTACCAGGTAGTTCTACAACATTTCAGATGGTTTTTAGACTTGGAAAATGAACCTAGTTTTATTGGGCTTGATTTCATCCACCAATCCAAGTTCAAACTTCAGAGTCCACTGACACTATCCACCGTTTGAGAATCAACCATAAAAAAATGCAATACTATTTCAAAGTAGTGTGTGATTTTACTGCATAGAGAACATAGTTTTATAAAGTATTGGACTCAGGTGTCAGAAAACAATGTATCAAAGACAAACATTGAAAAGTTTTGGAAAACATTGAAGACTTCATCCAAAAGCTTCCAGGTAGCCTTTCTTTGATTTGTGAACCGCACATGTAAATGAATATTGATTCAGACAGGACCAATATTTTCTCAGAGCTGTGATGTAAAAGGAAACTGAAGCTTGTGCACTGACATGGACTGCTACTGGAATGCCATGAAGTCCCAGTTGAGTTCTGATGGATGAAAAAAAAAGAAAGGAAAAAAGGAAAGTGATTAAATAAAAATCACCTCTGCTGTCCTGACCCAACTTGAGTCTCTGTCCATAGCTGTCAGAGCCTCTGGAAGCAGGAGCTGGCCGAGACTTGGTTTTTTGTTTGTTTGTTTGTTTTTTTTTAGTTCAAGAATAGTTTGCAAAATTTTCCTGTGCGGGATATTTTAGGGTGAGAGGAAATCTTTTTCTTGTGCCAAGCACACCAGATGGTGTTGGGATTTTAGTGGAAGCTAATAAAAGTTTGTGAGACGCTGCACAATCTGGAGCCACCCTCAATGTAGCATCACTGCTACACAGCTTAATATGTCTGGATGCAAGTTTTTAATGCATATATACCCACATTAATGAAATATACATTAATATTAATGAAATATGAATAAATGGAATATTTCTAATAAAATGTCCATCCTACTATCTGATATTGCTATCAGAATTATCCTGAAAGAAATACTGTATTTCTTCCACATCCTCTCCCTCTTCCTCTCCCCGCTGGCGTCCCTTCAAAATCCATGTCTTCCTCATTTCCTATCTCCATTTCCAACCGAACCATTCACATACCAGTTTATGTTCAAATTCGCCTTTTCCAAATCCAATATATTTTTATGTGTTTTGTTTTTTCCACCGAAGCCATGGAGATGGGCTCTAATGTTGTTGTTTGAGAAACAGGCAAGCAAAAAAAGGATATTAGCTGGGAGAGGCTTATTAGGTGGCGCTAATGAGGAAGGCACAGGTGAGCAGGGTTAACTTGATTGGACAAGTTGAGGGTAAGAAGTACAGTGAGGATTAAAAAAAAAATAAAAAATTAGATGACTGCCATGTGTGCTCTGTGGGAGAGGCAAAAGCAGGTCAGAAACCTAATGAAGACATGTCAGAGTCGGGTGGATGGCGGCTGACAGTCTAATTGTGCTCCAGTTGTTCCTTTGCGTGAGCTCAAACGAAGAAAAATAAAAGCTTTGCTTCATGATTTTTCTTTTCTGTTGTTCACTTCTTTTTCCTGCAGCATATATTTTTATTGTTTTTGCTTACATCTAGATTTTGTTCTTTGCTTTGGAAACTTGATCACTTTTTTTCTTATTTGCTTTCTTATTTTAACCTGAAGAACAGACGCACGTTGTCTACTTTTATATCCACACCCTGCTTGTTCATTCAACGAAACCGTTCATGTAAAAGACCTTCAGCAAAGATTTATGAACAAGCAGAACCAGGTTTCTGTGTTTTTCCACCATGTTTCTTCTCTTCAACAAGGCAGTTAGTGCCCTGTTTCTCTTTGCAGAATGTCATATCTTAAGGAGGAGCGAGCGCAGCTTTCACCTGCAGTGTTTCTTTTTATCTGTCTCAAAGTGATGAAGCCAATCTAAGCCCAGCAGTCTAGCTCCTGGGAACAAAGACTGACCTCAGTGCTCCTCTTACTGCAGGGTGAGGCTGCTGGATAAAAATAAACACCCTGACAGTTCCTGTTGAAGTTAAACAAGTGAAGATGAGAAACATCCAGTGCGAATCATATCACTTTTATCATGACAAATTTGATCATTAAAATAGTGATGGAAATACAGGATATTTTTAGACACATGGAGAGCAAATTACGAGTAAAGGCTTTGAAAATAAATCAAAATTCACCAATTTGATTGTGAACACAAAGTTGTGATTCCTCCTCATACTCCACCGTACATGCAGATCTGAAGTTGAAAGTTTTTTTTTTTTTTAACTATTTATATTCTCCTTTATGTGGCATCAAAGGTTAATCACCAAATCTGTAACATTTTGGCTATAGAAGGATTTGTTCCATTTGTGGAAAAAACAAACCAATTGCATAAATGTCTAAAACAAAACACATATTTGTATCTAAACTGGATTTTGCTCTCAAGATAAAAGCCTCAAAAGTTGATTTCCCCTCACTAAAAATCTTTTTACACTGTAACATCATTATGTACGCAGTGTACTGTCAATTCTGATATGGACAGAATATAGTTTTTCCAAAACCTGCTTCAGATTCATGATTTATTCAAGAATAAAAAATATATATGTTACAAAGACTCACATTGAGAACAGCATATTCTTTGTCAAGACGTCGGCTGTTCACTTGGGCTTACTGGACATTGGCCAGTGGTGGTGATTGATATTTCAATAGTAGCTAAACGTTGTCAAAATGTTGTGTAGCATAAAAGACTCCCAAGATATAAAAATTTTAAGAAGACACACATATGGCTTGCAAAATCAAAACAAAGAGAAATGTTTTTGCATATTTTAATTTAGGATCAAATTCAGATGAGCTTCACAAAAAATGGGTTGGTCATTAAAGCCTCAGGAGAATGTGACACGAAAACCTTCTTCAGATTCAAGACACAGTTTGATCAAAGCTGACAGAGCAAATCCTGTGATAACAGTTCACTGTGTTTGGCAAATAAAATACTTTTTCAACTGAACTGAAATGCAACATCATCCTGTTTAATTATGATCAGAACCAGTCAGATGGAAGTAATTTTATTTTCCTGTCATTATTATGTGCAGTCACTGAATTACAGAGCAGAATCTTGCAGAACTTCAAATCTCTTGGCAGGTTTTCAGGGTTTAAGCAGGAAAGAAGATTTTTAGAGAAAATATTCTCATGTTTGAGGACTTTTTATTTGCCCTTCTGTATGCATGTATTTATTTTTTTTCCGCCCCATTGGATTCATAGGAAGGTTACAGCAGACGCACACAGATTCGGCTCAGTAACACTCTTGTGGACATGTTAGCTGCTCACAGTTTCACAGAGCATGTAGCCTGAGTAGCAGGAGCTAAGTGTAAAGTATTATTCACAGTCATTGTGCTCCGCAGGGGGCATCACCAGATATATGATACACAGCTGAGAACACGGTTTAAACTCTATCTTCACATGCAGTCAGGCGCTCTGCACCAGCTTTCAGGATTAAGTGTTTCAACTCAGAGCGCCATACAATAATATGAGTCTATCTGCTGAAAGACATGATTTATCTTTATCATCACCTACAGAGACAGTTAACTTCACCTTCACCAACGCCATGAAGAAGAACATGTCTGTGTGTTTGACTTACTTTGTTTTTAATGTAATTCTTTATTGTGCTAGTCTTGCATAGAAATAGAACACCTCACCAGTCATAACCTCTTTTTCTTAGCAATTATGTTCCTGTTGGCATCAGAGTAGAGGTTTAATTTGAACAGGTGATTACATTTTCAGTCAAATGTGATCCTGCAGCAGATTTAATTTGTTTTTAAAGTTGCAAACGTATTTACAGATTTCTTATATTGACAACAAGCCTTGTTGTGTTTTCCTGGGATTTTATGCTCTAGAATTTATGTCTAGATTAGTGCATACTTTCAAAAGTATGAAATGGACTGGGATAGGTGCTTTTCTTCAGCAGGGACAGAAAAGCTGGAGCTGAAGGGAGGATTGATGGAGGCAAATACAGGATAATCCTGATAGCAAGTTCAATTTTCAGAGGGGCAACAACTCTAAGCGTACAGCGAGAGCTACACTGCAATGGTTTAGATCAGGGATCCTTGAGATCTGCTGTCCTGCAGGTTTTAGATGCAATCCTTCTCCAACACAGCTGAATGAAATAACTGGATTACCTCTTGAAGATGCCATTAAGTTTCCCTGGTAACGAGCCATTCATTTGGGTTGGAGGCCTCTGGTTCAGATCCATCCACATTCATTTAATAGAACAGCCGAGACCTGAGAGGTAAAGCTCACAGATGAATTTAGCCAAACGTGACTCGGAAAGATGGGGGGACAAAATCAACCCCTAAATATGTGAAACTGGTAGAGATATAACCCTAATGCAGTTGTGACTTCATAGAAAAATATTTTTTTTACCAAGTTCACTCTCCCAGGGGTTGAACACAAATAAAAGTAAAGTAAATCACAAAAAGACCAAAAAAAAGCCAGCTGTGAAAAACAGCCTCTTGAACGGGGTCTGCATAAATCAGCTATGAGGAGAGGCTGAGCTGGTTTAGAACAAGAATGAATTGAAACCTAATTATGATGTTTTAAAAGAGAGCTCCAGGAAAAAGTGGTTTAAAAAAAGCTGACTGAGAAAAAGGACAGTGGGAGGAAAAGAGGCAGCAAGTGGAGATGACGAATCTAGAAACGGGAAGATCAAAAGCAACTCAGGGTGAGATAAGTGGTGAAAATCTGCAGAAAAGCTTAAATATTCATCTTCAGATATTTAGCCTCAGCTCAAAGCTCTTCAAACTAAAACACCAGAGCAGTTCAGAAAAAGTTGAGATAATATTTCTGCTGTACTATTAACAAAGAAGCCTTTAAAGACGGCTTCTTCTTTTTAAAGATAAAGAAACCTTTTAATCAACAGCATGTGCAATTCTTGAGGTTTTCTTCTGCATCATGCTGCAGCATCAGCTTGTTAAGTAAGTGCACACTCAGATGAGATCAGTGCTGTTGGATGTAAACAGAAAGACCAGTAGCTGCTTTGCACAGCTACTGGTCTCTATATGTAATGTCTCCTCTTCCAGCTATTCAACAAAACAGAAATAAACTCAAAACTTCTTCATTTTCTTCAGACCTTTGGCATCTTACTCTAATCCTTCAAGCATATTTAACAGCGACAGCTGCATAATAAACTCTCACAAAGAAAGCTTTAAAAGCCCAGCCTGATGGAATCTATTGTGTTATCTAAAGCCATTGTCTCGCTTTCCCTCAGTGCTGTTTTATGTCTTCTTTATGTCATTTCCCCTCCACTAGAAAGCTGCTGTCAGACGCCACATTATTGTGTGTTCCTGGGATGTGCTGGATCTGTCTCTTGCTGACTATCTTCTGCAGTTCAGTCCTTCTGCGCAGAAACACCCGTCCTCATTTTTAATAATGTCTTATTAAACATAAACAGTAAAACGCCAGTAAAATGGCGTTGTAATGGCATGTAAGAGTGGCACACATTATGTTACGGCTCCTCTGTCCTTCGTCATTTTAGGTGTTAATGTTATTTTAAAATTCAGCTTTTCTACCCAGAAACACAACTACCAACAAGCGGCCCCAGAAGCTTCTGCTGCTTCTGTGCATTGATTCTTTACATTTATCACTTTCTTAGTGTATGTGGCTTACAGGTGATCTACTGGCTTTTATACGCTCTGTGGCAAAAGGAAACTGTTCAGATACAAAAGTGGATTTTGCAGAGTTTTGACATAGCCTGTCAGACTATCCCCTCTAAGGAATATAACAATAAAGAAGAGTGGAGAACTTGACTTGTGAATAATTCAAACTTAAAATCTTTGAGCCATAATTGAACTTTGACCCCAGCAACCCAACAACTTGTCTCTTTCTGAGTGTAGAGTAATGTAATGGTGCAATTTGTTCTCACTTTTGCACCATCTCCTTGGTTTTGCTCCTGGAGGTATTTAGTGCTAACAGTTTTGTGAATCCAGTGCAGAGATAAAAGAACATAAATGTCAGCAGAAGCAGAACAGCTGCATATTTGCAAACTTAATTAGTTGAAACAATAGCTATTTTCAAAAAAAGATCATGATAAACTTTTCCACACAACAGTTTAACATCTACTGTATGTGACCACACTGATATCCACAGTGTGCTTTGCCTCCATATGAGGTCTGGACTTGATTTGTCTTGGTCTGTCTGTGGTGCTGATCAATACCAATTGTATTACACATGGAACAGAGCCACACCAATGTGCAGAGTCAGCACCTGCATACAGATGGATGGGAGTGTGGGAATATTGGCAGTGCTGCCACTTTTTCATATTAAGCAGAATCACATTAATAGTAAATGAATCCATCTTCAAGCAATCATCATATTAATGGCAAATTAGGGGTTGCTGTATTGCCATTTGATTGCAAAATCAATGTCAGGTTTCGGGCTTGAAAAACACATATTTGGAAAACAAAAAGGAAATAATGTAACGGAAGAGGAAGGAAATTTTAATGACATGTTCTGGTAAATTTCCAAATGAGAACATCTTAGTCTGGAAAATGAGAATGACGTGGGATAGACATATTTACACCAAATATTCTGTGCAGTTCATCCAAAGAAAACCTAAAAGTGATGAAAAATTATCCCAATTTTGCATCTTTAGAATGTTAAACTTTTACTACTTCATGGTTATGAGCAGAGATACATCAGCTCTTTGAAACGTTGTATTTAATTTAAGTAACTACATAAACGTATGAGTAATATTTGGGTTTAATGTCCTCAGTTTTAGATCAGTAATATTTTCAAACAAGAGAACAGTGAATGGACTGAATTTACAATGCAAATTAAAATAGTAGTGGACATTTAATTCATCCAATAATTCATTTCAAAACCCAAAAGTCATCAACCAGATTCATTACAAAGAGAGCAACATTTTGCCTACTGCTTATTTCTGTTCAAATTGATGACCCTGGCTTACACCTTTTTGAAGGAAATGCTCTCAATATGTGACCACGGCTTCTTCAGCATGAATTACTGCACCAATGGATTGTTGAGGTGTCACCTTCAGGTTGTCTGCATTGTTGCTCTGGTGTCTCGTCTTCCCGAAAATATCCCACAGATTCTCTACGGTGTACAGCTCAGGCGAGCTTGCTGGCCAATAACCATTGTGAAACCATGTCATTATTGCATGTATTTTTTTTTAAATTATTATTATTATTGGAATATTGGTAAGTCCAGCTGGAAAACAAAATCAGAAATCCCACTGTCTTAGCAGCATGAAAGAAACGGTGCTAAACTGGTAGATGCCTGTGCTCATTTCAGAATTACATAAAATACTGAGAACCATCGCCAGCAGAAAACATAGCCACCAAAAATCACACAATGTGGAAACGTCAGAATGAACCCAAATAAATGTGGATTTATTTGGGCTTTCACTTTGAAATGATATGAATATTTTGATTGGAAAATAGGGCTCAGGACCAGAGGACAATACGTCAGTTTTCCTCTGTATCAGAGTTACGACACTCCCAGTGTTATCTCTGCTTTCGGTTTGGCTTCATGTAGGAATGTTTTTTCTTGTGCATCTTTTCTTAACCACACTTTCTTTTCTTCCACTAAGCGTTCCATGAGTGCACTAGTGTGTAGTGCGGTTAATAGCCAGCATTTTTAGCTGAATGGAAGAGCACGTTGGCAGCATCTCAAATTTGCATCAATTGGCACCTTTAACAAACATTAGACATGTTGTGTCAAGGTGTCCCAAGGCAGCGCAGATTATTTTACGCGAGCCTTGGATAGTTTTATCAGAATTGAACTGATTTGAAAAGGAAGGATGGAGCCTCAACCACAGAACCTGAAGTGCAAATGAACAAAAATGTAAATATCACTGAGTTTACTTTTAAGTTGAGTTAGTTTTCTATTTTGCTGTAATTTAAGATGTGGTTTAATGAAACTGTTCTATGACCTTGCTGACCATATAATTATTAACCAATAAGACTACAACATAAATTACCGATGAATTTTTTCAAAGATCTTTGTTTCAGATTTGTTTCTCTGAGTGTGAAAGTTGGGCCAATGCAAGCAGAAACTGAAAGATCACAGGAAAAGTATTAACTCTGGAATAACCGTGTAACAAAAGCAGGCAAGGTCAGCTAAAATCAGACAGCGCACAGTGACGTGTCAAGTTTTATTCAGAGGTAAACAAATATTCAGTTTGCCTCAGCACGGTTTTACTGCTTGAGGACAGAAGAAAATATAACAGAGACACAGCAGGTTTTTCAGAGACAGGATGGTCGCCTGTTTTCAAACTCCTGCAAAGGAACGATGTTAAAACAAGAGCATCCTCAAGGAAGTCTGCACTGAGGGAGGTGTGCAATTATATTATTTCACAGTGTTTTTGGCTCTGCTGTGAGACAGAAAGAATGTAGATTATGCCATTAACTGAGAAACAAATTATTCCAGTGAAACAGAAAAAGCTTTTTTTGTAAGAGACAGAAGAATCAGGCAACTCTGATGTATCCATGATGAATCACTCCCTAATTAATGCCCAAACAAAGCATTCAGTTTTCCTCAAATGTTCCAGAGGACGAGAATAGAAACTGATTCTGAAGATTTCTAAAGATTTAAAAGGGATGAAAGTGCTGAACATGGCTGGAGACTTCTTAAACTAGATAGCACAAAAGGCAACGGCAGAGTGTTTAGAGCCATTAGAGCCTATAGATGATCAATACCCATTAGCTTGAAAAGTTGTTAATTATTTCTTATTTCTTGTTTACTCAACTGCATCGGATGAGAGAGGACACAGACAGATAAACTCACATGAGTAGCAGCTATGCTTATCTTTCACACCTAATGCTTCTATAATCAAACAGTGTTAAAAGTTCTTAAGCTTACGCATTAGCGTTAAGGAGGAAGGTGATGAAATGAAAATACTTCCACAGTATAACCTTACCTCCTAGCTTCTTGGGTCTGTGGATAATTTGCTTTCAACAGATCACTTTAAAGTTACAGCAAAAAGGTTGAAGTCACCTTTATCTCGGTGCCCATGAGAAACATTTTCTTTCTTCAATTCTCCTCCTGACCTTTATCTTTCCATAATAACTTTTCGTCCAATCAGATTGGCTCGCTCTGCAGCATTTCTCCCACCTGCACCTAATCAGCGATGAGTCAGCAGGATCAGGACTCTTCTTGAAACCAGTTCATCTTGATTCAGCTCATTCATTGCTTCAGTCAGATTTGATCTTTGAGGAAACAAAGATCTAATCTGACCAAGTTTTAATTTATTTTAGCTTATTTTTAATTCTCACTTGCTGTATTCTAGAAGTGAGACTGAACAACACATTCGAAGGGCTGCAAATTTTCCCAAGGCCACACTTTGGACATCCCTGGTACAATGTATTCTGTGACCAGAAAAGGATTGGAAAAACTTTGAAAATCAACCTAATTTAATCACCATCTGATTTCTTGAAGCGTCTCTAGTTAACATCTTTACTTTTAGATTTCCAATGTGTATAAATTTAGGCTTTCTCATATAAACTCCAGGATAACTCAGACGTTGCCAGAATTCAATGGTAGTCAAAGCTGCCAGTTTTAATATTGGCGGTCTGTCCATTCATATCAGCCACAAGTCTATTAGTATTTGTTGGCAGCTTGAGTTGTGATGTAAAAATAATGCATTTCCTCCTACAGTTGACCTAAGACAAGGCAGGCTCTGTGCTCTCTTTTCCTCTATTGCATTTTTTGATCAGGAAATAGTAAGGACTTCCCCTTTCACCTTAAGGTGACTCCAGCTAGTCTCATTACGAGGATTAACAAGCAGAAAAACATTTTCTCTTGCTTGCCACCCGGGCTCTTCATTAGATTCTGTATTGATTTTAAAATCTTACTTCTCACCTTTAAAGCCCCAAATGGCTCTGCACCAAAATGAATCACAGATTCTCCCAAACATTTTAATCTGGATCTATGGACGATGCCCTGGTATCTGTTTTCCAATTGAGCCTTCCCCGTAGTAACTATTTAATGAAATCTCTCTTCCTGCAAAACTAAACCACATCTAGTCTTTATCTTTTCTGAAGCAAAAAATTAAGCGGCACTTCATGTCTTACTGGTTAGAATCTATATTTTAGTTTTCAGTTCCAGATAAGGTATCATACCAACTCTGATTTAGAAATAAATGACCAGGAAAGACATTTTATTTTTTTGGCAGTTGTTTGCAAGAAATATGTGTTTTAATGTGGAAGAAAATGATTCAGGAGGCAGAATGAGATGTCCCCACAAATAAACCTTCATTGAGGTTTCACTTTGTCTTTTACAGTTTAAATGAAAAAAACCACTAACCCACGATTTCAAAAATAATTTCACAAATGTATTACTGAATCCAGCAGTGCCTTAGACTGCATACCAATATGTAAAAAAAAAAAAAGAAAAAGAAAAACAGGGGGAATCCATTGTCTTCGCTCCTTGCATGTAGCACACCTTGGAGGGAGCTTAGAGCTTCATTAATATGCAAAGCTTCTCCAAAAGTGCCACTGGATAAATCTGTGCTCCTTTATCAAAGTATTCCACATCTGCCGATCTTTAGCTCTCAACGTTATTTTTACATATACATGAGAGAGCGTTTTAACATCATAGTGGAAGATGAGGGTGTTACACAACACTGTGTGTGCGAAGGAGATCAAGCTAAGGGAGTGAAATCGCACGCACTTCATCTGCTGCAACACCTTAAAACAATAATATATATGTTATAGACACACAGAAATGTGTGGTTACTGTTTTTACTACAAATCTAATTCATGCATTTCTCTTGAACTGCTGTGTTGGGTGAAAAAGTGCCCATACAGATTGTAGTTGGTTCTGTAAGAGGCTTTCACCTCTTCGCAAAGTGCTGAACTGCTCAGTGTACTGTTGCATATTATCAAGAGGCACAGCTGCCTTTTCTGGGTGATCTTCTTACATGCACTCCTTCTGGGAACCTCGCCTTAAAACGCCTAATTTCCACAGTCAAAGTTGACAAAAAGAAAACCATTTCAGTGTTTTGCAAGTTGTTGAGAATTTAATATGCAAGTGTTTGTAAAAGGAAAAACTTTAATTCTCTTTTCTTACAGCAGACCAAAAACACCCAACACTTCGCAGGTCAGTTTTTTTCATATGTCTAAGACTATCTCGATAAATTAAATAATAATGGCCGTTCACATGTATAAAATCAAACCTTCAGTGGAGCTGAAATGAAAGGACATTTTCTCCTTTTCATATCTGTAGTACGTAGAAGACTATGAGCAATCATATCAATGCCCTGTTTCACAGACAGGTCCTCTGAACTGCAACAAAAGGCAGTTCACTCCTTTAAAGCAAAACACAATGAAATGGTAATAACACAACCAGTGAGTTCACAGCATCACATAGAAATATCTGCATATTTTTGTTAAATTCAGCTATCTCAAAAGCCTCCTGTATTCATAAAAGTTGCACAAAAAATAGCAATTTTTCATTCATAATACATTAATGCATTGTACAAGAAATGAAAACTTGTGTATCATTTTGGTCTGACCATACAGGACATCAGATTAATCAGCCGTTTTGTCATTTTTTTGTAAATTACATTATCCTGGAATGGTCACTGTTTATAACAATGTCTCTCCAAAGCCAAAGTTTTGTTTATATTGTACATTTTTAACAAACCGCACAAAGTAAAACAAGCAAAAAGTCAAACATGTATACATGTATACTGCATACTGTAAATTAAAAATTCCTGCAGCTCATCTGGTAAGTGTTGACCTTGTTCTCAAAAAAATTTCACAAAAACCCCAAACTCACTTTAACTACCATTATCTACATATTCTCTCTTAGTTTTTCTTTCCCATTAAAATTACTTCTTCATTTAGCTTCTTATCTTTCCGAGGCAGAACCACTTACAGAGCTGTTGCTGGCAATAATTTGTCAACGTTCTGTTTTTTATTTCCTAATGAAAGCAATCTTGCTCAGTCCTTCTAGCCTTGCCTCTCCTCAGACAGAGATAGTGAGACAGCTGAAGCTGCCATTAACTTCACATATTATTTTTGCTTTTCTTTTCCTTTTGGAAAATAGTCCTGTGTCTCAGTGTTTCTATGTTTACTCTGTAAATACAGAAAGGACAGTGATCCACCATGGGCTTTGAAGAGTTTTGCACTAAGAAAACACATTCTACAGTTTATAAAGGAGCTGTTTCTTGAAGCACTGAATATTTTTGCCTGGAAGACATCTGCAGAGATAGAAAAGCAATATTTATCACTGATTGGCGTGGTTAAGATGACAAGAAAACTATGTTGAGCCTCCAATAGAACGCCTTAATGACCAATATAAAAGCTGAAAATCAACCTGTCTCAAAAATGAGTTGCAGGCGACTGAGTCAGGGTTATAATTGAGCTTAATCCATACTGTAATCCCAGTGGCTTAATCTCCACTCATGCACATTTGCCCTCCATGTTTGCTCAACCATGTATCCATTTTCCAGTATTGCTTTGGTTTTAGCTGATTATTCCAGCGATCCCTAGCTCATGACAGAGAGGAACCACCTTGTGTTTCCTTATTGCCACGCCTCTCTGTTGTTCAGGTTGTTAAACTGCATGAATCGGCAATGAATCCCACAAAATGTGCTCTTTGTCAAGAGATAGTGGCCACATAAGTCTCTTTGGGGCGCTCGTTTTGTGACAGCTGGATATCATTTATCAGAAGGGTCCTGTCAGGGGACGTGGTCAGCAGAAGTGCTGATGTGCTGGACATCAGCCCCATTCCTTGGCAGAGTTGCTGCCATGTGAGCTGTGATAGATGGACAGGTAGAGACACTGGGGGAAAAACGGTCCAAAGATTTGGCCAGTTTCAGCAGCCCTAATCATTTTAGAAGACAAGGTCTCAATGACCTGTTGATATAAAACAGAGAGGAAGGGAGAAAACTCTCCAAAAATAAAATAATAAAAGTTAAATCATTAGTAAAATAAAGCTAAAAATAAATATAAAGCTATTTGTAACAAAATAAAATTTTTGAAAAATTCCACCTATTAATTTAGGTCACAAATCTGAGGTAATTTTGAAGGTTTTATTATTATTTTTATTGTTATTTTTTCAAACATCAATTCACAGATTGTGTGACAGTACTGGCTGGACTCCTGCAAGGCTCTCTCTTGTTTCTGCTCCTGTTTGTTGGTTTCAAGGTCTTAAGCTGTTCTGGAGAGAAGAATGTCTGGTGTGGAAAATTCAGGGTCTCCCCTTTGTTATTTGCAGATGGTGTGATTCTGTTGGCATCTTCAAGTAATGCTCTCCAGTGTGCTGCAGTTAACAGCCCAGTGTGAAATAGCTGAGATGGGAAGCAAAAAGGTGGACTGCATCCATCTCATGTGGGTAATGTTTGAGCACAACTTATATACAAGAAATGTGCATAGTGCAATAATTATAGGAATGTTTTTTTTGCTCTCCTGTAAGGTTTTAAAAAATCGTTGTCAAGAACAGGATGGCTGCAAATATATGTGCAAGGTTTGGTGGGCAGTGATGACACAAAAAGGGTTTTGTAATAAAAATGAGAGATCTCCTGTGGGTATAAACTTTAATGAAGCTGTTTATGACATTAGTTGTTTTAAATTCCAACTATTAAAATGATGTCTGGTCCCAGAAGAGAGAGTGACAGACTCTTTATGCAAACAGAAACCTTTTAGATTCACACCTTGCAAACAATTAGCCCTAAGGGTCTGAATGAAGAACTATTAAACTGTCTTCTCTGAATTATAGTTTTTTTTTAATTATCTTGTTTCTTTTATACGCTTTGTGGTTGTACATTACTAGAAATGTATATATTCCTTTCTGCAGCCTTACAGAGGATATGTTGACCTCTGTAAATCATGAAGTTTTTTTTATGTTCATCTGAATCGTGTGCCTATCTTTTAGTTCTGATTCCAGAGTTGTGCAGGCTGACCGCCATCTTTGATATGAAACACGACCCGAAGAATAAAATTCTGGAACCAAGTAGCTGAAATAGTGAAGATCTCCATCATCAGATGGTTGAAGTAGAGGAATATGATGTTCCTCATCATACAGTCAGAGGGATGGATGTGATCATTCCCTGAATGTTGAGCAATGTTGAGCACGTGATTGCTTTGATCCATTCAAAACAATCACGTAAGTGGATGAACTCATGAACATGTTGTCAGTCTATCCCAGTGCCAGCTCAGAAATGTATGACCTAAATAGCAGTGCAGCCACACACTCACTCCAAAGGGACATATGAAATTCCCTTCTTTGTAGGAACACCTGGAAAACACACAACTGCTTGGTAACAGCATTGTGAGATTTGAAATATGGACCATCATACAATGACGTCAGCATTTTAACTGATTCTCAAGCAAAAAGTCAGTCACAGAAACAACTGGAAAACTGAGCAGCTTTCATCGAATCCCAGCCATTTTAAACAAGAGACCCTGAAACCCAATTTCATCATGGGAGTTCAGTTTGAATAGTGTAATCTTTCAACTCATTTTCACTTGTGCAAAAAACTTCATACTTTGCATTTGTAACTTCCATCCAAAGTTTGGGTCCTTCACTACATTCAGTCTTCGACCAGCAAAACCACTTGCTAAGCTACGTTTATGTTCCCGTTGCAAATAAGGTCATGTAAAGAATACTGACCTCAATTGCAGATAATGGCTGTGGGCTCATAATACAGTTACACTGAGCAACTTTTGAAGGCTTTTAATTAGGAGCCCTGTGCCATGATACACTTAAAAGCACAGGCTATTACTAATGAGTGCGTGTTTTAAGTTATTCATCACAGGAGTGCTATACTCGTGCTTTCCCCCCTGAGAGCCAGAACAAAACATCTACTGGCTAATTTGTGGTGACCAGAGCCAAGAGCTTCCATTTAATTAAGTCAATCAACGCAGCAGCATTTTGAGGCATCGATGCTTTTCTGGGCCACTGATGTACAAGAATTAAAGTGTAAAAGGCTGAAGATTGGATGAAATGTAATTTTATTGGCTCTCAAAGTTAAAATAATGTTTTATTCTAACCAGCCCAAAAGTGCCTTGAGTTTGTTAAGCAACAAAATGAATTTGACTCTGTTTTAGTCTTTTTTCTAACCCTGCTTTAGGTCAAACAGGAATTCATCCAGGTCTGGATTTATTTGAAACAAGGCTCCTCCTTAGGGATTTGACCCAGCATATTCTAACATCATGGACACCAAAAATTTAATTGGTAAGAAAAACCCATAACAAGTAAGAATCAGGGTAAAAATAATTATTTTTGACCATTCTCCCATTCTTTAGACTGATGTTTATCTCCACTGTTCAATGGGTAGATCCTGACCAATCAGCAGTCTGCCACAGGACAGCAGTGGCCAAGACAACCTCATACCTAAAACTCACTTAAAGTAGCCAATTAACCAAATTTGCAGGCACTCAAGAGAAAAAATATAGTGCTACAAAGAAAGGAACTAGTTTGAATTAAAAATTTAGATAAAATATTGCATTTTGTAGCAATTCCTAATAGTTGATATGGGATATTTAGGTTACTCAAACATACATTAAGCAATTAAAGCAACACTCCAGGTATGTTTTTAATCAGAGGACATTATAACATGATATAAAGCTCAGAATCGTCAATTTTACATAACACTCTCACCAACCTCTTTAAAGGAACAACCTGTAGTGGGTTTTTTTATGTGCTGTAATAAAGAAAAATAAGTACCGAGAAGCAACGAGAAGCAAAAAAGGAACTGAAAGTATTTCTTAAATTTGCATGAAATAAATTCTTTAAATCAAGTTGTTGGTTTTGCATTGTTAACAACTGAGCAGTTAACGTCACTCTCAGTTCCAATGGGGGGCCTGGGTAATATATATGCACACAATAAAAATACCTAAAATAACTCAGGCAACCTCTCCAGGGAGATCATTTTGATGAAAACACACAACTTGTAGTGCCCAGTTTGTGAAGAGATGCTCCTCCAGTAATGTGAGTATTACTTCACTGCAACCACATTGACAACTTTTTTTGTTTGTTTGTTTTTGTTTCTGCGGTCTTTACATAATTTACATTTCTCGTAATACCAACAGACTTACTAGAAAACAGAGTTTCTCAGCTCAGCATTGCACTGTCTCTGTTATCAACATGAGCATAATGAACAAGTATGACAATTCATTGTATGAGTATTCACAGCTAAAAACTAGCCACCACCTAAAGCCTTTCTTGCCACTCTTGATGTTGTTTTATAAATGACTAATGAGAAGAATGACTTCACTGTCTTTGCCTTGTTCTTTAAAATGGCGAGACAGATTCCTGTGAGTGTGTGGCTTTGACGTGCTCTGTTCTCCTAGCACCACTTCAGTACTCGGATTGCTAATGGAGCCTGGCGAACAGGAAGTAGGAAGAAAAGCATAACAAGCCACTGGAGACATCACGCTGCCCTCCAGAGAGCCATTAAGCAAAGTTTCCACTTGTTTTATTCATACGGCGAAAAAAAAAAAAAAAAGCGATAGCAGTGACTTCTTGCTAATTGCATACAGAACACTGTAAAGGTAGCTGAGGAGATACACCTTAGCAGCACACTTTTCCCTCTTCATTCCTAATGGTTGAAAAAGGAAAAGCCTTTCCTGTGATTCATGCAAGGAGGATGTAGCCACCTCCTTAACAATCAGGCTGCCCCTGCACTCTAAAGTTAGCATGCTGATGTAAGAGAAGCAACTGAGGATGTACTGCACGGCAATATCATGCAAGAAAGAGACCGGCGTTTACCAGACAAGAAGATGGCTGCTGTTTTGAAAAGTGAAAGATTAGAACCTCATAAGGTTTTCAGTCCCCGGCCAGGATCACTTGATGAGCGATTAAGTTACATAAATACACTTGCTGGGGTGTAATTGGCACCAATGGAAAGCTCCAAGTAAGCCTCAAGAGAAGATTACTGTAGGTCAAAACAGTAAAAGCAGGCCTTGTAGTATACATCTTATTTAACCACTGCAAGTGTCAGGCATGATAAGAAAACTTTATTATTTAACAGCCTGTTGCCTCAGTGCCAGGCGTTTGGTGAGCGAAAACAGACGATGAAAGCATGGCTGCGGGAGAGAGGGGACAAACGCTTCCTTCACGTTCACTGGCAAGATGTGATTTCCAAACTAAGGATCTGTGTCAGCCATCTGGTGATGGAAAGGAGCAGAGAATAATGTCAGCATGCTACTTTCAATAATGCAGACATGCATGCTGTCACTGCAAAGCTGACAACTGAAGAGGAAATTTTCCAAAACGGAAGTTTTCTTGTATTAATATGAAAATATTTGTTCTCCAATACTATGACCAAGAATTCCCATTGTCTCATTTATGCTCCTTTTAACTAAAAGTGTTGTTATTATAGGCTTCTTAATGTCTTACATCTAAACCAACACAGAGGCATATGGCACCAATCCCAGATGAGAGAGCTGCACTCAACCACCACTTCATTAGATCCACCTGCTCAATTGGTTGTCAGCACAATAGTGAATCCATATTTAGGCATCTATTCATGGTGACGAATTCAAACAGTGCATCACAATCGAGGAAGAAAGGCGATGCAAGTGACTCTCAGTGTGACATGGTTGTTGGCACCTGACAGGCTAATGTGAGTTTCCTCTAAGCTGCTGATCTGCTGGGATTTTATAGAGAATGATTTGAAAAACACAAAACATCCAGTTACCAGCAGTCATGTGGATAAAAATGTAATGTTGGTATGTCACTAATGTGTTGACCAATTAAGGGTGCAAGCAGAGTTGCCCATACATTGCTCTAAGCCCTTTAGTTAATTTTTTTTTTTTTAATTCACCAAAAAATAAACTCTGCAGTTGTTCCTTTTCACTTGTGTGTGATAAATGCTTATCACTCACAACTGTCTTTTAAAATCTTGTAGAATTATTCAATAAATATAAAATGTTATAATGCAATTAAAATTTTGATGATATTATAGAATGAACTATGTCATTAACTCTAAATTGTTTCATTGGCAGAAGACATGGTTTCTGAAATGTGACAAAAATTCATGGCCAGCAAAACAATTAAAGTGCCAGACACTCTACATTTCCCCGCAGATTCATTTCTCCATCTATACCAAGCCATTCCTCTTTATTCCTAACTATTAAGGAATGCAAATGCTTGAACAATCACCACACACAGAGATAAATCTGGAATTACTTGCGTCGCCACAACAGCACTGCCAGAGCACCACTGCTCATAATGTCAATTTTCTCTCTGGCTTTTTGCTCCTGAGTTTAACAATCAACTGGAACATGTAAGTGAAGGACAGGCGTAGGTTTAATAGAAGAGCAGAAATGATCAAATTTAGGCATTAAATGCTTTCCATCTTGTCTTTTAAGTCTCCTCAGAATCCATTTAGCGTGTAAATGTTTCCACTTATCAGTATGTAAAAAACAATCCTTTTGAACTCAGTGCAGTATTTGACATGAGGTATTTAAGTTCTCAGACATTCTGCAGGACTTTCAAATATTTATTTTTACGTAGCACAACATCTGTCAAAACATCCCTGATGAGTCAACACTGATAGCAGCATATTTATGTAACAAAAATGTTCTATGAATGATGAATCACTTTACCCTGCATGGATAATTCAAACATGAGCAGAGACGAACAGAGCTGGCAAAATAATTATTTATTGAAGAACATCAAGTTCAATATCATTTTATCCTTGAGCTTTGAAAAAATATAAAACACTACCAGTGAATAATACAAAATAAGTGTTTAAACAGTGGTAATTCTTCTGACATTGCTAAATGCGTTGGCTTCACTGTTTCGGCCCTCATTGTGCAAAGAGGAGCTGCTGGAGCGTACAACATCAGGGACCTGGTGAAACACATCAAGTTTTGAGTTATACCGACCAAACACCTGCAAACTTCTATTCTTTAGAGTACATACACATCGGACAAGTAAATAAAAACTAGGATTTAAGATCTGGAGGTTCTCTGGAAACAAACTGAACTCCACATTGTCGGGACCCAGAATGTGATTAAAGTATCACAGCTTCAGCACAGTTCTAGGATCATGAGAGCTCACGCAGAGCTGCTCCATGTAAGAGGTAGCTGGGAGAAGAAGCCTCATCTCATCTCTAGTTTGAACATATTTCACTTGCGCAACATTCTTGCGAACAATGCTGCATGAATCCATTCAAATGAACGCCCCACTCATGAGTCACAGTTCAGCTGTGGAAGGACCTAGTTGTTAATTCAGGTTCTTGCATCTACTATCAATTTATAATTGATAACTTTTCTTTATTCCTCAGGATATTAAGTGAAAACCACATCAAGAGGTCTGTGCTGTCCAATCTGTTGTAGTTTAAGGCTGAAGCTGTAATGAATCATCTAAATAAAATCCTGAGGAGAGTTTTGTTCTCTTATGATCAATATTGATGACCTGAATTTACTTTGACTTTGTTTTAAAGTAATTAAAAAATTGTGAGTTTTATTCACCAATCCAGCTTTAATTCATATATTTCTCATTATTAATGTGAGTTTTTAAAAGCAATAAAAATTTCACTATCTGCTCTGATTAGATGTTAATAAGATGGTTAAAAGTGGCTGCATATAAACTGAACCTTTGTCTTGTCAATTGCTTCCAGAAATCATTAAACTGAACTGAATGATTTCCACATTGTTTTTCTTTTTTTATGTCTATTTGAAATTAATGTTATTGACTTTATATCACTTATACAACAGCGGTGTGATGAGAGACGCATTTCCTCAAGTGTTGGCAGGTTGACACAGCTGCAGAATAGCTAACTGACTCCATTTTTCATATTTAGTTGTTCACTTCCTGGTCCTCTGTCTGTTTCAGTATTTGTGTAGCTGTCTGGCTCATTTCAAACCACCTTTACCTCCTGTCTCTTACCTTGCGGAAGGTGTCAAAACTCATCTGGCTACGAGTTCCGATGATAATCTCACTGCTGTCCACATCTGCAGATTGAAAAACAATTTTGTTTTCCTAGACTTCCTGCAGTGCCCCTCACTCTAGATTCAAGGTAGAAAGCCTTTGTTCAGAGATATCAAGCAGAGTAAAATATAATTTGTCTGTTGCTAAACAAGTTTTAGTTTTGCTTGTTTGCATAGGCAAATAAGCAAAGACAGTGCTGAACTACAATTCCTTCTCAAAGACGACTTTTCGTCTCCAACACATGAAAAGAGATTAATTCTGAGGAGAATTTGCTGTATGTGTAAAGCCACGTCATTAGTAGTTTTTTTGCTAGAAACAAAAATTAGGGATGAACATATGACATGAGAGGAAAGAAATATTTAAAAAGAAACAGAAACCTTTTTCTTAGTTTGGCCCAAGCTTGTTTGAGAAGCTGCAGTGGAAAACTGCCATGAGAGGGATGAACATGTTAAGTTATTTCTGGAAATCTAGGACACTGCATTGTCAGGACTCAACAGGGGACGGAAGGTCTCAAAAGTAGCCAGAATGAGTGATGCTACAGCGGTTCATCAGTTTACATGACACGCTGCAGAACTGTGGAGGTGCATGACTGTCCCAGAGTTCATCTTTGAGCAAAGACCTTGCTTTTCTTGTTTAACAAGAGTGTGAAAACATGATTTTTTTTTTTCATATTCTGCTTTTTTGAGACGAACTTCAACTGTTTTCAGACTGCCTATTGGCTAATTTCAAATGAACATCTCATGCACAGCCGTCCTTAACTACTAATAATTTAAGTGGAAATTGCTGACAAATAAAATGCTTAATGCGTTTGCATTGACAATAATAGTCTTAATGAAGTTGTTATAAATTATAAAGACTATCTAAAGAATGTCATTTCAAATTCATGTCTTTAATTTTCTTTCATGATGAGGATCAATAAGACCCTATTCATTCTCAAACATTGGCTTAGACAATGATTCATGCAGAATTTTCACATTAGCTTAACTATAAATAAATTGCAAGAGAAGATGTTGTATGTCTTTGAAAGCTCAACAAACACTGTTAAAGGAAAGTAGCTTGTCCCCTGCATTAAAAATGTACCAGACTGAAAATTAGCTGTACTTGTTTAAGTTATCTTTTATGTCAATGAATAAGGATTACAGAATAATCTGATTCTGGATTACAGAGATATTCCAAAAGTGATAAATAAAATGCACACTTAATGCTGCTCAATACAACCAGAGGTGTATTGAGCATCCTTGAGGGGATAATTTAAAAAAATATATATATATTCAACATGAATAATTTATGTACCAAAATTGTTGGTCTGTTTTGCACTTTCTCACCTGTTGTGCTCTCGCTGGAAAACCCCTGGTTGACGTTCCCTCCTGTCGCCTCAGCAACTGAACTTCCCCAAAACCGCGATTGGTCGGACCTGAAAAAACCCATAGAGGATGGTCCAATGAAAGAGATAACCTCTAGCTGAGAAACAGCAGAGTCACATTGTCAGAAGCCAAGCGGCTCTGAACAGACAATTTCTACTCCCACAGAGAAGTAGTATATCAGAGAGCTCCTGTATTGTTCTCAGCATAAAGTGCATTGACAGATAAAAAATGAGCACCATCATCATTTTTTTAACTCAGCTTTATTAGAGCCAGCTAAAGTTCCTCAACTACGGCTGTGCATTTCATTTAAGTGAAAAATGCTGACAAATAAAATGCTTAATGCATTAGCGTTGACAATAATAGTCTTAATGAAGTTGTTATAAATTATAAAGACTATCTAAAGAATGTCATTTCAAATTCATGTCTTTAATTTTCTTTCATAATGAGGATCAATAAGACTCTTTTCGTTCTTAGACAATGATTCATGCTGAGTCTTCACATTAGCTTAAATATAAATAAACTGCAAGAGAAGATGTTGTATGTCTTTGATTAATGAAAGCTCAACATCTTTGTAGGAAAGTCATTTTCTTCAAATCATTGTTAAAATGTGTTGTATGTAGTGAAGCAAAAGAAATAACTTTTAAGACTGACCTTAGTACATCCTGGGGGGATTTTTCTGAAAAGTAAAAATGTACACATATGACCAAATTTAGTATTATGACAACATTATGCATAGAACCACTCAACTTGCTCATTTCATCCATGGTATAACAATAAGAAAGCTGTAAATGACCTGCCGTTTATTTGCTTTGGGCTCTGCACTGATATTATTGCTTCCAGTTGGTTTGTAATGCAGCAATAAAAGCTGCTGCTGTGCATTTATGAGTTTTGTAACAGGACTTTGCGGGTTGTATTTGTCCAGCGGTGCTCACGGTCATGGCAAAAGGGCTGCAATATTATCCAGCTGCAGATGATTCTTGCCTCGAGAGCGATCTAAGCTCTCTCCTTTTATTGAAGGAGAAACCCACCTGTCATTCCTATTTAAATCAAACCTGTCATTAGCTAAATTGTTGTTCTATATTCATTCTCCTTTCTCTGTAATTTGAAAGGACACATTACACCTCAGTGAGAGGGATTACACAAAGTAGTGTTTTGTATTCTGGAAGCAAGCTGGATCCTTTGACATGTGAAACGTCCAATGAATTTCATTTAAATTACTAAGGGGATATTCCTTCGAAGTTTCAAGACTGGACTAAGAAGAGCAGTAATGGAGGTATGAGATGGTTTAGGTACTGAAAGGTCACACTTGCTTTAGGCTAATCCCTCAGGCCCAAACCTCAGCCACGTTTAGAAGTGGTCCAGAATTTGTGCAGAGGATTACAATGACTTCAATTGTCTGAATTTCTTTTTCTTATCCCACAGAAATATGCAACCTTTCCGCTTCTAGAACAAGAATCCCAGCCTGTATCATCTTTAAGCCTTAATTATGCTAAATGGAAATATCCTTAATGATATGATATTAAGACTGATTGTTGCATTATGAGAGTGCAGGATGTAATACCATTCATGTGAAAATGAAAAAAAAGCCACAAAACTGCCCTTGAGTCATAATCACAGTCATAAAGAACTAATCAAAGACTTATCTAATCTATTCAAGAATGGCAGCACACTTTAGGCGTGGCCTCTCCAAGAAGAGCATTCTTATTTTAGTCACTGTTTTTTTACACTGTTTTTTTGTGAGTTTTCAACAATGGTCATCTTCAGTAATGTAAGGAAGATAAATTGCTTTTTATGGAGAAGAAGTTACTGTGGGAAAAGCAAGAGTGCATCCTTACCAAGCAGACCAAGAGAGGATGCACAGAGAAGTGCTGGGTTTGGAGACAGAGGTTGCTTTCTACTCATCTTTGTTTCTTGGAGAACATTATGAGTGGTTTTCAATTACAAAAATATAGACACAGCATACATGCAGTCAGAAATTAGAGACTGCAGTGTGTTTTTGACAGGCTCCACAGCAATGTTTCTGAATCCAGCTGGACAAACCAGCTGGTTGACAGTTAACATCCTACCAGCCAGATGAAAAATAATTGGGTTTCCCTGTGGGATTTATATCATGATGGTAGGCTGAACATCCATGTTAAAATTTGTGCAGGAAGTATTGGAGATTACCACCCACTGACAAACACAATGGATTTTTGCCACAGAGACTGAACACACATAGGAGGACAGACGTTGCTGACCTAGAAGTCAAGCTCATTGGTCAGGAATCACACTCCACTATCCATACCCTCTCAGTGGTAGTTTTTACATAAATGGTGCCATGGGAAAGTCCCTCTGCACAGTTTGTGCACTGCAAAGTGTGGCATTTACTATCCATTCACCGCCTACGCAAATAAGAAAAGGAAAACTTGTTTGGCAACTGACAAATTATGTTTTTTATGAGCTTGTGATGCCCTTAGCACCTACCGCCCTGAACAGCAATATCTCACATATCAAAAACAAGCACCGAGTGCCCCACTGTTAGACTGTTGGGGGCAGTATTATGTGTTTTCCACATATTGCAGATGCAGCTCCATCTCAAACGCTGTTTGATCTCTTACATTTAAAGGAAGATTGCTCTTTATCAACGTCTTCTGAACAAGGACATTTCTTTCTAGTTGTATTAAATATCTTTTTCTACAAAAGTGAAATTACTTCCATTGTTGCCTTTATTTAAACATTACATAATTAATGGTTACGTTTTTTTTAAAACAGACTGTAATAAATTTAGTTAAAATGTGCTAAAAACAAATTCGCAGACCAATTAATTATTCCGTAAGAAATTATTCCATATGTAGATATGTTATGATAAGAGGCAGTGAATAAACTAGGGTCCACTTTGCAACTGATTACATCCAGAGTTCCCAGAAATAACCCCTGCATTCATGGAGAAAATGTGCAGCCTTCATGCAGAAAGACCCCAGGTAGAAATTCAAATACCAGGATCTCCTGGCCGTAAAGCAACAACAGCTCTTGATTATAGCTTCGAAATTTTTTCTGGTGTTTAATGCTTATGTGGCAACTGGTGTTAGTTAGGCCTCAACAATAACATACATCGCAATAGGCACGTGATTAATACCAATAAATAATACTTCTGATAAAATATTCAATAATTTTACAGGCTGAGCAGTTCTCCGATCCAGAACTGCTCAGCATGCTGGGGGACGTGGGCATAGGAAAACATTCAGCCACTCAACCTCTCAATGCCAGGTAAGCAAAGTTGGTGGCATCAACTCACTCAGTCTCTGGTTACCTAGCATCAACTTGTGGTGTTATTTGCGCAGCAGCAGCTTCATGTTTGACCAATGAGCCTCATAGCTGTTTAATGATAAGCAATGGCATGGAGTAAAAACTGTGGATAAAACAGAAAGGAGTGCTTCAGATATTTAAAAAGAATAACTATTCAATAAATGTAAATACTGGCTGATATGAAACATTTTTCAGCCATATCATCTAACCCTTCCATTAATTATTCAGTAATTGTTTATTTTTCTATTTCACCTAAGCAAACCTGTGATCTTAGCTAAAGACCACAAATTTATATTCAAAGATAAATATGTTCTATTTACAAGTTATTCTTAATTACTATTTTCAAAGTAGTTAAAATACAACAACAATAAGACAAATATAGTGTATTTAATTGATTCTGGTAGACATTGTTTTGGCTTTAGGTAAAGGAGCTGATCCATATTTTCATCATCATTATCAGCAGCAAAACTAAATAACCCGTTTTCTATTATGTTAAATGTCCAGAATAATCTGTGTGCTCTCTATCCACAGCAGCTATGTGTTACAGTAGATTGTGTCCATTCAAATATAATGAGTCATCCAGCAGGAACCTCATGTTCCCCAAGGCACACTGCATTTTTGTCCAACTTGTCAACAGCAACGATCCTATTTGCCTGCAGACTGATAACCTGTCCAAGGTTGCTACCGTCCCACACAGAGTAAAATCAGGACAATGAGTCTTTGTTTTGCTGCAGCATGCAAAAGTTTAGGAACTTCCAGAATCCTAAAACCAGTTTCAGTGATGCTGTCATTGGTTGTTTTGTTTTTATTTTGGGGTTTTTGCTGTTGTTGTTGTGTTGGCTGTTTATTTTTTAAGTAATTCAGAAAACTGGGAAAAACGCTAGCAAATTAAATTTAAGGAAATACAAATGACAGCTCCCGCCCTCCCTCCAAAAATTACAATTGTTCCTCTAAATTGCCAGTTTAATTATGACATCTACCTCAATTATTCAAAAAGATTACATTATAACTAACAATTACAAATTGTATCCTTTCTCCCTACCAGCTTTCAATCTTATTTATTGTTCAACACCTCCAAAACCCCCTTTAACCTTTTTATTTGCACCTTATTGGTGTGTACACTGTTCTGTTTACAGCTGATGTTCTGCTTTTGTTAGAAAGAGTTCAGAATGTCCTTGTTGAAGGCTACTACAGGGCTGTCCCAGCATGCAGCCAGCCACCTCTGTGCTTTATCATACTTTAATCACAGTTTCTGAGCTGGAAAATTGTGGTCCGAGCAGGGCGTTTGTTCACTTAGAGCAATTTCAGGAAGGACAAAAGTGCCTACTTGCTTTTCTGCGATGCCTGTAGCAGAGGACAGTGCAGATGGAGAGCAGCACAAGCAGCAGAAGAGCAGCCAGAGATGCAGTTACTGCCACCAGGATTGTGCAGTCATCCTCTTCCTCCAACACCTCAGCGACTGAAGAGAGAAGGTCACATTTTTGTTTCATTACAGTAGAAAAGCTCCGCAATTCAGTAACAGATATTCAGACACACAGCAGAGAGCTCAGAGAAAGATTTGGATTTTAGACATGAGGGTGTTTGTGGAGAAAAACGATGAAAATGGATTTTAAAAAAGACTTTTCAAAGCTGTGGACCTTTCAGCTGTTTTCAACCTGTACACTGCTGTGATTCAAGCTCATGCTGTTTCAGTTTCGTAACCCTTTCTTTTCTCTACTCTTCTTTTATAACAGCGGCACTCTGTGATGATTCACTTGTTTCCTAAAACAGAATGGGAATGAAAAATGTAACAGATGAAAATGAAAAAACAAGGACAGATAATCTCTGGAAAAAATAGAAATTCAAGATATGAATTTAACACATGTATTGAATTCATATGTCATTAGCTAATCATACTTACTACAACTGATGAGTATCACAGAGTTATAAATAAAGAAGGGTGACTAAGAACTGTTCAATGATCAAACTTGGATGTTTTTCCTCAAAGAAATTATTTTTTTTTGTTTTGTTTGCTTGTTTTTAATTTGTGGGATTGTGTTAAAAATTATTGTTATTTGGTGTAGCAATAATTTGTTGAGCACTTATAATCATCTTGATAGAAATAAGGCTTAACCATTTATGTTTTCTCCTTTAAAAAAAATACATTGACAATGGAGGGCTCAAATTAAAAGCTAACTTAGCATTTTAAATAATGTAAATGTAAAACCTTTAATGAAGTTTGAGTGAGAGGCAAAAAGTATTTTAAAACCATTACATTATAACTTGAGGAACTTTGTATTGATGATTTTATTCTATTTAAATACTTTGTTCCTCAGATCTGGTCCCAAAACACAACAATTGGTCAAATTTTAGAATAAATCTATATTTGTATGAGAAGAGCACGTCTGTTTAAACAGAGAGATAACTGGTGGTTAGAGAGGCTGATAAAGTTTCAGCTTTGACTGCAGGGATCTTTTTAGTGGCCAGAAAGTTTTATTAGAAACATTCTTTACATTCCTCCACTTCTACTTTATCTACTACAGTAAAAACAGATTGGCAGGGTACAAATCAAACCCTCATAGAGGACTTGTACTTTTTGATTTATGCTGAAGTATTGGGTGTATTTTTATGAAGAGAGCATGTTAAGCATTTTTTTGTGTGTGTTTTAGTCATCTCTGTTTGCACACAGCTCAAAGTTTATGAGGATTTGAACTATGATCATTTTTAAATGATGGGTTTCTGCTTCTGGCCACCTGTGGAGGACAAAAGAATGAATTAGATTGTCAAAGTAAGATTATAGGGTTTTAATTTGTTTGTGTTTAGTTTTTTTTATTTATATATATAAATAGGTTTATATTTGGGGTCACTGGATCATTAACTTTGAAAATATCAGACATTAATGTTTAGACCTGCAGGACTGGGTTTTATAATGAGATTACAGAGGGAAAAATATACCTTCCCATTTAGTGTGGAGTGATTTGCCAAAGACAAAGAAATTAAGAAACATAATTTCTTTCTTTTTTTCTTAAAATCAGTTATATTTATTCTTTCAAAGGCATGGAATTTAATTTAAAATTCATTGAAGTTGCACTTTCACTTAGTTTTCAGACCACAAACACTTTGAAACTATGTGAGTATAAAAATAAGTTGTTCGCGTTTATTTGGATTTTGTTTTTATTTGCACCTCTGCTGATGCCAATAGCAGATGTCAGTGCAGTCATTCGAGGCTAAGGAAGACTTAGTGGTTTTACACTCCACAGTGGAAATACACACAAGTGATGAACAGATCAAACTCCAGAAATTGAATCCTCCTCCACACAACACCACTTAAAAAAACATTCTGATCTAAACCTTTGCCATGGAGACAACAAATCTCTTAAGATGCATAAAAAATGTTTTTTAAAAGCTTCTTCTCACCCACTGTTAGTGTGACGCTGCTCTCCAGAGGTTTTTTGAGGGCAGACACTGAGGCCAGACAGCCAACCACAGAGCTCCTCCCGGCCTGGATGCTAAGGTTGCTGGAGACAGTGAAGAGGTTCTCCGTCTCCTCTGTGCTGATGTTGTATTCATCCCGACTCACCTGAACCCCGTCAACCAGAAAGAAAGATATTTATCAAAGCGACTGCAACTCATCGAAACCTTTTTAATACCTAAACTAATTTTTCTGCAAGTGGCCCAGGCAGATCTGTGAAGTTTTTAAGCACACATCTGTTTGACATACAGCCAATAAATACAATGTTTTCTAATTTTTTTACAGAAAAGCCCAACACAATGTCAAAAGTCCATACTTTGAAGAACCATTTTTTTACTGCAAATTACAGCTGTGAATGTTTTGGAGTATGTTCCTCGAATATGTTTGAAGACTGAAATTTTATCCATGAAAACAAAAAGATTTGTGTAGTGCAGGACTAGTGGTCGTCCTCCCAACAGATTTTCCCACCTGAGCTGCTGATTGCTGCAGTTTCTCCGGAGTTAATATTGAGAATAATGTTAATGCTGCTTCTCTAATTAATGTTCTGCAGGTTCAATATGTCAGATGGACAGATGATTTGCGGGTGTGTTGTGCACTTTCCACTTTTAGACCGATTCAGCAGAGCTCTGTGAAAGTCTCTGAGCTTGTAATATGGATTTGTAAGTGAACCTTGCTTTTACCTTTCCAACATTAATACCCAGGTTCTTTCTGCTTCATTCGTCCTCATCATGCTGTTTCTTCACTAATCCTCTCTAACAAACGGCTTATCTTCACAGAGCAGCAGAAAACTGAGATTGAGTTACAGTTTGACTCTTTCCTAATTAGGTGACTTCTGAAGGAAATTATCTGCATTAGATTTTATAGGGGAATAAAGGGTTTAAGCATAAACACATCAGATATTCTTTTCTTTTTGTATCATAATTATCTGCTATCTTGGACTATGACATAAAATCTTAATGAAATATGATAACATTTTCAGATCAAGAAATATTAGAATATTTTGCAAAATAGGCTCTAAGTGATTTTGTAGTAGATTTCTGTTAGAGGACCCACAGTTTATGGGAAAACAATTATTTGTGTCTATTTGTAGCACAAGTAACACTGTCTAGTCACATGAAAGTATTTTACTTAAAAACTTGTTTGTGTGTAAAATATGACAAAGCAAATCTGCTCCCTTCAGATGTTGGCTTTATTCTGAAATTGCAATAATCTGCCTTTACTTTGAAGGGACATGTATATCAGAATATTTTGACTGAGATAAATATTTTTGGAGTATTTACTAATGAAATAGAAGCAATTAGATAATAGATAATGATTTTCTGCTATGATTTGTCAAATTTGTCAAGGAGATTAAGATGAAGAATTATCCTTCATGTTCAATACCTTTTCACAGATAATCCTAGGTATATACTGTATGCGCTACATGCAAAAATCAAATAAAACTAAATTAATTTCAGCATGTTTTTTGCAAAAAAAAACATGAAACCATGTCCAGTTTGTTAAAAATGCAGAAACCTGCAGTGGTAAGGTAATAGCTTAGAGCAGGTTGTGGTCATTTTGTCATTAAAAGTTGACCTCCATTTTAATAATCAGTTCACAGAATAATTTAGGAAAATGGTTCAGGTTGGATAAATTGATCAGTAACCAAAATATAATTATAGTGGAATAGATGCTCAATCAAATCAGCTTTTTAATCCCCTAAAAGCGGTTCACCGAGAAGCGTTTTTTCCTAAAATAGTCACATTCTCTGTAAAAATGATGACAGCGCCATAGAAAAGTCTTCAGTCCCTTTAAATTTTTTCCCCACATCTGTCATTTTATAAACACAAATTCAAATGATTTTTTTTTTGTGGAAAATCCAACTTTTTGAATGAAAAGGTTTCTTCAAAGGACTGGAACTATAAATATTTGGGAATGTACTCAGTGTACAAAAAAACATATTCTGAATGGAAGTCAATGGTGGCGAAAAATGCCATATGGGCTCAGACTGCTCTGTTTAGTTCAAAGTCCAATGTAAAGGCTCATGCTGGAAATAACATTCAGCATCAAGGTTTGCAGGAAAAACTGACCACAAACCCAGAGGATTACCACATCTCGACATGTCTTACAGTTCAAGACGAACAGATGGGATGAATTTCCACCTCTATGAAAATGATTCCACAGAGTGCTGGAAAGAAAACACCGGTGGCCACAGAATGTAAGTAATTCCTGGGACATGGCATTCTCTCTCTTCAGGTTCAGACACATAAATCAAGACTCATCTCATTCAGGCCATAGCCCAGTCTACTTACTGAAAGCTTAATGTAGTGATATACAATGCATTAAAAGAAAGTCTACCTTCGCAGCAGCTTTTACTCTTCCTCTCTCTCTGAACTACAGCAGGGATGTAGCAAGTCTGGAGTACAAACTATCTTGATGGACTGATTAAGATAGTTTAAGAGTTTGTGTTTAAAGGCAATAAAGAATTAATACTTTACCTGCAGTATGTAATTTTCATTGCATCTTCATTTAATGTAAATCAGATTAGTTGGTGCTAAAAGCTGAAATTAACAGCTCATCTGGTCTAAGACCAAAGCAGAATTTTTTTATCTTAAGACATTTTAAGTCTCAAAAATATCTCAGCAGTTTATGGTGACAATATTTGAATAATCTTTAGGCCAATTTTATCTTTGCTTTGGGCATTTATTATATTTATACGGAAAGCTAAGGTGTTCCACCAACAACTATCTTCAAGTGTGAAACATGTAATGACCTCAGCATGTGCTGGGCTAAAGTTTGCCTCCTCCTCTGTTTTGATATGATTCCCTGATAGTTTCTCCAGTTTACAAATTCAAAGCACTTTGCTTTGAAGCATCATGCTGCACTGCATTAGAGTCCACTCGTCTGTTGGACTTAACTTGCCCTAAAAGTAAGCTGTAGCGTGGGTTTGAATTGACTTTTTCTTTGGTTATGATTTAGATCAAAGAATCTGAGAATTATTGGTTCGAACTTAAGGGTCCATATAATAGAAAGTTCTTTAGCCAGAAGTCATTTTTGAGAATTGAGTTGTTTTAAAACAGTAGCAGTGTGCTTTGGTCTCTGACAAATTGTTAGTTTCAGACTCATCTCCAATAATCTGAATTTAAACCAAATAAATCCAAAAATGCAAAAATAAATGCAATGTATTTTTGGTAAATGGCCTGATCTTGTACATCATTTTATTTAGTTCAAAGGATCCCGAGGCACTTTAAACTCCATTCAGTCTTTCAATTTTTTTAAGTTAACACATTATTTTATGCTTATTTACGGTACACTAAATGCAGCAAAAACATTGATGAATTTTCATAGCAAACTAAGAAAATGATATACGTATTGGGTATTTACCTTTTTGTTATGTACCTGCCATTGCATAGTGGGTTCAGGGTACCATCCTGCTGCTTGGCACTGAAACAGAACCAGCTCTCCTTTAAATGCCAACCGATTCTCTCCAAAGACCTTCACAGTGCCCTTTTCTGCAGGAGGAAAAAAAAAAAAAAGGTAAACTCACATGCTTGAATCAACTACAGTTATTTTTTGTGCTCTTTGTACTTATAAATATAGTCTATATTTTTTTGTTAAAACATTCTTGAGTTAAGCTGAGAATCACTGCTTTGCTTGGCATGATCTTTTACAAAAGATGGATTCCTGAGAGGCTGTTCTGGTCTCTGATTCTCACTTGGCTGATGAATGCCTCTCCCTCTATTCCCCTTCATCTCCTTCTCTGCCAGCCAGATGAGCTACTGAGCTGAGAGACACAGTAGCACCGTGAAGTCAGATCCCTGGTAAAATGGAGGGCTGTTGATGCAACAGTTAATACCTATTGACAAATAGATAATTGGAGATGCTTTGGTAGTTTATCTCTGCTTAATGACAAGCCTGTATTGATTAGGTTTAATCCTCAGACATTTTGTACAAATCATTGCTGTGCTTTTTATGCCACATGCTTTCATTTGATGGGTTGATTTCTTGTCATGGATGTTGTATCTGATGTGTGGAGCGACTGATTCAGATCGGGCAACTGTAGTCTAATTGGCACCACATGATGGAAGGATCTGGATGATTTCTAATGACCTGATGTGCCCAAAAAGAAAAAAGTGGTGCGTAAATCTGATGCATCTAATACTCTGAGAATTCAAAAATGAGTACATATATAGAACAATGCTTGAGGCACCCTGATATTTATCACTTTTTCTCCTGGAAAAATGAGAAAAAGTGAGTATTTATGGATACCCGGTGAAGGGGTATCTTCCATTATCTCTGACCATCTTCCTTGTATTTCTGTTAAAGGAAAGTATACACAGCATGATGCTGCCACCACAATGGTATATTCAGCATGACATGGCATTAAATTAAAAAGTGCTCCTAAGAACAATTGTAAATGACATAACAGAAAAGCATTATTGTGATGGCAAAATGTCTGAAAGAGCAAGATCTTCTTAAAGAAACGCCCAATTTCAAGGCGTCAAATTGTGAAGTCAATTTTCTCCCAAGTTGTCTTTGATATACAGCATTTTTATGACAACTAGAGGTAACTTAATTATTTGATTGTGCTATAAAATGGCACTATGTGGCTCAAAAATACATAATAACACCCCTTTAAATTAACTGTGCACATCACCTACTCTCCACACACTTGCATGGGAAAGAGTCTATCCCAGCTTGTGTATCTACCATACCTCTACAAGTCATATTACCTTGGAGAGGTTCTATCTTCTCTGATTTATACCAGAGATCTGCTGCTTGTAGTTAACAGCATATGCGGTCATATTGATCTGCTCAAGTGAGGAGTTTGTGTTGATGTACTGCATTTGTGATTGAGTGAGCAACCAGACACACAGCAGCCAGTGTGCAGTCACTTTTACATAATTTTCAAACAGAACAATTAAAGCAGAGAGTGGTGGAGGAGAGTACACAGTCAATTGGCCTCGCTGTAAATTTGTGGCTCAACGCGCTCTGTATATTTGAGTCCGCAGTAAACAAATCAAGAGCAAAGTTGCTGACTGTTAACTTGCAGTGCCAGCATGTGCGATTAATTCAAAGGCCATGTCAAACCATAGCGATCTTCTGTATCAAGACCCGGGAGGGGGCTGATTCACCATACACTACTGTTAATGGCTGCACGTGTCAGTGGGGATTTGTGGCACTGGCTCTCTTCGTAATATATTGGAAGCAGTGGGTCATTGGGTTTTTTCTTGACTCAGTGCAGTGGATGATTCCATGCTTTTCCCCTCCCCCTGAGCACTCATTTTAACTGCAGTTACTGTAAATGAAAATATGGTTAATAATAACAGGACAGAAGGTCCAAACAAACCCTGCAGATTCAAGTATCCAGTCAACTTTTAACTTGATGTAGCCAGTGGTTTTGGTGGCAGTTCTTTTTAACATGTAATCAGTTTCAATGCTTCCTACAAAGTAAACATAAATGGCTTAAATGAATTTTTGTGAGCAGTTATAGATTCTGCACAGACGTCATCATTCAGTAATTGTTATGGATGTTAAAAATAAAAATAAAAGACCAAATATACACTCATGAAACATAAATCTACTTTCATGTATTTAAAATGGATACATTGTATAACTTATTAATCAGCCAAGAATAAAATGAAGAAAAAAGTGGTTCCAAACTTTAACTAAGCCAATATTCAAAAAATCTTGAAGTATATTAACAATTTATCATATTCTGTAGGACTTTGTTACTGTGACTTTGAGTTTTAAAGTTAATGGGCTTTATTTCAGTATGTTCTTGTGATTTATGTTTCTGTTCCCTTTTGTGCACAGTCAGACACTATTGAGCTATTGCTTCCCTGTCTTCCTGTGCTTTCTTCTAATGTTCATTGAGTCATTGTCCATCGCCAGCTTCCCTGAGTTGTCTTTAGCTTTCTGTATCCAAGCAGCTTCCAGGCAATGAATCAGTTTCACCTGTTACTTGTCTCAGAAATCACCCAAGCAGCAAATATACCTCCTGACTTCCTGAGTCTAGAGTCAGACCTTCACTTTATCCACCCTCTGGCTCTCCAGTAGCTCCTTTTAGTGTTTTCCCTCCATGTTGTCTGCAAGATGGAGACAACATGGAGGGTTTTCTGCAGCTTTGAAAGGAATTTTTAAGTTTTGTTCTTCAGGTTTTCCCTACATCCTGGTTGTGTTTTGGTCCTCCATAAGAACTTGTCACATAATATATCACGAAAATAATTTCTAGCCAAGTTATAATTTGATTGTGAAAAATATCACTATCAGCAGTAAACACTGGCATTTAACTGGTTTCTGGTCATTTTACCCTACACCATGTCCTACTTTTGTAGGACGACATTTTAAAGCACTTAGGATAAAACATTTCTCTAGATGACTCATGGCAAAGTATTAAAAGAAAATATTTTAACTTTTGGTTGCTTTGTGTCACAATATGTGATATTTTAGAAGTACTAAATAACCCAAACAGAAATGTGACAGTCTGAAATTTTCATAAAATAGTTTACATTAAGCTAAACATGAGATTTGAGCATTTTTTTTTCACTATTTATCATCATAAAATAAAAATTTAAAAAAACTAACTACAAGGAGAAATGCATCTTTTTGCATTGGTCTAGATGCATGAGATGGAAATAGTTTGTTTATGAATATAAAATGAACGGACGGGTTGAAATGGAAATGCTTACGTACAAATTGGGGCCACAACATGAAAAACATGTTACTTTTCCCACGGAGCTGTGTTCTGTGCTTCTTATGTCTTAACATTTTGCTAGAGTTGTCGCCTCTATTTATGATCACTAAAGATTTAAAAGTAAGATGAGAAAAAGTATAAAATTCCTGGACTGGTTGCTAAATGAAATAGTATGTTCTGTCTTATGAAAAAGGAAAGCCTTATCCTGTTCGCAGCTCCTATCCAGTATGTCGAAGTGTTTTCAATAAGTGGGAGCATGATAAATGAGAGATTCTCCCACAAGTCCAGATTATACTGCAGCACTCCTCAGCTTCTGAATACAAGAGAACTAGCAGCCCTCATCAACTCTTGAATCTTAAATTATCTCACAACCTCTGGCTCAACGTTTGTATAAGATCCACCAAACGAGGAGGAAAGAGGAGATTGGCTGCAGGTGCAGGCTGTAAATCCTGCTCTGCTGCCTCATTCGACTGGCATGGAGTCTATCCATTTCCAACTTGTATTTATAACGGCAGTCCAATCAATTCCCTGCCCCCACCCACACTGCCATTAAACCATTGTCACACAAACCATCAAACATGTCCGGCAAACTTCCTTCCACCAGAGAGGCCCTAATAATTCCCTCCACACGCTATGATTGATCCTTTGCATGCATGTTCAGCTGCCTTCATAGAAAATGAAAAGCTTCCAAGCTTTATTAGTTCAAAGAAAGGGACTTAAGAAGTGCAAGTTGAATGCTGTACCACTCTTGTCTTTTATTGAAGCAGGGGGTGTGTGGGCGGGCAGAATTAAAGCTTCTGCACAACTTCTGCAGTGTCCCTTCTTTTACCTCTCTCCTTACCCCGTGCTGCTTTCTGCTTCATCAAGGTTAAATTCAGTGTGTTTCTGCACTCTCTCACATAGAGTTTTATTTATTTATTTTTTATTTTTTTGTTGGAGACAACTTGCCATCTGCTTGTTTTCTTTGGCTGGATTGCGTGCTCGTGCATGTGTGTTTGTGCACACACTTTTGTTTGCCAGAATATCCTTGGGAGAACCAAAAAAAACAAACCCTTAAATTTTCTGCTGCAGAAAGATAGTGATGCGCTGAATAAACATTAGACGTCCATTTTTACAGTGCATATGAAAGTGTTCATGCGCCTTGATATTGTTCACATTTCATCAAGTTACAGCCACAAAAATCATTACATTTTAAAAGGACTTTCTGTGATCGACCAATACAAAATAGTACATTCTGTGAAGAGGAAGGACAAGTAGTTTACTGAATTTATGCAAACATATGGAGTAAAATAAGATTAGAGATGGGCTCTTCAACCATCCTTATGGTTAAATATGACAGTGGCAGCATCATGCTGTGGGGATGGTTTTATTCAGCAGTAACAGGGAACCTGGTTGGAGCTAGTGGGGGAATTTGGATGGAGCAAAAACCTGGATTATCCTGCTAAGAGGTAGCAGAAAACGTAAGATGGAGTGAAATTTAACTTTGAACAAGGACAACCCTAAACACAAAAGAAAACAATTTGTGTTATGAATCTACGTTCAGAACTAATTCGAATAGATAATTCAGAACAAGGATGAAAGTTGATGTTCACACATTCTTTCCATACAGACTTTCTTTTTCATCCAAAAGAAAATGAAAAAAGTGTAATTTTAAAATTTCCAATTCACACTTACGTCCTACTTGGTGATGGTTGAAAATATCACTGACACTGATTCTGACATAAAATCTTTCTATATTTTGAGAAGTAAACTGCTTAAAATCCTACCAGAGTGTGACATTTAATTGCTTCATTTCTGACTCAAACATGCACACAGATGAATGTGCTCACCTTGAACAAACAGCTCTGCCGTCCTTCTATCAATGAGCTGCAAATCACAAGCAACTTGTCCTTGGTTGCTCCTCTCTGTGTGTCTCAGGATAAACTCCCAGCAATCTGTATTTGATTTGGAGCATTTTACAGCTGTCACGTTCGGGTTGACAGTGGGCAAAACACCATTCCGCTTGTCGATGGTTAGTACTGCTCTATTTCCTAGCAGCCATGTCATAACAGTCCAAGCAGTGTTGGGGGTGCTGCACCTAAATTTGGCCTCATCTCCTCCAACAACCGTCAGGCTTGCAGGAGTCAGCTTCAACTGAGCTCTGGCAGCTAAAGACATGATCAAGATCATCAATTGTTTTATACACATCCTATGTCTAAAACACTTAAAAATATTAAAAGGATGTAAAATTTTACAAAAATCTATTAACTGATGTCATGCTTTGCATTAAATGGAAAAGTCGGCTATATCATCATTAAGTGACTTCTGTGGAAAACCGGTAACTAATCAAGAAGAAGTGTTTGTCTGGACCTTACCTTTACCCCACCATGAAAGAACAAGCACTAACAGAGGAAGAATCTCCATATTTAATGTCAGTCCAGCCAGTCAACTGTTGAATGGCAGAAAAGCCTTTGAAAAGAAAAAAAACAGTCATTAATTATAAGCACCACACTCACATATTTATTATCTGTTCTTGTTTTTCTTTGGCGAAGGTCATGAGGGATCTGTCTTTTAAATCTTTTGACTATTAGAAAGCGCCTATTTATCTGATTTCTTTATTCTCATTTTAACAAGAGAGGCAAATATATTTTACAATGGACCAGGTTGGTTTGGACAGCTATTTTTGTTAATAAATAAATTCATAATTTGATAACTTTCTTTGTATTTATTCAGGTTATATTTGTCTGACATTTAGTTTTCTTTTTATCTGAAACATTTCAAGGGTGACAAAAAAAAAAAGAAAGAAAAACTGCAGGAAACTGTAATGGGGTATGCAGTTTTTGTGTGTATTGTTTTACACCATACCAGCATTTGGGTATAATCTCATAGACTGTCTCAACAAAATTTCCAGATTGATGAAATCTGTTGCAAAACTTGCAGACGCCCCAGTCCGTTCCATAGTATTTAGCTCAGGCATACATCTTTTTCTGAGATGGGAAGCATCGTAAGATTAAGTAGGAAAAGAAAACATGACAAAATGTCTGTCAGACCAGGCCACTGATAGTCCCACCAATAGCTATCAGATTAAATTTTAATCAAGTTTCAATAATATGTTCTTCATAATAATGAAGACAATTACATTAAAATTTATTTTTTTTTATATTAAATATCCATTAAATGTATTTTAATGCTTTTCTGTTTTTTTGCTCTCGTGTTTTGGAGTCAGAGGAGTTATAAAACAACCACCACCAGACGCTTGCACCATCAAAAATGTCCTTAAAATGACTGACTGCCTCTTTGACAGCCTAGTCTTTCTTGCCCAACTTGTTTACATCTGCAGAAAGTGTATTTGCATAATGCCTCTACAGTAGCTGAGTCTGGCACAGTCGCAAACAAACAATGAGCAGCTGCTTCACACTCCACTGTTTATAACTAATCTGTGCCAGCAGGGCTTTCGTGAAAGAAGTCTCGGTGCTCTTATACATGAAAGCAACATCAGGGACTGGCAGCACCATTACAGACCCTTCAAATCGCTACTCATTTCATCGGTATCTGCTGGAAAACACAACACTCGACTTCCAAGGTCTAGCTCTGATACACCTGTCCAGTGTGACTAAATATGGCAGAGAAGAATAGATTCAGCTTAAATATTTTTCAGTTTTTTACCATAAGCTTTTATTTGAATATTTTTGGATTCAAAACCTGTGCTGCATTTAAAAACAAAAACGTTTTAAAACATTTTTACAGCATGCATCTTTGTGAAAATTGTTCAACAATCATACATAGGAAAGGAACAGAGGTACTTGCCATTTTGGCAGTGGAAAATGTTTTGCATTTTGAAAATTAATGTAACTTCTTTAGGAATGATGTTTAAGCTTTTTGAAATTGCACCTTTCTGCAGCCAGATTCTTTATGAGTCATTTTGAGATGCTCTCCTTCAGTAGAGATATCCTGCTTTAGGATTAAAAATGCACTATTAAGAGATTTACTTTGCAGCACACACTGCCTGAGCTTTAAATTTCTTCAACACTTTGTTTAAACCTTCCTTTTGTGTCTGAAGAAAACTGTACAACTGGTGTTTTTGTATAATGCATGAAAATGCGGCGGCAATGTGAAACTCCAGGGTAATTTCCATAATCATTATCATAACTCCCAACACCTTGTTTCAGCACATCTGAGGTTTCCAGGCTGTGGTTACATTTTTACTGCAGAATAAATGCGAAATAAAAATAACATCTGAAGCTCGGCTGATTTAAATACAAAAGGTTAAGAAGTGGGGATTTCTGCAGATAGCATTCTTTAGATCTAATGCAAACCTGATGATGCACAGGTTTCATAAAATTTATAAGCTTACCCATTTGGGAGATTGAGTAGAATATAAAAAATTTTAAAAATGCCTTTTTCTTTTTGCTGTCGTGCTGGACATCAGATTTTTAGATAAGCCAAAATGAATGCTCTTCAAGCTCCACATTAGAAAATTTGGTTGCAGGTCTTTCATACTCATGGATCAAATCTTGATTGAACACACTGACTTGGTTACAAAAACTAAACAATATTTGAATTACAGACACGGTGAACAAGGTTGTTGTAACTAGAACAACCTGCAGCTGTTATAGTTACTTTAAATTCAAGTCAGTGCATTACCACAAATTGAAAAATGTACCATTTAACTGAAACAAAATCATCAAACTCTATCACGGTCCCATGCTGACAGCTAATTTACATTTTAACAATAAAATGAAAGTATATTGAACAATAATCGTCCATAAACTCTGCTTCTTTTCTTTGTCTTACCTCAGGCTGGCGTTCCTGTGCATAAACACAAAGTGGATGCATATCAACCATGCCGTTTCTTCTTCATACCTGGTGTTCGGTGATCTCATCCAAAACTGTTCTGTTAAACATTACTGAGCTTTGGGAACTTTGTCCCAGGACACACACAAATTCACACACACACAGAGACTCTGTAAACACAGTCCACTGATAGTACTTGATTTGTGAGTTGATTTACATGTTTGGTAAAACGTCTACCAGAGATAAATTTTTCAACTTTGTTATAGTAGGCATTTCCTTGGAGCTCAGAGTTATCAGGGGTTCCATTTAGCACCTAATAATAAACATATAGATATTTTTTAATTTGTTCTGTTAGGAATATGTAAATAAGATGACTGAGATGATGTCTGTACATGTTTTTGTCTAAAGCAGCTTAAAAAACTAAACAAATGTTTAAAAAATGAAGGCATTTGTAACAGGATGTTTGGGACAATGCTGATGTTGTGGATCATTACAATGCATATTTTTGTGCCTGTTTTTATAGGTATGATTTAATTACAGGGAATATGTTTTATTCATTCACTTATCTTCCATACCACCATTAAGCCTGTGCAGGGACACAGCAGGGAAGCACTTGCCAATCACAGGCCATCAACCTTTTAAAACACAGACAATAACCACATAGTCACACACTCACACCTCGGATCAATTTATAATTTTCAATTAACCGGAGTACCCAGAACCCAGAAGGTGGGGCAAACCTGCAAACTAAACACAATGAGACTCAGAATTAAACACTTACTTCTAATACTTTTAAAGCTGTCATGATGGATATATTTTTCATATGACCATTTCTTTTGTGCAATGCTTCATACCATCAGCATTGCTACATCCTGGGAGGGCTTTTTCTGGATTCTAGAGGGATAATATTTGCTCACCGTTTTGCTTTTCCTTTAATATCATCTTCCTTTGCTTATAACACTATATCATGCACAATTAGATCACCACATAAACCATATGACACAAAATCCAGACAATTTGCCACATAAGTATCACAGTTCTCACATAACCTGCATAACAAACATATGCCCCACCTTTTGTGGAAAAACAAGCAAAAGAACGCAGGTGCATTTCAAATTTCGTGTTTGGCTAAAAAATTATCATACCCCTTGATGGCTCTCAAAGATCACTAAAATCTAATTTTCAGATGTTCAGTTAAACCTTTAACTGAAAGAAAAGTAATGTACCCAGTCATAAAACAGCAGAACACTGTGAACTCTATGATTAGTCACAATATAGACAAACTTTGAGCCACATCTTTCAAAAAGGAAAGACTTTAAGTTCCTCAAAATGTCTTTAATATCCTTATGGTCAGATCAACATCAAAGTTAATGTGGTCTGGCCAAACGTGGTAATTTATCATGTTGGTGGGACTTTGAAACAGTAGTAAATGAAGTGATATAAAAGATTGAAAACCACTTAATGAAGAACTCAAAATAAAACAACATGAAGCTTAACAGTCTAAAATTGTTTATTTTTCTGTTGTTTCCATGTCTTAGTTACACGTTACACTCTTTGTTCAACAAAGTGCATTGATTAGTCAGGACTATGGGTAGAGAGGTACTTGGAAAAATGGTTGGTGTCTGAATCTTGCAGCATTTGTTCTTCCTTGTGGGGAACATTAAAAGTCTCTTAAAGCATTCAGCTCATAAAAGGAGGAAGTAAGGAACAACGCTGGAATAACACAGCAGAACATTTACAAGAGAGAGAGCCAGGAGTTGTTTTTTTTAAAAGGTCACTTTCTTCTAAGGTTAGAAAATTACAATTGCTAAAAGTAAAGCATGAGAAATGTGTTTAAACTGAAGAAATCTGCATTTTATAAACGCAGATTTCTGCAAATACCATTCTGCTCTTCTGCAAAATTTCATTATGATTTATGTTTGTATGCGAAATATAAAAACAAAGTCAAAATTGTAGTGAAAAGGATAGTTTTATGTGCTGTATGGGTCAGACATGTGCCTGATGGTTTCCAGGAGAAATCCAGTGCAGAATTGGTAGGTGGAGTTGCTGGCCAACAAGTTTGAGGGGACGGTGGGACAGGCGTCTGGGGTTAGGCAGAGATGGAATAGGTAGCTCCGTCAGGCTGGTAAATAAGACAAACAGATAAAAGAAAAATGAGGTCACACACTTTCCAGTGGTCTGACCATACTGCCACCTCTAAGCCTGGGCCACCCTGTGTGCCCGCTCCTCCAGGGGCACATTTGAAAGCTCACTTAGCAGCTTGTTCTAACAAGGCGTGACAAGGGGCTCGCAGGCATGGAGAGACAGCCAAAGAGAGGAAACACCGGATGTCAGCTTCTCGGCTTTTCCTGCAGCCCAAACATGCAGAGTGGAAGCAGAAGACACGCTTTAAAGATTAGGACGATTATCACCACAACCATCATGTTCCCCCATTAAGATCATTATGCTCTTTGACACTCCCTCAGAGAATAAAAATAGGTAGTGCGAAATGTTTTTGTTGTGGCCCAATCTGATCTCCCAGCACAGTATGCTCACTGAAGCTGATCACAGATGGAGCCAGTCGTAAGAGGCTGCTGTACTTTTTTGTTTGGGAAGAAGTCTTTAAACTCCTAGAAGTACTTAGGCAATATGGAGCAAAGAATTGACTGCACTGAGAGGTAAACGTTAGTTTCTTCTGAGTTTTAATGTAAAATAGTAAAACATGCCACTGCACTGCAGAGACTCATGCGCTGCTGTGGCAGGTTGATTTATAGGTGTAATTTTGCCTTTTGCCTTTTTAAAGAGCAGGGTCAAAACAGAAAAACAAACTTCAAAAGGATCTGAGGTTTTAATTAATGTGGTTGAAATAAATGTCAAATAATAACATGAAATGAAAAGCGGATCACTGGCTTGTTAGTCTTAACAATGTTGCACTGCCCTCCAGTGGTGAAATACAGCCTTTAAAACCAATCAGTAAAAGAAGGTAAAGTGCCTCACCAGGACAGCAGATGGTCTTCATCTTCACATCACTGTAAACTACTCAGCCTCCTCTTCTCCCTGGCAAAAACAAACACACAAACAAAAAAATGGGTTTTGGTTTTCAACATGAACACCAATCACAAAAGATGGTAAGAGGTATAAAAATATTTCCCCAAAACAGAATAAATACATAAGCATATTTTTCAAAGAACTTTTTTAAATGGTGAATATAATAGGAGACTTAAACATTCCTGGCGACACAGAATCTGTTATTTATTGTGTATTCTACTGCAGCTGATGTAGTCAACTCTATTCTGGAGACATTCTTTGGTCTTCATGAAGCTGTTTGTTCTTACAAACATGGTTGATTTACAAACAACCATACTCAAACTGAGATTGAATAACACTCAGGTGGACTCCACTTACTAGTAAGGTGACATAGGTAGGTAATTTGTTTACCCTGAATTTTATTTAGGGGTATCAATATAAGGAAGTTGAATACAAAGTATTCAACCAGCACTACATTGTGCTGATCTATCACATAAAATAAAGTACATAAAAGTTTGTGGCTATAAAGTGGCAAGATCTGCACAAGTTCAAGAAGTATGAATGTCAGGTGCCTCATAGCTTAAACAGGAAACATTATAGTTAATGTATTTTAGATTAAAAATAACAGCAATGGCTTAGCTTTATAGAACAATGGTCTACAACTTTATCTTACACAGGCCCTCCACCTACATTCTTAGATCCCATTAAACTAGAAAATATCTCTCGTGATGCTATACCTTTCTCTTAAGACTATTTGCAAAGAATGGAAATTACCAGCAGTATTACCAAGTTTTATTTCAACTCTTTTTCTTCTCCATTTTGACACACTAATAAGAAATATGTGGTGGGGGGTGAAGAGGTTGAAGAGTCAGAGAGTTAAAAATGGTGAAGACGAAATCCGAGAAACGTGCAGTGTTTAGCAGTGATGGCAGGGTGAAGGGAGAAAATACTTTTCAGTGTTACTGACAGGGATTCAACTTTAAAAACAGTTCTAATCAAAAGGAAAGGCTGTAAGCCAATTGGTGAACAGTAAATTATCCATTGTGAAATTTTTCCTCTTTGTTGTCCTCCATGTATTGTGCAGTAACACTATGTGCTCAATCTCCTGTGAAAACTGTCACATTGACTTTGCACTTGCTTTGTTTGGAACGCTCTTGGCAAAGAAAAGAAGAGGTCATGACTTCTTCCGAAAGCGAAAATCCTGTAAAGTCTGTGCACCCAACCAAAAAATCCTCATATCTGAGTTGTTCTGTTTTGCACTCAGGCAGATGCAAAGGACATTTTAAAAAATGCCAAAGTTGTTCATAAAAACAAGAACATTCTGGCAGACTAGAAGAAAGTACCTCTGTAGATATTTTACAGGTCTCTGCATCACTAAGCAAGTATTGTGTTGTGTCATCCCTGAAATACTGCACATGAATAAGAACCTGCTACAACACTCCCCATTTGTGCATTGTGTACAAATGTGTGGCATGACATACACATGACTTGAGGAAAAAACAATAGTTTTAGTTTTGTTTGTGATCGGATCGTGCAGAAAACTCCCAATCTCAAGTATGATTCACACCGTGCCAAGCAGGGAGAGAAATAATCCAAACATATACCTCTTGTAATTCTGTATCTTCTTCTTCTTCCTACACAAGATGAAATCAAGAGGAATTAAGTTTTAAAATATCACTAAGCAGTGAAATATTGATCCATATAGTATTGCTGTTTCCATCAAAACACCACTTCCACCTTAGGAATTAAGACAAATACATGAGTCATGCTGCAAACGATTAGACACTTCCATGGGAAACTATGATAAAAATATCATGCAGCACACAAATACAAAAAAGAAAGACAAAAGGAAGAAACACTAAGGTTTTCAGAGGCTAAAAGGTGTGATGCCACAAACCACACCAAGTCTACCTCACTGCCTTGTTCATCCTGCTGGGAAGGTGGGAGAAAGAGACAGAAAGGAAGGAGCAGAGAATGCAAAGCAGTGAAACGATAGAAGCTCAGGCTGGAATGTCGAAGAAGAGCAAAGCATTTTCCACCTGTCATTTTGAACGATGAAACCTATATATTCTGAATCATTGTCCAGCAACATTGGACAACTTGGTGCATTATAAAACAATGTATAAAATACTTTATTGTCTGTCTGATTGAGTTCTCTATTCAGTTGAGAAATGTGTTGGAAGGACATTTTAGACTCACCTATAGAATATCCTATTTATGGTCAGAAGCTCCACAAATACGAAACAATTATTGAAACACCTGCTGAAGTCAACATTTTCCATCAGAAAGTCAAAGTAATCACACCATCATTGAATTTATAATCCAACATTATTACTTTGAGCATGGGCAGATGATGGGTGAAGTAAAAACAAATTGGTTACACTTGTGACTGAATGATATCACTCAGTTCATAAAGATTTTTCAATTTGGAACGCCACATTAAACTTTTGTGTAGCCTGTCAGACCAAACTGTGGTTAAAAACAGACTTGCAACTCACTCCACTGTTTCACAAAGCTCAACGGTCTGGACACACTATAAAAACTCCAGACTACCCAACTATTTTAAGAGACACTCTCTTAATGGTATTGTGTTAAGATCATGAAAGTACATTGACATTTGAAACCTACAGAGTTTTGCAAAAAGTCCATATCTCTTTGACATTATTTTACTTTCCATTTATAGACTGTAATATACTTTATTGAGATTTCATATCATAGACAAAGTAGCACTTACTATGAATGTGACATAAAAGGCAAATAAGAGATTAATAAGCATAACATATATTACTTTTTATATTTTTGTTAGTAAAAAATGTTGAAAGTCACATATCCTTTTCCACCTTATAGTCTAATGCTGTAAGGTTAGCCTGCAATAAGGTTAGACTTACAGTAAGTCTATTCAATGTAAAACACAAAGGTGTGAATAGAAATGTGATGTATCATCAAGTGCCATCCGTTATCATATAATGACACACAACCCTTTATTGGTAGATTGTAAGAGCTGCTAAAGATGACATTTTATCAATTCCCATTCATTTAAATAAGCAAAATGCAAATCTTTACGGAAATCTTTATGCTAAAGCATAAAGCATAAATTTAGTAATTTATTTAGATGTAAATTACTAAATAATTTACATCATTCTAACTCTTCATTGTATTATCATAGAAGACAGATGTATGAAAATTATAGGACTATATACTATATATATATATGTTAGTAAATAGTCAAGTTAAATTTTCTCATCATTTAACTTGAGAAAATTAATGAAGTGGGAGAAAATATCCAACATTAAGAAATGACTGTTTTAAGTAAAATCACCAGTACTGGAAACCCTCAATACTTCCAATGAAATAAATCTAAATAAAACATTGATTGCATTTATACTGTATGTCTCTCTATTAGTCTCTAGAAACTTCTAACTGGCAATCTGTTTCTGTTTACCAGATCTGGCATAGAGACCTATTTTTTGAGCCACTGACCACTATGCTGAATGGATCTATATTTATTTTGACGCTGTGAACAGAGAGTAAGACGATAGGGAAAAATCTCCCAACCTGTTAGAAAACATTAGCAAAACAGTGTCTTCCTGAGGTCAGTGAGTATCCATAAAAACCTTCAGTTGCCATCTACATGTCAATGATTGTTTCAAAGCTCCTACCATCACAAATGTAAACAGTTAAAGATTTCCTAAGTACTGATGGAAATTACACTGGAACTTTGTTCTTTGGTTAAATTAAACTAAGACTGAGCTTTTCATTCATATGCTCACTGTTGAACATGAAAGAGGAACTGTGATGCTGAGAGCTTCTTTCTCTTCTAAAGGCCCAGCAAACACTGTTGGAGTAGGATCAGAAACTCTTTGAAATACCAAATTTTGATTAAAAAATTTGTGGACTCCGCAAAAAGTATGAAATGGATCTTTAATGACTCAAAACACAGATTGAATTCAACAAAGTAAAGATTCCCAGTCATAAAACTCAGTCACTGGGCCTAAATCTATTAGAAAACCTTTCAGATTTAGCTAAACACTCCTCTCTCCAGCATAAAAGAGGGCCAGAGACTCTAGATGACCTAGACAGACTGTGCTAAGACTAATCATCAAAAATCCCTCTCTCTCTCTCTGTGGTACAACCTAAATGTTACACAAGTAAAAGTGTTGCGGTGTTGGGGAGGAAAAAAAGATATGTATAATTACCAGCATAGGTGTTAATAAGCGTATCACTGTTAATTTAGTAAGAAACCTAAATGTGTGACAATATTTTTCTGCTATAAAAAAATTATATTCCAAGGTTTTTTGCACATTTTCACCAGTGGAGCCAAAAAAGCCACAGGATGCAGCAGCAGGAGAAGTCAGAGGGCACAGTATCATGACAACAAGGACAAGATGATGAAAACAAGAAAGCGACTCAGATAGTTTGAAGAAAGGTAAATATATATATAAATATGTGAATCTACCTCAAGCTGTTGTAGTTCTTCCTCCTCCTAAAAGAAATAACATAGCAGCTAGGTCAGCAAGCTGTGTGGGGAGCAAAAACAGCACCACATGCATGCACTACAAGGACGTCTGTGGAAAAGGACACTAAAGGAGATGTTTGAAGGTGTCAGGATGCAGCTACAGCTAGGAGGAAACCAAGATGTTAGCTGAAAGGGAACCCACTGAAAGAGGAAGAGTTGATGTGAGGAAACTGAAGAGTTTAATGATGAGTAGGAGCAACAAAAAAAAACACATCCTTCACATCCCACCCTCAACAATGTAGAATTGTTTCATCTGAACACCATCAGACAATGCTGATGGCTTCATGGAGGAACCGTGGATGATCTACCAAACTGCAGAAGATTACTGAAGCACAGTTACCTGTGAGTGCAGCTCCTCTTCCTCCTATGAGGAGCAAACCAACAAGAGATGGACAATAACACAAAGAGGCATTCAAAGGTCTTACAGCATTCATGAGTAATACAATGGCAGGATTATCAGTGACAAGAAAATGTTTAAATGCACAATATCAGGCAGGTGATGGAGGGACTGGAACATCGCTATTCTGAAATATATATTAATAAACTAATGGACACAAAACATCTGTGTATAGGCTAGAGAACAACTAGAGCTTAGTATCCAAGTCATTCAGTTTGATTGTGTTACCATGTTCCTCCAATTAAAAGTAACCGGTCCGTCACTAAGCACACCTTAATTAGGTTCAGTTCGATCAGTTTATTCATAAATTATCAATCATGTCAGACTATAGATCCACTTAACCTAGATAACAGTAAGTCCATTCATAAGACACAATAGCCAGTTATTTCTTTATTGAGTTATTTGAAAAAGAATATCTGAAAACTAATATTCTGAGGTGAAATCCTCTTGAAGCTCAAACTGATCATCAGAATGTGAGAAAAGAAGATTCAGGTGATTCTGATCATTACATGGTTGTTGTTGTTGACAGATGGACTGCTCTGAGTAATTCAGAAACTGTCAATATTGATGTGCAACCAACTGTAGGGTTTACAGTAAATGGCTCCAAAAAGAAAAAAACCCATCTGATTCAAAGGAGGGGAACAGGAACTGAAATAACTCCTTGTTATAACCACTAGATTATTATCTACGCAGATGATACACAGGTCTACATTACAATGTCACTAGGTGACTCCAAGTCAATCCAAACATTGAACAGATGCTTAGAACAAAGCAATGTGTGATTGTGTCATAACTTTCTCCAGTTGAACAGAAACAAAATTGGAGTTGTCTTCAGATCAAACCATTAATGATCTAGAGACAGCACACAGCTTCAGTTATTAAACAAAAAACTACTGGTCAGTTCTGAAACCTGGGTGTAGTGATGGACTCAGACCTGAACTTTCAGAGACACAAAGTCAGCCTGTCGTTTGAAGAACATTTCTAGAATTAAAGGGCTAATGTGCCAGCAAGACCAAGGGAAACTCATCCATGCATTTATCTTTAGTGGCTCTGATCACTGTAACAAGTCTGCTTCAAAAAAAAAAATACTCAGACAGCTGCAGCTAATCCAGAATGCTGCCATGTTCTCACTAAAACAAAGAAAACAGAGCACATCTAAAGTCCCCATACTGACTCCCTGTACTCAGAGAATAGTCTTTAAAATACTTACTTTATAAAGCACTGGATGGCTTAGCATCAAAATATATCAGTCTTCCAGATCAGTCAGGTGTTCATGTTTATGTTTGTATATCAGAATTACCAGAAAACCCTCATGTGGAGCTCATGTCAGTAACTTTCACAATAACAAGCAGGTGTAGCGATGAACACAGGACCAAAAGCACTGCTAAGACTGAAAACACTTAATAAAGTAGCAACTTAATCCTTATGTAGAGACATTGTACATGTGCTGCACTACCTAAAATAAAATCCCTCAATGAAGCACTTTGAGATTTCAAAGAAATAACTGTAGGTAATACCAATATATAGTCTGTTATATGACTGAAATCTGTGTAATTGAGCCTTTTAGGAAAAATACAGAGTTCAGAAAGCAGTAATGAAATTATGATGAAAATGTAATTAAAATGTAAAATTTTCTTTCCTCTAAATAATAATAAAAAAAACAACTTACTTGTTCTTCCTCCTCTTCTTCTTGTGCTTCCTATAACAAGAGACAGGAGGAGATCTCTTAAGTTTTCACATAGTGTGCAAAATATGCATCAGTACTTAGAAACATCAGTATTCACAGATTGACATTGTGAAATAAGTTAGAGTGGCTGGGTTTAGGGTTGTCCTGACATACCTTAAAAAGAACAGTTAATGGTGGATGTTTTGCAGGTTATTATGAACTGTAACTTAACAGTTAGGTAATAGATAGCATGAAATAAAAAAAAGCACAAAAAGAAACCTGAAAAAAGGAGAGGAAGTATTAAGAGTCCATTGATGCTGTGGAGGGATTTAAGACCACACTTTGCTTGTTAGTGGAAAAGGGAGAGATTTAAGGATGAGGATGATGGCAGGTAAATGTTAAATAAAAAGAGAAAGTTAATGTCAACATAAAATGACACACTTGAGGAATGACAAGAAGGCATGAGATAGAGAGGGAATTCAATCACTCCAGGGTTATGGAGGTGGAAAACTGATGAGGAGCTGGACTTGAGTTATATGGCAATTACTGTCTCTTCTGTGTCCTCATTTGTTTCTTCCTCTGCCGCCGCCTCCTCTTCCTCTCCCCTTGATGTTTCTAGTTCGGTGGCTTCATCATCTGCTCTTCCACCCTCTTCTTCTTCCTCATCACCTGCCTGTCCCTCCTCCTCCTCCTCCTCTCCTTGTACATCCCCATTATGCTTCTAAGAGGTGAAATGAGTAACCAAGTAAAACAAGAAATGTAATCAAAGATAAATCAATGAAAACAGGGAGTAAGAGGGGAAAAAAAGACTGTTTCAACATGATTACAATGGCACACTCCTCAGATGGAGATGTTAGTCTTGCAAAAAGGAATCCAGTAATTTATTAAAATGGAAGTGATTGTTTCAAAGGGACAGAGAAACAGAGTTGAAATCAGAACTAGTTTGCTACAGCATTGTAAAGATTCATGCAACACTAACATTATTCGAGATCAAGGGAGGGATTAAGGCCCTGTTCAAGTCATCAGCTACAGATGGAAGGGAAGTTATTAATTACATCAGATTAGGATTATGAAGAGGTGTGGCACAGTTATATAAAAAGCATGATGGGAAAATGGAAATATATTGTCAGCTTTACTACTGAGTCGTCAGGGTTTTCCTCTGCTTGGGTTCCGTTTTGCATAATGTGCTCCTTCTCAGCCTGCAATGCTTCCTGCATCGAGGAGGTTTAACACAAATCAATCATAGTGAATTAAATACAACAGATTTCAAACCCCCAAGTTTTAATACAATATATTTATAATAGCTACTTCTGCATATGACGGGAGATACATTCACACAAAAATGTCTGTCATCTGTATTGTTCTGATGTAAAAAGCAGCTTATGAATGCAAGATTTTACTAATGATCTGGAAGACAACATTTTCTGCAAATGAAAATCTGAAACGTGAAGCATGCATTTGCATTCATGCCTTTTCAGGTCAAATTCTTGTAGAATCATCTTTCACTATGATCAGCTGTAATCTTTGAGGGATGACTCAAATTTCAGCCAGTTCTTTGAAAATAGATCAAGATGAGTCAGACTGGAAGGGGAACAACTATGAACAGAAACTATTTCTCAGTCAGTCTTAAATCTGCACTTTGACTAGGCCATTGTAACACGTGAATGTTTCGATCAAAAGCCTTCTGTAGCGCTGAGTTGTGTAGCGCTTCCACAACTGAGGTGGTGGAAGTTGAACCACCACCTCAGCCTCAAGTCTTTTGCAGACTTTAACAAATTTTTTCCAGGAAAGTTCTGTATTTAGCTCCATACATCTTAATTTTTCCTCTTCTGCTTTTGTTTTGTTGTTTTGGCCACACTTAAATGCTTGAGATCCAGTATCCCGCAACTTTTATGCGTGCCCCTGGTTTAACACACCTGAATCAAATAACTCAATTACTTCCTCAGAGTCCTGCTAGGAAGTAATTGAGTTCTTCTTCTTCAGAGTCCTGCTAAAGATCTCATTATCTGACCAGGTGTTTTAAAGCAGAGACACATCTTAACGCTGCAGGAGACCGGCTCTTGATCGACAATGACAAAGCTACTCATTGAGTTTATTTATTTATTTTTAGCCATTTCTTAATGGATTTGCTTTGTTATCCTGCTGCATATTCTGTGTATACTTAAGCTAAAGTCATAAATCAATGGCTGGAGATTCCTGTTTGGTTTTTCTGGAACAAAAAATTTGAGTTTGATTAGTAAATCTGTTCTATATACATTTGTGACCTTATGGATGAGCTGATGTGCTGTGAAGTAGGAATTTCAAAAGGCAGTTGGTTGGATATGACTAAGGGGTGTCTGAGTAAAGGGGATTAAATACATAACCACCCGGCACTTTTAAGACTTTAATTTATGAACATGTCTCTTTTTTATGCAACAGAGTTTGCCTACTCCAAAAATAAAAGCCCAATAAAATATGCTTCGGATTCTGGTTGTATAACATAACAGAGCTCAATATTTTTGTCAGTCTGTATCATTTTGAGCTTCTCTTTAACAGAGAAGTACTCACTGCAGCAACACACCACATTTTACGTCAGAAATGCTACCTCTTATAAAACAGTCTCAGCACTCAGGAAAGCTCTCTGCAGTTCAGACCAACTAGCCAATGAAAACAATCCATGCTTAACAACAACAAAAAATTAAAAATACAATAGAAAAAAGAGCCCAAAGTGTTCAACAGCACAATTCATTTTTATAAGATATAAACCTTTTTCACATAAATAACTATTTATCCCTGTTTCCAAAATCAGTTGTAGTGAAAGAAATGCTAAATATTGTTATAAATGTGTGAAACTGTCAAAAGATACTGAGTTTTATACATTGCTAAGTTGAAACTTCAAATAAATGTTTGTTTTATGTTTGTTTTAAATGACTGAAAAAAATGCTGCAGATGTCAAGCTTTCTTAGAAACAAGGATGGAATTATATTTTCTTTGAATTCTGTTATAAACACAGTTCACCCATGTGGCCCCATGTAAAACTGATAGTGCTGCTCAAAGTGCTAACTTATTAAAATATGCATTCTTTACTTACAGGGGTTGTTTTTTTGGGGGAATGGGGGGTTGTATTTTTTTTTTTCTTCTTCTTGTGTGCTATAAATCACACAACCAGCAGACAGACTGCAATAACAAAACTTGCATCACCATAATTAGTAATACTACATCTCTTTGATTCTCATAAATATTTTATCGGCCAAAGTTGCATTATCAACAATTGAATCTGTTGGTTTGTGCCATCACTCAAATTCTTGGAGAAAAACCTGAGTATTCTTTGGAAAACATTTTAAATAATTGAATATATTGTAGAGAATTCACATTTGTGAGCTTAACTATGCGGTAGTAACCATTCAATTAAGTAAACAAGTAGTATAGCTAGTTGGCAGAAAAACAAAAAAAGAAAAACTTTAATCAGATCTAACCTTGGAGCCAGGAGGAGGGGGCAATCCTAGGAAAGCATACACCGCATTGTCTTCCTTTGCATCAAAAAATGTGTCATAATCCTACAGGGGGGGGAAAACATTTTTAGAACTTTTAATGTTATTCAATTGTAGAACTAAGTTAGACATTTTTTTTTACTGTGATGCTACAGCTGCTAATCTAATTCAAGATCCACATTTTAGAGTTACAAATGCATCTTTGCTCACCCCACAGTAGCTCTCCTCATTGAAAATCTGTGGAGGGAGTGGGATGCCATTAGAGGGCTTCTTCTCCTCTGGGACATTTTGCCTCATCCACATGCGGTTCTGCTCGTTGCAGGCGATGTCCAGCTCAGCGTATTCCACTTTCAGAGCCTCCAGAAAGCCGACCACATCTTGCTGTTTCTTTTTGATCTGCAAGGTAGAAAAATGAACAGCTCATGCATCAAATGTTGGTTTGTGTTTTTCTTTTTCTTTTTTTTAAAAGAATTTTTCAGCCTTTGCTTTTCACATTCAAAACATTTTTTAGATTTGTCCTGTACTTTATCACAATATAAAAGCAGAACATTTATATTCTGCTTTTTGGTTTCCTGTGTGATCTATTGGCCATTTTCCCTCTTTACCTCACAGCTGAACCCATTCTCTAATTTACCCCCTGCTGGGGTGACCAACTCTCGAGCTTAAATATTTCTTAGTTAGTGCTTGGTCATATATCATATCATCCTGTTATTCCCATCAACCTGCTTATCTTGTTTACTATTTTAGATTCCATGTGAGCTTAAGATTTTGTACACTTTTCAATTGACTTTTATAGATAAAATTATTTCTGTTTACCCATCTCCCTCTTTTCTATATTTGTAGAGAAATTATATGTTGGTAAGAGACAGAAAAGAACATGGAAAGTTCTGAGAACTGGAGTGTGTGGTACAAGGCTTTGACTCAGGGAATGGGAATACAAATGCATATCAAATTTTTCAGATTGATTGATCATAACATGGAAAAAGCTGAGGTGGATGAAAACATTTTTTCTAGAAAATGTACAATTTTAAAGGAGTGTTAGTTGACAAGTTTCTAACTCATCTGTATTTGATCATGAATGGTAAACAACAAGATATAGCAAGGAGAACATGCTGGTTGAATTACCAATCAATTTGTATAAAATAAATTTACAGGTAAAATAATAGGACAATGAGGATAGCTTTAAGGCCTCATCAAAGGCACAGCTCTGGAAGAGTAAACAACCAGTGTGATGGAAAACAATCTAATTTTTCCAACTATTGTGAGAAAGCTGGACTATGCTTAAATGCCCTCAAGAGGAGCTCCAGAAAACAAATTTGCCCTGCAGACAGAATGTGAGAAACAAGGTCACAATCAATGATTTTTACAAATAAAAGTGACCTTAAAATTTTAATTGGGGCCGTTTCTGGGGTCTGTAAAAGAACCCCCACGCTCTGACATGAAAAGATTAGGGAGCCCCTGTTCTGGAAGGCTCCGCCTGTTGAATCACATTTACATACGAAATACTTTCCCAAGATCACTCATCAGAAATAAATCTGATCATAAGTCAAGCCAGTTAACTTGCTGAAAGAGCAAATTATCAGACGGTAAGGAAAGCCAGCATTAATTTATAGATTTAACCCAGTAAAATCAAAGTGAGTGGCAGACAGTCATGTTCAGTTTATGAAGTACAACCTGCAAAGCTCGACCTAAAGTTAAGATCAGTGAAAACTTACCGCTGTCGATCCAGAGGAAGTGGCGAGGAAAACTTTGATTACCATTTTTTACTACAAACTATGTAGAAGAGGTAGCAGTGCAACAAGAAGGGCCTTAAAGGAGAAGTCTGCCTGCTCTATTATTAGAGCGCTCCCCGGGCCGAGAAATAACAGTGGAATCGCACACACACACTGACACACATTGCTGGAGGTATTTTTGTCCCCGGGCTCCATTAGAGGCGGATTGGTTAGTTGGCCCCTCGGGGCGCAGCGCCGCATACTGATTGGCAGCTTCAGCTGTCTATCGGCTCAGGGAAAGAGAGGCAAGTTAGTTTCTAAGTCCATGCTGAGAAGGACAGAAATAGCTGTGGACAGCACTGCGGGAGTCACAGTGCTTATTTTAATATTAAACTGTAATTTTTATTTAAAGAGGTTATTTATTTAATTTTATTGGCTATAATCAATTTTTTGTAGCTTAATTTTACTTATATAGGCCTTCTTTTTTTTTTTTGCTTAAACTGATTTTAAAACTTTTTTTTTTAATCACACAAGAATACAGAGATAAGGGTAAATGTTGAGACCAACGTTAGTTTGACCGTTTGTGAATTTTTGTTCCATTTTAAGTCATTTTATTTTGTTGTTAAACTATATTTTAAAAAGTTGGTATCTGATTAAAGGGATATTCTGCTGCTTAAAGACTCTGAACTGTCTTTAATGTTGCCCTGGGTTTTTCCAAAGTCGGTTTGGAAAAACTTTTATTTAATTTGTGAAGGCTGATAAAAAATATATATAATACAGCAAAACTGTTCAAACATAGAACTAAAGATTTAATTAAAATAAATTATACAAAGCAAAGTTTGTTAAACTTTAATTTCTTTTCTTTGGCTTCCTACGCACTATACAAGTGGGCCTATATGGATATAAATCAACCAGGTTATTCTACATTAATGAGAAATTTAATCAATTCCAGTTTGTGAAAATTAAATCGGTAGTTTCGAAACCCTTTTTGCTTCATCACTCCACCACTCAAAGCTTGGACCAAGTTATTCTAGAGACCAATGGATGTTATAATGCATTGTGGTCTTCAAGACTTGGGTGCTGGTGTGCCGCAACTTTTAGATGTAACCTATCCAACACATTTGAATTAAATGACTGAATTACCTCCTTAGTATTCAGTCAAGTTGTTCTTATGACCTCATTGTTTGACTCAGGTGTGCTGAAGCAGAGACACATCTAAAAGTTTCTACTTAAGGCACCAGGAAAGACTGATTGGTGGCCCTCCAATTTGACACCATGACTGACACTTTTTATGCAATCTGTAACAGGTGGGGAATGACATGTTTGGCCATTCTAACTATATTTTATATTAAAGAAAAAAAAGACAAAAAAACAAAGAAAGTTAACTAAGTTCTGAATCATCTATTATCTTCAGCTTCATTGTTAGTTCCGCAGCAGGTGCCATGACAACAGGCAAGTTTTTTCAAAAGTAAAAATTCTGTTTAGGATCAAACATTTAGATAAGATTCCAAAGACATTTAATTAGCATAGACTGATTTACTAAGCTGAGTTGTTTCTGGTTCTGACAAGAAAAATCTTTATGTTTCACAAAGTGCCAAATTCTTCTTGAAGTGTATGGATGGGGATTGTGATACAGTGAGTTGCAGTACCAACACCTCCAGGTGGTCCAGTCCCTGCTGTGGTTCTGATGGTCCAGGGTATCCATCTGACCGTGAGGAGAGAGCTGACAGGACTCCAGATGAGCGCCCATCAGCCAAACTCCAAGGATCAAAGCAATCTGGATACAGTGAAGGCAATGCAAGATGTAATTGACTACAGATAGAGTGGGCTGCTACTTCTGTCATAACCAAACAAATGCATTTTCCCCTACAGGCACGAAAGCCCAAGCAGTCCAGAAGCAGAAGATGAAGCATGAAATCCTGAAGATGCCTCCAATCCGTATTCCGCAAGGTTCAAAGTCAGTGAGCCAGGCCCCCAACATGAACTGCATCTGGGCGCTGAAGAGCCAGGTTTGGGATCTGCAGCAGCAGCTCAGTGAAGCCAAGACTGAGAACAAGCTGCTGAAGAAAGTCCAGCACCGCCACACGGTGGCGCAGCAGCACTTCAGAGACTCGAATGACAGCATCTCCCAGGTTGGATCATAATATTCATAGTATTCCTGAATCACCACCACAACCAATGCCAAAGAAACCATGTTCCTTCTATGCCCGTTTCCAGATTTTAGCCAAGCACAACAATGAAACCAAAGCTCTTCAGGGTTTGCTCCGTGAAACCCGCATGTCCCGGGACAACCTGGGCAGGCAGCTGCAGACCACAGAAAGCTGCTCAGCATGAAGGACACTCTACAACACCTGCAGCATCTCAGCCAGGACCAGAGTCTACTAGAGAGGGAGGAGCTCACCCTGAAGCTCGCCTGGGCCACCACACAGCTGGAGGAGAGGGACCGGAAGATACAGGTGTGAAGGTGTATGGTGCAAGGGTGGGCAACTCCAAACCTTGAGAGCCGGTCTCTTGCAACTTTTAGATGTATCTCTACTTCAATACACCTGAGTCAAAACATGAGGTCATTAGCAGGACTCTTACTGCACTTAGTTAGTGATTCAGACATTGGATTTAAGTGTGTTGGACCAGAGACATCTAAGAGTTAAATCCTGGCCCTAGAAGCTTGAATGAATTGCTAGGATATAACTCACTTCAAAGTTGAAATCAGAACGCATGATCAAGCCCTAAGTTTTTAGTCTTAAAGCATAGCCCTTTTATTTGGTTCTGCATTACATTTCTTTTTGTCTCCTTGTATTTTAGAACATGGAGAGAACCCTTGAGTTGTACCAAGAATCATTCAAACGCCAAATAGACTCGGAACAAAGAAAACTTAGAGAGGCAAGAAAAGCATCTGTCTGTCTGCAAGAGCACATCTACCAGCTGACCAGAGAGCTTCAGGTGAGCATGAAATGACTGATAGATATCACTCAGTTTCTCTGTCAGCTTTAATTCAGGTGAGTTTGCTGACAAATCAATCACAATGATAACATGACTATTAGTAGTAGTAGTACCAGGTGCTGCTGGAAAATGAAACTAGCATCTCTTTAAAGCCTGTCAGCATAAAGAAGCATGACGTAGTCTGCGATTTCTTTGTAGGTTGCTGCTCTGACTTTGGACTAGACAATAAGTGCACCAACATAATCAGATGAAGTTGCTCCCCAAACTGTCACTGATTTTGAAAACTTGCCGTTTTGTTGACATTACCGGAAATAAAAACTCAAAACATACCTTTCTTTGTATATGAATTAAACTTTTTAAATTGAATTACTGAAATGACTACTGAAATAATGATTCGGTTTGCTGAGATCTCACCCTGGTCTCAGTAGCTATGTATAATATTTAACTTTTGATGTTTTTTCTGAAATAGCTCAGAGAAAAAGAAGTGCAGAAACATAATATTTACTACCACAGGATGGTTAAAGGACACAGCAAAAAAGGTAATGTGCACATTTAAGCTACTTTTACAAAGGTTAGTTATGCTTTCTGGCAGCCTGTGACTTTAACTGCATGAACTTATAATTGTAGCTAAAGAGAATAAGATGGTGCAGACGGATAGATTTGTCCAAACATCATCAGATCTATCGAAGAGAGATGTTTTGGCACATAAGGAGTCTTGAGGAATTAAACATCAAGTTTTGTATCTGCAAGTACGTTCATTCAGTTTGATCTAATTTGTTGATTTATGCTTCATGTTATCAAGGAAATTAGATATTTCATGAAAATGTCATACCTAAAGTTCCTGTGATCATCCAAGCACTGTGAACTGTTTTAGCATTTCAGCATTATAACCATCATCTGCAAGAGTGTTGCTTACTGAAAGTCCAAAAAGAAACATTTCTGAAAACACTGTATTCGAAGATGATCACCAAAAGGTAAGCTTTGTGCTGGTTGTAAATTGGGTAGTAAAAGTAATATTTTATAAAGCTGATGTAAAATCGGGTTTTTTTTCAGGTATTTTTCAAAAAAAATCTGAGAAAAACTATTGGGAAGAAAACCGAGATGAGAGTCTAGAACACCAGACCGAAAGACAAAGAAACAGAGGCATTAGAAACTATAAAGGAAGGAAACAGAAGATGACGTTAAATTGGCCAACGTTTTAGAAACAACTCTGAATACAACCATGTCAAATAAAAATTAATGCACAACTCAACCCAGTCAGTCAGAACTTGTATAGTGACATAGATTTTAGCAGAGCAGACACAATGACTTCTCAATACGCAAGAAGTCATAGGAAGTCATAATTAAGAATCTTTGCAACAGATTCTTAATTTGTTGCAAAATTAAGAATCTTCAAACGGACCATAGCATCTTAGTCAGTTTTATCAGATGAAATCTCACTTCAGTGATGAAAGCTGTTTTCAGAGGTTTTAAAAAATAACAAATAGAATTTCTTAAGCTGTGTTTTTTTTACTGGAAAAAAAAAAAAAAGCTGTCAGACCAATATTTTTGGAACTAAAAAAAATACCTTTTTTGTTTCCCAACTTGGAAAATACCTTTTTTTTTTTTGTAGTAGTTTATTTAAAAAAAAAAAAAAAAAGGAAATGTCACAATTCTATCCAGTTAGTAAGAAATCAAAACATTCATTCAACAAAAATAGAAAACACAATGTTACAATAATAATAAATTAATACTGCAGTTGGAGAGCACTTGTCTTCATGTTGAACACCAAATTCATTTCCAAGAAGATGTGCAGCAGCCGAATCACAGCCGAATTCTCTAACTGATGGCACTGAGGCCCAGTGTGATTACTTTGTTGCAAACCACCAGCCAGCAAGTGATTCCCACACCACCTGCAAGAAATGAACAGCTCTGTGAATCATTTCCTGTTCCTGCACTAAGTATGGTTATTCACCGGTTAACATTATACACCATTTTTTTCTCAAGCTGTCATATTTTTAAAATCGAACAGTATAAAATGATCTCTGGTGCTGAGGAATGTACAAATTGAAATACTAAGATGTTGTCTTATCCAACATGTTGATCATTATTTAGAAACGAGGACATAGTTCATAACAATGGAGCCTCTTTCTGGTGGTTTCTGTAATCCTATATAGTCATGGTTGACTCTGGAACATCTTGAAACTTATCAAGTGTTATCAAATAAAATGTAAAAAAAAAAAAGCTTTAAAGTAACATTTCACTAACTAGTCTTTGAGATGTGCATATCATTAATAACTATTATGTAAATTGTTTGGCTTGTCTTATATTGGATACAAGAACAGCAGACTGACTACCTGCCAGTCCTGTTGGGAAAGCCACAAGTCGCTCCACAGGAGCGATCCATTTACTGGGGACCACAGTCACTGGATCAGAGTAATATTTCCATATCAGTGAGACCATCAAAGCAGCCTGAAGACAGAAAGGAATACATATTTGAAATTACAGATAGTTCCTATATTGCTACTATTTGCAGCTTGTCATACTAATTTTACTGTGTTTATTTTCTAACAAAGTTTAAAAGTTTAGATCGTACAAGTGGTCAGAGCAGCAAGAAACTTGCAGATACATTTGTGTTTCTGTTTGTATTTTCCGCCTACCTGCAGTATGTAAAAGACGATGTTCACAACCCATTTCATTTTGGCTTGTTGAGCGGTTCTCGACTGCACTGCAGAGGAAATCAAACATGCAGTCATTTGCAGTATATGTATCCATGTGTGCTCAGGATTAGAACAAAATTAATTAATATTAGTATGTAGGTAGTGATAGAATACCACTATGGGTGCCTTTTATCTGAAATTGCCAAAAAATGTATTTCAGGCAGAGAGTGAATAGAGAGAATATATGCATGCAAACATTCTTGCAAGAATCACTAAAAACATATTCATTATATTGCGATACCACAAGCTCATTAATTTAGCAGTTGTACAGATATTACACATTTGTCCAGACAAACGCCGACTTCTGGTTTGTTTATGAGATGGTTCTTAGAGTGTCTGCATTGGACAATAGGCAGCTGTTGCTCCCAGCAAACACTTTGTAAACATCAAACCTCCAGCCACTTCCTGCAGTTGCTGAATTCTGTCTGTTGCGGCATTTCTAAACAGCTGTGAAAGACTGCGCATGTCCCCATTTGAGTCATATGTGATAAAAACGGATTTTTGAGATAAACTAGCACAAACTGGTGCGTTACAGTGTAAAGGATGGACATCCCTGTTTTAGCTAACAAAAATCCAAGAAGTGTACCATGCATTTATATTCAGGCTGCTTGAGTGAATACTTTGTTGTATTTGCTAAAAATTCTTAACTTTTAGCAGCTTTGCACATCAAGAGAACTAAATTTCTGCACAGTCTTCTTTGTTAAACTACTTCACATTTTTCTGAGTGTGCAATAGTAGTTCTGTTGAAATTTTTCCAGCCTAAGCTGTACTGGTAATAATGAACATAAAGCACACACTACATTTTGTAAGCTTATAAGAAAGATTCTTGCTGTTTAGTGGTATGATGAACCGCTTTAGTTGGTGAACATGTGTGTTAGTTTTCATCTTACCATGTGTCTTAAGCTTATCTGTAGTTTTGTTAATTTTACGCTCCAGCCTGGCATATCTCGCAAACTCGTCCATCATGCTTATGGAGGACTGCTCCTTCTTCATCTGCTGGATTTCAGTCCTCATCTCACCTTCCTGCTCGGCATCTTTCTGCACCATCTTTGTCAGCTTAAAATAAAAATAAAAACGGCACAATAAATGGATGGCTTTTACTGGGGGGAAAGTATTTAATGAGTGACAGTATAGACAAAAAATACTATGTATCAAGTTTTTCAAATAGTGCCACTTTTGACAGCCTTTCTCAATTCATACTGTTATAATAATGTAAAAAAAAAAAACACCCACTACCTATTTGAGCTGCTTGATTGGTGGAAGAACAGAGATTTATTGAGCTACATTTATTTAAGAAGTTAACATTTTCAAAATTAATAGAAAGGTCCTTAAATACTTGTCACAGCAGCAAATATACGCAATATATGACAATATAATGCACGGAACAGTTATGAATATTATTTATTCAGAAATATGGTCAATATTTAATCTATGAAGTAAGCCTAAATCGAAAACAATTGTGCAAAACTGCTAGCTTGATAAATTAAAGTAAAGTACAACATTTTTGCTACGTTTGGGTCGTAACTTGATCAGGTTGCGGTGAAAACTCCAGCCGGGCCTTCAGCCAGATAAGCCTCGTTTTGTTTACGGCAAGCTAACACTATTAGCTTTGCTAAATGCTAAGCTACCAGCGGCTAGCTTAGCTTTCTATTGAAGACATTATTATATAAATATAAAAAGGTGCTCAAATCCGCTGTTAACACACACAAACCAGAAACCTCGACTTACGAAAGATGAAATGCTAGGCAGGAGTATTTTCATGAGATTACAGAGAAACACGGAGCCCAGCACCAGGAACCATGCGCAGCCTGTCGCCATGTTTCCAACAGTGTTACTCCCACAGCTATTCGGCTCACTGATGCAGGTGGAGCTGATAAGACTACTTTTGTACAACCACATACGTTTCACAAATCTCTGTTCAGCAACAATAAAGCACAGGCATGCAGGCAAAATTATGCGGCATATTTCCCTCTAGAGGGTGCTTTATAGCTGTGCGAATATTGTTTCTGGTTCTGTGACGTTTTTCTCATAATTTGCTGATAATCTTTTCATGTTATCTAATCACTGAGGCCTATACCTTCGCGGTGGTTTTTCTGCTTCGTTTTTTACTGACAACACCCATCGTGCTTTCCTCTCAGTTAAACACCGATAGTTGATTGGCACACCATCCTACCCACACAGGTAAAGATGTTGTGTTTCAAAAATATGCTGCCTGAACCTCAAAGCCAATCACTGGGAACATTGGGCGGAGATTCACTCTTCCTGCTAGGTTGGTAGGACAAGGGATAACATACATAAGGAGCGAGGGATCCAATCCAGTTAAAGCTAGTTCTTGTACTGGTTGAACCTTAAATATTACGTTAGCACACTTCCCTAGAAGTATTGGGTTGAGGTGTACGTCTGACCTGCAGGTCCTCTTAGTATTACCGGAACAAAAAGGTTGAAATTTTCCTCACTGTAGCCGTCTCGCCAAAACAAAACGAGAATGGGACGGAAAAAGGTAAGTTTCAACGTGTGTATAAGCATGTATAAAGTACTGTAGCTGTGAACATTGTACAGGCGTTTGTATCTGAAGCTGGGCTGCAGAAGGATAAATGTCCTGCGTTTCAATGGGTTTATATGGAGTTCAAGTCGGATGTGCTCCGGTCTGCCGTGTTCACACTGGGAAGTGGCGCCTTTTTACTCAGCCCGGGGAGAACACGCCTGCACAGCCAAATAAGTTTCGCTCCCGGAGCCACATATCCTGATAGCAATGCACGCTCAGGCAGGTTTCTGAAGTGCTTGGCTACTTCGCAGTCCTATGGTGTGTGTGCTGGGATTAAACAAAGGGGTGTAACTATCGTCGAGGAAGCATACAGGTTGCGACCTCAAGGAATCTCAGTCGTGAAACGCTGTATTTTAAGCTTAGTTTGAGCGTCTTTGGGTAGATTTCGCAGCGACTCAATGTGGCGTGTTTTCGTCTTGTTTACCGTTTACATTGCTGGGAAATTAACCTTTGACTGTCCTCAGTATTAAGATGGTGCGCGTCACTCCCGAGGCGGTCTGTCTTTTCTTTATGGATCATCATGGCAGCTGATGTGTCCAAGAGAACAGCGACACAGCTGGCCGTTTCCAATGGGTCTTAAACCCCATACTGCAAAAAAAAAAAAACAGCAAAAGAACATTTGGTTTACCTTAAAATGTGTGTGTTGTTTTGTTTTTTTATACTACCACTGTTGTTGCTTTGAAATCCTTTACCGCTAGTCTGAGCTAGAAACGCCTAGGACATTTTGTCACATTTCATAGATTGCATAAATTCTTGATCATCTCGCTGGAGGGATGGGTGCCCATCCCCCTTTCCACCACACACCCACTTTAGCTCACTCATGAATGGTTGTTGTTCAATGTTTGTTAATTTTTTTTCCCCCCTCTCCACCTCTCTGACTTACACAGGCAACTTCCAATGCAGATGCAGCTGCAGAGGTGAGCATGTCTTAAAAAAAAAAAAAAACTCAGTGATGACATAATGTATTGATGGGATCGGAGTTTAAATCCTGTACTTGATGAACTGTGGAGTTAAACATTTGTTTCAATTCAGATGATTTCATAAGGGGGGATATTTTCATCTCAGTCTCTAACAAGCCAGTAGAACATGCACATAAACCATAGCCAGAGATACTTATAGGCTTACCTACTGATTGATTTCCACTGCTTTGAGGAAATGCAAGGAACATATTGGTGTGTGTGATTTAAATTTTTTTATTTTGTTTTTTTTAAGCAGTTGCATTTTCTTTCTGTTTTAACATGATGAAATTTATTAATGTACTAATCTCTTTGATCCTAATTATTGCGGATAGGAGAATTGTTTCCTGACTTTTAAGGAATTTTTTTAAACCCCAACTCATCAATATTTTAATTAACTCAGGATCTTTGTTTTGCAGCCAAGACGAAAGTCTCAAAGGTTGTCAGAGGTAAGCTTCACTATCCTTTTGGAGACTGAGAATTCAACTTGTATGGATATTTTTATTATTATTATTTTTTGTTCATGTTAAATTTTGTGCTTTGCAGAAAGAGACCCAGGAAAAGCCACAACCAGAGAAGACAAAGGTAGAAAGACACAGCTTTCCAGTACTTCTTGTTTTGTTTACCAGAACTGTGATCAGAAGGCGTTCATAACTCTCTGTAGCTCTGTTCAGACCTGGTATCAATGTGCATCATGGGTAACTCGTATGCATCATCCTCCTAAATCTACACACTATTCTCAGATCACAGTTGTCTTAATTTATATGTAAATAAACACAGCTACATTACATAGCCCCTTCAGTAGGTCTACCGAGGTTAAATGGTGAGTGTGAAAAAATGTTAGAAGCACATCAACACTGCTGGAGTTCAAGTGAGTTTAGCTGAAATTACCCTTTTTTATCGAGACCTCCTGGTTCCAGAGAGGCATTGTTAAGACCAAAGTTAGCACTGGTTGTCCTGCTCTCTAAAACTTTTTCATTTGTAGTGAATGGTCTACCAAACAATGGTATTGTCTTTTTCTTTGCTTTCCTTTCCACAGTGAAAAATAGGTCTTATTTTTTATAATAGAAATCTGAAAATTGTGGTGCGCAATAGTACTTGGACCTCTCTTTTGTTCTCAGATTTCCATAGATAAAATCCAGTAGAACTTAAATAAATTCATACAGAAATGACCTAATTGGGAATTAAGTAATTTTCTTAGTCTATATATCTGAAACTCTTTGTATACTGGAAAAACTAACAATGCATGAACACATCATACCATTATGAAATGTCACACAGCTTTCCGCATACCTATTTACTGTTCAATTTCAAATCTCTATATCTTTATACTTCAAAAAAATTGTTCATATCTGACCTCTGGGGCCAGATGTGAATGCTGGCCCCAGCACATGATGCTTTTGGTCTGAAAACTGGTGAGTGCTTTTCATTAGGTTAAAGGTCGGTCCTTTGTGTCTCTCAGCTGTAGTGTGATCAGTTTTATAACTTGTACAGACCTTGTTGGTTATCGACCGAGCGTGCACAAGTGAGACCTGATGACTGGTATTTAAAGTAGATTTTGATCTAATCTGGTCATCGAGGCGCAACGCACCCCTTCTACTGGAAAAGCACACAAGACCCTGGTTCTTATAGTTCTGATTGAAAAAAACATGTATTTTTTTCCCCCAATGTCTTGCATTGATGTTACTGACAGGCTCCTCCTAAGACCAAGAAGGTAAAGGAGGCAGCAAAGGCTGAAGAGAAGAAAGAAGAAGCCCAGGCAGAGAAAGAAGTTCCTGCAGAAAATGGTGAAGCCAAGGCTGAGGAGGTATGTTACCACTGATACCCAACTGGTCTGGTTTCATCATAAGAACAAACTGCAAAACATGTTTGTTTTATTCATCTGCAGGCTGCTGCAGCAGATGATCAGGCAGACAAAAAGGAAGCCAAGGCTGAAGAGGATGAGAAAGCAGAGTAGCGGAGATGGTGTCCCGTACGTCTTTTTGTTGTAAAATGCAGAGAATATTTTTATCAGCTATTTTCTTAAGGCGGCATTGTTTTTAAGGATGAGATTGCATTTTTAAAATACTTAAATGTCTGTTAAATTTCCAAAGCTTTTGTGAAGGGACCCTTTCTGTCATTGTGTTGATTGTATTTTGTGGCATCATACATGTTTCAGGAGTGAGAGAGTTTGTTCAGAGGGACCATATCACCGGTACTATTATGGATTCTCAAAATGCTGTGAGTGGAATAATGCTGTGGAAGCTAAGGCATTATTTTGTGTTTGAACTTTGGTGCTCAGCTTTCACTTTGTTTTTTTTGTTTTTTTTTTTGTTGTTTTGTTCTCCCCTCCCCATCTGAAACAAATGTTTTTAATTTTCTGGTACAGTAGTGAACAACGTTATGACACATCATTGCAGTTAGTTGTTTATCCTTTTAGAATCTTTGGTTTGGGGTTTTTATCTTTTTCAAATGCATTTATGTTATAGGTGGTATAAAATGCCAATTAAAATGGTTGTTTCTGTAAAGTTTGTTTTTTTTTTTTCTTAACTTAGCCTTCATTCATAATGTTAACACCAATTGTAACACCCTCTACCTACACAGTGAATCCTGCATCTTTTCTACACTGGAACTACAGCTTACCCCATGTTGTAGATCCACAACTTTCTATCAGAAAACTATGCAATTTTCTGTTAGAAATCTGCATAGAAGTCATGTGTTTTTTTTTGTTTTTTTTTCCAATTATGGCAAAGAATGCCATAATTTTGAATGATAAATCTCTCAACATACATTTGTTTGATTAGCTTTTTGTTAACATGGACTGAAATACCAAGAAAGAAATGATCATTACTCAAAATTTCTAATCACTTTGGCTTAGAAAAGTTGCCAAATATCCAGACAGAATAAAGTCAGTAGCTCTTGATAAAAAAAAAAAAGTTGGCAGTTTCCCTGGAAAAGGTAAGGCACAGCTAATGAAAATTTTAACGTGTGGGTTCCAGAAAATCCACAAAATAACATTTGTGCACCTACTTTTACTTAAATATTAAGATTACTTTAAAATGGGTGAACTAGTTTACACTGAATTTTTATTAGTGCATATTAAACAAAAAAAATTACAAAATTAGGTTTTAATATGGAAGACAAAGATCAGCTTTCTTACTTTTATGTGCCCTAGCCTAAATCAAGCTAAATATTAAGAGTTTTTTTTTTTTTGTATGGTGCCTATTGGGTGTTTTAATTTACAAAAAGACCAATCCCATTTAATTAATTTCAAGAGTTAAATTAGAAGACTACCACGATTATATATCACAGAGCTAAGGTAAAAAGAAAAAATGTCATCATTGAAAAATTCTACTTGTTTCCCAAAGTCGAATAAAAATCTAATGTTTTTTCATTCAAGCATTGATTTCCTTTTGCTTTGATGAATATGGCTTATAGCTAATGAAAACACAAATTTTAGTGGCTTTGAACCATTGGGAAACTCCAGTTCTTATTCTCTCTAACCCCGGAAGTTACAGCTGATATTCTTCGTTCAGTTGTGGCTTAACACAAAGAATCTGACAGTTACAATCCATGTCAATGGATAAAGCTCCATATGAAGCATTGTGTTCAGCTGCAGACCTTGGAGCACAGGAAGTTTTAAATCGTTCAAAGGTGCACTGGGGCATTTTTCCTATTTTTTTCTCCTCAACTTTCGATTAATAATTTTAGTGTACACAGCATTCGGTGAACAGACAAGTTTGTTTGGCAACAGACTTGTCCTCTATAAGAGGCTTGGTGTAAGTGAATATCAGTTCTGGAAAATTCCAAATTTTTGTTTCGCTTTAATTTTGGGGGTGAGGTGAGTTGCTGCAAGTCAAAATCATTAAAATCAACAGAAATAGGAAAACATTACTGTGCTATGCATGTATGAGTAATTTCATTTTTTATTTTAACTTTTTTTTTTTTTTTACTTTAATGTGGGGGGGGAGTTTAGCTGCAAGCCACAGTAATCAAAATGAACTAAATAAAGAAAAATTTTTGCATACAAAGCTAAAGTTAAAAATGACAAGCTTGCAAGCATTTATTAATTTATTAATAAATGCCGTCAACTAAACCCCAATTGATGGCGCTAGTTGTTGATATTAAGTCTTGTGTTCGCTGGTTCGACATAAAAATTAATATTTTGATGAAGTCAGCTGACAACCGTTATCGGTGACGTCACATGCACAACTCACGACCTTGCTACCAGAAAAGGGGGAGGGCGTAACATTAATTGCACTGTTTATCAATTTTAAAACGTGTGCTGTTCTTTGAAAATATAAAAATAATTAGTCGAATGTAGTTAAGTATTTTTACAATGATGCAATTTAAATGTGGCTAGCCACCAAGCTAACGCGCGGTGGAGTCTTTTGTTGCCGGAGTGCTCCTCCCTCCCTACCCCCTTTTTCCTGTGTTACTCCGCCGTGGCGGAAGTAAGTTGTATCGCGGAGGCCTCATCCTTCCAATGGCGACTGCAAACAGGCTGAATAGAAAGCGGGAGCAACCGTGGAGGGGGGTCAGCGACGTGTAACCGAAATTAAATAAATATATCTGATTTTTCTTTAGCCATAAAGTTAGTCTGAAGATCACTCCACCTCTCCAAATCACGGCCGTTTCCATGGCCAAAAGTCGGAACAATTCGCTCCTTGAGTCGGGTAAGCCGCAGAAGTAAACCCCCATAGATGGCTTGATTTACACCAATATCGCTCGTGCTAATTGATTCTTGGACTGATTTCCTGGCTATTAATGTACTCACTGTTCCGTTTCAGAGCTCTATTACTTGATTTCTCGTTTCCTAACAACGGGTCCGTGTCGGAGAGCGGCTGAGGTGAGCTGGCGTGCTTTCACTGGCACACTTTGTTGTATTTCGACATAGTTGACGAGCACTTGATTATAGTTAATATACAGGCACCCTAATCTGGATTGCATTTCAATTCCTCCCCAGGTCCTAGCAAGTGAACTCGAAGAATATCAGGTCTGTATTTTGGTTGTCTCCGCTTGCTAGGTAACTGCTAACTAGCTGCTTCGCTGTAGGCTGACTCTGTGCTTATAAACTTGGTGAACTCTTTGGACTTTTTAATATCCCGTTACGTCCCACTCATTTGACATCATCCGGTTTTAAGACGTGTGTACCTGCTTCAATTTTTAAAGTAACTCATCTTTGATTAACTGTTTTCGACAGCTCTTACCGGGAAGATTGGACTGGCTGGGAAATGAACACCCGAGAACATACGAAGATGTGGTAAGATTTAACTTTGTGATTTCAAGTTCAGTGCCGATGCTTGTTATTGTCTTGTGACAGGGGGGGCTGCACGCTCTGTGCTTGTTTACGGTCTTTGTTCGGTTTCCATCTGAACCGCTGATGTAGATCTTTAACTTTTAATGAACTGTAAAGCCTAACTTGTTCGGAAAACCTTAACTGTTTATGGTTAACTTTTGAATGGTCTACCAAAAACCCGCATTAGGATGGGAGTTTAATGTTTTTTTTTTGTACCAGCTGTCGTATTGCAGCTAGGGTGGGTTGTTCGGTTTGTCGCTTTGCTGAGACTGCTTTCTCAGCCAATCACAAGCCGAATTTCTTTGTCTCTGCGTTATTTTTGCATGTGACCTGCGTTGTGATTGGTTCTTTAAATAAAGAGAAATTTGCATACAAACCACGCCTTGAGGAACAAGGGGTGAGAAGTGCATGAAAAAAAATACTTTGTCTGACACCTAACTTGTTATAATGCAGACTCCAGGCACAGATTAAACGTTTATAATACTGGAGAAAGCTTTTGATATGATTTTTGATTCTTTTACAACAGGCAATAGTCTTATTCAAAAATACTAAGCTTTATTTGTTTCCAATGTTGAGATATTGGATATATACAAATCTTATAGATCTGCTGAAAGTATTAGTTAAACAATGCAGTTAAAAATGTTAAACATTCGTGTAGTTCCATGGCACACTTATGTTTATCTTCCAAAAATCCATGCATCTGTGCTGCACATGTTGGCAGGAAATGGCTTTGAAAGCAATGCTAACAAGGAGCTTGAAATAAATAATGCATGTAGACTGCTCTGCTTTTCAATAATTTAACAATAAATTGGCTATTTCATCAGTATTTTATTTAATTTACCTTTGGGATTAATAAATTCAGGTTCAAACTCAAAACCAAGTAAGTGCCTGAAGGATTCTTTGAAAGCAGAGTTTGTTTGAAAGTGTTTTATAAATAACTCAGTTGACCAGTTTCTACAAGATAACTTTTTTTTATTGCTTGGCATTACAGACTGAGTTTTAGTCCATTATATTATTAGTAAGAGTGACCTGAAAAGCATAAATTATTTGTAATGTCTCTTCGATCGCATTTGTTTTGTGTAAATGTAATGTATTCATAGAAATTGCATTTATTTTTGATTGAGACAGGGTGTCTGTAAGATGTTTGTAGTTACCCCATGTAAAGAGGTTTGGGAAAACATTTATTATGATACTATGTAAATAAGAATTGAATTTACAGAATTTCTAAAAAAAAAAAAAAATCAAAACTTGAACTATTCTTGCAACTCACAGGCACATAGCCATAGCTTTGGACAGGTAAGCTGTTCCCACTGGTAATATTTACTCCTGGTAATATCAGACAACAATGAATAAAGGTTTAAAGAGGATCTTAACAAATATTTTTCAATTTTATATAAACAAAAACTACACACATCTTATACAAATAGTCCCCAACTAACTCAACATGGTCTGGTAAGAAGACCTGTTCCTATATTAGTCAAGTTTGCAGATGTACGCCATATACAAATATGTTCCTAGTTGAATAGTGAAAACTCATTGCTCTTGTTGTGTTTGCCCTGACAGGTTGCTGCCAACAGACATGTTGCACCCGATCATTTGCTACAGATATGTAAGCAAATTGGACCACTTCTCGATAAAGAGGTCCCATCGTGTGTCCCAGGTGTGCACTCTCTCCTGGGGTCTGGAAAGCAGTCCATGCTTCGGACTGCAAAAGGTACAGGCTTTGTGTATTTTTATGCTCAGGAATGTGAGATGGAGTTTTTGTTACTTTAGACTGCATGAGGAGTTCAATTTGTTTCTATAAAACTTTCAAGCAGAGATTGTTCAGCAGTTGTTTTTCATTTGTGAGGAGTGATACCGAGACATCTGTTCCACTCATTCATCTGGCTGTCGGCAGAAGCACATCATGAACTGTTTGTTTCTGATTTTCAGACTGTGACAGTGTGCAGCTCAAAGCTTCATCATATGCAGCCCTTCATCGGGGCAGACCACCAGAGAGGCCTTTGAACCAGAAGCAACCTCCACATCAGGGTAGGTCCCAGTGGTCTGGCAAATGAAACTAACTAGCATATTTGCTTAGAGGTGTTCCGTTCATCTGCTGTGGTTCTGTGATTCATTTATTTGTGGTACTTTGAAGCTTAATATTTTGATAATAATTTAATTGTAGTGCTGTTTTATTTTAAGCTCACTGTTGTTTATCTGCCACAATTACATCGTGAAGTGTTGGGCCATAATTTTGGCATAAAATTTGTTCCGTTTAATTAAGTGGTGAGATTCCCTGATGCTACAGAGTTTCTAATCTTTTGTGCATCGAGGGACTTATTTTCTGTGCAGCGCCACATTGATTCTTGTCAAACCTGTTGGTAGCAGTACTTCAGATCTGAAATCTATCCTGCTATGAGAAAAGTAATGGATATATTTGGCGCTAGGATATTTGGGCTGTTTTGTAACAAAAACCTTTGAGCTGGACAACAATGCTATCTTAGTCTGTATGTGAAACATAATTTTGTTCACTTGATTGGATTGTGACAAGCTGTTTTGTTTGGGGGCACAATGCACTACTTTCAGAATCTGTTGTAAACCTGGAAATTACTGCCACTGAATTTTGTTACTCTATGAAGTAGTCTTGCATTAGGAATATTTTCAGTCTATGCAATCAGTGCACATCTTAAGGTGGTGGGTCATCAATTGTGTGGAGGTTCTCACGCATCTAATAGCTCAACATACCAATACATGTTGAATGAGGCGCATAATGTCAGCACTTTTTCAAATCTTACAATTTCTATCTCTGTGCTCTGGTGTGTTTTTATTAACAGTGAAGGTACATCGAGGGAGGGAGCTGACTGGAGTACAACGTTTTAGCTCCATCACTCCTGTCAGCACATATGAGCACATGCGTCTGCACAGGCGGATCCTGGGACATCTCTCTGCAGTGTATTGTATCGCATTTGATCGAACCGGTCTCAGGATCTTCACAGTAAGATGGGACCACTCAGCACTTGTCCTAATTGATAAAATATTCCTTATGTTTCTAATTGTAACTGGCTCGACATGTACAGCTTCAGCTTTCAATGAACTCTCCTCTCTGTTGAGGCAACGCTTTTATGTATATCAGTTTGAAGTGCTTGGATATTTGGAAGCATGGGTTGATATGACCAATTTTACTTGTAATATTGTAATCTGGTTTCAGTTGAACATGTGTGAACAAACGTACAGTAAAAGCAATTCTGCTACTTTAAAAAATTAAGGTTTTGCTTTAAATACAGTAAAATGTAATTTACTTTGTTTTGGCTGCTCTCAGTACAACTCTATCACAAACAGAAAATTATTGAGGGATTCATTTTTTATTTAGTTTTTTTAGTTTTGTTTTTTTGAGATCACTAATATTTATTTGGAGAGGGGGAGACGAGGGTTTGGGGATGGAACTGCAGCAAAGGTGCTAATGTTGAAAATCAACCTTCAGACAGCTGAGTCCAGCACCAATAGAATTAGAAATATCCTTCGTTGTCCCACAATGGGGAAATTTCTCCGCAAGTGCAGTGAAATGACAGGTAGTAACAGCAGAACAGGCATGGCTTCTGTTTATGGGGTGACCGCTCTTCATCTACAGATTCGTCTTCCCTGTCGAGTGATATTTGAAAATAGACACTCACATGACAGAGAGCAGAAACATTCAGTACAGTCCCTCTTTTACTGTGAAGGTGACTGTAAAGGTTACAAAAAAAGATAAAAATTGTGAAGAAAAACCGATTTCTTTGTGAACTGAAGGATTTTATACTGCAGTACGTGTATTGGAAGTCGTGTTTGATCTGGGACTCCAATATCAACTATTTAAATATCTTTTTCTCAGGACATCTCTAATGCATGTTTTGGTGTGCTGATAAAATCTTTTCTACCTGATGTCTCCTTTGCCATATGTCCTAAAGCAAAAATAACTTGTGTCTTTAAGGGCTCAGATGATTGTTTGGTGAAGATTTGGTCTTCGCTTGATGGAAGGCTTCACTCAACATTGAGAGGACACTCTGCAGAAATCACAGACTTGGCTGTCAACTATGAAAACACACTAATTGCTGCAGGAAGCTGTGACAAGACCATCCGTGTGTGGTGCCTTCGTACCTGTGCTCCTATGGCTGTGCTGCAGGGACACAGTGGATCCATTACCTCCCTTCAGGTAAAGAAACGGGTAGCAATAAAAACATCCTGTTATTTATATATGTGGGACTTTCTCCTGCTGTAAAGATAACAGGAGGGCAGGTTAGATTCTTCGAAGCATTTTTAATATCTAGTTGATGTTTTGTAATGCTTTTGAGACTGTATTACAACTATTCCTGTTAGGTCTGTTTATTCTCATTGGTTTGCCTCTTGAGATGGCTCACCTGAAACATCGCACTATAGTTGTGTTCCATCAGAGAACGGGGTTAGACTTGAAAGCTGAAGAAGAGAAAGGCAAAATGGGTCAGAACAATTTTTTTTTTTTAAGTACAAAGCACACGACGACGATTCAGTGAAAACTACTTCTGTTGAAATGGTTGTTCAGGATAAAATGGAGTCCTAAATGAATCACTTGCTTCACATGTTGTTCTAAATGATAATTGAGCAAATAAAGCTCAGATATCTTAAGACATGATTTTTAAAAAGAAAAATGTTTTTAGGATTTAATGTTTGTGCTGTAAGATACCAGTGTGATTTAGACTTAAAGATTATATTGACATGTAAATGAAAGAAATATAACAAATTTCATACAATTTGAAGGCGTATATTTGTTTAGATTATTTCTGGTTACATAAGTTGTGGCAGAATGCCTTTATTGTTGCACTCAGTCTGGTCTCTGTCAGCTGTTGTGTTGCTGCTTGTTTTCTCTCTTATCAGAAGGAGCCTGGTTGCTACATGTGGCTAATCTTCTGGTGAATGTTAAGTTTCTTTTGATCAGGTTCTCAAAAGCAAAAGTTGAAAATGTTCATACATTTCACCAACATGTATGTTGGCATTTCATGTGCTTCAATCAAATAGGGTAAAGAACTGCATTTTCAACAAGTTTATATTCATTTTATGCAAAAGTGCTTTTTATTGGTCGGGTGTATTTATTTGCGACTCTGACTGTTCTCTTGCTTCACTGCTGCAGCTAACCTGCCTACGCAGTGTTTTTTTTCCACCAGGGTCAGGGTGGGCGATATAGCTATATTAGATTGTTAAAGATAAGAACTTGCTGTCATCTTGCCAAAGCAGAGAAATTGGAGTTTAGTCACTACATTTTCTGTCCATTTATTTTCATTCCAAGGCTTTAATTTATTTATTTTTAACAGAAGCAACAGTTTTATTCATAAACTTTGTAGCAAGAGTGTGACTTACCTTATTGTTGCTCTTCATCTGTTAAAGGAAAATAAATTGTGACACATGCTTCTCACTGTTATTTTTTTATTTTTCATTTTTTTTGCCGTAGTGTCAGAGCAAATCTTTGTGAGATGAATCAAATATTGACCAAATATTTTAGATGTATATTTTTCTGGGAACTACAACCAGATAAATCAGTTGCGGCTTTCTGCATATTGATTGTGTTAGCAATCAATGTGCTGACACATTTTACAAAATAAAAAGATCTTGCACAAATAAAACAAACACCACACTACTTTAAAGAGCATTACAAACCATGTTTTGTTTAGTAAAGCTCTACCACTCAGTTCAGTTATAGCATATGTAAAAGTGATTTGAAGACATTCAGGTATTGTTTGATTGCATAAGACTACAACATTTATAGTATTTGATTTTTGTCTGTAACTTGTAAAATGTCTTTTTATTTAGTCATGCTATACAGTAATGAAATGTCAATCACATATGACTGAATAGGTTGATGGACTTCATATATATTGAAGTCTGTCAATATAATATACCAATATGCCCTGTTAATCAGAAAGTAGTCTTTTTACCATGCAACATGTGCTTCTTGAATCAGCAGGTCAGTTGAGGTCTTGTTTTATTTGAAAAACAGCTCCCTTCAGCTTTCACTTCCTCTGGAGTTACTGGCGTAAAAGCTTAACCAAATGCAGAAGCCCTGATCCTCTTCTTTAACGAGTAAACCAAAAGTCTGTTTGTTTGTGTTTATGAGCCACATTTTGAAGGTAAGTGTTGTAGGGAGTTGGGTGCTGTGATAATTGTCAGGTCTACCAGTTTTATGAAATGAAAGACTCATCGCTTTTTAGGCACACCAGAAAGCGAAATGAACTTTATGCTCATCTCTGATGACCTGAATTTTTCTGGGGGTTTTTCCACCCGAGTTCTGTGGGACGTTAATGTTCAACCCTCTTTGTTAAGGAAGCTTCTCTGCATAAAATAACTTGAGTATTCACTGTACTGACCCATATTTCTTTTGTGTTTAGTTTTCACCTTTTGCCAAGGGCTCCAAACGTTACATGCTGTCCACTGGAACGGATGCTACTGTCTGCTTCTGGCAGTGGGACGTCAACAACATCAACTTCAGGTTGGTGAAACTTAGTTTAGGATTAGGAATAATACAATCTTTTTTTAAATGAAGGAAGAAGAAAAATAATGATTTTTAACACTGAAAACCCCATAATGTAGATGGTTGTGCAAGAGTTAATGAATTGTGTATTTCCTTTTGTTTTTAATTATGTTGATTTTAAAGTGACTTACTTACTGACACTTGTCCACACCAGAATATTTTAACAAAAGAAATGGTATGTCATTTGCCTTTTTTAAAATTAAGTTTTAAAAAGAAAAAGAATTTTTTTTTTTTCTGAATCTCAAGAATCTTGTCTTTAGATCTTTAAAGATCTTTGTTTTGGGGGTCTGTTTTAACTCTGGAAAAACAAGAATGGAAAAATTCAGCTTTTCCCACTTATATTTTGTATTTTAAAGTAAAGTGTCTGATGTATTATAGATAGTAGGGAATTTATAAATTAGCTGAACCAATAAGATGTGAAGATAAACCTAAAAAAATGGCAAATGATGTGTGTGAAATGCAGACATGTGAATGGATGCTGATGAGACAGCTTGTGCCACATATTCCTTGACCCCTACATGATGAAGATAATTATGGCCTTTTCTGACACTTGTCCGTCCTTTACAGTGAAGATTAGCCATCAATGTTTAAATTTACCAACATTTTCTCTGTTCTCATTAAAGCGATCGGCCACACAAGTTTACAGAGCGGCCAAGGCCAGGGGTCCAGACTGTGTGCTCCTCGTTCAGTCCAGGTGAAGATTTCTTTTTATTGGCACTTCAAGCATGAACAAATGCTTAAAGCGTTTAACGCTGAGTTTTTTCTTATGGACCCTACTACTATGCTTTCCTCTCCAACAGTTACCTAAGTGAGAACTCATTAGCTTTGGGAAAACTTGAAACTCATCACAAAATGATCTTATTTTCAGGTGGGATGTTCTTGGCAACAGGAAGCACAGACGATGTCATTAGAATATACTACCTAGGAGGCGGAAGTCCAGAGAAGATATCGGAGCTCCATGAGCACACGGTTAGCAGGCTTCACTTTTCTACCATATTTCTGTTCTTGTAATGTAAACCTGGCATTTACATGTTACATTTAAATTTTTAACTGCTCACAATATCCTTTTTTTTTGTTTGTTGGTTTCTTTTCTAGGATAAAGTGGACAGCATCCAGTTCTCCCACTCAGGTGAAAGGTATGTGTATTTACTATTACAATGTTTATGTGTATTAAGTCAGTAATGAGTTTATTGTACAATGGGAACTGTGTTCTGTCTCAGGTTTGTAAGCGGAAGTCGAGATGGAACGGCTCGAATCTGGAAGCTGCATCAGCGGCAGCGCTGGAGATGCATCCTACTCAACATGTCTGCAACTCTTCCTGGGTATGGGCTTGAAACACTCATTTCTTAACATAATCTTAAAACATAGATTTCTCTTTGTGGTATTTTGATTCTTGCTTACTGATTGTGTAATATAAAACTACAGAGTACAAAAATTTCTTTGTCCAAATGAATTTTGGTCCAAGAGTTTTGTCTTCTGTTGGACAACTGTAATACATGGAAAATATCTTTCAAGTTAGTTGTTGGAAGAAGTAGTTTTAAATCCAAAAGAAAATGGAAGAATTAAGGGTGCACCAATTTATCCATCAGCCAAAGTCGGCCTCCCAATGTCTCAGCATCCATTTCCTTACGTTTGGGAGATTGGTGATTGGCTGATACCTGCATGTGAAACTGATCTTATTCCCGACCTATCTACCTCAGCAAAGGTCTACAAATCAACCACTGTCCTCTTTTGCTCTCATGTGAAAGAGGTTTGACTGTTAATTGCAAACATGTCTACATGTTGCCAACTCAGCAACTTTCTTACTATTATTTAGCAACATTTCAGACAAAAAAACAAACTGGCATCAGCAAATATCAGAATCAGCAGGTTAGGCTTTTGATCAGCCAGAAAACTGCTATTGCTACTCTCCCAAAAGGAATTACATGAATACACCCAAACATGTTTAAAAACTTTAATCAATTTTTACAAAACAAAAATATTCCTGAAGCTTTATGGTCTTCATCTAAGCCTCTGTTGGCTGTGAGTAGAGACAAATTTAATGTTGTATTTGAGCCAGCAATCAGACCTAATCTTGGAAAACCTAACTATGATCACTAGCTGATTGATTAGTTCATTCCAACGGCTCTAATAAGTTACACAATCTAACTGCAAGACCAATCTGCCGGATTGTTTTCTGCCACAAGGAAGAAGGATGTCTCTTATCACTAAGGAGAGCAGAGCAACTAAACATTGATTTTGAGCAAGATGAAAGATAAATACTTCAGTTGAACAAAAGCAGGTCCCAGTACACGTATTGCAGCAATGTTATTGGGGAAACGCTGCTTAAATTACCATTAAATACAGAATGAAAGTGTTTGTTGAGTTAAAGAGTTGGACTGTTTTTGGCGCCAATTTATCATTGTTTCTTTCTCTTATTAGTGCTGAACCAACAACCGAAGAGGAAAACTACTTTAAACCCAAAGTTACCATGGTTGCGTGGGATCGCCATGACAATACAGTCGTCACGGCTGTTAACAACCATCTCCTCAAAGTGTGGAACTCCTACACAGGACAGCTGCTACATATCCTAAAAGTACATGCACACAAGATTTCTCCGTGCTTAGTGAAGAAATGCAACACTAATTATTCCCATTATTATTCTCAAATGAAGTTAATAAATTCTATCGATGTTGTTTTCAGGGCCATGAAGCTGAAGTGTTTGTCCTCGAACCCCACCCCTTTGATGCCAGGATCATCCTGTCTGCTGGCCACGACGGGAATGTCTTCATCTGGGATCTGCAACGAGGAAAAAACACCCGGCATTACTTCAACATGGTAGACACACACATTCTGCACAAGCAGGATAGCATACTTACAGAATGAGAAAGACAACAGTAACACAGTGCAATTCAATTATTTAGAATTTACCATGATGTTAATCGTGACAAATGGTGGCAGGCTGAGAGCCGAGTTCTTGATTTAGTAGATAATTTGTTGGAGCTTTCAACCATTTCCATCAGCGTAATGTTGTTTCTTAATCAAGTTTATTCACACAGCTTTTATTTTTTACTCAGAGGGGGGGTAAAATACACTTGTAGTGATCTCCTTTCAAGTACTTTGTTTTTCTAATTCCAGATTGAGGGTCAGGGTCATGGAGCCGTTTTTGACTGCAAATTCACTCCCGATGGTCAGCGGTTTGCCTGCACAGACTCGCACGGCCATCTGCTCATCTTTGGCTTTGGCAGCTCCAAACCGTACGAAAAGGCAAGAAAAATAGACTGAGAAAATGACTGATTTATAAATCTTTTTGACAGGATATTAATCTTTCATGTTTGATAGAGAGAAGTAGTTATTGGGGAAAAAAATGTCTACAACACATTAAAGTGAAAAGAGAAGAACCAAAGAGTTTTTGTTTTTCTTTTTAATAAATCCTTCTCTTGGTTTCCACAGCTTCCAGACCAGGTGTTCTTCCACACAGATTACAGGCCGCTGATTCGAGATGCCAATGGCTTTGTGCTGGATGAGCAAACACAGCAAGCTCCCCATCTCATGCCCCCTCCGTTCTTGGTCGATGTAGATGGAAACCCCCATCCACCCAGGTATCAGACTGTAAAGGACAACTGCACAACTCTCCGGATCGTCCAAAATGAATCTTATTAATTTTAATTTAAATGATTAAGAACAAACTGTTTTTTAAATAAAATTGCAAATGCAAATTTGAGTACGGTAGATTTTTTTTTCATTCTTTAAAAGTGATAATAAATTTTCTGTAATAAGGTATTACTCAAAAATTGTTACCTTATTTTCTGTTTAAGTCGCTAAACAGTATAAGTCACATCAGTCAAGGAGGAATGAACTTATATTCTAGTGAGACTTAAATAAGTGACATTTATTTAGAAATTGATAGTTTCCGTGAGTTTATTGAACAGCTCATGTTTGACAATCTAGGCTTTGAAGTTTACTGACTTCGTTCCAACCATTCTGGTCGTTTGCTGATCAGAAACACATTGGTTGAAAAATGTCCAGCACCTGTGTTCAGACAATTACAAAGTTGATCCCTTGATAAGTTGGAAATCATTTAAATTTAGCATCAAGTCTTTCATAGTCACAAAGTTACATATGGACACACGAAGCTCCTCTGTTGCTACATTCTTACATTTTGGGCCTCTTGCTCCAGATTGAAAAAAACACTTTTAGCCTTTTACTTCCCTTCTGTGTTCCATTTCAAGATTGAGGATTTTCACTGATGCCAGATGTTTTTTGCTTTTTTTCCTTTTGTTGTCTTTTCCCCACAAAACATTCGACTTGTTTCCAGATTCCAGCGTCTCGTTCCGGGCAGGGAGAACATAGCTGCCGAGCATCTGGTTCCTCAGCTGGGATATGTAGCCACTAGTAAGGCTGGAGCTTTATTTATATCGAAGAATATAGTTTATTTATTTTTACTGAGAAATCAATTTCTAATAATGCAAGTGGGCTTCAATTGAAGACACCCGGATGATTTATAATGGTTCTTGATCGTCCTGTGTCTTCGCTTCAGGTGATGGCGAGGTGGTGGAGCAGGTGATCAGCCAGCAGACGGCCGAACCTGAGGAGGTTTCAGTGAGACGCAGCAGCCTTCTGGACGAGGCGATCCGACAGCTGCAGGAACAACAGGACCGGCAGAACCAGCTCGGGACAGAAGCAGCACCAGGTCCTGATGCCAGACCAGAAGGCCCAGTGTTGGCACCAGCACCAAGTACTCCACGCAGAGGTAGCAGCCATATTCTTCTGCATTGTTTTCTATTTATGTCCTTGAATTTTGTTCATTGAAATTCCTTTTGTTTTCTACACCCCTCTATCCAGTGTCTGTGAATGAGCGAGCAGATGTGCAGTCACCTCCTAATGTGGGTCTGAGACGAAGTGGCCAGGTGGAAGGCGTGAGGCAGATGCACCAAAATGCTCCTCGCAGTCAGATGGCCACAGAAAGAGACCTACAGGCGTGGAGGCGCAGGGTGGTGGTTCCTGAACTGGCAGCTAGCAACTACAGGTGAAACAATTCAACCTAAAATATTTCCAGACTTTGACTTTATGGGATAGTGACTTAAATGCTACTTTATGATAGGTCTTCTTGGTGACTCCGAGTAGGTACAACTTGAAATGGAAAGGACTTCATAGTCCCACTTTAGCCAAGGACACAGATTGGCATAAAAGATATGTTAGGCTAAATTCAAATTTTTGTAATTTTAAATTTTTATTAATATAATACAAAGAAATCCATATGTTGAAATTGGTTTCTATGTGGTAGTTAATAGCTATTTTGTTACCTTTATCATAAATGGTCTCAAAAAAAACAACAACGTGTAAAATGTTTCAGGAACCAGGAGGATGTTCGCACAGCCAGAGGAGATGAGGAGGTTTTCCTGTACAACACAAAGAAAAGACGGATTATATATGGCAGCTGTCGGGTAGGTCTGCTGTTACTTTGCTACTTTGGTCTCAATTTTAGCCTTTTTGGGGTTTTTTTTGTTGTTGTTTGTTTTTTTTTATTTTGAATAAGGGCTCAACAATTTTATTAGTTTCCAAAAATAAAACTTCTAGATTAAGATGTATTACATGCACACTGTAATACATTTTTATCCATCCATCCGTTGTCTAAGACGCTTATTCTTTCTGGGCTCTGAGTGGAGCTGGTGCCTTTCTCCTAATGTATTTTTATTTGTTACATAAATGTGATGAGCAGACTTTGCTTGAGCCCCCAGCCTACTCTCGCTTTAGCATCTATTAGCATCTATTTCCTTCCACTCAATGATCTACGAATACTCTTGGATACATTCCTGTGTGAACATTCAGATTCTTCAGCATTTGTGACTGGGTAACTGTTAAGTCAGAAGTCTTCCCCATAGACATAGCAGAACATTTCTGAATTAAGACATCTGTCTTTGGTACTAAAGACCAATTAAATAAATTAGAATATTACTGATATCCAATTTATTTTAGCAGCTTTATCACTGATTGAAACACAATATGTGTATTATTTACACACTGATGAATGTGCCGATGCGCCAAAAACATTTTATTGAGATGATATTGTGTTGTAGTTGGTTTGTCCTGTGCAGCAGTTGATCTGTTAGTGTTTCTTGGTGCTGATTTGGTTCCATCCGTCCTCAGGATGATTCAGACGAGGAACCATCGACTGCAAAGCGAGTTCACAGCCGCAGAGGTTCCTCAGAACTTATTGAGTTTTCATGTGAAGAAGGCGAGGAGACGGCTAGTTCAGATATTCACTCTGAGGTAATTCACTGTCACTCTTGTCAGTTTGTGTAGATATGACGCATATCTCTGTAGTTCCAGTTTATTTTGAACCTTTTCCTTTTTTTTTCCCAGGACAATGACATTGATGGCAGTGAACTGGATACCTCCAATGATGAGGAAGAGTGGAACAGTGACAGCTCTAAGTACGATTCTTTGTGCTCATTTCTACCGACTGCTAGAAGGATACTTTTCTTCAGCTCCTTTAGTTTTAGACCGTTGTCATCTCAGATGACTCTCTGAGGCCCTCTGGTCGCTGTTGCTAATTGAAACCCTTTAATGTTCTGATTGGGCAGCCATACATCCAGCGAGTACTCTGACTGGACAGCAGATGCTGGCATAAACCTGCAGCCCTCCACTCCTCTGTCGTCACGTAAGCGAGTGAGGCGCAGACTAAGCAGCTCTGAGGAAGAGGAGGAGGAAGACAATGAAGAAGAGGAGGAGAAGCAACAAAGTGAGGAGGAGGAAAAGCCTGTGAAGAAAAGCAAAGAGAAAGCTAAGAAAGCCAAAGCCAAGTCACCCCGGGTGAGTTTACCGTTCTATCGAGCAGCACCAAGAAACACTACTGCTGCTGTCGAGATCTAAATAGGTTCATTTGCTTCAACGCTGTTTTAGTTGGGATATAACAAGATCTTGAAATCTATAAATGGTTTACCTGTTGTGCTCCAATCAGCGTCCAAAGCCCCGACCATCAATAAACAGAGAAGTGTCAAATGAGTTCAGGCCGTCAGCGTGGATCACCGATGTCATTCCCAGGAAGTCTCCTTTTGTTCCACAGATGGGCGATGAGGTATAAGACCTTTAAAATGCTTTTCACTACCATTTTCACCACAAGTTACCACAGGATGTATATAATATGGTGTTGGTCTTCATACGCATTAAATCTTGTTTCTCCCAGGTGATCTACTTCCGACAGGGCCATGAGGCCTATGTAGATGCTGTGAGTCGCAGTGAGCTCTATCCCATCAATCTGGAAAAACAACCGTGGAAAAAAATGGAGCTGCGGGTAAAACTCATAAATTGTGTTCAGAGCAGCATAGAAAAAGCCACTAATTGTGTCCATGTCTTACCAAAGTTGCTGAAGTTCTCATTAAACAGAACCGATTAAATGAAAAATCTTCATGTTTTCCAGGACCAAGAGTTTGTGAAAATCACTGGTATTAAATATGAAGTTTGTCCTCCAACGCTCTGCTGTCTGAAGCTGACTCTTATCGACCACGGCACCAAGAAAATCACAGACAAATCATTTTCGATCAAGTAGGCAGCTTATGTTGAATTTCATGATTGCATATTAGTTATGTGGTTGTAAGGATTAATACTAATGGCGAAATATCATAGTCCGTTTAAAAAATTCTGTCTTTTTATTGGACCGTGTTTTTTTGTTTGTTTGTTTTTTCTAGGTACCACGACATGCCAGATGTGATCGATTTTCTGGTGTTGAGGCAGAGTTATGACGAGGCGCTCCGTCGAAACTGGCAGCCAAGTAAGTTCTTCTTTTAGTTGAACTTTTTCTAAATCGATTGAATTTTGTTTAGTCTTAATTTAATAATGATGTCAAACTTTAACACATATCAAGAAGTAAATGTTACCAGTTACTGTGAAGTTATTTATGCATGTGATTAACTGTTGAATTGTTAAATGTAGATAATAGTCAGAATTTTAACTTCAGTTTTTCTTCTTTATGGTAGATGACAGGTTTCGCTCAGTGATCGACGATGCCTGGTGGTTTGGGACCATCGTTTGTCAGGAGCCCTACCAGCCGGAATACCCAGACAGCCTCTTTCAGTGCTTCAAAGTCAGGTGGGAAAAATAACTGCCGTCATGTTCTTTGCACTTTTGCTGTCTCAGTCTCATCTCTGGAAAATCTGTGCATTTCAACATGATGTTACATTTTTGAACTTTACATATTATGATGTAGCTCTTATGACTCTATTATAATATTGTATGTCATTATTGTCTAGTGCCAAAAATCAGAAAAATGTGTGTATTTGTCCAGAACTCTGTGGTCTTATAGCAGAAAGCCTAGAAGTGTAATTTTTAGCTTTTTAAATGCTGCTGAATGGTGTTGATTTCTGCATGAATGTTTTTGTTTTCAATAGATGGGACAACGGAGAAACCGAAAAGCTCAGTCCTTGGGATGTGGAACCTATACAGGACGATGGTAGTCCCAGCTCAAGTATTTTCAGAAAGTCGTCTGTTCACAATGTTTTGCTTGTGGCCCCTGATGACAAATTTCTAATCTCATCTCTGCTGTTGCTTTGCAGCCCAGCCCCCAGACACAGATGGAGGAGGTATCCCTGCGACAGCGGAGGAGATGAAAGAGCTGATGTACAAACCTGTACCCGGGGAGTGGGGCGAGAGGAGCAGGGACGAGGAGTGTGAACGCATCATCGCCGGTATCGAGCAGCTCATTACTCTCGGTGCGTATGCCAAACAAGATGAAATGTCTGTTCTTTGTTGGCTTATTAAGCTGCTTTCTTACTAATCTGCACTAATCTGCCTTTCTTTGTGCTTTTAATGCAGAGATTGCAGCTCCGTTTTCTGGTCCAGTAGACTTAATCCAGTATCCCACCTACTGTACCGTGATCGCCTATCCGACCGATCTGGGCACAGTCAGACTGCGGCTCATCAACAGATTTTACAGGTGTGCTTCTCCAGTCATGTTTCACTCTATCGACTTCATAATCAGCAAAGGTTATTCTGTTTCAGTCTATTGAAATCTGAATAAATTAGGTTTTGTACTAAGGCTCGTATGCTCCCCAGGCGCCTCTCTGCATTAGTTTGGGAAGCCAGATATATTGCACATAACGCCCGCACTTTCAATGAGCCAAGAAGCAAGATTGCCCACTCTGCAAAAATCATCTCAAGCGTTCTCCAGAAATTTGTCAAGTAAGATTTATTGCATGTTCTTCAGTTTGTTTGCTTGTTTTTTGTTTTTTTAATGGTAACTAGTGACACACTATAGGCTCAATATGTTTAGCATATTTTCTTGTTTTGTTTTTCTAGTAACCCAAGCTGCACAGATATTTTGGAGATCTACAGTGCTGTGGAGGAGATGGACGATGATGATGAGGCAAGTCTTCAAAGAACAATAAGCAACAATAACAGTTGAATAATAGTGAAAAAACAAAGAAAAAAAAACCAAGTCTTTTGTTTTACAAAGATGTTGAAATACTGCAGGTTTGATTGATCAGGTCTCATTTGAAAGGGTTGATGTTAGCTGCAGCTTTGGCACAATATGGCCACCTGAGCAGTTTTTGTATTTTATGTGTTTTCAGAAACAGTTTTCTCATAAAAGCACTTTGTAAGCACTTTGTAAAATTATCTGCAAGCAGAAGTAGTAAAGAAGTTGTAGCCTTTAACAAGGTTAAAGGTTGCAGCACACTTGGGATAAAACAGCCAGCTTCACTTAGAGGCGCAACAGCTTTGAATGATGATTCCCTGGTGAATACAAGCCATTGAACTGAAATGGAATGACTTATTTATTGTTCACTAGATTTCTATAATATTTTTTAAATTGGTTGATTTTAAGTCTGGCTCTCTTCAGGAAGAAGAAATGGAAGCACCAGGAACATCCTCAGGACATAGACTACGTCAGGTAAACAAGAAAAACTAACACTAATACTGACTTCATACAGAGCACAGCACACCCTTACATTAATGCACTGCTCAGAGTTTCTGATCACTTTCTTTCCTAAAACTCTGACCCTGAATTACAGACTTCACTTAATTCCAAGTGTTTCTGTTTAAGTTACTAGAAGACATTTTTCTGAAACTTTTTAAATAAATTGAAATTTTAACGCCTTAAAAGGAAAATGAAAGAGAGAGAGCAGTTATCTTCACAGATTTTGAAATGGACATAATTATAAAATTTTCATTTTCTGTGTAAAGGATGGGAACAGAGCTAATTTCTCTAGAAAATAAGAGCTATCATAAAGTCTTTAACAATGCTCAATTTTTGTTTTGTTAATTAATCTCTGCAGCACTCAGTGGAGGTCTTGCCAGACCGAGATTCTTGGAAGGAACATTGTAGGCATCTGGTCAACTATATATTTGAATGTGAAGACTCAGAACCATTCAGACAGCCTGTGGATCCTGACAACTATCCTGTAAGTGAACATTAGCCAAGACTGCAAATCCAAACTCCTGGTTTTATTTTAAGCTTTGAAGGCCTTCTAAGTCATGTCTTGCTTATGTTTTTAGGATTATCTTGACATTATTGATACTCCAATGGACTTTGGCACAGTGAAAAAGACTCTGGAGGAAGATCGCTATGAAAACCCTATAGAGCTGTGCAAAGACACACGCTTAATATTTGCCAATGCTAAGGCTTACACGCCCAACAAACGCTCCAAGGTAGGCGATAATTGCTGCTTGGGAAGGGAGTGTTTATCTCTTCTGGCATCACATTTGAGATAAATTTACTGAGTCGTCAGTGATTTTCTTTAACTCTCTACTTCCTTTTAGATTTACAGCATGACGTTGCGACTCTCTGCCTTCTTTGAGGAGCAGATCAGAACAATCATATCAGAGTACAAAACTGCCGTCAAAAGCAGTGACCGGCTGCGCCGTAGTCAGAGGTTTCGCAAGAAAATGCAGCAGCAGGATCAGTCCTCAGCCACAACAAGGTTGGTCTTACTTTGTCTGTGGTTAGCTGATAAATTCAACATGCTATGGATTCTGAATGCTGTGCTCTACTTCTGTCTTGTTACAACCGGTTTTCTTTTCTAAGTCCTACCTCAATCAGTCATTTTCTGTTTATAGAGCCCATTTTAAACTGGCATGTAGATCATGATTCAATAACAAAAATAAAAACATTGCGTTATGTATAAATATCACATCCATTTCTAAGGCATGGTTTGGTAAATACTTTGATTTGCTTTAGTAGTGTCACTGTGTTGTCTCAACTCCAGCAGTGTCACTTGATTTAAAAAAAAAAAAGATAATTTTAAGATCTGTAATTAATCACACTTTGATTACAAACTGTATATTAACAAAATAAGCATTTTCAGTTCAAAAACCCTTTCTGCTGCTAAATTATCGAATAAACAAACATTAGACCAGTGTTTTGTCTGGTCTGTTTTCATTACCTATTGCACATCCTGGATGTGTTCAGGTATTAAAAACAACATTGTATTTATTTGGCATGTGTGTGTGCACAACCAAAAGAGCTGACTTTCAGTACAAATATACTGTATGTACCATCAGTCGCACCCTTGATAGTTTTTGAAAGTCTGAAAAATAAATTAAAAACAGAAGTTTTATAAAAATAGACTTTTAAAATGTGTAGTCTAAAGTATGATAAAAACCAAAAGGCTGAGACAAAGGCAGAATCAAAGTATGCAGAAAATCCTAAAAATCTACTAAAAAAATAATTGCTGGGTTTCCCATGCCATGCTTGTGTCTTTGTTGTATTGTTGTTACTGTAACAGTTGGATGTCAAACTACTAAAGGTTTCTCTTCCCTTTCGCCCCACCAGTCAAAAAAAGGCCGCTGTTAAAACTCAGGAAAAATCGGAGTCAATGTCCATAACAAAATCTACCTCAGCCAAAGTGTCTGTTCCTGAGAGAGCAAGGCGGAGTCGAGGCAGAAGCTCAGGTCTAAGCTCCTCAGAGGACGACTCCGGCTCCAAAGCTGCCTCATCCACAGCAGGTACAAGCAAACTTTGCTTTGTCATTGGTTTTATAACAGCAGCTGAAATATAAACGGTACATGCAGATTAGCAATATATTCTGCTCTTGATGTTTCTAGACTGCAAAATGTAAATGCAACTTAAATATTTTGACCACAAATTCTTATTTTCTTTACTTTGACGGGGATGTGACTGCAGTTGCCTGTGCAATTACTAATGCAAAGAACAAGAGTCTTACTTTAGAAAGCAGAAAAGACAAATTTACAGATACAATACCTGTGTTTTTCACATTTAGGGAAATGTTATCTTGGTTATGCTGATTGATTCTCATAACTGAAGTTTTTTTTTATTTTTTTTATTTTTTTTATTTTTATTTTGCAGAGTCTGAAAGCGAGAATGAACAGAGTGATTCAGATGATGAGGAGACACGTCCAGCGTCTTCAAAGCGTCATCAAAGCAGACACAAAGCCAGAGTTACAAGAAGCAAAACTTCCAAGAAGAAGAAAAAAGGTCAGGAATAAACTTTGCCCAGATGACGTAAAGTAAACAACAAGGGTTGTCTTTAAGTCATCTATTAAACAAATTAACTTTGAAAATTTGTTTTGTGGATAGCTGCTAAGACTGACAGTGAAGACGAGGAGGAGGAATGTGAGAGTGAAGGAGAGGATGAAGAAGATGGAGATGTTTCCTCCAAGTCTTCAGACCATCAGTATATAAGCAGAAGCACACGACAGACCAGAAACAGAACCGCCAGAGACAGAACAAGAGCAGGTGAGACACATAACAAAAGACCCAAAGGGTCTCATTGTCAGAACATTGTAATTCAATTTTACTTCTCTGCTCTAAGAAAACATGGAAAGGCAGATGTCAATAGCCTTTGATGTTCCAAATGGCTCTTTATTTCAGAAGGCAGAGCAGAAATGAACGGCCACATCAGCAGGGCGTCACGTCGAGAAAGGCGCCATCCCTGCAACTCTGACCGAGCCTCCTCCCATGACTCGGACCGGGAAGAAGAGGTGACCGTTCCCAGGTTCCTCAAGAGAAAAACGGCGAGAGCTGCTGTAAGTAAGATGAAACGACTGGAGGCATCCGATGAAGACTATGAAGAGGAAGAGAGGAAGCCGAAAAGAAGCAGCAGCTGGCCCGCCACACATCTCGTATTGGCAAACGCACTGCGGTGATCCAGAGCAGCTCTGAGTCAGACGGAGAGTTGTCGACTGAAGGTAAGCAAAGATTTTAAAGTCTAGAACATCACTGGAAAATATACATAAATGTACTGATTTGTCTTCTTAAAACATTTCTAGGTTCCCAGAATACAAAGGAATCTGACAGCGAATCCATGGTTGAGGAAGATGGCACTGGGAGCGAGGTTTCATCCTCTTCCCAGATTAAACAGAATGGAGTTAACAAGAAAACCAAACACACTGCCAAAACAAGGAAAAATGGTGACTATTTTTTCATTTGTACATTACTTCATATTTTTATAATCAGTTTCATGATTACTTTTTTTTCCCCCTACAGACACGTTGTCCCAAGTGAACGGACACAGTGGAAAAAATAAATTTGAAAGCAACTCTGAGCATGAAGAGACTGCAAAGGAGGAGGAAGACCAGATACCTCTGTCTCATAAACCGTCTAGAAGCACTGCTGGAAGAAGTAGGATTGCAAGTGAGGAGGAGGGAGAGGAGAGCAATGACCGCCAAACCACACAGACTAAAGCTCCTGTAAGTTCAGATGAAGAGTACTGTGCCAAAAAACGGCCTCAACAAAATGGAAGGACAGATAAAGAATCACTCCAAAGGGACTCTAAGAAAAAAAGTAAAGTGTCAGCATCAAAAAGCCAAGACAAACAAAAATCTGCCTCAACAAAAATATCGGATGGTGGGGAATCCGATGAACTCAGTGATCCTCCTCCAAAACGATCCAGCCTACAGAAGAAAGGGACGAAGAAAGTGGAGTTGGAAAAAAGTCCCTCCAGTGATGGGTCTGACCTTGAAGTAAGGAAACTAACAAGAAGCAAAACCAAAAGGCCTCACTCCACGTCGGCTTCGGAAAGTTCTGAGGAGTACAAACCCCAGAGGAAGACGTGGAGGAAACGGTCCACTGGATCGTCAGACGAAGAGTCGGATCATTCTGATGACACGTCAAAAAGACGGCTGAACCTCCGCGCTCTACCCAAAAAGAAATACATAGTTGACAACTCTCTATCCGAGGAAGATGCGACACGAGAAAACCAGCGGAGGCAAAAAAACAGCAACAAGAGAGAGCTGGAGTCGAGGGAAGAGGGGTACAACACAAGAGTGTCCAAGAGAACGTCTCCCAGCGAAGGAAGGAATCAGGTCACTTCCAAGAGGAAACGGATTTACACCTCAGACTCCGAGGACGAGGAGGAAGAGACGCAGAAGGAGCCTCTAAACATCAGCAATAGTAATAGCAGGTCGGGCTCCTCCAAGAGCTTTAAAAGGGAATCCAAGCAAGATGACAAAGAGAGTGACACTTCAACCCACTCTGACTCCAGAGAGGAGGAAGAAGAGGAAGACATTCAGTCAAACAGGAGGAGGAAAAGCCTTAGGCAGCCAAAGCCTAAACGGAAGGAAAGCTACAGCAGCAGCAAACACAGTTCAGACTCAGAAAGCAAGCAGATGTTTTCAGCCTCTGAAAACTCCTTTTCCAGCTCAGGGTCCCACAGCAGTCCAAAGAGGAGAAGTCGCACGCGAACGGAAAGGCCCACGAGCTGCAAGCTCAGACTGCGCCGCCATCAACGCATCTCAGAGGAGGACAGCGAACCACAGAGGATGAGACGCGTCAACACTCGGAACCGAGGCAAGCGGACTGTTAGTTACCGCGACAGCGAATGAAAGCGCGGCTGGAGGCTTCACAGGGAAGACGGACATTTACTGGACAGGTTGGGGACACTCGATAGCCAAGTTATGGTAGTAGCACTGGAGTCCTCAACAATAAAATGCTGTGAATCTGTTTCATTCAGGGATATTATTTATATTTTCTATGAAAAACGTGTTTATAGATGTAATACAAATTCAAGCATTTTGAACTGCTAGTTTTCACAAGGACACAGGACAAACATCACCAGCTGTGGTGGTGGTTGTGATTTGGCAGAATAACAGTTTCTGGGGAATCTTGTCAGCTTGGGTGCTATCCTAATATACCTCTGTTTAATCGAGCATATTGCTGGCTTGCACTAAGAAACACTGTAATGAGGTATTTCATACACTAGTTTTGCATTAGAAACTCAGGGGTCAACTAAGTTTACTGTAGTCTGGAGAGATGCAGTTTGTTTTTGTTTTATTTTCTTTTAGATAAGGTAAGGGCGATAAATGATTCCAGATTGGCAGATGTCTGAGAACATCAACTGGATCCAAAAAAATCCACGCCTACATTTTTGACTTCAGCACTCCTTTGTAAATCCACACACCTAAAGCTTGACTGTATTGTGAGGTGAGCCAAATGAACTCTTCCCCACACATTTATTATTTTGTTTTGCTTTGTATTCTAGTGAATAGATGTAAATATGTCATTGAGATTTAACAATTAGTTGCTAGCAACACGCTTATTTAAATCTGACCGGGGTTGCCGTCTTTTTCTTTTTGTTCTTTTCTTTACGTTTAGCTGCATTTTCTTGCCATGTGTCACAAGTTGGTACTTTTTTTTTTTGCCAAGTATGAATAACCAAAAGTACTTAAAGCAAGATACTGCAATTTCTCATATTGGGAAGATTTTTTATCATTGTCCTGTGTTACCTATTTTCAGTATTAACTTCTTTTTGCAGAGTTGACTTAAATATTTTCCCGGCCAAGTTTTCTTTTTGTTTGAGGACGTTTCCAAATACAGTCGCTTGGTGACCTTTTGCTCAACGTTTTTCATACTACACCTTTAATAGATTTCACAGTGAAACTGTTCATGAAATGTGGTTGTGGAGTGCAATGAAATAATTATTCCTCCCATGAATAAAGACATCAGATCAAGGTGTACTATGTCTGACTCAATTTCTCCTGAAATACAGGACAGCCTGACTTTTTCAATACATTTAATATGTCTACCCTTGTAGACATCGGTTCAATATTTCCATAAGGTATGAGTAACCAGTATTGACTAAATTTAAATAATGAAGAACTAATTGAAGTGTGAGTGAAAATGTTGAGACCTAATAATTATTGGGTAGTTTTAGTAGTTCTATGACATTTATACAATTTACATTTTGTACAACTTGCTGCAAAAATCCAAAGGCAATATAATTAAATTTTTTAAAGTTTATCATTTATTTATTGGCAAGATTTAAAAACATTCTCTGTAAGCTCGAAACAGATGACACCCACAATTTTAATTATGCACAATGCCTACCAAAAGTATTCATACCCCATGATCATTACTTCTAAAGATAGTTTGTTGCAAATCCACAAGTTTTTTTTCCCCCAGTGTATAATGGAAGTAAAGAACTTTTTTCCCCAATCTGAAAAATGGCGTGTGTACATAAATGTATTCATGTTATGGCTCTAAATAAAATCCAAAGAAATGATTGTCTTCAGATGTCGCCATGATAGAAATGAAAGTCTGCATGTGCCGCTAATAATAAAAGTATAATATAAATCCCATTACATTGATAATCTACGGAAAAACGAAAATATGTTTTCAAGAATATTGCGTTGAATAATTTTGTAAGAACGAAACATGATAAATGCAAATAATATTAGATGGTTTTAAAGTAATATATTAACTTATTTATCACTAAATTACTATTGAAATGCACAGTTTGGGTAACATGACGAAATGTGACAACATTCAAGAGGTGTGTTTGAGTGACACAATTTTATTGTATTACTCACATGACAGATTTCGATGGGTATTCGCACTTTCGACACACTGCACTTGCGCAAACACCCGTTACTGTAAGATATATTCACGCAGAATATGTTACATTTAAAACGTATCCAATAATTAACGAGACGTAGTCACGATCCGTTTACTTTATCTTTAAAGGACTTGTATTTTCTTTTTATTATTATGTTTTTTTTTTTTTACGAAAGGGCGAGGTGGTACAAAAGTTTGGATTCGCATTGAGTAGGCAATGAGCTAACATGCTATCAGGACGGGTCCTCTTTTATTCTATTAGAGATAAATATTCGTTTCCTTCCAGGAGTAAAGGTTTCTAATGTATTCGGGATATTTAAAGACACTCATATTATTTTTGGACTTGCCAGACAGACTAACGTAAAGGCGAAAGTTTAGCATGTCGTCTGTCACTTTATATCAGTATTAACAATTAACCCTGTGGTAGAGGTTTCTGCTCTTTGGGACACGAGTTAACAGCAGATTTAGTTCACAATGTCTGCTTCACGAAGGCTGCTTCACCTGGTGCAGCACAGGAGTCTGTGGACCCATGTACGGAGAAAGGTCACCACATGGTCTCCTGTTGGAGCTGCTTTCAATGCCAAACCTTTCAGGAGGCTGAACCTGTTTGAGAAAAACGTGGTTTGTACATTTTTCACATTGTCACCTGCTGTGTTTACTAATGTGATAGTTTAGTGCAGGAATCAACAAAAGCTGCACATTTTTGTTAGTCATAATGACATATTTCCAGTCGTTTTATGCGTTTGTGTGGCCAGGGTTTGTTTGGAGTGCCAGAGCTCAGCTGTCCTGAAGGCTTCCAGGCAGCGACACAGACAGCCCTGAAAAACACAGAGATGCTGCTGCACAGAGCCTGCTCCTGCTCTCCAGGTGTGGAGACAGTGGAGTATTTCGACCAGTTGTCAGATGGGTTGTGCAAAGTGGCTGATCTGGTGAGTGTATCCCCCATAAATGTGGTCATATGTTTATATGCAATAAGCATTAAGGTTTACTTTGTTTTAGGGGAAAAAGAATAAACTTTTCATTTAAGTGTTGTTTCCAAGTGGACAGGAGTATTCAGGCATACAGCATAATTGGATATGTGTAGGACTTAAAGGATGAGGCACCTTTATATCCACCAGTAGGCATGGGCTGGGACACGATTCTTAATAAAGGATGGCTCAAAAAAGTTTTTATGTTAAAAACAGATACAATATTGCATAGGCCAGTGGTTGGGGTGCTGGTTTTATACGAGTTGCTGTTGCCCCTTTGGTCACCTTTAGGTGATGTCACTATTTCTACAGTATCAGTACCTTTAGTAAGCATACAGTATTTTCAGTTTATCACAGTATTTACACCAAATGTTATGACATAAATGTGATTCTTATTATAAGGGTTGAATTCTCCTGTTTAGGTTGTTTAATTTAAAAAAAATCCTTGAGAAAAACTATCATGCTAGTAATAAAAGCATGGCAGTTCTGTTTTATTAGAACAGAAAAGCAAAATTATTTTTGCTGCTTCTAATTGGTTGTTTACAAATGTCTAAGACATTAGTTGTTAAATGTGATGAAATGAATTCGTAATTTTCAAGTCCAGCATTACTCAAGCTTGTTTTTCTAAATACACTTAAGGTCAATGAACCCCAGGTGAGCTGTTTGGACAGATTTAAAATGTTATGTGCTTAATTAATAGTTAAATATAGGAACCAATGGTAGCCACTGCAAAGCAAGCCAGCGCTTTTACCAACAAGTCAATGTTCAGGGTATTTTAGCAGTACTATTTCAAATAATTTGAAGCTCTAAAACCAAAGATTACTAATTTAGTCAGTGGCTAATATCAGAGTACTCTAACAAAATTATATTTTGTTCCCCATTGTTGTTTTTTTTGTGTTTTAAATGAACAATTGTTTATTTCTGCTCTTGCAATTAAGGAAATTGTCAATTCTGGAACATAAAAATAAACGCTCAGTCCTAGTTTCATTGTCTAATTTATTTGCAGGCAGACTTTATAAAAGTGGCCCATCCAGACCCAGAATACCGTGAAGCTGCAGAGAGGACCTCCATAGACATTGGCACAGTCGTGGAGAAGTAAGAATCATGGGTCTTTACAAAGTTACACAACTTACAGAAACTGCAAAAGCTGGTAAATTGTAAAATATTCATGTATACCTGTCAATGAATTTATGTTGCAGGTTGAACACCAATGTTGAGTTATGCAAGAGCCTGAAGAATTTACTGGACAACACAAAAGTTGTGGCAGAGCTGGATCCTGACACAAAGTACATTTATTAGGAATCCATTTAGTTTTTGACTTTGCTGTAAGTGATGATTATTCAGATGTGGTCAAGCTGTACATATTTTTTTATTCCTAGGCGAGTGGCAGAGTTATTCATGTTTGATTTTGAAATCAGTGGAATTCATCTGGATGACAAACTGGTGAGATTTTAGTTTAAAAGCTTCTCTTGACAGACTAATTCTGTTTAGGATGTCTCCACTTATCCCTCCTGTTTGTCCTGCAGAGGAAAGAGGCTGTTGCTCTTCACGTTAAGCTCCTGGATCTAAGCAACGAGTTTCTGATTGGCTCTCATATGCCCAACAGAATTGCAAAGTCTGTGATTCCCAACCATCTGCAGGAACACTTTGCAAGTGACGGGAGTTTCATTCAAATTGGAGGACTTCATGCAGATTCCCCTGATAACTTTGTATGTTTATATTCTGAAACACTTCCCTCATTGTTCAACAGATGGCGCCATTGCCACAGTTTAAACCATAGTTGGGCTCAGTTCATGTTAAGTTTCTGATCTTTGTAGTTCTTTCTGTCTTATACATGGTTGATTTTTATTTTTTAAGTGAATTGTTTATTTTATTATATTTTGTTGTATTAGGAATTGTTTTGGCATTGTAGATTCTCTAAGTGATTCAACTTTAGTTCTTGCTCATAGAGACATATCTTTAAGAAATATAACACCATGAAAAAACTTAAATATTTTTTGTCGCACATTTCAGAAAGTTAAATTTCTTTATCATTGACATTCATCAGATAGAATGAAATACTTCCAATTTTTATCTTGTGTGATTTTGATGATTATGGCTGACAGACAACATAAACGCAGAAACAGTCACTCAGAAATGTAGAATATTGTGAAAGGGTTACATATTTGAAACTCGTGATGTCACATCCAAATCAGCTAATTAACTCAAAACACCTGCAAAGGTTTCCTAAGCCTCTAAATATTCTCTCATTTGGCTTCACAATCTTGTCAGATGTCAAGAAGACATTTAACAATGCCCTCCACAAGGAGGGGGAGCCACAAAAGGTCATTGCTGGTTATTTACACTGTGCTGTATCCAAGTATATACATAGAAGGTTGAGTGGAAGGAAAAAGTGTGGCAGAAAAAATTGCAACAGAGATTACCACAGCTAGGATCAGATTGTTACACAAAATCCGTTCAAGCTGAGGCTGAAGTCAGAACATCAAGAGCCAACATGCAAAGACAAATCCTAGACATGGGCTACAAGCATCTCATTTCTCATGTCAAGACACTCCTGAAGCAGAGACAGTGTCACAATCATCTCACCTAGACTAAGTAGAAGCAAAACTATACTGTTGCTCAATAGTCCAAAGCCATGTCCATGTTGTTACTGTTCAGAAACTGGCCTGAAGAGAGACACTAGACTGCACGATGCAGATGTGTTATGGATCTATGTTGTTTCACTTTCTGAAATGAGGTGACAAAAAATTTTGGAGTGTTTCACTATTCTAATCTTTTTACATGTGCCTGTATACCACAGTAATAGTCTAATGAATTTATTTCCACATATTAAGGTTTTTAAAAAATGCCTCGCCAAAAACTATACTTCATTATTTATATACATAAATATGTATGTGTGCGTGTGTGTGTGTGTGCGTGTGTGTGTGTGTGTGTCCACTATCTAGCTACGAGAGATTGCATACAGGATCTACCTCTATCCCAATGCTGACCTTATGGAGTGTCTGGAGGAGCTGCTGAGGTGCAGGTACAAACTGGCCAAACTGGTTGGCTATGACTCCTATGGACACAGAGCACTAAAAGGAACTATGGCCAAAAATCCAGGTAACTCGGTTTAAAACTCAGTTAAAAAAAACTCACTAAAAAAACATGTTAGTTTGTCAGAGCACCATCGATGCTTATAGAACATTTTTAAACTTTACCCTTCTCACCTGTAGAAACGGTGATGAGTTTTCTCCAGTTGTTAACAGACAAGCTGTCACAGAGGTATGCCTTTTTTTTTTGTTTCTATTTTTTTTGCTACTTTTGTCTTTAAATATTCTATATCTGCCTGGATAGCTACAATAAGTCTGTGGGCTTCATTTAAAATCATCTATGCATTAAAAATGTAGTCAAATAAGTGTTATAATCCCAGAAGCCTCTGGCTTTTTGTGTTCCTTATTTTATGCAACTGTATTCTTCATTCGGAGAATTACTCAAACAGTTCAAAAAAAAAAAAAAAAAGAAGTCAGGTGGACCAGAGTGCTCTAAATTACCCACAGGAATTATTGTGAGCTTGTTAGCCTGGCAGCCTGTCCAGGGTGTTTCCCTGCCTTCAGCCAAATGCATGCTGTGATAGGCTCTGCCCCCCATTGACCCTGTGCTGAAAGAGGTGCGTAGAGCCAGGAATTAACGCCTGCAGACAGTTAGCTTGTAACTTTCTACTTTTATCTTTTTATCTCCCAGAACAGCAAAAGATTTTCAGATGATGAGAGACATGAAAAAGAAGCTCAACCCTCGTAACGCTGTGGGTGTTTTTTTGTTTTGTTTTTTCATTACAAGCAAGACTATGTTCCTTTACTATACAGTGCTACCCTGACATTTTAAAGCTTGAACATTAGTTCAAGCTTCAGTAACAATCTGTAACTTCTTGTTTTCCCACAGGAGTTAATGCCCTGGGATCATCCATTCCTCAGTGGTGTCCTGCGTGCTGAAAGGTGGAAACCTTAACTTGTTTTCCAGTTCATTGTCATTTGATAAAAATCACGTTAAGCTCTCTTTATGTGATGAGCTTTGACGGTCATATTTCCATTCTCTCAGTTTGTGGAACCAAACTGTGCCTCAGGTGTCACTTGTTATAAAGGATGATATAGGAGAAGCATGGGACCTGCTACAGTGGTGTCTCCATCTCCTCCTTGAGAAAGCTTAAAAAAAAAATTCCAAATTTTTTCTTTAATATAATGTTTTCCTCTCATAATACCAAGATGACTAGATGTAGAGTTCCCGCAACTAAATATGTGGAAAAAACATTAAAATAAATTAACATTTTATTGCAGTAGCATTATCTCACACTGGAAAAAGTACTCAACACTTTATTTCATTAAAGTTTACTTCATCAAAGGGTGGTATTTATGTAAACCGTTGTCTTTTAGGAGCCAATCAGGGACGGGAACCTGCACATGTTTGCATAATTAAGTTTACGACACCAATCGTAGCACTTATTACACAAACTACTTTTCAGTTCAACTTTCTAAGAGCAATTGTATTTGGCATAATGAGGGCATCGTTGTGATTACGCCTTGAAGATGGACTGCCGGAAAGAGGATGAGGTTTTTCAAGACAAAGGCTCAATTTTAAAGTGTCAAATCACAAAGTCAGATTTCTATTAAGTAATTTTTAATATATGAAGGATTTTTATAACTCAAAGTTATAAAAATAGTTACCTGAATGTGCTATAAGCCGACTCTATGTGCCAACTCTATGATACTGCCCCTTAAAGAAAAAAATGTTGTGAGTAATTGCACTGCAATTGTAGGCAAACCAGACAATTCTTTTCATATAAATTTCACTGAAGCATTGTTGTAATTTATTCACTTTATTAATTAAAGTGTTGAAAATGTTTTCATTTATCATTTTTGATTTTCTGTTAATCAGGGATTTTCAATTCTAGTCCACAAGAGGTGTCATTCTTACACTTTTAGATGCATGTTTTCTCCACCATACACGAATTTAGGCCCATATCTCCTATAGAACTTGCCATTCAGGTAAGTCAGATGTCCTGATTTTCAACACTGTGAGAAAATATTTCTTTAAACTTGGCCACACCTACAATCTGAGGAAAATTTAATAAAGTTCACAAGAACTGGAACTGTGGAAAACCAAGCTAGCCAGCACCCAGATGCATGTTGTCACTATGCACTGTATGGAGGAGAGTGAAGCAGTGCATTAAATGTTGATACTTGACTTTCATCTATTATTAATTACTAATGATATATGGATGAAATTTGGAGGTAAATAACCATTTGAGTTCAGTGACATGCATCTAAAGTCATATCCATGAGGCCTGCACATCTTTTATCTTTGCTCCATGTTGTTTAGGGTTCAAATGTGGAGAATTACATTTTGAATCAATTAATTAAGTTCAGTTTTTATATTGATCTCACAGTTCTTCAAAATAATATGAAGAACTAGATGTGTTTTTATTACTTGGAACTAGATATAAAAAATAAGTGCGGCCAAGGGTTTGATCTTATTTCCGAAGATTACTTCATGGAAAAATATTGCAGAATCTTTCTTGCATTTGGTTGAAAATTAAAAAAAAAAATCTTTTTTTTAATAATTGAATTTTCCTTTTGCTCTTTCCAGATACAACATTGAACCGAGCCTCTACAGTCCCTTCTTGTCTCTTGGTGCTTGTATGGAGTGTTTGAACAACCTTTTTTCCCAGCTATATGGTGTCTCCCTGCTGTCTGAACATCCCGGTGCTGGAGAAGTGTGGAGTGAGGATGTCCGCAAACTGGTAATGGAAATCTTCTATGGCGATGCAAACCAAATCTTCTATGGCGATGCAAACCTCATTGGTTCTTTTTAAATCATGCCATTTCTCTGGAAGTCTGTTTTTTGCGTACAGCTTGTGCTCTGATTATGATGAGGTTTACATGTGTGTGTCACTAGGCTGTGGTGCATGAAACTGAAGGCTTGCTGGGATATATCTACTGTGATTTTTTCCACCGACAAGATAAACCTCATCAGGTAAGTAAACACAAAGTTCACATCAGGTCTGAAATAGATCTTAATGGGTTGCACCAAAAGGCACAAATCAAAATTTGTGGCCAGTCGTTCAGTATTTTTGTGAAACTTTGTCAGAACCAATAGTACATTAGATACTATTGTACTATGTACTATATTGCTATAAAATGGCTATATTCTGCCATTTTATAGCCGAATAATGTAATTATTACTCATGTTGTATATCAAACATGACTTGTGTTTGATAAATATTGATAAATTATATATTAGTCTCCAATTTGAAACTGCTGCCTGGTATCATTTTCATTTTCTGGTCTGAAAATTAGGTAATAATTTAGGTCACCATACAGTCGTGGTTAATAAATTAGAATATGATATCCATTATATTAAAAGTGCAATTTAAAAATAACAACCTTCAAGCAGGTGCTGGATACTTTTCAAAAACAAATATTTTTTACTATTTATAAATGTTTTTTTTTATTATTATTATCTGATGCAATATTCTGATTTTGAATCTTGTGTTTCATTAACTGTAAGAAGACAAATCCTCTTAATTACAGAAATGAAGGCTTATTTTCACATTATTATTAAAATAATGTGTTTCACTTGAGTTACTGAAATTATTGAACTGTTCAATAATATTCGAATTCATTGGACACAACGTTATGCTTGTCCATGCAGGACTGTCACTTCACCATCCGGGGCGGACGCTGGTGCCAGGAAACGGATCAGTACCAGCTGCCGGTCGTCGTGCTGATGCTGAGCCTCCCCCACCCCACCAAGCACGCCCCCACTCTACTCACCCCGGGCATGATGGAGAACCTTTTCCATGAGATGGGCCACGCCATGCACTCCATGCTGGGAAGGACTCGCTACCAACACGTGACAGGTGCAGCGAAGTGGGACGCACACACCCTCTGAGCAAATCACAAATTGTAGCCATGCAAAGCTCAAAGACCTTATTTGAATTAAAGTCCACTTTGGAAGATGAGACAGGACTTAGTGAAGTAATAACAATCCCACAGCACAGAAGGTGTTCTCTGGTTGACATTTTATGAGCTTTATGAGCTCCCAGTCTGTAAATGATGACTCTGTAGTCCCAAATGTCACAAGCTAGAATTACGTTGTTTGACATAGACCTGAAGGGTTTTTGTTTCATTGCAGTGAATTTGAAATGGAAAGTGAGTCTGATCCAAGTGTAAGCCTCTGGCAGGGTTTACATGACGCTCAACACCATTTTCAGTGTCAGATGACTCTGAAAAATGCCAAGTAATTTAAGAGCTCATTAGCCGTGTGACAATATTGATTAAGCTTGTAGTTGCTACTTCAGTGGCTGTCTTGTTTAAATGTGTTTAAACATGTTTCTGAAATCTTAAGTTGTTCATAAAATAGACCTAATTTGTAACTTAATCCTAACCTCCAATGTTCCATGCCCTCCTTCTTTTTACACTTTTCACCTTTAAGGAACCAGGTGTGCGACTGATTTTGCCGAAGTCCCCTCCATCCTCATGGAGTATTTTGCCACAGACTATCGAGTCATCAGCCAGTTCGCCCGTCATTTTGAAACTGGACAGGTGTGACTGACACTGCACAATGAAGAGAGTAGTGTTTTAAAAGACAAACTTGCTGACAGGTTTACTCTGTGATTCATCAGCCTCTGCCTGAGAACATGGTGGCTCGTCTGTGTGAGTCCAAGAAGGTGTGCGGAGCGGCAGACACCCAGCTGCAGGTAAAATCTCCACCCTATGGAAATCTATCTGGAGTTTTAAATTCAATACTTTTCAGGTTGTTACGAGATTTGATCACAAGAGTTTGAATGACGTTTTTTTGTGTGATTATTACAAAATTTCCATTAAACTAATATTGAATTCAATTAGCAGCACCGTGTACAAGCATCAACGTTTACATTCAATCAGAGAAACAGATTCAGTTAGTTTCAAAAGTGTCAAAGCATAAAATAATAAAAACATGTCTCAGAAAAACTTTTACTCCTACTTCATCAGTTTTTCCTTTTTTTCCCCAGTCTACCAGAGAGTCTAGAGGGAGTCAGAAATGGTTATGTAGGGTTGGATTTGGCTTGCGGGCCTGGAGTTTAAGATGCTTCCATTAGTTAAGATTATATCCGGATGTTGCTGGACTGCATTGTAGTGGACCAAACCCTTTATTTTTAGCATCTGTTACAAAATTAACAGGTTTATTGATTTATTGAAAACTAAAATCTGATTTTCTGATTCTTGTGGAGATATTTTGTCAGACAATGCTGCAAATATGAACATTATTGTCCGTGAGTTATTATAAGGTTCCTTTTTCCCATGTTTAACTTCTCATTTTGTTGTTGTGTTTTCTCTTTTTTTTGTCAGGTTTTTTATGCAGTCTTGGACCAGATCTATCATGGCAAACCACAGAATCGCTCCACAACAGAAATCCTCAAGGAGATGCAAGAGAAGTTTTATGGGTTGCCTTATTCACCCAACACGGTACGTCCCAATCATAAAAGTACTTTTTCACCTATTGATTAACTTGCATTCTCTTCCTCAGTGTCTTTAAAAACACCAAAGCCTTTTCCTTTCCTTCTCTACTTTTTGCTTCATTTTATGTATAACCCCCTCAGACTCAAAGGCAGTTATAGGATTAAAGTCCCGTTTAAAGCGCTCCTGAAATAACAGAGCACACTCAGTCCTTCTATGAGCTCTCCTATGGGAAATATTTGAAACTCTTCCTCCCAGCCCTTTAATGAAAAAAAGAGCCAAGTTTCCCCCACTTCTGCAGCTGTGGGTGAAAGGATGGGGCCAAGAGGCAAAATGGAATAAAATGAAAGTCATATTTCAGCTCGGAATGGTCTTCACACAGAATTCCCTTGGAGCTATAATTACGTGGGTGCCATCAGGAATAGAGATTGCAGAAAAGCTGAATATTGCCTCATAATGTCAGCGTCCAGGCCTGCGGTTCTCTTCACAGCACTCCTGCTTGTTTGCCTCTCTGTAATTCTGTAGTTTTTGGACAGCTGAGTGCTCTTTAGCCTTCCAAACCCTAATGAAAGAGCTGGATCTTGAGTCATGTTATGGGATATATTCCTCATTTTGAGAGAAATTGGACTTATTTAAACTCTCCTATGATTGCTCTCAGTCATTGGAGAGTTTGTTGTTTTTTTTTTCTTAAACTGTTTCAGCTTCTTTTTGATCTAACCATTAAGCCAGCTCTAACATGTGCCATTAATAATACAGTTATTGATTCCTGCTGTGTACTAAGAAAGAGGATCAGCTGTGGGTAACACAGACCACATGCTCAATTTTTAGATCAAGATGTTTAAGGGGAACCAACAAGCAGAAAGTGAGACATTTGTTTGGTTCTTTATGCGTTTTCTCCTCTTTTCAACAATAATCCAATCTTTTTCAGCATTAATTACACAACAGCTCATGTGTTGCACGTTCTTTTGAAGAATTATGCAGTTGTGGTGTAGCATGATGAAGTAAACACAATTTGAGCGTGGAAAGAGCGTAACATATCTTTTATCTCCCATATAATAATGAAAAGCTTGCAGTTACTTTGTGTCCTTTGAAAGGATCAGACGGATATTGTGCTGACGCGTCACCCACATGCGATCTCTTAGAAATGTTGATGTTAATCATCCGATTTGAGGCAAAGGGATTAAAAACAAAAGAGAAGTTTAGGAGTCTAAAAATCATTTGCAGGGATAGTGTGATGAGTTCTTAAAGGATCTTCAAAAATAATAAATAGCTTTACAGTGGCAGCTTTTTTCTTACTCAGATGTGTTAGAAACAATAGCAAGGAAAAGCTGGTTATACTCTTTGTAAACACCAAAGTAAGTAGCGTAGTTTCTTTTTTTGTGAATGATTATTTCACATTCAGTCATGATACAACCCTGAATTTCTATTTTGTTTATTGGGACTTTATTTAGGAGGTCAGTGCAATGTAGAGTGTGATTGTGAAGAAAAATTATGCACTGTTTACATTTTTATTTTCAATATAAAAATCTGATAAGTGCGACATGCGATTCTCTTAAGTCTTCTTTATGCCAATGCATCTCCATGAAAATAGAATACTAACACTGAACACAAGCCTGGAAGACTTTGTGAAACATGGTGGTGGCAATATCATGCTTCAACATGAAGCCACAACTCCAATTGAATGGTTTATATAAAATCATATTCATATACCATGCATTGACATGGTGCAATAAGTTTTTCCCACTTCACTATTATTTGTGCTTCTATGTTTTTTCTTTGATGCAGTTCATTCCTGGAACTCCACAAAATGAGAAAATGTTCAGGAGATTTGAATAATTTGCAAACGACTGTGCATTTTCCATTTTGTCTGAATTAGACGTCAAACAGTTTCAGCAGGCCTCCTAATCTCTGTGATCCAAGCTGCTGTATGTCTGTTTTACACAGCAAACTTTTCCTTGCTACAAAGTTATGTGAGCCGTGACTCCTCTCAAGAGTGCATTTTCCTCTTATTAAAGTCCCCTCAGCCCAGAAGAGTCATGTCAGCGTGACACTTTAGAGCCTGAGTATTTTTCCCACTGCTGCATCGCTCAGGGAAGATGAAGCTTCAAAGCTGTTTGACCACAGTTGGAGAGGATCAGCCAACACTTGGGTTTAAACTCTCAAACAGCTGCGGACACGTTTTATTGAAGTATTCACAGATATGGCAAGTGCTGCAATACGATTGATTACTTATTACCATCTTAGAAAATAGGAATTATTTACAAATAAATTATGTTTTACATAGCGATTCCACTCTTGACTTTTCAGGTTTTTCACAACTGGAAAATTGTCAGACAGTCAAGTTGTCTTCTGACCAGCTTACTGGTAGTGTGCAGCATTTATTTAGCTAGTTTTGAAACACAATGTTTTTAAAACCATGTAGACAACAGCTCAGCTAGTGATGGAAGTATTAAACATGTTGCGGTCAATGCTAATGTCATTGTTCCAAGTTTTTTTTATTGGACCATCCATTTTGGCACAAAACGTCACAATTGTTGCCTCTAAGATTTTTTTCATTTCTAGATTTCATTGTGCAGAAATGCATTCATTACATGAATTGGGGATTTCTGGTAAAACCACTAATCCCATTCAAGTCATGCTTTTAGTATGTCGATCTAGCACTCAAATTATTTTTCTACGTTTTGTTTCAAAGACTCCAAGATTAGAGAACAAAAAGCCACTGTTTGTATTCCTCAAACCATTGAAATTACTGAACAAGCTACAAAGCACCGCTTCAATAAATTAAATCAGAAAACAATAGCATTTCTTTGACATCTTTGTTATAGTTTCTATGCTCATATTGAATCCCGTTCTCAGCTGGGCAAACACTCCTGCAATAATCAAAGATTATCAATTCTAGAGAAAGATCAACTTTTATTACAAAAGTGTGCAGTTTGATATCATTGCTAACTGTAGCAGTAAACTTGTCTTGCTGAGTCTTGGAATGTTTGCCTGCTGAATTCCCCGGAGTGATCAGTGCACAGATCATAAAAAAAACCACAAAAAAAAACCTCACCTTTATAGATATGGTGAGGGGCCCCTTCAGGCATCCACAGGGGAAACGAGAAAGGAGGAGAACGGGGCTTCCTGGCTTTTAGGAATTTCCCTGTTAGTCCTTTTAATAGAAGGACCTTGTAAGCTGCAATTAATTTTTTTTGTCTACCTTCCTTCTTATTATATGAATAACTCAAATGGACTGGCGCTTAAATACAAAGCTTTTAATTTCGAGATATCTTTTTTTTGCATTTTGTAATAAGACCTGAAGTACCTGAAGATTTTAAAGCTAAGTAAGTTTTACTCATGTTAAATTTTGCCCTTTAGGTTCATGGCAGCTGTTATATTTTGCAGGAGTTTCAATGTTCGACAACAGATTCAGACTGATATTCAATGAGCTACTTCTAAAATGAACATAAATGTAACCTTTTGGGTCGTCATCAATCATTGTTTATCTTGATAAACTTTTTACTGGTCACATGGATATTAGAACATTATTTTCTTGTAGCATTTCATAGTTTACATCGATCAATCCACCTGCCGTACTTTAATAGCCTATTCTCTTGTTTTCCCATTTTGAAGGGATACCTAAAGAAACATCGTGTCATATTTATACTTCAGGGAAGCAAATAATGTGCTATAAATTAAAAGTTCCCTAAATACTAACAAACTTAACAAATATTACAATGTAAGTTAAGAAAAACTTTGAGTGAGGTATCTCTGAACCAGCAGAGACTTTTGAGCAGCAAAAAAATTATTTTTGACTAAATTTACCAAAGCATTAGGTTGTATTTTTCTTCAAGTATCATGATGGAAGTGTTCTGCTGCAATAAAACATTGATTTGTTGAATCCTCTTTACACATTTGTATGCACCAATTACTTTTTTAAAAACCGTATTTAAATTTGAGGATAGTATAATTGCGTATTGCATTAAAAATGGAGGCTGCCAGCAGTTATGAGTCAGGTGCTGACTGAAATCTTTTCAAACACAAATGTTCTCTGCCTAACGGGCATGATGTGTGGTATTTATTCTTCTTAACAAGCTCACATTTATCATCTCCACCTGTAGGATTAAATTTCCCAGAGGGTAATTAGCATTTTTCATAAACGGTTCATCTTGTTTCTCATCTATGTAATTCGATTTATTGCTTTAAAACTATATGAATATTGTGATTGAAAGAAATTATATTTCTTCCCTGCAATGTATGAACACTTCTTGTAAATTACTGAGGCACAAAAAGTTGACAAACAAATCCTACTTAATCTTTTTTTTTTTCGATTGAATTGTTGTGAATGTTAACACATTAAAGAAAATAAACCTATTTGTACTCGATGACCAATGTTCTTAAGAACATTGAAGTTAAAGGCTAAGAAGTTTATATTTCCTCAAAAATCCACCCAAACAGAAGTGATCTAAAGTTTTACCCTGGCTGCTCTGTTTTAGGCATGGCAGCTGAGATTCAGCCACCTGATTGGCTATGGGGCTAAGTACTACTCTTACCTCATGTCGCGGGCCGTGGCCTCCATGGTGTGGAAGCAGTGCTTTGTTCAGGATCCATTAAACAGGTGAGCTTATTTATTTAGATCATATTTGATAAATACAGAATTTTATGAAAACTGCAGGTAACATGGTTTCTTGATTTTGCTGTAAATTGGCTTTAAACTTCTTGCTTTTTAGAAAGTGAAATGACTTTCACATGGTGTTGAACTGTTGGATGTCTGAAAACCTGAGACTGATTGAGCCTGACAGGCCACTTCCTCTGGATTATGTTTGAGTCTCAACCTGATGCTAGATGTGACATACAAAACATGAAATGAGACCAGCGAGTGTCTGCTGTGATTCACAAATCCACACCTGAATATACACCACATCCTGTAATAACACAAAGAGACAAAGCTGGACAAAGCAGAGCTTTATTTGAAATTCAGATGCTCTGGTGTGTTTCCAGGTTTTTTCTTCTCTACATTTTTTTGGTTTCACTTACTATGGCAGCCCTGGTAAAGTAATAGGACTTTAACTTTGGGCATCCTAAAGTTCTGACATGGGATATAATGCCATGTCTAACCATTTCTCCTCCTTGTCTTTCTTTGCCCGTCTGTCTCTTTGTCAGGGACATGGGTGAGCGTTACCGACGCGAGATGCTGGCTCATGGAGGAGCTAAAGAGCCAATGTTGATGGTGGAAGGCAAGTTCATGTTTTTTCACATAAATCCTAAAGGAGTGAGTTCCTTTTTCATACTAGAAATGTTCAAATCACAATAAACATGCAGAAAAGGGATTCCACTGGAAATGATCTTATCAGAAATTAAATTCTTCATTGTATTAGCTTCTTGTGATATGAGTATAATAAGGTATGTCTTATTGCATCACCAGTGTGCCAGCAATTAGTTTCAACAAACTAATCAAGAAGCTCTTTGGGTTTCTTGCTTTGTTTTGTCTCGTTTTAAGCAGAAAGGCGTCTTTGAAAGCATAGACACAGCTCATCCAGCTGTTGTGGTTTAACTGTCTCTTCCTCTGTGGTATATATTTAAACGTTGAACACACCTCGTGGTTCTTATCTTTGTTTACAAGAGCTTTGTTGTCCCAGAGACAAAGCCAGCACTCCTCTGCGACATTGAATGTAGAGCCTGCTCTGCCTGCCTTCCAGCCACCTGTATTTGTCCGAAGCAAAAAGGGAAGGCGAGGCAGAAACTGCTGATTATAAGTTTTAATGTCTGTGTCCTCAGTGCTGCTGACTTTGCAAAGCTGGAAACCCAGTAAATGAACTGAATGCTTGACTTCTTCAGATAAGATATATTGAGCATGTAAACAATATAATACTGGGGTTTGGGTTCCTCTCTGACCAAGATGCTGCATAGCATTCTTTAAAAACATGTTTTTGGTTGAGGGATCCAAAAACAGTAAGGAGTCTCTTACATTAGTACTTCCACAGTAAAAGAAGATTATTCTGCATTTACTGTGCATCCCAGTAAAGGAAAAATCCAAATTTCTTTGTTTTATTGTTAGCTTAAAATTCATGCTTTTGTTTTTGTCCTTGTCTTAGAAAGTGTAAATTATTAATAGCATTCTCTGGAGTACTTTTATAACACTCAAAAGTTGAAAATGTCCAGTTTTCTATTTGTTTTTAAGATTCTCCCATGCATAAAAGAGCTCAGCCCAGAGCTGGAGCCACATTTAGAGGAAGCACTGACCAAACCTAAAGATGGATCTGAGTATAGGCTGCTTTTTGCTGAGTTTCCACAGAGCAGCTAAGAATAGAAATTTAAGTTTGGCCATTTCAGTAGTCTTGTTAACGGGGAGTTTGTTAATCTCCCAAATAATGACACTGAAAGAAAGTACAATACAAACGATCTGCGGTCACCAGCCCTGTGATCATCTCTTTCTAGTCCAAATATCTCAGCCACCATATAATTAGAACCTTCTTATTTCAACCAAAGAAACATTCTCAAACTCACATTTATTTTTATTGGTTTCTTCTGAAGTGAGAGCTGATACTCACTGTGTGCAGCATGGGTAAAAACCTTTTTGAATATTCTGGCTAGCTTTCCTCTCCTTAAATCGTCGTTGTCCAGAATGACCGTAAAAATGTCTGCTGTGGAAATAATCATTCCATGGTTTTTTTTTTTTGTAGCAACGGAGTCTAAAAGATATTAAAGAACATTAGAATTGCTAGATGATGAATCCAGATTCAGGTATTTTATGTCCCTCAAACCAAAAAGTCATCAAATTATTCTATTATTCCTGTCTGGAGAAATGATTAAACTAAAGAAAGACTTTCCTGCATTTTCATCCAACCATCACACTATTTTCACTATTGGGTTGATTTATTTAACATCATCATGGAAGCAGTTAGTGAATTCATTTCAATGTTTCAATTTTTATGGTTCGCAGGGTTGTATGAACACAGTCTGGAAAAGTTTACAACTGAATCTTAAGGGTTTTCTAGAGCCGAACAGGTATTTAACAGACAACAAAATGTAGTAAAACATGTCGATCTTCACACTTTATTTCTTCACTCATTCTCTAATATAAAGTACACTGGAAACATTGCTGGGGAAAGAAAAAAAGTTTTTTGGTAAGACTTATTACTTTTTTATCAGCAGTAGGGTTAGAAAAGAGAGACACGGTAACTAATATACATAATCCTTCCAATGTAGTACATAAAGGTGACGTTTCCTCGTTTTCATCAGTGAGGTGATAGAAGAGGGAACAGTAGCACACGTAGCAGCGGGACCCAAAGGCCAGTGTTTATCTCGATGCCCAGAACTGGCCATTTCCCAGGAAGAAAAGTTCTGAATGGAAACCCATTTATTAAATCTGTAGCAGAGGCTTCAGGACAGGGCGAGTTGGAGGGGAAGAGAAGAAAAAGGGAAGGAGGAGGTGAAAGGTGATCGACTAACTGAACCGAACCTGAGATCCTGCTACAGAGAGGGCTTTCATGGTCCAGGCTGCACACTATTTCAAATTCCACTTTGGCTATTGCATTGTTTTTTAGAAATCATAGATTCTGCTTCCTACAGATTACAGTTGGTCTGAATGAGCAAAGACGTTTTTTCCAACTTGAACATCTTGTTTAGGAAGCAGCCTACGAGGAAACATTGACTTTCACTGAGCACAACAGGAATAGCTAGTTTATTACTGCAGTCATTTTATGAAGCAATCGTTCTCAAAAAGCTTTCAGGCTCCAACACAGCAAGTAATACTTTGATTGCTTAATGTGCCAAAATGGCTGTACAGGTGAAGCTCGTACACCAAGTAAATTTCAATTTCAACGTCTGGAATCCGTTTTTCTGAAATGCCCAATGGTTTGTTGACTGGATGCAAAACTTGAATAACCTTGAGCCTTTTTTATGACTTTCTGCTTTGTCATAGTCTTTATCATACTAGATAATATAGATCTAAACAGACTTTATATATTATTTTTGACGGATACATGGTTCTGTTTATTCTAGAGGAGATTTGGGATTAATTTCACTTTTAGAAGTCATCTCCACACCTGGATGCTTGTCTTTCTCTGAATTTGCATAGATGCACTTCCATCCACATGTGCTGTGTCAGCTCTGCACTGGTGGCAACTATTAAACATTTGTAGCAGCAGCTTTCTTGCAAATGATACCATGTGAGGAGGACTGCACAGGCTTCTTAGGAGGTAACCATTGTAGCACACAATCATTTCAAGCACATCTGCTCCTGTTTTTATAGCAATTAGTCTTGTAATTAGAGCAATTATTGCTGTGCTCTTTAACAGCTTCGCTCAAGCCGAAGATCTGGCTAGATCAAAATGAAGTTGGCACAATGCTTTGAGCCAGTCAATACACATTTCCCTCTGCCAAAGTGTTTTGTCATGAATACAAAGTTTGCTTTTTTGAATTTAAATGGCTTGTCTTCACTAACTGTAAGCTTTTGTACTTTGAGAAAGGGCATGTCCAAAACAAAGAGCTTCACTGCACAGTGTTTGTCATCACCCTTGTCTTGCTTGTTTTCTGGACCTGTCTGAAGTGAGTGTTTGGAGGAAACACTTCCTGAACTTCAAAGCTGTAATTACGGAGTCAGTGGGCCTCTGGTTTGCCTCCAGGCCTGACAGGGGTAACTGCTTTTCGCACCTTGACATATTTTTGACTGGCTGTAGCTGCAGCAGCCACTGAAGCAGTCAGCGATATGTTTTGAAGTGTGGGATCATATAATCCTGTCAGATCTTAGCAACCTAGAATATGTGGATAATACAATTACAGCGAAGATGAGACCACAGAGGACTTTAGGCGATGTACCGAGTTACTGCTTGCTGTCGGTTTATTCACATGTTAAAGCAGAAATGTAACATTATGACTGCTCCAAGTTGCGGCTGTAAGTGGCCTACTAAAGAAACCAGTAAATCATGAAAAGCCAAGCCTTTGCAGCTCAGATGAATCAGTTTGACATTTAATTTTATCTATAAATTTATGATTTTTTTTTTTTCTCAGAAACTTAGCTTACGGCTGTTATACAACAACCAAGTCTGCTTGTTTTAAACTGGAGAGCTAATTTTTTTTAAAATCTTTTTTCTTTTTAAAGAATGTGGATCATAAAACATCTACTAGCTTTTTCCATTATGGTATAACATTTTCTAGGTGTAACTGAGAGGTTTGATGAGTTTAACCAGCAGTAGCTGCAGGCCGAACAGCAATTTTGAAGCATTTCTGCAGAATTTTTGTCCCTGGAGCTGCCATTACTGAGACTCAGAGCTGCTAGACGCTACAGAGTTCTTCATTTTCTAGATAGCCATCACCCCACCACCCTGTCTGTAAATAAACATGCTTTATTTACTGTAGTGTAAGTTTAAGCAGAGTGTAGCTTTGAGGGCTACATTAGGACATGGTTGTACTTTTGATTGGTGGTCATATGAGAAGACACTATTAAATATTTTGTTTTTTCATGCTGTCTTACTTCAGTTTCTAATATTCTAAGTAGAGCAGTGTTTCTCAAACATTTTATAGTGAGTTTTACCTCTATAAACACCAAGATGACTGCCATCTTAGCAGATATTTATTATTTCTCCAAAGCTAATGGAAAGATTAGATAGAAGCTGGTCTGGAAGCTCAACACAGAGCAGCAGGAAAACACAGACATGTTGGTTCTGCATTTGATTACCATTTCAGCTATTCTCCATAGACTCTACATACCACGTACCAGCAGAAGTACTTCTTTTTCCATTTCTGGGCAATAAAAAGCACATTTTTCACACACAGGAAAATATATTTGTAGTTAAATGCAAAGGGAGTCGGGGATTTGAATGTCCTCACATCAGATTTAACACTTCATGCAGGAAAAGGATTATTATTGCTGTTCTCACTCAAAGGGCTTTTAAAAGCACTCTGAAGAAAAGAACTCCACTGGCCGTTTCTCCTCATGTGTCCTTTAACACCTGCTGTTTTACCCAGACTCTGTCGGCCAAGTTGGCGTACGATGCTGGCCCTCAGATGACTGTAACGGGTAGAAGCCCCTTCATCAATGGCTGCGTCAGAGCCATTATGAATGGAACTGGAAACTCTTAAATACGAGATGACTCACATGGCAAAGCCTCCGTCCTAAAGCTTTCACAACAATGGACACAAAGCACAGATTATGTTTAGTTTGGCTCTGGTTCTTCCTCAGCGCCTGGCCAAGAGTTAGTATAAACCTCTGCCAACTGAAACACTATCAAGCATGCTAAAAGACTGGGAGAGTATCTGGGCTTCAGCTGCTGGGGGAAAGCAGAGCCGGCAGGATGGATGACCGACTGTGAATGTGCAGATTTCGTCTGTTCTTCAGGTGTTTGAGCCAAAATAGACAAATAAATTACTCAGTAATGTTTTCTGTTTAATTTCGAAGTCATTCTGAAACTATTTGGGTTTCTAGTGATCAAAAAGGTCACAACTGATCATAAGGAGTGAGACTGGTTGTTTCAGATGTGGAAACAATACTTTGCCTGCAGTAATAATTCCATGTAGTAAGTATTCACATTGTTTGAGATTTTGTTGGCACAAATACCATTGTATTTTACTGAGATTTTACATGGTACATCTACATAAAAGAGCTAACCAGATTCCCCAGAGCATGATGCTCCCACCACCATGTTTTATCATTGAGTTGGTCATTTTAGGGCGATTTCCAGAGCTACTTTATGACCACAAAGCGCAACGTTGACCTGGAAGTTGAATTATGGTCTCATTGTCTCAGGGACAAACTATTTACACAAAGAGAAATGGCCCCCAGTTTTTAATTTAGCAGTAACAAAGAATGCATGGTTATTTCTGTTATGTAGGAGTCAAATTCATTTTGAAATAAAAAACTTAACTCGCAGTGATCTCACCTAAAAGCAAATCATGTGCATTGTACAGGGGAAAAAGAAAGTTGACAACATGCTGCAGTTTTGATTTGAGGCTTACAGGCTAAAGGTTTCACCTCAGAAAAAAAAACAGTGGATTAACAGATATGGAAATTTGTTAAACAGCCAGATATTTATTACACAAAGTGGAGCACAAATCGAGCAAGACGCTCAATTTTTATATGAAGATGGAAAATGAATTTTGAATAACATTTTCAATCGTTCAGTTTAACCTCTGTGCTTTTCAAATGTTGATCATCTTTTTAAATGGACGCTGACTCTTAAAGGTCCTCCTAAGTTTTATCCATCTGAAGCGAGCTACAGGCTGCAAATAGGCTACAAGTATTTAAAGCATGTTATTTCCCCCTTCTGTTGGACTTCATGGGTAACTTTAGTCTTTAAAATATCCAGTTGTTCTCAACACTCAGGTCTCCAGTTTAAAGCGGTCATAAACTCGTTGTCCTCAGCTGTGATTTAGGGTTATCACTGCTGGGTGGATATCACCGCTTTCATGTGGCTGTCTCGTTCCCAGGGATGCAGGAACCCTGCGGTCGCTCCGTGTTATAGACCCCTGCACTGCTGGTATCATCTTGTAGCCAGGGGGCAGGGTGTGACGGGTGGGTAAGAGGAGAGGATAATCCCCCCGTTTCTCCTCCCCCACCGCCTAATGTTCTCATGCAAGATGAGTAGTTTGTACCTGCTGTCTCTGTATCAAGGTGGCAGCAACAGCATAAACTCCCCACTGAGTGTGTGTGTGTGTGTGTGTGTGTGTGTGTGTGTGTGTGTGTGTGTGTGTGTGTTGGTGCGTCTGTATATTCAGTTCATTTCCAGTCATGCGTGTCCGGGCAGATATGCTGGTGTGTTAGTATATGTGTGCGCGCTCAATGGAGGTGACCCATGCAGGAAAGAGGAGGGGGTGTTATTTACATTGGCAGCTGCACAAGGGGAAATGAACTGACTTCAAAGCAAGTGTGCAGCTGAATTGTAAAGCGAGTGAGCGAGCGAGTCCTCCACGCATGAGCTGGCAGACGGCCTCTGAAATCACACAGACGTTCTTAGAGCTCGCTCTCGCCTCTTGCTTATATATACTCCACCGCATTTGTTATACAGAGGAGTCAGAAGGAAGAAAAGTTCCTCTATCATTGTGGAAGTAACAGTTAGTTTATTGTTTTTGTGTTTTGTTTTGTTTTTTTTTAAACAGATGAAAATTTGAAACGTGTGCTGGAGGCTTCAGGGTTTCCCCCAGAAAACCTGCTGAGCCCTGTGCAGCCAGCTGCCATGTTTTCGAGTTAAAAAATGTTTGACAGTTGGCAGAAAATTTGACAATATCACTTGATAGTTATGAGTTATTGGAAGACTGGAAGATTAGTATCTAAACACCAACTGTAAAGTCTTAAAAAAGGCAATAAAAACTAAAATAAATAAACAATGCCAAGCCTGGTGGAGGCACAAGTAAAGCCTGGTGACCCGCCAGGCTTATGATACACTGTGGGAAAACCCTGAGACTTGTTTTCAAACCACAGATACCCCTAAATGAAAACCTGTGCAACCAATTCATAAAAAGGTCCAGTTTGAAACCAAGAAGGAAACACAACAAACATGCAGAGTGGCACAGACATAATCAATACACACAGGTGTGTGCTATCTATTAATTGGGTGACTTCTGAAAGAAACTGATCATGCTGGATTTTATTTAGGAATAGCATAGCAAAGGGATTTAACACTGCTTTAAATGCACTAAAGTTTATTATATGATAAAATGTCTGAAACTGTTTTGCTGGAGTGTTTCAAGATTTTTATGTGGAAATGAAAATGTGGCACCGGCTCAAACAAGAGCCTTACCAAAGCTACTGCTCACTGATTTAAACACCGTTGTTGTGTTGTTCTGTGTGAGACAGGCATGCTGCAGAGACGGCCCAGCATGGAGGACTTTGTGGACGCGCTTGTGTCCGAGCTCAACCCGAACTTTGAGACCTTCCTCATGGACTCTGAAAGCTGATGGACACACACATCCAACTGACAGATGGCTCCGGGCCACATCTTCACTTCATCTGTGAATTAACTGTCAACATGTTTTCTATAGTAACGCATGGATTCATATTGACTTATTTAATGTACCTGTTGACATAAATTAATTTGAATTAAAGAGTGGAGACTTTTAAAGACAAGCCGTCAGATTGTTGCATTTCAGTGAGTTTAACCGCTCGCTGAAAGTCAACAAGTTCTGGGTTTCTGAATACTTTTGTCTTTTCTCTTTGTTTCTATTCTCAATAATTCCACGCTTCAGCCACAGCCTCGTCAAATAGCGGTGCTCTGCTCACAGGATAGCTCTACATTGTTTTTTCCTGCTTAAATCAGCATGAGGAAGAATACTTAATCCGCTCTTCCTGTCATGTGCTCATTGTTTAGGCTTTGAATTAATGCCGCTCCATCTGTTTTGTCTGTCAGGAGTTTTGGGGGGGGGATGAGCAGAGCTTTGGCTCACAGTTTAATCTAATACGAACCACACAACTGGAAACTTTTGGGACATGTCCAATCACATGAACAGCTGCCTCTGTAGGACATAATTGGTCACTTCATTCTACAAAGTAAGTTTTATTTATTTCACAGTTTAAAGATGAGGATCACAGACGGTAAAATAAAGGCTTTAGTGACTTTGACTCAGTGTGTGGGTTGCATCCGTCTCAGACAGGAATCACACTAAGCTGCAGCTGGTCCTTTTAACATTGTCTCTGCTTGCCTGCCTCACACCTGAGCCTGAGGAGAAGCTCCACATGGTTGCAGAAGACGTGAGCACACTCTCAGAGAGAGTGAGCAAGCTGGGTGGCTCTCACACACAAGGAAAGCTGTTTGACGCTCAAGAAACAATAATATGTTTAAATGCAGGGACGTATCAGCAGAAAGCTGAATTTACGCTGAAAATAAGTTGTTCTAGCTGTGCATTCGCATAGTAATTGTGGACTTTAAATGATTTATTTGAACCAGTCTTTGTTCTGTAAAGAGTGAGTTGGTTCATTAACGTCTGAATAATTTTTGGAAAATGGATTACCATGAAATGTTATTTTGTTTCAGAGGTTTATTTACAACGCTACATGGACATGAAGCTTCACAACAAACAACGCTACAACAGAGCTGAGAAAGGCAAACATGCAGTCAAGTCTACAGTCCGTAACAAAAATATTGACCTATTAAGTATTTTACAGTATCTACAGGCCGTTTATCACTTAGACATTCCTCGTCCCAAACTGCTCCGTACGGTCAAGATTGTCTTCGATGTGCAACTTTTTTTTCACTTTTGAGACATTTCGTCAAACTTTTACACAAAAGCTTCATAACACCTGCTTCTAGACGAGTGGTACAGTTTAGATTCTCCTACATGTGACGATGTGAGACATTCTCAGGATTCACTTTGCTTCACTGGTCAAAGTCACAACGTTTCAACTTCATATGATCGAACCCAGTGGGCCATCGAGTTCACATTCTCAGTGTGTTTTAGTGTTTTTATCCATCTGCGGCAGCGCTCCTGTGGGGATGCACGTGTGTGTTTTGTTTGGACCATCTGACGGAGGGCTCTGAGGTCACTGATGAGGCATTTCAAGGAGACGGCACGACCGCCCTTGTGTCTGTATTGTGTGTCTGTGCGTGTGGGGAGACTAGGTAGGAATCCGAGACTGAATCTGGGCGTGGCTGTTGTTGAGTCCAGGTGGGGGTTCAAGCCAGAGACGTCCACGTCACCCTGGGCAGAGAGCAGGAAGAGGAGAGCGCACACGCAGCGATTAGTAACGTATCTGTCCTGAGACGGCAGTGGGCCGACTTACAGCTGGATCGTGTTGACTGCATCGAACGGCTAGAGCTGTCTCCAGTTTCTGTTAGTGCACGCTCATCACGGACACACACACACACACACACACACACACACACACACACACACACTCAGAGCTACATAACGGTTTATTAAAAGGCTGAGACAAACGTGTTCACATAACATATGAGGAACTAATGTATTTATTTTTCTATGTGTGTTTTCTGAAAATGAGTGGACCTTAGGATGATGATGATTCATTATTACAATGCTCACTTCACTTAAAAGCTAAAAATGCAAAGAATCCTTAAGATTCATTCATTCCTCATCCACTTCTTAATTTGAAGTATATTAATTTAGAGGGGAAACTCTCTTCATTGACAAATAATAGCTTCTCAATGAAAAAATAATTGTTCCACATTTACAAACATCTGTAGAAAATCCTCCAACTACTTCTTTAAGTTTTTCCATGAAATCCAATAAAATTCAGTTTAATATAGCGGCAATTCACAACATGTCATCCCGAGGCACTTGTGTCATGGCATACACACAGGTAGCAGGATGATTTTTTTTTCTTATATTAAGAAAAGCCTTTTAGCCAAAGGTAGGAGTAAATGTAAATTTATTTATACACAACCACATCATAACCCCCCTAATTTTTAAAAGTAAAATAAATACAGAGGAACATGGCCGCTCACCTTCCTGCATTTGCCCTTGCTGTTTAGGAAGAAGTGCATCAGTCACAGTGTCACTGCAGTCCTCTCGCCTCCTTTCACACGAATACTCCCTCAGTCCTTCCCCTTCCTCTCCTCCCTCCTCGTTTCCTCCTGCCGAGTCGACTCCACAGAGAGGAAGCTCCAAGTATTCAGGAGACTCAACACTTCCTGTCGGTTCGTCCTCTCCCACACACTCAGGCTCTGTGTGACCTTCCAGCCACATCGGAGTATCTTCTTCATGTAGGTGTCTATTTCTGTGGAAAGAAAAACAAAAGTTGGTAAGATTGTGGGGGGTTTTTTTTGTGCAAATTTCTGGAAGCAATCTCTTTATCTGAATGACTTATTTCCAAATATCAACATCGGCTGATCAAACACTCATAACTTCGTGTACATATCCTGGTGGAGAAACTCTTTTGCTTTTTCCTGTTGGCGGCGCTTCAAACAGATGAACTCTTTACGCGCCTACAGCAGCTTGATAATAAAGGCAGTAAGATGAAAAGTGGAGCAGTTCAGTGTTAAGCTGGTTGATGTCCTACCTGCAGGTCTTAACAAAAGCCGAGCTTATAGGGAACAACGCTGCCTCTCGAAAGACGTCAACCATGAAGAGACTTATGCAAATTTGAACCAACGGATTAGATTAAAACCTTGTTTAGCTGTGTCTTTTTTTTATTCTAATCCAATGTTTTATCTACAGTTATAATATTAGCGTTACATTGAGCAATCACCTGGTGACTGGCTTTGACCAGTTTTCAGTTTGACTTGTCCTGATCCTTGACTGGCACTTCAAAAATCCAATCTTATTCTGGTTAGCACAAAAAAACAGCATGAAGGTACTCAAATGATAATGACATTTTCTACAGTGAAATATTTCTACAGGCTGAACATATCGAGGCAAAGCCTCCGTTATTTACGGTTAATGAATCTAATAACTGTAATCGCTGCTATAGGATGTTTAGGCTTTCTAAAGCTGGACATGAAAAATTAGCCCAGAAACATTGATTAGTGAATTTCTAATAAATGTACAAATCCCCTTTTATTCAGCTACTCTTTGCATAGATCCTTTAAAATACTTGTTTAGTGTTTCGCTGGATTTACCAAGTAAGTGGCAAATATCTTTTTGTTCATTAAAAACATTTTACATTCTGCAGATAATTTACTCCAATGTCGATTACTCTACATTTCTTGGTTTTTGCCTCAAAAACAGTAAATCTTATGTCATCCTGCACCTTTTCAAAATTTTAATGTATTCAACTGATTCATAACTACTGGTATGAGCAACGTCCCCATAGCATCATACCTACACCACCGTGTTTCAAGGATAATGTGGCTGAAATTCAGTGTTTGGGGGAATCTCTGGCAAACTACCTGCAACCTCTTAACACAAATGATGAGTCTTGGTTTTGTAAATCAATGAAATGTGGTACCACCTCTCATTGAACCAGTCAGTGTATTATTAGCTTAATTGTAACCTTTTCTGCACATTTGTTTTTATCCAGCAACAGGATATCACGGGAGTTTATTGTCTCCACTATCATATACCTGCTAGTAAGTTATTCGCCCTGCAGAAAAATGATTTCTATTACAACTAAATTTGATAACTGAATCACAGTGTATATAGATTAACACAAATTTGTACTTGAGCACAAATGTTACTTACTCATCACTGAGGCTCATCTGTGACTGGAAAGGACTGACATCCTGGCTGCGGCCCAAACTGCAGCTCTCATCACAGCACAGTGAGGGGTTCAGGTGTACTGGACCTACACAGCACACACAAATACAACGTAAATTTCACATCTGTACCATTTATTTTTTTGGTGAATTGATCACCAACACAGTCAACAAAGCAAGGATTGGATTTCTTACAGGCTTCATCAACTAAACCTAAACGCACCACAGTGGTGTCCGGAGTCCAGGTGACACTGGCAGCAGGTTCTGTGGGGGAAGTCGTGGAGCCAGCGTGCGTCCAGACAGGAGAGCTCTGCCCCGCTGTAGGGACAGGCCGGAGACCGCAGAGAAGAAGCTGAAAGAAAAGCAACAACATGGTGACCTTCCATGACGCAAGAAACAAGCTGCAGACCTCTCAAACTGTTCAGCAAAAACCCATACTTGCAAATGGACTTTAGATATAAAGTACTACTAACTAATCAATAATTGTGAATTTATTGCCTTATCAATGTGTTTCAACCTCTAAATCTGTAATCATTCTCTCCACAGGACAAAGTTGTAGCATAATCATATATTACTGACAAGACCAACCACCATCAGGTTAATGAGGTTCATAATAACTCCTTAGCACAATTTGAAAGTACAACAGTTTGCATGTTGTGCCAGCTCTGGTGAAGGGCGTTGTGCACATTTTAATGGAGCGAAATTACTAACAAAATACTTAACTGAAGGAAAAAAGTTTTTAAAAAAAATAAAAGTGACTGGTAACGCCTTGATACCTTCTGCTACAACTCTTTGTTCCCGACATGCTCAAAAGGGACACATGATGTCATTAATTTGTCGCCCGGGGATATTTCACAGGCTTAATCACTTCTAGCCTCACGAATGCAGCTTATTAAACAAGTTCCCACAAATATGCAGCGTCGTTTAATAAAGCTTAGTTCAGCACCCGGTTTGGGAAGTTAACAAAGGAGAAATGAAGTCAAGTTCAGACAGCAGTGAAGCCTCATTTCAAGGCCTTAGCAACTCTTTTTTTTTTTTTCAAACACATTAATCTGCCAACTTAACATCTCTGAAGTCAGGATAATAATTTAAAGGCAGGTTTTAGAATGCATATGTGCTTTTTTTCCCTTTTTTTTTTTTAAAAAAAAGAAACATCTTCACAAAATTATTTTGCACTGAAATGTCACTGGTGTAATAGACCCACAAAGATTTCACAAAATGTTCAAAAGTAGTTCATTTTTTTAGAGGCATGAAATCATGAAATGCCTAAAGTGAGATTTAGGCCTTGTACAAACTTAGCTGAGTCACTGTCAAAATAAATGTCTCTGCAACTTTGCTGAAAAAAAAATACTATCGTGCACAGAGGAACAGTTTAAGAAAAGTTTTCACTCACATAAACACACACAATTCCTCAGTGTTCTTTTAAACAAAAACGCATAAGGAGCAAAGCAGCGCAAAGCTAAAACCGGTCTCAACTACAAAACAAACACAACTCCCTATTAGGAAGTAAAGAAAGTGCCTGAAGGTTAATTTGTGTTGATAGATCTACAGATTGAACTACTTTAAATCGTGCATTAGAATACAGAGTTAATTAAATGCATGACTAAGTCCTGCATCCTGCGGTGGATTCCCTCTTTAACTTCCTCATGTCAATCTCACTTCCCCCATGTAAGTAAAGGGATTTTCCCAAACCCCCTTTGGTCAGAAGTTTCATAAATAATCATTTTTGATGATATTAAACTGAGTTTTTGTGTGGATTAAAGGACAAAATACATAAAATATGTTTGTTTTCTCACATAAAACTGTGTCTCAGTTTTATGTTCGAATCCGTTTTAAGTTTTAATTATTCATAATGACCTTCAGAGAGTGAAACCTAAAGATGACCTCAAAAATGTCACAGTGAACCCATCAATACAGACTACATATATCGATTTTGTAATTGTTAACAAGAACCCATTTCACCAAACGACATTGCAAAAAGTTTTTTTTTAGTCTTGCAGGGACCATAAGACTTGCTTTTATTGCTTGTGGATTAAATCTCTTTGCTTCAACAAAATTAGGTTGCAAAACTGACAAAAAAGAGCTGAAAATACTCCAATTCTGGAGTCTCTGTGACGTCGTCCTGCACGTTTCAGTAAAAGACTACGACTTGCACATCTGATCTTGAGGAAACATCAAAATGTTTCTTTGAGAAATAAAGGGAATACAACACATCAGGGCATCCTGACTGACCGCTGGGCTTCTTCTCCAGCAGCTGCCTCTTGCAGTAGATGACGCACAGAACCAGCAGCGCCAGCAGGACGGTGGCCAGCGCGCTGCAGATGACCGCGGCCAGCGCCACATCACGAGGACTCGTCACCACGGAGGGCAGAGGCACCAGGTTCACACGCCCACTACCTGCGAAGGAGACCACACAGAAAAAATGAGAGCAGAGAAATAACACGCCGTTTACGTCCAGTGGAAAAGACGTCCATGGGAGCGGGGACAAACACAGCAGAGGGCCATGTGTGTTATCCGAGGCGAGCCTTCCCAGGCGATGTGGAAGCAGGAGATTAATTGTCTCTTTGTTCTTTAGGTCAGGTACCTTTTTGCTAAAGCCTAATGAAATAAGCAGAGGAGTTCAAAGACAAAACGCCTGCGGTGGATTCCCTCTTTAACTACCTCTGTCTTGTTCTGAGCAGAAGATGATTTACACGCATTGCTCTACCTACCACCCCTCTCGCACTCTGTCAGGCACACAAGCTAGGACAGCTTTTAAAAACCCTTCAAGTTTCTTTATGTATGGGGTAAAATCAGAAAACATGGTCCATCGAAGCGTCTATGTTGTGCTGATTTCATAACGAGGCTCCATTACGTCTCTCATCCCACCTGAGGGGAAACGCAATGTCTGTGTTTGCTCCTGCCATCGGGACCCTTAACACACATTCATATAAAGCCTTGAAGAATGCAGCTCATTTTACATGTTCGCACAGCTACGAAGCGTCAGGGCTTAATGCGGCTTAAGGCTAAACATCACAACAGAAAAACGTGAAGCACTTTTTTAAAAGAAAAAAAAATTGCTTCTGCTACATGTAATCATCCTTTAATCAAATGAAATTCTCCACGCGGTTGCAGCGGGGAGACTCGTTTGTGGATTCTTGCAAACATTTTGGGAGACTGTTGTTAGTTTAAACAAAGATCACAGAGTGCCACATCACAAGAACTTATTCAGAGTCAGGTTTCACCATTAGCTCTTTTTTTTTCAGTTTTCACAAGAAGATTTAAGAAAATGCAAAATAAACGCAGGAGCAAAGAATCACCAAAACACTCTGCAGCTGTGTTTTGAAGAATCAGGTGATAATTAAAGATGGGGAGATCACCAAGTGCAACTCTTTTCACATTTCACACAATAGCATTATCTGTAGTGGAAGGAAAAACTGAGTTTATGATCACGTGCTGTGTGTCATGTTTGCTGTTTAGATTTGAGTTACCAATTAATTAATTTACAATTGGACCAACACTGAAGATGACCCATAGTAGTAATATTTACCACACAGCATCACAATGCAACCTTAGGTGCACATCATGAATCCTTAGGGGCGTGGCTTTCTCTATTATCAAGCATTATTAGAGAAAGCCTGAGGGCTAAAGACAACAGAGAAAATTTGAAGCCTTCTAGTCTTGGTGGTACATCCTTGACATATCAGTCAGTTTATAACTATTCCAAATTTGTGCATAACTTTAAAGCCCTTCTACTCTGATTGTTGTTTTGTCAAAGAAAGACAGTAGCAGCCTAAACTCTCAAGGCCATGAACAAATAGCTCCACACAATTAACTCTGATCTGCTAGAGAAATCACACACAGTCTCCCCCGGTCTGTGTGCGTATGATATTTAAGGCGTGGCTTAATGCAGAGCAAACAGTGACGGGGAGCGTACAGCTTGAACGGTTACCAGTGAGAATGGCAGCCGGAATGAGAGCGTTCTCATTCTAGTCAGCTCCACTATTTGTTTTTCAGTATATTAATCATAAATGCGACCAGCATCAGACTTTTCACGTTCAAGAGCTCTTTGTTTTGCTGTGTAAACATTGCTTTAGTGCTGGCCAGTTTTTTTTTTTTTTTTCCCTCCTCTTCCAGACAGATAGGGGATCAGGGTATTTTAACATTCCTTCAGATGGGAAAATACGATGAAAAGCTGAAAGCGGCGTTTCAAATCTCCGAGGAGGGACAGCGACGGATCGGTTAGATATACACAAGAGAACGTACATGATGTCGGGTTTATGGAACATTCCAGAGGCATCGTGGCACAGCTTAAACCATGCTGGTTTATATAAGTTCCTGTTTATACAGGCATGTTTGTATTGAAAGGCTTTAGCTGCAGTGAAGCTGATAACTCCTTGTTTGCTCTCAAACCTCCTGGTCAAACTGAAGAATAAAATATAAACCACTGAAGCAAAAAAAAACAAACAATAAAACATTCAATCACAGTAAATCAGATCGAAAATGATTTTCCCCTAAAGTATTAAAATGTATAATCTAAACCGTCATCCTAAAGCTAAGTGCTGTTTCCAACTGTGTTAGTGTTTGGTTTTATAGACTCTTAACCAGTCCAGGGTATCTGTGGTGTCTGACATCTGACCACGGTGTTTAAACTTGGTCTTCATTGTGAAGGTCAGATCCAGCTCATCCGAGGTGAGCATCAACACAAAGGCAGCCTGTTATCGGAGCGCCGGCAGCTGCAGCACACACAGATAAACACTGCTCCATTGAACAGACCTCACCTGCTGATATTATCTCCACACAAACCAGACCAATAAACCGCAGCCTTTCACAGACGCACTCACTTTGTGGAATGGCACTTATAGTCCAAATAAAAGCAGCACTTCTTTGCACCTTAAAAGGCTCTTTGACTTATGTCTGTATGAAGGCCTCTGAGGTCTTTCTTTAACGGAGCCATAGCAAATGTTTACCCTGATCGCTGAATAGGAGAGAGGAATGCATTTTCTTTGGTATAGACATGAGTTGTCATTCATACTTAAACATTAGAGATATTTGATTCATGTATTAGGAAAAAGTTTCAGTAAATGAAGAAACTGTAATTTACTAAATTTGACATGGCATCTGGAGTCACAGCTTTAAAATAACAACTCAGTCATAAAGCATTTTTTAAAGAAGTAACGCAGCAGGGCCCCTCTCCCACCTGTTGCTGAGCCCTGGTGTCAGGTTGGCTGACACAAAACTAATAAACTCACCTTCAAAAAAAGATACAATTTGTTATTTGGAAATATCTTCAAGAACGTTCAGACAGTAAATTTATGAAAAACGAGCATAAACGGATGAGATTCTCACAGTATCAGAATCTTGTGTACAAATACAGTAAAAATGTTTGGTGTGATCTTTTTTTCTTTAAGAGAACAGAAGCAATTAGGTGTACTGTAATCCAACAAGAAGGTTAATGAAGGTATGCTAATGTTATGTTAATCATATTTTGAGGTTATTTTAATTTTGAAACAAAAATTTAAACAAAAATATAGAATAAACATGTCTCAAGACAGAAGCACAAGTAAAGCACGTAGATGACAGCTGGTTACTTATTCAGAGTCAGCTTATTAAATTATGTTGTGCTGTATGTTTGAACTGCTGTATGTTTGAACTGCTGTATGTTTGAACTGCTGTATGTTTGAACTGCTGTATGTTTGGTGCAAAATTCATTTACCCTGTGGGGAGAAATAAAGAACAACACTGGATTATAACACGGTTATTGTCTGAAGAGCTGAATGGCTAAAAGTTATATAGCACTTGTTTATTCCTTATTTTAAATTAAGTCCATGCATCAAAATAACAACAAAAAAATAAAACAGTGATTATCATTTTTACCAATATATCATGTTAATAAAAGCAAAACATGCTGTAACTGTAGCATCTCTTTACCTTGTAAACTGTTTTTTTTTTGACTACCTTTAATTTTTTGTTGTTTTCATTTGCCTTTGATGACCACCTCCCTACATGAGACCACATTTAATTTATGACCACAAACATTACGACAAGAACGTTTGCAGTGACGTTTGCAGTGATAGCTAAACTGTGTTGCATCTTAAACTTTCCTGTGGTTTTCACTTGTTTTTATGGCACCCGTTTCCTTTGACCTTCATGCTTTGTGGATTATTTGATTATGGTAATTAAGGCTTTAATTTACCCATTAATAAAATTCCTGTTTTGACTTGATCTGGTGAAATAACGCTTGATGGCAATAGAAGCTCAGTTTGAACTTTTTGCCTTCGTGTCAAAGCTGGCTGGATTTGTGTGCATGTAACCATCTCTTCTCTGGCCACGCCAAGCATGATTATTGCTGTGAGGTGCCGCTTTGACAGTCTGCATATAGCTTGAGTAAGACAGGAGGCAGGACAAAGTGTTCTGCGATCAGCAGCTATCATGATTCCACACGCCTGCATTGGAGTGGCTTCGATGAGTGTGAGTCTAAATACTGGAACCGCTGCTTTAAGCTGCTGGTAGGATTTCCTTTTTTTCCTGGGAACTGGATTCATAAAATTAAATACAGGAGGAATTTTAACAAGTGTTTTAGCATATTGGGACACAATGACATCTAAGAAGTCCAATTTTAATAGTTTTCAGGTCTCAATATCTTCAGGAAAAAAAGGAGAAATTAAAATACTACTCATTTCCAGACTTTCTTCCTCATTTCATAATGTATAATAAACAAGTAAATCTAGAATCACATTATTTTATTTTTGTTTTATGGCCAAGTGAAATGTATTTACCACATCAAAACTTGAATTTTTAAATTTATCAAAAGTCCCAAGCTGTGTTTTACAGAATCTGTATATTTTGTAAGATGATTCAGTCCAGATTGGAACATTTTAAAAAGAACTGATCTGCATTAGCCCAGGAGGAAAAAAGTACAAATAAAAATAAAAAATAATAAACAACTCTGTGAAATACTCTTTTACTCTTCCTGAACTAGAAGCTAAAATGAAAAGTGTTTAACAAAGATTTAGTGATCAGGTCTTTCAATTTTTATATTTTGTTTTAAAGACCCAAATAAGAAGCTAAATGTACAGCTGGTTCCCTGACAGAGTCAGTGGTTTTGAATCCAAAAGAAACTAAAGGAATTACTCTGTCATACCTCCATGACATTATTGATTTTTCATATTCTTCAAAATCAATAACATGCTGTTAGCTGATGTGTTTATAGACTGGAAATGGAGGCAATTCTTAGTTTTGGTAACAATCTACAGCCAGTTGAGGTAGAACTGGTTGATTCCTGTCTTTGTCTGGATAATTGGTGCAATGTTAAAAAGTATTCTATATGAGTAAATGATGGGTGAAATGTTCATAATTGTATTGAAGAAACTTGCAAAAAAAAAATAAAAAGTCAAAGTGTTGATAAGTAGGAATGTCTGAATATGTAGCACTCAAGATGCACATCATAAAAGGACATAGTAAGACTTTATCTGATGGGAAACAAAAAGTAGACTTCCACAAATCGTCTGATTAACTGGCAGCAGCTCAGTAATTAGTTTTACTTGAAAAACAAACAAGCAATTTATCTCATTCTAAGGAATGAAGAGTCAGATAAGGTCAAACCGTTTTCAACAGATTTTTCAACGTTCTGCTTAAAGGTTGCATTAATTATGCATAATGGCTGGATTTCATCGCTTTTGTCGGTGAATAAACTGAAAAACATTTAAATTCCTGACTGGCTGATTTATGAAGCCCATTGTAATAAAGTCAGTACAGGAAGAAGCTACCAGAGAACGCATACAGGTTCAACTCCACCGGGACGGTGAACTATTTCAGCAGATGAAACGCATTACAGAGGATGAAGAAATCCATAAAACACAACCTCATTTTAACTCTAAAAAGCCACTGGGGGAAGAGAGAGAAAGAAGGAAGGAGGGGGGGGAAGATTTACAGTCCACCCCAGACTACAACTGCTTCCTCCTGCACAGCTGCACCGCTGCCCCGGGCCAGGGTGGCCTACTCGAATGAGCTGCCCTTTAAGTTTTCACCATCCTCCTCCAGATAACAGCCGTGGATGGGGGTGAAGGGCGGCTGAGAGGGGGGCGTGGCAAGACTTTCAAACATTTGGAAATACTCCACTGAGAGTCCCTGTAGGAGCGAACCACCGGCTATGTTCCCACACACAATGGCCATTTTGTTTCACAGGCCTCCTCCAGTATCAAAACGGGAAGCGGCACAGATGGACAAATGAGCAGACAGAGGGAGGCCTGTTGTCTCAAGGTCAGCATACACATCCAGGTTTTCCTTTTTCTTATCCACATCAATAAAGAGGCGAGATTAAATAACAAAACCAAGAGCAGCCGGTCCAGTGACGCCTCCATTGTGCTGTGCAAAGACTGCCAATGTTGTTTAGGTGATATTTCCCCTCTTCCAACACTTAGATCATCAATACAAGCTCCCTACAGGAAGTCACACTCGATTACCAAAGGTAAAAGTTCATTTGCTTGTTGGTTTCATTTGCAAACCTGAAATCAAACCATTGCTCTTGACAAGGAGGAAGAAGTTAATAGGCTGTGCAGCCTAATGGAATATGAGCTGTGTGGATTTATTGGAACACATTCCCAGTTTCTTTTGGCCACATAAATGCCAGAACTTAAAGCAGCAAACTTGGAATTGTTGTAATTGTTGTTGAATCAAACATTCATGCTGCATTTTTCATTAACTGTGCCTTGAAAAGGTATTCACACCCCTTAAACCTTTGGACTGTTTAGTCACATCACAGCCAAAAAATATAAAATTGTAGTGCATAGTTGTGAAGTTCAAAAAACATTGTACATGGTTTTAAAAACCTGTGAAATGTTGCATGCATTTGGACCTTTCAGTCGCAGTGTCTCTAAGTCTCTAAGGTTTGCACATGTAAGCCTGTTTTAAACGTTCCTACCACTTTCTCCCTGAAATGTCTGCTGCGGTCCTTAATCTTTATGATGCAGTTCAAACTGAAATGCAATTACTTGTGTTCTTTGTTTTGGTCATTTCCAAAACTAGTTGCTTGGTTGGATTTTATTTGATGGTATCAGATAATGTGGGGTGAAAACAAATGCACACTTTTCAGATTGTTATTTGGGAAAACCATTTGCAAACTGTGTGCTCCTTTCCTTCCACTGCATGTTAATTTAAAGTTTATGGCTCTAATGTTACAGAAAGATTAAGGGAAGTGAATACTTTAGAAAAATGTTCTGTTCAGGGAAGTTTTCTCATTTAGCCCAAACTGAGCACTGAAAACGAGTGGCATGTTTTATAATCCAATATAATCCCGTGCTGGCAAATCTTAGGTAACCATTGCAGGATCCATTTCAGCTCTTCAGCTTCCCAGCTTTGAAATCCCAGCATTTATTTATCTTCGTAACATAGCTGGCTGCCTTGGTTGGACTTAATGAGTCAAACACAGCTCACTCCACCCTTAGAAAGTTGTGGTTCTGGTTACTCTTGAGGACTTTGTGCTGGCATGTTGAGTGTGTGCCTCTCTGTTGGCTTTGTTGTGGCACCGGGTTTGGGTTCCACTCGCATTTGGCAAGCAGTTCAAATGCATGTGTTTGTGATGATGGTGTTTGCTTTCTGACTTTTGTATCTCTGTTGTTTCATGTTCGAACATCTCCTGCTGCGGTTTGGGGAGTCTGTTTTCTGGGAGCATTTCAGGCCAACTGTTAGGAGTGGTCAAATGATTCAAAAGTGCTTACAATTGGGCTCATATGGAGGCGGAGGGTCCCCACACGGTATGCACTCCATGTCCTGGAATCCACTTAATTTTGTTTTCCTATAAAATCTGTTGCAGACACAAGGTTACATGTTTAGTAAACAAAACAAACATTTTTTACTATTAAATTAGACAGATTGGTGTTGGAGTGCTCCCTCACCCCGGTAGACAGTCGCCACACACGGCGTTGCTGGTGGTGGAGCAGTTGCCCTTCTGGAAGCGGTTGATGAGGCCACAGTCCAGACAGGGTTTGCACTTCTGCAGGCTCCGGTCCTCTTTGAAGCGGCTGCTCCGACAAGGCACGCACCGGGCATCCTCTCCATAACCAAAGCCACATTCCTGGGGGGATTAAAAGAGAAAAATACAGAGTAAGAGGTGGCGGGGTTCAGGGGGGGGAGTTGGTTGATTTGGGTTGATGTGCAGATGGTGAAAGGGGGAGTGTGAATGTGAACTGCTGGGGGTCCCAAAATTAAAGAATGATCTTAGCCCGCTGGGTTAGAGGGTAACAATGGCCTGCCTCTTTTCAGAGTCCATCTTACACAGCCAATAATCTCCCTGACTCTCTCAGTATGAATGAGTCGCCTTCCGCTGCAAGACCCAGAGAGGCCATGCATTTGAATAACAAAGCCTTTGCGGACACCCACTGTTGTATTGTCCCAGGTTTATTGCTGTGTTTTTTAAACTACTCCCACTCTGAGCTGACTCAGTGAGGGCCCTGTTGATTGAGAGGCTGGCTAGCAAAGGAAATGCTTCAGGAAGAGCGCAGGGATTATAAAGAAGTAGATGGAGGGAAAAGCATATGAATACTTGTTTTGTGCTAAACCATTAAAGGTGCCTTTATAAAGGCCAGCTTCTCTTGCATGTGTGAATGATCTAATGCAAATCACTAGATTCTTTCAGCAAACATTTCATGTATAATACACAGCACCCTACTGCCTGGTGTACTTCTGATTTCAGTACCTTTCGGGTGAAGCTTCACAGTAAAGTCCTCCATTTTGAACTGTAATCTGATCTGATCCTCATGCCTTCTTAATAAAAGTGGTTTAAGATCAAACTTATGTTTTTATTTTAGGTAATGCTAGAGTGATCTGCTTAATAATTTGGAAAAATAAACCATTAATATGATGCTTAGCAAAATGCAGAACATTTTCTGCCATGATGTTTGGACAGACACTGTTTAGAAAAATACAATAAACCACTTTAGTCACCCCACCTCATCCTCCACAAAGTGTTATGTGGATATTTTCAAAGCACAAGAACTTAAGAGAAATAGGTTTGGTTAATCAGAATTATTAATGCGTTTATGTTTATGTCAGACCTGAACCTTCATATTGCAAGTTTACTCAAGCTGGTTTCTTTCTGAGCTTTTACTGGGATGTAACACACCAACATCTTCACTGGTACATATTGAGCCCCCTTTAAAAACATCCACATCTCCCTCAGCCCTAAACCTGAATCCTGAAGAAACCCTGTATGTTGTGAGCTTAAAACAAAAGTGGGGGATAATACCCAAGAGTCTAGAGAGATTATACCAAAACAAAAGGGCAAAGATTTTGTGGTATAGATTTACCAGGATCTCGCTTTCTCAAACCTGTAAAGATAAAATTACAATCTGGCCACTGTGCATCTCTCTTCCCAGATATCCAGATCTCTGAAACTGATGTTGAAAGCCTGGTGACCTTGATAACGGCTGATATTGCTGTACAGAATGAAAAAACCCTGCAGAAATGACATCATACATTGTTCATTCATCATCGGCTCTGTGGCAGCTGTACTCATGTAATCCAGGATCCCCACATTGCTCTCCAGATCCTGGAGGACAGGGATATATCATTAAAGTGAAGGTCAACTTCAAAAAGAACTTCTCTCCTCACCCGTGTCCCGTTTCACTGGCCTGGCATGCACTCCGGCTGGAATGTGGGCACAAGACTTTGATACAGGGGGGTTGGGTTTAGGGGAAATAAAAATGGAGGTCGGAGGCAAATATGTGATCTTGCTCGGGCACAGAGAGGGAGGTTTAGAAAGACGTCCCTTCCAGCCAAACACATGTGAGCCTGACATTGAAACCTTGAGCCGTGCTTGGCCAGGTGGCCCAGATTGGATCGGCCTATTGCAGCTGTTCCTCTGAGCTCTCCATATAAGGCCGTACAATGCAGCAGGGCAGAGCAGGGCACCAAGGGAAGAAGAGGGATGGCTTATGCAGTGGGGAAAAGACAAATGAATAAGACTCCTCTTTGCATGTCTTAATCTTTGATTTTGTCAAGACAGTTAATCGAAAATGGATTTGCAGAGGAGTGATTGCAGGATAGGGCCTGGTGACCTGTTTCCACATGAAGGAATGGGGCCTCAGGATGATTCAATCCAACCAGGCCTGGCATTGGCACAAGTACTGTTCCTGGGGCACCACATGTCAGGATGGGCCAGCGCTACGCAGACACAAGCAGGTCAGAGCACTGAAACAAAGAGGAACGAAGCCAAGTGCTGCTCCTCGTGTACAGACCGCATAGGATAATAAGGAGCAACTTTTCTTTCTTTTATAACAGGAAAGAAGAAATGCAGAGCTGACAGGAGAGGCTCACAATATGTTTACTTCAGTAAAAACAGTTTCCTTATATCAAGCTATTTTCATAGAGTGTAAAAATATGCAATTACTTCTGCTTTTGTTTTTAGACCATAAGTTGTGTAAGAAGTGTGTACCTTCTCTTGTTTTTAGCCTTTGTTCAACAGAACCTATAAAGCCAGACTTTATTAGTTAGTCAGGCTACCCGGCTATTCTGCAGCTGGTTGATTTACAGACATGCTGCTCACAGGATGCCAACTCTAGTTTTAATCAGAGTTACCTCAATAAAAGTTATGACTTTATGCTTCTTTTGACTGGAAATGAATCAGAACGCCTAACTCCGTCTCTCTGGAGCTGTAAAGTGTAGGTGTCATTTTTTCAGCCAGCTGACTGGTAGTGCGTGGCCAAAGGGGAAATCGGGGCAACATCACATGACTCAATGCTCTTAAAACCCTACAACTGTAACTTCATGAAACCTTGGTGTATCTTGATAACAGTTACCAGCCAATGAAAATATCAGATTGAAGGTCAACACAACAAATACTAACAAGTTCTATTATATGTAAACATAAAATGTAAAAGGCATTTATAACTGTGGCAAACATCAGCTACTTCAAGCAGCTTGAATTTACTAAATTGAATCAGAGTCACAGCTTATCAAGAGTTTGGAGATAAAATGGTTAACCTTCATGGTCTCTGTCCCGTATCAGAGGCTGTAGATGGCACCAGCATAAACAAAATAGCAGCATAACAATTTGAAGGTCCTAAACTACATTATTTTGAGAAATTCACTCTGTTTTGGCCAAATCATCAGCTGAACCAGTCAGGAGAGGACAGAGCATCTGGAGAGTAAAGGCCAAAATTCAAAAAGGAAAAAAAAAAACATGTCACACTGAGTTTGTTAACTGCAATATCCGTTTTAAAGTACTCAGTTTGAAAAAAAAAAAAAAAGCACTTTAAAAGAAATCTACAGACAATGTATTAAATTATGCATCCACCACTTCTACACAAACCGATAGAAACGGCTTTACATGCCCTCAAAACTCATGAAAACAAAATAAAATAAGCAGATGCTTGACATCACGTTCCCCCTGCATGTCCTATCTCCTGATCTTGTTTGGCTGAGACTGCCAAGCATAACAGCCGTGTGGAGGGGAGAGAGGGGCCGAGCTGGCTGGGTCCTGATGCGTGTTCAGACGCACAGATATTTCTGAGATTAAGAGGGAATCACGGTAGGACAGGGCAGGGGAGGTGGTGGTGGGGGGCAGCCGGTCATATGATCCTGTGATGAAACAAGCCTGGAAACACTGCCAAGTCCACTGGAGCAAGGTTCTGTTTAGCTCATAACACAATGAAACCTTTTTTTGTTTAGAAAGACTCTGAAAACTTCTTGAGATGTAAAAATTCTGCACCAAATGGACAACCTTTCTGTTGCTTGACAAAAATGAATATTTGTGACGGCTTTTCAGCCAGCAGCTTTTCAGCACTCAGCACTTTGTCTTGGGATGGCTGTTGCAGGAATAATTTCCATCTTTCTATGCTACATATTGATGTCACATCAAAATGCATGCTCCTGACATTTCTTTGTTCTTTTTTTGCCACTGGCATTTTTCTAGAATGCACTGGAAGGCCGGTAAGCCCTTCCAGTGCATTCGGAATGAAATCTGGAATGAAATATGTGTCAGGGAGCCAAAGAGTAAGTAGTTATAATGGACTATGTGTGGGTGGCTCCTTGAGCAACAGTTAGCGTGGCGGTGCTAATTGATGTTTGTCAGAGCGGCTTCCAGAGGCAAACATCCAGAGCAAACTGGGCCACATTCCTCTGAAATCTCTATAGCAGCTGCACAGAGGGACTCCAGGAGTCCGCTTCCTTCCCCACCGGGTCAAACCCCCATCGTTTTTAGGGTTACGCAGATCTCTGATCACAAGCTTTTCTAACTCTGGGAGTCTTTCCCCCGGTCCCAGGCTCTGGTCTTCTCTTTGAGCCAGCATCCCGCTACCTTCAGAGAAAGAGTGAAGCGGCCAATTATTAACCAGGACCCCAGGGTGGCGGGCAGCACTCACGCCTGCTGAGCAGGCAGAGAAACTGGAGGATCACTGAAGCATGTTACTAAGCACACAGTGCATGTTTGTGAGCTCGCAGATTAAAGGCGACAGGGCTTAAATGTGTTCAACAGATGTAAAGCTGAGGGTAGAGAGTGTTTTCATCTTTAATTTTCCTGCTGCTAATGTATTTTTGTTAGAAACATCTGCGTAGTATCCAGCCATACAGCAAGGCTGCAGATCATAAAGTGATACAAACTTCTGATGCCCATTTTGTCTGTGTGTGTTTAAGTTCTTTGTAGAGTCTAATTAATTACCTGCAGTTGTGCACTGACGCTGGTATCAGAAATTGTTTGTGTAAAAAAAATATACATACACACACACATACCCACACACACGCACACACACACATTTGGCATTAGTCAAAAGTGACTTGCACTATGTGCTTCATTATTATTCCCATAATTAAATGCATTTCATTTCATCTGGATTTTATGACATAGTCTCACACAAATAACCTATAATTGTAACATGGAAGGAGAGGGTTTTTTTTCTTTTCTTTTTTGAAAATTTTACAACTAAAATCTGAAAAGTGTGTAGTACATTTTTTTGCAGTCTCAAAGACTGCAAATCTTTCGCTGGAATGAACAGCTGTGAGTTTTTTGCAGCATGTCTCACCAGCTTTGTACATTTAGAAACTAAATATTCTATCTATATTTATTTTCAAGGCAGATCTCTGTCAGGTTGCGTAAAGAGTGTCTGTGAACTTGAACTTTCCAGTTTTGTCAAATCAGATGCTTGTTTCTGGTTGCTTTCCTGCGAAAAGGTAAACCTCCAGCTCAGGCTCAAATCTTTTTGCAGACTGCTAGGTTTACTTTCACTGCTTCTGTGTTCAGTTTTATCAACATTTCTGACTAGATTCCTAACCTCTGCTGAAGAAAAGCATCCCCATAGCATGATTCTGCCACCACCATGTTTCAAGACAATTGCGCAGATTAAATAACACACGGGTACATTCTATTTCCTAACAAGTTGCCCTCTGAAATTAGATGAACTCGATTTTGTAAGGGGTATCAGAGTTCTTTTGCATTCTTTATGCAAAAGAATGCCATACTTGTCAGCTACTCATTTCATAAACATTAAAAGCAGGGTCCCTTTTCTACCTTTTACTATTTGTGCAGTCCTTTGTGTTGGTTTAACCCATAAGATTCATTGCCACCTGTGGATATAATGTGACAAAAAGTTTGAGGGGTATCTAGATTATTCCATGTCCTGTTTATTTGGCTTCCCATCACTGCCTCCTCTTGCCAGGCTGGGGAGGTGCTGTAATCGGCGCTTCTAGAGAGGAAAAGGGCTCACCAGCCCTAACTGACACTACAGAGGCCTGTTTGTACAAAGCTCACAGAAAGCTGCGGCTCAGGGGGTGGAAAAGACTCTATTCCCTGTTGAGAGAGCTGCAAGCTTAGGCATGGCTTGCTTCAGAGGGTGAAGACAATGAGTTGGACCGGGCCCGATAGGGAAAGACAATGGAAGCCATTCAGCTGGAGGAGGTCAAAAGAATGGGTGTGACTGATTAAAGGAGGGCCGGCGTTGTTGGACAGAAGTTAATAACGGTTTGGCGGCTCTCTGGATAAAAGGGAGGAAGCAATAAATAAAGCTGATAGTTTTCCCCAACATGTGATGTGAAACGCTTTTCTCAAAGTCGTTTTGATAGATTCCAAAGACATATCTCACACAGAGTGCTGGATGAATCCGTCTAACAGACGAGACGATGAAAAGGCAAAAACCTATTTTAACACTTGTGCTCCAACCTTAGAAAGCTCCTGTCCTGCATCACACTGTTTGCAGGGTTTGCAGTTCCCAAAGCGGTCCTTGTACTCCTGCTCTCTGCACTCTCTGCTCCCCTCCATGGCTCCCACGCCGATCTGAAGGGAAACAGACATTTGGTGAAAGTTAAAGATTCCTGCATTTCATCACCACTTCTATCCGTGGCAGATAAAGACAAGCCCTTCTATAGCAACACATCACTTTGTCTCATGATACTTTAAGAGGGTCTAAGTCATTGCTATGGACTCCTTTTGATAGTAACGTCTGAAGCAGATGGGATGTGAGGAGATCAAACCTTAATGAGTCCTGTGGGAAACTTTGTAGCTGGCAACAATACAGAGATCACAGGAAAACAGGGAGTCTGGCCGGCAGATATAATCATAAAAGCGCAGTGGATAGGGAAAATATGACAGCATGCGCTCAGATGGGAACTCTCAGTCTCCTTTTCAACACAGGAGGACACACAGTCAGCATATGTAGTTTATAAAAGCTAACATGTTTTAAAAGGTCTTGCACATTGGTTTCTATCAGAAGTGTTTGCAATGGCATGTCTGAGAAGGTTTTAATTACAGTTAAGTGTTTCCCCTCCCCACCTGTTGCTGCAGCTACCTGGACAAGAGATATTTCCCTTTTTCCTCATTTACAAGATTTTTGAGAAATGTTTCCATGACTTAAAAATATCAGTCATGACACATATGCTAAAGGAGTGCCACCCGTCAACCTGCTGCCCACAACAACCCTCCCACAAATGATTCTGTGCACTGGCCAAAAAGTGTAGACTACTACACTTTTCCCTCAAAGAAAAAATAATTCTGGTGGTAGAAAACTAACAGAGCAGCTCCTATCGCTCCTATAGCTGCCTGAGAAAACAGGCAAATTAACTCATTTTTGTCAAGATCGATGTCTAATAAACAAAATATCCATACATACAGTTTGCTACAGGTAATATGACAGTGATAATCCATATATATTATTAAATAATGACAATAATAACACAATTAATCACAAATATATACAAGTGAATGCGTTCCTACCAAAGCTGAGAAGATGATATGTGCAGTCAGCAGGAGCGACAAGCTGTGTGGAAGCCTCCAAAACATCTTGATGGCCACTAATGCTTTGAGCTGAAACCAAAGACAGACCAGTCAAACCTTTATATTCTTCTGTTAAGAACCAAACGCATATTTGTTTGGAGCAATATTTTGAAAACAACAAATAACGAATGATCTGACGGTTTGGATCAAAATGTGACTACAGTGAAATGCCACTGTGAGTTTGGGTAGTTTTAAATTAATTGTTGGGAGTTTGGTGAAAATAAAAAGCAAATATGTAAGGCAGAGTAAGTTGTGGATTTCTTTGAAAGCACACACACACAAATCACATTTTAATTTAAGCATGTGCAGAGAACATGACTGGAATCTGGTGGAAAGAACAGCTTTCCAAAAAAGAAACCTGAAATAAAATTTTACATTTATTAATGTCACATTTCAGTGTCGCACTGGCAGAATCTGCTTATCCTACTTAAACTATCACTTAATGATAAAAAAAAGAGTAGTTTTCTAAATTATGAGGAAGAAAACTGTCATATTATGGCTTTGTTCCTCACATTGCAGGTTCAATAGTTTGGTAGAACCAGAAGTAAAAAGAATACACGTGTAAAGCCAAAAATTTAATTTGAACTAAATAATCTATAATTCACATCTCACCCTGCTTGTTATTGCAGGGTGAGATGCAAAATGAATCAACAATTGAATCAACAAAATGAATCAACAATTCCTAAATAGCAGCTTAAAAAATGTAGCCACCAAGAAGCAGACAAGAAGATTGAATTCAGCATGGTAAACAGTGTAAGGTTTGTTATGGTGATTTTTTTTACTGTGATCTGCTAAAAATCCAACTCTGTTTCCCGTCAGTGAACGACGCATGAATGCCCCAAGCTGAACTCAGAGCGTTTCTTACCTGATCAAAAAAAGAGCAGGCTGTTGGCTGAAAATCCCAAAAAGTGGACAGCAGACCGGCGAAAGGCGTGTTTCCCGCACCGGTGCGCTCACCATGTCAGCGCCGCAGCTCCTGCACCGCACCGCACCGCACCGCACCGTACTGCTCCTGCACCGCACAGCTCTGCTTTGAGCTGCAGCAGCAGCAGCAGAAGCTCAAGCGCAGATCAAAGGCGGGGAGAAGGGGCAGGCTTTATGGATCTGATCTGTGATCAGCCAGCCTACATCAAAGACACGCTTTCACACAGAGAGAGACGGAGAGAAATGCGCACAGACACGCAAACACGCACGCACACGGACCCACACACACATAATTGAATGATCAGAGTCTTCAGCCCGCTGCCTCCTGTGTCAGATCGATGACAGCAAATTAATGAATGTTGAGACGCTGACCCGCTTTGCTCCAGGGGCGTTTCTAGACACAAAGCCAGTCTGGTGCACATGTTCAGAAAATGAATAAAATGTGAATATTTCTGGATTTTCTTTTCTTTTGGATTTTTTTTCCCTTTCTTATATATATATATATATATATATATATATATATATATATATATATATATATATATATATATATATATATATATATATATATATATATATATATATATATATAAAAACAAAGTGTAGAACAATGCGCTGGTTTTTACCAGGCTACTGATTGTGGCTTGGATTCAGCAAAACCCCATAATTTACCTTGTCTTTATTTGAGCTTGAATTCTGCTTATTATTAGCATTTACAATTCGTTAGATATATTTCTGATATCTTTTTCCTGTTTTATAATGTTCGGTTGCCATCACACACATATCCTTTGATAGCTAATTCTTTTGCTTTTTTCATGGCTCTGAATCCAACAACACCCACGTAAGGATAAAACATGCATACCATAGAACACTTGCTTCTATGGTATGCAGAAAACCACCAAGGAATGCATAACACAGCAGCTTTAAAGCAGATAGGTCAAAATCACAGAAGACAACACTGCTGTCAGCTAAGAACAGGAAAGCAAGGGGACAGTTACAGATTCACCACAATTGGATAATAACAGATTAATATAACAGTTATGCCTAGTTGGATAAATCTTGATTTCAGCTGCAGGATTTAAGTTCTGAATTTGGCAAAACTTAAATGCTGCAGATGTGCTAAATTGCAGAAATCAGTCTGGTGTTATTGTTGGGATGGTGTTGGAGAAATTTTTGCATATTTTGGCACCCATTGGACCCCACCTGAGCATAATTTCAGACCCACAGTCTTCCTAAGTATCATATCTGACCATCATTCATTAAGTGTACCCATATACTAATGCGATACTTCCAGCAGGATAATGCACCATGTGACACCTCAAATTATTGAGCTCAACACTGGTTTCCTGAACATGACCATCAATTGCACTTCACTGGCCGCCACAGACACCATTTCTCAATCTACTTGAACTTCTAGGGGGTAACGTGGAGCAGCAGACTCCCATCATCCATCAGGATCAGGAACATTTCCCCTACACCTTGTTAAATCAATAAAAATTAAGGCAATTCCCAAGGCATAAGAGGGTCCAAACCAAACTACTGTGGGTCATCTAACAAAGTGTTTGATTAGTGTATTGTTCAGCAATGATTGTTTTAAGCCATTTTAAAGTATTCTTTCCTCTACCAAAGTCCAACAGTCCTTATTACGCTAAAGGTTCCCTGATATGAGAGTTTATTTATGGCTTCAGTGACACAGGGGCAGCCACTAATATCCAAACAGCACAGCAAAGCAAAAGTTTAAACTCACTTCTCGGCAAAAAAAAACTTGTGCATACATGCGTGTGCATGCCCCTATGTATGTGTGAATGTCAACCAAGGCAAAGACACAAAGGACAAAAGTTCAGCCCTGCAGTAAAGTGGCCAATTATACAGTACAAGTCTGGGCATGTCCTGGAATACAACAATTCCTGGAAATTAGAGTATAGTCACATATATAGGTGTTTCAAAATCATAATATGGTAAATTTCATTTCTTTTATGTAAACTTCAGGTTGTTATGACTATTATTTGTTTCTGCCTGTTAGTTTCGTGTGAATTGTGCACCATGAGTTAATAATTCAATTAAATTGAATCATTAATTCACCTCCAGGTAATGACATAATGCAATTCCACTGTGTAGTTTATAAAGAACAATAAATATTTTGTTCATGTTTGCACTGAATTCATTCATGTGCTGGGGTTAAAGTTGGAGAGTGGTGTTTAATGCAGCGACATTAACACCATCTAGCGTTGATAGAGAGGAACTACAATCAAAGTTTTTTGACTTGAGTCAGAAGGTAATAGCTTTCCTTTTGTCGCCACCTACCTGTGTTGACGTGTAAAAGCAGCCGGGTACCACAGTTTTCTTTCAATATGTTCATATTATCGCAATAAGTAAGTTATTTGTATATTTTTTAAAAATTGGATGTAATGTAAAAAGCAGACTGCTAACATGTTAATAAGTTATGAAAAATAACAAATAAATGCAACTAGGTAATGCTACATTGTGTTTCACCAAATTTCAAAATATATTCAATAATATCTCTGTTATTACTTACAATTGAACATTTGATCAAAAATTGTTTTTATCCGTTTTGTTTCTGTCCTTATCAATTTGCAGTCTTTAATCTCTTCAAATTAATCTATTAATCTATTAATGCGCTGTTATACTGTCCTTAAAGAGACCGTGTGGAACTGTCTCTTTAAGGGACCTGTGAGATATAAAAAAAAAAAAAAAAACTGCAGTGTGCAGCGGTCGAGTCCACGACTCTTGGAAATTCCACTTTAAACGAGGTTCTCCGCCAGTTTCGGGTCAGATGTCGGGATACTTTCTGCTTTCATCAGCAGGAACTCGTGACCTCATCCGCGGCGCAGGAAGCAGGACAGAGATGCGGTGCTGATGCTGCCACCTACCTTGGCTGTGAGTATCCATCTCTCTTTCCAATGCGGCACCGAGATCAGCTGGGAGGTTTGGACATCAGACGGTGACTTAGCTCGGGATATTACCGGATCAAACGGCAACGCACAGATGTACGATCAATAATTAATGGGAAATACGACTGAGTATTGGGGAGGGTCCTCCAGAAAATACCCTGGAGACAGAAATCGTAGACTCTGGTAAGTTTTGGCGTAGGCTATTTCACTACATCCCATTTCTACCGCAGCGTTTTGAAAAGCACAACTCATACAGCAGACCAGGCGTCCTCTGGAGTTGATGTCATTGTGAGCCGACTGGCGTTTAGATGATCCTTCACTTTCATGTCATGATGTCACTTTTTTTTTTTTTTTTTTACTGCAGATCTGATTATTTGATCCATGATATCCCTGCTGTGTGTTCATAATTCATAATAATAATAAAAAATCTATGTGCGCTGTCAGTGCGTATCAGTAACAGATGCTAAAGAAAATGTGTGGATTTTTGTGTTTATGTGATGTAGAGTTTAGGCAACGATAAAAAGGAAGAAAAAAAAATCCGTATTTTAAAAGTGCGTCATGAAGAGAACAGGCACACCTTTCACTCACTGGCTCTCAGCTACAAAGTTGGTGTGCGCATCTTTTTGACTGCAGTGCTCCAGCGACTGAACCCTGTTTATTGCCTACAACTCCCAGCATGCAGCAACCTGAGAAACTCCAGCCACAGCATGCAATGTCCAGCATTACTTTGCATAAATAAGAGACATTCTGATTTAAAAGTACAGAATTTAGTAAAAGGGGGAAAAAAAAAGTCTGAGGGGAAAAAAAAATGCAGCTTATGATGTTTAAAATAGAACAATTTTAGATTAGTTTCCTAATAGTTTCCCTGTATTATAATCTACAGCTGATATGACTACAGCTTCCACAGCAGGCTAAAATTTGGGTGTTAAATGATTGATAAAGCAGCAATAGCATATACTGGTATTCACATGACAGATTACTCAGGAGGGGTTCAGATCCTCATTCTGATATTAGCTTTTCTGGCTTTTAAATATTTACATTTACATTTTTATAGACATGACTTAGCACACATATCTCTATTATTACTTACAATTGAACCAAAACATTTAAAACAGTAATGCTGGCTGTTATGTTCAGTAGGGAAACATGTGAGCCTTTGTCTGTCTTTAAAAAAAAAAAAGAGTGATTTGGACCAGGACTTTTGGCCCTTGATGAAATCATGACAATGATTTTCAGTGAGTCCCAAACTTGGGCTCGAAACCACCAAGTGGCCACCCAATAATTTTATTTTATTATTTTTTTCATTGTTATTATTTGCAAGAATTGCTTAACTGATAAACCTTTAGAACTTAAGTTCTAAAAATTATGGATTGGAAATTGGAAAACAGCTACAAAAAATGTATTTGTGATAATTTTACTGCAGATTAAGTTGGCTTTTATTAGTTTGTCAATCCTCCGTTTTTGATTTTAAGCTGTTATGCCTACAAAGCATTGTGTATTCTGTCTGTGTTTGCATTTAAAACAAGCCTATCTCTGTTTGATTGTCCCCTGAGCTGTGAAATGAGCGAGCTGATGTTACATCTCAGGTCAGCCGAGTGTCACTGGAGTGTTTATGCTCTGTCCGGGATCTGCGATAGAGAAAAGAGCTCTGGCTATTGTCAGAAACTCCTCACATACGCTTCTGCTAATGTTATTAAAAAATTAGGAAGTCCATCAACCATTTCAAATGCTGCCAGAAGGACATAACACAACATAAAGAGCACAACTATGCCACACAGCTTTCTGCAATACAATCTGTAAGGACACTTTGCTTTACTTTTATAATAGCGTGTTTTGTGTTTTTATCTACTTGTTAATTATCCAAACTATTCCAAATCCAAGTAAATGCAGTCTTGATTTATTGTTCCATGTGTAAAACGAAATGACAACAGATTTGAATTTCCAAGCGTCCATACATATTCTCCAGCATCTCGATTTTCAGTTGGCAGATGGTACGGAAGAACAAAAACCCTTAAAATTAAAAGTTTGGAGCTCTCAGATCTTCATTGATTTTCCCAAAACATTTATTTTTGCAACATTTAGCCACAAATTATCTTCATTGTTACTATGTTTAGGGTGAAAGTAGGCCTAAGAATGGGTTAGTGTTAAAAAAAAAAAAAAAATCTTGTTGCCATTATCCAAGTATTTAAAGGAATAGGAAAATAAATGTTGATCATTAAACGTAAGTTATGCCGCAAGTGAACTAGAAAATACAGAAGAAGCCCGGAGAAATGAATCAGACTCGGTTTAGCGGTACCATTCTCACGAACCTGGGAGGATTAGAGACGATGCGGAAGTGACTGGGGGGTGAATCCTCTTGCCTCCTCTCCGGTGTTTCTGCTCTCAGCCGCGCTGTGTAATTCATTATTATTAGAACATGGCCTTTGAAGGAGTTACGGTGTTACCGAAGGGGAATTAACTATGCCGCCTGCTATTGTTGTTATTGTTTCCAGGAAGTCGTGGTGCTTTCACATGTGCAAGCAGCTCGGGAGAAGAACCGCAAACGGCGCTCAGAGGACAGAAACAAGTGAGTGGGGTTTGTTGGGATAAAGAGGGGCTCAACACAACACCGGCATTATGCCGCTGACAAAACAACTCCGTGTCTCCGACTGTTAAATGTTTTTACAAGTGCTCCTTTAATGAACTAGACGTCTCCAAAGAAAGCCCGTCATGTGTGTTTTGTGGCGCTGTTTTGAATGCAGAGCGTCGTTGCTGTAAATAACGGTTTTCTCGCCTCACCGCAGCCGTTTTCCCGGTGCTGTATCCCTGCGCCCGGCGGAGAAGATAGTCCAATGAAAGTGTCCGAGCTGGGACATAAAACAGCAGCGACATGGCAAACTGTCCAGACCCGTGGTGAGTTCAAGAAAAACATCCCTGCCATTATGAAGCATATTGCATGCAGTGGATGCTCTGAACATGACTAGCAGATTGACTGCGTGTCATTTTTTTTTTCTTTTTCTTTTAAAATCATACCTGTGTGGTTTTATCTACGCATATGTGTAGAGGGTTTAATTTAAGCACAGGAGGATGAGAACCATCCTCTGCTGAAGCAGCTGCCACACCCACTCTCCTCCAGTGAATGCACCACTGTGCACTTGACTGCATAGGTCCTGTGGCCTGCTGCTGGACAAGCAAGAATATTTACTTTTATTAAACACCCACCCTTGTGTAATACAGTAACCGATGCATGTGTAAAATGTTCGGCAGCACAGTGGTTTGGCATTAACAAAAAAGTAGAAAAATAAATCATTGGGACAATGTGTGCAGAAACAACTTTCCTACAGTGCCTTGTATCCCCACCCCTTGAGCTTTTTCACATTTTGTTAGGTTACACCCACAATGTTATTTTCATAGTTTTGTTATAGACCAGCTGAAAGTACTGCAGAATTACTGAGAAGGACTATGATGCTTTTCAAGCCCCTTTATTATGGAGCATCTAAAGAAAAATCACGGCTGCTATGTTTTAAAAATGTTTTACACTTATTTTTAACGGATAGTCTGTGAACAGTTTGCAGTTGTGCACTTGACTTTATTCAATTTTCATCTGAAGTCTCGGGGAGGAGAGTATGCTGAAAATAAAGGCATTCTCATTTCATACTTTTATTTGGAAGGACATTTTAATGTAACGTATTTAATTTTAGTTGACTGTTATGTACTACTTTGGATTGGACCTTTTGCTTCCAATCACATTGTAGAGTGAAAAAAGTGAATTCTTTTGTCCTGTACTCCATATATAAACAGTAGAAATGCCAGTAACAGATGGGTACCATGCTCATGTTTCTTCCAACCTTTTAGGTTTAATCAATATTGATTGTAACTGAGACTCACATCCTCCAGTGGGGCGAACATATCAGGCAACTCATTTTGCCCTGTTTTTGACATCCAATTCATCGTCCACTTTGTGGACAGCATTGAAGTCATAATTGGTTCAGATAAGTCAAACCCTTTTCGTAATGTCAGGGGCTTTTATCTGTGTTTGTGGTTTCCAGGCTGCCTTGGGTGACAGTTGGTCATGAGTGCATCGGCCCGAGGTCCTACCAGTTGTCCCCCTTCACATCCGTCCAAGATGTCAAACAACTGCTGTACGAGGAAACGAACCTGCCGGTCAAAGAGCAGCGTCTGCTTCACAATGGGAGGATAGTGAGTGCCTTCGTTTTTACCTGAATGGCATTATTATAAAAAGACTGTTGCAACATTCAGGACACAGATCTTTGCTGTAGCTGCAGCACAGATGCTCTGAGATTTGCATACACTGCAAACATCTTCCATTGTTAGGAGTGTCTTCTTGAGGTTTTTCCCCAAGGTATGATTTGTTGGTCCTACTTTTCACTAATAGAGTTCTCTTAGTGTTATTGATCTTATCTCTAATCAGAAAATGGCAAAGGTCAGCATGGATCTTTATCTATTGATTGATTGCCAGCTGTTGACTGATAAATCTCCTGAATTTGGAGAACAAGAAGCAAAAATGTATAAGCTGCATACCCATTAAATATATCCAGCTTCTCTAGTGAATTTAGCTAATTTTATGAAACTGTTGCTTTTTTGATGAATGATTCTTTTGTGTTACTCTGGTGAAGATGTTTTGAAAGTGCACTCAATGAATTTCCTACTAGAACTGCAACTGACAACAAATCTAGACTGATCGAAAGCACCAGGTGCATATAAATTGATGCTTTAGTGTCCGTCCTTCCTTCCAATTTAAAAAGTAAAAAGAAAAGCTTTGAACCCCGCCTACCAGCTATGACCAGACTTTATTTCATGTATTATTTCTTCTTATGAATCTAGACTTCATGTCTGCTTTCATGGTAAGCATTTCTTATGAGGAAACAAGAATATTGTGCCAACTAAGTATAGGTGTATAATTTATGTTGTTTTGCTGCTTTTGCTAATGTTATTAAAAATTAGGAAGTCTAAAGGAGAAGGTATGCCTGAAGCTCTACTTAAGCAAAGAGGGATTTTCTACTTAGAAGAAACTAAAAGGAGGCATTATTCTTCCCATCTGTGGATGCTTTCAAATGATATGAAACAGTCTTTTTTTTTACCAGCTATATTTAAAAAAAAAGTTACAGAAGTTTGCTTAAAGCTATTTGATAGTTTTCCATGTAATTGCTTCTTTATTAATTTCAAACTAGGGGGGCATTTCTGAGATTAAAACAACTTCTTCAAACATTGTAGCTATTTGCATGCTTACTATAACCATTATGCATCGGCCATTAAACAACACATTTGTTGTAAGCACTTTACTTGGGCTAAATATCTGTCTTTGTCCTGAATTATGCAGTAATTATTGTTGCATGCAGACACCATGATAAGGTTGCTGATGGAGGACTTCTCCTGTGTGCAGCTGGGTTTGCCTTATAGCTCATTCTAGCTAAAGAGTGCTGAGTGCAGCGACTAGCAGTGTCACCTTGAACAGCCACGCTCAGCTGCAGCATCGGGCCCTCATACTGACTTTCTGCCATGCTGCTGCATTGATTCTGAAAGACGCATTGGGAAAAGATAATTAATCACCCAGTTTGCAGTTATCACTGGGAATGGTTCATCTGTAACTGTGGCATAGTATCTCTTTAGTTGTCAAAGTATTAATCAGCCTTACTACTCGTACTGTCTATACTAATTAGTTACATTTAAATAAATGAGACTGATCTAAATGTATTATTGTTACATTGACTTTTGTTTTTCCACAATATCTTTTAGATGTTACATCTGTCATTCTCTTCCAACATTATAGTTGAAATAGTTTTGTATATTAAAGTGTTTTTTGTCTCTTATAGCTCGGTGATAGAGTGCAAATTGGCAGCTTGGTGCCTGCAGGAAGCCCAGAAGTGTCTATGACCCTGGAGGGTCGGGGCCTTAGAGGAGGAGGTAAAGTTGAAATATTTTAATCTCTACCATTAACGTTACCTTTGTGCAGCCCATGCAGTATGGTCTGTTACAGGGAGATTTGGCCAAACTACACCTCCACTGGTGGAGTTTTTGAAGGACATTCTCAGAAGATACCCTGAAGGGGGGCAGATTCTGAAGGTGAGTGGAGTTTATTTCTGAAACTCTTTGAGTTACTTCTGCATATTTTTTTAGCAACTTTTATACATGTTGGAAAAATCCCTGGAAAAAAATTGCAAATATACCTAAATAAACACATGTCAATTGCAGTAGCATAATCTCAGACTAAAACCCCCACACAGCCATATTGTTCTGCACTTTGCACTGTCACATCATCTGCACTTTGCCATAATTGGACCTGCTGCTTCTTCTTTGGTGTGGTTGAGTGCCTTTAGTTAATTTTAGTTGTATATATTATTATTGTGTGTATTGTTATCATTATTGTGTTTGTTTATTTTATTTATTGTATATATTTGACTTTTTGCATGGGAGTTGCAATAGAAATTTCGTTGAATCCTCTTCAATGACAATAAATGCTATCTATTCTATTCTGTTCTATTCTATTCTATTCTATTCAGTTTCTTTAATGAGTAATGAGTGACTTGTTGTGTAGTTCTATCTCAGTCTTTCAGCTAATGGTTGTTATGAGTCTACTGCCCGTTAATTACAGGCATAATAGCGATGGGTTAATGTTGACTAAAAGTCTCCATTAACAATAGGTGCATTACTTTCAAGAAATTTATAACAAGAAAAACAATCAGTCGTGAGGAAAAAGAAAGAAGGTTGTTCTTGTTTGGGTTTAATTTCTTCCTGCAAGCTTTATTGTGAAATATAGGAACATTACCAAAAATGAAGGCTTGATGTCCTAAGTGGAGTCATCCACTCTATTTATTTTTTAACTGCAAAGCGTTTTGGTTAAAAGCAGTGCTAAAAAAGCTAATTTCACTCTAATGTTCCTTTGTTCAATATTTCTCACTGCTTCTCTGCGTCATCTTGAAGGAGCTGATTCAAAATGCAGAGGATGCAGGAGCCACTGAAGTGAAGTTCTTATACGATGAGACGGAGTACGGCGTGGAGTCACTGTGGTCACCTGACATGGCTCAGCATCAAGGTTAGCAGTTACTGGTGAAGTGAACTCAGCAGCAGAGTCATATTGTTTTTGCAGCTAATCCACTACTAATAAAGCGAATCTTCTTACTTTTAAAATAATGCTCTGCAATCTTTCATGCAAACATTTTTTGTTCACCAGTTTCTAAAGCTCCTGAGTTCATTTATGCTGTAACCTGCAGGGTCAGCGCTGTACGTCTACAATGATGCTGTGTTCACTGTCGAGGACTGGAATGGGATTCAGGAGATTGCAAGAAGCAGAAAGAGAGATGACCCGCTGAAAGTTGGACGATTTGGTATCGGCTTCAATTCTGTGTATCATATTACAGGTGAGAGTTTGCTGGAAAATTAAGGAATATAACTTATAATTCCAAATGCTTGCTACTTTGTATAGACAAAATTAGTTTAGAATAAACTGTTTTCTTGGATGAATTACAATATTAAATTATGGTGTATCAGTACCAAAACAGAACAGGGATAAATCAAATATTTCCGAGTGAAAATCTTCCACTGACCAATCAGACAATGGTAATTATGATGTCATTTGGGTGTTTAGTCAAGAATAAAGTGTATTGTGCATTTTTGGTCAGCCCTTTTTTACTGTGATAATATTAATTTCAGTTTACATCAAAAAACATAATAAAGATCAAGGATCACAACTTTGTGTTTGTCTCATGTGTTCAGATAGAATACATTGATTTGGCAAAGCAAATAATGTTTGTAATTAAGTCCTTCTTACATATTTTTACTGTATCAAAGTTTAAGATCTCATTCATAAAGTTGCAAATGTGTACTTTCCATTTTTTAAGTTGTTTTTTTTTCTTATGTTCCAGATGTTCCCAGTATCTTCAGTGGGGATCAGATTGCCATGCTGGACCCCCATCAGACCCTTTTCGGCATGCAGGAGTCTGGGCAGTGTTGGAATCTCAAGACAGACATAAAGGAGATCACAGAGCTTAGTGATCAGTTTGCACCTTACACTCACATATTTGGGATTTCGGAGAATACCATCCGGGATGGCAGCTTTCCAGGAACTCTCTTCCGTTTCCCACTTCGTGTGAAACCTTCCCAGCTCAGTGGGAATATTTACAACAAAGAAAAGGTGTTGGAGCTGTTTGAATCTTTCAAAGCTGATGCAGACACAGTTCTCCTCTTCTTGAAGAGTGTCCAGAAGATCTCATTGCATGTCCGAGAGTGTGACGGTACAGAACGAGTGTTGTTTGAGGTTAGAGCAACAGAGAAACCCGATGATAAACTAGAAAGACCAAATGCACTGAAGACACTGTGTCAAGCAGTGGACAGCTACAGTAATGGTGTTCCCAGCTCCATCATCACATGTGTCACTTACCAACTTCACATAGAGACTCAAGATGAAACATCTAAAGAGACTCAGAGAACCACATGGCTGGTTTGTAATGGAGTTGGAGGCAGAGGGATGTGTGCTGAGTTGGACTCTCTGGCGGACGATTTGAAGTTCATGCCAACAATTGGCATTGCCTTGCCTCTAACTGTCATAAACAAAGAGGACGGAGGTGCCACATCTGGTTTCTCAGGACGGGCTTTCTGCTTCCTCCCTCTTCCACCGGGCGAGGAGAGTGAGACAGGGCTTCCGGTTCATGTCAGCGGCTTTTTCGGTCTCACCGACAACCGGAGGAGCATCAAGTGGCGAGAAGTGGACCAGTGGAGGGATCCATCTGCATTGTGGAATGAGCTGCTTATAATAACTGTCATCCCTAAGGCTTATTTCACTCTCATTGTGGATGCTATAAAGAGGGTGCAGACAAAAAAGGACCAAGACTTTCCTTTGTCCCCAAGAGGAACATACAGGGCATGGCCAGACCCTAAACAGGTCAAGTCCCGCTGGACGCCCATTCTCCAGCCCCTCTTTCATGAACTACTGCAGCAGCGAGTGATCTATTCTCTCAGTGAGAGCTGGGTGGGAGTGGAGCAGGCTGCGTTCTCAGAGCTCGACACTGACAATGATATTTCAGAAACGGTCATCAACTACCTCCAAAGCTCAGGAATGCAGATAGCAAGGGTGCCAGCTGCAGTGGACGTTGCTTTGGCTTCCTATTTGACTGAGGCTACTGAGGTGAAGAAAGTTACTCCTTCTTTACTGCGGCAAACTATCAGGAAGAGCAAACACAAAGGTCCCTCAGAGGAGAAGCTGCTGCTGCTGGAGTTTGCTCTCAGTGATGCCAACTACAGTGATCTCATAGGGCTTGAGCTTCTGCCACTCCAGAATGAAACATTTACATCATTTTCATCTTCTGTCAGTGAAAAAGACGCCATTTACATCACATCTGAGGCATTCCCCAGGTAAAATGGCTGGATAAACAACCAATAGATCGAAAGATTTAACCTCTTGTAAAGGGTCACAGTTAAAAAAAGGCAAAAATAAAAAATAAGTCTAGCAGTTTATGTAAACAGAAATGAGTCTGTTTTTAATTTGATGGCACTTATCCATAGTATGAATGTTTACAAGATTCTAAAACCATGACAGGTTTTACAAATGGTTATATACTCACCTGATGTAGCTTACTCTTGATCCCGAATATACAGATGAAACTACTGTTTGCATACTGTACAGTGTATGTAAACAGTACAATGTTTACATACAGTACACTTTCAATAAAACAAGTTAATAAGTCATTGCTTTTTTAGAATTCACATTTTAGTTCAGTTTGCATTACTAAATGATTTCTATTTGATAAGTGCCAGAAAATCTTTTCAGCAGTTACAATTTGCTTTACATTTTGTGATTTGGATCAAACATTTTGGGTTTCCTTTCACAAGCTTTTCAGAGAATTTTGCATGAGCTCTTCCCACTGATTTTTCATAACTCAGGGCTTTTTTATTACCACTCTTAAGACTACACATGCCTATGTCTTAACTTCCTTCCATAATAATGTTTCCTCCTTTACCTCTTATCTATTTAGTAAAGTGCCTTGGTCCAATCTGACACATTACACCCATCATTCTTCCACCCCAGTTGGTGTTGCAAAAGTAAAGATGTTTTTTGTTGGAAAAAAAAAAGTCTTACTTTGAACTTACATTCACAGACTTTAGGAAATGTCAAGAAAAATTAAAGTCTTTGTCCTTGTGGGCATTTGCAAACTGTAATCTGGCTTTTTTTTTGTTTTGTTTTTTTACATCTCTTTTAAAGTGATGGCTTCCTTCTTGACGAAAGGCCTTTCAGCCCATGTCAGTACAGAATAATGACAGTGTTACCAGCTTCAGACAGCATCTTAACAAGATCTTTTGCTTTTGTTCTGAGGTTGATACACACATTTCACACCAAATCTGTTCATCTCTGGAACGCAGAAACCTTTCCCATTGTGTTTAATCTTGCATGTTGTTGCTTGCACAGTTGAATGTGTCACTTTGGCCCATCTGGAATTTATACTTAAGGATGGTCCAAGTTTGCAGAGATCCACTCTTCTCCTCCTTTCTGATTTCATTTAATTTTTTTTTAAATCACACAAGAAAGAAAATATGCTTGAGGTCTTGATTAGAAATAAGGTTCCTCCATTTAACTCGAATGTTAATCCATGATATTCATGCAAAATCATAATTTCATCTTCCCACATCATCTGACATTGTTTAACAATGCAATAATCATAATGTATTTTTAGTTAATTGTTCAGGGATTAGACAAAAATGAAATCATTTTGATAATTCTACTCACCTAAAACCGTAAAAAATTAATCTGATTTATTAATAAGCAGTGACATTTATATCTGTTTCTGTTGCATGTACATGCAAACAGCAAAGATTTTTATTGAAAGTTTCAAAGTGGTGTTGATTACTCCTTTGTTTACTACATTTCGAATTTCCTTTGCTTTATTTTAAGGTCTCTCTATCCAGGACTGGAGCATCGGTTTTTACTGGAAACTATGAAGCCTTCAGTGATGGACAGCTTAAAGAAGGCTGCCAAAAGCAGAGGTAGTAACACGCCAACATTTTTTTTACAGGTCATCTATATAACATGCTGTAAATATTTTATGTTTATATCTATGCATCCTTAATCCAACAGTGGCTGGTTTATGTGATTCATGGGTTTTGTACTCAGACTGTGACGATTGTGTGAATTGTAACCATTATGTTCATTAGGCCATTTTTTTTTATCTTACTCCGCAGTTGTGCCAGCAGTGCATTAAATCTGCTGTAAAGAGAACAGACAGTGATCATTAGGCATGTAGCGGTGACTGGAGCGCTTCCTCACCCCAGAAAAAAGGCTTCTGGATTTTGTTTGTTGCCCGAACATAGCAAGACTAGTTCACCAGCCAGTATTAGCTTTTTATATTTCTGGTGTTACTATTTAAAAGGATAGGACAGCAAAAACCACTTTAAAGTGACAACAAAACAACAAAGTTTAGTAGATGTTGAGCAGATGTATATTCTGTATATATTTATAACCAATATGTTTGCATTATTTTAGCAGAAGTAGGAATACTTTTTGCTTTTCTGCTTTAAAGAAAAGACATGAGATCTTTCTAAATATATTTGTTTTTAATTTCTGTGCAAGACTTTGAAACTTTGAAAAAGTGATATAATCTCATTCTGGGCCATGAATAAAGCATATTGATTCACAAATGATTTTACTTCCTCACAGTAACCTGGACATGTAATCCATGAGCCAGAAAAAAAATAAAATGCAGAGTAAAAGATCTGTCAAATAAAGTCAAATCAAACTATACATAGAATATCAGAACAGAAATACATCATTAAGAGGCCAGACAAAGCATTTTCTACCTATTTTTGGTGCTTCATTGTAAATAATTGCATTATTGTTGTTTATATCATTTAACTTAAATATTATTTTTCTGATGTCCCTTATGGTCAGATCCTCACATTTACACATATGATTAACATATAGCTTTTAATGATAATTTTTCATCCAGTGAGATAGTCATGTACATCTTCCAATAATATGTCATTTAAATTACAGTGCAGCAGTTTCTTTGGGGGTGTTCAGGTAGGTATTACAAAGGGTGCTACATATCTTCTTATAATTAACCAAAACTAATGTGTGGCTGCAGACAATTAACTCGCTTATACCATGAGAAAAATAAACAACTCGCACATTATTCTCTTCGTTGTTTTTTTCTTCTGTCAAAACGTTTTCTATGATCAATTAGGCCAATGTAGGATTCACATATTACTTTATTTTAGAATTGGTTTTGTGATTTGCATGTTTCAAGTCAGTTTGAACAATTTTCTGCTCAGACAGTATGCTGATATAAAGTGAATTGTGGAAGCTTGTTTGCATGGATCACATTACTATTGCATCTTAAATACTGTTAATGCATAATTTTAATTAAAATGCTTTTTTATTGTGACAAATGATTTTCAAGTGTTGCTCACTTTTAGAAACTAACCAGTCAACAATGAACATTGTCTAAGGTAATATTTGACACTGAATCCACTGTTGTTGTCATTTTAACAGGAAGACCCTGTACTCAGCTACAAGTGTTGAATCCAGAACGATCAGCTCGACTCATCAAGGAGATACTCTCTACAGCCTGGCCAACAAGAGACTTCAGTGTAGAGTGGGAACCTGGAAACAAAGAACTAAAGCATCCCACAATTTCATGGTTGAAAATGGTTTGGAAACATCTCTACATCAATTTTGCTGATGACTTAAACACATTTGAAGACATGCCTTTGATCCCTCTTGTGCCCCTTGAGGACAGCACGGTCAAAATTAAGCTTCTTCGTCTCAAAACCCCGTCACCCATAATTCATGTGGATGATGATGAGGCTCCGGTTTCTGAAAGCCTTTTGGACATTCTGGAAAAGCTTGGAGGTGTTGTCATAAAAAACCTGGACTCGTGTTTGCAGCACCCTCAGCTAAAGTGCTACATCCATCCTTGCTCTCCTGGTATGTTTTTGCAAATTCTAACTAGACTACCAACACAGCGGTTGTCTAGCCAAGTCTCATCTTTCTCAGTGGAAGAGAAAATTGTGCTCAGAAAATTTCTCGCAGGGCTGTCTGACATCACTGAGAAGGAAAGACATACATTACTGGATCTCTCTATCTTTGAAAAGGTGGGGCCCTATTCTGAAGGTACCTCATCATTTACATCAATGAGAGGTGCAAAAGCTTTACATCTCAGAGCAAAGTACCCTCCAGATGTGAAACTGTCAGAAAATCTTGTGGCCTGCCATGATGAGGAATCAATCCGTCTCATCAAGATGCTCAACGTGGAACAAGTCAAAACAACAGAATGTCTGAAGATGATTATTCGGGACATTGACAAGGGCTTCTATTCAAAAGATGAAACTACCCAGATCATGCTTTGGGCTCTTAAGCATCTGGGATTTTTAAAGAACGAAAACTCATCTGTGATTGGATGGCTTTCTGCTCTTAAATTTATTGAGTTGTCATGTGGAAGGTCTGTAAAAGCCTCAGATCTTTTTGACCCCGAACTAGAGATTTTACAGCATTTGTTCTACAAGGAGGAGAAAACACGATTTCCCACAAGTACATTTACCAAATCTCCTGACATTCTCCATTCACTTCGACAACTGGGGCTTAGAAATGAGGTGCAGGTCAGTGAAAAAGATGTTCTCAAAGTGGCAAAAAAGATAGAGGAGCTGCAAAGCAGTGAGGAGCCTGAATGGGACTCAATAACAACAAAGGCAAAAACACTCTTGCAAATTCTTAATAAACAAACCAAGTTGATAAAATCAGCTGATATCCAGGCCTCGTTGCTTCAACTAAAATGGGTACCTGTCTGTAAAGAAAGACCTCTAACTTACCCAAATTCTCTTGCTTGGATTGGAGATACACTCAATATCTGCTCTCTGTCTGAGATGTGTGAAATATGCCATGCAGTGCTTGTGGGATCTTCAGTACCACTGGTTGAACACACCTCTGCAGGTTTCAAGAAGGCTCTGAAACTTACAATAGAGCCACAAGTGGATCAGGTATTACAGCACTTGAAAGCTGTGAATGACTGGCATAAATCCCAAGCATTTACCACTGAGGATTGGTACCAGTTCCAGCAGATTCTATTTGAGATTTATGGATTTATGCAAGCTCATCTTGAGGATGCGAGAGAAGCAATGAAATCCTTGCCTTTTGATTGGGTGTGGACTGGAAAGACATTCACATCACCAGGCAAAACCGTCTTAAAACCCCTCCCCGATCTAGACCTGCAGCCTTACCTCTACTCACTGCCAAAAACAATGAGAAAATTTCATAAGCTCTTCAAGTTTTGTGGTTCTGTTGAAGAGGTTGTCCCAACCCATGTGTTTGATGTCATTGCCACAATCCAAAAAAGATGTGAAGCAGAGATAAGCAAGGAGGAAAGTAAACACAATATTCTGCTTTTGATCAACATCCTCAGATGGCTCTACAATAATCAGATCCCAGTGGACACTAATATGCAAGTGCCTATCTTTTGTTACAAGAACCCAAGCAAATTAGCTATGAAACCCATTCATGAATGCACCTACTGTGACATCAAGGTCGACGATTTAAATGACCTACTCGAAGATGCCTCAGAACCTATTATATTGGTCCATGATGACATCCCAATGAAAACTGCTGAATGGTTGAAGGTGCCATGTTTGAGCACAAGGTTGATAAACCCAGAGAATCTTGGCTTTGAACAGTCAGGCCAGCAAGAACCGCTAACAGTGAGAATAAAAAATATCTTGGAGGAATATCCATCTGTAGCAGATATCTTTAAGGAGCTCCTCCAGAATGCTGATGATGCCAGTGCAACAGAGTGCAGTTTTCTTATTGACATGAGAAAAAACAATGACATTCGAGAAAATCTCCTGGACCCTGGCATGATCGTTTGCCATGGGCCGTCTCTGTGGTCTTTCAACAGTGCTGTATTTACAGACACAGACTTTTTGAACATCACACGGCTCGGTGGGTCAGTGAAGAGATGTGAAGCGGATAAAGTTGGCAAGTTTGGCTTGGGTTTTAACTCTGTTTATCACATCACTGATATCCCCATCATAATGAGCAGGGAATTCATGATCATGTTCGATCCCAATATCAATCACATTAGCAAACACATTCGAGACCGGTCCAATCCAGGGATTAAAATCAATTGGAGCAAACAACAAAAGAGGCTAAGAAAATTTCCCAATCAGTTCAAACCATTCCTTAATGTTTTTAACTGCCAGCTGCCTTTAGCTCAAGACTCACCATACAAATACAATGGTACTCTTTTCAGACTTCCATTCAGAACAGAGCAAGAGGCCTCATCCAGTGAAATCAGTAGTCTGTACTACAACACCACAGATATTTATTCCCTGGTTGATGAGTTCAGCATATGTGGCCATAGGTTCATTCTCTTCACTCAGCATGTTGGATGTATGGTGTTGAAATACCTGAAATATGAGGAACCAAACCCAGCAGCAGCACAAGATGTGGTGGCTATTAACAAAAGTGTGTGGTCAAGCAAAGCCTCATATGGACCCTTGAGCATCCTAAAATCTGCAGCAAAGGTTATGAAGAAAGTAGCAAGCACCAACAGGGTTCCTGCTGATGTTCCTAAATCTGGCTGCATCATTCGTGTTGTGGTGGAGGAGTTTCACAATGTCTTCAAACGCATTGTGGACTTGCACTCTCCATTGTTCCGAGGTCCAGAGGAAGATCCCAACCAGTACTTTGAGATGGCGGCTAAAGGTGTCCAAACTCGGAGACTGACAGATGAAATGCCCCAAAAAGCAATTGAGGTCACCAACTGGCTCATCTGTTCATGCATGGATGCGAGTGAAGCCCTCAAATTTTCCCTCAGTGACAGTGGAAAAAGACTTGGACTGGTGCCTTGTGGAGGAGTTGCTGTTCTTCTCTCAGAGGAAGAGAATCGCAAATGGACTGTGAAAACAAATGCAACACCAATTGGAGAGGTGTTTTGCTACTTGCCTCTCAGAATCAAAACAGGCCTGCCAGTTCACATCAATGGCTGCTTTGCTGTCACTTCCAATCGCAAAGAGATCTGGAAGACCGATACCAAAGGACAGTGGAACTCTGTGTTCATGAGGCACGTCATTGTCCAGGCCTACTTAGCAGCCCTCTCAATGCTGCGGTCACTGGCTGAAAGTGGAGAACTTCTCGAGTACAGCTACTATTCAGCGTGGCCAGATCCAAGTCAGGTACATGATGACTTTGTGCTGATCAGCCAGGGCATTTACCAAGAAATAGCCAAAGGCGGTGACAGCGATCAGGCCAAGGTTTTTTCAGATGGAAAAACATGGGTGTCAATCAAATACATCAGATTCCTTGATGACACTTTACTTTGTAGGCCAGACATTGGCCCTGCTGCTTTCAAGATATTTCTAAAATATCTCAGAAAGAGTGGCTCACAAAACCTCTGTGCCGTTGAGCTCCCTGACTGGGTAAAGGAAGGATTTGATGATGCTGGATGTAGAGGGAAGTTAATGGAAAATACCCTGACAGAGAAGCAGTTCTTTTCAGAAGTATTTTTTCCTCACATTCAGGAGCTCGACAAAGAGCTCAGAGATCCCTTGATGCATTATGTCCTAAATGAGAAACTTGAAGATTTTGAATCAATTCTTAGGGTCACTCCTTGCATACCTTGCTCTGGCCCCAAAAGTGAACTCGTCTTACCCTCCAAACTCATCCATCCAGAGGGAAGAGTTGCTAAACTCTACATTGCTGATGATGGAAGATTTCCTGAAGGAACCTCCAAAGACTATGTAAATCCAGTCTGTTTAGTTAAACTAGTGCAGCTGGGCATGGTGAAAGATGATCTATGCTGGGAGGACATCACTGAGCGTGCTCATTCTGTCATTGAGCTTAATGAAAATGATCACACAGCCGCATGCTTTCGTAGCAGCATACTACTGAATCTCATTGATGAGAAACTGAGGATGAGAGATCCAGTTGCGACTGAGTACCTGGAGAATCTACAAGATATCAAGTTTCTTCCATTTCTGACAAGACCTGCAGGCTTCTCTTTACCATGGCATGGGAACAGCTTTTCCCCAACCACAATGTTCTCTCCTAGAGAGCTTTACACAACTGAACATCAGGATACAGTTTGCCTAATGAAGCCAATTCTGAATGAGAATTCACCATCCTTTAAAGGGTGTGGTGCAATGTCATTGGCTGTGAAAGATGGTCTTGGTCTAATAAGGAAGCCCCCTGTTGAGCTGGTCATCAGTCAATTAAAGAAACTTTCTCAGTCTTTTGATGGTGTCACATTATATCAGGAAAATATAACAAATGCCTGCTACAAATACCTTCATGAGGAAATGCTGCAAGATGAAAATGTAAGAGGTAAAATAAGTGGAGACCTAAAAGCATTTAACTCCATTTTGGTGGAGAACACATATGTCAGTCCTTCCAAAGTTGCATTCCACCTGAATTTTGATGCAGCTCCCCATCTCTATCAGCTTCCAAACAAATACAGAAACAGCTGTCGAGAGCTCTTTGAAAATGTTGGTGTGCAGCCCAGCTTTACTGTTGAAGATTTCTCTGCTGTTCTTGAAACAGTGAGGCAAGAGTGTGGACGAAGGACACTAACAGAGGAAAACTTCCAGTTATGCCGCAGAATCATTAGCGAAGGAATCTGGAGTCTAATTCGAGATAAAAACCAAGAGTTTTGCCAAGCAAATTATGGTGGGATTTTGTTACCAGACTGCAATCTAACACTGCAACCATCAAAGTCATTATGTTACAATGACTGCCCTTGGATCAAAGTCAGAGATTCCTCTGTGAAATACTGTCACGCTGACATTCCAAGAGAGGTTGCCGTGAAGCTTGGAGCAATCCCAAAACGTCACAAAGCACTCGAGAGATATGCCTCTAACGTCTGCTTCAATCCACTTGGCAGTGAGTTTGGACAGAAAGAAAAACTCACTAGCAGGATTAAAAGCATTCTCAATGCCTATCCATCAGAGAAGGAAATGCTGAAAGAGCTGCTTCAAAATGCAGATGACGCCAAAGCCACAGAAATCTATTTTGTATTTGATCCAAGGACACACCCCGCTGACAGAATATTTGATGATAAATGGATCCCGATGCAAGGCCCTGCCCTCTGTGTGTACAACAATCAACCATTCACAGAGGATGATGTCCGAGGTATTCAGAACCTTGGAAGAGGAACAAAAGAGGCCAATCCAGGAAAAACTGGTCAATATGGAATTGGATTCAACTCTGTTTATCACATAACTGACTGCCCATCCTTTATCTCAAACAATGACATTCTCTGCATCTTTGATCCACATGCACAGTATGCACCCGGAGCTACGTCTGTAAGTCCTGGAAGGATGTTCAGAGACTTGGACTCTGACTTCAGATCCCAGTTTTCAGATGTTCTAAATCTGTACTTGGGAGCTCATTTTAAGTTAGAACGGAGCACGATGTTCAGATTCCCCATCCGATCCATAGAGATGGCAAAAACATCAGAGATCAGTTCTGTCCCTGCATCTGATAGAATGGTGCAAAATCTCCTAGACAAGCTGAAAACAGATGGTGCAGAGCTTCTTATGTTTCTCAACCACATGGAGAAAATATCAGTTTGTCAAATAGATCATGCATCTGGTGAACTAAAAGTGCTCTATTCTGTCACAGCCAAAATAACAGATGGTGATCGACTAAAACGCAAACAATTTCATGCCTCTGTCATTGACAGCGTTACTAAGAAAAAGCAGCTCGCTGCTATTCCAGTCCAACAGATAACCTACTCTATGGATATAGAGGACACTGAAGGAAACATGACCTCATGGATGATCTGCAACAGATCTGGCTTTCCAGACATTGAAAATGTCTCCAAAAGTGTGGTTTCAGCTCACAAAAATGAAGACATAACTTTGTTTCCACGTGGAGGTGTGGCAGCATGTGTAAGCCACAACTATAAAAAACCCCACAGAGCCTTTTGCTTCTTGCCCCTTTCACTGGAAACTGGTTTGCCTTTTCATGTCAATGGACATTTTGCCCTAGACTCAGCTAGAAGAAATCTATGGAGAGATGACAATGGTGTAGGGGTAAGAAGTGATTGGAATAACAATTTGATGACATCACTTATAGCTCCTGCATATGTTGAGCTGCTGATTCAGCTGAAGCGCAGATACTTTCCAGGTCCTGATCCCACCATGAGTATACTACAGGGAACACCTCTTCATGTTGTTAAAGACACGCTGCGGAAATACCTCTTTTTTTTCCCAGCCAACAGACTTGACATTCAGCCAGACTGGTATTGCTTGGTTAAAGCAGTATACAACTGTATCCATGCTGATCTGAAGCGTTTGCTTCCTGTTGTGAGAGCAGCCCAGATGGACAACTCTGAAATGCACTCTGTCATTTATATCTCATGGGTGAATACATCCACTGCAAACAAAAGCAGAGCTTTCTTTGATAATCTGCTTCAGGATGAGCTTCAACACTTGAAAAACACAGAGTATAACTTAACCTCAAGGAAGTCTGTGGCTGAAAATGTCTACAGGCTGAAAACCTTGCTTCTTGACATTGGGTTTAACCTGGTTCATAGTTGTGATGAAACAGCAAACCTCTACCTCTGTCTGGAGGATGCAGGGATTCCAGTCACATATGTAACACCAAGTGATGTTCGCCAATTTCTCCACACTTTTTCATCGCCTGACACATCTTGCCATGTTGGAAAACTCCCTTGCCGCCTCCCACAGTCTACCTTCAAGGTGGTTCATAACTTGAAGCTCCTGGTTGACTACTGTTTCAAAGACATAGAAGTGGATGAGGTCAAAATTGATGGCTTGCCACTGTTGATAACAATGGAGAATACGCTTCAAGTGTTTGACTCGAAGAGACCAAAGTTTTTGACAGCTCACCATGAACTTATATCATCTAAGAAAGATTTGTTTATGAATACATTGTACATGAGGTACAGCAACATCCTGTCAAAAGCAGGAGTTGCAAAACCCTTTGACATCAGCAGTTTTAGTGACCTTCTGGGGTCTGTTCTACCGAGAGAGTATCGAACAAAGATCCCTGTAAAGTGGAAAGATTCATTTCCTAGTGAATCCTGGCTGAAGAACACATGGAGCTTCATCAGTGAGAATGTAGCTGTTAAGGAAGATCAGACGGACATCAAACCCAGCTTTGAAACAGTACTTGACACTCTGAAAGATTGGGCTTTACTACCTGGAATCAAATTCATGGCCAGAGAGAAGCTTGTCATCCCAGATCATGATGCACTCCTACCTCTAAGTCTGATAAACATTGCCATATTTCCACAGGGCCAAAATGACAAAGTCTTTCACACTCTAATGAAAGCAGGATGTATCCAGCTTGCAGTGAACAAAATCTGTGTCAAGGAGAACCATATCATTCCTTTCCTGGCACAACACACAGCCAACATTGAAAATCCATCAAGCATTTTGAAAGCTCTGGAGTACATGATTCAGACATCTGCATTCAAAACAGCCAACCTGACTGACAGGGACTTTGAAGCTCTTCTGTTGTATTTCAACTGCCACCTACCTAACCTTTCTCAACAAGATGCTCAGAGTCTGAAACTCCTCCCATGTTTTAAGTCAGTTAGTGGAAAATACATCAGTATTGCAAACTATGGTGCAAATTATGTTCTTGAGAAAAGCATGCCAAGTGCAGACATAGACAAATGGACTCAAACATCTTCATTTGCCTTTCTTGCTGACAGTCCACAGCTTAAAGAACTGTATGCCTTCCTTGGCTGCTTGCCAATCGATGACCTTGAAATTTACTTCCATCATCTTCTGCCAAAGTTTGACAGTCTCTCCTATGATGCCAAAGTTGAACACATTGTTTATTTGAAGGAGAGACTCATGTCAATGGAAGAAGGCTGCAAAATGAAGGATCAGCTTTATGATAAACTACAGGGGCTGTTGTTCATTTATGACTATTCAAACAGACTCAGACCAGCCAAATTTTTCTACGATCAGACCGTAAAGGTGTTTGAAGTTATGTTACCTGCAAAGTCTTTCATTCCGAATGACTTTTTTAGGAAAATAGAGCAAGTGACAAAACCTAAGAATGGAGCACTGTTATCGCCTTCATGGATAACATTTCTGAGAAATATTGGTCTGAAGCATGAGGTCTCACAGCAACAAGTCCTCCAGTTTGCAAAAGAGATCAGCATCAAAGCCCAGACTGAAAGTTGGACCAAAGAAAAAGTGCAAATTGTTGTCGATGTACTTTTGAACCATATCTTTAACGAAAGAATTGACCTCTTTCAGGGTACCTTTCTGAAGGAACTGTCAATGATACCATTTCTGTGTCCAGAAAGAGCTCCCAAAGAACTCATTAAACTTCATACTCAGTATCAAGAGATGAGTGGCACAGTGCCCCTGATTCGTTTCAGTGGATCTCAAGTAAACCCAAAGTTCAAACAAACAGATATAATACACTTGCTGTGGACATCCTGCCCAATCCTACCTGAGAAAGCTACACCTTCAAGCATAAAGGAACAGGATGACAGTGGTCTTGGTGGACAGGAACAGCTTGACCAGGTTCTAAACATGTTGGGTGTCAGCTTGGACCCACCTTTGGAGAAAGTCATAAGCAACTGCAAGAACATTTGCAACATATCAAATCCAGATGATGAAATGGTGAAAACGAGAAATAAGGTTTTGAGGTCCACATATGAATTCCTCAGTGCCGACAAACGAGATTTCCATTACCTGCTACGTGGGGTGACATTTGTCATGGTTGAAGATGGTTGGAAATTACTGAAACCTGAGGAAGTAGTCATCAATCTAGATAATGAATCTGACTTCAAGCCCTACTTGTATAAATTACCTTTGGAACTCGGCACCTTTCATCAGTTGTTCAAGCTTCTTGGCACAGAGGATGTTGTGTCAACCAAACAATATGTTGAGGTGCTGTGGAGAATTTACAGGAGTTCTGAAGGAAAGCAGCTCGACCCAAATGAAATGAGAACTGTGAAAAGGGTGGTCTCTGGATTGTTCAAGTCCCTTCACAATGACCCACAGGAAATTCGCAAAGACCTTGAGAGCCTCAGAGATTTGATATTTTACTTGCCAAGCCATGATGGGAGACTTGTAAAATCCAATACCCTGGTGTTTGATGATGCCCCACACTACAAAAGCCGAATTCAAGGTAACGTTGGGGTTCAAATGCTTGTGGACATGAGCCAGTGTTATCTGGGCAAAGACCATGCTTTCCACACAAAGCTTATTATGCTACTTCCACAAAAACTAAGGCCTAGACTACTGAGTAGCATTCTCGAGGAGCAGCTTGATGAGGATTCTCCAAAAATGTGTCAGTTTGGAGCTCTTTGTTCCCTGCAAGGTCGCCTTCAGCTTTTGCTGTCCTCAGAGCAGTTTATCACTGGTTTGATTAGGATAATGAAGCATGAGAATGATAATGCGTACCTTGTGAATGAAGAAAAAGCCATACGTCTGTGCAAAGCACTTTGTGAGGGACTCAAAGTGTCCTGTTTTGAAAAACTGCAGACAACTTTAAGAGTGAAAGGATGCAGTCCCATCCCACACAGCCGCAGTGAAACACTAGCTTTCTTGAAGAGGTATGGATCATCTGTAATTCATCTCTACATCCAGCATTCAGACAGTAAAGACATAAACTTTCTTCTGGCATTAGCCATGACATTGAAATCTGCAACAGACAATTTGATCTCTGACACATCATATCTGATTGCCATGCTAGGCTGCAACGATATTTACAGAATCACTGAAAAACTAGACAACCTTGGTGTCAAGTATGACTCAACAGAACCCTCAAAACTTGAGCTACCCCTCCCTGGAACTCCAATTCCTGCTGAGATACACCACACATTGCTCATGGATCCAATGAATGTATTCTATCCAGGGGAATATGTGGGCTATCTTGTGGACTCTGAAGGAGGAGACATATATGGTGCCTATCAGCCCACCTATACCTATGCCATCATCGTTCAAGAGGTAGAAAGAGAGGAGGAAGAAAATACAAGTTTCCTTGGAAAATACTTCCAGATTGATATTGGTTATAGTGAGTACAAAATAGTGAGTTCCCTCGACTTGTACAAGTTTTCAAGACAAGACGAAAGCACCCATATCCGAGATACTAATTCCCCACAAACCCCTACAAGCCCAGAGAGTCGATCCTCTGGTCTACGAATGATACCTCCTGTCTTTTCTGGAAAAGAAAACCTTAGACCTCCTCCTCAGAAACAGTCTCCCAAAAAGATTAAACTTCACGCATTACCTGAGATTCTGAAAGAAGTGACCTCAGTCGTCGAACAAGCCTGGAAGCTTCCAGAGACAGAAAGGAAAAAGATAATCCGCCGGTTGTACCTCAAGTGGCATCCAGACAAAAATGCAGAGAATCTGGACATTGCCACAGAAGTGTTCAAGCACCTGCAAAATGAAATCAATCGCATGGAGAAACAGTCTGTGGCTGATCACCAAAATGCAGACAGAACTTCCAGGAGAACCTTCTCCACATCATCAACCCGCTTCCAGTCAGAGAAATTCTCATATCAAAGGTTTTATTCATCATGGAACCAGGAAGCAACCAGTCACAAGTCGGAAAGACAACAGTTCAGGGAACATTACACTAACTATGCAGGGTCTTCACACTCCCATCGTTTCTTTGTACCCCCAACCTTTAAAACAGTTGGAAACCCTGTGGAAGCCCGCAGGTGGCTGAGACAGGCCAGAGCAAATTACTCTGCTGCTCGCAATGATCTTCATAAAAATGCAAATGAATGGGTTTGTTTCAAGTGCTACCTGGCCACAAAGCTTGCCCTAATAGCTGCTGACTATGCAGTCAGAGGAAAGTCTGACAAAGATGTTAAACCAACTGCTCTTGCTCAGAAAGTGGAGGAGTACAGCTCCCAATTGAAAGGCCTTGCAAATGATGTTCAGATCTTGGAGGGATATGGCGTGGACAGTCTGAGGACCCGCTACCCTGATCTCCTGCCATTCCCACAGATTCCCAATGATAGATATACGTCTGAGGTGGCAATGAGGGTGATGGAATGTACTGCAAGGATCATCATAAAGCTTGAAACATTTGTGCAGCATAAAATATGATAACATTGCTTAATAAAAGTCTGCAAATATTCTCAGTGAAATCAAGAACTCATATGGCTGTATGCAAAAGAGATGACAAAGAATCCGCTGGCAGCTTCTGCAAAATGCAGTTTCTATCTGTGAAAGTGGGACAGTGGCCCATGCAAAGAGAATAAATACATGGCTCCCATACCTTGTTGGCCCATATATGTGCATAGGCTGTACATAGCTATGCCTCTGCAATATGTTTTGTTTACCAAAGTCCCCACACTGACTATAGTTACTCTGTTAGATTAAAAAAAAAATATGCAGCTTTTTTACTTTATCTTTTATAAAAACAAAAGAATATATTTTCTTGCTATAGAAAACTAATTCAGTGTACTTAAAAGATGTGCTTACTAGAAAGTATCTATACCCTGTTCTATACAATGACTGCTCTCATACAGCGTGTCCTACTTTCAAAAGATCTACTAGCCCAGAAAACACAATCATGTTTGTAATTGTTCTGTTTTTGTACTTTCCTGATTGTTTTCATATAATTTCTGTAAAAGTTGTACATTTCTTGTAACATAGTCAGCCATTTGTTTATGGAAGAAGCACTTTTTGAAACTCACTTGTATTTTCACTCACGTAGCATCAGTGCTTGGGGCAACTTGGGAAAATCCAACTGTGAAGAGAAACCCTTTGATTTAACTTAAGCAGTAACCTTTTTTCTTCTTCAAATCCCTGAGATGTTTTGCATCATGTTGACTTCATGTACCTCTTTTCAAAGCTGGTGAGCAAATGTTTGAGCACATTAATGCTGTGTCAAAGAGCCATATGAATTTAGGCGTTATGAGGTGGGCCCAAATGTGACTTGTAATATTTCTAATTTACAACCATGTCTATATTTTTTTTGTGATGAGAACTGTTCTGGTTTAAGGAACATTACAGCAGCAACTGGCTGTTCTTGTGTGTATTTTTTGCTTTACCTGTCTGATTTTACTTTGATTTTACAAATATGCTAAATACTCATCACATACTTTGGAAGTCCATTGCAATGAAATACGATCTGAAATGTTTTGCTTGACATCTGTTTGCTTATTTCATCTCAAGTTTCAGGTAACTCTGACATCATCACATTGAATAAACCCTGAGTATCAATGTGGTCAGTGCCACAATGAGGCCTAATAAATTCCCATTAAAATTTGTGTTGCCACATTGAGATGAATCATTTTGCAAAAATACCGCAGTTAGTGCAATTAAGTACACCATCATTAAAATTTAGATAAGAGAACCGTGTCATAACAGGCCATAAAAAACACTGATGTGTGTTACCTGCCTCTCCCAAAGCTGCAGATCAAGCTATTGGTCAGATTTTTTTTTTTCATAATAAAAAAGTAAAAAACATCCAGTCCTGGGTCTCCCTCTCATTGCTGCAACATTTTTCTACAATGCATTTTTTTTTATATCAGACCAATGCAAAGTGAATGTTCTAAGGTCTCGCGAATCCTCAAGTAAAAATGCTTTTGTGTAAATGCAGATCTTCTCCAGCAGAGTGCGCCAGTGAACATGCAGTCAAGAATATGTGCGATCACATTTCGGCTGTATCTTTGTTCGCCACTGAATCAAATCTGTAGTTAAAAAAAAAAAAAAAGAGTTATTGGATCTGAAACAGGAAAACACAATAAAAAAAAAATAAGGTGGATTAATTACGACAAAAAAGAAATCAAAGCAAACCAACATTTATTTAACATATAAAATGAATAAATAAACATTACATTTGTCAAAATATGACAGACCTGAGGTGAGAACTGAATATCACCTTTATTCTCCATTATTTTCATATTACAATGCCAACACAGCACAATTAATATAAAAACAGGCATGTAAAATACACCAATCCTTCACTCACAAAAACCGTCATTACAAAAATGTTTACCTTTAAAAAAAAAAGTCAGATGCTGCAAGCACACTTCCATCCATACAGTGAAGGCAAATGTTGAGCTCCTGTTCCTCATAACGTGTTAAAAGAACACACATCTGATGCAAGGCATTGGCACAGTTACAATCATTTCCTCCTTTATTCATTCAAATATCTCTGACTGAGGGTTGTAGTAAAACATGTTTCCAGCTTTCCTTTCACTTTGCATTAGACAATTTAACAAACAAACCTGTTTGCGACTTTCTTGTGGTTTCCTTGGTTATACAAGGAGATCTAAAATAAGATGGGCAAAACATACCATGACAAAGATCCATCATATGTGTTAATGAACTTATCATGTCGACACAATGTGGTTCTTCTGATTTAAAATTAGCAACAACGATGGAGTCACTTTACATACTTAAAATTGACTTAAAAGAAGGGAAAGAAAACCCTCTAGTCTCTAAACTGACTATACCAAACTAAAAAATGTACCACCATTTCCAATCCCTCCTGTGGTAAAGTAACACTAAATTCTAAAAAAACAAAAAACAAAAAAACACCACATACCAAGGGCTTGGAGTTTTGAATGAAGGCATCATTAACTAAAATAAATATTTCTAGAATAAAAAAATCTATTACAATTTATGTCCCAGTTTTCCAAGGCCTTGATATGCATTAACTTAATTTATTGCACCACAAGATAATATTGCATAAGATGTAAGCTGTTACCAGCTCCTCATTGCCCAGCCATCATACTGCATGTGTAAAAACATTCTCATAAATCTGTGATGCACATATTTTTAAGCTGGAACGCAAATTTGCATCACTTCAATAGTTCGATAGACCCGCATTCCTTCAACTGCAAGAGGGTGTGTTTTTTAATTTTTACACAGCTTAATGTGTAAGTGGGAAAATTGCAGACCCACTTGGGTCAGCATTAAAACAAATGAAAAAGAAGAAAACTTGAGCCCCATAAAAACAGTTGTGCTTGTTGCCTCCCAAAAGATGCTTCTTCAGAGAGAAAGAAAATCGATGACTGTCAGAGTTCGTCTAGCAGTCCTGGTTTTCGCTGCAAGTGGAAGTTAGTCCAGCTTTGGACAGAAAGAGCTTTCCACTGTGACAGACACAGACCTCAAACAGATCCTGAGTATTTCCAGAAACGCCTCCTTTGCTCAGCGGCAGGCTGGGCATGCGCACCGTTTCTGCATCCAGCACCAGCTGCATCGTGAGGAGAACAAGTTTCCATGGGTCAGCATTAATATCTTGGCCAATCAGATAAGATACATGTACAAGTACAAACATGATGGAATTGTAACTAAGAAGTTAGAATAAAAAAAAAATGTGGCAAAATTCAGGAAAAATGTAATTTGAGTATTTTTAATTGTTCAGTTTGGGTTATCACACTGATTTCTTTGAGAAAAAGTAAATAAAATCACAACAAGGTAAATATTCCACCATAATACCATGCTTCCAAAAGCATCTTCACATTTTATCCCTGTCAAAATCACAAACTATTTTAAAAGCATTTTCAATACAGACCAGCCTAAGCAGCACATCGATGTGGAGGAAATGTTGTAACGTCTTAAAGTTAAGTATATCTTTGTATTCAGCCCATTTACTCTTACACACTTTAAGAAAATCCAGTGCATTTAACTGTCCTGCAAAATATTAGAAAGTAATAACTGAGATCAGCTGACTATAATGGCACACCACCGTTTTCAGATTTCTGTTTCTTTTCCTTCTACTTGCCCTATTTGTGTTGGTCTTTCACCTAAAATCCAGAATAAATAAATATGTTAAGGTTTGTTATTTTCACATGGGAAAATATGGAAAAGTTCAAAGAGGCCCTGAACACTTTTGCAGCGCTCTGTAAGTTACAGCATGAAGTGAAAGTGGTGAAACCGGCTCTCTGTGGGAAGTGTCTAAGGTGTTTCAGACATAAATGCTCAGTGACCTGAAAGAGCCGCGCTCCTGTCAAACTGTGCCGGAGTTCCCCCAGTGCAGCCAACTGAGATCATGGACGTATAAAGCTGCATGTTCCCTGCCAAAAGCATGCTGTGTATACATTCTCCAGGTGACCTAAAGACAGATGATGAAGAGAAGTCAGCAGGAAGCGTAAAACTGGTTTCTTACCAGCCCTGAAGTCGACTGCAGGATGAGGTCCATGTTGGAAGTAGCTTCTATGTTTCCAGCCAGAGCTTTGAGATGAACTCCCTTTGGTGCGTCCATTGTCACAGAGCGGGTCGGGCACTCCAGCCTACAAGAACACAGCAGGGCTTTACAAAGAGATCACTGTGATCTCATCCACAGCACTGATTCTGACAATGAAGAGAGCGGGTAAAGCTGTGGCTCGATGAATCCTGTGTGCTGAACGTCTCCAATAATCGACAATAAAAGGCCAAGATTTTAGTAAAGGTGGCGATATGTTATAGCTGCGGTCCTCACTTCAGGTCTTTCAAAAGCTCTGACTTCAGCAGCGGCACCTCCACAGAGTGCTGGAACAGAGCTCCTTCAGGACCTGAGAAAACAAACACACCATTCATCAACGGAAGAGCAGGCTCCCGCAAACACACGCAGAACATTGCTGAGAGTTTGTTTAATTGGTTTTCATTAGTATTTGGTATAAAAATGAGCTAACAGTCACTATCTTCAGGGAACGACGGCAGCTGATTGTGCCATCCTCTCTGCTGCGTTTCGGAGCTTGACTTTAAAAGGGAGAAGCAGTCTGTCGGCTCACTTTGACTCTCCGTAAATTGGGCGAAGCAACACGGAGAGACAGACAACACCGAGGACTAAAGCTGACCCCAGGCAAAATGAAGCCATCAGCTGCCTCTCTGTTTAATCAGTCATCACAGTTTGTGGTCAGTGGCACACACCAACATCAACACGGAAACATCCGGAGCGTGGGATGGAAATATATGAAAATGGTTACCCTGCATCTCTGTGCTATGTAAAAAAGATTCTCTGTGTGGTTTTATGATACAGATTATTGACTCCAAGCCCCAACTGCGCACATGATGGATTGTATTCTGTATGGCATTCATGCATTTATGCATACTAATTCAATTGCATGGGAAATCATTACAAAGCATTTGACTGTATGGCTTAAAAGTCTAAAAAAAAAAGGGTCTGCCGGAGCAAAACAGTGTAATCTGATTAACAGAGAATTTAAAGATAAATCTCTTGAAATTTTCATACAGACTTGAAAAGGCAAATAGGAATTAGGAACACACGTCAGCGATGACTCTTCTAACCAACAACCTTTCATATTTGTCAGCGGGACAGTTTTCAGCTTTTAGTCTTTTACAACATGCTAAACTTTGCAGCTTCCCTTCAGCTCACCCCACACATTTCAAAAAGGTTTAAGTTTAGGGAACAAGACGGCATGGAGGAAGGTTCAGGTAAACCATCTGCATGTTGATTTGGTCATTAAGCTGCAAAAACAAACAATTCCCAGGGTTCTGTTAGGAAAGGTTCCTAACAATGTTCCTGTGTTTCTTGGATGTGAAACAGAGCTAAGCTAGCTTATATGATCAAAACACAAAACTTACTAGTATTGAACAAACTCCTTATTTATTGCAGTGAACCTTGGATGGAAAATGTTGGACCTGTCCCACCATCCTCCTCCTCACTGTTGTTGGTGCCAAGAAAAATTGGAGTCCTTATCAAGCCTCGTTTTGTGCTGTTCAATTGTGTTAAACTTTTTTTTTTAACTGAAGATATTAATGAAGCAATTAATGACAGTTATTTTTACTATATGATTTAAAAGTTGAATCTGCTTAATAGGAAATTTTAGGAATTGTGGTAATGTTGTTTTTTATAAAGCACAAATGCTTCATAAATTTAGATTCTTTTTTCCCCCAAAAGTAATTACTATAAAAAATGCCTAATTTAGAGGTTATAGGTAAGTGGTGCCTGAATATGAAATTGTTGAAGTATCAGAAAGGGGAAATTGTTTTCTGCTAGTTTTGCATCATTACTTACTGAAGAGTTGCAAGCAAAGACAGAAAACTCCAAACCAAAATCAGGTTTTCCACACACAGTTGCTCCAGTAAGACACTGCTCTCTAACGCAGATCAAAAGTTACTGGGGCAGATTAAGTAGATTAAAACTGAGGGAAAATTCACACATTCTGCACTTTAAACTGAAACTCCAATACGTGTCACGATGATGATCATTTTAATGGAACTCTGCTATTTTTACCCAAAGACCATGGAAACAATCACAATGTGTTTGCCCTCAGTTTGTTGGTTGCTGCTCAGCATTTCGGCTTCAGGCAAACCCAACGACATATAGGACACGTATCCTCCACATATGAGGATACATGCTGTGTTATCTTTTTCCAAATAGTGCCAGCCAACAGGTGCGCGCTACATGCACAAGCATACATATCCGCCCACATACCCGTGACTCGGAGTTTGTCCGGACCAATCAAAGTCTGCTCGCCGTCTGCACTGAACAGCATGTTGTTGTTGGGGGAGTTTAAGAGCATGTTGTGAGTGTGCCCCTGAGCCTCTTTGGGACCTGTAACAGTAACAGAAAACACCTAAAAGGGGGTTTGGCAGTGGCGCATGCACAGAATTGACCTCATCCTTTCACTCTGAGTCTTTTTAGATTTGCATGGAAAATTTTCTAGCTTGTTAGAATTGCTGAGGTGATCAGCAGAGTGGATGAATTCAACCCTAAGAGAGAAACGGGTAACACCGTTAGGTTTTTACTGAAGGCTGCCTCATCACAGGTCAGTCTCTTTGCCCTTGACTGCAGCTGTGTTCACAGCGCTGTGAGAGTAGAATCCACTGCAGGTGGATCCCTCAGTGAGACAATTAACTCAGCGCCCGCCCGTGTCTACATTTGGGAACGACACACAATCTTCTCTAACAAGCATTTTAGTTTTACGCCGCTGGGGCCGGGAGCATGCAGGCTCTGCGGTTGACGACTTAACGATCAAGGACACATAATGGCATCGTGGAACACAGTAATTAGTTGGGTCATTTGCTGGCCTTTTAATCATGACAAAGCATCCTAACTTGGCCATCGGAGGACTATAAAAGATGTACAAATATGACCCTCCGCGGGCCCCGAGCCCTCCATGGAAGACAGAATGATCCGGAAGCATTGCCAGAGACAGGAACACTGCCTGTAATGGCTTTTAAATGGAAATCTAAGAGATTATAAATTGACAGATGGCCTCTTGTCACTGCTAATGTAGGATGAGGAATCCCTGCAGGACAAGTCCATGAGTGACTTTACTGGCGCCCCCATATATCATGCGAATGCGAGGCGTGAGCGCGGGATTGTCTCCGTGTGGACATGCGTCCTCTTACCCACAGATGTCCTCCCCGTAACGTTCCCGTTCTCGTTGCGGGCATTAAGGGAAACGTTTTCTGATGAATGCACAACCAGAGGAGTGTCCTAAAGGCAGAGGAAAAAATACGCTTTATAGCCTCCAGAACAAACAAAATAAAGTCAAATAAACACATTTATGACCAGGATGCACATGCATGATGAAACCCTTTCACTTTGCCTCCAACATGGTAACTAGTGAAAAACTACAGTGTCTTTTTAAAATCAAAAATGGGTCCCACATTGCTAGTGAGTTCCCTCTTCTGTCACCATGAGGCTAATATGTGACGTGTCACTGAAGCTGTTCCTGATGTTTTCAGCCTCTAAACAACAAAAACACACATTGAATGAGTTCATCTATTTAGCCAGTTAGAGAAAAAAAAAATAAAATCTCCGGAGTGTTTTTACGTGTTATGGGAGTTTGTTGCCTTTAGGCGACGTTGTACCATAATGATGTGCAAAAGAAATAGAAAACTTATCAGTTTGAACACTATTTATTCCATTAACATATTCAGCAGCTGTAACAGCAAAACAAACTGAGGAACTCATTTTATTAGCTCATCTTGTCACTGTGGCTCAACCAACTGAAATGAACATATTTATGAGACATTTTATTTAAAATTCACTTTTAATCTCGATTGTGCAACAGATACGTTTGAGTTCAGTAAAGTTGAAGTCATAGCTAAAATATGGAGTTTATATTCATTTATCAAAGCATATTTTGAGGTTGTATTTACTCTTAATCTCCATACATTTACTTCTATTGAGCCTCAAAGAGAAGGTAGGAATCACACCACCCACTTATCACTTGCACACTGTACCAGAAATATCTGATATCTTTATTTCACACTCACTACCTTCATAACCATCTTGATTCCAGCTCTCATCCTCATCGGCTTTTCTGTTCGCTGGGAAGGCTTGAACTTTAACTGGAAGTTTGATTTTTGCTCTTTCCTTCCTTGAAGCTGCACTGAATGAGGATGAATTCATTCAATAAATAGGGGAAAATGTGTGGAAATTGGGCGACATCATTTAGAATCAACTTCGCTGCAACTATCAATACACTTCCTATCGGCAAATTGTAAATGTCAGCGCAAGACATGAGTGAATAGCAAGTGTTTGAACATTAGATATAGATCAGAAAACACACAATTACGCATCGATGGGAAAACAATTGTTTCGGTGTTTTTCTACAATTATTTATCGTTTCTTTTTGTACAGTTGACTCCTTTACACTGACTGCTTTTTCAGTCTCCTCACAAAAAGAGTTCATTAACATGTCAGACATTTAATAAATTGGGTAACATTAGACAAACTATGAGATAGTTTGCTTTTAAACAAACTGCCTTTTACTGTGTTACAGCAATGCAAGGCAACAGAAGCAGCCTGTAATTTGTATCAGCAGACAGAAAACATGAGCCTTTTATGAACAGAAAGCCACCCTGCATTAAATCACTTCTGCTTCTGCGCTGCGAGGAAGACGCTTTTATAAAAATGATCCAAGTAACAAACTCCTCACACAGAAGACGAAGGACGGCGACGTGAGTCACTGAGTCTCATTAGATAGCCATGTAATACATTAGAGAATGTGCCCATCCATAAATGAGGGATGCATTGCCTCTTTAATGAGAGTTGTGAGGAAAAAAAAAAAAGAGAAGAAGAAAAAAAAAAAAAACGATTTAAAAAAATTATTGTTATGAGCAAGAAAAGCCATAACATGCAAACAACTGCAGCAAAGTGTTCCCATCTGCTGCTAGGAGGCAGGCCATAAACTACTCCCCACCACAAATATCCCTGAGGTTAATGGGGAGCTGAGCGCTTCGCCATGTGCACTGCGTGGGACTGCCAGATCCAGTTTGTTCTGACACGTCCTTCCCTGCCCCCGCCCTCACTCCCCTCCCCTCCCCTCCACCCCCCACAAAAAAACAAAAAAAAACAAAAAACCCAGAACTGCACTGACAAATATGCAGCACCCTGGCTAAGGCCAGGCAATATCTGCACAAGATTCAGACGATAGCAGCACATTTCCAAATCTCACTCCAGTTTAACATTTAGTAAACAGGATGAAATAATGGGCAGGCTGTCGGGCTGCTAGGCTGAGCAAACAAGAGTTTGACGATTAATTGGAAAGCAGAAGGTAGAAGGGATGAGGGAGGAGAGAGACCAGACAACGAGGAGGAATGTGGGAGATAAAGTGAGTGTTTATGTTGATCTTACTTCTCTGGAGTGAATCTCCTGAGCATAGACCGGGAAAAGAAACTCAGACTCGCCTTCTTCCAGCTTTACTCCATCAGGGTGTACTTGTAGGAGTCCCATCCCTTCCTAAAACAAATGACTTAATTTTAATAAATGAAATAACACAAAACAGGCTTCAGCTGAGTTTAAATATTCACATTCACTGCTTTGATTGTTGCGACATTTCTTCTCAGACTTCGGGTCTGGGCTCATGGGCAGGCTCTTAAATAAATAGCATGTCTATAAATATATGAGTATGTGTGTGAGGCTGCTTGGTGCATCTCTGTTTCTTCATAAATCTGCAGTTGCCATCTGGACTTTGAGATAGAAAGCTGAAAAGACTCCCTGAAATAGCAGTTGCACTGTCCTCTTTAAACGGCCGAGTACAAGCCAATGGTGAAAACGCCTTTGCTGCAATGTGCGTCTAATGTTAGCGGACTGGGTGAGGAAAATAACAGAGAATTTAAAGTGTATTCTAGAGGAGCAGTGAAATGGAAAGCAAAATGTGAGCAGCGCGCACCGCGTTGAACCACATCACCCGGACGATCCATATGGTGAGGGCAAAGTTGACCACCAGGATGACGATGAGGAGCAACACAAACAGGTAGAGGCAGCGCTTCCTCCAGCCGTAGATGCCGATCTTGTAGATGTGGTCGGCCGCGGGCCGGGGCGCGCTGACGCCCTGGGTGGTGCTGACATACTGCTCCCGAACCATCTGTTGGGTGAGGGCAACACGTGTTGACAGGTACACAGGCAAGAGAAGCAGATGCTTTAAGTCAGATTGAACATGGCACGCCGTGACATCAGTCAGGGACGAGAGAGATTGAAGACGGTTTGGTGGAGAGAAACCCAGCCAAACCTCAACAAAACACAAAACTCTTAAAAAAAAAAAATCAGTGAATTCAGTGGCTTGCAAAACTATTCATAACTGCTTCAACTGTTTGCCATGTTACAGACACAAACTATAACTGGTCTCTCTTAACTTGCCAACAAATAATTGTAGTATGTAAGGAAAAGTCTAACTTGCTTACAATTGTTTTTAGGAATATTGGCATGAAGTTTTAACCAAACATTAACTTAAAAGTAAACAGAAGCCAGCTGAGTATCACTGAATAAATGCAAAATAAATCCATCTGTAAAGTGAAGACCTCTGTTGTTTGAGAACATCAAAAGTAAACAGCAACATGGAGTCTTACGAACTCGCCAAACCATCAGAAAGAAAGTTGTTTAGAGGAGGGTTAGGTTATTAAATAATAGAATAGCTTTCATAGAGTTCAATCCAGGGAAAAAGGGTGGAGCACCAGAAACATACGAAGACATGGCTGCCCATGTAACTGACCAGCTTGGGCAAGAAGAACAAAAACCAGGGAAGCAGCCAGAGGCCCTTGGTAACAATATCAAGAAGACAAATAGTCATATACTCCATGAATGTGGTCTTTGTAATGTGTGTCAAGAAGACACTTATAAGTGTTTATAAGTGCACTTATATATATATATATATATATATATATATATATATATATATTTATTTTTTTGTTTGTTTGTTTTAAAATATGCATATAATTTCAATAACACTTAGAAGTGATGGCTAAATAATGTACCAGGACATGAGCTCTCTTGAAGAAAACATTGGCACCAATGTCCAGAGAGAGGCTTTGCACAGCATGAATCAATAAAAACACACACACAGGCTTTTTTTTCTAAATGCTGTCGACAATTTGTAGAAATACAGACCTTTTTAAGATATCTGACCTTTTGGAGAAATTTTATTCTGGCATAACTTTTGCAGAAGTCCTTTACCATGATGAACTGCATTATTAATTCAGGAGCAGACGTTCCTTTGTAAAGAATTGTGTACAATGAATGCATTCTTTGGTTTTTCTGCTCAGAAAGTTACAAGGTGCACTTCAGACCTTGGACAACAATGTTGCTTTCAGTCCAAAGAACATTTTACAGAGTCAAACTCTTCTTTCTTTATAGCTATCCAATGCAACGTGGCTAATGCTGTACAGACATCTACTCTCGTGTGTCTATTAATGCCTGATTACGTAATGACTGCAGGGAGAGCCTGTGGCTGAGTTCGGACGCAAAGAGTGATGAACTCGCAGAGAGAGAAATACAGATGTTTGGATTTGTATTCAGAATTCACCTTTGTTCTGCTTTCTTTTAGTTTTTCCGATTTCTCTCCTTTGGAGATCCAGCAGGCCTTATTTGTTTTGCCTTCACAAAACTGTGGTAGAGATGAAACAGAGCATGCCGGACAAAACGGCTTTTTGTACTGCTTAAGATTTGCTTGGAGCATGGGAACTGGACCGGACCAGGTGCCTGACCCACCTGGTCAGTCTGACGCCACATCTGGTCCACGCAGTGGAAACACACAAACATCTGCAGAGGCGAGACACAGCAGTCTTATTTCGTGACATGCCGTGACATCAGTCAGGGATGAGAGATTGAAGACGTTTCAGTGGAGATCATTGTGATCAAAGTGATCACATAGTTTTCTATCGGTTTTATTTTGCTGACTGACCCGAGGTGGTTCACTTCATGTACGCTCTTTTCTTTTCTCTCTCCAAACTTAAAAGTTATGTCGGATGTTTAGGACAAAATTTTGTGCAGAATCTTGCATCGAAACTTCAGGTAGAGAAGAGAAAGTTGGATTTTAAATCATGCACTAATAGTCTAAAAGTTCGTTCTCAGCTTCCACTGGAATTTCTCTTTAGTTATTAGTTTGAAGTTATTTCTTTTTTTTTGTTTCTTTGCATAATTAATCATAAGTAAATTGTGTGATTATTTATAGATTAATTATAAATAATTGGCAAGCAATTATTTATAAAATAAAACACACAATTTCAAGATGAAGTGTCAATATTGTAATTTTAATATAAAATCTCAAATTTCTTAATCTCAAATTAAGAAAAAAAAAAAAATCACCCTTAATATTGATTGTCAACCCATAAGAAGGTTTGACACAAACATATTTATTAAAGCAAGAAGCAGCTTGTACAGCTTTTTGCAGCGTTGTTAATCTTGTAATCATTGTGATTAATAGCACTGATGAATAATCCCTGCAGAATGCTGCAATCATCCTCTTTGTTATGACAGTTAATGCATCAGATATTTGGTTGAAATTGCTGATACGGAAGAGTGTTTGAAATAAATGTACTGCCCTCTTTATCACTAAAGCTGGAGCTCACACGCTAAACAACAACAAGCGGCATTAGGGAGATTGCTGAACGTTGGACTCGGTTAAAGAAACGTGCGTCATCTTTCCTGTGGTTGTGGTCTCCAGTTACTGAATACAGTAATTTTGGTGAATTTTCATCTTTGACACCGAGTTTCCATTACTGCAGAATTTAAGCACACAATGTTTATATCCAATATTCTTTCCAGCCTTTCAGCTTGGCTTTATAAATGCACCCCGCCTAATGACACATCCACATAATGCTTCACTCACACACGGTGCAGTCTGTGATTCATGAGCTCGGGCACTGTGGCTTTAAGAGAGCGGTGCCAACACAGAACTTTACACAGTTTCCAGCACCTTTTGAAAAGGGGAAACGGAAAATGCAACTTACTGCAGAACAGAAGCACTTTCTGCTTACAATATCAGCTTGATAAGTGTTGATGCAGCGAGAACCTCCAAAATGATTTTATTGGATAGAACAACACAAAGTGGCGCAAGGCTACTTAGTGGAATGATAATTATACATGGTTTTAAAATGGCGACGCATCATGATCAAACAACATCAGGAAAGTTAAGGAGAAAATTGAATCAGTTTTTAAACAATAGTCAATTCAATTGGAAAATATTTGATTTAACCCAAAGGAAAATTGAATGTTGCAACACAAATTATTCAAGATTCTTCCAAGAGATGGGAATGTCTGTGGGCCTCTAGCGGTCTGTATTACAGCGAATTTGAAGACTGAATAAAGTGATTCTAAAGCTTTGTACGTCCCAATGCACTGCTCAGTCCTTTATCCAGAAAAGGAAAGAATATGGCTCAGCATTAAAGCTACACATTAAGCCTATTGGAACCAAAACCCAATTTTTTGGTGTATATGCAAAACAAAACATGTCAGAAAACTAAATGTACATTATGTTCCAAATGTCACCTTTAGTGTGAAATATAGTAGTGACAGCATCATGCTGGAGGGATGATTTTATTCAAAGGGAACCTGGTCAGATTGAATAGGAAAATGGACAAAGCCAGGCAGAACATCAACTGTATACATACACCCACAGTTACAATGAAATGGTTTAGATCACATCCTGCCGTAGAATGGCCTAGTCAAAGGGCAGATCTAAATTCAGCTGAGAATCTATGGCAATATTTGAAATTTGATGCTCATTACTGCTCTTCACCTTGACAGAGCATCTGTGATTTTGCGAAGACTCTCCTGTATTTATAATGTAAACCATGTACCATCCCCAGCAAAAACAAACAAAACAAGGTTGTTTTTCTCACTCGTAAAGTGAGAAAAAGTTTGTGAGAATGAATCTGGTACAGAAAGATGCTGTGTCTCGAATCACAGCGAGGTTTAAGTTCCAACCCAGGACTCGTTTTCTGTGAGGTCAGATCAGGCTCGGACCGCTGACCCCTCTGAGGGAGACCCCAGTCGGCGCATTTGGACCACCTGACAAGGTGACAAGGAACCTAGAGGGAAGATTTCACTGAGACAAGGCAAGTGTGTGTCCAAGAAGCTGAAAGCCTGACAGGGCTGCAGTGAAAGAGGAGTTCTGTCAGTTTCTATTGATAGATCTGTAATAATAACCAAAAAATAGCTGCAGAGAACACTGCTGTCATTGAGGAGAAAAGCTGGGGGGAAACACTGTCAGCTTTGGGTTATTACAAGTCAACAAAAACCCACCCAGAACAGGTAGAAAATAAAGGCAGAACTGCTTTAGATCTTCAGAAACAAAGACGTCTTGTCTTAGTGTTGTTTTCTCAACACTTCACTGATTTACGCACAGCGCAGATGTCGGATCTTAACGTTCACAGCGAGGTTGCTTTCCGTCATGTGAAAACCAACACTCCTCAAAGCAAAAAGTAATTCTTCCCCGACAGGAACAGATGCTCAGCCGAGCGCATCGTCTTTCTGTGGGTCCCACGGGCCGTCGATGATACGGCCGGAAGCCGAATTAACATGCAGTGGCAAACTGTACCGACAGGCTAAAATAAGTTTCTGCAAATAATGAAGGTAAACATCTTTTTCCAGCTGCACAGCGAGGGCTGACAGATAAAAGCAGAGGAGCTGGCTCCCGGCTCTCAGAGGGCCGGCTTGTTTCTCTCTGCCTGCAGTAAACACTCAGAGAGTGTGTGTTAAAGGCATAAAAGGCTGAAAGTGTTTCTATGACCAAATCTGCATCTCCACAGGACCTGTCACATGCCCTGCAAGCTTAGCAGTGATGAATAGCCCCTCTTTCATGAACAAATAAATGAATGTTGCCTCCAAATAGGAGGAAAAAAAATAACTGCGATATCTTCACATGGGAGCGGGGGGAGACGAGCAGCGCTCTCGATAAGGAATAAGTTATGTGGCGTGTATCTCACCTCGTTTATATTTTTTAATCATATCTGTGCGAATGCCTCGGGTTTACAGGCTGAATCTGCAGGGAAAACAGCCAGTTCGCCCGTCATCTGCTGATTTCGAGAGCATGGATCGATTTGCGTTTAAATGTTCGCCATTTCCAGGGATCTCCAGTGAGGCCTGAAAGTGAAGAACGCTTTCCCAATTAAACCCATTCCAATATCCCAGCGCCAGATCTATTATCACCAGCAGCTTTTTGGTGTGCTCACACCTTGATCAGATCAGGAACTTTAAGCGGATGAGCTCTTGGTTTGTTCATTATGATGGCTAATGAATTGTGCGGGAATCCAGTGTAATTACTTTAAATGACCACATTAAGAGGCCTCTGTGCATTCAGCTGCTGGAAAATAAAGGAGGAGGAGGCGTCTTAAAGGTTGGATCCGTTTGATGCGCCCTTCAGCTCCATTTTCAGTCCTGCCACCAGGCTTTAAACCGCAGGCTGATCCCTCCATAGCAACCCAAATAAACACTCCCTGAAGAGCCTCGCTGCCAGACTGCCAGGAATGTTTAGTGTGCGCAGAGTTTAGCACAAAATCTGACCATTTCTAGGTTAATCTGCTAGTTTTAAACTCAAATATGAAACGCAGTGCAAATAGATGACAGTTTCTGAAAGGGAAAAAAAAATCTCTATGCCCTTTTTTATGTGAAATGTTTAAGTGTACTTGTAAAACCTTAGTTTACATTTCCTGTTAAACGATTGAGATCCAGTGCTCTCATGCATTATCTGGATAAATGTGTCTCCCTGATGATTTCTGGCCTCTGGATGAGGCTGAGGATCTGATCGCTTCGAATCCTCAGGTCCGGGCTGCGATCCAGGTTTCCACACGAGCTAGAACTTGAACAAATCATGCGCTAGAGGTTTTGGCTGGACAGCAACTATTAGGTATGTAGAGGAAGGAAAATGCTTAAAGGATGTGTGAGCCCGGGGCTGAAGTTCACTCTGTGTGTATAGAGGACAGCCGGTGTCAAGTCTCACTGCTCTCCTATGATGCCTTCATTTCTAAAAATAGGACGCAAGTGTTGTGAACTCCATTTAAAAAAGCAACATGGTCTACAGACTCAGAGGCAATACCTGATATTAACTAAGCAGTGTAAAACTACAGTCTACACGACTAATATAAGGACTTACAGTGAGTTATTTTTGTTTCACTTCTGTTGGCCATGTATGGAAAAACTGCTCACAGCCGGCTCACTAAAAACATACTTTCCAAATCCCAGGAAACCTCCGAGCGGAAAGTTATCACAGCGCAGCACATAAAACGCTAAGGTGGACGAAACCTTTACACCACACTTATTAGGTTAAAGGTCAGCACTGGAAAGCCCTTTAAAGTTCATTTGAAGAGGAGACACACACGACAAATGAACAGGAATACAAACAGTCCAAGCTACTCACGGTTGCGTGTTGAGGCACAGCAGTCCCTTTTTCCAAAGCAGCAGATCCTGAGCTGCTCCCAGCAGCGTGAGAGGCAGCAGCGCTCGAGCTCCTCTCTCGTCTGTCAGGCGCTCAACAGCTGCGTGCCATAAATCCAGAGCTGGGAGACGCATCCAGGCTGATCGCCGCGAGACGGCGCTCCCACTCTGACTCTGTCCTCCAGACATTTAAACATCACCGTCAGTGGGGCTCTGAGGGAGAGAGGGAGAGACAAAAATGGAAAGAGGAGGAGAGGGCAGAGTTTCCATCACTCACACACACACACACACACGCAGACAGAGACAGAGCCATCCACAATGAACAAAGGCAGCTGTTTTTCATGCTCTGTGTCACTTTCACTGCCCAGCCCAGAGTCTGATCAAGTACCTTCTAATCTGAGACTTCAGTCGTGGCTCTCGACATGAAGCTGAGCTTCCTGATCGCTCAGCCAGTGGGAGCGATCAGGAGTGTGGGACGCTGGAGTCATACGAGAAATTTGGTTTCTGGAATCATAATTCTTACAGAGCTACTGAACTTCTATATGCGAAGATCCATCAGTAACTTGAAAAGCAGCCTTTTATTCATAAATCAATCAAAAAATAATCTCCATTCATTCCAGTTCTATCATGTGACGTGATAAAAACATATTGTTTGTATTTCATGGAACATCTGCAGATGTTTTGTTTTAGAAGAATTGAGCTTGACTGATGCTTCATTTAGGTCTAATTTGCCAGTCGGAGCAAATTAGACACGACATCAACTAAACTAGCTGAAATGAAAAAAGGTTCAGCTGGACAGCAGTCAGTCTGTATGTCTATGGCCACTGAGTGAAAAAGAACATTTTGATCTAATAAGAGACATAAACAGTTCATGGTAAAGTGGGAATTGAATTTAATTGAGCTTCCTTGTTCTGTTATCCACTAGCCACTATAGCACAGAGCCATTGCAAATGTAGAAATTCATTTCAAAATGTGAAGTTTGTGCTGGACGGTCAGAATGAAAAGACAAATGCAGCTCTGCATTTGTCTTCTTTACAGGCTGAATGCTGGCTGATGGATGTTGCGTGCATGTCGAAGGCGTAAAGCCCGCGGTTTGTTTGGTTGTTGGTGCTCGGGGGAAACGCTGCGCGGAGACAGAGGGAGGGTCCGCAACATCCATCACCAAAGTGCTGCACATCAATTGCCCTGAGCAAACATTGGAGTTTCTTTTTATGTCGTTATCAACAAACCATAAACCTCCAAAGCCAGATGCTTTTTATGGCCAGAGCATTTATGGAATCATAAATGAGTTCAGAGAATAGTTTAAATTCACATGTTAAGAGTACACAACTGAATTTACATTAGGAACCAATGTTTAAATGATTAAGCACGATAGGCAATGAATCCCTGGAGTCTACAGTAGATTATATAGAAAGACTTAAATATTGAATAAGATACTTATTTTTTTAGTGATTATGATAATTTTGATGGTAACTTTTTTTGCAACTTTATTTTTCCTACTTGTTTCATTTTGATATAATTTTTTGCAATGTTTTATCAATGCTGTGAGACCGACGGAGCATCTCCTTCAGTTTCAGCCTAATACCTTCTGCATGGCTTAGAGCATGTTCACTCATTCATACATACGAGTATTAAGACCCATCAGCTGCCAACTAAAAAACAAGAATAAACATGTAAATGTGAGGAAATGCTTTGATGAATCAAAGACTCAACAGTGACACCCAGGAAATCAAATCCAGTGTAAGAAACACAGACAAACTCATTTTTGTCTTTACAATTTTATTACACTTTTCATGACAAACACACACAGGAGAACCTGCAAAAGGAAAGAAGAAGGTAGGTTAGAATAAACACCAAAATTCCCCACATAGTGAGATGTGTGGAGAAGTCCAGTCTCCTGCTGTACCTGGTTATGCTTTCTCTGCTGCTGCCTCCTCATCTCCACCCTTGGTGTTACGTGTGTAAATCAGCTGAGCTCTGTGTTTGGACACCAGTTTGATCATGCCTGCGAGACAAAACAGGAAAAACTTCAGATCATCCTTTTTATATCCATGTTAGAGTAACACAGCAGGAACAGCTGACACATTCAAATAAAACACACAAGCTGCTGCTCCATCAATCAGCCTGATCCTGACGTTTGAATGTGTCAGATTTAAATGACTCATAAAGCTGTTCATAGCAGGTGTCCGCAGGTCAGTCTAACCACTATTTCTCTCTGGCTGTAAATAGCTAAACATGCTCGTCATTAAAAGACAGACAGACAGATGTAGAGTCAATGACGCAACATGATATCCCTGTTATAGCTGCAGCTCTTGCTAGAGAAGTAAAAATTATTAATAGCAAAAAAGACATGACGGCTATTAAATGTTCTAAAGTCACCTTTTCTGTGTAAAACCGTCTTCCATCAAGCATTTTAAATTTTAACAGGTCAAAATGACTCAGAGGGAATAAATGTGATTTGAAACGGGAAGAATAAAATATGATAGACATGACAGCTGATGAGCAACACTGATGACGCTCACTTATTGTCTTATGTATCAACCTGAATGAATTTTTATTGTTTCTCAGTAAATCTCATTTTGTGCCATCTTTGTCTCTGTGCTTCTCATTAAGAACATAAACCCTGAGCGAGCGTTCCCTGAATGGGAAAGGCTCTCCAACTCACCAACATTCACAATGACGTTTCTGCATGCTGCATTTTAGACCTTTCAAGCTCTTAATACTGAAGTACAAAACCAACGAGAACTACAAAAAGTTAACACAATCACAATGTGACTGCAGTACTTTAAGCTGACCAATGTCATTGTTTTGGAAAATCACATCAGACTTCAACAGCACTTCTGTTGCATTGTAAAGTTGCTTTACAATGAAAAGAAATGATGCAGTGGAAGAACAAGCCTACACATTCCAGACTAAATTAAATATTTCATGGAAACTTTGCACAGACTTAAGCGACTTTAACCCCTAAATTTGACTTGATTAACTCCAACACTTTAGGGCTTTTAAAGACACTTTTGTTATAGCGAGTCTGCAGAAGGTTGCTATAACGCCTTCTACAAACTGACTAATTCCAGTACCCATGTCCTTCTCTGTTATGTTTCCCACATAAAATAGGACTAATTAACAAATAGTCAAGCATATTTATGTACATCCACTTTAGATGACATCCTGCTCTTCCCAAATGGACCTGCATAGCAGCCAGAGCTGGATGGTGGGGTGTACCTTTGGCGAGCAGCTCCTGGAGGGCATTCCTGGCCAGAGAGCCACGGATCTTCAGCCTTTCCGACACAACGGCGGGGGTGATGAGCTTGTAGTTGGGAACTTCTTTGTACAACTTGTCGTAGGTTGCCTTGTCGAAGAGGACCAAGTTGTTGAGCTTGTCCCTCACTTTTCCCTTGGACCACTTCTGCTCAGTAGCAAAGGGATCATGTTACATTCAAACATTTAGTTATTTGCTTGAGGTTTAGATAAAGGCTGATCATCCCTCACCTTCTTCTTGGCTTTGCCTCCAGACTTGTTGACTGGATCCTTGTCCTTCTTGGACTTCCCAGCGTCCTTCTTCTTGTCCTGCTTAGGAGGCTGGAAGCAAAAAGCATCAAGTTAAAATGCTTCGCACAGACCTCATGTCTACCCTACAGATACATATGCAGAGCCCTTTGACTTAATGCTCATTGTGATTATTGGATCTAAAACAAGAACTGAGTTACAAAGCAACATCTTTGGTGATTCACACAATTAACATGTAGCTGCAGAAGAAAATGTCAATAACCAAATAACTAACATTTAGTATTTGTTTTTATACTGGTCCAGTATGAAAAGATTGTCATTGATTATTTTTGTATCTATTTGTCCTCAATCTGACAATCTTTAAGTAATAAAGCTCAGTCAATGTTTAAGTATTAAGAACACAAAGCAGATCTCAAATTCTGTTACAAAAAAAACAACACAGAAGACATGGGATCTGGATGTGATTTTAAATGGATTTAGTCACAATATTAAGCCTTGTAACATGATGAAATATTGCATAAACTTTGAAAACACTTGTAAGTTCACATTTTCAGGTTTAGTTTTACAGAGAAAACCATTTATTTGTATACATATTTAACAAGTGTGAAGACTAATGAATAATCTTACAATGTAAATAATCTTTGCAAAATGCCTTGGTGCTTAATTTTGTTTTGTAAATGGATTTTAAAAAGTAAAAGTAATCTGAGGAGTCAGCTAATTGTAAAAACATTTTTTCGCTGGCCAAACGTTTAAATTTCAAGTCAGTACGAAGATACTTTTACATGGAAAGAAAAAAAGGGGCATCTTATCCTAGAAATGTGTCAAATCATCTTTATCAAAAATTGTGAAGAATATTTTTGACTGTTGATCATCTAAATTGAAGAAATACATGGGTCACACAATCTGGAGCCACGGCCTTGTCTTCCAACGATTAGCCAAACACAAACGCTATCTTTTTGTACCCTTATGTCTCCTAACAAAGATTTAGCTAGAGCTCGTAATAATGTATTAGTTTTATTATTCCAATAAGAGCTATGATTGGCATAAGTATCTTTCAGCTAGCTTTCTGTCGGCTCCGCGCAGATGAAAGCATGGTGGATCTAGCAAACCAGCTAGCATCCTTCACAGCACGTAAACTCTTAATCATAAACAATCTCCTACGACTTCTATCGAAGCAAATGACCTGCATTGATCCAAAGGGTCATTCCGAAAAACTGGGGACACAAACGCACACACTAAAGTCACTTAAATGTTTTATTTTCCCAAATAAAACGTGTTATCCGTAGCCTCACCATGTTTCCTCGTCAAGATGTCGGAGCGAAAGGAAGTCCACCCGTGCAACTGTCCCTTAGACAACCCGTATGCACGGAAGTGATCAAAGGAATTATGGGAGCCTGAGTTTTCTCAACTTTTGTAGTCTTTCTAAAAATGTAATTTTCCTGCCAGACACTGCAGTGGAGATAGAATATTAATTTTAATATGACTGCGGACTTTTTTAAAACCTCAAATCAAGTGCAAACAGATTCCCGTAAAATAAATAATATTTTGTTGTAAAAAGGTACGTGTTAACGTCACGTGACACGTGGGAGGAAGTCAAGCCTGGCAAAGATGGTGATTTTCAGTGTTTATGTAGTGAATAAAGCTGGGGGTTTAATTTACCAGTATGACAACTACGTACCAAGAACTGAAGTGGAAAAGACCTTTAGCTACCCTTTAGACTTGGTGCTGAAACATCATGATGAAAAGGTCATCGTATCGTTTGGCCAGCGGGACGGAATTAAAGGTAATGTTAGCCTGAACCCAATGAAGCCTTCATGTGAAGTGTTAGAATAATTTTTGCCTAAAGTGAAGCTGTTGTCTTTCAGTTGGACACGCATTGCTGTCCATCAATGGAGTGGACGTGCTGGGGAAAAATACAGCCGACGGAAAAGACATCCTTGAATATTTAAAGGACCCAGCAAACTATCCGGTTTCGATCCGGTTTGGACGGGCTCGCCTTAGCTCCAATGAGAAGCTGATGCTGGCGTCCATGTTTCACTCGTAAGTCACTCTGGGCCTGAAACGTTGCTTGGTGCTGCCGTGCAGATGATGGTGTTAGTTACTAAGGAAACAAGGTGTGTTTAAACCTACTTGGTCCTGGGTGGTAGCAGCAGGGAGGTGCAGCTCGCAGATTCTAACAATCCTGATAACATCAAATATTCCTGCATTTTCTTATGCTTTATGATTTTGCAACCACAAACATTGATTTATTTTATTAGTAATTTATGTGAAAGACCGACAGAGAGCTGCAGTCCCTGGGGGCCATTATCCTGCAAACGTTTAGATCAGGGGTCCCCAACGTCGGTCCTCGAGGGCCGGCATCCTGCATGGTTTAGTTCGCTCCCTGATTTAACGCACCTGGAACAAATGATGGCTCGTTAGAGGCCTAAGAAGAACATTGACATGCTGAAAAGGTTGTCGCTACCACCAAGGAGAGAACTAAAACATGCAGGATGCCGGCCCTCGAGGACCGACGTTGGGGACCCCTGGTTTAGATGCATCCTTGCACCGACATACATAAATCAAATGGCTAATTTGCATCTCATCATTCCTTCTGGGACCTGCTAATTAGTCATTCCTTTGATTCAGGTCACTCCAATGCAACAGTCCCATGATGCAACATTGTAGCAGCATCATACTTCCTATAAGTCATCACCAAACTTTCTAGTGCCATTAATATATATATATATTTTTTTTTTTTCATTTTAAAAGTTCATTATAATTGCCTCTGAGATTAACATCTGAAATTTCTCCCTAGGTTATTTGCCATCGGTTCACAGCTGTCTCCTGAAGTGGGAAGTTCAGGCATTGAGATGCTAGAAACGGACGTGTTCAAACTCCACTGCTTTCAGACTCTTACAGGTTGGTACCACTTAAAGGAGTCAACTACCATGTTAACATTATATAAACATTATAATGCGCCACCGTAGAAATCCCCAGCAAATTAACAGATATTATGAGCAAACTGGGGAACAAGTGTGACTGCTTTTAAAACGGCAAACTAATTATTTTGACCTGTAAGGCAAAATAGAATATAACAGAATTCAACTTTATTGTCATTGCACTAGTTTTCTTCATGGATGTTCTTTCTCTATCTGGGCGTGTCTTAAGATGATTCACTGCTTCGTTATGAGGTTCTGGCTCATAATGAAGGGTGTGATCGATCACAGTGGAATTTTTTAGGGGTCCTCCTATAAATCGGCCCCGATTTAGTTAATTATGGGAAAGTCGAGTTCAGGGAGGAATAGTGCTACTAATCCTGCCCATCTCTAAGACAGACTAATTAGAACATTTATTACAAATTTTTAAAAAAGCAGTAATGACCAACAAGGCTGCACTAAGACCTCTGTGTTATACCCATCAAAGCTCATTGTCTCTGCTTGTAAACCGGGTTGTTTCTCTTCGCTGTTCCATCTTTTCTCCTCCAGGGATAAAGTTTATTGTGATGGCAGACCCTCGACAGTCTGGTATCGACGCCCTGTTGAAGAAGATTTACGAGATCTACTCAGATTTTGCTCTGAAGAACCCGTTCTACTCTCTGGAAATGCCCATCAGGTATGTGGACGGTAACAGGACTGTGTTGTTGCCTTCAGCTCACTACTTTCATATCTTATATTTATAATGTCAGCGTTTCACACTGTTAGCATCGAGTGCTTCATTACGTTTTGGTTTGTTTTCCTGCGTTTGGATCCAGGTGCGAACTGTTTGATCAGAATCTGAAGAGTTCGCTGGAGGTTGCAGAGAAAGCTGGAAACTTTGGAGCCGGGTCATAAACATCAGTTAACTCCTCATCACAGCATGTGGATGCAAATTAAATCTCTGACTGGAATAAGAGCTTTTTTTTTTTTTTTTTTGTTAAATTGTTACTGCTGTCTTGAACGCTTGTCTGCTGTTTCAAATTAAAGCTGTATATACATAATGTTTTGTAAATACTTGACACAATAAAATCTAAACACCGTAAATATTCAGTTGCTTCTGTCTGCATGTGTGTTTTAATATGAATTCTTTTAGATTTAACCTCTTGAGACTGCTGTGAAAATGAGTAATCATTTTACTTTAGAATGTTGCACTTTCCATTCATGATTAGTCCGTGCAAGTTTTATATGTACAGTTTGGATCCTGTTGGGGAGTACTAGTATAGTATGAATATAAAAATCCACTTATCCATTTGGCACATTTTATTATATGAAAAACATTTAGATTTGTTAACTTAGTGTTGCATACCAAGAAACAACTAGCACGAGTTTAATGTCCTGTAGGATTGATAGCGGAGGTATGGGAGAAGTTGAGGTCTGACGTTAGTCTGCCTTCTTGGGCAAGCGTCCCATCTTGGTTCGGATGTTCTGCAGCAGGAAGTATCCGACAGTGGTCACCAAGCAGGTCATCTCTGCTACCCAGAAAGCTGTTTCCCAGCTGTGGTGCTTGGCGATGGTGCTGAAGGGTAGTCCAGCCAGGAAGCCACCAACTAAAGCGGAAAAGCAAAGGATGAATATGAAACCTGTCATGTTAACCGTTTATTTAATGGCGAAATGTTCTGTTATACCAGAAATAGAAAAAAAAAACAAAAAAACAATCATAATCTTCAAAGTACTGTAAAGGAATTTGAGCTAATAAACCACTAAGTAGTGCCTACTTGTTAGCTGAATAGAAAAAGATACATGGTTAAAAATGCTTTGCAAAAGAAAAAGAAATATCTGCAATGTGTGTAGTGCTTTTGGTGAAATTAAATCTATGTTACAATTTATGTTTCTTCTACTGACATTTTATGTAACAAAAACTATAAACTCCATACTGCAGGGGAGCTATAAGCTCTATCTAAAGGAATAAACTTCAACTATCTCAGCAAACCTGTGAAAGAATCTAGTGCCTGTGAATGGGTGTTTTTCTGCTTTCCATCTAAACCAGAAAAACACCCATTTGAGTTAGTGAGGTCATATTCAACAGTATAGATAAGATAGCAGAACATTGTACACTTACTATTCGCCATCAGTCCGACTATGGCATGAGATGTCCCACAGTAATTGGGAGGAGCAGTTTCATTGGCTAATATGCCGAACAATGCTATTGGTCCATATGAAGAGAAGCCAAAAGCAGAGCCCAAGATCAGTATCCAAACCTGAAGGTACAAAGAGATTAAATCAGATTGTCCAGCCTCCTTTATGGATTATTACAATCATTAAAGGCTTACAGTCATTAAGTTCTACCTATTAGGATCTTTGTTACCTTTGAGCTGTCAGCAGTGACTGTGACCCTGAACAGATACATGGACACAGACATTCCAGCCATCATACAGATCAGGATGAAGTGACGAGGATTGCCATAGATTCTTAGCCCTTGCTACATAAAACACAGGCAAAATGCAAAATATTAAGGAATATGCAAAACATGCTAATTTTAATACGTTTGTGTTTTAGCCCACAAGTATACTTTTTAGCTATGGATTCATTAGGCATCATTCATCAATATGATGCACAATGCGTCATATTGCATCATGCAATACGATGCAATATGATGCATCGTTAAAGAGCGATGCCGTTAAAGAGCAACACCATCTTATTTAAATGTGTGCTATTTAGTAAACAATAAAATCATAAGCTGATTTAATTTGAGACTCGTCCTGGCCTGGTGCGTGTGTCCATTTTTCCTCTTCTGAAGGTTTAAATAAACTGGGCAGCTGGTAAAAGCAAATATTTTGCCATGTTTTCCGCAGAAGAGGATGCAATTCAGTCAGCCTTACTTTGGCGACAGCCTTGTCAGAGATGTAACCTGCTGCCAGACTGCCCAACAAGCCTCCAACCTCCAGGGCACTCATGTATGAACTACCTGTGAAGAAGAAAACTGATTGACCAGCCGTCATACGCCGAACTCTCAGCCCATTTCTCCACAGACCCTGAAGGTGTCTGTGTGCCCAATCCGTCTTCAGTACCCATCAGCGTGGACTGGCCCTTGTCTTGGATGAGGAACAGCTGCCCCCAGTCGGTGCAGGCCGTCTTCACCCCGAACACCACCAGGTAGGACACGGACAGCAGCCACAGGTAGGGCGACAGCAGGAACTCGGAGAGGGTGCTGTCATCTACGGAGGTGTCTGAGCAGAAAGAGAAGTGGATAAAACCGACTACTTGGTACGACGATGCACCCAGAGACCGCGACCAATGAGATTCACACAGGAACAGAAACACCTCTTAACAACAAGCAGTGTTTTCATTGAGCCTGTGAAGGAGTAAAGTCCACCCACATGCTGACCTTCAGTCACAGCATTGCAAATGCACATAACAGACCCAGCCGGCACAACACACATTATCTGAGACAAGCCTGTGATGAAACAATAGTCTGTCTGAAACTTGACGCTAAATGCTGATTCAGCATCCGTCTCACCTCCTTTGACTTTTTTGGTTGTCGCCTCTACGTTAGGCAGACCCACATCCGTGGGCTCGTTCTTGATCACCAGCAGGCAAACAATGGAGACCGCCAGGCAGATCATCCCAGAGAATGACAAAATCGTCCTCCAGCTGTAGGTCTGAGCCAGCACCGTGGCGATGATGGGGCCCAAGCTGCCTGCCAGGTTCATACTGCAGGAGAGAACAGCCCACCACGTCCCGAACTGAGAGGGCTCAAACCACTGAAACAATCAGAGCATCAGGAGGACGTGTCAGCATGCAATAAGAAATGAATGGAGACATCTACTGAACAAGCACACAAACCTTTAAATTAAATATTGCACACAGGCAGTTCTTTGCAACAGCACTTTTCCACACATTGATCTTGAGATTCATTGTGGAGTTTCAGCCACCAAGCTTTCAATATGTCTCTTTTTAATTACATTATTATTACACGTCATATCTTTAATTAGTGTTATGCATAGTAGGAGTCTTATGGTGGTTAAATAAACATCATCAGGAATTCAAATGTGATTGCTTTGATTTGCAGGGATGCTGCTGGGTACCTTACGGAGCACTCTGCCGCATGGAGGCCAGCCCAGGCCCTGGCCCAGGCCGTTGAGGAACCACAGAACAGAGAACACGGCCACAGTGGAGGACCAGGAGAAGACCACGTTGATGCTTCCCACCACGAACAAACCGCTGGAGAAGAGCCAGCGAGCACTGATCTGGTCTGAAAGCACGCCACTGATGAACTTACTGATAGCGTAGGCCAAGGACTGACTGCTGGTGATCATGCCTGAACAGAGAAACACAAGAGCTGCAGCTTTAAAATGGTCCTAACAAATATCCCCCAAAAAGCAACAAGGTTGATAAAAAAAAAACAAAGAGTCTCATACCCAGATCATCTTTGTCCAGTTGAATCTCTTGCATCACAGAAAGCATCACAAAGGAGAAAGTCTTTCTATTAAAGTAATACAGCGTGTAGCCCACGAACATGGCCAGAAAGATTGTGGCTCTGTAGTATCCATAACTTGCTGTAGCCATGGTTGCAGTTTCAGTCCTCGCAGAGTCCGAGAAAAGCAGAGAGGACCCTGAGAGCGGCGGCCGATCACAGACCTGCGCTGCCTGTGACACTGAACTTTGCTTGGGGATCCAGGGTGCAGGAGCAGCTGCTTCTACCAGAGGCTGTTTGCAATCAGCGGTTAATGGTCAACTTCTCTGCCCTGAGGCTGATTTGAGTCTTGCTGTCGCCCCGCGTGCCGCTCGGGACAGAAACCCACCTGATGAAACGTCAACTCCTCAACAGCCGAGCCAAGTCCGCTCAGGAAGCCCCTAGTGACACGGCCGTCCTTGTCCTCTGATGCTGTCCGTCCATGTGATGGTGTTACTGTCGGAGTCCTCTGACCGGTGTGTGTAATAATTTACCAGAGTCCAAGAGTCCCAGAGCAGAAGCAGAGCAGGAGGAGGAGGAGGGAGGCCCCCAGCCGGGCGAGGGTTCGTTTCGCCCATCAGTCCAGATAGAATGAGACATGTTGAAGATATACGTTGAAATTCACTTTAACTCAATTTTCTTATTAGCGTTACAATTTTCATTAAAAAGGCTCTTCTTGTTCGAAGTGACTTTAAAAGGCGTAAAAAACGAATCTTTTCGAGGGACCCGGTTTGCTGTAAATAAAAGCGACGGTTGGAAAAGTTAACTAAATAACTTTTTCCAAGTTTTTTCACATCGTGTTGCAAAAAGATGAAACGTGTAGTTTCCGCATCATGTGGGTCAAGTGGCGCCACCCAGCGCCTGGGAGCCAAAACAACAATAGCGTTGGCTCTCGGGGGGGGAACGCATAAAGTAATCCTCCACAATTGTTGAAAATGTTACTACTTATCATCTCTATTGCTGTTATTAATGTGAGTGATTTTTTTTTATTTGTGTTATTTTGCCAGTAAAGCGTTATCGATGCAATCACCATGAACCACGGCGCTGTCTTTCTAGTAGCCAGCAGGGGGCGACAAAATCATTCAAATCGTAAAACTATCAACTGATGTTTTAGCAGACGCTCATATTTTGTGAAATCTCGCGCTACTTTCCAGTTTTGAGGCAGAGTTCTGTAATTTTACATATAGGGAAATATGCCAATGTTTACCTTTAAAATAGATGAATGTGCGGTGAGATGCACGACGTCTGGCTTTGCATGAATAAGAAACTCATAAACAGCTGCATCACCAACAGCATTTATAGTAATCATAATAATAATTGAAACTCGACTTGTTTTTAGGGAAGAAAGGATTCCTGACCGTCAACAGTGACCCCGCGTCCCAGTTCATGTTGCTCCTCCCCTTTTACTGACTGCACTTTATTTCTATAGCAACCGACAACAAACCCTGTCAAAACTTACTTAGAGCAAGTAGCCGGGTATCTAAATTGGATGTGGAGGCTGCTTAGAAAACATAGAAGATAAGCTCTCGACACTATGGTAAGCTCTGCAACGACATGAACTTTAGTTTCCTTTCATTTCACTTCCCTGACATTTTAGGCTGCACGAGCGACCGAGTCCATCTCATCTACATAATTAACGCCGATCCTTATAGATTTGTTATATGTTTGTTTGTTTTGCGTTTATTGTCGATCCTTCCAGAAACCCGCGTCCACCTCCAGAAGCTCTAGTAGGTACCGCAGGTTGGCCGACACGTCCAGTGTGGACGAGGAACTGTTTGACAAACCGGTGAGGGTCACAGGGGCCTGCTGAAGGTCAAACTGCAGCCTTGACTTGGAGTCTCACATTTCAAATCGTTTTTCATCCATCCAGTGAGATATTCGAACAGTTTCACACATATTCATTTGCCTCTAGACCAGGTTTTCCTGTGATCATAACAATTTGTGGTTTTTAATGAGGGATCATCTATTGACGTTGGTCAATTACAGACTATGCACAGTGGAAGATTTAAAAAAAAAGTGTAGAATTTTTTGTTATTTAGTTTGTAATTGTTTGTAATCTAACTACTAAAAAAAATGTTGGTTTATCCCCATGTGTGTATTTTTTTAAAAGTCATCAAGATATCAGCTGATCCATTCATAGGTTCAAATTATAGGAAAGACTCGGTGAGTTTAATGCCTGGTGAGGTGGCAAATCAGATGCTCCGAGTGTTTGAACTGCCTGTCAAAAACAAATTACGTTAGGGTTGATTCCTGGTTGATTAATTAGTTGTGACATTTAAAAATATATTTTAAACGAAAACAGAATCTGGGTGATTTCCAGATGCCAGCGTTCTGTTTCTATGCGTTTCAAAAAGCATTTTTCACCCCTTTTTCAAATTAAAAACAACATTTAGAAAGGTGGAGTGATCCAATTTCCGTGAAGTTTTATGAACTGCTGCTACTGAATATTTGTTTGTTGGTTTTCACACGCGACTATCCAGAACAACAGCGACTCAATGGCAGAACCAACCAAGCCGAAGCCAGAGCAAAGGATCCTTCAGATCATCACCAAAGACTTAATCCGGACTCTCAGGTCAGGTCTTGAAAAGTCTCTTTAAGATTTTCAAGTGTTCATGGGTAGAATTGGAGGTGAAGCCATGAAAGACGACACCTAATGGCTCTGGAAGACTGACGCTGTAATGACATGCATAATCCACTTGATATTTTATACTAATCTCCTCAATGCTTGCAGAGTTCCACGGATAGATCGTGTAGAAGACACCATTTCCCTTCCGTCATCTGGGATTAGAGGGATTATCTCAAATGCTCGCATTGGTATCAATGAAGAGAGAGAAGCTATAAAACAAGCTTATCGTCAAGAAAAAGAGGCAAAACTGGTAACAAATATCAGTTTCATAAAAAATAAAAAAAAAAAGACGTTCCAGTTAAAGGTCAGCACTTTAATGTTTTCCTATCTGGTTCTGATCTAGAAAGCTGCTGAAGAGAGAAAGAATCAACTCTTGGACATAGACCAATCTCAAAAACAACACCCAGAATTAACAGAAGTGGAGCAAGATGCCCAGAAGCGTTCGAAGCGGATCCGCAGTCGGGCCTACGAACTGCAGATGGAGGAAGAGCAGGAGATTAAATCGCTCAATAAAGTAGGCAGCCATAGACTCGTTATGGACGTCAAAAGTTAAATGACGTGAAAGCCTTCTGGTTGTCATCAGTACCTCTGCTTGTGCGCCGTACAGTTGATCCTGTGTGCTAAAGCTCAAGCCACATGGGATGATCAGCTTGTGGAAAAGAAAGAGATCAAGGGCCTGATGGACGAAGAGGAGAAGCGTCTGGACATTATGATGGAGGTGGAGCGACGCAGAGGTTTAGCGGATATGAAGATGATAGAGGACCTTCACAAAAAACAGAGAATGGAGTAAAACAGAACACACACACACACACACACACACACACACACACACACACACACACACACACACACACACACACACACACACACACACACACAGACCATTCCTTTTTTTCATTTTACTCCGTGATATAAACAGTACCTTGTAAAAATATTCACTCTTATATTTTTCATGTAAAAACCGCAAACTTCAATGTGCTCCATTGGGCTATTGAGATAGATCAACAGAGAGTAAAGCATAGGTTAGATTTAAAGATATCCCATGTAAAGAAAGCAACCAAAATAAAGACAGGGGGTCAGATGATGCAAAAACTTAATGTTTTGGGCAATTAAATACAATTGAAGATAAATAAAGTCAAAGATTTAACTATTTTGCTGCAGCTATCAATGAGTTTTAAATACATTGTTGCAATATTTAGTTATATGATTGGGTTTGATGATGAACTTGGATTATTTTAATTCCAAGTCATGAAAAAAAAAAAAAAAATCAAGTCTGCTTGGAACTTGGACTTCAGAATCAGATTCATTTGTTTGTTTTTTTTAAAAAGTTTGTGTAACCAGGCAAACAAAGAATTTGACTTTGATTCCACTTTGCACTCAATGAGGACATAAAAACAAAAAAGCTATGCAAAGGGCATTTTTTGAAAATAACTGTTTCACAACAGAGGAAGATGAGGTTGAACTGGTGCAACTATGAGTGACAGCTTTTAGGATGAGGATGTATTTACAATCAAATCAAACGTCTTGTGTGTCGGTTTAACTAAAAAAAAAAGAATTTAAGTTGGTGTGAAAACTTTTGCAGTACTTTTGTACTCCATTGTTAAAACAAAATTCATATTTTGACCACATTACATATTTTCTTTCGTATTAGTGAGAGAACAGTCATATGATAAAGTTTGATCTGCCAAAAACGTCTAACGCTCGTGTTCAACATTTCAGAGGGAAGGACCAGATTTACGGCCAGATCAAAGAGCGAATGGAGGAAAAGCTCAATGAAAACATGCTGAGAGAGCTTGAGAAAGAGCAGATCCATAGGGACCAGGAGAGGATGAACCGGGAATATCTCGAGGTGCTGATATAAGACAAGAGGTACATTTTGCAGAGGCACGTAAAGCTCGGGCAAACTGTGCAACCACTATGCATGTTTTCTTCCAGTCCATGGAGAGAAAGAAGAAGGAGCAGCAGCTTCTTCAGGAAGAGATCATGCGCATCAATGCGGACGTTACGCGGGCCAAGGAGAAGAGGCTGGAAGAGGAGAAGATGGCCAACAATAAAGCTATGGAGTACCTGAAACAGAAAATGGTCAAAAGGAAACAATTTCTATATATATATAATCTGTCCATTGGCCTGGTATATCTTTTCACACTGCATGTGCTTCGCTCTGCACCAATGTTTTCATCATCAGGAGCGGGAGGAAGAATTTGAAGCAGAGCAACAACGCATCAAGAAGGAGAAGGAGAAGGAGATAACTCGGCTGAGGGCCCTGCAGGAACGGGCGAAAGATTACAAGGCTGAGCAGGTAACTGAGGGACCGATGTGGGATCTGCTCTCTGTGATCCCACACCGGGATCTGCTCACTTTAAAGCATACATGTCGTTTTTGAATTGGAAAGGACGCGATCCGTGCTAAGAGGAGCCAGGACATCAGCGACAGAAAATGGAGGATGCAGCAGAAAGAGCTGGCTGAAAAGAGAGCCAGAGACGAAGCCAATCTGAAGGCGTCTCGCCTGGAGCAGGTCAAAAACAAGGAGTACTGCATGATGATGGAGGCCAACCGGGAGAAGGCTGACATGGAGAGGGTGCTGAAGTACGTACACTGATCCTCTTTTCCTCTTATTTAGCCAAAAGTACTTTTTGAATGTTTCTCAGTTGCTGCCACGCTTCTTTTCGCAGGACTCAAATGCAAATAATAGCCAAGGAGAAGGAGGTGGAGCAGAAACATCACGAGGAAGCGCAGCGTCACGCAGCGAGCCTTCGCCAGCAGGTGAAGGAACAGGAGCTCCTTGCTCAAGAAAAGCGCAGAGAAAGGCTCAAGGAGGCCGAACGGATGTTTGAAGAAGAGCGGCAGAGAAATATGCGCCTCCTTGAAGTCAGAGAACGAAAACTCCAGGAGCTCAAGTGAGTTCGCCTTGGACACGGTTTCCTCTTATAAGCCGTATCTTGCTTCTCTATCTGTGAGTCAAATGCGTTTCTAATGACTAAACCTGACGTTCCTGTTAATGTGTGCAGGGCTTCAGGGATCCCGGAAAAGTATTGCACACAGGTGGAACGAAAGTCCCGGAAAATAATAACGGATCCAAGGACTGTGAAGGCCTGAGGCTCATCCAGTCATTTCAGAACGAAATAAAGAATTTTAATTATTGTTATTTATGAACAATACTTATTGCAATTTATGAATATATACGAGTGTCAAGTAGAAATCATTCATAATTTAGAAATTCTTCTCAGCATGTAAAGCTGCTTCTTAAATGTAAAGTTCATAGAAATGTTCATTTATTTCTGTCAGTTTGCATTCAACAAGCATATAGATACATAACACAGATGCATTTCATATTAATTCTAATGAGTATGGCTTACAGCAAATGAAGAGTCCAAATCCAGTTTTCCCCCCACCCCAAAAAAAGTTATTTCCTCCACTAGCAGGATAAGCCACTGAAGTTTAGTGGAAGGAAAAACTATGGAAGAAAAAGATGCACAAGAAACAGGAAGGGCCATAGCCTCGGGACGATTTTGAAACAAAGACCTTTCAAAAGATTGTGGGAGATTCAGAGGTGGTGGACGATGGCATCACCATTCTTGACTGGCCACACAACTTTAACTAAACATCATGGATATTATGAAGTAAAGAGGAAAATGAATAGCCTGATCTTAACAGTTCAACAGTGTTAACAGTTTTACCGGCTGATTCACCTCCATCTCACAGCACATCAAAGCAGTTAATTCAAACCTCAAGTCATATAAAATACACTTGAGGGATGAACTTTTCTGTAATAAAAAGCTTCTTACATCTCATGCAACATTTTGATTGTCTCAGAAACAGAATGTCTACATTAATTGAAGGCAAATATTTTCCATCTGAACACAAATAAATCCTTTTTATCACCGTGTGAGCTCAATCTATGAATGTAACTTTTTGAATCAATTTTTTTGACAATCTTCTAATGTGCTGAGATGCAGTTAGATAAAAACGGGTCAATTAAACAGATTTTTAGCAGGTCAGATGCCAGGCATTTACCAATTTTGCTAAATGGCTAAAACAGGAAATTCAAGGATTTCTTAAAAATGCATAAAGGAATGACATACCATGACAATAAAGCTAATTTTTTTTTTACACAATATCCTTCAAAGTTCTCATGCTTTTATGACCCCTCACCTTGATGATTGATCTGCTCTGTATCAAGTCAAAGTCAGCTCTCCCTGGAGAGTTCAGACTGTCTGGAACCAAGCTTCTTTTCTTCTAATTGGCACTGATTTTGAACGGTGAGGATGTGGAGCTGCTGCGCCGTATTGAGGGCGTTCCATACCCTGCGTGCCTCCCTGTGCCTCTCAGGCATCGATGGCTGCTGCTCCGGTTCTTCGCCGATCTGCCTCCTTGTCAGGTTCGGTGCTGTGGTGTCCTTCGGTCTGAGGCCGCCTCCCTCTTGCTGTTGTTGGGCACTGAACGCTCCCAGGTTCCTAATCTTTTCATTATGGCAACGTCTTTGCAATTCCAGTCAACAAACAAGTATGCATGCCTCCTCCAAACACAAGTAATATTATTTACCCTAAACATTTTAAATAGTCTGGTGCAGTTTTATCTGTTGAATGCCTTCATCAATTACAGACCCTTTACTAGACATTTTATGATCCAAACTAAAATATGGAGATATCAATGCTGCTCAGATCTGAGAAACATCAGTTCAACTCATTTTATTTGGCCTTTCTCATAACTAGGACATTAATACTTGAACTTATTCTTTCGTTTAGTGGTTATTTTACTGTTTTTCAAATTTCTTAACTTAGAAAAAAAAAGGAATTTCTGTTGTATCAAAACCTTTATAAGCTGCAGGACCTTTCTTCTGGTACATTTAATTCTTGTATTGAAACAACGGTTCCACAATTGGCTTTGTACGTGAAGCCAACACTTGAAATTTACAGAAAGCAATATCTAAAATGGGATTTGGCTGAAAAAAATCTTGTTCATCTCTAGAGAAACATTTACTGGGAAAAGTCGACATATTGCTACTTCATGCCACACAGGAAACTGGAGTCTAATTTCATTTTTATTCAGGATAGTACTTCCCTTTCAGTTAGGTCATAATCTTCCATGTATCAATGACAGATCCCCTTAACTACTATTATGCATGACAACAGAAAGGAATCAAACTTATGTTAGGGTTAGGATGACACTTTACACACACAGCTTAAAGCATGGAAGGAAGTTAAGTACATCGAGGGTGATAAGAGGCTCCAACTCACGACCCTTCTTGACAAAGAGCCATTTTTTCTTCATCTTAAATCTAAACACACAACCTACAGGAGTGTTACGGATCTTCATTAAACCGTCATTAGAACGCCACGGGGTCCACCCGCCCACCTTCTTCCCTCCCTTTGTTCGCCATAAAGACAAACGAAGAGAAAAGTGGGTGGGGGACAAATAGGTAGAGTCTCCAGCTAGAAGTTTTCAGTTCGTCATGTTCACATCTGTACACGCAAAAAAAACCAAAACAACAAAAAGAGGTAACGGTGACCGAGGGAAACAGCACAACACCTGGCATACACAGACCTCAGTAAGAGGGAGGTTCAGAGTAAATACACACGCGCGCATACATACGCACACACAGTACGGTAACAGACCCTGGGGTTTGGTGGCTGTGGTCTCGTCCTTCCACATACACAGACACAGTCTCACACAAGCACTGTACACGGCACAAGAGGTCACCTCAATATATGGAGCCAAAGAAGAGCCAACATCTAGGAGGATGGAGTGAACAGGCCTGTTCAGGCTGGGAGGAGACTTAAAATTATTGGTCAGACCCTCGGGTCAGACACACACACACCCACACACACTCACAAACCCTCAGTCACACAGTGACATACGTCTGTATGCATTTAAAACTCCATAAAGCTACACGCCTGTGCAGAATATACTATCATTACTTAGTGTTGCTAGCTATAGCCATTGAAATGGCAATATTTAATATTATATGTAACCTTTTTTCTCCTCAGAATATACAATAATGAAATGCATTTACAGACAAGACAATGGAGGCTGTTCACATGTTCAGTACATCAAAAGTAAGAGCTTGTCTACATTAATTTCTTCATGAGTGCAAAATCCGATGCTCCTCCACCTACTTCAAAGGTTCAATGCTGAGCTTTAGCAAGTCCACTTCTTCACAAACCAATAGAAAAACAAAACAAAACATAAAAACAAAAAGTCTAAATAAGCCGTTATAAATATGGAATGTGAAAAAACAGGTGGTCCAACAACTTTCAAACAATACAAATAAATGTCCTTCAGTGCTGTAGAATATTTTCTCCTGTAACAGGATGATCTACAAAAAAAATAAAAATAAAAAAAATAAAGGGAAAAAATACTAATACTCGAAACAACAGTGGGCTGTTGCTTGCTTGTGGCCCTTGCAGTGAGTAGAAGACCATGGGAAGCTGGTGAGGAACAAAAAGGAGGACAGATGGGAGGTCAGACTGTGTTGGGTGGGAGGTCGGGCATTCACATGCCGTAACCAAAGCTGGGCTGTGGCGGCTGGCCGTAGGCTGGTGCCCCCGTGTAGCCATAGCCGTACGCCTGCTGAGGAGGCACGGCCATGTTGGGCCCTGCTGTTAGCATCAGCTGCGGTGTGCCTGCAAACCAAGAAAATAGGCAGTTAGAGCCTGAAAGGCTTTGGATTGATGGATGTCAGCCATAAGACAACAAAACAATAAAAGCAAAGATAGAAATGGGCTTACACACAAATTGAGGACAGAAAGATGAATGGGTGAATGGATCGTTGGTCAGATGAACAAATGAACAACAGTTAGACAACTGGATAGATAAAAGTCCATCCTAATTCAGACATGGAAAATGCCTAAATCATACTCCTCACTTTTCGACACAGTCTTTGACTGCAAAGAAACCCTGACTCTGCTGTCAGACTTCACTATGGGTGTGTCCAAAGTCAGAGGCTGAACCCAGCTGACTCGGCCGGCCTGGCAGAAACAGGTCGGGTCGCTCGTCAACTGCCAATGATGGACGTGATCGGCTGTGAAGCTGGACTGTGTTGCCTTCAGATTTATTCCTGTGCCTGTCCTTGGTGCATGTAATGTCGCCTAGCAAGTGTGACGACGCTAAACACAACCTGGTAAAAACTGAGCTCGAAATCCCGATGACCTTTTCTTACTACGGTATTTAATGCTTTTTAATTAAATAATTAACTAATGAAGTTGGTAAATGACATCTTATAGCTTCATTTTTGTGCTACCATATTTAAAGCTGTACATTCGTGGTTAATAATAGTCAACTCTACTGCTAACTTATCAGTCACTATATTTAGCAACTTTTCAGACAAAAAAAAAAAAAACGTATCGGCAAGTCAGGCTTTTTAAAGATCGGTAATTGGCCAGAAAATTGCAATTGGTGCACAATTACTCCTCTTCTACTCTAGCTTCCACTTTGTTCTGACATTATTAGAAGAACTAAAATCTCCTCCATCAACAGAATGAGGGAACAGCCTTTGATGGACTGATGTGACAACATTGGCCCTTAATTTAAAGGTGAATTCTGCATCTTTCAGAATTCACAGAATTCTGAAGGATGCAGCCCCTGAATCTGGAGACTGTCCCTCAGTTCAAGTGTTAAAGCTGTCATTACCGTAAACAATGGGTTGAGATTCCGTGGCCTGCTCCTCCTGTTTCCTCAGAGACTCAGAGGCTTCGAGTTTGTCCACCTGTGGGAAAACATTACCGAGTCAGACTTCAGCTGAAGAGTCGGCGATCGGCTCCTGAAGAGCACAGGCAGAGACGCCACGTTTGTAAAAAACAAACAAAAAAACAAAACAAAAAAAAACAAAAAAAAACTGACCTCGGGGTTATTTCACTGGCTGACGGATGGGACCATTCCTGACAGGCGAAGATCAATACAGTCCAGATTTAAATAAATAAATTTAAAAAAACCAGGCTGCCGGCGGCAGACCTTGCTCATGTGTTAGAGACCCTCCATAAGGCATGAGGATTGACTAGAGTTAAACAGCTACGGGCTACTCTAATCGAGCTCGGCTACAGGCGTCTATCAGATGGACATCCACCTATCCATGGTAACAGTTAGGGAATTAGGAGGAAAGACAAAGACAAAGAGCTACTGGGCAATAATGGTCCCACCATCCAGCCACCCAGAACATGTATGAGTATGTAGAGAACCAACTCCTTATCACATTTGATTCACACCCCCCATTTTCTGATGAAATATTCTACTTACTATAAAATTAAAAGTCAATCAATAAGGTTACTGATTAATACTGTAATATAAAAACACTTGGTGTCTTTTGAATATTTCACCTTAAACCACGTCAAAGTAAAAATAAATAAATTAACACAGCTATGAGAAGTTGATTTAAATCATTTTCTCAGACCACCCGATTCATTTCTTTCCCCTAAAGTATTTCCTTCACAGTTCAGAAACAAACGAGCAGGGAAGGGACAAAAGAAAGCAAAAACCAAGCTGCCCCACAGAGCCTTTTCCAACACGTTTGGGTTCAGTTCTCTACATACGGCGACACAGACAACTACGGCCGATCTGGTTAAGCAGACTATGCTGAGAAAATACAGGCTGCAGTTTCATTTGACAGGAGAAGGGTTGAGAAACATGCTGAAGCAGCAGTTTAGTTCTGTTCTTCTTTGAGGGTGCATGAGAAAGACAGAGGGAGGGAGGGAGAGCGAGCTACAGCGGGAGGAGAGTGAGAGAGGGCGAAAGGGGGGGATGGGGGAAGAGGGGATGACTCTGTTCAGCCAATTCAAGGTTTCCAGAAGCAGGAACAGCCAGCGGCGACATCTTCTAGCTGGTCTGAGTGCTGCTGACGGCTACAGAGGTGGAGGTGGAGGCAGAGGGAGGGGCGGGCATGCTTGTTCTACTTTTCTTTCCCCAACCAACACACTCAAATTACATGTTTTCTTGCCATCATGCATTTAAACCGTCATTTGAAGAGATGTTCTGTACACATACTGCACACTTTTTTGGTGCTTTTAATCATCCATATTTTGGATTTTATGTTAAAAGTCGTTTATTAGCACAGAGAAATTAGGCAGTCCACGTAGTCAAAGAAAACAAATCTCTGGAAAAATACGCTTTGCAAATGCTCCAATACGGAAATTAGACTTGAACTTAGCAGCAGACTAAATACCATATAGATATATTAGCTGCATCCAAGCCAAACATTTCTACGCAAGCAAGAAATAACCTTTAATGTGGGCTAATTTAACAAAAAAAACAAAAAAGAGCTGGTTGAAGTTATGATGAACTAATTTAAGATGAACTAATTTAAGATGTAGACTGCAGCTGAGTGAGGTTTACAAGTCAGCGAATCCAGTTGTGACTCTGAATGAGAGGACCTGACGACAGCAGGACAAGGATCCAACCAGAGAGGAACTCTTCACACTGAGAATCTGTTTGGAAAGCTGCCTCCATGTGTGGCTGCACATCTGAGCTCACAGAAACACTAATTAAATGTGATAGAAAAGAAACAAAAATAAAAAAAAATATCACAGAATTCTGGGGAGCCTCCAGGTCTCCTCGAAATTCTGGCTGTAAACAAAATTGTGTTTTTTTGATAGGCTACACAGATTGGCCACTGATAAAATGATCAAATCAAATTGGTTTGGTGTTGAGATTACCAATTCAATGTGTTATAAAATGCCAACAGACAGAATAAAGCAGTCTTTCTAACATCTAACGAGTAAACACCAATATTTGGTGTATTATTTAGAGAGCCGTGCACAAACCTTCACACCCCTTGATATTTTGTTTGACCATCAGACACGTTGCAACCATAAACTTCATAAACTGTAAGTGTGGTGATATATTATATTCAGGGCTGAGTAAGTCTTTAGTCTGTAGAGCCAACTCCAGCAGCAGGTCTGCACCAGCTTTACAATTCTAGAACTTGACCCATTTTTTTTTACAAAACCACCAAAGGCAGCAGGTCTGGGATCAGGTCTCCTAAATTCTGCCTTATGTCATTTTAAATTTCGATCTGGATTTTGACTGAGCTGGTTTAAAACCCATCAATATATTTCAGTCTTAACCATTGAGTTGTACCTCTAGCTGTATGTTTAGGGTTGTTTTGCTTGAGGGTGAACCTCCGCCATAGTTTCAAGTCTTATGCTGCCCCCAGATAGATTACTAAAAAGAGTTCTTGGATTTTAATCTTTTTTAACAGCCAGGAAGCATTTTCATTTTATTTGAATTAGAAAAGACTGAGAAACATCTCAGCAGCTTTCCAAACAGAGCCTTAGATGTTGGCGAAGAGCCCCACTCCAGAGCACAGTGGGTTGGGTGGGTTGTCTAGTGGAGATTACAGTCAGAAGCGTCAGAGTGACATGAAAGGAGGAAGGGGCATGCAGTTTATGCTAATTTTACTCCCTCAAACTAAAGACTACTGGACATGGCAGAGGAAGGAGAGGGGGGTCAAAAAGAATGATTAGAAAATGGATTCGACTTTCACCTTTTCCTTTATCGCATCAACCTGGAAAGGAAATTCAGAAAGGCAACTTAAGGAGGAAAAAAAACAAACAGGAGTCTCCCCAAAACAGAAACTGACAGAAGAGAAAAAGATCAAACAGAAGGCTCGTCGCTAAGGGAACCACACAAACCCTCCGAGCGGTGCGGGTAATTAACGCCACTTTTGATACAAATGCAGACTTGAGATTTTTATGGTGCAGAAATAGCTCACATTGCATTTTAAGCAAATGCAAAACTAGATGGATTAACTGCAAGGGGGTGCAGATAGATTATGCTATTAAAATAATGCTGCAGAATTAGTCTTAACCATAAACTCTTAAAAAAATAATTTTACAATTAAGACACTTTGGCTGAAAGTTTGTCAGAAATTCTTCCCTTAAATTTGCTACTTGTTATGAAGACAACAGCTTGTATTTCTGACGTGCAACAGAGCAATGAAGTAGTTCTGAATCTCCTCTGCAAAACATTTGTATGGAAAAGCAGCTCAAATGGATGGAAAAACAAAACGCGACATCAATGATGGAACAATGATGACAGCAGCACAGAGGAAGAGGAGCGAGGACAAACAGAGATACTAATATTGGAGGACTGGAGAGAAAACAATACTGACAAACAGAATTCACAAACACTTTTTAGATTGCTGGTCTTAATAGGAAGGAATGGTGCAAGTTTGCAAAACTTTCTCCAAATATTTCAGTAGGTGACATGCAGCCTCTCTATACAAAGAGAGAGGCTACATGTTACTCATTGTTTTCTGCTTTTTTATGTTTCTAACCAGATATCAGTGCGAGGCCGCTCATACCAGCCAACCCACCTTAGAGAGATACTCCCTCATGACCTGGATGAAGTATGGCATGGAGAAGTCCATGATGTTGTGTCGCCAGGCGGTTTCCAGCACCACGTCTGGCCGCAGCAGGTCGTAGCAGGTGAACAGGCAGGCGGCGAAACACTCCTTTTTGTCTTCATTCAGGAACCAGGCCAGAAGCTCCTCGGCCAGCTCCGTGTCTTTGGACTCTGATGCATACTGCATGGCGTCCTGCGAGGAGATCACAAAGCCACATCTGTAATTTGGATTTACGTAGAGAAGGGAACGAAAGGGAGCACATCTGGCATTTTGCATTTCAGGCACAAACGGTGAGACGATGCCGCACCTTGTAGAGTTTGTCCTTCTTGCAGAGCTCGACGCTCTGCTTCCAGCGGTTGTTGCCCTTGAAAAGATAAGCTGCAATCCTCCTGAATTCGATCAGTTCGTGCTTTTCCAGGCTCTGGGCCAGTGAGATGTTGTCGAAGTTATCATACGCGTCGATGGATGTTCGCAAAGCCTAAAAAATAAAAACACAGGATTCAGGTAAAGTTTAAAATCAAACCATTTCACAAAGTCTAAGTCTGTTATATGAAAATAAAAAAAAATCAACTTTTTTGTCCTTATCAAGATATTTCAAAAGTTGAAACTTGCAGCACAGAAAATGATAAACAACGAAACAGATCGCATCGTACCGCGTAGTCTTCCTCATTTATGAAGAGGTTGTTGAGTGCCTCATTTACTGCCTTGTTGTTGTGATTCTGGACTGACCGCAGGTACGTTTTAACGAGAGGCAGCTGCTTCATCTGGACACAGAATCAGATTTAAAATAAAGGTAATGAGCACACCGATGCACAACATTTCAAATGATCCTCAGCAGCCATCAGTCCGATGATTTGATTTTATTCGGGGCCAATTTCACCTTGCTGAAGAAATTCACGGCCCGGGTGTGGTCCAACCGGGGAGAGAGCACGATGAGCAGGTCGTTCAGTAACAACGGCTTGAACTCCAGATAAAACTGGATGGCCTTGTAGTACAGCTCTACATTCGCCACCTGGAACGAGACGCAGGTGTTCAGTTCATCACAGATCTGTTTCCTCAACAAAAACACAACAGTAGTATTTTTTGTGCTCTGTTGTTGCCATGGATTCTTTTTCTCCTCATTACCTTGGTGACAATGTCTTTGAACTGACCCTCCTTCCAGGCGTCAGCTGGATGGTTCATCATGGTGATGATGGCGTTGTCATATTCCTCATACTTGTCATAGAGGAACACCAGCTCGGCCCAGAGGTGGGCCTGCTCAGCTGCCCTGAGAACCTGAAACACACATAAATGTCATTTCATTAACTCACATTTGAAATCAAAAGAATTGCTTTTATTTCCCAGTTTATGCATATTTGCTTAAAATGAATCGCTTTACTGCTGACTGACCGATAAAGAATCAAACACCTACTTTAGGAATGTTGACGCGGGACCAGAAAAGCTCCAGGTGTTCCCTCATTTTCTGTGGCTTAAACTTGGAATAGAGGATGGCCAGCTCGGTGAACATTCCCATGTGGGCGCGTTCCAGACCCAGAGCGGCTTCAAGCATAGTGATCAGCTCCTCAAAGTAACCGCGGTCCTGCAGGAGACACAGAGGGACTGAAGGACACCAAACAAGGACTTGCGTTGACACTAAGAAAATAGATTTTAGCCATTTGCTCTCATAGCAGATAGGTTTTGTCCGATTAAAAGGTTATGGTAATTTCTGTGAAATTACCTTTGCAAATCAAATTGAAATTCAAAGTATGATATTTTTTTCATATTTGACTGAAACAATACCTGGTAGTAGTTGATTAGTTCCTCCAGCTCATCAGCATGGACGACGATGTGAAGACCGCACATCTGGGCAAGACGGAACTCCTTCCCATCTACACAGGCGAAACACACCTAGAGGAGCAGAAAAAATTACTTCACACATGTAAGCCAAAAAATATCATATTGCAGTACCAAATAATAAAATGCATCAGCTTCATCACCTCCTTCCAGGTGCGGGTGCTGTTGGCTTTGCGTGCTCCATCTACAGCTGCCTGGTATTCTCCCAAATGCACCAACGTGGACGCCAAACGGCCAAAGTTGGAGACGTTATTGTAAAGCAGCTTGGCCGCTTCGTACATCTTGTCGTCATAACAACGATCGCCCACCTTAAAAAGAAACAAGAGGTTAACTCAGAACGGACGCCTTGAGCTGCTCCAGATGTGAGTGAGCTCCCAGGACCTACTTGCTGGATGTGAGCGTTGTTGGGACCGTTGATGAACTCTTCCAGCTCTGCCAGACGATTGGTTTTGGCCAAAGCGAAGATCAGCTCCGTCTCAACATACGACTCCCGAGCCTTCTTACGAGCCATCTGCAAGAACTTTACCAGATCCTCCCAGTTTCCTGCACACAACCGTCGATTATATTTTAGTAAACATCAGGAATTTCACATAAAACATGGAAAAGGTTTTAAAATAAGAGATAACCAGGTAGAGGCGCTCTCACCACTTTGGGCTGCAGCCTGTCCCACCTCCATGTAGGCAGACGGGTCGTCAGCCTTGATGTAGGAGTCGATGGCTTCCTTGACCATTCCCTTCTGCAGCTGGGCCTTGGCCAGCTGACTCCACACCGGAGGCTCATTGCAACGCTCAGCAAATTCATAGGCCCTGTCTAAGTTTCCAATGTGCTCAATAAGAACCTTCAAAGGAAAAAAATGAAAGAAAAAGCTTAAAAGAAGGTTATTCCTGTGAAGACTAGAATTAAAATAAGACAGAAGACAAAACCAGAAGTGGATTAGAAGCACATAACAGTGGAGCACATGAACCTCACCTGAACAGCAGAGGTGTTGACGTCAAACTTCCTGAAAATTGCGAAGGCCTCCTCAAACAGCTCGTTACTGATGGCAATATTTGCTATGTCAGGGGCATCGTAGTTGTCAAGGCGATTAATGTACTCCATAACACGAGTTCGGTCAGCTTTAATGGCCGTCAGAATGAGCAGGTTCTGCAGGTTTCTGAAAAGAACAACACATTTAACAGGTTATAAATGACATAAATGCCACTGTTTATTTTCTCAACTGACAAAATAAATATGGATTATGAAAGTCCATTGAGGAAGCAAGAACTAGACATCTGAGTAACTTGCTTGACAAGAATTGAAACAAAATCGGCTAAAAAGTCAGAATGGGGCTTGTTCAGGTTTCAGGAGGTGGCTGATGCATCACCTGTGCTCACTGAAGACAGAATTGTCCAGCACAATCTTTTCCAGCAGCTCAATGAGCTCATTGGGCAGGTCGGCCGTCATGAAAGCCTTCACTGTGACGGATACTTCCTCTGGATCCTGAGTCTCTGATAATGCTGTCTGGACCACCTACAGAAGAGGAACAGCTCGCTTTATCCTCAACGGCTGAAGATAATTTGATCAGTCAGTCGTTTGTATTAACACAGAAATCAAAAGAATGCCTCCCTTTGGTTATGCTTGTTATGCATAGAGCTGAAACACTATTGAAAATAAGTCAAAACTGAAACAGAACAGATAATATTACTTAATTCACCTTGTTTCATGAAGTTCCATGAAGGGAAGCTAAAGGTGCTAAAGTTAGTATTTCAGAGCTTCCTATTGGACTTTAACCAAAGGCGTTTTTCATCGTTTTTTTTTTTTTTTTAATGAGACTGAACTTGTGAGTGTATAATTAATCTTAACTAAAAACGTAAACTAATTAGACCAATCAGATTTGAAATAATTTCTTATTTTGACTAAAACATTTAAATGACAGTTTCAACACTCTTCTGGCCTTAGCAGCACCTTAGATTGAGAAAGGCCTGCTAAGAGAAAGCAGGCCTTTCTCTAACACAGTTAGTCTGTGTTTGCATACACACAGTAAGTTATTCTTCACAGATTAAAGTTTGTTTAAAACCACAGTTGGAAATTTTAAAACATTTGTGTATAAACCAAAATATTAGAACATATTCTAATTTCATTTTTTTCCACTTTCTTTTGAACTTAGATCTTGTTTTGTAGGGGTTTCATGGATGTGTTGTTAAACCCCGAGTTGTTAAAATACGAAGGCTGTGATGGTATTTCTGAATTTAGACCGCTCATCCTGAACTGTATCACAATTGAAGGTTGCAGCATATTGAATTCATGTATAAGCTTACACTAGCTTTGGTATCAGAGACACAAGCTGGTCAGACCTGATCAATAAGGGGTCTTCTGTAGTTGTTGGTCTCCAGGAGGACACTGGCCCACAGCTCAGGGTTCTTGCGTCGTACAAGGTAGCGGGACAGACTCTTGAACAGCGAGTTTTCATTGCACACCTAGAACATATACAGTAGAAACAAATCATAGAAACATGAAAGTATTCCACATTTATGCCCCTACCCAATCATTTCGGCTGTAAGGAATTAAACTTATTCCATAACAGCTTCTTATTTATGGCTCACATGAATGAGTTCCTGGTCACACTGTCCTCTCTCATAAGCCACACAGGCCAGGTGGGGGTCTCTTTTCTCACAGTATTTGCCCACAACACGACTGTCGTAGAAAGGGTTCTCCCTTAGAAAGCGCTCAGGGTTGTTGTTGCTGTCGATGTAGATCTTGGCCAAAGCATTGTGGGTAGCAGGTTCCTCGCAGCCTTCATGGATACGAGCCTCCAACCAGGGTAGGAGCAACTTCAGACTGCAGAGAGAATAAAACACTGATTTAGGGACAAGACAATTACACTCTGAGGTACATCATATAACATATGTGTGATAATAGGTCTGAGGTAGTTTCATTCTTACCGATTTCTTTTCTCTACTTCAGCAACAAGTTCATCTGTGGAAAACTGCCCCCTAACCACCATGATCAGGTTCTTAATCACATCCTCAGCACAGTCCACGTCCAATAAACCTCCGATGACCACCGGCAGACGGCTTGGGTTCACCTGGAACAAATGACCAAGAAATCATCGTATTTATGCAAAAATAAGAAAAGCACAACCACAATGAGATTAGAACAGCTGCCTGTAAGAGAGGAATAGTACCTTCTGAACGTAGATCTCAATGTATTTCTGAAGGCTGTTGCGATACAGGTAGAGGACCAGGTCATGGACAAAATCAAAGCGGTCACATACAATGATTAAAGGAAGCTGGTCAGTAAGTTTAGCCTCCTGTTGGGCAAAAATACAACCATTATTGGCCATAAAAACTTGTATTTTGATCAAACATGGGATAGAAAAACTTTACAGTAGTGTAAAAGTTCTACACTGCTCATTTCTAACCTTCAGGAAGTTCTTCACCCGCTCCGGGTCGTAGCAGTTACTCTCTCGACAGATTCTCTCCACCTCTTTAATCTGGCCGGTTTTGCAGGCGGCTTGAATGTATTTGAAATGGACCTCTGGATCTTGACTAAAGTTCACTATAGAACCCAGGAAGTAGAATAATCCTGGAAAAAAGGTGGGAAAACACAACAAGTTAAAGAAAGATTAAATAAGTTTTGCAACAATCTCCACCTGACATCCAAGTTTGAAACATATTTTCAACTCACCTTCAAAGCTCTTGAATGACTCAAACAGCTCAGTGAGGGACTGAGTAGTGAGCTGTTCATGGTACTTTGAAGCCACCTGAACACAGATCTGCAGGTTCTGGCGGATGTTGGCTGACAGCATGGCTCTCAGACACTCCAAAGAGTCCTCCACTGAGAGGGAGCCGAAGAAATTCACCAACCACTGCAAAAAAACGATCAGAAAACGTGTAGCAGATACAACTACACTCCTAGAAACCTGGCTGAACTTCTTGTCATTCAGTCAGGTGTTTTAATTGTAATTTCAGGAGTTTATTTCAGTTTGATACCTCCGGGTTGAGAAGGTGTGTGTGCACCACGGCTCGCTTTATGTCATACAGGTCTGTGTAATGCTCCAGCGCCCTCTGCAGGAGGCCAGCCTTCTCACACAGCTGTGCCACATGGGCACGGTCATAGTGGGTGAACATCTGATTGCCAAGGATGGCATCAGCCACCTAAAGGATATGACACATGAAAAATAAATGGTCATTAGACGCTTTAAACAGGTTGGTTCCTGCTACCATTCTCAGTGCACTCTGTATCTCAGGGCTTGGAGGGCAATCACTGATTTAGCATTACTAACCCATTGTTGTTCACTACATCAGTATTTGATTCTGAGATTAGAACCCCTCAACCATTACTTGTAATTGTTAAACCATAATCATTGGCAACTCTGAATGAAACTTCTGGTTAGTTGCATCTACCTGTGGAGCATGAACCAAGTTCATTTCCAGTAAACGTGTCTGCAGCGGTCCTTCCATGGGTCTGTTGTTTTTTAGAGCATCTAGTAAGAATGAGGTGCACTGCTGGATCAGGTTGTACTCCATAAATACGTCAACAATCTGGAGAAACACAATCACGTACATGTTTAATCATGTTCGTAAATGATTTTTTTTGTAAAACATAACTGTACTGTTTAACAGCCAACACATATGTAGTACCTGTGTAATATCAGCAAGAGGTTCCTCATCCTGAACCAGCATCTGGGAGAACTGAAGACCTTGCTCTGGACTGATCCGCATAACGTTCCTCAACAAGAAGATCCAGTCTGGTGTGTAGCCCACCTGCAGGACCCACAGATTATTCTTCTGGTTTAACCAACTCATAATCCTGTATCTGAACATTAGTTAATCCAATCTAAAATCCAAACTCCACAATATGTTTACCCAACAAACATAGAATTCATAAACATTCTCCATCACACACCTTCTTAGCATAAAGAACAATCTTCTGAAACTGTCCAGTTTCTGCAAAGCACTGAATGACTTTATTGGGGACGTTTGCTCTGAGATACACGCTGAGGGCCAGAGTGGGATCAACAGACTTCACCAGGTCTCCAAGCTCCTCAGAACATTCCAGCTGGAAACAAACACAAAGCAAATTAACAACAAAATCACACAAAAATGTGAGACCTAAAGTTATTACATCAAAAGAAAAAGGAAATAGAAATTTGGATTTTACAGTTCAACAATCCAAAAAAGTGAACTTGGCTGACAGTGACAAGACACATCCTCCAACAACTTGCAGTGAGAAAGTCACCTGGAGGCAATTGACCTTTCAAGAGGCTTTAAGTAAAGCTTGACAGTTGGTAAGGAAGTGCATCTACCTTATCCTCCTTCAGCCATTTCTCCAGTAGCTGCTTGCGGCCCTGCTGAAGAACAGGCCTGCAGAGCTCCAGGGACTCAAACTTATTGAGCTGGCCTTGGTCCAGCAGGATGCCAAAGTACTGGAGCAAAGGAGAAGTCTGGCCTGGTTGGGCTGGAACACTTTGGAACCTCCGAATGGTATCTGGAGTCCGCAGGATGCCCTGAAGCAGAAAATGGACAACCCAGCTTGATCATCAAATATATAAAAATGTACATAAAACTACAAAAAAAATTTCACAGTGTTAAGTCTGATCACAAATCTCTTCCTTTGTTAGTATAAGAAATGTAACCATAAACTGAGCATTTATGTGATGTCGTGTGTGCACATTGGCATGCAGAAGTACCTTGGGAGCATTGGCCGCCACTTTGGCTGCTTCGGAGTAATTTCCTGCAGCAAACAGGGTGTTAAACTTGCGAGCGAATAGTTCCTCAGCACCAGCAAGGTTGTTGCGTACAGCCATGCGTAGAGCCAGGTCTGGGTTCTGGAGCACGTTGGTGATGTAGGGAATTATATTTTCCTCCTCCACACACACCGAAAGCACCTGGGGAAGACAAGAAAATCATTAACACACTTTATCTGATGAAACAAAGACACACGTCATCAAAGATTTCTATACCGCTTGATCTTTTTTACCTTTGATGTAAAAGAATGTGTGTAATTTTATGATTAGATATAATCAAAAATATAAACCATAAAATAGAAAAAAAAAACAGCTAAAAATGTTCTAAAAAAAAATAAGAAAAAAAACGAAACAAAAATAAACGACTGTAGTTAAGCATTGTTGAGTAAGTACTGAATTAAAGGATTTTAATTACTGGATTACATTATTTTTTGAAAGAAAAAAAAAAATCAACATAACTTGAACCAAAACTCAAATTTAAAATATGTTCTTGTCTTTATGCACAGTGTTAAAATATCTGTCACTGTAGGCATGTGCAACACTCTGAGCAGTGTGTGTAGGACCTGCAGGTGCAAGCCAAGACAAACAACGGGATTAGGTTGTGCAGCTTGCCCAGCCAAGCTTTGCCTCCCTACTGTGGCTGTCACATGCTGCCCGAAAGTAAAAATGCTGCTGCAGCGAGATATTTTCACACAGATTTACTCAATCAAGGTCGCACCCAAGGACCCAAGCTGATAGGCAGTAATCTAACATGCCACAGGGAAACTGAATCACTGAATATTAGTCCTGACAAATGTCAGGACTAATACACACACACAAACATGCAAGAGTGCAGTTCAAGCATGCCTGTCGAGCATGAGACAGGAGTCAGTTTAAAAATGAATTGTTAGGTGTTTAATTAACATCTATAATTTGTAATTGGTTTTAATGTTTGACCTCTAGTACTTATTTGATAAACACAGATAAATAAATCAAGTTTATCAGCTGAAAGTGTACCTGTCCTTTCCTGTTAACTCCAATGATGCCAGCAGTGGGTTCATGTGGGGCAGTGACGAAAATGGTCTCTCCGCTGATCCGGTTCATGTAGATGCAAGTTCCAGTCTCCAGATCATAAAGGTGGATGTAGCCGTATTTTGTGATGAGAAAAACGACATCTTGCTTGGAGCTGATCTGGACGTGCAGAAAGAGAGAAAGGGGTCATACATGCAGCTAGCATCTAAATGTGAAAGTTCAGGTAGTGCTAGCAACCACCAGCTGGAAGCCAGACTCCCAGAGGTCGACTGAAATGGTTCATTTCTATGGTGATCCAAAAGAATGATGACTGGGAAACAGTAGCCAATCTGAGTCCTACTATTCTCACAAATCCTGACTTCTTTAATGTCACAAGCTTGCTAGGCACTGTCTGGATTTCCTTTATAACTAGCATTATATGGAAGCCCAAAATTAAATCTGGGCTGAAAAGAACTTCACAAATTGAAACCAAATCATTTCCTTAAGTTAACCTTTGTTATGAATTGATGATTTATAAATAAACTGAACAAAACTGCATTATAATGGCCAACAACATATGGAAGCATTGTACCTGCATTGCAACAGGGAAGTCATTCTGGGCTTCCGGAGGAAAGAAAACATCCACGGCTTTTTTGGGGAATGGTTGGTTTCCACTTGGCGGGGTTCCAACTTCAATAATATGAAGCTGGAAGTCAAAAAGAAATTAAGACAAAAGAAGACAAAGTCAGCCAATGTGGGTTTGTGTTAAGCTTCAGGTTTTCAATTAAGTACATTTCAATTGGAATCTGAATGAAGTCAGCTGGGATCTTTTAATCTATGCAGCAGTGAGTGAAAGGCTTCGCGGTATTGCAAAATCATACTTTTCCTCCTGCTTGTCCCCGCACAGCAAAGCAGAACAGAGTTGATTCTTCGGTGTTGCCCTCCATCTTAAATTGTGCAAAGCCAGCAGCATGGCCTTCAATAGGCTGGGAGACCTTTCTGTCCACAGAGTACAACTGCATGGCACCAACAACACGGTTTTGCTGAAGGGGAAAGGAAAAGAAACAATATATCTCACTGTCACTTTTAGACTCATTTATTATTAAAGCGCTCTTCTAGTGATGCTACCTGAGCTGAGATACCAATGAGGAGCAACCACTTTTGTTTGGCATCAGTACGGTAGTTGATGATCTGGCAGCCTGCCAGGCTCGAGTGACGGTCAAACACTTTGATTGGTTGAGAATCGCCTTCCATACTCCAGTGGTACACGGCATTGTCTGTGACCAGGGCAACGGTGTTGAGAGAGATCCACTTCCAGAAAGTCACGTCGTCTGTCATGGTGTGAGCCTTCATCTTGCTTTTCATCTCAATGTTAAAGATCTGGAGGGTCTTTGCAGCTGAAAACATCGAGAGAAAAGGTGACAGAAATGAATGCCACGATCATCTGACACCATTTCAAAATTTTACTTCAAATAAGGGTTATGACTAAAGGTACGACAACGCACAAGCCAAGGCAAACATTTGGATTAAACCTACCATTGAGGCATACCTACTCCAGCTGCTGGATAAGTGCTGGAAATCAGGGACTTTACTTACAAAGACAGGTCATTAAATAAAAAAAATAGCCAGAAACAGCAGTAAAACAAAAAGGCCAAAACAAAGGCAACCACTAATATGGATCTGCATTCAATCACGCTAGATGCCACAACCTGCTAATGTCAAATTTATTTGTTAAAGTTGCAATTAACGGCTCTGCTAAAAAGGAGGTTCTGCTCTTAAAAGCAGTCCCATGTTGTATTTCTTTGCCACTTTGCTATGTTGGAACTCTATAAGGGGGACGACAACACAGCTGAAATATGGAGCTACGTTACCATAACGGCAAAACTGGGTTGGAAAATGAGGACATATGTTACAGGCCTCGTGGATCCTTTTGTTTGTGATGTACTTGCATTCATCACAAGTAAGTTTTTCAGATGATTGTTCTTAAAAAGTTTCAGTCTCAAAATAAATATGATACAATGCTTCGGTTGGCCTGTCTTCTACATTTTTACAATCAAAATATAATTTTCTTCTCCATAATTTGTGCCCAGTGTGTATTAAAGTAACTGTAATTTTTTGTTGACACTGTGGCAGGCACATTATTTAGGTGTATATTTTTTCTCTCTTGCCTATCAATGCAAAGCCAGGTATATTTTATAAAATGTTTCCAGAAATAAACATGATGGCCTTTGGAAGTTAAACTGAAGACTTCAGGTCAAATCTTCACCCAGAAGAATGAACCTTTGGGCATGTTAGAGCTTCAGCAGCATTTAAGATGTATTTAGGAACACAGAGTGGATTAATTTAGGCTGGGTGTGAATGCAGATTAGGAAGAAGCACAAAGACAAACAGATGTGATAACGAGGAGGATGCTGGACAGATGCACTCAAAACCATTTTTATTTCCACAATCAATATTGTTGGAGGAAAGTGTCTGTTTAGTGAGCTATGTGGCGCAAATATCAGTTATTAGCAGTGACTACCCTAAATAAGTCATCCAAAACGGATCATGAAGAATTGATATTATCAATCTATTCAAATTTAACCATCAGCCTAGCTCTGAATGAGCAGTGCTGGTACATTCTTTTCAGATCAATGCCAATTTTTGGTGTTCCCAGCTTGCCAAGCTTTATCACAGGCTGTGCACAATATTTTGTTGCTCCAATGAATCAATGTTTTCCTTTAATCTTCATATTTTCCTCCTGTACAATAAAACTCATCATGACAGAGTGTCTGGTTCAGCTCCCATTCTGCCTGAATCATCTCACCTGTTCTGTCCATAGTTCTATCAAAACATTTGAGAGCTGCTGAAACCCTACTCAATGAATTTTATGATGTTCGAAGCAAAGTGCTGCTGTCAAAAAGCAGAACAACTTTTGTCAAATCTGTCTGTAAAACTAACTGAAACAGCGTTAAAAGCAGGTCAAATTGTTTACATGTTGTTTAACATAAAGAAAGCAATAATAAAACTATCAAATTACTTAATCTCATGTAGAGGAAAATAGAGGTAGTTTTACTTTTAAGAGCATTGTGTGTGTTTCTGGTTCATAATCTACTGCAAAATAAGATGCCAATTTTAAATTTGCAAGAATAAAAATCAAGAAAAATATTTAAGTTAATTTCACCCATCCCTAATTAAAGCTGAACTGCAGAAACTCTTTTGCAAAATATTCTTTAGCTGCCAGGAAAAACTGGTTAGTGAGACTGCAGAGCCTCGAACGTCAGTCAGTGGGTGAAATCATACAAAAATTACAGTACTAGTGTAGACCCTGTAATAGTGGTGGAACCACAGTATTCATTTTTATAACCTAGTGGAAAAATTACTATTGGAAAGAAAAAAAAGAAATCACAGAAGCAAGGACATGATTATACTATACAGCTGAGTTTTTTTGTTTTATATTTGATTGTTAACAGGAACAATTTTACTGAACGCTACATCTTGTTTTGTTTTTCACCATGGATGCAGGCAATTAAAGGTGTTTTCCTATCTGTAAATCAGCTTTAACAAGTTCAACACCAGCCCAGATGCAATTACTCAAAGATTTCTATCACACATCAAATAAACAAACTCAAAATTCCATGCAGGCAAAATATTTTGCAGTCTATAAAGGGTTTAAATAAACCCTAAAATGTGTATTTACATACTGTACAAAACAGAAGACTTAAAAAAATATGCTGTACAGTATGTTGTGGAAAATAAGATGTAGACTAAAATATATATGTATATATATTGTATCAAATGTACAAACACACATTACAAAAAAAAAAAAAAAAGAAGACGGCAAATTTAAAGCCATTTTGCTAATCTCTACTTCTGCAGGGTTTATTTTGTCATCTCAAGCACTTGATTAAATTACAATCAGCAAAGTGCAAACATTTTAAGACAGTGCATACAGGAACACTTTGACAACTCGGGATATGTAAAATTCAACTCACCGTCTGCAAACATAAGAGAGCAGTAAGAAATGAAAAAAAGAGCAAAAACAAGCAAAACAGACAAAGCATTTATGACAGCATGACATTTTACTATTTCTAATGCTACTTTTCCTAATAGTACTTTACATTTGAATTGGTAACACTATGCTGCAGTTGTTGACAAACAAAGATGGAAATGATCTACTTATGAACATCAAAATGAAAAGCAGAATGTGAAAGCTACGTAACTGACAACACAAAGTTAATTTACACAAATGATCCCACGACTTAGACAAGAAAATAGCAAGAAATTTGACCGGCCAAATCTTAACTGGTAACTTTTACTTTTTTTGGACAATGCTAAAAAAAAAAACTTAAAAAAAAAAAAAACTTAAAAAAAAAAACAAAAAAAAACTAACACATCTCTATGTCCTAACCATACAACACGGATTCAAGCGATCGCTTACCTTTAAGTGCAATAACTTTGCTGGCAGGGTTCATGATGGCGCTGTCAGCAGAGATGGGCCGGCGGATGGGGTTGTTAGGATCGGCCATGTCAATGATGACAACCTGGGCCTGCTCACCCACTTTCTCCCTCACGCAGATGAACTTGTCAGACTCCATGGTGAGAGTGCTGAAGCCAATGTTGGCTGGGTTGATCCCCAAGTTCTGGAGCTGTCACAGAAACATGGAAACTGTTTGAGCAGCACAACCAACACAGTCTTTTACATTTCTAGAGCAAGAGATGTAAAAGATCATCCATGAGTTGCAAGACCCACATTATGGACATTATTTATAGTATAATAACTAAATTAAAAAACAAAATTATTCAAACATAAATACTAAAAGAAAATAAGTACTTTACATATAACGTGCAAGCAACCCAGGAAGGAAAAATGCTGGTTCCTTCCTAGCACTAATTGCTTAGAATTAATCAGTAAGAGACTACAAGTACAACCACAACTCAAATTGGCAGAGATCAAATCAAATTTAGCAAAACTGTTTCCCGATATCTGAACAAGTTCAAGTGAAAACCATAACAGAAAAACATAAAGCTTAGGGACATCTGCTTTAAGAAATAAATGGTGACAACCTTGTTATTATATCCATTTTTGTTGTATTCAGAGCAACATGCAGCACATTTTTATTCCACGAATAACAGTCCTTAGAAAATATAAGAACGTCATAGGCCAGGAAAAGCCTGATTGGTTCATCACTAATTACAAGTTGACTCCATCAAAGCGCATGTTTCTGTATCACTTTGAATAAACTCAGAGTGAAGTGCATTAAAGCACCAGCTCCAAACTCTATCCCTCCAGCTGCAACAAACCTGACTCAAATTGGTCAGTAATTGGCAGGTTCATGCTCAACTTGTTGACAAGCTGTTGAAGCAATACATTTCTGTAAATCAAGTACATTGAGGAGAGAGCTGAAAATGAAGTTAAGTGTTCCCCAATGCCCATAGATGGAATAAAGACCCTGTTTGTTGATGTTGTTTTTATATTTGGACTTCTGATCACCAGTGAAAGCCGATCAAGTTCAAATTTCCCAATTACGTTCACAGGGATTCTGAAAACCTGGAGATTTGATATATACTCACAGTACTCAATGTGTGCAAGAAATAAATAATGGATAACCTCATTATTTATGAACACAAGTCATCTGCCAACCACAATAATATTGATGAAATGTAGTGGGGATTTTGTGCCCATATCTTTTTTGTCTTTCAAAAAGTATTCCTTTATTTTACATAATGCTACATTTTAAAAATAATAATTGGAGATAACTCACTGGTTACTTTACTAAAATATCAAAATGAAACTTGAGGGAAAAAACATTTTATAAGGTTATAGATTATGGCTGCTCGGTGATGGCAGACATGTTGATGTTATGTTTTTATTCTTGGGTTAAGCATGAAAACTAACAGCCATAAATTTGGCATCATCATGCTATACATTCAAAGTTTTGAGTTGAGTGTCACACAACCAACAGTTTTAGGCATTTTTGAGCAATACATGTAAATAAACGGGATTTAATCCTCACCAGTTGCTCCTTGTCTAAAGATAAAATTTGGAACTTTTAGCAAAAGGTTTGTACATCCAGGTGTGGTAAATTTTCCTAAACCTGTGCCACACCACCACCAAATGTGACCATAAAGTTAAATAGAGAACATTATGTACCATATAGGATTGTGATAATCAGGAAAATGACATAAATAAGCGGTTTTAAAAACCAAACTAAATGTCCATTTAGATATGAAAATATAATCACAGTCACATTCACAGTCGGGAGTTCCTATGCAAATTCAAAAATCCAGCAGAACCAGAAGCTGGGAAGTGATTGAAATGTACTGCAGTCATATCTACAGGGCTTTAGGAAAATCTAAATGGATGGGGGGGAAAAAATCGGACGCCTCGTTGACAGAGTCGCTATTTTGCCTCGCACGACAAATTGAGGACTTTACATTTAGTCAGAAACGTCATTTAGATAAAACGTGCAACGCAAATCGCTAGTCGTGACACAACGCTCTGTGGGTGACGTTACATGGCAATAGGTCCTGTCAAACTGCAGCTGATCGGGCTTTAATAACCCGCTTCTCCTCATCCGAAGGCCATAGCGACTGTAAAAACGTGTCACAAACGCATTCGTGACAGCTTTTTCTCAGCACAATGTGCGATGGCGCATGAACGATAACTGAAATACTCCAGCGCCGTTATAATTAAATCACTCTCAACATCCCATAAGATCCGCTAACTAACGGTTCAGGCGCTAACGCGAAAGCTAGCAGCTCAACTAATTAAGCTGCACGTACGGCAACCAGTGCAGAAAAAATGAAGAATTGTTCAACATGCCTATAAAAGAGTGGCAGAAAGAAATATTTCTGGTTGAGAGAAGCGTATTAACTCGAGTTCACAAGCGTAAGACTGATGAATGAAGACACCAGTTGGCTAAACGGGGGAGGGGAGGTCATTCATTTGCTGAGGGTATTGACGTTAGCTCGTCTAGCAAACTGTCAAACGGTTATTATACAGAGAAACAGACAAGTCATGAAAACGCTGGGAATTGTGAAACTGTAGAGTTTCCTCGCATACCTGCAGGTGCTCCTGGAAGCGGATAGGCAGGATTTGAGCCATGGTGATTTCTTGAGCTTCTCCGGAGTCCTGAAATTCTAGCCGTACAACTAGCTAGCTAGGCAGTTAGCACCGCGCTAGCTACGACCTCTTCACTGAGAGTGTAGGTCGGAGCCAGTCAGTGAAAACGGCTGCACGGCGAGAAGGAAAATCAATATGACGTGCTTTTAGCTGTGTTTCCGAAATCTGATACTCGTGAAAATGTTAAATTTGTCTTCCTTTTGTGTATGCTTTCTGCACAGCATCGATGGACAGCGGCAGCTACGGCTGATCTTCTCTCTGAAATCCGCAATGGCGGCGGAAACGGCTCAGTGTTCCCTCTCCGGAAGCATCCAGGGAGCTCTGGAAGGACACTGGCTCGATCCTCGTGTGAAAGCTCTTGTTTTTCAAATTTAACCAGTTTCACTCCTGATTTTATTAACTGCTACAAAATAAAGCCTTTGCTGTGCTTCAGCCACATGCGTTAGTTTTTTTTTTAATTATTTTTATTTAATATCAAATCATTGCTTTAACGGTTTGTTTTGATTAAAAACCTCTCCAAAAACGTTTAATAGTTCAGATGATGCAGACAAGGTAAATGTAAATAAAAATAAATTTAACTGGAAGCCATGGATACAGTCTATGCATTTGTACTTGAATAGTGATTATTTTTACACTTAATCTTCCTTAGATCGGATCAGAGGTTATAAGCACTGGAGGTTAGTGAATGTCTCTGCCATTGGTGAAGTGAGTGTGACATTGTTAATCACTTCACATAGTCTTTATGCAGAAAAGCTTTTTATGATTCAGCATTTCAGACACACTATTGCAAGATAAACTTTTGGAGTATGTTTTATATATTTAATCTGCTTGGAGATGTCTACATTATTTTTTTTAAAATGCATTTTTTTAATCAAAGGTTGTCTGAATGCCAGAAAATATGCTTTAGAAAATGTTTGTTTTTCCCCCTAAGTAAAATATAGTAAACTTCAATGTTTTTAAACAGGGATTATGTTTAATGTAATATTCAGCCTCCACCACATTGGAACCTACCGCTAACATAGGTTAGAAGCTAGAATGTGTGGCAAACATTACATGTGAAATTTATGTCTCAAATATGTCAAATCATTTTTCTAATACCAATCAAGCCGAAGCTAAGGCATTCTTTTTATGTACCCCAACCTGGATAACAGCAAAAATATTGTTGGTACCGCTCATTGGAAAAAAAAAAACTTAATTTCTAGAAGAAATATTTTCTATAAAAAAAAAAGAAAAAAAAGAGACTCGTCACAAAGTAATGAATTTTAAGAAGCAGCTGTATTTGACTATAAACGCATTGCTAGTCCAGTGTCTAAGCTGTTTTCTTTATATTTCAGTGTAAAAAGTCTAGGCTATTAGAAAAAAAAGAAAACTCCCCAAAAAATTTTATAAGAAAAAAAAAAAATCATTGGAAAAAAAAAATGGAAAAAGAAATCCCCACTCACCAGTCATTAATTAAAATAGAAACACAATTTCAATTTTTGCTATCATTTTTCCTCAAAACAAATATATATAATTCCTTATATATAGATATATATATATATATAGATTTATTCTCAAGGCAGTTGGTCACGGCCAAATTAATTGACCTCGTTATGGCCATTTTCTCATGTTAAAAAAAAAAAAAAAAAACATCTGTAATGAAAGCAACATAACCAGCATAAGCAGAGTAGGCAGTAGGACCACCACTGCATTGGCTGACAGAAAATGTCTTGGTTTAAGTGAGAGGGAATAGTCTATCAAGGCAGTGTGGCGCAGACACACCTCCTCCAGAACAAGTGCAATGCAAAGAGAAAAAGTTTTCACAAATGATAAAACTAAAACACACTCTTCTTTCACAGCACGCGGCTCGTCCAATAGATTCCCTTTTGCTCGACTCCTCTTCCTCAAGCATCTCTTTGTTGCAGCAGTGAAGGCTTTTGAGTTGCGTCCTTCCTGGAAGGTCAAAGTCTTGAAGGAGATGAATGAATTTGATATCCAGATCCATCCTTGAATTCAGCAATTCCAACTTAAAACTACTAAGTAATGATTACTTTTTAGTAAAAATGATCCATTATTACAGTGAAAAATAAAAAAATAAAAAAATTAAGTAAAACATTCCCTGAATACTGAAGAGTGCTCTATCAGTAATAATGCATCTGACAGCATAAGGGAGTGGACACAAGTAGCATCATCCGAAGTGCTGGATGGTGGCGTGAGGAAGTCCCTTGGTTATATTTGACATGAAACAAAAGTTTTTGTTGTACAAATAAGCAAGAATGCTCTGATGTGTTTAAGATTGATAGAGGAAAAAGAGAAAAGGTGAAGGAGAATGAGAATGAGAAATCCCTGGGCTACAGCACAGGAGTTGTTGGTGGAAGATGTGGCTGGTGGAAGCTTCCGCACCGCATCACACCCCTCAGTTTAACCAGACAACTCAGCAGAACTATGTGCTCCTCTTTTGAAGTTCCTGAATAAAGGCTGTAAAACAAGAAATGGGGAATAAACAGGTGAAGAAATACAAGAATTTTACAACACCATATAAGAGCAGTACTCCTTAAACATTTCCATGTCATTTAATCTTTTCTATGAAGGCTTAAATGTTTGTTAGAGAACATCAATAGTGAACAAACGGCACCATGAAGACTAAAAAAACCCCACGCCTGACAGGTCAGGGAGAATATTTTGGAGAAGGTTAAAGCTGGATTTGGTAATGAAACAAAATCCAAAGCTTGTAGGTATAAACTAAGGAGAAGGTGCTTTGATCCAATGGGATCAAAACTGAAATGCTTGGCATACATACAGAACACTGTGCTTCGACACAGCATGGACACCATAGTGGTGGATGCAGCTAAACGCAGGGCAATTTTGGAAGAAATCTGTTGGAGGCTGCAAGACTTAAGACTGTGTAGAGAGCTTCCTTTTCCTGCAGAACAAAGAGCCCAAACATCCTGGCAGAGCTACAATGTAATGGTTTAGATCAAAGCACATCCTTGTGTTAGAATGATCCAGTAAAAGTCCAGAGAATCGGTGGCAGGTTTTGAAAAAAATGTATGCCAAACAGACTGTTCATTCAATTGAACTGATCTGTAATTGTTTTTCTTCCCAGCTTTACAACTACGCAATAATTTTTGTGGGTTTATTAAACAAATTGCACTCAGGTTTGAGGCTATTATGCAACAACAATGTGAAGAAATGTTGTGGGGCTATGATTTAATCTGCATGCTGAGAAAGACTTGCCTCCAATAATTTCCTCCTTGACTTTTTGTAATTCTTTCCGCACCTCCTCCAGGATCTCCTATAAGGCAACAAACACATCATAGTGACACGGTCATTGTTCACTGTCAATTTATGGAAACTATTTATACAGCAGCCAGGCTTTAAATGAACTTGCAAAATCACAGACAGTATAGACGGATGAACAATCAGATGGATTGTCAGACAATCAGATGGCAGAGTGACAGGACTGACAAATGGAGGAATATGAAGTGAAGTAATTAAAAAATTCAATGTATGTCCAGATCCGATAAGTACTTGGTAAGGGTTGGTGAAATACATTTTTAGTATTTTACTAACAGACAACACTGATTAACTGTTCAGAAGAGAAACATGTTGGATGTTTCCATCTGAACCTACAAAAAAAAAAAATGAGCCAGTTGGGATCCATTACAACTTTAAAGTGGATTTCTCTCAGACAAAAGTTTGTAATGGTTAATCAAACAAAAAAAAAACTGTTACATGATTGAATCTGTGGATGCTTCCTAAAGCAAATGTGGTTTATTACTATGTCAGACTACAACATATAATAATAAACATGACAACGTCAGAATTTATTTCTTTTACATATTCAAATATGATAATCTTTCTGATAAAACACAAAAAGATCCAAAGCTCTTTTTAAATTCTCCTTTAGTGGTTTTTTTAAAAGGAGACTTTTCTTTTTAAATACACTTCTGATGTAGATATATTGCAGCTGACCAATTAGTGCATTAAAACAAATTTAGCACTGAACCTGATGTTTTATTATTCAGGTGCTCCATTCACACTTCAGTGCATGTAATCATAGTCTTGTAGTGAAAAACCGATAAAATCGGTGAGCGCTTACCTGTTTAAGGTTGTCTAAATCAGAGCCGTCAGCTCCACCTGCATCATTATTATTGTTTGCACTCTTTGCCCTACAACACAACAAGAAACAGAAAAAACTGAATGTTCAGTGACTGCATTTCACAAGGAAATTATTCATTGTTGGAGAAAACAAAATGTAGTACGAGGATAACAGGACAGTGGATGGAACATGATGAGACGCAATGAGTGTTAGTATAATATTAAAGAAAGTAGTTAATCATCAAGTTTGCATTTGTTGGAATTTATCGACAGAACAGTGCCTTGGTAACGTTTTCAACTACAAACCAAAATTTATTTTATTCGTATTTCATGTATTAGACAAAGTAGTGCAAATTTGGGAAATAGATTGTAATTGGTAGTTTTTAACAGCGCCACATATAACAAAGCTGTGTTTAGATGAGGCATAGTTTACCAGAATACAATGACATCGCCTTCGACGAAACCAAAACTAAGTATTATTGTCAATCAGGGTTCCATTTCATGTGGCAGCACTAATAAGACAAGGTAGACCATCAATAGCTCTCTTGGGTATACACATGCATGCTGGGCTCTGATCCAATAGATGGAGCTATCAACTGCACAATTTGCTACCCAGGTATGGAGGCAGCAGCAGCAGAGGTGCTTTGCCGTCAGAAGGAAAGCGAAGGCAGGAGGGGAGCAAAGGAGACGAGGGAGGGGAACAGCATGTGTACCTTGGAGCTTGGGACACTGAGGAAGTGGTGTCCATGCTCTTGGGGATGGAGTTATTCCTGTTAGTGAAACACACACATACATACTCTGCTCTTAGAATGAATATGAATGGCTTTTAGACACAGAAACACTCTTAAGGAGAGATGTAGATGGAGAACCAGCAATAAATAGATACACACACTTTGATGGAGGACTAGTTTTGAGGTGACTTCAAATATGAGATGTGTGAGCTAAAATTTTACTGATGATGCTTAGACTGCAAGTTCATCCAAGATTACCTAGTCATGGGCGTTTTCTCCCAAGGTCTTCTTAGTGTATCTAAAAGGGAGAACAGACAGAAACATGAGCCTCTCAGTTCAGCTTTGCAAAACTGTTACTTTATATTGGCCAGAATGTGGGTGGCATGCTATGAATAAAACGGTTCAGTTCTCACCATTTTGACCTTGAGGCTCTGAATCATCCTGTGGAGAGAAGACAGCAACTTCTGTAAACACTTAGTCACTTGTAGCTATTTCTAACCTTTAATCTATCAATCTTCGACACAACTTCTACATCTAATTTTAATTGATGTCGTCAGTTAATCAGAAATACTGTAATGAGCAGACTCTTACATTATCTTGCGTCTTCACGAGAGGCTTCTCTCCTGTATCTGCAGCTTTTCTCCTGAAGTAAAATGAAATTGCTTTGTTATTTTAAATGCAGTCAGTTTACAGAGAGATGTGTGAATTTTCTGTTCTTGTCGATTGATTTTCAAATGAACAGAGGACAGCAAAAAACTATATAGCCAAAACTTTTGTGAACATTCAATTTCATACATGACTCTAAACCCACCTGCGTGCCAGAATGGCACTCATTTCACCCATCAGACCCCCTCCTCCTCCTCCTCCTCCTCCTCCTCCACCACCACTACCACCACCTCCTCCCCCTCCCAGGGAGGAATTGCTAATGCGGTTCGACTCTGTTCTGGCTGCTGGAGCTGCAGAACCACCGTCCTCCTGCTGAGGGCAGCAAACAGCAAAACCATGAGTGCTCTGATGTAACTGAAGCCAAACATTGTGTACACTGTATAAAAACAAATATAACTATTGTTTCTCAGTGTTTGACACTAAATTAAACTAAATGTTTCGGGTCATTTAGAATTTTCTAAATCATTCCTAATTCCTAAATGCCAGATTATTAGGATCCCCCACCCCCCCCCATTTTTTTTTACTTGCTTTCTCCAAATTCAACCCAAAGATACATTTTTTAAATAATTGTTAAAAAAAAATGGGGGGAATTTAAAAACTTTCCAGGTTTGTAAATTCACAAGATATTTGAGGAGGACGCTTGAAAGAACAGCAACTCAAATGTGAAACAGCCCATCACTGGAGGCATACCACCAAATAATAGTTACAAAGTGGTTAAAGAACAACAGTCTGTTTCGGAGTGACCGTCATAAAGATCTAATCTCAGCTCCAAAGAAAACTTGTGGGCTGAGCTGAAAAGTGTGTAAACAAAGTGGCGTAACCCTCCTGTTATGTTCGTTTCTGAGGTAAAGCAATAATGTTGCTATACCCCAGCAATATTATTGTGAAGTAAAGAGTAAAGAGTACAGTGAGAAAGTGGGCTTGTGTGCATGCACGTGTGCATGTATGTGTGTGGTGTGTTGTGCTTAAAATATGTGTGTGGAGTAAAATATGGCTCATAACTGCCAGGAAACATATTGAATTGGACATTTTTTTTCATCTTTTTTACCCTTCAACTTGACTGCCGGGTCAAATTGACCCGAACAGTGTATGTGTAAAAAGTAGACGCAGGGGGGTCACAAATGTGTAAAATGAATACATTTTAATTTTTTATGTAGAGTGCATCTATTAAGACAAATAGAAAAAAGTTTCAACCAAAAAAATACTTGCAGCTATTTAACTATAATTTTTTTTAAACATTAAAGGCCAATTTGACTCGCAACATAACAGGATGACTAAAAACCTGACTCTGTTGCACCAGTTTTGTCAGGAGGAATGGAAACCCCAAAATGTTGGCTCCAAGTCAGAGTTTACATCCACCATTAAGGATGTAAACTTTGAAACAAAGAGGAAAGTTAAAATCATTATTTTTTTTATTTTCTCTCTCAATTCTGGCATTTAAAAAAAATCTAAAAAATGTCTAACATCCAAATCACTTAAGCCAGAAAAGGTTTACTCTTACTTAATGTCAGACACTGATTAAAAAATTGTTTTCATATTTTTATATTGTAACATGGTCCTGGTAACATGAACATAGCTGTTTCAATGCAGACAGGTCACATCATTAATGCAGAAACTTAATTCACTCAATAAAAATCGCATTAATTACAACATCTGATACTAACCTTGGACACTTTGCGGAGTTTAGCTCCTGCAAGGGCAGCTGCCAAACCTCCAGCTCCTCCTAAACCTCCACCGCCATCTCCACCTCCACTACTGCCTCCACCTCCGCCACCGCCTCCACCTCCACCTCCACCTGGAGCAGGCAGTGGTGGAGCTGGTGGTGGTCCTGAGGGTGGCGGGCCAGGAGGAGGAGGGATGCCCGCCGCCGGGGGAGGGCCAGGGGGCGGCGGAGGAGCTGGAGGAGGAGTTGGACCTCCAGGGGGCATTGGTGGAGCTGGAGGGACATGGACTGGAAGGAGAGACAGAGACATCTCTGACAGTTAATTGGCTTTGTTTTTGTTTTTTTTGTTCTTTTTTTTTGTTTTTTTTTTGTTTTTGTTTTTTTAGAAAAATGATTTATTGAAAAAATGCAAGTCAGATTTCTGACATGCCAGTGGAAAAACTTTTCTTCCCCACCACCTGCAGGCTATTATCGGGACAAGCTTTTGATAGGCAACTTCTCTGACATCTCAGCTCAAAATCACATTTCAGTTAAATCTTAAAGATATGACTTCAGAAATCTCTAGAAAAGAACCATGTATTAAGTAAGCGTAATAAAATCTGAAAAAAAGTCAGACAATGTCAAATCTAAAGAAGAAACATGCAGTAGAATGACTTTCTCCATAACCTGGCTCAAAATGAGAGTATTTTTAAATAGTCTAGTAGAAGTTAGCGTGTGTTGCAGCTAAATGCGATCATCTGCAGTACACCAGGTGCTTCCTGACCTGCAGCGGCTTGTCGTTCTCTCTCCTGTCGTTCTCTCTCCTGCCGCTCTCTCTCCTGCTGTTCAAGTCTCTGTTGCTCCAACCTGTCAACACAAACCTTTGTTAAAATGCATGTCATCCTCAGAGCTAAAATTAGTTGTTTTTAAATGACCAAAAAACTACCATCATGACAAAGTTGTACTGAACTTTGTGAATCTAAGTAGATCAAATGGAAAGTCTTACACAAGTTAACAGATCACATTAATATTGACCTGGCATCTTCAAGGAAAGTTCAGGTTTCAAATTAATATTTCCATGCAGAATTGTGATGCATTGCATTTGAAATATAAATAGCGAAAACCTTTGCTATTGCAGTGTTGAACCTATGAATTTTGCAATGTTGTTAGGTTTCCAACATACAGTCAACTGACCATAGACCACAAAATACATGTTTAGTCTCATTTGGCCAGAACACCTTCTTCTTTTTATATTTTACAGAAAAAACTAAAATTTAAAACCATGTATCCTGTTACTTTCATTTTACGGATATCCGATTATGTCTGACCTTCTGAAGACCTATCACAGAATCCAATACAACAAGGAAAAAAAAGTGCAATGGGGAAGTATCTGCCGATATGTCATTAAGACACCACAGTAATGGCTCACTGACACGTGATAAAAAAACAAAACTGTTTATTAAGTACCAGTAAGATACATATTGTAAATTGTTCCAGATTAATATAGTTAGAAGGGAGAGCCTTTGTTAGATAAGAACTCAAACATTAAGTATATCTGAATGAGCTGTTATGCAAAGTTACAAATTAATTCCTTGAAAAAAAAACAATCAAATTTGATTTTAGTTTGATTCTAAGTTTTACAAGGTGCAACATTCATTTTTTAACATTGTCATAAGTTGAAAAATGACAATGAATAGGGCCATCTATTCATTATCTTTAATTTGGTTACACTGTTTGAGAAGTTCTGACAAGACAACTTCTCTTCCAGGATTATGAAATGAAATGCAAACCAGCTAACCTCCCCCTGCAATACGCTTCAGGTTCAGGACTTGATAAACATGTTCTGCTGAAATATTAGCTTAGTCATTTTTGATCAGCATCTTGCTTTTGATTGTTGCACAAGTGTTTTACAATACCCCTGGCCAAAAGCGCGTTTTACCATTGGAGATGAAGCGTCTGTGTTTTGACGCCTTGCAGCATATTACAAAAGAGATAAATGTGGAGTTCATAACCTCTCATTAGCTTTCTGCTTAAAAAAAAAAAGAAGTCCTCAGCTGGGCAAAGTGGCCTGATTCACATTATTGCCCCCTACCCCCAACACATCTGCCACAGAACAGATGTGTTGCAAAAAATAGTGTCTATAAACAATTATAATGCAGAGAACTAAACATGCACTCAGACAGTCAGGGCTAATATGACTTAATGCTCTAAAGCTCATGTTAAAATGTTTTGGGGTTTTTTTCCTTCCAACAAAACAAATTCTGAGAATGGCATTTAAAATGATCACCATTTATTAAAATCCTCCAAGCACCTGCATTACTGCTGGAGGTCAGAGGTTTTAAAAAGCTTACTAAGCCACAACATGCCGGCAGCAAATGGAACAGCTACTAATTTAACAGACACTCCCTGTGGTCACTGTGCACCTTTCGGGCTAAACGGGATTACAAGGTTAAAGCCTATTCTATACAGACATGCATGAAGTCACCTCAACAGGTTTCTCCAGGGGTAGATGTGCTATCTGTCTGACCTTTGACCTGACTCCAGGGTTGATTGAGGGTTTAGCAGTGTCTGCTTAATGCCGGTAAATCCTCCACATATGCCTGTGTGCAAAACTGTGCCAACTGGACGTCTGCAAAGCCCAGCCAGCTTGACTGTAAACCCAGAAACTGGTTCACTCTGGTCTGGAAACAGATTGAAACGGGCCTACAGTGGACAACACCCTTCTGAGAAACGACCTGATAAAATTATATTCGCCACACAATCCTGCTTCTTATCGTCAGCATAGAAACCAGTCAGGGTTATTCAGATTGTCGGGACATATTTTATCTCAGTGAGAGCAAGCAAACATTTAGCGACTAGCACAGCTAGAATGTTATTTAGTGATATGTAAAGTAAAGAAAGGGTTGGTTCAGAGGAGGTCTGAAGATACCTCCGCTGCTGTTCGAGCTCTTCAGGAGAAGGTCCATTTGACACTGGGCGGGGGAGGGTTGCATAACCTGCAAAAACATGAAGGAAGATATTCTTAGTGCACATTAAAGTATCTTCAAAAATAGCTGTCATACAGCAGGTGTCATAAACTGGCTTAATTGCTCTACCACCCATGTTCTTTTTTTTCATCTGCACACAGTTTTGCTGCAGAGAGTGCAAAGTCTGTAAACAGCCCTGATAGGATGAAGCATAACAACTCATTTGTAAAACAATGACATCATTAATGAAATAGGAGTTGAATGTGGCAGCATAAACTGTATAGATAGTTAGGTGGGGTGAGAGTGAGCACAACTCTCTTTAAGACAAAACAAGTATGTATTACTGGCCTGGCCAAAGCATCTCTGTCTTTTTATTTTCTTAAAAATGTACTTCCCTTCTTTCTATCAATGTTATGTTTAGCTCTAAGTCGCATGCAGTTTCTTAGAAATCTATTCCTAACCATGTGAGAAATTTATCAGCAAACCAAAACCAAATGCTATAAGCAGTAATCAGGATATAGCTGTCACTCTGAGAAGAACACCAATGGTTGAGTGCAGATTCTACATGCAGCATGTACTGAAATGCTGCATGTAGAATCTCAGCTAAAATAAGAAATAAAATAATAAGAGTCAACCAAATTAAAAATAACTGGGCACGGATTGATTTATCACTGCAACTAATGATTGTTTTAGTAGTTCTAATTTAATTCTAATGATTATTCTGGATAAAAAGGCACGTGGCAGATTTTACATTTAACCACTTAGGCTAATTGTAAACAACATTAGAAATACATTTAAAATGCAAATTAATATTGCAAATATTAAACATTACTTTTTTAAATAAGAAAAACATTTTATTACCTAAAATGTGATAAAGCATGTCTGCAGTGTATGCTCTATTCATTTGTACCAAAGGATTAAACGGCAGCTAAAAGAAATACTTGTATGAAGACGTGAAAAGCTCAGTCAATACATTTAGGGTTAATCTGTTGAGTAGTTTGTGGGTTAACCTATTAATAACTGGAGAGAAAAAGATGCTAAATAAGAATTGTTTTAAACAGACTTTGAACCAGGTGGAGCTAAAACTATGCCACAGGAGGAGTTCTGGGTAGAACATATTAACAAAAATATATATATTTTTAATCTAAAATATAAAGTATATATAGATTTGGTACTTAATTAGCCTACTGCTCTGAGTTTGTGATTCTTTAGAAAATGGGCCTTTTTCAATCTTTATACTCCAGTTAATGATTAATCGCTTTCTAAATCCATATCCATAATTCTAATGAAACATCTGTAGAGTGGTGTTTCTTCTGGCAGTTTTACAGAGCTGATTTTACTGTGACAACCTTATTGTAAAATCTCCAGGGTCAATCACAGATAAATGCAAGCCGTTCAGCAGTGTTTCCCAGGTGTATTAAGTTATGCTGTGGTGCCTGCTGAAGAAGGTGTACTGAGCAGGATCTCAGCCATGCTGACATCTTAATAATATCTTCGGTCAAGTGAGTGAATATATTTGTGGCAGAAGCATCAATAAATCCCGTTTGTTGATCAGTTGACTGACGACTGGTGACATAATGCATTTATCTGCATGTAAAACAGGTTATTGAGATCTGATCGCCTCGGTGTGAATGGTGAGGCATAGTGGGGTCTATTCTGAACTGAATCAGCCAGAATAGACGCTAATGTCTGGTCTGAGCAGTTTGAATGAGAAGTGATTTACCTGCATCTGCCATGGGGAGTTGATGACATCCAGAGCGTGAGCCATGCCATTGGCAAACAGAGTAGCATCTTCTTTGCTGCCAAAGTTGAGCCCCCAAACTTGTCTGGAATCTCGCCACTGGTGAAAATTGGGTGTGGCCTGGTTATATTTGAGTCCTTTTACAATGGGACAGTTTATAACCACCTGAGGATGATAAGACAGTGAGGTGATAAGTCAATATTCACCAGCAGACAGTTCTGGGACAGCTCTTACTGTGGAAAAAAAATATTTTTTTTCCCACAGTAAAAAAACTATTTTTCCCATTTTCTACCCGTTTCCCATTTTCTACCCGTTCATTATTGCCTCCGTAAATCCCTCTGTAAAACCAGATCTTGACAGTTTTCAATATTTCTAACACATGTACAAAATATATTAAAAACCGGTAGCATCTGTGAGCTGCATCCTTTTACAAGAAAACTTCATGAAACTACATCCCTGCCAATGCCCAACATAATGGCATAGTTTTTGTTTTTTTTTATGGATTCTTCTGGGTTATATTCCACTCAGCAGGTGGCACGAAGCCCGTTAGTGCGGGGTGAAAAAAAAAGCTCTGTGCTCAGAGTGTTGCTTGAATGTGCTGACACGCCGTTTCAGTATTTGTTAAAAAGCTGTTGAATTCCATTGAGCAGAGGGAGGAGTCGAGACCCTGTCAGAGTGAACATCATGGGAGGAAGCATGCGCTGAATGATAAAGGGCAGCAAGGTCAGCTTCCACTGCAGACAGTAGTGTTTTTCGAAACGACTTCAAATCTTATCAGAACGCAAAAAACACAAAGCGGCTGTGACAAGGAGCGCGTCAATCGGGTGACCTTGACATCTTCCATGTGTTTTGAAGGCAACAAATACTTTAGGGAGACAGACAGAAACCACAAATGTGGCTGCAAAGAAAAATAAGGGAAGCAAACATATAGCTGCAATATTTTCCTTAAGACGTATGTCTTGCTGTTTTTATTTGTCACCAGGGGAAGCAGAAGAGCATCTCCATAGCGACCTGCCGGTATCAAGTCTCTTTTTAAAAATTGTCACAGGAAATGGTTGAACAGGCTAACTATCTCACAGGAAACATCCTCCACTTTAAGACTCGTCTCCAGGGAACACTTCAGCATGCTGAATGTTTAAAGAAGGAGAGAGGCTTTGGTGCAGCAGGGGAATAAAAAAAAAAAAAAAAAGGTTCAAGTCAAGAATAGACCCACCTAGAGTCAATTTTACCCAGCTTCTGAGTCGTGGAACACTTTTGTCTGCAGGGGAGCCACAATGAGCAAGATAATGGCATTGCACCATTTTTGTCTGAAGGAGACTCCAAACTCTGATCTTAGACACAAAAATATTTGAGGTTGTTTTGATGAACATTTTGTTCCTTTTGGCTTAGTTTAAGGGTCTTTATGTTATCTATAAGAAGTAACTTATTGAAATGTTTTTTTATTGCGTGATGTTTTGGTTAATTATCTGTCTAGTAGTGGCAGTAGTGCGCAAAGTCTACATAAAACATTTGAGCTCATTATGCATGTACTGCATTTCATCTCCAGATCTATGGAAGTATGAAGTCCTTAGTTTTTGTCTTAAAGTGGTGAAAAATGATGTTGGCCCCACATGGCAGTATATAAAACAACACAGCAGCCACAGCAGTGTGTGCTTACACACACTAGAACACCAACTCTCCTTCACAAACACTGACCAATCTGGTGCTCTGACTGTTTTCTGCTCTGGGGTTAAATCTGACAATACCAACTTTGACTTCTCACATTCTATACTGACATATAACGCAGTAGCCCGACTGCAGTCCAAACAGTATTAGCAGAAACTAAATTGAATGACCAGCAGCAAAAATAAGGACGTAATTTAAACAAGTTTTAAAAAAGTCAAACAGGTTTGAGAAAGCAATTTCTACACTAACGATTGAGGAGAGCCACACAGGCTGTCTGATGGATGAATGGAGTTTATACTTGTCAAAAACATCTTTGGTAAACTAGTGTTAAACTAGTGTTATTAGCTATCCCTGTTATGAATATGACACTGGGTACCGTCCATCCTCCAATATATCTTTGAAAGTCTATTTTGAAAAGCACTGACATTCAAAGTGGCTGTAGTAGAGATGCACTGAAAAACTGTCTGGTGACTGGAATCCAACAATTTTCTCCTTCAATATCACTTCAGCTTTTCAGAAAGAAAAAGTTAGAATTGTTTTGAGCAGTGAACACACCACACCAAAATACTAAAAATTGAGCACTGACAATGATGTCAATTTTCTGCACTGTGTTCGAATAGTAGTCTGCCTGCAGTAGGTAGGAGTTTAGCAGTGGCAGCGCAGGAAGTGAGTAAAGCCTTTTAGTCCATGTGGGCCACACTACCAAATATTCAGCTTTTATAATGGAAGCAAGAGGAATGTTTAAAACATTTTATTGGAAGCACGGATGTCATGGTCCTGCTCTGATGCCAAAAACATGTACCTGTTGATCTGTCTGCATCTTGCGTCCGACTATCCGGAAGGCGTTGTTAGAAGGGTTGTGAAAGATCTGGACTCTGCTGAAGGCTTGGGGTCCGGTACCTGCCGGGAGCCACTTTTTAGTGCCATCATCGTAGATCATCACAGTGGCCCGAGCCTGGCAAATACTCGATTCACTGCAGAGCAGAGGAAAAGATGGAACAAGAAGGAGACTTAATTAATTAATTAAAACCTCAGGAAAACAAGGCTCTCAGAAGAAAACAAATACTTAATTTAAGGTGTACAGTGTAGGTCCTTAACTCAAGTTTCATGGTACAATAAATTTTCATGTGCAATCTACACAAGATAAGTCTAAAAGTAAAAGAAACTTTCACAAAAGTTTTTTATGAGGCAATGAATGACCAGAAGTTTGAAAACATCTGCATTTCCAATGCACTAAATTAAACTAAAAGAATGAACCACTATTAATACACACCTAATTTGGATATAATAGAGGACGTGTTATTCAGCGATCCTCATCCTTGTTTAGCTGACAAACAGGATGAACACACATTTCAAAGCCACCATTTTTTTTTATGTAAACCAAAGTAGTGCTGTGAGTATTCTAGATGTTTAACTTAATGTTCTTTAAGTCGTCCATTTCCATTCATTCCTTTTTTTAAAATCAAAAATAGTAGTCATTTTGAACTTTTGTTTTAATATTCTTCATGTGGAATGTAGCGCTTCTGGGAAGCTGCTAAAGCAAAAAAAAAAAAAAAAAGAAAGAAAAAGAAGCAAACATAAGGGAGGGAGAACGGAAACTGGAGACACCGGATGGACAAACGAGTGAAAAAACACAGAATTCCAAACATCAAAACCAGTCTGGCCTCATTTTTCGCCTGCCCTATCATGTCCTAGAGTTAGCCTGCCAGTTGATTCAGGTTCTAACAAAAAAACAAATGGCATAATCATGAGCTAATCCACATGGTGAAAAATGACTGATACTCAGGATGGTATGCTAGATAAACAAAACTAAACTGCTGCCAAGTGCTGATTTTTGCAGAAAAAACTGTTAGGTTTGATCCTAAACGAGAGGAGTAGGTGAGACAACAATGACAGGAAGCTGCGCAGAGTGCCGGCAAACAAAACAAGGTCCTGAAATCTTCCACCTGCTTTACAACATTGCTAAAGATGGTAAGTACACAGTTGCTTCTCACTAGGAGAGGCACCAAAATATTTGTGCATGGCTTTCTGCAGGCAGAATCCAGTTACAAATCATTCATTCTAACTAAAGTTGTGCACATATTCTGTGCCAAATACAAAAACCTAAAGCAAAATATTCACTGTCGCGTCTCTGTGTCATATTTACCATTTAAAAACAACCAGAAACCAGGTAATTTTCCAAATAAGAGGAAATAAAATAAGGACTAAGTAAGAGTTGCAACATGAAAGAGGACTGGAAGTGAGGAGCAAACAGTGGCTGACTGTTCATTCCAGTTTTCTATCATTCCTCCCCCTCATCTCCTTGATTACTTCCCAGGCTGTCTCTGCAGTCTCCTAATCCATCTCTTCCCCCTCTCCCTCCATCTGTCCCACCCTTGATACGATCTGCTACTTCCTGTGACAAAGCACCAAAGACACAACCCACTTCCTGCTGCCTGCACTGCCTAATAAGGACTGCTCCAGTCTGGGCAATCGATGCCTGCAGAAATACAGTGGTGCTACATTTCCTTACAAGTTAAAACACATAAATCTGGTCAGTATTAACCTTTAAAGGCGATCTGTCTTCGCTGCCAACAGCAAAACTAAAACTATTTTATGCAGTTTTAATAAGTGTTGCATCTTAAACCAGGAAAAGGTAGGATGCTTACTTCAATATGTTGCATTGAACAACACCGGATCAGTTTAAAAGGGTAACACACACCAGATACTGTTGGATTTGATATAAATCAGAAATGAGCATTGTGTAAATACCAAGCCCCTTCCTGTGATTGTAATGTTTGGCACTCGTCTCACACCATGCCCACAAGCCACACAGAACTGAAACCTTCTCCTCCCTGTTCAGGTTAGCTAAGGCCCTTATGCATTTCAATTTTTATCTTAATTACTGTAAAACAGAAGGAAACAGCTTTCCACAAAACATCAAATAGTGAAGATGTGACACTATTGTTAGCAAGCTGCAAGGAAAGTTAGAAACATTTGATATTTTTAATCAATAACACTTATGAAACTATGGGTTTATTTGCCAATTTGTCAGATATTCACTGGAATCCAGCAGTTTGCTTTAGTAACCCACCCAGACCTAATGTACCCTGTGGCCATGGAAACTGTTATTTATAGATTAAATTAATAAAAATAAGAGTTTCTGAACTCTTATTTATAGCGTTACCAATCAAGGTGGCCAGAGATCAGGATCTGAAGATGTTCCCTTTATCATCTCTCTAGCAATTGGCAGCAATTCTTCAAATGCTGAAGAATTTCTTTCCAATGCATGAATCAAAACCAACAATTACATCAAGAGTCCAAAGAAAAATATGAGAAAAATTTCTTCAAAGCATTTGAGTTTCTTTGAACATGTACACTCTTTGTTCTGCAGTCTCGATTTGTACTTTTTGGGCATTCAGAGAGTTCATTTAGAACATGATATTTCTCTTTATGCCAATGATTAATTTCCTTTTGTGCAAATCCCCATATTCCTTTACCATCTGTGTTGTCATTAGTTATACAGGAAGAATCCTTTTTAACTTCACTTATGCAGGTTATGTTTCTGTGTAAGTGAGGTTTGTCATTAGAAGTGCTTAAACTTTAGGACAAGTTTACCTATCTGTGAATCACGGTAAAAAAAAAAAAAAAGTTCTAACAGCTCCCAAAGGAACCTTTGGTCAGACTAAACATGTCAGACTGGTCACCTTTAAACAGCAGCAATGAATATTCTTTCCCCTGAATATCTGCAAAACTATATCTCACAATATAATGAGTCACATTTTTCTTTACTATATCACTGTTTGCAGTGTTGCATTCACATTTGGATGTGGTAGAATACCATGCTTCAAGTTTCATGTGTTCACACTCTGCATATTGGCAAAAGTAACAATTACATATTTTTCTGATATTGCACAGCATTAATTTTATGAAATATTTACTTTTGAAACAATTAGTCACAAACCAGGGAGAAAGCCAGTCCAAAAACATGGCTGTATTAGCGCTATATTCAGTTTAAGTCATTTCCTCGCACATTAGCTTCTTCGCTTCTCATATCTATTATTAAGTCTTTAGTTATTTAAGTAGTCAAACAATCTGTCAGGTCAGAAAAAATGTCAACCTTTTTACTGTTTCACAGTTTGACATTACGCAATCTAATTACTTATTCCTAACTCCCACCTTAGATAGCATTTTTCAGGTTTTGAATAGCACTGGCATTATCTGCTTCAAAGAAATTTTTATGTGGAGGACACCAGTAAAATATGAGCAGCCATTCAAAGAGCACACTTTTACCCACAATTTCATCAACTACAGCCATTACATCAACAAGGAATGTCCATAAACCTACTTGATGAGTTTCTTGGCCAAAGACTGTTGCTCTGACTGGATTAGGGAGAAAAAGTTTCATGTCTAAAGGAGGATGTGGGAGACTTTATCACAAAAGCATCTAAATGTTTCGGTCTTAACAGACTGATGAAGCTGTTGATGTCACATGATTTCTTTCAACATCATGTGGAACATACATGTGGGTGACTGTGGAAGAAACTCTACTTTTAATATTGACCAATTTCAACACTGATAATAATTTAAAATGAAATCCAGCTAATGAAAATTAGTTTGTAGTTAATTCAGCAATAGTTTCATATTTTTTCCAATAACGTTCATAAAAATATACCAACTGCAAAATCTCACACTTCCTGTCTCGACCACATTCACATCCTTTCAAGCTTCAGGCTGGTGCATCATCATGAGAAACTGCAGTCAAGTTTGCTGCAAATCTTACTTCGCCAAATTGCTTGCATCAGTAAATATGATAATGCGTACCAAAAGCTCTTCCGTCTTTCAGTCAACATGTCTGAAGAAAGTCACTTCCATTTTGTTGACACTGCGTGACCTTTTTGTAACCTGATATCAGGTAATGGCTCTGGGTTTTTAAACATGCAAATGCTAATATAAATCAGCACTGGTTGCTGTCTTGTTTGTTCACACTGTAGGATAGGATATTTGCTTTACTGGTGATCAGGGAATGACAGAAATTCATTGCAATCCATTTGGAAATTAGCCTTGAATTATTTTTTATTTATTATTATTAGATTATTGCCATATTATTAAAAAGCAAACATTCTTTCAAAGGAAGGTGTGAAAAATGGTTGAAAAACTTGAAAACTATCCAAGATGTTTCTGGAATTTTGAATTGCTCAGCAGAGAACAACTCATTCATCTGACAGGAAGATTTTAAAATAGAAAAACTGTTGCTGAATAAAACATACTTCAAACATATAGCCACTCTATAATTTCCTCTGATCCTGCATGTTGTTGTCTTGGAAAGGTAGAGAGGGTGCATGGGAATTGGGAGGGGACAGAAACACTGGACTGGGAAACAGATGCATATTTAATGGCAGAGAAAGCATGGGCTCAGGAGCAAGACTGAGTAGCCGGCTGCATTATTGATACAACTAAGGACACTGAGACTCTAAAAGGCTAAGTGGCACTAGTGCATGGAGACATGGACTTGCACACACTCTCACACCTGTCATCCTGCCAACATGTGCGTCCGTGCTGACCCCGTCGACTCTGTATGATGGGCTGCAGGGGGGCCAGTGGAATAAATCACCACAGGCAAAGTGATAAACAGGCTATTTTTTGTGCTTCCTTAAGCCAAGATTGAGGGCAGCTGTGACCAGTTGACTCAAGATGATTTCTCATAGGCACAGAGTGCTCAGACTGGTGGCCTACAAGAAATCTTGGGCACAAGCTATTAAGGCTAATAATAAAAACAGGTTTTCTTTACAGAGAATTAATTGAAAAAAAATAATAGTAGAATTATAAGCAAGTTGTAGTCCATATTTGATTGTTAATAACAACCGTAGTGAGTCTCTTCAGTTAACGAGGGGTTAACAGGAAACCCCGGCGCACGGCTCGAACACGTGCCCTGCAGAAAATGTCTGTATAAGGCCCGGCTGCCAGAGCTTTTCTCCAAATGAGCTGACAAGTACAGTCAGGCCCAGTGGCTCTTTTCTAACTCCTCTTACCTGATGCTCCCTCTGCCCTTTTTAACCTCTTAAAAATAAAACAGTTTCAGGCCATATAAAAACCTGAGCAAAAATATTTTTGACATACCAGACAGTTCAGACAATTAGAAAAAAAAATTTTTTTAAGAAGTTTGATCCCAAATTTAAAAAACTGTCAATTGGAAGCACTCAATATCATCATCAACATTGTAATAATAGTAATTATATTGCATTTTTGTTTACCGATATTGTACAGCTGTAGACATGACCTACCGAAGCAAGTCTGTCTGGTTCAGCTGACAGGCTGGGCAAAGAGAGCATTAGAGAACAATGGAGGTGCTGGAAAAGTTCTCAGCTTATGTATAATATTTTACACACAAACTATCAGCCCTGGGCACCTCACACCTGGCCTTACTATAAGAAAACAAGGTATTGTTGAAATAAACTGGTAAGAGCTTCTCTTAGCATTTTGATTATAGTGAGCTTTTTGACCTACATGTAAAACTATAGATCTGGCAGAAACACTGCATATCCCCACTGTGAAGCACGGTAGTGGCAGCATTATGCTGGTGCCATCATGCTAGGTTTTGGACTACAGGGGACTTATTTTCATCTTAATTTTGTTCAGATTTCCTTCATAAGGTTTTACCCAGCAGACACCAAGGTGAATCACACAAGTAGAACTAGCCCTTCATCATCTTTGTGTATATTTCCACAGCTCTGGCGATTTATTCAAACACAACTCAGAAGAAAAGTCGATGCAAAAGAAGTGAAGTATTTAAACTAGTATATCTTGCATGGCTGTAGTATACCTTCCATGAGAAACAGTGATCCATTGTTCCTTGTCAAAGTATCGGACAACCCATTCATGCCAGAGTGAAGACAGGGAACAAGTCACTATGTACGTTTTTGTTATGGAAACTATGAGGATACTTCCTCTTCAACCTGGTGGCTGTTAAACATAGACTATGAACTTTTCCTGAATTGATAGTCATGCCTTCTATGTATTAATAGGCTGGGAAGACAAACAGGTGATTTGAGAATTAAACCCAGAAGCCCTTAAGCTTATAATATCGTAAAGTTTAATCTGAGCACTCATTCATGTTTATGTGAGGAAAGACACTTTCGCTTTTCACCACAGCACCTGCAGGGTTGCCAGCAGGTGACGCCGGTTCGGTCACTTTTGAGACAGAGTCTTGAGTGTTAAGAGAAGTGAGACAGGGAAGTGCTTTACTAAAATAAGTAACTTGGAAAACCCAGTACTTCACAACACACAAATACTCATTTAAGTAAAGCCTCTCTAGACCATGAAAGCAAATAAAATGGTTCCTTTTTGGTCAAATTATAATAAATGCAGAATCCCTACATTGTAACTGTGCGTATCCTACTATAGGAAATAAGATGTATTTGTCTTATGAAACACAGTGAACTGAGGTCACAGTTAAGGATGCAACAAATTATTTTGGTGGTCAACTAATCTGTCAAGACTGTCGCGATTAGTCAAAGATTATTTTAATCCACCTCTGGTTTCCAAGCAGTGACCTGCTGTTCTCAGCACACCATAACATGTCAGTAATAATGGATGTACAGAAGCGGCATTTTAACTATATACAATCTCAAAGGTGAAGTTCTTGTTCTCTGATGCTGATTTGGGTGAAGAAGTCACATGCACACACCGGTTGATTCTAGGCTGATTCATCAGACATTGCGTCATGCTCAAGTCCCCTTCAGGCCACGTTTTCTGCTGCCAGTTCCATATGCACATATATTTATTGACTCTGAGCTGTGAGATTAGTTTCCAAACTATGATGTACAGCTGTTGATGGCTAAAAGCCCAAACATTGAACAAATTTCCCCTAATGCAGCGTATGGTCTGTTAATCAGATTCACAAATCAGTACATGAAGGTATCAAGAGAAGTGGAAATTTAATGGACTATACTTGTCTTTTTTTATTTTTAAAGAAACAGGAAGGGTGGTGTTTTTTGTTATTCTTATTCAGCTGTTAAAAAATGAAAAGTGACAGTACATTAGAACTCACTTGTCTGAAGATGAAGTCAGCTGTTTTTGCAATAACCTTTTGTAAGAGTCTCATTTTAAAACATGGAAGTCATTTCCCCGCACTACCCAGCCCTCTCAGTGCAGGTAAACGGTTTTTAAAATCTACACATCTCTGAGACACCATTTACTGTTGATACTATTTAAAGTTCAGTCTGTTATGCTATTTTCCTGTCATCTCACACATGTGACAATTTGCTGCAAAATTAACACAAGCACACTTTCACATTAAGCTACTCCACCAACGACACAAAACAGGCACTCGGCTATTTGTAAACTGTAAATATCTGAATGAAACTCAGATGTTTTTGACCTTCTTGATTAAAAAAATAAAACGACCTTAAAGCATTTCCTGAATGCTGACTCATCATTCATGACACAGAAAGGAGTTTTTGCCAAAATCATCGAGTTGTTTTTTTTTGCGTGGCCACTTGAAGAGCAGAGATGAATTCCTTCCTGCTTCTGATGCACCCAAGGCTGTGTGGAATGACGGGGGGTGAGGGGGGGGCAATAGAACTGGCACTCTCAATGCCCATATTTGGAATGAAGTTACCTCTGTCCTCTGCTCTGAGCTCAATTCCTTTTACAGGTCGGAGCACATCCTCCCCGACCCAGGCCAAGGAGGAGGAGAGCTCCCTCTCAGAAAACAAATCAACAGGAGAAAACTCCCAGTTTTAGGCTGCCCTGACTTGTATGCCCCTTCCCTTTCCACTAAATGAGTAAAGAAGGTCCCTTTTCCTGCTTAATCATGCTTCCTGCAAACATGGGGGTCTGAGAATATTGATGTTGGCCACGTTATAGTCAACTGTCACAACCCTGGTTAGTTTTTTGAAGCTGGAAACTGGGCACCGGCCAAAGAGTTTCTAACTGTATGACTAAAAATGACATTGGTAACACAAATTCCAAAGAAAAATGTATAATACCATCTGATTGTTTTCATTTGAAGGCAGCCTCTTTACAGCTAGTTAGCTAATTTGTTGACTGAGGTTTGAAAACAGCACAAAAACAATAATAGTGCTGTAAAACAGCCTTTGTTTAGCCAGCTGACAGGCAATGTGCAGTAACGGGTTGAGAAGGGCTGAGACTGCTATAACATGCGTTTCATAATACTAGAATGAACTTCTCAACTTCAACACTTTTTCTTGTACATTGTGTGGACTTTAGAGCACAGAAATAGCATTACAAAAAGTTCTAGTGGCTTTGCACCAAACCTTTTAAGACCTTTGTACACTTGACACTGGTAACCAGTCATCAACTAAAGTTTAAAAAAGTATTGCGAGTCAAAAATGTTAAAAATATCCTCTACGAGAAAGTGTCGGTGCACAAGATTATTTCTATCACAGTCGATACACCAAGATATGACCACATGCAGAAATAGCTCACCTTTTAACAGAACAAGTAAACAGACAGGCCTGTGTTTAGCATGTCCTTTTTCCGTGTGGCAATAAACCTTTAGCCAACACTAGGTCAAAGAATCAAAGAAAGCCAGCATTAGACCCTAAAGCAAGTTCAAGGCTTCCTCTGAGTCTGCTCTTTTTGATGCAGCCTCTGTCCATCAGCAATCACCATCTTCCCAGATAAGAGAGTCTATGATCTAAGACTTGAGTGATAGGAATGTTAACAATGGCTGGCAGCATGAAGCTGTTTCTATACTAACTGGGTTCCATTATGTTCCATTAAGCAGTGGACCCCAGATGAACCCTCTGTTTTTTTATATCCATTAGCAGTGCTGACCATACAGAACGTCCATCCTCATAGTTAAGCTTTCGTTTCACTGCAACGTCAGAGACAGACTCAGTCAAACCCAGAAGATAATGTTCCTCTAATTTCTCTTCAGTGGGGAAGGTTCATATATCTGCAGTTATCCTGATGATGATACTCAGTTTTTATACAATAAAAACACTTCAGTCCTTTCAACTGGCCAAACATGATATTGGTATACGGAGTCTGAATGTAACACCCTCTCAAATATTTCATCAAAGTAGTAATTATAGTAAATTTAAAAAAAAAGGGGAGTATTGTTATCTGTTTAATATATTCAGTGTTTTAAGTGAATGTGGACTTTAGCTAATAAAAACTCAAAGGGCCTACCAACATTTCTGGAAGAATGCAAGGTTAGGTTCAGGGTAAGGCGACACAATCTTTTACAAATGTTTTATAAAAATGTACTATTCACAACACAATATGACTATTATGAAGAACTGCCCAGACTGCAGGAAGTGTTGACTTATTTAAGCAACATACATCTAGACCAGGGGTGTCCAAAGTCTGTCCTCGAGGGCCGGCATCCTGCCTCGTTTGTCTATCAAAGTTTGTGACAGACAAACTTTATGTTTGTCTATCACATAGAACACTGTTTCAGTTCCCTCCATGGATCAAATGATGGCTCACTAGAGGCCTAAGAAGAACACTGAGAAGGTTGTTACTATTACCAGGGAGGGAACTAAAATATACAGGATGCAGGGTGCCCAGGACTAACTCTGGGGACCCCTGATCTAGACTAAACATCTAGACTGAAAATAGTGAATTTTATTTCCTTGTTTCAGGCAGCTGGATCCTTACCTGGGGTCAATGTTTGCTATGAACCATAACCTTAAAGACATCAATATTCATTTGTTTAGTACAATAAATATTTACCACAATATTCACCAAGGCCATCACATTTTTCAAATATTCTACAGCAAACTCCTTCTTAAAATGCCCCAAAGCAGGGCTTATCTTAACACATGTGAGTGCGAGATTCTTTTAAGGAACAGAAACCTTTTTCACACGTTTGTTTCAACTTGAGGGGAAAAAAAAAGTAACCTTTCTGAAGCACTTTTCCGGTAGTAATGCACTCGAAACACCAAGCTGCACTGGTTAGTTTTGTGCAGACACGAAACAAAACGACCAAGTGGAATCATGTGGGCGACTATAGTCATCTTTGAAATGCTACGCTTTGTATGCTACCTCAAATGTCACACCAGTTCAGTTCTCTTGCTACTTCAACAGTATAGTGTCAGTTGATTAAACGTGTTCTCAGTTCATTTTAGTAAAATTAATGTGCAACAATAATGACTCAGGACCTGCTTAAGAGGTGATGTTTAAAGGGTGATAAATAAAGACTTTCCACAGTGAAAAGAGACAAATGGTAAGTGAAGAGCATTACATCCAGGATCTAAGAGGCAGCAGCTGAATACTGGATCACATCAGTTCTGGTCAGAGGTTGCTTAGGGGTTGGCATGATATGTCCATTGTAGAAATAAATGTTGTCAAATGTCACGCTGGCAAAATCATAGAAACAAACATTTTCAAACTCATGTTCCTTCCAGGAAGCTTAAAAAATAAAAATAAAGACAAAAAATACATTCTTTAGCTCTCTTAATAATAACAGTGATCCTCTTGTCATTCTGACCTGAACTTGATAAAATAAAGAAACACCAAACCCGAGTTTGCAGTACTCACGTTTCTGCAAGTATTTGGCCATCACTTCAAAAAAAAAAAAAAAAGAAGCTATTTGAGTTTACATGAAAGTTATAGAGACGCAGGACAATATACCCAGTGTTTTTTTCTGGATATACTCAACATCTTAGAATTTAGAGTTTACAGAAATGAATGCATTTGCACATTGCACATTTTATCTTTGAACAACTTTGTGAATGCTGCACATTTTCTTTCCACTTCTGCAACACTTTATGTTGGTCTATCACAGAAAACACTTCTGAGTTTGTGGTTTAAGTGTTTCAGAATATGAGAAGTGAGTATAAATACTTTTGCAAAATTTAGCACATACAGCTCTTGAAATATTAAGCTATAAAAAAAAAAGTATCGAGCAGTTATCTAACACCACATTAAAAACCTAACTTTCTGCTGGTCATTTTACATTTTAGGATACAGTGTTAAAGTATGCTTACTTCATCTTTTTAAAAATTTCCTACATGTTAAAATATTGTCAACTTTAGAGTAAAATTATCCATTTTGCAGACCCTACTTTGATTTGGATTAGACAAAAAGTACAACTGGAGTTGAAACTAAAAATGTGCTTTCCTTTTGTGGCCATGCATATGTGTGCATGGGAATCAGTTACTCTATTGAAATGTTTACTTTCCATTTACATCTGTAGCAGAATGGACTTTACCATCAGACTTTACACAAATCCTACAGCTTACTTGCAGGGCTTTAGACGAAGTACCAACTATGATCATTTATTTAAAGGTGGTTGTCTTTCTAATGCTCTGGTTTAACAGGACTGTGCAAATATTTGCTCACTGCATCTAATATTGAGGTTTTAAAACTAAGAGAATAGACAAGCATTTCATACTCGGGAGCAATAGCCTACAACACAATGAACTGTTTATTCATTGTAAAAAATATATTAAAGAATAAATAAAATTGACATGAAAAGTAAAAGCAGCAGCCTAGCGGCACAACCCCAAAACCAAAACAGCAGCTTCGACCAAGGAAAATGGCTTTGTCACAAAGCAGACAATGGAGGATTTTGTATACTGAGCAACTTGTGTAGCAAAGCGCCTAATCCAAGAAGCAGGCCAGCATAATGGCCTATTTATGAGTATGAGAGGTGGGAGGGCCAAGAGGGGTGAATTGTTTCAGAGAAAGGGGTAGTGGTGATTGGGCATTGTGGGAAACAAACACTCATGTCACAACCATTTCAAATAACAGTGTGTGCATGCAAGCTGATCCTTTAGACACACTGTCACACCAACTGTACAACAACACACTGAGGGGGTCTTTTGAAGTATATATCAACATGCAGCTCCGTTATGATGCATGAAATGAAACCATTATTCTTTTCTTTTTCATAATGGATAAGAATTCCCACAAGCACACCCCAATTACCTCAAATTGGTATTGCTTCTGAGGTGCAGCATATTAAAAAGTGTTTGGCAAAAAAGAAATGTGAAAGATCTAACAATTTTAGTTTTTTTTTGTTTTTTTTTTACAAATTCTCTTTGTGCATTAACAGGGAATTAGCTAAAGACAGGTGACTGATGATAAATTGGGGCTTTGCAGGACAACCCAAAGTGGGTGGTGTCCTTTGCAAAGACATGTTCTCCTCAAAAATCAGCAGTTTTGACCAACTATGGTAATAAATGACAAGAGCAACAGTCGTCAGGCAGGCTGAAATTTGCTTTTGCTGCTTACATCAAAGAAAACAATCTGACTGCAAGGCATGAGGCAAACAAGTGGAGACTTGAAATACCAACACCAAAACATTACACAACAGTGCAGCAAGAACATGCTGCAATTGCAACCCGAAAGAGTTGCATCTCAGCGTCCTTACAAAGGCATAAATGCAATAACGCTGGTGCATTTCTTAAATAACAGCTAGTGGCCTTTTGGGACACGAGCTGAAGACGATTACAGCGAATCTGCATTCCTATCTAGCTCATGCCAAAGGAGAGAAATGTGGTGTTGAGACACAAAAGAAACAACGGGGCAGGGCAGAGGGTGGGGTTGAAAGAGAGTGTCGGGGGGGTAGTCTCCTCGCTGCTTTTAAGACTGATCAATACCAGGCTCTTGCAAGGGAGCAGACAAGGAGTCCACTCCGGAATCACTTCCACTCATGCAGAGCTTCTGACCCAACGTCAGGATGCTCAGCAGACAGAAAAACAGTGGGTTAAGCAGATGCATTACACCTGTTTCTGTATATTATTTCTTGAGCCCGAGGCAGACATGGGGATGGAGTCAGACGGGACAGCACTTTTCAGTCAGAGACCAATCCACAGAGTCAGCGTGGGAGTGGAGAGCCACCTCTCTGACAAGAGTGAATCACGATGCAAATTCATGCACTTCCTGGGCCACCTAGCCCCCAGGATAGGAATCTATGCTGGGGGATCAAGGATAGGATCATTGCATCAGCAATGATCTGAACAGAGGAGTTATTGTTCACTGAAACAATAATGCAAAGATAACAACAACAAATGCTTCCAAATCTGATAACGGTGAACCACGATGCTCAGGATGATCAGAACCACTTTCAGAACTGGGTCAGTATTTGAACTATTGCCTGCACTTCTGTGTCAACATTTACATTCCAGAGCCACAATGAGCACAAGCGGAGCTGCATACCAGTCGTTACCCATTATGCAAGGTGACATGAACCCCTTTGGCCGCAGCGGGGGGTCAGTCAAAGCCGTAGTCATTTAGAGGAAGAGCTCCATTCACCAACCTAAACAGGAACTTCCTAGCGCAACTTAAAGGAGGCATCGGGTTAGCAAATATGTCTGACATGTCCGGTAAAGTCACAGGTATGTTTTATGGTTGGGGAAAGTACTATCCCTCCATTCTCCCCTTCTAACTGCAGAAGAGCAACTCCACAATCATGCAGTTAGCTTATCTTATTGCACCATGGTTAATAACTTTATTACACACTGCTTTGGCAGAACAGCGTGCTGCCGCACTGTGTGGTTGTGTCTCCAGAGCACATGATGTCTGCGTCATGCAAGGTTCCAGCATTTCAGAATGCCAAGGTTATTATGTAACTTAGGCACACACAATTATCACGGTGCATTATTTTAAGCAAGAGTCATGCTAAATGCGCTCATCTAAAGCAACTCGGTCGGTCAAAGAATTTCAGGCCGCAGCAGCATTCTCACTGCAATCTGAGATCACAGAGGGAAACAGAAACACTGCCCTGTTGTCACTATCAAGGTTTAGGAATGTTTTGAACAGATACAGTTGTATGTGCCTAAAATGTTGCAAATTGGAGTCATTTTTCTCTGAGACACCATAGAACATGTTCAAGTGCTTCCCTTCTCTCGCGTGTCGCTGTACACTGGCATCAGCTGACGGGGGAAAAAAAAAACAAAAAACGCCAATATACTTTTCTCTCTCACATACAGCAAAAACTAATTTTGCTGTATTTTCATTTGGAAATACTTCTGGTTGTGTAAAACACACAAAGTGTTAAAGCTGAAAACAAAAACAGGAATACCTGCACCTTTTAAACCTGTTTGAGTAGCCTGATAGTCCAGCTAATTGCCAGGCAAATACCAGCCTGTTATATTTGTGTTATTCTAAAAATAGCAGAACTGCGAAACAGTATAATATTTTGCACATAAAGCAGTTGAGAACGGTAACTAAATTTAACAACTGACTCGTCTGTACTGGTTTTTGATCTAAGATGTGCCTAAACTTATTGGTGACAAAATAGAACATTGTTATAACAAACAATCTCAAGTCTTAGGTTGCGTGGGCATTTCCACCGTGATCAGCAAAACAAATAGAAAACACAGGACCAACCCATGAGATATATTGTTACAGATGGGGCACTGTGAAAGGCTGAAGACACACACACACACACACACACACACACACAAAAAAAAATCTAGAAAAACAATGAAAACTGGTCACTCAGGTTATCCCTACCAGACTCCAGTTCCTCAGTGAAACTCTCAAGGACATGCACTTTGAAAAGACAAAACAACTTCACACTGAACTAAGTGCTAGTGGTGTTTAAATGTGAGACCAGAGCAGCTCCAGCCCAGGAGCAGAGACTTCCAAGCTTGTAATTGGCAGCAGGCGCAGGCTGTGACAGGACATGGAATTTGTGGACATGAGCTGTGCGCCTGTGGATCTTGTTCGTGCTGCTAAACTCTGCTCTCCCACACGGAGGCAAGCTGCAGCTCAGGAGGGGGTAGCTTTAATGTGTGACTATGGAATGCATGGTGATGATGATGATGATGATACAAACAGCACAAGCTGCAGTTTGGCCACAAGAAAGTGACCAATCTGCAGCTCAATAAGCGCAGCCCCTGCTTTGGATCTCAGCCGAATCCTTTTTTATGCCTTATGAATTAGACTGACCTCAGTAGTTTTTTTGTTGTTTTTTTTTTGCATATGAAGTTGTTTAAAATCTTAGCGTTATAAGTAATCTACAAAATAATAATAATCATGTAAAAAAACGTGTTGATGTGACTCAATCTGCTCAATCTCAACCCAAAAACTTTGAACAGGTAGGAAGCTGAAGTTTCAAGAAAGTTACTCGGTCACAAACTCCCCCACCCCAAAAAACACAACTTCCTGCACAGTTTTAGCTGAGAACAAAAAAAAAAAAAAAAATCAAGCCAAAGCCCAGCTGTGCGTTTCTGAATGAGAAACGGGAATTTAACGCGCTACAAAGCGAGGCTGCCGAGATGAAACAAGCAGCGCAGACTCTTTAACCAGCAGCCCACGAGAAAACGAGCAACAGAAACACTGAGAAACGCTCGGCTGGAAACACAATGAAACATGAAGGGATCCGAGCCGCTTCACGCACCTCATTGTTCGGCCAGAGTGCAGCTCCTCTCCTCGAAGGCAACTTCGGATGACTTCAGCGGGGAAGCCCGGTGTTTTACGGAGTCACAGCGATGAAATAAAAACTACACCGTCCAAAGGCGGAGAGGAGGAGGGGGTGGGGGAAACAGCACATCTAAAGCCGCAAACAGGGTAGTGGGATAAAGGAGCACACCTCGACGATTTCCTGGTTCTGTAGAGCGGGAGAGGAGGAGGAGGAGGAGGAGGAGGAGGAAGACGAGGGGGTAGATACAGTAGTGAAGCGGGCTTGTCAACTCCAATAACTCTCCCACAGTGGGTTTCTACGAGAGAAAAAAAAAAGTGAAGCTAAGAAAATAGCGGCTGCCCAGAAAGCTTCACTTCCTCTTCTCGTACTTTCAGGTGTTTTTATGTTTGCAGCTGCGCTAAGGAAGGTTGAAACGATACACCTCCGCGGGGCTCTTTTTCGTTCAGTCGGCGGCGCTGTCGGGTCACGGCCCTGCCGTGTGAATTCACGGCAGTCTGGCCCAACCCGCCAGCTTCAAAGTAATCGCAGGACGCATTCAAGTGTGCTGCGTAAAATTCCTTTTCGCGAGTCACGAATTTAAATTGGGCTTCAGTTACTTTGGTAGTCATCTGAGTCGCCTTAGAAATCAATTTGATGTGCTAATGCAGGTGCATCTAACTAAACTAGTAATAATTTATTTCAGCAATTCAAATAAAAAAAGTGAAACTCGTGCAGAATTATTACACACGTGTATGTGTACCTTCTGTGTGACTCACATCAAAAAACCAAACAAACACGTTTTTCATAAAATAAGAATATTACGTAAAACCAGTGAATAATTCTTATTGCAGAAAAGATAGCCTAATATATTCAAGAAAAAAATCTCTGGGTGACCCCCTCCACCATCAGAGTAAATTTCTATAAAAATCTCAGATGCTTGAGTTTCAATATGATGTTTCCATCTTTTATGATGATTCAAGGAACCAAATCATCTGATGGTTTTGGTTCAACGTACTTTAGGAAGTCTTCAGTCAGCACAGATGTCTACCAGAAATTTGCAGAACCAATGCTTTCCTCCACTAAACTTTATAGCGAAGCTGGTTTCATTTTCTAGCTGGCCTTTGCTTATGTGCACACTACCAAAACTGCAAATACTTGTTTTAAAGGCAATGGCATCACTGTGCCTGACTTTAACTCCTCAGAGAATTGAATCAACCAGGGGCACGGTTAGGCCTCTCGCAAAAAGCAATAAATCAATTTATTGCATGATAAATTAAAACAAGCTCAATATTTTCCATTTGCATGGTTCAGCGTGTTTCTTATTTCTGTCTCTCTTTCTACAAAACTGAATGACAAAAGTCTGGAGTCTGGTGCACTGCTCTCAACTAGAACTAGCCCTTTTTTTTGGAAGGACAGTTTTGTTGACAGAGCCTTCATAATTCCTTTTATTTGTTGTTTTGTTTATTTATTTTGGATATTTAAAATGTCTTCCAGTTTCACTGTTAGATACTCATTAGAATTTAAAGTTAAATGATCTTTGCAAATGTGTTCTTTTGTTATTATGACTAATATATTACTTGAAAATGGTATCAAAACAACACTATAATTGTTTATCTTCTAGCAAAATTTGTTGTTGTGACAGGCCTAAAACTATATCTGAAAAGAGCTGAAGACCACTGCTAAAGTTGTGTTTGCATTTGTTAAGTTGACTTGCGTGACAATGCTAGTGGTCTCTCCAGGCCCCCCTATTAGTTTCAGGGATTTGAGTAGCTGGTTGATTCGCTTGTGTCTTGTGCTGTGCATAAAACTGTGTTTTAAAATGAGAGCAATAATAGCTTCCACATAACAATCTTAAAACAGCACAGTTCCTAATCTGTGTTATGTTGTCCAATCTTGATGACATGTAACACGTTTGGTTTAGCATATATACTGTCAGAATTTCTAGAATTTATGGTGAAATTAGTCTTGTGCATACAAAAACAGCAACTATTGGTCAGCACAGAACCCTTAAACTAATGGCACAAGCATTCACGGATAGAAACCCCATATTCCAAAAGCACATGAAGGCATCATTACATGAGAGGCTGGGCCATTATAAACCCTGCACATCACCCTACTGGCTGTTTGTGTAACTTCAAGTTTATCTTCTGTGGCTCTTAAATATTCCACAGAAATGTTATCTGGTAGGAACAGTTGTCAAATAAAAACATGATCTCAACTTGACATATAAAATAAGAAAGTTAAAAGGCTTTTAAATATGTCATATTAAAAACAGATGTCAGCAATGAATTAAACAGTATTCCTCTCATGACCCAGTCCTCAGCGCTGAGATAATGCCTGATGTTAATTGAAGTGGAAAAGAGGATGTGAAAGGAGTGCATTACGTGTGTGGCATGTGCAAACGAACTGAAAGCTAATATGCTCAGTTTCACTACAGGCACACTCTTAGACATACAAGCTTAAGCAACTGCTGTTTTTTTTTTTGTTTTTTTTTTAAAGCCATGTGTCCCCTGTTAGCTGAGCCAAGAATTTCAAACAAACCCCCAGCCGTTGTGTGAGTCTCTGCTCCCATGTGTGGATGTGTTTGTGTGATTTGTGGTGGCCCAGACTCAACAAGTTGGTTCTCTTCCCAGAAAGTGGCCTGTAAAGAATCAGAAGCAGTCACACAGTAAGCTGAGGTTGCTCCTGAGCTCCTCCCTCTTTGCCACAGTTTTATTTCCACGACTTGACGTCAGTTGGTCAGTTTCGTCTGCAGGATGTGGAGGAATGTCAGCACATGATCCAAACTGGTAAATTAAGAATTTATCAAAGCTTGGCTATTAAAGTTCACCTCTGTACTTTTATTGATCAGATATATTTGTAAAGGCTGATACAAACTGCACTTTCATTTACATTGAGAGAGAGTGCAGTGCATTCACGAGCCAGTGTATTACCAAGGAAATACACTTACCTGAACCTCAATTGAAGAATCAAAGCTCAGTCTGGATCTGCATTAATCAGCATAAGCCCAGAAAAAAATGAAATAGGAGTTTTTTTTCTGACAGAACCGTTCCTTGCAAAAGTTTTAACAGCCCTTGAACTTTTCAAATTTCCAGTATATGCCCAGTTTCATTGGGCACTCTCTAAGATAGACTTGTCCAGCCTTTCGGTTTTGCTGGCCACATCTTGGTAGGTCTCAAATAAGGCCACTTTCTTTTTTATTTTCCAATCAAGCATAGTTCTGTAAAACTGCAACTGAGACGTTCAAAACTTGGAACTTTTTTTCTCTAGTCTCATCTTTCTCCAAATTTCTTTACAACAAAAAACAACAAAGAGGCAAGAAGTATTCCACCTAAGATCTCTTAGCCAGGAGAGCAAATTTCCTTCCTATGCTTGGTGTGAAGGGTGTCAATATCGTTGAGCTCCTCACATTACATTTACAGTCCAGTAGGTGGCACCACAGCCTAACAGAGCGTGTTGAAGACTACAAGGTGGTTAAATGTCTGGAAAATTTAGAACTAAATAAACAAATATTCATATTAGAAATCTGAAACTGCATTTCACCCATACAACATTTTGGAACATGGAATAAAATAAATATTTACATGAAATGAATATTAACAAAAATTAGCCAAGTTACAGAATATTTGAGTATATACAGGTAAATATGGTATGAGTCAACAAATAACATTAATGAAGATTGAAGACCATATCATAAATACTTTGGGGAATCTAGTGTGTATTTTTATGTTTAGCAGGCATGACCTGGATGACCAAAACCAAGTAATTTCACTGGGCAGATATGTTATTTTGAATTTTGAAACAAAGATTTAGATCTCTTACAGAGGAAACGTACTGTATCTTTGAACGTATTGCTCGGTAACTGAACAGATACATTTAGTAAAACCCATATGTACTGTACACAAATTTCAGTACTAAAATGTGACTGTTTAAGTTTTTTAAAATAAATTTGATTTTTGCTATAAACACGTATCCCTAAAAACTGGGATTTAATAGGCAAACATGGGCGTTAGTCGATGATGTCTTAGGCCTGGTATATAATCAGTAATACAAAGTTAATTGTTCAAACAACCAGAATGAGACTGGCAACAAGACAAGACCAGATGATCTGATTCTTGTTTCACCCTCTTTCTCAGGTGCAGGGGTGTTTGTTTGGAGACCAGGTCTGGGGGTTCATACCCCTGATCCCTGTCATTTACTTTGTTGCTCTGCATCTGTGCACTTTATTGTGATGAATGAACACAGTGTTTGTGTTTACAGAACTGACACCTCCTTCTCCCCGTGGCCCCTCCACCTGGTCCGTCAGCCCCGACACCCGGACCATGGCTCTGCTTGAAAACAAACTGTGACGGCTGCTCCGGTTACAGGAGCCCGATCGATGCACTGCCGGGTGTCGCGTTGCTCGAAGGGATGAGTATCGCTGCATGGCCGATCGCTATCATAATCACACTTCCCCTCTGTTATCGCTTACCTACTGAATAAAACATCTGCCTTCCTGCCTGTGGATCACCCACCACCCCAAAATCTGGAGGGATGGCGGCTTCTTCTGTGAGTGTCTTTGAGATGAGTGAGGTAACTTGAGGAAAGTGAACAATGATACCCAACAAATTAGGTCCCCAAAGTTGTTTTTATCACCGGCATCTCCAAATAGACCCGACCAGCTTTCGACAGGGTTTGTCTCAGGATGCTGAAGCTTCACGTTTCATTGTTGAGATGTGTCATTTGACCCAAAACAACCTTTAGATGTCCAGATTTTGATAAAGTCACTCAAAAAGGTGCCTCTCATCGGCTGAGCTCAGCCAACATTTGGGCTGCATACATAAAGCAGTGATAAACAAAGAATTTAAAATGCAAAAGTATTTTCCCCTTTTGTTAAAGAATTTATTATCAACTTATCCATGCAGGCTCCTGGGGCTGGTGCATGTCTTCAGCAGTCACTGGGTGAGAGACAGGAAACATCCTGGACAGGTCATCAGTCCCAGGCAGGGCAAAACAGAGACAAACATAAAAAAAAAGCATGCACACACAAAATGCAAAGAGGCCAAATTACCTGATATAAATATTTTTTTCAGGAAGTCAAACTACCTTCAGAGAGAACCCACACACTGCATGGAGAGAACATACATGCAACATGCAGCAAGATCCCAGACTGAGATTTCATCTCAACATCTTACTATGAGGCAACAGTGTTAACATATCCAGCAGTATACAGGCCATCTTTTAATGTTTTCAGAAGGCTGGGTTTTGTTTCAGTGGTCACAATCTGGCCTGATTACTATTTGGGCTGTAGAGCCAAGAAACCACTAGCACATAAACTTTCTGACAAAATGAAGAAGGCTAAGCAATCTCTAAACACATCATCACATCACACATCAGCATCCCCTAACATCTGGTATTAAACTAAAACTTTACAGAAAAAAAAGCACAGCAGCACATTCATCTCTGAAGAGCTAATAGAAAGACGTTTGGAGTGGCCTATTTAAAGTTTCACTAGTCACTCATTTGACCACTAGATGTTTGCCAGCTTGCTCCTCTTCCAAGTATGGCTCCAGGAAGGTGTCTTGATCTGCCCAATTTGGTGAAGTCACAGCTAGTACCAACACCAAACACAACAAATACAAGATCAGGTCCAGTTTATGTTTTGACCCTCTCCATTTCAAGAACAAGGATATATAAATGACTGAAATTAAATTCTTCCAGAGCAGTGGCTGGACTTAGCCTTATATACAAGTTAAAGAGAGCCATTATCTGCTGTTTGTCCTAATTGGATTGAGATGATTTGAGTGTCGGATGGGAATGCGTTCTCTACTTCTCTGTTTGCAGGTTTTCTAGACCCAATGCAGGAGAGCCCTCATTACACCCAAATATCTACTGGAATAACTGCATATGAGTTATATTCTCTCTGGAGAAAATTACGTCTGGGTTTCCCTCATGGATCTGCTGCCACCTAATCCTGAATAATTGGAAGATGATGGATGGATGGTCTATTTTAAGACTTCTCTAAGGCAAATAGGCTTGGATCGCTCTTTTTAGCTGACTCAATGTTAAATGTGGAATGACAAATTTAATTCTAAAAGTACTCAGATTTTTCTAGCTGGACAAAACAATATTTTCCCCCAAACTACTAAGTCCCAAAACGTTAAGCATTTTTTCAGGATGTTTCAGGATGCAAATCATTTTGCAAAATGTTTGTATAATATAAGGCATTAAAACAATTAAGCCAGCATTAGTTCTCCAGTTCTGAGTATGTTTGTTGATCGTAAAAATATATTTTTTGTGGCTTCCAAATACTTGTGAAAAATACACATTAGTCTCATATTTATCAACTTTCCTTTGGGCAGCATATGCAATAACTTGTTTCCCAGCTCATGCTACATGATCTCCTAAAATGCCAAAGACTTGCCGTGAGCATAACTTCAACAGTCATGTGGGTTCAAATCTAGTGCTCAGACTGGCTCTACTGATGCAGTCCTCACCAGGATGTTGTAAATCAGCTAGGGTATGTTGCACAACACACAAACACTCAACAGGTACTAACCTCATGGGCACCCCAGTAACGTACAGGTCAAAGATCTGCAAAAAGCTGAAAAAAACTTAAGAGCAATGATGTAATTGTTAGAAGCAAATACACTGATTGTGGACACATATAGGTCCTAAATAAAAGGCCTCCAGATAAAACAGGGCCAACACATAGACCAATTCAGCAATCAATGCTCAAAAGGTTTAAAATACACAAGCACTTTATTTATTTACACTCAACCACTGAATTTGAGAGCACCAAAGCGTGGAGGTTAGACGCCAACTGCCAGAGGAGTAAAGCGACACTAGCTGTTGAGCTATTAGGCCAATTAACAAAGTGGCCAAAAGGGGCCGGGGTGGCAGAGGAACAGCCTGAAATGGAGAGATGAGGGTGTGAAGTGACAGTCAGCACATCTGGTCTCATCAATAATGCAGCAGGCCTTTAAACGGCAGTTTGTCGCATGTTGAACGCTGCAGACTGAAATCAAGCCTGACACCCAAGATGCTGTCAGCGGAGAGAGGAAGAAAAGAGGGAGAAGGGGGGTAAGAACCCTGGAGGAGGAAAAAATAACTTTTTGCTATTGTTTTAATGCATTCGTGTGATGCTATGAACTCTGAAAGAGCAAAGTGAAACTTAAATTGAATAAATTGATGGAGAAAGAAGAGTCAACTAAAAAGATAAACACCATCAACTTCAGCATTTATCTATCATTTTTATTAACAAAATGAAAAAGACAAATCAAAATAATCAGCACATGCTGCACCCAACCTCTTGAGACACAGTGTTGTCAACACAGGTTTTCTGTCTCAACAGCATCCACAACATCCAATATCAAAAAGGAAAAAAAAAAAGTGAAAACATATCAAGCCCCTGCCTTCAAAATCTTCCTACAGGTGGAACCCTTTAAAGTTCATTTTCCTGTAATGAGAGGATTTCTCAGGACAACGATCACAGAGTCTCCTCTGAGGAACATTTTCGAAATGTAGCGGTCCTTATTGACAGGCTTTGACTTCTTCTTTCCCTTCCCGCTTTTGGGAACCTCCGTCCACATCTCTTTCACGTTCTCCAGGACCATGTTACAATGCCTAAAACGACAGAGTAGACGCAGAGTGTAAAGACATCATCTTCAAAAATTAAGAAGGAAAAAAATATATATATATATATATATATTTTGCACTGCCGCATCACAAATTTACCTAAACTCCAGCGATGTATGCAAGAGTTTCAGAAGGTTATGGTGCTAAATTAAAAAGTTCAATTCATAAAATCCCTACAGTTTAAAGCCTCTTTGCTGAGAGGGCAGAAAAAGCAACAATGTCTGATGTTTTCTTCAGCTAAATAGTGTGCTACACTTCCCCCATCTGTTGCTGCACAATACCGATCAAATGGCAGAAGAAGGCTCCTACGCCTTCCCATTACTTACAAGCAATACCAATATGCATGAAAAACACAAAGAGCTACGGTATAAAATTAGTAAGGTAGGAGCAGCATGTGAATTAGCACATTGAAGTTCCCACAGAAGCAGCAAGCCTCTTTAATATAAATGCTAATATCAAATTTGTACTCTTCAAAAAAGAGATAAATAATATATTCTGCACATCTAACTTCAAAAGAAACTAGAGATTAAATCAAGTTCCATAATCTTGTTTAAACAAAGTCTTCAACACTCATTTACTGGCAACTTTTCCTCCTTTTTAAAAATGATTTTATGTTAAAAAGCTTTTTCTTCACACTCAAAACACCTTTATCCCTAGACTTCTGCAGTTCTTGCACAATCCTTAAACATTTTTAAGCAGACACAGCTTGTACCCTGGGGCCTGTTTTGTGAGTCACAGGGTACCTGTCAAAGGCTTTGACTCTTCCAAGCAGTTTCTTGTTGTTGCGACAGTTGATGAGGACCTGAGTGTTGTTCTTCACCGACTGGGTGAGCACTGACAGTGGCCCGGTGTTGAACTCTTCCTCCTCACGTTTTTGGAGCTCCTCAGGGGTCATCTCCGATTTGGGCTTTGTTAACAGACTCCTGCAAAGGACAGCACACAGTAGTAGCTATTCCAGACCAACTCAGAAAACTTGGTATAGTCATGCTTCTCAGGTAGACCTTCAGAAAAAACAGATACACCTATAGATTTTATTATTATTATTAGTATAATATTCGTTCAGCATGTTTTCAAATGTGCCTAATGTCTAAACGCCAAGATGAACTAATTTGGTAAAATAGAACATACTTTAAAAGCCCCAGCATGACCGAGTCAAAGTTGAAAAGTCAAACCACGGTCATGTGGTTGCAGGACAAGACACACGGAGCAGAGTTCCTGTGAAACCCTCCTGCTGCAGTGCACATCATGGGGCTTTGTCATAGGTGTGGCTTACAACAATATGGTAAACACAGCAGTCAAGGCAGAGAGCATCAACTATTATAAATCCACACTCTGGGAGGTGGAGGAAATAATAACTGATGAGTTGAAACATTTAATTTTATTTTCTGTTAGCGGAAAACAACAGAATGCATAACTGGGAAGTCCGCCCGCTGTATAGAACCAGAAACGAGCTGGGGAAGATCAGTGTTTTGATCCAACAGTATGTACTTCCTCATGGCTTCAGAGAATCTCTCCAAATGGACAAATAAACAAATGTATTATTTTCCAAATTCTCACTACTTACGATATTCAGAATATAACAAAGAACAAATATTCCTAACAGTTCTCTACGATCTTACATAATCTGATTTTGTGATGATATATTTGGCCCATTTTCTTCTTTCCTCTCTTTCTCATGTGTGCTTCCATCACTGTTACCGTTTGCATTTTGAGTAATGTCATTTACGTCCAGTGTGAGCACCTGAATGATCTGATTTTATACAAGCACACATGCTAAATTACAGTATTTAACTATAATGCGTACTTTGAAATAGAATATAATCTCTTTTTGGCACAACGCTCTGAATTGCTATTCATAAATTAAAACAATCTCAAATGAGCTGTAACAAACACGACAGAAAAACAAACCGCTTTTCTGCGTAAAGCGGTTTGTTTTACCTCTTAAACCTAAAAAAATGAACATGAATTCTTTGTCCCTTTCTAGCATTGACTGAGCTTACTGCAGGTTGACTGAACAGATGTGTCGTTCAATTTATATACATTTACTCTTTACCTTAATCTGAACAAAAGATAATGATATAAAATCCGTTTTATATCAACCAGTTTTATTTACAGTAATAGCTACGTAGATAAGACCTCGATCACCCGACAACACAACCAGCATTCAGTCGAGCTAACTAGCCTCTGTGCTGAAAAGGCTAACTTCATTAGCATTAGCCTAGCTGCAAGAAGTTACTACTCAGAGCAGATACTATTATTATCAGAAAAACAACAGTATTTTACTAAAGACGACGTGCTATAAATTATACTTACATTATTGATAGACTACAGAGTCAGTCTTTGTAATTAATACTGCGCTTATCTCCACCGGTAGCTTCGTAACGACAACGATACAGACTGACTCGCGTGTTTGAAGTCACTTCCGGGTTACTTAATACGCGCTTGAAACTGTTGGTATAACTACCGGGTTACAGCAGATGCCTTCTCATTTACGAGCACAGAACTCTATTTTTTTCCCAAACTTTATTTCGTGTTTTTCTCACTGAGTCCCGACAATTGCTTTTCAATGTTTCAATACTAATGTGGATCTTCTTATATACTTGGGCTATTTTGAGTTATTAAATAACAGGTGTTGATTTTTTTTTTTACACATTAATCGCATATATGATGAAACTAAATTGTTTTTCGACCGTTAACTCTCAAATGTACTTTACCACTGCTACTGCTGCTGCTAATAATATTTTTTCAAATAATATTTTTCCTTGAAAATTATAACAGTGACTTCATTTATTCTAATTTATTCATTAAGAAAAATCAACCTTAAATTTGAGTACATTTATTTAGTGGAGAATGAATGTGAACGAATAACTAAAGGAGGGAAAAAACAAATCACTGTTGTACATTTAATAAAGTTGAACAAAAAGAAAGTAGAATCACTGGCCATTCTGTTTTGCATTGTCAGTGTCGTGTGGCTCCTTTCTTATGCTTTCTTCTGTCCTCATTTCACTAGTGTGTTTAGTAGCACAGTTTTGAAGGACTGGTTGAACTCATTACGTGATAGCATAGTAATTTCAAGTGTAACTATACACATTTGATCAGTTGGATTGACCCTCACTGATTTACAGTTTTGAATTCTGGTCTTGATTACTGCATTCTCCACATGTTTACTGTGTTTCCCAATAGCTTGTGGCAAACCACAAAGTGCCGTTTAATGGCTTTTTGAGAAAAATGTCTTTTTTTTTGCCACTGTGTAAAACACAGGGCTAATGTGTTAATCAGAGTTTGATGCTCGTCTTTAGAGATAAACAAGAATTCACCCCAAACATTGGGGGGAAAATGAAAACAATCCAGAGTGAAACAGAAACATAACTTTTGTATCACAACACACATTCAGACAGATGACAGAAAATGAATTGATTTCATCTGTCAGAAGTTTACTTCTCCTATTCTCAGGAAGATATCACATATGAAAGACACAGATAGCTGTTTATAGCTGGTCAATATGTCAAACATAACTTCAGGCAATTAAGTTCTGTAACATTTACTTCAGACTTTATGTTCTAAAGTCACGTGCAGATTTATCTAAGATTGGTAGGTAGAAGACTTACTAGGCCTATTATTTAAGTATTAAAATACTTGATTAATTTTTTGAGCGTGAGGACATGTTTCAGAATGAACCTTTTCTGCTTATGAACTACCCAGAGAAAATAAACAAGGATGAGGGAGCAGCTAGGTTGATACTGCAATCCAAACAGTTAAGCCTTTGTTATGCTCTTTTACAGAGTAACAGGAAATCATGAATGTGAGTGTGTCTGTTAGAAAGAGTGAGAGAAATGGGGATGTATGCTACGGTGAAGCAATGAGACACTAAGAGATTGGCTTTCTGGCAAGAGACAGACAGACGCCTATGGGTGCACAACCCACCCACCTTGTTCCAAAGGTTACACATCTACCTGAGGAAATCACTTACTGCAGATAAAGGCAGGCTGTGTGTTGCAGAGGGAGGTGAGTGTGTGGGATTGATTTTCAGGGTGCACGGTTCTATACCTTTATGAAGTGCACCAGAGCCAAGAGGCTCAAATCTTAAGAAGTGGAGAGCTCAGCGTTACCTTACAGCTGATGGGACAGCAGAAGCTAATCTGGAAACACTTTTCAGCTGCCTAATTAAGAGAGCAACAAGCATTAAATCAGATGGGCCAGACAAAGATTTATTCAGCAGAACTATCAACATATGACACAACCTGGAAATCTTGTGGGATTCATTTCAAAACTGATTTTCTGCAGAAAAACAAATGAAACACGATGAATGTTTTCTCAAGCAGAGATTAAATATACAGAACCCTCACTGTCACAACATGCTTGCTCAGGTTAGGCAGGGGGGTGGTGCTGCAAAAATCAGTCTATTAACTGGACAACTTTTTACAAGTTGAAATTTCACAATGATCTCAATTTGGCTTTACTAGAAGCCAAATGATTTTCTACACGTATTTGGGGATATGTGCAGAAAGTGCACACAACATGCATGCCCTACTTTTACATTTTTTTTATTTGTGCAACATTTTTGAACCGTGTATTTTTTATTAACCCTTATAAAAAACTGCAGTAAAAGATTGAAGTTAGAGATTTTACCGTACAAAAAAAAATGAAATAAAAATCGCTGAAACATTATTAAAACTTTATCAGTTAGAGTGGAGCATATCCCCCTGCACCTTCCAGAATGCAACATAAACATTTTTGCAGTATTGATGTGCCAAAAGAACCAAAACCCACTTTCTGAAGTGCCTACAATTTGGTATCTCCGTCATTTTCAGTTCCCTGTCAGTACAGACATCAACACCAAGCTCTGTTCGTGAACCAGTAATTAGCTCAGTATTTATGTTCATCAGGAGTCCTGATGAACATACAGGAAGGTGATGAGCAGAACCAGATCTTCTTACATCTCCTCATGAAATTAAAACATCGCTTACGCCCATTGACTGCCACCTCTGTCCTCCTCACTTCTATTTCCCCGCCCGCCACAATTACTCACACCACTAATGAAAATGTTCACCTGTATCTATCCAGACAGCGAGTTTGCCAACAGTGAAGTTACCTGATCCAGACCCGTCTGCCGAAACCACAGAGCGACTGTGACTGACGGGCTGATGTCTTCCTACATAAAAGAGCTTTTGTTTAAGGACGCGGCAGCCGTCCAGGGAGAGGTGCTCTAATCTGTTTCCCCAAAGATCTCATTTGTTTTTTTTTTTTGTATTAATTTGTGGAGGATGGGCGGCGGCGGCGGCGGCGGGAAGGTGAGGGGAAGTTTAACAGGCAGTGATGAAAAGACAGAGCCAAATACTGATCAAGAAGATCTGCACCACTGGAAATGTTTGATCACAATCTCTTCACAGTTTCAACAACATCAAACACTATAATAATAATAATAATAATAATAATAATAATAATAATAATAATAATAATAATAATAATAATAATAATAATAGAGAAGCATTCCACTCACAGCCTGCTATTCATATATTATTTTATACGTGTAATTTAGCCCATCTGTTTCCCTTTTCCGGGCTCAAATCTCCAGAGTGAAACGCTTAATAACGAAGCCAAATAGGAACAATCAACAACAGCATAAGGTTTTAATGAGGAGGGAAGAAAACACAATTTAAAATGCATTATTTATCGTTTAATTACATGTAAAGTAATTAAACTAGGATTGCAATACAGTTTTTTTTTTTAGTTGCAACAATGATGAAACCGAATAAGTGCGGCAAATGAACAATTTTGAATTTCATAATGTTTATTCCATCAACAATCTTTAATTTTACAATTAGTTTTTGGCTCTTTCGGGTTGATTCGATTTTTTTTTTTTTTTTACCTAAACATGTTTCTTTTTGTAGTTTACATTTAGCCTGTACTCCTATAAAAACAGCATTAATACCCCTGTTACACTTACTTGGCATCTGCACACCAAACGTGCGCACAAAACTTCAAACACACCCAAGCGAATGCGTGGGAAATAATAACACATAATAAAGATAACAATGTATATTTCAGCTAGAAAGTGTTGCACTATCATTTATATTTCTGTTTTTAGATCATTTCTCTGTCTCATTTATACTGTTATTAAATATAATTTTGCGCATTTGTTTGGAGATAAAAGGCGTGCGTAATCAGTTACTGAGGCACAACTTAAGTAGTGTAAGCGCCAAGAGCCTGTTTTATTTACAACATATTGCCTGGCATTAATAATCTTCGAGTTGCATTTCCATCTTACTATAACAATGAAACATTTCGCAGGTTATTCGTACATAGCAAAACTTGCAGCAGACATACACTTGTCAGTTTAGGTTGAGTTGGTCTTTTATTTCTTCAATTTCTGTTTTCATGAATGCTACATTGATGTAATTTTTTTTTCTTCCGGCGTAGTTTCATTTTTTTATATCCCAAAAGAAGAGCTTGAGCTGACTTGAGGGCAGTAATTTGGGAAGTCAGTACAATATCCTCCCAGTTCTGAGTGCCCGCTCTTGGATAAAAGTTGTCCAGTCCTGGAAGCACCGCGCTCCTCCAGGCACGGACTAAATGCTGCTGCGCATGGTATTTGGTGGGAGTAAAAGTAGCTGGCCTGTCCGGAGATCATGTTAAATGAGCACGGGTCCGACAAAGGCAGGGGGCATGTGGGGATGGACGTGGCGGAGAAGGAGGCGCAGGCGGAGCCGATCTGATGGCGCCGTGACTGCGCGCAGCTGACTCCGATGTAAGACATCTCCTGGCGCGTTCGCACGAACCTGTCAGCGTCTGCAGTGCTTGTTGCACTCAGCCGAGTCTGATGGGAAACCATCGAGGCAGCGTGATTGGACAGGCGCGGCTGGCCACGCAGGTAGGTTCCCGCGCCGACATGAGCGCGCACCGGTGCTTGGAGAGGAAGGAACGGCGGCACCGGCCAGTAAAACGAGCTTGCTGCGGCTAATGTAACACTGGCTGCCGTGTTGGGGGGCATCAGTCGACCTGCCCCTCCTCTCTTCAGACCAAGTTTGCTCCTAGAACTGACCGTGGCTCTGCGCCGGAGTTTCCCAGACGTTCCGCCGATGAACACATCGTCACTGCAGGGGTCCAGCATCCAGTAGTTGCCTTTACCGGGGTCATCGTAGTGGCGCGGCACCTTGACGAAACACTTGTTCAGACTCAAATTGTGTCTGATTGAGTTTTGCCACCCCTGCCTGTTCTGTCGGTAGTAAGGGAAGTTGTTCATGATGAACTCGTAGATGCCGTTGAGCGTCAGCCGTCGCTCTGGACTTTGGCGGATCGCCATCATGATGAGCGCGTTGTAACTAAAAGGAGGTTTCTCGGGTTTGACGCTTTCTTCTTCGCCTGTTTTCTTCGCTTCCCTTTTACTTTCCTCTCGCTTCGGAGGGCTGATATCCTTTTTAGAGCTTAGTTTGGAGTTTTCGCAGCTTTTGTCGCTGTCAAAGTTCTCCTCTTGACAAGTTTTCTCAGAATGAAGGGAAGGAGAAGAGGGCGAGTCCTGGCCATCCATCATGCCTTCTTTTCTCCACAGCAGACTGCTGATGCTGAAAGAGGATTTGTGGAATAATCGCTCCGGAGTTTTTAAATCCTCCATCTCAATCTGTGCGCGCAGTCACTGCCTACAGTCGAGCTGCCCGTGAAACTGCGGGAGGGCGCGTCACTGAGCGCGTAGAGAGCAATGATGAGCGGATTCAAAGTGGTGACGAGCTTAGGACGCAGTGACCAAAACTTGCCAACACATGCGCATGATAGCGCCAGCACCGGCAAAGCCGGGCCAAGGTATAAGCAAACCCAGCCCATCCATGCAGCGTGTGTTGCAATTAAATCGATCTTCTAAACCAAATATGAGCCTTCGTTTTAATATTTTTATGACAATTTCCTAAATTGTGAATTTCAAAGGTTTATTATATTAAGAACAATAAACAGGGTGACAATGCTTAAAGGGGAATCTTGTTATGCTCAGGCAGTCACTGATGATACAAGTTTGGTGACTTCCAATGATTTAAATTAATTTTTAATTTTAATTTTCTGCATTCTGGTTCCCATTTATTAAACATTTGTGCAAAAACAGGATTGTTTTGATGCTCATTTCAGGACTGAAGACATGTTTCAATCGAATGCATGCTTTCAGGTTTCCACAGCTGAGAAGGTCAGACTGCATGTGTCTCAGAATTACAGTGATGTGAAAAGATACATTTGTTCTTTCTGTCTTACTTAAAGATCATAAACCAATTTTTTTTTTTGCCAACCATTATCAAAGTAAATGCAAAATCACTTTTCAAAACCTGACCCTATTCAGAAGAGCTATTTCTAAGGCCCCAGGTGGGACTCAAGAGAGCCACAGTGATTTCAAGCTTTCACAAATGAAGAAGACATGAAAGAGTGGTCAAGTATACCCAACTCCTACCAATATTCTAAAATATCTTTTTACAGTATTAAGTTAGTCAAGACTTAAGTGTAACCATATATTTTTATGTCTCACTGTTAGGATGTTGCCGCCTTCACATGTGACAAATGTATTTTTTACTATCTTTTGTTTTTTAGTATTGTAAATTCTGCGGGTGAGGCCATCCAACTTATGAAAAGAATATGAGAAAACATTTATATCAAGACTGTTTCAAAGCATCAGACTTCTGTGAGAATGTTTTCCACAACAACTTTACACCCAAATCTAACCCAGTTTTTCTATATGAGGCCTCGTAAACACACACACACACACACACACACACACACACACACACACACACACACACACACACACACACACACACACACACACACACACACACACACACACAATGTGAAACGGATTTGAGTGTCATAAAAAACAAATTTGTTTTACAGCCAATTTCAGGAATTTATTAATTCATTTTTCTCACTAATTAACTATAAAACAAGTTGTGTTAAATGCAAAATGCGCCAATGATAACACACGGTCGATTCAAATAATAGACTAGAATTGCTTTGGTGACTGAAGCAATGCATCCAAACCTAATTTAATAGCAACATGAAAAATAACACATAACACAATGCCAAGCACAAGTTGCACCCAAACTGTAAACCAGAAACTACAACCTGGAGAGAAACAAAGGTTCACGCTGTCATTCTGCATGACTGATTGGTGAACTCTTAGTTGCAATTACAACACCTATGTGATGAGGTGAAACTCAAGCCCTTCTTACCCTCCTCTCCCCGGGGCTGGACTCACTTTCTCCTTATTTCTCCATTAGCATATGTACATCAGAATCCAACTATTCATGATGTTACAGGTAATTTAATAAGTTGTGTGCTTTTGTACATCTAGTGTTGGATTTAAATAGCTTTGCAACCTTATTAACACCCAATCATACTTGATTAAAAATAAAAAGTCTCAGAAAACTTGAGACTTTTTATTTTATTTTATTTTACATCATGATTGTATATTGACGTAACCTGTGTCCTATGGACAACAAGCCCAATATGTAGATTTTTAAACACTGCTTCACAGTTAAACTGTTCGGAGAGGAAAGGGGGAAAACTAAAGTTAAGCAAATAAGAGATCTTAACACTTTTAATTATGTGTTGGCATCCCAACTGATCTGGAGGCTCCAGGTCATCAGCTGTCGCGTCCATTTTTGAAACCTATAAACACATCCCTGGATTACATTACATTTTGCGCGGAGTTGCATAATTCTCTATGCACAAAATTATTTTTGGTGAGCTTTTGCCGTTTGTTCAAAACTTCAATGACTGCACCGAGTTATCTTTACAATATTTGAGAACTAAGAACCAAATGAGCTTTTGAAGAGCTGAAGAATTCGGGATGGATTACAAGATGCAAGAAGCGCAAATATTTTCATTGGGTGAACGATGCTACAAAACCATTTCTTTTGTTCTGAAAACAAGATATTTATACATCGCGCCAAAACTAGATATAATCAAGAGTGTTTGCTCCCTTGTTTCCATCAGTCGGAATCCTTGTTTGAGTTTCGCCATGCGTCTGCGGATATCATAACGTTTCTAACGACAAGCTATTTGTTCCTGCTGTGAGTCACGTTGAGACGGAGGCCTCTCTGCAGCACCGCTGCGCTGCACAAGTGAGCACTTGTCGGGAATGCTCTTGGCCCTGCAGAAAAGGCGCAGCGTTGCCCCAGCAGCTGTAATCCTCTTGGATGTTCTTCCTCTGTCTATCCCATGAATTCACATCTTGTTCTGTTTTGAATGATCTCAGTGACACCCTGAGAACCACATCGCTCTTTCCTAAGATTTCTTTTGTACGTATTTAGCTTTGTTTGTGATGCAGGTGGTGAAAATTGAGCACTGATATTTTTTTGCGACTACTTTTGTTATTTTTCTGTTGGAGTGCTCATAAAATTACTACTTCACTCAAATATTATAACAACTTTGTTCTGGTAATAGCTAGATTTAATTCTCATATTTTTGTAACATTATGACTTTAGTCTTGTAAAAAAATGCTTAAATAAATCACAGCCTAGCCCTTTACTTTTAGGTAAAAAGTAAAAAAAAAAAAAAAAAAAGTAAAAGAAAAAGAAACACAAATCCTGCAGCGATCTCACATTATTTTTTTATTGAAAAAAGTACAACACATAAATAAATACACAAATTCATATTTTCCGGCATCCATTATGTTAGAATCAATAATTAAATTGAATGTTATAGTCATATTGTAGCTGGACACAAGTAACTGGTCAAGTTAAATAGTACAAAAGAAAACACTGAGGGTTCCAGTGTTGCAGACAAGGTCTCTTTTTAAGTCTCATCCTTTATCATTGCTCCCTCTGGTGGAGAAGCACAAACCTTACAGGCTGTTTGGGCATTACATTACGACTACTGACAGGAAAGTCAATAACACAAATTGTCTCTTCATCACAGCACTTGTTAGCAGAACTAAGATCTTAAACAGCAAGAGAATGTTTTTCCTCAAAGTTGATAGGTGGCAGTCAGTCTCGCACCAGCTGTGAAGAGCTCTCTGACTAAAGACTGTTGCTGTATGACAGTCTCATGGCTGCCACGGCACGCGACATTTTCAATTTCTGGGCAGCAGTGATGATATTCCTCGGTATCATGTCTCAAATGACATCACCAACTGTTATGAGCACAGCTAATCCACCTCACTTGCTTGCTTTTGCGGCTCTTCCTTAAATCTCTATCTGGGGTTAAAAAGCCAGGCAGAGAAATATTGGAGTTGGGGATATGATCCCTGCCCATTGTGAGCAATGCGCTTTGATCAAATAAAAGACAGCAACTGTTGCTCAAATTCAATCTATCAGAACTGGTCCAAGGAACAATGAAAGAAGGTGTGGGTGAATGTTCATGAAAGCAGTATGTCCTGGTGCCTGTGACCTCTTTCACCACGATAATGCACTGTAGCAAAATAAAAGCTATTCAGGACTAGTTTGAGGAGCAAAAAAACATGCCTGAGGTATCGACTTGGCCTTCAGATTCCTCTGATTTCAATTCAACTGAGCACTTTTGGGATGTCTTACCCAATCTCTGGAGTTTCCACCTTACAACTTACTGAACTCACAGGAAAGTTTCAACTACCAGTGTCTTACTGTTACGGGTTACTTGTCATTGGCATGAAACGATCTAGGCATTTTGACAGCAGCAAAAAAAAAAAAAAAAAAAAAAAGAGTTCTACCTTCATGACCCTGGTTAAGGGTTGAAAGAAATTCATAGCTTAGTCTTCCCCTTTCCCTCTTTCCCTCAGGAGTTTATTTTAAGTTGAGCTTCTCAGCTGTGATAGTGCAGCATATAGATTTTCTCCAGGGCATTCTGTCGCTCCTAAATCCCTGTGGCCGTACAGGGCAAACTCTGGTTTGATGAAGCCTTGTAAAACTCCAGACATTAGCAGCTGTTTGACTGACAATATTGCCTCTTTGCTTGGCCTGTCATCTGAAAGTACAAGAAGAAGAAGGCGGTCTTCATTATTCACATGGTTTAGCATTAATTGCTTCTTTTCTGTCCCTTTGTTGATAAATCCATAAGGAGAGCTTACTGTTGAAATTGCCCATGAAAGCAATGCCCAGGGAGTCACCGTTGTGACCTTTGGTATGTGCTCCCATCACACCCCAACCTCGGCCCTCAAATAGACTCCCATCTCCTCCGACGAGAAAACTAAAAACAAAAAATGACCACAACATATGTTCACTTCAAAAATGATGTTTCCTTAACATTTAGAACAATAAAAGGAAAATATACTCACTTATACCCAATGTCGTCAAAGTGTCTTTCCTTCATATGAAGCCTCTGGATTCTCAGAAGCTCATCTGTACAGTCTGTGAGGTCTCTGCAGCTCTGGAGGGCAGTGTGGTGTATCACAACTCTCTGTGCTGGACCTTCCAGGCTCTCCTTTTGCTTTGGGGCTGCAGCTCCCCACTGTTGCCTTGAAACTATGTTCACTGAAAAGTAGTTTAAAGATCGAGAGATTACTTCCAAAACTACAGGTTGGTTTTTGACTAAAAATAAATAAATCCATTTATCTATTTAAAAATATATATACCTGTTTGTTCCATGAGGCTGTACACAGAAGCTTGTAAGTGTGAAGACTAACCAGGCAGGACACTGCACCTACCTTATCAGAGTTTGTTTAAAAGGGTGTGGTCATGGAAAGTACACCTCACATGTTTTTTGTTGTCGCATGCAAACAAATGATTACGCAACAGATGGAGCTGCCAGAGTCGTAGTCATACAGTTGCCCAACTAGCTGGTCGGAATAAACATACCGGTACTGGAAATAAGGAGGAAGTGTCATTAAGCAGACTGTGACACACTCAGGCAGTAAAACCGGCAGTTTGGTTCCAACAGATCAGATAGGATTTCAAAAGTTCTTTGGAGTTTTGGCAGGAAGTCATTGGTGGCAATTTTGACATATTGATTTGTTTGTTTTTCCAAAATGGGAAATTGGACAGGACTTTTTAATGAGTAAGGAGTCAGAATACATTTGTAATGTAATAAAGAATAATGCAAAGACCATTGAAGGAAAATTTTTACAAAAAGAATAGTAAAATTTTAAAATTTTCTTGTCTTCAATTACTTCCAAATTCAGCAGTTTGCAAGCCCACAATCATCTTTTCTGAGAGTCAATGTGAGATCTGCCAATGTTCTGTCAAATTACTCAGTGATGATAAAATACCTGACAAAAGTATTCACACTCTGAAATTTTCCATACTTTGCCAGGTCATAACTGAAATCTTCAATGCATCCTATTGAAAATTTATACAATAGAGCAACACAAAGGAGTGTAACACTGTAAAGTATCTCTGAAGTTAAAGCTAAATAATTATGAAGACCATGTATACTTTCAATCACTGTGAAGTCCTGACTGAAAATTATTCAGCTACTTTGCATACTTAGGTTTGAGGTTCTATTGAGAAATATATACTTCTGCATGACATTATATATAACCTCTGCATGTCTGCAGGTTGAAGTGAACAAAGTGGACCAAGTCAAAACAGTCTATTTGCAAAAAAATGAATTGCCAAAATAACATGCATACAACGGCTAATTCTGGCTTTGGTTTTTTTGAATCATGATCTTCCCAAACTTCCTTTTTTCTGTGTCTTTATTCACTGTATGATGATAAACCCAACATTTTTTTAAATTTAATTTTGGTCAGGGAGTGGGAAGTCATGAGCCATTGTAACAGGAACAAAGTCCTTTTATATCCAAACCAAATACCTTCAGCCATCAAATGCTAATCTTCCTACTGCAGAAAAATCCAGAGTTTGTACAGTCAGTAGTGCTTAGTGTGTTTCTTTTGGAACTCCAAACTTTCCTGGGTTGTATTGTGTGCTTCTACTTTCATTCAATTATACATTCATTCAATGTGCCATTTACATTTTGTGCTGCATTTTATAAAACATATGCTTTTTTTCTTATGTGCATTGAGTTTGAAGATAAAAAAAAGTTTATCACTAGAAATCTTTAAACATTGCCCAAATATAAAAACAATGCACTACCAACAGGTTAGACATATTCAAAATTAATTACTTTAAATTAGACACACACACACACACACACACACACACACACACACACACACACACACACACACACACACACACACACACACACACACACACACACACAAATAATTGCATGAGGACTTCCAAAGTGAACTGATCCGTTTGGTGTGAATTCAAGCCGTGATTTCACTGCTTGCAGTAATACTATTTTGGCTTTTTTTTCTTTCTGTATGAAGTAACATGCAATTGGCCACATGGGAAAAAATTTTTTTTTAGTCAAGCTGCAGTACTGCGTCTTGATATTTGTAATGAAAGGCATTACAACGTTTTCTTTTTGGGAAACTTAAACAACGTATCACGTCGACAGAAACGAGGAAGTAAAAATGGTGCTGCTTTAAAACTATAAATTAAGTGTACTTTACTGGTGTTGTTGCTTCTGTTTAGTTACAATCTAAACAAAGGTTTCAGTGGGTAGTGTCACTAATCTGGAACTTCAACTGGATTTAAAATCTCAGGATTAAACCAAGACATAAACCTAAAACGACTTGGGAAAAGACATCCAACTTAAATATAAGAATTTTCCGATGAAGGCAGCATATTAATATTTGATTCTGTTGGTTTGTTGTTGAAACAACTTATCCATTTAACTCTAAATAATTCCCACCATAGTGATTCAGAGATTAGGAAAATCCATCAAGCTTAATGTGAGCTCTGACTTTAGGAAAAAACACAATCTTAAGTGCTGAATAATGGTGAATGAATCCTGTGAAAGCAGAAATTTGCGATTTATTTGGCTAAATCTTTGACTTTATAATCAGTTAGTGCATAAAAAGGTTAATCACAAAGAACTAGCAGTAGATTTTAAAGGAGGAAATACAAAGACACTGTGGATTTTAGTTACTGTTAAATGTGCAAAAATGTCTTTGTCTGCAGTTTTCATGCAGTCACAGGACTAAAAGTCATTTTCATTGTGAGTTTTTGGCAAAGCCAAAACTTTTTTAACAGAACTTTGAGTGGATCAGCCCAGAAACTCCATGTTAACCACTTTTATCTATCCCAAAACCAGTTTTGATGAGTGTTTGGGTTCATCTGACTAGTAGAAACCCAAACTGTGTCAACAAAGAATTTTCAGAAACTGAACGGGAACCACTACGGTCTCAAACCAAAAACTGTCAAAATGGGGCTTTAAAATGCAAGAAAAACTTTGTGGTGGCAGCATCATATAGATGGTCCATGCCACTAGTGGTACTGGTACACAAAATCAACAGATTGATGAATATGAAGGAATGACTTTATAATGTTTATAAATATTTATATCATGTATAGCACTTCTGGGTAGATGCAAACTACATTTCGTTGCTTGTACAAGTGACAATGCAATGACAATAAAGTTGAATTCTATTCTATTCTATTCTATTCTATTCTATTCAACTTCTCAAATATCTTGAAGGTTAAAATTTATAGAAAGTAAAAGTAAAAACACAAAAACTTTTTGGATCACACAAACCAAATTAAATGAGCATTAATAACAAAACAATTCAAATATTCAGGCAGGATTATGTCAGAAGTTTGTTGATGGCTTCAAAAAAAACATTGCATAGATTCTCACACCATTTTCCCCATTGTTTAGTGGGGTATATATGCAATTGCAACCCTTAGTGGATTAAAGAAAATCTTCCATGTTCTTCCTCTCACAAAAACAGTTTAAATTCAGAACATAATGCAAATCTGGACCTCATGGTTCAGTATTTAGTCCTAAATTTAAACAAAGTGTGACGAAGTAAAACAAGCTGAACTTTTAAAATTTTTTTAATAAAAAGTTTTAATTACAGACAAAACTTAAAAACAGGTTCTACAAAACTAACAAAATAATTGAAACTGATCACTGCCAGACAGTCTATCAAAAAAGTGTTGTCTATATATATATATATAACCATGAGACGGTTCCAAGAAGGAATCCTGCTATTAGATGCAAATGATGGACCTCTTCATGATTATACAGGCTCTACTCTGTCCACCGGTGTCCACAATGAGGGGCCGTGCAGACATAATACAAACGCATTGCATCCTGCGAAGGGCAAAACACAGAATAATATCACTTTGCATATATTAATCATTTAAATTAAGCCCTATAAAACTGCAAGGGCTGTTTAATTTATTAAGTTAATGTTAAAATAGTTTTTCCCATTAATCAGTTTTGGCACTAATTTTTCACTTCGAAAGCTGATAATCATTATAAACAGGTACAATTGAAACATTTATTCAGCTAATTGTCTCTTCCCTGATTCAGATTGGTGTTTGGAGAAGAGTAGTTATGTAGGGTAGTTCTGAGTTTTCTAGGCGGCAATAGTGAAGCCATTGTCGGTCAATTGATCAGGTGTGCAAAAACATTTATGTAAATATTGTTTTTGATCAAATAAGTTCAAAATATGTCAACAACACCCAATGAGGAACAACTACAGAAAGGTCATAAAGACCTCCTTTAAGGGGAATTCTTACCTCAGCCTTCATACTGTGAGACTGGAAGAACACTGCCTCCTTGTGACCGCATCTGGAAAGTAACAAGCATCAAGCAAATGTTAAAAATGTTTTAGTGAGATACTGTGACATAAGGAAGAACAAGAATGTCACGCTAGTTTTTCATTAACAGGAAAATCAGACCAAATGTACATACTTTTTTAAATTATAAAAGCAAAGGAATCTTGAAACACTGTAGATGCTACGCTACTCCAAAAGACAGGAAGGAAAACTTAACTGGGAGAAGAAGGGATCTGGCTGATGGGAAAGTCTTGCATTATGCTTTTCATTGGCATATTTAAAAAAATCAAATAGATCGATAACTTTGTCACTGTCCAGTCATTTTCAGATATTTGTAATAGAAAATGTAGTAAATATTGTTGTAAAGACCATTTTCTGTCCACTGTTTTTTGACCAGGAGGTCAAATTGTAAAGAGATGAGAAAAAACTATGCTCCATGCATAGTTTAGCGTGACACAAGCTGCTTTTAAATCCAGTTTTCAAAGAAGAACAGTTCTCTCAGTCATTTGGTATCAAATCTGCTGCTGCCTGCATACTTTGATTGCTTCAGTGTATAAATAAAACGTTTAGCTTTCTTGTGGGAAAGTGAGTCACTTACGCGTAAAAAGTAAACTCATCATTTCCAGAGAAACACGGCACAGACAAGAAGAGCACTTACTTCGGACAGGGGTGATCCTCTGTTCTCGGCAGCGTTGGATCCTGGGCTACATCAGCAATGATTTGTGTCAGTTCACTGAAGAGAAATCACAAGATTGTTTCAATGAGCAAAATCAATCATTTTAGACCACAAATAAAAAACCTGCCGCAAAGCAAACACTCCCTGATCTGACATAATACAAGGAAAATATTGTTAAAAATGTGCACTTGTTAAATTTGTGCTATTCTAAAAATAGGAAACTACTGTTAGGGTTGCATTTTAAAATCTTTTGCTATTTTTCAAGTACTATTTTATGCACCAATATTAGTATTAGTATTTGTTGCTATAACAATAGAGCAAAATCAGCATTTATTTATTGTTTTGTTAAACAAGGCGCACATTTAAAGATAGACAGTAGATATAACAAAATCTTGATTACATACTCAACCTCGTGGGTGATCTTGTTGACATAGATGCAGCTGTTGTCAGCCTCCTGCTGATAATCACAGTTTCTACACTGTAGGTTCAATGAGACAGCAAAACGTGTTAAAATCTATTCAAAACTGTAAAACAAGTGCCAGTATGTTTTTACTCTTCCCATGCTAACAAACGAGCCACTAGTTTCTGACCAAATACTTACCGCATACAGCAAGATGCGGTTCTCTTTGTCTTCCTTAGGGTACAACATGTTATTACTGAGAGAAGAAGGAACATTGTCACCGAGGTATTTATTTACTGTAGCTAAAACCAACATCGTTATGGTAGCTCTTCAGATAGCTGGCATGCTAATGACGCTTCCTTTAATGTAATGTCTGTCTAAGACTCACCATTCTTGACAAAACCGTATTCCAACAAATCCCGGCTCGTATGTTCCACCTTCTAACTCCATCTGAAATTGATTTACTGAGAGAAAGAACCTGAAAATCAAGTTAAAAGGCGCAACGTCTGTTTATGTCGTGGCGACCATTCAAAAACAGCACGTACAGCAGGGTGACGGTTGTCTTGCTTTCAGAAACAGCGCCTCCCACTGGAGGGAGGACGATCTGCGTTAAGTTTTTGCGTGCATGGCTTTTACGGAAATATATAAAATAGCCACACAAACAAGTTTTTAAAACATAATATACGCCGGATTAAAAAAAGAATGAGTACACACATCATAAAAATCATATATTTACACATATGACTTTAAACTCCCTATGTTCCAGTACATTCTGTAAGTTAGCAAAACTAACAGTTGTAGCACAGAGCTTATAATCATATTCAATGAACTGAAATATTGAAAGCTAATATTTTTAAAATTATTTCAGTGACTCAATTTACTAAGTGAAAGAAACCATATAGACTGATTAAACAGGAACTAATATTCTAAAGTCTTTTTATTCAACACCCTTTTTTATGTTATCTTAGCACTAAATATTAGGATATTACTTAATACCAATTAAAAACAAACCAAAAATCATATTTGATGACAATTGTAGATGGAAAATACTATCTGCAGTTTTTAATTTGTTTTTCACTAATTTAAAAAAGTCATTAAAATTAAAGAGGAAAAATGTGTTTAATGTTGCGTTATCTTTGCTCTTCTAAAGGTCCCTTGACTTAACTTACAGACAGGATTACAAATAGCATTTTGTGGTGCTCTGCCTGTTTAGCAACAGTTGCTGCCTGTTATATATATACACACACACACACATCCCCTCCCCACGCCTGAGCCCTTGATCCTCTGAGCTAATTCCATGAATTGTCCCAATCTAAATCCACAGATGGAAGGATGCACAGTTGACAACGCAGTGAGAGTCTTGATGATAATGATGGACAGATGGATAAAAAAGATCCATACACTACATATAAATGCAAAGTTCCAAGTGTCGTGTTGTCGTTTCTGTTGAGTTTATCTATGGTTTTACTGTTGTGCGACTTCACTTTGCAGATGTACGAGTGACCCAGCGTGCCAACTCATCAGAGGGGATGGTCAAGCCAGACTGACGTCACCCATCAGCCTCTGTAATCGAAAGAGACGCTAATCCGTCTCTGCCCCAAAGCCTTGCAGTTGGTGGGGAGGAAAAGGGAAACATCCAGAGACAGAGAGAGAAAGAGAGACGAAACCAAGCGAAGTTGGAAACAGGAGAGAGGGGAGCACATGTGGGCAGATGGGAGGACATATTGACCTGGACCAGAGAAGCAAAGGGCTGCCTTGACTGACCAAGGAAGACCAAAGCCTCACTCGCAACTGGATCTTCTATCAAGCTCTGGTATTTATAAAGGTCTGGGAGCCCAACTTCTTCCGGGCTTCGCCCTGGAGGCCACAAGTTCCTGTGGAAGGACAGCAGAGGGGGAATGCTGTGGGAGCTGCTCACCTCCTCATGCACCCCCTCTGGTGTCGCCTTTGCTCACCGTGGAGGAGCCAAGCTTCACCACTGTGGAACTATGCCAAGACGGACAAGACATGCACCTGACTGCTAAAGAAGGGTAGGAAGCATGGTGTTTTAGACACCAATTAAACCCTAGTTGGTAGAAAGCTGCTAAATTAGCTCTCATATTATAATCACAACTCCGCAGTTCAAGGCAGAGTCATGAAGATATGATCATGAAGAAAATAACTACAGGTATTCCTAGAATAAAAGTTCTTGTCAATGGTAAGCGACAGAAATTATCTGATAAAAACATGTTGAAATGTCACATGTAAGTGTTTTAGATTTATCAGTGGAAATGCACTGTATGTTTCAGAGGCACAGGGATTTTCCATTCATGCCTGATTCACAACCACCAAACAACTTTTTCTCAATGCAACATGGTTTAGTATAGAAGTTTCTTTCCTGGTTTTTTATATGGTGTTTCAATCTATTCACTTCAAGTTTTACAATTAAAGCTTGAACCCTGTCAAATTACCTGCCAAAACTTTTTTTATTTATGCTATAAGAATTTGTAAAAAAATGTATCCTTTTTTTTAAGATCTGTATGAGAAAAAAAAATACAATTTTGAAAATTATATTTTCAAAATATAATTTGAAAAAAAAAATCATTACATTGACATAAGGAATTCCTCCCAACAAATTCAAACATTTAGAAATAGTGACATTTTTGAAAAGTAAAATAAATAAATAAATAAAATAAAACACAAACATGCATGTTTCATTCTAATGCGTTGTGAAATGTCACTTATCCATGCAGGGGTTGCACAGTGGCGCAGTGGGTAGCGCTGTTGCCTTGCAGCAAAAAGGTCCTGGGTTCGATTCCCGGCCCGGGGTCTTTCTGCACGGAGTTTGCATGTTCTCTCTGTGCGTGCGTGGGTTCTCTCCGGGTTCTCCGGCTTCCTCCCACGGTCCAAAAACATGACAGTCAGGTTAATTGGCCTTCCCAAATTCTCCCTAGGTATGAGTATGAGTATGAGTGTGTGTGTGTGTGTGTGTGTGTGTGGTTGTTTGTCCTGTTTGTCTTTGTGTTGCCCTGCGACAGACTGGCGACCTGTCCAGGGTGTACCCCGCCTCTCGCCCGGAACGCAGCTGGAGATAGGCACTGGCACCTCCCGACCCCGTTAGGGAGGGAGGTGCCAGTGGATTCATGCAGGGAAAGCAAATAGAGCATCTGCTACTTAGTAAAATCCCCCAGATAATATCCACTTAAAAAAATAGTGAGATATTTGCCACCTTATTCTTATCTGCACTTCAGATTAGGTTAAACTTTAAAGGCTGTTTTTTCCCCCTCATTTCTCCTATCAGTGTAATAGAGACTAAAGTGCAAGATAAATATAAGAACCACAGAAAAAAAAACACACAATGAAGAGAAAATTAAAGTGTTCTACAAAAACACCACAAATCACTTTCCAAAAGCTCAGAGTGAATAAACAAATTTGTGGCTGAAATAATATTTGCATTAATGCTTTAAAAAAAACCAAACCCTTATGGACTAAGCTTGTTATAAACCTGAAAATCAAGCAAGCTAAACACCTCATGATGATAAATACTAAATTGGTGGAATTTATGAAGTGCCTTTCTAAATAATATCTGGCTCCATCGGACCATTTCCAAGGCTTAAACTTTGACTTTACATGTGGCTTGCATGAAGAATTTTACACAAAATGTTTAAAATACAATCCTTTTTATTCACAGGAAGCAGAAAAATGGGCTGTTGCAATTTCTCTCCACAGTTTCTCAAAGCTTGAGTTCCACCGTTGCAAAACAAGAGTGTGTTGCCAAGAAACATGAGTTCCTCGTCAGCGTTTAGCCTGCTGTGGTCCTCAAAATGTATTGGGGCAGTAGAGGAAATAACAGTGGCAAGACGAACAGGGGTGTGAGACAGGTTTTACTGTTTTTGTCAGTTTTTGTTGTACGTTCACATTATTATTGTTAAGCAAATTTTTTAATAAGACAAATATAACTTGACTAAATGCAAAAAGTACGTTTTTAAAATAATGAATTTATTTATTTGGGAAAAGAGCAATCTAAGAAAATTAGCCCTAAGTAAAAATGTTTTTGCCACCTAAACGTCATAACGGGTTATTGCTATAACATACGCTGAGTCTTTTACAGCTGCAGTGGAGCTGCAAAACAAAAAAGAAATTTATGTTTGAAAACCTTATTTAAGCTCATGCAACAGCACCTTAACAGGAAATAACGGATGTCCTGATGAATAGTTAAGAGTGTGCTAAAGTTTCAGGTGCTGACGTAGAGCAACGAAATATATTTTGTTTTAGAAAATGCTGTGTTAGCTTTATACTAGATGCATTAGGACACACAGTTCCACTTTTGTCCCATCAGTCATCAGAACTATGCCATTTGGGAAATATGAGTCAGACTAGTTTCTTCCGTATTGAACCATAAATACACTATATTTAATTGAGACAAGTGAGGCCAGCAAGGTTTTAACTACAGTTCAGGGCTCTCCTGTGACCAAATATGGTAAATGAGTTGTTGATTGTAATAAGTTTTGTTGACAAGCCACTCTGGGAAGGTCATACCTCAGTTCAACGCCTTCATCAGTGCGTGAGGAAAAATGACTACATGTAGAAAAATGATAAAAATAATCAGATTTTGATGTGAAATCAGAAACTTTCAAAATATACGCTTAACCTTGTTAGTCATAAATGTAAAAGATGACTGTTATCATTCACACCATTGTCTTACTCACAACTTAATTTTATGACCTGAATTTAATGTGGTTTAGATTTGATATTTAGTCATGTTAGACATGGACTGTTTTCTTTTCTAACAAAAGTCTAGCATTTAGTACACTTTTCTTGTTTGTCATAGACGAGACAAGCATACTTTGCGGATGGGTTCAGTCAAATGTAGTGCAATCCATCAAGGGGAAAAAAAAAGAAGTGAGGGTGACTGTTGACTGAGCTGAATCAATGATGAAACAATGATGCATGTGAGGGATTACACAGAGGTTAAGCTTCTTCATCATAATAGCTGCTGAAAGTTTCCATACCAGGTGGCACACAAACAGCTTAGCATGGAACACTTGTCAACAGCACAGTATCAGAAATTGAATTGCAAAGCTGCACACGTTCACAAGTGGGTCAAACATGATAGCATTCTCCCAAAGCCGATCCTGTTTGGACGAGAACAGGGTGTCCTCGTTTTGCCCATTGTGCAAACTGGTTTACTGTTTGTGTATTGCTCATAGCGAACAATAAATATAATTGTAAAGAATCATAAAGCCTCCCTGATAAATCAAACAAAAAGAAGAACAGATAAAATTTGTTCAGCTTTCCTCCCCCCTGTTTAGATGCAACTCTGAAATGTCCTTGCTAGAAATGACATTTTCCCTTGTAAAAAAATATGATTAGCCTCTGGTTTCATTACATTTTCCACATTACCATAACGTTTTATTATGATTTATGACAGACAACATAAACTAGCATATAACTAGAAGGAGAGGGACGTATAGGTTTCAATGTTCTTCCATAAGATACCATGAAATAATACTGAGTGTATTCAATTCAATTTAATATCATTGTAAATACTGATGTTAAGATAATTCCTCAGGGTGAGGAAACAAGTCCATGATGACCAAGTAGCTAAGAAATGAATCAGTTAGGTCATAAAATATTATTTCTTGCCTTGAACATTTCACTGAGGACTGTTCAGTCTAATAACTGGATGTGATCAGATGGACAGAATAATTCTCAGTTGGGCATTCCACAAATCTGACCTTTATGGAAGAGTGTCAAAAAAACAACCAATTTTGTACAATACTGTGATCATGCTGTCCCCACAATGACACAAAGTGGTGGCAGCATCATGCTGTGAGGATGCTTCTCTTTAAAGGGGCCTAGAAGCTGATCGGACCTGATGGCAAGATGGGCAGAACTAAATTGAGACCAATTCTGGAAAGAAAACCTCAGAAGGATAACAATCTTAAACATGCAAGCAGAGTTTACTAATCTTAAACTATGCTTGCAGAATTTTAGATTAGTTTGGTACCTCTTAACAGGTACCAAACATATTTTCATTAAGGCTACATTTCTGTATTAAATTGGTATTATGTCATATTCTAAATTTAAATGTCTTGTTTTCACAGTAGGAAAAAATTATAATGAACAGAAATAAAGGCTTTCAAACGTCTGTCTCTGTGTAGTTAATCCATGTAATGTGCTTAATTTTGATAAAAAAAATATTGATATTAATTGACTTTACAATAATATTCTAATTTATTGACTGAGTCCTGTACTGTAAATATGGCTACTATGTGAGAAGAGTGACTTCTGTGGAAATTGTGTAAAGGCAGATTTTAAGTCTTAAAGCTCCTTTAAATTGATATTTTGGAAATACAGCATCAATCCTAAGCAGACATTTTGTTCTTCTGTTATTTAACAGATAACAGTGCCAAATAAAAGTGTAACTGAAACTGAAAAAATTGGTAAAAATAAGCTCAATTTTTTTTTTTTTTTTTTGTGGGCCAACGTCTTATATTTATAAGCATCACAAAAAAGAACAGAATAACCTTCCCTTTTCACATCCTCCTGTTCTCAACCAAAAGTCATACAGGTAATCTTTTTGGGGAAGAATTCACAGAATATTCTTATTGGTTTATTACCTCACAGGACATTAATGTACCTCATTTGTCCAGAATAGAATTTAGATTGCATCCGTTTTTAAATGGACATTTAATTAAAGAGCAAGAGTTAGGAGGTTGGGTCACTGCCCTTGGCGTTATGCACTGATTGGTTCTTATATGGAACAAACAAAATGAGAAGCAGGGAGAAAAGAAGAAGCAAAGGAATAAATGGATGACTGAAGACAGCTCTGCAGATCTTTCTGTTTCCCATCAAGTATTCTTCAGATGGGATATTCACAAACCCTTTCATGTTACTGACAGAAGAAAGCCTATGAGCAGCCTGTAGGAGCTCATAGGCTGGCCAAAATAAAACAGAGCATTTACTCAGGTAGGTTCTGAGCCAGAAAATCAAATAAGGGGGAAAGGCTGCAGACTATGATCCATTTTAGTTTCCAACCCAGTTTGAACTGTGTATTAATCGGCAGAATTAATGTGTTTCACTTTGTATGTGGAAGTCATGCTTGCACGCATCTGTACCAGGACTGGGCATCGTGATGTGGGACAGAAAATCTATGAGCCAATCAAAACGCTGCGATGCTCGATGACGTGCCTCTGTGGTAAATGAACTTTAATGCTGAGGCACATGGTGGGAACGGTGAGGTTATATGGAAGATCAGATGATTTGACCTAGACTCAGTGGAACTACCTTTCAAAACAGTTCACCCACATTCCTCCTGAAACTTCAGCATTTTTATGCTAATAAACAGAACTGAGGAAACTGTAAACTACCGCAGATTTGCAAACAAATCAAATAAAAACATGAAGTGAGAGTTACACTGATGTGAATGCAGCCATCAGTCTGAATTGATATTTACATTATGATGCAAGATTTGAAAATCATCACGTAAGCTTTAAGGCAAATACTTTTTTCCACTTGCTGCAGAGAAATTAAAACAATTTTTCTTGTTATTTCCCTGATTTCCCTTAGTTTAATTTTACTCTCTCTGCAGGGGTGTGCATAAGATGAGTGATCAAGATCCAAACTGTGAAGATATGCAGAAGAAGGACCAAAGACTGCCATTCCAGGTGGGCTCTGTCATCATCATAGTACTGCAATGTTGCAAAGTTACCTAAATATTTCTGACTCTTTTTTGAATAGCTCATGATTTTTACATCAGTTTCATACAATATACAACACAGAGATCTACAACTGAATGCCATGTAAGGCATAAGAGATATAAAGTTTTTTTGACGAGCTGAAAGAGGGAATAAAGAAAAAGTTGGACCTTTGGGAAATACCACAAGCACTGGAAGAAGAGGAAGTTCTGAATTTAGAAGCAGCAACAGAAAAGGATCAGAATGTCAGGGTGAACCGAATAAAAACCTTAAATCAGGTGTAACCTGAGCAAAACAACATTCTCTTGCAGCAGTACGAACTACTGGAGACTGGACAAAGAGCAGTAGAATTACAATAAGATGTTTGGAAACTACGTTATGATCCTAAAAGCTGAATAGATAATGTTGTATTTTGTTGACTTTGTAATATGCAGGAATATTTACTTTGAAAAACAGAGAATTAAATAATTAAATTAAATAATTAAATAAAATAGAGGTATTTTTAAGCTTGAGAGAAAGATTATTTATTTTTTCAATGCTTAACCAATGGTTCTTCCAGATTTTCCCAGACCCGATAGAAATTGTCTTGGGTCCAGAGGCGTCACTGAACAGTCCAGATCGGGACAAGGAGCGTCTGCCTTCCATCGTTGTGGAGCCCACAGAAGTGAGCGAAGTGGAAAGCGGTGAGCTGCGCTGGCCTCCCGAGAACATAGAAACAGAAGATGACGAGGAGGACCTGTTCCTGAGCAGTGCATCCCCCAGCCAACATTGCTGACTGGGGAGAAGATGAGGAAGAGGAGGAGACATCAATAATACTTCAGCAGCAGCCGGGCCTGACACTCCTCGGTGAGCTGGTGAACATTCCCCCACTTTTGGACTTACCTTTATAGTTCAAAAATTCAATATGAATCTATCATTTGCTCACAAGAAAAAAAAAAATAAAATAAAAAAAAAAACTGTGAGCCTTCACAATGATGTTTTACAGAAAATATAATTTACGCATCAAATATTATTAAAAAAAATTTGTGACTTAACCAAAAAGAAAAACTATTACAAAAATCCAATTTCTACAATGTTTAGATAAAAGTTTTATTCTGTCAAAAATGTTCAGTAATATTTTTACAACAGTTATGAAATATTAGATATTTTGATTTTTCAGTGTGAAAAACTATGAAAAATAAAACAGTGTGTTCTTAGCAGCATTGGCCAAAATCGAAGGGCACATATGAATATTTTAATTTCTGGAAGCTTTGAGCAATTTAAACATTTTAGGGTCTCACTCAACACCAAGAAATATTATTCTTAAATTAATGATTTGAGAAAAAACCAGTTTAAGTCAAAATGGAGCAAAAACAGACTTTAAAGAAAAATGCTCATATTAAACTGCTTTTTTAAATAGGATGAAACAAAGCTCACTGTTGATAGAGAGGTTTCACATCACACTGCTACTTTATCTGTAAGCATTTTTTAAAGCTAATGATGGAATATTTTGCAGGGAAGCATAAATAGAACATGAAATTTGCAAACAACCTCATAAAGTAACAAGGGCAGTTTGGCACTAAGTGGGACACTAAATACGTGCAACCTGAACAACATCAAGACAACACGCTATAAGAAATGCAATAGTATTTGTAAACCTAAAAACAAAAAATTTATATTTTTGAATATTTAGAAAAGTAAACTCAGATTTTTTTGTCTGTGTCACAACATGACAGCTCTAAAATAAATTCCTGCATCAATCCAGTTTTCAAAAACAGCTGTGAAATGTTTCAATCTGTCATTTTTTCATTAGTTTTAATGGCAATTGCTTAATTAGATACTTAGATACTTACTTTGAGAAATAGGTTTTAAAAATGCATAAAAATGCACACACAGCATAAAACAAATTCCTTACTGAAAATTAAAAGCATCATCTTCCTTTTCACTTTTTGAAACTAGTTGTAATGCCCACAATGAGGGATTGCTGCAGTGTTACACCCCTATTGCAAAAAACTGCCACATCCTTATTTGTGTGAAGCAATTGCTGCAAAGCCAGTGACTCTGTTGAAAAAGCTGAACTTCACGTGAAAGTAACCTTGGTGGCATAAACCGAATTTGACTGCATTGTTTTATAACTAGGAATTTACCAGGATTTAATTTACCAAATATTTCTGTAAATTAATTGGACCTGATTAGTTTGTAAAATGCTTTGAGAAGACATTATTTTTGAATTAGTTCTATACATATAAAAAAGCAATTGGCAGGTCAACAAAGACCAACACAGGACAAACAGGGTAAAGGCAGATAACCCATGCATGCTTTTGAGGGACATACAAACGCTTTGAATTTTACGGTGTGTAGTTTTACAGTGCCTTGAAGCGCCATCAAAACTTTTTTTTTGTTTCTGCAGACCTTCAGTCTGATGCATTTAGAGATGACACCCCGACGCTTCCTCCCAACAGTGCCCCCGCCTTCCACTAAGAACATCGCCTCTGCTGACCTGTGAGGAAACATCTTGAGATGAACTGTGGCAATAACTGTTGGGACAAAAAAATAAATAAATAAACGAAAACCAAACAGCAGCTGCAAAGCAGCAAACATGTTATCATGATAATGGTTGCTAGGATTTTGATATTTTCTGATCGGGGAAAATGATCATCGAAACACAAATGGAAGGTTTGTGTGTCATTTCTTTTGGGATGGTTCATATTCTCAAAAACCCTGATGTTGCAACATTTTTTTTTCTTTTCTGCTCCTTTTCCTTTCACATAGTTTAGTTGAAATATTTATGTGCTTATTCCTCCAGTATGTAGGATGTTGTAAATCACATTATGCTAGCTGCCTGCTGATGGTTCTTATAACTTGGAACTGCACAGGACTTTGACATGTGTTTTTTGTTACAAGGGTTTACTTTCAGCAGCAAAGAACCAACAGCTCTTGAAGTAAGATAAATGTTTGAACAGATTAAACCCCAAAATGTTTTTGCTTCTGTGGGAAACCTGAGTAAGCAGACATTATTATTTTAAATTTGAACAATAAAGCATTTGTTCTCTTTCTATGGGAACGATGAGGGTTGTAGCATATTTAGTATTTTAAATATTCCCTGTTTGCATGTTTGAAATGTTGTTAAAGTTCTACTTAAGGCCAGATCCAGACACTCCGTTAATGTAAAAACATATGAACTTGAAGTTTCTCAAGTAAAGAGAGCAAACAACTGAGCTAAAATGAAATATTGTAACACATTACATTTGTTTTACATGCTTCAGCTTGTAGTCATTTTTAATAAAATTTCTCCTGTCACTATGTAAAATAACATGGAAAGCCCCTCAACAGTAAGAAGGGTGTGTGTGATGTGTACGCCACATTTTGCTACACAAGATTTTCATGTGTTTTACAAATCCTTTTCCATCTGTTTCACATTAGGAATGTTTCTGTGTTACACATTTTACAACACAATCATTTTCACATGTACAACAATTTTCACATTGAAAATATCATAAATTTACATTTGGAAAGGTTTTCCGCACAGGTTTCATATTTTCTACAAAGTAAAAATTTGCATATTTGTTTCAGTGTTTTTACATAAGAGCATCTTTGAATGTAAGACGTGGGAAAATGTTCCACATGTTGTTCTTCATGTTACCGCACAATATAATTTATGTGAAACACATAAATGTTCTTCATTTCAAATGTTTCCTCAATTGTTACAGGGCAACATCATTCACATAAGTTTACACAATAAAATTTTCAAGTGTTAAACATGTAGGATAATGTTTTCTCAAGTTCCCACAACTACACAATATGATTTTCAAATCAAAAAAGTTCACTGGGAAGCGATGCATGTATAAAACACACAAACGTTAGTGTGATACTCTGTGTACTTCCTTTTTGAAAATGTCTATTTTATTAGAATAAAATAAATGTTGCCACCGACCACCAGTCAGTGAAACTCATAGTGGTAAAGTTGTTTGAGTTTCTGAATAAAATGGCTGGATCACCACCTCAACATGCAGTCACGTTCTCCAAAGTCCTGCTGATGACATCATTATTTAATTGAGGCGTGTTGAAGCAGCAATGCATCTAAAAGTTTCAGGTCACCAGCGCTTAAGGACTGGAGAACACCTAGCAAGGTAACGAGATTCCTCTACAAGACATAAGCTTTAAGAAATGCAATAAACTAAATAATGAATAATAAAGTTCTTCTTCTTTTTCGAAGCAAAATTCTAAAGTAAAATGCACTTCAACACTCAAAAGTAAAACACAACAATGACAAATAAGAAACTTGTCATTATATGTAACAAAAAAGTAACATTTCTGTTTCTTAAATATGTTCAGGAAATGATAAAAATCAGCTTGGAGGAAACGGAAATGTCACAGCAGAAGTGAGAAGAGCAAGAATCATGAACAAGTGAAAACATAATCCTTCATGAAGAGGAAAAAACATTTTAAAATTTATTGTTGTGAAGAAATAAATTTTATTTCTGACACTTCTAACTTCTGAGGGTTTCTATGCCTTCTATGTTTTAATTTTTAAAATATAGAAGTGTGACTAAAAAGGACAAAATAAGTATAAATAAAATAAAATAAAAATTCTTTTTACTTGTTGCATTGTGTTCCTTGTATAAATAATGCTCTATCACTTACAGGAGCACTTAAATACCTTTTGCTGTGATTTAGCTTTTAGATTTAGTAGAAATTCATTAGCATGCACAAAACACTACATTATCATGGAAAAGGTCAAGGAAACCTGCGTGTCATAAGCTTTCAAAACGGATAAACTCAACATGTGAAAATGTTCAAGTTGTTCAGATTCACAGATTCTCTACGTAATCACGCTGTTAAACTCTCATTGGACAGAACTGTGCAATGACTCTTGTGCAATTGCACTGATGGGTGTGTACATCTCTGAATGTGAGTGTTGGAGTTGCTAAAGGTACTCTTAAATGCAGTCGCAGCTTCATAACTTTCTGTTAAAGACTCAGGGTGGAACTCCAACAAACCAATCAACCGTAAGTAGGCACATTCATTAAATCTAATAGGTTTTTATTAGTTTGTGTTTTTTCAGCGATAATCTGCATACCCTTAAGGAAATGTACACTAGATTATTGTCTCTAAAATAAAATTAGACAATAATTAATTCAATTAAATGTTGTCTTCACTTACAGATTTAATTTACCATGGAGTCAGAACTTTCCAACAGTTTTGACACTTCTAACTTCTCTGAAGATCTCTTCCGTGACCTCTTTGGGGAGAATTTCACAGAGTTCAACATACTTCCTGAAATTCAACCCATTCAGATAGCGTCTCTGGTTCTCTACGCTCTGGTGGTCCTGCTTGGAGTACCTGGTAATGCGCTGGTTTTGTGGGTGACTGGTTTCTGCATGAAGCGCTCAGTCACCTCTATATGGTTCCTGAATCTGGCGCTGACCGATCTTCTGTGCTGCCTGTCTCTCCCTCTGCTCATGGTGCCCCTGGCACATGATGACCACTGGCACTTCGGCCCACTAGCCTGCACTCTAGTGAAAGGCTTTTTCTATTTGGTGATGTACTGTAGCATTCTGCAGCTGGTTCTGATCAGTGTGGATCGCCTGTTGCTTGTTAAAAAAGCCGTATGGTGCCAGAACCACAGGCGACCCAAGCAAGCTGCATGGGCATGTGTGGCTGTGTGGTGCTTGGCTCTGCTAGGCAGCATCCCTCAGTTTGTCAATGCCCGGCAGATTGAAAAAGGGGAATATAAGAGGGAATGTATCCTCGTATACTCCAAAGAAAGTGTTTGGCCCATCGCATCCTTTCGGTTTGTGATGGGATTCATCCTCCCCTTCTTTGTCATTGTCATCTGTCACCTGGTTGTCTACAACACCACCCAGAGGGGAATGTCACGTGGTCGAGCCAGATCCAAACGAACCCTGAGAGTCATTGTCGCTGTGGTGCTGAGCTTCTTCTTTTGCTGGCTCCCCCTGCACATCATGGACATTATCGAACTGGCCACACCTCTGAGTTCTCCCCATAGTCCAAGAATCTACCTGGCTCAGGTGCTGACCATCTGTCTGGCATACTTCAACAGCTGCCTCAACCCTCTGATCTATGTGTGCATAGGGCGAAGTTTCAAAGACAGCATGAACCGCTCGCTGCGTCACATCTTGCACTTCGCTACCGAGGACCCAGCCTCAAAGGGGAGTATAAACAACGACACCAAGAGCACCACCAACGAAAAAGTGACGACCAAAATCTGAGGGATTTATGTTTACAACCAACGTAGTCTAATTCCTATGGAGAAAGAATGTGAATGTTAACTCTGTACAAGTTTCTTTGCCATGAACTTAAATTCAGTTTAGAATCAACTCTGAAATTTATCTCATGTCAGTTTCTCAAAGAAACCATGTAAAACAGAATAGCTGACCTCTGCAAAAGGAGCTGTTGAGTCGGGTTCCCCATCGTTGCTAATCAGGATGTCTTGCACAATCTGTGAGTTTCTTTTCATGCATTTAAAACAAACAACAAAAAAAAACTGGCCCACTTCTTCTTTTACAGAAAAACATGTTTTATTTTTGGTACTTTGCCTTGCTTTCACATATTACACTGCTATCAGAGTAATGTTTCTAAAACATTATATTCTGCATGACATAAATCTCCCAGTAGCATTTGTACTACTGGGAGTACAAACTCCCAATAGTTTGTAATGGGCAGTTGTATTATTTAAGTTGGTCTTTTCCAGTTACAGACCACAAGAGGGAGACATTTTCTAAACATCTGAAGATAAACGGGTATGTTGCTTGTATTATATTTAATTTAATAAAATGTAGCCTTGATAAAATTGATTCTTTTAAAATATTTTTTAAGGGTTAACAAATGTTCCATTAAAATGATGCTTTTTCTGTTTGACATTTACATAAAGACAGTTTTATAAGATTTACAGTCCAGTTTTCAAATATTGCATATGTGCATAAGATGTAAATATACATGTATTTTGTTTAACACTGTCACTGGTATATTTGAACATGTAAGTAATAGTAGTCTTATTCAAAAATAAATATCCTTAAATACTCTTCCAACAATTTTCTATAATATTTTCCTTTTTCTCTGGAACTCTGCATGCCAACAGAAAAAAAGACAACAGATTTGATAATTAAATGCTGAAAAATGAAGCACCATTCATATTGGGAAGGTCTTTTTTAAATTATTTATTAAATCATAAAAAGTAAGCAAAACCAACAAAATGTGTACAAAAAAGTTACCAAATAGACATCAAATTACAATTTACATACTACATTCATTGCAAACAAGGCCACGTGATGATATATACAAAAGCAAAAATTTACAAGTGTGTGGTTTCCTATGCCTGTGTTTTTACTGAGCTTGTGCACTTAGATATACTTTAAGCACATCCATACTGGTATGGTAACATGGTATCTACTGGACATTATCACTCAGTCCTCTTAATTTTTGCTTATCAGTAAAACAAAGTGGTGTTTTTACATATTGGCAGATGTCAACATTAAACCACAAGTATGGAGAGTTGAAGACAGTGGCAGCTAAAATAACGCTCTGCACATTCAGTCTCTGTTCAGGGTTTCACAATCAGCAACTTTGCAAAAATGACTGAATATTTCTGATGATTTTAACTGTTTAATAAATGCTAACTTTTTCTCCTTTCAACAAATGCTTTAATTTGGAATTGAAATGCCAGTTAGGACAGGAAATATGATTATTGATGAGTCTCCTAGAACAGGTTTATTCATGGGGAAAAGAGTTAGGGTGCAGTTTTCTGGCCGATCAGCGATTACTGATCTTTTAGAAAGCCTAACTTACTGATTCCAATTTTGACCGATACCATTAATACATCAAGAAAGTTGCTGCATTGGCAATAATGGGGTGACTATTGTTAACTGTAAATGTGCAGACATGACCTAGTCGGTCGGTTTGTCAGTCAAGAAAAGCACAATGGTTGATTTTTAGACCTTTGCTAAGGTTGATATCATCGGTGGATAAGATCGGCTTCACATGTAAAAATCAGCTCATCACCGTTCTCCCAAAATTAGTGAAATATGAACCCTAATAAATTGTGCACCCCTCGAAAATACAGACACGTATTCATTCCCAGGTAAGACTAAGAATTGAGTTGACATTCAAATGCTCCAAAAATAGTTTAAAATTTACTTTTAAAGACAATATTTAGAGAGGTTTAGCAAACAATATTTTCCCATGCATATATCTTTCTTTATTTTTGATTACCACCATGCTAAAGATGGAGTGGGATATGGACACCAGTTGGTAATATCATTCAGGAAGAAGGTTTTAGGTTCAAACTCTTCAGACCCAGAGGTTCCTTATATAGAGTTTTACACTCACTTCGTGTATAAATAGATGATCACTTCTTCAGTTTTATCTCATGGGTTTAAATTATGCATTTTAGCTAAACTGGGGGTTCTGTGTTGCTCCAAGGTCTATGTGTGTATCACTAGTTTTTATATCTTGGATGTGATCCTTGTGATTGACTGGTGCTTTGTCCTGGGTGTACCTTGATTATGCTCTACTCACCACTTAAGATAAGCATTACCTCCACGATACTGTGAGGATTAAACGTTTATCGACAACCAATTAATATATTCCATATTTCTCCAAGATTTTTTTTTTTGAGAAATGATTAGAAAAATAAAGTTATTCAACCCTTGGCAAACAAACTGAAATCATGGAGAGTGTTTAGTTAGTGAGTTTACAAAGAATAATAGATATGGCACAACATTATTTTGTCTAACAGCTGAAGAGTTAAGTCTAATTAAGCAGGTGAGTGAGTGCTTGCATACCTTAAGGAGGTTTTGAATCTGGAAAATAGAATCCAAGTAAGATAACAGTCAGCTGACTAATCGAGAGTAATGGTCAAAAAAAGGCAACAAAAGATGTACCTTGTGCATACATGCTAAAAATTTTTTGCAAGTTCAAGCAAAATGAAGAAGTTGTAAAAGGGAAAAAATTAAGGTAGACCAATGAGGACACGAAAGCAGTAGGACAGGAAAAAAAACATCCCAAAACATACGGACAGAAATAGGACCATCCTTTAAAAATTCAACTAAAAGACATACATGTCTTTTAACAATAAAAAGCGAAACAAGAACCACCATCATGTAACCAGAAGAAAGAAAGAAGTGGGAACTTAAGGTTTCTTTTGTTACTGGACACCCAATTACTTTTTGTCTCTTGACATGTTGCAGGGTTCTGCTTCCGTCTTCGGCCGAGGTCTCCCAGCTGTTGCTCATTTGCTGTTTGAAACAGTAGCTGGGAGGTCCCTGACAAAGACAGAAGTAGAACCTTGAAACATGTCAAGTATGTCTGAAGGGACAAAAGAGTAATTAGGTGTCTAATAACAAAGAATCACTGAGACTTTTTACACATAGATACAATCATTTTTATTGGAACATGAAAGAAGATGGCCACAAAGAAGCAAACATGGAGAATGGATAATTAGATTAAAGTAGGTGAAGTAGTGAAGTGAATATGTTGTGCTCAAGAGGAGAATGAATTTTGTTTGGTGACACTCATTGAAATTCATTAGAATTAAAATGAATCACCTCTAACCAAAACTCCACAGTCAATGATATGGGGTTGTGAGACGGACAACAGGACAAATAAAGTGGAAAATATTCTACAGGAAATGCAACTCATTGTCACGACCAACAAACAAATTTCAGTCCAGTAGGAGATACAGAAAACGGTGCATTACATTGTTCAAGAGATTTCATCTGTTCCTTCTGCAAAAATTGTAATTAACTGAATTAATGTTTAAAGTTTTTGAGGTACACGTTACATAGCCAGAATACTGTATGATATTCATAAAATCAATTTTGCATCATAGCTTTAAATATTTTTAATTTATTTTATGCAGGTAGTCGCAAGTTCTTGAACCCCACACTCCAGCGCTAATTAATTTAAAAGACAATAAACATAAACAAAACAAACAACAACAAAGAAACAAAGCAAGTTCAATTGCTTAATTTTATGGCTGTTTCTGTTAGCACAGTGTAACATGAATCAATGAGGAGGGTGCCCATCATTTTAGTATCTGATGGTTGTCGAATTGAAAATGATTTCAACCAGACAGAAAGTGGAGGTCTTGCTATATTTTAGTCAATTTTGTGAATGTAAATGCATTTCATCAGGAATACGGAAGAGCTAGGCTTATTTTAATGAATGGATTTATTATTTAGTGTGGGATTTGTTGCCAAAAGGAGCAGCCATGAAGATGTTCAGAGCTGTTTCATACGTTCACGTTACAGGTTGTGTGACATTACACTCAAACAGTGGTCATGACTTTCAGTGACCCTGTTCGGAATCTGAGTATTTTCTTTTTGAGAGCGTGGGAGGCTTTGATCTTGACGAAGGCTTTGGGCTGAGTCGCAGCGCTGGCATTGGCTTGTGGAGACGCAGACGATGATGAAGAGGTAGAAGCAAGGCGAGGCGGTAGCTGCTGAGGCCACACAAGCCCCCCACTCTCATCCGAATCGCTGGACAGCGAGCTGGATGGCGGGGAGTACACCTCGCTCATGCTGGATTCGGACTCTGCGGGGGCAGCCCCGGCGTAGCCCTCCTCGCTGTGGCACAAAGGAGCACGGGCCTGAGAGTCCTGGTGCCAACGCTGGGCGTGCTGATGGTGGGACTGGGAGCAAGAGTGACCTGGACGAGCTTTTCGAGAAGATCTTTTATGCGGCTGTGCCGAATTCTGGATCTCACCCTCATCCTGGCTGAGCTCTAGGTTGGAGCACCAGCGGCGGTTTCCACTGTGGCCCTTGCTGGTCACCTGGGGTGCAGTGATTTGGCTTTGGTTCTGGGCAGGATTGGTTCGTCCCGGACGCCTCTCTGTGGTGCTGTACCGCCTGTCAGGAACCACTCTCTGTCCTGGAAGGCTGTTTTCAGAATGGGATCGGTTGGTTTTGTTGTTTGCCTTCTTGGATTTCTGTCGATCATTGTGATTTTTTTTAGGAGCTTTGGACTTTGAATTGGACTGATCAGGAGAGGCAGCTGCTCGATTGGCCTTTGACTGTTCAGGTTTGTAATGTCTGGGGGACCGTACAGGAGCATGACAGGCTTGTCCTGGGATATACTGAGCACTTACTAAATTGTGTACTTGGTAAACAGAGGGTTGTGGATGTAGATAATGTTGAGGGGATGGAGGTTCACAGCACAGGTCAACGCCACAGTTTGGCTCCAAGGAGGGCAGAGGTGATGGCAGTCTCCCTGTCAGGGGGTTTGGTCTGGGCTGGGGGTAGGAGAGAGGCAAATAACAACCCTCCTCAAAAGATGGGGCCTCTACCCTTCGGGCTTCCCCCTCAGGCAGGTCACAACCCCATTCCTGACTCTTAAGTTTTGCCGATAGGTCAACATGGGGCTGACAATGGGGGTCAGGAAGACGTTGCTCTGTGGTTAAAGAGGGAGTTCTCCTGTGTCCGGAGCTGTGTCCGGAGGCACCGCTGTATGTGGGGTCAGGGGTCAGGGTGGTCCGAGGCTGACATGGCCGCGGTAGAAGAGCGTAACGCTGGATGAGACTCAGCATGTAACCTTCCACTCTGAAAGCCTGCTGGTAGTCCTCCTCTGTGATCTGATCCTCTGTAGGCTGCTGCTGCTGCTGCCAGGTGTGGCTGGCAACGCTGGTGTCCCACCGCCAAGAGTCTCCACCTGATCCCTCCTCTACAATGCCCTCTAGTGGTGGGTGAGGTGCAGAGAAGGAACGAGGAAGGCTGGGCCGAATAACTGGTACATCAAATTCCCCATTCAGCATAAAGTTGTTTCCTAATTATCAAGAGAAACGATGCATGCTGTCATACTAAGCTAAAATTTAATATGACTATACGCACAAACTATGGTAACCATTTGAAACAATAAAAACACTGATTAAGCTTAACCTCCTTACCAGTTAAAAGGTTGGCCTACAGACTGATAATCCTGAAATGTTTATAAAATAGAGTTTGCATAAACTAAAAGTCCAATTTCTACTTGGCCCTTTGGCCCAGCTGTTAGCTTCAACCTCTACAACTGCAAACTAGACCAGACATAAAGAGCATAATCTATGGCTTGTATCTTACAGAACATTATTCCAAAATAACCCTGATTGGTAGTTTTAAGAAGAGCTCATTCTGAGGATGGCAGTGTCCTAGGCTACCTTCAGGCAAACCACTTCCAAAGTTTTCTTACCTAAAGACTTCGGTCTGTCATTAGTGTAAGTCCAGGAGAAGTCAGGCTCAGTGGGTTCAGCCGAGGAGGGTTTTCCTTTTGGTGATTGTCCCTCACTTGAATCATAAAAACCTACAACCACACCAACACAAGGCACATATCTCATTTATCATACCTTCCTGTTAACTTCTCTAAAATATTCTCCTGGGTACTGACAACTTCATATCACATTTTGAAAATAGTCCACAAAAGTCATTCACAAGCTCCCAGATTGTAAATAAACAAGACTAGCAGAAGGTAATGAAACCTCATCATCAAAACAGTCTGAATAGCTTCAAGATAATTGTTTTGTTTCATAATTACTTTATTCAACACCATGCTTAGCTGCAGTACTAAAAGTTATTCAATCACAAAGAGCTTTTGAATTTAGAAAATTCTTAATTACACGGCTGACAGATTTGTGGGGACAGAAAATCTTTTAAACAGCAGGAGTTACCAGAACTCGGCCGACTGTCACCGGCGTCTCGTTGAGCTCCCTCACAGCAGCCGTCATCAATGTCAATCTTCAGATCTTCTACCTGCTGTTCTAGTGCCTGCATTAGGCCCCATGGAGCACTGTGGAGAGCGCTCTGCAACACAAACACATGCAGATTGTTTAACAGCTCTCTCTGTTGTTCCGCACTGTTGATATGTGATCTTGCTGCAAGGATTAAGAAGCAACACATGGCAGTTCAGATATCAAACCAATGCTTGGAATGAAAATACTCAAGTTCCTGGAAAAGGAAACAGCTGTATATTTTTGCTGCGTGCTTTCCCAGCTGCAGATCTTATTTTGTTTGACATTTATCTCTCCTGAGTGTTTCTACAAAGCCAAGTTGTATGTCCTTTTACTTGACAGATATAAAACAACGAGATGAAACATAAAAGAAATTATTTTTTTTCAAGTTGCATGAACTGATAAACAATAGGTCTTTCTTAAATGATTTGGGGATTAGCTTCCTTTCATCTTATGACAAAGAAAGAAAATGGCAAAAATGAATCAAGACTAAATGTCAAAACAAATAAAAGAACAAATCACATGTATATTTTGTGTACCCAAAATACAAAACGCTGCTGTGCATTATTGAAGTGAATCCATATGGAGCAACAATATCTGACACTATGGGCTCCAACATCCAAGGGGGCTCAAATGGAGGGCAGTCAGTTGGAACATGAATAATTCAACAATGTCTGATGGGTAGGGGGATGTACTTTAACTTCGGTGGGGGTGTACACACACGCTCACACACACGAGCAGATAATGACTCATTCTGTTTAAACAGGCAAATGTGATGAATGATAAGAGACAAATTTATGATGTGAAATTCATTTAAAATCTAGGTCGGGTGATATGGACTTAAATGTTTGTCAGAATAATTTTGTGATACTTCTAGTGGTAACAATAACTGCTAAACAGTTTTCAAAAGTCATTTTCAGTCTTTTATGGCAATAGATTGTATGGCTGGGACTCCAAGTCATTGCACCATCAAAAACACAAATGCTGTTCTTATTTGATAATAATAACATATGACAAGTGTTACAATAAATGCTCATTCATAACTTCAACAAGATCTTGACTATTATTATGAGGATACAACAGTGTTACTGCATAGTATGAGAATATGGATGCGCTATATGCACCAGACAAATGATTTTTTTTAACCAAATCATTTAGTTATTTTCTCTTGAGGTCTTTTAAGTTCTACTTTTCATTTCCAGTGTTTGTTTTTATTGAAATTTTAAATGGCAGACAGACAGAAAGAAAAAAACAAAAGAAAGAAAGGACAACAAAGGGAAGAATGAAAAAAGAAAGAAAGAAGGACGGAAAAAGAAGATAAAAGAAGGGAGGGAAAGAATTGTACTGACAGGGAATCTGGACACACAGTTCCAGTCAGCCTTTAAGCTGTTGCCAGGCTGGCTCCGTCAGATGGTGACATCATCTGACACACACTCTAACATCTGTAGACACTTGCTTGCAAGCTTGTCTGGATTTGTTAACAAACACTATTGTGTATCTGTGACTTCTGAGGACAATGCATTGACCTGCTATTCCACACCAACTGCTTGGAAAACCTTAAAATCTACCAGGTCTTCAAAAAAATCTAAGGATTTTTAACCTCATTATTTCCCCATACCACATGACTGTAAAAACAAACCTAGGCCTTGCAGGTCTTTGGGTTTGTTGGGGCTAATGCTGCTGACACTCAGGTCTTCTGTTCTAGTAGGTTGAGCAAGTCTTTGTGAGAAGGTCACACTATTTACACTGTGGACCTTCTGTAATGAAGCGTCTGCTGCTGTCTGTGCTCAGTGCACTTCTTTGGTCCCTGTCTTTGTTTCCCAGGACCAAATCAAACACTGCTGTGAGGAAAGTGATCAATGCAGATGATGCGATGTCACCAAAAAGCTCAGTAAACAAAAGAACCGAGTTCTTTTCCCTTTCACTTGGAGACACTTGGCAATATTTTAGAGTAGTCACTTGTTGGATTTGACATATTTTGCATACAATTCATACAGACACTGATATTTCTGACAGCAAAAAGGTTTAGTCCCAACATCTGGATAAAAACAATTTTCCTTGTTAAGTTAATTGATGCCCAAACACCTGTAAAAAGGCATCATTGCTTAATAATGCCTTTTATTAAGCAATAATAAAAGGCATTATTGCTTAATATTAAGCAATATTAAGCTTATTATAATTATTAAGCATTATTATTATGCTTAATAATAATGCTTATTATTAAGCATTATTGCTTAATAATAAGCAATAATGCCTTTTATTAATGCTTAATAAAAGGTACCATGCCTTTTATTAAGCATTTCATTATTGCTTAATAATGCCTTTCAGCAAAATTTCTTAAAATAGACGGTTTTTATGTATGGTTTAGAAGATTTTGGTACTAATCAGCAAAATTTCTTAAAATAGACAGTCACCACTATATATGGATGAAGATGTTTTGTCTGGTTTCATATGTTTTTAAAACCATGTGTAGGGTCAAGATACTGTTTTCAGACAATGTTTCTTTTGCCATCGTCCTTGTCACTTCACCTTTTGAACTCACTTTTGAGATACAGTCTCTGCTATCACTGCTGCCATCAGGACGGACTACGTGAGTTATGCACTGATGGCAGAGTTCGATGTGTTATATGTAGAGTCACTGCTATTAGACAACTTGAATATCAGCTGTTCTTTACTGCCTGGTCATTGCTTGCTTAACATATTTCTCAACTTGAGACATAAAAGTGATTAAAGTACCATAAGCTACAAACCAATGCATAGCTGAAAAGGAAACGTTGCTATAATGCTTGTATGTGTGCTCTTCAGCAAGCACTCTAATGTCTATTTGTCCTGCTTTTGTTCCATATGTGCTCATAATGCAAAAAGCCACGGTTGTAGGGCAAATAACCCAAGCGATGTTTTCAACATGACCTAATGACCCCAAACACTGTCTTTCTTTGTGTGGACAAGGCTGCTTATTGTCTTACTGTACACAAAGCCCCAGCATTGATGCATCAATATGTTTTGAGTGGAGAGCTTTGCTTTGGCTGCTGTTAGGTCGGTTGGAAACGGCCTGGAGGAGGGGAAGCTATTGGAAATCAAGTAATCAATTATTCTGTTTCATGCAATCAGTCTCTCACCACCTCTTTAGGTACTCGCACATACGCAGGGACTCATGTTGACACACTTAAATACTATGGATAATGCTGGGTCCAAAATAATAATCCTGCACAAACAAACTAATCTCACTGGAAGAGAAGACGGTGTGGTTCATATTAAACATGGTTTGTTTTCTCAGACTCACTGACGGACCTGACAGAGCTCACACTGGCATGCTGACAATGCGTGCACTGTAGCGCTGCTGTTTTACTGCATCCTGTGTCCCACAGTGGTGGGGGATGTGGGAGACAGCAGACGCAGTGAAGCCAGACTCTCTTGGAATCAGAGCTGTTACAAAGCAGGCGAACAAAACATCTGGGATACTTGTATTCCAATTGGAGCAAGTTCATGAATAAGTTTCATTTATCAACAGAATCATATCAGAAGAAATAAAGACTAAAAAAGACCAAAGAGTTGGAAGATTTATCTTCATCAGCATGAAGGCAGAATGAAACCAGTCAGATGCAAGAATTTTTGCATCCGAAAAACAAAAAAACAAACAAAAAAAAACATAGTGTCGCGTTAAAATATGTCTAATAAGTTAACAGCATTGGAATGTTTTGAAATTTCTCCAGAAATATGCAGTGATGCTTAGAAATTTTAAAATGCATTTTTAGGTTTCTGTTTTGTGTAGAGAACCCCTTATATCCCATAAATACTGATGCGTAACGCTACATATTACTTCTGATCAAAATGATGTGGTTTTACTCGTAACTCTGTAGTTAAAAATTAAAAGTGCCCTTTAGAACTGGAGTATATCCAAAAAGGTTTAGGGAGATTTGGAAACTAATTTGTTGAATTTTTGAGAGCACAGTTCCAGGCTGATACTCTTAAGACTTCTGCTTTTTATGCATTGGTGTTTCGATTAACAGATTTTAAATTTAATATACACATAATAGTAAGGTCTTAGAAGTTCTACGTTCCTCTTCCTCCTTTGTCCTTCCATCCTAAGAACTAAATGTACATGGCTGCTCATTTGTGTTGTAGAACAACTACAACATGGTCTGAAATAAGAATGTAGAGAAGAGGGGAGACAAGGCATGCAGGCAACAGGCCCGACCCTATGTAATTAAAGCTATGTTGTGACTGGATCCACACAGAGAAGTCTGTGGGAGGTTGGATCCTCACACATGCACACGTACACGTGCACACACACCGACCCTGACTCTACTTATGGTCTCTTATTTTTATAAGCTCATGGTCATATTTTAAATCCCTTATCTCAACAGTGTAAATGTTTCTTTAAGATTCTTTCATTCCAGTTTGACAGAGGGGCTATTCTGGACAGATGCAGTGTTTATGTAGCAGAGTCTGTGAGTACACTCTTGACTCTGTTCTACAGTGGTTTGTAGGAAGCAGATTGAGTTGAAAAGAATCCTTAAACAGACATGAAGTGAGCTCAGTTTATGTGTCAGAGATTTTCAGCCTATTTGGAGTCCACTTAAAAGTTGTTGATTTGACTGTTTTCTGAATGAGCACAATTGTCTGAATCTAAGCAGGCAACCAAAGAAACTCAAGAAACTGAATTCTAGAGCAAAAGCAACAGAAATCAGAGCAAAACCAGCAACTTGTCTGTCACTGATGACTGATGTGCTGCTGTCTTAACACCAGAACACACACAACCTGATGGCTCATCACATAATCCTGCAGAGTACGGCAAGTAATGCATCACACAAGCCAATAATAATAATACAGAATCTCTAAAGCACATTTCCATCATTCACTCCTTCCCAGTCATTTGTTTGAGGTTTCAGCTGCATATATCAACAGGAACTTTCTTCCAATCTGGAACATTCTTATGACAAATATAAATTTTATATAAATTATCTACTTGCTGTACAGCTCTAAAGCTGTTGGTTATAAGTTTCATTTTGGATGTCCAGAATGAATCAACATTTCACCTTAACACAATTTAATGTACCAAAAATCTGTAAAGGCATCTTCCTGCATACCCTTCATTTAAAAACTAGTAAAAAGTGTGTTCAACTAAACGAGTGATGACGACTTACTTACAGTCTTGATTGATTACATGTTACAGTGGGCTACCATATATATTCATAATTTAAATGATTTCACTTTGGTTTCAAAAATCAAGCTCTTATTTCCTAATTGATGCATGTGAGTCACACATTCATGCAAAATTCATATAATCCCTTCCACCCTCTCCAATCTCTCTCAGCAGGGTTGCTCAGAGGCAGGTCAGAGCTCCATGCTTTCTCAGCTGCTGTCTGGCGTCCCGCAGCTGTCAGCACCTTCATCACCACACACACTGTATCTAGGAAAAATAAGGCCCCCTCACTCTGCCTGGGGACCCACTGTCACATCGGAAACACACGCACCAACAAACACTAACACCCGAGCGGTCTCCAGGGTCAAATGTTTCTCCGCCACACTTTACTGGCTTGGACCTGTGCAGAAGATGAGCCTGGAGGTGGGCGGGGGCCTCGGGCGCAGATGGTGACCTGATATTTATGAAGTCTCAATCTGAGACTTCAGCTAAATTAAAGTTGTGTAGAAATTCCTCAGAGGAATTTCCAACTTAATTATTAATACACATGGATGACCAGAGCAATTGATAAAAATCAATCAAGACAGAAGTCGACCTGCTTTTTTTTTTTTTTGTTTGTTTTGTTTTTAGTTTGTGTGCAGATGTGGGGTCCAGAAACACTGGTGTGCATTGGAAACACATGCCTGTCACGTAGCTATTTCTCAAAATTCAATTTGTGCTAATCTTGTTTGGAAAGAGCGATGGACAAAGTTCTGATTCGGACGTAGAGTCAGACCTCAGAGACTGCGTCATGGCACCGGATACAAGGCGCGCTTATGGGCGCCTCATCATCTGACTGAGATCGGCATTAGTATTCCGCTCCATATGCGTCTTTTGTTAGACCACCAGCGAAGCAGGGGAGCAGACACAGGCAGGGAGGAAGGAGGTGTGGTGATTAGATACTCTTTTTAAAATGTCTTATTTTTATGACAGAGCTTTGATCGAGAAAACAAAAAACATAGAGCCTAACCTATAAAACTGGTTTGATCATTTGCATCAATTTAACTTGGGCACCTTTGAATCTGTGATTTCAGTAAAATTATGTTTGATTGACTGCGAAAGTGTAATTTTAAAAATGCATTTGCACTTTTAAGATTCTCTGTTTTATAATGACTTAAAATTTACACAATAGGTAATATTTGCCAGAATACACTCTAATATCTAATTGGAAGTGCAAACAATATATGCAAAATAGATAATATAATAGGATAATCAAAGGAATCTCTATTGGATCCTAATTATCAGTATGGAACCAGGAAGGAAACCTTCAATGTTTCCTTGATAGTCTTTCTCTGTTCTCCATATTATAAAGGATAAAACTGGGTTTGATTAAGACATACAGTGGTTTTGAACTTTTAAAATATGTGTTAAAAGACATAATGTGAACCTTTTAACTAACAGCCACAGCTAAGATGTTTCCACAGGGTTGAAAAGTTCAGTGTGCCACAAATTTATCCTGTAGCAACAGTGCTGTCACCAAACTAGTTAAAGTTTGATGCATTCTTTAACTTGTTTTCCAACAAGGAAACTTTTCTATTAAATCTCATAATTTTTTCGAAATTGATACATATATGTAAAATATTTCCCCCTCACATTGTCCGAATCAGGCAGTACATTTCATTTTCAGACACAGATTGTCTGAGCAAATACAAATAGAAATTTTTAAATGGTTATTTAATTTATCAAGATTAAATAGGTATCCATACCAAACTGGTCTTATGTGAAAAAGCCATTGCCCCCTTGCTAATTTATAAATTGGTTGTAATTAACCACGTCTTTTCAAGTGCTAAGCATATTTTTATGAACTTTATGAATGACCCCTGACCTGTGCAATCAAGAAATCACTCAAGTAGAACCTGTCAAGCCACCTGAAGTAGAATAAAACAGGGAAAATGTAATCATCCCAGTTGAATGATGTCTATTGTGAAAATTTTTTACATTACATGACTCACTCTTGATGCATGTGAAGACTCTTATCTCGGTCACGAAATACCTCAGTGCTAAAAATATATCCACAAAGGTCTCTAGAAATAGACAATACTGAGAGTCCTACTCAAAATATCAATGTATTGCGACCTGCAATTTTGGCAGGTCTGCATACCCTGTGGCAATAGGCTTTCTAATGAGGCAATGAAGTCTTCAAAACTGCCCTAGATGGGACCTTCTCACTACAAAGAAACAGGCACAGGGCTCTCACTGATTCAGGGTTATGGTGAGTTGTATTTTTCATATACTATATTTGTTTTTGTGGCATATCTTACTTTAAAGACTTATTTAAATGTTATCATAGTGACTAGTAAGCATTAAGGGGCAGAGAGGATCTGACTCATGTTTGCTGTTGGTGCAGTGTTATAGGAATAATGCTAATAAAGTCACAACTACATATTATATTTATATTTATATTTTAAACCCAGTTTTTATGGTTCATGAAAGTTATCTGTTACTCAACCGGTCCATGAAAGGGTTACAAAGCCATTTTATTAAGAGTTTTGAACTACAGGACACTACAGTGAGTCATTTTCCACAAAGGAAGGCAACATGAAACACTGCAGCACCCTGAAGTAGAGCAAACCAAAACTACTTCAGGGTGCATCAACCTCTCATCTAGGAGACCACAAAAGAATCTAAGACAATATTTAAAAACATCCAAACAATAATGAGACAAACATGACATCCATGGAAAAGTTATGAGACCAAAATCACTGTTAACAAATTAGAACACTAAAGAACTAACATTTTATTTTAAATGTCTTCATGACGTCTAAAAAAAAAAAAAAAAAGAAGGTGTGTGCCACAGCACCTGGCATTAAACTAAAACAACATTTTAGAAAAAAAAATCACAATATGATGAACCAGTTGGTTACGGTGTGATGAACTGCAGTGCTCCTTCCAGATGTGGCCAATTTTTTTCTAATTCATGAAGTCATTAATTCTGCTCTTCAGTAGAAAATACTGAGGAAGGATTGTCTTTGTTTAGTTAGTGACCTTAAGGTCAAGCAAACTTGGGTTACGCATCAGGAAAATAAGGCATACCAACAATTCCACCTTTACACATGTTAAAAACTCAAAATTAAGGTTTAAAATGGCCTAGTCAAAGTTTAGACATTAATCAAATGTGGGTGCATGACTTTACAAACACTTGATTGCAGTTGTTGGGTGGCACGATTAGATATTAGGGGTTGATTTCTTTCTCCCCTCATGATTTCCCCATGAAAAAAATCCTAATTTAAAATGACTTTCTGTGCTTCTTATATTAAAATGTGTTCAACATCACATTAAAGTGCGACTCACCATACAGAACAGAAAAAAATAATCTAAAGAGAACTCTATATTTATTCATAGTAACCCTTATAACCACAAGGTTGCCAACTCTCACTAAAGCGTTTCTTTTATTTGCCTCCTTTTTTTCTTGGTCAAATGTCTCCCAAGATAAGGAGTGTTTTTGACAAAAGGGAAACTCTTTTTCTGCACTGCATCTTCTGATAAGTCATTCTAAACCTCTGTATTTGGATTTCTCTGAAGTCCTGATGCGTGTTTTTTCTTTGCACCAGTTTACTTTGGGATCTATTCTTACGGAAAAAAAAATAAAAAATACTTTCAATATATGACTGCCAATTTTACCTGACCCTTACAGGCTCCATCTACTCTCATTGGATCGGCTTGCATGGTAATGATATTTCTGAGTTTCAGTGAAAGGGGAACAAAGATAATTTTACACAGACCAAGTTGTATCTCATACTGTTTGGTTGCCTAGAGCCATGCATCAAACAGCATGTAGCAAACCTGGGATTAATTATAGACACACATTTACATATTTTCAGAATGGTTTCCTCCAGTTGAAACAAATTAGATTTAAACTACTTTTCTCAAGCATTACCTGAAGAAAGTGCTATACACTTCTATCTCAGTTTGTCTCACCTGTCTATACTTGACAGAGATCACTTTAATTTCTTCAGCTAGTTCAAAATAATGCTGTCTGTTGCTTTTGTTATCTTTGAGCACATCGCACAGATTCTGTCCTATTAATTTTGAAATCCTGATGTTGGGTTGTAAATTCCTAAAATGGTCTTGCTGCCACTCTGATTTGCTCTAGCGTTATCTTTCCTAGAACAGCTGCTTTCAGTTGTCTCAAAAACTAGACAGAAACTTAAAGGAGAGGGAGCTTTTCTGCTGTGGCTTCCAAACTTTTGAACACATAACCTTTAATTATTAAACAGTCATTTGTGTTTCCTGTTTTTAAGCATCTTTTAAAGGTACATACATATATACCCAGTAGCAAGTAGCAATACTTGCAATACTCACCATTGTGAGTTGAGCTGTTGCTACTCTTTTCATATTTGTTTTATTTATTTTTGTTTTACATTTTCCTATTTTTATATCACCTTCGGTAAGATATATATATATTTTAAAACATACTCTACAAATAATTTCCCCTGGAACTCTGGAGATGCTTGACTTCTAACATTGCATTAGTTTCATAAAGCAATAACAACATAATGTACAGTCGTGATGTGGTGGTCGTTGTTGCTGAACCCAAATGGAGAGACAGAAGTGGCAAATGGAGATTTTGGAGATTTAATGAAAAGATAATTAAGAACTTGCAAAAGTCACTGGGAGCCTAGTCAAAAACACAAACCAAAACAAATCCATAGCAGGAGAACAACAGGGAGGCACGAGGAGAACACACATGGTTTGTGATAGGAGCAGATGAGAGAGGATCTGGCGAGTAATGAGTAAGAATGAAGTGCGTAAGTACTGGGGAGGTTGAACGCTGAACAAAAGACAGAGGCTGATGAGATAACAGGTTGCAGGTGTGAGTGGAGGGACTGGCTGACAGACTGAGGAGAGGAAGAGGGAGAAAGTGGCACAAGGGGACGAGGAAGAGGACACAGGGGGACAGGAAATAAATCTAACCCTGGAGAATAACTAGATTAAAGAAATAATTATACTAGAGTGTCAAAGAACTAGAAATACACATGCGCAACTAGAATCACAAAGAGAGAAACAAGGCAGAACTAATAAAAAAAACAACAACTAAGGAATACAAAAAAATGACAAATCCCCAAATCAGATTCTAACACATACTAAAATATTCAAGTTAGCATTTTAATACCAAAGCCTTTTTTCATATTGTCTTTTCAAAAATTCAGTGTCATCCCACTGTTTGCTAAACACTAACTACACCTACAATTATTTCTCCAATTAAACTTCAGTCAGAAGTTGCCAACTCTGACTAATCTAGGCCTCTGAGGGACACCACACATGACAAATGAAACTCTTATTCAAGAGAACCAACATTTTCATTTAAACTCTGATCAGATTGTTCAGGTTGATAAAATGTGAACAACTTCAATTGCCTGCACTAAATGCCTTGCAGAATTCCTTTTTGTCAGTGCATAAAGTCAAATGGCTTATTCTTCATTTTTAAAAGAAAAAAAAAATGCTTTTAGATTGAGGCATAAAAACACTACTTAAATAAAGTAGGGCTATATTCCAAGCCCACTTGGAATATAGCTTGCTGCCGGCAGAACATGTCAGGCTCAGTTTTTCTTTCCTCTTGTTAAAATGTAACCCTCCTTATTCTCTTGGTTTTCATAATCAAGTTGATTGAGGATTTAGTCCTTAAAAGTGTTTACTTATTTCTACAGAACTGCAGAGAAACGTTTGAGCTCTATGTGAGAGCGCAATGTGGATTTTAGGAAAATTTGACAACACAAGCAAAGCGGTTTGTGTAGGAGGGCAGTCTGGTATGGACATGTTTCATTATCAAAGATCTTCAAGGATAATTTAGAGTCAAGCTGTTGTAAAAGCTTTGCAATAAGGTCAGCGCATTCCTTCAGGATGACATTAAAATTTTTAAGATGTTTCCTGTAGAGCAGCAAGAACATTGGCCAGACTTTGAAACAAGCCTAATTCTTTCACTTTGCCCCACCATGCATGCACCAATATGACTATTGTCATACGTCTGTTGTCATGGCACTCAGTCAAACACCAATGCTTAAACCTTTTGCAGCTTGTATGCAACTCCAGTGCTTTTGGAGTATGTTGAAATCTGTCAAAAGTTTCCACCAAACTGTTTACTGACAAGGTAATTATCTTGATTCTTCTCCCTCTTCTGACGTCATCTACTCATATACACAGCAGCAGTCCCATAAGTAACTTGGTATTTCTTTGAAAGCTTACAGCGGAATTACAGATTTCATAACCCAGCTGTGTTTCAATTTTAGGGGTACATTTGCTGTTGAAACCAGTTCAACGTTTATTTAACATCCTCCAAAACTCCTTGGTAAAGATTCCAGACATAAAACAGAGAAGAGGCTCTTTGGTGGTGCGTAAAGGCTCCTGTGGGAAACGCTCCTCTCCCATACTCGCTTCTCTGATTAACCCACTTTTCCATTCTTATTATTCTGGCATTGTCACAGAACGGTAGGCGCAACTTTACAAAAGCTTTGCTTTAAAATAAGAAAGAAAAAAAAAAAATAAAAGTAAAAACTCTAAGACAATTTAGCGGGCATTTTCCACAGCTTACCAGCGTAGACGCCAATTTTCTCATTTTATGATGTGCAGAAAGCACAAATGAGAGCTTGTTAAGGGGTGAGACCTACAAAAGTCTTCAACGATGGAACAAAGGGCCATTAAATAGAGGGTCTGTGCCACAAGCGGCGGCTGCTCCTCCCCCTGATTTCGCTACCCACAGGCATAAATCTCAACCCAAAGCACAGAAACGCATTACAGCCTTTCATACAGAGAGCCTATTTATCAAGTTGGGTAACTTTTTTGCAGTTAGAGGTCATCTCAGTACAAAAGGCGCTGGCCCAAAAGGAGAGTCCACGCAACGGTCAAGCAGATCACAATGGAGATGGTCTGCAGGCTTTCACATATTTAAAAGTGTGTAAGCACTACAAATGACACGACTAAAAAAAGGGGTAAATTAACGCTGTTTGGGCTAAGGGAATTCAAACAGTAAAAAAAAACAAACAAAAAAAAAAACAAAAAGAAAAGAAATACGCTCAGTAGAAACTTCTTACCAGCTGACGCCTGAGCGTCAAGTTTTCCTGGCCCCAGCTGCTGAAGCATTCCAGCTCTCCTCTTGAGCCATCCTGGGCTGGAGGTTCTGCCAGAGCCAGCGCTCCCAGCACAAGACACTCCTGCCTCTGTCTGCGGAGCTCCAGCTCACACAGCCCGGCCAGACTCGCCTCCAAGCGATCCTTGGTTCGACTGCGCTCCACGGTCGCTGGGAACGAGAGCGCACGCTGCATCTCCACCCAAAGAAAAATCCGCGATAAGGTGAAGAAAAAAAAAAAAAAATCCAACCGTGTCAGATTTTTTTTTTCTTTCTTTCTTCTCGTCTTCGGTTGGTAGTTTTAGGAGAGCAAACGCAAACTACAGCGGGTCAAATTCCATCCCATTCCTCGTGACTGCGCGGTTATCTTGGAGCAGCGGCATGGTTCCTCCGACCTTCTCTGAGCTGCATTTTTTTTTTTTTTTTGACTCGCAGCTGTCAAACGCATCCCTGGAGCCCCGCCTTCAGCGGAGCGGCCATGGAGGGAAATTGGGGGAGTCATCCCGCTTCTCCCCCTCCACCCACTTTTGTAAAATCAGTTTCAGCAGTCATTGGATCCTGGAGGCTGGGCTGAGGTGCTGAGCTCTGAACTGTCCCATCCCCCTTGATTCCTTACAGTGACGCGTCGACCTCACCCATCCCAGGACTAATGGACTTCCAAGGGGGATGGTTATATTTCCATGATTAACACACTGGGATCTGGAAGCATTTCTTGTGTTCACATGAAGATAAAAAAACCCCCCAAAAACAACAACAGAAGCAGCAGAAAAATAAAACAACAAGTTAGACTACCACGAGAAAACAGTTTTGACAGATTTGTGTTGCGTGCATAATATTGTTTAAATTATTCAGATATATATTTTCACTGAAATAGTAATTAAGTTATTTTTCTAACCTATTCCCTCTCCGGTTGCTCCACATGGCAGAGGAAGTTGGAACACATTCACATAGCAATGAAGGAATGTCTAGACTTCTAAATGAATCCTGGATGTCATTTATTTTATTTTTTTTTTTGCCTGAAAACTTAAATGATGCATTCATCATTTCAGGTTCAATATCTTCAAGGTACAATCATATCAAATATACATTTACAGTCAGTGCCAGACAAGTCAAGCACCCAGAAGGAATGGTAGGTTAAATATTTAATTTCCAAATAGCTGCCATGTGAGACGATGGGAATCATGAGAACTCAGGCCACATTCTTTTTTCTTATATGTATGCACATAGCATAAGGTTAGTAAAAAGGAGCCACTGACTCTAATAGCTAACTGTATTGACTCCCTGTTAGTATCATGTTACCTGTTCTGCACATTTTCTTTGAACAGCTCTTTGTGTTTTAGAGAGACCTGCTCAAAGAACAGCTAGACTCTAGCTATTATTACATTTTATGATTAGCCAGACTCACACAATTAACTTGAACACCATTGAGATGTCTTTTGTGTCAAATTCGAGTCATATTACAATAGGGGAAATACGATAACGCTCGTTTTCACTTCAGCAAAATCTCCAGCTGCCTGTATGTGTCGAGTCAGACGTTTCTTTAAAGACGTGATAAAACTATGAGCCTTGTAGATGATGCCTTATCTGAACATTATATCCGCTTTCTCGACCTGCAGCATATTTCCAATTCTTGTTGGGGTACAATGTGTCAAGAAAAGCAGATTGGAGAGCTTGGAGAGATTGCCGATTTGCATCATTGGTGAGCCTCATGGAACACATTCATGACTCACGTACAATATAATACTGAATGAATGTGTTGTGTTATTTTACTGCATGTTATATTCAGTAAATCAGAATAGGTTTTCTAATGAGGCACGTTTGTCTGAAAAGTAGCTCAAAGAAAGTTTTAACTTTACTTTTACTAAGCCCACATTTATGTTAAAATGCTTGTTTTTATTGGTGATGCTCTAATCCTAAATGTCATGTTTTCATTAGCTGGAAGCAAAAACTCTGAAAAAAGGCTTCAAAATATCAGCATGTGTGTAATTAACCTATATGAGGTGTTTGACTCTGTGTTGAGTTACTGCATTGAATAAAATTTTTAAATAATATCCCAATTCACTGAATCTGGCTCTTTATGGCTCTGATAATAATGAAGTTTCAAAATGATACAGAATTTTTTCCCGTAGCGCATCTTGTGTCCATCTCAAATGTTTGAAAGCTTTTTCCTATCTACGTAAATGCATAAATTAAAATAATAATAGTAAAAAAATCAACAAATTTACATAGTAATTAATGCTTGAGTTAACGGCAGTACATGTAACCACAACAAGCTCATTTTTACCAGGGAAGATTATAAAAAGCTTCAATTCCCAAAATAGCAGTGCTTTTAAAACCGACCATGAATTATCAATCAGTTTTCATTCTAAAGTGCAGTGACAGATGAATATTTCATATTGATATGCCATCCAATCTGCCTTCGTAGAATCTCCTCAGATGATGCACAGTGCACGTTTTGCACGGCTTATTGTGAAAATTTTGCGATTCACTTGAATTTCCTGTGATCTAAAAGAACTTTTAGTAGAAACCTGCCACCCACAACAAAAAACAACCAACAAACAAACAGCAACATGATTCATTTGGAATTTTAAAAATCTTTATTCATACTTCCAGTTTCTACTTCACATGGACCAGAAAGCCACTTCTGTATTTTTTTTCGGTTTCTATGAGGCAAAATCATCAGCAAGTCAAAACCCACGCGCAGCGCAGGCCGGATTCTTTTGTCAGCGTGTTTGTGTGCACACTGCAGAAATACACAACATATACTTAAAGTATATTCATCTTGTGTATAAATCTCACTAAAAGTCTAGAGATGAAAACATCTTCTAGAATAATAATAAAAAAAATACAGTAGAATTGCTTTTAAAAAGAAATACAGCAGAACATGGTATCTCAAGACACACTTGTAGAAGAGTGTTTGCCAGGAGTTTTTGATCAGTGGTCGTTTTCAGGAGGTTGCCCGTGATTCCAGTTGGGTTAACACAATGTCGCAAGTTCAGCACAGCAGACTTGCCATGCCGAACTGGGTGCAATCACTGAACCACGCAATCTCTTAGTTATCTGTGATATAATAATAAAAAAATAATAAAACAAAAAAAACCCACTTGGGCCATCTGTGTTACACAGCAGCAAGAGCAACCATACAATCATTCATTTAACACAGGTTAACTGTGTGAGTGCAAGCTAGAAAAAGAGAGACTGAAAGCAAACAGGGATTGATTGTTGCTTGTGTTTGTGCAAGTCAAATTTTGCATAACTGTAGATACGCTGGAAATACATCCTGACAACTTGTTTTATCCAAATCAAGCTGTGAGAATAGGCATGGACCGGTTACAGGCATTAAGTTATACCAAAGTCATAAAACCAGCTAAAACCTTTTCATTAAGTCGTTCCTGCAGTTTAAAGTCAGGAAATACCAGAACAATTGCAGGGGTGATCAGATTTTCTCCAGTTGCTTGGAGAAAACTCTGAACCCTCCACCACCTGTTGCTGTGCACTGCTGGTTAGGTGGCTGAAAGAAGGGGTCCTTCAATTTGCCTTCACACACAAGAAACATTAATTTGCTTGGAAATATTTCAAGTCGTAGACAATCACAGAGTAAAAACTCCAAGAGCCCATCATTCCTTTTACAGGAACGTTTTAAAAACTACAATCTGTGAGCTGCAAGTGCCGTTTCTGTAAAGCAACCAGTGCAGGCCCTACTGGAGCAGAGAGCCCCACTAACTAGCCAGTTAATATCAGATTGTTATCCTTATGTGGCTCTTTTAAGAGCGCAGCAGCAAAGAAAAAAAAAAGTATTACTTGCTTAAAAAAATACACCTAAATTTAGCAGGTGGATATTTTTTGCTCATCAAAATTAAAATAAATTTTGACAACAGTATTAGTATAAACTGTCATTTTAGCAGCAGTAAGAATGATAGCTTCTTTTTTTTTATAAATAAAATTCATGTTACACAATATATTTTTTTAATGTAAATACCATAATACTGTAATACTGAGATATTAACATTACCAAACCACAAGGACAACAACCCGGCCCATGCCTATCTGACAATATTTAAAATTTTAAATGAAAAAACACCTGCTTGTGTAAAATGAACACTTCAAATAGCCTTTAAAAACAAACCTTTAAAGCATCTCGGCCATATTTTTATTTGGAAAAATATGTCGTTCCTTTACCGTCACCTATATGAAGCACAGCTTCTCTGTTAACTGTGGTAGTCAGGATTTTAAAAGTGAACCCTAAGTAACATCATTTCACATTCAAACTTCTAGGTTTTCCTCTGATATCATAACTCTGTGACTTTTTAAAATTACATTTAAGCATAGCAGAAATCCAGTCAAGGAGCTTTTCTCCAAGTTTCACCATGCACACCATCAAAACACAGAGCTGGGGGCATCCAGAATTCACTTTTCCCTTCTTTACCCTGAAATAATAGAGAAATCTGATATTTTTCATATTCGGAATGTGTTTAGGAAAGATCTCAGTTTCCAACAAACATGTCTAATGAGTTTGAAAGTTGTAAATCACCAGTGTAGTATTTCCTCTACATTCATCTCTAAACGGAACCATTATATATATATATATTTCTTTTTATTCTCTACCTGAAAAGGCCTTAAAGTGCTTCACCGTTTAATGAGGAAATCTTTTCTTTCTTCATTTTTGGAAGTGCTGGGGTCTTTGCTAAGAAACTTTCCAAAGATGCTCTACAACGCATCTCCTTTCTTACATATAGATATTTTATATATATATATGTATGTATATATATATAGTACATGACATACATGATGAACACTCCATTTAAAACAATGTGAGAAACTGTGATGGTGCAATTCTACTCTTTACTTTTGGTTCAGTTTAGTTGCGTAAAGTTTATTTTCATGCTTTTATTGCACCCAGAACAGACACTTGAAATAAAAAGAGGGAAATTACAATAATCTGGATTACAGGGATAGTTTGGCATTTTGAGAAGTGTCATCATTAATGCATTCATTGTTTTTGATCAGTTAGAACTTAAATTTAAAGAGGATTTTTATGGATTCTGATTTTCTCTCCAAATTATTATCTGGTTATTTGCAATTCCAGATATAGAAGTGGTTCAACACATGGAATGCTTTTCTCAAAATGTCAAAAGATTCCTGTTCAGCAAAGAGAGGTCAAGCCACCGGAGTGGTGACAATGGAGCTGCTTACAGAGGGCAAAGGAAGGGTTTTCATCCAAAATATTACATATCCATTTAAATGAGGAAAATCATCAATTTCTTCACTCAATTGGGACCTTCTTCTAACAAATATTTCAAAAAAAAAAAAAACGTGTTAACTTCCACAACCAATCACTTTTTGCAAAAGCAGGAGTTCATTTTGTTTTCAGATTCTGGATACATCACTTTGGAACAAAACTCTTCTAGTGTAAACTGGACCCCGGTGGGACAATAATGCAAGGCATTATCCAAAACACGTTAGCATTCAAAATAAAATAAAGGCAGTCTGGCTGCAGGGAGCCAGAAGAGGAGAAAAAGTAACAAACATACGAGTGTGGAATGGTAAAAATGTCACACTTTCCAGCACACATGTGTAAGCACACACAAGGACCTACACACACACTTTCTCTCACACACGCACACGCACACACACATAAGAGCGCGAATATAATCGCGCAAATGCAGAATCATACTTGCACACTGGACATGTCACAGACATATCTGGCATGCATTTCGTAGAAGAAAACACTTTTCAATAGAAACTCTATCTTGTCTCGAGCTCTGAGAATTTCTCTATGTACATAAATTAACAATAAATATAGGTCATGTATTTATATATATTTATATTGAAATATATATTAAATAGTGAAATATTCTTATATATTTCAAATATATTCATAGAATGTTTTCCAATTTGAAACATCTGTAAAGAGATTTCATCACAGTTTAGTAATAAAACACGTAAGAATGCAGTTCTCCCTACTGGCCTGACTGCAGAGTCCCCAGTTTAAATGTTAAGTTGTGTTGAAAATCTGATCAAGTCCTAACGGACTAATACATTCCACTTCATCGGGACGAGGAGACGAAATTGTACGTAGTGGTTAGTAACGATCTGATTGGTGTGGTATGCTGATAAGACAAACTGGCTTCTCAGCAATCCACAGATTTGTAACATTTTGACGGGTTGGCCTGACAGGGAGCCAGCCCTGACAGGAACCGTGTAGACCAGGTTCAAACAAGGCGAGGGATCAGTAAAGCTGACCTCCTGGCTATAATACCAGTTATTTTGTTGAACCTCTGCTCAGATCACCGAGAGGGTTGTTAAAGGGACGCTACAGCACGGACTTTGAGGGAGCGATTTAGTTTTTGGAACAGTCAAGAGATGCAAAAAGACACCCATGTCCTTTGACTGGGTCTCTCCTTGTCTGGTCTTTTTTCTGACGTACATCGACTGGAACTGGACCATATTGACACTGAGGACTGTTGTCTACATGCATGCAGTAGTTCCTTCTTTATCTCGGAGACTCTCCTGTTGACATGGCTTACAGTAGGATGCACTTGAAAATAAAAAGAGCTGAATGCAAACGTTTCCCCACTGGTGTAGAGAACGAGAATGTCTCACGTCTTCCCATGATGCCACAGAGATGTTGGGAATACCTCCAGCGCTCCCCTCTCTGGGTGCTCCAGAAACTACTACTGTCCTTTCTTCTGTGTCTTTGGACCCGCTCACCGTTGGTCCCGCCTCCTTCTCTGCCCTGCTGCTGCCTCCATACCTCTTGACAAACAAAACAGGTCCTTATATTGCACGGCACGCCCTCATGGCCTTGTGGTGGTGTGTCAGTGGTAGCGACTTTTCTTCTCCTCGGTCTCGGGGCTGTAGTCCCTCAAACCAATGCCTCGCTGGAGGTTCAACAACGAGTCTTTCATCTGAAGATGAAAACACCAGAGTGTGAAGGACAGGGACATCTTTTAAAACACAATAGTCAGGCTGCATTTGAACAAATCTGATATATGGATATTATAGGCAGAATTACTGTCTTTTGGGGTCTCAAAGCAGACAGATTACAATGCCTTTCAACAGTTTTCATGTATTTTGCATTGTTAATCTGGATGAGCTGCGGATTTCTGCAGCTCATCCAGAGCTACCATGGGCCTCTTGGTTGCTTTGCTCATTTATTCAGAAGAGTGTGGTTGTAACAAGAAAAAATATGAGAAAGCTCAAGTGGTGTAAATCATTTATAACACACTGTAATTCAGATATAACCTCAACTGATTTTTCAAAAATACTTCTAAATGTGAAAAGGCACATTTTAATGAGCTGCAGAGAAATATTTTCAGCTACATGCATTTAAGATTTTTTTCTTACATATAAACATGCAGATGAATGTTGTCACTTAATAAACCATAAGATGTGCTTAAAAATGATCATTTTCATTGTTAATTTTATGCAATGTTTATCATTTCTTAAATTCTATGCAGTGTTATTTGTTTAATGTGTGTCGGGTAAGTTGCAGCAACTGGTCATCAAACCTTGTTGAACTTTATGTTTCACATCATAGATAATCTGAGCTGCAGCATTTAGAAAGACAAGAATTCTCAACTTTAAGGTGCAGCAGTGAAGTAATAACAGGCCTCCTGTCTCATTTTCCTCCACCAAACTCAGGTCCACAGAGACTTCATGTTTAGTGAAGGGGCCGTTTAACCCTTCAGCTCCAGTTGTGTCAAATTACAGCAGTGCCAAGCGTCGGACATTTCTCATGGTTTGAAGCCCGTAAAACCCCTTCTTTGTGTTGCAGTACCTGGTCCAGCAGAACTACTGACGACTTTATGATTTCTCTCCACTTCTGCAGCTCGGCGTCGTGGTAACGCTGCTGCGCCTCCAGAAGTTGGGCCCACTCCATCTGGGTCTGAGGCAGCTTGCTGGGAAACACACACACACACACACGCACACACGCGCGCACACACACACACGCACACACGCGCACACACACACGCACACACACACACACACACACACACACACACACACACACACACACACACACACACACACACACACACACACATTTAGGCTTCAACATGAGGGTGAAGCCGCTGAAGCATGATTTCCATTTGGAGTGACTGCCAATAAACAGTTCGGTAAATTGTTTCAGTAAGCCCAAAGCTATTCGGGGGTAATTTTAGAAACAGTGTTTTCCTGTCACATGAGCGGCCATATGGATATAGTTTAGTCTGTATGTCTGAGAGGGTGTGTATGTATGTGCGTGTGTGTGTGTGTAGCAGCCCTGGGTGAAAATAACAACAGCAGAACTCTGCTCAGCCTCTCTGCTGATTGGTTTTTGTGTCTCTCCATGAAGGCCATTAATCACTTCACACTGCTTTCACAAAAGACTCCTGTGTAGATAATGAGCATGAGGAGAGTGCAGATCCACGCCGACGTACCTCTCCTGAAGTCGCAGACTTTGCCATGTTGTTAAGGACTGGGCTGAGTACTCAAGCATCCAAAGCTTATAGAAGAGCATCATGTTGAGGAACACCAGCAGGACCAAGCTAATGAGGACAACAAGTAAGGAGGAGCACAGTTAAAACTCTGCTTTTCATTGGAGCGTGTCACGAGCTGAATCATTGATCTGAGCCATGTGAGTTACTGAAAAATCATAGCTCTGTGCAAAAGCCTCAAATCAATTCTTGTTTCTCTATATTTTTCTTTCCAAAGAGAGAAGATGGGGAACTGTTGATCCAAACAATTTAAGTTCAGCAGAAGATCTGCCTCCTTATCTATCAAATCGATGTGGAACATTATTAATGCTGTAAGTAATCAGAATCATCAGGGAAGAATTTAATCACATAAAGAAGTCAGGAGATATTAATCAATATGAAGAGTTATTTATTTAAGTTAAACTTCACTACATATTTAGCAGTTAAATTTATCATCATTAAGCTAAGGTATATTTTCAAGTTATTTATTTAATAAAAATAACAGGGATTCAGTGTGGCATAGTAGCACATTTCTGCCCTTCTTTCCGTGAATAAAGACCAATAGTCCCACAAAATTACAATAGATAAATAAATAAAAAACAGGAAACATAAAATAAAACAAATATTCTCTCACTGATTCTAAAATGATATATTTTATTTTTAAACCACATTGCTCAAATTCATGAGCTTTAATTTTTTGAGACTCATGAGCCCCAAAAAATTAAGTACACACTCTATGCCTCATGATCAACTGTAAGGTTCCAACAAGGAATTGGGCCTTGAAGACACTCAACTTTTATGACACAATACACATATATTCGTCTGAAATTTGAATTCACACTGTAGGGTCTTTATGAGGCATGCTGGCACATATTTACAGGCATTCAGACAAGACTTATGTAAGGCACAGTTAACAGTAATCTAAACTGTTAACTTTATCAGGGTCTTGGAGGAGAGCTGGGTGTTTGTGCTCACTATTATTGGAAGCTTAAATATAAAGAAGCAAGAGCTGTTTGTTTTGCACAGTATTGCATGTGGCTCTGGCTAACAACAAGACATATACCTGACACAGATCCTACAGATGGCAGTGGGAGGAAAAGGAGAGAGAAGTTACACAAAGTAAAACAATGTTAACAGACATTATATGCCGGACCTCGACATAAACATTTTTTTGAATATGCAAAGTATGAAAAGTTTTTAGGCAAGTGAACAAGAAATATGATAAGTTCCTCTTCCTCACGTGACCTGAACTCGTTTAAGGGCTTGTAGGCATTTGCTAGATGACAAATTTACAGTGAAGAAAAGCAGTCCACCTCTCTGGGAGGCTGAGGTTTTTTTCTGCAGAAAAAGATGATCATCAATAGATCAAGAAACTGACCTACTCCATAAATAGAAAGGTTATCGTTGTTATTGAACAGCAGAAAACTCAGAGCCTGTGTTGGCAACTGATTTTTTTTATTTTAAGATGTCAGAAATGTTAACTGTTTAAGTTGTTTATATTTCTCACTTAAACAGATGAAAATAAAAAAGAGAGATGGGGGAAAAAGTATGAGTGAAAATGTGAGTTTTTTTTTATTTAGTAATGCTAGTAATAATTTGGTGCAATAGTTGGACAAAAGTTGTGCATATGTAGATATTTTCATAAGAAAGCCAAAACCTGACTTTTACTTTTTCAAACCTTGGTTTATGGTTTAAATTTATTAACATTTTAATTAACTAAGAGCACTGTAGTTCTTAATAGAAATAATCTTCAAATATAAGACTTGCCTAATATCAGTGCACAAAGTGCTACGTGTGTGTGTGTGTGTGTGTGTGTGTGTGTGTGTGTGTGTGTGTGTGTGTGTGTGTGTGTTTGGAGCATACACAAAGCTGATGATGAGCAGCAGTTTGGAGACGCTGTACAGAGCCAGGCCTCCTGGCAGGTGAGGGTGTTCTGGACTTTGGTGCCTCGTCTGTGTGGAGCCAACCACATGTTTGATCCTCTGAATCACTTCCTCGTCTGTCGGCGTGGTAACAGGACTGAGGGCCTCATCCAGGTGTTGGCTTCGCATGTGGGGGAGAGGCCTCTTCTTCCGCCTCACCGTCGCGTTCTTCACCACCTTGGCCTTCGGAGACAGCTGGTGGGTCTCCATCAGGAGCTCCTCCAGCTTGGACAGCTCCACCTCTGAGGGGAGGCAGAAATCGTCTGTCATGTCAGGAAGGGACACGATGTGATACGAGGAGGTTTTATCTTCTCATTTTTACTGTCAAACTTAGCAGAAACACAGAAACATCTGTGTCCATTTTCAGGGAAGAACTTCATGCGACTGTAACTTATTGGTGTCTGCAACTCCTGCCTTACTCTGGTGACCAGCCCTGTGCTCTAATCAAGCAAACCAGCAATTAACTGCAACTAGTGTTTAAACGTGCAGCTTATTTGTCAGAAGTGAATTAATGTCTGGAGCTTGTGCCTCTGTCATCAACATAGGTGGATGTTTGTCTTGCTGTCTGTCTGTAATCGTTCACTCAAGCTTATTTGCATTTGAGAACAAATAGTATTCAACATCAAATCTGGATTTATTTATCCTTGTAGGTTCTTTTGCAGAAAGGGCTTGTCATTATTTCATCATCAAGCAAGGCTGTATTTTCCCCAACATTAGATTGGGTAATTTTAGTTCTATAGTGCTGATGTTTTTTCTTTGATTTTTCTAAGTTGATACTGTTTCTTTTTGGGGTTTTTTGACTGCTTTCCTTATATTCACCAAAAGGGCAACAAGCATCAAACCCAATTTCAAGTTGCTCTCCATTTTGACTGAGCTTGAATGTTATGTTCATAAAAAGTATTCTTTCCTCTTGAGCCTTTTAGATTTCAACCTTGCATTTTGTAGGAAGTTTATGTAATACATTGGCATAAAGTAGAGCATGATTGTGAAGTGTAAGGAAAATAATTAACATTTTTTTTTGTAATTTAGTTCCTTTAAAGCAATCCCCTCACAATGAAGCACCTTTAAGCTGTAACCTCAATGCTAGTTTGAATCAATAACAAATATGTGTCAAAAGGTGCTTTTGTCACAAGAAAGCAAAGTTAAACTTTATGACCTACATGCACAACTTCCCTGATAACTAACGCAGCATATCATCCTAAACACACCGTGGTGAAACATGTGATGGCAACATGATGGTGTGGGGATGTTTTTCCTCAGCGCAGATTAGTTTTGGGGAGGATAGATGAACCTAGATACAGGCAATATTGGAAGAAAATCAGGCTGCAAAAGACTTGAGACAGAGGTGGAGGTTCACCTCTTAGCAGTACAATGAAACTAAATGTAGCCAGACCCAGAGTGGATTCATTCAAATCAAAAAATTTTGACGTGTCAAAATGATCCTGTCAAAGTCCCAACCTACTGTATTTCCAAAAATCTGCAGCAAGACTTACAATTGATTTTCAAAGTTGCTTTTCATCCATTGTAACTGAGTTTCAGCTATTTCAGGCTGACTAAAATGACTAAAGGACTTGTTCTTTGAGAAGACTGTTTAGTCATTTTGTTGCGACATAATCAAATCAACAAATCAACAATTTAAATAATTTTTTTTCCTTTCACAACTATCCACATTTCATAGGATATCAAGTGATGTTTAGTGAAAGAATGACTACAAAACTAAAATGAAATCACAAAGTTTTACCCAGTTGGCGAAAGTTCTCTTCGAGTCCACTCCAGAAGTTTTTCTCAATGAATCCCTTTACCAGCCCCCATGGCTGCTTTCTGTACCTCAGCTCTGTTGAAACACTATGAGCCAGAAACACATTTTTTTTTTTATGATTATAAAGAAATGTAGAAGCAGGGTAGGAATAAAAGTCTCCAAGATGAAACGAAAGTGCTCACCGTAACCGACACTTGTTCTTGGCCACCCGTGTGAGCATGTAGCGGTTGAGCGTGTAGAAGTAATCATGGTAGGGCACGTCATGCGTGATCACCTCGGCGTCGATGATGTAGCACTCACTTTCCTGACTGGCTTTGTACAGAGTCTGACAAAACCAGAAATGTGTGAGTTGAATTTCCTTCATAGAAAAAAAAAAAACTGAGTTTCAAGAGAAAACGTCTCTGCATCACCTGCGTTTCTGTGACAGTGGCGGTTTTTGGTGCCAAAGGGTTAGACAGAGAGATGGTGTACATTATCACTCTGGTCTGGTTTCCTGCCTCATCCTTCTTCCACGGGTGGTACACAATATCTGGATCCAAAAATGACAGTTTTCAGGGGTTTTTTTTCTCCCTAAAATAGGTGCATCAGACGAATTAAAGTCAGGGTTACTGACCTGAGAAGCGCCTCTGCTCCATGAAGTCACTCATAAACTGAGACTCTGTGAAGAGGATGTCGTAGAGCTTGTCCACACTGAACTTGTACACCTCGTTGATATTTTGCCTGCCATTCAAGTCTTCATGGAAGGCTTGCACCTCACCTACATAGCACAGGAACGCAAAAACAAAGACTTTTATACTTTTTAGTGTCACGTTCTTTTTGCTGAGTTTCAGTTCAGCACCTACCCTCGTCGTGAGTTTCTGAAGAGTCGCTGAGCTCAGTGGGGATGTCCTCGTTATCGTTAAAGTCCAGCGAAGGTGAGGGAACGGGACCACCAGGCCCGCTGGTGTCGTTCTTGTCCTCCACCACTAGGGGCACCGTCAGCAGCTCGGCGTGCGGTAGGCAGTCTGCAAATTCTTCTGCGGGAATTTCAAACTAAAAGGAGAAAAATGGTTTCTTAGCTTAAAAGATGTTTCACCCCACCAAACATTTATCTCACAAACTTAAAACAATGTATTTGCTGGTGGTAAAACCCCACCAGGCACTTACAGTGATGGTTGTGTCATGGTTTCCAGGACTTGGGAGGGAGTTATTTGGGATAACTTTCTTGTGTAGTGAAGGAGGACTCCCTTCGGGCTTGGGGTCTGCACTGTTCTTTGTCAAGTTGTCATTGTTTATCTCGTTCTCTTCATTGGGAATCTCCTCACTGAACCTGGGGGCAACAGAGAGCTGTGATTTACTCCACTCACTTCCTTATCTTTGAAACATCAGCTTCTTTTAAAATCCACAACATGTCCAAAGCTGTACAGAGCCCTCTTGTTTTGGAAAATCTAATCGAGCAGCCTGAACCGACTTATGAGGAGTTTTGAAAACTGTGCTTTTCAGATCCAATTAGATGTTATAAACAATTCATTTTCAGCCCACACATCAGAAATGACCCAGAACTCATGATTCATTTTCTTCAGTTAAAAGTATCTGGCCCTACTTTTGTCGCCCGCACAACCCTGTGTTTGCCAAAGTATTCACCACTGTTTATTTAAAATGGGTTGGGAGTGATATGATAAGACCATGAAGACTAGGACAAAGGAATCAAGGACAGCTGGACCAGCCCCTCTGTTTCTGTGATTTTATGGACAATATGTAGCTGATGGGCTATACAGAACTCTGCTGTGTTATAAAAGTCTTCTCTATCTGCTCAGAAAAATCAAAATAAAACACAAGAACCAAAGTGGAAACCATAAATTGTTCTTCAAAAAGTAAAAGTATTTCAGTCAAAGTTTAACTTGTCCAAATCTGGTTTTGTCTCATTCTAAAGTGATTAAAATAAAACAACAACAACACAATTTTACTCCAGTTGTTTCTAAACAAATCAGTGTTCAGAATTTTCCAACTCTTTCAGTTGTATCTTCAGCATTGTTAGTAGCTAATTGCTACCCAGTCAGTATTTTCACAGGGCTCACAAATCATTCATATCTCGTCTGTCACTCTATCATCCCTTTTTATAACCAGACAACAAACAAAGGGCAACATAAAATAAATTGAAAGTAGTTTTGTTATTAACCAAAATGACCACTTATCTCCTTAGTTCAAAATATCAAACCTAAAACACTCTCCTCCATTTCCAGGCTCCTATTAGCCTAAACTTCTTTCTCTAGATAGTTATTTTAGAACAACTTAATCCCCCTTTGGGCTTCAGTTTAGGAGAAATAAGGGAGATGTCACATCAATTATTGCTAAGCAGGACTTCCAACAAGCTCTACATTTTCTTTCTTTTGGAGAGTGAAGTCACAAGATGTAAATATTTTAAAATGGTGGCAGTAGTGTTTTATTGTAGACGTACCCCATGGTGTTGAAGTCGTCATCAGGAGGGACATAATCCTCGTCGTCACTGGTTAGGCCTAGCTCGTTGCCATAGCATTGATGGACAAAGTGCCAAAGTTCTTTCGGGCAAAGAGGCTGCAAAAGATGCAAAAAGTCAAATGAGGGATGTGGAGAGGTCCATTCACAGTAACACGTGAGAAACAGCAGTGCAAGCAGTGTATGGTACAAATGCTATGAATAAATAATGTAACTTATATAAAAGTTCAAACATGTTTGAGACATTGGAGCCCTTGGAAAACAACGTGAAATTGCTACCTTCAGAGGATCATCAGTCATTTGTCTCATTTCACAGTAAAAAAGAAAAAAAAATGGAAACAAACAAATATTAATTAATTTCAATGCTAAACACACAGGCTTTGTAAAACATACCAAAAAGAAAAATCCTTTTCAGATCAAGTTGATGAAACATTTATGTAACCGCCGCATAATAAGCATGCCTAAAACAATACCTGTGTTAGGCTGACTGACAGAGAAGCTTGGCCCCAACAAGAAAGCTGTCAGCTGAAACAATGGAAAGCATGATAAAAATCCTACAAGAAGGTAATCTGACACGAAGTGCAGCAAAAGAGCTGCATCTGGAAATCTGGAGCAAGTGAATATGAATTATGCACTTTGCACAGGGAAAGTATCCAGTTAGACTAATTAATGTCAGTGAATGAGGACAGAAACCAAAAACCCTATGTACAAATATATGTCAATGAAAAGCAAATAGACATAAAGGTGTGTCTATATTTGAGACTGAACCATATTATGAGATTTTTTAGAAGTAAAACATAAATAAAAGCCAAACTAGAACCATAATTACCAGCAGGGTTTCCCCTGAATGTATTGTAAGCCTGGCGGGCCACCAGGCTTTACTTGACCCCCAACCAGGTAAAGCATCCTTTTTTTTAAATTTATTTTAATACACCATTAACAGTGACAGCAAAGAGGAGTTAAGCTATGTTTATATATAATAAAACATCAGTAACCTTTAGCAGACAATTATCTAGTTAAAAAAGATAATGACATTTGATTCTACACACAAAACCTACAGGAAGACCAGTTTTATTAAGTGCACTGCTATATTTTCTTTGTTATTGATGTTCTATCTACACACTTTTCTGTCAATTTTTTTTAACACAAAAACACATATGATTTTTTTTAAAGGTATATCTTTCAAAGCCAGGATATTTAGAGCTTTCTTTGTCATGTCAGTGATTTAATTTTTAATAGTCCCCTCCTCCCCGAAACACCCCAAATAATAACTAAAAAATGACTAAAGATCCTCTGAGGTTTGCAGGTCCATATTATATCTTTACCAAGGCTTGTAGGATGAAAAAGTGGATATAATTCATTTACCTTCTCAAGCAGGGCATTCTGCCAGAGTCTGAACATCATCATGTAGGTTCTGTCTCTGGCTCCAAATGAGGTAAAGAAGTGCTGCAAGGCATAGAAACAAAAAAGACTGTTAAAGCTCTCTAAAGACATTAGTTAGAAAATAAAAATCTAAAAAAGAGTCACATTATTTTTCAACCCCCTTGTCAGTTGAGGTTTTACTCTTTGTTTGTGGTATTTTCAGACCACAAACAAAGAGTGGTCTAGAGACTCCTAGTAAGTCTAGAGACTTACTAGGAGCACCTTTCAGTGTTCAGAACATGCCCCCCCTACTGGTGATAAAAGAAAAATCATTGTGCTCACTGTGAATGAAAACGTCCTCACCTTCTCACTGTCTGTGCAGACCTGGATGGCATTGGGAATGAGTCGAGCAGTCTTCTCTTTCGTCATTGAACAGATGTCCTTTAGCCGCACTGTCAGCTGAACACACAAGCACAAATTATACATCTGCATACACATCCTCGTTCCGTAGCATTGATAATGAAACGACAAAGATGCATAAACAGTGTTCGGTCGTACAAGAGTTTCCCAGCGAAAGATGTTGCTATAAAAACAGATCCAGTTCTCAGAGAGGTAGAGCCGTCCCTGAAGGAGGATGTCCCGCTGAAGAGCACAGGAGTAGTCTACAACATACACACATGCGAGGGTCAAAATGTCAAAGAAAAGACATTGCTGTGTAAAGCAAACAATGGAAATAATGCTCAGTAAAAAAGTAACTGAAGTTCAACATACAATAATACAACAAAGGCAAACCTGCAAGAAGCTAAGACTAAGTACTAAATATTAAAAAATGCCCTAAGCTAAAGCTGGACTGCAATGTGTGAACATGCTGAGGTATCTGCTTTTAGAAAGTGGAAGAAAAAGTAGGCAAATCTACTGGTTTCAACATTTTTGCTGTGGTGTGCAGTACATCTTGCAGATCCTGCCATCCTCCTCCTTTTCTGCACATGATAAAGTAAATGGCTACAATGACACTTTTTATGGTACATTACAACAAATCAAGCAATTTTGTAACATTATTTAAAAGTGGGGTCTATTTAAAAAAATCAGGTGAATCCTGAACCAAACTGCTTTGCAACTATTTTTAGGAACTATTTTTAACTTAGGGATATTAGAGGAAAATGACCCCAACAATTTCCAGGTTTTTAGCGCAAACACCTGGAAAGCGTTTTTACACTAAATACTTAAGCACTATTTTGTTCAAATAAATCCAACATCATTGTATAATCATGTAAAATAAGAACCTTAGATCATAGAATATGTGTCTGTTGAGTGAGGATTGATCATGTTTTAATTACTGGGTGCACCGTGGCAATCCTCAGATGGCCTCAGTGTGTGCTGTCCACTCACCCACAATGAGCCTCTCTGTGTCAGGGAGCTGCTTGAAGAGTTTCCTGAAGTCCTCATTGCGCTGCTTGTATGTCGGGCTCAGCACCTGCAGGAGCAGCAGAAACACCACACAGACACACATCTAAATGCTTCCCAAACTCTCCCACTCTCATCCTCATGCTCAGTCACACGTGGCTGTTTGCTTCTGCAATACAAGCATGTGAGACAACCTGGTTAAAACCACCCACAGCTTCCGTAAGGATGTATGCCTTTATTTAGTAAAGCCTTGACTTGGTGTCTGTGGGGGATTTTTACAGGTGGAGGAAATGGAAAGATAGTGAATGATAATGGAGGAATGTTGCCCAAACTATCTGCCAGGCTGTGTGACTCTTGATGCTGAGGAACAAGGCGACATAATGGACAAACTGAACATACTCAGCATTGTGACGATTGTTTCGCAAGTGACTAAAGTTTTCAATTTAAAAGTTAAACTCTGATTTCTGACAAACAAACTTCCAAGAATGGGGCTTTTATACGCTGGGATGTTGACACAGAATGTCAAACATTGTGGCCTAAAATGCACAATAGTTTTTCCTCCCTTCTAGGAAAACTATCCTCCAATCCAAGCCTGTGTGAAATTTCCAAATGTGCTCCATACAGAGAGTTCCTGGAATCTGTGCCAGAGGCTTCCCATTTGGTAGGAAATGCTCAGGAAACCATCGCTGACAATGGAGGAAGGAGAAGTTTACTCAAACAAAAGAAAAATAAATTCCTTCTTAGGAGGAATGCACAAACCCTTTAGCCTGAAATAAAGACATATCTGGTTATTTATTTTTCAGTTTGAGACTAGGAGGTAATGCAAAACACTGTTCTCATAGTGTGAATGATGACTGTCTAATGAACTGCGCACACCTTTTTCTGCAGCCTTTAAAGACGACCAAACACTCATAACACAGTTGGAATATTAAGTCAGCCACCCAGCAACCTGATGATGTCTATTAACAACAGACCTCTGAGCTCCAGCAAGATTCCAGCACATATGACTCATAACAAACCCAGTGGTTTTATTTAGTGCCTGGGAATTAGTACTGAGAGCTGTGCTTAAAGAAGTAAAGACAAAGCTTGTTTGCTGACTTAATCTCTAGTGACTATGTCCATTTGGAGCTAAGGTACAAAAGCCAAAAGAAAAAGATACTTTTCTGCTTGTTGCTTACAAGTGGTGGTCAACTTACAGCAGGAATATCCTCATTGTCCCACTCTGGATCTTGGAGGTCCGACGCAGCCCATCCCCACTCCCAGCCCCACTCTCCTCGAGCCGGACCCTGCAGGAGCCACCCTGCCAGCGCCTCATCCAACTCCAGCACGGCCTCCCACTCCGACATCGTACCATCCTCATCCGTTTCCACATTCATTGCGCCAGCTCAGTTCTCGGGGTCTCAATGCACTGCAAAGTTGTGGGTCTCCTCTGTCACTTACAGCAGTAGAGTAGAAGTCACGGTGTCCGCACCCTCCCACCCCCTGCTTTTCCTTTTGGTACCAATCTCCTTCAGCACTGAGCAGTGGACACTCGGAGCTCCAGCCACATGATCCGTGTATTACTCTGTGGTTCTGCGGAGCTCTCCCGCTTCCTTTCACACACACAGGGAGAGGAGTTATGGCCGTTGCCCTCTAGTTACCCCAGCCAACAAGTCCTTTATTATCATGCCGCGAGCGTTTTCCTTTTTTTCCTGCCTACTCTCCCTTGTGAGTGTGTGAGTAGAGCGTGTGTGTGTGCGTGTGTGTGTGCGGCAATGTCCGTTTGAGTGCTCTGTAATCATTGTTTACAAGCGGCAAAGAATGATGAAAGTTTACTTTGTGGGGAGGTCTCGTTCAGGAAGAGATTCTGCTGGACGTACAGAAGCTAAGAGGAAGGAAAGCAGGTCAGAGAAACGCATAATGTTTTCTGGCTGTTATGGTATGTGTTGAGTCCATTTTGGTGCCTGCTCAGAAAGGTTGAGTTACTGAGAACAGATGTGAACATAACCTACAGTTACCTCCATGTGCAAAACAACACCATCAATCTTAACAGGGTCTGAAAAGGGGTCTTAACCCAGAGTGAAGCCAACCCTTTTTTAAATACTGTACACATAGATTCAAAGCTACTTCAGCATAAAAGTGCTTCTTCCTGCCTTGGAATTGATAGAATTCCCTGTTTTCCTGATACTTGATACCCCCTCTGAGAAGATGTATGGCGCTCTCTGCTTCTAATTTAGGCACCCCTTCAAAACAATCTGAGAGCCTGCAGCCCAACTTTTGCTAACTTAAAACTTTTAAGTAGACAGGAAGGTATGGAATAGCTCTGTAGGTCTCAGAGGCTTTTACAGAAATACCAAAAAACAAGCAGTTTGAATTCCTGTGCCTCCTGCTGGATGAACCAAATGTTCAACCCATAACTGCACAAATGGATTCTTTTTAGCTTCCACATTCAATTGAACAATGAATGACAGACATTTCAGTTGATGTTTGATGTCTCATTTTTTCTTTTCCTCTTCTTTAATAAACATGGCAAAGAAAGGGGCATTTGTGGTTGATGCCATTTACCCTAATTCAAATGATTGAACCAGCAGAAGGATGACGTACATCTGTAGATACATAGTCTGTATTGATCTGGTTTATTATTAACCTGCTGAACAAACAGTGGGAGATTCAGGAGACTGGTACTGAAATCCAGGATGTGTCTGGAGGATTGTGTCTTCATCCCAATAAAATATGGGAATGTGTTTCAGTCGATAAAGAAGGTTTGTTGATTTTATTAGTGCAGATAGAAACTGCTTTCATTAACATTAAATTCTAGTCTCAGTGGTTTTACTGCTTGTTGGGGTTTGCTGTCTTGTTGCCAACATTCAGGTAACCAGGGAAGTCACTGAAACAAACACATGTAAATGCAAACCAAACAGAGGAGAGAAATGGGCTGATATTAAATTTTAGAACATCTGGCTGTTTAATCCTAAGAGTAAAAGTGATAATGGAGGTCAATAATGCTGAAAAGTGGTGCACTAGCAAGCATGCATACACAGGCTGACATGCAAATCAAGTACACCAGTTATAAACCGAGAGACAGAACGCTCAGGAAAATAATGGAAATTGAAAACAGATACAGTATGTACACTAACAGTAAAGAAATATGTTTTCATGTTTATATCTTTTTATACAAATTGGCCGACTTTAAAACAGAGTAAACTTTTTCTGTTTGACATTTTTTAGGAATACCACATTTGCGTTGATTTGGCAAATACCAGAATTGAAAGTAGATTTTTTTTTTGTTTGTTTAGAAAAAATGGTTTTACTTTCTGGATATTTAGAGGCTCAAATACATTTCCTCAAAAATTGTTACTTTAAACTTGAAGACCTGACTAAAATGTCTAGTGCATCTTTCTACAAACATCTAATAGTTGTTTGTTTTAATTTTTGAATCAATCCCAAATGGCACTCGAACTTGAAGATCATCAAGGTGGTGTCTAAAAAATATGTTTGAGTTCAGAACCATACACATGGTTGAATTTATACAGAAAGAATCAGGGTAAAACATACACATACACATACAGCATACATAGACTTAAAACAAAGAAAGCTAATTTGTTAAATTCACAGGACTTGATTTGGGGCAGCATATCATTAGTGCGAATAATATAGTTACCCGGAGCAATTAATGATACGAAAATTTGAAGTTAATACTAGTTACAGAACAATGTTAAAAGATGTGTGGCTTTTATCAGAAGTTTAGTCCAATCAAGAGCCACTCTAATTAGTGTGTTGCAACCTGCTATGCTATTCAAGAGTGAATAAAAAAGGAAGCAAGAGAAGTCAATGCTCTGAAGGTCAAGTCCTCTTGCAAATTACCAGTGGGAAGACTTCTGGATTTTCTTTCTAACACACCAAGACATTGTTGTGTCATGTCAGTGTGGATGGAGACAAGCCGAAGCTCAAACCATCATGCATCATTCCAAGGGCTCGTCTAAAAGCCGTTCTTGTTTAGTACAGCAAGGTGCTCAGTGTGTTTGTTGCCACCTGTTGCATGCCACAAATGGAAGGGTGGTTGGAGACAGATGTTCAGATGAGTCCAAAATACCTTCATAAATAAATCCATTTAAAATACTATATTTTCATTAGAAAAAGAAGTTGCGCAATTAATGTAGCTTTTGTTGAAAAATGGCTTAAACCTGTTTTTTCCAACATATCCCAATAACTTCCTCCAAATTGTGGCTTGTAGTTGGCGGTAACAACGCTAAGCAAACTTAGTGGAATGAGAAACAGGAAGTAGGGGTATGACAATTTCCTTCAGCTGAAAAATAGAGACAGAGAAAGATATCCGGGTTGCACAAGAATACAAGTCATGCTTACTCTCATGATGTGCTGTCTTTCATGCTGGGAGAGAGAGGAAGAACGTACACACAGGGAATAAAAATAAAGAAAATAAAAAGGGGAAGAAATTGCAATAAAACACTCTGGGATAATGTATGACTTGTAATTGCCTGGAAAATGGTTTCACACCCCTTCAATACATTTTCTCACATTACAACGACACTAGGAAACAAACAATGTATTTCATCAAGAATGTATGTGATAGACCAACATAAAGTGGTGACAATCGCAAAGTGTAAATAACCTCACTCATGGACTTTCAATGTTTTGGTGCAAAGGAGTTTCAAACAGTGAGTCACAATTCCAAAGTTCCACTGAGTCATTCTAACACATGACTATTCTTTAGCGTGAAACATATGATTGTAGCTCTGGCTGTATGCTTTGGGTCTTTCTCCGGCTTACGTGTTTTCTTTAAATATTCAATAATGGAGGGAGCTTGTTATAGTTAGTTATAACTCCCTCCATTGTCATTGTTTTCAGGCTGAAGAAAAGCATTCCCACAGCATGATGCTGCCACCATCACACTTTATTGTGGGTAATGAAATTCTTTACATTAGTGTGATTTAATTTCCAAACCGCATGGCAATTTCCATAAATGTCTAAAGATATAATTTCTCTTTCATTGTGCAATCATGTGCTACCTTATGCTGGTCTGTCACTTAAATGCAGTGAAGTTTGGGTTTATAACAAGACAACATGTCAAAAAGTTGTAAAAAGTGAATATTTTTGCATAGGACTGTAATATTGACAGAGTTGATCACTCTCATGCCTGTTCTGCGCATTGTCTTGACTAACTAACTGTCGTTTTTTCAGAGTATGAAATTAGAGCAGTGTGAAGAGTGGCTGTTCAACAGAAGCCCAGGGAATAATGTCAAAACTAGCTTTAGCACACCACCTAGTGGTCCAAAATAAAACCTGGATAAAATCTATTTTGTTATTCAAGAGGAAGGCTGCTAGGCAGGATACAAAAGATGAACTGTTGTGTTTAAGTTGCTGTGCTCCTACAGCCTTTTCATGTTGTGGTTACCCTGCATTAAAAGGACACTTGTGGCTCTTTCTAAAGCCATGTTAATCCCTGACTTCAGGACAAGTAAGCCAGTAGTAGTTTGGTACTTAACCTGGACTTAGTGCAGCAAACTCTCATGAAAGAAACTCTTCATGCATGACCCAAATATGTACACACACACACATTAAATGATGAACACGCACAAGTGCAAAAAGAGCAGGAGATGACTTACATTGTACCAGCTTTGGCTCTTCTGTGAAGAGAGAAAAAAACAGGAAAGATTTCAGGTCTATTAGTTAATATTAAAACAAATTCAAGGTTCACTTAAGTGTCGCTGCTGTAGAAGGATAGATTTTCTAACTTTCATGTACAGGCGAAATCAATTAGTTTTGCTTCAAAAAAAAAGAAAAAAAAGTCTTAAGCCTACAGTTGAATTAGGTTTTTATTTTATTTTTTGCAATTTGTATTGAAAATTCTTTTTTTTTAAGGAATGGCTAAAACTTGCTTTTGTCAAAGAAAGATTTTTGACTAAAGAAAGATTTTAAAGTTAAATCGCTTTTTCCTCAACAGCTTTTTCTATAAATATCACATAACATTCAACCATGTAATGCAGAAATTAAAATGTATGTTCTTTGGACTGAAATGAAATATGGAATTGTTTAGAACTAGTCACTTATACTTTATCCTGTAACCATTCAGTCTGTTATAGTTTTCAGACAGCAGAGGGCAGCAGAGAAAACTCAAACAAAGAACATGTGCTTTACATGTTACAAACCTCATATAGCTTTGCAGTAAAACTACCATAAACAAAATTCCAAAAGAAAAAGAAGAAGCTTATCATGATAGAAAAACATGTGTAGGACTGCACATGGGGAAAGGAAAGGGAATTAAAGGATGAAGTTTTGCAAGACAGACAACTGGAAATACCCGTGTTCAATTCTCCAAAAAGTTCGACATAGGCAAAATGTTTTCCCTGGTTGAAAAAATTTTTACACAAAGTGACGCATTATAGTATGCTGAAAACTTAAATCGGACTTATTACTTAATATAACTTAAAACAAGGCTAACAGTTGCCACGAAGCCTTGGTTATTTTCTGTTGGTGCCGTCAGAAACAGTGAGCTGCAGCCTCTGGCCTCAGGCCTAGCTGTGACGATCGCTGAGATAATGTGGGCTAATCTGATTTGAAGGTGACAGAGGCATGAGTGTGGAAATACTTGGAGGCCAGTGCAGGGGAAAGATCTACATGTATGTTAGAGGGAGACCGTTTGTTTTTGTGTTGCTGAGTGTTATTTTACCAAAAGAGAATGATTATATTGTGATTGAGTATAAATGGTCCCTTTTAAATGAATTAAACTGATAAATGAAGAAAAATATCTCCAAAAAAAGAAAGTGGGTGTTTTTTTAGGGTGGGTAATGTCAAACTATTGCAGTAAAAATAAACCCTTGTTTTGTCCTTTCATAGACATGTGCTATTTGACAAAGAAAACCAAAGAGAATTGATAACTGGTACAGGAAGTGGCAAAGATATCCATTACTGATGTGTTAACACAATAACACTGAATTTCTTGGCATTGGACACAGCATGTTGTACGATAGGAATGGGTGGACATACATTTTATTCAAATATATTTTATGCTGTTTATTTCAATGACAGAAATGATGATAAGAAATATATAAAAAAAGATCTTCAAAATCTTTTCAACTGTTTATCAGTGCTGAATTGAGTTAAAGTGATTGATTATCAAATTGCTTACTTTGTTACACCAGCTACATAAAGAATGGCAATTACAAAGCTTGGTAAATCCAATCAATCATATTATTTAAATATACTTTTTTAAGTGATGCTCTCATGAAGCCGACAATCAATGTTATAATAATAATCAATACAATAATGTTTATATAAGTATCTTAGGTATATAGATACTTATATCTTAAAATTCTGTGAACTTTGTGGCATTTTATGACTCAGTAAGACAAACTTTCCATACAATGGTTATAAATTATCAACATAAAAGCAGGACTTTCACAAAGCAATACTAACAATAAAATTATAGACACATTCATTTGAATAATTAGCATCCTAAATGGCTACTAAAAATGGCCCCCAAAAATAAAAAATAAATTAATTAATGAATAGATTATTAACAGTCTTATCGGTTTTTAATAGAAATACACCTGTCAGCTTGCGAGAGTGAAAACCGCATTTTTCTCCCCTTGATCAGCTTTGATTTGTAATGGGGAGATTAAATACCGACCATCTTTGTCTTCATTCATTATATGTACCAAAGCTGAGAATTTCCACCATTTTCTTCTGCAGTAACACACCAACCGTGTGCACTTTGATCCACATTTTGTGTGGTTACTGTGTAATTACTTTAGTCCAGGTCAAAACTATTACCGTTATCAAAGAACTTGCAGTCCCTTTTTCTCTTTTATGTTTTAGAGTTTTTAGAAAATCAAATTAAAATCAGACATAATCAGTATCTGCTGGTCAGACCACAAAGAAAACTGGAAATTAGTATTATTCAGGAAAACCAGTTTGGTGAATCACTGGGGTTTACCTTCATTTTAAAGTAATACTTTGCTGGATTATTTAAGTTCTATTTTCCCCTATCAGCTGGATGTATGGCACTAAAAGTACTGATTTGTGTGGAAACATGAACAAGGGGAGATTTGGTTTTAGCCAGGGTTCAACATATTTTTGTTCTACTCCATAAGAATACTATAAACATTATTCCTAATTTCACCTGTGCTGATAAAAAATTATAATGTTCTTTGTTGCTTCTTGGTAGTAGTTGGCTGTAAAGTTTACAGGTAAGCATATTAAAAATTTTTAAACTGAAAACAAGTAGTGTAAAGGGGGAGTGTAAAGAAGTTTTCTTTCTCCAAGTCTGGAAGAAAACTGGATAACCACAAGGTGCTAATGTCATTTCTACTAATTAGTATTTCAAAGGAGATAGGAAGCTCTGGAAAAGGCAGAAAGGAGAGACACTGTCAAAGGGAAGTCTTTGTAGACAGAACTACACTACAAAGAAAGAGTTGGGCTGAGGGATTTATTAAAGGGACAGCAAGGTTTTTTAGCAGGTCAGGTGAAAAAAGATAAAATCCTTACTTTAATCAGATTAAGTCTGTCATACTGAAAGGAAATTACAGAGAAAACCAAAAGTTAACCAAAGCAGTGAATAGGATGGACACAGATAGACATGGAAGATGGGAAAGTAAAAAGTAAGACTTAAAAGTTTTTATGCAAGTCTATGGATAGTAACTACAACTGAAAAGAAAAAAAAAAGCACCGGTTGACGCAAAAAAATCTGAGCGCATGACTACATTTGACAGTTCATGTAGCTGGTGCCGTTACATGAGAAGCCTGATTGATTTTTTTGCTGCACCACTGTCACTCCTGTCATCATTAATCCATTCTCATGGTGAGGCACAGGCTGTCTGTTTCTGCTGAATGCACTCTCATTTGGATTGCATTAGAGTTAGGATGATCGGGCTCACGTTGCCAGGATGACCTCATGCTTTTATGGGTCATGTGACCACAGTGGCCCAAAGAGGTTTTAGTTGGGGTACTGCAACAACACAGCTTTGACCGTAGCACAGAAAATGAATATGTGTTTAGTTAGCACGTGTGCGGGTGTGTGTATGTGTGTGTGTGGATGTGTGACAAAAGACTTTCCAAGTGCACGGTCACAAACAGACTGCAATGACCAATATTAGCAGGATACCTAATTTCAGCTCAAATATGAATAGTACAATGTTATGTGAAAGATTGTTTCTTAACCAACAAAAGACCCAAATTTTGAAAACTTCAAGGACTTCGGTTCAAAACATGATCTAAAATTAGAAAGCGTATGACACTGCAGACCTACCAAGATCTGATCTTTTCTGGAGGATTGCACATAAACCTAAACACATTCTTCCAACTGTTAAGCATGGCAACATCATGCTATTGACTTCAGGAAACTGTTAAGTAATGCATCCCGTACTTGCATTAGCAAAAGTATCTTTTTCCCAGCACGTCCAACTTATTAGATTGACACTTTGTTTTGATTTGCTAAATAAGATCCATAAGAAATTACTAGTTTCCTTGAAAAAGTTCAACGTCTCTGAAACATTTTGTGCAATATTGTAATTTAAACATACTAAAATATGACATTTTTTTTAATGCCTTTTCAAGGCAGATATTCAACAATATGCTATTAAAACCCATCCTGAGAAAACAGGATGGTTTCACAAATGATGTAGTAGAATCTTGATAAATATGTTGAATTTTTTTCTAAGATGTTGGATTTGCAGGGTCAATATTTATATGGTAAAAGAGTTATTCATCTTTAATTACCAAAAAAGTAATTTAAGTGAGTCAAGGGGTGTAAAGAGACACTGCAAAACAAGGGATGAAGAAGAAAAGGTTCTTGGAGAAACTTATATTGTGGATCTAAAAATGTTTAAAATTCTACCTTCTGTACAAACATTGACTATATTACTGTTTTCCTCTTACAATTAAATTTACAGTTAAATTAGCATGAAAATGTAGACTGATCCAGAAATATTGAAACTTCCAATTTTCATTCCAAACGCTAAAGTTATATTAAACAGCATAAGACAATTGCAAAATATTCATATAATGACAAAGACAGGAAAGTACAGCATCAAACAGAAGAAAACGAGAAGTTCCCCTGCTACAGTCATGGACTTACAACATGGGTTAAAGATAAAGAGGTGAAACACTAGACATTTTAACAAGACGTCACACAACACAAGTGGTGTAGGAATGGGCATAGAAAAATTGGAGAGACAGAAAAAAAGAGTAATGCTTACTTTGGAAAGTCGCTTGTGAGACTAGCATGCAAACAAGAGAAGAACAAAGCAAAATCAGATAGAAAAATGTAAGCAAAAAAAAAAGAAAGCAGAAAGAAACAACAGAAGAGGTGAGCAGTATTTATCAGATGAAACATGTTATCATGTGACATGGAGCAGCAGCAGAGAGGCGAAGAGAGAAGAAGCACATTGTGTTGAAGAGGCAACGACAATTGAAAGAAAAAACAATCAGAGAATGATTCTAACATCAGTGATGTATGAGGTCAGGATGGATGAGTTATGCTTAGAATTTAACGGTAAAATGAGAAAACACAGCATGATCATGGATGTCTGTTTACTTATTTGCAGAATAAGACAGAAAGTGTCATTTTGTATTGTCTACATTTTTTCCTTATCTTTTTAAACTTGTTCCTTCAAGGATGTCTTGATACTACCTTTTATTCACGGTGTTTTCTGAACTCAAACTGTGACTAAATCCCTCTCCTCTTGAGGAAATGCAACATCAAAAACATATTCCATCAACATGCATCACTTCTGGCAACACAAAGGATCGATGGAAGCCTTTCTTCTTAGGACAAATGATTCTGCAGATAGACAATAACTGCACGAGTCTGAGAGGATTTAAGCCTAACCTTATTGGTTTTACTTGCACAGGATAATGTCTCTTGAGACAAGGATACTGTCCAAAACTCTTCACTGCACTGTAAGAAAACAGCTGCAAATATTGAGCAAGGTCTGCACTGGTGCCTGTACAATTCTGTGTCATATTCCTCAAGAGAAAGTACTTGATGGACATTCTTAGACATATTGAAACCTTCTTTTAAACTTCACTTTCTTTCAACCCTTGTGAGTTGAAAAATAGAAAAACTAGACAAGCCTCTATAAAGTTGCTTTGTGTTAAACAGATATTAAAAGCTTGAGTGAATGAATCAACATTTCTATCCCTGCAAAAACATTTATCCAGACAGATGCATTGGATTGCTACACAGAAAGGTGGGATTGATCTCTCCAGAGAACATGTCTCCATGCGCTGCAGTCCAGCGGTCGCTTGTTTTACACCACTGGCTAAAGCTGTACATTGGAGTTGGTGATGCAAGGCTTAAATTCATCTTCTCTACTGTCGAATCCCATTCCATGAAGCTTTCTACACTGCATTACTGAACTAATCTGAAAACATCAAGAAATTTAGATATCTATGCTTTCTGACGGTGAAGAAAGCTGGTTACATCTGTACACAATGGGCTTCAGCAACTGATGATCCCACACTGAGGTTTTATGTAGTCTACCACTTCGTAGCTAATTTGATTTTATTTCTCTAATTTATTCAAGCAGTTATCACTAACAATTGATATTAGACTATTTTGAAGCGAGGAGATTTCATGACTGGACTTGTTCAGTTAGGTTACGACCATGTTGCACTGGTTGTGGCCTGACACAGAATGACCCATTCCTTTAAAATGCTTGTAGAAGCAGTATGCATATGAAGGTGTTATCCTTTTGTGGGCATGCAAGTAATTGGAGTGATTGAAATCAATTATTTGCAGGGCTGTTGGAAATATAAAGCAAATATACACTCCTTACACTAAAATGGAAAAAAAAAAAACAAAACTGCTGCTTAGAGTGTAGTAGTCTATAGCCTCATTGCTAAGACAACATATTGGCACATAAAATGTACTACTATATACAGACTTTCATCCACTCGTAATTGGGCTTAATATGGTTTTACTGTTTGAAATATAAAAACCTATTGAGGTTGTTGAATATGGGGGGTGGGGGGGGATTTCTACTTGTTGAGCCATTTGACATGTTTATCTGTTGAGAAAAGGTGTTAAATAAACAAGAATCTGTCCCCAGGACTCACCTTGGAGTTCTTTCCACCACTTCGCGCCGACTGCACAGAGTACGTTCTCTGGACGACTTGCTCAGGTGTGGAGGGAGACTTGTCGGAGGAGTGGTCTGAACCCTTCTCCACCATGTTCTCACCCTCCTGGCTCTGTGGTGTGGGAGAGCGCGAACGTTTACGCAGGACTGGTGAGCAGGTGGGCGAGCTCTTGTTTGAGTTACTGGCAGTGCTGAAAAACAAAAAGACAAAAAAATTTGTTTATATATTTGTCTTTTTTTGTAGAAAAAGTTACAAATAAATTGTCCTTTTATAATTAAAAACATTGATAGGCCAACTCAAAGTAGCATATAACTGCGAAGTGAAAAAAAGAATACATGGTTTCATTTGAAACAAAAAGTCACAGACTTAGAAGGGAGAGAGCATTCATCAGAATAGCAGCCAGCAGGCCCAAAGTGCCTTTGGAGGAGCTGCAGACTCTGATTTACTCTATGTGTGTCTCTGCTCTGCTGCAAACCCTAGAAGTGCTCAGAGAAGCATACGTGGGAAATTTGAGATTGACAGTGCCAAAAAAGAATGAGTGGTGTCATATAAAATACTGTTGTTCTCAACTTCCAAGATTACTATTTAGTCTTCCATTGTCTCTCACTTTGTTTTATAAGTTAAACATACCTAACTAGACTGATATCTACTCCTGAAGCAGATCAAAAATAGGAATTTGTAAATCAGAGTGAATCAATACTATCTCTCACCCAAAATCAGATTTAAAACAAACAGTTTTCACCTGACTTACTACACATCACTTTAAGCTTAATAAGCTTGAGGAACTGTGTGCTAACCAAACCAATGGGATCTAAGCAGAAAAAATAAGTCAACAACAACAGCTGTGCAGGAAAACAGTTGAGAAAAACATTAACAAGACAAACCTAAGACTTCTTGTTCTCACTACTACAGATACATGTGAGTTCTTCACCAATCAAAAGACTTGGCACAACATCCAATTGTGTTTCTGTTAAAATCAAATGATATAAAATAGAAAGTCTGGAAATCATTCCACGTCTTTCTTTTACCCCTATGAATCACGAGTTACACCGTTTTGACTATGGACGGTGCAACAAAGATTAAGATTAAGATGTTTAACAGACACTTAAAATCAAGCACAACTATAGCTTAGCAAGAAGTTGTCCAGATCCGGAGAGAAGCTAACAAAAGGCACTGTAAGTGATCTGTGTGACAGCAGGCCTGCCAGGACTCAGTTTCTTGGCATGGCATTATGTGAGCCTTTACATCACTGTTGACTAGTGGCTGCTGTGACTGATCATGAATTACTGATCTGCACAACTTCAGAGCAGATCAGAACCCTGAATTATAAGGAGCAGAGCTGGCATCTTCTGTCTGACTGTTACGGTCTGCAGACGGCTCATGGACTTTGAGGACACAAAGACACAGCGAGCTCAAACAAGATATTTATAAAAAAATACATACAATATAAACTTACTGGTTCCTACTCAAAAAATTTTAAACTGTATATTATTAATAGTTTCCACAGTAAAAAGGATTTACAGGTTTGTCTGTGGAAATAGGACTGATTGACAATCAGGTAGGATCAGTTATATAAAGAAGAAAACTGCGATGTTGCAAACTGTCTAAAAGCCTAAATTAATTGACTTTTGAAGGATTAAGGATGACAGTTCATCTTGGCTTGTTATGTACAAAATGAAAGGATATATTTAAATAAATGTGACAATTAGAGCACCTTTTTAACTGTGCACTTTGGGTTATAGCTAACAAAACACTCATAATTCTCTCCTGTCATGCTGACAGACACGCGTCCTCCGGCACAGAAACACCCACTTGATTTTGAGCAGGAGAGAAATTTACAGATCACCTCTCTTTTCCAGATACATGGCAGCAAACAATGGAAACACAGATCCGTCATCAGCATATGAATGACTCAACCCGATCAGTCATTCACACAACAGTTTGCTCTTTGAACCAGCAAGGTAAGTGTGGAGAGAGCGAACATGATGCTGAGGCTAGCCTGCAGCAGTGCAGACAAAAGCATCTATCACAAAGGCTTTGCTACCAACTGCTGCAGGAAACAAAAACACTGACTACCTGAGTTTTGAGGGTTTTCTCTGGACTGGGGGAAATGATAATAAATAAATAAGATGTTCCGAAGCTTGTAAAACTGTACATAGCTTCCTCAGTGCGGCACCTACATGTAACAATAAAAATATGACATAAATGTCATTACTTGTTTGCTTCCTGCAAAATTAAAAGTGGTGACACTTAGAAAACCTATCAAGCAGCACTCCTAAGTGCTTTAGAGGTCTAGAGGTGCAACAACTAACAAACCTGAGGGAATTATGGTTTTAATAACAGAATACCACTCAGTGTGTGAAACACATGCTAACAACGACCAAAATGAGGTGAATGAATTGATGTCACTATGGCAACAGAGATTACTTGTTACTAACAGATTAATACAAAAGAAGAAGATTAATTCAGCAATTAAATGTAATATTTTAGGTCTTGTAGGCTGGTGTTTTTATAAAACACTTTACGTGAAAACACAGGTGACCTTATTTTGGGCCCCAACCTATTTTTACAAAGTTGGGGGAAAAAAGATACAACAGCAATGACACCAAGCGAAAAAGAAACAAAACAAACAAGACAGGAATCTATTGATTGTAGATTTCTAAAATATGGTAAGTAGTTTTATGGAACTTAAAGACAAAGGAGTAACAAGTATAAAAGTTCTTAAACCCCCACCCATTCAAACACTTTCTTCTGCTTATGAGCTTGGGTTGTGGGGGTAACGGGTCAGTAGGGAAACAAAGATATATATTGTAATATAAAGAAATATCCCTACAGGAAGCTCATTGCATATGCTTATATCAAGAGTTTTGCTCTTTCAGAAGTAGTTTATGTCTTGTGATCATAGGTATGCAGATATCTTAATTGAAAGTTTTTGTTCATGGTTAAGCATATTTGGAGCAGATGTTCTCTTCCAAAACATTGATGGCATTAATTTAAAGAGTTAATCAAATATAATCTTCACAAAAATATGCAGTTTCCAGAAATGAAAATCTATGTAGCAGTTTTCTAGTAATATCCACAGTACAAACCTCGTTTTACACATTACACATAGTCACATTCCCTCATTCTTAAAACACACATACTGGTAAGAAAGTTGAGGTTCAGAGTCGGTGTTCAACATGTAAGCTCGGACATGTTGAACACTGTCCTGGCTTTCTCCACATAGAGCCAGCTGTCCTTGTGGATCATAAACTTCACATAATTATACTGAGATTATATTGTGCTCACTGACTTGGTTCATATTTACACATTAAAAAACTCTCAAGCTTTGCAATACACACTACATCATGTGGGAGCAGTATATTATTTCACTTTTTTCAATGGTGACACCAGAGTCATAATGACATTGTCTTGATTAATTGTCTTGTATTCACTTCAGGTACAAATCAAGGGATTTTCAGTGACTGGTATTAGGGCCCCTGAGTAAAACTATTTCCCAGTAGCTGTGTTTTTGTACGATCTGTGTACAAGTTTTTGTTGAACAAACAAATCTGAATTTTCTCTCACTGCCTAAGTGTCCCTCTTTTAAAGCAATTTTAACAGTCAAAGGGGAACAGACTTAGATTTGTATTGTACTAGAAAGGTATTCAGATTTGAATTTAAATATTTGCCATTATCGCATGTCAAGACAAATTGCGCTTTTTCATGAATCAGGAGAAATGTTTCCAAACCTCTTGTTCACTTACGATTAACTTGAAATGAGCACCATTTTAAGACAAATTATAGGTGAGTCATATAAAAACACAGTAAGATTGGCCTAGTGCGTCAAATGCATACATCAGTAAGGGCAAGTTTTGAGCTTATTGCAGACTAATGTTGGATGTGTTGATGTATTGTGCCAAATAACAGAAGCTATGTGCATCTTAGGTGATGTGTATACAGTAATAGCTTTCTTTAAAGAAGTTAATATATGTTAGAGCAATGTTTCGAGACATTCAGGCAGAGGATGCCTGAATGTTCTTTACAAACCCCTGGTGTGAACAAAATATCTGTGGCTATAAGGGAAAACAAATAAAGAGATTGTGGTGTCCAGAATGTCATTGCAAGGAAGGTAATGCTAAAAAAGTCATAATAAAACTGTGTAACACTGACAAAGTGAAATATGCTTTGAGTTTTTACGCTTACATATGCAACTGATTTGATTGAAACTGGAACCTGTTTTTGACCGATGCTTAAAACTAAGAAAGAGCAATAAACAATAACTCAAAATGTACTTTTTAAAAAAAATAATCCTTTCATAGGTGCCTTTCATAGTGTAGTATGTGATGCTTGACACTAACATTAAAATAAATTATGCTTGAGGATTAACCTGGAAATGAGGGCAGGGCATCCTGGCAACACTTTGTGGTCATTCATTCAGAGCTTTAGTAAATATATTAAATATTTACTAAAGCTCTCAGTAAATATCTTTTCTGGGAAAACCTTTAGTGCTACATGCACAAAAATGTGAGCTCAATGACTGCTACGTAGCGTGTGTGGTCACAGGAACTGTAACGCAGACAGAGGCAATTGTTGCAACCCAATAATCAAATAACAATAACAAATGGATCGCCCATAATCTTTAGGCTCTTTTTGTCAATCAGGGGTCTCTAGATGGGTTTGCAGCAAAGACAAAGAAATTAAGTTGTAGCTTAATGCGTTGTTTTTCTTCTTACTTCTTTCTCAATTATGCAAGTAGGTAGAGCCGAAATAACGGGCCAAGTGACTTTAATTTACATGACAATTTTGTTAGCTGTTGTGAGGCAATTAAATTGCCAAAATTGGGCCACTGTGGCTCAGTGAGTAGGGTAATTATCTTGGAATCGGACGGTTGGAGGTTGGAGGCAGTTTCCTCCTGCCACATGTCAATGTTGGCAAGGCACTTAAACCCCAAGTTGTGTGGGTTTGTGAGTGTAACTGGCTCTAGCTTAAAGTGCTTTGAATGGTTAGTAATGCTGGTAAATTCAGTCCATTTACCGGTCACAGGCATTATCTAAATAGAGTGATCATGAGTCAGAATTGACCCCATTTTGTGTTCCAACAACAAACACAGTAATCAACAAACATTAACATTTGTGGATGAGAGCAGCTGTTTTAGGAATCGATTATACAATTTGAGTAAACAGACAATAGGAGAGAATTAAACATATAAACAAGATTGCAAACCCTAGAGTACCAATACCACAAATCAATATGAGCCGAACCAAACCCCAACAAGAACTAATTCTGAATATAGTTCATAGTGATTATATCATGAATATATCAATATGTATTAATTTTTCCTAAATTGGGTAAGCAAATTCTTGCTAAGGGTGTTCTGGCATACTGGTCCTGACATATCCTTTTGCACAGTGTGATTGACTTGGGTCCATAAAATCTCATGTGCAAAGCCCATATTTTTACGGAGGAACCTTCAAGCTTCAGTCAGAAAGAATCCTGGATGTTTGAGTCATTAAAAGGGTCAAATTGCAACAAACATACCTAAAAAAAAAGGGGAAAAACAAAGTTCCACTTTGTAACAGTCTTTTCATTAAATAGGCTGTAAAGCCCTAAATCCTGCCGGCTCAGTCTGTCCAAACGTTCGGCTTCACAATGGAACAGAGTTCCGGGCCTTTTCGAGGGCCCCCAGTTGTTTTCACAGTTTTGCTGATCCTGGAAAATACCCATCTGGCACTTGTCGTTCAGCTCTGCACCAGTCGGAAAAGAACCACGAGGTTCGCCGTGAGCACGCTCACACAGAAATGCATGATGCAGCACGGGGGCAGACATCAACATGGATGCAGAGGACATTCGCCCAACACATTGCAGAAACACATCACGCCTCGCTCGCTCCCACTAAGTGGATAAAATTAGCAACATCGTCTGGATCATTACTACATCACCTCTTCATTTAAATCAACGCAAGAACAGGTTGAATTATATAACCAAGCCCATCCCACTTCCATCCATTCATTCCCCTCACATTCAGGCAGCCTCTAACAAGCACGTGAGGGAACGTCATACCCTTGGTGAACAACACAATCTCTGAGAGCCTCGCCGTAGCAGCCCTGGTCAGCCGCCGTCACACACTCGAACGCGACCATGTCCTCGTAGGCAACTCCCTGTAATGAGCTGCTCACCCAGCGGATCATCCCGCGGACCGCGCGCTGTGTTTTCTCACGAGGTGTGAAAAAGAAGAAAGGTAGCCGGATAGATAATGGAGAGAGAGAGGGAGAGAGAGGGGGGAGCTGGTAAAGGCAAGGCGGGGAGATTTTCTCCTGCAGGCTTAGAGCCACTGATCTTCCCTGGCCAGCTCTGATCTCCTAATAACCAGCTTACATCGCCCTTAACACCACCTGCCAAAGAAGAGACACTGGTGGTCTGCGATGCAGCCACCCCCCCAACACCTACCTCTCTCTGAACTCACTTCCTAAATAGTACATTTTGATCTTTCCAGACAGGGAAGCTAATCAATGCACAAGCAGCCAACTGCTTGACTGAGACTGAACGCAGATAGGTAAACAGGCAGCACTGACCTGCTTGTAGCCATGTAGAGAGGCGCTCAGCAGCAACAAGCTCCTTTCAGATGGCTTCATTCATACAGCCGGAGCATCGGATGATGCACAGGAGGAAGAAAAGGAGATGGGGGGGTAGAGCAGGGAGGTGGGGAGCGAAAAGGAATGATGGGCGAGTTCCGGAGCATGCCAGAAGGATGAGAGGAAAAGCACAAGGAGGAGGCAGGTACATCAGAGGAAGAGATCCCAACAGATGGACTCTGAGGCTGGATTTCACACTCCGTTTCTTCCTTTTGATTTCATTTACTCCTCTTTGTCTGTTTCTGCCGTAATGAGCTATCGCTTTCCTTTTCCATCTCTTCCTCCTTTGCCCCTCCAGCTGCCTGCTTACTGTCCCCCCCCCTGAGCCCAACTGATCCCGTATCTCGCGATTTCTGCTGCTGCTTGGAAGAATTCACGACTGCACGCCACAGCACAGAGTCAGAGACTGAGGGAGAACATACAAAACGAGGCAAGGGAGAAGAAGAGAGGGAGGGACAGTGAGAGATGGTGAGAGACGCAGACAGAGCAAATGAGAGAAGAGATGGCTTTCACTTTGCATTCCACCTCGTCTCGGAGCCGGTACATCGAGGCAGGGCTACCTCAATTATTCATGTGTTTCATGAATGGAGGGGCTGACATCATTGGCATCCAGGTCACCTTACATTCAAAGCTTGTTCTAAATCACACTGAAAGGAGGTCCAAGTCTTTGCGGTAAACACAATTCGTGGTCTCACACAGACACACACACAGGGACACAACTCGGGATATTTGGTGCATTTTGTGTGTCAAACAGCAAACAGTGAGTGGAAATTTAATTTCAACAAAAACCCATCTTTAGAAATCTGACATTACATTATTGGTATTTAGCCGTTTTCTCAAAGTGAGTAAAAGTCTCACATCAGTTCATGAATAAATATTCCCCCCACAGTTACAGGGGTCTAATTGCAGTTTGCAACTTTTAATTTTAAGGTGACTTTACTTAAATAGTCAGAACTTTGAATTTTTACAGACCCACAACTTCCTGTTTTGGTGCAGCATATAGTCGAAGTGACAGGGAGTTTTATTTTAGCCACTCTTCAAAGTAGGGAAGGCAAGAAAATATACCAATCAAGTGAGGCAGATGTTTATTTATCTTTAAAGGTCTTGAAATACAAAAAACATAGGCCTGGTTAAGACAGTTTATCTTGAAACTACATAAATGATTATTCCCACAACTAAGGCTGGAGCAAAATAGCAAACAAGTAAAAAAAAAACCTGATCATGCAGAGCTCTGCAACAAAACAAATTTAGGTTTTTCTTTAAGCAATTTTAAATAAATAAAATGAATAAATAAATAAATGTCAGTGATATGACAGTGTTAATCCATGACAGGTGACAGTTGCTAAAGGGCATCTAATTTTGTTTTTGAGCAACAAATACTGTGTGCTTTCTGCCTCATGAGCTTAGACCAACAACAAACAACTTAGTCAAGAGACCTGCTACATAATTGCTAGAGTTGTGAATGTTAATTACTGATTTAAAAATGTTTTGAACAAAACATTGCACCAAATTGGGCTAACTTTTAAAATCCTGCAACCAGTTAAAGCCTGTTGTACAAACTTGCCAACAAGTTAGGCAAACTTCCGAATTGTGAAGAATCAACAAAATTAAAGCAAGTCAAAATGACAGAAATTGTTACTGTATATTACTCAAAAAGTTCAGACCAAACATATTCAAAATAAAAAAAAAAAGCTACAAAACAACACTCAGTTGTTATTCAAACACGCCAGAAAGGGCAACTTACAGCTGATCTCAAATGGGGCTGATCCACTCACACATACCGATTATAACAGTGAGTAATCACCTCTTCAGATCTTTAAGGAAGCAACCAGAACTCTTAACTGTGCTGCTTTGGAGGCTTGACCCCAGGACCGTGAAGATGCTGGCGGCTTCTGTGGGAGCCCTCAGCGGAGTCGCTCTGTGGAACAAAGGGAGCTGGTCCACTGAGCCGGACCACTGTGTGCCCAGATAAGCCTGCCCAGCCTCAAACAAGCAACTGACCTACTTAGGGGTCCTGTGTTTTCACTGTTGTTGTACAAGGGGGACACGCTAATGGTCAAACTGACAACAATTTCATACAATTGGCATGTAGACTACAGTGACTGCACAAGTGCACGTACTTCTTGCGCTTTCGCCACATTGCAACCACCAAGTTAAGTTTATTTTATTGGCATCTTATGACATACACTAGACCAATGCAAAGTAGTGTTTAGTTGTGAAATGGAAGAAATAGTTGATTTTTTTTTTTCAAATCTGAAAAGGATTGAGGCACTTATGTTTTTAGCCCCTTTCACTCTGATGAAGACAAAAGAACACAAGAGGCAGGCCATGTGGTAGAAGGTATTTTGGTTTGATGAGACCAAACTTTGTCAACTTACAGCACTCTATGTGTTGAGGAATACACTTGTTGCCAAATACACCATGCCCACTGTAAAACATAGTACTGGCAGTGTCATGTGGTGGGAACGCTTTTCTGTAAGAGGGGCAGGGAAGCTGATCAGAGTTGATTTTGAAGCATACAAACTGGTTGGCTCAAAGAGTATTAAAGTTTTACAAAATTCCTGTCAAAGTTCAAAGTTAACTAAATTGGGGGTCTGTGGCAAGACTTGAAAAATAACAGATGAACCTGCCAAATGTGACTGAGCTTGAGTTATTTTTCAAAACAAAAAAGTATTAGTCTGTGGACGTGCAACGCTGCTACAAGCGATAGACATCCAGCTCTTACTGCACGAAATGTAGTACCACAAACTTTACTTAAGGGGTGAATGCATAAACATGTGTACCACACCTTTTGGATTTGTAAATTATTTTTGAAAAACATTGTATTGTACACTACTTTATGTGGAGTTATGTATAAAAAATGTGACTAAACTTGACATGATGTCAAAAAGTTCAAGGGCGAGCGCATACTTTTTGGCCTGCAGTGTAAAGTAGTAGAATCCCAGCATGGTCATAAGTTTACCACAAAAGACTTTTTACCAACTCAGCTTTGTGTAGAAGCAAACAGGTCACACCTGAAAATTAAAAAAAAAATCTTATGGCATAGCTTTTTTCCACATCTTTTTAGGAAAATGTTATGTTATTTACAGCGTTGCCACAGCAACATCATTATGGTGACGCCTGGCTGGGTCGGAAATGTCTGTCAGGCCGACAGTGTGGGGCGTGCAGTTACCATGACAGCATGTCAAGCCATTCATGTGCACTCAAACTGTTTTCAGTGACGGGAAAACGAAAGAGCTGGAGGAGTGTGTTTGTGTGTTTGTAAGGGGCCAATGCTGCTGCATAAAACATCCTCACACACGATTAGTCATCTACAAAGCAACAAAATTTAAGCATAGTTTACTGTGCAACAGCTTGTAAGATTATAAAAAAAACTGCTTGGCAAACAGAGACCTGAGGATCATAGATAAAGTATGTCAAGGCGTTTATTTTATCTATTTAAATCTAGTCTCTCAGGCGCAAGTTAAATTAAAATACTCATCCTCGGTCTAAGAGGACCTGACACTGGCGAACCTGTGACAATTTTTGGACTCACATTGGAAGTTGTGACCTACTGCCTAAGGCTGCCAAAACCCGTTTTCTTAAAGCAGATATAATTTAACACCCTGATTGAAATTCAAAAGCAATGTCAGTATGGTGAGGGGATTTAAAAAGATCAAGAGAGGGAGCAGAGGAAACAGGAAACGGGCAGCAGAATTAAGCAACTGTGGGACATTTAGTCCCATGAGACCGGGCACAGTCACTGCCATCTGCAGGGGACCTACAGGCATAAGGGGACAACACAGAGGGCTGACAGAGTGTGAAGACAAAAGATCTAAAAAATGAAATAGTTGAGAAATTAAAAGCCAAAATGATTTCCGCATCAGTTAACCTGACGTGAACAGCGCTTCTAGCTGAAAATGCACATATTACTACACAAGCAGAGGTCCAGAGGGTTTGGCTGACATACACTGAGCAGATTTTTGTAAACAAAAGCTCTCTTTCCTGTGTGTAGAGCAACGTCCCGGATTTATTAAAGGGCAGGAGAGAGGATCCTCAGTGTTCTTTTCAACATGCTTAATGGCTAAACGGCTCTATTGTTTTGATCAAACAAGTTGATGTAACATTATTGTGAGAATCATACGTCTCTTACAGAGATGTTCACATTACCAACCACAAATGCAGTTTCGAGTCCATTAAAAACAAAGCAAACAAAAACCAAAAGGAGTAATCATTCCCTCTCACACCATGACACAGGGGTGGGCATTCCTGGTCCTCGAGGGCCGGTCTCCTGCAACTTTTAGATGTACCTCTAAATCAACACACCTGAGTCAAATAATGAGGTCATTAACAGGACTCTGGAGAACTTGACTGCATTTAGAAGGTGATTCAGCTGTTGGATTCAGGTGTGTTGGACCAGGGAGACATCTAAGAGTTGCAGGACACCGGCCCTCAAGGACCAGGATTGCCCACCCCTGCCATGACATCATCAAGGTTTAATAATCAGTATAAGATGAATTGTCATTGCAGCTTACTTATTCAAACTGGAGCAGTTCTACACTCATTATGAAATACCAAAATAGGTAGGATGGTGATGAAAATGTAAACTAACTTGTATCAAATGAAACCTGCAATGATTTTTATTTTTGGAAACCATAAACTCAAAATACTCAACATGTAGGTTTTATTGCAGAACATAGTTGTCATAGCAAACTGTTCAGTACTATAAAATGTTGCAGTTTTTCATCTAAAGCAGAAGTCAACCTTTTCAGATGTTATATTTTTTCAAATGTTCTGCAAATGTACAGCCAAATGTAATTCTTACTGTTTTGAAAATATGCACACATCTTGATCAGTGACAGGTCAGGCAGGCAGATACGTTCAACCTTTTTGTCCCCAACCATCCCTTTGTAATGTGTGCTGACTGCGGTTTCACATTGTCTTCTTGAAAAATGCATGGCTGTCCTTGGAAAAGACCTGGTTTTGAAGGCGGCATTTGTTCCTGTAAAAGCTTAATGCAATTTTCAGCATAGAAACTAGCCTTAGCTTGCCACCTGAATTTACACCATTTCACACCAGAACCTGGTGTCATGACTTATTGCAATTATGAAAGCCAATTTTGCTTTTCTTTTTTTTTGCCATTTCCATATTTCCACTGTCCATTTTTGAAAACAATTTTCTTAAAAAAAGTAGGTTCCGGCACATAAATCGGAAGTGCTCTCAGCATTTGAAATGCTGAGGAGAGTAAATGGTGCAGACAGGACATCAACATAGTATGGGACTGTGCAAAGTTATCATTGGGTTATCTCTGAGAGAATTATGGCTATACTCAAGCTGCAGGAGTGTGTATTCTATAGCAGAGAGGGATATATGTGTATATGTAAGGTTAGTTATTTTCAGTCACACAGCAGATAAAATAAAACAAAAGAAAAATAAGCTTTTTTCATTAGTTATAGGAGTGCAGTGGTAAAAAACAGAGTACAATCAGGATGACAAATGACTTGTGGGCAGGACAGTGAGGAAACCCTCACCCCTTAAAAACCATCATGAAAATACAAGCACAGACAAAGAGATAATAAACTGAGGCCATGAAGGAAACAATGCAGCAGTTTCTCCATACTGCAGAAACCCTTCTGCGAATTTAAACCCTACATAAATATTTATGTATCAAAGGCCGCACTTGGGTTCAAAACCTGGCATTTCATTTCAGACTTACACCATTTTGTGGGTTTAATCATCACATCTGATATCCCTTATATTTTTAAGGACCTGTAAAACAGCCAGTAATTCAAATAAAAGAAAAATCTTTAGCGTACAACTCTTTAATGTCATTCAGATAGGACAATTGTTATTCATGCTGCAGAGACCTGGGAGCTACAATTTTAAATTGCGCTTAAAATAGCCCAGAGAGACATTAGTGGCTCAATATCGGGTTTTCACTTCGATGTCTGCATGAGGATGTGACAGTGCACAGATTTTTTTTTTTGCTGGAATCCTGCTAAAGATCTTTGATGTTTTGTTTTCTTGACTCTGCATGTGTGTGTGTGTGTGTGTTTGTGTCTCTAAAGTTGACTACTGCATCCTCAAAGTAACACAAAAGAACTGATAGGAAATCTAACACTGCAGTCCATTCCTACGATGTTCACTATGAAAAAAAAAACATGAAAAATGCATTCTTGAAAGTAATATTTCATTAAGGAGGTCAGATGGATGCAGTGTTGTAATGCATGGATGCTTAGTTTGTCTGTCAAACTGTCCAGCAGTAACAGGAGGCTGCACCGTGCCACGTGCAGCCAGAAATCTCTGCCTCAAGCCTGCTGTCAGGGCCTTGGTGTTGCTACAGCTGCTGATGCTGGCTGGGAGTGCACATCTGTGACTGAGCGCTTATGTGCGCACACACGCCCGCGTGTGTGCGTGAGAGTCTGTGTGTTTGTAGAGATTTAAGTCACACCAAATGTCATACCAAGAGCAAATATCCATACACTGGGACACTTGCCAAATCCTTACAAATCTCCCTGCTCCCCTTGCTGTCACACACACAAACATGTGCAAGCTGGTTTCTTTCTTCTTTTCTTTTTAAATTCTTATCTTAAAAAATAAATGATGCAAAAATAACAAGCAAAAGCACTCTCCTGGATCACAGCTGTATAAATCTCTCCAAAAGAACTGATGCACCATATCTCACTATGACGTGTAGTAAAAGTGTACACAGCAACAGTCAATTTAAATCCAAATTCTACTGAACTAGTGGAACAATAAATTATTTATTTAATGTATTTTTAGTTAATTATTTATTAATTTATGGCTCTATGGCATTTATGATCCTCCAATGTTTACATTTATCAGGAGATAAAAATTTTAAAATTGCTCACTATTTTTGTGATAATATAATTATAGTCTGCTGACTAAGAAAAATTATGACTGCCAAGATCAAGAGAACTATATATAAATATGACGATAAACTTATTATCCAAGTTGCACATCCTCTGATATCACATCAGTAATTGCTCTGGCTAATCATCTTGTTCAAATAGTAAATTATTTCAATAATATTTAGTGAGAGACTATGCAGCCGCAGGTGATTTATGTTAACTTTGAAATGATCTGAGGTCATTTAATACAGGATTCAACTATAGACATGTCCATGTGATCATCATTATGGAGCTATAACCATGGGAATGGTTATAGCTGTTTTGTTTTAAACAGTTAATTTTGCTATGGCCAACAAATATCAACAACTAACCACACAGGCTCATCCTTTCAGTATAATATGTGAACATTCAGTGCATCACCTGTTAGAGCAGCAGCACCTTACACACCTTCTTGCTTTGCCTCCAAATTAACCAAGACAAAGACTGTATATGACTTTACGTTTGATTATTATCATAAAACATAATATTTTTTTATACAAGAGATTGTTAAATGTATTGAATTCAAAAATTGCACAAGCACTTATATAATTTTATTTGAATGTTACTTCTCACTAAGACAAGTCCTTTCCAGGTAAAGGACCATGTGAAGCCAACAGATGGCTGTTGAGTATAAAGTAACCTGAAAACAGATTAACTGAGGATGGGCTTTAGCAGTGTTTCTACACTACAGAGTAACTATGGTACGTTGGAAGCACAACACCAATGCTTATATTTGGGGAGCTATTACCTAAATTACCTACATCCTTTGCACAGGGCATCTAATTCATCCTAATGGTCTAAGAAATAACATCCAAAAGCTCAGTCTGCTCTGGAGAACAATGACGGTGAGATTAGTTCATTTCTAAGGTAATACAAGAGGAGACAACAGATGGGTGAAATTAGGACGGACACGTACAAATATAGAGATAATGAAAGGGAGACAGGGGCTTTAGGGAAAACCAGAACTCCTGTGGGGAAAGAAGAGGTCCTCATGAAATTGAAATGGAAGAAAGGAAGCGGGACGCACGTTGCCAAAGCTGCTCCTCATCTATTTTTTTTCTTTCTTTTTCTTTTTTTTTCTTGCAGTGCTCTGTAATTCGCCTCTAAAAATACCAAGCTAGAAAAAGAGGAGGGGCACGAAGAATTGCAGGGGCTGGGGGAGATAACAGAGAAGATAAAAGGGTAGATGATGGAGCACTTTGGCAAAACATGTTCAAAAAAGGAAGTGAAACAAAGTCCAACTGGTTGTGTGTGTTTTTTTGCACATGTGATATGACGAGGAGACAGGAAAACATGCGAGTGGGAATGCCAGGGAGAGACAGACGGAGCATGTGCCAGCTCTTTTCCAGGCGGCCACGTGAGCGCTTTCCCTCAGCTGGTCTGCTCACACTGAGCCAGCCAGAGGGGAGCTGTGTGGGGTCGCTGGAGTCACAGTGGAAAAAGGCATGCTACATGGAGCTCATACTGGATGTGCTCTGCCTGGTCACAGCCCACTGATTCTCACCTAACCCTCATTCCAAACCAGTATGCTCTCTGCAAATTGATAATGAGCACACAAGCAGAATTGCACAAATGCTTGTATTGACCATTGCTTAAAGAATATGTAGCATTACATGGACATTAGGTAGAAAAGACACAGCAGGAAACAGTCCCATAAATCTTGCCCCTGGCTTAGTTGTGCTATGCATACTTGACAGCCTTAAAGCTACACACAAAAACAGGAGCATTTTAAAATCACAGTCAGAGCAACACATTGCATCTGCCGCTGCTGCGCTTATTCTTACCAGGCGAGCTTGAAGCCTTTCATTAGTACAGTGAGGATTGTCTGACGTCCATAGCGCGTTGTGGGCACAGGGCTGCCTGTTCACACCGCTGCATGATGACTGACAGACTGCCAGTGCCTCACCTCCCATACAAAGCCAGAGAGATGCACAGAGGAGGAAGGGAGGATCAGAAGCAGAGACTGATGGACGGTAGAGGACTGAAGTCTGGGAAGATGATCCTGCGCCTCCTCCAGCCGGTCTGCTACATTCTTCTGCTTGAATTAAGGTGCCGCAGTGCTCAGCACTTGTGCCAGAAACTCACACCTCCCTGGGCTTCTTTGGTTTTCCCAAAAGAAGAGGAGGTGACCCGCACTGCAACATTCGCAGCACAAACTGCAGCATGCCGCAGAGGCAAGGAAGGCTTAAGGACTGCAAATAAATGCAATCATAGTTTGTTTCTAATCCTTTCTGAATGTTTCCCTTCAGATCGTGCTCCACACTGTCCCTCTGAGGTTCTCTTTGCTCACTCAAACTCCGTCTGTATCAGCTTCAGCCTCCGCAGCGGATGAGAGCTGCACTTGCTGTGCTCACAGTGAGCAGGCGCAGGATCCCTTTTCTCCCTCCCTCCCCCCTCCCTCCTGTTCACTCTGCCCTTTTCCCTAGATGGCTCCCTTTCTCTATTGCACTCAAAGATAAACCTGGCAGATCCAATGTGAGAGACATGGTGGCTGTTTCTATTTGTAACTGTGCAATGACCTGCAGCTCCCACCTCACAATGATGGAGAAACACAATAGGTGAGATAACCTACTTTCATAATTTATTCAACTTGCAATCTACTTAGTTGATTTAAGTTAATGTTCACTTATGCAGTGTGGTGCATCACTTCCACATAAACACATATGAAGGGGGAATGTGAATGATAAGTTTGGCTTGAGAGTAGATTTTTTTTATAAAAAAAAAAAACAAACAAAAAAACAAAAAAAAAAAAACCAAAACAAAAAAAAAAACAACATGCTGCATGAATAGAGAAGAAAAAACACAAGATGTGCACATTTGGAGAACTACACGGTTTTCTTCATGGACGGTTGATATCCAAGCTTCCCACGTTCATGTTATCGCGTCAAATCGACTAATCCTGCACATATGTGACTTTTGTTTATGTAAATAATCACCGAAGTATTGTGGGCTTACCCCTCTAAGAAAAGGAGGGATCTCCTACCATCATCCTAATTGTGTCTAGTGGCAAGATAAACTCAGCTCCTTGTTATTTGAATTAATAACTTAAAAAAAAAATCTGTTCAGGGCAATTATTATTCAAATTAATAATTTAGAAGGAGCGAAGCATTGCAGAAACAGTCTCTGCCAACTGGAAAAACCTCTTGTCACACTGGCCATTTCTCTTGCCTCTAAATGAAATTTAAACCATAGGAACAGTTTCATGGAAAATGCTAGAAAGTATTATTTTAAGACCTCATGTAGCTCAATACTAGCAATGACTGTCAACTCAGTGATCCTCCTCACAATGAAGAAATTAGTGGATCTTTCAACTCCATGCCACCAAATAGTCCGCAACACAGTGTAGAGGATGCTCACATTACATTTCTAGGCACCACTGTTGATTCCCTGAGGTACTGTGAATGTGGCTCTACTGGAGGAAGAGAAAGAGAGCGAACCAATAGAAGAGACGTAAAAATTCACCCTAATATCCTCCCAGCGTGCAGCTATAAGTGTAATAGCCTTCATTGTAGCGATGTGACGGCAAGCCATCTCACACACAGCCCATCTGGTGCTCGTCTAGTCTTGAACTAGGACGAATTTCACAGACACTGTACAATTGGTGCATCAGCTGTGATGCACCAATTGTTAGCATGAATTATGCACTCATGATTTCCAGGAACATTCAAGGAACTTACAAAGTTCACCTATAAAAACATGGCCAAATGAAAGCAGAATGCTTTGACCCTGCTCTCCCAGTTAATGAGCATGATGCAACAAGTTGGATGGTCTGCTTATTTCTATCGATATTACCACAAACAAATAAAATAAAACAAAACAGAAGGAAGGGTCAGTGTGATGTTTCTTTCATTCTAAATCCCATAAAAATTATATATATATATATATATAATACCACTCTGGATTTTAGAAGCCTGTTTATAACATAATTTATCTTACAGTTGAAAGATCAAAAAGCAACACATTATTAGAAACAGCATAAAGCAAAGTAATTCAGAGCTATCCGTCTGGAAAGGATAGCTCTGAGGCAGTCTAGTTGCCTCGGTAACTTTTAGCTTTCCATTTCATAACTTTCAGAGGTAGAACATCATATCAACCGTCAAACAGAATGTTGGAAATGTGAAGGGATGCTTTGCTTCAAGAAATGGGTAACTTTCCATCATTGATAGGAATTTTTGTGAGAAAATCCTGCAGAAAAATATACAGTCATTAAATCAAGACCTTAAGCTCAATTACACGCAAGTTAAGTAGCAAGACATTGATCTAAAGCACAGTAGCAAGGCCACATATGACTCAGAAATGCTAAAATTAAGTTTTGAAGTGGCCCTCTCAAAGTTTTGGACTTAAATTCAAATTGCAAAATTTAGTATGACTTTAAACATGTCATTCATACTCAAAACCCCTCTAAAATGGCTATTTTAAAACAAGAGAAAATACAAGGTTCCTCAGATGATGTCTCATTGCTACTTATCACACAATTATTCTGTTGTTGCTGCCACACATATGCACAAATAATTGCATATCTCTGTGTGCATGTGTGGATTTCACACCACATATATTTTTGAGAAATTAAAGAACTATTTGTCATGTTTAGAGAAACAATGCAGTCACAGGATATTTTTGTTTCAGCATTGCAGGCTGATTTTTAGATGAACATTAGTTCACCTAATAAAGGGAAAATGAATTACTTTCAGGTTTAAGGTATAGCCTAAATGTATTCGCTATTGCTAATCTCCCAGCCTTTTAGCTGTGATTGTACCTGAGTCCTGGTCAGGGCCATGTCCTGAAATCTGTTGCAGAATAGTGCTGAATGGACAGCTCCTTTCAGTGTCAAGTTCAACAGTCAGTGAGCTGCTTATTCTCAATGATACCACCTGCTGGCTAAAGTAATAAAATGGACTAGTTTAAGTAAAAGGACCAGAGTATATGTAGGGTGCAGTGTAATTATCCATTGGAAAGGCACATAAAACTTGAATTTAATTCATGTTAATTTTGGTTATTTTATTTAAAGCGAAACAAACATATAAGCATTTCTGATTTTACTCTTAAGTCAATTATACAAAGACAGAACACAAATTATTCATGTATTATAAAAAACAAACAAACAAAAAAAAAAAGATAATTCTCACTTCTTTCTCTTTAGCGTTCCCTGCATCTTTGTCTGCACCAGAGAGTTTTCATTCATGTCCAAAAATAGCATGGCAGATAATCTAGAATAATCCTTCCACACTGCTTTGTGGGATTGGACAGGAGTTGTTTGGCTCTCCCATTCTGCCTGGTAGACGTTCTTTGCTCTTTAAGATAATTCAGATTAAAATTTCAGCTGTGTAACAGTTTCATCACTTGACTACCTGACTTAAAAGAACTGTCTCAATCAAAAAACAGGTTGCATAAATATCATAATTTGTTCAAATTGAACATAGTGGGTAGGACCTCCAAAATAACTGTAAAACTCTGAATAGTCCGTCTCTACTTTAAGTCCATTGAACAAAAGGCCATAAAAACATGGTAATCTGATCCTATAACGGCTCTTTGTATTCTTAATCTTAGCATAAAAACAGTCATCTATTCATCCATTTTCTATACTTGTTTAATCCTGATACTGGGAGGATAGTATCAATTTCCAGTGATCAAAGCACAAGAGGCAGAGTAAATCCTGGACAGGTTTCCAGTCCATCATAGAGACACAAAGGACACAGAACTGTTTACACAAAAATGATTTCAAGAGTCAACATATAAGTCAGACAATTATGTGACATCCACCAGAAAGAATAAACAGACGCATACATCAAACAGTGATATATAACAGACATCAGCTCCGGATGCAGTATTGGCAAATCTAATAGCATTTCAAAGATGCAAGATGGATATTTGGAAAAAATAAAATAAAATAAAATAAATAAATAAATAAATAAATAAAAGTAGTGAGGTGATAGGGGGGAAGATGGAATAGTAAACAGTGGAAGAGATTAAATGTATATGAAAATCAACAAAAAATATTGCATTTGTCAAGTGCCATTGTTAAAATAATTAATATTCATCAAATATATCGTTTAATTTATTATGTTTCAAAAGCAACTCTAAACAGTTGGGTTTTTAATCTTGATGTAAAGAAACTCAGTGCTTCAGCTGTTGTGCAGTTTTCTGGAAGTTCATTCCAGATTTTAGGTGCATAGAAGCTCAATTCTAGTTCTCTATGTTTGGTTCTGCTTCTCAACAAAAACATTACATTATAATACAATCTGTTAGATTGTGATGTGTTGTATTAAAATATGAAAAAGTATAAAATGCGCTTTCATACATTTTATATAAAAGCCCATTATTTAGTCCGATAGACTAAATATTATTGGACACCATTCAAAAGACACTTGAAGTACAGATTATTCTCTCGGTCGACTCCTTTCACATGTTCTCCAGGCTGTAGCGTTAATGAATTAATGAAATCTATTAGCTGAAAACAACAAGAATGACATTTTAAGTTCCAACTGGAGTGGTTGTTATGAAGCTAGACATCAGTGACTCATCGCCTCCCCGACCCTGAGTTTTTCAAGCGGTACCCAGCTGCCTTTAACAGAGAAATGATGCGAGACACGGAGATCAGGTTTCGCTGATCTTTCAAGAGCCTACAGTCAGATCCACTGTAACACAGCCCGTCTGCCAGAGTTGCTTTTGGGAAGCTTTTACCTGTGCTCACTGTTCAATATTAAATTAATCATCTGACACGAAATTTCCTCGTAAATCGACTCATCATAAATCATTTACAACTCTAAAGAGGTTGAAAAAAATGTTTCTGTAATAAAAACACAGTTGAATTAAAAAAAATATGTATGTGCACCTCAATAAGTTTGATTTTTAAAATGTTAATTTATTCCTGATTCAGTTCAATAATTACACAGAATTATCACACGCAGAAAAAGATTTTCGTTATTAATTTCTGTTACTTAATGATTGTGATTCAAAACAAATAAAACCTAAAACATTTTCTCAGAATTAGTGGTGGATGAGATAATGGACTGAGATCAAGAAGGACTTGAAAACGCTGATGTAAGACCATGTAAGAGGCACATTCTATGCATTGTAGTTCTATGCTGAAACTCAGATGAATAAATTTTATTTTTTTACTCTTCCTTCAGATTTACTTCACCAAATACCACAATGGTATACTATTACTTTAATTAGATAAAATATACGCCTTGTGTGTTGCAAAACAAACAAACAAACAAAAAAATGCTGATCCTTATAGGTAGTAAAAAGAAATTGTCAGTTGTACAAATTATTTCCAAAAAAAAGCTTAGTTCTGTATTCGTAAGATCATCAGTAGCACAGATATGTGCTACTTGGGCTGAACCCTTTTCAGCCCAAGGGTTAAATGTGGAAAGCTTTTATATTAAAGGTTTGGCTTAAGAAGAATGATGAGATGAGAGAATGGTAGGAAAGATATTGATTTGACCCCTCCATCCAGTAAGTCAGGGCTGTTGCCTCAGAGATGGGCTCCAACCATCAAAGTCAGGTGCAGTCTGACCTGCTGCTTCACAGACACATGTGGTTCTTTGATGCAGTTTTCAGCCACACAGAAATATTAACGGATAAAGCCTCGATGCAATTACAAACCTCAACCCCGACGCAGTCTTTACAATTAATTGTTACTGGTCCTGCTGCTTTTAACAAACTCCATGTTGCTTTAGCTTTTCTGATTCCAAAGCCAGCTTTGTGAATAAAACATGACATGAATACATCAGTCAGATCAAACAACAAAAAAGAGTCACATGAAGGGATAGTACTGGTCAGAAGGCAACGAATTTATTATTTTATATCTTCAATCAGTGAAGTGGCTAAACGCAATAAATTATAAAGGACTATAATCACAAAGTTGCCTGTACAATTTACAGGCTGTGGTCTCGTCTTCTCTATTCCAGTATTAATACAATGTTGGGGAAGATAGTGTTTTTTGACAACTGATTATATGAAGTTGTTTTTCTCTTATCTATTTCAGGCCAAATGTGATTTTAAATACCGATAAATACTGCGTATTAGCAGGTGTGTGCTTTGGTTTCAAGGCTGATCGTTTGTTATATTTTATTTGAGCCAGGTTTAATAAATAATCAGAATACATATAGTTTAGATTTCGCTGCTTAACTCCCAGGTTGTCATGACGTGACAAATTAGATAAGTATGAATCATTATCATTTCACAACTTTTTATATCTCTAATGTGATCTATATTCTGTATTATTTAAACTGTAAAAACAAACAAATATTTGAGACGTATTTGGCATTTATTTATTTTATCCTTTATCCTTTTTTAGGTTAAAAAAGAAAACTCACAGCCTCACATATGAAAGACGGATATAAAAAATCAATAAAAATGAGGACCTGAGGAGAGCAATCTGCTCACATTCTAAGATTTAGCAAATATTGCTAATTTATGGCATAACATCCTGATAGATAACTAGCAAAGACTGACTGCTGAAATGAATTAATTTATTAGTTTAAGGATATATGGATTTAAGCAACAAGGTTGTTGATTTTTTTTTAATTTCAAAATTAATCAAACAATAATTGCATACTAACAGAAATAAAGTGCTACTCAATAAGAACATAGGTATAAGTTGATTTGCCTATAGTGTGTAATGATGGGAATGAAACAACTACACATTGTTTATAGTTATGCTGGAAAACTTTGCACAGCCCTTCACCCATCCAAAGGTGTACTAATTGTGGAGATGTTGGATAAACATACATTAAAAAATGGATTTAAACTACATTGAAGTTATTGTTATCTAACAAAGGAAGTCAGGTTTAATATATCAAAGTTTTGATGGGACAAAATGAATAGGGGATTTTTCTGAATTATACTGTTTATTTTGCCAAAAGTTTTGTAAAACTAGTTTGTGTTTAACTTTTTTTGTCAGTGAATGTATTTTGTGGAAATGTAGTTTAATAATCTAAATACATTTCTTTCTTGACTTACGAGAAACTTGAATGTTGTGGCTAAGCTCTCACACTGTGGTTCAACCAACCATACAGATGCAGATTCATTCACAATTTCAAGTAAAGAAGCTGATTTACACATCAGAGATGACCAATCTCTCTCTGTGACACTCGTAAATTATTTGCCTTGCAGAACTTTTTCTGCATCAAGCCAGTCTTACCTGACATAGAATATGATTTTATAATTTCTCTCTATGACTTTAGATCATAGAAAGAAATTAATCTTGCAGCTTTATTTAACACCACACATCAAACACATCGTTTTATTATTCCAAGCCTTTCTTCATCAGTTAAGATTTCCATCCAGTTGGGAGTCAAACTGAAGCTAAATCAAGCTCAGATTCCCATTACGCAGATGTGCTCATGCAAAGGACAATGCCGAGAGCATATCAGTGAATGATACGTCAGCAGATTTGTTCGTGGATCTTGTTCAGTGAAATCTGAGGCCAGGAAGAAGTAGTTGGCAGATGGTTATTCTAGGTACCAAGCCCAAAACTGCTCCCTCTCTCAGTGGCTGTCAAAAATATATTCTCATATAACATGGCTCAATACCAACGCATTCCACACTGCACAAAAAACAACAACAAATGTTCAATTTAAATGTAACATGTCAGAGAGTGCATCTTTAATTATCTGTAATGCAGCGCATTCACATCCAAATTAAGCTGTCTCTGCTTCATGAAGTGTCTTATGCTTGTTGATTTATAGCCTACCTTCGAGGTTTCCATATCACTTCCTTCCACTTCTTTTGCTTGGCCTATCAGTAAAGGTAGAGAAGAGGAAATAAGTATCTCGCCTAATTGGACTCTTCATGATGTCATTGTCTTTAAGACACCTGCTCTCAAATGTATGTATCTAAAAAAGACACTGAAAAATAGCACTAAGATTTTTTTCTGTTTGTTTTCAAGATAGTGTTTTAAAATCTGTAAAAAAGTAATCAATGTGTGAACCATTTTTGTTAGAATTGGCCCATTTTAAAGTCATTTTGAAGCCTCTAATGGGCAGAATATAAAATGTTCGTGTTACTCTGCTCTTTAACAGATATAACAAGATGATATTAGCTTATTCAGAATATCTATTACAGTAGCCATCCTATGAGAAAAGAAAACAAACCAAAAACCTTTTGAGACTCATAAAGCTTATAGCTGTCTGAATACAGAGTAAAAACCATTGGGTAGTCCTACCCTTTCTATTGTTTCTAGCGACTCACAGAGCACCCACATGTGCCATGAATCACTGTGACCCTGAAGTTCTCAGCAACTCCTCCGCCTATTCAATCAATTTATTTTGGCTGTGGCACCTGTTAATGCATTGGCCTCTGCAGTAAGAGCAATTTCTTCCCACTCCTTCTCTCCCCCCAACTGAGTTTCACTGCAGCTGTCGAGAAGTACTTTCTGCAGCTCCCGAGCTAATCAAATTTCATATTTTATCACTGACAGAATTAAGTGAGGAATTACCTGCTGAAATTAAAGTTCAGTTATCTAATGCCAAAGCCACTGCTTAATGGTGCTGAAACAAAAGCAAAGACTTTAAATGTTGCATATTCTCCTGTATGAAAAACTAAAAGCAGAGGAGCTGAGGATCCTTTTAAGTGAGAAAGAATTATTTTATTCTTTTATAACAGCTTTATGCGATATTAATGACTTCTATTATGGGGTATATAGATTACAGACATAAAAACTCTAAAAACTTTTTTAACTTTGGGGGCATGTTAAAAATAATTCAAATCTTTCTTATTATTTTATGGAGAAATTTTCATTGGCTTTAAATCAATAAAACTCTTCTTAGAACCGCTGAAGAAATTATTATTTTTTTGCATGTTTGGACAATATATGTTTGGTGGGGCTTGATAATCTTTAAGCCCAGAAGGTCACCTCGCCATCACCCATATTTTTAAAGCTCTCTCAAGATCTTTTTATATGATTAATGTAACGCAGTCTAAAACCGTATAGCAAAATCCAAACATGAGCTGCATTGATTAAAAAGAATAAAGTGCTCATCATGCCAAACTAATATTATGTAGTTCTAGTTTCACACCGGTCGGCACAAGACTGTAACTCGGACAGAACGCTGGGCAGAGCTGCATAGTTTCTCGCTTCTTCATTGCGTCCCTGTTCCTGTGAGAGACGTCCTGCTTGCAAGGCTGCTAAATCACGGTCATTCGACTGCAAAAGTTGACGCATGTGTTCTTGGCGCTCGAGATTAAACCCATAATTACGCTCCTCCAGACTGACCAGTTCTCTAATAGCAGTCGGCATGTCTACTGCTATTCTATGAGAAATGTTGTTAGGAGTTTGGCAAGACAGAACTCATGAGCCAATCAACGATTGCAATCTGTTGTCAATCAAACTGCTTGCACGCTCAGAATAGAGAAGAGCTGAGCAAGATCTGCTCATGGAGATGAAGCTGGCTGGCGAGGACCGGGGCAGAACCGGTTACAGCTGCACTAGTGGAGAAAACACACCAGGCATACTGGTAAAGATTTAGTAAAATTTTTAAAAATAATTTACTCTAAACTACAACAAGCAATGATTACACATTTAGCTGTTTCTTTTTAATTGGTGTTTATCTTTAGATGGTCACCAGGGATTAGAATTAGAATTTTTTATGATTTATGTAGAATTAAATAAAATAATAATAAAAGTTGCCAGCACGGTAGTTTTTTTTTTTTTTTTTGAGAGAATAGCTTTAGCCATTCACAATCTGCTGGCTCATCATTGGTATAACAAAGTATTTGACTTAAAGGCACAAATACATTTAGAGTAGCATGGTGACCTCAAAGAGCGGTATTTTTTTTTTTTAACATGCTGCATTTTATCCACTGCAAAATAATATGCTGCTTTGCATTAACCTATCACATTGAGTCTGAATAAAAATAAATACACTGAAGTTTGCAGTGGTAATGAGATGAGGTGTGAAAATCTTCATCCAGTATGAATATCTTTGAACCTTGGTGCACTATTGCAATGCTGGTGAGATGACCAACAAATTAAATGGGATTCTTTTGCTAATGAACATATGTGCTGTATGCAGTGAGTCATCGGAACCGCCGCAGTTAGTCATCAGTGGTGGCCTGCTGGGTACAGACACAAGTCCCGCTCAGATACAGTTTGCTTTATTCAAAGTGACGTGAATAATCCAGACATACTGTTCATAATTAGGTTTAATACGTCTGGTTAGCCGTCTCTGAAGCAATAACCATGTACTGCATTCTACATGCCTTAATTTGCACTTCACGTAATAACTGACAGATTAATGACTTCTTTGCAAGAACCCCTACATTTTTATTCTATTATTAAACCTGTGTACAAAAAAACTAATTTGGCATCAAGTTCAGCTCTGACTGTAGACAGAGCTGCTGAAAAACAAAGAATGGTCTATATTTAGTGTTTATATAATTAAATGGCATATGTGCCTGGCACATATGTCCTTGTACAATGCTGCAGTGAGGCAGATGTCCACCCAGCATGAAAACAAGCCCTTTACAAAGGCAGTAAGTGGGTGTGCCAATGACAGACACATCTACAGAGAGGAGTACATAATAAACCGCCTTCAGCGTGGCTCACACAGCTGTCTTAGAATAGAGCCAGTGACATTTCAATAGGACATTTACCGCTCGGGTTCATATTTTCTTAGAAAAGTTTATAATTAAAATGAAAATAATATATTTAAAAAATAAGCTTTAATTTATTTAAATCAGGTCCTTGAAAACCTAATCTTTTGAAGACAGTGACAAATTCACTGTCGTACATCTGGTGGATTATAGTGATAGCAGTAAATACATGGAAATGATGAAAGATTACTATAGTTTGAATAATTACTAATTAGAAAATAATTTTGCAAGTAAAGTATGTTGTAAATATTCCAATTTACCATTTGCTTTCTCAATGAACTACTCAGAAACCACTGATTTTATTGAAATCAAGTCAATAAAATTTTATTTCAAATTTGATTGAAATCAAGTAAAATTGTATTTTTTTTAATGTTTTGGATAACAAACAGAGGTGAAGTCTTAGTTTTGATTTTTTTTTATTTCAAGAATTGTTGACTGATCTGTAAAGTAAAAAAAAAAACTGAAATTGCTTCAGGTTTAGTCACTTCCTTTGGCAATGAAGACCATCATTTAGAATTTATTATTGAGGAGCTTAGAGACATTTACCTGAATGTAAAATAAATTAGTCTTAGGGCTGCCCTGCATCCCCCTTGACAGCCTCAGTGAATCGAACTGAATTGCCCTTAATGGAACCTGGGAGCAGAGAGCACATCAGGGACTAAAAGCCTAGTTGGAAAATCCTCGCAGTGCAATTGTGTATGTGTGTAAGGCGTAGTCTGGCCAGGACATCCCCTCCATTCATCTGATGACACATGACTGCTGCATTTATAAATCAGTTTGACTCATTTTTTCCAGTACATCTAAGCATAAGCTGAATAATAATAACCAGATTTGACAAAGACTAATCCAGTCATTTAAATGCTAAAGAAACTTTAGGAAAAAAATTTAATTGGTATTTAAAAGGCTGTAGATTACAGAGACAGAGGAAAAACAAGTCAAATAAAAAAAGCCACATATGGGTCACAGTAGGAACATGTAGATCAACAACTCTGAGGCAAAAGCTACGCTAATATCTGTGGGCTTGTACTTAATATCAGCCAGCAGATAAACAAGAAGTCCACAATAGTCAACTTATCTTACATTAAATCTGTTTTGAATACATTAACAACAGTTAGAAGTCATATTTCGGTGACTGAATATGAAATGACTTGTGATTAATATTATGCCTCCAGATCTGTCATGCATATTATGTTCTTTGAGTTAAGAAAAGCAGCTGACCTTATGTTTGTGCATGGTGAACAGGCAGACACCATCCTTGCCTCTCTCCTGGCTCTCATGGTCTCTCTTCAATCACTGTCTTGCTGTTACAGCATCAAACTATAACTTGCCCCAAATGCTTTGTCATCATCATTGCAGCTCAAAATCTTCCCGTTGCATCTGATCTGCAGCACATCCAAGTTGAGTCGGGGGAGAAATAATATCTTAGACTTTCATAAGCATGTTTATCAAGCCTAAAACTCAGCTCAGAGAGCACAGTTTGTTTACGCTGAAATGATGATGAACTTCTTATTCTTTGCTAATAATTCCAGCTGAGGTCAGAGTGCCGGCTTTCCATGCAAATGAAGCACACCCAATTTTCTGCTTTCAGTCCTGGTGGTGCACAGGCATGCATCCTACTCTTTGACCTCACTACTGCTTTGCTGAGCCATGGATGAGCAGTTGTACAAGGGAGGATGGGTCACTGCTGAAAGCGCTCTGATTGGTTGTTCCGCCATGGTGTGTGTGTGGGAAGGCACATTTGGTAGGCTCCCTGAGAGTGACTCTGCTCAATGAGGGTGGTCCTTCACGTCTTTTCTTCACCCCGCCCCCACCCTTGTTCACCATCACTCTCTCCATCCCTCCTCCTCATATCTATATGCTGCAGGCATGTTTTCCTGCTCCTGCATCACAGCATCTCTATGATGAGCCACATCAGCGATTCAGCAGTATCGGTAATAAATAAAAAAATGCACAATAAATATGGAGAAGAGGTCACAAAATGAATTCATAACATCTTTAAGATATAAAAATCGACTGCAAAGTCGATGACCTAATTGTACAAAACAACAAAGCAAAAAAAAATTACCTAGATCATCACAATCTTTATGGGGAAGCAATGTGTTTCGTATGGATGTGGCTGCAGCTGATTTGATACAGGACCTTATGAGAAATTATGATAAACACATTAAGAATAAAACTGGGTTCGAAGCTAATGTCATCATCTCAGTTTAAAAATTTGTTTAATAGTCAAAATGAATGACACATTAAACATTAAGAACATCTTCGCAACATTCTTTTCATAGAATGCCGAGACCCATTCACAGTCAGAAATTGACTTATGTTGAGAATATCATTTAACTAATACACTAGATTCCTTTTCTGCAGTTGTTAGCACAAAGTTATGAGTAGGATCACATTATGGCGATTCATATCACTGAGGACTAATATCTCAAACTACAGACAATGATCAATAATCCAGCAACTGGAAAGCCAGAACAGTAATGATGGCATAGAGCATAGGCTCAGTACACACAGGATTATTGACAATAATGAAAATTATGACTCAGACAATTCTGCAAAGTCTCTAACTATAGAAGGACGTTACTCCCAAGACAAAGGGCTTTCTACATACATAATTTACAGTTCATATGCATAAACATTGATCTTGCACATCCTGTGTTACTCTGAACTGGGAAATACCTTAGATGTAAACAGAATGATCATTTCATACAGCCTTAAAAAATTGTAACAGAGAAAAATCGGAAAACTAATGAACAACTGTGGTCTTTATGCTCTTTGCTTTACCTGCAAAGTGAATCACACACTAAATTTAATTCCATCAATTAAACTATTATGTTACGAATAATCAATTTGTTTTTCTGTAAACTCTTTTGGAAATTTCTGGAATGCTTTTGATTAATTAAAAGAATTTTATTGTTCTCACTGATTTGCTTTGAGTTGACACAAATGCACTGATAAGACATTGATGTGTAAAATATTGAACTAATCCAAAACAAAACAGTAAGTTTTATGGTTAATTATTGCTAAAAAAAAACCCAAACCCCCTCACCTCCCCAAAAAACATTCTATTTCAATTTTAGAGGAAAATGATTCATTTTTTAATACTAAAACACTCTTCTATTTTATAAGGGATGTGTGCACTTTTTGTATGAATTATATTTACTTAAACATATAATGCATATGAAACAATGTCTAATTTTGCTGCACTTTAGATCACATTTGCATTTTATCAGCACCTTATATTCTTATACAAAAACAAAATAATCAGCAGGGTCCAGTATCTCCATAATAATAAATAGCCAACATTCATCTGTTGTTGCATATGCCATAAAAAATCTGAACAATTGAATTATTTAAAACAAAATGGCTGTTACCCCTTTCAGGACTCGATATAAACTATACAAGCTCAACTACTTGCTTTAAATAGAAATCGCTGGACTGAAAGGACTACAGAGACTCCTAGTGGTTTAATTCAAGACCAATGGGAGAGTCACTCAGCTCGCATGACTGAACATCTAAAGGATATCAACCCAGACATATACAAACACAGCTCTCCTTACAGACACAACTACAATTCAGACAACCACTTCTCTCAAACAAATATAAAGATGTGTACATCAAAGAGAAAATTTTCATGACCTTTGCAGAAAAACAGGCAAATTATCAGGTTCAAAAGCAGGTATCAGTTATTCACCTCAGTTATAAAGGATACCAAACATAATACCTAAATATGCAACAAGGAAAAGGAAAAAGAAGCATTTAAGAGACGTGTCATAGTTCAAATGTAGATCATGCAAAACAAGATGGAATAAAAAACATGAAGAAATTGAAACAAAGACTTAGGATGACGTGTCGTAATTTGATTAAGACAAACTTTGTCCATCAAACTTTTCCCAACGATATTATTCATGACTATCACTTTCTTGTTCCAGTATATCTCATGCACAACTTAAAAGTCTGAAGATGCCATATATAATCGCACTCACCCTCTGCAATGTGTGCGTTCAACTTTTTGCATAAGAACAGGCACAGAGTCTCATGTGGCAGTGGTGTTTTCACATCCCAAGCAATAAAGCGTCTCTGCCCACAGCTTGGACACACAGTGACCACTGATATGCCATCAGCTGGATGCATAAAAGCTCCACAATGGTGTCCCACTCACAAAGCCCTGTTTGTGTCTGATGTTGTTTGTCCCGCAAAAGCAAACAAAAGCATTCCATGGCTTGCAACTGTATTCACCAATGGCTTCTCCGAGTGTAAAACCGTATTCAGATACCTTGGTTTGGCAGACAAAGCCACAAATCGGTGTCACACGCAAGCTGGGCGAGTCAGGGCAAAAGAGAGGACAGTGAGCCCATTTACTTCGTATGTAGCAAGCATAAGAACCGGCACAGCATGAAGGCACGCTCCGCACTTCTGCAGGTAAAAGGAGAGGCAGAGAGTAGGCTTACCTGATTTTGTCCGCTGCACTGTCAGACCTGAAGAGAAGAGACACACGTCTGTTATTTACCAACAGGACAGCAAGTTAGTTCAGTTCAAAGCAATTTAATGCTTTGGAATGGTCCAGTTAAAGTACAGACCTAAAACCCTATTGAGAATCCCTGACAAGACTTGAACAATACTCTGTTAGTGAAGTGATACCTCCAGAAATTCCCAGCTGTAATGAATAGTGGTTCCACAATATGCTGCGTTATATTTGCAACAATTTTTCAGGTGCCTATTGGTAAAATAACACATATATTTTTCCTACATCCAATTTATACTCTACTTTATTGTGGTCAATCACACACAAGCTAATTAAAGCGTTCACATTTATGGTTGCATAGTGATTAAATGTGAAAAGTTCAATGGGTGTGAAATTTTATCCACAGAAGTTTTGCAACTATTCCTAGATTATAGTCATCAAAATCCTCCTAGTTATTATTCAGTATACCTTCAATATCTTCTAAAAAATGTTAGTCCCTCCCATGCCATTAGCATAGTTTTGTCAGTCTCTTTAAATAATAGACTGATAAATTGATGGCAAGGTGATACAGTGTTGATCTGTGACTCTCAATCTTGCGTTGCATCATCCTCAAGGATGACTCACATTACACTCATTTAGCAAAGTCACATTGCGATATTATATAACGCTATCTGCAGAGTTGCTTTTAGTAGAAACATTTGAGGGAGAAGTAGGGCAAGAAAGATTTTTTTTAATATATATTCATCATCATCTCTTCAGTTTTTTACCAAGCCCCCTCACAAACATAATTAATTTCTGGCACAGGAAGCTATATATTACAGCTAGAGACTCATATTAGCCAACAGCCTGCTGTCTGCTCAGCAAAAATGCACTCTGAGTAAACTGCAGCATAACCTACGGATCGTCAGATGCAGGGAGAAGGGAGAAAAGCAGGAATGACACAGATAAAGACGGTGGCACAGGTGCGGTATGGGACAGGCAGCGGTGCAGCATCCATGCAGAAATGCAGCTGGCTTTACCTGCAGAGGAGACATGACATTCCGTGCCCTCTAAAGCTGGCTACAGAACGCTGCTCCCCTCGCAGCTGCTGCAGATGCCCCTCGCAAGCTAACACCAGCACAGCAAAGAGAAGACGAGCAGAAAATCCCATAGGTTTGACAGGAAGTGTCCCTAGTTCAGGCAAGTGGAGACACTGCCAGAAGACACTACGAGGCAGTGAGAGCGGGAATCGGAAAGAGAGTCAGAGCGGAGGTGTAGAGCAAAGCTCACGCACACAAAGATAGTGAACTCAACTCAACCAAAAGCCCACAGAAGAAGATGTCACTATAAAGTCTCTACTTTTAATACAATATATCCACATTGCAATTTGGGAAAGTGGCGTCTCCTGTCGATCAAGTCATTTTTGATTTAGACAATTAATTTTTAGGTGGATCAAATTCTACTTGGCGGTAAACAATCATAGAACTTTTATTTGAAAAGCTCTTAGATTTACAGAGATCCAACCCATGACAATACATAATTTCTCAACTTTTTGCTGTACATTTTCCATCCATCCATCCATCCATCCATCCATCCATCCATCCATCCATCCATCCATCCATCCATCCATCCATCCATCCATCCATCCATCCATCCATCCATCCATCCATCCATCCATCCATCCATCCATCCATTTTCTTTACACCCTTGTCCCTAGTGAGTCGGGAGGTGCTGGTGCCTGTATATTTTCTATTCCATGTAATTTTGTTCATGTAAGATGAGAGGCTATAAAATTTCAGCCTCTCATCTTGATCAGGACTATTTGCAAAAGAAGCGTTGCATCTCAATGGCACATTCCTGGTTAAAAGAAAAGAAGTTTAAAGGAAATTTTTTTTTAGAGTTGTTTGATGATAGATGAGCTGAACTTTTGGATTGAACTTCATTTTGCAAATAGAACCCCAGACCATTTTATACTGAATACTAAATTTCAGAAAATAGGGCCAGGCAACTGTCCTGTGAGAAGCCCAAAGATAAATAGTGATCAAATAGTAACTTTTTTAATGGCAAAAAGAAAAAAGTTGATCCAGTTCTAGTTACTGGATGACCTCCCACCACTGTCAAGCAAATGTCACTATTAGTATTTTATTTACCGGAGAAGTTCAGGTCGGGACTTGACCAGGCATTCCTCAAAGCATAACATGTCAAAAAACATTTCTAAGTCAATAACGGTGCCTCATACTCAAACAAGGCAGTGAAGTGATATGTTGCCTTGACACCTTACCCTAGATTTAAAAAAAAAAAAAAAAAAAAAACTTCAATTCTATTTAAAAGACGATACTGTGAAACTCCTAGAGGAACAAAATTTGTTTTCTCAAAGAAACAAAGACTCCTGAATAATAATATTATCACATTATTATTGAAAACCATTTCAATTGATGCAATGCTGTGTGAATTTAACAGAAAAAACATTATATAAAGAAAAAATAAGAAATTTTGTTTTATTCGAAATGTATCCTTTTTAAATACCTTTTATTGCAAAAAAAATATTTTTAATACATGCATTTCCTTGATTTCTCAAAAAGGCAGTTTTGGGCTTTGTTTTGCCAGGGGGAATGGAGGTTTTTGCAGAGACAAACAAGCAAGAAACACACACACACACACACACACCTCTCCTCTTGGATCTGTGGTGTCAAGAAGCGAGAGCTGTCATCTTCATGGCTGCTTTGCAGGCTGCTCTGCTGACTGCTTTGCTGGCTGCTGCAATGTGTAGAAAAATAACAAGATGTGATGTCATGTAAAAAATACAGCTGCTGTACCTCAGAAATTAAAATGAAAACCAAAATAAACAGAATATGGAGTGTGTATTTGACAAAGTTTAAAGTTTTCACCGTTTTAACTTGGTTGAGTTTGGCTGAGTTTACTTTGGGTTTATTGCACTGCTATTATTCAGCATGATGTGTCAAACATCATGTCATCTGTCAACATTTCTTACTAATTGTCTGTCAAACATATTCAGGCACTGACAGTAACACTATTTATAGCAATACTCATGTTTTGCTCCTGCCCATGCACATATTCAGTGATGACACTAGATGGGGCTATATGACACTGTCATGCAAAAGTTAAAACTGTTGATAAGCAAGATAGATCATAAAGCAGATTCATAAATAAAAACTAATAAAAAAAAGCATGCATTTGTTCAGAACTGTTATGCGTACTCAGGTAAACTGACAGCTTTATCTGTCCGCAGGACAAGACGGGCCCCCTAAATACTACAAGGATTTATACAACAGGATGTTATTTGTCTCTTCATAATTACACACATTTACAGTTCTCCTCTACTTCCTGTATTGTGTACAGTTGGGTTGTGCTCTGAAACATTTACACATTAGGTACACAAAACTATTATGACATAGTCACAATTTAATCAAATATGTAAAAACATATTTTTAAAAAGTTACTTACTGCTGCTTTAACACATTAATTTTGTAATTTTTAGTGTTTTTAATTGAAAGTCACATCTATTACCACCAGAAAATTTGTTTTGACAGTGATTATGGTTTAACTAAATAACTCGGTAACTAACTTTAAGAAACTGTTCACTCCACTTGCTTTACTTATGCACTGTATTCTGTATTTTCATAAATTAAAAATAAAAACATATTTACGACACAGCTGTATATCAACTTCATTTATGAATTAAATTTACAAAAAAGAAGAATAACCTGTGTAAAGTGCAATAATATTTATTAAAAAGGTGCAAAATATAAATGTCAAATATCAACATAGGTCTTTACTACAAGTGTGTGCACTGATGACATTGTGGGACTGCTGATAGCACAATACAAGAAAAACATCACTAATGGAAGAAAAAGGTAGACTTGAGTTTCTCTCACAGAAATAAAAATGCTCTTTTGCACAATTAAATATAACTATTATCCATCCATTTCTTGTAATACATCTATTTGCAAATTAAATAAATCTAGTTAGAAATATAAACTTTTTGTTCAACTTTTGTTCCATTCTCCGGGCTGTGAACGTTTGTCTTGTGAGCCTTTGTCATGGAGTCGTCAGTGAACCCTGAACTTCAGTCGAATTAAACCGTACCTAAATACATCCTGGAGGGACTGTGTTTGTTGGCTGGTCAGGGAATGACTTGGGATTTCCCCGGATAAGTGGAAGATAAGAATAAATTCAATATGTTAGACAATATTTTCTTCTCAGCTCAAAGAAAGACCAACATAAGCAATTATTTTAATATGGATTTCACTTCATGTTGTGTCATTGACTTTACTGAAGTTCTTCATAACAAGCATGCATGTTGGCAAATTGGCATCATTATCTTCCTCCTGTTGCTTTGAGATGGTTGGAAATTCCTAAAACTGAATCCCAGTAACATGTCCAAACTAATGCTTTTTTTTCCTGGCTTTTTGGGAGTTTGTAAGTCTGAAACATTTGACTGCTTGGATATAGCAGAAGAGCACGAAGCAGAGTAAAACCTACTACATTGCTTTCTTAAAATAGCTATGGTCTTATCAGCCTGTATAACAGTAGAATCCACTATGTCTGCAGGCTTTCACTGCACTCAGATGAGCAATCCTTTAAACCCACAGGGCACAAATTATCTGCACCGTGCAGGGAACACTATGTTTAATTTATGGAAGTAAATGGTGGACTACTGAGAAAAGAGATAAATAGCACTGAATTCTATATGGAGAATGTGCTACTTAGACAGGTATTCGTATAAGAAAAAAGAAAAAGAAAAAGAAAGACAATGCTAATCTGTTTTGCACCCTTCACAAAATCTCCAGGGTCAAGTTAACTAAAAGGTCTGTCATGTCTGTTTATTAACAAGACTATTACGCCAAAGGTTTAAAAAAATAACGTGAACAATTATAAGGGAATTCAATTATTTTACCACTAGGGTACTGCAGATTTTCCTGGAGTTCTAAATCCAGTACTACTACAACATTTACAGTCATTAATATGTCCTCAGTGTGCTTTCCTATACATTAAGCACTCTTTATTATTTAAACTCCACAATGTATCAACTTTAAATACCTTTTAAAACTTTAGCATGGCCTTAACCATGTACATTCTTGATTTCAAAGGAATTATTTTAATTTAGTGTATCTTTAGTGCAGTGGTGTCCAAAGTCGGTCCTCGATGGCTCATTAGAAGGCCTAAAAAGAACATTGACACGCTGAGGACGTCATCACTATCACCAGGGATAGTGATATCCCTGAGAGAAGTAAAACATGCAGGATGCCTGCCCTCGAGAACCGACTTTGAACACCACTGCTTTAATGTATAAAATTAAAGTACATTGACAGATATATTAAAAAAAAAAAGGAGACTAGGGTGCATAGCGCAGTACTTAGAGCAAGCTGCAAATCCCGTGCGGCTCTCCCAAGTTCGACACTTGTCCTCGGTTCGTTTGCTGTGTGTCTTTCACGTGTTCTCTTACTTCCCCTTTTATGTTGAATTATGTCGAATAAAGACCACGAGCGCCAAAAAATGTTGGCCAAAACAGAATGTCTAATGAACCATTTGAATTATTTTGGGCTGTGTCAGGAAATCGGAATATCTGTAGAAAACCCAAACAGACAGACCTGCACAGGCAAGGAACAGCAAGAAGGCATAGACCTTCTTGCTGTTCCTGTAGTGCTGCTCCTTTCCTGCTAAGCTGAAGACACATTTCAAACTGCACTGTAAAACTTAGATTAATGTTATTATTTTGGAAACAATTTAATTAATATGTAAAACACTATGTCTGAAAGTCATTAACACATTTTGCACTTTGATTTTGCAAAAAATGACTTTAACTGAGGCAGTGTGGTCTGTAGTACTTTTGAAATTTTTCTGGGTTGTTTCATGAACTGCTGGATGAGGGAGGTCCCCCAAAACAACTTAGTAATTATTATTAGTCAGCCATTAAGTAATCATTAAGTAATGATAAGTAATGATTACTTAATCTGTAATGATTAAGTAATCATTACAGATTACTCTGTGATTAGTAAATCACAGAGGCATCAACCATAAAGGAACAAATCTATTGATTTTTTTTCTATAGTTGTCAAACAAACCTTTTTTGTCTCAAGCAATTGAATCACAAGTTACTCCTTGACCCTCCTATTTCAACAAACATTATCTGCTGTGTGAGATATTACAAGGGCTGCAATAGGTCGAAAGGGTTAACCTAAGCCCAGAGGTCTACATGCAGGTGACTCTGGACTTCTTAAAGACCTTTCCAATTAACAGGTGTATTATGAATGTGATCTGAACCTACACTGTGACCTTTGACAAATGGGATTCATGAGTATTTATCTATGAAATATATCCAAAAAGATAGCTAGAAATCTCTGCCCCTGAGAGATATAGATTTTTTGTTCTGACAGGAAACTGCAGAGCAGAAGACCACAAAGGTGAATGTGCAGTAACAAGCGAACTCAAGCATACACCAGCTTAGAACTTTCAAACTGTAATACATTGATTATACCACTTAAACTGATTGTTCAATGTTTCCATGACAGCACAACTACTCTCTTAATTATAGTCATATTTTACATTACCAGAGGTTGAGTGTAAAAAAAAAATTAATAAAAATGTTAGGATAGATGAAGGGAGAAGAGGGAATGTGAAAAAGAGAGTGGGCCCATACCAACCTGCTTTCACTGCCTTGCTCCTTCTTCTCTCTGACCTTCAGCCACCTTCTCAACAGAAAGCGCCTGCGTCGTGGAGACGCACTGGGGGTGGAACAACTTGACCAGGAAGATGGTGCATCTTCATCACTGGATGGTGTGATCTCAATGGAAGGCAACTGGAGGTATTCCTTGGAGCTGGACCGGGATCTGGCTGTGAGCTGAATGTTGGTTAACTGTGCTCTTGTGTTCTCCCGCTCGCTTGGCACATTCCTCATGCGTCGCATCTTGAAGCGCTTGCGTCGAAGAGTTGGGGTTGAGGAGCTGGATCGCACAGAACCATCTGATACTGCATTGATCCCTCCATCTGAATAAGCTGGGGCATCTTTTGGGACACTCACCTGGAGCGAAGGAGGTCTCAGAGTGTCACCCATTGCTCAAAGTCTGACAAAGTCCAAACAGTCCCAAACAAAGTTCTTTTAAGAGACCTGGATTTTCTTGTTCTGTAGCGAGAGACCTTGAAGTTTTAGCTTGAAGTTTTAGTTTAGTCCTTAAAAGATCAAGCACAAGCCAGTTTTTTAAGTCCTCACATAGCGTTTTATATTCTTAAGTCCATTTTGAGTGCTATTCAGCAGTTATAAAACAGGTCCAAATATGTTAGACCAGACAAAGTTCTCTTCGTGCTCCTTAGCTGGTGAATATGCATCAGTTTGGCGTCTGGCTGACAGTCTGTGAAGAACAGTGTTGTTGCAATAAACTCATTCACTCAGGCTGGGAAGAAGAGGGCTAGATTAGATAACAAAAGGGGCTTCTGTTCTGAGAGCAGCAGATGAAACATGCATAAGGCCTGTCAGAGAGTGTAACACAACTCCTTTGCTGGTCCTCCCCAGAGACTGACAGGCCAAGTTACAAACACTGGCTATGCTACTAACCAAAGAGCTGGAGTATCTACCTTAGCTGCTTTTTATGTTAAAGGCAAAGGCACCAGATGTCAGCCCTTGAATATTGATGCTGTAGTTCGGATTTGGATATTGTTCTCACTTGGTTCTTATTTTGGCATCCCTGAGGCAGAAAAAGACACAGTTGGTCTCACTTGTGCTTGTTCTGGTTGTAGAGGTCCATCCTGGGCTCCAGCTCATTGCTGTTTCCACCAAGTTACCGCCTACGGGCTAGAGGGAGGTGATGGGGCTGCAAGGTACAGGTAAGGCTCAGGGTGATAGAGTTAAACAGTCTCTCATACACATCCCATACACAAACTGCCACACAGACAGATAGTGGGACAGAACATTATGTACAGAAACACACACAGACACAACCAGAAACTAAGACAACAGCCCACTGTAAACAAGTCAATCTTCAAAACATACACTGCACACCCACCACCATGCACCAGCCTAAGTTTATCCATTCTTCTAACATCCTTAATTCCAATTAGGAATTTCCTAAGATAGTGTTAAGTCCTTTAAACTTTCTGTCAAGATGTAAAACCGATCTAGGGATACCTGCTGACACATACGGGCCGCTGTGGACATTAAATATATGGCAGGAGGTAACTGGTTTATGTGATAATGGAAAATCAAGGAAAACCAATACACTCTTCCAGTCCTATCAGCAAGCTGACTGCATTTGTTAAGAGAGGCAGTGATGGTTTATGGTTTTTGAGTCAGGTTTTACTTTGGCTTAGTTTACATGATCTGTCTGTCTATGTTGTCAAATACTTCTAAAAGATAATCCACTATTGAAGAAATTGTTTTGCTTTAAAGTTTCCTTCAATTGCTACACAGAACAAAAATGGTTCATTGCCATTCTTTGGCAAATCTTAAGAAACAGAACATGTGTCAGATTAATTTACATTTTTTCCAATACTTCATGGCTGTTTCACATGCAAAGTCTTAAATTACTGAAATTTAAAGACTATATCAATCAAAAATATTGTTGTTTGTACAATAATTGTTAAAAGAAAAGAATGACAATGGCTCCTATTTCAGTAAAGGCTCTAATTGTGCACCGATTTAAAATACATTCTTGTGTATGTGCTGCTTTATGCAGAGCTGGGTTGTGCTGAGGGTGCCATTATATCCTAAAGGCAGCAAAGCTCTTTGAAAATACCTGTGTGAGACGAATCAGCACAACCTATTCCTGTAAAATATGAAATATATTCATACAGTTAAAAAAAATGTAATGTTATGACATTTTTTTATCACTAATTTCAGGAAATTAAATATCTTTTATTCTATTAGACAGAATAAAATGTCTTGAAACCTTTATTTCAAATCATTTAGATTAATTTGGCTTATTCATGATAAAATTCCCAAATTCAATGTCTCGGGAAATTACAATTTTGTGAAGATGTTATTGTATATTTATAGAAAATGAGTAAAAGAAAAAGGTGTGGTAAAAAAACAACAACAAAAAAAAAAAACAGGTGCCCTGTCAACAGGGATAACATGATCTGCACATGGTCTATCAATGGTACACTTTTTCTATCAACTCACTCAACCAGAGACAATGTTAGGAGTGTCTTTACTCGGCTAAGGAGAAAAAAAAAATTGACCTTTGCGCATGTCTTTTCCCTCTCTCTTGCTCTACTGTGCTGTATAACTCTCACATAAAGGCCACCACAGCTAATAAGACCAAAAAGAAAAAAAAAGAAAAAAGAAAAGAAAGACTAGCTGAAATATCAGTGATGGACAACACCTCCTCCAGTGATGGACTGCGAGAGGGAAGGGCATCAACTGAGTCCTCAGCTTCTCGTTTCCTTAGTGTTAAAGATTTGACACATGAGAAGCAATGTTCCTCCTTCTCCATTCATTACCTATGTAACTTGTGTGGTGAGGCAACAATCACTTGTGCTCATTCTGCTAAGCAACCAGCAAAATTTGTGCATGTGAACTTTTAAGCTTTTCAGGATGAACATTCTTTGGCATCCTTTGTGTTGGGTTTTACTCTGGGTGGCAAAAACTTTGGCCTGTCGCTGCTGTTTGTAGCACCCAGTGTGTTGAGCCCACTTGCACATGGTCTATCAATGGCGCATGATCTCGTACCTTAGTCATCAGAGTGTAGCATGAATGCCCCATGAGGAGAAGCAAGTCAGAGAAACGCTGGTTTAAAAGCCGAAGGCGACAGCTGCAGTCTGAGAGCACTTTGAATTCAAACTGAGTGAACTGTGGTGAATCAAGTAATCTGTGCAGGGCATATGTTGAATTTACTGTAAAAAAAAGTAGCAATAAATACAACAATACAACAAACCTGTGTCTGGACGTAAAGCTCAATTATCCGATGCAGGTTTCCCCAGGTGGGGGGAAAAAAAACTACAAACAATGGCCTGTTTCTGTTTTAATGATAGTTCACAATTTCCAGGGTGTTTAATCAACAAAATATAAAAAGGCCAGTGCAAAATGGTGAACACTAAAAGAGAGTAGCTTGCTTAAGCGCTAAAAAGAGGCTGCAAACGTTTGACAGCCATCACACAGTTGTAAGTTTACACTTTCATTTCCCACAAAAGTCCTCACTGGTAATATTGCCTGTTTTCCTTACATGAACCTAATGATTAATATGTTTTGAAGGGCAAGTTTCAATGCAGGGACTTCATAATCTATTTTATTTGTTTTTGATTTGTTTATTTTTAATATTTAAAATGTCTTCCAGTTCCAGTGTTAAATTTTCTTTACAAATTAGTTTATTGATGTTAGAGCGGGTGCACTTGCATCATTATATCATTATCATTATATTGATTCAATATGGTCTTAAAATGACAATGATATTATCACAATAATTTCTTATCATCCATCAAAATTGGTTATCATGAGAAATTAATATCCTCATACACTCATGCAGGAAAGCCATGACAAAACATCTTAGAGCTTAGAGGACAATGTTTGTGGTGTGGGAATAAAAAGTGCCAGAAAGCACAGGTGGACCATTGTGGTGGAGTATCAGAAAGACTGCAAGCTCCACATCTAAAAAACTACTTTGTGCCGAAAAAGGTTTTACTGCGACATCTCGCCAAAGATAAATGAATGCATAAGAAAAAACTGCATGGATCTCACAGAGGTGCACTTCAAAAGGCGAGTGGAGAGCCGCTTTCTCTTTCTTATTTATTTACTCTCTCATCCTTATGAGCATACTGGTGAAAAGATTCCAAAATACTAAATTTTACATTAGTCTGGGTTCTGTATAACAGATGTTGATCTATTCTTTAAAAAAGTGAATTTCCAAAGAACTGAAATTGTATATATTATTGAAGATGCACCATGTGAACTATTAAGATACAAAATATAGACAGGGAAGAAGTAACACTAGTAATAAAGAAGGTCTGCAATACAGAAATCACTGTACATTTCTGTGAGATGTAAAATTTTATTATATTTGAGTAAATAAAGTAGTAAAAAGAGACATTTCATTCAATAAATTAGAATATTAATGAGAAGTTTATGTATTTCAGTAACTCAGCTCATATTGTAGAAACTACACAAAAACTGATGTTTTAAAGCTTTTATTTCTGTTACTTTTATTTATGAATATTTCTTGCTTAGAATTAAAGAAAACACAACATTTAAGATTAGAATATTACCTTAGAGCAATAAAAATAATTCTTAATCCAGGAATGTGGCTCTATCAAAAGTAAGTTTAATAACTGCATAAAGGTTTTTATTTTTGAAACTGCACATCTAAGCTGACAAACAGTCCCCATATTAACTCCTATTCTAATTTAATGAATATGACTGTATTTTTTCAAAGGAAAATATATAAATCTAAAAACTACACTCGCGGTTTACGAGTGTAATATTCTCCTTTTTTACTAAGAACGGCAAGTAAAGGGAAAGTGTAAGTGTTATGTCATAATTGTTAGCAATTGTTTTCATACTGCAGATGTGTCTTACCATTTCTGCAAAGTAGGATAGAAAACTATACAACTTCAAGTAAGTCATATTCCAGCATCACTTATTCAAACATCTTATATTGTGGCATGCACAAAATGATCTATATCTAAATTAAGATGCCTCAAATTCTTTTGGAACATATCAAAACATTCTGTGGCATAAGTATCACAATTTCAAGATCGCACACACTACACACATCTAGCACAATCTCAAATTTCAGGTAACTGCTTTGCCAACTTTGCAGCAATGCTCTAGTAATATTACCATATACAAATGCTCTGTCTGCACTAATGAAGTTCCACTTAACTAGGCTTGTTGAATGACAAAAGTTGCATGGCAAAGCAAGGCAGGAGAGTACTTTCTGTTTTCTGATTATTTTGGGAAAATAGCTGCCACCAGATATGGCCACTCAGACTATGAGACAATTTTGGGATGAAATAATTAATGTTCAATGCTTTTAGTCCAAAATGGTCAAGTAGATAAAGCAAATGATGTTTTTGGGGTTTTTTTTTTTCATACAAATAATAATTAAATGGATGTAATTTGTTCTATTAAAAGATCATATGCTGTTGAAGGACAAATGGCAGAATGCTGAAGGAGGAACTGGTGTTATTAAATACCAGTTGTCATTCTATACGGTGTGAAGTCCGGCCTCGTTGCACACAGACACAAAGACTTGGAGTGTGGAGCATCATGGATTAATCATGAAAAGACAACGTTTCTTGTTACAGTTTGACACGTATCAACATTAGCACATCGGGTCAAGCTCTGTCAGTGCTGGGCTTAATCCAAGAGCAGAGTGAAGGGTTGTGTTTTTTTGTTTTTTTTTAGAACAAGGGCAAGACTTTGACTTTGTTTAAAGAGTATCGTTTCGAATAGCTTATCTTACTCACAGCTTATTACTGCCTGTAGTGTACTTATTAGATTAGTGAATAGACAAAATTGCAATGACACACTTCCGGTGAGAAAACATGAGCCACCATTTTTTGTATGGTGAAACAACTCGCTGGTGACAGGAATTTTGCAGTTTAATACAGTTATTATTACTCTGCCAAATTGTCCTGTCAGTTGTTGGGAGGTTTAACAGGATTCCAAGTTATGATCATAAACAACGTGATGCTTGGATCAGCAACGTCAGAGTTTGTCCTGAAGACCTATATGCACGGACACTTAATCTCAGTTACATGATGCATCTGCCATTTTATAATAAACTCACATTTCTTTGATCTAACTTTGGCATAAACATTTTACAGGTACGCATCATTTATAAATGACCCTTGTAATCTTGGCACACTGTAAAGATAAAGCATCACCTGTGTCAGCTTTATTATCTGTTTTACTTCGCTTTCAACTCCAGCGAGATCTAGTTTTATATTGTATGTTTGTTTTAAACTGTAAGAGTTTTTATTTGTTTTTATTGTGTACAGCACTTTGTATCAGCTGTGGTTGTTTTAAAGTGCTTTATAAATAAAGTTGGTATGGTATGGTATTACAGCTGTAAGGTCTAAAATCACAGTAGGTGGATAATTGAAATGAAGCCTAGGCGCAAATTCAAAGTGGGAGACTTTCCAGCCCCACCTGCATTATCCAATCAGCGTGTCTAGATCATAGTTATTGACCTTTCAACGCTGGACCAAGCCACGGCCAATCCTCCATCTATGGCATCTTCCGCTTTGCAGCGGCGCTCAACCCACCGCCACCCCTTCTCCACCTCCACCTCCTCTCTCCTGACTCTCCAGGCACCCATCATTCACTGACCTCCACCACCAGTGTTGGGCTCCGGGGGATGACATTCCTAACCAGCACTGGTAATGCTCATCTGAGCTTATTGCAATTCACAGCTTGATGTCCTCAGCTGAGGCCCGAGAGCCAAAGAACTTAAATTCATGTTTGTCAATAAACCTTTTTAATTGCTGTCTTTCTCCATCTGAATCTCTCCAGATTGAAATGTAATTTACAATTAAATATCTAGAACAAAAGTTTTTCTTTTACCTGTGCAATGTTATTATTGTTAACATCTCGACACCATTGATATGTGGTATTGATGCAGGATGGTAAATATGTCGATACACCTGCAAACTCCAATGATATAAGAATAAAAACCAGAGAGGATGCAACAAGAACGCCCAAAACATCTGGATGTCTTTTGTAGGGTGCACTTTGTCATGCGTTTATTAGAGGAGTCAACAGATGGACCTACCACAGAGGGACTCTGCTGTTACAGCTGACAGAGAGAGCACAGTTTTCCATCTCCATAATGACTTGTACACAGAACAGAACAACCATGTGATTGCTTGCCTTTCACGCATCATTACTGACAATCAAAGTTCACCCCTATTGTTCCCTGTATTTCTATTCTTAGCACCATGTCCCTGTCAGCAAAATGTCAAAGACTGCAGACAGATTACGGAGGAATGCTGATGCTGATTAACAAACTCTTAGGATAAAAATATGCAGCACAGATTAGTCAAATGAATTCTGAACAAGGAAGCCAATAACACAGCATGAAGGACATGGAGGGAAATTCACAATGGATCAAGTGATTTACCACGCCTGAATAATAGACACATGTTTATGTCATTAGGTTTCATTTTTGCTGTCTGTCCATATTATGATCCTGAGCATCAACTGAGGTAGTATACTTTAGATCTGAAGTGCAACTGGAAAATGTTGATGAGGCAAAATATTCTTAGTTGTTTTTTGTTCTAATAACCTTTACTTGTTATACAATAATACATGCATTGAACCCAAACATTGATCTCTTATTTATTACAGACCTCCAGCAATGTCATTCACGAGCTCGCCGTGGCACGAAGAAAATTTATCCACAACTCAAACAACTGAAGAAAAGAATGCTAACATAAACTGATGACAAGTAAGGTATATGGTTATGGGATTACAAGATTTGACATTTGTCCTTTCACTGCCATTTTCTTTGTCCCACATTTTCTTCTACTATAAAAATTATGTAACAGTAGATCAACGAAGCTCCCGGGACTGAGTTCACGAGAATTAGACAAGGTGAGATATTTGCAACATTTTCTGGGAAAACTATTAATCTCTAATTAGTGTAAAATAATCCAGTTCAGGTTGGACTATAAATTTCTCCATGTAATTAAAAGGCAAACAAAGCTTTATTAATAAATGGGAGAAAAACTTTAATCTGGCAACCCAAACAAAAAATTCTATTACTTCGGTCACTAATATCAGTTGATTACAGTAATGTATTACAGCGATGCCTATGTTTTTTTGTTTTTTTTACTCGAGTTTGTCTTCCTTATTAAACATCTATGTCTCCATAATAAATTGTAATACCAACCAACATGTTGCAATCCTTTATAAGCCTGAGCCTGACTGAAAGAAAGGGAGTGCTAACATAGCACTTAGAAAAAAAGCAAAGTGACATTACACCGTGACAAAAATGAAAAATGTTTCATTTTTACATTTTTTGATGTGCTAATCAGCATAAATCCAACCAGTGCTCCAGTACAGCAGTAAGAATTACTGTAAAATGAAAAAAAAGAGGAGCACTGAATATGACTATGGAAAAAAGACAAATCTTGTTGGAGGTCAAATCCTCCACTATTTTATTCCACAAATTAAACTTTATAATGCTTTATAAATGACCTTCATGAATTTAAATTCAGAGGCAGGATTATCGTTTTGTTTTAAGCTACTGAATATTCACACAAAAGTTGTACGAATAGCTACTAGGATGAAAAAGTGTGCTGAAAGAATCCTCTGAGGCATTCTCACAATGTTAAGGCATTTATTTGCCTTTCATTGCCAAACTGCATACTTCTTAACTGAAGCTGGCAAACAATCCTATGTCCCACAGCTATCATCACAAAAAACGGGTTTAATCCCTGTTCTCTTTAGAGACTAGCAGAAGTGATCAAAACCCAGGCTTTCATCTCTTATTCAGAAACACTGAGTCCTAAAAATAGCTTTGTTACACTATAGAAACAGGCGCCGCTCCATGGCGTACTATAAAGTGTCAAGAAAATGCAATCACAAAAGGGTTCAGAGTCAAGAGACAAATGTGGACAAATTCATGCCACCAACATCAAAAATGTGGTTTGTTTAAAAAGAATCATAATAATAATAACAGCAGAAAAATAACAGTTTTTGCAAACAGCAAAAACTAACAGTATGGTTTGGATTGTCAAGTTTCACAATTTTTTCCACAACTGATTCCATGATTCAATAACTGATATCATGTAATCCATTATGTGCATTTAAACACATTTTCAAATGTGACTAAATGCAATTACATTATACTACTGCACCATTTAATTTAACAGCTTTTCTGAAGTATTCAATTTGATTTGGCAGCCTTATGTTTAAGATCAGTTTTTGTGTTTCTAGGGCTCTAAATTTAATCAGTCACTACTGTTACAACAATAGATACCGAAATTTTTTTGGCAAGTTTTGGTCCATATAGCCCCTCCTAAGAGTACTTTTGAATTCAGTCCTGTTTAATTACTTAATTAAATATTACCATTCTTTTAAATGATGCTACTGTGTAATTCATGAGTAAATTATCCATTCATTTACAAATGTGACATTATTTCGTTACGCATTTAGTCTATAAACCACAAAATAATTTTTACACTCAAAAAACCCAGGAGCCTTTGGGCATAGAGTGGGAACCTCACTGCACAGATACATATCAAGCCTTAATGCAGCAGTCTCATTTTTTAAAATTTTATTTTTTTTAATTCATTTTACCAAGCAAGTGGGTTGAGAAAAAATGTTCAACAATGGCCTGTAGTCAAATCTGACTCTCTGGACTGTGACTTATTTTCAGTCAGAGGTAAGAAGACATCCCAAGAATCATAATGAGCTACCGACTAAATCAGAGCCTAAACTTAACAATCAACTAATACAAATCTACACGCAGTTATTGATTAGAAACAGAATTAATAAACTTATACAACCAACACACAACATTCACACTTTAATCTACTGACAAGTATCAAATGGGTCTGACATAATAAGAATGTTCAAATGATTTTTGAAAAGAATACTTTTACATAAAAATAAAATGAAAATATCTCCGCTTTTCTGATTGCTATCTTGCCCAACGAATGAGACAGACAAAGGATTTACGGTTTCTCTGCTTCACATCTGCTTTAATCCAGCTCCAAATAACTTATTCCCATCTTATACTCATGGAAACATCAGCTCTGATCTTGCAGGTTTTATTTAGTCTTGGAGGGTAGCAGCCAGTATCTTATCTTTCTCTCTCCTAAGGGGTTTTAGCTATTGTCTCAAAGAATGCCCCAGGTCATCTCTAAGGAGGGTGAACAGGCAGCAGCTGTCTGTCTAACAGTCAATGATGTCTGGGTGGAAAGGCTGTTTGGGATCCACGTCTGGACCCAGTTTTAGTATCATAGCTGACAAATGAAATGTCATTTGCCCAAATGTGCACATGAGGTTCCCCACATGATAAAGACAGACAGTCTCTTTAGGGGACACACACAATAAGGTACAGGTGGGCCATCATGGCCTTCTCTGCTGACCTAAACACTAATCAGAAACCCTAACCGTCCTTTCTCTCGTCTTCTATTCTTACCTTCCTCTTCCCCTTTTAACATTAAAACCCCCACTTTTTGCCCTGTTCTTTCCCTTTTTCCCTGTCTTTTTGTCTGTCTCCATTACATTTGAAATAACCCAAAGCAATATATATATGTAAATATACACACTTATACATATGTAATAATAAATCATTATTGCATGTTCTTGCCAGTTGTCCATGTGTTATGCAAAATCACCAAAATAATGATGAACACAAGCCAATTCTGAATCTCCTCAACTACCTTCATTTCCTGTGGGGCTAGGAAACTTTTTCCCAGGCCTAACAACGACAAACCACTTTAGGAGAAGAGGGACTGTCGGAAAAGTAGGAGACATGCGACTGTGAGTTGCATTCAAAGCAACTTCATTCAGAAAGAGCAGGGTGCCAGCAACTCAGCATAGTCACAGATCCTGCTAGAACACGTTGTTCTCATTGAGCAGAATGCCATTTTAAGACTATTTTACATTCAAGGTTAGAACACAGTAAAAAAAAATAATAAAAAATTGATAACATGACTGAAATACTAACGCCTCTTTTGTTTTATTTTGCCAAGAATGGTTTGTACATGAAGCAACTGAGTTGTTGAACAGTTTTAAAATTTCGGCCATAAGCAGCAACAACATTTCACCTGGGTGTTCACTTGTTATTGACAAAAGGCTTTCAGGTTTGGGAGACAAGTCCTCTTTCCTTTGAACATGTCCAGTGTTCGATGTATGGAAACTGAAATATACACACTCAAACTCACAGACACAGAGCTGAACTCGCTGTGCCACATGGGAATAAACTGCATATTCAGCTGCAAGCGCCCTGAAGATTTCCTTTCTCACATGCTGTCCTGCATGTGCACTGCACAACAGATGTGTCCTCTCAAGAAGATGCAGCACCACATTCTATGTCCAACCAACCAAGGATTATTGCCTGTCAGTGTTGGTTACACAACATTTTCACTGTCTACAACATGTTTATGTATCCAAATCTATTTTTATCCACATCCTCACTATAACTTAATTTCTCAGCATCGTGTACCAAAGTTACACATTTCTATCTTAAGACTTTACCAAAGCAGAAAGTTTACTTATGTGCAAAACAAAAGAATGTTAACCGTTCACCCATTCAGCCATATAACTTTTAAAACTGTGCATATTAGCAACACCACAACAAGAGAGTATGGTGACCACAGAAAAGCCAGAGACTTATGACTCCTTACAAGGAGTGGGTTAAAACATCCTACAATATTCTTTTTATAATAAAATCACAATAACATTTCTATCACGATTTTCCTACACAAAAGCAAAATTCTTAAAGAAAAATAATGGGACAGCTGGCCAAGGTTCATTTCTAAATGTATTGGAGTGGAATTTTGTCAAATTATGTCAGGCATAATTGACATTTGATAACTAGATTAAGAGTCATGCAGTTTGAAATACTCTATCTCAAAAAGTACTACAATGATCAATGAACCCATTAACCATTTTAATTGGGATACATAAAAAAATCAGTTAATTAATGTGAAGGAAAGGGAGGAAAACAAAACCAATGTTTCTCAGCATCTGTATAAAACTGGAATACATAGCATAGAATAGGTAATCCCACTATCTCACTGGTTTGAAAGACAGATATAATGAACAAAACTAAAAAAGTCTAAGTCCAACTGTGACTATCAAAGTGATACCTGGAGAACTTGATATTTACTGAGGTGGGACTTGTTATGAAATAGTTTAACCCTCCTGTTATGTTTGTTTCTGAGTTACAGAGTTATGCAGTTTGAAATACTCCCTCTATATATCCGTGGGTCAACTTGACCCGGAGAGTGTTTAATCATGCAATAGTGTCAGAAACCAAAAATTTTCCTAGAAGTTCAAGACTGAGTAGAATTTGGTGTAGACACATAATTTCCATCTATCATTGCACAAACCATCAAGATACACCATATCTTTAGAGTTTCTATCTAATTGAGTGAGGCACTGAACATACCAGGTTCCCGCTTCCACCAGCTGCAGCCAGTAATTTCCCTTCAGAAAGCTGAATTTCAATCAAAATTTCACTTTAGCATTTGAAGAAACGCAAAAATCAAATGTCTAGACATAAAGTCTCTCAAAGACAGAAGAGATACACGATCAGTAGAAAGACAGCAGAAGATCAACAGAAGAGACCCCTGAAAGATCCAAGCAAAGTTGGAGAAATGTCTCTATGTGTAACACAACTTATGTAACAAAAAAGAGAGAAAATAACAAAACACATGGTATCAAGACAACCAGAAAGGTTCTCCCATGAAGGAGTTGTTAAATGATCAGAATGTGAGCACAAATTAGAAGAACCGGCTCACAAATGATGGTGATCATGCTTATCTAAGAGCTGCTGATCCAACATAGGTGCAACTCAATCATTAACAGACATGTGTGCACTATATTAAGACAAAGGCTGACACACAGTTGCCTTCCTTGCGCCTGAAGCAGAAGGCAGCAGGAGGAACTGGACAAGTGCAACACAGCCGCTCTCAGCATGCAGGAAATTACAGCCCGCAACTCACTGCGGATCTTGGCAAGCCTGCGAGTTGGAATATTTAGAAAAGTTCATTGGAGCTTTAGAACATCGCACCGTAAATGACAGTGAGACAAAGTTTAATCTGTTTTTTTTTTTTGTTTTATGTACCATCTACAGCAACTCACGTCGGTCCGCGCAAGTCTGGGATTTGATTTACAAACGCGAAATGAGCGGTATATACATATATGTATAAATATTTCTCAACTGAGCGGCCAACATCAGAAAACCAGTCATAGCTTCATCTGCTTAGAAACAGGATCATTTTACCTTCAATGGTGTGTGTATTTTTTTTCTGTCGTCGCCACAAACTTCCACAAACTTTAGTCGTCCACACGGATCAAGAAAGCGCAGATCCAGGGAATAAGTTCATGAACTGCTTCCAGCCATGATGGCAGATGAAAATAGACCCGGGGAGGCCTGTGGCTTTGTTGACCGAGCGAAAAACACCAAAGTGAAATCAGTGCATCTTAGAGGAGGCGGGAGCCGTTACTTCACGGATGAGAGGCGCGCAGAGCAGACCACTGAGCGGTGACCTATCAGTGTCTGGATAAACGCCACCAGTCGACTCCCCGCTTTTAACCTCTTGTTGTCCTCAGTTGTGCCTCATTATTTATCTATTGACTGCTTATCTACCCATTTGTCCCAACTCGTTTTCAGTATCTAATACAGATAGATTTCAATAAATAACACGAGAAAAATTTTCAGCACGTCAAATAAAAAATAAAAACAGTAAAATATGTTTCTACACAGATAATAAATGAAACAAAACTTATTTTATTTAGGAATTATAATACAAAATATGACCTCCTGAAAAACGTATGTTGAATCCACTATTGTTATTATGTCCAGACTATGACCATGATGGAGAGTTGTTCAGTCAGTCATTCACACCGCCCACAGGACAAACCGCAGAACAGCATCACTACATAAGCTGGCTATTTAGTGGATAGTAGCTAATCATATTCATTGAGAGATGGAGATATTAAACTTTGATATTCAGAAGGAGTGTTCTGAACTTCAGTAAGACTATTTTATTGGACAGTTACTTAGAAAGACAAGTATTCATATGTAAGGGTAGATGCATTATTTTTATGCCCTTGCGCAGTTGTCCTGAGTGCTAATGTTGTTAAAGCAGCTAGCACAGTCAGGGAAGAAAATATAATGTTTATTCAGTGGGACTTTCATGCTAAAAAAGAAAAAAAAAAAAAAAAAACTAAATACATAAAATATACCCTACCCAGGCATACAGACACTAATATAGTTCGTGTCTTGGCCAGACACGAACATGGATGTTTCTGTAGATCGCTGTGAATAGTTGGCCTACATTGGACCTGATTTCAGCGTCCTACAACTCCAGCATAAATTTTCCGTTTACAGAAGCTAAATAAATTATCCAAGCTCATAGAAATAACATGAATTAGCTTGTTTGCAATAGCATCGTTATCATAGACTAATTAGTAAACGTAACCCAATTCACTACTCGCTCGAAGGAACAGGTCCACAGACATTTTGTGCTTCTTTTGGTCTTAAATGCTTGACCCAACTTGAAACTAAATGTTTGTATTCTCCTGGCTTTTGTAAACTTTCTTCTGGCTCGTCGTATAATATGAGGTCTGCAGCTCCAGATAGTTATGTGGATCGCCTCACCTGGTAAATCCTCAAAATTATTTTACCGAGATAATACTGATCATATCCTAAATATACGTGTAGTTTTCGAGATGCCTTGTCTGTTGCAGCCTATTTAGGACATTAGCACACCCCTTGTGATCCTTGGAAATAAAGGTCTCCCATTGTGAAGGAGGGGTATAAAGAAACGGAAGCTAGAGTCACGAGCAGCTCACTTAATTTTGTCATACTGGTCCTGTAATTAATCCCATAGAAACCTCAAATATGTAGCATATACTGTGCAGTATATGAACATGCTTTTTAGTAGGACAACAGTTAGTTTTTTTTTAATTGATGCCAACTAATATTTTATATTTCATGTCAGAAAAATGATTTTGTGCATTAGGTCACTGTAAGCCAAATAGTGCATGTTTTCTGAAAGGCTTCCTCCCACAGTCCAAAAACATGACTGTTAGGTTGATTGATCTCGCTAAATTTTCCTTTGGTGTGAGTGTGAGGGTGCATGATGTTTGTCCCATCTGCCTCCCATTGACTGCTGGAGACAAATAGCCGCCTTGTGGCTTTTATCCATTATATCTAGTTACAACCCCACTTGATATAAGCATGTTGGATGAATGGATCAACTTTTTAATGATATTAATATGAGTAGACCAGTCACCTTACATCTTTGTCAAACCCAAATGTAGTAAATGCTCTTATTTATGAAAAAACAAATAAATGAAAAAGGAAAAAATACAAAGGTCGATCTTTGTGCTTTTTGCTTTAGAACTCCTCCATGCATGTCATTTCTGCTCAGTCTTAGTTTATTGTTGAATCATAAACACTGACTTTAACTGAGGCAAGAGAGGTCTGCAGTACTTTCCATGATTCTTTTAAAACCTGCTGGATAAGTCATCAACAAACTCTTTAAATAATTTTCAGAAGCTTTTCCTACCATTTTATGTTTTCACCACTCTACCATAATGGCCAGGGGGGAGTTGGGGGACATGTGGGAAGTTTTCTGATCTGCTCCTGTTTGTCTTTTACCCCATAAAGAGCAGCAGTGCTGCCACAATTTTCAAGAGGTACCAGTTTATAGTTTTTGAAGTCGTTTCAATTTGTCCAATGCTAGAAATTTGTTACACTGTTCCTCTCTCAGACATCAGTTCAGCTTTCATATTGAAAACAAAGTTTCTCCATCAATTTATGAGAATCTGCTAAAATTGTGATAAAAAAAAATTATGAGTCAACACAACTAGTTTGATTCATTAGTAGAGTAATCCTAAATGTAATCTTTACAGAATGTGCTCCTCTTTTATATCATAACAGAAATATTACAGCCTTCACTTTAATCTTTTCCTCATGATTGCAGGCTGTGTTGGATGAACACTTTGTCTTCTTGTACACAGTTTGATGTTTTACATGAGACGTATGTTACTCTTTCAGCACTGTAAACTGATCAAGTTAATAAGGAACGATAACGAACAAATATATCAGCAGGGTTTTTGCCATAGAACATTAGTTCTGATCCTGTCCAAACAGGAACACAATATTAAAGGTTATAGAGAAAGCATATGGGCAAATTTTCAAGGAGCAATTGTGCATTTCTGCATTTATGTATCTTCACATATCAGTAAATAAGTGCAACATTTTCTGGAGAGTTTGTTCGCTAACCGTGCTAAAGACAGCTGTTTGGCAGAAACAACTTGCTTCTTGGTATCTGCTTTGAAAAGGAACAGCGTCTCTATTCATTGAAGCTGACAAAGAAAAAGAGGCAGACAGTTTAACAGATGAGACAAACATATCTACCATTTCCATCAAATCCCTGTTGCATTCTATCAAAAATATTTTTTTTACAAGAACATCTACTGGAAGTCTGACTAAAGACAAAATACCATCATTTTTTGAGCCAAGCAACAAACGACATGCAATTTCTGTGAAGCAATTATGTGCACAAATCAGCAGAATGTTGTTTTTTTCCTTTTCTTTTTTTGTACTTGAAATCTCCCTATTCCCATTATCTTATGTCAATATTGACTAACAAATATACAAACATTTTTAAGGATATTTTCATTTATTGCCAGGCAAAAAATTGTAATTTCACAGCTATTATCTATGTGGGCAATGTGAACTAGATTATGGCGAAATTAAATCAAATGAATCAAATGTTCTTCATTTCAGTCAGTAACACATGACAAATGTACATTTAGTACTTGCATCCCTGCAACAAAAACAAGAAACGGCAACACGATTATTGCATGTGTAAAATTTAATATGAATAGTCTAAAAACAATATTTGTGACTCAAGCTCACAGCTGAATGGATCAGTTTTACAGAAAGAAAAAAAAAAATCACAAAATTGTAACATAAAATATTTTCACTACTTGAATTTAGAATTAGATGTACTGCAGAGCAAACCTGAATGCCAGGGTCTGAGTGAGCGAACTTTTGATAGAACGGTTCACAGCCCTTTTCTTGTGCTCTAGAATGACATAGCTGTTTGATAAGAATCCAATTACGCTGTGAGAGTGCAGTGTTCCTGTATCTCTGTGGTTGGAGGAACAGGAAATCTCTGTAGAATCTCCCATTGCAGTGTGCAGTCATTGAGTGTAATCCATCAGCCACACTCAGTGACAGCTCTGCCATTCATACACACTGCAAAGTGTGCCAAATTGGTGGCCTATAATATGTAAAGGATTGTCTTGGTTATCCATTAACCCTCTCCTTGTCTCAGTGTTTTTCTTATGAATAGCCTAAAAGGAAAATGTCTGGTGTTGATGCAAATGAATGACTACGGTACTAACATGATTTCGCTCCCGATTTATTGTAATTGTTGGACTTTTTAGATTGCAAGAAAATCCAGAAGAAAGGTAAAAAAAAAAAAAATTATTTGAAGAAACACTTGATAGGGAATGATTCCAGCAGAGCTTTCTCTCAGAAAACTAAATGCAATCTGCCTTTCAATCACTTTTTAATGTAGACAATCCAATGATTTCTCAGATTCTTGAAATGAGCATAACTCCTACAGATTCTGATTTCTAATGATGTTCAACCCTATTATCCTCTATTGACCTGTGTACATTGTGTCTTTGTGAATTTCAGAGTAGAATATAATGTCTATCTCATTACAAAGCCCTAATAGCCTAGCCCCATCTTCTCTGAAAGAGGTTATTGTTCTCTATTATCCCACTTGAACTGTTCTTTCACCCTCAACTGGCCTACAGCTTTCAGAGTTTCGAGATTCAAAATTGGAGGCATTATATCTTTCCTTTTTTAATGGTGTCCTTGTTCTGTAACGGTATAGAAAAGAGAGCTCTGAAAACTGCAAAGTTTCAAACTAAACTTACCAAACTTATTTGGTATCGTAAAGGAGGAGTATTAAGTAAAATTGATATTTTTAAGCCTTATATCATGTTTTATATCATGCTATAATATTATTCCCTCATCCGCTTGTGTCCCTTCGGCTCATTAGCTGATGTCAGAGTGTTGGAAAGACTGACGTCTTTTCAAAAAGACAGGCCAATTTCAAGGTGAAATTCAAAAGTCAACTTTTTTTTCATGTTACCTTTGAGATTTACAGAATTTTTATAACAACTGAAGGTAACATTATTGCTTGATTGTGCTATAAATTGCCACTGTGGTCCTGGAAAGAACAAAATGTTACCCTTTTAAATGTCATTCTTCTATTACTTTTTGTATATTTCTAATTTTTTTCCTTTTTTCAAACATAACTCACCACAATGCTAATCTGAAGCAATGACATACCAGAATTAAAAAAAACATCTTGAGCATGCCCACATTCCCACAGTTTCTTTAGGACAGAAACATTATATCAATCTATTAAAAAAAAAAAAATAGGCGGCCTTGCCTTGCTCCAGGGAGATACGGTGAGCATGAAATTCCAGTATACCTGTTTACATGACCTGGCCTGAGGCTTATCACCTGATTTCTCTGAGGTAGATTTGGTGCTGTTAATACTCCACAGTTATGGTCCCATCACACAAGGTACACTGCAGCTGGAAGGTTTACACTGTTTGATTTGTAGTGCTGTATGTTTGAACAGTGTAATATACCAGGCCATCTAGAGGGCATGTAATTCATTTAAGTGCTGCACACAGCTTTACTGTATGATGTATATTGTACCACTTATAATTTAATGCAACGTAAGTGTAAGAATGGAAGTGAAGGAATAAAAGGGTGTTAAACTGAAAGAAGGAAAATTAAATTATTGAAATGTTGGGAGAAAAAGAGAAACACAACAGGGGACAATCCACAGGGTTTGTACCAGACGTGGTGAGGTAATTACAGTATGCTCCAACTTCACATCCATTTTCAGCTGCACATATGGCAGTTCTAGGCAAATGAACAGAATCTGCAGCTGTTCATTATTTTCTGTTTCTAGTCCTTCTGCCTCTTTTAGAAAAAGTCCTATACAGATTTGTAAAATATATAGGCCGACACATGCAGTACAGAGATGCAGAAATTCATATCAAGGAATATCAAGATGTAAATAGGACAATTATTTGTCATAGTACATTTGTACACAAATGTAGCTTTATTGGAGGGTAGCAAAAGGGAAGGAAGGAATTTGAACATCCAGTTTAAAGCATAAATCATAAAAAGGACAAAGTACAGGTGTGGAAGAAAGTGAGAAATATTTTTTTTTGAACAACAATATACGCAAAGTACTATATGCAGCAGAAAACCCCACACTGTCCACAAGGTAAAATACTGTGGTGGAAACATTATGTGCGGCTGCTGAGAAGAGTAGATGAGAAGATGAATGGGTAAAAACTGACAAAAGCTGAACAGACTTGATAATGGGACACAATCTCACCCAGGACTTTATCCACTTTGACCCTAAACATACAAACAGCTACAAAGGAATGATTTAGATCAAAACATATTCATGTTGACGTATGTTTTGCCTTGAATACAATTGAGAATCTGTGGCAATATCTGAGCTTGAGCTGTTTTACAAAAATGTTTAAAAATTTTACTATATTTTTCTTCCACTTCAAAACATGCATTAATTTGTAGTTCCAATGTGATAATATAAAAAAAAAATGTCAAGAGGTAAAATAACATAATATCGTTCTAAAAGATGATTTAATTTAAATTTGCCATCACTTTGTCTCCAATAAATACTCATGTACTGTGACTCCACAAACATGTTTACACACACAAGACATGCAAATGAATGAAATTATGTTTCTCAAATCTGATTGTGACTAATATGATATTAAAGTGTGAAACTCACAAGCAGTTCTGTGAATGTGGGTTGAAAAAGATCATATGGTAATGGTATTTCTCCCACAGATTTTCTGGATAAACTTGCCAAATGTCTTTTTCTGCTAAATCTTAGCTCAACTTGTTGCCACTTTTCTGAAGTGGCAACAAGTGGAATGAGTGGGCTGAAAGGAAACATGTAATTAACTTGTGCTGTAAGTTTTCAAAAATGCAATTTGTTTATCAGCACAGCTGAAATATTGACAGTAGAAAAAAAACAAATTTTCAAAGTGAACAAATTTTAATGCAGATGGTTCTATTATTTGTCTGTACATCTATTTGACAAACTGTTGATCCTCCTCTTAGGGGTGAATATTTATAGTAATACCAAACCTATTTACTGCAGCACTTAGATACCGGTACATAAAGCAGAAGTATCAAATATGCTATCCAAAACTTTGACCTCTGCTGAGCAACTGATATGTTCCAAGTAATAATGATTAGGGCATTAAAATAATCTGATTCAAAATCTTCAATACATTGACACCCATTTTACATCGTGGTTGAATTATGTGTTTGCTCATGAACAGAAGATGAAAATTAATATTCTTAGCACGTCATCTCATCAGCATTTCATCAGCTGGTTGTAACAGTGCAAAACAACATGTACTGAATCAGTTGCAAATGCAAAGTGCAAATAGCTCTCAGACAAATCCAACTGTATTTCCCAGAATAGTAATAAAAACTACTTTTATCTCTTTATGTTCAGGTGTCATAGGTAAAAAGAGCAAGCCTAAAGGTATAAGGGACAGGGTATAGCATGGATGACTGATTTATATGTCGTTCCATATTTTTCTCCCCTTTGCACAGCACAGTGCACTGCAGCTCATAAATCCTTGACATTACAGTAAAATGACATTCTGATGTTATGCCCTGCCGTGGTTATAAATGAACATACTGTGTGTCACTTGCTAGCAAAAGAAAATCTATCACTGCTTCTGTTCAGTGACAAAGCCAATATGTTCTCACAGTGGTTTGCCAATGAGTCAGTGTCTTGGATGAAACTTGACTTCACATGACCAAAACACAGTGACATGTCTTTAGAACAGCATGAAGTTGGCAGACTTTAAACCCACAGTGTGCAATATGGGGATGTGTGACTTACAGCATCAAAGCCCACAACTTGTGATTAGTGATGTTATACAGTAATTTTAAAAATGGTTTCTTAATACCACATTCTTTGCTGAAAATCATTTTCACATTACTTTTTTTTTTTATTTCTGCGACTAAATGTCTCTGGGACTAGATGGCTCTGGACTGAGGAGCTAATACTTACATGAATGGACAGTGTCAGTGCACACGTTTTTACTCATATCTACTCTGAATGAGTTGTTTAAAGAAGCTGTCTTTTAATTGGTCAGTTTTCAATGTCTTCCAAGGAAATGTTATTAGCTAGAATGGATGTAAGTTAGTTATTTTATATATGAAATGTGAACCAGCAGCACAATTAAAATAATAATTCTGTTTTTATACTTCACTTCCTCATCCAGTGCTATAACTTTAAATTTTCTAATATAAACATAGTAAATGCAGTTGCTGAGTTATCAGGTTGTTTGAAGTGACCCCATGATGAGTCAGTGTGAAGAAAAACGGAGCTACGACATTTCATTAAGAAGCAATCAGATGTAAATAGCCATCTGGAAACAGTAACAACTAACTAATTAGTGCAAAAATAACAGACATTTCCAGCTGACGATAAAAAAATATTGTAGAATTCAGCTTCTTTAAGGCTCAGAGAGCAAAGACTGTTTTGGTAATTAATAAAATGTTTTTGTTTTTTTTGCAGCATGATGAAGCTTTCTTAAAACTTTAGAAAGTAAATAAAAAAAGAAATACAATACCTTTCAAGACAAAAATAGCTAAGGGTTTACACATACAGAGAGTAATAAAGAGACAAGACAAAATTAAGCAACAATTAATAAACCTTTTTGAATAATACAGCACTAATGTGATTAAAAAGCAAGAAAAAACTACATTTTCCACAAATGTGAAATGTGTCAGTAACATAATTTGTTAAGCAATCAATAACATTAAACACTTTGGAGCACTATAGAGGAAGACATTATGACATTATGTAAAACTTAAAGTTGAAAAAGCATCTTAACCCTTACTTCTTTTTCACAATTAATCACTTATGTGTACTTTTCAGAGAAAACTATGAGGAAGTTTGTGTTTGCATCCTGATAATCAAAATCAGAAAAGACTCAAGCAACACAAATGATTTAAAGTCATTCGACATCACGCTGATTCCATTGTTTGTTTCTAGTTGAAATCTATAGCAATGACTATGATGTTCTAGTCACAAATGTTCAAACGTGAAAAAAAATCTTTGTTGAAATGTATGTGGTGATGGATGCTAAGTTTAGGGTGGCATTTAGGCTCCACGGGTTTCAATTAAAGCAAAAACATTTTATATTCACACACCTGAACCTGGATTTGAGGCAGCATAATGCTAAAGCATTAAAACATTATGTTTTTACACATCAAAGCCATGCTGCTTCCTGTTATTTAATAACACTGTTTTTGATCAGCCATGGTCAAATAGAATAATATATGACGGTGTAAGATTTTTAAAGGAAGAGCACAGGGCTTTGCCGCAGGCTCTTTAACAAACATAATGGTCTGAGGTATCATTTTTAAGAGGTAGTCTTTAATTATTACAAAGAAAAGCTATTCTTTTCCGGAATGAGTTGAACAATTTCTTTAGCTTTCCTTAGGAAAAAGAAATTAGGAAATTCTTCATGTTTCTTTTAATGAGAGTATCATAAATAGCAAACTCCAATTACAGCCCACTGCATGAACTTAATTTGGTGGGACAGATCTGTCAGCAAAATAAATGCCCTCTGGGACAAAGTGAAAACATGATGATTGCTTTCCTTTGATCTCAAATGCCTATGCATTGCATCCGAACTGCACAACCAAGCAAAGTTTTCACCCTGCAGATAGTCATCCTGTCGTTTTACTGTGATACTTCCTTGTTGTGTCAAACTGTATCAAAAAACAAATATAACATGCATCACAAATACAAAAGTCAAAGATTTGTAGTGTTGATAATTTAAAACAAATTCTATTTGCATTTCCTTCACAATATTTGAGCACACAGTACTAAAGATTTGAAGGGAATGTTTAAATGAATCTTTCATTGTGGGAGTTAGATCTTATAATGAGTAATTTTGGATAAGTTAACTCCATAATTTTCCTTTATTTAGTTAGGAAAGCAAATCTAGGGTTAGAAGGAAATTGTTTTTTACAAAATAAATGTGAACGAAGCTTTTTTTTCTAGGAAATTTAACCAATATTAATCTGTCTGACTCTTTCTACAAAATCATAAAGACAAGAGAACATGTCATTCAAATACAGCAGATGTATATTCATCAAAAATCTGAAAGTATTGTAAAGAGGTATGCTCTAAGCTTGATTTTACCTGCTCTTATCACAATAATAATTTAAAAGCAACTGTAAGTGACAAACAGGTCAGGACAAGAAGTCACACACAGTAAGGAAGTAAGTGTTGGAAAACTTACTTCCTTACTGTGGAGAGGCTCCATGCATTCAGTCTAGGCTAGAACAATTCAACCTTTCAGCTTTTTGCACCTCTTCATCAGTACTGGCAATAATTTGGAGCAAACAATAGCACAAAAACACAGATGTACAATATGCATTCAGACTATATTAGGAAATTGTGATGACAAAATTATGACAACTGAGTTCTTGTTTCGATGTATTAACTACAAAAATAAGTCATTCAATATATATAACTGGAATATATCTGTGGATATATTCTGTTCAAATTCTGATCCATCTCGGTCTGCTTAGAGTTCTAATGACTGCACATCAAAGAGCAACAAACCAGGCCAGAAACTGATCCTAATTAAAATTAAAAATATATCTCCCATGTAGAAAACATTAGTACCCATTGCAATGCATTGGTACTAATGCAATGTCATTTATTCAAGCAATTCATTATTAATTCAAGTAGGAAAATATTACGTTTATTTAAATATTAAAAATCCTAACAAGTACTCCCTGGCAATGTGCAGAGAGTTATTTGGGATAACTCTCTAATGTATGGTTGGTTTAAACCATTCAGACAACGAACAAAGCAGACTCAATCAAAACTTTCAGATGACTTATTGCCCCACAGTAATAACTCAGAAATAGTCCAAATTAGGATGTATTTTTATTTCTTTCCTACTTATGGAACGTTTCTGTGTATATCACAGGTTTTTGGTGCCATTCTATCCGAAAGAAAAAGATATAAAACTTCAGATATTTCAAAAAGAGGTATTAACATTCATGGAAAAACCTCTCATTACCTTATATCAAAGCAGAAAGTACAGCGACCATTGTATGAAAGGCTTACAGTATTCAGTCATGCTGCATATCTGATCAGTACAGTATTGTGAGGGAACTCAAAACCTTTTGCGAGGGAACGCAAAAGAAAAAAAAATTTCCCCATGTCCTCTAGGGGGCTCCGTAACATAAAAAGTAACAATCAAGTGGAAAAGGGAAAATTTACAGGCAGCACTTCAGACATTATAGCACAGATGACTTGAAGATGTTTTAATATTTTTAATTACAAATGATTAATTATATTGGAAAGGGAACCATAGGTTATTTTGCTATGATTTTAATTTTTTGATGAGGGACAAGTTTTGCTAATGTGTTTTTAAAAGTGTATTTATGACTAGATATTACTAAAAATGTTGCCTTTAATAGGATGTGAATAGCCAATTTACAAAATAGTACCTCTGTCAGACTGTTGCATATCAAACTTTATCTAACTTCATTAACACAGATGTTTGCAGCTTTAAATAAATGATACAAAACTACAAAAATTTATTATTTTTAATATGTCAGTAGGAAAAAAAGGTAGCTTAGAGAAAGAAAAATCTCTATATTTCTTCTGCCATGCAGGGTTCATATTGACAGTTTCTAATTATTGCATGTGCTATGCAAACCCCCGGCTTGTTGTTTTTGACTCCTTCTTTCTCTAGAGTGACATGCAGGAAGTGACTTTTGCTTGCTGGCAGTTCTTTAATTTCCCTCGGGTAATGTAGTAAAGTGATTTCATTGCATTACCTAAAGAGTCATTATGTGTCATAACTTCTGCTCTAGTATGTTAAAGACAAGACTGAAGAGAGAACAAAGATAGATTTGTTAACAAACCAAACAAAGTCCCTGATTTGAAAAGATATACAGGAAATGCACCTAAATTAAAATAAAAACCTGCTGAACCTGCTGTGCCATGTGGCGATAAAGCAAATACACTGTTAACAGTACATATTACTGTTCTTTATCCTGTTCTAAGATACTGTATATACACAAACTACTGTAGGTATTGGTTTTATAAGTGAAATTAATATGTCATTAACTGCACAAATAATGCACTTTGTAAAAGCCTGCATTCTTCTTAACAAAAAGAAATCTGGCTTACAGTAATACCTTCTAATACCAGTGAAACATGCCAAAAATGCAAACCCCCTGAGTGCATGAGGTTTATTAAAAACCTCATGCAAGAACTTAGTTTGAAAATCTTAACACAAATCAGAGTGAAGGAATAACTGAACTGATATGGACAAAACTGCATTTAAACTGTATGTTACAAACTAATCAGTCAACTAACCACTTCACTTAAGCAGAATACAAATTCTGCTTGAATTTGTATTCCGGTTGAGACCGGTTCTTCCGGTTGAGAACATGACCAACTTCAACCAGGGGTGTCAAAAGCTTGGGTATAGGGGACACACTGAGTAGGGCAGGAGTGGCTGTTCACAAGCCGCTGGTGGCTTTTATTACTCTCCTGTATAGCTTGCATCAATCTTTAGGGTCAATAAACAGAAATAAACAATACATCAAACTGACATTGACAAAGGACCACACTTTGGACCTTCTATTTGCTGTAACTTCTATGCAGAAGGGAAGCCACATATTTTTTGTTTGACAACGTTTCCTTCTAAATTTGGTGGTGTGTAAAATGCTCTGGGAAATATTATGGAAAACATGTAAAATAATTAATTTTGTGAATCTCTATTCTGGTATAAAAGTTTGTTCTAAAGAGCTTTATCTCCAACTTGTCGTCCTAAAAAGATTTAGTTGTTTGGCATGTTCTGTGCAGTCTTCGAGGTAATGTGATTGAATAGGACCTGTCATCCTGTTTGCAGTTTTAACTAAATATTTGATAAGGTAAAATACAGTTTTTGTCAAAATTATTAATGCAATGGCTAATACTCATAATGCTTCACTAGACTTTACGGTCTACAACCAGACATGATTAAAACTGAATTGGAAGGTGTTGAAGGTTGCAGTGTGATTCATCATCCTCCTTTTTACTAACAGCAGTTATTTAAGTCTCTGACCAGGAAATCTAGTTGGTGATTCATTTTATTACTAATCCTAATCTGGAGATAATAATTTAATGCCTTTAGCATTCATTACATTGTTATTCATTTCAATACTTTGGCATTTCAATAATTTTTATACATTTGCTGGTACAGACAGTGTTGTCCATTTTAAAAACGTTACCTGGAATTACATGAATGTATAATTTGTGTCTAACACTGATGTTAATTCCACTCTAATTTATTCAAATGACTGAATCAAATGTGACATGGTAGTTCAGTGTTTCAACTTCCACTCAGGAAAATGCCTCTCCCTGCAATACTCTGAGAATTAACCTGCAAGAAAATCTTGAACACGTTTTATTTATTCACTCCACCATCTTTACTCCATAGTGATAAGAACTATTTTTAGTGCATCAATTTTCAGAAAGCTGTGGAAACTTTTCACCTTCATAAAATCTATTATGTTTATTTTAACATTTTACAGTTGGTATGACATACATGAGATGAGATGTAAAATTTGTTCAAAAAGACAAAAATATCTACTCTCTTATTGCCAAACGTACCAGATCAAAACATCAGCTACATCTGATATTAAACCACACAACACATATAAAACAAACACTAGTTTGTTTCTACAAGAGTTCAAAAATATTTCAGAATTATAATTATTATTTGAATCATGAAGACAGAATGAAAATGTGTAAAAAAAAACAAAAAAACAACAGCAATACCCTATACATGTTCTAAATCCATTAAACAGATTTTCATCTTTTTGCTGGCTCTTCTGACTGATTATCTGTCATTCGTACGTTAAGCCTCAGTGCTATAAGTCAGCAAACCCTCTCATAAATCTATTGTACAAGTGCTGTTGCAACCTGGATTGCCAATTCAGAGATGGCAATAGCAGCTGGTTGACATAAATTTCTCTAAACACATCAGACCTTTAAGAAGTCATGGCTAAAAAACATTTAAGAAGAAACTTAAGTAGTTTTAAGGTGCAAGTGTTGCTACATCTTTAATGTGTGTACATTGTACATTTCTTGTTTCCAGTAAGTATCACATGATTCTCTCTGGCAAAAAGTAATCAGAAAGCGTCACGTTCGCTTCAAGCATTCTGCATGCTCAGGTGAGTGAACCTCGATCTGCACAGAAAATATTAAGTGCATTTTGGATTTGGGCCTTTGCTGTGATGTATCAGACACAGTTGCATCTATTCTGCAGCAGTGGCAAACATCTGTCTTATACATAATGCAAGCAGCAGCACTACTGCCACAGAACTTCTCAATATGCCCAAGACATCTGTGCTTATCTTGCGAGTGGATGATAAAGTATAGAAAGCACACAATCATTTTTGGTTGAGAAAATAAGGGACAACGTAAACAACTGTCTTGTGCTGAAGTTATGTAAAAATATTTAAAACAGCCTTTTTTCAGCCTGCTTAAAGCTTGGGTTGTTACAGAAATTCCTTCAAAACTGAGGCTTGATTTAAGTGGGCGTTTGGATGATTTCCCTATGAAACTATTCTAATGACTGCTAATAAGGGATTAGCTACTCTGCAGCAAAAATAACAAACTGTAAATTGTTTTTAATGAACAAACTGATCTGAACATCTTCACTTTTTCTCATCATCAGACTCACACTGATGTTAGGGGGCTGTCGAGTCGAGAAACTGCATGTTTATGTATACGTGTCAAAGAGAACAGCTGAGCGATTTATTACAAAGACCACACTTGGTTACGTGGCCATTGTTCCCCTGACAAACTTCCCTACATTCAATCTCAGGTTTTCACTAAGTATTACAGTCTCTCATCTATTTTTCAAAGGAAATTCAAACAATACAATCCCAACAGTGGTGGCTTCTTAAGAGAAGGTAGAACATTCTGTTTAGAGTATTAGTCTTGATAAAAAGGGCCTGTCCAGAACAAGAAATGGCCAATAACCAGAACAATAAGATGCATACTACAGTACAGACACTTCAAGTGAAGAATGAATGTAAACAGAAACAAAATAATAGCTTCTTTCATTCAATTGGGGGTTTATCCTGGAATTGTGTATGTTAAACTGAATGTATTAATATATTCATCAGCAACAATTGCACAGAATCTAACAAGGTAGCAGTCAGGATTTTATAGGATATTTTTATATTATAGGATTTTTTTATAGATTGTAAATATTCAACCCCTCCAAGTGTCAACGCACAAATGCAAATTTTAAAGAAAACACATTTATCACAGTGTGCTATTTGTGCTGTTTCGTACAGAACACCTGCTTCTGTTGCTGTTTGTGGGTTTATGATTTGTTAAGTCTGCCAGAGTTTGTTGGAGAAAAGAGGAGAAGCATCGGTTTTATCTATGAAGGAAAGCTGAGTGTGAGAAAAAAACTGAAGCGCAGGTGGTTGCAGACGTAAGGGAGTAGAAAATTGCTGGCTGCAAGTTACTGCCTGACTTCCATCACCAACCCTGGACCTTAGGCTGACAGTCAGTCAGATAGAAAAATAAATAAAGTATTTATTTAGGCATAGCTCTAGTGAGGAAGAGACTGCAAAACTAAACTATGTTTGGAAATTTGACTTCAACTAATGCTGATGAGGTGGTGACTGAGCTAACACACAAACATTTCAGTCATTCCCGGCATACACTCTGAGCTGTCATTTTCTCCACATTCAATCATGAACATCCAATGCAAATAATGCAGTTATATTCATGAACATTTTTTTCTGCAAGCAAAATGGAAGAAGTTGACATACGTTACCTCGGTGAGCAAAGTGAGGTATGGTTCCTGGGAGAGAGTCAAAGATCATCCTGCCGGTGCCATCTGTCAAGTGGGTTGGCTACAAAGGCTGTAGAGGGAAGTGTCTCTCTCTCTCCCTCCCTCCTCTTCAGCCCCTCTGTTTCAAAACAAACTACTGTCTTAGATCAGAGCAGAAAGCCATCCTCCACAAGCAGGGGAATCCTCCCCCAGGCCTGAAGCCAATCTGAAGCAGCTTAAATCCCCAAAGAAAATAAAGAAAAATGCTCCTCCCTTTCAGACTTGCTCCTGTTCTATCTGCCACCGCACAAAACCCTCTGACTGTGTGTTTCTCCCGTCTCCTCTGCTTTTTTCCCTCCCCTCTTCCCTTTCTGATCCCGCTCCACTCACACATTCCGCTCTCTTGCTCACTCTGGCAAAGCACACTGTACCCACTGAGGCTCGCACCGACTCACAAACCCCGTCCTGTGCAGATAAACATATGCAAATATCACAGATAAATAAACACATGCACACAGACACACGCATTCAGCTTCTACACGCAGTGTTTGTGGTCTGTGAGGTTTGCTTCCGCCCCCTGTTGTAGTCACATAAAGCAAAAATATCGTAGCTTTATATGTGTTCCTGTCGACAACATGATCTGGAAATAAAATCTGAAAGCCTCTACAGCTAAGAGAAACACATGGTTGCTATTTTGGGTGCTAAACGATTCCCACACATTCAAGCAGGAGAGTTGTATGCGAATTCATCTCAAAGGAAGTGGGAAAACTACTGCTGTGATGTAACAACCAATATCATGACAGACTTGAAAGATTGTGTTGATATAGAGAAAATCCTATTTTGTCATGATTACATAAGACAAGGCACGTTGTGCGTGCGTGTGCTTGTGTCTTTGTGCGTCTTTAAGAGTATAGAATAAAGCAACACTAAGCGTAACTGCACGCTGTCTAAAGATGTTCTATTTTCAGCCTCCTGTCGTAATGCACAACAGAAGAAAGAGGACAGGAAGGCGCTATTATGAGAATCTCCCCTAAATCTGCCCCCTCCTCCTGACACCAGTGCTGCCTCCACCTTCTTATATCTCCCTCCATGGTGAAAGCCTCCACACTTACAGGAGAACAGCAGGGGGGGATGCTGTTGTAAATGAGCTATAAATAGTCTGCAAGTGTCCTGATCCATTGACACTTAAGCAGCTAATGACAGGTAGAAAGTAAACTTTATGTGATATGCTAGGATTAATTTGGAGTCAGGGATGGTAAATTGTGGTACCTTCATGAACAAGTTTACGTTTTCAGTTTCATTAAAAATGGATTTGGACCCAGCTAATAATGAGACCTTTATCATATAAACTAACCACATTAGTGCAGATAATACAGTGCAACACACTGGCATTTTGAGCCACAAATAAACTGATAATAAAAACCCAGAGACTAACATACGTAGTTTGCAAGATGACAAATCCAAAACTTATTTTGATTTTTTTTTCCTTGCCCTTGTTTATCATGAATAACATGATTACATAAAAATATTTACTGCTTTGGAAGATAGAACAAATGAAATCCAGTAAAATATGCTTTTTGCTGACTAAAAGAACTGATGACATAACCTACAGAATGCAATATTGGAGTTTTCAGACAGCAAATTAAACTGAACATTTTTTAGCACATTGAAGCTTAATACATACTCGGTCTTCCAATTTTGTTTTTCATTGAAAAGAGATGTAAGAAATTCCATATCTTAATGCAAAATTGTATTAAAGGAATACATTTCTTGAGGTGTGACTGATGGGTAGTTTCCAACATGTTCTCTCAAGCTTTTAAAACTCTGACACAATTTTTCCAGGAGGACACTAGAGCCTTATTACTGGCTCATGAGGGAAAACCTTGTTATAATGCCATGCCTACTTGATCATGTGACCATGAAATATCATTATGAACCCAGCTCCATGAGAGACTTAATGCACATGACGTGTATAATAAGACAATTTCCAATCTATGTTTTATTTCCCAGACCAATTTGAAAAAAATGGTCTTGGCGCTTTGTGAATATGTTTAAAGATAAATTAGTTTCCATATTGTGCTTGATTTCAACTTAATTTCCTGCTTTATTTCCTAAACAAATTATCTTGCTTCTGATTATCAGGCATTCACAATAACCTCATGCTTACAAATGTATTATGAAGCACAAACACTTTCTACAAACTCTGGGTTTATTTCAGTTAATTTTATTTATTTAGTGCAATTTCAAAACTAATGGAAACCCAGAGGACTAGTCTGTGCCCAATTATAAAGAATCAAATGATGGGAAATTCACTTAAAGTCAGTCCAATTGATTTTCACAAAATCCTGTTATGTAGTCGGATTCAGATGCACGTCTGTCCAAATGATGGTACAGTCGATTTCAGTTAAACTTGTATTGCATGTTGTTAAAAAGAATCTGTCTGTATTCAATGTAGGCAAAATAACTTTCACTTAAAACATCCTGGCTTTTTAAAGGTCAGACTTTCATTACGCTTTTGATTAAAACAGAAACATGAAAGAAAACCACAAAGTCTGTGAAAATCTAGTCAGGCAAAAGTGTTGCATAAATAGTCATTGCAAATCCCCAGATTGGATCACAGGGATGTAAAACTGCTATTTAGAATATGGCATAAGAGAAACCATCTGAGTATTATGTTTTTGCACAATACCAGTTGATTTTTCTGACTTGGATGGTGGCAACTCAGATTGTACACTTCAAATGGTAAAAAGCATAAGAGTACAGGGGCTGTTTTTGAAAAGAATAATTTTGACTTCAAAAATGTTGCATCCTACAACAAAAGGTGGCATTCTACAAAAAAGAAAATCATGTCAGCTTTTCCCCGACTTCGTACTGCCTATTTAAATGTGGAGTTTGTTAGGAACTGGTGTCAGATACAAATCCCTGCAACCGATTCTGTTTAGTGTGCAAACTTTAACTAATGTAAGAAAACATTGATTCATAACACAATAGTCATTTGTGACTTTTGACATTTTTATGTGTGCTAATTTGAAGGATTATTTCAATGGTTTTAGTAAGTCCGGCAACAATAATGCCACAAAAAACTAACTATATTAGAGCCAACTTTGGTAGATAAAGTGGCAATCAATTCAGTCAAGATAAAGTCTTATTAATAATAACAAGGTAAATATAAACAAGCTGTAGTTGCAGCATGTAAAGCTACACAGCTTTGTATTTTGAATATGAGCTAAAACTTGCCTTACAAAATTTGTTAGCTAAAGGCAAAAATAATACAGAGAGGAATACAATTGATTTGCCTGTGTAAATATTCTTTGACCAAAAATGGAAGCACAAATATGAACCAGCAGAGTTCTTATTGTCTTCTGTTAATTAGAGTGGTAACTGAAAACAATAACTGGAAATATTCTGCAAACTCAAAGCATAGAGTTTTCTTCATGTAACAGTTATGGGCTAAGCAGCTAACTGTGGCTACCAAAGCAGCATCAGAAGAGTGGCCCTCTAAGGAGTCTGAGGTGTGAATGAAAAGACAGGAACCAGTACATTTTGGTGCATATATATTAAGTGATTTGTATAAAAACAGACAATTCAATTACAACAGTACAGTGAGACAAGAAAATTGAATCAGAATAAATTAATATTCAAAATCATAAAGTCCATAGTCTTTTTTTTTTGTTTCTAGCTCACCATCTTCAGATCCAGATGAGGATCTGATCCATCAGGGGAAAAAAAAAACCAACCTAAAAGGTCAGAAAACCCATTAAGTATTTTTATCAAACAATTATATACAAACATAGTACGAAAGAAATAATTAAATTTAAGCATTTAGTTTATGCACGTTGAATGCAATTTCATAATTTCTAATTATACATAAACACCTGTTTATGTATAATTACCCATAATTAACCATGTATAATTAACCATAATTCAAATAAAGTAAAACAAAGTATCAAGAAAATTAAAATAAAATAAATCAAATACTCAAGCAGAGTGAGAAAAAGGAAAAAAAAAAAATATTGCGCAATATCAAACTTGCATTCTGATCAATTTCATTTTAACTTCACTGCCTTAAAATCCATGTAAACGTGTCAAAACACGCACAAAATTCGGCAACGAGTTACCTTCTCAGAGAGAGTGGGGCGTACTGAGCCACAATCAGCTGGGACAGAATCCAGGTGACGGTCCAGGTAAGCCCTGCCAATAATTCTAATAAAACAACTCTCCAATGAGCAACCCAGCAACAGTTTCAAATATAAACGCAATAGTGCTATCAAATAAACTCACCAGGCAATCAAATCAATGCATTCAAAGATTTGGATACGTTTGTGCAGAAGACGCCAACAGCAAGCCACAATCACAGTGGAACAATGTTTAAACTGCGCGCTGGAGGCGGGCTTTGGGACAACACCGGAAGTGGGCCCGCAAAAATAAAAGTCTTTGACTAGTTGCGGGTTACATTCATAATGGCTGCTCTTTGTAAATCAACTAGGATTTCATTTTTTGGCATCCATTTTTATACACAGCTTTACAAAAGTGTTGTTACCTCCTGAACTTATTCCAAAAACACAATCCTTGTGGATGCTAGTGGGATTTAATGTGACATAATTAAGAGTACGGCATAGAGGAAGCAACATTATGGTTTTTATGTTTTACAAATTAACATTTTTATAAGTTTGGTTTGAATTAATTTTTCAGCACCTGCCTTCCGTAATAAGGTTTTTTGCAATCACAATGAGAATTTTTGGGATACACAATGTAACTTCACTGGTAGGAAAGGAGTCACAGTTGATGTATGAGGAACACCATCCAATGACTTTTACTTGTGCACACAGCTTGGGCTCTGGAACCTAAGGATTAGGAGTAGATAACTGTACTCCCTGTTTTCTCAGGGAAAGATATGCTTGACTGAATCTATTGGCAATGGACCCAAACGGTCAGTCTGATTGTGATGCATGCAAATGCAACAAACATCAGTTAAGATTTTCTTATCTCCTTAGAGTCTCTGGAGAGTGTTCGGGAAGGGATACCATCCAGGAATATTGTTGTTGTGGCTGGAATAGTTATCCCAGTCGTAATCTCAGCTGTGTTTTGTTATTGGACTTCTGTGCAAGGCATTGAATGCTCATAACAAACAAAACATTTTCAAGAAGAAGGGGCTTCATTAGTGAAGTTTGCACCAGATTGATTTTATGTTGCAATACTAATTGTATGCTTTGGTGAAGAGATGGGCAGAGATACCTGGTTGTAAGGTTGGCATAATCGCAAGGCAAAATGTCAACTTTGACATGTGGAGAGCAAAGAGGAGAGCCTGACATTGAAAAGAATGTTTTAAAGTGGTTCAAACATCTGATAAGGATGCCTCCAGGGTGCTTTACAGGTCAAATCTTCCTGGAGTAAACCATATATTATATATGAAGGGAGAAAAATGTCTGGCTCTGCCTTCTTGACTTATTGCCCCAAGCTATTTAACTTTAGATAAGCAGAAGGAAAAACATAAACAAGTGGATGGTGTCAGAGTGAAAAGGAATTAAATATAAAGGCATTTAATTTTTTTTTGTTGTAAATTTTAATTGTGAAAAAAAAAAATTGTAAGGCATGTAACAATTTTATTCAACTTTTCAATTGCTTGCAGCTTTGGGTTAATTTACTATACAAATTCACAATAAAATACATTTATATTTGAGGATGTAATGTGAAAAAAATAAATAAATATGTGAATAAAAAACTATGGTAAGGTATTGTAGTTTTTGGGTGAATGCACTAAATGGACAAAGCACATTGTGAACTACTGCAGAAGCTTTATTTTGGTTGTATAATGGCTGCGCACTTGCAAGCACAAAACAGAACAGTTAAATATTTCATATGATTCTGCCATGCTGTTGCCTGGATTCAGAGACTTAATAATCTGGATGTGATTTCCTACTGTATAGCTTCTGACAGTTGAAATCTTCTGTATTTTTTTATTTTTATTTTTTTTAGCCGACATGTAAAACTCCTGCACTCATTTTAAAAAGGCTTGCATTTTATTTCGATTGAGTATTCATGGCAACAAGGCAGTACACTCAAAGCATCTTCTCATTTGTAGTCTGTAGCATGTCTGTCCCTTGTGAATACAGTTAAAAAGCTGTTTTAATTTCCTTTTTGCTATTTTCTATTTATCCTTCAGAGTCAGGGTACATAAACTCATCTAAGTTGTTTGGTGTAGTTAAAGCTAGGAGAGTATTTCTCAGGCACATGAGTTAGACCCTGTCCAGACGATGACCCAACTTCCTATCTCTGCGATGAAACAACATTTTTCATCAAAACCTGAACTCTTTCAGGCTTCTTACAACAAACAATGTCACAATAATTTATAGGAACAATGCATAGATCCATTGTGCCACCATGTGGACAGCAAAAATGCAGCACCGCACAACAGAAAGAAAAATGTAAAGAAGTGGGGAATAAATAGAGCTTTTATGAGTACAAAACTGTGTTCATTTTAAATATTTCCTGTTTAAAACTAATAATTTTTTTATTGGTTTCCACTTTCCTCAAAGGAGAGGAAATGTCCCGAGAGAGTTTGACCAAGCCACAACCCCGGAGAATTTTTGTGTTTTATCTTCGAACTGAACCAGATGCAGAAAGCGAGGTGGAGACTAAATCAATTTTAGCTGCATTGTCTCATTAACTAGGACCCTTGGGTGAGCCGGGCTCCATGGTGATGCCCTTGCAGGAACAATGTGGTGTCACTTACAGGAGAAGCGAGGCAGGAGACTAGAAATGTAATTACAGGTGTTAAAAATCCCTATCTTTAGCTTAGTTTAAAGCAGAATGTCATCACTTAATATAGCCGCTTAATATTTATTTTAGATTGTTAGCAGCATCATTGAAAAGCCTTGCCTTTAAATCGGTCTTTAAACCTTCAGCCCCACCTAGAAGAAGGCAGCTGCAGTGCAAGTTATAATTCTGTGATAAAAGATATATGAAGATGAATATGCTTCTTCAGGTTATTAACTCAAATAAATAATTTAAGGGTTATTAATAAAAAATATCCTTAAAAAATCTGAACACAGAATTATTATGCAATCACTGATTAACCTTCAGCACTTGCTGCAGGAGAATATGTTATCCATTTGCTGCCTGTAATGTGGAAACATAATTGTATTTGTCAAACTGATGGACTAAAACTTTATTTTAAAAAGTCTACAAGTACTGAGATGAAGAATTAATGCTATTTGTTATTTTCTGACGTTTCTGACATGTAATCCTGGAGATTTTTTTGTGTGTACTCGTTTATATGTAGAGATTTCAATAGCTATGCTAAAACCATAACAAATATTAATTAAAAGATTTACCTATTTTAGATTTCAAAATAGTTCAATCTTTTGCAAGATTTAGCTGTCCAACAAACGATAGTAAGACAATTAAATCTTGCTATCTATTGTAAGATTTACAAATGATAGTACCGTAAATTTTACATGAATCAGATTTACTGTTAAATCTGCAAATCTGTGATCCACTGTCATTACAAACACCACTCTTGAAATTATGCATGTATTATAACCCCTTGAAAATTATAATTTTGTTCCTTTACACCATTGTCAGCATAAGGTTATTATTAATTGAGTTAGAATGCTGGAAAATCTGGTTACATAACAGGCCAATGCCTTGGCAGCTTTTGAAAGAACTCCTATCGGATTCACCGTGTGTCTAACGTCTGGAGAAAAAAAACAGAGCTGGCAGTTTATTTGAAAAGAACAAGGACTTCAGCTTCTCTCTCTTTTTTTCCTAGAGTGTACGTGGTGCAGTGAACCTGAAGCTCAGGACAGGAAACTAAGGAGTACAAGAAATCTCTGTGGCACTTCAGCAAGGTTAAATATCTGTTCTTCTGCCTCTGAAGGCTGCAGTCCTTTAGTGTCTGTGTCACCCTGCTGTGGATGTTTAATTAGCAGTGGTGTCTTGTGCCTCTTTCTCAGTTGTGTCCTGCTGGGTCAAAAGCCCGAAGGTGGATGAAGCCAGAAGAAGACTCAGCAATCTTATTTGGTTATAGAAGAGTGTAGAATGTAAAAAAAATAAAATAAAATATGGATACAATAACAGAGAAAATTGTAAAACATTTTACTTCATCATGTCTGTAATTATATGCACGCTATCTTTTTACAGCTATGACAGAATGATCTGAAAGAGAGTCTAATTACAACTAAATGTGGAAATCAATTCTCTTGATTATGCTTCTTCCAAAATTTTTAATATATTTCTTATAATATTTAATTTTAATATTTTTTTAATTTGATGCAAACAACTATTACAAAACTTATAAACTAGTTTGATAAATACCATTTCAGATAATGAAGTCCAGCATTCCTATTGAGACATATGGCATGCCATAAGTGAGCGTAAACTTGTTCTCTGTGATCCAATAAACAGCTTAGTTTTCTAACCTCCAGGCTTGCGGTTTGTAAACAGGTCTGCCAGTTAAACACAAACAGAGTGCTGTGAATTTGAGCAGGATTATGTTGTTTTGTTGCTTGGATTATCTGAATCTTATTATCTTGGAGAAGAGCTTAATAGAATCTATGGCTCATCGCCTTCTTGGTTTTCTGCCTTGCTTGTTTGCTATGGAAACATTTATAGACTAAGCTGACCAGAGGAAATTTAAATATATATTTTATTGATTCTCACTACTATCTATAATTCTGACAATCCGTAATTTATGCACTTGTTCCTGGAAAAGATTTACAGAGTTGTAAGTGAATAACACTGCTACTCTCTATTTACTTGAACAGACATTAACCAAGAAACATTCCTGAATTAGCCCTTGATGCAGCTTTAAATGTTACAATAAATAGGATCAGCTATGCCAACAAGCTATAGCATACAAACCCGTGCAGAAAACAACATCGCCATTTCTGTTAAGATGTCAAAGAAAGATCTCAAAGAAACGTTATCACTCAAATCAATTTTCAACCATTTCTCCTGCTGTTCATTACAGGAAGGATAAGAGTAGACTTTCCTTGCTGAGGAATCTGAGGTCTTCTGGACTGCAGGGGGCGCTCCTGAATATCTTTTTGACGCAGTGGTGGCATTACACATCTTCTAATGTGCCGTCTGTTGGATCAGCAGCTTATCTGCAGCTGAAGATAAGCTTATCAGAAAGATCAGCTCAGGCCGAGGACGCCCCCCACACTCCAACTCAGTACAGGTGGTGGGAGATAGAAGAATTCATCACTTTTGGACAATGTTTCCCATCACATGCATGAAGCTGTTGCTAAACTGGAAAGCTTGTTTAGTGACAGACTGGAGCACTACAGGATATACTTCCTCCCACCAGCGGTTGGACTTGTATTCCCAACAACTTCTGAGTCTAAAAAGCTGCTTTTTGGGATGTTATCTCAAATAAAATCCCTTCTGTTATTTGGATATGTCAGTGCACAGCTTTTTCATTTCATGTGAATAGTCAGATTTAAAAAAAATATATATATATTCATGCACATCTTGTACATTTCTCCTACCTAAATGATGTTATTCAGCTTCACATTACCTTTAATCTGAGTGTGGAATTTTTAATACCTGCACATTATTACTTTTCTAAGGTTGTAAATTTTTTCTTACTGTTCAGGCTGTTATGTCTGTCAAACTCAGGGATAGTCAAACAGCGAATTAAATAGCTAAGCAAAGAGCTTGATTTACTTAGCTGATTATTGTATGATTATTGTCATTTTGTTTTTGTTAATCTTTAAGTCTAAAGAAATGAAAAAATTGTTTTGTCTTCCAACCTACTTAGTATTTAATTAGTAAAAGGATTCAACTTACCATACCACTTCAGCCATTAACTCTCCATCTGTTTTCTCCTTTTTACTAGAAACACACCAATTAACAGAAAAAGATGTTTAAAGAGTAAAGAATGAAAAAAGTTAATAGAATCCACAAAAGTTTCACAGACCATTCATGCAGGAAATTAAATGTCTCCCTGGAATAGGTGGGTCGCCGGTTTGAGCCTGGCTCCGTCCATCTCTGTCTACACTTTACCCACCTTGCCTTCTGGTGGTGGTCAGAAGGCCTGATGGGGCGATATACTGTAGCAGCCTTGCTTTTGTCAGACTGCTTCCAGGCAGCTATTGCTACAGTCCAGAGGCTTGGCATCATCATGGAATGTGAACACGTGATAATGAATGATTGCATGTAAAGGGTCTTTGAGAGTCCTGAAAATCACTCTTTTAAGTCTGATATAATTTAGTTTCATTAGAAGAAAACAAACACATCTTTGTGTTAGTTGAGATTGAGAAACTTCATTCACGTTTTCCTTCATTGTGAAGTTATTGTTTGCAACCTCACGATGAACAGCTTCTCACTACCAAACAATCTCATAAACCAGAGCTTTACTGCTCATATCTAAGCTGTTTGTGAATTATTACAGAGGACTGAATTCAGCTGGAATAATGAAATGGATAAATTTGTGGGACTTAAACTTGGCTGTAGCTCATTTTACAGTCACAGCTTTGGACTGTGTCCTCATTAGCATCCTCATACATAAGCTGGCATCCATTTAAGTCACTGCAGTGGAGAAGAAGGTTAGAATTAGCGACAGCACACAAACTTCCATCATTTAATAATTTAAATCACTCTGTCCCCATTTCACACAAATACACAAACAGCAGACAGGTTTGTAATTGCAGTGCACGCATGCAAGTATGAACTACATTATTTATGCTTGCGTGTTTTACTTTGTACACTGGCACCGTTTATCCCCCAACCATTGACAACAGGATTGTTTTAACTCTGAGAAGTCTAAACTAAAATTTAGAAGTTATTTACACAGATCAAACAGAATACATGCATGGCAACATGTAGGCATTATGTTGGCAACAGTGCTTGTTCTAAAGTTTACTTTCAGTCATGATGGGCACGAATATATATATCCAAAAGTTTGGCTGTTGCAATGAATAATTTAAACCGTTGTTTTTCTGGGCAAGCAATAGGCTGAGATCAAAGTTGTTTCTGATCGTTAATGTTTGTCTGGTTTACCCATTCCAACAAAATATGTATTTGGGATTTTTTTATGAGCCAGCAAGGCTCAAGCCAATCAGTTGGAAAACTGCTGGAGCACTGGCCCCCATACCAGAGTGAAGTAAGTTTAACATCAGCATGTTGACTAAGAGGGAGCTAACAATGGTGTAAGACCAGCACCTTTAAAAATGAGTGAAATTTGCTGCTTTGCACATGAACAAGAGAAAGCCTTTGGAAAAAACATTTTTAATGTCAGACGACATGAAGAATAGCTATTTGAGCAAAATGACAAGTCATTTAAGCATAGTGGTGGCAGCATAATACTGAGGGTCTGCTTGTCATCACACAAGGTGCTTTGAGAAATTAACAAAGAAGACTACCTCCAAATTCAACACTATCTTATATCAACAGCTAACTGAAACAGGACAGTGTTGTGTTCCAAAAGGTCTGTGATTCTAAGTGCTGTTCAAAGCTGGTTTTGGATTCAACCCTATTAAAAATCAGTGCACTGTGCCTAAAAGCTCTGTCTGTTCCAGGAAACAAACCAATTTAAATCGACTTTATAAAATCTTGGCCAGAACTATTCCAGTATAATGTTTCTGGCTACAAATGGTGTATTGTTTCTCTGCAATTTGATAAGAAACAGTTAAACAAATATTAGAGGGATTGTATCTATTTACTGGAAAGTGGATGTATATTTTAGACCCTATTTAGATCAGAGAAACTCCTCAATAAATTCAAACTTGGGCAGCCATTTCTTGTTCTGAAAGTTACTGGATATGCATGCTGTATCATCATTTCAAGCTGGGAAAAAAGAAAACTTCACTGCTTCACCCTAACTCTGCTTCATCCCTTTTGTGACAACCCAGCTTATTAAAAGAACACCTACATGCACACTTTTCCCATACCAGATCTACTGAAATAAGAGACATCCATCTCAAAACTAACTTTATGTCTTTAGGGTTCATCCCCTTCATAAGATTGCATGTTGCTGCAATCATTTGGTCAATGATAGCACTTGTATTTGTGGCCAATAGATGTCACAGATATCCAACTTGCCCTTAGTGAGACACAGCAGCATTGTGACGTTCTGAACTGCAGTGACATTTTTATTGCGCTATGCTGCCACAGACACTGCCAGCAGGCTGGCACCACAATTATATACAGCCTAAAATTATGCCCTCTTGAGACTAGCTCGGGCACCTGACAAGTGAACCCATTCAGCGGAGCTCCCAGTGTCCTTCAGCTCACAGTTTTACAGTTAATGGCTGTCATCCACATTCCCTATTAAAGAGGGATTAAATGTCCTGGTAATGACAACCCTCTCAGTTTTTATCTGACGTTTGCAACAGTAAATCACACCACTATAACTTAGTAAATGACCTGATAATTCACTCTGTGCATTAAGGTTGTCTCTGTGATGTGAATGGAGAAAGAAGAGGCTGACGTGTGACTGGTTTGATTAGAATAAGCTGTTGGGTAATGTGGGAGCAGTCATTCAAACATAGAAGACATAGCATTGATTTCTGTCCCTGTTAACACAGTTGCAATGCGAAAGAAACCCAAACCTTCCACCAGGCCCTAAGGGCACACAGTAATCCTAAGAATTTCATCCTGCACTGAGGGTATGACATAAGAAATCTGGCACATTTCACTCTTCAGGTCAATCTCATTTCAGAAAAAAATAAAGATTTTTTTTTTTTCTTTTTCAGAGACTGCTGTCTTTAGATCATACCACATCATTAGACAGATGCCCCTGGTTCTTGAAACACTTTCACTGAGCTGTGTAATTTGGCTCTGACACATTTGGCTCTCATTGCTTGTACCCAGAGAAAGACAGATTCATGACATTGGAGGGGCTGATTACTGTTCAACAGAGGAAGACATGGAGGCCTAATCACCATACTGCTGTGGCAGCCAATAACCAGGTTTCATATTCTACAAAGCCACAATTAGAGACTAATTGTCCCAGGTGAAGGCTTCCATAGCAACAGGCAGGGATATCTACTTTATGACAGCAATAGTTCACACAAATCTTGTGTCATAAGATCTGCAAACAGTAGGAGCAATGATGAGTTTTCTGACACTTGGAATGAAGAAACATAGATTTCATTGAATTTTGGAAGTAGTTCAGAATCACTTACATTAAAACTTTGAAATATATTAACTCGCTTAATGCAGACTTTCTGTGAATTTATTGGTTTTCCATTTTAAAATAAAAAATATAAAAGTTAGTCCTGTCCTCAGACCCTCTTTGCAAAATGTTTAAAAATCTATGTAAACTGGTTGTTTTTGCTGTTTTACACATACAATGTTGCTATGTGTTCAGAGTCAACCTAATATGTTGTACACATAGCTTTTATAAAAAGAAACATGCACAAAATCTCTGGGATTTTGGACAACTGGTTGTACTTACAATTACACATTTAAGACTTACACAAAGTACCTGTTAATCACAAAGTGAAAGGAAGAACATAAGAAGTGAATTTTTTTTTATTTATAAATATTGATAATGTGAGGTGGTTGTGCTCTCTGTATTTTGGTGCCCATAAATTAAATGAAATACAACCAATTAACTGCCTTAATTTAATGCAGTTAATTGTACATAATTAGCAGTTGTTCTGTAAATGTATTTTGCTAACAACTATCATACTGTACACACAAAGCTGTGAAGAACTTTAGATCAGGATATGGTTATTAAACAAAATCTCAAGCTTCAAGCATCTCACAAAACACTGTCCAATTCCTTCAAATGTTCAAATGTGATAATCTTATACAATGAAAAACAACAAAAACAAACATTTGTCTTTAACTGTTGCTGTTATGTAATTCATATTTTAGTCTGTCACAAACAACATTTGTTCTTGTAACCTTATTAATTGTGCTATAGATTGGAATGATGTTGCAAGATATTGCAGTCTGGCACTCCAAACACTTGGAGGAAAATTTACAAGTTTGAGTTTTCTTTGTCAGGTAACAAAAGGAATGAAAAATGATCACTAAAATTTTGGGCATCAGACATATGTATTTTTTTTTGTGAAAATACAATTCTACTTATAAAACTGTTATTTTCTCAATTTAAGAAAAACCTAAAAATACATCATCTTACACTAGTTTTCACCATATTTAGTGCTTTTGTTGAAAAGGATGATGTAATCTTATCCACAATTTCATTCAGACTAATTTTTGCCCGACTGTTACCTGACAGCAGCAGAACTGTACAAAGTGATGATGAAGAGGAGGGAGGGAAAACAAAGCAGGAAGATTGCTCAGTGATGAGACTGATGAGGATTAGGTGTTGCAAACGAATTGTCATGCTGGGATCCAGAGGAACACAGTCACAGAAATGCTCACACAGATAGACACACATATATATATATTAAGATGCATATCTTACTATGTTTATTAGTATGATTAATATGACATCCAATTATATTATTCAACATTAATAGCTTTCACATTTGGATACGAGTTTTATATGAATTTTTTCTTAGTTTATACTGAGACAATCCAACTCACATTCAAAGAACAGTTTGAGTGTGAGTGAATCAGTGAGTGACAGAGTGAGTTAATTATAATTTCTAGATGGAGGATTATTGGATAGACTGGCAATTATTAAAAAATAATAATAAAAAAAAAACAGTTGCATGATGTAACATAAACACACATCTAAAACAGGATCCAGCTTGCTCTTATTTCATGTTTTTACTCCAAATATGAAGTTCCACCAGGGGGCGCTTTAAGCAAAGCTTCACAAGAGCTGCATCCAAGGACATGTTTCCACCTTTGACTAGTTTGTGTTGCAGCTCTGTACAACTTAGTTTCATTCCTTTCATAAAACTTGTACATGTATGGATTTTTAAAAATTTTTATTTTATGCACATTTAAAGTTTTACATAATAATAGTTAATTGTAGCTTGCCTACAGAATCTGGGTTAACAAAAGTTTCATTTCAGACAACTAGGCTCAAGTGATGATGTTTAATATGTGATTCAGGATTTAGCCAGTGTCATTTAGATCCTATCTGCATCACAGATTACAAGACAGCTATCGCCAATCAGCACCAGGGGGTGCAATTATTTTGGCGACTTCTTTCACAAAAGCCTTTGTGAAGCAATCTAGTGTTATTTATTTTGCAGATTACAGAGTGACGCCTAAAGAGAAATGGAAATGGGTAATAACTGAGTTGAAAAGCCACCTTAGAGCCAAGAGATTCTTTATCTCTCCTGTATTTGGCCCAGTTAGAGTGTGAATGCCCTTATTCCTGACTTAGTTTTAAGCCATTGAATGATTTTTGTAGCCAAGCACAAGTAGACTCTACTAAATGGGTGATCTAAGACTATTTAAAACTGTATTTTTTTTTTAAAGTATCACAATATAATTTTATCAAGCTACATTGTGCTGATCTGTCAACATAAATTCCCAAAGAATAAAACAACATTTGTGGCGGTAATGAAACCAAAATTTGAAAAGGTTAAAGGGATATGAATTTGTCAAAGTGATAAGCAGAAGGTCGGAAGAACAAGATTGCCGATACAACCAGCCAAAATTTGTTTCCTCCTCAGGATGTCCGGACTCACCCGTAGTGTCAGGATGAGAAAATCAGTCATCTGAGAGGGTCTCAGAGAAGAGTTGCTGCTCCTCCTTGTCAAGAGCCAGTTGAGGGGCTGAGATGTGTCCTCTACACCTCCCGTTGTGTGGTGTTCTGGGCCCGCCCAACTGGCAGAAGATTCATAGACAGACCCAGGACACGTTGGAGGGACTATACTTCTTGGCCTGCCTGAGAAAGCCTTAGGATTTCCCTTGGAGGAGCTGACTACTGCCCCAGTGACCTGATCACAGATTAAGTGGGAGACAATGAATGAATGGTTTGTAGTTGGGCATGACCCATATGAAGAGGAAATTGTAGGCTGAAATCAAGTGATTTAATAAAATAAAGAACTTACAGAAACACAGAAGGCAGGACATGGAACACTGAAGCATGGAACAAGGAACAGAAAGATCCAGTATCAAACTAAAATCCAAGAGGTGGAATGTTGAAGAGAGGCAGAAACGACAAAGTAAACCATAAGAACAAAGCAGAGACAGAATGCAGGCAGAGGAAAATCAAGGGACAGAAAACAGCTGTACAAGGGAGAAAATTGGCAAGAGGGAAGGTGAATAATAAACACTGCAGAAGAACAGAGACAATAGCAAACTACAAATCAGAGGTAAAAGAATAACATAACTCTAGCAGATGAAAATTCAAACGTATAACAACAAAGTGATAGAAAAGACGAAAAAATAAAACAAAAAACTAAATGCAAAGAAATGAATTTATGTGAAAAAGCCTATTGAGTAATATAAGATATTGACCGAACAGAATATACTGATAAATTGATATAAACGAACAAGAAAATAATAAAAATTCAAAAACAGGAAAATCAAACAGAAACCCAAACAGAAAACTTTACACAGAAGGGCTTTACAGAGAATGGCTGGAAAAATATACTATACATGCTGTCAATATAACTTCTTAATTGATGATTTAAAATAGAATTTTATAAAATCAGAACCATCACTTTAAAAAAAAACTGATAGCAAATTGGAAAACAAGTCAAACAAAGTTCTGATTAGATCATCAGCATAATTATATATGTGAAAAACACATACATGTTAAGAAACAGCCACTCTAAACCTTTGAATTTTTTCTCAACTGTAGATCTCAACTGTTTGTTATCATCATAGCTATGTGAAATAAAGCTTTTTGAAAAACACAACTTAAACACAAACTTGCTCACTGCACACACTTGGAACTTCATGCTATGAGATCAATGCGTTTGCAGAGACATGGAATAATATCTAACAGACACATGAAGAGGTTACAGAATGTCCCAATCTGTTACTAAAATGCCATTAAGGTAGAGCAGGCATTTGAATGTGCATAGTGTCTAGGCATGCCAGAGAGTATATGACAGTCTCATCACACATGGCTAATCATGTAGAACAATGAGGACAGAGGCATAAAAAATGGGTGGCCTTGAAAATCTGATATTGCTTTGGATGCATTTTTTGTTTGTTTAAAAACATCGCACACATCACGCAGCCTGTAGCCAGCTCTTAAATGTATTAGCCTCCATGGATGGATCACTTGGCAAAGTGCATTATGCATGCTTTTGTGAATTCCTACAACCTTCTCTGCACGTCCTTGAAACAGACAAAGCCACCATTTTGCCCTTTGCTCGGGTTTATACATATTGTGAGTCTTGGCAGTTTGGTAGCTTGCCAATATGAAGAAGATTTTTCAGAGGAAACAGATGAATGGCAGTGAAAATGTGGCTGACTGTGCAAGAATAAGAAAAATCTCTCTGCCCTATGTTTTATCCTCACATTTTGAGAAGCACTGGGTCCCAGCACCTGAAAAATGTGAATTGGCTTCAAAATATTATAGGTGTGAGAAATAGGCATATGTCTAAAAAAAGTTTTCTAGTCTTATCCTTCCTGACACACCCCAATGTGAAATAGCTAGCATATACACTTAAAAGCTATCCTGAAGCCAGCTACACTAGAATATAGCTAATCAATCACAATATGATTTAGACAGGGAATGAAATTATGTGGAAAAGCACGTCCTGCCTGCTGAGGTGTATGAAACATGTGATGCTGCGGGTCCTTTTTTTCACAAATTACAAGGGAACATTTCAAATACCAAGAGATTTAAAATACAATCCTAGTGGACGCTACCAGGATCTTGAAAATGAGTCACCTCTGGGTCTTTGTCAGGAACATTATGAAAAAAACCCCCCAAAAAATAAATCCAGTATGGACACCAAATTAACCTTCTTTCATTCTATTTCAATGGGAAACCTGTAGACAAGCTGAAAACAATAAAGGACCCATGTCAGTGGACGATCCAAAGAGATTGTCCAGAGGAACAGTTAAAGATCCTTATCTGTATTCTCCAACCTTGCGAAATCTTAAGAAGCCAATCTAATGTAAAAAAAAGGGGCTGCAGAAAGGCCAATAGGTTCAGATTATGCTAAGGCAATGAAAGATTAACTTATTTTCAGGTGTTTCACATATCTTTAGAAGAGGTGACAACGTTCTAAATTCTCACTGTCAAATGCCAATATTGTATACAACACTCAAACAGATTTTAAAAAAAAAAACATTGTTGAACTTATTCATCCGGGTCAAAACTGTATAATGCTTAAATATGTGTCATACTGAAATTATGCACTGCTAATATTCATGCTTTCTTAGGCTTTGCAGGTTAGATTCCTCTGATAAGCAGACAATAAAAGTAATTCTTTTTGACAGCTGTCAAATTCTGGTACAGTCAGCTAAGCAGATCAGAGTGACCGCTTCATAAACACATACGTAAAGCGTGCAAGCTTCTACTAAGCATAAAAGCTCTGACCTTACCACTTCCCACACACCAGCAAAGGATGAGACACTTCGGAGCACTAATAAATTATTCACAATTTTATAACTCTAGGAGTCTACCTCATTCTAATTCAAAAGGAAGATGTCACAAGACCAGTTAGGTTGTCATTGAATATTTTATTTGCAAATGAAAGAGTAATAACTCAGAAGTCGTAAAAATATACATTTTTTACTTGTGATATTTACAAGGATTGTTTTCATCAAATGAACAAAGAAAAAAAAATCCCTTATTATTTTAGAAAACTAAAATGAAAATACACATCAGAAAACAGATGAGAGTAAAGTAAACAAAAGTGTTTTACATTTCCCTTTAGTCGAGCCATGCTGAGCCTGTCTGCCCCTGACACTGAAACTACGCAGTCAAGAGGAAACAGCCGACCACACAGAATCAACACACACCGGTGATGAGCATAGCACACTGAAAAGTGCAAAGTACATGGATAAACATTAAAAAAAAAAAACAACAACAAACAAAAGAAGACAAAGTAAAGCTTCAAAAATCAATTAGTTGATATATTTACAATTTTTGATTTTTTTGATTACTTTTAGTTGATTACAGTTATGTTACATCAAAGCAAAGCATTCCCGTTCATCTGCTCAATCTTATGACATGCAGGTACCTCTTGCAATCTCTCTTTAACTTCCTTGAGGTTGAACCAAGCCTCGTTCATCTCCACTCTTAAAAAGCAATAATACATCACATTCTCTTATACTGACAGACAAGGCCAAACCGCAGATTGCCCTGCTCAATAGCTTTAAACAGAACTAAAACGCGACTAATAGAACATAAAACACTGTAGCTACATGAGATTCATTCTCCCATCACATACCGCAGGATAACCATTAACCATTAAACTGCACCTTTGAGTGTTGGTAACAAGACAATGTGCGGTGCTGCTGACTGATATTATTGCATGTGGAGCCGACACGCCGAGCTGTGAGGCATTAAGACTTTTTCCTCCTATGCACACTGAAATGACAAAAGCGACTTAAAATTCATTTGTTGGAAAAAGAGCGAGTTTGTTGGGTCACAAAGAAGTATGCAACGTGAGGGCTCATAAACTGGGGAATCTGCCACCTGAGACTTGCCGACGCTGGAAAGCAAATCAAAAAAGCTTGGAGGAATTTAAAGCTGGAAGACTTGATTCCCATACTCCACCACCACTGCTACTTTCATCTGTGGAGGAGGAAATTTCAATGACAAGAGCCCACAGCCCTGGCTCAGAACCAATGCTGTTATAACTCTCTGGTTTCCCGGTACCACTCTTGTAAATTCCCAAGCTGGGGAAAAAATCTTTCAGCATATGCTGTCGAGATCTTTAAGATGCACAGCAGTGTCTGTTTTAGCGAGTGCTTCCAAGTGTGTGTGTTTTCTTACTGTGTTGTTTTTTTATGCAAGTGTGTGCACATGTCCTCTGAGTGATGCCACATCCCATTCTGTGCCACATTTAGTATCCGGGCTCCATCAGTCAGCGGTAATACCTCCAGACATTCGATCCATCAAATTGATTCTGAAGGAGCAGAAATAACAGGGAATGCTTGTTTGGGCTTTTGTTTGTGCAAAGGGTGTCAGTTTCTGTGAGGTGTGCTTGCGTGTGGACACAACTGCACTGTCATATGCATCTTGCATATGATGTGTGCACCTGTTGATGTGTATGTATATACAACTTGTAACTATGTGTGTCTGTTTGGTGAGACAACCTGGGCAAAGTGCATTCTGCACAGAGATAGCAGGAGTGTACCAGTCCCCTCCAGAGCTGATGAGAGTCATGAATTATGAACGCTCTTTGTCTCGAGACGCCACCCCCACAAGCAAAAACATGACTGCTGCCTGTGAAGCAAAGTTCAGAAGGCATATAAAACTAAGCAAAAGCTAAAATCAACACTGCCGGTCTTCAGTCATGTACATTTAAAAATAAGTTCCCTTGCTTGACTGCATCCTTCGCCCTCATTGAATGGGTAACATCAGAGTGTGTGGGTGTGTCCCAAGGGCAAATACTGAATTTACATGCATACACCCACGCATACACGTTCACACACAATTACAAGTGTATTCGCAGACATGCCAGTACGCACGTTCAAAACTCCTCTATTACAAACATAGAGTAGCCTTCCTGGTCGAATATGACACGCTGCTTTTAGTGAAATAATACCCCAAAAATAAATAAATAAATAAAAAATCCCAATTACCTCTGTGGTTAAGTCATGTGTGAAATCCAATGTGTGAAATCAAACAACACATCCTTTCCTGGCAGATGTTGCAGATTTAGACCTGAAATATGACCAAATTTGCTCTAATGATGCAGAGCCACGGATGATGGGAGTTTTAGGTTGTCAAATAGCAAATAGGACACAGTGGCACTAATAGCTACCCTGGTTAAAAAAAAATACAAATAAATAAATAAATGTAGAAATACAGGATAAAGATAAACATAGCTCTTTCTTTAGCTTTGTTTGTCCCCCTAATAATTTTGATTGTTTGAAATGTTTGAATTATTTCTCTGATTACAGATGTGAGCAAGACAAAACTAGAAATTTTCCAAAGGCTGAGAAACTACAGTGGTATGTGTGTGTGTGATCAGTAAGAGTTTGCACACTTTGCATTTTAAGAAACATTGAAAGTTCACCTTTCAGAATAAAATTTGAATTGTATGTTGAAGGCGCTAGATTATGTCTGGATGGAAATAAGTTTTCAAATGTAGCTAAATAAATTATCTTAAAATTTTATTTGGATTTGTGCAGCAATGCAAACAATCTCATTGGTGAACACCTTCTATATGTTAACATCAACTTCTAGCCAAGTTAATATGATAAGCGAGGTCTATGTTCTTTTTTTATAATGAGATGACATTTTATCTCTATAATTAATCTGTACTTTTTCAAAGCAAAGTTTAACTGTCACTAACTCATGTCATGTTTGAACACAATGGTGGTCTTTAAAACTTGTCCAAGAATCTATAGATATATTGTTTTTTTTTTCTTTTGTTTTGTTTTCAGAAACAAAAAATATACAGTAAGTTGGAAATGGTCATAATGGTTCACATGAGTTTGCCTTGTACACATGCACACATTTAAAATGTTTGTTTCACATTAGGGTTAGTATCATTGTCATTTGTAACTTCAGAAAAACACAGTTTGACTTCACTTTGGATTTCTCACTTGGCATTATTTTGTGAGGAAACATTTTCCTGACATACCCTTATTTTTAAGTTGAACTGACATCATGTGCGTATAGCTATCTTTATGTACAATATAAAACAAGACTGATTACAGAATGTACAGTAAATAGTCTTGTGGCATGGGATTGCTTTCTCACCACTCACTCTGCTTGGTGCTTCTTCGGCTGCATCCGTTTCTGGGGCAGTTCTTGTGATATCGAGTGCTTCCTGCCGGTGACCCTCAAAGTTTCATGTGAACAGAGACTTAACCGCTGGTACACTGAAGATAAGGACCAAGGGAGACGGGTGGTGAGGGGTTTAGAAAAGAGAAAAGAAAACATCTAAAGGGAGAGGGATTTCAAAGGCACACTAGATAGGCTACTTGCCCTGTTTTCAGCTACTTTCAGTCAAACTGCATTTTGTCTCTTAGAGGATACAACAAATAGGTTTCTTGCTGACAACAAGCATTAACCAAGCAAGTGATTGGGTGAAACAACAATCAAGTGCCACACTGCTGTTATGGATCCAAGGAGAGTATTAGATTTATCTGGAGTCACACTCCTTGTTCCCCATCTTAAGACAAGCTAAAGTAAAATGTGAAAGTCATGTGCCTTAGTTTGATATTGTACCCTGAAGGAGGCTGAAAATAATGGACTCCACCATCTTTGTAAATCACACATTCATCTCAACAAATTTTGGCTTCAGTTCAGAAATGTAGCTGGTAAACAAAAAGAAAATGATAAGAAAAAAATACCAATCACAACCCATCCTGGGGCATTGGTGGCACTTCTTAAAATGAGGGACTGGACACATGGCTGCCTTTGACATTTTGTAACCCACACAGGAAAGCGAGACAAAAGGAAACAGAGACAAAACCAAACAAAGATTCTAGCTGTTCTAATAGATGCTTACCTCTATTTTTAAAGAATCGCTATAGGCCTAATAAATGCTACTTAAGTACTTAGGAGAATATTTGGTAGCAGTACAGGAGTTTAACAATGTAGATGTGGGAGGAACGATAACAAGTCCATTGATTTGACTGTCAATGCTACATCCTTGTTCCTGAAGTCCCTCCCGCCCCCTAAGCCAGTTGAACAGTGAAGCAGATGAGGCGTTCACGAGCCAGCTGAGTCAGTCTGTGGTTTCTCACCGGTTCCTCTGCGAGAGCACAAAAGACCAAAAGCAACGAGGCGAATGATGCACACGCTGCGCACTGTGTCTGTCCACATGGATGGGCAAAATCGGCCAGGCCCATGGGGGGAGGCAAAGCGGTTTGTGGTTTTAGAGCAAGTAGTTGGAAGCAGCCAGATAGAGGTGAAGAGTGATATAAATCAGAGAATCACCCCTCCTCCCTGGTCTCCAACTTTACAACAACAAATACCCAGCTTCCCAGACAGTCTCCCACTTTTCCCCTCTTTTCCGCCCTACTTAAATTCATCTTGTTTAACTGATGGTGAATGTAAGTATGTTTTTAGTTTCCTTTTCTCACTCTGACTGCATGCCTAAGCCTTTGATTTGATAAATAAATAAAGCTCTTCAAGGGGGCGCCTTCCACCTCAATGCACATGGTGCTTCTCTGTGCCATCTGAAGCAAAAAGAAGAAATGCAGCAAAAAAGTTCTACCTTCAGCCATGGGATCGGTTTGCATCTCAGTTTTCAGCTTTTTTGTTTGTTTGTTTTTTTTTTTTTTTTTAAATCAGTAGGGGCAAGCATGTCTTATATTTTACCCTTTAAGTTATGCATTCATTAAAAGTACTTTTGGAATTATAATATTGACTCTTTTAATTACGTCCTTTAAACTAGTTGCATTTCTTTGTTTATGGAAGAGTCTCAGTCTTTGGGAGAGAGGGTTATGGGGCTTCAGGGAGGGGTCGGAGTCTTACATGGCTGCAGGAAAGGGCGTGACTTTCAGTCCTACACAGTCTGAAAGGCCTTGGTCTGGGCTGGGACCATGAGAGTTGGGGGTGTTGGTCCAGACATGTTCCTGGAGTTGAATTTTGGAGTGACAGGGGGCTCAGGGGTTTTGGGGGGCACCACTGTGGTGTAAGCTGGAGGGGACTGGGGGAAGCCTGGAGGCTGTCCATTTTCCTTGAGAGCTGCCACTGCAGGTGGACGTGGGCGGTGGCCACGTTGGGTGCTGTTGTGCACCATTGATTGGGTGGAGGAGGCGCCGGAGCGTGAACTGCCAGAACGGGACGAGGATAGGGAGTTTGGCTTCACCAATTTGGCCTTGGGAGCCTCAGCATCTTCCCTGTATGTTGGGAAACACAGCACATAAGGACAACAATATTTATTAGATATAAAAAGTAACTCTTGAAGCAGAGAAGAGAACCCTAACACAATAACAGCTCAGCAGAGTGTCCCTGCATTAGACTATTCCAAGGTCTAAAGCACAGGGGACTTGTAGTTTGCCAGAGCTTCATGTAATTCATGAGATACCCCCTAGCCTTAGAGTTTTCTGAAGCAAATTTGCATGGAATAATGAATTCTGCTCGAATCACTGGTTCCCCAGATGCGACTGTTGAAGAAAAAAAAAAGGCGCTGAAAATACAATGAAAACCATCCCAAATAAATCAACTTCTACTTGAGTTTTAATATGACATGATACAAGTCTCAGAGAAAGCACAGAAAAATCGTACCTGGGTGCCCCAATGTTATTAAGAATGACTGATCAAAGCAATAATCCTTGTTATTTATTTCAATTTCAAAAGCAAACTATTATAAGGAAGGGTGTTAAACACACAGGAAGTTTGTGAAAAAGTTCTTGGTCGAAACATGAAGTCCAATGATGCTTGTGAACAGAGTCAGAAGTGCATATTTTAGGTTGAGATATTTTCTAATGCAACCACGATTATTATTATTATTATTATTAACAAAAAAATTTAATGGATAATGTTTGAAGCTTTATCCATTACAAATTCATGCATCTCCATGCAGAGAACAAGGTTCTCATGCACAGTGTAAACAGTTCCATAAAACTAAAATAATGTTTTTTCCAAGCAAAGGGGAAAATAAGTGGCAAATTCAAGCTTTAGACTACTACATTTTTTCATAAATAGGTGTAAAGATTTCTGCATTAGGACAATAACATTTTCAGCTAATGTTGACAGAAGCATAAGACCTATAAGCTTAGCAATGCGGTGGCATGCTTATCCTGAGCATGAACAGATGTTTCACACTGTAAGAGTATTTATTTTAAAACATTTTGTGTCCCAAATTTTAGTGAGCTACATTTTTAATAGTACGAACGATTAAAAAAAAAGAGAGACAGATGACAAGAATATGACTGAACCTGATCTCATTTGGGGTCTCCTCCTCTTCGTACTTCTTTTTTTCTTTCTTCCAGAAGACGAGCCAGATGATTATTATGACAATGAGGACACCGAGGGATATTCCCACCACTACTCCCGCTACCGTCCCAACATCCCTCACATCTGTGGATGAAAAAAGAAGAAAGCGATTAGAGATATATTCTGCTTTTCTCTCTGGTAAAATAATATTCCATTTTCCCTGTTAGTCTTCAATTTATTAATAATCATTTTACATGCACATTCACTAGAAAAAGACTCACTTCTTTCTTTTGAGTCCCTCCATCCATATTTAATTTAAGGACATTAATTTAACACCAAAGACCAAAAAATCTTTATGCTGAGCTGCTAGCTCTGTCATTTTTTTTCTATCCCCCCATACATGACCCTGTCAGGGGACTCTCAAAGAATGCATCATTTTGACAGTGAAACATGGCATTTAAAAAAGAGAGAGGCCATCGCTATGGGTTTATTGCATTCGATAGGAAGGTAAAGGGAAGGAAAGGCAGGGTGAAGAATAAATGTATTTGGAGTAGTTTAAAACAATAACCATCAGTCAGTGTGGCAGTTTGGTGTAAGGTGAAGACTGCGAGGTCAAGTTCCCCTCCACAACTCACGCTGCATCGTGACCTCAATGGTGCAGTTTTCCTCTCCCACATCATTGCTTGCTGTGCACCTGTAGACGCCTGTGCTGTCCATGGTAAGATTCCTCAGGGTGACAATCTCTGGGTTCTTCAGATCTGCCCAAAAAAATAATGTCATTTATGAAAAGGGGCTTGAAATATATTCAACAAGAGAGAGCAAATGGGAGTGGAATAGTGGGGGGATATTTTCCAGTGGAGGTCCATCATAGTCAGGCGGGCCTGAGGAGAGAAGCAGGAGTGTGTCTGACAGGGTGACGGCGCCCCAGAGCCATATGGGATATTTAGTCATCTGCACCACTGACAACCATGTGGTATTAGCTTTCACTAGACCCATAAATAATGGCTGCTGATGCTGTGTGTTATTGTCCCATGAAAAGTAATTATACTGAACAGGTGGTGCTTGGTTGATGCCACTAACTGGAAGGTTTTTGGCTGGACATGTACCACAATTACAGGAAAAAAATACTGTAATAGTGGTATTTTATTTATCCATTGCTTGGTTTGTCGATTGGAATATAGAAAAAAGCTGAAAAACCTTTCAGTGTATTGGATTAGTTTTTTCTTCCACTTCAGCTTCACTCCCAGAAAATGCACACACTGCTTTAATGGTCGCAACTATGATTCACTTGAGGCGACTTGACATTTCAAAATCATTAAGCCCGGTTTCAGCACAAATTCTCGTAATAATGCACATAATTCTGACAGAATAAAACCACAAATCACAATGTTGTGCAGTTTGATTTCCTGGAAAAGGATAAATAGAACTCATTTCCATGGTTTTAGGCTTATTGCCTGTGTCTAGGGAGAGAATCAGAACAATCCAAGCATATTAACTGATTGAAGTATCAATGGATGAATAAACGCATGTTCCCTTGAGCCAAATGTTGTAACTTTTAATAAATCTTGTGGAGCTGCTAGAGGATCTACAATGGGAGAAGGAGGTTTGCCTCGGTAGGTTTAGGTACCGGTGTTTACAGATGTTTAAAATAGGAGTCAGGTTTACAGTGGTGTGCTTTGCGGAAATCTCTCTGGGACTAAAGCTGCAATAACAAAGAAAAAAAAAGTAATTAATATAAAAATGAATTATCATAGCATTTCTGTGAAGAGGAACTGAATTGTGAATCAGTACATCATCTCTGTGTAGTGTTATCTCGCTCTTTTTTTTTTAAGTCTTTCTAAAACATTACTTTTCTTACCTATCAGTGCCAAGTTTGGAAGCTTGCCCAAACTCTTCCCTTTGTCAAGCACTCGCTCCCACTTGTAGCTAATGGGGTCTGAACCATCGCTGGATTTACAGCTCAGCTTGACATCCTTGCCCTCCAAGAGTTTTCCATCCATCCGGCACCGTGGCTTGGAGGGCTTTTCTGTGAGAAAACAAAATAAAAAAGTGTCACAGAGATAACAAAATTATTTCTCTTTTAATGTTAAAAATAGCAGACACAGTTTTCAAAAGATTGCAGACTTCTTAGGATACTAAGGTTTTTGTTGAAAATAAGAAATTTGCAATCTTTTTTCATTTATTACCATATGAGGAAGCTGCCTGCTTACATGAGCTGGGGTAGTTTTGCTCCACAACCAGGACATCTCAAGAGGGAATCCCAATTGTGTTATTGACTATTTGCCCAAGACATCATGTAACATTAAAGCAGACAGGGCACATTGCTGAAACAGGCCCCTGTGTTTTTATGACCTTCAACAATTTGTTACCTGAAAGTGCAAAATTGTTAGAATGTTGAGAATGGCGGAAAACTTGCAACCCTCAGCACCCCACAGCAGCAAAGGGCAGGTAGACACAGCTCCAGGAGCAGTGGAGGAAGTGCTGAAGCCCACAGTTTTCTCCATCTGCTTAAGATGTAGCATTTCAACTGAATTTAATTCAAATTTAGTTAATCAAGGACAACTCATTAAACAATGTTACATGTGAGAAACAAAGCAATCGTTGTTTTGTGGAAATGTTTTCTAGCCACAGGTTAATTTGTAAACCCAGTCCTTGGCTGGACCTTTATTAAAAAAGAACAAAATTATAAATTCTTCTCACACACACATGCCCACGCACGCACATCCCTACACTGAATTTTTGTGATTGTAAATAACGCAAAATGTGTAGTACAGAAAGCTAATTCTCCACAACAAAGTCGTGGTGGTCGTTTGATTTAGTTAAATGGAAAAGTAATTACAGACTTTACAGTCTGCTGCCTCTTATTAGTTTTTGCAGATATCTATATGATGACAACATCTGCATACATCTCAACATTTGGCAGCTTTATAACTGTCCAGTAAGTTGTTGCTGTATAAACAGAAAAGAGTTCACAGTTATTCAAAATGGTAAAAAAGAGAAAAGAATACTTCTTAAGTGAAGCACATAGTGTCTTTATCTTCATTAATCAGATAATCAAACACAAATTGCTTAAATGTCTCCATAACAACAGTCAGAGCAATATTTAATAAATGTAGGTGGATAAGGACTTTGGTCACTATACCCTCATGCATAGTGACCAAGATAATAAAAGAGGTCAATCGTGACATCTAAGGTTCATCATGACTTTTTAAAGATTTTTTACATTATAATAAGGCAAAGCCAGTCACTATGATGGGTACTATCTAGACTTATTATGGTAGGTCTTTTAAAATATAAGATGTAGTCTTTTTAAAGTTAGTTGGCTATTTTCTGTTTGTTTTCTGCAAACTGGTGACAATAAAAAATGGCTTTCTGCAGGGAATGGACAACAGGGCCACAGACCAGGCCATGAATGCGTGTAGTACCATTTTTTCCACAGGTTAATAGTTTTGGTCACAGTCTGCCACAGCTGGAGGCACAGAGCAGTATAGCTGTAGCCTGCTGAGATCTGTACAGCTGCTCTGCTTAGATTCATGCTCAGAGGCACTGCTTCACTATAAAAAGAAAATGGAACACAGTTGTCTCCCTCTCTAGTGACATAATTTTAGATGATTGGTCGACTAAATTTATATATCTGTTTTGTGTTTTGTGCAACTGTCAAATTAGCCATGTGAAGTTGCTTGTGCTTGCTTGTGAGCAAAGTTGGAGAATAAGTAACTCTGACATGGTAACATAATTCGGGAGTATGTTAGAAGCAGAATGGCATTGGCTCACACGCTCTGTGAGCAATATAACGAGAGCGGCTGATTGCGGAGCACTGAGCATCTGTCAGCTCTGTCATGGTGAATAAGACTGAACTGCAGCAGAAGTCCCCCCAAAAAGTTTACCAAACTTGCACCATCAATCCATTTCGCTTCTAAAGCATAAAATCTGCACATGAAAATTCCAGTATTCAGTCGAGCAAATAGTAAACTCGTTGGCATGAGTGACCAAGTTTGCATATAATGCTATATGCACTGGCAAGCAAACAAATGCAACCACTGACATTTACTGTTTCATGCCAAGCCAGTTACAAGTTATTATCCGAACGCGGGGGAGCAGGAGCAGAATCTCAGACGTTTGTCCCTTTTGGAAGCAAAAGTGTCGACGCAGAGCTGAAGGCAATTTGTGAAAATTGAGGCTCTAGTCACCACAATATCTTCATGAAACTGAGAGGAGAGTGAGAGGATTAACAGATTGCTCCATTAGAAAACCAATAACGTTTGGTTGAACTAATCTCCCGTGATGTTTTATTAATTTGCCTGCTTTTCTGATACTTTTCTGACACAGAATAAACTTGTTCCTCCCACCAGACTTTGTGTCAGGCTCATGTGGCAGAGCTCTTCCTCTTTTGATGTTCTTGAACTCTGTGAGCTATCGCTGTTGTCCAGGCATAAAACATGTATGGTATTAGCATGGATTATAAATAACGTTTTTTTTTTTTTTGTAATATATATATATATTTATGCTGAGTAAATTTAATTACACAAAGTATCGCAAATTAAGAAAAATCCATGTTATAGTTCTTTGAAAATGCATTTGACCTCTTTCTTCAGCTCTTTTTGCATTTTGTCAGACTTAAATCCATACGATCACCAATTTTTAATATTGGACAAAGATGAACAGAAAAAAATGCAGCTTTCAAAAGGTAATGAATTTTTTGGAGAACAAATATATATCCTGACAAACCTATTTATATGAATAAAGTACTTTCCTTTTGTTATCCTCCAGTTATTGAATTATTAACTACCTCTGAATATTTTAACTATGTTTTGGAACGTTAAGCTCAGTTTTACTAACAACAGCAAGGTCTGAAAACTGATAGATCTCTGTAAAATTAGAATATCACTTACCAACCAGTGTGATCTGAAGTAGGCTAAAAGAGCTCAGATCAAAATACAGATCTAATCGAACAAAATTAAAAGATAAGCATAAGGAAAATCAAGACATTGACCTTTATAGGTCTCCAAAGAGTTGCAAAACCTATTTCTGAGGCTTTCCAGCATGAGTGAAACACGATGGTAGAAATTATCGATAGAGAAAACAGGGAACAGTTGCCAACCACTCACCACCCACCCAAAATTACACCAAGAGCATGTCAACAACTCATCCAGCAGGTCACAAAATAACCCAGAGGAGCATATAGTCATTGCATATCTCACCTGCTTCAGTTAAGGTCGGTGTCCATGTTTCAAAAGAAAGAGACTGAACGAATATGGCATCCATAGAAGGGTTCCAAGGCCAAAAAACATTTTTTCTACCAGAAAATCTTAAAGGAGAATATGCAGCAGTTTCTGACCTTAAACTCTTGCACACTTTGGTGATATGACTGGTTAAAGTACATTAGCAAATCCATCTCTGAATGGCTAAATAACAACAAAACAATATCTTAAAACAATTCAGTTAAGTTTCAGATTTTAAACCAAATGAGATGATGTGCTATGACTTTAAAAAGGTGGTTTATGCTCAAAGACTCTCTAATAAGAATGATTTCTGCAAAAATAGTGGGGAAAATACCTACATAAGAAATAATTGCAATTATTATAATCGCTGCCAAAGAATGTCAAAATCAGCTTCAAGATTTATGGGACAGTCACTGTTTTACACAGGTCGGTTTCCACAACTTTTTTTTTGTAAATGGAATCAGTATTTGAAAATGGCATTCTCTATGTATTGGCATCTTGGGAACAAAGAGTATAGTGAAAACATAGAGAAACATTTTGGGGGAAAAACCCTTTTCAGATTTCAGTTTCATTTGTCTAGCAGGGGATGTTAAGTATTTTTGAATTCACGAGCATATCTGTCTGTGTTACTCAGTCCCTGAATTCATCTTCCCGAGCGATGTTTTTCCGTCTCACCTCATCAAGAAACCATTCCGAACGGACCCAAACAGCATAAGGAAAATCAAATCACACCGTCTGCATTAAATTGAATCATTAGATCAGTCAGCATGATGGAGGAAATGTGCCAGACTAATAATCATCTGATTAGGCCTACATGTGTATGTGTTTGATATTATTTGTGTGTGTTTTCAGTCCAAATGAGTTCCCGCATAACCTGATGGCATGTCTGAGGATGAGTGCGAATTCTTCTGAGTGAATTTGTTATCTGCATTTATCTGTTTGTATGCTCTCTATGAGAGTAGCTCTGAAAACCCTTACCCAGAACAATAAGGTTGACCTGGCTCCAGTGATACTTTCCCCCAGTCTTGACTTTACAGTAGTACTCCCCAGAGTCGGTCAGCAGCAGGTCACTGATCAGCAGGGAGGCGTCACCGCCCAGGTACTCCCCAGCAAAGGACAAGCGGCTGGTGTCACTGCCAACGGCCTCGTTAGTGTAGACCTGTCCTCCGAAGAAAGTAATGATCTAGATGTGGGGAAAAAATATGTAATTTACTTTTCTGTATGTTAACTTTATGTTTTCGCTCAGTTTTTTTTTTTTTCTTTCCATAGAAGCTGCATCTTGTCTGGGATTCCATGCAGCTGTGATACCTTCCTGGAGGGGGCAATAGGCTGAGATAACGCTGCCAACAACTGAACATTCTTCCTCTCCTGCTATTAACATTTTAAATTTCATTAACATAGAAAGTATTCCTACATCAGCTCTTCTGTTTCTTTTTGTGTGTCTGCTCTGTCTCCTCAAGCCCAGTGTTAGTCAGGGCAGATGGCCACTTGTTTGGGGTCAATTTTTCCTCTCCACTGTTGCCACACGGATGCTCAAGATGAGGGACTGCAGTAAAGTTCAACGATACAATGGAAGACTTTGAAATGCTTAACCAAGAGCTGAGAGAGTGCTGCAAATTGATGACTCAATCCAATCTGCTGAGTTTCATCAGGGAAACTTTTCAAACTATTCAAATAATAAACTGAATTGTTTCATAGCTAGCATCAACTGAAATGTAAGTGTAAATGAATTGAAATAACTTTTTTATGTAAATTGAATGTAGATGGTGTTGTAGATCGACCATATAAGTAACAGGAATTTATTTGAAATTCAATTAAATTTGACTGTGAAATATTTATTTCTGATTTGTCTGAAACAAGCTTCAAATGTTTTATGCAAAGACTAAAAGCAGATCTGCCCTGCTCCTTTCTAAAAAGTAATTTTCCTAATATTAAAAAAAAACAAAAAAAACAGCCTAAGTTTCATCTTGAAACTTGCATTTACATTTGAAATACCTGTTATTTTATTATTCCAAACGTTACTCCAATTCATGCTACTTAGAAGTACATTTGCCTTAGTAGATTTTTATGTCTCACAAGGAACATCCTCAATCTATTTAACTGGTAGGCAATGAGGAAAATCAAAACTTTCACAACTCCAAAGATCATACGTGAACGACTGGTACATAAGTAAAGTGTTGCCTCACCGTCTACTCGCGATGCTGAAAAATTCACCATTTCAGTACTTACAGTATGAGTCGCAATGCTAACAATTATTTTATAATTAACCCCTGGGATAGAATATTTCACAGATGATTGCTACAGCACATTCCGCTGACTATCTATGAGGACTACTATCTCCTTATGGCCTTTGTACAAGCAAAGCTTTGTACAAGCAAAGCTTTGTACAAGCAAAGCTTTCTACAAGCAAAACCGTACAAAAAGACAGAAAAATCTATTTGGTTGCTGATAAAAGATCAAAGTACCCACTGTGGCACAGATTAGGTGTTGGCACAGAATTAAAAGCCACACAGAAGCACAGTGCACTGCATAATGCAACACTGTATTTTCAGATGTCAAAACATTGCACTAGATTTGTAAGAATATTAAAGTCTTAGTGTATTTTATTACACAGTCAAAAATGGTTACAAATAAATAAATAGGATGGATAAGTTCACTGTAAGCATGGTCATTTACTACGTTTTCAAAGTTTTTTCTCTCAGTTTACAATGCATGTGTTCCTCTCCTTTTTCTCTTACGCTCCATCCACACGCACAAACACAAACAAACGCAGCTGTCACAGTGGCCTATTACTCAGGGCAAGTGAGAGCCTGCAGATGGGGCCTGCTAAATGCCGGTGCCACAGCACATCAGTGCCGAAAGAAATGGGGGCACCTGCTGGGACCACAGGTGATCACTGGCCACTTATACATATATATACCTTGACTTCACACGCAGCAGATTTTAAGGACACATTCCATAAATGCAAAAAGACATTATGGTGCAAACATGAACAGCCTTGGCACCATAAAAAGAATATTTTACAGATATTTGCCTATGGGCACTTTCTTTTTGCTTTTTTTTATGAACTGTGGGCATTTATTACTCATACATATGTGAGTGCAGGCTGCAGCATATGACTATGTGTATTTATGCCTCTGGTAATGTCTGGGTGTATACTGCAAACTCTCTTATGGGACAGAAACACGGAAAGTACTCATGAGTGTGTGATATTGTGGGAAAATTGAGCAAAATGACCACAGGCTGTGAGTAAAGTTTCCAATTAAAATGAGGTGGTTTGTTTATTCAACATGAACTGATATACATGATGAGTTATCCCTAACTCCCTCTTAACGAAATCTTCAGGTTTAATTAAAATGAATGTGAAATGAACAAATGTCATATATTAATCTTGCATTGCCAATTACACATCCAAAAGAACAATAATGAGACTCTATGACAATCATTTTTTTCTTTTTTTCACTTTTGTGTTTCATTTGTTGAATATTTTATTCCACATGTCAGTGGCTGTGGATGAGATTACATAACTCAGATCTAAAACAGGCTCATTCAACATGAGTCACAGCTGGGGAATTTCCAAATTTCAACTGAGAACTAAACTGGAATTTTAGTTCTACTTTTGTTTATTTTGAATCTGCTAAGATTCACAATTGTTTTAAGAGTCCTTCTTTCAGTGGAGGTTGATAAATCTACTTATGATTGTGTTTACTTGAAATTACGAGAAGTTCATGATTGTTATAACGGCAATAAATATTTTACTATTATTGACAAAATTATAAACAATTTTCAATACTCCATATTTAATAAAATCAGATGAAACATTTTCAGCTTTTTACAGTTTGTCTCTTTTCCCATCAGAAACAAACTTGAATGACAATTAATGCAAATCTTCCAGAGGTATGACTACAGTGTTCAAAGTCATTAATACATGCATCTCTTCTCTTGCTAAATAGTGGCTAAATGTTGACAGATGAAGAGTCCTTCCTTCCAAATACTGCCATGGAGCAGAAAAAAAGAATGATTCATTCATTCAGCTGCACATGTGGTGTCATAATCACATCTTTGGATGTTTGATTTTAATTAATGGTGCCTTCATTGTTTTCATCCTTTTAAATATTCATTGCAATATGGCAGCCTTTTTCTGAGATCATTAAAATGTAACTTTTGATGTTTTTCTTTTTTTAACACATGCTTTTTTCTGCTCCACTTATTCCATTCTGCAGTTTTGAAGGTTTTTTTGTTGTTGTTGTTGTATTGTGCCCTTTTCACGGTAGTTAAACAAATGCCACAAAAGTTATGAAAATGTTAAAATGTTAAAAAAAAAAGTAATAAAAGCAAGTTGTTAAGGCACTACATTAACTTAATTTGATTTAAAAGGTAAGAAGTTTCAAACTGAAAAACCATAGAGCTGAGGAAAGCCAAAGAATAAACACAATAACTTTTTTTTGATTTACCATTTATTGAGCCAATAATTTCCCAAATACAGTTGAAAGAAACTGATCAGGAGGAAATCAGCTCAACCTGAGTTTTATTTTAGAAGTAAGCTTTCATTATCAAATGGAATAAATATATCTTTGATTGTTATTAATGTTGGTGAAATAATCTATAGTTTCCCATTAATTTTTGCTATTTCCCACAATTCCCATGGACTTTTTCCAACATGAAAAATTATTAAAAGTTTGCAAGCCATGAATAAATTTAGCAAAATCTCCCTGCCACTTTGCAGCCCTGGCCCTTGCAGTGCGCCACGTATTCTTTTCTTTCCTCAGTTGGAGTTGTATAAATTTCTCAGGGCTGACTCCTACAGTTCAGGAAGAAAACTACAATGCCAACATAAACAATTTCAGGACCCAAGTTTAATTTAATTTGATCACATGAAACACCTCGTTGTATGGCAATTCTATTTCATGTGTTCCATTCTAAATGGCAAAAAGTTGTTTCCGGATTACTTTGCTTTGTACCCACAATTTGATTATAATTTTAGAATGAAATAACCTTTGTGTCAACATTAAAAATAAAATAAAAAAAATATTTACTTGTTCTCATTTAAGGACAATTAAAGACTCCTCTTTAGCAAATATATGCTTTTTGTTGTTCATCATATAGATGAACAACCTCATGTTGTTCATATACATATTTTTCCATTTACTGTGGAGTTGCTAAAAGCAACTATTAAACTCAGCAAAACTTTAACTAAAACCAACAGTCCTTATTTCATTGCTTGAGTCATTGCTATTATAAATGTTGAGCTAGTTGTCAAAATCTGTCAATTTTAAGAAATTATTTATCAGTCTATTGTCAAAATGTTTCCCAAATTGAACTGTTTCACTCACGTGAACCTCCACTTCCACATGATATTTTTTACAGTTGTGCACAGCAAAATTTAAAGCACATGTATTCTGTGTAACTGTATTTGTTCAGTTCAGTAAGTAGTACAGTTTCAAATGGCTGTGCATGTAGCCTTTAGTGCTTTCAAGTAAATTTTTCAGGTAGTATTACCAATATAAATTTTTTTGCATTGGGAAATCCTTCCAGGCTGAACTGTCAAAATGAAAACATGGGAAAGCAATTTGACTGTCCTGTTCATAAACATGGTGTCAGGACTTTTCACTTTGAAATCACAGACAGATCCAGCCGTGGACACAGAAACGTGAGTCCCAAGGGCACACCACACCACCTTCAGCAGGATTTCATGTGAAAGAACATAAGTTCAAAGATACAGTAGATAAAAAAATAAAATAAGATGAATAAGTCACGCCAGGGGTCACTGTGGCAGAGTAGCACCTTGCTGTTGACATTGATAATGAAGTTCTAGAACAATAAAAAAACATGCACATTTCTGAGGTTAGGTCAATCCAAAGACAGAACATCATGTCCTTCTCTTTCACACTGCAGGTCTCAGTGTAGCTAATTAGACTTTGTTGACAATGTTGACAATTTTTTAACAATGTTTCTTAACGTATTAATATTTTTGGTAATACTTTCATTGAAAGGCTGAGTAGATGACTGACATATCACTGTCATAAACATGTCACAACTTATGTCAGGTTCATGACACCTGTCCTTCATAAACATTCATGAAGTAGTCTTCATGAATGTTTAGGTGAAGATGCAGCAGCAAGGGAAAGTCACACAGAATGCATCCTAAGAAATCTTACCACTTTCTGCTTTGAGTTAGGTTTCTGCAGCAACCACTCAATGTCAAGAGGGCTGGAAGCTGGAAACTGGTGGTGGCACGGTAAAGTGGCATTGTCCCCAACAACCTTCTTCATCTCTGTCTGGGCACCCACTGACAGCAGACCGAGCAGAACTGAGGAAGAGAGAAGAAATGAAGAGATGAAAAAAAACAAGCAATGTCAGATCAGAACAGTGGCCTGGTCCTAGAGAGGCAGGTTGTTCAGGTAGCAAAAAAACCACAGTAATAGAAAAATGCAAAGATGCAAACAGAGATTTGTTAGAGGACCTAAACACATTAAATGATGAGAAGCAATATGCTATCCATGTTTTTATAGAAGACAATAAAAGGCCCAAAAAATGTATTTACAGGAGATTAGTATCAGTAGAAGTGGTTCAACAAATGTAATAGAAACATTTCATCATTAGCTAAAGTTTTGAGTAGCTGTGGTCTGGCATTCTGCCATTTCATACACATATTCCTACTAAGAACTTTTACCAAGGTGGAGCCAGTTGGAAGATTCAACCAGATCTGGCTTGATTTTAGTAAGCATTTACACAGAACACACAACACCTCACACATATGCACAAACCCTCCACTTTATTCAAAGTTAAAGTTTCTGTTACAGTGAAAAATGTTCATTGATTTGAAGAGTGTGTGCACATGATGGTGACTTCAGGCACTGACCAGATAGAGAGGACTTATGGAGGATTTCCAAGGCTAATTTACTGGCGGATACTGGACAGCCTCGTGGGCTTTAGTAGAATTAACCAAAGGCGTCACTGGGGTTAGGTGGAACCTGAAATTATGGATTGTGTGTGTGTGTTACTGTGCGATACTCAAAGTATTGCACAGGGGTAATGCATTTGTGAGGTATTTGCCTCCCTCCAACATGTACAATAGAGTGCATAATACTGCAGAGCCCAGCTACTGTTAAACACACAATTGTGATGTCTATTTTTGGATACATGACATTACACTTCGCAGCCTAGCTTTTAGTTAAATACCAAATGACCCATCAGCTTAGGTAGTTCTGAAAATCAAATATATCAAAATTTCCCCATCATCATCTTCTCTGGAATTAAAATGTGAACCAGATAATAGGTGAACAGCATACATGGGATTCATAAGATGTTTTTTGAGATGTCTGCATCTACTGTGTGACTCAGGCCGGACATTCTGACAGTGAAAATGCCTTTGTATGCAATAGACATAATTATGGGCTGTCAAATGTTCCTCAGAAGGCCAGACCTCACTGGGCCCCTGTCCACTTGTTTACTGGTCCAACCTCACAGGAGCCAACACCCTGCCCCATAAGTGATCTCTGGGCCAATGAAAATGTCAACACTGCACTTTGAAACCAATGAGTCAGTGCTGATGAAGGACACAGTGGAAAAGAACAGCCTAAAAGAGACCATCTTATTTGACAACTGCACAGTTGTCAACAGTTGGTAAAGTTTTGTTCAAATTCAGTCATAACTTTGTAAGTTAATAGTTAGCTACTTTAATCAAAATTATAAATTATTTCTTTGCTTTGTATGAAACAAAAATGTTTCATTTTAGATCAACTCTGACTGGTGACCTGATCTGGCCTATTTTCAGCTTGACTTGTCCTGACCAATGGCTGATGAGTCATAAACTAAAAAAAAATATATATATATATATTTTAGATTCTAATACCTAAACTACATAAGGTCACACTGGTGACAACTCTTTTCAGTGTTGTTGTTGCAATGGGGATAAGAATAATAGCTATTTTCAGTTTTAGCAGAGTGAGTCAGAGGAAATGCAAAACCTGTAAGAACTTCATGAAAATGAAACAGTATTTTGTGATGAGGTATGTTATGTTGTTCATTAAGGCTGCTATCATGGATAGACTCTATCACAAAACTACAATTAGAACATGACACTGGGACATGTCATTGAATTAGTAAAGAAGGGAATTGACTGTAAGAGAACTTTAGTCAATATCAAGAAAGGTGAATGTATAAAAAAAACTGATTTTTTTTCATCAGTTTTATTCTTCACAACACAAATCTAGCATGTGTGTTGGAGCACATGCTAGATTAAGAAATGTTGGGAACCTATGAATAGCCAGGTGAAAGATCTAGGACCTCTTTGAAATACCCACAGAGATTGACCTGTACAGTTGGTAATGCCAATTGGCTTACATACTTTTATAAGTTGAAAAATGGCAAAAGAAAATTCTAATTGGTGCAATAAAACACATGTTGAAAATGCTACTCAGTCTTTTTTGTAACACAGAAGTGACATAATAAATTACTGTGGTACTTCTTTTGCCTTGATCCACCTGATCTGGTGGATCAAGGCCCATATTTTTTTGCTTAGCAGTTAGTAAGCAAAAAAATATGGGCCACCCCCTCACTGAGGAACTCCTGAGCCTAAAGGTATTCCCGTTTATGGCTTTTTAATGGCACATTTGCAGGGTCATTCATCTTGTGGGCTCCCCGCCGTTATTGGTTTGGTGTCAGAAAAAGGGAGAGAAAGCTTTTCAGTGATAAGAACTCTGGGGAGTGAGAATACCCAGACCATGTGTGTAAGCGCAGCTGGTTGGACCTAATGGTGCAAGTTAATGTTTGGTGGTGGCACAGGGGTCTGCTGGGAAACCTTTATCCACAATCTCCCTGCAGCGCTTTATGCAAGCCTCTGTAATCAGTGCCCCTGTACCAATTAGCAGCCTGGGGTTTCGCTCACTGCTGAGTAGGTGGGCTCATCTTACCTTATTTCTCATGTTTTGCTGCCTAAGCTGTTGATTATGTACACTCAAGTGTTTACATGACCCAGGAAAGTTGAAAATATTTATCCAGTGTTCCTTCACAATCTGATCAGGAGCCTTACAGGTGAATAATGACTACACATCCTTGGGTAGTGTAAAATGAATGGTATAGTGCTGATATTGGGAATAATATGTAAAACTATTTGTTTTAGGAGGAGGTGCTTTGGTATGAGAAAGAGGATAACATGGCACCTCTCAAAAAAAGACCGGCTTGATGTAAGTTTGAGACTGTATTTGAATTGGCCCCATTCTCAATGTGCACAGCTGGGCTGGCTGGGCTGGCTGGGCTGCGAGACCCCACCATGTGTGTAAACATCAGTAGTGTAAACTAACAGAAAACATTTCTGTGAAAAGCTTTGCATACATGCTATAAAAAATTTGCATGGCTTTATGACCTTGGCTTTCAATTTGCAGCAAAGTAACTGGGAGACAATAAAAAACTGGAACTATTTTAATATGCGCTAGGAAAATATCCTTGTCACAGTTGCATGTATGCATTCATGCATTTTTATTCGATTCCACATGGAGTTGAGAGAGGCCATCAAACTGAATGTGGCCATGTTGAAGGGGGGATAATGAGGAGAGGCCTTGCGATAGGGTATTGGTGCCACATCCCAGACGAAATCCTACATCCCACTTTCTCTCTCATTGTGTCTTTCTTTCTCCCCGCTTTTGGATAAGCTTTGTGCTTTATGGAAAGTTTCAATCTTTCTTCTCAGAAAGAAAGGAAAGCAGCGTATCATAATTAACAAAAGTTGGAGCGAACATCAGAGGTTTTAGAAAGAGAGAGGGTGTGAAGGAGAAAGATAGACACATTTGACAAAGCGAGAGAGAGAGTGGGAAGCCTGGGTGAAATATGGAGGAACCAATTTCTATGAAAAGGCCCTAGGGGGAGTTGTGCTCCAGTAAATCCGCCTTACAGAACCCTGCAATCTCATTATAGTGTAGCCAGCGAGACGGACAGACAGACAAACAAGACAGGCCTGGATCTTTCACACTGCCCCAAAGTCAAGCCTCATAGCCCCCCAGTCAGCACATCAGCCTAGCTGGGGCCTTTGCCTTGTCCAAAGCTTTATGACCTCTGGTACTCAAACACAGCAGATCAGAAATGAGAATGAAAGGACAGAGAAAAATGGGCTAAGAGAGAGGAGGGAGGAATGGTGCATTGCCTTATTTTGAGCTCTTACGCCAGGCTAAGTCACTGGTGTGGAGGAAGGATTATAGAATCACAAAGGTGGTTTTAGACAGAGGAAGCCGAAAGCACAAAAATATATAAATAAAATGTTCGACATATCATAGATGAGAATTTTCTGTTCGTGCCAGTTTCTTTATGGATGCCAACATCATAGGAAAAAGTATACATCCTGCTATGCATGATGCATGAATAACGGGAACATGCTCTACATTGCAAGGACAAATCAAGAACTGTCCAGGAAAAGCTCAGACACAAGTAATTTTCTGCAACTGGTGTCTTAGTACACATACCTATAGAAGTGTCAGGCAAACATAAAGATGCTTGAGTGACACTTGGAGTCTCACTGCAACGTGCAAAACAATTATCTCCAATTTCTGCCAGAACAGCTCATGTTCTGTAATTACCAGGCCTTTCAGGGAATGGATCCTAATACAAAGAAGCAAGGGGACAGAGTTTGAGCTGGATGCATGCAACCAGAAAGAATTCACATGCCACATGCAAATGCAATCCATCCATTCTTACTGCTGACAACAAGCACGATTTTTTTAGCTGACTTGGGGACATGCTGAGAGGCGCATAGGGCATGAAGCAGCAGTGAAATAACTCAGAGCTCAGCGTGTTGTTTCACAGCCTTTGTTTTACTTTATTTATCTACTGTTGTGAGGCCCAGATGCCTATTCAACTGTACAGCAACCATGCTATAAATACACACAAAGTCAGAGGTTTTCAGATAGGAGTTTTTGCCTTTCTAAAAGAAAACACATATATAAATGTTTATATAGATGTTTCGACCAAAGAGTTGCTGGAAAATAGTAACCAATACTCAGTCTACTTTCATATTCAGGAAATTTGTTTTCACTCATATAATCAAGCAACTTCTTAGGGGTTCAACTCTTTAATTTTATCATTGGTCCATTAAAATGCATGTTCAGTATATATCTTACTACCCTTTCAAATTCTACTCGTTGCTTTTATTTTGAGTCTACGCTAGGTCTTTGAAGGGATTAAAAACCTCTGATCTTCCTGCAGATATTTGTCACTGGATATCCGCTATCTGCTATTTTGATCAATTTCTTGGTGGAATTGATCTACAGAATCTGCTTTTATATATATGCTATGACATAGCTTTCAGTGCAAGCATGCACATGCCAAGGTAGTGTTGGTTTTAATTCCTTCGTTTCACTTGATATCTGACACCTGAAAGGGTTGGGTTTGAACTAAGTCTACCTTTTGGATAGAACAATGACTACGACCAGGCCAAAATAAGGGATTTCACACATCTGCACATTGAAACTAAATGACACCAGAGTGTTGGGTTATGGTGCCCAACTTTCCTGACAAATTTACCACTTACGACTTTGCAATGAGTGATTATTTTACCATTAACTTCAGTTTGAAGGATTAGGAAAATGTTTACTTACAAGAAGCTATAACTCCACTATGTCATCTCTTTGTGTTCTAAATTATCTGAGAAAAATAACTGATTAAAATATGAGCCATTTGTATAAAACAATTAAGAAATAAAGTCCGACTTTTGTACTACAGAATTAGGGCAATCAGTTTTTGAACTTCTATAGGTACTTGAAGTATTAGAGTAAAAATATAAATTAATTTGCTCATATTCTTTAATGATTATCTTTTGATGAGATGATATGTGGCCAGAGGAGAGATGTTTGGAATTGAAGCTGGAAAAATAGAGCAAGTATCATTTTCACACTAATCCTTTGAACCTGGAAGGAAAGCAAATTGGAAAAAGAGAAGGCCCAATGGGAATAGGAAAAAAGATGAATACCATGGAGGTCTGAATAATGTAAGCCCCTGTGGTAAATGTTCACCTTGTGCTGCTTTTATTGCCTTCATTAGCATCCCTTTCATGGCCTTGTCATTGCTGTCATGTTGAGCGATAGCAATATTATTCCACTGACACATCCCCAAAATAGATCCAAAATTAGTTTTGCAACAAGCACTTTTAATTCCCCCAAAGTATTCTCCATTTCCCTGTGCTAAATAGGGATGCAGGGACAATGGGGGGAAAAAAGCTAATTACACCATTCCCCATGGGAGTGAAGTTGGCAATGCAACCTGCTTCCATCGCTATACATATCTTATCAATGCTGCATCTGGTGGCGTCTCCTACACTCATGGGTGTAGCTGTCCAAGATGTTTTGGCTGCTCCATAAATCTCCCTGTTTTAGCCTGAAACTGTCCAAAGAACACAAGCATCTTAACAAGAACAACACTTTATGGCCAAAAAGCTATGGGCACAAATGCAACATATTCAACATCCTCGATTGCTGATCACAAATGTCCAGGCTGTATAACTCATTTAAACTTCTTTGCATTTGTAAAAGTAGGGCTAAATAATATGGCTGAAAAACGTACAATATAAGCATTTGATATCAGTCAGTATTTATAATTGTTGATTCGCTTTCTTGTTTTAAATACCTGAAATACTACCAAACTAATGATGTGACCTTTCCTGTTTTAGCTGTAGTTTTCAATTCATGCTATTATTTCTTTTATTTTTAAGTAGTTATGAGGCACGGTGGTGAAACCCTGCTGCTGTGCATGTTGCTCAGCATGTTGTTACTAGGTAACTTGCATTGTTATTAATTTATTGTCCAGCCCTAAAACAAAACAGCTACAGCTGACCAAATAACCAAATAGAAAGGGTGATAGAATACCAAAATCCTATATACTTCACAGTTTTGAAATGACAGATTTCACTGTCACTGGCTAAAAAAGGATATCTGTAGATTATCATTTGAAAAGGATGGTTCTTGTTTTAAATGTTAATTACAGCAGGGCACAAACGTCTACAAACTTGAATGAATGAGCATCTGCGGATTAATGTCCAGAAGTGTATGCTGCAAGACCATTCCCAGGCTTACATGTACTAAAGAAAACAAAATAGTCCTTCCTTTAATGTTTTTCCAATAAACAAAAAGTAAAAATGTCAAGTGGTCTCCTTTGTAGCAGATAACATGCCTTAGTTAAATGGGGCTTGGACAGTGACCTCTCTTTGAAATAACAAATCTTCCCAACATGTGGCAAAGCCTAAACAAACCAGCATGTATGGAAAGTCAGTTTGTTCTGCTTGAGCGTACCTGTAGCTGTGAGACAAGCAATAAAGAAGAAGGAACATTAACATCTTTATGGAACTTATCGCCAAGGTGACAAAAGATGTATGTGTATGCGTGGACGCATGTGTTTGATTGCAATGTGTGTGTGTAAAGGGTAAATCTTCCCTGCAGCAAATGCACACAGCCTTGACTAAACCTGCTGTTTCCCACTGTGAACATGCACTAAATGAGGACAAGAGAATGTTCTTTCACTTAAGAAAAATACAAGTAAATCTGAATAAAACTCTTTTGTTACGCTGCTGCCGATTATGTTTTTGCTGAATTTCATCTTTGTCAGCGTACAGATCTAAAGCTGAGGAAAAACAATTGCTTCATTTCAAAGTAAGCAAGTACGGGTTATCAAAAAAACAAACAAACAAAAAAAAACAACTCCAAATCCAATGTGGAAGATTGTATTTGCTTGGACAAGATCTCATGTGGTTCACAAATAACGCTTTCTTCTCATTTCCTGAAAAAAAATGTTTTCCAACATTTTTCATGATATAAGCATTTTTGGTCTAAAGTTTGTGAAGATTTCTTTGTAGCATTAACTTGCAGTTAAGCAACTTATGGAAATAGGGAAACTCCTGAAATTTGTTTCCAATATTTTCTTCCAAAAACATATTATTTAAACATGTTTGTTTCTTTACAAATTAAAATCTGAAAAGTATATTTATTTTCAGTCGTCTAGAGTCAATATTTTGAAGAATCCATGCTGCACGTCTTCAGAGCCTGATTTTGTTGAGCATTTTCTGTAACTTCAACCAACTTTATTGTCCATCCCTAGGTCGAAACAACTAAGGCTGACCAATTAACCAAATAGAAAGGGTGACTCTTTCACCTTGAGATTAAATTACATGACTTGTGAAGACATTGGTGGCCAGACTAAAAGGGGAAAAACATATGCTGGCCATCCTTATAAGAAATTTTAAAACATATTTTGAAGACCACCGCACAGATGGGCATTCATTTCTCTTAGGGTTATCAGGTAAAGTCCCAAGATAAAACATGGAGGTGTGCTGCTATAATCACTCAAATTGCATAAAAGAGTAAGGTGTTTAACTTTGCCAATATTTGCTGTATGTTTGGTACGTTAGTGAACATGTGTAGAGTAATATCAGATATTTTAAGCAGACTCTCTCGAAAATCTCCATTAACAACTGAGTGGAACATTGTATTTTGTTGAGATCACGCTCTGCCTGATCCTGCATACCTGACAGATGGCATGGTGAGAAACAAGATGAGCCATGTTCATTAAAAAACACTGCAGAAGACAAGTTTGCCTGCTGCTGATTGGGTTAAATCTTTCATGTTGGGCATTGGTACTGGTGTATATCAAACTAGCTAAGCACCACTGGGGTGCGGACAGATGGGCAAGCAATGGTAAAAAACAGTCATAAAGCTCACACTGCGTATATATGTACAACCTTTCCCTCCTACAACCTCATAAATGTGAGCGTCCTTTTCTGTTCACAAAATGTACCTCAATTTCCCCAAGTTATTTATGTGGTCTAATCTCAATTTGTGGCTGGCAAGCATGTGAATGAACTTCTTTCGCATTGTTGGATGCCTGGACATGGGCACTGACATCAGCGGATCAATACTTAATAAGCTTTTGTGCTGCCAAGTCCATTTTGCTGCAATATGCAATTTTTTATGCCCATTAGGTTGAAAATAGAGCTGACTAGGTGTATGGGCACAGGAAGTGGAATACATCGTGGTCATCCTGATGATGGATGCTTTACAATGGTGTGAAACTGATGGAAACTTAAGACACTATATACCTCTTGCACTACAGAACACTACACATTTTGCTTTCATTAAACACAACTCAATATCCCAATAGAGTTTCAAAACAGGCTTTAACAACTTGTGGAAAGACAATAAAAGCTACATTGGGGTTTATGGTTGAATATAAAGAGACTTGAAAAACAAGGGAACAGCAAGAAAACAAGCCTAGAGCTAGAACTATATTTGAAGCCACATTAAAGTTGAGCTTCAGAGGCAGTGGGAGATAGTTCCAGTCTGGACATGTAAGCATTTCATTTTGTGAGCTCATATAGTCAGGCGTGAGTGCGGATTGTGCATGCTTCCCTTCCTTTTCTCCTCCACAATCTTGGCTCTCTGCAGACATAGATTTACTTCCATTATTTAGGTCACTGCGATTATTTGTCACTGTCTAAAGTTCGAGTTCACCTGGGGTTTGATGGTAAGGTCTATATCGGCGGTGACACTAATTTACTCCTCTGGATTCAAGGGAGAATAGAAGCGGAACGCAACAGAGCAGCTCCAATGTTGTACATTTCACTGGCTAATTGAAAACACATGAGGTCCTGACTCCCTGTTTCCATCCAACGAGCTACGTCACTGGCATATTAGTGCTGCTGTCAGTCCTATGGCATGTATCTGATCACATCCTTTTACTTGATCAGTTAGGTAGAAAATACTAGACTGGATGACATTGTCACTGCTTCTATTCTTGCAGCTCTAAAGCACGAAGTTGTAACCCAACCATTCAAAACTCTTGATTGCCAAGGACACACCGTTTGTTGTGCTCATATGCTCATGTCTGCTTTAGGATCTATAAACTGAAAGGTGTAGACTTTTTAGAATAGATATCAGTCAAAAGTGCTGTATGTATGATGACCGAGGAGGTCAGCGTGGGCTGCAAGGCTTCCAGGAAAGGCCTCACTTAGACTCATTTATGGGCGCTAATCGACCAAGCTACCATCTGTTCTTATGATTAGGCAAGGCCATTCACGCAAGACCTAAAGCTTTTTCTTTGCTTTTTTTTTTCTTTTTTTTGCTTGCTTCGGAAAAATAGCAGCCAAATTACAGTGCATTTCTGCATGTAGTGCAACTAAATATAAATTTTCACAGTGTGTCGTCCCACTGCGACTTACCTAATTTAAGATAGACTAAAACACAGGTCATATAAGTGCATCTGTTTTACTTTAAAAACTAAGGTAGGATTTCAACTTTTAAAGTTTTGAAACTTGTAAATAACTAAAGCGCTCTTAGATTTCACTTGTTTCATGTTACAGCTATGAAACTTCAGTGTATTTGATAGATTTGGACTTTTATAACAGAAGTTTCTATCGCGTAAAAAAATTAAACCTGGTTTCAAAATTTTTCATTCATAAAATCTAAAAAGTGTGACATGATTTTGTAGAAAAATCATTCTGCAGAATAACTCAAACCTAGTCAAATAAGGAGATTCTAATTTAAATCTATGGGTCATTCTAACACGTCAATATGCTTCAATCTAAACCATTATATTGTAGCTCTGGACGCATGTTTATAATCATTGTCTTCCTAGAAGGCAAACCTGCCATGTAAAGGGCACATGTGATTGAAAGAGAAGGATAGTAATCTTGTGACTGGAAAGTTGTGTGTTTTATTTAAACTTAGCTGGTAAAATCCAGCCCCTGGTCCTACACAATTTAGTTTGTGCAGAAGGTCTTGGCTGTTGAAAAACAATTGCTTCCTAGATTTGTGGACTCTGTTGAAGTTTAAAATTTCACCCAATTGTTAACATTTGCCCATGATGTATGTCGGACGTAAGTAGGTTCCAGTTTGACACTAAGATGCAACCCATACATCACCTGCACTGTGAACAACCACTGCAAAGAAAGAAGAGCCGATCTGAATGGGGTGGCTGTTAAATGTGGCCAACACAGACAGAACGGCTTCATTCACTTCCTCTGTGATGACATTCTGCTAAGGTGGACTACAATTCTAAAACAGTGCGGAAAAACATCTTCATCATTCACAACTTCATCTTTTTTTAATGTTTTGGTTTTATAAGTTATAATACAAAGCACACAAGTAAAATCAAATTAGTAATTAGGTAACTTTTGAGGGAAATTGATTGCATTAGATTTTATTTGGGATTACCAGAGATGCAGTAAATAAATACACACCAAAGATTTTTATTAGTAAAATTTTTAATTTTTCTTCTACTTTGCATAAAACCGCTACTGTTTGTCGGTTTGCTACAAAATTTTCAACAAAGTGGCCTTAAATTTGTGGTTATAGCCTGAAGACATCTGAAGTCTTTACTGTTATCACACTTCTGTTGACCTACTGGCCTAATTACAACTGCTTTATTTTTGGAAGTTATAAAAAGTCAACCTTCTTTTATAAGTTTAACTAAGGTTTTGTCGCAGGCCTCCAACAGTGACACACGTTGCACAAACAAATAAGCCTGCCCTTTGTGCTTCTCAGCACCACGTCTTTCCACCCCCACGTCTAGAAAAGGAATGCCCACATGGCCACATCCGAGGGCGGAGAGAAGATTGAAACCAGATGAATGGAGCTTGGTACAGAATTCTTGCCAAGGCTATATTTCACTCCCAGAGCCTGATTAAAACGAGGTGTGGCACTAACTGAGGCCAAGGCAGCCAAGTCTCACTCTGAGAGGAGAATTTGCTTGCAGTCACATTCTAGGCAAAAAATAAAACAGGGGAAGGTTCGCAATATAGGGCCTGACAGGGTCTTGTGTATTTGATATAGAAAATCTTTCTGACAAACTCAGTCAAGTTTGCAAAAATTTCTCTGTTTATTTAATCCTGATCTTTACTAGAGATTGACAGGACAGGATCCAGCCTTGACACACAAAGTGCTTTACGAAGGCTGGAGTGGTTGTCAAGGATATTTAAAGTAACGCATCATATAAAATGAGAGCAAAGTGTAATAATATTGGAGCAAGGACTATCGCTGCCTCATGTACATATTTGTGTCCAAAAACATTACAGCCAGTGTTAAGAAGTTGGACTAATTTTGAACTGGACCTCATTTGGACAGAAAAAAGACAAAATAAAAAGTACAAAAGTACATACTCAAACTATGTACAGTATATGTCTTCTTGACATTAAGAGTATTCTTTTTTTTCTTTTTTTTTTTGTCTGTTTTTCAGTAGAAATCTTTAGCGGTGAGCAGCAATAGAACATAAAGTAGAGAATCTTGGTAGTGTAGGTCTCCGTTTGTTTCTGACTGTAGCACCTGGCACGTGTGAGCATGACTGACTGATTAGAGGCCCGGTTTCACCGACTGCCTGCAGTCGGCTCTCTAGAGATAACCAGGCAGAGTGGGAGAATTTGGTAGTATTTTCCAGCGCCGGCTGCTTTCTTTTTCCTCCCCACTGCAGCTGGTCAGCCACACTCACAAGTTGAAGCCAGACACACTCCCCTTTATCCCCTTGATATTTCAGCTATGTTACCACCAAGAGGGTTGCGGCTCGACTGCTTGCCGCCTTGCCTTGCACAGGCTAGTAAATAAAGCCCACTCATTTCATTTGGCTATAATGTTTAATCTACATTTGCTTGGTCAATGAGAGGTTAATCTCATTACCTTGTGCTAAATGGCAAGCTCAGGCATCCTCTGACAAAGAGAAGGCTAGACATGAGTTAATTAAAAGAGCAATTAAAAGAAGACATCAAGTCCCACTAACAGTGGTAATATGTAAGCTCCCTTGACACCAATGCATTGATGTTGAATAACTCCATTCTCCTGCAGTGTGTCACAACTAACACACCAGCCTTCATAAAGAACAAAGGAGAGCAGTAATAGTCCAACTGAAGCATCTTGCTTGAGATCAGCTTGTTTTGTGGCCGAACATGTGTTTCAAACTAACCCTCAGAAGTCACTGTGGTTTACACACTGGAAGTCAGCTTGTTAAAAGTAATCTTCACCACTACACACACACACACACACACACACAAACCTATTAAAAAATGTTAATTAACTCCAACCGGTTGGTAAAAAACCTACATGCATTTCAGTCAGGCGGAATAGGACAAAGCTTGCCAGCAATAGAGGTAAATTTTCTAGTGGTGCACATTAAAAAAAAAAACAAATAAAAAAAAATTAACCTGCAAAGTAAGATCTGCTTGTCTCAGATTAAAAATGAAGCTTATTACAAGTTCTTATTTCAAACACAAATGCTTTGTCTGTAGGTTGAAATATTGAGTTTTACTCATGTTTTTTTATTTATTTATTTATTTATTTATTTATTTTTTACTAATTTAGTGTCCTTCCACATGGCTTTTATACTGGACTTCTGGAACTTTGTGTCAACAATGCATATATATGTATTTTTTTTGGTCTGTTCCTTTGTCTTCACAATAATGTTCTCTAAAAAAGCCTGATGCCATCACAGAACAGCTTAATATATACTGAGATTAAATTATACACAGGTGGATTCTCTTTACTACTAAAGTCGCTTCTCCACTACAGTAGCTTTAGCTGATTCTGCCTCAGGCAAATTTGTCTCCATTAGATCATCGCTGTTTTTGGTAACCATTTCAAGGGAAGTAAAAGTCGTGTTACATGATTGCGTTGCATGCAAAATTATTTGGTTGACAGCAGAATGCATTCATTGTCTGACCAATTATTTATGTCATTGCATTAGTGAAAGTTGGACCTTGCAAACTCCAAACGATATCTCAACCGCCACAGTGAACAGGTGGACATGACGTCTGCTATCAGAGAGCTTCTCAGTGCAGAGGAATCGTGTTTAATCATGAGCAGCGCCTGGAGCAAATGCGTTACTTTTGGAGCGGAATGACTGTGATTTAGAAGTCCTACAAGGAGCAAATCTCTCTGAAGAACTGGCCAGTGAGAAATGCCAGAAATTAATAACATTAGCTTGCTGTGATATGCATTTCATCCTTTGTCATTTTTGTTTTTAAAAAAATCATGGATCCAGAAAGTTTATGCATTTTCCACGGTAAGACTCCAGTTTGTATAAGTCTATCGCGTAAAATCACGACAAGAGTGTTGTGTGGCGGTGATGCAAGAAAAAATAAAAAAGAAAAATTTGCACTGCACTGAATATCAGGCAATGAATCAGCAATGAACAATTTACTTCAGCTTTGCCCTTCTGCAGCAAGAACGATCATTAGGAACTTCTTAGTGTTTGGTGCTCTGTTAGCATGCAGCCAAGTGAGGATGCTTCACAGGGGAAATAGCCTGTTAGCTGCATGCCCTGTGGGTACTCTGGGCGGCTGCAGCCGCCCTCCAGATGAATCATAAACAAGTCCCTCGGCCTCCGTGATTTAATCCCCTGTGACATCGCCATGGGGAGATGGAGAAAAGGGAGCGTTGGGTAAAGGAAAACATGCCCTCTGCTCAAGTTTTAAGTGAATTAAACATTAGGTTGAATGTGAATGAGGTGTACATGAGGGTACGTCATCGAGATGAGGCTCTAATTTGTCAAATGCTAGAATAAGGATGCGTGTATGAATATTTTTAGGGATGTTGGAAGGATAGAGCAAAGCTCTATATTTAATATTTGGTTTGTTGACGCAGCAGTCACTTCGTTTCAAGCTCTACCTTGAACCTCTCTCCTCCCCAACCGTAAGCCCTAACCCACTCCCATTCTTTTTACATGTGAGTGTAATGCAAATTAATTTCCCACAGTGCTTTCACTTAAATTTGGCCCCACTGCTAAAGCTTGGGCAGTCTACAGGGTTACAATCAACATCATGCAAAGAAAACCCAGCAGGAACTAATAAAACTGGTATATTTTTGGAACCTGAAAGGAGGATTTGAGTTAGGATGAGACACATGAAGTATTTTGAAGCCCTCAAGAACTGTTTACTCCCTAATTAAGAAGGAAAATGTTCCAGGCTTCACCTGAAGTTGCTGCAACTAAAATTGGTGATATATTTTTCTCTGGAGGTTTGGGATATGATTTGCCGACACTGCTGCTTCTGCTGATGCACTGAGCTTTTGTCTTGAGATTAATGAAAGGCGTTTCGTTCTCTGGCATTTTAGATCCCACGCAAAGGTTATAAATGGCCTCTGACCAGCAAGAAGTTTATGTGGCACACCAATAAAAATGTTCTTCATCCAGGGAAGCAATTATTTTTAGCCTATTCCTAATTTTCACTAACATCAAAAAGTGGAGCTTAGTTCTATAAAAATTACAAACCAATATTTTATGTGGCTTACAAAAGTATCTGAAATATTTCACATTTTACAAAACACTCAGGTCTTCTGGTTCAAATCTACTATGTATCCCAAGAAACAGAACCAAATACAGAGAAGGAGCATTCAGTTTTTATGCTACTTTAATCTGAAATAATCCCCAGAAATCTCCAAAAAAAAATGCTGTTAATCCATTAACATGTCAGTTACTAACACATACTGACAACAAGCTGGTTAGTACGCAGGTTCCCAATGACAGAATAAAGAAGTTACAGCAGCTGGATCTTTCTCTACAAGAACCAGGTGTTAGTAAAGCTATTATTATCTTAATTCAGACAGCCAGATGGAAATTACAGGTCACATCTGTCTGGTACACATGAGGTACCTTATAAACTTTCTGATGTATTCTTAAATCCCTGATGTTTGTATTTTAGGGGAGAAAACTCAGAGCCACCTGCTTTCAAATTCAGAGCTGGCTAGAAGTGTCTGGTTGGTAAAGCTCTTAAAAGCTTCAACACTTCTCCTTATCTTTTGTAGCCCGAAAGGTTATATCACTGATGTCCTTGAGATAAACTCTTTAAATTTGTGGTGTGGACATCAGAACTAATCTTCACACAAGCTCAAGATCAGAAAGAATCTTTTTACAAGATTAAATAAAATCAAAGCACAAATATCACACAGACCTTAAGTTAAAGCTGTACAAAAAAAAAAAAAAAAAAAAAGTCAGTCCTGTCAAACTTTCTGCTTGCTCTGAAGGAATCAAATAATACCCCGTACTCCTCAGGAGAGGAGAAAGGATGCTGCATTATATTACACAGGCATCTCAAAAATCTTGTTCTCAGTCTCTGCACTTTGGGGAAATAGAGGAGTCTGGCAGCCTAAAGCGAGAGGTTACCACCACCATCACCAGCAGGAAGTCAACTTCTTCCCACCCCCATCACCATCTATCTCCTTTCTCTCTTATCTCTTGACCTTGATGTACGCCAGACCCCCATAAAGAACACACACATCCACCCAACCCACACACACAGTAATTGCTGTAAATGTACACTTTTTTATGTGTTCATGTGCCTGCATGACGACTGGTCAGAACAGAGAATCCATAATCCCCTCTGTCACGTTTTGGTCTAAGAATATCTTCCTTCTTGAGTTCATAAGACAGTATGTTTTAAATAAATTCAACACATAAAATTATATATATATATATATATATATATATATATATATATATATATATATATATATATATATATATATATATATATATATATATGTTCAAATGTAATGAACAACATTACATTTGAACCACTAAACATGATATCAACTAAAAATTAGTATTATCACAGCAGTAGAAACTAACTGATGTCCTTGAGATAAACTCAAGGACATCTCATCCCTCCTGATCTTTGTTACACTACAGCAAGCACAGCATGTCATAAATGCTCAGGCTAGTTAGTTTGGCCACTGGTGGATAAATAGTTTACCTGTAACCACTAAATTGTTTCAACGCCATTAGTACATTTAGAAGCGAGTATTGATTGGCAGTGCTGGCACTTCTCCTGGCTCTGCTATTCGGGATGACTCAGAGCAGTGCAGATCTTCAGATGGCTATCGATCTTTTCACATATTATGTGTCAAAGCAAATTGTCCCAACATGGTGACAATTGTAACAATTATGCAAAAAAAGTATTTTTTAAATAAAAGTAACATACTACACCTCTATGTAGGGCATGCTGTCTTATTTCAGGTAAGATCAAAGAAAATTGTATTTGTCTACTCTCATCGAATGGCCTCCATTCGATGAGAGCATGATCCTTCTCTCTGTACGTCACCTATAAAATGGTTAAAAGACTTTTAACCTATAAACTAATTTTCCATCATTTAGCTTATCTATATAATGTACAGCATTTGCTGTCACCAACTTTATATGTAACGTGTTCCGTGTGCTGAAAAGCGATCAGAAATAGCAGAGAACAGACTCGAGGTGAGGCGGGCAGTTTTCTTGCCTCATGGCAGGGGGCGCTCATGATCCCACAAATTGTGACTGCGTCTAATGTCAGAGACATGGAGCTATACAGTAAAGAAAGGAAGCTACTTGTAGCTTGGCTGATACAGAGAGTGAGAAAAAAAGTGGTTTGGAGTTTTACTTCAATGGGTTTTCCCTTTGCTGTGCAGCATAGCACATTATGCCATGGTAGAATTATTCTACCATGGCAGCACAGCTATGGATGGCATATGAAGGCATTGCCTTTTTGCCCTTCAATGTTGTCCGCATGCGCAAAATATCCGTATGGAAACAATAACAAGCAGGGGTCTTATGATTTTGATTAAGTCAGTGCCTCACCAGCCCTGAACCTCACTGCAAGTCACTGATATATATATACACACATACATACATACCACTCACTTACTCATTATAATGGTCCAGAATTCAATTATCTGAATGAGAGTAACGTTTTATCACTAAACTTTCAGACAAGACTTGATCAAAATTGGCTGGTGTGGCGTAAATCCACTTACAGCCGACATGTGTTTATTTATCCCAATGTAGCCAATCAGGAACATTTTATCTTTCCTATTCTTGGTGGATTAGGCACTAATCTGTTCACTGAGGGGAAAAGGAAGAGAGGGAGTGGAAAAAAAAAAAAAGCTTTTCTCTATCATCTCCACCGCATTAATGTTTCTATTAGTGGTGCCTCCCAATGATGCAATGTGACACTTGTGGCTATGCATGAGAAGCCATGCTAATAGGAGGGACAGAATAAGAGGTCAGAGACACAGAGAGAAAAAGACAGATTAATGCTGTTCCTGCGTGAAAGATTGCATGTGTGCAGAAGCGGTACAAATGAACATCCACACAATTTTAATAGGTAGTGACATACACCTTTTGATGAGCAATTTCTGCATAAATAAATCAGATATAACTTATAGAAAGTAGTGGTGTAACAGAATATCTTGCCACATGATCTGGTTAAGTACTATCTAGTTGCTGTTGGTGTGTGACCATCTGAAGAAGTAAGCCATAAGGAAACAAAGGATGAAGGTTCTTTTGTGGTTGCTGTGTTGCATTGAAAGAGCCAATTGGAAACTTCTCAATGTGATTGCCAACACTACTTGATTACATATCACAGAATGAACCTTCAAAACTTTTGTTCAGTTTGTGTAGCACTGTGTAGGTAGAGTACAAAACGGTAGAATATCATCACTTTCTTGAAATAATGGCCCCAGTCATTTGACAAAAAATAAAAAAATCACAAACACTTTTTTTAGGTTAAAAAAAAATATTTTTGGGGCAAAAAAAATAAAAAATTTAAAAATAGGCCATTATTTTAGGAAGGTAATGATATTGTGACTGTCAAACTGTTAGATGGTAACAATGCTAAAACTAGTATTTCTTTAAAGCTTCCAATGGGTGCAAAAGAGCTGTTTCATGGATTTTTTAAAAAGTTGGTTAAACCAGACTAACTCTTCTATCACATCATTTTTAATTTTATCGTGCATTAAAAATGCACATGAAGCAGGTCTGGATATGAGGAAAACAAACTAATTTAGTGAAACATTCTGTCCTCTCCTGTCTTTGAAGTAAGCGCTTCACTTTGATCAGGTGCCTTTTTAACCAGTGCATGTTTATTGGGATCAAGAGTGTGGAAATCACAATGTTCTACTTTGAGAACATGGGACTGTTTTTTTGTTTTTGTTTTTTTGTGATGTATACATTTTAACCAACATAAGGCAACATTTTAAGAAGCAAATACATATCTTGCTCTCTTCCTATAAGCAATCTATAGAGAATACATACCTAATTAACCATTTGACTCGCATAGACATTTCTAAGGCTGCATCTTCATGGCTGTTCAAGAGCACATGGGTGGATGTGCACATGAGTAGGAGAGTAAATGCTTCCCTCAGCAATGTGTTACCGACTCCATGGTGTAACCTTTCCAGCCCCAGTGTCCTTCATCCCTAAGGTCTACCTTATTAAAGCCTGGCTCCAGTATCCTTCACTAATGCAAAGCAGGAAGGGTAGAATGAACATCCATCTGAGGCTCAAAGTGAGGATATAAAAAGAAAACAGGATTGGAAGGGAATTTCCTCTCTTTTTATCATTTAAGTACTCAATGCATGCTTGTTTCTGTAATGATCAACCTCCTGTATGTATGTGGAAAGAAACATAATAATGCACTGCATTGTATCTGCATGAAATGTTAAACACATGCATTAAAAATGCATTTAATTTCTTCAGTGAAACAATGTGCTTTAGATCCTTATCACAGCTACAAGCAGGCAGCGTCCCTACCCGTCAATCCCCTGGCTACCCTGTACAGTATACGTAGGTCATCTTCGCTGCTAAAAGCGCAGAAAAAAAGTCTAATGACATTTGAAAGGCAGCTCATAAAGTTCCCACTGGCAGTTTTCTTCCATAGTACCACATTCTTCACTGTGTAACGCAGTAGATTAAAAAGAACAGTCGCCAGTTGTCTGACTGTGGATGTAATGTCACTGGGTTTTAAAAGGAATTAGCTCTAATGTCACTCTATCTTGCACACCCGAATGTCACTGGCTTGTAATTGGTCTGCTTGCATGGCTGCAATGCTGCTTGTGTCTGGGAGCGATGGAAAGACACAAAGTTTATTTTAAATGCTCTATAGCAATAGACGATGGGCCGAATACCCAAAGACTTTGTGCTCAAATAAAAAGTGACCTGCTTTGGTGCATCTTTTTTCCATTACTGCCTGGACTTCATAGTGATGCAATGCAGAAGAAAGAGCAGAGAAGGTGAAGTTAATTAGTGCCAAACAGTAGTCAAATATCTGTGTATAGTAATCTGCAGAGCCACTGCAGAGTACTCTACCAGTTTTATACTGCCTCATAGCGCTTAATGTTGTGATACAATCTAAATAGATTTTACTGAACATTAAGTAAATATTTGATTCTCATGGAGCCAAATAAATGTACAAATGTCAGCATGTGGAAGCAAACTCAGCACCCTAAGAGCACCCTCAGAGTAAAATATTCAGAGGTCAGAGGTGAACTAGTCACAGCTGCTCTAAAGTCTGTAGCCGACAGGGTCTGAGGACACGAAGATAAATCGCACATAAGCAATATTTCACTTTCTCTTTTTACACACACACAAACACACCCTGGCATAAGTGAGAATTAATCAAAACTACAACATCCCCTATCACATCATTGCCTTCCAAGGACTACTCACCTGACCTCACTTCTGTTAGAAGTATTTAATATTTGTTAAAATGGCTTCCTTCACTTAGAAAAGGGATAAATTCCTAACTGAACAATTGATTTGATGAGGTCAGTGCTGTTGTTTCTCTCTTTTCTTAATGTGCTTGATAGAACACATTGTACAAGGCTCCAGTTTTCAAAAACCTTGATGGTATTTCACTAGTTTTCCCTAAAGGAAGAACTTGGCGTCAGCAGTTAGTTTTGAAATGCAATAGGAATGTGAGTAGAGAGCCAAACAGGAATGTGTTGTGCAAATGTGACTGGATTGGAGAAGAGAAAATAAGATGCTTTGCAAAAGTATTTCTAACACATCATTGTGAAATACAAGCAAATGATCATTTGCACAGGAACATACATATTTAGTCCCTTTTAATACGATATCCCTAAATTAGTTTCAATACAGTTCAAGGCATTGAAGTATAAATATACCTGTTCTGTGAAGGCCTCATTTCAGGAAAACATGCCCTTGTATACAGAATAATGTAGATCTTGTAAACAGAATGGAAGAATGAAAAACATGAACTGTGTCTACTTTCCTGTTTATGCTTGTAAATTTGTTTACTCTGGAAAGTTATCATGCAGGACTTCAGCTGCATTCTGCCTAATTTCAGTCGAGGGTTAATTCATTGCTTCTCTGTGATTACACAAAGTTAAGTCAGTTAGGGAATGCGAAAGCTACCACAGCATTCTTACGCAAACAAATAAAAAAATGAAGAAAAAGTCACAAAGCTGGCCTCCTTGCCTCTTTTGCAGACCCAAACTCATACTAGTTGACCTCTTTGCAACTATGACCAACAGCCCAGACATTCCTCATTCTGGCTCCATCTGAGCTTTGTTTGGATTAGCTGAGAGAGAGCAAAACCCTTTTGGTCCCTGTGGCTGCTCGGCACACGTCAGCCTGCTGCTGGGCTGAACTCGTACAAAAACACACACCCACACACGCAGGCATACTAAGCCTAAGCGCACTCTCCCTAATGTATAGTCGAATCTAAAAACTCTCGAACACGCAGCAGTAGGTGCTTTCTAAAACTAACACAGATGACACACTCACTCATGTATGCACACACACAAAACTCACATAAATGCAACACTGACCAGTCATCTGGCCTTATACAGGCATAGTGGTTACCCATTGCCTTTCATGGGAGCTGGCTACTTAACATCATGTCCTCAAGCTCGTTGCAGCTCTACCAGTTCACAGCAGGAGAGGAGGAATGATAGGAGGATGGAGTAGAGAGAGAGACAGTGGACCAGTTTGATAAAAAGCTAAGTAGACTGATAATGGAAAAGCTAGAGGAAAGTAAGAGTAAGAGAATGGTCCAAGGAAAGGAGTGAGAGCAGGAATGCAACAGGGAGCAGGCCAGTTAGAGAGAGGAACAGAGAGAGATGAGAAAACAAACCCTTGGCATGAGACAGATGGGATGAAGTGTGCTCTTTCAATGTTTATGCTTTAGTCCTTTGGAAAGAGAGTTTTCCCTTCACAGGGCCTCTGGTCATGGGCTCAAAACACCCCTAGAGACAATATCAGAGCTGAACTGAAATTTTCTCTGACCACTTACACGTAGGTGAAAACATTTTAACAATAGAATGATAGTCCGTTATTCATTAATGACGGACGGTCATTCTCATACAGAAAAACCTTTACCTGACATTTATCATGTTTGAGTTTGACAGTGAAATCAAAGAGCTAACTGACAATGGTATGCTGTAGTAAAACATAATTTTTTACATGTTAGATATGATACAAACAGTGAGATACAACCCATCACTTTACAAATGCTTTCAAGTCAAATGGGGAAAAAGTGGCAAATTATATAAGTTGTGCTGACATGCTAAAATTGGAATCAAAAATAAGCTTGGGATCTCTATAATACTGACTTTCAGGCAAACTGAGAATCAGGTTACCTCAAAACAGATCTGATTGTTCATAAAAAATAAGCAATTCTGTAATATTGACATTTCCAAGCCATTGTAAGTGTATAGACCAGATTGCACAATGGACCTGAAGTATCCATGTTTACCAGCACCACAAGAGTACAGATCATGAATTGGTAAGGGAATGCTGGGGGAGGTGCAGATCTGGGACATCTCAAACATGCAGCTGAAAGAAGTTAAAGGACCAGCAGCCACACCACGGTTCAAAGACTTCAAGGGTTTGAGATGTTTTCTAAAAACCCCAGCGTTTCACAGGGTGTGTGCTCTTTTGCTGCTGATTAAGGTACTTGTGGTAATATAGAAGAGCAGGAATAGCTATTATGTTTGTGAACTATAACTAAACTGAAAGCCAAAAACACAGACATAAAGATGATATTTGACTGTGACTCACATTTCAGATGTCTAATCTGAAACATAAAGCTCCACTATACATCAAAATCCAATCATTATCACAATATCAGTGTGTGCAATATTTTCAATTCAAAAGATTGCTTGCATGTCTTTTGAATGCAAGTCATTCAGAAGAGATGCAATTTTCTGTATTGCAAGTAATACGGATTACATTTTTGCAGACCTAAACTATATTTAGCTAGTTAGATTTTTGCAAAATGATTCAATACAGCACCACAGTGAAGAGGAAGGAAAATGATACGTGAATTTCAAAATTAACGTCAAAAATAATTTTTAATATTGTAATGTGCATATCTATTTAGCCCAGATGAACCAACACTTTGTTGAACCACCTTACAAAACATCCCATGAGCAGTAACAGTCTTGTCGCTTGTCAAGCATTTCTCTACCAATTTTACAACACAACTCTTTCCCTGTTCCTTTTCAGCAAAATGCTCTGTCAGAATCAATTTTCAAGATCTGCCGACTGACCCACAATCTCCTGAGTTAGTCAGCAGCACTGCACTGTCCCCACCATTTTGGTGGTGCAATGCTTGCAAGACACCTGAAGGTGGACCTTAATCATCTTGAAGCCGTACAGACGTTGTTCTCCACATTGACCACTTGGGGCACATTCTCCATTGACTGCCAGTTCCCATCAGTTGCTTGTGGGGTCCCAAAGGCCAAACCAGGTTATGATGGGCACAAAAAAATGATAGATAGTTGAATAAATAAAGTTTATTCAACTAAAATCTATCATTTTAGTGAAATAAAACAGTAGACTTGTATGCTTGCATTTTCCCTTACTTTTACTCCATTTAGATATTAACATTGCATCATCGCTTCTTTGCTCCTGTGTTTAAAAGAATGTCAAGCCAAACATCCCTGTTTTTTTTTTATTTCCAACAGTTGGTTCAGGTTGAATGAGCATTAAGACCTCAGTCCACAGTGTGACTCAGAGGAGTCATAACTCAGTCATTACAAATGAATGAGCTGAGCTGAGACTTTGGTACATATGCGTGGCATGACAGGCACAATGTAATGGAAGCGACATTTCCAGGCTTTATTTTTTCCTTTCTGAGTCACTGGAAATTCATGGGACTATAATTTCGATCTTAAGTGAGAACCCAATGACATCACTTGACGATACAGCAGGAACAGCCAACTGGATAATTTGGATATTTTGATGATTTTTTTTAGGTTTTGTTGGCTCTAGCAATCTTTATTTGAAGGCTTTCAGATTGGAAATAGGATTGTGAGAGGAGGATGACATGCAGGAAAGGTCATCAGGTCGTTATATGAACCTGTGATGGCCATGTCAAGGACTAAGACCTCCATAGATTGCATCACCCCGATGCCTATGATAGATTGTTTTAAATGACTTCTCCTAAAATGCTCACTCTGATGACTGATAGAAAAGAGAGAGTTCAAAATGAAGGTGGGCCAAAGTAAAGCTTATTTATGATGTTTGATGGTGAGGTAGTGGAGATGATGTCCTCTGGTAATAATGACTCAGAGGATCGAGATGCAACAAAAGTGTAGCATTTGCAGGAAACAAACTGTACTGAAGTGGAGCAGAATGGTGGTTCAATAAACCATTAAGAAGTAAATGTTAAAATGAACTCACACCAGCAATTTCATTCTGCTGTTGCTGCCAACACCTATTCCAAAGTGACAACCAAAGGTTCAGATTCAGGATAACAGAATAACCGATATAAATGAGGCCTCATGTGGATGCTGCAGGCCTGTTTCTTTTGTGCAGTACCACTAGGCTGCACTCTGGTTGAGCCCTCTAGGAAAATAGTGCATGTTCCCATCAGTCATGCTACACTGCAGTGCACCACAAGCCCCTCTCTACTTCCCTGACCCCTCCACCCAATCTATCATTCTACAGCACGGTGACCTATAGACAATGTCCAAGAGCAATCTCCAAAGAAAAAATAGGGAAAAGTGGGCAGATCAAAACAATGTGCGAAACAGGAAAAAAAAAAAGAAAGCTTTTTCTTGCAGAAACTTGCAGGTAAGTTTCTCTCTGCCTGCAAGAGAGAAACTTGCAGGCAGTGAGGAGCTGAAGAAGACAGGGCTGGATGTCTGTGAGGGTGTGGTGCATGGCTGACTGCAGGAGGCCACTCCCATGCTGTTTCTCTCTCTTCGCTGTGCAGCTTTTTTGAGCTAGAGATAACTGTGTGTTGTGTTTAACTTTCTTGAAGCCTCTCATTTGCCCTCTTTTCAAATTTCTTTTCTTTAAAACCATGGTCTAGTTTTTGTGCAATTTTTCTTTTCCTGCCGATACCCCCTCTTTTTTTAATCCTCACATTCTTACTTGTTTTTTGCCTTTCTCCTATCCTAACAACGCCATCTCCTCTCTTTTTTTCTCTCTGTCACTTTTTTCCCATCTGCCCTCTGCTTCACTTGGCCCCCTCTGCTGTCTCATTAGCTGACAGCTACAGAAGTACTCCTGAGAGAGGGCCAGATGAAACCCAGAGAAGAGTACTGTGACCTTCGTTTCACATCATGACCACTATCAGTGACAAGCCATCAGTTGCGGTGTAGTCTTAGGTGCACATTCACAAGCACCATCCTGCCTAAATGCACCTATAAAAATATACAGGATACACTAGTAGGCTGAACAAACCATCAAGAGAACCCAGTCAGACAGAAAGGTGCAAAAATATACCCACGTACATGCAAACCACACTCCAAGTGCTTGTCAGTAGGCTTCAACCCTAAACTATCATTTCACCAAGGCTAATGAGGTGACACATCACCAGAAAAAAAATTATAGCTAAGTGCATCCCCCTAGCATGATACATTGCAACTGTGGGTGACGGAAAAGGGTGGTGGTGCCATAATCCAAAGTCCTTGAGAGGTGTGCACATGTAAACAGACCACGCAAGACACACGGAGAGGGGTTATGCTGTAAATAATACCCATTTGCCTGTGATTTAATCAGCTTCTGCGACACATGGGAAATCCCCATTATCTTAGAAAGCCATACTTCAAACGTGGGGGGCAGTTAGCAAAAATGCTAAACTGCAACACAGGCATAGCTATGATAAAGAGTGATGCAAACAACCTAAACAGGCTTTTTCTATTTTGGATCAGTTACTGAAAATAAACCTGCCTGCTATTACCTGCCACCAGTGAAATTGATTGAAGAGAAATAACGAACAGTTAGTATTATGGCAGAGCCTCAGCTGGGAAGATTGCAAAGGCTTACAGGATGCTAATTTATCAGGCTGTGGAAAAATCAACATCAAGATAGCATCTGCTTGCATCCCTGATTAGATACCGTGTAAAAAGAGCCAAAGTTCTGTTTTTTTTTGTTGTTGTTATTCTATGAGGATTTTAGAGTCCCTGAGTTATTTTGCCTCTTTACGAATTTGTAAGTGATCCCAACCTAACTTCCTTTTATTTTGTACACATGAGAAACTGCACTGTACTTACAGGCATAAATAAAAAAAAAAAAAAAAAAAAAAATATATATTAAACAGCTTTTCATTTAATTTCAGATTCAGCTTATTTGAATTAACCATGAATCTGATTGCTATTGAACTAATTGACTGTTATGATACGTAAGAAATTACCACACACACAAAAAATAAACTATATTAGTGTATATTATTTTGAATTCATATAATATGATTTTCATACAGACTTATATTATATTGTAGAAAATTACTTTAACAGCAGTTAAATTCAAGCTACAAACATATCATAGCAGTCAGGCTCCTTTTCATACCTAAACCAATTTAAAACAAAAAGGCAAAGAGGTGAAATGACTAGCACCCACTAGGAAAATACAACCACTGAACTGAAAATAATGTTTCCTTCTGTTTAACCGTTTCCTAATAACTTATGATATAATGGAGAAATGGAGAAGAAAAGCAAGAAGTGAAAAACATACCACAGTGGTACACGATTGTGAAATACATTGACATTGTGGAAAAATCTACTTCTGAGAGAATAACTGACAACGTTACTGTCTCTAGATTTTTTTATAGTTTGCTTAACACTGAAAGGATCAACCCTGGTATATTAATTTTAGACTTGCAAACATTTGGCAACCAACAAATTCTAACCAGTACCAGCAACTAAGACTATATTTCTGAAGATATATAGTCTTCATCACTATTAATTTTGACACTGAAGTTGTCAACATAATGAGCTACATCTTAAATTGATATGTAAAAGAAAAATGATGTAGTATTTTGCTGCTACTTGTCAACACAACGGAAAGTACATAACAAGGAGAGAAAAAACATTTTAAAAAAAAGTCAGGGACTGGGAAATAGGCCACTTATGCTAGTTTGACTTTGACAATCTCAGCATGTAGATGTGCTGCAGAATTTGGTGTGTTACAGTTCATGAATAGAATCCTAGTACAAACAAAAATGCAATTTTGAATAAACTTCAAAGCTAACCAATACAATTTTTAAAATTAGGAAATAAATTTTAACTCCGAAGTGTATGCTGTTTGTATAAACGAAGTGAAGACAGTGCAAACAAAATTATTGCAAACAGGAGAGCTAACAAATAATTCATTTTTTTTGTTTTTGTTTTGGTAATAATTTCTCTATTGTGTTTGCAACTGGAAATACAGTGAAACTGTCTTCATAAAAAAGGTAGGAAACATTTTTTCTATCTGCTGAACTTTTTGTTCCGGCACATATTTAGTCCAAATGACTCTGTCAAACATATATGGACAGATTGGACATGGTGCTACTTTTACAGAGCTTTATAGACCATCTCTCCACTAATCCTCAAAGATAGACTTATAAACAACATGAGTTTCTTATGCCTTTACGCTGTCTATTTAAAAACCAGCTTAGGTAGCTTTTCCAATCAGCTTGTTAACTTTTGCAAATTGATTATACATTTTTAATAATACAGTCTCATGAAAAATATATGATTTATCAATGCAAAGCTGAATAATGCAGTCAGACATCTCTTTCACATAAACAAATCCAAAGCACTTCTGTTTTTGCCTAAAATGGCATTGTAAAAGGTGTTGAGCTCAATTTCAGAGTAATGGGGGAGGTGTCTCTCTTGCTCAAATGGATCATTGCACTCTAGCTCCCAGGGTGAGCCAAGAGATAATTTGTAGGGACAGGCAGAGTCTCAAAGTAGACAATGATTTAGCTGGGTAGCTGCAAACCTGGACAGATGCACTTTAAACTGCATGATGGGAAATAGTTAATAAAATCCACCATAACCTCTTCTAATGGAACCAGTCAGTTAACAACTACTGGTACAACTGAAAGTGCTTCTAAAAAAATCTGCAAATCTATGTAGAAAATAAAAAAATACATTTGTTTGCAAGTAGAAGATCAGGTATTAGGCACAAATGGCATACATCTCCAATAGTCCATGAAGATGTGTGGAGGGATAAAATGTATCACTCTGAACTGTTAGGGTCCTCATTGAAAGCTGAAATTTCTTCTTCAATGTGCTCTGGCAGAGAAACTGACACCATGAGCTCCATCTGGCAAGCACAATGGGAGCTCAAGAGATAAGGATCTGCTCCCATACTGGCCACGACCAATGTTGATTCATCACTGAAAGAAGTCACCCAAAAAGCAATAAAGAAAAAGTGGGGTGGGACTGAGCTGCTCTACAAATGCTTTTTTTTTAAAATATTGTGGTATAAAATGGTGGCATTTTTAACAACTTTTAAAAATGCCATTAAGTAACAATGTTACCTTCAGTTGTTATGAAAACACTGTATAAATCAAAAAGAGTCTGAAAGAAATTTAACGTCATATCAAAGTCATATGTGACAAAAACTAAAAATTTGCCTCTATCAAGAATCTCAACCTTTTCGGCATTCCCCTTTCAGCACATCATCACAGCAGTACTTCTCCATGCTGTCCATTTATGCTGTTTACCACAGTTCTCAGGAGCATTGTAGTTTGTACAGGTGTTTGTTAATTGCTGCTGCCCCTAGTCTGATGGAGCTGAGTGGTGGAGGTAAGAGGCTGGGGTGCTCTGTGTGGCAGAAGTTCAGCTGTGAAATGAAGCTTTGGGGAGATAGGTGCATGCGAGTCAAATCAACACAAGTTTGATGAAGGAATCACAATATAATAATGATATAAAGCACACAAATGTCAATTTAGCTGAATACAAAATTGGAATACAAAATTGGAATTTATTCAGCAATTTATTATTTGCTGAATAAATTGGCATTTATTCAACAAAAATGCCAATTTTGTTCAATAAACAAAATGATTACAAAATTATTTTCAGCAAAATAATAAAAAATGCCAATGTTTTATTTAGCAAAATACAATGCCGCCTAAAAGTCTTTATACAAAATAAATTTTTAAAAAATTTTCAGAAATTAGTAAGCTGAAGGATCCACAGTCCACAGACAGTTCAGACTTGTGTAATTTTTACATTTTGGGATTGATTATTTCATCTCCTCTTCTGCCCAAATTAGCATTAGTTCAAAAAGTTATGTTGATTTGCTTTACCAAAAACCTTAAAGAGAAACCCTGGGTGGTTCTGTTTTACAGAGAAGAAAACATTCAAATAACAGAAACATGGAATGCTGTAATTTGGTTTACTTTCAGGGGTCCGCAACAGAATGTTAGTATTCTGTTGCAGGGTTGTTTGTGTGTGTCCTCCACACACAAACAACCCTACATCTGAGCTGGAATAGCAGGAAACACAAAAAAATATTCTACACAAGAACTTATGTAGCTTTCGCAGGAAACCTTCCCAAAAGTAAGTCCAAGTTAAACCTCTTTCATGCAGAAGGCTGCTTAAAGCACAGACTGTAAACCAGGAGAGGAATTTCAAAAAACAGTGAAAATTGCACTCTGCTGTTTAACCAAATCCAATCCATTAACTGCTTGCTTCTAAAATATCGAAAAGCAAAACACCATTTTCATTTTCGCAAACAAGAAGAATCTAATTTTAATTGTAAGAGCTACTTAGAAAGAATACTAATTTTACCAGTGCATTAACTCTGCCTGATGTGCATTGAATCAGAGTACATTTCTTAAATGAAATGCTCAAACACTCATTTGCTGTAATTTGCCAGTAAAAGTAGCAAAGAAATTAAATGTGTCACTTATAAATTCCATTGCCAATTAGCAATCAAGTGTTTTCTTTGTTAAGTAACCATAATTGTTCAGCGTAGGAGTCAGACATATATTAGATGAGTCAAGGATGCCGAACACTGTGGAGCTGGGATATGCGGTTCTCTGTAGGGATGATTCTAAGAAAATCAATAGTCATAATTTTAATTATTACTACAAAATCATGGTCATGAAAATAACTATTATACTGTTTAATGTGGTCTTTGTGAGAAATGCCTACTGTTGTGTTTGTTCTGATTGGACAGAAATGTTATTCTGTTAAAGTCACACTTTAATTTGCAAACATGTGGAACTCAGACATAGAAGCTGGAGAAAATCACAGGTAGAAAAGAAGCACTGATTGTAATCTTAACTCAGTTGGTTATGGAGGGGCTCCAGGTGTTTCAAATTGTGCATAATATCTATTTATTATTACTCAATAAGAGTAAACAATTAAAACTCCTGTTTTTTCGGCCTGGCCATTGTTTCCTACATAATTCCGCTCGATTCTCATCTCCATTAAGTGCTCTGCCTAGGATTTCTCCCACTGAGCTTGATTTCTGCAGTTGAATTTAACCGAGCCAATCAACAAACAGAAGTTGTGAATTATGACGTTGATTTTCTGCACCGTGTTTGAACTGCGTATGTATGGTTGTAGTCTGGCAATGGCAGCGGAGGAAATGCACAAAGTCATTCAGAGCATTTTGGCTATATATGATTTTCAGATATTGAATTAACATTAACAGCCGTCCAGTTCAGCTCAGGTCTTCTCTCTTAGCAGCAGGGAATAGATATATAGCATTGAAATGGCACATAACATGCTCACAGGCCAAACATTAGTGATTGGATAAAGTTTAAAACTTCAACAGAGTCCAACAAGCAATTGATAGTCAAAAGCCCAGCCTATCTGTATGAAGCAGAGCATAGAACAAAGGTCTATTTCAATTCAGACTAGTGTTTTTCTAAGTTTCTATCTCTCTGTTATTGCTTTCAATATGAACTTTCACCAATAAGAACTGCATTAAACCAGGTCTTCCCCTAATTTCAGTCCATGAACAGTTAATATAAAATGCCCCATACTAGACAATTCTTTTTGGTCAAGTTTTCACCACTTCAATAAGCATCAAAATGACAAATAATTAAAAGAACCAGTATTGTAACCACTGATCAATATTATTTTTGGAGATGATTATCTCACAAACCATTTTCTTACAGCAGAATGTGGGTAGTTTACAGAAAACTAGCTGAAATCTGAAGTCAGCACATAAAGATTGAGTTGAGGTCAGTATGAACATCCACTGGCTTTTTACATACCCAAAAGTAAGGTACAGTGTGACCTAATCTGCAAAAGTACAAAATGGCAAATCGGATGATTTAGTGCTCACATATCCTGAATTTTATTGAAGTCAAATTACAAATAACAAAAAAGTTAATTTAATTTTGTATTTAAATAATACATTATTAATATTATAATATTCATAATGAAATATTCAAAAATAGAAAGCAACATGCAGCAGAAGACACACCAACCATGTGTAAGGCATGTATAGTATGAGTTAAAGTTCAAAATCATTTATTTCGATTGCACAGACATATTCACACACAAACACAAGTCCATAATTTCACCTCTTCATTCATGTATTGCACTTAAACATGACTATCTCAGGATTTATCATAGATTCATCCTGATTTGTTGGCAGAAGGAACACAAACAGCCTTTCCCCTGAAACACACACTTACACATACTTACACACACCTATTTGTACCTGTATAAATCTCTATTGTATATTATTTGTGGAGCATCTGTCTTCGCACTGTGCAGAAGTAAATAGCCCGTTCCCTTGAAGGGAGGGACCTGCTAATGAAGTCAACTGTATGCCACTGCACTGCGTAACTCACTGAGGCTTGCTGGCCGCAGCATGGACTCCCACTCCCCGTGGCAATTTGCTTTTACTTGGCTACTGGCTTATACTGCAGTGACATATTGATTTCAGAAAAGAAGCGATCATGTCGCTTTTAACTTGCGTGTGCTCGCTTTTCTCTTTCATTCCGGCAAAAAAATTTGGCACAGAGAGTTTTGGATGCCGTTATTAGGAAACCATTGATAGAGAACTGGGAAGCAGAATGTGATGCAGATAATGTGGGTAGATAGTAGGAGGCTCTCCGATGTTGGGGTCCTCCTCCTTAATGCACACAACACTATCATCTTGATGTCTTTGCGATGGAACATTATTCCCTAGTTTGGAAAATGAGGTAAATCGGATTCACAAAACAAGTGGATTAACTTAATCACCCCTCGGCTTTGACAATGACCTTCGCTTCTGAGGCATAATAAGGATTAGTTAGGAGTAGAAGGACATATGCCATGCAGAAGAAAAAAGAGATTACAGTTCTCCCGTGACAGCATGATTGAAACATGCTATTGCTTCATGGTGAGAGGCTGTGATAAGAGGCTATCGAGCGCTGCGTCATATTGCTGTGATATGGTTACAACAAAAAATTGTAACGTAAGCTATATATGTATGTGTGTGTAACGTGCGGTCAGGGGAAGCAGGTGGAAAAATAATACATGATAAAATAATTTATATTGCTTTATTCACCCTGTGTTTTGTACTATAAAGTATTTCATTTCCATTTAGCTTAACCAATTTATTATTTTTCTCAGAAATTGCTGAAGTTTTGCAATTTTCCATTGAAATGCTCAGAAGTGCAGCTGGTGAGACAGCAGCCTGCTGAGAATCACCTCGGGATGCGCAACCTCTCGCTAACTGCGCGAGCTGCCGTTCTATGAGAACATGTTCCTCCTGTCTGTACGTCGCCAATAAAATGTTTCAAAAATATTTAATATATGAACTGAGTTTTCATAACTTAGCTTATTTATATATTGTACAGTTATTTTTTTCACCAACTGTGTGTGTAACGTGTTTTGTGTGCGGATCATAAACATCAGGGATCAGACTCGAGGTGAGACAGGCAGTTTTCTTGTCTCATCGCAGGGGCCACTCATGGTCCCAGATATTGGTTTTGTAACTCCACAACTGAATGACAAGTGACAGTGAGCTATACAGTAAATAAGTGCAGCAATAGGTTTATTGTTTTCTACTCTCTTCCAACAGCAATGTGGATGATTACATTTCTACATTTAAACAGTTTTCTAGAGAGGATTTTCAATTGAAGCACGAAGTAATAACTAAAGGAAGACCAACACCGGCGCTGAAAGGTTTGTTTTGAGACATTTTGATGATTCTCAAACAGAGTGGGATACAAGAAAAGACATGTCGAGGATACATTTGGATTTGAATGAATGGATATTTTTGTGCAGAATGGACTTCATTTTTAAGCAAAGGTGAGGCGGCAACAACTTTAAATTGTTTAGTTTTTTAATGACGTGCATATTGTAGGCTGCAGTTTGCATGTGTGAAGAATTCAGTAAAGAAACAACCCACAAACTACTGTTAGATTAGTTAATAGCAGCGGTAGCTAATCTACCATGGCAGTCACTTATTAATAAACACTAAGCTTAAAAACATGCTACTGCAACAGATTCAATGTTCTGTAAACTGTGCAAAATATTTAATTGTTTTTTTTTGGTGTTGAATCCTAAAACATAAAGTGGCATTGTTGTCAGTTGCTATGGCAACGAGTCTGTGTGTAGCTTGGCTGACAGAAAGGGTGACAAAGAAGTGGTTTTGAGTTGTACTTTGGTTTTTCTCTTTCTTTCATTGAGTTAATGCAGCTCTGGATGACATGTAAAATAATCATCTTTTTGCCCTCCAGCGTTGTACGCATGCACAAAATCTCCATACGTAAATAACATGCCAGGTATCTATATTTATAAATCTGATTAAGTCAGTGCCTCACCAGCTATGAACCTCACCCTATGTCACTAATGTGTGTGTGTATATTTACACACACACAACCTTCAGGGAACAGACTCAATATAATAAATGCAGACACAAATCTGCATTTATTATATATAGTATTTGAATAAACACACTAAATGAGATAGAGTAAAGCTTATATTTACATAACAGCTATCAATTCCAGCCAAGCAAACATACATCCTCTAAGATCACTGGCGTTATTTCAAGGGAAACTGAATAATATTTCTTACAGACCATGCCACAATATTGATTTGCGCACAGGAAGGAAGTTATTTTCAGGTCTGTACGAAAGACAATACACTCATGTCATTGTGCGGTGGCTCAATAGGACATTACAGTCAGCAAGGTCGCTCAAATTGATAACAGCTGTTGACCTTTGGCCTGGTCCGGTGTGGATGTAAAGTTACTAAGCACACTATGAGAGGTTGTGACGGACGACTAAGATGGCAGATGACATTGAGACAACATGCTGCTTAGCAACCAGCAACCCATCAGAACGCTTATGGTTAGCAAAACCAATCCCTCTTTAAAATGCTATAAAAAGACAGGAGCTCTGAAACTTGATATTAGTTCAAAGAGGGATACTGCTGCCCTTTGGGATCCAGGTTTATGTGATTGTAGCAATTTGCAGATGTTATCTATGAAGGGAAGGTTGCTTAGAAAAAGATACGCCTCTCAGCCGATGTATCAGAAGATCAGTGGACATCTCCAGCAGTTTTCTGAGTGTAGATGTAAAGTAGAAGGATGACACTGAAGATAACATGTTATATTAGTACTATTGTACTGTCTTTTTTTATATCTCCAAACCTCTCACTGTCTCCGCCTTTTATGTATGCAGCATTTCTTTTGTTTTTTTTCCCCCTCTCTTCGTAATGGCCTCTTCTCTGACTGCACAGTGTCATTTGCAAGTAATGAGAGTAAAATGTGCTGAATGATGTTATGAAATAGGAAAGGGTGACTGAACTACATACTGATGCATTATTATGTCCATCAGTTTGTTTTTGTGCAGTAGTAATGTCAGCACATCCAAGTGTAAAGTTGACACATCACAGTAAGTGCAATCTCAAGAGGATAAATAAATGAAAGAATAAATAAGAATGCTTTTTGCTAAATGGCCAGTATGAGGTTTGGGTACAACAGAAAATAACCTTCCCTAACTGTAGGGAATATGAGGTTCTTGGTGCCATGGTAAAATCATATAATTACATTTATTTGTTACGAAAATAATTTGATCTTGCTGTTTCAATAGCATTAGGATTATTATAGACAATATTACTTTATACTTATTATTACATTGATTTTATTTATAGGGTTTAATAAAAAACAAAAAATAAATATTGCCAGCTGCACAGAAGATTTTTTCTGCTCTTTACACAATAAAAGTAAAACAAGCTGGTTAGTCAGTGATTGTGAATTCATATTGGACATTAAGACATTACTGATTTAACTTAATATTGTTTGACATATTCCAGCAAATTGACTGACATAATTTTTCTCTAAACTTGCACCTATATTACTGCTAAAAAAAAGCTTGAAAATGACTGTACAGTGTGACCAATGTCACAATTGTGATAATGGAAAAAAAAAAAAGAAAACTGTCTGTGCAACAAATTATTGTGTTTATGTTGCATTTGCCAACAAACTTGGCATGTGATCAAAGCCTATAGTAGTTGTGTTAGTCTTGGAACAGGGACTTTAGGTGACAAATGGGAGAAAAATCAATTGGGATTTAAATCTGTTTCCAATTTGAACAGCTTTCTTCAACACGTCTCTATTTTTATTTGAGGACTTAATTAGTCTGAGGTGATTTCTTGTAGTTTTCTGAGAAGAATGACTATCCAAACCTTATGGTAGAAAATGTTAATGTACAGTGTAAAATATGCAAATGTTAGAGTTCACTACAATACCCAGGACTAAATAGATACAATTCTGCAGCATGCGAGTACTTTGTCCTATGTATTTTGAAAATGTCCTGCCAGAGACACTCCCATGTCTCCCAGTGTCCCAGACACAGTTCCAACATTTTTGCAAACACTGTATTTAGTTGCTACATCTACTCAGCCAGCTAACCTGTAAATCTTAGACATTATGATTTGCCATTCTCATGAATGGGAAAGTGTAGCAACTTTCTTGAAACAAGCAGACCATGTGTGGGCAGCAGCAGGTGGGGAGGGATGGAGTTGTTTTCTGAGCTTCACAGTCTGATAAAATCTTGGTGACTCCCATTTTTTCACTACCTTCTCATTAAAGGGACTGACATAATAGCCATTTACATAATATGACAGAACATGTTAAAACTTTTAAAACATTCAACATAGAAAAACATTTGTGCACTCTGACAAAAAAGAGGAAACAGTGTTAAAAAAAAATTCAGATGAATGTTAAAAACAAAGTTGTGTTTCAGTGTTATTCATTTTTAAAGAGTGGTGTTGGAAAGTAAATATGATTTCATTATGGTTAAACTTCAGAAGATAAATGATGGAGTCAGCTTGATAATATAAGCCGAATTTGGGAATCAAGCCAGAAAAGGGACTGAAGTAACAAAAACACTTTTTTTTCAGCAGAAAAATCTTGTTTTCCTGCATCTAAAACAAACTAAACATCTAAAAGAATTATGCTGAGCTAACAGTGTAAACCTAAGACAGGTAAAGTAAACCACCTCCTGCTCAATCCAGCACCATGTTTACAGAATAGTAAAAACCAAGTCTTTCATAACTATATTATGAAAGACTGTTATCTTTCATAATGGTACGTACACCTCAAAATTAGCAAAAAAATAAACTCAAGATAAAATGTTTCATAACTATATTCTCCCAAAATAAAAAAAAAAACAAAGATATATATATATGTAATTCAATACAGATTAAAGCACAGATACTGGAAACAGGAGTTTGCAAAAATACCTAGACGAAGCAGCAGGTGAAAATCAAATGAGCTAAAATTAAAAGATTAATATTACCAATAGAAATTGTGAGTTGTGAGTAAAGAGGTTATTATTAGAATAACCCTGCACCCATGTACTTTTTCTATGGGCCCGTTCATGTTTTGTCACTTTGAAGGTATCAAGATACTCGACATAGGCTTTTTCTAACTGATCTAAAATTACAATTCTGTTTTTTACACATGAAAAAAATATATACCACATGCCTTGATGAAGGCAGTTGATTTAAATCAAACTGAAAATGAATGAATTAGGTTATCTCCCATTTGTTTCAAACTCTAACTGTTATTTATATCTTAACTAAATGCAACAAAGTACATTCTGTGAGTTAATGTGTTTCAAAAATAGAGGGAGCTATTAGCTTAGAGGAACTTAATAAATCCAATAAAAAGCTGATTTTTCCAATTTCAGTTACTGTACAGAGACAAGCAAGGGGAAATTTTCAGACTTACATCACTGGCCAATTGATTGGTGCATCTGTAGTGTTTTATATCTTTTTAGCTATGGTTCATCTTTTCCCAAACCAGTATTTAAAAATTCAACAAGTTGAGTCCAGCCTCTTACATAGGACTGCTGGCACCACCCACTCTGTCTGACTCCTGATGAGAGACAAAGTGGCACTGCATGTTGCATAAGGCTTACCATAGTGCAGCGACACACTTTCCTGCAAAAGAAAAAAAGAAAAATCATACCCTAACCCTCTCATGCTTTTTAACCTCCTTCTTCATTTCAGCAATGTTCTCCCTCTCTACAGTATGTCACCTATCAATCTGGATGGAAAGCTTGTCTTATGTTTGTTGGTATGGGTAGCAGGGAAGGGGATCGGTGAGGAGAAGTGGAAGACATGCACACTGCAGCAGTGGCTTGGCAGTGTGGCACTGACATTGTCTCTTCAGAGGCAAGTGTAAACAGATTGATTGGGAGGCTTTACTGCAGTTGTTCATGCTGACTCACCTCTTACATTATCAGTGAGGGAAAGATGCAGGGCATGGAGGACGTGGAATGCCCATGAAGTAGTTTTGTCTGTCCCCTTCTCTCCCTCATTTGTTTTCTGTCCAAACCATCCAAGGCTATCCATCAGAGAGGAAGGGAAAGAAACATGGTAATGATATGGTTGAGGTGGGTGAGAGAAGGTGAAATCCCACCTCGAGCTACTTTATGAAGCTGCTGTAGACATATGAAGGCCCTTCAAAATAAGACTTGCTCCTATTGCTAATCTCTCCCCACGGATACGGCATGTAAACCCAACAGGAAGTGAAGTCTGGGACTGTTAAAGAGGGATTGTTACCAAACTATCGAAGCTGGATGACTAAAAGGAAAGGTTAACGTTGTACACTGGCAATGTTGGGGTTGGATGCACCATTTTTCTATTCTACAATGAGCCCAATGTCACTGTGACAGAGCAGCGCTCCTTTGAGGGCAGAGTGGGCCAGAGGGGAAAATGATGGATGAGTCGCCAAGAAATCTCTCGTGCCTCATCACTGTGTACATACACACGAGAGTATCACACAAACATAAAACATGCGTTTAGTCAGTCTCCCACAATAACGATGCAGTGTGTTCACACACACTCATCTGATCTGCGCATATTGAATTCTTTCTCACACAAACACCTGGACAAACATAGACAAACAAAATTAAGCAAACCCAACATTATTTGGGAATATAGCCACCAACATATGTTATACATAGCACCTGCTTTGAGTGATGTTTTTGTGTCAAGACAAATTATGATTAATCACCAGCATAGAAATACTTCAAAGCAGGCATTTACTGGAGCTCTTAACAGCAAAAACACATCCAGACTCGCACCTCGAGCCAACACAACATTGGCATCTCTATGACTGCAGATAAGATTAATGTCACCAGATCACTGGCAGAGGTTTATCTGCTTCAGTTCTTTCCCTCCCTTCATGTGTTTGGCCCAAAAGCAGCAGTGAACGGCCATGCGAAGCATCCTAGAGAATTTAGTTGAGCCTCATTCTATTTCTTGCCCGGTACACTGTCAAGACAATATTAGTTGCGAATTTGTGTTGTATAAATAAAATGAATTGAATTGAACTGAACCCTCAAGGCTTGCGTTTGTAAGAGGCAGATTTATTCTGTCCAGCAGTAGGAAGGTTAAATGGCATGGCTCTTAAGCCCTAAAAAACAGAAGGATTGTTTTAGACGCACATTTGGAAATAAAAATGTATCGGCATCAATCAGTTGCCAGTATCAAAGTACACCAAAGTTTAAACAAATTAGGATATCAAAAAGACGCTAAAGTTTTCTGTCACATTGTCCTTACTATTTAGAGTAGGAACAGTTTGACAGCTTTTAATGAGACAATAGAGAAAGTGGCATTTTTATAAATTTTTTACCAGCGCTACAGAATTTTTACCAGGCTATGGATTAGGTGCTAATAATAATAATTTTAAAAGATATAAATAAGATGGGAAATTACTTTGGAAAATGCAACAATTTTCTAGCATTTTCATCCATAGACTTCGGCAAAAATACAGCATAAAAATCCACTGATATCTACAGTTATAGAATGGAGATTAATGTATAACTGTACTTTTATATCAGTGTTTCGCTAAATAAGTGATGGTTGGGATTTCCCGACATCTGTTTTTTGTGCCTGGAAATAATTTCAAACAGCCAAAAATAATTTCATTTTTAGTAAGCAATGGTATAGCTGCTGTCTTTCAGCCCATACAGCTGTAGAAACCTAAGCTCTCTGGCACTTTCTTTGCCATGTTTAAAAGAAATAATGGAAAAAAAAAAATACAGGAAATAATGAGAATAGTAATTTGCATCAAGTTATACGTCAACTTCTTGATAGATTGAAGAAATAACTCGATGCATGATAAGCACAACAGATGCCAACACCACAATTAATAACTACACATTGGGCCATATGTGTTTACCAGAATATACCAGGAAACAGCGACGACTGATGATGAATCTGCTTCTTGAAACAGTGTTCAATTTCTCAATATGATGTTTTATCCAAACTACGGGCAACTCTAAGAGTGGAATCTAACCCCCACCCATCACTGCCTGAGGAGAGAGTTGCTATAAAATTAGCTACTTACAAATTTTGCACTTTAGTGATCATATATGTGTATGCATCCCTTTCAATTCACAAGGAGACAATCATTCACCGCAACCCAAGATATACACTTCCGAACGATTACATTTAAAAAGCAATTACCCAAAGTGCTGATTACCTGCTGAAAATCACAACCACTAATGCCACTTGAATAGTTAATTTATGCCACACTCATGCAGTATCATTCAATTAAATCTGGCTTTTTTTTTCTATCTGTGAATCTACACTACATATATAATTTTCACAATTTTGATATCACAATTGGGACATCTAAGCTGAGCAAAGCAATAACTCTGGAACATCACAAGAAACTGTAATCTGATCATTGCATATTTACAGTGACTGCAACAGATTACAGATGTCATCTTTTTGGAATCAGATTACTCTAATTCCATTATATCTAATCAAATACTCCTCCTCTGCCCTGCTGAGCTGACAGAAAGCAGAATTCCTGACTATCGTTGCAGCGAAGGAGAAATACGGTCAGCCTCTGGTGAGCAAGGTGCGCAGAACTGAGTGACCATCCATCACAACCCTGCAGCAAAAAGCTATACTGGTGCTCGAGTACCCCTAACTCAGATCTTAAAGAATGGGAGGAGTGGGTGGATAAAGGACAAGACAGTAAAAGAAAGGGTTTATAATCTTAGTCCATCAAGATGGAGGAGGACGCTGTGTAAAATCATCCAACAAGGAGGTCACAGGAAGAAAAAAATTCTTAGCCTCTTGATTGATGGAGAAAGTGTATTCGATTGTAGTGTTTTTTCTGCAGCCCAGTAAGCCCACAAAGGTGTACGACTATGATTACTTGTAGTCCAGCCATGGCAAGGAGTGGATGGCGGGTCCACTTTGATATTAGGATTAATGACCATACTCATCAGTCGCTTGGAACATCTTTCATTCCTCTGTTGCATTTTATACCCAGGCAGGCAAACTGTGGCAACGTGAAGAACAGCGCTCCAGTCACATATAATAAAATACACTACCACAAAGAGAATCAATAAGCAATAAGTGGAATTACTTCAACTCAAGTACAGGTGACGTTTTATACAAGTCAATATGGAAAATAGTTGGGGCTATCTGATTCTGTATTCCACAAGCCATGCAAATGCTTTTAGACTGAACATACGTAAAAATGCACGTCGGACAGATCCAATCTCCTTTCTTAACCATTATTAAAAAATGAAAGACAATGAAGAAAGTGATTCTGCCCAGTAGATTGGGGAAATGTGCAGACATGCTTCAAAAACACAAAAGTGTAGCTAACATCCATCCATGATCTTCCACTTAATCTGGGGTCAAGTCGCAGGGGGAGCAGCCTAAGCCTAAGACTTCCCTCTCTCCAGTTACTTGGTAAAGTTCCTCCAGAGAAATTCCAAAATGTTCCCAAGCCAGTCAAGAAACGTAATTCTTCCAGCACGTCCTGGGTGTGTCTCTGGGTCTCCTTCTAGTGGGACCTTCAAGAAGAGGAGGTGGCCAGGAGGCAGCCTAACCAAATGCCCCAGCTACCTCAACTGGCTCCTTTCAATGTGGAGGAGCTGTGAATTTACTCTGAGGCACTGTCAGATGATTGAACTTGTCACCCTATCTCTAAGGAAGAGCCCAGACACCCGGAGGAGGAAACTAATTTCAGCTGCTTGTAAAGCCAAAGTCTCATTCTTTTGGTCACTAACATATTGGCAGGCCTGTAAAAATAACTGCTGATTTTATATTTCAAATAATAGCTATGCTTTCATACAATCATGCCACAGCATTTGTACTGATAGCTGCCACTCTTAGTAGGATGCTACATATTTATGGAGGGTACTAATATTTGCATTTTTTATAAGGTACAAAAAAGGGAACTAAGAGAGTGAGCTCAATGCCAGAATTTAAATCAACTAACATGTGATGGTTCTCAGAGTAGACTATTACTAACTGGGCAGTTAATCTGGCGCCTTTGCCCCATGCACCTTTTAGTGTCCTGTAACTGAAAACCATCACCTCTGTCACCGTTCTTGCAACTTTAGAGGAATCTGTGATGCACACAAAGCATAGATAATCACTTTGTATTGATCTGGTCACATTGCAAAGGCAAATAAGTAAAAGTGGACAGTGAAACCTACACAAAAAATCTGACATCTAATGCTAAAAGGTGTCATGGTGCTTGTCCTTTGTTCTCTGTTTCTCTGCTGTCACTACATGCAAGGCTACCTGAGTTTCTCTGAATCTTATCTGATAACTTGTGGCAGCCGAATACTGTAGAGGAAGCTTCAGAAGACAAGCATTGATTTCAAACAAATCTGCCTAGACATCTTCCGTTTCTGGTTCGGTACACCTTTCCACAGCTAATGAGCAGCCATCTTCATTCCCTACAGGGTAAGATGTCTTATTTCATGCTTTGTGTCAGAATTCACTGGCGATTCATTGCCAGGGAGCTAAAATAGAAGAGGGGAAATAAATAAAAAGTGTAGTGGTAAGCCTGAGCTTCGAGACAGACAGCTACGTATAGTAATCCCTTCTGAGCAGCAGTAAGCCCTCGGTTATCACTCGTTAGAATTGTGCATCCTTTAAAGACATTAACTAAGGTCCAAATGCTGGCCTTTTTTATATGACACAGCATCTGTTCAAAGCAGACAACCACTAAGCTAAGAAGGAAGAAGCACGCTAATTGCTGTCAAGTTTTTTTTTTTGTTTTTTTTTATTCATCAGCATATTTTAAAGCCATCTGCCTCATTCTGGACAGCACCTAATGCAAATGTAGTAGCCCTTAAACATGTGTCTGGGAAGAGACTTGATGAATAAATTAGTCCTGAACACATAAATTTAGCCTAAAATGCAAGTATTCATATGGTTATATAATTATTCTTTGAATCATGTATTCATATGGGCTGCTCATCTGATAATCAGGTGCAAAAGCTCAAACTTTATCTCAAAAGTCTTGTATATTAGAATAATCATAACATTGTCACTCGTGGTTTCTGGGTTGACCTCCAGCTGATTTTACAGCAGAAACTAGCTGCGCCAAGCAGTCAAACATTATTTAATGTGAAGAATCACACAAACACTCAAAAATTAAACAAGCAGTAGCAGATTTGCTAAAAATCTAAAACCGTCTTGTAAAATACTAATATGTAAATATAAGTCATGATGGCTTATGGACAGTTTTACTGGAAGGGACAGCTCAGGATGTTTGAAGTTCTGTTAAAATATCATAAGGATTTAATATCTTACCTGCAGCTGATAATGCTTTTGGTGTCTTTATGTAATATTAATCCAGATTAGTTGCTTGCAAATGCTGAAGCTGACAGTTAGTCCAAGAGGGGGCAAAACCAGCTTCATCTTGAAACAACTTTGGTATCAACATCACATTTCCATTGAGAGATTAATTACAAAAAAAAGCTGATGATTATTTCAACAAGAAACTGATTTATGAAGAAATGCAAACCCAGTTTCTGTCAAAGAAAACGGAAAAAACAAGGCAATTTCAAAATCTGTAAAATAGCATTCAGAATGGCTTTTAATATTTCATTCTCAGTACTTGTTTCACAGGAATGACATTGGCAGTGCATTACACTAAATTTTAATCTTTTTTCTGAAATGCATCAGTCAGCTGTTATGTAAACCTGTTTAACTGTAAAAATTTAAACAGGTTAAAAGTTCATAAAGTGATAAACCCCTAGGATGTTTTTGAGTCTGGAATTGTTTTGGGACAACAAAATTTGTTTGGTGTTGGCTTTCTTTGATTAGCTGCTAGCTTCAGTCTCTGCACACAAAAAAAAAAAGAAAGAAAAATTCCATAAAATAAAATCCCCTGAATGTGATACTACAAAGTGTGACTTTTGCTGCTTGTGTCACGCATCACACTGACAAGGGAGAACCACAATGACTGGGACACCACAACATCAAAGGGTTATATATTATATCTGCTGCTCAGCTGAGGTGCTTGGTGTTTGCTGAGACAGCAGATGACTTGCGTCTCTCTCTCGGCCCCTTGCTCATTCAGGGCAGGAGAGACTTAATTGCCTCATTAGGAAAAGGGCCGAAGAGGATTCGGTCTCCTCCACATTGTTCAATGTCAGGAGTGCAACTGAGAGGAAAGGTTAATGGAGTAAACAGTGTTTCCATCTTCTAAATGTAAAAATGTTTATTTTCCACTATGATGGGTGAGTGCTAAAAAAAGCCTCAATTCATTCCACTCTACCAAAATTATGCATTTGATTTCGTCTTATCAGCCCGCCGCATATTCTAACTTCTATTATTTCTCATTTCAGAGTATAACGCAGTCTGCTGCTGTGTTGCAACTCCCAAAGCTTCCCCTTTTAAGCTTGGACCCGTCTAGGAAGCAGAGTCATCATGCCAACTTTAATTATTTTAAGAGCTTTAATTTGCAAACTCTGCTATTTTCACATCCGCAGATGCTTTGAGTCCCAGACAGCAAATCAAGCCAAAGGCAAACACTCTTGATTTGCCTCTAAAGAAAGACACACAAAACAAAAATGTCTGCCGCTGAGAGAAAATGCGATCTAAAAAAAACTAATGGTTAATAACTTTGAGAGAAGCATTAAATTCAGAGAGCGCCACAGTTTTCCTCTTGCAGCTGCAGCATTCATACACTGAAACGGATCACCATCTTCCTTCTAGAAATCACAGTGAAATTATTTTGTACTGAACATGACAGTTTGGACAACACTGCCAAACCATGAAAGGCATCTTGAATGTTGTCCTAAGCCCCTGTCTGCCTCTTGACAAGAGATGTGCTGCTGTGTAAGTTCGGTCTGACAAAATCCGTGACGGGCCAGGCTAAACAGGCAGAGTATGACTCAAACAAAGAGCGAAATGTGTTGTCCTTCTCTTACAAAGACCTTTCAGTCCTATAATGAATGCAGCAACTATGCGGGAACACAAACACATCCAACGTTTACTTTAGGACTATAAAAATCCTGTGTAGCCTTCCCGGTCTTGGCGGAAATGGGACCCATTTTGGAGTACACCGTATAGAAACAGTGAAAGATATGAATGCACCGTTCGTACTGCAGGTAATTCAGGCTGTGCTTTCTGCTTGTCCTCACTGCAGGGGCAGTTTACAGCAGAGGCTACAATAAAAAATGTGCAGCAACACATCTGCATGGGCAATATAGCGTAAAGGCTCCATTTCATCAACAAGTCAAGTCTAACGAGTTGGAAGAAAAAATGTGGTGGTGCCATCTGTTCCGTACCACTTTGCTTGGATATGGAAAACAAAGTAAGAGGACAAGCGTGGAGGAGAAAAGCTTTCTCAGCATTGAGACTTCCAGCCACAGCTCGAGTGCTGGAAAAAAAAAAAGTTCTTATCTCGTGTGATAACAAATGTCCTCAACCTTCCAGGCCTAATAAAGACACTGTGTTCCTTAATGTTAATACTGGCGGGACGATTGAAGTTCAACGTCTGATGCTAGCTATTTAATATGTGGGAACCTTGAATCTGATTAGAGATATTTACTATAGCTTTTTTTCTTTTTTACTTTTCCCTTTTTTTGCTGTGCTATCTAAAACCAAGGGGCTTGCAGTGTGGTTGGATAATTAAATCATCCATCACACAACATCCGTAACAAAACATGACAAGACGGGTACCACAAGACCAGAGTGAAATCATAGCATTTTACAGTTTCTGCTAAATAGTAATTATGCACGGTGCAATTCTGATGACAAAGGACTTTGGGTCTATAAAGAAATGATCAGCAGAAATTGTGGATGTAGTAGATACTTAAAGGTCAACCCCAATGGTTTGTTGCAGAATATAAACAGCTAAATCCCATTCTTTACTATTGCAGTGTAAAGCACTTTATGCTTTTACTGCAATACAATAAGATTTATGTCGTGTTGTTATGGAAATAGGGTAAAGAGGGAAATGGCACCAATGTAGTAACAAGATCATTCAGAATTTGTTAAATGATAAAAGGTTATAAGGACCTAACATCTTAGCTGCATTAGATAACTACAATGATATTTGCATGTAATCTAAATTCAGATTCAGAATAGAAATCAAAAAGGAACAGGTTTTGTTTTTGGATAACTTTCTGTTTATGGATAATATTATTTCAGATCTGTGTGGCTTAAATGTTTTGTATACAATTTAATATTCTGTATCCTCTTGGTCTTCTCTGGAAATATTGCACAAGCAGGTTTCAATCCATAGACATAAAGAACCTACAAGGAATCAGTTCAATTTGAATAAATCTTTTTTGTCCTGTCTCAATTTCTCTGTATTTAGAGAAAAAACAGGCAGATTTTCCTAAGTATGAAGAAATTCAGTCAAATAGTTTAAATAGTATTCACTTAAATGACTACGACTCATCTTTTTACACCTCTTGATATTTAAGTCAGATAGTGACAGTGACTTCAGACTTGGCCCACTAGTTGTTGGTCTCCACCGTCATATTCTGCTACTCTAGGTCTCTACTATACGAAGACCCCCAAGAGGATCATTTAGTTCAGATATTATCTATTCTTTAAGAATGGTACAGATCTTCCTTCAGATAGTCTTCAGTAACCATTTTGTCAACCAACAGTGTAATAACTGGATACCAAATTCCCTTCATTGTACACACCATCTATTTGGAGATCTTTCCTGGTTGCTCTGTGAAGACAAAGCATGACAATGGATGAATGTCCAAGGGACGAGTGGAGCCTATGTTGATTTAGGAAAGCCTGGTGAGCAAACGAGGAAATGGAGTGAGACAAAGGAGTGTGAGGGTTCAAAACACCTAATGGAGTGGTTTGCTAGCTGAGCTAATAGACTGCTTCAAATTGAAAGGAGCAGCAGGCGTCTAAATAGAAAGATGAGGAACATTTCCTCCTGCTCATTCCAACAGCTCCTGCAAGGAAAAAATGGGGAAGAAATTGGAGAGGACCACAATACCAAGCCAGCTATTGCTTGCTGCAGCACAGGCTGCTTTTATTCATATTTAGTGAATCCTCCAGATGGAATTATGGAGTGAGAAAAAGTACATTTCTTATTCAACAAATGGTTGGAGGAGAAGAAAAATGTCTTCTGTTTTCAATTATTTTTTCATGCTTTGTCAATGCTAGTCAAGCTGTGAGCTTTATTTTCTTGCTGTTACCAATCTCAGAGGAAGAAAACAGATTGTCCAAGCTGAATTCTGAACATAATAGTCAATAATCACTGTGAGAGATGAGGCATTGCCGAAGCAGGGGTCTAACAGGTACACTAAAACGACCAATTAAAGTGCTGAACAACTGCTAAGAAAGAATCAATTATTAACAAGCAGTTTGTAGGATTTGACACTAAAAAGCAGGCAAAAATAAGTTTTCTTTAACAATAAAGACATATTTTATGTTCAATTAAAGTTTAAAGCAACCAGTCATGTTACCCCGCTTGCAGCACAGTGGAAGGCTTGACCTTTTCTTTAACACAATGGGGTTATGACTATGCCTCTAATTAGCTATAAATTGTTAATCAATAATAGCAGTTTATTTTGTCTCTGTCACTGATGCATACACTATCCCTGCCTGCAGCTTAGTCATGGGAATTTTGCTATTTTAGCTGTTTATTTTCAGACACAGTTGGATTGCACAGCTGCATGGAAAACAGGAGATATCCCTGGTTTCAGAGACAGAGAACATTGATCAAAAGCATGTTCTCCTTAGAGAAGAAAAACACGGCAGCTTTGCTCTGCCAGTTTTCACTGAGGCAGAAAGCACTTGAAAGCACCAAAGCAGGGCTGGGGGCTCAAAGTTGATAGTATCTCAACCTCTCCCCTGATAAACAAATCATTTTAAATGGTGTTTTTGCAAGGTGTCTGAATTTTAATCATATTTGCACTCACCATTAAGTTCTGTTTTGTGTCCTGCCAATATCTGCAGAGAATTAAGATGGACATCGAGTGGGATGAGTCCATGCGAGACAATTTCTTTCTCCACCACAGACATCAGCATTTATCTCCGTTTTGTTCGCTTCCTGATTTACTCGCTAATTGCATAAAGCGATCCTAGCACTTGATTAAAATCCAGAACTAATGCTTACAAGGAGCAAATCATTTAATATTTTCTTAGAAAAGGGAAAATTGTAATTGCTCCAGCACTGTTAGTCGTTACAGTTACTTTCAGCAAAAATTAAGTTTGGCATGTATAGTTTTGGAACAATGACTGAAGCAATTTTTATATAATACAGCATGACTAGAGGTTTAATGAAACATTCAGCTTATGTGATGAGATGGCACATGCTATTAAGTTAACGAGGATGAGACAAAGGCAGATTTTAACAATAACTCAGAATTTTTTGTTTGTGCAAGGTTTCACAAATCAAATAGGTTTTAAAGAGTCAGGAGCAATTAGAGACTTCTTCTTTTCATATGGGAATTCTCCAATTATCAATTTATTTCAGTCATTTGTATCTACATGCTTGTTCTTTCAGTCACTACTCTGAGCTTGTGACTGAAGATCTGGGTTAGGTTGTCGATCAAGTGATAAATTTGAGAAGCTTCAGAAAGAACAAATTGAATTTATATCAGAGGTTTACAGTGCATATTTTTCTCAAAGATAGTTGAAGTAGATGAGTGCCAGGCAAACAGAAACATATTTGTTCATTTCCAGGTCTCACAGTAATAGCTTGCATTTATTCTACTAATTAAAGTTGCATGCTGACAGTAACTGGATAGCACTTCACTTTGATGGCATTTTATCATCAAGATTTCTCCTATTACACACTCACTCTTTAATGAAGCTGGGAATCACACACTAGCATTTAGCCTTGATTCTTTTTTAGGGTTTTCAGAATAACAGTTCACCAAATTGTATGTATTGTGTAAGGTATTTTTAATCAGTGAAAAGAAATTAAAGTTTGATGAATATTTCTTATATTAAATCCTTTACTCTCACCCATAAAACAATTGCATGTTATCCAATGGGTCCATAAGGACACCAGTGTCCTCATAACAGTTAACTAAACTACTAATGACAAGAAGTGTGAGGAGCACACCACAATGGATTGGAATATTTTTAACAGTCCCTTACAAATCATTCTCATCCTGTCTGTGATCACAGTGTTTCCCTCCCCAGTACCCAAAATGCAACCATAATTTCAAAGTAGAGCAAGACTGTATATTTAGCAAAAATAAACTGCGTTGTCTGTATTTGGATGTGTGGTTTTCGAGAAACAGAAAGAAATACTAAGATGTCTCTTAGAATGTATTAATATCACAAGACCACATCCATAAGACAAATCCAAAAAGAAAAAGACTATTTTTATGATGTTAGCTGAACAGTGTGACTGGCTAGATGAGTTGCTGCAAGTTGGAAGTAAATCCAGTAGTAAAAATCAGAATTGGTGCATAGTGGGCATAAACAGTTTCCATTCACTGATTCATTATAAAAGCATACAAACATAACCATGACTAACTTTCAGTCTGTGTCTGGTTCAAATGGGGTGCAGTCAAATGAGTTAGAAAATAGTTATAAGCTAATACAATTATAAATTAGAATCATATTGTGGTTGCTCCCTTGTAGCTGTCTTATAATATAGTAAATAATAATCAAACTAGTCAAAATGACAAGAATAAATAAATAAATCATTTCAATGTCTCTTCTTCAGTAAGGCATCAATTTTCTCTGATTAAACTGATGTATATATTACTGTTGGCTAGTTTGTCTGACATTAAAAGCAAAAGATGGTAAAAAATAAATGTGGCAAACCTGGAAAATGGTCATTCCCTGCTTTCATTCTTCTGGAAAGCAGGGATCTAATTATATCCCACAGCAAACTCTTGCATTTGTAGTCCATGTCCAATTAAAGCTCTAAACAACTGCTAAAAATAAACACAGGCAGTGAACACAAATGAAAGAGGTAAATCCTCACATCCCTCATGTAAACTGCTCAAATCATGAGATGCACATGTTGTGGACAGCATGCAGTAATGTCAAATATTTATCTTTATCACTGTGAAGATAGGGAATAGAAGAAAAAGATTTGAAATAAAGTGAAACCAAATTTAGCAACAGCAGGCATTTTAGGTTTAGTCACTTAAAATCAAGCCTCCAGATGAAAAGCCCTGAAAATATTTTTCCATGTGGATCATACTGGAGGTTAAAACTCTGCACCATGCATGAAGGAGCTGTAGATCACTACTACCTTGTGTGTCAAAAAATGCAACTAAAGCACTTCTGAAGTATCAAAAAGATAGCAGCCCATAAAAAAGCCTCATCATGGTTCAGTTCACAGAAAGAAATATTGCTTTGAGAGAAGTGCAGAGTTGGAGGATTTTATAAGTTGTTAGAGAGGAGCATCTAACCAAATGAGTTATTAAACTATAGATGTCTATGAATAAAAATGTATTCTGAAAACATTCCAACAACTGTTTCTGTCAACAAAGAGGCTGCTGAATTAGATGGTTATCATCTTTAAATCAATAAGAATCTTGATCATCACGTGTAAAAATTATTGTGAAGAATAACAATTATTGTACGAGGACTGCTTATTATTGCTTCTAATACTGTTGGACAATGCAGTATATTTGTGTGGAGCTATGTCATCAGCAGGCTGCGCATGTGGCTCCAGTTAATGTGAATGTGAGCCTACCCAGAACATCTGTCAAAGATTAGCAGTAAAGTGAAAAAAGCAGTTCCTGTTAATACATTCCAAAAAAATCTGGCAATAATTTTCCTTCAAGAAGGATGGAAGGGGGAGGGGTCCGCAGGTCAGAGGCACTATACAAACCCAGCTCTGTTAAGGCATATGTCTTGAGTTTTACAAGACACAAAAGACAAAAGGCCTATGCAGAGAAATGTCTGGCTATAATTAAGAAACTGTATGATTGGCCATTTTTAATCAACAAATCAACAATAATCCCCTCTGTAAAAAAAAAAATATCTTAATGTAAAACTAAAGACAACTTAACACCGATTGCTCCTTCAAGGAATAAAAGCTCTTACTGCATGAAGATCTTTTTGTACCTGCAAACGTTTTCAATTTAAAGTGCAACAATCATTTCACTGTGGTGGCATAGAAAACCCGTGTCTTAAAGCGTTACATTCGATGACACATCTCTCAGGATTGGAAAAAAGGGGGGAAAAGAGGATAGCTCCTTATTTAGGCAAACAAGCTGTAATTCAAAATCCATATGCATCAGTAAGAAAAGTGGTTGGCGGGTAAAATGGTGTTTACTAATGATATTTGCCATTTGTTTTAACATTGGTTGAATCATTGCACTCATCTGAGACGCATGCTCTGTCACAGAGTGTTTGACGTTTCATATTCCATGTTGCTCTGCTTTTGCAGAGCCATTCAGAATGAGCCCTTTTTGCTTTGACTTACACAATCGTTTCTCTGTGGAAATCTGTTTACACTATATGCTGCATGAGGAACAATTGACATTGAAAGGTTGGAAGGAAAGTCACATTACTATGTGGAGAAATGTGAGCTAAATATTTGCTTTTCTTGTTTTAATCCTTGTCCTAAAGTGTAAATGCCAGGCAGACGGGGATATGAGTCAGGATGTTAACATATGTTGGATGTTAACAAATGCATAGTGAATGTATAACATGTGCTTGAAATTAAGATTTTTACATGCCAAATAATTTGCCAGAGTTGTTATTTAGTAGTAGAAAAACAACAAACCCAACAATCATGACGTTCTTGCAGTCAATTCTGTGTTGCTGAATCATTAAATGAAAGAGGTGTATTTAAAAAAGTGGGTGCGTGGGTGCATGGTGGCTAAATTGGAAGAGCATGAGGTCAATGTGAGGAGGCTATCGTCCTCAACATGGTTGTCCTGGGTTCGATACTCGGTTTTGGGCCATTTAATGTGCATCTTTCCCTTTCTCTCTAGAACCATGAAGATTTTGAAGAAAACTAAAATCTATTGGAATAGTTCAAACAATATCCAGCATGTTAATGAGTCAGTCAATAGTCAGCTACAGGGCGATCAAATAAGGTCTACCAATGTAACAATTAGAACGATTATGTAAGTACCAGCTAATGCCAAGAAAATCCCAAAAAGTCTAGTCTTTTTTTTTGTCTTTTTTTAAGTGGAAAAGATCACAGTGATCTGTCTAAAGAGACAACATTTATGAACTGAAGGTATTCATAGGACGAATCCAAAACACTGACCTGAAGTCATGGTGTAAAGTCAAGCATGGTGGAGAAGGCACCATATTATGGGGATACACTGTTTACCACATACCAAGGATTAATTTGAATCCAGTAAAATACTTGAAAAGGGGATGGCCTTATGTTGTGTAAGGGATGCACTGCAAAATGGCTGATTGAACAACACAGTGTCTCAAAAAACATTATGTAGTCAGCTGCATTGTGGTTTCAGACAAACAACATAAATAATATGGAGCAGCCATGCAATCGATAACTTACCAGGTAACATCAAAACACTACTTCAGAGACGCAATCAAGAATTGTGGAGGAAATATGAGATGTTAAATGGCAATTGGCTGAAAGAACTTTCAGTTGACTTCATGCATCTTCAAAATCTTTAAGCACATGTTGAACTAGACACTAAATTTGTGACTTTGTAAAGAAAATGCAGATAGCCATATTTTTGGCATATTCAATTTCCCCTTTTACAAACTTTTTTCTTAACATTTTGATTTGGTTATGAAAGGTAAATGTACCAAAGCATTTTGGTGTTTGAAAATGAATGTTGCTATATCTCACATTTTTAAACACACTGCTATTATTTTGCACACAACTTTATTGTAGTGTACCATATTAATAAGCTGAAAATTGCAGAGGTTTGGAGGTGACATTGAAAGCCTGTTCTTACAATGTGAATGCACAAGACAAATACCGTCAACACAGCTGTCAAACTCCTGCCGTATACTCCACGCACAATACTTTCAAAGTTGGGAATATACATAGGGGATGCCAACTGACAATGTGGAAGAATAATGTAAGTCAAAACCGAGATCAAAGGCAAGCCTGAATGCATCGTTACTAAACGTCAAATATCAGAAAAGTCTCTGGGTTGGAATGTCAAAAGTCTTTGGCTGACTGTGTGCGTGTGGGAGTGTGATTCAGGCACAAGCACATCAAGATGTCACTTCATAACCTCTGGCTCAGGAGGCTCCTGTCATCTTCACATTTCAGAGATCCTCTGCCTGCCCCGCCAGACATGCTAAATATAGAATGGGGACAGAATTTCTGTTCGGAGCCACTGCTCTCTTTATCTACATGTAACGCTAGCTTACGTGTTTATGTGCACGGCCATTTTCCCACTGTTATTCAATTATGCATGCAAACATACACCGATCAGCATCAAGTGGTGCTAAGACCCTTATTGCACTCCAAGTGTAAAGGTTTCGATCTCTTATAAGAGGTGCTCACACTTTCCAATTACATTTCTATCTGAGGCCTCAGACTATGTTATTGTGCCCCGGATAGTCACTTTAAAATTCCTTCATTCTGCCCAGCGGAGCAATCAATCACTCGTCTTTACCTGGCCAAATCTCCAAATGCACAGCTCTGTAAGAGCGAGAAAGAGTTACTTTATTTGACCTTGTTCCGCTTCTTACTTCGTCTGGGCAGAGTTACCGAAGGGAGCAGAAGAACTCTCTGTGGCAATTAATTGTGCTACTTATCTGTAATGTGAACACTGGATATTACATCTCCACCAGATATTAATTTAAGGATGTCTCAGGATGGGCAAAGCCAAAGCTAAATATAAAGAAAAGGCAGTATTAAACAATATTGATTCTTTTGTAATGTGATAACCATGTTTTTGGCTCTTTTTATTTTATTTTTTTTTTACTTAGTCATTGTTCTCATTTGGCGAAGCTTTCGGAAGACAGGTTTCCTTTTTGTGACTTTGTTGGGGAGAACAATCAGGCAAATTATAGTAATTAGCTAAATAAAATTGACAACTTTCAATCTGAAAAGTATGCAGGGAGGAAAAAAGCCTCACCGTGGCAACAACAGCTCTATTAATACTCAAGGCACATGCGTGTGGTTATTTTAAGAAAGCAGGAATTCTATTATTAGCTACAGAAATGCAACTCCAGTATAATTTAATAAGTAATGTTGGGACTTTACTTGAAATTACTGGCTGTAAATTCAGGCTATTTTGAAACAAGTCAATATATGATTTTGGGTGTATGAAAAATAGAGCCAGATTTGAGTCATATTCTTGAATAACCCCATGTTTTCTTCTTGTTTATTTCCTCAAGCCGAGTAAATATTCCAAAGATTAGTTGCTAAGCATTTGTAATAAGTCTTTACTATATTGTTGACCAGTCTGAAAGACTAAATAAAAAAATGATTTAGCCTTGAGGTGGCTAGTGTCTGTCTGTTTCTCAGTCATGTTTTCTTTTTACACAGTGCAACAAAAATAATGTAATTCAAATGGTTGATAAGTTGTAAAAATGTTCAAAATAAACATGTTGCAAAGAAAAATTAAGGTTTGATATTTAAATTACATAAAACTACTCCATCACTAGAACTGTACCCGTCTTATCTCTGTGTCCTCTGCTCTAATGTCGCTAACAAACTCAGCACTTTCTGTCAGAGACGTATTCTGTACCTTTGCCGGTAGAAATTATAATTACAATACGTCCAACAGGTAATGTTTGGAGGCTGGTAAACATTATTGGCCAGGCAGTTTTGGAACTAGCTGTACATGGATGTTACTAAGTGTCGCACCCTTACCACGGTACCTGCACACTTACATAGAACCTCAAATACTCAAAGGAAGATTTGGGATTTAAAGCTCAAATCTAAACATGTCACACAAAAAGTAGCCTAATTCAAATGATTGGACCATGTAGCCTATGTGGAAAGCCAAAAGTGACACAAATGAATAAATCCAAAAAGTCCAAAGGGAACATTTTTCTAAAATTGAATTTGCATGCATAAAATATATTAATAAACAATAAGTTATTGACAGCTGGAGATGGGCACCAGTGCACCTCCTGTCCCCAATGGATAATAGTGTATTAAAATGGATGGCTGGATGGATAGAATAAATTATTAGTTTATTATTTAGTTTTACTTTATGGTCATTTCTTGAAGCGTATCATAATATTTTTTTTTTCCTCTCAGCCTTAGTAATCAAAATTTTCTTAAGCATGGGTTAAAATGTATTTAATCAGACACAGCAACAATTTAAATGGGTGATGTAATGTAAATTACAGCCATAGAGTCCCAATCAAATAACCTCGTTACAATTAGTTATTATAAAAATGTTATATATAAAATATAACCTAAAAGAAATTTGACGTCTTGAAATTGGCATCTGTCTCTTCATCAAGATCAATCATTCACAATTCACCATGCCAGTAGTTTGTATAATCAGCTCAACAGACATGCAATTCCACCAGGTGTGTCAATTGCTATACTGAAGGAAGGAGTCACGGGGGAGGGGAGCTCTGTGAGCCGGAAGCTGGACTGGGGACTACAGCTCCAAGGGGAACGTTTGTAGAAATAGGTGCTTCGTATGAGCAACCTCCAACTGGCTGCCACAGAACATTCAATGATAAATAATAATCTTCTTTAAATAGTTCCATGATGTAGTTTTGCACAGGAACCAAAATAGTAATAAAAAAAAACTGCATTTTCCATACCATAAACAACTATATGTGAAAATACATTCTGATGATGCGTGTTTTAACATTAAAAGTGCCTTTAGAGCATTTTTTTTTTATTTCTGCATTAAACTGCTTTGCTTTGGTCTGATCTAATATTCTACATTCTATTCTAATCATTGTAATGAACATAAAGCCTTAATAACATCAGTCTTTATGCAATGTACATTGCTTAAGTGAGTTGCTCCAATAAATGAACTTGTCAACAATTTTCAAATCTACTGAATATGGCTGTATTTGATTTTTCTTTTTAAATTTCCCAATTATGATCCATCCATCTAATGAACAACTGTAAAAAATTTAATTTAACATTATGGAATGGACAGCAAGTGTAAGGGAAGAACGTAGAGAAGGTGGGAGGAGAAAAGAGAAAATAAAACACAGAATATATCATATCATTAAATGGTGAATGTAACATTAGTTTCTGATAATGCAGAATTTTGTGGGAGGGGGAGGAAATGATTTTTGTTTAGCCCAGACAAGGCAGTCAGTTGGCCTGCTGGCAGTAACTGAACACAAAGTGCTTTGACGACAAAAATCCTGTTGTTTTAATACTGTGAAATCTTACGGCCAAAGACTTTGTTGTACTAGTGCTGGCTTAATTAAATTTATGTCATTGTTACAAAAAAAGACAAACTCACAAAAGACATAAAGCAAAACGCAGACGACATGCAAAATAGAGTCAGAACAGGTGAGCATCTAAACCTTTCCAGGTCAGCATACATCTGTGTCTGCATAATGTATGTATTGTTCAGTGTTTTATAACAATGGCCCACGGTCATACAGTGGATGTGAAGCTTTGCTATATATATATATATTGGTATTGTACACACAAACAATACATCTATTTATCTTCACAGGGACTTTACTTTGACTTCCATTTGTTTTTATTCATTTCTATAGCTCAACCCTGACCATCGCCCTAAATCTAACCATTATCAATACATGCATAACTCTAAATCTAACCTAAAATCAATTCATACCTTAGTCCTAAGCCTAACGTCTAATTGTAATACAGCACTTGTTCTCATGGCGCCTGGATTTTGGGCTCCATAAAGAGAAGTGGGCCCTCACAAAGCAGCTGGGAAGGGAAAAATGGGCCTTACAAGGTGAGAAAGGCTAAAACACACTGGCACAACAAGAAACAGCTACTAAAGAGAACAAAGTTTTACAGTCCTTAGCTAAAAACGTGTTGGGTTCACCCTCTCCACTCTATTATTTTTAGCAAATAGAACAAAACCTTAAAGTCAAACTCCAAAGGATGAGCATAGGTGAAAAGCTGCCGCTGTGAAACCCTTCACTCTCAACCACGACACAAGGAGCTCGAAACTTTTTTTTTTATGTCGGCCACTTTTATTCAAAGACTATTCCTTTTTCCTCTCGGTTTCACAGCAGGTATTAGAGCAACAGTGAGGAGTGCTGTGTGACGCCACTTACTGGAAGTCATTTTAAAACTCTGGCTTTCACTGCAACAGAAACTTGCAGTCAGTGGAGTCACAGTGGAATCGAACATTCCTCATTTAGTTGTAAACCTGAAAACGCCTCTGGATCATTCTGCAGCAGAACTTAGTATCAGCACAAGAAACATTACACTTTCATTTCTTGACATGCAATGTAAATAACAGCTGGTGGTTTATTACCATGAAAATTAGAAGTGTTAATTAAATTTTTTGATAAGTAATTTGGGCATTTGCAGAGTTATAACCCTGACAGCTATGACTATGCAAAATAGGTAGTAAATGCATATATCTGTTTACATTAGTTCAGGATATCCCTAATGGGATTTTTATTACTCACAACAGGCCTTCCTCTTAAGAACATGTGTCAGTACATGCAGGGTGTACAATACTGGGGAGCAGACTTAAAAGGAAGGGTCTAGAAAACTTTTGTCCCTTTAATCTTTGCCTCATCAAAATAGATCCTCTTAAGAGAAGAGCAACACATATGCGCTGAAAATTAAAGCTGACCTCTGCTTTTTCTCCATGTTTTCCAACAAATATGACAGGCAGCTTCTTTTAAACCTAACGTGCCATTGCCTACTACAAGGCAATATATTCTGACATCATTCCGAAATGAAGCAGTCAGAGGTACCGTTATGACGCTTTAGACAATAAAAGATTGGAATAAAATATGTACTCAGTCAATCCACTTAGACTGCATTAGAGAGAATTGTGACAGGAAGGCGCTCCTTTCTAATTAGCTTAATGTCTGATCTCTTAAAGAAACACAAAGTGACTTACCGAGAAACAAAGAACGCAAGATTGCAGACATCACGGCTGGAAATCCCAAATGCAACGGAGCAGAAAACAATGCGCTCAGACCGCCTTCGGATTCATTCGGCTGACCTAAGCGCAAGCACGGCGAGGCGGCACCATCAGCGAGCTGAGCAGCGAAATCACAGAGAAATAAATCTTCATTGAGCGTCTCAGTCCAAGGACGTAGTAATATGTTGCACACGCCTGACGCATCTAAGCCTCCCAAGGAGAGGAAGGGGTAGATAAAGAAGAGGAAACGTGGCTCTTTCTCTTCATTGTCATGCACATCGCAGGCTATCCGCAGCGTCCAAAAATCAAAGTTGCCCACCGGCTGTGTGGTTCTGGCGTGGGACGTGTTTGTCTCGGGCTCCCCTCTGTCTCCTCCTCGGGCAGCCTCTCCTCATCTCCTCCTGCGCTACACAAAGCACCCAAAGAGGAGGAGAGGGCGACTAGGTGGCTGCTGAGGGGATGCTGAAGGATGGAGACCTCTAGAGTCTGAAGTTCTCTTACGCAGCCAGAGCATCCTGCAACACACACCGAAAGGCTTTCTGGGAGGGTGTGAGTAGTTGTTTCATGCCTGCTTTAAATAAATTAAAATAAGAATAAAAATGCTTGAAAATAAATATAATTTAATTCCATTCGTGGTTTGATTTATAAGTACAAAATCATGCCATAGTCATGCAGCAAGAATGATTTGTTTACCAGTGTGAGAAATTACTACTACAACTGACGAGTTGATTTATGTGGTCATATCACTGTTATGGTAACTATAATCCGTCCCAATATGATCTGGATATGGGTAAATATGTGTGTATTGTCATGGGACCAAAACCATTTATTTTATGTCATAGAAGATAACAACTTGATGACATGTATTGTAGATTTTGTTTTCTGGATTCAGGAGGTAATCAAGCATCACAAATGTCATGAATTTTGTGGTTTTTAGGTAGTTATTTGCACCCTTCTTTTTTCTACTCTAGATTATTTATATAACAAACACTTTCAGTCATTTCAAAAACAAGAAATGGGCAAACAAGTTTAGATCAGATCAAAATCATACATAAAGGCATATATATTTTCTATATGTATACACTCTAGTTATATTTTAAATATATTTTACATTTGTTACATCTCAAAACTGTAGTCATCAATACACTTTAGACATCTTTAGGCATAACTCTGACTAATCTTGGCAGAATTCATTTAAACTGGTTAGTTTTCTGGCACAGACCCAGCTTTTAAACATAGTTCACACATTTTTAATAGGTTTGAAGGGCTTTGGGAAAGCCATTGCAGAAACCACAGCAGAAATTTAAGTTAGCCTGCAATTACAGAATCCAAAACCACTTTCAGAAGGGTGTTTATTACAGGGAAGATTTGAAGAGGTCTTTTTTTGGGAGATTATTTTGTTTTGTTTTTTGCTCCTGGACTGTTTCTAGAAGCAGGAGATACCCAAATGGAAGAACAAAAACATGCAAAAAATACATTTTGCTTAATCACAGATCTTTAATTAATAGATTTTATGAAAACACTTTGCAGAAACTTTTTTTTATTTTATCATGGAGAGATGTTTTTGTTGCATCATCATGCATCTAACCATTATCTGATAATAAAATTATAATTGTTGCCCCACCAAAAGGATCAGATGTAAGCAAACTTTTGGCACATATGTCATGCTTTGTTTGTTGTTTTTGTTATTTTTTTTTAATGATTGAGTTACAATGTGGTATACAGGACATTCAGTGTTAGCTTGTGCTAAATTACATCATTTAGCAAGCCAAACCATCATTCAGCTTGTTAAATGACATGTATCATTTTGCAAGCACAAGACATTATGTACAAAACATTATGTACTTACATTGCCATCTGTAATATTTTTTGTTTTTATGATTGAGTAACAACGTAATAACAACGCGGACCTGGCATAGTTGCTGTAATATTTTGTGACGTTATAGATATTGGGACATTTCTAGAGATTATGGGGTGTTTATAAAGAGCTTTTTAGAAAGAACAAATAAGACTGTTTCAGAACATCTTTTCTTTCAGCATAATATAATTTTTAGACGATACAATGGAGGTGAAAAAAAAGTCCAGGAGTGAGGACATGGCTTTGTGCAAACTAAATAACCTTTCCAGTGTTTTTTTCTCTTTTTTGCTATTCAGTAAACGTTGAAACCTGGTTACACAGAATAGCAACCCCAGCATGACGTTTTTAACAACACTGTATGGTGGCTGTGCTGAAACAATCTCAGTAGTGAGTCAACTTCATTCTTTGCTATAGTGGGCACACAGCTCTCCTTGTATTTTCTCACTGAAATTACACTAGAATCAAACCATAGTCAAACTGGGAGTTGTGGACAGTAATATTGCATGCCAATTATGAGTCTGTAGTTGAGTGGCAATGGTAGTTTGTCTGTAGAGCACCTTTATCCCCAAGGTGCTTAAAAGTAAAATGAAGGAAACTAAATTCAGAAAAAATATTTATTTCAATAATACATAGTAAAGCATGATAAATAACATTCCAGAAATTTAAAATCTAAGCAACAATAAAAATATTATTTTGATTTAAACCTTAAAACCACACAACAAAGTGCTACTTAACTCCAATGTTCACTTACAGTGTAGGCCAAAATTTATGGCATCCATTGTAAATATGTATAAAAGCTTAGACACTAGCAGATATTGTGTCATTATAGTATCATAATGTTATACTGAATAATTCAGGGAAAAAAAAAAAATCAGCATTTTATTGGTGATCATTTCATGAAAAAATTTTTTTTGGCAATTACTAACAGTGCCACTACTGTTAGTACCTAGAACATTTATTTCATTTATACATTTTTTTTTTTTTTTTAATTAAGTTAATGTAAATGAAGTTTTACAGCAATAAAAAATTCAGGGTCGTTCTATCGTCATAAAAAAAACAAAAAAAAAAAAAAAAATAGTCATGTAGATTTGGATTTTTTTTCTCCCTTTGTAATAAAAGCCTTCAATTAACAACTGCATTTTGAACTTTTTTGTGTTGCCTTTTCCTAATATTTAAATAGCAATAATGTTCTGGAACACTTCAGTGTGACAAACATACAAAATTAATATGAACTTAGGAACGTGGTGCAACACTTTTTCACACCGCTGCAGGGCAACATGAAGTCCCTGAATTTTCAGAAAATTTTTTAATACAAATAAGGGAAATATACCATCAGTGATTTAGTTTTATTTGCATAGTATTTGTGTTTACATGTGTGCATGCAAAACAGTACATCTAAAAGTTTTATAATTCATTTTCAGTAACAGTGAACAGTGTGACCAAGGTGTTTTGTTATTCCGAAAATTATTTTTTGTACAATATGCTGGTAAAAATCTACATGAACTGAATCACGTGTTGAGTTCAAAACATCATGTTTCTGTTCTATTTATATTTTGTAAGCTACAATGATTCATGACTGTGATCAAAGCCGGTTCAAAATCTGTTTAGATCCAGAAGGCATGGTCGTATTTGCTTAATATCTTTTTTAAATTTGTCCGCAAGCTTCTCAATCTTGGGATTATTCAATCAATCTTTTCAAACCTGCCACATTGCATTTATCTCTTGAGAGGATTTTTGGTGGGATGTTTTACAAGAGCAGCGTGGTCCAAGTTAGGTAAACAAACTGCGAAATGAGAAGTACAGCTATGCTCTGAAGGCTGCTCTCGGGCCTGGAGACAAATTAATCCTCCACTCTTCTCTGTCTCACCAATCAACAGAAATAACAGAAGGATTTTAACTCGCCTGTGGCTAGTCTGCTTTCTTGCATTCTCTTTCAGCCCTCAAGTGGCCAACTCTCCGGCAACAGCCTTGCTCTTCCCCTTTTCATTCAATAACTACACTGGAAAAACTAATCTATAGAATTTACCTAATAAATGTGAGGTAACAATTTGCATTGACTCTTTTGGGGTAGATTCAATTCCATATATTGAGTATAAAATAACTGAACAAAAAATGTATGAAATACTTAAAGAAATTGGGTAAAATTTACCTCATATTTATGTATATATTCAACAGCTACTTACCAGTTAAATTAGGTAAAACTATGTCTTGTTTGTTAGTAGGTAATACCTGATAATTACAAATCAAAGTTAATTCAAATCAGTTAATAACCATTCCTTATTCAGAGAAGGTCAGATGTACCCCCAAAAAAGACATTCAGATCGTACACCTCCTCAATGTTTTTAATCCATAAATTCATCAAAAACAAAAACACAGAAAAAACTGCAACACAAGAGTGTCACACAACATTTCAAATAATGAACCTGCGTTATAACCTAACAAATTCAAATGCTGTTTCTGTAATGTTGGACATTAAAACATATCCCTGTTTTAAGACATCCAGACTGCTCAATAAGAAAGGAGTAGATCAGAGAAAAGGAGAAGTGAGGAGAGAAGAGAAAATTAAAGAAGAACAGATCAGAGCAGAGGTGCAAGGGATGCCAATCACATGCAGATTTTCTTGTATCTAAACTCTTACTTGTGTTTGTTCAGCCTCACACAACAGTGACTGAGCAAATCTGCAATCTGCAGGTGTATTTATACACAACAAATAACTGAACTGCCTTGTTTATATGCAGCTATTATACATTAAATTATTTTTAAAAAAATAATAAAGTGCAGTACAACAGCTTCACACAACGTTTCAATGAATAAACCCGTTTTATAAGTCACTAAGGTAATGGCTTCAAATGTTCTTTCTGGATTATTGTTCAATGCAAACAACACTTTCAGAGGTCCCTTATTCTATTTTAAAAGCCACAAAACCCACACACAAACTCTACAAGATTGTTTCTGTGTGTGTACAGTATCAAACAACTGGATAAAGACAGATCAGAAAATCAACATTCTTCATTTTCTGTGCTTGCTCTCACTCTCAGAGATAGGATGAGAATAAAATAAACAAACAAATGGGGAGGGAAAGAGGGTGAGTTCAAAATTCTTCAGGATTCACTCAGTGGTATTGACCAGACTAGCTTGGAAGAAAAACATTCACAAGCTGACATGCACGCATACTTGCTCCTCTCATGATTGGTTGTAACCCAGTAGTAAATGGACTCATGCATGTTGACACAAACAGCCGATGATAGGCAGAAAGTGCAACAAATAAACAACATAATTCTGGATGTTGTAAGAAGCAGCAATGCTCAGTGAATGACATAGTATTGGTCTTGTGTGGCTTGGTATTTTGTTTGTAATTCCATTCTGTTCCTTTTTACTTTCCTCGTCCTGTCTGCCTTTATATTTTTTCAGTAGAATGTAAAAGGTCACCGTCTCATTGCAACTCTCCTCCGTGGAGGTTGGTATTCAGAACTGAGCTGCAGAACAGAGGAGTGAAAAGCACAAGGGAAAAGCAGCTGTGAAACAACCTCGAATGGCTGAGTTTCAAAGACATACTTCACTCTTCCTGTCATGACAGTTGCATTGTAATTTGAGATGTAAAAATGCCATAGTACATAACCAACAACTGGCCACTTTATTAGGTACATCTGGTGACTCAGCCAATTACATAGCAGCAACTTTTTGTATTTGGATATCTAGCTAAGGTTCAAACTGAGCATCAGAATGGAGAAGAAGAGGGGATTTAACCATGACCATGAAAATGGTGTGGCTCTTGGTTCCAATAAGTAACACAGAAACTTGTGAATTTTCAAGCATAACCGTCTCTGAGGTTTACATAGAATGGTCCAAGCCCATTTTCTACACAGATCTGCAGTTAGATTAAACACTTCGCAGTACTGAGGTTTTTGGACTTGCTCTATTACCTATTTAGTGGATAACATGGCTTTAGGCCCAGATGCATTTTGATTGTAATGACTGCATTATAGTTCACTTGTCTTGCAGACACTCTAGATGGGGCCACAGGAGGCAACCTGTCTGCATTTGGTGGTTTGGCCTTGGTGCATGATATAGCACCCTAATGCAGATGGCCTCACAGATGGTTGATATTTATACCACAGGGCCTTGAAAAGTCACCAGTGTGGAAACTGCTCTTTCCCCCTCTATTAGTTTCACTTCACTGAGAGCAAAGCAGTATCAACGTAGTTACTTTGCAGAGGACTGAAAAACCTCTTTTAAGCAGTGAAAATTATTACTATAGCTAAATTGAAAGTACATCATTGTGTTTGAAAAAATATTCTTTGCTTCTTCTTGACTTGAAGACAGTACTAATGTATCAGCTCTGCCACCTCTTTTGTGCATGAAAATGTAATCCTCCAAAGTGCAGTTGCATACAGTTTAAAAGAAAGGAATCTGCCACGGCACGGCTTGCATTTTAGCTGACGACACATTTGCCCTGTCTACTGTAGGTGGATTTGAAATCTAAATTAGAGAATAGTTGCACCTCAGACCTTAGGACAGAGACAAACTGCTTCACAGAGGTGGTTTGTTCTTTCCTGAGCATTTGTAACTCCCTTATCATGACATCACCAAGATGTGTTAAGGTTTTTGTTGAATCACAAACAACACCCTGCAAACACACAAGTGTGCTGAAATGTCTCGACGTGAGGGAATAAAAGAGGTGGGTAGTTAAAAGGATTCTTGGAAACAATGCGGATGAGAAGAAAAAAAAGTCTCTTGTTTAGGCGTCTCTATTTTTAGCAACCAATGTGATGCTGTTCCTTTAGTGCTTCACGCCTCGCAGACCCTTTATAATTTAATGAGGGAGATGACAGCCCTCTGAGATATATGGCGAACATCTCAAGGCGGCGCTGGTCAGCTTATTGATCCCTGTATGGGTCAGTAAGGGTGTATCCTGTCTGTGCTTTCTGACTCTGCCAAAGGAACAAATTGTCACTCTCTTTTTAAGTCAGTAAAATAAATTATTCTTTCTATAGTCTTTTATTCTCTTTTCAAAGAACTCTCTAGACAAGACAGAAGGAGTATACATAAAAAGAATTATTCTCCAGCAGTTTGCTAGTATATTTATGTTCAGAGACATAGCCATTTGCCTAGTTTCTTTGTTGACTTTTTTCTTCTCATTTTACTGTGTTCGATACGTTTCTATTCTGTTGCTCTAAGGCAATGGGTGTCTAGAAACAAGCCACTAAAAGCATGAGAACAACAAAAGCGTAACAATTTCCTCACATCTCTGTCTCCTCCCTCCTCTCTATCTGCATGTATCTGGTGCACACACATGAGAAGGCTCCATTAGCAAAATGTATTCTCTTGCTTGAATAATGAAAATGTAACACTCTCTATAAGGCTTTGAATGTGTATGTGCTACGGTTCTGCTAGGAAACGTGGTGCATCAGGTTAGAGTATTCTTACTCATGTCTGTCCTTGGTGACTTACTGTAACATAACATTTTAACAACAGCTGAGTTATATGGATATTTCTCTGAATTGGTATTTTAATTTATTAAAAAATTTAAGAAACTTCTACCAGACATTCTGCTTGGAGCACCGTTATGTTCATTGGGGCTAGATTCAATCCCAAAGCCTGGATCTAGATGTAAGGAGGCTAATGGACAAATTTGAGGAAGTAGTGCCCACTCCAGCATATATATATATATATATATGTTTTTTTTTATATTAATTGCAGATCAGGACTGTGGATATTATTTGGTTGTCAAAGCAACACTTTGAGGATCTTAGCCAGTGGTGCCCAAAGTCGGTCCTCTAGGTTTAGCACACCTGGATCAAATGATTCCTCATTAGAAGGTCTAAGAAGAACGTTGACATGCTAAAAAGGTTGTTACTACCACCAAGGAGAAAACTAAAACATGCAGGATGCCTGCTCTCAAGGACCGACTTTGGACACCCCTGATCTAAGCAATCTAATGTGGTCGCTATTCTCTCAAAGGAGAAGACAAAGTCTAAAGATTCTGGGGAAGGCAAATCTACAATTATGGCAGAAGTCACAGACATATAGAAAAAGCCTCCAAGTAGCCTGGTTTCAGCAGTGGATTTTATTTATCTCAAGATGCCAAAGGCTCTAGAAATTGTGGGCACTCTGTGTCCCTCAAAGCTTTGTGTATCACCAAGTATTCAAGTCATCACCCTTCATCATGTAACCTGCAGAAACCCCCTACTTTTGTCCATGATATTTCTTCATGACAAACCTTTTAAAGGAAATGATTGTGTGGATTCTTAATTTATGGGTTGTCTTTAGAAGACACAGTTTAGTTACTATAGTGGTGGAAAAGCATATTTCATACCACTTTTTATTATTTTTATCCAGGTTCAGAATGGGATATTCTGCCTCAATTTACTCAATTTATGGTTATTTGGTACAGAACACGAAGAAGATAGGGACAAGGTATATTGAAAAAATACATTTTCCGAGCTCTAATTAAAGGCAAGACATGCAAATGAAAAGCATCAGGAAGCCCAGTTTTCCTTCACTTCAATTAACAGGTGTATATAAAATTTCAAGAAGGCTGATTTAATGCAAGAGTGGATGGGTGAATTCATCAAGTAGCATGCGAATTAATGATTGATTAAACCAAACACTTTCGATGTTGTGATCTGTTTGAAACAGTTAAGATTCATGGCTGTTTAATTCAAATCACATAATTACATTTTTTTTTAAAAAAGGGAAGCGTTTTCCTGCTTGAGTCAAGGAAAAAGAGATCAATCACATTTGAAAATAATTTCCACATCGTTGCATTTAGCGTTAGAATTTATCTTCCTCAACACTGACATTTTCCACACCAGGAGATATATTAAAATGCTCCATCTCGCAATGTCCCTGTAAATGTTCCAAAAAGAAAAATCAGCTATATCTTTTTAGCAAGAGAAGGCTGAGAACTCATTTACAACAGTGAGGGCATGGATGCACAGCAGCCTGCTATACTCAAGGTGTCATTTGCAACCTCAGAGTGTGGCAGGTCAATCAGTTATCTACATTGCCTTAGAAAACATATACATTTACCATATAGTGTTTTTTAAAATTTTGTCATTTCCAACATGTTTTATGTGTATTCCTTTGTGAATCTGAAAAAAGTAGAGGAAGTTTTGCTTTTTTATTTTCTAAGTGGGATTTAATTTGTATTAAGGTCAAGGTTCTCCCTTACCTAGTTAGTAAGGTAACTAACTCGTAGTAATACATATTAGTGATTTTACAGCTGAAAGTATTTTGGCTGATATATCTTTCAGCTTTGTAGATCTAGAACATTTAATTTTTATTCAAAGTAACAGAGAAGCATAGAAAAGTCATTCCTCTCACCAGGTGTTTTCCCCCAGGAATAAAGAAATCACCTAATTATTTTGATTGTAATGCAGTTTATTACATATTTTCTCAGTGCTTGTGGTGCTGATTTTTACCACAACTATAGTAAAAGTGTAGATTGGCATGTTATTGGTCTCACTTTTGGATCTCAACTGTTCCTTCAGCAACTTAACTTCTGTGGCCACAATTAACTGACTTAAAATGCAAGATAAAAACTACAGCTTTAATCATTATCGGGGCATTTGAGGACCCTTTGTTGGAAGGGTTGGATCCCACTTCCAGCAAAGCTAATTATCTGATTAGCCTGTAATTTAAACCTAAATTGAAAGCCCTGTTTGTCATTGATCGCTTTGCCTCTTCAGCTTTGCAAACACAGGACCGAAAGCTTGCAAGCCCATTTTGGCTTGGCAAATAAACAAGGCTTGATTGGAGAATAAGTGAGTGGAGGAGGGGTGCCAGGATAGTGCAGATTGCTTGATTTGCCTAATTTAGAAGCTCCTGTATTCCTTGTCCAGTGTAAGCAACCAGGGTAACTGTCCCCTTTGTGGTGTTCGATAACATGGTTGCCATCTTGGTCACAGGGAATGAGTAATGTGAGCCATACGGTGGTGAAAAGCCAGTGTAAATCAATAGACTCTTTGCATCAAACTGTATGTCAGGCAGTAGTGTAGCTGGAGGCATCCATCCTCGGTGTGTCTCCATTCATCACTGGAGGGAATGACCGAGCTGTTGATAAACACTTTCAGAGTAACAGCAAGGAGAACATTTACCAATCACCCTGAGTCTAACAGAGTATATTCCGACCACTGTGGAACCAATTACTTAAGTGGTGCTATCTGCAATAAAGCTGCACTCAACAGAAACTGAAGCAAAAAAAGACAGCACAGCACCTTGTGGTGAAGGAATACAGGCACCACAACTGTGTGTATTAAAAGGTACAGTTTTCTTTGGTGATGAAAGAAAGAATTGTTTGGCTTAAATAGAGAAAGCTACGGTGGCCCTGAGGTGCAAAACACTACAACATTAAGGAAAACACAACAACATTAAGGAAAACACAACAACATTAAGGAAAACACAACAACATTAAGGAAAACACAACAACATTAACAAAAAACACAACAACATTAACGAAAACACAACAACATTAACAAAAACACAACAACATTAACGAAAACACAACAACATTAACGAAAACACAACGGAAGAGGTAGGTCCCAGTGGGAGACCTAAGAAGTCGCTGATTGGACGACAGGTCGTTTCTCTTTTGAACCGGAAGTTATTCTGGAATGAGTCTTAGTGAACGCATGCTAACCGACACTTCGTGGTTGATCTGGAGCATGTCCAGTATCACCTCGTATGTATGTGTTGCCCTGCAACCTTGGGTGGCACAGTAATGTAATATAAAGGATCTTCCTCCAACGTGTGTTGCTGTGACACAGGAAAGATGAGACACACACGTTGAGTTCTCGTTAACATCCAACGGAAGATTAATTCTTTTTTGTGAGCTCGCTCTTTTCTATGCCACCAATGCAATGCGCCCCTAGTGGTCATGTGGGGAATTGCGTGGACAAACTGAAACAACACTTAATTTGATACAAGAAATTAAAAGATACAAAATAAAAAATTGTGTTTGGGGTGTCTATTTTCTTACATATTCTCTTTATTTTCTGGTAACTTATTTTTCACCCCTCTACACTTGTCCTGACTCAAAATATTCCCGAATAGCTGTACTGAGGTTTGGATCACTGAGAACGTTCATGTTTTTAACGATCAAATTAAAGCCAGAATAACTTCCGGTTCAAAAGACAAACGACCTGTCGTCCAATCAGCGACTTCTTAGGTCTCCCACTGGGACCTACCTCTTCCGTTGTGTTTTCGTTAATGTTGTTGTGTTTTCGTTAATGTTGTTGTGTTTTTGTTAATGTTGTTGTGTTTTCGTTAATGTTGTTGTGTTTTCGTTAATGTTGTGTGTTTTTGTTAATGTTGTGGTGTTTTTGTTAATGTTGTTGTGTTTTTGTTAATGTTGTTGTGTTTTGCATTAATGTTGTTGTGTTTTCGTTAATGTTATCGTGTTTTTGTTAATGTTGTAGTGTTTTGCACCTCAGGGCCACCGTAGAAAGCTGCTTCTTAAACTCTGAAAGACCTTACACCAAAGAGAAGTTACAGAACAGCATTTATGTTAAGAGTCACAGTCCTTAAAAAGTACATGAAAATTGATTGTGTAAATTATGCTGTAGTTTGAAACATTCTTCAACTCTCAAACATACAGTGGGTTAGGATTAGTTGCTCAAGACTAAAGCTAGACTTGTAAGTTTGCTTTATTGATTGGTCATAAATAGATTTATCATTTTCAGTTTTTGTGATTAATCTCTCACTTTTCATAGCTGACTGTATCTTGGCATGGGCATGTTTCAGTTCTAAACGGATGAGATGAAAGGCTGAGTTAATTTAATTTTTGTTTTTATATAGGTAGTTTATGTGGGCTGTACAATAGCACAGTTGGTAGCACTTTTGCCTTGCTGCTAAAAAGTCCTGGGCTCAAATCTCGGCCTGTTTACTCTCCAAGAATTTTGTAATTTCATGTCTTTCTGCATGGAGTTCCATGTGACCTTTTGTTTAGTTTTTCCTGACTGATCCTCCTCATTTAATGCTCAGCCACAGCTCTTTTGCATTTACTGAATCAGACACACCTATTTACTCTCCAAGTATTTTGTGTAATTTCATGTTTTCAGGATGACTTATTCAGTCCTTGTTCATTCTTTTTGTTCTGTCAGACTGCCCCCGGGCAAGGCTGCCATGCACCAATGCCACTGGGCTCTCTGACCACCACCAGCAGCAGCTAAGGCAGGTGAAGTGTCTTGTCATTGTGCACAAGGACAGAGGCAGGTGGAGCAGGTTGAACCAGCAACCTACTGATTGCGAGCTCCTACCACTGTAGCCAACATTGTCACAGAGAAACAAATGTGTGCAATTTTACTGCCTCTGTAAATAGCTGGAATATAAGAAAGAAAAAGAAAAACTTCTACATATGGATAGAATATAGAAAATAGTTCAAAAGCCAGTCTTACATAAATAGACTAGGCAGCAAGTGAAAGGACTGCTTTATTTTTGTTTTGGGATGATTTCTTTCATCCCAGGTTCTATGGGATGAAAGAAATCTTCCAATATAACCTTAAGAGCAAATAGAACACTTCTTCTTCAGGTCATGAAGAAAAATACTAATCAAAAGCATTTTTTTCCATGCTCCTTGCTGAAGACTAATATAAAGTAAAAGGCAATTTTCCAGAGTAACTGTGGACTCACTGACACAGAGACCAGTGATGCACAATCATTTATGTGACAAGGAGTACTAAGAAATGGAGTAAACAGGAAATAGCACAAAGTTGTGGCACTTCCATTGCCCACTGTAGACTATGGGCTTTTCAACATTCAGAGCACAAAACTACACTGAAAAAAGTGATTTTGGAGAGTGGTAAATATGATCGATACAAATCAAATATTGTAAAATTAAAAAAAAAACATTACATAGGAAAATACAGTAAAATACACCTCTGAATCTCAAGTCCGATGCTCCAATGCTGCACATGCGTCAGAACGCGTTTTTTGAATGTGTGAAACTGTCGTACTGCGCTTTATTCTTTTTTTATATATATATAATTTTGTGTATTATTGCTGCACATAAACAAGGCAGTTCAGTTATTTGTTGTGTATAAATACACCTGCAGATCTGCAGATTACAGATTTGCTCAGTCACTGTTGTGTGAGGCTGCAGACACACAAGAGTTATGATACAAGAAAATCTTCATGTGATTGGACATCCCTTGCACCTCTGCTCTGATCACCTCACTTCTCCTTTTCTCTGATCTATACCTTTCTTATTGAGCAGTCTGGATGTCCTAAAGCAGGAATGTTTTATTGTCCAACATTACTGAAACAACATTTGAAGTTGTTAGGTTATAACGCAGGTTCATTATTTGAAATGTTGTGTGACACTGTTGTATTGCAGTTTATTCTGTGTTTATGTTTTTGATGACTTTATGGATTAAAAACGTTGAAAAGGTGTATGATCTGAATAAGTATTTCATATATTTTTTGTTCAGTTACATTATACTCAATATATGGAATTGAATATACCCCAAAAGAGTCAATACAAATTGTTACCTCAGATTTATTAGGTACATTCTATAGATTAGTTTTTACAGTGTAATGATTATGCAGAAAGGTTGTTTAATGACCATCTCTGGGAAAGGATTTACTCACAAATCAATCATTCAATCTCTTTGTTCAATTAGCTCTCCAAACTGGATTTTGGTGCTGAGTGAATTTTGCTCCAACAAAGACCAGCTGAAAGACCCTTCAGTGCAGAAGTACATTTGTAGTTAGTTAAAAGTCTAATATTAACCAAGGAGGAGAGGTTCTTTTTCTAACGGGAAGTCTTGCTCGCTTGCATACGGTCAGAGGGTGAGTTCAGTCTTGCATGCGCAGTTTGCAGTACCACAGGTAATGAATATGATAATGGAGGTTTGGCTGGCCTCTCATGTGAGTAATATTTGATTCAGGCAAAGTGGAACAAGCTGTGGAAACTATCACGCTTCAGATAATGAAAAGGCTCTGGAGACACAGACACAACCGAATGCTGCTTCAGCTCCCAGAGTCCTCTGGGGAAACTTGCAGTTTGTGCTAAAGAAAGACCTCTTTCAGCAAGATGGTCTGACAATGCACCTACAACAGTACTTCCAGGTTAATTCACAGCTGATTTTTTGACCTTGTGTGCTTTTGTTAGGAGAAATAAATTGCCAGTCATGCTACTCAACAGTTAAGAGCTTCAACTTTCACTATGTTTTTGAGCCATGACAGCATACTGGATCTTGAAGTGTTTGATTTCTTAGAAGAGGCATACCAGCTTCAGAAATCTATCTTGCTGGAAACTCTGCAAAAACAGTTGTACATTATAGAACTAGTTCTCCATGTCAGCATTTTCCAAAGCATTAATAGAAAATTATTCCATCCAAATGTTTTTGAAAATCTTAAATGACAAGATCATCAGTACCAACGGATTGTTTTATATAAATAGGTAAATAAAACAAGTTAGGCTTAATGATATCTACAAAAACGTAACCAAAAGAAAATCTGGCAATATATTGTCAACTTTCAATTCACCAGAAATATCCATTTGTAGTGTCACTTTTTAGCTCAATATGACAGACGGCTTAAATATATATATATTCATGGCTTTCGTGCAGGCTCTTTGCATGAAAGCCATGAAAATGAAGACCTGTGCAACAAAGCTCAGCAGAGCTGAGGCGGTACAGTATCTTGCATCAACCCTTGAGATTAGAGGTTTTATGAGCTTAAAGCTGCTGGTTACCTACTGGTGAAATACAGCTTGTGACACTTTCTCAGATGTAATGAAGTCAGACACTGAACTGGGGTTTTATAAGAAACAAATTACAACCTAGCATGCAGCTTTCACTTTGCTTTAGTCTGGAAGGCCACCCACTAAATATCACCTACCTCATTATTGTGCTGAACTGCATGTCAGGGCTGCTGAACATGACAAAAAAACATTCTATTTTGAATTTATTTCTAACAAGGACTCACAGTGGGAGCAAAAGAAATATCCCATAATGTATTCAACTTGCATTCAGGATGTGCTTTTGATCCAACAGAACATACTGGGTTTTGTGTAGGTTACACGATGTTCAATAAACGCCATAATCAGTAAAAGAGGCATCAGGCCTAATGCTGCTGTCTCTGAATAAAATTGTGCCAGTCAGGTACACTCATTGTACACAACTCAACGTACAGTTAAACTAGGTATTTTCTGAACACTACATGCCCCTAGGGAATAGTTACCATTTATGCATGACTGGACCACACAGGGTCAGTAGCTACTCTCTCAAGGTGGATAAACATGACTGCATTTATTACTTGCAACACAAACGCACAGTAAACAAGCTTTATAAAAGGAACTAGTAAATTAAAAGCAAAATGCATTCCATCTTCACTTCAGTGTGTTCATTTGCACCTCAGTCCCATTTGATCACTCTCCAACACTGTGAACACTGGCTGCTGTTTCAAGTTGTGCACAATGACTCACATAGCTCTGACTGATTTGTGGCCTTTCAAAATGAATGTGCTCGGCTGATGCCAGCCACACAGCCTCTATGTCTTCTCATTCTGTCACTACCTCTCTCATTTTCCATATACACTCTTTCATAACCAGTGTTTGCTCTTTTCTCTCCTCTACCTCTGTAAGTGAATACATTTACTGCTGTTTAAAGTCTCGGATGATTTTACAGACCTTGAATTTTACACCATGTCAGTATTTCTCAACCCTGGTCCTCAAGGAATACTGCCCTTTACGTTTTAGGTGTTTCCTTCCCAGCTGTTTTCAGTTGATGGCTGATTTAAAGGTGTTTGCTGAACAGCAATCAACTGAATTAGACGTATCAAAGCAGGGACACATCTAAAACATGTAGGAAAATGTGCCTTGAAACATGCAGGGAAGTGTGACTTGAGGACCAGGGCTGGGAAACACTGCCATAGTGTCCATTTCTTGCAAACCATCCATTTCTTGCAAGCTACAGTAGCACAATCTAATACTGGATATTTTCCAGGGGTAAAATTGCTTTCAATTTGGGTGTAAATATTCCCATTTGTTACAATTTTTAAACTATAATGTTTACCAAACAGAATCAGGGACACAATTGTCCTCTTGATCCTTTAAAAAAAAAAAAAAAAAAAACGGCAATGCAACAGTACTTAAAATCTTTTTAAAAAGCATTCACTAATTTAGCGCATCACTGTTTGCACCATCTGTCTATGCCATTTCTTGGTCCTTTCAAAATGTTGCTTTAGTTCAGTTCTTTCCTTTCTGCAAGATTTAGATCTGGAAATAAAGAAGAAAAGGATGAGGAACTCACCAGACGCACCAGCACTTAGTTTGCAGAGCGGGTCAAGCGCTACAGCAACCTGCTGTCCTGCAGGCGCATCGAGCAGACCTAGCTCGAAGACAAAAAGCTTATGAAGGACTAAACAAACACTGCTCTCTCTGCCGAGTCATTGTACAAGTCGGCAGAGACATGTACAAGAAAAGTCGAATTGGCAGTTTATTTATTTTTTTACACATCTTTACCAAGAGTTCTAACAAATATGACTTGAACTACAACATCTACACGACATTTGCTTCACACACCATTCTTTTATGCATGTAAATTACATTAGATTGATTTTAAGGCATACATCACCTCTAAGTTTTTCCTAATTGGAATAGGTTTTCCAGAACCATATACATACCCTTCATAAAACATTCCTTATTCCTCCTTCTGCCACAGTACCGGTGTTTGGTTGCATAGTCGTAACAATAATGGTTCCCATGGAGTCAGGGGTGTTTGAGTATTACTCTTGGTGGGGTTTACATTTTTGACTTTATTTCATGTGAGAGGTTAAGTTCGGCAGAGAACTGGCTTTTTACTTCATTGCTGTTAAAAACAGTGTGATGTAACTTCGGTTCAAACCACATTACTTTACCCTGTTTGTAAAGATAGGCTGAAATACACACTGCTATTTTACAATTTTTGACGTTGCATTATAAAGCTTCACATTAGAATGAGTGAAACTTTAAGGTCCGCTCTTTAGTTCTTCGTATATAACCCTTTTGCATTCTGGCCATTAAGCATGACTGTTTATGTGGTACAAAAACATGATGAACCAAAATGCCTGTGCCAAAAATCATCTGAACAAATACATGTATTTGTTCAGACCTGCTGCCTCGCTAAAGTCTGGCTCAGTTTGCAGACTGCAGAAAAAAGAAACATATTACATTATAATTACACTTTCCACATTGAGCACCAAAAATAATAGTCTGACAAAGGAACAACTTTACATTTTTATTCCCATTTGAAAAGGGAAAAATATTCCTCTTTTGTCAGAGAATGACAGCTCACAAATTTAGTATTTTTAGACAAAGATTTAATCACAGAGTCATACTATTCTTCTCTCTCTGTCTCTTGGTTGTAGATAACAATGCTTTCCAAACATCTAAAGACGAAAGCCAAAGGAGAAAAGAATTGCAACTTTTTCCTCTTCAATTAATCAGTTCGTTCTTAGTGATTAATTATAAAGCATATAGTTAGATGTTTCCACTCCAACTATGTACTTTCCACACAAACATTTGCATTTGAGTGGACTTCTACGAGCACACATAAAATAATATCTGCATTTTTTTTCCCGACAATCTCAGCTGACAACAATGGAGGCGTTCTCCTGCCTGCAAGCACTACAATGTCAGTGAGGATCTAGTATATATCAATAACTTCAGGAATGAATTTTTGCGTCACTCTTGGAAGAATCTATTTAAACACTTGGCTAGGCACTTGATTAATTTATCACTGGCTGTATCAAATTAAAAAGCAAGTCATCTAAAAATAGCAAAGCTATGATAGCTCTGCTGCATGTTTCAGAGTGGCCAACTTTTCTGTTTTCATGTGAGGTGGAAGAGCCTGACACCTTGTGATTTATCAGCCTTCAAAGTATGGAAGTGGGCAGGGCATGGAGGTGAAAGAGGGGGTGCTGATACCCTCTCGGTATACCCAGCACTCGGTATAATTCCCAGTGGTGAAAAAGAGCATGCCGCATGCATAGATATAAAAAGCAAAAAAAAGAAAAAAGGGAGGGAATAGAAGAATCAAGGCCAGCTGTTAAAAATAGCTCTCTTCCCTGACATTTTCTATACCTTTCAGCAGTTTTCCTACTAATAATATCAAATATACACACGTAGTTTGGCTCGGGGCCACAAAAGAGTGGGGATGGGCAGAGAAGCATACCCAGAGGATAGATGCACTGTGTCACGGTAATCCTTTTGGAAGACAAGCTTCCTCCTCTGGACATACTACTCACTTAGTCTCCTAGCCACGTTTAATGAGCTCAAACAGACAAAAATAAAGTACATGGAAAGAAATCTGAAGGCATAGATGTCAAGGTGATGTATCTCTGTTTTGTCTGGAACAAATAATTTTCAGCTGTGCCACTGAACACACCTTCAGGAAGAATTCACTGTCAGCCGAGCCAAACTCTGGAGGAGATTAAACATTTGAAAACAAATCATCAATCATCAGATCATTGATGTGTAATTACCAAAAGCAAAGACAATTTACGACCTCATCAACATGTCTCTTCAGTAACAGAAGTAGGATTATGTGTAGAAAACTGAAATTATATAAGCCCACAAATGGATGAGTTTTTCTTGAGAGTGCTTAAGATACAAACAATTTTACATAAAAAATATTTTCATTATCATTTTGAATGAAAGCAAGCACTCAAGAAACTAGTTAGCATGCAGAAGAGATGGAGATTTGTAACATGAAAAAATAAATAATAATAATGGCAATAATGAACATTTAGGGGGTGAGAGGAGGAGAAGTTATCAATTAGATCTCCCACACTTTGAGAATTCCTGCTCTAAGATTGTTGACTTAGAGCAGGAAGTCAAGGTCTGTGACAGATTTCATGGACACCTATTAGATGTTCTTGTCCTGTGAAAGGGTGCTTTTCATTGATCAACCAGTGATATTTTAGACTCCCAGGCTGCTTCCTCAGTGAAAGGTGGTTTTGACCCTTTCAATTTTGTCCAGAGACAAAATCAGCAGAGCACTGTCCTCACTGTTAACGATAACGATTTTGGTGCTTAACTGCCTTAAAGAGCTTTCTAAGTACAGTTGGATTGGATTATTTTATCTATTCTAAATTCTAGGCACCAATAATCGACTGGGACAAGGCAGAGCCTCAATTATCACAAGGCTAACACAAGCAGAAGCAACTATTCATCCACACATTGAAACTTGATTAAAATGAATGATTTTTAGTTAAGTTGGCATGCTTATTTCTAGGACTCATGGATGGAAAGCACAGAAAACCAAAGCTCACAAATGTCATATAGAATGGACTCGGTCAACGTTTGTGGCCAAAATGTTGCTGTGAATCAATAAGTGCTAACCACCTTTTCAATGTGTGGCTCAACAATGTGTCAAAAGGTGACGTAAATCCTCTTTCACTTCCTGAGAAGTGACGTCAAACACCTCCTGAAATTTATCCAAGGGAAACTAAGCAGCCAGTTAAATTTGATTTTATTAGTACAAAAGCAATGATGTTTGAAATTAAAAGATTTGACAGTCTAAATTTGAATCACAATGTAGAAGGAATGTTGATGTTCACAACCCAGTGGTAAAAGTGTTCTCCATGAGTGCCTCTGTGAGTATATGTGCAAGCCCCTGAAGCAGAAACCATTTACATACAAAATGGCATTAACCTGTCACCTCAAGCAGGTGTGAACAAACCTCATAGTTAAAAGTGCTACATAATGAATGATCTCAGTGTAAATTAGAGATAATTCTGAGGGCATATTGTTATGACACAGACATGAAAAGGAAGCGACATGGCAAATGTATAATGGAAAAAAAAAACAAAAAAACATAATGCCAGAGGGGGAAATTTTTATGATGAGTGTCCCACATAGGACAGTCAGTCTCAAAAACACAGAACTGTTGAGGCCAGCAATGGTTTTACTGATCCAAAATGGTTCTCTTCCTGGTTCTCTCTATGAAGGTTAGTTGAGTTCTTACCACCAAAGGTAAGATTTAGCCTTTTAAGATTAAGGGTGAATTCTCCCAGAGAAACTCAGGGCCCATGTTCCCATCTTGTGAATCATTTTTGTGTTTTTTTGTCATCTGTGAGATGTTTACCTTCCTGGCCAGAAAGTGAGATATTTTAGTCAGATGTTTGAAGGTGTGAATGTTTATCAAAGTGTCCCAGGAGAACAATTGAGGGTTCACAAAGAGTGTTGGGGATACAGCTAAAATTCTGGCTGTCCATGTAGATTTTGTAATTTCTACTCTAGTCCTGACCAACATTACTATTTGGATATGTTGGACTAAATTTCCTCCCAAAATTGGTGTCTTCAGGGCACTTTAATTTAGCAGGCCAGAGTGGTTGTATGAAACATAGTTGCACTGAAAGGAAGCAGTTCCACACATCTGTGAACTCATGTAGTTTAACATTACCACAATACTGAAAGTAAGGATTTGGTTCAGATGATGACAATAATGCAGTTATTGCTGCAGAAAATTGCTCTGTATATAAACATTGAGGGGGGAGGAACTTATTGCAGCGAGTGATTAATTTCAATAAACATCTCTTTTCCAGTGATAAAGGACACATGACTAAGTACTAAAATAAAATTACTTTTTATTTTACCTGATGAATCTTCTTCCCCACAGGCAGCCTTCAATTGCCTTGATGCTTTTGCTCCTGACTTATTGCAATGAATTTGTTTTTCCATTGGCCTTAACTGTGTGTCATTGTCCCTCAATCTTGAATTATTCTTTCCCTTAAAGCATTTTAATTATTTTACTATGACATATGAAACAGTGGGGTTAGAAAGCAAGAGCGCTCACCCTCAAACCTTAAAGTGTCACCCGAAGGCAGCTACATATCTACTTGACAGATTCCTCATAGAAGCATCTGTTTTTCCTAAAAAATGAGAACAAATTATGTATTCAGGACAAAAACAAAAAAAATGCAATTTGTAACCACAGAAAAAAAGTTAAACAGGGACCCACTCTCCCATCTTATGAATGATTTTGATGTTTTTTGTCATCTATAAGTTCTTTGCTTTCCTAACCAGAATGTGGGATATTTTAGACACGTTAGAAGGTGTGAATGGTTATTGAAGTGCCCCGTGATAGTCAAGGCTTCACAAAGGGTGTGAGGTGATTCCTGAGGCAGCCCTTTCTATTAAGTGATGGTTTTGCCTATTGTTCCCTTCACTTCATTTTCCATGCCATCTGTTCTGCTTAAACTCTGTGTGACCCTTATGCTCTTGAGTGTATCTGATTTTTGGGGTAAAAGTGGAATCTTAAATTTTGATGTCAGAGCTTAAAATGTTAAACTGTAAATCTCACAAAGTTAATCCTTTTTATCACCAAACAAAACCATATGTGTTAAACCTCACTGAGAATCAGCACATCCATTATTATTATTTAATTAGGTCTTAAAATACTTCTAATCATGTACTAAGAAAAGAATAATCAGCCGCCAAAACATGTCTAGAAGCACTTCAAAGAGAGGGAAAATAAATGTGTATTTAGTGGACGTTTTAATCTACCCCTGCTTCAGACACATTTAAAACCTTATGATGGATCTGTTACAGATGTTCAGCTCTGGAGCTCCTGTTCTAAAGACATAAAAATGTATTTTATTTTGATGTTCATGTTAGCTACAATATTTTATCAATAAAAGGACAAAATTATAATATATGTTGACAAGAAGTGCATCTAATATTGCACTTTCCTTGAATGGCAACTCTCAGGTGTGATTTTCAAGTTAAAATTGTTACTTGTGGTAGGTGCCACAAGCTGTAGCTTCATCCTGAACTCTTTTGTTGATTCATTTATGTTTTTTTTATATTTTTAGGACCAAGTACATTTTCAAGCCAAATTAAGACTACAATAGATGTTATGAATGTCCAAACCATGTTCAAACCTGATGCAATATGAAGTAGTGTTACAGATTAATTGATTCAAAATGTGAATAATTATATCTGAAGCAAACCTAGTTTGATATTAAGTCTATTTTATTAAATCTAATACTTGCATAAAAAACACATACACCTAACATCTGATCACAACAGTAAGCAAACTGACAACTTTTTGTGAAGCTACTGTATGTGCAACTTTCTACACCCAAATGAGTGTTTGGAATATTTTCACTTTAAAATGTCTATGATAAGTCTGCAAAGACTTAACTGAGGTTTTTAAAATCCCGATGGCGGTGTCGTAATCCAGTAAATTCGGGAACCTAATTGGATTTGAGAAAAGACCCAAAATAGTAGCAGAATATTAAATACTAGCTCAATCAAACTCAGTAATGGAAAAGGGGTCAAGTAGAAAAGCCATCAGCGACACCCACGCTTACAGCAACCGTAACGTAATTTAGTCCCATGCCAAAATGTGGTCAGTCACCAGAGCCAAACACTAATGGCAAAGTTAAACTGCGGAACAAATATGAGGAGAGCTTCTCAATGCTTAAATATAGATGCTGACGACTGTAACATAGATCCCAGAAACTAATTAAAGTCCATCTGTGTTACACACAGTGCTTTCTGTACTTTCACTTGTGTATTTGAACAGTTTTACTGTGAAGATACAGCATCTTCAGGCAGTAGGTGTCTTAATCACATCACAATAGTTGTTTCCAAAGCCAGACATAGCATCTCCTTGGTGTACGTGCTCCTGAAATAACTGGCATCAGAGAAAAAAATTATAGAAAGAAAAGACAGAAATAGTACCAAGGAAGTACAGCAGCCCTCCAAGCTGTCCTTTTTAAAAATGCAAATCGAGCCTTGTAGAATTTATTGTGGCTCAGAAGCTGGAAAGGGGCTGATGCTTAAAAATAACACCTTGTGAGTCGTGACCCATATTTGGCTCAAAAATAACTCCCTGGAAGACCAGAAACCAACAGTGGGACATGGGAGACAGAAACCAAATCTAATTAGCATTTCAGTCACACTTTTAGAAGGCGCCAACATTATTTATTGATAACGTTTTGCAGAAACAAAAATACACAAGCTAGGAAGAATAAGGAAACATCCAACGGTTGGCAATTAGTGGCACTGTGGACAAATATGCAAATATGCTTTAAAAACAGCAAAGTATACACACCCCTTTTAAAATGTCAGGTAAAAAAGATATGCCCAATTTAAAACCATTTTAGAACTTTTTGCAAATGGATTGAGATGAAAAATAAGCAAACATATAGGAGGAAGAATTAAAAAAACTAAAAGATCCAAAAACTTGTTTTTATATGTGTGACCACACAAAACCTAGTAGTATTTTTTTTTTCATATTCACCATCACTTAAATGAGAAGTTTTCTTAATTAGAATGAAGTTCAGATGTCCCAGCAGAATTTCCCAGATATATATTCATTTGCATCCCTATAGATGACAGTAAAGCAGAAATCAACTAAGTCAAGGAGACATCAGACTCTGTTTTGTGAGGTATCTATCTGTGTATATATAGTATGTACTTTAGTATATTATATATCTTTGTGTAAAGAATTTTTGAAAGAAAAACAGAAAAAACTGACAACAATGTATTATTTCTTCTGTTGAAAAGAACATTGTTATGATATATTGAATGAGAAAGGGAAGCTTTGTTAGGCCACACACTATACTTCCCATCGAACTGCAAACTAGCATGGTGGCTGGCAGTTCACCCCTTTTCATGCACTAAACCAGCAATGCTTAGAACAATAAAACAAAGCAACAAAAGCCTGCCTCTTCAGACCCCGCAGGCACTGAATCTCTATTTCACTGGTTTCTGGCACCTGAACTAATCACCGAAAAGCAACAGTGTCTGAGATGAGCTGTATCTCTGATGTGCAGTACCACCGATCACATACCGAGCCAAGTCTGAGATTTCAGTGGGTCAGCAATTATTCTCAGGGTTGGCAGGACAATATAACAAAAAGAGAGCTGCATGACATAAGTAAATCAACACCAACTCCAAAATAGTTGGACACGATATGAAAAATACATTTGAAAACAGATGCTACTGTATAAAAATAAAATAAATGTTTTTTTCTCACCGTCTCATAAAATATACAAAACATTCTGTTATGTAATGTCAGTATAAAAACCTTTTCTATTTGTTAAATTTAAGAATAATGACTGAAAGGGGGAAAAAAAATAACCTTTTTTAAAAGTTTACACTCTCAAAACATGTCATACCTTCAAATAATTTGAGAAAGTCCAGATGATGAAATCATGGCATTTTATGCTTCTGAAATGTTAATTTAAAACATCTGAGTTAGATCATTTTTGGAATCCCTCATCCTCCCCAAAAAACAGCAAAAGAGTTCTGGTCTTCTAAACCTAAGTTGCAGCAGACTATTGGACTGATTAGAAAACCTGAACCCCAAATCTTAGCCTTCAAAACCCATTCCTCTCTTTTTTGTTCTAATGTATTTCTACCCTGCCCTTTTGTTTATTTGGTGCATAAGTTTTGTCTCAGTACATTGTTCATGCATCCATGCACAATTGCCCTCATAACCTCTTTTCATTTCTTATGGTTTCTTCCTCACTTCTTTTGTTTTTCATGTTAGGTTACATAAACATTGTTTTATTTATCTTTACATGTATGCAATGTAGAATTTTTCATGATCTGACATAAATTTGTTATATAAAGTATTACTGATTAAACTTTAGCTTTAATAACATAAAGCTACATAATTTTTAAAGTGTGATCAGTAATACTTATATAACAAATTTATGTCCGATCATTATTTCTTGGTCAATATCAAGTTGTCATAACAAAGACATTTTGAATAATGTCAACTTTGTATTAAAAGTGTCATGATTTACCGAATGACACTTTATGACAACAGTCTAAATATTCATGAAGACTTCTCATGTTCATGACAGGTATCATGTCATGTTTATGACAGGGTCATGACAATCTTATTCACAACCCGTCAAATAAAGCGTTTTCTTCCACCTGTAAAGTATGAATTAGTTTTTGTTAATACAAAAAAAAAAAAACGTGTTTGTGGCTCTTTTGCAGGACATTTTAATTAGCTTAACTTTTCAAACAGTTCTTCTGTATGCTAGACACAGTTCCTCACAGAAACAAGTCTGAGGAACTGGGACTTCTGTTGTTGCTCTAAACTGTCTTTTTTGTCTTTCTGTTATACTTTTTGTGCCTTCTTTTCCCCAGCCTATGCTCAGTGCTCAGCCTATCAAATTGTACCAACCTCTCCGTACTTAGTTTACACTTGACTGAGCCGATGTCATCATTCCTACATATCTTGCCAGGTAGAATTGGCCTCCTTTTCTACTTCCTGTAGTTCACTGCTAAAAATAAAGCTCCCCTTTTGCTGCGCTGCCACGAGGTTCCAGTCTGGTCCTCCACAGGACATAAAACTTCACCTCCTGACAAACTGAGTCCTCTTTCAAGAGTCACAAGGAAACCCAATAGCTAATGCAGCACAGACAACTATTCAATTATGAATTAGGTGAGAGTTTAATAATATAATGCTTATTACATCAAATAAGTTCTACAATGACTTGACATCTAATTACTTTTGGTCATTCCAAGTTGATTTAAACCCAGGGGCCATGACGATGTCCAGGGCTTTCTTTTACTATAATACATGGGTTTTAATTTTAATTTGAATAAACCTAACCTACTGGACCTAACCTAATAAACCTACATCACCAGATAAAAACCCAAAGATCTCCTTCGCACGGCTGATCTACCCAATGAAGGTAGCAGGAAGTGGACAACATAATTAATGTGATTTAAACACACTTGAGTAAAGAATAAGATTGATGTGAAAAAAGTTAGTTGAAGTACTAGCCACCATTAAAATTAGAAAATTACCAACTTGGAAAGTTGGTAAAGTTAAAAAGACAATACTAAACTAAAATGCTGACAGTAAAAATTTATGGAAATGTGGTGACCCAAATGTCGATTAATTTTTAAAAATTGCAGCATAACAATGTCCAGGAGTAGAAATTCAAAATATAAAGTGAGAAAGCCAGGGGTGGCTCTAAATTTGTCACAAAGAAGGAACAGAGCTCAAACAGAGAAAAGGATAGAAAATTGACAGCTGGATACATGGGATACTGAGAAGGGAAATGGGTCACCAAACCCTTAAGAAGAGATTATTAAAATGAAACCAAGTATGCAGAAGGCAAACAGAAGTAGCCAGTGATACAAAACATAGATTAGAACAATGAATGATAAAGAATCATTGTTTAATGTAACACAGAATTCAATAGAGAAAGGATCTAAAACAAGGAAAAGATCATGAACCAAATACACACATGTATACACATATGTGCTTTTTCAGTTATCACTACATTTTTGGCAAATTTCTGGATGGATATTTGATCACACTGTGGCAATGTCACAGCTTTTAGTTTTACATAAGGGGCAATTATATTAATATGTGGAAATATGACGAAGTTGGAAGTAGTACTCACTCTTCAATTTTACTGTTTGCAGTGAACCAGAACCCCTACCAGCAAAACAGCTACTCCTACCATTATTTACAGTAGGTAGCATGTTGTAGACACTGACTGGTTCAGTTAAAAATTTTACATTTTTTTACAAATGTAGGGCCCCAGTCTTTGGTCTGAGAGATGCAGACCATCTTCAATGGTTCAATGTCAGCTGACTGGAATACAGCTGAAAATAATAAATAGGAAAAAGAGCAAAGAGTCACAAGTAACAAACTATAAAAAAAAACCCCAACAAAACCAAGTGTTCACATTTTTCTTCTTTTTTGTTATTTTAGTGATTTTTTAAGTTTCCTCCAAATTATGTTTACATAGATATAATCCACCTTGGATCACACAACTGAAAGCACATTTGTGAATAAGATTATTTAAAAAGAACAGGGATGCCCTAATCGTCTGGAGGACCAAAGTCCCAAAGCTTTTCATCTCAGATAATCTCAGATAATCATCACAAGACTGAGCTAGCATGAGTTCAACTGTTTTGTTACTCAATGTTAAATGTTCGGTGAGACACAAGAGGAAAGAGAATATGTTTTCAGTCACGTGTTGATGCACTAATTTGAAAGTCAGATAGTTTCTTCTTGAACAGCCTAGTCTTTTTGTGCTGTTGAATGAAGAAAACAGAATGTCGCATTAGTAAACCCAATGTAGTCAAATAAATGGAAAAAAACTACAATAGTTTGTGAAATGATGACTTGTAGAGGACAATTTTATAAACTGTCACTGATGTTGACTTGTTGCTTACCTTACGGAAGAAACAAAGCCTTTGCAGCCTTTGTCATTAAGGGTTTTGTTTTTTTTGTTTTTAACAAAACACCTCAGTAAATGTCTATTTTGTTGGCAAACTTCAGCTGGAAAACTAAAAAAAGCAATTGCGCAGCAAAGTGCGCAATTGCTTTTTTTAGTTTTCCAATATGCCCTTAAGCCCTGAGGAATTGTGGAAATGGACCTGCTTGATTTAAAATGAGTGAGCTGTGATATCATTTTGAGGTCTGGAATCAATACAACAAGAAATAACAAAGAAGAAATGTCCAACTTTGCCAGTGACAAACAAGGAGGCAGGTGAGTTGAAAATATAAAGTGATGGGGTGTGACATATTTAGTCTTTATGACCAGCTATAAATTAATCCATCCATCTACTGTTTATACCACTTATCCTTGCAAGGGATTGACTTCCTGAAGGCGGAGTTTCAAAAAGAGCAGAAGTTTTCGAAGAGACAGACAAGTTTCTTTTAAGTCATATTTGATTAATTTAGCATTGGTATAACTACTGAAGTTAAAATAGTCAATTTATTGTGCTATAAAATGGCACTACATGCAAGGAAAATGCATAACACTGTCTCTTCAGAGGAGCATGTTGTCAAAAACTCTGAGCTTGAACCTTCTTGGGTGCAGAGCTTACCTTTCTTCACTCAAGAGGTGATTATGCCAATCTTTTCATTTCCTACTGCAAGAAAATTTTCTCTGCATATTTTTCCTGGAGTAATTTTTTACACTTTTGGCTTTGCAGCTATGTCAGGACCTCTAACCTACTCAAAGACAGCTAGATTAAATTTCCTTAAAGAAACAATACATTGAAAATCACTGCCTTTGGTGTTTTGTATTTTAGCATTTTATTCTAAAACTGCAATTGACATGTCAAATAGAGCATTTATCTTCCTAAACCAGGAAGACCAAGCAATATATTTTGAAAAGGCAACTGTACTATATCAATAAAAACATGTGATATTATCTCCTTGATTTATATTGAAGATTTCTGTCTTATAAAGAAGTATGTGTAGAGGAAGTTCAAATACATGAATGCTTTATTGTTTTGTATCACTGACTTACATCCAACATATGATATTGTTTTATGAAAAAGCAATAAAAGCAAAAGTTTGCCATGAAAGCTCTCTGAAAAATAGAAACAAAATGCTGCAGCATATTTTGTTTGCGTTCTCCTGGTTAATTTCTCAGCAAGAGTACTGTTTACTCACTGCATACAATTGCTGAACACATTAGTGCCTCCATTGGCCAATGTCGTTAGAGACACACATTGCATACAAGTTTTAGAAACAGCCTGTCTATTAATGATAATGAATTAGATTTATTAGAAAAATTATTGTCTATTGCGCTTTTTGCAGATTGATTGTACTCATCTGTTATGTCTGTTGAGGATGTGTATAGTGAAGTAAAGATAAAGAAATTAGTTATGGCATGTTAATAATGTCAATAATTAAAAGAATTAGAAACGCTTAAAATAGATAGTGTATTTTCCTTCTCGTGGTGGAAAATAAAATCATTGGATTACGTCATATTACTGAAATGAATAATGAATCACTGCATGTAATTGCCACTCTCCATAACCCAGTGTGTCTACCCCTTCCAAAAACATTTTCTCACAGGTCTAGTTATTGTAATTGGACTGCTCAAAGCAATTGAAAGAGAGAGTATGTTTATTTTCCAACTTCGGAAGTAGGAGAATAGCAGAGAGCAGCAGAAGTTTATAAAACAGGTGAGACAAAGAAAAAGTGCCACCATTTATGAATGTTGGCTCCGGGCAAAAAGCCAAGGACCACCACATCAGTAAAACTGATCCTGAAGAATTTGTGTTCAATGGATTTACACTCATCCTTCTGTAAGGACACTGAATAAAGATTTGGGGAATGTGTTGTGTCACTACTGGTCTGAGTGTTTAAGGAGGAAGCCTTCTCTTATAGTTTGCTTTACTGCAGACTGATGATTAGCTTTATAATGGTCTTCATATTCTCCTTTTCCTACATAAATGCATGCTACTTGGATCTGTGGAACACACCTGGTTGATGATGCCCATCGACAACTTCATAAAGAAATCAACAATGTGGGCCAAGTCAAACATACTTGTAAAAATAGACTTGTGAAACAATATATAGACTCCTGTGGTAGAAGCTTGTCCTGTAACCAGTGAATTGCTAGTTTGAACCCTTGCTCTGTCTGACTCAGTTGTTGTGACTGTGAAGAAGTCACTTCACCCGCCTCGCATGCCAGTGGTGCTCAGAGGGTTCAGTGGCAGGAAATAGTTTATGATGCATGGAAGCCTCACTTTTGTCTGACTGTCCTGGGCAACTGCGGCTGCAATGTAGCAGCTTATCACCATCATCGTGTGAGTGTGAATGGGTGAAGGTAATGTTAGTAATGTTAGGCACTGGACTAGATAAAGTACAGGCCATTTACCATAATTCATGGTTACATGAACATGATTTATATTCATATGTTCATAAGGATCAGTAAAAGATAATATCTCAGTCTGTGTAAACTTCCTACACACACCATTAGTAAGCAGACCTGTTGGATCCTTCTCCTACTGTGATAAGATTGTGACTCAGTTCATGGGCTTTGTGAGAAGATCTGGTATACAGCTTTACATTTTCCCTGGTAAAATAACTCTTGCAGCGTGCCAGCATGCCTTGACTGATTGTGCTCATCAGAAAATCTGCTCATCAGCCCCTCTTAAGTTTAATCAGCACTCATTATCATTGATTTAATCTATACAACGCAGTGGAAATGACACACTGCGGTTTCAGTTGGGGAGGGAGTTTTTCAATGTATGAGTCTATTTAATCAAGAATCACTAAATTGTGCCTGCAGCTTTACAGTATGCCGTTTTTAGAAGTTAAAAAAACAATGTTCCATCAAACTGTATGCTTCTCTTAGAGTTTAGGTAATTAAACTGATAATCAGATAGCATAAAATTTCAACTAAACAATTTCTGAAGAAGACATGCAGGTGGAAGTGACCACATATTGTTTCCTTGAGGCCCAACAATGTATTTCTGACTGAAATAAATTAAAATAAGTTTTCCGTACTTTAGTGCCTATTTTTGTATATTAAGAAAAGAACAATAAATCTGAAATCAAAACACTGTGGTGAATTTACTTTCACATTTTATTTGTGTTTTTAGCTTTGAATTGACATCATTTATTTATTTATTTATTTTTTTATAAATTTGATGTATGTTTATTTTGGAGTTATAGCCCACCCTGGAGAAAACCAGAGTTGCCACTGCCTAAAATATATTTCCCATTAAAATGACAAACTTTGTCGTTATAACGAGATAGAAAAAAACTAATTTGCATGACCCCATAAGGTAATACTTTCTTCTAATAATGAGAGGCTGCACAATTTATCTCCTAGCTCTGCCAGGTAAATGATTTGTAGTTTAGATCACAATCAAAAAAATACGTAAACTGAAAAAAAATTTACTTACCCAGAAAAAAAAACCCCTCAAAACTGATTTTATGGATTGAATACGAGTTCTAGTTTGAGATATTGTGCAAGGGAACATAACAAAAATTATAGAAACATTCCTCAACAAAGACCAAAACAAGATCAAAATTTTAGACTGGATCTTCGAATGGTCTGGTTCATATGTCAAAGTGCTAAAACTCTTATTTTTTTTTACATTATTATTATTACTAGTGGAAGAAAAGAAACAAAAAATTAACACACTATTTTAAAGAATCTGTATGTAGTATTGCAATACTCTAAATACTGGTCCTATAAATTTTAAAGAAGAGCTGATTCAGCTTTCTGTGTAAAAGCCAACCTCAGCATCATGTTGTTTCTTGGTTTGTAGAGCATACGTGTATTCAAATATCCAACAATTTGTTTTTAGAACAGATTAATTTTCAACTGAAAAAAATGGGTTGAAATAACATAATGGAAAGCACGTAAAAGTCAAATTTCTACTTTCTGTGTAATTTTTCTATGTAGAGCAGTGAACAATGTCTGTGGTACTTGAGCTAAACTGATAGCAATGGTTTCCCTTTGTAGAAAGAATTAACTTTTAGAGCCTAATGTCTCTGTAGCTCTAATTTATATTGATACGTCAGATGCCAGATGGGACAGATTCGTAGAGGGACTATAATAATTGACAGGCAGAATAGCTTTTAAAACAAAGAAAGAGGGAAAACAAGAGACAACAAAACACAAATAACTTCTCTTGCATCACCTATTAAGGGCAACCAGAGCTCCAGAAAACAAGACGTGAAGATTAACGAAGCTATTAGTTTTGAACGCTAAGCACACACTGCCACCCACTCAACTGATGCGAGGGTGGCATTTTTTTTTTTTTTATGTGAATCATTATTTTATGCAGTGTATGCAATAATGCAGATACAAGTCAGGAGCTTCATTTAATGCTGACTTTAAACACTGAGCCTTTGTTTGTTAGACTGCAATATCTTTGCTGGCTCTTGGCCAGCTGATTAGGGTAGAAGCTATTAAAAGAAAAACGTAAATCAAGACAAGCCTGATCTAAATTACTTTTGGAAATGTACAAGTAAAATCATTTCTACATTGTAAATTCTTTCTTGTCAGTGCTGGCTGAAATGTGTCAGGTACATGTATTTTTCACTCTGCACTTGTCACAGTACATTGTGACAAGTGTACTGTCGCAATGCACAGTAAAAAAACAAAAGGGTTAGGCTGGGGTGTTAAACAATGACATCTTCCTCATAACAATAAGCACCACCTGGCGAACCTAAATTTTATGACCGTCCTGCCTTTGCAAAGTGCATTTTTCTTTCAGGTTTATGGTCACCATTCTTTATATTGGGGAAACAACAACTGCTAATTGTTAGCCCTTCTTTGGTTGAAATAACTAAAAAAAGATGCTTCCTCTCTGATATCAGTGTCAGAAAAGTTTTGCCCCATTTCACTTTTAGGATTTAGATTTTTGAGGGGGTCCTGCAAAATGTATCCTGTTAAAAGGAAGTAGTAACCTCACATCATGTGGTCATTGACATGCTGCATTACCATATTACATCTTTTGGTTATGTGTGATCCATTTTTCTTGAACACCCACTGATCTCTGGTAGAATTCAAGGTGAATCAGTGATGATGAGCTGGCTGTTGCACTAAAGCATCCCTCCAGCTCTATGCTTCAGTTGGTGTGAGGTTAGTCTTTTGGAATCCTGTATTTGATTCATGACAAATATGTCCTCTGCTCTGGTGTTCAAATATATGTATATATATTTTATAGAGAAGCCCTGGACTCTTTCTTTCCATTCTCCCTGTAAAGCCTTAGTTTGGTTCTTACTTTGTTCATTAACAGCAGGTCAATTGTTTCATCTGTGGCAAAATCCAACAGAAGCTAAAAATTGTGTAATATCATGCTGATTGTCCTGGAATCCACTTTCACCTTTACTGTAACAGATTTGCCTGCAGGTCCCGCAAAGATATTTTGGGGTTTTTGGAGACTAGTATCTACTTTCATTCATCTTTTGAATGTCTCTTTTCTGTACAGTGGCGTGTCTTTCAGTCTGCTGGTTCTTGCCTTCTTCTCCTCCCAGAAGGCAGAAGGTCATAAACTTGACAAAGAAGTTGCTCTTGTGTGTTAGTGTGCAACCATGTTTCTGACAGCTGAAATGTAAGGGGCTGAGAATCCATCCCAGAGGTGACCTTGTGTTCCCCATGATGGTGGTGCGTCCAACCCTGCTTGTCTGGCTAAGACAATCCAGAATTGAATTGTCAATTGTTGTCAATGTTTGTGACCCAAGAAAATAAATCATTTGAGAATCTACTGTTCATTGGCTATTGTGAGGCTTGGTGTTTATAAACTATCAACTTCTGGCAAAAAGAATGGAAGCTTTGCACAGCTTACTAATTTTGCATTTCCTTAATAAAAATATTTGATCATAGTAACCAAACAAAGACTGTTGAAGACTAATAGAACCTGTCTCTTTCCAAAGGGATGGGGTAATCCCTGGACATCTGTTCGTGAAGCAGCCTGAGAGATGGCCCTGCGGAGAACAAAATATGGTTGTTTATTTTAGTCATTGCCTTTCTAGTGATGAGGATGGAATTTGTAGTGTACAAAACAAGATGAGCTCAGTTGCCTGATGGTAGCAAAGCAGTTTCAAAGATCTAGGGGCTATGGATAGTATCACAATATTTACAGTATCTGAAAGATTTTTGATAAAGAAAAGCATTTGCCTTCAAAAATGACTAGCTGACTATTTTGCTCTTTCACATTCATTTAATAAATTATGAAATGGACACAATTATTTTATTTTTTTTCACAAAGTTGTTAAAGTGCTGCGTGTGTGATGGAACAAAGAAAACATTTTATGAATCAATTTCAACTTTTTCCATCTCTGTCACTTTTCTATATTTTATCCTGTTGTGAATGATCTATGAATGAATAAAACATGGCTGAATATTTATCCAAGTTTATTTCTTGCATCTCTCCATCTAACAGATTCATTTTTCTAGTTAAATTGATCAAGATAATAATATTGCAAGCGCTTTTGAAAAATATTTACAATGCTTTCATTTTTACATAACGAAAATGTGACTTTGTAACAGGAATGTGTAGACTTGTTATATCCACTGTAAGATAAACATGGTCATATTGGAGTTAAAGGCAGAGATGGAGAGCCACACTTTTTGTCAGTGTTCTGTGATATGTTGTTGCACGCCACTCGGCTCATATGACAGGCATAGTGATATAAAGCAAAGCTTAAATTCCAGTGCAGAAAGATGGACATTATTTTTGGCTTTCACTTCATTGTACTGGCTATTGCAAACATTCAGCTCTGATTAATGAGCAAATTCTAAAGTATGAAGAATATTTTAGTTCAGTGATCATAAAGATAGAGATCAGAGTTCCCTTCTTTACAGGAAAAGAAGATGAACAGTATGTGAAAACATTATTATTATTGACAGAATGCAGCTGAAAAATGATCAAGATCCTTGTAGTTTCATTAGTCACTTTATTTCAGTGTTGCATGTTTCAGAGTGGACTCTCAAGACAATGAAAGTCCCTTCTGCTAGCAAGCTATTCTTTATCAGTATGCCCACCTCTCCTTAGCTGTCCCACAACCTTTCTCTGAGGGATTATTTAAGACACAGTATCTTCAGGATCTTGTCAGAGACTAGACTTAGGAGACATTGAATCTACGCTTGTCAACAGAAGTGCCAGACATCATCGGCTTGCAGGAAATACAATATGATAGGTGCATGTCTGCATATGGGGTGCATTTCCCAAAGTAGCTGTCGTTCGGGAAGACACTGAAGACCCTGATCTTTAGTGGAACTGAAACATAGCTATTAGAAAGATGTTTAATCGGGGTGAGTGGGGAAGATTGCAAAACAAATATAAATGAAAAAAGAAACTTGTTCCATCATCTGCAGAAATTACTATCTGTGTTTTACTAAGTGAAAAAGAAAATCTAGTAGCTGACAATCCCGCCTTTCTTTCGGTGTGTGCCCATGAATTATTGATAGACACATTGGATTTCTCTGCACAAGCTTATTCTAATATTTTCAAGGTCCAACTTTTACTCAGCAGTGCATTGAACAGTCAAACTTATATTGGTTTTAAAAGTTTGCATCCAATAAATGCTACAATTTTTCCACCAAGAAAATGAAGAACCAGTGAACATATTGATGAGAACTTTTTTTGTTGTCTTTCTCAAGAACAATTGAACACAAGATAGAGTTAGGGATCAAACCACCTGGCCTCTGATTGACAGATGACCATGAAGAAGCAGCTGCCACTCCCAGATTTCACTACACTGACAGAAATCTTAGCTGTAGAGATTTGAAAGCTATTGTTTCGGTTTGGCCTGCGGAGAACCTATATGTTTTCACTGTATCCCTGCAAGCAAAGAAAACATTCAGTTGTCACTCATTTTTTAAAGTTTGTGCACTAGAGAGTTTGCATCATTTCTTACCAACTAGAGAATGCCAGCATACAAAAAGTAGTGGAGTAACACAAGAAGGCAGTAATACGAAGGGAAATAAAGCATGTTATTGTGGACATTTACTGAATAATTTGTCAATTTTTTTTTTTCTGTAGATGTAGAGGTCTCCTGAAAGTTAATGTCAATGATGAGTGGATGTGACAGAGCTATTATAAAAAAATACAGAATGACACAAAGCATCAGGCAGACATCTGATTTAATCAGTCCGATATGGAAGGAAATCCAGTCAAAGAAATGACAATACAGATAGCAAGAAGACTACAATTAAGTCATTTGTTATGGCCATAACTCATCAGACCCTGTCCTTAGGTGTGATCTTGGGCCATAATAATGTGTAATACTGCTGTGACTCAGCATCTCTGGCTAATGTAAAGGGAAAATGCCATATTATAATGTTAAATTACTTCTCAGTCAGACGATAAGGCAATGAAATAATGATTTACAAAGGGATTGTCAGGACAAAGAACACTCTAGTTTTTATAGTGCAGTGCCATCCTTAGGCATCATTGCACCACCTCAAGTAAAGCAGCCATCTTTGTTAGCCTCTTTTGCTGTTCTCATAAAACCTTTCCCCAGAAGTCCTCAGAATAAGCCAATGAAATAATTTTCATGAGCAAATGGAAAGGTACAATAGTGTAATAAGTTAATGTGTACAAATCAATGTCACTTAACATTTAACTGTTAATGGTTTTGCTGTGATTTTGTGAATACATTTGAGAGGAAAGAAGCAGGATTGTAGATAACAATAGAGACTGAAATATTTATAGCATTTGTAAAGTATTTATACTTCTTGATTTTTTTTTTTTTTTCATGTTTTGTCACATTATAAATAAAAGTAACATGAAACCCATAAATAAAATCCAGGGCAACCAACTCCCTCTAGTTGGTTTCCCTGACAAATTGAGCTCACCTGTGCTTAAATGTAATCTCAGTATAAATCCAGCTGTTCAGCAAAAGCCTTAGAGGTTTCTTTCATGATGTGAACAAACAGCATCATGAGGACCAAGATACCCTGCAGAGAGGTCAATGAGGACAATCCAGTGGAGAAGTTTAAAGCAGTTGATTAAGAAAAAAATCCTGGCTTTCAATTTACTTTGTCAGGCAATCATCCAAAATTGGAATACTACTGCAAAGTTAACAAGATTTTTTTTTTTTCTTAAAATGACTGGTAACAAGACTGATAATAAAAAACGCAGCCAAGAGGCTCATGTTACCTATGGAAGGGTAAGATCATAAAATTGATGTTAACTTGCTTTGCTCATCCACTCTGACTGAGCTTCTGCAAATTTGCAAAAAATTATGTAAGATTTAGTCTCTGGATGTGCAAAGCTGATAGACATGCTCCAAAATGCTTACAGTTCTTACTGCAGTGAAAGTTCAGCAATGTATTAATGTGATACATTACACAACCCTCACTGGTTTTTATTTTTAAAAATGAAAAGCCATGCAAAATGTTCCTTTCACTTCATAAACGTGCTCTTCTTTGTGTTGATTGATAAAATTCTGCAAAAAATACATTGAAGTTTGTGGCTTTAAAATGATGAAATCTCAAAAAGGTTGAAGGCTGTGACGACTTTTACATATAGGTCAACAAAATACTAAAATCAACAGTCCCTTCTTTAGCATTTAAGAAGTGATCAAAATTTATCATCCTGCAAATGAAGCGATATATCTGTGGAGGTGCAGCGTCCTCTCTCTGCAGCATCACCACTTTCTTCCATGTGCATCAATCATGCTTATGTCCCATAATGCAATCACAGAGCTAATGGCAAACACAGCACAGCAGCCTAATGCTGATGCAGAGCATTTTTCTTGCTGGCATAAGTGAACACGTAAATAAGTGAGTTAGGGTAATCAGTTAGTAGAGATGCTCCCGGCGTTGTGGAGGTGTGTGTGCTTTGTGTGTATCTGTCCACAGCGTCAGCCTAATATTGATCACCTTCATAGATGCGCAGCCATGTTGGGCAACCTATCTGGTGGTTTGACAGGTGTCCTTGAATGTGTGGCTTTACTTCAACTCCTTCAACAAGAACAGTAAGCCAAAATTCATACAGAAGGTAATTGTCTTTCATTTCAGACACTTGACGGCTGTTGTTCCCACTAAGGGTGCCCCAACCAGTTATTAGGGAGCACTTACTTTTTCACATGACACATGATGATTGGGATATGTTTTTCCTTTAATAAATAAATAAATGAAACCGTAATATTTTTTTTTTCCCTCCAGGGGTTTTATGTGGGCTCTACTGTCCCTTAATTGACACTAATCTTTAGATGGATAACTGAAGTATTTTAGCTCGTCAGTAATTAAATTATGGGGTTAAGGTCAGGGGTGAAACGTGGGTGTGGGTCCATGTGCGTGTAATCACTGAAGTGGCCATGTGACACAAGCGAGGAAAGGTAATCACTATTCACAAAGCAAACTTTCTTTATTATAGGGATATACTGCAATGATGCAAGCCAGTCTTGCGTGAAATTGAAGAAGTGACTACTGTGTTTCCCTCTCTTTTTTTATTTGTCAGCTCTGCACACTTCAATAACAAGTTCAGTCCGTCACTCACTGAAGTTGACTGACAGTGTGTTATTGTATTCTATTTTTGGTCAGCCCTAACTTTCTTTATTTTTGTTTTTTTCTTTGGGGCATCCAATAAAAGCATACTTTGATGACACCTGAAAACCTGTGTCTGTATCTGGAGGGTTGAATCCTTGTGATTGAGCAAAAGAGACCTCACTTTGACATGCGACAAAAATACATCCAGGAGAATGGGTGATAAAGGATTTTTTCGGAGAGAAGCTGTCAGCAAAAATGAATTTCAGCACGAGAGGAGACGACATTGGTGACGGTCCACTGGTTCGATGCATCCTGGTGGTTATTCACAGTGACAACTTTTCAAACATTGCTTTGCGAGACTTTATCTCCAAAATACTGTATTAATCTGAACCAATAAAGTCTACCTGTGCTGGAGTAAGTGTGATTCAGACTTGAATTAAGTACAAAACAATATATATATTATAGGTTTGCCATATAAATTATTGCAATACACTTCACATTCTTCTGTTTTGTCTCTGTTTATTATAAAAACACTACCTGTACTTCTTCTCTTCAGAATCCATCTTAATTCCTGATGTAAAAAAAACAACAAAATTCTGTCTTGGTTTTTAAACAAGTGCTTACAAACACTTCTCACTCTAGTGCTTCTCAGCACTAGAATGAGAAGTTTGAAGAGTTTATATTTTGTTATATGAAAATGTTCTTTGATCATGAATTTTGACTTCTGTTCACTGCTGCCAAAAGTTCTGACCATTGACAGGACTCTTGAGGATCAACTACTTTGTTCCTTAATACCTAAAGAAAACTTAGTGGGGGGAAAAAGCCGTTTCTTGCTGTCACTAGCTGGATTGGAAGACATGCACATGGAGGTGTTATTGATTTGACAGACTCCATCCTGAAGTGTGTGCTTGAAGTCTGTGCATCTTTACTGACCTGTAGTGTTAACTTCCAGGTAGTTTTGCTGTTAAAATAAGTTATTTTCATGGTGTAAAGGAAACTGCCCTTTGGCAATTTTTGTTGAGACAATTATTCACATTGATCATAATGATGAATTATTGGAATAATTGTCAACTAATTTAATAATTGATTAATCATAAACCGAAGCATACAGACTCAAAAAAAATGCCATCTCCTGAAATAACTAAATACTCTGAGCAATAGAGATGTTGATGTTGTTCTTCATTTCTGACCATTTAATAAGTAAAGCACAGAGAGTAGCAGGTGAACCAGACACAGCATAGAGACGAACAGAGGAATTACAAAATAAAACACAAGACAAATAAAAGCCCCAAGCAACACATTTCACAATTCCTTTTCTGTTTCAAAATAAAAGTTCTTTCTGCTAGTTTAAATAATATATTTCAGTAAGTTATAAATAAGTCTTGTAATTTGCATAAACTAATAATTCAATTATTTCTTATGAAATATACTGTTTTTAGCCTAAACATTTTATAACAATGCGCCCTTCAATAGAAATGATCAAGCATCCTCTAGAGAGATTCTATGTTATTTCAATTAAGGCAATTAAATGTTTTTCTTTTTAACTTATTTAAAGGATTTGAATTTTTTTGCTCATTTTTATTTTTTATAAATTTCTGATATACTGTAAAATAGGTTCACAATAAGTGACAATGAAAAATCAGCAAAATGTACCAAATGTACCAAAAAAAAAGTGTAAAACACTTTTATGGCAATAATATAATCATAAAATTTGGAAAAAGCTCAAACTTTAAAATGATTACATTTATTCCATGATGTGTGGGACAAAGTAGTGAATCATAAAAGTTTTTTTTTTTTTTTTGTAAAATCACCAATGAATCAGTTACTGGCACCCATAATAATTAATAATAACAATAATTAATAAAAGAAATAACAGATTTTTTCAAATTTATCTTCCACTTTTTCTTATTCAGTGTAAAGATAAGATTGTGCCATAGAGGCCAATTAATTTCAAACAACCTTGAAAATGGAAATGTTATTCAAGTAGGGCTTGCTGATTTTCATAACTCGGGGAAAAGAAAAAAAGCTACTTGCCTTATTTTTTTATAATACCTGCAGCAAGTGCAATAAAAAAATATTTTTGAACCAACTGGAATCTGGTAAGAGAGGTAGGCATCATGCATCTATATTTCAGATCGACATACATGTGCTTGGAGGAATACTCAAAGATCCCCTTCTCTGAAATTACCAACTTTGTAAAATCACATAGAAGATTAAGCACTGGCAGATAATGTGTTCCAAAATACTAAAGGCAGAGATGTCAATAACTGTGCCACATTTGTTTTGCTAAAAGCAATTCAACACGCAGGGTTAAAAGTCTGAATCAACACAAAACATGATCTTACAGAATTAACAGAACTAACTCCAACATTATCCTGAATGACAAATGAAAAAGAAAAAAAATTTAATATTCCAATAGTATGATGCCAATAGTTTGATGGTTTACTTAATTGCTGCCTTCTGATGTGTGCTATTACTTTTTTTTTTTTTTTTTTTATAAAACAGTGCATTTTTCTTTACCAGTTTTATGGTATTTGTAAATAAAATATGGGCTTCCAATCATTCTCTCACTTTTATATTTCTTTTGTTCTGTTTTCTGTCATACTCTCACTAGCTCACCCTCATCCCACTAGACCCCCTGTCCTCACACTGCACTCTCGACAATGCATCTGACCAGCTTCCTGAAACACTTTCTTCCCTCTAGCTAAGCTCATTCTTCTGTTGTGTGCCCTACTTTCATAAAAATGCTGATCCCCAAGGTTTACCATTAGATGTTTTTGATGTTCTCACCCCCTTTTCATATTTATGTCCTATTTTATCGCTAACAAGTACAAAATAGAACATTTTGTTTTCAAACAGTGAGACTATTGATCTTTGGAGTGCACAAAAGAATGATGGATTAGCGCAATGTTAGGTTTTCATTATATTCTAATCCTTTTCATCCCAAAGCAGGATCAAAGGACACAGTATGGTGACAGCACAGGGAAAAGGATTCAATACACTGACTCAGTAACAGTTAAAAGAAAACATGAATATGAGGGGTTTATTCTACAAAATAACTTGATAATTTTTTCTACTTTAAATATTCAATATACATTAGATATAGATTTTTCAGCAGTAAAAGCTTTTTTGGTGGGGTTGTACTCTTCTGGTGATTGTTACCAGGAGAGTCATACTGATCAAGGAACTGTAAAATATATTATGTATCATTACAGACTACAGGGGATCCATTTTGTGATGATGGATGATTATGAGTCTCTGTCTATATTGGTGTTCTTACAGCTATGTAGAGCTAATTTTGAATTCAATTCCAATGGTTTCTAACTATACAGGAACATATTATTTAAGTTTAAAGCTGACTTTTAAGAATTTTGATAGCTGTCAAAATTCTCATTTCTGTTTGGGATTTGACTATCACTTTCCAAGGCTCATACTGCTAAAATTATTTTCTTACTGTTCATCTAAAAGGGTAGTACTTAAAAACATTAGGTATTTTTGCCTTCATCTTCTAAAGCATGAAGGCAAATACTTTCGGGCATGAATTCAGAATGATCATTAAATGATCATTCATTAAGAATGATAATTTAAAGAAATTGTTTTAAATTATTTATGTCTTTACAACCATAAAAAAAGGTGTATAATGTTCATTTTAACATTAAGTGTCATATCAACTATTAATTCTATCAATTTTTTTTTTCCTCAAAATAAATCCATAATATTAACCAAAAAGCCATTAACAAATGGCCCAGCATTACTTATGGCTTATAGTGAGAAGTATAAATTGGGTGTGTGGAGTATGAAAAGCTTTAACAGTGTTACCATTGACTGTCTGTGTGTGCGAGATGCGATGTGACAGCTGAGCGAGGTTGTGAGGGCAGTGATGAATTCACAAATGCTAGCCCCAGGGATTGGTGGGTTAGGGGGGAAGGTGGTGGGAAGGAGTGGGTGGGTGACGGTGTACGGCTGGGGAGCCAGAGAGAGGGAGCTGGAAGGTTATCAAGGGCTGGAGAGGGCAAACTATCTGCAGTGCAGCCAGGATTTTTTCTCCTCTATTCACCCCTGTATAAGACAAAATCATTCTTTGCTTTCAACAAATTCCTTTCTATCCATTGAAAAGCATTACAAATGCAAAAGCAAATGGGACTCTATAGAATGCACAAGAACCTACTCAACCTAACAAAAGCATGGAAACAAAAATGTCAGTCGGTCTTTATTGTCTCTGATTAGTGGGTCAATCAGCTAACCCTTCTGACAACTTCCCAGAAATGTGTAAGGTGGGACAGCTTAAATCTAACCACACTTTGTTAACTCCTACAGGAATTCAAAGGAGGCGGCAAAGTAGTGTTTTTTTATGTCTAATCTTTTACAAATATGATGAACAACAAGCATAACCAAAGAGGATTAAAGCAATGCATAGAAAAGATGTCCATCACACATGTCCAATCACACTTAGAAATTATGAGAGTCGTTCATCAAGGTCTCCATATGTTTAAAGGTGATTTTTTTAACCTAGTGGATGTATACCCATGAAAAGAACTGACATATACAAGTAATAATAAGTTAAAGGACTAAACATATAAAATATAAAACAGTTTTTTGATAGATATGCTGTCACAGCATAAATCACGGCTTTCACCTAATAATGATTTCAAAGTTATGTATGATTATTTGCTCCATAAGAAACATTTGATAGCCCACATGTTTCTTGAAAAGCCAGGTTAGCTTAATCTCAATTCTGTCTTGAGCTCACACAAAAAGCATTAAGTAGCCCTGGCCTCTTACAACTTACAAAGTGGTGTTTGCATGCACCACATCTGAAATATGTGCTTGCTCCATGGCAACAGCAACAATGAAAGGTCACCACAACCTTCTTGATTTCCATGGTGCTGACACACAATTTTCATGTATTACATGCTTGCACCCTGTGTAACAATGTAGCTAAAGGGTGTTCCTTTCATGAATTTCTATGAAACCACTTTCTTCCAGTCCCCGGAACCAAGTATGTAGCATATATTTAGATGTGTCACTACTCCAGCAGACATTCACTTCTCAGCATTTAACAGGTTAAGGAGAAGCCTGACAAAGACTCACTGGCAAGTTTATAAATCTCTTGATGGCATATAAGTGTGTCAAATCTTCTAATTGTTACATTAAATGCAAAGAGAAATCTGCCTCTAAAATACACTTGCCGCAAAACTGAGGATTCCTTACTACCGGTATTCTTAAGCATTTAAGCACTGCATTATGCAAACGTAGTTGAAAATCTATAACTGTTTAAGTTACACAGATTACAAAAAACTGTCCGCTGAAAGATTGTGGTAATTTTTGTAGAGGAGATGAGAAGGGAATAAAGTGGCCTGATGTGGTACTGGGTTTACTAATATTTTTGCAACAATTTCCATCTGTAATAGATAATTTTTTCATTCAGAATGTAAACCTAAAGATTCTGCATGATTTGTATGTTTTTTTTTCATTTTTTTTTTTTTTTCTTCTCTAAATCAATCTATTTAGCTACACATTACTTTTAATCTGAATATACTATTTTAATATTGGCACAGTACTACTTTTATGTTGTACATTCGGCCCTAGTGAACAACCTCTTATTCTTATTTACTTATTCATTGTTTTCCTTTTTATTGTTGCGCAAATAAGCATTTTCCCGCTGACCTTAACTTGCTGCTGTGAATTTCCAATTGTGGGACAGTGAAGGGTATTTTTTATTGTATTTACATTATGGGAATAATAAATAAATGAACTCTGTAATAAAGAGATTAATCTGTCTTGTACAAAGTGGCTAAGGCTCATTTAGGAATCTCTGCCTGATCAGGCAGGCCACAAAAGAAACCAAACACTCTTTTAAATATTTATGAAGTCAAATTAATTGGATGCAACAAATCCAATTTTTTCGTGACCTCATAGAATTTAATGTTAATAAAGTGCATTATAAGGGCTTTACATACATTTTACAAAATTGATACATTTTTACCTTGAGACATTTTCATACAAATTGATTAAATGGATATGGCATTTACAATATGCAGTAACAGTTTAGAAATATTTTTGTCATTTTTCAGGGTAACTTCCTGATCCACATGCAGAATCATAAACAGTACTCAGAGTGAATAAGCAAAGCTGCTTACCTACAACAACAAATAATGTGCAAAATAGGAGACTTCGGTATCCGAGTTCAACTGGAGAAAGATAGACGTTGTTAGAAAAAATTTAGAACTGAGATGAATTTGAACCACAGAGAATGATTCCTGAATGAAGAGCTAATGTTGGAGGAGAGATGAAATCTTGACAGATGGTGTAGGAAGGTTCTGGCTTGGTGTGAAAATCAACAAGCGACCTTTAATATGGGAGGCACAGAGAGCACCCAAAATTAACTGGAGCCAAGTAACAGGGAGCATGTTAACTGTTTATAAAGAAAGAAAAGGAAAGATACTCAAGAACACATAGGCTTTACTCCATAAGGCTGATCACCAGGCAGAAGACAGGCTGCACCGCAGCTCCTAACATCCGCAGCACACAATGAGATAATTGCAGACAGGTTTGGAGACTGCAGCAAGATAGACATGCCTCCTGCAGAGATCTTCTGTTCTTGAACAAAAGGATCTTTCCTTCTGTTCAAGGAAAGATCCCATACACACACAAAAACATCTACACACCAGGATCCTAACAATTCTGATGAAATTCTTCCAGTCAAAGTTGTAGAAAGTTTCATCAAGTAAAGATCAGAGACTTTCTGTTAATTAAAGTATTTATAAAGCAAAACATTATTCTCTCTTTGATCACTCCCCGCTACAGACAACTGCAACTTGTCATAAAAGTAACAAATTACTTGTATCTACTGGACTTTATATGCATATTAGCACCTGAATATATTTAGTAAAACTGGTTTTGGGAATGTGTTTAAGAAATTATGTAAGCACTTGCAAAACACTGCTTTCTAATGAAGAAATTTCTGAGCTTTAAGCAGAGAATAATTTCTTATAATGCCTTCTTTTTAATCCAGATAGAAAAACTGAACATTTGTTATCCAAGTGACAGGATTTGCCACTTTACAAATTGATGTTATGTTTTTCTATGTTTTGTTGTAATACCACATTTATGCATTTTAAGATGACCAAAACCAAAGAACATGAATGATGAAGAGTTGGCATAAGAATAAACTCCAAGCCTTGGGGAGGTAGTAGACTGCAGAAAGTTGTTTAAATATAAATTCTAATATCACAAATTTATAAGTAGATAAATAAGTCAAACATTTAGCATTTTCAATGATCACACCATCTGCAGTTCAGCCAATCTACCCTACCAATTAAACCAACTTACCCCAGTGAAGCTCAAATAAAATCTTTTATTCCCTTGTAGGAGATGTCTGACTGACAAGTCAGACATAGATGGAAGCTAAAGATCAAAATTGGACAAGGATGAGTTATGATAGGTAAAAAGAGAAGCTATTGTTTAGAGCTTCACAAGTGCATTTCAGTCCTCCCTCCCTCTCTACTTCCACCTGCCCTCACTCTGACTGGCACATTCCTCAGCTTACAAGAAGGACCAACAATGCTACATTTAGAGCTTAGTGCTGCTGATAGACTGAAAGTGGGTTGTTTTTACTGCTTGGAGTGTCTGTGTATTGAGTGCTAACTTGACACTTTGTGTTTTTTCTGTTTATGCAGCCATTGGTGAATGTGAAACCCATTCTACCTGGATTAATATTCTTACCATGTCTTTGGTAACATCTGCTTTGATTTAATGTTTCTAATTTGAGAGCAAGTAAGCAAGTAAAAATAAATCTCATACAAAAAGAGAAGCTGTAAAGTTTTAAAGTGTTATATAACAATGACAGAAAAGAGGAGAGGAGATGGAGGTAATGCTTTACCAACTCCACATTCAGGACAGATGTGTAGTGAAATAAACGACACAGCACACAAGATGCTAATACTGAGGTAATTACCAACCGCTGCCACTCTGCTGCCTGAGCCTCATAGCCCAGAGCGTGACTTAGGCAGTGCTCACAGCTACTCTTCCATCAAAACTCTTCTACCCTCCTGTCAGTGCTCTTGTCAGTTTCTCCTTGTCTGCATCATTATTGCACATACTGAAGGAGTCTGTCTTCCTTTCCACAGGATTCCAGATTATTACCACTAATTGCTAAGTTGACGAGGTAACACGTTAATGGGTTTCTACACGTGATTCAGCATAAACGAATGTGCAAACAAACTGATTATTACTTAAAAACATGTTTCTTCTGGAATTGTATAAATAGCATCTCACAAATGTTAAAGATCATCTCTTATGCACTTTGTATCCCTTTGCTTTAACAAATTTATTTCAAACAGCAAACATTAGGTTCAGCCAGTTCCTCAAAATATTAATTGCTTCGTAATGACAGATTTATTCTAAAGCCTTGCTGTGACCCCAGTTAACAAAAATCACTCATAAATGCACAGTTGCAGGGCATAAAGAAAGCTTGCTAATACATATGTAAAATTTTATGTCAGTGTTCACAAACCTTCAGACTAACTGATCGCTACCCCTTAAGGAAGAATACTTATTGCAATGAAACATAGTTGAATCAAGGCTGTTCTCATAAAACTGCCATACTCGCTTATGAAAACCAAATTAAATTTGCTGAGTCAGTATGCAGTGACCACCATGCAATCAGCCAGGACAATTTTTGCAAAGCTGAAAGTTTTGGACATGTTAAAAATGGCTTTGTTACACCCACACTATGGGACATAAAATGTATTAAACGTTCTTGGATAAACAAACTTTAATAGTTTGCCATTATTTGATTATAAACCATATCACTGAAAAAGTATGTGAAAATCTAGTGATAATTCATTTAGTGTGCAAACCTAGAGCATTCAGTAGATTTTAGAATTCCTTTTACTTCCATACATAAGCTTCAAACAACCAGCTTTTTCAAACTGAACAGTTGGTATTGGTGCTTTTTTCCATTTTACTACCAAATATGCTGGTGCTCGGGGCCCCTTCCTACTTGGTTCTGTAAAAACACTGCAAATACTGAAAATACAGCCATATCACTATGGCACCAAAATGTTTCTTTAAGTAAATCATTCCTTCCTATGGTATACACTGAATTTATGTACTGTTTTACCTCTATTGTGTGTTGAAAGATACTTTTAAGGAGAAGAAAATTGCGTTTTTCGCGTGAGTAAAGATGTAAGAGGCACACTGCACTGAAGATGTCGACAAAGTAATTTTTACTTCTTTATATCATTTTGCTCAATAGCATAAAATACAAATAAAATAAATTGAATCTCATTGTTGCCTAGATGTTATTCAAGGTATATTTATACTTTCTAAGCCAGGTTTGTCCTGTTTTTTTTTACAACAAAGTGCTTTCGTAATTCGACTTTTACTTGAAGTAACTTATCTTGTTATTTGCAAAATTGGTTTGCTCCATCACTTGCAACACATTCCTGCTGTTGTAATTAAGATACACCAATACATCAATAGGTAAAACAACATAGAGAAACTGAAGTACAGACAAAAAAAGTTTTCAAAAGCGCAATCATTGATTAAATTTTATATGAAGGATCTAATGGAGCAAACGCTGGTATCATGGACAGCTGAATGCAGTTACAATAATTACACCGGGGACAAACATTATGATTTGCTTGGACAACTTATGAGATTGCATTTCCATGATAATCAGTGGACCAGTCTCATACCTCCTTCCAAATCCAACAGACGGCTAATTACGCGATGAAACATGGCTCAACAACAAGCGCACACACACACACACGCACACAACCCAATGGCTTGAATGGAGCTGTGACACCTGCAGAGACCCTTAAAGCTAATTTGAGGGAAATCTTTTGAGTGAGACATTAACACAGCTCAAGTGATATGGAAAAAAAGTCAATTAACATTTAACCAAGTGATGAAACCCAACAATACAAACAAGTGTGCCTCTGGGTCCTCATTAGACAGATGGAAATTATTAAAATAAGATAATAAGAAGACCGCCTATAGAGCAAGGCTTTGCAGGGTGAAAAAGTTAAAGATGTTGTCTTTCTACCAATAATGAGCATGAACAAAGGATATTCATAGAGAGGAAAATTGGTTCTAGTTTATTATCATGAATTTTACACCTTGATACTACATGGTTCTTGTTTCCTGAAAGAGTTTCAGTTCAGTGTTTATAATCCTTTATTCCTTCTATTGTATTTAACTTTGTGGCTATGTAGAAGACTGCAATATTGATTCAATGCAGGTGGTCTTTGACCTATTCAGCTAATTCATCTTGTCGAAGCATCAAAGTAGAATTAAAACCTTTGGAGCAGAGGTTATCCCAAAAGAGAGTGTTGCTTCCAGAATGGTGATTCCGTCAACCTCTTGTATCACCCATATCAACAATTAACGAAGTCGTATATCATCATAAGTGCCGCATTCTCTGCAAGTGTTAGTTTAAAAATGTGATTTAGTCATCTCAGACCCTCATTTTGTCACTTTACTGATCCAATTCATGAAGAAAAGTTTGATTTTGGATTAGCTCTTCATCATTAAATGCTTTTGACCTTATCTATTTGAATTTCAGTTTTATTCAGTAATATGCATCTCGTCTTAATTCCACAACAGTCTATTGAGCCATGTCAAAACTCCTGCACATCCTCCTCCTTGAAAATCATAACACAGTACAGCTCTTTTCTATAGTGCTTTTGATCACTAAAAGCTCTTTACACTAGAGCCACATTTACCCAGTTGCACATAGAAAAAGGACCCACGAGGCAAAACTTATATGCATGCACAAAAGTGCACATACCCTCACATACCCTCAACTTTCAGATTGAAAGACTACTTCTCCAGCTGAGTCACTCCAGGTTCATATTACTTATTAAAAATATGCTGAAAATGTTTGGGGGTTTTTTGTCATTTAAATTCAGAAATGAAATAACATCATGTTTCACATTTTTTCCTTAACAAAGAGTGTTTGCAAGTGTCTGTGCTAATTTTATACAGAAGTTTAATTTTCAATTAAAAAATGTTGAAAAGTATGTCCACACCCTGTATGATGTTTGCACCCAGTACTTTATTGGGGCTTCTTTATCATGAGTTACTGTATCAATGCAAAGTAAGATGGAGTTGATCCACCTCTGTCACTGCTGAGGTGTTAAGGAAGAGCAGGTCGCTTTAACAGTGGCCTTGAGCTCATCTACATGTTTGGTACTGGCGTCTTTTATGTTCCTCTTACAACACCCCACATATTCTCTAAGGGGTTTAAAGCAGGGCAGTTTGGTGCCCAATGAAGCACAGTGATACCAAGGTCATGGCAGTGTGGGCAGGTGTCAGGTACTGCTGGAAAATGAAACCAGCATCTCTATTAAGCTTGTCAGCAGAGGAAAGCATGCAGTGCTTGATGAAACACAATGGACCAACATCAACAGATGACATAGCTCCCTAAATCATCATCAGCCACTTTCATAGGATATGTTCATTATAAATCAACAGAAATTAGTTGCCTCTGAGCTAAGTCATAAGGCAATATTTGTGCAGAGCGAGTCTTTTTATATCATTCTTTCGAAAACAATAGTGAAAAACTCAATTCTGTAATCTTGTTGGTAGTTGAGTAAATGTTTCTTTTTTAAAAGTCTTACCTTTTTATTCTTCTATTTGGAAATGATTCTTGTGTCATTTTTTTTCGGTGCATAGATGCACTGCCGCATTGGTCCTGTCACAAACACATAGACATAACAAAAAGGTGCCTTAATACCAGCTTGCTGTGTTCTGAAAGAATGGGCAAACGACAACATTCAATCTGATTGTTTATTGCCTGCACCTGGGTCTTCATCAGCTAAAGCCTGTGCAAGAAATTAGTATTTTTAAAGGCCTGTAAAAATATTGTGTGAGAGACAAAACAACAAAAACATTTTAAAGTTAAAAAAATAAAATAATTTCAACCATGATCAAGCTCCAGCAAGCAATCTCATTTGACATCTCATGTCTGGTGGATATACCCCAGAACTAGAGAAAGGACAACCCAACAGCTCAGAATTTTTTTTACATTTGTTAATTCAGCGCTTTATTTTATTGCTCCACTTTTTAACTTCATCTTTATATTTTGTAGTTTGCTTTTCCAACTCCATCTTCTACTGTTAATGCAAACCTATTTAATGTTGCTTATTGTGTCAGTGACTGACGGGAAATTACATGACGAGCTGGAGTCACTCTGCATCTCTCAGCTAGATGCAAGAGACAAATGGGGAGACTTAATTTATGTTGCACTGGTAGGACAAGTTACTCAAGTTACTGTTGAGTTTTTAATGAGGCTATTTGTTTTCGTAGGCCGAGCTTTATGAGACGACTTCTTTATTGTCAGCCAACTGGAACTGTTGCGCTCGTTCATGGGTCAACAGGTCCACTCTGTCCTGATATCTGCCTGACTGGAAAGGAGGAGAGACAGAGAAGGCATTTGACAGGACAGCTTAACTCACCAGTCCCTAACACACCTGCCCACCTGGGAAATCCCTGATTTGCCAGTCCCCCCCTGAAGTGTTGATTGCACCAATAAAGGTCTACTAAGAGTTAAATCAGCAGTTTTCCCTGAAATATGTAGGCTTTAAACAGTTTATTATTATTATTATTATTATTATTATTATTATTATTATTATTATTGTTATTGTTGTTGTTGTTGTTGTTGTTGTAAAGATCTTTTTTATTCATGTTATGAAATAGAAATATTTTCTGAGAGACTAAGTTTTGGGCTTTTATTAACTGAAAACTATTCCATCTCTGTGCAATGAAAATATGTAATAAATAACTTTCACATTTTGAACTAAATTACTGAACTAAAGAAAAAAAAATTATGGTGTCCTTATTAATTGGCATACATCTATACTCACCTACAGTATTTTGCAAAGCCATCGTCACAATATTAACATACAGAATCACTTGCTTATGAATGCTGTAGTAGATTTTCCTAATGCATAAGATTCTCATCTATACTCACAGTTGTAGTAAACTTGATGGCATGATTTTTGCACATGCTGCAGGGATAGATGCTCATAATTCATATACTTTGCAGACAGATTCTTAATAGAATGCACCAAACCAGCAAGTCAGCGATACACCACATCTGAAAGTGTGTGCAAGGTTGTCAATTTGATGATTTATGCAAAGTATGAAAATTTTTTTTTGGTAACTTCTTTTAGCTATTTTTTTATTATTATTTTCATTCATTTTAATGTGGCATCATATGTTTTAACTCTGTAAATTAAATGACCGCTTCCTTGTTCAGTAAAATATAAATTTGAGTTTGGATATTCTGAGATACAACACTTTTTTGCTTCAGTGCAGAGGCATGGATGGGCAGGATTTTTCAATCTTTTCACAGTTTCTAGTTTAAATATCACAATGAACGAGCTGGTAGGGATTGGGTTTCAATAGTATGAATTTAAATTTGCCTTTCTGAGCACTGAATAAATGACTGAAAAATTTTCTCTCAGACAACTAGGTTGTTCTTTTGACCATTATTGCAAAGTGATTTTCTTGTAATTTGTCCCCACATTACACTGTACATACACGGGTTATTAGCCAGTGCCGTCAATATGTTTCCTGCTATTCAGCATGCCATTAACGTTATCTGCTCAAAATTGTAGCATGTGAACCTTTGCTTTTTGTTGCCAGAGGGGATAGGGATTTGATCCCTCATCTAGGAACACCAGACAGCAAATATAAAATTAATGTTTTATCATGCCCCAATGCCTGTCAGACAAATATATGTGGACATCCTGTCAATAAAGGGTTGAAAGATTGATGAAATATGATTTCTCTCGGTGGAACATGGAGCAGATGGAAGTTTGGATACTATTTTTGGAAGAATGTGTTGATTCTTTTAAGATTTGGGTCATCCAACATTGACACATTGATACAGGCAATGCTGGTTTTGAAGGACATAATGTCGTAGAACGTTTTTCAGTTTACAATTTGTAATATTCATAAAGCAGTTTATATGTGACTGTATGGAAATCATACATGGACATTTGCAGGTCCATCCTGTTCTCAAATTGCCCATAATCTGCTTCTAAGATATCTTTAGCAGGCATATAATCTCTGTACATCAGTTTGTCATAATAAATTAGATATTATCTCTGTATTTAGGAGTATGTATATTTATGGAGTAATAATGTAAAACACAACAAAGGCTGCTTGTAACCATATGAAGTAACCATAAAAGCAAATAAATTATAATTATAATTATAATAGAGTGAAAAAGTGAAAAAGCAATCTACAAAACTGCTAGCATTTAAAAAAATCAGGAACATCAAGAAAGGGATGGAGTGAGGAATGTATGCAAAGCAAGAATGGCAATACATCTAAAAAAAACACAGTACATGTTTATGTGTCTTAAACAGCTAAAACTAAAGGTAGGCTGACCAGACGACCCCTTTTATCCTGACATGTCCACTTCTCTCGTTCTGTTCAGGACATCCAGAGGTATTTTATTGAGTAATGAAAGTATTTGAGTTTCCATTGTTTTTAGGGGGACCAACATGAATCCTTCAAGTGTCTGGTGCAATCCATGGAATATAACAGCCCTTTCATCTTTTGATGTGTGTTGCATCACTGTCACTGTGACATGGCCAAACACAAACCACCCTGCCAACCCTCCACTTCCTGAAACACATACACAATCTGCAACAAGATAGAAATAAACACTGGTTGTTTGAATCAGCCCAGTTTCACTAATCCAACTGATGATTATGTTAAAAAAAATAACTAACATTGACCTACACTGATGTCAACACTGCTATATTACGTCCCCAATAATAATTTCCATTATTTATTTACAAAGATTTTAAATGCCTTTTTGTACATGTTGACTTGTGAAAGGCTTTCTGAAATTTCTATTCTTTCTAACTACACAAAAAATACACAATTTAAATATATTAAATATTTTGTAAACATACTATGTCCTGAGTAAACATAGTCAGGTCTTGGTTGGCCTAGTCAAAGGATTTAAGGACAAAGGAGCTTCGGGAGACGATTTGGGGAACTCAGTAGTTGCCCAAGAAGTTCTGTGAAGGTCTGAATGTGTTTCAGAAAGGTAGGCTTCTTGGGTCTGAAGCTTATGATGTAAAAGTTGCTCAAAGTGTCTGAATCACAAACTGGTGAGTCTTTTTATCAAACCTGTTGGGCGGAGCACAGGAATATATTGCAACCTTCTATATTAGAGAAGGTTAGCATTACACTTGATATCTTACCAGTACAGTTGATCATCAGGTGTTGAGTGGTTGTTGGACATGGATAAGAGATGGTGCTGATCTCCGCAATTTGAAGCTTTCAGTTCGTATTGATGATTATAATTATTATTTTACAGTACAGTAGTTATTTGTACAAAAAAAAAAAAAAGAATGTTTATACAATACTTTTATTTGTTAAACAAATGCTTGGGCCTGTAAAAAGGTTTTGTTCTTTGGTTTCAATGTGTTATGGAGTATTTCATTGAATAATAATTGTAAAAAAAAAAATAAAGGTTACTACTTCACGGATTTTTCACGGGTTCTTTTTGGAACGTAACCCCCGTGAAAATCAAGGGCTCACTATATGCTGAATGGAGTAAATAGATTACAGACAACATGCTAGTGAGAGTATTCACGCTAAGATTAGCATTTTGGCTTATTTTAGATTTTACACTAATTTCAACATACTGAATGGCGCAAGTCCATGTTAGTAAACATGCTTGTGACTCTCCACAGGCTATTGACCGCAATTTAGCTAAGCTTAGCATTGATGCTAATTTTTAGGACCAGAACGCTAGGTCCAAACCGATGGGCACACTTTGGCAGGCCCGGTTAAGTTTCTTCAGAAATTTTTCTAGTTTAAAATATGTACTTTTCTCATTGATTTGTGTAGTACACATGGATAATTATGAATGAAGTGCGTCTATTGCTAAAATGTAAAAAGCAAATAAATATATTTCTGCACAAAATGATTGTGTACAGTTTTTTTATCACACAGCTTTCAAAATCCAAAGTAAGTTATCTGTCATGATAAGTAATAATACACTCATCCACAACATCGGCCTTTAAGTTTCTGTGAGATAGAGATATTATCTCACAGAGACCCACACAAAACCTGTCCTTCAAGATCTGCTGTTGCATCTTCACAGTTCGTCTCCAATTCCCTGACATTCTAAATAAACAGACTGCATGTCAAGGCAAATGCTGCACATTTCTGTACAGAGAAACCCACAAGCCAAGGATAGAGCGACCACACAATATTAGTTGTGACAACAACAGACCCAAATGCCTGGAAAAGCCTTCAGTGAATTTGACATGGTCCCATCTTGCCGGATGTGCCAAACTGCTTTTGAACTTTTCTTCCTCTTATTTTGCGCTGAGGAACACAGTGCGCCTCAAGCAACTCCTGCATGAGTTTAAAGTAATGTGCTTTGCCCTGACAGTGACGATAACGGGCCTAAGCTGGGGGCGAAGGAGGGAAAAAAAAACTACTCTAAGCTCTTAAAAGAGCCTACTGTGTGCACGAAGGTTGGCTGTGTGCCTTTTTCCCAATAGGACAGGCGATGGACTGAAATGGCTATTGTAAAAATTTAGACTGAAAAATTATCTTTTAGCGCTCTCCTCAGACAACTTCTTACAAAAATTACAGTGCTTTGCAGCGTACTTTGAACTTTTCACCGGTTCTCAAGATTCAACTAAACACTTCAATGAATTTAATTGGAATATTTTGTGATAGATGCAAAGTAGTGCAAAGTAGTGCATAATAAAAATCTTAATGTAATAAAAAGTCTTTGAGGCTATACCCTTACCAGCTTTATCCATCCAGAGAAGCAACAGTTTTGCTCAGTCAGATAGAGAGTATTTGTGAGAATTAGTTTCATGTCTTAGCACAAATTTTCCATTAGATTCAGATTTGAAAGTATTCTATTGTCAAGTTGTGACTGTGTGTTTAAAGTCCTCGTCATGCCGGAAAGGGAAGTGTTTTTTTACTGCCCATAACATTTTCTTCTATCATTTCACTTACCTTCCCTGTTCTGGAAAAAAATAACGCTCCTCATACCTGATGAGAGCACCTGTTTGCTTTAAACATGTCCATACATTTAAAGATTTAAATTTCAAATAATTGTAGGATTACTTTTTTTCCTAATGTGACTACTACATTTAGTGATGAGACGAGCTCAGAAATTCTTCATCTAACTGAAATTTCCTCTCTGCAATAAATGATAAATTTCCTCTCTGAAATAAGCTATTGATGGCAGTCAGACTCCAAGCAAAAACTCAAGAACAAATTAAACTTTTAATCCAGAGGTTTTGCATGTAAATCAAATATTTGCATAACAAGAAGTTGGCATAACACCCTCTGATCAGCTGATTACCATAGTGATGAGAATCTTCAAAGGGAAAACTTTTTCTTTCTGGGGTGGAGCTTAGAGTTATAGGTTATAAGCTGCAATATTGACTGTCTCTGAGGGCATGTTCTGCTCGGCAGCAAAGAATATGGGACACTCTGCTGTTGATTATAATGAAGAGAAGAAGAAGGCAAAAGCTTACTTTTGGAGCTGGGGGTATGGGGGAGCAAAAAGGAGCAGTCTCTTTTTGCTTCTTGACAGAGCTCATTATCTTTCCAAAAGGTGTTGGAGGCTTTAAAAAGCAGCAGGAGATAACGAATAAAAAAAGACCTGCACAGAATATATTTAGAGAATTTAGATATTTGTGCTGCAAAGAACTTTACAGTTAAAATCCATTTCTTAATTACTCCTCCAGGACAATTATTCCCTCTCGATTCCCAACGCAATAAAGCATTCACCATATGGCACCTTTGGCAAAGGGCATTAGCCCGCAACTCAACAGGCAGGCATGAAGTGAGCCTATAGCTGTCTGAAATGTGCTGACACCTCACTTCTTGCAGCAGCCACAGGGGTAGGGGTAATGGAAGCAGTGGGTAGAGTGATTACTGGATGAAAAACAAGCTTCGCCTATTTTCATTTTCTGCAACAGATGCTCATTTTATGCACTTATTAATGACTTCAAATATTTCAGCTAGTACTCTTATTATGGTCTGTTGAGTAATAAGCTGGTTGATTTTAAGTTTTTGGCCTTCTGCAGTCCACTTTTTGCGGTGCAGATGTCTCCCTCTCTTTCCCGCCCCCTTTTTCTTATAGTGCTACTCAGCACTGCAGCACTGTAGCAACAGGGTAGATCTTTTCCCCAATATGCGTTTGTGTGTGTCTGATACATTGCAAGGACCATTTTACTAACACATACTACATTGTGGGGTCCAACTACGTCTTATTGCAGCCAAAGCCTGTACCCCATAGGAATAAGTGCTGTTTTGGGGTTAGGTTAGGTTCAGGGTCAGGCATGGCAATGGATAGGTTTAGGGAAAGGATGAGGACTAGACTACAGAAATGAATGAAAAATAAATGGAAGTCAATACAAAGTCATTTTGAGGATAGAAAAACCTACTGTATATGTGTGTTTGTGTGCGTGCGTGCGTGCGTGCGTGCGTGCGTGCGTGCGTGCGTGCATGTGCGTGCGTGCGTGCATGTGCGTGCGTGCGTGCATGTGCGTGCGTGCATGTGCATGGGCATCTGTGTGTTTTGTGAGAGGGAAGCAGTCACAGCATATCAGGGCAGACTAACATGCAATGACGATATTTGGGTTAAAAAGCTTGTTGTGAGGAAAAAAGGAAAGCAGTGCAGAAAAGAAGTGCATGGGCACCTTTCATTAGATTATTGAATCTATTTGTCTTGAGTGGGTGGTGAAACGGTGTGGCATCATGCCAGTGATGAGCTGTTCTTTGCATACAGTGCTGTGAAAAATTACTTGCCCTTTTCACTCATGCTGTGACCAGTGATGGCATAGTTAGCTTTAAAAAGTAACAGGATTTTTGATTGCTCACTACTCCTTCAATTAACAATGACATCCATTACATATAACTGTAATACTGGGTCATTGTTAAATTTCAATAGCATTTTGTTTTCATTAATACATAAAGTATATACAAAGTGGAATTTCATTATCTTTCAAAGAAAACTGAAATGTACCTGGTATAACCTAACATTTCTGTGGCAATCTGTGATCCATATGCCAGCCATCTAAACCAGAGCTATAGGCTATATATAAGGCCATGGTCCTAAATAATAAATGACATCCGTCACAAAAGTGGCTCTCCTGCTCCACTGAATTAAGCATGATTGATCCCCATATTGGAACTGGAACAATAATATCCACTCAAATGCCATCCCTGTCAATTGGTTCTATCAAATATCAACTCAAGGGGTGTAAAATAAGATTGTGCATGTAGGTGGGGCTGTGACTGCCTGGTGAGCACAGAGTAGCACTTTAGAAGGCACAGGCCATTAAGCTGTGTTGGATGCAGTGAGTGGGAAGCTGCTATGATGACATCATGCTGCCAAAGAGGGATGGCTTAATTAAACTTTCATCCGACAAATATTCATGCGCATTTAATGATCCCAATTCACTTCATTCCACATGAATTATAAATATTAATGAAAAGGAGGAAAAGGCAGTCGGGTGTGTACGTATATGATGGAGCCCGTAGGAAAGATTGGGATGAACGAAGAGCCACCAGTCAGTTGGCTTTGCAGTTCGACCAAACACCCGTAGGGTGGAGGTCATAATTGGAAGTGTGTATATACTATGAGAAAGTATATGTACAAGTGTGTGTGTTGCGCCTGACTATTCTCATCTTGTGTGGCTAAGTGACCATAAAATCTCACCCATATTATACCAGCAAATAGGAAACTGGTTTGGCCTAATTTGGGGCTTCTTCACTGTTTTCCCAATGGCAAGTTCAACAGTTTAATCTTGCAAACTCAAGCTGGCACACTTATTTCTGTGTAACTAAATCTATGTGTCTGAAAAGACAAGTTCCAAATTTAAGTGCAGCAGGTATGTTAAATGTAAATTAGAACAATGGTTTTGTTCACATACAATAGTCAATAGATTCAAATAGATTCAAATGAGGAAGACTGCTTGTCAGTGCTCTGGCTCTTAAGACAGATCTAGGCAATTCCCTGCTTTTACAACACATTGAGCTTCAAAGGCTGAATGTATCTGCTGTATAAAATAATGACATTTAAAACCATTTTAATGACATACATAATGTGACTCATTGATCAACCACAGCCGTTATATCGCCGCTTCTATTCCACATAAAAAGTAGCAATGAAAATAAGGAATTAAATCTCGTAGATAATTCCACTGAGGCACAACAGTTGTGTGGTGTAAAATTATTTTCTCAGTCCTGCTTCTTTTCATTAGATTTTCTAGAAAAATTCAAGTCTATTCTGGATACATACAGTTATTTAAATAATGGCCGTGATGCTATTTCTAAAACTGTTTGTTTGGATGGATGGATGGATGGATGGATGGATGGATGGATGGATGGATGGATGGATGGATGGATGGATGGATGGATGGATGGATGGATGGATGGATGGATGGATGGATGGATGGATGGATGGATGGATGGATGGATGGATCACACAGGAAAAAAAATCTCAGAAAAAGTCTCACGTTCCCGGAACTGTGTTTCCATTGTCAGCGGATCAATGCTACCACCTACTGGTTATCCTTTTAACTGCACTCTACTCTCACCGTATAAGAGAACAACTACATATTTACATGCTTAATGTCGCTGCCTGCTTCGTCCTCCATTTTACTCTCTCTTTCAGCTCCCATGAAACCTTCCTCATAGTTGTAAAACGAGGGGAATAATGACAGAAGGGAAATGTTTGGAATAATAACCAAATAGGACCTAAAAATAGATTCAAGGGTTTTCATTGCAGTACTACACAAGTGTGAATTTTATGGTTGAGTTTTACTGCTTCCTTTTGATAATATCAAACTAAATTATCTTGTTGCATTGGAGAGCATGTGTTAACAACTAAGCCTGCCATTTGCACTGAGGAGTTTACTGCCATATGAAAAATGCAATCAAAACTCTGCCTTGCATGTAAAACATATGTCGTAAGCATAAGGTGTAGATTCTTACACCTTATGTCTGTTGCATTCCCCTCACTTTGATGTTTCATATTAAATTAAACCAGAAAATATGGAAATGAGCTACTGTTTTCACTGCGGCCTAATTTGCATCTAATATTACCTCACGCACCACTACCCCAATATCACCTAACCATGGCAGAATCTATGAAGATGTTTCTCAGGCATGAAGGAGAAATTCATTACCAGACAAATTTATCTAATTAATATGGAGGACATGAGAATCCATCTGATAACAATGAGATCAAAGCCTCTAAAATTGCTCGCTCGACCTCCACAGTCATCATAAACATTAGAGGCACTTCGTTCCGGACAATTTAAGAAACTGACCCAATCAAGGTAAACTAAAAAGTAAGAAAAGAAAATAATGTGACAGCTAGATATAAGGATAGTAAAGCAATTAAAACAGGGTCAATCATGCCTTCTACATGTAAAGAGAGTACATTAACAATGATTAAAACAGCACAAAACAATCTTTTTTAAGGACTTTAACCTTTGTAAGTCTTGCAACATTTCTGGAAATTAAAATGTCCTTTTCATTTAGAGAAGAGGGATAAACAGCATGAATAGGGAAAATTAATGCTGCCAATCTCTTTGGAATGATTGGATGATATAAATCACCATGTAGTGTGAAAAGCTCCATTAATTCACTCTTTACTCTCATTATACATGTTTACAGGAATAAACAATATATTCTAATTCTAAATATTTTTTTTCATAAACCAAATGGCAATCTACTTTACCAGTAAACTTTTCATTTATAGCCCAGATGTGTTAAATGTACAGAACACACCGAGTTGTTCCTGATTTCACTAAATATATGAAGTTAGGTGTCTAATGTTAAGTCTTAGATCTTCTTTCAAAATCAAAAGCTGTCAAGACAATTCAGTTAGTCACAGTTCGCATGGATGAATGAATAGACAGATGAAGAAACACTGAAGTTCTTCAGTGAAAAACACCAAAGCAAAGTCATTAAAAATAGTTAGGCAACTATGTCAGAAGGATTAAACATAGAAATTGCTTTCTCAAAATAATGCTTGTTTTAAAATAAAACCTGCTGTGATATTTATATTCTTTTTACAGGTGATGGCTAAAAAAAGAGAGGATAACCACAATAAAGAGAATAATCTCTTGACTCAGTCAAGTCAGACTCAGTTGTCAAAACATATATCAACTTCTAAAGCCCATTTCCTCCTTTTGGTCTCCCACCTTTGAGCCACCAGGGTTCCTGGATCTCATTCAGACAGACAACCTCTAAATTTCATGGTTCAATTTCTGGGAATTCCCCGCTCAGCTCCTTCAGACAAGCAGCAGCAGCAAAAACTTTGTGGAACTGCTATTAAACTGAGCTCATCACACAAGCAACGTCTTGGTGAAATGCTGGTAAAAATATTGTGAAAGGATTATTGGAGAAAGGTTGCTGTGATGACATCCAAAAGGCGGAGAATCAGAAAGAGCAGGAGCTTCTTTAATTGTTAGAGGTCCAATTTCAGGGATTAAATTGTGAAGTCAAAATTCTTTTAAGTCATGTTTGATATATAGAGCTTTTTCAATAGCAACTGAAAGCAACATTAATTTTGCTATAAACTGACACTATGTCCCTGGAAAATACATAATGCTGCCCCTTTCAAACATTTTGTGTTGACACACAGGTCATACTTTACACACTCCAGTGCACTAAGCAGTGGTATGCATGTTGGTTTGCTTTAGGCTCAAGGGATAGTGAATGGAAGGATTATGCTGCTTTCCAGTTGTACTCAGAACTGGGAAATTCCAACTTCCCAGTCAGAAAAATTAACTTGAATGCCCTCTGAAGTCGGATTCCCCAATGAAAAAATGAACACAATTCAGAATACCTGCATTTGTCAAGTGGAAGGCTGATTTTGCTTTCAAAATGACCACTTCTCACATCAACAGTGGAAAGATGTGGTGGAAACATATTTATTGTAAACTCTACGTCTCTGTGTATAAGAGTGCATCTAAAATCAGTTTTAACAAGTAACACTTCAAACTCTAAACTGAACAAATAAAAAGTAATGGTTAAAATATAAATGATACATAAATGAAATAATATTTTATTTTATTTTATTTTATTTTATTTTATTTTATTTTATTTTATTTTATTTTATTTTATTTTATTTTATTTTATTTTATTTTATTTGTTATGTTGTCCACACTCCTTACCAGTTGGTGGCAGTAATGCTTCCGTAATGCAGTAGGCTCAGGAAGAAGAAAACAGAGGTGCTTACTTTTGAATGCCACGGTGTTTTTCATGCTAGAGTCTGTGTTTGTTTGTTTTAATAAAAAGTTTCACTAGCACCTCAAGTACGATGGGTATAGAAGACGAAGCGGATCGCACTCTCTTCATAAGAAACTTAGACACCAGAGTTACGGAGGAACTCCTGTTCGAGCTGTTTTTGCAGGTGCTGCTGTTGTTAGCCTCAAGCTAACAGATGTCCTGTTTATTTATAACGGCAGGCTAATGGTAATCCCGAGAAAATGTTTGAGGACAGACAGGCCAGAGTTGTAATTTACGAACATGACATTATCTTAAGCTTTCTTTGTTTTTAACATTTTTTATTTTGTACACTAAAGCTATTCTGTTAGCGTGTAATTTATACGTTTTTGCAGCCTTGTTTGTGACAGAAAGTGGTTGTGTTTGCAGGCTGGACCTCTCATCCGAACTAAAATCCCTAAAGATTCGGATGGGAAACAGAAAACATTTGGCTTTGCAGTTTATAAACATGAGGTTTCCGTGCCTTATGCCATGCAACTTCTAAATGGGGCATCGCTGTATGGGAAAACCATCCAAGTCCAGTTCAGAACGGGTGAGAAATCAGTTGTTTTTAAGATATTCGTTTAATATCTCAGTCATTGACATCAAATTAGAATTAATCTATCTATATTTGCATTAAATTACATCATTAATAGATTAAGTAAATAAAACTTACTTAATAAATGATTTTCATTTTAAGTCGTTAATAAAAATTACAAATAGTTACATTTCAATATCTTTAATTTATGCCGATAAGTAAGGATACAACATATGTCTGTCCATAAGAATAAAAATTTGTACATTTGTGTAAATGCACATAGTAATAATGCTTTTTTCCCTCGCTGTCTGAAATAAACCTGTCCTGTTTTAGATCAGCTAGAATTATGGAACTTATTTCTGTTTGCTAAACTGGAGAAGAAACATCAGTTTCATTTATTGTAGAAATAATAATACATAATTCAATGTAACATTTTTAATTATTCAGTATATCGTACACTCATGGACAAAATTGGTACCCATTTATTAATTAATGAATGAAAACCCACAAAGGTCCCTGAAATGAATAGTAACTAATATTTTGTCATATGTAGATATATTTTAGGCTTGTCGAAGTGAGTGCATTAAAACATATGATTAATCTGACATTTTTAGTGCGCTAATATTCCATAACACCGATTAATCTCTTAATTTTGGTCTAAAACCCTCTCTCTTAAGGAAGCTTTTACACATCCTAACATATGGGGAATTAAATTTTGACTGGGAATGATTGAGACAATGTTCACCAATTGCATTAATGCTGCTATTGAATGAGAGTGCTCCTATCGTGATTTTTATGCAGATTTTCACTGCATGGTAAGAAGTAATGCTCTTTAACTGAACATTTTTTCTCAATAACTAAAGTTTACCAAAATATAATATTTTGTTGGTACTGGCAAGCATAAACATATTTTTAAAAAACAAATATAGACAGAAGGTTGTACAGATTATTTTCTCTGTTAAATAAATATAAAGCAGCACAAAACATTTTGGGATAAATCTAAAATATAAACCGAGAATGTAACATTTCATTTTTTAAAAGAACACTTTTTTTCATAGGTAGCAGTCATAGCAGTCCAGGAAACTCCCAGAATTCTAGTCCTGCAAATACCCCAAATCCTCATGGCCAAAGGTAAGAATACATAAGTGCCCTGTATATTATGCCCCACCCCTCTTATTAAAATAAAACAAATACAGAATATTAATATATTGGTTGTTAAATTATCAACAAGTACTCCTATTTTAAAGATGGAGGCGAGGATGTTTAAGAGGATCACTGGGGACTGTGGTGTCTCCTCCTGCAGAGTAAAGTTTAGACTGGGCCTAAAGAATCTGACCTGAGCCAGGCCCATAGATATTGTGTCCGAGCTTGATCGGACACAAAGAAGGATTAGATCCAACCCTTCTAATTGACTTCAATCAGAGGTTCCAGACATGCTTTGAAGCCAAAGCATGTCTTGTAGAGATCAACAACCAGTTTAAAATACTTCCAGGGCTCTTTGCATTCTGTTAGTTTAGTCGTGTAACTTCTCTCATTTTTAGATTTTGTTTGACATTTTCCAGCTCCATTTTGTCACATGTTATAACTACAGGGTGAGACAATAGCAAATCTTCTAGGATGAGTGATTGATGGGAGCAGAGCAGAACAGGGCAGGGCCAGTGTGCTGTGATTGTTTCAGTCTAATTAACTTCTGCACATTCTTTCTTCATCAGGGTAAACTACCTACTGATCTAGACCTGTCTAGATTAATAAATCAATTAATCATACAATAAATTAAAACTATTGGCCTCATTTTAATTATCGGCTTTATCATTTCTTCCGGCCTTTTTCTCTCTTTCTGTTGATGACACTGAACGAAAAAAGGCTCAACTCCGGTGCTCTCCACTGGCCTCTCCCTTCCTCATTTCCTTAGTGTAATATCCAGCGCACACTACACAATCTTAGAGTTGTCAGGCCATTTTCGTAACCTGAGTGACCACATATTAGGCGACAGAAATCCTAGGAAAAACGGTTCGATCGGGTCCGATCGTGCCTTTTGGTGTCCAACAATGAGCACAAAATAATGGCTACAAGTCCTGTTAACTCATTTCTAAACCATTAATGCCTATTTGTTATAGGCATTAATCAATGCTTTACTACAATCTATCTGCAGTGCATGTGGCTAGTGTCAGTCCTAATTGAATAAAAATCATTATAATCTATTTATGTCATGTTAACAAAGAATAGCTGAAAAGTTAACGGGTTTCTCTACTGCGGCAGCAATTTCACTCCAACTCCTCCCCTCATCATTTCTATACTTTTTTGCACAAAATGTTGAATTAACATTAATGTTGTTTCTACATATCATCTCCAATGTCCACTGGACTTCAGCTTTTTGGGATTCCCTTCCATAACGTCCCCTCAGAAAGCATGGAGGGGAATCCACACTTTCTGATTGGCTACCTGTCACATTCAGCAGGCTGCGTTAACTCTCCCAGTCGGGAACACACACAGGATGATCGGTTACAAAATTGCAAGTGACAATCTTAGAACGCCCAACGTTCCAAGATTATCGTAAGGGGAAAATCGGGGCAAAAAATCATGCTTTGTGAATGATTGCCTCAGGTAATTGGATATGCCCCTCTTCTCTATTTAAATCCAATGATTACTGAAGGCCAATATAGTATGTAGACTTCATCTGCATTCTTTTAGTGGAATGCAGTATTTATTTCCACTTCAGCTTTATATTGTTTAGATTTTATTCAAGTATATTTTTTGTTAATGGACATGGACAATCCATTTTATTTTTGTGTTTGGTTGTTTTGTTTATCAGTTCCAGTGTTAAGTGTTCTTTTGAAAATAAAGTGTACTTATCTTTGGCAGGAAATCGCATGTATTATTACATTTCCATGAAACCAGTGTAAAAAGGTCTTCAAACAATATTATTGTTTATTGCAATAATTTTTTAGACAATCGCTCAACAAAATTTGTTAACGTGGCAGGCCTTTACTCGTATATTTGGTCTTTAAAAAATAGATTAATACAACAAGAACAACATGCATTCTTGTTTTGTTTAATTTTCACTGTGCTGTATGTATTGTAGGCTTATTAAAAATGCCCCACAGAAGACCTACCCAAACATCAAGGATACGGTTTTGATAAGTTTCAGCCCGAATACTTGGTTGGGCTCAGGCTGTAAATCTAAACTTTACTGCAGAGTCGTTTGCATAAAGCAAAATGTACAATTATGAAAACAGTTTGCTCTTCACATGAACGTCAAATCATCAGTTTGAGTTGGTGAAACCTGTAGAAACTCTGCTTTTAATCTCTTTTTTTTTAATTAATTGAATGAAAGATGCTTTGAGTGTTGAGACCTACTTAGAAACATCCTGAAACGTTTTGCAAGAAATTTTTGGTGGACTAAAAAAAGTAACATTCTGCACTCACTTTCGCCTTTTATGTCTGGTGGTTATGCTGTGCAATGTGTGATATCTTTCTGGATTAAGTCCAGTGACTCGATAGAATATCCAAATATTCCATCGATCATACTTGCCTTTTTGCCCTCTTAAGAGTGGAACAGTAACTGAGCCAGCGTTGCTGATGTGTCATAAGTACATGAGTACATAGACCAGTATGCATATTGAGCAATTTCTTTCTTCCTTCTTTGTGTTCAGTTATACGTATATAGTGGCTCATTTATGTGCTTACAGTTAAAAATATCCACTCTCATCTATTTATTACCAGGGAAGAAATTACAGTTTGGTCTGCAACTGATGATTAATATCAATACTTGTAATCAACATTTAACACTGCCATGTTATTTGCAGTTTTATGTGATAAAATTTAACTAAAACCAGACATTCACGTTCACTGTTATCCACATTATTAACTTTACTGTCAATTTTAATGGCAAGTCATGAAAATGACCTTTTTTAAATATGTTATACTGCAAACATGCACCTAAATTTAGTGGTTGTGCTTCTAACTGAAAAATGCATACCATTGCAACCAGTTCCCTGTACTTGGCAGTGTCTGGATCTTTCTTTTTAAAGAGTACTTCTAGTTTAAGTAACTAACTAGCTTTAGTTACTCCAGTTAGTCCAGTTAGAGGTTAATTTGTTCCAACTTATTCTGTTTTTCAGCAATAATTCTGGAAGCATTTATAATAATAAAAATAAAGCATAGCAGGCTAAAATGATATATATATTTTTTCCTGCTATTTAAACAATTTACCTTTTATTGGGGGAAAATATGTGCACAGATTTTTTATTTTTCTCAGTAAATATCACCAATATCAACATACATTTTATGTCAAGTATTGATTCATAAGGAAGTTTTGTTTTCCTTGATTCTTTTTTTTTTCCTGACCACTTGTCGATGTGTTTTTTCCCCCCGTTAACCAAATTCTTAGAAACAGAATGGTCTTTGGTGAACCTTACGAGTTTAGAAAAACAGTTTCTTAAAAGTTAGACACATGTTCTGTGATTCATAAATGGTAATATTTTAATTATTTCAGTTTCATTCGAAACCAGTACCTCTAGCACAGACCTTTCACCAAATAAGTTTGTTGTTTGCTACAAAAGTCCAATGAAAACAGAATCGGTGCACAGTCATAACTTGGCATATTGTGTCAATTGTGAAGCCTTGATTAGTTTAAAGGAATAACCCATTGAAGATGTAAGTGAGGACCAAATTGAACTTCACCCATACAAATGTACAAACACTCACCAAGGTCTTGCTCAAGGGCAAATTTTCTTTTCTGCATAAAGAAACTAAAGTTTGTTCAAAATATCTTTCATGTAAATTTTGGGTTTGTGCACTACTGAAATCTTTTTTGTTTTAGAGTGGTGGTGATGTAAATGAAAATATGAGAAACAAGGGTTTTGGTACAAACTTTTTTAATAAATGTAACATTTTTCAATTTGTTTTTATTCCCTTACAGGATGCCAATCCAGTTTGGTTCTCCTCCATACACGCCTCCACACCAAATGCAGAGGTCATTTTCATCGCCTGACAATCTCCCGAAGCATGTCATGGTAACACTATTTCTTGGCCTACAAAGTAAATACTCAAAAAACAAAAAAACTCATGCCTCGCTACCTGTCTTTTTCTACATCCACAGAGGAACAACATGTGGCAGTTCCATATGCAGCAGCTCGAGCAGCTTAACGGCGCTTTTGCCAAATCTTTCCACCAGCAGTCGCCCGCTGTTGGAAATTCTGGCAGGGGGTTAGAGTTGAGGCAGCAGGACGGCGATCACTACAGGCATGATCGAACCCAGATGAACAGCGGCGGGAGAAGCCAGCGCCACGGGGATGAGCACAGCTCTGGTCGTCATCAGCACAGCCACAGCCGGGAGAACTATCACCACCAGAATGACAGGAGTGGTGGCAACCGATACCACGACAGCCGAGGTGGAAATAGTCGTGATGAGCGGGCTGGCAATCGTGGCCCCAAAGAGTACGTTCACAGATGGCGACGTTACTGAATTACATCTTTGTGAGAAAAAAAAAAGAAAGAAAAATAATCAGTTCTTCACCTTTTTGTGGACATTTCTTTTAAGAAAATCAGAATTAGGTTAAAAATCATTGTGTACATACTCAGGTTGTTTTTTGTAAATGATCTCACCAACTTGAGGATTTAATAACTCATGCCTTTTAGGCCTCTTTTTAAAGGTCTTTTTAAATTTGAAAAATTTTCTTTGACATGACAGTTTTGTTCTCAGCTGTTCTGAATATTCTGAAAGTGATTGTGATGCAGAAGCAGTTACAACATGACTGGCAGTGAATCTTGAATCACAAAAAAGATTAAAAAAAAAAATTACTACAAAGATATATGATACTTACCAGATTTGTGTTATGCAATTGTACTTCAATGGTGCTCCTAACAATGTAAACAATTTTCAGGTACTTTTACTGAAAAGAATATCAACTTTAGCTATAAATCCTCCAGCAACATTGAAACAAACACAGGGCACCAACTTTTTTTAATGTTTAGATCAACCTTGCTCTTTCCAGCAAAAGGGGCTTCATTTGACTTTTCTGTGGGTTTTATTTTTTTAAACTACAATCTGTAAAACATGTTTTAAAGTGAACATTTTCTCTATAAAGCTCTTTTCACTTGACTTCTGCATTGTTATTCGTCTGGCTTCAACACATGCCTTTGAGTCTTTGTTGTTGTTCATAAAGGCTATTTACAGCTCATGGTGTATAAAGAGGATATTGTATGTTGACGGTTACACGCTGTAATGCACGCACACATGGCCTTATCTGCGCCTATAAATGGACCAAGTGTAACTAATATGCTTGTACAGCGGGTTCTGAAGTAATCTACAGGTGGCGCCACACACATCCATTTATTGAATCAATTAAGATGTTAAATATAACCAAGCTACATAATCAGCTCCAACGTTTGACCTTTCTATTTATGATGCTTTCAAGTCTTAACGTGAATCAGACTCCCATTCTTTCAACTTGACAACACTGAGTTGGTGCCAGGTTTATTTCTTGCTGAGCAGTGTCCCATCCACTTTTCTCAACACGCTTTAAAAAAATGGCACAGGTTTTGGGCGTTTACAGATGGGGAAAATGTTTGGCTTCACTCCCATCCCAAATTTAGCAACACTTGGAAACATGGGGCTTCATGTTGCAATCTGCCTTTTGCCTCAGACCTGTTGCTTAAAACTAACTGATAATCAAATCTGAACCAAGTCTGCCCGACAGTTTTCATTTTACTGTCTCATTATTATTATTATTATTATTATTATTATTATTATTATTATTATTATTATTATTATTAATAATAATACGCTTTCAACACTCCAAAAGAGTGTGTAGTTTTTTCACCCTTTGAACCAAACTCTCTACCTTCCTTCTAATCTGCTCCAGTATCAAATTTCTTCCTGATACTCCCAAATCGCTCCAATAGAGAGTATCCTCTCCGGTGTCGGTAGGCCTACCAGGAAGATCCACATTACGCTTCTGACTGTGGCATAACTCTTCTAATTGGTTGATCTGCATGGCGTCTCCAGCCCTGGAAAGGCTGAATAAGATTAGGGGGCCACTCGGCAACCGCTGCTGTTCGGACCTGAATAGAAGCGTGGCTCCTGAAATGATCCCACTTCTAAACACCCCGGGAAAACTATCCGCTCACTGCCTTTGCAGGAGTCCCGCAACGCAGATAACAAGTGACAGGATTCTTTCAAGCAGTGCTTCCTGTACCGCGGGGTTAATGCATTGTCCCAGATAATTGAGCTTGAATTACTGACCAAAACACTCACGATTTAAAAAAAAAAACCAAAAAACAAAAAACACACAAACAAAAAAACTGCCGCATTTTTTATTCCCTTTTTTTTTATTTTTTTTATTTTTTGCTAGCATGCTTTTAAATTTGTATTGTTTTTTATATATATATATATTTTTCTTTAGGACTCGGGTCATTAATTGTCTATTAAGTCGTTTTGATCAAGTAATATTTTGTCCTCAATCCGCGAGGTCTACAAACATCTTTACCGGTAATTTGAGTGAGATGTGCTCCTGCTCTCGGACAGCCACTTTCAAGTCTAGACACATTTTTAGGCTTAGGCATAAAATGATGACGATGACGAAATCATTATGATTACTGATAATAATATCATTACTTTTTTATTATTATTTCTACCATTGTTGTTATAGTTATTGTTGTTGTTATTAGAAGTGTAATAGATATTTCACTTCGGCGAGAAAAAAAAATAAAAAATATATATATATATATATATATATATATATATATATATATGTATATATACAATATATATGTATATATATATATATACATATATATGTATATATACATATATATACATATATGTATATATATATACATACATATGTATATATATATATACATATATATATATATATATATATATATATATATATATATATATATGTGATTTAGTATAGCCTACTTTAAAAGAAAGAAAGGAAAACGAAAATATTTTAAAGGTTTAAGAAAGATAAGTTCGGGTTTGTTCTGATGCGCGCGCAATTACTGATTGATAATAAATTACAACTGCCGCAATTTCCGTGGTGAGATCATTGGGAAGTAGGTCTGGTAGTGAATCAAGTGGCAATTATAAAAACAAGACGAACAGCAATAATAGCAATAATCTCATTCTTATTTCTTCTTTATTATTGGCTAACATTATTTTTCAACGAATGTTTTAATGACTGCATAATAACGGGTAACGAAATAAAGAAAGAATTAATGAAATCAAAGAATCACAAGAAAACAGTCAAAAAGTAACAATATTTTTTTTCACATGTGGATATTTGAAAACTGGCCTGATTTAACTCATGTATAAATTATATATTCCATAATTTTAAAAATTTGTGCTATATATTCAGACTTGGAACAAGACAAACGACGCTCTTATTAGAAGCGGTGGGTTTCTGGAAGCCCACCGCTTATTGAAAATACCTTATATTTCCTTCACCTTTCAATGTTTTATTTTCGATCACTTTGTCAAAAACATTAGTTTACAGAAAACATTATTTGTGCTTAAGTTATAAGCACAAATATGCACTCGATGTTGTTTAGTGGATGTGTAGAGAGGGAGGTGGAAGTGTTTGGGATGTGTCCTTGTATATGTATGTGTAAGCGAGAGAGAGAGAGAGAAAGCAGAGCGAGAGAGAGAATAGGAGCATTGAGATGAGTACACGGATGGTTTATATAGCAGAGGGTGTGAGCGCAGAGCATTACCACCGAGGCGCCCTGCGCAGCTCAAGTTGAAGGCTGCGGATCTTCGCCGCCACACATTCAGGGAAGAAGAGCAAAAGCCGCATTTTCAGACATAGATAATGACTTCTCTAAACGCGTGAACTTCTGTACTCGCGTTTCTTCCTGACGTTCAAACCTACAGGCTCCAGTATACTTAGACAGATTAAGTTGTGTACCAGCAAAGAGAGCGCACAGGGGACACGCCATGCACTGTCAAGCCGAGCTGAGGCTCTCCTCCCCCGGGCAGCTGAAGGCGGCCAGGAGGCGCTACAAGACTTTCATGATTGACGAGATCCTCTCCAGAGAAACTTGTGATTACTTTGAGAAACTTTCTCTGTACTCCATGTGTCCTTCTCTCATCGTTCGACCAAAGCCTCTTCATTCATGTTCAGGTAAACCGACTTATATCCAGCAATTGCTCGACTGCAAATAATGTCTTCTTAAAGCATGGAAACTCATATCTTGTTTTTTTTTTGTTTTTGTTTTTTTTATAGTTCAGTTTATTCAAATTACACAATTTGTACTTGCATGGATTGTCTGATCAATTTTGTCTGAATGAGACAAAATTGAAATTGGATCAAAATGCAATAAAGTGGGTGTTGGTGATTGTACCGCTGGCCTAACAAAATTAATTGAGGTGTTTTGATTTTATCATTATTATTATTTTTTTTCACTATTCTTTGTGCGCGTACAAATTAAATTTTAATTTCAATTAGCCGATTACATGCATCATTTACTAAATTCATTATTTCACAATTATGCGCTTGCATAATTGTTTTTTTGCAGAACTAACAATTTTCACGGATAATTTATTGTTTTTCTTAAACTCTTCCCCAGAGATTTCCTCACTCCTCGCTTATTTCCATAAAGCGTTCAAGGCTGTAAATCAAAGACAAGCGGTAGAGTCAGACAGCGTCAGTGATGCTTGAGGGCTTTTGTTGAGCGCAAATGATAGATGGCCAAACTGATAAGCGGCGCAGCTGAAAAAAAAAAAAAAAAGACACATAAGGAGGCAATGAGACAGAAACACAGAGCGTAGGTCAAGGGAAAAAAAATCTGAACCCCAATGCTGTCACCTTTAATCGCCCAGATTGTTTTTGCTTTGATTAGTATGACTGTTATGTCAAGCTCAAAGGCCTTCTGTAATGAGTTTCGGACATTTTACGCATAGACGGATGTTCTGCTGTTGGACGCTGATGTGTTGCGTACGTGACTCGATGCAAAGATGTTCGCAGGAAACGTACACGTCAGTGTGAGAAACACCTGCAGTGCACTGACACTTGAATGAAATCAGATAAAATTCTTTGTTACTCTTACGTTGTTGTAGTTGTTTATCGTCTGATAACGTATCCTTTAAAAATTAAATTCAGATAGATAGATAGATAGATAGATAGATAGATAGATAGATAGATAGATAGATAGATAGATAGATAGATAGATAGATAGATAGATAGATAGATAGATAGATAGATAGATAGATAGATAGATAGATAGATAGATAGATAGATAGATAGATAGATAGATAGATAGATAGATAGATAGATAGATAGATAGATAGAATTTTATTGGATATTGTTTAGAAAATGCAAATAAACACAGCCTTTTTTTCCCCAACTATTCATTAACATAATTCTAAAGTCTGAAATAATAGCCCCAGCAATCTGATGATGACAGCGCTGTGGCTGAATATAAATAGGGAGCAGTAATTCCCTCATCCGTCTGATATAGCTTGGTAATGCTTGAGGGCACTGTGACTGACTGGGCTTTGGCACCCCCTCTTTTCAGATGTATAAAGTAACCCGCCGCCACATATCAGAACACTCTGCGCACCGCTTATTTGTAGCTGCTGGGGCGTGTGAGACACTGTATCGTCCCCAGCATCAATGGCTCCTAACGCTCGATATAGAAGCTCGTAACCTTTTTAGCACCCTTTGGGACTAAAGAGAGGTGAATGGCCTCTGCATGACATGAAAAGTTGACTTCTTCATTAAAAAAGAAAAAAAAAAAAAGTTGTTATTTCATCCTGGCGCCAGCGGAGGCCGCTGAAAGACAGTCATGCCAGTAATGTTGTCCACAGAAGTTGATAACAAGAGAAGTTTTGCATCGTCCATAATGTGTTTCTCACCCATCAATCTAGCGATTCTTTGTGAGGTACAGTATCTTCTTACCATCGCTCTTGTCTCTTAACACACACAGGTCTACTTTGTAAGCAAAAATAAAAATAATAAAAAAAATTGCTTACAAAGTCACACACGGGCTTCTCTTGAGTGGCTGCTGTTACACCTAAATTTCCCCCCTGTGGGACAATGGAGGCTATTTTTGTTCTTCTATTCTGTTCTATTCATAAAACCTGACTATGATCTATTCAATGCTAAAATGCCTCTAACCCCACTTTTGTATTATCCGTGCCAAACCCACTTTGAAATAAACCAACTATTTAAAAGCAATGTATTTTGCCTTATTGCATTAGTCACTTCATAACATAAAAACTCATTGGACTGACAAGCACAAGACTACAATAACCAGGCAAGAAACTCTTTATTTTCCTCTCAATTTTTTTTTGGGATAAGTTTATTGTGAATTCAAGAAAAGTTATTTATTTGTTTTTGTTTTCAAGCTATTGACACAAGAGCAGAAATGCTTGAATTATCTTGAAACCCATGGGCCAGACTCATGTTACATGATTTGCATGTAACATATGTAAATCATGTTACATGCAGTTTGTCCTAAACAAAACAACCTAGCAGATTTTAAATTTGTTTTTATCTTTATTTTTAATTGTTTAACTGAAAATATACTTCCGTTTAAATTGAACTCAGGTGGTATTAGTTAACAAAAAGAAATATTGCTAAAAAGGGCTAATGTGATCACAGTAGGCCAATTGTGCTTTTCTCTATTTGTTTCATTGTAAATTATTCATCAGAGGGTTTTATTTGTAATTTACACTGCCGCAAAAAATCTCTGATGTGTATGTTGAGAACACCGCATATATTTGCAGATCACTCTGCTACGCAAACTTTGACTGCTTATGAAAGATCATTCAAAGTAAGTTGTAAATTACCACATGAAGAGCAATGTGCATTGTAGAAAGAGGATGAGTGAACACTTGGAATCCATCAAGTTACAAAGTCGTCTGATTTGTTAATGCACTTCGTAGAGTGCTTACTGAGCATTACATCCAGTGTAATGCGCAGAATACAGCGTGAAATCAATCAAACACAGAACTTCTTGAAGGAATGTAAACAAATTGGTACCAAAATCGTTAACGATGATTAGTATTTCCATTACCATTTGCATCCACATTAGCATTCATAATGGCTGAGTACATTTTTGGATCAAATATAAGATTTAAAAGCTTGTAGCTGGAATGTTCCCCCTGACTGATGTTCATCATATCTAATCTAAGATGTATTCCTAAGAAAAAAGGTCAGTGAGTCAGGATGAAAATGATTCAGAATCTATCCCAGAATCTAGCATACTATTTACTAAAGTCAGTGAATTCAGGTTTTATTTGTGTGTGTGTGAATTGGAGCTTTTTACTTCTATTTTTGCTATCTGGTGATAGTAGTTTTGATTTGTTTTTGCACTATTCTTTAAATTATTGTATTTCTCTGGCTCTTTAGATGACAATTGTATTTGCTCATACTACTTAAAGTTAGAGCTCTGTCAATGTAATTTTCAAACTATCTACGTTTCTCCTTGTATGTTCCTGTAGCATGGTTCCAAGTTCTCTTGGAGACCCCAGGACCCCAAGCCCCAAAGTTCTCCACTACCCCTTCAGCAGCCTATGAATCAGAGACATTAGGGCCTGACCTGGAGCCTTAACAGCAAACAATATATTGGCAGGTTATGATATTTCATTTGGAGGCCCATCTATCAGCAGGAGCCAGGGCAGAGAGTGCTTAGTGGTGTTTTCTGGCAGAGGTGAGAGAGCTTAAGATCAACTGTGTGTAATCTCACCTGACAGCATAATGACAAATATACATAAAGAGCAGGAGTGCACAGAGCACAGTGCATAGCTGGCTTGGACGGAGCTTACACGGAGCCCAAGAGAGCAAAAAAGAAGTTTCATCCCATCTTAAGGCTTAATCCGCCACAGACAATAAACCCACCCATTAGGGATAAAGTTGACTTGAGGAGGCCGATAACGCCCATGTCAACATGTAGGCGAGTATGCACTCACACACACACAAAGACACACTCTTCCATCTTCAGTTGAGGATAATGTTTGACAGGCTGTCAGCTCCCTGCCATTAGACCATTTATTGTTGCCATCAGTTCTTTCCCTGCCTAAAAAAAATGAGCAATTAATCAGATCTGAAAGTGGTTTATGCTACAGGCAGATTTCTGTTGGACCTGTGTGCACAATGTGTTGAAGAAAGAACCATTTTTAGGTGTGAAACCTATCATTGTTATATCATTGTTAACTACTAGATCTTCTGAATAACAACATTACAAACACTTTTTAAATTAAGAAGCACCTGGCTTTCATAGAAATACTTAACTAGCTGCTCTTCTTAAGCTATTATTAGCAGCCTTCTGTAATGGTTACTATAAGCACTTGTTCCAGTTCTTGCATTCCAACTGTGATTATCAGAAGGATCCATGTGCCTTTGCAGGGGGCTGAGTTGCGTTCCTGCAGCTCCTCAAACAGTTTATTTGTAGACTATTGACAGGACACCAACGCTTGTCAGCAGCATGTCACTGAGCTGGCCTTGCCGTCAGTGGAAAGTCACCACGAGGACTGACATTTCTCCCTGTGCTCTCTGTGTTCTTGTGATGGGGTGGGTGGGGTGGGGTTGTCCAGAGGCATCCTCGATCTCTTTACTGACAGGAGATTTCTTCCGAAGTGTGAGGACAAAAAAAAAAAAAACATGAAGCGGAGCTCTTCCTTCAGGAATACATGAGCCTTCCATACTATGAATTACAGTTTGCTAAATGTCAGTGTTAAAATTTTCTCCCTTACAAATGAGTGCAAACGTTTTAGTCAGATGATTTATTAGTAACATAAACATGGATTTGACTTATGGAGAGAGAAAGAGTGACAACATAAATAGGAAGGCAGAAACACCATGCAAGAACAGACAAGGCGTGAAAAGGCGGCTTCTTGTTCAGGCTTGTTGCAAACCAGCAATCTAACATTGAAGGGTTAGTGGTGACCTCAGCGCTTTACCATGATGTCATGATGAGCCTAAGGCAGTGTCTGATGTGTGTGTGTGTGTGTGTGTGTGTGTGTGTGTGTGTGGGTGTGTGTGTGTGTGTGTGTGTGTGTGTGGGTGTGTGTGTGTGTGTGTGTGTGTGTGTGTGTGTGTGTGTGTGTGTTTCTCTGGAAGCAGGGTAACTGTGGCTACCTGCATGCAGTCATTTTCTTTCTCGTTACTGATAAGTACCGAAAACAGAATTTACTCTGACTTTCTGAAACAAACGATGGTGGCAAATCTGTGCGCTCATTTATCACTGCTTAAGAATTGCTTTTTTATTTTGTTTTTCTTCAAAGAGATTTCTTTCTCTGAGTTGAGATAGAGAAAACTCTTTGGAAGCACTGCAAGTGAAAAAAACCATGATAGAACATAAAGTCCAGGCCTTAAACGGACACTATGTGTGTCAAAACAAATCAAATATTCCAACTTTTATGTTTTATATAGGACTCTATATTTTTCTAAGATTTCCTAGTTTGTCCTATGTGAGTTTATGCCAAAAAACATGAAAAGGCTAATGCGAATTTTACCCTGCAACATTCAGGTCTCCATCCCTTCTGCCTTGGCTGCAGACAAATGTTACTTTTTATTGATTCTGGTGTCTGCAGTTCATATGGTCTCATTTATAGAGCTAAAGGTTAATTGTGTGGAACTCTGTACAGAGCCGGAGATAATGCAAGACAGGGAAAAATGTAAATACATAAAAGCTTTTATTTAAAATTGTATTTTAGATATTGCAAAAACTATATAGTATTGTGTAAATGTGTTCATTTTGTGCTTAGGAAACTATTTCATTTTTAACAACCTTTGAAAAATCATCCTTTTGGTTCAAAGGTTCATTGAGTGAGTGTAAAACAGCGTCTGCGTCATGGATCACGGCCCTCTACATACAAGAGGTCAATTCCAAAGTACTTTTTGCAGTGACACAATGAAGCTGTCTGAAAAATTACAGCCAGTCAATATTGCTTGCTATCAAAAGGTGACTGAGGGGGGCAGCTAAAAAGTTGCAATTATCCACAAGGATGTTTCATGTAATTGTTGAAATTGAAATTCACATTTTCCCATGAGTTTTTGAACTCCTTCAATGTCTGTGCTATTCCAGGATCGTCGACTCTGCGTTCCTACCCGCTGCTCTCGGTGATCACGCGGCAGCCGCCCAATGTGCAGCCCCACCTACCGCAACCGTCCTCCCCGGGCACGGTATCCTCGCACCTGCCCCTCATGTCCCCGCAGCTCCCACGAGGGTCTGAACCCTCACCCAGCCAGACGCCCCTCAGCATCAGCAGCGAATCAGAGACAGAGAGCAGTACGCCCCGCCTGAAGAAGCCCCGCCGCAGCCGCACCATCTTCACTGAGCTGCAGTTGATGGGTCTCGAGAAGAAGTTCCAGAAGCAGAAATACTTGTCCACACCTGATAGGTTGGTAAAGTTGATCACATAAATCGTCAGATTAGTGTTGATGTATAGCACTATTTTTTTTAAATATAATTAACTAACAGCCCAGAAATGATTTATTATGACTACACCTCATAGCTACCAAAAAGATTGTTTGCCCAAAGATGGGAAAAAAAGGACTCAAATAAAAGGGAAAACTGACAGTGATCTACAGGTATTAAATGAGCCTAATGTGCTTGATACCAAAGCAATATAAATATCACTCAGTGCAAAGATTTTGACAACCTGTGTACTTTATTTGATCGAAAGCGCATTTTCAAAAGTTCTCAACAGGCACGCTTGCTCAAGGACATTCACAAAGCCGTAAATGCACTTATCAAGCTGTAGTTAACTTAACAACATAATTTGTGATTTGTCCTGTGGGGGTTGTCTCATTTAATATGAATCCACCGGAGCCAGAGCATTACCTCAGTATTCTAGTTGGGACAAGAGTTAACGTTTTAACCCTGAGCACCTTAACAGCAAGAAAGCTCCACTTCCTTGTTCGCAAAAAGGAGGGACAGCGGCCAACACAAGCAAACAGTGATGTTTTACACAGATTTACTGCCAATCATTTAACTTGTGCAGGTGTACATTAAGGGTATTTAGTTTTGGACAGAGAGGTGAAGTAATCTATATGTTAATATGTGTGTCTTCTGTTCCATGCTGTGGAGCACAAGACTGACATGAGGTTAGAGCATATTTTCCAGTAACATTATGCACTTACCATTTATATTTAGCCTGCAGGCTGCTTTTCCATTTTAATCACGAATGGGATTAAGCCATAAATGTTGTAAAAAGCTTTCCTGCACCTGCACAGAAAGAATTTCAAGCCATTTTAGTGCACCCCAGATCCAACAATTTTATTTGTTTCTCATACATGGTTCTAATCAGTGGTTCATAAAAGGAAATAAAAATGTAAAAAGCTAAGGTGACACTAAATAGTCATGTGTATTAATATGCAAACAGCAATGTAGCTCTGCTCAGGCAGGGATTGCAAGTTATTTTCAATGTCACTGCAGTTCTTAAGCAGTGATAAGTTATTGAAAAGAAATTGCAAGTTATTTTTAATAACTTGCAATCCCTGGCAGAAGGATGTGGCAGACCACATTCTTTTCAAAAACAGATTTGCATACCATGGAAATAGCAAGTGTACTCTCTGTTTTTCCACACACATCCTCTCTTTGAATGTATTATTGAATATATCACACTTTGACTTGCCTGTAGCTGCTGGAGGGACGCCACACCTCATCTTAAAGCAGAAGCCCCGAGGCAGAGCACAGCTCAGTGATCAAACCAACCATCCGTATGAATGGCCATGCCAAACTTTAGTGTTCTGTCAAAATATCTGACTCTAACACTGTTGGGAGTTAATTAAATACCCAGATGAAGCAAAAACATCAGCAGAGAAAATCCCCTTTTTAAGACCCCACATCAAAGGTGTGGCATGCTCCATGCTTGGGTTTGTTGTGATCGCTTTTTTCCTCTGTTTTCTTGGCATGGAGCCCTTGCGGTCGTAAGCTCAAGCTATGTGTGAGGGCAAGTATAACCAAAATCAAATATATTCCTAAAAAGACTTAATTACCTGTCATCGGATCCTTAATGATTTTATGAATCATTAGATTATGTTAATTAGGGTGTTACTCATCAACCCTGTCATCATCCCCATTGTCAATATTTTCATTATTATATTTTGCAAAGCACTTTGTGAAAATCATGCAAATGGAACAAAACTGAATCCTTGAAGTTGCCTAAAAGGATAGACATTCTTTATCAAAATAGTTTAATGAATTTAAGAAGTTTTCTTTTCGTCCTTTGGTCCTGTTTTTTAAATTATGCTAGCTCTTTTTTCATGACTTGGTTTCCACTTTCACCATCAAGTAAAAGTTGGGTGGCTTCCCTGAGGGTATTGAAAAACCTTTCATCTGACTGTTAAATGCCTTTTTGAGGAACAGGAAAGAGGAAATCCCACTTAAAAATTGATAACCTTTCTTCTCCTGTAACACAGGATCTGCTTGATAACTATGTCTGTCCCTTCCTGAGGTTTTGCGTTACACATTACAATTTGTCATGCATCACCACATGTGGTGGATGCATTCAGAAGAGCCCTAATTATACATATGAATGGAATTCTACTCACAGTACAAGCATTAAGACATTTTTTTTTAGTGTGTACTGTGTTGGATAACTAAAGATTTTTAGACTAAAGTCTAAAAAAAATTAAGTGTTTGTGTGAGCTCAGGAAACAGGAGGCCAACTTTGGGCTAAGGAAAAGACCCAGCAATATTTCTTTGGGTTAGAAAAATGCAGTGTCTATATATACTGAAATATTTAACCATACCATTTTGATGTTAAGCTGTTTTTTTTCCCAAAATCTAACTTTTTATTTGTCCAGTTTATCATAAGTTTTTGTACTTTTTTTTCTGCCTAAAAAGTCCAAAAAGTACAAAAAATATCAGCCTGATGTGCGTTTAATTTTTTTTGTTTTGTTTTTTTCAGATTGGACCTGGCTCAGTCCCTGGGTCTCACACAGCTTCAAGTGAAAACATGGTACCAAAACAGACGTATGAAATGGAAGAAAATGGTAAGACTTGCATATCCTAGCACAATCAATGAACATTTTGGATTTTTTTTTTCCAGTAGACTGCTAAAATAATTGTGATTCAACAAATATTTATTTTCAACAGGGATATAATGTCATTATATTCCTATTCTGAATACACCTAACAATGCTGACCCTGAAGTAATTTTGATTGTGCATCAGGTTGATGGATGTACTGTATAAGTTTTCTCAGCTATTGCACAAGGACAGGATGTGTTTCTTTTGACATGATGTCACTGTCTGGTTTTATTTTATTTAGATTTTTATTGAAAATCAGACGCGCTGGAAACAATGTTGGTGTGCTACTGACATAAACTACAATAAAAGCAGCTCAAAATTTCAATGATGTGACATATAATCCAGTTAATATAAATATACATATTAATAAAGTGGATCATTTGCTGTTAGGCATTGCATCTATTTTTAGTATAACCCTGGTCATTTTAATAATGTGAGCAACATGTCATAGGTAGCCATATATTGCAGGAAGAGAAGGTGTGGAAAGGCTAAGCCTTGACTGATGATGATTGTGGTAAGAGCAAACACTTTTGTAGAAGGGTCAACAACACAGGGAACAAAAAAAGACCTGAAATCGTTAAAGATGAATGAGTGCACAAGGCCAAGAAAGCAGCAATATGTCTTCTCTTAATTACTATAATAGCAAGCATTGCCTTTGACTCCTGTTGCCATTTATTACCGGAGCCCTCCACTAATGCTGCCTGTGTGTTTTTCTAGGTGCTCAAAGGAGGTCATGAGGCCCCAACCAAGCCCAAGGGAAGACCAAAGAAGAACTCCATTCCTACCACGGAGGAAATAGAGGCTGAAGAGAGAAGACTGAAGATGGAGGAAGAGGAACAGATGAGGAGGGCATCTGATGAACCTCAGGATCTCAGTTCAGAAACTCACAGTTCGAGCAGAGCAATGGAGGAATCAGAGCAGGAGCAGGAGCCACTCCTAATGTCAGAAACTCACTTAGCCAGCTAAGCGAGAATAAACCAACCAAAGACTAATGCCAACCTGAAAACAAATAGTGCCTCAGGATCAGTGTACAAAGCTTGTTTGGTGTATAGAGTCGTTTGCTTTAGCAGGATGACTGGATGCACTTTGATGGTGCCCAGTCAGTACCAATGCACCCATGTATGTTTTAGTGTACTGGAAAAAGTATAATAGAACAACATAACACTAATACACTCTGATTGGACTGATAATCTTGCCGCCGTTTTGGTCCGTATTATAAAGGAGGGTAATTTTGTCAAACCCAAAACAGGTCAGTCAAGCTTTTATCGCAACATGATGACTATATCAAATGCTCAACTAGCTTGCACACACCTCTCAGCTCACAAAGCTGTCAGATATCCAACACTGCCTTACAATCCTAAGTCTATGTGTCTTTGTATTAATAACCAACTGCCAAAAACTGTTAATATGTGCCTTGTTGGTTTCAGAGGAAATCTTTTATTTGTTGGTAATGTAACCATCAAAGACAGTATATTTTTTCAATCAAGTGCCAAAACTTGGAGACAGATTTTTACAGGTAAGCAAATGACACCTCAGTCTGCAGGTTTAAGTTATACTGTACAGCTTTGAGCCTCAAATGTTTATTAACTGCCAGTAAAGTTTTCATTTATATTTTTATTTTACAAAAAATACAATTTATGTATGTATGTAAACCATATTTTTATCTTCTCTTTTCAATTGGATTAATATACTTAATATGTATAAATGTTTCAGTCAGCCCATGAACTGTACTTTTTCTAAGGGAGTCAGGATGATTTTCAGTTATGAGGGCACTAAGACTCTTAAGCTGTCATGATTCATTGAGGGAATAAATCACAGCCTGAGCCATAAATACACAGCAAATGTTGAACATTTAAAATCTCAGAGACATTTTCAGCCTGCAGGCTTTCATGAGTACCCCAATCGGTATGTTAGACCTGCATTAACATAACACTGTCTTCAGTTGCCCCTTAGTGACTTCTCTGTATCCATCAATCTCTCTCTTGTCGAATACTCACCATTTTATGGAGTCACTATTTGAAATACAGGAGTTTATTTTTTATTTGTCTTTGTTCATATGAAAAGTGCAGTATTTTCAGATGTAAATTATGCTTGTCTGGTAAGATGTGTTGTTGATTTTTTTAGGTCTCCATAAAATTATTTTTGGTATATGCAAGTGTGTGTTTATGTATTTAAATGCACTGAATAAAACAGCTGTCATTTAAATTTGACTTGTGGTTATTATGCTCCAGTTAACCGTCATTTAAAATGTTCTTATTTATTTATTTTTTTTGTTATCCGTACAAGGAAATACATCTTCGAGTTGCCTCACTCTTTTAAGAGCTGCTTGGCTGCATATTAACTTTTTATCACTTAGAAACTGGCTCTGCCTGTTTGTTTTTGGTCTGTCAATGAAAACTGTTTGCTCATGAATGTACTTATAGGTTTCTTTGAAATGACTTTCTAAATGTGCTGTCATACAGAGCAAATATAAATCAAATAGATGCAGAAGCTCTGACAAGTTCTTCTAGACAGGTTAGTAACAAAGGAGCTTTTGAAGATCTATGATCAATAGCAAAGAAATGCAGTAAATCATATTCAAGAGATTATATTTCAGAAAAACAGGCTATTAAGCACTTCATGGTGTGATGTTTATTGTTTATTTTTTTATTTAATATGCACAATTTGCAACATAGCACACCCATGGGCTCCATGGTTTCCTAGTTCATGTGATGAACAGGCTCAGGTGTATTTTTAGTCCTGATACCGGACACGGATGATTTCTAAAGCAAACAGAGTGGGTTAACATTGAGTAATGCATATTGTGCTTTTACTCCTTGAGCAAACATTCTGAGAATGTTTCGTATGTACTCGTCGCCAGAAGAGCCCCCACACTTCGCTGAAGTATTTCAAATATTTTATGTTCTCAGTCTGTAAACAACTAACTCCACCACTCTCCAGGAACTTTAACATCTCAGGCTTCACATATATTCATCAGCTGTGGGTATCAAAGATAGTGAGAGTCTATATGACTGGATGAGTATATTGTAAGTAATATAACACCCCATGAAACATTGCTTCCAAGCAGTCTTAAGAAGTGACTATTATGATGACCAAGATTTACATTTTTCTGCTCTGAAAAAAACAAATGACGCCATTTATTTACAACTATATATTTTTTCTTCCTAAAATCAATAAGAATAATGTGCTTAATCAAAAATTAAAAACAAAGTGCACCACTTCATTTTATAATCCAAAGGAATCTCCATGTCTGTCCAACCAAGACACTAGCTCCTCCATTAACTAATAATATAAACTCAGCTGAATGACCATAGTCCCCACATGGATATGTATTTTGCACTATGACCTTCACTAAGAGAGTGATGATATCCTAGTAAACATATAATATGTAGCTGTATATGCAAGGAAAGAAAAAGACTAAAGAACAGAAGAGAACAAATTAAGTGTACGGACGGTAGCAGACTAATTATTAATTTTCTGTACGGGCCTGTTGGTCCAGTATGTGCATGCACCAAAAGAACTCTATGTTCTGCACAACTTTGAAAAGGTAGCACATGAAGCCACACGGTTGCAGACTATGGAGAGTACAGAACTCGAGGAACACCCCTTTATCATGACATACAAGAATAAAATGTTAAAACTTGTTTGTGAAAGAGCAACTGCATCATGTTGGTATTTTAGAAAAGATTCCTGAAGGATAGACACATGTCTGTTCGCAATGCTGTGATTAATTTATAAGTTGGTAAGTTAATAAATATCATTTTGAAAGTCGACATGTAATCCAGCAGGCATGGAGACAAGTCTAGATAGAATTACGTTTTGCAAGTCTCTGCATGTTTGATGCTCCTCTGGGCTAATTGTTGTGTGGCTAGATAACCTTTTCAGAAACAGGCCTGTAGGAAGATGCCGACGGCCTAATTGGACAACTTGTTAGTTTCTCACCAGTCTAAGTTCAGTTGTAGGTCACTCAAGTTTAGTGGTCTCAACCTATGCCCATCCCTCTCCATCAACAAAGAGACGTTGACTGTGTACATTTACTTGTCAGCTTAGCAAACGCTCTGTTAATTAGCAGTGTTAGGAACGAGGCAGGGGAGAGGTCATCACTCAGTGTTTCAGCTGTTTTGTGAAATGACAGCAGATGCTATCTCTAAATGCAGAGTGCATGAAAAACAGGATTCCAGTAGATAAAAGGCGGATGTCCCCTACAACAATCTTCTCCATTGTATTCTGCAGCCCTTTATTTGCAATGGAGGAAGATTATGTTTTCTATAGGAATACACTGACTCGTTCCTGTGCTGTAAATTTTTTTAAGTCACAATGGATGGTTTCTATCACAAATAATTTTGAATTAAAAAGTGAAATCAGCATAGTTTTTACTTAATTTGTAAAGTTTTTTTTGAAGCCTGAAATTCAAATTTTATTTAATCATATTTACATACTCTGATTAACAGTAAGTGCAACCCAAACACCACCTTGAGTACTTGTGCTACAATTTGATAGCTAAAAGATTTGAACATTATGATTTTAGTATTTTTAAGCACTAGAGTCATTACTGACATTATTTAAAACTAGGATCCCACAGAGGATTTTAATTGCTATGCTTTCACAGCTGGAAAAACACACACAAAAAAAAAATAGATGACATCCAAATGCTTTGACAGCTATTGGATTTCTTTCATTTGCCAATAATTTACATTTGGGAATGTAAGTAATTCTTTTAACTAAGCCATAGCCCAATGAAAATCCATTTTCTTGCCAGGATCTTATGAATCTGATTTTTCTGGATCACTTCCAGCTTTTGCACATTTAACAGAGATGGTTTATGATTAAGTGTTTTAAGTAAGTCTAATTGCATCCATTGTTAGTCTACATGGGGATTTTTCTGTAATGTATTTAGCGTCAGACAGTACTTACAGTGCTGTCCACCTCCTTGTGGTCTTTTTAACTCTCATCCTCTGGTCAACATGTCTGGTGAAGGTTGTTCTCTCCACCTCCTGGCTCTGAAGCTCATAAATCTTCCTTTGAGGTTGTGTATTTGGCTGTGTGTGTGTGTGTGTGCGTGTGCAAGCATGTGTGTGCCTAAATGTATGTTTTTTGCTACAAGGATATTGTGAGGCTTGTTAAAGAGGCCATAATTACTGGCTGAAGGGTGTATATCTGCCTGCTATAGAGGAGAGGAGTAATAGACCTGTCAGTTTTACCCAAGAGTACATGTCCAAATCACCAAAACCAGACCCTAAAACTCTACGGACCTCCATGAAGATTCACATGAGTAAAGAAATGTCAGAGGGACTAGTAATTTATGAAAATAATTGCAGCTTTTTATAGAAAGGTGATTGTTTCACCTATATTTGCACAGCAAAGCCAGTGCCATATGTAAATGTCATAAAAGTTTACTTCTGGTTTGACCATTAGGTGCTGAAAGATGACTAGTTCATGATTATCTGTAGATCAGTGTACAGAATTATTATAAAATACATAGTTACAGTACTTATTGTACATAAGCCAGCAGCTATGTACAATTACTTGATTTTTAACATACTCACCTAGCCCGATAACTCTTGTGGGTTCAGAGATATTTAGTGAGTCCAGAGTTTATTGTTTGATGCCATTTTCCATGGTGGCTCATTGCTGTTGTCAAAGCAACATTTTTAGCAACACCAATATTAAAAACAAAACAACAATCAAACACACTCACTAAAATGGTTTTCTGTTTTATGGCAAGAATTGATGAACAGATCATAAAACACTTCTTTTGAAACAATGGTGTTTGCGTTTTGGTTTAGTTTCTTACTCTTAAGCCATTTAACATGTTATCATGTTACAACCCAGTATTGGAGGACATTTTGGGGAAATTGTATGTGATAAACCCCCACAGAGAAGAGCATAATCGTGAAGATGATTGATACATGTTTTTATATATATATATATATATATATATATATATATATATATATATATATATATATATATATATATGTATATATATATATATATATATATATATATATATATATATATATATATATATATATATATATGTTAAACAAAGTCAGAAAAGTATAGTGTTTATTTGTGATCAAGCCCCCCTGCTGTGAAATCTCCAAATAAAATGCAATCCAAATCCTTCAGAATTTATGTAATTACGAATAGTTTGTAACCGAGTGTATTTAAATTTCAATGAATAACCAGCATCATAAAGATCATAAAAACACAACAGACAGGTCAGGGACAAAGTTGTGGGGAAGTTAGCTAGATAAATGTAGGGCAATGGTAGAAGAAAACCTGTGGAAAACCAGGGTGGAGATTTCCTTTTTAACAGGAAAGTAACCACAGACATTTAGCTAAGGCTGCAATAAAATACGATTGGTCAGATCATATTCATACGTTAAATTTTCCCAGTCAAAGTCATTTCTGAATGCAAAAATCTGCCATCACATTAAAAGTCCATCCATAGATTTGATTTTAGCTACACTAACAGTTTTTTTTTCTTGTCCCGTAAGTGGACAACCAAAAACTCATTAGTCCAGGTCTATAAGACCTAAGGGCTGTTTGTTCTCACAGCTGGTTTAATGTGCAACTGCAGGAAAACTCTTCTCACATATCAACTGGAAATTTAGAGGAGACAAAGACTCTTTGTACACAGTAGACAAAGTTATTTTCACAAATGAAATCATTTTGGTGGGAAAATTCTGTTCACATTTTTACAACACTTTTATAAGAAAAGTATTTACAAATTAAAGTTGCACTTTGGCCCATCTAGATAGTTAAAACGTGGAAATACTTACAAGGTTCTAATAAATTAAATGTATGAAACAATGATCATTACACTTAATTAAAAATTGGCCCAACTGTGATTGTCTTATTTAGTGGCCTATTTTCTAAACACATTGTGTTTCCAGAAGAACCAGTTTGATTGTGTAATTGTAGCAAGTCAACTGGCCATCTTAACTTCAGGTGTGTCAATCTCATAATAGACAAACACTTTGCAGTGATCTTTTATTGGAGTACAAGAACAATACTTGTACCATAATCAAAATGTCTATTGAGAGCATATTGAGAGCAGTTTTTTTTTCTGTTCTTTCAGGTTTTAAAATCTGCAAAAGCTGTTGAGTACATTAAAATGGGGGTATCATTCATAAACTACAAGTCATTTCTTGAAAACATGTCCTGCTATACATGGCCAACTCCTTCTTATTGCTCATTAAAAATGCAATCAAACAGGAATAACAAAGAAGTGAATCTAACAATATGGTAAGGCTATGTGGGTGGTGGGTACAGTCAGAGTTTCTCACTGTGACCATAACTCATTTTCAGGCACAGCTGAGAAGCCTGGAGTCATCCATACCAAATTCAGAAAAGCCTGCTGTTTTTCCTTCTCTGCTGTGACCTGGTTTAGCCTTTGAGTATTTTCACACTCCAATTATCTTATGTATGTCACTGTTGAAACATTTAAACATTTTAGTTCATGTTAAAATAAAAATGATATAACTCTATCGATACTAGTTTCTAAGCATCTCAATATTGTGCAAGGACCTTGATCTATTCCTGATGTAAATGCATTTCCACTGCAGGGACCTTTTGCAGGAACAAGAGTAGTTCTCTGGGGCAATTCTTCTCCTGTACCAGGATATAATCTACTATGGAAAATCCCCCTGCTTAATATGCAACTCTTTTTGGATGAAACATAGAATAAATGTCAAGGTGCCATTGATTCCTTCCTTGTTGAATATTCCCAAATTTCTGTTTCACTTATTTTCTAGTTTATATTGCTTGAATTTAAATGAAGTTAATCAAATTAATAAACTGAACCGTCAGCTTCATAAACTGTCAAGGAAAAGAGAACAAATTATTTTCCCATAAATCTCTTAGAAAGTAATTTCTAGGGGATTATTAAGAGATTTTAAGTTTTTAAGAGGTAGATATGCTACAGCTCTTGTGTTGTGAATGCTTCTCTGAGATGCACTGAGCAGACTCTAAGTACACAAAATTATCTGTGGATTATCATACAATTACCCTGGGTTAGAAGAGATTTTGCAAGCCAATTTATGCTCAACATTAAGAACCATTGTGCATCCAGATGAAGCCTTCTTCTGCATTCCTTTCATGCGTATTCTTGTTGATCATCATCGAGCTTACAGATCCGTATCCCAGCGCAGTACATAGAGCTGTGGCACTTGTAGTCGTGTGGGACAGTGTAGTTCATGTGGGATCAGAAAAAAACAAGCAAAGAAAAAGCAATGACAGAACAAGTAGAAATTCTCCATTTACATTTACTATAATGCATTTAATGCCTGAACAAAAGTTTGTTACAGTTACATCTTTCCTAAATGATTTGGAGTGAGTTTTCGTGACTTATAATGCTTATAATGCGTATTTGCATCTGATATCTGATATTGTTCCATCACTAAAAAAATCACAATCAGTGCCCTGTATGCAGCGAGTGTAAGTCTTCAAAGTTTAGGTTTCTAGGCCCAAAGTTGGGACCTTTGCTGCATGTCTTATTCTTCTCTGCCTGTGTCCTGTACACTTTTATAGGACAAAAACATGCAAAATACAAGAATGTTGGTGAATGTTGGAATGACAGCTACCATAGTGATAAAACAATTTAGCAGTTATTTCTTTTTTCAAACATCTCTATACCTTTCTAAAAGATTTTCTGCTTCATCTCAGAAGGTTACTGGCAAAAGAACCTCAATGCATCACACTTATAGTATAATTAGTAATACAGTTAATGACATTGCATGAAGGCAGCTCCTACTATAAGGTCCTCTTTCCAAAGCAATATATCTTATGATGCACAGTAGAAAAGGATGTATAAGATAATTGAATACATGTATTAAAATAATCATATTTGATCTTAACATGTAATAAGTCAAGGCTTCACTAGCAAGTTACACATTCAATTATTTGTGTACTTGATAAATCAAGTGCTATTTGTATTATGGAAATGTTTTTGTTACAGCTTAATTAAAAAAAGCCAGATATAAATATTTATTTGAGAAACAATGTATTTGTTAGATGGTGACTCTATTGTATTTGCATTCCACTTTGGGATTCTTCTTAACATCTCGGTCTTAAACAATAAGTTTTCTTTTTCTGTATTTCTTTGGCTCATGATTTTCCCTGATGGCCTAATGTTTTCGGTTTAGATGACATGCAGTATGCTTGTAATTCCCATTTTACACCAGAACTCGAGTTTTAAAAGGATGCATTTTTAAAGCCAAGGAAATGTCAGCGCAAGTCGCGCATAAAGAGAAGCTATGCTGGCTATGTGGCTATGGGATCAACTGGGTGGCTGAATGACTGAGCAATTACGTATTTGTTGAAAGCTCATTTCATATGTCCATAACAAACTGATATGAAGTGAACTGTCTGTGCTGTTTTGTTGTGTGTGTGTGTTTACTGAGACTAGAGTTTTGGATTCCCCACGAGAGCAGTGCTCTCAGTTGACATCCACATTCTGTGTGATGATTTTTTCTTTTTACACAGCACAAAATAAACTTCCCTTTCAAACTTGTCTTTAGTTAAGGCTTCGTTTTGACACAAATCCATGCTGGGATGCTTTCCTGTGCTGACAGAATAAATTTCATTTTTTTCTCAGAGAGAAAACTCACATTATTCCTTCCTTCAGAAACATGTATGTGTTTGGAAAAGGACTTAGTGTCAGTTAAAGCATGTTGTTTTGGCCCAGCAGGCAGGTAATGAGCTCAGGTGAATGACCTACTGTCCGTTCAAATATTTCCACTTGGGAAATAAAAATAATAAAAAACATGAAGGGTAGATGGTGGTGATTGGCATGATGTGAGGATCCTCTGTTTTCACAGCATGTTTAGCTTCTCTTCTGTCAGCTTGTCTGACAGTGGAGCATTTCAGTGAACCTGTGAAAGGGGCTCTCTGCCTTTCTGACTTGGCTGATGTCATGGAGCAGACAGAGGTCAGCTGTCAACTCAAGGCGTGGCGTTAAAAGGGAATGGGACATCTTATCTGTCAATCTGGGATCTACTGAACTGCATGTAAATTAATGGATGAATTTAAAATATAAAATCTAAATAGTCATTATTACCAGACAATATTAGATCACTGTGATTACATTAACGTTATGAAACATCAGATGTGTGAAAACATTTCCATGTATGTGGCTTATTCAAGTTGCTACATGTGAAGCAGATGTGATTGTGACTCACATGTGGATTCATTAGGGGAAATACGTTGCTCCACATTTTATTCAGGTTGGATGATCATAAACAATAAATGTGAGCTACAAATAAAAAAAAGTCTGAAAAAGTTTCATAATAACAGAGATTCCATTAAGGCAAAGTGCTTGTGCAGAGTCTGCAAAGGGAGTACAAGAGGGTATAAATGAAAACCATAATGGTGTAACAACTCCGGAAAGGTTCAATTTGTTTTACAAGATGCGGTTTTAAAAATAAAAACAAGCCTGAAGCCACATTGCAACAGATTAAATCATAATGCACTTGTTTTTCTCTCTTTTTTTGGCAAATTATGCCTCAAAACAAAAGCCCATGTATTCCAGGCTGTGTAAACTCTTAGTTATTTTTTTTTGTAGAGCTGACAAAACTGTCTTTATATGTGAAATGCTCAACTGGTTCAGTTCCTCTTGAGTTGTTGTCATAAGGCATCAAAAACCACAACTCCAACCTGCCAAAGGTTCATCCCTCTCCACCTGTTGTGGCACTGGTTGCTATAAACATTCAAGCAATTTCAATTGAGTACGCAGTGTTGTAATGCTTCCCTTAAGATGTTATCTCCGTGCCTCTGGCAGGGAGCCATTTGCTTGGCGTGCACATGCACAAGTTGAAGCACATTCACACTTAGTCTCACACACAACAAATGCATGCACACACTAACATACATACATAGAAATATACAAGGATATATTCATACTTTAGAAATAGAAAATGCAAATGGAACTACAAAACTTGGGAAGATATAGAAAAGTCTGTGAGGTTTTCTTGGTCCAAGCTAGGGGAGTTCATTTTTACCATAAATGCACAACAGCATTGCTGAGTGGTGAAGCAAAGGGAAAAGTGCTTTGAGAATGCTTCATAGAATGAAGATAATTTCATAAGCACTTAAAGGTGATGAAATACATGGGCATGGCAGAAGGAAGAGCATGTTTTATGTACTAGTGCACGTGGATTTTTGCACATTAACTAACAAGAAGATACTTTGTAATAGCATCAGATGCAGTCTTTGTTTATGCGTCATATGTCTCTAAAAACAAAATCTGTCAGAACGACTAGACTTTGCATTATAGTATAGTTCCCATTTTTAGTCCTCATTTGTCTTTGTCCTCTTCATCCAAGGTGGAGGGTTGAGATATGGATCACTGACCACAATGGACCAAGACTGAATAGTTGCAGACAGTTTAGACTCTGCCGCTGATCTACAGAGGAGCTGATAATTGCTCCTCAGGCAACACCCAAGAACTGCATCAGAAGGTTTTCATAAGTGGTTTTTAATTGTCAGGCAGATGTTTGTGAAATAGTCTGTAAATATTAATCTTGTGATGTTTGTAATGTTATGTCACTGGGAAATGTATTTACATAATGATCTACAGTTCACTTTTGTAACCGTGGGTTAGCTTCCTCATACATAGTAATTTCAAGTCAGAACCCCTTGGTGGTGGAGCAATGTTTTGACATTCTGTGTTAAATTGAATAATTTAGAATCAATAAGCATTAGAGTGCATTTGAATAGATGTAACAAAGAATAAAGTAAAGTGAGTACAAGAAGATGGATTTTTTTTTTTGCAAAGCACTACTCATGATTGTTCTTGTGAGTCTTAATGTTGTGACTCTACAGCTGTTGTGGAGAAGATGATTATCTGGAACATTTCCTTGTTGACTGTCAAAATTCAAAGAGAACATGAACTTGTTGAAAAGGTCAAACGGAATCCCAGCTTGTTAAAGGAAGATCAAAGAATTATCATTAAACCCTCGCTTTTTAAAGTGCCCTCTGACCACCACTAGAAATGAACTGTGCAGAATACATTAGGCGATGAGGATGTTTTTCTTTCCTGTGGTGTGGGTGGTAATGATTCAATTTACATAATAAATATGGACTATTGCTTCCTGATTAGTGGCCAAACTACTTAGAGGAGTGCAGAGGGAGGGCGAGGAGGTGAAAGAAAATATTGAAATGGCCTCCATGTTATGTTGGGAGTAAAGAAGAAAAGGAAGAGCCAAGCCTGTTGATCACAAATAAGAGAACACGATAGAAGCTTTTTTTTTTTTTTTCTTTAACAGCCTCAGGGGGAAGTTTGACTTGCAGCCAGGGGGCTTATTTGAATCTGATCTGCTGTTGATTGAAATAAATTGGTCCATCACAACTGTTCATAACACAATCCTGGGCACAGATGGGAGAGACATCTGAGAGGACACTCTCTATAATCCAGTCTCCTCATGTGCTGTGGCATTCAGGGCTGGTGAAAAGAAAAAATAAGAAACATTAAAAAATAATAAAAAAGCAAACCTTAGATGCCAGTGACCTTTTGCACACACAAATCTTCAACCAGGAGGTGCCTGATGGCTCTGGGAAATCTGATTTCATGGTGGGCAACAAAAAAAAGTTCAAAACCAACCTGGAGGGGTGGAGGAGAATGTTTTCTTAGTTTTAGTTCTCATCCAGCATTTGGAGTGACAGGGGGCTAGAGTCAGAGGTCAACTTGTCACACGTAGTTATATAAGCGTGACTTTGACCCCTGCTCACTTTGGAGAGTAGAATTTCAGTGACCTTAAGAAAAAAATGCTTTGCTGAATGTTCCAGATGAGCTAAAATTAAATCAAGTCCAAAGATTCATGCAGTAATCTCTGTTTTTCAGTTTCTTGTCTTTCATGCAGCTTCAAACTTGCAAAAAGATGAGACATAATACGAATCCTGTTTAATCCCATTCACACAGTACTTTGCCAAAAAACTAAAATTATAATATTGAAGAGTGCTCACATGTTGGTCCCAACCTTTCAACATTTGTTTATTCTCTAATTACATATCTCATGACTCACATAATTTTGTATTCAGTGAGTGTTTAAAGTAGTGTTGCAATTCATTCAAACAAATTTAGCATGAAATCTAGTCAGCAGTTATGCATCACTTAGCTGGCATTCAGGTTGAGTGAGTGGAAGAAGAGACACAAAGGGGACTATTGTTTGAGAATGGCCTTGGATACAAACTTATGGTTGCTATTTCTATCAACAACTACTCACAACACATCTGGCGAATTGTTGTTGCTTGAGAGACTGTACACAAAGATAGTCAGTGTTCTGTGACAGCTGACAAAATCTGCGGAGCACAAATGATTTATTCAATCTTTGATATCGGAGAGGGCCACCATGGAGCAATAAACAGGAGAATTAATAAACTTCTGTTGTCAAAACTGTGTAGTATGGTGACATATTTCCAGTGAATCAGCATGTTTGCAGGTTGATGGATGTCAATTGCTGAAAAATGAAGGTACACAAAAAATACCATTTGTGTATCCAGGCTACACTCTCACAGTAACTGTTTCTGGGGAACAAAACGTGTTTCAAAAACATCTGAAATGCCAGTTACTGCATTCACATTTAATTTAGTGTAAATATTAAAAGGGTAATTGAAATCTATACCAGTGTAAATATTAAAGAGATACCCACAATGTCATAAAATCAGTAATAAAAGGCAATACAATCTGTTACACTTAGGTGTACTTTACTTTTTGTCCAACAATGAGCACAATTTTGTACATATCTACCTCCCATTAATTATTGTTTTTTTCGCTCTCTCTTTTGATTAAAAATAATATTAGAAGAACTTTTCCACCTCATGTTTTCCTTTCTTGGCACTAATAGACCTAACGGATACCGAACTACCTCTGCCAGGTGATGCACTTGACCCTGTCATTTCGTGTTTAACCTTATCTCTCTTATAGCTATTGGTTGAGCTTTAGGCAACATTTACACTGCAGGCTTCTATGCGCAATCATAGTTTTTTTTTGCATGAAAAAAAACTATATATATATATATATATATTTTGCATGGTCTTTCATGTCCAAATGTATGGGACTTGTATGTAATCTCGACTTGCATGTGTCTAATAACAGTTTCATGTCTATTGGCCTCTATTTGTCACTGTACACTGATGGCATCTATATATTTAAAACAGGGACTTGTTTACAAGACTTGCTGATATTTTCAATAAACCAACAAATGTTTCAATCTTTTTATAGACTTTTTTTGCTTGACTGGCTCTAGTTGTCTCCATTGGTGAGGAACATTCCTATCTTATGAAAATTCATTATAAGCCTACAGTTCCCTAAAAAGAAATAACTAATAATTTTTCTTTGAGCAGCAGCCATTCATGTATTTCCTTTTTACCAGCAGCCTGAGTCAATCACGTTCCCTCAGTTGTCAGACAACTCAAGTGACAAGTGAGTAATTTAAAAAAAGAGAACAGAGGTCATCAACCAAGACTAGCCCTTTAGAGAAAGTCAAATATCACTTGCTTCCTAAAATCCACTGTCCTTTGAACCATGAAGGCTAAAACACCGTTAGGTACAAACCAAATTACATCACTTTCAAAATCTGGTTCACTAAATCTGCCATCTTGCAATTTATTCATCTTGTGCCCCTGTCTTGTCAGAAGAACAGAGTAACTCTGCATTTGATGGCCATTTGGGAAATCGTTTGTGTCAAATGTTTCACATCTAGCCATATCCACAGACACCCACCTTCTCTCCTGTGTTTAGACTGATGATCATTTGTAACTACATATTGGAAATAAACTGGTCATCAGTTGTCAACTGTGTTTATTAGGATTATTTATTTTAATCGTTGTTATGATGAATTAAATTCCCCAGTGCTTTTTCACAAAAGTAGGATTACTCTTGTAATCCTTCAAAAGATAGTAGGAGATAAAACCAGGCTTGACACAGAGCTGTCATTTTCACAAGGACCAAACCAGGCTCAGGAGGTGCGACTATGTTGATCATGGCTTAAGTAAATCAGGAAAGCATGTCCACAGATTTCTTCAAGAGACCAGAAGATAGATCAAAGATTCACTGACGCTTCGCTAGATAAACTGCATACACCGTATCTCACACCGAAGGAAAAACATATTTTGATTGAGGATTTTAATTGAGTGTGAAGCACCTCATACTTAACTGAAAAAATATTTCTTTATCAGTAGGAGAACGTTGTCACTTCTTGATGTGTTTTTCAGGGACAATGTACATTAATTGTCATTGTTATGAGTGCTCCAGCATTAGAAAAGTTATCCATTTTTCATCGGTTGACCTTGGGCAAATGGAAAATTTGTCTCGAAATCACAGAAATTGTTACAAAACAAAGACAGGTGGACATGTAGCATAAACATTTAACCCCCTGTTGTCCACAGTTGAAGTAGTTTATGTTACAGTTATGAACATCCCTATACTTTTCTCGGTCTTGTAATTGTTTGGAAATCATCCTGGTTGTCTACATTATATCCAGGTGATTTAAACATGGCGGATTTTAGTTTTTTTTTTAATTGGTATAAGTCAATATACTCACAGATGTCTGACTACCTGTCAGTCAGACAGCTTGCCGAATTTGCCTAATTTTAGAAAGATTGCCTAATTTGCCGAAAAGTCACTATAATATGATATGCTTTCTACAAAAAAGGGAAGTATTACTAATTACACTTTTAAAAATGTCTTTAATACTGAACAAAACCTCACAGAAACAACAATACGTATTGAATCAACCATCATGATTCTACAAAAAATTTTAGAGTGGAAGCTATTTTACTATATCATATATGTACCAGTACATATTTCTTTATAAATAAATCCACATTTTTTTATCTATGTTGATGCATATAAATAAAATATGCATTCATGTGCCAATACGAATCCCTGGAACATTGCTTTTGTCAGACTTAGTTCTAATGCAACCCTGATGATTCCAGGATAATAGCGCTGGGTGTGCTTCTAAAGAGACACTATGCCGGTATTAAAAGGCCTTAAGGTTTTTTATGGGTCCTATTTTTAAAAGCAACATTAAGTTTAGTTAATGAGAACAAAGATCTGCTGACTCGACTGACTCAATCAAGACATAAATTATTCTTCTCTTAATAAGATTACAACCTCACAGTGAGTTTGGAGACCACCCACATCCAACAAGCTGCACCATTGCAGATTTCCATCTCTTAAGGTCTTTGGTTTCTCAATTGAGATTGGACAAGACACCTCACTGCAAATTCTTTGTTTTATTGAGAGAATAAATCTATTATCGCCACAAGAGAGACAGAAAAACAAGCGGTTTCCTTTCTTTTCTTGTGTCTAAAAAAAGTCACCATACATAAACAAATAATATCTTCCCCATCATTGTTAATTTTTTTCTACTCCTCTGTTCCTCCCCTTCCTTTTGTCCTCAGGTGAAAGGAAATTGTTGGCACACGAATCTGGATTGTTCAGTTAGCCACGACGCACTAACCTCTCTGACAGTAATCCTCAGTGAACTGTGTGTGTGCGTGTGCACGCGTATGTGCGAGTGTAGGTGAGAGACGTTTGCGGTGCATGTGTTTGTTTTTATGAGCTTAGCTCAGGCACACGTGTGCTGACAGCAACCTGCTGGGTGAGCTTAGTGTTCACTGAGAGTTAAGCGAATGACATTGTGACACATATCACCAGAAAACATCCTCTTCATTCAGCATTCATTTTGTAACTATTTACTGGCACACACTTAGGAAGTGGAACATACCACAGAGATTTGTTTCTCTTTCACTGCAAAGAAATATGTACCTGGCTGAAGAAACAATATAAGCACTTTTTTTGCTTTATCTTTGATTAGAATTTCATGCTGCTAGTTAAATATAAAATACAAATGCATGTTCAAGACTTGAACTTATTGCAAGTCCTGCACCCGATGTCATGAGTTTGGACTATGAGGTACATTTTGTTTCCTAAATACATCGACCATAAATGCCTTCATATCTGAGTTGCGTAAAAATCAGGTTTGTTCAGTCTTTCATTGTAAAGACTGAATGAGTATAGACTTCACTTGGACCTCAGTAAGATTGTGATTTTAATGTGCTTATCTAAACACTTAACTCGTTTGTGGATTCTTTTTAAATAACATTTCATGCAATTTAAATTATGTGAAACCACATGAGTTTAAGATTGATCAGCATTGATTAGTTTGCTGATCTAAAACGAAGATTAGCAAACTAATCTGATCTGAATTTAACACAGGGTGAGGCCTGTGCAGTTTCTCCAGCAGTCAGTGCTGTTGCTGTAGAAAAGTATAGAAAGTTGCCAGTTCATGATGCGTGTGGTTCGTTACGGGCTGATGTCTCACACACTATGCCATTCATACTAACCACCAATGTCAGCCGGCAATGCTTCTGTACAATACGTTCTTCATGGCTTCATATATTATTTTTTGTTTGTCTCTAGTACCAATAAGAGCATTGCTGTCCAAATCAATTTACAGCTTATGCAAGTCCAATCTAAATACACTTGTCACTATGTTAGAACTAAAAAAAGAAGAAAAAGAAAAACGCACTGAAGACGTGAATGTTCAAACAGTAGCAGCGTTACAACAGCAGTTGTTTTTCCAGCCAAAGCCCCAAATCTGAGTTCTGGACGTAGATCAGAAAGAAAAGACAGACATGATTGAAAATTCAAACAAACTGGTGCCTTCATGTAAGGCCAATTTAGATGCACCCAGCTCCCACACACCAGTAAAGGTTTCCACTTGCTCATCTGAAGAACCCAATCCACCCTGAATTACAGGGAGATTAGGGCCGGATTACACTGGCTCTGAGAATCTCAGCCAGAGAGCAGCTATTATATCCATCAGAGGAGACAGTGGGCCGCACCTGTCGCCCTACAGCTTTGTGAAAGGGGACAGTTCTGACCCACTGTAGAATATTTAGGGAGCTTTGAAGAAGAAAATTAAACTTTAGAATTTATATAATAAAGGTATACATTGTTCCAGCTTTAACTATATCCTCCAGTGGAGCAATTTCCTTTTAATGCATGTTAAGTGAAACATGTTTTGAATTTTACAACATTACTTCATACCCTGGCAAGAGATGTCTCCTAGAGAATGTGAGCATGTGTATGGCCTAAGAGGTTCTTTATTGTCCCTGCAAGCTCTTTACAACCAGCTGCGCAGGCAGTAACTCACTTGAATGTAATTATCCTGAAAAACTGGGCCATAAAAAAGGCAATTTCAAGAAAATGGTGTCAAGAAAAGTTAATAAAAATAGAAGTTATTTACATGGATAGCCCTGCAAATGACTGCTAATACCTTGGTAATGAAAGGGAGGAGGGAGTGGACACTTAAAGTTAAATGGCTTTCTCAACAGTGCTGCAGACTTATAATTTCAACACACGAGCAAAAGCACCTTTTGAGAAATAGGGATAGACCTCAGTGGGATCGTCTCATCATTATGCTTCTCTAAGTTAAATAAGACGCAACATCCTAAACAGACATTTTATGTGTGATTTTTTTTCTGAAAAAGAAAAAAAATCTGTTGCTTGAGGGCCTGCACCAAACCTCACACTTGTCATCCATTTATATTTTTCTTTTTGCTATTTATTGTTCGTCAGTCCGTGACTTCATTACATGTCAAAGTACATTGACAGGTAACATTTTATCAATTTGTGTTGATAAAAAATAAAGTTTATGTGGACAGCTCTTCTCAAACATATTCTCACATTATTTAAACAGAAGCCATTATTGTTTTGTTAAACTATTTTGTAAAATCTGAGCAGAGGAGAGGTATTTGACATACTTTTACTTTTCCCTCACACTGACTGTAATTAGAAGTATGAAAGCCAGTTCTAGAAATCAGATCAGGAATAATTGGTATTTCTCAATGAATCTCATCTCCCAATATCAATTGTTGCCTCACTCTCTATGGTTATATCAGCTGCATCCCCACTGAGATCTGCAGCTGTTTTACATGGTCAGTTTATGACAATCATGGCCTATTTTATGTACATGACTTGTAAAACTGCATTATGGTTCATGCAGTTTGATTTATTTATTAAATGTAGGTTTTCCGCTCCGATCATACACCATTTTCATCCTTCATAATGACATTCACAGTGCAGAAACTTTCTGTCTGAATGTGTAATGTGACCTCCGGTGTCAGCTATATTCAAGTATATAAAAACAGCTCCCAGAGAGGCAGAGGGAGTTACGCTCAGTAAGGTTTAAATCTTAGTCATTAAACTTCAAGCAAAGAGTTAAGTATATGAAGCAGGAGAACAACTATTTCTGTAAATTTCCATCTTTATGCAATGAACCCGAACCTCTCTATAAAAAGGATCATGCATGCTTATGTTAGTCAAACATGTCGTTGGAATATATGGTTTTTAAGAACCATATAAAAGGTTAAAAAATCTTTTATATGGTTCATAACCATATAAAATGGCTTAAAACCATATAAAAGGTTTTATATGGTTAAAAAACATATAAAAGAAAATTCAGGCGTCACAGCCACAAATTAAGGTAAATGGGAGCATGCATATACACATAAAAAGCTAAAAACATAAACAAATAAGAATAAGAGACTGTAAAGGGAGGCCAAATTTACAACATACAAAATATAAACATTGTTTATAGCTATAAAACTGATATTTAAAAGCATAGTCAGATCAAAAGAATGTGCAGGTGAGCACAGAATAATTCAAAATGTACATTTATGCATGTTATGTAAAAATTACTTGCCATTTGAATGCCCAAAGTACAAATGCTTTGTGGTATCCGCCCCACCACCCAAACAGGAATTACCAAAATTTTTTCTTCATTCAGTAGTAGAAAATTAATCCTCACAAAGACCACAGATTTAATGTGGGATTAAAATAAGGAAATATAAAGTACAATGAATTAAATGTAACAATACAGAGTACTAGAACCATGAGTCATCCTATAAACTGCAGTTTTTGTTTTTTTTTTGTTTTCTTTTTTTTTCAAAAGTACAACCAATACTTCGCCCTGCAAAAATCAATCGAGGGGACTGGGTCATTTTAGACCAATGACCCAATAGAAAAAAATTGTTTAAAAAATCACATTGATAAATTATCTTTTTGATGTGTTGGAAAGTTGTTAGGCTTGTTGTAATGGGCTTACCAAGCCATATCTTCAACATCTTAGCATAGCTCAAATGGTGACAACAAATATTTCTATGCATTTATTTTGGTAAGCCAAAGATTAAGATTAGCCTGTTGTTGTTGTCCAGCATTTGTGTGGACATTATTTGATGCTTTCTTAGAATGAGCTAAAATGAATTAAGGAATCATTTATGAGACAATAAGGCTATTAGGGGATGAAAAGGAACAATCATTCAACACTCCTCTCTGCCTACTTTCCTGTACAGGTTGACCACACCTAACTCTATAAAAGAAACTGAGCTTTACAAAGAATTTTTGCAAGGACAATACTTCCATTTAGGCATGCCAGAGTAGGTTGTGCAAGTGTGTAATGATTTAACATCATTGCACTGTGGTTCAACGAAACCGGTCATTTGTCAATCAGAGTAAATCTGTGCTTTATTTTACTGTTTTGATAAGAAGGAAGAAAGAGACCTGACATGGGTATTTTGTTTTAAAGCTTATAAAATTACGAGGTATATGTTACCTGAAATAAAGCAATTACCTCAATTCAAACAAGGGCTATTACAGAAGTGCATCTGTTTTATGTGCACAGTGCTCGGAATCAGTGCTTTGAACAGTCTGCATCTGGTGACCTGAATGCAGAATGAAAAAAAAAAGTATTCTTCATCACAATGTAACCAGTTCTGCTGTTTGTACATTTAAGCTATTGGGCCATAAATAAGATGAGACAAATTGACTTGCTTGTAAGGAGTCAAACAGGACAGGTAACAGTACATAAGAAAAACAACTTGTCGTTGCTAAGCGACGGGCAAACAAACAGTACACAGTGAAGAAAAAGGAAAAAAGTTGTTAGGTGTAAATCACCCTGAAGGGACAAGGCCCAGTCATTGCTGCGGTGAGCCAGTTTCACAAGAGAAGCCCAGCCAAGTATCATACAGGATGAAAGACCAGCAACTAATCATTTACCTTTTGTTCTCTTTTGCTCTCTCCTCTTCTGTCTCTATGTTGATAACATTAATCTGTCTTTTTCTCCTCTAAATCTGTGCAGAAAGAGGAAACTACTTCTGAGATGCTAGTTTTGTAGTGTAATTACTTACAGCCTTTGCTTCCATTCTGCTTCAAGGGTGTAAACTTTCAGATTTCAACAACTGCTGAAACTTCTCTGGGGCCAGAGATGAGTGAATTAACTTTCCTTTCAAGTGTCATCGCCCAAAACGCAGTGTGCAAATCCTATTACTTTTGCATGAATGACGCTAACAAACACTGTTTACACTTTAAAGCAAAATACTCTTTCAGTCTCAGTCATGCAGTCAAATGCACAAGCTTGTAGTTGTTGCATAAGCTTCACTTTGCACCTGAACGTAATTGTATAAGCTGTTATGGATCATGACAGATGAGATAAAATGTTAAAATGAAGGGAATGCGAGATGCAGGTAACTGCTCTTAAGTGTGTCCACTTAGTATCAGTGCTGAGGTGATACTCGTTTTTTGGTTTCGATGCAGTTTCTCTTGACTGGATTGACCGGGGACATTCCTCAGATAAGTGAAGTGCACTTAATAGCTGCACACACCCTTGTCTCTTATTCAATTCATAACTACTGGATCGGGGTATCTCATCGTGTGTTTTTGCTCTTTGAATATTTATCTGGGGAATATGAGTGAAAAGACAGTGTGGGATGCAGTGGTGCAATGCATTCTGTTTTTGTTCCCACTTAGGTGTCACTGGGAAAGGCATATACAGTTCCCAAACACACACCTGTTGCAACACTTGATACATGTCGCTAAACCTTGTAACCTGTGCTGCTTTTCCTTAGGAAGCCTCGTTTGTGGCAAGTCAAATGAAGAAAGTTTGCATAAATAGATGCATTTGGTTATTTTAGCGGATTTGTTTTGACAAGAGGGAAAACCTCGAGCCAACCTTCTATGTTTTCGTGGTTTGACATGTATTGGTAGCATTCCGGGACAGATAAAAGCTTTGGGGAAGTTTCACATTACAAAGGAAACATCTAAAAATATTCAAACAAAGAACTTGTTCTATTTATAGGCAGATGAGCTTTTCTAAAAAAAAAATTGCTTGCAGGAAATTTGAAACACATACCATCTTCATAAATACGTAATTTAGAAACCTGAAGACTAAACTAGTTTACATTCACCGTAAAATGAAAGAACACCCTCTTTCAAATATGTAGGTTATGCATCAGGATCTCAAAAAACAATGTACGTCTTTACCAGGTTTGCAAGTTATTTAAATCTAATCCCAAGCATCCAAATACAAAAAATAAATAAATAAAAATTATCACCATTTTTATTCACTCTAAGCTATATTAGATCATTTTAGAACCCGGTAAAGGCCATATTATTTTTATTATGTTCTGAAGTCTAAAACCCCAGAATTGAAAAATTTTCGCCCTGACTGTGCATCCACTTTTTTAAGATGCCAAATCCTTAACGCCAATATCATTTTTAAAGTTCATTCACATAAAGGGAAGCCTCCTGGCTGCTTTTCTTGGTCACCATATAGCTTCTAGCCCCATGTGGGCTGGATGTTGTCAGCCCAGCTGCTGGTAATATCACTCGGCACCAGCAATACGGTACCGTGCTGTGGAGTGAGCTAATGGGCTCTGGGTTACTTCATCACACTTCTAAGTGTTGCTTCATTTAAGTGAAGCCGCAATGACTGCAAAGGCACTAATAAAGCCGTTCAGAGAGAGAGAGAGTGTGTCCCTGGAGAGTCTGTGACTCTACTTGTGAATTGTTGACAAGTCTTTCCTAGAGGCCCAGGTGTATCCTTCAAATGAGCTTTCACTTCTCTGCGTTGCCCGTGGAGATGCTCTGTGAGGGCTTTTAAAATGAGTCGTGCAGATGTAATAACTCAACTCGGCACTGCAAGTTAAATGCCAATTTTTTTTTCTTCCTCTTGACTTTTGTTTATTTTTGCTGTATTAAGCAAAGATTTTTTTTTTCTCTTGACCAGCAATTTAATCAGTCTTTATGAGAATTAAATGTGAAAACACAGGCTCTACATTAAAATGCAAAATGCATTAAGTTGTTTAATATAAATGTGAAACATACTGAAAATGTGAGCATTCAAAGAATGTATAGTTGTGCCAAAAAAGACTGTTAATGCTTATAGTTTTGGCTCTGCTGTCTCCCTCCTACACGTTTTATATTATATGTATGTCATGGGAAGAGCCAAACCACAAAAATGAAACACTTATTTAGGTATTCATGAGAATTGACACACCTGTCCCTGCCGACTTTTTTTTTTTTTTTACCAGAAATTCAAGTGTGTCAAGAAAAAAAAGTACAAAATGTTACGCAGCCAATACATTAAAGTCCCTTTCACTGTAGCCTGGAAACTTGATGTTTTTCCCTAGACAGATTCACTGTCTATAAAATAAATGGCAATTAGGCAACTAGTTGATAAATCACAGTCTGTGAGTGTATGCATAGCTTCACATTTAAGAAGTGCTTTCAACAAGTACAGTAGAGCCAGGTGTGAACAGAAGTGTATAAATCACCCTACCTGCAGAAAATGATGTAGGGTAAGGAATGCTATGCTTTACCATCACAACGCAGATAAAACGGCTGGGTGTAATAACTTTTAACTGTCATATGCATTATATTAGCTCATCTTACCAATCTTCATTACTGCTATTAATTCATCAAGCGTCAAAAAGATGATCAAAGAGGAATGAGGAAGTAATGTGCTTTTGATTTCTGTTGATTGTGTTATGGCAATTTCCCGTGAAGAGTAAACTTGTTTTCCGAAAGCATGGTCAAACAGATGAGATCATCGTGTTGGCATTAATTCTCAGGACTGGACCTGTTCTGCTCCCATCTTGCCAGGTGAATTGAAGTTTGCCTTTATGTTACAGGAGGGAGATGCTGTTCTTTTCCATTGCTCAGTGTTGTTTTACCCTGCTCCTGTCATGCCAACTTTCACACATTCAGTTCCTTGCCTATCAATACATGTCTGTCACTGTTATACGTGGTATAAACTGATGAATGGGGAGAACATAGAGAAGAATTTTGAGTTGTTGCTAAGAAATGATGCTCAGTACACATAACATAAGAAAGAAAAAAGAAATTAAATCTGTTTCCACCCAGATTGTGTATGTCAAAAGGAGTCAGAAGTATGGAATTGAAATAGAAAAAGACATCAAATCCCTGAAAAAACAACAGTGGATAATGTTTGCCCTGACAAGACAGTCTAACAGTGTTTGTCTTTTATACGATATTCCATATGAAACATTTAAGTTTTTGGTTGTAATATAAAAAAATGGGCACATGTTTGGTATACTTTGGAAGTTACTGCAGTTTTTCTGAATGTTATGTAGTAACACTTTTTAAATTTCCTAGCATTAGAGGTTCATGCATACAGATGGAGTTATTGGAGGCATTACATTTTTGACCTGTTTCCACGGCCACCTAATTGAGACATGTTCCAGTCATTTAAGGAACAATTTCTACAGTTACAATATTGACTTAATGATGAATAATCTAATAAACACAATTTTTTTGTTTGAATTGAGCAAAACCACAGTCTTACTAAAGAAAATGTTTAAAGTTCTTCAAGGAACTGACATTTAATCTTTAGAATATCTTAAGGTAAAATAAATAAATTAAATGATAAAATAAATTAAAAAAATCTAAATTAAATATGGAAATATTTTAACATTGCTACAAGCATTGCATGGGGGGTTTAATTAATAATATTTATTTGTATTTAAGTTCCATTGAGATAAAATCTGATTTAAGATGAATGAATGAAACAGATTAAATTATTAATAGCAAGAATAGATTCATCTGCCACACTAAGAAAGGGAACAAATAATTTTTTTTCTTTTTTGTTAGCTAAAAACAGGTTTATATTAACCTAATGTAAAAGTTGAAGTAGCTCAAGAAAATATAACTGGACAACTTCAGATACTACATTTCGTTGCTTGTACATGTGACAGTGCAATGACAATAAAGTTGAATTCTAATTCTAATTCTAAAATCTTTAACATTGATGGAGCCATGTATGACAATTCCTTTTGCCAAGCTCCATATCTACTGAAAAGAGAATGTAGGAATGCAGGCTTTGAATAGTCAGTCTACGTAACATTCAAGATGTAACATCTGAGGGTGCCAGTACGAGGATTGTTGTTTATGTAGTGATGGCCAGCTGACCACTGTGTAAAGGATATAGTGATGACTGAGATATTTACAACCAGTTATAAATTGTGTGGTCCATGGTTAATATCATTTCTGCAGAGAGATGGCAGAGTCAATCATGTAAACAATGTCCCTGAAACCAGTTGGCAGTTAACAGTTTCCTTCACTGAATGAAGTAAAACACAAACTGAAATGTCAGATGACGTGGGGGACACCTTTGCACTCCAAAATAAAATAAAATACCTGACATACTGAGGTATTTTATCATAAGACTCCCTCCTATGACAGCATAGGTGAGAATTTGTCATCTTTTCCAGACTATAAGTTGCCCCAGAGTAAGCTCCATGTGTCACAAAGAAGAGGGAAAAGTCGCACTGGAATATATTTAGCATTTATCTAGATATTGTCAAATGTGAGGGGGCCTTTGTCCTTGTTGAAGAGATGATCAAGTGACACACTGTGTTTAGTTAGCTGCTTTTGTCATCCTAGATTTAGAGGTCTCATGGCAGTTTCTGACACACCAAGGTCTGTGCTCGGATTGAAAGACAATTGCGTTGCACTAAGTGCTACCACTAAGAAGCCCCGTCTACAAAGTCATTTATATTCATCGCCTTGGCAACAACCAGGGTGTGGGGACATAATTGGATCATTAATTAGCCTTTCCTGGCAATACATTATGGACTCATTTCTTAATCTCTTGCTGTCAGCTGAGATTAGCTTTATCTAGGGCTTCAAATGGTAATGTTTATTGCTTGCTTCAATATCAGTCAGTATAAATCCCCATTTGATGCATTAATGAAAAAAGCTTCATGATAGGAAAAAAAACCCAACAAAACAAAAAAAAAAAAAAACATAATCTACACTTGACTATAAAAAAGTTGGACTTATAGTTGGAAAATATGGTAAATATGCTCAAACTGGAAAAATAGTTTGAAAATTGACCACAAGTATGTGAGCTCTGTTAAACTAGTATGAAAATGTCTGTTTCTAATCTCACCAACAAATATTTTATTGTTTTAATGTGAGCCTTACGCTTTGCTCAATAAAATACCCTTTTATGTTGCAATCTTTTCACATCTTTATTTACAGGTCATTTAACTTCCTTGCAAATATTTTATAAACATTACTGTTTTTGTTACACTTTCAACTCTCCAGTAAATTTATACTGTAAATTTGTATAGTATAGTAAAATGTATAGTAAAAATAATATTTTTTTTCTTATTCTCTTTGCTTAAAACAATTTTAACATTTTGCATTTGTGCAGAATTTAGAAACATATTTTTTAAAACAACCATCAACAAGTAAATCAGAAGAAATACTGAAACAAATTCAAACATGCAAGCATAAAGTCAATAAAAATTTTTAGCAAAGTAAGAATGATGCAAGTGTACATTGGTTTTAAAAAATGGACAACTGACGACTCAGTAAGTGGCACGTAAAGATTCCGAAAGTCTTGCTCATTTATACAACAGCTTTCCTTTATGTTTTTTCTCCAAATCTTCTGTTAAACTAGATATTTACAGTCTCCACTTGGAGGCAAAGGGTTTACACCAGAGGGGAAAAAAGGACGTATTCATAACAGTTTGAAAACAGAGCTCTTCCTCCAGGCTTTAGCCGCTGATAGACTTACACCCATTGACTGATAAGAAGGAGGGCATCTTTCAGCATGCATTCTCCTGGAAGGCTTTTCTTAAAGGAACATACAATTCACCATTCAGGGGAAAATTGAGTGTTACACACATCCATCTGCCTCTGGAACGGCACATAGGTTTACAGTAGTTTAAGTAAAAGATAGCCTGTCAGCCTTGTGTGGAGGAGATGACATGTTGTCAGCAAATAAGGGGCGAATTCTGTGTCCATCAGGTGATAAAATGCAAGAAGGTTGAAAAAAGCAGCAGAAGCCATATATATATATATATATATATATATATATATATATATATATATATATATATATATATATATATATATATATATATGTGTGTGTGTGTGTGTGTGTGTGTGTGTGTGTGTGTGTGGGGGGTGTGGGGGGTGTGTGTGGGGGTGTGCAGGTGTGGGTGTGTGTGTGTGTGTGTGTGTGCAGAGGTTTAAAAAAAGAAAAAAGAAAACTAGGAAAACTGAAGTAAAGAAAGAAGGCTGGCAGACTCCCCAGAGTTAACTGGCACACTTCCATTTTGAGTGATGCAATAGTAGGATGAGTAGTTGCTGAAGCCAGGCTTTTGAGGGCAGCTTTTGGAAGGGGAAAGGGGTGTTTGTTGCAGGTAACATGGCAGGATTATTTTCCTTTCTCCCACTGTAAAGTTACAGAACAATCTAATCGACGCCAGTTAGAAAAGGCCACTCTTTCACTTCATTTCCTTGATTCTCATTACTTACTTGTTGGTCAGTGTGCAGAGACACAGAGAATTAAGTTCAGAAAAAGCTTAGTTATTCCACTCAATCTGACAAATCTGTTTTTCTTTCCCAAATTTCATTTGAACAAATAGATCTTGACTCGTTTTTGGCAATGCTATACCCTCTATCACCACACAGGGGCATTGGATTGTTTGGTTTGAATTTGTGAGCATCTCAGAAAAATAAGACAAACGTCACTGATTTTTCTATAAAACAGTCGGCTCCATGCAGTTAATCAGTCAATGTGCCATCTAATCAATAAATCAATCCTCACATTGCAAGTTACATGCATTTTTGAGGCACATGCAAGCTTGAATCATCTAAAAGACAAAAATCTAGCGAAGGAACATACAGACCTGGCGAAAATTATACCTTTTTTACATGTGACAAATTTAATGAGAGTAACAAGAAGTTGCACCTACTTGTTTCACCCTTGTAATTTTGTTTTACAGATAACATGCTTCAATGGTGCTGAGCCTGTCATAAAAACAGAATACATTTACCTGGGCAGAAATGCATTATCTGAGTCATGAAGTCTCAAAGTGAACTGTTTATACAGCAACTGATAATAGTGTTGGCTGACGATATTGAGAGACTGCTGAAGGAAACTCATAATTATTCCTTTTTTTTTTTTAATTATGTAATACAATGTGAATGTTTGTTTTGTTTTTCCAGGGGAAGTGTTTGACGCAAGAGAAGGAAAAGTGTCCACCCACCAAAAACAAAGTTTAGTTTTAACATATTTTTTCATGTAATCTATGTGATGTAGTAAGCCAACAGGTTATTCTTTTCACAGCAGACTGTTTAAGGATTTATTGTTTAAATGGCTGATTTGATAAGAAACTTACATAATGATAATTAATTGTAGTACACTGTATGTGATATATACACTATGAATAATTTAATTGAAAAACAAATGAATCAGTTTAAAAGCAGAAAATGAAAGAAAGGAGGTGCAACAATTATCTAGTTGCTTAAGAGCAAAAAATTATAAATTGCTGCTAAGTTAATATTAGTATTTAGGCTTTCAGTAGGAGTCTTTATTTGCCCACTCCAGCTTGTAAAAGTTCTCATAATTATGAAGACATCTATTGTCCACAGCCCTCTTCAGACTTTTCTATTGTCCTCAGGGTGGAGCATTATAAAATTGTACTTTTCTTCTCATGATGTCATTGCGCATCATGAGAATTTGAATAAATGGATTTGGATGAATGCTTGGATTTACTTTTGCATGACCTAGAAGGTTTTAGGTCAAAATGGACTCAGTTTGAGCTTTTCGCAATTTCATCCATCTTGACAAAAAGTCAAAGTCCATCATAAGAGAAGTAACCCCAAAGCTTAAAACTGCCACCACCATGTTTCACTGCGTTATTTCAATGATATTAAGTGTTGTTTTTGAGCAAAACAACACTTTAGGAACCTTGAGTTTCTTTTAAACTTAATGTTAAGCTTAACGTTAAGAAACAGTATCTCTCTTAGTCCAAAAATAAAAAAATAAAAAAATAAAACAGTTGATTGTTTTCACATGTAGAACTTGTTGGAAATTTCTAAAGCATCTTTATCATTGAGGTTTGTTTATTTGTGCTCTTCTCCTTACTGACTCCCTTGTATAATAAAATACAAAAAGTGCCCTAATACTGCTCTTTATTTAATTATCCAGTCATCCTCCTGAGTGTGAAACCAACAGTTTTACTGGGAAAACACTTAAAATTACAGCATAAGAGCTGGAAAAAGAAACATAGTTTAACGTCACCATCCTAGTGCCAGTTTCTCCAATATTAGTTATTGCTAGCAGTTTCTGAAGTATTTAAAGCTATTTTTTAATGGTGGTAAGGGGAAACATTATCCCTAAGTCCTGCGGGTGAACTGAGATCAGACTGTAGAGTTCTGCCAACACACATGCACCTAACCTAGTTTAATATCTAAATAACATTATAGTGGACTCGGACATTTCATTGGCTCTCACTGGCCACATGAGGGGACAGAGACACATTTACGGAGAATGGTTTCATTTATGAAGGTGACTGTAAAACGTTTGTGTTTGGGGACGGTGGTGCTGTTGGGTATTAAAAATATCTGAGCAGGGGGGAATTGTGAATGTCATAGTTGAGGTACCATTATTGATACTCTTTTAATCTGCATTGAAGTATGTTTACTTTTCATTTGTGTTAGAGGAATGAGCCTCAGCACCTCAGAGATGCATATTAAAATATATGGCGTTTTTTTTTTTTTCATTGAATGGACTTTTGATGTAAATGTTCAAAAAGCTTTAAAATCAAATGAAAGTCCCCATTCACTGCTTTTTATGGTGTTAGTTCTGTCGTTTAACAAAACTGACCAAACACCAAATGTAACATACATTCTTAAAGAATATTATACAATAGTTTTCCAAACTTTTTTATTTCAGTTATGTTCAGTCTTGTAGCAAACAATGAACAAAGCTGCACAGATCAAAGTAGAAAGCTGTTGAAGAGTACTGATCTCATTAATGTAGTGGTGATCAAACTATTTGCCATTCGGGTCAAAACTGTTAGGCTGAAAACATTTGGGGGCTCACAAAAATATTCTAAACAGAATTTGTACCTGTTTTATTTTTATATGCTCAGTAATAAATGATTATTGATGATTAAAACATAAAGAAGGTTTTGCATGAATGTGTTACAAGACAGGCCGGCAGCTTCTAAATTTTTAGGGGTTGATTAGTCTCTTATTTGAGCTGAATGTGTTGTGTTTGAGTAAAGATGGGTCTTTTTTTGCCATTCTAGTTACTCCAAAGCTAAGACAAATGCAGAAATTTCTTCAATAAATGATCATCTAATCTTGCTCTACAAGGTGAAAAGGTGTCTGTCTGCATCAACCACCTATTCTTGCATTGAACTTGAGGGGATCACACAAAATCCAGCAGAGGGCTGCAAATGTCCTACCGGACACATTTTGGACACTCCTGCATTAATGGAAAACCCAGAAAGGCAATTGCACTTTCAACAAATAATACCATGGCCACCCAATAAGAAACAGAAGCTTATGCGTGAGATAACAAGGCAGCAGACCATCCCGATATTTTTTAGGGAAAGAAAGTGTGCTTCTGGGAGCAGGAACTTGGAAACCTAACAAACCGGCATTATACTCAGCTTTAAAAAGCTGTGTGATAGGTCCAATCATCCTTTGAATGACCGCATTTGATTTTTCTAATCATTAATCCATGATGACTGAACTGTAACAAAGTCATGTATCTGTCAACATTAATTTAAGGAAAGCCTGTTGTAAATTTGCACAGACATAAAATAAAGCTTTTTATTGCTGGTGACATGCAAAAGCAACATTTTGGAGAATGCTTTGTGATTTGATTTGAAAAAGTGGCCCAAAAAGGTAATCAGTCTTTTATATATATACACAGAAGATGCGTGGAAGTAAACATGTAATTAAATAAACAACATACTCTCTTACCTGAGAAGCATTATGCTCCCAACAACAGAGGTAATTATCTCAGTATCAAAACCATGGTGCATTCTGTGTTGTGCCCTTGTCCTTCAGGTGTAGGTTGTTCCCTCTCTTGAAGCCACATTTCTAAGTGTCCCGAAAAGGTTTTTAAATGTTTCTGGTGGCAGAGAAAAAAAAAATGCTATGATCACTTTGCAAAGCACACAGACTGATCATATTCTAAATAAGTGGCCATGCAATATATGCATCTCCTATTTTTAAGGCCTACATACCAACAAAATAATTGTTTTTGCTTCTATTTAGCAGTTACAATATAAGGTAGTGCTTTTCCATTTTAGAGGGTCATGACTCAAAAGGCTATTTTTGTGTCAAAAAGCATATTTTATCTGAGCTGCTCTAAAAACAACTCATGTTAATTTGTTTAGGTTTTATCAAGATCTTTAGATTTTCTGACCTTTACAAGTTCTTAAGAGTCTAAAATGTTTCTGTTACTAATAAATCTAAAAGCAAATATTTGCTATATCTTTGATTTCCACAGTGAAATCAGATAATAAAATAAGTCCCTCATGCATTCAATCATGGATTACATCTAATTTATTTAAATCAACGTGCACAAATTAGCTTTTTACTGATTATAAACCTCAGAAAACTTTAAGCAAACAGGATAATTGTCATGGACAAAAGGACATATTAAACTCAATTCCCTTGGAATTCCCAATTCAGTTTCAAATAGGCATGAGATGAATGATAGAAGTAGACCTCAGATTTCACGTTAAAATCCTGTTTCCCTTTGCAGAGAACGAGGGGATTTGCAGCGTATTAAGCCATTTTGCTTCACTGTCATTTGGCAATTACATGTCTGTTGAGAGGAAATAGGATGGAAATTCTTGTGAAGGAGATGAAAGACTAGCTCGGCTTCAGAGGGACGGAGCTGAAGCCCAGAACTGCGTTAGCCATGGTGGTCTCTTTTTCCCTAGCTAATTTGTTCTCATCCCTTCCTTTTTACACTCTCACTTTCTTCTCACCAGTGTTTGCCACAAGTGGATACCCTCTTGAACTCTTTCCTGCAACCCACTCGGCTCAGTCCTGGAGAACTCTCTGTGAACCATGAGCCAGTGGCCACCTTTGAGCGTGGCATTGAACTGCTGTGACCTAAACACTATAAAATGCCAAATAAAACTTATGAACACCAATTGCCAGACAGCAAAAGCTTATATGCCACAGTGGATCATTGTTATGGACTGGATGATATCATGGCTGTGTAAAGCGATGATATTTTTCATTTTCTCCATTCTTCTAAGACAAATCTCCTCACTTTATCTGCAACTGTCGTTGATGATGTCATGTCTGTTATTCTATAAACCCTGTGCTACAGCTTAACAACATAATGGTGTGCTAAATTAAGACTAGTAATGCAATATATTTGCTGGTAAAATCAGAATATGAATAAAGACAGTTCATTCATCCAAATCAGAGCCTGTGATGACTAACTTTCAAGCACACCATGAACTTGTGGTTTTTTTCTATCAACCTATTTTGCCAAGACATCTCAAATGTCAAAATAAGAATAAAATATATCCCTGACCTGGGTATTAGGCAGAGTTTCTAGATTCAAAAACGCTTTTAAGAACAATTAAATAATTGTGCACTTACTCACACAATTCCGGCAGTAAATCTAGAGCCTTTTTGTGCTCATTTTGCAAGCTAAGTAATAATTTGATGTAGCGTCCTGATCTAGCTGTGTGTGCATAATAATAAGTCACTCTAAGAAACTCTGAACAGGTAGTAATTAGATATCAGTCATAAATCTCACTTGTGAATTTCATGTTAGGAGCATTTTGCAACCCAGGCTAAAAGGTTTCCGTTTTCTGTCCTTGCAGAGCCATAAATTGTGGTTTGAAATACATGCTGTGTGATGTGTTCTGTTTAAATGTCACTGACTGTTTATTATGTTTTGCTGTTATTTGAACAAAGAGGCTTTTTGTATCTCTTCCTTCTTTGTCTTTGTCTTTCTCTGTGTCACATAAACACTCACACGCACACGCGCACACACACACACACATGCGCACATGTAAGTGAACACATGAAAAGAGAACCCTTTATGTTGCTGGAAAAGCATTCAGTAATACAAAGTTTTATTATCTGAAACATAAGTAATCATTCTGTTCAATATCCTTTGCGTTGCTGAGGGAGATGACCATGTTGCCTCAAAAGTCTCTGTGTTTTAATCTTGGTTATTTTTGTTGTTTCTGAGGGAAGCTTACACCTCAATGTGAGGGTTTTTCTCCACAGTCCAGGAACATACATAAGGTTAATTGGTTATTTGTTTCTAAACTTCTCTGTGAATCACACTGGTCATTTGTCTGAGATGCATAGGTTTTATTAATGACTGAGGAGCAAAGAGGTCTTCTATCAAAACAACTTAACTCTCAAAAACATCAGGTGTTTATTTAAACTCTGTTTCCTGATATTTACATATGGAAGGCAATCTGCCAAAAGTAATCCTTTCGTGAAATATACTGAAAATACAGAGTTTTTTGGTCAGAATAATTATCAAGCAATAAAGGAATGTAGGATATAGTTCATTTTAATAGGTTTCAGTTAAACTGCATAGCTATAAACATTTTGCTTTATGTGCTGCTTATCAGGGCATTTTTCCACAAAGGAAAATCTTTGGTCAGGCATCCACTTCTACCTCAATTTACTATGTAAAGAATAATGGACTTTTAAATAACTGACAATGCAAATAATCAGTTGTCTAAAACTATTGTTTTATCAACTGTATTATAGTTATAAACTATAAAATAGTGTTTGAACTAAACCACAAATAGTTTTAAGAGTAAAGTCATTTTTTCCAAGATTGTAGAAGTTCACTTTTGTACTATTGCTTCCAAAACTAGCTGTTAGCTTCATCATGTTTTCCAGAGTAGTGGAATTTTGATACAGGAAGTCACCAAAATGAAGCTACTACAGGCAAGAACAACCTACAGAAAAATACTTGATTTACTCTTTTATGTGCATGGACACTATCAAGCCTGTGCATGAGCCTCAATGCACAGAGAATTTTTTTAAATTCACCTTAATATATATTTGTATTGTAGGTTGAAATAACTCAGTTTACTCAATAAATGTCTATGACCAGTGCATACTTGCTGAAATATGTGGCTTATTGGCCTTTTCTTAGAGTTCATAGCAACACTATATAAGATCACAAACAGAAAAAAAAAATCAACATGGTGTTCAGGCCCTGCAACTGTATGTATGTTAATATAAATGGCGCATGTGTGTAACTAAAGAACCCAGTCCTTACACAAGGCATGCCGCCTTGTTCTCTCACTGTCTTATCCCACTGTGGTCTTCGGCGTTCGACCCACAAGCCCACCAGTAGGACCAGTCGAGCCGTCCGCTCCTTAGCCATCGTGCGCTCCGTCACCCTGGCGTCGCATGACATTCTTTCCCACAGGCAGCCACATAGTTCCAGCGTCTCCTCATACAAGAGGGCCTGGGACTCTCCAACAGGCGGGGGACACTTCAAAGACGGCCCGGCCCACAGCTGCAGCCTGTCGCTCCAGCAGCCAGCTCCAGTTTGTAATCATTATTAAAGGCTTGACCTCAGAGGCATCTCTGCCGCTGTTCACACCCCTTTCCCACCCCTGATAGTGCTGCACGGGGTTCCTCTTAAGGCAACTCCAGTTACCCATCAGTTGAGTGGACTGAAAGGGATGTTGTAGAGGTATTGTTTCTTGATGCTGAGATGGCTGAGTTGAGTTTTGTGAAAGGAACCTTTTTTCTGGGAACCTTGATCTCAGTCCAAATAATATTTCATTGGCTGGTGACATTGCCTTGCCTCAGTCTTAACTAGTCTGTTGGTAATAAATCAAGGGAAGAAAAGACGCCACTAATATGACTGAACTAGTTTTATGCGTCACTATTGGCTTCCATGAACAGACTAATAAAGATTTTCATTTACATACGGACTTCAAGAGAGACTCATTTACTGTACTCCTCAAAGAGATTTGATTGTCATAACACAAAAGTTGAAGAAACTTTGGATCGAAAGCCACTATGTTAGGAACAGAATCACTGACACATATCCACTGACCCTCTTGCCTTCCTGCTGTGGCTTTACAGCAAATAACCACAGCATATAAACATGAACAAGTGACCATAGAGCAAGTTTTTATTGAATAGTCACAGAAAATATGTTGTTTTTAGAAAATTATGGTTAAAAATGTGTAAACAGAACAACATACAGTAAAAATGTTCTATCCAACGCAATTGTTCAGCCCTGTTTTTTTCAGCTCAACATAAATTGGTCAACCTCAGCCATAAAAATGCAGTCTAAATGTATGAAGAGCATATATATTGACAAGCCAGCAATGTTATGAGCTTGCATTGCAATTATTTGTTAGTCTATTCACGGAATATTGATTTCTACAATTTTATATATTCCCAAACATATCAGTGTGCCATTCTAATGTGGTTCAAATGCCCAATTCTCTCCCCCCTCTCTTTTTTATGTGTATTTATTTTTATTTTTTATTTTATTAGAGGCTATATAGTCAGGGTGAAATAATTCAGTTTATGCTTGACTGTCCAAAGTATTTCCGAGTTTAGCACTGAGATTATTAAAGTTGACACTTTACTGCAAAACCTGTATTTCGCTTAGTGCCAATAGCAAATTTGGAAGCAGGTGCCAACTTGAACATGGATACTGTTTAATAGGTTTTTTTGTTTTGTTTTGTTTTTTTTACCGCACTCATAAACTGCTTCTATCCTTTCTGTCACTCTTACAGTTTTTTTTATTCTGCTGGGCACATAAAATGCTAATAATTTAATGCTTCAGTGTTTTTGAAACCAAATGTTACCAGCTCGCCTAGCGAGATGACTTTATTAATTAACTCTGTCAATAAGACAAGGCAGTAATTTAAATTTAAGAATTTTTTTTATTTTGTGCTTCAACCATAAGAGTCTAAAATACAGAAGCAGGATGGCAAGCTAAAAACACAGACTTTGTACTTGGAGGCTCATCATAATTGCTTACACTGACTTCATCAGATAAATTCACATGCATCGACAAAATTGTGCTCCATGGGAAAGACATCACTTTTGGGAGAAACATTGCACCGTATTGACATTGTCAGAAGTCTTCACACCTCATCCATAAGTTACCCATCTCCTCATTGACCAGTAGGTCTGAATTCAACTGCTGGATTTGCTCTGTATGTATGCATTGTAAACACCACCATAAAGAAACACCTGTCCATGGCCACAATTACAGTAGCACAGATAACAATAATCAAAAACACTATGAAGTGTTCTCATGGATGTGTTATTCAAAAAATCTACAGCCAGGTGTTAATGTAGCAGAAGCCAGGATGCCCTCCTTTTCCTTTCCTCATTAATCAATGGTGCACGTTTACTGATGTAATATGCTTGAGTCACGCCAAAGCCAGCACAATAGCAGGTGTCCAATAATGGCAGGTCTACAGAACGAGTGGGAGGGGACTCCTCCAGGTGTTGCATCGCTTACAAACATTGAGCATGATAACCCTTCATTAAAGATTCCATATTGTACACAGCACCACTGAAGCAGCAAGCGTTTTTCTTACTCCGTATTCTAGCTGAGCAGTAAGTCATTTTATTGAGGGTTAAATTTATCCTACAGATGTTTAGGTGTGGTGAAAAACTGACGTTCTGAATCTAAGTTTATAGCACTGTTAAACCAGCAGTAAATCTTTCATGACAGCTTTGTGTCAAATTCCCATCCTGTAGAAAACATTCAGTTAATTATATGTTGGAGTTCACAATCCAACTTGATGAACGAGTCCAATAAAAAATACTTTGCCATTGCACTGTTAATAAACTTTTGAGTCAGGCTCTTGGTAAAACACAACTGATTCACATACTTCAACCTGTTTTGCTCTGAATTCCTAGATTCGACTCTGTAAAGCTTTTTATTAGAATATTAAATGTCAAGTCTTCTGTCGGCAGCATATTAAAGAGGAGAATTGTACGTTATGAATGCTTTTGCTCAAAGAGTAGCTCCAGCACTCTTGGGCACAATGATAACTGTGTGTTTAAAAAGCTGCGTAGCACTAAAAATCCTTATGTCCCAATAGATTTTCTATCCATATACATAAAAGCATAAAAAACACAGCACACTCTATTCATAAAATCAAAAAAACTTGTCAAAACTTTGCAGAAACTGGTTAAAAAGAATAACACAAAATATAGCAGCAGCTTTACTTTACAATCTCAATAATTTACTGAATAAACCAAAAAATCCTTGAAGATTTAACTTTCCTGCGAATCGCTAAACTAATATTTAATTGTATGATCCAAAAAAACCTTTCTATAGCTAAAGCCCATGAAGGTTTTTCCTGTGTGACTCACCACAGTGCACACAGCACAGTGTGTTAATGGTGATTGGGACCAGTTTGCTTTTGCAGCAGAAGCTGCTACAAAGAGCTCTGAAATAAGTTTATTTGTATTTTACGTGTGCAGCAGCACCAGTGTGTTGTACTTTTTTCCACCTCTGCACCTCAGTTTGCTCATCTTGGATGCAGCACATTGTTCCGTGTTGTGATATGCATTTCTATCAGAAAATCGAAATATACCCTGTTGAGAAAAGCTGTTACTGTGGAAACAGATTTAAATCCTGAATAATCCAGTTCCTGTCTGTCACCTATAGTCTATATAGTGCTATAAAGGCACTTTTGCTCTGCCGTTGACCTGGCCATATTGTACTATGGCACTGGTTGTGTTTGCATTGAGCAGGGCGCTGCCTTGAAAGTTGCCAGATTCCGTTCTGAGGCTGCCCTCAGAGACTACAGAACACTTTTTTTGTTCCTTGCTGTCCCATTCAGCTCCTTCTGTACAAATTTATAATTGAGGAAGTTGGGGAAAAGGATTACCTCAGCTTTACCCTTTAACTAAATTATTTAAAAAACTTATCTCTGACCTGGACTCACATTGGTGCAGCTGAGCCATCACTGTGGTTCATGGGAATCCCTTGCTAGAGCAAAAGGATAGGGAAATTCCCTTGTTCAGAGAGTCCTACTGACTTCCAATCACTTCAATTGGAGGAACATTGATTTCCTTAGGTCCTTGAGAGGAGCTAAGAAAATCTATGATTATCCTTTTTGTTTAAAGATAATCATAAGGCTGCATCACATGATGTTTTTTCCTCAAATTTAATTTATTAATTTTCATACAATATGGCTCTTTAAGAGGATACAATTTGATCCATTTCCATGGAGACAATAATAATATTCTATTGTCTTTGTTACACTTCTATGATAATCTGTTTGTGGGATAGAATTATTTTGTTCTCAGAGCAACTCGCGAGATAACATCAAGCCTATGTTGAAATGACACATTCAGCTGTGTTTAGCCTTTATGCAGTTTTTTTTAATAATCATATCATTTGATTTCTGCACTTGATAGTATAGTTTTCATCTTAGCGTTTTCCAAACAACATGGAACTTGTTCTGCTGCTTCATGACTTGCTTCATGACTGATGAGATTTGTCCTGATTGCACAATGTTTGTGCACAAGCAGACCTAGTAACAATGATATGATTCAATGAGGCATTCAAATGAAGAACGCACCCTGAAAACATTACTGAACAGTCCATTGTTAACTTGTGGGGCTTTTAATATTTGTTTTAATTTTAACACTTGGCACACTGTGAAATCCTCTTTCCATTGTTATTATGGCATAAAATATTGATCAAAGTAGATGATAAAACAAATGTAAATCAAATTCAAGACAAATTTCTTTTTTCTTTTTTTTTTTTGTTACTCATTACTGCAAAAAATTACCATCAGCAGTCTGTGAGTGGAGCTGTTTCCAACCCCAAAAGGTGACAGAATTCAACAGATGGAGAAGCTGGTCTGCGCCTCACAGGCTGCTTTCTACCCACCTTTACTTTTTTGTTTTGTTGATTTGTTTAGAATGGGTTTCCATACAATCAAGAGCCTCCTAAGCTCAGATCATGGACTGACCTAGACATAATATGACAGTGCCAATAGATGAGAGGGATAGCATGGGTCAAGACCCCCCAGGCGTGCTGCAGGGATCCTGCTCAAGCCAAATGCCAGGAATGGTTCAGCGGTCCCAGTGGCACGAGCCTCTAACACTTAACAAACGCCTTGCAGTTGTGCTCGGCCTTGACCCTGTCCCATCTTAAGATGCATGTGGAGCATAAAGAGTGACGAGCCTTGGGGACGTGATCAATTACACTTAGTCATTTATATAAATACTTTTGAATAATGCAACTTTTCCATTACACAGTGGAAGGACTTTAGAAATGTTTTGAATTATATTTACAACTAACTGAACAAAATGAGGCCCTTTTAAACAAAATTGTAACTGTATCATTAGAATAAAGAAATATATTTACCTATCATTTCTCTAATTGTTTATTTCTCTAATGTCACTGTGACACATGAAAACTTTATATTTCTTTCACTTTGTTTTAAAATGTAAGGCAGCATAAAATAAACAGTATTGTTTGGTTAGCAACAAAGACAAATTCCCTGGCTTACTGCAGATCCTCAGATAGGCTTTGGAGTCACACAATCACGCATGCATGTAAGACTAAGAGACAACAGAAGTACAATCTTTGCAAAAGGTTGTTTCACCAGCTCTTCAGACAAAGATAACTTGCAAGAAAAGCCTGCACAGACCAGGACAAACATGAAGGACATATAATGCAATTATTGTTTTGATGAGATAGCATTTGACACTTTTATAATCCTATATCCACAATGAACAATGAAAAGAGGAAAAGTAACCCATACCAATACATAAGGGTTGTCCAAGTCTGATTCCAGCTATTGGGTCAACTCCCAGATCAGGGATTTTATTTTTCTATCTAATGTGAAATCTCAAACCTGTTGGTCTAAAATAGATGTATATATATATGATGTCACCAAGATGCATCACTGTCAAGCAAAATTGCTCAGTTTGTTGATGCAGGGTTTTGCAAATCCAGTCCTGCCCCACAACCTTTTGATGCATTCCTGCTCCAAAACAACTTGAGGACTTGAGTTGGAGACACATTTGAGTTTTTGACACTGTGTTGCCATATCCTCAGTAAGAAAACTAGTAACTGCCTCTCCTGACTGCAGAATGAAGGAATTGATGTAGGAGAACTGAGTTGTCTGTGAGTGTTTTAGGATAGGTCATGGACGTGGAAAATCCATACTGCTGCATCTGAAGAAAATTGTTGATTCATCACTGCTTGCTTGTTTGGTAAATACAGCTGAAACACTGCAATCCATAACCTAAACAATCTAAGTATTTTTCAGCCCTAATGACAACATTCACTTCCAGCCTGTCACTTTCATACAGCCTTTTGGAAAAGTGGTGTGTCCACAGCACCATCAGTGTTAGAAACAAATCAGAGCATAAGTGATACACTTGTCGTTACATTTTCTGATGTACAAACATCAATGCGTGTGTGTGCGTGTATGAGAAGGCCAGTGTATTAGTTTGACACCTGGAATTGCAAAGATGTTACAATGATGAGAAGTGTGGGAACTGTATAGAACTTATCACCCAAGAGCAGCTAAGGGAAGATAGTGTTGGGTTCCAATGGCACAGCAGTCCCAAACAGTCAGACACCGCTACTTAGCAGCCTAACAAAGTATTGTTGGTGTGTAGAAAAACAAAAGTTGCAACATTAAAATTGTAACTGGTGAGGGGGATGCAACAGTCGTGAACTGGAACAAAGGCAAAGTAAAAACTATGTGCTAATAATACAATTGTAAAATATTTTAAAACTTTCAAATGTTTCATATAGGCTCGATTCAGTATTTAAAAATGTTATTTCGAAATAATTTAAATTAGATTGAGTGACAAAAAAAGCTGCTCAGGACATTGTCAATTTTGTTGAATTTCTACAAAACATGTAGTTGTTTCTTTGGGTGAGATTTTTTTTTTAAAAAAAGTGGATTAAATAAAGACATTCTAACATTGACAATCTAAGGTTTGCAAAACCAAAAGAAGCCGGCAGCTGTATGTAAAGGGAGCTCATCAAACCAACTCATGAATGTGTATTACAAGATGTCAAATTAACAATAACAACATGAGGAATATCATTAATGCTCTGAGAACTACTGCCGTGGATTATCTTTATATCTAAACTCTCATTTTCCGGATTCTAAAAGGAAACAACTATCCATATACCAGGCAGTTAATTTAGTGGAAATTTGCCAAGTGTTATTCCATGCAAACTGAGCTGACTGATTCTGTTCTGGCCTGGGAATACACAAAATGCCCCACATGCATTATGTGATAGCGAATTGTGCTTCGGAAAACGTGCCTTTTAATGTTTCTCTAATTGGGGGGCATTAATCAATTGTGCTCCATCAGCAGAGGCTAAGAGGAGCCTGTAAGCATCTGCCCACCATCAAGCTCAGTGACCCGAGACCAGCTGGCTCACAACCCACGCGCTGCTGCAAGAAATCACTTTTGACTCCATCCATCAAAGCTGCATTAATATTCTGTCTTAAGCAGCCCACAACTTGGACAGCGTTCATAGCCTTAATTACCTCAGACCATGCCAGAGATCGGTGACCACAGAAGGTGAAGTAACTGTATCAGCTATCCCTCCCTGTCAGTTACTATACATTTATACCCCATCTGGGACAAGGGACTCTTTCAGGCTTGTCCGCTCTGGCTCATACTTTCAGCATATGAAGGACAGGACGCTGGATTGGGTATCAGAAATCAGGAACAATGGCAACAACTGCACATCTAATTTAGCTCCTTGTTTATCACAAGTTTGTAACTAGATCCCCAGCACAATGCAAGGGAGCACAATGGAATGGTGATCAGGGAGCTATTGTTTTTCAAGCTAATTAGCCCTGGTCGTGCCGCTGAGTCCTCTGAGGTGTGCAATCCGGGAGTTAAACTGTAGCTAAAAGTGGAATACATCCCTGGTACCATTATAAAAAGCCTTACAAGTCCATGGTATTTGGAGATGTATCATTTGGAGGGCCAAGTTATCTGCTCATTACACTTCTCAGTTAAACAAAGCCCAGTACACTGCGAGCACAGCATCCCCACAATAGTTGCTTTTGGTTTGATGTGGTCCACCCAATCTTTCTATTGCCACAAACCACAATGTCTTGTCCACAACTGACAATATAACAAGAGTCAGCTATGAATTCATTAAAAACAGAGCGCTTTTCAAACAAGAAAAGTGGTATGTTATTTTTTTAATGGATAAAAATTATTATATAAAATAATCATAAAATTGTCTGGCTTTTTAATTATGAAGGAGTATTTTTTTATTTTTAGTAGACACGCCCCAGAGCCAAAAAGGGCTCTAAGTGTGTCTAAGGCTCAAACTATATAAAGTAAAAACATATTTTAATTGCCTTTTTTTTTTTACATGGTGGAAATAGTTCTGACCAACACATGCCCAGAGTATAATCCTGTCCCCATAAATAAAATTTAGGGAAAACATTTCTAAAATAACCTGAAAGATGCACATTGTAACTTAAAATGATTTGTATTCATTATTCATTGTGCATAGGAAATTTAAATATACTGCTTCCTAAGAGACATTCGTATTGCCAATTTTTTTACAGGTTTTGCCAATGTTATTAACGGGCCTAAAGTGTTGATTAAAACAGTCAACACCCGTGGTCAAAGTGCTTAAAGACATAGAAAGCAAGAGGACAAAAAAAACAGGCATCCGGAATTCACCTTTGACCCCAAAGCATTAACCTCTGACCAGCAACAGGTGGAGATAGTGTCTTTTTGTCCAGTTTGTGCAAAGGCCAGGAGTGTTATAGCATCTATCCAGTTCTCTTTAGAAAAATATTATCATTTTGCCGAGGGCCACTTAGACAAACATGGTGTGGCCTGCATGTGAGGTCTTGCACCACATGTTATTGTGGGTGTAAATGCTGTGTCTGGAACTAGTTGAGATGTCAGAAAGGTGAATGGTCATGGAAAACAGAGCAAACACCTGTTTTTCACTGGCATCTCATTGCAATACAAGAAATCTGAATAAAAATTGTTGGGGCATCTATGTGTAAAATATATATATATATATATATATATATATATATATATATATATATATATATATATATATATATATATATATATATATATATATATATATATATATATATATATATATATATATAAACAAGCTCCCTAAATTCAAGGGATTTTTTTTTTTCTATGCATAACAGACATGGAAAAAACACGCTGGATCTTGAAGTCTTTTATTATAAGCATAATTTCAAAAAGGTAATTTGGTTAATTGCAAAATTAGCTCCTCTGCTTCCTTCCTGTGGTGCTACTGCCATCTACACCTGAATGTATGAATGAATGTGGCACACTTTAAAACTTTAAATCAACTTTGATAATTTAAGAATGTGCAGATTGTTACAGTATAACCTCCAAATGGATGTATAGAAAATGAGCTTATACCATGAACTTTGAATAAGTAATCGTGAATTAATGGTCAGCAAAACTTTATCAGTTTTAAATGTTATTATAAAGTCTGTCGTCTTTTTCATCCATGAGACAGTCTAGTATTTTTGAGCTTAAGGCTATTAGTATTAGCAAGGCGGCACAGAGTGGTCTGTTGGCTGCCAACCAAGTGGCCAATCTTTGATCTGCAACTGTGATTCTTGGGGCCAGGCAACTTCACGAGCCTTTAGAGAGAAGAGTGCAGGCAAAGCTTTCCCAATAGGTGTCGGCACTCTCCCTCAGGGCTGTTCCCATTGTCAGGAGAATGTGCCCAAGTGGTCCTCAGAGATTTTCCCCCAACATGGCTCTCTGTGGCAAATGACTTTTAATGGAGAGGTCAGAAAGAGTTCCTCACCAATGGGGCCAAGGACCAGGTGGCACATCACAGCAGCCCTGTATGCAGCTATCCCCAGAATGCGACAGAGTGGCGTCGGCAAATTTGCCTCTGATCAACGAGGGGAGGGCTGGGTGTGATGGTGTCGCCAAATGCTGAGAGGATGATTGCAAAAACTTTGCCAACTCTTCAGTGGACAGTGGTGTCTGAGAGAAATGACAAATTTTTGTTGTTTTTTAAATGAACTTGGTTTGAATGCAGCATCCTTCATGCTGTAATCACCTCTGGCAGAGATTTCTAAAATAGCTTAAAATAATAATAGCTAATCTTTTCCTCCAGTAGCATCACCTCAAACGAAAAAAAGGAGAATTAAATTAGTTAAGCTACAATTATCCAGTTAGAAAAATAACTTGCGAATGTGACTGAAGTGTTTTAAAACAACAGCAATTCTTAGTTGTTTTTTCTCACATTGATCAGTGTTGGGAACCTTTTTTGTAACCCATGAGTTGCTGTTTTCCTGGAGATAAAAATATGTCACAGAAAAATATACATTTTTCCCAGTCTTCAAAATTGTAGAGGCAAGACAATATTACAAAGAAAAAAATTGGTGTATTAATATTCATATTTTAAGAAACTGCGATGGGAATATATCTACTCACCTAAACCTTACCATATCTCCAGCAAAACAATTTGAAATGTTTTAAAAGAAAACAAATAAGTAAAATATTTTACTGTTCTGTCTCTGAACCATACTATACACACAGATGTATACATTTTCTGGCTTTTTGGTTCTAATTTATTACTCAATAATGCTGTGTTTCCATATGTGTATAGTGAATACAGATATTCCATTGACCGTTTTTGCTTCAAGTCTGTATTGTTTATGAAGTTAGTGTAGGGTCTGTGAATGACTCTTTTGAATCCTCTTCACAAGTTAGCACCCACCACTAGACACAATTTGTCTGCCTATAAGGAGTAACACAAAGAATATGTTCTACAACTAAGCTGTCTTAGGAAGTGCAGCTAGACTGCAGCAAATCTCATCATCAGTAGAGGACAAACTGAATAGTAATTTGGTAATTGATATGACCAGAACAGATGGTACTTGTCTCTCCTTCAGACCAGCAGCAGACGCTGTACTTAGTGTGTAAAGCTAAGCATGTAGTTTACAAAAGAGAACAATTCCTGCAAGCTAAGGGGAACTAATGTTAGCCTGTCATTTGTGTAAGCCTTTGCCTATGGAAATAAGCACTATGCAATACTTAGAGGTCCATTTTTGAAAAATCTAATTATTAAATTAATGCCATTAAATTTGAGTTCTTTTTCTATTGAATGGTCAGAGTGCAGACTGGATTCAGTCAAAAAACTGCAAAATTTGGGGAAAGATTTTAAAAATATGATTGAATATGTAAAATAATTTTCTATGCAAAAGTTTTACATGAATTGTTTTTTGCAACTCCGAAAACTATTATGCAAAATATGTTTGAAACATCTGACAATAGAATGTAAAACTTTTGTCCGTTTAAAAATTTTACTGTAATAAAAAATTAGGGAACAATATAACATCTTGCCAGCAATGTGAAAAGGTATTATTTTACTTGCTGCTCAACACCAAGCAAAAGTGCTATAGGTCATATGACTACCTTTCCTAAAGATTTTAACATTTTATATTACCTTATTGGGTAATTGGTATTAAGATTATGATTTTATTCTATTAGTTAAAGGAATTTTAAAAAATGTATATATACAAAGCTTATAAAAACTTTGCAGTTGCTCGTGCAGACGTTTATCAAATTAAAATTTTTTAAGTATACCAGTAGTCATCTCTTCGTACGCCTGTGAAGAAATTTTCTCAACAGGATCCGAGACAAACATTTTCAGATCTCTGCATTTCTTATGCACCATGGACATGATTCAGTAATGCCATCTACAGGCTGCACTACGCTTCACTCCCTCTGTGAAGCCCCAGACATTCAAAGCTGAATAAAGCACGTCATTGGTAATCTGTGTTTATATTTATATTTCACAGTCATGTTTGTTTTAGATTCACCTGTTCGCCATCCAGACTTGTTTTTGCACATTAGAAACTTCTAGTGTCTGTCTTTCTCTCATTTATCTCCACCTAATAGAGCTCAGTCTCTCCTGAAGAGGAGTAATTAGGCTGCATGTGGCCCACAAAGTGGCTCTGTCATCTAGTGGCCATTGAAGAGAACAAACACTCCCTCGCCACTCTCAGCTGTTCAAGAGATATTATAATAACATTTTAAAACACCAGCTGTCTTGTGGTTTTTCACTCCAACAATCCCTCAAAACCACAAGCCATGTAGTGTAATGTCTGCCTGGTCACCCAATCATGAAATCACATTCAGCTTCTTTCTTTAACATAAGCTTTTTAGGAGGATAATTTTCTATATAATCAAATAGGCTTACAATGGCATTTTCTATAAAACTATTTCATTCTAAGACCAGACACACTGTCTGAGGCATTACTGAAACCACAAAGTCGCTGTAATGTTTTGTCTTGAGCCACCGCTGATAGTTGACATTTGCTGTCCCTGTTACAAATTAACATAAAACGGTAAGATAAGAAACTTTGCAATACATTTTGCAGGAATGAAACTTTACCACATTTACTGAACAAAATGTTGTCAAGAATTATTTTCTGTGCTTTTATGTTTATCACATGCAGTCCACACCACAAGTCTGGATTAGCTGAAATTCTGTTTTTTATTGTCATCACCTGACATTAAGGCACACAGAAAAACATCCATTTCTTAGGTGTTTGCCACCAAATGTTCAAACAATGAATGCAAATTCTGCTGAGTGGATGCACATGGACTTGCATAATGTATTGAGGAGAAAGCTTGGTTTGCTAGCTTTTCCTGTGAATTAATGGGTGCAGTTTTGCCTGAAAAAGTACAATAAATTCAGTATTTTTTTCCATGGTAATAATTAGTGGATAAGAATAATAATGTACACAAGGTACACACCATCATATGATGTTCTTTTAGTGAACATGTCTAATTTGTTTAAACATTAATGCAGTCAGGTTTTTTTTTCTACCTAGACTGTCTAATAAGGATCACATGCCTCCAGGCTAAATTTGTTATTTGCTTTGTTTGCTCATTTTCGCTTTGAAAAAATACATTTTTTTCATTTAAACCCAGAAACTCTGCTGAAATTTATCATGAGCAGGTGGGTATCATCTCTGTCTTGGTAATGCAAAAAGATAGAGCCAGATGAGGCAATGCATTTAATAAGAGAGCACTCCTATTCAGACACATCAATGAGAATTAAATGTCAGTGTCATTATCTGGAAACAGCTTCTCCTCATCATTTTAACGTTTGAAAAAGGTTACACTGACTCCTCTTTTTTTCTGCAAATTCATTTTTTGTTCTTATACCTGATGCTGCAATTGTAAAAGGTTAAAAAACTATATTTGTGAATATTCAGTATTTATTATTTAAAATAACCCTCAAAAGTAGCATCTTAGTAGTTTGTTACAATGTGTCAGAGTGATTGATGTTGAGTTTGTTTCTTATAATTTTGCAACTGAAAACCCTACAATTCAGTTTCTCTGATTATTACATGGGTCAAATTTAGAAAATGTTTTTAATTCAGAAATGACATGTCATGGCCATGTTGACACCAGCACAATCTTGGGGAAGACTACTGATTTGTAGTCATGTGGCAGACAGTAACACATATCTGGGACAAGAATAGAAAATTCGAAGAGATCATTGCAAAGAAAACTGGTTGGTCAGAGTGTCGTATCCATGCACATTAACTGATGTAAGAGTGAAAGTCTGTGTCAGAAAAAGGCACAAGGAGCAGGGACAACTTCACCCTAATAGAATACTGTGAAAGAAAAATGTATGAGTTTGGTGAAGAATCACACAGGTTGAACTGAGACTAGAGTCAGTGCTTCAAGCTGTATTCAAGATAAGTAGGAGCTGCTGCATCCATTGTCTTAAAATGACTGGAATGTGGCTAAGTGGCGCAAAGTCCTCCTTTCGGATCAAATTAAATTTATCTGGAGGAGTGGAGAGGCACAAAATGTAAGGTGCCTGAGGTACATAGCAATGTTTTCACGGTCAGAGCAATGTCATCAGCTAATGGTAGTCCAGTATTTTATCAAGACCTTTAACAGGATCTCCAAGAGAAAGAATTAAACACTTAAATTGATAATGTAACAGTACCCAAATATTTCCAATGACTATTAACTAAAAATACAAAAATCTTTCAAACAAAATAATGAATTGAGCATTGAAGGGTGACATTACACAAATTTTAATAATTATGGCTAAAACAACAGACCCTTCCAAAAAGGAGGAGCACACCTCCCGCCCAATTAAAATTGAACAGTCAGAGTACATGGGTCCCATTTCCTGTCCAGATATTGCAAGTGCAAACCAGCAACTCATCTTCTGTTCACAGCGGAAGATTTAACATCTTGCCTCCATTGTATTTTCGGAAATCTTGACAAAAAAGCCATCAGCTCCATTGAAAGCACATAGGGACACTTGCCCTGCCTATCACATCTGAGCAAAAAGCTCTTTTTAAAACTCAGGTAGGAAAAAGAAATTGACCTTGATCACCTCCACTGCAGTACTTTAAACTCAGATAAAGAGAAGATCAAATGCAGTCAGCAGAGATTCCCCACTTACCTTCCTGCAGTCAAGATGACAGCTTCTGAAATATAAGACAGAGAAACACTTAAGAAATATGTCTTTCCATTTAGAGCCTTTCACCTCATCGAGACCACTCAGCCTGCAAATGAGGCCCACTGCTGCACTGAAGGGCCATAAATAATGAAGGCTATAATAGGTGTCATTTAACCTTTTTGAACATCTCAAATACAGAGTGACACTGGGATTCCACAACTGTCTGACTGAACAGAATAACAAATTTAGATTTTCATTTCCAAAAACAGAAATCTTTTTCATGATTTATTGAAATGAAACAATAATATGGTAATACGACAAAATGAATTACATACTAAATACGAGCAACTGTAGATCATCTACTACATCATATCACATGATTAATATCAGGACAGCAATGAACCAGATAGCTCCATTTCAGTTATGATGAACAGAGTCTAAAATGGGTCATGTTTGCTATTCTTTGTGATACGTTGAACTAAAGTCGTTCAAATTGATGGTGTTATCCCTTGTTCCTCCAACAGATGGAGCTAGAGTTACACTGCTCCATCTGTCAAAGCCACATCTTCCAATATGGACAGTGGTCTGTCTATAAGAATGTGCAGCTTGTATTCATATCTTGTGTTGCTGTTTATATTCTATTTCTGAATTGTTTATTGTATGATTGCTATACTAAGTAATTCAGGGAACATCTGCCTAATTGCTCAAAAAACAGTTTTCCCTTTGAGTGTATGTCTGTGTTTTGTGAGTGAATGTTTTAAAGCGGCTTCCTAACAGAAGCATTGTTGGGCTGTTCATTATTTGATGTTGCTCTATTCCCTGTAATCTACTTATTCCATTAAAGCAAAACACTTACTTAAAAGCACCCTGAAGCTGATTACCAAAAATACTATGCAAATTTTAAATCTTTTGTATTGAGGCTTTGTTTTACATGGAACAAAACACACAAATTATGCAAAAAAAACATAGTGAAAGTAATACAATTATTTTATTTTATTTTTTTATTTAAATAGGCAAATAGTGATGTTTCAGTTTTCTCTCTAGACTGGCAAAAAAATCACAGGATTCATTTTTCAGATGACATTTATGTTTTCTTTTCTTCTTCCTCCTGTGGCACTGAGTCATTTTTTTCTGACAGGCATACACAGAGAACACACAAAGAGCTACAAAAGAGCTCAGAACAACAGTCTTTGGCATCACATAAACATGCACTACCTGAAAGGAACCAGACAAGGCACACACACACTTTTTACCCGAATCTGGTTACAATTTTGTCTGTGCATCCTACTATGACAGTGATGTCTGCTGGGTATTGATTGTGACAAAATAATACCTCGGTCAACTCTGACACATCATTTGAATGTTGATCAGCAGTAAGGCTCTCATGAGATGATGATGCTCAATAAAAACATAACTGTTCTCAAAGAAATCAGAACATGTGCAGTGACACATTTAAAGCCAGGGCACAGCATTCCAGACAGATTTAAGTCAGTTCACTTGTTGTAGCCATTGTGAGGTGAACTTGCTCATTTTTCCCTCTCAATTGATTCATTTATCATTTAACTGCATTTTTCTTTCATATTAAGACTTTTTTAATCCCAAGTAGCAGTTTCCCTACCAGAGGTGCATTTTTTACATGTACATTTGCTGTGAAAAGAGAAGTGTTGCTATGTTTAATTAGATAGGTATTGGTAGCAAAAGAAAAGAGTTGATTTTAGAAAATGAGCAGCAAGAGGCTTGAAAAAACATAATGATGTTTACAATATCCCCAGACTGAAATATATTCAGAAAGTATATGCAATAATACTAATGCTTTGTGACTATAAAGCCTATGAACTATTATTAAAGCAATTTATTATTTATTTCACACAATGCATATTCTCTACAGCAATTCATTTGTTTCCTCCTCCAGTTTTCCAGCTGAGTGCTGCCTCATACCTCTGAGCGACCTGATTCCTCTAAGAAGTTTCTCAGAGGAATGAAGCTGTTTCTTGCCTGGTCCTTCCTTCAAATCATAGAGTGGAGAGGAATACATAATAATAAATCCCTGGAGAGTGGGTGTAATTGAACTCACTATCTTTTAGACTGTATTATTGCCTACGCAGCCCAGTAATGAGTGAAACTACAACCATTTTACATAACGCAGTAATAATAAGGTATGTGGGCAGCGAAATAACGCAAGGCTATTCTTCTCCCCCACACCCCGCCCGGTTTGATTAGACAAAGGTTTACAATAGGCTAGAGACCATTTTTCCATTATTTCCCTTCATGTGCTGAACAAACAGGATTGAGTGCATATTTGTTTTCTCCAAACTTTTGCTTTCTTTCCAGAAATCAATTGTGGTTGTAGAAACACATTTTCATTTATTTATATACTAGTTTATATATAATTTATTTATACCATGTTGTCATATCCCACTGTACCAATATTTTTGTAATCACTGAGTTATAATACAATAAGTCATTGCAAAGTATTACCTATATACCATCATCATCTAAGCCATATTTTTCTTGCAGGGTCGCCAGCTGATAGTGTCTAGCTGATGCTAATTCACTGAAGCATCAGCTAAAAATGTTAACACATCAGAAAAAGAATTTTATGAAAGTAATCCATCCTAAATATTAAGTATTGGTAACATTTCTTATTATATTTTAAGAATTTAACAAATGCCTCTCACCATAACCAATAAAAGTGAGGTTATTGGGGCTGGGACTCTCAGAGTAGATGGGCATTGTTCATATAGCACAAGCAGTTCAAACTCAAAATTCAATGGAGTCATGCATGTGAAGTGTGAAACACAGAACCTCAAAACAGTAGGCATTTTCCAGTTCTGTTACTCTCTCATCTCTACAATGGCCAATAAAAGAAAAGTTATCTCCAGACAGTGTTTGGCAGTACAAATTTCAAACCCTTGTTGACTATTCTTATTAGCTGTACCATGGCTAAAGTAGGGTATATATACCTGGTGATGAGGATTATACATATAGCAAGGATTGTCTTGTTACCAAATTATATCCAACTACTGACTTTTATATTAAAACATTTACACTTATAGTTTGTGGGATAGTTTGTATTTGATTTAGACTCTGCATGAACATGCTTCATATGTGCCTTGTGTTTAGGTTCATTATGCTTTCATCTGACGAGCACCAAGCTTTAGTGTATCAGGGTGGTTGCCAAATTGTATGTGACTTCAAAACCTTAACACTATACAATAAATGAGCAAAATTATCCAATGCAATTTATTTTTGCTTTGCAAAATAATCAGTTCAATAATACTATGAAGACAAAATTTCCAGTTTTTTTTTTTTTTTGTTAAATATACTCATGGTGCAACAGAGCTTAGGCTTTTGCTATTGCATGCTTTCCCTGCTTGGCCTGGAGAGAAATTGACCAAGTTAAATGTAAAATAAGCTTTTCTCTAGTTTTCAATTACCTTTAGCTTGATGCTAAGTTAATCTAGAGTGGAATTTGTTGGCTTAAGGACAAAGATTACAAAATCAGAAATGTGGGACAAGAAAGAGGGAACTTGGCTCACACACTGATGATATTTATGAAACAAATAATGTGCATACCAAGATCTTTCACTGAAAGGTTGAATGTTTAGTGCTTAAAATCTTTACATGATTGACTGTAAATCAATCATGCTAACTCTACTAGTTAGCATTGGCAACTAGTAGAGAATAAGATGAAACTATTATCTAGTTTTCTGGTTAAGTTCAACAGCAGTTGTCCCAGTTGTATTTTTTCCCCTCATGCACCACATACAGTAGCCAGCAATTGCAGTCATTAATGCAAAAATAATGGAGGCACAAACACTCTCAGTTGGTCTATTTTGCATGTTTGGCCTCGATGAGAAACAGATTCTAAATGTGTCCTTGGAGTGCAAGAATACGGTTTGCAGAAGCTACTGATGTTCACCATTGATATGCACAGCAGTTTTTTTTTCTTCTTCTTTTTTTTGTCTTCCCACACCAGAGACCTCGACTTCTGCTTTTAAAATGAGCCGCCCACCTCAATCAATGAGTTAATTAACATATTCTAGACTTGCTCTTAGGAGTGTTGACGAAACTTAACACCAATCTTCAGCTGTAGTCAGTTACCCTGCGGAATGAAGACGGTTCCCAAGGTCGTACTAAGCAGGCAGCTGATTAAAATTATACTCTGCCTTGAGGGCTCCAAAGAGGCAATGCTAGAGACTATCCACTGTCAATAAATGCTTAAAGAGAGGAAGAATACTTCTTTTATAGTTTGATATAGGTTGATATTTGACATCTTCTCCCAAGTTCTTTATTCTCTCAGATGCTGTGTTGGATTTTCAACAAATTGGTGGAAAAAAAGCACACATTGTCCCAGTCGAGCTGTTAGAAATTGGTACATTATATGTTATTACATGTTATTTTCATTGGAGAAGTTAGATAAATCATACTTTGAAGCACTTCTCAGTCTTTGATCTGCTATTGCACTTGCAACCCTGGTGAAAAAATTAATTTAACGTACTAAGTATGTTAAATTTTAACATACTTGAGCATACTTTAAGTCCAACTAATCATGAAAATACTTCAAGTTCACTTAGGACTAGTTAACTTAAAGTGTGACATTTTGGAACAACGAATTTTGTGCTGAGTGTACATTAATAGTATTTAAATTGAGTGTACTTTAACATACCTTTTTTGGACAATGCAAGTTGAACTTGGTGTACTTTAAGTACATTGCTTTTTAATGTAATAAAAACATGCTTGATTAGTATATTTTGAGTGCACTATTTTTGTAATTGAATTACATTTAAAATATACTTTGAATGTATTTTATGTATTTTGCAATTACATATTTTATATGTTAGTAGTGAGAATACAGTGGTGCAGTTGGTAGCACTGTTGCCTTGCACCAAGAATGTTCTGGGTTCGATTCCCTGCCCAGGGTCTTTCTGCATGGAGTTTGCATGTTCTCCCTGTGGGTTCTCTCCAGGAACTTATTTGTTTCTGTGTTGCCCTGCGACGGACTGGCGACCTGTCCAGGGTGTACCCCACCTCTCGCCCAGAACGCAGGTGGAGATGGGCATCAGCAAACTCCTGAACCCTCTTGGGGCAAGGGGGTCGGGAGGGCTACCAGAATGCTATCAGGCTACCAGAATACAGAAGGTTCCATTACAACACACTTTACAGGTGAAACTAATTATATTGTGCTTTCAATATATTACCATTTTGGCTACACTTTATTTGAGCAAGTGTATATTTAGTGGACAAATACAGATTTTTGTTACTTAAAGTATACTTTAATTTAATATATTTCTTAAAAGTGTATTTTGATTCAACCTTATTTAAGTGTCTGAAGTTATAATGTCGAAATTGGTGCCAGCATACTTTTAGTAAACTTCATATATATCTATAGAGTTACTGTGTACTTCCACAAATGTAAGTATGTTTGAAATACACTAAAATATATATATTTTTACCAGGGCACACTTAATCCTGGTGGCTTGATATTTGGTTTTCTCCTGACAATCTCACTGGAGATGTTATTCCTTTCCGTTTCTATTTTATTTATTTTTTTTCTGTCTTTGGTACTTGTGTCAATAGTGAGTAAACTTTAAGAGTGTCTTCTCTGAAACATAGGATACCTTAACATTGAAAAGCAGTGCACGTATATAAGAAACTGAGAAATTCATAGGGTTATACTTCCCTTCCCCAGATCAAGATACAAAATCCTAGCTCAGGATTTCTCTGAGGTTTTCTTTTGTAAATGTGGAACGATGCTTTGTAGGATCTCCACACAAAATGAAACAAAACTCTCTGTGGCTCATATAGTCCAGCTTAAAACAATGAATACCTGAAAATCTACCGATCACTTTCTAGTCCAAAATAAACTTCATTTTCCCATTTAGATTTTAGTTAATTGTGAAACTGTTTCTAAGACTCACCACCAATGAAAATCCTTAAATGAAGGATAGATCTTACCAAATGTTTTTTGTCAGGCCAAAAAACATTTTGGTGTGATTTGTTTAACCATCAAAAGAAAAAAAAAAATCACAATCATGTCCTTTTTAAACATTAATCCAGCAGATCACTGTGACCATACTTGTCAAGTATATCACTGTCTTCTTCAGTTGTGGTTTTTTTTTATGTGTAGAAATCTTATTTATCATGTTTAAATTACAGTGTAAAATATGTAAATGTTAGTAGTTACAACAAAAACCTTGGTTAAATAGATATAAATCCCAGGTGAATTGTCCTACGTGTTTCAAATTTGTCACGCGAGACATTTACACATTTGTCAGTTAGTCAGGTGTAAGTGAAAAATATTATTCCTGATAGTTTCAGGTATAAAAGTTTCACTAACCATGAAATTTTTTTCAGCATAAGGTGTTTTTTCTGATCAGTAACCAGGAAAAAAATATGCAAAGTATGTTTGTCTGAGCAACTGAAAAGTAAACTCGCATACAAAAATGTAAAACAACTCTTATTTGCTTGATTGTGGATCTGTCCATTAGTCGGCATAACTTATCCTAAATGGGCTTTGCTTACAATTTTTTTCCACATAAAGGTTGGTGGCATTTGTGCAACATAAGTAAATATCCCATTACAATATGGAATACTTTTTTTAGGACTTCATAGCGTGTGAAGAGACTGATGCACACTTGCTGTTTTTGACCACTTCTCATTCTTTCTGTACCTTACCCATAGACAGACTCCAGCAGACTTCTTTTGTAAAAAAAGAATCTAAATATACCAAAACTACAATGCAGCACTGTTTATGACACACAGTGAGAGATGTGTCAAAGGATGCATCCATGGAGGCAAACTTTCCACAAGCTGTAAATCATATGCTGAGCATACTGCACTGACTCCATAGTATTTGCCATTCAGCTTATATTTTATTCATATCAAAACTTCTGGCTGAACAGTCAAGTAAAACACCAGCCAACTGTAGTAAAATACTGCAAGATGTTGAAGAAAAAATAAAATAAATAGTGTGTTAAAAATAATCAGAGCTACAGTTTAGTTATATTAGCAAAACACAAACTTGTCAGGAAAGGCAAGAAAGTCTATAGATTGGGAGCTGTACAGGTTCACAGCTCAAGTGGGATAATCTGTCGACAACCATCAATTTGATACTCCACAAATCTGGCCTTTGTCGAAGGTTGGCAAGAAGCAAGCCACTGTTGAAAGAACACCAAAACATTGCTATTTGCTATGAGCAATGTAGGGACACGGAAAATACAGTATGTGGAGCAACGTGGTTTGGTCAGACCAGAGATAACTTCAGTTTCTTAGTTTACATTTAAACACTCACATTGAATTAAATTCTTTATATTCTAAAACAGAATTAAGTGAAAGTTTCTTCAAAGGGTACACAGTACTGTATGTATTAAAGCAGATATGAAGAGACCTCTGACTTATGATGCTTTTGCTGTTCTGCAGTCCTGCAAAGAGGACAAGAATCATCTAACTTTTCACAGTTGGGAGATGCATACCTCCAAAGGTCTTGCAGCAGTGTTTGCAGAGGTGCAGTTCTAGAAAATATTGGCTTCTCTGCGAAGAATAAATCAATAGTCATGGCAATCAACAACATTCAGGTCTTTATTTGTATATTAATGTTTTTATTCCACCTCGTTACATGCTACTGTGTTTTGGTAGTAGTTTGATGTTGAAATATAAGATTTAAAGTTCAACTGGTACAAATTATTTTGCAAGCATTTGTGCTGTATGAACACCACTTACCACACGTGTTTTTGAAAGCATTGCAGTATAAAATCTTTTTTTCTTAACTTCAAAAAATTCCCCAAACATTATGTTTTATTATCTAAATGGTGAGAAACTAGAAATTCTGTTCTTTATGTTTAAATGCAATGATTCAAGTTTGTGTTCAAACTTTAAAAGAAAATAAAAGCAACCAAAAGTATGCATTTAACACATATTTCAACTGCAAATTATATTTCCAAAAAGCAAATATATTTCTTTCTTTCCAATTTTATGTCCAGTCTGAATTCATAATTTACAGTGTGAACTTCAACCAGAGTCAAGTATTGTCTCTGTCTGGTTCAATCTCTACTTTGCTTGAGGCAATAAATGCTCTTTGGTTGGGAAAGATCATGGTTGCAGTTAGATGTCAATAAACATTTTTTTTATCTTCAGTGAATGTGCACTTTACTTTTATTTTAGACTACAACAAATCCTTTTTCTTTTACCCTTGACCAAGCGGCCACTATTTAACAATACTGTAATCACTAAAATATGGATGCTTAAATGAGGTCTCGGTGCTGTTTTTATCTTAAAACCAGGTATATTGTTCTCTGGGAAACTTTCAAAGTGGTTTGCAGTTAGCTTTAGCATGATTATTATGCACGAAATGATAAATGATTAAATATCCATTAAAGACCAAGGAATGTGGAAGAACCTTGAAAATTTAGGCCAGGGCTATGTGCTGGAACAAGAAAGTGTGAGCAGTTTAATTTTCATGTTATCAAAGAGGTCGGTGGATAGATGTGAGCCCCTCTGGGCCATGTTATAAAAATGCTGGGACTGAAACACATTGCAAGGAGAAAAAAAATTCCTCTGTTCTCTGTAATGCCATCCAGGGCCACAGGCTTTCAGCAAATTCCTAACCTTACCTTTATGAAACTTTCATATTTTGTTCTTTGCAGGCTTTGTCAAACAAAAGGTTTTCATGAAGCCTACATTTTCACAATCAAAATGAAAGAATGTTGAGCTGAATTGTATTACATTGCATTGTACAGCCCCCATTTCTGTTATTCTATCTTCAACAAAATACAGTAAAACACTATAAGAACATGTCAGTGAGATTAGATGACTATAATAAATTTGACAAACCTAGTTAATACACTTGTTCGAGATGGTGTCACCTTGATTTCACCTATTAAATTACCACTTAGTCACCAACAAGTTCACATTGGTCACAACATGAGAAGTTATTGACCTGGCCAAGGTTTGAACTTACGTAGGGAATGGAATAAATTGTAAGTGAACTTTCATCCATATTTTTACACCCTTATCCCATTGGGGTTGGGCGAGGTGCTGGTATCACCGTGGATAGGTAGCCAGTCTATTGCAGCATGTGAAATTCCTTCTCATAAAATATTTTATATTATATGTTATAGTTTATAAAATTCATGTTACTGGAGTAGACCTTTCTTGAGTAGGTTAGAGGTCCCCATCCTTGACCTCTAAAGCGGCAATAACACTTTAAAGCAGCAATAACAAAATTTTATATTTGTAAGGTCTCTCATGGCAAACAAACTCTGAGTGACCAGTCAAACAAAGAGCAGTTCAAAACACCTCATGATGACCAAACAATGGAGGCATGAAATGTTGTCTGGTGCAGTGGATCTTGGGCTCCACCCTGCTGCTAGGCCTGCTGATTGCTTGTTGTTGAGCATCTAGTGATTAGGCCAACACCGAAGGTTATAGGGTGAACCCTCATGGTTCACCCTATAACCATGAGGGTTATATGGTGACTAAAGCCATGGCTTTAGTCAGCTATGGTTGGAGACTAAAGAATTGCTTAGATGTTTGAGTGGCAGTCAAAGGTGGAGACCCAATCCCTGGACTTATGCCAGGGTACTATGTGCTGGCTCTCTTCTCATCATCAAGAAGACCAGTGTGGTTACTATCTCAGATTGTTCCTAGGAGTTTGCCTAACTGTTTTGAAGTGGAGAAGAGTTTTGACAATGTCCCACGAGGTCCCCTTGTTGGGGGTGATCCAGGACTTTGGAGTATGGAGCCTTTAATAAGAGATCGTCTGTATTCTATACAAGTGAAGCAGGAATTTTGTTTGCATTGCAGGCACAAAATTAGCTACTCAGCCACATCTTGTAGGAGTATGGTTGCCTTATTGTGTGGTATCTAGGCAGTATATATTTGCGTAACATTTGTACATGATAGTGTAAGAGGTTAATGCTGTCTTGGCAGTGAACATTTATCTTAGAATGTTTTTGAGTCATAATTTTGGTCTGTAATCCTGGAAGGAACGTCAATGTTTTATATAACGAACAGAAATGTACTCTCTTTAAAATAACTTGCAAAATAGCTGGGCCACAGACTTGCTAATGAGTTGTCACTCAAGTAATGATGCAATTTCAAAGAAGGCATTATGTCTTGTTATCACATGAAGATTTTAACACATTTTATTCCCAAAGTAAAGTTTCACAACCACACTTATGTGTGAAGAGAATTTCTAATGAGGCATAGTATTTCGCAACAGAAACCTCCACATACACTCCCTTCATTACCTTTCTAATCATATTGCATTCTCATATTCCACTCCTCTCTCATCTTGCATGACAAAATATATATACATAACAATCTATGTTTGCCAACAGTGTAGTAAGTACTGTTTAAACCAGTGCTGGAGGAATATACAAAGCTCTTTGGCAGATCAAGGGACAGAAAGAGTCATATCATAAAACAAAGGCCTGAGTGATGGACAGGCTGTACACTCACAGCAGATGATTAACTGCAGAACACAGCAATTTCTCCCAAGTCCCAGACGAGACCCAGTCAAGGTGAACACAAGTACATGATGAAACTTGAAGTAATCTGGCCCCCAGCAGGTGAAAATGTAACAAATGTCTTTTGTTTGATCAGGGGAAACACACATTTTGTCATTTAAAAGAAAAAGAAAACATGCGCATTGTTGAATGGGGAGAAAATCCATTTGTGATGTTCAGACTTGGAAGATATGACTTTGGTAAAAGTTGTTGTAAAAGAAGTGCGACAATGCTAGGTGTGATGGTCCTAATCCACCCCTTCATTACTTGATAATTATTCACATCCTATCACTTGCAATTCATGTGATGAGGTGTTTCAAGTTAAAAAGGCATTTGTCCTGAGATTCTGCTAACAAAAGAGCAAAATGTCAGCACAGGTGTAGAAATAATAAATGCCATGTATATAACACAGATTTTTCTGTCATCTATGTTTATCAATGTTAAAAGAAAAAAAGATTTAACTTGCTCTTTATACAATAAAATCTTAAGAAGGGGAAGGGGCGATTTTTGATTTTGTAGAAAAATAAGTCTGCATTCCAGTTGAATGAACTATTTTATTCTTTATAGTTCACCATACAACCCTGTGTGCTTTTATAATGGACTTTTTTCTGAATATATATTTTTTTTATATCTCCAGGAATTGGCAAGTGTAAGCAAGGTTACAACAACTCTGTACATGAATGCTTTTCTCTCTTGTGTTCAATTCCTGTAACAAGACACATAATGGAATCAGTGCTGGTTTGTCAAGCGCATGGATGGGCAAAACTTGAAGAAGATGGGAGATGGATTATGTGTAAAGGTGTAAAAAGGTGTCAGAAGTACAAAAAAGAAAGTTCTGAAGAGGTGAACCAAAGCAAGGCAGTGAAATGGCACGGTCCCGTACTTTCTCCTGTTCTGTCTAGCAATCTGGCAATTGATTCTGTGTTTCCTAATGAGTTCCTTTTGGCCATGTGGGATTTCTGTTTGGCAAACTTCCATTCATTTAGAAGAATGTGCTTCTGCCACTTTACTTCATCAGGGATCATTTGAATCTTCCACAAAAATTCTTCAAGTGAAGTCATTTGCTCATTAGTTCCATTGGTAAGATAATCTTCATTGGTAATATCTGCTTTAGATGATATGCTTTCAGACAACTTGTCTTTGAAATAGTGATACAGTATTGTTATACAGACACATGTTCAACTTTCCTCTAATTTCTTGTGTTTACTTCAGACACTGAGATCACAAGGTAATTGATAAGGGTGAGGACACAAATAAATAGATCAGTTTCTCTTTTTTCCATTTTATCAAGAGTATTAAGGCATATGGGTAAATTCAGGAGGCAATGACACATGAATATATTTTGTTTGGGCAGAAATTGCATTTCACATATCTCGCGTGCGTGGACATATTTAAATTTGCAATTCCATTACCTGTATTATGTAGTTACTTTTTGTAGCAATCTAACCACACTGTTTTTATTTCAGTGTCCCATCAACACATAAGAAAGACTTGTTAAAAGTCAGACTACACTCTTGTAAAAGGATTGTAAAGTGATTTAAAGAGAAATATAGCAGTAGATTATCTTTCTCTATTTATCTATCATTAAATTGACAGTTTAGTTAAGCTATCGGTTGGATTAGCAAACCTTCACAAAGACTACACTGGAGCCAGTTTGGAATTACCTTCTTATGTTTATAAGTTTATCTCAACATGTAAGCCAGGGATCAATTCAATAGGCACTATAGTGGCACTTATTGGTTGAGTGCAACCAATAAGTGATTGTCAGCAAATGCATAAATAATCATCAGATTTGTAATGAACATGCCTTGTCATCAACACCTCAACTTGGCAAAAATGAAAGAGCAAAATGTAGATATTATTAAGATAATTATTTAGTTCTATATTGTTGCTGTTTCTTAATAAAAGGCTTGAATTAGAAAAAATGATTATCCAGGATAACTCAAATTTAGTTATCAGCAATTCTTTTTAGAATTTAACCTTCATTCAGCTTATCCCTTATTAGACAATAATGAAGTCCAAAATGCCCAAGGTGTAATACGCAGAATAATTGGATTTTGGTTTTGATTTTCTGCCAAATGTTAATGTTCCTAGAAAGACGTTTGCAGGAGAAAATTGTTAATTATTGATCTGTTTGATATGTTAAGCCAGGATGAATATTTTCACTGTTTTTTCGACTTCAAGCGCCTTTGTGCCAGGCATTCATATGAGTATATAATGTAGGTTGTGGATATAGTGGACATGTACCCATGGGCCATGAAGCAATAATGTTTTGTTTTTATATATGTTATGATGTTTTTCTGTATAGGACATGGTGAACTCTTGCATCCCATTTCTCTGTGAATTCTCACTCTTCCATTTCACCTTCTCCAATATGCCATTCCGGTGCTGCACAGATGATCGCTGTTCCCTTGACTCACCAACTCTGAAACACATCTCCATGTGACAACTTGTGACATCTTGTGAGCTTCTAACTTAAACCAGCAGGGCACCAGACACGAGTCATTGAACATGCCCTGACCATTGAACTGTAAAGTTTATTTGAACTCTTGCAGAATCACCACCAGGGAGGTTTGAGCAGAAGCACAGGTGGCTATGTCTGATATTTTGACAGGGCAAGGCGTCAAGACCTTTATGTCACTAAAACTCTAAAGTGAAACATTTGAAATCAATTGTTAAAAATGATCTAAATATCTACAAGTTATGACTGTTCAAGTATCTGTACCTTAATTTGTTTATTTAAATATTTTAATATTAGTCTTATATTAAATATCAACCTAGGATTTGAATTAATGGATTGTTTTGCAGTGCAGAAGCCCCTTACTAAGCCCACAATACCTTTTATTGTAATACTGTCTGTTATTCTGTAAGTTGCAGTATGTTACATATTTATATGTTGCAAAGTCTATTCTTAACAGGTAGGTTTACTGTAATCCTTTGAGTTTACCTGTATATATATGACTGAAGCAATCAGAAGGAAATTTCAAAGTTGAATAAAACAATTTTCAAATATTAATTTGTCAGGTGTATGAAGAATAATGGTCTAACCAGACATTAACATTTAAATTGTTTGTCCCCACTTCATTCTTTTTTTTCCACATAAAAATGTAGTATTTCTTTTTACCTTAGTAATAAATATTAAAAATTGCATTTTATGTTTCGTTGTGTTGTCTTTGTTTCTAATCTAAATTGGTTTCATGTTCTGAAACACTTGTGACAAACAAGAACAATGCAAGAAAAACATAGGGAGACGGGGCAAGCATGTTTTCACACTTCTATAGTCATTATTTCAGACTTTATATTCATTGCCGTTTGCTTATTAGTATTACATTAATTTCAGATACATTTTTTAATCATGCATAAGTAACAGCAATTTTGCTTTTGGCAGAGAAAAATCCTAACTAACCACCATATTTTTTGCACTTGTTCTGAATTATTATTAGGAAAAAGTCAAAAGTGAAAGCTCTGACTTCAAGTTGAAGCATAACTGTCTTATTCTCAAGGGGAGGAATCTTTGTGATTTGAGAAGTGAACCCTGTACTAATTGAAGACAACAGGCTGCACTCCTGTCAGCTACTATGCACCAAAAGACTGCCTCTAATGATGCATGTGTGTGTCCACTGTACTGGAATCATGGATTCATTCACTTGGGCGTTTTTTTGTTGTTTTTTTTTTTTCTGTTTTGCTGTGAAGTGGCAAAAACGGGGTCAGGGGTTGGCATTCAGAGTTTCCAGCATTATGGTCATTAAGCTTAAGGTTAAGGCTTTACAACGGAACTACTTTTATGTGTTATTTTAAATTTTGCATGATATATCTGAATCAATGCATTCATATTTGTATTATTGTGGAATTTCCACTGATATCTTAAGCAAATGTCATCAAGTTTCTTCTGAACTTTTAAAAAAAAAAAATAAATTCTCATGTTAATGAAAGGGTCTCTGTCTATGAAAAGATGCTTGACACACACCCACACAAATTAGGACACAGAGAAATGCTCAAATGTCACAGGTGCAATGAGCTACTTATTAGTGAATATGATCTTTGGAGAAGCTGAGCCGTAATTAATTTTATGTCTGTCATTGCCAAAGAGGAGAAGATATTGATGACTCTGTCTCTGTGGAAACATTCTAGGTGGTGGTGGATATTATTTACTTCTTCAGTGCTTGCTTTTAATTAATTATTTTCATGTTCATCATATCAATACTCCAAACATTGTTCTTGCAATACAACAATAATATCAGTGTCACTGTAAAGTTTGCTCTAAGGACTAATTAAAACTTGTTATAGGAATCAGGTTTTAATATGGCTGTAACTGGCAGGTTTTGGTACAAAACCAGAAGGGCAGCATCCTGATCTGTACCACACAAGAGCTTCGTCTTTGCTAACAAGTCTCTGTAGCCCTTATTAGGCCTGTGTGAGCTGGACACATTGTGCCATTCACTGCCCTCGGCACTCAGTGACGACTGTGTAGGATGACACGTCCTACACAGTGGAACTGTCTTTTAACATCAAGACTTTTCTTCTCTCATCTATAAACAGACACATGCGAATGTGCACTACTAAAAGCACTTTGTATTCCCCAGGATGCCTCCAAGCAGATGATTGTAGATGGTGTGTGTGTGAGAGATGAGCATTCTTCAACCACAGGAACAGGAAATTCCACGGCTATTGTTTGACATTTGCAGTTTGAATTATAGAAACTAATAACTTAAGGATATGTAATGCAAATCTTTTCAAACAGTTTTGTGAAGCCAAGATTATGTTTTTCAAATTCTAGCTATTTCTGATCCCCATTCAGCAAACACAGTAATACATTATTGAAGGGATGCATTAAAAGGATTGTGATGTTAGAGATAAATTACAGTTTTATTTAGATATTAAGCTTAATTTGCTGTAGATAGGTTTATACCAAACTGCCTGGTCTAAAAGTGGTCTAAGCTTGACTGAGTGTTAAAAATTCATAAGATCATCAAAGATGAAAGTCATGCAAAATGGCATAAACCAAACTGTTATACAGCTTCATTTATTTCAGTAGTATTCAGAATGAATCAATTTCATGCTTTTTTTAGTTATATTAATGTGGTAATAGTATACCTATGTGGGAAATTACTGTATTTTTCTTTATTTTATTGATAAAGAAATGGTGGCAAATACACCTAATTATTTGTACTGAAGTGAAAAATCAAAATAACACACCTTTTATATGAAGTATTGTCCAAAATCCACCTGAACAAGTTGTACACCCACAATTTTCTTCTGTTGTACAGTGTTCAGTTTGTTTTAATAAAACAAGGTCAATCATAATTTCTAGACAGAATTACTACAGGCTCATACAGTGGGCAGTGGCAACACCTCTGTGACCATTTGATCATAAACCAGGGATAATGCACAGCTCTCAGAGTATCTCCAGTGGCTGATATGGAACAGTTTATCATGTGTATGTAAAATAAAAAAAAAATACTCTACATTTATTGTCAGTGTATTATTTGCATACCTTGAAATATCATAGGTGTTGCTTTAGTAGTTTGTGGAATTTGAGTCAAGCGCTGGCCAGATCCTTTAGTAATTTGTTAATTTTCTACTAGTGGACTTCCAAATAACATTCAATCAAATGTACAGAGAATTAAAAAATTCTCTGTACTTGGTCACCTACAGACCAAATATATGCCAAATATATGCTTGTTATATTGACTTAAATATGCTTGTACTAAAGGGCCAGTGTCATATAAAATCCAATGGCTAGACTGCCTCACTGGCATTCAGTCAGCTCCACAGAGCTCTGCCAATGAGATTATCCTGGTGCCAGGTGTGCTGAAGCAGAAAGAAATCTAAAAGTTGCAGTACACTGGTCCTTAAGAACTGGACCACTGCTACAGGGGTTGGAACCTATACAAACTGTAATATAAGTAAAAATGAAAGGTTGTTTAAAAAATACTTAGACTGTTTTTGTGTCAAGACTGAAAACACGGTGCACAAAGCGTATGTACAGAATGCATGATCTCCATTCACTAATACTGTTCCTCATTTAGTCATTTGTTATACAAACATAATTAAGTTCGGGATGAGGGACAAAGTTGAGTAGCACATGCTGATCTGTGAGTCTCAGGGCTTTAATAGTGACTCTTAAGAGCACTTGGGGATTTTTTAGTTTATTTTTCATCATTATCACACAACCTCTTTTTTTTACCATGCACATTTTAAGTACCAACTGCAAATGCTTTTATTATATATTTTTTGCACATATGTGGTCCTGTAACTGATTTTTCGGGCCACTTTAGCCACCATCAGGCTTTACAGATTGGCCACAGTAGGGCAGTAATTGATCCTTGCTGTGTCGCTGATTCAACTTATCAGAAAGACATGTATGCTCATTGAGTAGATATTGCAATCACAGCTTGGAAAACAAAAAAACATAAAAGAAACAGAAGCTGAAGAAAGTGGTGTTGATATTTGAAATAATCTTTTCAGTCTCTGTGATGCTTTGCTAAGCAATGGGAGCTCTCCCAGAGTGATGGCATATGTTAATAAAAAGCACTGCTTGAAGACTCCCAAAACCTAATCTAGTGCCATCGGAATGAATTTTCAAACTATTGGTGTCTCTGAAATGCAACATTTCAGCATTTTCCTAACAATTGTGTCAGCTTATAAGCAAAAATAATATTGTGGTCATTTCTGTTCAAGCATGCTGCATAGGTACATGTACATGAGACAGCAACAGGGATAGCTCCTAATCTACATATCGATTTTGTTATCTGAACACACCATCCATTAGATGATGAGGATAATAATTACCTGTTGTACTGCAAGTGGCATAGATTCCCCCTCTATCTTTTTTTCCTGTTAGCTAGGGTCAACAAATCTGTACAGAATCCAGCAGTGCATTGCAAATTGGGACCAGTGAAAAATGACAACACATCACAAGTCTTCTCCATCAGCTTCACAAAATCCCCCCATTGCATCACTGGCATGACAAAAATGTGTCATGGTGTCAGGGATAGTTTCAGCAGTAACGTGACGGCTTGGTGTGACGCATTAAGCTTCCTTCCTGGGAAATATCTATTATTTGCAAAAAATGGTCACAGAACAAGATAAAGGTCAAGAGATTCTGTTTCACCAAATGCCTAAAGGCAGATCTGTATAGGATAAAAGGAGCTAATGGTGGTATAGACATTATAGAGGTTACTGAAATATCAATTACGATTCACAAAAAGTTATTTGTTTTTTATTCAGCTTTTGTCAATTTTTCTAGGCCAGCGTTGTACATGGAAGCAAAACCCCCTTTGTTGAAAATTTGAATAAAGTCACATACTAAAATATCCATCCCTCCATCCCTCCAAGCATCCATCCATCCATCCATCCATCCATCCATCCATCCATCCATCCATCCATCCATCCATTCGTTATCATTATCCTTAGTGGGGTCGAAAAGGTTGTGGTGAATGTTTCCAGTGGTCAAAGGGAGAGACACGGGGTAAACCCTGGACAGGTCACCAGTCCATCGCAGATGCTAAGATTACCTTGTACTAATTAAACAGCATAATATAATCATGCCTGTTAAAAATAACAGAAACTCCTGAAGAGTTCTCTCTGATTACAAATGCAAGCATATTTTGTGCTTGCATTAAATATGCTCCTTTCAATGGCTGAAGAGGTTACACACAATGAAAAATACAGAGACTCTCTGGACCCTAGTCTGAGACTGCATCAGGTCTGCCATTATTAGGAGAACTAAAAATAGTGGGTGTGAGTTGTTTCTGGACCACGTCAATCATGAAGTCATTTGGCGGAAATATTTTAGAGGGAAAAATGTTGTCTCTCATAAATGTCATAAATTTTCTATGACTCTATCTGGGGCCTCATACAAAATAATGTGCAGCTTTTATGCTGAAAGTAGCAGAAATTCTGAAATATGCAGCACACAAAAGATTTAGATGTGGTCAATTGGGTGCAGTCGCAGATGGATTCCAAGCTGCTTGATGTCTGCCCCTAAATACATATGGCTGGTTGACAAATGACACAGTTTGGATGTGACATTGTGATAAAAAATTATAATTTATCAGAAAATATCTTATTTTTCTGCAACTATAGAGCAAAGATATCAAATATGTTGCGTGTGCATTATGTTTTCTAAGTAGATTTTGTTTTAGTACATAATTTCAATGAAAGAAGTCTTGGAATAAGACATTCACAGTAAAAAAATTATTTTTAAAATGACGAGAGATAAATAAGGCAAGTCTTGTCCGATTTTCATCAAAGTGTTTGATGTCACTCAATGTGGCTTTGAAAATTCTGAAAAGGAAAAGCAAACAAAATATGTATTTCAGATTATGGATCACATAACTAAGTGAATATATATTGGCTTGGAAGTGTGACAAAGATGTCAATTTTATGCTGTCATTTCTTGTTATTGAATCAGGAACACTGGCAAAGTAAGTGAGGCCTCAAGATGGTTCGGTACAATACCACTTACAATTTGTATACTTGTCAATTATTGTTCTCACTGTGCTTTACTGGACTCCCAAAACCTCCAAAATGGTATATACTGAGAGATCTCATTGATTTTGTTTCTATTTTTATTTATAGGTAATCTGCTTGTTTTTTAGATTGTTAACCTGCCTGAAGCCATTAGACAGGTTCTGTTAAGATTCCTCACTTAAATTTAGCAATACATCCCAAAAAAGGCAGAAGTACAATAACACAAATGACATGATTTATTTACATTTTACAAAAGTCAGTGATCTCTTGTTTTCAGCTTTAATTACTTTTTCTGGGTTATGTGATGTTACTGCTTACAAAATGGCCTTTTGTTAAGGGCCGGGTTTTTACTAACAAGAAAAAATGGTTTTTTTTGGGTTCCGGGTTTTTACTGTTAAGGTTAAAGGCTTCCTGTAAACAAAAAGGAGACTGTGATGTCTTTCCAGTGACTGCAGATGTTCAATTGCCCACAGCACCTCTGTCATCATTCTGCATGGCTGAATTCTGAAGATGTCACTGAAAACTCTGCACTATATATTCTCTGGCAACACATCACTCCTAGGTTGCAGTCCAGCACTAAGCTGTAAAGGGTCCACAAATGGGACTGAACAGGTGTCACTTTAATTACGTGTCCTCTTGTTGGAAGCTGTCAGAGCCTACAAGGAGAAAGTGGCTCTTTTAATTAGTCTTGGAACTCTGTTGTTGAAACACAGAGACAGTGACAAGCTGGGCACCTGGAAATACATGGGCAGTATCTACCAGTTGATGTGATTCCTTGGCTTTTAATTAGCACTACCTAGGGAGTGCGTTCATTTTCCATCACTGAAACATGATTTTCATTTCTTTCTACTTGTTGGCTGTTGAAGATTACATAGGTGTCAAACATTTCAGTGCACTCAGCTAAAACCGTGACAATTCATACCTGAAATCCGACTAGTCCCTTCTGTTAAAGTAGCACTCTGTTAGCTGACGACGCATCTTTCAGTTTTTGGGACCATCTTCTGGTTTGGTGATATAGACAAATACAATCCATACACAGTTGAAGGATGTCAAAACCACACAGCAATGCACTTTCTCTCTTTCTCCTTTTCTCACACGTACACACGCTCACTCATATACATCTTTCTGTGTTCAAGGACTTTGTATTGACTTAAATCTGTTTTTCAATCATTCCTGTAGCCTAACCTTAACCCTTACCCTGAACCTACCAGTACATTGAAATTCCTATACCTAACTGAGGGTATCAAGCTCATTTTCATTTTGGGCCACATCAAGACCAGGAATGAAATGAAATTAAAATGAATAGTTATCTGTATGAGTACTTCTTGAAAAGGACAAAAAAAAAAAAAGGATGGAACATCTTTTCTATTCTGATGTGATTTGATCAGAATAAAAATATGTATATTTAAGGACACGACTGTTGAAAGTTCTTTTTATGTGGCCCACAGGTCTTAAGTTTCACACGCCTCCCATAACCCATTCCAGTTTAATGATGGTTACGTAACAATTTAATATTTTAGAAGCCATGGTTAAGTATTAAGTAATTTCAATCAAGTACCATGTGAACATTTTCTCAGTAAAATGACCTCAGCATCCCTGCCACCACATGGCATATACAATATAGTAAAGTGAATTGACTATTGGGTTTATTATTGAACACTACAACTTTTAGTAGTAGTGTTTAGTAATGTTCTTTTTGTAAGAATTAAGATCTTAGTCTTAATTCTTCCAAAAATAATTAAGATTATTCTGTTTGGAAACTTTTCAAGAGGTTGTACTTAAGTGAGGGGTAGAAGAACCAGTAAAATTGGCTAAATGGACAATCAGTTCAGAAAACCACAAGTCAAAATCAGGGTTATAAGGCCTTTAGAGACAAGTTGAGCTGGTTGCCTCATTTATGTCTCCAGACACCTCTATATCCATGCTTTAGCTTTAGACATAAAAAAAGAAACAATAACAACATTTTAATATGTATTTATTGAAATACACTTGTCTCTCGCCTACCTTCTGACCTTGGCATTCCACCTCAACACCTACGCAAACACATGCAAGCCAAAAATGCTTATCATAACTTTTTCTCTTCTTTTTGTTTCTTTTTATGAATGCATTTATTACAATTAGAGTATTTTTAAATTCAGTACTTCTGAAATAACTGAAATTAGCATAGTTTTCACACCTGAATCAAATTTTTGCACTCACGTTGTATGATTTTTATTTGACATGTTGGAGCTTATTTTGGATCTCAGTGCTGTTTTTCAGTGTTTACATTAATTTTTACAATAAAATTAGTAGCCCTTTATGTAAAAGGCAGATGCACCAAGCTTCAGAGTGTTTGTCCAACAGCTGGCATGCAGAACGTGCAAAACTGTCTACAACTGAAATATCAATTCCTCAAACCTTTGACTCCAGCTCAGACTTGGTGCTTCATAACTCTGTTGCTGGGTAGTAAATGAGTCAATGGTTATTTGCAGTTCATAATTCTCACTTTCATACAAAAAGATTCCAAAGAATCATGGCTGGTCGGTACATGCTGTACATGTAATGTGAGTCACCACTATTAAAGCCACAGTATCATGACTTTCGAATAGATTTTTCAGCGTGTGAATAAAATGATGTTGGGTTGAGTGTGTGAAAAGTGTGAACAAAATGATTATTTGCGGGGGAGCTGAGAACCCCGCAAATCAGTGTTATTAAAACATACGCAATTAACATAACATTCATACCAGAACCACAAGGCTGAAGTAATAGACTTGTTATAGCAAATTTATTAATTGGACATTGTGAGGCAGGACTCATTAAAATATTTATCTGGACAACAAAAAAAAGAAAAACATTGATTGAAAAGTTGTCAAAAAAAATTAATAACTTGAAAATACATTATAATTTCATGCTGTTGTAGGTGTATTTTCTGGGTCAATAGGTCAGCCAAATATTTTGAAAGTGAGAAGTTCTGTCACTAAAGTTTTTTATTGTGTATTGGTAGTCAGTGCTACATCTTTCATAAAATGTCTTCCCCTTTTGACCTGACAGAAATGAATTTCTATACTTTCTATGTTGACCAGCATTTTCTATTGGCTTGCAAAAGCGAGCTGAAGAGCTATCTCACAAGAAGCAAAGCTGCATTCTTTATTTAACCCACACACAACAAGTAAAGCAAGAGCCTGTAAACTCAAAGGCTGTTGAATTTACTGTTAGGTAAGTCCAGCAAGCAAATTGGACCATGATCAAAAACAGGATTATTGATTGGATTTCTGCGTAGGCCAAGATCCTGACTTTATTTGCACACTGACATCCATTACACAAACAAAACAGATGTTCTCTCACACACATGCTGCCTTGAGGCGATGCTGTTATATTTCTGATGTAAGACGTGGAATTTGAGGGAGAACATTCAATATCTACAGTAGAAGGGGACAATATCAAGCCTGAAGAGCATCCAGTAATTTAAACCAAAGTGCAGTGGGTGCAAGGCAAAGACAAGGTGTCAGTGAGCAGTAACTGTTGAGCCCAAAGGCCTAAAACTCAATACTGCCAAAGGAGTTCTAGTGATCCTATAAAAAAGAATTAAGTGCTGGGAGAGCCAGGAAAGGAGGCAGAAAATGGAACCAAGCTGTAGCTGAACCAAAAAAAATAAATAAATAAATAAATCATCAGTACAAAACAGTAAACAGAAATGAATTAGAAAAAGAAGTGAGCAGGGATCGACTGGGGCAGACCAAGCGACGCTCAATAGGATTGTAACTCAGCTGTAAGGTTGGCTGATTTTATGTTTCAACGAAAGCTCTAGTGCACAGTGGAGTCTAAATAATGCAGCCTCGGTGTTCAGATTTGTACACACCTCCTCAAAGCTTGCCTCAGCTTGGTAAGTAGTAACTTGCACTGACTTGAATGTCACCAAAGAAGGCCATACAGAAAAATCATGTATAGACAGCACAAGTTCTGTTTTATTAGATCACCTTGGTTCATGCAGGTCTGCATTTATTTCCATTGTTCTTGGGAACATTGCAAATCAGGCAAATTCATGTATGTCATTTAATAAAAAAATAAAAGATTTAGTGTTCTGCATTTCACAAGTATAATGCCCAGTTAAATTTGAATGATAATAAAGTACATGTCTATGGGCCCACCATATAATCTGGACAAATTTGTGTCATTATACATTTGTGTAAATTGTTCCCATTTATAAGTAAGCACAATTTTAAGTAATTCTTTTATTCTAAAAGTATGTAGATGCATTATGCAAAATCTGTTTTGTGTCAATTGGGTGAAAACTGTAAATACAAGATTTTTTTTCAAGTGTAATTTAAAGAATAATTTTGAGCACTTGTACTTATCAGTTTGAAGTAATGTAGCTCTCATTTTGTATTTGTGAAATAATGAAAAAAAATCTACAATTACAAAATTTATTAAACTTTTTTCCCTAACTTCACAGTTAGGCACAAATTCTTTTGCATCAAATACAACTCTATGCAGAGAATCTTTGGGTATTTTCTGTCTACTTGTTGGATCAACCAAGACATCTGATGTAACAACCTTTTGTATTCTTTTGGTTTGAAATGTTCTTGAAACCTTGAAACCTAACATGTTGCAAACATGCAAAATGGAACCCAGTGACACAAAAGCTGTTTCCTTCACAGATGCAGATATGAGCAAAATTTATAAAACAGTCTGAAAATGAAAAACATTTTTTGACTCGAAAGAAAGTTAAATGACAGCATACAAAATTAATTAAATGGGATTTAATTAAGTGGATTCTTGGGAGAAAATTGCTCCCTGTCAAGGCTCATAACGGAGCTGTGTTTTTCTTTTTTTGGGATATTTTCTCCCTGCAGACTCAAATGCTGTCACAGAGGGAGGTGTTCTTCAATCACTTAATTCAGCACCTTGATTGCGTTTGACATTTTAGTTTTGAGTGTCTAAAATTTTCTCAATATGTGTAAATGAGTCAAGCATTTCTTCATTAAGCAAATAAGGCTGTGAACATTTCAAACGTAATGGCAAACATTCACAAGTATGACCCATTTAAAGCATCAACATGACCCTTTAGTAAAAGGTAATGGAATTCATCAATTCAATTTCCCTTTTAATAACTGTCCAGTTAATTTACTTTCAGAATTCAGAAAAACAATTCATCCATGTATTAATGTTGTCTAATCCTGTGAACACAGGGGGGCAGTGTGGAATCATAATCTCAAAGTCACGTCCTTGCATGCATGCATATAGTTGAGCATTTTCTAGCTTTACTGTATTTAGACTTTAATGTTTAATACCGGACTTAGAGAAATGCTAATTCTGTCATAGTCTAGTTTTACATTTTCAGTCTGAACCTAACTTTGCCACTGAGCTTCATTGACAGGGTTATCACTGTAGAAAGAAACAAAATAGATACAAATAATAAAACCATTGATTATGGTTTTATTCCAATTGAACTGTATGTTCAATTAGCTTGAACATTCAGTGCTTACACATTTTGAGTTTTTGCTTTGACTACCTTGTTGGAAACTTTGATAATGTCAAAGCGGTTGTTTTGGCAGCATATGGTTTGAATCTGATATGCCAAGAGACACTCCAAAGGGGACGTACAGCTCATTAGAGAAGTGACTCACTGTTTTCTGCCCTTTCTCCTTTCCTTTCTCCACTACGGGCTTGGTCACGACCCCTGGGCCTTACCCCTTCTTCCACGCTTGTGTGAATAACCCAATAGCTCCCATCCACAGCACAATTAAGGCATTATTACACCCTTCACTGGACCTCGTGCTCCAGGGTGAAATTTGGACCTGAGGGGTTGTGGGGGAGGTGATCGTCTCTGACCCCCATTCTGTCAGTTCTGCCCCACTGTGAAGCATTGGATGCTCTCATCTCTGACCCATTTTACTCTCCACATGTGCCCTTTTTCACACCAACACACAAGCATTCTCCCTAAAATGGTCATGGTATGCGCACACACAAACACACGCACTCAGATAGAAAGGCCCCCTCTGCTGTTTCTGTCCAGCAGGCTGAAACATGGCATCGTGAGTCCAGTCAGTGCCAGCAGCTGTGCAGCGGGCGCCATGTGGGGCACTCATCCGGCCAAGCAGTCTGAGGGGGCGGTGCGAACGTCATTAGAGGTTGAAGGGTGTTATGTGGGCACCTTTCTTCTGTCTCCTTCTTTTACCCTTTTCGTCTTGTAGCTGTGTATGAAGGAAGCCATCTGCCTACTGACAGTCATCTGTGGTTGCGAGAGAGTTGGTGGCATTCTGCACTTTGCACATGTCTGTCACCCACCTACCTAATACACAGCATTATACCATGTTGACCTTTTTTTTTTTCTTTTACTGTCTTCTGATTATTCTTCATTGATTTGTCTGATACAAAGTGTGCCACCTGTAGTCTCTTTGTCTCTTACTCAGTCATGAAAAATAAAATAGATGATTTTAGACAACAGGACTAGGAAAAATATTTGATAGTACAAATACTTCTTTGTATTCTATTGTTTTGTTTGATATTTCATCAAACCTTAAAATACTTAAATCATGTTCCACACTTTATACTTTTTTTACAGCTGATCAAACTGGACAAACGCATATCTGTCTCCTCTTTATCATTGAAGCACCTCCAGCCCTCCTCACTTGATAGCATCAGAGAACTGGAGTTGTTTTTTCCTCCCCTGTATTTTAGCCTTAGGAAAGCTATCTTCCATTTCAGTGGACTATCTGTTAAAAAGGTCACTCCTGCCTTTTCAATCATTCTTTAACAGATAATGTTTCATCATAACTTTGCAGTAATTAAACTAGATAAGCTTCCAAACTTGCCAAGTGTAAAGCTGGCAAACTAACTGCTTGTGGTATTTTCTGAGAAACTGTGTCCACGGACCATGCATTATTAATATTAATGTATGCTAACTGTTTCTTGAATGCATCTGACTCAAAGGGATGATTCTAACAAATGGACTCACAATAGATGCCTTGCACTCCAAATGTCACTTCTGCAGGCTGTTCCATTTGTTTTGAATGCACTCCAAGTGAAAAGCAATTTTAGAGCTCCAGCCATTAGAAGGAGTCCTTACTACTGAAGTGCAAACTGAACCTTAATTAGGAAAATGATAATTGCTAAGTATGTGTGCTCATTTTCCTTCACAATTGCACAGTCCTTCTTTTCCTTACCTGACTCCTTCATCCCCATGGCAATTTGTATACTTTACTCTGAATACGCACAAAATGTCAGAACACCAGAGAGATTAGCTTAAAGCTGGTCTCTAAAAGGCAGACATATCTATCACATCATAACTGACATGAGTTTATTATGACATTTTTACTTCAATAAATTGTCACAAAAGGATTTGCTCCACACAATTTTCTCTCTCTCAAATACACAATCCATGCTGCAGTATTTAATAGAAGCATGACAGGAATCTGTCATGGCTCTATTTCTTATTAAAGAAAATATGGTAAAATGTTTGACAGTAATCAAATCCTGATGATGTAAACAATGAGACTGCAATGATCAATATGATCTCTTGGATCACTTATCTAAAGAAAGTTAGACATTTACAACAAAGATAACCCCAAAAAACTGCAAGAAAGAGGCTTTCAATTGATACTTGAATTTATTTTGAAGGGGGAAAAAAAAGCTTTCAAAATTAACCAGGTCCTGTGTGGAAAAAGTACTATTACAGGTGACAGACCTATAACAACTGGTAGCACAACAAGCAGCAACAAGAGTACGGAATAGCAGACAGGTCATTTAAAACCATTCTGGAGGAATTTTGGCCAACACATTGCAAAGTTTTCAAAAAAGTTTTCACTCACATCACCCTGGAACTGCGCTTTTATGGTGGACAATGATGCAATCTACAACTTGCAACTTTCTTTTCCACAGTCTATCAATTGAATTTAATTGTGAATTACTCTGAAACTTTTTTTTTGTTTGTTTGTTTTCTTTTGTAAACTATTCAGAATTGAACTTGCTGTTGTTCTTTGGACCATTGTTCTGTTCAATTATGCTCTGACTAGCAGTCAGAGCATAATTATGACTGGGCATAGTCCCACAGTATCATAAAAGAAACAACAAAAGAAACAGACACATTTCATGGTTCTGTCAACTACAGAAAGTGTAGGTCCTGCAAAAACATAGCAGTTGCAGACCAATACAAAAACACTACATATCTATTGGTCTATTTTTGTTGTTTTACAAAAATTATTTACTTCTTATATATTTATTTTTCTGGTCAGTTTCCAAAATCTAAGGGATCATCAACATTTTAATAAAAATTTTAGGCCAAAAGTGCAAAAGGCTTTGCATCATTGATTTTGACCTTAGAAGTCTCTCAAAGATGGCATTTTTGTCCAGGATCTTTCCTAATTTTGAATCATGAATACCAAATCATGATTCATACCGGTTATGGTTCATTGTCCATTTTAGTTTTAAAAAATAAAATCATAATTTTAAGGAAGTGCATTGCTATCATGCAGAAAGAAAAAAAAAATAAATTCAAGTGCTATCATGTTATAATGTGATACGTATCTTGAAAAAACTTGACAGTAATCTTGTTAAAACGTGATCATTTTATATCCAGGAAGTGGAAGTGGTGATGGGGCATACCTTTCTACAGCACTGTATATCAGCTATGCTATTAAAATAAAACACAAAACTACAGTCATAATATGCCACAGCCTGAGCTAAAAAGATGTTTGTTCAAACTGCTTTTGGTGTGATTCTAGTCTACACAGCTGAAACAAACATCAGCAAGCCTCAACACAGAGAAAGGTCAGAGGATCAATAATTCATTTAAGATGCTCCCTGGGATTGACTCTGCAGTCAGCTTGTAATCAGTAGAGGGGATTTATTTTTCTTAACCAACTTTAAATGCGCATTCCTTCAGTAGAAAGAAAAAAAATAAGAACCCACACACACAGTGCCATCGCAGTCGATTTTTAGCCCTTTCACAAGGCCAGGAGTTTTTCTGTTTTATTTACCCATGACCCAACAGGGCACTGCTTTTATAAGCGTTTGTGTTCCACGTTAAACATCTGCTAAAGAAACTTTCAGGAGAGAAAGAGAAAAGACGAAAAGCTACAAACAAGGACAAATTCCAAGAACAAAAATCTATTGACAGTAGAAACTATTTTTTAATTGAATGTATGTCTTGCAAACTTAAACTCAAAATCCTTTTGCTTTGCCTGGGAAAGAAGAAAAAAGGAGCTGTTTCATACAGTAACACAGAGGTTGTAAATTATACATTTATTAAAATGAAATCTGTCAGGCAAAAGAACATAATTTGCAATGTTTTCAAATATGGATCAGTTAGTTAGCAGATTATTTCACGCATGCAGTGCTAACAGAACAGGACATCTGATTCAGAGAAGAAGGCTTCCTAGTTTGCTTCAATTATGCAGTGAAGGAATCTAGGGACTGCACGTATGCTCAAATGCATGCATGCTGAAAATCTGTTGCTTTGACAGATTTACCAATACACCCATCCAAAATATGCCCAGATGTTGGGTAAAACTTATGTGTGATATTTTCTTTGAACTCTGGATCCTACAGATTTTCACAATGAACTGCTTTCATTTTAACATTGGATTGCCATTCCAACTCGAACTGAGTTCAGAGTCAGATTCATGGACCAATTGTTTTATATAAATCTTGATTTGTTAGTACAAATCAAGATTTTCTTAGCAATGCTGACTGACTTCTGGAGATATATAATATATTTCAAAATGTTATAAATATAAACACACAGAGGCAGTCTTTTGTTAAAAAGAATGAATAGTGCATGAAGCTATTGCAAAGTTGTTACTGCACTAGGCTACATACTGCTGCTTACAGCTAGGTTTCACTGTGTAGAGTGTATTTGGTAATATCTCATTATAACAGGGACAGCCGTTCTGTTATATCTCAGACAGACTGACACAATCTTGGTAAAATACATTTATTTATCTTTTAAGATAGAATAGTAAATTACCAATTTGATTGGTTGTCTACCTGTAGCTGGCAGTAAGCCAACCTGTGATTGCTGGAAGCTTGGATCATGAACCTCTTGGACACAAAACCAGAACCATTCCTCTAAAAACAGAGAGACAAAAAATGTGTGACAGGCCAACTACAAAACTTAGGTTTGACTCAACATGGTAAACAGGCAAAAGAAAATCAAGGACACAAACACTGGATTTGATCATCAGGTAGAGTTTATATATTTCCAAAGTCCCTGTTTGGCCATTTTTGTTACCTTTGAATTTCCATAAACTCACTTAGTCAAAGAAATGTGTTAGAATATGCTCTCATCTTAACTTGTCTTTGAGTTATTTTGTGTTATGTGTTCATGTTTACTAATTTACTTTGTAAGGTACAGCTTTAAGTTCTATATCCTGACACTGTTTATGTGCATGTTGTACTGTTGTTGTCCACTGGGGGCAATGAGAGCGAGTTCTGATGTATAGGCAGCACTGTTCTAGAAAGAATCAGAAGAAAACGTTTTATACGACCTGAACGTTTGCAATAAAAGAACGCAGCTATCTACGAAAAGAAGTGTGGTTCATTGTGAAGATGAGTGCAGAACAAGAAAACCCAACAAAATGTTATTACAAAATGTTCTTTTAGGGACAACACGGCTAAAACATTTAATCAACTTTACTGTTTCACCTCCTGTGCTTTAGCTTAACCTTCCAATAAGATACTCATGTGCATTAATTCTCATCATGATCACCAGTTGACAGACAATCTTTTGTAGGCATGCTGCAATATTTTCTTTATCAATATTTTGCTGTAGATATATGCCATTATCTATTGATCTTTGCGTTTTGTTTGCCACTTGACCCTGTATTTGAATTATTCTGAGTTATTATTTTTGTCACTCAGCCTTCCAAATGTGATTCTTAGATTTTAGATCTTGTATGTATGTACTTATTTATTTTAGTGTTTATCCTTAGTTCTTGTTATTGTGGGATTTCTTGATATAGTGGGATTTATTTCGTGTCCTGTTCGGACAGCCTATGTTACCATTACTGTTTAATATTGGCAATGCACATTGTGTTAAATGAAGGTGTCAGAACAGATCTGTGGATTTTCTTGAAATGCATTTGTCCATTTATCCCAGCAGGTGGCATAGCTGATGTGCTTCTTCTGTTAAGAGTGTTTGCCAATGCAAAAGTCATAAGCTGTTTTTTTTTTGTTTTTTTTAATACTAGCAGAATCCTCTTCTTCTGATTTATGTATCTTTTTTGACTTTCTGTCTTGGATGTTAGTATTTTATAAAGCACAAATGTTTATCATGAGACTCTCTCTCTAACCTGCACTTGGATGTGGAAGAAATACAGATTAAAACTGCAGGTAGAATTTAACAGCAAATCACAAAAGCTCCCTTTTGTCTGTACATCTTCCTAGTTTCCTAGTCATAACTGTTGACAGCCAGTGCTGGGAGTGGGGTTATTGCACAGTAACGTAAATGAGCAGCCTTTTGTTAACAGCTGCAAATAGTTGATCAGGTTTAGGGAGAGCTATTTTCTCACTGATCTGTTTTTTTTTTGCTAACTTCTTCATGGCCAGTAACAAATCATGTCCTCACTCTTGCCCAATGAAATTCTTCTCAGCAGCTGCACTATCGTAACTAAAGTCCTAGATGACTGGCTGTCTGAAGCCAGTCAACAACACAAGTCACCATACTTGACTGAAGCTAAACAGGTAAAGATTTAAGATAAAGCATCTTGTTTAAATATTTTAGGTAACACTTTATTTGACAGGGTGAGAGTAAGACCTACATTACACTTTCATAAATATGACATAACATCTGCCATGAACATGCAGGAGTCATTGTGAATGTTTACAACTGTTGTTATGAAGTGTCATTTGGTAAATAATGACACTTTTAATGCAAAGTTACTCTAAAAGTTGCATTGAAAGTCCAGTAAAAGTACCAACTTTGCATTAAAATGTCATTATTTAAAATATAATGCAAAGTTGGCAAGAAGCATCTAGAGAAGAAAGAAGTATGACTTGATGACTCTACTGCCCCGTCTGCATTATTTCAAAACTTCAATCTTAGGAAGATGGCATCATCATGAGAGAGAGGTTATGTGACAAAACAACCAATTTATTATTTTGTATTTAAAAAAAGAAACAATTTTGCAGAAAAAGGATATTGAAAGGAAGGTATCTGGACCCATTCTGTTTCATATTATGCTCAACACTATATTTTCTGGAGAGAAGGATTAAAGCTGAGTAGTTTGCTTACACGTGCAATTAGTGGTGTGCATTATAAACATGCTTTCTCTGTCTTCTTTGACATCCCATGTTTTGCTGTAAGACACATGTTGGTTGAGTGAGTTTTCTGCCTGAACACCTGTCCTTAGAAAAAACAAATTACTACAAAGAAGGAATTTCATTGACAATTACATCAAGACAGCAGCAGTATGGAAATTTGCGTCAACATGTCAGTCAACTCCTCTTTTCTACTCACTATTAAACCATATGGTTTACATTGTGGGTACTATAAACACGTTTGACTGACAATCCAATCAGGCTGTGCGTGCAGAGAGAAAAGACAACAATTTTCTGAATGTGAATGCTGGCTGACACGAAACAATATAATGGCAAGAAAAACATGTTTCTTTGTTGAGGAGATTTTAGCAATTGTTTTGACATTCCATTAATGCACCTGCTGTTTCACATTTTGTTCACACTAATAAATGCCAAACCTTGGAAATTTTTTAACACATTTTGGTACACCAATGGTCAATCTGCCATTTGCACTATATTTTCACAACTCTTTTTTTTTTTTATCAGTTTTTAAATGGAATTATTTAACAAGGTAGTTCATGGCAAAGTAAATTGTTGGAGGAGCTCATCGGAAAAGAAAGACAATAACTTATGTGGCAATTTTCATTTCCAACTAGGATCTGTTAGAGGAGATGAAAGCCACAGGGAGATCCACAGGCTTGCTGTATTGTCAGCGACAGCGAGATTGAATAATTAGTGCCTTCCAGGAACTAGTTCCAAGAGAGTTTTAAAGTGATAATGTAGGCAAATGTCTGAGCCGAATCAGTTTAGTAATGAGTTGGAGCTCGGTGATTAGTTAAATCCGTTGCAAATGGCATGATTTGTGTAATGTTTGGAAAACACAGACATTCTTTTTTAATTTTTCTTTTGGAAGTTTTTCCAGGGAAATCATGTTGTTGGCAAATGGATTCCTAATATTGAGGCTAAACTGGCTGTATCACTTGCTTTGAGGCTACCTTATGCTGGCACAGACCGTTCTTTGTGTGCTTAGTTGTTGGCTTAGTTTTTCTCTCCGAGGCCATGCTGTGTTTACAAATCAGAGAATTGTTTCTGACTCTGACTAGACTGCCACGTCTCTGCTGCTGACTGCAAGTAGATTAATCCAGCTAAGACTAATTGCCCTAGCATTGTATTGACTATATGCATGAGGGAATTCAAATCACTTTTAAGTTTCAGTTCTGTACGGCTGGAGCCAGCATTTGAAGAGAGCTACACTGTTTGTGTGAGTACATTTAGTCAGACGTTAGACTAGGATGGTACTATCAATGGATTAAAGGTCTTCATGTAAATGTAATAATGGAAATCTGCTGACTGCCCTAAGAAGCAACAGAAAGGGGAAGTGAATAAACACTCATGTTTCTGCTCTTACCAATTGCTGTTGGGGGAAAACCTCGAAACAAAAAGGAACATTTTGAAAAACTGATTGGTGCCTTTTTTTGTTTCTACAGAATATTTTAGGTGAAGCACAAAAAGAGGCTGGGGGAATCTGTTTCATGCAAAATGTGTTTTAATGTGATTCTAAGGTGTGCTACAGTTTGGAAAAAATAGAGCACACTTTTCCTTCATCTTGAATTTTTCGTGCTGCTAACACATATAGTACTGTGAGTTTTGATTCTCGTTTTGCTTTTGCTTTTTCTTCCAGAGAGCCTCACATTATTTTAATCTTTTACTATCCCATTGATCGACGTCTCTGGAGGGTTTCCAATAGTCTTTAAAAGTTGGTTTTTGTATTTTTGCTACTTCGTGCATGTGTTCAGGCCAACCATTTCAGATTTGTTTCTACAAGGATAATTCAAAATTTCTGAAGTTAATGCAAATTTTATTAGTACTAATGCTCTTATCAATAGTATAAATATAGGTCAAATAATTTTTTGATACGTGAAGAAATCTTGTTAGCCCTTTTCTAAATTTGGTTAAAGGCAAAGGGATAAGGGAAGTAAAGAAAAACCAGCTTCCATAACTTCAGATTGTTCAAACTGGCATGGAAAGGTTTACGGCAGGAATTACAATACTTTATGTTCAGAATTTTAAATGCTATTTCCTTGTCGAAAGCAACAAAAAATGCACAGGAACAATGATGCCTTCATTTAATCAATTTTTTCGCAGTTAGAGACTTAAGTTTGATTGAACTCAATTACTTTTCATACCTCAATAGAACAATTGCCTTTTTTTACACACAATAAACAAAAATAACCTGGACTTTGTGCAGTTGAAAAACTACACAATTGTTTCCATTCAGTAACAAAAGAAATTGAAATCATATGTGAATAAGTTATTTCACGTAATACATAAATTAAAAGCATGGCAGCATTGAATGTATGCAGTTACCTGAGCTATATTCATAATTCAACCACAAAAATAACCTGGACTTTGTGCAGGTTATTGCACAAAGTCTATCAGCCATCAGAGAAGACGTTGGCGACTTACTCAGGCATTGGAGTGTCAAGCTAGTTGGGAGTAGCTGGGAAAGCAGTACTTTGAAGAAATTGTGGACTGCAATTTTACAGCATGACACACAGCTTATTATGAAATGTACAATGCTGTGTGGGACCGGTTACAGATTTCCAAAAAAACAACAACAAAAAACAATCATCCTCCTACTATTTTCCTGTCATCTTCTGCATGATATCAACACCTGCAATAACATCCAGCTGTTGATATCATGACTTGTGTGATGTAAAAAAAAGTGTTTCCATTGCTGTTCTGTGAAATACATCTCAACACGACTGAAAACCCCTGTCTTTCTGGCACAAAAATGTTTCATTTTTCTAAATTGGCTTGTTTCTATTAACCAAATTTATTTTCGTAATTTCAATTTGCGCAGTTGTGTGCTTAACTGAAACACAGCTAACATCAAAAAGCACTCAGGTAAAACTAAAGGGTTCCCAGGAGATGTTACACTACATGTGGCAACCCAATATGAAATTCAATAGCGCCTAAATTTAATAAGCAGAGAAAGGCTCTTGGAAAATTCAGATTTTTGTTTTTATTCCATACTTCACAGGTAAGCACATTCATCATTCTAAAAACAAAGGTGAATGTCTAGAATACCCTCAGTTTCATAGAAAAATTAACACCAACTTACCAAAAGTACATTTAAAATGTTGATAAAGCTCTTAAATAGATTTTTGTGGTGGAAAAACTATGTGGAAAAAACAACTTCAAAACTTATTTTTGCTGTTGAAATGAAGGTCAGAATTTAAGTGAAATTTTTAGCTGCATTATAGGTATTGTTTCACAATATTTAATCTATCTATGTATACTTTAGATCATATCACCAAGCCCTGCTATATGATCAATTGAAGATGACTCATGTTTGGACTGTGCTTTGATTTTGTTGTATTTCTTTAAGACAGCTCTTTCAGATTATGTTTATCATCTTTGTTTTGTTCTTTGTTTTGCACAATATGCTGTTATGATAGTGACTACATAAGAAAAGTAAAGAAAAAGTAGAAGAAAAAATATGACACAATGCTGTAGGTCAAGTGCCAGAGGGCATGTATTTCTTGCATTGTTAAATGCATGAATGTATTTAGTTATTACATTCACTTGTAGAGAATGTGAGAAATAGAGCCTTTACTGGATTCAGCAGTATGTATCTTTTGCTTTTATCTATCTGTTGTGTATTGTCATAAAGCTATAACACACGTTGATCTTTTCTGTGGTGGCTGTTAAGGATTCACATTTTCTCCTAAACGATGTATAATTTAACAATTTTCACAGTACAAAGCTCAAGCCTGGAAAGCAGAAGCAAAAAAACAAACAAACAAAAAGCCTGAACTATATTATAACACTGGCTAAATCATTTCCTACTAAATTCTTTTTGGGGAGGTTTGATGGCTACAATCCTCAATTCCGATAAATGTTGTGTTTCAGTTCTGGGAAACTTATCTATTTGTGTTAGAAAATCCACCAGTGACATCCCAAATGACAGAGACCAGAGAAAATAAACACAAACTCAAACATCAGTTTTATTTTCCAAATATACAGAGCAAAAGCATCAGAGATTCACAGACCAGTACTGTTAAAATACAACTGTTTTCTTTTTTTTTCTCTTTACAGATATATGACAGCCACTGCCTGAAATAATGGTTGACCCAAACGAATTTACATCTTGTCTTCTGTCAAGTTGCTGTATGTGCATTGTTACTATTTATAACATTCTTAAAATGACCCTCCAAAGCAGCAGTGGTTCTTGGTTGAATGCACAAGTCCGTCCTTCTATGCCATTCACAATCCCCCTCAGGTCTTACTTGTGTTTTCAAGATTGAAGTAAAGTTTTCATAAATCATTCACTTTAAAGTTCAGTCATTTAAAAGTTTTGAAGAAGAGATAATCAAATAGACCAAATTTCAAATAGACCTCAGTTGGTTCCAGCAATGGCTGAACATGCAATGCAAACTTAAGAAGATAACTGCTGTTCAATGGACGTAACTTTTTCATTTTGATCAGCAAAGCTGCCCCCAAATACCATGACCACCTGGGAGGTAAGCCGTGTCATCTACATTAGAAGCCTCCACTGCTCTATGGAATGTTCATGGTAAAAAGAAAGTACACCCCCTTTAAATTACAGGGTTTTATGTATTACGTACATATCTTGGATTCATAGCTTTTCACCTTGATATTTTGTATTCATTTTTGTTTAATAAATAACACATGGCAATTATAAAGAACAATATAAACCCTTTCAGAACCTGGCTCAAACCAGGTCACAAGCCACAACCTTAGAACTGATAGGGGTCCTTCTGTCTTTTTACCATGACCATATTTACTTTATCTGACCTTGTGTCATGCGAAACCTCTTGCTATCATCAGGAGAACAAAACAACTCAACCAATCAGAGAACTGGAACAATTGACTTTTAGATGTTTTTTTTCTGTAATTGTTTCAGTTTTCAACCTAAACCCAAATCATGACAGAAGTGGTCTGAAGGATAAAACAAAAACTCGAGGATTAACTGAAGATACTATTTTAGTGTTGGTCTTATGCCTGTATTTTGTCACAGTACTAACAAGGTATTGATTGGTAGGAAAGGAAAAAACAGAGAGAGAAAGACAGAAAGCATTTACAAGTTATAAAAGGTTTATGAAGATCAGTTCAATGTCTCAAATGGCACCTGCTTTAATGGGCTTTGCCATGGATATTAACAACTATCATACACAAGGGGAGCATAGATGATGAGATTTGGTTTGCAATCAATGGCAAGATATTGACCACCGGAATGTTCTGTATTTCTTTTTGCATTGTGTCTAGTTTATTCAGACTGAGCAAAATTGGTGGTGCCGTCAGCACTTTTTCCTGCTAATGAGCTCAGACTTCAATCTTAAAAAGAGTTATTAGAAACTTGTCCTTAGCATACCTGAACAAAGGACTATCCTGCATCCTATACGCTAAGAGGTGTGTCTTGTTTTATCACAAAAGGGCAGCAGCCTCTTGTAATTGTTCTGGGTCTCTGTGTGTAATCATCTGTTATGCTCTGGCATCTGTCTGCTGCTCGCAGCCAGGCAAACAGGCAGCACCAGCCGGTGAGCTGTCCACAGGTGAATGGGGCACAAGTTTCCCAACATGGACTTCGGTTCCCAGGGACCAACATGGCACTCAAATCCTGTACTTCTATGCCCGCAATAGCCGTTATGCCCAACATTTAGGGGTGAACGAGACAGAAGGCAGGCCAATCAAATATTTATCTGTTTGCAGTGCAGGACATTCATTGGACTGGAAAAATGTGTTAGGCTTGGATCAGTACAGAAGCTGCAGTTCACAGAGGATGGCAAAGTTTTCCTGTACTGATAACTTTTGTAAAGGAGTGTTACAAAAGAATTCATAATATGTACAGATAATATAGATTAAAGCCACATGTGTCAAGAAAGATACAGTGTGTAGTTCAATTCAGTTACTGTAGTTTAGTGTTAATATACATTGTTCTGGTCATACTTTTTCAGACTCGAATTTCCTGAATTTTTACATAAATATTAGCCAATTTTTTAAATTTAGTAAATGTTCACTATGGATGCACTGAATACGTTTCTAATTTGGAACCTGCAAAATGAATGGATGGATGGGTGGATGGAAGGAAAGAAACATGTAGGTAACGGAGATGGGAATAATGTTTCATACCAGTCTAAACCTGGACATAAATGAAATCAATATTTTTTTCATTCTGTTTAGGAACCCTGTTAAATCCAATTACTACTAATGAAAAAACTGTCTTAAACTCATAAGAATGAAGAAAACTTAATGGCTAAAAAAAATTTAATGACACATTCTTGACAGTCATCACGGTGCTGAATGCAATATATTGCTAAGCATCTGGGCATCTTTCCCATCGGCTGACAGAATAATAACCTCTTACTGCTTCTCACTTTAAAGCTGTCCCTGCCTAAGCTCATCTTAGAGCCTTGTGCGTGCATTGTTGGTTTTCCTGGTGAGATCTTTTGGAAAGAGAAAACAGCTCCTGCGAGCTGTCAGAGTAATTTGTGAGAAACAGACAGGCTTGATGAAATTTTTGGAAAGGGAACAAAAAGAACATTATTGTCTTTCTGGATAATTTTGATACCATATGTTTGTTTGTCTCTACAGCTAATGTACTGTTGAGAAATCTCAGAAAAAGAAATGAAAACCAGGAAAAAGAAAAAATATATATATAAATATATACAGAGAAAGACAGTATTACAGATTTATATACAGTCTGTTAAGTACAAAGCAGGATTATCAGCATTGAAACAGAGCTTTTTGTCTTAAGCTGTACAATGGGCACCAATCCATTTGTAAAATTAGTCCAAACTGCTGCCTCTCAAGTGGAAAAACCCCATTCAAATACCTTGAATATGATCATGTGTAAAGTGCTTACAACAACAACTTGCTTCTGTTCAAATACAATGCTTGATGATTCATGAACTGGAAGTTTAAAGCTCACATAGGATCATCCCAGTGAACTGACTCCAGCAGTGCAAACTAAGTAAAAAAAAACAAAAAACAAACCAAGAAACAAAAAATTACTGAATTAGATAGGACATTCTGAAATCCATTTATGCTCTTAGTATATTTTTAATGTAATTTTAAAGAAAATATAATCAGCCAGAGTGTTCCAGCTTTATGAGAGTATTTGTTGTTCCAGGAATCCCAGTAGTTTATCTCTCAAAATATTGAGATAACTAAAGCAAATGTAATTCCAAGGTAAACCCAGGGTAAACTTCTGAAATGCAGGAAAACATGAAGGGTTGTATGTTGGTATCATATATGATGTACTACACAATACACAGTGCCTCACAAAAAAAATTCATACCCCTTGAACTTTTTGTTGCGTTATAAAAAACTACCTTTGTTGCATTTCATTGGGCTTTTATATTATAGGCCAGCACACATCAGTATGTATCAGTATAAAACTGTAAAGTATTCCCTAAATAAAATAATGTGCAATCAATTCCAAGCAGAAGTCACCTACTTACTAAATATACTACAACTACGGGTGATTTAATTGCAGTATAAATCCAGCTTTTTCTGTGAAGGCCTCAGATGTTAGTGAAAAAACAAAACAAAAAACAGCATCATCAAGTCGAAGGAACACAGCGAACTTGTCAGTTGTCAAATTGGTGAATGTACTCAAGCACAGATAGGTTCTGAAGCAATATCACAAGCTGTGCAAGTCTTGAAGACCATTATCCATTTCATTGTCTAGAAATAGAATGAGTAGGGCTTTCCAGCTAACAAGCCAAGCAATGAAAGCATTAATCGGAGAAGTGAGCATGAGGTAATTTTGAAGGAGCAGCTCAGTTAGGAGTATGTCAACATTACTATTGTTAGTCTTGCACTCTACAAATTTGTATGGAATGGTGAAAACATAAAAGGCAGTAAGAAGTCTATTTTGCAATTTCCAACTCGCCATGCAGAAGAAGAATCTGCCAAGATGAAACTAAAGCTTAATTTTGTGGCCTTTATACTTTATGTGTAAATGAAAACAAACACTGCATATTTCCCTGAATACAATAGAATTGATGGGAAGATAAATAGCATAAAATACAAACATCCTTTTCTTTCTGCTTCATATTTAGTTTTACTATGTGATGGTCTATCACCTGAAATCCCAATAAAATACATTAAAGCCAATAGTTTTAAAAAACGTATAACTGCTAAAGAGGTGTGAACATTTTTGGAAGGCACAGTGCATAGTGTCTTTTTTCTACATGTTCTTTAAAAACGCAGTCAAAACAAACAAATCACTTTGTTGGTTCTGGTTAGAAAGAAATGGACATAATCAATAGCTTTGGCTTATCACCTATTTGAATTCGCAGGGACTGGTACTTTAAAAAAACTCTCTGGACAATAGTCTGGGTTTTCCCACAAAGCCCCCTAAAAAGAACAATTATGATTACAAGAGGTATTATGGTATGAAAGTTAGAATCTGAGTACAGCATCAGCAACTAGGTACTGAAAAAAACCTAATATATATGTCACACACCGAAGAGAAGAAAACAGGCATTAGCTTTCCACCACCGTCTTCATAGCCAATGTAAAAACAGAAAAATAAATAAAACCGCCTCTATCTGTTTGTCATGTTCGACCAGCACAATCACTAGTAGGTATACAGTCAGGATGCACTAAGCCCCAGTGTCAACAGTGATACTGACAATACTAATAGGATATTCACACAAGTAGCCAGAACATTATGTTTACTTTTTATTTATCAGTATTGTTGATGACCTTTAAATTTAGAAGTAAAAAATAACCGACAAATGCAAGTTGTAGCTTGTAAGCTTTCTTGTTTTATGTGTCTTGGAACTAGATTTGTTATCAAAACATAATATTGGATGCAGCTCCACATAAGCTGGACTGCTGATAGTGTTTGTCTATCTCACTTAGTAAGTTAGCAATGACCCAGTTCAAACAGACCCTCATGGTAAGTTAGATATAGACATTAAGAGGTGCTTTCTGTGCTATGTGGAAAATGAGTCAAAAAATGAAGATGCTTGAAAATAAATTACAGTCATGTGTGAACACTGATGTTTTTTTATCGCAGCGTCAAAGTGAAAACATGACTCAGAAAATTCAATTGAGATCTTAGCTCTTCTTCTTGTGAAGCTCAGATATAGAAAAAGAGGGGGAAAATAGGCAAACCTTTAAAGTTCTCAGCCTGCAACAACTTAACCTTAGCACACAGTGTGAACGGGCAAGGATGAAATGTTGCAAGTTATAAATTTAACAGACAGAAAATAACATGCACATTCATTGTTGTGCTTTAAACTACAAGAGGGCAGCAGGACGTTGGCTTTGTTTCATTGTCTGGCAGTTTGTGCAGAGTGCTGCGCTGAATACTCACTTTTCCTCTGTGTCACAGTCTTCAGATCCATGCCAGCAGAGCTGATTGTCACACAAAGCCTTGAAATCATGCTCTCTGATTCCTTAACAATCTGAATGTAGAAACCAAGTATCGCAAGTCAAATTCCAAACTTGTAGTGTCTGTGTTGGCAAATAAGCTCTCAGTGGCACATCTGTATTTTGGGTCAAAAAAAAAAAAAAATGGAGAGCATTGATGATTCAAACATGAAGGAAATATAAGGCTTCTTGATTCATTTTTTGGGGACATTTTGATGTCTAAGCAGGTCACAATGTCCATCAAGTCCAGTCGTTGTTTGAGTGTCCCATAGGTAATTTTTACAAACACTGATACTTCAGGGGATCCTGCAGGTGGAATCTTGTAACAGTTTTACAATCCTGTTCCTCAGCCAAACACCCTCCCTCTCTGGTGGTCAGACATGGGTCTGCATCCGCTTCTGAAGGGGTCGGGTGAGGTCCGAGTTCTGTGAGGATGACTGGGAGTAGTGGGAAGAGGAAGAGGCAGATGCCTTGCTGTCTTTATCAAACTGCACATAGCCATCCGGCTTACTGTAGCTGCTGATGCTGCTGTCGCACTGCGTGTCAATGAAAGAGCTGGAGTCGCTAAGAGAGCCACGCTGGAACTCCCGCTCGCAGAGCTCGATGGAGCTGCTGCCCATTCCAAGAACAAAGCGCTGCCCATAGTCGTACAGGCGGTTGGGGCCTGCCCCCAGCGTGGAGTAGATGTTGGTGAAGGACATGCCTGTTGGCACTCGCTGCTTGCCAAGGGTACCGGTGTTGGTGGAGTTCCTCACCTCAGCGGTCTGATTCCCTGTCATGGTAGGCGTGTGGTGCTCTTTGAAGGTGTTGACACTGTAATAGCCATTTGTAGGGTCCTATTGAAGACAATAAAGTAAATACAGATGACAAATAAGAGAACAGTTGTTTGCTTAGATGTTCAGTTTCATTCATCATATAGTTATATTCTATAAATTAGAATGTGTCAGATGAAAAGTATCTTTGAAAACAACTGTTTTAAGGAGGTATTAAACAAACTTTTCATTAAGTCTTTTTCTGTATAAAAAGTATTTTTTTTTGGTCTGATATATTTTAATGTTTTTATCAGTTGTGAATGGAAAATCATAATCAACAGAAATAAAGGTTTGAAAACATTGGCCTTTGTAAAAGTATTCTGTATGTTAGCAAAGTAAACTGGAGTACTGAAATACATGCACTATATAATAATCTTAATGTCACTGAAAGTAGAAGACCATTGCCTTCCTAATTCTAATCTCTCTTTAGTGATCAGTCTGGGATTTGTCCCACTGACCTCAATTTGCCAAAATAGATTTAACAAATATTGAACAGAAGGAAGAATTGCAAACAATGATGATGTTATTCTGTGCTGTTTTAGAGTTGTAGACTCCCTATGGTTTTAATTTGGCAATGGCAACGGAGGAAGTGAATGAAGCCAATCAGATCATGTTGGCCAGACTTGCAAATACTGAGCAATAAAAGTTGAGGCAAGAGCAATATTTAAGACATTTTATTGCTGGCAAAGATGTTGTGACCCTACTCCCCACAGGTTTATTTACAGCACACAAAATTTCCACTTTCCTCTGTATGAAGCCAAGATTGGAACAAGCATCTAAATTTTAATCTGGCTAGTAAAACACACAACTTTTATAAACATCTAAACTGTTTGTGAAAGTAGTGGAATTCCTCTTTTTTCCTACCCTAACACCTAAAAAAAAACAAAGACAAAAACTATTTTTTGCGAGTAATTAAAACAAAAATAATCTCAAAACTGTAAATTTTTACATACTTGAAGCCAAGGCAGGAGAGTAGCTAAGGCCAAAATGTCTCCAACCAAACAACACAAAGTAACAGTTCGTTCATGTGTCAAAGAAAGCGCAGATGAAACTTTGGTGTGAAGGTTTGGTGTGCTACTACTCTGTCCTTGAATCCGCGTTCCTCACTAATTAAGCCGTGGCTCAATGCTCAGTGTGGCGTCCGTGTCACTGCAAAGTTCACATGCATACCAGCTTTAATTAGACCTTAATGGGTCACAGTGCCTGTAATTCCATGTCAGCGTTGGAACTGCTTCTGTGGTTACAGCTGTGCCACTTGTTTGTCTGCATTGTGTTGTTTCTAAGGGTCCAGCCAGGGGCATGTGTGCTTTTTTTAATGTTCTCCTATGAATGGATGTGAATGTCAAGCACAGCGAGTGTGGCTTCGAATCCCAAAAGAAGGCAGCTCATAATGGGAGAGACAACCTGAGAGGATCCTCGTTATGCTTGTCATTATCTGACAGCAGACAGGGAGATTGTTTGCGTCTGGCCTTCATCTCTTGCTCGGTCTGCTCTCGCCTCATGCACGCTGTCATTAAGGAGGATCAAAAAATCTGGCCCCCGAGGCAGCAGCAGGTAAGCAGGCAAACACAACAGAAGCACACTTCAGGGAGACAGTGCCAGCAAGCAAATGGACAAAAGCAAAGATGAACATAGTGGAATTTGTCTCTCCATAAAAGATTCAAGAGACAACGTGCAGAGTTAATGGATACCACCTACATCACTTTAACATGTAGGTTAAAGTGATTCTTGAAACAACCGACTAATGAAATCTCAGACTCTCTTTGAAAGCAGTGGAAGGTTTTCTCATTGATTGCCTCTGCTAAATATAGTTGACTTGTTTGTTTTTGTGTGAGTTGCTTTATTTTTAACATTTGTTCTCATGCTTTGAGAAAGAGCGTGAGCTATGCTGACTATCTACATCTATTACCTGTAACACAGAGAATAAAAAAAATATATATACGGTACATTAGGTTTTCCTCTGGTTGAAAGAAAACATTGCCTAACATGGTGTACTTAATATCTTGCGCTTATTTAAGGTTGGGTCAAAAGACCTGAGTTTTTATCCTAAGCCATAGAGGAGTCTCAATTAGTGATAGTTGTTCTGTGTTCCTTATGACTGTGGTTGACTACAATTCTCTGCACACAACATTGGCTAATGTTATTTGTATTTAATTTAACATACTGTTTTAATCAGCAAATTAATACAAGACAAGGGTTTATATTTTATAAAAATAAATAACTAGCTCCTCTGGCTGGGAAAATGCCAAAGGCATTCTCTGGCAAACTGAGAAACAGTCCCTCCAACATGTATTTAGGCATAGTTTAATTTCATCGGAGTTCAGGATTCACAAAAGAAGTCATGGCAAAGGCTCACAAGACAGACACTTATAGCCTTGTTGGAAAATGGAACAATAGACGAAAGTTTCTAAACTAGGTAGGTTCACTTTAGTCTCAATACCTTCCTATTCATATCTGTGGACAGTCAAAGTTGAGGGGGTGGAGCGTTATGCAACTTACATAACTTAGACAAGGTTATTTAAAAGATCATCAATAAAGTAAGGCCAGATTCAACTTCGTGAATTAACTTTTAACTTATTTCCACTTTTGTTTTACTTGTCTACTTTATCTTGAGTTGCAAAGAGTTATACATTTATTAAGGCTCCAGTTAATAAATTTTGCAGGTTAAATTTGTTAAAGAGTAAGAGATTGAGGTTAGAAAAATATTTACTCTCCATAATGTATGTATTGCCATCTGTCAAAGTCTAAGCAACAATCATGACACTGATATGTTCAGAAGTAGACAAATTAGGCTCTGAAAAGTTTCTGGTGAGACGAAACTCAGTAAAATGTGTGTATGACATCTCGTGTCATTTGCTGTCTTTCTGACCAAAATGTATGTCAAAAGAAAAACACCTGCTTAAATTAACTGATGTGTTTCATTTAAAAACATTGTGTGCATGACAACTGCAAAGCTCCTTCTGAGGGGTTACTTTCAAGAGATATAGGAATATCAAAGCTCATGCGTTGATATTTTATTTTATATGTATATATTATTATATATTTTATTATACTATTAATAAAATATATTAATAATAAGCTCTTTTGCATTGTAAAGGATCATATGAAACATTTATATTTTATTAATTTTTTTAAATGTATATTTAAAACCAGGCTAAATAGAAATGGCAAAAAATAAGGGAGCAGAGTAAAAGATATTAAAAGATGGATCTACCTACTATGCAGTTCGTGTCACTGATCAAAAACTGGGTGAGGTACCAGAGGTCAGTGATTCTTACATCACATTTCTAAATTTATCACTCTGTTTTCTTTTTAGCTGCCATCAGAAGGGCTCAACCTGAGTCGTGAGTCACATTTTGTTTTCCTCACTTGCTGTGATTCTGCCACTGCCTATTTAGTGTACCTGAGATTGAAATCTGTCTCCTGGTGAAGCTGGCCAAGTAGATTAGATTGAGAGGAACATCGTAACTTGACTGCTAACAGTAGGTTACGGAGCATGTTAGCCATGTAATCAATTTTGAGTTTGTAAACTTTTGAAGCTACTTTTTGAAAGAAATATTTTCTTTCAAAACACAGAAAGAAATATTTTTTTTAGAAAAAAAGCATAAATTCAAAAACTTGAACTTATGCTTTTTAACAAAAAATGGGAGGATTGAAAATAAAATTGATAGTTTTCAGAATAATAAAAGAGTAAAAATAAAGAAAATACATGCTGTTGATAAATACCCAATCCCTTTGCCAAGACCTTTATACTTTTAAATCAATGTAGGAGAAGAATTATTGCCCTTTTAGTTATTTTCGTTCCAGAACTGAAGCCCTTCATTTGCCCCCAAGGTATTTTCTCTCCCACCACCTTCTTTTCCCTATTGTTCTCCCAAGTTCTCGCATTCGTGCTGCCATTGATCATGAGCCGTACCTTAATGTGCTGATACTCCTTCTCCTCCTCTTGTAACACCTCCAGCTGCTTCAGAACAGATTCCTGCTGGAACTCTCCTCGTTCAACCTACACAGACATCAAGTAAAGTATATTAAGAAACGGAGCCGTTTCCGAGGCTCCTGCGCTCACAGAAAAAGAAAAAGAAATGTTCTGAAACGAACTGGTTTAACTTTTATCACTTGTTCTTCTTTTTTAATATCAGTCAAACATGCTTCACCTTCACTCAGGGCTGGCAGACGATATTAATAATTCATCCATGAATATCTTTTATTTATCTTTACAAAATGCAGCTATGTGAGGTAGCTGAGCTCAATTCTCTGCTCTCACATTTAATGCAGTCTGCATTGCAACTCTGAAACATTAAAAACTAACAGCAAGACGACCAAAGTAAAGCACAAAAGAAGTACTCTTCTGTGCGCCAATAAGACATGTAGATAATATATCTGCTGAAAGGATCACATAGTATGCACCGTTGTATGTCGATTGCGGTTTGTTCCTTTCATGCAACCGACAGTACACAATGAAAAAAAATTGTTCCCTGGACTAAAAAACACGTTCAGTCTAGATGCCTTTTTTCCACGTCCATTACTCATGAAATAATTTATTCCATGGAAAACAGCACAACCAGCCGTAGCGTTCATTCATTATTTAGTTGTCGCCTCTGAAAGGACATGCAGATGCAAAACAAAAGGAAAAAAAGCTGATAACTTATTTTTGCAAGCAGAAAAAAAGAAAAAAGTGTAAAGTAAGTATGCTGTGACACTCACACTCACCATCAGCTGTTTCATGGAGTTGTGTTCTTCATTTTCCCGTGCCGCATTGTGGTCTTTGTGCACAATCTCCACCCGGATGTCGTTCTTTGCAGACACAACTCCCTTCAGATCTGCCATGAACGGACAGCGTAAACAACGCACCTTAATGAGCTGCGACAAATGGCAATCTGTATTTGTTGACAGAATAATTTGCACTGTTGTAATATTTAGCAGACACCCCGGGTTTGCTCTGTTAGAGCGCACCCATTTCCCGAAAAACAACACAAAGCATTATTAATCACACTGTTTCCCTGCCAACACAAGATTATCTATTCTCTTTACAGAAATGAAATCTGCAGTTTCCCCAACGATGGCTCATTCTGTTTGGGACAAAGCTGATGTTATTCTGTCATATAACAAGTTCTTACTTTCTGTCTTAATTTTGCTTGCAACTTCTCTCTGGTGAGCACAGATGGAGACGGGCAGTGAGGGCATAACCAGGTGCACTTCCTCTGTAGTATACAGACAATAAACATGCTGAAGGGACCAGTAGCACAGCGTGGTTTTTGGATAGAGGCAGCAACTGACTGCCTCTACCTAACTTGAGTCACTTGGATTATGGGCGGGTGGCAGCAAACAAAATGAAAGATGCACATAGCCTGCAAATGCAGGCCAGACTGAGATTGCATGAAATGAGTCTTGAACACAATCTGGCTCTTTCTGCACCAAACAAACAAACAAATGAACGAACAAATCCATCTTGACCAGTGATTCATCTTGTGTTAATTGTTTTGAATCTTTTTAAAAACAAATCTTTTGGGTTATTTGTATTGCACTGATTTTTTTTTTTTTAATCAAAGAAATATCTTGACACCCCAGGCAAAAATGTTAAAAAGCCTCAAAATAAATTCAGGTTTTGCTACAGCAAAATCACTGACAAACACAGAAAGAACCAACCTTTGACTTGATTACATTTATTCAATGGGAGGAAAGTGATCAAACTGGATTTAAACAAAATTGGCTTTGGCATAATTATTGGTAGCCTTAACAATAATTTTAAATGGAATGCAATTATATATATATATATATATATATATAGCCTGTCCAGACAAACTGAACAGGATGGTGAAAGAGCTACCTTCAAAGTACATTCTTAGAGAAGTGCAGAAAAGAATGACATCTTGGGGACACGAGATCTAACGTCTAACTACTATTAAATACTGTTTACATGCCTACCAGTTGTTTAGCACTTGTCTAAAAAAAAAGTGTTTTCTGTTTTACCATCACCAGCGCTAAAATGCTGAGTCTGCTAAATGCTTAAATATCTGTGCTCTTAATCAAATGAGACTAAGATTTAGCTTTGGGCTACTTTTGGGTCTGGTGTGAAACAAAGATTAATATGTGAAAACGCACCTCAAGTTAACAGTTAACTAAGGTGGAGGAGCTATGAAACATTACAGAGTCTTTGCAGTTGTAGGAGATTGTAAGAAAAAATGTAATTGGACTGAACAATAGGGCTTTTCTGGTGATGCCTCTGAGACAACTCAGAGGCATTATGAGTCTGTTTCACCCCGCCACATTGTTTGGACACTTGTATACCACTCCATCGCTTAAGGTTAATTACATTTCATAAGGCAATTAAGAAGTAGAAATCTAACCACAACTTTCTAACTGCAGGATGATGACCCTACCTAGTGAGTAACAGCTGGCACTGTCTTCGAGATGCTACTAGAAAACCAAAAACATGGTAACAACATCAAATACAACAGATACATCAAACTTCTTGCATTCCCATGTGCACCATATGCACAAGCTTTAGTCCTCAACACAGTTGACCTGGGCCTGACCCCTGGTCTCAGGTCATTTAAATTATTTCTTCTCTTTCTTCATCTCATTTATTTTTTGTCTATTTCTTCTTCAATAAAGACTATTAAAGCTTAAAAAATGTATAATATTAGCTAAAGAGAAGAGATCATAAGAGAGCCAGGACTTTGGATAGTCTGGAGAGATAATGTAAAGAGGAATGTCAAAGATCCTTCTCTCTGTATCCTTGTGAAGTCTTATTGCATCGTAACCTTTACCACAGACAATTATTCAATTAGATTTTTCTCCTCACTGAATAAAACTGTGGGAAATGAAAAGATAACTTTTTCCAGTATATTCCACTATAAAAATATGCTTGCTCAAGAAAACCAGAATTTATTTTTCAGGCTTTTTACAGATCCTTTCTGGAGGTGACAACATTTTTGTCCCCATCAATACATTTAAACAGATGGACATTTTTCAGAATGCTCAGGCATAAAACCGTACTCTGGCATGCATGCTTTGGTGGAGACAAAAGCATAAAGGAGACATACTTCTCTGGGAGCGGGTGCAGCAGAACGCGCTGATGGTGCCCATTAGGACAATGAAGGCGACGAAAGCTCCCACGGCGATGCCGATGATCACAGCCACTGGGACAGATTCTGTAGAAAGCAACATCAAGACATGTCCTTCTATAATACAGTGCCACACATAACACACATTCACACTGATCGCTGGACCTGGCAGGAAAGCACACGATATCAAACAGTCATTGTGAAGATGTTTTTTGGATTATTCTTAATTGTCTGTGGCAGCAAATTGTAGAAATAGACGAGAACAATGTTGCAAATAGAAAGCCGTATGTTCTACCAGCAGCAAATCCAAAATAAAACTAATTACCATGGGTAAACATTTTCCTTTTATTTTCTCACTGTCCAGACTGATAAAATTTAATTTACACTCACTCGGGCTACTAGAACCATTTTACATAGTGCTATACTTTTCATTGAATAGAGTGGAAATGTTTCTGCCTCCATTTAAGGATAATCATGTTTGTGCGCTCTGGAACAGATCATTGCATCTAGGAAAAGACTGAACCAGAGGGCATGTATTTATAGGCTGTTGTGCAAGTAAAAGGTCCCAGTACACATTTATGAATATTTTCTGCTTTAAACAAATGCAAAATAATAGCTGATCTTTCTACAACATTAAAGCACTTGTTCACTTTTGATTTCTATTAACAATGTGCTGTTAATTGTTTGCAAGAAAAAAATTGAAGAAATGTGACTTTTGCTATGCTGGAGAGAAAAAAAAGAATGGTTTCAGGTTTTACTCAAAGTATTCAAAAATATGCAGCTTCATTAAAAGTGCTTCAGCACCACTTATCTATGGTTCTCTGTAGTAGCATAAATAATTTGATTTTCAGCCAACCCATTGCTCCCATGAACTTTTTAAACAAGGTTTGTTGCATTGCTGACATACTACATAAACCACCAAATGACATCCTAAGGCTGATGAAAGCAAAGTTCATATCAGCCTTTGCACTAAAAATAATTAACTTTCATCTGCATGCTAAAAGCTTGGAAGAGCCCTAATTTATAGCAGCCCAAAAATACTTTATAATCGGTTAAGCTAATATTTATTACAACACTTAAGTAAAGGAAAAAAATAATAAAGAACAAACAGCTCAAATCCTACAATCTTCATTCTTATTTACCTCTGCTATTTGAAACAGGGTCTTGTTATATTTTTGAAAGGTCTTTTTTTTAAATGAAATTCTCATTTTCTCACATTTAAACCCATACACATGTTTTTTTTTAAATATGTAACCAATACTGGAAAGGTTGGGACAAATTGACAGGAACTATTCTCATCTCTGAAGATTAAGTTTTAAATGAACAAAATATGAAAAATATTGATTTTTTTTTTTTTTATATACGACAGCATCATATTGTCACCTTGAAACTTTTGCACTGTATATTCACAAATACAATTGTTCAGATGGAATCAACCACAGCAATACACACAAGATATTACAGCTGACAGACTACCTACAGCTACTATCTAAACACCAACGAGCACTGCATATGAAAAGAGGAAGGTGGAACCTGTCGAACCTTGGCTCCCACCTTGTTCCTTAAGGCGTATGATCTCTGTGTCAGAGCCAAAGCTGTTCCATGCTGTGCAGTTGTAAATGGTCTGAAAGTCGGCTGGGACGATGTTGCTCATGGTAAGTGTTGAAATTACTCCCTCCTCTGTGTTGACAGTCTCCACAGTATAGCGGCCAGAGGTTCCAGACTCCAGAACAGTTTCCTTCCATGACCAGGCCTGACAAAATAGAACTAGGGATTATTGACCCAGACTTTATTCAAAATGAATGTAGAAATCTAGTGAAAGTTACAAATACATAAAAACAGAAGAGCGACGATTAGCCAAGATTTTCCTAACCACTGGCCTTCATACTTTCACAGCAAATATCAATATGCAGATCGTCGATGCTGCACATCTTTTGATCTTGCTAAATATTAAATCACATTTTGGAGTACTATCTTTGATACATTTTCTAAAAAGTAACGCAACAATGTTAACCTCTCTATATATGTGCTTTTTAGACTTGTTGCAAATTTAAAAATGTTCCACATTTTTTAAAAGTGGACCAAAGGTGATTATAGCATTTTCCTCTTTGGTTGCAAGAAGCCATGGATGGATGGCTGGATGGGCTCAGACTTCAACTTCTTATTAATCACTTTTAGATATATTACATGTTTCTTCACTTGAGAAAACTTGATGCACCTTTGAAGACTTTTTGCATCTTTTAAAATGACTATTTTCATGGGTTCTTAGAACAATTTGATGCTTTTATTGAATAAAGACTTATGCTACTCTATGCTTATCTTTCTGTGAAATGTGTTTTTCTTTCTGATGTTCTTGTGATAGCATAAAAGTATTTAAAAACATAAGTGTAGCAAATTATTGCCTTGATGAATTTTCTATCTGAACAAAACAAAAGCACATTGCAGGGTGCAGTACTTGGTGTCACAATTGACAAAAGAAAAACTTATTTGGGATTTTTTCATCTCAATAAGTAGTTGTGTATGTCACAGAAGTTGACGGTGATAAGATTTTTTAAAAGAAGTAGTCAGTAAGCTTATGAACAACCTATGAAAGTTATTTGTGGCTTATGCTGGTTCAAACACTTGTAAATATTAGAATACTAATAAAATCTTTCTGGCGGAGTGTGCTTATTGAAGAAAAAAATGTGTTGTTTGTGTCCATTTGTTTACTTGCCTGTTCAGTAATCTGACTTAATTAATGTTAACCAGATTTTATGCAAACTGCATGTAGTCTTCACAACCCTTTAACTGCCCACTCAATGAGTTTGATGGTTCAGGGACTTCATGCAACAGTTTATGCTACTGTGCTTTCCATGTAAACAAAACGCTTTGTTTTATTATTTACACACCAGAGAAAAAAGAGCATGGTTTAAAGAAGATGAAAGAGTAAAAAACAAACTTTATATTTGTATAAAAACAACTGGTCCAGACTAAAAAAAAATGACTTAGTACCATATTTTCTACTTTTCGACAGGACATCAATTTAAAAATTAAAGACTTTGTCAGTGTTTGGACCTTTTATAAACATTTTCTAACCCTCAGCTTTATGAATCCTCTGAAACAAACAATATTTCCTTGCAGCTTATTCTTATTAAATAATCTGACATAAAATTGCACAATATTTGGTATAGTGAAGTATTACAAAATATGCTCATAAATCACAAAGTAAAAACTGTAAATTAATGCCCCCTTTTTTAAACAACTTGAAAACCTGGGGTTTTTTACATTTATATATATCTAAAATCAAAGTTGTACATGAAATAAGAGATTTTTTGTATGCTTGGCTTGCAATGGCAGTGAGTAATGTTTGAAGCGTAAATGTGATGAAAAGCGTAAGTCAACCTAAATGTACTCACAATGCGGTCCGGTGGAGGTGTACTTCGAATGAAACATTTGATTTGACCTTTCTCTCCGTGTAATGCTTGCTGAGTCTGTGTGCTGGATATAGTAGGTGGCCCTGAAAAAAAAAATAAACACACAGAAATTGAAACATGAATATTTAAAGACATTTTCAGTTCCAGGTCATATGATAATTCTGCTCAATTAGGTTCTTGCTGGTAGATTAGACTACAAAATGTCTTCTGTTCCAAGCAGTGACTGCTGAAGTACCCACTAATTCAAGACTCCCAAGACAGATTGGATATCTGTGTAATGCACATGTCTCATCCATGCCTACCAGTTTTACCCCAGATGGATTGAATCAGGTATTTAGTGAGCTAGACCTCAGTGTGGATCAAGAATGCACTAATATATTCCATGCTTGATTTTTCCAAATGTGACAAATTATGTCTTCTGGAGCATAATGTAGAATGATCAAATGAAATTAGACAATACCATTGTTCTTGTCATGTAGCCTGCTTTTGCAGTCAATTTGCCTGAAGCAGAGCTTAACCCTGCATGAGCAGGTCACAAAATAAAGCTTCACAAATCTGAGCTTTTATTGTGAATGGAAATAAATAAAACTGTTTATTTGAGATTCCCTTTTTAGCTGTGCTATTTGTTTTGTCTAATTCATATTAACTATTGACACACTAAATAACAGATGTGTCTGATAATAAGCTTGTTAAATCAACAGGAGCGACTGGCAAGGACTTCAAGCAGCTGTATCTTCAGCTTTGGTCCAGGTACAAAACCTTGCCAGACAAGGGCAGCTCAGCCTAAGCGGCTGGACTGCTCACCATCTGGCCAGGAAGATGCTCACACCAGGTGACAGCAATATGCAGACAATCACATCCAATCTAATTCCATCATACAGGTGAGTTCACACTTGGTATTAAATGTGTTCAGTAGAGTAAAATCTTTAATATTTTATAAATTACATTTGTTTACAGGGGGATCTCAATGAGTTGGTATATCCTTGTTAAAGGCTTTCATTTCAGTCAATTAATTCGAAAAGTAAAACTTGTACTCAGTCATTTTACAAGGCTGATATACTTCAAGTGATGGGCAAATGATTATTATTTTAAATAAAAACAAAAATTAAATTCCTCAGAAAATGTTAATTTTATTTAAGACATATTAAAAAAGTATTTTTAATATAGAAATGTCTCCAGTTCAAGAATAGCTAACAACAAGGAATGCAACATTTGTTGCCCATTGCCTTGATACACATGTGGGGGCCCTTTAAACTATGGCCCCAGTTTCACTCAACACCTTGTGATCTTGCCCCAAACTCTATGATGGTCTTAGTTTCACAACCCCATGAAGCTTGTGGTTATTCTTGTTGGTTGTGAACTTTTTTTGGCCACAATTTTTCTTCCATCCAGCTTTCCAATAAATGTCCTTTGAGTTAGTACTTTTGAACAGGCAGCTTCTTTAATCACGACCTTATGTCCTACAGTCTCTTCTTTTCCTATTTTCTAATCCATTATTACTAAATTTAAAATTGAACCACTTGGAAATTTATTTTATTTTTTTTAAAGTCACTTTTTAAATAGAATTACTGAAATACATAAACTTTTCAAACCTGCTCTGTAATGTAGTATGTATCCCATCTGTTACTTGGATGTACTTTTTTATGCTCTTATATCCGTCTTTCCACCACCAGTCTGACACTTCCAAGATATCTACCAGAATGAGTAACCCAACTTGTCTGACATTATTAGGTATGGCAAAAACTATGTAAATATGGAAACTAAAGCTTTTTTCATTGTAGACATAAAGTACTACATAATTAATCAAATACAGTGTGAAGATTCTTTTTTTGGGCTTGATTACGGAAGACACTGAGAAAAAACAAGAATGATGCCAGCTTTTGAAATTAATAACTGGGTTAAAAGAGAAAAGTTTCCACATAAGAGGATCCCATTGTACTGAAACTCAGTTCAAACCAAACATTATATCATATGTAAGACGGTTAAGGTTAAGGATGTGGTTTAACGTAGGGGGGAAGCGAGATAGATTCTTGATTAGCAAGATAACTCACATCCCTGCCGACTTCCTCAAACTCCTGCTCTCTGCCATCTCTCCGACGATACATAATTGCAGTTTATTACCTGTCTCTTATTAAAATGAATTAGCATTTTAATGAGACTTTGCCAGATGGTGTCTTGGTTTGCTTCTGGAAGACGCTGTAATGCTGCTACTGCTGCATGCTGCATGCTGCAGAAGGTAAATATACTGAAAGCTGATCCTCTTCTGCAACAAGTTTACCTACACATACAGAAAATATATACTATTGTCTACAAGGCATGATATGTTTGACAGGTGTCACTTACATGCATTACCTCCTAATTATAAAATTGAATGCACATCATTAGCATTAACTCCAGTTGTCTACAAGATTTTATTGGTTTTAATGGTTGGGGAGGATTTATTCTATGGATCTCAGCTGCAAATTAGGTATATAATTAGATATCTTTATCACACAGGCTGGGTTAAAAGAGTTTGTGTGTGCGTTATGAATGCATGTGTTTGCCACTTGCACTCTGATCAGAGCACAAACATGTTCGTAATAGGGAGGTGGGTGGCACTACAACATCAATGCTCGGCAGCAGGGAAAGTAATCAAAATGTTAGGTGCTATGTATCCCTCGCTCATTTGAGGAGGTGTTGCCTCAAGAGTGGACATTGCAAGCTGATTACACAATATCAGTGTGGGTGTCAAAATGCCACAGCTAACATTTCTTTCCCTTAAGTTAGACATTTGCTTGACATTTCCCCCTCTGCCTGCATGTGGTACTAAGGGTTTTTATACACTTATTTCTTTTTTTTTTCGCAAAGGGGAAAAAAAACCAACCCAGAAACAAGTGAAACTGTCAATGCTTTGCTCATTCATAGCCATCATTTCCACTGAGAGGTTTCCACTAAACCTGTCAATCAGAGTCAGTTCATGTTTTTGTCAAAAAAGAAAAAAAAAAAAGGACACATGACTTTGTTGTAAATAACTGCATAAGGACTGGTTTGTGCAAACACATTAACAATAGAAACATGCTAATTTGGGCATGGAAAAAAAAATTGTTTTATTTTCATTTTAATAGTTATCAGCAAGTGAGTTGTTTTAAATCTCTATCTGTAAAAAGCAAATAAACCTACACAAAGTGGAACTTCAGCTTATATATATATATATATATATATATATATATATATATATATATATATATATATATATATATATATATATGTATATGTGTGTGTGTGTGTGTGTGTGTGTGTGTGTGTGTGTGTGTGTCGATATGTGATCTGCTACGTGATCTTTATTTAAATAATGCTGAGTGTGCATGTATGTCTAAGGCTGTAAATATAATTTTTAGCTTGTGAAGTAAAAAAAAAAAAAGTTCAAGTGAATTTATATTTTATACCCCCAAATGAGTAAGACATTCAAATCTAAAATCAGGGTAGCTGATGTAATCTTCTGTACAAGCCAAAACCTTTAAATGAATCACCCTGGTTTTAAAAACGGGGAATAAACGGTTCAGCTGAGCAGAGATCTTGTGATGTTTGAAGTTATCGTTTTACAAAACAGAAGTGGTCAGATTACATTTGCTACATCCCAAATGGAGTTTTTTTTTTTTTTTTTTTTATCTTTTATGATATAACATCCAGTTTTAAAAATGCAGGACTGCTAATTACCCAGCTATATAAAGACAGTCTAGGAACTAAAAAAAGCAAGTCTTCTGTGGAATATTGGAAGATTTTCCAGCCCTCACTCCATATTTCAGTTGTACTGGGCTCATTTGAGTGTCATTTTGCCCACACAAAGTAAAAAGCTTACTCACACAAGGATGAATTATTTACCGTGTAAATAGATGGCCTTTAGCTTAAAAGTTAAAAGTTTTCAAGCGTCCTGGAAATGGTCTCTTACTCCCATCTCATCAGCATGATACAAATTTAGTCAGTTTGAAGTAGTAATCTCTGCTATATAAATAACAGACAATTAAAAACGTCCCAGACTGTCCTTCATGCATTATGCCACTTTGCAACTTTGCTTTGGAAAGTTGGAAACGAATCCTGAGAAAGGAATCCTTTCTGAAAAATGGTTGACTCAAGTAAGCAATATATATCCATTAGTGATTTAAACACAAACTGCTTCCCCTGCTAGCTGTTTGATTATAATTAAATTACATTCTTCCCCAGGGAAAGAAAAATCCTCATGCTCACGTGGGTATGCCACAGTGGGAGTCAGTGACACAAAACGACTGGGGGAGATAGAGGCGATGACAAATTGTAAACACATGTAATTTAAATGATGGCTTTAAGGAATCAGTGGATAACTGCGGGAAAAGCAAATAACACAAAAACAGCAAAAAGTATAACAGATGCCGTCACATCATGAATACTAGAAATGTGGTGCAGCCTTCATTCCCTGATCTGTTATTGTGCCACAGCAATCCTGCTGACAAACCCTGCACATCTGCTGTCTTAGCAAATCACGGTCAGAATCAATTGTGTGCATCTGACAGTCGATGATGTTGGGGTAAAAAAGGCTGATGAGAAGTGAGGTTCATTTGTGGATGAGATGGTGGCATGGGGCAATCAATGAATATCGGGTGAGAGCTCCCCACACGACACCACTTCAACCACAATGTTTGCACAGTCGGACTATCTTGTTTGCCTCAAGGTCTGGGTGAGAATTGACTCAAGATTCCTCAGAAAGTTGGGAAGAAGAGATGGAATTCAATTATTCAGAAGGCTAAAAAGAATGGAGGCTTTGAATGTCAAATGACAATTCAAGTGCAGAGGTTGGAGATACACAAAAAAGGCAATGAACAAAGAGCATTAAGAAATAAAAAAGACTGCAGGGCATTCCAAATTCACTTGAAGGATATCTGCAGAGACCAAGTAAACATGTCATCTCAGCTTTGCCGCAGGTTTCCCAGAGTGCCCTGAGTTGTGTTGTAATCTTTATTAAAACAGTCCATCAACTTTCTTTCATGGCATCATTTTGAAAAACAACACAATCTCCATTAGTTGAGAAGAAAAAAAAAAAGGTGCAATCAAAATAACAGCGAGTACAGTGAATGAAACGTATTCAGTGTAAATAATAAAGCTGCAAAGAGAATGGCACACTACGTTGCTATCAAAGGAGTGGGAGACAATAGAAGTAGACGTGAATTTTCCTCTTATGCAAGGGTTTAGACTTAATTCCTTTCCCAGAACGAGGGGGCTCCTTGCAGTTCATAGAAAGTCATGGTTCTGATCCTTTGCTTGAGGGAATGCTGGTATCTCGTTCCCTCTGATATGTAAAACCAGTGTCTGGGTTTGTGAAAAGGGAAACCTTTAAACAGCATGTTTGCCACTTGAAATATCTTCATCCCCAAATCAGCATGAGAGATGCTTACAGGCAAACCATTTTGTTAGCTTTCAAAGTGTGCAACGATCCAGTGTAAGTGTTAACAATATCCTTCTTTTTAGGTCTTGTTTTTGTCCAGGTTTCTCACAGATGGACACAGGGGGATATAAAAAAAAAAAAACAACAACAAAAAAGAAACATGTAAATCCCACAACTCAGACCCTCTGCCATGCTGAAGCATGCTCCATGAATATCAAGCACTGATAATGAAGTCATTTGTTTGAGAGTTGCCAGGTCTCCCACCAAGGCTGGTATTCATTAGTTAGTCAGTGCCTCAGAAAAAGGCAGCCTCCCTGTGACTCATGCTGAATCTAATTAGCATTTAAGCACATTTCACCTGTTTATGAAATGTAAGACCATGTCCTGAAAAGGCTAGTTTGTGTTTATTTTATTTTTTTCTCTTATTATGGAAAGGTTTCACAGTAGTGAGGCCTAATGAAAAACTGTATTGTGCATCAAATTAGTTTTGTTAGAAAGCTTAATCTGCAGGAGCATGTTTTTGTACTGTTTTTTTGTGCTACTTCTATTTGCGGGCATTTTAATTCAAGGCCTGTGATGGAAATTAACCATGTTTTCAAGCAAATGATATATCAAATGAAAGATTGCTGAAGAAAAACAGAATGTTATATCAGAAGTTTCTCAGTGAAAGACGTCTGTGAACTACAAAGGAAACAGAATGGTGACTACAGTGACAAATTGCTTTCTTGTTGTTGCTGTTGACCTCAGACCTCCAGATTCACACTACTGTCTACGTTTTACAGACGACAGCTATGTGGAGGCCATATGATCAGTTTTGTGGGGGAAACAACAGTGACACAACTCACCATTTACTGTAAGAGAGACTTCCTTCTCCCCGGCTCCGACACGTGGGACGACAGCACGACAGACATACTTCCCTGCGTCCTCTTGCCTCACGTTTTTCAGAGTTAGTAGGTTCTCATTGCTAAGAACCTGTAGGCAAGAAAAATTCGTAGGTCATCAGCTGCAATGAGCACGAAAGAACTTTTTTATTTCTGATAGCGGTCAGGCAGGGATAAGGAGGAAAAAGTACCAAGGCAGCACACGGACCACTTAATACCTTAAAGGGCAGCTCCTCTTAATTATTAAAATCCAATTTAGGGTCTGAGCTCAGTGGAGGAAATGCTATGGCCTTTGATGTTGACAAAAGGAAAGGTGGAATGAGTCTGATTTTCTGGATCAAAGCAATGGCTCTCATGAGAGAGCAGGTCACAAAGATGGGGTGAAAAAAAAATGTTTTAATAGACATTCAAAGCAATGTAGTTAACTCTTGAAAACCATTTCCCATAGAGTATTCCATTTAGACCAAAGGTTTCCAATTCCGGTTCCCAAAGGTTAACTTCCTAAATGTCTAAGAAGTTTTCTTGGTCTATCACAAACTATTGTAACGGTGAAATTACATCTTGAATCAGACATACATCAACTTCTGGAGAGGCTTTTGTTTTGATTTAATCTTAATAATAATGGCTCACAGCACAAATATAAATATGAATTGAACTATTGAATAAGAATGGTTAATTTAGAAATACTCCATAATACAGAAGCCTGTAGAGTTGACACCTGTTCAACAGAGCATTACTGATAATCTCAAAGTTCATCACTATAAAAATTGTGTCTAAGCACATCATTTGGAAAGTTGAATGATAAAAAAGGCAGGCAAAAAATGTGAACAAGCCATAGGGATAACCCCAGCTGTAAAATAATTCAGAGGAAAAGTGCATTCAAAATGTTTGGAGAGAGCCACAACACCTGGGATGCAGCTTAGAGTCGCTGCTTTAATATCTACACAGATATTTCATTACATGAGCTACAACTGTGGTAACCTGTGCTTTGTTTACCCCTCAGAGATATGGACTGATTGCCTCCATGCTATACTGTATTTGCACGGAAGTTCATAATTAACACACCCAGATATAGTGTGTAGTACAAGGACACATCAAGTATCTATATATTTTTTTCTATTTTAATTTTCCAAGAAAAAAAAAAATAGCTATAAGCAACAATCCTCAAAAAAAGAAAAAAAGAAAATTAAAACTTCAGATGTATAATTCTAGATATATCAAATATATTATTTTCACTTTTTGAATTGAATTGTAATGTATTCACTTTTGGATCATTTCCGAAGATGTGCCTGTATGTGGATATTTACATTTCAGTGAGGTAAATTCTGTGAAAAAGGACACATACCACTCCAGAGCCTCTTTTCATCCACACTATGGTCAGAGAAGGATTTCCTGTCCAAGCACAGTTGAAAATGGCCTCAGACCCAAGGTCAACTTGCAAGGACTGAGGTTCGGCAGCCATACGAGGCCCAACTGTTGGAATAAAAACCCACAATAAATGATATAAAGTACTAATATCTAAGAATGACATGCTTCAATCTCTGGAGCTCAGCAAAAAAAAGAAAAAAAAAGAAAGAAAAGAAATTGACAGCAAACATGTAGGACCTTGTATTTTTGTAAAGTTGTTTATTTACACAAGTACGCTAGAGAATTTTGTCACTCACAGTAGACATCGACGTTCCGACTGACGTTGGTGCTGCCAAGCGAGTTAGTAACTTCACAAGAAACAGGCTCTGTGAAGAATGAGTGGTCCACGATAACCTCATAGGTGTCCCCAGAGACCTCCTTGAGCATGTTCCCACCTTTGGCCCACCTGAGATGAAGAGCAGATGGTGGAAAAGAAGGAAAAATTGAATCAATGAATGGGTTAAGGGTAAAGACAGCTTTCTCCCACCAATATATTTCTTTTGGGTGAATAAATCACAGTTCTGGGGCAGGTTTGCTATGCTGGCTTCAGCACATTTTTGTGGCAGCTCTCCATGCAATGACAAGCTTTCTGGCAACTCAGAGCAGACAGCACGTTCCTCATTACACCAGACAGAGAGCAGCACAGAGTGCCAACCAAGACAAACAAATCACAGAATGACAAATAGGTAGCTCTTCCACCTTTGAAGACTTTGCTAGAGACATGCTGTATTAAACACAACAGCTGACATTAATAAATTGACTTGGGATCACTTGGAAAACAAACGAAAGAAAAAACATCCGCTTGTGTTTTTGAATGATATATTTCGTGACATGCCACATGTGTTAAGGTAAGACTTTGATGATGCCCCAGGCAGCTGTGCCCCACTCTGCATGCATTGTTTTGGCTTTCAGCTGCTTCAAAAGACAAGGCCCATTTATAAAAATGAAGCAAAGGTGTCTTCAGATGTATTGGTTCCCCTTAGAAAATTTAGATGGCGCTGTGGGACACCCAATGTATGATGCACGATGAAAACATCCATAGAAGACAAGTGTCTGCATGCTGATACGGCAAATGAGTACGCAACCGGCGCCTGTCTCAATTTTCTCTCTCTGCCAGTCCTGAAGAGAGTTTCCATGGGATGGGGAGCTAATTTGTTTTCCATGAGTAAGCTAGCCTCATGCTTGACTAAAATGCTATCATTTAAATGAGAACAGATTACCTCATTCAATCAGTAGCTCAAGTGAAGCAGAATTCTAATTGGGCTTTGCATTTTTTTTTTTTTAGGTTCATTTATGTTTTACAGCAGAACTGTTCAGAACTTGCTTTTTGTCTGATACACCACAGTGCATAGACTAACTGTTGGGATATGGGGTTGTGGTTGTTTGATGTTTATTTTATTCTAGTTTGATCATTCTGTATTCTTTTGTTTCTTTTTTATTACATCAGTCTTGTTTCCGTTTGGCTTCAATTCACTCCTTCCTTAGCAATTCTAGTTTATGTTTATTTTTTTGTCTAGTTATTTTTTGTTGGTCTAGTTCAATTATTTCTTCGGTCTAGTTTTTCTTTAGTTAGATTTATTTCCTAGTTCGTGCACTTTCCCTTGCCCCTTGTGCCACTTTCATTCTCTCTCCTCAATTTGCCTTGTACTCGCTCCTTTCACACCTGCAAACCGTTTCTAATCAACCATCTGTTTCTTGTTTAGTAAACAACCTCCCCAAGTTACTCATTCTCAGTTTCTCCTTGCTGGTTCCTTGCATCACATCCCATTACTAACCCGGTATGCTCTGCGATCTCCTCTTGTCTCCTTGCTGGGTTTTATTCTCCTTGGTTTATTTGTTTTGCTCTGGTTCCCTGTTCCTTGTGATTTTTGTAAGTTTTTTGTTCATCAATTTTATTAAACATCCTCTTCAAAATCTACACTGTGCCTCTTCCATTTTGTATTTGTTTCCACAATCAGCTCACAACACATCATGACACTACCATAAAACATGAAACCAAACTATGAAGAACATGAACCTGACACCACCAGGCTTTGTGGACAGGACAGTTTGTTCAGGGTCATGAAGACCCTTATCTGATCAAATCAGTTTCTTTCACTTCTTCAAATCTGAATTATGCTGACATTAAATTAATCTCTTTCTTTCTTTTATTTACTACTTTTTATTGATCTGTCTCAGCCTTTCCAGTAAAATGCATTGTAGTACAGGGTTGTTATATTTGCAAGGTATTCTATCAAAGTTTATAAGTACAAGCTGAATTTTTTTCATTTGAGCTACATATTTAGGGCTACATTACACTGTATTCAGTACTGTTGTTTCACAGGCTGTTGGCTCTTGGTTATGGGAGTTGGCATGACCAGTGCATTACTTTACCTTTTACCCCTTGACACCTTGGATGCACTCCAGCACCTGCTTTGAAAGTCATGCTGCACAGTCAAAGAAAATTGACTGGATTTCACCCCTGAACATTAACTACTTGGTTTCAGTTTGCAGGGTGAAGTTGATCAAGATGGACTGGCAGAATAAGGTATTAATCACTCTGGCATTCCTGTAATCAAAATGAGGGCACTGACAATGATAAATGGTAAAGTAAAAATGAAAGTGACAACATTGACAAGAAATAAAATAATAATAGGAAAATGCTATTTTTTCCTCTATAACTGCTTCCTAGACTGTTACCAGTTCTCAGAAAACTACAGAAGTTCTTAATATTCCCCCTTAAAAATGTGCAAAATAACTGTAAAGAAGGTGACACATGGGGCAATAAAATTAGGAAACAATGAAACTGTTTCTGTTGCCACTTTATAAGCCAAAACTGCAGGAGTCATAATGGGTTAAGCACAGATGTTTGGGCAAACAGCTGGTCCCGGGATGAGGTTGCAGCTGCCAGGTTAGGGAGCCCCTGACAGTGTTAGGGGGAACTGAGACAGAATACCGTCGTCCTCGGGGAGCAAGAGAGCTCTGTTGGTGTGTTGGGCCATGTCCAAAACTCATGTCTAAACATAGCTAGCCTTGGGTAACACAAACACCTGCATTCCCTTTGGGAGGGTTAAAGGGCCAATGCAAGGCTTCCTCAATAGCTGACTCAGTCTACACTGCTGCGTCGTATTCAGGGATTTCATTCAGACAAAAGCTGTGATTCTGTCTGCCTGGGTGTGTCCACAGCAGCAAGGATCAGCGTGAGCATTGCAGCTGTTTGTGTTTGGTGAAAGGTGTTTAAATTAACACAGTTCCAGACATAAAAAGGTCTGCTGCTAATGGAAGCAGAAGATGAAAGTGAAACAGAGAAGGAGATTTTGCATTTGCTGAACGTTATTAGGGCAATAAAAAACAAGCAATTAAATTAGGTGGATATCTGTGCCATCAGCTTCAAGGTGCACAGTAAATCAGAATTCATAGCTATTATCAACATGGTTAAGCACAGCACAGTGCCGTTCTAGTTCACCTTCCATGCATTTTAAAACAGAAGATTTCTGTCACATATTGAATACAAGCTCAGTAACAGCGTCCAGCTATTTTCAAATAGCCATGAAAAAGATAGCAATTTTTATGATCTTGCAAGAAATTAAATGAAGGTTCCTACTTGTAGCCGGGTATTTGAAAAGAGTACAAAAGAAAACAAAGTAGACAAACTTGAATGTATTTTAATATCAATGATATTAAAATATTCAGGAATATCATCTCTCTCCTGAAAGTTGCTCATTTTTCTTGTGTATTTGATTCCATTTGCATTTTCCAAATATCTTTCATCATGGTTTCATGGAGCACTGGCAACACTAACAGTTTTTTTTTTCCATATTTGTGTATTTACAAAAAACAAGGCATGGATCTTTTCTTCTTTTATATTTTGTTTTCTACCAAGTACCGAAAGTGCTGATGTGCAATGACTTTATTAACAGTGAAGGGTTTTTCAATGCTTTGCATCATTACGTAATACAACAATGAAATTTTAAAAACTACTTTTTGACTTAAAATAAGTCTCATGTACTGTTTCAACTATAGATGAAATAGGATGTCAAGGTTGTAGAACTCTGTAAAGACTTTCCAAATTGCTGACTTTGTTCACCAAACAAATTGTCCCACTCATTTAACCCTTTGTGAGACAGTCATACATTTTCTGGTGTTTTAATACCACAAGATCTCAAGTTTCCAGGAATTATGCCGAGACTCTCCAGCGATTACTTGCCTTTTTGGTAAAAACAAGATGTAAAACACTCTTTGTTACCGCAAAAAAGAAGTATTACAGAACAGTGAAGGTAGAGTTTTTAAATTAAAACATCCAAAAACTAGCATTGAAAACAAAAATGATATGTTGTATCACACACGCATTTTTAATTTCTACTTTCAAGTGAATAAGCTCCTACAATGGACATGGATGTGGTTAGCTCTACATTTATAAGGACTTTAGGATTTTCAACGTCAACCTTTGTATTGGACCGTTTTTATCAGAATAGACATCTTGGAGCCATACAGGTTCTAAGATGTCTGAAACATCACTTTTTTCTTTTCAAACAGCTTATTTACCCAGCACTTTTCAAGTCTTCCTGTTCACTTAAAACCCTTTCTCACTACAGAAAGGGTAAATCAGCAGTTCACACACAAAACAGCAGATTGGAGGTAAGCAAATGACTGCCTACACTCCTGTTCTACTCTTTAAATAACCACACCTGGATTTGTTTTCTCATTCTGTTTTTCTGGGTAAAAGTACAACGAAAAGATCTCAATTTTTTCTCTCCTGCATTAACACAGTTTTATTAAAATGCCGTTGCAGTCACGAGGGGTCACAGACAGCTGGAGGCACTATGCTTTTGACTATTGCCCCACACTGTCTTGGGTGTATTTCTCAAGTGTCTATTGGAAGATGTTACGATGGTGCAGTGCATATAGGGAATGGATGACTCTCTGGGGAACGGAAAAGAGGCCATCCGTCTAAGAACTACTCTGTCTTTGGGCTCTATCTGATCTGTGGAAGACAGTGTATTAGCACTGAATAATGGTCCCACACTGCTTGACCAGCTTTCTGCACTCCATGATGATCTTGCTCTCAGAGGGAGATTGCGTGCGGGCCTCTACATAGATGAGGTCCCCCAGGCAAGTATTATGGATGCTTAAAATTTCTTGTTTACAATGCTGTTAGAGGAAATGGCACAGCAAGGCGTTAGAACATTGTTAAATCGAAACAGGTGACCTTGAAAACCGTGCTGAAGGGTAAAACCTAGTAGAAAAGGTTATTAGATTGACTTTAAAAATGTATTTATGGTAAATTGCTAGTGTAACAAGTAGAGGAATATATTTTAAAGTAGAAAAAGAATGTTTTCAATCCATTTTGGTTTTACCCTTTAACTGATTCTTTTATTCTATAGATTGTTAAACTGGAGGAATATGTCAGCTGCCATAGAGTTGAATCACTTTATACCCCGTGGAGAGGTTTGATTCTAGCATTGATCCAGCCTTGTAGCCTCTGCAGGTGAAAAAGATGATCTGTCTGTGCTGTTCACAGACAAAGTCTAACACACACACACACCTTGTTTTTCACAATATCACTGCCCTTTCTCCCGCATTCTTTTTTTTCCAAAGTGCATGATCTATACAACAAAAGCAACATCTCTGTTTTGCCACCTGTGAGTGTGTTGTACACCCATTTCATTTCCCACTACCATTACAAGATTCAGAGCCTGGGCAATTGCTTTTGCTATTGATTTGACTCCATTTATTTTTCTGCTCAGATTTAAAAACCTCCCACACAGAGAACCATCTCTTGACAAATCACTTTAGTACTCCTCATGTGGAGGGCCATACAGGATCTGTAAGAACAATAGAGGTGCATTTTCTTACTTCATCAGAGTTGAAGATGTTAGAAAGAAGTGGATAGATTTTAACAAGTATAGATTGTGATTTTCTTTTTTTTTTTTTTAAATGTTTTTACTTCTCATTATGCAGTTCACTTTGTATCCATATATATGATCTTATTAATTTTGGTTGCTAAGTAACCAAAATTACTTAGCAACCTCATTCTCATTTACAATAAGTAAATGAGAAGAAATAATCATAAAGGTGCTTAAATCTAAAACATAATATGTGCTGGACCATGAAATTTTGATTAAATATGAAAGATTATGACTATGATGAACTGCTTACATTATTTGTTATGGCCACATGTGGTGAAGGTTAAAGGTTTGAAAGTTCTTAAAGAGACAGAAGTAGACAGAATAGTTTTTGGGATATACAACATTTTCATAACGTAGTTACTTGATTGTGACATAAAATGTGCCTGTATAATACATAGTACCCCTATGAGACATGATTCCTACGCAAAACTCTACACTTCTCCACACTAGATTTTTCAGAGTACTTACTCTGCAAAGATACACACCATTAAGAAGAAGATTACTGGATGGATAGATGGAATGTGGATCAATGTTTTTATGCACTGAATTAAAAACACAACAAAATATCAGAAAACTTTGCCTTTGTCAAAAACATCACTCATGTTTTTGACAGGGACACAAATGAACTGAAAAACAGTTTTTATCAAAGTTCAGAAACAAAAATGTTGTTCAAACTCTTATCAAGTCTGAAAACAAGAATAGGCCAATTTCTGCTCAAGAGCAATCTTGAATAGATTCAAATGATTGAATGTATTCAATCATTCAAATGATATACATTCAATCATATACATTCAAATGATCAAATGTCCTTTTGTGGACAAAAGAAGAACCTATGGTTTTGATGCCTTTTTTAATGTCACCTCTTAGTAGAGTTGATATTCAGAAAAGGGAAATCAGCACCTCATGAGAGACTGAATTTTGATTAATGGTTTTCTCTTTTCCTTCTGCCTCTCCTGTTGTTTCTCATTTGATAATTGCATATTTTAACTTGCTTCCAAATGAATTTGGGTTTCTCATTTTAGCAATAATAACATTTCTTGTGTGGGTGATGTCACATTATTTCCTTACGATGGGCAAAGTCAACTATTTCAAATTTCCATTTGTAAAACAAGAAATAAAAGCCTCGAATCACCCATTACCACTGCATAAAGCTGGCAGATCCCTGGGGCAGGTGCTGTCTTAACACATAATTTCATGGGAAAAAAAGCAGCAATTTTGACATCTTCCTCAGATGTCACGCAAATTAGATTTTCAGCTTTCCTCCAACACACTCATGGACATTTAAAGTTCAAGGGAGATGATGTGACCATAAAGCAAATAGTTGTGGAACAAAGCTCTGTATTACTTTATTGCAGCCCAGTGAAACATGACATGCTTTCCCAAATGGTTTTTCTGTAATATGTTTCCATTATATTTTTCAGCAGTGTTTCATTGTTTTGTGTCTTCTCATAACAAGTATGAGGTGAAGTAATGGTGCAATGGTATTATATGTTGTCTGACAAAGATTAATGCCATCTATACTGTGTTAAATTTTGTGCTGTGTGAAAATTATTTTTCACCTTCTACATCGATCAGAAAATATCTCATTAAGTGCGTTTCTCCTCATCCTTCAATATTTTATAGGGTCTTTAAAGCTTTGTGGATGACTTATGTGTGGGCACTGGAGTCACAGCTTGCTATAGACTCACCTGTAGAGCGAAACGGGAGGGTTGGCCTTTGCAGAGCAGTGGAATTTCACAAGGTTGCCCTCCAAAACGGGCTGAGGCTCCACTGAGAGATTGACAAGAGGGAGATCTATAAAAACAGGGATGCACAAAGACAAGCAATTACTCACGTGGCATCCTGAAACATGGTGCAGTAAATTGTAAGCTTTAAAAAAATTTTTGTTGCTGATGTTGTTGATGTCTAAATGTCAGAAAAAAACAGTAGAAAAAGAGGAATCCTTTCAGTTTGACTGTGGAATCCTGTGTTGATAACATATCGGATGGAGATTCTTATCCAGTCAGTTTTAAATTATCTGTATTTGACTACCTGATCACACTCATCTCCACATCTGTTGATAACATGCTGTATGATTTTTGTCAAATGTATCCCCAGCGATACAGCTGACAACGTAACAACCACATCACATTCTGTGTGCATGGCTTTCAAAAATGTATTCAAACTATCACTTGTTGACCAACTACTTGCATGTTTCGACTTTTACTTTTGCCAATTCTTCTTTTGTAGCTAGCTCTTTGTCTGTTAAGGTTTTGAGGCTTTCGGTCATAATCCTAATTATTAGCTTTCACCACATATTGTTTTTGGGATTCCAATTGAAACTCTTGCAAGGCCACCTCAAAATTGAAACATTATTTCCAATTTTATCAGCTCAAAATATCACTTAAATCTAAATCTATAAATACTTTTGGGTTTAGCTTTGATTATCCTGATATATATTAACAACCTATAAACCCAAATGTGTCTAGTTTTAAATGAGTCATATCTGTATCACTGACAGAAGAATCCTGATCAGGATGTTCCGAGGTGTGAAATGTCAACCTTGTTGTATGTGGAACACACAGAATTATATCTGAGAAGGATATAATATTCATAACATTAATAATATTATTCTTATAATCGTTCAGTAAACAATGTCACATTGTGGTACTGTTTTTAGAGCAAGTTTGACAATTCTGTGAGAGAATTATCCTGCTATAACTGTGTCTCAGTTTTAATACCCCTGCAGCCCACATTTCTTAAAGCTCATCTTGCTAAAAGCCACTGAGGTTGTTTGTTACAAGTTGGATGTTTATTTCTATGTTTCTGCTCTCACATATCCCTACTTTTCATATGCGAAGCAAGAAAAATGAAACCCTGAACTGATAATGGATTCCACTGAGCAAGAATTTTCAAGCAGGAAATAGTCCACAGCAAAATCCACAGCAATTAAATCAACAAGGAACCTCAGCAGTGCAGTGCAAATTATAATAGTTCTGAACATCGCAAACATTCAGATTATGCAAATTCAATAAACAACTTAATTTATCCTAATTGACAAAGGTAGGATTCTTTTGGAAGATAGAGCTTCATTTCCATATCAACCTGTCCCACGTGAAGCAAACAAAGCTATTTACCTCGCAAATTTGGAGGATGAATTTAATTATTTATTTATAAGTAAAGCTATTTGTCAGGCTTCTTAAATGCAATGTAGGTGTATTTTGTTCAGAGCTGCAAACGCAGCAAGGCAGATCATAATTACAAGTTGGTCTAGCAATTAGTACTGTAAGTGCTTTACTGTTAATGGAAAATATATTGGAAAGTGTCAACAATTTCTTTTTAGTGTACATTTGCTTTAAATAATAGAAAAATAAAGAGTCTTCACTTGTTTTTTTTCTTTCATACAGTTTTTCTTCTTTGCCTTCTGGTAGCAAACTGGTGAGGTATCCTGGACAGTCAACAAGTCACAAGGGGAAAACTGGCTCTGGGTTTGAAGCTAGCCATCTGTTTAAAAAGTAGATCTGCTCTGTGTTTAGCTACACTAAAGTTACAACCAGGAACTGTGTTTGGCTGCGGATGAAGGGCACAGCAGTGAGAACAGAAATCCGCCGAGGATGAAACAAAAAAGGAGTACACAAACACGCTTTAATGTAGCCAGACATCTCTGTGTATGGCTATGGAGAGGGAATCTGTAAGCATGTTTATGGGTCGGCACCAAATGTCGAAAAACTGCTTATTACCCCGTAGTTGTGCAGATGCTCAAGGCTGGCTCAGCTGCCACAAAACCCCAGAGAGGAATTGGTCCAGGTGCCACATTCTTTCCCCCATCACTGAAAGCATTCCCCTCCAGGACAACTCCACCACCCCTCACCAACCACTTCACTACCTTGAAATCCATGAGCTCCACCTGTGCCAGGTCTCTCCAGGCCAGTAAAGAAAACAACAACATTGCAAAACCCAAAAAGACTGCAGGCTAACTCAACAAGCAAGTATCCCTAGGTACTGAGCAGCCAGCTGTGTGCCTAGGATTTGCATGCTTGTGTGAATATGAGGGGGACCAGAAGGAGGGCATGGATGCACATCATAATAAAACCGGAAACTCATCCTTGCCTGGAGCAATAGTGTTATCCACTCAGTAGGTGGTTTAAAGCATTGTGGGTGGTTAAATCTGTGAAAGGAAATGTGGGTAAAAGCAACTTAAGGGGCAAACTGACAGGTGTGGCAGCAGTGGAGGTGGCACTAAAAAAATCTGTGGGAATCTGGGAGCACAGACAGAAAGAGAGACAGACATCAAAAGCCAGGGGAAGATCTAAAGGCATCTTCTGTGCTAATAGACATAGTAATGCAGAAGCTCATTCTGAGGCCACTTGCACTAAACTCTTCCTACACGGGCCTTTTTAATCATGATATCCTTCGTCTTGCTGCCAACTGACTTCTAAAGACTCAAATGCTCATTACTGTCAATCTGACCACAAAATCAATGTTCTTTTGAAATGCCTGAACCAGCCCTCCGTTCTGAGAGAGATGGAAAAAAAAAAACTTCTATGTCCCTCTCAGAGGGATGATGAATTTAATTTGTTGATAGTTCCATCTCTCAATCACTTTAAATGACAGCATTGGGAGGACCAGCTGTCACAAGTTCTGTCCCAATGTTTGAACTACGAACTAAAACACCTTTTCCAACTTTTGACCTTTATAACATGACCAACATCTGTTTAGAAAAGTCAATACTTTGATGGGTAAGTGCAAAGGGTTAACGAGTTGGGCATTTGAGGCAACGCCATTGCAGACCAATGTGCAACAGAGCTAATCCTTCACTAGAAGGGGTAGAATGAATAGACTGAAAAAATAGGAGAAACAACAGGAGAAATTGGGGAGGGTGTTGTTTTAGTTGGCCGACAGCTTTTGATCGGTTAGTTCAAAGTGGAAACCAGATGGTGTTTTTGGAACAATCATCCAACTTCTCTGTTCACGGAGATTGTGCCAGCATAAATTCACCCCCACTCCTCCCTTTCTTAAAGCTCAAATTTTCAATCGCTCTGGGTCACTGTAGACAGATGTTCTTCAGCAGGACCAGCCTCAAACTCCAGAAGCGTTTGGATTCCTCTGAAGGATGCAGAGACCGAGGATTACATTGTCGACAATCTGGGTACGCTGTCATCTGGCTGGCTGAGCGCAATACTTCAGGGGAGAACAGGCTGACGAACAACTTGAGGTCTAACATATTGATCATAAGATATTCAGAATGCTAAATTTACTTAGTTTAATGATGGCAGATGTTGTTTGACATTCCTTGCAATACATATGTGCCAAAATATGTTTACAAACTGAAAGTTTTGTCAGAAATGCAAGAGCATTTTCCTGTCTCTATAACCTTATATTTCTTTCCCCTCACTCACAGATGCTGTTTCAGATGAATTTGGCATTATCTGCTTGATTAAGCAAGGAGTGTGTGGCTGAGCAAGCTACCAAAAACAAATCCCCCCAATTGCACATGTGCATGTTCTTTATTAATTAGTCCCAACAAATGGCTTTCATTTTTACACCCACATGGCTCAGCTTGTTTGCAATGCAAACATACGGAAAAACCTTGGTCTTGCCCATCCCCAGTGCATTAATTTCCCACTACACATTTCAAAGCAGAGTTCTATGTGGGGCAATGCTCTGCAGATATGCAACTGCACTAGAAAATAATTGAGGAGCATTTCAAACCATGCGATGAGTGGGAATTAGTGAGACATGAAGCTGGCATCCAAAACAGAGTTCCCCTGCAGTGGTACGTAGTGTAGTGGTTGTGGGGAAGTTTACTGATTCAAGTACAAACAACAGCATGCACATCAAGACATACTGCTGAAGAAAACAGCATCTGGGGGTAGCTACCCCATGTGCTATCAAATAATTACAGTCCACTAATGGAATGGTGTGGGCAACTGAAGTCAGCAGTCTATCCAGGGTTCTGAATCACCTCTGCTGGCTCTAAATCCCTCTCATTTCGGCAACATCGACAGCATATACTGTATTTAGATGCTAATTTGTCTAAACCTCATCCAGATAAAGCTGTATGAACTTTGGAGGGGATGGAAATGCTGATGTGGATGTAAACCATGAGCATTAAAGTAATGATAAAAAGAAAATACTGTTAAAGGCATTAGGTTCTGGTTTAAGCTGCAGAGCAATGTGCAGAGTTGTGTTTAGATTATATTAAAAAAAGGATAACTAAGCACAAAAGTGGGCTGAACACTAGATTTTCTGAAGAGAAGATTGGAAAGTTTACAAGAACTTTTTTGTAGGTTTTATGTCACTGAGATGGCACATACACAAGCTTTATTAGGCAAGATAAATTGGTGTTCAATTAAATGCCTAAAAGTTAGGCTGCTCCTGAGCAGAATATATAATGCTTCATCCTGGGAATGTAGAAGTTCAGAGGGAGATTGTCAACATATTCAGGGTATGCAATACCATTTCAGGAAATCTACTCATTTGCTGCCTTAGTAAGAACGAGATCATAGCATCAATATCAATTTCAGCTGTTCATGCTCAATACAGTACTCAGTAACAGAGTGCCAGAAAAACATCTGCAAGGGTTCAATTCTGAATGAGACAGCTTGTGGACAGGAAATGAAGTGTACCCTAAAATGAATGGCACCCTCACTTTCTGCTCTAATGTTCTTGATGACACTTGCTCTTATCCCGGAGTGAACAAGTTGCTCCTTTTTTTTCAGTTCACCAATTAATTTCTCTCCAACTCTGTTGGATCCGTTGTTCTTATTTCTTGCTACAACTGGGGTTGGAATGAGACCTTGGGTGAAATTTCTCATGAATTTCAAACATGTTTTTGTTTAATGTCCCTAAAAATGAAGGTGAGTGCTTTTCGTTTGACAACACGTGTCTATGTTCTAGACTCTCTTTTTTAAGTAAGACAACCAGTAGTTTTTAAGTAGATTATTAAAAACTGTGGACACAGTAACAGCATACACATTATCAGCCTGCAGAGTAATTTCACCCCTTTTCTGCAAAATGACATTCACTGTGGTTTGATTATATTCCTTTGCTCTCGATAAACTCCATAAACTTAGTGTTTAGCTCCTTAAACATAGTTCTTAACTAGTCTCATGACTCTAGGTCATTTGATAATTATCAAGTTTGTGCATAAAAAAAAACAAACAAAAAAAAAACAAACAAAAAAAACAAAAAAAAAAACTTTTGCAACCATATTACGTAGAGGGTCAGTTATCTTATTTGTATTATTAGTTGGAAATGTTGAATAAAACCTTCGTTCTGACATCAATTTTCCTTGTACTTCCCTTCCAGATTTTTAAGCAAGAAATTGACTTTTTTGGACTTTTTTTTTCAGCTTATTGTTAGGAGCTTAATATCAAAACTGTACATGGGTCATATCTTGGCATTATCTACTGATGTTGTTACCGTGCTGTCTAAATCTCAGAATCTCAGCTTATTACAGTAGTTTGCTTTCAGCATTCAGAGAAGATCCTAAATTAAAACTAAATGCAAAGGAGGTTATAATTATGGGTGATCTGAACTGAAATTAAGCTGTTGTTAATCCCTCCATTGTGTTTAAAAAACAAGGCCACCTACTAAAAACACGAAAACAATTTCCAGTCCAAATACATTTCAAGCATATTAACAAAACTTAAGTGACTTAAAAACATAATTGACACAAGCTTCAGTTTGTCATACTCAGATTTCTGAGTGGTCAGTCACAATGTTTTTCCCGGAGATTCAAAAAGGTGTTTAAAACTTCCAACAATTAACTTGTTTTGTCTGATTTGCACTGTAAGAGGAGAGCGAACAGCTATTATAAAGACAAAATTGTGAAGCGTGTCCTTTTTTTTACGAGCTGACAGAAATCTCTTGAAGGAACAATTAATTAACTTTATACAGTAGGTAGTGCGATGGCTTTCAACTTTTGTTCAGAGTGAAAAGTGGAGGGATTTTATTTTAATATTTTAAAATACACTTTTCTGTCAGTTTGTTATTCAAGTTGAAAAGTAGTTTTAGTCTATTCAACTTACGATTTTATCATTATTGTTATTATTATTATTAGTATTATTATTATTACAATAATAATTATGACAACAGTGAGAGAAACCAAAGTAAATATTTTAATACAAATCCCTTTTTAAAAAAAAGTGTCCCCTGTTTCTTTCCTAACCGGTGTCCTCAGTCAGGTAATTGAGTATGAAGTCTATTTTTCTAGTACATATTTTTCATAACTCATGGAAAGAGACAGCCATAAGTATGCTCAAGCGCCATCTACTTTTTAATGTGATCATCTAACATTTTCTAAGAATTTCAGATTACTTCCTAATTCCATGGACGGCTGTTCTGAGACTCATTTGAGTTGGTCAACTCTAACAAGTTATGACAGATCCTGACCCCTGATCAAATCAAGATGAGCATGAGCAGTCCCTTCATGGCAGATTTTTTTTTTTTTCAGAGTCACATAATCGCATTTCTTTAGAGTAAATTACAAGTAAATGATAGGAAATTACTTTAAATCCCTGATTGTCAAAGTGGATGGGAAATGTCCACCTAACAGTGCATAGGTTGAAATATCCCATGCCAGATTGCTCCTTCCACCCATCCATACCTAGAAATTTCAGGTACATAGCAATGAAGACCACGGACTAATTGAGACACATTATTATATCACATAGTTGTTTCTAAAGAGGTGACAATCAGTATAAAAAACATAAAAAATTTTCAATTTAAGTCAAACCTGGGAGTAATTGTTAAAATTATTATTATTGCAATTAAACTCTAAAACATAGTAATTAAAGTAGGTTACTGGTAATAATTGTGTCAACCATTGGAATAGTTAGGTCATCCAATATGGTTCTGAATGTCCTTCAAGGAGCTAACTTTGGTGTACTGACGCAGCACTTTGAATTAGAACAGCCTTTGAAAGTTGTAAACAGCACACTTCATTCACATTCAACCTGTTTCTATAGTCATCTTTTCAGGAATTTTACAGTAAGATATTCTCAGCGAGCAATAAAGTGAATTGCAGGCTGAGATACCTACCTTTACTTTTAGACCAAACTTAGCTTAATGTTAGCAAAATGTTTTAGTTAATAAAATCAGACAAAATGTCATTTTGTTGCTTTTTTAAATTAAAAAATATAAATTTGGACAGAAATTTGATTATTTTCTTAAGGAATAAAACAGACATGGTGACTACAAACAACTACAAAAATCTATTGTTTTCGTGGGGATTTTTTGGGTGTGCTCTTTGGTCTTTCTCGTGTTGTTTTCATGGTTTTCTAACAAACCTCTGAGGTCTTTACAAAACAGATGTATTTTTAATACTGGGATAGAACAACATCAAGGTCGGCTGATTTTAATTTAAGGGTGTCAGAGTCGAGAGGGTAGAACACAAATGCATGTCACACTCCAATTTTTGTTTGCAAAACATTTTGAAAACCATGTACCATTTTCCTTCCTCCTAAGGTGCTTAAGAACAAAGTACATTCAAAACATTTGCAAGATTCTGTATAACTAGTTAGATAAACGATAAATTACCTCAAGTGGTAAATTTGATGCACTAAGTGGCAGATTTACCACGTAGCGCATCAAAAAGTGTGTAATTGCCCTTTAGCTTTGATTTTTGCATCTGTGTTTTGGACAGATTACAAGTCGCTGACCTTGTAATCAAATTAGCCTGCATTCAATTTAAACAAATTAATACCTAACAGAAATCAATCAAAGTTCAGCAACTGCATGCTTGAATTCAGGGGGAAACTTTATGTGAGGAGTGGATCTCTGGTTAAACTCCAAAGGCTCCACTCAACCGTGCTGAGCACTACCTGTCAAACCCAAGAGGAGGAGGAGGAAGAAGGGGGGGGAGGAAAAGCGAGGGAGGAAGTCGAGAGCCTTAGCCTTGTGGGAAACAGTTTGGATCTCGACAATTAGTCTCTGCTGTCGCTCGGTTTCATCTCACACTGTGAAAAATGTTTTCAGGAGCTTTAATTGTGTAAAGCCGACATTTTAGAATGCTAATTAGAGATCTGCTCCACTCATTTTTCAGGGTTAAATCAAACATTTACAGGCGTGGATGATGCTATGATGGCAGGCAGTTATCAGAGACACATCATTATACATGGTGACAAATCAGTTTACATGTGGGCAGACTTCCTTCTCTGACTGCATGGCAAAGAAAAAAAGCGAAGAGCGCAAACTGCTAGGGTTGCAAACACTAACAACTCTTAATCATTTTTACTCCCGCGCCTGAGTTGGCCTGATTGTGCTATACCCGCTCGTGCCATTCTTGCCTCTCGCCGTGTACATAATAAAAAGAATGGAGCCGTCAGTCATAATGGCTCTCTAAATAGCATTTTCTGCTTTATTAGTCATACTTAATGGCGTTGAAGGGGTTGTGAGTGATGCAAAATCCCATTGTTCAAATCCTTTCTCTTACTGTGAGCAGTTCTTGATCGGAAAAATATTCCCTGACAATTGAGGCTGAATGCGGTTTACACGCTGGGCTTATTTTGCCTATTTTCAACTTGAAATGTGGATTCTCTCATCAAAGAGATTGATGGCATGAGAGAAAAAATACGAGAGGTGGGAAGACTTTGTATTCTTCCGCAGTGAGCAGGTAGCCGGAACACAAGCTTCACCCATTTAGATGGACAGGTGCTCTGACTTTTCTTAATATATTTTTTTTATAGAAAATTAGAACTACTGGTGCATCACCAATCAATATGATTCGACAGCATGATAAAGTCATGTGGGTTTTTGTAACAGTATAATTCATATTTCTGAATCCTGCTGATCACATGTTAGTGTTTTCTTCTCATCTAACTGTAAATCATTTAAATTCAAAATACAAATAAAAGATTTAGAGAAAATATGCTTACGCTGAACATCAATAGTGACGCTGGTCTCCTTGCCATTGGGCACTGCTTTGTTGGAGGCCTTGCAGATGATCTGCTGACCAGTCTCGATGTTGGAAGGTGAAAGGTAGAGTGTGCTCACTGTGCTTTCTCTCCTGCCATCTCGGAGTAATGTCTGGAAAAAGCAAAGTAACACTTCATGAGATAAAGCCAGTTTTGTGCTTAAATACCTAAAATGAGGAGCATTAGGTCATTTTGTATGCTGGGTACTGTCCATTTAAGTTGGGGTAATAAAATGAAAATTCACCTTTTTTGAGGGAAAGTTCTCAGGAGATAAAATTATTCAAAGTTACTGTAACTTTATTTTTGTGAGACAGAACAGAAAGATGCTTTATTTTTGTGAGACAGAACAGAACTGAAAAAACCACAAAACTGGTCAAAGAACCAGTTGGAATGACCCCTGTTTTGACATATTTTCTTTTGTATTTTGAATATTTTAAACAGAAAACATTCATATTTAGATTTAACAGACAGAAGTTTTAAACATTTTGTTTGGTTATTGGTATCCATAATTAAATTGGTCTCCAGCTCCTGATAAAAGTGATTCTACCTTTTGCTAGTCAGGACTGGATCTTAGATATTTCTAGTCTATTAATGCAGAGACAGATTGCAGCAGAAGCAAAAAAATAAAAAAGAGGTGCTAAGCAAGCCCTGCCATTAGGTCAGCACCGGAATCAGTTTGATCAAAATAACATAGTAGCAAATATAACCAGCTTAAAAATCTTGAGAAAAACTTAACATAGACATCTGCATGAAGAGCAACAAGAGGCTATAAGCAAAATGTTCTGTCCCCTGTCTGATTAGTTGCTGCCTTCCAATACTCTGTTTCTTTATGAAAAGAAACTCGCCTCAACAGTGAGCAAACCATTACTGATAAAAAGCGTTTCCACAGAATTTCACTTTAAAATATATGAATAATCTTTTAAGCTGTAAGCACCTGCAGGTGTAGAATAAAAGAAAGTGAAATGTTCACATATGTAAGCATTTTACATCTTAATTCTAAACTTTTCCCACAAATAACTGTGTGAAAATAAAGACGATAAAACAAAGGGAAGATCAAAGAAAAGCAAGAAAAAGATCAAAACAAATACATGTACAATTGGCTCTATTGCAGGAAACAGAAGTGAACCATCAAAACATTCTGCCTGTAGTTTTACCCCCAAAGGGAGGCTGATATAAAATTAAATAAATAAAAAGTATTTGAAATATGTTTTTTTAGAGCTTCCTTTTGTGTGCCTGGAGAGCCGTGCTCTAGTGCATGGCTTGTCATACTCCACAAAGGAAATCAATCTTCTTTTCAGTGCTCATCCTCTGAGCCCTGTATTGTGGAAGCCATCTGGAATCGGTTGGTAGCGCTTGCTGGCTCTGCTATGACTCCGGCGCTCAGAGGAGGGCTCTGGGAGGCTATGCTAAGCAGTGCAGGACAGAACAAAGTCACTGAATAGAACAAATTGTGTGGGCAACAGGGTGCAGGGTGGTCAACCACAAAGTCAAGATGCATTTCCCTGCCTTCCCTTTAAAGTAGACTCAAGGCTCAGTTCTTTTCAATAGAAAGGAAACTACATAAAAAAAACAAAAAAAAACACCATTCAGAATGGAAACAGCTGAAAATTGTGTTCATATACTAAAACCAAGCTTTGCTATGGAGATTATGTCCAAAACCAAAACTCTCAAAATTCCTGTTAAAAAGTCAGGTTGTTGTGTCTTAAACAGATGACATATAATTTGCTTTCTGTTATTTAATTTTTGGCTTTTTGAGATCTACAATGTGACTTTGATCATAGTGGAAATTAAATAGCATTTCCACAATAATATCAAAATGGGCATCTTGGTAGACCCCCGCTAAAGAAGGCTGAAGGCAAAAATAAGTTCAAATGTGTTCTTTCACACTAATGCAAAAAATTTAGGCCAGTGAAACCTCAATTTATCTATGCCATCTTTCCTTCCAAATCACCCCTCATTCTGAATAGTGTCGCTTTAAAAAAAAATTATACTTGTAAACTGATACAAGACATTATGTATATAGACTTATCACTTTATAGTTCAACCATCTCAATGTGCCTTTTAAAGGAACATAAAAATGAGGCATCTACACCACTTGGGTGAATATATTAGGTTTTTTGGCATTTCTGAGACTTGTAGGAAAATAATATTACAGCTCCTATGCTCTGTGAATCCCATTTCCATGTGAAGAGCCATGTGATGAAATTCATATTTGTGCGTGAGTCACTTTGAAAGCAGAGAACATTAGTTGTCAGACACGGAGTATGTCAATGTAATGTTCTTTGTGACACAATCGGGATTGTTTCCATCATAACTCTGGACCTGTCTGCAGTCATTAATCTTAGAAACAGGGTTAGCTGGCAGCAGCACACAAAAAAATAAACCTTAGTCCACATCACGAATTGAGATATTTTCTTATTTAATACCAAATAAAGCTCCAAACAATAAGCATATAACCAGATTACAGGACAATAAGCTTAGGTGTAATTAATATTTTCTGACCTTCTGAAGGTAAGAGAAACAAAGAAACTTATAACAATATAGCACTTTTTCTCTTATCTGTTTGATTAATGTGGTTTTCAAGCATTATTGGAAATTGTGCAGCATAAACACTCTCTTACGTTACAAACAAGCTTGATAGCAAAATAAATACCTGCCCAAACACCACATGCTAACCTTTTGCAACTAAAGATGAACCAATCTATGACAAAAAGATCAGAAGTGGTCAATTTTTACTTTATATACTTTGAGGTCAAATATTATTTTTTTTTCCTATTCATTAAATTTCTTGAAACTAAAACCACCTGCAATTTTTGTTCTGTGAGGATTTAAACCAGCAGTGTGCACTTCATGCACTTTTTTTTTTTAGTTTAGCTTTGATACATAAAAGGGAATAAATTCTAGGCAGACATGCAGAACATTTTTTTTCCTCTTTTAGGTTGTACAGACTAGAGGAAAAAGTTTAAACTGAAACTAAAAATAATTTGTTAGCCGTTACAGTCATGCAAAACTTAAGCAGTAGTTAAGATATGACAAATAAATAAATACATTTGAACAAAAATTTGTTTGATCAGATTAGTGTGTTGCATAAGCACACATTATTATCTGAACCACTTTAAATCAAAACCTCACTACACTATCTTTGGTATGGATGGCAAAGATGCACAACAATAGAATCAGCTGCTAAAGTCATCCTCAAAATTCTAATCTCATCTCAAACTGCTGCATCAAATTATTTCTTTATTTAATTTTTTCAAGACAGAAACGTGTGGAGACCTTTTCCGTATGGCTTTGAGCTAAAGGCCTTCATTTAATGTTTTAAATTAATGGGATTTATATGTGTTGATATGCAACTTCTCTCTGTCCTTTGGAGAGATTCCTACTTATATACTGCAGTTATAAATTCCTAAGCTACCCTCACTAATGATAAGCAGTGTGTCATTTTATGAACTCTGCTTTGGTTAAAAGCAACACATGTGGTTGCCAAATGTTAGTTTTAATCATATAGTTTTCATTTAATCACTGGTCCAGTAAATAGATTTTCATGAGGTCACAGAGATGAGGTTTTGGATGGGTCAGGACTGTCATTACATATGACACCATCAGTAAAGCCATCTTTGTGAACCCTTCACCACATCTGCTCACATTAGACCTCTTCATCTGTTGGATATGAGAAGACCATCAGAGCAGATGATTATGTTTTCAAAATGTCCCCCTGCTGCTCTGCGGACCCAAGAAAAGTCATCTTGGTTTAATTGAACCCATTGCTTTTTAATGTTAGGCAATAGAGATAAGAGGGGGGGAGCTCATACTCAGGCTCAACGCAGGCATGAGACCATCCGTCACCTATTGGCGCTGGATGTCTTCATATCTGCCTTTGCTCTTGAGGAGGAAGTGAAGGTAGGAAGCACGCTCCTCCACCTACCATTAGCAAACAGCACCTCTGGCAATCACTTTATTCAAAGCGGCCTGGTGCCGTACCTCAGCCCAATCAATGGCATTTATCTGCTCTTTGAAAAAAGCCGATAATGGGATGAGACAGTGCAGGGAGCGGATAAAGAGGCAAGCCTAAAGTGCCTTGCCTCTTTATGTGCTTTGTTTAAACATAAATAGAATATAACCGATTTAAATGGATGACTAAGCCTTGAGAATAAATGTGAATCGAGTGTTTAGGTTCATGTGACCACAGCATAAAAGAATTTGGAACTGCAGTGACATCCAAAGTCTAAGGACAAGCTATGGCTGAGAAGTAGACTGTGGCATAAAACATTCAGGAACTTCACATTGTAGATCAGAACATTGTTTGATCAAGCAAGCGTCTGTAGGACAATATCAAAACGCTGGAGAGAGACGCAAAGTTACTGATAGTCTCAAGATCTCACCATCTGTTTATTTTAGTACATTTGTAAACCAGAGGAAGCAAATGCTTGTGTTTTTGAGGAATATCACTTCATAAAACCAACCCAAAGGCTGAGGCAAACACACACCTAACAGTGAAGCACAACACTAAGCATCTGAAAAATACTTTAGCACAGTGCTGTAGTTGCAGCGGTGTAGATATGCATGGTGCAAGGTAATTTGCTGTTAAATAAGGAAATGATAATAAGTATTGAATTAAAAATATCACTAAAGCTGAAAAAGTTATTAAAAGCCAGGAAGGAAAATGGAATCTTTCAGTAGCAATCCTTTAACTCACCTATCAGTGATAATTAAAATCAGCTTGTTTCTCAAGAAGTGTCTCACAATAGGTAAAAAACAGCTCAAGACTACAAAACCTGATGTTAGCATTTGTTCCAGATGTATTTTAAGTATTCCAGAAAACTATAACTGTGGAGTGGAAACTTAATTTATTGAGGAGAATTCAAAAGAACCATCAGAAATACTTTGCAGTGAAGTCTTTCCTCTATAGGCTCTCTTGCTCACTTCATCAGACTCCAAAGCAGAAGTAAATGGATTTTGAAGTTTATGTAAAGATTATCTTTTTCCTTTATCATTCCACTTTATCGCATCATAAAGAACTTTATTGACCAATTTGTTTTTAATTCTTTCCATGTGTGATTTTCTTGGGTTGCTACTCGCTACGCTTCAGCTGTGAACACCAGGTCAGTAGCCTGATTATGAATATATTCACTTAGAAAATTATAGAGAAAAATGAGAAACATATATAACTGACAAACAAACAGACAGGTCACAGTCCTTCTAAACAATGTCATACACAGCCCCCCACCCTGCTGGGCTACGTACCTGTTATGACACACACCTCAGTGCTTACCTTGGAGTACATGGCCCCGTTAAGGACCTCTCCATTCCGGATCCAGATAATGGATGCTGCAGGTTTGGCATTGTCAGCGTGGCATGTCAAGTTTAGAGGATTACCAGCTCTCAGGCTCACCACAGGTCCGCCACCAATGACTGGGTCGTCCGGGGGTACTATTGACACAAAAAAAGGAGTAGTAAGCCCTGGAGGTGTTAATTAATATCTTGTTTACTACTGGGGCATACAAGCAAATGACATTGCTTTTGTTATTAAAATAGGCTTCATTTAATTTGTTTCTTGTACCACATACACTCAAACCAGTAATGAACAAACAAACTAACTCTTAATTTCTTAGTTTCCATGTACTTCATGATCTTCACAAGACACTAATAGGACCTTTGTCAGATGTACACATATAATTAGCAGGTTTTTTTTTTCCATCTCAGGTTGGCCATGGAGGGTGTAGAAAGTATATTTGCTAAACGAAAAGCAACATATGCAGTGGTTTGAAGCTTAGGAAGTCAAAGTCGCAGCGTGACTCTTCAACAACAATCAACTTTCTCCACACTCAGTGCAGAGGCTCCGCACACATACAGTACATGTCACAGGTAGATGTAAGTCAGTCAAATCCATTACACTGATCAGATGCGTGCATGTACTTTCCTCTCCTGTGCCACTTGCAATGTTGACAAATACAAACGGAGAAGGAGAGCATCACAACCGCATGTGTGCCTCACACATCAAAGTCCTGTTCTTGTTTTACCCATGAGTTGATCTGTTTTCTTTTTTCCTTTCCTCGTTCGGGCTTTCATTTTTATAAGTGAAACTGCTGTGAATTATTGATTGACCTGAGTTCTCATTACAATGCAAATCTGGGGCAAGATGAAATCAAAGCCTTGCAAGCAGCTGCCATATTCCCCTGCAACAGCGTCATGATTGGAGAGGAGGTTGTTATGGGTGAGATATCTGCTGTCAAACAGATCTGAGATGGATGAAAAGAGAGAAAAAAAAATTATTTGTGGTGTGTTTGTAAAATTAATGAAAAATAGCATTAAGTAATCTTTTATGGCAAGATATATGTAAGAACTTTCCCCTGTAAAAGAGCAGATATACAGTATTCTACACCTGAAATTTTAAAAATGTACTAATTCTCCCAATTTTACTTCAGTTTGCAGTGAATAATCAAATTCCAAAGTTCTATATCAAAGCCAAAACACTGGATTTACTTTAAAGCTCTTTACTCATTAGATTTACAATTATATTTACAAGGATTAGTAGCTAAATTAAAATGGCTAAAATTGGAAAGATGATTGTAGGTCCTGGCATTCACATGGACATGAGCTTTATATGTAAGTAACGGTAATTTACACTCACCGGCAGCAATCACAAATAGCAAATTAGCCAATGACAAGACAGTAACTGGTCTGGTGAGGTTTATAATGGGCATCAGAATGGGGAAGAAATGGGATTTAGGTGACTTTGAATGTGGCATGGTTCTTGGTGCCAGATGGGCTGGTTGGAGTACTTCTGAAACTGCTGATCTACTGGGATTTCAAACATAAGCATCTCCTGGGTTCACAGAGAGTGATTCAAGAACAACAAAACAAACTCCAATGAGCCGCAGAGCTTTGGAGAAAATGAAATGGATAGAAAACCTATAAAATTGGCTAATATTTAAGTACAGAACTAATCTTGAATTCCCATTTCTGTGGCCCTCTGTAGTCTATTACAGCTCAGATTTCTTGGAGTTTGACACGTATTAAAAAATAACGACAAATTATCACATACAAGGAACACAAAGAGTATGATTTCACCCTGTAATTGGTGGATTGCCAGTTAGTTCTAAAACTACTTTATTGCTAAAAAGGATGGATGTTTTTAATTTGATTATCTTTTTCATGCTAGTACTTTGTTAAAGACAAGCACATCTTTGTTCTAGTGCTGCAGCTGATTAGTAGATGGGGGTGGCTTTTCAGTCTTTGGCTGTTATGACTAATGCATTTTCCTTACATAACATTATTGATTAAAACCATGTGAAATGTTTCCTTGCTCAAATAATCAGAAAACACACCCATCAACCCCGCACATTCACCATGAGTAATGGCTGATTCAGACCTGCGTGGGAACACTGAAGTCTGTACTCTGACTAGACCAGACTACTTAAACTCCGGCCAGCTGGCCAAGCAAATCTGCTATTTCAAAGACATTTCAGAATCACTTGTACCCTATATGTGCTCGAGTTTGAGATGCAGCGTTGGTTCTGGAATGGCTTCTTTCATCTTCTCCTCATTAATATGTAGAGGGTGGGAGAGGTGGAGGAATCCCAGGTCAAAACAAGCAGGTCAGACAAGTGAGCATGCTGATTTTTGCAAGGAGGAAAGCATCTCTGTGAGAATGTGGCCACCTTCTGTTCTTTCACTGTCAATTGGAAAGAGGGTCATGAGGAGGATCCTATTAGTTTATTCTCATGCTAACAATCCAGTGCCTGATTGATATGCAAATGAGACAAGAAGCATGAGAGCAGCATTATGAACCAGAAATGCAGACAAAATAAAAGTGAGACTCACTCCATGACAGCTGATTGCAAAGATCCAGAGATATCGGCTTGCTGTCAGCATTCTCCAGCAGACATGACTGAAACATTAATTAAATGTCAAGCATATAAGGCAGCCATAAAGTCTTTCATTTGGAGAGGAGAAGATTAGATAGGAGAGTCTGACAGTATGTGACTGATAGGACTCTTCCTTGAATAGCGCACATTCAGGAGGGGTGATTTTCCTGTTATTGCTCAAAGTGCTAAAAGCTCCAAGGAAAGGTGAGATCACAAGTTTTTTATCCTTTCTCTCCAAGGAGAAAAAAAAAGATCTCCCAGGCATGTTAACACATATCAGTGCCTGTATAAAGGTGCTAGCTTCTGAAAGCAACACCACTAATGAACTTGGTTATGTCTTCATTACATAGATAAGTCTATATGCCTCCTTTAGTCTAAGTTAAAATGTGTCTTACTTTTTCTTTTCTGGAACAGCGATGTGAAGCACACAAGAATGTCGTAAAATTGTTGCTTCAGTACTTCTCCACAGGTGTAGTGGAGTTACATTAAAGTCAAAAGCAGAAATATCTGTGCTGTGGAACACATTCAGGTCATGTCACTGTGGAAGTGGTGGTATCCTTGCCAGCAAAACACTTTGAGGGGAGGCACTTAACTTGGCTGCCTTGATATCTTACTCTCCTTCACTGTATTTCAGGTTCTATGGGAATAGTAACATTGGTATCAAAATTCAATGCCTTGTCAAGGTGTTTATACTTCGTAAACACCTTAGAACCACTCCTTGCTACATAACAGCTGCAAGTATTTTGCGGTACTGCAAGCTTTGTACATCTAGAGACTGTATAGTTTTGCCCATTGGTTTTTGCAAAGATGCTGGAGCTCTGTAAGACCGGATGAGAAGCATCAGTGAACAATATTTGAGAATTGCTGCAGACTAGAAGTTGAATTTAAGTCTGGTGTCTCACTGGCCTGTTCTACCAGATAAACATACTTTGGTGGTGTCCAAAGTTCGTCCTTGCATGTTTTAGATGTTGCTTTGGTTCAACACACCTAGATCGAATGGGCATCTGGGGAACTTAAAGTTACGCCAAGAAGAGATAATTCAGTCATTTAAATCAGTTGTGTTGGAACAAGGATGCATCCAACACATACAGGGCAATAACCCTTGAGGATTGAAGAAGGACACCTCTGAACTAAATCATTCAGTTGTAACCCTGGCTGTGTGCCTAAGGTTCATGTCCTGTTGGAAGGCAAACCTCATCTTCAGTCTCAATCAATACGTTTTCTTCAATAATTACCGTCGATCTCCATTCATGTTCCCGTTAAGTCTGATCAGTATTTTTGTCCCTACTGAAGAAAAGCATCACCTGCAGCTCAATGCTGTCACCACCATTTTGCATTGTGGGATTTGTGTGTTCAGGCATATGTCCACTATTAGGTTATTGCATACAAAGTGTTGCATACAGAATTTATTTGGATTCTGCCAATAATTGCTTTGTTCTTTCCATAGTTTTCAAAAGAAAATACTTGTGCTGCACAGTTTATAGTTGTTCTGTTAACAGATTTGCCCACCTGGACTATGGAGTTGTGCAGCTCCTTCAGTTATCCTGGACTATTACTCCTCTCTCTTTGATGTGTGTTTCTTGTTCTGAACAATCTGTTTTAAAAACCATGTATAATAATTCTTCTACTTCACAATTACATGCTACTCGGTGTCGCTCTAAAATAAACTCTCAAAACAATCCATTGTTATTTACTTATTTTTAATTATAGGGACATTTAAAAAAATAGTGAAAGTTCAATAAGTTTGAATCTCAGAGTATTTCCAGATTCTTCATGGTACCAATTATGTAGGTCTTTTTACTCTGATACCTGAACCCAGTCAGGTTTAGAAATGCCCTTTCCATTAGGTCAGTTACAAAGAGATACTTACCACCACCTGTCAAAGCCAGAAGGGGTGTGTGACAGGGCAGTTCTGATTTTGTTCAGATACCAAGTAAATACAGGGCTAGTTATGTCTGCATCAGCATACAAGACAAATATTTTAGGTAAATACATGTGTTTTTTTTATTTTTTAAATTAAATATCTACAAAAGAAAACACAGTAGCCGTACATATATAACAAAATATCCTTGTATACTATACACAACTGTTTATTAGGATAACTGAGTCTGTAACTCTGTTCTTCAAATAACATAAATAGGAAGACTATTTTTACTCCCATAGTTAATCCTTAGTCATAGTCATATTTCAAGTTGGGGGTACATGCAGCATTATTACATAAGTGCATATTTTTGAGTTCAGTAAGATAGTATGATATTTTTATCAGCTGCCTGATTAGGTAATAATAAAACTGTGCATTTGGGGGAATTAAACAGATTTTATTTGAAATAAAGTAGATGTTCTCAGTGAAAACATTACAAAAGTATGAAGCCCTGCTCTCAAATTGAAAATATAAGCTCTTGATATTTATTTCAATTTCTGCCTATGTGCTGGCATGAACTCTGAGAAAATTTGAGTAATTGCTTGGACACATAGAAGAGAAACTATAAACAAAGGTGTCAATCTAATACAATCTAGTATTAGATTCTAGTACAAATAGTAATGATATGTAGACCAATACACCCAGCCCTAGTAACCAAATATTTTTCTGTGTTTATACCAAAGCATGGAATGATACTCCACAACATAAAAAAGTCTATTTCAACACTGATGCTTTTTAAGAAGACTCACTGACACCAACTGGTCGTCATCTTCTTCTGCATTCACTGTTAGGTACCTGTTGTGCACTGCTGTTTAGTGTATGTCAATGTGATGTTGGATATTTGTGTATTTTTGTGTTTAAAACAGCCTGGTGTTACACAGCAATTATGGTAAGCCAGACACATTTCTTTTAATCTTTTCCTGTCTTAAAAAATAATAAATCACAAATTATTAGGATACACTTGTGATCACCTAAAGAATAGGCAACTGGGAAACTTTTGTGCTTTTAGTTTCCTTGGAAGATGAAGGCATTGGTAAGGCATTGGTAAGATTTGATCAATAAGTTAGCGTGCAATAAACATGCAAATGACTGAAAAAAGAAAATAATAATTAAAAAATTATATATTTCTCTTCATCTGAGATCTTTCACAGATCCCTTCCTGCGACTGCCAGGTCTGACTGTTATAGAGGCTAAGCCTTGAACTTGAATCAGCCATCATCATTACTGGGCTGTTTGCAAACTTGGCAGTCCCTAATGGTTCTAAATTAGCTCTTTACTGCAGCCATTCGATGGACTTGGCATAAGTAGTGTGGTCAGTGGTACAGATTGATCGCTCCTCTTTAATTACAGGGCTGACTCACTGCTAACCCTGCTTCACTGACTTCTATTTTTTTCTTTTTCAAAAGTATAATAATGAAATCCCTTTCAATACTTTCACAATTTTTATTCTCCCTGAAACCTGTGGGCATTCACCCTTAGAAATCAGGTTTTGCAAGTATTACTGTGATTACAGGTTTTATACAAATCAAAGATTACAGACTGCAGAGCTGCCACAAAGGATGTGCCTGTCGGTAATAATCAAAGATGTAAGGTTTGTGTCTTAGCTAAAGAAAAACAGCTCCCAGATACAGTGAGTTCATTACTTTAATCATTTGAAAGATCTTAATTGGGTCACATATTTTGAGTTGTCTTTAGATTCAGTGGCTTCTCTGGATCACAGATGTCATGGTGAGTTACACGCTTCAAATAGTCATTTTTTTCTGTCTCTCTCTGAAGAGAAAAATCCAAATTAGTCTGTCACAAGCAGACTATTACATCACTCCATCCCAGTCTTTTTGTTAGATACATTCCTCTATTTTATCTTCAAAGATGAAAAAATGCCTTACTCATTTTTGTCTTAAAAACTTTTATTATTTTTTATTCTTGACATATTTAACTATAAACTATGAATTGGGCTTCTCACATAAAAAGAGAAAGTGATGTCAGATGGACTGAGCTTCGTCATCATTTACTTTTAGTGCAAAATCAAAGAGCTCCATAAACGAAACCAAAGCAAATTAATGTGTAATTAACTCAGAGAAGCAAGGTGGTAAGTCCGCCACCTCAAAGAGGGGCATGAATAACCCCTTGGGGACCATAAAACCACCTTTTGATTTGTGAGAAATAAAATGTCCATACCACAAAAACATAAAACTGGCGTGTATGCGAGGAAGCAGATTACCTCCAATACGGGTGGATGAAATATCTGCTTTGATATTGGCGCTGCTGATGGAAAACCTGCTGGCATCTTCAGGACTGAACTAGTGCTGGAAGAGCGCCACCGAATCAGATGGTTGGAATACTGAGACTTTCCCCTGCTTTACAAGAGTGAGAGCGCGGGAGGAGGAAAAACAATTTGGAAGCAAATGAATGAGAGCAGGCTTCTCAAAAGGAAGCTGGAAGGAGAAGACATTGTATGACAGTTGTAATGCGGTGCTTCGGCAATGAGCTTCCTGACTTGTATATTTTTGAAGAACGCTCGAACAGACTGCCTGTCGTCCCATCGCAACAGCTTGCAAAGTTTCTGATAGATAGATCAAAAAAAAAGAAAAAGGAAGATGAGAAAAGGAATGCCCAGCACAGGTGGAGACGTGAGACATGTTTGGCTCACTGGCCCAGATCACCATCCCTCTTTGGGAGCTGTCATTGTGCATCTGTTTGACAACTACTGTATTCTCAGCTACATGTGTGCAAATGGATACACACACGCACACACTTACGCACAGATACACCCATACACATGCAAGCACATAGAAACAAATACAATGAGTAAATTAATGAATATAAAGCAAAGAAAGTTGTGAGCATGGTGTGAGTATATAGTAAAGGTGTGAACTTAAAGTTACTTAAGATGTACACTGTTTATACGCCATTTACAAAACAAATTCAGTCCAGAGGTTTGTGGAGCATAAACCAGACATTGCAGGAAGAGAGTACTAACAAAGTATCATTTAGGGCATTTAAACAACCCAGTGATTTAACTAGACACACTGCATCCTTTGCTGGCAGTGAGCCCAAAAGCAATTGTTGGGTTCAATTGTTTTTCGCTCAGATAGGGGTTTCAGCGACATTTTATTATTAACCTTTATTTCACCAAGAAAATCCCACTGAGATTAAAAATTGATTTTGCAAGACAATCCTGGCAAAGACTTTGAATGTGGCATAGTTATTGTTGCCAGATGGACTGGTCTGAAAATTTCTGTGAAAAAAAAAATAAATAAAATAAAACAAAACAAAATAAAAAAAAAACTGTTAATCCACTGAGATTTACAGACACTGGGTCCAAAAAAGAGAACATTAGCTAGCTGCAGTTGTTTAGCTAAACACACCTTGTTGATCTACTGAATGGGCAGACTGGTTCTTGATAATATAAGAACAACAGTAGTATAAATACCAATTTACCAAAAAATACCATTTCTGAATATACACCTCTTCAAACTGTCTCGTAAATAAGACTAGATTTTCCAAAAGTTCACCAAAACTGAACAATAACAGAGACTAATTTGACAGTTTCAGGTGATGGGGTGAGAATTTGGCAAAAACAAGAAGGTTAAACTCATACTGTTGTGTATCAATGTTTTATGTTGTTGTTGGTGTAATGGAAGAGGACAGTGGGCATTTACTTGACACTCTTTGGATCCCTTACAACCAACTGAGCAAATATCACTGCACCATATTCAGTTCATGTGGTCAGCATGAACTACTAATAACATCATGAAGGTGTTAAATAGGTAAACACATAGGTGGAATGTTAACTGGAGAGGTAGCAGTCACCCAAGAATTTAATATTATGTGTTTTCCATCTTTCCTAAGAATTTAAGACAGCAATATAATGTCTTCTATGCTTTAACTGACATAATCCAGAGGGCTACTAGTGACTGGTTTATTTCTCTATAAGAAGATGACAAAAATTAACATGAGAATGGTTTGATAGACGGATAATATTTTGCTTGTTTTGGAATCTCTAAGAGAGAGGCACATCTGGCAGAATGATGTGAGGATGACAACCTCCATGGTTGATAGTGGATATGAAGAAGGAGAGGAGACCTCATCACCCACTACTCATTTGAGAGCTTGTGGAAGAGAGGGTGAGCACTTCAAATAACTTGGGGTGCACACCAGCAGCTGTATTTTCTGAGGAAGCTCAGGAAGTTTGCCATGTTGACTGAAATCCTCAGGAATTCTCAGGAAGATGCAACGTTAAGAGGGTCTAAACCAGCTGTATCACTGTGTGATACGGCAGTGCCACTGTCATGGATCACAAACACTTGCAGAGAGTGAGAAACAAATTTGAGAGGTTCATCAGGACTCCACTACCCACTGTGCAGTACATTTTCAACTGCACTGCAACTGAGAGTTGCCTCCATTGTCAAAGACCCCTCTGGCACCAAATATGGACTTGTCACACATCTTATAAAAGACCGAAAGGAAGGTATGCTAGCTTCAAGAACCTTTTCTTTCCCTCAGCCATCAGATTCTATAACAACTAATAAAGTGGGAAGTAATATGGAATGCCTGCATTCACACTGCCAACAATCTGCTTATAGTTTATTTGCATGATTTAGAGAGAAAGCGAGCAACAGAGAGAGAGAGAGACAGAGAGAGAGAGCGAGAGAGAGAGATTCTATTGTCTGTCCCTGTGGACAACATTTTCTTGTATTTTTATAAATAATTGTTTAAATCTTTATCTTTTGTCTTTTTCAACAGGCATTGCAAACAGCAAAGTAAGTAAATTGTACCAGGCAACATGTTTTTGCTTTGCATGTGTCAATACAATGTTGAACTTTAATTAAAGACTGCAAAACACAAAAATAGATCTGATACAGAGAGAAGGGATGTGTATGAGCGTTTTTTAAAAACAAATTGTCATCTATCTTCAGCCTGATAAGTGCTCTCCTCTTGGTGACAGTATGCTGAAGAAGCACTTGCTTAGTAAATTTTAAAAAAACAGCTTACAGTTATTTCATATGAAAAATACAATACTGAAGTTTGCAGCTGATTTAGATTTTTGTTAATTAGCAGTTGAATTTTTTATTTATATAAATACACTGAAATAACTTGCAAATGTGTACCTGATGAAAGTGTAGAGGTCAGAAATGGTCCTTAGACAATTTGCAGAATGTAATGAAATTACTCTGAAGAGAAAACCAATTAGATGGTTTTAAGCACTTTGGATCAGATGAAAGACACTACAAAAACACTGCTGTTCATCAATCTTGATGTGCAGTGAGACCTTAAGGTAAGTGGATCTGTATTCCTCATTCAAGATTCTTCTCCCGTTCCTACCTACATATTTTAGAACTCTTACCATAAAAGTTTCTCATTCTCCCCAAACTAGTATTTCTTAACATTTGGGGAATCAAGGCTTTGAATAGTCGGGTCAGAACTCCCTTTCTTCCCCAAGTAGTGAAACATTTTAATGAATGCAGAGGGTCTTTGGTAGTAATACCCTTGATATTTATAAATAGCACCAGATGAAATGAACTAAGGATGAAAACAAAATGAGGAGATGCCAGATCAGATAAACACTTGCTTGAATGCAGCTTAGCCATGTGTAGCTGCAGACAACGCTCAGCACAGATTGTGAGGGTGCTGACACTGCTGTTCACCACATTGTTGCTATAGTTTTCAGTCTTGCGTGTGTGTATGTGTTTAAAAGTGAGGAGGCAGGAGCTTCACGTTTCAGATTCCAAATTATATTTTTAAAAATAGTAGCTTTTTATTTTTGGTTCTTGCCAATTATTCGCCCGATTGCTTTTAAAAAGTTTTGTAAGCGCAAGAAGAGAGTTTTCCGATAGCTGTTGAATTTACAGCCAAGGCAACACACATTTAGTAAAGAGAGTGAATTCACAATCAGTTCAACACCTGTAAACAGTTGGAGCTCTTGTTGTGCAGAGCACAGATGTATTCACATCATCTTTTCTCCTTCAGCAGAAATGTAGAAAGACAGACAGAAAAAAAAAATCCTGCTTGCAATCTGTCAGCCATAATCACGCACCTGTTCTCAGGCTCTGATATCATAGATGTAGTTATCTTCCTGTCTCGAGTTGCAGAGAACATAACAGAGAAAAAAGTGAAATATGAATGTTAGAGTCAGACTTTCTTCTAGAATGACTGCAGCTTCGGACACCTTATCTTCACTTACATGTATTTATACTTCTGAGATGGTGAGGCTTAGTCCAACTCTAGTGAAACAGGATTTGGTTACAAAACTTAATGAGACTTAGAAAGTTTTTAAAGGCACTATAGTAAAGGAGACATGGCTATTTTAGATTCGGTTCTCTCTCCAATTGAGTTACTTGTTCATTGGAGATTTTCGTTTGCTTTTACATTAAACTTGAGAGCTTTCTGTACAGCTGTGTACTTGGATAATTTATATAGTTATCCAAGTACACAGGTAATATGAGGCATCAGTTTTACAGCTTAATAGATGACCTTGCCATATTTTGCTTTTTTATTATAAGAATTATAATCAAAACGTAATTTTCTATTCCTCAACCTTAAATTAAATTTAGAATTTTTGAAGTCAGATGCTGAAAATTACAGGTAGGATGAAAAGGTCCGATACCAAGCAGGACATTACTATTTTATACCAACAGCATTGGTATACCAGTGGTTTACTTTACTTAGTCTCAACTACACTGTACACTACAATATATGCTAAGTCAATTCAGCCAATATCTCATTTCTTGCTACCCACATAATCTCGCTCATGTTCATTAGAGAGGCTTCTGGACCAAGTACAAGCTATATTCAGACGAGAGGCTAATACATCCAGGACAGGGTGCCAGCCCACCACCGGGCCAACACACGTGTCACCCATGCACACCCACACACTCTCCCTTCCAAGATGAAATTATGATCACCGGTTAAATTAACATGCATGTTTTTGGACTGTGGGATGAAACAGAAAATCTGGAGAGAGTCCATGCATGCACATTTAGCCATGTAAACTCAACTAAAAATAATACTCACTGCAAATTTCAAAAACATTGAAAGTGTCACTGAGTAAGTCCATTTTTTACTGGTGAAAAACAGTAGAGACCATATCTATCCTACTTCAGCTAGCCTTGGTTGGCTCCCTATTGAATCCAGAATAGAATTCATAATTATCCATCTTAATAATCAAACTTCATCATATATCAGAGACCTGATTATTCCATATGTTCCTAACAAAGCATTTCACACTCATACTGCAGGTTTTCTATTGGTGATTCCTTGAATTTCTAAAAGTAGTAGAATGGGAGGCAGGTCTTTTAGTTATCAGGTTCCTCCTATTGAATTAGCTCACAGTTTCAGTCCCAGTCACCCTGTGTATTTTAAGATTAGACTTAACATGTTCTTTTTGACAAAGGTTATAGTTAAAAACATAACATAATTTTTTTAATTAGAGGATTACAAGAATTATCTGGGCATGTTAATCATGCATTTCACGTGTTTCTCGACATATACCGACAGTCAACTGCCTAGCTTTTGGATGAGAGAAGGAGTAATCCTGGAGATAGAGAAGAAGAAGAAGGTAGAGCCTAATTCGGTAGGGAACAATGCAGTCTGGAAAACCGGTTCTCCTTGGTTCTATCTTTCTCTTGTCTAATTTGGACATAAGTAATTGGTGAGAAAGGTAACTGCGGTAAACACAAGACTGTTCAGTTAGGTTTAGGTTTTCTTTAAGTACCTGTGTAGTTATATAGCAATAGGATTAGGCTGCTGGAAAACAAACTGACCATTTTTCCTCACTCTACAGTCTTTGTCTTCTACAACTCTCTGATTTGCATTATTGTTATTTTAACTGTTAACATTATGTTTTCTCTCAGTTTTTTTCACTCTGCATGGAAGGTATATCTTGTTCCGCTAACTTGGATACCTTCCCGGATAGGGGAATCGGCTGAAATAATGACAGCAGCTAAAAGCCCCTCTTCTGCAGTTAACATTTTTTATTTATTGACACTGAAAGTATTCCTACATCAGTTCTTCTGTTTCTTGTGGTGCATTCTGCTCTATCTTTTCAAATCCCTTGTTGGTCATGGCAAATAGCTATTTGTATTGAGACAGGTTCTGCTGAAAGGTTTCATCCTGTTGAAGGGGAGATTTTTCTCTCATGCATCAGGTATTTTCCTTGTGTATGCTTCGCTACATTAGGATTTGTATACTGTTACTGCATGCTTGTCCAGGAAGAGTGAATGCTGCAAGTCAGTGACTCAATTCAATCTGCTGGATTTCTACACATAGAAAACTTATTCAAAACTTAAGTTCAATATTAAATTGCAATTGATGAATAATTTGAATCAATTGTAATATGTATGATTAGATTGACTTTGTTTTGCAAATTACCTTGAGATGACATGCTGTGAATTGCCACTGTATGGAGAAAAATAGATTTTTTTCTGTTCTTTGCAAATTGTTCCCCTAAGATAAAGTTCCCCTAAGATAAAGTTCTTCTATTGCAGGTTTTAAAAAAAATACTTTAATCATTCTATTGATGTATTGTGTAAAATGAGACCAAACCATTACTTTTGTTCTCTAAATCAGGAAAAGCATTTGAGCACCTAACACCTTTCTTTAAAATATCATAAAATGATGTTAAGCACTTAAGGGTTGTCAAACATTTTATATATGAACAAAGTTCAATTTTAATGTGAATAAGTTTTGTAATTTTTCAGCACAAAGAGTTAAAACTCCTAATTTACTTTTACTTTTCTTCTAGCCTTTCATGCCTTTTATACCATGCCCTTCAAGTTAATTTCCATTACTAAAAAGATGGCAGCATGATCCTTGAGAAATAATGAATTCCGACTTATCCACTGAAATGGCTGATTCAGCGTTGGCAGTTGGAAGCAACAATAACAAAAGGTACCCTTGGGCCTTTGTGCACATGAATATTGTTGCCGAAGCGTGGGTCCAAAACATTAACAATGCAAGGGGAAGAGAAAACAAATATCTTGCCCACAATGGTTCATTCAAATGGCATGCTATCAATTATGTCTGTTATACAACAGGCATCACATTGTGTTCATGAATGCTTTTCATTTTGACAAATGTTTGGGAAGGTCTTTGAGTTTCACTCCCTGAAAAAAACTTCACATAGATCTCTTCCTAATTATTGAACAAGTGATCCTGTCAAAAGTCAAATATAAATTCAACAATTCAACCAGTAAAAACTGTAATCGAGCAGGATTAATTGGTGAGAAAAGTGATTACAAGTACAGTAACGTAAAAAGACAACACTGTTCTGTAGGTATGAAAGTTAAATATGTTTTTTGTTTTTAAACATTCCCACCAATTTTGTTGTATTTGTTTGTCAGACAGTCAGTAAAATTCAAGGCAGCATTTTGATTATGACACAAGTAATTTATATTATCTGTACAATGGTCTGTGAGTGTATATCAAACTCTTAAATATAGGAAATATTTCTGATATATACATAATCACCATCGCAATAAAGTTGTAATTTCACCTGCTGAATCTGAACTATCACTAAACATGTCTTATGTTTTTGTTTTTCCAAGTAGGACCAAGAAATTGAATCACATTAGTCCCGGTCTGTCGGTCTATTTCCCATGCTCAAAGAGTGCCATACATTTCCATTTGAAAGACTTAGCTTTAATCTTCTTCTGTTTTAAGCCTTTCTCCTTCTTTAATATATACCATTTTAATTTACTGTATATACTTGGTGCTGACCCTTTTATTAAATGTGGTACAGAACATAGCTTCCTTTACTATGTTTGGTTTTGTAGTTGTTCTTTGCTGAGAACAAAATAAATAAAAAAGAGGTGTTGCTTTTAAAGAAATAGAGAGAGATTAACTTTTTTAAGTGGCTAAATATATATTTTAACTTGAGTAAATTTTGACTATAGTCATCTCGTTATTTTATGCACTACCAGAGATTTTATCCATGAGTAACTCTCAGTGGTGTTGGACCTTAGTTTTTATTACCGGGGGAAGGCAAGACATTTTATATGTGAGGCATCAGGAGCCTCTCTGAGGGGTTTTCACTCTGTGCCTGACGAATCATGGATGCACTTTAAATTAGAAGAGTGGATCTGTCATCAGAGCCCACTGTAGATTTAAGGTTGGGTAAGTATACTGCAGTTATTAATAGATTGTATATTTTTGCTCTGTGCATTTTTTAACAAGCTGAGCTACAACATCACATGACCACATATAGCTAACATTTCTGCTTGGGACACTAGACAACATGTAAAATTAGTTGATTTAAATACAAGCTATTTTACCAATTTATAATACAATATGAGGAGGAAGTTGATTTACTGAAAAGTAGGATAGAGAGGAGGTAGCGCCACGCTCTAGACTAACACATTTGGATGTTATAAAATTGAAGCTAATAATATAGCAGTTTCTCACAAAGTAAACCTTAAATTAAAAACATCATAAAACAAACAAAAAAAAACATTTTTTTTTTATTTGCCTTTGTCAAAAAAGATGTACAAAATAATTTGGAATAATTGATTATATCTATATATATCTATCTATATATATCTATCTATATATATATATATATATATATATATATATAAAGAAATGGGTGAGGACCAAACTCTGAATAAGAAAATAGAAAATCCTGTCAATGACCAATTTACATAAGAATCAGGAGCCATCACATTTGATGTGACACGTTTTTACTTGTTGAATAGACTGCCTCGTGTATACACTTAGGAGATTTCTTTTTTATTTTAAACCTTAATAAGGGAGCAGTCGTCTCTCTCCCCCAATACAGTCTTTCCTAAACTGAGGTAAAAAGATTAGAGCAAAATCTGAAGCAGTGCCAACTTACTACAAGTGGTATAATTGGCCTCAGGGGTAGTTTTTGGACCTGAAACCCTCCATTCACGTCCCTCATGACTAATTCACAAGACCTTGATTTTTCCTTTGGCATCTGAGGATATAGCCTTCAAGCTGCACAAATGTTTGTATGGGTTTAAGTATACTGCCAGTTTAGTTCCATGAAATTTTCAAAGAGGGACCTCTGTTATCCTTTGCGAGTTTTGATGTAATCAGTGTTATGCATTATCTTTCTGTTTCTTCAATGACAGCTGTCTGCAGTAGGTTTAATAAAACCATATGCCATATTTTCTTGGAAATAGATGGGCGAGTAAGGTCAGCCTTTCTCAACATTTGACTCCATTTAGTTGTGTCATTAATGTGAAAAGCAGAAAGGTGAAAGCAAGAACTATTCCATGAGAGTTATGGGAGTAAATATTTGTCCTATGCTTTTTTCAAACCTATCAAAGTCATTGAAGAGAGTTTCATCTGAAAAGGCACAGAGCGAAGTTTGGTTGATATTGAGTTATGTAAGATCCAAGAGAGACTTTTACTTTGGATTTATTCTGCTGTCAGGTAAGGAAAAAAAAAGTTTCTGTGTGTGTGTGTGTGTGCTAGTAAATTTATAGGTGTGTGTATTATGTGTATATTTTCTTGTGCATTTCTACCCATGTGTGACCATACTGTAGGTGTGTATCGCCGTAGCCTTCTTCCCAGTCAATTGACTCACTGTCACACACTGGCAAGTAATTGACAGCTTGGAGTTTGCGTTGACACAGGACTTGCATATATTTTCTCCATTACCATCCGTATACGTCAGCCTGAAGTTCTCCTTGGCAGTGCTTTCAGAAGTCATCTTGCTTGGCAGAGGATTAAACAAACACCCTCTATTTTACCTTTTGGGAGGAAGTGATAAACTCTCTCACCCTAAGTAAGCCAAATAGCTGAAAAGAAGACTTTCCATTTCTCTGCTGTGGTGTGTACAGGAAATAAAAAAAAAAACAAAACAAAAAAAAAAAACAGTTGCAGCATTTGTTCTTGTTGGCACAACAAAATGTAAAGACCTTGAGAAATAGTGTTTTATTCTTCTGCTAATAACTAAATAACAGCTTACTATGGGGATTAAATGAATTCTTGTAAATGTAAATGGTGGTGATGGAGCCAGATGTGCAGGTATGCCATGGCATGCTACTTAAAAGAAACTAATGTAGAAGAACGAATCCATTTTTGTTGTTGTTTTCCTACCTAGTCTCCCAGTCCACACTGAGTTGGTGATAATATTACATGTTTAAGTTGCTTTGCCAAGCACCAATACATCCAAAAAACTAAGAAAAAAGTCAATATGAGTAGAGAATTGATACAGTAAAGTGGGTTAATTTGACACGAATAGATAATTCCTTTTCAAAAATATTCTGAACACAATCACAATAAAGCAGACTGACACAAGAAGACTAAGAATACAATTATTTTCTAAAAAAGATTGCTTGACAGACTGACTGATAACACTTGGTGATATATATTACAGCAGGATTTGAGGAAATGCTAGCGAAGGGACAAACCAGATTTGCAACTGGCCAATAATGCCAAAGCTCAAAAATTGCAGATTCCTATCTGTGTTAAATTTTCATTTTTTGATCAGCCTAAAACAGAGGAGTTCAGCACTGACCAAGGCTTACTTGCAACACAGTTGCTTTCTCTTTTCTGCTTTGGAAAGGACACAAAAAAGCAGCATTTTCAATACTTCAAAGATATTACGACTACCAAAAAAGAAAAGCATGAAAACTGCAATATCTGGATTACAGGGAAACATTGACTAATTTATCATCAACTGAATAAAGAGAATTTGTAACTTTTGTCAGTTTTCAAGACTATTGTCGAACTGCCTTGACTCGTTTCACGTAGCAAACATTTAGTTACTGAGATTTTGTCCATTGCTGAAGAATTTTGGGCCAAGGAATTTGAAAACAGTACCTGCAACATGTACAATGATGACTTTGTTGTCAAATCAAGACCTTAAATAATTATGCCAGAAACATGCTCTCTCACAAGAAAAAAACAGAAAAGCCACAATTTAAACGCTAGCTTTGAAATGATTTACATCTATGGTGGAAACAAAAGCCGTGTAAGATGTGATAATTAATTGATCTGTTCAAACATAAAAAAAATCACAATGACAGATGTTTACAACATTTTCAGGCATCGGATTTCTACAAGAGGGAAAGTTAGAAATCTGCAGAGATAAATCTATAACAACCTAGAAAACAAAACGCAAAATTAAAGAAAACTCCAAAACTACCAAAACTCAAACTCTCAGCAAATATAGAAAACAGAAATTGTAAACTACATATTGTGTATTTTCTTCCCCATAGATGAATGCTGTATGTGGAATTATAAAGTTGTTTTTAAATTCTCAAGCATAGAAATTTAAATTAAGGAATTTAAATTCCTTAATTTAAATTAAGGAAACTAAGGAATATAAATTCCTTAATTTAAATTCCTTAATTTAAATTTAAATTAAGGAATTAAATTAAGGTGGAAATTGTATTTCCACCTTGTGAAAATACAATTACACCAAAATTGATCAAATTAATTAGCCACCACTTTTTACTACGTGAAACTAAAGTTACACTTGTTTCTGCCTTTGTAATTCGAAAAATGGATAATTACAGGCAGATATATTAGACAGTGACATTTTGCTGAAGTCTCAGTAACAATAAGCACATTTATTTATAAGCATTTTCAAAGAGGGAGTCACCAATTGCAGAAAGTTATGCTTCACTGTCTTCCCCTCTCTTCTCTTTACTGGGTTCCTGCTCTCCTACAAATCGTTAGTTTCACTTTTCATTAGGCTGAATCAATAAGGCGGATCAGTGGCTGATGGTTTGGACTGCGTGGCAGACGCCCCGCTCGGTCTCCCCTTCTCTTTTTTAAAATTTTTTCTCTTGTTCTCTTTGCTCCTTCTTGGACTCCAGCTATTTCCTCTGCAACCATTCAGTCGAGGAGAATGTATGAGGCAGCGGGAAGCTTGAAGGGACTAACAAAGAGGGATGAGCCTAAAAGTGCTACCTAGTAAGACAGAAATGACAACCCACAGTGGTAACCCACTAAAGAAAAATTAAGACTAGGTGAGCTCTCAAGCTAAAAGTAATTTTGAAAATGAAGGCATGAGACAAGGGATTTAGAATGAAATTGTACAAATAGAGCCAAAAGTCCCATCTACAGCATTTCATTTGATAAAGATTCACTTGGGGTATTTAGAAATGTCAGTGATTATAATATATATATATATATATATATATATATATATATATATATATATATATATATATATATATATATATATATATGTTTGTTTTTTACCCAACTCAATAATTCTCTTTGTCTTTGTTGATTTTATGCTTAATCTTGTAATTTTGTAAACTCAAATTGTCCCCAGGAGACTTGTTCCTGGTTTGGTCATGGGCAGTCATGTACATCTAGGGAAGTATTGTGGTGTATTTTGGAGGTGCCTGCATTAGTGACATTTCTCTGGTCTACCATGGTGAATAACCCAATGAGTCAAAAAGCGTAGCTCTCCATTTACAGATCTGTAATTTTGACCTGAGCAATTCATAATCTATGGTAACTGCTCAAAGCATTTAGATCATAAATGAGACCCTGAATGCAAGCGGTTGAAACATGCTTCCTCTACCGTAGCTGTGCTCTGCCTTAAAGCTTAATTGAAGAGCTCTGTTATCCAGTGGGATCTCCGAGTTTAGACTTTGCTCCACCTAGGTACCTCTCTTTGAAGGTTTCCCAGGCTTGTTCCTCTGGGAGGAGACCATGGGGCAGATCCAAATCTCACTAGAGGGACTCTAAGGACTTTTTGACAGAATGTACTTTTCTCAGGAGTCAGAGTAGTTTTCCAGGGCCATTATTTACACTGACCGTTTACAGTGCATTTACCAGGATACAGGCCAAATACCTGAACAGAAATTTAAACCAGAAAAGGAACTAGCAAAGAAGAATTATTATTTTTATTTATCGTGAACTACTGGTCGTAGTTTTGGGGAGAGGGGATGTTGAGCAATTATTCTTATTTGGAGCATGTCATGCAAGCTTAAATTATATTAAAAACATTTCTATGTGTTGCAAACTTGCAAAATTTACATGACTAGGACATGTCTTTAAATGTTTTTGGTCTTCAGAAGTTAAGTTAATGTAAAATATCCACGGGTGATTATTCTAGTGTTACAATAATGATTAAAGCCCTTCTCTTTTATTCTCCTGTTGCTGAATAAACTAAACTCTTTGGTCTGAAATCCTTTTAAAAGTCCTTTTAAAATTAGTCATTGTCAATGAGTGACTTTATATAGAGTACGTAGTGTCAGCTCTGTGACCAAACCATTGTTTTTATTTTTATTTCTAAAAATGTCTTAAATTTTACAATACCTACAGGTACATGACACCTACTCATGTCTCGGCTGAACAAAAAAAAAAAGCAAAGGTTTAACAGTGAAAGCAGGATATGTGAATTTAAGTAAAGTTGAAATGGGGAATAACAGCTTAGGGATGCTTTGGAATCTTCCAGAAAGAGCTAAAGAGAAATCCTTGGAATCGTTACCATAAACTTGATCTTAGATTAACAGAAGACAAAGGACGGCTGTAAAATGTTTCTGTCCTGAATAATATATATTAAATATTTTTTTTACCAATCCTAGAGAGGTATTTTTGGTACCACATAACCTTGAAATCTCTACAAAAACATGGGCTTGCTCAGCTGTGACTGGACGGTGGCTGGCTCTTCCACAGCTGTATTGTTTGATGGCTGTGTGTACTTAGTTCTGACTTACCCAGCACAGTGAGCCGGGCAGGACGGGACCTCATGGCAGCCTGGACAGCCTGGCACTCAAACACTGCATCGTCCATTAGCTCGACACGCTGGATGCGCAAATGATGCTCCCCTGAGCCATGGTCGCCAATCACTGTGTAACGTGGATAGCCTGCAATGTAAACAATTTGTTTAGTCTATCTCACCTTCAGTGTCAAAATATAGTTCATCTGTCAAAAGCAAGTGTGTACATTTCTGTATTTGTTTCTTCCTTCTTATTTTCATGTATCAAAAGAATTACTCTATTGCAAACTGTCTTACACAGCACTGGCATAAGCACATTAACTGAGCTGTAAAAGAAGATAATTTTAAGGGAGTCGAGGATAGATTACTTTATTAGTTTATGTGGCTAGATTGTTCATTTGTTAATTTACTCACAATACATTTTACAACACTCCTGGCAGTGTAAATGAGCTGCTGTGAAAGTTGCTGTTTGCTGAGGAACCATGTTTTACTGCAACAGTAAACAGGACCAGCTCCAGTTCAAGTTATTTCAAGATTACTGATGATTTACAGTTTAATAAGAGGAGAAGAAAGCAGAGGAATATCCAGGAGACTTAGGATGTCAAGCCAGATGGTTTTGAAGATAACATTCTTAAGCTAATCTAAAAATTTGCATAGCCCATGTGTTGTGAAGTGTATGTCTCCTCAGGGGCAAATAAGCTAAAATACACATTTGTTTAACCTATGAGCACTGGGGGTATATAACATGTTTTCGGAAACTTTCTTCTCTCAGGATCCCTTTTCTATTTCTTTTTTATCGAGCTTCTTCATCGTGATTACTATGGGTAGAATTTGTGGAACGCAAGGACAATTTATGTTCATAAATATTGTACTTCAGAGAATGAGAAGAATTTCCAACTGAGTGGAGCTTTTTCTTCCAGCTGTCTTTCTGTAATTGATTGATGATGTAACCAGAGATTGGAGTGAAGATTTTTTTTTAGAACACAAGGCCGGGCTGCATACAAAGCTTCAACCAAACTTTACGCTATATTTCCCGAAAAAAAACGTCATACTTTAGACTCACTTCCTTCTAGCTCATCAATCACACCTAAAAGAAATCTGCTCATTTCTACCTAGGTGTGTAAGGTTAGACTGATACTTAAGGGCAACAAATAATAAGGGGGTAAAAATTGATTTCTTCGAAACTTCTAACCTACAGTCACCTTGGAGATTCTTCAAAACCCTGGGCCTTTAGTGATTTTCTGTTTTAGCTCCCAGATAGAGTGGGCAGTGGTATAACAGCTATTAAGTTCATGGATGTGTCTACGGCAAAACCCATCATATGCTCTGTGTCCAATTACTGAATTCGGCTTCATTGAATCCAGCAGCTTTTAATAGAGCATGAAGTGGGTCTCATTATAGGCTGGTGGGGTGAGTTACAGCCGATTAAGCCACTCTGTGCATTTCATCCTCCTACGTGAAGCCTTTAATCTTAAGGGTCTATACAGTAAAAATACAAAGGACAAAAGAACGCCTCAACACAAATATTAAACCAAGGGAGAAGGTAAACAGAAGAAGGCAAAAATAAGCGGCAGCATCAGATCGAGGATCTGCAGCATGTTTTGCTAAGTAATAGGACCAGATGATGTCAACTTTCTACCATTTTACTTGTTAAATTGAAGAAGGCTTTAACCTAAACAAAACTAAATCATAAATTAAACTACTAAAAATCTTAGTAAGGATTAGTCAATGTCTGTTTTTAATTGTATCAAAATGCTTTTAAAATCTATACTTTCAAAACTGCAAACCTTTTGTGATTACAAGCCATACATGGTGGCTATGGCTGACAGGATTGCCATGATGAGTGGCAATCCTGTCTCATTTGTATCTGCACACTGCTGGTCAGTGTGCAGCAACTGACCAACTGGGCTGCATTTGTCTCAGTTAACAACAATTTCTACTTTTTGAAATAGTGTTAGTCACAGTTATGGTGTGGAAACTAAGGTAGCATCAACCCTAACTTTTCCATAGTTCAAACTTTGATGCACACTAGCAATTTACTAATTTAAAACCAGTCCACATGAATATTTCATATCCATGGGCCACAACAGTTCTCATTAACTGTCAACACTTTCACAAGAAACCATTATTAACTTTGTTCCTGGTTTCTCAGACATATGTGTTATAAAGCTACAGATATAGTGAACAAAACTCTCAGCTACATCAATCCAGCTGATCAGCTGCAACTTGTCCACCGAAAGGGGAGTAAACATAAAAATTTTGAGTAAAATATAATGAACTTCTTTCTTCATATGGGTCATACAGTTGTTGCAAGTTTTCCCGGCAGACTCCCAATCAGCTGATGAGGGAGACTGATACAGCAGTAGGTCGCACCAACAAAAACTTCATAGTAGTATAGAAAACTTCAAAGTAGTATAAAAAATTTTCAGTCCTGAAAACAGACCCAATCTTTGCAATGATGACTCCGTCTTTGCAAAAGTGAGTTTAGTGAATCTAAACTTTCATTTTCTCTTGTGAAAGTTTAGATGGTTGATATCTGCTAATATATTTTTTGCATATTATGAATGTGCACACTTTCAATTTGAGTTGTTTTAAACAGCTAAAATCATCTAGATGGAGGACTGGGCTGTTGTCTGACTGGATGTTAGCCTTCCACTTCTATGAGGATTAATAACTTTTCTTTAAACTCTTGGTTGTATGACATACAAGTGCAAAAACTGATTCTGATTACTCCATCCAATCTCTTTTAATCTTAAATGAAACTGGTAAGATCATGTTATAAAATCGTGTCTTTAATGTTTGTGTAATTTTAACGGCTGGTGTTCTTACTCTTAGCTACTTAACCATGATGATCCAAAACTAGCCCATGTCTTTGAAGGGTGGACTGCTCTTTCAACCTAACAACAGTGCCTGAAGATAAATAAGGACCATTCCATGCACAAAGTCACCCAGAGAGAGATTTTTGCTCCAGTTTTTATGTTCACTGATGAGATCCAAGGCAGTAATACCACCACGGATCAGAAGGGTAATGATCATTGCACGACTCTGTATGATATGAACTTGCACTGACTCTGGTCGAATAGCCTTGAATTAACTGCACCCTCCAAAGAGCTGGGGATGAACTTCACACACACTTTGTTTGTCTTGTCTTAACCGTGGCTTCACATAAGCCATGCAGATTTCTGTTACACAAACAGATTACTATGCCAGTTACCTCATCTGTGCTCCTGGCACACTAAGAGTAATATTGCTATGTGAAGACGTGGCCGCCTTCCAGTTTCATCTTGATGCATTAACCGGATCCAAACAGGGAAAAAAAAATTATTCGCATCCATGATGGATAGTAAAAGATAAGGATGTTATCATCTCATTTTCAAAGAATTGAAACATCCTAATGTGTTTTGCCACCATATAAGTATCCTGATTATGCATTTTGTCAATGTGATTGAAATTACACTGTGGCACACATGAAGACTGATCACCTCTGCAGATGTGACGTGCACCTAGAAAGGGCCATTGATCTTGGATCTCAGCACATTTCGAACACACAATGTGTTACCAAAGCAAACAATGTAAAATAATCCCATTAAGGAGTAATGAATCCATCAGGAAGAAATGGATTTGTCTTGCGGGTGAATCAATGTGTATGTGCATGTGGGTTTTCATAAGTATGAAGACACTTGAAGTTTGGCTTGGTGATTCGCATCATTCACCTGCTATCCGCTTTGCACTGTACCTGCTTAACACCATGCACTGTACCTGCTTCACACCAGGGAATCGAAACAGGTTTTGCTGCAGCTGCAAACATGTGACTAGTGCTAAGTTTGGTCTCTTCAGAAGAAGACGTAACACAAAGTTTCTCTGCCGGCATTATCTCTTCAAACATCTAAACAGCCACCTTAATTTTTAAGGAACCTTGCTTATATGTGACAGGTGTGTTGTCACCACCATATACAGCAGTCACATTCTGCATCATGCATATCCATGGCATTGATTGGTATGTTGAGGGCTACTTCACTTTTCATTAATTAGAGTGGAAAAGCATGGCACAAAGGGGGAATGAAGAGGAAATTCAGGGACAGATAGGAATCATTGGCTTTTGTGCTATGATTTCTCGCTCTGAATGGTGAAAGAGTTCTCTCAGTTTAATCACTGCTCCTGTGAATGGAAACAGGTCCCAGGCGGAGGATGCTGCCAACACAGCTTCTTTCTATGAATAGCCGAGCAGACCTATATTATTGAAATGCTCCGTGCGACATTTGATTCGTCGCACTTTTTACATATACAGCTGCCACTTTCCTTTCATTGTGTGCGTCTCCGCAGCGATGTACCATTGCTCTTTTACCGCTGCATGCGTGGCGTGTTTAGGTAGGCAGGAGTGATAAAAAAGGACAGCTGTGGAGTGCTTTATTTTGAAAAAGTGTCATCTGTCTCAATAGAAGGCACTCAGCCCCCTGTCTGTAACATATTGGTGATTTTAGAAAACCTTTCTTCTCTAAGCTGGCGGCTATTTTTCTTCACACAAATCCTTCCCTTTTTTAACTATCCTTATTTTCCTCCTCAATCACTCTTCTGGAGGAGAAAATGGTCGTGGAGAGGACTCAGAATACTTCTTGTCCACGAGTTTTGAGCTATTCAGAGATGTTTTATTAAAGGCTGATCTACTGTAGTTCCCTTAAGTGTGAAGACTCAATGTTCTCTTTTTTCAAGTTTTTTTGTTCCTTCATCTTACCTTCCCTGCAGTGGAAATGAGATTTCATCTTGATCATTTTGTCTTGTTAAATCAATAAAAGCTGAAGAGGATAAATATCTCTGCTCTACCCTGAGCCTATATAAAATGACACTCTCTCTGTCTCTTTCTCTCTACATTCTCCTCTCTCTCTCTCTCTCTTTCCATTCTATCTCAAACAATCATAAGTACTTTCCCCGTCTGCATCTTCTTCCTCCAAAGGAGACTTGATGGCTGCAGGACTATTGTTTACAGCCACCTCTCAGTCTTCCCCTGGGGCCTAATAAGGACACGAAGAAAGAATAGGATGGCTTTACTGGGGCTCCGTCAGTCTGAGGTTTAATCACACACCACATCTCTGAAAGAGGAGTATTTGCTAAAGGTCAAAGGGTAGAAAACCCTCGATCTCTATTGCAGCTCATATTTAATCATTCATAACAATGCAGAATATTTTATATTTCAGAATGGCCACTGCCGAATATTGAATCATTGTGCCTTGAATTGTAATTACATTCAGTGGTTACAATGTGGAGGAGTGTGTGGCAAATTGAAAAGCTCTAAAATGAAAAGGCTGTATTGATAGAATAATGGTAGGGACCGAGTACAGATATAAATGGATAAATGTTTTGGGTGAATTTAATAACCAAGGTGAATATATTCTTCTTCTTCAAAAGGTTGGGATACGACATATGAGGATTTCAGCAAGGTCATGAATATTTTCTGCTTAAAGCCAGGATTGATGGGCCAACAGGTTGCTAAATAACAGCGCACTAGTCCCTTTTCGTCAAATTAAGCAATTAACAAAATTACGCATGAGATGTGATGTAATTAGGTGGAGGCCATCTACTTTTCAAAATGTCATTTAGCAGCCTGAAATTCAGCAGCCTGTATTTAGGTACCTCTGACCAGTCTGTGTCTGCTGAAGAAAAGCATCCGCACAGCATGATGTGCCACCACCAATCACCATTTCAGTGTGGAGATGGGGTGTTCAGGGTTTTGTGCAACATTAATTTTCGGCCACATATAGGTCTTTTCATGCATGTAAAATTCTTTTTGATCCTATCTGAAGAGAGCACCATCTCCTATGTGTTTCTTGTGTCCCCTACATGATTTATGTCAAACAGATTTCTTATAGTTCATCTTTTGTCAATGGCATTTTCTTGCCACTCTCTTCTTGTACAGACTTGTTCATTCATATGTAAAGACATTAATGATTAGCCTGGTGACAAAATCTAACACCTGAACTTTATATTGCTCAATAGGCCTGTCACAATAACAAATTTTGCAACAGGCCACGTAATGTTTTTGAAAAAAAATGCTAGTTACATGTCAAAAATGCAGTGTCCAAATGTTAATGTTTAATTTCAGAGTCTTATTAGTTGAAATATAACAACGAAAGATGTATAAGTAAAGGGTAATATGCTGAAAAGTAAAGGCATGCAAATCCTTACCAGAGAGGTCTCTGCCAACTCCAAGTGCCAGTCCATCTTTGATCCACAGGACAATGCCATGGTATCCGGGAATGGTGCATGGTAAAGTCACCGGCTGACCCGCCACTACCACCAAGTCCTGGGGCTGCTGGGAAAACATGGCCTCCACCCCTTGAGAGAAAAAAGAAGGGAGAGCTTAGATCTGATTAGCTTGTAATTTCTAAACTAATCGAGACACGAGGGAAGAGAAAGTTCAAAAACTAGGAGAACAAGTGATGTCTTCAATCTTTCAAATGATGAATGAAATAGACAAATTTAACAAAAGTGCACAGTGTTCCCATTTCAACCAATTTCAGTCAAACCTCTTGTCAAATGCATGTTGCAGGAACGCTAAAGGGTGCCTTACAAATGTGGCCCATCATTTTACTATTCATGATACAAAGACAAGTTTCTGTAATCATGCAGGAGTGGAGCAGTAGGATTAAAGCGCAGGCTAAGAGACAGCTATCATAGCTCAGCTTGGCTCATTTATGCAGGATGTCACCGTGCAGATGGGTTGGGCCCGTACACACCACAGCAGATAACACAATCTTGTCTGCCAACGCCGCTTCACCAGCATACATTAACTCGAGCTCACACCCATGTATTCCAACTGTGCAGCTGCTATTAACTGTACCGCTCCACAGCGTGTTCAGGCAGAAAGCACTGTGGAGTGAACTCCATTAGAGGTGTGTTAATGGGGAACTGGGTACGGAAACAGTAAAGGGTTGCTTGGTGTACATTTGGTAGCAGAGTGTGTGTAAGTGTGTTTATGCATGAGTGTGTGGGGAGGTGGGCAGTGGGGAGTCAGAATAAAGACACACAGGAATACAGAGGAGCACTGATTTCTACTTTAGAATTCTGCCTATCAACTGAAGCACACGTACAATGACATGCATTCACCCAGACACTTAAAGGGCATATTTTCTTTCTAAAGATGTTTAGCGTGTGCCACTAGTTTATAACCAGCACCTTTGAGAGCATTCAGCTCTGCAAACGAAATTCCAAAATCATGCTGACCTACAAATACCAAAATAGCCTTTTTTCTTTAAAATACTAACCAAAACATATGGATGCAGTGAAATTTAGCACAAAGTTGCAAAGCAAAGACCACCCGATGTTGTTTTGGTGGAAAAAACAAGGCATCAATGTGTGAGTATGATTGCCTCTGTTTTTTTTTATTTTATTTTATTTATTTATTTATTTTTATTTATTTAACCAGGTAAACCCTGTTGAGATCTGGATCTCATTTTGAAGAGGGACCAGGGCAAATCAGATTGAATGTGCTTTTAATCTGATGAGCTTTAAAAGATAAACTCTTAAAATATGTGTGTATAAGTATTAAGCAATCATTGCTAATTTGCTATAATTCCTACATTTCTCTCCAAAAGTTCTCAAAATACAATGAAGTAAGTCTGTTTAGAGACACCAAGCAAGAACTTGTCAGTTAATTAGATTGAACTGGTCACATTAATATAATTTAAAGCCAGGCTAGGTTTTCAGAAGGAAAAATGTCCTAATACCCTCAGAGTAAGGGGACAGTAAAGAAAAAGAGTGACACGTGTAAGAGAGGCTTGAGTATTTACATCAGGGTAGCAACATCCATCCATCTTTCTATCCTGTCTGCCAAATAAATCTCTGTCTACCAGATTTATCCTTCCATAGCTATCACAGCTCAAGCAAAAACGACCACCTCATCTGTCCAGTCTTTATCCTTGGAAGGTGTAGCACGTAACAGAAAAAACAACCTGACTCCTCTTTATGTCATAACAAATGCACCATAACGGAAGCAACTGAATAAATAACTGACTGACTGACTGAATGAAAAAGAAATGTGAACATACTTGTTTTATCAGTTGAACAGTGTTTAAAAATATCATACACAGACCACAGTCAGATCCTCTTTATCTGTGGCTCAAAGCCTCAGACAACCTTGTGAGATTTTTTTTGTTTTGTTTTTTGTTTTTCCTCCTCTCCAACAGCCCTCATAAGTACAATGGCTAGACCTTCAAAACAAAAGAAAAAACATTTGATTAAACTTCTTGCTATAAGACAGAGTAGTGATAAAAGCAGGAAAAAAAATGCTTTCTTTATCTCTTTGGTTTCACCAAATTTATCAATTTCATCATAAATCATTATGAAAAAGCTATCTTATTTTTCAAAATGAAATACACTCAAACATTTAAAAAAACTACAGATGTCAAAAGCACAATTTATGCAATTGGAAGCAATTTTTTCAACTATTCAAATGATACAACCCAAAACAACTGTCAGCAAATCTGAGATAAAAACAAAGATGAAAAACTATCAGCATTTTAAAATGTGGGAAAACATAACTGCATGCTTTTTTCTATATGTGCCAACTAAATTATAGGGAGTGTATTAAATCCAGCTGCCAGGTTTGACAGGTTTGACTCAATGGCCAGGATTCAGGAGAGTGAGGCCATAGATCTTTGACAACTAGTGCCCAGCTCTTTAAATGCTGTAAAGAGAACAACAGACATTTAAAAACTGAGCAAAAAGCCATACTCAAAGAGTGGACCAACACTTTGCTTTCCCTAATGTTGTCATTTCACGTTGGATAATTTGTTTACCATCAGACGGCTGCTGCATTTCGACACACTCCATCAGTATTTCCCCCCTCGGTGCTAACTGCCCCCAATTTCATCGCTCTTTGCCAATCAGGCCTCAAAATTGCCGTTACAGACACACACTCAGGCCACTTCAGAAGAATAATCAGCATGCTGTCTGTGCGGCATGTGACCACACAGCAACAAAGCTTGGCCTGTGATCATTATCAAAAACTATTACCCCTCTGGCCGGAGCAGTTTATACCAGCAATTTAGAAGCATGGGGGGAAAGCGTCACAATATGGAGGAGAGGGTTAGGTGGTGGTGTGTTTTGTTATTTAGGAGCGAAGGACCACAGTTTCTTTGTTTTATTTCATTGCTGCTGGTGGGGTTGAGCTGGTGAGAAAGTTGAAGTATCTGCAAGAAAATTGCTGCAAGTGCATGTGTTTGTGTATGTGGAAGAATTGTCATCTTTCTTACTCAGTGTTGCCATAGGTGACAGGCGTCTTGTTAAAGTTGTGAGGTTATAGGATCTAAATCAAGTTATACTTATAGACTGCACTGAGATGATCTTATGGTGAAATGAAAAGCTTTCCCTCCTCCTGCAGGGGCTCCTGGTGGGCTATTTGTTTAAACCACGATAAAGCGATGTACCCTACACGGAAAAGGAAAGTGGATTCTCTGACCATTTGACGAGCTTGTCTTAACTTTTTCCTAGTTCAACCTTAGTTGCAGGATAAAACATTCACAATAAGGAGATTATTTAAAAATAATCTCCTAATAACAAATGTCCTGTTATACAGAGTAATCTCTTTAAAATTTGGTCCTGAAAGAAAAGTAAACATTTTAGAACATTACGATAACTTACTTTATGAAACGATTTTTAAAACTCATTTAACCCATTCATGGATAAATTATGATCCTTTGTGTCAGGCCTTTTTTCCATTTCTTTTTTTATTTTCTTAAGGCGTAAAAAAGGTAGGGAAAGAAATGTAAAAAAATCATGATTTTATTTTTTTTAGGTGATCAATTGTAATTTTCTCCAAATACAAAGTTGTTTTTAAAAAATACATTTGTAGTATTCTTCTATAGGGGTTATCTGATGTCACAATATTTTTATTGCCTGCAAGAGTTCTCTACAGTGGAAAGAGGGACAGGGTCTGTTGCATGTTTTGTTGTCTATTGGCCATGTTGGATTTAACAAAAATAATTTATTGCATTTGCAGCTGATGGCCAGTAGTTGATAATGTATTTTATGATGCAGGAGAGTCCACTTCAGTGGTCTATGTGCATTTATAATATAAAAATTCACAAGAAGCACAAGAAAAATGGCTTTTAGCTATGCACTGTCCACTACAGTGCAAGGTAACAGTACAATTATGAAAAAAGCAAGGAAGAGAATAATAGATGCCACCATATATACATGGGTATTAATTTATAATTTTAATGAAATATGGAGATAATCAAAAATTAGAAAAAATATACATATAGTTTGATCAGATATTATTTTGTGAAGATTTAATCTTACACCCTATTTCCACTTCTGAACTGGCATTCTAATCTCAGATCAGAAGAGTTGGCTTTTATAAAAAAAATAAATAAATAAATAAAAAAAACCCTAGACCATCAGCACTGGTCTCTTGTAACAAGATTGTCCTATAAATGACTGAGTAGATTGTGGGAAAATCACAATAAATTATTGGCTCATGCCGCCATGAGCAGTTGCCCATGTTGCCCATATCAGAAACCGCCACAGATAACAAGGGTTTCAATGGGTTTTACCATAGTTTTTATCATGAATGTGCTATCAGGTATGTGGATAGTGATTTGGTTTGTTTTGTTATTGGCCAGATACTGCAATAAAATAATCCAATATACTTTAAAAAAAAAAGCCTGCAACATAAAATCTGATGAAGTATTTGTCCAAGAGTTGATTTTGCCAAATTAGCTCATTTTCTCATCTAAAAAAATGTTATCCCTAAGGTTCAGCCCATGTTAGAAACCAGTCATGAATATTTCATAAAGCTTCAACCAGGCCAATAAAGGGAGGCATGTGTGACTATCAGTCTTATTGTTATGTCCAAATTCTTTTTTCCCTGCCTGTCCACTTGTAAAAAAAAACACTATATACAGACTGGTAATATGCTTGGCCCGTCAATGCTATGATGCTTGCCATTATGAGTAAATTTTATCTGTGGGAATGCAAATTTATGAAGCAGGGAAGATAAACATCGGTGCTGCTGGAAGACTGCATTTCTGCCCTCTCTCACACCCGCACATTAACAGAGCATGGCAGTTGCCAGGGCGCAATCAGGATGGATAGCCTCCAATGATGGCTTCTAAAAATTACAAATGGCAACAGAGAGAAGGGCCTAGAGGGCATTCTCTTTATCATCAGCAACATGGACAGAAGAAGGGAGATTTCATGGACATCAAAAAGTGGAGGATCCGGGGCAACAAACGCCTCGCTTAATCCCTTTAGGCAGCTGCATCTTCATCTTCAGTTCATATGAAATAGGAAACAAAGTAAATTAAGAAATCCAGAGGCGTGGAATGGATTGTTCTCCCAAAATCCAAAACAAACGAATCCTCCACGGATTGATAAATAAAGGATGTGCTTTAATAAAGAGCAAAGGTCTGCAAGCCTGACAGTTTCTAAGCCAAGAAAGGCAGTGATCTCAAATATAACAGTGCACCAAAAGAAATCTAATTGCTGGATGTATATGAGATTTTGTGTTCATAAGTTCTGTAAATACATGACCTATGGTCGCTGATTGTAATTACTGTTATAAAACAGTAACTCCTGCAGGCTGGTTTCCAAGGTAACCTTTGGTTCAAAGAGAATGGTTCAAATATTCTAGTTAGCATAAATGCAACTGAGTACCACCTAACCCTCCTCCCCTGGCTGCTATTGATTAAAAAAGTGGGGAAACAGAGAGAGATTCACTTTGCAGACCAGACTACATTTTTAGCATACACTTCTGCATAATAGGAAGTGGGGACATAAAAGAGATGCAAATGAGCTGGAGAGCTGGAGAAGAGAAGTTTGTAGGTTCAGATGGCGACTGATTGAACAGGAAAGGTCTCTTCTGTTTTTCTGTGTCATTTTTATATGGTTTCTTTGTCCATATCCCCCTCTCCACTGACTCTTGCCTCTTCAGTTCATTCTGTCATGGGAGTATTTCTTTAAATGTTTGTTTTAAGAGCTCAGGGCCAACCTTGCTTGTCTTGTCCCTGACATATGAAGTCTTCAGTGCTCAATGAGTGTCTGGACATAAAGGCACTTGATGGTTCACCATGGGAGCATCAAGAGCATGTTTTTAAAAGGAGATATGCCTTTAAAAGTGTTCAAAGTCGGTCTGCATTGAGATTGATCACATTCATTAAGGTAAGATGAGCATTTGAAAAAGACTCAGCTGACTGACTTGATGGATGGTGGGCAGAGAGGGTCTTAGTTCAATAGGGCATACAGCGTCATATATTCTGAGGCAGAGTCCAATTTTTCTCTTACGGGGGATTCACAGACACAGACAGGTGAATTAAACTGCCCTTTGTGCAGCCATAACTCATAGTTTTTAGGGCTGACAACTTAAAAGTGAAAGTCTTGACTTTCATGACATTGAGCACTTTTATCTCAGTGACTGAGATTAAATAAAGAGATACATCAAAGCTCTTGGAAAAAGTAGAAGAAGCAAAATATCTCTCTGTGCCTGGAAGTTCAGAATTTTTCTTTTTAAATTTATGTTTAGGCATTTACTGCTATTAAGAATTTGCATGGCCATTTAGCTCCACAATTAATAAAAATTTCACCACAAAGAAATTTAGCAAATATGCTTTAGCTTAAGTAAAAAAGATTTTTTTTTATCCAAAATAAAGCTGGGAAGAAACAAACTGACAACGGTATAAACTTGGAGTGCAAGTTGATAAAAAGGCGAATTGATACAGAGACATTTTCTCTAGGTGCTTTGAAGTAGGAAAAAAGGGTATCTAAAGATGAAAATTATTGCACCTACCAAGATTGTAAATCATTTCATACAAAGCCTCTAACTATTTAGGACAGTTGTCTTTTCTTGCAATTAACTTAATGTTCCAAACAGGTATTTATTTTTTGTTTACTAAATGAGAACAGCAAAACTGTATTTCTGATCATTTAAATTAATCGTATTTTTACTTCTAATATGAATACCAAACTCTGCATAAATTTATTTTCTAAATGCCTTTTTTTACAGTTCACAACCAAATGCTACTCTACAGATTTATTTGACACAAAGATGTGTAAGAATGAATGTCAAAAGGGGAAGTTGTTCTAGAAACACATGTAAATCACTATGTGTTTTGCAAAATGTATACATATATTCTAGGTGGTATGTGGAACCCAGAGATTGAGGTCATATTTCATAAAGACTACATAGACAGACAGATAGGCAAACAGATAAATAGCAGGCGGGACAGACAGACTATTCCAATGTCACTGATACATTGCACAAAGGTTTTATTTATTACCTCTTGATACTTTTACAATCATAAAGCTCAAATTGAAATGGTCTTCTGGAAACAGGAATGCAGTCTCATTAAAAGAGACTATTTCAAAGCCCCTTCTCAGACTCAGAAGCCCCATTCAACACCCTCCAGACAGCGGAGACATCCATTTTCCTCTCATCGTCTGCAGCTATTGCTTCCCTTGGAGACAGCCTCATCTCATTCTTCTTCACTGGCTGCTGTGACATTGAAAGAGACCCCTAATCAAAACATTTGTCTTTCTTTCAGCCTGTGCTCAGACCGGTGAATGAGAGCTGACACCAGAGGGAGACGTATTTGTCCCAATCAGGGCCTCATCTCCGTGTCACCGTCGGGCAAGTGTTTCATCTCGACAGGGCACTGATGAATCCGCCACTTAGCCTTGATTTGGAGGAGCGGCTCGCCACCACCAAAGTGCCAGGTTAAATCACGACGTCAGGGGCTCAGCCACCACCATTACAGGCAACACAGGAAACCTACCTTTACCCTAAATTCTGATAAAGGCTGTAGAATTGATCCCTTCCTTGTCTATTATCAAGAGAGCTGTGATCACAGTGATGTGTTGTTGGTTACTGTGATTATAAATAATGTTGTTGTTATTGCTTTCCTTTCCTGAAGGAATTTAAATGTCCGTGGTTGTTTTATTTTGTGTCATCCCTTGATTTAACTTCTCTTATCCTTTATGTGATATTAGAATTGGGTTAAATGACTAGTTCTACAAAATATAAATCTCTACACTCACTATCTTAAAAGCATTCTTGTAACTTGAGTCACATTTCTGAAATGCTTCTTCAGGACTAACAAGACAACATTTTTACTCTGATTACCAGTCCTGCTCCAAGAGCATGCCACTCAGAGTGTTGAGCCATATAGCCCAAAACAAAAAATGCAATCGCTTGAATAGTATGTGAATCCTATAAATTGTTAAAATTTCCAATCATCTTTGTCAATGAACTTAAGCTCATTATATTTTTTACACAAATAACTGCTCACACCATTCTACTCTGCTCCAATTAATCCAGTTAAAGGATTTCAGTAGCAACACACACTAACAGTCATTCAGGATGACAGTATTTCACTTTGTGTTCAACCAAAAGCATGGGATCTGCTGCAATTCCAAAGTGCTACATGAAGGGGAAAAGCCTTTTTGAGGTAGTGGGAGGACCTTCTTCATGCATGTGTGTCTGTGGATAGAGAGAGATGAGAGGCAGGCTCCCAGTAGCTGCAGTACCTGTCAGACAGAGTGGGAATGTTGTTACAAGACAAGGGAGGGTGGGGGAAGCTTTATCAAGGTGTGCAGGACAGCACTGACATGAGATAAGAGACCTAAGGAGGAACTACATTATGCCACACCTTACTAAAAGGACCCTATCAAGACAGAAGGAAAGAGATCTGTTTCCACGTGGGAGCCACTGTAACACTTGACTGGAAAAAGCCATTACCTTTCAAGTATACACTTTACCTGTAAGTGCATATAAGGCATTAAGCAGGCACTCTATCCCATAATTTTATTTGGATTCCAAGAGGATTTCTTTAAAACCTACCCTTAAATGGACAAAAACGTTGTTATTTCTAGAAAGCGGAAGTCTCTAAAGTGGTGAAAATGGATAAAATCCCTCATGTTTTGAATGATATGTCTGTCTTACTAGCTGTCTGGTGAGTGTTTTCGTAAAGCTTAGTAATATGAGTTACTGTGTCCTACACTGTCCCGACAAGACTCCTTGATTTTGTGTTAATTCAACACCATGGACCAAATGGGACCACTAAACATGCTTGCTTTCATTCTGCTACCTCATATCCACAACAGCCTTTTCATGAAAATCCCTTAATCAAAGTCTAATTTGCATTTCAAAGTAGCACTTTACAGCCGTGGTGAGGACATAAAATCACATCTGCCTTCAAATAAATAAATAAGTTTTCTAAAAGGTATAAAAGTGATATAAAAGCAAGTGCTGGAAGAAACTTGTGCTTGTCATATTTTATGCCATTTACAGTACATTAACGAATGTCGTAAAATGCACAGCTGTGTGAGATGAACTAATAAGAAGATTTAGGGGACTTAAGACAGTAATATAAATTGCAGAATAAAAATTTGTCAGAAAGTGGCAGCACAAATTCTAATGCTCAATTAATAATTATTGCTTTTACTTGCAGCCTCTATATGAAATTATATCATGTTTTACAGGGACTTCTCAGTATAAGGAGAGGAGTTTCTCTGAGACTCTTCATCTCAATCCCTTAGGCAGATTTTCTTTACTCAACAGATAATCTCAAAATATTAAGAATTGTTCTGGTAAGACATTGTAACCACAACTGGATCCAACTGTGAGGACAGCTACTATTGGCTGTCAGATGTGACTCTGATTTTATGCACAGCACATATAGCCTCCTGTGGATCATAAAGGTGGTTTGATGCTGAATCTCAGGGACCTCTCATCTCAGGTTACAGTCTCTCAGTGCTTCCAGCCTCCCCTGGGGCACTTTGCCACATTCAGCTCAGCATGCTGGTTTCTACACATTTTTTTTTTCTTATTTCAAACCTACTTTTCTCTCTCTCCTCTGAACACCTCTTGAACTTTCTTTTGCCATAAGCAGTGCCGGGGGGTATAATTCTACTCCCAGTGGAGGAAGAACTTTGAACTTCTTTGCTCTACCCAATCACTATTTCCAAACTCCAATGCAGCCTCGTTTCTGTAACTTGTTGCTATTCTTCCACCATAACATCGTCTTTGGTCTTGCCAATTTTCACTTTCTGTGTAGGTTAAACACCTGAGATGTGAGGATGTGAAATATCTTTCAGCATAGCCAGTGGGTTTACAATAGAGTCTGAAGGCCATCTTATTTTTGAGTCAGAAAACCCCAAAATCTTGAAAGCATGAAACATAAATAATCTCAATCTGCTTTTGTATTGCATTTTAAAAGACATAAGTAATTGTGAAACATAATTTTCCTTGCCCAAAATTAGCTCCTTAAGTAACAACCTCTAAAAAGAATTTGTCAAATGCTATTGTAAAGAAGCAGATCTTCATCTACGCAAATTTTCACCAAAGAAAGGCTTACAAAACCCAAGAAACTGGCCGGAGAGGACAGATGAATAAACTGAGTGGAAACAGCAGAGCAAGCAGAGCACAGGGAAACCGGCAGGAGGAAACAGACTGTGGAGAACAAGAAAATCTGGCGTTACAGTAAAATAAAACTGACAGACTTTTAAACTACTGGGAAGGTGGATGAATGACATAAAAATCACATGAGAGAATACAGTGCAGATAGGGAAGAACCTCAGCAGACAAACTGAGGAAGAGTGATTTTAAACAAAAAAAAAAATTATCACAGAAGAAGCTGGAAAAGGCAAAAAAAAAAAAAAAAAGGAAAAGGATCAAACTGGACCACAGCTAATGCTAAAGTAAGATATAAAACAATGCACAAAAAGCATAATATGACACTTGAGGTCTGAGTTAACAGCTGTATCACTGCGGCAACCACGGCAAAAATTTCTCAGGTAAGGAAATTTGTTCTTTAACTGTTCTTTAAATTTGTTATTTTCCTTTGTATATCCTTTGTAAGCACATAACATAATTTAATTTATTCAGTAACCCCCCTTTCCAACCATTCCTCCAGCATAGCTTCAACCATTAATATTTCATTTCTAGTTATTTTTTTCCTCTGTGTCTGAGCAAAATGAAGACATAAACCTTTGACAGAGGACACAATGTATAGTTTTGTCGATAGTTATTTTCTATCGACATAACATTCGCTTGATGAGACATTTTCTGACCATACAAAAAGTTGTGAAAAAATTATTTGAAGATAAACCTTCAGAGTTTAAGTGGCATGACAGATAGGGTCTTAAGGAGAACATATTGAAGTTACATCACTGTTGTGGATTTGAACCTTTACCAGTAAAACACAAACCGATCATGTGAAGATTGGAGGGCCCTGCTGTTCAGACTCCATAGACAAACTGTAAATAATCTGATAGAGGAATTGTAGTGTTTTCAAACCAGTCACATTTCATTCAAGGAAAGTTGACTGTCACTGTCTATTACTCACAGTTCAGCTCTGCAAGAAACTGTGAGTTTCTTGCAGAGACAAGAAGAGAAGAGCAGACATAGAGTGACAAGACTATGTGACCATTGTGAGTTTTAAAGGGAAGAACATCTTTTTCTATCTTTTCTCACTTTAATGAGAATTCAATGGGAATTTAGACCATTTTAGCCAGAATGCTACGCATTGAAAGCAGTCATAAAAACTATGCAATCCACAAACGAGTTCTCACCAGAGAGCAGCTATTGCTCATTATATTGAACAATCTTCCATTTAGACCTGCTCATCATCTAGGGTAGGTCCTCATGTCCTCTCCACTTAGTGTGGCTGGCTTAGGGGTTGAGGAGGAATATCTTAAACTACTTGTATGCAGTGATAACACAAGTCTTAAACCAATTAGGAACTCTCTTAACAAAGAAAATCACTGTCATGTTTCCCTGCAGCTTTTATGTGTACAGACAGGCTCTCCTCTACTTTTTTTTTTTTGTTGGCTGGTCACTGAAATGACTCTGTGACTCCAGCACTCATGCAGTTACCCTTGATTATTACCCTTGGCTGCCATTGCCTAGGTTTTCCTAGCTTTTGTCCCGCTGCTAGGCAGGATGCCAGCTGCAAGCTGGAAAATTCTGCAGGGCTTTCACACAGACACACTGAACACTGAACACTATCGGATGTGCACACAGCCGTACACTCATAAATATGGAGGTGCCTCTGTATGGAATTGGAGTGCCACTTTTGTAGACACTAATGGAGATAATGTTGCACTATTAAAGGTCAGGTCAGGTGAGATTAAAATGGCTGGCCTGCTCTGACAGGGTGACCTTTAGTAAGCTAGTGTTCGCAGTGTGAATTTCTTCCTATTCTTCCGTAGCATCTCTTTTACAATGACTTCCTTACACAACCGAGGAAACTGTACTTTATATGTAATCATGTGAAATGTGATCTAAGAGCCCAGCTGAAGAATTTAAGGAGTCAGCCACCTTTGAATGAACAGTATTCTGGAGAAATTATCTAATGCAACTAAGTAAACTTGAATAAAAACATTTAAAAATATATGAATAACTAAATGAACACTGGTGGGTCTAATGGGGACCAAAGACCAGTCATAACAAGGTGGACACCCTTGTTTAGAGTTATGGATTAGGTTTAGATTTAAGGTATGAATTTAGTGTTTGCTAAAATTAAAGTTAGGAACTGACTAGTATGGGTTAGGAGTTAGGGAATAAATGTAACTGTAAAATTGCAGTTATTGAGCTGCATTTATATGTATTTCTACCCATAATTTGATATAGGCAGAAATACAAACTTACCCGTGTGAGTGTGTGTGCATGTAAAGAAGAGTGCATTACTTGATGTCAGGGCTACCCCGTTAGTGTAAATGCATCAGAGTGGAGGTATGATTCCGTGGAAGGTTTTTGACCCTGTAGCTCATCTCTGTGGCACAACTGGCTGTAGAGGAATAATTAACATGTTGCAACCTCAATCTTGTGTCCTGAGATTTCTCTGACTTTGTCTGGCTCCCCGTTGGGTTTTTCTTGTCATCTCTTTTTTTGAACAATCTTTTTTAAAAGCTTTTATTTGTTGCAGCTATTGAAAACAGTAGTGGTAGCTATGTGATGATGCAGAATAATATTTTGGCAATATTTATCAGGAAAGCAAGAATTCCCTTTTTGTGTTTGATAGCTCAATCAAAACACACATAAAAATTAAGATTATATACAATTTTGCATTTCAAAAGAATGTTTTATTCCAGTTTGTCTAAGTATTTTGCATTGAACTAGAGATCAATTGCAGCCAAAACTCATGCATAACCCTATAGTTTTTTGTCCATAGGAAGTGCTGAAGCAGAAGCAGATGAACTTTAGTGTAGGTAGACCAAAAGTTCCAAATACAAATTTTAAACATAGACAAAGATGTTAAGCTTAAGGAAGTCACCTTTGGTGGGCTCTATAACTTCCACCCACTTCCTCAGACAAAGTCACAAAATGAAAGCAACACATCACAAGTGAGAAAATAAATTTGATGAAAAACATTGTACTATTTTATATCACAAGATATTGGTACAACCCAAGTCCTGGCTGATTTGAACTGACCCTGCAAACTTGATCCATTAGCTGTATGCAATACAAACCACATAGTATGTAATTCTAGTCCTACATTTACATGGTAAACACAACCATCCCTCTTTTTCTTTTTTTTTTCCTGGAGATTAATGACTGCTCACAACAATGTAAAATAGGTTATTTGAAACCCTTTATATTTATTGTAAATTGCTTCTGTCAAAGTCAAGTTTAATAACAAGAAACAGGTGCACACCAAAGACCTACTGTCTGCCTGATAGGACATTTTTTGTCGGCTTTATAATGGTGGGGGTTCTAGCTGAAATAAGCTCAGTGCATTAACATACATCCTTTGTAGTGACACTATTATTACCACTTTGTTCTTTCATACCTACAATTAACCTTGGCTGAAACAGTGCTGAGCATAAGTTATGTGCTGCGGGTCCTAACCTGTGTGCTGATGGTACCTTGTGTTGAAAATACAATTTAAATACATTTTCAGGATAGAGCTGCATGCATAATACCGCTCCATTAATTTGCAGATGAATATTTTTAATACATAATGACATAACTGCCTTTCTGACAAAATGCTGGTAGGGAAAACATATACAGAGGTCAAAAATTTTATAGACTTGCTTAAAAGAAGCATTCATTATGGATTAAATGTAAACTTAGTTTCCCTTCAGCAGCAAACAACTCTAAATCTAAAAAAACTAAAATTGCAAATCAGTCGTTATCACAGCCGTCACAGTTGTTGTGTAAACGTGACTTATGCAGCTCTGAAAGGGTAATTTAAAAAATATTCTGCAACTGTGCTACTTTTTAGGTCAGCATTGCAGGGTGTTATCTAAAGCTGTTGGAATGATATACCTAATGGTGCAATAAACACTGTCACTGCAGGCCAGAGGTGTCCATTGATAAGTTTTAATCCCATTATCTTATGCTTCATTTGCACGTGTATATAAAGAAAATGTCCTGGATATATATATTTTTCAGTTTCTTGTGTCATTTATAATATTGTTTAAATTGAATTTCTTAATGTAAAGGAATTTGTATTTGTTTAAAAATGTATTAATGGGTTTATAGGTTATGAAAAAGTACTTAAATTGTCAGGTATCCAATGTTAAAATTGAAATTTTAAAACACCACTGTACATCAATGTGAATATAAAATTCACTGGGTATGATAGTAGGGAGTCTTTTTCTTCAGGAGGGAAGAAAATGTTGATAGGTAGATGGAAAACAGATGAACAATGACCCGAAATTTAAATCCAGAGCACAATGGAACGACTCTTTTCAGAGTATATTATTGTGCTATAATGACATAGTCAAATATCCAACCTGATCCAATTGAGAATCTGAGTTGATACTTTTTGGTCACAGAGGCCAGAGGCCAGTTTATGTAAAGGCGTCCTGGCATTGTAAACATTTTATTACCGAATAGAACATCATGTGACTATCATGTGGAACAATGTGGCGTACATGTGCAATTGCTATGCATTGAGTCAGGAATATTGGTGGTCAGGAAAATGACAACAAGACACAAATCTGAAGAAGGGACACAGTGTTTGGCTGCTATTGTCAAGACTCTAGGGGGATCACTGGGCCAGTTATTCTGACTTGACTTTGCCACTTAAACATGCACATTTGCCGCAAAATCCAGTGTGTTTCAGTATGGTTAACAAAAAATAAATAAAAAGAGAAAAAATTACCCACACCCACTCTTTGACAGATCAGCTAATTAATCAACAATAGGGTTCACAAAACCGCCTATTATAATTATGTTTTGTTTTGTGAAGCATGTGTAACATAACAAAATGTGATTAACTTCAAGGGATCTGAATACTTTTGCTTGGACCAGAATACAAATATTTTCATGCATACAATTCTGCACATTACTTTCTTTTTTTTCCAACAACCCCACACCGATCATTCAATAGGCAAAACATGGAGGTTCATTGTGTTATTCAAGGATGCTTTGGTATGTGAATGGGCTGGCCCTCTGGTTAAAAGACAGCCACTCTAATTGCTAAGAAACTGCTTATGGCAGCTTGTGCTCATTCTCACGATTTGCACACAGAAACAGAGATGAATTATTTGCATTTTCGATCTCTGCCAGGGAAAATTCAGCATTGATGCTGCTATCCCTCCAGCAGCGTTGACTGAAGAGCCTCCTTACCCACAGTATATCTGCCAGACGGCTCATCTGTGGGCAGCATGCATCAAAACCACTGTGTGACATGATGTGACTTTTCATCTGCAAGCCTTTGGACTCACAAAGGTATAGCTTATGTCTTCTTCCTTCTTGCTCTTCTGTTTGTCTCACTGTTTCTTTTTTTTTCTCCTAACCTAAAGCGTATAATTTTTCATCTGAAGAAATTGTTCCCCTCTCCCTCTCCATTGTGGCAGAGCATAGTTCTGTTATCTCCTGGGATCAAGAGGTTTTCAATAAAAAAAAAGTCCATATCATCTAGTAACACTGGCTTTATGCTGCAAGGCTCCCTAATGAGCCCTCAGCAAACAAGATGTTTGTTATTTTTTTCTTGTTTGTGCCAATTGAGCTGTGACCTGGCAAAGACCTAACAAATCAAAGACATCTTGAGTCCACTCATTATTTACTTGTGACAGCTAGCCGAGAACCATGATTAAAGGAAGCCAAATGAAATGAAGTTGAGAAGAGCAGAAATGGCATCATTGTGATTCAAAGTGATTTTTATCAAATCTTTGCAATGCACTTTAGTATGCTTGGAGGTCATACCTACCAATTAAGCAAAAAAGAAGAAGCAACACACGAGGGTGTTTATCACATTGCTTTTTATTATGATTCACGCAACTAAGTGAATTCATTAAGAGATTTTACAGAAACACTGAATAGAGGGAGAGTGTAGGGAAGATGGAAAATAATTGTTTTTCTGTCACTGGGGAAGATAAAAAGGCAACTTAGCTGTGTATGTGCTACCATCCATCATCGCTGAGTTTGTGCATGTCCAACAACTTAATAAGCTCAAAAAATCACATTGTCTGTTACCACTCTGTGTCACATTGCTAAAGAACATTCAGAAGGTCAGCTAACTCAGCATGCCTCCCATTTTCATGATGCTGTGTTTCTGAAAGTCATTCATTTATGAAAGGACCGAAAGTATGAGTCACACCCCTACAAGAAATTATAGACTTCACAAATTAGTTTCTAAGTTAGTTGTTTCAAAGCAGACATATTTCTGGGGATAAGCAGTTTCACTATTGTAAAACAGCTGGCTGTAGATAATATCGATATTCCCTAGAGATACCCAGAAAAATTCTAGTGCCATCTGGTCAGTAACAACAGTACAAAGTTACTACTAAGTGAAGAAAACTGAGTCAGTATCAGAGAGGATTCATAATAAAGTCAGAAGAGTTATAGATAAGAGGCTATGATAAAATAAACTTAGGCATGTAGACTATTTGTTTATGCTGCTATAGGATACAATTTGGCAGTACCGCTTGGAATTTTGGTCATTTTGTATCTGACATCTTCAGGTAAATCAGTTCACAAATCATTTTCCATAATATACCGCCTTGATGTTTGTAATTTGTGAATATTATGGTTTGTCATTTAACTATAAAAAGAATAAGAATAAGAGATGCAAAGAAGCATAGTAATAGTTAATAGTTAACGACCGAAAAAAGTGAGCAGGATCTTAATCAGTAACAATGCAGATAAACAAATATATCTGCATTGTTTATCTGCAGATACAGATTTTTTTTCAAACTACTTTATGATCATTATGTGATACAAAGAGTTATAATTCCATAATTATAAGGAAGGCGGATCCTGTGGAAACGAAGTTGCTTGATTTTATTATTTTGAGACATCTAACTCTGACTATGATACGTGTCACCAGCCTTTTGGAAATCTCTGATTTGATCTAAGTATTTGTATTCTCCAAGGTTTACACACATTTTCTAAGGGTAAACATGGAAATCACCTAAATAGCTAAAGACAGTTAAATTTTCAACTCCAAATCAGTTGATTTTATTTTAAATTAATGAAATGCTGTTGAACTGTGTATGTCACTTGAGGCCCCATTTCAACCATTCACAATTAATTATTTTCCTTAATGATGGACTCAAAATTGACTGAAATGAGCAATTCAAGACTTTTCAAAATTCAAAGATCTACAAATATCTGATTGGTGCAACGCTAATGTTATTTTGAAGAGTCTCTTATGAGGATTAATTTTTGGAATATGCACTGGTTGAGTGCTTATGGGTTGCTGGGGGAAAAAGCTGACGGTGGATTTTAAGTTATCAAAGCTACGCTACCCAAGCATATGTTGGCACAGACAAACATACCAGCAAAACACAATTTAGCACTGGGAAAGAAGGTTTTAAGGCGCTGAGGCAACACGTCCTGGAGGAGGAGACGGAACGGCCCTTGGGGGGACGTAGAAGGAGACTAAATCTAGCTTGTCCCCTCCAATGTAGAGAGTGCTTAATTAGGGCCTGGGCATTTCATTAAGGCAGCCATTAAAGTCAGCTTCATTTAGTCCTTACACGGGCATGCCACAGTGGGACACTTGAGCTATCAAACACATGCACGTGCACGCAAGCATTGCACAGCTTAGCCAATGAATCTCAACAATATGCAGTGGGGCAAATTCCTTTCAATGGAATTAATAAGAACCCTCCCACCAACCCTGCGGGTGGAGAATTCATATTGTATCCTCCACCAGCCTGCTTTCCTTATACTCACAGGGGCCATCCGTCATTCTGCCTTAATGTGTTTAGTTGCACCACACAAGGACGAAGGATTTTGAATGAAATCATAAAGGACACTTAGATTGCCGTTACATGCAAGAGAGAATCCCATACATCACATCCGAGTGTGTGTTCATTTCCAGAAAATGACTTGGGCCTTATGCTGTAATAAATGTTTGAGCTCTTCCTCCATCTGAGCTCATACGGACATAAAGCATGGAAGCATGGCAGCAGATGCAAATGTTGTAAGTTTATCATTTTAGTCTATTGGATGAATTTCTCAAAATTCTCTACTGCTTTGTTTCCCTCATGATGAAAGTACACAGCTTATTTAGATACCCGCTGAATGCCAAGAGAGAGTGCAGCAATGGTGTACAGTGCCGTTCTGCTTAGTGTCAGTTTAAGCCGAGCCATCGACTCAGTTCCCGCCAGCCTGATTTCCATTCTTTCCAGTCAACTGATCTCTAAACCGTTTGTTAGCTTCTGCAAGCAGTGGCAGCGCAAGTCATTCCATGAAGAGATTGGAAAGCTGGGAAGACAGCTAAAAAGTCAGACAAGTGAGTGAGGGAGAGATAAACTCATCTCTGATCTTAAGTGACAATTTGACTACGCGTTTTGCCAGGAGAAAGTCATGCTGATGAAAGAGTGCATAAATAAAGGATGCAAAGAGAAGATGTCATACAGCCGCACAAGAGAGTGGAACAGACAGGAACGGAGAAAAAAGACAGGGAGGGAACAGAAAGCCTTTGGACACCTCTGGCTACATTCCCTTGCCCATTAAAGTGTCTGGATCTGAGTTCCCATGCCATTAGAAGAAGTGTAAATCAGCAATTAGGTGCATAAATGAAGAAATGTCAGCTTTCACCTGAACCACGGTAGGGCAACACGCCTCGCTACGGTGAATTGCTGCACAGTGAGGACCCCTGATGCACCCGCACAGGTGCAGCCCCTCACAAATGTTCTCAACATGTTTGACACACACTCTCACTCACATGGGTCTCCAAACTTGCAGTACGTCTGAGCTGTTCCTGTCTGGATGTTGCAAGAGGATTACACTTTTTCTGTTTTGCTCAATTACACTTGTAGTTTAAAAATAAGGATGACAACTATTCCCTGTGGAACAGACAAATAATAAGCAGGGAAGGCTTTTTTTTTTTACTTTCTGGTTGAGGTTCTTAGAAGTTGCTTTATTATTCCCAGATAAATTTTTCATGCTGCCAACTATTTTGTCAAATGTAATCACGCAGATCACACCAACAAAACATAATGAGCCTCACAGTTGGATTTTTCTTTCAGGTGTGCAGGTTTCGCTCTTTCACCTCCAAATGTAACAGTGGTCATTATGGCCAACACTTTAAATTCACTTACATCAGACCACAGGACAAGTCTACAAAAATTAGTTATCGTCTCAGAGTGCATTTTTAAACTGTAGTCATGTTTTTTTTTATGCTGGTAACAGAACATGTATCTGTGTATAGTGATATCAGCTTCACCCAGTCTCTTCACAAGGTCATTTTTTTTCATCTGGGGTTTGATATGCACTTTTCACACAAAAACATGTTTATCTTTGGGACGTAGAAGTCGTCTCCTCGTGGACAGTGAATATTTTCCATCCTGTTTATACTGGCATGTAAATGTTTTAACAGATGAACGCGGCACCTTAAAGCATCTGAAAATTGCACCCAATTCACCTCCTGAAATCTTGCAAGACATCTTTAAGATTTTTCATGACATTACCAAAGAACCAGGTCAGTTGAGGGGCTTCTTTAAAACACATTCACAGATCTGCCTCCAACAGCTTAGAAAACCTCAACAAACTCAATCTTTACCAAATTTTCTAAAAGAATAATAAACTTAAACCTCTGAAGTAACAGAAAGCAATAACTTTCATTCTTTTTGGAATTTTGCAATTGCAACTAATATCTTAAACCCTAACTGTCTGGAAACAGCAAACATTTAATCTTATTCGAGGTGAAACCATGAAGACAGCAGCGTACTTTATGGTTTATGAAAATATTTGGCTACAGGTCTACTCTATTATTACACTTTATAAAAAAAAAGAAATCCATGAATGGTTTGTAAAAAAAAAAGTTACATTTTGCAGTTTTGCTTAATTAATTTATATAGTCAGAGCTACAAAGAAGAAAAACGGGGAAGAATGCATCTTCTAAAAAAAAGCAGGAAACTTTTCAGGACTGTCAGCACAGTTGTCCTAATTATGCAACCACCCAAACAGACCCCCCTCTAATCCACAGCCACAATTGCTTGTTAGACTCCCAGCAAAGATCAAGATCACACATATAATAAAACACACACACAAAGATACACCATATTCCATGCCAGATTACTTTTTGCATTCTCACTTTATACTCCAAGTGAACAAAATAATATCTTTGCAGACAGCAAATACATTTTGCACAAGGGTGACAAGATTCACCACGAGCACACAGTGCCCCAGATTAGTCCATATTCAAGTATTGGTTTGCCAGTGTTGGAGGACAGGGTGCTGTGACCTAGGGAAATTCACGCGTTACACCACCCTCCAGGGATATGCTCACTCTAATGCAAGTTATTAGAGCAAACAGCTGCATGAGCCGTGGGGAATTTTTCTGCGTGAATATGTGCTCTCCACATTTGGGTGTGAATGCTGCATAAGTGACATAAACATGTAGTGTTGATCTAGGCAGAACAAAACAGGGCACTTTTCTTTTTCTTTGACCTTTGTCCTTGAAATGCATTCGCCACACATTTTTTTCTTAAGCAGTGGAAACCTCTGTGGTGATTTCTTTGTTAATTAGGGATATTCCGGGTGTTATGTGCTCAAACATAATGATACTAGACACCTCGAATAACTTAATTTTCCCAGCTAAGTAACACATTTTAATAGGTGGAGTTCTGTTCTCACAAGAACTGCCAACACTGACAATGGCCACCTTTTCCAAAAACACACTTTACTTTTCTCTCAGGGTATTGGATAACATTTTATTAAACATGACACACATTCAAATCAGTAAAGCACAATTAACAGTGTATTTCAAAAATATCATTACCCAATTTTTTAGAACCATACATTTAATCTATTTTATTGCCCTTTTGTAAATACTACCGTAGAGTAACCAATAATTGTAAGGTGTGAAGAAAATTATACACTATTTTCAAAATATTTTACAAATTAAAATGCTAATGCCTTCCAAATACTTTGCAGAATCACCTTTCAATGCAATTACAGTTTTTAGTCTTTTCAGTCATGTTTCTGCTGATCTTGAAATGGACACTTTATTCATTCTTTTCAAATAAGATTAGAGGGAGAGTTTTGGTAAATATTAGTGTTTAAAGAAACAGTTCAGTTCCATTGGTTCAAGCTTCTTTACAGCACACAGGAGGAATCAGAAAACAATTTTACTCCCTCAGAACTTGAGAGGGTACTCCTTTTAACGTACTGATGCTATTGAATCGGGTTGAAAGAATTCTTCATGGTTACGGAGAAACTTGTCAGAGAACATGAATAACTTGTTGACTAGATGTCTGCGGCTCCTGTCTCCTTTCAAGATTTCAGAAGCTTACGATTTAGGTAACAGACAGCTGGAAGGGGATGAAGATGGTGGAGATAGCCGAAAGGATGAAAGCAGACAACAACGCAGCAACCCTCTGCATAGGGATGCAATTTTTTTAGGCCACGGCTGGCAGCAACCTTAAACAGCAGCCCTGAAATTCATGACAAGCAAGGCAGAAAAAAAGGCAACATTTCCCAGATGGAACAGGAGGAGATGCCTTCTCAGTCCTCTTATGAAAGGCATGGAATGATTTCCCCAAATAAAACTGCCCATCTAAGCAGACTTTATATTCTTGCTGCATCTTTCTTTCCCTTCACATATACACAAAGTCAGCTGAGTAAGCACAGATGCCTGAATGACTTTTTACCTTTGCCCAACTTCGTTCCCCCCACCCTCCACCCCATGCCAGATGCTGTTTGTCTTCCAGCCTTATGCCTTCCGAGTTCCAGGGCCATCTGAGCCACCCTGCAGTAGAAGCACGCGCTGCTGGGTTATATTAGTCAGGGGCAGGATTAATGTGACAGTGCCTCCCAAAACGAGCCACAAAAACCATCATCCTCAGCTCTAGCAGCAAGCACCAAACACAGAGGAGGTTAGTGAGATGAGCTAACTGGCTTCCTGCTATCTATCCTCCCCACCCTCTCCAACCCCTAACACACACACACACCTATCCTCCCTACCCCCTGCACAACTAAAACAGACCTTTGTATGCTAATGAAACATCACAGATAAGTAATGACAGGCAGGGGGGAAAAAGTGCACAGTATTAAATCATGCACGCCTTAGCTTTAAAGAATAATAATGTATTGAGACATCTCCCGTTATTGATGTGTCTTTTATGGCATGCCTCTATTGATGAGAATGTGACACTAATGTTTGCCCTGTGGCGGAAAGAGAAGAAGCAGTAGAGGAAATGATTGCTGTTCATTTATTTGCATGGGGAAAAAAGGAATGTTGTGCCAAAACACATATATGATAATAGTTTTAAAACCCTATTTTGTTCTCTTATGAGAGAAAGAAGTATATATCAGTATCTGCATTTTTTTTATTTTTTTGTAAGAAATCTCTACACAAATGGTTTTGTAAATTGGATGATTTGAAATACTTATTGCTCTGCCGGAGGGGTGGGGAAAAAAACTGCATGTATCTGAATATTTTGTTGCAAAGCACCCACGCTCTGGATGTGGAGTTTAGTTTTAGAAGACTTGTGCCCCAAGAGCCCCCCTGTGACAGTTGCACTCAGATGGATTTAAACCACCATTTGCACCATTGGCCACACATTGCCTCCATATGCTACAGAGTGGGCAGGAAATGTAGGACACTCAGTTGGCCATGCAGAGTGGGTCAGCAGGACAAACTTCTTTGCCCGTGGCCGTAAAGGGATTTTCAGATTTTTTGTTGCAGATAGAACTGAAAGTATAACATTTTTAAGTCTGCATTAACCACAGAGCAGTGAGGAACTCTGAAGAAAGAGAAAAACATTGGCAACTTAGAGGTTAATGAGGAGGGCAGATGGCAGCAGCGGTACAAGTTGTCTCTCAAGACTTTTATGTGAATACACAAGCTGAAGGTAGTAGAGAAGACTCTTTCAAGAAAAAGTCTTGTTCATTTAGTAGTCATTTGAATTTCCTCTAAAGCCCTTAAATGGTTCAAGTGGCTCCCGTTGGAAATGTCCTTGCTGTGCAAAAGATGTTCAAAGATCGGCTTCTTCAAAATTTATAAAAGGCGACTTTGAATTAACAGTTTCAAAGTCAGGTTGAGTTTCTCATTCAAATCAACCCATATAGGAATGAGTTGCCAATAACTCATTGCTCATTTTTTAGACATGATTATGTACATGATTGTTTTCATAAGTATTAAACTACGTCCAGGCTGTAGTCAGGACACCATTGCATTGACATTTTAAAACAAACATATTCTAGAAATATGTCTTGCTCTTGTCTCAAATACAACACCCCTGAATGATGCTACAACTTAGTTTGTTTATTAGGATACCATTAAGAGTGTACGAATCAGTGAAGTTGTTTCCTGCTGATATTTATGATTTTGTGCAGTCAATTAGTGTTACTTACTTCCTTGCTACAGGTTTTTGAATTATTTTACAATTTACATGGATAATCAAATGTAAGGAGTCTGCTTGTGCTTCTGGAGGTTGTCCTGTTTGGAATGAATCCTGCTGAATCTTCATTATTGTGAAAAAATGTCATCTCTGCAGTAAATAAGCAGAAAGAAACAATTTAATCTATGTTTGTAATATGATGAAACTGCACAAACCTGAAAGTGTTTAAACTGTGTTTATATGGAGATTATCTTCTTATAAGATTATAAATGAAGAATTTTGTGTGTGCTCACAAAGAAAGAAATCCCTATGGGTTTAATAAAGTGCCTATTCTGTTCTTGTTGATTTCTTTTTAACGGTTACTGTTTCAAACAATTTTCTGTTGCTTGATTTTTTTTAGCAGAATATACTGCATCTGGCTCTCTTTTTATCCTTAAACCATTCATGTCCCATGATAGTAGCACTACAACACAAAGATCTACAATAGTATTTAAGGGCATCAAATGCCTCACAGGTTTGGTAGAAAACATTAGTGAACAGGCTGTATTATGAATGCAAAGGAACAAGGTAGATGTGCTAGGGATAAAGTTCTAGATAAATTTAAAGTAGAGTTAAGTTATAAAACAATATCTTGAGGCTTGATAATCTCTGTAAGCACTCTTCAATATCTCATCCAAAAACGAACAGAAAGTACGCTGCAACTGCAAGCAACAATTTCCAATTGGAGAAAAAAAGCAATATTTCAAGGAGACCGATAGTAACTCTGGAAGAGCTACAGTTATTCATAAATTGTACTCTAAACAGAAAAGAAAACAATGAAACCTTTTGGCCTACATACAAAGACCTTAAATGTATCACAGTGCATCACCCTGAAAAAAAAGTCTTCAGGACATCAGACTGAGGTGAAGCCTCATCTTCTCACAGACAGGTGGATCTAAGCACACAACCAGAGCTAGAATAAAATAGCACAATGGCCCAGTCAACCACCAGACCTTACCCCACAAAGAAACATTGGCAAGACTTGAAACTTTGCAGATGATGTTCATGAAAACTGACACTAAAATTGCAAAGCCAGAAGCTTCACCCCAAAGTTTGAAAGAACAAAGCATGTATTCCCTTTACTGGATGTTTTTGTAAAGAAAGTTGAAAACCATTTCTCAAGCAACTTCAGCATCAATAAAATACCAATAAAGCACATGAAAAGTGTGGCTGTAACATGACAAAATGTGAAAAGCTCAGGTGAATTCTTTTGCAAGAGTCTGTTGGGTTTGGTCTATCTTCATCAATCTTTCTGTCCCTCTTCTGTCTTGTTCTGCATCTCCTACTGAGCATCTCGACCCCAAGGCCATCCAAACAGCCAAACAGTTGGGTTCTAACTCAGTTTGCCATCATCTTATCCCCCTGGCACAATTACATTTCACGAACTAAACACTCCAAAGTCTACCTGAATGACCCTATTCAGCACCTAAGGCCTGGCTAAACAAGGATTCCCCAGCAGGTCGCTACATGTGGGCTCATGCTTCATCACGAGTGTTTGTGCTTTTCTTTGAGGGAGGGGGGGTAATGGAATAGTGTCTTCCCAGGGCGAAGGCTGAGCTCGCAGAGATGGAGGAAAGCATCGTTAAAAGCATGTGAGCGTGCTCATAAGAGCGAGGGGCAGACTGCTCAGGAAAGGGCAAGCTTTTATAGGGACAACCTTCGGCTATGAGTGCAGGCAGTCAACATCTTTTTTTTTTCTTTGTTTGAGCCTCTTTGAATTCCTTGTTTTTCTCTTAGCTGTAGGTGTTATAAAGTTTGCTGATTGGTTTTCTTTTTTTTTTTTTTCTCCCTATCCTGTTACACACCTATGCACAAATATGCTCACTAACTTTGCTACAGCTTCTTATCTCTGGCTGTAGCTGAAGAAGCACTTTCAGACTCCTTAATAAGATGAAAGTTCACAGATGTTGCAGCAGGGCTTCTAGAGTGTCAATAATGAACAAAGAGTGACAGTGGCAACATAAGAGAATAACGGTGTTTGCCAAGAGAAGGTTTATTTGCAGCCATATGGATATTTATCACTCACTTTTGGGTCATTTCAGGTTAGTTTTGATCATATGGAGTAGCTGCTTCTAGTTATAGACTGCAGTCCTGACATGTGGAGGTAACAGGGGTCAGAAAGGCTAGGGAATAATTAATGATTGTTTGAAGTGAGTTTGTTTCAGTCTTGGTCCTTCAAAAAATTAAATAAATAAATAAAAAATTCCCAGGTCTAATGATTAAAAGGTTTGTTCTAATTAGCAGAAGTGACTCTGTTTGGATGGAGAGCCAAGGGGACCAGGGACATGGCAGTTACTGAGGGTAACGAGATAAGTACAGAGATGAAGGGATAGCAAGGCCGACATGGTTTACTAACCATTATTGTAACTTTTGCAGCTGATATATTATTTACCACGAAAAAGAATCCAGTACACCTTCAAATACATCTATTTGTGCTGTCTCCAAAATGAAAAGCACTGAAAACAAGCTGCATTCCACTTTCAACTTATTATACAAGAATTTAAGAGGTTTGTTGTATAAAAACTAAAGACTGGGAGGTCAAATTTCAGCTGAAAAAGAACTTGATATCATTGTTAGCTACTTACACACACTTCAAATGGTTTAAGCAAATGGAAAGCCTCTTCAATGTGGTTATTTCAATAGATTAACTGAAGCAAAGATTTTTTATTTATATTTTTTTCCCCAAATTGCTTTTCCATTATTATGTGTCTTGTTCAGAGATGAGCATCCTGAAAATGAAATAACATAGTTATGGGAGTTACACACATATTAGCAGTGTCCTCTGAGCAATATTGATAAAGATAATGAAAAGATGAAAAACATTTTGTTATGGCAAAGATAGCTCACAGCCCAGGACACCCTTCCATGTCAGTAGTGGCATGAGCTCTTTAATTCTGGACTTTATAGAGGACTGTCTGGTCTTCATCTTCAAAAGAAAACTTTTTACATTGGTGGTTTTAAGTAATCCATCCATCCTGTGCATTTATATATTCATATTTCCATAAAATACCCCGCCCCCCCAAAAAATTATAATTTTTACTTGTATAAGTAAACATGTTTTGAGAGGTACTAAGGCTTCACAGCAAGTCTGTGCTAACTGTTTCAGATATCATGAGGCTCTTTGTAAAAATAAACAACATTCACCACCTATCAAAGCTTTATGTGTTGAATCAGTGCAGAGATCAACACTTTCAGAGGACCGCTTTGAAGAACTCATGAGATTTTTACCGTTCTGAAACCTTAGTGTGACCTCTTCTCTCGGAGTGAAATGAACCGCAGTGAACTCAGCAAAGTGCATATGCTCTACCTGTCAGCTGTAATCAGATCCCCCATTTGCTGTTCAAATTTAGAAAATTTCTGAAACACCTTGTATTTCTCATGAGCATTACATGACACTGCCAATATACAACCTTTTTGTTCTATGCTCCTCTGGAAAAAACATGAAATGTTGTAGAGTTGCTATATACCCATTTATTTGTAGGTAGACCAAATTTAACACCTCTCTCTTGATTTACAATTAGTCATTATGGGATTTAATTGGCCATCTGCCTATACCATCTTGTGTTCCTGGAGAAGGGCCATGTTTGCTCCATGCTGTTTAGAGAACCCACACTTAACACTTGCCGTTTCACCCAATACTACCATTATAATTATTTTTGTTCAATGTGCAGCCATAAAGCAGGAACATAAAATTAATTTTACATTTAGAAATCGGGTTTGGTTGTCAGATAGTTATAAAAAAAATTACAATCAGGCAAATTAAAGGCACAATACATGAAATAAGTTGGATATTTCTTTCTCAGTGATTCTCGCTGTAGTGAACTCAAACCTCTTGGCAGGTAATGTAATTGTCCTGTTCATCCTGTCAGTCACAGTTAACTGTCTGCATAGCTGCTCCCACTTTTAGCTCCACCTGTGCCCCATCGTCTGATTCATGTGATGACAGGCGCCACAGATCAGATGACAGGCAAGAGAATCTTGAGTGACAGTGGCTTTCATTCCTTCATCCCCATCACTCATCCTGGCCACTGGGAACAAGTGTTTCAACTTAGCTGCTTGTCTTCTAAACAGTACCTGTCTGCATTGACAGGAAAATTAAGTCAACTCATATGCAGTTTTTTCAGAGATGTTGGTCTTGATTTTGGCAGTAAGTGGAGGCCGAAAGCTATTGCGCATCTAGCAAATGACCTCATGGATCCTGCAGGGATCAAAAGAACTCTTGCCAGCAGGTTTGCTTTGGCTTCAGGCAAAGTCCCGCTGTTTGAACAGAGCCACTGAAACCACTGCTGCCTTTCCATAAAATGTATTACTTTAAACTCAGATCACAAGTAAATTACAGCCATCATTAAATCTATGAAAAAAACCTAAGACTAATTGCATTCACACTTCTTAAGCTATTTCACTTTTTGTCTTTGCCACCCACGTAAACAGAGGGGCTGGACGAACAGATCATTAATAAGAGGAGCAGTCGAGAGGTCAATGCCAACTCTGGAGGAGCTGCAGAGATCTCCAGCTCTGATATATTCTATTGACAGCACATCTGTTAAACTTATCTTTCAAGAGTCCATTACCTGTCACACAAATGGATATGTAGAATGAATATGTCCTGTTTTCATGTCTCCTACATGATAGGTGAAAACTTGAACTTTATGGGCAACAGGCATATTCACTCAGAACATACAATACTTACACATGTCGCACATCCTCCAGAACATAAAATGCCCAGGGTAAATAATGGTCATGGTAGAATTATTCTGGAGGGATGCTGTCCTACAGGTTGCTAGTTTCAGTTGAAGAGATAAATACATAGCGATCAAGAAAGTAAAATGGTGAAAAGCTGCTAAATATTTAAGATTTGGACAAAGGTTTACCTTCCAGTGATGTCTCTACACATACGGTCTAGCTACAATGGAAAGGTTATATCTGTGAGAAGACGTCTTTATGCAGATGTATCCGATAAAGTTTCAACAAAATACCTTAACATGTGTGTGTTCACAAACTTAACTTTTTTATAAAATTGAAAAAAAAAAAAAAAAATCTATGTTTCTACTGGTTAGCTTCTGATCACCATCAAAGCTAACCAGGTTAACGTTTTTCTGTCTACTTATTTTACTTGAGTTATTGACTGTGAATTTTCACGTCAAATATTGTTCTCTGTCTTTTGTAATACAGGTCACTCGAAGGCAGCAGGAAAACCAAAAGAGAATTTATCATCCAACTAACAGATAAAACTTTAAACTTCACCCTCAGCAGTTGTTTATCGTTTAATACCTGTATCAGTCTCGGACTTTGAATACTAAGGAGGCTTGAATGAGCACACCACGCTGCACGGCGCCAGCAGACATCTTGCTGATTTGCTTCACTTTTTCTGGGTTAGATCTAATCAATTCCTGTTGCCGATCAATTCTAGCTGAGCAACTTGACGAAGATCAGAATCAAAGAGAATAGCTATGCACTGAGTGTTGCAGATGGTTGAGATGCACCTGTATTTTTCTTTTTCTTTTGCCTGCCAGTTACATATTTCATGTAGAGTTTGAGGTAAGTTTGTCTTTTTAAAAGCAAGAAAGAATGAAAGTAAGATCAAAGTCTTTGGAATTCTCTCTTCATTAAAGAACATTGTGTACTGGAATTAGACACAAGGGAAACGCAGCCAATTTCCTGCTCAGAATCAGTACAGCGAGGTGGTAGAAATCAGAGACCTGAGCCAGCAGGGCAGCACAGGTTTGGCTTTTAAGGTAGTAGATGTTTTCGGACTCACAGCAATAGCTCCTTATTGTGGGTTTTAGTGCCTGCAGGCTTTTTTTTTCATGTTTACCCATTATCTGTGTAATGTAAGCGCTGCCTTAGAGGTGTTTGGTGTTGGGTTGCATCACGAAGCAGCATCAACCTTCCTCACATTTTCTGAGCTACTTCCTGAGCTCATGTACACAATTGTATCTGGATTGTGATGCAGCATGTCATGATGCAGAGGTGAGAGCTGACTGGTTGCTGCATCACTATGACCAAACATGACAGATGTGTTTAGGCAGTGGAGTGCCGGACCTGCCACACAGCATTAAACTCACACAGTCAGAGAGGACAATGCTGCGTATTCCCACAGAGGGAGTATAATCATGGACATAATAACGGTTTGTCCACAGTTAGGATCAGATATATGACCCAGCCTGAGTGATTGCCTGCTAAAACTTAAAACTAGCTTAAGATCAGGCATATTACTCATGGATTTTTTTTTTTTTTTGTGGAAAGGAAAATTTCAAGGAACTCTTTGGTTTAAGGCTTTCACAGCTCCTGGTGAATTTCAGTAACTGAATTCAAATGACATACCACAAATTACTGACATGAGCTAACATAAAAATGATCAAAGATCATCTCATTATTCTCCCATCACTCACTGAGGCCTTTCATAAAATCCTGATAAATCATTAATTTATCATAAGGAGGGGATTGTGTGCCAGATTCGAGGGAACTGACAGATTTTGACAGGTATCCTAACACAGCCTTTCATGTTCGGTTGTCATCTGCTGCTCGGCCTCTGCGGAAACCAATCAGCGAACTACAAGAAAGTCTATTGTCGATAAAAATCTAAACCCACGACAGATTCCTCTTCAAATATTCAGCTAGTTTGATAAATAATGAAACTGTATAATGGAAGTTGGGGGAGAACCTTTCCTCTACTGTTCTTCTATCAGAGTCCTGTGCTCAGATGTGTCATACATTATCCCACCGCTCCACAAAAGAGCTGACTTGGACACATAATGAACATAGCCTTTTGTTCCTATTAGCGACCCATCTGTGGTCAGTCCTTCTGTACTGAAAGTCGGTAATTGCCTGAGAAACCACTTATAACAAGTTTAACTTAGTGCAATGTAACAACAAAAGAGGGGAAAAAAACTTTCAAATGAACCCTGGGAAAATGGAGCTTTGATACATAAAAATTAACTGTCAGTTCCAATATATAAAAAGAATGTATTATGCAAAGTGTGTAGAAGAGGAGACATATTTCCATCCTTCATAATAAAATTCACAAATTCCCGTCAAACACAGAAGATGTTACAGCGTCTAAAAAATATTCAGACCTTTTGATACTGGTCATGTCTTGCCATTGTGCTGTTACAAACATATGGATTTTATTTAGATTTTAGATGTAACAGAACGTTACAAAGTAGTGCAAGACTACAAAGAACAGCAAAAAAAACACATGGCTTTTAAATGTTAAATACAAATCTGAAAAGAGTGGCATGCCTTTGTTTACAGAACCTTTTCAGGTGGTTTGAGCATCCATAAAGTAAAAGATTTTAAGTTGTTTAACATTTATATGTCAGATTTTAAGAAGCTGGCAAATTTACTTTGTAAAAGTTCCATGAACTTTTACAAAGTTCATGGTTTTGTTATCTATAGAAACTATCTGATGCTGCGAGTTTGATCTTTTTAAACTCGCAGCTTTGTTTGCCCAAAAATACAAATTAGTAAACTGCAATTATAACTAATTGCTTTTTAGGTTGGCCAATTAAACTACTCCCCTTCTCCTAGATTTCACTAAATCTATGCACAGAAGGTGTTAGAGGTACTGATGTTTTAAGCAGCAAGCGAGGCCGCAAAGTGAAATTCTGCTCAAAGCCTCATACAGCTTTGGACCGGCCCTGCATGCACTTTTAACTTTAAACTCTAATACATTATTTGTTATTAATAAATAAAAATAAATAAGGACAGTGCAAAAACAGGACAGCTTTTAACACTACCCTCCACCCAAAATGAACAGCATAAAGAAATCCATTGTTGAAGCAAAATGTTCTATTTGCAAATTTCTGTAGACCATATTTAAGTATCAACAAACATGAAAGATCACAATAGCTGGTCAGTTCATAAGATAATTGGTTCCTGTTCCAAAAAGACACCATACTGATGCAATACTTTACCAGATAAGATTTTCCAGAAAATCTCTGAGAAATGCACAGACAGAATTATACTCTCTGTGTGACTAAGTGTGTACGTCCACATGAGATGTTTAATCATCAAGTCTGTGTGGTATCAGTCATATGACCTTGCTGTCTTTGCTGTTGTGTTTCAGTGAAGACAGCTGCAGTGTGAGATAATTATGTCTTGACCCACAGAGTGTCCTACACAAAAGTATCCCTACCCCTCTCACAGTCATGTGGGTTCCCCTAGGTAGGTAACAATTTTTCAACCTCAAAACTATTAAATTAAAATCACAATATTGAGATTTGTAGGTGTAAGGACAAAACTTGAAGACACTTGATGTCAGAAATGGTCCTCTTCCAAAATAAAGTGAGCCCAGATCCAGGCTGAATCTAGATTGCATTTAATTGCCAAACTGGTACCTTACAAAATAAACACACTCCAAAAAACTCACTGAGCGCACAGCAAATCAAGTAGAGGATCCTCAAATAACTGGGGACAACAGGAGAACTTAAATACACTGGGAAAACACAATCAAGAAAACCAAAAACAGCTGTGATAATTATGTCCAGGTGCCAGGGCTGAAAAGACCTAAAGGGAATAAAAAATACACCTCATGACATTTAAGTTGTATGTTTTTGGCAAGACACAGTATCTGATAGACTATTAAACTTTTAAAATTCCACTAAAGCTGAACTTAAGGTGTTTCTCTACTTCACCTATGTCAAGGGTGAAGGCATAGCTGGTGCTAGTAGAAGTATCTTTGACATAGAGCTTTCTACATCTTTATTTCATACAGAAAGATTCTCCTTTCTTCAGTCACAGAGCTGAGTTAACCAGCAGAGACGATATGAGCTCTGCGAGAGGCTGACAGCTGCCAGTTGGGGTCTTTGCTAAAATGGGTTACGCATACCACTCAATGGTGTTGTTTTCGTGCCTGGGCTACACTCTCTGTAAGTCTGGTTGTAGCCTGGTCTTGTCTCTGAAGGATAGTGCACACATCAGGCCTGAGGGAGTATGTGTGAAGTGCAGCGGCTGTCAACATGGTTGTGGTCACAGCAGAGGTCAGCAGTGTTCGAACCCTCTGGCAAAGGAGTGAGTCCGTTTAATATGAAGTTGAGAGGTTTGTGTTTCCCTCTCACTTGCATACACACAGATGTGTGAAACCCATACACTTTAGGTCTCAAGAAGGACTTAGTGAACTTTTAAATCTCATTTTCATTTGGCAAATCTTTATTTGATGAAACTCCCAATTAACAAATGTCTCATTAATTAAGCATTCATGAACAAAGGCTCTACAAACACCACTCTCATCATTTAGCCTATCATACATTTCACAGCCATTCACTGAGTCAACATACCCATTCACAATGAAAGAAAGTCAGCCATTTATAAACAAAGCAGCAGCCTCCTTAGTGGCCTCATAAAGACGATGAGGGCCTACACAGTATGACACAGTATGCCAAAAGCTTGCTCACTGCTCCCATCCTGAGTCTCTTGACTGTCGCCATGGTAATTGAGTTTCCTGATGAGAGCTGTCCACCAATGAGATGCATACGTCACTCTGATCGGTCAGGCAGCCCAATTCTGCTTTCAGCGGTACATCTACCCACTAATTTGACAGCCGTATGCTTTAGATTCTGCTTCCCACCTCCTATGCTAAACACACCCTCCCCACCCCACCACCGCAATTGATACAAGAGATCCTAATGAGAGTGCACATGTTCAGCTCAAAGACTCAGAGAGGTTCTGACTTTCTTCCTTAAGCTACGACAGAATTCAGCACTTGATATTGCTGCGCGGGTGTGACATTTCCCAGGCAGGGGCATATTCACACACCTTTCACAAACCTCCTGCTCTGAGGCAGGATCTAAAAATAATCAGGAGGATGTTGCAGTGATGCGGTTTCACAATAGAACCTCTCCTGAGCCACAGTTTTTTGCTGCTCTCTAATTGGCTACAGGACCTTTTCACCTGCTTTATTGGATGTTTGGACAGTGAAAGAGCCCAAATACTGCCAGGAGCCTTGAGAAAAGCTTTTTACCCACTTTATCACTGAGTCACTATTTTTTTTCTTTAACAATTTGTTGAAAAGCTTAAGAAATGTAATTATGTAAGAAGGCAAATGTTTTGATCGTAGTGTCACTCTTCACATGCTTAATTTTTTTGGGTTAATTCTGAATAAGTTAGCCTGTTATAATTTCACAAAAGAACAGTAATTAGAATCAGTAAAATGTTTACAAGGCACTAAAAATAAAATTAGCATGCATACATGTCCTTGTGTGGAAATGTGACTTGAAAATCTAAACTCATTTGAAGAACATATGTTTGAGGGAAACATTATGTTGCAAAAAATTTATAGGGATCTGTCAAGAAAAAAAAAAATAAAATAAATAAAAAATATATATATACATATTTATATATATAAATACAAATAAATAATAATAATAATAATTCCAGATATCCAATCCACCATAATCATTTTCAAGTGAAGAAAACATGATGCAGCAGTGAGATTGCCAAAAACTGGACAACCTTTTCAAAAGTGATGAAAAGCTGAGATGAGAACCGTTCAGAAAGGTTTCCAGGAACAAATCTTTTTAATGAAGACCACCTCACTTTACCTCAAGTTGAGGACTGAGAGCAAAACAATAAGTCCAAAACCAAGACCATTGCAGTATTTAAAAAGCTGGAAAGTGTTGATTTTCTGTGAACATTGGCAGTAACAACTTTGTTTCCGAAGTTAAAAAAATATGTTGCAGCTATTGTTTTAACTGGTTTCAACTTTTATGAGGAGAAAACAAAATTCTGAAACAAGTAAAAATGGAGTTGAAAAACAGACCAAACTGAAAGTTTAGAAGCATATTCTCGACACCAGTCTTGATTACCACAACACTACACGAAAGGAGGAAAGAATTATAGACAGTTCCAAAACGCCGGTCAATCTTGGTGCAAAACCTTTAGCTGACAGAAAAGCAGAAGATGGAAGAAAAACTTTCCATGTAGTGGAATGGCCAAGTTGGAGACCAGAACTAAGTCTGGATGAAAATATGTGTGGTGATATGAAAAAAGCCACTACACAGGAGATGCCTGTGCAATCTGACAGATTTGGAGAGTTCTTGGCAAGCAGAGTGGGCAAATAGAGTCTAGTAGAGTTTGATCCAAAAATACAGAGTACCTCAATAAAATAATACTAATAATTTTAGTTGATTAAGTTGAGGTTTAAGCATGTGCAGATTTATGCAACTTATATTGATTTTAGTTGTTTTTTTGTTTTTGTTTTTTAAAGTGGCGTTAAAGTGGATTTTATATCCACTTTATGTTTTTAATATTTTACCTATTTTGTCAACATATCTTGTCTGATCTTTTCCGATCTCAGTACAAAGCAAACCACAGTTTATTTTCAGCTGATATTTAAAAACTTCCATTAGATATTTAAGGTTTCACTCAATCAAGTTTATTTGCATAGAACATTTCAGGAGCAAGGCTTTTCAAAGTGCTTTATGTAATGAAAACAGAAAATCACAAAGTTATAAAGAAAACAAGGACAACCAAAAGTTGACATTGAAATAGAAATTACATATATATTTTTCTTAGGGTGCCTTATTTTTGAGGGGACGAATAGAAGGTATAACACTCTCCTGCATTAAATCTTCTGGTTTAGAGTACCACTCAAAAAAGGAGAGTAATGACACTCTAGCATCTGACGTTTGTGAGGAGCTAACAGAGATATGTGTATGAAAGCAAGGTTTTCCTGCTATTTCCAGTCTTCAGTATTACTTTGGCTCTTGAGGTTTATGGCTAAGAGATGCAGGAGAAAAATAAACAAGCACCGTCAATTTTTATTATTGGGCATCAGAAATGGTGCCAGGTCTGGGTGTAAGGCTTGACTGCCTTCGACCACCCTTAAAGTCTTTTAACTCTAATTGACAGTCTTTAGTCTTCTTTTCTGTGGTTGCCAAAGTGTCGGCAGAGGACTAAGTCAGAGTGGGAAAACTAAAGCTACAAGTTGTTTTTTGTTTGTCAAAAACATCAATATAAACGGAAAGTAAAATTCTAAGAAAAACGTATTACACGTGTTCTCCTGATTTTAACATGTCATGTCTTTAGAGAACGATTGTTTTTGTTTGCTACATTTCACCTAGAAACACATTGATTCATAAGCAGCATAGTCATTGTTGCTGCTCCCATCTTCTTTTTTATCCGCCCTGCTGTTAAATGCCAAAACTGAGCGAGCCATGCTAATCGGCGGAAAGAGGCGACTAAAGCTACTGCTAATCCATTCTGGAATTACGGGGGAGAACAAATTAAGAAACTTCAACTCATTAGCTGAGCTTTAATTCACCGCCCCTCCTGGAGTAATCCCTAAACTCAGCTGCTCCAGTTAATTATACAGAGGCCCTGGTTGAGAGGCCCTTCCCAGTGACTCTGTTTTTGTGTCTGGTGTGTGTGCATATGCGTGTGTGCGTGTGTGTGTGAGGGGGGGGGGGGGGTATTAGGGTATTGCTTATATAATTTTCACTCATGAAACCTAGTATAAGAATGCATTTAAGGATTCAGACTATAAGAAATGTGTGGGGGGTGTGCGTGCGTGTGCGTGAATGAGTGAGTTGCAGCTCTTTTTATTTGCAGTGTTAGAAATGAAAGCAAACTATATGAAAATATAAACCCATTTCGATCAAAAACGTGCTTCCTATCTCTTTCTTCAGGCAGGTGTAAGGAAATTTTTCCGGGCCTAGTCTGCGTGCAAGAAATGGTAAGTACCGCTGTGATGAGAGGAGCCAAAGTTGAGGAAATCAAAACAGTCTCTTTCAAGTAAAAAAAAAAAAAAAAGTCACCTATTCTGAACTGCATATGATTTGCCTTTTTTGCACTTTCCTTCAGCACAAAGTACATAATACATATGTATCATGCTGGTCTTTTCTGAGGTGAAATCAAAGAACTGAAAAATGCAATTTGGGAATGTTGTTCAACAGCACATTTGCAAAAAAATATTTGAATGGGTATTAAGGAGCTCTGATCAGATGAGATCAAATAGAAGTGTTTGGCTTACTGTATGTACAAACAATGGAGAACAAATGACACACTTGAAGTGCATATTTGCTTAAAAACCCTTCATAGTGTTGGTGGATATTTTTTCTCTAATTAGACAGTTAAGATGCTCAGCACAGATGCAGCGAGGGACAGAGATAATACAGGGCATCAGTGGAAGAAAATCTGCTGAAGGCTTCAGAAAGCTTGAGACCACTGGTTCACGTTCCAACCATATCGACCCGGAAAATACAATCTGAGTTACAACAGAATTCAACTGTTGGAATGGTCCAGTCAAAGTCTAGACTTAAATCTACTCTAAAACCTATAGAGATACAGAATCCAACTTGGGCTTCAGCAACTCTGCAAAGACTAACAGGCAAATATTTCAGTCTCTTGTCCAAAGCTGGTAGATTCAAATTCCAAAGACTCCCAGCCATACCTTCAGTGAAAGACTGTTCCATAAAGTATGGACTCAAATAGATCCAAATAAGTAATTGCACATATTCTTTATAGTAGGCATGTTGTAAACCAGACCTCATAGTGGTTTCCAGGACCAAATGTTGAACCAGCTTGCAATTGGCAATCCCACTATTTTAATCTGTTTTCCAGCCACTTGGTGCTTTGGAAGCTGCCTGTGGCTGTTGTAGCCACCAGCACCTTTGAGAGGGGATTTCAATGGTTTTCTGAGCTGCACAGCTGGATTCACATTTGAACTTCGTCATTACATGGGTGATAAGCCACTCATATGAGAGGCTTTTGTAATTTCAAATATGGATAAGAGGCAGAAGAGGATCAAGCAGCAGTGATGGATGGAGGGATGGATATTCAGGCCTGTGCTTTAAAACCACTTCATCTGCCTCACTTATCTCGCTGAGAGAACGCATGCAGTGATTGTTGTAATCAGGTGAGGCCCCTCCAGGACGCCTAATATGGACACTGTGGGCTACCTGTTTCCAATTTGCTTTTGTTTATACTCCATTCTTACAAGTGGACGAGCTATTTGCAATCACCACCTCTGTTATTAACCCCTTGAATTGTTGTCCAACAGATGGGCCAGATGTTCTTGTTGCCCCCCCCTCCCCCACCCATTTCCCCTACTCCCTCCTACATCCTGTTGTGAGCACATTGATTTCCAGGCAATGGGAGGTTGGCACTGAGGCCATTTGCCATAGATCTCCCATCAGGCTAATGAGCCACGCTATGACAATTTTGGTGATTAGATGAACAGACCACCACATTTGTGGCAAGTTTTGAGGATTCTTGTACCGCTCCTACTTCAGAGCCTTATTAAAAATGCAGCTCAAAAATTTCCAGCAATTCTGGTGTGTGTTTTCAGTGTTTATGTCTTAGTAAGAGGAATAGACACGTTTCTTTCAGAGCATTGTCAGGGCTCAGAAATAATGAAACAAAAGAATCCAAAACAAAAACAAGACCATTTACATTTGCAGGAAAAGCATAATAATTTAGGCTTTTTTGTGAATGTGTGAGTTGTCATATAATAGACAGTATGTGTTGTCAAATTCAATTGGAAAATGCCCTTTCAAGCATCTACAGGCACAAAATCACAACGAAAGAGCTTGAAACAAACAGAATGGAAAACCTTGATCCTTTTTCACTATTCTTAATTAGTTTTCCTTTACATGAAAAATAAACTTTTGTTCTGCTTAGGGACCCATTGTCAAGGAGTTATTGTGGATTTCAAGGTAAGCTAAATGTTTTTGCATGCAATACACAAACAATATGACATCTTGACACGCCGCAACGCTTAAACTTCTTACGTTTTGCTTGAGCAACCTTGGTCCTTGTCAGTGCCTCCTCATCTTTCCTGAAGCTTCAATCAGACACCAAATCACACCTCATCTAAGGCACAGCAAGACCACATAACTACGCTTCTGCCGACAGCTAGAGCTTGTGTGAGTGTGAGGGAAAAATAATCCGCCTTAATACCTGAACCTAATTAGCTCTGAAATCTGAGGTTAATTAAACAAAAGGAGGTTAAATTAAGTGACTGGGATTTAAGTGGCGACATACCGGATTAAAAACGCCCCCGTCGTTCAATGAATCACTCATCCTTGCTATCCACAAATATCACCCTACCCTCCTCAGATATTGTGGCCTCCACATAAAGCACTATCTTCTATGTAGTCCATTGTCAAATATATGTTTTAATTGTACTTGCTCGTTGTCATAAAGCTGTTTAACCAGTGGAATAACTGCAGATGACTAGAACAATGGGAGACACCTCTTAAAGGTCAACAAAATGATTAGTGAACATTGCAGTGATCTCCCTCAAAAGTGCAGCTGCTTGTTGCTCTATAACGATCTGCATAGCACGCAAAAAAAAAAGAAAAAAAAGAAAATAAGAATACTTGTCACATACCTCAGTTAATAAGCTGTCAGTGAGAGAAAATTACCATCAGGTTTGTCACATTGACAGAGAGTAGCCTCAAGAGGGATCAAAGTGCTCTAATGAATGTTTAATTGACATAATAACTAATGGTCATCATATACACCATAAAGCCTCCTGAGTGGGCTAATGTCTCTGTACAGTGAAAGCTTTTGTCTCCCCATAATCAACTTTGTTCAGCAATAACACGCTGTCAGCGAACTCTGAGGTAATGGAAACCCCTTTATTTATCTAATCATTCGGTATCCAGATATGACAGGAGAGGTGAACAGCCCCGCTCCTTCCCAAGTCCTGTTATATCTTTGAGTTTAGCTTTTATTACAGATGATAATAGATGTGTAGGTCAGATATGCTGTTGCAAAACAGAAATGTGTACCAGCTAAGACAGGAAAACGTGAAAACGTGGCGGATTTATGGAATTTGAGGGGAAAAAATATGCCTTTAGCAGCTTCATAAGAAACATATGAAGACAAACCCCTAAATATCTTTGTGAATTTAATGTATCCACTAAACTGTAAAAAGAGCTGGGATAATTTAGTTTTAACTACACATTTGGCCAAAAGTTGTGAGCCTGATTGGTTAAAAAAAAAAAAAAAAGTAAGAAATACGAATATAAAAAAGTAATAATCTTAATGTCGGAAATTTAGAGAATCTGTATTTTTACTCATGATACATTAGCCTTTTTGCTAATTTTCTTGCACATAGGACAGTTATTTTATTTGTTTCATCTTTAATGTCCCTTCCGTTCCATTGTGTTTTTTTTTTTAATTGTCTCTCCTGACTGTCAATGGCCAGTATTGTTTAAGTAACACGGCAATTAAATTACTCAACTAAAACAACCTAACAGTGAATGCAGAAACTACTTTGCAGGAAAACAAAGCTGTTGACCAAATGGCTGCCTGCAGTATCCAATCAGCTCAATTTGGATATCTTATAAAATGTAAGTTTGAAGAAAATCCGTTGATGAGAAAGGATTTTCAGCAGATATGCAGCACTTAGGCACAGCTGAAAGACCACGGTGTTACAATAGAAAACAACTGGAAAGTTATTGAAACATGTTTTATTCTCAAATCACTCAAATCTATTAATCAAATCTCAAAATTTGAAGTGGTTATGTTGTATCATCACTGGCTATGCTGGCTGTAAATACTACTTTATTTGTTTAAAAAAAATATGATTAAATCTATATTTTCCACTTAATTTAAGTTTTAGAACCCAATAAAATTAAAGTCAGATACAGAATATTCCTTTTTTATAGTTGACCAAAGAAAAAATAAATGTAATGTAATTGTTTTCTATATTGAAGGGCAACAAATACATACAAAATTATCAATTTTGTGTTACACTCCCAATAAATTGTGTTATCATAAAAGCCACCTCCACTCTCATGATCCCATAAGTTAGTCGAAAATAATTTACACTCAGAGAAATCATGTCCCCTGTTAAATTGAAAAAGTTAACATTTTCACCTCGACTGCCAGAAGGAAGGAAAGTAAAAATATAAGCTCCCTTGACTCCTACTCACACAGTCTTCTTTTTCTATTTTTTTGGACTGTTGAGTCTGACATAGTTTTCAGCATGAGAATACCTGTGATATAGACATCGTAAATGATGTGTGTTAGGAAAAAAACTTAACTGACTGGAAAGACAAAAACAAAACAAAACAACTACAGAATTTAAACAGTTGTGTGTTTTTTTTTTGTTGTTTTTTTTTAAATACACCCCCAATGCTTTCACCACCAAAAAGCTTGTCACATTTTGTTTGAAAGCATTGCCTCTCTACAAATGACCTTTCATGGGTGTAGAGAGAGGAAGCAAATTGGCCATTCATTTCTTTTTTAGGAAAAGTGGTGACATGGTGGTAGTCCAGCTATTGCTGGCACTTGAAAGCTCACTCCTCTTGGTGCCACCTGTGTTTGTTGCACAGGCTCGTCTGCACTCAGGCTCTCAGTGTTGGTTACTTTCACTGCAACTCTCTAATGATGCTCACCAGGCTCACAGGGTGAAAATTCAGCTCCCCACGAAAGACTGCATGTTAAATTTGCCAGTTATGTCTCTTACAAACTACAGCGTGCAACAGCATTCCACAATATGAAAAGCTATGCCTCCCATTAATTGGTCCTAACTAAGTGTGCTGCCTAAGAAAACCGAAGACACAACTGCTAAAGCTACACATTGGACGTTTCTGGCTGCAACTTTCGTTTTATACCCACCTGAGCTCCAACATTCTCTTGAGAGAGCTTAGCGCAATATACTGACATTACTGGCACTCTGATGATACCTCTGTTATCTTTACTCCATATCGTGTTCAGATAGCCTACAAAAAATGGAAACTTGCTTCCTCTCTTCCTTGTTCTTTCTCCCAATTCCCATAGGATGAAAGGAATAGCCTGAGGGGTACCATTTGTATCTGCTGACCCTGTCCGGCTCTTGTCTTAGTTGTCCAGCCTGTAGGCCATCTAGTCATATGGAACAAGGTGCGAAGAGGAGTAATGACACAGATCGATGTCAGAGGATGTGTTGGCTGTAGGGAAGCATCCTCGCTCGTGCATTTAGCTTTCCTTCGTTTATTTAAAGACACTGCTAGGGAAATGAGCACTGAGCTTTTTATGGTCGACTCTTCCTGTTTTCCTACTGTACCTTTTCATCAAGCAGCACACAGAACATGTACAGAAGATATGCCATTGATTTGGTAATTATTGATCTAAAAGAAAATACAAATGGTGATCACTCACCATGTTACTGTTTCTATACAGTAGAACTGTATTCACAACTGAATCAGTAGAATCATATTTTAAATAGTTTGATTAATCAGTACTAGTACTAGTATTGCACCTAAAACCTAGCTTACTTAGGATTAGCTGGAGTGCTAATGTTATTTCCTTATGAATGCAGAGAAGATCAAAAGTTTCACATTTTTGTCATAATTGCTATTATTATTATTATTATTATTATTATTATTATTATTATTATTATTATTATTATTATATATGATAACAATAATAATAGTTATTAATATTATTGCTGCGGTATTATAAGAAATCATAGCAATATTAGAAACACAAATGTCCACTCCAGGGAATGTTGCTGTTGTGTATTCCAAAGCCTTCAGAAGAGATTAAGCAAGTAATCATCAGAATGTGGTTCCTCCAGGAATCAGCTATGAGAATGAATGGATTACAAGAAAGTAATTCCAAGCTCAATATCAGAAGCTATCCCAAAGCCAAGAAAACAGATTCTGATCTCATACTTTGGTTGTGTCCTCCAGCTCTTTGCAGCCGTCTAAGTACCTCTGAGACTTTCCAGTGCATAAACCACCTTCGCTTTATAGCACCATGAAGGTCACAAGTTCATTCAGATATTTTACACCTTCATTTCAACAGACTTGGCCAGTAGTTTTGAATAGCAGCCACTACATCCATTTATGGACTATAAATAAACCTAACTATAGATATAAAAAAGACCCGGACACATTAAGGTGAACAGTAATTTTGCTTGCTTTCATAGTTTAGAATGTTCCTGGAAAAAGGAATTGTGTCCACTTTAATTTTTTAATCATGTGGGGCCACATTGTGTCACCCTCTGCCTATATGGAGACATCCATTTCCTGCAAAGAACGTAACCAGCAGCTTATCAGCTCCTTCAGACATCTTCATCACAAACAAACACACAGAAACGCACATGACTGCTCAGTTACGCGCGCACCCCGGCTCACAGTAGTGCATGCTCCTGGACAGACAAACACAAAGACCCTCAAAGACAGCACAGGCAGATAAACAGGATTAGGCTCTAACAGGCCAGCAGACAACAGGACAGAAGAAGGACATGCTGTGCGCGTGTGGGTGTGTGTGTATACGCAAGCCAAAGTGCTATCTGTCTGTAAAGGAGTGTTAGATTACGTCTGTCTTTCTTAGTATGCATGCCCATAGACCCCTCTATTCCTGCTAAACACCTCCCCTCCCCCCTCTTCCTCTGCCTTCCTAAATCCTCTGTGATAAACAAACGAGTAACGCAAAATTGCTTATTGACTTGAACAAAGGTTATTTATAACATCATTGCCAAACTGCTTAGCCTTCCTCAGTGGCAGATGTGACAGGTTAATGCTCTAACCAACAAAACAGCGTTTTTCTTTTTTCAATGAAAGCATTCACTGCTGCATGCTTGGTTTCATTAATTCCTCTTTCGCAAAATATGTAAACAGTATGCTGCAATGGCGAGGCACACTGTAACAGCAAATACCACACAATATATTAACATTTAAATTTAAAGCTCTCGGATGACACAACTATCCAGTGCAGCCAGAGTATTAGCTGCACAGAAGGTACCAGGCATAAAGGACAGACAATACTAACAAAAGAGTATGAAAAGTGAAAATGAAACAGAATATCAAAACGTAGGTAAAAGTCCAAGATTTTCTTTAAACCCTACTTGGAAAACTCAGAGAAGTGTTTAATAGTTCACCTCGAGGACAAGAAACATCATGACTGACACTATTAGACTTGGCTCCTTGCAGTGATCACAGGAGGTTTACGAAATGTTGCATCGCCTCATGTTCTCACGAATCCCACTGCATGCGGAAAGTGTTTGATACAAGCATGGCAAATTATCACAAATGCACCAACTCATCTATCAAAGAGTGAGCAGCAAAGACAAGACATCGGGACTCACACTGACTTTCTCTCTCATCACTGGGCATAAATGAGAACATGTTTTTTTATGCCGTCAGGGGCACCATCACTTCTGGAGCGAATGTTCAAAAGGAGCAAGCAGGTGTCTTCTATCTCAAGATTAATTCTAGCCTGACAGAAGTTACTGATTTACTTTGGAGAAGATCCCCCCTCACCCCAGAAGTTGGAAAATATCTAGCAATATGCTATCATCCTCTGGCAAGAAGCAGATCAAACTACAAGTTAGATGGAGAAATACAGTGTAAATGTTCCTTTTCTGATAGTTTGGCTGGTTTGGGGCTCAAACGCTTTCTAAAGAGTACATGCTCCCAAATTTTTTAGGCAACCTTGAAATGAACAATGATGTTTTTACATGATAAATATGGAACAGGTGGTGTTATCCCATGTCACAAAAAAATCTCCCTATTCAGATGAAACCTATGTAAATGGGAAAATCTTTTAATTTAACTTTGGTAGAAAATTTTCTCTGACTGCGCTACAGCTAAGGAAATAGTAAGCTATAACAAAATTGATATGTTAATTATAAAAGAACCAAATATATGAATGAACATGAACTACTCCATGTAGGAACTGTAAAATTACTTAAGGAGTTTTTAGGGTAAACTACGTACATTATTTATTTCAGTTTAAACCAGCGTGAATTGATCATAAAATTTATTCCCATTAGAGAGATGCTAGATGAAAGACATTTTTGCTTACAAAAATCTGCAGCAAGAAGTTTGAGGTGTAAAGAAGCCTTTTTGACATCTGGGGCAATAAGGCAGAAAAGTCAACAGTTATCTATTTGGTCTATTTGGTACCGCAAAAGAAAACAGAAATCTCCTAGTTTTCTGTAAAATCTTGCTGAAAAAAAATTTTATCTAACACATCTAATGCCACTAGAATTGTGAGTTTACCAGTAAAAATAAATAAATAAAAGTGGATACCTGGAATATGGTACAAATTACCGCAAACCAACTGCCTAACTCCCCAGCTAGTGCCAATTTAGGTGAGATGAGTATTAGCCTGACATTATCCCAGCCTCACCACTTTAAGCCATGGGCAGAGGGCAAACACGTATTGGACATTTTCCTGGGAGCAGCTGCAGAAATGATGCTTGATTCTGAGAGGAAGAAGGTAAGCCAAGAGGTTAAAAAGCTCATCTTTTGCCTCTCTATCTCGCCTTATACCCTCCTTACCTATTGCTAACCTCTCACCTCTTCCTCCCTCTGCTGCCCAGCCATGCTCACCGCTTCTGTCTGCCCGCTTCCTTTCTCACTCATGCATAAAATAGATGTGTGCCGGCAACAAATGTGCACACACCAACACAAAGCTGAATCCTGACAACCAGTGGGCTAAACCTAGAATTTACCTCAACAGCTGGGTTCACCACCAGCAACAATTACAACCATTAGCATGCTTAATTAACAGATTTGCTGGCAGCTCATGCAGGCTGAACACAGATCCAACCGTCTCTGCCTTAACCACCAGGCCTCGAGAGATCCAACTTCCACACCGCTCCCTTGCAAACTGGGGATTTTGTGGTAAAGCTAGCACTTTACCACTGGGATGCTTAGCCTTAAAGAAGATAAATGATAAAACAATAACTTGTTTTTGCTCAGCTGTCTATTCCAAAGACTCTGGCTATGTTTGATGCACTCTGTCACAGCCAGTGTCTTTTGATGTGATGCGCATAGCCAGAAACAGCAAACACGTAAACAAAAGCTATTTGAATAAACACATCAAGGCTGCGCTCTTCGTCATCAGGGCTCGCTTGGGGAGGGTCACCAGTAGCAGAGCTCTGGAATCATTCCCAAACCCTCAAATGATGCTAAAATGGAGAAATCATTTTGCACGCCAGTGCAGGAGGAAGTCTTATCCTCAAAAATTGTCAACCTAGTTAATATTCAGGTTTTCTTACAAACTCAGGATCCTCATTTTTAGTTGCAGTCAGTGATTGGAAAGAAAGCCACAGGATTTTTTTTAGATATCTGACTTTAAGCTCTTGTTGCAACATTTTCATAGCTAGACTTGATGTGCATCTTTACAGTGTTAGGTACACAGCAATATCTAAAAATATAGGAAACATAAGCTTCGTACGACAATAAAAAATTTGCTTTAACCAGTCCTGGAGAAAAAACTGCAAAAGTGAATGGTCCAATTGGTAGTCTTAAGTCAATTCCAGTAAAAATGAAGAAAGAGAGTGTGTTCCAAGGCCAGAGGAGATTTGTAGTCTTTCTATCAAGTTATGGCTGTCCCACAGGGTGTCCTCTCTCTAGGGCATAACTAAAATAACCTTCAAAGTGAGCTACCAGGAGGTATTCTAATCAAATGCCTGACGACTTCAACCTTTTGATGGGGAGGTGCAGCAGGTTGGCATCCGGCCTCCAGAGATGACAGAGCTCCTCAACCTATGAGGATGAATCCAGCCATCATGTTGTGGAAGTTTATTTCAGCCAATCTTGTGTCTGGTCTCTATGGGTGAGAGTCATAACAAATATGAAGTGATAAATCAAGACTGGATTTATTGAATTTCCAAAGATGTGTCTTTGTAGCCTTTATTCTACTATTTATTTATTTATTTTTTTGTTTGTTTATTTATTCTGGGAAAACTTTTCCCTCCACATTTTTCAACACCACATCTCACAAAGAAAAGAAAAAATGTATTTTGGTTGTGATTTGAATGACTGACCAAAACTCTAGTCAGCCACTACTTATTCTTATTATATTGTTCACTAAATGATTAAATGTATGATTAAAATAAATTTTTCTTCAGTTTTTTTATACTGGATTATGTCACTTTCTTTTTTAAAGTGACATAATCCAAATTTGACAGGGAAAAAAAGAGGACGCATGAAGTGGTGAGAGAAAAAAGGGTGTCAGGGTTGAACAATCTTCTGTACGGTACTGGGAAATTAGGTTATAACTTCATACAACAATAATGTAATGGTACGCCAGTGCAGGAGGAAGGGGAAAACCCAATTAGATATGGGCACTGGTGCACAGTCCTCGAGAGAGATCGACTTGCTCAGTTAAAAATATATCATAGTGTTCAGCTTATTAAGATGTCATCTTTGCAAACTCTGCAGGTTCAGGGTAAATACCCTCATGGCAAATTCTTCTGTGGGCACGTCGATCCACTCTGTCACCGTTTTTGCAGTCGGTGGCTCTTTAGTGGCTGTCACTGGCTGCCTAGAATGCTTCATAAACATCTTGTGCTTTTTCACCTAATTAGGCTGCAGGGATTTCACTAAGACACAGTCAACTGTTCAACTTGCATTAGCAGTACTTAAAAAAAACTACTGCTGCTGGATCTACCTCCACCTAGGACTCTTCCTCGCTCTTTCCTTAAGTTCTCAAATTAATCAATGTCACCCCCTTTTGTTGTTTTCCTTTTAATTTTCTTTTTTTTTTTTTTCATTTCTGAGTGATGTAGTAGTTGTTGTTCATGGTTAGAAAGCTAAGAAGTCGCTTCTTTGAAAATAATTTGTTGCAATGCTCACTCGGGAATTGCATGAGGTTCATTCAACAATGGAATGCATAATAGAGTTTAGATTTACCATCTTTAAGGTTCACATTGGACTCGTCTCCACACTCAGCAAATATTCCCAGCCTTTATGTTTTTATTAGATATTTCATCCAGAGCGCTATCTACTGAAAGAAAGCAATAGAGATTTAACATCCAATTAAGAGTCCTGGCAGAGAAAATAGTAGTCTAATTCAGTTATAACATTTGCTGACTGACTTGCACTCTATCTGGTTTCTGCCAACATTTACACACACTCACATACGAGCGCAGGAGCACAAATATTCATGGCTATGCCTAGCGCACACGCACTGCGTGGAAATGTGTGAATGAGACGTCTCCATAACCAGACCGGCTGACCTGAGACTCGGAGAGCTGCCTGTGACTCCGGGGAGATGCATAATAGAATTTCTCCAGCCGCCTTCCTGTTAATTACAACAGACCTTGGCTCAGAATAAATATGTATTTATTCAGAGGATACAGCAGTATGAATGGATATTATACTCAGCCAAGTCCTGGTCATTCAGGACAATGGAATATGGAATGACTAAACAACATGAGAAATAAATGACAGTACTAACAATGGTTAGATTGTGTATATTTGGATCAAGCACAGCATGTGGTGTTCATCCTAATATTCTAGATTTAGATTAAATCTGTACCAGAAAGTAGATAAAACAAGTAGGAATTGATTATATAACATTAATCGCACACTATGTATTTATTAGTAAATCATCACTGGAAGTGTCTGCCCCCTCACCAGAATTTTTAATCAAACAGCTCTGCAGGTTTTATTTGCCAAGCCTTTTTACCAAATTGTATGTGCAGGGTGATACGCCAACAACTCAGGTGAGTTGGAATGACAGAAATGTAATCAATGTCAAATGAACTGAAAACTACTAAAATGAATTTAAATTATAATTATTAAATTGAACTGAACTTACTTGAATTCACCTGACAGGGAATAGCTCAAACGATTAGACAAAATAAATAAATAAATCAAAAAAACATCATAATTATGTTGAATTAAATTGACTTTCAAATGATATTAACTAAAAGTTAAATTATTTGAAATAAAAGCAAACTGATTAAATTATTTAAATGGATTAATCTGAGCCTTAGTTATAATGACTTGAACTGAACTGAATTGAGTTTAAATAAACAAAACTGAACTGATTTGGGGATGCATGCTGGTGCACCCAGGTTCAAATCCCTCAAAACCTGCTATTTACAGATCTTTTATCTGCAAGAAGTCCTTGGTTTCTTTTTCGGGTTGCACAGTGGCGCAGTTGGTAGCACTGTTGCCTTGTAGCAGGAAAGTCCTGGGTTTGATTCCCGGCCTGGGGTATTTCTGGACGAAGTTTGCATGTTCTTCCTGTGCGTGCGTGGGTCTCTCCAGGTACTCCGGCTTCCTCCCACAGTCCATGACTCTTAGGTACATTGGTCTTTCCAAATTCTCCCTAGGTGTGAGTGTGTGTGCATGATTGTTTGCCCTGTTTTTCTATGTTGCCCTGCGACAGACTGGCGACCTGTCCAGGGTGTACCCCGCCTCTCGCCCGGAACGCAGCTGGAGACAGGCACCAGCAACTCCTGACCCCACTAGGGTCAAGGGTTAACAGATAATGGATGGATGAAGTCCTTGGTTTTTGGACAGCTCTTTTAATTATTCTTCTGAAGCCTGGATCAGAAATCTTACTGGGGGCAACTGACCATGGCTAGTTTGCAGTGAAATATTTCTTTTGCTCCTCCATTGCTTTGAACCAGTAAGATACCTTTTTGTAAAGCTCTCTTTGCTTACAGCAGTCATACTCTTTGTACAGTACTTTGTTAATGAGACACTTTTTCAGTAGCCATCAGTAAATATTAAACCAGCTCAAATTGATTTGCACATGACAACAGTGCAAATCACTTCTAACTACTGCCAGAATGAGTTGATTTCTTTCCATTTTACTTTATTACAAGTAATTTGTGGAAAAAATTGCTTTGTTTGTATTTGTGGATTTCTTAGGTTGATCCCAACATCAACAGAAGATTTATTGAGAAAAACAATTTGTTTAGTACTTTCTATAAGATGGATCAGAAAATATATAAAACAGAAACTATGCAACATAAGTTCAACAAACTTCCTTTTTTTTATACTCTCACTTAAAATGCACCTTTTACATACACACTGGACACTGACTAAAATATATTTGTCCATATTTTTCTCACTCCTTTGCACTTGCACTCTTGTACAGATGCACACATGTACACACATTCCCCTTTGCTCTGTGGGCCAGGCAACAGCTGTGTTTGGTGCAAGTGGAAGAGCAGCTAATGAACCAAACACAACGCTTGACAATTCACATCTGCTGACACTCTCCAGCTGCTGCCAGCAGGCTGGCCTTCGCAAGCCCCCACAGACCAAGACCTAACACTAGGGCAGGCACCTGGGAAAGACACTAGACGCACACACATGCTTATGAATATACATACACCAAACAAACTACGCAGGCACACAGAAATTCCTCAAAAACACGCTTTGAGGGTATCCCCACGATAGAAAAAAAAAAAAAAAGCTTCTGCTTACAATAAGTGAGGATGCAGATATTTGATGCGGAGGTGGGAGCAAAACGAATCCATTTGACCACAGTTAACATAGACTAGAAACACAAAAGCTACAAATGAGTGGTGTTCCACCTACTCTCTGTAGATGCATAAATTATTTGCCACAATTTGCCACATGCAGTTTTACGTGTTATGCACATCAACCTGCAGAAAAATGTTACATACGCAGCTGTCTCAGATACCTGTCCTAAAGTTTTGTGTCTCTCAGTGCAAAGGCTTTATTTATAACCAGGTCTGAGCAAGAAGAAGCCCTGTTGTCATTGGAGCAGACAGGTTCTGCAGAAGGTCTCATTAGAAAAAGAATACAACCCCTGATGTGTCACTCACCTGGAATCTATGCGCTTGTTTGTATATGTCATTGTATAAGAAAGAGGTTGTAATCCTACTCTGAGCAACCAGTTTGTCGCTATAACATTTGTATCTAAGGCTGTGTGCTTAGCAGAACATCCCACTATCGTGGACATAACAACAAACAGCAGATAGAGTGCTGCTGCTCCTGCTGAGCTATACTGACACAGAGATGAGGCATGCATGGTAAATACTAAAGCAACTTAAGAGCAAATAGAGTTGGGCTGAAAAGGCCTCTCCTGTTTGCATCAGCCTTGCTCTATTGTCCTATGTAGTAAAAGTAAAAATGAGTAAAACAGCACACAGGTCCCACATGCACCCATCTCTCCTCACATTCTCTCAGAACCTGTTTTCAGACGAGCTTTCGCTCTCCCACACACCATCTCCAATTCGCCCAGGATTCTAATGTGATGAAAAATGACTCGTCTTTTCTGATTACATTTGATAACAATTTTGTCAAGGCTCCTCTGGCAGGCGGCTAGGAGCAGTCCCATCAGCAGCTGTAGCTAATTAGCTGCTATCGCTAGCTGTTTTGGCTCACCCTCTGCTGCATCCCTCTGGCCCCAGTTGCTCCTACGTGTAAATTACTGGATTGCTGTGATAAAAAAGAGCTGGCAAATACTCGATCACAAGAAAATGGGAGATGAAAATGGTGCAGGACAAAACCAAAATCTGACAAAAAGAAAATTAAACTGTCTGCTGAGTATCCCTGTTTTCAGACACGTCCTTGGTTAAAATAAGAAAGTTTGTATAATTCAGTTAAAGCATTTTAATACATTTCTACTTTTGTATCTAAAAGATGTGATGTTTGTCTGTTAATATTTTTTTTTTACATTAAAATATTTCAATAGGATGCAAACAAATAGAAATCTACAAATGTATTAAATTACTGTACTGATCAAACCCTAACCTTCAATAACAACAGAACTGAAAGTCCTTTCCTCTGTATTCCTAAATGCCTGGAATAATACTTCAGATAACAGCAAAGCATAGCAGAAATTTCCAGGGACTAACTTGAGATGATTTGCTTTGCGTCACCATATTGCTGATAGTTGCTGACCGAGTGGAGAAAGTGCTTCTGAGAGAAATAAAAAGTGGCCTGATAAAAAAAAAGAAAAAATAAAAACAAACAAACGACAACAAAAAGAGACACACAAAGCAATCAAGGAGAACAGAGAGCCCGGTCAAGGACAGGGGGGCGAGTGATAACATATGGGTCAATCTAATCCCCCCTGATTAATTCCAGGTCCTTTCTAACTGTACATTGGATACAGTGTCATCAGCAACCTCCATGTTAATGGAAGTTTCATCAGGGTTGCAGGAATCTGGCCCGCAGAGTGCTGTAAGTGAGCGCAGATTAACCTCCTCGCCATTAAAGCCATTTGTTTGGTGTCATCCTTCATTCGGCTGCAGATATTGCATCAACCAAACCTTGTTATGGGAGTAGCAACAAGAAGGGATGCCATGGAACTTTTAAAAGAATATCTAAGTCCTCATAATAGAAAAATCAATATAAAATGTGTACTCATGGTACCACAGCAATAAATCGTTCAGTATGGTTAAATCAGCAGGTTTTGCTTTTCTTTCTTAATGGCATGAGAGAAATTAGAGAAAAAGCCTGTGAACAACCAAAATGCCCTTCAGCTATCAGTGGACAGTTCACTTAAGCCAATGAAATAAGTTCTGATCTACAATAATGGTAGCTCTAAAGACTTTAAAATGACTAAATAACAGCTATAGTGTGAAATTATTTTAAGCGGCATGTTCCAAATCAAAAGGGAAAGGAAATTACAATGTGCTCAGAATGGACTGTTTGTGTGGGTAGTTAATCTAATAGAGCACAATCATCTGGTTTAAAAACTAATTGAGATGGATGTAGTTGTAATTTTTTTCTCCTGAATGTCCATTGTTTTGTTGTTGTCTTTTAAGTAGTTACTTAGGTCTATTTGGAATGACTTCCCAGAAATGCAGTAAGGCATTAGTGGTATCTAAACAAATAACAGTTGCGCCACAGAAATCAGAATATAATTAAAATGTTAAGAATTAATTTTATTATATTTAATTAGAAAATTATATATATATATATATATATATATATATATATATATATGTGTGTGTGTGTGTGTGTGTTTTTGGGTTCATCTATTTATAAATTTGGAATTTAAAATCCATTAAATCAGTGTAAAAAGGTCTTCAAACAATATTATCATTTATCGCAATAATTTTTGAGACAGTCACGCAACAAAATTTGTTTACGTGACAGGCCTATATACAACTTGTACTTGTTATAACAATGCTGAATATATCAAACAAGACTTAAGAGAAATTTGACTTTGTAATTTAGCACCTTGAAATTGGGCTTCAGTCCCTTTAAGAAACTCCTGATCTTTACAACAATCCTTCCTTAGCAAGTCATCACAACAACTTTCCTCCATTCAGCCTTTAAAGTTGTTCTTCAAATGTAGTTTGAATGATGAGTTCAGCAGATATGCAGTTCCACCAGATATTTGCTAATTGCTGCTGCTGCTAGTCTGGAGAGCTTTGTGGGGAGTTGCGGAGAAGAGGTACTCTGTGAGGCGAGAGGTCGGCTGAATAGCAAGTGTTTAGCACACCCGAATGGCTTCCATGGGAGAATAAAGTATTTCTCAAACATACATGAAAGACTCGAAGCAAAACTTCAGGTATATTTTTGATGAGGCAATAACATATCAACATAATGTAAAGTAAAAAAAAATAATTAAAAAAAATTACATTTTGTCCCACTAAAACTGTGGCTGTTTCATTGTATGACTTTTCTTCATTTAGATAAGTTTTTCTCAGGTGGTAGAGTCCACAAATTTCACTTGTTAGAATAAAAAGGACAGTGTCGTTAAACTACATCCTTACCCAGCCTGGGTTCAGACCCGCGTCTGGCGGTTTTGCATTAGCACTGAGAGCCTGGTTCCACCCTGCTCCCTAGAACCCTGCCCCCTAGAACCCTGCTCCCTAGAACCTTGAAAGAATCTGTGCTTACAGCACCCAGATGGGTAACAATGGCCCTGGATATACCTTATATCAGTGTAATAGTCTTTTTACCTATGTGTGTCTAGACAAAATTGTATCTGATTTGTACATCATTTCTTTTTAGGCTGTTAACTAATCCATTTTAATGACTTGAGATTATGAGATTTTTTAGTTTTTCAGACATCTTCTTTAGTCCACATCTCACGTCTCAATTCCAACTTAATTAAAAATAGCTTTTGCCCTTAGAGTTTTAATCTAATTCTGCACTGACATGACTGATCACTCTGGCTTCATTATCCACAGATGTCCCTTTTATCAGTTGATCCACCAACGTATGGGGCGTTAAAAATGACATGGGCTAGAACTGATGCCACCTCTCAGTAGGTTGCCTGGGAAAATAGAAAGCAAGTCATAATGACAGCAGAATCCATGCTGACATTCTTAATTGCTACGACTTTAACATTTGCTGGGTGTAGCACGCGCAACAGAAGCAAATGTTAAAAGCTGCCTCGCTGTACAAATCTTGAGTCTTAAGGAATTCATGGATGTAGTTAATTCCATTCCATCACAGCTATGTTGCTTAATGAGGCAAGGCAAAGGGAAAAGAAAGTCAACAAAAATCATCTACAGGTTAGCTGACAGTTGTTTTCATGCTAATTGAGCATATGCCAGCAGGCTTCTCTGTGTTAAAAGGACAAATACGAGGAGTGGCTGTGATTCAGTCAAGGTGAATGCCGACTGATGTTTGCGAGAATAACAATTGGGTTCAACCAACTGCCTTGTGAAGCTCACCCACACAAACAATGCTATGCTTCCTCCGGGTGTGTGAGTGCGAGTTTATAGAAAGTTTGTTCAGCAGATGAAAGAAGGAAGAGCAAGTTACTGGCAGCACTCAAAAGCTTCTAACCAGTGTGAGATTGGCAATCCGCATATTGACACCCATGTGTCAAAAAAAACCCCACATCAGACGGAATATTGTTCTACCTTTCATACCTGGTGAGATCTCATAGAGTCAGTAGTAATTTTTTTTTATGTTCTCAGGTTGCAGCTGCTTTTTTACCAGTCATAAATAACATATTTGTCTGTTCTCCCTTTTCAAGCCAAACAGTTTTATTTTCAGTCAGATCATGTTCAAAGAACATCTGCCAGAGTTCTGGAGAGTCTGGTATTGGGACATTAGAGAGAGATCCTTTGAGCCCTGTGAATTTTCAAGAGGAGATCTCTTCATTGTTGGGGGTTGCTTCCTACACATGCCATCTAATCTAATCTGACTGGTGCCTGGGATATTTGCATCTTTTGCTTTGCTTTTTGGGCCACTATTTGTGAGACCAATTGTCTTCCTAGTAAAGGAGGAGGGCTCTGTTGTTGCAAAGGAATGCCATTGAAATTGAAATTATGACTGGTCTTGCAAAGTGCTTAAATTGATGGCAAATTCTAAAATAATCAGATGAATGCCAAAATACATTTGAATACCTTTTCGCACAACCTGCTGTGTTGGAACAAGATAAGTGTTGTGATACTTGTACCTTTCAACGATCATAATGTTGTGACTGATTTTGTATACAGAAAAAGTCTGACAGGTAAAATGGTAGGTATAAATAATAATTGGTTCAGAAATGCAAATTTCTGATTACAGTTAAAATCACTGACATAATTTTACCTTGATAAATATAAAATTTCCATTCAAGAGAACAGAAAATTGCCAAAATCACTGAACTAAATTTTTTCATGTCGATCACAAACGCTAGCAATAATTACAAAAGCAATCAAAGCTGTCTCCTTGCTAGAGCAATATTGGATACTGGAGATGATGCAATTATTTAAGAAGCAATTTATTTCAGCAAACTAAAAACATTTTTTTCTGTCACACAAATGTTCTGCAAATGTTTCAAATACAACCAAAATAACACCCAATGAAGTAAAAGTTAAAAGTTTTTCTTTTTTCCTCCATCACTCCCTGGCCGGGCTGCTCAACATGTCATGGAGCAATGAGCTACTCATAGAATATTTCTTCTGCATGCAGGAAAATGAGAAAAGGGCCTCAGATCTTAGACCCCCAGGGTGGTTGAGACTTTAAAAACAACAATCAAAAGCTTGCAGCAGTAGCAGAAATGAAAGCAGGCAACAGAGTGCCTGCAGTTTTGCAGTGCAGTAGGTTTTGCAGCTTAAACAGACCACTCAAACTGTTAGGGTATGCTTGATGTATTGTGCAAAGTGTGCGAACAATCCTGGATGACGTAGCAGCACGGTTCGAGTTTGCTGCCTGAACTCTCAGATGTAGCCTCATTTATCTGACCTAAAACTATTTCAAGAAAAATCCTTCCAATGAAGATTTCCTTAAAGCAGAAATGTTATGTTGCACATATACTTGGCAAAATTAAAGAACTTGAGTTGTAATTTTGTATTTAAAAATAATGCTGGTTTGGAAAGTTAATACAAATTTTTCCTTTGCGGTGCAGACCTGTCAGAAAATGGCAGTTCTACTTGTTCAGCTTATCACTCTGAAATCCACCCCAACCAAGCTTTAGGTTAAGAACTATCCCTCATACCATTTTTATTTTCTTCACATGGAATAAAACACTTGAAAAATCTTTAACCTAATAGTAACTCATTGTTACTATTAAGTTATCTCCAATAGTAACATAAAATTTAGAAACCTTGACTCTGGTGTACTCCCTCTAACTCACCCAAGAAATGACCGAAAGCACCAACTGCAGGGGCTGGCTTGCCTACCTCTTAGAAAGCTCTCATTTTCTTAAACAAACTACACCCTTTGCAGGATTTGATAAATGGGCCAAAAGCAAAGCATGACATTTAGAGGAACAAATCTTTTTTTTTTTTCCCCCAAAAAAATAAAAGAATTAAAAAAGGACATCCTGCTGTGCTTAGATCTTGAGAAATGGTTGAAGTATAAAGAAGAGAGGGAAAAAAACCTGAACTCAGACTGGGTTGTGACTGATTGTTTTTGAGTAATAGCTCCACGTAGTGTGTTAGATCCTCCGGGCCCGCTGCACTGCATCTGTCCAAAGACAAAGCTAATCGCGGAAGACGGCAATGTGAGGGATTGAGGCAGAGGGGTCCACCGCGGGGCAACTAGGCTCATGCTGGGTGCGATGTTTGTGTGTGGACACGTGTGTGTGCGCCAGCTTGAGCATGAGCTCAGTGTGGGGGTCATAACTTACACATCAGAGAGGCTTACCTCAAAGTGTACAACTTGCACATGTGACATGTTTTTTTTTCTTTTTCTTTCTTTTTTGGTCTCACTCGACTGAACTAGTGTTGGCTGAATTTGGTTTTAAAAGTCAGACCAACACAAACTGCTATTGCAGACTATAAAGAATACTATAGCAGCTTACTTTGCTTTTGTTTGACTGTTTACAAGACAGGCATTACTTACTCTTGATATTTCCTGCTATTACTTTAACATTATTCCAAATGAAATGACCTACACAGGCTCATCTTAGGCTCCGAGTTGTATGTGTTTATGCGCATCAGATCTGGATTTACAAAAGATGTGAGTGTGAGAATGTCTCTGACTTCCCCCTTGATAAGATCGAACCAAGAGCATGATGTTTTAAATATACATCCCTGTATTTTCTAAGTTAGAACTGAACAAGAAAGTATTTTTTAATGTTTCTCTCCTCACAACATGTAGGCACCTATGCCTACATAGCCCACTAGCAAGATAGTGGCTAACCCAAATCTATCCCATATTCAAGATGGTCTAGTTTATTTTTCTTACACTTAATTTACCAGACAAAGTCCCATGCTAGATAACACTTCTTGAGACAGATGATGACTGTTGTCGTCATCTAATATCACATGCTCTAATGAGGTCTCTTTTTATCATAGTTATTTCCCACACAATCATATAGCTTAAAAATTGAAAAAGACTAATGTGTCCACAGCACAGTTATCCCCTCTTGCTTTCTGTTATTCTAATACCTCTTTTTAAATGGCATTTTAGCATTGATATGAGCAAACTCCAAACATGCCTTCAATAAAAAATGTTGTAGGGAACATATCATTGACTTGCTGTTAAGGGATGGAAGCCAAATGATCCATGTTTCTCTGGTGAGTGAATGATAAACACACTTGTTCCACTGTGGACAGACACCATGTTAAAGCAAAGGCACCGGAAGAGAAGTAGTCATCAGCCAACTCCGACGCCACAGGGAGGCATTGTCAAACATGACTGAGAATGCTGAATGAAGGATGCTGACGGGAGAGGCAAAGCCAGAAAAAATGAGCAGCCTGTTGGGTCCTCTGTAACCCGGCAAGCGGGAAGAGTAGTGGAGGTTGTGAATAACAAATTAATTAGAAATGGGAGCAAGATAGCAATGGATGAAAGGGCCGACGAACAGGGTCCAGGGGAGAAGGGAGGCAAAAAAAAAAAGAAAAAAGCCAATCATGGAGCAGTGAGCTGTGAGCCCCATCCATTATGTGGGGACTGACAAGTTACCAGCAGTCAGAGCAGGAGCTGCACTTAATAAATCAAAGCTGACAACTCCTCCTTGGCCCTATCTCAAGTACAGCTTTCCCACTTCCCCTTCCCCAGTTTCCATTAAGCTTCACCTTCTGCAAATTTGAGCTCCGCTGCTGTCCACCTTCCAAGGGCTTTACAGGGACTGGATTTGTTAATCCCTCTGGTTGTTTCCGAAAATATACACTCAATCCTGAACAAAACAGTGTCTCTGTCAGACAGAGGGCAACAAGTTAGGTCGAAAAAGCTTACGCACTTGTGTAACCATTTCACCTTACTTTTTACCCTTTGCTGCACAACTGTGAAAAAAAAAAAGTTTCACAAAGGACAAAATACATAACAAATGAAAAGAGAATAAACAACTGAGGCAACATTTTCAGGTTGATTTCAAGAAACCATTTGAAAAAATGGCCCTCCTAATAACATACTCTCACTGAAGTTCATGGATATCAATTTCGGTACTTTTTCTCTGGGTGACAACTTGCAGTAATCAATATAATAATCCTGAGGTGCTGGCGGGATTGAATAGCGTTGCCCAATGAACCCAGGCATTTACAAAGAGAAATGCTATATCTACATTTCTCTTTATTTCCCAAGGACTTTCTGCAGTGCTCACAAATTGTCAGTTCCAACAGCAGAAGCTTAATAAAAGAATCAAGTCTCTACATCCAGTGCTATTATTTAAGCAATTTTTTAACAAAAGTACAGCATCAGAAAACACATTTTAATTGGAAAGAGCTTCCTAAAGTAACATGTTTTTCTTTCTTGCTCACGTTCTGTTTAGCCAAACTCTTACAGAAGTTGATCAATTAGCACCTGCCGGAGAGGCACGATGTCTAAACAAGTCTTGTGCAGCGCGGCACAACATTTTCAGCAATTAAGACTGTTGCTTGTACTTAATAGAAAGAGCCCTTTAGGGAACCATTAGATACACACACGTGTGTGCACGCACACGCACGCAGACATGAAAAACAATCACACACCTACACCTGATTACTATTGCAGATGTTTCAGCTATTTTAAACTGTAGACCTCTCTGGGATCAATTGTAATCAAGTGTCTAAATGGGCTGCAAATCGACCTGGTGGTTCCCTCATGTTCACCTTATTTCTAGTTTCAGTACGTGGAATACTGTTGTGTCCTTGTTTGGTAGCTTTTCACTTCACTAACGATACTCAAAGGCACCAGTTACATAGAGAGAGTTTTTCTTATTTTGGTTACTTTATGGTTAAAAAAGTTAGATCTGTAACATCAGAACCCTAAGGTCACTGGATCAAAATATCAAATTATAAGTGAGTTAGTAGCTCATGGGAAATGCTTTGTTTGACCCAACATGCCAACAAGAACCCCATTTGTCCCCAAAAAAAAGTCACTGTTGTCACCAAGACTTTTTTTTTAATCATGGTGAATAAAAGTATTTCATGAGCAAGGAAGAAAAGAAAAAAACTGCAAACATAATCACAGGATGTCCACTCCTCCACCTGATAGATGACTCCACCAGTAAAATTTTCATCTGTATTTAAAAAGAAGCGTGTGCACATGCAAGTGCTAACATAGCTATTAATATAAAACGCATTAATGGAGCCACAAACCGGCTTGTAGATGTGTCACAAACTCAGACAGGGTTACACAATAAAAAAATTCTTACAATTGAGCAAAAACCAAATTGACAGATAAAATGCCTGAAATTTACCAATTAATTTGTAGATTTATAGTAAAATGTAGAAACTATGGTGTAAAATGAAGAAGGGGTCAGTGGTTGCAGCACACATTTGTTCAACATAAAATTGTAAGATGTAAGATTAAGGAAACCTTAAACTTTGTTTGTCCTTTACTGTATTGGGTTGTAGTGTAGGTGTAGACATGCAATAATGTTATGGTATTCTTTTTCTCTTTGAAAAAAAAAAAGTTTCACAGTGTTTGCATACAAATTTAAAATAACAGAAGCTTTTTTTACCCCAATTTTCAACTTATTTTAGAAGAAGAAACAAAATGACACCATATGTGTACAGTTCCAGGTATCTGGCACAGGCCTGATTGACAAAGCTCTACTTCTTTCAAAACAAGTTGGTAGTTTAATATGGGTTTTATTTATTCAACCATAAAAAACAAATACCATGCTTGCTGTTACTTTTCCTCTGATAACAGAAAATTGATAAGTAGCCAAGAAGGTTTGAAGGGATTAGAACTTTGCATCTCCCATAGATTTCCTTCTTCCTTTTGAGAAAAAAATATATTTGCCAGACATTAACCGAACCAAACAGTGGAAGAGAATCTGAGTGCCTGCTGCAACATAATAATTCATGTGTCTCATAAATTTTTTCTGACCAAGTCAAAAAAAATTCCTTCCTGAAGTTTTTCTTTTTTCCTTTGGCATATTATTAAATGATACTTTTATAGATCCTTAAATTTGTGCACATACAGTCAATTTTTTTATGGAACACCTTTGCCCAAGATAATAGAAAGAAAATGCACCTCCAGAACCTGCGGGCTCAAAGCTAGCTCAACCAAACACTAGATAAATGCACAAAATGCATTGATCTCAGCTCAGAGCAGTTAGAAACTCTCTCTCTCTCGCTCTCTAGCCTTTGCTGACATAAAGTATAAATTGTGTACCTGCAGTTTTCTGATAAAAGCAAGGGAGATTTCAGAGATTTAGCGAACACAAATGCTTCCAGAGAGATAACGATGGTAAACAAAACATTATTACGATGTTGCTATCACAGCTAAACCTGGTGGTGTAATATGAATGCTGCCAAAATCCAGAATATCATGTTTGAATTAAGGATTAAAAATGCTAATTAAAAAAGTGAGTATACAGCATGCCAGAAGAGATAGTAGGTAGGTTATTACCATTAAAAGAATTCAGCATGCCTTTTAATAAAATTGGCTTACTTAAAAGCAAATGAAATGGCACTTGATCTCTATATTTTGTTCTTGAAGCTACAATAATATGTGAGATGAGTTTTGAATTTAATTAAATTGGTGCTAAAAATGTATTTAATCCACTATATAACTTGGGTACTGATACTGGCTCAAAATACTTTTTGCCTCTTAAAGCCCTAGAATTTGAAAAGAAACATTTTGTCCCCTCCAAAAAAAAGTAATAACCCTATCATGCTGAGTACAAATAAAAAAGTAAATATGAAAATTTGTGTCTAATTTGTAACTTTAGGTGTATGTAAGGAATGTGGAGCTACAGAATACTCTTCTGTGTCTCCACATTCTTCACATTCCTCTCCCATATTTTTAGTTCTCAAGGCACAAATTGCTATGCATTTACTATTGGGGAAAAACTTATTGAGCCTGGGTGGGATATTTTCCACACAGGGCAAGCTTTTACTCCTCTATATATAATATTAGTTTCTTCCTGAGTTTAAGTAATTGGTATGCCTGTCCTTCTGCCCAGAGGGCTCAAGGTTAGCAGGCTCTAAAAATGGACGCAGGAAAGGAGGCAACAGTTCAGTGGTAGCAGGTATACCTTCATAGAGTCCTTCTGATGAGGTCCCATGAGTTCTGTGCATCTGCTGCTTCAGATAAGCAAACCTCAGATGCCACTGGGAGAAATAAGAAAAAAGAGGAAGATGGATCTTCTCTCCCACTATTTCCCTATTTCAGAATGAAATGAAGAGAGGACTTTGCCCAGAGTGAAAAATGGAAATTTACAGACTGTGGATTCCATGTTACCTGTGCTAAAGCCAGGCTCATGGTCCGCTGATGTGATCATTTGAGAAGAGGTGGACAGCAACCAACTGGGTTGCCTGCCGATCCCTATGAGCCTCAAAGATATGTGTTTCAGCAGGCCTCTTGCTTCAATTTCATCTACCCATAACTCTTGAAAAAACAAACAAAAAAAAAACTAAAATGTTTAAATGGAGAAAAGAAACATTTTTGTAGTTCGTAGGTACATAACAGGGCACATCCTCCCAAAGATCTGAAAAGAGAAAAAAATTTGTCTTTGTCTGGTTTTGACTCCTTTCTCCCAAGGCCGTGTGACAGACAGATGGTTGCTGAGATTATACTGTCTGGATGTGCTCCCTGCTTTCTCCCTTAAGTCACAGTGCTTGATGTTGCAAGGCCAACGCTTTCAAAATAATAACAGGCACACAGTCTAGCTCATGCATTATGAAGACAGGAAAAAGCAGCTGCAGAACATCGGCAACAATAATAACATTAATTTTGGCATAAAAAAATTGCCTTGGCTTCATGCTTAACTTAACATACAAGAGTTTTGTTTTTTTTGTTCTTTTTTTTGTAGTTTTTCTTAAAGCAAAATGCAATCTACAACTACGCATATCTAAGCGAGCTTCTTGTTTTGTACGGGGCACAGTGCAATAAAGCCATATTGATCCCATGGCGACACGTTGCTGGCTTTTTTGAGATCCCACTGGTACATTTTAAACTAATCTTTTTAGGACTACTACTTTGAGATGAGTAAATAGCAACATTGTGAAGAAATAGCTGGTTTGTTTCACCAGAGCACTTTTCACTATCTATCTATCTATCTATCTATCTATCTATCTATATATATATATATATATATATATATATATATATATATATATATATATATATATATATATATAATACATATTTGTCTGTGTGTGAAATTTTTCATAGTCTATGAGTTTTGTGTGCACACATGTGGCTCTCAGCATACATTATTCTGTGATGACAGCTTGGATCTCTGGTTCAGATATGGTTGACTGGCCACAGGGGGAATTACTTCCTCTCCCTCACTTACTGAGGCTATTTTTCACACCTATGGTGCATTCAAGGTCAAACAAAATACGGGGAAAAAAAATATTTTGTCTTCAGCATGAAAACATAGCATCTAGGTAGTTTAACTTCAAAGCTGATGTGTAATTTACAACTTTGCCTGCGACTACAACAATCATTGTAACTGTACTCAACAAAGATTTAATTAAGATTTAAAGGATCTTGTAGGAATCAATTAAGATTGTGAAGCAAATAATGAAATCAGGCAATTGGAGACAAAGCTAGCATATTAATTGACCTTTCTTTATCTACAGTAACATGAACATTTTACAAAATTGCATTTTTTTTTCTGCTTGCACCTCCTGTCTATATGCAATCAGGATCATTGTTCAGAAAAAAATGTTTTTCCAATGGGCATTTTTTGAAGTTTTGATGTGGTGTATCTATGTGGACTTGACACTTTGGCAAGCGATGCCTTATGCTTCTTATTATGATCACTTCCAGGAATTTTATGTATGACACACTGATGACTCAACCCACCTACAGGTGAGCAGTGGACTAAGAGTTAGTTTGATTTACACAGAACTCATAATGTGCCACATTTCAAAAAGGTCAGTAAGAATCACAGTCGGTAAGTAAAGAGGTAAATAGGGATGATGTGGTTTGTTTATGTGTATCAAATGGAAGAAAACTGGAATGACCTAGAATGATATGTAAAAGAAAAATGAGACATCAACAGGCAAATATGAACTGACTTGGAGTCAGTCAGGTTGACTAATTTTTCCTGAGAATCAATTTTTAAGTGGAAAATATTCAAGACTGAGAGAAAAGGGTCAACAATGTCAGAGAAAACACAAGTAACAGCTGTTTTTCGGAAAACTTTAGTTTAAAATGGCTTTAGCTATCCTTCTCCATATTTGAGCTAAAAAATAAGGGATAAAACATCCAAGAGGATGATTACTTCTTATAGGCACTGCATTCCATCCAAAGCACAATTTACTTAGAGAAGACCAAATACACCATCTGTCCCACTGTCAACGTCAAGCAATGCTTCACAATTTCTATTATAAAGTTGCATTCTTGTCTCCATCAGATTGCTTTACTTTAGCTTGAAACAGTTTGCATTAATTAGTTTGAACAATGTAATCATGACTCATGACACTTTGTGCAAAACAATGGGATTTTCACTATTTACATAACAATTAATACAAAGATCTAACTTAGAATGAGCATGTGTTATTCAAGTTCTTATTTGAATTAATCCAGAGTTTTGGTTGATAAAACAACATATATAGTTTTGAACATATGCTTTTCTTTCCAAATGAGAAGTAGACTTCCTTTGGAAGAGGAAGGTAATGTTGCAAGTTTATTGAGATCATTTTCTGATTCTGTGAATGCTTGGAAGATAATAAATCCAACTGGACCTCCGTGTCACACATTGAACATTTCTCCCAATATGTGTAATTGAATGAGGGGACCAGGAGTGGGGGTTCTTAGGAAACTACATTCTTCTCCCACAGTCCCTGAGCTCCAGCACCCTTGACCTGCTTGTCACCAATCCCTCATGCTGTCTGAGTGACGGCCTACGCGCATCTCTTAACCTTCTTTTAATCAACCTGTCTCTCTGCATCACCTCAAACATAAGAAGCACCTGATGGGGGACAGAGAGCATTTGTCTTTGCATTACGGGCGGGCAGCCTCTCCTTGAAAAGCTCACCAGATTCATCAGTGTGATAAAGTGGTGTGTGTACTTCTTAAAGGAAGCCTTGGGAGGAAAGAGGGGGTGGGGGTAAAGAAGAAGTGACAGAGGCAGAGGGATAGTCTAAAAAATGAAGCTGGGGATGAAGAATAGCTTGTTTTACTGTTGCAATTGTGATTGGAGAATGTCTTTGTTTTTTATGCCATTGAAAGACTAAAGTATTGTTTACTGCAAACTTTTAAGATTAAACCTTAAAGTCTCATGAAACCGAAGCTGAACATCAGAGCAGTGACTCAGTGAAAGACTGCTGGATCCAAGACACACTAAGGACTGTTACCGTAGATTCTTTCTCCCATCACTGCACCTAACAAACTCAATAAGTGTTTACATCCATGTTGGTTGTACAACTTTCCTCATTCTGAAAAACATTTCTGCTGGTTTCTGTACATCACGAACAGTTTTTATTTTTAATGTTCAAATAGACATGCACATTTAGTAAATTTTTAACCAACTCAGTTGCACATTCTTTTGCAAAAGGACATGCTATTTTTTATATATTCTATATTTGTCAAAGTTTATTAGCTTTGATTGCTTGTCACTTTGCTGCGGTTGCACAGACGTCTCGCCATTGTGGGACATTAAAGAATATGGTCCATATCTAGTGTATAACATTTAGTCTCTTAAATACTTGTGTCCAAAAAGTTTTAAACATTGGCAAACATTCAGCACCATGTATCCCTGGGAAAATATAAAAGCACTGTTTAGTTTAAAGATGGACAACAGAAAGAAACAGGAAGAATGTTGAAGTATTAAATGTGTTCTCAGAAGAATTTTTTTAGAGGTTGAAAGGTATACCCCTGCTCTGTCTGTATGTGGCAAAAGGGTGAATTTGTTCTTCTTTTTTCTCATGTTTCATCTGTCTGCCAAGGCTTATAAAACTGTGCTTGGTACTTATGTGCAATCTTGCTGAAAGGGATACTACAACTTCATATTGCAATGAGACCATGTGACCTCAGGGCTAAATTCTCACAGAAGATATTCCATGGGAATAGAAACAACGGGTCACACAATTCTCTCAAAATCAAAAGAAAATTAAACAGGTTTATTGAATAAAAAGAGATGTTTCTTAATTAACTTAATGTGCGTTAAAATGGCACAATTAAGAAACTAATTATCATCACGCACCATGGTGGCTCTGACGTGGATGTTGCTTGGGGATAGGAATGGTTTTACCACATTTTAAAACATTTTTGGCGTCTTTTTTAAGATAGTTTTTTTTTCTATCAGATGATTAGAAAAACTATTAGAAGAACTGTAATTAAAGTTATCGCTGCTGTGGTTTATCTTCCTTGCATACAGCAGTAGGTCTTGGTATCACTAATTTCCGAAGATCTCAATTTGAGATTAAAAAAAAAGTCTACTTTTGAGATTTTTTTTTTTCTTTTCTAAAAATTTGTTTGCATGTGAATATTGAGCGTGTTTTGTTAAGCATTCATGTCAGTGCAGAAGGCCTTAAACTAGCAGCTCCATTTGAACTACACTTTTACAAATAAATCAATGCCATTTATCATTGGTCACAAGGTCATGATGTGGAAAACCACATCTAATAGTCCATGTCATTACCCATCACTGCTACCGCTGCTGCTGTCGTGCCTCTCAGGCTTCAGATGAACAGGCATCCGATTTTATCTGTGTGATTTCACAGAGCAACAGGCTGTTTGCTACTTAAAGTCTCCACCTACCTTTCATGTCGCATCGACTCCAGCAGCGCTTTTGTTTCACCGCCTGCCAAACCAGAATTTTTATGAGTCACACAGTGCTTCCTCCCCCTACACGAACAATTATTCATGCCAAATCAGTTTCGTACTTGACTATAAACACTGGCAAATGTTTCACCCTGCTTCACACCCTAGAGAAGTCTGTCTTTGCTCCAGTGTCCCAGAAGAGTCCTATGCTACTTTTCAGGTTGAAGGTCGATATTTTATGAAATGGGCTTTATCACCAGGGAGGTCCACATCCCTCCTTCAGAGGATATGTTATAATCTCACATAACAGCATTTTTTTTTATGCAAAATTATTTGTATATGCTGCAAACACATTAAGAGGATGTTGGAAATAAAAATAAAAATATAAAAGCATAGTCACTGGATTGTTGGAAACAGCTCTTTACACTAAAAGAATCAACATTGAAATAATTTCATTACTATTTCATAATAAATTTTCATTTTACTAGAATTAATCAGTGAAAAGCAAAGCAGAAATAGAGAAATTTCCATTACAATGTGCTATTGCTTGTTGCCTGTGTTTTTTGAACAATTTATCAAGGCAAATTGAAGAATGTATGTCTGATATAAATCTTAAGATCACCCCATGCATTTTTTTTGTTTCAACTGCTTTCATCAAGGACGAATGTATTTGTAACACCCTGCTTTTTCTTGACACAGAACAACAGAATGATGTCTGTTGTAGACATCACTACCTCAAGTTGTCGCCTTCACTCGAGGGAATGGTAGAAAAAAAATAATCAAAAATAAAATATCATACAAGGCATAACTCCACAGTTTTATTCATCTTTGACTGTGATAATCTGAGTAACAGCTAATTGATTACCTGCTGAAATCTAAAAGGATTGAAAAGGTCAAGGTATGGCACCATACAAAGGACAAACACCACAGGCAGCGAGGAAAGGTCAAAGCCCCTTTGCTTTTTGAAGAAAGGAGCCGTGGATGAGCTAACAGGAGTCCCAGGGGAGCCGCAGCATGAGTAATTTTGGGGCAGACGGCAGTCTTGTCTAAATATAAGCGCTCAAGCTGTGCTGGTTGGCACACGTTGAAGACCCAGTCTTGAGACAATGTTGAAATCCAGGTCAGGAGGAAAAAGCTTTGCTTAAGCTATTGGTTCTGCAATGATTTTCTTTAAATACTAGTTAGCACCTTATTTGATTTAGAAGTACATGTATAGTAAACATAGCAAACAGAGGTACTAGGTGACGATTGCAATTTAATTAATTAGCTCAGTGAGGTTCAACTAGTTAACTGTGTTGCCCCGTAACATGCTCATGAACTCTGAAATACTTCCAGTCAGAAGCATACAAGACATATAATAGGCATGACTGCCATAATAATTTGGACTTTCAGTAATTTATTTTTAATTTTATTTTAAGGATGGAAGGAGTGGGTATTTAAGTGCAAGTCCAAGAAAGTCAGAGCCGATCAAGAAGCTAAAGGTTAGCCTCCGTTATGTTTTCTATAGCTAATTTGGATGTGTTTGGCATTACTGTCCTATTCAAGATTCAAGATGATTTCCCAAAAATTGTAAGAATTTGGAGCTACTATTCCGTTTCCATTGACTGCACATTCACACTGTGATATTAGTACTGTTTTCTTAGGTTTGCAAGGCTTACTTTCACCATTATTTGAACATTCTTCCTTCCTGGAAGAATATCTTGAGCATAAAAACTTTCTTCAGCTTTTCCATCTGAAAAGGTACAGATATCGATGGGGTTTTAAACGGTCTATGTTGGTACAAGAGGTAATTTTCTGACAGTATCATCTCAGTCCATTTTGAGGTTAAACTGTCTACACACTGTGGTCAGTCACAGCGATATTACAGTATCTTCTACATGTTTTGGCTCAAATGGTGTTACTCAAAATCATAACCAATTTTTTGGAGACTTACCAGTGTAAATGAACTCCAGTGATTCAGCCAAAAAGAATTGTCAAATATCTAACCAGACATATGCCAGATAATTGATGGCTACAAGCATAACAATCGAATCAATGACTTTGAAATGTCCACTCTGTCAGTGTAGATAGTTTAAAATTTGACAATGATGCCCAATAATAACTGATTAAAAGCATTAATAAAGTGCATTTTTGAATATTCACTGTAATTTTTCCTTTGGAAATTGCTATGGCACAATCTCACATGGAACATTTGACTAAAAAGAGCAGCCTTGCATTTTCCCCAATGTAGCAAAATATGAAATCTAACTCTATGAGGAACCTTAAAAAAAAATAAAAATAAAATAAAAAAAATAAAAAATCTAAAATACTAATGTGTACAAAAATCTCAAATGGAAGATTGCAGCACTTTAGCAGATACTTCCATTTGTGCACGGATTTTGCTGGCTAAATCCATTATCGAAACATATCTCCATTGTCTTTCACCTCAAATGTATAGTCAGGTGCTTGTTATGTTTTAAAGAACCATGCTAAAAAATACCTTGATTTGTCATGGTTACTTCAGTTGGCTGACAACACTGCACTTTGGCCATTTATCTGTCCTTCCACCATAAAGCAGTGATGTTTAATGGTGATGCTGGTGACAGCCACATCCTTGCCAAGCAGACCAAATACAGCTTGTTAACACGTAGGGAGCAGAATAAGACGGATGCACTCTTCAAGGAGAAAGAAAAATGTTGAATAATTAACCCCCCATAAAGTCTCCCAAGGCCTGTGTTTTAAGAGCCTCACAATCACATCACCTTAAGTCACTTTCCGCTCTGGGCAGCCTGTAGATCTGGGTAGCCTCTGTTGGCACTCAGGCATTAGGTATTCTTAAACATAAGCTCTGTTTCTCCCAATGGAGCTTATATTCTATTTGGTGTACAAAGCAGAGTTAGCTTTCATGGAGACCCGATAAGACAAAAGGAATGTATGTGTAAAACTATTCCTAATGCTATGAATAGTGAACAACAGCAAACCAACAAGGCTCCCTTAAAACTCATGGGTCTAATCTGTCAACGCAATATCCAGTGCCTTGCAAAACTGTGCCTTGCAAAACTGTTCACACGTCCAAACTTTTTCCCTTTTCCATAGAAAAAATATTGTCATAGTTTTATTCTTAGAGAAGATTAAAAATAAATAAATAAAAGAAACATTACTGTTTACAGATGTTGTTTGTCCTGTGTCTTTTGGAGCTGGAGATGTTTGGTTGTACGAATATCACTCTCTAAACCTAGGAAGCTGGTACTAAAGTCAGTTATATATATATATATATATATATATATATATATATATATATATATATATATATATATATATATATATATATATACAGCAGAGGACAAAGATGCTACTGTGATCAAATCATTGAGATTTCTAGTGTTATCCCTAAATTAGCTTGGCTGACTGTAGCACAATTTGACACCTTATGGTAGACTTGCATTCTTAAGCCTTTTTTTTTATTAATATTTTTCGAAGAGAGCTACAGTAGCTGCATATACAGCAATTGCTTACACATGTATTTTCCACAAAGTGTCAGAGCTGCAGATCAAGCTGGTTGGGAGGGGGGAACGACAGGGCTGGTTCATAATGTTAGTATTAAGACAAATGCATAGAAAGCCTTGTACTGTTTTATTTCTTTTATGCGATATTCATATTCACAATCAAGAGGTAGATTTTAGTGCTTTTCAGATTGGGCTGGACAACCGGCTGACACACTGACAATCATTCACTGCCATGACCCATTAATCTCATCTGAGGTGGCAGCAGAAACAGGCCGCCTGATTGATACTGTGTGGCATTGGTGTTGTGAACAGAATTTGATTTAGGTGGTGATGGAGGGCCTTCGGGAAGTTAGTCAATATGTTGTTTGTCACACTATAATTAGCCCAGTGAAGCTCTTGTGGTACCACAAGGTAACGATGACATTAAACTGATACTTTAATATTCATATCTGATTTGAAAACAGTTTCATCTAAGCAGGTTTATTGGAACTAAGAGTATGGATCCATAGTTCAATGCTCCATCAGGACAGGTGCATTTCTTTTGCCATAGCATAGCATCGATATCTCATTTTATTTTATTTATACATAAATCTCAACAGAACATCTGGCATTGAAAAATATATGTTCTATAATTGGCCTAAATGGTCAGGTGATCATCACCTGATCTGGAGATAAGTGGTGCAATCATTTTAACTTTTAGTTTCAAACATCAAGGCAACAGTAGCAGGCTGAGTCTTCATTAGCACAGACAGTGTATCTGCATGATGTATCACAGGATTAAGTAGTGTTGTCACTGGCTCATTGCTGATATCTGATTATTTGTTGTACTGATTAACCTGCTGCTCATGCCTAGCTTTTCTGTAGATCAAATTATTGTTGCAACAGTATTAAATACCTAAGGAGGTTATGCTAAAGAGCTATTTAACAAGGGAGCTTTCTTGGATGCTGAAATTCAAGGTTTATGCATAATAACGTGACAGGTCCATTTACATAGTGTTTGTTCAAATAGTTTTCTTTCACTTTCAAAATACATAAAAGCAGCCTTTTAAATACTTCCCACGGTTCGATAATTAGCTGAATTCATCAGCACATTTAAATTTACAAAGCCAGCACAGTTCGTCTGAAAGGAACTAATCATTAAATGTCAACACACATATATTTCATTTAACCAAGCTACTGGAGATGTGAATCTCAGAGACAAGAATGATTGCTGTTTCCCCACAGCTCCATTCAAGATACAAAGGCCATGAGACACAAGGGGGGTGAGCAATTTGCCCAGTTAAAATTTCAAATCTAACAGGAAAATATTTTGAAAATGAGAAATCATCGAGCTGCTGCGTAGGTTCTGAGACTTATGGTAAGCGTTGAGCTCTGGCAGAGATTTCCAAATGAGAGGTGCTGATGTTGAAGTCATTAATGGGTAGGGAAGAACAAGAGGAACAGAGATTATATTTATGAGATGAAACATGCAGATCAACGTGTGTGTGCATGCGTGCACACACCCATGCATACACGCACACACACAACAAAGCAAAATTTTCCAGACAGTAGAGTGATGGCATGTAATTATTTCCTCAATGGTCGACCATGTGTTTATCAGAATGTTAATGTATGCATAATAACAGGCTCTGCGACGCCTGCAAGAATGTCAACGCTGTCGGCCCGTCAATCAAGCCTCAAAATGAAATGGCAAATAAGTATTCAGTGCCGTCATGCTAAATGACAGACAGAACCCCCTAACAGCCCTTGAGCTGACAAATATCAGGCCAGTGCATCGGGTGGCATTATTGTATCAGGGTGGTCAGCTGACCACAGGCAAACTAGAATCTGAATGTATGGAGCAGTGAACTGAGAAGCAAAAGCAGTGTAGAGAGAGAACCTGAGAGGCAGGGCTATTGGGAGAATCAGAAAAGAGACAAGCATGAAAAAATGTAACACTATAGGCTTCCACCATGTAGTGCAGACAGTAAAGAGCAGATAAAGTATAATCTATACCCTTGTAGCAGGCATTGATTATCTGAAAATCCTCTAGGAGATCCAAAACAATCAAGGATGGAATCTATCTCAGACCTTGTGAGCAAGTTAGAAAAACAAAGCCTAAAGTTCTAAAATATTTCTGCTGGACATTGTTTGACAGAAAAGGGATTTATAAAGGATTGTAGTTTAGCTTCTAGTCAGATGTACTGTGTCCCATCAAAGCATTTGCCATTGAGACACTTTACTTGATTTACTTGAAACTTGATCAGATCAAAACACAAGAAAAAACAAAGAAAAATTATGATAAACTATTGAAAAAAAAGATTAACTTAATTTCTCAAAAACAACCCAAAGTTACAGAGCTCTCTCTGTATCAATGAAATTTTACACATACAACAGAATTCTTCAGATGACAAACTTGCACTCACTTTTTACTCTTAGATAATATCTCATGAACATTTTTACCTACCTGAATCACATTAGATTAGAGATGGATATTAAAGAAATTGTTGGAGAAGAAATTAGAGAGATGAAGACCTGTAAGCCACCCAGGGATTCCAGGGTGGCTTACAGGTATGATATTGGATTTTAAAAACCCCATCAGGCTTATCACGTCATATTACATTTTGTCTGGACCACATGGTGAATGGAGATGTGACCAAAGTTCAGATTGATTTGGTCCTCACTGACACCTAGAACATTTCCATGCCACTGTTTTCCGAGCAGCCCTAAAACTGACACACTTGGCTGTTCACTTAGACGCATTTTAGCTTTTTTATTGGGGGGTAAAGTAAGTCTGCATTAATCACATAACAGAAACATGTGCTACGGTAAGAAATTCTGTTCTCAAGCCAGCAACAGTGAGTCACAACTCATCAAAGATACAATAGCATTGTTCTGAAAAATTTACTTGAGAGAACATTCCCGTCATACCTGTCACCAACTAGCTTGTCTGCCACCACAATGCGGCGCATCAGAATATGAGTTGTTTATTCTCCTCATTTTACTCTTGCCTTGAGCAAATATTTAACAAAATTGCGAGAGGAAAGAAAATGCTTCCTGACGGCAGCTTGGCTGTAATTGTGGAGGAGATGTATGAGATCCTGCAAGGCCCGATTCCTTTTTTTCTTCCTCTATTAAAGCAATAAGAGCCTTGGCTGTCGCTGGCAAGCTGCAAGGCTCTTATTGGCAAGGACACCAGGGGCAAAGTCTCACAAGTGTAAATCTTTAAACAGTGAGGTCACCTGCACAGATTTAAAAGAATTAATGCCAGGGCCCAGAGGACGGGATGACGTGTCACTCCGTATGAGTGAATGCCACTGAAACGAGTTAACCAAGCGGGGTCGTCTTACAATAATCAATTCTTAATTTCATGCTGAGTGCCTCAGATTAATCTGTGGAGCAAGAAAAAGTGAGGTGAGCTTTGATTTCTATGTTGTATTACTCAATATTTTTTTGTATTTAAAAGAAACAGGGTAGGGCGGATGTGGAAAATGATAAGTGGTATTTCATATTGCCATTTAGGGGATGTGTTAAACTCTAAGCATATGCCTATAAGAGTTATAATATTGAAAATATTTGCAGTTATAGCAGGGAGCCCACTAATAGAAACAGATTGCAGCAAAGGACATAAAAATATTTTTTTTCTAAGTAAAAAGTTTTAAAAAGTTCAAGAGTCTTACTACGAGTCTTGGTAGCTATAAATGAGACAACCAATAACATTAGGTTTGTAGTTGAAACCGCACAGTGCATCACACAAACTAAAAGCTTGAAAATCATTTTTTTATGGGTATGTTTAGTACCATGCTCTGCCATGCATTTAAATGACCTCATCTCATAGACCGATATACAATTTATGGGCATTTTTAGTGTATAATCAGCAATATCCAAGTCAGATCAGTATGCCTCAGTAAACAGTTTATTAAATGAAAACAAGCAGATTTTACCATAATGGTAGCATTCACAGAGCAAGACTGACTGAAGGAAACATACTGATACGTTACAGATCATCTTCTGCACGTCTAATGAGACTCTTCTTTGGCATGACCTTCATCGAAGCAACCTTCAAACTGTTCAAAACCCACACACAAACACACTGATGCTCAGGACTCACTTTCTAATCAGTGGGGCCAATCTGGTGAAAACAATCACCCAGTTAATTAAGAACAGTTTAGCAGATGAGTGTATCAGACACACACACATACGCACACTCACTTGCAGAGAGGAGGAGAAGAGCTTACAGCGTCTTGGTTATTTACGAAGTCATTTCTCTTATCACTTAGGCTGTGTAAACAGCCAATGGGGAGGTAATGCAATCTCCTGTGCTGCTCACTAAAGTCTCAGATCAGTGACAAAAAAAATGAAGAAAAAAAAAATATCCTGACTCCCTTGGTTCATCATTCATAAAAAAGTACCTACAGCAGCTCAAAAATATTATCACTTTCTTACTACAAATTATATTTATGACACATATGAGCTCTCTGCTGATGGAAAAAGCCTAAAATTGTAGGTTTGTCTATACTGGTGCTACCTCTCATTCAGTAGCCTGACACAGAGCCGAGCCTGTCAAAGCTTGATTTAGGTACTTGGCCTCGCGTAATTGATTCGTAATTAATTGTAATTAGCAATCAGGGGGTGGAACCACCCATCTTGTAGAGAACAGTATGCGTACCATCAGGGAGGCTGTCATGCGTACTGCTTGTCAGCTGAGAGCTTGGCTTCAGAAAGAGAGAAGGAAAATGAATCAGTGATGTTATGGATGTAACAGTTACAAACAAAGACAAATCCCATAAAAAATAACCTCACTGTGCTGTTTTACACACACACATCATATACTTTTATAAGTGTCTATTGTTCCCTGAAAGACCTACTCAACCTTATTACTCTGTCTTCCATTTTTAAGATTGTCTGGTTCTCATACACTACTATTACTGAGATAAATCCATTGCTCAGGGAAGTGCCATTACAGTGGTTTGATTGATTTCAAGTGTAGAGATGGAAAAAAAAAAGACACAAATGTAATGCAGATGATTCATTTCAATTTTCTAAAGTCCAAACCTGTATTTTTCTTTTTTTCAATTTTTTATATTTCCTTTTAGGAGAGCTGTAGAGAGAATAAGAAGTAACATTTAACTGGCTGGTGCAAATTACAGTGGAAGTGTTTTTATCTTATTCTCTGATTCCCATGCCTTCTCTTCAACCCTCCCAAAACTTCCCAATGCAACTGCACCCAACATTTTCCATACACATTCTGATCTGGGAAAATACTATTTATTTATTTGCATAATGCAAAGATAAGCATCCCATCTCACCTGTTAAGTACCATTAGTTTCACAACTGCTCCATTTTGCTCCTATGAATCCATATTATGTGCCTTGTAATGAAAAAAAATCACTTAAATGAATAGCTCTTGGATTGGCTACACATCTTCACTTAAGAACACTTGTCATTGTTCCATTATATTGGATATCATCTTCCTCACTTCCTAACTTCTCTGTTGTATGATAGCATCTAGATTAGGGATTTCAAATATGAAACCACTTAGACAATAGCTGTCTTTCCATAACAAATGTGTGAAAATCTAACAAAATTACACGTAATAAGTTTGTTTGTTTTGCTATTAAAAATTATGGCAGTGATGGATGGAAACAGTTACATAAAATGTATTCATAATTGAGTCTTGGTGCTAGCGATCATCATCAGAGATGTTGGCGTCTTCTTCAGTTGTTGGAACGACAAACCTAACCCTACTTAATAGAGGTTATGTATGCGTTATTTTGGGGGAAAATGCTCCATATATCGCCAGGCATGTATGTAGCATACCTGGTTATGTGTGCCGGGCATGCTCTACAAAGGAGCTATGGATTCAACACATTCGAATGACATAAATTTTTAGAAACTGTGCGATTCAGTTAGCGCTCTGGTGGAATCAGTTGCACACTGTTCAAAACAAATCCCAAAACAAACCATCATCCTCGTACTGCTTCCTGTCATTTTCTTTTTGGTTTTCGCCAGTGGTAATATCTGACTGTTGACCGTATGACTCGTGTGATGCAAAAAAGATGTTTCGAATGGAGTTTTGTGAAATAGATCTATTTCGATATGTTTTTTTCTTTTCAAAATGGTGTTGATCATGTTAGGTTTTTGTTATTTTGATTCTGGTACGCAAAATTAGACACATATAAAGGATAAAAAGCCACTTACTTTATAGAATTAGTTCTGAAGTATTTGTTTTGCTTTTCCGCTCTATAGGATAACGCATGTACAAATAGGTGATATTAGTTGACAAGTTAGTCAAACTAATCTCTAAAGGGGAAAGCCTGCAGACAGACAGCATAGTTGTAATTTCTTTTAGTTTCTACACCATGAAGGTCCTTGTTTTTTTTTCTTTTTTGGTTGTTTTTTGTTTTTTTGACACTGGCAGTCCCCACTGAACAGCAATCTGACAGGAAACAGGGCAGAGAGTGCAAGGAAAGACGTACTGAACAGCCTGAGACCTGGAATCAAACCCAGGAAAACCGCATAGAGGACGACAACCTTTGCACATGGTTCACCAACTGAGCTTGTTTTAATGACTGTTACTGTTTTTTTTGTGTCTGTGTGCATAAAGGAAAAGTGTTAGTCTGTTTTCAGCCAGCAGCCTGCCAGAACTGCATTAATTTCCACTGTGTCCATCTGCCTCCTTCCTTCCAAAAAACTCAGGTTACTCTGACACTTCCTCCAGTTTCTCCTTAGAAGGGCTTTGAACCACATGGAAAACTAAAACAATTGACAGTTTTTCGATACGTTTCTCAAACTGTGGCATGGCTTGATACAAGCAACAGAGACATGTTTTGTTTCACCTTTTTACTTTTGTAAATTTTATGTTACTGAATAACTCTGTGATGTTAACCAAGTGTCATAGTCAAATAAAAGGTGTTTCTTCACAAAGAGCAAGCGTGACACACTGGGAATTGACAATAAAGAACGTCTTCTCTTGAAACAGCAAGTACAGTTTGAAAAACTTTCACAAGGCCACAGGAGGAAAGATAAAGCTGATAAATAATGTCTCATGAGCACAGATTTCCAATATAAACAGATAGGAGCAGAAGCCTTTACAAAAATGCAGTGGCTGGCATAAACATGAATCACATACCAGAGACACATTTTTTTCCAAAACAGTCTCCCGTCCAAATAAATAAAAAGGAAATGAAAAATGAAAAAGTAAATACAAAATATGATCCATTTTAAAGATAATGTAGCTATTATGCATCAAAACATCTACCAAATCCAATGTGGGTGCTGAGGAGAAATTACTTCATTCTTTCCACATTAAATTCAGGCATTTAGAGTTGCATTCTTGCTGACTTTTTTGTTGTTTGTGGTGTGCTGACAAAGAAAATATTAGTGAGTGACCTCTGAGGCAGTCACTCTAATCACAAAGCACAAAGTTCCGGGCAATAATGGGCATAGGTAGAGGTTAGCAGCCAAGTGGATTCATCAAGAGAAGTCAAGGTGCATTTCATTCATCAGGATTCTTCATCCTATCAAACTTAACAGCTCACTAATTGGTATTTCAGGTCCCTGAAATTGCCCTTTAACCACACAGCTCAGCAATATGGTGCAAAGATATTGACTGTGCTAAAACCAATATCGTCTTGGGGTGAGGTGTAGAGTAATTACACCATCCAAAGAACACATTCTTTCATAAACCTTACATATTCACTCTCATATTTTATTTCTATAGTCTTTATTGCTGGTGTCTTAACTTAGTGTCATGGCTGTGGCATATTTTGCCTATTTTTCTTAGGCAAAATATCAACAGAAATGTACATGGATTCACATTTTGTGTTTTATGTAGATTAGTCCAGATTTGAGTATACAAAACTCACTCTATGTAAGAGGCTCTAAAACAGTGTTAAATCTGTGGAATGCAAAAGAGGCCAAATTTGGTTTCTAGATGGATGAAAGATCCAGGGGATGTGGTACCTTCCTGTCCAGTAATGTGGGCTTGCTAGGTAGATTATCAGAGGTCCTAAGCTGAGTGCTGCAGATTGTCGGGATTTAAGGATTTATTGGCGAGGGATTGACAGTGGCGCGCTTAGATGGTGATGGAGATTGAGAGCAGATGGCTGTGATTTGGGCATGATTATCCAGCCGGTATTGTCACTGATCTCCATCATCCTGTTTCAATTTCTCAGGAAATGCCGCTCATCTCGAATAAAAAAAAAAAAAAAAAAAACTGGCTTTATTGCTGCCAATGCACTTAAGCGGTTAGATTAAAAGCAAATCTTTCCCTTTTTCGAATTTTTTTAACATTATCTAGATGTCTCCCTTGACCTCATGAGGTCAACTCTAGGTTTAAATGTAACCATTTAATATTATGAAACGTCTGACTTTTAAATCATATCTCGTGTCATATGGGGTCCACTAACTTTTTATGCCAAGGTAAGATCACTTGGGATTATGACGTTAGATCATAGCCATGCTGAAGGAAACTACATTTCTCCAGAGATGGTCTGCCAAGGGACAGGGGCCAATTGACTTGCCAAAGAAAGAAATTAATTTGTAGCAATAGCAAGTAGGGAGTGCTGGAAGGCAAACAATATTAATCTCAAGCATGAGCATATGTCATCAGGCTGTTTCTTGGCACTGTAAGGTCCATTAACAACCAGTTTATATCAAGTGTGAAAGTATGTCCAGAACTTAGTTGCACTAAGGTGAACTGATATTCATCATGTGGCATATTTAAAACCTAGTTAATCCCAGTGTTCTGTTCTTTACAGATTGTGTGGTCCGTAGAAATCTGTGGAAGATAAGCTTGTAATGATTTTACACCAACTAACTCCTTTTACACTTCTGCAAATATAAATTCTGATTACATCCATACTTATATAACCAGTTGTAGTTAAACCCTGCAGGGATAAAAACACAATAGCACGGTAATACATTTTCCATTCCTATTCTTCATGGTCAACATCTCTGAGTTAAACTATGTTCTTGTTGCTCTGACTTTCAGAGGTAGAAAAAGCAGCCAGTTTCAATTCATTTCCATCCTTTTCTTCACAGTAATTGCTTCAGCTTCAAATTAAATTGCGAACGCATATGAAGAAAATCAGTTTCAATTCATTATTCATTAGCATTTTTTTTTATCCAATTTCTGTGGTACCACATAACATTTATATGGACAAAATATAAACCAGATGCTTTAGTGTATAACTAGTAATGGGTTCATTATTAGATTGCCTTGAAATAATGAAATAAGTAAAAGATGAAAATCTTCAGTGAAAAGTAAGTTTTTATTGAAAAAGAAAAAAAAAGAAAATCAGGATATACACCTTCTAGGCACACACTGTCTTGCATTTGTATTTCATGAAGCTGTACTGGCAGAGCAGCACTACATCTCAGTTTAGGTCTCTGTCCAATATATGTGACAGAACGTTCCGTGAAAATGGCTGGGGGCATAATTTACACTGGTATGACTGAGAATCCCCCTGCCGTAAAGCATTAACAAAACCCCCGTATCTCTCTCTGTGATGAGGAATTCCATGGATGTAGATGTGTACAAGTGTCTTCTAGCTGAATTAAAAGACCTAAGGGAGGTGAAAAGAAGTGCAGCACTAAATTTGAAGATGGAGGCACCTCAGTAATAAAAGTTAGGGGTTACCATAGGTCACTAGTAACCTACTATAACCCTTTGACCCTAAATGTCTTACTTAGACTGCACAAGTGTTTCATAGCCACTTTATTCAAGCAAGAGCGTGGGTTCTGAGAAAAAGTCATTGCTACTGCAGCTGACTGTCTCCAGTTGTTGAAAGTTACTTTTCTCTTTGAGTTTTTTTTTTTATCTTCTTCTTTTCTTTCTCTCTCTTATCCATTCAGCTGGGAATAAAAAAAACAGAAAAGTTGGCATGGCTGTGTGACTTCAATGTCACTTTGTCAGTGGAATGTTTAGCTACTTGTCAGTGCAGATTATTTCTAATGCCTCAGCCGACTGGTTCAATGACGGCAAATTCAGTAAACAACACAATTCATTTTCTGAAAATGTTCAACTTCGAGAGAGCGTTATGAGGAATTTGAGGCTTCAATCTCATTTGTTCTACAGATTAAATATATGGGGGTGGGGAACATGAGCTCAGCTTTTTCCCAGTGAGGGGAGAGAAAACATACCCAAACCTCTGTTTGAGCAAGCTTTCAAAAACTGAAGGGTCCTTCTTTGTAAAGCAAGTCAAGGGAACAACATGTGCATGCAAAAAGGAGGAATAGAATGTCTGCAGAGCACAAAACACAAGTGTATTACCATAATTCCAGCCTCTGGGCAAAGGTTAACATTGCTTCAGCACAAAAGGATACTTTACCCCTCCATATGATATACAATGGCTTAAAGAGAGCAATTAACTATTTAGTAAACATGCAGATTATTTAGACTTCTAACTTTGGGAAGGACTCCTTCTTTGCTATAGGCTTAAAAGCATTATGCAAATGGGAGCTTGTCCAGTGAGGAATATATGTGCAGTTGGAAAACATTTTGGCTTATGCCTTGGGAGCTAATTGAGTGCTCTGACAATGCAGTGCTTGGCTGGTTCACATACACACAAGGTTGGAAAATTCAATTTCACAGCAGGTTCAGAGCACTCTGAAAAAAAATGGACCTGGATTAAAGAGTCTGAGCTGGCTCTATGGCTTCGTGTCTGGCTCTGTGGGTATATTCTTTTCATTACTTTGTTGTGTTTTATTATTTTATTGACCAGCTGACAGTAACACTGATGATGGAAATACAGTAACATGCCAAAAATAAGGGTTTGGAAGATCAAATAAAAGTGTCATCTTTAGCTGGACAGGGCAAATTTCCATCTACTGCATCGACAGATTCAATGAGTTTGCATATTTACCAACATCATAAAGGCGTCTATTCTGGGTGTTGCCTGAGCCTTTCTTGAAACTCATTCAAAAGGTTCAATAGAGCAAAAATAAAGGCTAGGCAACATAGTTGCCTTTATCTAGTGCAAAATACATTCACTAGATTCCTTGTCTGTTTCATTAAGTGGGCCTTTTGTGGAGTGTGGCCTCCAGGGTGATTTAAATCCAGTCAGATATTTTCACAATCAACCTAAAAGAAGATCCTTTGCTATCCTTATGTTTGACTAAAAGACTATAGGTCTTAGTCAAAGACCTATCCAAAGTTTAAACACTTTAGTCTCATCCCCTTTGCCATTTTTTACTTTTGCACTCATCTTCACCAGCAGTTGCTTTTTTTTTATCAGAGGCACATAAACACATTTTTTGACAGTAAGCTTTGACTAAATTACAGGAAATTATCAGTAATTGGTGCTGAAGTGGGAACAAAAAGTCTCCAAGATTTGTACAAATTAATGCAAAACATCACCCGCCAGTTGGTTCTTTTTTGAGCTCAAAAACACCCCAAACTGAAAAGTCCAAGAGAAAAAGATACAAGACCTTAAAACAAACAACCAAAAAAAAAAAAAAGAAAAAAAAAAAAAAAAAGAGAGAGCGAAGTTCTTCTCTAAGATAATTACATTTTGTTCAGGACTGCAAACTCCAGTCTTGTGATTTTTCAAGTGTTTGTCACCTTGACTATCATATGCTATGTTCACTTGTATGGTCCTTTCTAAGTAATGCATTGCAAGTGGCAGAGGACCCCAGCTGGTGCCGCTGTCTTGGACCTTGACCCATTCATGGCACATGGGTCAGGTCCAGTCATAGTGGATTGCTCTTTATGCCTGTCTTGCTGATACAGCTGAGAAAGAGGGTATGATGATATGTCAGAGCATGGCTGGAGGAAAACCCGGATAACAAGATGAAGAGAAACAAACCCATTCACACAGGCTCATCATAGGATATGTAAAAATATTTCAAACAGACTGACTGTTGCAAAATTAGGTAATCTTACTGTGATTAAAAAAGGAGTTAAAACAGCATTTTTTTTGTTTTGCAGGATATTATGATAAATGCTACTCATAGTCAAGAGATTTACTTTGTGCTTAGATGGTTTTGATGTTGACAAAAACAAAAAAGAAGAGAAAAAAAACATTTAGTCAACAACCCTGAAGACAGCTGAAGAGAAGAGGATGTGGTGAAGATAAAAGCAAGTGTACTTTGAAGGTAAGGTTACAACACTCTTGGGACAGCCTGCAGATTTCTCATAGTCATCAACATAGACATGCCCTTGATCAAAGACGCACACTGCCACCATTGTTTGCGCCAGAGATAGAAGGAGGAAAAAAGTACTTCCTGCAGTGATCCTGAATACTAAAAAATCTATTTGTTTCAATTCCCTCTGAAAGAAAATCCAACTGAGTCAAGTTCTTGTCTTACAAATTAAAATCTGTGCAAAGACCAAAGTGCTGTTTTGTGCACATCGATTTTGGGCCCTGAACACCGCCAGAAGCCGTATTATTTCACAATGGCTAGTTTTTCTTGTTCCTTGCTTGATGGAATACTTTGAACCTATTAACTGTGTAGTTTTGTTCTGCCACAGTAATTACTGGCAAAGTCTAGCTCAGGTTTGAATTAGCATTATAATGCAGAGAAGGCATGTTTTCAGTCAGAGCTACACTCCTGGGTTTCAATGCCAGATACCAGAAACATTAGCTCATAGGCACCACAGTTTTGTGTTGAACTCAGTCTCTTCCTAAATGATTCTTAATTCAGTGAGGACTTCTCTCTGTTTGAATACCTATCAATTAGCATTTGATGCTAGAGGTGCCACAGATTATGCTTTGTATAGCGATGGGACTGCAGAGCCTGAGGAGGAGAGGCCGAATGATGTTAATTTCAGTACGAGGGTGGCCGGTCGTGGGAGGATATAGTTCGAAATACCAGACTTTTTTATATTTCTGCTAGTGAGCTGTATCTACCACATACCTGATTTTACTGAGTATGTCTGAAAGCAATTCCTTATCTTCTCTCATTTGCACTTTCTGCCAAAGATATTCTAAGTGGGTAGTGCATTCCTAATGATGCTGCCCTTCTGCTGTTTACCAACACATCTTCTCAATGCGGCAGAGAGAAACTGATAGAGACCAAATACAACTAGGGCATCTTGGAGCAGCCAAGTTGTGTTTGTAGCAAAGTACAGTTCGTATTTTAGTCTGGTGGATGGCTCGTGTTTTTCTCCAGCGGGTTCAAAGGTCCTTGGCATTTCCGTTACATAAAGATGCAGCATCAGACACAGAGCTTGCAAGTGAGCTGATGTTTTGTCTGTTGGTGTTCCAAAAATATGGAAAGACGCATGATTGCCGAAGCAAATTCTTCAGAGTTCTGCCACACTTTGTGTGTTGCATCTGACAAGAAACTGAAAGCGAAATTAAGTCAAACATTAAGTCTATGCGTTATATCATCCCCTGAAGACACACTGGCCTGCCATCAGTCATCTATTTGCTTCACTGTCATAAAGGCATATGTTGGACTTGTCCTGTCATGTTGCATTCTGTGAACTTTAAGATGGCCCTGACCTGCTTTATGTCGCCGCAGGGTGAGGAAGCTGTGGGGTGGGGAGAAGGGACGTGGCTGGTATGCTGTGTCCCAGCATGAGTCTCTGGGGTCAGGTATAAGTAAGCGCACATGTGATATGCCGTCATCTTAATACTTACATGTTGCTACTTATTTATTTATTTACTCACTGTCATCCAATGCTCTCCTTGCATGCCCTGCCTTAGTTTCCAAAGTCCCTCTCGAGCTGTGTGACTTAATCAGTCTGACAGACTCTGGCTGCCTGGGGAAAGTCTCTCTCTCCACAGTCCCCTTTCTCTTCAAGTTTACACTTTCTGTGACAAACCCATTCTGGCACCTTTCGAAATGCAGAGCTTTCTGTTGGAAAGCCCAGCATGGTTGCTTCACATACATGTATTCTAAGTTCACAAGAAAGTAAAAGTCCATGCTGCCCATAAAACATGCACCAATCCATACAGGTACATGCCTGTATGGATTGCAACAAAGTAGGCTGAAAATTTAAGACGTATACAATCACAAAGTCACAAATTTTGTGCCTCGCATTAATTTCTCTTTCTTAAGTGGTTCCTCAAACTTTTCTGATGTATATAGAAATAATGTTCTTGTTTTATTGTCATAATAGGATTTTTTCAATTAGTTTTCAATGCAGTCTTATGCTTTTCAGTTCTTCAGTATATACATTTTTTTCAGTCATAATAAAAGCTGAAACTAAATAGTTCAAAATGCACAGCATTGTTGCTGGCTCAGGTTCAAGGTTATGTCTATAACAGTGCTGCGCATAAACCACGCTACAGAAAACTTCCATGTACAGCTAAGAACTCCTAAAGAGCTTTTATCTTTCTATCTGTAATCTAGTCACAGAAATCTGATTCAAATAGAAATACTATAGCAATTAACATTTCTATAACATGATGCAAATATTAACTCTTTCATATCCACGTCTCACAATAAAAGCTTAAATAAAACAGCAATTGACTAGCCCACCAGACAGATTATACTTTGATGAGAAATGCCATGCAGTTTTAATACTGAAATCTCATTACACCTTTATTTGTGACTAAAGTTTTGCATGTGTTTGAGCTGTTGTATAATTTACACTTTTCTCTCTCTTCTTCCCTCAGACTGGACCCCATCTGACCTGCCTTTCATCAAAGTTCTCTTTATGGACAACTCTCATACTGATGGTACCTGACAAATGTTTCCCCTGACATACCATTTCTCCATCCTCCAACCTCTTGTTGTTCTCTTCCACATGTCTAAGCATTCTAATGGCACAGGCTTCGAGGCTTTCTCCGGCCTGACAGAATCGATGGAACAATGGTCCTAAAGAGCAGGACAATCTGCAGCTTCTTTTTCTGTGAGGCAAAACAAGGTTACAAAAAAACAGTTCTGATGGATGAGTTTTAGAAGTCTGAAAATAAACGTCAGAAAAATTTTTCTCATTTTCTGGACTGAAAAAAAGCAATAATGAGAATAGAACATTTTGAGTCTTAAAAAGTGGCAATGTGTCCACTTATTGGCTGCGCTTTGTGGACTTGACATTCTTTCAGCCAGACGCTTTTCACTAATTTCAGTCTGTTTTCCTTTTATTTCTTGCCTGATAATTCCCACTTTATTTCCATTAAGCTTTGTTTGTTCACTGCGAACTGCTGCTGTAATTTATTAGGGCTGTCATTGTAAATGATGTGGCATGCCGACACGGCCCGGCACGTAGCATCGCCCCCTTTCCCTCTCTCCTTTTATGGAGAGCTGCCCTAGTTTTTGAGCATGGAGGAAGAGAGAAACATTACAATTAAGGTGGTGACATCAACCCCCCAGTGGCAATGCTCAGGGACCAGATGTCCTGTCAGAAAGATGCTGACCCTCACCTCCAGGGAGCGCTGGGTTGAAATCTGGTTCATCTCTCAGTGGGAGTAACACTACCACTGCTGTTCCACCATTAATTCAAGAAAAAGAATGAGGCTTAATTCTTTCTCACTAATTTATTGAGTTCTGGTTTTTGTGGGGATTAAATTCACCTAATTTATGTTCACTGGTCACTTTATTAGAAACAACTTACTACTGCTCAGTTTGGACACAATTTGCTTTTGGAACTGCCTCAATTCCTTACAGAATTAATAGTGTCAGAAATATTAGGAAGAGATTTTGACAAAATAGAAATTGACAAATTAGAATCTAACAGATGCTGGAGACATTTTAGCTGCAAATCCATGACACTCTTGTTCCACCACCTCCCAATGGCGCTCTATTGTGTTGAGATCTGATTATAGCTATTTCAGTTGAGATACAGTGAATTTACAGTTTAAGAAAGCATTCTAAGTTGATTTACATGTTGTGACAGGATGCATTATTCTACTGGAAGCAGCTGTAAGAAAATAGATACCAGAGTTTCCCCAAGAGTATTACAAGCCTGGCAAGTCACCAGGCTTCACATAGGTTTTGAAATTTATTTTAAATAGTTTTATTTTACTTTTTCTTTAATACACCAGTAACATTAATAGCAAAACAGACAAAGCTATTTTTGTAGTTAATGCGCTGAATGGGTGAGAGTATTGCAGAACATCCTCACCCCTGTACATTGGCCTCAAAGATTGTTGCGGAACCTGGTTATGCACCTCCAGATTCTTTTGTGACTCTGCGCAGAACACTCGCACCACTTTTCACTTAAAATTGTCGATTCAAAAGGTGCTGTTGCAGAGCAAGTTAGCCTTTATCATTTATATGAGCTTTCTATGACGGCTCTATTCGGAGAATACTGCACCGATGTACGAGTCGAGTACAAAAGCCGATCCCTCTTGCTTGACTTGCACATATTAAACAAAAATTTCCAAAAGCTTGACCATAAAGCCTGAATTAGTTTCACTTTAATAGGCTCACATTGAGTGTGAGACTGATGTGAATGCTTATCTTTGTGAACAAACTATAATTTGTGTCGTGTGTTTACATCTCACACACGCTCACTCATTATATGTTCTGCCACATGGTTAGTTCTGTGTCTCTGCTTGCAACTTGATAAAATGTATGTAAATGAACCTCACTAGTTAAGTACTGCCAATGTCTTGCAATAATAAATTACTATCTACTCATAGTTTAAAATTTCCTGTGAACTTTTAACATTTTCCAACACTAGTGGCCTGCTCCAGAACCCCTACCACTGGGCTTAGTATGTTTTCTCTGAGAGCCCTTGGATACATTGTTGTCATAAATGTTATCACTGACATTATCAGCAACAAGATTTGGGTAGACTGTGTTTTTTTTTTTTTAATCAATGTCAGCTAAGGGGTCCAAAGTGTTCCAAGAAAATATGTCAAACATCATTAAACCACCACCAGCAGACTCGAAGCAGCAGACACACATTGACTCCAAGCAGGATGGATCAAAGGTTTAATGTTTATACAAAGCTCCAATTGAATGCTACAGCTGAAATTGAGACTTAAGCAATCAGGTGACAATTTTACGACCTAGTCCAAATTTGGTAAGCCTTTGTCAACTGTAGCATCAATTTTAAAAAAGCCATATTTGTTTATACAGCTGCTACTTACTGGATATTTCATCTGCCTCAGACCATTCTACATAAACTCAAGAGATGTTTGTGTGTGATGACACCTGCCATCTGGAACTGGAACCAATAATCATGTAAGCGCTGATGTTACCTTTCTTCCCCATTCTGATGATTGGCTTTATCTGGAGGAAAACATCACATCTTGATATTAAAATGCATTGCATTGCTGCTATGTGATTGTCTAGCTTTTAGTTTTAATATGCAATCAAACAGATGTGTCTTATAAAACAGTAAATGATAGTATATATTATCAATCCAACAATAGCATACTTTCATGGCGAAGAGCAATTTGTGGGTGACAAATGCTCCACCAAGAACTGATGACTGTTCTTGGTGGAAAAAAAATATCTGTCCACATTAAAATAATTTCCTAGGCTTCTCAAAAGCAGATGAACACTTCTGGTCTCTCAGTCTTCCTCGGGCTCTGTTGTTTGATGGATGCCCAGTAAAAGCTGTACAAAGTGCATGTCATTTCTCTCACAGGGAGCCTTGGAGGAAATGCAATCACAAAGAGATTTTAAAATCTTCACTTTTTCATTTCCAAGCTCAGGATACTACCTGTTTCTGTGGTTTATGTCCTGCTTTTCTTGTATAAGGCAGTGGCTGCCTTTTTTAGATCAAAGACACTTGTTTGGCTGTCTTCAAAGAGTCATAGAACTCTAAAAGTCACTTGTACTGCAGTGCTGTTCAGTCTTCATTTTATATCCAGTATGGAAGTGATGATCAAAAGGGTCTGTGTGGAGGAAGAAGCTAAAAGATGTCTGGTTTAGTAGTAAACAACAAATACCAAATCCCAGACCCACATGAGGTTCACATTAAAGAAATGTCCTTCATCCAAAGTCAGACATGAACTTGAATATGAATTTAGTATAGAAGTGTGTGAACTGATTTTGGAGGTTCACTTTTAAATGAATATAGTACATATTACATTTAAATCATAGACAAGCCATAGACATTTCCTAATTATATGTTATGGCCCATTCAGGAGTAAAATGTAATGCATTAAGTGTCTTTGAATTAAGACTCATAGCCAACTCCGTGCCTTTTTACAGTACGGAGCAAGCCCATATGGGGAATTCTCTTCAGGCAGAGAGAGATTCAACATAAATTTAAGATATAGTTTCTTCACATCTGAAATAAGGCTGTACCAGAGTTTGTATAGCTGCTCTGAGCAAATTACATTTTTTAATGAAAGCCCTGTTAATAATTCACAATCATAACCTAGGGAAAGATTAGGGGCCATGTGCCACAGGGAGGGATTCGTTGGGAACCTTGTACATCCCACTGTGAGCCTCTGGATACCATGCTGGATTTTTAATAACGGAGACACTCTGTGCTGGGACAAAGGCAATGACTCGTCCCCAGCAGATCATAGGGAAACATACATTAAAAGTCATCCAAGGGTATTTTTTAAAACCAGTAATGGGGTAAATAACTCTGCTAGTCTGCCACAGGCAAACAGCACTTAGTCTTTAGGAAAAACCATTGAGACATAGTTTGAGCCAAAGCTGTTTGGAGTGAGATAGGGAAACAATGTAAAGTAATAGAATTAGCGTGCGACCAAAGTGAGGAATAATCACATTTGTGCTTGTTTGCACAGATGCACAAATTCTCCACTCAGACAGCAAATACACTGGCGTTAAGGATTAGGGCTGCAACACACAGATATGTTTTCATTTTTGACAAGAATACTCTCCCTTTTGAAATTAATTTTATATTTTCCTTTGCTGTTTTTGTTGTTCTTCATTCTCCTCTCTCTCCCCTTCCTCAAAAGCTCTATATCTTTGTTTACCTTGGAGGACATTGTGTTGTCATTATCATCATCTGTCCTGTATTAGATAGCATTCAATGTAATGTAGGACAAAATCTTCAAGCCTTCCTTTCGGCGAAAAAAGATCAAGACGTTAACCCTTAATGTTTCTTTCTTATCCTTCATTAAGTTCAGGAAATCTTTTTATTACATGTTCATGCTGTTAGAAGTGTGACACAGGCCAATACTTCGGAAAAAATAATTGTAATATAATAACATATTGATTTGATGAATTATGTCATTGCTATCAGAGACTGCACATCTAGATCTTATGTTCTTAAGACCAGTGCCTATGAATAGTTCATAGAATGAGAACTACACTGTCTGCTATGCAGTCAAATATATATGCTGACAACTGGCGATGTATCTTAATTTAAAGCCTGTGTAGCTAAAACAGTGTTCCACTAGTGTCGCTGAGTGTTTTTACAATTATGCAGGTTTTGCATTTACATTTTCTATTACTATTATTATTTTGCTGCTTAATGTTGAATCTGGATCTTGTGCATTTGGCATTGCTATTTACTTGTCCTTGTGTCCAGTGTTTCTAAAAAGCAATGACTGACCGACGCCCTCAAATGGTCATGCCGTTAAATGGCCTGGTAAAATCCAGCTCCTTGTCCTGTGCTATTTGCTACGTACATATTGTATGGGCTCTCAACTGTTGAGAAATGTTTGCTTCCTGGTGCCAGGGACTCTGATAAAGTTTTAAGTTCATCAGAATTTAAAATAGATGAAGTTTCTAATTTTACCCAATCGCTAACATTCGCCCGTGATGTATGTAATGTCCCAAATCGATGTTAAAGTATACTGGAAATGGTCTGTGCTGTAAACAATCGTTTTTCACTGAAAAGGGAGAAATGCTGATCCAAATGAGGCAGCTGTTAATGTTAATTCAATATTTGGAAGTGTGTCCAACACATAGAGAATGGCTTTGTTCACCTCCCCATCCACTGCTAAAACTACATGCAAACTACAATTCTAAAACGGCGCTTTAAAATCAACATCATCGTTCACAACTTATCCGTCTGTTCACTAATTGGCCCCATCAAAAATCTACTGGAGACAGTTTGAGTCAGAAGGGAATAACCCAATCTCTATTGTTGGAGAGATTTTTTTTTTTTTTTTTTTTCAGCAGAATTATACAGGAAGGCAATGGGCAGCAGCTAACAGTGACCTCACTATTACTAACTCCACCCCTTTCTTGATGTATATAACACCTGAGTGCATGTTCTTTTGAGAGGACAAATATGGCGGCTTGACCATCCCATCTTGACTCATCTTAGTTCTTTGTTCTTTACAAGGAGATATCCACTCAGTTGTCATTAGAGGGGCCCTTCTCTTGTAACATTATAGCTTTGGAAAAGGCTTCAATAAACTGGCATAGCTTTTAGGGCTCTCTTGCTCTTGCCACTCTAATCCAATCTCTGATGTGGAGTCTGTTCATCATTGTGCACCGCAGGCATTCTTTGTGTCGCTGTGCTCTAGGTTGCACAGGAAGTAATAGATGGCCTTGCCCTTGGTTCACCTAAGGGTCTTCCGATTCCTCTTCAGCTGTTTGTCTTGAGGTCATCCCAAGTGGGTCAGAACTGTGGTATTTTGATTTGATTTAATCAGGTTTAAAAGGTTAGAGGGGCACAGAATTTAAAGGTGTTTACCCTTCCCTGGGCTGCGAGCAAGTCCTCTGCCATTTAGCATTGGGCAGCGGCCAAAGGAAAGTGCAAAACTGAAATGACTTTTGTGCTCCTTTGTGATTTGCACTAATGTCCCCTAGGGACTGAGCAATGACCACTGCGAGGTCCCCCAGGATGCCAGCCAGATTGAAAGTCCTGCCAACAGATTTGAAAGGATTGCAAATCATTTAAACTCCCCAATGTACATTAGCAATTTTTTTTCATTGCCAAGGCCAGCCTCCACAATATTAAATTGGACTTGATAAAATAAAATCAGTGAGTGCAAAAAGAGCTCCTCAACCTCCAAAAGAGTTAAGTGAATATTGAAGTGGTGACCAAAATAATTAATTATACAGTGATGCAATTTGTTTACTCAGGTTTCTGACATCCACTTGAACAACTCAACTGATAAAGAAAGAACCTCTGATGACATTAGAAGATGTTTTGAGGGATGTTGAGGCAGAGACTTGTGGCAGTGAAAAAGAAAGTATGGATTACTGTCAGTTGATCCTGCCTGTGAAACCAAATTATTTCTATGTCATGAAATAGGCAGTATATCAAAGCAGGCTGAGTGAATCCCACCTTTAGTATACAAATAAAAATCATCGCAAGTGCTGGGTTGAAATCAATTCTGCTATATTCTTACATTAGGATACATTAAAAATTAAAATCAATACAATTCTTTATTTAGAGCATGTTATTGAATCTACTTTTAAAAGTCCTCTCTCCCTGCTCACATACCCCAGGGTTTCTCATCTGTTATTGTGCTCTGACAGATTGCTAGTTGGTAATGCAAGGGAGGGCATACAATGTATGCATGCACAGCTCTTTCTTTATGTTGGTTCTGTTAGATGAAGCCCTGCTTAGTAAAAGTGCATTGACACAAAGGAGGAACAACATTTTCATCATCTATGTCAAGGAGTCTGAGTCACAAAGTGTTTACGGCTGGTTTAAAACAGCAGAAAGACAATTGTAATATGGCCCGGTGCCAGTCATTGCAGATGTAAAAGAGTTTTGTTGAAAGGGTGGGTGGGGGCAGGGGGTGAAGTTTCTGGCTGCAATGGACTTGTGAATGGATCTCTTTTTTCCAAACTGCTTAGGTCTTTTAGTGGGAAAAGCAGGTGGCTCAAAGCCCCCTTTTTGGCATGTGGGAAAAAAACTGAACAAAAAAAGTGCCAGTTATAGACATTATTCTTTCTCAAAGCAAGCACCACCATCCCCCCACTGCCCACCCTTGGCAGATTTCAAAACTTTGGCACAGATCAAGGGTAAGTTTGTGCCGCTATTGTGTCAGATGTGCTTTGCTGAATAAAACATCTTTTGGTATCGGTGCCAGATCAAATAGCCTTTTAAAAAAGCTTTGGCTCTCATCATTGGTGTCTGACACCACAGAGGGAACAGTTTTCTCTTTCTGAACCCCGCCGTCCAGCCGTGCTTAGCAGAATTAGGATGTGAAAATAGATGCACAAAAGTGAGGAGTAAACGCGGGTGACTGTTTCACACAAGGACGCTTAACAACTTCTCACGCGAGTGGTCTTTATTATATTTGCGACAGGAAGCATACATCAGCCTCCAGATTTGCTTACAAATGGAAATGCTTCACACATTATCTGCTGTGAGTATTTAACGCTCACTGTTGTGGTAATGACAGGCGGGGACACATCGGCATTCACTAACAGGTGAGGGGCTTCTGCCATCTTATATGCTGCTTGTACACATTATAAGGCTTATTTGCATTTATATTGCAATTCAAGGTTTGCAGCAGTAATTGTAAGAGCTAAGCAAACGTCCACAGATGCCGCACATCCACACACATACACAGAAAGTGTGCATGTGAAGTGTCTGGGAATAAGAACCTTCTTCTTGCTAGTCCTGTGTTAAAAATCTTCAGCATGAAAACACAAAGTGGGAGAAGCCGCAGTAAACAAGATGGGGAAGCGAATGAGCAACATGATAGAAGTTTGTCTTAGTGTAATATTGGGCTGTCCAAGAAACTTCCTTACAAACACCAGGAAGTTGTTATCTGATCGGCCACCCAATTCCTTCGGTGCCACCTGCACCGAAGCACCACATGCATCTTAGGGCTTTTCGCTATCATGTCGATGGATTGCTTGGCTGGTTCTCAAACAAATGTTTAGAGCACCAGTCGAGTAAACGGCTCAACAGAGGTAGGATTATTGAGCTGTTCCTTGCTCGCTTGTGATCTGCACAGATCCCACACCATCCATGAACAAATTGAACAAAAAGACAGTAGGAGAGACCATAAATGTGTTCATTCCTAGAAAAGTCTGCTTGGTTACAGGTAGAATGCTGTTACATTTGTAGGAGGCACAAAAGTGTCTACTTTAAAATAAGGAAACAACCAAGAATGCTCTGCATTACCACATATTATATATAACTGACACGCAGTCAAATTAAAACTTATGTTATTAGCATTCACATATTTCATGCCCACTTAGCATAAATGTGATTTTTTTTTTCAGTTTTATCACATTCAGAGGAAGACATGACAGCTAAATTTACATTGGGAAACTATTAGTTATGCTGACAAAATGGAGCTAATGGGTTAATCGTACACCTGAATCACACTTTTAAATACCTCACAGTCGATTTATACTAGGCTCTCCTGCTTACACGGTTTCTCACATTCACTATACCACCCTCCTCCATTTCTCTGGCTTCAACTCTTGTCACTAACTGCTTAATTCCTCATCCTTCATCCACTAATCCCACCTCGTATCTCAACCTGCATCCTTCATTCTTCCATTCCTACCACACATATTACTCAGATCTTCAAGCTCTCATTTTTCTACCTCTCATCCTTATTTTTTCATTCCTCTTTTTGTACTTACATGATTTTTTTTCCCCAAAAAACTCCTCATTCCCTCTACATGAATCCTTCATTCCCTCCTGACTTCATTCCCTATCTTTATCTCCCTCATCCTCAAACCTACTTCCAAAATCATCATCTCTCTTCCCAATTTCCTTCTTTATTTATCTCGGTCTAATTCATCCATTATTCTTCAACTCTGCCAACTTAATCCCCCATTTCTTATCCTTTAACTTTTGTCCATTACCCCTTATCTGTTATCATTCATTCCACACTACTATCTTTCTCACCCCTACCTCTCCATCTTTTATCCCTCCCTCAATAATTCCTACCTCCCTCATGGATTATCAATGAACACTCACTTCTACATCTGTCATATTATTATTATCAGTGTTACCCCCAACACTGCTTGTTCCTTCTTTCCTACTATGTATCCTTCATCGCTACTGCTTTATCCTTGAGTTATTATTAGGTAGTCTTGACAGGTGAGAGGTTAGTGATGAATCAACCAAACTTCACCCATCTTTCTCCTTGACAATGTCCGAAAAGCTCCTCAAAACAACTTTTAAAAAGACTATCAAATGGAGTAGCTCATGTGAGAGGATGAGCATGTTCAGTTTCTCCTTTAAATCTGTATAACTTCAAAATACAAAATGGTATCCAAATTAGAATGATTCAGTCACACATTAATTCCCCTAACCTTCATAAAAATTTCAAAAAGGTATGTTTTGAACTGTTTTGTTGATACTAATAAACACACCTAAAAGGATTTACATCAAAATATTTCCAAATTAGACAGCATAAGAAAGCTTTAATCTTGCTTTAGAGTGAAAACCTGCTTTTCTTTTTGTATTATTATTATTGCCAGTCCTATTTACGTATTTCAGATTACAACCTCCATAACCTCATGTTCTTATTTTTCTTGTGTTTTGATGACAGATGTTGAGTCATGGGTGAACCTCATGCCAGTATAGAACAACTACTGCAATAAAAAAAAAAATAGGATTTATGTTCTGAGGGCTTTTTTGCATCTTAAATACTTCTATACAGCACACCTGATGAAAATTTGAAGGATATGGTAGGGCTGAATATGAGGCAAAAATTAACATTTCAGTTAAACATTTTGACAAAATACTTACTAATGTGCCAGGAGGGATTATGACAGGAGGAACAAACTTCTCATTGTGGAAATGTCTGAAGTTGCTTTGTTTTAATGTTTGAAGCACCTGTTTTCCACAGGCAATCACAAATGCTCGAAGCAAGATTAAAAAAAAAAATCATCTATAGCTGAGAAGATGCTGGATTAGTGGATAGGAGAAAAAGCACGTTTAAAACCATCAATATCTTTCTTCTGACCTAGCTGATCCAGTATTTTGAAAAATAACACACTGATCCACCACTATTCTCCTAGCAACACTTCCCTCTCCCCAAACCCACCGCGTGTCCGAACAAATACAGCCCTGTGGAAGCCCTGTGGACAAAAACATAGTGTTTTGTTTCCTGTGTGTTAAACTGCAATTTAGAAACCAGTAATCCTTGCCATAATCTTTCACCAAATCCTGACCGGGGTTAGAGAGGGCTTCCACACTTTTTTTATATGTAACAGCTGAGCTCGCCTCAAAAAAGAGACCAAGTTTTTCAACCAGTTTGCAGAAAAATCTCAGAAGGAAAGAGATTTGACAGCAAATAGCTGAGAGAAGAGGTGCAGCTGCTACCCTCGCCTTCACAGGTGACCCAGTGATCACAACGGCATCTGGTTGAATTACTTAACACTGCCGCCCAACAGACATGTAATCCGGGATAATGCCCTTTTGCTGAGTGCTCCAATCTGGGTAAATTCATCCCTGAGGAATGAGATCCAGCAACGGAGTCTCAGGGAGAGAAAAAGAGAGAGGGAGATGAGAAGAGAGGTTGGGTTTGATTGGTTGGTATTAAAGACGACTGTTGGCCTGAAAAGAGGGTCTTCAAGATAGATAATGAAACATAAGCGTAAACAGCTTGATTTTGTTGACCGACTGAATAACAAGAAGCAGTTTTCCTGGAAGAGTTAAAGTTAATCATTTTTTTTTCTTTTCCTCGCTGACCTGAATCCTGACAGACTCAAATTGAGGCTTTCGTCCACACTACTGTTAGTGGATAAACCCATATATTGCTCAAGCTGAATCCAGTCAGTGCAGTGTTATATGGTCCCTTCATTTACTCTATGACCAGTATATTCTTTTAAAAGTTTTATCTGCCATCAAACAGAACAGTCTTTTGGATTCCTTTTTCCACTGTCATCTAAATGCAATTGATTTTCCTTTGAAACTGCATCCCTTTGAATGTCACCCGGCTCCTGACAAACATTGGGACTTACAAGTTCCAGCTGTCCAACGGCAGCCTCTAAGATTATTTATTCATATGTTTACTTATTACCATAAATATCCAACAGGGCTCAGAGGGATTACAGTGGGCTTAATCTATCGTGGCACAGAAATGAGCAGGGGTCACAGCGACTGAGGTGATTTAAGCTGGCTAGCCTTGATGGGACATGCAGCACAAACAAGAAAACAAACTACATGTCACTGGGCTCCATCATGAGCTGATGACAATATGCGTCACTCACTGCATGGCTGCGGTGCAAGTTGGGAAAGTCGTAGTGCTAAGGCAAGGATGTGTTTTTATGCATCCTATGGTGCATAATAACTGTTTTGAATCCTAATACTCTTTTATAAAGCAAAGCATTTTAACAGCATTTTAAGGCTATTGGAAAGGCAACAAAATGTCTCCATGTTTTAAAAATCAAACATAAACATGGAACTTGATCCTTTACTTGTTAATATTTTAAAAGCTTTCCATCCATCTTACATCCTTCAATGAAATTGGGAAATTGTATCAACTTTTTCTAGTCCAAATCTGGGACTGGCCAGTCACAAACTAAAAATCTGATTTATTTATTTATTTTTTTTCTGATCAGTGAATGCATCATACATGTGTGCTGCGGGATCACACTGACAACAAAGTTCTTTAAGTGTGGAAGTTGAGAGAAGAATCCTCAAAGTTTGCGCTTTCAGTGAAGTGTTAAAAAAGTTAATGAAAGTGTGAAAATAATTTGAAACTTCTAGAAAAAATATTATTTTAGATTGCAATATCACAAAGTGTGTCGTTAGCTCATAATGCTAACCATACTAGCTGCACTAATCTTGCTAATCTGGTAATCAGGTCGCTCAATAATAAATAAGCATTCTACATGTAAATGATAAAAAGACTAAAGTCTATGACAGTCTCTAATAAGAGTTTAGAATGTCAACTGAGTAATAATTTTGTCTGGTCTATGACATTTTTGTGAAACATTTTTTTTATTGCTGAGTTGTGTGGAGAGTGCTCTCTCATTTACACACACATTGTTACATTGCTTATGACCTTAACATAAGCAATGTAACAATTGCTTATGTTATCTAAATAGTAATGGTATTTACTATTTAGATAATAGTAAATCACTGTTTACAAAAATTAATTAGTGATTTAGCAACCTAACATAAAAGCATGTTAGAAAATTTTTTCTCAATATGATTTCTTTACACCATCTTATAGAAGAAAAGTTAAAATGTTGAGATATTGTAAATTTCTACATTCTCAGTTATGTCAAAAAGTTTTGTTCACTACAATCTATCTTTTAAAAAGAGAAAATGTTGGCAGGTCAAGGCTTCACAAAATTTAGAAACTTCAGAAACTGCCTAAAACAATCTCTGTGCACTTTGTTCTTTAAAACAAAAAAATATATATAAAACCTGGACTAGAAATAAGAGTACATGGTAGTTTTTTTTTGTTTCTTTGGGTTTTCTTTTAAATAAAAATCTAAATCCAAATACAACATTGGAAAGGCATTTAATTATTCCTTGGTCGAGAAATATGTATCAAAGCTTGCTGAGGAAAAGCGGATTTAGAGACGTCAGACAGCAGTTAATAGACAGCAGTAAATGAAATAAGGGCTTTTGGGGGGTTACTAAGACATGCTTTTCAGGACTAAGAAACAGCTTAGCCGGGCCGGGTAGCAAAGTCAGGGGTTCTGACAAGAGATGGATGAGGGGGTGAGAGATAATGAAGGTGGTGGAGGAGGAAAAGAAGGGACAGGCGATCTTTAAGAAGATTGAGTTTTAATTTCTGTGCAGTCACTCTGCCCCTAGTGGACACAGCTTCTGCCTGACTAAATGATAAGCAGAGAGAAGTTGTGTGTTCTGTCATTAAAAAAGCGGATTCAAAACAGTTAATGTGACATGCAAATTTTTTTGACAATGTCCTTCTAATTCTCAAACATATAGAGCATGAGTTTCTCTGAGTCTTTTTCTACTACACTGATATAATGCTCTCCTATAATCCCCCCAATGCACCCACCAAGACAGGGCACTGAATCCCTGTCTTGGCAAATAAATAAAAAAATTCTGGAAAAAATCTGTTGAAGGAAAGAAGTGGAAAATGGGGAATGGAATAAAGAGCAAATAGGAAAGACGTGATCCTCCGCAAGGTGAGGAGAGAAATCATGACACTGAGAGCCACGTTAAGAATCTGAGATGTTGCGAAGATTGGAAGATGGGATGCAGGTGGTGGTGAGAGTAGGTGGATGCTATAGTGAATAAGTTTGGCCTGAGGTGAATGTGTTCCTTGAGACCCATCTCCATGATCCTCCCGACTGGTGCTGTGTCATCTGTCACAGGCTGGAGAGGTGACAGCACAGAGAGAAGGTGCCCTAGATGTGCTAACAGCAGACGCTCGGTCTGGGAGCAGATCGAACACCTTTCCCTGTCCTTATTCTCTCCCTTCGACATGTTCGTTTTGGGCCATTTATTTCTCAAAGTTACGGGAGGAAAAAAAACAGCATTGTTCTCCATGAATCCACTCTCAGGTTCTGTCTTAAAATACCTCACATTTTTCATGTCAAAATTCAAAACTTTGTATCTTAATTGTCTAGAGTTCAAAGTGCATGTAAAGTATAGATGAGAATGGATGAATTTAAGGCTTTAAGCATAAGAAATGAAAAGTCATGACAAAGAGGAAGGAAGGAAAACATGGATAGATAGATGGATTTAGACAATGAGATACACTTTTACTCTGTTTTTGTTTATCGTACTTATCTAGCCCTGGAAAACAAATAAATTTCCGAGTATTTCCAGACTGGTTCCACCTGAATAAGAACCCCGTGTCTCCTACTCAGTCTCTCATTTTCACACTGTTTGTGGCTGTCTCACAGGACAGCTGCGTATAAGTAAGTATATGACTGCTTGGACGACAACTCTCTCTTTCCCCCTGTTCATAAAAACAAGATTGTTTCTTTTTCCCCCGCAGCTTTCTGCTGACACCGGCTCGACACATAAACAGAGCCGTAATTTGTACAACAGAAAGCTTTGGGGAAGCACTTCTCTTTCTCCCTGGAGGCATGCAAAGAGACGGTTGGTTGTTATATCTTGTTTACCTGGCGGGGTAAGTGATATTTTATATTATGGTAATAACTGACTTTGCTGAAATGCGCCGCAATCCCATTTCAGGCCAGTTGCAGCAGTTATCTCATTCCAGTTAAATGAGATATGGTGTTAGTTGTTCCCAGGACTGGGACTAAACCTATGATGATATGTGCATGAAATTGTGATGTATAAAGCTTAATAAACAAAGGCAAAATGCATTTATATAAAAAGAAAATAAAAGCATCAGCTTCTGACAAATACAAATGAGCACACTTTTTCTCTTGAATGCAGAAAGCAGCAGCAGAAGCAAATTTAGAAGACGCATAATACAGTGGAAGAAAGGAAACCAATGACTGATCATGTATTTTTGTGACAGTAAGTGCAGATGGAACAGGAAGAGTTGATGGTGAATTCAGGGGGACCACAAAGCAGCAAAACAAAAACACAAATGCAGCTTTTAAGATGCAGAGTGTGATGTTTTGTAACTGTCCTGCAACACTAAATAACTCTGGCCGACCTCACACTGTCTCGATACGAGAAATCCAAAGCTGTTTATTTAAAAGAGATGCTGAGGAATGCTTAGAAACTCCAGCTCCCCCCACCAACAGTTTCAAATTGATGAATGATTTCCAAACCGTTTCTTCATAAAAATTCAGTCAGCGGAAAACACACTCTGAGTAAATGTGTTGTGTTTTATAAGCAATGTTCTGTGTTACAGACGATAAATCAAGACGTGGAACAGCTAAAGTCAGCGACGGAGCAAATGATTTGTTTACCAAGTGTTATGTGTCGCCGCTGTTTTAGCAGCGTGCACCCGACTGAGACGTAGGCTGCCGCGAAAAATGTCAACAAAGTCACTGCAAATTGAGACAGAAAGGAATTTAGCCTGCTTTCAGTGATTCCTTCAGATCAAAGGTTACATCTGTCTGGAAAATCGACATTCTTTCAGACCAAACGGGGGTGAACTTGAGAAAGTGGTCTTGTCATTGACCCTGACCCCAGAGAAGTGCAAACCGGAGCGAGCTTGCTGTGTCCCAGTGAGATGCCGCGAAGTGCCAAACAGCCGCTACCTTACTGCATCGCAGGTGGAGAATTTGACTGTACTTTGGTCCTTTTATTCTTTTTAACTTCCCCTTAAGACAACCACCTGGTGGCAATCAGGGAATAATCCATCCTCATTCTATCGACCAAAAGACTGTCCAAGAATAAAAACAACAGACACTGTCCGAAAGGCTCGAGCTGCCAAGCTCTAACCTCTGATGCTCTGTTAACTTTTTCAGGCTCCGTTCTTTAAACCAGACCCCCCATAGCAAGATTCAATGGAGAGGGGGATGTCAGCTCAAAACAATGTGACGAAGGAGTGAACGGTTGACTGAACCCGACTGGGGTTAAAGGGCTTTCTGTGTGTGTTTGTGTGAGAGTGTGTGATAGGAATAATAAAGCCACATAGGAAGTATTTAGCCTTTCAGTGTCTGAAAGCAACACAAACCCCACATGTACAAAGTGGCACCTCCACACCACAGGATCCACACAGACATTTTCCCTCCTGATTCCCTCCTCTCCTGTTCGCATCCGACATCAAAGTGCACATGGCAGTACTATGCAGAAATCCGGTCAAAATAAACACAGAAGGCAACAAAAACCTGACACGTCACAACAAGAGATGAAGACAGAGGACAAGGCTCTCAGCCAGAAAGTCACACAGCCATCACAAGCAAGGAAGATGACATAAAATTAGCAAGTTTATCTGGGGAAAACTTACTATGTCCGGAGATCCACAGGAGCAGGAGCACCCAGGAGACCATGGCAGGGGATATTGGAGAGGTCAAAACCTACGGGAAACAGTAGGCGAGAGTGAAATTGGAGTTGGCAGGCACAAAGAAATTGACAAGATGAGACGGTGCTCCTGTGCGCTTCTGGGCGATATTACGGTCCCTCAGTAGTGTCTCCTCTTATTTTTTTTCTCTTTTTTTACCAGAGGAAAGCTGTTTTTGTCCTTCTCTTCTTCCGCGTACTCTTCCTCTTCTCCTTCTCCCTCAATGGCTCTTTGCTGTGTGTTTGACTCTTCAGAGTGGCTGGGTGTCCCGATCCGCCTCACGCTCTCTCTGCTGATGTGAGCTTGTGGACTTTCTGCGTCCTCACTGCTGAGTTTCAGAATCCGCACGTTCACTCTTCCTCTCTCACTCACACCGTTTTGCGTTCCCCATCCATTCTCAGTCTCCAGCCTTCACTTGCCCCCCCCCCTTCCCAACCTCCTCCTCTTCTCTCTTTCCTCTCCCTCTCTTTCTCTCTTGCTCATCCCACTTACAGCACACACAGCAGTCAGTGGGGAGCTCCAGACTCCTCCCTCCATCGCTGCCTCCCTCTCTGCCTCTCAGCCTGGCTGTCTGGGTGGCAGTGGTTCAGCAAGAGACTGGGGTCCTCGCTCTGGGAACCAGAGTTTCCATGGGAGAAACGGAGAAGGAGAACCTCAATTAGAATAAGAATAGCAGTGAGACCCCTGTAGGAACAAATAACACAGACAGCAACAAAAAGGGCATTTTCCCTCCTCCCAGTTCAGACCCTGGCTTTATGAGGGGTTTCTATAGACAGAGCAGAAAATTTGGCATCCTTGTGGTTTGATAATGATCACATTAGCATTCCCAAGAAAGGCCTTTGTTAGTACATAGATTCTTATCGGGGGGGAAATCAGATTCACAGGCACTTTCTCAAGGAGCCAAATAATAAATAATTTCACGCTAAAATGCACATGTAGTCAGTAAAAACTACATGTTTAAATATTTCATAGCAGGCATTTTTTTTATTTTGTCATAATTTAAGTCTAGTTAAGTGTATATATATATAAACGAGAACTTCATATTTCTTGAACTATAAAATGCCATTCTATACTACTGAGAAGTAGAGGAACTTACAGAATAAAAAACATGAATTAATTACTGAAAGTCCAAATTAAAAGAGAGTCTCATCAGGTCTATGTTCCTTTTAATTACTGATAATCTGTCAGAGCGATTTTTTTGTTGTTGTAGCAACAAAAAAAGACGGATTTTTCCACAGAATTGTTTTTGCTTTACACGCAGTCTAAAGTAACAATATGACATAACGACAAACCAAGACGACAGAGTTGGACAGGAAAAAAAAACAAAAAAACATTTGAATAATTGTCACTTTGCAAAAACTTAGAGATTAACACAGAGGAGTAACAAAATGAGTAACCCCTCATTTAGTTTTTTTGTACTTTTTTTGAGTAATGTTTTCTTGTTAAACAAATTTACTTTAACCTTTGACTCTGGGGTGACCAGCCTTTCACTTCTGAAATAAGAAAAAATAAAAAATAAATAAAAAAATCTGGGTTTTTTTAATTGAAACATCTTTGTGTGGGATTCCATTTTTGTGGGACTTTTATGAACAATATTTGCAATTTGAAAAAAATGTGGACTACCATAACATAATTTGATCTCCAGCAAACCTGAGCTGCCACAGAAAACAGATTTATATATAAAAAAAAAAAAAAAACTGAACAAGAGGATAAGCAATGCTGTATATAGCATGCATGCAGTTAAGCTCAAAATGTTCATACCTCTAACAGATTTAGATTTTAAATGGGTTTTCATTCATTCATGAAGTTTCTTTCTGAAAGGAAATGAGGCAAGCATTTCAGAAGGAACTCACATGTAAAAATGTAAAAAAGAAAATATTTACATTGTATTAAGAAAACAGCATGTTGAAGTTTATGTATGGTCTTCTCAAAATCTAATACAGCAATAAAAGCTTTCATCTAAATGCTGGCCACCATTTCCAATGTTTCCACTTAAATTTTGATGATTTGTCTTTGGTAATGAGGTTTAGGGATAAATGATTCTTTACCATCTCCTAAGCTTTAGTTTCTAGAATCAAGACTGTGGCCAGGTCAGTCCAAATGGTTGGTATTACTTTCAAGTCTGAACCAGCTTGTTGGTAAAATTGAAAGATTACTCGCAATATAAATCTGCCAAGGATATAGACTTGGTGCTATATGTCATATTAGAGGCCTGACAGTAATGTGACAATAGTAAATGTGTGCACTGTAAAGATTCAATCACTTCTCTATATTACATTTTTGAAGGTGATGACATGGCATCAGAATAATACATTATAAGCCCAAGATGGTTACCCAATCACTAGGTTTGGAAAGAGAAAGAAAGAGGCAGCAACATTACACCAAAAACCAACACACCATTGATTCTGCTGGGAGCAGTGATGGTTGTAAAATCTGACAGCTATTGGGACGAAGAATCTGTGATAACCTTGCTGACTTAGATGGCAAGTTTGAGAACTTGAAGATTTTATTTTTTTATACCTTTGTCTTAGCCTAAGCTGTAGATGTAATAGCTGATTGCAACTTTTTTCATTCTCATTCAGAGAGCTTAAGAACAGGTGGATTAATTAAAGAACAGTGTGTTTCCTAAAACGACAACTGAAAGAGGATAAGCGGCCCACATGTAAACATCAGTCAAACAGAAATGTATTTATTCTCAGAATATGTAAAAAAATAAAAAAAATAAAAATGTTTAAAACCATGAACTGAGCTGCCAGACCTTTGCTGCTGACTTGTTGACCCTAATGTGATAACTTTAACTTTGCACTACAGTTTGCACGCAATTTTGGATTCAAGATTCTGCATGTTCCTGTTTGGATGATGCCTGTAGGACATGCTGCTTTAAAACATCCTAAACCAATTGTGGGAGATTCAGTACAATGGAAGTCTGATTCATTGTTCTATTTTATAAATGTACTATTAAATCTATGTGCACCTCTACCTTTCTATTACTCATGGTCATGTAGGGAAAGCTGATAGGTTTCCCAAGCCCAATCAGTGTGTTTTCAACACAAACACCTTAGCAAATAAATTTGTAAATAGTAAACACTAATAGTTTGACATCTATAAACATTATTATACATCTATAAACAAGAAGGTATTATCCAGAAACCTGAATTTATAGCAGATGAGCTCACTAAAGGATGATGTTTCTCTGAGATCCTCCCTCAGGACTTTGTTTCATATATTGTATAATTACATGTTTTTGGCAGGTGCAGTAATAAAACTACAGAAATATTTATCAAGACCACTTTGATAAATTGCAAACATAGCCTTCTAAAAGAAAAGTATTAGGAATAGTGGTTTAATACTTTTTCTTGGTTCTAGATGAGCTAACACTTATCTAGAACTAAGTGTAAAAAAAAAGGCAAGAGTTTTTTGATGTTATTGCATTAAGCATCACCACCTAGTTATCCATACAAATAACCCTTTTAGTGTAATAAAAAACAGAAAAACACCTGTTTCCCAGACTATAAATATACCCTGTCATAGTAGTTAGTTAGTAATGGCCCATTTTGCATGTTGTTTTAACTGTACAATTTATCGGCTTTGTAGCTGCTTCTCAGTTCAAAGTAGCTCCACTGCTCATTACCCATATTCCCAGCACATTAGGCTGTTAATCCACAGCTACTGTAATTAGCACCATGGAAGCCAGTTAGATGTCATGTTTCTAAAACTAAGGATATTATGCTTTTTTTTTTTTCCAGAGGGTAAATGAAGGATGAGGCAAAGGTGACAGAGAGACTTTGAATGTATTTATTCAAACACAGACAGCAGGAACAAGTGCAGAAGCTGAAAATTATTTATTGTTTAAATATTCAGTTTATGAACGTAGAGATATTTTGGGCATCCATTTACTCAAACAAACGTTTGACTAAATGAGTTATTGAATCTTTCTCCTGGACCAGCCACTGGACATCATTACAAATCACAAGTATGTAGGAAATGTAGTTTTGTTTATGTGTCGGGGCTGAAACAGACTTCATTTCATATATACATGTTTATTTGATGCCTCTTGCTGAAGACTTGTTGATTGTGTGCTGTGATTCCTATTTTCACTCTTGATGCCTTAATGTTGCAATCTGAAGTCATTTGTGTTTCAATGCACTAAAAATCAAGCTATGTGCTCATATCTGTGTTCCCCACCCTTTTGCTTTCATTTATTGCTCATACACACTCATTCTGTACACACTTTGGAAGCTAGGTCTGAGCAAGGTCTGACCATTTGTTCCGAGTTTTTATGACTTTTTGTTCCAAAGTAGCCTGTTAGACTGGACCTGGAAGTCTGGAAGTCCCTCCAGATCCAACGTTAGACACCCACACACATTCTCAGATTTTACTAATTTAATTTAATTAAAAGGTACTGTAATGACCTCTAACATTTGCATATTTTACACTGTACATTAAACATAGGACGCAAGAATTTTACACATTACATAAGTCCCTGCTGAACCTATGGAAGATAAATAGCCTCATCATAAAGACTTATTTTAAACATTAAATTTAAAACACTTTTTTTTTTATTCTGTGTAATTGTGTTGGATTTATTTTTATTTATTCATTTTTTTTACATTACTGCAAAACCTCACCTGCAGAAATTCTACAGCACAGATTAGATCTATGGTATATTACAACGAGGTGTGGAAATTAGCACCCGCCATTGGTCAAATGCGGGTAAAAGTTTGAAGTGGCGTGTAAATTGGAGCAACTCACTCGCCACTGTGGCATGTTGACAATTTGAACAGAAAGAAAAAACTGCATTCTGTTTGAACTTCTGTCCAGGGGAAGACTGATGCACATACTGTATACGGGGCGACCCGAGATTGTAATAATTTCACAAATAAAAAACGTATGTTAAAGATAATTTTTATCAACAGCGAAAGCTGATTGGTTGATTTATTGACAGACATTGGGCTTAGACAATGAAATACCTTGGTTCTCCTTGGTCTGTCCCTCCTCTCCAGGGGTTATGAATAGAGTCACTTCAGCTAAACAGAGTCCAAGAAAAGTGAGCGGATACGAAACAGGACGGATCAGAAAAACTACAACAAAAGCTAAAAAGCGCATAAGCCCATTCAGAAAAATACTTGAATACACAGGAATGATGACAGCATTTGAGATGATTTTAGTAATAAGAATAATTGTGAATTTCAATAGAAAATGAAGTAAGGGAAAACAAATAGAACAGTTTGAAAACAGCTACTGATACTATTTAAAAATGTTTAAAAATGACATCTTCACTAAATACTATGTGGAAATGTTCAACTTAGGAAATGACTGGAAGAATGTTAGGGATGTGACGTTAAGGTTTCCTGTTAGTAATTACTACGTTACATCTCTGTTAAGGTGTCGTTGCTTTATGTTAAATTATTCTGTATAGGTGCATGCGTGATAAACTTCTTGTCAATAAATCAGTTTTAATACAGCTCAGAATAAGTCATATATTTTATAAAAATTTGCTTGTACATGTGGGGTTTATAATCAAAAGACAAAAAAAAAAAAAAACTCTACTAGCCACTGTGGCTGCATGACATGGGTCCCAAATCATTCAAACAACCTCTCTTGTCTGGAGCAGCTTATCACAAGGGGACATTTGTAGCTCATGTACTGCATAAGTCTCTGTGTGTAGTGGCTTTGTTAATCTCTCCCATCATAAACATGAAACATGTTTCTGATGGTCACATTACTGACCACTCAGTAATGTGAGTGGTCACTTTCTTTGGCAATGAACAGGTGTTATTGCCTGTCTGCTGGGCAACTCTCGAGTCAGGAGTCTTCCCCATGATTGTGTAGACTGTAACATAATACTTTTTTTTTTTAATTTAATGCCGAGTTTTCTATTAGCTTCACATAATGTTCAAATTTACTCAAAAATTTAAAGCAAATTTTTACCTGCTGTAAAGCCATCAAAAGGAATAGAAAACTTGAAATATGTTGTGTATAAGCCTGCATTTCCTGTGAAATATAACTTAAATTTTAAAAAAATCTGATCTGTAATAGAGGAAATAGTGCTTTGTGAATACAGGATCTATAAGACACAAATCAGCTACTAAAGTTAGAAATAATTATTAAATGTCTGAAGTTTTATCCATAAAGGTTGTGACTTAAAAGAAGCTGTGTTCATTTGTATTATTAAAGAAGTACCCAACCAGTCTACAGTGCTTTGCATTGGAACAGTAAGCACGGCATTTGGGTCTAGTCTTTTAATATCAATTTAATCCATCCAACCGACCTCCTAATCTAATCGAAGGGCCAGTGGATGACAGGTGGTCTTTTCATCAATGTACCTAACAAGTACACACAACAATAACATGACTGCAGCCAAACAAGAGGATAACAGAGTTGTACTCGGTACAAAAAAGAAATCATGATGAGTGGGGGAGAAAAAACAAATAACACAGGAGATTAAGTACCCAGAGACTGAGGAAGGGTAAATGAGGTATGTGCGCAAATAAATGTAAATATACAATAATGATACGTTTTTCTGTAGGATAAACCTTAGCCTGGTTTAATTGATTTATTTTTTTAATATCTGAAGAATTTGGACATATTTAAGGATTTCTGAGTCCGATCCAAATCCTTTGTTGAAATTAGATGAAGCCGAGCTGTTGGTGGATTTTATCTTGTTCACAGTGACAACATAACTCAGTCAAATAAATTATTCCACATTTTACACAATGGAGGAGGATCTGTAAATTATTGTGAAGGATGCACAGGACTGTATGTTTAGCCCATTAAAGATTTCTTCCAGACAAGTTTCAGATAAAAAAAAATCTGACAATTTAAAAAATTATATTAGACAAAAAGAGTAAAAATCATTTAGTGCTTGTCACATCATTGTATATAAAAGGATGCATATAAAAGGAGGTATAAGGTGTCTTCTTGTACTTCACATAATCATAATCAGATTCAACTTCCAGCAAAAATCATCGGAATTCATTTTTTGGTTGTCCAGACTCAGCTCTGGGTTGTTCTGCCAGAAAATAGATTTAATGCAGTTCATGTACATTTAGAGGTCATACTGAAATTGTTGCATCACTATGACTAATGCTTTTCATTTGAGCATGAGATAGTGTGTACTATTTGTCATGTGACATTTCTTGGCAATTTGTTCACCATTGATTCAAAAGATAGATAACCTATACTTCCAATATTCTTAAAGTATGTGCATCTCATAGGAACAATCAGCAATATCTTCATCTTACTTAAATATAATTGAGCAATGGAGAATAGGATGTCACTATTTTAATAAAAGCAAAATAATAGTGCTTATTATAATTATCCAAAACAATTCTAAAGTGAGACTGTTGCATGTAGAAGGAAATATTGTGATAATTTATTCAAAGTTTTTGTATATTTCTTGATCTAATTGCCCCAGAACAAACTGATCTGCAGCACAGAGAAATCTGCTTCATGGATCAATATATTTCAATTGCAGAGATCCGTTTTTGTGATTAGTCAGCTAAGACTTGTCCTAGTTTTTATGTACTGCGACTCATTTAATTATTAAGCATCCATGTGTTTCAAGTTCATATAACACTGACTGACAGTTTTTTGGACCTATCATGTTGCTGGCGACATCATTTGCTTCCTTCTTCCTCTGCCTCTATTGATCACACATAAGATGTGTGGTCTGGAGGCATAAAGTAAGAATTGTTTCATTGATGAATATTTATGTCAAGGATTTGCTAATAAAGAGCAAGTCCCTCTCAGTGAAGAACTTGCACCACAGATCGTTTAATGCTGTGAACACCATGGTCAAAGAAGAGAGGAAAGCTAAGCCTGAACTCTTAAAAAAAGGATTTAATTAATCTTGGGAGCAGCTTTTCTGTGAGAGAATCACAATTTTTTGGTGCAGTTTAAAAGGCCTTCAGCATTTTGTGAAAAATAAATAGTATACAATAATACTATTTATACTGTTTATAACACAGAGACATGTCAGTGTGTGACAATGACAGACTAAACATTTTTCCGTTTTAGGACAGTTTGGATCACTACAGCTATTTCATTACTCTTAATGCCATCCATATTCAAGTACATTTTTGTTCTAGAGAGGTTCTGAAAAATCATTTGTTGACCGGAATCAGATGATGTCTTTTAGGGTGCATTCACACCAACCTTGATTACTACACTTTGATCAAACTCAGTTCGTTTGCCTAGAAGGTCTAATTAGTTTGGGAGGGTGAATGCACAATGAAACTCTGACCAAAAAAGCAAACTCGGCCTGACAGTTTGCTTTTTCCGAACTGGAACCTCTGTCCCAGTTCAGTTGACATGAAATCTGGCACTGTTCAAATGCATATGTGGATGCAACCGGACCGAAGACCGTTCCAAAGCAGGAAGTAAACTATAACGCAGGGAATTCTAGGTCTATAGAGCCAAAATGTGTGTGTTGAGCACCACAGGGAGAAATGGCTTGTGTTTTTTTTTACTAGAGGCAAAAAGAAATCAAATGATTTATATAATTTGGTTAAAATTATATAAATAATTTTATATGATTTGTAAAATGAATCTGATCTGTTGCTTAAAGGGGAGGGACTAATTGTCTTGCTTGTTTGTAGAACATGATGATATTCATAACAATCAAATAGGATAAAATATTTCATAAAGTAGCCATAGTTTAAATCGTATGATTATGTAAATTTAATTATTGACCAATATAAAAGAGAAATTCACTTAATCCTCTCATCTAGAGAGAACCGATAGAAATCAAACCGTTTATAGATTCATGTCCTATACATCAAAACATCAGCCATTTTCCCAGCTTTAATTTAAGCCATATTTTGTAGAAATCAGGTAAGAAATCAAGGCCCCATCACCATTTTTGTGACAGATTCCTGCTCATCCCATATTGGAACAGTTTGATTTTGTGTACATGACTCAATGCACAGTAATGACACCTGCAGGAGCTGGTTGGAGATGTCTCATGCCACTCCACAGCTGTTGCCCATATCAGAAACCGCCGCTTAATGTAATGTGAAATCAAACCACACCAGCTGAAAATATAGCAAATGTTGTAATTTTGCTCCCCAATCAAACCGAGTCTACAGAACTATCATGTGAAAACACCTTTAGTTTCATCTGCCCTAATTGATGAGTGGTATGTCTGAAACCTAAAAAAATTATATTTATTTGATTAGTGATGTGTTTATATTCACCTTTTGTGCAGTACTACACTTGATAAACTATTTAAAAGAAAACAATTTTTTTATGAAATATTGAAGTATTAAGGGGATCATCATTCAGGCTACTGAAAAGCAAAAGGGAGCAAAACCTGAAATAGGTAGTAGAAAGTTTAACCGAGTAAAGTTGACTTTTTCTTCATTAGGAAGATGTTGGATCTAGTAATATTGGAAGCATTTAAATTAAGCTTACGTCAGGTAGTGAGGTGTACCTCTTCTACTCTTTGCTTCCAAAATACCTCAGTCTACTCAGATCAGAACGTAAAAACATCTGGAGGCGTTTTGCAGTATGTGATAGAATGTTGCAGCACACAGTAAATGTTAATTAACAACATGAGTCAGTATCATGGTTTTTCAAGTATTTTACTGTGATATCGCAAGCAGTATAAATATACTTTCCTCATCAGGTGTTGTAATGTTATGACAGATCAGAGCCAGAATAAGGGTTGCATTTATATGCAAGTCCCCATGTCAAGGCACAGGATTAATGACACAGAGCATTTCAGTTTCAATGAAAAATTCTTATGAATCTTATTTATCCACTAATTCCTCATGTCAGCATGTCAAAGCTCAATGAAAAGTATGGCAAAGAAACAGTTTCTCAGTCATTCAGTGGATTAAATCTGGATACAACAATACCTTTGAAACATGCACAGGGAGACGGTACCACCAAAGTCATTTCAGAGGCAAATTTATGATTCAAATGTCAAAGACTATCTTTTAAAAAACACTGCTACAGTAGAACTAGTCTTTGGTAGTGCATAAAAAAATTAAATAAATCAAGAGATTGCAACATCTGTTATGATTAATTAAATTGAGAATTATTCAAAACCACATTTCTGCTCTGTTGTAACATAAAAGCAGAGAAGAACATCAGTATGAATAAGACTCATGTTTCAGATTTTACTACCATCATTTACAGTGGGAATAATGGAATGCAAAAGATATATATAAAATTGATATTTAACATTTATGCTGAAAACACAGTGGATCTGATATTCTAACGATTTGCATGGACAAAGACAAACTTAATACCGTAAGCCTACCTGATCTACAAACAACACACAAATAGGATTATGAGGAGAATAGGAGGCACAATAAATTTAATGTCTGCATTTATCAATTCAAAACACATGCTCATCATTGGATGAACATGCATATCCTGGGAGGAGGATGTGCATATGCAATGATTTATCACCCGCAATGCAATTAAAACTAAAACTTCTTTATTTTTGTTTCTTTTTTTGGAAAAAGCAGTTTGAAAAGCAGGTGTAAACAGGCAAAACTGTCTCTGATCATTGTAACAAGCAGGAGACATAGAAACTATAACAGAACACATTGCTTATTAAATACTTGGAACATTTAAAGAATACAAAATAAAAATATTAAAAAATAGATCAAAAATATACTCGAGCAATACGGATTTTGAGCTGCCCAGAAATACGTTTCCATTTTCCATAAATTGTGCTGCCAAAAATGTCTGCACTGGAATACTCTTAATTTTTGTGCAATTAAATTAAAACAAAAATAGAACTAAATTTGGAAGTTTAGTTGTACCTTTTTAGTACTATACTATTTAAAAAAATGAACATTAACAGCCACTGGGGACCATAAAACAGTCACTGAGCCAAAGAGATATTTAAGAAAAAACAAATAAAAAGTAATATCCATCCAAAAGTAATGCACAAGAGTTGCTTCCCGCCTCCATCAAAATTATTTTACAGACTTAGATCAAGTGTATTGTTATTAATAGCATTGTTACTATTATTCATCCAGTACTATGGCTTTTAACTTCATCTTTCTTTTATGGTCACACCGCACCAGTAGCAAACACAAAATCCTTATTCAAATGGGTTTTTGCATTTTTTGATCAGGAGTTATTGCAGCCTTTTTATCTCGTCTCTTTTTTATTGCTGAGTAACTAACATAGTTTGTTAGGTTTTTGAGGTTCTTTTCTAAAATTAAGGATAGACCATAAAGCAATCTTATCTTTACAGTTGAAATGATCTGTTATTTCCATAGTTCATCTATTAAAAGGCTAACTTACAAGACCATTTGCTTTGATAGTCTATTAAAAAGCTCAATCTTTAACCCAACCAAAAGGGAGAAGCTTAAGAACGTCAATTAAATATACAACAAAAAATGTGTTTAAGTGAAACCTTCATTTGACAAATTCTATCTAGATTCTTTTAGTCTAATTTGTTGGGCCTCATGCCAAAGACATTTTTATAGGGTTGCTTTGCTCTTTCAAATAGACAATCGAAAACACAACATTTGGCATTTGTAATATTTGTTTTATCAAACCCATATTAAAATGTGACCTCATAGCTCAGTTCTATTTGTAACCTTCTGCGCCATTATACTCCTGTAACCTAAATAAACTGCTGAACTACCACCACCTCTGCATTTACTGGAGGTCATATAAGTAAATAATCTGCACAAAATAAAAGATGTTTCCTAAACAATATGGATGTCACACAGATGATGTGAAATAAGTTTATTGTACTCTTATTTATGTTCATTAAAAAAAAAAAAAAAAATATCTAAATTTACCGAATAAAAATGGAAGAAAGGGGAAAATAACTCATTCTTATTGGCGACGCATTAGGTTGATGGACAGCCAGTCTTTTTTTGAGCTAAATAGAAAGTGACATTTTTGTTTATTTCTCCCAGGCCTGCATATCTACTGTTCAGACGCAGAAAGGTTTGAAACGCTAGTGTTTGTGAAAATAAGCATGTGTGACTGTGCCTGTGAATAAGTGTGTGTTCAGCAAGCAAGCAGCATCAATTTGTATTTTAAAATTTGTAAATCACCCAGTTGTCTTTTAGGGAAGGACATTCACTCAATCTTTGTCAGTCAAATGATTCTCAGGAGATGCGAATCTCTGCAGCCGACGCCCCAGATTTCATTCCAATCAAGTCTGCAAAGTGGAAGAGCAGAGGTCTAAATTAATGGAATTAAAGAGTATGGTGAGGTATTAGAGGGAGCTACAAAAGTGACAAAATCTTGTTTTCCTCCAGAGCGCTTTTTAACAAAAGGACACTTGTCGGGAGACACGCGACGCTCATGGCATTTTGTCAATTTACATTTCGTTTAGAGTAAAATGGGAAGCTCTGTGGAAATTTGTTTTTAAGTCATTTTATATTTTAATTAACATTTTTCCCTTCGTGCTCTTTACTGATAGTTCAGAGCCTCGTTTCCCAAAACTATCTTAAGGCTACAACATTAATATAATTTGATTCAAAAACCTTTTGAAGCATAAGAAGCCTTTTCCCTAATGGATCACAACTGATGATGCTCTTACAATTAATCTTAGATTAACTATTTCCAACTAACCCCAAAATAGAACACCGCAAGCTAAGTAGTTCAAGAAGTGACAAGAAAACCACCAAAAAATTAAAATGTCTTCAATGGTGTCATACGTTTTATTTTATACCAACGCATTTAGTTATAATTAAAAAATGAGGTTTGCTAGTTACTCCTAACTCTAAATTTAAGGATAGCATATTCAATGACAGTAATTACATTCAGTTCTTCTTACCTTTTGAAAAGTGTGATATTTTCTTAATTGTTTTTTGTTGTTTGTTTTTCTTTTTTTGTCTCACTGGTTAATTTCTCAAAGCGCAGACAGTGCAGGGCTACAAAAATCCAAGAAATCTGTGCTATTTGGTGTGACTAATGTAGCTGAAAATTTTACTTTCAGATTACTTTACTTTCAATTTTACTTGGACAGATTAATTCAATAATCTAAGGTGACTGCACAGTCTTGCAGGGACAGATATGTACCAATATAATTCTGCTCATAGCGCTCCAGAGTCAAACCTGGGTCTGGAGCCTTCCACTTGAGTCACTAAGAGATGGGCAAGGTACACTCTGGACAGGGGGTCACATCATCACACGGCCAATAAAACGGCACACAAACAATACCACATACAATAAAATCATACTTTTGATTCCACGGCCTATATTCTATGGAACATACATTTAACTGGATTATGAGTAGGCAATAGAATAAATTTGCTCCATAAAAATGAATCCTCTCCAGTCTCCCTAGCGTTGTGCCCTTGCTCCTCCTCTCAGGGGTTCATTCTGTGCTTCAATCTTAATTGGCAGACACCTGTGTTTGAATGCAGCCTTGGAAAGAGTTGAGAGATGAAAGCGAGGAGGTAGGGGAGAAAAACATGAGAGGCAGCGGAATAATGCTTGAGCTTCGTTCACAAGTCACTCGCCTTGGTTTCTTCTCTCCCCAATCCTATGACCCTCTTCTCCTATACAACATGGAGTTTATTATAATCTGTAGCCTGATGTATTTGCTTAAGTTGGTGAATAGATCATTAAATTATTTTTCCATTCTTGTATTTCATGGAAGAATTGTACATTCCTAACTGTATGCATTTATTCTGTTGCAAAAGCAGGCACTCTAACTTTTGTGTAATATTGTAATCAAACTAATAATTTTTATTTAACACAAAAACATGAACAAAACACTAACAGAAACAGAACCAAACTCACTAAAAACACAATATTCTTAGTGCATGTTGGCATAAAAATGTTTTTGAAAACCCAGCCTAAATGAGTTAATATGCTTTCTCCTTCTAGAATCTGCCCTGTTGTTGAGGAGGCTCTCTGGATTACATTATTTTACTGTTTTAAGAATGTAGAAAATTATAATTTTATATGCAGTTATTCATTGCAAGAGCAACTTCTTTGACAAATTGAAAAACATACAAAATTAATAAATGCAAAAGACATGAGAAATAATTCCATGTTCAACTGTTACATCTGTCCAGCTTTGGGAATGATTCCCTCTGACCACCGGTGTTACAGTCTTAATCTAAAATAATCATTCCATGTGATAAATTTCCGCAGACTTTGATCATTTTGATTCTAATTGTCCCTTCCTCATTTGTCTTTCTCAGGAAAACAAAACCTGACAATTATATCCAATTGTTTTTTAAAGTCAGACTTATTTTTTTTTTTAGGAGTTTTCATCAAATAAATCCAGCATATGAAAACAGCAGGTTTTCTTCGAACACTAGTTTATATGACAATTTCTAGTTGTGTATTACACTCCACAGAGTTACATTTAATGCATTGTCCTTTTCTTCTTTTCTATCCCACTCAAATCATGTTGTCTGTGAGTCTTCATTTTCCTCCACCAAATATAGAAATGTTTTGAAAAATACACTGTTGGTCATTCTCATGGGAGAAGAATGGAGGATGGACATTTTTGTCGCCTTTGATAATAATAAACATTGTCTGGACACTGAAGATCTGCCTATTCAAGTCAAATGTCACCTAACCAGAGTAAGCTCCCCAGTTGGGTTGAGCACATAGTATTTGAGATGTCAAATAGCCACTGAATATGATGTCAGCATCAAACATACCCTGCGCACATCTGCTAGAGTTCACATTTAAACAAACTAATGTGAACTCTGGCATATAAAATTACAAAATGGGACACCTCATACTCTGAAAAATTGATTCCTATATTTCAAAAGTCACTTCTAAAACAAGGTATAAAATTTTTTATTTTATACTTTAAATTTGACTATTTTGATTTATCACCTTTAAAAAAATGTTAAAACTGCAGAAACCTTGCAGGTGTATGGAAACATCCTACCTATTGCTCAGAAAAAACCTGGACAATAGACCTGTTTCCTTTTCACCTAATCCAAATGCTGTCCTTGGCATGCAAAATTCTCCAGGATCCCATTAAATCCCCCAAAATTATTCCTGGCAAAACAGGAATTCAGGCAACAGATCTAAGAGCCCCATGCAAGAATAAAATCAAAAACAGCTTTCAAGGTTGGTTGATAAATAAGTCACAGATTAAACTCTTCTAAACTAGATTCCAAATTATGACCTTCAGAGCCTTTCAAGGCTAAACCACACAATAAACATTGATTTTGCATCAACAAAACTGCATCTTTGCTATTTGCATAAAGACAGAGAACACACTTCACACTTTCAAAACTGTGTATTGAAATGAAGAGCTTCTTTATGAGAGGTACATGGCCTTGCTTTTAAAAGCTGATTTGAAAAGTGCAAGGCAAAAATGCAATACAAAGTCTGGAGATGACTGTTTTCCTTAGAATTTTTTTTTTTTTTTTTTTTTACTAAGATTCCAGCTGCTGTTTACTTGTGCTTTCATGCGCTGTTTGATTAGGTTTAAGCCCTTAAACCACATGCTGATGTCTAGGCACTAAAACATACTTAAGGAAATATCTTAGCTTTCCTCAAAATAGAACCTTCTTATGTCTGTCCCATGTTAGAACTTTCTCATCTTACTGTGTTCAAACGCCACCATATCTTTAAAAGCCAGAATTGTAGTGCAGGATTAGAAGAAACCTCCAGCTGAAACAATTTGCTTGTTGGAAATCACACACACGCACGCACACACAAAGCAAAAAAAGAAAAAAAAACAAACAAACAACAATTTATTCTGATCAGCAATGATAAACTGATTTCTACTTTATGCCTTCACATGACTGAGCTGTGCTACACTTAACTTTCTGTTATTTATCTTTCTTTCCTGCACTTGTCCCACCTACATGCTACACCAATTGCTCTCTGTGGGATAGCCCTCTGCTGACTTTGCTGATATAAACCTAAGACATAATTATGCCTTGAAATAACGTTTAATTCTAGCTGCATGGCAAGAGCTAAAATAAGGAAACAGCAGGGTTCATGGAGAACAGAAACAACTTAAGGTGTAAATGCACTGAGAACTCGGGTTGCTGCTGGATAACAAAATATGCCTACAGACACATGAGGACAACGTTGTTTGTATCACAGAAGTAACTTGAAACTGACAAAGAAAATACAAAATAAAACATTTACTGAAAATTAATCAATGAAAATCAGACAGTAAGTCTTTAAAAAACTAATCAAACATGCGTGGGCAAAAATGATGGTACCACAAAAATAACTTAACAAAAAGGGACATGCTATACCAAGATGTGTCGTTGGCATTTGAAGTGTCTTCAAGCTTATAATCAGTCAGTCTACCCATTTAAAACGTGACAAGTAGTCATTTTGCTGTTTTGGTGGCATGGTGTGTGTACAACACTGAATATGAATCACAGGAACCAAAGGAGAGAGTTGTCCTAGGAGATTATGGTCTTTACAGGTAAAGACCACAAGACCCTCTCCAAGCAGCTTGATGCTCCTTTGAATACAGTTACATTATTCAAAAGTTACTCTAATTAAGAGAGGAATACCAACAATTTTGACCACATGTGTATGATAACACACATACACATGTGTGATAATACACAGTAATTGATCATAAAGATCAATTACTTTATAATTGATCTTTTTGATCAATTACTGATCTTTATGATTGAGCTCTGTAGTGCAATGTAAGTGTTTTATTATACTGTAAAATTTCAACATGTTTAAAGTGTGATATTTTATGAATGACACTAAATCACAGCACAATAGGAGTCTTATTTTCCACAATGGGCATCATTACGTCCTTAACATCCAAATATCTAAAGGTAGATTCCAGTCTATCAGAAACTACAGCATGACACTACATGTCAGTCACATGTTTATTGTAGGCTGAAGAGTGATGTTAAGCAGCTCATGAGTCAGAGTAGAACTCCTAAACAAGCATGTCCCTTTGTTTCAGTAATCTGACCAAATGTTGTTTCCTTACCAAAGTGCTCAGCCTGCTTAAGTCTAAAGCTCTTTTGACTCAGTCAAATTCTCTCTGCTTCATTGCTGGCTGGCTGGCTTATTTGACTTTTCCTCAATTTGAATATCATCTTCAGTGCACCGTGGAAAATAGGTTTTTACATGCAAAACAGGGCTATAAATTTGTTTGCCTTGCTCATCTAGAGGACAGGTAAAGAGCAGTGGTCAGCAGCATGCACCTCAAGAAAGCTTGTTAAGGGTCACAGGGTTTTGCATAAGTCAGGATTCTTTCTTGTAAGGGAAATGAGCACTTGTTGTTTCACATCTGATATATTAAGCCTGCACCTTTCCTACCTTGTTCATTTGGTGAACTATGGATTTCACCTCAACCAGGATCTTATCATATGTCAGCAGGAGTAAAGTCCAAATAAAATGCACAGAAAAAAAATTTGTGAAACACAATAAAAAGGTTCTAAATATCATATTTCCCCCTCAACTCTAAAACCATTCTGTGGATTTTCCTATTAATTTAAAGAGACACACATGCTCGAGGTAAACCATGCTATTTTGAATTAAGATGGCATAAGCATGGAAACGGAGTATTTTTTTTCAAAGAAAGTAAATTGCTGAAATGCAAAAAAGCACTGTTGCTGATTCAGCCAATAAATAATATTCAGTTAACCGGGCTGTAAATGTTTTGCCAGTGGTCCTAATTGAAAATGCGCAAGGCGCCTCAAAGTCTTTGCATCCCAAATGCACCAAACTAAGAATTTGCCTTCATACACAAATGACTCTAGAGAAAATGTTGACATCATAAGAAAACTGTGTAAGTCAAGCTACCTCAAATTTAAATTGCATTACAACAGAAACAGGTTTTTACATGTCCAAGATTCCTAAAGCTAAACTACCAGTTTAGATGGTGTAACTCTTAACAAAATACTGTATAGAGAAATTCTCAAACTTCAGGGTTTAAATCTCAATTCTAATTAAGAAGAAAGGTCCAGCAAAACTATTGAACAGTAAATCTCTTATTTTCTCATTCAGTCCCTTACAAAGAGAATGATTATCACTTTATGCCTACAATACTGTACGACCCCAAGACACTCTAATTATTTACAGTACAAAGTAATTAGCAATCCTAATCTCTAAAAGAATAATCAAACCGCTAAGGATATTCAAAAATAAAAGAATTTCCAAACATGCCAGCAGCTGTTCACAATAAATAAACTAGAAAAATCATGGCAAGTTTATCTGAACGTTGAATAAAAAAGCGACTTAGAAGGGAAAATAAACATTTTTTATAAAGAAATGTATGAAATTTATCTGCAACTGATTATCTTTGTACAATTATCTAGGAAGATTATTTGATCCCAGCTTTTAGATTGGGTTGCTACCAAACATATTTGGGACAGTATTGGGATACTAGACAGTATCCTAAGTCATTGGGATACTGTCCCAAAACTGGACAGTATCCCAAACCAGAAGGAATAACAGCAACAATTCATCTGAACATTTATAAATAAAAAGTCTGAAAAAAAAAAAAAAAAAAACTAACAGAAATAACATTGCTACAGCAAATTTCTCTCACATTGAGAGGCACAATTCTGGAATCAAAATAAATAAATATATCAACAATTAACCCCACGCTTGTCGCAAAGTATCATTTTTATCAACAAAACTAAAAATTATTCTTTTCTTTCATCATCACCTCTTAAGTCCAGCTTTATAAACTTGCACACAACCTTTAGCACACGTTTTAAAGCATTTTCTAGGGATCTGTGAGAAAGTGTAGTGTCTGGTAATGGAGTGCTGTTTTTCTTTGTTTGGGGAGTAGTATTAGGCAGGGGAACAAGATGACATATGTTTCGCCTGACTGTACCTGAAGGGCAATACACAAAATAGGAACCTCAGCAGGAGTGGGATGACCCTACATTCCCCAGAGTCGTTGCATCTGTGACTCACACCTGCTGTCCTGGTCTATAAATGGACTTAATCTTACATGATATCTACTATTGTTTCTCTTTATTTTTCCTTCCTGTTCTTTACAGTTTCCTATTGGTCCGAGACCTGTGGTATAAGTTGGAATGTTAGCTGGAGCAATTGTGTACAATGATTTCACCCAATAAGGAACTGCGTCAGACCGTAATCATAACATTAAATAGCCTTAAAATCAAGCAATGCATGGACAGATCTGTTGTCTTTAGTCCGAGATGTTTTGTCTGCAGTCTCTTAGTCATTACTTTGAGTATGAGATTGATATATGAGCTTTGATGACGGGAGTACGACCAGCTGCCACCACAGACAAAGCAGTGCAAGAGGATATGTTGTGGAGCGAACAGTATTTCCTGACATAAAGAAAAAACAAACTGCTGCCTTAAATCAGATGCAGGGCCTGTCTGAGTAGTAATGATGGTGTGCCGCTGTATAAATGTTTTGAACCTATTGAAAAATGAGGACAGCAAGAGATGAAAGGAGAAGTAGAGAAAAGAAGACGGATATCCTGATGTTGAACTTGCAGAAGAACTTTACTAAATATTCTTTGAAAGTCATATTTTTTTTTCCAAACACATGAGACATTTGCTTCAGTGTTGTCAGTATTACACTGAGATTAATGTTTTTTTATAAGTTCCAGTTTTTTGTTATATGCTTACAAAAATATATATAGCTACACCCGTCCGTAGCTTACATTTGCATAGTTATCCTCAGCTGTTGTGGCTTATAACATGACTGAAAAGGCTGTCTAGCCAGAGCTCAACCCACAGCACGTCTCATTTGCACCTAGGACAAGTTGTCTATTACTTATTTCCATGTCTTCAGGTAAGACACTGTCAGGCATATACAATGTAAAATATGCACACATATGAAATTTGAGTCCAAGAATTCAATATAAAAATATTACGTAAAAAAATGTTTTGTACCCGAATTTACTTTATGCTTCCTTCTCAAAATACACATATATTGTCATTCAGACTGTTTTAAACAGTAAAGACTGATGGAGAATTTAATTAAAATTTTATTTTAATCAATTTCCTACTTTATTGCATCTTTCATTGTAAGAACCTGATTAGTAGGACTGAAGAAACAAAACTGAAGCAAAAAAGATAAGAAATTTGAATATAAAATTACTTAGCCAACAGACAATTGTTTTTACTTTTTTAAAGAAAACATTTAAAACATGTATCCATCCAGTCTTACTGATGTGGATGTCCAAGAAAATGTTGTTCCACCAATTGGAACTCATTTTCAAAAGGTTTGGGATCAACAGATGCATTGTAGTCTAATTTTTTGGTCTAAATAAATTGAATTTGCCTAGATGGGCATCCAAGGTCTGCACTGAATTAAAAAATCCTTTCTAAGCAATAAATCCAACCACCTGCAATATCCACTCCGTCTTAGATATGACTTTTAGTCTTGGCTTTTGTGCTACCTTAACTTAGGCTTTCCTAGATGGTGGGTAGGAACATTTTCAGGGGGAAAGAAATAGAACCAGTTTGAAACTGTAGGTGCTACAATGAACCAAAGGAATTACATCTTTGCAATAGTTTTATCAGCACCATCTATGTTTTACACGAGGGTGAATTTCCCTTGTTCCTCCACTGTAAGAGCCTGGCCTCTCTGATCAGTTTTAACAGCCAGGCAGTAGATAAGCATGTTAACGTGATTAACTTCTGAGTTTAAGCTTAGATTGCTGACTTGCTGAAAAATATTTAAAAACTCTGTCAAATCAGCAAAGCTGACATCAATTTTTGGAGTTGATGTCAGGGTAACTCTCCAATTTGGGACTTGACACCAACAGCATTTCAGACACCGTCATGTTTTCTTTCTAAGGATTTTTTTCTGCAATTAATAAGCGCAACATTAAGCTGACTGTACGGACATAGTACAAGATAACTGCATATTTTTCAAGAGTCGGAGAACTCTAAACATAAGGTAAAACATTAAATAATTATTTACTAATATACTCAGCTGGATTACTTCAGGACCTTACACCTACATTTCTCTTTGCTAAAGTATTTTTGGATTTTTTTAATGCATTTATGTTTTAATGTTTTTTGTTCCTTAACTGAATGCACAGCCAAGGCAATTGCTTTCCAGCTTGCCTGCACTTAGGAATTACTCGGTCTTGATACTAGGCTAATCACATTTTCGAAGTAATAGAATACGCTCTGGTTTGAAGGATGCCAACTGTTTCTTTAGCAGGTGTGGGCAATCCTGTTAGATGCTGTTTGTTTTATACCTTAACCTCTTTTTCCAATAAATCACTTTGTTTGTTCAGCTTCCCAGCTTTTTCACAGCCTTTTCTGCCAAGATTTTGTAAATACATTAGCAGAGGAAAATGTAAATGTATTGGTATTCTGGGATCCACCATTTATTTTGCTTTAAGAAATACATCACCAACAGGTTTTATTCATTTAGTTATTTGTTTGGAAAGATATTTTTCATGGTAGAAATCATTCATCATTGATTTTAGTAAAGTGCTTTAATTTAGGAGCAACACGGCACATTTATCCAATTTAGAGTCCATACCCAAAGATTCCCTTTGCTGTGGATGAGAATTTTTTTTAAGTATACAATTTTAGAAATACCTTTTTTGTTTTGGGCACCGCACATAAACTAACTGTGAAATATGGGGACCGCAGTAACACATTCTGGTGCTGTTTTGCTATAGGAGAAAGTGGTGCACTTCATACAACATTATGTGGAAATATTGAAGCAACATCTAAAGACAATAGCCTGGAAATAAAATCTTGGGCATAGTTTGTTCTTTCAAATGGACAATTATCCTAAGTAATTGTCCATTTAACAAAGTCGCTACAAAGTGGCTTAAGGGAAGCAAAGTAATTTTTTAGTGTAGCCATCATAGAGCCATGATCTCAGTCCTATGGAGAAGTTGTGGGACGATCAGAAATCTGAGTTGGCTTACAAACTGGTCTCAGTTACACCAGTCCTGTCAGAAGGATATGGCAGATCTCCACAAGCTTTTTTGAGAAATTTGTAAATAGAAACCTAAAAGGCTTGACCCAAGTCAAACAGTTTACAAGACAGTAATGTCTGATACTGATCAAATGTATGTCAACATTCTCTAAATATGTTCTTGCCAAGTTTACTGGCATTCAGGAAGTATACATTTTGGTAATTGTAACTATGCTAAAACAAGAAACGTTTGGTCTCATTTAACTCAAGACAGGTTATAAAAAATGTGTGTGTTAGAATGGCCCTTAGCGGCAGGCTTAAAAGAGGAGTCTTGAGGCAGAGAGGTATAGTGCAGTCCCAACCAGGTGTTTAATTTCCAACATTTAACAAACAAACAAAAACAGTCCTGCACACAAAGGGGGAATGCGTCCCGCAGCAGCCACACCCACTCCCTTGATGAGGGCAACCTGTAGGCATTTATAGTCCCTGGCTGCACCAATCCACAATCCCCAAAAGCAGGATAAACAAAATACATATACACAAACAAAACAATACATTATCATATTCAACACTCTTCATTTCATAATCATTTCATTTCTAAAAATATCTCTATAAATATAACTCCCATTATCAAATTCTAAAAAGTCAGTGTTTTACTCCCCCTCTCTATTTGGTCTTTCCCAGAACCGGAGGTCAGCCAATCAAAGTGAATAAATCAATACATTTAAAATGTTCTCTTACATGTAATGAAAACCTTCCTTACAGTGTGTCTTTTTATACAGCATATATATTTATCTGGTTTTAACTGTGTAATGTATACTGATTAAGGACAATGCAATGTAACAGTCCAGTTTTACATTTGGCTTTTCATTAGTAGAGGTTCTTCCCTCAGAGTGCCTTCAGAAAATATTCAACAGCCATCTCCATTTTTCAAGTGCTGATGACTTATTCAAATAGATAATTTTCCTCTCAGCATAGTAAAGGGAAAATAGGATGATACTTAGGAGCTGAGTGACACTTCAATTAGCCTCTTCTACACCACTACTAATAATCAGATTGTGAACCATGTAAAGAACAAGGCAGGTCATTAAAAAATTCCTGGAAAACCTACAAGATTTAGTGTAGGCTCCAGATTTAGATTGATTTTGCGGACAGCTAGCGGAGCTGAACTTGCTCTTGGCTTCCTTGGAGGAAATAAAAGCTATCTTTCAGTAATTGCTGAGAAAACTGATATGCTAGTGTCAGGGATGCTTTATGTATGTGCCCTTTAAATTTGTTCTGTACTTTTCTCAATTGCCCGTCACTCTGCATTGGATCTTTATACATGTCCCTCAGTACTATATGCACCCAGGTAACAATATTAAGCAAGTACAGTCTTAACAGCAGAAGAGTAAATCGAAAAATAAATGATAAAATTATTTATCAGTATAATGCCTAGTACTGAGCCATATTAAAAAATTAATTAGCTATGTGCACTATAAAAAAACAATTTCTGACACCATTTCTGTATCTTCCAATATAATAATTACAACAAATCAACAATACAAAATCTCCTCCATCAGTGATTGAAGCAAAAAAGTGGTTTAGAGTGAATGTGGTATAAGGTGAATATCTAAATGCAAAAGGGATATGTAGGAGGCAGGCAGGTGACAAAGGAGAAAAAATGCATATATTTGACACAAACAAGACCAAAAGTGCTGCCAGCACTGGGAATCCAAATCCACAAAACTCAAGACAACCACAAAGCCAGACACAAGGAAGAAATGAGACAGGTCTGACATCTGTGAAGTTACATCGAGACTGGAAAATGAACAGGGAAAACCAAGGAGTAAATATGCAAATAAATATGGTGATCAAAAGATGAGACGCAGTTAACTGGGGAGATTTGAAAATACACTGACAGATACCAATGGAATGAAGTATAAATACAAATTAAGCAAAATACGAAAGGAAGCAAATACGGAAAAAGACAGGACCCATTACTGAGATGGCGCACAACTATTGCACCACTATAAATGGCGAAGAAGATCTTGGGGGTGAATGAATGGATGAAACTAAAATAAAAAGAATAAACACTCAACCTGTACTTGTGGGTAAAACTAACAAAAACATGTTTCTGATATTACAAAGTATGCTGGTAAGTATATATACAAAAAAAATGTGTCTTCCATAAAGTTATTCATGAGAAGCATCAAATCTGTTGGTTTTAATCAGCTTCTGTTTTGATATTTTCTGAGAATTGGGATATACATTTTGAAGTAGTACCACTAGTATCACAAGCTATGCTGTCTCCATCTTTTTAAAAATATTTAAAGCTGCAGTATTTGTTGATTTTTTTTTTTCTTCCTCCGAAGAGGTTTTGCAGCGCTAGTGGCTCGTATTTTTTACAGTAGGCAGACAGGAAAGAGGGGCGAGGAGAGGGGGATGACATGCGGCAAAGGTCGCCGGGACCGGGAGTCGAACCCGCGACATCCGCGTCGAGGACTGAGGCCTCCAAACGTGGGGCGTGCTAAACCCCCTGCGCCACCACAACACGCCCCAAAGCTGCAGTATTTAACTTTAATAAAACACCTTTTTTTTTTTTTTACATAATTACAACTATGTTGTGACAGGATGGTATGAGACAGATAATTTATGAAAGAAAGCTCTTCTGCCTTCTTCCAGTGCTATCTAGAAACAGCCAATCAGAGCCAAGAGGAGGGTCTTTGCACTGTCAGTCACTATTCTTTCTAGCACTGCTCATCCCCCCTCCTTGCTCTCTGCTACACTCCAACTAACAGACACCAATGACAAACATTTTTTCATAATTTACCAGCTAATGTAACTACTAAAGAATGGGAGAATTTTTATTTGATTAAGCATCAGAATAATCAATAGGCTAATCAATTACTAAAATAATTGTTTACAGTAGCCCTAGTTATAATTGTCTCTTTGCTTTAATCTTTCAGAAGCACTTGCTTCAGTTCTGACACAAAAAATGTATGATGATGATGACGATGTAGAAATATTTGACATGCTAAAAATAATCATATTAGTCTGAATAATTTACATTGTGCAATTTTCACACTCGGGTCCATCTCTGACTCTACAATCCTCTCTTTCAGCTGCTCTTGTCCACAACTCTGGAATGCCCTCTCTCTGGATGTTGTACAACTGAAAACCAATTTTATACTAGCTTATTCAATACCATTCCTACATTCATACTTTCACATTCACCCTTTTGCTCATTTTTGTTTATTTAATGAATTTTATCTTTTACAAAATGTGACAATTTTTCCTTTAAATGTTGCTTGCAATATAAAGTGACATGAGAATTTGTAAATAAATGTGTTAAGATTAAAAAAACTGATGTTTTACACGATCAACAAACAAAAACGGAAGTCTGGCTTACCTGGTGATCCACCTGTGCAGCTAGGATATCAATGGTGCATGCAGACAACTGGGTCGTTATTCAGCAAAGGCAGAGAAGTTTTCTTCAACACTGAAAAACAAGTCAGATATTGGGAAAGGGCATAGAGATACGTCTCACCTACTCAAGTAGAAACTTACGATGAAAATTTGTATGAACACTACATTTCAAATTTATTTTAGAAAATTTAATTTAAAAAGAAACACTTCTCTACAAATCAGCTTGGCCTATTCTCGGTCTCATTTTAATTTAGAAATTAAATAAAACAATGCTGTAATAATGAGTTCCTAGCATGATCCTTAAATTAGCCATATATACAATTTTGAACGTTAAATTAGACGTATGTACAATTTTGAGTTTTGAGATAAAAAAACATGATTGGTTCCTATTTTCCACCTAAAAAAAAACAATTATTGTATAGTGAATGCATCTGAATTTAAATCAAAATTTGATATGGGTGCATTCTAATTCTCCTTTACCTGCCATCCAAATCGGTTAAAATTTAAAATATTAAATACAACTGTCAGAAAAGTCAGGTCTCTGAGGGTTTTTGAGTGGTTTTGTTATGTCTTTGAAGATTCTGAAAGAGGAGGAGGGAAGACAATTGTAAGGTGTGGAGGGCAGTCAAAGTGTCCTTGAGGTTTGCATTCACATTTTAGGCCAACTAAATTTAATGCTTCTCTTAATTGTTCATGTATTTCCTTTGTATGTAAGCGTAATTTTTTGTCTATCTGCATAATTTTGTTGCATGTAATTAAGCAACACCTCTATTAGAGAATTCATATTGCATAGTACTTAAATTAGGTAGCATGTGTACTGCATAAAATGCATTTGTTTCCACTTGTGATGAATTGCTTGATACACCCAAAAATCTGTAATAGACTGGATTTAGCTACTGTTTCAGTAGTTGTTGTATAGAAAGCAAGGCAAAGCTGGAAGATTTTCTTCTTATAGAGATAGATTGTAATTTTAAATAGAAATAAATATAAGATAGATATAGCACTCAGCTATGATTAGGATTGCAATTTTTTGCTATTGCTTGAAGGAATGTCTTCAAGCAACAGCACTTGCAGATAGAACTAGTCCATAGAGGAGAGGGGATCCGGCTTAAATTCTGCCACAACAATTTTGCTGGCCTTCATATTTTCTATGGGTCATTTATTTTTCTACTTTAATTTAGTTATCTTTTCAACTTATTTATAAACGCACAAAACAAAATCACATTGGTCCAATAGGTGGCACAACACCGAACTCCAAAATTAAGGACAATTCAGTATTTTGCATTAGCAGCTCTGCACACAGTGAAAAAAGTATAACAAAAGGCAAATAAAACCTATCAACGGTCACTGCTAGAAATTAACACAAGAAGCATTTCTTGGCTTTTTCCCTTAAAAACTAAATATGACAGCAAAATTGGTCAACAATGAAGATGAGGTTCATAAATATTTACACCTGGTGTGTTTTGCCAGGTCATTGTTTGACATTTATTGTTCATGTTTGTGCTGAAATTTTCACAAAACATAGATAAGGAAAAAAACAAAAGAACTTGATATTGTATAAAAAAATACAAAATTAATTGTAAAAAGAAAAAGGTTAGTATTTGAGAATAATACTGCAATAATGTTATTCTGTCCCTGTTTTTCGAAGGCTGCCGTGGATCTTTCTAGCTAGTTTCTTTTATTCAATTGTTGCAATTTCTTTAGAGGTCATTCGCTGAGGATCGGCATTATATAGTTACTTTTTTATATAGTACAATGATTACATTATATGTAACAATGAAAACATAGAAACACATTTCAGTCAGAGTTCAAAGTCTCCTTCTATTATGAGATGCACCAAATATTCTAACCATGAAGGACCTTGTTGACTCAATAATTTGCTGTTATAGCATAGAAATTAGGTATTAGCAATTCAGCCATAGGCAAGGAAATGCAGTAAAGTTCAACTGCTGTGATTGGAGATCAGCGTGCTGGTCATTTGAGTGTTCTCTCCCACTGTATACAGTATAAACTATCTCAGAGGATTATGAATTATGCATTCAAACGGAGCTCATGGCCACTAAATCTGCATAAGACCATCAAAGCAACAGAACAACGATAAGGATTTCAATACAGAGAAGTATGCAAATATGATTATTGCAAAGTGATTAAAATAACATTTGGAAGTAACAGCTGACTGTGATTTCTCAAGTATAATTTCTGCACAGAAAAGTGGGAGGTACGAAGGAGGCTAAGCAAAATCTTCTTGACCTGCCACAGGAAAAATAAAGTCTTTTCAATATCCATCATGTCATAAGAAATGTGATAACTCCCCTACACCATGTACAAAAAAAATTACCATCACCAAAACCAAGTAGACCTCAGCAACAAGGGGGAGTGGGAGTTGTAATTATTTTATTATTTTAGGCAAGGTCATTGTGAGAAATCAACTCAATTGCAAAGCTTTTGATTTACTTCTTGGTGAAAACAAAATTCAGGGAACAACCTGCTAAAATGAACATCCTATATGGAGAGCCTGGGTTCAGTTTAAATGTACTGAGAAGTTCCATAATCCGGGGGAAATACAAATAGGATCACTGCCTTTATGAAACAAAATTATCACCATCCAATCAAAATCCTTCCTAGTAATCTCCTTTTGGACTTTTACAGAGTTCCACCAAGATGAGTGCCACTAGATAAGGTGCTCAATATGTCGATCGCAATCGACCAGTCAATCATGGGAAAATTTTGAGTCGATCTTGGCAGTATAGTGAATGCTGCCAGGACGCTGAGACCAGCACTTCCTCTTTTGACAGGCTTATCAAAATATTCACCAAGATCCTAAACGTGTAGCTTCGTTAAAGAATAATTTAAAAAAAATAAAAAATCAAAACGTGTAAAAATTTATAATCTCAGTAATTATTGTTTCAACAAGGTGTTCCACAATTCAGTGCATTTCGGTTCCATTAACAAAAAGATAAGGCAACTCAAAGACCAACTGACTAGCAGAGCAGGAGTTTAAGTCAGCTACTCAAACACCACTGTGTTCATGAGAGGCTTATTAATAATCGAGAAATAAGTATCAAGCCTGATATTGTAATGGACTGAATGTTATGTTTTTAATGCGATCTCTGCCCTTGCAGGGTGCAAGCGGTTGTCGTGGCAACGGGTGTGTTCAAATGACAAAGAGAGAGATCATAAAAAGGTAGGAGTGGTTTTGAGTTGATCACCTGTTTGGGTTATTCCATCTTTGCTGTGGTGCATTACAGCCGCTGTAGTTTCTGGACGTTCAATAAACGACAAACTTTAACTAATTACCTTGTGCGTTTGTGAGTATACGTCATTCAAAACAAATGATCAAATATGACAAATATATTTCATTAAGTTTTAACAAAGAAATGGCTTCTACCGCGATAATTATGTGAAATTAAATTCATTATATCCCAACTTCAGAAGATTTGTCTTTACCTTTACAGGGTTCTTTGTTTCCTCCTATCTGTCTGTAGTTTCTCACATTGACGTCATCAAACCAAATTTCAGATCTACCAGAACTGAATGACACCAGCTGGCCTCTGGTTTGCAACCAGCTTCTGACTGAGAAACCAGTAACCTGCTGCCAGTGTCAGAATCTCACTGAGGAAGAAACTGCATTAGGTTAATCTGTTACTTTATTATTTCTGCTATATCTGATGTATATTTGCTCATAACATAAGTCAATAGAGTTTATTATGCAATTTTTATGTGTTCGTGTCATGAGGTTGATCTCAGCCGGCTGGTGAGAGAAAAAGTAGATCTTGGTCTCAAAAAGTTTGGGTACCCCTGCACTAGATGGACTCCTTGGGTTAGATCAAGAACTCACACATTGGACTTCATGTCCCTTGTGAAGTGTGAACACTTTTCAATTCAATTTAATTAGCGACAGTGTCCCTGGAGAGAAGGATGTCTGACTTTCCCTCAAAAACATGTTATTTCCCTTGCAGATTTACGAGTGGCCAGTCAGATAAACTGACAATAAAAGCAGTGAACATCTTATTTAATGTTTAGGTTCCACCTCAGAAAGTTTAATAAGAGGTTTACAGCCAAATTCTTCATCGGAAATGTTTTACAACCTTACCTTGATATTCAGTTTATTTAAAATAATTCACTTGTAAACTGTATCTGCCAAGTGTTTGCTTTTCTACTAGACAATGTCTCAAAAATGTTCTTGAGCAGACACACAACCATATAGAAGCAGATTTTCTACTCATAAATATTTAAAGTAGTGCATTACGCCAAACTAAAAATATACTAAGGTGCACAACAATAACAAGCAATGAGGCTAGTTAATGTGGTAAATTCATTAATTTTGTTTATACGCTCCCATGTGTCACCGTAGTCCATGTCACTGTCGTTCTAAACAAATAATATGTGGGGGCTGGGGCAGGCTCAATGAACATGCTTTCTGAACACTTCTTGTTTCACATAAATCAAAAGAAATCAATGCCAGATTGGGGATTGTGGCCTCTGTTGTGCAAATTAGACCTGGCTTCTGAACAAGATAATAAATCCCTGCCACATTATTTCAGCTTTTGATAAATGAAGCAACATGATGGAGGGGGGCTGCAAATGAAAGCAGAGTATACATGTGGCTGTGAATACAGCTAATAGAACGTGTGGTGGCTTTGATAGACTAATTTGTCAGTTCTGTTCTCTTATGGTAGAACAGCACACTGTCCAGACATTTTGCTTTTACCAATTGCTGTTTTAGGGAAATCCACACAGTGCTGTGTTGAAATCAAATGGAGCGCTGCCACAGATAATTTCCTCTCTTGTGCTGCAGAAGAAAAAAATTGCGAAGTGGGGATGTCTTTCAGGCTGCTCAGCGTTGTGAATGGTACCTCTGGAAAGCTCGAGTTCCAGTCAAGAGTCGACTAAAAAGAGCGCCAGAGGTTTGCTATCAAATAGCATCCAGGTTTCACCCTCTGACAAATATGGGATCAGTGTCAGATTTGAGCTATGCCACAGGCAGAATTAGGGCAGCAGGAGGAAATGACTTGACTTTCCAGGCCACAGTATGTCTTTCTACTCTAGCTGGCCCTTGCATCAAGCAAAAGCAGGGACAGGCAGAAGAAAAATTCCACTTTAGCACATGCCACTGACCACCTTTGCATCCATTCCCCCATGAGGCCCTCTGCACCTCCTGATTGCTAGTGGAGACTCCACGATTACCTTCCGTTCTCATCTATACTGTTGCCCAGCACGTCTTCTACTTCACTCAGCGCCAATGCTTTGCTGAACTGGTGGAAAGGAACAAATCAGAATGTTATTCCATTTTCATTTCCAAGATCGAGACAGCTTTCATGGGTTTTAATTTCGCACCAGATATGAGGTCAAGACCTTAAACAACACATTTTCAATGTGATGGTGTTCATTTACTTTGCGGTGTTTGCATGTGCGAATATGGTTATGTGCATGCATTTATGTTCAAAGAAAATTCTGCTTTAGAGGCTGACTTTTTTTTCCATCCTTTTTGTATTAGAAACCTGTGATAAAAACTGCCGGTTTTTTGTCAATATTTTGAAGTCAAGCAACAGAAAAAAAACTACCCTGAAATGTCTTAGAGAAAAAATAAAATAGTAGCTTGCTGGCTAGAATTTTAACATTTTTGTACTTAAAAGAGAAACGTGTCATTCAATTTTAGTGCCAGTGAACCTCGAGAAAGGGTACAAATTAGGTCCTCTTCCCAAGCAACATTTTTCAGATCCTTCAGGAAAGTTTTTCCCAGTCCAGTATCCCTAGTGACATCATTTTAGCTATCTTGAAAAGCATTTTGAATCATAAAACTGTAACTGAATGTCTTGACCTGTTCCTTTTACTAGTCAGAATATAAATGCAGATATATTAAAATATGATTCTGCATGGACCAAATGTAGTTAGACATGCAATTATAAGCAGTCATACCGAAAAGCGATTTTATGTTAAACAGAATGGCTCGAAGTTTAACGGAATGGTATGCTAGCATTCATTCTGCTAGCCATAGTATGCTAGAGGCGAGTACACGAGGGAGATTGAACTTCCACATATTTGTAAACAAAAGTCACCTACTGGTGCTAACAGTGATCGCAGGACAAATTGTGCGTCGCCCTGCTATTCACTGAATTACTCACCTGCTTTAAGCCAAATGTAAGCAATAGGGATACGGGGAGTAAGGGAGCAGATCGCACGTTTCAACGGGTGGCAAAATCAGTTCAAACTTTCTCTGCGTGTGCTGCATTCAGATACAACTGGTAAATTACGTTGTCAAAATATCAAAACAGTTCCAACCAGATTTAGACAAAAACCTGTGCTACCTTTTTAAACTAATCACAATCAAGAACAAATTGTTAAATATGTGCAAAATTTCTGAACATCATTACACACGTCTTCAATTATTTCTATACCTTTTCACTTTTTAAGTTTTGAAACAAAGTTTATTTAAGAAATAAAACTATTCTTCTCTCTCGCTCGCTCTCTGGACAAAGTGCAAACAATTTGATGTTTTTATTTATATTTGGTAGGAAAACCTGCCAAACTGTGACTTTAAAACCAGAATACGTAAGAAACGGTGATGTTAGTCCACCATTACATGCCTGACATATATAGTGCTACATATGTGTGTTGCACACTTAATGATTATTCAGTGTGATTTTCGCAGGATTTTTTTATTTCATGAACACTGATAACAAACAAGAGTGAGCGCCTCCGCTGACCAGCCGTTAAATTTGGCGCTTCATAAATAAATATTTACAATATCGATCAAACAATTATTCATTCAAACCTTTCACACAAATATCCCGTTACTTTTCTCTAGCTTACTTCCCCTATAAGAGTCAATTTTTATGAACAGCAGCGCTAATTGATATTTACCTGTGTTAACAGACAAGAGTGACAGTTAGCGCCTCCGCTGACCAACCGTTACTGCGCTAAATGGCCATTGGCTCGCTGAGTCAGGAGTGCTCACCGTGCTCTATGTGCCCACTGGTGGCGAACTGCTGTAACTGCAGTTCAATGCATCTCAGTTCGAGAAGTGCAGCTTAACAGCATACAGAAGTCTTTAAATAAAGTAAGAAAAACAAAAGTCTTTAAGTAAAGTAAGAACAGGGAGGGAGTGTAATTATTTCTAAAATCCATTCTGTCACATGTGTACAGATCCAATTAAATAATGTTGATTTAGTCTAAAACAGCACCTGAACCACATCCAGCCTTCAGAAAGCTGGAAAACAGCACACTGAAGGAAGAATGAATTAGCATGCAGTTAACACCACTGACTTTAGTTGTTTATTGAAAGCCTGTACGACTGATATCAGCCACACTCAATGGTGCTGCCAGCAACAAATCCCAAAAACTGTGAAATCACTGAAGTTCCCAGCAGAAGCAGCTGCCTGTTTACTTCACTGTGTTCCTGCACTCCATGCATCATTTCCCTATCTATTATACTGTAAAATGTTTGCCCAAGAGACAGAGCTGTTCAAAAGTCTGTTCATTTTGTCTCTCATTTTAATACGTTCACTTAAAATTCAGCAATAACTTATGCAAAAAGGGTCATCTGATGCAGATATTGACAATATTATTGTATTTTTATGACTGACATAAAAATGGGGGACTATTTTAAAGGTTGAACACAAAGACATAAGTATTGATGTGAAATTATTTCAAAAAAGGTGCCTCACTAATTATTTTAATAGTACTTTCAATGTATATATTATTACTTGGAATTTGGGTTTACATAAATTATGGGTTTAAATGAAAAATAGTTTTCTATATATTAGACCATAAATTAAACTAGCCAGTTGTGATGATTGCCTTTAAGAGGATGCTGGAGAGCATTTAGACTGAAAAACAGCTTGTTAAATTGACTTAAATACTAATCAGTTTAGGTTTTGCTTCTACTTTTAATTTTATCAAGCTGGGTTTTCCAACACAGTGATAATCTGAAACGAACATGAGACCTAGTTTTTTAATATGAAATGCAGGATAACATTAAGCTTCTGCAACAGCTTACCAAAATCCTCAACATCAACAATAAGTGCTATGATTGACAGCCTACTTTAAATTAGTGCTACTAATACTGCCAAGAAGAGCGGTCAAATATCGAGCCGAGTTATGCCAGAAGGTTGTTAATAGCTACAAGTGTGTGTACAAATTTATTCTTTATAAGGATACGTTGTGTGTGGATGCAAAGAAATAATAAAACTAAATTAAATTTAACGTTTGTTTCAATGGGCACTGAAAATGTTTTAATGAGGTGTGAAAATAATTCTCACTGGAGGAGTTCTTACCTTTGAAGAAACTGAATCCTCACGAGGGTAGTTTTCAATACTTCATGGAATAATCAAGCACTTTGGTTATTGTTTTTCCAACGCTTTAGAATTCAACTACTGTTAAAATGAGAGTAATTTGCAAAGCAAACAGGAGTGTAGCAAAATATTCTGTTAACTAGACCAGGTGATGCACAATATTAGGTATATAGAAACATCCCAGACTTTTTTATGAAACGTATTTTGTGCTGACTGACGGTTCTGAATAGGAATAGGATCTTTGAAAAGGTTTATAGTGGCCTTCTTATATTATGTGGGGTCACACCTAAAGTTGACTGGATTGTTACACCAGTAATTATATTTTAGAAAGTTTTCTTTTCAAAAGATCACATTTGGATATAATTTTTACTCTATTCTCAGCTCTATGCACCATATTATCTGTACTGGTCCAAAAGTAAAGCAGGGCCTTTTGTATCCCATTTGTGACTCTGTGCTGCCCACAACGTGATGGCTGATTTAATGGGGTCACACAACAAAGGCTGTGCTGTAGTGTTGCAGGCTTCTTGCTATGTCAACATCTCATGAATTCCAAAACCCTTTTCCTGTCATTTTCATTGGCAGTTCCCCCTGCCTTCTCTCACTCCTTGACATCCACCCCCAGATCCACTCCACTCCACCATCTTCTCCCCACACAATCTCCCACCCTTTTCCCCTTTGCCTGTCTCCTCCTTCTACCGAACTCCAAACAGGCCCAAATAGAGAGTGACAACTCTTCCTGTTCCCCTACAAAATTCATGATTAATCTTTCATTAATCATGGATTTTTAAAAAACATTTAACTCCCTGGGGCTTTCTTCTGTACTAAAATAAATTAATAAATGAGCCAAGTGCATACAACCACAGACAGACATTGCTTTTTCCATGCCATATCCCCTTATCATTTCAAAAATGGTCATTGTTTATGGCACCACTGCACTTAAAGGCACTTTCAGGAGGAGATTATAAAGTGAGCCACTGTTCGACAGTTTCATATATTGTTTATTTTTAGTCAAGTCAAGGACAAGGTTTTGTTTGAAAGCATGTGTTTTATTTAAATTGTACATTTAAAAAATCTCAAAAAACAGCATTCAAAAGAAGCTTCAAGTGGACATATTCACTGAAATAAAAAATAATGTTACATTTGTTGATGAAATGATATCCTTTACCAAAACAGAATTGTTTCTTTAGTTTTTAATGAGGATTTCGAACAATGCTTTACAACCTACCTTCTGTGACCTTGCCAATAAAAGAGTCGCCTTTGTATCACTGGAGCATTAATCCATCAATGTGGTTTACTGGGTCACATTACTGCAAATTTATCCCTTGCAATTTGAAAGTGACAATATTTACAACTAATTCTCAAATATATAAAAACAGACATGGAAGAGTTGCTTTTTGTTGGTTATTTTATCTTGACCCGCCATTGTTCCTATAAACCAAAAAAAAGGAGCATGTTGAATTAGATCTCTTTGGCTCACATTCCAAAATTAGCCTAAACAAAGACAATGAAAGTCAAGCTTGGCTAGTCAAATTGTTCATCTTGATATTTTTACAACAAAAACAAAAATACCTAACTCCACTGGCACTTCTTTACTTTGGCTGAATCATAATAAACTGCCTTATAAATGCCTTCAAAGCTAGCAAACCTGCTTCCACTGTTTTGATAGACTTAAGCTTTTTTTTCTCTCAAAGATAACAAATATTTCAATTATATTTAGCCCTCTTGCAATAATATTTAACTTTGTTATGAAGAGAGACTGAAAAAGGAGAGGGGCTGAGCAAAAACAAAAAATAGCCCATAACTTGAAAAAACACTACAATAACCACTGTTTTTAGATGTTTTAGCAGACATTAGATCAGTGACACTGAGCTAAATTCATATCTAAACATTTAAATCTCCCTCCTGATTTATTGTCCCAACGCCCCGATGATTAAATGCAATTTCCTTCCTTGATGTTGTGGTGCTACACTTTATTGGAATAGTTAAAATTTAATCACCTCACCAGAATGCTTTCTGGGTGCCCACCTTTTTTTTTCCAGACAAATTTCACTGGAAGATAATTTTGAGGGAGAACTACAAGTTCCTGAAGAAACTACAAATCCTTTCTGAATTAGGGGCTTCTCAATTCCAGTCCGCAGGGACCGCTGCCCCTGCACATTTTAGAAGTGTCTCAGTTCCAGAACAGCTGACACAAAATGTTAGATGACCTTCTATAAATGACAAGAAGTTCTGTCTGTTAACCACCCACTTAATTAAGTCAGGTGTGTGGCAGAAGAGACACCACTACATCAGTAAACAAAAACTAAAAAATTAATGCCACAAAAATGGACTTCAGTGGGCTGAGACGTAGCCTGCCTGTTGCCTTCCTCTGCAATTCTACTCGGAAAAACTTCTTGCTTCCAGCACAGTCTGGGCTCGCTCTCCTTGACTCAGATTGCCTGGTCAACCTTTGACCAGGCCAATTAGTTAACAGAGGGAGAAGTTGTGAAGGATAATATAGGTTGTCTGCCCTGTTTTATAAGGTCTGCCTGTAGTTTTATCAATGGCAGTAACAGAAGCAAACTAAACTGTTCAGTCCATGTTGGTCACATCCACATAGTCAATCAACGTAAACAGACGGCTCATTCGCATCAGCACTTCTCTCTTCACAGTGGAGGATGATTGTTTATAGGGCAGGCAACTTCTGGTAAGCTTCTAAGCGTTGAACTGGGACATCACATATATCACAGGCAAATGTTAGTGATTGGATAAAATTTAACACTTCAAGAGAGTCCACACCTCCAGGAAGCAATTGTTTTTCCAGACCCTCTGGAGGAAGGAAAGCATAGTACAGGGGTTGATTTTTACCAGAGCAAGAAGAGAGAAAGGAAGATAGATAGATAGATAGATAGATAGATAGATAGATAGATAGATAGATAGATAGATAGATAGATAGATAGATAGATAGATAGATAGATAGATAGATAGATAGATAGATAGATAGATAGATAGATAGATAGATAGATAGATAGATAGATAGATAGATAGATAGATAGATAGATAGATAGATAGATAGATACTTTCATATTTAAGAGACATCTGAAAAGTCTGAAACAGTAAGTGATGATCAAGAACAGTTTATCGACTATTTGAAGCCAGTGACCTGTAGCCAGATCTTGAGAACTGCCCTTCCCAGAGTTTGCCAGCTCAGAAATTAACTGTGCAGAACAGGGTGGCTCCAAAGGTAAGTCTCAAAAAGAATGAATATGATTGATGCATAATTTCCTTATCTACAAGGTTCTTGTCCTTTCTCTTATATGAATAAAGTCAAAGAATCTGTAAAGCCTTATTCTACCTTATTGATTAACTAACTTAAACCCATACATCTACAATTTTATAAGCTGTATTTGTTTGAGAGGATATTAGCCATACATTAGCGGAATTACAATTTGAGTTGCATTAGTACGTTGCACTGAAATCGAGTTTCGGGACATTCATATTTCCACACACCCTTGAAGGTCCACAAGACACACTGTGAAAAGCACTCCCTGTAAAAACATTATGGTGTTTTCAGTAATCATGGCAAAGAGGAACGACTGTTATGAGTTCAGAAGTTCAGAAGAGTTAGAAATAGTGTTTGACAAGCTGGATAATGTAACTTTATTTTTCATGTTATCAAAAGCCAAAAAAGGACACAATGCTTTGGTAAGATGTTTGCCTACTGGCTTGGGCAAACATCCAACAGGTGTGACTTCTCCACATAAACAAATATTTCCACAAAATTTCAATCAGTCGCACAATAGTTTTGCATGCAGTACATTTATCAGGCTTTTTCTCAGTGGAATAAAAACATAAACATATAATACATATCTTCCATTATCATAAACATGAACACAACACACCCTGAAATGCAGGATATTCAGACCATGAGTTTACCTCAGGAGTTGCTTGATGAATACAAATTTATTCCAGTGGATTTAGGATTCTGGAAAATGTAGCTGGGGAAGGTAAAATGCCAAGGCGCAATACTTGACATGCAACTTTAAGGGAGTACAGTTGGAGTACTCCCTTGATTGGATGTGCCTCCGTAGTGAAGATAAGGAAGGCAGTGTGAACTATTAAAGTATATTTAGTGTATAAACTTTTAAAACAGGCAGTTATAAGCATTTTTAGTAGGGGTCTCAGTATTTGCATATTTCAGCGGGTTGTTGGTGGCTGTGGTCTCTAACCTCCATGAATACATAAAGTCCAATGTATAACTGATGCACTAAATTTATTTGGAGTATCAGAGTAACTGTGGCTGGATGATAAAATGCATGCCACACTTTTTAGATTGTCCTTTTTAAACTACTTATCCTTTTCTTTTTACACAACTTTGCAATGTTTTATTTCGGTCCTTCACATTAAGTACTAATAAAACCTGACATTTGTGGTTGTTATGTGAAAATGAGAGTTCAAGGCCGATACGTACAGATATATGAAATACAGCATCAAATACAGTAGTACCCTGCACCATTATTATGTCTTGAAAAGCACAAAACTTTAAGTCACTCTATTGCAGTAAAATACTGCTGATTACTTGGAAAATAAAGGTTACCTTGTGAGATGGTAAGATTGGTCACATTCACTGTTATTTTCAGTTTAGTTTAATTCTTTTTTTTCTTGAAGTGACTGGTCTGCATCCCCTCATCTACAGTATTCTGTTTCCATTCTTGTTTTACCTATTGCCCCCTTGGCCTGGATAGTAATAAATGTCTTCTATTAGATATTAAAGGATGATTCAGGCTCTCCAATAAAGAGAGCAATAAGAATGGTAGTTATGCTACAGATGCACTCTGTTCCTACTATTTTCATAATATTGATTTTTCACTTGCACTTATTCTTTCTACTGTCAGAGCTTGAGGAAATAAAGATAACTGCACACATGTGATGAGAAAGAGAAACAATATTCAAGAAAAAAACTTTTTTTTCTTTCTTCATGCATAAATGGCTCCATAAAGAAAGTAACAGTAAACATAACCTTAGGAGAGATTATGTGGAGTTATCTGTCTTGTGGTGTCCGACAACCAAGTATGTTCCAACACCACTATCCTGAATAGTGATGTGGAACTATTCTATTCACATCCTGCAAAGGATGCGAGTGGAAAATGAATGAATGGATAGATGGATGAATAGATACATGCGATCAAAACAATCTTTACATATCAAAATTGTGTTAATAAACATAAAATATAGACTGGTCAAACACTGAAGGTAGAGTGTAGCACTCCTCATAGATGGAGTCTTTTTTTTTTTACCCTGGAGACTCCATTAGAAGCCCTGAAGCATTCCTAATGTTTGAAAACAGATGTCTTACAGCAGCAGATAGTCTCTTAGCGCTCGTGCTTCGCTGGAATATTGGAGGGTGTCACGGAGAAAGAATCTGTTCTTGGCTAATGCGATCTTCTGCAGCTGTTAACAGGAGTTTAATAATGGTCTAAACAACAAGCATCCCGGAAAAGTATCACAGTTAATGGACCCCGACTGCCAAGATAAGCACTTTCTCCAATGAATCAATGAAAGGTGGAAGAGTGAGTCTGAGCTGTGAAACATGTCTCCTGCGCAGACAAATTTATGCAAAATGAGTATTCACATTTACAGTATGTGTCTCTATTTTTTGCATAGGAAATTATTTCTTTCTTACATTATTCACTTCTGTTTCCTTTTTGGCATAAAAAGGTAATCAGTAACCCATAGCATCCTGTACTGTGAACATTTCAATGACAGAATAAATAACTAATAATTAAATGTCAACTAGATGAAATACGTTTAATAACTTCTACACACAAATATGTTTCTGAAGTGATCATCTGTGTATTCACAGATTTTTTTTTCATAAATACTATTTGTACACAAGAATGGCATTTTATTATCTTCTGTTGTAGCAAACATTTTCCCAGTGTCACTCTTAAAATTTGATGAGCCATACCATTTTTATGGATCCACAGAATACAGAAAACTATGAAGACTTAGTAGAAGACTTAGGTCAAATTAAAAAACAAAAACAGAAAAAATGGTAAATATGGTTTATATATTACTGAAGTTGTTCTTTAACATATGAACATAAAGCTACAGAAAATTAAGAGAGTAATCAAACAAGAATATTTATGAGATATCCAAAATTATTAGCAAAACAAAACAAACAAAAAAATGTTATCTGCTTTACACAATTTCAACATACCACACATACACAGGTAAACACAACATAGAAACATATAGCCCTCCAATTATGGATAACGTCTAATGTATAGCATTTAACTTTGAAAGAATGGACAACCTTCTGTCAATCAACAGCTTTCATTTTTGTCTTAATTATAATGTCATGTTTTTGTTGTTGGTTTGTTGTTGGTTTTCTCCCTGCTTTGAGTATTATTTAAATGCCTTTTTCAGAAAACCCGTGGGAGCTGGATGGCTCCAGTGATGAAAGCAGATTTATGACAAATGCAACAGATTGGGCTCGGTATGATTATAAAGTAATTAAAAGCACCTTAAAATGTGTAGGCTGTCACTCAAAGGCTTTAAAACTGGAGTAATGTGACTTATTGTTCTTCCTCACCATTTTATTCAGCTGAAATCTGTGGATTTCATAGAGAAGCTATTTTCATTTCAGAAAGATCAGAAAACAGAAGACTCTACCAATCAACTCTGCAGAAAATTAAAGTATGCAGCAAAAACTTTGCCCTGAAAAGATGTCATACATCAGCAACAATCTTGAAAAGATAAAGTGCATTTTGGTTACACTTTTAATTTGAGTTTAACTTAAACTAGAAACAAATACAGTGGCAGGATTTTTAACTCTAAATTGCCTTGTTTGTCTTTATGTTGACTTTGAAAGGCTGGTGCCCTGGCTGTCCACAATGTCCTCATGTCTAGTATTGGGATAGAATTCAGACGCATATTGTATTTCAGGAAGAAGTGCAGAAGAAAGAATGGGAATGAATGTGGAACAGGCTTTAAGTAGAAATCTATATTATTATATAACTAAAATTTACTTGGCAAAGTTCTACTTAATCTGGTGAAGAGATTTGCAGAGTCATTTTCCCCCAGCAAATGTACATCGATTTTAAAGCTGGCTGGCTGATTTATAAAATGTAGGCATATACTGCTTACCTAGATGACCAATACCAACGTATATATTACCAGTGACTTCAATTCTGAATCAGGTTGTTTTCTTATAATAAAACAGCAGGTCTAAGTTATGTCTGAATACTAAGTTAATTTTAACCCAATCATGGGTTAGCTGTTTGACTTTTTCCAAAACTAGCTGAAAATGTTCTTCATATGATTCATTGGACTCTGTAATTAACTTCCACTCAAAGCTGTCCTGAATAACTGACTGCAAATCCTTTCCTTTCCATTTTAATTAACCGCGGCCTAAAGCGTAAGTGGGAAAGTGAGGGAGGAAAGAAATGAGTGTGAAATAATGAAAGAGATCAAATCTTAAGTAACTGGCAGCAGCTTTGACAGAAAATTAGATTAATTTTCTGCTGAGAGCAATCACTGTGATTTGAACTGATTAACGCTGAGAACATTTCTCGGATAGCACTAGTTGCATGTACGATAAGAAGTGTACTACACATATTTACCTCACCAGATCAAATAGTGATTCTTTCTTGTTGGGTATCTGTCAAGTTTCAAGAATCTTCATGCACAGTCGGGGGCTTTTTAACTAAGTAGGAATCACATCCTAAAAGCTGCCCATTTAATTCATTTCTGTTGTTGCTCCCTGTTGTAAACACAATCAGAACATTCTGCAGTTGGACAGTTGCTGCTATTGGAGAATCGAAAGGTGCAAAACTCTCAAATATATGGATAAACAAATAAAACTCAGAGACGAGTTCTTACTGCTAGCCACAATGGGTTGGGAGATTTATTAACATGTCTACCACGGATGCATTAATACAAAAACATCATTTCCAAAGTCTTTCCCCAAAATCTCCAAAAATCTAAAAATCTCCAATCTACATTCTTTGTCAACAGGCCTTTTTATAGCTTCCCAATGACATTAAAGGGTATGGGGGGAGTTTTGACCAATCCAAATAACTATGTTGGTTTGAGTCAAGATTCTTGACTGCCCATTGACTGAGTGTGTGTTGGAGGTTCTCTGGAACACTAATGACCTCTTGATCTGAACATCTGCTCCATATCAGAACTGCTGAATAAGCCAATTAATCACAATTGTTGTTCTTATGTATCTAAACAACTTACTTCCCAGCCTGTGTTTTAGTCCAACTTTGTGCTTTGCAAGTAAAGAAATCAGGTAAGGTCGACCTTTCTGACGCCAATAATCTTTCTGCAAAAACAACTCCATAAAAAGTATTTCCGTGCTAACACTGCCAGGAGACAGTATTGTTTTTGTGGGTTGGAGATGCTTATTTGGAAAACATCCACCTCTGATTGGGCATAACCATGTCTTTTGAGAGTCTTCTAGCTGAAGAAGAGAAATTGCAGTTTTTTTGCAAAGTAATTTGCAACAAAATTTCAAAACATTGTGAAAGTCTGATAGTGTGAAATTTGTTTCGTAGAATCCTAAGTTCACCATGCAGTGGTGCGGCTTTTTCTGAGTTTTTGTTTCAAAAAATGGATTAATGCTATTGGATTAATGCTCTCATTGGCAGGTATGTCAGTTCAGATAAAAAGTTTTTGCAGGTTTGGAGTTCACCTGCTTTCAATTTTAAAAAGATGGACTGAACAAAGGTTGAGATGCTATTACCAAACCCTGGTTAGAAGTTCACTATAGTTTTACCCATGTCCTGTCTGCTGTGTCCCTCATTATATTGTTTTTTTCTTGTGGTTCACTTAGGCTTTAACAGAACAGATGTATTCACACACAAGTAGACACTGATATTTCACTAAGAAATTTCTAAATGCATTGGAGTTTAATTAGAAATAGAGTAAAAGGTGCTGAGGTGGGTTGTGTGGATATAGTTGCACTTTAGAGTTTCATTATTCATAAGTTCTAAAACCATTGATAATTGTCTCTACTTCAAAACTAGTTGCAACTGTGTTTATCATATAAAGTCCCAAAAGAGTACTTAATGATTATTTTTAAGATGTCATAATATGCAAAAATTCAAGAGTTATTATTATTGTCATGCAACAGTGTACCAAATATAACTTACATTTGACAAAGGAATTTTAAAAATATTCCTGCTGAAATTAGAAAATATTTCTGAAGCATTTGAACAGTGCACTTATAAATAAATACTATGGTATGCAACATTCATAAGAGCCATGCAATTAAATTATCCACCCAGGTTACAATTTTAATGAGTATACTGTCAAATAATTGGCACTAATGAACTTCAAATAATAGGCTATTGACTGAAACAAGAGCAAAATGTTAATTGAGAAGCTGTGGCATGAAAGCCTTAACAGCAACTGCCACACAATCCAAATCATTAAAAAGTTTTTTAACAAGTGAAACAAAAAGGGGACTCATTTACAAAATACCATAACAAAGTCATTATTACATACTGATAACAATGCTTTGCTTATCATCATTGATCTGCACAAACAATTTCTTGTTACAGAGTGTTGCAGCCAATCAATAGCTAGCAGGGAGATGTGTATCCCATGTATTAGAGGCCCCACAGAGATCCTTTGATCAGTGTATCAATTGATCATGCTCAAAATTAATTGTACACAGACATGGATTAAAGAGGATACAGAAGACCAGTGATCCATTTATATTAATTTCATTTTATTTTAATTAGTTTTTCTTTCTAATGCACATTTCTTTTTGGTTTTGTTATTGGCATTAGATTAACAGATGTATCTAGTTATTGCTTTGCTGTTAAACAATAGCAGTGTTTTTTTTTAATGTCTTTGGCTTCATTTTCCTGTATAACTTCGCTTTGTAAAGTTTTATGGACAGCTACTTTCCCAAACGAGCAAGATGTCAGAAAGAGTTGATAATTAAATTATTATTATAATTTTTGTTTTAAAATTTGCTTCATTTGTCATACAACTTTGGTCGTGTAAATTGTTAAAAATCAACCGCAAGAATCTTGCATAAATGCAAAAATTCTAATAAATGCTTGTAGGTTTTAGCCTTATAATAGTAAAATTCTTTTGCAGGATCGTTTTTTTGTTGTTTTGAGTAATGTCACAGATGCATGGATAGTGTGTGGCTTCCAAACAATTTCCTAAGTGTGATTTATTTTTTCAACAAAAAACAGTCTTAGATCATGCAAAAAATGCATAGTATAGAATACATTTGTGCAATCAGTGGGACAACATAGTGAAAATGTTGTCCCACTGACTGACACATGTAATGTTCACAATGCAGTGTGGTCATTTAAACTGCAAAACTTAATTGTTTAGGTTTCTTTAATTTTCTCAAAATGTCAGTCTCAATGAACTTGTATATATCTGCAAAGATGTCAGCATCGTACAAGCATGAACTGGTAAGGATAAGCAACTATAAACAATGGTTGGATAGAATACATTTTTAATAAACTTACAAATACTAGCTTTCTAGTTGGCACACATGACATAACACTGAGGTATATTTTATAAAAAGGATCACAGTTAGAGAACATCAGCAAAGAGGGGCTTGGTGTTATCAAGTTATCAAAAATAAACATAACCCATTGGTTTGTTTAAAAGCATGCATTTTTTCTGTCCTACCACTCCAAACATAAACACGTGGAATTCGTTAAACTTTGCCATGTCTATACGATGTGCTTTGGTAAGATGAAACTAGAATCAGCTTTTTCTGCAGCGAACACTCCATGTGGAGGCAACTTTTTGGAGTGGAATGCCTAGTGCAAATTTTATATTAAAATATATTGACTTCTATCAGAAAACTGCATATATTTCATGATTGGGACTTTCAGATGGATTCTGATCCACAATATGTGACTCCATGGCAGCTTTCACTACCCTCAAGGAATTTCAAGCTCCAGCAGCTGAGATGGGAGAAACTCGGCATACAACTGCTACCCTGGTTCTTCACCAGTCCAAACGTCATGGGAAAGTGACACCACTAAAAATATATATATAAATTTCAAGCCTCAAACGAGAATTTGCCCAAAGGCATGTGGGAGACACCATGGTCAAGTAGAAGAAAGGTCTTTGGTCTGATGAGAGGTAAATAGTTTCATAAGACCAAATGGTGTGATGCGAGGATGCTTCTTGGCAGGAGGCCCTGGAAGGCTGGTAAAGATAAAAGGTAAAATGAATGCAACAAAATAGGTAACTACAGCTTCCGAGAACATTTATTTTCCAACAAGACACTGACTTGAAGTATCCAGCTAAAGCTACACAGGAATCACTAGAAGACAGCAAGGTAAATCTGCTACAGCCTAGGACAATCTGATAGAGACTTTGTGGCTTTCTTTGAAAAGAGCCATTCGTAGCTGATCATGCCCACGGAACTGTTCAGAGCTTAAAAAGTTTTGAATGGAAGAATGTGGTTAATTGCCGTGTCCAGATGCACAGCCTGATTAAGATGTATCCACACGCATTCTGTGCTGTGATTGCAACCACTTGAAGGGGTTAAATATTTATGCAGTCACTTATATTATGTTTCATGGTTTTAATTTATTGTGATTATTTGATGGAAATCAGTTTTCACTTTGACATTATTTTTTTGGAAATATTTATCAAAACTTTTCAAAGGCCCTGTAAATGCTATCAAAGCCCTGTGGAGTCAGAGAGGCAAACAAAGACAAAACTCAGACTGTGCTTGATCTAAAGAGATTGTGCCCTGAACAACGCACAAAGGCACCTCTCTCTGTAAGCTCCAACAATATGAAATGTTACAGAAGAAAGCTAAGTGCAGTTTTATTGATCAAAGGGGTTTGTGCAAAATAGTCTTGACATAAATTGTTTTTCCCCACTCAATAAGTGCACTTAAATTAAAGGTAGATTTTATTTTTCACAGTTTTCAGGGTGTGTTTGTGATACTGCAAAAAGAGATTAATTTAATCTTTTACACATCTTTATAGTAAGGACCCCAATAAATTTGTCCAATTTTGCACTTTGACAAACTTGTCAACTATCCTTGTTTGCTTAGTCTTTTAAAAATAAATTCTATGAGAATAGTTTTTTCACCCTTACGCCACACAACTTCACAGCCTCCCAACATTAAAACCCCCCATCCATCCCATTGTTCTAAATAACTTTGTAGACTGGAGGTGGAGAGGTTGAGCTCTGGTGAGGTGGTTCAGCCACGGTGCCATTCAAAAATGGGTTCCATTAACACATGTTTGTCCGATTAAAAGTATCTTTTGAAAATAACCCTTAACCTAGTGTACTATTCTTTATTTTTATTTTTATTTTATTGGTCTTCATTAGCCATAAGCAAAAAATCATCAGTTAACGGGAATAAAGGCTTGAATGCATTAGTATATGTGTAAGCTGTAAATGTTTTTTCTTGGTGATACAGCTACTGAAATAAATGAACTTTTCAATAATATTCTAATTTACTGAATATAATCATTAACTGTGGGCTTGACGTATGGAAAAAGTCACTTTAAAAATACTATATATTTGAATTTTCCTGGTCATTACTTATTATTTTTCAGTAACAGAAACAGATGCATTGTCATGAAAAAATAATTCAAATTAACTGCCAAAATAGTATTCTCTGGCTTTATTTTCCTCTCCAGTTTTTGCATTTGTGTCCATGCCTTATTAAGTCATTAAAAAGGGAAAAACAGTGGAATGAAAGCAGTGCTTAAACATGTTGGCTGAAAACCCTTCAACAGTTTGCAAATGAAGCAATTTCATAGAATGATGTAATAAAATGACCATTTTTCATTTAGTTTATACTAAAGATGACTGGACAGTTAATCTTATTGTCTACCCAGGGTCCTCCCGAATAAATATGAGAAATGACCAATATCAAGGGCGCCCTTTACATAATTTACCTAATTTACTTGTAAACTAGTTAAGTTACCTAGTTACTAGTTTACTTACAAACGAGGCTGATGTAACGTTTTGAAGGGGATTCATTTTTCACTTGTTGCCCTCAATCGAAGGAGTAGAGCATCTTCTTATTTAGGTCATGTAGGCCATTGCTCACAAAACTTCCAATTTGGTGTTTTGGGGGAAAAGCAGGATTTGTGTCTTGCTGACATTCTAAAGTAAATGCTCTATTGATTTGAGCAGAAATACATAAAAACGCAGAAAGAGGGAGAGAGGACCAATATTCTACCATATTGATCTTTCTAAATACTGTAGCTGATCTATTAATATCCCCCAGGGTGTAGCATATAGGACAGCACACGCTTTGAGGAGAAGACCATGGGGTTGTGGTATTAAGCGTGTAAATACACCATCATCGAACTTGGTCTCCGTGGATCTGGATGCTTAGCCTTAGAGCTTGTATATGTATGTGTAGAAATTCAGTGTTGATGACAACCACCACCATCCGGAGAGGCCTAAAAAGTCATATCAGGGCAACAAGTAAAAGAGCAAACAAGCTTAGTTCGTTCATAAACCAAGAGCTCTGCAAACGGGTACTTTTTGTAAATGGGGCACAAACTAAAAAATTAATATTTTCCAAAGTAGTGTTTGAAAATTAAGTTGATGACCCAGCAGTGTACACCCTTTAAACAGAATTCCAGAAATAAATGTTGATTTTTCTATCTATTTCTTCATTGCCTGTAGCCATATGAGACTTTCTAAAGCATCACTGTTTTATATCATTTTTAGAGAATATGCTGCTTTCTTATTTTAACATTTACTGTGGACTTTTGATTAATTTTTTTTTTTTTTAGCATTCGTATGGTTTCCTAAACACTAACCAAAATTTGAATCATTAAATTATTGTCTTTCTTTTACAATCCTAAAACATGAACATTTTGATTAGAAATGTACACCTAAACTTACAAATGTTACAAATTGCATGAGTTAAAAAAAAAAGTGAATTATAAAACTTCAAGAATAACCCAGTAAAATTACATTCATTCATAGGTACAACCAAAAGCTACTGGAATAAGGCAGGCATACATTTAAAAATTTGTGAAATTGATATTATTCACAATAATGAAAGAACTGGTCATGTAAGAGGTTGTATTATGCATTTCCATGTTTACAGCCCCTGGCCTCTTGGGTCTGTGCAGGGTCTTGTTATACAAGTTCAGCTGTGATGATGCGTCACCTCCTGATTGGCTGCCTGGAAGCTGTAGGAGCTACACTCCATTGGACCAGAAGAGAACTGCAAGCCTATCAGATGATAATGAGACTCACCTGTTCCTATAAAAGGCTCCTGAAACATTCCTTCAGTGGGACAGCTTGTAAGAGGAGGTTTTGCTCTGCTGTTCCCCACTTTTGTTTGTGATATTGTCTTTGGCAATTTTGTAAACATTTTGTTATTTGCTCTGCTAGAGCAGGTTGACTTTTGATTGGGTTGTCTCCACAAGTTAGAAGCTAGTATTTGGGAGGCTGGCTGCTCCCTTTGTGTGTTTGTTTTTTTTTTTTTTTCATTTCCTTTTTGGTTTATTGGAGTTACTTTAGACTGACTCGTTGGGGCATTTTGTAATTTACTTTGCACTTAACCTTTCTTAAAAACTGTCAGCCCTGTTCTTTTGTTTTAATTGGGTCAAGTTGTATAGTGTCTCAGTTTTGTGAAAACTTTGTTCTTTTTTGTAATAAATCACCTTTTTATTATCCCTTATATTCTCTGGACATTTTTATGTTATATCCCTGAACCCCTAGACCTCTTAGGGGCGTAACATCCATAAGTCATAAGACATTTTACTTAACAAGATATTATTTGAACAAACTACATTTAAATTTCTTTTATCTTGCACTCTTAACTACATCTTACTTGGTATTTTTTAATCAAATTTTAATTTCACTTTTCTTTGAGACATTTGTGTCATGATTCTTAAAGTTACATTTATAAATAACAAAAGTGATGGTTTTTAGTTGCACTTCTGAGACCTACAGCAAATGTGTTGGTTCTTTAGTGTCTTTACCTGTCAGAGAAAAGTGATTACAGCAAACACAGAAACTCCATTTGTAGGAGAGGATCACAGAAGCACTGAATGTTGCAAGTTTGGGTTTTTTTTTTTTATTATTCGAGTTGAAAACTTGTTGTTGTAAGATGTGCCTTAATGAGGTACTAAAACGAAAAACTCTACTGCTCTGTGAAGGGACTTTCTGTTTTGCCAGAAAAAATGAAGTGGCCACTCAGACTCTTATTGCCTTTTATTATAACACTTAATCAGCTCAGTGTGTACACCTTTCACTTTCTACATTTGCAGCCAGAAGTTACCATCTGAAACAGTACCCAAACACACCCTACTCAATTGACAAACTTGGTAATATCTTTAGAGTCTGACTCAAACTTCACAAATTACTTTAATTAATCCTTTGCCATGGCAATAAAAAGAAAATAAAAAGACAGCACTGAGACATATGTAGAGGTTGGAAACTTTAGATGAAGAAAAAAGTGCTGAAGGATGAGGCAGTAAAATATGTAAAACCAACATTGCTAATCAGGCAAAAAAATAAGCCCAGAACTGACTAAAGGTAATGAAATGAGAGAGATGGTCGTTGTTAGACTTGCTATGGAATGTCACATTGTCAGCATGTTGTTAGAATAAGTGTTAAATCACCAGTCACATAATTTTTTTCGAATGTTACTTGAAGCAGAAAATTTAAACAAGATCTTTAAAAGTCATTTAAAGGACAACCTGCATGGACTAAACGCACCGTTAATAAATGGTTTTCCAGCTTTCAAGCACTAAATAACTCAATCCCTGCTGAGAGCGATTCTGACTGTAAAATTTACCACAAGTATATCTGACTGCTGAGAAGACAGATAGGATGGGATGCAATGTGAAGGAAGTTAATAAAGTTGATGAAGCACCACAATATTTGGAAACTCTTTTCAGGCTTCTGATTATAATACTGCAAATATAAAGGAAAACATTTGATGTTATGAAACTTGCAACAAAAAAGTAAATAAAAGAAATTCAGGATTTCACACAACTGCAGTATGAGTGAGAAGATATTTTCCTTTTGCCTTTTAATGACTTTTAATCCCCTTAAGACAGGTGTGTCAAACTCATTTTCATTTTGGGCCAAATCAAGTTCATGAAGGCTCTTAAAGGGCCGGTTGTGCCAGAATGTGTTGATAAAACCTGTTCACAAACTGTTAATATGTCAATAAATTCTTAAAATTACATAATATTATTGAAGATCTTTTCAGTCCCTTCAGGAACTAATAATAAATGTGACTGTTTATTTACTCGCTGTATAAATCATGGACTATAATCATACATCAACTAAATTCTCAAGAAACTGGGGGGATTGTTTGATATAAATTGGCAGCAAACAGATAAAAACTGCGTTGATATGATTGATAATATAATATTTAATCACACTTAGTGTTTAGTCTGTGGAGGGCCACATAAAAAACTACGGCAGGCTGGATTTGGCCCCCGGGCCTTGAGTTTGACACATGTGCCTTAAGACATGGCATCATTTAGACCCCTCAGGTTTTTACTCGTGACTGTCCTCTAAGGATCCACTGACCCTGTGTGAACTTTTGCAAGTTTTTTTTTTTTGGTTTGTGTGTGTATGGTCTCGGAAATTGACCACCCTTGACCCTGCATCCTGCTGTCCGACAGTGACATTTTCTGCATTCCTCCTGGTCCTCCCAAGTGTTTTGCACATGGTTGTCACGAGACATTGAAGGATTTCTCAAACATGCATAAAAAAATCTAAGCAACATTCCAGGTATGTTTTTGATGAGGGAATAACATGCTGTAAAGCTCAAAAGAGTTAATTTTACCTTATAGTACCCCTTAACTTTTTTTGCTATTTGTGTTGTCGTGAGAATTAACATTTGAGATTTTCAGTAGGTTCAGTAGATTTAGCTCTGGCATTTATTTGTGGTTTCTTGTAGGAAGTCCTAGGGGTAAGAGCAGTGGGAAGTTTATTCTGCCTCTACAATAAGTTGACCCTTTTATATCTTCCACTCAGATTCAATATTTCTCACTTTACAAGGAAGGTTTTTTTCTTTTCATTTTTTCTTTTATTTTTTTGGAAAATTGGCTCAAAACCCCAAATTGATGAGTTACAATAATTGTATCTCAAAGGTCATTGCTGATGTCTTTCCTTCCAGATGTTCTTCTAACACAAATGCCATGAATGTAAACATGGTCACAAACGTAGAACATCAGTTAGGCGAATTTGGCTAATACACTCTAATATTATGCTTTGTATTTCTTTAAGAAATTTTGTCACTATTATTTCAGATGGGTGTTTTTTTTTCTCCCTCAAAATGAGTTTGCATCAAAATACTTTTTCAAACTACTAATAACATTTTCTTATATCTTGGAATGTAAAAACAATAGAAATGAAAAAAAGCAGAAGACTGTTGCGTCACAGTGCTGAACACCTTAGGCATCTTTTTCCATCTCCATGCACCTTGGACATACTGGCTGCGGTGCCAGAAACTCTTCGTACTATCCTAAATGTGAATAGCTGAAAAGGGACTGCATTCTTCGATTGTACAAAGAATTAATCTTTGGATGTATACTGATTTTCCATTTTTAAAATATATTTTCTTTGTTTTGTTTTCAATACCCAAAGTATAATGTCAGCCAAATCTCACCTCCACTTGGTGCTCTCGTTCAACCCTTTCCACCGTAGCGCTCAGAATGTCTGTGCCTCAGTGTTAGCGTAGGGGTCTGTTACATGAGCAGACCGCCAGTATGTGATGTGCCAACTTCTCCTGGCTCTGGGGATGTGGTGAGCAGCACTTTATCTCTGAGAAACAGACTTGTCTGATCACCTCCTGGGGAGGCTGGGGTGAGGAGGAAAGGCAAATAATGGAAGAGAAACATTAGGTTCTATTCCTCCTTTATGTAAAAAAAAAAACAAACAAAAAAAACTCACATGCACTGAATGCATCATATATGAATGAAAACATACAAAATTTCTAAACGCTTGGCGTTGTTCCCCAGTGAAAGGAATTATTGTAAGTCATGATTAATATTTTAATTAACATACCTGACCAAATCCCAATGCGCACTGAAACGGGAAGTATTAAAATACATCACTTTCCATTTCTCTTTTTAAAGCTTGTCTTCTTTCCTTGGCAACAATTGGCATGACTAGCAGCAGAGCTGACCTCTGTGTTATGTTTGCAGAACAGAATTCTTTGTTTCACAATCTGTCTCCTTTCATTTGTGCTCAGTCATTCATCTACCTAAAATAGACTTTCCATCTCAGAAAAGATGGAAACATGTCTTTGCTGTGGATGACTCTAGTTTGCTCTAGGCCAAGTCTGTTTGTGTTTTTCTACCAAGCCAGATAAGGATCGGATGCTTCGACCAGCTACCATTGGTGGACATACTGATTACTGCCAGGTTTACATGTAGAACTTATAAGGGTGACCAGAAAATGGATGGATTGATGGATGTATATATATATATATATATATATATATATATATATATATATATATATATAATTCTAGACATATGAAACTCAACTGAATGATATTTAAGTGAGGATGTTACAGATTGAAAAACAAATTCAAATTTTTTCATTTGCTGTCAAATGCAGAAAAACACCTGTACAAAAATTTTATAAATAATCATTGTAATCTCAGATACCACTCTTCTGGATGGTAAGAATCGTATTAATTTCACTAGATACTTTGCAGTACGTTCTCAAACCAAAATGTCAATATTTCTTCGTGATGAAATAACTGTCAGTGTAGCCTTTGCTTCATGCTGTAAAACTCTTCTTATTCAGTTATTCTGTGTGCAGTAATGAGGATGAGAAGGTCCTTCTTAAAGATACCATCTCTGCCAAGAGGCACTGACATGCTGGAAATAGAAATTCTTACAGTAAGAGCACATTAGTATGGACACTTGAATTGGTGTGTCAGTGTGTGGCTTCAACAATTACTGGCAAATTAGCATAAGAACAGAAATAGTTCAATTGTGCCCAACTGTGAGTTAAGAATGGTTTTGGCTGCTAACTCGGGTTATATTGTTAGATCAAGGGAAAAACCACACATTCCCATCTGATAAGAAAGAAAGTCATTAAAATCCAAGAGTGAACTTTTGTAAACTCCCCCAAAAATAGCATATCACATTATTTTGGCCAAAAAGACAGAATATGTTAATTGCTTTCTTTACTTTGCATGTCATTAATATTCCTTTGTGTCCTTTAACTGTGGAGCAATTAAAAGATGCTTCAAGATGAAAGGATCTAAAGTTTAGTGACCTCATAAAATGGAAAACGAAACAAGAGATGCACAAATAAAAAACTAAAAAATGTTCATTCATTCTTCGATAGGAAAATTGATAACTATATAGTGAAGAAACAGTTAATATACCAAAAACACTTATTAGTTTGTTTTATTTATCATGGAGCTGGGATTTTGATGTTGGGACAAAAACTGAATTGTTGTAATTAAATGTTGGATTAAAAATTGTGCTTGGTTAGTGAAAAAAAACTCACAGGCCAACATTTTGAAATATGGTCTGGTTTCAAACCCTCAGGCCATTATCAAAGGACAAGCAACCAGATTAAAAACCACAAACAATGAGATTACGATAAATACATTTTATTGTTTCATAAAATGGAAGTAGACTGTGTTTTATTTTAATTACAATTTGCTTTAATTGTACCCATAGAAAATCTTATATTTTGATTTTTTTAAATCATAAGACTACAGCTTAAAAACGTGGTTTATTGACAGATCCCACAAGTATTTTATATATATGAAAATATGATAGCTTAAGTGTCCCCATCATGAATGTTTTACTCAGGACTAATAAGGAGTATAATGTTGCTGAAGATCATACTTATAATTGAGAAATAAATCATTTTTTAGTACTTTTTCATTTGTGCATTATTTGGTAATTGTAGAGATGTAATTCCAGTTCCAGTATTCATTGCCATATAGTTGTGTAACATTTGCATATTCCTTTTTATCTCACAGTTCATATCATGTTTTCCTTTAACATTAATAGTCCTATATTTGAAAAAAGGTTTGGCCTACTAAACATACACAAAGACCCCAAATAATATTTTTAAACCAGAGGAATGGGAGGAAAAAAGGTTCTTCTTTCTAGCAGAAAATATTCCCTGTTCTCTTAGATTTACAATTCTAAATATGGAAGAAAAACATGCATTACATATTGATTAAATTATGTTCAAGCATGATTGACAACCTTAGCTACATGTCAGTTACTAACTGATTCAAAATTTACAACATTTCTGCATGAAAACTATAAAGCAAAATTAATCAAGCATGCCTAAAACAATAAAGCTGACAGTTACAGTCTAGATTTACCCACAATATGCATTGAATAACATATTATTTTCAAGTACCCTAAACTTTGTGAATGGATGTCAGCTTGACATCTTAAAGAATGTTATTAATAGGCCTGATTTGTGACCAAGCCACTGCCAAGTGTTTTCTAAAAGAAAAACAATAATATAACACTGTTATATTGTCCTGGGAATATAGCAAAGACTAATCTGACAAAAAGTAATTTGAGCAGATACAAACGTATTTTAGGGATGAAACACATAAATCCTCACAATTTATTTTTAATAACCATAAACATTGTCTCTGACCTGATAAGTCCTTGTTGTCTCACCATGGCTTTGTATAATAGCCAAGAAATAACAGTTCTTATGTATAGGTCCTACAGATTGAGTTAAATATTTAACTTTGCATAAGATGGAGCAAAACATAGATCACTGCAACCTCTTGCACCATACATATTACATAATAAATGCTACTGAATCTTTGGCAACTCTAGAAGTTCCCTAATTCATGATTGTTTACAGGCTGTCTGTTTACAAGAAATGGCTTAAAGGCTTTCTGTCTCTTTGCCTGTAGTAAATGAATTGCCATCTGCTGTTAAATCTATATCTTTTGCACACACACACAAAAAAAACTTTCTTATATACACACATGTAAATGTAAAAAAATAGCTGTGTCCAAGATATTTACTGGGGAGGACAATTTGGTTCTAGATCTCTACACAGTAGACTGAACTGGGAGCCATCCAGATATAGGCTATGCCATAACAGAAGAAAAAATCAATATACTGGTAGCACCTTCCTATAATTCTGGTATGCCCCTCTTAAGCATTCAAGGTTGTTTCCCTCTTTTTATGGGGGGCAAATGTGAATTTTGTGAGATATCTGGCTAGCCAAGCACTGACTGTCCAAAAAAGGTTTACAAGTACTTTCTGAAAGAAGAATTGTGTCTTTTTTTAATTGATCTTACCATTTTTATTGGTCCCTCTGGAGGATGACGGTATAAATCTTGGCAAGCTCCAACAGGCAGCAATAACATATACATTTTAGTGTCCTAAGAACTGGTACCCCCAGAATTTTCAGAGCCTAGACTGTGTCAAGGGAGGTATTTCCTTATTTTACATTTTTCATTTTGCTTATTTCTCTACCCACACTTCAGCAAAATGTTTTATTTAGCATAGCCTTCTCATTCCACATTATAACAGATATTTATGTGAGAGGGACCAGAATGTAAGTGAAAAGGGCAATTCGTTCTGGCGTGTAAAAATCCGCCCACACACTCATGAGCCTGCGAAAGGGTTGAATATCGATAGTATGGCAAGTATAAAGGGAATGTAAGCACTTTTAATAATTCATGTAGGCACACTCCATTAACTATGCCACAGCACTGGCCTAAGGGCCATTTCAGAGTGGGATGGAGGAGAGAGGTTAGCTCACTCCACAGCGTGCTAAGTGCTGAAATCCCATGAATCCGTGGGTCTAAAAAATGAACCTGTAATTACCAGGATGGAATGGGGACGGTGTGGTGGGATATGGAAAATAATGACGTATAGCACTAAATGTTTTGAAGACTTGTGTTTGGGGTCTTAAAAATATGTTGTCACGATAACGTTTTTTTAATGTTATACTAACAAGTCACAATTATTTCAAAGGCAAATATACATTGTGTGCCAAAAGTACCACCCTAACATGTAACATTATGACATATTACAACCACAAATATCCACATGTTTTGGGGAATTTTGCGCAAACACAAAGCGATACACAACTAGAAAGAATTTAAAACATGTTTTTCATAGGTTTTCACAAGCACAAAAATGTGGCACACATATGCATCATAAGTTTGTTAGAGAACAACAGTTTACAAACAGCATAACAATGAAACAATGACCAAGGGATACACAAGACAGCTCAGGGATAACGTTGTGGACAATGTCATAATGACACCTCATGGACCCATTGACTTGAGTGTTATGATGGTGGCAGACAAGAGTTAAAACAGGACAATGTTACTATAAAGGTCATAAACTCCTTGTTTCAGAAGTGGTGTACAAACCATCATTCAAAAAGTCAAAGAAAATGTCACAGCCACTAAACTAAACAACAAAATTGACTTGCAAGACCAGCACTAATCAGAGAAGCACTGACAAAGCAGGCTTACTCTCACCATGTTTCTGCTTGGAAAGTGCTCAGAGAAATGGGATGATAGATGGAACCTGAAAATGATCCTAAACAGACAACCAGAACAATTATGGAATGGTTTACATTAAACTTTGTGTTGACCAATCTTTCAATTTAGTTAACCCATTCAATCACATTATAAGATTGTAAAGATCTTAACCGAACATTTATTTTTTTAATTGATACCGGGTAATTAAATGATCAAAAAATTGATAGAAACTATGTGAAAAGTGTTGTTTTGCTGCCAATATGAATATATGTATAGTATACTGATGACCATAGAATGCAAAAACATGCTACCCAGCGAGATAATCAATATTAGTAGAATTTTGTTGGTTTCTAATTTAATTGTTAAATAATATTCTTTATTTCATTTGTCAAAAGTAAATTATTGACCTACCTTGTGTCTTGCCAGATTTATACCTCAACAGTATTTAAATATTTAAAAAATATGAATATCTGAAAGGATCACTGGCATTTAGCATACTATGCTTCGGAACAAGTCTTACAGCGCACTAGCAATAGGGGCCTGGAGAACACTCTGTAAGTGGGAAGTGTTAGCTTTAGAGCACTTGAAGCCAGAGTGAATGTCAAAAAAATAGCCAGGTGCAACCTTTGGTTCTTCCAAGTTGGAACTCATTGCCCCCAAGACCCTTGGCTGAGCTGCACAGTGGAAGTCCTGTCAGTGGCCGACCTCAGCGAGTACTCTATTTCCAGACTTACTGGCCCAGATGATGGCTTTTTCTACATCGATGGACACAGTCACAAATATAGCAGTCCAAGAGGTGGAAGAACCAGTAGTGGTAGAGACAGACAGAAGAAAGGGAGAGGATGAAAGATGCAAGTAGCACCAATAGAAGTACTGCACAGAAGCATGGGCTCTCCATCTGGTCAGTGAGATGAAAAGCAGCCAATGACATTTGATCTTTCCCTGGTATAAATATCAGTGGCATCATGTTTTGTGCTGTTCAGCAAACATTTGTCTATTAATCTTGCAGGAAGAATCGGGTCTATTTGAAACATGTGCTTACAGCGTAATGATCTTTATAACCCTGCGCAGACAAACAAAAAAGGATGTTACTAAAATTGTCTTTTTTATTTACTCTAAAAATGAAACATACAGTAGAAACCAGAAGTTTACATACACCTAATAAAATAAATATACCCTTTTTTTTTCCTCACTGTCTGAAGTTAAATCAGACCAAGCTTGGTTTTCGTTCAACAATCATTCTGAACATACACGTCTGATTTTGAAGATAATAATACAAAAAATATCTGCCAAATTCTTTCTCTGATTATTGTGTCATTTAGTAAATATAAATAATTTTGCTAATTCTCACTGGCCAAAAACAAGACAAGTTTGGTTTGAGATATCTTTAGATAGTGGGGTTAAAAAGGTGTATGTCCTTTCTTATTTAAACTTATGATTTCAGCTGAATGATATTCATGCATTTAGAGTTGATTCCTAAACACTTTGGTAAAATGTGAGTTACTTGTTTTACTTTAAAAAATGCAGAAGGTATTCTATAATTTCCGTGAAAAACTTAAAAAAAATGATCTTTCACCTGCAAAGTAAATCCAACATTTTGTGTCTTTACGACTAACAGACTTTGCAAAACAAGCAGGTTATTAACAAAACTAAACACTCACTATGCAGCTGAAATTCACAGCAGGAAGAATTTGCATTAAAAAAGAGTAACCTGAACCCAATGATCCAACATCCTTTAGTCTGATATGATGAAATGATTAATTGATTTCTCATTTAATTTTAATGATCTGCCAGATGCAACAGAAACATAGACTGGTTGTACTCCAATTATTTTAAGTCTTCTAATTAATTTGATAATCATCTGATTAACTGAGCTGGAATAAAGGCAAAAGAGAAGTGAAGGAAATTAAAAATCCCAGTTGTCATTTATATATGTCCATTTCTGTGTCTCGGGTTGTTAATAAATATAAGACACTTCCAACCTAAAGGCTAGACCTGAAGTTCCTGGGCTTATATATTTTTTTCCCTGTTTTCCATAAACTTGTCATTTGTGCATTACAAATACAGGAGTCCTAACTCTGTCTAGTAGAACATCTTCTTATGCACAGCAGGGACAGCTGGTACAAGTGGGCTAGTAAGGCTAAGCCCTCTCTGATATTTACAATAAAGTTGTTAAAATAAACAACTTAAAAACAACTACCTAAAAATAAATACATTTTATAAATAATATTTCACATTTTGTTACATTTTCAAAAAACCTGGTGCCAAACCGCCTGGGGAAAAATCCATGGGTCTTTCCGAAGACTAACTTCTGACAGCCACATTCAGTGCTACTGTCTGTCACGGCTCAGAATGATTAACAGGCGTCTAGCCACGCCCCTTCGGTTTGCGGCTCATTGGGGTCGATTTTGGTCAGTCCAGGGCCAGCTTGCGGCCTTGAGATTCATCCAATCAGGATGGATTTTGCTCAAGCTTGAGTGTGTGTGGGCGTGATTTGGCGTTGACTGAGAAAGAGTGATGGCGAGCAATACTAGCATAAATGAGGTGAATTATTTAGCCTTTTTTCCCCAGGAAAGTCGTTGGAGTGAGTTTCTCTTTAAATAAAGTAGGCCTCATTTAAATATATACTGTATCTTGATACTTTTTATCAGTGTGATTGTGTCCAGTGTTGGGGAATTAATACAGGGGAATTAATTTGAACAACTGCAATTGGTCTTTGCAATTGGTCTTTGTCTTTATATACATTTAAGCCCACTCTTCAAATATCACCACCAGCAACCTGCCGCCATAGGAATATTGTATGCATGAAAATATTATGGACTAGCTGAACCACAGCGGTGAGTATGATGAGGGATGCTAATACAGAGCTGCTGGGTATGGGAAAAAGGATATTTTGTTGCTGTTGAGAGTGGATCGTGTTCACTGGACAGGCTGGGTGTTAAATCCAAGGAACATTTTGATAAACAGAAGCTCCATCAACCACCATCTGTCATTCTTTGATAAATGCATAAAAAGATTATTTGTTATCCTTAAAATCTAATTATTTAAATCAAAAGGCATTCATTAACCATCCCTGCAAGGCTGCCACTACAAGAATTGAAGTTGATTCACTTAGTGGCTGTGTAATTGTTCAGCAAGAATAAATGATACACACTAATTCCTTTTAATACATTGGAAAGATTGTTGTAATATGGAAACATTTTGTAATGACAAGGCCTTTTTAATTAGCAAAATAAAAAAATAAAAAAATACAAAAACAAATGTTTACTTGGACCTAAATAAACAAACAAATTACAAACACAGAAAAGCAAATCATGCATCCAGTAATTTTACACTATTTCTGGATCACAACCTACTTCCAAAGCTCATGATGAAATACATTACCATTTCTTGGCAAGGCCACAGACGTAAATTTTTAACTGCCTTTAACTAAAGGCATTTGTTTAAATAGGGCAAAGTTTATACACCACTACTGTCGGGTAGTAATTATTGTGGGGTGAGAGCTCTAAAATGGGAAGATAGTTTACCTTGCTTGTCATTTTATTAGGCATTTTTCCACTAAATAATCTGCCAAGCCACTAGATGTGAATTTGTTTTACATTTGGTTCAGCATTTGGCTCTTCAAGTTTAAATATTGTTTTGTGTTATGAGTCTTGGGTGCTTGAGTTTTTGGTTACATTCACATTTGTGTCCTTTAATTATTGCTCAACATGTAGCATCATGTTCAACTCCTTTGCACACTTTTATAACACATTGACTTAAAGGTAAGTGTGTTATGGGTGGTCTTTCCATAAATGGCCATTCCTTCTGTAACAAAGGTTATTTAAGGCAAATCCTTAAATAACCTTGGTTATTTAATAATTAAAAATAATTATTATTTTTAATAATTGAGGTTTTGTCTCCCTTTGTACTTTTTTTCACCCCGACTCTTGGGCTAAGTATGAAATCCTGTGATATTTTGTGAGATTTGAGTTTTTAAAAGTTGGGCGGTGCCTATTGTTTGGTCTGGGAGAGCAAGTGATGGACTAAGACGTTTAGGGATGGCTGCTGCAGGTGGGTTTGATTTGGTTTAAATCATTTGTTTTTCATTTTTCATTGTGATATACTCACTAATATGCCTTGCAGTTTCTAGATGCCTCTTATCTTCAAAAGGTTGGGAATTCTTGAGCTTAGAAATTGGAAGAAACAAACTGGCAAGTGTGTGTATTGTTTGGAACATGCTAATGCTAATATTAGCATACTATACTGAGGCTGATGTTATGTTTTGTTGTTGATTTGTGACCTTGAGCTATTTTCTTCAGCAATGTTACATGAATGAGTTATGTTGTCCTGTGGTGTAATAAGGATGAAGAATACTTTTTTTTATTTTTTATTTTTTTATATTGTCATTATATTGGGTTATGATAATCTTTTAACTGACTCATGTTCATATATATTTGTATTCATTAATTCTATTTACTTATAAAAAGGAAGTGTTTATGATATTAATAAGGACTTGAAATTGACCAATATTAAGAGGAAATTGACTTAATGTTGGTCTTGTTTATACAGGCTAAATCTCCATTTGATGGTGAGCTACCACTAGCCCTCTGGACCCTGGAAGCTCAATTGCTGGATCTCCATCTATGTGGTAGGAGGCATTGTAACCTGTTCCTATCACCTGCAAATACTGTAAATCATTTTCCAACTACAATATAAATCACTTCTGCACTATTTTTCTTTTCTGTATTAAATATAACTCTGATAGTCCCTTTCTTATTTGCCTCAGTTTAACATGTTTGCAGCATCACAATTGCTACATTTTGCATTCAGTTTCTTTTTTTATGTTTTGCTCTTTGTGTTTCTAAATGTTAATTATTTAATTAGTTTTTCCCAATTTAATTTATTACTTTGAGTCATAGTTCAGCCATTGTGTTTACCTTTTCTCATCCTGCCTGTTTGTTCCCTGATTTCCTTATCTGAATTCAATGTCTTTCTTTCCTTCATGGTTCTTTTGTTTGGAACCATTTTGTTTAATGGTTCCTTCCATAACATGTTTTTTTGTTTTCTACTATCCTATTACCTATACCCTGAACTGTAAGTTACTTTATTAAGAAATATATACTATGATAATCCCAAACTCATTTCCGCTTGTTGATCCAACAATAAAACCCACAAGTCATAACTTTTCTGGTCCTCATGTTACAAATACAGGAGTGGTTATATTGTTACAAACAACCCTCCTTCCAAAACACTTGCTTTCAACAGGGGAAAAACCTCCTGCATAGTCTGCAAGTGGTGACAGTGGGAAAGAATGACCCTATTAACAGAGGGTAATCCTGAGCTGGACCAAGCTCAATGCGAGTGGCTTTCTGCTTTGACGGACTGAAGCTGAAGAAAAAAGAAAGAAAGAAAAAAAAAGTTAACACAGATTCAGGAGCATTTTCTATGGGAGGAAAAAGAAATCTGTCTGTACAGATAATGGTTGCAGGTGCTCCATTAATGTTGCTGTCTGTAAAAGAAAATGAAACGCAAGGAGTCACTGTTGGGGAAACAATATCTCAACATAATAGAAGCGATAGCATATGTAGTGTTTTCACAGATTAATACAGACAATTGTAACGTGTTCAGATGTTTTTGGGTATGCTCACTGTTTTTAATGATCGTAATGTATACAATGCCTTGGGCTACCCATGGCACTGTACTACAGATTGAACCAACCACAGATTAGTTTATTGCTAATAAACTAATTGGGACCAGACCAAGTGCTAAAGTTTTCTTATTTTTTAATCCCTACCTGGAAATAAACTTTTATGGCATATTTGATGGGGCCTCCACCAACAGCATTTGATACTTAATTATATTCTACATCTTGAATTAAAAGATGAAAGAGTAACAGTAAGTAAGAGAGAAACAAGGGGAGCGAGGGATGGGGGCTTCAGCCAAGAAGGCAAAGAAAAATGACTTGCAATAAAAAATCAAGAGGCTTTGACATTGCATTTGGGGTTCTGAAGGCATTACAGACAAGAGCCACGAAAACAACACTGTGGCCTTGAATAGTGCCACCCTGTGATTGATTTTTCCCAAGCCAACTGATAAGTTTCCTGGGGGAGGCAATCTGTGAAGAAACGAATCAGCTGAGGTGAAAGAAAACCAATGTTTGGACCTGATGCATAGGAGCCAATAATCTGACAAGTAACATTTGCTCAGGGGTCAGTCACCTTGGAAAGGCAATCTGTGGGGAGCAAATGTGTTGACTATACTGTAAAGCAAATGCTCTTACCTTGGGGCTTTCTTTTTTGAGGGCTTCCCAGGAAGCTGCTTCCAAGAGACTGACTTTTCTTTTTTGCTTTTCTCGGGTTGGAATGTTACCATCATGACTCAAGCCCTCGGGCTCAATGGCAAAATGCTGGTTGTTTCTTAATTTTCTTTCCAAAAATAGTTGAATATGCCATTACACTTATAGTCATATTCAAAGTCAATCTTGAACAATTTATCTGCTAGTTCAAGTAGTTGGTCTACTTAAACTACTTTTGCATTTGTCCTTCAAAGAAAAAACATGTCTTGCAAAGCAATCTATGATAACATAATGCAAAAGTAATAAATTCACACTAAAATAACCAAATAGTGAACAAAATAATGGCGGGTGCATAAATTGTCAAAATAACCCAGTTACAAATGCAAACAGCACATTAGTTTAAAAAATACAGCAGCTCAGTATCAACTCTAGGCCACGAAAACTTCAACCATCAAGCTTAAAGATATTTTCAACATGGGAAAGGCAGACCATCCCACAAACAAATATTCACAATTAGGAGACCGACGATGTTGGCAGGAGATGAAAGGTGTTCTGGACTGCTCATTATGTGGAAAGGGTGACACAGCTGGGTGACTGGAAACAGGCAAGGCAGGATTAGAGAACTGAAAAAGGGATAGAGAATGGACCAGGGGATGGGTTGGATAGAAGAGGAACCAACTCAGATTTATTCAGAAGCTCATTAGTGGAGACAGAGCAGGGCATAGGGGAACAGAGAGTTCACCCTCATTGGGGCTCATTACACACTGGCAGAAAACTGACCCTGCTGGGGTTAAAGTGGCAGCCATCAGGGTAACACCGACTACCTTTGCACAGACAGACTTGGCTAGAGTTTATTCTGTGAGGAGCCTTATCTCCTTTTATTTCTAGCCTTCACGGAGTTTGCCTTCTTTCAAATATTGTTTTGTTTGTTTATTAGGATCTCCATTAGCCATTGCCATAAAAATGGTTACTCTTGTCGGATCCACATCATTGACACCGAGGCTTTCTGTTTTAAATGGCAGTCATACAGCAATTCTTCAATGTAAATATTACACAAGATGAAATTCCTTAATGCAATTTGGGGATATCTATTGGCATTAGGTACCCAAGAAGTACATTGTTTTTAAAGAATTTTAACTTTTAAAAGGGAAGCAACAAAAGTTTTGTCCAGCAAAGAAAACCAATACATGTCTGAACTCTACTCTGCGTCTACTGATTGTTTCTGAGGAGAGACTTCTGTGGTTGAAAGATCAGACATGGGCCTTTTGTTCTACCGGTCATACAAGTGATTACCACAGTCATAGCAACTTGCCGTGTACCTGAATAACAACACTGCCTATGTAGCTTAAAAGAAGCTGATTCTGATTGTGTTGGGGTATCTTGCTTATGAGAGGAAAGCCAATTATTCTGCTGGAACTGAAGCCAATGTGTATCAAGAGAAAGAAAAACAGCATGCAATTTTCCCGAGGTACACTCAACAAGGAGTTAAATTTAAGTTTTTTAGGTTGTACATTTTTTTAAAAAATGAGGTCATTTTCTTCAGTTAATTAATGAAGTAATTCTTCATAAAATTTTAATGAAGTAACAATGCAATTACCTCATGAGATGAGACAAAATTTTGGGCAAAACCATCCATCCATAGTCTAAATCTGATGATGTTGTGATTATACAACAACATAGAGACAACCAGGCACATAAAGTACAGATTAGAGAAAGCACCAAGCTTAACAGTAATGATTTGGACTGTGTGGAGCAACTGAGGTGCCCAGAGAAAGCTTGGCAGGCAAGGGCAAGAATGAAAAGGGGAAACTCAGATGTTTTCACAAACAGAACAAATATATCATAATAGTACATTGTAAAACATCTTTATTTTAAAACATTAAAGAAAAAAAAATATATATATATATAAATATATATATACACACACACACACACACAAAAATGTAGCTGTAAAACTGTGTTTTAAAGAATCCTTGGTCAATCTATCCAGACTGTTTTGCCAGAAAATGTATATCAGGGTTTGAATAACAGAAAGACTTAAACAGATCTTTAAATTATTACAGAGCTAAAATGGATGTCAGGGTTATCATTGTTAGCAGCTAGTAACCTTTAAAACCCAAAGGGCAATTTCTCCCACTGAATAAATTTGTATGGAACCGCAAACCTACACAGGTGCGGTCACACGTGGGTGAACACGCACTACCTACTGCCAGCAGGCAGAGAGCACACAGAAAAACAGTTGCAAATACATGCAAAGCAGGCAAGAATATCTCCTTCTTTAAAAGTGGCAAACATAATTAATTAGTAATTAGACAGATTATACCAATGAATTGCTCAAGTTACTAAAAGACAGCAGGGGTGCACTGACTGAAGTCGTCCATCCGATCGCAGGTATTCACAAAGCCAAATATTGGTGGATCGGTGGATAAGCTGAGTTTCACGAGCAAGGATTGACTGATCACCCAAAATGAAAGAATCTTTGTCCCATCAACAAAAACTCCATCCCTGTTTTTGTAGAAGATCATAACATAAACATTCTATGTTTCTGATATATCTATGTCTTCAAGAAATGGGAATGAAGTTATTTATTTGTATCGGAACACGATTTATGGAAATAGATTTCTAAAAAAAAACCCCATAATTGAATAGCAAAAAAAAACATATTAAAAAAATATTAATTTTATTCAGTTTTTAAAAGCATTATTTAAAAAAATCCCTGCACTTTTCTGTGTCATTTCAGGTCGGAGTTAAGGAGCGCCTGGGCAGCCACATACTGTTTTTCGCACAATGTTTACAAACGGTTAGTATTTTGTCTTTTATCTTGCCAAAGTTTCTTTTGACAGAGAGGTGGGAGTTTGCTTGATGATCATTTTGTTTTCCAGCTGTTAACACAGCGGGGCAGCTCTAGAACTCAAGAATACTTCTATCATTCAAAATAAGAGCCTCAAGCCTAGATAAATGGTGTCATCTTATAGTAATTGTCATCGTATCTGAGGTTTTGATAATAGCTTATCTTTATTTCTTCAGACACAATAATAGTAGACGTAACAATATTTTATTACCACATGAAAGAGGGGCTTGCTACTGATTACAAGATAATGTTGTTGGTATATCAAGAAAAAACATAAGACGTTTACAGAAGTGATGGCTCATTTCTGCTTCCATATGTAATAACTTTCACACTAGATATTTGGTTGAATTCTTAGATGAAAGGAAATGGTTAGACCTTTCAAAGTGTTTTGTGTTATAAGTTTTGCAAAAAAAAAATAAATAAATAAAATAAAATCTTACTGAAGCAGATTATAACATCTAGAAACATTTGCATTTGATCATGTGCATTTCTAAATAATGTACATACTTTAATATATTTCTTGATTTTCCACTTTCAGCATAAAATAGGTTGAGGTTGGCAAATTGCACACATCCCAAATTGGTTATAGTCAAGTCACCAAAGACCTAAAACTGAGAAGGATCAACAATGTTGGTTTACTCTAAATGTGAGATGTGTCAGACAAAAGCACCTAATTGTTCTCACCACACAATTCTGAGAATTATTGCAGTGACTGGACAAGACAACAATGGAAAAGAAAACATTCATCAAAGAATCGTTATTACAAATCATACACAAAACTGCAAATAAATAGTGAGGTTGCAGTAAACCAGAAGTGGGATGGTAAGCTTGAGTGGTGGAAGTGACTTTGGAAGAAGGTAAGATAAATGAGGTTATTGGTCTAAGTACACACTACTCTGCATGTGTGATTAAAAGGGAAGAAAAGATATGCTAGGAAGGAGGGAAAGGAAAGATCAGTGCTTGCCAACACAGAATTAGTAGTCATTTAAGGCATTGGTCATAAAACGTGAAGCAGGAATTAAAAAGGCACAGCTTTAAAGATTACTGCTTGGTTTTTTCCACACGTCCTTTAATTAATTAGAAACCCTAAAAGCAGAAATGGTGGATTAACAGTGATGTGCACATGCTTGGCCAGGCTTTTCTTCTTCTTAATCTAAGCTTTTCTTGCATCTATTTCTTAACATGGATCAGACTAAGCAAACCTCCCAACTTAAAAATGATTCATTATTCTGTGATATTTTGTCATTGGGAAACTGTTTGATCATTTTCAAGCTTGAAGTTTCCAACTTGTATAGTAAAGGTCATATGCAAAGGAAAACTATCTACAAGATGAATTAGGCAAGCTAGACTTGCAAGTTTTCAGCTCAAGGTCGGTCAGATTTCTGATTGGTAAAATTAATGACATGTAATTTCCAGAGTTTGACATCATATTTTCTTAAGTCTGCTGTCCTTCCTTTGCAAGGGGAATGGCAGCAGTAAGGGTATTTCCAATCACATCTCTATCACTTTAACAGTAAAAGTAGAAATATGTCCCGCTTTTGGTTAACTGAGTTTATAATCACATTTAGGTTGTGAAAATGATTGTTTTGTTACCAGCTACATGTGTATAGGCTGTACCACCATTCTCGTGAGAATATTCTAAATGTGTAAACTTAAATCAACAAGATTCATGATTGAAAGTAGAGGTAGTTCATGGGCTATAATATGAAGGTAGAAGAGACTGGCACCTATAGGGCATACCATATAAATCTCTTTGTTTACCAAGAGGTTTCAAGGTTCATTATGCTGAGCCTTTTCTGCTTGCAGTTCACCTCAATGATGAAAGATTGCTAATGAATAAAACTTGGGTTTTTGAAAAAAAAAAAACAACAAAAAAACAATTGTGCCATTTTCAAATTCTCCTGCAATTCTAAATAGTTTTGTTGGCTTGCACTCCATTTTCTTCCAACTGCGGCCAAAAAATGCCCCCCTTTAAATTTGGAAGTAAAGTGGTTAGATACAACACAGCAACAATTAAAAAGAGTCTTGAGTTTCACTTTTCTACACCAATTCAATTCATTTTTTACTCAAAATACATGAATTGTTTAACAAAAACAGAAGTATTTGTGCTAATTTCTTCTTTTATTAAAGACATGTGTTACTCGACTCTTAGTCTGTCAATAATTAGTTCATGCTATGATTGGGAGCAAGATTAAAAATACTGATGTAAAGTTTGTTTGCTTATTTGGCTTAGAAGGTAAGAAAAAATTATCCATTGATGCAGCTAATTATCACGGGTAAACATGGCAGTTTGAACAAAGTAGTTATTGATTTAATTAATATATATATATATATATATATATATATATATATATATATATATATATATATATATATATATATATATATATATAATATGGGAAATGTCTTATTTGTATGTTCACTGCCACAAGCTTATCCACCTTTCCTGCTTTAAAGATCTTTGTTTAGTGCTTATTTACTCTTTTTTTTGTTGTTGATCAGTGGCAACACATAAATTTAGCATATTTCTCATTTGGAATGTCTTTTTGTTTAAACCCCTCACCTGTCCGCCCCATCCTGTCTTGTGTTTCAAACCACTAGAAGTTGAACTACATTAGCAACATTCAAAGTATCGATTCATAAGTAGTAGTGCACTTCATCTTCTTGAGAGGCAGAATTTTAAAGTCGCCTTAGAATCACTAAAGTTGCATTCTAAAAGTATATCTTTCTGACTTAAACACTGGAAAAGTTGAGCTATTTGTATTTAATGCTATAAATATTTGAACATTTTAAAAGACCACAACATTCTTGTTATTAAACGGTGCTTATTAAAGCCATAGTGTGTGTGATATGGCACAGTTTGGAGTGCTGTATCATAGCTTGAGGCATCATGGAGCAAAACAGCAATATGCTGCAAGACTGAGAGAAGCGCAACAGCAACAGCTCTTCCACAGGCTAAACCACCAGCCCACTGATGCACTGGCCCACAGGGGAACACATACATACACTTTGTCACAGACAGAGCCAAGAACTGAGTGAGAGTGTGTGAGATGTAAACACTCACGCCACACAAAATGATTTGTTCACATAGACAAATTATATATTACAGATGTATGAGGCAATCCATTTAAAATGAAAGCAAACAACACTTAGCCTGGTGGGGTGGGGGGCAAAAGTAAAGCCTGTCGGCCTGCTAGACTTGTTACATACTGGGGAAACCATGCCATTTCACGCTTACTCTGCCTTTAATGGAACTGAACATCCAAATGTATCTACTGTGTTTGCTAAATTGTTTGGTGTTGATTAAAATCTGGGTAAATTCTAATCTTCAGTCATGCAGAACACTTAAACAAGTGCATGGGGTATTAATTTTGCGCACATTTTCTAACTAACCCTTCTCAGTACATCAGTGTTTTACAATGACTGCTGCACAAAACCAGCTAATTTCAACGCCTTGCATATCATCCTACAGTCACTTCCTTTTCTTCTTTTAGGAACTAAATCTATGATTCTTTAAATCATTATGGACAGAGACAGATGGGTTACTGCGGTAACACATCTGCTGTAACACATCTGTCCTTAGAACAGGACTCCTTTTTATGTTGCCAGCAGTACATCACAGATTTTGTTGGTACTCACTTCAAAATGGGCTCCCAAACTGCCAACTGTTGTATCCAAATAAGAGTCTGAGCTGTCACCAGCAATCACAAGTGCCACAGGAGTCCCGCCAAAGACATCTACTCAGAGACAAAGAAGCAAAAGCTTCTTAATCCAAAACCCAAACATAATTTCCATGCAAAATGCATCTCTGTTTTGACCTCTGAAGAACAATTTTCAGTCTGAAATATGAATAGCGTTATTGAACTGTTCTGCCACAAGAATAAGAAAAAAGCGAAACGAAGTAGTAATGATTCAGAAAGTCATTCAATTTTGGGGGAATTTGGAAGGCATAGAAAGTTAGATAAGGAATCAGTGAGGCTTCTATTTTGTGAACAACAGAAACTTGGCAAAAGGTAGAAAAGAGGAGTTTTATCAGAAAATAGAAAAATGTTGGAGTACCTGAGCGCTGCAAGATTCTCAGTCAAAGACTTTGTTAAAAGCTATCTCACCTTTTGTTTACTTGCATGGATTTTTCAACCAGTGTGCTTCAGGATTTTTCTGAGCAACATAATCGTTGTACTCTGGGAAAAAAAAATCATTGCTTACCTTGGTTTTAATACACCAATAGGTATCATGTTTTGCATTCCGTTCTTACTTTTGCATTTAGGTTTTAGCTACCAGGTTTTCCCCTCTGTTTTTACCTTTATGTAGTTTTATTTAATGTTAATCTTTTTGGATCAGTCTGGAACAAAATATATTTTACAAAAATACAATTTTGTGTGTCAGCTCTGTTCTTCACAGCTTTAATGTTAGCAGTTTTATAATTGGAGTGACGGTGGCTCAGGAATTTTGTTCTGTAACTGGTGAGTTGCTGGTTCAAACCCCCACTCTGTTTGTTTCAGTTGTTGTATCCTTTACTAAGAGATACTTCACCCGCCATGCCCGCCTGTGGTGGTCAGAGGACCCAGTGGCATCTACTGTGTGGCAGCCTTACTATTATAAGCCTACCTGAGGGCAACTGCGGCTACGGTGTAGCTAATCAACATCAGCATGGGAATGTGTGGGTGAATGGATGAATGACTGAATATAGTGTAAAGCGCTTTGGAGTTCTCTGCATTTGATGAGGTTTTTGTGCAGTTACAGGTGATTTTCCATATAAGAACAGATGGGCTGGCCAAAGGCATTAACAACATGATCCATTGCATACTGTACTTTATCAATGCAAAAATCCCTCCTATAGCAATTAAATATATTCGATCTTTATATTTTTCTTTTACTCCATTCTTAGCTTGAGCTCTATCATAGCAGTATCTTGAGTGACAACTGAAAAGGTTTTATTGAACAATATATGTCCCATTTTACTGATGGGGAGACATTAGTTCAAATCAATGCTCAATTACAAACAAGTTATGTGGAGTACAATTATTGAGTACACAATACCTTAACACAGATAATGTACAGCAGCAGCAGCAAACAACTCTGTTGAAGTTAGTCATTTAAAAACAGGAAATTGAAGCCACAATTTGTGCAGGTTTATCAAAGCCAGATAGTAACAAAACGTGAGCTGATGTGCTGAGTCTTAATTTCACCTGCTACATTCAGATAAGATGATAAATCAGTGTTAACAACATGACAGCACTGATACATCCATGTAATGGTTCAGTGGTATATTGGAGAGGGTGATATTTTCTTGGGACACTTTGGGCCTTTTAGTGCTTTTTCAGCATCACTTAAACCCCACAGCCAGCCTGAGTATCGTTGAAAACCATATCCTTTCCTTATATGTGCCTGTATGACCACGGTGTACCCATTTTCTGATGGATACTTACTGTATTGGTAGAACATGGCTCACTCAGGAGCCTTTTCTGGTTTGAAGTTACCTTGCCCAGTCAAGCCAATGCAGTCATAAATGCACAATACTGTCAGATGCAGTAATTTGTTGCAGAGTGGAGAAAAATCAAAGGAAGTACCCAAAATACCCTCCATTGTTCACACTAAGAATTTGAAATGGACTGTTTAAGAAATAGTAATAACAACAAAGCAATACATTTTTACTTGGTACATTTCTGGTAAATTACTGGTAAATTTGTTCCCATATAAGCATGGGATTTTGTGGATTAAACTAGAAGCTTATAGGAGAAAAGTCCGTGCAGTCATTGCATTCCACCCTGTTCACTGTCAAGTCAATTTGGCATTTGTAGTCTGTGTGGCAATTTCTGTCTCACATCCATCACTTGCTCATCCTGATCTCAGGGAAGCATCAGGGGACAGTTCTAATTTGCTGGTCTAATTAAAAGATAATGGTCAGCATTCACATATGTCAATGAAGCTCATGCGGACACCTTAATCACAAGATAACTACTCTGACGCAATGGAAGCTACTGACGGGGCTACATCGAGTTCATTTTCATCCCGCTGTATGTTAAGTAGCTTAGGAATGATGAACAGCTGAGATTCACTTCAAGGACAAAACAGAGAGTGACCGTTCCATCAGAGTGATCTGTCTGAGAGAAATACCTACCACAATGTACATTGTTAGAATGCATTAAGATTTTCTGTACTAGTTCATGAAATGATGATGAAAAGCGTTGGTATCTTGAAGCATCAACGGTCATGCAACAGAGCAATTTTGTGACAATTATTTCCAAAAATCTGTTGCGGAACTTGAGTTTGTGCTGACTTTAAACAATAAATAAACTTATGAAACAAAATACCTCCCACATACATGCCCTGCTTGACTAAGCTGTCAATCACCATTTTAGATTTATAAGTAGAAAAAACAACACACAATATTTTCTCTCTGTCAACAAGACTAAGTACATCACTGTTAATTACACAAACCTTTTTTCACACCAATGAACCATGCAGTCAGAATTAATAGCCTGCCTGCAGAATAAAAAGAAGGAAAAAGTTTCACTTCCCCTCATACGTTGATTTGTTCTATTTATTTATTTTTCTATGAACCAATGTATATCAGTCTTGAATTGCACTTTACTTCTCTTTGATGACAAAGTGAGGTGACTGGTAGCCTAAGGCTGGCTCTCTATTTTGTATTGACTTGCATGAACTTTGTCAAAAAAAAAAAAGAAAAATAACAGGAAATTATTTGGAAATGTCACATTTTCCATGGCATGACGCCCTGGACAGAAAAGTTTGACAATGGCTGCATGCTATTTTAGGCATGTCACTGACATCAGGCCTCACTTGCAGCCTTTCTTCAATAACCAATCATGCTGTTTTCTTCCCCTGGCACCTCGTTTTACTCTTTTCTGTTTCTTTGATGGTTCTGTCAGTCACGCAGCCAGCTCAGAGAGAGATGATTTTTAACATGCATTCTCAGTTTGGCCTGAACAGAAGTCAAAGCTCCCTTAAGATTTAGGGAACTATTTTGTTATATAAGCATGAACTATTCCTTATTTTCATTTGTCATAAAAAATATTGTAAGTTACCCAAGTCACTCAACATTTCACTTCAGTACACATAATTTAGATGCTTGCTTTCAATTATTTATTTATTGTATTTATGAATTACTTTTGTTGTTTTTTTTGTTAGATTATCATAACATATCATCCAAAAAGTCTTATGACAAAACTTTGTTTTATAGAAACAATGATAAAGTCCAATTAATAATGCTTAAATTCACAGTATTGTTAGAAATAGTTGTATTCAGTATTTTTCCTTTTTGAATGCTAATAAATATCAATATATTTAAAAACTACAAATATGGTTACTGTATGCAGTTTAATGGTACAAATCATTTCTTTTATTGTGGGGATATCATTGTTGTGCCGCACAATCACATCCACTCAGTATAGAACAAATATATATATATTTTTTTCCTGTCAGTACTATCACTATAACAATGGCACCGTTTTAAAGTTAATATCACCTACCCTACATCTGAGCTTTCTCTTGGCGTGAGGGTAGATGAGAGTTTTTATGAACTGTGGAATGCTGTGAGAGCCTGCTGGACATTGTCTGGAAAAAAAAAAAATCATCCTGTCTTTCTGTCATCATCTTTGTGGTTTTTGAACAGCTGGCTGGTGACCACAAGACTCATGTGCTGTAAAAATTGTTACCATTGCAGTTTTGTGAAATACATTTATTTCGAAATGGCTCAAAACCATCTAGTGCAAAATGTTTTTTGAGAAAAATGAGTTAAATTGGTGAATTTCTATTGAGCAAATTTAGTTTTGGAATTACAAATTGCACAATTCTATAGTTAATGGAAACAGATAAATACTAAACGAAGCTGAACAGATTTTTTTTTTCTACAGTAATTCTAAACTCTGTAACTCACTCGCTGTAATTTGTGAAACCAATACTGTTGAAAAAATACAGCTTGGATTTAAACTTTTCTCGAAATGGTTGTTAAAATCTCACCCCATGTTATTTCTTGAAAATTAAATCATATCTCATGAGCTAGGTGCATCAATAGAGCTACCTGCAAAAACCGCAAAAGATGTTTTGAGAGAAGACACACTAAACCAATAATACAGGATATTAGGTAATCCATCTCTCTACAAAAGCATAAAAACTTTTAAGCCTGGACTGGGAGCAGTAACTAATTTATTGTTTTCTAATACATTAAGAGAGCTGGTGTTTGCCACTTATGGTATTCACTCAATATTTGGTTTTCACCTTTTCCAAGAAGTGAGAACTATTTTCTAATCAACACAGCTCTTATAGATCGTTTTCATTTCAATTTCACAAACATGAATTTCCATTTGAGCCTTTTGTGCCACCAAATGTTTTGAATTAAGGGTTTCATTTCAGGGTCTGAGTGTTTAGTCACAGTACCTCATGGTTTATGTCAAGAGAAGTAATAAAAGCATTTGGAGAAATATCCAAATTAGGAGGTGCATCAGAAGAGAGTAATATTTTCTAGAGACAGAAGTATTTTTCAAAACCATGCAGTGATGTAATCCTTAGTGGTGACTGGAGGACGCTGATGGTCACTCCCTCTAAAATTAGCTTCTGGATTGAATCTTACTCTTGTTAATGAACATTCTTATCGCCTACTTGCAGATCAAGATTAATGAGTTGTAATAATGATGCATACCTATAAAGTGACTTTCACTTGAAGGATATTTAATGAAGCTTCATCCTTCTTTGTCTGCAGCTATACTCTTAATTGGGATGCAGATTGTCTGGGATTACTCATCATAAAATACATCATGTGACTTATAAAAGGGAACAATCTGTGAAGATCCCAGCAGCAAATATTAATGCGATTTGAATTAATCTCCATTAAATTACAAAGGCAATGATAAGGGGTCTTAAATCAAAGTGATCACCTATTTCATCCAAACTTGATTGTGTATTTTGTGCGGCAAATATAATATTGGACTACAGCAATGTTATCTTTAGATCATAAATCATCTCACAAAATTTGAAGAACTACAGACTGTAGCTATTTAAAGTTAGAACAAGATCTTGAAACTCATCAAAATGGCATTGTATAATACCTGGGAAACCAGGGTCAAATAAAAGCATGAATAAAACATAAAATTGACTAGTAATTTCAACATAGAGAACTTCAAAAAGTTTCTTACCAGTGTAGCATCCAAAAGACCTTTCCCACAATCAAAAAATGTATTCTGAGCAATGCAGACTTCACAAATAAAAAAAATACAAATAAAAAGCATTGCAGTTGCATTTTAATTCTATTTTGAGACCAAGAGGGGACAAATTAGGAAGAAATTTGTGGTAGTATGAATCTATAACCTAAATGTCAGCTGTTGTAGGATGCTTGCTGTTTTCAGCTATCCATCCTCCAGTCTGGACATGATGCAATTTTTTTTTTTTTAATATTATTTTATAATGATTGTTTCACTTTCTGTTATAAATATTTTAGTTTTTTTTGCCTGATGGTAAAAACAGCAAAGAGACAGAGAAATTCCCATGCAGTGATACTAACTAGCATGTCATTGACCACAGTTTTGTTCACTTTTTTCGCTACTGCAGGGAGGAGTTACACTGCTAAGTAGAAGTAGGACCGCTATTGACCCTGTTGTTAAAGTGTAACTAACCCCCCTCTGAAGTTAAACTTCGCACCTGACAAATTTTTAAAACTTCCAGCAAAGTGGGTGGGGCCAAGAGACACTTGAGTGTGGGTATGAGCAGAGGGAGTAAGTGGGTGTATGATTAGGATGAAATATCAGGTGAAATTGTAAAATTGTTGTTGCAAGGTTAATAGAGGAGCACTGTTGTGATGACTTCCTGAAGTCACTGTTGACTTCTTTCTCGCTTTATTTATTGATTTTTCAAACTCTCCAGGTGCAGGCTTTTCTGAGCATCATAGGGACTGCACTAGTGGAATCTCTATGGAACAACAAGGAATGGGTTACGTTGATTGAAATAGCACAGTGGATGATACGAGTCCACTCGGATACCAACTCCTACACACGTACATTTTATTGCAAAGTGGGTCGGGGTCGGCTAGTGGATGGGTTTGGATGTCTGACTTCTCAATTAAAAGGGCAGTATCAAATGAAACTGACTTTTTGACCTTTAAACTTTTTTATGATGTTATTCCCTCATCAAAAACATACATAGTGTTGCCTTAATTCTTTCATGCATGTTTGACTATGCATGACTGGTTTACCTAGCACCACCTTCGAGGCACAGCTCCTACTTGGGGTTGAAATTTCCAAGCTTCTACCACAGAGCACCCCTCTCTCACGACTTCCCAACTCGGCTCAGTGAGACCTGCCAGCAGCAATTAGCAAACACATGGTAAAACTGTGCATCAGCTGAGCTCATAAAGCCAGCAACTTTTCAGTGCAATACTGGTAAAATTGTTGTTGCAAGGTTAATAGAGGAGCACTGTTGTGAGGACTTCCTGAAGGCAACGTTTCAGAAAGAGCAGGAGTATTTCAAGGTGTGAAATCAGGAAGTAAATTTTCTTTTAATTCAAATTTGATGTATATATCATTTTTTATAACAACAGGAGGTAATAGAGTTACCCGACTATGCTGCAAAATGGCATTTCATTCCTGGAAAAGACATAATAGTGTCCCTTTAAACCATTTAATCACAGAAGTTGATTGATACCGCCCGGCTCTGATTGGTTGTTTTTAGTTATCACTGGGAGTGCAGGCAGAAACAGACGAGCTCAATTATTCCATAGACTCTGCCGCATACCTTACTGACACAACATAGTGACAGCTTCAACAAATGTAAAAATGTTTTTCATTAAAGTTACATACTTATTAAAGGCAATTATTAATAAAACTAGCAATTTAGATGAATTGAAAAAACTGAGCAAAAGATAGTGTACCATTTGTTCAATTGTTTTTCATTTGTGAATGAGAAGTGATTTATTATTCATTTTTAAACAGTGTTTTAGTTTTGAGTTTCAAATTTTTTTTTTTAATTTTTGACTTAATCTCAGTCTTCTGTATTAACTTCTGGAATCTCTGTGACCACATGACATGAAGAAGCAACAGCTGCATGTTGGGAATCATACAGCGGTTCCCAACATATTCTCAATATGGCATATTTTTAAATTTGACATATTGAGACTATGGCAATATTATCTTGAGACTGAATATCCAACTTTACACAATCTTTATTGTTGAAGTAAAATCACTGCTTGAGTAAAACTGCACATTTTGAGCAAAAGACTATTATCCTAAATAAAAGGTCCCAGGATGCATATGTAAATTCAGACCCAACCTAAACGTATTCTTCATTCAAATCTGCCAAGTGTTTGAATAATGTGCTAACTGTGTTAATATCTTTCGTTAATAACCTTGCAAAAAATAATTTTTTCCTGTTTTTATTCTTTGAAAAAAAATTCACCATGAAATTTCTACTTTACTTTTCAATATTTATTTGACATAGACGATGAACAAGTAAATGTGCCAGAGTTAATCAAAGACAAATTTCCACCCAGTCTGTGTAAAACCGTGTTTTATATGACCTTATAAGATGTTTTTCATAAGTATGATTGCCATTTAAAAAGCCTGTCACTTTAAAGGAAATGGTGTAACTAGTAAGCTTTTTCTGTGTCATAGATCACAGAAAAAATGAATTTCGGATTTGAAGTAGCTACCAGAATTTCAAACTGAGCTGGGTCTCTGATAAAGGTTGCACCTGCTTACGCAACAGTACAAATGAGTCAGATTCCCATCTATTGAACCCGAGGAGGAATGTTGCTTTTCTAAACAAGATCTCTGAGCATTTTAGATGTGTTCCACTCCAGTTTTCCATCTCTGTACTGTGGGAGTTTAATCTCATTCCAACTGACATATCCCCAGGCACCGATTTTTTTTCCACAAAAAATGGAAACAAAGAATTTAGGACAGATTGAAGACAATTTTTTTTATTTTCTTGTTGAGGAACATTTGGATATTTGGTTATCGCTTCTTTTCTCCTCTATAGTTGACAGTATATTTGCCAGTCTTCCAGTCCATTTTTACACAGATTATTTTATCTTATTTGCTGGGGTTCTGGATGTACTAGCCATGGGGTTGAGAGGGCTTTTATGGACTAATCCCCCACAAAGCCAGTAATAACCTGTCAGTTCATCCCTTGCCAACCGTCTTACCCTCACCCATCCCGTTACCCCCTATCAAAGTTTCTCTCTAGCCATACACAAACATACCAGAATGCCGCAAAAAGGCATGGGGCCAACTGATAGAGCTTTGTGGGGATGAACCCAGGCTTGAGGCTCAGGATTGTGCATCCCAAATCAATCAGTATTTTTTTTAATTCTTTTTTCACGGTCAATCAAGTCAATTTTTCATGAAAGTAACTATTATTTTTTTCTTCTTTATATTACACCAATAATTTATTATTGTTACTCTAAGAAACACATTTATATCTTTTCAGTTAGGAAAGCAATCGAAAATTATCACAAAAAAATGACAGCAATAATGGTGAGAATGGCTTTCATCCATCTCAAATGTGAGATTAGATGTTAATCCTGGCAATTTTATGAAAATGTCACTCGTATGTCAATCCACCATGGCAATGTTGTCTGAGTGTAAATAAAAAAAGGAAAAAAAAAGACACAGTGCATTGAAATGTCATGAGCATTGTTCCATTAGTTCACTGGATTAACCAATGGATCAGCATTTGTTCACATTTTTTTTCGTATTTTTGAATAGGATTATATTATTTTCATTTTAACCTTATCCTGACAGAAAAGCAAATGAATAAAGCTTGTTTGCCCAACCCAGGCGCTTGTAGAGTTTTGCCTTAGTAGGAGCCTACTGCAGCGCTCACATGCTTTCATCTCATCCCTGCCTTGTCTGCCTGCCATACCTTCCCAGTTGGTTATTTTTAACATCCATTCCCTTGGTCTCATTGGGCCAGATGGAGTATGCCCTGAAGCATGTGTTTGGGGCAAAGCTGCACTCCTGGTTAGCCTCTCTCACTAGTGGAATGAGGCCTGTCAGAAGACATCAGGGTGACTCATCTTGGGAGGATGTGCTAACACATCATTGCCTCAGACTTTTCTGTGAGGGTTGATCGTCCATGAACAATGCAGTCGCAAGCTCACACTTGACCGATTTATCATCTTGCCTTCGAAGTGAAGCAAAGAGGGAAAGAAGTAAGTTTTAATTCAAGAATGGAGATATATTTTGTTTTTGGTTGCCTTCTCAAAAACTAACAGGCAAGAGGCAGTTTGAACTGGGTCAGTTTTTATTTGCAGCAAGGATATGATCGGATTCTAATATTTTTAGTACATAGAGTAGGTTAGTATTTTCTTGTGGGAATGGGTAAACCTGCATGATTTTCAGTATTTTTTGCATTCTAAACAAAGGTTTGGCAATGCCTCATGTAGGTCTAGAGGAGGTGCATTTGTAATGGCACCTGTGATTTTGGCAGGGAATTTTATGCCAGGTCCTGATTTGCCTCCTCCATATCCCATTGTGTTGACAAGACTGTGTGATTATATATTCTTTACTCTTAGCATCCCCGGAAATTTTGCCTTTATGAAACCAATGCAGACCATGGACAGAACGTTTCTCTAGCTGGGTACACCCTGGACAGGTTGCCTGTCCGTCGCAGGCAATACACATCATATATTTTGGCTAATGTACCATTGACTATGGTTCAAAGGTGATTCTAAACACTCAGTCTCTTTAAATAAAGACTAAACATAAAACCAGGGTTTTAGTCTTTATTTCAAGAGACTCAGTTTTTTTGTAAGTTTGTTCCAGAATTGTAGTGCATAGAAGCTGAATGCTGCTTCTCCATGTTTGATTCTGATTCTCTATGAAGACCGGAAGACCAGATTGGTCTGGAAGGTTGATACAATAACAGCAGATCTTTAATGTATTTTGGTGCTAAGCTGTTCAGTGATTTATAAACATAAAACAATATTTGAATCCTGCAATAGTAACATTATACGGCAGGAGTTCCTATAATGTTAGAGTTGCTGGTTTGAACTCCAGTCTGTCTGTCTTAGTGATTTTGCCCTTGGGAAAGACACATCACCTGCTTGGCTTGCTGGTGGCGGTCATAAGGCCCACTGGCACCAATTGAATCACAACCTCACTTCTGGCTGTCTGCCCCAACTGTGGCTACAATGTGGCTTACCCCCATCGGTGTGCAAATGAATGAGTATAAGTGATTGTGGTTTAATTTGCTTTTAAGTTCTTAGACTTTAAAACAGGCCATTGAACATTTCCACCACTAAATTGTCAAACAGAAATTAATCTGATATTGTACTATCCAGGTACTGTCAACATTACACTTTAGTATACAGTTGGGGATTAAATCTCTTTGGAAAGAAAATTCCTAAACTCAGTTTGTTGGACTTCAGAAAAAGACAATAAGGTTAGTGAAAACAACATGCAACATTTCAGAAGAAGGACCTTGTGCCAACTATGAAGCACAGCAGTGAAAGTGACATGGTTTACTTCGCTGAATTTAAAATTTCACTGATACCAAACATATTTAGAAAACTCAGGTAATACATTTTTTACTCTCATATTTATTTATTGGGATTTACATAAACTTTCAGTCCTCATCCACATAATATTGCTGCTTAAGGGGAATCACTTAAGTCAGTGGGTAGTCCCGCTGTATTTTTCAGGATGGATTGCATTCAGACAGCCAAATTAATTCAGATATAAATGTTCGATACTATCCCTAAATAAAGTCTAGATGTTATGAGCAATTAAATATTTTCCTTCGTTTTTAGTATTGCAAACATAGCAACAACCTAAAATTGTGGTAAGGAAAAACATTTGGATCACTGCCAAAGCCTTTTTACCATGACTATGCAGTTGAAACCAAAGGTTTACACGAATTTAAAGATGTCTCACTGCTCAGGCTTGCAAGAATACTCCTTTTTTCCTCATTTGTATTAGTCAATATGGCCAAACACTTCAATTTTATTTGTGGTTATTTTTTACCTTTGGAATGATGACTTCTTTCTCACTGAGTGGACTTCTGGATTTGATGCAGTCATTTCACTCCAAAAACATTTATTTCTTGGACTAAGAAACCATTTTTCTTGAATACTATGAAGGCTGAACATCCCCATGCTGTATTTACTTGTTCATCTGACTTCACATCAGATTGGTTTTGCTTCTTTTTATCCAGTAAGTGCCCTGCATATTTGGCTTTCAAACATTAAAAACTGTGCAACTTTTATAAGTTGGTTGCTATTAAAGTTTCCAAATTTCACATTTGCATATGTCCTTTGAGATCTGAATACATGTTTGTGGTTGTTTGTTGTATAGTTGTTTTTTCTAGTGTTGCCAAAAAACTACAAGCAATAGCCTAGTTCCCTAGTCATCCATTTTACTTTCCAGTGAGGTTCTAGAAATATTCCCCACTGGAATTCAGTTTCTTGTATTTTCTGTTTTGGCATAACAATGTACTTGAAGAACTTACCGCTACAATTTCAAAACCATTTTCCATTTAATCACAGAAAGCTATAAACTTTAATAAGAATACTACAGGATTCTTGTTGTTCTATTTTTTTTATGTTTCTTTTGAAAGCATGCAATGAGAGAAGGTAGAGATCATGGAGATACATATAGGGTCATTTGTACACAAACACACACATGCAGTAATATATTGTGCCATAGCAGCGAGCAGAATGGCTATTTGGCCTAGGGGCACAGTAATACTGAGTAGAAGAACCTAGGGCAAGATGATTACATTTTACTCTCATTTGCAATCAATTCATGCCCTGGAGAGCTGTCGATGTGTTTTTAGTGATCACGCTTCTCCTTCCTGAGAAATTCTACTGTAGATGCAATGATACACAGAAGACTGCTATGTGAAGACTGAAGAAAGGCCACACTCTAACTTGACCCAATCTCATTCTAGGACAGAGTCTCATACCTCATATGTGACACTGTAATTGACAAATGACTAAATCCTAAATGCACAATGGAGCAATATTAAAGGAAATTAATGCCAGCAATTGTTACAGTCTATCCTACTCTTTACCAACAAATTAAACAAACTTAAACATGTGTGTTATGTAAAACATCAATTAGCATAGACTCTTTATTTATGCAACCACATTTTTACAGTAAGCCACATGCATCCCTCTTCACATGCAATATATGTTTTTACATTCTTTTATGGAATTTATTTTCACAAAAATACAAGCACAATTCAAACAATTAACCATTTGTCTGACTAGTATAACTTAGGACATGCAACTGTAAGCAGATATTTACATGGATTGTAGTTTTTCTCAATATTTGACCTCAAATCAGACAACATATTTTGTGATGTAAATAAATTTGGATTATCAAGATTATTTGTAGTTGCTAAACATTAGAGTATATTTCCCCCCCCTCCGAATTGAGTTATCTAAAATCTTAAGTTTAGACACACTAAGACCATTATGCTTTTGAACAATTTTTGAAAACCCAGATGGGGACATCCTTTCTTTTTAAGGGTGAATAAGTTATGTTACCACTGAATTGTATGGAGGAACATCTAGAAATGAACGTAAAGGCCCTCCATGCATGTGTTATATAATAGAAATATATTTACAAATTTAGATTTATATTTATGAAGTAAATAACTATGGACGTCCTCAGTTGTAGTGATTTTTGTGAGACATGTCCAGGTGCATGTAGAACACTTGTATGTCAGTAAAAAACACCAGTCAGCCATTACACTCTCCAAGAAAAAGATGAGCTTTGTGCCTCAGAAGTGGATCTTTTTTCTGTGCAATATGTGTATCAATAGTTGTTGGAAAATATTGTGAAGGCAAATCATATGTCGACATGAGCTGAAAGGTTTTTCAATGATGAAGAAACAACTACTCAAAGGGCAGTTTCAGAAAACAGATTCTATTTCATAAAAACACAAAGACCTTAATTTTTTGAAATGTATCCTCTAATTCGATGAAACATAAATTGAAATGTTGCCTTTGGAGGAAAAAAAATTGGAGCTTCAAGCCTGGATGTTTTAACCACATAATAAAATGGCACATTTCATAAAATAGATATTGTAATGTGGAAAAAAAAGCATATTGTGAAAATACCGAAGCAACATCCAAGGATTTTGACAGGATGTTGAAGCTTAGAAACAAATGGTTATTCCGAAGGGACAACAACTCTAACCATACCACAAGTTGAGTCTGTAGGCTGCCTTGTGTAAATGCTCCCACATTCTACTAATAGTAAATAATCTTGGTCATGTTAACCAACCTAAAACATCAAGGTTTTTTGTCCGTTTTCTTGTAAATGAGAAAGGACTTGTCATTTTGTACATTGTGTCTGGTTCTAAATGTAACTGTTGTGTTTTTGTGCATCCTGTTTTTTATCTGTGCACTATTTTGCTGTTATAGTTTGTGAATTTTCCCACTGACTGACAAATAAAGGATTATTCTACTCTATTGTATTCAGTTGTATTTTATTGTTTATTACTGTGCATTTTATGTAACTAAAAGTTGCTAGTTTGGTTTCTATTTAATCTGCTTTCTGGAAAAGGTTGACAGTAATTTACAAAAGTTAAGAAATTGTTTCTTAGCCATGACATTTTTTTATATATTTATTTTGTAAAAGGATTGGTGATGCAATAAGACATTTTCAGCAAGCTGAATGTTTTTGTAGTACCAGGAATATTCCTCCATGAATAATCAACAACGAGTTATTTTTTCACACAAGCGCAATTGAACATAATTTATGTGTTTCCTTTCCTGATGTTTGTTTCCCTCTGTGGAAATATGTTTATCTTGTCCATGAACTGAGATGATCATAGATAAATAATACATTATTTTCCAACCTATCAGAAAGATGGAACTGCATCATTGTGGAAATAAATGTGTGCAGGTTGTGCCAGGAAGAAAATGAAAGAAAAATAAATACGATGAAATCAAAGACTCTTTAAAAGAAAGTGAACCTTACCTATAAATAGTACCAAAATTGGCTACAGCAGATATTATCACTGTCCATGGTGTTGAACAATGAGATGTTTCATGAAGTATTTTGTATAGTGTAGCATCATAAGCACTTGACATTTCTTCAGTCACCAAACCAACTGATTTATACAGCAGGCCAACCAGCCTGAGGGAACAATATCCTGTACTTCGCCTCACTTCTGTCTTCCTCATTAGAACCATGATTGGCCTGGACATCCCTAGAGATAGCCATATTAAGGACCAAAATACCAATGGCCTTCTGTCTCCAAGATGACAGCCGGTTGTCTGAGTTTATAATCTAGCAGTGATCTCAAGCAATCTAATGAATCAAATCACCATCATTCACTGTTATAAGTCCTTCTCTTTTGGCATTAACTGTCCACTCTGCCCTCAGGCCGAAAGAAATGAAGGGGTGCAGACAGGAAGATGGATCTTGTTTTTCAGAGGGTGGCAAAAGAGACGAGAAGATTGAAAGAGAAATTCTGATGCAGCCTCATTTTTTTTTGTAGAGGATGATGAAGCAAAAAGATTGTCTTTGAAAAATTTTTATGAGATCTCACTCATCTCACCCTCATTGTTTACTATATGTAAACAACAACCCTGCACATGCCAAAATCATTATCATGGTTATTATGAAATAATGTAACAGTACCATATTCGAGTTTTTTTTTTCTTAGTTCAAGCAGTTTTTGGCAAGGCAGTTGAAAATCTAAACCTACAGATCAAGAGTCCAAGTATATCAAAGTAAACAGAAAAAATAGCTTCACTCTTGTAAGGACAAGAAATTTTCTCAGTGTGATAGATTCTGAGAACTTTTGCAAATCTCAGTGGGCAAATCTGTCTCGACAAATATTGGAGTGATGGTAACAGGCATTTAAGAGAAATATCAGTTTAATAGGTACTGACACTTTTGAAATGGGATTATTAATTTGTACAGTATGTCGCATTATTGTGGGAACATTTTTTTTTTGAAAGTCTGAAACTTTTAAAAGGGATGTGTACACTTTTGAGAGCAACTACATCTAACCCTCATGGAACTGTGCCAGTACTGCAGCTATAAACCACCTGGATAATATTGTGTCTGCCACCTTTTACTGTGTCTGGAAGTTAAAAATAATGCTTATGTATGTCCTGTGGTTTCTTGGTAATTATTTCCTCTGACGTGTATCTGAATGCCACATATCGACTGGAATATGTCTCTGTTACCCCATTCATTAACCTCATGATGGCCTATTAGAATTTTAAGAAGATGGTGTATGGTAAGGAGGTAGACACAAGCCAAAAAAAGAAGAGGACGTTGCTCTCACTGGGTGGACAGTGGTACAGAGAGCTTGAGAACTAGCCAGCCAGTCTGCTATTGATCTATGTGGATTAGGAGGCTCTTGTCTTTGCGGGGCATCTTCCTCAACTGACAGATTATTACAGGCTTTGCTGGGATTTGGACCTTGAAAAGACTCCCAGCACAATAACTTTGTAAGGCAGAGACATATCTAATAAGATACCAATAAGCTCAGAAAGAAAGAAAAATGGGAGAGAGGTAAAGAAAAGATTTTTTTTGGAAAGCTTCCGGCAATGGGAGGCAATCTAATTTCTTCCCCCCTCTTCCCACTTTTTTCGATCATTCCTGCACTCTAATTCTGCTTTATTTCTGAAATTGCACAAGTGGGATTTACAAAACAGATTGACTCCTTTTATTAGTTCAGTAAGTCATTACACATGCATAGTCTTTGAAGCTGGATTGTTTTCATTTCTACTGTATATTGGATATTGTACTTGCTGCACTACAGCGAAACTACAAACTGGCACTTGAATGACCTCTGATTTTACTGATCAGGGTTGATGAGAGAGACAAACTGTCAAGGGCCAAGTCCAAACTGCACCCACTCTGTATCCAATCCTCAATCTGCACACAGAGCACACGGGTCAGCCAAATACGGCAGAAGGAGATGAGAATACTGTGCCAGGCATGTCTTAGTACATAATTAAGGCTCTGGCTCAGGAATGGCAAATCAGCTTGCTTCATTTCCCAAAGTAGTTATGAGGAGAAGTTTAAAAGGATAAAAGAATCCAAGGTATTTTTTTTTTTTTTATCTGTCTCCTACTAAGTGTTTAGAGGCTTTACAAAAGACAAATTTTGCCTTTGTGTCCCAGTCAAAGACCACCAGAAAGTTTTGCAGCAGAAGTTGCTCTGCATTCGATGATTGGAAGAAATGCTTGGAGATCAAGGAGATGGAGCCTTTGAGTTATGGTTCAAATCAACACTGTGGTCAAAACATGGACGCCTTTTGGAGTTCTGGTGCCTTTTCTGGTTTGCTGTGTACAGAATTCTCTCTTTCATTTTTCCCTCTCCCTCTTCACCCTCTCCTTTTTTCCCCTCATCAGACTTCAGCCTGCTCTGATGATGCCCTTAAGGAGAGCATGTGTGGGTTGCATACCAAGTAGCAAGAGGCAGCTTTAAAAGCAAACGTCCAAAGAAGTCGAGAGGCAGTATCAAACATGTTGCTGAATATGCATATATAAATGACCTGCTCAGTAATCGTGAACAACTGCGCAGCAGCTTTTCTAGGGGCTGTTTTGACACTGCTGGGACATAGCCCCATTAGTCTCACAAATATGTCTTTCATATCAGTGGTTTGGAGGCATTTCTGTACACATGCGTGGGGAAATTTAGATTGTGTTCTACAAGCGAAACACTTTCATTCCTGCATAGGCTTGAAGTGGAGTTTGTTTCTTCAAAGGGTCATAAACTGATTAAAATTTACTGTTCTGCCGGTGCAATCCTTCAGCTCTATTTTGCATGCTAACTTTGACTGCTTGCCTGTCTGTTTTATATACATAACACTCTTCTATTTTACAGGAACCTAAAGAATACAATGAGTTGCAGAGTTGTACAGTCTAAGCAATTATGGCCAGTGATGAAATTAAATGTATTTGCCAGTAAATGCAAAAATGTGTTGTAAAATACAGTATCTTCATTATGGAACTGTAATTGTGGAAATATAATGATGACTCAGTATTCGGTTGGTAAGATGTCAGAACAATATACAAACTAAAAGGTAAGCTGTTCAAAAGTTCAAATATTGAATTAATTTACAGGAGGAGAACTCAAACAAATTAAGTAAATTTGATCTGGGTTCTTGTTCGTAGCTTCATTATAACTCAGCTGATGGTAATACATGAATCATTGCATCATCTACAGTTTCCTATGTAAACAGAATGTCCAAAACCCAAAATCAACTCTTTAAACACTGCTGGGCTAATGGAAACCTTGAAAAACACCTGCTTCCCACCTCCCCATCAAGTTGGAAGGTCTTAGAACTGTACTTAACACATAGTGTTTAAACTTCTGACTTTTGAAAAAATCTCTGACTGGCTTTTAGCAAATATTAATAAATTGGTAATCCTTACCTTTAACAAAAACAGGAAAGAAAAAAAAACATGTATTTTTACAAAAAGCATATCTGGTTTCAACTTGGACTTCTGCAACTTCATGCTGTCCAACTTATGCAGTACAAATCTACAACACTTGTTGTTTATCTTATTTAAATATTTACAGATTGCTCAAACCTCATTAAAAGTACCAAAGAGGCAACACTGCCTAAGGCCATAAACCTGGGAAACCAGTTAAAAAACGTGTTGGCAATAAGTGCAAAACATAAAGAGCATTTGTGCTTGTTTAATATTAATGCTTTAAATATCTGTGCCTCAAAATCACAGATTTTATCAAAGGGTGATGAGTCGCAGAGAGTGGGGCAATTTAAAGATGGACAGATGAAGAATTAACTAAGTATGAAAATGTCTACTGTGCTTAATGTGTTTTTTCTCTTTCGCTATTTTCTGCCAAGGGCACATGGCATCATGCATTCTCACTTTGGGTCTTCATAATTGATAGGGCAGTGAATTCGAAATCAGTTATCGTTCCCCTTTTTCGACACAAACATTCAGACACGTGTCTATGCTTAACACCGTTTGTAGACAGTGTTGGCAGCTTCAAACAACATTTCTATAGGGAACACAGAGCATCGCATCAGCATGCCTGCTCCAAGTGATATGAGGCCTCTACACTCCTGTCAAACAGATAATACCTATTTTGCCTGGTTCACAGAGAAAAAGAAAGATTTCAGGCGCTCTCTGGCACACAGTGGGAGCTGAGTGTCATTCCTAATCTCCACAATGTAAAACTTGCTCTATGTCTTGACCAGTCTGCCTTTCAGGATGAGACACCAACACTCTCCAAACGCCCTGCTCTGTTTAAGACTTTCTCAGCAACTTCACACGCTCTCAGTCTCACCCACTCCCCATGTGGCCAGCTCCTCTCTGCCAGTGCTGACAGTTAGGCCCATGTACTGAAAGACCCCAGCAGAGTGCTCTCCTCGGAGTCAGGCTGTTTAGACACTGATAGATGCCTTTGCTTTCTTGCTTTCTGTGTTGAGCTCTTTCCTTCTCTAGATTTCACTGCATTTAAAACCCAGCATTCTGTTTACTGTAGGATTACTGCTTTTGTATGTTTCAAATTTGACAGCTGCTTCATTCAACTCCCCAGTGTGGAGGCTGCGCGATAAGACCGATATGGGTTTCTAATCTTTTCCCCTGCCTAAATCCTTTCCAAATCTTCTATTTCATTCTCCCTCCCCATCGTTCCGTGCTGTAAGATTACAGCGTTTTCCAGCACAACTCTTGGCTTTTGGTGCGGAGCTGCTGGAACACTGGTGGGACTGCTAATGAAGGAGCTGCTCCTTTGACAGCTGTTGCATCTGACGCAAAGGTTCCTGTATTAAGGCCGCAATCAAACAGCTTCCACAAGCATATCTCCCTGTATGTGGGTGTGTGTAGCGCACATTGACAGCATGCTAAAAATAATTGGGTGACTGGTAAATATCACTCAGAGAAGACGAGCTGGATCTTTTCTGTAGGTTTTCTGGAGGATGTTATACAGGAACAAAGCTCAAGTATTAGTATGTATTGACCAGGAAATAAATTTAATGTGTCCTAAAGTGTTATTTCCATTGTTCATTCCCTGATTAATTCAGGGAAGAGCCCAAATCTTTTCTGTATGTGCCTCTAAAGGCCCTCAAAGCCTCAAAACACTGCATCACAGTGCTTCTATTCAGAGGAGGCTTCAGGGAAACTGATGGGTTAATATTGGTACAGTGGCAGTATTTACCAAATACACATTCATCTCAGCTTCTAGGACGTGAGACTAATGTCTTAATTCATAGAGCTGTAGATGCTGCTGTTTCTCACTTCTCCAAGGACCCAAACATGGGAAGAAGTAAAACAACAGAAATATTAGAAACTTTTTTGCTAATGGCAGTCACATTTTCCTCTCTGCCTTTCAATACCAGCAGACTATTAGGCAGGAATAATTGTTAATAAATAAATAACACGGCAACATTTTAAATTGATTTTTTTCACTCATCATCCTCCTCTATATGAATAAAAGCTCTCCTGCTTTATAATGGTGACTTGTTATGATGTAGCTCTTAGCGGTTTCAGCTCTTGTTTGCTCACTTTCACCTGTTTAGTGTTTGCTTGGGGTTGAGGAGTCTAATCTCTCACTTGCAGATGTGCGCTTTGTGAGATTTGTCAATGCGTCCTTTAGCTGTGTGTTGCAGAGACACCTCAGCTCTTTTGAGACGCCATCAAAAACGCAGAGAACGAACCCCTTCACAAAAGAAAAAAAAACAACTTTGCAGAGTGTGAGCCTCTGACAAGTGTCATATGTACCCAACACATGTGCCATTTGGGTGACTCAGCCGGCTCAAATTCTTTTAGTGAAGAATAAAGAGATTCATAATCCAAGAAAGCATTTCTTTCTGTCGGGGGGATTGTGCAGACCAAAGATGGCACCTGTGTGCAGAAACTTTTAGAAACACCTAACAAATCTTGTTAAACAAAACACATTGTTGAAATATAACAGGTACATTGTTTTATTAAACATTTTACTTACTTCATGTGCTAATTGGTGTGAACACCTGCGGGCATTTTCTCAAGGTTGTAAAGACTAAACCCTGTGATCTCCATTCTAGCAACAATATGAAAAGTTAGTGTCAATTTTGGTAACAGTACAAAAACTGCTAACTTGTGGTTTATTTTACGCAAAAATTAACTTCTTCACTGAAATAATCATAGAAAGGAAAAGTATTGATCACCAGGAAACAGTAAAAATGAGCTCATGAGGTCTTGTCAAATTTTTAACAATAATTTGGAAGCAAAAAAAAACCTCCAGAGTGAAAAGCTTCTGGTCTATGACAGCTGTAAGACAATATGTTTGTTTACTGTTATAAGAAGTGACACAGTGTGTTAACATGAAAGACATTGATCAGAGGTAACTCTTTCAGGACCCATAAAAACATTTTATTTTTCAAATGGCAGTCGATTTATTTCTCAAACTGTGTTCAGACATATTATTATGCCTTTTATTCATTTTGGTATTAATAAATGGAATTCATAAATTCAACCCACTGACTCTTCTTTAACTTCATACATCAAGAACTCTGTATGGAGAATGGATGATTCACTACAATTGATGCATTTGAATATAAAAAAAACGCTATTAGTGTGAATAGAGTTCACATTAAATTTTGTTATCTTTAAAGCTATTTTTAAGCAGCTTTTTAAAATGTACAAAAATATTAATTGAATTTGAAAAAGCTGCAACTGTCTTGTTATAGCACTTTATTGACGGTTTGCCATCAAAGAACATCTCGATCAAAGTCAATTTTTAAAGATTAATTTATCCATTTGGTCTTGCTAGTGTTGTAGCTACTACATCTTGCCACTCCACACACACACACACACACACACACCCACCCCCCCCCCCACACACACACACACACACACACACACACACACACACACCACAAGCGCAAATGCGCGTGCACGTGCACACACACATAAGCACTTCTTTGACTGTGGAAAAAAAACAGAGTGCCTGGGTACACAAGAAAGAAACCTGCATACACAAGTAAAATTGGGCACACTGCTGTCAGTTCGAGCTAAAACTCGAACTGACAGCAGTGAGGCAACAATGTTAACCACTGTGCCTCCATGCATGTACCATACTTTTTGTTCATATTTTATCCCACGAATATAGCTTTAGAGAGGCTCTAATCACTTTATGAAATGTAGACTGTACTCCAATATTTTACCCTGTTTGAGAAACTGGTCTTGCTGTTATTTTTGTCGCATATTAGTTTTATATTGAAACAATGGGAGTTATATTTTGGTATCTATTGTATAAACTGAATATGGAAGTTGCTCATTTTGTATGGTCAACTGGGAAATTAGACCACAGCTCTAAGAACCGTGTAATGGAAATAACCTAGAGTGCGACCAAAAAGATAGAAAGGGAACAAATCACATTAAAAGTTTGTTCTTAAGCTAGAGTTCTTTATGCACACATGCTGAACTTGGAGTGCAGATGCTTAAGCCTACCTTTCATTTTGTGCAATACGAATATTATTCAAAATGTAATATGTAAGTAGAAGAAATATGATTAGGTAAAACATTTGGACATTGCTATCATCAGCTTTGGCAAATTGTACCTATAATCAGTTTTCTATCAATCTATCCATCTGTCTGTCAGTCTGAACCTGCTCAATCCAGTTTAAGGGAATGTCAGAAGCTCTTCCAGCTCTTCCAGGTGCTGGAAGTTGGTGCTCTTCCACCTGCCCACCTGGGCAGGTAAGTAATGTATTTATTCCAAGGCAAAAACAGACAAGTGACATGCACAGCTATGAATGCACAGACTCTTTTCAAGGGTCAAATTGCTGTTGCCAACATGAATGTTTTTGGGCTGTGCGAGGAAACCAGAGTAACCAGAAAAAACTCATCCATGCAGAGCCATTGGTAGCCTGGCCATTATTTTCCTATGAAATTCTATTCTATTAAAATTTAGCTGCATAGACAGTCTGGGATTTCTACAATTTCTAAAGGTAAAATAGTGAACAGAAGGAGAATTTGTGAACAATGTTGTTTTCTGCACTGTTTTAGAATTGCAGTCTGTCTGTAGTTTAAGAATTGGTAGTTGAAGAAATGAATGAAGCTGTTCAGTGCGAATTGGTCACGCTCCAAATGTAGCCTTCTGAACAACCAAATGACTCCAACTCCAACAAACTGAGCTTTAAGGAAATTAATCAGATTAGACCTGTCTCTAAATTGGAGTTTTAGTAAATATCTTAAAGCAAATTAGTCTGCCCAAAAAGGAGTAAAACTATTTTTTTTTGTGTGCGTTTTCACAAGTTGATAAAACGTTTCACACATAAAAATCTGTATTTTCAAGACCTTTTGCTCAGTATAAGTCAACCCAGTTCAGTTTTTAATGGTGCTAGTATTTTAGATTTTAGATGACCTACTGTCATCCATATTTCTTAAAAAATGCTGAGTCAGTCATTTGTAATTCCTGTCCTGTTAGTCACTTTTTCTTTAGGCAAGCAAAGGATTTAAAAGTGCTGAGGGCTTTTTCAAAGCCGCAATCAAAATCCAGTGATGCTGAAATCTTTTGGATAGTGCTTCATGAAATAGACATCACTTTAATAAGAAATATTCTCACTTTATTGATGTGGGATTGGTGTGCTACTAGATCTTGTTACATACATAGATTGGTGTGACATTTAATTCACCATCAATGGCACATGTTTAATTTTAATTATTTTATTTACGTCTTTGAAACCAGAACTACTTGGAGATTAGAGTACAAGCTTCATAAGTTATCTCAAGAATAAAGCAATTTAACGAAAAGTAATGGCAAGATAGAACTATTTCAAATCCTTTATCCTCATTAATTAATTCAAGGATGTAACTAAATAAGGAGAGCTAACTAACTTTTGTTTTTACAATTTGTTACCTAATTTATTACATTTTAAAATAGTAGAAATTCTCACCTATTTTCTGTGCATCTAATTGTATTTGCCACAGTGAGAATCAATTTCTCTTCTCTGTTCACTGAAGTGTATATGGTATATGATTTGTATGGATGAGGCTGTATGTACACCAAAATAACCCTGGAAGACCTTCGGTATAAAATGTTTTATTTATTTACAAAGGAAACGTTATTCAATAACCGGCCAACCTTAAAATGAAACACAATATAACACATGGGGAATAAAGGGCATGCGTTTTTTTTTCCTAAGAATTTTTTTTATAAAATAACATTTAAAACCTTTGCAATTAATGAGGGATTTTAAAACAGGAATGACTGATTCCCATACCTTTCACACTCACAAGTAGATAATCAGGATCCCTAGTCTGTGACTGGCAAAGCAAGCAGACAATTTATTTCTGAGGTTAAGTGAGTCATTTAACATAGAATACTAATTTCTGGTTAACAGGCGAGCAAAAACAATTTACATGAAAACATTGTAATGAAATAAAATAAGATCAGATGCTAGAGTATTTTTTCCAGAAGCTGGAAGAGTTGCATTCTTTTCCATCGCAACTCTGAACATAAATTTGATTTATAAGTGAGAAGTCCTGAAAAAAATCATGCTAACAGACACCAAAATATGCAACTCTGCTGAGCTATTTTATCATTAGGGAGGTCGTAGAAGATACTTTTAAGATGGCAGTGTACCAATGCAAGCTGTTTTACTGGTTGTTTAATACATAGGGTATTGCTTAACTATTACCCACCAATAACATGGAATAACAACTAAATTCCACACAAAAATGACACAAGAACAGTTCTGACTTCAGTGCACTGAAATTCATTAGTATATATAAAAAACATAACTAATGAAGTTCTAAGTTGGTAAATTTTAAAATAATAAATTTGGCAGTTTTATTTTTCCCTAGGATAAATTCATTAGAGATAGCATCAATTTGCTATTGCTACTGAAAGCATACATATTTACTATCTCTTCTGGAAGTAGAGGTAGTAAATTCCTATACTTTATTCATTTAGGAAAACTCACTATTAACAATTTCTAAAATACATTTCCTATTAATGCTTAAGTAATTGAAATTATTTTTTTTTCTTGTCTTGGGACTTTGCTTTTGCATTCATGGATACTCTAGATGTCTTTCACAGTCCACCATATATGGTGGGTTAATTAGCTAGTCTTAGTTGCCTTAGGTGTGAATGTGTAGCTGTATGGATGTTTGTCCTGTGTGTCCCTGGACTAAGGGACCTGTCTATTCACCCCTGCAGGGCTCAAGCCGTTACAGGACTCTGACCAAGATTGAGTGAGCAGAGAAAATGGATGCCTGGAGTTCTATGGCTGATCATGAAGCATAATGAACACGCCTCAGGTAAGAAGAACTCCTTTGGATCCCGACTTAATGAAGGAAAAAGCAGGCCAGACTTTAGTGAATCCTGCCGGCTTTCTACTCAGGCAATGTCTTACATTCCTCCAGCTGCATACCACACAGCTGATCACGAGTGCCATCTCAGGTTTCCCTCTGTTCCCAGGCAGTGGGAAATGTAATGATAAGGTTCTGCTGATGAAATACAGAGAAGAGTTTGACTTTGGCTTTATGCTGCCCTTTATCTTTTAGCCTGCAATTTAAGGGTGCTGGTGTAATAGCTGTGCTTCAAATATGCCAGTCAACATAACTGCGCAGCTCGGAATTTTAATAACAACGTGGATCAATAGGCAACATATGAAATGAGAGGCAGATAAATGTGCAAAAGCTTCCACAAGTTTTTTTTTTTTTTTCTAATCTGGTCTCAGTTTACTACCTCGCTATATGCATCACTTTTGTGCTCTTTCCAACATTTTTACACAAAGGGGTTAAAGTTCTTGAATTAATGCTCTATGTTGATTCCTTCTGTGCTGGGCAAAGAGTGAAAGCCTCTTTTCGGTTCCATTTTGAAGCAAGTTTTTGTTGTCTCTCCAAAGTGCTTAAACAATGAATATAGAATGTGTACACAATGTATCTTGGTAGTTCTGGCATACTTTGTAGCTAAAAATAGTTAGGATAAATTACAAAAAAATGTGAATAAATGTGAGAGCAGTTGATTTTAGTCTTGAGCATTTGGCAAAAGGAAAAGTGCTTCCTCTGTAGGGATTTAAGCAAAGAAAACATCCAGAGTTGAAAAGCAAAACACTAGTTTTGAGAGTTGACTAATTTTAGCAATTTACAACCACTCAAACTAAAAATGTTTATATTCATTGTATACAATGCCGATTACTAGACAAGAAATATGGGGGAATTTTCCTGCCATAATCCAAGACCACACATTTTCAATCTGAGAGCAAGATTTCAGGTGTTTGTTCTCAAAACTTTTAATACTTTTGCTTACATGTTCATTTTGAAAGCAGTACTTTGTGTCTTTCTTTTCAAAACTTATTATGTTTATACTCCTCCTCACACTTAGTCTCTGCTCGGACTCTGCTCACTTACAAAATGTGCAACTGGCTTTTTGGCAGAGTCGTCTAATGACCTGTCAGCCAATAGAATGAAAGCGTTGTACTTGGGTACATTTGTTTCATTCTGGCCGGTGTGCCTGTGTGGCTACTATTGATTGTAGCAGAAGCTTTTACATTGCCTGATATTTTTGTTCATATCGACGACTATTGACGTGAGATTTCGGGGGATAATGTTTCACAAGTAAGATGGACATATTACCATTTATACTTTGTGAATAGAATATTACTATACTGTATTTATGTCCACTGGCAAAATGCCAGCCAATATTAGCTATAGTGCGTGGTGTAATACCGGGCTTCAGTCCTTGCTATGAAGGCTATGTAACCCAGGGTAAAAACTGCCCTTAATCCCGCCTTTGCTGCTCCATTGGTTGGAGTGATAGTCAATCACACAGAGTAGTCAGCCAATCATTGCACCTGGAGTGGTTTTTTTAGGCCTGCTCCAGCTTTTTCCCAATCAGGTGTGAGGGGGGAGAGCTGGAGACAAAGGAGCTGCAGGTTTGTGTTTCCAAACAATTAGTTGATCTCTTTGTTGTTATGCACTTTTTAAAACCTCACAATATAAAAAATCATGTAGATCTGGGTATCCAGTGAGCTTGGAGCCATGAAGTTATCATACAGTGATCTATAAATGGAATTGGTGAGTAGTGAATATAATGTTTTGTTTGGTATGTTGGTGGTGGTATCCAATGCTAATTGTTTATGAAATATACCATCTAACTTTTTAAATTCAAAACATGTATTTAAGATAATGAAATGAATGCTGATATCTTTAAGTTGTTTTTAAAGATTTGATTGTGGATATGATTGTATTTATTTCTGGATATAACTGAAAAAACAGTCTAGTTAACTAGCAGGATGGGAATTTACTGGACCTGTTTATCTCAATACAGGCCAGGTGACCCTTTTTGGGTTAAAGGATGGTGAGCTTCTGATAACTGGCTGGAGCCAGGAGAACCTGAAATTGACTCCATACTGGTCTGGTAGGAGGCTGATGGTCCACAATATTTCCCCCTCCATCTCACTACATAGACACACTTCATTATTCATCTTTTCATCGGACACAAATTGCGCTTGGACATTCTTCTCTTGAATATCTGGAAAAACACACTATGGACTTTTAAATGTGTGTCGGTCAGACACTGTGCTGACCAGGCGGGGAAAAGTGAAGGACTTTTGTGCACAATTAGAAGATCTACTGCAGTACTGTGTATATATTTATTGTGTTTTTTGTTTTTTTTGTATGTTTTGTCTTGTAATGTTTACTTATTTTCTTTAAAAATACATAGTATTGAAAGCAATTATTCTTTTGTTTTGTTTATTGATTACTGACAACAGCTCCAGTAGATGAACTTAGTCTTCTGATCTCAGATGCTACTTAGTCTCTTGCTATATTAAATACTGCTACAGCTAACTGAGATTTTCTAAATCTTAAGAAGTTGTCGATTTGTTGCCAAACTTTGGAATTATATGTTTATGTAGGTTTAGTTCAAGCAAAATTTAGCGATAAAAGTGGTCCAAGCATAGAATGCACAACAGAAGAAAAAAATGACAGAAATATGTTCAAATTCTGTAAAAGAAATTGAGAGAACGGTGGTAAAAATAGATTTTTACGTATCACAATTGTACTCATAAATTCTAAATAAATAAAAAATATTATAGCAGCACAGTCTGTTCATTGACAGCAAGATACCTTTTTGAAATCAAACATAATTTGAAGTTTATTTAAAAAAAAGTGAAGTGTTAGTTAAGCATGAACTGCATTAATCTTATTTGTGCATGGAAAAGGATGCTCAAGTGCAGCATAATTGATAAGAAGTGGTAACTTGTAATTAGTAATGAGAGGTCCAGCTGCACACACTCTGGTTAGTCATGCCTACAAAAAACTGTTTAGATCTCTAAGAAATATATAAAACCAACCAGATGTTTGGCAATTGTAATTGTAATTCTATTTTTTTAACAGAAAAATTAATTGCATGGAAAAGTTCACCCCACTGGCACTTTTTTATGAGTAAAGAAAGAGCTCATGTACACTTCGGTGCAGATTATACATCTGCTGTTTCATGCACTTGACTCATCGCAGCACTCGGTCACTTTTATTCTAATCCAAACTCTCCTCCCTCTCCCCTTTGCCACCACCTTCACTGTCTGACTACTCAGCCCCTTATGTGTTCACCCACCCAAGTCTCCACCCTCCTCTCTCCCCCTCCAACCTCTCCACCTTGTGGGGCTGTGCTCTCCCTGCAACATTTGTCTCTCGTTTGAAATGAAGAGGAAATGCCTCCCCGTGGGCTCACAAGTGGCCCATCCTGGGGGCCGGCTGAGATTGATGCCTGTGATCCAGCTGTGCTGATTTACTCCCCGTACCCACAGGGGAATGGGAGATTACACTGTGCTCCACTGGAGAGGACACGAGGCAGACAGGAAAAAAAAGTGGAGAGGGAGAGAGGGAGATATAGTAACTGAGTTAAGGAGACAGAGAGAAAGAGACAGATGTCATAAGGTAGATGAAGTCCTGAGGGTCCTCTTGTAGCACTCCATCTTCTTGTTCCAGACCGTGCCTTTCATTACCTCTCGGCATAAGTGTGCTACAGGAGCTGCATTTAATGATTACCATTCACTTCCCTCTAATTGTTGGAGGGGTAGAAAGAACCCTGACTAAAGCTCTATGAATGATTTACACATAGGACTTGTAATGTAAAAATGAAAATCATTACAACAGTCTCAAGCCAAGAGAACAGCAAAGAAACAAAACAATGTCAGAGTCACAACTCAGGATGTTTATTGGCATCCGATAAGGCAAAAAAGAAAAAAAAAAGAAACATGCCTCAGCTGACCACTCCCTCGCGGTGCCAGAAACGATCTATACTCGCTATCACAGCATTGATTCTAACATTATCCTCTCGAGGTCACCTGTTTTCAGCCGGCAGCAGCGGGTGTCCTGAATGTACCTTGCTTCATCATTAGTTCATTGAACCCTCCTCGGCCATCAACTTCAAATTGAATGCAGTGATTGATCATGGGTCATGGACGAATGATAACACTATCAGTTTAGCTGATACCCTGACCGCACATAATCTATTTCAGTGTCACATCATGCCTCTAAAGTCCATTACGCATCCCTGAATTAAATGTACCTATAACTTCCACAAACAAAAAGACCCTACTTTGTTTTGATGGCATCCTGAATAAAAGGTAATAAAAAGAAAACTTTTGATTTTATTGCAAAATATGGCATCAATGGATTTGTGGCTGCTGCATAGGTACTTCTAAAAACGCTTGTTAAAGCTGAATCACTTACTTTATCTAAATGAAACATAAATAAAATATGTCACTGCTACCAAGTTTATTTATTGTTTGCTTTGTAATGCAAGCATAAATGTTGAATGTAGATCAATCTTTGCTGTCGGTAAAAGACAGGAAAGAAAGGTTTTGTTTTGAACATTTATTGACACTTTAAATCTTGCTGTCTACCAGAACATAATCCCGCTGGCTGCAAAGAAAATGTACTTTTCCCTTTGAGAGTTTTACTCCAGTAAGTTTTATGCACTGGATTTATGGTTTTGGAGAAATAAGCTGACAGCACACTGCCTGCTCTGCCCATTTCACCTTTAACAAGATAGATGCTGGTGCTGATGTAGTTCCTTAGAGACAAGGTTACACACAAACACTCTGTGAACAATAGTTACATGTGTTTTACTGCAAGGATGTGTATGCGTGTGTGTGCATACGTGCAGGGGTGCATGTGTGTGTGTGCAAGCACATCACAATCTGGATGGGCATTTAGATATGGGCTATTTCACGTCTCAAGATTTTGTTTTTAATTTAATCAACAGTTATTTGTGAAAGGTTTTGTGACCTTTAAGAGAGGACTCACTAGTTTGTCAATAGCTCACAGGGCATTGATTTGGTGGCAGAGGGAACAAATGACCTGTTGGATCTTGCTGTGCATGTCATGCTTTCACTAGGCAAACACTCCACCAGCTTTGTCAGTTATACAGCTGGCAGAGAGTTCCCAATGTGCCCTGTTCATCTTGCAGCGAGGGTTTAGTGCAGGCAAGCATTGAATTGCTTGCCTGCAGCTTTGTTCAGCCACTCAAAAGTCAACATTTGGAGCAATATCAGCATATATTTTAAATTGACCATTGACATCAGATATTTACATACAATTTATAAAAAGACACATAACATTTTCTTTGATTATTTGACAATGTGTAAGACTTAGTATACCAAAACAATTTCCATTTAGTGACAATTTGTTTTAGAAAAAAAAAAGGACAGCTTCCTTAAAATTAATCAGTTTATAGTGCTTTTGCTGTTAAATTATTGTATAACTAGACATATCAGCTCAACATCAAAGATATCTGTTGTTTATAATTGGTTATTTACATTGGGCTGCTGTCAAATTGGTGCACAGTGCAAATATACTCATACAGTTTTTAAGCGTTTCAGGAATCTCGGCTCATTCACATGCAACTTCTTTGACAAAAATACTTATTTAGAAATGTGAACTGTGGATGCTAACTTTAGCATTGACAATGTCTGTGTTTGTTTCAACTTGTTTGGAATTAAGATGGTATCTTAGACTTGAACGGTAGTGGTAGTAAGCCAGCTCCCTTTTGCACAATGTATACACAAAATAATCTTTTCAAAGCAAAAATTGACCCCTAGTGGGCTAAAAGAAGCAACTTTGAAGAGCATCACTGTTGTTTGTGGGACATCCTCACTTCTCTGTGAACACTCCCTAAAGTCACATGGTGACTAACTTAGTTACTGCTTTGGGTCAGGATTTGTTAAAGACCAATTTATACTCAGAACTTTTCTTTCTGGTTGATGTCCTGAGATGTTGCTTAAATATAATGATCTCTCATGTTGATGCCATCTATCTTGGGAAGTACTCTCTTTCCTCCTGCTTCATTAAAGCTCCAAAACATGATACTGCCTCTCCTGAAAGTTGGCTACTGTTATCATGCTTACATTTTAAAATGTACCACTGCTCATTATGTCTCAATATTTCAATTTTAACTTCTTCAAATCTATTTCCATAATTTCACAAAAGTCTTTGTTTTTTTAATGTATTTTTTGAACTACAATTTAACTTTGTGCTGCTTTTGGACTAAGTCATTCCCTTTTGTTTATCTGTTTGGCTTTTTGGTTCAAATACACTTATTACTTTAGATGAACATTCTCCACCTTCACAAGGTATTTTGCTTTTGTTCAAGATGCACCTTTCACACCAAAACATATTACTGTCTGTGACAAATAAATTGGCTACTTAATGAATGGCATGATGGACAAACATCCCCATGGTGTTTATTCTTGCACATAATGTAATTGTTTGAAGAAAAAGAAAAGCAGCATCTTCAGACAGCTGAAAATTGTACCTAAGGCTGCAACAGACTTGTGGAGGTATGTGACTTTCTTCCGGATATCTTGCCAATTTTAGTTTTATTTTTTATTTTAGATTGACAATGAGAGACTGGCGACCTGTCCAGGGTGTACCCCACCTCTCGTCCATTGACCGCTGGAGATAGGCACCAGCATCCCTTGCAACCCCACTGGGGATAAGTGTGTAGGGTAATGGATGGATATTAAAAAATATTACAAATGTTTTCCAAAAAAACACTTATTTGGTCATTTAGCAAATATAATTAACTTTTGTCATCTACACAATGTATAAGATCAGCTTCACATGTAGGTACTGGCCGATCAGCAATTTCTCAAGATTATCGGTATGCCATACCAATTAAATATGCAAATTAAGAACATTTAAGAAAGTCATTGCTGCAGAAAGATGAAGCAAGATATTTGGTAAGGGGCCCATTTTTTTCTCACCTCTTTGTTTGATTAATTGTACAAAATATTCAAATACATCATCAATCACATTAAAAGTTAGTGTTGAATATGGAATGAACAATATATGTGATGGAACCTTGTTTTTTTCAGTGGAATAAAATTGTAAAACTAACTTGAACTATCAGACATAAAGGGGAAATAATTTAAAACATGAATCCACTACTAACAATTAAGTTGCTGTAACAGTTTGTACCCTCCAGTACTTCCCAATATAGCAGACGTTAGACAGCCATTATGTTCTTCCACATGGATAGTAGATTTATAGTATTTAAGACTAAAAGCATGCACATAATGGGAACTGAGAAAATAGTATTCCCTGTGTCTCTAAAAGGCAGCAGATTGAATTGTTTCACCAGGCCAGCCTCGATGCTATAAGGTATTTTCCAATTTCTATGCTAAATTGCACAGGCCAGACCAAGAAATGGAAGATGACACAAATAAAAGAGAACATCCACACAAACATGTGTTTGTTAAAGATGATAACCACAGAGAATAAGGTTCAAAATGAATTGTTTTTTTGTAGTCAGTGGTGGTATTTACTGTGCCCCAGGTGTATGGTGCATGCAAGTCTGAGGGCATCAATGTATTTTCTATAGCATTCTAAAATATACCATAAATCACCTCAAGATCCCTCTTGAAAATGAGATCTAGATCTCAATGTAATTTACATGCTTAAATAAAGGAAATAAAATAAATCTTGCACACTCTTCAGTTTTGATTTATTAAATGCACTGCAGACATTTAAACCTGTTTATGTATTGAAGACAGTTATGTTAAAATTGGGAATATCAATTAACATTTTGGAACACGTCTTGCACATATTACAAGTTTCAGTATTTACTCGTTAAATTTAATTTATGAACTAATATGATTCCAATTAATCTTAAAACTAGTTATTAAAAGCTGTTATTTCATAACCTTAAATTTCCACAAATGCTCTAAGAAAACTCTAGGACAGTATAACATTCTTTTATCTGGACTGCATGGGTCATCTCCAGTGTGGCATTCAGAGAACCAGTAGATGGCATTATAGTAAGTCAATAGAGTAGTGGCTGAATGCAGGTGAATGCTGAAAGAAACCATTGAAGCAGAAAAAAACAAGGGAGGTTACAATGTATTTATTTGTATATTACTTACAGTAATCCAAATCAATTGCATACGAAAAAAAAAATCCTGGTTGGATTCATTGTATACATTTTACTATGACAACATTTGGGGTTGATTTAGGCTCAAGTCTGACATACACAATAAAGGTTTGTACTTCAGAAATGGGTTTCAGGATTGTGGGTAGTGATATGTGTAAACTATAAAATAACCATTTTATAGTTTAGATTATAACTATACAGATTAAAATGAGTCATATGTGGTTCATCATTGGGAAAAGTATGCACGATAATCATTGTTGTCAGATATAATCTACAATCTCTTTTTGAGCCAGGCTGCAGAAAAACAGACCAATCTTATCCAACAAGAACAGACCCACAAAATGAATTACATGCAAAGCACCATAAAAAAAAAACAAGAGAGATGTTGGCCAACAAAGCATTATTTACAGCAGCTCTGTTCTTTACTAGCAATAACAACATGGTCCAAAACATGGTTTTCCGTCAGCTATTTTGTTGAAAATATTTTACAAAAAGACATTATGGTGTCCATGATGGTCCATCCCTTGACATTGCAGAACATTGTGAATTCCAGATCTTTGATTTCCAAATACAAGATAGCATTATGATTATTTTTTTTTTCAAACTGAGCTTCCTCAGTTTTGAACCCACATAACCTGTCTTCTTTAACAGACCAGCACAGATGGAAATACAGAAAGCATGTAGATCATATTTTTATTATAGAATAACTATTTATATACGTACAAAATACAAATAAATAAAATCCGTGGTCACTTTTCATTTAAGACTCCTGTTTGGTCTGTTTTGCAGAGATATTTTTAAATTGATTAAAGTGTTTTAAAATTATTTTTGTTACATCACAACTACAACAGTAGTTTTTATTAAAATGACTTGAGACAGAGGCTAACTGTATGCTCTGCCATTCTCTTATGAATCTCCATATACATTTTTGTAATTCTATATGAGCCTGAGGCTTCCCCATTCGCACAGTATGCCGTCTCATGTAATTACAAAGCACACCTCTTCTGTGACAGTGCAATCATAACAAAAGATGCAGACAGGGAAGAAACAACATCCTGTGGAGATAAAATGAGTTTATAGCGGAGATCCATTAGGAGGGCTGTAAACATGCCCTTGAGCCATGGGTGCATTCATATCCACTGCCTCTTCTCCAAACAATGGCGCACCAATAGGTGGCTTCACTGCACCCCTGCAATCTTATTTAGTTCAATTCGTACAAAGCATACAGTCACCATTTCAATCAAAACCTAAATGTAGAACCCTGTAAATAAATATAAATAGTGAGTAAAAAGAAAGCCATGCACTGGCTGAACTCTACTTGACTTATCACAAAGAGGACTAAATTGGTGTGGCCAATGGCCACCCATATAAATATTTTCTAGGTTGCAACTGTCGGGCCATTAACAGCCTTCCTGGTATGTGATTTCAGGCTTGCTAGCCAATGCAAAGTCTGCTTTTGCCATCCTAAATATACAGGGTGAAAAAATTCAAATAAAGATGCCGATCTAAACAGAGCACAAGCAGGCTCTTCAAATATTAAGTGCAGTCTTGTGTTTAAGTTTGATTTTTTTTTTATTTTGAATAAGCTTGCTGCTGCTGTAGCATCTTTATATTTAATCTGAAATCAAGGTGTAGACTGCTTTAAGGTTGTTCTTGCATCATGCTGCGTGTGTTGAATTAGTTATATCTTCAGTTTCTCTAAAGACTTGTTTATACCATCAAGAAGGACCTTGACCGTTTGCAGAAAGTTCAGAATGCTGTTACAAGGATTTTAACTGACGCAGAGTACATAACTTCAGTTTTAATCTCTTTGCATTGGCTATTAGTACATTTTAAAATTTTAGTGCTTAGTTTTAGAGCCATGTGTGGTCAAGCCCCAGTCTATATCTCTGACCTTCTTGAGCCCTTATCCTTTTCTCTGAGATCTTGAAATCATAGTCTGTTAATATGGTCCTACAAACTCATTTTATGACCTAATGGCATAAAGCCTTTAGGGCTGTAGCCCTGAGACTTTGTGCTGCATTGACTGTGGCCCTGAGACTTTGTGCTGCATTGATTCTCTAAACACTTTTCAAAAGCAGCTGAAAACACATTTGTTCAAATTGGCTTTTAACTAGTTTTATTTGTGCCGTATTTGCTGTTTTTTCTCTTCTTTTGTATTTTATCTTGTGTGTTTTTATATCTTACATTTTGTAAAACACTTTGATGTTTCTGACCTGAAAACGCTATTTAAGTATACTTACTTATTTACTTACTTCCTTGAGCAATGAGAAAGATTTTGTATTTCGATGACTAACCCTAACACTTCCATGATGGATCCGTGATTCTTTGCCTGTGTGACAGTTGAAAGATATTTGCTGCAACTTTTCTTTTCTTTCAGAGCAAATATCAGTGTATCCCAGCTGAGAAGGCATTACAGGCTGTTGATTTGAGCAGCACTTGGGACTCGCTACCATAATCTGCATCTGTTCTTAGGTGTGTTGTACAGGTGGCTGTTAAGAAGAGGCAGACAGGGGAATTTGCTTAATTAAGCAGGGTAAACAGCAGATAACTGCAAGCCATTCTGTTGGGACCATGCAAGCATCAGACTCAGAACATCATCGAAACACTTCAGTAACACAAATAGTAATTTTTGTCCTGTTTTTATGTTATTGCTTTTTCCTAATTTTGTTAAATGAAAATGTGTTTACAGATTGTCATTGTTGGGGTTAATAGTTCCTTGGAGGCCTATTGTGAGGAAGTGAGCAGTCATACATGACCAGATCCCATTCATGGAGTTCAGGGAATAGTTGTTTTCTTAACAGTAAAAACAATGTATGCCACACAGATGGCAAAAATAATTGTATATACCAAGAGGATGCCACTAACTGAACAAAATGTACTAGTTTGTAGAAGGTTGCATATACAGTAAATATATGTGTATAACCTAAGCTCACATGAAAATACCGTAGCAATGTCATGCCGAGGTATACAACCTGCACCTTTACACGACTTCCCCTTTTATCACAACAAACTTCAGTGTATGTTTTTGGGAATAAATCTGACACAACAGCACAAAAAGTTAAAAGGTAAATGATACCTGATAATTAAAACTGTTTTACAGATAGCAATATGGAAAGTCTGCTATACATTTGTATATCTGATACTCTTTAGCATGGTAAACCCAAATAAAAAAATAAAAAATAAATAAACTAAATAAATAAATACTACTGCTACTAATAACAGGAAAGAGAGTGGCAGGACAAGGAAATTGCTGCACATGCTGAAGCCAGCAGGCATACATTTTTTATTGTAATGAAAAAGTTATTGAGGCATCTTGATGGTTCTGCCTTTAACGACCTAACGGCCACAATTATTGCATTATAAGGCCTCCTCTCCATTATCTATCTATCTATCTATCTATCTATCTATCTATCTATCTATCTATCTATCTATCTATCTATCTATCTATCTATCTATCTATCTATCTATCTATCTATCTATCTATCTATGACACACAGTTTTAGTTAAATGTGTAGTCAATTTTAATTACAGTAATTGAGCCTGTTTCTTTTGGTGGGTGGAGCTACGAGCCTTAGCTTGTACCACATGATGGTCATCATCGTAACATGTTTACACAATGAAGCTAATCGCTGCTGATCATTCATCCTTTCCTTATCAAGACCACTGTGAATTTGCTCACCAGACAGTGAAATGAAAATCATTCATAGCCTTTCGGTCTGCATCAAAGCGCAGCCTTCCATTGCCCTCAATGTCCTACATATAGCCACAGTAAAAGATAGCAATTTTGCTGCATCATCCAGGTTAAAGTTGCCTGTAATTGCATTAAACCAGTCATACCCAATTTTTCTAGGTTTTTATCTTCTTTCTCTGTGGTACTCATAAAGAGAATAATGAATTAGCCTTTTCTTGATGGTAATGAGAGTACCTGAGGTGACATGGTGACCCAAATTAATATATCCATAGAGAGTAAAGAGTGTAGTTTTTGTGTTAACATGCTTTGACATATACTAACTGCAGCCTTCAGCTTAAAAAAAGCACATTTTATTTTAAGTTTCTACACAAGACAGTGGATATGCATTGTTTTAAAAGCAGATAAAGCAAGGCTAACTTGAATAGAATGTTCATACCATTTTAGGTACAGTTCAAATGTTTTAAGTGAGGCTTTATAGGCTGCAGTAGGTCATTTTCTAAACTTAGTAGTTAATTCTTTTGTTGCAGTTGTTTGGCCTGAATTCTCACTAGTTGAACCACAACAATGCAGCTTGTCAGAGAGGAGGCAAGAGCACAGTGCATTTTCGCTTTTTAAAACACCTCCAAAACTTAATCGTAATTTGTTCGAATGCAAATTTTTTGAACTTTTCGACCACTGCCATGTTTTCATTTGAGGTAATCATGAGTGCGTTGCTGCACACTTAACATGTAATAGGTCGAGCAAATCAGGATAATTACCACTAATAAATAACTGCAAATGGCAATAATAATTAGTTATGAACCCCATTCATATTTTACTTGTAATGATTCCTGGCAGAAAATACAAAAAGAAAGTCTGATCTGCAAACTATTTGAAGAATTTATTTTCTACCTAACTTGCTGGCATTATTTGAGAAACCTGTAAAAAAGAAAAAAGAACAACAAAGAAACTGTAATTGGACGTCTTGTATGACGTCTGATTACACCACTCAATGTAAACATCAAATTATCTTTAATATCCATTAAATAGTTTTTGCCAAAATCTTATGGATTTTTTTGAGAATAGCTGTTTTGTTAAACAGATATCCTCCTTGGTCTTGTCCCCTGTTAGTTATCTCTTGCCATAACTTAAAAAAAATATATATATATTTCTCCTTACTCTGATTAAAGTAAATCTTGGTGCAAAATCTGAGTCAGTCTTCTGGTCCTACTCATCACCAGACTCTTTAAACTCCTGTCTTGCTTTGGGAAGATGCTCTTCTTGTCCTCCTTTAACTTATCACCTAAAATAAAATAAAAATCTAAAGCAAGTGAGCAGAAGTGACCTTTATCCAAATCAGAATTGACCTTTATCCAAATCTGCGGTAGCAACTGGAAAATCTTGCTACACATCTTTTCAGTCACTTGACAAACATAGTCAGCCTAGCCAACAAATTCAACTTTCTCTTGTATGTTCTTTTGAATGTTTTTCGTAATGTACACAGCTGTTGGGTGTTTTTACTGGCACAAAAAAGTAAATGGCACTCTTTCAAAGCAATCTGGCATGGATTGATAACTGTAATATGGCCCAGGTTAAGCTCTGACCGCTCAGTAAGGCTGTGAGATTTGCTGGAATTACCAGTAAGTAAATGTTACTGCTGGGATAGAAGGAGGAGAATGTGGCAAGGCCTGTAAAACATGCGTTAGGAGTTTCATATAGATTAGACATACATGACCACAACTGGCAAAGCCAAAGTATTTATGGACATTTTGAAAGAGGATTAGAAAGTGAATCCCTTTGCTCAGTTTCTGTTGAAGGATTTCTCTGGGAAATTACATTTCATTCACATTTTTTTCTTCCTGCACATTACATTTATTTGAGGACATAAAACTAGTAAACAAGCTTATAAAAGGCTTACCCTTCTCTCTTGTGTATCTTCCATGGGATTTACTTCCAGATGTAGAAGAATTTAGTGCTGTGATTATTCATAATTATCTGTGTGACTTTCATTTGCAATCAGAAACTCAGAAAAGCATAGTTGAAGAAATGTGTGTCGACTTATGGTTGAGATTTTTACCATTTAGATTTTGGAATAAGGGTTTGGATATGATAATGTTCTTTTAAAGTAGTCTGACACTTTATTATTTCAAAATTATATACATAATTTTTTTAAAAACTCCATTATTTAAATTACATCAAATCTGTCATGTTCAAATCCTAGATTTATTTGCTGCCAAATCTTAAAATAAGTCTTTGCAAATGTGCTCCTTTTTGTCCTCATTTACACATTTACACCCCAGTCAGTTCTGCGACACATTCTGAAATGATGCTAAGCAATTTCCTTGTTATTAACTACACTTTTCTAATCCTGTGATTGCAGCAGGATCTGTTTTTTTCAGATACATGAATGATGTATTAGACAAAATTTATTCATAACTGGAAACATGGATTTTTCTCTGTTATGTGGGCAACGCTACAACAGTAAAATACAGAAGACCCAGGTTAGCTTGTAAAACATATAAAAACATTCAGGTACTCGTTATGCGCAAGTCATCCATTTGCAATGAGCTGGGAGAAATAAATACTGCAATGTTTGCCATCTGGTTGGCACAAGTGCAATATAACTTATTTCTTCTTTCTGTTGCACATACTTAGAAATATTTTTTTGTTAAACTTATTGGACATTCCCAGTCATAAAGAACAGTTGCTGGCATATCACTTTAAAAGGCGCTTTAAGAAGGAAATTATTTGTAACTGTAGACAAACATATCTTCTCTTGGGATGCCTTCTCTGCTTTGCTGCCTCTGGGCGTGTGTCAAAAAAAGCAGAAGCTGGAAATGTGCTCTGAGCATAACTTGGCCCGTTATGCGTGAATATTACTTCTGCAAAAAAAAAAAGTAAGCAGAATTCATAAATTACGCGGACACATTCAGTTGCCAGCAGATTATTTGAAAGGAGTGCATGCTGGATGGAGGTTTTATCGTCACAGATTCAACATGTTTTCTGTATTTCTGGCTCTGGTACGTGGGTCTGGAATCAGTTTCAAGAGAAATTTAAACTTAAAATCTTACTGTGACATATTACAATTCAACGCAAGAGCAAGAAATGATTGATTGAAGATAACTCTAACATTTGAATAAAACTAGGTACACATTACTTTTTAAATGTAAATTTGACTAAATTAATGAAGACTTGCTCTTGTCAGATAAATGATAGTTTATTTAATTTAAAATAATCTACATTCATTCAAGTTAAGCAGAAATGACTTCAGACTCATGATATTTACCATCCCATTTGAATGTTTCGGAATGGTGGGGATTTTAGTTTGAAAATTGTGCGTTCAGAAACTTGAGGACGTTAGCTGTTCCAAAGTCAATAAGGACCAGCTTCACTATTACTTAGCAGATGGCTATGCGACAGTAAAATGTTTCAAAGAGAATGCTGTGTTATACTCTACATTGCCTAGCGAAGTTAAACTGTTAGACTGATAATGTGACAGTATTATGTGTCAAAACTAATACAATTCAACCATAAATGTCTACATTTAAATTAGATATTTATATAGCGATTTTGTGTAGACAAAATTGTATTTCTATTGTATTTTAGCCTATGTTTTCTTTTTTCATCACCACTGTTTACGAGAGGTTATTACTACGAAACCACATGTGTTCTGAGGACCTGGTTTTACAAAGATGCGCTGACATATCAGTTTGTACTGTATTCAATTAAATTTAGTCATAATGACACCAATTCACAATAACTGACCTAAAACATTAGGTGTTTATGAAAACCTGGGGACAGACAGTTGACAACAGTACCGACTGATTGCCACTATGATGTGATTTCACTCTAAATCAAAAGAGGTAATAGGGATCACAATAACACATTGTATTGCTGTTCAGCTGCAGCAGCACAGACAAAAACAAATTAGGAGAAACAAATCAGTTACCCTGTTTTTGTGGTTTTGTTCTTCAATATTTTATTATTTATCTATTAGTGGGCATTGTGTTCTCCTGCAACATATTTTTTGTTTGCCTAACTATAGCTTTTGATAACAGAGCAATACACATCATTAGTGTACATGTAAATGTTGAAACAGAAGCTGCCTGCATTGCTACACACTAATGAAGATAGGTCAACAAAACAAGCATAATATAAAAATAGAAGTGTACATTATAGATACAACAACAACAAATACAGCATGCTGTTGACATCTCTTACTGTGCTATATTCATTATGCACACATGTACAGTTAGTGCCGCAATACAAGAGGGAAGTCAAGACAGCATGGGCTGTGGGTCCCCACTGTAATCCGAATGGCAGAAGTGACAGAAAGAGTTTTTTCCCCATTGAATAGAGAGACGGCTCTTTGTGTCTTTTTGATTTTCTCTTCATTCTCAAGATGTGTGGGGAAAGAAAGATATTCTTTGTGTCAAGCCACAAGACTTAAAAGCAAAGTTGGATCTGGATTCACATGTGTGTGTGCTTCCAAAAGACAGCAGGAGAGACATAAAAGGCCCAGATCCATGTAGTTTTCTACATGGATCTAAAAATATTTCCAAACATGAGTGGGATCTCCATATATCAATTTACGATTGGTTAAAAATATAAAAGATCAAGCAAGTAAATGTCATAATCAGTTTTTTTTCTGATATATTTGCATCACAGTGCATTCTTCTTGCTTATAAATACCGTAAGTTGCAAACTGTTTTCATCAAAAGTAAACTATAAGATAAATATTTTATCCTTTATATTTCTTTTATATCTTTCTTTATATCAAATGTATTTACCTACAGTAGCATCACAAAATCCATATGTTTGATACATTTTATCTTAATACACTTATCTCAAACTTACTGCTGCAACACTTGTGTTTTACCAATTGGAATAGAAATATATTTTTGTTCCAGTTGCAGTCATTTTCTTATATGGGCCCAAGTTGAGGGGGCAGCAGCCACCTTTTCCAGTTTCTCAGGAGGAATCCCAAGACAAGAGACTTAATCCCTTGGTGCCCTTAGTGATCCCCACAGAAGTTTGACATGTATTTCTATTCTTTTCTGCTCCATTTTATTTTTTCATGCAGAACTGCAGCAAATAATGGTCTCCTGGTGTGACAATCTTCATAACCATAACTGAAAATACAATTTGTTAAGTAGGCTTATTTACTTTTTTTGTTGAGTGGTTCAAAATATTTGACTTGAATAGATGATACTTGGAATGTTATTTTTAATTTTAAGCTTTATTTACTAAATATAATTATAGCTTTCAAGCAGGCCTATTGAGTGTCATTTTAAATAGAAGACAAGTGATTTTGTGCTGCACAGCTGTTTGGCACTTTTGAAATTATGGTGAAGAGAAAATGTATTTTATTTTGAAACTGGTTCTTTTAACTTAAATGATTTTAATAGTTAAACTAAAGCATTCCCCATTGATTTTGCAATTTGGTTTTGTGCTTAGATTTAGTGAGATAAGCATACCAATGCAATTTCCTTTCGCCAGTATATAAAAAATCAGCTCTGCTTTGTATCATTTATCATGCAGTGACAAGATTTAGAGAATTATTAAATGCCTGATGTTGGGCAGAAAAAACACTAAATAGAATGACCTGGTTTCACCTTGAATTAGGCAATTTCATCATCTACTCCAAATCCATTAAACGGAGCAGATAAATAGTATCAAAATGAAGAGATTTTTAGTAGATGATTATATGTACTGCATGTACCTTTGTATCTTAGACACATGCATTACTTACCAAATGCCTTTTGTATTTATGTTGCAAACACATTTACACCAGTAAGGATACATTAGTCTGATAAATATGTCATTATTGACATAAATTCAGCATTAAAATGAACCATGATTAAAAAGATGACATAAAGTAAAATGAAAGTGAGCATTCACATAAACAGATGTTGTGCAAAAGAGTAGTGAAACTGTACCTGCATGAGCATTGTTGATCATAATATCAGTTCTCAGTTTGTGATACAGAAATACCTTGATACACATATCAGCAGTGGTTCATGTTTCTTGTGTAAGCAAAACAGAGAATAATAATTACCTGCAGTAGCAGAAAGTCATATCTTGGTCATACATTTTTTGTAAAGGTAAATATAAAGATAATCTTATTTATATAGCACATTTTCAGCAACAAGGCAATACAGTGAAACTCCTTTCAAAAGATACATAACAATATATATGTAACAAAGTACTTTAAGATATACCTTGTGAATAAATACAAACTTGTGTTTTGCAAAAAAAGTATTGGCAAGTAGAGGCTTTTTACCATAAAACAGAAATAATAAAAAATCAATTAATTCTAAATGCAATCATTCATGTCAGACAAAGACATCCCTAGTGCATTGAGGGGGAAATATTCACCTCAAAAACACAGCCATAAAGATGTTAAGTTACTAAATTTGAAGCGCTTCATGTAAATGAACTCCGAGGGGAATTTCTCTTGAGTGTGCCTGTAGAACACAGGATGATTATATTTAACAATGGGAAAAGTTTCTTGTTGTAAGCCAGCTATCACATTCTCTACGTGCTTCCTCTGTGCTGCATCTCTGTTCTGCTGCATTTGTTTTATACCTACTATTTCCTGTCATCTGCTTCCTCACTGAACCAGGACTTCAGTTCCTTCTGAGTCACTGTTTGTTCTATCTTAGAGGGAAAGAACTGAAAGGAAGGAATATTGTTGCATCAGATTGGTGGTAATTGATACCAAGTTTTTTGTACAGCAGTCAGTATTGCTTTCAGGACATTATGGAGAGGAAAATGGATGTCTACATACACAACTAATAGGCAACCAAAATAGAACCACAAAAACACTGGTGTGTCTTCAACAAGACTTGTTTTTTCTTAAGAAGGAGGCATATATGGTTGCCTCTTTGCAAAAAAGAAGATAACACAGGATGCAAATATTGTCATCAGTAGGAGGTTTCACCTAACACAGTACTGAAAGTGTTTTCCATGCAAAGCCAAACATCATATGTCAATCATACTTCAACATCGTTTCAGCTCCACCCTAGCAATGATATAGTATTTGATAGAAACACAGTAGTTATTATAATCAAGACTAAGGTCTTTCTCTGACTTTACCTCTTGCTACAAAAAGAAAAACAAAAAGAAAAAAAATCTTTCCACCATCAGCCTGACATCCAACTATTAGCAATGTGCAGTTAGAAACTACCCAGTGTTGTTTATATTGAGACATGTATAAACATTATTGCTTCCTTAAGGAACAAAGATCTTTATATTGTTATCAAGACTGAATTTCTTCTATATTAAGGTTTTAGACTGTTTTTACTTTTCATGACTCCAACATACCTCGAATACATTTATAGTATTTATAAAGATCCTAATAAACATTTATATTTAAAACAATTTTTTTTTAAGAATAATCGTTTTCACTAATGAATAAATATTAAGTATTTCACACTGAAAAATTTGGAAAAATACTATTGTCACAATTAGTGAAACACCTACTAATTTCTATTAAGTCCATCCATCCGTCCATCCGTCCATCCATCCATCCATCCATCCATCCATCCATCCATCCATCCATCCATCCATCCATCCATCCATCCATCCATCCATCCATTTTCTGTATACCCTTGTCCCTGGTGGGGTTGGGAATTTCTATTCTTTGAAGTATTTATATTCAAAGTTTTTTTTTACAGTGTTTATGCACCAAAGGGGGAAAAAAAAAATCACAAAATTTGCGTATTCATAAGAAGTGTAAACTCATGTTGCAATGAAATAATAATTTAGGCTTAAAGTTTCACATATCTTATATCTAGGTGGATCTATCAACAACAACAAACAATTCTATTAATGTTATAATAAAGTATCAACAATCTAGATTTGTACGTTCCATAAGCAATGATTTTGCTTATGGAATGTATTATGATGACTAATGTCTTGCAGGTAATTGCTATAATTAATTACTTAATTATCATCATTTATTATGTAATAAATGTGTTTTTTGACCTTTTCTAGTGCCAACTTAATCTGATGAATATCATCTGTCTTTTGTGTAAACGCTAACCTGTATCCAAAAGTGTTTCTTCATAAACTTTAGCTAAACAAAGTGGAAAGTCCTCCAGTACACTGAAAATGTATCAGAAGAATATTTGTAACGTACCTTTCCCTCGTAGGTCTTCTTTCTTGAGTGTGTTCTTCTGGTCTTTATCTCCTTTTGAAGTGACCTTTATTCACTTCACACAAGATGATTCAGAACTGCTGAGGTGCTGCCATCTGGGGTTCTCCCCAGGGTTCAATGAGCAATATAAATCTGAGAAATTGTACTCATTTGGACACGCAAGTAGCCTGTGAGCAGAAAAGAGACAACACTTCCTCCTTCGGCTCTGTCGAATGACGTTTGCTCAGTGTAAATGACAGGAGAACCAAAAGGCTGTTTGAACAGTTTTAGCATTGTGATTCGCATTCCTTTCTGCTGCACTTCTGCCCACTTCGCTCCCGCTTGGAAGTGCTGGTGGAGCAGATGGCTTGGCATCACCCTGACAGCCCAGTGTCAGCCTGTCTCTTTGGTTTGTCATCCAATCCAAAACTTGCTGTTAGCCCTGAACAAACACAGAAAGTGGCACACAAAAATTAGGCACAAACAATTTGAGGGCACCATTAAACAGAAATATGAAAACCCACCAAGATACGGCTCAATCAGGAAACAGGTTCACACAGCGAGACTCCCCCCTCGAGGGACAGAGAACATTAAAATGTGACAGCAGCAAACAAACACATTTGTTTTGCACAGTTGGTGTGAAATTCCTGTACTTATTTTATAGAAGCTCTAGGTGAGCTCAGGATGAGCAGACTTTTCTGTGATGAGTTTTTTTTTTTTATCCATTAAGATGAAGCGCTGAGAGAAAAGCACCGAGCTGTTCATATGAGTGAATGTAATGATCACAGAGCAAGAACCTAAAAAAATATTTTTCAAATTCTGCTAAAGATAAACTAAATAACTTAAGTTACAGCCATTACACTAGATAAAATCGACATGAGGCACTGGCAGGGGTGATTATGTTCAATCATTTGCTCTGTGCACAGGCAGTAGCCATTATTTTATCCATGTGTGTCTCAGCATTTTTGGCTGACTTAGGGACGTTTAAACGGATTGTCGATGGACTGGGCCATTAAATTCCCACATTGAAGAAATCCTCCATTTGTTTATTCATTGTTCGATTCTATCACACACTAAAACATGGTAAGAAGCAAAGTGAGTTTAGGTTTTATGTTTGTGGCCTGAAAGTTGCATTCTGACAGGGTCGATGCAGGCTAGTAGATTGATGTGATTAGTGAACTTCAGTTTCATGTGGATAAAAAAAAGCTAAAAAAAAATGCACAATTAAGAAAGTACATGTATGTTTCATTTTAAATTAGGTACTTTTGTAGCTATTGAACTGGAGTAGGCATACCAATATTCATGTTTTCTGCAAAGTTTATGTGATATTTATGTTTTGTAGTTTCTTCAGTGTAACCACATTTCAGCAACACAATTTGTTTTACCCTCGTGCGATCTTAACATACTGTGTACTCCCCTTGTCCTACGGGTCAAAAATGACCCATAGGACCCATAGTTCGAGCTGACCTCCTGCTCGCGGTGAACCTCGGCAAACAGTCTTCTGCTGGGTCCGAGCGCCAAAGATCTTGAACCATTAAATCTTTTGCTATTTCTTCTCTGTGTAAGTCTTTCCAGATTGAATTACCATTCAATAATATTTAAATATAATGAGATAAATTATTAAATGTGAATATTATTTAAATTTAATCATATTTAAATATTAAGATCGAAGACACTTTTGGGTGTCTTACAATCCAAAGGTTGTAGGTTCAATTCTAGATTCCTCCTGTCCCATGTGAGTGCATCCCTGGGAAAGGCATTAAATCCCAAGTTGCCTACAGATCTATACATTGTGAATTAATGTGATCAGATTTGTGAGTGTGACTGGCTGAATGCGGTTCTACCATATAGCAGTAGGTTGTTGGTATCACTGCAAAGCTCCATTCCAGTGATTCCATTTATTACTCGAGTCCCATAAATAATTATATTAAATATACCATCAGCACAAAAACACCCATTTAGAATAGCTTTAAAACAGCTGCCAATTGTAATGATTACCATTAATGGTCTTGTCAACCCATCAACTCATGTTCTCTTTAAATGATGATGGTTCATTACTTCCCTTGAACATCATTTTCTCTGAGGATGTGCTATACTAGGTTTACCTTGAGTTTGCACTGGAATGAGCTTCAGTTCATCCAGGTATCTTCAACTTCTTATTACTACTGCAATACTCATCTGATAAACCCTCCTAAGCATAAAGGAGTCATTTGCTGCAGTCCTTTTCCCCTGAATATAAAATCTTCACTCTTTTTAAACAGTCTCACATCAGTATTCACTCACTCTTCACCTACCACAGACAGCCCAGGGTCCACTATACTCCAGTAACCAACTCAACTCAAACTCCACATATCAACCTTCAAGACTTACAAACACATCCATCTCGACACCAACAATCCTATTCTCTCATTCCCATTTCACCTCTTGTCCTTCTGCTCAAACTCTCATACTTTAAGCACATTTCTATGATTCAATAAATCTTACCTGAATTCTATTCAATGTTCTTATGTTATTTTATGTGTTTTATTCACACCACAAACATTTATATTTATTTAATATTTATTGAATATCACACTATTTTGTTTTACAGCTACCTCACAGCAGTCTAAGTTCTTTGATACAATTATTTTCAGGTATGCACATGAGTTCCACTGGTGCAGGCAGAATCATTTTGGGAACTAGTTGAAGTCTTCCACAAGGAATTTACAAAAACAAACTGATAGCTCTGAAGGTATCTATCAGGAATATATACTATTAGAACTGACAGAATGATGAAACTTTGGTAAGAAATGACACTGGCAGTGAAAACAACATGCAATGAAATGAAGAATCTGGCATCCATCAATAAAGGTAACCTAACATATAAGATGTTTTGACTGAAATACCCATTTGGAAAGTCTTCACTGAACCTGACAAAAGAGCAGACATTATAAAAAAAAGTTAATTCAAGATGAAGAAGTAACCACTTACAGAAAGTAACTGATGATCTTTAACTTTCTGTAAAAGAAAATCTTTCAATTAAAATTTAAATAATTTGCCTTTTTCTTGTATATTCCCTTTCTAGGAAGTATTATTGTTACTCTTTTTCATTCTTTTGAGGTTCACATACACAAACAAATGCTTAGGTGGAAAAAGGGCAAATTGTACCTCTGGATGCCTTAAAAATGTGAGATCCATTACAGACAGACGTTGAACATTGGGTATACATACCTAATTGAAATCAAGAGCCATATGCTATCTGATGCAACTGTTTAATAATTCTCAACTCTCTGCAGACTCAATTTGGCAACAAAAACAATATATAAACGCCACATCAGTGTCTGTAAAATAACTAACCATTTCAAATCCACACGTTTGTTAAAACTTGTCAAAGTTTGAGTCTTTGAGTCTTTTGCTCAAAGTCTTAAGAGGGCTTGGTCATTTTCTTTCTTCTGCTTAAGTTGAGCATCCTCTGGTGCCCTCACTCACTTTTTTCCCAAAATATCCTGTGCATCATCTCTGGATACGCAGTCACCAAGATGAAAAAAAAACAAAACTACTGGATCAACTATTTGTTACCCAACTACCTGAGTGTTGTTGTGACAATAGATGGCTTTTACTCGGAGCATGTTGTTGTATCAACCTCACAGTCTACTCTGATCTTCTGGTTTAGGTCTCCTCTGCATCCCCAGAATCAGAACCGAACATAGAAAAGCAGCGTTCGGTTTTTGTGCTCTTCAAATCTGGAGCAAACTTCAAGAAAACTGCAAAAAAAGCTGAAACACTGAGTACAACAAAGCAAATCTATCCATTTGTATAGCTTTGCCTTTTATAACAACTGAAACATCACAAAGTGTATTCTGTTTATCAACCTGTTATAATTATCCTGACATTACTCTGCAGTATTATGTATTTTGTTTGTTGTATTTTCCTTCTAATCATAATCAAATTGCCTTGTTCCTGAAAATGTTCAATGCAAATAAATTTGTATAACCTCGCCTTTTAGGGGAAATTGTTGCTTTATTCTTTTCTTGCTCTTAATTTGCATTCAAATGCCTAATGCTTTAACCAGTAGAAGCTTTTCTGCTTATTTCTTTACTAATACAAATAAACACTTCATTTTATCTTACCGTTAGATATGCTAAGCAACAGCCTTTTTCCTCAAGGAGTCATCTGAAAGCTGCCAGTGGGAATGTACCACATTAGTCAGTCCGGCTAAAATTATTTTTTAAAAATGTACATGTCAGTGATAACATTTTCTCCCAGCCATTTGTTAACTGTATTAGACGTTTAGGTCCACAACATAAAATATATATAAAACCAACCATGTCAACAATTTGAAAAAGTCATTCAACAAACTCTGCTAAAACACAATAAACAGTTTAGAGTTGAGGTTCAAAACTTTGTTAAATTTATTCAACCTGAAAATCATCAACTTTACAAATAGCTTAAATTAAACCAAAGTAAGAAGCACACTTCTTGAAAGCTAAATGCAATTAGCATTTCTGATTAATGTTTTTCAGATGCACCTTGTGATTACAAGTACCCTCTGGCTGATTTTGTATATGAAAGTGTCCTTGCTCTTATTATAAAATAATCAGTGTTGCGAAAAAATGCATTAGTCAGTGGGAGACTAGATTACATCCACTAAGCATCAAAACATCACATTTTTCTGTAGAAGATGTGAATTTTAATTACAGCAGCCCAACTCCTGATTATTGATCACACAGCCTGAAATCTTGTTTCATTGACATTTTGCTTCACTGCTTAAAACTAAAACAAGTAACTGCAAAGACTGCAAGAAAAGAATAAGCAATGTTGGTCCGATAGATGTGTGTAATTAGGTCTATGTGTGAAGAAAAAAGAAGTGTGGGAAACAGATTAAAGAAAGAAATCAGATCGAGAGGGAGAAAGAAGCTATAAAACAATCATACTAGGGAATTGGGGTGAATCAGTGTTGTTTTGTGAAATGAGGTGCACCACCACAGGTTGGTTCCAGGCAATGAATTGATACATGAAAGCAGCAAGCAACAGTAGTCAATTACAGCAGTGCATGATTAACTAAAACTAATTAAGACCTTTGGGTAATGGAAGGAGAGGAAATAGTAGCTGTCCCCTTCCCTTTTTACAGTGCAAATTCCCAGTACAGAATCTGCTCATATGCCTCCTTTGTTCTCTGAGTCCCAGTCCTCAACCCAGCTGAACAGTTGCCATTTCTAAAGTAACTCCCTCTCACTGACTCCCTTCAACTTACTGTTTTTATGTGTGTGTCTGTGTGTATTTTTGCATGGCACCATTTTATGTGTATTATGTCTTTCAGCTCACAAATATCCTTGTTGACATTTTGACAGCACGAGAAGTTCATTACAGTCTTTATGGTTAGCTTCTCCGAAAAATTCATGTCTCATGTTTTTGAGCATCAGCACAGAATCTCTGTCTCTTCTTTGTTTTGTCGTGGCCTGTTCATGCAGTGCGAACAAGATTATAGCAGCTGTTTGATGCTTGCTTTTAAAATACTAATGTCTATACCTCAAAATGTATTGCATAACATCATATTTCCAGCAGTTGCACTCTGTATGCCTAATGACTGATAACTAGATGACAAAAGAAGCTCAATAATTATTTCAGTCCTTTTTCAATTATGAATTTGTGAGGAATGCTGCATAGAAATTACATGTGGTTCTTATTGTCTACACATGTCAATGAAACAAGAATATTACATTATATCAATAAAAAAGGATATTTTATGCTCAATACTTTGCTTGTCTTCATTTACATTAATTACAGCATCAGCACAGTGGTTATGGTGTGGCTATCTAGAAGTGTATTGAAAGGCCTTCCAGGTGATCTGTGTTGTTAATTCTAGTGTCTCTTATCTTCCTGTTGACAAAGAAGATAAGAGACACCACAATTCAGGTAAGACCAGTCAATAAGTCAAATCCAAAACAATAAGGCCAATCAAGCACAGTGACACCATCACTGAATCATCATTTGATACCTTTGAGAGTCGGGGCCAGTGCAGATTCTTGCTGGAAAATGAAACCAGTACCCCAAAAAGATGGTCAGCAAAAGGAAATATAACATGCTGAAAGCATTTATGGAAGATGCCTTTATTGACTGTGGACTTCAGAAAACATAGTGGACCAACGCCAGCAGATGAAAAATTTTCAATGTTGTGTTTAGCAAAAATATTTTTAACAAAAATTTTAATTTGTCTCAAAAAATACAAATAAAATGTTTAAGCATTTTTTTTGTGCCGGAGTTCTGAACTCCTCCTGTGTCATAATGTATTTAGCTTTTTGTTTTTCTCACTCTTCACACTGAGTTAATACTTGTTTTCTTGTCTTCCATTGAGGCCGCAACCTATGGCTTTATATTGGAATGGCTTCACTGTAACAAGCTAAATTGATCTCTTACTGGGGCCGAATCCAATGTCAGAGGAATAGTCATCCTATCAAACTGAAAAGAAAAGAGCTTTAGGTCAAAATCAATGAATTTGGTTCTTATATATTGTTTTTTCCTGATCAACTACCTTTGCCCCCTTTTCAGTTCATTCAAAATAAGTGAAGATATTGGTTGTTTTTGTACATACTGCTGTATGTGTGTTACAATAGGCATTTATAATCTACTACATGCATTTTTTCAATAAAGCAGAGTACTTCAGCCCTTCTGAATATAAGGACTTCAGAAGGAAGTACCTTGGGTGTCTCAATAAGAAAAACTTGTCACATACTCATATTGTTTCTGTCACTCATGGTGAAAAGGTAAAGACAGGAGACAGAAAATCACCACATCACCGCTAATGAAAGATTCTTTGACATTACATTACTCAAGCCAATTTAACTTCCGTATAAAGCAGGCAGTGCACTGAGCTTCTTTGACTTTGCTAATGAACTAACATCCTATTCAAGTCGAGTATGGTTCAAGTCCCACATTTTCCCACAATCTAATTGTCACATTTCCATGTTTCAACATCAATGTTCAGAATTTTTTTTTTTTTTTTTTCCCCATGTGAGCACTATTTAATGTCACAGATGTCACAACGTGTTGTTGTGCATCAACTGCTCTAACCCCAGATATAGAAATTACTGAGGTGGAATTCAGAATTTTAATTGAATATTTAATGATCTGGTATATTATTAATAAACATCACTTGATATAATATGGATAATTTTTCTGCAGAATGTTGTACAGAAATACAACATTATATTCTTTGCATGTTGGGAAAATTTCTACTATGCAAACAATTTATTGCATGAAAGGAAACCTAGCCATTTCCATTATTAGGTCAATGTTCTTTATACACAAACTGCATCAACCAAAACTAAGAAAACAAACTTGTACTGCAGCACCTCTCAAAAACTTGCTTTAATGTTTTACCTTTCATGGAGAAAAAGAGCCAGCTGCAAATGGGCATACATCCACTTCCTGAACAAAACAAAATGAGAAATTACTGTTTGACTAGCAATAAGACCTCCTTTAAATGAGCTACCTGTGAATGTTTTTAAAATAAATAAATGACATTAAATGAACTATTTATCTCTATAAGTTAGTTATTCTATTGAAATTTAACTGAATGAGTAACAGTAGGTTACAGAAATAAATAAATGTATAATTCATATGGGTTTGTGTGCTCTGTGCTTACGCATTTAGTTGTGTTGTCATTTGTATGGTCAATCGTACTATTCATGTTTGCCTCTAGCTGAGACTTCCACTGTCTCTCGAATAATGCATTTTTAGGGACAGATTGTAGGTTGACATGGGACTTCAAATAGTCCAGGGACTTTATAGATCAAATCTGGCAACCAGAAGCTCCTGTCATGACCAATTAGAAATGCTTTGTCATTCAAAAACATGCCCATAGAACAGAAACAGCTCTACCTGTGGCCATTGTCAAGTCACAGAACAAGCAACCCTTATAAACTAATGTGAAAAAAGGGTATTTGCGATCCTGAGTACAACAGCAGCTATAAAGATGAATTCAATGAATATTTAACAATGTCTTCATTAAAGGAGCATGTAATTGCTGCCTTTTTCATAATGCTTAACTAAGCCCAAAGAATAGGAATGAAGTTGTTAGCTTGGAAGCTTTGAATTTGTCCCCCTCCCCCAACAAAAACAAATTACTTCAATGATTAAAAGCTCATTTAAGTACTTTGATAAGTATGTGATGCATGGACTGATACTTTCTAATTCACTTCTAAGTTAACACTGCTCTTTAGAAAATGTATGAGTTCAGTGAGGATTTTTTCCCTCCCCCTCTTCCTATAACCCCTCTTTTTATTCTTGGGTGTCAAAATGGTAATGGGACCTTGTAGAATATCCTATGTGATTGATCTCAAGCCAAACCAAAGTTAAACTAAAGAGACATACAATCATAAAAATGTACTTATAAAGTTTCATTCAGTCAAACATAATACAACAGACACATCCTGTGATATTCTGGTCTCAGCAAAATGGTGACACATTACTAAGGCACGGTGGTTGATGCATAATGAGATTAGTCACAAACTGATGAATGCTAGAGTTTGTAGAAACCAAAATTATATAAGGAGGTAAGGATAATAATTTTTGCAACTTTTTATTGTGAAGAGACAGAAAACATTCAATTTGTTCAAATGTGATGAAAACACCAGCATACAATATTAAGAGGATGAATACCAATCCACAACTTCATCAAACTTAACAGAAGAAGAATAGACTTAGACTTAGACTTAGACTTCCTTTATTGTCATTGTACAAAGAAAACACAAGGTGAATCTTGACAACAAAATGTCGTTACTTGGCTACCAGTGCAATAGAGCTAAAACCTTATACTACACAATAAATACAATATGGCTGAAAAATATATAAGAGCTGAGAATAAGGTGCTATAGAATCCACAAGTTCAGTATTGTAAACAAAGCTAAAGTGTGTGTGTTGACCATGTCCATGGGTGTGAGTGTGTGTGTGTGTGTGTGTGTGTGTGTGTGTGTGTGTGTGCGTGTGTGCGTGTGTGTGTGTGTGTGTGCGCTGGAACCTCTAACAGGAGAAACAGTAATACTTAACATAACAGGAAAGTGTTAGAATACCTTGCACTCATGTTCACCCCAGTTTATTCCTGGGGATATTTTTCAATTTGTGTTTGTTTTTTTTTACTGACAATGACAGCACAACAAGCTACCAAATCATCTTTTTTAATTTTATTTGTCTATAAACTTCGTTCTAGTTATATGCATGCCATATTAAAATTGTTTAATTCTTTCTTACTACAAGGTAAATTTTTGGTTCATTTATCTTTGACTTTTGATGGACACTAATATTACTGCCATACAGCTAAACTAATCTCGCTCCGTATTTCTCTGTTTGACATTTCTATTAGGCGTTTGCTATAAAGTAAATGGCCCCTTGAAAATAAAGCCTGTCAGATACTTGCCAACTTTCCTAAGAGGAGAGCCTGAAGCATGCTTCCAGGATAAATATTTAATTCACAGCTTTAGATTTGTTTGAAATGACTCATTCATAGTCCTCTGTATTCTCCTTATGAGTTTTTAATAATGTACAAAATGTTTTGAGTTCCAAGAAAAGTCCCAGCTAAATGAAAAATGTGGGCTACCTGCTACAGCGGGAAAGCAGGAAGAACTTATTATAATGAAAGACAAACACAAGACTAATACAATATTCCAATTACATCATTTCTATAAATCTGGTTAAAATATATAAACATAAATAACTGGAGACATCCCTTGTTTTAAGCAGTGTTTATTACAGCTTTATGTACTGAATAAATTATTAAATCAAGTTTTCATTACTGGTTTCTAAGTTTCAGACAGTACTTCTGATATATTAATATAGTTTGTATCAGAATACTCTACATACTGTATGTCTATATCCATTGTTATGCAAAATAATAATACAATGGCACCAATAATTATCAGTTGCCCTCACTTTTGCAAGGTTAATAGGATAATTTATAGGAACCCTCCTCCAAAGACAGCTATTTTGGTGGCATATTATCTGAGGCACCAGTGGGTGAATAGTGTATGTAGGTAAACACTGAATTCAGATCATAAGTTCAGCATGACCCTTATCAGAATCTCTGAGTCTGATTAGAGTTTAGGCTGTGGGAACTTATTGATCTGATGATGAAATGCTGGCACACCTGCATTCTGAATCATTATGATCTTTATCTTATTAACTCTGGGAAACTGCTTCATTTAAGCTCATTACAGTAATGTGTGGTATCAAGCATTAATTGGTTCATCATGGTGTGAACTGTTAGAAAAAAAATATATACCCATATATCTGCACATGACTTATCTGCCAAAAAAAAAAAAAAAAACACTTCATGTTTTTTTTCCAAGTTCAAGAAAAATCTTATTTTTGCATTATACAGACTTCCCCAATTGCAGATTATAGTCCAGGTTCTATTGATCTTACCAAAGACAAGATCCAAATATGTTGCTTTATTTAAATTCTAATGAACTGAGTATTTTGCTTAGAATAATTCTTTTATGATGAGATTTTACCCCACTTGCAGTTAATCTCTCTCTTAAATTGTAACTGTCCATAAAATAAAAAAACTTGAAAGCGAGATACAGTGGTAAGTAATTAAACTCTCCAATATACAAAGAAACTAATTTTTTTTAAGGCATCACAGACTCTCTCTCTCTCTCTTTCTCTCTTTTTCTATGGGATATATATAACTGCTCAAAAAAATAAAGAGATATATAACTGCTCAAAAAAATAAAGGGAACACTCAAATAACACATCCTAGATCTGAATGAATGAAATATTCTCATTGAATACTTTGTCCTGTACAAAGTTGAATGTGCTGACAACAAAATCATTGTTGATTGTCAATCAGTGTTGCTTCATAAGTGGACATTTTGATTTCACAGAAGTTTGATGTACTTGGAGTTATATTGTGTTGTTTGAGTGTTCCCTTTAATTTTTTAAGCAGTATATATACAGTACATATATATATATATATACATATATATTATATATATATATATATACATATATATTATTATTGGTAAAATATAACTGGTTTGGTTTGACTTCATTTCATTTTTTTATTCATTTTTTAAGAAGCCCAACAGACATCTTGGTGAGCCCTGTTATCAACCACGGAAAAATGAGATAAATTATCCATTAACTCGGAAAGTTTGCAAGAAGTTTTTACACAATCCTCTTAGCATTTATGCAGTCAAAAGTTAAAAAATGGTTAGCATAAACTGACCCAGATCTGCCAACTAAAACCTATGTGGTATTATTGCTGACACCATCTGAAAGCAAAGGTCTGCCTGTAATGAGCTGTGAAATTACATTATGAATAGAGAAGGCCTGGCTCCACTTTGCCCAGTTCTTCCAGAACACACAAGATGAAGACAAGTCCTCTAGCCCAAATTCAGACGACTGAAAAGATAGATATTGTGCGGGAGGCTTTAAGAGATTTGAACACTAAGAGCGATTCAGTTGTGATGGCTGGAGTGGAGAATATTACGGTGCAAAGTTATTTCAGGAGTGGGTGCCTTGGAATAAAGGTAATGGTGAGGAATGATTGACATCTTGCCAGTGCACTCTGCCTCCTTTAGAGCAACAGATTTGTGGCCGATGAAAAATTGGCTTGGATTTACATCACCTTCATTATTTCACCAGGTAAGGAGAAGTTGGAAGCACTGTAACAAGTTTGTAGCTGCTGCAGCTCAATTTCTGTCAGTAGATGGAATTCTGAGAACATAAAGATGCCATAAAAGCTCTGTTGAAATGACTGCAGAATTGAATGAACATCCTTGGAGCAGGATGATGTTGTTATTATGTAACAAATATCTTGCATATAAAAATAAATCAATGCAGGAGTTTCCAGATCAAGGAAAATGATGCAATATTCATTGTCTACATCTACAAACTAAAACAATATGTGTTAGAAACACTTGTTTTGATCCCAATTAAACTTAACAGAGATTGAAAGCTACTGTACTGTGGGTCGTGTGGCAGTCATCCTCTGATGGGTGATAAGTGAATACCATTAAATCACATGTTCTTACATCCTCCTTCTCTGCCCCTACATTTAGCATTGTAGGTCCATATTTCTAGCTGCACCTGTTGGAAATGTTTTTACAGAGACCATTTTATCTTGGTGAAATCTGGTTTTGTACATTTGGATCATCATCCTGATGTATAGCTCAAGTGTTCAAGTCTGTGGTCACAGACTAATAGACAGACATTCTCCTTCAGGAATTCATAATAATTAATCTTTCACATTAATTATGGTAAATTGTCCAGGTCCTAAGGCAGCCATAGAGCATTACACCACCACCACCAGTCTTGGTAGATATTTTTACACACTTTAATTAATTTATTTTTTTAAATTTATGTTTTCCTATCCATGTTGTCAGAGAACTTCTGTTTAAATGATTTATTGATACCTTCAGGTGCAGTGGTAATCAGGGCTATGTGCAGCTAATAAACAGAACACCGCCTAGTGAAATCTTGGTTTAAGAAGAGAACATGGGGTATTACTTTTTCATATACAACCAAGAGTTGTTTTTTTTTCCTTAATAAAGTAATTCCTTATTTAAAATATCTTTCGTTTTAATTCAGGATATATATATATTTTTTCTGATAGTAAAATTATATTGGTAACTTGACCTTTGTATGTGTAGTATAACGGCCATGTTCTGATGAACCAGAAGAAATCTAAAAGGGGGCAAACACTTTTCATAGCAGAGTAACTTTTATGAATCCCAGTTCTTTAATCGACTGCCAGCTTTTTGGTAGAACACCACTGTCAGGAAGTCACAAGAAAAAAATGTCCAGGTCTTACATAAAAATGAGACAGGAATTTATTTTTGCATGAGTTCATCAGCTATGTTCTTGGTGATGTTTTTAAAAACCTGTCGTTCTCTCAGCTGCTTGTATGAAAGCAAATTTCTCAGCTTGCATTATTACTAACTTCTCGACCAAGCTCTTGCTCTCTCAGAGAGCATCGGGGGAGAACACATCTCTCTGATTCAGGTCATTTCTTGGTTACTATACAGCTGCTATACATATTTATTTATTCATTCCCTCCCTAAGCTTTGGAAGTCACACTCGGCCCTCCTTTTGACAACTGTAGCATCCACCCTCTAGCCCCTCCCTCCTCCTCCACCTCCTTCTCTGCCCGAGGCCCGTGGGTGGTTCAGATAATTTGCTTAATTTGTTGCTATTCACTCTCAGGACATGGATCAAAGAACTGTTAAATTGCACTGACGTGGCGGCATCACAGAGTGACTGAGAGTGGAAGGGGAGATGGAGATAGGAGGGAGAGAGGTAAGCCCTCCAGCAAAAGGAGGAGACATCCAACATCCTTACTGCTGCTATTGTGTGCGTGTGCGTGTGTGTGTTTGTGTATGGATGTTCGTGCCAGAAGAAGATGAGGATGGAGACACCTACACTCCCACCAGCAGGGCCAAGTCTTGTTGCTGTGTGTGTGCGACTGATAATGGCAGCAGCCAATTGAGATAACATGTCAATAGACATTAAAGCACCACTGCAGCTGAGTGTTTATTGGTAATGACCATAAAACGTGGGGTTATTTATAGCAGGGATGTTGTAGGATTAAAATAAAAGGGTTAGCAATGATGCAAAGTTTTGGGATCTGATGCTCATTTCCTGATCACTTTGCAGTCTCAGCCACTGAACCAAAGACAATTGTAATTTCTGCTCTCAAACTACTGATCAGCACTTTCTGTTCTTACTTTTATCCGTCCTATTCTCGCTAATTCTAATTAATAAGCTGCATGAAACGTCAACGTACCGCAGAGCGTGATCATGAAAAAGACCATTAGAATGATGCAATTAGCCAGAGGACTCCGATGAGAGATACATGCAATCAGAGTGTGAAAAGAGGCAGGGAGGCAACGTGGCAGTGGGTTGGGGGATGGAAAAAAAAGCAGATGCTGCAAAAAAAGGATCTTCAAAGAGAGGGATGGGGTTTAAAACCCAGGAGAGGAAGCTGCGGGAGCTCTTGTCTTCTAAGGCATAAATGTGACAGAGCTCCTCCTGGACCTGTGAAGACATTGAGGATCAAGTGCATTAGGGAATATTCTCCCTTTCTTCATTTATCTTCCCTTTTCTTTAATCTTCTTTCTACTTTTTGCTTTAAAATGTAAGGAAGAAGGAAATATTTGCTTTAAACTTTTTTATGAGTACAATTTACCAACTAGATTTTATCCAACGCTATTACATTTGTTGACAACTACGAGTGTAATTTGAAAAAAATACTACTATGTAATGACGAAACTTTCCATTTTAATTTGTATATAACATTAGCGTGAAGACAATTTAAATATAATTTCTGAGATTTGGTAAATTTACACCGTGAACCCCCACAACAAAAACACTAATGCATGTAAACTCTAAGGATACTGCATTCATTGGTTTAATGTGATAGTTCTCAGGCAAAAAATAGCAGGGGCATATTGTCTGCCTTCAGTGGAAATCCTATAGTTATTTGCAAGGTAGATTTGACCATATTATCTATGGTGAAGAAATAATTATCCCTAGCAAACAAAAAGATGAGCTGTTCAATCACGCTGATTTTTCTCAATTAGAAAAAAAAAATCCAAAAGGAGGAGACATCCAACTTCCTTACTGATATTGTGTGTGTGTGTGTGTGTGTGTGTGTGTGCGTGCGTGCGTGCGTGCGTGCGTGCGTGCGTGCGTGTGTGTGCGCACGCACCGTAAGTGTGCGGTCGAGCGAGCGCGTGTGCGTGAATGTGCATGCCAGAAGGAGATGAAGATGGAGCCACCTCTATCAGAAACTACTGGAATGAAAAGTGCAGTGAATACATTTTGAGAACTTCCTATATGACTGGAAGCAGAAACCCAAAAAAACCCACATAATTTTATTCTAGTTTGAAAGTGCAAAAAGCAGTTGATTTTGTAAATAAAATGTTTATCAGCATTTTCAACTTTAAAACATTTTGGCAATATGCTTGCTAAAAGAGATTGCATTTCACCAGGTTCCCAGCGACCCTACAAGAATAAGAAGGTATATATGATGGATGTGAGCTCTGACAACACACATGAATTTAAATGGTAATCTGGATAAGAGCAGTGGCCAAAGATGTGACATTAATGTGGATGCCATAGTATTGAATTAAAGATTATCATAATTTTTTTTCTACATGTATATTGTGTATGCTACATAATATTGAAATAATGCATATAAATGCATAAACAAACTTTACCTTTTGGAGTGATATATATGTTTCCACATTAGAAATTGACTGCCTGCAAGTAAAATAATTAATTGCTTTATTGAAAAATTAAAGAAAGACATAATTTTGACAAACAATCTCATAAAGCGTTAGACACATATCTGGCAGTTATAATAGCATTGCAAACCTTAAAACATTAAAGCAAAACTGCAAAAATGTGCTTCTTTGATGATAAAACTGAATCTTATCTTGAGATCTGTGTGTGCTGTCATTCCACTCTGATGTAGAAAAACCCTGGATAGTGCCTGTGCTTCTGCTTTTTTCAAACAGATATTTTAAAATAAAATAGCAATGGCATATAAAGTAACGTAACCATGATTTAATTAATCAGAATACCAAACAACTTGTTGTAAAACTCTCTGCGGATTCTCCTTGTTCAGTTCACCAGCACACCACGTTGCATCTCTTTCTATAAGGGCTCAAGAAATATTATTTCTTTTTAATGTCTTGCAATGATATGCGAGTTCAGCTCTACAAATATAGAAACATTATTGCAAATATATATATGCTTATGCAAGAATAGTGAAGACAGACTTTCAGATGTTAATGAAAATGCTTGATATTTTTGGTTTCCTCATTCATAAGTAAACATGACAGGATCTTTGTTTATTGAAATGTGCTGTTTGTTTCATATTTAAGAGCAATAGATAATCATTAGTTGTCCTGCAAATGCCAGATGCAAATCTAAATTGGATTGATTGTGCTATAAATATCCAAAGAAATTAGAGTTGATGCAAAGGTTTGCATGTCATCTAATATCACTTAATACTGTTGCGTCTGTTATACCCTCTGCTTTTTATTCATAAATGTCTTGTGCTTTGATTTTCACAAATATTGCTAAAAGGAAACAGCATCTTTATCTTTTATTTATATTCACACAGGTACCATCTTATATTTCTGTTGACATACAGCTCTGATACTTTTTTTAGATGACATTCAAAATGATTCATCTTCATCATCAAAGTTTGTCATATACTGTACAATATACTCATGTCAGTCTTTGTAGGCTTGCATAGTTACAGAAGTATGGTGCTTATCCCACAACACCTATCTGTAAAGGCTTAAACCTGGAGAATCTGATTACAGCTGGAAGCACTCGCTCACTCCAGAAATGCTTTCTCTTGTGGCACTGTCCTTTTTTCCTTGTTATTGGACATAGTGCTTTCAACTTTGCTCCATCTGTCCCTGTATTTTTTTTAAAAAGTGCTTTATTTTCTCTTACGCAAAAAGCAGTTTCTATTTTTTTTCGTCAGTTTTCCAGTGATTTATAATGTCTTTGAGTACCCCTTAAGATTTGCTGCACAGTGTGCCATATCTGTGCCTCTGATGATTTCAATCACAAGCAAAATACAGTTACCGGTTCATTTTGAATGTGTCCTGATTATTTGAATGTGTTGAAGAGGAACAATGTAATGTTTTTATATTATATTAAGTGTTGCAGAGTTCAGAGTTGTATATATTATTTCGAAACCCCAACTTGTTCACTTCCAGAATGGGTTAGCGTGGAGCGAGACATTTAGACACTTGCTTTAGAACGTGTTGTTTCATTAAGGGACAATGAACACATTCCAGTCAGTCAAAATATAGAAATAAAATACCTCCAAACTCAAAAGATTCCAGGTGACCCAAACACTGCGATTGTGCAATTGTGGTGCAGGCTACAAAAAAAGGAACATTTGATCCCATAAGATTTTTATTAATCTCCTACACTACTATATTTTAATGCAATGTTATAGATTTTTCATTAACAGCTAGGATGTTTTCAACCAAAACCTCCTTCAATTTGTAGCCACCCTCGATATACTTTGTAAAAGTTTTGACTATTTATAGCGTATAGTCTGCTGTTGAAAGGATTTATGAAGAGAAGTATACTTACGGTGTCAGTAACACATTAATTCCCAAAACAAATAGCAACAGAGGTTTGTACAAAAAAATTGTTTGACTGATTTTAAATGAGATTTTTATTATTAATGATAATATTGGGAAAATTAATAGCTAATAAATGTATGTGGGTGTGTGTGACAACTAGCAATAAGTCTTTACATCGCTGTAAGAGAATTTTCTCTTGCTCTTTGCTCTATTTTGTGATGTTAATTTCTTTCAATTGATTACTGGGAGTGTTTTTTATTGTCTTATTTTGTTTTGTGTGTCAACCAAAAACAGTGCTTAGACGTTAGCATCACACATAACAACATGTTCAACCACATCTCTTCACTAAGGTACGAATTTCTGCAAACTCCTCACTCAGTCACTTTCAGTAGCTGCCTGAATCACTCTGAAGCTGGGACTCCATTGGCAGGAGCCTTTGTATAAGACAGAAACGCTCTAAGAATCTCTGAGAACAAGGCCACCCCAGATCTCTGCTTGCTTCATTCTTTACTCCTTTATAGGCATCTCCTAAAAGGAAGAGAGCACAACAACTTAAGGGGTGGCAGGGGTCAAAAAGGTTTGGGAAGCTCTAGGTACTTAGTCCAGAGGGAGAATGTAAGACTCTCTTTTCTATGCCAGACTGCTGGTGGTTTACTCAAGCCACCAGGTGTCTTTGATTTATGTATAATCAGCGAGGTGTCTTAAGAAGGGAAAAATGGGGGCGTGCTGTGGTGGCGCTGGGGTTAGCACACCCCACGTTTAGAGGCCTCAGTCCTCGACGCGGACGTCATGGGTTCAACTCCCGGGCCCGGCGACCTTTGCTGCATGTCTTTCCCCCTCTCCTCGCCCTCTTTCCTGTCAGTCTGCTGTCTAAAATGTGAGCCACTAGCGCCACAAAAAAACTCTTCGGAGGAAAAAAAAAAAAGGGAAAAATGCACATTTCAAATTACAATGACGCAAATAAAACCAGATAAAACATAAACATGCAACAACTTCACCGTATCACACACTGACATCAACAGTAAATTATCTTAATTTGTTGTTCTCACATACATCTGTAACCAAAGTTGAAGCCAACAAACAACAAATAGGTGTAATTGATTTAGTTTGTGATTCTGTGGACAACTGCTAAAAATTCAAGAATGTCAACAAAACTCTAAAATCTGGCAAGACAGGTTTGGCCCATGTGAGTTTGGAAGCTTACATGGGCCCAATCATTTTAAGAGCCTTAGTCTGTCTCTCTCCACAATGTAGGCACATAAGTAAGGTAACCTACTTGTATAATCACAGAATTTGCACACAAGAACTAAAAAGTGTCAAGGTTTTCAACTGGATATTCAGCTTACGTTTTGTTATGCAATAACTTAAACACTATATCTAGTGTCAACTTTTTTTTAATGATTGTGTGAAAAGAAACTCTTGACAATTCTTACATTTTACCAAATAAAGCTTGGTCAAACCATGAGAAAACACAAAGAAAATCTCATCAGCAGCAAAAGTTCCCATAGAATGTAGAACAAAGTTCTTCATGCGAATCTCTCTTGGGGTGTGGGATCCAGTATTTATTGTTTTCCATATATTTTCTCACATAATTATTTGAGTAGCTCCAGCAATGAAGAGGATTCACTCTAACTTCTAACCTTGCAGCAATTTTCTGTTGTTCTAAAATTGGCAATAGGAGATAAATCAAATCAATACCCACCTTTTAGCATCTCAGTGTTTCACTATAGGTGTGCCTGATCCAGAAATGCACTTTCTGTTTAAAGAGACAAAGTTGGATTTAACATTTTTTGATTGTTTCTCTTTTTAATCCATTTTCCTCACAAAAAGAAGGCAAAGTAAAGCGCAGCATGCATTACAAATAGAAAAAAAAAATCAAAATAATAAATATTGCATACAGAATTTGGGGAGCTAAAAAAATAAAATAAATAAAAAAAAAAACAGCTGCTTGTTTTTAAAACACTTATTTGAAAAGCCTCCATGAGAACAATTTTCCCTTGGAAAATATCCCACGCGCCTAGCATGGCTCAGGGTTGCATTCTAAATCATATCCTTTGCTTTTGTAATTGGAACTGCTTGGTCTAAAGTGCACAAGTCTCCCCAATCTCAACAAATCAACTTTCATGTGAAGGACAAAGTGATTCATAGTCAGTTACATGCTTATTGCTTGCTCATCTCAAATCAGAAAAGGGCTAGAAAAAAAGTCTGTAATAAGTTTTGAGAAACTGCAGAACTCCACAACTTTGATTTGAGATTCTGTTGACAGGACAACTGACCACTGACATGTAAAAATCTGGATCTGTATACACGCCTTACCTGCTGGTAGTGGTCAAAGGGCCAGGTGGTGCCAGTGCATGACAGCCTTGCCTCAGTCAGACAACCCCAGGCCAGCAGTGGGTATTCTCCAGTAGCTTTCCACCATCAGTGCGTGAATGGGTAAATTACTGAATTTTATGAGAAGTGCTTTGGGATCCTCCGGGCTTGATAAAGCATAATACATGTACCGCCCATGTACCATTTTAAATCAGCAAAAGAAACACAATGAACATAGAAATTTAGGACATTTTCCAAATATGATGTGAAACTTTGTATGGACAGTCTGGGAATAGCTCAGACATTTTCACAAAACGTGAAACCTTTTAAAATCCTGAAAAAAACCTTGTTCCATTATTTATAGTGTTTTGATCTGGTTCTTTTACCGCTGTGTTTTTGGATGTTCATGTCTCTCTCACCCAAAAGGCACAGTAAGTAAAACTGAATTGTAATTTGTTTGCATGACCTTTGTTCATTTAATGTTTATCAGAGAAAGAGTGAAACAGATGAAGAAAATAACAGTGAGTTGTAACATTATTTTAGAACACTGATTTGGTCTGTTGCTCTTCACTGCAGGGGGGAACACTCCATCTGTGGAAGCCTCTCAATTCTGAAACCAGACTCTTTCCACTTCAGTGTCTGTGTAAGATTAAATGAAAACAACATTATGACTATATCTTCCCAAATTCCTCTTCAAAAGATACACTCAATTAGTAGAATTTTCCCTGCACAACAGAGAAAATTGAGATCTGAGAAAATGTTGGCACAGTAAATTTTTTTTTTATTGTGTTTCAATAACCTTGCAGATGTGCGTCTTTCTATTTTTGAGTAACAGCTTAAACAGTTTAAAAACTTTGGGATCTTATTTTAAACTTTAAACTTCATCACAACCAAAACCTGTCACTGCCCCGCCTGCTGTGTTTGTTGGTCTTCATGATGCGATTTGTTCACTATTGCTTTCTACCAAACATCTGAAACCTTTGTCAAACAGCAGTAATTATTCTGGGATTAAATAACGTAGAAGTGGATATCTTACCCATATGTTGACTTATTTAGTCCGATAGCTAAATGGGATTTTATTTAGGAGCATCTAAGTGAAGGTGGCTGAATTGCAGCACATGCCCTACCTCAAAACCGGATGTATCAGATTTATGTTTATATATATATATAATATTAAAATAATTAAATTATAATTATATATAAAAAAAGTAAAATAAAATCTTCAACATAAAATCTTGATAAATCACATATTCCATAGTTTGTGACGGTAATATTGAGATAACAAGAACAACAAATTAAATTTCCAGAACACAGTTCAGAACCTAAACATGAATTCTAACCAAAGATTGTTGCATGTAATTCAGTTTAAAAATAAATAAATAAAAATAAAAACCATAAACAGAAGTCTGTTTATGGTTTTTATGTTTTTGCTAGGCACATTGATTCAAAGATAGTGCTTTTTAAGTTGAAATGAGCTTTACTTTGCTGCATAGTTTCCTTGCATAGCATTAGAGAATGAATGGAAGGAACTTTCACAACACTCATGGAGGCACCTCTAAGCATTTTCTGATGACAGTAATACAGTGGTACATGTCACTTTCCCCAAAATTGACAAAAATTGCCCCTTATTTCCCACCAAATCTCCATCATTCACATGAAGATCCATAAGGAGAATATCCAGGAAAGTCAGCAGGTTCTGGGTGCTGCATGACAGAGTGAAGTGAATGTGAATACTCTCCCAATTTTAAAAAAATGAGGCGCACATGATTATATTCTCATTATGCAGACATTCTCCATCCACTATCGCTCGGTAGCTTAAGATGTTTCATCCACAGCTCCTACTTGCTAGATTGAAACAATCCTAATTGTGAAACTTAAGAGTTATTGACGTACATCTACATAATTCTCACCAATAAATTACAAACCTGCCGTTTAAAAACAAAACATACAAACAAACAAAAAAAATACAGCTGCTGCATGTACTGGTGATTCAAATTATGGCAAAAGAAATTTATGTTCTTTGATAGTGCATACTGATGATAAAGGTTAACTCGACCTTCCTTACATAACAAGGCCGTTTTGTGAAAAGCAATATATTACTAATTCAGCCTACTGAAATACAACAGTTGCTTCATTGTGTAACATGTATTTATTAAATAGTCTTCCTTATTGTGGGATTTCCCATAAGATTTTTATTAATCTCCTACGCTACTATATTTTCGTGCAATGTTATAGATTTTTCATGAATAGCTACAATGTTTTCAACAAAACCTCCTACAATTTGTAGCCACCCTAGAAATAGCGTATAGTTTATAGTGTATAGTCTGCTATACTTATGTCAGTAACACATTCATATTTTATAAATGTCGATTAGGAGAGAGATTAATTCCCAAAACAAATAGCAACGCATCTCCTCACTAAGGTAGGAATTTCTGCAAACTCCTCGCTCAGTCACTTTCAGTAGCTGGCTTTTGTCCAAGTTAATAAACTTGGACAATTTGATGAATTTGAATGAACTTGAGCTAGTATTTCACATGTCCAACTCAGTTGAAAACTTTTTTCTTTGATTTAAAATGTTAGTCCCTTTGGTGTTTCTGTCACAACCTCAACACATCTGGTACTCATTCGTAAAAGGAGATCTCATGCATACCTTTTTGTCTTATCCCTCATATGAGTATTTATATCTTCATTCAAAACTGCGCCTATAGACTGGTCTCATAAAAGTGCCATTCATAAAGCCTCAGTGGCACCGGTGCTAGCTGCAGATGACAACAGCTGTCAAGATCTGACAATGCCATCACAGCAAGTGGGCCAAGTGGGAGCGGCTTGAGATAACATAAAGCAGGATTGTTTGACGTGAGGAGAGCGACCGGTAGTTAGACACTCAATCAGGAGGGGACAGAAGGGCTTGCCAATCTCCATGGGTCACAAAGCAGCCTCCATCTGTCACTCCTAGGCCCTTAGCTCTCCACTGCTCTTCCACATGCAGATAGAGAGACACTGGAAACCACTAAAGGGAGAAGTACCAAGCAGAGCCAACATAGCAGGAGGACAGCAACAGCTAATGAGGAGAGTTGAGCTCTTTACAGGCAAGTCACAGTCAATGATAGCCCTTTAAAGGCAGTCAAGGAGCCAAAAGGGGATGAGCAATGGCAAAATTGTCATTTTAATTTATGCCAAAGGCAAAAAAGGGTTCTTTAGCCAGCACAATTTCTTGCTGATCAAAACCAGAAACACTCAAATGTCCAACTTCAGACATGCAAAGGGGATTTAACTGTTGTGCAGAATATATAAACAATTAAAGGAAAATTGGCTGCATTTTTCTAGTGCTTTTATCAAAATGATTGTTCTTGTATTTACACTTAGCCAGTAGTTATAATCCTGTGAAGTCAGTCTTTGTAATTGGAATGCCTCTCATGCTGAAATCTGAAATTCCTCATGAGGTTTGATCAATTTTGCAGCATGTGGTCTGTAGATACACCCTCATCCACTGCACCTTATACACTAGTGTAGAGGGGAAAGAGTGATTTATGCAAGAAGGCAAAGTGTACAAAATTTCATGTCAGCAAGTTTATGAAATAATGATGTGGCATCTGTCTCTGCAAAGAAGGCCCCTTTTACTATTCCGACACAAATAAGAGAGAAAGAATCATAAGTGGTGCATTTAAGCAATTTTGTTTGCTTGTTTGCCATCACTCAAGAGGGGCTATTTAAGATGAGGGGGCTTTCAGAAAATTCCCTTGAGCTGTAGCTGCTACAACAGAAGGACTTGAAGCGGAAGCACCAGAATGAACTGTTTACACGGAATGTGAAAATCAGACTTTATTTAGAAGTCATTTGATGTGTATATTTGAAGTCTAATATGCCCATTTAGCAACATTTTATGTCTTTTCAAACACATCACCAACTTGTATTGCCAAATAAAAACGGCATACTTTGCTGCACCAACTAAATCAACATTTAAAGCCACTTGTATTGTGTCTTGTGCTTTGTGACACCCACATCACCGTCTTCCTCCACCGCTACACACACATTTAATGACAATATTTTTGTCCATCTGCCCTTATAAAAGTCTCAAGCTCCATCAGATTGATACATTTAAGATACCTCCTCATCAACCAGTGATTCAATTACGATTTAACCGCCTCATCACAATGCATCTCAATTTAAATAAGCTTAGCTGCAAAATATGTTATTTTTTGTATAAATATTTCTTCATTTGCCCTGGGATGGACTGATGACCTGTCCAGAGTGTACCCCGCCTCACCAGTAAACCTTGTGACCCGACCAGGAATAAATGTGTAAAATAACTGATGGATGGATTTTTTTTTTTTTCATAAACAAAATTAATGTTTATGAAATGATTGAATCATCAAATAAATGATTGAAATTCAATTTTCAATCATTTATTAATTAATTGCTTATTTGCATAAGGTTCTTTAAAAAAATATACAAGCAACTTAAAGTTTGATTATAAAAAAAGCTCGAAGGCCCTGTCTGAGCCTTTGAAAGAGGAACATGAATCAACCTCTGAAGACTGTAAACTGACAGACATCTCCACTGTGATTCCATGTAACCGTGAGCTGTAAGCTCCAGTGTCTTTCACAGCAGGTTGGCATTAGGCTGTCCGTTCCTCTTATAAAACAGTGTTGTCAAACCTTAGTTTAGAGTGAGGTGGTTCCGATTGGTCCGCCATGTTTGCCATTTGTTGTGGTTACATGCACATGCCTACACACACTGCTTCTTCTTCTTGTGGTGGTTGGCAAACCAACTGAAATGCACATTGCTTTGCGGGCTACAGGAAATGCTGTTTGATGCAATGAAGTAATGTCCAGTGCAATTAGAATTTTTCTTCTCAGTCACAGTAATTTAAAGCTGCTTTACTGATACATCTGCACCAGGCGTGCATGTGTCTGTGGATTGATGCAGACGATTAGTCTTCCCATTCCTAGTATTTAGACATATTTAAGTAAAGGCACAAATCCAATGACATCTTTAAAGTCAAGAACTTCCAGATTAATGTGCTCCTCCATGTTGGTCTAAATAGGATTTAAAAAAAAAAAAAACAAACATTTAAAACAATAGGATGTACTCTAACAAAACATTAAATAATTCTAAAGAACTGTATACTTATGATGTATGTTATTGCCAGTAGTGACAATGGACATCTCACTACTGCAGATAAAAGCATATTCTCAAGACAGAATACAATGGACAACACAAAAAAGCAAAGAATGACGGGCGATGTGGCTGGAGTGCTGCCACAGTGCCACGTGGGGTGCAGTTTTGTTGTGAAAATGCTGATATGCCTTGAGACACCACATTAGGAGGCCATCCTTGCTTGTCATCAGAGCTTTAATTGCCTCGGCCAGGTGCAAACAGCATGTAATCTTGTTTGTCAGCTGCACAGTTTTATTTTCTAATTTTGTCCTTTTGACAAGCAATTTAGGACTAGAAAGGGATTTGAGGGAGCAGACGGCTAGTGGGGTGGAGCCATATTTGGCATTTCTGTGAAAGGGGAAAATGCGGGTGTAGAGTAAGTATTTTTGTCTAAGTGTGTGTGTGTCCTCTCTGCGTTTGTCTGTGTGGTTGGTGGTTACATAAATGTGTGTGCTCAGACCTCTCATCACTCCTGTTCAACCTTGTAATCTATGTGTCTCCCCAGTCCCTTTGTCCTGAGGAATGCCTGGCTCACTGAGTGCAGAAAATTACCCTCCTGCTCCATTCCTCATCCTCATGAATATCACACTCAGGCAGTAACACACAGTACCCTAAGCTCATCTAGTTAAAATTCTAGAGGCTGTAAAATTGGATCATCTGTTTCCAGCTTTTATATAGCTACTCTTTTTATGCTTTGTCCCCGGAGCCCACGCCCCAATAAGAATAATGGAGAAAACCACCTTAAAATTGTTACAACCAAAAGTCATTGCCACTCTACAGATAGTTATCCTCCTCGAGTGCAGTCCCCCTTCTGTATGTTGTTCAAAAAAATTTGCAAATATGGCAGCAATGGCATAGTCTCAGTCAATACTCCATGAGCATGGTAATGAAAACTCACAGATCTGATGGATGTCAGATGTGGAACTCAATATATGAATTAATAATATATTGGGACATAAAGAAATCGAGGAAAGGGACAAGACATTATATTATGGCATAATTACACTTCCTGAAGTTTTTTGTTCCTCATTAAATTTGAAAATTGGTCATGGTGGGCAAGAAGAATTCATTCATTTTTATGATGCCGCTACAGTGGTTTGGCCAGTGCCTTCCAGAAGGCAAGCAGACTTGCTTAGAAGCAAGCAGACTTGCTTAGAAGTAAGCAGACTTGCTTAGAAGGCAAGCAGACTTGCTTAGAAGCAAGCAGACTTGCTGAGAAGCAAGCAGACTTGCTTAGAAGCAAGGATAAAACATCAGTCTGAACTTTTTACCCTTGAACTAGACTGTCTCCAGTCAATTTTTGACTGAATTAATCTGAGAACAAAAGGAGAAGTTGTAAACAATGATGTTGATTTTTGGCACTGTTTTAGAATTGCAGTCTACCAGTAGTTTTAGCAGTGGCAGCGGAGGAAGAGAACCATTCAAGCCTTGTTGGCCACATTTCCAATTACTGATTTAACATCAATAATTATTCTGATCAACTCTTCTCTCTTCGCAGTGGAGGATGGTTGCTTACTGCACAGCCAATTTCCGGTAAGCTTCATAGCATCATACAGCTCATAATCTTAATTATGTTTAAGCCTAAAGTTTGATTTTTGAGGCTGAAATGTGTGACTCATCCTTTTTTCCCTAAATATTTGGCTCTAATGACTGACTGAAATTTGAGATCGTATTGCATTTAAAATACATGCATGCTGTTTGCTTTAGGTGCACTCTTCTTTGGTGCTGGTTTCTGTCTTTTTCTCTGGGAGCTTGTTGACATTTACAAAATCTCTATTTACCTATTTATTCAACTGTTAAGCACAGTCAAGAGCCTTTTCTGTGTGAGCGTGTAATATCAGAAGATTCTTTTTATGCTAATTTAAGAAAGAATATTTGTGTTTAGAGGATTTAGACTTTCATATCTCTCTTAATATTTAAATGTAGTGTGAGCTTAGACTGATTATGTCTGGTAGATAAAGGTCAGATGCAATAAAAAGTTTCTTCAAGACAGACACAGGCATTTTCTCCTGAAAAGAAAAGGGCAGGGTCCTTTCTCTTTTGTGTGAAGGGCTGCTGAAGGAAAGAGCCCTTGACACCAAGGTGCTCATCTCCCATCATGTATTACTAACAAGCCTGAGTCCTCTCTTTGCAAAAGGCTGCACTGTAATTCCAATAAATGGAAATAGGGTCTGCATCTTCATTATATTAAAAAATAATAATAATAAAAACAATAGGAGTAAATAGGGAGAGGACAGATTTTAATAAATAATTGTGACAATGAATGCAGATGTTCACACACCCACTCAAAATTATTTAAAAAAAATCCCACATCACTGTCAGCCAAAGGAGAAGTGCAAGTGTGAATCACTTTCTGAATAGAAAAAGAAAGGAAAGGAGGAAAAAGTCACTGAAAGAGAAGAAAAATTGTTACATTAATTTGAAACTCTGAAATTGTGAAAATGGAAGTGTAATGAGTTTTTTAATTAAGTACCCCATTTTATCGTGTTTTACACAGCAGAAGCCACCATAATACTCTAGTAATTAATTGTTTTGGAAACTTTTCACAGTGTCTGGCGATAACGTTTTAATCAAGCAATGTGGAGCTCTCTGCCAGACCATGTCACCCAGATACTCAATTATTCAGAGTTTGGTTCTGCCTAATGCTTTGTGGCAGTGAAGCAGTTGTTGGAGAACAACTGATTCTGTAGCAGCCAAAACACATGTGCGTCATTCTTGATGCATGCGAAGCAGATGAATGGAAGATTGTCCAACCTAAGGGTAACATCATTCTTTTCCACAGACAGGATGCACTGTGACGCCTGCAATGAAGAGAAAAACAGAAGAGTTATGTTTTAAAAAAGATTAACTGTATTTTTATACTAGTAACACATTTTTTTTAATGCTGAAAGCACACAGTTTTTTTTATTTTGCTTTTTTAAACAAAATGTATCCCACCTACACTGATTATTATGTTGTCCGAAAGGTAAAAAATCCCAAAAAGCCTAGTAGATTACTCTGCAATCCTTTCAGCGGATCCCCAAAATCTCTGTGGTATGATGCCAGTAGCTAAAGCAGATCGTGAGTGTGCTTCAATGAACTTCTGACTTTTTTCTTGGCTTTTATGTCTTACTCAGAAACCTGAATAAACTCAGAACAATTGTTGGATTTGAACTTCTCAAGAAACTTTGAATTGCTCTAATTATAAAAGGCCCAGGTCAAAAATTAGATGTTCTTTTGTGTATGTTATTGTTTTTTTATGTTAACTAAAAGTTGCTAAAACAACAATTACCTGTGTGTTTGGTAATTCCACTTGACATCTCAGCTCCTACTAACCTGTGCTGTGATATGTACATCCCTTAAAGTGGGTTACAATTATAGCCACATCTTTTTGCAGCTCATTTTTCTGTAGCAATCTGCTGCCCCACTACAGGACTAAGGCTTTTAGCCAATATAACCCCTCAGGGCCATGCTGTGCTGAAAATGAATTCCTTACTGATGTTCACTCCTACTGGCTCAGGCCTTGAAGAGAAGATATTGATTAGTTACTATTGATGTGCATTGCTACTGGCAAATTTTAACGCGTCCATGAAATGTTGGTGTGAATATTGCACTTCCCAAAGTTTGTCTCAGCTTGATTTAAACCAGAATGTTTGTGAATGATTTTGGTCGTGTTCACTTTTCTCTTGTCATATAAGAAATTGTCAAAAAAAAAAAAAAAAAAAAAAGTTTTATACATTTTCTGCATCACAGTATGATTTATACATCTAACACTGACATCAGTCAGACTCTGAACCTGTTTTTTGCCCTTTGATCTTAAAAATACAATATATACAAAAAAAATTTGTAGACTTTGTAGATTTAGCCAAAGGCAGTATGCCTTTTTTTCTTTCAGTGGAAAATCTTATCACTTTAATGACCAGACATGCACACAAAGCAGTGGCTTCATGCACAATTCTACACGAACATGCACACATGTGCGCAAATCCCTCTGGCCTCTAACCCTTCCTTCTTGTGCCCTTGCTCTTCATCAGACAAACTTCCTTCATCTGCAGAACACCGAGGAATGACTGTGGTCCCATGCAGCCCTGTATTCATCCTCCCATTACCAGCTGAATCCCCAGAATACCTCTGAAAAGGCCGTTTCAATTCTGACAAACTCTTTTAGGTGTCCATCCACTCACTCATTAGGCTGCTTGGCCAACCGCCTGAAGGTGAAGCTGCAATCCCATCAGTAACTTCTGATTCTTGTTGGATTCAAGGCTTCACTTGGGAATGTCATTATCATGGGGGCCCAACCAGCCCTTTGGTTTTAAAGGAGGTAAGAGAAACTGTTGGAACATTTCTAATAAGAAGAGAGGGGACTAAAAATGGAATTTCAAAGGCTATGGTGTGCAAGATGGGACCTCCAAATGAGGATAAAAGAAAAAAGCCAAATTTGAAGGTTTGATGGAGGAGTGGATAGATGCTTCTAGCTCAAATCCCACCAATTGCCATACGTCGTATTGCTGCATGCAATTGGAATACAGTATCAATGAAGCACATTTACAGAGCATGAACACCTTTTAAAAATTGTTTTCATGAGTGAACTGATCAAAATCACACCAGAGTAATTTTCTCCTTGCCAATTTCCTAACATTGTCATCATTGAAAAATTACTTATCTACAATTTAAGAGATTTTTCTAAGTGTGTACAATTTTCCCCTGTGTCATTCTTTGTTTCCCGTGTTATTGTTCATTTGTGGAATAATTTGATTGATTTCTTTTACAGTTAGAATTAATTGGGTTGTTCACCACTGGTGTGAAGTTAATGTCAATTCCCCTATTACAAATATTTAAACTGAGAAAAACCTGGACATGAGAAACATTTGCTGTTGGTTGAATCTTTTGTTATGACATCTTCCCCTTGTCACAATTTCTAACCTGCTAATCATCTTTTAATCTTACTAGTCCTAAACTCTTCAGCTCATATTTTTTTTCCCTCTCTCTGTATCTCTCTCGTGAAGCTGTAGTGCTCTGGTTTGTGGACCGGTACAATCCTGTAAGATATTTCCTCCAAGTGCGTCAAAATCAAAACTATTTTTCTAAAACTTAAAAAAGAAACAGATTCAACTGACATGTTTGCGACATGTTGCTAAAAGAACCTGCTTGAACATTAGATATGGATCCTTCTAATTGTTTATAAATGAGACCCTTTATCTTCTTCAGCATTCTGTTTTCAACTCTTCCAATGGAGCTACTGTGATCCATACAGCTGACTGTTTTTCTATTAAGTTTGAGTCTGTTTGAGTCCTTCACCCTCATCATAGCAACCCAGCAGAGCAATAAAAAAAGAAAAAAAAAAGAAAACAAAGGGACTTAGATGCACTGTTTGAAAACAAACATGGTAAAGTAATTTGCAATATTTTTGAGACAAGTAAATCATGTATCCTAATCTGGGTTTTAATAAGCAAGTGTTTTAATTTTTTGGCTATGCATAAATTGTCTTAATTTTTTCATGAGCTCCATTCCTCCATGAGAGTAGATGTTTAAGCAGTCTAACATAAAATGCATTCAAGTACAAAAAGAGTGAGAAAATATACGATCAGTACAAACAGTTTGTTGTGCATTTGATGTGAGCACAAAGGAACGGGCATCAATACACACAAAGACCTATACATAAAAGTCGACAGAGAAGCTTTCATTATATTTTTTTTTAATTTTATTTCAAACAAAAGTGTCAGAAAAAGAATTTCAAATAGTTAATCTAGAGGTAGCACTTTTGTAGCAGTTTTCTGTTAAAAAAAGGCAACTGAGAGAATGTCCATTTAAACAACAGGAGAATGAAACGAACACCTACGTCACAGAATAGTTAAAGTGTCTATAAATTAAAAACTTCTGAATATTGTATTTGCTCTTCTTTTCTTATTTTTCTTTGAGATAAGACTAATCCATCACAAAGCTATCTCAAAGATCAAGATGCCTCTTTGAATCAATGGCTCATTGACTTCCTCAGCAGCAGACATGGACACACGTCTGTCTCTACTGACAGTTACAAAAAAGAAACTGGAATAAAAATTGGACTTTGCTGTCTGACTGAGAGGACAAGTGAATAGATCATTGACAATCATGACACAGATCCATCTCTGATTCTCAAAAGCCCCCTTCTCTATTGTTACCCATGGATCCTTCCAAGTCCCCTTGCTTGGTAACTGTCAATATGGACATGCTTGGAATAGGCATTTTGTTTTGCTGTCTCTACAGAAGATGGAACTCATGTGCTTTAGAGGACATTTTGACAACGGGTGCAGGATTTAAGCAAATGGCTGTCAGTGGCTTGGCTGTTTATTGATTACAAAAGTGGTGAGAGATTAATTGATTCGCACTTTGAGATCAAGATAATAACCCCTTAGCCTAAGGATGACAGTAGTTAGGTAGGCATAGAAATTTTGAATCAAATGGCAGAAACATTTGGTTTGTGTTTACTCTGGCTTAGTATGCAGCTCAGATATCAGATAATTATTGCCTCAGTTCCTATCTAAAGAAACCTTTTGGTAACAATAATAAATGTTTGTATTTAAAAGCAGTTTTGTACAGACATGTGGTGACTGTTTTATGACAACAACTTACTCCGAGAAGAAGACATCATACAGAACCTTTTACAATTGCATTTGAATACACAAATACACAAACTGAAAAATAAAGTACATTTTAGAAATAATTTTTTTCTCTGAAAGTTTAAAGTGTACATATATATGTTGAGGAATTTTTCTGTCATAAGCTATATACATACACTCAAAGTCAAAAATGGCTTGCACACCAGCAGCAATATATCTTTATAAATCGCAGCTGTACCTAAAGTTTGAGCATAAGGCCCTGCTTCTGGTTCTCTGCACTCATTCAACCATAAACGCTTCCATGTAAAGCCCCCTCATAAATGTCAATCTTTATTTAAATGAGCCAGATGATAAATGTTATTTCATGATTAACAATGGCAACCATGAGGAAAAGAGGAAAAAAAAACACAATTTTGCCAAAGACTGAAATGATGTGAGTGAAGTGGAGAGTTACAAATATCATTTGGTTTGCAGTGACATGAAATAAAGTTTAGACACCACCACTGGGATTTTTGGAGACCGATGGCATGCTCCACAGTTGGGCGCTCACAGGTATGAGTATTATTAAAGCACACCTCATCTGCATTCTGGGTGTTTGGAAACAAGGTTAGGATCCAGCACCTGGGATGTAGCCACTGTAACACCTTCAATTGGACAGGGATGCTATATTTCCAGCGACTCTGTCTTTCCGATACTAGACCCAGTTCAGCGTTGTTCACGGTTGTCATAACTGTAGATATTTACAGCAATCGCTGTGAATTCTTCACACAATTTATGTGTTGATCTGTGGTAAAACAAAACAAATTGCCTTATGAGTAAAATTCCAAAGCTATGTATGGACAATGTCTTGCATACCCTAAATGGTAGTAGTCTTGGGCATAGCCAAAGACTATCACATCTATTTATCTATTATTTTGTCTTCTTGAGTCAACAGCAATATTTATTTTCCCTTTGGGATCAATAAAGTATTTTTGAATTTGAATTTGAATCAGCTACTCGCTTAACAGAACTAAAAATCAACCGCTGTCCTCTATTGCTCTGCTGTAATTTATTTTACCTGTGGCATCTTGTGGAATGGTACCCATAGTCGAATTTATGTCAGACATATTGTTTACAGCAGAAAGTCCCAAAATTCACCTGACTTTACAAAGACTCTGTAATACTGTTTTCACACATCGGACCAAATTCAGTAGTACATGTTTGAATGTTTTAAATTTAAGACCATGTCCGAAATGAAGTATTAAAGAGAAGCAATTTTCTGTCCAAACAGGACACAATTATCCAATAGGGACAAAAAGTGGATGAACATTAAGTAGATAAATACAGGGTGGAGATGGTTATGGAAGCTGCTTTTTCATCAAACTGATCCCCAAATGTACTGAAACAATGTAACATGATAGGCTAATGCTTCCATCCCTCCTCATCACGAGACATCATCCACATTAGTCTAAGTGCCTTGATCATCCATGCGAAAACCCTGTGGGAGAACAGAGCTGGAGGTGATGCTGCTGAAAGGTGTGGTTGCACACTTGCATCATATGAAGCCTCTATTTCATGGCTGACTACCCCAATGTAAAGTAATAGGAAGGTCAGGGAAATGAAGTGACATGGCCAATAACTTTCATTATGTGTCTGTAACATTGTCTCATCAGCTAATTAATTTTCCATTACAATCTTACATCACTATGTATTGGAACACAGTGAAACATCCCAGGTAATCTCCTTTTCCTGGCTTTGGTACAGTGTTTGTATTCCAAGGGAAGTTACGATGAACAAATGCTGATCCACCGGCCTTAGGTGAGATTTGCTGGTGGAGACTGACATATCTGTTTGCTTTTGCAGAGTCAGATTTGTCTTCCCCTTCCTCAGCTCTTTTTTTTTTTTTTAAAGATTATAGCCTCTTGCAAGATGCAATTTGTCTTTCTTTTTTCTCTCCCAAATTCAGAAACTGTGACCTAAGAAATATTCTGAATTAGTTAGCTTTGCTAAGTTGTGTGCATCAATAAAAATCATAAAAGACACACTTTTCATCTCTTATTTGGCAGGTTAGAATAATTCCCCAGCATAAAGTGCCTGTTTGCTTGTCTGCTGGTCAGTTAGGGGTCATGGAAACACCAGTGGTGTATTATCTTTGCACAGTGTCACAAGGCAGAATTGATCGATTAGTTACTTTTATTTAATGATGCTGCGGGTTAATTCGAGCCAATTTCAATGAAAGAAATAATTTAAATGAATAATAGATCACAAGACTAGATCTGAAAGTGGACTAACAGAACACAAAGCTCCCTATCAGTTCTGATATTCACATCACTGCTGGTGAAAAACAGTGGGTTGCTAAACGCTCTGTAGTTCACTCTTCACTTGAAATCATAGCCCATCAAAGCTTTATTGTACTCCCTATGTAATTACAGCTTTTCTTTTCTTTAAAACACAATTAGACCTAAGACTGTAAGTCTCGCCATGTGCCTGGTTGAGTCATTTATCCACAAGATTCAGTCACTGTTAAGGAAGCTCTAAACGATTCTACATTACAAAGAAGACAGAATTTCAGCACCACCTAGTGGTTATTTTTAAAACAAAAACTAATTTAAACGGACCCTACACAGATTTTAACATCCAAATTAGAAGCAAGTGAGTTAATGTCAGGCAGTTATTCTTATAATGTCACCTCAGGATATAGGTAGTGAACTAATATTGTCTTAAATCTCGAGTTATCTTCTTAAAAAAAGTAGGGAGAAACTAATGGCCTGGAAAATAGAAGGGAGCTTTTTAAATCAAATTTTATTTGGAAATGCATCAAGGAAACAGTTCAGTAGTTCATAAGCCAACTACTGGAAATGTCATGGAAATGTCAGAAAAACTATAGCAAGAACATCCAATGGACAATGGAAAACAGCAGAAAAAATTATGACATACTAGCACATCTATTAGTTTGTCTTAGGGCATATTTTCAAGTCAGAAATTCTCATTGCTATAATCCTTCACTTTTGTTTCAATTATTTCTCATACACACCTGAGTACAACTATCTTTTTGACGGGAAATTAAGTTTTGGAATTGCCATTGCAAAAATTCCTCTTGATCATGTTCTGATAATTCACTGTTCACACACACATACAAACAAGCACCCCAATCTCATTTTGTTGTTGACTTAGATCTTTTACGACCTTCAAATAACTCTGGGAAATTTCTTGTCATCTGCTTTGCATTTATTTTAGAAATGCAAAGTAAAAAGGGAACTAATGCCAAACTACTGACCACTGGAAAGAGCCTGCCACTGAGCACACTGGTGAAAAGAAAGAGACTCCTTAACTACGGAGTTTCATTTTGGTATTAAGGCTCAGCATACCGCTGAGAGTGGAGAACACACTGATGATGAAAAAGAATGTCCTAGATTTTCAGAAAGAAGGGGGCTGGGTATTGGGAGAGGAGATTAAAGGATATGTTTTGACAGAAGTAGCCAGATTCAGACAAAGTCTCTTGCCGCCTTAAAGGTCTGTACTCTTTCTGTCCGTGCTGCGGATCAGGGTCTTGAAAACACACGAGTGAGGGCAATGCTTGCAGGGTAGTGCTTGTTCTGTTTTTTCAGTTTGCCTCAAATCTGAATATTGTTTAAATTATTAATTAGGGAGCAGAACAACACATGCACCACACATACAATAACTCTGAAACATACATATATTATCCAAGAGAAATTGTGCCCATCCATCTCTTCTCTGCCTCTGTATTTTTTCACACCTTTCTCAAGCTCATTTCTTTCCCTCCTACCAGTTCATCCAGGGGTAGGCTCTTTTCTTTTGTCTCCATTGTCTTTTTTTCAGTAAGATATGTCTCTTGCTAGCAGAAATAATAAGGGTTTCCTAACCTGATGGCACTGCTCTACCTATTCATTATGACCATGCCTTGATTATAGAGAGATCACTTGTTGATGTCAGGTGAGAAATGAAGGGAGCAATGTAGGAAGAAAGGGAATAAAGTATGGATAGAGAGAAACAGGGTGTAAAAGGGTTGGATAGATTGAGCAGAATTTGTGCCTTGCAGGACAAACAAAGCCTTGGCTATTTCAAAGCTGTCATATGTCATATGGCTGTCCATGTATGCAGTGGTGGTCAAAGCACAAGTGCCACTTTGGGCAAGCTCGTTAAATATATATAGACTGTACTAATAAATGTACAGATTCATCCACTAATTTCATGGAATCCAAGAGTTCAAATCATATCCACTGACAAAGGTGTATAGACTGCAGCCCCAAGATGTCACTCTTATGGGTTCAATGAATTCCAGTCTTAAGCACATTTCTTTGCCTCCTTCTACCAGTTCAAACCAGAATGAATGAATTCCAGTTTGCAGCAGTGACATGAGACCACCTGTGCAATAATAAAGTATTGCACAGGTGGAAATGACTGAACTGTTTGGCAAATTGGGGCATTGTTGTTAATGGAGATAACACCAGGCATATTTTGCTCCATCTAAAAGATGCATCAACTGGACTGAGCATGTTATAAACCTAGCTTGAACACTGTTAATGAACTACAACAAGACTCTGGCTTTTAAATACTATCAGTTGGAAATAATAGTTTTTAATTTCTCCAACCTCTTAAAAAACAATCAGCAGTTTCTGTATTTTCAAAACATGTTGCTTTGCATGATTTAACTTTTGACTATGTTTGGCAAATGTACTCTTATCTTGTTTTATGTGTTTATTTATACCGGAGGAGGTGGAAAGAATGTGAACAGGGAAGGTCAAAGACAGCGCTGGCGAGGATTCTGCATAATTGTTTTTCTAATGTGCCTACATTTTCAATTCTGGGAAAGAAAAAGTACACTGATTCATGTGTCAAAGAGGGTTAGTTGCAAGAAGGTCAAGGCTTAACTCTCACAAGGTAGAATATTAGTGAGAAGCAGCCCCTTGTAATGTCATTGTAAAACTGTTCAAAAATGGCAAAATTTGTATATTGTTTAATGAATTAAAATTTTAATTCTGCAAAAAAATGTTACAAACATGTAATGGTACTATAAAAAATTCAGGTTTGATAAAATATTGCACAGATGAAAGTAATATGTTTTATTCTTATTTTGGGGTATTCAGTTAACATTCAGTTAAAAATCCTTACGTTGATTTCCTGTACCTTGTAGGTTGTGTTCTGTTTTTTTTTGTGTGTGTGTGTGTTTGTTTTTAAATATGTTAAACTACATTTATATTACTAATTAAATGCCATCAATTGGTGGCTTTAGAAAACCAGAGGTCAAAACCAGGTAAACTTGATAAATTGTCTAAGTAAAGCTTCAAATCTCCACATTTAAATATCTGGAGCCCTTATTTTTGGTCACTTGTAATACTAACTTGAATCTTACTAGGTAGTATAAGGGGAGAGACGGAATATTTTCCTTATCCTTGTTCATCCATCCATTTCCTGTTTTGCCCTGTCTGTTCCAGTGCCATGCCCGTCACCTCACACAAAAAGTCCCCCTTACTGAACAAAGCAAAAACATGTCTTAAAATTATTTAAGTATGAGGGGACTTTTTTGTGTCTGGTTCTTTTTCCAAAGCAAGAGTTTTCTGCCAAAAACAAACTGTAAACAGGTTGTCAGATGTATTAAAAGGTTTTAACACAAAGGGGCTGCAAATGGGACTGTGTGCAACAAGCAGTCCATCAGCAACAGTCTTGATGGACAGTTACAGCAAAAATATCAGCAACTTGGCTATGTCTCTCTTCCAGGGGAATAAAATACAAATAAAATAAACACTGTGGAGTGTAGTTGCAGTCTGTAGCACCCTATGGACGGATGCTGAGATCAGTAAACATGGTGGGGTACATTATTTTGTGTTTCTCATAATCAAAATTAGATTTAATAAAGACTAGCTGTTGATATTAAAATGAGTTGTTTTTTCATCTTTGACTTCTTCAGGGAGTAAGAATATTAGATAAGATTTAAAAGGTATGACTAGAATGGAATATATGTCTCTGACAATGTGGTTTAATAAAGTTATTATATTTTCCTTCTGTCACATCTCATTTACTAAACTATCAACTTTTCAAGAGGTTTGTGGTCTCTTAAGAGAAAAAAAATACAACTTTGTCACTTTTATTAAATTTGCTTCTTTCAAAAGCAAATGTCAAAGAAATGTTTCACAATCTGAAGAACAGTCATTGTTTGCACTGAGCTTTTTTACCTGCACATAAAAAGCTGATAAAACAACATTCCACATGTTTTTATCCTGTGTTAGAACTTGGGTTACCGCTCATTCACCTTTGAGCAGGCGACATAGACATGGTGTTAATTTATAACTTGAGGGAAAGATTAATGAAATGTGTAATATAATTGATTCAGCTCATTTGTAAAAACAAAGCACTCGATTTCCAACATAATTTTGCTTGTCATGTGTAAATTACCCAACGGATTCAGTGGCAGTTGCTTTTACAATGACAATGTGTAATTATCAGAATTAATCATATTCTTTTTAAAAAGTGTCAAGTCTGGTTTGGTCTTTTCGTGTCAAATTAATGCAGGAAAGATCAGGCTCTGAAATATTGGATATTTAAAGACCTTAGAGAAAGCAGGTGAGCAAGGTAATTGACATACATTCGCTGCAAACATGCAGTAACACACATATGTTCACCACAACCATTCTTTGATTCAGCTACCCCTTGCCTGCCCTTAACATTGCTCAGACCCTGAGGCAACACCTGGGGCTAAAGACTTTACAGGGCTTTGACTGAAGCAGCAGCAGTGGGTGTGGGGCAAGCCAAAGTGAAGATTAAGGCACTTCACTGGGTGTGCTTGTCTATTCATGAGCTTGTGCATCTATTGGAGAGCTAGCTCAAGGAGGAAAGGCAAACACGGCTGTCATGAGTCTCACTTAGGATGCTCCAGGGATATCACAGATGCCATTAGATTGGACCACATGCAGCAGAGCAGACAATATGTGAAGGGAATACAGACAACGCATCAAAAGATAACAATGACACAGACCTTAGTCAAACAGATTTGTCACTTTTAGCATTTTTGCATGCTATATCTATGTTTAAGACATAAAGAACTTTATATTTTAGATAACGCTATACGAGTCCAGGTTACCTGTCAACAGGAACATGTATAAATTATATAAAAGACAACAGAATTATGTAAATGCCACTGGAAAAGAACCCAGATATAAGTGCAACCTCACATATAACGAAAAGCCATTTAACAGTGTGAAAAAGGAAATCTCGCCATCAACCTATTCATGTCACTTTTTAAGGAAGCTTTTGAAACCTGCCATTTAAGACACGACAGACAATTTGTTCTGAAATTACTGATGCATTTAGTGAAAAAAAATGAAGAAATAAGATAATTAAGAACTTCGGAGATGAAGCCATTATCATTAAGGAGTCTGAAGAATATCCTGCTCTCCTAGAAATACATGAAAGTATGGCCTCTTAATAAACAAATTATATTGGTGCCATGGCAACAACATCAAGTGAAAACAGTGAACGACTTTGTCATGGTGAATAACTTTTTTTTTCCCTCTTATGGAAACATGGTTGCTTATGCATGAAAGTGAACAAAACATGTCTGTGTTCTGATATATGGTAAGTAATTTTTATGAAGCTGTTCTCACTCTTGCAACTACAATAAAGCAAAGTGAAAAAATTTGTCAGCTGAATGGAAGACTGCTGTTGTAACATGCAAATATGCCAGTATAAAATGAGGATTCAAATGTTGATTCAGTTTATGTTCATTTTTCTATACTCCTTTTCACTGCTTTTCTTTAATGTTCCTTGTCACCATCTGACCTAGACTACCCTGTGCCTGACAAATCATCCAGTAGTGCTATTAAGTCAAAATATGGCATTCTCACCTTCTTTGGCATCGCAAATACCTTTTGGTTCTAGCTGTACTCAGTCTAGCTGTTTGTAGCAGAAATATCAAAAACATATGACAACACAGATGGTTACATTTTTGTGTGTTTTGAAATTAGGTTTAAAGCTGATCATCTGATCACCCAAACCAGATTTTGTAATTTTTTTTTTTTAGTATTATTATTTTATTGCACCTGACAATAAAAGCAAATTACATGTCTACATTGTGAACTAGTTGAAGGGTAGCTGGATCCCTGCACCCATGAAGTAGACGGGATGAGCGTGACGACAGCCACCAAACAAAAGAAATGTCACATGCAGTGTTCCGAAAATAAAAAGAACTGAGCTAATTCCACTCTGTTGTTGTTTATAAGATGCCAGTACCTCCATCTTTTATTCATCAAGACTCAAAGCGGCTGGAAGTTCTCTGTCTTTCTCTCTCGTACTCTCTTCCCCAAATCTCATTTCAAATAGAACCCATTGAGCCGTAGAACTGCATTCTGAATCACAATGAACTTGTTTTTCTCTGGCAAAAAACGGATAAGAGAAGAGAAAAAAAATGACAAGAGTGAAGCTTTAGTGGGGAAAGAGTGGAGAGGGGAGGGAGGGATAGAGGGTTTCTAAATGTTACTGACAATCACAAGTGCGCAGTGGGCAAAGGTGTGTTTCTGCAAACCGAAAGCGGATGACTTGTTTTGGTGGTGGGGGAAGGCCAAAGCTTCTGAGTCAGATAGTCTTGATCACATTGCTGATACTCGGTCACAAATCTGGGAGAAAGGAAAAACAGGCCTTTTGACATACACAACCTCAAAATGGGTTCTTAAGTTGGAAAGACATTTGTGGAGGGAGAGAGGACTAATTGAGTTAGTCATCCCTACTACAGACAATTTGCCTCAGGAGGGCCTCTTAATGTGAGATTCACATTATTTAATGGGGAATTTCATGCTCATCTCCTGAACTGACCAAAGTGTGTTGTGTAGATATGCCTCATTAAACAAACTGCTGGTGTTTCTCCCCATGGATATATATTACCTGTTTTACTTCTCTTTGGATTACTAGACATTTTTCAACTCTCATTTACAGCAATAGCTTCCCTTTGGGAACAAATGTTGTCCCAGAGGGATTTTAAGTCTGTGTGCTTACCAGAAATTTGACAGCCTGACACCTAAAAGTAAAAGTGCCTGAATGAATCATTTTGGGAATGTATTTCAATCTAATTAAATAAGCTGTTTTGTGTTTAATGAAATTAAGTGCTATATTACTCTGCTTTAATTGTTCCTGTTCAACATGTTTATTGCAAACAGCTTATATTTAGAATAGTTTGTCAATAAAGCCCATTTGCAGTGGGGATTAAATAGTTTTTGTTCCATCTGTAAATCCTATTGGGCAACTATGTTAAGACATTACATATCAATGTTTACATATGGTCTTTCAGTCTATAAATGTACAGAGATAGTTGAGAATTAGTCCTAAAGCCTCACATCTCTAATTGCATTCAAAGGTGTGATTAACAAAGTAATGGCTCATAAGAGACTATTCTATTCTATTCTATTCTATTCTATTCTATTCTATTCTATTCTATTCACATAGCACATGTCTCAAATGTCTGTAAAGATATTTTGAAAACTTTAGGTTCTTTTCCTTCCAATTCAGAATTAAAGGATGCACAACTCTGCGTTGATATAGCAAATAACATGCAGAGGAAATGTATTGTCTTTTATTGTAATATCACAAAATGTAAAAAAATAAATAAATAAATCATCCACCCTTTAGATGATCATTTCCATTGTTCCAGCGAGATAACATTAAAGTAATACGATATCTTAACTGCACAGGGGGCCTCAGAGTTTATGATCCATCTCTGAGTCTCAACTTGTGTTAATAATAAATGGTTGTGGTGTACTTGACAACACAGGTCTGTAGACAACCAAACTCAGAGATAACAAAGAAAAGAAAAGGTTAAAATACGGTGAAGTTAAAGGTGAGAATAAGGAAAGCAGGGGAAGGAAATATAAAAGCAGAGCACGAGACACAGCAGCATGTGAGACGGCAGGTGAAATTAAGTGGGAGAAATATGGGTAGCAAGGGATTCTAGAAAAAAAAAGGTACGAGACGGAACAGGAGAGAACGCAAGACACTCTGGGGGGGAACATGCACTTTGAATAAGGAGTAAAGCAGAGAAGAAGAGCTTTGGAGTACATGTGCCCCAGGGAGGAGAGTGTGAAGTACCTTTTGTCTTTCCTCCTTTTGAATAAACCAACCCATGCATTTCCTTTTAGTAAATCTCACTTTAAAGAAGGGCTAAGCTAAAGCTTCTCCCACAGTGGCGATCGAGTGTAGTTGTACCTCAGCCCACACAAATCCTTTCGTCTATATCTGTGGGTGTGTAACAGTTTTATTTCAAATTTAGAGCATAGAGAGATTGCTCACCATCTAAACACGTGACAGGAGCCTCACCTTGGTTGTGCGCCCGCATATGTTGTTCAAAAAGTGACTGGCAAGGCAGTGTGACCAATTTGATTTTGAGCTTTATGCCTGCTTTCTTTATCCCCGAGACCTGTCAAAAATGACACAAGGCATCAAGAAAAACAGTAATGCTTCTGCCACTGCTTTCCACCAAATGCCCTAGGGGAAAAAAAGCTCAAAAGCTCAATTCATCCCCTATCATCATCAGGATTTCATTTTAATAGTGTTTGTTTGTTTCTGTCTTGCAGGTTTGCTCCACTAGTAAAACCCCATGGGTTTGGAGTGGTGAATAGAGGAGAAAAAAGTGTTGGTCTTGCCACAATCAGACTGAGAAGTTAAAGCAAGATTGCACTGAAACAGAGAGTATTGCATGCTACTGGAGGGAGATGGTAATTAAGCCTGGGGCAAAGTGATAATGGATCAGCCTAGAACTGTCATCTGCAACTCTCCAGTGCCATGCCTCTGACGAGAGAGCAGTTTTCTGTCGACCCTGAGAAAAATAAACCAGAACTACTGCTGTTAGTTTGGTTCATGTCAAAAGCCTGTAATGTAGAGGAAAAGTTATTTAAGGGAAAATTGTCAGAACTCATTTCTACATCTTTTATAACTTATGTGTAACCATCAGTACGATTTTGAACTTTGCTATAGTTGCCCTGGAACTAAATATAATGAATTCCAAACATGAAAGCTAAAATGATCCAAGAGCATGAAAAGAGACATTTCATGTGAAAAATATATAGTGTTGTCAGTACTGATTTAAATATTTTTCTTTTTACTCATTTGTGAACATGAGCCGGAGTGCCATTTAAATCCATCTCTTTCTTCTTTTTCCCTTAATACACTTTTTCACTATGTTTACAGCCATTTTGCTCAGTACATTGTAAATGCAAATTTGACAGTCATAAACCAATGATCATTTAATTGATCGAGGCTCTTGGACATATGACATTTATAAAACAATGTAAATTATAGCTCCAGTAAATCTTGGGCCATGTGATCCTTATCCTGAAAACAGTTGTTGCCAAATTTGAGGTCATACATGGACTGTCCTTAGTGGATTAGAGTAAGTATCTTGTCAACATGTGAAGCTAAAATGGAGTAACAAAATTATGCTCAACATCATTGTGTTTGAATGAAGATGTGAATGGGCGGCTGTGTACAGACTCTGGTTGAAAGATGAAGCAATACATCTTTCAATGCTCTTTCAATGCTCTGATCCATATTTAGCCTGATTTTTTTTGTTATGATAGCCTTGAATAATTGTAAAATAAAATAAAAGAATTATAACATTACATATTTGTCTTTACAACAAAAAGTAACATTCTCTGATTTTGTTGCTGCTAAAATTGTATTGATCAGATATAATAATGTTAGCGATGCATTAAAACTCTATTTTAGAGTTTTATTGAGAAGACAATTGATAATGTTGACAAAATAAAATCAAGATAGAAAAATAGTGAAGATGGGAAACAGAGAGGCCCATTTGGGAATACTGGACATCACAGCTTATACAGACATTTGGCAATGTCCCAACATCTCTAAGGCAGGTCGCAATAAGCCAAACCAATCGCCAAAGGCCGAAGCTCCTGCTGAATCCAATGCTAAGGACTTCTTCTGAATCGAATGAAGGCATTGCTGCAGGGCATGCAATTAGACCTTGTAAGTAAATTGTTGCTCTGAAGAGCACATTACATTGTTGTCTGAAGTTGATATCGTTACAACTCATAATCCTGTGAAGTTCATGTTGCAGTAGGGAACATATTTTTTTGAAAGCCGGCAAACTGCCAGCACACGAACTTTGTCAGGTGTCTGCTTCATGACAAATCCCTGAAGTTCAAACAAATAACATCATGACAACAGACACTCTTCAGATCCAAACGTTAGAAAATAAAAGTTTACAATGCATTTAAGAAGAGAATGAAGTTCAACAAACGTATCACTATTGCGGACAAGCTATTACACGTGTCCATAATAAGCCACTAATAAAACTAATAACGCGTATATTAAAGCTAAATAACAGATATAAATTTAAACATATCATCCAATACTGTCGCTGAATGTTGGGCACTGTTTTTTGCAGTAGCCCTAATTCCTGATGAAAGTAAAAGAATAAAATCCCTACAGTTATTTCAGATGAAAACAAATACTTTTCTTTATGCAATGATCTCTATCCATACAACGGATTTTTATCTTTGTAAAGATATTTTCAAAGATATGCTTTGAAAATAGGATGATTCGCTACAAAATGGAAGTGCCAGACATGATATTGCAAAGGCAGATGTTTTTGCCAATAGAAACAAAGGTTTGGTGTTGTTATATAATCGAACACATTTATTTTTACTTTCCGTGTCTTTTTATTATGTAGATCTTTGCACATTGGTGAATGCAATTTTCACTTTGCAGTCTGCAACCCAGAAACTGCCTTTGAAATTAGATAAGGGTCCAAAATAGAAATACATCTCCAATTACTGGTGAACAGGCATGGTGCAAACAAATGAAAGAAACAATAAAGATGTTATAGAATTGACATCTATGGAACTGCAATATATTTTTCTCTGAAAGTTTCTTTGAAATAAAGAATAAAATGAATAAGATTGTTTGGAGGGTTGGTTGTTGGCTATTCATCTAAACTAAGCCTTAGCAGTGGGAATCAAAATAGAATAAATGATACAGCAAACATTTACATGTTCCAAAGTTCAGTACACTTTAAAGAGCCATCTCTAGGAACCGAAGCATATGCGCCCGACCATCTCTGCTGGGTAGCTCTCATTGACACAGACAGCTTTCCAGTAAATTAAACACAAGGACTTTATTTTTGCCTTTATTCGTGATTGACCGATGAATAAACCTCTGCCCACTAGGTGGCAGCAGTGAGTGCTCTGGGTTAAACAGGCTGCCTCTGAGAAGGTCCCAGAGGATGTTACAGATGGTACTGAAAACTCTGATTATTCAAGCAATTCTTTTATAAATAACCGATTTGTGGTTTTATAGATTCCAATAAACTAATAAACTGAACATGAATGAGGCTCTGTTTGACCAAAGCTACAAATACATTTTTAACCAATATGCAAATTTGATTGAAGTTTGAAACGTGACTTAGACTTATTCACATTAGTCAACCTGCTTTCTAAATTAAACTCTCAAGATTTCCTGTGGATTTAAGTAGATGTAACACAGGTAGTTCATAAATGAGGAAAAGCTTTGTCAGTGGAAAAAGTGAAGGGGTAAAAGAAAGGTGACAAGGAGGAAAATGACTCATATAATATGCTGGCAGATGTGAAAGGAGCCTCCATGTTTCTTAAATAGCAACAACGTCTTTGGTGTTAAGTTCAGTAACTGAACACCCCTCAATGGCTGAATCATAAGCCTCTGTCTCTTTTCTGAAGGAAAAAAAAAACATTGAAGTATCTTAAGAACTGACCGTTACTTATTGATGCAGATGAAGGTCCAAGAAAATCTCTTTTGATTAGGTGCTCTTTAAAGTTAAATTGTCTGTGATTTGGGGTTGGTGACATGGCCTTAGTAGTGAGTAATGATAAATAAGTCTGGTCAGACGTTTACATAAAGTCACCATGGACATGAAAAAAAAAAAAAAAAATAGGTTTGAAGGATTTATTTTAAGGCATTATTTGTTAAGGGTGTAATAATTATAGAAAATGTAATGATTATATAAACTTACTGGTCAGACTGTGCTTTACAATTTGTTAAACTCCAGTTACACAAAATTTATCACTTGCATTTAAATGCTGGGTCTGACTGTTCTTTGTTATATTAATGTCCATATGAGATGTATTTATCTGGGCAAAGATCTGCCTGAAAATAATGAAGTTGTTTTTAAAATCTAATCTGGAATCTGTTTACGATTGCTCCCTTTTTCGGTTTCATCTCAATCTCCATAATACTTTCATTCAATTACTATCATAATATGGGTACATTAAAGAATAAAAGGACATTTCCAGTTCAGTCAAATGTTGCAGGCAATGGAAGAAACCCTAAAATGAAACACATGCTTCATCTCTTTATGACTACCTAGACTGGCAAAATTTGAAAAGGCTTTGGTTAGTATCCTATATTTGCTTTCCCGTGAGGCAGTTGAACACAATTATTACAACTGGAAAACCATAGTTTCTGGTTACAGTTTCTGTCACACAACCATAAGTTTTTCAGAACAGCAGTTGAACAGTTGGTTGCCTGAATGGAACTAAAGTGCAAAAAAGTTTCTTCTTTCCAGCAGCCATTTTGTTTACTTTAGTGGAAATAAATTTAATTTTGAGCTTTTATTTACTAGATCAATGTAAAGTAGCATAGAGATGCTGAATGTTATCTATTTATTTATTTATTTATTTATTTATTTATTTACTTATTTATTTTTATGTAGCAACAGAAGTAGTATATTTTCAGATCTAGTAAGGAAGAAAAACAACTTTTAACTTAAATATATTTTGGCCAGACAAACAGCTTTGGTCCTAACCTTGTAATTATGCATTAGAAAAGAACTACATTAGTGTGTGGAGAACAGTATCTTTTTACAAGAACCCACGCAAGACATTTTCCATTTATTCATGGGCTGCTTAAGCTTTATAAAGTTGCCAGCACAAAGATGCAGCAATGAAACCTGAAGGACACAGACAATATGCAGAAGACAGGTAATGTATCAAAATTAGTTCTGAGATTTTAATAGCATAAATTTAGGAGCAATGGTAACAATTAAAATACACCTGGGTGTCTATATTTGTACAACATTTGTTTTTTGAAAATCTCTTTGCATGTACAACTTCAGTCATTCAGTGGGGTTTATGGGCTCTATTACTGTGGCCCCAACATTTTGCTGCAAGCACTCCACTAGACTGTAGAGACGATCAGGGCAACCTGAGCCGCTGCACCTCCATCTCCCAGGAGAAGCTTCTGGACCGAGTCATTCATCATGCTGAGCTCATCTACCGTGTCTCAGAAGAACTGTCCTCTTTGTTTGTGAGTCAATACTGATATTATCATAAAATAAGTCTTTGGACATGTTTGCACTTTTTAAAAGATAAAATCAGTTTCTGTTTCTCATTGTGTTTAGATACTCGTCAAAAGACCCCTGGCAAGACACAGGCTAACTTTAAGTCTAGCTGAAAAAAGATGATTGCTCAAACAGAGTATAATCTCATCGAAAAAAAATATTTTGAAAACTGTCCAAAAGCAAACACTGTTTTGACATGCTCACATGTGAATTGACAGTTGTGTATGTCTGTAGAACTATCAATCACACTACAGTGGCAACATTAATAACTTTCTGAGCTGAATTGTTTTGGTAAATTATTAATCTGATGAAAACATTTGATATCGTCCGTTCTATATTTGCATATCAACCGATGGAGTCTTTATAGCATTGCTTTGCCGAGTCATCATATGATATCCTCTCCCTGTGCTTTAATCATTACTTCTGTATTGTTAGCTTTAAGGATTTAACCATCAAACCATATAGAAGTTATTGAAACAGAATCAAGTAATTTTGGTGAAAAATATTCTGCCATGTTCTATGTGAAATATGAGACATCTCTTTGCTAAAGAGATAAGGTCTAGCGACAGCCTTTAAACCGAACCATCACTTCCCAAAATATAGAAATTACATTTTTGTACAATTTTTTCAAACATAATGCTTGCCCAGAAGCATGTGGCTCTCTCTGTCAGATGCACACTGCTATTTGCTTTTGATTTTGACATGATCATCGCCTCACTTCGGGGGCTTCAAAGTAATCTTTCACCTCCCGTCTGAGGCGAAGATGTTTATTGAATAAGCAAGCCCACAGCGGGGTCATGTGAATGTGATAATGATATACGGCAACACTGAAAGCTCAGGTTTTTGTTGAATCCCCTTCAGTTTGTGACTAGAGAATCAGAATGGCCCTTTGAAATGAAACGACACATGGGTTGTTACAAGGAATATGCTGCGTGGCGTCTGCAGATGAGCCCATGCCGGAGGAAAAATGTGGATCCGCTGTGTCTCCAGTGGTAAAGCGAGATGAAACGTCTGTCAGTGTTTTACGAGTGTGTCTTTTATTTATTTCAGATCAGGTATGAAATCAGTGAAATTGTTGCTCCTTTTTATTGTACACAGTCATATTCAGTAGTAGAAGTTAAAAAGCTGACAAAATCAAGTCACTGGCATACTGCAAACTGATGTTCAGTGCTTAACTAATCTAAACATTTTTCTTGTTGCTTGTCATTCTTTTGTAGGAGGAACTGTTCATCCCATTTCCTTTCAGACTGCAGAGTAATCAAGCTGCCTATTCTTGCATCACCAGAGCCCTGCCCATCCCCAGTTCCAAAAGTGAAGTCCAGCAAATATCTGTAAGCATATAGTTATTACCTACCAAAGTGTTTTCTGTATGTGGAAGGTACAACAAAATTGAGAGGAGCATAAAAGCAGTTTCTCAATAGGTATACTATGCAAGTGCAAGTCATCTGAAGATTTGAGGAGAATTATGCTAATGTATTTGAGTTTGGATCAACTCCTACCATTCACAGAACTATGAGGCCATCAGCATCTGATGTAATCTCTAAAAGCCAATTCTGAGTGTAAGAAAAATGTGTGAAATAATAGTATATAATGCATAAAAGCCTTGAGAAGCTGGTATTTCATTATGCTGAAAAACATTTTGTCTTCAATCCAACAGACAATCTGTCAGAAAAAAACAAAACAAAAAAAAAAAACAGCTTAGTCAGTAGAGTGGAAATAAAACTGAACCAAAACTGAGTCAACGAAAGGTTCACTAAAAGTTGAAAGGTGATTTAGCTGATCTGCAAATGTCACTTTCCAGCTTGTAAAGTTGTTAAGTTAAGGGCAGAATACCTTAAGCAACATTTATTGATTAAATTAGGGGTTCTCAAATTAGTCGTCAAGGGCCAGTGTCCTGCAATGTTTTAGTATTGTCCCACGTCCAACACAACTAAACGAAATGGCTGAATTATGCCAACATTCTACAGAAAAAAATACCATCACAAATTACCTACAATGCCGTACTATTTTGTTTTCAAAGGCATAGTTCTAGTGATTGTAATTTTTGTTTATGTCAGTTAGTAATAAATGTATAATATTTTGATGGTCAGGTTTATTTCTTTTATCATTTATCTACCTTTGATGTTGTGATTTTTTTTGAAGCATTTTGATCAGCTGAGGTTGACTGATACCTGATAAAACCAAAGTGGTTCCGTTTAACCTTGCCCCCCCCAGAAATATTATTTACTTGATTCATACATTCACATTTTCTTACAGTGGATGAGAAACAAATTAAATTAGTGTTTGTAGTAGCACTTACAAAATGTCCATTTGGTGGAGTTGATGCATGGTCAGACACATTTGGCATGAAAAAAATCACAGGAATGAAATTGTCAAAACTGATTAAACTACCAAACAGGAAGGAGGAAAAATTACCAATAGCCAACAAAATCTGTTTTGTATTATATGTACCATTCTTAATATTTACATTAAATAATTTCTGTAAAATCATTTATTTGGTGTTTATCTGAGTTATTTGCTTTTGCAGGACAAATGGCTGCTTCATTCTGTGCTGATGCTCATCCAGTCTTGGACTGAGCCCTTGCTCTACCTACAGATGACAATGGAACGCTACGATCATGCCCCTGACATGCTGCTCAACAAGACAAAGTGGGTGTCTGAGAAACTTAGCAGCCTGGAGCAAGGAGTTGTGGTTCTCATTAAAAAGGTGGGCTATTTTTTACATTCTATGTTAATTTATGCCAAACAATTCATACAGTGAAATAAGGATGTTTAAAGAGTCTTACACTAGTATTGATATCCCTTGATTTTTTTTTTTTACATTTTGGTAAATTACAACAGTTTTCTTATAGATTTTAATGGGGGTTTATGTGCTAGATTGACAGAAGTCAGGCAACATTAAGAACATTTTTTTCTATTTAAAAGTGTAAAAATCTAAATTGTGTGGCAAAGATTTTTCAAACTGCATTTACTCTGATACCAAAATTTAAGTCTAATGTCACCAATTAAAATATATTTTTAGAAATTATTAATTCAGAGGGGCTGAATTCAAACCTGGATTTCATCTAGAATACTTTCAAGAATAATTTATGTATTCTTTTCCATTTCACAATTATGCGCAACTTCATGTTTGTCAATCAAATAAACCCTACCACATAGAACTTTGAATTGTAATATTTGTTCAATATGTATAAATACCTCTGATGTTGCTCTACATTTGATGTCTTTTGTATTTTTTGCCATGTTTTTGCCATATTTTCTAACATGCCTCAGATGCTGGATGAGAACACACTGGGCACAGGTTACAGTGAACAAGGTGTTGACCAGCATGACGAGCAGCCAGAGGTGCTGGAATCTGTTATGAGGGACTATACCCTGCTCAGTTGCTTCAAGAAAGATGCCCATAAGATGGAGACTTTCCTCAAGCTTCTCAAGTGTCGTCAAACTGACAAATACAACTGTGCATAAGTGGAGCTTTTAAATAATGGAGTATTTGGCTTTAAGTGAATTTCTTAGGCTGTTAGTGTGCACTTAAAGATATGACCATGCCTTAGGCGCTCTAGCCTCGTTTGTAATGCAGCGCATTTCCTATTGATTGGTTTGGAACACCTTCACACAAAAATAAGTAGGTGTAATGCCGTGCCCTTTTGTAACCATTATTGCATTTTTAGATTTTTTTTCTATCTCAGTTGTTATTTTAACCTGGCACAGGCAAAAGAAGACTAACTCCCAAAAGACCATTTGTATGTCGAGCTGTCAAAAAAATCTACATATCCCGCCATTGATTTCCATTTCCTTTGTTCTTAACAAGAGTTGGTATTCCTTGCTGGCTCTTGCAGTGTTTTGACTATACCCGTGGCCCCTGGAGTATTCAGTGTGCCTCACTTGTTAAATGGAGTGGGTTTCACTTCTGCATAAGAAAATGTACTGAGTTTGCTGAAAAAGAGAATTACAAAGAGCATCCTCTCTATCTCTTTTGCTCTCTTTCTCTCTCAAAAATATAATCATGAAAATAAATGGCTATAAATTAACTAACCAGTATAGCTAAAGAAAGCTATGATACTCTTCTACAACTAAATGTGACTGATGTCGTCAAATACATAAAAAACAAGTGTGAAGAGAGTCTGTTGTTTAGGGAATCAACCATTTCAGTTTCTTCTGTTTTGTGCTTATATACTTAATGTGGAATACACACAACTATTTTTTGATGTGTGAATAGATTGTGTGCTGTTTGCATTTTGCCTGTCAGCTGCTGTTGGTGTTTGAAGCAAATAAAGCAAGAACTAAAAAACTGTGTTATTTTGCCTTTGATTTCAAAGTGAATGAGTGAGTGAGAAGGGCAATTTTATACATTAAAATTTTATGATGAAAACAGAAGTTGTATTAGTAATTTTCATCAGTGACGGCAATAAATATAACTCTGAATTTCTCATGTGTTTTTGTCAAAAAACTAATGACGTTTGAACAGCTAATGCCACAGTAAGCACGCACAGTTGGCACGATGGTGTACATGGACAGGCTAACAAATGAGGTCAGACAGGAGTCTCAATAAACTAGAACATTTGCAGATGACAAACATTCAGAGAGGGGAATGTAGATGTTTCACTCTGCTTTGGAAAGCCATTGACTTCCCAAACTTAAGGAAGGGTTATATTCAGCTAAAAAATTCTGAGATTTATTTGTGTGTGGGTTTTTTTTTATGCATTTGGATTGCAATTTAAACAATTTAGTTATTTGTTAAGTATACATTGTTATGTACAATTATAAGTACACATTGCTCCTCTTGTGTGACAAAAACCTCACAAAAAACTTCAAGATGATATTAAAAGCAAAAGAAATAAGCCTCTGCAGTGTTAATGAATGAAAAGGGAAAAAAAAACAGTGATAAGGGTAAGTGGTTGAGTGTTTATGGCCTTGACGAGAACTAATCAGTCCTCCAAGTTTCATGTTTTTGTAGGATTCATGATAAAGCTCCAACTGAAAAAGTCTCAAATTGAAAGTTTATAACTGATCTGCACTAAGAAGAAATAACAATGGACTGATCAGATATTAATTCCAACCACAGGCAAGAATATTCATGAATTATAAATTATAAATAGTTGCTTGTGCATTACACAAATTTGGGTAACTACTTTATGACAGATAAAAGTGTGTGCCATTCAGCTGAAACACACTACAACCTAAAACACAAGAGGGCAGTAGTTTTCTCTAACAAAGATTTCATTAATCATTAAGTACATTTGACACTACATCTGATGTATCCAAATACAGAGCTACAACATTTTGTCCATAATCATGAAAATTAAAGCCAAATATGCCATTGTAATATGTCCTGTTTAATGAATACATTTTACATCAAATTTACACTCTCTTTTTTAAAAATTTGGTAAAATTTGTTAGATATGAGTCCTATTTAATAAAACATTTTGTATATTTTTGAGTCTTTTCATTACGTTAAAGAAGGAACATACACTGGCTCTCCAAACACTCCCAGGTTGTTGTAATGTAAAACTGGACCATAATGAATAATTTAAAAGATTTTTCCCACATATAATGTAAATTTTATTATGCTGTTTTATTTTGAAAAATTATTATTATTATTATTATTATTATTATTATTATTATTATTATTTTTGCTTTGATTATTTTATTTGTGTATGACATTGGTTGTTGGACACATCAAGTGTACATTTCATGTCAGAATACATATTATAAATATATTTAATGTTCCATTTGTATTATTTCTTCATTCGTTAGTTGCTGCATATATTGAGCAACTGAACGAAAAAACTCTATCTGTTAGAAGAAAATAAAAGTTTGATGCTTGTTTAAGTTTGCACAAGCCTAATGGATACTTTGATCCGGTTAGGCTGAAGTTCATCAAAAGGACCTTCAGCCTGATGAAGCTCCTTTTGAGTCAAATGGATCAGTCAGTTTATGTTAACATTACCCCGTTTCTTGATTTAGCAGTATTTGATGTTCTGCGTGGCAAGATTTCTTAAAAGATTCTTGTTTCTATTTAGTTCTGGCTCCTGGGGAAGCTGTTCAAATGTGTTAATTTTTCTACATGGAAGTCATTTTTTGTGGATTAGATAAACACTTAGACTTACTTTGATGCTAAAAAAGTGAAATCTATATTAGGCCTTAGATTTTTTGCATCTGCTAACAATCTAAAACCTAGATTTTAGGTTCAGATATGACATTTCAGAAAACCATATCTGAAAAGTCAGATATGATTCTTCATCATATCTGACAACCATTTGTAACTTGAGATTTTGAGAAAACCTCAGAAGGATCAAACTGACATGATGCTTCCACAACCTTGTTCCTCTCTCTATGGATGGACTTATTTTGCTTATGCCTGGAATTGTTTTTCTGTGAAAAGCTTATAAAAGTTTGGTTTCTACATCCCCTTCTTCTCCAAGGTTTTGGGAGATTCTTGCTGAACTGGATTATTTTTTTCCATTTGAATTTGTGCCTCTCTGTCTGTGAGACATGTTGGGAATTCAGCAGATAGCCACCTGCTATATTCACCAACTACTGAAACTTTTCAGTGTTGCTGCCTGCTACCCTTTTGAAATTCTCAGTTAACCTCTTGCAATGTCACTGTTATCTCATATTTCCTGCAGTTGTAGATAAAGGAATAGCCTTTGCCAAGTGTTTGGAATATGTTTGTCCTCTGCTGTTGACAGAAACTATAGGCATTTTTACAATAGGAAAAGACATTGCAAACAGAAGGGCAATTATTTTTTCTTCTTCTTTCCCCCCTCCATCATCTGAAGCTGGATCAGAAGATGTAAATAAGCCAGCGGTTGCCACTGTAAGTCTGGTGTCAGAGTGGTGGTGTCGGGGGGTATGGGTGGATCTTGAGGCAGGAAGCGGTTGGAGTGGCCCTTGTCAGCACATCAGATTCAGTTTCCTGTGGCCCAATCACTTCAGCATTGGGGTTCAGAACGTTTGGGCAGCACCCCCTTAAGCACCAGATTGCTGCAGGTTCTCAACTTTATCCTAGCTGCATTATTTTTCAGGTTCCTTGACAACATCCAAGCTTTGAGGTCATAAATATTAAAGATCGGCTACGAACAATAAGAGGTGAGAAGATGACCACAGGAGGGCAAGGATTTGATTGGGAAGTGGAGTAAAGGATATAAGTATGAAAAGGGGTATGTATACTTTATAACAACCCAAGGAATGGAAATCTAGTCTTCAGGGAGGCATAAGTGCAGTAGAAAATTCAGTCACACAAAGACAATAGACAAGAGACGTAAGAAAGAAGGTTGTTTCTTTTTTCCTCTGTTAATGCTAGAAATTAATATTATCAGTGAATGGAAGAGAAATGGCAAAGACGACTGGGATCTAAGCACAGCCCTGAGCAGTGTGACATGCTAGGAAGTAAAATGGATCTACAAAGAAAATAAATAGCTGGAAGGCGGAAACAAAGCTGTAAGAGTTAGGCTAGAAAAGTACAGCTGGCTTGGTATAAAATCAATTGTCAGGGTCTTTGAGACTCTTCCGGCTTGCATGGCTCTCACAATGATGTTCTACTTTGAGAGCTTAAAACACAAGACAGGAGAAACCTTAAAGAGGCCCCAGAGCCTCCATGTAATCACCCACACTGAAAACTATATACCATAACTGGTATATAGTGATTGCCGTTTTTATTTGTTTCCTTGGTCTAATTACATAACTTATCATTATCAGTACCACCACAAGTTCAAGGACCTTTGTTTTTCTTATGTCCTTTAAGTTAAACCTTGTCTGCTTCTTTAGAGAGTCTGACATTTTTTCATCATATCACAACAGGAAACGGATTAGTTTAGCGCAAAGCAAACACATGTTCCCTATTTTGTGACACCAAGTGTCCATTGTAACAATGTTAATAACCTCTTCACATTTTGTCATAACAAAAAAAAAAACTTAAAGGTATATTTTTTTAAATTTATTCAACACAAAGAAGATCATCATTTTGAAACAAGGGGAAATTGAACATGGTTTCCATTGGAAAATGTGACCATTTGTCGTTAGCCTCCAATAATATTTTTCGCAACACTTTTGGCTACCAGCCTTTGTGGTAATTCTCCAGCAGCTTCGGGCATCTTAAGACTAAACTTTTTACTAGTTCTTGTCTGCAAAGTAGATCAAGCTCATTCATATTGGGTAAACAGATCTAGACTAAAAGATAGATTCTCAATATATTGTGTTTAGCGTGTCGAGATATAATTAAACCAATTTACAACTCTTTGCACATGTATCTGTATTTAACATGCTGTTGATCCATCACAACAGTTTTTCAACCTTCAAGCTAATATTCACATTTGTTGTCTTTGAATAACATATGCAAGGTGTAGGTACAAAAGAGAGGCAGAAAATAAGCAATGATTTTGAGTGGGAGATCTGCTGGATTTTTGAAACAAGCACAATTAGACCTCACTTGGTTTGTGGCACTTTAACACCGCAAATGACAGGATTTTCACCACAGGGAAATGAGGTGATTAGCTTGGGGTTCCTTGAAGAAGTGGGCCATCGCTACATAAACTCAGCAGGGAGGCGGCCATCAATCATCCCACACAGAAACCCATCTCTTTAACATGGAATCATGGACCTGCAGGAATACATAACGTCTACATGCTGTGAAGATATAGCAGGAATTGCAGTTTTTAAAATTTATAGAGGAGAGGCTCAAAATATAGAAATCTAAGCTTAACTATCTACCGACTTCTTACCGGTTACAAACGTTTTGTTCTCAAGTAAACACAACACAAAGTCACACCCACAAGTGGCAGTTATATACTAAATACTTTTGCAAATACTTCTACCTGTCATTGAAATAAAACTACTATTGGAGCCTGCATACTCATGAATATTACACAAACCAATTCCCCATGGTATCTCTGATTAAATCAAGATGCAAAACATATGTTGTGATAAAAGTATAATTTGCTAATGTTGAAAGAAACGATGCTTTAACTGGGATAAACCACAAGGTTTTGCTTGTAGAGCAACATGAGCCAGAAAAGTTTAGATATCATTCAGTTTTGTCTTAATTACAATCTTGCACAAAACAAATTAAGGATATTTGAATGGGTAGATTTGTGCAACAAACATCAAATAAAGTTCCTGTCAGAAGTTTAAATATTCCCATTATGAACATAAATATGAAAATCATAAGTGTCTATACAATAACTTTGAGCAAATATTGACTTATTTTAACCATTCTGATGCTGAAGAAGAATGCTTAAAATAATTCAAAATGCAATACAAAAATGCAAAAATTATATTGTATTTTCTCTAATGCACACAGCTCCAAAACTATACATACGAACTTATTTATACTGCTAATCAAATATCCTGACAAATATTTGCTTAGAAAGGTATGTAGGAAAAAAAGACTTTTTAAAATAACTGACAAGGTAATGATATTATTCCAGTTTGATGTTTTATTGGTTTTCATTTTGATGAGTTGATCGGGGTGCTCTCAAAAGTGTGCATATCAAGGTTACCTAGATAAGTCCATTTAAAACCTTGAAAGGGAGCAATATTTTTTAAATGAATGTGAAAATAAACAGGAAGTCAATAAAGAGATTTTAAGAGTTGCAATCATTAGCTTACTCTAGATTTATTGAGAGAGAAAAACAGTGTATGAGAAAGAGTGTATTCAGTGGAGCACCAACAAAACAAAATCAACAAAATCAGAGCAATTTTCTCCATTTATAGCTAAAGGGATCAGTTTAGTTTTATACTGCTTTTGCTTTACCGTTAAGTTGGAAAAAAAAAATACAACTTTGTGTTGTGCCGTAAATCACAGTGCATGTAGAGCAGATGTGCTAGTAAAACCATAAGAGCACTGTGCAGAAATCCTCCTGGCATCCCGTTTCTGCTTTGTGTTTTTCTTAGATCAAGACACAAGGCTTAAAAACCTTTGTGCATTGCCTTAGCTGCAGGATGCACTTTCATAACTTCAAATATAATAATTTCCTTTTCGGAAAGACGCTGAGGATTATCCATGTCTATTTGGCTTTCGTTTTTTTGCCCTGAAAGAAAAAAAGGATTTGAGGAAAAAAAAAGGGGGAGCTCAGAGATAGTAAAAGGTTGGACCTCTGGCCTCTAGACCTAAATGGGGTTTGGTAGGTGTGGTGAATTTAGTTTCTGCTCAGGGATTATGATTTACCGCCTCCTTGGTACGGTTAATGGAATGCAGCACTCACATCCTTTCCCTTTTTTCCCTTCTTTGTGTTTCGTCAACTTGAAGCTGAATAGGAAATAAAGAAAATTCACAGACTGACCATTCCTTCCTCTGGAGTGCATTCAACTGGACTAAAGTATTCTGTTTTTATCTGTTTGATCAATAGCTGCTGGGTACTGTGGACTTTAATTTCAAAACTACAATAACCTCCTTGTGTGAAGTTTGCATGTTCTGCTTTAGAAATGTGTGGATTTACTGCAGGTGCTCCAGTTTCCCAACTAGTTCAAAGACAGGCAGTAAAGGATCAAATAACTATAAAGAAGAAATTTTTGGATCCGTTGCAAGCAAGATGTTTACTTTGAAAATAATGCATGATTGATCGCTGAGCAGTACTGCGACCCTCACTGTTGGACTTGCTTGAAGACATGCATGCCAAAATTTTACAATTATGTTGATAGTGTGTCCCGAGACAGCCAGCATAGCTAAAGCCAAAACCAGCCAAATTAAACTTTGGCTGGTTTGATCTACATTTATTGAATCCTAATTGATATATTAGGGTTGAGAGGCTATGTAATTATCCTGAGAAGAAAAATACATTTTATAGATATTTAAAAAGACAAAAGTCATGACTGTAACTTTGGTTCTCTGAAGCCTGGTGTTTAAAGCATTCTTGCACATTCATAGGTCCAGTATTTTATATCAATAGTCATTCGCTGGTTATATACCAGTGAGTCTGAACACATGACACCAGTAGCTTAGTCCCTTAATCTCTTTGTGAAAACACAATGATACTGAGAGATTGCTCTGGCAGTCATCAAGGATTCATAGGACCATAGTTACAATCACAACATTTGTTGTTTCTTCCCTGCTGACCACCAGAAGTGGTGCTTATAGCACTGAAAGATGAATATCAACAGAATCCTGAGGGATCAAACTAGAAAAGAAAGGAAAATTAAAACTGTGCCCAAGTCACTGAGATGGAAAAGGGTGTGGCAACAAGATCCCCTTCAAAGGATGAGGAGCAGCCATATTGTCTCTGTAGAATGTTACAAAGATCTCAAGAGATGTCCAAGTAGCAGTAGCACAAACAGCCTCTAACAACACTACATTTGTTGTTGAAAAAGAAGTTTCTGGTAGAATGCTATTACTTCCCTATAATATGTTGATGGACCTGCCTGGAGGGTACAAAAATCTAGTAATCTGTAAATTTTCTAACCCAAAGACAGAAAATCAGGCATGACTTCCTCTCGGTCCTGCCCAGGTGATTGGTATGAAACACCACTGAAGAGTTGTAAGACCATACAAGGACCTTCCTTTCCTGCCCTCCTGGGAGAAAGGGGAACAGTGCCAAACCCCATGTCCTCAACTGCAAGCCATTGACGTGCTCCCCTCCCTGTTGCAGTGAGTAACTTGTGGTGGATATATCAGCATAGACAATGAAGAGCTCAGTGGAATTCCCCTTGTCATACACCACTAGGTAAGAGACACAAGGCACTGAGGAGACATCCAAACAGCCTTCTGCATCCATGTGGAAGTTGCACTGGAGCCATGCACAGATCACAGAGCCACATTTTTTAGGGGGAAATTACTATACCAGGCATCACATGCAGAATCCCACTCACATGCTGTAGCAATGGGCAAGCAGTCATCGTCTTTATGTCTGGCACAAGGCTAATAAAGATAGTTTTCTGTGATGGAACTGGGGTGCATTTTGCCAATTCACACAACAGGTTAATATAATTGAGTCGCTTGGGAAGATCACTTGAAGTATATTTAATATGCTCAACATGTGAAAAAGGTGGATATATCAGCATAGAACCCTTAAGATGAGCCATAGGCCACAAGTCTTTTTTGAGACTAAAATATACATTGAGTAAAAGCCTTCAAGATTCAGTCAAGAGTCTACAGGTACAATGACAACCTTAGCTATTTTGCAGTATAGTCACTGGGCCTTCATCAGGTCACAGGTGACCATCACGTTATTTTCAGTTCTTAATCTACAGTTATTTCTTATATCACAACTCTGAGTTTTTTGGTTTTCTCCCTTATCCCCTTCATGCAGATGATCAAGTCATGTAATTTTTTAAATGACAAAGGTATAATTTAATTTAAAAACCAGCTGCAGACAAAGACTGAGCTGGTTTCAGCAGAAGCACAGTTCCAGCAGTGTGCTAATTGCTGCTGCTTCTAATCTGATGTGGATGAGGCATGTTTATCGGACAGGAGCTTGGCTGGAGACAGAAGCTCTAACCAGAGCTCTGCACAGTGTGTGAGCAGGCACCACTCACCACTCGAATGGCTGCCACAAGTGATATAATTTTTTTTCAAAAATGCATGAAGGAGTCACTTAGTTGTTGTGGTCAAAGGGCCCAGAAGCACCAGTGCAAGTTGTCCCAGAGCTGCTGTGGCTACAATCCAGTACCTCATTGGTATTAGACTGTACATGTGTGCCTGAATTGGTGGCACACATGTACCACTGAATATAATATGAAATGCTTTGAAGTTGATTGTTTACAGTACCATGTTTACAGGGTATACAATTAACCACCTGTTTAGCAGTATTCCTTTATTTTTTGAAATCATTTTCTGCTTCTCCATTAATGAAATTGCATCTCCATGGACTTCTTGGTCATATAAAACATAGCTTAAATCTAACATGTTTCTCCAGAAAGTTACCTATTGTCCTGCATAGCTCACATCTGTGCCATTGAAGCTGGTTGTTTCCAGACGCCACTTTGTCTTAAAGTCAAAATCCAGAGATTAAGTGCCTTATCCTCCTCTGTAGATTCCATTTCCCCATATGTTTCAAAGATAAGAGGACATATATGTAGATAGTAATCTGCTAGAAACAATTTGTTTGCATAAAAATGGACAGATTGAAGCAGAATCCAAATGTTGCATAATTTAATCAAGAAATCAGGAGCATCCTCTTTGACAGGAAGTTTTAGACTATCTTAATAATTTCACAGCACCTTTGATCTATGTTTATGCACATCTATTTTTTTTGTATTTTAATAGCATTGTTTTGTTTTTACTTTGTACCTATGAAAGTTATTATGTGTACAATACTAAATGCAAATGCTTCCGCGGAAGAGAAAAAAAAAACAACAAAATAAATCACAAAGGTAAAAACAAAATATATATAAAAAAAGACATTTAAAAGGTTAAGATTTAAAGGTTAAGAATTTCCCATGAGGAAATATTTTAAACAAACATCCTCAAATACAATAAAATCAGAGGGGAAATCATGGCATTCACTTATGACAACAAATCTGTGATAGTACTTGATTCAATTTTCTACTCTTCATGTGTCTGTTTGATTTCCATTTGAACTGCTTTAGCCGTTTCTATTGTTCCAGCCACTTAGTGTGAACAAAGATTCCTGGATTCTCACACAGTGAGGCGAAGGACAGAATTCCAGCTCCTTGCCAAGACACCTTATCTATGCCCGGCAGCCTGCAAACAGGATGAAGAGAGGGGGCTACTGTTGAGCTGAAAGGTGGACAGATTGGGAAGAGCAAAAATTATAAAATGGGAATGGGAAACTATAAGGGGTTTGTGAAATATTTTTTAAAAGATTTAAAAAGGATAGCATAATCAAAAGTTCTAAAAGAAAAATATCTGGTTGGATGGCTTTTCTGTTTGAAAACAAAACAGCATGATCTCAATAGGAAAGTAATTCATGACCACTCTTAAAAATGATCTAATATGTCATAAAGTCAAAATGCAAGAGGCTTAATTAATTTTACATTTTTAGGGAAATGTAATGGCAGGTGGTTGTCCAACTTACTTTTGTTTTCTGGATTGCTTCCATTTCTCTGAAAATTCCTCATATTGTTTTGCCCCTGTTTTGGACAAATCTAAAGGTGCCATTCTGTCTTTTGTTTGGGACCTGGCAAACCGAAGGCCACAGAGCTGCCAACTGATGACTTTTAAATGGCATGTTGAAAAAAATACTCTCTTTGACACAAAGAAGATTTACACAATGACTTGATAAGGATGATTCACTGAATTTCCTAATTTTCAATGTAAATCTCAAGTTTGCCTACTCGGTTGGGCATTACTTGAGCAACAGGTTTTGAAAAGGATACAAAAATGCTCTCTGGTTGTTGATTTAAGTTTTTTTCTTGTCATTAGCAAGATCTCTTTTTATTTTATGGAGAACTTCTTCTAAGTTGTATAGTTTATTTGAAGTCTTCAGGACAAGTACCAAGAGAGAGCTGGCTCTCTTGAGTTCGGACTCACCCATTGTCTGAAGCATCTTATGTTCTTGGCAATGGCCTGGAGAATGAATTGTGGTGGGAGCTGTCTACAAACTGTGCATTGTGTCCTGTTTCCCTTCCTGTTTTCATTAAGTCGCAAAAACAGGAAGTCAACCTCATCCTTTACCAGAAATAATTTGGATTCAATATCCTTCTTAAATTCACATTGGTTTTGGTACTGGTAAACCAATCTACAATGACATGATACATCTCACACTAATAATTTTAAATGATACTTTCATCTGGGATAAAGAATGATGGAGAAACAATGAGCAACACTATCTGCCTCAGTTTATGAAGAAAATAATTAAGGCAGCAATAGTATATTCTTATTTGAACACTGCATAGTCCTCATGTAATTTAAATATGTTCTTGGTCCAGACACAGTGTAGTAACTGGTATAACTGAACAATGAGTACTGACAAGATAGGTTAAAATAGAATTGTTTGAAATCCTCTGTTCATGACAGTTAGAAATCATGTATGTAAGTGGTTATAGGATTAATAATTGAATGCTGAATATGATAAATTTGCCAAAATCACATTTTTTTCCCCCAAATTGTCCAGATGGGGATTTGTGGGTAAAAGTTTGAGGAAAGAGATTAATTTACATCCTATGTATAAAGCACAAAATTTGAATAAAATATACACAAAAAATATGTTTTTCAAATATCGGACTAAATGGGAGCACAACAATGTATGTTTTCCTGGTGTTTGCTGAATATTTTTCATTTCAAAATTTGTAGTAGGTGGACGGTGTCTTTAAAATCTCTTGTCCTGGAGAAGAACTCAGCACATTATAACAGTTTTAAACAGTTAAATAAATACTAAAATTATATATTATTGCAATTAAGTATACATATTCAAATAAATAATTATAAAATTTTTCAACAAATTGAATTTAAGATCATTTATATATACTTTTTAACTCAATTGAAATTTGTCCCAAGTTTTTGTCAACATCGTCAGTTATAAAAAGAATGTGAAAAAGTCAGGCATTATTGGGGGGCATCAGAACTTCTGAGGACCCCGTGACCTCTTCCTTTCTCTTCCTTTGCTAACAGAACTACAGGCAGCTCTAGTTACTGTAGTATTTTTCTTCTGGTTTATTCCTAAATTGCTCATCACAACCATGGTGTGTCAACACCACATCCTGGTTGTGCTGTTGACACATCAACCGCACTATCACTCTTTTAGAGATAGTGTTGACAAATCTTACTTAAACGTGCAGTTAATTCATTTTTACTGTATTTCACATAAATGGCATCACTTCACATGTATCAAGTATTTCTTTTTACTCGCTAGTTTGTCACCACCTTCAGTTCTGTGTCAACTCCGTTAGATAGACATGATGTTGTTTTTTGTTTCAAATAATATTTCTTTTGTTTCTTGAGAAGCATTTGTCTGTAAAACAATCACTAATAGGGTCATTAAAAAAATAGTTTTATATTTACTTTTGTCAGATGGTAATGACAAAGTTCTAGGTTTCCAAAAAAAAAAAAAAAAGTTGGACCTGGCAGCCTGCACCTTAGCATCTTTACATTTCCAAAACCTTATTTGTCATATTTGAATACATAAGCCAGAGAAATATTTTTTTTTTAAAAAATTGGGAAAATTTAAACTTATTTTGTCCCACTTCTCAAGAATCACTGAAATACATGATGTTGTACACATAAAAAACTGGGTTGAGAGATGTTGGGGAAGTTGTGCTTTTACTTACAGTCATTTCAATTTAAATATAAGTGAAAATCATCTCAAACTCTTTAATGAATACACAAATTCAGTTCAATTGGCCAACATGTCTTTTTTCTGCTACACTTTATCTAAGTCTAAATGTTTGTAACATTTCTGATGCACTGAATATATAATGAAAAATAATGTAAGAACTACATTTTAACATTTGTATCTAACGCTATGTTTGTAACTACCACATATATCCAGTAGATGTCACTCAAGTTCCTCATATAAATAATTCCTTAAGTAATGTATACTGCCCTTGACAGTAAAGTACTGTTAAAAGATGAGTGAATCTCATAAGAAATGAAAAACATTCATTCTTTTAAGAAACTCTGAATTTTCTGTTATTTGAAATGCAAAACCAGTGATGTTACTAGGTCATGGCTGTTTTCATTTGTTTTGTTATATCTGATTTTGTATTTATTTATTTATTTTTTTATGGTTTAATGATTATGCCCCCTTTTTTTTTAAAGGATAAAAGACCAATTCCAATTGTTTTATCACAAAGGGGATAATTGCAGAAGAGGAACAAAATCAAAGCAATACATAAACAGCAATAAACAGAGTACATTTTGTTAAAGAATTTAATGGGGTTTTTTTTTATGACAATGCCAGCATGCTTTGCATATTTTTTGTTTCTTTTTTCTTTTTTTCTCTATATTTCCATCTTGCAGGAGGGTTTCAGATGTCTGCCGAAACATCTGAGGCCCTGAAGGCATTTGTGTGCAAATTAAATCCCGCTGATGAAGTTGAAATTTAAAATGTAGTGAGAAAACGGCCTGGAAACATATGGTTCAAAGATGATCCAGTTCTCACAAGAAATCACAACCAACCCAAAAATATACAATTTCTCATGCCAACCCTGGTATTATTTCATTTTAGTGCATTCCTTTTCAATGACTCTTTACAATCAGAGTGATACAGTTAACAAACCATGTTTGTTGACGTACAAACAGAAGCACGACAATCCACAGAAAATATTCACCCTGTTACATGTGCTAAAAGTCTTACAATTAATTGCTCTTTTATTGCAGTAGAACAATCTCACTCTGAAAAGCTTTTAATGCCAAATGTTTAATTTAAGTACATCTGGCCAAGGGGGGAAAGCTAATACAACACTTAGTTGCATCACTACCAATTTATACAAGGTAAATGTAACAAATGTATTACTTTTTTTTCCTTTGAGTATAAACACGACATGACACGGGGGATTATTTTGCTAAACTGCTATTCAAAATGGGAAAAAACAAGACAACAAGCATTTCATTGCATCGAGGCAGACATGCGTGAAATATATGCTTTCAGAAATAGCTTCTCATGTAAACATGTTTGTAAGAACAATAACTAAAAACTTATTGCCCTGAGATTGAAAGGGAACAGGATTTTTTTCCCCCCTCTAAAACAGAAAAGGGAAAAAGATTGAGAAGAACTATTGTTTCCTTCCTCCCTTCGTTTTCTATTTCTTTCTTACTTTCTTTACTTTATTTCCCTCCGATTTTCTCCTTAAACCCTTTGCTCTCCCTCAGTGGGACCGCGTGCCGACTCTACCCAAACACTGCTCTCTTGTTTAGGGCTGGGCAGGCACTATGTCTGACCACTCCCTTGGCCTAATCACCACAGAGTTCTTTCCAAATTGCAATTACTGATAAACAGAGTTGGCTGATGGGAACAAGTGATTGTGAAGGCAATAGAAGGCAGTATCTGGCATCAGACTAATTGTCACAAACAATTTGCCTCATTTCTCTACCCCTTGCTACCAGAAAGTGATTGCAGTGAACACACTTAAGGGGCAAACCGTTTGTGAGTCTGCTCATTTGGGACTACTTTGAAGTGTTCTCTGGTGTTTCACAATAATTTTTCCTCCCTCTGCTCCACAATGTGCATTTTGGGATCGTCTCTAAACAGTTGCTGTAGTTTGAGTCTATAAACAGACCGTTTATAAGACAACAAAACAAACCCAAAACTATTTAGGTTTATTTTGGTTCGTCATCAGAAACGTAGAGGAAAATATTTAGGGAGTGAAATAAAATTTGTGATCTTTGGTGAGGTCTTTATATGTAAGCATTTTAGGTGCTGGTTGTTTCACCCTTTTGCCATTTCACACTTTTGCAGTTTTAGTTGCTTTATGGCTGACTGTTTTGCACCAAACAGGAATCAATTCATATGAACCAGGAGGACATTTAATACCACTTTTGACAACAAATGATTGAAAGTAGTTTTCAGTATTTTAATAATGGTCTGCTCTGAGGAAATGCACTTTTATGGATTCAGTTAACATAATATACGCACAAGTCTTCATCCTGAGTTATTTTAGTTTAAAAGTTATTTCATATGCACTCCAATGGACTGGTTACCTGTCTAGTGCTACAGGTGAGAGGTTACCTGCCTCTCACCTGTTGACCGCTGGAGATAGGCACCAGCACCCCTCATAATCCCATCAATGGTGTGTTGAATGATCAATGGAAGGATTTATGGATGAATGGATAGATGGATGGATGGATGGATGGATGGATGGATGGATGGATGGATGGATGGATGGATGGATGGATGGATGGATGGATGGATGGATGGATGGATGGATGGATGGATGGATGGAAATTATTTCATAAAGTCAGTCAGCATAGATGGTGAGCAAATCCAAAATAAACAAGTAATTATATATTTAATAATTAACATTGAAATTAGAATTTTTTATTTGAACATTTTTATGACAACCTTTCTTTATGATTTATTCAACCTTTCTTCACGATTTTTCTCAGTACTTAGGAACTGAGAAAAATAAATTGATACACAATGAATCAACTACATGGACACATTTGAGTGTGAAATGGATTTTGGGACGAGTTACCCATGATGGAGACCTTTGTTATTGTAGCTAACACCATATAAAGTGGTTTATAGCATGTATTTATTGTAAAGTTCTAATATCAAAAAGGATTTTTCCAGTCCCTAAATAAATGGCTGCAGATTTGGAAAGTTCTCTTTAAACCACAGTCTAATATACACTTCTTACTCCCAGAATTTGGCTGCGAAGTGCACTGCCAAAGCTCAAAAATTCTTTCCTGGACACAGCCTGAACTTGAATCTTCCAGTCATAAGTCTGTTTTCAGAATTTTATACCTCTATTTAGAATTATATGAGTCCCACATCATTGCAAGACATCATTCAGCCAAGATGGGAAAACAGACAAGTGTGCTGTGATTGAGGTTCTAGCACAGCTTTTCAAAGAAACAACTGGTGACTTCTATAAGGAGAAAGGGACAGAAAATAAGAGAAACTTTTGTTACACGTTTTTCCACATGCAAGTCTGAGTGCAAGACAGGTTGGATGTGATTAATAGGTGGGAAACCATGACCTTGTTTGCCCCTCATTCCGGCCAAGTTTCAGCCTCAGCAAACTCCAAAGCCTCCCTCAGCAGAATAAAAGAGGAAATGACCCCACTCAAACAGGAAGCTCTGTGAGGTGACCAGTAGTCATCTGCAGGGATGTAGGGATAGTGGACATGGGTAAGCTTGACAAACAACTAGGACAACTTACCAAAGACAAAACTGCTAGATGTGAGAAGTATAATGTAAAAAGCGGATTTTATGTTTAACATGTAAACTTTGTCATACAGTAAGGGGTAGGCTTTATTGAAATGGGGATGTAAGAGACAAGTGAATGCTTTATATCAGCAGAAAGTCCCTAAAGAGCATGAGTGTGTTTGTATGCGGCAGACAGCCTTTGGTTTGTGTTGGCCCAGCTCTGTTACTTCAAACTGTTTCAGCAGTTTGGGGAAGGAAACAGCTGTGGAGAGCAGGGCAGAGCTAGTTTGCGCAGCCATTCGAGGGTTACAGTGCACAAAGCTAAGCTTTCACTAGCTGAGAAAACCTCATTAAGTTAACACATTGAACACAGACATAAGCCTCACTGCACTGTCAGTAATGATCGACCATGAAAAGTCTTGAAACACCTTGAACCATTTTTACATTTTTACATGTTACAAGCACAAACTTCAATGGATTTGGTAGAGTACTGGTTGACAGACCAATAGAAAATAGCTCTTAAATGCAAATTGGAATAAAAGTGATATCTTAAAGGTGTTTTTTTTTTACAAAATAAAAGTCCAAAATGGTGGAAAGCATTTGGATTCTATTTTGACAAGTACCTATGTATTTAACAAATACATAGGTATTGAATGCTGGCCTTGAGTCTTTCTGCATGAAGTTTGCATGTTCTCCCTGTGCATGTGTGGGTACCCTCTGGATACTCTGGCTTCCTCCCACAGTCCAAAAACATTACTGTAAGGTTGATTGGTCTCTAAATTCTCCTTAGGTGTGAGTGTGTGCGCACATGATTGTCTGTCCAGTTTGTCTCTGTGTTGCCCTGTGATGGACTAGTGACCTGTCCAGGGTGTACCCAGCCTCTCACCTGTTGACCACTGAAGAGAGGCACCACCACTCTTTGCAACCCCACTAAGGATGAGTGTGTTAGATAATGGATGGATAGGCATCCATAGGTAATCTGAGTGCTTCAGGTTGCTATCCTCCATGTCCAGTCCTTTGTTGCACATATTTTCTGTCTGGATTGCCATGTGGCAGCTTACAAAAGGCATCCCTATAGCATGATGGTTTCAGCATAACGTTTTGCTGTGGAGATCATGTTTTTCAGATGATTGTCAGTTTTTTTTTGGCTGGTTTTTGGTAGACACATAACATTTTGCACTTAGGCCAGAAAGTAAAATTTTTGTGAAACAAAATACAAAGTTCAGAATATTTTTTCTGCAAGACACAGAAATTATTTGGATTTTTAAGATATTAGACTAACAGAGACATTGAAGCACAGCCAGCATAGTTACATGTCATTTCTTTGGCTATATCACTCAAACTCTTTGGCTCAGGTGACCACATCACCTCACTCACCCGCATGATTTTTGAGTGTATTTTTGCCACTAACAGTTGACATGTTCTTTCAAATGTTAAACAATATATCATGAGTTGCACTGCTCTATATATCTGTGTGAATGCCTGTGTGGATGCGTGTAGGCGTGTGTGTGTGCAGAATGTCAACAACACTGATATTTATAAAACATTGACACAGACACCCACCATTCCCTCCCGGAGGGTGAGCCTGAGGCGAATTTCATTTATATTTTTGTGTTTTCTCGACATTTCTACCTGTAGCTAGTCTCTGCCAAAACAGTGGCATTTTGGGTATGCAGGTCCCACGGGCATGTTGTCAGCTTTGCCAGGTAAAGGTGAAACGTGACACTTGTATTGAGCCTGAAGGCAAATACAGAATCCACCTGATCCAGTAACAATACAATGTAAAAAAAACAAAACAAATATATCTCTGCTGGTGCAGTTTATTGAAAATGTTACTTTGAATGATGACATTACTTAAGAGAACTATTCATCTTTGAGGATGTCTTTTTCTAGTATTTTTCCTCTGAAGCGCATCCTGTTACACAAATAGCATATATCCGCAATGTAAATTATTTACAAAGGTTATATTTATTCTGCAGAAAAACTGTGAGGCATTAGCAGGTAACCAGAGAAACAACTCTGACCCCCCATACTCCCTCTTCCCTCAACCCTGAGTCTCTAGAATAACCTGGAGAGAGAGACTAGTGAAAGATGTTGTCAGTGCTCACATCACATTCACATATTATTCTGCAATATTCCAAACATATCACATTTCACAACATTATTGTTCCACATATTATTGCTTGTAGGATTCCCTGTAAACGAATGCTGGATGAAATATATCACCTAGCTCATGAATCTGCAGTTCACCTTAGGGTGCTCAATAGGGTTTCTATAAAAAAGAAACATTGTGGCTGAAAAAAATATAACAAATTCATTTGTAATGATTTCTCTAATCATCTGATTTTAACTGGAAGCAGTTGTTCTTGGTATTTATAGATCAATCTAAGAATTCATTATATCTGCTCTCCAGCTGTTGAGAGTTTAATTGGCAAGGAGCCCTACTATAGCTTGGAAACCTTACTTTTCATTCCCACTCTGACATTTTGCTCCAAGTCTCTGTGTGTATAGTTTATCTGCAAGGAATTTGGAACAACATGAAGTTTGGCCAGATACTGTGCTAGTGTGCTTGTAGGCTTGACTGAACAATGAATTCATGCACTATGCTGCAATCAGTCCAGAAGTGAAAAACAAACCACCATCATCAAAGTCCAGAAAAGCATATTTTATATTTGGTTATTTTTTTCATACGGTCTCTTATCTTCAATCTGAACATACTAAGTATGTTCAGATCCCCATATATTTCCTGTCATGAGTACATAAAATCTAAATAGCCTTTAAAATTGCCAGTTATAAATTACACACCCATTGAATGACTTATTTTTGGAAGCCTTTTTCAGGCCATCACTTTTTTATGGAATACAGCTTCTCAAAATGAAATTCCAGGCCAAAGAAAGATTCCCACACGTCTTGGTTCTGGTGTACATTTCAAGGTTCAACTTTGACAATGACTCCCAAATGACTACAATGACTACAAAGCTATACAAATTTACACATTGCATTAAAGTCCTGCATGAGAGACGCGCTGACAATCATTTGCTTGTTTCTGTATCTGTTATTTTAAGGCGTGTTACACATACATACATGTGATGTAATTTTTTTTTAATGCGTGGCAATGGGCTTGCATGATCCATGATGTGACAAAGATGTATAAAGGTAGAACTTTGGCCTCAACTGACCATAACACTTTTGTCCATATGTTTACTGCATCTCCTGCATGTATTGTAGAAAACATATCTGAATTGAATCACACATATAGTTCAATTCATCCTATACTTACCAAATAAGTGCAAGAAGTTCAGTTCTTTTTTTAAATTATTATTATTATTATCATCTTCAAAAGTTTTCTTCTTAATGAAACCCAGTAGAATGCATTGAGTCATTGAATTGTTGCATTCATTTCTTTTGGACAAAAATGTAGTGACAGTAAGCAGGAGATGACTTTGTGTTGTTTACTTTACAAGCAGGCAAGTAGCAATAGTAGAGAGGAAAAACATCCCTTTTAACAAGAAGAATCCTCAAGCAGAGCCTGGCTTAACATGAGCAGTAAAGGAGAGCCATTAGTTGATGGCAGCATTATTTCAGTTGATGCCCGCCTCTGGGAAATCAGCACAACCAAACAGAATGTCAGACCAGATGGAGTTTCTATGATGTAATTTTTGTCGAAAGAATATCTCACTTAGAAAATGAGCTATTATTGGTACAGGTTATTTTTTTAAGATTAATCTTTTAAGATTAACCTGTTAGGGCTGTAATAAGAAAATTAGCGACAAAATTAGAATCAGACATTAATACGGCTGTTATGGGAGTATTTATCAATACTTACAATGTAATTCATATAATATGTATATTTCACCTATACATTTTTTACTCCATGTAAAAGCAACTGCACAACCTAAATTTATTTTCTGCTTCTGTTTAAAACCGTCCCTCTTCCTCCTGAAGCACATAAAGAAAGGGCAACAAGATGGAGAGAAGCCTCGTTTATTTGTTGTGATCCATATTTACTTATTGGACACAATAACAATCAGCCAATGTTTAAGTCCTGCATAAGAGATGGACTGACAATCATTTGCTTGTTTTTGTCTCTGTTATTTCAAAGGATGTTACACATACATTCACATGACAATAATGTTTTTCAGGTTTCAGATATTACTATTACAACAAATGATACTTTTAGATTGAAATTTTCACTCAGTAAGTAATACTTATACCCACAAATAATATGTACCTACAATAAAAAGTCAAAAACCTGAGGTTCAAACAACACAAATCATAAAAATATTAAATTTACTGTTCTGTAGGCTTAAAGCTATATAGTTATAGTGCAAAATGAAGTGGATTTAATTGTACTTTATTGTGTAATAGGTGTGTTCTAATTATATGTCTATACTGACCCCAATGTTTGAGTTTCATTTTGTGAAACTTGTCATCAAGCAGAGTTTACATATGTGCACTTAAAATTTTAAACTGTTTGATAATTGGGCGATGGTTCCTGTCAGACACCTCTGACTCAGAGCTCAGTCACCCACTGAGGGCTGTGACAGAGCTTCTAAAGAATGTGCATTAAATTTTCTAACACGTGGCCCTGTCTGACTGAGTTTAATGTCAGTGTGGCACGTTCCAGCGAGGTACACATTAGGGCTGTGCTGGATCACAGCCTGTTTCTATTGGAGCGCTGGGCCACATATTTGAGCCACATGTGTGTTTGAGACAGTGAGAGCCCAAATGAAACACGTTGGGAGGCAGAAGTGCTGCGTCTGCAGTCGCATTCCTGTAACTGGGCTCACAGGCTCCCAAACTGAGCAAGACTGTCACAAGCGAAACAAGATTCTGGGAATTATTTGATGGACATTTTATTGTTTTATTGTATTTTCCATCAGGGGAACTTGGCCACATTGCTACTGTTACTTTTTATGGTTTTGCTGCAGTACCCTTTAATTTTTGATAGATGGCAGCAGTAAGTCAAATAAAAACCCAAACACATTTCATGCTGGTGTCAAATCGGAGGCACACGCCAAAGACAAGCCAACTTAAGTTGATCACACTCTGTCTAATTTGTCCAATTTAGGATTGTTTGATTCTTTGGTTAAAAAAAAAAAAAAGTTCTGTCTGAGGGGAGCCAAGCCACCATTTGCTCCATCTCAAAGCATATTTGAAAGGCTGCCAACCATATTTGGGGTTGCATGCGAATTACTCTATTGAAACAATATGTCAGTTTGGAGCATGACTTAATTTGAGCAATTGGGAGGTATGCTTGTGAACTCAATGTTGGTGTTATCAACACAAAGTGGATGACAAAGGGAGTAACAGGGTTATAAAACTCCATCAGCTTTTTGTCATAATTGCTTTGTTTTCTGTCAAATCTTTAGGATTTTTATCTTGGCTTTCAGAGATCCTGTCATTTCTTCCCCATAAGAGAGTGTGATAGTCATTATAAGACCCTTTGTAAGCTTTACACTGACTTATAGTATCAATTTTCTCTGGGTCTAAATGCAATATGTTGTTTTCTGCCTCTAGTCACTTCTGTGAAAACAGTTTTCACAGAAGTCTGTCTACCGGTAGTTTAAACTTGCAGAGTTTCAGTTTTACTCTGGATGACATTTGATCTCAACTGAAACATGACATGCATCAACCGCTGAGAGAGTGTAAAACAAACAGCACAGAAACAGCAGATAACAGGAACCCTGCTAGGATATCTGCAACTATTGGATTGTGGAAAATTGTCTTCCATCAACATTTTACTGTAGTTCAAGACCAGTGACCTGTTCTGTGGCTACTTATGATCCAGATTAAGATGGATTCTGTGCTGCTTGTTGGACTAATCAGACTAAGAGAAGGTGGGTCATCAAAAGTAAAAAAAAAAAAAGACTGAGAATCCCCTAAAGACCTCTTTCAGGACCATATTTGCTTGTCTGTGTAGGCAGAGGTTACTTTGGCATAAAGAAGGCTCTCATTCCTGAAATGGTTCATGAACTTGAGCTTGGCATCTTTCATATTTGTGTTACTTGGATCGCCTTAGTAGATATGTTCATGATAGTCCTTCCCATAACTCTTTGTGGTTCTCCACTTACCATCTTAATTTTCTTGCATCAATTATTTTTGCCTTGTGCAATCATTTTTCAGAATGTTTGGTTGATAAATGTATCATTTAAGAGATGCTTTATCACAATTCTCACTAATTAATCAGCATGATGATACATGTAACCCATCATATGCCTCTGATTTTCTACTGGCAAAACAACATTGTTTAAATGCATAAAAACATGGATTTGGATTGTCCACTTATTCTGACAGGAGACCTGACAAAAAAAAAAAAGAAATAGTGACATTCAAAAGTATTCAAATCTACTGACCCTTTTCACATTCTGTCAATTGGGCTGTAGAAATTCACTGCTAACATGTGGGAATATGTTAGCATGACAGTTAAAGTCATGCACTGAAAGCTGGACTTTATGGAAAAATTAAGAAGAAAGCCATAAGAAATACCACTTGCAGTTTTTAACAATCCATGCAGGAGATGCAGTAAATATATGGACAAAGGTGTTATGGTCAGTTGAGGCCAGAGTTCTACCTTTACACATCTTCGTCTTTGATACAAAACACATATCATCCCCAGCATGAGCCATCTTCACAATGTGTGAAGCAACTTTAACATGGACAGGAAAGCCAGACAGAATTAATAGGACAATGGATGAAATAAAATAGATCCTGCTTTCTAGCATGAAAGGACTGTGAACATAAAGTCAGAGCTCCAATGGAGAGGTTTAAATAAAAACAGTTTTATGTGTTAGAATAGCCTAGTCTGAAGATCCAACTTCAATCCAAAATCAGAATCTGTGACTAACCATTCATAAAAACTGCTGTCGAAATGTGATGCCCAACAAGTCTAAAAAAACAAACAAACATAGTTTAAAATGCTTTGCTAATGAGAATGGACATTTTCTTCCTCTGGAAGCTAGTGGACACAGACACCATAAACTACAGACTCCACAGTAGTAATTGAAGACAAAGATGATGAAGTTTGTGGTCACAAGTGACAATGACAAAGTCTAAAAACTCCGGTTATGAATATAGCTAGTACACTGTTTGTGCCATATCTTCTGCCCCCTTGCCAAACCAATAAAAACTAAATGAAAAGGGGTCTGCAAAATTTTAAAGCAAAATCCACACTGTGCTCAGTTTACTTTTAACTGTTTTAGGCCGTCTGTCCTGCACCTGGTCGCTGAGCGTGGCACTCAGAACAGAGCACACACTGTTCTGAGCCCAGAAAAATCTGCAGACACAGACGGAAAATAAAATCAGCTCCATATTCATTAAACAAAAAAGCTGTGTGCAGATTTGTGGCCTTATGGGTTGTTTTTATGTTGGTTCTTTTCCCCCTCTATCTTCATCTTTTAACTAATACACAGAAATTCACTTTTAACCATGTAGATATGCTTGTTTTAGTAATTTTGTGATGGATGTTCGTCAAAGTGGAGCACGACGCAGTAAAAAAACAAGATCAAGAGAAATATCCTCAGCCAGAAGAGTCAAAGCTCTGTACAGGAAGACCTGCACAAAAATGCTGCTGCTCTGCATGTGGAGAAGCGAAGGGCCACAGGGGTGAGACCCTTCAAAGTGTGCTATCTCTTCTCCCTCTTTACCATCAGTTCTTGTCTTTGTAGTCTAATTCCCATACCACTTTTCCAGCAGTTGAGATAAAAAGCCCCTCCCTCACTAATTCTCTGCCTCCCTTTTTTCTGTCTGAGTCTGGAGCAAAAGAGGATAAAAACTGTTGATTTGTTATCGGCCCCAGTTTGCAATACTGGTGCATGTCGGGGTCACATGGCAGAGAAACTGTGAAACCACATCACCCAAATCTTACATTCTTGTGAAAACAAGCACAGAGGTTTTCACAGTTTCATTTAAAGCCTTAGGAGATTGTGCTGATTTTGATTTTCACTCCCTTTCCTTTTTGAAACTCCGCTCTGGGACACGCAGATATCAGCAGTAAGTTGTGGCGGTGTCAAAAGTAAATACTCGTTGCCATTAAACAAAAGCTTGTTACCTGAGTATGAAAAGAATCACCTGCTTTATACACAAAGCATAGCAGTGTTTCTTATTTGCCAGCTGCTGACAGCATTTTAAATGTTATCAGCTCTGCTCAAAATCCAACAAGGAAGAAAGCATCGTCGGTTGCTTTACAATATCTAGTGACTCTGCCTCGTTATTTCATTCAGACTTACTGGCTATTTTTGTACCAAGGGCAGATTACATTACAACAACGACAGGACCCCTCAGACAGGAAATCACCCAGCACGCTACCAAGCAGCTCTCAGGTTTTGGCCCTCATCCAGAGATGTACTGTACTGATGATGATGAGAAAGGAAAACCCGGCAGAACAAGAGTCATCTTCCTCTCAGTTTAAATTGACCACCTCATGACTAAGATCCTAAATTCTCATAAATAGTTAACTCTGGCACAAACATTTATGACCCCACCCAAAAAGCACAGCTTGCCAAGTTCGTAAAAACTTTGATGTTATATTTTCAGATATAAATTTCCTTGTTTGTTCTTTTTCACATTTTGCCATGTTATAACCAGACTGTACAAAGTTTTTTTTACTTGCAATTCTTGTAACAGATCTACGTAAAGCCTTGTAAGTTTATAAAGTGGATATATTCACACATTGATATGTGCTGGTCATTTTGTTTAGGTTCATAGTCCTGATGGAATGAGAACCTCTCCCCTAATCTCAAAAATTTTTGAGATTCCAGTGGATTGTTTTATTTATTTTTTTATTTTTTCTGTATTGTTCAGTATTCATCTTCCCTTGTATGTCAAGACAGTATCCTGTCTAAAAAAAATATATATATATCCTTTATTGTAATATGATGAAAAAGCATTTTTTGACGTCATTGACAAGTTCCCCAGATGACTTGTTTGAAAACTGCAAAACAGAAGTTATTTTGGTTTTGACCCTCCATCCCTACTAACTGACATCCTCAACAGTTTCTTCTGCAGATTTGAAAACCAGCCATTCACACCTTCAACCCATTCACCCACACCCCACTCCCACACGAAAGGACTACCAGCACTCCACACCATTCACTATACAACCCATCCCCTCTCTTCCTCGACTCCCCATCTGCACTAAATTTCACTGCAGAAGATGCTAATAGTGTCTACCCTCTTCCTATGAAAAATGAGTGATCCATAGACACTGTGTTGTGGAGGATAGTGGGGGGGAGTCTGTGCCAACCAACTGGCTCCCACCTTTACTCAGATCTTCAATATGTCTCTGGAGCTATGTGAGATTTTTCCCTTTTCCAAGTAGTCTTCAACCATCATCCTGGTCCCCAAGAATTCACAATAAGAAAAATGAATCACCACTTATTTTGCCGTAACATTTGTGATCATGAAATCTTTTCAGAGACTTGTGTTGAAGCATCTGATGAACATCACATGTCCCTGGCAGTCAAGACACATTAAATGCCAGAGGATCTGCTGGTCAATTTCTATACTGTAAATTATTCAGTCTGTCTGTCTTGTCCATTCCTGTGTAGTTGGCTCATTCACAAAATAGGAAATGTCAAAGCTAAAATGAACAATTAGATCTGCATATACTTGATATATATAGAAATTGTTTTTATAAAAGATTTTTAAGCTCTTGGGTGCTCTATCTATGCAGATAATGCAGTACACCTATGTCTCCAAGTGCCCTTCGTGGCACCAAAAACCATGCTCATGAAAATTAAATAGTTACAGAAATGACATATTTAATATGAAAATGTATGAAGCACGTTAATAGATATAAGTAATTCAAAAGAAAAATATTTGCTTAAGAAACAGATCCTCCTCTGCAGTCCTCTCTTCAGCCTCTGAAGATTATTCCTCAGTTTCAGTTTTGGTTGACACCTGTGTGTGTGTCATGGCCTCACAAAGGGCACCCAAATGTCTACCACTGGAATAAGGCAACATGTGCAGGAGTTCCATACTTTATTTTGGAATAATAAAATTAACAGTGGAAGAGGAATTTTCCAAAGCTTCAGATTTTGCTTTCCAAACTGAAGCAACTTTAAGCATTTCCACCACTTTAATGAGGTGGAAAAAGGAGGTAAAATACCAGTGGAAATCACACTTTTAAAATTCACATATCTTTTTCCCTTCAGTTGGTAAATTACATAAAACCTCAATAAAGTTCATTGAGGTTAAATGAGAAAAAGAGTAAGGGCCCAAATATATCAAACCGTTTCTTTCCTTTCTACCTAAATTAGTTTAAGATTACAACCCAGTTCAGCTCAGTTCTTAAATATAAAATAGTAATGTTTCAGAAGTGAAAATAATTGCTAAGTTAATGAGATCCCCATGATATCATTTAGCATTTTCCGCTTTCAACAAAATGATAAAATAACTTACTATAGGATTCTCTAATACGATAAAGGATTTAATTTCAGAGGTTTTCCAGGTTTTTGTTTCTCCATAACTCCTCTGTTTTTCTCTGTGGATTGAAGGAATTTGTCGCACTGCCTGTTTTATTGGTGTTCACATGAGTCTGACCCCAGGGTGTAAAGGGCTGTTACTTCATCAGCTCAGGTTACACAACCCCCAGCCAGTTCACTTAAAGAGAAGGTAAAATATAGGTGACTATGAGGATCAACCTTAAGGTGACGGGAGAGACAACTAAGGTAAAAACTGTGTGTGATGGGTTATTAATATACTTAAAAGTATTATTTAAATTAACAGCTCAGTTAGTTTCCATTCATATTTGTGCAAAATGGACTAATACTGCTCTTATAGATGTGCTAAGTGAAGGAATTAAAAGTGAACTTCTGACCCATTCAGATTTAGGTACAGTACATTCCATGAATGGAAGGTACAGAAAGTGAGGAAGGAGTCAGGCACCGTCCCCCCTCTTTCATCATTTCCCCACTCCCTTACTGCTGCTGCTGCCCCAGAACCCACCTTCATTAAAGCTCACTAGAGGGTTATGAATGGGCCTGTCTGGCCCACTGCAGGGCCTTGAAATCCCAGCTGCTTCCTATTACAGGCTTTTCAACATGAGTGCGTGTGTGTGCGTGTGTTTGTTAGTGTGAGAAAAAAAAGGGAGCTAGAGAGCTAAGTCATCTGACATAGAGCGGCAACAGGTTCTGCTTAATACTTGGCAGGTAGTTCTGATGAGATCCAGCAACCAGGTATTGAGCGATGGGATGGGAGGAACCTGAAGATTCAGACAAATAAATCCATGTTTTCAGACCATATTTGGATTCTATGAAAAACTCCAATATGTTCCTCTTCCTCTATAACACCATCTTTCTCTTGCACTTTTGTTTCATAACTTTGATCCCTTTTCCCAATGTTCACATTGCTCAGTTTCCACTACCTTCATGCTCTTGTTCTTCCCTTTGTTTGATCTTTGCAGTTGAAAGTGATGTGTTTTTTTTTTTTTGGTCTGGATAACATTGTTCTGGCTGCAATTGAAACTCTAGGCATTAGATTTCAGACCATATGCCAGATGTTTTGGGGCCAGTTTGTAAGAAAGTGTATAAATCTGAGTAAGTCGCACAGGAGAAACATATATATCCAGCCCTATGGCCATTGGTTCTTATTGTACCATATAAGGTGGGTACTGGTATCATGGTTACAGTAATACTCATCATCTATAAACAAACCAAACATTAATAGTACATTTTATGGAGATAAATTGGATTTATAAAATAGAGATCGTTACAATCAAAAGGAAATAACAAGCTTTTTGCGACGTTATTCAAGTTATAGATGGTGTTCCATAATAACAAATCTCAGTGGAATTTAAAAAGAGACATTCTTTTCCATAAACCAATTTATATACAATTAAGCGTTTTCACAAGGTGGGTGTTTGCAAGGGATTTTAAGATATTTTGAAAAGGAAGGTCGACATTTTTGAAAACAAATTCAAGTCACACATCATAGATTTGTCTTCATAAAAAATTTTGAGGACCATGTATCATTCTATTTCCATGTCACATTTGTATCAACATTTATGTTTTGCTATCACATTAAAAACAATTAAAATAGTGTGTATTGCAGTGTGTGGTAGAAACATGTCTCTTTTTTCTTGCTGGATTGTTCCTGAGGTAGATTCCTCCTGTGACTTTGATGGTGAGCCTTCCCATCTGGACTTAGAGAAAGAACTGGATTCCTTCTTTTCTATTTGGAGGTCTTCTGCACCCCGCGGTGAGGTAGGCCTGTGTCACTCACATCTTCACACACACAGTTGGTTATGCGTGAGGCCACTGACTGACATTTTTCTTTCTTGTTGTTTCATCCTGGAATTACCTTTTGGACCGTTTTTTATTTGGGACATTATAACAAATTGCTGTGCAGAAAATTCTCCTCACATGAATGATGTTGAGTCAAACCTGAATTGGAACTGAATTTGATCAATCTGTAGTCTGTTACAATTTAAAATTCAGATTACTAGGGTGCACCCAAAATATCTAAAACTGAGAATTAGCACCTGGCCATTATTGTGTGTAATTTTATGGTTTATGTCACTAAAGAGCAGTTGTTCTTTAAATTCATCCAACTGCCTTTATGTGCCTTCAAACACCCCACTGTGCTCCGATAGCCAAACTTATATCTAAAATATATAATGTTCTTCTTTATTGTGTTACATTGTCACAGGAGTTGCCTGTGACTGCCATCTTCTGAATGACTTTCTTTGTCTTCTTGGAGATGACCTCCTCGAAAGTAGCTGGGATCGTCTTTCTGGGTGTTTTTGTACAGTTTACAGTTTTGTAAACTGTCTTTACAAAAAAAAACATATAATGAAATTACCATTTTGACTGAAATAAAGGATTGGTACTTGAAGAACATGGATTTATTCAATTGTTCAAACATAACTTCACAATACAAATCTTACCTCTGAGTGAATTTAAGTGGACACACAGTGCTTTCTTGATACTCTAGGTGAAAGATATAGTTTGATGAAAACAGTGTGAAGAGACCTATAACAAAGATTGACTTGAATTTTCTCATATACAATGTAAATGTTCATCCAGTACAAAGCGGTTGAGCTATTTCCTCCTGAAAAATGCTAATAATTTACCATCTATGTGTCAAATTATCTACCAGTGATGGGAGGCCAGTTTACTAAATGTGAACAGATGCTGGAACAAAATGTATTCCAGAGAAAAAGAACCAAGCCAAGATTTGAACAAGAGACTTCCAAGATGTGATGGAACAGTAGCTGCGTTTCCATTACAAATGTGTCCAATTCTTTGTTGCCATTCTTCAAATGTCGAAAGAACACAATTTTGCAATTGCTGTGTTTCCATTAAATAAGAAATGAAATTAAAATCACATGTGAATAAGCTACTTCATGTGCTGCTGGTGAAAGATAAAATAATTGAACTTATATAGCTTGTTTCCTGTTATACTGACAATGCATACACATGCACACACACATTTACACACTAATAGGTAGGCAGCTTCAGGTAGAGTACCTCGCCAGGAAGTACATCAAGATGTGGAGTTGGAATCAAACCCACAATCTTGCAACTGCAAGACAACTACTCTACCTACTGAGCAACATTCAGTACCCAGCTACATAACCATTCTGCCTCAAAATGTGTCCTGAAAAAATGTATCTTGAAAATAACACATAAAATATAAATAATTGGATGAGCTCATCTGTTGTGCATGTTAAAACCAAAGTAAAAAGTCATGGGTCATATTCAGATTTCCATCTATAGCGGAGTTATCAATTCTTCTTTATCAGAAATGTTATTAAATTAAAAAAAAAAAAAATCTCCAGGAAATTACAAATCTGATGGTGACAGATAATGTTTGACTTTCAAAAAAGTTAATTTAATGAGCATGCACCAAGAACTTTGCAAGACTGATAAAATGACTTTTAACCTACTCAGAAAGAAAAAAACCTACCATGCTCAGAAAGTGCAGATTGTACTGGATAAACTTTTGCTTTCACATGTTGCAATGTGTGGCATAAAAGTAATATTCTGTTACAGAAGAGCCTTCTAACCATCAAGTCTGACATCATTCCTGGAAGCTGTGGTATTTACAGCATATGTGAGTCTTTAAGAGAAAGAGTTAAAGACTCAGAGAATGCATTGGATTATACAGTATGATACTGTTTTAATGAAAAACAGTATGCTGATGTATGACTGTCTCCCTTTTGAAAAGTATTTTGTTACAATGTAGATTTCAAAAGCTAACGCAGAAAAAAAACAAAATAACAAATCCTTAAAGCTGTAATTGCTACAATTCGTGATTCTGCTTTGCGTTGTCACAAGGGGGTTAAAGACAATTTCTATCACAGCTTTTACATTTGTATTTGTAAAAATGGAAGAGAAAAAGTTCAAGAGGTATTGAACCTCTTGACACTATAAGATCCTACTTGTTATATAAGGGTGTATTTACTGGTGTAGGAATCTTTACGCTTGAAAAAATGTGTGGTACATGAGATTAAAAGAAGAAATTCAAATAGACCATGTTTTATTCCTGTTAGCGCTCACTTTTAGGGACAATATGGTTTAAATCCAGTCCACTAACACCGCGCCCCCAACTCTGCGCCCACGTCAAATTCCCAGGCTTGAGCAACTCGCCCCACTTACGTCGAAGTTTACATTCTCATGCCCTTGCAACCACCAGATCCTTACTCCCACCCCCTACAAACAGATTTCTTTCCTGCCCTGCTCTCTGTTTTTTTCTCTCATCAGTAACACTCTCATTCACAATAGGAACCTCTCCCCCTACCCCCAGACCCACTCCATCACATTAAACTTTTGCACAGTGCAACACATGTGCTTCCAATTAGGCTTTCTTTTGTAAAGACACAAGACTCCCAAGACCACCACCTCTTTCTTGGATTCATGCCCCCTACCCACCCCATATGTACATATGCCTCTTTTATTAAAATTAACTTGTGCTGTAACAAAGGTTGGATGGATAATAAACTGCAGCTTTGTGAATCTGAACCCATTTTGTTTAAGGCTTTATTTGTTAAATAAAATATTTATATTACTGCACTTTTTATAACCAAATAAATTTTTCACATTCTTACTAACATGATTTTTCTGACATTATTACAAAGTGCATAGCTTGACAAGGTAAAAAACCTACTAAATTACACATTTTCATGAGTCTCTTAGGTGTAACTATTGCCGTTTTTAGACGACAAAAATAGTTCAAGTGGTGATGTTTTAGCTGTCACCACTAGAGGAGCCCCTTCAACACATGATCACAGCATTACCCTTAACTGTCGGGCAATTCATCTCCTCATCTTAAACTGAGCATTAGGGGTTTGTTTTCAAAATGTTTTAATAAAATATTTTTTCTTAATTTGTAATCCATAGCAATAGTACAGAGCACAGGATTCTGTAATTACACTTTATTAAATTTTTTGCACAATTCAAATTGCAGTTACAAGTAGATACATAAATGAGGACTTACACAGCTGCGATATGTAGGTGCAGTTGTTTTTTAGGTTGTTGTTGCAGCTTGTGATTAAAATTACCGTTGCTAGGGAAATGCTCTAATTTGGCTTTATTGTAGACAATGTGGTTTGAGCAACAGGTGCCTGATATTTTTGGCTGCTTTGTTGAAAGGCCCTGTGTGTGTTTTAGTATCTCTGTTTGTGTTTCTGCAATAGTGTATGCACAAAGTTGTGCACGTGTGCGTGTGTGTGTGCTGATGTGTGTCCTACCGTGCTACCTTTGCATCTTCAGAAGGACAGAAATACACACTCGCAAGCTGAGACAAGCAGAAGCAAATAAGGCTCTGCGGTTCGCCAAGATCCACACCCATGGGATGCTTAGCATTTGTTTACCAACCCTCTCGAAGGTGTTAGATTAGAAAAAAAGGTTATTTCAACTTCACATCAGTTCAAGCAAGCAAATCAAGTCAAAAGGGGAAAAAAATCAGGTTGCAAAAGTTTACACTGAAACAACCGCCGCACAACTTGACCTTTCAATTTTTCCATTCCGCTGTTAAACGGAGCAGTAGCATAAGGGTTTGAGCTGAGACAAGATGTTACTGTTGGTTAACCCACACCAACCTCTATACCTTTGATATAAAACTGAAAGTAGTCTGTGCTTGTATTTCAAGCATCAAATATTGAGCCATATCTGGATTTGTTTTGCTTAACTCCAATTCAGCAACTTGTTTTTAAATTACACCTACAACATGGTCTGGCTGTACGGTCAGTCTTAGAAATGCCAAAATCTGTGTTCTGTTCTCATTTCTCAACTTTTGGTCGTTTCTCTCTATAAATACAACATTATAGTTGTTTCATCTTCTTATATCAAAGAAGAAGCTTTTTTTATGTTTACTTCCATTTAGCTTGTTCACATTTTCTGCATAAAATCTTTGTTTTATCATTGCTCAAAATGTCCCTTCACTGTGTCACATTAAAATAAGACTTTCTGACAATCCTTCCTGATTACCTTAATAAATGTCTTACAAAGACATGTGGATTAGCATCTTCCTCTTTTAATAGGGTTGTCTAAAAAGACTCCTTTTGTTTCATACAAGAACATTTTGAAATAACTATTTTTACACGAAAAACTTTTGGAAGGGCCAAGTATAATTTATTTATGTTTGACAGATTTGGAGGTTTCTTTGGTTTCAAAATACATTACATGCTCTCGAAATATAGGATTGAGAGCATGTTAAGTTTTCCTTTTTTTAAAGATGACATGGTTCTTTGAAAAGTCAGCATTATATATGGATATCATTGTGAAATACCTCTGTCCTAACTTCTATTGCAGAAAATGCAAAAAGGCTTGCTGTTAAATGTAGCCATGTAGTCACATTCAACAAATTAGAAGGCATTATAAGGCTTGTCTGTACCTTTGTGAAAACAACCCACTATATTAAACATATTGAACAATAAATATATCATCGTAATGGATCATGACAATAATGTATTTAAATAATGGCAATAGGTAGTGACCTGGATGTGAAAAAAAATGTAAATGCAATGTAAAGCATACTTTTCATTAAGCCCACATGTCTGAATTAGAATGTAATTATATTGCTCTGATCGAATTTTCTTTTCTTAAACAGAATTTTTTGACTAAAAATATGACTATGCGATCCATATAGTGTGTTTTCCCTTAAAATTACTGAAACAAATGAAGTTTTCTATAATGTTCTATTTCATTGTCTACGACTTAACTGTTTTGTCAACAGATTTGTTTGGTAAATGGAGATCATGTTACAGGGGAGGAATTTTGTAAAATTGACTTTTCTGAGCTTTATTTCATGTTATGATGTTATTCCCTCATCAAACACATACTCTATTGTTTTGATTCATTCATGTATGTTGGACAAGTCATTAGATTTCCTGTTATAGCTATTCAGGGGTGCTTTAATGCCTGCTTATACAATGCACCTCCTATTTACACAAATCTCCACCCTCAGGCTTTAGTCTCAAGTCGAACTTACTCATCACAAAGCATCCCTGTCCAACGCCTCCCCTGCACAGCAGTTCCAGCTGAGAAGACAAACTCATAATGAACGGATGTGCAAACATCCATACAAGTATACTGCTATAGACAAGCACACATTATATTTCCAGATCCGCAATCCATTAAACGGCCTGTACTGAAGAGGAGGATTCTTTTAACCTTCGACTCTGAGTTCACCCTCCATAGACCCCAGGGAATCCACCTCTCTCTGACCTCTAGCTTGACTGGCCCATACTTTAGAAACAGAGAGAAGGATGGAGAGGAGTGAAAAGAGTGGAAAAAGAAATTCTTACTCTATGACCTCTCTTCAGGGCCCGAGCAGGAGAGCAGTGAGTTGAGCCCACTACACTATGTGAGGCTCCCCAGCATGGTGCTTCTCCCCTCTGTTATTTCAACTCTCTGGTTACAGTCCTAATGCTCAAGGGGGTCTTTAAATGGGGTCTTAGGATCACAGGCCTGAATGTTAACAGTTCTTAGGTGAAAGGCCTTGAACGTTGGCCTAGACTCACCATTTTTTTTAAGCATGGTGAATTTAGTCCTAGCACATCAGACTAGCAGTTTCCAAAGCTAGCATGGAAACTTGAAAATCCTCCTTGGGTATGCTATTGCTAGTGAACATGATCTAGTTTGTGCCTACAGGGACACCATTGTTACATAACTGCTTCTGCTTGGAGAAAATGTTTTTCTACCTACTATAAGTATGAAGAAGCATTGAATTTCAATGTCTTGTACCAATTAACTTTGACTTGTTGAAATGTAAGGGGTTAACGCCTACGCTTACTTGAAAATGATGTGTCAAGTAAGTCACTTAGCCATGATTGCCATTGTTTTCCATTATAAAATGATTGATTACAGTTGAGGAAGTGGAAACTAGACTAATTTAAATGCATGCAAGCTTGTCAACTAGATGCTCAGCTTTCGTTTAAACCCTTTTCCTGACCTGACAATTTATCTTTTTGACAGCATGTCAGCATTCTGCTTGTGAAATTTCCATTATCTCTCAAACCATTATCTGCTTACGTACCACAGTTGAACTTGTCAGGTTCAGTCTGAATGTGCTAATTGATGTGTGATCCATTGCAGGTCTACGGACCCTCTGCTCTTTTTGTCAGAATTACACTTGTCATTTTCTATCTGAGGACTTGCCTCTCAAGATAACTGTTGTTCTTCTTCCACAGGTGTGATTTGTCTCTTCTGTCAGTTTCATTTCACCCATCAGTTTCCTCTTTCTGAGTTAATCAAATTTTGTTCTAAAGATATCACTTACGTTTCCTCCAAACCATAACTTAAATCAGTCGCATTGCTAAAATTCTCTGGAAATCTCTGCCACTTTGAGATGTTTAATCTTTTTTATGTGACCTGCCTGTTTATCTGAACAGAAAGTTAAGACTTAAATTCACTTTCAAGCTGACTTGTTAGGAAATCACAGCAAATGTGCTGACAAAAGTAAAACTCATTCTGTTGCCATTACCATAATTTTTTGTTCTTTTTGTAATTATACATATACTCTCATTCTGACTCAGCGTGTGCAAAGTACTGGCAGATGGTACAATGTGATAATAATTATGCTGTTGTGTCTGGACTGGCAGAGGATTTCCTCTGGGAAGTGTCTGGCTTTGGCTGCGATGACGCTTCACTGAAAATGGGTAGGGGGTCCACCTCTTAACAGCTTTATATGCTGTTTAAGGTGAATAATTGGATGATCCTCTCCCATCCGCAGGGGACCACAAACACACTCTAACAGACTAAGAAACTAATTTCTGCATTTGTAAAGTATAAAATCAATGGTTAGAGATAACTCTCACATTCACTAAAGTTTTGTACTGTGTACTCAGGTCATATTTATTTTACTATTTTCCAATGTCTTCACTGACCCTTGTTGTTGTATTATCTCAGCCGTGCAGACATATTACACCTACCCTGGTCAGCAAGTGGCCTTGTTCCCCTATTGTCTGCTATCCCTGTAGTCATGACCCCAAACAACACATGACAGGGGTCTGTTCCTATTTATAATGAGGGGGTTTCCTCCTCCTGTATTGTTGCTGTTTGCCAGCACTTCCTCCTTTCATTCGTCGACCTCTTCTCTGCTTCCTGTTTGTGTAGTGGGTCGGCGGTCATCCCAAGGGTAGCTTGGTAAATTCACCTAATTACTCATGAAAAACAGTGTTCCGTCAGCAGTGTGGAGTGGATAAAATCTGAGTCATGTTTGAACCATTAGCCAAGTCTGTCTCTTTTTATAGACTGCAGAACAATGCATGTTCTTCATTTGGAGGATTTTTCAGAAGGCTTTTAAAATCTGACCTGCGATGGGCTACTTAAAATCCTGTTACGGCGCGGGGATACTGAAAGCGAGACAGAGTTTGAAATGTTTTCTTGTTCTGGTATTACATAAAATGGGATTGGGGACATTTCAAGAGTGACAGACAGAATAAATAACTAGACCTTGCAATTCATCTTCTCTCTTTGATTTTTACATAAGTATAACTGAATCTATACCTTTAAATGATCATTGATCTAAACTTTGAATGATTTTCTTTTGTTCAGCACAAATGTCGAAAGTGTCTTTGCTTAGTATTGTATACAAATAAATGAGCAATCCTATGCTGAATTTTAAACTATCTGAAAAGGCATGTTTCCACTTTCTTTCTGAATAACTTTTCTTTAACTTTTTCATGTCACCAAGGGCCCATTATTTATCTGTTTATATAGATCCAGGCTGGTGATGTGCATTTGCTTCTGATTACAGAACAATCTGTGAATTCCTCTTCTGATCTTCTCCCAAGAGGGACCTTTTTATAGTTTAACAGGAACCAAGCCTCCCTTGTGTATTGCATTCATCTGTGCGAATGACACAGTTTTCTTCATAATTTATCTCTGTTATTTTCTCTCTCCGTTTTATGTTGCTCACGCAAAGTAATCAGTGGCCAGAAGGAGGGGAGTGGGCTCTTTTTGAGACGATGGTTAGGCAAAGACTTGAAAACTAGAACACAATGATATTTTCCATGTTGAATTCTTCTGTAAAATTCTGACAATACACAGCTCTTACAATTTGGTACCATGTTGTTTGTTTTCAAAAACTGTGGCCATCCATATTTGGATGAGCGATTGTAAATTTACAATGCATTTTCACACTAACATGCACACAATCTCCACAACTGTGGGCATTACAAATGAATGGGTGGCCATTTTGTTAAATCTATGGGAGGATGTGATGTAAAAGGTGACCTGGAGAGGCAAAAACATTGTATAGAGGGAGTCTCATGAGAGTCTGGTTGACAATGGATCAAAATGAGCCTAAGAACAATGGAACAAAAGTTACCAACAACATTCACAGCATCAACCAGATGCTAGTGTGAGAAAAGGGCTGTTGGAGTTTGATTATTTAGACCTTTAAGCTGTTGGGGAATGGCTACAGCCCACCTGGATATTACAAAGACTCATCATACAGAGATGGGAGGCTGAACTCTAACTTATGGGCTCTTATCTCATTCCGACATCTGTTTGCACTAGCTCTTCCAGATGTTTCCTGCTTGGCTTCTGCTGATTCTTTGTAGAGCCAAGGGCTTGTGCACTTGCCTGTCCTCCCAGCTAAGTGCTGCTGCTAGACCTTTGGGTCCCATTAAATGTGCTTACCTAAGGCCCCACACTGATAGTAACTTGGCGACAAGGCTAAATCATGCTACAAATGTCATCATCTGTGGGAGAGGCCAGTTATTTTTAATACAGGGCAAGTGGTTTGACCTTCAAAAAGTACAAATGGGGGATATTTGTTTTTTGTCTGAGAACTCCCTTTGCCAAAAGTCATTATTTTCACTTTGTTGTCGTGTTTTGTACAAATGAGAAAAATGTGACAATCAGCCAATTAATGTTTGGTCAGTAAAGCCTACGTGACTTTGCCCACTGCTAATTCAGAACCACATGTAATTGTCTTTGTTCTGTTTAACGCATAATTTGGCTGACTGCCTAAATCGTCGCTGTTCTAACTGCAAGTCCAGACTGAACTCTGGAAAATTACCTCATCGCAATATTGTAATATTACAGAAAAAACCTCCGGAGCCCAGACACGTACGCAGGGCTGGTTATTGTGCTTCAAAATAGCATCATCAGCACTTTTGAACTCATGATATGGAAACAGCCTCAACCTGATATCTGATTTGATTCTCCAAATCATAGAGGAGCGGTATTATATTCCATTTATAACACCATTACGAAACTTTTACTGTTAGTTGTTACTAAAATGATATGCAGAAGTTTAGCTAAGGATTGTAGCTCCATGTAGGAACTTTTTTTATAAATTGTGGATGGTTTGTGGGAGCAAGTGCTTAGGCAACTCTGAGTGGCTGCCACGAGAGATTCAAGGATTTCTCAAACATGCATAAAAGAATCAAAGCAACACTCAAGGTTTGTTTTTGATAAGGGAATAACATTACGACGTGATATAAAGCTAAAAACATAAAATTATATAATTGTATTTGTTTTTAAAAAACCATTTAAAACCATTAAAGTACAATATCTCACCTACAGTATACAACCCACAGAGTGTGTCAAGTTGACTTTCTTATGGTGTCATTTTGGAAGCTAATTGGCACTAACAAACTTTACTTCACATACCTGGTTAGTTGATATGTTTCTTAGACATAAGTCAGTGTATTGCTGCCAGATGCTTCAAGACAAGTTTTAAAATACAAAATGTGGAAGCCAATATCCCTAGGTTCCTCACATAAAAAAAAAAGAAAAGAAAAACGTTTAACTTTGGGTGAGACTGATCTCTAAAATTTGCCATTAAAGTATCTTAAAAGTGATTGAACTTCGTCCATAAGATTATCCACATATAGAGGATTTACCAGGTCTGCCCAAAACTCCGCCGCTACTCAGTTCATAACATCTTGGACTTTAAAGGGAGGAACTCAAAACTGTCCCTTGGGGTATCCAGTGAACAGATGCATAGCTAAGCTGAATTCCAGCTTGAAAGGTTCAGACCAAGAGTTCTTTTTTCTCTGAAGGTAAGTTCAGTATTGGAGCATAAGTTTCAACAAAGCTAAGTATCACAGGTTGTTTTAATACTGCATTTAAGCTGAAATGTATTGTCCAAATGATCCTCGCTTTGCTTGCTTGACATACAACTGATGTGAGTAAAACACATCTAAACAGAAGGGGAGTGCTCTAATGTTAGCAATAACGTAATGAGACCATGAAATGAGACCATCATTAACACACTCATTAACACACTCATCAGAATGCCACCTCTCTCCCTCCCTCCACCCCTACCCCACCACCTACATGTTTATGTATCAGAATACACATCACAATTATTAAATGTTTTAGACAATTTCATTATACCCTAGAGATTGTTTCTGCAAGACTGCAGTAAATGTTTGTGAAAATACTAATACATTGTGATTTCCTACACTGGAAAGTTTTTGTATTCACAACTTATAACAGACTATGGTATCAACTGCCACAGCCTGACAAATTTGGACTCTTGCTACCTATCACACAGTTCTTATAAAATTTGATGGCACCACACAATAAGTACTAATTACCTAAGAAAGGAAAGTGAAACTACGGCATGACATAGGTTAACAGCAATATTTGTTGTCATAGTTTTACTGTCAACACTGATAAAAGCACATCATTTAACAGAATAAAATGCGTCTTCAAATTTAGCTTTGAATTTCATTGATGACATTGGCAGCAGAAGAAAGACATATAAAAGGATTGTATCTCAACAATGTAGAGGCCGGTTATTTTCTACTGTTAGATAACAGTAGGAGACAGACTCCTGCAAGTAGTCAAGAAGCTCCGTCATCTCTGACAGCAGTGGAGACTGGCTGCCTATCTCCTGTCTCATCCTCTTAATTCCTGATGTATTTCTTTTCCCAACTCTCCATCAAGCTCTCCTTCAAATTAAATCATCCTAAAACTGGTCATAATCCCATTCCTCAAAGATTTCTTCCTTCTTTATATGCTTCTTCTCTTACAAAAGAAGGAAATGTGCAAGAAGCATGTCCTTATCTAAATGGTCTTCTTTTTTAAAAACACATTTTTTGACTGAATCACCCTTAGCAAACCTAATTACTAATTCTGAGCATAAAAACAACACCTGCATTGCAAGATCCTTGCAAGGTGACAAAATATTTCCTTTTAGAAAAACCATTACATTATACATTATGCAATAAACATTGCAGAGACATTGTTTGATAGTTTTGGTATATGTGTCACCCTTAGATACAAACAAACCCAGTTCACGGATCGTGGTATGTGCACATACTTCCCTTCTTTTGACTGCAAGATTCACAATTGATTTCAAGTGAAAACCTATTTCAGAGTGATAAATCTATAGAAATCTGTTATAAGGTTCCTGTAGATGTTTTCACTCTTAAGTCATGGGTGTGAAAGTTTTGCATAGCTCTTCTCTTGTTGGGTTTTGTGGTTTTTCTTACTTGCGTTGCTGTGATACCAAGTTACCTTATGTCACATTTTCCAGTGTACTCGTTTGAATCAGTTTCAAAAGAAAGAGAACTTTGCAGTCACTAGAGAAATACCCTGAATGTACCTGTTCAGTGTGAAAAGATCTGAGTGGATGTATCACTTTCACCACAAAAAAAAAGAAGAAAAAAAATAGACCCATTATTAGTTAAGATTTATTATGAATGCACACCAACACCGGATGTGTTACTGTGTTGAAAATTTTGACAGAGATATTTATTGGTTTTTAGAAAACAAAATCCTGAATGTCCTCCTACAATTCATTTGAAATATGAAGACCTGAGCTTATTTATGGGTTGTACTGCCAAAATGTGTGATTCTTTCCAGACTGTTTGGCACAAGGTTTTGTGAAGTGCCCTACAGATGGTTCTTTTATTCACCTTATCTGTCTTTTTAAAATCCTTGTATTCATTATATTTCGTTCATAAAATCCTTAGTCTTTTTTTTTTTTTTAAAGGGGAAAAGGAAATGCATCAGATCTGTAGTGGCACACACCATATCTCTGGCCCCATAAATTGCACATTCCTCAAAGTAACAGGAAGAAGAGGCCTAATAGGGTGTATCCTCCAGGTTTCCTGTTAGGTTAACCTATTGGGTCTGGGGTATTCTACTTTGCCAGCAGATAATTTGACCATAATTTGAAGTCAAGGTGAATGATAGCTAAAGTATTTAAATAACTTGTTTTTGTACTATTTCTTCTGTCATTTCATTATTTTGTAGTGTACCATGTGCCAAACAACTCTTATTGTTGTTTCCTAAACTTGTATTTTTAGGAAAAACATTTCCTAAACTTGTATTTTTCAAAATTGTCTTTCTTGGATGTGTAAAGAATTGAGATTTCATTCCTGTTTTACATTGTTTTTTATATATATAAATTTTTTACCCTTGTTTAAGTAAAAGACTCTCCAGGACAAACTGCAATGAAAAATAAAGCTGACTGTCCCATCAAATTTGATCCAAACTCACACGTGACAGAACAGAAATATTCTTTGTGTCCCACACTGGGTACATTCTGGTGTAACAGTGACATTGAGATGTAGGTTCATACAAAAAATCGAAAGTATTAAAGTGCATAAAACTATCTATCCATCCATCCAGCCATTCATCCATTCATTTTTTATACACCCTTGTCCCGAGAGGGGTCAGGAGGGGTGCAGGTGCATATCTCTAGCAAACATTTTGGGTGAGAGGCGGGGTCATCCTGGACAGTCTGTCACAATATATAAAATTAGATATTAACAATATTAATAATAAACTGCATAAGATTATACATTGAAACATAATGTGCAATTTGACAGAAGTAGAAGTATTTTACTCACAATCCAGGATGTATGTAACTAATACTACATAATGTATAACATATTTGAAACCCATGAATTCTATTCCAGCAAATAAATCCAACCAATGTATATAAACTTAGTATTATACAGTTAAATTTAACGACATAAAGAAAAACATTTAATTTCATTCACAGAAAAGGCTTTCAACTATTAAATAAAAGAAGTAAAAATTCTCTGTATTTTCTTCTCTGCTAATCTTTTTTCGTTAATCATTTATCTTACGTACACAGCATCTGCCATATTATATAGATAACAAACGAAAACGATATCATATTGTATCATAACAAGTGATCAGATATGGTTGTATAGATCTTTTTTTTTCAGGCATTTAACCATTTTGAGGCAACATTGCTGCATTCCAGGTAAACTTTTTAATCTAACACTGGGGACGAAATTAAAGTCCTTACACTGCACATCATTTGGCAGCAAATCACCATTGGCTGTGCTGGACAGACTCACTGAAGCCTCTGGCAGTTGTAGTGTGTACAGCTACGTGCTCCAACAATTTGATGAATCTGTAATCTAAAAACCAGTCCGGGTTCCAACAATTAAAGATGTTACACTAAAATGACAAAAACATTTTTGCATAAATAATTAAAGCTATTTTTCCCATCACGATACTGGACTCCAGCTTTGTGGGCTGCATCACACTTTCAAAACTCCTGTATATTTCCATAAAATCACTGGAAGCAAAGAAAGTTTAATTCACTTGATAGAGGGAGAAAAACTATTCCCCAGATTCTTCTTCAAATAGGATTAAGTGATATGTGGTACTAAACATATCTTTGATGTAAACTTGCAAGCTTCTGTTAATTTCAACAATTCTTTGGAAAGTGTCCAGTGACTGTCTTTATTTTTCTGAGGCTATTGATGTTTGTATGGTTGCCAAAGCATTGGTTCGAGGCCTTTGAACTCAAAAACGCAACACCCTGTCTGCATCCCTCAACTCCCTTTGGTGTCTTTTTCCAGATAAAATGCTCAGATAGGACATGTTGAAAGGATGTTTCCAATTTGACTTGTGCCATCCCTTTCAGCCTCCTCCCCCATCATGTTTCTCCCTGTGTCTGCCTCACTGTCTGCCGCACTGCATGTGTCAGACAAATGATTAATTCTCCACAATAGAAGGTGAGCCCAAGAGAGTTGGAAATATAAAAGGTGAACAAATAAATCATCTTGTTATTCATGCATATGTAAATAAATACATCTGAAGGAAACATGCACTGTGCCAACAAATACAAGCATTGACCTTCTGACATTCACAGATGCTCTACAATAATCTATTGCTGACCTCTTTGTGACACAAATTTATTAACAGCTCCTATGTGCAAATTCACAGGAATTTGTACATGACTCTAGAGATACCCATTTTGTTTTATTTGCTGTCTGAATACATGCTAATAGCATCATTTAAACAAAACAAACAAAAACCCCAGTTTTTAAATATCTGAGATCATTTGTATATGGCCACTAACCTGAAACACAAATATTACTTATGCAAAGTGTATGAATTTTAAACTTATTGAGGGTCACTGATGCTTTATGAAATTGAAGCCAGACTTTTCTTTAATTCTTACTATTACAGAATGTCACCACACACATATGTTAAGAGGGAAAGTATTATTTCAACCTAATTTGTGATGAAAGCCTGTCGTGCAGTTTTGCTGCTGTGAAGTTTGCTCCAGTTATTTATAACAAGGCATGAAATGCTGCTATATTAAAGAATCATGTTGCTGTAAGTTGTAGGCAACTAGAAATGCATAGCAAAATTTGCAGTTATATATATATATATATATATATATATATATATATATATATATATATATATATAAAGTTCTTTTATTTAATTTTTTTCTTTTTCTTTCCTATTCGTTTATATATATATATATATATATATATATATATATATATATATATATATATATATAAAAACATTAACAAAATAAAAACAAATGAAAAGTTTATTTTATTTTCCAGCTTCCTCACTAAACTTTGTATAGCTTGTAAAAAACACAAGATATATTATATATTTGTGCCTCGTTTTGTTGTCAATGAAGGAATCCTAGACAGACTGCTAGTAAATATCAGGGTCAATGTAGTGGCACAAAGGAAAAATGAAAACATTTAGATTGGTGGAGGATGCTGAAGTACCCTGAGAAAATCAGAAAATCAACATTTTGCTGTAACAGTAGTAGCCAATGCTCCATTTAGAAGCTGTCTTTTGGCGGTAGTAACCACACATTATGTAGGTTAGCTGTTATTGGTTTTAATGAGCCACACCATCTTGCATTACCTTGTCATCTGGATGTACTCAAGCAGAAATGTAGCTCCTTGAAAAAAAAAAAAAGAAGTGATGCTTCCTTCTTTTTAAGGACCTATGTTGTAGTCAGGGGTGGCTTTTGTAATGATGACTTTTTCTGAAACTGACTGTAGCTGAAGCTGTGACACGAGATCTCACAGAAACATATGAAAACACAATACTTTAAAGTACAGTTATAGTCCTATCCAGTTGCTGTTTTCACAACTGTCTTGTGAAGTAAGTGTATTGTGACAATGAGCTTTGTTTTGAAGGTGCTTTAAACTTTACACAGTGACTGCATAGTTGAAACTCCTCTTTAGAAATAGGCAGGAATGGTTTTTGAGCTCTCCCGTTAAGTCAAGGGAGCTGAACTCCATCGATTTTTAAATTGTTTATGTTATGACACTTTTAGGTACTGGCTTAATTCTGCATTGATTAGAAAGTATCCTAAGGATAGTTTGTTATTTCTAAACAGTTATTTGTGAAAAAGTAAACAAAGAAGCTTCTTGCTGAGAAGAGATGATGGTAATCAGTCTCCTATCTTGTAAGCATCTCACTATTTAGCTTTTAGAAAGTAAATATGTTTTGATTCTCTACCAGTCAGATTGTTATGTTATATGTTTGTTAAGATTAGGCTCTACCTCCTGAACTTTATGGTGAGTTGCAAACCAATGCTGTGGTTAAAGGTGTCTATTGACTGTTGCTGATATTAAACAGCATATGTTGAAAGGTGCTTTTGAGAAAGGCTTCCTTTTCTCAAAAGCATGCCAAAGGGCATGTTTGTGGTGTAGGTGGAGACAAAGTATCTGAAGATGTTTATTGTTCTTTTAGACCATCTCATAGATCATAGCGATTCTGGCCAGCATTCATCATCAGTAGGGGCCTAATTTTGTATTTATATGGTATTAGGCAGTCATATTGGATTCTCCTTCTCAGTGCTAGTTAATTTTTGGGGAATTTTTTTAAAATCAGTTAGGTAACCATAGACTTATACATGCATCTTTACCTTTCAAAATGTGCTTATGGTCTGAAACAAAAAGCAAATTCAGACAGAATCTGTTTGTGAACTAGTACTATTGGACTGGTTCTAAATTTAATTGCAGTACATGTAAATTAGAAGAGCATTGCAAAGTCATGTAACTACTTTTGTTCATATGCTTTCAAATTTATGTCTTATCTATCTTTATTTATCCCAGTATGGTCTTTCAAGATTAAAATATGAAAAAGTAAATAATAAAAAAAATATATTATGAAATATTTGACAAAGTGATTGTCAAAATCTGATTTGGTTTTTCATATAAACAATCAAGACAAGAGGACTGCAAAACATTGGGTTGAAGAGAATGACCTGTTGTTTATTCTTTAGAATTTACTCAAAGGATAAAACAAACATATTTTGGTATAAAACTCATTAAGACGTCTTTTTTTTCTTTGTTCTGTTGACGCAAATATTTGTTACAAGAAAAGTAATTATGTGGAAGGTACAAAGAACTAGGTGTGTTTAGCAATATTTAGGGTGTTACAAGGAAAAAAAAACGTTCACTATAGTATTGGGATGCTTGCATAACTGTAATTAATGCCTCATTAAGTAAAATGTATTGTGTTAACAAAGAAACATGTTCAGAGTTGAAAACAAAAGAAAATGTTCAAGCTAACTTTGCAGAATTTCTTTGTATACAAAACATAGAACAATTTATGCATTTGTAATGAGGCATTCTAATATAATTAGGTCAAGGGGAATTTCATTGTGGTGAGGACAGAAAAACCGAAAGATGTTCTAAGTTATGTAGCCCAAATCTAACTGCAATCTGTGTGTGCAACAACAACAATGATTCTATTTATTATAAATTGCATAGATACCACTGTTGCAGCTGAACGAGGCTGATCCACATTTGCATTTTTATTTTGCAAATTTTAAGCTCACCTAGTCTTCTGGTCACAGCTAGATTGATCAAATTAATTAGTATGCATCTGCAATAAAAGTTTGATGAATCTTTTTAGCCTTATGGATGTCTGCCATGAAAATAAGCACTTAATTTGCTAGTTAGGATTTAAAAATGCAGTTGCATGAAAAGCATAATCCAACACAATTTGTTATGTAAGTTCTTTCATAAATTACTTTTGAGGAAAGAATCCCTTAAGACTTTTATTCAACCTGTATATCCAGCAATCAAAAAATAAACTACTACCGCTGTTTAGCTAAAATAACATCTCACCTCTTTGATGTATGATTCTTTTTTAATTCATGAAGGTTCATTTAAATATGCAATGTGCTGTTTTCATCTGAGCAGTTGTTTCAAGGAGGTTTTGTGGTACATAGCCGTTACAGTGCTGATATTTTAGTTCAAACTAGCTGAAGGCGTTCAAGCCTTGCGGGTGCAGCAAAAAATTACTTCTGGGGTGGAGTTTCTGATAAAGGTGGTTTCCTGTATATGCTTCTTTTAGTGTGACTATGTGAGTAAGAGAGAGAGAGAGGGAGTGAGAGAGAGATCTATTGAAAAAAAGAGCAGCCCAAGCTAAACACAGAGTGGAAAGAATTGTCAAATCAGCAAAGTATGAAGTATCTTCTTGGTCATTCCAGTCTGTGCATGCTTATATATATATATATATATATATGTGTGTGTATATATCTTGGCCTGGCCATAAATGGGAGTCCATGTGCAAGCTGATATAATTGTGCGACCACTCCACCGTCAGTGCTTTGTGTTTGCACCCATACAGCAAGTTGCTAATTTTTGCCTGGTCAATGACCCTCAAAGCAAACCGGTTTCCTCCATCCCCTTCTGCTCACCAGGTCTTATCGCTGTTGCCTCTGCCACCCACTCTTTCTCATCAGCTATAGTGGGGGGGAGACTGAGTGTGCAGAAGCTGAAAGTGTGACAAGAAACATACAATTCTGCTTCCACTTCACAATTTCAGAGGTAATCTTTTCATCTGATAAGTCAATGTTGAAACTACCTCCAACGGTCATTGGTTGTTTCACATTTATAACACTGAAGTGGTTTGATTTTACTGTGCATGCTAGGAGCCAGTTAGCAATGAAAAAGTTATTTTTTGCTTTGGAACAATGATGTACATTGAGTACATCATGAGTACAATGATGTACTCATGATAAAACATTGGTTTCAAACCATGATTCAATGAGGTTTTGTTGATCGCAGGAGATGATTAGTTCCTTGAGCTAATGGGAATGTTGTGACATATATGCACAAAGTATTGGATTCATATTGTTCCTGGATGGTTTGCACAACTGTTATTGATTTGCAATTCCTTATTTGCCAGTATAATTGCACATTTCTTCAGTTCAAAGAGTTAGAGCAAAAAAACAGAGAGATGTTTGATGAGTCCCCTTTGCTCAATCTTTTGAGATCACTATAGTCCTTGGTCTTTTCATACATATTCTACTCCTGGGATCACATAAAGGTTTCTAGTAAACATAGCTTTTCTGTCCTCCCTAGTGTCCATGGTTTTGGCCTCAGAACTCTGTTCGTTCATGATTATTCTTGCAATAGTCACAACGGGGGCTGGTGTCTATCAACCTTGGTAAGCCAATCACTCCTGGAAAGGTTCTGGAGGTTTAAAAAGTCCCAACTGGCCCGAGCCCATAGAAAATGTGTCCAAACCTGATGCCACATGACGAAACTTGTATCAGAGGCCAATGTCTAAAATAAATTCAACATAGGACAAAAAAGTGCCACATGTCCTGCACTCCATGAAGCCAGTGAAAAGTGTGCAAAACAGGGGTAATAGATTCATGTCTCCTTGTTTTTATCATCAAAATGTCCTCAAGTTAAATGTTTACATATCATTACTATGGGTACAAACATGAGTGGAAAGTGATTAAAATAATCTATACTTTCTGTAAGCCTAAGGTTTTATATAAAAAAAAACCAAGAACAGTTTTATTAATGAGAATCTGCCAGTATATTTTAGCCCAATAAAGGAGAAATCAGACCATCTGATGTAAAAATGAAGCACATTTTGGATAGGTTAAGCGTGTTTGTAAGACAATCAAAAAATGCTGGTATGCCTGACTGTAAAAGATCAGTTTAAGTTGTCTATTTGTAGTTCAACATTCACACTTTCACCTATTCTGTAGAATGTAAATCCAAATGATTAACAGAGTTTTTCATGGACCATATTTAAAATATTCAAAAGAAAATCTAGCTTGGGAAGGTCTGACCTAGATGCAGCGCTATTTGTTTGGTCTTTGCAAAGCAGCCAATCCAGGACTTCCATTCATATTTTTATCACTAATTGGCTGTACCCAAAAGAGCATAGAAAAAGAAAACTGTGTATGTTCTTCTGCACAAGTCCAAGACAGTTTTCATTGTGTGTTTTAATGTATATTAAAGGGTATTTTCTGTTAAAATAAAATTACAAAGAGGGAGTCTTAAGAATTCCCAGATTTTTCCTATTTGCACTTTTTGTTTTAATAACTTTAACAGCCATACTTAAATTAGTCTATACATAACAATTACTTTGCAGAAATGTTGGATTATGATCTATAAAGAATAAAGCTCAGTAATGAAACCCTTAAACAAATTCAAATGACCTTTAGGTTTTACTAAACTGTGATCTACTCATAACTGTTTCTCTGTGCTTTTTTTTGTTTTTATTAATCTAACTAAAGGAAAACTAATTGAAAAAAAGTGAACAAGATATTTTATTTGCAAAATAAAACTAAATAAAGAAGCTCTTTAATATATGGACTGAAGTTTAGTGGTTCAATTAAGGGTATGCCTATGATAGTTCACATGCAAAACAAAACATTGCTAGTTTTCCACTTGTAACAAACTGAAGTAAACAGCCCAAAAACGTTCAGTTAAACAACACCTCTCAGGACGCAGGTTGTAATGCTAAACTGTAAGCATGAGGTCCACATGCTGCACAGGCATGTTTAGTTAGTTGTCAATGTTACGCACTCATCTGATGAATCATTAGAAATTGCTGACTTCAGTTCACATTGCTCTCAAGGCACAAACTCTGGAAAAAAAAAACACAACAAAACACAACAAAAAAAAGCATCTTCACAAATGTAATTCACCAAACCGCCATACGATTTCACAGTGAAAATTTACCCTAAAGTCATGAGCCTTGTCACTTTAAGAATTTCTCCTTTGACCCCCATTCTTACTTCCACTGGTGAGTCTGTGACTACAGGGGGAGATGGTGAGAACAGTGGGCTGCAGTCTTTCCCAGCCACAACCCAGAAGATTGGAGCAAGGAGCCCACCTCTCGCCTCAGCCTCCCACCAGCCCCCAGTGATGTGGGAAAAGGCCGGGAGGGTGTCCCGCTGAGTGTGCTGAGGCGGCTGTCCCATGGCTCCAACCCTATCACTGCAGTCCTGTCAGCGGTAGCATTAGTCAGGCCAAGCCAGGGTTGTTAAAGATAGCTTGCCTTATGAGCATGTGTCGTGTTGTTTCACCTTGCCTTAGACCAAACAGAAATGCCACACAAGTAGCACTGGGAATCAGTGAGGTTGAGCTGCACTAGTCAGACAGGACTTCTTGCTTAAAAAAAAAAAATAAATGTTCCTGGTATAAATGTGTTGTTATGTTGCATCTCTTTTCACTTCTGTGATTGTAAAACTCATGCTGCTTTATAATGTAACCTCATGGCTAAGATTTAAGAATTAGATGTCCAGAGGGAGCAAAAGCAACTAGACTCAGGCTCGTTCCCTTGTATCAGTGATAAAGAGCAGAAGGGTCTGTGAAGTGTCAAACCCTATAACAATCCAAACACAGGCACAAGCACATGCACACGCATACACTGATAAAGCAACTTTGCACAACTCCAAAGATAAGTTGTCCAAAGCAGGAGGGAAACGAAAGCTACTTGCTAGGGATGCAAAAACTCCATGTACTTGCCATGGCCGTATGAAGGATAATGCACCACCTCTAACCAAGTTATGTGCTCTTCCAAGCAGCCTGTTGCACTTATTCAACTTCCATTTGTTGGAAGGAGATCTTTGCTTGGGAAACTCTGTGATTGTCTCCTGCACCGTGTGAACAACCACCATCACCCCTTCATTTTCCCCACACCGTCCTTTGCATCTCTGCCACATGTGACATGTTGTTTTTTTTTTTCTCATGATCTATCAGCTTTATTGTTTCAGTAAAGAAATGACTGCTGGTAAGTCATCTTGTATGTAGTTATCAACAGAGCTTTGAGGACAGTGAAAGAGAAAAGGATGATTGGGAAAACTTCCATGTTAAATTTGACTCTTATGTTCCTTATGCAAAAGCAGAATATCAAGGGCAGCAACATAAGCAAGGAGTGAGATAGGCAGTGTGTAATATGGCAATGGGAGTTGGTTTGTGGTTAAGTGAACAAGATATTTTTTGGTACACTGTCACATGACCTTACCAGGAACATGCAATGTAAGGGGGAAAAAGGAACACCAAGTGTTTTGTAATGGTAAAGTATTACTGTTGCAGAGTCACAGTAAATATATGATCACAAGGAAACCACAGACCATTTTTAGCCATATGTAAATATGAGTGAGATGTAAATAACCGGTGATTTCCAGAAGATTTGTTGCTTGTTTAAAGTTGCTGAGCTGATGTTGTTCTTTGGGTATGATTAAAGCAGAAGTCATGTACAATGCAACATCATTTATACACATGAAACTCATTTAAATTTTGTCACATTACAACAATCACAAACCATGATGTTTATTGTTGAGGGATTACCTGATGAACCAACACAAGGTGGAAAGATTCAAAAGATCTCATATTTACCTGTGACTGGCCAGTCTTCCTCACTAATGTAGCTGCAAATCTTTGGGGAATTTGCCTGATATATATACATATATATAGATAGATATAGATATAGATATAGATATATACATTTAGTCATGGTCTTTCTTTTTATAAATATACTTGACAGTCAATAGCTTAGCCAAATAGACAGCATCTCCATTTGGCTAAGCTGCTTCATTATTGTAGATGAGTCCCACATCTATACATTCAGTTCATGATCCATCCTCCCATAACTTGTGAAAAAACACCAAGATACTGAAATTCAAGGCAAAGACTTTATCATTGGCTTACTCTAGGTAAAAGGTCAATAGGTCTCACTTTTTTAGCAGACCTTCAAAACAAACCCAATGCTGTCATGACATGTCATTTATCTTATGTAAAGAAACCAAACTTAATGATCACTCCTCCTAACAGTTTGTTTTATTCCACAGTAGGTTAAAAGGAACAAGAGAAATACTGGCAATCAGGGGCTGAACAAACTAAGCCACTTAGTGCATGATATGAATTTTATGGAACAGACAGTTACTATAGAAATGATAAACAGCTTTACAAAAATATGTGTACATATTGCTTGAATTCATTGTTTATAACCTACTGTGATGATGATGATGAAAAAGTGCACTTCTGCTTTTTTTAATCTCTTAAGCTCATCTGTTCTTAAAAATCATGTGTTGTCAAACATTGAGGATGAATTTGATCTATTTCTTGCACTCTCACCCTTAGATTGAAGTTTTTTCAAGTCGCTAATCTCTTCCCTCTGTCCACCCTGGTTTCAACATTTCTTATGATTTGTCGTATTATGTTCTCTTTCTTTTTTTCTAGAGCCACCTTCTGCATAAATACAGGGTGGATCTGCCATTCTCTTTTCTTGAACCAGCTTTCAGGGTCATGGTTTTTAGGACATGAATCAAGGCACTGACATACATCAACAAGAATAGTTAATTAATATCATGCACAGGTTTCTGCATGGATTTTAAGTTTCTGTCCTTTCCTCAAAAAGTCTTTTTCAGAAGTCCCAGAGGTTGAAACAATAATGCTAACTTGTGGCCTGTGTGGAGCAATGATCATATTTTTCTAGTTTCAGTATGGTAACATATTTTTTCTCTCATTTTTGTTTTCAGTTTATTTGGTGAAAATCACAATTAGTGGTTTAAAACAGTTACCCAACATCTATTCTAAATAAGCAAAAACATGGCATGCATGTGATGAGACATCATCAGGCAGTTCTCATGACTCAGTGCAAACTGTGAGACAGCTGGAGCTGATTCTGCTTTCTTCATGGAATGAAAACACCTCTTTAATGCAACTAAAACATACTTCAGAAACTTTCACCTGACTGAGAGAATAAAGAAATGGAAGTTTAAAATATCACAGAGTAACTCACGTTTTCAAATACAAGTCAAAAATAAGTGCAGAATGAAACACCATTCTTTATTTATTATTTTGTTTCTTTCCATGTACTCTTTAAACACTTTGTGTAAGGAAAACTTAGCTGTGCCAGGGATTTAATGGAAACTGAGCAGACAGCTACATTAAAGCTGAGAATTATTACATTTTGTCTCATGATTTTAATCTATGCAATTGACCACAACTGCCAGGCTTTGATATGAAATCAACTCTTCCCAAGTTTTTTGTTTTTATTTCTTTTGCTGTTCTTCTCTTTAGGGTATAATTTTGCAAACATTTTCCATCATTATGCTGGATATCAAGAAGGTTTGCTTTCTGTCACAGCACTGTCACTTCAATAACACACACATGTGAAAAATAGAAAATTCTTGACATTTAATTGAGCGGAAAAACATTCTCATGATCATTTGCAACAGAATGCATTAGACAGAAAAACATTTACACTCTGTAATAGTTATTGCAGTGCTTTGCTAAAGTAATTTTCACATTTCAACATGTTTCAAACAGGCTTTAATGTCTTAGGATTGTATGTATTAACCAACTTATGAGTTGGTCAATACAACTTTTTGTATTAACAAAATCCTTTACTCAATATCGGAAAAAAGCATCTAAAGAAAAGAAACATACAGTATTAGCACTGTTTTACTAAAACACAATCAGTTAAGATCAGAATTTAGGAAAGGATTACAGAGGCAGTGCAATGAAACACAAGAACTTTCTTCTGGAGGGGCACAAGACAGATTTATTGGTGAAGTTTGACCCACATTTGTGTTTTAAGGCCAGAAGGCTCTACTGCTCTGTAAATTAGGATGCACCCAGCTGGAGCTGGACCATAAAGTCAAAGGTCAAAGGGAGGGAGCTTGAAAACAGGCAGCCACCGGTAATAACTATATTTGCTTTGGAGGCAAGCGCTCTTGTATGAAAAGCTATTTTCCAAAATAATTTTGACTTTGTTGATGAGCACCTGTGAGATGGGGTCTACAAAATATTTTGGATAATTTGTATCATTGTGCACTTACTGGCTCTGTTTTATTTCTGTCTGTTTGGGTCACACATAGACCCAGTTATTTCCACAGAACACACTAACTCCTAAATTCAACCAGCACCACAGTCTCCAAGTTATTTCTCCCATAATTGTTTTGCCATGGGGGCCAAAAACTCTGGAACAATTTGCTGGCAGAAACAACACAAGCACCATAACAAATTGCAAGGCAAAAGCTGTAGTTGCTATCACTTACATTATGAGCTTTACTTTGGTTGCAGTGAAAAATTGTGCTCATTTCCCAATGTCTGTAGACAGAACCTGCTATACTGAAAGTCATTAATAACAACAGTAATGACCAAATAGCATGACCAAAATAGGTGGGCAAAATTGTTAGCGAAAAAAAGTAAAACACACAAGTGCAACTTGCACATTCACTTGTGGTAAAGCATGTTGACCTTTTGTAATAGTTTCTCATGAACATGGTGGCTTGAAGTGCTGAGGACAGCAGTTAAACCACGTACGCTGCTTAAGCGTTCGCCTCCTGACTTTGCTGACATTAACTCCAGTCAGACTTCTTTCAGAAACTAAATAACAGTGAAGCATGTTTTGTGATACTGCTAATGCTAATTTCTCCATGGCCCATTTAGTAGTCATTTACAGGCCAAAACTTTGTAAAACAATTATCTTGTTCAACCTTCAACCTTTTCACATTTTGTCCTGTACAAAATTCAAACATTAATAGATTTCACTGTGAATTTTTGTAACCGGGGCTGCAAGGTGACACAGTTAATACCACTCTTTATTGCTGGGCAGGTTGTGAGCAGGACATATATATGACAGTGCAAAGACACACCTTTTGGATATTATTGTGTGGTTTTGTATTTCTGCAGATGGCATAGGACTAGAGGGAGAATAAAAACCTGATTTTTTTCACAGATTATATGCCTCATATTAGATCTGTTCTTCCCACTACATAGCTCTCCACAGCAACTCTTTGAAGATTTTTGGATGATGTGAGTTACAATGTTTAATTTCCCTTTGGAAAGAAGAGAGTATTTTTTTAATTCAACTGAATAATGTGAGGATGTTATTCATTATCATGGAAAAGGAGTCGTCAGATTTGAAAACTGCACTTCTGGAAGAAATTCTTAGAGACTGAGGAGACGAGCAGGACAACCTTTACAAAGATATGGCTTTGATCAAACCACATTCATTTGCAAAAAAGGGTTCACTCAAAGTCCAATTCACAAAAACTTCTCATCCAGTATTAAATTGTTCACAAGGAGGAATTCAAGAAAATGTGCATCTCTAGATATGCCAAGCTTGTAAATATTTGTAACCCTTCCTAGCTCGGCACATCTGAAAGGTGCTTCTGTCACTTATTGGAGTTTGAGCATAAACGAAGGTCACCCTTTTAAGAATGTTGTTTTGGCTAAATATTTTGATCATATTCCGTCCATTTCATAACTATTCATTGCTTTATTTTGCTCACAATATAAACGTGTGAGACACTGTACGTCTGATTTTCATGTAAGTGTAAGTCACACAGCAGGAAAAAAAAGGCAAAGCAGTGACTCTTGTTGATTGAAAGCAGATGCTGCTGAAAGCCAAGACGAAGAAGAAAATGTTTCGGAAAATTCTCAGGGCTCAGCCGTCCCTTTCTAGGTTCTTTTCCGGGTGGGCCAATCACTGCACAGCCCCCACAGGTCTTAGTTGTAAATGAAGCTCTTCCATTGGACAAGGACAGAAACGTGGGCGTTAGGAGTAGATGTCCTGGGAAAGTTGCTGAATCCCACTTGACTCAAAGTGAAATAAAAGTGAAAACATTGACTTGTTTGACTGGACAGTAACCAAAGGCTGTTTTAATCCAGCTCACACGGTTTCTCCCTTATGCTGCCATGCTTGTTCAAAACGAGGTTGTGCCTGAATGCTGCAGCTGTGGATATTGAATTACTTCTCGAATGAATTGGCTTTTAAATAGTTTTTCGGCTTCTTTACAAAACCCAAGAATATTACAAGCTCACTTAAAGATTCTTCTCTTTTCTGCTGTTGTCTGTCATCTCACTTGGAGACAGTGTTTGAAATGAAAGCCTTTCAGCACCTCAACACCTTTGCCATCTCTCACCACTCGTCTCCCCATCCCTTCACACCTCGAAACCCTCCACTGCTCCTTTGCTCCTTTTCACCTCCTAACCTTCACCCTCCCACGTTCAGCTTTCTATTCCATCTCTCATCTCTCTTTGTCTCCAAAATTCTTGCTCGTGCTCCCGCCCCCATCATCTGCTCTCTGATTCAGTCTCACTTTAGTTTGCATGTGGCCTCACCTGCTCACAAAGCTTCATCACTCTCCTCTATTCTATGGTTCTATTTCCTATTCACAGAAGCAGTACAACACAAATCAATCATCTTTTCCTAATGGAAAGTCCACATTAACATGAGAGGACACTCCATTTCCGCCCAAGAATGCTAGGTCGAATGGTACCCGAACTTCAGCCAATGCAGATCCAGGGGCCAGCAGGCACTCTCATTTCGGGTGGGATAGCAAGGTGATGCAGTTTGGTCCAGAGGTGGCTCAGGAAGTCAATGGTGTATTAACTGAGGATGTGACAGCGGCAATAAAAATGCAAATTAGCAGCCAAAGCAGGAGATGCCCTGAATCTGCCCTCTATAAACCTGGATAATATAACCACCACACCTGCCAAGACAAGTAGTTCAACACTTTGCAGACACAACAATGCCATAAATGCCACAGAGAAAGAGAAAGAGAAAGCACGGCATAATACATTTTACAAATTATTGATGAGCTTGTAAATAGTCTGTTTAGTTTGTAGTGGGTTCAACAGGAAAATCCTTGAGTCTTATGTAGAAGGTTGGGTTAATTTATTTCTTAAAATCTCTAGAGTTTTTTAATGCACTTTTGGACTCTTTAGAACAGCTGTGGCCAGTTCTAGTCTTTGGTAGCCCAGTGTCCTGCTTGTTTCAGATGCTATACACACACCTGACTAGTGCATGAGGACAACTCAGATTTTAGAGTTTCCCAATGAGATCCATTTTCCTACGGGTCAAAGTCCCTATGAAAACCAGTCCCAAATTTCCAAAACTGAAAAAAAAAAATGTTTTTAACTGAAAAGACCATTTTTGTGTGTATATTTTACCTTCTTAAACATTAAAAAGTAGACCTTTCAATGATTACTAATGAAGTGAATGCTTGATTCTAGAAATCATTAGCTCTTGTGAATTTTTCATAGAATCTTAAGTACACTGAATACTTAAATATGTTTGTGCTTTTAACAAGTAACACATACTTTAAAGCACCACTTAATGTAGCTTAACAAGGATATATTTTATTTAGAGAAATGATTAAATCATTTGAATCAGGTGTGCTAATTCCCACTTCTGACCAAGGAACCCAAACAAGTGGGTCAGATTTGCATTTAATATGCTACTTTTATTTCCAGTTTGAATTCAAAAATGTAACAATAATTATAATGTAATATGATGGATTGCCACAAGAACATTGAAACCAGCTGCTCATTAAACATTTATTATTTTCAAACCTGACCTCAATTTCAATGAAAGCAAAACATCTCTGTTGCATACCTTAATTCCAGACATAATATTTGGTTTGACTGAAATTGGGGCAAGTCAACAACACCATTATACCTTAGTTTTGCTAAGGGAACTGCTATTTCATTAAAAATGCCAGTTTCTTAACCAAAGGATTTTCAGTGAACATGGTATAAAGTGCATTTTTTTCAATTCAGTTCAATTCAATTCAAATCCTATAAGTTTTTCTTCACTCAAATTCTATTTTATTTGGTGAATAAAAAATGTGCTGAATGGAGTGTATGAAAACTCAATGGATGTAGTTTCTGAAGTTGGATTAAAGCAATGGTTCTAGTTGATAAACATGAAGAAAAAAAAAAGATTATTCGCTCCTTTCAAACTCGGTATGCATTTGAGAGAAATGGTAAACCAAACTCTTAATCCCTTGACACCACTGGAGTCTACATTGGCCCTACCCTCCTTAAGGGTCCTCTGAGACACATTGTCCATATTTCACAACATGTCTGCGTAATGGAATCACAGACTTTGTCTCTTGTGCGTCACAAAGACAGTCTTTTGACGAGGAGGAAAATAGATGTACTCCTGTTCCCTGAATAAAAGTGCTAGGCTCTGAATTTTAACCTCTATTCCTTCACAATGTGGTCGCAGTAGATCTTGTCATTTCTTTCTGTCTGTTCCAGTGGTGCTACAGAAAAAATACATAACTCGGTTAGACCCTTTTGCTAAATATTTAACTTTGAAATCTGACAAACGAGATGCAGTCAGGCATCTGGAGGTATGTGGATGGATGAACATGGAGGAGGATCCTTCTGGACGGAGCAGCAAGGAGTTATCTGTAATTTTTTTGTGACTGTCAGTTGTGACTGTCCTCACTTTCTGCTTAGACTTCCTCTGCTTTTTGCAGCCCTCCATCTTAAAGCTCTTGTTAAATTGGTGGAAATTTAAGCGGGGTTGCGAAGGCAGACAGAGTGGGGAAAGTGGATTCTTCATGATCCAGCTTTGAATCTGTGTTTGGATGTGGAGCTGGTGGGCATGAGTGGTATCACAATGGACTGTTAGAGCTTGCACTGTCTGGAAGGATATTTTAAAACCTGCCCAACAGTCATGTCTGGTTTCAATCATCAGCCCAGTCAGAGCAAGGAGGTGGAATAGGAGAAGAACCACCTGGTGACCTCAGCCTGCCCTTAGCCAAGAAAAGCACTGAGAAGGCAGCACTGTTGTTGTAATATACATACACACATAAAATACTGAATAAATTAATATATTTTTTGAAGTATGCAAACTTGTCTTTAACTAAACACACATCTTCGTCTTTAAAATATTGACTCTGCTTTGTCTTTTTCATTCATAATAAAGTACAGTGATCTGCATCTCGACTATTCTAATGTGTTTCTACTCGGCTGCAGAAGGGCCAAAACATCTGTGCAGTCTGAGGCAGCAGGCCATGGCTCTGCATGTTTTCTATCTTTGGTGGAATTTATATGAGGGGTTGCTAGAACATGAATGAGTCCCAATGTGTCGGTTTCATTTTTACATGACCTTATCAACACGTAAGAAACACTTGTTAAAACTGGGACACTGTGGTCGGCTTATGTTTCAAAGTCCTCCGACAGAACTCTGGAGTCACAGCTTCAGCTGGTTCAAGTTGATACTATTGTTCTTCCTGTTACAATGATATGTTCTGGTTGGAACCTCAAATGTTAAAAATTATAATGGATATATCTGATAAATGCAAACAAGTATAACCATCACAAAATAAATTGAAATAGATAGAGAATAACAAGTGAATATATTTCTAAAATACTAATGAGTTTGAACAATAGCTTAAGAAAAGACATTTTTAATGTCATGGCTAACAACGTTTTCTTATGTGAGATTTTTGGAGACACTGATGTGAAACTGCATTTAGAAAAAAGAAACACCAATTAAAGGGACCTTTGGTCCATCAGCTTGTCCCCACTAAACCAGTATAATAAAATTGATAAGAGGACTCCATATTTTCATCCATAATCATATTGTTGTGCCACTTCTGAAAGGACCTAAATTGGATCTCAACAAGTGCCTTGGATATTACTGACGGGGAGCAACAGCTGTTGTTCAGCCTGGAAGTCTACCTTTGGACTGTTCAGTACTCAGTAAATCAGGAGAAAAAAGAGTGAAGCATGCATTTAATGGTCTGAGGCCAGGAATCAAACTCAGGGCAATCACATAAATGACTACAACCTCTGCACATGACTTCATGAACTGAGTTGCCCAGGGCCCTATTTGATATTATCTTAAAGTTGATGTACCATAAATTGATTCAAAACTAAAACTTACAAGATTGTTTTCAAATGCACACACTTACACACTGTATGCAAGATAACATAGATACAGCATATATCAAAATAATCTCATTCCCAAAAAAATACTTCATCGCAAAGTTCAACACCTTGCTTTGCAAAATGAATGATGAATAAATTAAATAACACACCACACAGAATGCTAAAGTCTTTCTTCACATATATTTTATAACATTTTGAAGTACATTAAGTACATTTTAGAAATAGAAGCTACAGTTTATAAAACCTTTCCAGCAGAAATCATTGATGGGCCAGCATCAGCCTTTTTTCCTCAAGCAGACAGGTCTATTTTTGATATAAAAAAGAACACAAAAACAAAACAGACAATTGGAAATAAAATCCGCTACATTATTTTTGTCCTGCGCTACCTTTAAATTCCCATGAAAGCACCAGCTGTCTGCATCTCTCGTCTTTTATAAAATATAAATTATTGAAAAATATTCAAATGTTTGTGAACTAAATACAATAAAAATGATCTCATAACAAAAAATACAAAGACACTATAAAATATACAGAAAAGAATAACATCCATTAAAAAACAATAAGGCTTTCCTTCTAAAATCCATTTTGAGATATGCATATGCCACAAAATATTGGTGTTTATGTTCTTGTCACTGATAACACAAGTCCTGCAGTAAATTGTAGTCTCCCACATTGAACAACAGAATGGTTCCTGACAAAACACATTTGAAAAAAAAATATTAGCATTATAGGCATTAAAGTTGTTCTTTGTTATGAACATCATGGCAAAAATAATAATAAAAAAACACAAAACAACGAACACTGTTTTGAAACAACTTGTAGAAAGGAAATAACATACAGTGCAGTTTAATACAATTTTAGGATCCAATTCTCTGTTGTAAAAGCAACACAGGTTTGAGAGTCAGTGCTCGATAACGATGGAGCTTTTTACCAGTTAGACAAAAAGAACAAATACAGCATCTCTTCTCTGCACTCAGTGGGGAAACCCGAAATGGCAAAGACTTTGTCCAAAAACTGTCTGCTTAACAAATATTTTAAGAAAAGATAAAAGACAACACTTTCCAAATACATGAGAAATTTCTGCTTCGTGTCAAACGTGGTAGACACCCAAAGCACCGTAGCCAAAAGACCTCACATGAGTTTTGGTTATTATTCCTGCTTTGTCTCCTGATTATTTGTGTAATCTGGGTCTCAGTAAAGCATTATGAAATACAATCTGTACAAATAGACATCTCCAAAGCTATTTTCATCCATATGGGTAACATTCAGCCACTGTAAACAATAACATAGTATTTTAGGATAATATTCAACTTTGGCATTTCCCAGTGTAACGACACTGTTCCCACTGTTTGGGGAGGAAACCGCTGCCAATTTGCCTAAAATGTAACCAGTGAATTGTTATAAATGTGCTCTTAGAATACAACACTCTCTGAGACATATATTATTTTGATCATTGATAAAAACACACATAAACTACAATCTGAATAGTCTGCCATCAGCCATGCAACAGACACACAAATCAATGTGTGCCCTTTCTGTTACCTAAGTGATAATTCACCTGCACAATCCACGTACTTCTTTCCATGACCTTCATTCATAACAAACAGGTTCCCATTCTCTACATTTGTCTATTGCCTTTCTGTTTTTCTTTCATCATACCATCACACTACTCTAGTTCCTTTCTTATGGACAAAATGTTCTGCATAAACAAAGTTGACCCATATTTGACATTCTTATGGTTGTGTAAAAACCCACCAATCACTACAATAACTTTTACAGGTCAGACAGACAGGACTATTAAAACATCATTAAAATGATTGGTTGATGTGGACAGTGAACTGACAATATTGTTGATCTAATTTGCACCAACGTCTACTGATTCTCCCCACATAGATTGTCTACAGTTTGCTAATACTGGAGGCATTATGCAAAAATGCATACGTTTCAGTCACAGAATGTGTCCCTAACAAGGTGTCGACATGTACATAAAGGTGAAAGCGTCAGTTTCAAAAGTAACGGCTTCTTTCGGTTGTCTTGCAGACCTCTTTGGGTATGAGTAATTTTCAACAGGCTCTTCAAACCTGACAGAGCACAGGGCCAGTGTGTCTATAGTGTTGTCTGACTCAAATCGGCACATTTCTGCTGTGGGCTCCATGAGAACAGAACAGTGTAACTTGGCTTCAAAGATGAAATCTAATTTGCAACACCTAAAGATTAAAATACTCTGCCCAATAATCAGCCTAGTGGATTTAAATTGGGTGCTCTAACAATATAATACTGGCACAAGCATATGGTCCTCAAACATCAAATCCTACATTACACTTTTTTGGTCCTTGCTGAAAACTCTCCCCTTGCAGGAGAGAAACAGTGATAATGGTTGTAAATATCAGTTCAGTTTTGACATTTTGGCAACTGAACCTTTTGCCTGCTTGTTGCTTAACTCAAAAATGAAACAAGTTACTTTAAAAAGGCTCCTTCTCGACTTCGTTCATTCACACCTTGTATCGCAGAGCTCTCGCCTCCCCCTCTTTGCTACTTAAACAGAACACAAGATAACCTGATAATTCTACCCAGTAGCGCTCATTTACCTTGAGCTGCTAAATAATACCAGTATTATGTCAGACGCGCGCACAATCCCACACTCACTCACACATTCATGCACACTCGTCAATTCCAACAGGTTGTGAATACAGGTTTTTTTTTTTGGCTTCTGCCTTCCTTTTCAAACGTGGTCTGAAAGACTGGAGCTCAAATCCAACAAAGACCTCACTGAGTCATTAAAAACTTTTCGGTCCCCCCAGAAAAATGGATAACCAACTCTTATCAAACAATTAAGACAACTTTATGAGCCTCAGTCCAAGTAGCTCAACTTTTGTCCTAAGTTTGTTTTTGCTCTTTTCACCAGTTCTGCTTTCACTCGTCTGTATCAGGCTTTACGTCCAACATCGCGTGCAGCTCTTCGGGTGTGTAGCCCAGCAAGCTTTTCAAGTCACAGACAAAGCGATAGACATAGCGCTTCCCCGATGTCTTGTGGATGATATTCTTGTCATAATAATAGCGTAGGCCACGGCTCAGTTTCTCATAATTCATCTTGGGCTTGTTTTTCCTTTTTCCCCACCTCCGGGCAACCTGTACAGAGAGAAAGAAAGAGCACATCAAATTAAAAAAATTATAAAAATGACTTATGTAAAAATAAGTCAGATGTTGCTACCTTACAATCACAAAACTCTGCATTTGATAAATATTTTATATGATAGATTGACATAAGACAGTACATCATTGTAAATGGAAGAAAAACTACATGCTGCTCTCAGTTGCTTTTTACAAGTGAAATTACTGGAAGCATATACAGCTGTGGAAAAAAAAAGAGATCATTGCACTGAACCCCATTGAAAATCTTATTCCATCAAGTATTGATTTCTGAACTCCAACTCAGTATTGTTGGTGCTAAATCAATATGAACTTGTTTTCTTTGCATTATTTGAGGTCTGAAAGCATGCATCTTTTAATCATTATCACCATTTCTTTTTTGCTGCAAATAAATATTCAATTTATGTTGGAAATTTCAGAGACATATTGTCAGTGGTTTACAGAATAAAAGAACTATGTTCATTTTACTCAAAAATATACTTATACAAAGTAAAAGTATGTTTTTATACTACATTTTAAGTGGTCTCACTTTTTTCCAGAGCTGTATTTTTTATTGTGATGACCATAAATATGTTACAGGGTAAATAACAGCCTTAACTAGTAAACTCCCTAGTATATACTGTACAGCCCAGGTGTATGTAATTTAACATGGTTGGCCATGTAAGCTGACAAGCATGACAAAGGAAACATTGATTAGAGAAAAGCTGGTATAGCACTTATCAGTTGTCCAGAACAGCAAAATGTGGAACAACTCTGTCTGGTCACATAAAACCAAAGTTATAAATGCAGTAAGATAAAGAAAAACAATGCTTCATAGCCCTGAACAAACCACCCTGTTGGGAATCTTGTGGAGTAGTAGCATAATCCCAAGGGTGTCACTTTTTCTAACATGAGAGAAGTAGCTAGTCAGAGTTAATGGGAAGATTGGTGGAACTGTGGGAAAATAGACTGGCTGCAAAATGTTTGGCTTACATGCAGAAATATATAATGTCTTGGGAGGTTTATGCATGATCCCTTCCAATTTATAAATATGTAGAGTTTTGGGTCATAATATCCCAGTTAAATCAAGTTGACTTAACTGGAATTGTCATGTGACAAAAAAAGAAAAAGTACTTTTGCCAGGTACTACAAAGTATATACTGTATTTAAATAGGACCTACTCATGATGGTAGACCAGCCTAAATACCATGCTACATAATTACTGAAGTCAGAAACAATAGGCAACTGTTTTCACAAAGACATCTTTTTCATCTGGCCAAACACTTAGGACCTCCCATCTCGTGTGCCAGTGGCCAACAGGGTCACAGCCTCTCACCTCATCTGGGTCAGAGAGCTTAAACTCCCAGCCGTCGCCTGTCCAGCTGATGAAGGACTGGCAGGACTTGTCGGTCAGCAACTCCAGGAGAAACTGCCACAGCTGGATGGGGCCACTGCCTGTGGAACAGATGTGAGAGCATGTTTGAAGGAGGTGTTTTGTTTAGGCAGCTTACTTGGAGAGAAGGCATTGTTGTTTGTGCTGATGCTGGCTGGTGTGAGGATTTACTGAGGTAAGTGTTAGTAGCTCAGGCCAAAGGAGATCTGGCTTAAGGGAACATTCCCAAGTTCCGAAGTTTACCACCATTTTTAAGTTATTAAAATTCTGCAATTTAGATAATGTCCTGCATCCATAGAATGGTAATGCTGCATACAAACCAACAGTCGTAGGTAGAACTTGCATTCAAAGATTTCATCACTTACTGCAGTACAAGATACATTCACCAGGAAAGAAAACATAGATTTTAAGGTCAACCAGAAGGCCACACGTAACACGGTCCAGTCCTAAATATGAAACTGTTAAATATTCATGCCAATTATTCACTTAGGTCTGAAGAGGGACAAAGTAAACCATCTGATCTGGGTCAGGCTGAAGGAAAGCAGTGGAACCAAATGTCCTCCTAAACACAACAGTCTCATTCATCATGTATTCCCTTGTCTGCCAGTGGCCCCTTACAGTATGTGAATCTAGAGTCTGTGTCTGTATGAGTTCCTTATTGATGAAATCATCATTTTAAAAAAAGAGCCACTGCCTCTGGGCTTCTGCAGCACATCTAATGACTTACAACCACTGCTTCAAGAAGAGAACAGCTCCAAAGCCGCATGTATACTACAATAGGGTTGCATGTTTTAAGAAAAAGGACTAAAATAGTAACCCAATAAAACATATTTTAAACATTAATAAAGAGTTTGTATCACTTGATGGAAAAAGGTGGAAAGGCAGATCAAAGAGGATAAAAAAAAGGTTTTGTCTATGAACTAGATTCACTGCGCTACACTTTGATCGTGTGGTTTTCTTCACATAGAAGAACGCGCCCACTTTTGAGGCTCGCATGTTGAAATCACACCTGCCTGCGCAGCATACGCCGCCTCAGCAGTTTAGCTATACTCACATATCTGTCTCACTCTCTGTGTCTCGCGAGTGCCTAAGAAAAAAAAACGTATGTGCCCTTACACAACACAAACCCAAAGCTTTCAGTAAAACAGACGCGTGGGCCGAAAGCTTGAAATGGCATTTCGGGGAGCTTTTTATAAAACTCCTGCTGGGACTGAAGACGGTACAGAACAAACAGCCACTTTGGTTTTAGAAAGAAGTGGCTTCTTTGCAACAGGCTCTGTCTTTCAGGCCCAAAATGTTCAAAATTGAGCCAAAGTAGCAGTCAGCCCACATACATGGGTGATACCAGCCCGCTGTGCTCTCGCAGGCGATCCATTCCAAACGACAAAAAAAAAAAAAAAATGTTTCCAAAAATATGTTGCTCTCTTCATGTACAAAGAGCTTCATTGAAAAAGCATACACTGTGGCAAAAGGGTAGAGGCTTTCATTTGCAGCAATCTTTAGCATGTATTTTATGGTATACCATATGTGCCTTAAAAACCTCAAATATCATGAGTGTCCTCATGAACCCAGTAACAGTTAAGTTAAGGGTTAAATATTTGCAGCCAAGACAGAAACGGGAACATTGATAGACAAATGGAGCTTTTTACTAATGTCATTTTTGGTTATTAGTAAAACTATTAGCAAGACTAATTTATTGTTGGAAAGCAAGAAAAAGAGAGTGTCTTTCAACAGAGAAAGAAAAAGATCCACATATTATCAGTATTAACATATTGAGAGGTTAGCAGTTTTAAAGTTGCCTGGTGTGAGAGCAGACGGAGGTGTAAATAACAAGCTCTCACAGGAAACCTGCAAAGATGACAACTAGAGCTTCACTTATCACTCACCAGCCTTATCTGACTCCCTGTCCTCGCTGTAAGTGTCACCTGTCACACTGGGGCAGGAAACCAAGCAGAGCAACTTGTCGAGTTATCACAAACACTGTTTTGGAGACGTTTCCAAGCCTGTTTATTCTAAATTTAAGCTCCAATTTTCTTTGTATTTTCTATTTTTTTCTAACTCATTAGCCTTGCATTTTAGTTTTTACATCTTCTGTCTTGGATATGCACACAGATCTACACGTAAACATACATTCCACATCGGTAGGATTGAACTTCATCCATCTCCAAAGCATGCCATGGCAATATTTCTTCCCATTTCTGTACAGGAGAGGATGGTCTACTGCACCATGAATATTATACACAAAGTGACTTTAATAGGTAAAAATCATATGGATATGACACCATCATGCAGTTACTGCATATTTGTCCTCTGCACATCCAGGGTGAAAATATCTTGTTCCACCAGATCTCAAAGATGCTCTAATAGATGGGGTTTTCAAACCTGGGCCTCATCGTCTGGTGTCCTGCAACTTTTAGATGTGCCTCTACTTAAAGGCCATCAACAGCTCTCTGGAGATTTGGACTGCACATCGCGGAGATGATTCAGCTATTTGATTCATGTGTGTTGGACCAGTGACACATCTAAATAATGCAGGACACCAGAACATTGGAACATATACACATAGATATGTGTATATATATACGAGCAGATGTCATCATCCTCCTCCATCAGGGGGATGACACTGATGGAGGATTTTGCCATCGGTGTCTCCAATGGAGATGGTCATCATCAATACTGATTAATACCCATCAATATCATCAATACTCAGGTACCTTGTGGTTTTTAAATAATGTTCAGCTCTGTCCTCTGGCTAAAGCAATGCATTCCACACAATTTCAGTTCACTTAAAATGTCCCTTTTTTTAGACTGTGCTCTGCAAATCAGAGGTGGTTCTGCATAAAAATTCCAGAAAATCAGTAGTTTGTAAAATTCTCAGACTCGGTTCTCCGAGACAAACAACTCTACTAAATTCAAACTGACTAAATTTCATTTCTTATACCTTATTTGAACTTCAGCAAGTGGAGATTCCTAAACTCACTTGGTTGCTGCCAGAAAATTGCTGAGCAGGCATCTCTAAAACAGTTGGTTGTTGAATGTACTTTCACCTTGCATTCTACTATAAAGCTGATGAAAGCATTTTTCGTCAGATTGAAATGACACTAGAACTCATTGCACCTGAAATAGAACTTGCATGGCAGATATTTTAGCAACGATTATGTTGTTATATAATTTTTTGTAAAAACAAGTGATTATGCCAAAAAAAGCCACATTTTTGCAAAGGGTGTTTTTTTTTTTTTGGTTTTTTTTTAGTGGCTTCCCATTTTTGTCAAAAAAGGGTGCAGGGAGCAACGTGGGACTCTAATGGTTCTAGAGGAGCTGCATCTTCTCTTTGTCATTTGATTATAAATCCATTAGAAAATCTTTCCAGCATCATTACAAATGAATGACTCATTGTTCCACAAGTGGCTTTTGAACTAATAACCAGGCACATGAAGAATTAACTTGTGCATACCGACTTTGGGTCTGTCTAATGAGATCTTGTGTATGTATTGTTTGTGACGTTAGAAAAATTTGCTGGGATTTCCCCTTTTTTTTATTACAAACAGTGGCGCACTCTTGTGACTATAATTTAAAGCAAGACTGAAAAAGTCCCAGTGCAGTGTCTGCACTGCAAGCTATCAACAGTCTTCAAAATTTTACTTTACAGAGGAACAAATGAGAAAACCAGTTCAAGACCCTTCCGCAGGTATTTTGAAATAAACATCGAGGCTAAATGAACCCAATGACAACTCCAAACAAAAACAATGATAAAACATCTATTTATCTTGGCACACACATCAGGTTAACAATTCGAGGCAACAGCAGCAGAATTTAAACCAAAACCTGAAACAGATGCAGAAATAGTGCATTTGCTTTAGAGGTTTGTGAGTATCTCAACATCTTAGTGAACCTGAAGAGCGTACGTCAAGCAGCTTTTTCGAGCATCTATGAGTGCGAAGATGCCTCAATAAGATGAAGAGATAATTTTGCTGTAGTGCTACGAGCAAGGGCAGGCATAATTTCTTTTTTTCACCACCGTTGCTAGGACGACCTGGAAAAATAGGTTTAGATGCGGGCTGCAGATACCAATGAGGTAGATGAGAAGTGAAGGCAGAACAAGAGGGTGAGAAAGAAAAATAGAGAGCAAAGAAGAAGGAGGAGGAGGCAGGAGCAAAATCTATTTTGTTTTCTTTGATCTGCGTAACTTGGGCAACTTGGGTAAAAGCTGCCTCTCTCTTTCTATTCTAAAAGTGGTGCAAATACATAACTCCCACACGTGGGGACTTTTGCAGAGCATCAACAAGTGTGTTACAGCTGTGCAGTGAAACTAAAAGGAGCAACAGCTTTTCTCACTTGCAGACTGGCAATGGCATAAAGACACTACCTATGAAGTTATAATTTTAATCGAAAAATAACATTATTTTTGTGACATTTTCTAGACACTCTAGTTTGAAGCTTAACTTTTCAAGTGTCCTCAAAATATTTTTCAAGCAATGAAATTGTCCCATTTGATATTTGACTTCTGGTCGTCTTACCTGTGTATCCTGCCAGCGCAGCCGCTGGGATGACGGGCTTATCCTTGCTGAGGTCGGAGCGCTCCCTCACATAGTCTTTGAAGGTGCCCTTGGGCTTGTGGCCATGCAAGGCAGTGGGATAGTCTTCTGAGTCAAAGCTGTCATAGGATGGTACCCGTTGCAGGCTGCTAAACGAGGACTGGCTGCTCCATGACTGGGTCAGTCGGTCGCAGCTTTCAAAGCTATCGATGCTCTCAAAGGAGTCCTGCCCACCGAGCTTACCTGAGAGGACATTGGAACAAGAACAGGGAGAAAAAGATTTGTCATTACAGACGACCGTTGACTTTACTACATTGGGAGACTTTAAAGCAATATAATATACACTTGTATTTTTTCTTGTATGCAGAATTTTAGAAAGGCTGAATAAAAGCAAAATAAAAGTCAGATTTCTTGGACAGCATGAGTGAAGAGCAATTTCAAAATCTGGCCACATATTCTTAGTTGGATTTTGGTCCAAACTAATTAAATATACAATAATTTAAACCATTACATTAGCACTGGCTGCATGTTCATGGTCATTCTTATTCTGACTTTTCTGCTTTGCAGCAGTGGTCTGTAAGATGTTTTGAATATTGGCTTATGACACAATTGTGATTTAAGCATCTCCACAACTTTACTCCTGACTTGTCTCATGTGTGTCTTGATAATTCACTAATGTCCATTCCATCTACAGCTATAGCTACACTGGGATTAAATTATGCACATACCTGTTTATTAGTTAGGATGCAACTTGTCATCAGAAGAAAATTGGCTACCGTGTATTTTATTTAGGAGTAGAAGTAAAAGAGGCTGAATATACCACCATGCCACACTTTTCAGATGTTTTTTTTTTTTTTTTCTTAAAGTTGAAAATTATGCATTTCCCCAATGATGTATAACGTTTTTGTTGGTGTATTACAGGAATGACACCGAAAGTTAAAATGTAAAAAGGGTTCCAGGTGAAAGAATTCTTTTGCATAAAATAATTTCTGATTTCAATGTTTTTAAGCAATAATTGAAAAACAGCCAACTTATGAGCAAAAATTATAAAAGGGACAAATAAAACACTCTAGAAATAAAAACTTGTGTTATGCCATTCTCTCCATTTCACACCCCATTTCGCTTTTACAACCACCATTTGGATTTGATTCTAAATGGAAGACAATCCCACAAACTGTCTTGCTATTTTTGGCCCTGGGAAAGATAAGCGGTGTCTTTGAATGGTAAGTCATTAACAAATGACAGATAATGCAATGCCTCAACCGATGCCGAGATCTTCAGCTGGTAAAATTGAAGCCACATGTGGATATCAGCCGGGATTCAAAGCACTTTCCCACGTCGAGCAAGCACAACACAATGCTTGAGAGCGTGGTATGTGTGTTGCATTAAGATTGAACCTTAAATCTTGCAGGCAAATGCTTAAACGACTAAAAAGGGGGTGAGAGGGCATTCAATGGTGTACATGGCAGATGCTATTCATTTATACAGCTGAGGATTTGTGAGAAGAAAAGCCTCTCTCTTCATGGCTTAAAATGTAAACCACGATGCTAAGTCCTCTGTAAACTATCACTTGGGAGAGAAAACAAGCCTGCACATTAAAAAAAAAAAAAACTGTTTCATGAGAAAACCCCTTGCTTGCTAACCGAGGATGACACTTCTATCTCCTTACGCAGAACATAGAGACTGAATCGAGGAAAAGAGGCCAAGAAAAACAAGATAGAAAAAAAAAAAAAACGTCCTTCTTTAAGGTTACACCACTTGAACTGCTTTACATAAGGGACAAGCGGTAAGCAGAGAACACACTGTGGCTTTGGTTCGTGTATCACTCTGACAAAAACAATAGGCTTTTCTTTTTTTCCCAACCTAGTCTAGAGAATGTGAGGCAGGTTTGCATCAACCACAAACCAACCAGAGGGCCTGCTTTTCTTCTCTTCTAATGCGTGCACACTGATGTGGCATGACAAGATTCTGGTTGCTTCAGCACAATCACACGCAGGCTGACACCCACAGACACCTCCAACGTTTGCACACACTCACACAAACACATGCATGCACCAATGGGTAGATTTAGTAACTCAGTTTAAAATAAATATTCAGTTTGGCATGAACGTTTGCTACTTCCAATCACTGAAAGAATTTACCTGGGAAAAGGGAAATGTTTTGCAAAGTCATTCAAATCACTTGAACTTTTTCACATATTTTCCTGTTACAACCAAAAACTAATCAATTTTCTTCGACAGACCAACACAAAACTGTGTTAAATTAGAAAGTGGAAGAATAATAGTGGTTTTTAAATTTTTTTTAAGATTATTCCTAATAAGTTTTCAGATATGGGTATGGCATGGTGATTTCAGGATTATTTTCAGTGTTAGGCATCTGCCACTGATAGAGCTCTGCATGTATTGTTTTTATTCGTTCACTAATAATTGTATCAAGCATTTATAGAACAGCTGGGTTTATTCTGAGACAGCATTACTTTGATATTTATTTATATTTTTATTGCTGTAATGCCTGACTTGGAGATCAATAATGGAGCATCCTATCTTGAATCTGAAGGTATTTGAATTAGGTTTTATTTCAAAAGTATCACAGTAAAAGAGGTTGAATACAAGTGTATGCCACACTTTATATTTTTTTATTTTGAGAAAATATGTTGAAAACGTTTTACTATGTTCTTTCCGCTTCACAGCTACACACTATTATGTGCTGCACTACCTAAAAAAATCTCAGTGACTTATAATAAAGTTTGTGCTTGTAACGTTGCAAAATGAGGAAATGCGTAAAGGGTATGAATACTTTTGCAAAGCACTGTATCATATATGGCTCCTCACCTCGACTGAGGCGACCCACACACATATTGTCGGGGGACACCACTTCCTGCTTGACAGAGAAATAGTCGCCCTGCATGGAGTTGAGGGCTGTGTCTCGTAGGATGATCCCAGGATATTCACTTTCATACTTGAGCGTGAGCAGTTCCTCAGAGCTGATGGGATGAAGCGTCTGATATGACTCCGTGATGAAGCCCGGTTCTGAGTATTCAGAAGGAGGGACACACTGAGCATGCTCAATACCATAGCCTGAAAACACAGAGGCAAGTTAATGGGGATAGCAAGAGCAAAATGTAAAACAGAAGGATAAAAGAAGCAAAGGGCAGGATAATCAGCATTCTTCTTGTGTTGAAATGATACAAAAAATGCTCATGTTATACATTTACTGAATCACTTAATGTACAAAATAATCCCTGCAGATCTTTGGCTTGATTTTAGAAGCAGAACCTAAATCTAGTTATTTAGAATGTTAATGTGAATGAATGCATTACTGAACTGTTTGCATTCACAAAGCTGATTCATTTTCAATCATTTCTTACGCATGCATATTTGGCAATTAGAGAGCACAACTGACAATGATTGTGATGAGTACTTACTGACAAAATAGTCTGAGGTATAGCGGGATTCCTGGAAGTTGGAGGTCAGTCCATTGATGGGGAAATGCTTTGTATCCTCTTCATAAAAAATGGATAGAGAATAAGCGTCAGTGACCTCATCATTGATTTTTTTTTGTCTTTTTTTTCTATCGTGTAACTGCATCCAGCATGATCAAAAATTTATGTCTTGAGCCAAAATGTGCCTTCCTGTTTGGCTCCTGTTACTAAAGTAATTGCCACAAAAACCCTCAGTCAGAAAAATGAAATCAGCCAGTTTTTTTTTTTGTTTTTTTTTTTGGGAGGGTTGTTTTTTTTTTTTGTTTTTTTTTTATACAGCAAATACAGAAGAAAGATTAGTTTTTTCCATTTAGATTACTGTAGCATTACCTTTCTGGAGCATTTCTAAATGTTCCCAAAGGATGTCGCCCACAAAGTCAGGTGCTAAGTCCAAGAAGCGCTCCTTCCCCATCGCACACAGGTTGGCACCATTCATACCGAATTTCTCAAAGTCGACGTTCTTCAGGCTGAACTCATTTATGGTCCATGCAAGCCATTCAGCCACATGGTTTTCTGTCCACTGTCTGGGATCTGCAGAGCAATAAATAGCTGATGATTGGTATATATGCTGTGAAACACATTCAAAGTCCATGTACAGATATTCATCTAAACCAGTGATTGATTTAATAGAGTGGACTTATACTTTCTGGTTTTGTGCTTACTAAGTGCAGAGTCACAAAGAACGTAGGGGACGAAAGGAACATAAACCACAATGGTAATGAAAATGAGAAAAAACAGAGTTGTCAGTTATTGTGGGATTACATTGCAATATTGTCAGCAAAGCTGATTCCAAACAGCATGAATTCTGTTTGCGGTTGCCTGGGTTTATAGGCAAACTCATCATTTTTCACTCGTTCAAGAAAAAAAAGTCTGCTTACACCATAATGCATGGAGTAGGAATAGATTTTTCTTCCTTTTTTGTCATTTTTAAAGAATGCATTAAATTAAGTTTCGGGGGTGATAAAAAATGTGTGTGAAGTGATTTTTATAGTCTGTTACCCAAGTTAGAAAATTTAATTTTCACAAATGAGCAACTGACAGTCTTTACCTTTGGGAATACCCAGCCTTTGCTGTTCTTTTGTGAAGCCGCTGAAAGTGGCTTTCAGAGCCTGGGACATCATCTCTTTACTTCCTGGAGTCAAAAGGGGGACGTCTCCACACTCTGGATCTGCAAATCATGAATTTGCAATACATGAAATATGCTTTTTTTTGAAAAAGTGATACACAAACAACTTAATACAACCAACACAAGAAATGGAGTGAATCTCTATACTTTATGGAAAGAAACTTGATCGACGAGAAAAATTTAAACTAGATAAAAAGGAGGAGGATTTGGCTGTTTCCAAGAAAAAACAAACAAACAAAAAAAAAACACTGGGAAATACTTTTGTATATGTTGTGGTGTGGATTAACAACATTCTGCCACAATAGACCCGGATTTGTACTAAAGAACTTTTGTACTTTTGTACATGAGACAAATATATTTACAAACTCCTCACACCCAAACTTCTCCCTGCTTGCACACCCTGGGTGGGAGCTTGATGCCTGGTGCCCATCAGCAACACTGTGACCCCTACCACGTCGCCCTGACATAGTGAGACTACTGTCGCGAGACCAAGCATGGGGTCAAACATTCTGACAGGTCAAGGGTCACAGGATGGGGTGATGATGTCACAGCGGCTGCTGGTGGGTGGCTCGGAAAGCGAAGGGGCTGGGCTGTCTCGACGGTTGCAGTGACAACACTGCGTTTACTGTTCTCTGCTCACTGCCAGTGGGCACCCAGCAGGGAACAGAGCTGCCTTTGATGGCTTTAAACAGAGCCTGATGACTTGCACTCATCTAATTAGATTGACCAAGCTGCAGAAGTGTGGGATAACGGGGGTAAAGCAGGGGATGTGATGAACAAAGAAAGGCAAAAAGACCTCAAGGCTAAAAGCGCTGGAAAAAGACCTCCAAAAAAAACCGAACTCAAAACTTTTTTAGCAGACAGTGCAACCATCTAACTAATCATTCAATCTGCAAAGAGTCCACAGGCATTTACAAAATAAGCCCACATCTAGCATAATCTTTAGCATGCAGTATATTAGATAATAACGCTAAATTTACAGAGCATAATGCAGTGTCTAAGGTGTAGTATATTTGCAGAAAAGACTTTCGGATCTCAACTTTTGTCACTTTTATCTCTTCATTTCATCCATCTATTCTGCTAAAAATCACTCATCTCATCACTTCAGGCAAATTGGTATGAGAGAAAACTGCCAGCATAGAACCACCATTCGTTGAGCCCAGATGTCTTGGCATCTCCACCGTCGGGTGGTTTTATCTGCCAAGCAGAGCTCAGCTCATGCTTGTTTTCACCACTCACTGACGTCTCGACCTTGTCTGGAATGCACAGCAGCTGTCCCTCCTTCACCCATGTAATCAGTGTCTGTCTGGCTGTTAGTAAAAAGTAGAGCTCACTATGTTCTTCTTGTCCCTGTTCAAAAGGGACCTGGGACAAAGGATGGTTTTTCTGGTTGTTCACTTCAGTCCAACTATGCCACTCTTAATATGCTTCTCTCTTTAACAGAAAAAAAAGTTTCATAGGAAAAAAAAAACGAATTAACAATTTACTGGGATCTGGTATCAATGTATACCATGATTTATTATTGGGATGCAAAAAAGGAGCCAAAGTAATCAAGGTTTTCCTCGACTGAATGGTGCAAAGTGTATGGAAGCTTTGCCCTTCCTCCTCTTGTTGCTGGATATCTTGTGGGATGAGGGAAAGAAGATTTCTGTATTTTTCTTGCTTATCTGAGCAAGAAAAAGTATTCTTGTATAGTATTCTATACTTTTCAGGAAGTCTTAATACATTTATTGAGAACAAAAAACAACAACAAAAAAATCCTCTTTTTGCTTTTACTATTTGTGGACAAAAAACAGCAGAACATGGAAGAGAACCAGGTAGGGTACCATTCATGCAAGAACTGCCACTGTGCAAGAATCCCATACCAGTCAATGCAGTCTTAAAATAACACAAAAATAATTTTTAAAGTATATCATTGCACATACAATTCAAGTTCAAAATTCCATAATAAAAATAAGACCTTAGCAAGTTCTGGATAGTTCAGGTCAACTAGCCTTCTATCAAACATATTTTCTTTTTAAGAGGCCTTAGTAGAGCAGATACTCTCATGTTGCAAACGGCTCAGACAGTCTGCGCTTTGATGTGAAGGCAGAGGCAAAATGTGGCAGTTTATTTGAGCTGGATGGAGTGGAGTTTGTCTGCACTTTCGAACCATTTGAGTCCCCTCCCTCCTGGTCGCTTTTATCTGCCTGGCTGCTGTGTGTGCTCGCCCACGCAAAATGAAACCTACTTTAGCACTAAATCCTCCATCAAAAGACACTAAACACCATAAGTGATGTTGGGTTTATAAGAAAGAAAAGTATGAGAGAAGTATGAGAATCATGAATACAAACAAAATTAAACTGTGAAATACAAGTTTTGTTGGGCTTTTTTTGTAATATGTTCTTTTTGTTTACATACATTTGAAGAATTAGCTTTATTATTTTTGAAAGCTTAAACTGTAAATACATTTGTAGATGAAGAAAATATGCTTTGTGCATATTTAGAAAATGCACAGCTTTGTTTTATTTGTGTGTTAAGTATGAAAAGGAAGGCAGAACAATATTGAAAGAGAAACTCTAAATGCAAAAGTAAAGTGATAATAGAGCAGTCTGCATGGCGAATGATCCATACGAAAGTTATCCATAGCAGCGCTAATGTACAATACGCATCCATTAGTAGGAAAGAGGCAAGCTCGGACCTAGACGATCTCTAGTAAATGATGAAGTTCTGATACAATTTCAATGCCTGCGAGTCCCATTAGATGCAACATGGTCAGTGCACGCAGAGCCTTAAAGCAGCCACAAGTCATCACTTTCCACATTAGACAGTGTGGGTTTGTCCGCAAAATGAGTCCCATCCACTTAGCTCACGAATTGTGGGAGAGGGTGTAAATCATGAGCCAACATTAAGGCATTCACATTTCACCAACAAGGCTTAGAAAGAAAGGGTGCCTACAGTGGAAAGATGAACTGGAGGCAATTTCTACTAATGATGCATGATGAATAATAAGTTAATCTATTCTAAGAATCACCAAATGAGAGTGGTGTTTTATATAGACATGCAGTAAAAGGTATTGATTCGCTACTCGTGTCATTAAGACTGGGACAACTTCCTTGGACCAGTACACTCCTGTTACATTACCAAACTAAAACAACAAATCTACCTGACACCTTCTAGCAGACATGGATACACTAAATTACCAGCCATCTTTGTCTGCATTCTGGGTTATGGATGAGAATTTAAGATTGTTGTGGCTCAGACTGAAGTTGATAAGGCGTCAGTAGGCATGGCCAGGTAGGGCAGGGCAAGCCTGAGGAAGATAGATTGTATCTTGAATGGCTGAGGAGAAGCTGAGCTGGGGGAGCGTGACTCACCAGCTTGTAAAATGAGCCCACCATGGGATAAGGGAACCAGTGGTGGGCTAAAAGCAATTGAGAAAAAGTCAAACAATTGAATGGGAGGATTCATAAAGATCCCCTCGCTCTTCTCTTCATCTCTCGAGTGACATCACAGTGGGACCGGAGCCATCTCCCAGCCTCTGGCAGAGGATCAGTTCATTCATGAAGCCTGTGCTGCTGCCTCCCCTCACAATGATGCAATGATACATAGAGAGCAGGCAACCAGACCCTGTAAATAAGGGACAATATGCTTCCTATCATGTGACTGAGCTATATATAGCCTAAAAGAGTTAAGTGGGTATGTGTCAGGGTGGGAAATAGAAAGTGGACAGTGAAAAAAAAACGTGAGAACGGTGTCTAAAAAGCTTTTCAAAGGGATCTCTATAATGTGAAAGAGTCCATTTTCTGTGGTTAAGCTGCAACTTCCTGTGGGAATTGGGGTGAGTGGGGAGTTCAGGTGAGGGTCATTTTACAGTCACTGCCAAGGATTTCCTGGATATCCCAACATGCAGGAAGCCTCAACAGCAACACATAAAGGTGGAGAAGAAAAAAAGACAGAGGTTTGAGTCAATCAGACAAGACTGCAATTGGTTTTCTGAGGCGATCTACTCTACCTTCCATTGAACAGGGCTGGAAAGTGCTAACCAAGAGTGCCTTTGATGAAGATCCATATCTAGAACACCAATCTGGGAACAAGAGGTCATAGACCCTACTGGTATGAAGAGGGTCCATTCACCAGCACAGGGTGATAAAGTGGCTACTGAGGGCTGCAGTCAAGTAAGAGGGGGAGTAAGGGCCGGCTGTCTGATTTTAACAGAGCTTTTTGTTCAGTTAGCCAAGCTGTTTTCGATTTTCTATTTCAAAACTAAAAGACCAGGAATAGACATGTAGGCAATGTGAAGAAGCCAGCCCAGACCCAGTCTAAAACTTGCTTCAAAGCAGGACAATGATAGGCTAAGGAAATCCAAACCAGGAAAATCCCACCATTGTAGGCATCAGCACTGAAACACTAGTTTTATTCTAACATCACAACCACTGGCTTCTGGCTGCCCTCCCTGAAACACAAGCCTGTGGTGATGTTAGGAAGCTGTAAGAGATAGCACTGCTATTTCCAACATCTGTCTTTGGCCATCATAGTAAGAGCTGCCCAGAACCATTGCTACCACAGACACATTGGCAACTGAAGCAGACATTAATAATTGAAATTGTGATTCATGCAAACATGTATAGGAGCTACACAGTGCTTAGTTAGAGATCTACTTTAAACAAATATCTAAATTTGTTTAAAGCAAAGAGTGTATCTCCCAGATCCATATTTTACTGCCTTGAAAAAACAGCAGAACTTTAGGTATGCCTCAAGTATTCAGGATTAGGCAATAGTTATGAATCTATTGCAAAAACCTATTGCAAAATTCTTAAGTTCTCCTTTAGTTCTAGCAGAAAAATTATAGTCAACAGGAAAGGATCTTAAAAGTGACTTTAACAAAACTGACTGATAATATATTCCTAGAAACTTAGTAAAGTTTCTAGGAAAAATAAAACTGCCAGACAAGCACAATAATGGAAATGGTTGGTGGTGTTAGTGCAGTCCTACATAGGGTAGCTACCCCAGGACCGATATCCCTCATTGGCTGTGTCCGTCCCTGTTATAAACAGACATGGGATGCTCTGGAGGAACTGTTTAGGCATTAATCCAAACACACGACATATCTGACAAACAGTTTACTCTCCACGTTTAATTTTTTCCAACAAAACAGTGCCTGTCCCATTTTTAGTCCAAAGCAATGCATTCCACAGCCAGGTTTCTGATGCAAGAGTGAATCATGTAAAACACTGTACAGCTCTGAATTCATGCTCACTGATGCCTTTACAATTAACCATTATTTTGGCCCACATACGTTACGAAATGCCTGGATCTAATTATACACCATGCATACATTAGAGGTTGTATGGCCTGCAGATGGACACTTGATAAATAAATTCCCACTAGACCACACTGTTTTCATGTTGCATGCCTCACATTCCACCTCTGTTTTACAATCGCTAATGTGCTTCTCACAGCTTTCTTGTTTTCCTCTAATGTGACCAAAAATGACTTGTGGTCTAAGCGGCAAAATGGTTTCAGCTCTGGATGATGAATTACTCTTCTATTTTAAGCTCAATGTCGCCTACATGGCTAATAGGAGCGTAAAACGTACAAAAAAAGTTGTCACATTCCTTTATCTTACCAAGATAAACGAATGCACAACACCTCAAACTTAACTGATTGAGAAGACGTAAACCAGAATTTGATAACATGAAATGTTAGTGTTTTGCAATATGAGATGGAATTGATTTGCAGCACGAGGGTAACAGTGTAGTTATGTAAACTCTCACACAAACTGACTTTTTCATCTACCACTCTCCAGTTCTCTGCCTTTCTCTTAACACCGCAAATCAAAACACACACAGACACACAGATGGGTTGTGACTCATTTCATCAAAGAATGACTGGACTTCAGGGGATAGCGTGCTGCTTCATTAGACTATGTGACTGGTCATGAGAAAAGCAATGACCATATCTTGTAAAATTCCATTCAGTGAGTCACAATTTGCCCAGCACTACCTTGTAACCTTGTATAAAAAAGAAAAAAAAAATCAAAAGCTGTACAGCAGCACATGGAGTTTGTATAAATCAGATACAAATAGTCAAATAAAAGTGATCCATTTTATATAATAAAAATAATCAGCATTTGTTAAAATGCTGATTATTAAAATTACGATTTTTTTAATTAAAGGCTGATTTGACAATGAAAAAAGACAGAATGGTAAAAAATTAAGTAATGACTCCAATTTATGCTGCAGTATCTCAACTGAAGGCTTTAAACCTGTACCCAATTACTAATTCCAAAGAATTGCTAAAGTACAGGTCATCATAAGGAATGAGAACTGTATCAACATTTCAGAGTACACCAGCCTCAAAACACAACCTTTCCATATAGATTTGATTGGGCTAGTCAGTCAATCAATACGCCTTTCATTCTGTAGGCCTAATACACATATAGTCTGTGGCTGTACCCCATTTATTCAGCAAATTACAGAACCAGACACAGACACAAAAAACAGCTGGTGTGCAGTAAAAAGGAAAAAATGTTACGAAAATCTGGAGCATATGGTTTTAAAAAAAAAGGGTGGCATGGCCTCATTGTGGACAGTTAAACATCGGTGTTGAAACAAACACTAGGTCCATTTATTTTGGATCTCTATTTTATTGTATTTTATTTTTCACTGTTCCAGAAAGCGGATGCATAAGACGCACACAGTGTAAGACAAGGAAGGGGGCAAAATAGAAAGCACTCAAACCAATGTCTAGACTTTAAATTTTGTATCAAACTATGCCAGAATGGGTTCGGTAAGGGTGGTAATGTAAAGAGGGCATAGGCATGAGGGGGAAGCAAAAACTGTTCAAACACAGTCAAACAGACTCACCATCGGAGAGCCAGTGGCGTGTGGTGCAGCAGGCGTCTAGTGCCATGACTCAGGGATTACATGCTAGGAATGACTGGGGATGGGACGAAGTACGTTCACTAGGAACTCACAATATCCCACATCAAGGAGTCGTGAGAAAAACTCATGTGGCCAACAGAAAGAAATGGAAACATTGGGGGTGGGGGTAAAGAGAAAAGAGGAGGAGGATCGCTTGAGGAATAGTGGGTGGGTAATTGACTAGAGTTACACAAAAACTCTTGTTTGTGGTAGACTTCCCCTACTCAAGTAATATATTTTTTTATTTGGTTTGTTTTTTTTATTTTTTGTAAAAAGTGAGTCAATAAGATGGTGTAAGCTGAAGGCTTCCAGGAGAAGCATTTGGATTATTGTTCATTCAGACCATTTACTGCCATCGAACTGATCACACCTTGGTTGTTCTTTAAACCTTAAGATCCTGACTCTACATATGTTTATTATTAAGTAGACTTCTGTATCTGCAACCGACACGCCTTTCTTTATGACTAAACTTTATAAGCCAAAATTAAGGCGTGTAGTCACTAGGGAAGCATTGTGAAAGGACCTACGCAGTACATGGTTTTATGTGCAGATGACAAGCTCAATCAAGAAGCATTGAATGAAGCACTGACTATATAGGGGGAATAAGCTATTTTATAGATTTAATGTACAGCATGGTAAGTAAAGAAAGACAAGGTAATTGTGGAAAAGCACAGACCTCCACTTCATGCTGGCAAGCACAGGGAGGCCAATTGTTAAAGTTAGCATATTCAAAACAGAAGGTCAAAACACATTCTGATACAATGTTGGTGCTGTAATGAACTGATTTGAACAACTAATGTTTGATTCTTACAGCCAGATCAGCCTCAGCTTCACCTAAAAAAAGGAAATTATTTGCACTGCTTGGTGAGATTCACAGATAGACCACAAACAGTGTTTACACAGCTGCTAACAAGCCACACACTCTCAAATATTGCCATATATTACACTGTGCCACTGAAGTAGCGTTGACACAATACATGATAATAAAAATGGAACCTTATGCAACTCTCTGTCCTTGCTCCATAAAGCCGCAAAATGGGAATCTCCACAGAAAAGAAAGTCTGACGTAGTTCTGGAAATCATCTCTGTGGCATGACTTGTATGTGCTTGTACTGTATTTGACTGGCATGGAAGTAGATGCCATATAAGGCCTTGCTACATGAGCATCAGTGCTGCACTGCGTTGATCAGATAAAAGTGAGCCTCCCTTCAAGGTCTCTCCAAGCGTCCATGCATGCCACCCAGCAGGGCATGCTCGGAAGCATTCCAGTCAGCCACTGAACCCCAAATTTTAGGTCTTATGAAACCAAGCAGTCAAGTGGGAGAAAGCTGAAAAGTATGTCTCATCCTGTAAATGATTGGCAAGTCTTTTCATTAGCAACTGTATGAAATTTTGCTTGATTGTGCTGTACTCCTAAAGAGTACAGACCATCTTTTCAACACCATCTCTGGACAGCTAAGTTTTGTTATGACTACACAAAGCTGTCAGTAGCAAAATATCGTGGTCTGGGTTACCATGAAAAAAAAAAAAAGTGTACTTTGCTGGGAATTACTCACTGTAGCTCTAGGGAGGAGGGGTGAGGGACAGCATAAGAGGTTGAGGAAACATTAGAAGCTGTGTTTGGTTGTACCTCTGACCCTGGCGTTGTGTGAGCGCTTTGAAAGAAATTACCTCAGCTGGAGAGTGAGGACAGCCCCACGAAAGCCGACACTGGCAGCACTTCCGTCACAAAAGAAAACAAATAGTATAGTAAGGTGGGCTGGAAACAGCCCAAGCATATATATGTGTATAAACATATACACATACACCGTAAACTATGTTGATGCAGGTGTTTCGCAGAAAAGGTGACCGATGCAATTCTAACAGAGCAACAAACAGTTCAGCAGAAACTTCCACTACTTCTCAGTGGCAGTCCAGCACATCCTTTAAAAAAAAAAAAATAATAATAATTTAAATTCTGCCATTTGAACTCAGCTTTAAACTTTTTAGAAGTTTAAGGCTGAACTTGCCTTCAACTATGTTGCTTTAGATACTGGGAGTACATTTATCTTGTAAGCATAGTAACAACAAAAAGTAAACACAACCATATATGCGGAGGCAGTTGAAGCAGTTTCACTTGGGTTTTGAACTCCTCCTTCGCAGGCTTGCTATGACCCGAGTGCACTCAAGTGAGAGTAAGAGGGGCCGTGCATTGTGAAATGGTTTTGCAAGATAGTGCTACGGTCTGGCAACATAACCATGCCTGTCAGCACATTTTCTGTGTTTGCAAGGTATATATGTATTTAGGCTTTGCTCTGCAGGTATAGACAGCAGGGAGAAGCTGGTTATTGCGGTGAATCACTGCTCCTTTAGTCGATCAGCTCTGGCAATTAGTGTCAGATTGCCATAATGCATCGTTACTAGCTTGCTTCTCAGCTAACAGAAATCAAAATGCCACCTGGGGGAATTTATGTAAAAACAAAAAATTGAAAAATGCAAATCAGTCAAACAAAAACTTTGAGTACAAGAAGTGAAACTATACAATGTTTTAAAATCCAAAACAGCTCAAAACTGTGGCCAAACCCATCACTACTGCTTGTATAATCCTTCCAGTGAGCCAAGAGCTTGAGAGGCAAGCCTCAGCAGTGCAGATTCATCACCTCAGCCTGCCTCTCCTTTCGTCTGGATACTCCGTTTCAGTCTCTTAGGAGAAGGAGGAGGAGGCGAAGGTAGGGAGGACAGAGGAAAGGGAGGCAGTGGAGAGGGGGGTTATTAGGGACCACTGATTGTCTCCAAGGTGAAAAGTCAAAGCTCTTCCCTGCATGACATGGGATATGTAGAGATGGATAGGAGAAGAAGGGAATAAGTTGCACAACATAATCTAAAAGAACATAACTATGAACTAAATATGAGCAATGTCTCAATTGGACATCTAAGAATTCAGAATGAGAAAAAGTAAGACACTCAAAAAATGCCATGTGTCTTTAACATGTCCCAGCTAGGCGAAACGTTATCACGCTTAAACTTATTTTAATTATAAGTAACTGATGCAAAGTGTTCGTACAACTTTAAGATAATAGGAAATGCACGTTTAGGCACCAAGTTAATAACCCAATGCAATTCAATAACAATGACGTGAAACACGCATACAGTACGGTACAGCCTATTGCATGACTGTGAAGCCTCAGGCGTGACAGCATTTTTCTTTGCGTGTTCTCCAATATTGAGCAACAAAGCAATCTTAGTACATTAAAGGCGTCCAGGACGTTTTGTCCCCCCCACTTTTAGCGCGTCTAATTGACGCACTAAAAGAATAAACACTGAGGTTTACTCATCAACGCAATCTGTCACCGAGCGGGTCGCCTTAGCTACGAGGAAAAAAACATCTAAGGAGTGATGTTAGTCCCGTGTAAACTGTCAAAACGCTTAATAAGAGATAGAGTTGTCTTACTCACCGTCCATCTTTTCAGCCTTTATGATCGTTAACGTCGGTTTCATATCGACAGCTGCCGTCATGATCATCAGATCAGCGTGGTTTGAAAAAAAATGCCGCGTTCCTTTTTTTCTTTTTTTGTTATTTTAACAGCTCCAAAAGAGGGGGGGGGGGACTCAATAAGTGATTAAAATGTCTCCACCTTTGACGAATCTAATTCTATTCTCCCCACACAACAACACGATTAAGATTCTTTTACTCTAACTTATCTCGTTGTCTCTCTCGCCGATGCATACACACACACTCCCTCTTTTCCTCGTTCTTTCTCTCTCACTCACTCACTCACACACTCCTTCCTCTCTATCTCTAGCCATGGGCGTTGCATTTTGCACAGACCCGGAGCGCTACGACTGTCGAAGGGGGCGGCGTTTGAGGGGCTGACTTGCCAGTTGATTCACAATTCAATTACTATGTCCCACTCTTGCCACCCCACCCTCCCACTCACTCACACACACACACACACACACACACACACACACACACACACACCCACACACACACACACACACACACACACACACACACACACACACACACACAACACACACACACACGCACAAAGACCCAATCACACCTCCTCATTTTGTAGTGTGATAATTATCTTGCCAAGACCACAGAACGTCATCAAACGTATCACTCCTTCCCGAAAATTCCTCTTTTTCCAGGAATGTGAGAACAGTTTAAAACGTGGTGCTCCATGTTGCGTGCCTTCCATAACTTATTCATTATTTAGGCAAATGATTTGGAAACGACACTACAAAGAGTTTATTAAAAGGCTTTAATGCTTGGTATTTTGGGCAATGATGTTTGGAGTCTGACTTCAATGGAAACAAACTTTGCAACTGCTGAAGGCTGCAAGGCCATGTGAACTAACATGTCAGTTGTATTGTTAAAAAAAAAGAAGAAAGAAAAGCTTAATTGAGTCCTTTATTTATTTAAATGTATAATTAATTTATCCATTGCACTTGGTTGAATTCCAATTTATAATAATAACCACAACTTTCATTGTTGGGAAATTATTGCATTCATGTCGTAAATGGTTGTACAGCTCCACAAGTATGTGGTTCTTGCAAATGCTACATTTGCTTTCAAATGTAGCATTTACTTTGGCATCGTCTTTCTGAAACTATGTTGGTGTAAGCCTGTTCAGAGGACAGGACTGATATCACTATGGCAGTCAGTGTGAAGTATTACAGTCCGCTAGCCTGTTTGCCTCATTGTTGGCTTATTAGGTAGCTGCAAAACAACAAAATGATAGTTGAAACATGAATGGTTCAATGTTTCCAGAATAACAGTGACAGTTCTTGTGTGCATTGCAGTCTGGGCAGTTCCCCCTTTTCTATGTTCAACCAAAAGTGTCTATGCCCAGCACAAAATCTATCCAGAAAAATAAATTAATTAATGTGATTCGTCAGAAATCTAAAGAAACTCAGTGAATGTTAATTTCCTAACAATGAGTCTTGGTGGAAATTTGGATTTCTATAATGATGATTGGATTTATTTCTACCCTATTTTTGATGTCTCAGACAATCATAGTTTTTGTTCACATGCACCAATGACAAACTGTTGTAAAGTGCCTACGTAATTAGATAGTCTATTTTTGATCAGTCAGTATTTTTGCTTTTGATTTTTGCTTCAATTTAAGTGGGCCCTATTCTCACAGAAGCAATGTGCTTTCTTGCATTTTCTTCCACTTAAAAAGTAACATCTCAAATTGGGCTTTAAAGTATCTGTGTTTACTGTAAGAGTAATCAGTGTAACTCTTGCCAACTGACACTTCTACAGTTTTCAATTAGACATAGCTAAATCTGAGTGAAAGTCCTTAAAAACATCAAAATTGTTCTTTAATTTAGTAAGGAAGCACAGTTACTTTAACGTCATTGATCACCCAAAATGCATATTACTTCTTCTTGCAAAAAAATGTTTTAGAGCGTTGTTTCGCCGCCCACAGGCCTTGCAACTTGGAGGAGGCAACATTATGACACATATTAAAAAAAACGACACTTGGTCTCTAACTGGGAGCAAAAACAGTAAATGGCCACAATGTAATTATTTTCCACTGTGTTTTAAGCCTTAATCTTTCTATAACTGTGACTGAAAACTAAATAATTTACAGGGATAAAATAGAAAAAGAATTTATATTAAAGTATGGCTTCTTTCATTCAAAACATCTCTTTAAAGTCTTTGGCAGGCCCAGCCTTCCCCATAACTCACCCCCATAAACACTTCAGAGTATTTCCTGTTCACCTCTTACAGATCAATAAAACCTGCCATGTCTATTTACTTCACATTACTGAATCAGTTAAAAGTGCCTAAAATGCAACTTCGCAAATAGATGCACACATCCATCTAGGTAAAGTTTAAAAATAGTCTAGTCTTTCTAACTTTAATTTTAATCTAACAATAAAATCTGCCAAACCAGGGCTGCTGTCACCATGATCATCAATGAAAATCCAGTTTCCTAAGGTAAACTGGGTGCTCTAGTTCTACTTTAGCCCCTTTTTATGAAGTTTTGTGCTTTCATATTGACAGTAATCAGGAACAATGGTCATGTCTTGCTGGAAATTGAATCAAAATCTTGTTCTGCCACTGAAAATGAACAATGACAAGAGAAAGATTGGGCTCTCCAGCCACAGTAAGTCTGTGCACAATGCTTTGCCATTAGAGGCTATCTCCCATGGCAACAGAAACTCTAATAACAGATTCTAATATTATTGCTTTTAACAACAACAAGAAAATTGAATGTTCAGGATAGGCGTGGAATGATGCAAGTACTATCTGACGTTCATTACTGAAACAATCTACATGGTTTCTACACCAGGTTCCTATTTTCTAAGCAACCAACCTCATTGTGACTGACGGCTTGCCCATTATTACAATACCTGTGCATATGCCTTATGCATGTATTTCTAAATGGGATGATCTGGAAAGAGACAGGGGAGCCAGGATTATTGATCACATATGGATTTTTAAACCGGTGGTACTTCACTGGCTCCATTAGCCACCCCGTATCAGGTTTCATTGGCATGATAGCAGTCTCATCTGAGAGGAGCACTAGTGGATTTTGCATGGAGAAGAGCTGCCTCACCAGAGGGGCTGAGGGTGGAAAAGAATGAAATAGTACCTCTCAATTCCCATCAGCTATGCTGATCATCACTCGCTTGCTCTTTCTGACTGAACCTCTTTGTTTTCTGTTAATGAACTCCCTTCATTTCTGTTCTTAGAAGGACAGCCTGGGTTCCTTTGCGCCCGAGGGCAGCCATTTAAGGTTTAATGGCATTGCTGACTAACATTGAGTCTGGAGTCACTGTAGGACATTTTACTTTGGGCGTTCTTTTGGTTTTACTTACCGAAATCAGTTTAACTGCAGCAAAAAGCCAATTTAATTTCATTTTCTGTTTTGGTCATTTTCTCCCTTTGTAAAAGGTTTTAGCAACTAATTCAGTATAAAATATAACAGTATAAAAGTAAACTCCTTCCTTTATCACAAATTCATTCTTTAGATCATAATTGATGTAATTAATTGGGATATTTCAGGAAATTTGAGGTGAGGCACTGGCAAAAGGTTAAAAGCAGTTAACTGCTTACAAAAAGCAGTTTTTATTTATAAAACCAAATTGTTTGCCATCTAGAGGATGAAAGAGGAGCCAAAACTAAAACAGAGTTTTACCATCTTAAAATACTTTCAAACCCAAAATTCTCAAGTTTATTCTAATTATATTTAATGAATCTTTAACGCTTTGTCACCTTTGCATAGAATTAACAACTAATTAATTTGCAGTTAGGGTTAAAGTAGTAACCTTTATAGCAGTAAACGTGAATGTCGTTTTGATGATTATGTTGATGATTTACTCATCCATTTGGGAGTTATCCTGTGTTGGATTTGTCCATAAAATTATAGTTGAAAATTTTGTTGCGTCAGACTATAGTGTGTTCAAGTTGAGTTGAAACACCAATGTGTCTGCAGTTGTTGAGTTTCTAACTAGTATTAGCAATGCAAACCCCTGGTAATTTATTTCTCTTCATGTTATCTGAACAACAGGGACTTGCAGTCAGGGGAGGCAGGTGAGGCAGATTCTCACCTGCCATCATGGAAAAATAATATGATAAAATAATTTTTATTGCTATTTTCACCCTGTGGTTTGTACTATAAAGTATTTATTTTTCATTTAGCTTAACAAATTTGGATTATTTTTTCTACAAAATTGCTGAATTTTCGCATTTTCCCATTTAAATGCTCAGAAGGGCAGCTGGTGAGGCTGCAGCGAGCTGAGCTTCACCTGGGATTGCGCAACCTCTCGCTAACTGAACTGGCTGCCATTCTATGATTATGTTCCTCTTATCTGTACGTCGCCAACAAAATGGCTAAACACATTTAATGTATGAACTGATGTTCTGGAATTTAGCTTATGTTTATAATGTACAGTGTTTTTTTTTGTCACCAACTGTGTGTGCAACGTGTTTCATGTGCTGAGGAGTGATCATAAACGGTAGAGAACAGACTCGAGGTGAGGCAGGCAGTTCTAGCCTGTGGCAGGCTAGAACTGCCAGTTCTGGCAGGGGGCGCTCATGATCCCAAACATTGTGACTCCACAACTGTAGAGTAAGAGACAGTAACAGCGAGCTGGAAATACAGTAAAGCCAAGTGCAGCGATATATTTATAGTTTTCTCCTCGTGCCAGAGCAATCACTTATTAACAGTCGCAAAATAAACATTAAGCCTAATACCATACCACTCCAATAGTCTGAATGTTCAGCTCTTTGTGTGGGGAATATTTCAGTGTTTTTTTTTGTGGTTTTTTTTTGTGTGTGGGGCGTTTTCAGTTGTTATGGCAACGAGTCTGCGCGTAGCTGCTCTGATTCAGAGGGAGAAAGAAGTGGTTTGAGTGCTTTTTCCCTTTGCTTTTTAGCACAGAACAAAATTAATAACATCTACATTTTCAAGTTTGATTGAGTTAATGGAGTTATTCATGCTTGACATGTAAAAGAATATTTTTTTTGTCCTCCAGCCTTGTCCGCATGCACAAAATTTCCTTATGTAAACAATAACATGTAGGCGGTCTACATATCTGATTATGATTAAGTCAGAGCCTCACAAGCTATGAACCTCACAGCACGTCACTGCTGAACAAACATACATAACATTGTCATAACAAACACTATGTGCAACCGATTTGAAGAGATACAAACTGTCAGATAAGCGATGTTTGCTACATTTGGTGTTTTACATGTACAGCAGCCATATTGGATACTAAATTCAGTGCTGCTCAACCCTCAGATTTTTTTATTGTTTGCTTTTTTTTGGGTAAGTGACAATTTGAAGTTCAATACAACAGTATTGTATTACAAACTGCAATGACGATTTTGAGATCTGATAGGTCTTGCTTGACTAGCCCTAAGCGTCATCCTGGGGGGCAATCAATCTGGATTTATACTGAACGAGACACCAAGTTGGTTATCTAGGGCAAGTGAGATATTAAGTGATTATATCCTTTTAACAGAACCTGTTTTATGCAATAATCTCAGATCCAATGACACTATAAGCCCCTAATCTTTTGTTATTTCCAATGAATAGCAAAAGCGAAATATGGTCTTATTATGAGGGTGGAAATAAGGAGCATAATCAACACTGATTAAAAACACAACAGCCAATTTTATATTAGTTTAGGAAGTTTTTGTTCTAAGCAACTATTGTTAAAACAAACCGTGTCTTTTCCTGTCTACTCAATGTGATTGTTAATTGTCTTCCAGTCAGAAAACAGACATCCAATGTGTGTACTAGACCTGTCTCCGATCAAAGAAGTTTGGTTTCAGCATCTCCTATCTTCACCTGGCAAATGCTGTTTCCATGGTTTTGACAGTTAGCAGGCTTCACTCATTTGTGCTGCAGCGCAGCAGCCACAGGCTAAAGCAATTCTCCCTCTCTCGCTCTCTCTTTCTCTCTCTCTATCTATCTTTGCTGCTTTCTGCCGCTGCTGGCTGACTCTCATTGGCACATCTGCGTTGCCTGCCTGTCTGTAATCCTTAGATGTAACCGTTGCACCTGCTGCTTTTCACAGAGTTAACGGAAAGGTTATTCGATTTAGAGCAATCCGTACAGCTGTCAAGTGATATTTGTGTTTGATGTTGGCACCCTCCCAGCAGGTTGCAAGGGTTAGTTCTGCTCAAAGTCTTTTGAGATCTTTTCTTGTTCCCCCCCTTCACGTCTGAGACTGCTAAATGGTGATCCATATGTAGGATTAAACTGAAACATGTCTCAGACAAAAGATAGAGTATGACGTGATGTGTTCGGTATGGCATGTGAATAGATACCATTTAGCATGTCATCAATCAGCCACTCATTTATAGCCACTCAAGTATGCACAAAGACGGGTGATGGACGCACACACATGGACACGCACTCATAGGGACAAAGAGAAAGAGGCCAGACAGTCAAACAGTAAAACAGTGGGGTCCTTGTGGCTGCTGTCTGGCAGCTCAGTCACAGCTCTATCTGTAGTGGGCCGCTGTGTGAAGGTGCCACAGGCTGGATGCACTCCTGCTGAGATCAGACACTCAGTTGAGAAAAGAACCCTACACATGTTAGCGTGTGGCTGTGCTCGTGTACATCTCTTCCCTAGAATTCACATTCCAAACTATCTCCCGATAGCATGCGATGATGTGCGCGTCTGCTACTGAATAATGTGCATGTAAGTGCACTGGGAAAGTAGCGGGGGCCTCCCTGAACAAAGGCTCGGCTCTTTTCTGAACAATTAGCTTTGCTAAAAAGGACATCTCTTCCTCCATTAGCGGCACCACGTGCCCCCCATCACTCCATTGTGCTGATAATTCAATTATCCCCACCCCCCTCTGAGGCTCTTTGCCTCCCAGACTTCCCTCTCTCTGTCTTCCCCTCCCTCCTCACTTTTAGAAGCACACTTTGAGAAGAGCCTCTTCTACCTCAGATCTAGAGGTTTTTGGGGAAGTAATTGTTTTTCATTTATTGTGCATTACAGTCAACATTAACTCTCAAAGAAATGGTACTATAAATCAGCCATGCAGTAGCAGAATAGAAGCAGCTGATGTTATTTTTGATAAACTGTCTTATTTCATTTAATAGATGACCCCAAGCTGCCACGGACTTATCTGGAGTCTTACAAATTTGTATTCACACAAATTCACACATATTCACGGAAACAATTTTTAGGTCACTCTCATTCCACATAGCAGAGAATATCATCATGCCTTACGATTCATTCAAACAAAGGGGGGATCTCTCTAAGGGGTTATTAAAGAACCACCTTTCCTGATGAGCTGGCATCTGTTGCATCATGTCCCATCAATGATTGCGTAGTTTTTGGAACTGTGTGTTCTCCAGTTAAGATCTGCAATGAGTCATTGCATTAGCAGAGGGAACTTACCACACAATACTTCCTTGAAATAAAACTTACGGTACACTGGAAAAGAGAAGACAGAATATGGCCTGTTTGGATGATTTTACAGTAACACACCATTATATATTTTGTAAATTTGAAGTCAGTCTAGCAAAGCCTCACCCACTTGCATTTTGCTTCTTCTGGTAAAGAAAACTATTTCAAAAAGCAACTGTTGACAAATATTGTGACTGTTTTAATCATTTGGAGACTCATATTGTAATTGAATGGCTTCTTCTGTGTTGCTTCTCTATGTTGAGGCTTTCTCTCCCAACTGCAGTCAATTGCATCACTTTAAAACTAGTTGTATTTTGCTCATAATTAAAGCCAATATAGGCTGAACCCATCCTTGCTGTCAGTCATAACAAACAGTTTGTGTTTTACTGAGACTTTTTTCAAACTAGATGCTAGATAGTAACTGCTAGCAACTTTTAGCAACTTTAAATGAAAGCAGTAAAATCGTAATGAAAATAATGTGTCTGATTTAATCCAGCCTTGAGCCGCCAAGTAAAATTAATCAGTTGGGTTGGATCAAGTTCACACAATGCCTGTGTTTCGTCTGAATTGGGTTGGAGTTTTTGAAGTCCAATCTAAATCCTATCACAGATTTCTACTTTAGATGCGGATCAGGAGAAATTTGTGAGGCTTGGAGTTCAGACCCCAGCAGGTGAAATGCTCACAATTTAAGCTAAGTTGTTTCGTATCATTGTTTATATGTCACAATTGGGATCACAGTAAGTGGAGGAGAAAAAGATGTGTCATAAATAAATTCAAAACGTTTATTTCAATACAAAAACAAATCTCATATTTGTACTTTTTTACTAAATATTGTTCATCTGAATCAGGAACTGGTTGTATTGCTGTGTTCTTATTTTTCATTGCACATGTTTCAAAGAAAAAACTAAAATCAGACTTAAAGAGGTAGGTCAGTTTTTCAGGCAGTGTTCTTGACTAACATAGTAGATAATCATTAGAAAAAGCAAACAGAAAAATATGATTAGCTCATGACTTATTATTAACAAAATCACAGGAAATGGGTTGTAAAAGAAAACTGAGCAAAGGGTTTCTTTGATGTGTTACTTCTCCAAGCCTGTTTCAAGGAGGACGAGGATCCTCCTTGAAACAGCATTTAGTAAAATGCTGTTTTACTATGTTCCACTTCTCACTCAACAAAGCCTAAAACTAAAATCTACAAATGTTCCAGCTGGTAGAAACAGATTGTCTCTTTCCTCTGTTAATTGACTAGCCTGGGTGTTTACATCATACTGTGCAGTTCAAATATAGGACCAAGGAGCTATCCAACCCATTCCTCCACAGTTGTCTGTTGGTTTTCCGTGTTTCCACTCTTGTTTTGTTACATTGTTAGAGGGGGAAGTGTGCACTGGTCTGATTAGCATCACTGTTTCCTCCTTTCCCATAACCCCCTGGACCCCAGCAGGCTGCCTGTTTACTTTTAGAAATAAAAAATGGGCCTGCGCCCGTGAGGACGTGCCCCTCATCAGAGACGGGGCCCCCCTTTCCTCCCTCTTTCCCTCCACTCCTCTCCCCACCATCACCACCGCCAGAGCTCCACATCTCAGATCCTCCTCTTCTTCTCTTCTCCTCCCACTGTCACTGTTACAGTCCTGTGTCTTATCCCATTTCCTTATCCGTCCTCGCTCCTAAAACTGTATTCCTCCCTCTCCCTTTTGCTCGATCCCCCACAAGTCCCCTCCTATTCCGACTGTCCAGCTGTCAAATCATATCAAATAAAACGCAGGCCGATGGTCCCTGAGAGGCAGATCACAGCTGTGGCTCCATGCACTAAATGTGAGTGCATGTTTAAATGTACACTGAACTCACAAGTGCCTGGGAGTGGATTTGTGTACTATGTGTGTGTGTGTGTGCATGCATGCGAGTGTGTGTTTCTGCTTTACTGAATGGAAGGATGCTGTAATACAATACTTGCCAGAGTGCAGGGTGTGAATTTAATGAATGAATACGTGGAGTGTGCATCACTGGATGATGTTAGCAGGATGTACACATATATGTAGGATATATCTGCGCCTGGATTTCAGTGAGACTGCACAGACAAATACACTTCATCTTCTTTCTTTCATTCTTGTCCTCCCTTGCAGACACATATAAATAATTTCCAAAGTGGGAAGTTACAGCAGGTTCCCTTGGTGTAAGTGTTGGATGGTTGAAGAGTGGAGCTGTATAAACAACACTATGGCATGGCTGTCGTCAGGAAGGAGTGTGTGTGACATTGGGCTCAGGGCCAAACATACAAAGTTTCTTTTTTCTTCTTTTTTCAACTTCCAACTCCCCCTCTCTCCCTCTTTCCCATCTGTTCTGAACTGTTTCTTTCTCACACTGTCACATTTAATTTTACAAACACTTAATCTATTTGCCACAAGAAAAGCAATATTAGATCCAAAATTTTAAACCTTTTAAGTAAAAAGCCAACATGTTATGTGGAATCAAAACTATTGCACAAGTCTTAGTTCTGAGGCATGTACGCTGAAAGCTATCTGCAAAAACACTTTGTCTCCTTAAAGACAGGTTCTTTGGGCAAGAAAAAGTGCTGTTAAAATGCTTACATTTAAAGAGCTAAGTTTGAATAAAACATGTGGGACTTGTAAGAATAATTTACTATTTGTTTTAATATTTGTGGTAGAGAGGGCAAAATTAACGTTATTCATTGTAATTAACTTCTGTTTCATTTTTGATTGGGTGGATGAATTTAGAGGAACCTCTCAGTCATTAGAGAGATTCTTCTCTAATTAATTTGTTGTAAAACATACAATAATGCACACAATTACTGCTAAAAACATGAACAAAACTAATAAACTGTTGCTGCATTTCTTTAACCTTGAGCTTGGAGATCTTTTGGCCTCCACTTCTTGCAAAGCTATTCATACCTTTTGAGCCTCTTCCTGTTTTGATCTGTTACAACAAATTTTATTTGGTTTTGGTGTGAATAATGATCATATCAGTATCAAATTATTCAAGCAGAAGGAAAAAGAATACTTTTCAAACTGCATTTTGATTCAGCCCCCAAATTACTCAGGCACTCCTTAAATGATATCCAATGCAATCAATTGGTGTTGCCAAGTCAACCTACAAAGACAACTGAGTCTACTACCTGTGTGTAATTTAAACTTCATTAAGAATACAGGTGTTCTGTTACCTAAAATATATGTCAATGAACATATGTGAACAAATAGCATTATGAAGACCAAGGAACACAGAAGGTCAGGGATATGGTTTAAAATAGGGTTATATTATAAAATAACATATCAAGCTCTGAACATTGTTGGTTCAATTGTACAGTTTGGAATGTGAAAGATTGGGAAAGGAAAGGTCAAGACACCTGTCATAACTCTGGAGGAGCAGCAATGATCCACTTTTAGGCTAGGAGCGTGTGCTGATAAGAAAACTATTAGTCGTGCAAAAAAAAAAAAGTAATTGCTGAAAGAATGCCATAAGTCGTCCTACTTGAAGCCTGCCAAAGATCACAGGGAACAAACAAGACATATGCTCAGATAAAACTAAAGTTCAACTCTTTGGGAAACCTGTGGAAATGACTAATGCTGAATGTCATTCTATCCACTCCACCTCATGGTGAAACATAAAGGTGGAAGCATCATACTATGGACAAACTTTTCTTCAGGAGGTGCAGGGAATCTGGTCAGAGATGGTGACAAGATGGAGCAACACACATATGAGATAAACATTCAGTAAAAACTATGCACTACAACTGACTTGAGATTGAGACAGAGATTCCCCTATCAGCAGGACAAGAACCCTAAAACTCAATTTCTTTGCCTGGAATGGTTTAGACATGTTTCAGAATTATATAGTCGAAATCCAAATTGAAACATTCAGCCTATTTATTTATTTTACTTTTGAAAACTGTTCATTGCATTGAGATAAAACACACTGGGGTTTGTAGTTGCATAAAAAAAAAAAAATAAAAAAATAAAACCAGTATGAACACTGTTATCTGGCACTGTATTTGGAAAAAGAAAGAGCTTTTTTAAGAGTTTGAGAGAAATGAGTCAAAGCAACGGCTCAGCATGTGGAGACTGTGTCAGAGGTTTTTAGCTGCCTTTGAGGTTAACAGCAACTCATAATGCCCTGCGCCTGTAGCACAGAAACCTCAGCAACTTTGTGTGACACCCCTGCGTAGATGTAAATGACTTGAGTATCTCCAGGTGTCTAAAAATGCTAAAAATGTGGTCTGCTTTGATTTGAGTGGCGGACGACAGCAAATAAAAGGTCAACGTTCTGCCATTTTTTTCCACTTAGCAGCAATGTTTACGTCAACAGTTTCGCGCTGGGAGGAATGAAGCAAACGCTCCAAAGGAGTGTGTCTCTGGCAACAAACATCAGCAAATCCCATCAAATCCTCACTCCCTCTCATGCAGTCACAAATATGCATACACACACATTTGGTTACTTAGCCCCCCAACTCCTTCCTTGAACTCAACCTCCCTTCACTACCACCTCTCCTGGGACCAAACTTGAGGCTTGGGAAAAAGATGGCCGCCCTTTGGCCCCTGTCTTGCCCCCTTGCATCCAGCACAGGGAGGTGACGGAAGAAAGCTTGTGTCCCCCAGGCACCCCAACCCTCCTTCCATGGCGTGCATCCCAGTCCACCAGCATCAATCACTTTAGAGGACTACAAGAGGCCAGAGTCAAACACAGGGAAATGCACTGGAAAGAATGTTCTGGCTTAAAATAAAACTGATTTGAAAAACAATTAAATAAAATCTAGAATGAGAGGAGAGGGGACAGTAAGTATTCAGGGAATGTCTCTGTCCCCAGAAATACAAGAGGAGGGAGACAGGATAAACAGAGGAATTGAAGGGCGAAGGCGGGCGTCTGGTAAAGGCATTGCCCTCAGGGTCGGCATAACCATCATCCCTTGTGCGGCAGATCAGGAAGAGCAGGCCAAGCTGAGACTTCACATGTGTGTTCAAGTGAAAGTTTGCTTGTATAGCTAGTTTTGTGGAGAAGGAAATTTGTTTACCTCAGAACTCAGCTGGACTGAATCTTCACATGCTAGATTCAGGTTTGAATTAAAGCTTAAGATGAGTTCTGAGTTTACAGGAAACTGTTAAGGTCTTCATAATGTTATTTGTTGACTTATGTTCTCCAAGAAACCAAAGACACTTTCACAGAACACCTGGATTTATACTGAGAATAAATTCTACACAGAGGGAGTCTATCTACATCTCTGACTACCTTTGGAGGTAATTGGCCACACAGGACTATATTTAAGAGTATTAGGTAAGGGGATTGACTATGAATGTACAGCACAGAAAGAAGTCTTAAAAATATTGTCATTTTCATTTAACAATTATTTGCTGTCGTGTATTGATTTACCACATTAAATCACAATGAAATACATTGAATTTAATCATTCTAACATGACAGAATGTGCAAAGTGTAAACATAAAGGATTTAACTTTTTTTTTTCAAGTATAGTTGCTTAGATTAGCTTTTTGTATACTCATTGCAACCATTATCAAGATATTGTATTTCACCTAATTTCCATGATGTAGTAGTTAATCTACAACATGAAAATGTTGTAATTAAAGTAAAGGTACTTTAACTATACAAGCTATAGATGCTATGCAAGCTATAGGTGCAGCTTATACAGTAAACTGACCGGAGCTATCTCCTTATTTCTTACCTGTGGGACACATGTTATGGCCTTCTGGGACCTCCTGAAGAGGTATTTCATGTGGATGAATTGGCTGTGAGGGGTAGAACTGCTGCTGGGGGTGAACCACACCTGGAAGCTGGTTTTGAGGGCCAATTGCCATTCCTCCACTTTGTCTCTGGAGACAAACAGAGGACACATGTTCCACAGTTAACTTGCATTCATATATGTTTAGCGCTGCATAATTAATCTGCACAGGACAGTTGTTGAAGAACAAATTCTACTCTCTTTCTAGTGTGCACACATATTTTGTTCTTTTGATAGGTGTCAAAATGTACAATAGTTATTAATTTGATTCTGAATGTGTCTTATGGTAACATATTTGATGTTGTTTTGTTATGATCCATATGTCATCTTGGATTGATATGCCTTCAATCTATAAAAAATATCAATCAGCATGTCATTAATCAGGCTGCCAGGCTGATCACTTTGTCAGCCTGGCAGACAGAGTTATCTTTTCATTATACAATTAATATTGTATAATAATAATAACAAGAAGAATAAGAATAAGAATGATACAGACCTTTGGGCACTTAAATAACTTAAAAACAACACAATATGTAGGAGAAAACATAAAATACAGCTTTATAAGCTTTTACTTATAAAGACACCTAAGATTTTGAAACATGCATTTTTTCTTTGTTTTCATGTGCAGATAAGACTTGCATCTAAATTTGACTCATCGGGTTTATCTTTGCTGTGTGTTTTATTTTGTTTATACAGCAGCTTATCATGGAAACATTCATGCAAGAAGCTGAACTAGATGAAGGGGGAGTCTAAAGTCAGCACTTGACGCAGGAGCCTAAGGAGATACTGGATTCTGTTTGGCTACAAGGAGTGCAGGGAGGGAAGTAGCTCTTAGGCCATTGCAGCTATTTTTTTAGGATTATTATTTTTACATTTTGGAATTATAATAAGTAGATAACTAACGTAGTCTGCGTTCCCATTTTTAGCAGATGGGCATAATACCAAACATGTTTCATTTTTAAACTTCTCCATAAAGTGTCTCACTGCTGGGACCTTTATTTATTTCACATTTGCAATGTAAGAAAACTAACCACAATGCAAGCCTTCCAAATGTTGTTTGTCATTTATGTGTCTGACAGCCTGGCAGACAGAGTGATCTGATAAGCAGCCTCTGTTTAGGCCAAGCAGCATCTATCATCCAGGTTCACGGATGGCTAATGTGGTCAGAGGATCGGGGAGGGCAGCTTTGAGAGATTTGCATGGAGCGCTGTTATCTTCTATCGAGATTGCCAGCAAGTGGGGTAAGTTAGATAGGCACAGAAGGGAGATTTCTAGATTACGCAAAGATAGAGGCATGATAAAATCAAACCTGAAATATCTCTTGATCAGTGTGAGTGTAGAACAGCTTTCAATGTTAGGCCAGCAGTTTATGTCAGGCCAGCAGTTTATGTCAGTTTGAAAACATTTTTTACCTTAATTTACATACAGAATAGGCCACCTTTGTGAATGTTTTGCTACTCTTATCTGCTTTCTTTCCATAAAGTACCACAAGCTTTTCTTCTTTTAAATCTAGCCAAATTTTTAGCTAGATTTTTCACTAACAAAGAAATTCTTACATATTTAGCACCTTTGTGCATAATGATTAACTGTATTGTGCTTGTTCCAGGTCCACTTCAAGACAGAGTGTCTTTCTGATCTTGTGATTCACAACCAACGGTTCTACCCCTGTCAAACTATTTTGAATCAGTCTTGTGTTTCTATGGAGATAATAAGCTTTGAGGGAATACTGTAACTTTTCAGCATCACCTATACAACTGACATGGTAGCATCTCCAGCAGTCCAGACTGACTTGAATTTAAGTGAAAATGCTTAGAACTTCTGGGGCTTGAATGTAGCAATTTGGTGTCAGCATTTTGGTTTCATTTTGTTATTTTACAAATAATGTTGTTGATATTTTTATTGTGTCATTATGGTCTCAGTAATTTGTTCCTCAACTTCCTGTATTTACTCACATTTACTGAGCATTGTGTTCTCTAATGCTGATATTACTGCCCCTGCAAATTCAAGGTGAGAAGAATACACGATTTAACAATTCCAAGTTACAAAGTATTCTTCATTAGCCAGTTGGTACCACTATGCCAATTTGCTTTATGCAAGTCTTATTATGAGTTTTAGATGAGCGGATGTGTGTTTAAGCTTTAACTTAGTTGGTTCTGTATTTGGGGATCTTATTTCACATATTTATGGAAGCCATTCTTAAAATTTCCTGGGTTGGGTAATAAAGACACTACTCAGACACTAACAGTACTTTAAGAGATCTTACATACTTTAAAGCATTTATATGTGGCAGCATTTTGGATCCTTGGTAGTAAAAATGAAACATTGAAAGCGTGAGAGACAACTTATAAATGCTGTGCAGGGCAGCCTCACCTCTGTCAGACTGCCGCAGGGCAGCTGTCGTAACAATCCAGTGACTTACCACCATCAGAGTGTGAATGTGTGCCTGAACGGGTGAATGACTGAATGTGGTGTGAAACGCTTTGGGGTAGTCTAGACTTGATGAAATGTTATACAAGTGGAGGCCATGTACCATTTGAAACACTGCATTTGGTCCCACTTTATTGGGATTGAATCATACCATGAATGGCAAAATAAAATTTAATAGTTTGTAGTAATTCTAAATAAAAATTTTTGTTACCAAAATAACATTACTGAAAGCTCTTTTCTCTTAGAAGACAGGTGAAAACTGAATATATTGTGCCATAAAGAATATTTAGCAACTAGGACTGCAATTTATTAAACAACGTTTTTAAACTAATCCATTAATCTGACTTAGCGTCTCCTGTTTCAGGTCAGTCGAATTGCCAATACAATTTTTATTTGTCCCACTGCAACTTAAATCTTCATCTGTTAAATTATGAAATGTTTTACACATGTCTTTAAATTTAGAAGTTTACACAAATTTCCTTAGAATACACTTCTCAAAATACTTTGTTAAAATTTTGACCCATTCTTCTCGACAGACCTGTTTTAACTTGAGTCAGGCTTGTAGGTCATCTTACTCACACACACCTTTTCAGTTGTGCCAATGCATATGCATATTTCAGAAGAATGTATGGCGGCTACTTCAATATTGATTTTGCTGTGTTGCAACCAATTTTCAACAAATTTGATACAATGCTAAGGGTCGTTGATATATTGGAAGAACCATTGGTGTCTGACACGTCACACATCACAACGATCATGTGTTCTCTCAATTAAAATTCACAAAATACATTATTACAATAAATTTTCGCTAAGAAATGTCTAAGCATTTCACAAGTAAAAAAGCTATGAGTTTTCACAACTTATGTTTGTCTCTAGGTCTTCAGGATCCAACAGTCACTTCATTGCAAATATGAAATACAACACACATATGACCCGGTGCTATATTTTTGCTCAAATTTATGTAAATTCAAGAGAACAGTTACCAAAGTGACATGGCTTCACCTTTCGACCAAGCAACTGTGGTATACAGTCTTCTCAATTTCAAAGGCAAGACTCACCACCTGAGCCAATTAGGAACTCTGTAGCTGCATCCTTCCGTATTGTCTATCAGACCAGGGAGGGGTTGCCATTTGCATGTAACCTCAGTCTATTATCCTAATGTGCTGGTGCTCTGCATACAAATGGAGGCATTTATTTTGCCGCTCCTTGGCCTTCACCCTTCAAATGCTCACCTGACGGGAATTCAAATGTTCCCACCTACCACTGTCTCTGACTCTGTGTTCGGTGCTCTTATTTCGGAGGCTGGAAGAAGCCTCAGTGCTCTTCCAAACAGATTGCTGGCTTTGGAGGGGAAAGGTGTCTGCCGACAGGGATTGTCTGATTGTTTAGTGACATTGTCAGAGGCCTGCAGGTCTCATGATTTACAATATTACTTGCTAAATAGGAGGGCATGGTCCAGGGTAATTGTGCAACCTGGGGGAAAAAGCTGTCTTGTTCAACAACTGTTTCCTAATTGTAAGTGAAATTCTGAGGAACAATCTGCACAAACAGAAACAGTATTATTGCAATGTTGATGGATTAAGAAAGTGAGTGTACCTTATATACTGATGGAATCCAGAGTTGCTAAGCACGCAGACAGTGACTTCTGCACACATTCTTGCAACGTGAGCTCCTGACATACGTACGCACACACATACACGCACGCATGCTCGCTCGCTCGCACGAACACACACACAGACTTCAACCCCTCTTACTGCAAGCCAGCTGTGTGGTAGGTAGCCCTAACACAGAGATAATTTACGACGGAGGTCCTACCGTTGCGCCCAGACGGTCACAGGGGTGAAGAGCTGGGTAGGAAGAAACTGGATCCATGTAGTAACTCATCACGGATGCTGCGGACAGGAGAAGCAGGGCCTGCTGAATGGATCAACATTCAAACAGCCCAGGCAGGATGGGATGAGCTATCTGTCACACATTGTTTACACTTGGTGTGTACACGTGTAGAATTTGTTGTGTTTGTGAGTGGGGTTTGAAGGGAGGGTGAATAGCAAAAATCTGAACTACGTCCCAGCAAGGTCCAACCTCTGCTACGAGAAGCTTCAAAAAAGTTATTTTAAAAAAATACACATATACAGACGCATATATGTATATAACTGGATCTTTATTTAAGAGAATGATGTAAAGAATTCCATCCTCTACAAATCTGACAATCCCATCACTTCCCCCTCTGTCGTTTTCCTTTCCTATGCTATCACCTCCTTTCATCAAACTCAAATCTTCTTCCTCCTCTTCCCCCTCCTCCTCTCTTCCCCTTTTCCTCTTCTCCTGCTCCTCCTCAACCCGCTCCCACACATTCTACTTCTCACTTAACTAGACGCGAAGCTGCAGGATTAGTACACTAGAGGGGAAACGGTGTATATGGGCAGTAGCATTCTGCAACACAGGTCCCCATCTTCCTCACATTCATATGCTAAGCAATTTGGCATTTCTAGACTGTGTGGCAGCTGCTGACAGACTGTTCAGTGTTCAATGCGTGCAGATGTTCAGCAGCTCAAAAAGAGTCAGATGCGCTTGTTTCAGAGGAGAGAGGTGGGAGGAGGGATGCCCATACACAGAATGAATAGAACTCAAATCAGTTCTGCCATTCACCTTGTTTTTTCATGTTTTTATCTAGGCAGTCTTTCAAAAAAAAAAAAATCTAATAAATGTGTTAGAAGGTTTGTTGTTTACAGTAGATTTGTTATTATATAAGGGAAATTACAAAAAAGTTGAACAGAAAATTCAGTTAATATCTATTTCTTCAGACACAAATACGCCCACGCACACACACACTATATATGTATATATATATATATATATATATATATATATATATATATATATATATATATATATATATATATATATATATATATATATATATCTGTATAAAACAAACATATGAAACAAGTAAAAAGTGAAGCACCTTAGTTGTAAAAAAAGAAAAAAGAAAGAAAGAAAAAAAAGAGCGCTTCACATCAATACATCAGAATTCCTGTCGGGAGAAATTGAAACTTTACAGGCAGTACTTTTCGTCGCGCCCGGACAAAAGCCTCATTCAGTCAGTCACGTTTAGCTTAAGAGTACAAAACTTCTCACTTACCGATTGTAGTGCGCAAAGTTTCCTGCGAAGCCAGGAGTGCTGGGCAGCTAAGAATGACAGCTGAGCGGCGGACTGCAGAGATGCTGTACCTGCTCGCAGCGAGTCCCGCAGAGGAAGGAATATAATGCACGTTTCAAGTCCCTCCCTCAATCGCACGGTGATTCTCTCCAAATCCCAGTTTTCCTCTGCGTGGAGCAGTCTCTGGACTTTACGTGCAGTCAAAGTACAGGTGGAATATTTCGCCTTGGATTGTCGACGGGGGTTTACAGATTATTCTGTATTTCTACAGCTCCAAAACATTTACAGGTGCATCAAAATAAGTTGTTAAAAAACAAACAAATAAACAAACCTCAATATCAATATCTGCAGTTCTTTGAAAAGTAACCTCCTTTTTTCATTTTAAATCTAGGAAAATTAAAAAGAAATCTGCCTTGATTACACACATTTTAACATTGTATGAGGTCAAAGAAAGGATTTCTATTCAGAAGAGTTATGTTGTGGCGTCATCATAGGTCACAATCACAAACAAGACACTTGACATGACAGTTGTCCCACAGTCACTGACAGCAAGTAAAACCACAAAAGGTAATTTTGAACAAAACTAGCTGAAGTGAAGTTATGCTTGTGAAAAAAGTCTGGACAGAAAGACAACACTTTATTTTCTGGTCAGCCCATCATGCTTTTGATATTGCCTTGAATCTTGGTGTGTAACAATTGCAGCTCATGCTCTGGTTATATCCACATGTGATGGCTCTTGAAACACTGACGTCAACCTCAGTTTGCACTTATGAATCTCCACTGAGCTCTGGACTGGAGCTTTCGCTGCAATCCTCCCAAGGCTGCAAGCACTAAAATTTGGCCAGTAGGAAGATAATCCAGAAAAGGTCATATCTTTTTTTTTGTATATATATATTTATTCAGGATGCATATCCAACAAAATCTACATCTAATGTACAACATTTTTTCCTGATCTTTTTTCCCCCCCTCTAAAAAATAAAACCCACCCATCCCCACCCCCCCACTCTCTCCATGTAGCAACACATATAGCAATATTACATTTGGCACTACTCATTTTTTGAAAGGCCAGAGTTAAAAAAAAAGAATACAACAAAAAAGAAAAGGTCATATCTAAAGAAGAAGGAGAAGCCTACAAAGATCATCTTTGTAAAGTTAAGTGGAAGGAAAAAGTGTGCTGAGTTCTATAGAAATATCTCCTGATCAGTGTGAGTGTTGTTTCTGTTGAGAACACAAATAAGATAGATGATTAAGGATTTTTTTTTTTCTCTTTAGCTAAAGCATGACACTGCTGGCATTGCTTTGGGTTAAAGAATGGATTAACATGAGAAATAAGAGAGTTGTCGCCCACTTCCTGGATACATGGTGGTACGTGCTACTGACTGCAGCCTCCATCAACAGCTCAATCTCAGTTGAAGCTTTGCGTAACATCCCTTAAAGACTACCGTCTCAAAACAGTTGTCTCCTGCAATTTTGTCCTACCATATCGTTTTTTCTTCTACTCAACTTTCCTTTGCTTTTATTGGACACACCATGCTCAGTAGCCAGTTTATATAGCAGCAGTCTTCCACATGTTTGCACAGGTAATATATGTAATATATAAATACTGTCACAAAATAACGTTTTTGTATTCATTAAAAGGTACCTCTACCCAGTCCAATTATTGGAGTTGTTGCTGCTAATTCAAATATTGAATAATTAGCAGTCATTGAATATTTACTTTGAGAATGGTTTGCGAAAATAATTGTCTTTATTCTATGTTAAAGTGCATTAGACTATGACTCTGCTGTTGGAATCTAACTGGGGAAATACCAGGAAGGAGCCAGGAAAGCATCACACGTAGAGGGTGTGACTGTGACAATGCCTGATCTTCCTGTGATATTCTCATAAAAAGAAGCTGCCAGATGTTTATGAGCAAATCCATGATTCTTTACACATCAGACAGAATAAAATTAGACATATTTACCCCTTGATGATAAACATATTTCCTGACTACTGTAGCCTCTTTCAGTAGCCTAAGCCTAAGCGAAAATGATCCACCATGAGTTTGAGGAGATTTTCAACAAGTTTTAAGGGAACTTGTCCTTCAGGTTTCCCAGATCCCAATCCAATTAAACATTATTAGAGATCTGCAAGATGAATAAGACCAATCCATTTGGGTCCAACTTCTTTACAGGACTTAAAGTATCTTCTACTAACATCTTGGAACCAAATATCTCACCACACATTCAGCAACCTTGAGTCCTTGTTTTGATGGGTCATGTTTGTTTGAAGGCTGACGGGGTTCAGCAAACTATTGGACATATGGTCATAATGTTACACATGACAATATAACCAAAAAATAAACTTCAAGAAACATCAACCTCAAACTCTGCCACTATGTATCCGCTGTGTCTGCATTTTTGATTTATTGTACACATGAATCATTATCTCCACCACCAAGCAACTGGAACTTTTGCGACGCTGATTACAGCTGCAGTAGTAATGTTGGCCACCCTTCTGTGAAATGAGAAGTGAAGTTCCTCCAATGGAGCACAAGATCTTCTTCAACTTTCTGGGATCACTTTTAGTGATAAGAGATCAGCATGTGTATCAGTCTGTTTGCTTATTTATCGGTTTATTTGATTTTTTATTTCCATGCCCAAAGCTTCCAGGGCTTTCCAGTAGAGTGCAATAGCCAATAGTAGAGAACATTATGTCTTTCCCTCTCCCTCTTTTTCTCCCCTCTATCAACTTAACACTCGACACTTGCTGGTGATCTGAAACACCTTGTGGCTCTGTGATAATTCTCTGACCCCAGCGCAGCATTTGTTTGAATTAGAAAGTGCACGGTCCAAACCTCCTGACAACCACTGCTCTTAGCATTAAATCTTGAGTCTGGGGGTAAAGAAGTGTGTGTGCCTGAGAGAAGAGCTCAGGAGACATGAGAAGACGGAGGGTCAAGTCCAAGGTGAGAGGCGTAAAGAAGTACCATAAGGGGCTCAGTGGCAGGCAGGCTGCATTTTCTCAAGACCTCGTCTGAATCCTTGTGTGCTCCATGGGCCTCTGCACTGTGGGGCCCCGGGGGACACAGCTGGGCAACACGTCGAGGGCAAAAGGCGGGGGCATGACTTATTGCCATGTGGAGAGAAAAGCACAGGCTGCATCCCTGTGATGAGACCAAATTGAATAAAAGCAAAGGCTCAATGTGATCCAGATCTTGAAGCCAATGCCCCAGCAATGCTGTTTCAATTAGCTGGCTCAACGGTTCAAAGGCGAGGCCCCCGATACACTTCTGCTCCACATGAAGCCACTATCATCACATTGGCTGTCCTCACACCTCCCCATTACGATGTCATATTTTTCTGCACAGTGCGTCTGTCTTTCTGCTGACTGCGTTCATGTTTAACATTTGAAAGATAGTGAGACCGTTGCAGGTTGTAGAAAGAGTTTAAGGACCTGCAAGACTTTGTGGGCATCATGATTACTAAAATCCATCCTTTTAAGCGCTATTTGAATAAACATTATTTATACCAACACTTTTCATTAGGTAGTAGGTGCAATTTCTAGCACAAAGTCTTGACGTTGAATGCACAGTGTTTATTATTTTTGACTTACTTATACAATAGATTAACCATTTTATTTAGGAGTGTCAGACCCATGCAATTGACCATCAGCTAAGTGAAAGTGGGCGGTCCAAAGTTTAAACTGCCTTGCCTGGAATTGGAAGATTTTTTGAGTATAACCCCAAATGTTTCTGCAAGCGGTGGAAACTACCACCACTCAGGGATCAGCATCTGCTAGCAGAGACTTCTAATTCAGGCTCGTAAACCTGCATTGATTAGCAACAAGTAGTTTATAGACATTTAAAAACAAAAAAAAAAATATGAAGAATGAAAGAAGAGATCAGCACTCGAGAGATAGAAGAAGAAAACCAGGGCGAGTTCCTTTTTTAATAATGTTTGCTTACAGGCTCTTTTTCTGAACTGTTATTTTGGGTGGTTAATCTTTGTTATCTTCACAACCTTCATTATTACATTGAGTTTTTACTGAGAAACTCCTGAGAGCATAAGGATATTCAGTTAGCTGCCACTCTTTCAATTACAACCTGTTGGTACAGAGATTTTCTCCTTTAGTCCAGTTGAACTGCCTCAATGCTCCATGCCACAAATGTAACAAGATGTCAGAAACATTCTTCAGACATTTTGGTCCATATTAACATATTAGCGTCATGCAGTTCTTGGAGAGTTCCTGGCTGTGGGACCATGATGCAAATCTGACCCTTCATGTGATAGTCCTCTGTGTATCATCTTTGAACTTGTGTATATGAAGGGAATACTACATAACTTGAATATGGAAGAAAGAGAACTCCAATTTTATTGCCATTTGTTTAACACTATATGAAGAAATTTGCCAGATTTACTCTTTGTGCCTGGATAGATGTAACAATCCAGCTTTGTTGATGATGAGACCTATTATTTTTTCACCCCATCTTACTTGTTTCTCCATTGTCTCATTTAAACTGACTCAACAATACCCCCATATGCCTCCTCCACTGAGCATATCCAGACTGAGTTCTTTTGTCTCATTTTCTCATTTTGGATCTTCCAAAGATAGCGCTGACAGGTAATATTAATGATCTTTTATTAGCATCAGCCTGATTGCTGCAGATTTTCTGGAAGCGCTAGACAGAGCGAAGGAGCGAGAGAGGCCAAAAAAACGAAAAGAAGAAAAAAAAGAATATGGAAGTCCTCCACCCACCACTTCTCACAGGAGATCGCCTCTCTCTTTGATAGCCTGCCCGAATCTGTTCCCCCCATAGAAACTGCCCTGCAGATGTTGTTGCTGTATGCCGACTACAAAGAAAGAAACCCTTTATGAGGAGAACATCTATTTTGGGCCTCAGTGTTTCCGAGCCGTCGTGCTCAGCAAGAGGGGTGCAGGCCTAATCTTTCTGCTGCTGAAAACTTCGTTTTATTCTATGCCCATGATATTTTTAGATTAAAGCCCAACTCTAATGAATAAAGTGAGGATGTAATATTTTTATGATGCTCACAATGTATCAGTGTGGTATCACTGTGGTGGATATGAGCATGAAACAGTCCTCATTGTTGGGGCTTTAGTTCAAACAACAACCTTGTAGAAGCCTTTGTAACAGGCCTGACTATGTCCATTCACAACTGTTTGTTGCTCAAGCTCCCAATCTCCCTGAAAAAAGAAAAAAAAAAAAACTCAGATCTGTGACTTTGTTGCACTGTTGACTGTGAGGCAAAGTTCCTGAGGGCAATATTTGCTCTTGATATTATTTTTAATTAAAGCACCAATCCCTCAGCCAAGTTGTCCAAACAGTTCTAAATGGGCTCTGTAAATCAGACAAACATCCTTGATATTTGACGGGCTGAGAGTGTGCACTATAGCCTCCAGATGGTTTGTGTTTCTTAAGCGTTTCACGAGGGATGGTACGGGACAGCGATCTTCTGTTCAAGTTTGACTCTTGACGGAAAAAGCTCTTCCAAATCACATGCTGAGTCGTTGGATCAGTGCCGAGGTTGCTCGATCTGCTTCTCCCTCTCTGTGTTTCGGCTTCCCTGTGAATGGGTTTATTTGAAGGCTATGCAAAAACTGCACATTTAACTTATAGCTCATCAATGACCAACTAAACTGAATCCAACCTTTTCGCATTTTATTTTCATTTTACAAAATCAAAAATGTCTCTATGTTTAGTGGGATTGTGTTTGATAGGCAATCTTCAATCAGTAAGCAATACCAAGGTTAGGACTTAATAGAGCCATCTTTTTTTGCAGTGGCAGTGTTGAAGTGTTTTGGAGTATCTCTCTGCCAGCTTTACATTCTCAGAGACAAAAAAAGCTTAGCACATAATTCTTCCCAAAATAGCTCATGCTTAATTATATTGACTATCTGTTAGTATATTAGGTGTGTTGAGTATCTGTAAACATTCATTTTAATGTCTGAAAATCATCCATAGTTTTTCTTTATGTTGGACTATCACATATTTCTTTGAAATACAGTTTAAGACTGTATGTTACAAAATGTGACAAACTTCAAGGGCTACATACTTTCTTAATGTATATGTATTCTTAATTTCTCTAAATGTGCCACTTTGCATGGAAAGACAGGACGTAAAGATGCTGAGTCCAACTCACCCTTGTTCATAAGGCATTGGCCTAGTGCCACAGTTCTCCCCTCTTCCATTCACGCAGGCATACAGTCAAACAGCCTGGCCAGTTGTGAGTTTAACCCTACCCCCACCCCTTACTCCAGTGGCGTCTCTCCAGCTCCCTATTCCTCTTCATTAGTGTCCCAGAATGAGATGCTTGTAGTGTAATTAGCAGAGAAGGCCCTTCTGAATGCCTGTGTAACACACACTCTCATTAGAGGAGTGAGAGACAGCGTCTGGAGCTGCAGAGGAGAGGTGGAGGAGCAGGCCTGGGAGAGCAAGACAAGAACAAGAGGGGGAGGCAAACAGGGAGGGACAGAAAGACAGATAATGAAAGAAAAAAAATATTACAAAAAGAAAAAAGAAAACAAAATGAAAATATGACATGCTGAAGGGGTTTTTGACCAGGGAATGACAAGGAGTGTGGTCAATAAATATTTTGTCTGGAAAGATGGTTCTATCCTGTATACTTACAGTTGCTTGCAAACAAAGTAATTCCATCTGAACTTGATCACTCTTAGTCACAAATGTTGATTACCCAACTAATCTAGTGATTACTGAGCAATGACAGAAACAAAAAAAAAAAATCTGGAAATGATTGTTTATTTACCCCCACACCCCCTAGTTGGCTGTATCTAAACAAAATTTTGTAAAATCAACTGGCTTCAAAAGTCTAATAATTGGTAAATAGGTCTTTTTGGGTGTAATTTATCTCAGCATAACCTGAGCTCTCAGTATCTCAGCAATTACTTGTGTAGTTTAAAAACGTATAGGAGTAGTTTTGCTGTGCCATGCTTTTCACGTCTACCTGAATGTTGGGAATCAAAATTTGTTTCAATATTTGTCGTATGATGAACTAACTAGGCAGCATCTCTCCAGTCATTGCACCAGAGACTTCACTGATAAGAAATTGACTCCAAATACAACTAGAGCTTCACAGTCAAGAACTTGAGGCCCAGCTTGAGGCAGAAACACACACACATAAAAAATTCCCCTCCTGTTCTCTTGGATGGAAAAAGGAGTTTTAAGATCTTTGAAGTGTAACCTATAGAATTTTTAAAGAATAGCTGTATGTGAATCTGGTACTTTATAGTTTGCATATCAACTGAAGCTGAGACCTGGGAGACCATGTCCAATGCACTGAGGAAGCCTTTCAAAGAGGTCTGCTTCTCACCACAAAGACAGGAGTCAGCTAACGCATCGTCTTTAAATCTGAGTCTTATTGACTCACAAATAAGGTCAGAGTTTGGATTTTGTCTGGATTGTACAAGATACTTAATGAAATGACTTTGTCATCTTTCTTTTACAAATCAGTTCAATGCCTCTCACTAGACAGATATCTGTGTGCTCTGAAGATTATTATGGTCTTTGTCACTGTTGATTCTGATTATATGCTATGATCCGTTGACGTGATTCAGAAGTAAAGTTCTTTAGAAGAACTTTATTTTCCCCCGTTTTTTTTATCTTTTTGCTTTACACACATTATCAAAGAGTCTTGAGTCCCAAAGCAGCAATCCTTGGTCTAACTTGGGGTTAGACCTTAAAACAAAGAGTCATAAAACAAAGAGTTTTATGACTCTTTGTTCCAGAGTGGTGGGCGGGTCTAATTCTGGACAGTCTCCTCAGATCTGACATCCACCTCCACCTCATTCCTCTCACCCCAGGGGGGTGGTGTTGTTTGTGATAATATGCTTTCATTGCACTGTGGTTTATGCTAATCTTTCTTTTTTTATTTCTTCCTTCCTTCCTTTCTTTCTGTTTTGTCTTGTTTAATTAGCAATTAGTTTTCAAGTTATTTTTGCTGTATTCCATTTATTTTTGTCATAGTTTCTTCATTCATCTGATTTAATTCCAATTTTACTGTTAAATATATTTATTTATTTTGTTTTTTTACATCATTAAAAGCATATCAGTCACTGGAGAAAAAGTTTTTTTTTATTATAATCATTGATTAATATTCACTGTGTAGTTTAGCAATAAAGCTTTTCTATTGTGTCAATAAATTTGCAGACTTAGTTAAAAACTGTATATAGTTTCTTGTTGTGTGATGAGTTTCTTCTGGTTATTAATTCATTCTGACAAGCTTGACCAATGATTTCAAAGATTCTGAAATTGATTATTGTACTATTAACCATAACTATTAATAATTACATAAACCAAACATTCATTTTTATTCCCAACAAAGCAGATAGGAGAAAATTGGAGGGGAGTTGAGACAGGCATAATCTGGACAGTGTCAGGTCTGGACACTGTCCAGATTCAGTTTTGAGCAAATAATACTAAAACTTGACCACGTGCACCAGACTAACCTAAGTCTACTCAAAGGTTTGTGGCTTTGGCTTCAGAGTGACAAAAGTCACTCTTGTCACTTTGTCAAGAGTGACAAAGATAATAATAGTAACTACAGTGTACAAATAACTCTTAAGCAAGAGGCATTAAACAAGATACGAAAGGAAGAAGATGACTACATAATTTTATCTAACCACCTTATCCAGTCCAGACACAAACAAAACTGACCTTATTTGTGAACTGATCAAGCTAACTCATAATCTACATTGTAGCCACAGCTGCCCTGAGGCAGCCTGACAAAAACAAGGTTATCACACATGATGAGTGAAGTATCTTGTCCAAAGACTCAACAACTGAGTTAGAGTCGTTGTGTATCACCGCCAACACAGTCCTCTCCTAGAAACTTCTTCTTTGTACATTGGTGTTATCATTAAAATTTTAGTTTCTACCTGCTAAGTATACTGTACCATTTGGAGCCCAAATAAACATACAGTTATATCTGACAGATAAATTACAACATTTTTAGAAAATAAACAACTAGATTGGAAAGGAATCAGCTGAAACATAAATTTAACAATGGTAAAAAAAAAAGAAAAGTTATTGCTAATTTTCTGAGCATAGCTTTAATTTTTAGCTACATGACATGCAAATGCTCATCAAAAATTGTGTTGATACAATTTGGAAGAACTGTAGATGTGACACATGAGCATGAGCCATGAAAACAAAGATAGTTACGTAAAGAATCAGTATATTTCAGGTCTTACAAGGACAACTATGACTCAGTTTCCTGCTTTTTAACCTTTTGTCCTGTTTGGGACTGTTTTTTGTGAAGTTGTCACTCTTACTTCCTAGTCTCACACTAGTGAGACTAGGATTACTGCGATTACAGACAAACAACCCATGAAATGGCTTTAATTTTCATGTTCCCTCTTAAGAATGGTTAAGTCCTTGAAGAGTAAAAGATTAACTTAAAGTGTATCCTCCTCGAACAGTTTTAATCCTTCTGTGCACACTTTTCCTGTTGCTGGTAATTAAGGATTTGAGTCTGAAAGTCCACCTGAGGACCTCAGGCCCTCAAAAAAACATAGAGTGATCATTAGCTCCACTGCATCCCTCTTGTGTTCACACTGATAACCGACAGCATTGCCATTAGCAAGCCTGTCAGCTTCGTTCTCTTCAGTCAGTCTGCGCGGAGGTGTGGTCACGCCACAGAGAAAGACCTTATCGGGGTGATGAGAGGGAAGGGGGAACTGCTGTCAGTGGCTGGTTTTCAGTGAAATCTGTTTTTTGTCTTGACACTTAGCATAGGTTGATATCCAATGTTAATTTTAAGCCACGCATTTCATTTTCCAAGGAGGAAAGACCTTTGTATGGTTTCTAAGTCCTATTTAAAGTTCGCTAATTATTGTGTTTTTCACTACACCATGTCTTGTTCTCTTGGCTGTTAGAGTAAGAAAGAGTTTCTGTACAAATGCATATTATACTATCTTGAGATTCAGATTTTTAAAAAGTTTCTAAAAATATGTTTCACTTCTTGCCTATAATGTATGACAATTTATCTGGGGTGTACTTCACCTTTTTCCCCAATGACTAGAGGTGGATAAGTCATCAATTTAGAAATGGAGGAAGTTACCTTGTAGTAGCCACAATAAATGATGTGTACATAATTAAAGATGTGTGAGTGAAAATTATAGTCATTGTCCTGTTTTTCAGCTGTACCTTAAGTTGTGTTTTTTTTCTGTTATGGTTCATAGTGCAAAAAACTAACAATTGACTTTGCCATGATTGAAACAGGTTGAAAGCATAGTAGCTGAGTTTGCATGCTTTTATTTATGGGCTTCTCCTTCATGTGGTTATTGATCTCTCCTAATTCACTTTTTTTTCTGATCCTGCACTCTTAACTGCTGCCTGACTGATTTAGGATTTCTGTGTTTCTCTCCATCTTCTCACTTTCAGTTTCCTGCTGAGTCCCATTCTGAAATGCCTGCTGCTCCCACTCACCCACATACACCTCACTCAACCCATACCCCCACTATTTGCTCCATCTGAGCAGAAAGGAGGTTATTTTTAGAGTTCCGTTGATGGGTTTAAGATACTAAGTCCACATTGTGCCTTGGATTTTCAGGGAGGAAACAGGCTGTTTCTCCTTTTGCTCCCCTCACTTCGATTCATTTCCTTCCTTGCTTCCTCTCAGAGATTTTGCCCAAACAGCATCTCATACTAGCACACTTTCAATTTTTCACCATGCCTCAACTATTTCTCTAACCAACATTACAGCCATTGCAACACTATCACCACCACCACACTCACACCTCCACAGCTCTCATTTTCTCACTCTTTATCTTAATTTGCACTCTTCCCTTCAGTTTTTCTTCTTCCTCCTCTTTTCAGTGTATGTTTCATTTCAATTTGCAATTGAAATGAAACATACACTGAAATTCATTCACAATAAAGCTTCCATATAAATTATATACATATCCACCAACTGCGGCAGAAAATAGAGAGAAAAATAGAGACCTAGAACGCAATGTTCTGAAACTTTAATAATAAATAACAAAACAAATAACAACTAAGGAGTTTGTTTTTACCCTGTAAACATTAAAATATTTGTCTAAAGATGACAAACATTGAAACATTTATGCTTCAGATGTATTCAGTTTGGATCCTAGCTGTTGAATAATGTTATGAAGTATGCATATAAAAGTGATAAAAAAGAGGCTTGAATATTTTATATAATATTGTTGATCTAATTTAACCGAAAGGGGAAAAAAGTTGTCTCTCAGTAGATTTTTTTATAGATAATAGCAATAAATTAATTTTGTTTTTTAATGCAATTAGAGGTGAAGTTTTTGGAAATTAATTTCTAAAAACCAAATTGTAATAGTAAAAAGGTTCATTATAAATTCAGTGAATGTGTCTTTTCATATTGTACCAACTTTTATATCAGAAGGACAGAAGAAGTTATGGACTTAGACCACAATCATTAATTAATTGAATTTGAATTATTTCACAAAAAGCAATGTTCTGAATAAAATGTTCAGTTGGTTCTTCTTCTCGCTTACGCAGGTGACTTGCCGATGTTAAAACGGAATTTGGAGCTGATGAATTGGTTGCAGGAATAGATATTATTTATTATTTTAAAACTGATCTCTTTTTAATTAGGAGGGAGGAGAAGTTTGAGGTATTTACTTCTTATTACATTAATCTCACTTTTAGTGTTTTTTTCTTCTTCTTCTTTCTGTAATCTGGATCTGTCATCTTTCAGAATGTCGGGTCTCTTTGGAGCCTGTCTGTGCGTGGGAGATGATTTCAGAATAATATTTTGACGAAAGATTTTAACTGGATTTATGTGGTGTCATTTTCAATTAAACTAAATCATACCAGATTAAGTGTCTTGATTGGAAACATTTTCCTTAAGTAAAAACTGAAAACTTATGAAACAACAATATGCTTTATGAGTGCTAAAGATAAGTGTACATATTTGTGTTGTGAAAGTTTTTATGCAGAAGCCCATCATCTCTGTATGAATGTTGTGATTGTTTCAAAGCTCAATTGTGCCCTCTATCAGTGGGCTGCCAAAACGCAAAGACAACTTTTTACCTTTTAGTACACATTGCAGCATAATCGAAAATTGCAGAGAGATTTCTGGGTAACTTTAACAAAAAAAGGAAAAAAAATAAATAAATAAAGCTCAGGTTAAATAAATTTGACGAGTTATTTGTAGTAATATTGGTCACAGAAAAACATACTTTAAGGTCAGATTATCCGACACACACTGTGAGGTGGCAGTACTTAAGGCCATCAGAGTGGGGGACTGGCACAGCCACCTAGCAGCTTCTGTACATCTTACCAGCTGTGTCAAAGAGCCCACAGCATGTGTTAACACTTTACTCCCCAGATAGCTATGATGACAGCGTCAGCCTGTCTCTTTAAGAGTCTGTGTGGAATGTTGTGGTCTGCCCAGGCGTTTGGGGTAGTGCCCTCACCCACACATAAACACAACCCTTAAAAAAGTGACTCAGGCTGATTCTCACTCTTTCTCCTGTTTCACTCCCAAAATTTTTCACTGGAGTCCAGTCTGCTTTGTGGGACCAGTTTTTCTTTTTTTCCCTGAGGTTGCTTTATTGGTTTTCTAGTAAAATATATTTTTTTTCTAATATGCTACAAATACATGCACCAGTATAAAGAGGACATTAATTTTTGACTTGTGGAATAGTTTTCAGACCCAATACTACAAGTTTTATTAAATATTATACATTGGAATCCAGAAGTATTAATTAATTGTTGGTAGAAGTAACTTTTAGTTTATCACAATTTATTAATTTAAATCATGTTTCCACTTGAGATGATTCAAATGAAACATTGTTATTTGTTTTTCTATATATTTTCTTGTTTGTTACCAAGAAGAAGCAGAACAAAGTCCTCAGCGGGCCACCTCAAGCTGGAGCCAGAGAGCCCTCAAGTGGTAGGAGTTGGTACTACCTATTCTTGTGAATGGGATCAATAGGCAGACCCTCTTTATTAGATCCAGATTTGACCGTCTGAAGGCACAGATGAATGATTTTCGTAGTCTGGTGAGCAGCCCTCATCGAGTTCAGGCTGTCAGACATGTCTAGGGGGAGGTAAGAAGGGGACTCTGGCCTCAAAGTGAAAGCCTTGAGAATGTGGGACAGGGTAAACCCTAAACCTTAGAGCTCAGCCCAGGCCAACGAACAACACTCTTCTTATTTAGCTGGTGGGCCAGACTCAAATGAGAGGTGACAGCATATTCATTTCACTCAGTGTTTTTCTTTAAGGGCTTTTTTAAATGTCTGAATGATGAGCGGTCAGTGGATTTATAGTTCAGAGGATGATTTAGGTTTTTTAAATGGCCCTACCTTCCTCCTGCTTTTGCGCGCCGTGATTCCTTTTACCCACTTTCATTGGCTTTTCCAAGCTACATTTTATTTGTGTAGGGATGACCTCCGTTCCGCAAGTGCAAGATGATTTAAAATGTAAATTGAGCACCCTGGGTTCTGATGTCGAGTCTGGACTGGCTGTGCCCACACTTACAAATGAATTTACCTATAATAGGTGGTCTGGAAGACCCATATATGTGTTGTTAAGAATACATGGTGAATTGTGGTGTTGTAAAATAAAATTTCACAGATGCACCAAATCACACAAGTATACTCTTTGGCTTGTATTTAAGACATTCTAAAGGATGTTAATAAAATGCTGCTTGTCTCGCCACCACATGTCCTTCCAGGCTCATACAGTTCTCATCTGTTCTCTACCCTTAAGGGCAAAAATACCAACAGAAACAGAAATCATCCACAGGATGATTTTGGGGTGATGCCTGTCATTTATGGGCATGCTTTTACCTTCATAAATGCTGGCCTAATAAAAAAGGCCACTTTGCTTTCCTTTAATACTTCCTCTTTGCAAATGACCACCTTTCACACAAGTAGGAAGATGCCTGCCCTCTGTTTTCTGTAAAGTTGCCTTAGTAGACCTATGGACCAACTCTTGATCAATAGAGAAAACCATAAAAAAGCATGAGACCACAAGCAGAATTAGTTGTGGAATGCCCACATATGGACCACCATCTCTTGCTATCTGTACAGTGTATTTTTTTTTTCTGAAATGCTGTTAATTTTACTACAGATGTGACAGGATGCAAAGTTTCTTGTGATTAGTTTTTCAAAAGTCTTCGGGAGCCTTCGAGATGTTGTCCAAAAATAAGACACATTTTGTGTTTCTTTGTTTGATTTTTGTCAGCAGTGGTTTTCACCTTGATCCTTTCTCATCTTTTTCCTTCTTAATCATAAACTCTGACATTGAGATCATTGAATCTTTAGATTGTGCACTGGGATGTTTTGTTATCCTCTTTGGAAGAGTTGTTGATGTGCTTTTGGAGTTATTTTGGTGAACATACACTCAAGTGAAGGTTCAGTTCTGTCAATTTCCAGTTTGTGAATAATGGCTCTCACTGTGGGTCCCTTTATTCTCAAAGTCTTGGAAGTGGTCGTGTCAACCTTTCTATACCGATGGAGGTTAATGACTATCAGTCTTGTTTGTTCGTGATTTTCCTCAAATTGAGGTATCATATATGCTATTGTTCAATATTTTTGCCAATTTTATCTTGTCAGACAGTTAAAGTTTAAATGATGCTTTGATTCTACATGTCGGGTAGAAATCCAGCCAATGTGAAGTTAGTGAAACTGAAAAATTTTCAAACAATGTGGTTAAACTCAATTGTTGTTAGTAGTTAAGATTTGGATTATTATTATTATTTGTTTGTTTTCCACGAATTCATGCAATGTGACATATTTTTTGTCAGGTCAGAGATACATTACTGATAAAACGTTCACAATTCCTCATCGCAAAAATTCCCGACCATTCATATAAGGTAGAAGCACTTTCAGCCTCTTAAACTTGAAGTTTGTGATTGTTTGCCATTCCTTGTCTGGGTCATAAGTGCTTGAGAGAATGCATGAAAAGATTTGATATTCATGCCCTGCCTTCCCTGGTGCCACAGTGTGATTTTCTCCCTCCCTGTGGAGCACAGAAAAAGGGCTGGAATGAAGTAGGACCAATCTCCATCTCCAGATCATCTCTCAGTAGCCCCTCAACTAAATAAATAACTCATTACAGTTGAGAGCAAGGAGCTTCATTTACTCCAGGCGATGTAATCACACAAGCCTGCAGGTTGCCCGCATCATCTCAAATACAGGAGCAATCGGTGGAATCCCAGGAGGAAGTGTTGTAAATGTTAGCATGCCAGCAAAGAGTAACTGGCAGCTGGATGTTTGTGGGCAAGATTCCAAACTGCTGGAGAACTTTGCATCAGTGCCGAGCAGGATTGCGGCTTCTTTATAAAAGCACACAAGGAGAGTCAGAATACATCAATACTGAAGAGCTAATGTCAAACTGGAAGGAGGCACAATCATCTCACAGACACATTCCACTCATAATGCCATTGCCAGATGGTGCAGGATTTTATGAAACAGAAAGACAGAGGATTTAAAGTCTCTTTAAGATCTTCTTCAACTGTCTTAAGAAAAAATGACAAGCAAAAGAGAGAGAATCAAAAGGGGATATATTTCAAACAAGAACTCGGTTAGTGTCAAAAGAAGCTAAATTTCCATCTACATACATGGATAATGTGTGTATCCCTCTGGTAATGACTGAACAGCACCAAAGATGGACCTAAAGGTACAAAGAAGAGAAATTTGGCCTAGGAGATTAGAAAAACATTTATAGGCAAGCATATTAAAGGTAAAAACCATCACACCATCTCCAAGCAGCTTGATCCTCCTGTGACTAAAATCACATTCTACCAACAAGATTTCTACCAAATCTTGTTGGTAGAATCAACATGATTTTTCTTTATCAAGTCTTGGTGTTTTGAAGAGTCCAACATGGTCTCAAAAAAATAAAAATAGGCCCATGGCATTACATTCACTCCACTATGGTTAAAAGAGGGCCTGGCTGCTATTTTACGTATTCATCCTTTGTTTCACTCCAGGTCCACCTGGAATGTTTGTTGCCAAAGGTTTTGTCATAGTCTCCTTCACCTAAGCACAATTCCCATTAAGATTCCCGTGACCTTTAACTAGCTTTTTAAGTCTGAGGTGGCAGGCTTTGTCCTGCCTCATTTTCCAAATATTTGGTTGAAATATAGATATAATTTAATGTTAACTATGGATACTTGCTTTTCCTACAATCCTGTTTGTTGATAAGATGATTTAGGGTTCTTATCTAGCCTATATGCTACTGACTACAATAAATTACTCTCTCCTTTACATTATGAACAAAAGTGTTGCTAGAAACTAGTCAGTTTACAATTCTAAACTCTAAATTATAAAAACAAATCCTCTTCAGCTAGATTTATTTTAAAATTATTGCAAGAGGTATTAACAACTGGATAGTTCTAGCATGTATTATAATCTAACGTGTGATTTTGTTCATTCTTAGGATTAAATTTTTCACCCCATAAAATTGTGTTCTCAAATTGATGGTTTTGAATTTTGGGCTTCACTCAACAAATGCTATTCTAAATGTCATCCTCATTCAAAACTTTAAATTTTTTAAAACCTATTTAAAATCGGAACTTTTTCGCCGTAGATTTGTTCAAAATTGTGGGTTATGTCACAATCCAGCCAATGAGAAAGTTTGTGGTGTGAGTAAGACTGGCTGTGGCTCAGATACTGTGCCCTTTTTCATTCCTTTGTCATTTCAAGAAGTTTAGTGGTTACCGCTCAAATGTGTTAGAAAACTTCTTCCACAGCATCCTGAGGAAGGCAAACACAGCAGGCACATGAATGCCATTTTTCGGCAGAACGGATGTTGGGATTTCCGTCCATTGTTTCTCGCTGGGAACACCATTATCAGTGTTGTTGTTCCTAATCATTGCATTAGGAAACGGAGCAACAAACAGAAGGTCCAGCCGCTGATGAAAGGCAAACCTTCAAGCTGATGATCCTATCACTGTGAAACATATGTGCAGTTTTACTTTCAAAGATTTTCTTTTGTTCAGTTGGATATTGCCGATATTATTTCTTCTGAGGCCTAAATAAATATATTTCTGTAGTCATAATACAAATTGTGCTCCATCATTTGGAAGATATAGAAATTTGTTAGGTTCTAATTATTAGAGAAGCAAAACAAAGACCTATCTAATTACAGAACAAATAGTCACTAAAAAAATATAAAAATTTCTATGTGTACAAATTTCAAGATAAAGCATTCAGATAATGTTTTTCTTACAGCTGACCCAATGCAAATTCACAGGAGAACCCAATCTTTCACATTGGTTTGCTTTGTATGAAACAGTGACCTTGATGAGGCAATAAAACATCACGGTTGGGCGGCTTTCCCCACCGTAAATTGCCCCACATCCTTTGGGGGTTGTGGTGGAGGGGAATCTCTTGTTCGAAGATGAGGGGAACAACTTGAATGAAGGAAATGAAGTTAGTGAAGTGAGCGGGGTCAAGTGAGCAGAAAGAGGTAAACTCCACCAAACAGGGTCTTGGTTTGTTTGAATGTCCCACACTGTACAAACATTTAAACATTTAAGCATTTTTACATGCCCACTGTTAAATCAACTATTATAAAATGTTGAAATTAAGTGCGCAATGCTTTTCCGTTGTTTTAGCCAAGGAGCTCTGATCTGGCACTATAATATATTGTTTTCTATATATTATAAAATATTGTTTTCTATATACTATAATATATTGTTTTCTATATATTATAATATATTGTTTTCTATATACTATAATATATTTTTTTCCAGTGCAAGGGCAAAAAATATAGATATTCTTTTAGTCTTCCAGCATCTGTAATTATTGTGAAATTTGGTATATTTTGCATACAATTTGGTCGATATTAAAAGCTTCTGTTGCAAACGTGTCCCACTGTTTCCTCCACTATGTGAATGATATTGCTCAGTGCCCAGGGCAGCACTCTGTCAATGATGAGACAAATGTTCATGTCTTATTTGAATCTTCATATTTCAAGATGAATAAATGGGTTATTTTGGAGCCCCCATCCCTAGTATGTTTTAATATGGAGAAATAAAACCATTTCTTTCAATGTCTGTCATGAACTTATGATTACCAAAATTATTGCTGTACTCAAATATTAGGAGACATCTTTAATTCTGTTTTTCTTTTTTTAAAAATTCAGAAGTTTTAAATACACTAAGCTTACTGTGCATAGCTTTATAATGCAGTGACACCCTCCTGAGGTTAATTCATAACATTTGAGTAAAACTGAGGCGCTCAAACAAGGACTTGAACACATTTTAGTTGTGTTCAAGTTGTTTTATTATTAAAAAAATAACACTGAAATCAGTTGTGTTGGGGAACAGCAAAAAAATCAATAAATATTACATTTTGTCAAATAATCAAAATTAATGAGAGTAAGCATTTTAAAATATTAAAGATACATCTTATTTATCTGACATGCCCTGCACCCTGAATAAACTAAAACTGAAGTATTTGACCATATAAACAATTTCTGCATTTGGAAAAAAAAGAAAAAAAAGGGGAGGGGGTGAAGTTTGTAAGCCAGTTTGTGGCATCATCATGTTGTGAGTGTATTTTGATTCACTCACAACATGAGTGAATCAACTAGAAGAACCAGAAATGATCCATTCCACCAGTTTTTTGTTTTGTTTTTGTTTTTGTTTTTTTCTTTGTTTGTGGTTTAGTGGACTTCACAAAACAGATGCTGCCATATGGAAAGGACAGTACACAAATATCTGAAATCAGAAAGTTAACACTTGGACAAAGATGTTCAGTTTAGATGGACAATTGTTCAAAGATACAAACAAATTAGTTATAGAGCAATGTGTTCTTTCTGAAAGTGTGTTGTAGTCCACTTTCATAGACAAGGAAGAGGTTCCTAGCCAAGAGCATAATTCATGTACAACCCCAAGATCCCTAAGATGAGCAATGTGTTTCCATCTTTCCCCAGGTTTTCAGTTTTTGGTGGACTGTTTGGGTGCTTTTACAGTTGGATGGCTTTTCAGGTTCCCTTGCCACATTGTTTCCCCTCAGTGCACATACACCTCGCATGTTTATTGTTCTTCCCACAAAAAGTAAAGCTATTTAAAACCTAACTGTTGTGTTCTTATCGTACGTAAAGACTTTACAAATTAGATTTATGAGACTCTTTCTCCCCCTCATGCCTTCTCTCTTATTTCATGGTTCAGTTGCCTCACACTGCAGGCAAAGGGGAGGTTTTCTCTTGCTGCTTATTGGCCGCGGCTCTCTCGTTTCAGGAGCATTTCCATGCCTGCACCCGGCGCTCCTTCAGACACCGTCAAAAAAAAATAACTCACTGTCATCATCAGTGGAAAACACCTTCGACTCTTGACGGGACTAATTATTTCAAATAGCAAGAGCAGGAGAGATTTTTATTGGTGGAGGGATATCGACAAAAAAGAGAGAGAGAGATCTACCGCAGTAACGACAGGTGAGTGTCAAGATTTTCTTAAGCTGGAAATGCGCGTGCTGGCAGACGACAAATCATTTCCGCGTGTTTGTTTTCATTGAAGCATGGTCACGCGCTCGGTAGCGGGCTGCATCTCTAGTTTTTGTTTTTTGTTTTATTTTATCCTATTTTAAGAAGCGAGAAGATGTTTCTTAAGTGCGAAGGTGAAGCGAAACTGCATTTGCCTTAACGTTTCAACTTCATTACATCAAACCTGTCCAGATTTAGCTTATTCCGCCCAAACCTCTACCCCATTTTTTAAGTTAATGTTTGACTATTGAGACTTTTTGTTTTTCAAAGTCTTATCATGGCGGAGGTAAAAAGAGAGGTGGGGGACAACAGAATACGTACTAGCTGGAAACCAGTTGACTCTAGTTTATGATGGATAACGGCAAGGTAAAGATGCTTAAAATGTAACACTAGAGGGTTCCCCGGCCCACGGGGCTGTCTCGGAGGAAGGTTCACGCCGTTATTCACCAGTCCTCCTCTAATTGGCTCAAGATGCGGTGTCCTGTAGGGTCTTTTTTTTTTTTTTTATCGGCTGGAAATCGGACGCATTTGCGTCTGCACAAATATAAAGAAGAAAACAATACCTAAATACATATTTTAAAAAGATTATTTAAGCGTTCAAATCACCCGCTAATAATTCTGAAATGAATGCACAGTTGTAAATTAAGGTTCGTAAAAGCACGCGTGACAGGGCAGAGATGTTCCACGGGAATTATTAAGAGTGGTCCTGCCATTGCAGACATTCACATAACCTCATTTGCTTCATCACCCATATGTATATAAGAGGCGCTTGTGATGGCTCTGCGCTGCTGATAATTGCAGAGGTATAAGGAAGGACTAAAAAACACCGTCCCCTCGGTGCCCTTTCACCCGAGACTTTGTAAGCTGCACTTATTAAAGCGAAAAGTGTTTCAATATGTGGTAAGCTTTAGGGGGAAAACGTGATGGGGGTTGGGATGGGGGCCCTCGTTTTTTTTTTTTTCTTTTTTTTTTTGCTGCTCAGTTTCTATTGGCTAGAATTGAAGTAAGTAATTTATCCATGTTAGCTCCAGGTCACTGTTGTAATTTCCATCTATTGGCGCTGTTAAATGTAGGGAGGGTAGTAATTAAAACCTGCCCCATATCTAATAGCTCATACCAGAGCTTAGGGGAAAGACGGGCTTTATGAATGAATCTGGGCTTGAATTCACGTGTAGATTTGAGGGAGGGTGTACATAAAGTACATTTTACTTTATGGATTCACAACATAGTAATAATAATAATAACAATAATAATAATACATAATTGTTTCCATAATTTTTCTTTGTCTTTCAGGGCCCATTGGACACTGAGCATCCTTGGGCCAGTCTGTCTAGTAGACATGTTTCAAACTGTCCCTGACACGTCGTCTTACGTTAAGGTAAGACACCACCGTCTGTTGGATCAGGTAATTTTGCAGGGTTCTTTTCTTTCAGTTTGCTATGTTTGTCTACCACAAAGTTTGTCAAGGCTATTTCAACTTATAGGATGCTTTAATTTAGTTATTGTATTAGTTAATTTTGCTTCTTGTTTTTAATTTAGACAGTTTAACAACTTAACTAAGAGAGCTTTACAATCGGAACATATAGGCATGTGCTGGTATGGGATTGATTAAATAAAACATTTAGTGTTATCTAAATTGTTTTATTTAAACATGAATAATATCATGAATAATGTTGAATCTATTTAAAAGCTAAATATTTTCAAAAGGCTTATGGTTAAGAAAATCTCTGACCTGATGCACGAACATTTCTTGAAAATTTGACAGAAAGTACAACTTAAATGCACCAGCAAGTTGAGCATCTGAGAGATTATATTTTATGGGGTGTTCTCTGTGTTTTGGAAGTCTGTTTTTCCCAGGTTTTAGTCAGAAAAACAACAGGAAGACTCAGAATTCCAATTGGGAAAGTCAGGGGTCGTTGAGCAGCCATAAGCTCAGATTCCAATATGGCTGCCTAACATAATGCTTCCACTTGGTGAATTACGAAGGCATGAATAACAGTTTTAACAGTTTGTCTTATATTAAATAAGTGCCACACATATTAGTAGATACATTTGTGTCAGTTTCTATTATCAGCTCTTGCCCCAAAAGCAACAAAAAAATTACACTGGTTGTCTGACAGGAAACGTTTTACATGCCACCTTCCAAGGGTGGTTCTAGACAAGGGGTAACTGGGTCCTGCGCCCATGTAGACCTGGTGCAAGCCTCTGTTTTGACCCCTGTACTGAAGAGATAATACTAAATCCTTTTCTCATGGTGAAATGCTCTGGACAGAAACAGTAGGTAATTGTTTCACTTTCACTAGTTTAATCTTTTATCTTCACAGTTTCCCTTTAACAATGAATTAGAAATGGAATATTCCACTTTTAGCTTCAGCTGTTTTGATACTGGATCTCAGTTTCCATCTGTTACATCAGGAGTCTTCAACCTGATCTTATAGACTCCTGAAGTGTCTCTTTGGCTCACTTTATATATATTAAATGACATATTGACCTGTTTATTTTTTTTTTATTATTTTTTTTTCTGTCCTTCATTTTGTTCTGTGCCCCCATAAAAAAGACTGTGCCTCTGTTAAATGTGGTCTAAAACTGCCACTATGTTAAGGTAAAGTTTGGTAGTCTTTTATGTCAGTCAGAAAACAATACTTATCTTTTGCTTATTTTTAACATGGAGGATAAACCATATGTGGAAAGTATTCATAAAATAAAATATTAAAATTTGGACAAGTACATTTTAAGATTTGATTGAAATTAAACCAGTTTATTTAAGCATGGGAAGCAATTAAGCCTGGTTATTATGTTCAAATGAAATGTTTGTAAAACATCATAGGAATTATATCATTAAAATTATAGCAGTTTCTTTGGTCATGGATGACAAGTAAAGACTTATTTTACTGCAGTGTCAAGATGACTGACAGTAATAATAATAAAGAAATACCTGGTTACTCTGAAGTCACGATGCTCTGTTGTTGCAGTTTTTCTTCCTTGTTGGTCATTAAAATGTGGTGTTACGTCTCATTATCATGCCTTACGTCACGAATCCGCTCTCTGTCCGTCACGCTCCTGAGAGGGTAAATAGAGCAAACAACGCACATCTGGTTTTCATATGAATCCCGCATCTCGTCCCGCATGCATGGCGCAGCGGGGATATGATACAGCCAACGGATCCACACGTCTTGAAATAGCACTGAAACGCCAAATGTTTTTTTTTTTTTTTTTAATAACAAATTATGCTTTATTTTATTCAATAAAATCAAATATATTCTGTGTATATGAAGAGGGGAAAAAAATGTCTTTGAAAGCGGAGTGACTGCGTCACGTTTGACTGCTTGGACTGTATGCTTCATTCAAATGAGTCATTGTACAGTGTAGGGCTATGTTTCTATCTTAATAATCAAGGTGTTTTTCCAAAGGGCGACTTCTTATGTTTTGAGGACTTGTCCCCCCCTTTTTTTGAATAAGGGCTCCTTTCATCCAACCGCAGCGTTTGTGCCACCGCTGAAAGTCTTTGCGTTCAGGAGTCGGAACAATTCCCGATTTGTTGTAAGAGAAGCTGAATAGCAGGGAATGTTTAAATAGAAAATATGAGCCTAAATGACTTTCTGTCAGAGGCGCAGGGAGAGGGGAAATATATATTTTTGTGACGCTTTGTATTTCAGTTTGTTGTGGAAATGCAGCCGGGATTGTTTCCTTTTACTCTGGCGTTTCCAATCTGTGACTCCAGGGTTAAGCGTGTCTTCGCAATTGTTGCCTCCCTCTCAATCGTGCGGGGAGATGCTGGTCAGCATGTGGCACGCCTCAGCGTACGAAATCTAAAAAAAATATTCCCCATCTTTCGAGCGAATCCAAAGGGCCCCGGCATTTGGTTTTGTTTGGTTAAGGCCAGGCGAGACTGGAACTCTCCAATAAAAATAAATCTCAAATTAATTATGGCCTAGAGCGAGGGGCCAGACAGTTCGTGCTTGTATGTGCTGCAGACTCCATTTTTTTCTTCTTCTTCTTTTTTGCCCTCAGTATTTTGACTCGGATAAATGCCTTTTAGCCTGAGAGCAGGAATGATCTGAATACAAGTCTGCAGTTTAATAAACAGGAGCAATGGCTCGCTTACATGGACTGAGGATGCTTCGACTTTTGGAATTGTGATTATTTTTCTCGAGTACTACCATGTTAAAAATGACTGAAGGTGGTTATAAAAATGTCAAAACAAAATGGGTCTATATGAAACAAAGGGATTTCCCCCCCCTTTTTTTTTAAGCAACAGGAGCCGGTTGATGCTGTGAGATACAACATCATGTCAGTTTCCCCTACCTTTCAGATCGTACCACAGATTTATTTAAGCTCAAGAAGAAAAGATTGGCCCACAACAATTGAAAGGCTGCTGCACATACAAACTCACCAAAGTGTCCGCCCACCTCTGGCTTGCTGCCTCCGTGCTGAGACAGAGGAGCTACTGGCTGGTGGTGTAAGAAGAAATGTCTGGCTGTCTAGTTCCAGCGTCAAAGCCAGATGTTCTGTGGTTCACTGTGTAAACCAACTCGCATCTGTTTATTGGCCTTCTAAAATGTTTGTTACCGCTTTATTCATTATGATCTTGGGAGTTCTTGCTCCCTCTTGTCTTTTTGATAAGATTTATGACTGGAATGATAGATTTTCTTGTAAAATAAAGGAAGTTTGCTTTTAAAACAATTATTTACAGGTTGGTAAGATTTGGTTTGACAAGAAAAGGCAATATTTTGGGGGGTGAAACAAGATGATTTGTGATATTGAAACCCACTCAAAGTTGGCATGAAGAGTGTAAGTGAGAGTAAATTTGACTTTTTATAATTAAGGTATATTTACATAAATTAAAACCATTAAACTTGTGGAGGCTTTAAATTATAAGCATGTAAAGCAGTTCCAAAGTTTTTGGGGTCCCCAAGCAAAATTTCCTTTATGAATTGAAATTCATAAAATGGAAGTGGATTTTAGGTTTTTGATAGCTATAAGCCATAATCATTAAGATTTAAAACAATTTAACATATTATACACATATACAAAAATCTGTGTTTCAGATTTTAAGTAGATTTTTGGTATTATTATATTTCATTTATGAGCACCATATGAGCACAATTGGTGCTGTTCTCAACTTGCCTTTTATAAGTTTAATTCCTTTTAGGCCCAAGACCTAATAGATAGATTGATAGATTAATAGATCTTTACACAGTTAGTCTCTCTACGTCAAGATGATGGAAAAAAAAAAAAAAAAATTCCAGAGTTTGGAATGTAAAGAAAAACAAAACAAAACAAAAAGAAGCAAGAGAGTCACTAAAGAGTTAAACAAGGTGTCTCCCTTAATTACTCGAGTCAGAGCTGGCCTCAGGCAGGAGAAGCCTTGACCCTTAGCAGGATCCAGATGTGGTGGTCCCAAGGGTGGGGGCCCATGCCGCCTCGCCAGACCCCCAAGTGGAGTGCAGACAGGCCGGCCCTGCTTGTCAGGAGCAGGCTCCATTTGAGTCTGAGGGGCCGCTTCCCCACAGGCATACTGCAAAAAAGTATTCATTATTCTTATCATTGGCCGAATCGCAATGCGTTATTAAACATTAGGAGACGATGTGTGCTCACGTTTGTCCAACGAAAAACTCTGTTTCCCCTCCTGTTATTGGACGTTGATTTACTGAATAGCAATCTCATTTCTTAAACTCTGTTGACATGGTCTTTAATTCATTTGCAGATATTAAATTCGGAAAACTGGCCTTTCTTTCAGTGTCTCTGAACACGTTCAGAATCGGGACACGTTCAGAATCACTCTCCCTCCTTAGAACATGTACTAAAATTGCGCTTGATTTGATGAGAACATTTTGAAAGTGCAGGCAGGGAAGAGGCGGTGAAGAACCTTCGGAGGGATGGATCCCATGACGTGAATTGTGCACAGACAAATGTAGCAGTAAATAATAATAAAAACATATTAATCAAATTGATTATTTCAGTATACTTTTGTGGGCTTTTGTCTTTCTATGTCTTTTCCCATGTTACACGTGTTGCGGAACGACTTTTTGATTAAATCGCGGCAAAGAGCTTACTGCTTGTAATTTAACAACGTCAAAAAGAACACCTAACATATCAGACCGCAAAAAAGAAAGAAAAAACAAAGCAACCCACAATAAAAGCCTGTCATATCTATCTCCTCAGTTTTGATTTAGAGCTCAGTTGGCATTGAGGGAAACATCTGTCCACTCCCAGGGATGAAATGCATTACTTCCACTATGAAATCCAGAGTAAAATTGTGAATAGTCTTGATTTACAGGGGGATGGAGGCATGGCCAGATGTGTCTGAAATGTAGGCGTGAGTCGAGAAGCGCCCTAAAACATTAAGTTCCATAACTTATATCCATTCTTAAAAAAAAAAAAGAAAGAAAAAAAAAAAAGAAAAAAAATCTGCAAATACAGTTTTACAAATTCTGGACAAATAAACCCTTCTTCCACAGCAGCTGTGACATTACCGCCAGGGAATAAATACATAGCGCGCAACAATATCCCTCAGCAGGCACAACACTGCAATGGCCGTGTGCAACGCAGGCAGCCCAGCCATCCTGTAAATATTTCCGAGCAGAAAAACATAACAGCGGAGCGAACACTCAATTGTTTCCCTGCTTATCTCTCTGGGACAGTATCCTGCCTTTTTTTTCTTTTCCTCTCTCTCTCTCTTTTTTTTTTTTTTTTTGAAGGCAGGACTTTCGGTGACACACAGCTTCCTTCTCAAACCTTCTCAACAGCGGTGACTTCACTTCCCAAATTTAGAGGAAAGAAAAAAGTCAATCCGGTAAAGAGAGAAAAAAGTGTCTCCTTCTCTCCGCCACATAGTACCGGGGGGGCACTGGAATTAACTCAGGAGCGTGTCATGTTTGGGATATCGTCGGGGTCCGCTGAAAATTGGGCAAAATGGACGGAACTATTAAGGTAAGGGTGGAGGACGGGGTGTTTGAGTTTGTGGGGAGACAGTTTTTTGCGGAGTTGCGCCTCCTTTTTTTTAAAGCAGCGGATTGAAACGATCCTCTGTCTCGGTCTGTGAGCTGGAACCTCCAATCCGACAACGATGAGAGATTTTTTTCTCTACCCAAGGTTTCTCTTCTTTTCTTCTTTATTCTAAACCATTTCCCCCTTTTTATAATAAAGGCTTTCGAGGATACACGTTTAGTGGATTCAGATCTGAATCACGTTGTGGATTTTTTCGGGGGACCGGGCGCATCATTACGCACGTCTGGGGAAACCCCGAAGGAATTATTGCTCGATTCAGACTAGAAACACACTCTAGAGTGGTTTGTGTGGTGTATATCTGCGAGTTCAAGCGTTTAGTTGAAGAGATTACTGGATGTAGCGGCTGGACACGAAGATGTTGAGCTGCGCAACAGCGGTGTGGGCACGTCGCTCCGCTCAGTCCTGAGGATTATGTCCGTGGGTTAACGGATCGGTGATGGTACCTGGCTGGTATCTGGAAATCAGAAAGTCCGCATCTGCGTCTCTGTGCGGTTTCTCGTTGCTGAAACTCCGCGTCTCCCCCGCTGCCGGACACAGAGAGTTTTGTCAAGCTGCAAAGGAAAGCTGTCATTTGGTAACTGCCCATGCAGTTTGCAACACTCGAAACCGCAACGCTTCACAATGATACCTTGGCTTGCTCCTTAAATAGTTGCACAACTTATTTTGAAACGGTATGCTGTTAGTGGCAGAGCGCTGGTCTGCATTAACACCACTTGGCTACTGGTTCCCTGAGACTGGAATTCCATATGCATTATGGCTACAGCCTCCAGTCCAGATGTTGAAGCTTGTCCCCAGTCAGACACATTCAGTCTACAGAGCTTATTTACTCCTGTTGCGTCTGAGAGATGTTACTTGTTCTTTTTTTAATTCTTGGAAATTTAAAGTAGCTCGTTTGTGGTCATTGGGTGTGGTGTGATTTTTCTGGGAAAAGAAAGAGAGACAGAGAGAGGAGAAAAATAGCCATGGAATACCATCATTTATTGCTCACAGGTTTGTGATGTGCCATGTATGAATGGTCCTGGTGCAAGAGCATGGAATTTTTGTCATCTTGGATTTTTTGAACAAAGCAATAAGTTCCAATAGTAAATGCAATCAGAATTGCATCCCTAGGTATAGATGAACTTATACATTTATGTTCACAAAAAGAAAGGAAGCACTCTCTAGCCATGAGAGTTTCCTGCTCTACACAATCTTTTCCTGACAGGTTTCCTCTTCCTCCTTAAACAAAGGACAGGAATGCCCACCCCTCCACCCACTGGGTGGCTCCTGTTAGGTTCATTGCGTGTTTGTGTGCTTGCGTGTGTGTGTGTGTGTGTGTGTGTGTGTGTGTGTGAACAGCAAATAGATTCACGTGTATTCTGGATGTGAAGCTATTGCATACACTATCCAGTCTTGACGTATTTGGGACCAGCTGCAACCCGGGCCAGATTGACTTGGCTGGTGTAAACATAACCAAGGTGGCTCCCAGCAGGTGTCACACTCATACAGAATGCTTATGATGGGGCTTGATTATGAGCTGCTGTGATTTATTTGCTGTTTTTTTCCCAATCTTTGTCTGGGGAACACCCTACAACAACAACCCCCCTACTTCGCTCCTCCCCTGACCCCACCAAAAGAAAAAAAAAAAAATTCTCAAGGTTAATATTACCTGTATGATTATGGTAATATATGTTATAGTAATATCTGTTGGAGAAAAAACAAACAAAAAAAAAATATGTGGGAGAAGGCCATCTATTCTTAAGGCTATCACACAGCCTGATTTTCTGTTTTGGTGCAATACCAAGACAAGTTTGTTTTATGTGAAAGAATAGATTGATAGTTAACATTTTCTTTTTGAAAATATATCTATGCAATATCTAAATTACTATCCCTTAACGTTGAGGCTAGCTCAGAATAGAGCTCGATTCCAATCCCAGCTGAGGCTGGGAAGCATTACAATGCAATCCTGAACTAATTTTAATTTAATAGATATTGGTGCACTCATTTCAAACAATGTGAAACTGTGAAAGGGGAAAATATATCTATTGATCTCTGTATCTGGCTGAAAGGTGATAGGGTTGTCCTAAATGTGGAAGAAACTTATAATTCCAAAAAGTCTAGTTTCAGCATATTTTTTGAGGCTAAACAAAGATACAGCCTGAACAGTTTCAAATAACAAAATAAATGTTATTGGACATTCTGTCTTTGGAGCGATGCGCTGGGATTAAAGTCACAAACTCTCAAGTTCCATGCATAGTGCTTTAATAATTCAGCTGTGCTTCATGACTGCACAATTGAATTTGCACTAATACTGCATGTATGTAGTTGAGGATGTGTTTGTGACTTTCTTTTGCTGTCATTCTTGTAGATTTTTTCTTACAAAATTTTTCTCAGCTACATTTTGTCTGCACTGAATAATCTGCTTGTTAAAATAGGAATGCAGTACATTAGCTATAACGGTGCAACGTTGCTGTCACCGTTTGAGTCTGTTGTAGATCTGGTTGAAAATTACACTCGTCACTCGTGACTCGTGACTTATTTAACCCTGGCGACCTATCCAGATTGTGCCCAGCCTCTCGCCCGTTGACCACTGGAGACAGGCACCAGCACTCCTTGCAACCCCGCTAGGGATAAACGTATATGAAAATGGATGGATGGATGTATGGATGGATGTATGGAATGATTTACTAAACTTTATCTTAAGCCCCTTATGGCCCACATATATATATGTATTTTTTTATTATTATGTTAACATCACAGGAAATGACAGTCTAGTTTTTGCATCACCATCTGACCAGAAGAAGTTCTTGTTTAGCTTTCTGAGTTTTTTGTTATTTACAGACCTAATTGTGATCTTCATAGTTAATATTTAATTGTTTGGGATAAGCGTGTAGGATAATGGATGGATGGATGGATGGATGGATGGATGGATGGATGGAATGGATGGATGGATGGATGGATGGATGGATGGATGGATGGATGGATGGATGGATGGATGGATGGATGGATGGATGGATGGATGGATGGATGGATGGATGGATAAAAGGTAAACATTCGCATTCCAAAAGTAGTCAATATATTTACGTCTAAACCTCGATTGTATGAAGACGTGACGCTCACTCATGTTTATATGATGTGCATGAAAAAAAACATGAAGTTTTTGGTTGTAGCCAGCCTTTATAGTTACAAAATGATGCCGTCTTCCACATAATTTTGTGGAAGGCAGTTAATTTTATTCTGAAATGTTTAAAATAAAATTAAACATTTTGTTTATAACTTATTTTATAATTTATAAAAAAAAATTACTAAAATCAGAAATGAATTGACATACACAGCTTTAAATCGATGGATTTGATATTGTTTGTTTACGAGTAGAAGAATCAGGAAGGGATGGAATGTTTGTGGGTACAAAATGTCACTGAAATATGTTGTAAAAAGTAATTCAGCAGGTGCTTAAAAGTTGATGTTATCTCTAAAGTGCTTGGCTTGAGGGTTAGGTTAGGTTAAGTTAGGGTTTGGGCTTTGATACCATTTTTTTAAATAGTCGGGTATTGGTTTTGTGCATCTAAATACAATGAATGAAAACACCTCACAATGATATGACAATTTGTTCCAGGACCCCAAACCTCAGGACCCCAGGCCAGTCCTCAAGTCACTCTTTTTAAAGCTGACCCAACTGACACATTTAATAAATTATTGTCTGATGGTGGAGAGCAAGCCGAAAAAAGGTGTAACTGCCTCTAGATTTTACAAGTAGCTGGTGTGTGTTCCTTAGAGATACTGGAGTAATTAGAATAGTGCTGTTTTGTCAGCTTTCTACAGTTACATGGGGTTGTTTCTATTTCAAAGAAATAAAAAAAAAAACCTGCTGTAATCTCGATGAACACAAACCACTTGCCAATCATGGCTCCAATTGTGGCAACTGATATGTCAGTGTAAATATAACGTGCAATTGTCAAAATAGTTTGAAAAGCTCTTATCAAGCTGTTAAAAGACATTCCAACACTCTTTTGCCCTTATCATCTGCAGACTAGCTGCTGTGTTCTGCTCAGATAGTTTGTCTTGCTGCCTAAATTCTGACAATGATGGATTCTCAGATGAAATCAGAGAAAAAAACTAATTGTTCATGTGGTTACATATATTTAAACTTTTTAAAAACTGATAATTAACCCAAAAGACTATGATGTAAAAGACATTCAATCTTATTTTTGTTTGTCATAACCCAACAAGCTTACCTTTTTCCATAAAAGAAAGTTATGGGAAGGTCATGTTCATGAAAGGTTAATGTTGAATTGTCAATGTTAACAGTAACATCCAGAATCGATAATGTCTGAGAATTTTACAAATGCTCAGAACCTAGATCACATCTTATAAGTTGTTACATATTTGTTTCAACTGTAGCACATTTGATTGAGTTAGCTGCTACTACTGAAAAAAATGAATGCAAACTATTTGTGAGCATTATTGCGCAAATGTACCTACTGTGCATTATGAAAAACAAACTGAGAAACGAGGCACTTTGCTTTCTGTTGAGGAAAAAGTAAACGCATGCATAGAAAGAGGAAACTCCAGACACTTGTGATCATGACTTTGCTTTCATAAACATTTTAGAGAATGGAATGGCTGCATGGAAGATCTATGAATTAATGAATTTCAAGTCACATCTTTCTCCCTGAAGCAACTATGTGGCATGCTGGAATGAAAAAATGTCAGTCCTCTGAGATCAGACACGTCTCCGTCTCTACTGTGCCATCAGATCCGATCAAATCCAGATGTGCATCAGAACCAACCCTAATCCTCAGAGCCATATTGTTATGATTTCACTTAATATTTTTCTTTATTGTTTTTTGTGTGTTTACTCTTCTAAAAATAATGTGAATAAATCATTATTATGCACTTATCAGTGATGATGAAATTTTATGATTCTTTAAAACAATGACATTTAAAGTCAAACCCATCAACTGCACAGCACAAGCTTTGCTTTTAAGACATTACGCAAGGAGCGCGTCTAAACCACACAATATCTTGGCCTGCTCTGTGAGTTTCTGCGAGTTTCTGCGTTTGTTTTCTTTAATAAACTGACATTGCTCCAGCAGCGCCGAAGCACAGGGGTCAGTTTAGCTGTGACCCCCCCTGCTTCTGTTGAGTCTTCAGCTGTGGAGGGAAGCCCAATGCTCTCAGAATGATGCACACAGTCTGGCTCAACAGGGGATATGGATGTCCACATTAATCTGCAAAATAGACGTCTGATACCAATTTACATATAAGAAATCCTGGGGACTAACGTTATAGTAGAAGACTTTTTTTATTTTAGTTTTAGCTAAAAGCATTTGTTAATTAATACTTAGTGTACTTGTCAAATTATAATCTGAGTGGACCAAGAGTTTTGTAGCATCTTATCTAACAGCTTTGTAAGCATGATTGAAGTGATCTTAACATCAACAGGAAGCTACAGCCCTACATGAACTGTATACACAAACTACAGAGGATCCCAGACTGTGATATGACTCATAAGTGCACATAATTGGTGTAAACAAAAATACACAGGAGATTGGAAATTTAACTTCACATGTTGCGGTGGAAAGGGCTTGACCCTTTTTTACTAGCTATTGTGAAAGTGAGATCATATAATTGAAATGCTATTTCTACCTTCTTATGTATATGTTAAAGAGGTACATGTTCATCTTTTACCTTTGTCAAGATAATGACTTTTGAGGCTGGTTGTGTCTATGGTTAGCTTACCTGTCAAAAAAGGAAACAGACACTTGAGATTCTGACCAGGTGGTCAAAGATTAGGGCTGAGTAAAGTAGAAATCTGTCAGTTTTGATGGCCAGTTGATCTCTTTATGCATCTGCACTTCAAAACTGGTCATCTGAGTTGAGTTGATCATTGTTTTCGTTATTGGGAGGACCACCTATCTTTAATCCAAAACAAAAAACTAATTTTGATTCTGATTCTGTTGCTGTCATATGAAATAATGTATGTCTTTATATGTGAAAAGTAAGTTAAACCTTTTGTTTGCCCACATTGACAGGAGGCGCTATCAGTGGTGAGTGAAGACCAGTCCTTATTTGAGCCTCCATACGCTGCTGCTGCCCCTCTCCCCAAAACAGACATGACTGCATCTGGCACACAGGACTACAGCCAGACCCACAAAATCAACCCTTTACCCCCACAGCAGGAGTGGATCAACCAGCCTGTGCGGGTCAACGTCAAGAGAGAATATGAGCACATGAACGGATCCAGGTACGAATACAACGACTTACTGTTCCTCTGATATCTTTTTTTTTTAAATTAAGAATCAGACACATCTGAACTTCTACTGTTATCATTTTACAGATTTTAACGTCTGATATATTTGAGCGGGGAGGCTTAGACCATTAATGTTTGATGACAAATTCAATTGCTAAAAAAGAACTCAACACCCAAAAATCTCTGCTGATGATGTTTCAACAGATCCAAGTCTGATTTGTTTTTTGTGCAGCAGGGAGTCTCCCGTGGACTGCAGTGTGGGTAAATGTAATAAGCTGGTCGGGGCTAATGACACATCTCAAATGACCTATGGGAGCTATATGGATGAGAAGAATGTTCCTCCCCCCAACATGACCACCAATGAGCGGAGAGTCATTGTACCTGCAGGTAGGCAAAGGGGATATAGCTTATGGGCTAGGGGTTTGTTTAATCATTATTTATGTCATCATGGTGAATGTGGATAATTTTATGCAGGAATACATTTATTAGTCACATGACTTTTCAGTGCTTTTTAAAAGAACAATTCTGAATATTGGGTTATGGATGGGGATTGATTTAACTTAATTGAAAGGAACATGGCAAATTGTATGTTTAAGAGGTTTTTCAGAACCTTCTCCCTTAAGTGAAACGTTTGTGTGTTAAACATGTTTTGTAACCCAACAAATTTATCTTAATTTATTGTTAAAAAACCACATCAGTCAATTTGGGCTATAGCACTTAGAATAAAGTGTTTTAGAAGCTGAAAATTGTAAGGATGAATTTTATTTGATCAACATTGTGGTGTCCAATACACACTCAATAGAACTGGTAAAAAGGAAGAGATTTGAACTGGTTGTTCTTAGAAATGCTTGTAGGAAATAATCATCCATTCAATGATAATAATTTGAATGAATGTTTAATAACTTTAACCGAAGCAACAGCAAGTATTACCATAGAACCACTAAATTATTTCTTTATTAAACAAAGAGTATTTCCTTTTGTGTTTTATGCATACTTGTTTATTATATTTTCTTTCAATGTATCTATTAAAATTCTACTTTACTTCACATAACGGGTATGTGACTCCAATATGTAATATACTCATAGTTAATTTGATTAGACCTCTTTCATACTACTGAACTGACAAATGGATACAAGAAACAATTACAATAATGTATAATACAACCATTTCAGAAACTATTACACAATTGAGATCAACTGTACATGAGATATGTGTATTTTTAAGACAATTTATTTTGCCTTTTTTGGAAATATTAAAATATTGGCAAAAAAGTACATTGATATGTGTTTTTTTTTTTTGTGCATTTGCATGAAATGTTTTTATGGGAACAAAAGGAAGGTTAGAAGAGAAATAAATGAAAAATCATGGGTATTTTATTATTGGTCATTTTGGCAAAGGGCCAAAAATGACCAATAATAATAGAATTGGGTTCAAAGTAAATTCTGAGACATGATAGTGTGCTCTTGGGAGCCCCCTTCTGGTCTGGAGTCACTAAGCAAGAACAAAGTACCCTGATGTTTTAAAACATATCTATTTAAAACTTTCCATGGTTCTCTTATTTGTGTGTTTATCTCTAAGCACTTTGGTCAGTAAACCTCCGCTCTCTCCTGTCGTCTTTCCTCAGACCCATCACTGTGGTCTCAGGACCATGTGCGGCAGTGGCTGGAGTGGGCCATAAAGGAGTATGGACTGCTAGAAATTGACACATCAATGTTTCAAAACACAGACGGCAAAGAGCTCTGCAAGATGAGCAAAGACGACTTCCTCAGACTTACCACCCTGTACAACGCAGAAGTGCTTCTCTCTCATCTCAATTACCTCAGGGAAAGTAAGTGTGCTTGGAAACAGATAGAAAAACTTTGAACTCTTCCATGTGCATAAGACTACTCATGGACTGGTATCTGTTTATGCCAAAAAATGAAAATCATTAAATGACTGGTTTCTTTTCATTCATATTTTTTCCTACTCTTTTAGACAAAGAATGAGAATGAAAATAAGTTTTTTCTTTTCCAAGTCAAGCCTGAGAGAGCAAATGATAGATATTATTCATCCACTGAACTATACCAACAATGAACAACAGAATTGCTTTAGCTGGAACTCATTTCTCCATAATGGTGCTCCATCTGTAGCAGAAATGTGGAAACCAAGACGGGTTTCTTTCCCCTCTCGAAGATAACCATCAACTACAACCCCCTCGCTACACTTTGCAGCGCCTTTATTCCACATTGTCCAACAAAAAAGATGAAGCCCAGGTGCATTGCCTCAGGAAGGCAGTTCGGCCTGTGTGCTCAGCACAGCAAAGAACGTTGATCTGCAATTTTCAGTGGGGGCAAATAAATATGAGCCTCTTACCTTTGAAGAGTGCCTTGTTGTAATCCAGCTTCATATGTTTCATTGGAAAAGCAGAGTCAGTTTTCTGAGGCTATATGCAAATGACGTTTTGATATAAGATGTAACATCTGGTGTGGCTGTGGTCTGAATACACATTAGTTTGTAGCTCAAAAAATTGGATTCTGTTGCTCTGGACAGTGTGAGTACTTTTTTTTTTCTGCTGCTGTTGCAAAATATCATGGCAGCACATTGGGTGGGGTGACTGCTAGCTCCACTATATTTAAAATTTCTCGTCTAAAATAGCAATGGAGCTTAATGTGATGTAATGGGAACTGTATTTTTTGGGTGTCAATGGTTTTCTCTATGTAGAGCATCTGGGGAGAGAGAAAAGGAGAGATGGCTAACATCGGTATAACGGGCTCACTGTGAGGCACTGTAGCGGGTGGATCTGTCTGACCGCTACTGGGCACACTCTGCAAAGCAGTTTTCATAATGGCCACTGACTGCAGGATTTAGACACCAGCTTTGAATTGCTGCATTGCAACCCTGCCCATCATTGCTCTTTTTTTATTTAAACTTTGTGTGTTTTGGAGACAGAAGGGATGTCTTGGGGTTCTTGCTCACTTTCCAGTTGAAAATTACCTTGGATCTTTTCCCACAAGTCAAAATGATGAATTCTTCTAAGTCAGGACTGAAAGACTTGATTTGGAGATAGAAAAACTGTTTATATTCTTAACACTAGGGGCCTAAGGGAAGAAGGAAGCATATTAGTGAATTAATGTTTTACAAAACCCAAAACAAGACAAAGACTCTGATTTAAATACTTAACTAATTCTCATTTCTCCCCTCACAGCACAGACAAACAATATCATAACTGAGCCTTGTCCACAAAATAGACCTCTGGCTTGAGTCATGAGCACTTGAGCTCAGGCAAGATTCCAAAAGATGAAAAAAAGGAGAAAGAAAGGAGAGCGAAAAGCCAAATCCTGGAAATATTAGTGATTATAGGTCATGTATGTCAAGGTTGGCCCCAATTTACTACTCTCAAATATTAGCCCCAATCCTCCTTCAAAAAATTGATGGTGCTATAATCATCATAATTTCATAAACATCTGTCTGTACTGTGTGTGCATTTGGTTAGATTTTTTTGAACGTCTGATTAGCATTCCTCTCAGTCATTAGGACTCTTGGCAAAAATACAGAGAAGAAACCTCTCCACCCTATAGCATAACAAAACATTCCTGCCACGTCATGCGCAGGAACATTCAAACACCCACGCTGATTTGACCACGAGCACGAGTCGAACATCTGTCTGGGTACCCAGCTGCTGACAACAAACACGGCTAGTTGGCTGAATATTATTTTGGCCTCATTCTTAGTTACTTATTTGGATTTTTATAAGGGACGGCTGCCCACACCCCCAATGTGCTTTCAATTTTGAGTGCAATTTGAGAATTTGTTCAAATTAGTCTGTCAGGGAGGGACCGTGGACTGTTTGCTTTATCGCACCCATGTAGGTCGGTTTGATACCACATGTGCTGGAAGCGGAGCAGAGCAGTAAACCTCAGACAGCAAGAGACTGGATCTTCTGACAAGAAGAGAGCAGAGGCAGAATGAGAGAGGAAAAGCCAGATGGGACTAATAGCAAGAAAACTGCAAATTGATCAGTTGTAATTCTTAAGCACCATCAAAGCAAATGCTAAATGAATGCTCAGCTCCATGACAGTTAACTGGTATGAAAAACAACAACAGGTTTTAAGCATGAGAAAGTTATATGGCAGAACTGAAAAAAAAAAAAAGAGTATTTCCAGTGCATGGAAATGGTTTGAAATGGCTGTGAATGAAAGCCAGTGGAGAGTAGCAATAGTTCTGTTTCCCAGCTGTCGCCTTTGCTTGTGTGCCTGGATGGATTTACAGTGAGGGAGTCAAGACTGAGGGAGAGGGAGAGTGATAAGTCTGGGCTTCTTGCACCGCTGCTGCTGTTCACTTCAGAGTGGGGTGGAGGGGGGACATTCTCAAGCCCTCAATAGTTTATACAGACCATAAACATCTGGGCTCGCAGGCTGAGTAGGGAAAAAGGAGGTCTGGAGAGTTCACTCTCTCTCCCCACAATGTCTCCCTCACAACAATTTTATTGAGCCCCCCTTGCATTAGTTCTTTCTATTGGCAGATTATCACTGTTGTGGAGGGGTTCAGCAGCCTGGCTGCAAGCCCTGTACTGTTAGCTGTCTGCTGTCAGCCACCATAACAAAGCAGTCTGTGGCTACTCACTTGCTTCCTGGAGCTCAGGAATTAATATGCATTAGCATTAGCATAAATGGATGTGGAGCATATGCTGATGGCCTTCAGAGGAATGGATTGGTGAGGTGAATTACCCACAGTATTTCTTCTTACAACATAGTTGTTTGAATGCTGATATAAACAATCTTTGCTTTAAATTATTCTCTGCCTTCCGAGTCTTAATAACTTTCTCACATTTTATCAAGCTACAACTCTACCTTTTATGTACTTTCTTTGGCTTTTATGTCATAATCAGTGATTATGACAAGTGGATCATAATTGAATATTACAAGCAAAATTATACAGGTGAAAAGGTGAATTTGTATTGATCCAATGGTGTGTTCAGTCTGTCTTGCAGAGTGTAGAGGTAGACGATCATGTTGTGATTGTTTTGTTCAGCCATGCTCTTTCTCTTGACACTTCTGAGGTTGGACCATATATTTACCCAGCTCCCAATATATGTCCTTCTTATGCACTGATATTTCTTGCTTCCATTTCCATGTCCTTCAAAGCACTTTCTTCAGCAGTTTCACAAAATATTCTTTAGTGCACAATTGTTTTGAGCAGTTTTTACTCAACAAAAGAGCCAGATGCTTCAACAAATTTTACTAACTGTTTTTTTCTTAACTTGGTAATATGTAGATGATGTCAAAATGTCTTCTTAACTCTTCTAAATGAAGTGTAGGCACCAACTGCTGTACTTGCAACACAAGTTGAGAACCAAGAGTTTACAGATTCAAACGCTTCATTGTTTGACTTTTACCAGGGGGTAAGCTGTGTTGAGAATAACTGATAAAAACAAAAATTATAAATAATTAACTATTACTCAACAGGCTGTAAACAAGCTGTAAACACTTTTGTTTGTTAAAGTGTGCAATCTTTTGGAAACCTCCTATAAGTTTTATTTCAAACTACAGGTTTAGGCATTTCAGTGTGAGCATAATGGGGAGGTTATTGCCTTATTGATGTATATTTATTTGAGACAAAGGTTGAGTATCTAGGAAGAAAAGTTAATATCTTTCCTGCAGCAGATTATTCTCTTGCTGTCTTCATTTAGTATGAATGATTTTAGTTCAAGCTAACAGATTATCCAGGAGGGGCCAAGACCAAAGAAGACTTCTGACTTTGTAGAACATCTTCAATCTTAATTATTCACATGAGAAATTAAGGTGGGAGGTGGTGCACCTCTAATAATCGTACTGTCTCAAACATGCTCTGATAACAAAGTATATCAAGTATTTCTAGTCTGAGTAACTGTTTGAAAAAGTTATTGCAATTTTAATACACTGTTTTTTTGTTGAATGTAACACTGGCTTTTCTTCAGTCTGATTTTAAAGTTTTACATATTCTTTTCTAAATGCATGTTTCACAGAGGATTATCATTGGTGGTGCACTAATTTATCCAATTTGACATGTAATTAATAAAGGGCCTCTGTGTTCATTGGATAGTTAGCCTAGTACTAACATTATGAAGTTTTAAAGATTCATGAAGTTGTTTCACAACCAGTTATGACATTTTTGACAGAGTAGTTGTTTAAAATGGTGGAAATCATCCTCAGTAATTGTCCTGTTCTAATTGCTTATAAACTTTTAACAGAATCTCTCTTAAAAAATCTGAACTATCCCTTTAAGTTCACTCCTTATCCTATGCTTTTGCAGAAAAAGTTTAGCTAGATTAGCAGAGATGAAAACACTATAGCTAAGTTTGTAATGAGGCTGCAGAAAAAGCAAGCAGTGTGTGTGGAAATATTGAATGATGTCCTTGGTTTTGCCAGAGGCTTTTCTTAAACTAGTACAAGAACATTATTTCTTTTTCAATATGTTATACATATTTGAGTTATAGCCTTGGTATTTAATGTATTTCTCACCTTAAGCCTGGTATAGATGGAGTTTTGTCCTCCGGTGCTTAAATGAGGGCTGGAGCCAATTTGCTCTGTATGAGGTGGTAAAGGCTTCAACATTGGGAAATGTTCACTACATGTTTAGAATAATGGCATCATGTAGGATCACTGATTAAGCACTGTGTGCCTTCTACAGGAACTGTGCAATGCAAAATTAGGTTTGAGAAACATTATTCTCATTATGAGCGTGCCAAATTGGAGAGCAAGAATTTTGAAAGACCCATCAGTCAAAGAAAGGGGAGAAAAGCAAAGTGTTTGTGGATGTTATGTAATCTAACAGACTCTGAACAGATGTGACTGAAGACATGAAGGGAGAGTGAAGGTTTCAAAGGCTGTCCGGTCCTCCCGTCATGCTGTCAGATTACCAAGACATGTTTGTTTTCTGAAAGAGGAAGAGGCAGTGCAAATAAATAGGCAGCGCAGCCAACTTTTCCCCTCACCGAGCAGTCAGCTGAGGTCTCTCCCCCCTCTGTCTCATTCACTCTCACTCTCAGCTGTGCAGCGGTCCTGAATTTCTCTGTGGGATGGTTTGAGGTTTTCTCTGCAATGCTGCTGGTTTGCCTGTCTGGGTCAGCCCACATATGTGGCGCACAGTAGGAAAAGGGTTAATGGTCCTTTCCTTCTCCTTTCCCTTCCCTTCCCTGCCCATCTGTTCCATCTTTTCTCCTATACTCTCATTCCAAAGACACTGCTTTGGTGGCTCATTTGCCCGGGTGTGCTTACACTGAACGTGTGGAATTATTTTTGTATGGGGAGCTGCGTTTGATTGGTGAGGAGGGACCCTTCCCTATACAATAGCTCCCCTGTTCTAAGGCCCCCAGCTTTCTAAACTAGACCCAGACCCTTGGGGGTGCCATGGAGTAGGTAGAACAGGGAGGGGTGGGGAATGGGGAGGTTAAAATGCATTTGTGGAGAACCCCACTCATTCACCTCTGCAGTCACCCCCTAAAAAAACAGACTCCTAGCCTGCCGCAGCAGGCCTCTTTACCAGCAGCCGCACACACTATGTAAGTACCCTGCATCACATCTCAAGAAAACGGTCCATTCCAACTGGGATTTTAGCTCCATTTTGTACTCAAGGTTGCCTTTCATATCACTCCATTCAGAAAGGGTATCCTTCCCATGCTCAGTCATCTCAGTGTTAATTTTTGGCTTGCACTCACTCGCAGTAACTGCTCTTGTGTTTTCTCTGTGGATTTTTTGGGTCTGTTTTTCCACTCGCTGATTTATGCCTCGGGGCAGCTAAAATTAAGAGAGCATTTTGGTGCCGCCCAGGGTGCCTGTGTAAGTGGAGGAATGTGGCGCAGAGTTCTGCTCCATAAGGTGAAGTGAATAGGCTGCCATATGAGGACTCTTGCCTCCCAGGAGGAGTAGTTGTGCTGGAAAACGCTCAGAGGCTCTAAGGGGGTTTTCTTTACATTTTTAAGGACCTCAAATCTGGGCTGTATTTGATTTACTCTGGGCTAGATTTACTTAGTGCAAACACTTTTTATGTTATTTTCTAATGAAAAGCAAGAAATGAGGGAGATCATATGAAATCGACCTGAAATTTTTGCTGCCTCCTGCTGACGAGAAGAATGATATACACCCTGACCTCCACACATTTAGTCCACTATGGATGAACCCTTTTTTTTTTTTTTTTTTTTTTTGAGGGGCACAAACAAGAGCACAATCCTCCAGAGTGATGATTGCTATTGAACAACCACTCTCCCAAACTTTTCCATGCACTTTTCCACGCAGAATAGTTAAATATCCAGTTAAAAAGAACATGTTTTGTTTTCTTTAAAGCTCCACTAAATGTTTGTGTCTGTTTCTTTTCCTATATTTTAAACACCTAAACTGTTAATCACAGTGAAATAAGTCAATTTCAATATGTATCTTCTCATTTTACAGGTAGCTCATCATTATCCTACAATACGCCATCTCATACCGACGCATCACCGCGTTTGGCTGCCAAAGAAGGTATGAAGATTTTTCTAATTCTATTGGTATTGATACTGATCACTTATCTAATGGTGTGTGACTTGGTAGAGTAAAGTCCTATGTGACTGATATTTATAGAGAAACGGATTCAGCGGGTTAGACAAGATTGTGAAAAAATTTTATTCAGATCATAATTCCTTTCAGTGATGCTAATAAAAGCATAAAAACACAAAGCACTGCACACTTTGGAAAACAGCCCACTCACCAGAACCAAAGCATATGCAATGGCTGATTGCAAAGGACAAAGCTCCAGGCAGGTGCAGCTTTTGTGTAGCTAAGGTGATACGAGCCAGCAGATTGTGCTATTCAAGACAGCTACCTGAATGCTGTGACAACACAGCGAAGCTTAGAGATGGAATAACAGAAAAGCGCTGTATTAACAAACTAGGCAAGAACAGCGTGCTGATTAGTTTTTTCCACAGCAACAAAGGGGCACGTACAGACTTCAAATGCGGTGATTATTCGAAGGAGGGCTTGTGAATGAGGGCTGTTTACAAGAGGAGCAGGCATCACAGACAGGTGCTGAAGCAACAATATGTGCTTATCGTAGATGACAGAAGAGACTGGATGACTGCCTCGTATTAAGCTGGAGTGGATGTGCATGATTGACTAAATGGTTGACGAGACTCAGTTTGTAATATGACAGACTGTGTATTACTTGTTGTAATTTTGACCCTTCTAAAACTTAAAGATACTGTTTGGTGAGTATGAGCTTTATGTGCAATGTTTGCGTAACTCATGTTGTATTAAGAATAAGCAATAAGTCTTATGAATGTGAGACGGAAAACCTGTTCCGTTCTGCTCCGAAACAGAGGAAAAATACCATAAAACCATAATTTTCTGAGAAAATAGTGAATAAACCACCCATTCTTTAAAACGTCATTTCAGATTTTTCAAAAAGGTGAACTTTATGTTTGAACACAGCTTGTTGACAGAGTAAGTCCGAGATGTTTCAGAGTGTGGAGGAGACCCATCACGAATGTCACTTGTTCAGTCGGTAGTTATCCTCTTACATGTGATCAACAGAAATCAGTCTGACCCCAGATTAGATAATTTATTGTGATGTAGGTAAGCTGATAACTCAGAAACAAAGGAGTACTTTTTTGAAGTCTAAAATGACTCAAGCCTCAGATATTTTGTTTCACTTTTAGTAAGTATTGTATCTCACATGTTCAAACCCCATTACTTCAGAATTATACAGTTTCATTCCTCTACAGTGGTCTTCATAGCATTCATGTTTACAGCTTGTTATATCTTGCTATTCAGTTTGATTCAGTTTATGAGACATTGTCATTACTTGCTGCTTGGCGTGTCTTTTGAAAAGATATGTAAAGGACAACTTATCCTTTTCAAATCACCATGTAGCTTGTAACATGACAACTCCATCAACATAGGTCCAAAAATGTAAAATTATGCCTGCTGCAACACACTTATCTCTTGTGGGATTGGGAAGGGTGCTGGTGTCTATCTCCAGCAGTCAACAGGCAAGAGGTAGAGTACACCCTGGACAGGTTGCCAGTCCTTTGCAGGGCAAGGGCAACACCACATTAAAACCTTTACATGTATTTTTGGAGTGTTAGTTATTTCCATTTTCTGTAGTTCTTCAGAACTGAGTGTCTATTTTTTTTAGTTAACACGTCATTGACGGCTTTCAGACAACATTCACTGAACATTCAGTTCAACTTAGTTCAGCACCAGTTCACTACAAATGTCATCTTGAGACACATAGAGGAAGTCATTTTAATTCAATCACACATATGTTCAAATTGATCCTATTTATTTTTCTGACATGGATCATATCAAGCTATCCCTGGTTAAAGATACATTATTTTAAGTTTTTTTTATTTAAGTCTCAGTTTAGCGATGGGATAATCTGATAAGTACCCAATAAGCAAACAGGAACACAGACATTCCTTCGTTAAGAAAATATGACCATTTGCCCAATCCAAGGGCAACAAGGTACAAATATAATAAATTTTATGTCTGGCTGAAGTGCTATAAAAATGATTCTGAAGCATGCATTGTTTTACATAACTGAGATGCAAACCTCCTTTTCCTCTACAACACATTAACCAAGTTAGGAAAACAAACAACTGTTTTGGTTTTTAAACAGGTATGTCTGAAAAAAATATATTGTGTTTCTTTTTTTTTATTTGCTAGTTCTTCTGTAGCTGTTTTCAAAATGTTTTGAATGAGTCAAGCCCAGTTCAGAATGACCATTCCTTTCCTCTTGATGGCTTTTCACCCTCCAAACATTACTTTGTGCTGACACAACTGGAATAGGCACTGGCCAAATATCTGCAAAAAAAACAAAACAAGACAAAAAAAAAAAAACAGAATTTACATCGGCTATAGAATGTCACCACCAGAGACGAGAGAAAGGACTGCAATAACACTGATAGTCTCTCTCACAGGATGAAGGGCCCTATCAAGGCAGGAGCAGAGGAAATACTAGCTCTGATAAGTGTCAGAGAATGCCTTCTGCCTCTTTCTGTATCTGACCCTGTGGTCAGAGTTACCCGGCTGTGGACTTGTTCTTGCGCAGCTTCAACCTAATAGACCAGTGGGTAGGCCAGATAAGATTCTGCTCTGTCACCCTCTGACCCTGGTCTTCCTGGTTCTCAACACCAGGTATTTAGACTGGCAGGAACAGTGGGTCACTCCCTTCGAGAGCATTTCCCTTTCACAAGAGGTGATTGCTATAATGGGCTCCTGTAACACTGACTCTACCCTAAGTTGTGAGCAAAGACCCTGGCCTATATGTCACCCTCTGGCATTAAAGGAGCTCATATTCCTGTAACATTTTTTTATACTAAGGAAACAATAATCTGGTGTCCTATTTGTGCTTTTTTATTTAAACGTAGAAATGAACCATGATTCAGTTTTATGTTGCTGTGATGCAAATTCTTTAAAAAAATGTGAAATAAAATAAAGTAGATAAAATTAAAATGTTAGAACTTGGTAAGTTTGTGACTCAACAATAAATCATGCCTTACTTCGGCAGAACCTGTTGTAAGTGTCTGTGCAGACGAGCACTGCCAGATGTTAGTGTTCATATTGCTTTGTGCGAACAGCCAAATACCATTCAGGCTCTTTGGGGTAGAGTAAGCACAAGTATACGGCAGGAGACAACCCTTAATCTGCACCAGATTCTGCGGTGTAAAAGGCAATGTTATGAATAAAAGAGAGCATATAAAACACGGAATGCAGCAGCTATGAAAGAATCTGCAAGTGGGTGAATGTGTGTGTAGATGTGTGCATTTAAGGTCTCTGTCTACCATTTTCTTGTGGACGAATGTGCATATCTGTGGCTAGGTTTCCTACATGTCTTGGCAGGATGTTCCAGCATGTTTTTAAAGGTTAACACTATATTACTGTATAGAAAGTGCTGAAGAAGTCAACCACTTTCACAACTTTGCACATACTTTTGTTCCATTGTTATTTATTTTATCAAGAAGATCAGTGTATGCTTTCTAAAAAGCATACAAAGCATCACAATTTAGTTTTGTAAAGACACTGTTTAAGGATTAAAGGCACAATTATTATTTGTAGGTGCTCTCATGCAGTACCTTACATTGATTTCCTTATCCTTTAAACATTTTGTTACATTATAACAATACATTTTTTATGCATTTTGTAAGGTTTTTATATGATAGATCAACACAAAGTTTCCTACAATGACAATCCATCCATCCATTATCTGTTCACCCTTGTCCCTAATGGGGTCGGGAGTTGCTGGTGCCTGTCTCCAGTCTCCAGCTGCGTTCCGAGCGAGAGGTGGGCTTCACCCTGGACAGGTTGCCAGCCTGTCGCAGCCAACATTGACAAAGAAACTGCAAACCTGTTAAGAAAAGGCCATACACCTTAACTGACAGGTCAGGCAAGCAGAGTAGGAAAGCTTCAGTGAAGCAACCTCAAGACCCATGGTATTTCTGGAGGAGTTATAAAGATCTACTGCTCTTTATAGCAGTAAATCAGCTCAAATTGACTAAGTAATGATCAATCCAGCACTTCACAAATAGGCTTTCATGGCAGGAATAAATTGATAAGATTTTTTAATTCAGTTTTTTTTTTTTTCAAACCATAGATGAGATGCTAATTAATCACATTGTGTTTCTTTGTAAATTAGTACTACACATCACCCTAACACCCTTTCCTTAGGAGGAAACACAGTGGTGGAAGCGTCATGCTGTGAGCATGATGTGTTTAACAGGGACAGGAAAGTTGGTCAGAACAAGAGACCTAAATCCTATTGAGAAAATATTCCTTCAATCTAAGTTCACTCTGAGCTTCAACTATTTTGTGAAGGATAGACAAAAGTCATAGCTTAATGTGACCCAATGTAAAAAAAAAAAAAAAAAAAAAGTTCCTTCCACTTCCACTTGAAAGTGTTTTCACCTCAGTCGGCTTACATATTCTGTTCACATTGTGGCTAACTTCTTTGCTTTTCCGTCATTCTCTTCTTCTGGCTCTGACTCCTCACAGATGTTTTTTAAAGCACCTGTATTATGGGTATTAAAACAGTTTAGCCTGTCTGGGTCTCTCTCTCCTTCTGGCCCAAATTCAGTGTTAAAATCAGTCCATGACTCAACTCTAACCTTGCTCTCTGTCTTAGTCACTGTCTCACTCTCACGGCTTGGTTGCCCTTTCTTCCTCTCTCTCTATCTCTCTCCTTATCTTTCTTCTTCACTCTGTGTCCCTGTGTCTCAGTCTTCTCCTCTCTGTAGAGCACTTAGGTCTTGTTTTGACTAACTGATCCAGCAGTTGAAGTCTCCCAGGAGCGTGCACCACACCCCAGACCAGAGTGGAAACTGGCGCGAGTTGCAGTCAGAGTGAGGCCTGGAAAAATGAAGGCAGAAGCAGGGGGTGGGGGGGGCTGTACAGGCTGGGGATGAGGGTGATCTCTATACATATTTTTATGTTTGTGTTTTCACAGTTGCCCCCTCACACAATCACTGGGGTTTGGTATTTCCCTGCATCCGTGGCTCCTTCCTTCTTCTGCAGTTTCACTTCTACTTCCCTGCCTTTTACACAGCAGAATATGTGCAAAGTGAAGGGCCTCTGTAGGTTTAAAGATTTAATTATAATAGGAATATTGGGTTATTTTCTTTTTACATGTTTTACATGAGACACAGAAATCATTTCTGTAACTCTTCAGTTTCTTGAATGTGTGAAACAACTGAGCATCCCCCCTACCCATACCAGACAGTAGCTGCTTATGCTGTCGCTGTTTTCTTTTCAAATTCCAGAGTTACATTTTGTCTGACTCAGTGGTTTTTCATTACTTTGCTCTCTTTCATGACTTTTTTTCATACACTTTATTATCTGTCTGCGTCTCACCGTTTGGGATTTCTTCACCTTCCCTCTCATCTCTCCTTCCTCCGTCTCTACCCCACAAACACCTAAGCCCTCTCGGCAGCAGAGGTAGCCCCCGTTGGGAGATTTTTTTTTGCGGGGTGATGGGGATTGGTTGGCGGGGGTGAGGTGTGGTGGAGGTGGTGGGGAGATTTGCTGGCAGTGAGCAGAGGGGAAAAAAGGGCCAGTAAAACAAAGAGAGGTTGTCTGCAGGAGAAGCAGGCAGGAAACACAAGTCTCCTAGGACTCTCCCCCAGTCGCTGGTCTTTGGCTATCCTGTAGGCCCACACCAGATTGAACCTGACAGCCCCTCTAAACCGCTGCAGCATTCTTGCTATTTGTCCCTCCTCTACCTCTTTTTTTGTGTTTCGCTATGTACCCCTTTGTTCTTTTTTTTTTTCATTGAAAGCCAATATCCTTTCTAACTAACCTCTTATGTGTGCTGTCACTTGACTGGACCTTCACTTTTTGTTTATCAACTCAATTCATATGTGGAGTCGCACACGCCAGGAAGAATCTCTCTTGTCAGCAGATATTGGAAGAATGGCTTCTCAGCTGAAGCACTCTGGAGGGTTAAATAATAGACAGCGCAAAAACTGCTAAGAAGACTCGGAGGTCTCCAACCAGCAGGAAACATTTGCATATATTCTGCTATGAAGGAAAGAAAATGTCTATATATTTAATGTATTTTATTTAGTAATTTAGAGTTTAATTAGGTAATTAATAATTCAATATGTTAACTGACAAAGTTAAAGAATCCAATATTTTATTTCTTACGGACTCTTAAACATTAAAAATGTTATTATAAAATAATCCACATGAGGGCAGTACTGGTTTGTGTGAGAAAATGTCGAAACAGGAACACGTGATAAATTTTAAGTTACCAGTTTGTCAACAGTATTAATAGGTTAAAATGAAAGCTCAAATGTGCTTTTTTATATACTTTCAGTAAAAAATATATTTAATATTTGTATTTGGTTCCAAATAGGTTTCAATTGAATTATTATAAATTAAGTCCTCAAGGTGAAATGATAGCTGAAGGGCTAAACAAAAAAAAAAAGAAAATTAGAGAACTTTGTAGTTTTCACTAAGCATTGATTTTCCATATTGCGTAAAGCAAAGCTTTCATGAACTTAACTTTGCAAACATATTGGTATTTGAAACTATACGTTTATTGAAACTATATATTTATAGAACCTCAATCTACATAACACAATTACAATGGGAACATGTTCACATAAAAACAAAGGTCATAAATATTGAAGAGAATTTGAAATGGCCCTTAGGTTTCCTACCAGGTGCCATTTGAACAAAACTGCTGAAGTTATTATGTATTTAATCAACGGACAGTCTCTCAAGTCACCCTATAGTCATCATAAGTAACTTATTTTATTAAAAATTATATAATTGGTGCTGCTTGTAAGCAATGGTTGCCATGTCTTTATACGTGAAGCATAAATGTGCGTGTGGTTGTATTGCTTCTTTGTTAGCCCCCTTCAGCTTCTTCTCATGGTTTAAAAATACAGTATGTACGTATATGTTAAGTTACTTAGACTTTCTTAGTTTCCCTCAGAAATGAATGTGTATGAATGGTTGTTTGACCTGTGCTGACCTGTGGTAAACTGGCTGTCTGTCTGTGTCCTGCCTCTCGCCCAGTCTCCTCAGGAGACAGAAACCTGGCCCCGCACCGCAACCCAGCACAGATAAGCAGGAACAGACAATGTATGGATGTTTGATGTAATAAATGGGTTTGCAGAAATATTATATTTTTGTCTTTCTTGAGAGTGAAATTCAAGCATGAATCATTTCCATTTTGGGACGGTGTAAAACAATCCCTAATGTGTTCAACTTCAACATGGTCCAGTATAATGATAAACCAAGAGTTTAAAATGTCATTGTTTCAAAATTGTAACTCAATTTTATTTTACTATGAGGATTTTATAGAAGTCATTCTTTAATAAAAGCCTGTGATTTACATAGACAAACTGCTGTTTTTACCATAATAAAATTATCTTCGCTGAAGGCAAATTAAACAGCTTTTTGACCCGTCAGATATTCTGCTGATTTCAGCCTTATAGTCTCTTCCTATTGTCTCAAAGGAGAAAAAAACTGGCGACAAAAAAATTTGCTCTCAATTCTAATATTGTGGATATTATGTTAGACTAAGTGTGAATCCAGTCTGGTATTAATAAACATCATATTTCCCCCTGCATTCTGGTGGCTATTTGATCTGTTTAAGTCTGTAATAATGGAAACAATCAAGGGCACTGGCCAGGTGCAGTATCAGTATACCAGGGCATTTTTGAGACGTTCCCACAGCCTCTGTTGCATGCACTTGTGTCACAGTGATTGATTGTTTGGTGGAACCTGTCTAGCCTTACACTACAGACAGACACAAAGCAGGCAGACCTTAACCTTTGCAGGTCAGTTCAATTGACTCACTGGTTAAGGTTCCATAAAAGCTGCTGGTATCAGAAACTGAGACATGAATGCTTGTTCGGTCCAGCTATTGTTTTGTGTGTTTTGTTTGTTAATTTGCATCAGCAATTTGTGGTTACTATTTTGCAAGCTGCTCAAGCAGCTGTGAACTTTCTCAAAGATTATGTCATTGCCATTCTAACCACCACAGCAAGCCCTACTAAACCACATGAGCGTGTCCAGATATCTTGTGGAGAAGATTGTTAAGCACTTTTTGATGAATTTATTGAGGTTGATCAACATTTGTGACAATTGCATTCTTGTGATCAGCTACTAGATATTTTATGTAACCACATGCACATGGAGACTTTTTGAGGGCTATAATCTGACTAAATCTGAAGGATTTTTGCTTCTTTGTATCACTTATCACTTTTAGAAATAAAATACATTAGTAATTGGTTAGTTCCTAATAAGAAACAAATGATTTTATTCTTTTTCTAATACTTTTTTTTTAGATCCATCATATGATGCTGTACGGCGGACAGGGTGGTCTAACAACATGCACAGTGGCAAAGGTAAGGCCACATATAATAACATATGAAGATCTATTTATGTATTTTTGCTTTCGGCTACAGAGTGATTGAAACTGACTGAGAGGGAATTCTTAGCACTACTTGTCCAAAATAAACTTTCTCAATGGGTGTTCAGGACCATTTAAATACTTGGTAATACTTGTATCTAGAGTTTGCACCAGAGGAGATGTTTTACTGACATCAACACTGTCTAGACATGCGGGAAAGACTCCATAAGATTGCAGAAGGCAGTCGAGTCAATCCTTATTTACTTTGGACCTCTACTAAAATGCCTTCAAGATATGTGGTCTTGTTATCTGTGACCACCCTATGAATATAGTCTCTGAATCATGGTATGTTTCTCTCTGTCTCCCTGTCTTCATCTAATGACTGTCTCCCTCCTTGCAGGCTCACCTGTAGTTCCTCAGAATGTGACCAAATCCACTGAGCAGGCCAGACCTCAGCCAGGTAAATGCCTAATCTGTAGCGTAACTTGTGCTTTTGGTCAGATGAGCACAGACTCAAAACTTTTAAGCTATTTTCTTTCTTTCTTTTTTTCTCAATCTTATCTTGATGTTGGTACTTAAGACAGTCAAGCATAATTACACATTGTTTACAGCAGAATCCTATCTGGATACATCGGCTGAAATAGTATATATTACACGTCTGTTCATTAGACATAGTTGTGCTATTTGAAGGTCATACGAAACTGTTTTCAGCTACTTTTTGTGACAAATAAGAATTTAGAATCAAAGCATCACGTCACCTCCAGCAAAACCAGGCTCAATACAAGCAGCCATCTGTCACAAGCAACACTGTCTTCTGTTCAAGGAGACAGAGCAGAACGCACAAGAAGAAATAAATTAACCGATGTAAGATTAGATTTTTAATGTTCATGAAAATAAAAAGTTGACAGGAGGGAAAGAAGAATGGTTAGTTTATGGTAGCACTATTTTACATAATGCTCTACTTTTTTGTTTTATTTGTTTTTTTTTTTAAAGAAACATGAGAAGTATGAGATGGCCAAGTATGCCTTGAATCTAACAGAACACCTCTAAGGCATTTTAAAAGGAAGGAACAGCAACTCACACCCTCCAGTAAAAACAGTGGAAAACAACCTCGGCTGAAATATCCATTACACAGAGAGAGATTTAGTCTGCTGACAAAAACAGAAGACACATGAGTAATTAAAAATACAATGGCTTATTCCTTATTGTGCATAGCATTTATTTCTTTTTCTATTTTAACCTTTTATGTAATGTTTATTAAGTATAAAAAATACAATATACAAAAACGGAGGAATCAAATCAATGGCATGAATTTGCTTGAATTTTCTTGGGGCAAGCGTTTTCAAAGTTAGTCTTAGCAACACCATGGTAAGAGTAACTTAAGTTAAGAACCAGAACCAAACGAGGAGAAGGAGCATTCAGCTCACCACAAATTTGGAACAAACTTCCAGAAAACTGTAAAACAGACTTCCTTTAAATCTCAACTAATAACCCACCTGTTCAGAATTGTATTTGAAACGTAATCAATTATAAATTTAATGATGGAACTTGACATAATGTCATGTTTTGATTGTTGACATCAGGTCATGTTGCATGATGGTGTGTTTTTATGTTTGCTATGATATACAGCACTTTGAAATCTTCAGTGAGCTCTTGTCTTTTATTTTCTTGACAATATTTTCATGTTGAGTAGTTGACTAACATTCTCGACCAAAGCTTGCATGTCTACTGTTTGTTTTGATGTTTCTCATTGATGCTTTCTGCATAAAATATATTTAGATATAATTTTTAGTAAAAATATTTGGAACAAAACTTACAAAGAAATCTATGTTTTCTGTCTTAAATACTAAGTACTACTAAGTTTTAAATTACATAAATTTGAATGCCTGATGCTTCAGTTGGGCTCTTTCCCACAGTTGGCTATCTGAGCATAATGTGCAGGTATACATGACATAAAGACATGGGATCTGCAGCAGCCAACTGGATCCATGATTTATTATGGACCTCATTGTAAAGAGTGAAAACTACTCAGATGTGGTAGACACTTTGAATTGTTGCATTCACACTGGTCACCGCCTTTTGTACATTCAGTTTTCCAAGCAGACACAAATACGATGTGAATTGAATTGAAATTAATTTTGAAAAATGGCCAAATAAATCTTAGCGTACAGCTTGCTGGCAAAACCTACAGGTGCGACTGACACAAAAAACATTCAGACAGTAGACAAACAATGGGTTTGGAGTGGAGTTTTGATAGGGATTCTGATACCAATTGATCTTTTTTTCTCTCAGGACATATTACTGTTCTATATAGCACACAATCTGATTCCAGATTGATCATCTTTTTACATTTCCCCACAGATCCTTATCAGATTCTGGGCCCCACCAGTAGTCGTCTCGCCAATCCAGGTAAGGTTATTGACATGTTTAATCCTTCTGTAATCAGACAAATACTGAAATCATGCATAACAAAAATCAAAAATGCTTATATTTTAGAGACTGCAAGTGTCCATGACTGATTTCTTCTGTCCACTTTCAGGCTCAGGTCAAATCCAACTTTGGCAGTTCCTCTTGGAACTCTTGTCCGACAGTGCCAATGCAGGGTGCATCACTTGGGAAGGGACCAATGGAGAGTTTAAGATGACAGATCCAGATGAAGTGGCGCGAAGATGGGGTGAGCGTAAGAGCAAGCCCAACATGAACTATGACAAGCTGAGCCGTGCGCTGCGCTACTACTATGACAAAAATATCATGACGAAAGTGCATGGCAAACGCTATGCCTACAAGTTCGACTTCCATGGTATTGCTCAGGCACTGCAGCCACACCCCACCGAGTCATCAATGTATAAATACCCCTCGGACCTAGCCTATGTGCCTTCTTACCATGCCCACCAGCAGAAGGTCAACTTTGTATCCCCGCACCCTCCATCTATGCCAGTCACCTCCTCCAATTTTTTTGGACCCACTGCTCAGTACTGGAGTTCGCCCACTGCAGGCATCTACCCAAACCCAAACGTTCCTCGCCATCCTAACACCCATGTGCCATCCCATCTTGGCAGTTACTATTAAAGCAACTCTCACCGATCAATGACCAACTTTTTAAACCTACCTTCTCCCCTTACTAAAATTGCTGAGCTGCACTCCTTGTAATGCCAAAGACTGAACTGATGGAAACAAACATCCAAAGAAATGCTGTTCCTCAAAGAAGAATGAGTAAATTGAATATTTTTTTTGTGTGTGTAAGAATTTATAAAAACTGGATACCTTGGTCTACAATGGAATACTACTTATTACAACTGTTTATAGATGCACATCTAAGTTTCCTGTGCCTGTCTTTTCCATTGTCTTGAAAGTTTAATCTAAAAGCCAATACTTGTCCCAAAGCCAAAGGAAAGGTGTTGAGCCTGAGTGTGTCAACCTTTTCTCCATGCTACCTTACCAGACATGGGCCTACCACTTATGGGTCTCAATTTATGTCCTTTTCAGTACACCTTGCTTAAAAAAATCAGCTGTAGCCGCTTATTGACTACCTTTTGGGGTTTTTCCACTGTTTTTCTTAGCTTTTCTGTTCATCTTCTTGTTTAATGTTACTTGTGTGTGCGTGTGGAGGAGGGGGAGGAAGAGTGTTGTGTGTGTGTGTGTGTATGTGTGCCTCCAATAGACACGTAAGAGATCTTGCAAGAGGAACTTTTCTCAGCACTGAATAAAAATTGGCGACTGGAATACACAGTTTACCATGCCGCCATTTAATTTATCCTCCAAAACTGGAAGGCTGGAGAAGAGTTAGGTGCCATAGAATGAAGCGCTGTATGTTTCTGCTGAACCTGGGTCAACTCAGTTGCTTAAAGAATGTTTTCAATGTATTTTGCATGAAGTCGAGAGAGATGATAGGTAATAAGCACAGCAGAGTTAAGTCAATTGTGCTGCAGAAGCAAAGTCAAGATTTAATTGCAGTAATTTGCAGCAATTCCCATCCTGTGTGTCTCTCTCGTGTTTTTTCTTTTGTTTGTTTTTTTTGTTGTTGTTTTTTTTGGTAGGCCACACACTAAGCTAAGTGCTTGACTCGTCGCTTCCTTTCAGCCATAGTATTTTAAAAAAAATTTATGTTGCTCAACCATATCAGTATTAATGTGAACATTTTCTGGCTTGTGAAATACTCTTAAAAGAAAAAAAGCCTTGCCTAAATCAAAATATGTCAGATGTGGTTATTTAAGAATAATAATAATGCATGTCCATGTATTGTCATGAATTTAAAACATGAAAGTGATTTTAGAGTATGTGGGGGGTTTTTTAGGGTTATGTTGGCCTTGCTGTTTTTGAGGATGTTGTTTAACTATCCAAAAACCCTTGAGTCTTTATCTACTTTCAAAATGTGCTGAGAAACAAAGCTCTAACCCTTGCAGAGTTAGGGTGATGCTCCAACTGCTGATCTATATCTTATCATTCTTATCAATTACCAGTAAACAACTAAAGTCCTGAAGAAGGTATAACTGTTTTGACTCTTTTGTTTTTATTTTAAAAATATTTTCTGACAATAAAAGCTGCCAGGGTTTATCTTCTCTCTTTTTTTAGGTCAGTTGTACCTATTTCTTCAGTGTGGAGAAGTGATGGTCCCCGTGATTCTGATTAACAGACACCCATGTTGCAGCGTTTCTTTTTTTTTCTCCAGGGCTGGATCCTATCATGAGAGCAGCATGTTTGATGAAAAGTCTTTCGCTGATCTTTCAGCCCAGCAAAATGCAAACAAATCTCAAGTCAGAATTTCTTCATTATCATGTGAAGATATGTCAAAATTACAACTATAATCAGCTTTTCAACTGTCAATTTCAGAAATTATTCAAAGGACGTCACTGAAAATAGACACTTGAAAATAAGTCGTTTATCAAAGAACAAAAACCAATGAAGTATGACAAGATGAAACAAAGAAATCCTCAGATTCGCAAACGCTGTGCGTTTGTCAGACCTATTTTTTATTATTTTATAAGCATCAGTCAACTAGGCATTAAAGCAACTTACTGTATAAATTATGCAGAGTTATTTTCATATGTGACACAGTATAAAACGCCAAGAGAGTTAATACGAGTTGACCTCGGTCAAAAATGCAAACTTTTTGAGTCCATTTCTGCTAGTAGTATGTTGAGCATGTTAAGTATTTTTATATCTGTACATTTGGGCAATGCAGTTTAGCATTTTTGTTTTCATACAGGTGTTGTTTTCTAAAATCTAGTTGTAACATCTTAAGTGCCTGTAAGTTTAAAAAATATATCTGTATATTATTTGTTTGTAATCCTAAAACCACGAATGCCTGCTTAACTCATAATCTAATAGAGATGATTCCTATACTTTGTATGCAGTTCATAATGGTGATGGAGAGATTCCAGTGCCACTCAATTTTTATACCTAAAGTTCATGACTAGCCCTGTGCTTTTAAGGTTTTCAGGTGTTCGATACTCAGTAATACAGCATTAATATTTACATCCAGCTTTCTTTGCAGATGTATAGCTTTAAGTGAACAAATCCAAAGGGAACTTGTCATTTGTAGCATAAAGAAATTATGGTAATGTACCCTTAACATTCCTGTTTTATAAGCAGTATCAGTGAAGAGGAATCTGTGCTACTTCTTCATATATGCAAGGTATTTTGGATGTTGAATCCATTATATGTATTGTGTGTATAACTTTACAATTAAGCAGTGTATTATTTTTTAATATTAATTAATTGTAATTCCTGCAGTGTATGAAGTAAAACCTTTTGAAAAAGGGCTTTTGTATAGAAAATGTGACAAAATAAATGTTTTTACCTCTCCAGTACTGTTACTTGGCCTGACTTTATCTCCTGTCATGTACAAAGCTGGGAACAGAGAAGTCGTGCATTTCTTCACTTTAGAAATAGGGCGATCAGATACTTAAACAATCTGCATTCCTAGAATAGTAACATATTGTTAAAAGTAAAATCTCTTCCTCATATAAACTGGATATAAATTGGAAGAAACACATAATACTCTATATCAAATCTTCTCCATACTAAATTATATAAATATTTTTGGATGACTTACAAGCTGTGACGTGGTTCTGTTTTGTATCTCCACACTACAGCCCCATGTTCTAAATGCTGAAACAGTTATGATGCCAAACATTTAATCAACCATAAAGCACTAACACACCCATGCAGCACCCATACATCTTCCTTTATATGTTTATTTATTTTATTTAAATGTCAAATCGGATAGGGGGAAAAAAATAATCCAGGTGCGTCAGAGGGAGAAAAAAAATGTCATGGAAATGAGAAACTTTCTCATTTTAAAGGCAGACTTGTGTCAGACTTGAGTGGCAAATGCCTTTTCTTGAATGATCAAAATTGGAAACAAAAAAATTCTGGCCTGGACATATTAAGTTTTTTTTTTGTTTTTTTCATCTGCTCATCCAGGTTTTCTCACTAATTTTTGAAATTAGTCATTCTCTGAGCAGATTAAGAAATAATAGTTGAAGTAAAAAAATATATATTTTTTTGTATTTATGTTAAAAATATCTGCACTGAGAACAAAGTGGAATATAAGTCAAAGCCATTGTTTATTCTGATTAAAGGGTGCCCGCACACCCATTTGCCACAAATAGACAAATTTATGTTTTTAACCGTTGTTCATCTAAAATGTTTCACTCCTGTGCTAATTTCAAGTCTTCACATAAAATTTATGTAATGTTACACTAGTAACATTAGGTTACTAGTGTAACCTAATGTTACACTAGTAACATTAGGTTACTAATGTGTGTATTAGTAACCTTTTGGACTGGTTCCAAAAATACTGAAGGGTAAAGGCAAGCTCTTGAAACATGTTCTCAATGCACAGCCTGTACAGACCTTTTTTGGAAAATTTAAAGCAGGTGTGGATACAGCCTTAATAAATGCTACAGTGGGACCAATGAGGACTTTCAGGGATTTTGTGAGGAATGAAATGTCCCAGTCAAAAAGAAGATTTATCTTATTCTTTCCTACATGAGAAAAATGTTCTGTTTTTCCTTTGAGCATATATAGGTAGTTCATTAGAGAACTAATAATTATTTGTTGATATTAATTTGTTTACAGGTCAAAAGTTATGATAAAGATCAGCTTTTGGTTTGAACTTCTATATCAAAATCCAAGTGTGACATTTAGCTTTGGTTTGGTGTGAAAAATGTTACAGCAGACAAATGTTTATGAATGCAAAAATAAAGTTTATTTTACTAGACATGATTTACCCATGAGTAAAAGCAATTAATAAAAATAAATACATAAATATATAAATACATAAATATATATATATATATATATATATATATATATATATATATATATATATATATATATATATATATATATATATATATACAAAAAACAATTGAGTCAGCTGCATTCAGGCAATTTAGGCATTATCTATGGGTTTTCTCAAAAAAAAAAAAAACTCTACTCACAGCTTTGAAAGACGGGCCCAGGAGACCAGCCTAACTGAACAGTTACTGCTTCAAGTCAAAGTATCACTTTTAGAACCTCTATAATCTGTTCATAATTTAAAAACTCCTTCTTTGGTGACATGTTACATGTTTTTGTCTGTTTTATTTAAGACAAAAATAACTCATTATGAAAGGTAAAAAAAAAATTATCCTTCTCTTCATACAAATGTCATCACTGACAGAGAAGCTTTGAGTCAATTAGCTATGTTTCATCAGCTAACATGACCTAACCTCAAAAAACAGGTTTTTCATCAAAAGATCATGACAGGTGTGGTTTTACATGCAGACAAATACAAAACTCACAAGCAGTGTCCTGATCCCAAAGGTTCCTTATTTGTAAATACAAAAAAATGACAAAACAATTGGTTAATCTGAATCAAGTTTAAATGCAAATGATTTGGTTGTGGGCAAATGGTTCATTCACAGGGGCCTTCAGGAATGGTTTGTCCTTCAGAAATTTGTTGCGGGAGATACAATGGGCTGCCAGTCAGATATTTTTTTGCCTGTGTGAACACCAAGTGTTTCACATCTTGGTGATATTAGGGGGATTGTCAATTTCAATCACCTCAAAGCCCGGGTTGTCATGTCCTTCTCTGGAATGGAGATGATGTCCTTTGATGTTGTGATAACAGTATGCACAATGTGAAGTGGCTACCGGAACCACTTTGGAGAAGTTGGAGAAATCAACTCTGTATTTCCCTTCTTTGGTCCTGGAGATGATCGGCAGGAAGTTGTACCCCCACATGATCTCCTGAGGAATAAAGGATGTTCGCACCTGGAAGGAAGAACTTGTGGACTCTGCTGTGCCATCCAGAAAGACCACAAGCTCGAACTCTTTGTCATGTAGCGTGTCCACTGCCATGTCAAAGAAGGGACTGTTCTTGTCAATAACATGATGCAATGTGAGAGGAGTTACAAAGAATAGGTTGTCCTTCCCAGCATCTACCAGGAAGTCAATATTAACTTGGTCCATGATGATTGTCTCACCGTCTGGCGTGGTTGTTGTTCTCAGTAGCTTGCCATAGATCTGGCTTCCAATCATGAGTGTCTTGCGCAGGTTGGCCACTCTGAAGGACAGGCAGAGAGAACCATTTCTGGGGCTGATGACAGCCATTTCACTAAACGTGACGGTCTTGGCCCTCTTTTTGGGTAGGGAGATCTTGGACAAGATGATTCCACACATGAAGCAGCTGATAACTGCTCCAAGAAGGGACTGGATAATGAGAAGGGCCACGGCACCAGGGCATTCAGGTGTGATTGCTCTTCCACCATACCCAATAGTTGTCTGGGTTTCAAGTGAGTACAGGAAGGCTGTGGTGAGTCCAGCGACATTGTCAACGCATGGATTGTGATCTGAAGGGGGCTCTTGCCATTCCAGATCTCCATTACTTCGGGCAATCCAGTACCACAGCAGGCCAAAGATAAACCAGCTGAGGGTAAAAGATGCAATGAAAATAAACAGGACAAAACGCCACCTGATCTCAACAAAAGTTGTCCAGAAATCAACCAGGAAGGCAAAGTGGGTGCTATACTTGATGTTTCCATATTCAATGTTACAGCGACCATCTTTAGTCACCAATCTGGTTCGCCGCCTTTTCCTCTCTAATATGTAGTCTTGGATCCGCTTTCGTAAGGTGCTCATCTTTCTTTCTTATTCAGTAATCTATGAGATAAAAGAAAGACAGACAGTGTCAACATTGAAAAGCTGGTAAAATACCATACTGAATAATCATATGTCACTGACAAAGATGAATAGGAGTTGTCTAACATAGAAACATCTGATTGTGGCAGATGAACATTAAATGGTTCTGCTACTAAAGAAATGTGCAACAAATTTTTATAGTGCATAAGTTTGGTCAATACATCAACCGCACAGTCTTAGAAATTCCTCCCTTCTTATTCCGTTTACCGTCTAACCCCTGTCCCCAACACGGTTCTCTGAGCATCTCTCAGCATATGAAACACAAGAAGTTAAACAGAAACTGTTTTTGATGAAGACTCCCACATGTATTCTTCAAGACTGGAATCAGGTTCTTATTACCGTGTCTCAACAGAAAGAGGAGAGCTAAATAAGGCAATAAAATTATTTCGGCAAGCCATTAGAGCAATTCCCATAAATAACAACCTTCAACTTTATTAAAGCTTTAGTCTCTCATAGGTATACTGCTTGATATATAGCAACTGGCGGCGGTGGTGGCACCAAATTTCCACATTAGTGTGTAGTCCCTGTTCTTGCCAAGTCATGCAAAGAGCTATTTGGATTATGTCATGTCTACTAGTGAAATGCTACTAAACAATAAGTGCAGAAAGTTTATATATTTTTTGGCAGTCTTCAAACACTACAGTAGAAACAAATTGAATAAGCACACTGTATTTCTTGTTTTGCAAGCTGTTAAAACCTCTTTAAGATAGACTGGGTCATTCCATACCTAATCATTAGGTCAGCAGGTTTTCATGCATTAGGTCTGTAGTGAAATCATTTCAGGCATTTAGGGATTTTGTGTGTTATAGGTCATACTAAATTACAGCTTTGTGTAAGAAAATGACCACATGTACAATGAAGGCATGCCGAGTGAGACTCATTAGACGCGTTAGTCGAGTCTTACTGCTATCTTCAGCTTCCCATTATTCTATTTAATTTAATCTCACAGTGTGCTCGATTTAGTGCTCCTATTTGACTGCATTAAATCAAAAATGAGAAGTAAAGCATTCATATCTTGTTTAGTTTGTGCGAAAACCTTTGAAACCTGTGTCAGTTTCCATGCGTTTTGAGTATATGGAGTCTGATTAAATCTTTAAAGGTGAAAATCAAGGTAATATCTTAGATTTTCATAATTGAGATTTTACATCGGAAATAGTGATCTTCATGTTAACCAAGGACAAGAAATCTATATCGTATTCCATTTGCTACTTCTATTAAAAAACATCCTGCTAGAATGTGAAGTCTTAACTCACCTGAATGAAAAATTGTGACAAGCATCCAAAGCTGAATGAATGACAGTTTCCTCTTTCTCTGGTCTCAGGCAGCTGAGGTGTGTCCTCTTCTGCCAGACGAAGCATCTCGGGTGGCTTTATACTGTCATGTGTGAGCATGTTAGAATCAGTCAGGTGATGTTAACGCCCACAGGTACATCAGTCCCTCCACCCTCCACCACCACTGCTACCATACACACACACCCACGCATATGAGTAGGACGTTATGGCACTAAAAACCTCTGTTTTGTCCACAAATGCCAGGCACCATGGACTGAGATGACCTCTGTCATGCAACTACTGCATAAAGTGTTGCACTGGATTCAAACTCAGTTGTTTAATTTCTGAACCACATATTTTACGTTCTGAACTCTCAGCAAACTAGAACACCAAAGTAATATTGACAGTGTAAATGCGACGCATGCACCTGTTTTGTGCATCTCAATGTCAAACAGACATAAACTGTGACAAGGTTTGCACGTATGCATTTTTGAGGACATGTGATGACCCACTTTGGAGATAATGAAACTCAGCTTTCAAACTGTGAAGATGTGACATCTTAAAATAATTTGAACCTTGCTGAAAAAAGTTACAAGTGTTTTCAATAAACTGACATCTTTCTATGTTTCGCTTAATCCAATGGAAGTCATAAATTGCAAATAGAGTTGTCACCATCAATTCAAAATCAGCACTTCTTTACTCAGTGCAGACTTTTTTTTATGATACAATGATACCCTATCCCTAATCTGGGATAGGGTAAGACACCAAAAAGATGAGAAGATGATGAAACCAAGCAGATTGCTTGCTGGGATTTGTTGAACGCAGAACCAGATCTGAAGCTGCAGATGTTTGAATGCTGAGGGCGGGGGGTGTAAGTTGTAAATTGTGAAGGGATTCATTTTTCAAAGTGAATCTCATTACATACTGAGCAAGCTGCAGTATTAACTTACATGGTGTCTGGTGTTTATTCTAGGAATATTTAATTACTATTGACATAGAATGGCAGGGCTCATTTTTAAATCTTTTTATTTTTGTAAGTTTGTACTGGTAAATGCTCAGTGATATCTGCATATTTTGTTGTTATATATCAGTTTCAAAGGCAATTTACTGCCACATTTACAAAGTTTCTTGAATGTGGGTAGTTAATTTCCAGCAAAAGGAAAAAAAGTCACTGACAGATGACATAAATGTCATGACTGATAGACTGGAGCAGTGGCATATTTCTCATCCAAATAACTTTAGAGGAGAGACATAATATTTTGTTGTACTAAATAAATTCTAAAGAATCTAATAATTCTTACCACATCAAAACACACGCACGCATACACATATTAAAAAACTATTATTAATCACCTAACACTAGAACAATTCCAGCAAATTATATTCAATGAAAGGGACAATGCTTTGCTTTGTTTAGATGAAGTGCACAAGCCTTAACTTAATTATTATGAAGGGCCTTAATTTATATGGGTGTCATCTGTGTGGTTGATGAGCACTTTTTTTTTCAGGGCTTTTGAATTCATTTCAAAGAAACAGAGGGAGTTCTGCATATATCACAACATTCAAATGTGTTGCTCCAGTTTTTGCCCATCAGCTTTAAGGCAGTCGCTTTAACCAGGTGTTAAATAGATAGTACCCAAACAGACAGCTCCTAGTCAATGTACTCAGGGACAAGTCTTAGAGCTAGGTTTCCTTAAAAAATAAATAGATGCAGTGGTCAGCCAATGCTATGATGTCAAAATTAACTGTCCAGTTTGTGCGTTATTTCTTGGCTTCAACATGTTGCCAAAAAGGGGAAATCTACATAAATATTTATGTTTTTTCTCTTACTCTTCACACGTTGTAAGACATCACCGTTAACCAGATACTTTGTGTAAAAGAAGAATGAAAAGCATTCTGGGAACACATAATGTACTTTCTATGGTCTTGGTGATTTGTTTTTATTTTATGATGGGAAATTTATCACCATTTCCATTTTTTTTTTTTTTTTGCATGTTTAACATAATATTCGTCAGGTATTTAGTTCCAATTTCCAAGGCACTATCAGTGTGTGACTGACTGAAGGTTGGTGAAGTGCTTTGGAGTTCTCTGGACATGATGAAGTGCTATGCGAGTAAAGGACCATTTACTTTTTGAACCGATGAATACAAATCTGTACCAATATTCTAAACATAATTTACTGGTCTACTGTTTTGCAAGTAGAATTGATGAAAACGTTTAAAGTGATAAGTTGTAATCATATAATTTTAAAGTATTAATAGGGAAATGATATTTTTCATTGTCAGTTTGTATGTTTTGTTCGTGCTTTGACACAATAGGTACATTTTATAATTGAGCCCAATAACCTCATATTTTGAAGATGCTGGTTTTATCTTTTTTGTGAATGTGTGTGTTTCTGAGCACCGGGAACAAGCTGAGAGAAGGGTGCAGCATTTTGCTGGGTCATCGTGTCACTGAGCATTCATATTCCATGAATGATTCCATCATTCTCAGAGTAAAAATGGCAACGAGCTAAATGCCAACCACTACAGTCCCAAGCTGTGCTATGTGTTTGTAAAGTATTTACCTGAAGTGGCAATTCAAATATTTCCTACAAGAATTTCTAGAAAGAAATCTTATCAATTTGCTGTCTTGTCATCAGTATGCATTTCTGCGAAATAATGTTATTTATTTCGCAGAAAATAAATAACATTTTCCAAATAACATTATTTTTCCAAATAATGTTATTTGGAAAAGCAAGACAAAGACCCAAAGGGATGCAAAAGGTTGTTTTGATGATCCTAGGGCTTATGCATCCAGTAAGGTTTGCCAATGCAATGTGCATTCCAGTAGAAGACCAAAAAAGCCAAAGACAAAAGCATTAGGGCTTGAACATGAAGACAAACCTGCCTGGCAGGTAGGGTTTACTGTGATTTCTCTGCAGAGTAGTTTGTTTATTTGTTGAATACCAGCTTCTTTAAAAAAAAACAAAAAACAAACAAACTTCTCCAGTCACAAGCAAATTTGCACGTCGTGACCTGCAAATTGAGTCTGTAAATAATAAAACGAATGCAGAATGCGCCTATGAAGGTGCATTATAATAATAATGTCACCATAATTTTCACATTTTGTGAAGGTACAGCCAAAAGTGTTCCTTGGATTTATTTGGTTTGTTTTTTAATATGTTAACATAAAGTAACAAATAACTGAGACACATAAGGACAAGCATAACTGGCTTTTAAAATAAATAAAACAATCTGAAAATGTGTTCAACCCTTTCTGAGTCAATGCTTTCAAGAACTACATTTTGCTGCAAATGTAGCTGTTGGGTTTTCTGGTTATGTCCCTAAGAGTACTTTTTTATTTCTTTCTGCAAAATAGTTCACTTTAAATCAGACTGTCTTTGGGAATCAGTTTTCAAGTGCTCCCATAGATTGTTGTGTTGATTTATGCCTAATTTTGGGTTTCTCTAACACACTTTGATCTGAAGCAATCCATTTTAACCCTGGCTGTATGTCAGGGGTCTTTCCCCTACCAGATGATGAACCTTTGACCCAATGCTCCAGTTTTCTGACTTCTTCCTTTATTTGGCTTTATCCAATTTCCCATCATCTCTGTCGAGCTTCCTTTTCCTGCTGAAGGGAAGCACCCCCACACCATGACGCAGTCACAATCATGCTTCATGTGAGTTTCTTGAGTTCAAAAGTGATATTTTTCCACCACACATTTTGCATGTAGAGCTCTTTTTTTCACCATGTAAGCTGTGTCCACTAAAATATTGTACCATAGCATGTTTTCCCCTGAAATATACTTTATGGCTTCATAGATTTATTTGGATGTTTATTTGCTTATTTGTTTATTTATATTTTTGTTACAGATCCTCAAATTTTATCTACCAAAATCTAACATCATTAATGAAATGTATTCTTCTACATGATGCCACATACCCAACTCTTAAAGGACTCCACTCTGAGTGAGCAGGAAACATAGCCTGAATATTTACATAAGTGACAAGGAGAAGAAATACAAAACCCATTTTAAGCTTTAATCTCCTTCCTTATTCATTATTATTTCTTACCCTCATTCACATCTGTAGTACTGTCAGTGCCAAGCAAAGAACAAGCTTTATTTCACCTTTTTATAATGTAAAATGACACCAGAACAAACACAAAAGAACATGTATTCTTCTATTGCAGTGATTAGAGTCACCTTCCTTCAAGTTCTGGCAACTTTGCATGTAGAGTATCACATTGCATGCATTTCACACTTTGTATCCACTTTAATGGTTATAACATTCTTTGCTCTTCACAAAGATAAAATCTGTGTGGTACTGAACAAAGACTAAATCTCTAGTGTGTGGTGGGTATAATGATGGCCTGACAGAGCTTCTCTGCATAATAAAGCAGAGTGCTGTTAAAATAGAAGATGTCTTTAAACTTGTATTAGAAACTTCCAACATGAGCCCCTGAGGGCTCAGAAATACCAGAAAATCTTTTCACCTACAAGACTTTGTCTCCCACTCAGAACATACCCTGTCACAGGTTTGCTGCAGAATATAGTGCCTTCTAAAATATTCGTACCCATTGAATTTTTGCATACAAAGCCAAAAACACATAATCTTACAAAGTAATATAGGTTTAGTTTCTTGTGCAAATATATTAGTACGCTTGAAATAACACAAATTTAACTCACAAGTAACTGTTCAGCAAAATATAAGAGCTGAGTTTTAGTCAATAATTTCTTAATTTGGCTCATAAAGTACTAGTTCCATTGGCAAATAATTTCACTTATAATATTATACAAATGTCTTGTTATAAGTGAAATAATCTGCCAATGGAACTTATACTTTGTTCACCATTACTAAGGAAATATAGACTTAAAACAAGCTCTTATATCTTGCTAAAAAGTTACCTATAAGTAAATTGGCAGATGACCAGACCACAGCGTCCCCAAACTGCAGTTCTTGTGGCAGTAAGTTTGTATCTACCAAAATGTGTATAAAGAAAAAGATGGTCAACCAACAATGGTTTACTAATACACATGGACAGCAAGGGCTGACCAGTGAGGATCCAATTCAGTCTGAACCACTGCAGCTCAGACTGCAGACCAAGTCAATGTTTATTGTGAGAACAAAAAAAAAATGACTGAGAACAAAAGTTGCCTTACAGTTTATATCCTATGATGCCGCATGGCCACAGATCAGTAAGTTCGGAGATGGTCTTAGCATAGCCTCTTTCAACAGGATATTGTGCTCTACCACAATGCAAAGACAAATGGCTTGAAGAGAAAAACACAAGGTCAAAGGTGTTGACATGACCTGCAAAGACCACAGATCTCCATCCAAATGAATTTATTGGAATTTGCTGAACAAGTCCAATCCATGAAATGCACCAGAAAGAAAATTAAAGATCTTGCAGAATTGGTTAATATCTTGTTGAAAGAACTCTCACACTCCTAAATAAAATATACTGCATTCAGGCATCTCCAAAAATCACCTGCTTGCTGAATAGATAACACCTACATGTAATTTAATGTCATTATATTTGTAGCAATGTTTTACAAACATATATGTTGGTATGGCCACTTCTTTAGCACATAAATGTCAGGGAGTATGAGTATTGACTAAATTACTTTTTTAAATAAAACATAAAAGTTTGGCCTCCATTTACCATTTCAAGTTGAACTAATGCAGTTAAATATCTTGCTTTAAATGGATATGCTTGCTCCCATGCAGAATAATTTTGTGGTGAGAATATAATTAGATAAAATAAAATAAAAGCTTGCCTTTGGAGGTGTTACTGAAAAATGTGCGATGTTGCAACCTGCAAATGTCAACTTTTAACACTTCAGAGCAATGCATTTTCCTCCAAGGGTTGGAAAAAGCTTCACTTGTTCAAGATCAAGTAAAGAGACAAATGCAGGATTCAACTTTAGCTTATCAGAGTAATAAAAAATAGAGAAATTGATCTGCATGTTTTGTTTTTTTTATCATCATTTTTATTTCACACATCAGCCTTGCAGCACAGGACCAAGCAACTTATTTCTGCTGCACAGTTGTACTGACCCATTAACAACAGAGAAATACTGTTTTGTGGGTTTTTTTTACCTCTTACAGAACTTCAATGGTATCCAAAATATTTTATTTCACCAAATCCTAAAAGTGCCTTTTGTCAAAGCTGAAATTCTTCTGTGCACAGAGAATGATTGTTTTTTTCCCTTTCTCTCACGCCATACCTTTTCTCTCCACATGGTGTCGCTGAGCCTAGGCAATCTGACAAGGCAGGGATTAGTAACATTCTGTTCATAAAATCAGATAAAGAAATTATTTTTTTTGCATGAATAACTACAGCAGCGGCAGCAGGATTTGCGTTCCTTTATTTACTTGGATCGTTTCTTGAAAATAAAACATATGAGCAGCAATAACATGATATTATGTTTGGAAAAAAAAATCACACATATACCATCCTAAAATTGACACAGTTGTGATTAATGCTGTCTTTTAAAGAATGTTTCTTGCAGGTTTATATATTTAGAAACTAACATTGTGACCCAGTCTTCTTTGCAAATTGGATCAAAAATAAATAGCTAAGTCACAAATTATTAACTAGATTAAGTGTATTCTAAAACATGATCTAAACTATCCATTGCACATACCACTGCTTCCCAGGTTCTTCATCAGTCAAAGCTACAAGGAAGAGTGGCAAAGAGAAAGTCACTATTGAAGGAAGTTTGATTAGAGTTTTCCAAAGAGCATGTGCAAGACTCCATAATGAATAGGAAAAACGTTCTTTGGTGTGATGAGACTAAAATTGATCCTTTTGGCCATCAGACAAGATGCAATGTTTAGTGGACACTAAACACTGCACATCACCACAAACATACTTCCCCAACTGTGAAGCATGGTGGTGGAGACCAATCTTTCCATCTGCAAGAGAGCTACAGCTTCAGAGAATGCTTATTTTCCAGCTACATCATTTTCCAATGACGCAAAGGATAAAGCTAAAACTCCAAAGAAATGGTTTGAAGATAAAGTGGATGTTCTGGAAAAACCAAGTCAAAGCCTAGACCTCAATTCAATAGAGAGAAAAATAATATTCGACTGCAAGTTGCCATGTCCCTGAATGGCTTGCAGCAAACTAAGGAGACTTATGTTCTCTAACAAATCTCTAAGAGCTTCACGCAAGAGCTGAATTTATACTTAGCTCTACCATTTCCCTTCTACTTCTAAGTTATGAAAACCTTCATGTTGATCTATCAAGGAAAAAAAAATCCACAGAAGACATGTTTAAGTTAAGTTTGTGGTATTGATATGATAATATTTGGAAGAGGGTAATTAAAACTACTTGTTAAAATGACTGAGAGAGATAAAAACAATGCATTAAACCAACAATCTAACAAATACCTAATAGAAGATTTGTTTAGATAAATGCCCTATCAGCAGATTTTAAATAAGTCCCTGGTGTTTATGGAGTGAAAGGACAGAGGATGTGCATTCCAACATCTTGTGCTACTCTAAGCACTTTTCCAAGGCACTGCATAAATAGGCTTAACTTACAGCTGGAACAGAAAACTTCAGTGAGTTCTAACATTTATGGAGCAATTTATTTTGTAAATAACTCTTGTTACATTCTCCCTTTTCAATATTGGACCAGTTTTTATCATCTAGTGGAATTATGTATTTCAAGTATATTTCCGATACCATCATACAAATATGGTTCCTAGTTTTCAGTTAAAAACTTAGTTCTTTACTTTCAGAAGAAACTTGACTTTATTTAAAAAAAAATGTTATGATGTCTGTCAGCTGATTACTCTTTAGACTCTGATTTGTGTCAGTACATTCAATTATTAAATCAAAGAATCATTTGTAAACCATAAGGATGGAGCCTAAGTGGGCATTAATGTTAGTCTAAGTGGTCAGGATGAGTGGTCAAGTTCACTTCGCCAGAGGAAGCTGAGAGGATAAAGACAAATTAAACTTCCTAACATCCTAATACCAGAAAAAGAAGAACTAAATTCCCTGTCTTAGTTTGATAGTAAAAACTTTTTGGAAGATAGTTTGGTGCAGGGTTCATTATTTGGGATTTCAGTGATTTTCAATGTCCTCATGTGATACATGGTTTGAGCAAAAACAACAACAAATCAAATGCTTTTGAATAATTTATCTTTGCAAATCTACTGCTTGAAGTTTGAAAACACTTTCTGTCTTGACGAGTGCAGCAGGTGGAGTCACAATGGAGGCAGAGTAGGAGGCAGAGTGAGTTTAAATCTTTTTAATATTGATAGGATAGATTTACAGGCAGGCAAACACAAGAAGTAATCCAGAAGGAATAAGGAAACAATGATGGGAACAAACAGGAGAATCCAGTGCTGAATAGCAGAAAAAGAGGGGCTTATAGGCTGAAGACTTGATTAGGTCAGGCTGATTGGGAAAAGTCTGCAGCCGAGAGTAAAGACCAGAGAGGCAAACTGAGTGAGAAACAGAGAGATGGTATGTATGGGAGTGGCAATGGAGAAGAATCACTAATTTGCAACCCAGGAAAAAGATCATTCCAACAATAACAAAGAATACATTTTCATTGTGAAATTTAAACATGAGTAAATAAACAGCTAGAGAAAAAAAAATCTAAAGCAAAAGAAAGCTGACAGTAACACAAAAACAAAGAATAAGGCTGAGCACACTAAAACAAGAAATTGACAAGAAAACACAAACTCTGAAAAAGACCCAAAACCTAAATAACCTCTGACACTTTCAGAATAATGTAAGCTGTGTACAGAAATTTGAAAGGGTTTCCCCACGGACTGAACAGGACACGCAATAAAGTGGAAGGGCCTGGGCTTTGATCAACAGAGCTGCAACCTCAGGAGCCGAAATAATGATTTCATCCCCCTTAATCTGATCAGCTCGTGATGATGCTCATCAAACAGAGCATCCATGCAGATGATGCTTGAATTTTTATTTTTAAGATGGTTAACGCATGTGATAATTGGCATGAGTGTGATTCTAGCCCAGAGCTCTTATCCCTAAGCCACTCACAGAGATCATCCTTTTTGCAGCCTTAATACTCGAGGTTCTGTAATCCAGTGTGATCACATCCACAGGGGTTGGAGGCTGATGAAAGAAGAAGCAGATCCCTGCAGTGTCACCATGCTTTTAGCTGCTGGAGTACATGCAATAGAGAAGAACCCAAGGGAGAACTGCAAAATCATAAATCACAATCCAGGAAGCACATGAAGCAGTTTATGGTAGTAAACGCTCAAATTGTCTTGTAATCTGACCATTCACTTCATTATCGTCTTTATGTTTATATTTTTAAACGTGTTTACCTGCTGAATATTGTAAAGTATCCATGATGCCATCTTTTCCAACTATCAGATTACCATACAAAAGAATTCAAAATTATTTTAGGATTCAGGATATTAAATTGAATATATGAAGAATAAATGATCCCACAGAGTTTCTTTTGTTTCTATGCTGGATTAATTTGCTATGAATTCCATCATAGCTTGGAGAGCATACTCATCATCATGATGAATGACATTATTGTTTTGTTTAGAACAGCAGTTAGAGCTCTGGAAATAATTTGAGATAAATTAACATGGCAGGTGATTTGAGCGAAGCAATAGAGCAATTAGCACAATGTTCCTCCTTCCTCACAACGAGGAAGGTGGAAGCTGTAGTCTTCCACTTTCAGAAAGAAAACAACAATTCCCTTGAAAGTATAGATAGTACTTTCTTCAAAATGTAAAAAAAAACAAAAAACAGTATAGTAAGTGATTAAACAGATTTGAATTTCATTAATGACCTAATTAATAATTAATTGTTGCCTCTAAGCTCTAGATCTCTAGAATCATGTGACTCTTTACTTCTCCAATCTTCTTGTATGACTTGTCAGTTTCGGTGCAAATAAGGCCTTCAACTCATATTCTCATATTTGTGAAATCTAAGTTGTGATGAAACTGTTTTCTGGCAGAGGAAGAAGATGATACTCTCATAAGAAAGAACAACACTTAACTATTTTTTTTAATTTGATAATTTCATTTTCTATTTTGCGTAATTTTCATGGTTTGGATTTCTGACAGCTCCTTTGAACAAAATATAGATTGCGATATTGTTGGAAAGGATGTGGTAAAAAGAATATTGCTTGAGATGTTGAAATAATTTTTAAATAAATTGAAGCAGTGCTGGCCTGCACTGAACTTGAAATATTTTGGACAACAAACGTAAATAATAATAATTTATTCTAATTTGCATTGACTGAAGCTGAAAACAGAAGGCTATGCGTTTAGCTTGGAGTCAATTATTTACAATAAAGATCCATCTCTGCCACTGGATGTTGCTCTGTTTAGTTAATTTCTTGCTGGTTAGGTTTTCATTCATTTCTGGTTTTCTTTTTCAATACTTCGTTTATTTCTAATATAAGAGTTTTTCTCCTTTGCGTTTAGTTCAGCTCCCTTTGCACTATTTCTGTTAATTAGTCTCTTTTTCTCAGTTCTCCTGCTTCGTGCTTTCCCCAGCTGGAGGAGCAGGATGGGAATCCCTTTTCAGACTCACCTGGTTCCCATGATGCCATTCAGCAATTTTCCGTGTATACAAGCTTACTTATTATTGTTCTTTATTCCTGGTTTCTTCTGTTGTTCCCTACCGAGTTCAAATCATCATGCTGCTCCCAAGCTCTGGTCTGCGTTTCTGTCCTGCTCCAAACACACAATAAATCAAAGTGGTAATGGCAGCAGCAGCTCCTTAACTGACTTCATCTATGTGAGAAACACAACAAAACAGATTATCTCTAAGTAGTGAAATCTACTAAATGAAAATGAGCACATCTGTGACGGCAGCAGTGGCTGCTTTAGTTTATCTTTGTCTAGCCAGGGACTTAGAAAGGGGCTGATCCTGATTTTGCCCATTAACTATTGAAGATGGAAATTTGTGACACAAATAGAGCTGTTGTCAATGCTTTAAGAACCCCCACATGTCCTGAGTTAGATTTTGAAAACAGGCTGTCTTTAGAGTTAGAAGACAATTGTTATTTTTTCTTTCTTTTGTTGTGACGTCCACTCAAGAACTTTGCTGTATATTTACAATGAAACATTCTGAATCCGCAAGCCTCTTTTCTTTATGTTTATCCTGTTTCACTTCATTCCTCCCGTCTTCGTTTCTCTGTTTATATTTTTTGTGTCACTCTGGAGGCTTTTATTTGACTACAGTGTTAGTGCAATTGATTATGCCAGCCTCCACTTTAACACAGTATTTTTTTTTCTTTTTTTCCTATCTGCAGTATAAAAACACACATACATATTGATCCCTTCTTCAAACCATGAACCAAATATTTGACATATTTTGGACCAATTTCTGTAAGCCTGTGCAATAGGAAGAAAAAGGCACACATAAAGTTCAAATCCTCAAAGATAAGGGTGGGAAAAGTGAGAATATCTGAGAAAAAACCCACAGCTCAAAACATCCTTCACATCTTCTCTCCTATCCACTCTCCCTTTCTCACTGTCTCTCTCTTGCTCTGTCTATTACTCTCTCACTCTCCCTCACACTCACGAACACAGACCCCCCTCTCGCACAGAAGTAGACAGAGAGCAGTGAAGAGCAGAAGGAGCTGGGTGGCAGGAGGGAGGCAGGAGGGCTGTTGTTGATTGAACAAAGCCAGGGAAGGAGCGCGCAGTCGTGGGGTGAAGAGCAGCTTTGAAATGCCTTGAAGGGAGCCTGCCAGTTACTCCTGCAGAGACCTGAAGGTAAGCCTCTACTGTTGAAGAAAAAAAAAAAAAAAGAGGATAAAACAGAAGGGCAAGATAAAATATGAAAGCGAAGGTTTTTAAAGCTGCTGATGCATGATACGACTGTGGCACCACATCCAAGCTCCCCCCCACCTATACATTTGACTGCAGTTGGCATTGCATGCTGCGTTTCATCTCTCCAATCCCTTCTCCAGTGACTTGTCGGATGAAAAGTGTACGCATCTCCGTATGAGGGACCCAAAGCTGTGAGCGCCAAACAAGACGGTGATAAATAGCAAGAGGGAGAATGAGGGATACCAGGTAGTTGTGAAACAGCAGAGCTGGAAAACAAAAAAAGTGTTGATGAGAAAAGTACACAAATTCCCCTCCTCCAGCGCTCATCACATCTTGCCCTTTTTATATTATGCCACTGCAGAGCTACATAGATCATCTCAATGCATCCACTCGCTCTCGTGGCGGGGGCAGGGTAATCAAAAAGGCAATGAATCTCTGACGCAAGCGGAGAGGAGCCTGTCAACAGTCCTGCTGTTTGTTCCTGCTAGGATTTTGCTCTGTAGTTCTTTCAGTGCAATGCAGGAGTTTCACGAGCGCAGCGTCAGAAACAAGAGTAAACCTGAAGCGAACGTCAATGTGTGTGTTGCTTCAAATCATTCTTTGTGCCTCTGTGTGATGCAGCAGGAATGGGGGGGGGGCTTCCACTTTCTCATCATAAAGCACAGTATGTTTTATTTATTTTTGGTTTTCATTGTGTTTTCATAGATTCTACAAAATCTGTGAAAACACACATTTTTCATAGATCATAGATCTTTCTGCTTTATTTCTGCAGAAGCAGGAAATAAAGTAAGACATTTCATGATAGCTGTTGGAAGTTTCATGAATGTTGCAAACTGTATTTAGAGAGAAATATTTCATAATTCAAATCAATCTCTTTAGCATGTTGGCTTACAGAATTTCTGCCTCATAAGAGGGTTTGGTTGGAGCATTTGTACACAGTAAGTGTCTAACACGCAAAGATATGCATGCAGTCACTGCAAACTAAATTTTTAGAAAACGGTGAAAAGAGAATTGCTACTCAGAGGTTGTTTAATTCAAATGTGAACTCTTGCCATATAAAACAAAATTAAATCACATTTCTGGGTTTCTGTGCAGAAACTTTTAGAACAAGCTAAAAAGACAGAAAAAAACAACTCCTGTTACACCCAGCTAATCATTATCAGGATTCTTCAGCATCTCTTGCAGTTAGCATACAATAAGAATATGGTTCTGCATGTGAGAACAGAACATAAATTCTGTCTGGTGTAAAAGTGATGAGACATAGAAAGAAATAGCATTGCTCTAGTACAAACTGTTTAGAAAATCTGTTGTAAGGTGGAAGCTAAATATTGAATGGAACCTGCTCTAAGTAGCTATTAGTATACTTACTCCATGATAACTATTGACAAAAACGATTTCCTGATGTTCACTCAATAGATTCTTTACTACTGTTTTTTATGGTAAAAATCATCCCTTTCTCCTGCACCATTTGCTTCGTACAGAGTGTCTGGGCTCTCGGTTTCAACAAGCAATTGCTTCCTGGAGGCTTGGCATCTGTTGAAGTTCCGAATGTTATCCAATTACTAATGTTTGTCTGTGACATATGTAATGCGAAGTTCCACATTATAAAGCTTAGCGGAAATTGCCTGAGCTGCTGCGAAGAGAGAAGCTGAACGAGGCGACTGTTAATGTTAATTCGATGTTTGGAAGCGTGGTCAACATGGACTGAACACTGCCATTGCTAAAACTACAGACAGTTCAACAGGAAGCCAATGGCCAGGCTACTGTCTCTGCAATTCATGGGAATGTAAATTCAGTGGAACTATTGATTTGTCTCTCTGATTTTTGCTCCTTCAATCCGTACTGTACTTACCAAAGAACTTTAAGGATTTATGGTTATTATCCATTTGTTTATTCTTATAGACAAAGCAATGTTTGTAAACTTTGTAAACTTTTATTTAAAACAGGAAGAAAAAAACTCATTGAGAATATATATATATTTTTTTACAAGTTTCCTGAGCTATTCAGCAACAACTTTCTGTAAGGTTAAAACATAAAATAGTTTTGCTCATAGTACAGGTGAAAGGACGTTCTGTGACAGGAGTACGGAGCTCAACATTCTTACAGAAACTCCCAGTGTCCATAAGTTACCATCATTGACTATTCTTTTATGGTTTTAAAAGAAATGTCATCCAATAACAGTTTTCCAGTCACTGTTCATGCTGTGTTTTTAAAGGGAATGTCAGAGGAGTTTCACTCACGCTGTGTGGACTCTTAATCTCTTTCCATCTTTGTCCTCACTATTAAAAACTTTATTATCCACATTATAAAACTAATGAAGAAAACTGGAAGGTCAAACGGACTGAAGGATTTCTTAATGGTTGTCCTTGTCAGAAACGCTGTCCATTTCCGAAAGTTACTTTTATCACTTTAATCTCCCCAGAGCCTGCTCACAGCTGGTTGAGCCCTGATTGGGTGTCCCAGGGAAGACAGTGAGTTGGTGAGATCTAATGCTTTTTGATGGATAGCCCTTTTAACCTTATTATCAGTCATTTCACTGTAGATATAGCTCACAGTTGTGTATGAAGGTCCAGCTCCTTCTTCCTTGTCTTCCAAGCCCTGATCACCCAAATGGATGAGCAAAAGTGGGCAAAAGGCCAAATATAATTCTCGCCTGGGTCAGAGGAGATTCTCAAGAAGGAAGATACTGTGAATAATTAATTGGATCTGTTTTCTTAGTCAACAATATGTGTCTCCAGAGGGCCTGCAGAACACTCTGTTTTTTAGACAGATCTACATTTTCACATACCGCAGCACCATATTTGTGTCACGAGCTTAGCCAGGCATGAAGCTTATTTATTTATTTATTTTTCATAAAGCTCTGGAAAGTGTGTGCACATAACAGAGTGCTGCACAAGAGTTATTTTTTTTCTAATACTGTTGAAAAATGTAAATGGTAATCTGTATTTGCAGCTCTAGCACTCTGATAGCAAGAACTTTCAACACTTGATACATAGCTGAATTTACAAGTCACAGTCTTGGACTTTCTAGGATCAATGTGAATTTAATTCATTCCTGTGCTGTGTAATAAAACAGGCAGCATAAAATTTCCCTCACAATCTTTTCCCTTCCAAAGAAATATTGGAGTGTTTACACTCTCATAAAGCTCAGCAAATACAAATCTGTGTCGCATCTATTGTCACCTGTGATGCCAATGCACACGATTTGCAGTATAAAGCTTTGCTGTTTTATATGCAGCCTCATAATACTTTCATAATAACTACAGCTTTATGACGCATAAGGTTTTAACAATATACGGGCTGTCCCTTCTGCCCACACGCAGAACAAAACAAAGCTTCACCTTCTGCGTGCTTAAAAAAAAAACTGCATACGGATGATCATTTTGTACTCTGGTTTGCTCAGGACCTCTATATTTACACAAATACACATTTAAACAGACAGTCAGAGAAACAAGGCTGATATCTGATTTCTTTTCTTGCCTGGATTCTGCAAGAAAATGTATCTAATGATTATGAGTTGATCTGTGGTACATATTCAAGAGAGGGTTGCATTTTTTTTGTGTGGTTTCAGGAATTCCATGGCCTGTCATACAGACTTCACATTGCAGTAAGATTTTACAAAATCATCTTAGCTGCTGCAAATAATTTTAAAAAAGTAAGTAAAAAGTTTATATCTATGAGATACAATTACATGTTATATTTCATGTTCGTATTTCTGCAGTGAATGTGGTTCATTTATTTGTTCCTTGAGGCTTTTTGGGTATGATACTCTACGGAAATAGTCTCAGCATGGTAAAATGAAAGTTGCTTGTTGCTATCTGTTTCTATCCAATGGTATTGTGGAATTTAAGCTGGTTTGGATCGAACCAATCAGGCTACCCATAGCATAATTCCATCAGAGTTTGCTGCTACTCAGGAAGTGTTAAACAAGACAAAGTAGTTGCAAACTACCATGGAGCTCAAAATAGACTACAGACTACAATTCTAAAATAGCGCAGAAAATTTGCGCCATTACTCACAACTTTACCTTCTGTTAGCTGATTGGCCTCGTAGGAAATTCTGCCAGAGGCAATCTAAACAGAAGAAGGCCCAGACTCTGCTATAAGCCGGCAGATTTTAATCAAGCAATGGCCAGGCTATCTTCCATGTGACTTTACTAATGCTGTTTTGGTTGTATCAATCTTAATCAATTCATCAGCCTGGACAGCTGATTGTGAGTCAACGAGAATAATATGCAACGTGTCAAGTCCAGGAAAAGCCCAGCAATGCAATGTCTTGGATGTCATTCTTCAAATGACTCTAAAATCCCAAAGTTTTCTCCTCTAGACGATCTCTGATACAGTTACCAGTGTTGACAGACTTAACAGTATAATAAGATCATGAAAGATGCTGGGCTGAAAAAAAAAAAACAGTGAGAGCCTTTGCATTGTTACTAGTACAGACTGGTATGCCATGGATGAAACCGCTTTCTGCTTGAGTTCCTTTGAACACACTCACTTCAATATGACATGTGTCTCAAAAGTAGAGGAAATTTTAGCTACATATAACATCACAGAATCGAATGGAAATAAATAAGTCTCTTTATGATGAGATTATGCTTAAGCATTGAGGCTGCTGTATCCAACTTATCACGGCAGAGTATTTTTATTTATTTATTTTTACATTATGCTGCAGTGATTGGTTCACCTACTTAACATTAGGAGGTGCAATCAAGAAATTCTACAGCTCCTCAATAGGAAGTGCCATAAAAATTTATATTACAGGGTAACTACAGATAAACACTAATTTGATCTTTTGTGATTTTTGAAGTTTAAGTGACATTTAAAATGAATATGCATTTTTTTTATCTTCTAGCAGCCGCACAGCTTCCTGTAGATTACCACTTGTCTAACAATGTCCTAGTTAACAGAATAGAATAAGACAGAATCCATCAGACTCTGAAGACATTTTCAATCACTGTGTATTTCGTTAGACCAAAAATTGTGTTAGATAATGATAGCAAAAATTATGTTATAAGGTGTATTAGTGTGAGAACAAAGGATCGATGAATCACTCCATCCTGCACCACAGTGCAACGAGCCTCTCACTTCAGTTGTTCTTCTGTCCGCTCAGAATTATGCACAGAGGTTGTTTATTGTTCATTATTAAACATAACTTTCTCTTCATTTACGGCTCCACCATAATTCTCAGAGTCCACCTCCTTGCCTGTTATAAAGCTGGACACTTTTTACACGTTTGTCAAGATACCAAGAGGTTTGTCTTGAGCTTTTACTCCAGCAGACATCAGCACATAACAGTAAACTTTCAATCACAGTGTGACTAGAAAAAAAAACCAAAACTGCACAGCATGTCGCTGCCATCACTGACGTACAGGAAGAGCCATTTCTTACTGTGATGACTCAGTTTCTCTTCAGTATTTTGTTGCAAGAAAATATGTATCTGTGAGCTGAAACCAATGACCAGTGGTCAGTGTGACACTCACACTCACCACTCAGAATTTATGAAAACCAACCTCCAACTTTTCAGAGCTGACTAGTTTCATCATTTTTTAAAGGTTTTAGAGTCTAACTGCAATTTTCTTTGTCTGACTGATATTTCTGTCTGTTGTCATTCTGCTTTGGCATATTTAATTTTTTAAGATCATATCATTTTGACCTTACACAGTGAGGCATGGTCAGGTCCGGCACAAGAATGACCAAGAATGGCTTGCACAAAGCAAACCTTACCATTTGAGAGAATCAGTGAGACAGATGGTTGCTTTGTTCATGTTTAAAGTGTGAATCCATTTGCAGAAATTTATTCCAGTACTTGAAGCATTTTATGCCTTGGTTAGTGTTTTATGAGACCACATAATTAAAATAGAAAGGCCCAGCACTGTTTTCTTGATGCTGGCTTAGTGAACATGAGTGATATATTTAATTTAATGAAAGTGCGATTACTCTTACTTTTCCCTTTAAACTTTGCAACTTATCGCAAACAATGTCACAGAGCCATAATATGAGCGAGTAAGAGTTTAGGTCTGGTCAGTGAGGATTAGCGTTAGTTCCTCTGTGTATTTAGTTGTTCAATGATTTATATTCACAGCATGTATGCACTTAAGATATCATCTTGCAAGTGAAGGGAGATTTTATCATTGTTTGCTTTATGTTTATTAAAATTAGACTTCAACTCCTTTAACTGCAACTGTCTGGTATAACAATTGATTGATGCTTTGAAACATCTTTCCACTCACACAGTGGCAGCTATATTAACATGTGAGTTCGTAGTGATTCATACTTAGAAATAATTTTATTTTGTGTTGGTTATCAAAAAATGCTCATTGATCCACATCATTATAAATGTGTATGTTCTTCCTCATAAAAAATGAATCTGAGGAATTTCCATTTCTTTGCGTATGGACAAAATGTTTTTCTATTGCAGAAGAATCAATAACAGGCATAAAGAAGCATAGGAAAGTCAAATTGATTTAGATACTAGATACTTCCATATGAAACATTCTTTCAGAATTGTGAAAACAACAAAAATATCCTAAAGGCACACTGAACTTTTTAATTTACTTGAACTTATTGTTGTAGTAAAACATGACAACTTACTTGTGGAAAAAACTAAATATCTTAAATCTAAATAAAAGAATATAACTATTTCTCAATGAGTGAATGACTGAATATAGTGTGAAGCCCTTTGGATATGGATTTGACAAGGCACTATGCAAAAGTCATTTACCCTTTACCCTATTCCAATATTTAGCAACACCTGCATAGCCCATATGCGAGAAAACAAGGAAATACGACCAGCTGACATGATATGTGCCCAAAATGTAGCTCTGTAATATTCTCTATCTGTGATATATAATTCATCTACAATGCATTGTGGTGAAGTTTCTCGCTGCCATGACTGACTTCAGATGTTTCACTAACTGTAATTATTGCTTCATGTATGAAGCAACCCCTTATGTCCTTTGGTAACACTTTCAGATGTAGCAATACATGCAATCAAACATTTGACATATACATTGGCACTTCAAATTATGTCCAAATCAGAACATTTATTATGGGCTCTTGAGATAGTGTTTAAAAACTCTAAGTGTTTTACATCTTTAAGCTTATTACTAGTCTTGCCATTGCCATCCTGCGATTTTGCCTTTCTATTTCATATCAGTGGGCTTTCTCCCACTGACAAGGATTCCTCTCATAGAATGTCTGCTGAACCAATCGGCGAGCAGAAGGAGAAGTTATGAATGATGATAAATTTCTGTGCAGTTTTAGAGTGGTAGTCTGCCTGCATGTTTAGCATGGCAACAGATGAAGTGAACAAAGTTGTTCAGTCCATGTTGTCCATGCTCTCTAACATTAAAATAACTAACATTTGGCTTGGAACTTCTCTCTTTGCACTGGAGGATGGCTATTTACAACATAACCTGGCACATTACAGACGTTACGGGCAAACTTTTGCAATTGGATACAATTTAAAACTTCAACAAAGTCCATGCTTCAGGAAAGGCATCATTTCCCAAAGCTGAGAGCCCAGACAAAGTAAACAGCATAGAATAAGGGACTGATTTTTACAAGGCTAACTTATCACCCACACTTCAGTGGAAAACATGCTGCATTACTGAGCTGGAAAATACGTTAGCCTTAAATTGTTCAACACATAAGTGACAGGTCCTAATCTAATTTCATTCTCAGATGATATGTTCTGACTATTGGAAGGAGAAGAAGGATGCTCAATGGGGCAAGTATGGAAAGACAACAACGCAATGAGAATTTTAATAGGGATCAATTGACCTTTGGGTCCCCCAGTATTCTGTGTACTACCTGACTCAGCAGCTCCATCCTCCATTTAAACCAAGCCTCCCTGTTCCACTGTTCTCACTTGTCCTTCTGCCCTTTGGAACAAGAAGCATTGGATTAAGCAACTACAAAACTGTACTTTAAATGAGATTAAATCCAATGTAACTTCTGTGCATTTAAACCTCGACAAGGTGAAATGCAGTTTGCGAAAGCATGCGCACCAACCGAGTTTCACACATTTCAAGTCTTTTTATCTCCATGTCGTCTCTCACACTACAGGTCAGCGTGGTTGAAGAGGGTGCTATTTGGCTCCTGTAGGTGTTGGAGTTTTAATAATTCTCCTCCCACTTAAGCAGCAATGTAAAATAATCCTTATCTTAAAAGAAGGGCTTTTACAAGCTGCGGTGCCTAGCCCCACTGATGTATGAAATGTACCGTACTGCAAGGAGAGAGAGATGAAACAAGGAAGAGTGAGAACGGTACATGTCAGTGTGCATGAGAAAAAGGAGAGACATAGAGGTAACATTAGGGAGATTGTTTTTTCAATGTGATTCAAGCTTCTTGATGCAGTGTCATGTCATTCAGAAGGTCACCCCATGAGAAGGACACACCACACACTCAGCTCACTATCAGGTATAATAGGAAAATGGTTTAGTGATCTAAGTGTGAGTGTGTGCATGTGGATCTATGGGTGCATGAGAATTTGATTGCGTGTTTGTTGGGCCAAGAGCCACACTAGCTGGGGATGAATTTAGTCTTTTGACCGAGCGACCTCATAGTGTCATAAGTGAGCAGAGATAGCTGAGGAAATATTCATAGCAGGTCTGGTAACAATGGCTCAAGGGGAGGAATGGAGGAAGGGATGGGGCCGAGTAAGAAAGTTTCATTACTTCCATGAACATGAAGAACAGAGAAGTTATAATGACCCCAATACTGCAGATAGCTGTAACACGCAGTGGCTCTGCAGATACTTACAACCTCAACAGCTACACAAATCTTTCTATTGTCCCTGCTGTTCCCTCAGCAGGGACAATAAATAATAAAAAATACTGAAGAACTTTTTCCCCATCTTTATTGTTATCATAGCGCAAATTCTATTTGGAAGTGTGGATTTTTTTTTCTTTTTTTCTTTTTTTACAAGGAGTTGTGTTAAGTACTTATCAGTGCCACATCTCTCCCTCATCAGATTGGCTTTTTGACAAAGAGCCAAGTTAACAAAGAATCCTCAGAATGCAGCCATGAGTAAAGTTAGTTTTCATAATCCAAAAACAAGTCTGACTTCAAACATCAGTAGTATTGAATTCTATATTTAAAGTTCCACATTATTGGTAATATTGAGGTCATATTACTATCTTGACAGCAATAGGGTTTTTCATTCTTTGAATTTCAAAAGCTGTTACATTAAAATGTAATTTAAACATTAACCTAAAGATTTCACTTGAAATTCTTCTAACCATTAAAGCACAGAAACATGGAGTAGGATGGTCTTGTCATACGTTAGCAAAACTGAACATTTAGACCTCCATGTAAAATGCTATTTTGTGCAAAACTGATGATGCACGTCACAAGGAGAACAACATCTCCAAATGAAACAAGAACATGTTGGTGGAAGCCTATCGCTATGGGGAATGCTTTTCTTAAGCAGGGACTGGATCAAAGTAAAACAGAGGGTAGAAGGATCTGAGGAAACTTGCTTGAAAGTGCAGAAGACTTGAGACTGGAACAGATTTGACCCTTTTATTGGGAAAAAAAATGCTAAAAATACAACCAGAGATACAGAATAAAGAAAATACATGTACTTTTTAGGTTTTTGTTTCTAAAAGCCATTATGTTCTTCTTTGGTGGTCTCCTGTGTATAACCTGAGCAAAAATATATATTATAGTTAATTTTGAATCAAGACTAGAGAAAATAAATGTTTAAATTAAATTAAAATATTTTACACCATCAGATTAGGTCCAATTGTGCCAGTCAAGCAAGGATAATAACTTATGAATGTTATTGTGAGTCTTATGAGTAATTCAATTAAGTTATTGCTTCCATGAACATGAAGAACAGAGAAACAATAAAATATATACCAATATATAAAGTAAAATTTATATTTCATATAATAATCATAATTAATAATGACAATTATAAATTTAAATCCTTGTTTTTTTCCCTTGGTAACAAAAGTCCTAACCATCTCTAACACTATTGCTGTCAAGATAGTAATAAGACCTCAATATTACCAATAATGTTCAACTTTATTGTATATTGCAATATAGAATAGTATTATTATTACTAGTGTTTTAGTGTTGTCGTAATTAGAAAAATAAATAAAACAATATTAGCTGGATTAATTATAAAACAGTTCACTGAGCATTGGAGTTTTGCCATTGTAAAAAATGTAAATGACCAAGATAGCATTAGAGACCCCATGGAAAATTCATAGCACTTGTCAATGGTTAGAAGGAAGAAAAGGTTTTCTACTGAAGCATGCTGTTCTCTTTTCAGATGATGGCTTATTGTATGGTGTGTCAGTAAATAAAGATGAAATATGTAGTGAAGTTATCCCTCAAGAAACAAGTTCTGCAATTTGTTTGTACCCACTGGCGTTAAGCACAATGAGTGCTTTTGTTATCAGGATACGAACACAATTCAGCTAAAGCATCCTGTCACCCAACCGGAAACAAGATAAATGCTTGTTACCCTCTTAAAAGGGTGGAGATAAAACATCCCATCTGGTATCGCTATATGAACACCTCTCATTCGGGCTTGTCGAGTGGATCTCAAACAGACACAGCAATTACAGCCTTATTGAAAACACACTTCGGTTGGGAAGTTCACAAATTCCCCAGTGAGCTATATTTAATATAGCTATATTTAATATAGCTCACTGCTATATGAGCTAATTTGTGAGAAGACGTAAAATGAGCTAAATTCAGAGGCCTTGCAACCCCGGCGATATATTCAGGGAGGGTTTTATGATAGCTTCTCGTGTGTCTCATGTCTCTGCTGTCCGTTTGTCCCTCTGTCTGTCCCTGCCCTGCTCGGATGCTCGTCACGTCGCTTTGCCCTTTGCTTTGGACCATCAATGTCAACACTACATTCCTGTGTGGAGCTCAGCTGTGACGTGTTTTCTCCCACCTCTGCAAGCTTTTGCATTCACTCTCCTTGCCTGTCAGTGATCAAATAGAACAACATCAAAGAAACATGACAGAGAAATGTCAGAAGTTGTTGAGGTCAGGACGCAGCCACAAAAGTATCTATTTGCTTACTTCATCATAAGGTTGCATGTATCCATCTGTTTGGGTGGCAAATTTATGAGATGATTTTAACAGAGTCCAGGAGCTCTCTAAATTAATCACCTCTTGCGGGGCTCCAGAGGTGGTTAGATTCTAAAATTAGGGTTTTATCTGACACCTTCAGACACACGCACTCATTCCTCCTCACTTTTTATTAGTTTCATTTATACAAAAAAAAAATCACATGAATGAGATGGCCCTTTTTACTTCTGCTGTTACACATGAAAGGTGTCTAAAAATACACTTTATAGAAAACAATCCCACTACAGAGCGAATTGTCAGCACAACTCATCGCTCCATCAGAGCTAAAAACAACTGCAAAGGAAAATATCCAGACTCATGATTTCATGCAACTCGAAATGTAAGGCACCTGTATTCTCAGCAAAAGAGATTATTAATATTTATGTCTACAGTAATTGCTGTCGTTGAGTTGAGAAACATATGGGAGGTGAGTGAGAGGTGTACGGAGTCTTGTGTGTCTGTATCTGTGCACATGTACTTGAAAGGACTGACAAGGCTGCCAATGAGCAGCCGGTGCTTTGGGAATATTACATCATTAAAAACAGTGCAGCTGAGCCTGCCTCATCATCCCAGCAAATTAGACAGCAGTGGATGCCGGGTCATCTCCCATGTGATGCAATAGTTAGGTTACGCAGAGTACTGTGATATGATGGTCATAACAAGCTTAAATTTGGACATCTTTGGTTCATTATTTTCATGTTGTGTGGTGTTTTACTACAAAGATTTTGATGTAAACTTTATTTTCCTTTTCTCCCTTGTGAGGTTAAGCTTTGGTAACAAAAGTCCTAACTGTGTCTAATGAGACATCCAAACACTAGAAAGATAATTCCAGAGCTTGTTAGGGAACTGGTGCATTCTATTTGTAGGCAAGTACAGCAAGTTGTCAGTGATTATTTTGACATTTTCAATGTAAACATTTTGTAACTTGTGTCTGAAGCTCAATAACAAGACTAGCAGCATGGCACACTTTGGTAATTGCTCTGTCAGGGGAGGTGGGCATTGTGAAGATTATGTTTGTGCTACTATTTTCTAACAATGTGGATTCATTCCTCCTCCATGTGCCATTTACCATGGTCAAGTTTTCTTGATGTTTAAGGGTGATTTTATTTCTAGTGAAATGACCGCTTCAACTAAACAAAAAATACAGATCTAGGTAAAATCTCTGCCTGAATATTAAGTTTTTTATAACTGCATAGACCTACTAATTGGCAACAAAGTCTTTTGACATTAAAATGTTTTGTAGGAAGTTAAAATAAACAGAGTCATAGTGCATAATTCCAGTGAGTGTGGCAAAGAAGTGTTGGAGTTAAGAATCAGAACGTACAGAGATTAATTTAAAATTTGGTGGACCAAAATAATCACCAATAACCTGAAACCTAACATACCTGTGTTCCAATAGAGGTTATCGTATAGATAGTCTAATCTTGCTAACAATTGTGGTTTGTTGGCTAATTTTAGCCAACAAATTCAGTATTTCTTTATAAGAGCGTGTTTAAATTGGGGCACAATATTCTCTGGGAGATTGTCAAATCTGTGCATAAAGTGGCTCAAAATCATTGGACTTCAGAGGTCATTATTGCATATCCTCAACTCTTCTGTCCTCCAGTTTGAGGGTGGTAATTGAGAACACAGCACTTACAATATTTTTTGAAAAGTAGAGATTATGTCTGTGGTTAATGGCAATTCAAGAATCAAAAACAAATCCATCTGGAAACTTTGTGAAAACTGTTTTATGCCAAGCCAACTTGTTTTCATCAAAGTACTTTCACCTTCTTTTGAAATAATGAAAATAATGAAATAATGCTAAACCTCACTTATTCTCACAATTATTCTTTGGTGCATGAATGACACATCAAGTTGACTGTGCTATGCAAGCATACATAGTTCTCAAACTATAAATCCCTCCATTTATGTTCTCAAACACAAATGGAGGCAATGCTGGTCATGGAGATTTGAGAGGTGAAGCTCAAGAAAACAGGTTAGGTATGTGATGGTGGCTAGTTAGTTTCCTGGCCCACATGCAGAGTCACCCTAGAAATATCAGTGGAACGTTTTAGTCACAGACAAAATGTAATGGGCAACAGTTGGGGTCACTCTGGACAAGTTGGGGTCATCCAGAGGGAAGAGAGGGAAGTTATTTTAGGAATCATGAACAGAGAGGCCGTAAGCAAGCGTTGGGAGGGGCAAGTCAGGTTCTGGTGTGTGAAAAGCATGCATTCCTGAGGGGAGTTCGGAAGGCGCTGTGGTCATCTGATGGTAGAGCGCTTGTTGCTGGACAGTCGGGTGAGGAGCTGAGGGCATCAAAGCTGCTGCGGATTGTTTAACAGGAAAATCTTGAGATGGCAGAGGAATATAATTAAACCTCTGGAGAATAAAGACTGCATGTCACAAAAAGATCCACTAGAGAAACTCACAGAAAACATGCATAAGGTCACAAGAAGTTTCTGAAGAGCTAGAGTCTACCATCAAGGTTAATCATCCAGCAAGAAGTAAAGGTCCTGCAGCTCCTATATTCACCAGAGTCCTGATGAGGTGATTAACCCCAGGTGTGCAGACCAGCAGAGCTCTCCAGCAAAGATCCTCCAAAAGGATACGTTCAAATAGTGTCAATGCTCAATTACAATTTTTTTTGATGAAACTCGTTTTTTTCTTTTTTTTTATGTTTGTTTTTTTATGTGGTCGTTCACACTGCTAATTAAACCAGACGGCAACAAGACTTCTGTGTGAAAGGTTTATGTCCCCGAAGTGACCCAGCATGAGCAGCAGAAGAATGTTGATCTCACACATCATCATGTTTAGTAAAGCAATAATGGATGCAGCCGTTTATAGATCAATTTTAAAGTTTATTCGGCAATGGAAGCCATCAGTATTGTCGGAGGATTATAACAACACAAAGAAAGGCAATAAAAAGAAACCAAAACTAATAACGATGGCTTTTTGTGAAGCATCAACTGTAATTTCTGTAGGGAACTCTGTTTGCATGTGTAGTTTGATTGTTATGTGATGCAAAATATCATAATCATAACTTTTTACCATTGTTTATGTCCTCAATTTAATGCAACTGGCTTTTTCTGGTACAGAAATATGAATTCTCATATCAATGACGTATAAACCGAATAGATTTTGACATGGCAATTCAGATGACAGAAACTTTGAAAACAATCAGATATGTATTCAAATAATAATAATAATAAAAAAAACATATGGAAGTGGCACAGATTGGATTTTTTGGGTTGGTGAAAAAATCGGAATTGGGCTGTTCTAGCTGTTCTATCTAGGTCGCATATGGGGAAAGATGGTGGATTTGGGTCACATTTGCTTGCTTTGTAAATGTAGCCAAAGTAAATTCACACTCTCAGGAAAATACACAACGTAATCATGTTAGGGTGTATCAGAAGTGGCTTGTGTATCTCTTATTACTCAATATTTTCTAAACATATTGAGTAATTGTTTTTTACATATTTAATAAATCCAACCCTAGTTATTCAATTGACTCTATAGTGACTTGGTTTTTCACTGAAATAAGATGTAAACATGTTTAATGTCTCATAGTAAGGATACTAAGGTTTGGGACAAAATAATAACCTATAAGTTATACAAACTACAATGAATATTCTGGCTTATCCCTGACACAGTTGCAGGAGCAGTGGTGCAAACTTCCATTGGAGGGAGATACAAAGAGGACCCTATGCAAAATGCATTGAGGATGCCAAAGAGACAGATTTTGCTAAATTCTTCTCTTGTCTGTCCTCCAACACATTGACATTTTTTGGGTTATTTATAGTCACCAACTAACCTAATGTGTCTGGTTTTGGACTGTGGGAAGAATCTGGGGAGAATTCGTGCAATAGAGACAAAATCTTCAAATACCATAAAACAAAACAAAATAAAATAAAAATACTCATGGAAACTGTCTTTTTGGTCCATCTTTTTGCAAAGCAACAAATCAAAAGTGCTAGCTGATTGGAAAAAAGGTCAAAGAGACAATTATCTAGTCAGAAAATTCTTTGATAAGACTTAAATTTATTTTTTTTTATTTTGTTCTCTGTGTTGGTTTAAATAGAATTAAGCAAAAAAAATAAATAAAAATTATAAAAGTAATTGTACATACACTTTTATATATATACTGGTTATATTTTCAGAAATACAACAAACTAGAAAAGTTCGCATCTAAGATTATTAACCTATGTGATGTTCCACAGGTGTGCTCCAGCTGAGGATGGCAGGAGATTCCCGAGTCCTCATGGACCACAATATGGAGATAGGGGTAACACCTGCACAGGTAAACTGCAAATCCACAATTTTTTGCTGAAAGGTTGATGTTTGCTAAACTGCAGTAAATAAGATGGAGAAGGAGAAAAGGAAACGAAGCTGGCGATTGTTGCAGAAGCTTAACAATAGGCAAAGTAAAACGGCTATTAAATGTGCAACCGGTGTGCTTTCAAGATTTGTTTCTGTTTTTGAGAAGTGCTGACAAACAAAATATAATTAAATTTCCTCAATACTCAGATCAATGCATAATTCAGTTTTGTTTGCACTGAGAATGATAAAGACGTCCAACACTTGCCTATAACAGATGGTGGAGTCATGCTTGTTATCTGCGCTCATTCCCCAGCTGACTGGAACTTTTGGCGGCTACTCAAGCCTGACTAAAAAAAAGGCTCAATAAGGAAAATGGGAAAAAAAAAAACAAAAAAAAAAACTTCCACTTATTGCTGCCATGCTGAGGCTGCTAATTAATTTGTTTATGGACCATCAACCCCAGGTACTGACTACAAAAGGCAGTACTGGTTGAGACAGCTACTTCTATGACTCAATTAGACCATACAAGATGAAATGAATGAGCTTGTTTTCATGAGTGATGTAAAAGAATGGCTTTCTACACAAACTACAACCTTTAAAAATCGAATACTAAAGAAACACTTTAAATTGTGGGGCATGCTGCTTGTATATTGGAGGGAGATGCAAAGAGGACCCTTAATAGACTATATAAAAGTGCGACAGATGTATCTTAACCCTCGTCCTAACATTCTATTTACTTCCTTTGTCCTATGGGTCAAAAATGACCCGCCCTAACAATAACATTTTTATATACACAGTAAATGTTTATTGTAATTATATAAATATGAAGTCATTATTTCTGAATTAATTATACTGAAAGGGAACAAAAAATTAACAATTTTCCACATTGAACACAAAATGTTCAAGACAAAATGTTCAACACAAGAGGTTCAAGAAAATCTTCATAGCATGGAGATGTCCTTCACCATATGAAGACGCTCCTACATTGAACATCTTCAACACAAGAAATTTGTTCAACATAAGATGTTCAACTTCTTATGTTCAAGGTCCCTTGTAGGACAGCATGTGCAAACATACAAGTATGGGCAGTGAAACGTCTACACATGGCTTCAGCAAGGAACAACTAGCGATACTCAGACACACGTACCTTCATATCCTCTATACCTAATTTGTTTTTATTATGTCTGAGATTGTTTTTTGTTGTGTTTGGGAACTTGTGTAATGTGAGGGGTTATCTGCAGATTGAGAGTGCAGGTGCAGGTCAAATGCAAATTCAATTTGAACGCCAATCCAGTTTCTTTGATAGATGTGTGCGTGCGTGTGTGGGGGTGGTGGTGTGTGTGTAAGTATTAGAGAGAGCTTGTGTGTGGCCTATGGACTATTTTTCTGCTGTGTAAAAGCTTTTATAATTCAATGGACCGAAATGACCCATAAGACAATCCTTGTACCCTAGTGGTACAAGCCCACATGGAAATATAAACAAAAACAAAGTATCACTTTTTCTAGTGACAGGTCAATTTAGGAAGAGTTATGAAGTTTCAAGTTGGAAAAAGATCGTTTAGGGTATTTTTTTCTACAGCTAAACATGCTGGTGGGTCACTTTTGACCCACAAGGCAACACAAGGTTAAGGTTGAACCATTCAGCCTTAACTGATTGTTTACTGTAATATCACCACATGCTGCCACAGGTCAAAATCTTCTGTCCTCTCTTAGGGTAAGGTAAAAAGTTGCAAGTAGTAAACCTGTTGTCCCTGAATTTGTAAGTTTTACCTTGTGTTTATAAACTTTAATAACATTTCATCCAAACTGATCAAGTTGCTTCAGGTCTATAAGCATCGTCTCTCAGTTCTTCATTGATATGTTCCTTAAACAAGGATGACCTCAAATCAATATGAAGAAAATCATTACAGTACACCCATGTCTGACTAAAAGTGCATAATGAAACATAGGAGAGCAGTAAAAGTTCCCTTGACACATCAATGATAGTACCTTTAATAAACCTGTCTAGCAGACTGTAATTGTAGGCTCTGTAATCAAAGGCACTGCAAGGTCATTGTAGTGCTTTTGATTAATTTCTTTTCCAGCTAAACTGACCGTGGAAAGCTCGTAAAGCCCAACATGAACACAACAAAATGAAAATTTCTCAATGATATCTGTATGATACTGAACAACTATAGACGACAAGTGTCTAATTAGCAGCAATGTATATTGAGACAACTTTATGTCATATTTGAAAATTCCATTTTATCACTGATCATAGGTTTGTTTGAAAGCTGCTCATGGCTTTGTCTTGATGTATGTTTGTTATTACTTCACTGCTATATGCTTATGTTACTCAAAAGCAAAACAAGGTCAGCCTTTGTTGAAATACATCACCGAAGTGTGAAGCTGTAGTGCTATTTTCCTTTAACCCTCGTGGAAAATGACATTCAACTCAATAACAATGTGTGGATGCTAATAAAAGCAGCTTGTGTCAATGATAACATAAGGGTCTGTTAGAAAAGAATGGAAAATTTGCTCAAGCTAGCAACCCTTACCTAGTTTGAGCAAATCTAAAGGAGAGAAAAGGAGAGAACACAGGAGACACAGAGGGAGACAGGACACAGCTGTGGAGCCAGACCGCCTTGCTGGAGCAGGGCCAGCACAGACAAAGACCCCGGTGTCCTTGTGCTCTTTTGTCCTTAGTCTCTGTTTCTGTTCGGGTCTGGTCCATCTGCACACATAGACTGGCACCTTCAATGTCAGTGGGAACCAGAGCACAGGAGGCAACTTTATGATGCAGCTATTGATTGCGTTGGTGTCGCTGTGAGACAGCCAGATGTAATGAGTGTTGGTTTTTCTGGTATCTCTGAGCAAATCACATAAAACAAGTTCACTTCTAAAACTTTACTCAAATGGTTCTAAAACCTTTTCATTAGAAAAAGCACCCCAATCTGTATGCATTTTCAGGAATTTCATTATCTTGAGAGACATTTTTGAAATTTAGACTGAACCATGTTAAAATTAGTTGTGCCACAAAAAGAACATTAGCAACATTTAATTATGTTTCCATTTTTACTTGAAGGGTAAGATTTCAGGCAGCACAGCAGGTACCCGTAGTGCATGTGCTATAGTTTGAGAATCATATACTTACAAAACACAAAGGCTGTAAAATAAATTTGTGCAGGGAAAATAAATTAATGTTCAGTTTTACCTTCTGTTTTTTTTCTCTCTTTTTTTGTCCGTCCTAGGTTAAGAAACTCCCGAAACATCTGCGGGAGCCTCAGATCTCAACCGAGCGAACCCACTTGATTTCAGAACCTGTAAAAAAGCCACGTCAGCGGTATGTGCAGAAGGATGGCAAGTGCAACGTTCATCACGGAAATGTGCAAGAGACCTATCGTTACCTCAGTGACTTATTTACAACTCTGGTGGACCTGCGGTGGCGCTTCAGTCTATTAATTTTTACCTTGGTTTATGTTGTCAACTGGCTTTTCTTTGGGTTTCTCTGGTGGCTTATTGCACTGGTTCGTGGAGATCTGGTGCATGGAGATGAAGAGGGCTGGACCCCATGTGTGGAAAACCTCAACAGTTTTGTCTCAGCTTTCCTCTTCTCTATTGAGACAGAGACCACCATTGGGTATGGCTATCGTGTCATTACAGAACGATGCCCGGAAGGTATTGTACTGCTCTTAGTGCAAGCCATCTTGGGATCCATTGTTAACGCAATTATGGTGGGGTGCATGTTTGTCAAGATTTCACAGCCAAAGAACCGCGCCGAGACCCTCATGTTTTCAACCAATGCTGTCATATCGGTGCGGGACAACAAGATGTGCCTGATGTTTCGAGTGGGGGACTTGAGGAACTCTCACATTGTGGAGGCATCAATTAGAGCAAAGCTCATCCGCTCACAGCAGACCAAAGAGGGGGAGTTCATCCCACTCAACCAGACTGACATAAATATTGGCTTTGACACAGGGGATGATCGGTTGTTCCTAGTGTCACCACTCATCATTTCTCATGAGATCAATGAAAAGAGCCCTTTCTGGGAAATGTCCATGGCACAAATGGAGAAAGAGGAATTCGAAATCGTCGTCATCCTTGAAGGCATGGTTGAAGCCACAGGTATGAAGAAGGAAACAAATGAAAACATAGAATTGGAGGATATGTCAAGAATTAATAATATAATTCGTTTACAAATATAGAGTACGAAGTGACATTAATAATGGAAGGATGGGCAGAGGAAACAGAGAGGAAATAAAGGTGTTCTACAGATTTAATGTAATTTATAAAATGATGAAAGGCTAATTGACCTTTCTTCAAGTATCAAAAATACTAAGACATTTAGTTCAGTAACAACAAAAGTTTTAAGAAGGATTTGGTATTTCATAAGCTGATGACTGCTCTTCAATCGAAAGGGTTCTGTGTAATTTTCTTAAATGGGACGTAAAACTAAAACCTACAAAAGCATTTCAAGTGTTTCCTTGTACTCTCGTCAGCCCTCATCCCCATTATTGCTACTTCAAGGTTTTGTCTTTGATATTGTTTATTTCAAAATGAATAAAGTAGCTACCCACACTACAGGTTTTTGTTTTGGGTAAATTCTGAAGTCCTAGCTGGTTACATTTACAAGGCCAGGAGCTGCTGCTGTGAGAAGTCAGAGGACTAGAATCCATAGTTAAATAGTCAGAATATTGAAATACAGTCGGAATATAAAAAAAAAATAAAAATATATATTTCTAGCCCGATAAGGATAATAAAGTTCTATTGACAGGAGAACTGGCATAAAATTCCAGTGCCAATTAATGATCTGCTGAGAGAATCTATTGGAAGAATTGTTGTTGATATTCTATAACACAGTGATATGCTTTGAATGTTGGCATTTTTAATAATTTGTGTTTCAGTTGCTCTCTCCCACATGGACAGCTGTCTAAGTGCAGAATGTTCAAGCAGTCCATTTAATTTTCTTTCGTGTTATTCAAATTTTTAGGGTGCATTGAACACGATGCAGAGATATGTCAAGTTTTCAGCTAACACCTTTTCAGAGAAAATGTTTGCATATAGGGAGTAAAAGATTTTTTTTTATTTTATAGTAAAACCATTCCTTTCTTCCATAATTTATTGTGTTGCTGCTATATTCGTAACTCCTCTTCATTTTATTAAATCAAATGAAAAACAATTTGATTCATAGATCATAGTGTATCTCATCCAATGTGTGTTATTATTTTAACAAGCCAGCATTTGTGTAACAGAAAACATACTCCACTTTAGGATTGAAGAAAGAAGCCGTCTAACTGCAGTGAAACACTATGTTCTGAAAAATATGTACTATGCTGCAGTTTGTTGTAGTACTATCTTCTGCCAGCGGCCAAGTTATGTGCTATATGTGTTGCCGGCAACAGTTTTTTGTTTTCATTATTTGATGCTTGCAAACTTGAGATGGAGGGTTTAGGTTTTTGCCCGTAGTAAAATTATTTATACAGAAAATAAGACTTGTTTAAGCCATTTCTCAGAATTCATAAAACTCCAGGCTGTTGTTGCGAAAACAAAAGGCTCTTTTCTCTTTTATTGTAAGTTAGAATACTTTGCCATCTTTTCATGGAAAAGAACACATTGAGAACAGACAAAAAGCTAAGTTTTCAAAAAGTATTTTACTGAAATATAACTCTAATATATCAATTCCATGATGGAAGAACTTTGACTATTTTATTATTTGGTTATTAACTCTGTGCTACAATCTGATCTTAATTGTTTTAGCATTATGAATGCATTAATTGAAATTAGTGTTCTTTTGGGAACTACAGTATATCATTTGAAATCACGTTCGTTTTGCTTTTTTAAAAAATAAATAAATGAATCCTTCATATACTGTAACCAATTTTTTTGGGAAATATTCTAGTTTACTGTATTTTTAACATTACCTGTACAAATTATGACATACAGGCCTCTCAGCCTGAATGTCATGTCATGTTCAAACCTGACATGCTTAAAGAAGTGAATATATCACTATAGAAAAAAGGTAATTCCACAAAGAATTGACTCATACGCTATCAAGAAACTTCTATGTATTTATTCCTAATTTTTGTACAGAGCTCCACCACGGAATCGGCTGTTGACTAGAGAAGATTGTATTTTCAGATTTGATCGCTCAATTCAAAAATATAATTCCAATATAGTTCCAATCAGTGAATGCACCATACAATGAGTTACACATGACATGTTTAAAGAAATCTTAAAGTTAGCTGTTTTCAGTTTTAGTGAGGTAACTAAAAAGGATGTCTGACAAACAGATATTTTCTACAGCATTGTGAGCCACGTTGGTGTCTAATTCAGACTACAAGAGAGCAAGGTAAAAACTATGTTGTCTAATTGTTTTCATCCTACGTGCAACTTAACTCACCTAAGTTGCACGTAGGTGTGAGTCTGTACATGCATAATTGGTGGCAATAGCTACTTGTTCTTTGTGGCCTTGCAAGGATTAAGTGTGGAAACTGTAGTATGTGCATGTGAATACACTCATTCCTGTCCATATCTGTTGCAGGAATGACATGTCAGGCTCGGAGTTCCTACCTGGATACAGAGGTGTTATGGGGCTACCGCTTCACACCTGTTTTATCTTTGGAAAAGGGCTTCTACGAAGTAGACTACAACAACTTCCATGACGTCTATGAGACCAACACTCCCACCTGCAGCGCAAAGGAGTTAGCCACCAAGCTTCGGGACGAACCACTTTTGCCTCAGCTCCCTCTTCTAAGCCCCGAACCTAAAACGCAAACTTTTGACCCCCTGGACTGCCTCTCAGAGTTGAATCCACTGAGTCAGGATGAAAAGATGGAGGAAAGAGATTCAAGTGACAGGGGAGAGAACAATGGCTTAGCTGCTGCTCTTGAGGAGCCTCCAATCGCTGATTGACTTTCTGACTGAAGCATTACATCAGCCAAGAAGTCCAGCAAAGACTGGAGCAGACAATGCTTCTTTTAATCAATGGCCATTTATTTACTCTGCAGTAATTTGAGACAACAGACTTTGTCTCCAGATTCCAACACATGCAATATTTCAACATAAGAGCATCAATCTATGGCATAGATTGGTTTTGTAGACAAATATATTACTCATACAGTGGCACACATTTAAAATAACTATAACTACTCTTAGAGTTTGGGGGCTTTTTATAACCACAAGGATCACCAAACTGTTATCTCACGTGAGTTCAAGTTTTATGGTTTAAAGTAAACTAAAGCTGGAAGCCCTGAAAGCACACCATGAGTTTATTGTGGATGCACCAATATTCTCATTTTAAGATGTTGTAAGTCTTCATTTTTTAAGCTTCCATTCACTCCCATTGAGAAAACCTGTCTAAATAGTCACCTTAAAAAATTCAAATGTCTGACAGCAGCTTGCATGTAATAATAAAATACTGCTTGCATTTCTTTTATTTTAAAATAAGGGAAATTTTCATTTCCTGTTTCTGTCAGTATTAATACAACATCTCTCCCACATAACAGTAAAGACATAGTGCTTCTAGTTTGCAAAAGAAGAGCTTGGAAGCCACTGAAATGTTACATCTACTGGCAAACATAGCGCAGTTCTGTGTTTCTTTGTTCAGCTCTTTTGTCATTGCTGTGCTGTCCTAAATACAGTCACAGTGTGTATCTGTGTATAATGTCTTTGAACCACTGGGAGAGCTGACCCAAAAGAATCTTCATAGTACCTCATTTGGTATGCATTGTTTGAGATTTAAAGGAACTATTATAACGAGCAAAAGCTGACAAATGCTATATATGCCACTGACTTTACTCTTCTGTCAACTACTTGGTTTGGTGAAGAGTTTATTTTAATTGCCATAGTAACAGAATAAATCCCTAAATTCAAGCCACTTTTTTTAGGACAAAAAAAGCACAAGTTCATGTAAGGGGATTTAACACTGACTCAACAAACCACAGACCTGCTGCTGTTGGCTGACGCCTGTCATTCCTACTTAGAAATGGCATTTAGAATGTTTAAAAAAAGAGAAATATTCATAATCATCTTCACTTTGAAAGATTTCTAAGTTTTATACACAGTGCAGAATATTAATAGTTCAAATATTTCAAATTAAAATACTGTATGATTCCTTTTAGATGTGTAATACTTATAAATCAATGTATATATGCTTCTGCCATGCAAAAAACTTTAAAAAAGTGCCCAAATACTATGAAAAAGTGTTGTAACATTTATTGAGTTTATGGACAACTCATTGTTTAATTTTTTTAATAGGTTTTTGTCTTGTGACAGGACCTGTAAACATGTTGGTTAAATGTCCTGTTTTCTGGTATTTACTTGTTATGTCACACCAAAATTAACATGTCAGCTACTGCTCGGGTCAGAAGTTTGCATACGCTCATGTTCATGAACGTCATTTTAGTTATTCTGAATGGCCAGTAATCCTGTAGCACTTTTTCTAGTCAAGAGAACCCCAAAGCACTTCACTCTACACTTTGTAGTGTGAACTGCAGATATTCACATACTGATGGTTAATTGCTGAATATAACAGACACATTTTCTGTTAGCCATATATTGTGAAAATTGTAGAGATGAACTATAATATAAATGTAATCATTTGTTAAACATCCCATTGCAGTGTGCAGCAGCACCATCAACAAGGTTTTATTCAAGGTGATATTCTGGTAGGGTATTTGTGAATTTGGATTTTTAGAGAAATTTCCTACACTAAAGGGGATGTCAGCCTAATGTTGTCCTTTCCAAAAGAGTTTTGATGCATTTTCATTGTTCTGTTGACACTCCCAAAAGTAGGTTTAAGGCAGTGGGAGATTGATTTTTTTTTTTTACAGATTATCGGTTTTATATTATACTGTTACGCTGTAATGATAATTTTAACAAATATGTGAAAGTCTTTAATTATAAAAGTTAAGTTCGGTACTGCAGCTTGAAACGAAGTCAACCAAATGTTAGAGAATATAAATTTATGCATGTTTAAACATGGAAGCCTGTATGATAAAGATGGGGCCATGTGTGGATGCAAGCAATTTTGCTTAAACTTGTATATTCAATCAACTTTAAGACAGGAATTCCTTAAAAAATTCGTCAAAAGTCAAAAAGTAATATGACATTCATTCCAATGAGTGTATGTAAACCTTTCACCAGACATAACGCTGGCCATGACCTATTACAGGGATTTTCAAAGGGTGGATTGTGGTTGACACAATGACACAGATTTTTTATATGTAACGCTACAATGAGTAACGTGACAAAGACTGGGGAAAGCAAAATTATAAGTAGAAGAAAATGTGACTGATTATTTAAATTAGGGATTTTCATGGGCTGGATTTGAAGATGTTGCACTGTGTAGCCTGCAGAGCCCCACCCTTTTTTTTCCCAGGAGGCTAAATGAACTGTGGTCATAGACCACACTTTTTATACTGCAAAATGACAAGTCAATTAAAGTATCATATCATCTGGCACTATATGACTAAAGTAGGTAACCCCCCTCCACAATCAGTGAAACATGTATGAATGGCCCATAAACCATAGCAACAGCAAAATGTTTAAATAATAACGATAATGCACTTGGGGCGGGCGCAGTTGTTTATTTGCTCTCTGAAGGGGCGGCAATGTCTTTCACAATTTGAAAACCTCTGACCTTAAACATTAGTGTTTTATTAACTGTCATTAGAAGTCAACACTTGCAGGCATAAATAAAGCATTATTCCCCCTCTTTTAAATAATCTATTATAAGAAATACAGGGTACTTTTTAAGCATGCAAGTTCTGTGATTTCTACAACATGATGCATTGCTATCTAATATATTTAGAAGAATACAAGATTTCCAGTGCTTAAATCACCTACTCTCAAAGCAGTGTTATTTTTCCAGAAATATATATGTCCATAAAGTGTCTTTCTTTTCACAATGACATTTTAAGAACCTTTTTCTATGTAACTTAATAGGCATTTGTTGAAAAATAAATGGGTTGATATTGAGGGATCGACATGTCCAGGGTTACCCCGGCTCTCGCCCGGAACGTTAGCTGGAGATATCCCTCTCAACCCCTCTAGGGACAAGAGTGGTAGAAAATAGATGGATGGATGGATGGATGGATGGATGGATGGATGGATGGATGGATGGATGGATGGATGGATGGATGGATGGATGGATGGATGGATGGATGGATATTGAGGGATCATCTTCATTTTCTTAAATGTCACCTGTTTTCTGTGTGTTCTCATGGGATTAAACATGTTATTGCCAAAATAAGAAAAACTGTATTCAGCATTTGCTTGCATAAAGAACTGGAAAAGTATGTGACTGATATATATATATATATATATATATATATATATATATATATATATATATATATATATATATATATATATATATATATATATATATATATATATATATATATTACACATGAATCCGTAACCAAAATTTTCATTGAAAACTGGATTAGATCTGCATTTTCTCATGAAGAGGAATTTTCTTGTGTCGAAAGATCTTTATCTAGCCTAAAGCTTTGGGTAGAAGTGCTTTCATTCTTCCTAAGAGATATCATTGATCCTCACATTGAAATAATTGAGTTGACTTTGAAAAGGTTGTGCAGTTAATAATCAATAACTTGTCACTGATATTCATTAGAGAACCTGAACAGAGTCCCTAAGAAGCTTTGAGTCTAAAGAATTCCATTTATGTGCACAAATATCCACTTTACAAAGGACATGTTGGCATTTACCCTTCTGAAAACCAATATTACATCTGTTGCCCATATCTGTTGTTTGCCCAGATCATGTTTGTTTTCCTACATCTTTCTCCAATAAATGAACACCTACCTCATGAAAAAGATAGAATTATTAATAATGCAAATATGACTTTGACCCCGAAAAACAGTTGCAAGTATTATTGTTTTACTTTTATTTCTTATATTAAAAAAATTACTTTTGTTTTTCTTGAACAGCCATCACGAGTGACTGAACAATGCAGCAAGTTGACCAGTTACATCCTTCCCATTTTTGGAAGTAGGGAAGCAACATGATCTTGTTGCTACCCTATTCTTGAGCCAAAAAGTCTGACTCGGCAATCTGACCATTGAAGTCTCACAAAACTGAAATAGATATTAAAAATAATTACTAAATTTTAGTTCCATTTTTGAAGTGGTTCGGTCCAATTAACCCTATGTATCACAGTCTGATTTCACAAATGTCAATATTAGATGACCATGGAGCGTAAAAGAAATGTAACCAATGTGAAGTTGAATGAAGTTGAAGTTTTTAAGTGTTATAACAGACCTGCATCTTTTCTTTTCTCCAAAAATCAATTACAATGCAGGAGAAAATATACACAAGATTGATACTATTGGCTGTGAACACTCTCAATTTAACTGTTTTTCAATTGTGGAGCATACAGAATCTTAGATATTTTAAAAAATAAAGTTTTCAACAACAACAAAAAAAAAAAGACATTGCATGTGATACTGGGTGCATAGCTTTTTTTTTATTATTTGCTTTTTCTGCACCCACATTTCATAACATATTCAGGTTCCTATACTGACAATACAGACATTTGTTTGGAAGAATGCATAGTCTTATGATCTTAACACCAGCTCTAAGCTGAGTTTAAAACAGGTAATTGGTTCAGATTGCATTCAACTTATTAACAGTCGTACTGTTCCAGCAATACATTTACTTGCACTTTTGCATAATTCATTTAGGACTTTTAAGTATATATATATATATATATATATATATATATATATATATATATATATATATATATATATATATATATATATATATATATATATATGTATATATATATATATATATATATATATATATATATATATATATATATGTTTTTTGTTTTTTTTCAGAGTAGAAATGGTAAATGGACTGAACTAGTATAGTGCTTTTCCAGTCAATTTGACCTTTCAGATCTCTTTACACTAGTGCCTCATTCACTCACAAACTCTCACACATATGCAGATCAGTAAGCAACTTGGGGTTAAGTGCCCTAGTTTCTGATTACAAAACAGCAACCGTACTCACTGAGCCACAGTCGCCCCACAGTCACCCTATGTCGTCTTCTGTTGAATTACTTTTATTCAACCGAAGACAAAATACATATTTAAATATAAAGTGGCTTTTTATCCACACAGTTATCCACAGTATTTTGCTTCTATTGACATGCTTGAAAACTGCTAAATTATTTATGTTTGTAACCCTTGCCTTAACCCATAAAACATAATTATTTCCATTGTTCATCTCCATGGATGACAGTGCATAGCTTCTATAACTTAACTTTAGTATAGTAACACAAAAGTGTTAAATATGATAAACATCATATTTTTGAAGGTGTTTGGTATACTGTATATAAGCTGGAAATATAGTGTTGTATTCCTCGGTTATATTTTTTGTAGTTTGAATGGTTTTATTTGCTTCACTCAACAAAAACTCCATTAAAAATAAGAAACAAATACAACCTAAACTGTTGTGAGAAAGCTCAATATTTTACGGCACTCAATTCTGAAAGAGAAACGAATATTTCACTCGTTAATCTTTGTAATCGTTTCATTATGGCATACAGATAATGAAAATCCAAAATTGGTATTGTAATTAAAATCGTATGATACCCATAAAAAATATATTTATATGTTTTAAAATAAAGAAATTTTATGTCGCAGTCTAATCAAGTGCTGCTGCTGACTGAGTTCTCCAACAGACAATCATTAACATCCTTCTCATGAAGAAGCTAGCTTTTCATAGGGTGCTGTATTTAAAGATATAAGTGGAAAGTGCAACATCAACATGGATATCTATGCCCTTGAAAGGTCTGTGAAGTAAAACCCAGTAAGAACTTTGGAGATTGGGACAAGGAGTGGACTGAAACTGGAATCAGGATATCAAGAGCCACATTCGCTATGTGAAGGTAAAGGTAAAGGCAATTTTATTTTATAAATAAAATAACCTTTATTTTATAATTAAGAATAAAGGTTATTTATTATAAAGGTTAGTTGTTGCTATGCAAAAATTGCATCGTAACAAGTCAATACAAACTACTTTACAGGAACTAAAAGGAAATACAAACAAACTAAACTAAAGGACAGAGCAAAAAAGAAAAATAATGTTGATCTGAAGTATGTAACCTAGGTGCTCCTGTTCAGGGTTGCTAGACAAGTATATTCTGGTCTAATTCCGTTTCTGGGTTGGAAGAACAAGAGTCTAAAATGTAGTTGCTAAGATATTTTTTTTCTGGATTCTAAGGTAGTTGTTCTAATCCCTGTTCTGGGTAACTAAATAAGTTTAAGTAACAGGACTAAAGGCGCTCCTGAACCTCAGCAGCCTCTTACTTGAGCTACAGAAAAAAAGACAAGGCTTGTTAGTTAGTGGGCCAAAGTCCTTCTTCCAGATTATTTTGTTGTTTGCAAATGTAACCACACAGAAAGAAGCAGAAAGTGCTACACCGATTTTATTAACCAGTATAGTCTCTTTGGGTTAAATTTGTTTTTGAATAAAGAAGAGAGATTTGTACAAAGCATAAAATAAGAGGTCCATTGCTGGGCTTATATAAAGGAAGAACATAATATTGCAAGTTCAGGTAAGAAATAAATTGGTCTGATGGCTACACAATACAAACTGTAAAAAAACATTCACTCTGATATAACTTTTAGCATTGACCGTGTGCCAAAAAAGTTCACCGAATCCCGGCAGTGTGCAGTCAAGGCTATTCTTGTCCAAGCTATTAAACTTTGGAGCTGGATCGTCAGCAGGATGACAGTCACCGATTCAGATCTGAATAATGTACGATGATGAATCTCACGCATCCACATTAGCAGTACACTGAAATAGGTACATTGAAGTGCTTGTAACTGAGTGTGTGTGAGGGTCAGTGAAAAAAAAAAGAGAGAGAGCAAGAAGTGGGTGGTAAATAAACATAATTACTCATTAGTTTGTCATCATAGCCTTAAGCCAACAGTAAATTTGTGTCTGCAATAATATATCAGAAATTTATGAATGATCTCATACATTTGTGCTTTAACCCAACAATTTAAGAATGTTCTTACAGAAAATTAGGTTAAGGGCAAAGAACAGAAATAAATCCAATCACCCAGAAAATTACCAAGCTACTCATGGGTTGATGTCAGATTCTTGCACAGTGCAAAACATAAATAAAAATACCACAGTTTCATGGTATAACAGTGCCAATGTGAAAAATAAAGTATGTTAAACCAAGGAATAGTTATTTTGTTGATTCAGGTAAAAAATAAATAAACACAACTTTTTACAGAATTAAAAATGGGACATATATGTATAATTGTTATTGAGAGCACAAGTTAGAGTGTTTACATTAGTGTTTAAATTATCTGTTCTCAGAAGATGAAGAAAAAATTCCCTTGGTGAGTAAGGCATGGTCTGTAAAATATCACATGTGATCTTTATTCATAAAATATATGAACACAAATATTATAGGCTTTTAATAATTGTTAGAATACAAAAATCTGCACAAGAAAAACATAGATAATAAAAAATGATAATAACAAAGAATTACTATGGTAAATCCATTACTGGCCTACGCAGTCATTTGTTCCTTATTCCACGGAGGAGCATGAGCAGGGACAACGTTACCGAGCATTTACTAGTAAGGGAATACAATTTTTGATGCAGTGCCATCAAAAGCTATATTTCTGAACCCAACTGTATTCTTTTTTGGCCTTGGGGTCTCCCTGCTATAATTACATCATATTAAGAATTCAAAACATTTTTCACAAGGTGCTGTTACTCTTCTTCTGCCCCAATTCACTTAGAACTGCTTCTGCCAGAGGAGAAGGTCTATTAATTCACGTGGTCTGTCTTTATTAGAACTTGCAGTTTAACCTCCTCTCTTTTTCTTGCAAGGTGCAAATTAACTGATGACAATTCTCTACATTACTCTTTCAAGACAAGCTCTGCAAAAAACAAAAAAGCAGTCCCTTAAAGCGATTATCTGCAGCATTCGTCAGTACAAAACAAAAGTGCCCCTGAATCCGTCATGTTACAGAACCTTATGTAACACAGCTCCCACCCAGCAAAAGGAGCCAATTATCAACCATGTAGTGACAGTGTTTTAGTCTGCTGTTTGTTCATAGTGAACATTTGTTAGAGTTGAAGGATTACACGGCGTGTTAGATCTGAGAGCAGCAATGATATTTGCACATTTCAATGCAGGAACACCACAGTTAGCGATGAAAAGAATGAAAACATTGCAAACTATAAAACACATGCACATCCTCTATTACCTTGAATGGATTTAACAAATGATTAAAGATAATGGATAGAAGTATGAGAGAAACTTCCAGGCTTTAATGAGCATGATGAAGTGATTCTTTCCTGACTTTGGGTTTTAATGCAGGCACAGGAAAGGTGAGAAAAACTTGCACCTTTCCACATTAAACAGACAGAGCTCTGCTCTTTGATCTCTTTGGAATATGGCAGCTTTTGATGAGAATTTTTATGCTTGAAGGAAGATCACATCTTCACACTGAGGAGGGCAGGCACCACCTGCTTATAGAAACAGGTGGGAGTGCATTTTACAGGATAGCGTCGTTTTTTTCCAAATGTAAACAAAAACGGTATAATTGATGATGCTGATAGACAGCTATAATCTATGCTCATAGATTATAGCTGTGTTGCTTGTTGAGGAATTTCCTTTGCAATTATTTGTATCAATAGCAAATTAAAATGAATAAAAACAGCTTACAGTGACTAGTAAGCTAAAAACCCAAAAGTAACCATATGTAATAGATGAATTTCCTAGATTAAAAAAAAGCTAGTCTTAACAGCAATTAAATATTTTTCTTCACTTCCCCTCAGAAACTTAAGTCACTGCCCTTTCAACTGATTCTGTCAATTGAGTCCTCGTTTAAAACAAGAAAACGCAGCAGAGCATGCAAAGTAGATTTCATTAGTGCTGCATTTTTAGTATAAAATTCCGTTATAAGTTCAAGATTAAAACTGCAGCTGAGGAAAATGCCACAGTAAAGCAGTAGCTCTGTGCAACCTTCATTGGCTTGTCCCAGGGAAGGAAAAGAGAACTGCAGCAGAAACCTGTTTTTGTTGTTGTTGTTGTTGTTGTTGTTTTGTTTTATTTATTTATTTATTTATTTATTTATTTATTTATTTTAATTTAGCATGTTTTTCTTTGTGTTTTTGTCAATTAGACAAAAAATATCTTATTGTTAGGAAAACAAACATAGCATGGAATACTTATTGTCAGCCTCTTTCAAACACAGAAGTATGTCCTTAAAGTGTTTTGGACTGCATATTATTATTACTCATAACTGCATATTTGTATTACTCTATGCTATACAAAGGTTGTTGTATGGAGTATAAATCTTTGTATATTTTTCAGTACTGTCAGTCATAGAGTTATGGAATATAGTAAACACTTGAAAAGTATTTAAAGGAGAAATTAAATGTGTTTTTCAACTAACTTCAGGTGAAAGAAAATCATAAATGATGCTTGTAAAATTTTCCAAAAAAAGAAAAGTCTACTGCTTTTTTTAACCTTGCGTATTAAAAGAACCATTCAGGTGCTTTCGGCATTTTCTGTGACCCACCTCTGATGGGTGATATACATTATGCCGCCAGGTATTACAAGCATTCAGCATTTCAACATTGAGTGGGTGAATAGGGCGCAACATGGTTCAGTGAGTTGCAATAAACTGTTAAAATGTTATATTTGAAAATGTACGAATGGGAAAATTATTATCCAAACTTATAAAAAAGACAAGAGGAACAACACCTTATCTGTTTATGCAGCCTTCTTTTAGTTAACCAAGTGATGATCATCTAGTCAGCAAGACAGAAGCTGGTATATATTTTCTTGTTTTGCTCTTTAAGTCAAAAACTCAGTAATGAAGAGACTTAAAGTTGACTTGGAATAAATGGGGTGCCCAAAATATCCATAAATATAGCCAGAATAATGGGAGGTTCAGATGATGACCAAGAGTAGCATGTAGAGGATGTATTGTATGTGAATGGGAATGGCTATGGGGATGTACTGCCAATCTGGCATTTGTGCTTTTATGTAGTTTTTTGTTGGTTTTTTTTGTTTTTATGTATGTTTTCATGGTTATTGTACTTTTGAATGGGCTTTTATTGTTGTATTGTAGTTTTTCCCCTGCTTCCAAGTTTTCCCATGGGAGACTAATAAAGTTGTCTTATCTACCTAAAATTATACCATTATTCATTACATATTTTTGTGAGGCTTAATGTTTAACTTTGCACCAATATTTGTGCAAAAAGGACTGTTGTGCAAGTAAAATTTATAACAGCACGTGAAGTAAACTGGTGCTAAAAGTGTAACACTTTTCAATATTACAAAGAAAGAATTGTCATGTTAGAAAAAAGGAACTACCTCATGCAATCATTTTTTGCACATGTATTTTTGTCCTTTTGTACTTCTGTCTATTTCTCTCACCCATTCAATGAGTAACACTTTTGACTCTTCTGCCTCCTACGCACCAAAACAATACCAGAACAGGAAAGAACGCTGTCCAGCTCTTACCTGAATGTGTATGACTAACACTGTTCAGGGTACAAGTGTGGACACAAGTACAAAATGAGCACTCAAAGTAATATATTACAGGTTTTCACTCAGATTTGAACAAAATTTAGATATACAGAATGCTCTGTAATTATCTAATGTAGGATGACCAGAAACGACAAAGAACAACGATTCCTCTACCTTTATGTTGTCCAGATTATCCCACTGGCTTATTTTGCATTTCTGCTCACCACAAGTACATATCAAATGTAGAATCCTGAACCTTTTTTTTTTTTACAATTGCTTGGTCTGAGGGTAGGTTTTGGATTTCAGCTAATAAACTAGCTGTAGTTTGCTATTCAAGAAAATAATTTGAGATTACGTAAGGCTCATATCACATCACTATGCACCAATGTACGATGTATAGGTTATATTTGTTCATAGAATATTATTTACTTGTTGAAAAGTTCTGGATTGGACAAAAAAGCAGCCATCCTTATGAAGGCATAATAACATCATGTAAAGAAAAGACTGCACATATAAATTCTCAGAATTGAACACAAAAAATTACCTCGAGGGGAATATCTTTCCACATTGGATTGCGTTCATCCAAACTCAGCCAATAAGTCTCAACGACTCTTGAGGTCCCAAAGCCTTCATGCATCTTCATCACGTGAAGCTTCCTTGTCACTGCATATCGCCCCTCTAGCCAGTTTTGTCTCTGACCTTTTACCAAATCCCCTGGCATCGCTGAGGCCTGCAGTCATTTTCACAGCTCTTTGTCACAGGCAGCGTAGTAAATGTTTCCAAAAGGGTCATAAACTGTATGTCAACTAGGCAGCTGATGATTGTTTTACAAATTGCAAATGTTCTTGTCATCATGAACCATTTCAGGGTTGAAGAATCAGCAATACCCCCACCTCACCACAACAAAAACATGCATGCTCATGCATTGTGATTTGTTTGTCCTTCAGCATCGGAATAGGACTATTTTTAGACGAATGAAGTATGCTAATGAGCACCTAGTTTCTGGAAGGCATATCTGACAGCCTCCAACACACGCTCTGCCAAGTCTATAATCCTTTCCCACAATCTCTATTTTTTCTGCTCCTGCTTTCTTCTTTATTCTGCTTTGTAAAAATGGTTATTGAGCTCCATAACCTTGTGGTTCACATGGGTATGTACTTAACAGCGTTACTGGAAGCATAACTGGAGTTCTTGAAGTCACGAGCTACTGAGCTGTTCTTTGTTGAGCGCTATAACAAACCTCCTGAGACAGAATATATTCATCATATCTGTACTAACTCAAATGTGCTCCCCACCCCCCACCCATGTCATCAGGATTACTCTGACTGTCCTGGTGAATCACACTCACATGCCGGTGCCGTTTTTGCTAATTCCATCATCCACATCATGCTGTGAAGTCATGTTTCCTTCATGTAATCCACTTATTGTGGGAGAAAGTGGTGTGGACAGCTTTACTATGAGTGCAAGTTTCCCCGGACGGATGTGTTTAAATCTCGTTTCACCTGAAAATATTTGACCTGATTTTTGGGGCTTCTTTTCACAAAATGGTTAGGGGTTGTGCAGGCTAACTAGGAAAGACAAGGGCAACCAGTCAGCTGAAGAACTATACGCACAGTAATGCTAGAATCTGACGAAGATTTGGTTAGCGCAACAAAGAAGTCTGTTCACTCTTTCCAATTAAGCACATGTGGCGTTTTTTTTTTTTTTTTAAATCAATACAAATCTCATCTACAGGAAGCTCTTAAGCCTCCAATACTGATTGCAAGCACCCAAATTAGTCTGAAAATGTAATCTAGGGGTGAATACTCTCTTAAATTGGAATCTTTTTCTATGAGCAAAGGGGATTGGATTGTTCTTTTAAAAAATTTATTAAATGCTGCGTTAAACATTTTTATTCATGGCTCTTGTCACTTATAAATTTTGTGAACTACACAAAATGTGTTATAAATATCTTGTATTATAGCCATAGAGTACATTCAGTACTTTAGTCAAAAACGAGAGGAATAAAAAGGAATATAAAATCCTCAGAAGTCCTCTGGGTGTTTGCTCATGACTCAGTGAATTAGTGCAAAGGTAGTCTCATCAAGCAGTGCCATTCCCTGTTTGCAGATTTCTGCATAATGATACCTCAACTCCTGTAGCTCATGTGTCCACTCCTTACATCATCTAATCAAGCAAAAAAAAAAAAAAAAAGAATCAATGATAGAATGGCTCTCAGGAGACAATTAATATTTTGTGCTGATCTTTCTGTCCACTCACGTGCTTTTTATGCTTCCTGCAAAAATGATAATGGCCTGGAAAATCTTTTTTTTTTTTTGCTCCCACTGTCAATGAAATATATTGCCATTTTGATTAAAATATGTGAAGCAAACCAAATTGCAGTTGTTAGCATTATTGCCACACATATAGAGATTAGTCCCCAAAACAATTTTAGCCAAAACTTTACCCGACATCATTTGGAAACTACTGACTTTACAATTTGCATGCAAAGTGTGTAGATTCAGCTGTAAAGGGTCTGTAATTAGACTTGGATAGCTGTTTGTATTTGGGATGTCTTCCACACATATTACAAGGGCAGACTTACAAACTTAAAAGCTTTCCAAGATTAGAAATGAAGTGCGGCTCATCAAATTTATTCATCCTTCAAAAATCAGGAAGATGACTCGGAGTTCAGGGTGCATTTAATAAAAAAAAAGCAGCAGAAAAAATAATAGAAATATGTCCCAGGTTTTAAAGGGGGTATTTTGTATTTTCCAGGCACATATGGCATTTTACACCACCAGCATGTAACCATGTTACCCTTAGTTGTTATGAACTTTACATCAAGAAATCCAGCCTTTTACATTTTATGAGCAGGGGTGAGGTACCCCTGAATGGCTTCCACAGGAGATTCAAGATTTTTCAAGCATACACTAATTAGGCAAAGCAAAACTTTGGATATGAGCATGATGAGAAAATTGTACTATATTATAAAGCTCATAAAAGTTGATTTTGTATAATACCACCCCTTTAAAAACAAAAATGCTTTCTGACATAATCACAGTGATGCCGCCTGTTTGGTGCTGAACCCTCATAGAATGATGACAAAATGCCATATAATTCGATGGCTTGAGACAGTAAGAGGCATTTATTGCCTATCATTCTATAAAACTACAGTAGATTTGGAATGCAAAACTTAGGTATCTGTTTCTAAAGAAAACGGGATAGATAAATTAGATTATTCTTATGTATTTTACACTATTGGTTTCTGCTTATTTGTCTTTCACTGATGCTTTGTTTTTATAAGCTTGTCATGCTAGTTATAAAGTTATGAAAAACTGTGTAATTATTCTTACTGAAGTCAAAGCTGGATTTGTAAGAAAACCTAAACTAAGTGTGTTCTTGTCAGTTTTAGAACTCTTTTTGTGCTGATCAAAGTCTACAATGGACATTTTTTTGCAGACACTGACAGAATCTTTAAACAACTGTCACGGCTAAGTCTTTTTGAAGAGCTCACTTTCCCCTTCACAATCTATTTTGCTCACTGTGATGCTTCTAAATTTTTGAAAATCATTTCCAAATATAGTTGCAGTTTTGATCTGTTTAGGCAGCCTTTTAAGTCCAGGAAGAAAATTCAGTCAGTTTGTTCAAACATTTTGTCACACTAAATATAAAAGCAGTTTAGTTTTCTTCTCCCTGGGCTCTAGACCAGGGATCTTCAAATTCAGGCCTCAAAAACTGGCAACCTGAAAATTTTAGATGTATGTCTGGTTCTTGATGATATTTGTTGGTCACTCTTGGGAAGTGTCACATTTTCTCTGGAAAATGTGCCAAATTGCGGATGTGCAAAATTGAAACTCTTTAGATTTTCAAAAATTAGAAAGGAATTATTCATTTATGGCTCAATGACCATTATGCTAATCCTCTACCACTCACACCTGATTGTGATTCTGAAGAATGGAAACATCTAACTCTGATGTTCACCTTCAGATGCATTGCAAATTACCTGCTTCCATTAGTATGTAAAAATCCTCCAGCTCTTTTCATATTTTACTGTTCACCGCTCACATTTTTACTTGTTACACACACTAATTGGCCTCTTTTTCTGAATACCGTGCAAGTGTTGGGTCGAACCCCATTCTGCCTTCAGCACTGCTCCATTATGCAAATCTCCTGTTCCACCTCTTCTTCTGTTTTAGATTGAGATCTAGCAACTTCTTAAGCCACTGGAACACAGTGAATTCATTGTCAAGTTCACAAATAAAAGTGTTTCAAGAATGTTGTTGACATCAAAAGCTAACATCCCTCTGAATGTTGCAGCTGAAATCCAGATACATTATGTTGGCAAACAATTTTTATAATCTGTCATTGTCCAGTTTTGATGAGCCTGTGTAAACGAAAGCCTAAGATTCCTGCTGTTAGCTGGCAAGAATAGCAACCGATGTGATATTCTGCTACATGTCATTTATGTATTGGTACTAAATGAAATATCAGTTTTTGTCTTAAGAATATTGAAATTCATAAAATTAAGTATCAATTCCAACAAAGAATATATATAGCATATTTTGCTAGTTTGCACATCCAACTGCAAATATTCTACCATAGTTTTATAACAGGGATTTGAATTAGAATTTGTTAAAAAGAAGAAAATCAACACAGTGAAGAAATTTAAACCATTGTCTGTTGCAGGTTTTTTTTTGTTTGTTTGTTTATTCTATTTTCTTGCATGCTAAAGTGGCATATAGTGCTACGAAAACTACAATGAACTGCTGCTGTCTCTACTGAGACTCTCTTCTAGACAGATGGACAGCTCATCAACATGAGTGACACAGGCTTCCCTCAAGCGTTTCTCCAATGAACCTGTTAAGATTGGCATAACAATGCATTCATTGCCTCCAGCATTATTGACATTCCTTTTCTTTTGTATAGATGATTCTATAGTAACATAGTCATGTTTAATATACTTTTCTGAAGTAAAAAAGTGAGCTTTGTTTACAGAAAGTGTCAGACTTTTCAGTTTAAAGCCAAATATTGACATTTTTTACTTTTGATTCACAGAGTCATGTCTCAGTGTGACAGTTCTATGTTAGCATCTGTCAAGCTACATCAAGTATTTATTTAACAAGCTGATGTCTGTATTATGTAAGTGTGTTTTGAACAATTGAACAATAAGTCCCTATTGTTTCCTCAATCCCCTGCTTAGCTCCCATGTATATGTAGATGTACATGCAGATAGATGTCCAGGGCATCTAATAATGCCACCGGACATTTAACAATCAGTGGCATCATTATCTGTCCTTGAAATCCATCTTGTTCCTACTTTTAATTCTGTGTTTTGTTTTTTGTTTTTTTGTTTTTTTACACTGTCATCCTTATAACAAAATTCAGCAGCAGAAAAGAAAAAGAGAGCCTGTCTCTATTTTGCTAATGTGAGCCTTTGATTCTTGCACTAATTACCGGATAAAATAGCTACAGCTGACAGCAATCCTTTGATGTCCGACTAAAAGAATGTAATACACTCCTGTGGCTACATTTCTAAGTCATGTTCCATATAGTAAGCTGAGCTGTAGCTACAAGAGCTCCTTTGGTTCTGCATCCTTCCCTGGGGCACAAGGCACTGATATCCCTTTACTACTTCAGCAAGAGTCACATATTTCATTATATTTATTGCATAGTTGACTTGTTTCTCTCCCTGCAGTCCCTCCTTATTCTGTCAGTCACGACCAGACAGATGGTAGCTTTTACAGAGCCTTCATAAATGGAAACAAAATGGTGCATCAATGCAAATTTGTTTCTCCACCTGTTCTTGTTGGCTTCCTCTGAAAAACATACTCTAAAATTGTAAATTATTTGCAGGTTTAGGTAAGTGGACAAGTTAGTGTTCATAATGAATTAAACAACTGCTAAATTTCAACAGTAAAAAATGCAAATGTATTTATATCTACAGTTAAGTGTTTAAATAGAAATTTAATGTGTATGCTGCCTTAATGGATTAGAATACTTCCACCTCCATGAACCTATATAGTTGTATCCAAGCATAAAATTGAAATCTGGTAGTAATAATTTCTCTCTGCCAAGCTTCATCTGACCCACCTGCTGGAGAACTGTTTGAGAAAATACGTCACTCCTTCTCTCAGCTTTGAATGAAGTTTTTTTTTATTTTTTATAATGAAGCCTAGGCGCAAATTCAGAGTGGAAGAGTCTTCTAACCCCATCTGCATCATCCAACCGGTGCTTCCTGCTCATCCTTGATTAATCAACGCTGGTCCAAGGCACATCACGTCGAATCATCGTCCAAGTCCCAGCTCATAAGGACCACCATCCCTGGCGTCTTCCGCTTTCCAGCAGAACTCAACCCACCTCCACCCCTTCACCTCCACTCGCTCGGCCATCAAGCCGCATCCTTTATCGCCTCCACCACCAGTGTTGAATCCCTGGGGGATGACGTTCCTTTCAGCATACGGAATGCTCATCCGAGCCCATCGCAAAGTTTGCCATAATCAATGTCCTCAGCCGTGGCCCGAGCACCAAAGACTCTAATTTTGTATGTCAATAAACTCTTCTAATGGTTTCCCTTTTCTCCGTCTGAGTCTCTCCAGATTGAAATAACAGTGTGAATTTCAGGTTTATAAATATCTCTAAAACACATTAAAAGGATACAGACATGAAAGCAAGTCAAATTATTATCATAGCTTCAGCTGCTGCCACATTGTTTCTTTTACTATCTTTCTAGCTGAGTTAACAAATTTGCAAGTTCTGTAAAAAATGACATGCAATGTGTTCTCACTAAAATTGACTAAAGTCATATTACGTGACCTCGTTTAGGTCACGTAAAATTTCAAAGATTTCAGCTTGACATGCAAATGCTAAAATAAGAAACAATTTTATTTATGTTTAAACTTCTTCAGATTTAGAAAAATATTAAACATTTCATGCATTTGGCAGAGTTTATTTTTAAAGTGTATAATCAGGTCAAGCATTTTGCTGATCCTTTCCCAAAGCTTTGTACCCTGTAGTTTTCTGGTATGAAGTCAGAATTTTTTATTTGAACACACCTATTCACCACTTCTCACATTTCTTTTGTAGGATTGAACTTTGTAATACCAAACATTGACTTTGTTGTCTTTAAGCCACATTATAACAAATTACTTTATAATTACAAATTACAACAAATTAAATATCTTAACTCAACTCCAGTATGCTAATTATAATAATGGTTAGCTTTGCATATGTAGTCATCAAACTTTGAAGAAAGCAGTAAAAATGCACTAAGAAAGAACTTTCTGTAATTACGTTTGGCATTAGGGTTAGGGTCAGGGCATAATTCTGTTTGCTTGAAAACACAAACAAATACAGTTTGTGTTTTCAAACTGTATTTTTTCCATCTTTAGAAACAGAAATTGAGTACATATAGCGAAAAATCAATCATGATGTACAGCATCATGTTTGATTTCCCAAATGACTGAAAACTATGTTGAAGTTCGTTTCTTTATTTTATGTAGTAATTCATATCTTATTCTTCTCCTCTCACCTCTGCCAGTGTGACACTAGATGATGGTCCAATAGTGTAATCCTTTGTCCTATTACTATCTACTTTTTATGTCATCTTCACATTGTCTTTTTACTCAATCCTACTAAAAGTATGTTAATGTTTACTGAGAGGAAAACAATGTTTCCTACAGAAGATTTTAGGTGTAGATACTTAATGGTATTTGAATGTTTTCTAGTTAGCACTGGAAAATGCCTACACTACAAGAAACCATTGAATGGTTGACATATTTGCTTACTTTTAGCTGTAGGGTATAATCTGTCCCTCTGTCCCCCATAGGATTCACAAGCCGTCGTTTCATAGCTCGAGGCCAGTCCTAGTTTTGCCTTGAAGGTCATCAATATTTTAACAATGGTTCTAAATTGAATTAGTGTCCAGTGAAAGGAGGCTAAGATAGGTGTTATGAATGTAGCACTACCCCAACTGGCTCCCTTAGTGGAGATAAGTATACTTAGAGCCTAATGAAATAAAGTAGGTATTCTAAAAGAGACTGAGATGTCTCAAACATGAAAGTGATTATCTATGATTCAGGCGCATCTCAAAGCAAATGAAAGCAAACTCTTGCCTGATTTATTGAGCTAGAATAGCAAACATTTATACTTTTGGAATCCGTGTGGTCAGACCACAGACTCTTTACTGTAGCATACTGTACATGTGATGCCCATGTGTTTGTGCATGCATAGACAGACGTCCATTCTAATTAATTGGGGCAGGAACCAAGGGAGAGTAGATCTCCAGCTGCTCCTCCCTGCTTCTGCACCCCTGGGTCTACACATTCCCTTTGGGACCACTGCACACTCTGGCACATGCACACACACTGTGAAGTCTCAAACAATTATGGAAGATCTAAAGAAACAGAGAACCTGATGGTGTCAGAAGAAACATAATATCTTCATGCTCTTTTCTATTCCCTTTATTGCACCTAAGGCTGATGAGAGGAAATCATATGTTTTGAGAGCTATTCTAAAAGTACATTGCTTTGAGTGAGAAAAACTAACACTGTGCAATGAAACATTGTATTAGCAGCATCAAAGTGTGGGGATGCTTTCTACAACAGAACCTGGGTTGCAGTTCACAGATGATAGGAAGAGAAGCTGAATATGCAAAGAAAAAGTGCTAGAATTTCCAATGGATTTGAGAATGAGGTGGAGACTCATCTTAACCCTCGTGCGATCCTAACAGTCTGTTTAATCCCCTTGTCCTATGGGTCAAAAATGACTGCCCCTAACAAAAGCCCCAAAACAAAGCAAATTAATTGAATTTTAAATCAAAAATCAATTTTGCATGATGAAATAATCTGTTATTTATCAATTCAACTCAATTTAATTCATTTTTTATCATGTATTTTTGTTATACAATACAAAAGACGATCCACAGGATTAGTCTTTCTTTTCTTTTTACCACAAACCAAGTAGCAGTTTTTTTGTTTTTTTTTTGTTTTTTTTTACATAGTAAAGGTTTATTATTGTAATTATATAAAAGCTGCAAAATACTGGAATTCTTGGCATGACATTGACCCTACACATTGTCATATTTTTTTTTTTTTTTGAATGGCCGCATAAAAAATCCAGGCCCAAATCCAAGTCACAATCTGTGGCATGACTTAAAAATTACTATTCACAGACACTCTCCATCAAATCTGACTAAATTCGAGCAACAGTATTGAAAAAAATTATATCATGTTTGATTTTCTACTTGCTAAAAATACACTTATTTGTCTGTCTTTAAAAATCCTAATAAAATATATCTAATCTGATTGTGAAAAATATGAAAGTCAAGAGGGTTTAAACACTCATAAGCAATTGTTATTAATTCATGACCAAATATTCTAGGAACTGAAAAGCATTTTTTGTTTACAATTTTTGTACGTGTGACCTCATCGCACCTTGGTCCAGCAAGGTAAATGTTTTCTGTGTGATGTTGCTTATACTGTTTCCACTGACACTTAAAGGTCTGTATGGAAACGCAGCTTTACTGAAAATACAACTTTTTGTGTGTTTTGCTGGGTCCTCTCCATAGAAATAAAGAAAAAATTCCACAACATTCTCTTTCCACTCTCTCCTGACAGAAATTGTACACCCTTCACGTGCAGCATGACCCAAAATCATACTGCAAACAATGTTGTTTTGGTGACAAAAGCAGCTTTATTTGCTGCTACCATGCGTCTGACCATGTCTACAAGAAACGCTGCATATGGCATTGCCATAGAGAGCTTACTAATGTAATGAGGTCTCTTTCTGAGGCGGTGTAAAGTTTAGGTTTACATACAGTTTAAGACCATAAGATAGGGCTGCATAAGAAATCCAATGGCAGCTTTTATGAGAATTAGGTTCCCATAAAAAAAACAAAAGGGTAAATCTTACACCAAGGTTCTTTTGATAGCAGCGTGACAGCTCTAGCACAAAGGCATATAATCAAGGTCCTCTCCATTTCTCTGTTTACCATCACATTTTCTCTCCTTTGTGTGTCAGGTAGGACGTTTTTTGGAATAGCAAAGAAAAAAAAAACGTGTTGATGTGACACTTCAAAACAAATTGATTTTCCTTCAACAAATGTTATCTTTTTGCCTTGATGCTGATCAAAAAGTGAAAATTTGAGGCATTTAGGTGATAAATTTGGCCATCATTAATTTCCTGCATTCGGGGACACGTTGAAACTGGAGAGATTGTGCAACAAATTACTTTTATGATTTTAATATCATGAATTAGGTGTACAATATATAATTCATTGCTGTCAAAACAGTTCTGAATATTTTCTTTGAAATATTGAAAGTTCATGAGGATTATTGTTAAGGCTATTTTAGATCATTTAACCCAGAAAATTGTAAGAACTATGACTTATTTACCCAATATCCAAGTTATCCAAGTTGATCAACACCAACTGCTTTTCAGTCTTAGTTCAGCTTGAACACATGCCTTCATGTGGGCATATTACCACCTTCCACTTTTCAACCACTGCTTGCATTCTTTAGACATAAACGGCAGGTATTTCTTAAAACTTTCATAAAAACTTGCTAGCGGGGTTTTGTATTTTGAACACATATGTGCAATTTAACAATTAACATTTTTATGAAATTTTAAACATGGGAGTATTTTACATACACTAATTTAAAATAATGTGAACTCGAAGCATCAAGTCAAAGTGATGCAGCCGTGTTTTGATGAGGTCTCAATTTTCAATCACTCTGGCAATCACACTGGCAATTGCCAGGGTTGAACACTTGAACAAGATTGGAAAAGCTGCAAAAAAGATGCACAAAATTAAAAGCACCAATGACAAGAAATTGTGTGAAATTTTATTAAAGACATTTTACAGAGGATTTAAAGATGCCGGTTGAATGATTAAACTCCTGGGAATATTATTAATTAAGAAGAGGGCTGAATTAAGCTCTGTAATTATAGGTAACCTAAGCTGTTTACCATTAAGGATGATATTGAAGTTAAAGTTTCCCATTATCTTTCTGTTCACGTTTTTTTATTATTCAATTAATTTTTTTTATTAACTCACTAACAAATTATGTTTCTACGTTTATATTGTGTGGATCATAATAATGCTTTATTCAATAATCTGAAAAAATGCTGTGCTTGAAAACAAAAAGTCCTCAAAGCTGACTTCACTTGATAACAGGAGCTGTGTGTCATCTGCCAATTCCTTCATGAAATAGGCTGAAAAAGGGATAAGGGTTCACAGAAATCAGCAAGTATTGCCAGTAAATGAGCTCCCCGGCTTCTAATGGCAGCGTCATCTATCACTGTCACTTTGGGCCTCAAGGAGAAGAGGACTTAAACCTCTGTGAAGGTATCCCACATGGCTGAACCTGAGCTCACAGAATAGCAACATTCTTGTTTTCAAGTTAGTAGGTTAGTAGTGAGATGCAAAGGAAAGAAAAAGTTAAACTAAATATTCAGATGCAGTCAACATTTTACCAGGAGAAAATAATGGATTTGTATCTAGATTGCACAGGCTTGCATTTTAAACTTTTTATGTTTATAGTATAGATATGATGTCAATTCCCTTGTAACAAGAAGATTTTGAGTTAAAATAATTTCCCGATGGAGTTTATATATTCTCAGTCTATGTGTTTGGGTTCCTCCCAAGGTGGTCAATTGATTGCTCTAAACTGCTCTAAAGTGTGAGTTGTTTAATAAAGATATGTATTTAGGTCTCTTTCTATCAGTCTGTGTTGTTACCTCTCTGGTTCCTGTATGTTTCAACATATTCTCTGAGTATTTCAGTTTCATAATTTAAATACTATATTTAATTGTAGTATTAAATATAGTGGGGGCTGCACAGTGGCGCAGTGGGTAGCGCTGTTGCCTTGCAGCAAGAAGGTCCTGGGTTCGATTCCCGGCCCGGGGTCTTTCTGCACGGAGTTTGCATGTTCTCCCTGTGCATGCGTGGGTTCTCTCCGGCTTCCTCCCACAGTCCAAAAACATGACTGTCAGGTTAATTGGGCTTTCCAAATTCTCCCTAGGTGTGTGTGTGCGTGGTTGTTTGTCCTGTTTGTCTCTCTGTGTTGCCCTGCGACAGACTGGCGACCTGTCCAGGGTGTACCCCGCCTCTCGCCCGGAACGCAGCTGGAGATAGGCACCAGCAACTCCCGACCCCGTTAAGGAGAAGGGTGACGGAAAATGGATGGATGGATTAAATATAGTAAAATATTTACTAGGTTTTGGGACCTTGAAAAATAAACTTAGCAATTTTGTTAACTTAGAATCTTCCTTGAACTTTCCAGATGGACAACCGCAAGTCAAATATTTATCATGAGAAATGTTCTTGGTTTTAATTTCTCACCCAGAAATTTGATGCATAAATCTATGTGCCATTTGAATGACTCCATAAATTTCATAATAAGTATGACTGCTATACCACAGAGTGACACAGTTTATTCTTCAATATTCTGGAAACAGTGAAACGAGTGTCTGTCTGTTTTGTGATGGTTTTGTCTGCTTAGAAACTAATATTCTTGGATGCATTTTGTTTGTCATTTTGCTTTTTGGTCATTTTTAATATCGACCAATTTGTCTGACATTTAAGTGGATGAAGATACAGTGGTCTGAAAGTACAGGGGTTGGACAATGAAACTGAAACACCTGGTTTTAGACCACAATAACTTATTAGTGTGGTGTAGGGCCTCCTTTTGCGGCCAATACAGCGTCAATTCGTCTTGGACAAGTATGGGGCCAAGTGAATGCCATGATATGGCAGCCCAAACTATCACTGATCTACCCCCATGCTTCACTCTGGGCATGCAACAGTCTGGGTGGTATGCATCTTTGGGGCTTCTCCACACAGTAACTCTCCCGGATGTGGGGAAAACAGTAAAGGTGGACTCATCAGAGAACAATACATGTCTCACATTGTCCACAGCACAAGATTTTCACTCCTTGCACCATTGAAACCAACGTTTGGCATTGGCACGAGTGACCAAAGGTTTGGCTATAGCAGCCCGGCCGTATAAATTGACCCTGTGGAGCTCCCGACGGACAGTTTTGGTGGAAACAGGAGAGTTGAGGTGCACATTTAATTCTGCCGTGATTTGGGCAGCCGTGGTTTTATGTTTTTTGGATACAATCCGGGTTAGCATCCTAACATCCCTTTCAGACAGCTTCCTCTTGCATCCACAGTTAATCCTGTTGGATGTGGTTCTTCCTTCTTGGTGGTATGCTGACATTACCCTGGATACCGTGGCTCTTGATACATCACAAAGACTTGCTGTCTTGGTCACAGATGCGCCAGCAAGACGTGCACCAACAATTTGTCCTCTTTTGAACTGTGGCATGTCACCCATAATGTTGTGTGCATTGCAATATTTTGAGCAAAACTGTGCTCTTACCCTGCTAATTGGACCTTCACACTCTGCTCTTACTGGTGCAATGTGCAATTCATAAAGATTGGCCACCAGGCTGGTCCAATTCAGCCATAAAACCTCCCACACTAAAATGAGAGGTGTTTCAGTTTCACTGTCCAACCCCTGTATTTGCCCCATTCTGAGTTTCTAATTTGGTTACACTTCGGTGCATGAGAACATTAAACCAATTTTAGTATTAGTAAAAGACAAAATAGGTCAAACACAAATGCAGTTTTTAAATGAAAGTTTAATTTTAAGGGAGAAAAAAATCCAGACCTACATGGCCCAATGCGAAGAAAAAGGAAATGAGGAAGAGGTAAAACACTTTTTCACACCACTTCACATGCACACACCATTCCATTTGGGAAAGTGTAGAAATCCTGCAAAAGAATTGGTATTTGCACAAAGCCTCCGACTAAATAGAAACTCCCACTTTTGTGACAGTGCTGTCAAGTGGACCTCATAAAGGGCCTGTTTTACCCCACTCAAAAAAATGCTTTAGACCAGACCGGGGAAGTCATTTTTAGGCATTATGAAACACTCCACTTCAGAGTGGCTGTAAATTATTTTGTGTGGTCATTATTCCTGCCATTAAATTACACACAGATCCAGAGGGAGGGGGAAAAAAGAAGAAAATTGACCTTTTGGTATCGTAGGTGGGCATTGCCACATTTTGAGTAGGTTGACAGGTACAAACGGCTTCGGCTTACTCCAAAAATATTCTTTTAGAGACAGCAAAAGGGGATATCACATCATTATGTAAAGTGTGACATCTTTTTCATAAAAGTACAATTGACTGTGCGAATATAATTGACACCCCTGAGCCAATTTCTAAGAAAAAAAAGCCTTGAACTTACAATGTTAGCACTAATGCAAACTTTTATTTGTCTGTATAAAACAAAAACATCAAGATTTCATGCAGCATGACTGATCCAGTCACTACCTCCTCTATAGCCACTTGTCTAGATTTACAGACAACATGACCTGCTGATGAAATGCCCTCATGTGTCAGCAAACAATTTTATTAGGGAACAAATACACATGGTGTGTCATTAGGGAACAAGAAAACATAAGGGACTGTCCCCAGTGATCCCGGCTGTCATCAGTGTACCATTAATGTGGTGAGGATTAACTGATTGTATGGGTAAATACAGGATGTTTGATGGTGCTTTCTAAATTTTGCTGAAGCATCTCTTCTGATGAGTTGTAAGATGAGTTGTATTAAACTGAAAACAAAACATGAAATGTTATAAATCACCGTAAAAGATTCAAAACGTTTCCACTTACACATGTCAAGAATTTCTAGAGATGTGTGCAAAACGTGTTCTCTGGGTTATCTTTAGAATGTGTTGCAATGAGGCACATCCTCCATTCTGTCAAATGCATAACGCAAGTATTCCTGACCCTGAAGAACACATTACAAATTGCATCACAGAAACATTTATTGGATGACAGGAACTTTAAGCTTTCACCACATAAAACACTTCAGTTTTTGCATCCTTGGGCAACATCAGACAAGAAGTCCACAGCTGTCTCTTCTTGTCTTAGTGTTAAAGAGAGGCAAATCCACAGTTCCATAACAGATGTGTGCAGTCTCTTTGTTACCTCTTTGACTTCTCATCTTGAATATGATGTTTTATCAATCAACCTTTATCTGCATTTCCTCAAAACTTTGTGTACAACATGTTTTTGGAAATGTCTTGGTTTTGACATGCATACAGCTGCATGCATACAGTGAATGGTGCATGTGATGCTCTGGGACCGAACTGAGCAAATGTCATTAGCATAGAAATGTATGAATATTCTACTTATGTGATGGGGTGTTTGTGGTTGGACAAGCTGTTAGCTATAGCCTCCAAAACCAATTAATTTGGATTCATATTAAATAAAAATACCAACAGAGTTATCTACTGCAGGCAAGGAATTAACTCTTTACAACTGTAAAGCAGAAAACAATATGAATTTCCCTCTGAAGTATTTCATCTCAATCAGGGCTTTACAAATGTATGAAGAAGTTTAAACTATACTGAACTGGAAGACTATTTCTGTTCTCATTGGACTTTTATACCATTGCATTATTTGTTAAAATAGATACCTACAACTTTTATTAAAAAGAGGCATATGCATATGTATACAGAAACGATGAGAATGATGCAAACCTATTTACGACTCTATTCTGCCATTTGCTCATTTCTTTGATCATACTATCCCACAATAACAAACAAAATTGCATTTCTGTCTATCAGTTTCACTCCACCAGTGTAATCTAGAGATTACTATTGTAGCATTCAGGTTATGCAGCACATATGAATTCCTCTTCAGTGATGTAAAATAAAATAAATGACAAGATCCTGTTTTACAGAGGGACTGAATGCTCTACCACCTCCAGTCGAGTGATGTGGGGTCTAAACTCAACCTAATCATTGTTATTCATGATATGTTGAGCAACATGAACATACAGCAATAACCTTGCAGTCCAGACACAAAAGTCAAGCTTTTGTTTCACACCATATCCACAAACATGTCTAATCTGTTTTATGCCTGTCATAAAATCCTAATAAAACACATTAATGGTGGTGGCTGCAGCCAGCAAAATGTGCAGAACATTGCATTACTTGAGGCAGGATTGACCATAACCACAGACCAGATGGCTGTCTGAGAAACTGTGCATTCATAGCAGGCCAAAATATAACACAAGGGATGCTTTACAGTGAATGGCTCGGCGTATGATATTATGCCACCTTTATGTTGACACCACATTATCTGTGATGCAGGAATTTGTGAACAGTTTGGAGTAGTAAAAAACTGGAAGCTTTTATTTTATCAAATTGTCAGCTGTTGTGAAGCTGCATATCAGAATGAAAAATCTCCCTCCTCACAATTTGCTTTGGGCCACTTGAGAAGAGTTGACCTTTCTTGATTTTTTTCACAACCCACGCCATTATTCTTTGTATTTCAAGTTCAAATGTTTGCTCTACTGTTCACAAAATTTGTAACAGGAGCCTTTCAGGACATTCTGATACTTTTATGTATGTTTTATTTCCACTCATTAAATCAGTAAAGGCTAGAACAAGGCACTGTGATGAATCAAATTGGACTTTTTATTTGAATATTTAAACAGATACTATCTGTCTAGCCAAAGGGACCTGTAAAAAAGACAATTATTTGTCAGTTTTTTTATGTTCAATGGATTCATATTACAAAAAGGCATCAAGTTAAGTGTTATGTGTTACTTTAAGGAAACTTGTGACATTTTAAGCTTTGCAATGAGCTCAGCTGGCTGGCCTTTTAGTCTGTGCAGTCGATGCTAGGAGCCACTTAGCATTAAGTTCTCTTTTCCTATTTCCATGGTTCCAAAGTATTTCTATCTTAAAATTCCATAATTTTCACTCTAAAATATGCATATTTATTTCCACAGTTTTCAAATCATTCTGAACTATTGAACCTGTACTACCAATTGAGTCAGCGAGTGTGTATGTATGTATGTATGTATGTATGTATGTATGTATGTATGTATGTATGTATGTATGTATGTATGTATGTATGTATGTACATACATACATACATATATATGTATGTATGTATGTGTGGATGGATGGATGGATGGATGGATAGATAGATATTTTATAAGGGGGCGCATACTGGTTAATGCTGGTTAATTGTTGGCTGGAATAGAAAATCAAAGAAAATCAATTCAATTTAAACTTAATGTGAAAATAATGGCATGTTTTATGCAGTCATGTTCTTTATAAAGTGAAAGAAGGAAAAAAGGTTGAGAATAAAAATGTTCCAATCTTGTTTTTTCCTATATTTAATCAAGACAGTGTGAGTTTTATATCACTTTTTCAGATGAAAGTCTCTAAAAAAGAAAATAAAAAAATCAAGCTTACAAGATTTACATGATATTATGAATTCAGTGCCCACATGGTAGCCAGGAAGTCTACACTAGAAAACAATACAGCTAGAAAAATCCTCAAATGTCGTTTTTTCCTGACTCACACTTCTTAATTCTTATTCACAGAGCTGTTTCCCAGAGAGCAGTGTTGTGTTTGCACAAGCACCTGACCCACAGTGGCTCTCTGGGCTGTGGGGGTGTTATTCTGCAAGCCACACCAGATGCCCTCTCACTAGGTAGCAGGATACATACTGTACCTTCCCACACAACCCAGCCTTCTTACACAGACATGCAGTAAAAATGCATTGTGTTGTGGAAGGCCTCATGTCTTGTGTTCCTGACATCGTAAGGTCAGGAAACTTACACCAACGTCGTTGTCTTTTGTTTTGTGATTTAAATAATTGCAGTGTTTCATCTTTAGATACCTCTGAGCTAACAGTTAGCAGAATATGAATGGCACAAGCTATTCTTGCAGATTTTAACCTTGTGCGCAAATGTATGCACACTCTTTGTTTCACATTTTGTCATGTTACAACCAATAACCTCAAAACATTTGCAGTGAATCCTCAGTTTGCAATGGTTAGAGACCACAGCTCCCCATAAAAAGCTAAAATCCATGAATACTTGAAACACCCTCTAAAAACTTATATAATTGCCTATTTTGTGATTCTTGAGAAGTGGAACAAAATGGGTTTAAATTTTCCCTTTTTTTATTATTCATCAAGCTTATGTATACAAATATACATATTTATATGTATATTTGACATTTCAAACATTTCACAGTAATGCTTTGAAATTGTAAAGATGCAGATGGGGATGAGGTGATGAAATATATGTTCTGCAGCAACTTTCACTTACACAGCTACCAACAGGATTAGCCTCAGCAATCATTATGGACCATGTACTCTTCTATGATATGTTTGTATTTTAAATTATAAGTTTATACATTCAGGGTCATGTCATTGGGGGGAGGGGAGACTAAAAGTGCATAGCTATGCATTTCAAATGAATATTTTTGTATAAAGTAGCATCAGACTCAATGGATCATCTGCATATCTCTTGCATAAATATGCTTATATAGAGTACAGTTGATGGAGCACAGTCTGAGGAGTACCAAGGTTAAAGCCTAGTTTCCTCAAAGGGACTGCTTTTAGCCTAATATATGTAAAATTTCTCTCAAGAAGATCATATGGACAAAAACACAGACAGAGCTACGCCTCTCTGAAAAGCACACATTTCAGGTTCAAAGGTGTGATTACAGTACAATAGATTCCCCTAAAAACACCTGACCTGATTCATTGTTGTCCCCTAAACATGCCTCTGGTTCACACAAGTCTTGTTATGTAATTCCCTCTTGTCAAAAAGGAAGTTACCACAGGCTGCTGAGCATGGCGAGACAGGGTTCCTCCAGAATGTCCTGTGTTTTTGGGAAAACAAAAGTTTATGAGCAGTCTAAATAATTTTGTGAATACACAAAGTGCATGTCTTCTGACAGCATGTGGACAGTCACATGACACCAAGAATGAAGGCCAGACTTACCATGTGCTCTACTTTTTGCTCATTAGCGCACATAGAAGGTGACTCTTGATTGACTGCGTTATTATCCCACAATACATTTCAGCACAAATTTAATGATTTCTTTGTCTGATATTGATTTTTCACATTTAGTTGCTGAATTCAGATTAGGACACAAAACTGAATAGAAAGGTTAAAACTACCTCGTGAAAGTATTGATGTACCTTGACCCTTTTCACACTTTGACATACTGTAACCACACACAAAAGTAACAAAAGTGTCTTGCAAATGAAAGGTTTTGTGTTCAATTCCAATTTCCTTCTGTCACGTGCTGATGAGCCCCTGGGCAAGTTGTCTGCTGTATAAGTTGATGTATGAAATGTATTGACCACCCAGATCCCCAGCTTGCCAACTCAGGGGACAGAATTCATAGAAAATGTGCTTTGTTTGTTTATCAGACCATGTGCTAAGACTGTGTTTCAACTACTATAAAACTTAAGATTAACCAACACAATACTTGAATGTCTAGACTTCTCTAAAATTTCATGTGCATTTAATTTGTATGGTTTAACTGGGTTCAATAGTTTTATTTAACAGCAGAAAAATAATTAAAATAAATCTAGATAACCTAACCTATCTTTCCCTAATTCTGCAACTTAAGTATTTTAAGAAGAAGCTTTTGACGGATCAAGCTTTTCATACCTCAGTCAAAGCAGATCTTCTGGAAGCAAAGGGTTTGATGAATTTCTTGATTGAAGAGAACTATAGGTCATACTTTTCTTCACCTCTTCCTTGATTAGAGGATTTGAAAACTTTCTTGATTTCCGCCCCTAGGGTTTAACCACAAGTGGAAAGGGGTCAGAATCTTGGTGAACAACACAGTTTAGAGAAAAAAAAAAAAACACAAATAAATATACTGTAATACTATACATGTATTGCTAATAGCAGTTAGCTTGGTCACAGTCCAAATCCCATTTAAAAGTTTTGACTAGAGGATATTTAAGTTGTGCTTGAAAGCTTTACCACATCCATGTTTAAACTTTGAAGATAAAAGAAATACAGCATAATTTTTATAAAAAATGAGAAGTCAATATGCTGTTGGAGATTTGGAGTTATATGGTGCTAAATAACCAGAGTTAAATCTTTCACATTTACCTCATGAATCCATCTACTGAATTTACTTTGGAAATAATTGTACTAGTTCTTCTCGGTCTATCTCTAAAGGTATGCCAAATACTACTAGTTGGTTATAATTGCATTACTATTGTAGAGATACTGTACCACAAAAAAGGACTTCAAACAGAAATGCAGGCAAAACATCCTCAAGTTATGTGGTGGTTCCAGCTAGTATCCTGATTTCTCTTGTGCGGTTTAAAGATGACCTCTCTCTCCCAAAGGTTGATCTTTATTAGAACATATGCATCATTGCTCAAAACAATAGCAACATTTCTATTCAATAGCAGAGGACACTGGCATCAGAATAAAATGCCCCATCAAAGTATGTACTGGGTATCATTGTAGTATTATTTGGCTAAAAGGCAGTAAAGTCAGCAGCCTTTACTGTGTATCAGAGAAACAGAAAATATATTAAACTAATTCATCCACAGGCTGGTCACAATTATTGATGGTCACAGTCATTGCTGAACCAAACATAAAATAGCTAAGTCTGCAGATAGTAAAGGTCAAACTCTATCAATGTTAGTATAATGAGAAAGGGATGAAATGCTAAAACAATCTGGATCCAAGTCATTTGCTAATACCATCGAATTGTTGTTTAAAAAGCATGCCTTCTTTTGCACATTTAGTGGTGCATGTTTTAATATTCTCACAGTCACAGCCACATGCTGCTGCTGCATGACTGCACCATGTGTGCAGTGCAGAATGGATGACTGCTGTTTATTATACATGCAAAAGAGTCTCTGTGCCATCTAGTGGCAAAATGTTAACATAAATTCATACCCATTTCAAAACAGTACTTCTTCCCTTATTAACTCTAAGAAGTGTAGCTGTATAGTTACATTAAATATGTTGTCAAAAAGATGAGGACTAATGGAAATTCATCTTGATCACTGTTACTGGCCACTAGACAGCAGCAAGGCAAACAAAAGATTGAAGCTTATGAAAAAAAAAAAAAAAATTATCAGAGTTTCATGTACCTATATTGGTTTCGTGTAACCTTTTAATTTGAATTGTTTTTAAACAATCATTATATTTAACAAGTGTAAAAGCTTTAAAACAGTTTGTGTGCAATTTATCAAAATAACATGTTTAACCCAGTTCCTAAAGTAGATATTTTTTTTCAATATTCAAATTTTTAAGATGTACCTTAACATTATGTATTGTCACTAAAATACTTTGTTCTGATCCAACATAAATACACACATAATTTTATATTTTTGTCTGTCTGATTACAACATTTTCACAAATCTAATTAGAAATTATGAGCAAATATTTATTCAGAACTTGAGTGGCCTTCTTACCAAATAGTTTTTAACTCCTTGACTAGCTTTTGGATGACTGCTGTTCCCTCTTCTGGAGCAAAAATCCATTAAAGTAATTCTACTCAAGTAAAATGTTTGGCTACTTTACCCGCCTCTGACTAAAATGTCTTTCAGTTATTAGTCTCCTCTTCTGTGAAAACAGCTCTATAAGGCAGACACCCTGTTTACTTTTAGGTCTTGGCTTCAAATGGCCCTTTTTGAAAAAAGCCTAGTGGTTTAGTTCACTCTGAGTTATATTGTGCTATATTTATGCATAAAGTACAATTATTGTTGTCATTAATCTTCTGTTCTCAGTTCAGTGAATTGGTGTTTGTCTGGTTTTGTTACAGTTAGTGTTTCCTATGGAAAATAGTAATGGCCCACGGTTTCTGTTTTGGTGTTACTCCTTTCTGCCTTCTCAACCACTAAATCGCTGCTGCAGATGGTCTGGTTATGCTTGGCTGCAAAGAGAATGACTCAGTTCAATTGTCATTTACACCCACATATTATAATAAACTTTGCCAATTTAGCTAGATACAGAAGGAAAGAGATAATAAAAAATAGCTCCAATGTTTTGTGGTTTTTAGCTCAGCCAAAGCCAAAGTAAGCATCAGGGAAGAGGGCCTTTTCTTTTTCATTTTTCAGAAACTCTGAATATCTATGTCATATGTATACATATGTATATGTATGCAACAGCATTTTTCAAAACAGTGAGGTCAGGAGGTCCAAATGGAAAAGAAACATTTCTGCAAATGATCTGTTTGCAAAATATGTATACTATTGTTTCCTAAGAACCAGGTACTTCACATGAAGACAGAATATGGAAAGAAAGCACTGATGGTCTTTTCACTATGTAGAAATGTTTCTGTGAACTCAATACCTGCATGTGAGCCACAGTAGTGGCACACTCGGTATCTCTATAATGCAATCACAAAACAGGGGAACAGTTAAAAAAATAATCTGTTTTTATTTAATTTACTTATTTCCTTCCATCATCTGAAGTGTGGTTGCAAAGTAACATCCGAGAGAGAAACCCAGACAAATAAAGATCTTTTTCCAGTCATGCCATCAGCAGCTGAAGCTGCATAAGTAATGTGAACAGGAAATATAATAAGAAACCATACAGTACATGTCTTCATTCAGAAGAATGTGAATGTCAGTTAAACGATTATATAACTGAACAGGCCTGCTTGGAACCAGTGCACGGCCTTCTCTTTAGAAGAGTGGGAGGTGAAATAAATATTTGAGAGTCTGTAATTAATATGGCAGGCTATAATAAGTAAAACAAGCCTTCACACTGCAGCAGTTTATGACCTCCTGTCATCTACAATCACGGAAGTTTATGTGAATGCTACGTTACAAACCTTTAAACAAGCGGTCCTACACCGGTCTGGGTTTTTTATTTATTTATTTAGCTATTTATTTGTCTATTTTCATTAGGAAGAAAACAGACATATTTTCTTCATAATGAGATCTTGAAAAACCTCCCTGGAAGGAAGCTATGCAGAGATATTAATTAAACAACATAGAAACCTTAAACTATTTTGATTCACATATGGCGATTTGGTTTGGATTTTAGTTTCATGGCTGTAGATGTGTGTGGTTAAATGTAATAAATATTCACCTAATCAATGTATAATCATATAATTTTTGTATAAGAACAGAGGTTACAGTGAAATAACATCTAAACTTAATGATAGCAAAAAATAAAGATTGGTTATTAAACAATTGTTGTGTAATAGACATTTTCATGCACCCCACCAGGAATGCATTCCTGAGCCAACACCGATTGTTTTGTTAATCTTTTGTTTTCTCTAGGTTACTTCATCAAAACTTTCAGCTTGAATGATGAAAATGTACAGTGAATTTTATAAAGTGCTTTCTTTTCTAAGATTTTGTTTCTTTTTATAGCTGGTAAAGAGCAAATGCAGGTTGTAAAATGTTGAATACAAGTAAAAACACTGACATCTGTTTTTTTTCCCTCCAATCTCCACTCACTCCTTCCAGTTTGTGTGTGTATGTTGGGTGGGGGTAGCGCCTCATTAGTGGTGAAGGCTCTCCCACTGCTTTAGGGTTTGCCAGCCTCCTTACAGAGGCTGGCTGCTACCACTTAGATCATTACTTTGGCCTCCACAACTAAAAGATGCACAAACACAATTATTTTTTTTACATAAAAACCTTAATATGCAATATATTTCTAGACCACTGAAAAAGTGTGACAGAAGTTATAGAGTTGAAACCAGATATTTACATACACGATCCATCCATCCATCCATCCCATCTTCTAACACCCTACCAACTGCACCACCACATACACTATATTTAAAAAAATAAATAAATCAATTCTTCTCATTCTCTGGCAATAGGTCAGACAAAACATTGGCTTCATTTTCCATAAGCCAAATTAGTTTCCTTAAATAATTTGGCTGTATAAACAGGATGGACGCATTAGTCACAACATCAGAAAGCCCATTTTAACTTCCTGGCTGGTGTGTTGAGATAATGTGCCACTATTTCTTTATGTACTTTAGTTATGATGCAATCTTTTAGTGAAGTATATCAGTTCCTCCGAAAGCAAGACAGACATATTGCTCCAGCCCATGCTAACATTACCTCACAGTTGGAAGGGTGTTCTTAGGCTTACAAGCTCCCCCCCTTTATTTTTCCAACAAATGTAATGATGGGTATTCTGGTGAAACACTTCAGTTTTAGAATCATAGAGCCAAAGTTTTCATTATTTGTGTCTGTGCATGTTTGCACAGAGGACTGTTTTTGGAATAGTCCTCACAGAGGGACTTCTTAGTTCATGTACAGGACTTTGTGAATAATGTCACTCTCCAGCCAGCATTTTCACAAGGTCTTTGGTGCTGGATTTGATATTTATATTAGTAAGAAGACATGTTTATAGTTTGGATGTGGTTTCACATTTTCTTCAGTTAGTTTTAACAACCTTCACTGTGCCCTGGTGCGCCTTTTTGCCGTTAGCTTTTAGTACTCTTCTTCATTTTTAGGTCGGCCCTTGTGAGCTCTGCAAACTGTGGATTTAACTAAGTGATGCAAATTGGCAAATATAGCAAAATCCTTCAAAGGCAGCTAAGCATTTTAGATAATTCAGAATGAATAGTTGATATCATTCTGAATGATGTCATTCATTCAGAATGAATATAGTTGATATTCTGAATGATGTCATTTATTCAGAATAAATGATATCCTAAGTCACTAGTAAAAAAGAAACTTATTGGAAAGACAAGTATGCTTCACAAAGCTGTGGCTGCTTCCTGAACAATAAATGCGATTATTGTCAAAATTCAGAAATGTCAGTACAAAAAATAGAATTTCACTTAAACATGTTTTTATTTGCAAATGCACAAAATTTGTACAGACAAATTTCTTTCTTTAATAGACAAAAGAAAAAATAAAATCAGTGGAGCCTTTTTCTCTGTACTAAATAAATTACAATAAATCACACATGACAAATAAGCCAACTGCAGCTGGTATTACTAATTGAAGTAACGTGAAAGAGAAGTGATGTTAATTTTGTCAAATATGAGCAGTTTAACCAAACAAAATAACTGAACGTGAATCCCCATAAACTTTAGAGTTAGACTAGGAGAACAAGAACTAAAAAATACTGCAACAGATCTATGGTGTACCTTCTGGGACAAGGGTCTCCCACACGTTTCCAGAGTTAAAGATTGTCATGCAAGTTAAAAAATATGCAAAATACAAAGCCTGAGTGAAACCTTTAATAGGCAAAGTTTGTAGAGCAATTTAGAGTGCAAACTCAAGATTCCCAAAAGGCACGTTGTCAAATTAAGATCCAAAGATCTATATTTGTGATAAATGTTATCAGATATGGGACTTTACTTGAAAACGCATCATCATAAATGTGGGTGTAAGTAAAGAATGGCTCCTGAATCCTCCAGCTTTTTTAAGGCTTTGGCTTCATGGTTCAGATCATGGTAGGAATTCTGCAACAGCAAAGAAATTATATGTTTAGACAGACATAGATATACTGAAGACATTTAAAATGCAAAACCATGACCGCCACCCACCTTCATGGATTTCATAGTGTCATATCCATAGTAGTGGATGGGTTGCCGCGGATTATTTGAACTGGGGTATCCAAATCCAGCAATGTGGACCACATCACAGTAGTTGAGTGCAACATAGACAGCAAGGATGCCAGTAGTAGGGTGAACAGAAATCTGTAGGAAAGGGGGAAAAATGGTACGTGATGAAAAATAAACAGTCACTCTTAAAGAATATCCCAATGTTTGGTCATATCCATCCTGACATCAGCAACAACAAGAAATTAATAGAATGAGTAAAGAAAACATCTTGCAAAAAGTCAAGGAGGTGTGTACTTTGAAAAACTTCATGCATGATTCATGTTTTCCATTTACAAGCAGGATTTCAGTAATGACTCATCCACCACTAGATGGTAGTAGAGAGAAACGCTTGCTGACGCATTGAGCTTCTTGAACACCAGCATCACCCTTGGAATGTGCTGAATTCAAAATATAATTTTAAGATATTTAAATAAAAAGGGATTTTTTTTTTCAACTGACTTTCAGTCATGTTAAAGACGTTACCAAATATAGATGTTAGTACATAACTCTGCATCAAATATGACAATATGCTAGTCTTAAAACCACCAAGTAGGACATTGTTCTATTTAACAACTTGGAGGCTTTTGTATAAAACAGGACGCAAAAAAATATATATTAATTTAGGGTATGGTTAGTTTATCATTTATTTATTATTATTATTATCATTATTTATTAACCAAATTAACATATGGTTGAAACTATTGAGCACAAATCTGCAGCTCATTAATTCATAGCTGCCAAGGCTTTACACCACTTTAATATTTCACATCGTCACATGACAACCACAAACTTCAGTGTGTTTTAACATTTATGTGACAGATCATCACAAAACAGAGCAACATTGTGAAGTAAAAGGAAAATGATATGCCCTTTACAAACATCACACCAAATTAAACTCCAAAAGGCGTGCCTTGAAAATTTATGTTTCACACCAATTTTCCTTCCATTCTGTGTTTGAGTCATTTTACCAAATACAACAGGCAAAGAAGTCAGACTCTGACTGGACAAAACTGTTTAAGACAAAGCTGAAAAGTAATTCAGGGGGACTGAATATAAATGTAAACACTTTTCAAAATGTTAATATGAAAAAAAAAAAATTCATATTCAAATATGCATTGTTTGTATTATCAAAATAAACTAAATCCCAATAAAATGCATAGAAGTGTGTGGGTGTAATATGACATAACTTCAAATGCTAAAGAGATATGAACAGTTTTGCAAGGCGCTGTGCAGTTTATTTTAGTCTACAAAATATGCATCTCAATTCCAGATAGACTTGTGGTCCTGAACCACATTCACCGAAAACATTTTAAAAACCATCTGAATGCAAATGCTCAATAACAGCTCTACAAGAAAAATGTTCCACTGCCAAAAGCTGGTAATTAAACATATTTCAAAATTACTGCACATTGGACATAATTGGTCATATGAAAAGTGGAACAGAACCATACTTGTGAAAGAAAACTATAAGAAAAACAAAAACAGAATACAAGTACAAACACTGTTTGAAAGGAACAATACATAAAATTGGAATGACAGAGGGTCAAACCTGTTCCTGCAGAGTAAGTCTACAACATAACTCAACCAACATGTCAAACTGTGTCACAACAACTGTTAGTGGAAGGACAGCTTGTATCCCCCCCACCTCACAAAAACCAAAGACGAGTGGTACTTCCAAAAATACAGAAATGTGTCTGTTCAAATATGTCCTGTTTCAGATCTGTGCAAGAATTAAGTACCCAACACAAATTTCAGAAGTACAGCAAGATCAGCCTCATAAAATAAGCATCACTGTGAAATAATAAAAGTCAGGGAGACAAACTGCAGAAAATACCATATTTCCCTTGATTCTTAGGGACTTTTTTTAAGCTCATAGATGTTCTATTTTTTGCAGCTTTAGGGTGAAATCCAAATTTGGTGACTTTATTGAACAAACAAAATGACCTTTACACATATAACACTGTCAAAACAGAGAAAAAATCGTTTCACAATTATCTCTGAGATCATTTGACCTCAGCTGGAGCTCAAAGTCCAGTTTTGTGTCTCTGCAAACTGCCACATTTCCAGTCAGAACAAAGGGAGAAAAAGGTGTTTTTGTTTAATCTGGAGGGTTGAACTGATCTGAGAGGTACATATTGTTGTTTTTTTTCCTTTATCTTTATCTCAAGTTTAGGGTCCAGTATAGAACATTCAGAGAAAAATGACACTACAGGACTATCGGTCTATAAAGAAAAAAAAAAAAAAGAAACGTTTTTCAACCATCCCTAATATCAAACACGTGCAAGTCCCAGAATAAACTTATGCATCATTTCTTCAGCATTTAACTATACAATGCTTCTAAGACTGTTGTTATGAGAGTAAGAACTCATGCGTTTACAAGGTCAAATCGTATGCAAAGTCGCTCACCAGATTCTAAGTTAAAATATTTGAGGCAAAGAGAGGGCATGATGGTAGGAGGACCAATAGAAAATGCAACAGCAACTGGCTCAGAAGATAAGTGATTTGGGAGGTGGGGCAGCCTTATCTGAGTCAGGTTTACTGTCACAAAGTTTGAACCCAACAGTAATCTAGCAACTGAAGAACCAAACCACTCCTGGAGGAAGTGAGACGGTTGTTTCCTCCCAGAGTCCCACTCCTGGAGGAAGCAAAAAGGAACATGTTGAAGTAAACAAGCTAAATCAGGCATTATGCTGAATGTTTGATCAGTTCAGTGGCTAAATTACTTAACTGATCCGTCAATATAACTGTCAGGAATTCAATATTTGAATTACAGAAAAGTATCTGAAGAACGAACTATATAAAAACTGCTACATCTAGATCAATTAAGTGCATTATAACCACAGCAACGTCTACCGACTGGATTTATGACAAACGCATACATGGAGTGTCATGTTATTTTTTTAGAGTCATTGTCCCTAACTTGTATTTGTTCTTCAGCAGAAATTAGTGAAACATTATCAAACTGTGCAGCTCTTTCTGGTGCTTCTGCTTTTGAAGTTGTTGAACTGTTTGCCTGATGGCAGCATTTCAAAACGTTCTTGGGGAAGGGCTGACAAATCTCTGGTGATGTTCAGTCATGTTTATCCACAGGCAGTGAAACCAATTAAAGCACATTTTTTTGATAAGTAAAGCAGATCATCATCTGACTGTGGACTGGATCTTTTTCATAAATGTCATTTTAAAAAAAAAAAGAAAAAAGAAAAGAAAACTAAAGACACTGAAGACATAATGACTGTTGTTTCAAGGATAGTTCAGCCTGACACTGCCAGTTGAATAAGTACAGCATTAGACCGGTAATATCTCTTCCCTCTGCTGCTTATCAAACGATTCTAAAAAAGGACTTGGTTGCTGATAAGTTTGTTTGTCCTGCTGGCCTTGCTGATACACGTAGCATTCTTTACAGTGGAATGTTCCCCCGTCCCTAAAGCTAATATCCTGGCTAAGCTAACTTTTTAAGTATACACACTCATTTAGGCATTTATAGGATATAGTGGATTTTTTTTCCCTTTCTTGCTGTTGAATTAGTGAACCTGATTCACCTATATATACGTATCAGCAACTGGTCAAAAGTCACACTTTACCTTTATGGATAAACATTTGCAGTAACAGTAGTATCTTTTTTTTGCAAATTTTTTGAAGAAAACAATAGCCGGGCATTATTTTCATCCAACCATTACCTAACATACTTGATTTTGCATGGCTGCGAGGGGTGATGGCGCCCATATCCAGCAGTCACAGGGCGAGAGTGAAATACTGGACAGATCAGCAGTCCGGACATTACATTGAATTATTTACAAAGGCCAACTGAACTGGTATTTGTCAGTTAAAAGCTTCAGGAAATGTTTCTAAACTCTCTTGTTTTGCATTCAGCCCTAGATCAACCACAAAATCTCAAGATTATCAGAGCAAAACCCAACCGAAAAAGAGATTGTCTTTTTTTTTTTGAAAAACAACCTCTGAATAGACTTTCTTGAAAAGTTTTCAAAATGATCTCAGCATTCCTCCAGACTTGTCGTCAATCTTTCAAACACCTAAAATTAGCTGCTACTTCTCCGTAATGCCAGCATTTTTAATTGGAACGCCTATAAAATACTATTGCTTTTACATCATACAGAGGGTATTAAGCTAAAGAGATCAGGCAACATTATTCACAAGGAACAGAAGTTGCTTGATGTCAGCAAAATATTAAAATAATTAATAAATATTACAAACAAGATGCTTGCTTTGTGAGGTAAAGTGAGGCAACATTTTATAAAAACAGGAGACGTATTAATCCATGATAGAAGGTGGCAAGACAATTTAACTTCTTGGAACAAAAAATGGAAAGAAAGGGACTGTTTAAAACATTTTACAGCTTTCTGGTACCAACTATTAAACAGGGGTGGTTTAATCATGCTTTGGGTTTGTGTCACTGCCAGCATGGTAAACAATTCTGGAACAGAAAGCTTTAGAGGCAAACAAAAATGTGAGCATTAAAAAAAACAGAAAGAAAAGACAAAAGGACTTTTTCAGAGTAGAAAAAACGTTTACCTAGCACAAACTATGCATAAGATAAAGAAGAGCAGCAGAACATTTACCTTCATGTCTTTTGCCTGTTAAACAAACAGCCGATGACCGTAGGGCTATGTAACTCATTTTATTATTTATGTTATTTCAGCTTCAAACAACCACATAAAGATCTATTTAATTTGTGCATATTCTGTTTTAAAGCAGTATTCTTTTTGCAATTTCTCTTGACTGGTGATCTGCTTAGAGAAATAACTGCACACGTTTAAGAAAACCTCATGCAAAATGACTAAAAGTCAAAAGGCCATTCACAGCATCTCTAACAGATCACTAAAGACACAACCACATGCTGCAAAAGATGGGAACTCATAGCTGGAAGAAATCTGCCCTGCTACAAACAAAACAAGAAGAAACCAGCAGAAGCAAAGCACAAAGGAAGTCAATCCATTTGTATCACCATATATGTTATAAAAAAGACAAAAGAAAAAAAAACATGCAGGATCCAATAAATTGCTTATTTTATACATCATGATTTTTATTTGAAACATTTTAATAAATTCCTTGTCTATTATTTTAAGGGAGGATTCAACAAGTATCAAGGAATGATTCGTTTCAAACCAGAGATACAATATAAAGTACTTTTCCTCCCATTTTGGGTTAATCGGGACCATCAAATCCAGCACTGAAGTCCTGCAACTTTTAGATCCAGGACATGGGCCATCTCTGGTGCAACACATCCAAAGCAAATGGAGAACTTCACTGACTGAATTACTTTTTCAGTGTGTAGAGTCCTGCTAGTGACAAGGTAATCTGACCGAAAACTTTCACAGAAAGATATTGCCAATACAGCCTTTATCAAACTTTTAAGCCATGCCTCTTGAAAAAGCATCAATCTGAACAGAACATTGTGGTTAATACACTTTGGTATCACTGGAGTTTGCAACAACAACAAAAAGTCACAGAGCCAACTTGTTTCTAGGTGAGTCACATGTGTCAACACCACAACACAGCAACGTGTGCGCGTTTGTGGGTGTGTGTGGACTAAAACGTGTCCATCTCTTGAGATCAGGTTTGTAATAGTGGTGGTGTGTGAAAGTTGCAATAGATAAAGTAAAAGGGGGAAAAAAGTAGTTACACGTGAGGCTTCAACACACCAGAAACTTCCTTCCGACTTGGCACCGACGCACAAGAAAAAAGGCTAAATCAATCACAGATTCTGCAAAAAAAAAAATGTGTTATGTAAAATTCAAAACCTTAGTTTAGACTCAAGTCCCTCCCCTTCCAAACACTTTAAACTAGCGTCTTTCAACTCATTCTTCCTGCCCACATTCCTCACACTCTGGCCCTTGCCGGACAGTATGTGCAGATGTTGCAGAGCTCCTGTTGGGTGAGCCCGCTAAATGCCTGTAGGATCCCCGTCTTCCCACTGCTCACCTCTCTCGTGCACCAACCACTTGTGTTTGTATTGCTCTCCAAAAGAGTAACACCCCCCTATTCACTGTTCAACAGAAAGAGTCCAGAACAGAGGGGATAAGCAGAACCAAAACAAGGTACACGAGCATTACGAACCAAAGTAGTTGTGAAAGGAAACGAGAGAATTCAGTCCAAATATGTGTAATGAAATCCAGCTTAAGGCCCAGGATTTCCAAATCCGATCAGTAAGCTTTACACAACAGTTGCCCTTTCATAACCATGCAGTTAATCCTTCTACTTGTATTTGTTCTGATAGTTATTGTGTCTATTTTTTTTACACCATTAATCATAATCATACATCTGGGAAAAATTTGTGGTAAATAAGGAGATTTGCCACAAAATAATTAAATAAGAGAATACATAGGTTTGGCAATGAAAGAAAATGTTAAAAACAGAAGCATCTGGTTAAAATTTATACAAAATTCTTGCTATGAAACTGAATTAGTCATGGTTTTACTATGTAGCCCCAAAAGCATGAGGCACTAATGACAAGCAGAAGGTAATCTTCACCATGTTGTACAGTATTTATAAATACAAAACTTAACTTTAAATATATAGCCAAAATTTCAAGCAACATGTGTTTGAATGTGATGTATCTACATAGTTAAAGACAAATTACTGGAGAAACTGTGGCTAATCAGGGGATAATCCATCCAACCCTCTTAACATTCATGTGGGAAACAGTGATGAGCAAGCAGAAAACAAAAAAGAAGCAAAAAGAAAGAAGGTGCTTGTGGGAAAACTGGAGTTTAGGATACAGCTGAGCCACAGCATAGCCATCAAATGGTGCTCATAAATAATTGCTTACGAGCAGAACAGATTTCCCTCAAAACAGACGGTACAGATCTATTTATACAGTAGTGAGTTTTCAATATGTCAATGTATAAGAGCACAAAAGTGTAATTTTTATACTACTGTTTAAAGAAAATTATGAGGTTATCATGCCTTGTAACAGCTTATTGATAAAAACCTATCAATAGTAATTTAATATTAATTAATGCAAAACACAAACTTATCAGCCTCTTGCAAACTAGCCTGGGACTTTTACTTTTTTGGGATTAGTTCATAACTCTTAAGACTAGCAGGTGCCTGTATTTGCAGTAACGTGAACAAAGATGGATTCCCTTGAACCACTATTTGCATATGTTATTGTAAATCAATCAGGATGTACTTCTGCATACAAAAAACAACAATAAAAAAGTTTTTAATATTTGCAATTTTGTGTGTTTTGAGTCCCTTCAGGAAATGGAATAAAATTTTAGGCCTAAATAAATAAATAGTTTTGGGAATTTTTTGTCTGGTTAAATGACAAAACTAATCAAATTTGACCAAAACACAATGCAACAGTCAAATTAATAAATAAACCTGAATAATATTTTAACTAAAGGCTTTAAGTATAAGTTCATAATCTCCATGATACTATAGACATTTAGGTAAAAGAAACCCCTCACCTGTTTTCCCTTTTGAGAAAGAATCTTGAGAAGTTTATCCGCCGTCTGGTGCAGAAAATGGGGGTCCAGCACTCGGATTTTGCTTATATCACCCAACCAGATTTGGGGCGGGGGTTTCCAGAAACCTTTCCTAACCTTTGAGGGCAACAGAGAGAGAGGGAGAGTGAGAGAAAAACAAAGAAAAAAACAAAAGAGGACATTATAAATGCGCAAGCTACAGAAGATTAATTTGCATAAAAACATCTACTCGCTTGGAAGAATCATTTAATGTACGCAAACTGAGATGCAATTTAACCTAATGTCTGCAGGCCACTGAATCGATGTGCAAATTAGCAAGTAATGACCCTGCAACTATTAGCGGTAGGAGGCCGGAGATGCCGGGAGCAACAGAATGAAGGATGTCTGTGATGGAAACACCATTAAGTCTGAATAGCAGTGGCTTTGCCCAGGTTTACCCTATTTAGTGAACCAAGTCTTCCAGATATGCAAGACTTTAGGGAGCATTTTGAGACAAAGAGAAAAGTAGAATAGAGTTAAAATGCAAGTGTGGGAGAATGTGCGTGCTTTCACTCACACATATACATATCTCTTACCCTTTTTTCATTATAGATTATCTCTTTGAGCCAGCGTAGGTCTTGTTGTTTGAAAGGCACTAGGACCATTAGTGTGTCCGGATCATTATGCAGTGCAGGATTATGGGAGGCAGATTCAGGGTAGAAGAACCTCATGGTAGTCTTGTTTCCTACATCCTCCTCATAGCCTCTTACAGGAGCATCATTCAACCTAAGGCATGGAAGAATGCAGGATTTGAATAAAAATCTTTAGTCAGAAATGTTCTTTGAATAATGCTCTTGCACAATGCATTTCTTTAAATCGGCTCCATTTTTTAAAACATGTTTTTCTTTAGGATTCATTTTGTTTTCCTCCTGTCTCAATATACACCCTCATTTTCACTTCTGGTGAAATTACAGCACCTTTGGAGTCCAACACTTCCATTCAAGAACTTCTCATGCCACTTTCAACTGAAAGCATAGCTCTGCATGAGATTTACTGCTACAAAATGTTATCATTCATGATAAAAGTCTAAACAGATCTACTTAAAAACTCATTTGAATGTTTTAATTAAACAATAAAACATCCCAATCAAAACAACCATTTTTAAACAATAAAATACTGTTGAACCATGACAGTTTGCACTGTGACTTCACAGCAAGATAAGGTGCTGGGCTTAAATATCTAACAATCACTTTCTCCATGGAGTTTGTATGTTTTCCTCAGCATGTGTGAGTTCTCTCTGTATACTCAAAGTTTCTCCCTCCATCCAAAATACCCATGTTAGGTTAATTTACTGGTCCAAATTTTTCTCACATCAAAGTGTGTGTGCAAAGTTTTTTGTAAACTAAACTGGCAACGATCTCAAGTTATTGCAACTTTATGTCTACCAGATACGGTTATCATTATATAACCAATCCTCTCGATTTTTTTCTTGAAATGGTCTTTGATTGTCATCATTTTCAAAATATTGACTACCAAAGTTCAGTTTGATTTGATGTGTCAATTGACTACCAAAGGTCAATTTGATTTGATGGGACAGTTAATTTTTAACACTGTAGGAGAAAGAGAGTGTGCTCCCGTTTTACTGGAAACCTCAGGGTCCAGTCTTTGGTTACTGTTGATGATGTGGCTGTTGATGTCTTTAAGCCACGAACGACCTTTAGCATCATTCCCTGGAATAGTTCACAGCAAAACAGCCGGAAATCTGAGATTGTGTATCTCAATGGAGCAAAAGAAGCAGAATGGTACCTACAGAGGCCATTTTTGTTGATAGCAGGTAGGAATGAGAGCTGGATAGATTAATTTGAGGCTTTGCTTTTAGGAATGAGGGTGCTGGTTCAATCTGTCATATTAAAGAAGAATCCGAATACAATCTAAATTATTGTTTGAATTTAGATTCAAACAATAAGGGAAGCAATTGATAAAATGATCAAATGCTAATTTAAACAGTTCTCAAGATTGAAGAAGCAATAATTAGTGCCCTCTGTAGGGATCCTTCAATGAGGAGCTTGAAAGTATTGTTAGAGAAATAAGGTTTTGAATTTTAAATGTTAGCCTCATTAGATTTGTCATTTCAAAAATGTGAAGTGAAAATGGTTGGACATGAGGATAGAAGGAAAGATCAGTATGCTCTCATATTTTCAGTGACAAATCTGTCACCAAGGAAACAAAACTATTGTAAACCTTAATGTGATTTCTGAGGAGAGGCATATTGGCTTACATTAAATGTCTTGTGCAGTAATATTTTTAAAAGCAAAAACTTATGATTTATGATGCATAATGAGTATAGACACCTCATTATGCATTCCTAAAAAAAACAAAAAAAAACAGTAGATGCATTTTATCAGTTTGAAGACATTTTTGCCTTACAAATCTTTCAAAGTCAAGCAATGGTAAAAACCCTACCAATCAGTGCACAGTCAAATATTGTTTGGCTGGTAAATAGTTTGCACTTTGAAAGCTTAAGAAACAAAGTCAGATTTTATTCAGCTGAGTTTTCACACAAAACCACCACGATGATATCAAACTCTAGGCATGCACTGGATTCTGTGTGGCAATAGCCTTAGTCTACTTGGCTGGGAAATCATTAGCTTCTTAGAAAAAAAGGAAAGATGTGAGGGAGGAGTAGAAAGGGGCTGTAAGGGGAGAAAAATGCCTTGTGAACAGACCAAAATCTGCTTGTTCAAAGAAAGTTTATAAAGACTCTGAAACTCTAATTTTACAGCCTTGGACTAAATATGTGCATTCAAAGCCTCTTTGATTTTGCCAAATCCTTGGCTTTATCTTGGAACTGGACCTCTACACTATCAGAGGGGAGTCTGTCAGCATCACATGGGAACATGTTTAAATACATTCCATTACTCAATAGTTTAACTTCTCTCTTTTACTTAGTGATCTGAAAAATCAAAAGTTCTTAAATACTTTTCTCTATGGGACACCTTTGCTATTTTTACACCTCATTATCAGTCCATCAAAGCCTTTTGCTACAAGTGGAAGTGATGGAGAACATAAAATTCATCAGTGGAATTCAGTTCAACATTTTATGTTTGAGTTATAGAAAAAAAAACTGTTTTCCAACACTTGACTAGTTTGTTAAATCTAACCACATTGTGCACTGAACTCCTTAAGGGGTTGGTGGGTATTTTGTAAAATTGACTTTTATTTTCTTTCTTTTAATTCCCTCATCGAGAACATACCAAGAATGTTGTTTTGATTCTCGCTTTTTTGCATGTTTGAAAGAAAATGGAGGCAATAGTCATGGTCTTGTAAATGTTTGAACGCTCATGTTTTAAAAAGAGAGCATACAATGGAATTGTGGCACCATTAGTTTATGTCCCAGCTTAGCAGTTTGTAGTTTTTAGCTAGAAAATAATAAATTAAGAAGAATTAATTAGTTTGAGCCTTGCTTACCTAATGACAACATCGTATTTATTGATGACGCTTCCCAAGGAGCTGTTTTTAATGACAAATCCATTGCCAATAACTGCACAGGTTCTGCATTCAAGGCTGAGGAGATAAATGTCACATTAACACATCTGGTTTCAAAACGGGCAAGTTCTGTGGCTAACAACATTTCTGTCTGCCAATTGGAAACAATAGGGTTGTAAAAGCAATACATCTACCACATAAATTGGCAACATTGACAAATACTGGCAAAAATGTCTAGTTTCTTGGAATCTATGAGAAAAGGATTTTATAACCATAACATCAATTTTAATACCTAAAATATCCAAAGAGTGCTGGGAGCAAATATAGAAAATTAGCCTTTTCTTACTTTACTTACTTTTCAATTTTGGCTGGCACATGGTAATTGGAAGAAATAGCAAGAACTTTGAGCAGCAGCAACTCTTGGAAAGAAGAAAGAAAAGTTACACAATGAAAATGTTTCACAGTTTTAAAACCTCAAAACATTGATAAGATGAGGTTCTGTAAATTTAAAGAGAAATTATTGATGGATTACATGTGTCACAATAGCAACAATCAAGTGCACACACACAGCATTTGCAGAGAAGACGGAAGCCTGCGCCAGAAGTGTTAAATTTGTCATCCAAGTTGAAACAAAGCATGTATAAGCCAACTAAAGTTACTTGGTAAAGCATTCATGTCTTTTGAACTTTGTCATGTTTGCTCACATTAAAACCAAACACTTCTGCACTTTTTATCTGGCTTGATATAGGATAGATGGATCAAAATGAAGTGGTGTATAACTGAAGTGAAAATAAAATACATGGTTTTCTCAAACTCTGAAAAGTTATAGTCCCTACTTCTTCAGCCCCCAGATTTAAAATGTCTGTGGAAGCATCATGTTCAAATAATTTAAAGTCATGTTACTTGGGCTCTAGTTCAGTAGAATGATTTTGAGCTGCTGAATACAAAACAGGAACACAGGAAGGAAAACTGAGTTTGATAAATTATCTGGGCAAAATAAAAGAAGATAAAACCAGAGAGACAACATTCCAGAGCTGCCACTGGGTCTGCTGCCAGGCAACACTCTCAACTATGCTGTTTTTCCAAAGTAGATGACTAATTTACAAAATATATTTACTTCATATCTAAAAAGTTGTAAAACATGTCATTTCTGAATCTTTCTAAACTTTCTTATAATCTCTTACAGTGGTCAGTTGATCAACTGTTTTTTCAAATTTCCTCAATATTAGTTTTATTTGCATCTAAAAATATACAGCAGAGGAATAGTATCTTAAAAGCAGAAGACATTCAAACTGAGACATTGTGATAAGCATATGTGGAGTTGTCTACTTATAGCTCTTTTTCATGCGAGGGTGTATTACAGGCAGCAAACATTTGAATCTTCAAAGCTAAAGAACTGTGGAATTAGATCACTTCTGGAGAAAATAGAGAAATCAGGGGTGACAAAATATTATGTTTACCTTCTTTTTTTTTGTTCTCCACAAACAAACAGGCCAAGTCAATATTTTTTAACTTCAAAAGCTTGTTGCTGACACCAAAACTGATTTTACATGTGAGATTTCAAACACAAAGACAGCCAAATTAATGGCAACAGAAGTCTTGGAAAGATTCATGTTTAACATCCCTGTAACTAAGTTCAGCCAAATCATTTCCAGCAACAGCTAATGAGAAATATTTACGAACATGATCATCATGAGGATGATGTGAGAGAACCTGAGCAGACAGATCAGAGGAAAGAAAACCAGTGCATAGTACATACCACTGCCTTTAATGCCGTAAGGTAAAGGCAGCTTGGACAGACGCTCCCGCCAGAAGAAATCCTCCAGTTTCAGAAAAAGCTGCGTCTGTCTACTGATGCTGCATGAGAAGCACAAGGGCAGAAATTATAGCATGAAATAACTCTGTCAGGCTTCAGCGTTTACAAAATTTATATTAAAATATATGAGCCATGCTTAAAAAGATTGTTTGAATTTTTGAAAAGTTCTATAACGTTTGTGATGACACAATTTCCTATTAGATTTAATCCCTCAGGAAAAATCAGTTTCCAGCAGCAGTACACCAACAGAAAAAGAACTGCTTTGCAAAAACTATATGACAATAAAATAGAAAAATGGAAAATATAAAAACAGAAAAAAATATTCATATACATCTTTAAAAACATGATATTGAATAAGAGTGCAATAATCTTGCCAACCATCTCAGAAAGTGAAACTCGTGGAAAGAGATGCATTCCAAGCATCTGTTTTTTGTAATTTTGGTGATCACGGCTTACAGAAAATGACAACCAAAAATGCAGCATCTCAGAAAATGAGAACACTGAAAAAAGACATTAATGGAAGTCAAAGAGACACCCCAATTACCTAATCAACTCAAAACATCTACAAATATTTCCTGACCCTTTGCAAAAGTTTCACTCTGTCAGGGCTACACAATCTTGCATAAGATTGCTGACTTGACAGACGCCCAGAAGATAGTCACCGACTCCCTTAACAAGGAGGGTAAGTCATAAAAGGTCACTGGCTGTTCAGAGTTGTGCATACAATCATATTAGAAAATTCAGAAAAAGGAAAAGTTGTGGTCTCGAAACAGGAAGAACTGCAGCCTTGAGAGGAGTATCAAGCAAAATCCATTCGAGAAGAGCCACGACTTAGACAAATGCTTAAAAAATGGCCTCCATTCTCCTGTTCAAGTCACTTCTGCACCAGAGACAACTTCAGAGGCGTAAAGAAAAAAGAAACAGAACGTATTTTTTATAGTTCAGAGTTCTGTTTTCAGATGAAAATAAATTCTGCATTTCATTTAGAAATCAAGCACGAAGTATAATAATATCTCTCATGAGAGATACTCGTGTTGCTTGAAATAGAACGTAAAGTTTCCACAGTTAGAGATTATTTAAGTTGCTACGGCATCTGCCGCTGTTGGTCAACTGCATTTTTTGACACAGTTGACAATTTCTACCAGGAAATTCAAGAACAGATATGCTTCACCCTGTATGGAAATGCTGATGTTATTTTCCACCAGGAATCAGCACATGCCCACTGCGTACGGTACCAAAATCTTCTTAAATAACCCTGGTGTTCCTGTTCTTGACTTGTCAGAAAACTTTCCTGACCTTTAACCCTATCGAAAATCTATCGGTTGTTAAGACCCAACAAGGTAGATGACCTGATGGCAGCTATCGAAGAAATCTGGGCTTCCATTACACTTACACAGTGCCAGAGCCTGATCAGCTCTGTGCCACATTCTTATGGATGCAGTAATTGATGCAAGAGGAAGCTAAACCAAGTGTTGAGCTACAGAATTGTACATAGAACCTGTCAGAAGTCTGGCATTGAGCTGGAAAAACACATTTTTTGGTCTAATGTGATATTTTAAGGTGTCTCTAATGAGACACTGACATTTGGGCTTTTACCTGTAAGCCAGAATTTATTAGAACTGGAAACAATTAAAGATTGAAATATTCTACTCTGTGTATTAAATCGCTATAAAATGACCACTTCACTTTCTGAGATCCAAAAAGGAAAGAAAACTCTTTTTTTTATTCAATATTGTCATTTTTGACATGGTATACATCTAGGTATTCATTACCTAGATGTGCTTGTCATCTAATTTTCAACAAGGGTAGACTCAACCATAGTGTGACAGTCACACCAGCACATGAGAACCTCATGTGCTTGACATATACCTGAACCTGCTCAAATGTTCTTGTAACCATTCTCAATATTAACCAAATTCATGAGACGATCAACAATTTACATGAGGTCATTCAACAGCAATTTTCCCTCTTTAAATTGCTTCACTTACGGCCTCTGCTGACGAGAGAGAAAAAGGAAAAAAAAACATTAACAGAGCCTGTGGAGGGAAACTAACATGGCAGATTGTAATACGTAAAACTAATTATTTTCCACATTCACTGGCATCAGACTGCAGCACTTTATGATCTGCCGTCTTTGACAGAGAGTCTCCCAGACATTAATTACCCACATAAGGGAGCTGGCTCCCTGCAGGACATCCAGACAGATCTCTGTAGGAGAGGTCTAATGAGTGAAATGTCTCAGTGATTGCCAGGAAAACCTTCTCATGAGTGTTAAAATGCAAAAACAATGGGCAGTTAATCTTAAACTAATTGCATGCCTTTTCAGTGATCCTCAATTTGAACTGCTTCAATTGGAAAACAGTGGAATTTTTTTTCCATTGTTTTTTCTTTCAGACTGTTCGAAATAAATTAAAAGCCCACCGGGCAAACAAGCACCGATCCTAGACGAGGTCGAATCACTTCACAGATAGCGATCATATATATATATATATATATATTCTGAGATCCCACAGAAATTCATTCACTCTCAAAATTGCTTCCGGAATCCATTAGACTTTCGACTGTCTGGATGGAAACTCGTTCCTTAAGGGTGTGTTTGGCTCCGGTTCTTCCCAAATATACCACCCATTTGTTCCTGTAATTGAGTGAGTGAGGAGGTGAGGGGGAGGAGAAGGAATGGTGCAAAAAACACAAAAATGCCATTACTCACTTAAGGTTAAGGCTCTCCCACTTTTTTTGAGTTAGCCAGCCTCCACACAGCGACTTGCTACTGCTCAGAATCTCACTGGGACCGCCATAACTGAAAAACACAAATACCACCACTAAAAAACTGCTGCTGAAATCCCAAAGAAAATGTGTGCTTGTAATAGTTTCCAGATCATTGAAAAAAAGTGCAGGAGTACTTATGAGGTTTCATTTTGCCCCCCCCCCAAAAAAAATGCTGTCTGAACAAACTGTGGGATACTTTCTTAACCTGAAGTGACTCAGCACTGTGCAGGCCTCGTGTGATGACAGTTTTACCAGAAATGAGCAGCATGCAGAGTGTACGACTTCAATGTGTGTTGAATTACCTCCGGAGTAAGGCGTAGGAGCAGTAGTAGTATGTGACAAAGGAGATGAAGAACACGAGAATTAGGAGAAGCCTAAGGCACCATGCTGAAGTGACAGTTAAAATAAAAGTACGTAATATATATTTTGTTATATCTTTACGCCACTTTTTCTTTAGTACAGTGAAAGATAGACAAAAAAGTTAAACACCTTTAACTTTTTTGTCTATCTGAGCAGGTGTACATTTGTGCCAACACAAGTGAAAAGAGAAGCTGAGATAAACTTACTGGTCTTGTAGTATCAGTGGCTATTTAGAGTCACACTTTCAAGATCACACAGTAATATCCACATATTCGAGTTTCAGGTTAGAAGCAAGGTGGATCCTTTGACTTTTGGTACAGAACCTATTAATGCCTGTTTGAATTCAGGCAAAGTTTCAAGAAATGCAAGCCAGACCACTAAAACTTTGAATCAAAAGCTAATGGACAGATTGAATTTGATTCACTTGTTGCTGGTGAAACTGGATTTCGAGCAGGGGCAGCAGCTAGTGAAAAACTATTGATGGGGTTGATGTGCCAATAAATTGCCCTCCTATATCCTAGCGTATTTGTGAAAATGTCACCACGTCGTGACAGTATGGTACAAGCAGATAATGTGGGGGAAAAAAAGAAAAAATGAAGAGTGCTTCTCTGCCTTGTCCCAGTGCTAATTAGCAACAACCAATCAGAGCCAGAAGGGTCTTTGCACTGCTAATATGTGTGGTTGTGCTTTTAAGTAAAAGCCTTCTATCATAGTGCCTTCTTTTTCAGGCAGTTGAACCTTTTTAGGTCCCTGGCACTGATGCTCCTACCCCAACAGATGACGTTAGAGGAGTGAACACTTTCGACAAACATGTCGCATCTTGTTGCAAGCCTTGAAAGATAGGCTTTCTCCAGAAGTAGTCTGCAATGTCCTTTTCTGTAGATTGCATCTGCTTTCCAGTTGGTTGTCCACATGAACACCAAGGTATTTTCTTCAATCTCCTCCACCCAGTATCTTCAGAAATCTACAATTAACCCCTTTGTTTTGTTCATAATGATTTTTAAACAGAAAATCATCATCGTTTATATTAGCTAAATTCACAGAGGAACAAACGCCTTTACAAATATGTGTTTGTAAAATCCTTTGCATTGTTACTGAAGGTGGAGAATTTGGGCTAAACTATTTATCTGCTATTGTTGCCTTTTTTTAAATTTATCACACTGTCAAGCCAAAACTTAGCATTTTCCAGGCAGGGGCAAAATTCAGAAAGTCCCAAGAACATTAAGTGCAGTTATTCTGTTTGGCCAAATGTTTATTACTTTCCCCTAAAAACCACACGTGATTGGTTATTTAGTTTCCTCTGAGCTGCCATTGTTGCCGTTATTAAATGTGTCACCATGGTGAGCCAAAACCTTCTGGGGTCTTCCAGTCAGTGGTGAAATTTAAGAGTGTCAAAGACAGGTCCAGTCTGGCCAAATGTTTATTACACTCTTCTAAAACCAAACACGATTGGCTATTCAGCTCCACTACTTGGTCGCTATCAGCTGCGCTAAAGAAAAGAACTGAGTTTGTTAGGAAAAATTTACTGTTAAATTCACTGGTTCACACAGCAGGATTTTAAAATTGTTAGCTGATTTTCAAACCCTGAGAGACCACACACACACAACATTAAAAAAAAAATCAGATATAATAGTTTTGTGTCCAGCCAAACAAGCAAGGAGCAAAACACCCGTACTAATTCCACTCACGAACATTTAGATTCCAGATTAAAAACACCCCATAAAATCTACACAGGAATTCAGAGTAAACAAACATGGCAGATGATTTAGAAGCAATGGAGACATTTTGTAGAGTTCTCTTGAGCAATACAAATGTTACAAAGAGAAAAGGCTTTGGGTAAAGGAACAGAGCTCTGTCTGAATTAATACATATTTTGTCATAATCAACTTGTATCAAGTTAATGATGGGTAGCTGAAACGTTATCAGGTACATTAATTGCTGTCCAACTCTTCATCCTGTCATTTCAGTTACGATATGCTTAAGATTAACTGTTATTCCAATAATTGGGCCGTTCTAAGATTGTCAGAAAGGGGAAATGAGGACAACAATCGGCATAAAAATCTTGTCGCGTGAACAAGAGTTCAGTTGGTAAAAATGTGTAAATAATTCAGATTACATTTTTAAAGAAAATTGGCAAATACAATTTTTAATCATGTTTAAAGAATATTTTTAGATTATGTTTTTCCCCTCCTCATCAGGGACGGTGGCACTCCAGTGCCCCCTGTGTAACAGCCGCCGCTGGTTTCAAGATTTTTGCTTTTGATGCAGTAATCCAGGGGTCCCCAAAGTCAGTCGTCGAGGGCCGGCATCCTGCATGTTTTAGTTCTCTCCCTGATTTAATGCACCTGGATCAAATAATGGCTTGTTAGAGGCCTAAGAAGAACATTGACATTCTGAAAAGGTTGTCACTACCATCAAGGACAGAACTAAAACATGCAGGATGCCGTCCCTCGAGGACAGACTTTGTGGACCCCTGCAGTAATCCCTTCTACTTAACCTAACAGAAAGTCTGGCAAATGCCATTTGTAGAAAAGTTTAAAATCAACATAGGCAAGGAATTGCTACTATTAAAAAATCTATTCCTACTGTTCAATAAGAAAAAAAGAATTACCATTTTTCCTGAATTAACAGGTCACACATTTTTTTGGCCCATATTTTTGCTAGTCCTGCAACTTATAGTCTGCTGCAATGTCTTTTTATGATGCATTTATTGACTGTTGTGTTACATGTAAAATTATATTGACAGAAATGTGCCAAGGAGTAAACATAACCATCTGCAGCTGCAAGGAAAGCTAATCGCAGACTGAGGATCAAGTCCACACAAAGGGTACTTAAAAATTATGCTGCCAGGAGAGGCCTGTCAATGGTGCAGTTTTGTCTCCGAGCTCTAGTAGTTGCCAAGGTGATCAATAGAAATTACTTTCGGGCAGGCCTTCAGACAGCATTTTGCCAGCGGAGCAGACATGTCCCTGGACATCAGCGTATCAGAAACTGCCAACAGACTTCCAAACCAAGCTTGACTGGTTCCATTAGTTTTTTGAAAAGCAGGCAACTGAACACAACTTGCCATCATATCATGTACTTAACATGGTGAAGGTCTCCCTTACTTTCATTTGTGAAAATTAATGTTAATATCCTATCAAGTCAGACATCCAAATCTGATGTAATCCCAAGTATTATAAGAAAATCTTACTTTTAGCAGTGCTCTGGAACATCTTCACATCCTCCTTAGTCTGCTCATGCCTCCACAGTGCATGATCTTACCCTGAGTGAGACAAACAAATAAAAATACTTAGATTTACTGGAATACTGTGCTCTCTGTAAAAGAATTCTAGTAAAATCCAGTGTGCACAAAACACTTAAGATTTTTTGGCACTGGTGGCCTCTGTTGAACAGTAAATTGTCAGGAAACTAGGAGGAGAGAGAGGGGAAGATAAGCAGCAAACGGCATGCAATTGAACAGAGGACAACTGTGTCGAGGATCACAACATTATATTACATATTTGGTCTACTACCATATGTACCTTGTACCTTGAAGTAAACCCAAAAGGTAACAATAGAAGCACAAAAGCTGAGTGCTTGAGATGCAGTGCTCAAGGCAGGCCAGACTGGGAAAAGAGCACACAACACCGCAAGGCTCTCTGGATAGTTGACTGAAGATGTTTGGCACCAGCAGAAAGAAATATTTAGGATGTCAGAAAAGTTCTCCAACAAAGACATGTTTAAGTTATTTCTGTACATCTAAGGATAAGTCAACACAGTAACGTAGACAGACAACCTGAGAAAAAAAACTAACCGCAATAGTCGAATAGCCATTTTGTGGTAGCTTCACGACTTTTATAGAAGAGCAGCAACCTTAAAATAGTACAGAGGAAATAATCTTGTCAAAGGATCTCAGAACTGAATTTGTTGCTAGTAATTTAGTAAACTCACTGACACAATAAAACCATTTACATGATCTAAAAATATGAACTACTGCGTTTCATTCTGTGGATACAAAAGCTTTTAATAATAAATATTTCTCAGATTGTTTTAAATCCCACAGCATTGTACAGTATATTTTATGTAGTTAAATTTTGAGCCAGTCTGAGAAAAGCACCCTTTTACACCCTTTGCCCTCCTCTATAACATCTGAAAATTCATTACCAGAAATCTTAATAACTTCACTAATAGTTCCTCTATTGGAGACAGATTTGAGGTTGGACCACTAGAAAGTTACTCAGGTAGCAGATTCTGCCACCTGAGCTGAAGATCGCTTCAACTCCTCCTGGTTTTCTGATTAATCGTCTCATTACCAGGCTGGTCAGTTTTGATTCAAAGCTCTATCTTGCAAGGTTTGCGTATCTGTCTCTCTCTTTACAAAGTTTAAATGATGGACAGTGAATCACAGTAGCTGTTTTTTTCCATTAATCACAAAATTGCACTAACTGAAATTACAAAAATGTGTTAATTTAATGGAAAAAGCATCAATTTAGAAAATTCTCAAGTTTTTTTGAAAGTTGTTGCGCTAGGATGAGGTGGTTTTTAGCCGTATCAAAACAGATGCATTTCAAAGAACTGCAATGGAAACAACTTTTTTGCATCATAAAAGACACATGATCAACAGCCAGATGTTACTAATGGCAAAAACGATAAAGAAGACGACGACAAGAAGTATAAACATAAATTATGCACGTTTATGAAAGTAATATGACAAAGTGTGGAAAAGTGCAAGGCACCATTATACCAGGAATAGGAAATACTGTGAGGGCAACAGGGCCTCTCATACAGAGCATACCTTCCTGACAGATTGTTTTGCAATTTATTAGATTGATTCTAAAGAGGGTAAAGTTCTGGCAAAATGCTTCAGGACTGTCATAAAATATGACCTTCAGTGAAAAACCTGCTCTTGTAAAACTCGTTTTCATTCACCAGCTGCTATCATTAAAGCACAGACGCACAGAATAATAAAAATCTTGTGTTCTTTCAGAATAGAGATTCTAAATATCTAGAGGATTTATAATCCGCGATTTTAATCCAGTCAAACACACTTAATCTGGCGACCACCTGACATTTTGAGCACTGTGATAGGAAAATCTTGCACTTTACACACCCATGGTAATGTCTTAAAGCATCTGCATGTGCCAAGGCATCTTTGTGAACCAGCAAGTGTTGGGCGATATGGACTTATAGATTTATCACAATATTCTGGGTTACTATGCGATAATAAAAAAAGTACTATTTATGAACTAATGATCGCAATCATAACTTCCTAAACAAGTACTGCTCTTGAAAATAAAACACCCTTTTCTGATACAATTCATTCAGACAGCAGCCACATAAACAAGTGCGATCTGTATCACTAAGTAGGCGTGTCACAAGAAAGCAATTAATCCCATAATAAATTAAAACGACCTCCATTTCCATTTGCATTGTTGACATCAGAGAAAAATAGTGCAAAAAAAAAAACAAAAAACAAATATGGTATTTATCAAAATAATAAATTCTTATTTATCATCATATCAAAAGATAAAGTTACAATAAATGCCAACTCATAGTAGCAAAATTGTAATTTTTACTCAAGTACTTTTAACTGCTAAGGTCACATGTGCAAACAAAATATATGTACACATTGGCTTCACCTGTAAATTGAAACATGTTGTAGGATTTCCATTTAGCAGCAGTTTTGGCTGTTATCAAATGACTGTCAAGCAGCCACATCCCTCTGTATCCATGCATGAGTCAACAAGTTCCACAAGATATGAGAACACTTCAAAGGAGTCATTCAGTTTCAATGTGGTATATTCTTATTTGCAAATATGCTCATGTTGTAATCTCTTCCCATTAAAATAAGCTGAGTGATCTATTGAAAAAATAGAGAAAGTAATTGGAATTCATATTGCCCAAATTTTAGATGTTTTAGATGTTTCTGTCACTGTACTAATATGATTAAATGTTATTTTCAAGTAACTTGTGGTATTAATTAATGTTATTTAACATTTCCGAATTTTCAAATGCATTTGTAATTTGTGTTTCTTTTTGTCCCACCTTAGGTGCAAACAAAATATATGTACACATTGGCTTCACCTGTAAATTGAAACATGTTGTAGGATTTCCATTTAGCAGCAGTTTTGGCTGTTATCAAATGACTGTCAAGCAGCCACATCCCTCTGTATCCATGCATGAGTCAACAAGTTCCACAAGATATGAGAAAAAAAAAAAAAAAAAACACTTCAAAGGAGTCATTCAGTTTCAATGTGGTATATTCTTATTTGCAAATATGCTCATGTTGTAATCTCTTCCCATTAAAATAAGCTGAGTGATCTATTGAAAAAATAGAGAAAGTAATTGGAATTCATATTGCCCAAATTTTAGATGTTTTAGATGTTTCTGTCACTGTACTAATATGATTAAATGTTATTTTCAAGTAACTTGTGGTATTAATTAATGTTATTTAACATTTCCGAATTTTCAAATGCATTTGTAATTTGTGTTTCTTTTTGTCCCACCTTAGGTGCAATGGTTTTACATGTTGAAGCAAACATTTAAGAAAATAATTATAAAGTGCTGGCCATAAATCAAGCAGCTCTAGAATTTCTGTGAAGTTTCCATTGATGGTTGACCCTTTTCCATTGGTTTTGTACTGTTCACTCAAACATACCACGGAAAGGATAAATATCTTCAGGATTCACCAGCCTCATCTATCTTTTGCACTAAACAACATGTGATTTACCCCAGCTGTTACTGCTTCTGATTTGTTGCTCAGCAAATGGTTGCGAACATGCAAAAGACAGTAAGCGATTCCTTGGTTACAGGGTGTGTTTAGACCTCATTTATAAGCCTGAAGGATGCCGTTTTGAAAACACAAGGAGCTGCTAAGCTGTTGCTGGAGCAAAATACAGAAAGATACTTCAATGGTGAATGAAATGCCTTACTGTTAAACAGGAAATGTCACAACATTTCCTGTTTTGGAAATGGCAGTACTTCACCTGCTGTCTCAGCAGCAGGTGAAAAATAGTGCAAAAAAAAAAACAAAATATATATGGTATTTATCAAAATAATAAATTCTTATTTATCATCATGTCAAAAGATAAAGTTACAATGAATGCCAACTCATAGTAGCAAAATTGTAATTTTTACTCAAGTACTTTCAACTATGCTAGAGACCTAATGTGTGCAACAATATGCAAGCATTTACTACAACATCAGTGACCCTGAACTCTCTCCCCCACCCCTCCCTCTCATTCTGAGTCAGCAGTGACTCAATTGTTTGTGATTCTGGTAATCGCTAACAATTCACTGATGTATTAATATTTAATTTAGAAGCTGGTTTGGGACCAGTAGAGTTCTCCTAAACAGGCTGTTGCTTTACTCTTATTTTGCTGTGCTGTTCTATCATCTTCATCTTCTGTCACATCTGATGACACTGTCATTCTGAATTTCACAGTGCATGACCCATCAGAAGAAAAAGCCACTGCTGAAAGAAGTCAACCTAAAAGGCCATGTCACATAAATTATGAGGTGCAAGCAGTAAGTTATTATATTTAATTTAGCATTGTTTATGTAGATTTAGTGGTTCAAGAGTTTTTTTGTTCTTTTTTTTTTTTTCAAATTGAAGTTGATTGAAAAAATCTTGACAACAAAGCCTGTTGGTGAGTGCATCATCCAAGAGTATGTAAGAACTAAAAGCTTGACAGATGCAACCAGAAGACAGATGATAAACATCTTTACAGCTCCATTGACAGAAGAGTCATACACCTAGGCTATAAAGAAACATTTTGGTTTTATATCGTTTTTCATTATTGTTTCTAACATCAGTTTAGTGACTCATTGTTTGATCATACATCAGATCATTCCCCCCTAAAAGCATCAGAGTGATGTATGCTCAGAGGATCTTTGCCCCATTTCCCTATCTGGAGGACCCGTTTTCAAAACATGGATATGTAAGTAAAAGAGTCTTAGCAACATTAAGCATATATATTTTACCTTCAAAGATGTTTATGGAATGGTAAGTTTTATTTATTGACATAGGAGCTTGCATCTATGATCCAGAGAGCTGTTCAGGATACCTTGAATGGCATTTAAAGACCATTCAGAAAAAACTGCAGAGGAAAGGGGTGGCTCAGGTAGCAGATCTCCCAAAAGTAAGTTTTCTCAAGTGTGAGTATATGTAAAGTAATGTAAAATCTGTGGCTGGGAATTAGGAACTTATTTTTAAGGTAGTGGACCAGGCCATGGTCAATCCAGGGTTTTCACTTCTGACAAAGTGCTGTCAATTGAGGAAGTGGGAGCAGCTGTTGCTATTTTGAAACACTACTGACGATGGCACTTTCCGTGAAAAGATGAAAGCTACATTACATTACCATCATTCAATGGTCAATGATGAAAAGAAAGCAGCAAATGTCTTCTCTGTCATTCCACAGTTTCTGGACACTCCAGGACTGGTAAGACAGCTTCATCTCTTACACTACTAAAATATTCAGTGGCAACAGTCATAAGAGTTTGTCCTGTAACCTGTGTATTTCTAGTCTGAACCACAACTATTTCTAAATTGTTATGTCGTTGGGAAAGACACTTCACCTGCCTCCCTGCTGGTGGTGTTTAGGAGGCCTGGTGGCACAAGCACATGGCACCATTGCTTATGTCAGTCTTCCCTTGTGCAACTGTGGCTATAATGTAGCTCACCACCATCAGTATGTGAATGACCTAATGTGGTGTAAATCACTTTGGGGTCCTCTGGACTTCATAAAGCACTGTGCAAGTACAGGGCATTTACTGTCCTATCATTGTGTGAAATGCTTTTATTTATGCATTTCAGATAGAATAATATTTCAGACTCATTTTTGGTGAAGGCACTGCCAACAGATTTTTGGAAAAGTGGTCCACCAGTCTCAAAACCAAGGTTATAAAGGAACGCCATGGCCTGGTACCCACCACTGTGCTCTTGGATTTATTGCGGAATACAGAGTTTCTGCTGAAGCTGAAAATGGTATTTTGGTTCTCTCGGCAATTGTAACAAATGCATATGTTAGTGGGATGATGGTAACCTGAAGCTGTTGGTCTGTGGGTTATGATAGTGACATGTTTGCTATTTTGTTTCTGCTGCATCTGCTGCCACCATCTGCCCAAGCACGAAAAAGGCCGGGTAAGACGTCTGCATCTCAAGCAGTGGATCACCTCATCAGATTTCAAAAGGTACTGCTAAACAGCTGCTTAAAGATAAAAATGCATAATTCAGTCTCATCATTTTTATAATTCAAAATTTGATTCTGTCTGATCTTCATTCAGAAATTTGTCACTAAATATTTTTGTCATGTTTATATTTTTTTAATGTAGGTTGGAATCAGTGTACAGCAGCATCGTGACAAAATCACGCAACATATCCAGCCCCTTCCTCCTTGCCCAGGGATTCATCCAAAGCAGTATTCTTCATTGTGATCGACAACAGTGCTAATCCATGTAAGGCCACATGTTCAGTTGGAGAACTTGATGGGCTCTTTGAGGTCCATTATGTGTTTGGTACATCATACAGTGCTCCCTTGACCAACTTCTTCACCTTCCTCCAAACAACTACAACATAGATGTTGGAGAAACAAAGAAAACACCCAGAGTTGAGCACAAGAATGCTCCATTAGTGTGAATATGTACAGTAACTTTTCATGAGCATTTTCATGCTTATGAATTTACTAAAATGATGTGAGGTTTTGTTGCGTTTGATGTCAACCGTCTATGTTATCCAAAGCCCTTTGACATACAAATGTCATATGAAGCAAATGACACTACCCTCTTTGTTGTCCCATATTGCTGCCTTTGGTGAACATTGTTTTGAAGATGATTAAACTGACACTATTACAGTAATTATGTCATTGGATCATTTTGTCATTGTCAAGTTATAACTTTGTGATTATTGTGATTGGTAGATTTTATAAACTGTGAAAATAAAAAAAAATAAAAAAAACTGGAAAAAGGGAAAAAAAACAAAAAAAAACAATAAAGTGTACATTTTTAAGTATATTTAGTGTTAAATTAACTCCATAAGAATAACAGTTTTACTCTGAAGAGTGGAAACAAATAATAGTGTTACATAATTTGACTCACTGACTTGTTTATTTTGACTCTAAAAATTAGTGAAATTAACTCTGAAACTTTGACACTGCCTATAGAGCACATCTTACACTATTTTTGAGTGGGACCAAATGTTATCTGAAACAAAGTTAAATTCAACTCTTTAGGTGTTAGTGACACTTTGTTTTCCACTGTGATATGGACCAGATCCTTATTAATACTGCTAAAAGAACTGTTTGTCAATTACTTGTTCTACTAAGTTCAAAGTACTTAAGGCAGTGGTTTCCAATCATTCTTCAAGAACTACTGTCCAACAATAAGATAATTTATTAGTCTCCTGTAGTAGAAATTTGTCCGGGAAGCAGGGGCACAACTGCAGAACAACAAGAACACCACATCCAAAAAGGACAATAGCCTTAAATACAAAAAAGAAAAAGTACATAAAAAACACACGTCAGATCGGCAGTACATCCCCATAGCCATTTCCATTCACATACAATGCGTCTTCTACATGTTACTTTTGATCACCATCGGGGCCTCCTATCACTCTGTACAGGCACCGCTTGTCTGGCATTTATCAGGCTAATGGAGAGTGGTACAAACAAATGTTTCAGACTGTTATACCTACACAAAGGAAGCCTAAACCTGTATGTTTTAGAGGGATATCTTTCCAGGACACCAGATTCTAATTATCGCATGATTTCTTCTGCATGTTATCAAGTGCTGCAGAAGACTGTTAATCAGCCAGTTATATGTGACAGCTGCACAGCAAGGAAACACCTTGCTGTGCAAGGACAGCAGTCCTTGAAGACCTTGAAGGGTTACAAACCACTGCCTTAAGGGACCATTATGGGAAGACTAATATAAAAGTAGAGAGCCATCAGTTTGAGTTACATCTGTAATTAGGAGTTGTTCCAATACATCTTAATTTAAAACCACCTTGGACCCTTCCTCCTGTTACGGGAAGGATGGAATACGTTTATTTTACCACAATTTACATTTTAAGATTCTTCATTCTAATTTCCTGAAAACATCCTTGAATTATAGGTGTAGGTATTGTGGACAAAGTCTGTTTATTGTGAATCTAGGCAACGATATTTTTTTTAATGACAATGCCTCAATGAACTGCTGGTATAAGTATGCCAGGGCAGTCAGTCCCCCTTCAGCAGATGCAAACTAAACTTTCAAACCCTTACAGTCATAGGGGGGGACAAAAATACATTGACGTTTTATTTATTGTAAATTCCATCCATGGGTCAATATTTGTCTATCTTCTATCCATATACAAGTTCCACCCAACTCGTTTCTGTGTAACATTAACTATAAATAGTGTTTATAAAATAAAACTGCTTGAGAATTGTTTTGGTTAACAATGGACCAGATCCTTATTAATACTGCTAATTAATAAGGATCATGATGCGATCAAAATAAGTTGATATTTGCTTCATCCCAAGCTCCCTATACTCCTCCAAAAAAATAAAAAAAATAAAAGACCTATTCAAGCTACTCCTTCCTGCCCGACTCAAAGCGGTTCAAATCGGTTCCACTTACCAGCGAAGCTGCTGGGCAGATGCGTCCTAATCCACGCAGAAGACCCTCTCCGATTAACAGCAGTTGATGTTGCAGCCAAGTTCACGTTGCTTTTCTGAGCGTCCTTTTTTTTTTTTCTGTGGGGAAAACCGAATGCAAATAAAACGCACACTCCTCTCCCTTTTACATGCGAGTAGAGGATGCGGCGAAGGCTCAAAAAACGCTCGTCGCTTCACGAACCACAGGCAGGAGGTTCACACCCTGACTCTCTGCGAGCAGAAAGCGGCTACAGGAAGGCAGTCTCGGTCTTAACTGCGAGATCCTCTTTCCCCCCCCCCCTCTTTTAGTTGGCCGAAGGACGCATGCGCACCCAGACACCCTGGGAATGTGAAGTTAATCAAAATTCTTGGGAAACTGAGCGAATCCGAAAGTCATGCATAGAAACACTAGATAGTCACACCAATAACTATAAGAATAGTAAAGTAACTTCAAATTAACATAAAATCTAACGGTGTCTCGCATTTATGCGTCATTTAGAAAATTGGGATGAAGTCACTGAGGGAGTCAGATTATTGAAACTCTCTTCCAGATCATAAAAATTGAAATAAACAGGACATGATGTAACACAACACTCAAGCATACTGACGTAGTTTTAAAGATACAAAACTATGACAGAACTTTTTCTCAGTTACTAATGTAGGCTTATCAGATGAAATTTGTAAACAATGGGGCTAAAGAGTACCTTGTTTTATTAGATGTCAAAATAGACTCTGAATTCTGACCGTTTAATTAATTTCAGCTTATTTTTAATGTTCTCATTCACAAAAAAATATTTTCAATGCATTTTAAAAGAAAACCATCACATTTGCAATTTTGCGAAATACATAACAAGGCAAATCCTTAGTGAGGTCCATAGAGGGAACCATTTTGGTGACACACAATAGGCTACAATATCATCCTAAATATGATTCTGATTAGTTTCCCAATTATAATAAATAAGTAAACCTAGATAACTACATGCAGAAATGGGTTTTGCTGCAGTTTGCTACAGACTTCTGAATTGCATGAGGTTCAACTTAAGATCTTCCAGAGAGAGAGAACCTGATGAATCCTGAGCCAAGATGGATCACAAAGCTGAAGCATACTGATATTACTCGTATTGTCTTCAGAGCTTGAATTTAAATTTAAAGAATTGTAACGTTTTATTGCATGCATTTGTGCATATTCACCACACCTAAATTAAGTCAATAGTGTATTTGTCACATTGTGCCTCAAGTACGTGTTTGATTTCACAGTAATAAAATCAAACATGCACTGTCTGAGTTCTTCGTACATTAGTGCACCTGAAGAACTCATTGCTTTCACACTGCTGAGAGACGGATTTGTTTGGTTTTTGACTTCTTCCATCAGGCGTTGGCTGAAAAGATGGTCATGTTGTCACTGGCTATACTGCCAGTGCATGCATGCTGGGCCTGACTAGTGAGAGTTGACACACATGAGTCTGTTTTTCTGCAGTTTTGGCAGCAGCAGCAGGCGATGGAGCAGCTCTTTATTAAAACATTGTTGGGACTTGAAAATAATCTTATTGGAATGGATCAAACAGACCATATGGCTTTTTAAATAACTTGACTCGAAAGAGAAGTGAGGATCTGGTCATCTCAATCCAGCCTGGTCCTCTTCACACACTGGCTTGATTAACTTTACAAATTAACAGATTGTTCCCAGTTTATACTGACAGCACTACTTTGATTGAACAGTACAAGAAATTTTGTTGTGAAAGAGGAATAACCTGTAGTTCTTCCTCTTTCCCCTTTGTATTTAAGTTTACATTAGATAAATTGTTCTGGGCATTATTCAGATTTACACTACAACTCAGACATTACTAAAGATAAATATGAAAAAACAAAAGTGCCAATGCTTTACAAAAGTATTTACATCCATGGAACCATTTTATGTTTCATCATATTAGAATGTATTTCCTTTTGTGAGAAGTTTTTTTCTCCCATTTTTTTATTTTATTTTTTTTTACAAAGAAACGTTTCAATTTGATAATGATAATGTAATGATAAAGCATTTTAAGCTAGACCCTTTCATTTGCTTTTCAAGCCCATGTGATCTGCAATCATTTTATGCAAAAGCTGTTGTCATCAGCTTCTAAGATCCATCATTTGCACTGTCCGGTATGTCACATCTGTTTCTTGACAGAGGCACCTGTTGTGATGGGAGGGGTCTCAACTAGCACACAGATTCCAGAGGGTAGTTTCTACCCAAGAACAGATAAATCTTGCTCACTTCTGAGCATGAGAAAAAGCACGTGAAACCCGCAGTTGTTCCTCTATCCCCTTTGAATTTTGACTCCTGCTGGCAAATCCAGGCAAATCCAAATATGTTGGCTGAAGTATTGAATCTTTCCAGATCAGTGATCGTAGGGAAATTTTAACAAACTTTGGCAACCCTTCACATCCAGCCAGTCTTGTTGGTACAGTAATCAGACACGCTCGTTGTCTGTTCGGTCTGATCTGTTGTAACCATACAGAGTAACTATCTACTTATACAGGGATTATCACAAAGTTTCAGAGTCTGGGAACCAACATTTCTGGCACAGCTGCCTTTGACAAAGACCTTCAAAGCCTTTGAAATGGTAGAGATTACCATTCTTATCTAAACCCTCCCTAAGTTCAAAACAAGACTCCATATAATCAGAAACAACTAATTTTATACAACAAAAATATATGCACTTGTGTTATAAATTATAAAGATTTCTTAAAGAAGAGACATTGGTGGTGTTCTGTTTCAGAAATGCCAAAGTAGAGAATAGCCATTATGTACAAGTTGGATTGCACTCACATCTTTTATCGTTATTCATCTGTCCTTCCAACCATCAGAGGTCCACACCTTGGATATAAGGCTGAGAAAGCTCATTGAATTTAATTTCATCCATCATTTGCACTGTCCCGTATGTCACATCTGTTTCTTGACAGAGAGACATTTGTTGAGATGGGAGGGGTCTCAACTAGCACACAGATTCCAGAGGGTAGTTTCTACCCAAGAACAGCTCATTCTTGCTCAATTCTGACCATGAGAAAAGCGATGTGAAAACAGGAACAACCTACAGTTGTTTCTCTATCCACTTTGAATTTTGACCCCTGCAGGCAAATCCAGGCAAGTCCAAATATGTCGGCTGAAGTACTGAATCCTTCCAGATCAGTGATCTTAGGCAAATTTTTACAAACTTTGGCAACCCTTCACATCCAGCCAGTCTTGTTAGTACAATAATCAGACATGCTCTCTGTCTGTTCGGTCTGATCTGCTGTAACCACACAGAGTAACTACCTACTTATACAGGGATTATCACAAAGTTTCAGAGTCTGGGAACCAACATTTCTGGCACAGCTGCCTTTGACAAAGACCTTCAAAGCCTTTGAAATGGTAGAGATTTCCATTCTTACCTAAACCCTCCCTCAGTTCTAGTAGGGAACTCAGGCAGGTTCTCCACTGGAGCTCAACAAACCTCACATAAATAACTGAAATTAACATCTTTCCTAACAGCACTATTTGCTGTGGCCGTTAGTTTAATCATAATGTTAACTTGAGTAAAATTAGTTGCTTTTCATCTTGTTCCCTAATGCCAATCTATACAAGACCTGTAGTAGCAGATGTCGCTACGGTTAATATAGCAACAATGCAAGTAATTTGTTTTTTCTAAGTGTGCTATTAGATTTTAGAATCAGATAAGGTACTTACCAATTTGCCAGTTTAGAACAGGAAACAGTACTGATTTTAAACAGTATCTTAAATTTTAAACTAGTCATACTGTAAGACGAAATGTCTATGAGAACAAAAAGCACAATCATAAGTTGTTTACATCAGTTTATACACTCACTAAGTTTGCTTTTCGTGTGTAGTTTTCTAACATTGCAAGGCTGACAAACTCAGAAAGTCTTCTGCTTTTTCATTTCATTTTCATTAAGTAGTCCAGAATCAATAATTAAATCCTGATACAGAGGTAACTTATCTTTTTGTTCTAAATCACAAAACGAACAATTAAATAGAAATTGTGGAAAAATACTGCAAATTTTTCCACAATTTCATTTTTGATTAGAAATTAAAAATGAAAAATAGTAAGGTGAAGTGCAAAGCTTCACAGAAAAGAAAAGTCAAGCTCTATATTTCTGTTGTACACTTTATGTGTATAAAAACATCTCTTTCTTAATAGTGAGGGATCAAGATATGCAAAAATAAGGGATATAACTGTTTTATTGCACCCTTTTCCTCACTGTTCCATCCTAAAAACAGGTTAATTGTTCACAATGGGAACAATGTCAACCAAGATGGTTGAGTCGACCTTTCAAAGAAAAAAAAAAACTTAGTCAATCCTATGATTGTTTTGATTGTTTTGACACAGAAAGTGGTCCCAAGTGATGGCTGCTGAGGAGATTTAGTGTGGAAAAATATGGCGGCAACATTTCAGATCTCTTAAACATAAGAAAATAAGAAAAATATAGAAAATGTATTATAACAACTTCACAAACCAGGTAGCACTAAGCTGGGAGTCATGAGCAATCTTTTGGCATAGAAAAGGGAGGGTAGTAAAGTCTTCACATGTGAATTTAACAGTCTAACAACAGTGGCAATGAAAGATGTCTTCCATCTATTGGTGTTACACTGCGCCGTTCTGTATCTCCTCCCAAGTCATAAAATTTAAACAAGGCCCAAAGTGAATGGCTGACATCAGTACTGATCACTAAGATAGTCAAGGGAGATGGCAGCAATTTTAATAAATTTTTCAGGAATACTTGGCAAGCAACTCATATTCCTGACTGAAAGTGACCAAGTGACAATCAATAAGAGAACAGGTAAGAATGAACTAAATAAAAAGCTCCCCATTTATAGAGAGTGGAGTCATTATCAATCAATCAAATTTTATTTGTATAGCACATTTCAGCAACAAGGCATTTCAAAGTGCTTTACATCATAAACACAAAACACAAAGTCATGCAACATAGAATAAAAAAAAGTACATTGTTACATATTACGTCTCAAATACAGTTCTAAACTGGTGTGTTTTTAGTTGAGATTTAAAGGAAGTCAGGGTTTCCGCTGTTTTACAGTTTTCTGGAAGTTTGTTCCAAATTTTTGGTCCATAGATGCTGAAAGTTGCTTCTCCTCTTGTGGTTCTGGTTCTGGGGATGCAGAGCAGACCAGAACCAGAAGACCTGAGAGGTCTGGCAGGTTGATACAACAACAGCAGATCTTTAATATATTGTGGTGCTAAACCGTTCAGTGATTTGTAAACTAACAACAGTATTTTAAAGTCTATTCTTTGAGCTACAGGCAGCCAGTGCAGGGACTTTAAAACTGGTGTTATGTGCTCTATCTTCCTGGTTCTAGTGAGTACGCGAGCAGCAGCGTTCTAGATCAACTGCAGCTGTTTGACTGATTTGTTGGACAGGCCTGTGAAGACGCTGTTGCAATAATCAATGCGACTCATGATAAACGCATGAATGAGTTTCTCTTCTGGCTGAGACATTAGTCGTCTAATCCTGGAGATGTTCTTCAGGTAATAGAAGGCTAATTTTGTTACTGTCTTTATGTGGCTCTGGAGGTTCAAGTCCGAGTCCATCACTACTCCCAGATTTCGGGCCTGATTGCTAGTTTTTAGTTGTAATAACTGAAGCTGTGCATTGACTCTAGATCGTTCCTCTTTAGGTCCAAAAATAATCACTTCAGTTTTGTTTTTGTTCAGTTGGAGAAAGTTTTGGCACATCCACACATTTATCTGTTCTAACCATTTATTCAGTGATTGGATGGGTTCAGAGTCACCTGGTGACATCGTAATGTAGAGCTGTGTGTCATCCGCATAGTTATGATAGCTAATATTATTTCCCGTTATAACAGGAAATATAGAGCCAAATCATAAAATCATCATGCCATTTGTTAAAATAAAGACCATATAATTAAAGCAAAATCACAAATATGCATAATAAAGAACAAAAACTTTGGTTTTACCAAATATTTTCCTTCTGTTGACATTGAAAGACTTTCACTTTAAAAAAAAAAAAAAAGGATTGTATGATTGTTGAACTGACCCCCACAAAGAAAGTCATTTTAAGAGCTCCACTGGCCCTTGCATTTAGTCATGCCTGATCTAAACTCGTCTGAATACATGAAGAAAATCAGCATACCAATGGTAGTCATGGGTATGATTAGGATTCCTGTGGTTGGCATAGAAAGCACCCCCATCACTCCCATCACTTTCTGTGAGCTCCTAAAGTAAAGTTATGTTTAGTGAGACAAATCCAAACACATAGAACAAATAAAATGGGAACACATTGTCACGCAAAACGGCAGCTTTGGCAACAACAACGAGAACGCAAAAGAAAAGCAAAACATAAGCAAAAATAATCTTTCTAATGTCATGACAAAACTTAATAATAATTACAACCCAAAATACTTAAAACACAAAACCATACACAGATCTCAGATGATGATCGATAATGCATCTGACAATTCACTGATTCAGTGAATTATCTAACCTACTTTTGAATCAAAAATGGCATTTTTTACTTACGTCTGAACTTGTTGAATGTGCAAATTTATGTGAATCACCAACTGAAACTCTCCCTCATTATCTATGGCCTCACTGATTTGGTGTGTGCACCTGCTTCCTGCTCACAGTAAAAAATAGTTACACAAAATGATAGGGACTTTCCCAATCTGAATGTTGTCAAATTTTCATGTATATTTCAACATCGAAAGTGTTTGAAAGTTCTGTTAATGTTGCATGTTTCAGTCTACCTCAGTACAGTTGATACTCCTCCTTAACAAGAAACAACAGCTTTTCACAACAAAAACGTTTAACATTTCAGTCAATTTTGAGATAAAATTCTGGCAGAAACATATTATTTGGCATTTTATGGCAAGTTCAGGATAACAGTTAACCTTTATAATACATTTTAATTCAAACAGAAGAGCCCTTGAAGAGAATTATGACTGGAAGAAAACAGCCGGTAAAGACCTGAAATACACAAAGAGGTTACAATGTCAGTTATTAGCTTGTCTAAAACTTCTGCAGTTTGTGCACTCTGAGATGTAAAGCAAGAAAAGTTTCACTGATGGAACACCTTTAATAGATAAGTCACAAGATACTTTACCATAAAAGAGGTAAATTGTGTAAGAAAAAATAAAACAAGCACAGAAAATCCTGAATCATAACAAAACAAAAGCAGAGTTGATATAATAAAGAAGGTACATTCATTCAACTAAAAGAATGTACAACCATCCCATGTTTTGACACAATATTTCCTCATTATAAATTACTTGATATTACTGACCTTTGTGTAGATTTTATAACAATCAGAGCAAAATCTGCAAAGGTAAGAAGTAAGTTGTAAGGAGAGTTCAAAAACCTTATTTACATGTAGAGTCTTGTTCCACAAAGCTGCTTTGTTGCACACTTTGGGTTGGTCTGGTTTGGAATATTAAAAACATCAAGTTAGATTGCATGTAATAACGTCACATTTTGTGCTTAAAGCATGACACACTATGCCATGCACCGGGAAGGGATGATGTCATGCCCTTTACTTTTAGCCAAACCCTAAACGCTTAATTTTACAATAATACCAACCGAAAGCTTAAAATCCAATCAAATGAGAACGAGAATGTGCCACAAATGGAAGATCTTACATCGTAGTGTTCGATGTTATGAGATAATAAATCCATGCTGTTTAGAGGTTAAAAGGCTTTTATCATATTCAGTAACATTTCTAATGATATCATGTCTGTGTAAGCTGTTAACATTATAAGTTTAAGTTAAAGGGACGTTTTCAGGATAAAAAAATTTATAAAGAAAAAAGGGAGGCTTGACAGGTTTCATAAAATGATTCTCAGTGTTTTCTTTTTTTTGTCTAAATATAAATTTCATTCAGGTGAATTAAAGATTGTACCCTTTTCATCCAAATAAAGTGCTTGATATGACTGTGAGTTGTGTAAAGATTGCCTCAAAGTTGCTTTTAGAAGTTCTTCCTTTGAAATGTCAAAGTTGTATTCCTATTTTATGACCACTCAAATTCACTCTGCGTGTGTGGGGAGCTGGGTGCGTGTGTGTGTGTGTGTTTAGGTAGATGTGGGCGTGTGTGTGTGTATTGTCCGTGTGTGTCTTTGGATTTCTAAAAGCCCTTGCGCGCATCTGTGCCTTTTGGAGATTACTTACATTTTCACCATTAAACGCTGGCTCACCACAAAATAGGTGATTATAGAGAGGCTTTTTGTTGTGAATCTAAACTTCTGCAGATGTTCATGAGGGTTGGTAAGTGGATAGGATTAGACAGCCTCAATAAAATCCAGGACATGGAAGCAGCACAAGCCATGTGGGGAAATATAGAACGCTCTGTCCACATTATAAAAAACACTTTCCTAATAATCTGTTAGATTCAATGATAAGGCTACTTGATATTGTATATTTAAATAAGCAAATGTTAACATTTCTATCAGCAGTCACTTCTATCAGCAATGTTACTCACCACCAATGTATGCATGAATGGGTAAATAACTGAATGTAGTGTAAAACTCTTTGGGGTCCTCTGAACTTGATAAAGTGCTTTACAAGTAGAGACCATTTACTACTTCCCATAACAGCATGTAGTCTGACAAGAAAAGAGGGCAATGTCAAGGACATTTGATGATCCTTAACGATCTTTGGACTATTTGACTTGAAAAGTTAAAACAGGCTCCATTTTTCATAATGTTGGACTTAAGCTAAATTAGTAGTCATTGTCAACAGGTGTTCATTTGGATGACTGCATGAGCCTACTGACTTTGGGTTTGTGTCCTGGTATTTACAGAACACAGTAAATAACAGAACACAGGTTTATGCAGGTCAGGTTTATTGATAGTTCAAAAGTGGTTTTCCAATAAAAAAAAATCACAAGCACAGTTTGTTGAAAACCATTAATATTCTTAAAATTGTATCCAAATTTAGCACTAAGCCCTTTTTTCAATGAGTTTAAAATTTTCAATCCCCGTAATTGTACAAGAGAATACATTCATTAATCAATTACCCAATTGCGGATTTCATTTGTGTTAGAAGTATGGCCAAATCAAAAGAATTGGCAAATAAATAACATGAGTGAAACTAAAATACAGAAAAGGTTGTAATGTTCCCAAAGATATAACTAGTTTATAAGTTTGAGGTCAAGGGCAATTATATCAAGGGTTTTCCTTGATTTCTGAGGAGACAACTGGTCAAAAATTCTTAACTAACTTTAAGAGAGCTGCAGCAAGACTTGATAGCAACAACCACTGGGATTTTAATCAGCACAGTACTACACATATGAAAAGGTGAAAGGCTGAATGCCTGAACTTTAGGATGCATACTACTACACCCCAAAGAATTCAAGTGCTGTATATGAAATGCTATAGTATTAATTAAAAAAAAACCCAGAAAAAAACAAATGACATATTAGTTTGTCTTAAGATATTTGTGTTTTTGAATGTATGTTATACCAATAAACCTATTATAATTTGCAGTATGTGTGAATAATTTTGATTCCAACTGTGTGGTTACTGCTGTGTTTTCTTTATAGCTTCTTTTGTTTAGCCATAAAGCCACTGATCGTAGTTTCCTTTTGACTTCTTCTCTTTTGTTGTTTGTTACAGACTAACTTCACGTAACCTTACTTCTTCTGCTTCCTGCAGCTTCCTATTGGCTTTTGGGTGTATCACCACGAAAGTAGTTAAAACATAGTTACTCTAGAAGCAAGTCACTAATGATGGACAGAGAAAATTCAACATTTAAACAGAAAAAAAAATATTCAGCATTAATTTCTAAAAAAAAATCAAGCCCACATTAAACATGAAAATCTGATGAATAGTTTGGTGAGATGAGTCTGAGCAACTACTTTTTTAAAAATATATTTCAATACATCACCTTTTCTCTAACTTCAGGCCAAGCATAAAAGTGGATTATATTTTTAAAGGAATTAGTTATCGGTGGGTGCTTGTTCAAAACGACATTTTTTAGATCTGACAAAGAACAGAAGTAATACTTCTTTGCCCTGTAAAGATGAAATCTGCTGAAGTGTGAAAACATCTTGAACACTCCACCCAGTATGACTAAAGAAGTCCCTAGAGTGAAACAGCTTTTCGAAACACTGTAGGAAGTGACCAAAATTATCCGAATTGTCGGTTTAGTCATCAGTAGCAGTGTGTTTAGTGCACCACATGTATATATATTTTAGTCTTGGTCACAGCAAATGTCTCTGATGCTTTCATCTCTCTGCTGTATTCCTTCTAGTGGCGTAGAAGTCTTGAGATCTACACCACGCGATGCCGGCTTTTGCACTGACATCACGTTGCTTTCTTGCATGTTTTCTCTTCCATCTGATGCACAGCTTGAGTCACCCAAGCTGTGGTTCAGTTCCTCTTCACTTTGAATCAACGTTTCCAAATCTAAGAAAAAAAAAGGCTATCAGACAAAGATCTCTTCTACCAAAGCATGCAATATAATGCTTGTACAATCTATATTCCTTACTTTTCTGACAAGCAACAATTGGGTGAATGTAATTCAAATCCAAGAGGACTCAATGTTTATTATAACACATCATATGCCATAAAACGTTTGTTTTCACTGTCCTCTGATAAAACTCCTTTTTGTGTGATGGTTACTTATCAAGGGCATTTCAATTTTGATATTCAAAGTAAAAAGGCCTTGTTGAGGGCCATATTGACTGCCAAATATCTTAATTTGTGTACTTACAACTTTGTACAGTCTTATTGACGACATTGAAGCCGTAGTCAGGATTCCTGCTCAGATCAATGTAGTAGTAGAACCTCAGTTCCTGTGGGTACTGAGAGTGGGCCAAGTCAAGAAGAAGGGGTATCATTGTATTGGACATGGGTCTCTCTGCCAGGGTCTGGTGCATCATGTAACTGCACCAATCATCCTGCACAAAGCTGGGAGTGATGAGCAGAGCCCGAATGTGACTGTTTTCCAGGGCCTTGCAAAACTCTGTGGATATAGCACCTCCTGGACATGAGTCCCTGTGCCATAGGAAGCACCTGAGGCTGCGGGGTGGAGTCTCAAGGAACAAAACCAGGCGTTCGGCCTCCTCAGTGTCTTTCTGGGCAAAGCTGTGGCACACAAACACATCATATTTCCGTTTCCATCTCAGCTCTGAACTCAGAGCAGTCTTTAACTGCTGTGGTTTTGCAACAGATGTTCCTTCTGATGAAGATGATTTAGATTCGACACTAGCACCCCCTGCTGGTTTTTCGTCTGTTTTGCTGTTCTTGTTTTGTGTTCCAGATTTAAAAAGTTTTAGGAACCACCCTGAAAAAAAAGCATAAAAAACCCATTTAGAACTTGGTCACTTATATTCATCTATGTTAATCTTGAAGGGGAAATACATTTTAACAGTGAATCAAAAATAAGAAGCGAAAAAAAAAATGTTGCACAACTGCATACACCGTTTTCCTGCCTTATATAAAAAATTCCCTTCTCACCCACCGTGGTGGTTCTTATCTTCTGAGCTCGGGTCCTCTACCAGAGGCCTGGGAGCTTGAGGGTCCAGCCAAGGTCCTGTATATATATATATATATATATATATATATATATATATATATATATATATATATATATATATATATATATATATATATATATATATATGGTTCTCTCCGGGTACTCTGTACTCTGGCTTCCTCTCACAGTTCAAATACATGATTGTTAGGTTAATTGATCTTTCTAAATTCTCCCTAGATGTGTGTGTGTGTGTGTGTGTGTGTGTGTGTGTGTGTGTGTGTGTGTGTGTGTGTGTGTGTGTGTGTGTGTGTGTGTGTGTGTGTGTGTGTGTGTGTGGTGTGTGGTGTGTGTGTGTGGTTGTTTGTCATGTCTGTCTCTGTGTTGTTTGTCATGTCTGTCTCTGGCGACCTGTCCAGGGTGTACCCCGCCTCTCGCCTGGAACGTTAGGTGGAGATAGGCACCATCACCTCCCAACCCCACTAGGCACAAGGGTGTAAGAAAATGGATGGACAAATTGTTCATTGCTCTGATCAATTCAAGTTTCACAGCTTCACACAGTCTTTTTCTTTTAACAGTAAACACACATATATGTAAAAAGCTCCATACACTCACAGCTCCTGTGATTAAAAATCTATTCTGGCTTGTCTTACATAACCAGTTTACATAAGGTAAACTGCTCCTTGAGATATCTAAGACAAAAGTTAAAAATTCAAAGTGACTGTGACAACTTATTTTGCATAGAAGAACATTTTAAATTTCCACCATATGCACAAAAGGATGGCTTCATTTGGAGAAAATTCAAGCTTCAAAGTAGTGCAGAAATTAATGTGACCGAAAATCCATGAGGTCACCTGAAGAGGGTTCTGGGCAACAGATGACCCCACGATCTGATAGACTTGGGGATAAAGCTGGCAACTGAATGCTCAGGTTCTACAAAAAAGTAGTAGAGTGGGTGTGCACACTTATGTGCACACATAAGGTAGCCAAGAGAATGCAACTCTACAATGTTTCATATTTTGCCCTGATTCATTTGTCTGTTGAGCTGTACAGGATAAACAAGAGATTATTTTATATGCTTTTTCATGGTTTTCTGTTTCTACATCACAAGATCTTGTTTCTGTACCTTGTACACTGCTCCCACTTTTGTAAATGTTTTATTAAATATTTTTGTGGGGCAACACTGAAGATACTGTATGATGTACAGCTTCCCTTATTATTGTTATCATAATAATGATAACAATAATAATAATATTCAAGATACAGCCATTAATGTCTAAATGTTTATGAACAAAAATAAGTATACCACATGAGTCAAAAACATTAAAATTGTGCCCAATGTTGTTTTGTTTTTTTTTTTCTTCCTCCGAAGAGGTTTTGCAGCGCTAGCGGCTCGTATTTTTTTACAGTAGGCAGACAGGAAGGAGGGCGAGGAGAGGGGGGAAGACATGCAGCAAAGGGTCACCGGGAGTCGATCCCGCGACGTCCGCGTCGAGAACTGAGGCCTCCAAACGTGGGGCGTGCTTAACCCCTGCGCCACCACAGCACGCCCCCTTTTTTTGTTTTTTTTGTTTTTTTTTTTCTTGCATGGCCAGGATGGCCAAATATAGCTGGTCCTAGTCAAGAAATTTTTTTTGAGCCATATAATTCAGAAAGCAAAGATGGCTCCACAGTAAATTGTTGGTACTGCCTCCAAATCACTGGTTAAATATGAATATCCATGAGTATAATAGTTATTCATCTTTAATTGTGAATTAATTTGAATAATCTAGTCACTTTACAGTTACTGGTTGAAGACCTGCGTGCGTTCCAGCATATTAATATTTTGATTATGGCATTCATTTATCGCAGCCTTCCCATTCTTCTTATTTCCAGGTCTTGAGTTTGATTTTTCTACTTCTGATAACTGTATAATATTTATATGGTATTATCTTGTACAGTAGAGAGATTATAAGCACCATCAACATCAATGCAACATCTGTTCACCAAGTGGACTGATGCCTCCAAATCCATTCAGTGGTTTGGAGGTGACAGATGTGCAGCTCCAACCCTTCACTGATAAGACCCTTTTTTTCTCAGAAACATTGGGGTCATCTTTGCTTCCTGAGCTATAATGCTTACAAAATAGGGTTGCAATCCTTTTGTAGAACTAGCTTCATCATTACTTCTTCCTCCAAAACTTCAGACAAATCACTCAACTCTTCCTCTGCTTCTGTGTTCTGCCTTAGTTCTTTACAATTCAGCTTTTCGCAATTACATCACAAGATGACGTTAAGTTTAACCTAGTTACTACAGAGGAAATCAGTGATACTGATACTGAAACTGCATTTATAGAAAAATATTTTTCATTAAAAGCATTTGTGCACATGGAATGAAAGCAAAGTAGTTCATCTTTTGAAGTGGTTTCATCATGTCAGGGAAATTATCTAATCACTTTATTAGATCATTATTAGAGTTTATGAATCTGTAGAGTCATTAGCTCTATAGATTCAGAGTTTGTGACTTCTCTTTTATTCCTCTGTGGTGACAGTACAAAGCTGGTGGATATCAGAAACTTTGTACTCTGTTTTGTAGATACTTAATAGGATTTAGCTTTGGAGATCTTCTTGGCCAGACCTTCTTTCCTTTCTTTAGCAAGGCAATGGTCACTTCAGGAGAGGTTTCCAAAAGGAAGGGAACATACTTTGCTTCAGTGTGTTATCCTTAATGAAGCTCCCGACAGCCCTACAGCTCATGTAGCCTCAAACCATTGACATTCAGACCATCACGCTTGATTGCTTATATGACACGCTCCTCACCTAGTTGCCCTTGACACTATCTGAACCAAGTTTACCTCTATCTCACCAGACAACAAGACAGGGTTTGAATAATCAATGTTACCTTATGCAAACAGTTTGTGTACTTTATTGTGGATTATTATGTAAACATTTAGTTTTTTAAGACATTAAATAATAATACACTTCACTAAATAATATGAATATTTCCTCAATATCAATATGAGTTAGTGAAGAATGTTGGTAATTCTAACACATAAAATAAAAGTTTAGCGTGATTTAACTTCAGTTAGTCACACATGTATGTGTCTCAACTGTACGTCTACTTTCAAAAGACAACTATGGTTAGAGGCTGAGCATGTGCACTCAACTTCTTCGGTCGACCATGACATGGCCTGTTCTGAGGGCGACTGGTCTTAGCCAACGTGCGCCTGCTCATTTTCAGAATTGTGGCAATCTTCTTTTAACTCAGGCCGTCTTTATATATGGCAAAAATTATTTCTGTTTCAGATACTCAGCGAACTGTTTGCCATGTGGTGGCATAATAAAAGTCAAGTGACCAGCATGAGAAAGAATCAAGCAATAATATCGATTTTAACTCAGCTGCTGCTCATTCACACTTGTGACCATGTCATACTAACAAGATATATGGCACCTGCGAAAGAAAATTGTTATTTGGGCACAATCTGGACATTTTCACTAACAGGTGTGCTCACTTTTTGTTGCCAGCAGTTTAGACTTTAATGGCTGTGTTTTAAATTATTTTGAGGGAGCATCAAATTTATATAGTTATACAAGCTGTCTACTGACTTCTTTACATTATACTTAAGTGTCAAATTTTCAGTGCTGTCCCATGAAAAAATATATTTAAAAAAGACAATAAACAAGTGTGAGGCAAGTAATCACTTTTGTGAGATGTCGCATCTTATCAGGGGTGTGTAAGCTTTTGAGACCTACTGTGAATGCTGTTAAAAGAAAATTAGATTGAACTCCTGGATACGTCTGTTCTTCTAAACGACATGTCCAGACTACCTTTTGAGCACACTCCGGCACATAAAACTCACCTTTGATTTAATATAATGTCAATAGCATGGTGCAACAAATACTCAGGGACACTCAGATGACTCGCGAACCCTCTCTGTGAAGTCCAGTACAGTTTCAGTTTTCTCAACTGAATCCATACTTGTTCTTATAAATCTTCCGCTGCCTTGCTAAAGGAGAAGTTGGGAATTACAATCTACACCATGTAACACATATCATCCAAACAAAACCTTCTGATTTTCTTGTTTTGATTTTTCTTTTATCAAAAACAACTTGCCAAACCCATGCAGTTGTCAACCTTTTAAGGAAGGAAATAATCAAAGAGATAAAGTAAGCTTGGCATGAGAAACATGAAATACTTTAACTTACCATGCATGTTGTTAATACCATCATGTCTGTTTAGCTCTCCAAAATCTTTCCAGCAAATAAATAACTGATGCAACTTCACAAAGCCTTCATTTGACTCACACGTTACTCAGAGAAACCATAGCTCAACAAACAGACAGACAGTTACTATCACGCTAAAAAAGAGGAAGTTCCAATTTGCTGAAAGAGGCGCCCGGACGTGTGAGGCAAATTTTCTAATGCAAAGTCAGTTCTAGTTTTATGCTTAGTTAACGTTGCAGTTAACCCTTAAGTAGGCCAAGTAAAGAGTGAGGAAAGTAAAAATGTATTAAATTCTATACATGTGGTGGTTTGAAAATAGTTCATCATCAGCTAACCAAAATGAAACAGAGCAAAAAGAACAGCAATAAAAATGAAACTTCTGAAACACTTTCTCTTTTAAATGCTACTTGACCTTCCAGACACATTCACAGGAGGCGAAAGGAAACTGCAGTTTTTAACTTTAAATGCAAATCACATTAACAGGAAGCTTGGTCTGTGAATTGAAATGAATCACAAAATAGATGTTTGGGTTTTTTTCATAGTTCCTTTGTAGATCATGTTGCATTGCAAAAAAAACAAACAAAAAAAAACAAAAAAACAACAACTTTTAAATAAATTTATCTTAAAAAGATAAGATATTTTCATTAAGTAACAAACTGTATACAATAACAGTAATTTCAATTTTAAAGAAATAACTCAGTTTGTAAATATATTTACTTTAATTTTAAATTTATATTTACTGGATTGGCATTTTCAAATACTGTGGCACATTAATTTATATTGTTAAAATATAAATTGTCAAAAAAATTCCAGATTAGGACCAATATAAAACAGAATGATTATAATTATCAAAATTAACCATATTACGACAACTTTTGTTGTGTCTGTTAAAATAGTTGCATTTTAACCAAGCGTATTGACTTGTAGTTTTTAAAGTTATAGAACGTCTCCTTATGACCATTAATTGAAATCTACATAAAAAGGTGTTTGACATATATAAGTTTAAATATATTTTCTGAATCTTTGTAGAAGAGTTTATATTTATTTGATAAGTAAAACATCTGCTCCACTTTGCTTTAATCAAAACACAATTTGTGAGAATTACTCGCTGAAGATTAAACTGAAGGGGGACTCAGTTTGACGCAACACCGGACCTGGACGTCACTTCCCCCGTGATCATCTGACGTGTCTAAAACAGTTTTCCACCGGTATCGGGGTTTTTAACGCGTGGGATATTGATCGGACGGTCAACTGTAAGCTAAGATTTGATCGTTTTTACTGTAGGCTAACCGAACTAATCTTTTGTTACAGTATTTCCTTTGTGCTTTTAATACATTGTATGTCTGTGTGCTTGACCAAATCCAGATACGTGGTGACAAGATGTTGGATTTCTTCACCATCTTCAGCAAAGGGGGGATAGTGCTGTGGTGTTTTCAGGGAGCCGGGGTTAGCGAGTCTTTCACGGGGCCAGTCAATGCTCTGATCCGCTCAGTGATCCTTCAGGTGAGGGTACAAACACAGAGACCAGAAATTTCTAGGTTGTCTCTGTCTTTTTATTTATGACAGTCTGCAATCAGCAGCTAATGCTAAGCTAAAGCTAGCGGTTAGCAACTGCTAGTTGTTAGCACGGTTGGAGTAAAAACAAACGTAGTTTTCTTTGCAGAAGTGCACTATTTTGCTTTTGATATAAAGAATTGTCACATTTCCTGCTACAACACATTCACATTTCTTTCTGGAAACCTTGCTGACCCAACATATCTCTTAAAATCTGGAGCTCATGATTACATTGTCAACATGGGTTTTGTTGTTTTAACAGGAGCGTGGTGGGAACAACTCCTTCACTCATGAAGCTTTGAATCTAAAATACAAACTGGACAATGAGTTTGAATTGATATTTGTGGTAAGGCTCACATTGACAACAGTAAGAGTAATATGAAGCACGACAGAGGCACAATTTAGAGAAGCCTAAACTGTGCCTAGTGCTTATTACTGCCATAGAAATTGTGATTAAATTTGCTTCAACCTTTGTCTTCTTCAAACCAGGTGGGTTTTCAAAAGATCCTGACACTGACTTATGTGGACAAGTTTATAGATGATGTCCAGCTTCACTTCAGGGATCGTTATAAGAATGAATTGGAGCAAAAGGGAGCTCTGAAGCTTCTCAACAACACCTTTGACTTTGAGGACAGATTCAAGAAACTTCTAAGGTAAGGAAGTAAACTTCACCACTTTGAAGCAGTTCATATATTTGGGAGGATGTCCATCTATCCTTTGTTTTATATTTGTGGCACGAATGTCAGTTTATTCATCATGTTATGACTCAGTTGCATTATTTTACACCTGATATTAATACAGTGCCTTTTCAACCTTATTTTTATTTTATGTGAAAGACCGTCACAACCTAGTGCATTATGTTATGCTGTAGATCGCAGGAAGGTTTTGAGTTGATCTTGGCAGCAGGTGACAAACTGAAGGCCGCCAGGACGTTGAAACCAGCACTTCCTCTTCTGACAGGCTTATCAAAAATATTCACTAAGATCCTAAATGTTTGTAGCTTCATTAAAGAATAAATTTTTTTTTTTTAAATCAACAAAGCGTGTTAAAATGAAAAATCTCAGTAATTATTGTTTCAACACGGTGTTGCGCAATTCAGTGCATTTCGGTTGCATCAACAAAAACAAAAAAAAGGCGACTAAAAGACTGACTGACTAGCAGAGCAGGAGTTTAAGTCAGCTACTCAAACATCACTGTGTTCATAAGAGGCTTATTAATAATCGAGAAATAAATACAAAGCCTGAGTTAAAAACATAACGTAATCTCTGCTCGACTTGCGGGGCCTAGGCGGTTGCCACAGCAACTGGTATGCTTAAACGATAGAGAGAGAGTAGTTTAGAGTTTATCGCCCGTTCGGGTTATTTTACCTTTACTTACCTTCGCTGTGGCACATCACAGCCACTGTAGTTTCTGAACGTTCAATACATGACAAATTTGGACTCATTAAGTCGTTCTTTTGTGAGTACTCATTCACAACAAACATCAAACAGGGCAAATATATTTCATTAAGAAGCAAAGAAATGGCTCCTACCACAGTAATTATGGGAAATTTAATTAATTGTATCCCAATTTCAAAAGATTTGTCTTTACCTTTACAGTGTTCTTTGTTTCCTCCTATCAGTCTGTAATTTCTCATATTAAAGTCATCAAACCAAATTTCAGATCTACCAGAACTGACTGACACCAGCTGGCCCCCGGTTTGCAACCAGCTTCTGACTGAGATTTTTATACATGACAAGTGAATTAATGCTTTTTCTCAAAAGTAACAATTGGTTGTCATGACAGTCTCTGATTCTTGCTTCTTTTGCACAACCTGTCATTTTTAGGTAGACAGCCTTGAATCGGTTGGCTCGAAACTGTTTCATACCCTTTTTATTTGTATGTTATGGGTTGAACAACAACCTGTGAGGAACCCAAAGCTTCGAGGATTGTTTTGTTCCTTTGTCTTTATGATGTTTGTTCAGAAATGTTCTCGTAAGAAACCTTCAAAGGTTTCACAGAACAACCGTATTGTGCTGATACAGTTGGAAGGCATTTACAAATTAGGAAACTTGATTGCATTGGATTTTATTTAGGGGTATCAGACTAAAAGCAAACACCACACAAACACACACCACACTTTTCAGATATTTATTTGTAAATTAAAGTCCTATAGATTTCAGAGTGCTGAAAAGCAAGTATACAGACTAAGTAACTTGACTTTTACAGTTGTGAATTATTGGAGGGAACCAGAGTAGTAGACAGTGCATGCGGAGCCAAGGAGAACATACCAACTCCATGTAAAAAGGCCCTTTTATCTTTGCTGCAAGGCAACTGTGGCATCATACACTTTTCCTTCACAATTAGCGCTATTTTGTGTTGGTCAGAAATAAGCGCTAACCTGTTGCATTGTTGTCACATTTCAAAATGTCACAAAGTTTAACAGGTATCAATACCGCAGCCAGTAGCTGTATATTTTTCTGCTATTTGAATGTCCCGGTTTGGACAATGATTACAGCAGTTTATGCATTAAACGGAGGCAAATTTGTTGTTTCACTGAGCACAGAAAACCATTGAGTCCTTTACTGGAAGTTAACTCTAACAAATGGAGCAGTTTCCAGTGTTTTTGGCTCTTATTTTTCACTGATGTTTCTGAAATGGGCTGATGTCTTGTGACATGAAGGTTCCCTTTGAAGCTTGGGTCCAATAGGCAATAGTCTACATGACAAAACGTTTGCTTTGTCCTTGTACATTCTGATTTCAACTCTCTGTTTTAACTAAAGAGAGGCGGAGGAAACCAGTAAAGCTCGAAGCCCCGCCCCCATGCGGTCCTTTAAGGAATCTGAGAAATCCCAAAAAACTGTGAAGTCAATGATTGAGACAAAAGGTGGAGATAAGTCAAAGGAGCAAGGAGGCAAAAAGAATAAAAATACCAAAAAGGAGGGTAAGTGACATTCTGGAATGGCTCATTTTGCATAATCTGAGTGTTTCAGAGCGTAATTAAATTTTATTTCTCAAGCTCCTGCAGTTGAGCCTCCCAAAGGGGATCAAGGTAAGACCCCACCTTCTGGTCAGAAGGATGTTATGAATGGTAACCAAGGCTTAACTCCTGAGGAGGTCATGCAAAAGAAGAGGGAGGATTTCTTCCGCAAGCGTATGATGGGACCTGCTGAAAAACCGAGGTGAGAAGGTGATCTTTTTAGTTTCCACTTCATCTGCTCCAAACTGCATAATGAAAGAGTCAGAGTAGTTGTTTGTATTTTAATCGTATTCTTTTCAAAATGATGATATTCACTACTCACAGCAAGTCCCCAAAGCCCCAAAAACCAAAGGAGAAAGTGAACCGTGTTTGGGACAACGCAGGCAGCAGCACCAAGAACCTAGACTACAGCAACAAGAATGGAGAGACTTCTTCCAGAGAAGACCAAAAGAACCTGGAAGCACAATTTGACCCAGTAAGTTCACCTTGGTCTGAACCACAAGAGGTGTTCTTGTGCAGCATTGTCTGCACAGATAGATACAATCTAAGATCTGGGATGTCTTTCAGGAAATGCAGGTCAGCTCCATGAAAGGCGACCTGCTTTCTGTGGACTACGAGTCCAGTGAGGAGGGAGAGATGGAGGAGGAAGAAGAGGAAGTGATTATCAGTGAAATAAGCAAGACAAGGTTTCGTTTGTGCACATACTCTTGGCCAATAAAGATGATTCTGATTCTATGTCTTAACTTTTCATGTCAAACATCAATCTCACAGGTATCAATAATTTTCCTTTGTTTGTTTTCACTACTCAGTCCCAAAAAGAGTGGCGGTTTTGGGGGGATGTTTGGGATGCTGAAGGGTCTTGTGGGTTCCAAGAGTCTATCTAGAGAGGACATGGAGCCAGTGCTGGAGAAAATGAAGGACCACCTCATTGGTAGGACTGAATGCCCCTTTCTGTTTTTTGGAATTACACTAAATGATTTGATGTTTCAGTTAACCATTCATGTGTTTGCTTTGATTCTCCAGCAAAGAACGTTGCAGCTGATATTTCTTCCCAGCTGTGTGAGTCTGTGGCCAAGAAACTGGAGGGCAAAGTCATGGGCACATTCACCAGTAAGTGCTTTCACCACACCCACACCCAGTCCTGATCCCCTGGTGATGCAACTTTTTTATTAAAGAATTACATCTGGTTGCTGTGTTTTCTGAGAGCTGGACATCTCCTGGGGCCAGTGGTAGCAATGCATTTGCCTTCTTGAAAAAAAATCTTCTTCTCTGTTTTGCATTTGGATTTATTTTTGTAGACACTAAATAAAAGTAGCAGATAGGTAGCTTAGGATTTGGCAACAAAAAGTTTGTGCAGGTCATAATCAACCAGTCTGGGTAAAGTTTGATCTTCAGTCTGGACCCATAAGCTGAAGTTCATTACATAAATCTGTGCAGATTTAGGTAATCCTATAGTATGTAAGAACTGGGTTGCTCATAGTGTCAGCATGTTGGTGTACCTATGTCGTTAGTTTTAATTTGCTTTTCTTATTTTGTAGACTTTTGTTCTCTTGGCATATATTTGCTCATTTTTTTTGGTTGAGGCATTGTGCTTTTGAACAATTATTCCATTTGGCTTTGGATGCTGTGCAGCTGGAAGATTTTTGGTCTTACTTTTTTTTATTTTCTGACAATTCTCATTGTGCCTAACCATGGTAACAAAGTGTTTTTTGTTGTTGATTATAATTTGGAGTAGCTGATTAGTTAGCATCTCAATAACTCAAATAATACCTGAACTATGACCCCAAATTCCAGATGCATTGAAGAGGCTTCACGAGTATAAAGCAAGACCAAAGCAGAGCAAGACGGAGGAAGTTCACATCCTCTCTTCCATCCATGCTCATAATGGCCGATGATCGTGACTCTTAACATCTTGCTCAGGCCATAGCCAACGTTTTGAAGAGGAGTGGCAAAAAACATGTTGGATTAGCAGTGTTAGTCAACAATGCTGGGTGTCATCCTGGAGACGCTGTTGTGAAATATTGTCTCTGCTGCCAAGATATTAAGCTGTTGGAATGTCATGATAATCATTAGACTGCTATACAGCAACAGTCAGAGTGTTCTTTAGATTCTTTGGAACACAGACTGCTACTAGAGATTTTTTCTCCTTTTGGGATGAGTAAAGATCTTTTAATTGAGGTGAACTGAATAACAACAGAAACAGTCTTTGGGGTTTTGGCAAAGGCACCTGAATGATGTATTATGGGGACTAGATATGTAAACAGAAATCTATTTTAGTGTTTATGGTTTATTTAGATACATTTTCCAAAGTCTGGCTTGTTGGTGGATCTTTATCTATGAAGTTGAGATTGAAGTTTAATATAATAAGACAAAACCAAAACCAAAGAAGCAGTTTGTATTATTGCATTATGTTCAGGATTTTACTACCCAGAAAAATGAGGGACATTGAAAGTGTGGTTGAATCATAGTGTTGATAATTTTATGCTATTAATTCTAACATTTTCTTTGCAGAGATATTACATCCTCATGGTTTTGTAAATGTATTGCTATTCATCAATAGACATTTCTGTATATCTGTTGTTATTCTGACTACTAGATTTGAAATAGTTTCTCTCTAAATGATGCCAAAGAATCTGTTTCCAACAAAAGCTTGTGTGTGTTCATAGCTGTGGCTTCGACGGTGAAGCAGGCCCTGCAGGACTCACTGGTGCAGATCCTGCAGCCCAAGCGCAGGGTGGACATCCTGAGAGACGTCATGGAGGCTCAGAGCCAGCGCAGGCCATTTGTCATCACGTTCTGTGGCGTCAACGGGGTTGGCAAGTCCACCAACCTAGCAAAGGTGAGTTAGATGGTCTATGGTGCCGTTTGCGATTGGTGCTTGATGATATGTATGGCAGCACTTCAAAACTTTTGTTAAATGTGGCAAAGATTAGTGCAGAATAAAGTTGTTTTACAGTATTAAATTTATGGGTGGAGTGGTGGCACAGAGAGACAATATTTATTTCAGTTCTTTCTGTTGTTCCCATATTCCTCCTCCTACTATTTGGACAACATTCAGTTTTTTCTCATATATTCTGTTCCATTTTCCCTGTTTTGGTCCAGATCTCCTACTGGCTGATTGAGAATGGTTTCAGTGTGCTGATCGCAGCTTGTGACACATTTCGTGCGGGCGCAGTGGAGCAGCTTCGTACCCATCAGCGCCGCCTGAACTCTCTTCACCCCCCAGAGAAGCATGGGGGTCGCCCGGTCGTCCAGCTCTATGAGAAGGGCTATGGGAAAGACGCAGCTGGAATTGCAATGGAGGCCATTGCCTACGGTAGCAGAAATTTTGGGCCATTTACAATGCTATGCAAACTTTTTTTCCCAGTTTGTCTGGTTGTAATAAGATCCCTGTGTGTTGGAGATTTTCTGTGACAGACCTGCACAGATGAAGTACATAATTAAGTTAAAACAAGAAAAATTTGCTGTTCCTGTGAAAAAGCTATGGACTGTAAGTTGAATATTTTTAGTGAAAATTGCAGAAGGATTTGAAGTCAACTGCAGAAGACTTTCAGAAATGTAAGAAATAGGCGGAAGCAGCAGAATAAAGACAAAGCCTCCAAAACGCAAACAGATGGAGCTTGAGCCATTTTACAAGAAAAAAAAAAGTTTTTAACTCTTCAAAGCTGGGAGAGATTCCTTCACAATTTGTGCTGCTTCGTGTTGTGGGTCTGTTGTGTAAAATCCCAATAAAATGTATTAATGTTTGCCTTTTTAGTAAACGCGGAAAAGTTTAAGGGGCATAAATAGTTTTACGAGGTTGTGTATTGGTTATGATTACAACCTAACTATCGATGTCTGTCTTCTTCCCATCCCTCCCAAGCTCGGAACCAGGCATTTGATGTGGTGCTGGTGGACACTGCTGGGCGAATGCAGGACAACGCCCCTCTAATGACAGCTCTGGCCAAACTTATTGCTGTCAACATGCCTGACTTAGTTCTGTTTGTTGGAGAGGCTCTGGTGGGCAATGAAGCGGTTGACCAGCTGGTAAGACCCCTGATTAAATTATAAAGTTTGGCCTCTATATTTTCAGTTAGGTTTATATAAATTAATATGAGATGACTCATATTATTATTAAATGATATTAAAAATTCAGTGAGATTATTCAGTGATGTTTATGTGCATCTTCCACTAATCCTTGGTTTTGATTAAATGTCTGATGGTTAATATGGCCACCAGAGGTCAGCGTTGCTCTACTTGCCTGTTGCTTCATGAAAACTAGTTTTTTGTTGATGCAGTCCTCCACACTCTTTTTTTACTCTATGGTTGAAAAGATGATTTTATGCATTTCTTCCCCCCTCCACCTGTTGGCCTCAGATTTCAGCTGAATATTTCAGTGTTCTCCTGTTTGTGTCCTCAGGTGAAATTTAATCAGGCTCTAGCGGACCACTCCATGTCTGACAAGCCTCGCCTCATTGATGGAATTGTTCTCACAAAGTTTGACACGATTGATGACAAGGTATCTATCCTTTTTGTTTCTTCATTATTTCACCCTTGCTTGTACTGCACTTGAGCAAGTCTTCCAGTTGATTCTGGTCTTATAAATAATTTGCATTTGGGAAACCAATAGCCTCTCATGAGTCTCTTTCCTCCCTCACAGGTTGGTGCAGCCATCTCCATGACTTACATCACAGGCCAGCCGATCGTGTTCGTGGGCACGGGGCAGACCTACAACGACCTGCGCAGCCTCAACGCCCGCGCTGTCGTCGGCGCCCTAATGAAGGCTTAACAAGTGGCTGCACGCTCTGCTGAATATTTACCGGTTTTCAGAAGAAGTCACCGGTACCATTTGTGACACTGCCATGAGATGTTCAAGCCCACCCTTTCATGCTCGTGTCTTGCCCACCCAACCTTGCATTAAATAAACTCGAGCGACGGACAGATGGTGCACTTCAAGAGAAAGTTTTCCATTTTAATGCAGTGGAGCCTTCCTTTTGAATAATTATTTATTTTTTTGGGCCAAAATAGTGTATTTCAGATCAACTAACATGGCATTTTAACTGGACCTTGGTTGGCTCACCAGTTTGCTGGTTCACACAGCAGAACTTTTGTCCCTAAGTTATCTCCACTTTATGGAAATTGGGTTTCCTGTTCCCAAGGAAAGCTCAGCAACCGTAGTGCCTCTCTCTTTGGATATCTTGGTTAATACATTACAAGGATGATTACCTACCAGCCTGAGTTAAAATCAGCATTTATGCAGGTTAACAGGTTAACTAAACTGCTTAAAAGAAGCTAAATAAACTAAGGATGGCGAAGTCTTAATTGTGATTCTCTATAAATCAGAACAGTACATCTAAATCATAAATTGACAACCGTGCTGTCTTTGTTTCATTTGGACGTTTTGTAATTAAAACCATCTTTTAGAGATTTTTACATCCCCCAAATTGACAATTTACTTTGTACAGGAAGAGTATTTATAGTCATTTAACTTTTTCACATTGTCACCTTAAAACCACAAACCTCAATATATTTTACCCAGATTTTACGTGATAGAGGAATTCAGGATTATGAAGTAAAAGAAAAATTACGTAGATCTTCAAAGTTATTATAAAAATTGAGAAATCTGCACTAAAGAAGTAAAACTAGCCTTACAATATTTACAGATTTGAGCTTTTTTCAGAGCTTCAATCTGAAAAAAGATTCAAGATTTGATACATTTGGTATCATTTTAATGTAGATCAGGACTCCCTGTCATTGCTGAAGTAAAGCTTCTACACAGCATGATGCTGCCATCACTATGTTTCACTGTGAAGATGGTGTGTTCAGCATGCTGTACAGTGTTGTTTCTGCCAAACAGGTTTTTGTATGAAGGTTTCATCTGAGAAAAGCACCAAAAACATGTTTATACATTCCCCCACCGTTTTCCTAATACTTACATACTGACTGCAACTTCACATAAAAATCGGATAAAATACACTGATGTTTGTGGTAATATGACGCGATGAATTTGTTTTTGTCTGTCAGTCTTAAAGATTTGAGACTAAGCTGTTTTCTATCAAAGTTATGGTACCCCTTTATTTTATTTTCCCTTACATATTCAGAGTAAATCTAAGTTTTAAAGATCTTTAGACCATCCTTTTAAGGTGTGGTAGTGCAATACGAGAAAATCAAGGGTCATACTGGCATTTTGAACTAATTTATGATTGTAAACATTTCTTAATAAAGCTGCTATATGCTTAGTTGGTCTGGAGAATGAAAGTTTCCCTTGTTACTTTTACAAAATGAAAGTAAGCGCCATGCAATGATCCTCAGTGTTACAAATGAAAAGAGTGGGATACCAAAAGCTTTATTTTTAAAATAGTTCTTATAAATACTACACCAGAAACACATGCAGGTTTTAAAAATATATAAAGCTGACAAAGAACACTTGTTTTAAGCAAAGGGGCCTGACCTTTTTATGTAACACAGTCTCATTTACTTGTCATATTTCTGGAGAAATTATATTCTCTGTCCCTTTCCTTAATTATTCTGGTAACTGGGTTCAGCGTGACAGATTCTATCCATCAACACAAGGCTTGTTTTCAGTTAGGAGCGCATGTTGTGCCTTGAAGCAAATACCAGGAAGGTACTTCAAGGTGATGAATTTTTTTAATGCATATTTAATTTGCAGAGCTATGAGTTTTGTCAAGTCTGAGGTGAGAACATACCAATCTGTTCTCTGAGTATAGTTGCATCCTAAATGCACCAGTATTTAGGTTTCCCCCCAAACACCAGGATTTCTACAGCATTTAAATGTTGGGAAATGGGGGTTTGAGGTTTATGGTTTTGGCATCGACAGATTTATCTCAACTCATTCAAATATGAAATAAAATGAGCATTGGGGGGAAATACTGACAGCTTTTAGCTCACCCATCATCTAATAAAATATTAGACTGGATAGCACTTAGTGAACTTGATCCACCACAAGCTGTAAAAGAAACAAATTTCAAAAGTCTTACAAAGAATGCTGAGAAAAAAAAGAAAAAAAAAATATATATATATATATATATATATATATTCAACGATTTGAAAAATTAAGAAAATCACATGTTCTCTCACATGAAAATGCATGGAAAACTCATTTCCACGCATTAAGGAAATGAGTTTTGGGCCAAGTTTAAGTTGTGTTATTCTGAAAATGTCTATTTAAGGTGGCATCTTCTCTGAATCAAGGTGTTGCATCTGGTCTTAGCCCTGTAGGAGGCTTTTCTGTGTGCTGAAGCCATTCTGCTGTTCCTCTGCGTTTTGTGAAGGTGATCCTGTGGATCAAAATAAAAGATTTATTCATATAATATTCAGTATTTCTTTGGAATCTTCTTTACATGGAAAAACACAAAAAAAATTACAGTTTCAAATTGAAGTATTACGATCAGTATATCTGAAGCAAATAACATATTTTTCCTCCATCACAATATCCCTGTAAATTTATGAGATTATTGAACTATAAATAAACCAGTCAGTAATGGGATCCAGAGCAAGTTTGTGTGATTGCAATGTTGCTCACACTGATATTGCATTGATAATTGTAATCCAACTAATTGTGTTCAACTCCAAGATCTGAATTTTTCATGAAGGTAGAAAAATTTGAGAATAACTTGGGAGTCAAGTATGATGAAGGATTTGAAATTCTCTCAGGTCTGCTTCAACCTGTCCTGCCTGTTTAACTCATGACTTTGTTTATGTATATATAAAAAACTTCTTAAAAAGGAGAGAAACTTGGTCTTAAAAAGCTAAAGTAGAGAAGTTCATGGTCAAAATCATAAAACTTTACTTTGAGATATTTTATTATTAACACAAACCTAAAGTTCTCTTTGTGGTTATGACAATAAATTTATGATTGGCTGCATGTTGAACAAATAAATATCCATGTACAAATCTAAACTCTGAGCTAAACTGTCTTTATGGACATAATCCAAAGACATTCAAGACCAGGTGAGAATCCAAATCATTAGCATCTATCCATCTGAGAATTCTTACAAAGCCAATTGTAAAGTTTTGGGACTTAAGTGCACTACAGTGAGATAAATGAAGAAAACATGGACGAAATATGGATGGTTTGCTGCAATTTAGGATGATCTCTACTTTCTATCATAAATTCCTGAAGGCTATCTGGCTGTCAGTTTGTGATTTTAAGATCAAGTTAACTTGGATTATGTACCAGGAGATGGGATACTTGTGAATAGCTTAAAACAATAAAGTGAAAGATTTGGTGTTACCAAACTAAAATCTTGACTTAAAATTAAATTAAGAAGATGAGGCATAACATGAATTCTGATATTAATGCTCAAGAATCTTTAAATCTAGACAAATTCTGCAAAGAAGAAAAGGTCAGATTTCCTCCACTCAAAGCCAGTTATCTCATATGTTTCATAATTGTGTTTTTGCTTGTGCTTGGATTGCCTTTCTCCTTTAATGAATGAAATCATGATTTGAAAACTGCTTTTTGCATTTACTCAGGCTATCTTTGGTAACATTTGTTTGATCTCAGTAGCAACATCTACAGCACAGTAGATGTAGCTGTAATCAAGATTAGCAAAAAAAAAATCTCCCTGCTTACAGAAGGAGAAAGTGGAGCTGAGCCAAAGCATGTGATGAAACAGGGACTAGCAAAGTTCAAGCTCTAGAATAGTATGTTGTTACTTAAGTCTTTCATTCTCCTTTAGAGATGGCATGTACCTTTTTTCAGTTCTCCTCACCCACACAAACTGGCCTAATTAAAATGTAACAATAACTGATATAAGGAGCTAAAACCAGATCCACTGGCTCTCATGCAGCTTACCCCAGCCATTGGTAGAGACGTCGCGGTTGCAGATCTCGTTGGCCAGCCTCTCAAAGTACTCAGGCAGGTCAGCGTACTCGTCGCCATATGAGATTACCTTGATGCCCTTGTCCAACATATTATCACGCAGCTTTTTGAACTCTCCCACGTCTTCCCGCCGCACAAGCATAAAGTGTTCCAGGTCTGACTTGTGTTTGACCGCCTCCAAGAACAAAGCCTGAAAGGTTGTGTCGTCCACCGTGCGTCCACAGCCGAGAAACACAAAGGACTTAGTCTCATACAGTTTCTGGATCTCACGCTGTAAAAAGAAAAAACAAAACACATCTTTAATCAGTTGCTGGAATATTAAACAAACCAAAGTATAAAAGAAAAGAAAAAAAGAAAGTCCAGGACTCACCATAACCTCAGTGTTCCTCAGTACGTTCTGATAGCCAGCAGGGTGCAGTACAATGCCACATGGATTAGTGTAAACACCGTGAATATGCAGAACACTTAACCGCCGTTTCTCCTGAGCCCACTCCAACACCTACAAACAAGACACGTTCACTTAACAGTCCATTGCACAAAATCCTGTTCTGGCTGGGCAGAGAGTACGATCACCAAGTAGTGGTAAGAGAACATTAGCCCCAGTGGAGTCAAGGCATAAATACCAGGGCTGAGAGGGAAAGCATCAGGTCACTCTCAGATCTAATATCTGCATGACTAAACTGTAAGCTGAGGTCAATGCAGATGACAGGACAACTCTTTGTGAACGACTGATTCCTGTTCAGCGCAGTGGTAAACCAAAAGTAAACAATAAGATCTATAGACTGACATCAGTGCTTTGAACTTTAACTTTCTTCCACCTGTCAGAAACAGAAACAGCTTTTCTTTGTTTTTCTTAAAGCTATCAACAAGGAACTTCATATACATGCAATGTCATAAATGGGAAGTTAGTCATCACTGTGAAATTTCAGCATCATGCTTTAGAGGAAACATATTATTTCATGCGTATTACTGTGCGTGCAATACAAAATACAAAAATTAATTCGCATTTTCTACATGTCATTATTTTTAAGCTACTCTAAGAAACTTATGTAGTAAAGCAGAACTCACTGCTTACTGTTGGACATGCATGAATGACCTTTGGACTCGTTTAAGGATAAAAAAAAAAAGCTGACATCATGCATTGTTGCAGGACAGATCAATTAGTGCCACAATACAATCAAAGCAGAGCTTACCTTCTTCTCATCAGTCAGGTCTAAAGACTCCAGTTTGGTGTCCTGGTGGGCTGCATAGATCTCTAGCAGGTTGTCAAAGTTGGTGGTAAGCACCAATGCGCCGCTCTCCATCAACTGCAGCACAGATCGCAAGAGGTGTTTCCCTGCGTGCTCCATCTTGCATTCCAAGTCGTCAAACACTTCGTACAGACAGTCTTTGAAGAACGTGGATCGAACATTTCCCGTTCTCTAGGAGACACAAGGCAATCCATTCTTTAAAAGGTCTTTGTACACAGCACACTGCCCTTTGGTGCATTTCTCAAAACAGAATTGGAATCTCAAAGCTACTTGCTAAGGTCTTGAAATCATTGAGTCACTTGTGGACATCAAATACACAGTTTCTCATTTCTGTGAATACAATGCACGTCTATTCCACATCATGCAAGTGATTTAAATTTTCTGCTTTTTCCTGCATTTTAAATTGCTTGTTATGTTGATAAATATATATCATATGGGTCTTTGTAGTCTCCACAACAATTGAGCTTAAGTTCATTGTATAAGTGTTAACATGCAAAATGCTTGAAGAAGTCATAATATTCTATGTCAAGCACCTTTGTACACTTTCCCATTAGATTTTATTTCTAAATTTTTGATTAACAAAGTTGAACTGAAAGGACATCACCAACAGGTGCTGATGAGACTGAAAAAACCCAAAGCCAACAGAAATTGCAGAATTGTTTTTGAACTCAGACACATAGTCTGTGTGCAATGTCTTTCCTGAAATAAATGTTTATAGAGAAGCTTAGGCAAAACTTTGACTACATTATTAATAGTAGAAAATTTTGATCAAACCTACTTTATGGTATACCTAAGGGCAATTTAGAGATCATTTAACCGAACAGTCATGCTTTGGACTGCAGGAAGAAGCCAGAGTACCTTCAGGCAGTAGTAGTGCTAAAGCACAAACAAATTAACTAAGAATTCCCTCTGCATAAAAGGCAAAAAAGGATTAATTTAGCTTTACAACCTTAACCACTTAACCCAGATGATAATGTTTAAGTAATTAGAGGAGTCTGAGATCAGAATTTAAACACTGAGTGGAGAAGAAATACTGTTCTCCGAGAGCTGAAAATACCTTATATAATGAAGTTAAGTATATGATATATTTTCATATGACAAGAGATCATAACAAGATGAACTAAAGTACATAAAAATGCCTCTAGGCCATTAAACAAAGTTGGTCAAATGTGAAGCCAAATTTTTAACTTGAAACAAAATGCCTTTTGATCAGACTGACTTATGATCCAACGTGACCAGTCCATGTAGGAATCAAGTCTTGTAGAATAAAAATGTGTATCTAAGGACTGAAGTGACCTGAAGAAGGATTATTCACTCTAAGTACTGCTAAACAGAGTAGCAGAAAAAAAGAAAAAAAGTTAATCTTGCATTCTAAGAAAAAGGGGTTAATACTTTCTAGCTTTTGAATAGGAAAAATCAGGATTTCAACACATTTTCACATATTTTTACAAACTCAATATTTTCAGAGATCTCAACACTTTTCAGAAAATAAATCTGAGTTTTCAGCAAATATTCTTACAGAGGTTAGGCTTTCAACAAGGAATCTGCTATTTCCACTGGCTGTAAACAAATGAAAGGATTATGGACAAATGAATGGATGATGGATAGACAAACAATAAAACAATAGAATTGGGAATAAAATCTGAAAATACACATTTTCACATTCTTGAACTCTTCACGGTGCAAATTATAACTCCATATTTAAATCCAATCTTTAATGAATAGTTGTGTCAGATTTTTAAACATCTATAAGAGTCCATTGCCCACTCCATTGCCCCTCTGATCCTTAATCGAACCACTAGAGCAGCAGCTCACACTGCATTACTCCACGTAAAGTTTATGTTCTGTCAGTGTGAGGCGTCATTTTCATCCTTACCTTGAGGAGGGTCTTGTAACCCCCGCCCCAGAAAATAAAGAGCAAGAAAGATGCTGATAGCTAAGAATAGCAAAGGCTAGCACAGTGACCAAGGTGATCTGAGATTGGAAGGAAATGCTCCACCGCCTTCCACAGATTACAGCTCTAATGGGCTAAACAGCAGGAGTCCCTTCCACAGGAAGAAGCTCATTATCCACAGCTAGTGTCCGCAGCACCCATCCTGATCACCCTGTCCTTGGGCTGACACAACTTATGCAATAACCAACAAATAGACAAATAAGCAACCCTTCTTCTTCTTCTTGTTCAAACTATCCATCTCAAACTGATAAACTGATCTTTCATTCACAGGGAAAACTCACTAATTGCTTTCAACAAATACATTTTTACCGTTTAAATAATTACTATAAGCAAAGGAGGCGATAACTAATCTGTGAACAATAACAGATGAATGAACAATTTCTTTTTTGCTTTGAACAGCACAAGTTAAGAGCCTTGCTGTTGCCAGACTCATTACTTCTACAGCGCACAGAAACTTGGCCGGTACACAAATCCATGAAAGTGGGTTAAACCTCTAACTGGCTATAAGGCAGGTGTCTCACACCCAGACACATGTTAGCATTCCAAGTACAAATGATTAACAACGAGTGCAGATTATGGAAATGGTAAAACACAGTCATAAAAATAAGGTTTCATTTAGTAGGTTACCTTTGTCCGAAAGTAACTTTTAGAGAATAAGTCGCATACAGAAGAGTAAAAGTATCTCTATAAAATAAGAGAAAAACATTAACGCAGGTTTTGTGAATGGAGTGACTAAAAATTAATATGTTCTACTTTGGACCCACAGGTGGAGCTTTAAGTCTGAATGGAAAATCTGGGCTACAGGAGGGGAGGAAATGGGGTGGCGGTTCTGGTTCACATTATTCCCTGTTTGTTTGTTTGTTTTTTTTCTTCTTCCCTCCGGCCGGCTGCGCTGGACCCCGCTGTGTCTGTGACCAAGGGGAGTGGGCTGGTGTCTGCACGACTGTGGATCGAAATAAACACAACGGATAAAGCCATAAAGGCGCTGTTTGTTCTCTTTGTCCCGACAGGCTGGGAGCTGAAACAAAGCGTGTTTTTATCAATGTCAAAGGTGCGATGAGACATGACTAACACAGGAGGCAAACGGTATTAAGACTCCCATCTGCCAGCCCCGCTCCAGATCAGACCGGTTTAGTTGTATGTAAATACTACAGATTTTTTACAGATCCATTAATACCACCAAAAACTCAAGAAAGGCAAAATCAGTTAAAGTACACAATTTTATGAGATACCTTCCACAAAGTAGTGGTGGTCTCAAAATGAATGTGACTTCTTAAAGACATACAAATGGTCACAGTGAGGACGTGTAATAGTAACTTGTAGTAGTAAATTGCTGGAATTTTCATGGAAGTTAGCTGACTTTGATTGGTGGACCACATGGAAAATGTTTTGAAATTTTGACAAACTGGAAAACTTTATTCTATGCATAAGGATGTACATTTTCATGGTTTAACAGTATTGTTGATACAACTTGCTGGCCAAATCAAGGGCGTCAGAGTCCAACTAGACAGAGTCTGCTTATCTAATGAAGAAAAACATTAGATGAGTTCCATTTCTAGAATCAATATAAACATCTTGCACATAAAATCAACTTGTTGAGTCTCATTTTATACAACATAGATCAAGGATATGTCAAATCAAATAGTAAAAGGGGATTCTTGGGTCATATAACTAAGTGAGGTTCTGCAAAAATGGTATAAACATTTAATACAATACCGGGAGTAGATATTTCTCTTGATGTCTTCATTTAATGTGAGTTACATATGTTTTTAAATTCAGCCAAAAGTTTTACCGTGTTAAACCTCTACTCCATTGTTTGCATTAAACAAATCTAAAGTGAAGCTGAAGATTACTTAATTATGTCACTGGTGGTAAGTCCTCTCTTACTTCTTCTGGGAGTGAAAGTAATCATTGTCTTCTTGATAAACAGTCATGCAATGCATAGACAATGATAATTTAAAGGCTCATAGTATTGGGCTTGTATAAAGTGCTGAGATGTTTCTGACACTGTTGAAAACAGTAGAAACACTGTACAAATTAGATTTGCTATGCATTAGACACTGAAGCACATACAGTTCAGCTACGACCAAGAGACGCTCATTGACGATTAAAATTTTATTGCAGAACTGGTCATTTTATTCTTTAATATGAAAATGTACAACTAAACAAGTTGTAAATGCTACATTTGTTACTGCAAATGTAGAATGTCCCTTATCTTTCACCCCAATACATTGTCATGTTAATTTTTTAGAATCCATGACCTTTTCTTTCTTTACAGATGAGTAATCTTGTTCCCCAAAAAAATTCCTTTGGACATTTTCATTTACATTCAGTAAATTTCGTCTTTCAGATGAATGAGTTGTGTTCACCACTTTATACCTGACCGATGAATAATTCTTTTGTAAATTGGATCGTAATCTGATAAGATGAACTAGTGTTGTCTAATGATTTTAAAACAGATGTGTGTAACAAGCATCCTGCAGCAAAAACACTTAAGGTCAAAACTTCTTTAGTGGAATTCATGATTCATAATTAGCATAATTATGATCCTATTTTTTAGCCACACCTACATGTTTCCAAAACATGTAGGTGTATTTTAAGACATAACTTTGAGAAAGCATATTAGTTTTCCTGTTATTTCCATTTTCTTTTCTAAACATTAAACACTGTGTGTACAATGTACCATAAAGGGCCAAATGACTAAATAGTTAAATAGTGATGAAGTAGCAAAAGTCTGATGAAAACTATAAAGACCTTCAAAAGGTTTTTACAGCCAGTGCTACAGAGAAGCAATGATTAGAAACACTTCACAAGACTTTAAGAAAGTTTAACTCTTTGGATGCAATCCATGAAGGAATCATAAGGAGGATTTCAATGCACATTTTTTTGCAGAGACTTGCATTTAAGAAACACTCAACCTGTTAACCAAGTGAACAAAATGACTGTAGTGTGTATTCGCACTGATTGTTTTTAACAAAGAAGTCTAACAATCAAGAGTTACACCATGACAAAGTATGAATAATGTCTGGATGTGAATCTGTGGAAATTGAAAAACATAACATCCCTGGTTCAGAAAAGGTCACAGCCAGACATGTGTTTGTGCATGTGCAAAGGAGAGCTTTAGGAAAGGGAAGAAAGGAAAAAAAGACTCAGATGGTCTTACCGGGGAAAGTTTCTGAATGAGGTCATGGGCCACATGCACCAAATTCTTATCTTCCTGCATGTGCTTCTGGAAACGCCGGCTCTCCTCCTCCTCCAGCAGATCAAAATCATTGGCTGCGTCGAGGAGGGCCTGTATAAGCCCTTTCCAAGAGCGGAGAGCAGGAACCTGCGGAGCCACTGCAGAGCTCACCCCCGTACCAATCACCAGAACAAGCTCCGGGGCTCGCTTTGTCTTCAGGCTGGGCAGCAATTTCCTTTGGGGCAAGCAGAAATCAAATGATGACGGTGCTTCACTAATCCCTCTGACAGCATAAAGGTTAAACAAAGCCTTCATGCCTACTGATTTTGCAGTTGGAAACTACCATCTACCTTCATCTAGCATTTCTAATGATTTGAATTAGTTCTGCAAAGAAATCCTGAATATGTAACAGCATTGGCATTCAGGTGCACCTGAGCTTACCTGGGCTTTTTAGCATTTGACTCTGCATCCTGAGAATCAACTGCAGGACGCTTCTCAGATTTCACTGCTACAACAGAGGCCATTCAGTTCCTGTAAAAAACATGACCAACTACTTAATATCTCTATAAAAGCCGGTCTGACCAATTTACCCAATGGCTGGTGTAGACCGGTCTCAATACTGCAAACATTATAGTTTTTCCAAACCAGAAGCTGAGTGACTATGAAATTATGTCATGGGTCTAACTCCGGACATTAAGGTCAGACTTACGACAAATACATGTGGGTGTACCATAAAGTTAAATTGTTGCCTCTCATAGTTTACCTTATATGTAAATTAAGCATTGACCATCCTGAGCTCAGTTTTTCAATTCAATGCTAATGGAAGGAAGATGCACAACAAAGTTGAAGATCTAATTAGGATTGTATCAAAGACAAATGCTGCACTTCTTTTCTACATTCAAAAGTCATTCTGAAAACAGTTTTTCAGAATTGATATGATTATATCTGCCAATTGCCTTTGCATCTTATGTAGTGAAGGTCACAGGACAATGACATTACCATTAACTGTGGTTTTCTCATTCAATCTTTTCTTTTCCACAATAGTGTAAACTAGACATTCCTACTAGTCATCACCTCAATCATTGTGTTCACATGAAAACAAATTCTGGTAAAATTACATCTTGATTTTATCCCACAAAGAAAACAATGGAGTCACAATCTTTGTAAAATAGTGATTCAGAGACTATAAACTGAACCAGGTAAAGACAATTCTTGGATTTCTGGCATGAGATGATTGGGACAATCTTAAGTCTGAACTTAAGTTTTTATTATAACTTACTGTTGTTTTGTGTGATTTTTAAGTTGAATGCCACCCCTACTCTCTTGGCTGGATTTTCCCTTGGAAGAGAGATCTTCGAAGGGAATGAAAAACTTTATTAGTGCTTAATTGTCATACCAACTAAGGGCTCTGTGAGGACACCAATGTCCTCACAGAAAGTGAAGGAGTATCAAATCGAGAACACTAATGAATGAATTTTTTTTTTTGTTTGCTCCCATTAGAAAATTGCTGTGCTGTGGATTAAATGCCCATTGAGTTTGAGGGATGAGTTTTACTGTGTCCCATGAAATAATTCAATATGCATTTAATTTTTAGATTTATAAGTTTGCATTTGAATGATTGTTGTCTAGTTTTGTTATGTAGTTTTGTCTACTACATAAAGTATTTCAATTATTTACATTATTTATTAAAAGATGAAATGGCATGTTTATTTTATTTTGTCCCTCTTCATAGAATAGAATAGAATTCAACTTTATTGTCATTGCATTGTCACTTGTACAAGCAAGTACTCCAATAAATTGAATATCTTATTGGTTTGCAACACATTAATTCCTGAAACTTAAAAAAACAATTATTGCATTCCAAACAGTCCTTTGCAGCATAATTATTGCACAGTTATATTTGATCAAATTATCAGTGACATCTCTCGTCAAAGATCACAATAAATACTTCATCCTGTCTTATCTTACAGGATGAAGATAAGACAGATTGTATGTGCAACGCCATACAATCAGGAACTATTTTACTCATTTCCTTCCGGAAACACACCTCACCTAATGATAGGGACTTTACGCTTCTTATCAATAACATTGTGGCCTCTACATTTTTTAACTTTATAACAAAATATTTTGGTTCAAATAATTTTAAACGTATATTATCTTTTAGTTCAATTGTAAGTTCAGAAATACAGTTTAATTACCGTAGTATTCCTAGAAGATGCCCAAGGGTAAATTGTGTTTGTGACTGGACACAGATAAACTTCAGATGTCCGACTGAAGACAACAAACAAACAAAAATCGAAAACGTAAACGTCACTTACCTTGCTCCAGGTAACTCCACTGTTCACTTCAGCTTACTTTTAGGTGCCTTTCGATTTTAAGTCAGATAGTCAACCTGACTTAAAATCAAGATTGAACTTGATCCACTTTTCTTTTTTAGTTCGGAAATCAATAAGCCTTCGTGGCGTTTTTCTTCCTTCCTTTTTTTCTTTAAGTCTTGATGTTAATCTGATAAATGGCCGCTCTTAGCTGCAACTTGGGAAATAAAAATTCACCACTGACAGTTCAGGGACAATAGCCTCGCTATTTTCTCGGAGGAGTAAGTTTAATTTTTTTTTTTTTTTTTTTTCATCAAAGTCCAAAAAAAAAAAGAGAAAAAAAATATCCAGGTTTGTTAAACGCGTAAAACTCCCTCGACACCACTACCTCCGGTCATTGTGACAGTAGAACTAGCGCCTCAAATATTTTTTTCCAGTAAAAATAGTTTTAGTTAATGTCTTCTCCCCATAAGTCACGGGTCACAAACGCTCTCGACCTCTGCTGCTGTCAGAGCCGCTCGCAGCTCTTCTGTCTATATTGACTGTTTTCAGACTGTTAAAAGTGACCGCCCGCGGACCGTAGTGTGCACCAGGTTTCATGACGCTTTCACGTGCTATAGTAAATCTGTGTTGCGCTGCCGTAATAGAACGTCACCGTAAAATTCATGTTTAATGTTTTGTAAGCCTGGCAAAGTAAAATATTTCAATTAACTCGACGTCGTTTCACAATCCCATGGCATTTTCAGCGATAGAACAGATGTTTCCCCAACAATATATATATATATTTTTTTACCTTATCTTACACTGGATAGTTTAACAGCAAAGCAAAAAAAAAAAAAAAGTCAGAAATTAAACGTTTACAAAGCGCATTTCAACATAGCATGAGGCCTAACCATATATAGCTGAGACGCAAACACGCATTGCTTACATTATTTAGGATGTGCAGCTGATAAACAGGAGTATGGCACAATACCTTTTATTGCGCTCATTCTGAAAACAGTTTTTGAAATAAGTATTTTACGTTCCTACAGAAAATGGTTTGATTAATAATGTCAATTGAAAAAGAAAACGTATAGTTATTTGAAAAGAAGTAGAGAAGAAACACATTCGCCACAAAACTTATTTCTCAATTGGCCTCTTTCACCATAGAAAATCCATACAGTCTCCTTTTAGGAATTTACACGTCAGCATATCCAATTCTGGCAAATCCCACGGTTAGCCTGCCATCTGCTGTTGGAAAAATAAACTACATTCAGAAGGTTGATGTTCTTCAAAGACCCTTTTTTAAAAGAAAATTTAAACTTTTTGTAGTTATACTTCTTAATTCAAATATAGCAAAAGTGAATGTGGAAAAATGCGCTTGTCTTTTCATACAAAAAAATATTTTATTAAACAAGTATTCTAGTGAGAGACAAAACCTTGTTCAAGCTACCGTTTGTGTGGTATATATTCCCCCGGACAGCAGGCCCATTCACGTCAAAACTATAATAAAATACACATTTCAAAAAAATGTTTCTACTGCCTATTTGTTTTGTTTTTCATAATACTGCATATAGCAGTGAAATGACTTGAAGGTTTGACCTTGGTGTCAGAACATATTTTTTGTAGTCGTATTTTAAAAATAAAACAATTTCAAAGAAGTATTAAATATCTTTAATTTCTATTGAATCATCAATGATTTCCAATGTATACATAACAATGCATAATTAGATACAATCAAACATTGAAAGGCAAACCATCTGTCAGGTGACAACATTCGCAGAAACATTTATAGCTCAGGTAATTCTTTTTTCTAAGCATTTATGGAGGCTGGAGGTTACAGCTCCAACATATCCTGAATCCCCATTGAAGGCCCAGAGTTCATATCCAAACAGTAGAAAAGAAAGGCATTCTGGTCACTTTGGACAACTCAAGTCATTGCTCGCTCTGCGCATGTAATCCTGTAGCTAGTTTATTTGCAAACTTGCAATGGGTTGCTTACATTTTAAAAATACAGGAAGGAATTTTCCTAAATAGAGCAACTCGTTTGATTATTCACCATTTCCCTTTCCAAATTTCAAGACTTGCTTTCTGCAACCTTGAAGGTAGCATGATGAACAGCAGATGCATAATTTTCAAACTTTCAAAGTCTGGAGAGGGTTGTTGACATTATTATCACTGAGGTAAACAAGAATGACAGTTACTGCAACTAATGGGTCAACATCCAGTCCTCGAGGGCCAGTGTCCTAAAAATTTTAGATGTGCCTATGCTGCACCACATCTGAATAGAATAATTAGGTCATTAGCAAGACTCTGGAGAACTGATCTACACAAGGAGGAGGTAATTAAGCCATTTCATTCCTGTGTTTTGTACCTGTGGCACATCGAAAAACTGCAGGACAGTGGCCCTCAAGGACTGGAGTTTGACACCCCTGGTCTCAGGAGATATTAAATGCAATTCAAAATTAAATCATAATCTGAAATCCCTTATGAAATTGACATAAAAAATACATAGGAAGCCAAAGTGAAAAGAAGAATATGTGAGTGTCTTTTATGAAGAGATGCTCTACACAGAGATGGATCCTTCTCTGAAATTGGTCTTCCCTATCAAAACATTGAGTAGAGTAGCCTTGCCCTCTTTTGCTTCCCTTTGAGCCTGTTTTATGATGTCACTTAGCTGGTTCTCGTCTTCTCGTCTGACAAGGTAGCCCTTACCACCATAACCATCTGCCACTGTGTGATAATCTGGAAAAAATGAAAGATGACTTTTTCACATAGAGCTGTGGATAAAATTAGTGTGTCCTCTTGCTTGTTTTGCTGCTGATTTGTATACAAATTGGTCTTAACATAAACAATGTCCTATAGGCTATGGGATGCAATACTGTGGACATTACAACACACATCTGTGGTCAAATACGTACCTGTAAAAGCAAGGCCACAAGCCACATTGCTACCGAGGATGGGAACCTGCTCTCTGGAGATCTGACTCCAACATGCATCGTTTCCAACCACAGATATAACTGGTGTCTGAAGAGCAAAACAATCAAGTAAAATAATCACAGTACACCATCTGGTCAATGTAGCAGCACAACCATTTGCTGCTATGTATGCATTTAAAAAATAAAAAAAATTGTGATCAGAATTTTATTTTATTTTTTTTTGTTTCAGTTTCATCAGCCTTGACAAATTGAAGGTTCAAAAATGTTATCTTTTTCAGATAAAATCTTCAGTGGGAGAAGTTCATATTTCTCCCACTGAAGATAAGATTTCGGCAATCAATAGCTAAATCAGGATCTTAAACACAGAAATCAAAGATCAATCTTCAGCTCAGTTTCGGGTAAGCTCCACCTAAACAACTGCCTTAGCATTATCTGTACCCATGTCAAAGGAAAAATTAAAAACAGCATCAAGGCAAGTAATTGAAACCAATTAGGTGGAGCTCACCAATGTGTTTACTGTCCACACATCCAACATTTCTCAAGTCAAACACCACAAAGGTAAAAACAGAAAACATTACAAAGTTTACGTCAAACAAAACACATGCAAAAGGTTAAAATATTCACATGGTGACGTTTCAGATCAAATGCTTTCTTGCACAGCAGAATGGCAACCTCAGTGTGACCAAACACACTGTGATAAATCAGAACAAAGTGACCTTTTTCTTGAATCAGATGAATATCTGCATCTCTTACATGTTTAAGTCAAAGATTCATGCGTTTACCTTGTGCCGGGTGAATGTGTCATACTCTGCAACACTGTATCCCAGGGAGCCGTCGCCATAGACTATCCACACCTGCAAAACATGCAAAAAAATATATATGCATATATATTTTTTTTCTTACCTTTTGGAAACATTCCAAAAGGTAAGAAATCCCTTATGAAATTGACATAAAAAATACATAGGAAGCTGTTTCATTCCTTACCTTCTGGGTAAGGAATGAAACAGGAGAGTTAATGAAATAAATAATGTCAACATTATACCTCAGACTCAGGACGGCACAGTTTTGCTCCCAAAGCAAAACCTCCTCCAACTCCTAGAGTTCCAAAGGCTCCTGCAGGAACATGAACCAACTGAATTAAGACATTTCAAAGGAAAGAGAACACAACACATTGGTACTAGTGATTCTGTAACATAGCTAAGACACTGATTAACTTAACTACAAGAGTTTACTAGTTTGATTCTGCTGGTTTAATCGTCCTGTTGCTTGTATATTACCTGGATCTAACCAACGCAAAGGTCCTCTTGGTCTCATTATATAGGCAGCACTTCCCACAAAATCTCCTCCATCTGCTACAATGATGCTGTCCTCAGCCATCAGCTCATCCACACAGTGGAGGACTTTTAAAGGATTTAGGTGGTGTTCTGTCTTCTCATTAGCTTTAGCCCTGAAGTAGAAAATTTGAGGAACGATTTTGTAACCAACAGTGTATTACTATATTTTCTATACTAACTATACCGTACTGTACCCTATCCCCTCCCAATGCCCACCTGTTTGCATCTTCTTTGGTAGAATCTCCAGCTTTGAGGCTCTGAGGCCATTCCTCAGGACAGCGATGGCCCTTCAGCCCCTTAGAGAGACGCACAATAAATGACCCAGCGTCACCTAGAAGAAATAAAAAATAAAGCATTCAAAAGGCATTATTTGTTTTGTCCTCAGTTAGGAGAATAAATAACCATAATTAGATTAACAATAGAGGTCTTGCACATTTTTAACTTCAAGATTTCCAGATTAAAATTTCTTTATTTTTTTCATGTTTTTACAGAATTCTTATTATCTGCGCATCTGTTACAGAAATAATAAAGTGACACAATGCCAGCTCCAACGGTGTGATGATGAGCCATTTCATTTGTGTTTGTGCACTTTAATTATGATTTTTATTTTTGATGGTTTAAATAATAGAACAAGAAATATAAACCTAATTTTTATATTTACGCCAACCTGGAAAATTATAAAAGGCAATTCTATAATTTTCCAGACTTTTAATACTATGCAAGAAACCTGACAATTTCATAAATAATCCAATTAATGGCAAACAATAAAATGGTACTTTAATTGTAATAAAGATAGCATTTTACAAATGTACCCTGAATTGCTATAGTTGGTTTCCAGAACATATCAGAGTTTTTCAGCAGCTGTGACTTGTCCCTGTTGACAGCGATTATCTTGCTCCTTCTGTTCAGAACTCTGCCATAGCTCAGTCGGAAGTCACACACAGTGCCTACAAAATAAACAACAAACATTCACAATCATTCATTTTGTCTAGCAATGCAGTTTTGCCTCATCATCTATTTTATTGGAAAAATAAAACTCTTAAAAATGTTAAAAAGAAATTCTCCTTTTCTGAAACAGCTCAAATCTCAGCCAGATTGAAAGATCACATGTAAACAACAATTTTTGAGTCTTTCCATAGATTTTCAATGGATTTTGGGTTTAGAATTAAATTTTGTGCGCTTAGTTACATATAGGTGGACTCTGTTATCAAGGTAATGCAGGGGTTTTTATTTAGGTGAATAAGTTTGCAAGGCACTGTCAGCTTTACTTTTCTGAGTGAACAGCAACCATCATTACTAAATTAACTTCATGGTAAAAATGAACCTGCAAGGAGAACCAGGTCAGCCTCTTTGAGAGCATCCCGTCTGTTTTGTCGGATGTGGATAGGGCTGTCTTTTCCCAGCATGCCCCGGGACATACCCCCAAGAAAGCAGGGGATACCTAGATCCTCCAAAGCCTTCCTGTAAAACAAAACCATATTTGCAAAATTTCATACCTCTCTTCACACAAAATGACATTGTTAGACTTTAATTAGTGAAAGACAAACGCATGTTCCTTTACCTGATGTCTTCTGCTGGCGTAGGAGGGAGTGTAGCTTGGCTCCCAAGGAGAATGACTGGTTTCTTGGCTCGACTCACTAGCTCTATGCACCTTTGTACCTGAAAAGAAACAAAACATTCAAGTGAGTCTGTTCCCTCTGTGTCTCATAACATGATGCTATCTGATCATATATTTACTCAAAACGACTAGATGCGAACACCAAAATCTGAGATTACCTCATCAACTGTGGCTTGAGGGATGTGAACAGGAAGTGGGGAAACATCTCTGGTCTCCCAGGCTCCAGCAAAAAGGTTCATGAGGTGATTATTGAGGTACCTTACAAATAAGCAATCTATTAACTGAATAGTCATAAATATATTATTGTCATCTAGATTCAACAAGTGCTTGTTTTTTCACAACATATGACCCAATTTTGTTTCTTTATAAAAATCAGCATTTCCTCATACCATGAGACAATTTTTCCCATCAGCCCTTTGGGAGGATTTTTAACAGCAAACTCTTTGGACACCAGGTGGTATGGGTACAGAGTATCAATGGGGAACTCGATGAAAACAGGACCAGGAGTTCCTGACTGAGCAATGGCTAGAGCCTTCCTGAGTGTTGGCACGATCTCCCTGACGGTCCGGATGGAGGCACAGAACTTACAAAGAGGCCTGAAGAGAGACATCTGGTCGATGTCCTGCAGTGCCCCTCTGCCCTGTGACACAAAGGGTAAAAACAGCTCATTTTGACAACTAAAAGGAACACAAACGAAGACGAGCACTACCTACTAACTAAAGTTTTGTTGTGGTAGTTTATTAGATTTTCACATTCATATCATATTCACACTGTCTTTCAGTTAGACTTTTCTTTGGATTTTAGCACATAATAAAAAGGACCAGGTTTTATCAGCTTGAATTATTATTTAAACCCAAGTGTTATTTTGCTATTTACTAAACAAAGATGATGACAAATTATTACATAAACAAGTTGTGTAATAAGCTTATTGCTATCTCTGGAAGGCAAGTGGTAGATGCTGGTAATTAAATGCTTATATTTACTGATAACCTATAAAAGCAGGACTTAAGTTAATGACTACATTGCTCGATTATAAAATGTATTTTTCTAAATGTGGTGCTACAAGGCTCCAGGGAACTGAATCATTGTGTTCAAATAGTTTTTGTACTTTAGAAAAACCAATGAACTATATATTAAATTTCTGAAAAGAAGGTGACACTGATATACCTGCAGTAATGTACCAGCAGCTCCTCCTAAAAGCAGCAATGGAGATTCTGCCATTTGAGCATTCTTCACTGCCGTCACTGTGTTAGTCAGGCCCGGGCCAGCAGTCACTGCGGCTACTCCAACAGTACCTTAGAAACACAGCAGAAAGAGATGTGCATTAATATTTATGGCTAGTAAGACAAGATATTTAAACTAGATACTGAAATCTCCGTTATCTGCACCTAACGGAGAAGAGGTAATGCAATGTTTGACAAGTCACAATGTTGACCAGTAAGGCACACCCTAAAAAGGCTGCAAAAGACACAGTTCCTTTATTCCCCACAGCTACTAACAACATGGTATGTGCTAAGAGACACTCAGGTCAAATATTAACTCATGCTCTTCTTGTGTAACTGAGATGTGTGTACCTGAGAGCCTCGCCACAGCATCAGCAGCAAAGACAGCAGTGGCTTCGTGTCTGGTGTCAACGACACGGATGCCAACCTTTTCGCAGGCCACCAGGATGGGAGAGATGTGCCCACCAACGAGGGTGAAAAGGAACTGGATTCCATGCGCACGGAGGACTTCGGCAACACTCTCCCCTCCATGCCGGGGGCTCTTTGTTTCAGTCTGATTGCAATAAAAAATAAAAAAAAAAAGTAAAAAGGTAAAATAAAACAAATGCACACCCATTAGACATCTTACCATCCTTTTTCACTTGAACTAAAGACTTCATTAGTAAGAACAGTAACTTTTCTGCAAATTAAAATCTGAAAAGAACACAACTTGAATCCAGCTTCCTTTACTCATACTCCTAAATCAGAGCTTCTCAATCCCCCCCTACCCTCCTGCTCTGCATGTTTTAGATACAGAGCAGCTCCATTTCAGAACAGCTGATCCAAATGATTGTATTACCTCTTCTGCAGGCATCAAGTACTCCAGAAGCCTGTTAATCGCCCATAGATTCAACCCATGTATGTGGCAGCAGGGGAACACCTAAAACATGCAGAGCCCCCCTGCCTGAGGACCAGAATTGAGAAGCACTGCCCTAAATACAATTCATTGAAACGACTTGACTACATAATTTTAATTCAGAATCAGGTGTTCCCAGATGGGCCCCAGGATTTTTTAGAAAATACTCTCTAGTGATAGACTCTGTCAACATGGTAACTCTACTGCCTGTCCAAAAACACACCATCTAGATTTAACATTTACGCATCAGAACTAAAAAGGTGTAAAATAAAAACAAAAACAAAGCAGCACATTGTATAGAGTAGACTGTTGTCCCAGTCACACTCCCAAGTCACCTGTCACATTATCTCCCTTTGACAACAGCACTCATTGTTCAGGCATGCAGCTGTGATGTGTCCCTTTACTTTGTGCAATCCCACCAACAACCAGGTGTTTGAATAGCCTTTATGAGACAACCGCAGGGCTGGTCAAAGTTTACATGAATGCAGCTCAGGCTTCCCTAACAGCTCAGAGGGAACAGAGGGACTAAAAACATTCCTGAATATTCTCACAAACAGGACATTGGAAAGTATCTTTGAATTATAGCATCCAGAAAGACAAAAGCTACTGATGATTTCCAATCACCTACCTTGTGAAAAAGCTGGTAGATTAGACCAAGTTTGTAGGCAGCAAATACAACCCCAGTCAGCGCAACGCAAGCAGCGCATCCGAGAACACTGGAAATCCATCCGAACGACTCCATGTCGGCAGGAGGAATCAAAACCCTGTTTGTCAAAACAAAACTCGACCACGCTCAGAAAAAAATGACCCACTACTATTCCACTTTTGCAGCTCACTTTTTATGCTAGGCTATGTTACTGCAAAGATGAGTCTGCAGCTGCTATAGACTCATTTCATGCGTAATATTTGGAAAGTACATTCAAAGCATAACTGCCTCGTCTTAGGTTAGCAAATGAATGCTTTGAAGGACATCTTGTCGACTCCTAAACAAGTTCTACAAGAACAACGCTTCTTCACCTGCAGAAATATCAGTGCTTATATTCAGGTCAAGCCAACTATGAGTATAACACGTCTTTCCGAAAATATATTTCAAAATAAAAATCCATCCAGAAACTGTAGGTCTTAGCAACATGAACCGGATGTCTGTGTCATATTTTGTTCATTTTTATCGCAACTTTAAAACATTTACGTTTTATTATGATGATATCCGTACTTTTGTTTTATTATAAATAGCATGACGAAGACAACAACTTTACTCTGAAAGTCAATGTTCGTTTCCTGTTTGCTCTCACAGCTTCCTGCGAGTCTGTCGTTTGAGCGTGGGCGGGGCAATTTCCACACGTCCAAGGAACTGACGATTTCCCTGTTCCCTGAAACCTTATTTCTTCTCACTTTTCACACCTGTCTAATGAGAGTAAAGGTCATGTCAAAATGCAAGCTTCTAGCCAGACTATTCGGTAAGAATCAATCAAATTCACTTTAGACGTAACCCTTCACAGTAACACGACTTGTCACGATCACGTCTTTTATTCATTTTGCTGATTTATTTTGAATTGCAAAACGTCACATAAGGCAACAAAGTGGTCGGTTTGTTGTGTATCTTTATTTTATGAGCTACAGCAAAATATTTGAGTCATATATGAAAACACTGCATGGGTGTTTCAGAAGATTTAAAACCAAAAAAAAAAAAAAAAGAAAGAAAACATGTGGAAGCAGCTTGTGTAAAAGACTGCCATAGCTTTATTAAACATCTGGAGAAAAGCTTTCATGAAAGCCATATGAAGCCATAACATAGACTGGAAATGATCATCAGAATGATAGATGCTTTATTATTAAGTTGTGTTGTATTTTTAGTGTACATTTGTTTAAAAGAATACTCCACCCAACAGTCCTTATAATAATGCAAAGCATTGCAGATTATGAAGCTAAATTAATCAATAGCAAAAACATTAAGCTCTGAAGAAATTATGTTAAACTGCTACAGCGTGCAATTACAGACAACCCTACTTTGTTAACTGGTTTATATAATTAATATTCAATTTCAGTAACAATAAATAATTCCTTAGTGTGTTTGTGCAATGTTTACAGCAGACTGCAAAAGGGAAGTTTGTAAACATCAATAGTTTTTCCATATTCGGGATTTTCAGAAAACATAATTTTTCCATCAACTTTTTCTTCTTCAAAAATAATGATCTGAAAGAAAGCAGAAATATACATATAATTTAACTCTGATTACACACACAGAAACACACACAGAAAGAGAAAGAAAGAAAACTGTTGTAGAGAGCAAAAGTCAAATTCCTTTTCTTCTTTTGAAGATAACCATAGATAAATTGAGCAATAGTTTCAAGTTGAACATTGTACCTGGTTGTCTCCGCTTCTTAGCCAAGGACCTGGGAGATAGAGGGAATGCTGGGGACCAATGAACCAGTAACGACCAAGGTTCTGGCCATTGACAAACACCACTCCTTTACCCCAGTTCTGTGGATACACATATATTAACACAGGCTCTTTATTCCAAAGAAATTCCAAATGCAAGCAACAAATATGTCTTGATGTCCCAGCTCTTTTGGAACAGAAATTAAAAATTGATTCTAGCTTGATTTGTTCATTGAACAAAGGTAATCAAAAAGAGTACATTTGCTTATTATTTTAAATGCAATTAGATTACCACACAAATGAATAAATTGTCATATTCACAGGAAGCTTGATGAAGGTGTCTTTTGGAGGACCGTCCAAAATGAGCTTGGCCTGGAAAAATCCTGGAACTGGCACTGACTTGAAGTCGGTTTTCCACTGACCTGAACTTGACAACCTACAAAGAAACACAAGAGGTATGCAATGCATTTGGCTTGTAAATAAAAAAAAACAATTAATGCAGATGTTAATCCAGCACACAAACTATTAGCATTACAGACTGATATAATCAAGGTCAGATATTTTATACAAACATGATGTCATGAACATATTCAAATAAATTTGAAAAACCACAAAAGACATACCTTTTTATAAAGCTTGGCTTTAGATCAAAACAGAAGGTGGTAAATCCTCTCAATGGTGTATGATTAAGCACAATGTCTCCCACAATACCTGCAACCATGTTTACAAGACAAACACGTCATTTAGAGTAGGGTGAACACTAAAATGATACACAGATAAATAAGTGTGTGAATTAGAAAAATGCCCTGGATATCCTGGGACACTAGATGAAAAGGTCAGATTTCTTGTAAGTTCTTATGCTGTTTTATGTAAAATACCAGAAAAACAATTCTTAACTTGTAAAACTGGAAACCTAGTTGTGAAAATGGTTCTAAAATTGTTAAAACATGGTTTTGAGTATATAATAATATAAAAGTAAGAAGCATAATGTGCAGTAAAGGAAAGTGATCAATAAATACCTTTGCGCTGGTTATCAAGTGCTTTACCATAATTCACTCTTCCACAGTTTTCAACAAGTACAGCCAAGGTCCTCTCTCTCTGAGAGGCACACACAAATCAGTGTAATTTCTGGCAAGGATTATTAATGAACAATACAGTTAAAAAGGTTATTTGACAGTGAAGTGAACTGTATGAGAAAGCAGAAAGTTTAAAAGTTTTGTTTGAAAAAAAAATACAGAATTAAAAAACAAAAAAAACCTAAATTTTATGTTGATTGATGAAGCTTAGGATAGAATCAAGCAGACCACAATGTTTAGTACTTCTACTTATAAAATTTTTGTTCAACTAGACTATAAGAAGTAATTCCATGTTCACTTAAAATGTGATAAATATTACCTTGGCATCAGGCAAGATGACTTCATGAGTCTTGTAGTCCAAACATCCTACATATTCTCGATCCAAGAACACCTGGAGAACATCAAGGTGCATCCAAGATATAACTTATGCAATATCAATTTGCATTACGTCAAAACATTATGTTGTTCTTTTGGTCACTCTTCTCACCAGTGCTCTGTCTCTGATGTTGTTCCCAGAGTTTAATGCTCCTCCATTGCTGATGGTGGTTTCATACAGTGTATAACCATATGACTGACCATTGTTGTTGTTGACTGGGAGATTCTCCATGTTTATCGGCCTCTCTGACCTGCTTGGCTAGATGAGTAAATAGTCAAACATAATAAATTTGGAAATTTAAATGGCATTGTGTGTTACTATTGGTGCAAGACATGGTGTCTTTTAAAACGCTTACACCTTCACAAATTTGGTTCTGTTACATCCACAGGGGGAAATTTATTGTGATTCTACGTGATAGACCAACACAATGAAGTGTGTGAACTGAAAGGGATATTGTTTTGAAAATGTCTTACAATTATAAAGTGAATGCTATTGGATGAAACCTTTTATTGCCTTCTGCCACATTTACAGCTGGAAATATTTTAGGTATGTCTCCCAACTTTGAGACATACCTAAAGAGAGACTAAAGAGAGACTAAGTTCTCTTCCTGTTCATCTTTGCAGCTTAAGATTGGTTCAACAGCATTTATGAACAGCAACTTTCAAGTTTTATCAAAACCAGAAAATCTGTTGGATATAATCTAAGGCTTGACTGGGCTTTGATCCAAACCACTGTAGTTTTAGTAACTGTGACTTTCTCTGAACAGACACTTTCTTCTTGCAGCTGCTTTACAGAGGCTAAATTCAGCTCCCTATAGTCACAATTGCTGTCTTGTCTGATTCTAAAACAAATGTTCTCCTTGCCTGACTTTTTGGTTCAGATGGATGCAATGTTGGTACATTTGCACTTGCTCAGTACCTCTATTCTTTTCTGGATGATCTTCAGTGAATTTTCAAGGATATAATATATTGTTTTATAATCTAACCTTTCTTCTAACTTTTCCAGAACTTCACCCTGTTTCTCACTGTTTGTTCACAAATATTCCATAACTAATAGTTAGCAATAGGAGTAGCTGCTTTAATAAATGAAGTATTTGAATCAGATAATTGGGCATTTTTGGTTTATTATCCTAGCTGTCACACCAGACAGGTGCTTACCTTATCTATGAACTGTACAGCATCCCACAGAGAAAGGTACAGCTGTGTGTACACTGGCTCATAAGCTTTCCTCTCCTGAGGAGAAGGCACTTCAGGAAGAGGCTCCGCTAGAACATAAGCAGGCAAAACATTTAGTTGAAGCTAATCATGCCTCTTTCAGCATTCGTGGATAACGAGAACAAGAAGTTGATTGCAATTTGTTTATTTCATATGATATTTGGTAGTTGTCTAAATGAAATGTTGAAGAGCTTACAGTTATACCGGCTGAATAAATCCCTCAGAATTTCATATTTGATAGTGCAATCTCCAGCTTCAGATAGAGGAGCATCATAATCTGCCAAGAAACAGATTACACGTCCAGTATGAAATGTTTATTGCTTATTGCTGTGAAATAAGCAACAATATTGCACTCTAATGTCACCTGCCTACCATAACTTGTGACCTGGGGTTTGTAGGTGCCAAAGTCCATTGCTCCATTCATGAAGCCAAAGTTGGTCCCACCATGAAACATGTACAGGTTAATGGAAACGCCTCTCTCCAGGATTTCTGACACCACGCTGAGCATGTCTGTTAGGGCAGCACATTCAGTATTTATTGTGTTCTTGACAAGTTCACATGAAAAATTGAATCATGCAAAAAGCAGGAATAATTGTGAGGTGAAGTAGAAACTCTGAGCATGTTCAAAAACATGAGTGGAAACAAAAACAGCTCAGAAAAAGAAGGGTGAGTACCTTCTGCATGGAACACATGATGATGCTCTCCCCAGACATCAAACCACCCAGACCAATATTCCATCACCATTAAAGGTTTCTGGGGCTAGAAGGAATTCATGTATGTAAAAGTAATGTTAGTAATCCCATCAAACGTTGGCTAACCTGAACAATGAAAATGTTTGTTGATTCACAACATACATACACAAATGTTGGCCCCATTGGCAATGTTTAAAAACACGCTGATATACGCTAAATACATATTGTCTTCCTTGAAACTTAGGTCAACTTTTAAAAGTATACAGTCAAAATATATATATATATATATATATATATATATACATATATATATATATATACATATATATATATATATATATATATATACATACATATATATATACATATATATTTTAAATCCCTTCTCACCCACCGCGGGTGGTTCTTATCCTCTGAGCTCGGGTCCTCTACCAGAGGCCTGGGAGCTTGAGGGTCCTGCGCAGTATCTTAGCTGTGCCTAGGACTGCACATTTCTGGACTGAGATGTCTGATGTTGTTCCTGGGATCTGTTGTAGCCACTGCTCCAGTTTGGGGGGTGACTGCCCCGAGGGCCCCGATGACCACAGGCACCACTGTGGTCTTCACCTTCCAGGCCCTCTCCAGTTCCTCCCTAAGGCCCTGGTATTTCTCCAGTTTCTCGTGCTCCTTTTTCCTGATGTTGCAATCACTTGGTATTGCTACATCTACCACAACGGCTTTCCTCTGTTGTTTGTCCACTACGACAATGTCTGGTTGGTTCGCCATTACCATTCTGTCTGTCTGGATCTGGAAGTCCCACAGGATCTTAGCTCTGGCATTCTCCACCACCTTTGGGGGGGGTTTCCCACTTTGATCTCGGGGTTTCCAGTCCATATTCTGCACAGATGTTTCTGTACACTATGCCTGCCACTTGGTTATGTCGTCGTTCCATGTACGCTTTTCCTGCCAGTATCTTGCACCCTGCTGTTATGTGCTGGACTGTCTCAGGGGCCTCCTTGCACAACCTACACCTTGGGTCTTGTCTGGTGTGGTAGATCTGGGCCTCTATTGCTCTGGTGTTTAGGGCCTGTTCCTGGGCGGCCATGATGAGGGCCTCTGTGCTGTCCTTGAGTCCAGCTTTTTCCAGCCATTGGTAGGATTTACTGATATCAGCCACTTGGGTTATTTGCTGGTGGTACATCCCATGTAGGGGCTTGTCCTCCCATGATGGTATCTCTGGCACCTCAACCTCCGTTCCCTGTTGTCTGAGACATTCACTGAGCACATTGTCTGTTGAGGCTTTGTCCCTGATGTATTTATGGATCTTAGTTGTTTCGTCCCTGGACAGTGGTGCTCACACTCACTAGTCCTCTGCCTCCTTCCTTGCGGCTCGTGTACAGTCTCAGGGTGCTGGATTTGGGATGGAACCCTCCATGCATTGTTAGTAGCTTTCTAGTCTTAATATCTGTGGCTTTTATCTCCTCCTTTGGCCAGCTAATTATTCCAGCAGGGTATCTGATTACTGGCAGGGCGTAGCTGTTTATCGCACGGATTTTGTTCTTGCCATTGAGCTGGCTTCTCAGGACTTGCCTTATTCGCTGGAGGTATTTAGCTGTGGCTCCTTTCCTTGTGGCCTCATCGAGGTTGCCATTTGCTTGTGGTATACCTAGGTACTTGTAACTGTCCTCTATGTCTGCTATTGTTCCTTCTGGGAGTGAGACCCCTTCTGTGCCCTTGTCTGTGCTGTAGATCCTGGTGGTGTGGATCAGTGAGTCGATGTCTCGCTCACTCTTGGCGTACAGCTTGATGTCATCCATGTAGAGAAGGTGACTGATGTTGGCCCCATTTTTGAGTCGGTATCCGTAGCCAGTCTTGTTGATAATTTGGCTGAGGGGGGTTCAGGCCTATGCAGAACAGTAGCGGGGACAGAGCATCTCCTTGGTATATGCCACATTTGATGGACACTTGTGCAAGTGGTTTGCAGTTGGCTTCAAGGGTGGTTTTCCATAGCCTCATCGAATTTGCAATGAAGGCTCTCAGAGTCCTGTTGATGTTATACATCTCTAAGCATTCAATGATCCAAGTATGCGGCATTGAGTCATAGGCTTTCTTGTAATCAATCCAAGCCATGCACAGGTTGGTGTGTCTGGTTTTGCAGTCTCGGGCAACTGTGCGGTCTATGAGGAGTTGGTGTTTGGCTCCTCTGCTATTTACACCGATACCTTTCTGCGCCATGTTCATGTGTTTATCCATGTGTTTGCTTATCTTGGCCGCTATGATGCCTGACATGAGCTTCCAGGTTGTGGAGAGGCAGGTTATTGGTCGGTAGTTGGGTGGGTCTGGACCCTTTGATGGATCCTTCTGGATTAGGATTGTTCGCCCTTCAGTTAACCATTCAGGGTGAGTCCCACTTTGTAGCAGCTGGTTCATTTGGCCTGCCAGTCGCTCATGGAGGGCAGTGAGTTTCTTTAGCCAGTAGGCATGGATCATGTCAGGCCCTGGTGCTGTCCAGTTTTTCATACCTGAGACTCTTTCTTGGACATCTGTCACAGTGATGGTTACCGGGGCTTGCTCAGGGAGGTTGCTATGGTCCTCTCGTAGAGAGATCAACCACTGTGCATTGCTGTTGTGGGACGCCTCCCTTTCCCATATGCCTTTCCAGTATTGTTCCGTCTCCAGCCTTGGTGGGTCTGCTCTGTTATTATTACCCTGCCATTGAGAGTACACCTTAGCTGGTTGAGTGGAGAAGAGCCGATTAATCCTTCTGGATTCATTCTCCCTTGTGTATCTCTTTAGGCGGCTGGCCAAGGCTTGGAGCCTCTGTTTGGCAGTTTCGAGTGCTTCAGGTATGGGCATCTTTCTGTACTTTCTGGGTACTGGTCTTTTCATTGTACCCTTGTGGAGCTCTGACAGTTGGCTCACTTCCCTCCTTGTTACCTTGATTTTAGCCTCTAACCGTCTTTTTTCCATGGTGGGTATTGGGTCTCATGGTTGCTCTTATAGCCAAGTATCTCAAGGATCACTGATGCTGAGTTGTAGATCAGCTCATTGGTTTCTGTTATGGTATTGGTAGGGATCGTTCATTCACATTCTCAATGAGACTTTCTGATGGTACTTCACTCAGCCGTTGTAATTGGCGCCTGGGAGGCCTGGTTGTCATTCGGGTCATGATTCTCTCTCTCAGGTCAGCAGCTGTCTCGTTCAGCTCTGATTCGCTCACTGGGGCCGTGTATCCCCTCACTGGGTGGGGACTTGTAATTAAGTCCCCACAGTTCTGACATCCGGGTTCCTCCCATTTGCCGTAGCATTTGTGTTGTATCTCGTCAATCTCAAGTTGTGATAGCAGTTGCCGTTTGCGGATGTTGGAACACTGAGCTACTAGTTGTTTAGCGCTTAGTGTTGACAGGGGATGTCGAAGTAACCATTCCTTCCCCAGTCTTTGCATGTAACCTCTCTGACTAGGGTTACTTGAGTAGTAGCATTCCAACAGATCCACATTTTCATCTCTCGCCCATTTCCGTCTTGTTCCAGTAGCCCATTTGTCATCAAGGTGCTCTGGTTCCCCAACACCTGACGCAGACCTTGTTTGGCCGGGCGACGTCTGAGCCGGCATGTTATGCAACTTAGTATCTCTCATGGTATGAGGTAGGCAGTAGCTTGAAGGGTCTTGCCTAAGGACCCAGACTGGATTCGAACCCCGCCCTCTCGGGTGATATACTGACGCCTTATCAATTGAGCTATCCAGTCAGCTAATATATATATACATATATATATATATATATATATACATATATATATATATATATATATATATACATATATATATATATATATATATACATATATATATATATATATATATATATATATATATGTATATATATATATATGTATATATATATATATATATATATATATATATATATATATATATATATATATAATATACCAATGTACAATTTATCAACAATTGTGCCACCAGTGATAATGTGAAAAATTTATGTTTCTTAACTTTTCATTTTTTCCAACAAATGGCTACATATATTCTTAAAGTTTTCTTTTCTTTTTTTTTTTTTTTATATTTTTCATTTCCCATGTGAGATTGTACTACTGGAATAAGAGAGAAACGTAATGAAAGGCTGCAAGCAAATTTGTCAAAGATAGTTTGATGTATGCAAGAACAATATTTAATTATCCATCATCACTACTTACCTGCATGCATGCTAAGTGCTGAATGGCTCCAAATGACAACCTCTGAAGGTTTATTGTTTTCAGAACTGAAATGATCAAATTCACAAACTTTTTAGATGACATTAAGACAAAAATGTATAACCAAAAAGATTCCTGAGGTACACATTATGTTTTGTCCTAAGTCATGTAGTTACCTCCCTCCATCCTTCTGTATCTCAAACCTTCCCAGTTGTCAGATGTTAGAAGGAGCTCATTGACCCCTTTGGACTGGAGACACTATATGAAAGAAGACAGAGAATGTGCATCTAACAAATGGAATAAACGAAGGGTGCTAACAAAACCAATGTTGTAATTAACTCACATTCTTTAAAAAAGGCATATACTCATCGTCCTTTGCAAATGATCCATACTCGTTCTCTAATTGGAGAGCAATGATTGGTCCTCCATTCTCAAACTAAGAGACATATTAGGAGACATGTTAGTAAAAAAATTAGGCTATTCTTTACCATAAATATATTAAAAAGTGAAGTTACCATCAGAGGTTGGACAACTGAAACAAGTTTGTCAAAGTACAAGTTGACAGCATTTACAAATCCGGGGTAAGTTGTTCTCAACTGAATGTCTTTATCTTGTAGCAACCAGCTGGGAAATCCCCCCCCAAAGAAAAACAGTGTTAATTAGACATTGATACAGCAAATAGAATAGAAATGTGACATCACCTTGGCAAGCCACCCAAGTCCCATTCAGCACAGATGTAAGGTCCTGGCCGTAGAATCACCCAGAAACCTGTCTCTGCTGCTAAGCTGATATAGGCCCTGAAAGAGACACACAAATGTTCTGTTCTGTTCAAAACTAATAACTCATAAAACCTTTTGCTGTTATCCAGAAAAAAAAAAACATGATTATGCAGAGCCTTTCCTGAGATCTAGCTGATCTTGAAAGTTAAATGTCCCTCTTTCAGGCTCATGCAGGTTCCATGGCACATATCTGAAAAACAGACAAAAGGAAATGGCTTTGCTGATGTTAAATGTCTACACAATCCAGCAAGTTAAAAAAATTCTGATATATCCAACATTGCTGATCAGAAGTTGGAATACCATTCTTTTTTTTTAGGGTCAAATGGCTATACCAAGTACAATGACATCTGAAAATTAGTGTTGTTGCACACTGTGTTTTTTTTTTTGATCCACCCAGGTTTAAAGTTGTGGAAATAACTTTGCTCTAACTATAAAGTGTTTTTTCCACTGGCTTTGGCTTTTCCATGTAGGCATCTGCAAATTTCAGCTATCTCTGAATGTGTTGATTAGAAGTAGCAAATTCAATAATTCTGATTATGTGTTGTGATGAGGTCCTTTGCCAGATTAAAAATACCTATTAAAAATATCAGCCTTTAAGCAGTTGCCAAACATTTTCATTTAGCCTACATTTCTGCATTTAAAATGTTTTTATTTTAAATCTGATGTAATATTCCAATCTTATAGATCATGTTTTCATTAAGCCTTTTAAGCTTAATGACAAATTCAGTTGTGTAAGCTGAAAATCATCATAATTAACAGTAGCTTGTGTGTAATTATATACAAGCAGTAAATGTACTTTTAATTCTCTCCTAATTTATTGAATATGTCTGTATACAGTATAAACAACTGATCAGCACTGCATAATTTCAGTGCATGAGAAAAAAAGACCATTCAGACATTTCATCCATTTGCATCTATGTTTACAGATATACACACGTTGTAAGAGTATTGAGACCACACGCCTTCATCTTCAGTAGTCGATCCTTCCAGTATGGTCTGGGCACGCGGAAGTAATGGATGGAGCCTCCCAGGATGCGGAAGGGCTCCCCCCTCAGAGTGAACTGAGAGGAGTCGGCCCTCAGCCCCTCCAAACTGTTCATTGTCCTCACTTAAATATGAGATCTTATGGAACAAAATCAGAAATATCAGGTCTCATAAAGTAAGACCAAACTTCGCACTGTACACAAGCAAGTCAAAAGGCTTAACATAAAATCACTTAAATAATCTGACTTATGAAGAGAGATATTGTTGTTTGGATAGCCTTACCAAGCCTTAGCTTCAGTATCCAAAATGTTGAAATTTCAGAGAAAATCCAGATTGCATCCAAACCACTGTGAGCCTGATCAGAGAGCATCTGAGGCTCAAATGGTGCTGGGAGGCCTCGAACACAACATTGTGGATAAGGCTAACTATTGTTGTTGGAGAACAACAGTGTCATAATGCTCTCCCTCTTTTTCTCTCTCCCCCCCTCTCTTTTTTCTCTTTCTCTGTTAGAAGCATAAAGCATTGTTCAAGTGCGATGTAGATGTAGCTTACAAATAAAAAGCTACACACACACAGACACACGCACACCCCCCCCACACACACATATATATGTGTGTGTGTCTATATATATATCTATATATATATATATATATATATATATATATATATATATATATATATACTATATATATTGCAATTTATTGTCCTGCCAGTAGTAGCAGAATTGTTATCTTTTTCTTTTTTTTTTTTTTCTCTCATGAAAGCGTACATATCTTATGCGTTTTAGCAACGTCAGAGTAATTTTGTGACTGTCCCTAAACACAGCTATGGTTGAAGAGCCGTATGCGTTACGCTGGTTCTGTCTGACCAAGAGGAAAGTAAAACTTATTTATGTCTACAGCTCTTTTAAAGAGTGTTACGTATGTAGCGTTGTGTAAACCGTGTCCAGTTTTGTGAAGAGGACTGGACCTCTCAGATAAGCGCTCTGACACTCTGCAAGCGCTCAGGAAACAGTTGTCCACTGTTTTGGTCCATGGAAATCTCGTCGATCCTTGGTGTTCGCCTGTCCTTAAAGCAACGATATTTTCTCCTGCTTTGCATCGGCGCTCTGGCAATAGTTGCTTATCAAATTACAAGGTACGGAAGGTTCCCTAAAGTTCACATTTGAAGGTATGCATTGTTGCAGGACCCCGCCCACTGCATGGAGTCAGTCCATGTGCGTTGGGCGAAATTTATTTCTGCTTTCACAAGCTACAGATTACAAAATGTAACGTACTCTGACCACATTGAAATTTAAAATAATAATAATAATAATCAAGTTGTCCAAAATGCCAACACCGTCTGATTCTGCGCGTTCAAATGAACATCTGTGACAGTGCTTTTTGATTTTTTTTTTTTTTTTATAGTATGCTTGTTTTTCTTCAGAGATAAAGTGTGTCTAAACACCGTTCAGTTCTGCTCTGGTAACTTGTTTTAAATTACCATAACATGATGAAATTATCTAAAAATTCCAAAACTGTTTTGGTAGCAAAGAGATCAGCTTTGTTGTCTGTGAACTTTATTATGTTTCAGTTCCTTATCTGTTAGTGTTCAATTTCAAAGGTGAGTTTTATTTCACCAAGTTACACCTGAGCTCCCACTTTGAGAGAAAGAGATCCAGTTGGCTTATTTGCATACTGAGCAAGGTACAGCTAAAAAATAAAAATGCAGTGATACCGTGTTTTTTTTTTGTTTTTTCAGTGAGGGTCATCACATTGAGTGAATTACTATGTTAATATGTAGTAGTTGTAGTTTACCGAATTCAATTAAACTTTATTGTCCATGATGTTCAGGGGATTTTGGTGCTGGTCTTTTCTGGAAGTAGGGATCCAAAGAAAGTATCTTTTTAGGGCTCTGTAAAATCTTGGACTACCTCTGATTGCATGTGATCTCATGCAAATTGATGCAACCTCCCCCACCCCTCCCAAAAAAAACCCCAAAAAGCGTAAATATGTCAAAATTGTCTGTTTATTTTATTGATACTGATTCCCCAGGTACTACTGTTTACTTGCAGACCTTATATCACCAAATGGGAGTGGCCTTCCCTTAATGATTTATAGATAAAACCTATAATAAAACCTAAGATAATGCAGAGGCACACACAACAATTTATCTTGAAGGAGATATTGCAGCAGGTGAACCTAAATTATTAGAATGGCAAGAAAAATGACATGTTTTTTTTTGTTTTGTTTTTGTTTTTGTTTTTTTTGTAATTCTAAATATGTTTGTCATATTTCTCTCCTCAGAGACCATCCACAAAGAGCAAGAATGAAGCGCGTAGAAGGACTGAGAGCCAACTCTTCACAGTTCAGCTTGGAGAAACAACCCTTCCGCATCCTGGGAGGCTCTGTCCACTACTTCCGTGTCCCCAGGACTTATTGGGAGGACCGACTGCTGAAGATGAAAGCCTGCGGCATCAACACTCTTACAACGTGAGCACCCTGTGCACCTAGGCCATGACTGAGTACATGTCAGAGTACAAAGGTCAAGAGAGCAGGAGGGCAGATAAAATGCAACACTGTTTTAATCTTAACATGAAAGCTAACCGATCAAGCTCAGGAGTCACACTCATGTAAAGAGCTATAATACAAAGTGCAATGCAACATTTTAATTGACTATAAAAAAAATGCTTAAAACACAAAAATAACTATTTTTCATGTCTTCTCAGCTATGTACCATGGAACCTGCATGAACCAGAGCGAGGGGTGTTTGACTTTGAGGATGATCTGGATTTAGAGTAAGGACTGCTGAAGTAAAATGCTCAGCGAGAGGTTTGACACAAGCATGGCTGATGTCCAGCAGGGGGAACCATTGCATTGGAAAAAAGTCTGGCTGTCTATTGCATTCATACTGCTAAGAAAAAATTTCCCCTAATAAGCACTTTGCATTTGAGTCAGTAATTGTGTGTTTTCTGATTGTGAGGTCATTGATCAATGAAATGTATTGATTATTGCCGAGGAATTAATAGAAACAAATGTCTCAGAGCTTTATTTTATTGGAAAATTTGGGGGGATATTTTAGAAATGATTTGCTGTTATAGATGAGCTTCTTCTTAATTTGAGAACAATTATTCTTTTCCACATTTTATTGATTGTTGACAGCATTGTAAATATGAAGATGTATGGCCTCTCCCAACTAAAATATTTTTTCTAAATTTTCCATATTTCCTTAGAGCCTACCTTCGCATTGCAGCCAGCTTGGGCCTCTGGGTGATTTTGCGCCCTGGGCCATACATCTGCGCTGAATGGGATTTTGGCGGACTGCCTAGGTAAAAACACAAAAACTACAATAAATCAGTTTATATATCCTTTGACCGATTGATCTCAAGTTGCGCACGTCTAAACTTTGACAGGAAATGTATTTTTCATTCAGGTGATCAGATTCTCAGATCTGTCTTCACTGTAGGGTAACAAAGGCAAAAGAATTGCAAGTGTGCATGTTAGCAGTTGTGTTTCTATTTGAGAATATTTTTCTTAGTGACCCACTTTACAGGGAATCTCATACCCACATACCCACTTTTGAATATACGGCATACAGAAGACAGTAAAATGCCCACCATTTCAGTGAAGCACTTCCATTACTCTGCTGAAAGCCACTGATGACTTTTAGTGTGATACCGGATCAGGCAATAATTAAATCTGGCAGGCCTTATCCCTTAAAGGATGAATTCATTTATTTCTGTAATCAAAATACGCTCAGACCAATAATTGGGTAATTGTTGGCTGAACAAGACTGAAAGAATGTATTTTGGAGTGCTCTTGCCTGTGGGAATGTTAGGTTGAGAGTCTGCTTAGCTGATGAGCATTATTATGAGGTGTTTAAAAGGACATGCAGCAGAGCATGTTGACCTTGTATCAAGGTTACCACATTTCTTTTCAATCTGAAACCCAAAGAAAGTTCTTGACTTGAATGTCAAGATCTTATTTGACATGGCTTGTTTTACAGTTGGCTGCTAAGAGATGAACATATGAAGCTGAGAACAACCTACTCAGGATTCACAGATGCAGTCAACTCATTTTTTGATGCACTCATAAAGAAAGTTACTCCATATCAGGTACTTTTTATTTAATTTATTTATTTATTTTTCAATACTTGCTTAATGACTGCAGGACTGTAGATAGGTTCTGGTTCCAATTGTTGAAAGGCAGAGCACACACTGGCCATGCTGGCAGTCCACCAGAGACTATATGTTACTTAAAAAACAATTTAAAAAACTTATTTTACTGTCAACCAATACATTTCAGATCACTTAAAATATGTGTTATCATGTAGTTCAACTGTCATTACCCCTCCTGAACCCATCAAGGTCAAGCAGGCAGTGGATGGATAAATGGGATGATTTATGAAATCATGTTCAGATTTCTCAAACTGACAGATGACTTTAACAACTTAGATATATCTTGTAGTGTCTTTCAGATGTACAGCATAAATATGCATGTTAAGTTTTGTTAATAAGCAGGAAGTGCAGTTTGTAAATAACCCAAAGCAAAGATTATAAACCAAAGCTGAAAGCTGAAACCGAACGTCCACTTGTTCTTTTATGTGTACAAGCTGGTGTGAGCTTTGCAGGACATCTAGTGGCTTCAGGAAGTTTAAAAAAGTAACCATTTTATAACAATTGCTTCTGATGTACTGGGATTTGCAGTCATAGTAACTCTGATTCTCGTAGCATCACAAGGTGGTAACTATTGAAAAAAACTGGCGCCTCTGAAATCTTGTGTAAAAAGTTTTAAAATTGTTTTACTGCTTTCAGGATTTTTGAAAAGCAAACCTTTAGTTTATTCTATGAGCAAAAACATACTAAGTTAAGAAATAATATTTTTTTTTTTTATGACTAAGCCCAGAGTCATAGATTGAGGCAGATTATGTATGATGTACTGCTTCTGTGTTGATTGGCTGTTGAAAAACCCAATGTCGAACTGTTCTCAGTTTTCTTACAAAAGCAACTAGTATTATTTAAAATATCTTGACCATGACACCAGGCACTTTAACAAAGGCTTTTTATCTCTAAAATAATTGTTGAGAATATATTAAATATTCTCAATATACCTGAGATCTTCAGTTGTAATTACTCGGACAGTTCACAAGGTCCTTTCAGTGGATAAAATATGCACTTTTACTTTGCGCAGATCACTTCCCCTTTCTTGAGATCTTGATTTATTTATTTCCTGCTGCGATATCTTAACAGGAACTATTTTTTTTAGAATTCTGTCAGTTTTCAGCTCCCATTTTCAGTTCTCCTTACCGAACAGGAAAACCCAAATGAATAAAATGCCTATTTTTCTGTCTTAAGAAGAGAACGTATTCAAACTCATGTTGAGATATTCCCCCTGAGTTGCTATTTCAAACATGCCCTTTATGTTTTCCTGCAATTATAAGTAGGATGTCGGCTTCACAGAATGCATAAACGGCAGGCCAGGAAAGTAATGCAGAGGAAATTATAGTGTTTTGTTTGCTTCATCTGAGAATGGCCGACAAGGCTCTGTGCCTATCTATGAACATCTATGAAAAAGAAGATACAGGCCAACAAAAAAAGAATAGAAAGCAATGCATTATTTTTCTTTAATGAGTACTGTGGAGGTGGGAAGGTAAATATATGTAATACTGATATTTATTTCTTGTTTGAACCCCTGAAGAATATCTGTAAACACATATCTGGGCCATATGTCCATGTGTGAACATGGCTTAAACAAACTCTTTAAGTGGCTAATTAGATTTTTTCTCCTTTTCCTTTGTTCAGTGTTACTTGAAAAAAAACAAATGAAAAAAAAAACAAAAAAAAAAACAACTTGGATTTACATTTAACTGTGTTTAACTGTATCAGGGGTAAGATGGGTCCAAGAGCAGGTGTCAAATCCTTTAAAGTGTTTTGTTCATATTTGGTAAATTCATATGCAGTACTCCCAGGGTGGCCCGATCATAGCAGTTCAAGTTGAGAATGAATATGGCTCCTACGCTAAAGATGACAAGTACATGGCTTTCATAAAGGAGGTGAGAAACACTGTTAAAATGAATCAGATTTGTTTTAATTGTTCAAAAATTGTTGAGGAAATGGATCTATTGTTTTGTTGGGCTGTCTCTTTAATTCTTCTTCTATTTAGGCATTATTGTCCAGAGGCATCACAGAGCTGCTGCTGACCTCTGACAACAAGGACGGGCTGAAGCTCGGAGGAGTGAAAGGAGGTATTGTCAGATGGGCTAACAGACCAACGGTCTCTCTCTCTTTCTCTCTCTCTTACACACATAGATGTACACGATGTTGGTGTGTGGGTTGTTTTCTTGCAGAGTGGCAAGAGGTTTGATCCAAGGGCAGCACAGTGTCATGCAGCAGCAGTTCAGAACCAATTTGTCGACAAAGGATTCTGTGTTGCACCAGAAAGTTGCTCTTTTTGCATTCCACTGGCAGGAAAGCTCAGCTAAAAGGAAAGCAAGCTTTAAATGCAGTTGTTTTTCTTTGATATATATGCATTAGTGACAGTTATAAAGGTTTTCTTTGTAGTTATCCATGTATCTTTATGCATTGTCATCATATATAGATGTTTTTGTGGAAAGGGAGTGGATCAGTTCATTCCTCTTACCAGTTGGTGCCACCAATACACACTATTATCATTTCAACGCAAATCTGCTTCCATTTTACATATCTAAAATGGAAGCAGATTTTAGACAAACAAGCAAAACATTTACTGTTACTTATGTGCTTACCTGTTGTTTTCTTTTTGTAAATTAGCATTTTGGTGACTCATACAGTTAAGTAATGATAAATAATATATCTAGTTCTGATGTTTGATACGACCAGCTGACTCTTAAAATAGGATTGTGATTGCTAATTTTACGAACTCTTTATCTGCCAATCTTCTTTACAGTACCTAATCACTTTAAGTCATCAGTTGTGGAGCAGATACCACATTCTCTGAGGTGGGAGAACATTGACAAATGATCAGTTTTAAATAACTCTCCTTTTCTACCCCAAAACACTGCTGCTGGAAATGCACAAAACAGCAAACGTGGAAAAGGGGGTGAAAGGCTCTGGCCAGTAAAAATGATCTTAAATCAGCAGTGTTGTTGGCCAAAGCTGCTTTCAAAATCACCACTTTATTGCTGTAAAGGGGTGGAGTAAATGTATTTTCCACATTTTTCTTAAACAGGATAGAAAAAGCTATGTTAAATTTTAAGCTGGGAACTATATATCAATCTTTCCCCCGATTTTTTGGAAAATATGATAATTTAGTACCTATTTGAAAGCAATCCAGAGAAACTGCTTATGGAAAAATAACCCTTCCACCCTGGTCTGTCACACATATAAACAAAAAAAACAAAAGGAAAGATCTACCTGAGTACTTTATAGCGACCCTCCTCTTATATTGTTACGATGGAAATTTAATCAAGTAATTTGAACATTTTATCATAAAGCTGCTTCAAGTTTTTAAATTAAACAGTTGTTCAGTGTCAATATAAAGACAATTGTCAGCTTATGAATCTATTAATAGTTCTGGTTTTTGTTGTTATTTTTATTTTTCCTCTGAAGCACTGGAAACGATCAATTTCCAGAGACTCGACATAAACGAGATCAAGTATCTGGATGAAATTCAAGTAAGTCCTGTTGGTGCAAACTGAAACTGAGCATTAACACTAACATTAACTCTGGCAGATTTTGGAATGTATTTGTTTGAGTGAAATCAAAGACCAAAACATCATTTAAAATGGTGAAGGGTTTTATCACAGACAAAAGAAAATCTCACAGAGTATTACTGCTTCTGGCTACTTCTTTATTTCTATTTAATTTTTTTTTTTTTTGTATTGCTGGTGTGCTTTTGAAATAAGTATTTAGAAATTCTGATTAATTCCTGAACATGTCTCCATTACAAAGCAATAATTTCAGTTAAAAGAAAAGTTGGAAACACAAAAGAATACATTAAGGCAATTTGTTTAAAGGTTGTACCAGAGGATTCAGTGTATTCTGTTGTGCAGAAAGAGAAAGGTCATTCAGACACGTTTCCTTGTTCACTTTGTTGCTCTACCAACCTTTGCCATTTTTCTTGGCTCTAATCCGTTTTATTTGCTCTAGCCTCAGAAACCTAAGATGGTTATGGAGTACTGGTCTGGCTGGTTCGATCTCTGGGGAGGCCTTCATCATGTGTTCCCTGCTGAGGGTAAGCCTTATTTTAGCTTCACTGAAATAATTAACACATGAGATGGGAAATGTTTTTTTTTTGTTGTTGTTTTTTTTTTCTGTTGAGAGACACTCAAAGCTGCTAACAGGCACATTCACACAAGAGAAAGGCAAGCTCTTGGGTGATGGATTCTTTGTTAAGAGTGGAGCTGTTCTTCTCTGTGCAGAGAGTCAATAATTCCAGCTAATTTGAGATAGGGAAAGATGGGTATTTCTGTGCTCCAAACCAGTGCTAAAGGTAAAGTTAAAAGAGCCTGTTTTCAGGTTAGACAGAGTCTCTGTGCCTCAGGAGAAACAGAGATTTCAGACCAGTCTTTTGCAGTGTGAATAAGATAATTTGTTTGCAGAGGAATAGCTTGGGGAAGAAAACAATCAGTATATGGAGGGTTGCATAATATAAATTATCTGTCTCTTGTTAGAAACCACATACAGTCCATAGCCACAGAATTCTTTCATAAGGTAAATTTAGCCTTGTTTTTCAGTTCCAATAGTTTTAATTTGTAATTATTTAAAAAAAAAATTTTTCAACAGTTTACTAATTTGTTATGATTAACACCCATTTGCTTTATATGGATAACATCATTTCTTGTTTTTTCCCCATCTGAAGAGTCCCTAAGAGGAATAAACATCAATGTCATGTTCATTATACCATAGAAAAACAGACAGCTTTGATTACTAATTCAACTTTTTCTACTGAATACATGTGCTCAAATTAAAGGTGCCTGTAAATAGCACATACACTTCTCTAGGGCTGTTGCATAAAGGATCTTTTGCATCAAACTGTCATCAAAAAGCAGCACACAGAAAGCCCCCTTGCTGTGTTTACTGACAGCGTCGGCTTCTAGGCAGGAAAATAGCATTTGAGCAAACAAAGAAATCCAAAATGTAAACAGACCGCAGTCTAAGCCTGCTAGTCGTCAAAAAGGCCCCAAACAGGCAAGGATTTAGACAAATAACACCCATGGGGGAAATGGATTTTTGTTGAGCACAATTGGTAACGAATTGAGCTGGTCTTAGTATCTATAACTGACATTAGTTAATGATTGTTAATGGTGAGCTCACTAATCCACCTTTTGTATCCCATCTGAAGCTCAGCCTTGTTCCCAGTTACCTTATTCTCCTGCAGCAAAGGAGCACCACACACGAGAGTGTTTTTTTTTTATTTAAAGGGTGAGATTTATGCAGGTGAGAAAAAGTAGGTCAGAAAAACTGAAGACTGTGGGATATTGTATGTAGGTTATTTTCAGCAGAACCGCTCATCTGCTGATTCTGCTTATGTATGTATTTGTGTCTCATTTTATAAATTGCTGCATGCTTAAGCTCACTTTTTTCATCAAATGATGATATTCCTACTTCATGTTTAAAGCAACTAAAACATCCCATGTAAAATGTGCTTTTTTGGGGGAAAAAAGCATTTTGTTGAACATACTAATCCCTTTTTACATTTGCAAAATCAATATTGACACGGAATTGTGTAGAATAAATGTTATTTTAGTAATTTATCCCTTAGATTTGATGTTGGTCAAAGTGTCTGGGAACTACAAAATAGTGCTGCCAAAGGTATGGATAATGTAAAACGTTAAGATCTTATGTAGCACAAATAAAAATAGATATTAATCGTCCCTTTGTGGTCAATGCTAATGAAAATGGTGCCAAAGTTTAAAGCAGATTTTTGGTTTCATTATTTTTAGTAAATATATTATTGCAGGAATGTGCTAGTTGCTCGAATGATATACAGCCCAGAGTTAAGTGGTGCATCAAGCAATCCTTTAGAAATGATTTGGTACAACCACTGAACTAAACATGAGGTTGATACTTATTCATCTGCAAAAAGGCCTTTATAACAGCTTGATGAAGCTAACTGCATCACTGTAGGATTGTATTTTTGTCATTACTAGCAGCTTACACAATGTATGATCAAAACTGTGGGCCATCTGTCTTGCCTGCTTTGCTTAAGCATTGAGAAGGAGCTGAAAATAGAGTTTCACCCCTACAGAAAATGTCACAGACAAAAAAAAAAAAGTCTGGTGTTTTCAGGGGGATTCGTATCCTTGACAGTTCAGTGCTCCACAGACTGCCACACATCCAGCAGCTGGAACCACCACAGGGTTAGTGTTCTCTGTGGCTCACAATGGACAGTTGATATTCATTGAGGCTGTGATTTTTTATTCAAATCACTAAAGGTCCTATTATGCTTCCTTGAACAAACTAAAATAGGTCTGTGGGCTTTACAAAATAGGTTCATTATATCTAACACACAAAATTGTTCTCAGATATTGAGATTTCACTCAATCAGTTCTGCCTATTTTGAGCTCATTTAGGAATGTGCTGTTATGGGGCTACATCACAATTATGCAAATAAGCTGTTGCTGGCCAAGCCCTCTCAACTCAGTGTTTACATTAGCACCTCAGACATGTGAAAATGGCGACAAGCAGATGCACAGCGGTACAACTGTATATCTTTGGTAGAAGAAGTGGAACCTCTTGAACAACCGTCAAGCCACAACCACTGGAGGGTTAAAAGCTGCAGATCTGGTATATATTTATTATGCTATTAATTCAAATTCTGAGGATTTTGCTTTGCTTTGGGCAGAGTGAAGTTATGCAGCTGACACCAACACTATAATTCAGCACAAACTGAGTTTTTTTTTTTTTTTTTTCACAAATGCAACCATTTTTAAAAATATATATGTGCGAGGTTCAAAGAGGAACACTTCTCTCAACATGTGATGACTGAATGTTTTCACAAACACTGTGTCTTCGCAACGTAGGCCATCACTTTCAGTTTACTGTGAGTGTGACAGTAAATACAGAGATATTGTGGGTATTGTAACGCCAGACATCGTACTAACAGAGGCTAATGTCCAGCGCTAGCTTTCTTTAGTAAAATCGCAGGGACATTGCAAGCAAAAATAAAATGAAGCCATGCAGCTCTGTTCACTGTGACTGGGTGGAAATGCATGGACACGTGCTTTGTATTGTTGCAATGAAGAAAATTTTAACGTTTCTCTATTGTCTCTTTTTCTGGTAGACATGATCTCGGTTGTCAGAGAAATCCTGAAGCTGGACATGTCAATCAACCTGTACATGTTTCATGGAGGGACCAATTTTGGCTTCATGAGTGGTGCATTTGCTGTTGGGCTCCCAGCACCTGAACCCATGGTGACAAGCTATGGTACGTGTGACCGAAATTCTTAACAATAAACTTTTCTGAGTGGTTCAAGTAAAATATGAACTTTGTGGGTCTGTGCTTTTTTCACACTGTAAGCCAGATGGCTCAGAACATTCTGACGTTACATGCTTGTTAGATTTGATCACAGCTGTCCTGGGTAGAGCTGTGTTTTTGACAGACCTAATTAGATTTTTATTTGAAAAATTCTTTATATTGGAAAAAGGTTCCTCAGCATGCTTTTAGATGAACAATTTCTGCTCTTGAGCTCCTACTCTGTCTTTCATTTCAAAGACACAGATTGTTTTAATTTCCTAAATTGAAATGTGGTACACAAATCATTCTTATCTTTTCTTTTGTATATACCGAAGAATAATGTTATGTGCTTGATTTAAATGGTTTCTTTTAATACATAAAGTTGTTGGTGAACTGGTGTTTTTGACTTTTTGTGTGAACCTACACATGTTGATGGTGCTGTTGCTCCTGAATTTCCCCACTGTGAGATAATAATGACAATTTCGATTCTAATCTGAAGACAGAAAAGTAAGTGTAATGCACTCTTTTTAGAGTGCATAACACTGCAATTGCTTCTTTTCTCATTCGGAAGACTCAACAACCTCACTTCTGACCTTCAGAGGTCTTCCCACTTGTGCTACTACTCCCTGAATGCCCTTTACCTTTTTGCCTCCGAAAGGCTCCATTTTCTGTCCAGATAAACCCAGAATGTGTTTCGGGCTGCTGCTGCTGCCTCAAGATGTTTGATAGGGGAGCACAGAGAAAGCATCTGCCATGGTAAGAGGCATCCGTGCCTCTCTCCAGCTCCCAAACCTGCTGTTCTGATAGCGTATTATCTTTCAGATTACGATGCTCCATTATCCGAGGCCGGGGATTACACCACCAAGTATCATCTTCTGAGGAATTTATTCAGCAGCTACCACAGTGAGTGTTGCATGCTGTGGTTGAGACAGGCCTGGCATCTTCTTTTTCTTCTGTCTTCTTCTTCCCTTTCATCTCCCCACTTAAGTTAATTCTTCTTGTAGAACCTGTTCTCTGTTGGCTCAGACAGGATAAAATTGCATATGATTACAAGGAGGGATTAGATTCAAGGGTTTGTGTGCTTTTCCTCGTGTGTGAGCTCTCTGCCTTAATCAGGGACCCTCGGCATGACTGGCAATTGTGAAAATAACATAGATGTCTTGGATTCTGCTCACTGTTTGTGCAGTTTTTTCTTGTTTGTAAAACATGTCGTTTGTGATTGGGGGCAGAAGTCTTGAGTGTTTTGTGGCCAGGGCTGGCTTTTGTCAGCATGAGAATGAATCCAGCATAACAAAGTAATAATTTGCCTGCTGCTGTGGAGATTGAAAACGGTTTGAAAGGCTGCCTGAGCGTGATGCATCCTTATGCTTTGTAGTTTGTTGAACAATAAGCATTGGCCTGAATATGACAGTGAGTTTGAGAATCTTCTGTGTTCTGCCCTACCACCACAAAGACCTGACCTAATTCTTTAATTAGATCATCTACATGTTTTATCATTGTTTGGCTGTCAAATTATGTACATAATGTCAGTTACTGTTGTGTAAGAAAAACTATTCCTGTAACTCTGGAAAACCACTGAAGTTTCCGTCGGGCATGTGGGAGATGTAGAAAACGTGGAAGAAGATGCACTGATCAAATGAGACAAATACTGAATTTCTTGTCTAATACTGCACATCACCATGAACACACAATTTTCACTGTCATATATAGTGGAAACAGCATTTTTGCTGTGAAGATGGATGAACATAAATCTATTACGTTCTTCCGGAAAAAAAGCTACAAATTTCTTGAGATATGAGCTTCACCTTCCATCAGGACAATAGCCACAAGATTAGAGCCAGGCATTCATGTCAAAGCTGTGCTATAATAGCCTTGACCTAAATCTAATTGAGAATTTTGGGCAAGGCTTGAAAATAGCTCTTCATGGACACACTCCATTCAATCTGACTCAATTTGAGCTTTTTGGAAAAGAATAATGGGCAGAATTTTCAATCTTATCACATTCTCAAAGCTTGTAGAAGTAACCCCAAAAACCTGCAGCTGAAATTGCAATGAGAGGAGATTTTACAAATAATTTAATCATGGTTTTTTTTTCTCATTACTAAGAATCCTAAGTTTGTGATATCCATTTGTATTCAGCCCACCTTACCACGAGACCCCTAAATAAAGGTCAGTGTAACCTATTACCTTCAGATGTCATGTAATGAATAGAAACCGGTGTAAGTAGAGCTATTGTGTAATAACATATAGTACAAACAAAAAAAAAGTCATTGCATAAGAATTACTCCTCCAATCAGTCAGTGATAATTTTATGAAGTGGTTTTTTTTTTGTTTGTTTTTTTTCAGAAGTGAGCGTGAAATAGTCTGTATGGTTCAGTCTATGGCACAGTTTCATAGAGCTATCTTTTCATTCTTGCTGTGGTGAATTTGACAGAATGTAAGAGCGGTAAACGTTACACAGTTCTCAGACTTACGAGTTTTGAACCCAGGCATAGTTGTTTAAATAAAATGTTGGCCATTATTCTCAAAGTTTCCCATAAGTGAGCCTCCTTTTCCCACTCGATGAAAGGGGAATGCTGTCAGGCCGTTTCTAGTGGGAATGCTGGTATATATATACCTGTGAGATTTAACAGCTTTAAAAGCAATTGGGGATTCTGGACAAATGTTAACGGTGGTTGAGAGACCGTTTCAGAAACTGGAAAACAAATTGGCAAAAATGCTCCTCCACAAAGCCTCCAAAGGGTTATCTGATATTACTTTTTCACGTTTGATACTGAGTCATACATATGAAGGAAAACATGAAAATTTCTTTCTATGACTGAATTACTGGAAAGCCTGAGTTACTTTGAATCTCATGTAAGAGTTAGTTTTTTTTTCTTATGCACTGTTTGTCCGACACTTTTAACTCTGAATCTTTTTCAGAATGATGTCTCATCTTTTCACACATAAATGAAAGGGAAGTTGCCTTTATCCCCCTTTTCCTTCCTTCCAGACCAGCCACTTCCTGAACTACCTGCCATTCAAGAAAGGAGAGCCTATCAGTCTGTTGTCGTCCAGCAGCATCTCTCTCTCTGGGACAGTTTCCATTCAGCTGAAAAGGTGAGAAATGTACCTTCAGAAGAGCCTAAAGGTAAAGCTTTCAAAATGTCCTGCAACTGGTTAAATAGTCCCAGCAATTTCTGCAGTTATTTTCCAAATTATCATTCTCTATAAGTCATATTTTGTATTAACTACAAATACCAATAGGAATTTTATATTTTTGTTTTTAGATTCACTCTTTTAAACTTAGTGCTGAATATTGCATGTTTTTATTTTATTTAAAAAAATCTTTAGTGTTTGCATTCAAATACATTGACAAAATTTGCCAACCTCAGTGGAAATATTTAATTTAAGGAAACATAATCTTTAATCTCCAATTAAAGATTATGAGCCACAAACGACAGAGCCCTGGTCTTGTAAATAAGAAAGTTTCAGGGAGTTAAGTTCTGGAAAAAATGTTCAAGGAGGCAAAACATTCTAACATTTCTAAACATTTGTGAAAATTTTGAAAGACAAAAAAGTCCACCTGCTCATGGCATGTGGTGCTTTTCCTCATAATAATCCTTCATTTTATGCTAGAAACCGGTTGGTTTGTTAGTTGCTGAAAAAATCAACCTTAGTTTAATCTGAAAACTCTGATACAGTACTCGTCTTTTGTCATACAACCTACAAAAAGGGTCAGATATTAAATCCCAGAAAATGTCATTATGTCCAAGACAGGCTATGAGGTTTAATTCACTAAATAAATGTCAACTTTTATTCACACCTATTAAACAACTGCCTGTCTAGTAGATAAGGACTTACAGTCCTTTTAGAGTCTTGGTGACCCCATGGTGCCACACTTTGCTGCTGTTAGCTTCTACTTTGCAGATTTTTTTTTCTTTCTTCTTTTTTTTATCTCCATTGCATTCCTCTTCACTCGGATGGTAAAATAAGATTGTTTCTTCCTCCAGCCTTGTGGCCAGTAGAAAACAGAAATGGGCTTGTGAGTCACTATAATACTTGGATTTTTGTTAATGGTATTTCAGTAACAGCTTCAATGTGAAATTGTGTTTTGGTAATAATTGTAATTAATTTTGAAATTATTTACACATTGTCAGCAAATGTAGATAGTGGAATATTTGTGTTTTTTTTCTTTCTGTACTTACTAAGTCAAACAGATATTTGATGTATAGTCACTTTTGAAATGGGATCATTTTTATTCAGCTTAACTTTAAATTTGCTTTTAATACTTATATGAGACAGTCTGACACAAGGGGACCTTCAAGGCCTGACCAAAACATTTCTCATAAGTTATACTGGTAAGGTGACCTTCATGGGAACCAGTATTATTCCACCATCTGAAGCTTTATGATTGTAAAGTAACCTGCTGTTGCAATAGCCTTATAAAAACCTTGAGTGCTCCCTTGCCAAAAAAAGATGGAAAACAAAACAATTGGTGGAATATCCCCTTTGAACTGTGTCCTATTTCCTTCCCACTTGTATGTCCACTGGTTTAGGATTTATGGCATGTCCCCTTACAGGCATTTATATTCAAGCCAGGTGTAGCACGTCTGGTGACTCTAACTTCATTAATTATTCAGTCTCCATCGCAATAATTTGCTCCCTATGAGATGCCAATTACTTTGCCCCTGACCAGCCACACACCCTTGTTTAAAAAGAGAGGTTTCTCTCCACTTATAGACTAGGCTGTTGTGACAGTAATATTTTATCTAGGTGTGTGTTTGGCGGTGTGTGGTGAAGTGTGTTGTAGTTGGCAGTGTTTAGATTAGATTGTTGGACATGCATCATGTTCTTCCTAAAGGTATGAAGGACAATGCTGCTAAGTAAAAAATCTGTATGAAGACTTGCATGGATTTTCTTCTTAAAGATGCTGACAAAAACAACTCAAGAAGTGCGAAGGTTGTCACTGAAATTTGCTTTTTAATCTTGACTCATTTAACTGTAGTTTGACAAACCTGGCTGATTTGCATTATTTCTTATAACACAGCTGGCATGGCTTGACTCAGGGTTGACTGGCACATTCCCATTCAGTCTTCCAGTTCCGTCTGAAATAACCCTGCTGCTATAGGAACCCCAGTGTGGTTGGCAGCTGTATGGGAAACAAGCAGTACACTGCTCCTTGCTGTGTCTGAGCACATTGCCAAAACAATTGGTACTGCACTATTTTTACTTTACTATATTGTTATTTTTATTATGCTGATGATGATTATAAAGAATAATAATGCCATTGCTGTAAAAAAAAAATGCTCTGCATCATTTGTTATATGCTCTACATTTCTCATATTCTTGACAAAACAAATACCATTACATAGTAAATATAAAAAAAATTGTGATAAAAAGTGTGATAAATCCTCATTTTTCTCTCTTCTCTCTCTTATTTCTTATTCAACACTGCATGGTATACCTCTGAGACTTGGACTTAATTAGTTGGCAAACATTGCATTCCAGATAGTCTAATAGTCCAATTGACTTTGCAATATTAATATTGTGCACACGGATATTCCAATGTTAATATCCAGACATAAGGTACATAGAGTACAATTTGTATACAGTATTTTGTTTTGCAGGTGTGTACAATAAAAATTTTCCAGCCCATCCTCTAGGGGTCACCAGCAAACAAATGACTAAAGAAATGTGAGGCAAAGGAATTCCGCTATCAGTTCTTGACACATCTAAAATTTGTAAATGCTTGCAGTCTTTGTACATGAGGCCCCTCCTCTTAGTTTGAAGTTTTAGCAAAGACCATGACTTCAGAGGAAGGCACGCTCCAAAGAAAAAAATGAGAACACATACTCCGAGAGTGAATTCTGTTTTAATTAGAGCCCAATTTAAGTAGACACTTTAAACCATGCATAAATCTATGTAAACAAAACATTTCTGCAGCCCTTTTACTTGTTTGAATTGTTGTTTTATGCACTGTTTGTTTGATTCCATGGTTATGCTTTTGCATACTCTGCAGCCTTTCAAATCTGAGAGGCCAATAAACATGGAGAACCTCCCTGTCAACAACAATAATGGCCAGTCCTACGGCTACACACTGTATGAGACGGTCATCACCAATGGAGGAACTCTCAACTCAAAGAACAACATCAGAGACAGAGCACTGGTGAGAACATTGCATCGAACACTTTTTATTCTTGCTTGTTAGAGCACTTGTTCAGAGGAAGCTGTAGCCTCACTACAGCTTAATGAAGTTCACACCTCTGATTGGCTTAGAGAGTTTCAACCTAATTAAAGCAACAATTTTATTTTGAAATAATTGCCACATCTGTGTTTTGTGCACATTTTCTATTAATTTGTGATTTAAGTGGCTGGCTTTTTTTTATGTGGCTCTTTCTGTCTTTCTAAATATGAATTTTTTGTCCACATTTTCTAGGTTTTTGTGGACAAACAATACGTTGGTGTTTTGGACTATAAGGTGCAGGAACTTGTAATACCTGATGGGAAGGTACTGAGTTTTTGTGTTCTTCTCTATATATGTTGGACTCTGTGTGCTGTTACAGAGAGCTAAAGTTTTTAATATTTAACAACCTGCAGCATGTGAACGCTTCAGGGGATACTGATAGATGTTTTCTGGCAGCAAAGTGCAAGTGTGAAGCCAGCAGCAAACCGGCTTCTAAGTATTTATTTAGCAAAAAAAATGGACAAAATCTGCAATCTTTCTTAGAAAGAACTTGCTTAAAATTTCATAAGAGCTTGCCTGTTTTCTATATTTTTTTTGTAAACTGCTGCAGTTTCCTTGAATGCAGCTCATGTTTTATGTATGTTTATACTGAAGGGAAGCAGAACTCTTGGCTTGCTGGTGGAGAACTGTGGAAGGGTGAATTATGGGACGACTCTGGATGAGCAGCGCAAAGGTACAAAAACATCAAAAAGTTAGTGATTTTAGAGATGCTCAAAAGGAACCAAGATTTTCAGAAATAAAATCAACTACACCCCATATTTTTTTTTGAAGAAACTAAAAAAAAGTTGACTCATATTTTCAGGTCTTGTTGGTGATGTTGAGTTAAACTCGAACGTCCTCAGAGGCTTCATTATTCATAGTCTGGATATGAAACCAGGCTTTGTAAACAGGTGTGTGCCTTTAATTACACTTTTATTGCTCTTTATGTTTTTGTTTGTTTTTCACTACACCTGCCATCCTCTCATTCATCCCAGCACATTTTGTCTCCAATTAGTATGGTTAAAGGGCCAACAAAATGGCAAAATTCACAAAATAAAACACATTCACTTTTTAAACCTTCATGAGTTATCAACCCAATGATTTCCTCAGTGATTTCAGCATTGAGGCAAGACGCATAATTCCCATTTATAGTTCAAATTTGTATGCCCCTCTTTTTATTTGTTGCTTAGTGGTTTTATTGATTGAGTATAATACAAGTTCTTAATGTTGTTGCGTGTAATCAAAGAGGCACGGGACGGACCTTGCTTATGCTGTCCTTTAATCTTTGTTGCCCATCATGACTAATTCATATCTAAGAATAAAGAAAAGAGAAACCATTGCCATTGCCAGCAAGCATTCTCACAACAGAATGCAGAGATGTATTGGTGAGTCTGCTGGCATGCAACATCTTGGCATCCAGCAGCTCCAGTTGCAATATAGCTGATAATTGTGAAGGGAACTGAAAGTGTCATTAGAGCATTCTTGCCTGCTGTCTATAGGGTCTGTTTATAAAGCCCTGAATAGAGATTTCTCAAAGCCTCAGTGTCAACTTTTACTGAGCTCCTGCTAGGATTATGCACTATTTAATCTACTTAATCTGTTTTACACTGGTTATATTTCACTACAATTATGTTGTGTACAAAAGATATACAAAGTGTATTTACTTTTTTCATATTAAGTGGCAAAATCTTTTTTATTTACTTAACTATACAACTATGACAAACAGATTAAATTACAAATGCAAGATGGAGTTATAGAAGCTGGATTAAAATAGTTGCTAAGCTAAACTTTTTATCTGTGTTTCGATGCAAGATAACCAAGAGATCTGTTGTTGCATTATTAACAATCTCTAAGGTGGTCTGCTGGTAGATAATTTTAGAGTGATCCAGGAAACATGTGACCATGTGCTTTACTTAGATGCTGTCATTATACTGGAATTGGGGGAATTCTTTTGATTGTTTTCACCTTTGAGCATTCTCTCAAGTATTCTCCAAATTCTTGTGAGAGTGTTTGTGTCTTTTTTGTCTTCCAAGCCAGAGACAGACCACAGAGAGGGAATCCCTAAAGCAGATGTCTGTTAAATTTAAATCAAGCCAAGTCTATATTTATTTAACAACCCAGGTTCTTCAAAGCATCTAAATCTGTATTTTCTACTGTTGTTGAGCATGGAGGGCATTATTAAATGTACTAAACATCTCACAACTGTCATTACATCTGATAATGTTAATATTTGGAAGCATTAGGGTTGAGATTTTTAGGTGAATTATGCAAGAATAAATTCACCCCAAGGCTCAAGTCTTATTCCCTCATTAATATTTCAGTATTGGAATAACAGAATACACCCCTCTTCATTACCACACCGTTTACATGAGAATTGTATTTCTTTACTTTATGCTTTCTACATTTCTGCTTGGAACAACAATAACAACATCGATGTTTTCCCCAAAATTGTAAAATTAAAACTAATAGAACACAAATTGTGGATGATCTTGGTTTTAAAGCCATTATGAATCTCCTTTGGTGCAGATGTTTTTCTTTTTCTTTTTTTTTTTTGGTGAATGTGTGTCAGTACCATTCTGAAATGTCAAGGCCTGAAGCCCCTTATAATCAAACACTACAAAATTCTACTTCAGGAAGAATTGTTGGTTTTCTATTATGACTGCCTTTTGAATTTGCTCAGTGGCGAAGCATAACCTACAGTCTTGTTGAATATGAATACTTTCCTTGAATCCATTTCCAAACCTTCACTTGGCATTCACTGCAGGCCGATAAATATTCTATGATAGATGGAATATCATGCTGGCTCACCAACAACCATACTGTACTATATTATTTTAGGTAAAAGTGGAAGTGAACGTATCAAAACAATTCATCTATTTTTCTCCTGACACAGCCTTCAGACCACAGGCTCCTGGGTGCCTATGCAACAGCAGCCCTCATTCCCGGCCTTTTTTCAGGGCAAGCTTTACGTGAACAGCTCTCCTAAAGATACCTTCATCAAACTTCCGGTAAGTTGGGGCTTGGAGTCAAAAACGTAACCAGTTAAAACGTCTTTGAAAGTCCTGTTAACATATCCTCATCTTAACTTTAAAAGAAGCAGTAAGACACAATCAAGTACATGTTCATTTGATAAAATACAGAACGGTCAACTGCCATCTTCTTTGTGGCTTACTGATTACATAGAAATGTGCTGTAAGATACATCAACATTAAAAAAAAGATTACAGTTAATTTCAGTAATTACACACAATCTAGAGAAATCTGTCTACATTGAGTTTTTCCTCGCTGGATTAATTTACCTAAACATTTTGCTTTGCCCTTTTTGGGATTTCTGAGTCTTCCCATAAAATGCTGGTGATGTTTGTTTTTCACCCACAAAATTTCTCGTGGGTTCTAAAATATTTATTGGGTCTTTTGGAATCCTAATATATTCTCAGAAAGAATGGGACTAAGGAGACATAACGAAAATAACATTTTGGACTGTTTTATGTTTACATTCTGATTTGTAACCTTGTTTTGCAGGGATGGACCAAAGGGGTTGTGTTTATAAATGGCAGGAATTTGGGACGATACTGGTCTATTGGACCACAACAGACACTTTATGTCCCAGGGCCCTGGCTGCACAGAGGAGACAACCAGGTACTGTGTAATATACACTCGTACACTACAGTATAGTGCAGCATATGAAAACGGTAATTTTGTCTCATCAGTTCTTATATATTTTGCCATGCATGCTGGGAGATCAAACTGTTAACCTTACATGCATCTAAGCATAAAAGAATTAAACATCTAGACTGATTATGTGCGTGACATATTTATTTAAGTCTCTTATTTTCTGCATCCTGTTTGGAATAGAGCAGTTATATTAGGACAGAGGGTGTATAAGTCATTGCTTTACTGCATCAGGAAAGAGTCATCCATTTCTGTTCCGTTTTTTAAAAATATATTTAAAGATTTACTGACACTCTGTGGATTAGTGTTCATCCATGCTGTTTAATACTCAGCTTAATTAATCAAAAGTTAGGCAGCGCTGCCATAAGTTTGAGCCCCTTCTTTCATTGGACATGCAGAACGTAGGGAGTCTTTATCTGTGCGGTGCCGAGCATCTGGATAGTGGAACATGGGATTGAGTAGTGATAAAGCTGGGTCATTGCCGCACCATTGACCCTACAAATGGTGTACATTTGCCATGGATTTTTTTTAAAACATATTTCAAAACAACATGGCAGCCTTTTCTTTATGGGTAAAGTGTGTGTACATAAAAGTATCAAGAGATGATGCTGGACCATAGTGTACTTAAAGCTGTCAATCTTCCTAAGCCTCTAAACACAACACTGATAACAGTGTGACAAGGTTGAGTTATGTAACAGAGTCTGCCTTTTATGAAGTAAACTATTTGACATGACAAAAATGTTAGAGGGTATTTATTATTTTATTAAATTAAGATGTAACACCATCGAGCAAAAGATGTGCGCTACTTATGCAGTCTATATTTTTACCCAAAACTGGTTCATGACATTTCTGGTGACAGCTTCTCAAGATATTCCTGAAATAGCAGCAAATTACAGGGGATATAAGTAGTCAGCTCTTAGCGACATATAAACGAGGTCATGATAAATCAACTCCAAACTTTTTTTATGTTTAATTTCACATTTGCTCTATACGATCAAACTGAAAAACAACGAAGTTTGTTCGGGGGAGAAATAGAACACAAAAATGAAAATAAGTGATTGCATAACTGTGCACCCATTTTAACTACTCCTTGATTAAACTATCTTTTTGTGGAAATTTCCTTTTTTTCTTTGTTTTTTTTTTGGGTGGGGGACTCTATTGGTATCCAGAAGATAAATTGAGGAATTAAATTAAAAGATGTTTCAACAAAGCTCTATTGTTTTAGTGTTCAACTCTGGTTGTTGATACTTTCAAGTGAAAATGCCCCCAAACACATTTGGTAGATTATTTTTCAGCTGGATCATTTGTAATATGCCACCGTGAAGATGAATAAAGTTCTGAAATAATTAAATATGATTAATATGTGAGCTTCTTGTGACCTAAAAACATATAATTTTAACAGAGTTCTGTCTACAAGCTATTCAGCCGAAAATGATTTAGAAACAGGCAAATAATTAATCTATTAATCTATGTTTGCATAATTATGGTTTTAATTTCTTGCTAAATATGAACAGCATGTTTACATAAAGAATCCATGCTTAGTATTTTGAAAAGTTTTTTAAAAAAGTTTTAAAAGTTTTACCACTATGTACTTTCTCATAAATGCCTTAGGCGACTTGTGCTGTTTCTCAGTCTTTGTCCATCTTACTTTCTAATTCTTTTAAAGAATGTGCTTGCATTAACACAAAACCACCCACTTTCACTGTCCTTTCATGACCTTGGCTGAGCTTCTTTTCCCTTTGCTGTCATAGGTCATGGTGTTTGAAGAGCAGGAAGCAGATGGTAGACTTCATTTCACCAGCAGCCCTGACTATGGCATGACTGTTGATGTCCAGTGAGGATAAGAGGAGAGCATATGCTAAGGAAGCATGAGCAGAGCAAACATGACTGCTGTTGGTTATGTTTACATGGATCTGGACCGCCTGCCCTGGTCAGCAGCACCAAGGTGTCAAGAAAACTTTTAATTGATTTTCCTAGTTTGTCTTACTGACCATATTCATGACATATATTTAGTTGATAGGTATCATTTGCTCTTTGTTGAAAAGATAAATCAATAAAGTCTGGTTTGCCCTCTGTAACCAAGGCCAGGGAAAGCTTGTGAGCTATTTATTTTTTCTCCATCCCATCCTGCCTCATCCTTTGAAGATGCTCTGAAAGCCTCTGCAGAGAAATCAAGGTTACAAAATCGCTTTGAGGATGTTTTTTTTTTTTTATGTTTTTTTTTGTTTGTTTTTTAATTATTATTTTTGTAAACCTTACACCATGATGCTTGTTTCTTGAAATATTTTAGTTGCAGTTGTTTTTGGCTAAAAAAAACCTTTAGATATCTGTCTTGATTCCAACTACCTTAAAATGCTTTTAAAGAAGTATTCACATCTCTGAAGCAAGAACTTTCTTTATATTTTATTGGGATTTTATTTGATAACAGTAGTGCACAGTTGTAAAGTGGAAGAAAATTAATAATACATGAGTTTTATTTTTTGGCCTAAAGAATTTATGAAAAGTATGGCATGTTTTTGTATTCAACAGCTCTGAGTAAATACTTTATAGAACCTTTTAACAGCCACATCATTTTCAAGTGACAGATTGCACTGTGCTCTGTGAGATGTCCAAATTTAGGATCAAAGGGATTATAACACATAAAGACTCAACAGTTTTACTGGAAAACCTCATATCCTTTTCCTTTCACTTCACAATATACAACTTTGTCTCAGTCCAACATATAAAATCCCAGTAAAATATGTCAAAGTTTGTGGTTGTAGTGTGAGAAACAAATGGGAAAAAATTCTGAGGTAATTAATATATTTGGAATAATTATCTGTAGCACCTTTTATATTATTAATAATTAAAAGATGCAAAAAGTAATGAATAATAAGTAATGAAGTGATAAATTCAGATTCGCTGTCTCTGTGTTATAAACAAAAAAAACAGTTCATACAGTTCACATGCTTTTTTTGGTCAGTAACCTATTTTAAATCTGCATCCCTAAAGGATTGACTCGTTGGGACTGAAATACATACAGTTTGGTTAAAACCCCCCACATCTGGAAACAACACTCTGGGCTACATGAGTTTTTTTTTCAGTTATTTATTTTTCTTGATTCAACTAACATTTGTCTGAGAGAGCTGCTGTGGCAAATAAACAACCTTAAGAGTCACATGCATAAAAAGTGAATGAGAACAAGTGACGTGGAGATGATAAAAAAAGACTATGTGTAAAGTGTATTGTGCCTTAGAGAATGTTGGTGTTTGCTGTGGGAAGGCTGGTTAAGTAAACTATTGCTTTATGCAGAAATTGTAAAAAAAAAAAAAAAAACAGATGTGAAGAGATTTTGTAACATGTTTCAAGGCGAAGCCCTTTCAATTGTTCTGCTGCTCTATGACACAACACACAAAATTACATCACATAACCGTATTCAACCAGTCCGACCACATGCTGATCTGTACACTGCAGTATCATTAGTCAGTCTGCACCTTGACAAAAGCAATATCCAGAAAACAAGAACAGTAATTTACTTTCCCCCTGAATCTTGGTCAGGGGGGAACAAGCAACACCTGTTGTCATTATGTTTCTATACACCCCGGCATTTTTCCACTTCAGACCACAAGTATTGTTTTGCTTTTGGTGCCAAACACTTCAGGTGGATTCTTTCATAAGAAATGCTTTCAGGTGGAACATAATTATCAGCGTTGTGCCACCATCCTGTTAATAACGATCTACATAATCCACGTATGCTGTGTGAGAGCGTGCTTTTCTAGAGAGATTAAAAAAACCCCAGCAGCTGCTGTAATTAAATTGCACATCCAAAGTTGAAATAAATATATAAATAAATATATTAAATTTTGACACTGAATAAATAACTGGAGGGTAGCTGGTGATGTTCATGGCTAATCCCTGTGCAGGGGTAATATCATGCGGTCAATGAAAGCAGCCTAGCGTGGTTAGAGAGATACAGCCATTTTTCTGCATGTGTGTCTAATCAGTGCCAAGTAAAATGTGTAATAACTTGGATTCTCTTGCTGAGCTTTAGAATAACATCTGGTTACGTTTTTCTTCTTTTTTTTTTTTTTTGTATTGTGCAGCAGTTAACATTACATTCTGTCTCAGAGGTTAGGGAGCTACACGGAAGGAGTCAGGCAAAGCACTGAGGCTTAGTGTTTAAATTATCTCCAGTTTCTACAGCGGGACAGCAATAGATAAGGACCACCACTGGGTATTGCAGATGGATGATCTGTCAAGAAGAGGAGAGATTCCATTATATTGTGAGGTGTGGAATAACTCTGTAAAAATGATCAGCTGTACTGCCTGATTACTACTGATGTCTATCGTTAGGGCTGCAGATACTCTCCTCGGTGGTCCAGTTAATGTTTGACATGAGCCTACGTAATAATGCATCAGATACTATCAGTTGTACTAAAGATACTGGGTCCACATTGCAACCAGACGGAAAAAAAAAAAAACATTATTTTTCTTGTGCTTTTCATTTGCCTACATTGACTTCAGAGCTGAATGTTCAATTTTTTTTTCTTTTTTTTACATATATCACATTTTCAGGGCCATGCATTAATGTTTATGCTTTTTTAAACTCAATTTCTGATTGAGTTTAAAAAATCAATAATTTTTTTTTATTTTTATTATTCATAGATAATGGCATTTAGCCAATATCTGACGCAGATTGGATGCGCCCAGACAAAAGAAAATGACAGACTGAGGATTTAGATATGTGGAGGACCAAAAGTGCCACAAAGTAATACATAAAGACATCGAACAGAATTTACAGAAACAGAATGGGTTATTACATTTGTTAATGTACTGCGGTGCATTGTAAAGTAGTCTGAATTGTTGTGATTAACAATAAGACTTTAGTGGTGAATGGATTCTAATTTAGCGAAAGACCATATTTGAATAGCAGCAATATTTATTTATTTCGTAATGTTTACTTGCTTGTCTGTTGCTCATAAAGACACTTTGAATATCGGTCATTCACTGTCAGCCCCACCTTCAAATGTTACCAGAATCCAGAATGTGGACAGTAAAAATGAGAAGAGCTGCAGTATTTCAGAATCACTGACACCTTTTTAAATAGCTGCATCAGATCAGCACATTAGTGAGTAGACTCTTTATGACATGACATTACAAAGAAAAGGTTTTCTTTTAAAAAAAAGAAAAATTGAATTAACCAAAATTTCTATTCCAGCCATAGAAGCTTGCCAAGGCAAATCTTCTGAAATCCCATCAACCCATCTAGATCCCATCAATCTAGACACTGCTTAAAAAACTTTCTGGAAACTAAAAAAAACCTAAACATCCAGCCTATTCCTGGTGGTGTTGCTACGGCATTAATCTAGGTAAGATAGAAGAAGCATGCTCAGTGAATTAAATGATGAAGATTCTCCTATGAAAGACTGTTTAATTTGTTAAAGGTGGTGTTCCCACATGTTTTTAATCTCTATTTGCCCTGCGAGAGATATTGTGTTTATATGCAAGAATAATGGTCTGAAAGTTGTGCACACAAATCAGGAGAATCATCATTTGTTACAGCAATGAGATAGATACCTAACCAAAGAGAGTCCATGTGTGTGAAAGAATTTCCTTCAGACCAAATAGGTCAACTTCAGAATATCTGCGTCAGCTCCGCCTGCGGACTGACAGGCATGCAGAAAGAAGTGAAAAAACTAAATTAATTTTTGCACTGCAGCACAAAATCATTAGTTAATTAATGACATGTTTTCTTAATCATGTATTTGGGAAGGTATTTTTTTCCTCTCTAACAAATGAATTTCAATGTGACACTTTTGGGCCTCTGTAGGAGTTGACGTTTATGAATCTGAGCTTGAATGAAAGATTCTTCATTTTGAAAGTGCCGCAAACTAAATGTTCTCTTAATAAAGTCTCACACATTCTCCAGTATTCTATAAGACGAGTGCAGACAGTAAATGAGTTTTATCTTTCGGTTTCAATAATTTAATAGCTTTGCATTCACACATAAATACAATGGTTCAGTGCATTTGTCAAAATTTTCCCCCAGGCCTCCGATTGGTCTCATATTGGTTTACTATCTATAAACCCTTCCTCAAGAGAAAACCCCTTAATTTTAAATGCTAAGAAGAGTGTTAAGTTTTAGATAACTATGTTTCTCAAGTTGAACACCAAGGTTGAGTTTCTCTTTTAAGTGTACGTCCCTCTGTGGCCCTCTGTATATGTATGAGTTTTAATGATGGTGTAAAATTGACAATGAAAACCCAACAGGACATGAAGACAAGAGTCAATACAGGTGAACTAGCAGATCAAGTGTTCATAAAACTCCTAAACCAGTTAAATTAAATTACAGCAAACATTTGTAGTTATTAAAACATTTCTTCCTTGCTGAAAGTGAACTCAACTTTTTTTTTTTTTCTAAATCCAGCACTGATGATGTGTACCACATCCTGAATCTCCTTTTGTGTGCAATGTGCAGATGCTGGTCCATTTCTTTCAGATCCTTTGCATTATTTGCGGAGGAAGGGTAGTTTTCAGACCTGCTTGCTTGTTCCAGTCTGCTGGCTGTATGCTTTTTATATTGTGCTGTCCCACCCAACCCCGGAGAAGGTGGAGGTAAACCTCTTTAGAGATCCATCCTCTTTGCTCTTCAGTGGTAGATCTGAAGAACGACTGCTGCCTCTGCCTGCTGTGCTTTGATATGATATAGTTGACATGTTTTTGGTCCATATTTGAAAAATATTTTTTTTAATCCATGTCATATTCCTCCGTTTTGTTTCCTTAGAATTAAGACTTGATCACAGTTGAACAGTTCTATAGAAACTTGACTGTTTTCCCCCACCGCAGTTGCAAGGCCCACCATCTACAAAACAAAACAATTAGTTAGCTGAGAAGTAGCATTCATGTTTAATTTAACTCCATTACCCTCTTTATTTCAGAGAGCAGCTGCTGTAATAAAAGAACATTTGTTACAGTTACTGCACATTATATTAGAAAACATCAAAACACCTGTTCCTTTCGTACTGTAGCTGCAGTGCTGTGAAGAAGTGTTTGCCCTTTATAATGTTTGAAAAATCTATAACTAATTACAAAAGGCTGACTTGAATTTTACTGGCCACACCCATGCCTTATTTTTTTATAAGGCATGGGTATAACTTCACTTAAATAGAACCTGTTTGACAACAGGAAGCAGGCTAAAAGGCCTCAAAACGGAGCACATCTTATCCCAAGCTATATAAATTCAGGGTTGGATTAAAAACAAAATTAGTGATGGTCAGAAAATGATCACACAGATATTTATGAGACTTGTATGGAGGAAAAAAGGGTCTATCTGTGCTAATTTCTGCTCCAACATAGCATTAAGTGGTCATGCAAGTACAAACCCCCCAAAAAAAAAAAAACCCTAGAATAATATCTAAAGCACCACAAGCCTTCAGATAATGTCAAGATTCCCAGCTCAACGATGAGACAGATTCTGGATAAAATGGTATCAATGGGAGAATTCAAAGGTGAAATCCACTGCTGACAAAAAGGGACACAAGGATCTCCTCATCTAGAGTAGACCATCCCCAAAATTACCGGGAAAATATTCTGTGTGCTGATTGGGCAAAAGAGCAAGTCCACCTCTGACTTCCTGACAAAAATGAGCAAAATTATGGTTTTGGTTTTGTCAAAGTCAAAGTCCAAATTTAAATATGATTAAAATGCTGCATTTTCTCAGGTTATCTGTATCTAATAGAATTTGTTGGAAGATTGGTGAAATTAAAATGTGAAAAAAAAAATAAAAATATAAGGGGGGAAATGCTCTTTCTGCACATCAGTTGACAAAGCAAAAAAAAAAAAAAAAGAAAAAGCCTCCCTTTGATGCATAAAAAATGTGAATATTTACCAGAGTTTGAGGAAAGTACAATCAAATCTCCATGTTCGGATCTGTGAATCCTTTCTTCCCCTCATTCACCAGGACGGGTTTCTCTGTCCTTGTGTGCCAAACGAGTATCTGGTAAAAAAAAAAAAAAAAAGATAGCATGGAAACACAAACAGCAGAAACATTAGTGACATGCTGTTCCCTTAATGCACTGATTCAGCCTTATGTTCTTCAACTACAGAAGATTCTGGAAGCAGCTCCAGCAGTACATTCACCACCACGGGGCCTATCTATGTGTAAAGAGCTACTTGAGCGTGAACCCTGCAGAGTGAAAAGAAGCAGAGTTGAAACATTGTTTTCTTACAAATTTAGCACAGCCTTTTTTCAGCTTGTCCATTTCTGACCACAGAATAATTGCTTCCTTCAAATGACTGACAGCTCTAAATTATTTGTTGTATAAACTTTTCCCTTTGTGGCATTGCTAGTTTTCTCCCCAGTTCTTCTGGATACGTTTTTGTTCCATTACATCCTCCAAAGCCTTCATGCTGGCTTGCTTTTGCCCCAGAGACAGAACAAACACGCAGGAAAACGTTTGCAAAGGGGGGCTGAGGGGGAGGGAAACAAACTCAAAGTGTCAAGCTCATTTCCCTCTTCTCTCCTTTGTGTTGGTACCCTTCCTTCTTTCATCTTTCCGTGGCAGGAGTCATGAAATATGCATGAGCCGTGCCAGGAGCCCACTCCCTCTCAGCTCAGGTGTAGTGAGGAGGCGGGTAACCGTGACGCTCGCATCTGAAGTGGACGATTATAAGAAAAAAACATGCACATACACGACTTAACCCCCACCCCCTCCCCTTTACTCCATCTTTACCACCCTTTTTGTCCATCTCCTGCACTCATCTGTAATCAGTGTGACGTCTCTGTCTCCTTCACCGAGTCCAATTCAGTTCCGCGAGCAGTTCCCTGAATCCCTTCTTTTCATTTAGGCCTGTGAAAGGCAGGAGAGGAGCAGGATGAAAACCTGGCTGAGAGTACGTCCCTTCCTTTTCCCTCCTTTTCTTCTCCGTTCTATCTTTGTCTGTGTGTGTATGGGTGCTTGTGAGGAGGACTGGCTTGCTGAAGGCCTCTGGCTGACTCTTCTTTGCCCAGAGAGAAAGCTTAGCAAGGTGACCCAGACCAACAACTGCAAGAGCGAGCGGTAAAGCTGGAGAGAAAATAGTCCATCCTGCACCAAGTGCTTATGGGAATAAAATGCATTTTTTTTACAAACAGAATATATATAGAAAAGGTTTGGTTGTTGCTTGATTAACAACCAAAAAAAAGTTTTCTATAACGAGCAACAGCTATGCTGTATTGTACTGATGGCTTCAAGAATCAAAGGGGCGGGGGTTCAAGCCCCCTCAGCCCCCTCTGCATGTGCTTGGTGCATGTTAGAACATAATGACCCATATTTTGTGCTTGGATTGTTGAAATGCACAAATATAAGTGCTTTTAGAGAGAGTCTCAAGTTTTAGCAGATTTTAGGATTTGTTAATAATCACCGTGAATCCTGGGGATCCACCGAGGTTAAATTAACAGTCGTTTTAATTACCGTGAGCCCTGCTGAAGACACATTTGTCTTCAGCAGGGCTCGTGCTTCTTCTTTAAGGTTAAAAGAAGCTACTCAGTGACTTGACTTGAATACAGAATGTAAGTATGTTCATTCGAAAACCATTTTTTTGTGTTTATTATGAGTCATCAAAAAAAGACGCCAATAGAAACTATGCTGAAAAACAGATCGTTTGAAAAATAAAGTTTTGATGTTTTAATCATCACAGCTTGCTAAAGCTCAGATGCAGCAACCGCAGATGGGAGTGTATGTAAATTATTTTGCCACTCTTACTTGATTTTTCTTCTTTTTTTTTTTTTAGCAGATTTCTATTAAATCTACATTCAACAAGCATTTAAAATAAAGTATTTTATAAGATTAATACTTCATGTTAATTAGAACATTGAACATATGAATAAATAAATAAACAAATAAATAAATAAATTTACACCCTGGACCTTGTTTTGCAGCTTTTGGACTGTGTCAAATACAGTTAAACTGTTTCAGTTGAGTTGCTGAAACCTGAGGTTACCTTAGTGCAGTTGGCAGCTTTTGGCTCCAGGTCATTGAGTGTTACAAGTTCTCGGAGCAAGCTGCTCTCCTGGTAGCCTCCCTTCACCCCGCGGAGCTTAAAGTATGCCTGTGGCTTGGAGAGGATGAGCTTCAGGTTGATGGCGAAGCCAGCCATGTCGATGGCAAATGGCCGGTGGGGGTCGAACACCGCCTTCCAGCCGTAGACCTTTCCAGCTGCGTTTACCTTGGGGGACTCGTAGCGAAGGCCGCCCACGAAGGCCACAGGCCACACTGAGACTTTCCGAGTTGACCTCATCTAGCCAGAGGAGAAGAAGAGGCAGAGGGAGAGAGAGCATATTAGTGATGTGAAGGAGCGTACATGGCAGGAAGACAGTAGTTTAGCTTCAGTCAGCAGTGCTGCAGCAGGCATGGACGGAGATGATTCATTCTGAAAGATGGTGAATATTGACCGTGCTGCTGTACCAGTGCAGCTGACACACTGTTCAAGGGCTGCCGTACAATAAGATAATGAGGTGCTGCCATCTTAAAAGGGAGTAAACACGGACAGAGCCAGGAGTCTTTACAGGAGCAGAGCTATTAGAGAAAATGGCTTGCTTGGCTCAAAAGATTCTTTAAGGTGGAACTGCACTATCCTCCTTTTTACTTCCTTTTTTTTGGTCCTTTAATCTTCTACGATCAAGAACTTTCGCCGCCCTCTCCTTTGTCTGTTGCTCCTTGGGTTCTTGCCACTCTGACAAAAAGCTGCAGCTACAATAAAAGGTGCATTTTTAAAATGAGGGTCGAAGAGGATTTAGAAACTGCAGAGGCATTCAGTCAAACTCAATGCAGCAGAAATAATGATGCCTCTTAAGTACCTCTGCAGTCACTGGTAAGATGCAGTGCTTGCCTGCACTGATGGAACAAGCAGGCACATCGGACGCATTCGCATCTTTCCCGTTTCTGCTCAGCGTTCAGGTCAGGTGATTTAGGAGGAGTACAGTTTGAACATTACAAAGCAGTAGAAAACTTTGGGGGGTTCGTGAATGTGAGCTCCTGGGAAAGACAAGTGGCTGAGTCTGTTCTAATGAGCTCTAGGAAGTAATGGTGACAATGAAGAGATACTGGGTTTGTATATGTGTCTACGTGCATGGTTGGGTTAAAAATATCCTCTTCCATTGGTCACATTTTTCAATCCAACATCATCTCTCATCACACTCTTATTGTGTCTTTTCGGTCTCCAGCTTGCTTTGTCGGCTACACAAACCGTATCTCTTTGCACCGTTTCAAGGATGAACGTTCTTTGGCAGGGAGTAAATCTGTCTCGTCTGGCTGCGACGTCACTTGCCAGCTTCCTCTTGCAGATATGTTTACGCCTTCTCTCACAACAAGAGAAAACAACAAATCAGCCCCCTTGCAGGTGGTGTCAAGAGGTTTGTCACTCTCCCATCCACACTGAAAAATGTGAAAATGAGTGTTCCGCTCGCTTCTTCTGGAGGGAATATCAGCCGGAGTGAAACTGACACAAATCCCCTCTTCTGCTGGCAGCCAAGCAAATGAAAATGCAACCAAGTTTCCCCTGCCTCACTCAGGCGAATATGATGGGTTTGTACACAATTTCTTGTGTGGTGTTGCTCCAGTTTTGCGAATGCATGCCAGTCTCGGGATTTAAGTTCAGTTTCCTGCTCCAGTTTGCTAGGGGCCTACAGAGACACAGTACTGTGTTTGAGATGTTAGACTGAAAAGAGAAACAAAGTCCTTTGGTTGAAAAGACAGAAAAACCAATCATTTTCCTCGATTATTCAGTCCTTGAGGATATTTAGGGAGACAATAGAAACTGCCCTATACGTTGCTCTAATTTGTGGAGTCTATGAGATATTATCCAAATGAAAGATTTTCATGAAAGTTTCTCAAACTTTTCTTTATTTTAAAAAACATAATTTATTCAGTTTACGTCCAACTGACGTACTGTTTTGTTAGACTCAGTAAAGAACTTCGTCCATTTAAAAATCAATTATTTAAATATTTCCCACTTCCCAGTGTGGGGAATTCAGTAAGCCATACCCGTCACATTCTTGTTGCTGAGAAGATAAAAACGCTAGCCCAAAAATTTAATTAATTGATCTCCAAAAGTTTCAAATTATAAGTCTTTCTTCGATTCAAGACCCTTTTATACTTTGGATCAACAATTTTCTACAGAAGCGCAACAGTTTTTTCAATAACTTGTTTTGTTTAAAATATTTTGGAGTATTAAAAAATATAAATGTATTTTTTAATACTTTTTGTGGCCTCTGAGACCTTTTCCTAAATGACTTTGACCATCTTGGCTAAAGGTTTGGGCCGAGACTGCAGACTTTGTAATGCTACTTTGCTTCCCCATTAATGGCTGAGATAAGGTTGTTCGGAATGTAAGCTCCATAATCATTTTGTATTTAATTTAAAATCAGAAGACTGCTTTGTTTTGAAGTGACTCGTTGCGTTGCTGTGCTTATTTCTTCTTTTACATTGCTATTCATCATACATTTATATTCATAAAGCCTTGATTTTTCTAAAAATGGAGATAGGAAGTTGTCTCAAAATTGACAGGACTCCAAATGACAATCATTCTACGGCGCTTGTCAGCCACTGACCAATCGGCGGTCGCAGTTTGTATCTGAACGCACCTCATCTGGAGGAAGTAAACCTCCCACAACGTTGTTGGGGTTCGTCAGAGATTGCTAATTCTAACATGCTGTGTTTATAAATATTTTGAGGAAAATAAGTGGAAATCATGGTTCAACAATGTCAGTGGGGAACATGCAAACATGACAGCTGTTACATAGAGTGTTTCGAGGGCAGAATTTATCTTACATTTCCAAAACCCAAACAGAGTCTGCAATAAAGCAAGCGATGAACCAAGGCCTGCAGCCAAGCTCATGTCTACTTGAATGAAACTGTGATCAACACCTATCACATGCTGTCTACGAGAAGGTAACTGATAGTAAATATCCCTTTCTATTGTCATAAGGCCACTTACTGAGAATCAAATCAAAGATCAATAAGTGATTGATTGTATTTGTGTAAATTTGTATGCTTCCTTTATTCCATGAATGTTAGATATTTCTAAAGATTGCTTCCTAAGTGAAATGGTGACAAGGGACAAGAACACTACAGTACACTAAATAGTGAATTAAAAATAAGGCTTTGGAGGAGAACTTTGCATGCATCATTGTAAGTGAGAAAAAAATATTATTTTATTAAGCATTCACAAGATTTCATTAAGGACTGACCAAAAAATATTTATATATGATAAATATAAGCATATTTATCATTGTCTGTATTGCTACAATTGATGGATTTAAATATCCATCCATGAAAGCAGCATAAAAACATCCTCCATTGCTTCAAAATCTTAGCAGTATTACTTGTTTAGTTATTGTTCTCACAGTCTTTACAAATCAAATTCTTCTTATCTTTCAGAATTTAACATATTTGTTAAATTCAAGTTTAAATCAATTTAAAATAAATTCAAATTCTAGTTTACATAAACATATACAAACATGAATAAACCTCCTTCCATTTAAACATTCATCAATTTAAATGTTGGTAAATCAGAAACTTTTAATTCATAATTTTTTTTTCTTTTTTGCATATAATTTGAAATTTAGAAGATGAGCAATATCTGGTTTGCACATAATTAGCACACTTTGAATCAGCATTGGTAGTTATTGTCTTATTGGCTATGAGAGTGCTGTGGAAGATAATTTTCCCTTGGGGACAATAATGTCTGAAGTGTAAGACTCAAAGGATCAGCAACATGAGGAGCCTGTTGAAAGTGCTTTTCATATAAAACTATTAGACTGAGTTCTTTTGTGTGTGGGATTTCCCTACCGTCAGAACTCTAATGGAACACTGACTAGTACTGTTTTAGTTAACAGAGAGGCAGTTTACTGAGACTGAAATCGTGATTTGCTTTCTCTGTTTATGATGCAATCATGATTTGCAGTGTTTCATTGCTTTTTGCTCTAAGTTAACTTGCCCAGTTGTGTTTAATTCTGTTTTATGCAATCTTTTCAAATTACCTTGCAGTATAAATACAGAGTTTTTCAAGTCTTAATAAGTCACCTGCATATGTGACTGACCCACATCTAGTCTGCTAATGCCTGTCAGGATTTCAGTACGCTGCACTGTAGTTTCATCTATTCAGCTGTCGCCTTTTATTTTTCCCTTTTTCTATTTTCACACTCCCGTAGCTCTGTCTTTGCCCCCCAGGGTTTTAACTTTGGCCTCTGAATGAGCTTGTTGGAGGTGATGGAGGATCTCAAAGGAAGGCAGAGCACTTTGGCTGATTTCCAGAAAAAGGTAATGACAGTCACCATCAATACCGGCCACTCCATTTGCCACAGACAACGTCTGCAAAACTAACAAGACTTGAGGTTAATACTGGCAGGACCTACACTGTTTCAGCTCAGGTAATTCGACTGATGTCGAAACGGATGGCTTGAGATGTTCTGATTACATGTGCTGACATCACTCGGGCAGCTTCAGATCCCTGACTGGGCTTGTTGTGAGCCAAGGAATTGTCTGACAGAAGGGAGAAAATGCAGCTGAGCAACATATTATAAATACACTGCAGAGAAAAGTGATAATGTAAAATGTTTAGGACAAGAAATGTAGTGTGAACCTTATGAAATAAATGCTTTGTGCAATGCCCTAATTTTGAAGCAACATCTAAAATTAAAAACTGTATATATTTTCTTACACAGATAATTAAAATGGAAGTTGAGAAGTAAGGGTACTTGTGTCAACCTGTGCAAAACGGGCAACTCAGCTTAAAAAGATTGGATTATTGTTTGAAATTAAAAAGACATAAATCTGGAGCTAATGCTATGATGGGGTCAAAACATAATGTAATATGTGTGTGTATGTGTAAAAGTGAAATTGCATCAAAGCATCTTTAATTTATATGTCATGCAAATGCAAAATGTATTTTTGCATGTTTCACATATGCAGGTTGTGAAATCATGTTATTCCCTGTAGACAACATAGCAAATCTAGTATGTGAGCTTGCACAGATGACTGAGTTCACTAAACAACACAACAAATTAATAATAAAAAACATGTTGGAAACATTTTTAGCGACTGCATTTGACCTGGTTCATCTGCAGTGAAACACACAGTGCAGAAGCTTCCCACACACTGAAAGTCATGAGTTAGCAAAAGTACCAAAAGTACATTTATAATATTTCTGCATGCAGTATGGAGAATTTTAAAAACTGAACAGTTTTCGCTTGGATCATATGTGGTCTGGACTTGAGATCAGTTGCCCGTGGCAACTGAAAATGAAGCAAGCTGCAAGGCAGTGCTGAAATTACGTCATGGTTCTTTCGGTAGAGCAAACTGTGAAAAGAAAAGTTATAAAGCAAAAAACATTGCCACGCTCAAAAAATGCAAAGACATTAACCAAAATTTGAAGTGCAGCATTTCAAATTTCATAAATAATTGTGAAAGACAACAGAAAATACACTGACAGAGTAGCAAGGTTGACGACGGCATTTACCTCCTCAAATAGCTCCAGGCTGTAGGAGTTGTCATCGTCTGCAAAGTAGACGATGCCAGGCTGGCTGTTGTTGTTTTTGAAGGTCTCCCTAAGCCAACGCAGGGCCAGGTTCCGCTGCATGGTTCCTCTGGGAATCCTGGGGTCACGAGTGTCACCTCGTACCTTAAAGTTCTTAGGAGTCTCCACATTGAGGTGGGTGTAGTTTAGCCCCGTCTCTCGGAGGAGACTTGTGACAAGAGGAGTTCTCCTCTGCGAGTCTTCTATCAGAATCCAGTGCAAGTTGGGGACATGGAGGAAGGTGTTTGCGATACGTGTCAGCTCTGCCTTCTGCACCGGCCGGCTGTATGTGGGAGTGATGATGTGAATGGTGGGCAGCACATCTGACCAGGGTGGAGGCCGCGTGTACACGTACTCTGTCCTCACCACTTCCACGATGTCCTTATCTGAGGCACAGTATTCTTTGGAGTCCTGACCACCAGCCTCCCTCCTGCCCTCGGTGCCTTCATCTGCAGATATGGGCATAAGAAGGCAGGGAAGGCATTAGTGCAATCCTGAGCTACTCTGAATATTTGCCTCAGGCGACTTAAACCCTATGGGGGTAAAGTGTACCTGAGAGTCGGTGGGGGTGGACCGCAAGCCTCTCTGGAATGATAAAGATCTCTTTTACTAGGTGGTGACAGGCTGCAAGAAGTGAAAGCAGGCACCGTGAGAGGACAAAACAGCTGGCGGAGAGGGAGACAGCGCAAAACGACGGAGGGGAAACATGAGCTCAGCGATTCCCAAGGCTTTGCTTATGGACTTTTATTCAAATGTAATCATAAGAACAAGTTTTTTTGGTCCAGACTCCACCACAGACTCCCTCTCCATTCTTTTTTCTTTTACTGCTTTGTTTAAGTGCAGCCCTGCTATATTTTACAGCAACTGAGAAGATATTTGACCAATTTCTGAACAGAAAGGGCATACATAGGATTTTTCTGACAATTACTGTTGACTTGAGCTGTTCTGTCTGTAGCCTATGTAGTAACTTGTCCAGCAGAGGGCTCTTCAATTACTTTTGTTAATATAATTTGTTTGAAAGTTACTGTGAGAAAACGTTCTCCATAGGTGATGCAACTAAAAATGTATATTGAGTTTTATTTTGCCTGTCTGTGATTGGATGCTTACATGAATGATGCATAACTTTAAATTCTGATTGGTTGAAGGGAGGGAGCAGCAGCAGGAGTATGGGATGAGTGAGGAACTAGGAGAGACAGGCAAAATTGGAGTAAGCAAAAACAAAAAACTAAAATTGCTGAAAGTTTTATTTCTGAGTTTTGAATTGGGTCACAATTGCACATGCTTCAATGTGGAACAGCCAAACATCAAGAAGCTGGGGCATGCTAAAGCATTACAGTGAAATTTATGTGCAGCTACACTAGACCAAAGTGGGAGTGAGATGCTGCAGAACCAGATGGCACTTCGGGATTCCGAAATGTCTGTTTGCACCTCTGGCAACATGGAATAAGCGAACTCGGTGACTTTCATGCTTTTGTGAACCTACCGGAAGATACTTAGTGGCATTGTCATGTACAGACATGTTGGGGAGGGGCAGGTGCTCAAGTGGAAAAAAGGGCACCTTGTGTAGCACATGAACCCACCAGCTGCCTTGGTAATGTGAGATTTTTTTTCTTTCAGGCACAGCTTGTACATCATCTTTGCATATCAGTTTTAAATCAATAGCCAGGTAATGTTTTTGGCTACACCCAATAAACTGTAAGAAAAAAAAAAAATTAAAAGTACAGAAGGGCGCTGTTTTGTCTAGAGGAAAAAGGGAAGGTGCTCCAGCGCCTCATAGTGTCTATCTGTGCATGTCCCTGCTCAGTGGCAGAAACAAGATAGCTCTTCAGGTGACCAGAAAGTCTGAAAGCCCCTCTGGCAATGAGCGAGACAGAAACGTGCCATCCTGACCATCTGTTCTGAGCTTCACTAGATCCATACTGCATAATGTCAGGAGGTGACATTATGCGGACACAGAAAATATTCCAAGGTTGAGTGAATACTCTCATCTTATTTGTGACTCGTTGGATTTAATGGGTCATTGAGTTTGGTCCCACTGCTTCCAAGTGTTGACGACCAGGCCGACAACTGGGTTTCATTTGCATATCCTTATTTTTGGGGACTGATAAACAACCTTGATTTCTGTTTGGCTGTTTTCATTTAATATCACCGGCTGGTGTATTAAATGAAAACACCATTTAATACACATATTGACAACTTGACCAACATCATGTTTTTGTGTAAAAAAATAAAAAATTGTAAAAGTTAACAAAAAATGTAATGACTGTGTAATTGGAAGACATTGTTGACAATACTTAAACACTCAGCTACAGACTCTTAAAAACAACATTAACAAAAAAATATATTTTGTAGACATTTTATGCTCCACAGTTGAATCCTAATTAAGTAATCAGAAATTGGCTTCGTCTTAAAGCAAGCTATGTAATGCTGTCACATTCAGAGCTGATGTAAGGCACAGTGAAGTGGCAAGTGAAGGCCATATGGCCCGCCACCATGCCTATAATGGGGAGACCACCCTGAATTGCACTGTAAAAACTTATTTTTTTTTAGAAGGGCACTGTTTTGTCTAGAGGAAAAACTGTAAAACTTATTTTTACAGTGCACTTCGATCTGAAAAATAATCAGAGTGGTTTTACGTGGAACTATTGGGCAATCACAGATCTCCCAAAAATGTATTTTTACAGAGCAATTCAGAGAAAATTTGAACAGAAATGTAGAATTTTGATTTCATAATTTATCACAGAATTTTTTCCAAAGATAACTTTAGGTGTAAAGCTGCACTGTGGAGTTTTTATAAGAAAGACAATGCATTTAAAGTCACCATGTTGTGACAGTATGGTCTGAGACAAATCTGTTTAATCTTGGATATTGAGGTTGGTGTACATTTAAAAAATTAAGTAGAATGTCTGCTAAGTCAAGTAAAATGAAATAGTGACATCCAAGAGGGTATGGGTAAAGGAGGCACTACATATACATGCTGCAACCATTTGCATAAAAAGCCATCCTTCAGGGATTCCTAATTATCTAAAACAGTGGTTCTCAAAGTTGAGGTCAGGACCCCATTGACACCCACACCCTTTATGAGTCATGAAACATCAAGTAAGAGGCTCTTGCAATGATCTCTCTAGCACACAAAGTGATGTACTTTGAGCATATTTTCAAATTTAGTAAGAAGCCTGCTGAGGCTGCCAGTCTTGTTTGGAGCCCCTGGACAGGAGGCTGAGTGAAATACCAAAAAGGACATATATGGATGTGGTGAAAGAGAACATGAAGTTAGTTGTTGTGAGGGAATAGGATGCAGAGGGTAAGACTTAACAGAGACAGATGATTTGATGTGGCAACCCCTGAAGGGAAAAGCAGAAGAGAAGGAAGGAGAAGATTTCCAAGTCTCATTTATCCTCATATATCCTACTGGCTGGTTGCACACACCATACGTCATCACTACATCACTACATCACTACATCACTCCCCTGACCCTCAAAGCCAGTTTGCCCCTGTACATTTCAAGTGATGCTGGCCTGTTACTATTTGTGAAACTGTAGTTATTTGTACTCAACCATATCAATCTTTCAGAATCTCATACCAGTACATAGCTATTTTAGTACAGATGTTCCTTTATAATTTTTCAATCCCTCAGGCTTTGTTTGATTGATGAGGAAATTAGATGCTTAACAGCTGATGTACCAGGAGCACTATTGTGCATTTTCAATAAATCTGAAAATCACAGTGATTAGCTGTGGATGTCAGTTTAATAAAAACATAAATAAAGCTGTCATGTGAAACACCCAAACAAACTGGTTTAAGGCCAATGCATACTCCCCATATGCAGAGAACTTGTGCTCTCTCTCAATGTTGTTTGTTCCTGTAACCCTTTTGATGTGTCTGGGAAATATAAAACAGATTTGCTGCAATTGTAGGGAGCTATGAAGACTTCGTAGTAGGGGTGCACCGATTGCAGTTTTCTGGCCGATTGCCAGTTACCGATCTTTATTAAGCTGGCTTAGCAATTACAATTTTGACTAAATGTTGGTGAATATAGCCATAATGTCATTGAATTGGCAACAGTGGGGTGACTATTGCTTACAATAAACATGAATGCATGACTTGATTTGAGGGTTTGTCAGGCAAGCTTTTCTCACAGCAGAGCAAAGAGGACAGTGGTTGATTTTTAGACATTTGCAGAGATAAATAAGATCGGTTTTACGTGGAGCTATTGGGCAATCACACATCTCCCAAATTAAGGAAATCCAGGTTGATTTATCAGTTGTAGGAGAACTCAATGTAGGAGTTCTTGTAAAATATGAAATGTCTTTGCCATAAAGTATGTTGTTCTTTTTGCCAGTATCTAGTTAAATATCACATTTGTCTGTTTTTGTAGAGTATCTACAGGGGTAACAAACTGCTTCATTGTCAGGCCATTGTGTTGCTGTTTACACCCCTCTTCCTTCTCTCTATTGGTATTTGCTCATATTCTGCAATCTTCTGTTATTTAAAATGTTTGGTTTTTTATTTAATCAGTCTGAGCCTGTAATTTATGCCTGCTCTTAAACGTTCCTTCTAGCATAATTTGTGACAAGTTGCATCTTAATTGCATCTGTGACTTGCAGGCCTAGAAAAGCTGCAGATTGTGTTTGAAAACATGCTGACAAATTTGTCTGAGAAAAAAAAATTGTCCATGTGGAGTGGAAGACATCATGCTGAGCATCTCTTCCGAATGGACAGTTTTTATGCCCTAATTAACATTTCTTTTACTAATGCTGTAAATATGACTTCATATGACTCACTATTTTATTATCTGCATGGTGACAAAGGTATGGCTTATTTTGATAGATGTTTCTGTCCCTTTGGATTACATTTTATTTTGAATACTTGTTTGGCTTTACCTGCATATATTTCAGTACAGGACAGAATATGACTACAGCATTGTCAGCATTGTTTGTTATTGTCATGCCAAAGTAAAAAAAAAAACATTCTTTGTCACTGTTCACACTCCAAGATTTTTCTGCAGCACAAAGATTAGCCCAACCTGCTGATAGCCAGATGTTCAACAGAGCTGCCAGGGAGCACTTTGCCAAAATGAAAATAAAAGATCAGCACCCTTTCTCTTAAAGAGTACACAATTTGAAGCCTACAGGAAAAAACTACATCAGATATTATTTTAAAGAAACAAAACAAATTTTTTTTCATTGTATTCTTTGCAGATAAATTAACCCAACTTTTCTTAGCGTTCTGTAAGGGCTATATGTTTTCCTGAAGGCATACCAATTAAGGCATTTATTTAATATCATCCAGCACATATCTAATAAAATTATTGTTTTTGAGTAGGTTTAGAAAACCTGCAAAAAACAAACAACCTCAGACAGCATACATGTGCATTATCTTCTGTTTTGGATCATTTGAGTGAATGTGGCTTGTTTGTTAATCCCTCGACATGCCCTCTTCAACACCACGAGTGGAAAGCAAACAGCTTCATTGATTCAGGTCGCTCTAATTTGGATGTTTACTCTGCATCGCAGTTGACATTTTGCACAGTTCGTTAGTGGTCTCTGAAGATGATCAGGACACTCAATAGGTGTTAATGACTCAGGCGGGAGCACAAACACAATACCAGACGTAGACGCAGCATATTCTACGAGTCTGACCAATAAGACTCATGTGGGTGGTCATGTTGTGGGAGGACATTGTTGTATAAGCTCATATGCAGTGGACAGATTCGCATTAATAGAAAAAACAAATGTATATGAAATGCAGCTATGCAGTCAGCTCCTATCAGCTGACTGACAGTTGGACATAATCGTTTAAGTTTGCGCGGCTATTTTGTTCTGTTCACGTGCACAACTCTCTGTGTTGAGATTTATAGTCACTAGATAAGTGGGATTGAGTTGTGCTGGAGCTTGTGGTCATGGCTGATGAGTGCCTCCACATGAACAGCCTTTTGTCTAAAACCTGAAGTGCAGTGTTAGGTTCAAGGACCCACTTCAATTCTGATATTGCCAGTGAAGTGTGGTGTTTGGCGTACCCTTTCGGATAGCGAGGAGTGGAGCTATAGCGCTTTGGTGCCAAACAGTGATGAGTAGAGTCCAGGGTAACACGATCAACACGATGGCAAGAATATCTCTTCTCTTCGGCATCTCAATGATTGGTTGTTTGGCTCTGGATTATCTGGAAAATAAATAAATAAAATAAAATAAAACAGACAGAAAAATCTTAACTCTGTACATTGCAACACAAAGCTTTCAAGGTAAATCATAATGAGAAAATGGCAAAAGATAGATAATTAGTGTTCACATTCACAGAAACCAGTGTACTGTAGAAAAGTATTTCCCTCCCTAACAGATTTTTTTATGCTTTTGCTTGTTTGTCACACTTCAATATCAGATAATTTTGGGTGATGACTTTGGACATCACCCAAAGTCATTTTCTTCTGGATAAGCAAGTTTATCCTGAAGAAGTTAGAGATTGTCACACTTCTGTGATTCCATCTGACAGAGGAAGAAGTAACAGCTTATCCTGCTCCCTTGTCCTTAATGATAGCACTGCCTGCTAAAGTTATTCTGTATATCCAGTTTGTATAATTTTATAACTTTAATAATTTCACCTTTTTATAATTTTTATAACTACGCTTACATAGACATTGTAACTGGACTACTACAAAAATAAGGACTGTGGGATACCAGAAGCATCTTCTTCTCAAGATGTTTCTGGTTAGCACAGATAATATCTGCAACCTTATACATAGACTTATATCGGTAGAATTAAAGATTAATGATTTACAGAAGAATTTTCAGGTTCAAGACAACACCCAGATCAGAAACCTATGTTTAAATCTTTTGTTTTAAATATAGGTTTAAATGAATAGAAAGGAAGATTCAGCTGCTGGAAGTGAAGGTTGGATCAAACAATCTTTGTGGCAACGAAACTACTCTTCCTATAAATAACGGAGAGGTTACATGCCCTGCAGCCCACCCTGGCACTCTCTGGGAGCTGAACTGAAACACACCGTGGATTTGACAAAACGACCAACGGTGATAACACTTCACCTGGATAAATCAGCATGGCCGGCTTTGAGTTGAAACCCAAATCCAACTTCAACACCGATGAAAATAAACCAGCCGGAACTATTCCACCCACCATGTTTCGCAGGACAAAATGACCAGCCCGAGCCATAACACATTTCGACTCTGTGGGAATCCCACTGAAAAAAAAGATTTGCTACACTTCAGCAGGAACCTCTGAGGGAAACCTCACCCACAGGTATGAGGAAAGACTGGCACATTACTATTCACCAAAGCGAATACTAAGAAAATCACAAATATGCCAAAGGTATCGCTGGAGATGAGACAGTAGGAGGAATCATCCATTTCTGCAATACCAAGAGAACAAGAGTTCCATACTGTCAAAAATACCTTGTGTCTGAAATAAAAGACAAAATACTCGAACCACAGATGAGCCGAATATTGAAACTCTGGTTGTGCATGTGGGAGCTAATGATCTGGCAAAACAACAATCAGAGATTCTGAAAACAGACTTTACCATTCTTCTACTATTGGAAGACTAAAACGTCAGATTTTTCTTAGTGGCCCTGTCTTAGCAGCAGCATGGAGTGACCTGAAATACTCTAAACTTATTTCTATAAACAAATGGCTGATAAAAGCATGTGCTGCCTTCTCAGTGACCTTCATTGTTAACCACTGGATTTTCTGAGAAAGTTTCCATCTTTTCAGACTTGGTGGGCGCCCTCTTAATGAGCATGGGATGAAACTATTCTCTGCAAACTTATTTCATTTCATTAACAGGAACAACAGGCCAAGAAAGGACTGGCTCAAGGACGACTGGTTAGGATGTGACCTATCCCATGTCGGGAAGCTATTCCAAAACAAACAGGCAAAAACATCAACTGGAGAAGAAGTAGCTCATCTCTCCCTTCCTCCCTGCTCTGGTCCCCCCACCCCCTCCGTTCTGCTCATTCTTCATCTCTAAAAGCCTCCGATGAATTATCCTCTCCAGGAATTGAGTTTCTCAACTTCATGAATGGAATAAACCAACAAGTTCTTGTAGGCACTTCCCTTCTTAGGACACAAATAACCGATTTTAATCAGACAGTTACATACAATTTGAAGAAAGTAGAATGGAAATGAAGATGGGAGGAAGTGCGCAACTATTATCAAGATGTTGTGTAAAAGTATGGCAAACATTTTATAGTGGCTTAAGAAAATGCTATGTCATTCATTTTTAAACTATCTTGCTTTTCTATTTGCTACTCTAACCGGAAACACTCTTCCATTCTCAGTCTGTTTCATGCAGAAGGATTCCCATCCACATAACCTTTGGTTTCTCTGTAAAAAAACATATAATCCTAACATTATAACTGGTTAAAGATTCATATAAACCACTATGATATTCACTGTAAACCTGGAACATGGTGGAAATAACACATGGTTCTGTCTCCTCCACGAAAAATATGAGGAAGTGGAGAGAGAAGCCTCACATTCAAAGCTCACTAACATTTGACTTTAAGACAACAGACCTCCATCACTCCTTGCAGGGTTTCGTTTTCTCAGATGCTTAAATAAGCTCCAGTTATACCAATGTCAAACTGGAAAAATGAAGTTATTAAGTGATCTGCTCAATGAAATAAAGAAAAAAATAGACATAATGCTGTATTCATTTAAGTTTTTTGTGAGGAAAGAAGTTATCTTATGTCCCTCATTGATTCCTGCTGAGGAAGGTGGCAGAAAGCCAAGACTTCACAAAATTGTACAATCATTATATTCATTTTATTTGTTCACAAATAAACACATTACTAATGTCTAAACCTTAGCAGGTGCCTCTGACCCGTCAACAATGCATTTTGAAGGTTTGTAAGCTTCAGAGGCAAAGAGATAAAACCAGAATAAACTTAATTATTTTAAATTACACAAAATTATTCTGTGGAGGATCTGTAAGCAATTATTAATTCTATTCTCTGACAATAGAATTATTAATATTGGAGTTCAAAGCATTAAAAAATGTTTAAAGACAAACGTTAAGTCCAGTGATGTTTCAATCCCACTGGTTGTTGTGAGAAAACTAACTAACTAACTAACTAACTAACTAACTAACTAACTAACTAACTAACTAACTAACTAACTAACTAACTAACTAACTAACTAACTAACTAATTTTTCACATTTTTATTCAAGATTTTATGCTTGAGCGTTTTCATACAGTGTTGTGCTGTCCTTTAGTTACTTCTTTTGTTGGCAATTTTTTTAACATGCAGTGAGTTTTTAAAAGTGATTACTCATATCTGAGCAAAAATGTAGAAATCAGTTTCTAAACATTATTACAATTACATTGCCTGCTTGAATTGTAAATGGCCTGTAATAATATAATGGGGACACTGCTTCAGTCTTGGTGTCCCCACTTTTTGTGTTGCGTTATGTAATCTTCTGTACAGATTTATGTGGAGATTACGAGATTCTACAAAACACATCATCCTGTTACTAAAGGATACTGCACAAAGCTCAGTCAGGTCTAAGTCCAGAATGTGAAACCATTGGCGTTTTAGCCTTTTTGCAGATTTCTGACTTAAATTTGTATTTCACTTACTCATATTTTATGAATAGGGGGTATGAATTCTTTTCCAAGACACTGTATGTGTATTTAAATGACTTACCCACAGTCAGAAGTGGTTCATTGCGGTGCTGTTGATGTGTGGCTGAGAAGGCAAAACTCCATGCTCGATGGGCTACCTAACGGTGTCTGTCTCCATGACACTTCACCATTACCCGTGTCTCTCCCTGTGGCTGCTTGCAGACACAGGCCACCAAAAGCCACGATCCTGAAAAATAAGATCATTTAGTTATACTTTATTTGTTTCGAAAAGTCCAACAGTACTTGTGAACTGACTGGATAGATATGTAAAGGAACACTTAGGTTTATTCAAAAATAAAACACACTCACAACTATTGCTTTTGATTTAACAAAAGAAAGCCAAAACTGAATGTATCCAAGCTACTTATCCCAAAATCCCACTGTTCTGTGTCTGAAATGAATAATACGTCACTTACTCATATGTAATTTACTTAATTCATTCCAATCTAAATTACGCAAAGGCTCAGTTTTTTTTATTGTTTGAATTCGCCAAATGTGAAATGCAAAAAGGAGGTCAATCAAAACTCCTCTGCCTGCCAGCAGTCTGTGTTGGGGAAGCAAAAATAAGACATCATGTCTTATTCAAATACATCTGACAATGCTGCGTCAGTGGAGGTTTCCAGTGACTTGTGGATTCTGCATCAACTCTCAAGGACTTTGGTATTTTCTATGTAATGAAAACTTATATAAAATGCAAATGTTTGTTGTGTTGAACAGGAGTAGTCCTGAACATATCACTGATGCACATTGACGTATAACATGAATCAGAAACACATTGGTCCATGGTTGTGCTTGATTTGCCAAAATGTCAACCAATCACTGACTTTATGGATTAGGATCAAATTTGCTTTGTTCGAATAGAGTAGCAAGTAAAACTTCAACTAAATGGAAGAGCAGAGAAACCTTTGCTAAGGATGCCAGGTAAAATTATCACTGTAAATAAACTGACTTCAATAAAACAATGTCTTTCGAAAAAAAAATTTAAATGCATCTTTTTTAAAAATCTGGCTTTTAAAGGACTCTTTAAAAGACTCTTTAAATAATTACTGATGTAATTCTATTCTGTCTGTTTTGTCCTTTGGCTGAGCTGTTTTTATTTATTTATTTTTTTATTCTGCACAAAAATCTTTGAAGGATTTTTTTGGTACACAGCTCTTGCTCTGCTTATTTGGGGACTCATTGTTGTCAGTATAATGAAATTTGTTCTCACAATATTTCTTCCTCTGCCTCTGGTCCTTTTGAATAGTTGGTGTATTGAACCAGTCCAGTTACGACATTGTTGGTTCATAGCAAAACTGTACAGACATAGAGAAATTTAATGTGGCACTTTACGCGCTGCTTTTATTGTTCATTACTCATTTTACAAGGCCAAAGTCTGACAGTATGGCTCAGCTGCCTGTCTCTGAAGGCTGGACCAGTGGGTGGTCCTGTTCTAACGTCAGCTGCGTTTCGGGTTGAATTTATGGTGTTATGGATTCGTTTTGCTGTATTTTTATGCTAAGCGGCAGTGCTTTTGTGATAGATGTGTTAACAATACACCAAAAGGAGTACCACAGCTTCTGTTTGTTAAGCCAGCCATCAATTCAGACTGGGTAATTTATTTATTGTCTTGCAGGTCATGTTTATCTGTAGAAAAAATACCCTAAACTATCTTTTTCCAACTTAAAATGTTCTGACTTTTCCTAAATTGACCCCGTCATTAGGAAAAGTGATACTTTTGCTTTTTTTACATTTCCATGTGGACTTGTACCACAAGGATTTTCTTGTGAGTCATTTTTGACTCGTGCATAATAAAAGCATTCAAGCACCAGAAAAAAAAGTTCAAAGGCCACATACAAACTCTCTCAAATACATATACACACACCACCCCACACACACCTGCCCAATAGGTTCTGCTTTTACACAGTAAAAGTAGGACCCATCTTATGGGATCTTCAGCATAAGATGTACAAATTCTTGAGCTGAAGGTGTTCAATATAGGAGCCGCTTCATATAGTGAAGAACATCTTTATGTTATGAAGATTTTCTTGAACATCTTGTGTTGAACATTTTGTGTCCAGTGTGGAATGTTTTTCATCTTACGTTCAACCTGGGATGGGAAGGAAGATGTTCATCATGAAAGCATCTTTATAAAATGAAGAACATCTCCACCTCATGGGGATGTTCTTCATTTTTTATGTTCAATGTGGGGTGAGAAGGACAGGATACCTTATATATATATATATATATATATATATATATATATATATATATATATATATATATATATATGGTATATAATAACATCTTATATTCCTTATATTATATACCTTATCTACCAGTCCAGCAGAAGGAGCGTCGAACAGGTTTCATAGCACTAGATCGATGCTATGAACCCTACCAGCCTCTACCACTGCGAAAACAGAAGTGCTGAGTTGAATGAGGCGGATTTTAATTAAATATTTGGAAATGTGGCCAACTTGCACTGAACAACTTCATTCACTACCTCTGCTGCCATTGCTAAAACTATAGGCAGACTACAATTCTAAAACAGTGCAGAAAATCAAAGTCATCCTTTACAACTTGATCAGCATTGTAGAAATTCTACCAGAGGGAATCCAAATGAACAGGGGAAAGCCCAGACTATGTGTGTGATGAGACTTTAATCAAGATGAATTGCACAGGAAGGTAAAGGCTAGATTATTTTGCAGTCTAAATTGCAAGTCCTCATAATCTGAGACAAAGACAAGACGGAGTTCAAGTGCGAGACCATCAAAAAGTCGTCTGAGACCCAGATTGAGTACTACAACTCTGTTGAATAGTATGCTGGATATGATTTTTGCTAGCTGAATTTTTTTTAAAAAAGGTGGCAAGTTGTTTCAAATTATGGATCATCCTTTCAAATCCACCCATTGACAGCCTTCATGACATCGGCCACTTCAGCCCTATATCAAAAAGATATATTGTTTTTACAAGACAGTTAAGTGGACCTTGACTGCATCATGAACATGCATGAGAGCACAGAGAAGTATTAGTGTGCATTCAGCAAGTCACTATCACCCAAGTGTCATGTTTGCTTCTGTGCCACCTGAAATACTGTGTGATGCAGCAAGAATATAGAGAGTCGGTCCCAGACTGCAGCACACAATGAAGCCTGACAGCCTTTCACATCAGCATGAACTAACCAGCTGTGAAGGGAACACCTGCCGCTGATTAATACAAGATCAGAACAACAGTAGCGTACCTGAAAATTGTTGGACTAATTGCTGAACTAACACCATTAACCCCAAAAGGTTAGACATGGGGGTAAAACATTACATTCTTTGGTGGGTTTTAAATGTCAGAGAAAATTGCACCGTATGATATGAAAATATGTAAGATGTCTACTCCCATTTTTTTTAATAACTGATTTTATCATTGATTTTACCAGAGTAGAAACTGCTTATCTGCTTCCTATAATCATCTTGAAATGTGTTTTGCAAAATTACTGTTGTCTGGACTGTAGAAGCAATTTAATAGAGATAAGACCTAAATACTAACGCCATCAAGTTAAATATAATCACTTCCTTCCACTTCCTCTTTTCTCTTCCCATAAGATCAGCCCAGAGATAAAGTAGGGGCAAGCCTCCAACTTTGTAATGAGTCTACCTCTGACATGTGAACTCCCTTTTGCTCTGTGCATCCCCTATGTCATGAAGCCCAATAATAATGTAATCCTTCCCAGCCTTGGCTTGCTGTAGCATCTTTTTATGTATTCTCCATTCAGCAAGTGGGAAACACTCTCTGGAGATGCTGCGTTGTGGAATGTACAATTACTTTTATTTTTGTAAGCATACGTCCATGGGCAACTCTGAATTGCCCCGAACAATTTTCTGGTGGGGCGTCTCGAGATCTGTAGAGGACAAGCTGTTACAATAGATCATTATTGATGATACTGTCACAGGTCTTTGAAACAACCTCGCCAGGAGGTATCATTAAATGTGAATTTTAAAATCTGCATTGATTTAAGTTGGCTAAATTGCTTTTGAAGGACATGAAGTCAGGATCAGGTGATCTGTCTTGTGTTTTTCTGTTGTTAGTGCTTTATTGATAAACTCAAAGCCACTATTGTTGGCTTATGACTGGTAATTTACAAGGGTCTACTGTACGAGTCACAAGTACAAGCTTTTACCGTAAATAAACGTGCACTAAAATGAAACAAAAAAATAATTGTTTTCTTCTGCTAAAATTGTGTGTTCTGGTAAGTTTGACAGTAAATCCTATGTCTACTAGCTCCTCGTAAATGAGAATACGCCTTACAATTTCTGGCACATTTCTTTAAGAACCTACTCTTAGAACCAGGGTAATCTTTGAGGCCATTCTTATTTATTCCTGCCTTTTTCACTGCATCCACCAGCATAAAAACAAATGACCTAAATAGAAATTTATCCAAGGCAGTATGGGCCATGTTGGGAGGGAAATAAATTACCCTGAAACTTTAGGGTGAAGTTTATGGAGGAAGGCTGCTAAACAGGGTTTAGAGTCAGAACACCCAAAACTGTGAAAGTTTGGAAAGCAAATTAATCACAACTGCCCTGATGTTTGTCAAAGCTGATAAGTAATTATCAAATACCCTTTCCTGATACAAAGGGAAAAAAAGAAAAAAACTTCTTTTGAGTTATGCATACGAAAACACAAGTAAAAGAAGTCTTTCACCGTATCACATACATACATTCTTTATAGGAAAAACTATGACCACTAACTGAGAACACAAGAAATGGAGAAGGTGAGCAGTTTTTCCTATAAAGATCATCTTTGCATGAAAAAGGGGGGGAGGGCTATGTGGAAGTAAATCAGTTAAAAGAAGGATTTCTTTTCAGAACCCTGAAAATTGATTTCTGAAAAGTGTTTTTAAGACCCAAGGAGACATACAAATATCTGGTTATAAACAGCTAGTGAAAAGAGCTGACAACACCTGCAGTTTGTGAGCATAAAGTTTCTAATTGTAATTAAGAAAAAAACATCCTGATTGATTTAATCCCCAATTGATCCTCTGAGTTGGTATTTTAACTCCCCCCTTTCATCCACCACATTAGTAGCTCTGACTCAAGGAGAAGGCTTAAGGCCAAACAACATATTCTGGGTTCAACTATAGACAAAGAAATAATGCTTAGGTAGCAACACAGACGTTGTCCTTGAAAATATTACGTTTTTATAGTGATACTCATGCAGTGTTGTTAAAACCACCTACAGTTAAAACCACCTACAGTAGTTCTACTGTAGTTAAAAACAACTCAGATATGCAGAGGATGGGCACTGCAAATGAACAGTAGGTCCTTTGTCTTTAACTTATGAACCTGTATAAATGCCCAGAAGCATTCAAACTTCGACTCACAACAAACTATTCAATTTCTTTTATTTATTTTACCGATTTATTTTACAGTTCAGAACATAGATGGGGTTTATCTGGAGTCCCCCTGATTTGTATTTGCAAACTAATCATGCTACTGTGCATTTTGTAAAAGAAATATTGAACAAAGCTTGAAACAGGAAAGTCATTTCAAATGTGCATAACGTTTTCAACAACTTACTAGTCATTTCAAAAGTTTGCAGGTATCTTCCAAATGAGAACATCTTGACTTGTGTTGACCATGATTGGTGTCATTTAGAGTTTGGTCTGGGTGCACTAACAGGTCCCCATCAGTCTAGTTTAGAGTTATTTGCATCATCAAATAGATTCACACCTGTCACTGGAGTCTGTTCAAACTTTGATCATCTCCACATGAAACGAGGGACTGGATTGAGTGAGGCTAATAATAGCAGATCTCGGGAGAGCAACTGCTTTCGGTTCCTACGAAAGAAGACGAAACAGCTTGGATGATACAGCAGATGCATCTTAGGTTTCAACAACTGGAACTGACTGCACTGGTGAAATTTAATACAAACAGAAGTAAGCTATAAAGTGCCAGATGACCAAGAGTCAGTAATTATTTTTAATTCCCCCCTACACACACAAAACCAGCAAGTGTAATCACTTTAAATGAAATTAGCTAGAAAGTATTTCAGCAAATGCTGTTTCTCATGCTTGATTTAAGAAAGAATGGCTGTTTTATTTCCATAAAACTTAAATAAGCCATTAGCATTGGCCTTGATTGATGGCTCCAGTCCATATGCAAATCTGGCCGGCTCAGCTCTGGTGAAAGATTTAAGAGCATGGTCGCTCAGGCAGGTTGCTCCCAGCTTATAACTGCAGGGTTATAGCCTGCTGCTGCTTCCTCTCAACTTATCATAACTAATTTATGGTCCAGCTAACCCAGGGCACTTTTCCAGTGTCGGACTGGGTAGCAAACTGAAGCCTCTCACAGCTGGCTCACTGGCCTGAAGGGGCTCTGGTAGGATTTGGAGATGAACCATGCTGAGCCCATGTGTCCTGGCTCTGATCAGATTGCAGTCTGGAGAGATGTCGTCTTGGGGAGACAACGCAGAATGGCAAGAGTAATAATACCACTGGTTATCCTACACTGTGGTGGTTATAAAATGGTAGTTTGAGTCATTTAAGAATAAGTGAAAAATGTGCCTTTGGGATGGATGCTACAATGTCAGTTTGTTGACATAAACATATGATGAAATGAACAAATAGAGAGTAAATTAAAAAGGTTAATGTAAAACATGTGTTCCTCTGCAAGTTTGACCATGCAGCTGCTGTCTTGCTTATCTTGTTATGCCTGTTAGATGTCTTTAGCGTTTTCTTGTGGAAATCTCAAGTCATTTCATGTCTTTGAATTTTTAACTGCTTTTGATGTACCCGTTTTTTAAATGAGTGTATTTATGGGGATGAATTGTGTTCTGATGTGTTAGAATGGGTTCTGTTTGCCATGACATTTCTGTCATTCACTCACAGCGAACCGACCACCGACAGACAGAGAGGGGTTTTGTTTGGATTGCGAACTCTTGAATTTCATAAACGGTAGATTTTCAAACCTGAAAAAAATGTCTTCTTTTACTGAGACATAATTTTTTTTTTTTTTTTTTTTTACTACCACCTCAGGATGTAGGAAAGACAACTCAGTTACCAGTACAAATTCTGTGAGAAGTCATATTGGTCAGATCATAAAATAGCTGAATTAATCATAAAGTAGGACAGAGTGCATCAGATGAACTCTGCTCTAAGCAGTTGTCATGCTGAGGTGAGTGAATCTTTATCTGTGCAGGTTCTGCATCAAAGAGAATGACTTCATTAAAGTTAACGACTTGGTAGCACTTGTGTGGATTCTGTAGTATTGGGGAATATTTATGATATGCACATGTTTTCGGAGTTGAGTTAGTCATGCTGATCAATTTGAGCCAGCCTGATTAAGCTGACCATACTGGGTATGCTAGAGCCTCAAGTGCACAGGGAGAGAATCTTGAAGCAGAATATTTGCTGCTTTCGATTAAATGCCACGTTTATTCACAGTAGTGAACAAGATCTATTCCTTTGGCTGATGAGTACAATACAATCACCTGCCTTTTTTTCAGGCTACATTTTTTTCTGTATTTTAAAAAATTATATAAAAGAGTGTATTTTTTTTATTTAAAAATTTGAATAAAATCATTTGTTGCTGCTTTTGAACATATTTTAGGCAAAATTACAGATTCAAATTCCATTCAAAAACATTCACCTTTTCACATTAACTAAAACAAGCAGCAGTATATAGATTGTAATAAGTCTGATTTGGAAATGCCAAAAAACCAAAAACAAACAAAAAAAAACCTTCCATAATATCCAAGCATAATATTCTCCAGGTATTGTAAAAAGATTTCAAATTCACCTTTTAAGGTAAATTTCTACTAGTGAGTTATTTTTAAATTGCCCTCTCCTTGGCTGCTGTTGTTCTGGACAATAAAGAGGGCTGTGCTTACCTCATTAAATATGATTTTGGTGTGGAGGGCGAGACATTGATTTCAAATGCACATGACATGTCTCACACTGTGAACAGGCTTTTTATGCTTCAGCATAAGGTCAGGGGTAGTCAGGGGGAGCTTCCACATTCATTAGCTAATTAAGGGTTGCTTCCTGAGTGGGTGTTGAGGTGTTCTGCTCTGTGCTGCACCTCTCAGACTTCAACATCCTCGATCTACTGAGTTTCTTAATGAGGTTAGGCCATGGATTTTTCTCATGAAAGACTGCCCAATGTTGAAATCACCCAATTACACGCCCTTACGGAAGGAAAATATATACTATTATGAATCTGATTATCACTAATTAAACCTATGGGATTTGATCAAAATGCAGTGGCAGCATAGATGAGACTTTTGTTTAATTGCTGTAAACAGAAGATGAATTAAAAGTGCATGCTTTTTTTTAAAATAGTCTGCTCCGTTGCTTCTTTGTTTAAGGACCATTTTAAGATTTTACACCAGAGTTAGTGGTTGCATTCACATCTACATCATTTACCTGTCATTTTACATACTTAGCACACTCCTTAGTGCATTGCCCATGAAAATAGAATAACAAAAAGAAAGTTGAGTGGAAAAGTGATGCCAGGTGGGGATACATAGCTGAAGAAAGAATGAATTTTGAGAAACACAGCAGCTTTGAAGACAGCATGCAAAAATCAACTCACTGTGAGGTGTCAAGTGCAAACTCATGTACTGCTGCCCTTTGTGTGAAAGTGAAGTGAAGAAACATCTCTGCCAAGGAGGAAGATCTGAACAAGAAGTTTTAATATGCAGTAAGTTTAATGCAAAGGCAAGAGAGGTTGACTCATAAAACTTTCAATCTGCTTTTATGTATTTTTTCTGGGCATTAGTTTAGTCATTGATGTGTTTGTAGGATTTTCTTCACAATGGTTGTATTAGAGATTGAACCTTCCAAAGAAACAGAACTTGGAGAGGAGAGTTGTTTTTTTTAAATTATTTTTTAATTATTTTTATGATTTCCATCTTATATATTCGAAAGAAATTTTTCTTGTGTCTTGGTTAATTCAGTAATTATATATTTTTTGTATCCTACACTGGTAGGTTATGTAAAAACCATAGTGGGTTCAGGTTCTTTGCAATGTCAATGGATAATTTTGCAGAGATATTTGTGATATTGTACAAATAATGTCATTTAATTAGTAGCATGAAAGGATACCTCTGCTATGGGGAGCGATTTGGTCCCTTCCACCAAGCCTAGAGGCAGCCAGCCACCCAACTCCTCCAAAACATTGTAAATGCATAAAATGCTAAAGAAATGACATCACCAACAATATCCTATCTAATTATGGGCTGATGTATTCCATGTTAGTTCTGGGCAGGACTTTGAAAAGATTACATATCATTATTTGATCAGATCTGACATTCCATGTTCACTGAAACTCATAACGGATAAAAAGGTTTGACATTTAAAGTTCTATGATAAAATGTCAAATAAATAGTGTTGATAAATGTACTCCTAATAAAGCAGCCAGTTAACACTGTTTTCACCTTTGCAGCAGAAACAAGGCACCTTTGACATTCAAACTAAAGCTATCATAATCTGCTCTGCATAGGCATCTCAAATCATTGCTTATCACCTACTGTTATTATTTGTCCTTTGACTCTGCTTGTGTTCAGCAAAACAGTGGCACTCGAGCAGTTTCCTAGGGACACAGACAGATGATACCGGCAGAACAGTGTTGACACAGCGACTGTGTCTGCTCGCTGCCGACGTGTCAGACTCAAACGAGCAGTGACTTTGCTGAGATAAAGAGAATGCCACTGACTGATGGTGGGCCTGCACCAACAAAGGTTGCCTCAAATCTGCAGACACTTTAAGTTCTCTGAAGACTTTGCAAACATCTGAGCACTTGATCTCTGCTATGAGAAAACATAATTTATATAATACTTGAAATATCCTGAAATACATTGCAACATTTGTTTAAATACATTACAAACAAGCACTACTGTATGGGCTGTTAACGTCTGTTGAAGTTCTTAATATTTTTTTAGCATACATGCTCATAGTCAGTGAGAACAATTTAATGAAATGAAGAACTCCTTAAAAACTATCAGCTAGGGATAAGACATGCCAAGGTCTAAAAGTCTGGAACTGAATTGGATTGGGGACCGATCCAAACACCTGGGTGCCCACTGTGCCATCTGCAGTCCCTTGACAAACATTTATAAAAATCTTTGTATTTTTATTGCTGAAAATTTTTGCATAAGAAACATACTTTGATTTCTACTTTTCTATTGAACATTTGCAGGTCTGTATAAATTATAATTATTACTTAAGTTGGTTAACACTAACCTGAGCATAACTGGAAATTTTCACTTTAGGTTATACCTAAAGAATTAACAGTGCTTGATTAAAATAAACCTACAGGACAGGAATAAACATTGTGATTTTTCCTGTTAACTTAGCTTTGTTATATGAGAAAATAATTTCTCTATTGTCTATTATGGTATCTATAAAGTCACAGTCACACCTTCACACAAGCACAGTCATACATCACTGTATCTGTGACTTTTCCACTCCTTAGTGGCGATCAATAGACTGTAGCATAAAGGAACCCCACTGTAGGTTGCACAGCTGTGAAGGCTTGGGGGTGTGAAGGGTTGGAGACAAAAAAAAAGCTTGGGTAGGTAATGCTATGATCACAATACAGTTTTAGCAGAGCTGCATTTAGTCAATGTGCCTGGGATGATTTGTCCTTTGAATGACATCCACATCTGCCTTCACATTATCATAGGTTTCATGTTAATCAATTGTCATTCTCTGTTATTTCAACTTATGAAATGTTTACTTATTTTTTACGTGTTTGTTCAAAACTTTGACGCAAAGTTTGGAACAAAGCCATCAATGGAGCCAGATAGTTTCAAGAGAACTGATATATGCTGTTTTAAAAATGTACAAATTCCAGTTAGTTCTGTCCTTCACCATCCTCATGAGAAATGTGGGGGAAAAAAATTAACCTTCATCTCTTTAATTCTGTTGCATTATGGAATATTCTCAAGTTGAACATGAAGAATCTTCATAGCCTAACTACTAATTATCTCCTCCGATTTCAGGCAGCAAGAGATTTTATTGTCGTTCTGAGAAGCAGCAGAACATTTCTCCTGTAGAGTTCAAATGAAGAGGCAGAGTCCATTGTAGAATTTCATAGATGTGTTGTTATCTTCCAGCATAACTACCAGCTATAGAGGTCTTGAAGAGTCTTTGATTTTGTTTTTGCAATGAAGCTTGGCTGCAGAGTTGCTCAATGTATCACTGAGTCGTATGTTTGGTCACTCACAGTTTTAGTGCACTGACAGAGGAATATGAAAACCTTCTGTGAGAACAGCAAGACAAAATCATATACTTAAGCATCAATATTTCAAGAACAACTTTAAAATGACCGTGATTGATCCCAATAGGGGTGCAGCACCAGACAGAAAGCGGCCACTGATTGGCCTTGAGATAGGAGCCTGATTTAACAAAGAACCTCCACAGATTCTAGGCTAATAAAGACTCCTTGTACACTGAAAAACAAAGCTGAGCGCTCAACTTCATCACAAGGCATACATACTATAAGAAAACTATAAGGAGTTCCCACTTCTATAGTTCCCAGAGAACCTTTCCAGAAAAACTAAAATATATGTTGTTATAAATGTATATTTGTCTTTTTAAGCCATTAACCTGTGGTATATTAACTCAAATACAGACCTTTAGATTTTTAAAAGTAAATTTTCAATCTGGATTTGACTAGTCTATACATTGGGGCATGTGTCCTTGTCTATGTTGAAGTCTTAAAAATAACATATAAGCCTAAAACATAAAGAAGATTTTGATCATCTCAAAAGACTATGAAAAATTATTAAATTAAAATGAAAAAAATGAAACAATAGGATTGGGAAATAAAATGGGAAATTCAATCATTGTAATAATGTTAAATTAATACTGTTCAAAATTTATATAGAAACAAATAAGATGGAAAAAAATCTTAATCTTTTATTTTTTGGATGCACTACTTGGTATATTAATTACTTTGCCAAGTAGTTATTGCCAATTTCAGAAGTTTCTGTCCACCATGCCAGTTCACAACAAATGAGGGTTTTTTTAAACCACAACCTAAAGTAATCTATCATTAGAGCATAATATTTTAGTCTTAGGGCGTTTACATTTGCCTTTTGAGGTGAGGCATTCAGTAGCATGTTTAATTATAAATCTAAAACATTAGGAAGGCTTTATTCATCTCAAACCTTGGTTTTAAATAATCATTTTATAGTATCAAGCTCATGTGTTCTTGCCTGCTCAGATACTCTATCAAATGTAGAAATATTTCAGAGTGACATCTTTGTTGGTTTTGCTTTGTCATGGAAGGTCATGCCATTTGTGACATTGTACTGTGATCTGTGTACGTTGCTCAGTTGTGTGTTTGCTTCCTTGTATTATTATGTATAAAGACTGACAGAAAAACAGGAATCAACAGGAAAACAAAATCTCAATATGGATACTTTAGGAGCTTATTTAAAGTCGCTGTAATTGTACCTATAGCGCAGTAGTACAACTTAGGAAACAAATAGTATGTTTAACGTGACTGTTTGTTTCTGGGTATTTAATTTTTAACTAAAATTAAATAGTTTCAAAATGATTTGAACTTATATAATATAGACTAATCTACACTAAATAAATCTTTACAAATAAGCTGCAGATTGCAGCTGTAAACAAACTGACCTTCCTCGAGTGACACAAAAAACAAAACTTTCCATTGCAGTTTTGGACAATACACAAATTTCAATGAAGCTAAGAAACCACTTGATTTATTTGTCTTTTTTAATTTACGAGTTTCCATTGAGCAAATTTAATTTTGTAATTTCAAGTTGTGCAATTTTATGGTCAATTGAAATGCAGATATACAGAACCTCTTTAGTGTCTTTGGCTGTGTGCCTGTTTCCCTCTGAAATAGATAACACTCTGAATCATTAGACTGTCCTTTTGCAATGAACCATAGATACATTCCTTGATATTGTACTGCGATTAACCTGTTTCTGACTCTCAGGGCAGATAGACAAAAGGTGTTCATTTGCCTTTATGGTTTTGAGCATTAATGACCTTTTAGTCTTGCCTACTTTGTTACAATTCCACACCCTCAATTATAAATTTTTGTCCTTTGTCAAAAAATATTTTTGAATATTTTCTACAATACCAAATTTGAGTTACACATTTCAGTATTGCTATAATATGTTGAGACACTGCTGTGTTTCAGTGCACTTAATATTACCCTTGAAGGCAATAAGTGTCCCTTGAATGTTGTCCTTGAGGCTTGTCAGTGGCCAAGATAAAATAATTTTGACATGTCTAATTTTACTTTCAAATGCATTGCTACAATGGACTGTGCTTACAGACATTCACCTTGTTAATAACCATGCCTCCCATTGTTTGTTTGATAACACAAATATCTGAAACACTAATGTGGTGTGATGGATATCAGGGTGATTTAAGCTCTTTTAAAGCCCCAGGCATTTCCTGGTTAGACTGTGCGTGTGAGCACGTTTCATATTTGTTGTATGTGCCCTGGTAGCTGCATGGTATTTTATCAGGAAACTTAACATTGACTTCTGCAATTCCCTGGACCTGAAGTCTGGCAGAAATATTTATAGTTACCTTGCCAGTACCATGCAGTGATGCATGATTAGTCACCTGGCTTCTGTTGATTAATCTAAAAATATATGTAATGTTGAGTCTTTTATTTCTGTTGTTGCCTCAGGCATAATGGAGATGTTCGATTGCTAGACTTTTAAGGTAATATTTTTTGTAGTCACTTGGGTACTAACATCTCCTACAAAATTAGTTATATGTTTTTGTTTGTTGCCAAATTTGTTCCATTCAAATTCTACCTTTTGATACCCCAAAATCTGTGAGTTGATCACTGAATAATTAATTAATTAAGAGAGATACATATGAATACTTTTATTCTAACAACAGCCAGTTGCATAATTGCCCATCTTTTATTATTAACAACTTAAAAAAAAATCATCCTTATGTGAGAAAACATTTTTCTCTATTAAAAAAAAAAATCAAATCCGCTTGCAGTTGATGCAGTAATTTCATTTTTTTCAAAGCTTTCCCAAAGAGCATATTTATTCACAAAGCATTTCCACTACAGTGGACTTTTCCTTAACAATTTTCTAGATTACCGTTCATATTCTTACTTTATTTGAATGAATTAACACTGCAAAAAAAACAAGGGCACAAATGTAATTGCAGTGTAGGTGGTAAAGCCAAGCAAATATTGATGGATTTATGAGCTTTGTAAAAAAGAAAAAAAAAAAAAAAGTCAAATGTGTTTTTTATTATCTTCAAACTGCTCATTTCCCTTCAAGTGAACAGTCATGCACAGTTATTATGTCATTATTGGAAATGAACCATTAATCTGTGGATGATTCATCAGCTAATGTCTTAAAACTGAACCTGAGAAACACAAGCTGTAAAATGTCTGCATAGTGGTAGGCTTGTGTCATTGGAAAACAAAGAGCTTTCTACCACTGAGGGCTGAAGGAATACCGCAAGGTATTACGAGTAACAGTCTCAGACAGCAGAAATTAAAGCAGGAACTACAGTGATCTTCTGTTGTGCAGGAATAAGCAGAAAGAATGTGGGTGCTTTGTGGACAACTGGGGGTTTCTTCCTTAATATCTTGTGTTCCAGCTTCTTGTTCTGCAAAATTGCTGCTCTCTAGTAGATTTATCATCCAGGGCAAGGCAGCAACACAGGGCACAAGGGTAAAAAATAAAAACAGGCCTGGATGTGCAGTAAATGATACTCTGAATATGTTCTGTCTTACATTAGAATTTTCTGCAATCATTTCTACCAAACTTGTTTGTAATCTTTTGTGATATAGCTTTTTTAAAACAGCATTTTTATTGTGATGTTGAATTGTTTGCCAAAAAGTGTCTCATCATAAAGTCAAGAAGGTGCTGTTTTTATCCATACATGAGCTCAAACCTTCCTCGATATCTAAATAATAGATTAGTTGTAGGTGCTAATTAGCTAAATGTCAGTGCATTAACAAATGACAGGAGTTATTTTGATTAAATTACCTTTCAAATCACACAAACAGGACAGAAATGTTTTCTTATTCAGTAATTTATCTTGTTAATGGATAAAAAGAAACAAACAAATAGCTGAACATATTGAATCAAGTAGGATTTGACTATTTAAATATTCCGCGCAAAAAAAAAAAAAAAAGACGCTCCTTTATGATTGGATGGGCTGAGCTTCTGTGTATTTTTCTGGCAAATGTGCACACACACCCACACGCATGCACACAACCATACTCCCACATGCAGTTTCATCTTCCTTCCCTTTCTCTAACTCTGGAATCCTCTTACTTCTCTCACTGGCAATCTCTCAATCCCTCTCTTTTTATTAACTTCCTCCTCTTCTCCAGCCTCATGTCTTCAACCTGCTATTTTTTTTTCCTAGTCCTTGCTTCTTTCTCCCTTCACTCTCGCAGCCGGTGTGTTTTTGACCAGCTCTCTCTGGGGGCGGATGTGTCTCTGTGGCTCTGCAGATCAGTAAAGGACATCCTCTCAGTTTAATTCAAGTCAACCTCGGGCTCCTGGTGCTCCAAGACGCAGCATGTGTGACAGCTCCACAGAGACAGCCAGGAGGAACAGACCAGTCTGATCTGCGTGTACACGTGTGTGGATTCGTACATACTAGAGAGAACTGGAAAACATGTTTAGAAAACAAAAGGAACTCATTTTTGAGACGTAAGAACATGTTCCTGGTCCTCAAGTTTTTTTTTTGTTTTTTTTTTTAACTCCTCTCAGTTCTACTGGTCAGGTTTAGAGATAGGAATTTTGGTAAGGAATGTACAACTAATGGGTAGGGTGAGGGTAAGAGGTACTCCAACTCATAGATGAAGTTGTTAAAATTTATCTATGGCTGTCAATATAAAGTACAAAAATGTGTGTGTGGGGGTTGTAGACTGTTGGTGTTAGTTGGTGAGACGGGATGTGTATTTTATTCAGACATCTTTTTAACACCCCTTTGCAGTTGGTATGAGTTAATTTCACCCTGACAGCAATCAAGGTCATCTATAAATCTGTGATGAGGAGCTGCCATGTTGATTAATCTGTGTGAACGCAACTCATATTTATTGGGGATGGTTGGTGCTACTTTATAAATCATTACATAACATATGTGTGTTTGTTCAATTTTTCTTTTGTTTTGAAAGGTCAAAGTAGGGAATCTAAATGATCCTGAAGGCATTATTGAACACTGCCCTTTTCATGTGTGCGATGCACGCAAGGGATTTGCCTTCAAGCCACAACATGTCAGGCTTTTCACATTAATATTGCATAAGAGAACATTTAAGGCAGAGGACTCATTCAACAAAAATGTGCAACCTCAAGCTGTAAATATTTTTTTGGCATTCACAGGCTGCATAATCATTAAAATTGACAATCATAATTATATAACTATAATACTATTTTTATTTAATTATTATTATGATTATATGTTTCACAAATATTATGTAGATTTTTTGTAGTGTGTAGATTTTTTTTATTACTCAGTTTTATTTTCTGCTTGTATTGTATATTTTTCTATATGTATAATATGCCAATAATATGTTGTTGCAATAATTTTACCCTTTCTTTAACAATATGGGAATGATAAGATTTTGACAAAAGTTTGGCAACATAAGGGTTCAGTAGAGATATTGCTAATAAAAAACACCTTCAAAATACCTATTGCAAATTGCCTTAGGATGTGTTGTTCTCTCCTTAAGTCTGGACTTTTTATGTTTGATTCCCTCAAATCAATAAACATCATAGTTTAGTGAGAGGAAACGGAGGATCAACAAAATCAATATTTTTAAGGTGACCCTGACTGCTGCAAAGTCCCAAAAATGCTATAAATACACATCTAAGTACAGTATCTGCTTTGCTGTTGGTGGTTCGTGCTTGAAAGAACAAGTCTTACATTATCCACACACTTTTATGTCTGCACAACAGGTTTTTGTGCAATCTCTTTATGGTATCTTTCACACTCACACAGAACTAAAATGGCACCTGGTGGATAAAGCATATACTTTTTAGTCATCACATCTTCTTCTTTAGATGCAACAAATCAATAAGGATAACCTTTCACATGGATGATGACATATTTCACATGAAGCATATGTAATGTTGCACATTATGAAATAACTTTTAACCAAACGTTGACCCTCTCTGGTCACGTCTGTGTGATATTTTTTTATTTTATTTGTCATGATTGTCTCTGAGTCATTTGTGGCTTTCTGTTAGCTCACCAACAGTCTCTGTTAGAGTTTATGATGAATACAGCAATTATGTATGAAGTTCTTCCCATTCTCGGTTTAATTTTACCTTGAATTAACATAGAGGTAGTTCCTGCTGAATGGTCCCTTTAGTTTTCCATCATTATCATCATAATGACACTGGCTGTGTCATCATGTTACTGGATGGTTGAATTTTGACTGATATTCTTAATTTTCTTTTTTCTAAAATTACTTTTTCTTACTTTCTTCGTTTGCAGCTCATATTTTAACCTGCTTGGAATTGATTTGTTTTTCTGTACCTTGGAAAGGTGGTATAGATCTACCTGCTTATCAAAAGCTCAGCAGGGCAATGTGGTGATTCTGTGAGGCTTAGTTGAGCCATATATAGACCACAGTCAATGTCTGCAGCTTTAACAGTGGCTCAAGAATTTGAACCCGACTTTTCTGCAAACCATAGTATGTAGAATACCATGCATGATGAAGACTGATTTGCCACGTGTCATAGCATACTGTAGTTCTGATATTCTAATAAAGCCATTTCAAGTTAGCTTGAGTATTGATTATCCCAAAATAGTCTTTTTCCACATCTGTATTTACTTTGAGGCATGGTGCTATTGGTACATCAGCTGACGCCATAGGCTATTTGCTTGATCAGCATCTCAATGTCCTTCTTGATTCCCTGAAAGAAAACAGACTCTATCACCCTTCTTTTAAACTTTCCACTGCCGATATGTCCTTCATACCGCTACATCCTCATCATTGGACACTGAGTTTATGATGACATCTTATTTAGATTATTTTTAACGATAGTAACAGTGGTTGATTATCTGACTTCAGTGTAGAAGATGAAAGTCCATCCACACAGTTGTGTAACTGCTCTAATCCGTAGAGCATGTTTTTTCAGTCTTTACATATCTAAATGTAAGCCACTGTCTTCTGCTTGCTTTTTACAAGGTCACGCTTCTTCACGTATTTATTCAAAATAAGAGTCTCATACATTATGTCAAGCCTAACTTGCTATTTTTCAGAGCTAGGAGTCACACTAATGGGCTGAAGGAGAAATATTGTGTTTTTTTTTTTTTTTTAATATTGCAACATCTCATGCTGTACAATGCTGTTATACTTGCAGGTTATGCATTATGCTATGCAATTTACTCTTTAGTAGAATTATTGTCAGCCAGACAGACATTTGTCAAAGCCGTAATTTGTGTTTACACATTACCTCTGACAGTAAAATACTCTGGATCCTAGAACTGGTTTAGCAGAATATTTCAACTTGGGCTATTTTTACTGAGTAAGTAAACTTAGTAAAAATAGTTTTATGTTGTCTGATATTGCGTGCACTATGTTTTATGTAATATTCTATGGATGTTTTATGCTTTATGCAATATTCTATGGAAAAAACTACCTGAACTGTACAGGAAGAGGTTGAAGCTTTAGATTCGTCATAACCCAGGCTGTCCAGTTACACAATCAAAGTATTTCTCCTTAGTGCAGTGATGAGACAACAGAGCCTAAAAGCAATTTAACAGCTCAATCTATTTTCCCCCTCTTCTTCACACACCTCTTCATCTGATCATTTATTGCCTCGCTGCCTTAAGATTATCTGCAGCTTTAACATCAGCAGATCAAGCTCCCACCATTTTGCTCTCTGCTCTATGTGGTACATGCATATACATATCAATCTCAAATAGTATTAGAACAGAGGAGGCCGTTGTAGGCTGGAGAAGCAATTGGATCTGTGACGTCATTTTGTCTCGATGATCAGAGAATAATTCCTCTAGATTTTTGGAGCGAATTGTAACTTCCAATGGACAGCAAACAGGACAGAAAGCTGTGAACAAGCAAAAACAACAGGAAGAAAGATGCCAAGAGTGTAGATACTATCATTGTTGCCACTGTTCCTTTAACCACAGTTTTTGAGACTATGAGTTTTCAATATAGCTTCTTTTTAGAAATGCAAAGAAGCAACTTTGGTTTGACACTTAAAAAGCGTGAACAAAAGCATAATTGTCAAGGTCAGGTCTGACAGCTTTACACAGACAATAAAACTATCCTGACACAATGGGAAAACATTTCTGGATGGATTTTTCACTGCTTCCACCAAAGAAACCAATATCTTTACTTCATTGTTCTCTCAAGTTATACGCTCTTTTGATTTTTGGTACACAAAAACAAATCATTAAATGAGAAGCATAGCCCTGGTGACTTGTATGGAAATGTGTTCTCCCCACAACAATGAGAACAAAACAGTACTCACAAGCAGGAGCAATCACTGGCCCCTCCTTCAGTGTTCTTCTGTCCTCCTGTGCCGTCAGATACTATCACCAGCTTTTGTCTCGAGCTTGACTGTAGACGCTTCTGTATGCGGAGCAGAGATGTTCGCAGCTCAAGATGGTCAAACGCAATGGAAGATGCGTCATGAGTGACATCCGAAATCTCCCTATGGTTTTACATTCTCAGACCCGGCCCCTGGAGAAACAGGAGCACAAAAGAGAGACAGAGAGCGCAAGAGAGTTGTGAGTAAGAATGGGCCTCCTCTTCCACGTACAATGAAGGCATTGAAAAAAAAATGGAATGAGCAGGATGGCAGCTGGGAGGAGACGCTGCCATACTATAACAGCCAGTGGGTCATTGTCAGCCCTGTGGAGTGTGACAGATTTCTGTGTTTGTATCTGGACAGCTGTCAGTGAAGATAAACACTGAGACTTAGTTCTTTGCATACGTTTCACACTACCTCAGGCCTCATTCACACCAGACTAAGACCACAGCAAGACAATATCAACCAACCAGCACTTGGACGGGTCTTTAAGAGTTCTTGGGGTCTGTCAAGAATGTAATGTTCTCCCCATTACTTGTGAGAAATGTTAAACATTCAACTACAGGAGTAAGATTGTGGAGGTTCATTATTGTGGTAACAGCATATTTGAGTTCTCCTTGGAGGATCTTGGGAGCATCAGCCAAGTTTAAAATAAAGTCATGGCCGCAGGCTGGGATTCTCTAGGTGAAACGGCTGTCTGCAGACGGTGCGGCATGCTCTACCAATATCTTTAGACTGAAGTGTGAGTGGTGTCCCCAGGTGGTCTGGAAGATGTGTGCAGATATGAATGTCCTTCGATCATATGACCAGGGATCAACTGTTTGGCTTTGGGTGAGAAGCCTCAAAGCAAATCTCCTAAAGCATCTAAAACTAACTGTCCATAATCTCCTCACCAATACACACACACACACACACAATGATTTGGCCCCTTACACAGAGATGCACTGGGCTCTCCTGAATCCTCTCACTCTGCCAAAAAACTGATGAAAATCCCTATAATTTTTTCATACACATTAAGTCTGAAACTGATGCTAGAAGTGCAAAAATCTCTTTCATTTATACACAATTTCTGTAGATTGCCAGGAAACATTTTAGTTCACATGTAATACGAGCATTAGTGATAAACAGCTTTCTGAAAGAATGTTGATAGCATCCGGGTCCCCACGAATGCAAGCTAGATTAATGTGTACTAGATTTGCTGTAATCTGTCATTTGGTCATACATCCCAAATACCACAAGGCACTCCTTAACGGCTGTGATGAAGGAATAAAGGAAAAGTGATGGGATATTTATTTTTTCCTTTAATGCAATTTTAAAACAACAAGTACACATTTATGAATACTTATTATAAATGTCTGGATGTGTAAATGCTGTTTTTAGCCTCTGACATACATGACTTAAAGTAATCTTAGGATAATCATTAATCAAAATGCCCATTATGTCCTAAAAACCTTCCAGGCATGTCATCAAATAGCAATGTGACAATTTATGCAGCATATCAGCTAATAATATTTGCCTTTAATGTAATGCGTATCCTCTGGCGATAACTTCATTATAAAAAATTTCCATTTGGGAGAAATGACACAAACATACCAGCTGCAATGCACTCTCACTCCAACACAATTCCTCTGCATGACTCCCTCAGCTACCGCTCTCCATTATTGATGAGACTTCCTCTGTGGGTCTCATCTGCCACTGTGCTGGCTGCAGTTGCTTGTGGGCAGCCACTCTGGATGTAGAGGGGGACCAGCTGATGCCATGCGAGGAAAACCAAAAGGGGTGCGCACATTAACAGCCTAATGACAGGATGTCATCTAACGCTGCATGCCACATTTGTTATTGGTTTAATCTAAATTCAATGGGGTCGTCATCAAGGGGGAAAGTAATTACCTTCAAATCCACAGGGGAATAGCTTTTGTATGAGTCCAGCTGAATTGTGAATACTCAACCTGAGCAGCATGATTTAAGCATACTCTGCTGTTCCAAATCACAGGAAAGGAAGAAATCATGTGGGGAATGATTGTAGGGCAGAGCGAGGAAAAAAACAACTTACAAGGTCATCCTTTTGGGTAAACTAAAATGATTTATTTATCATGCTGTACTGCAACAAAAACAGACAAAGACGAACATTTCTGCAATGTCAGCTGTCGTAAATGTATTAGGTACTACACCGACTATCAGCTCAAGGGACGCTGAGGAAGGTATCAAAACACTAAACAGCTGCCCCTCCTTCATGACAGGGAGCAATATATCACTCCACCACCAATGATATTATTTCATGTTCAAAACATGGTTGGTGTAGTATCTCTATTACATCTCTCCCTCAGCTGCAGCTTTATCAGGGCGGATCCTGAATGGTTATTAAATCTGAACATAAGAGTCAGGAAACTTTGAAATGAAGGAAAAAAGATAACTAAAAATGCATTAAAAAACTGAAATATGTTTTTTTTTTTTAAAAAAACAGCAATAAATGGAGTGTGAACAAACTAGGGAATACAAATGAGAGTGTATATCAAGAATGAAAGGATTATGAAGTTTCCTGGAGGTTTTTCCAATATGGAGACACACTCCAACAAGAATAATCCTTTTATAAGGCGGAAAAACAACAAAAGTAGGCACAGGTTGTCAGACTGCGCCACTGTTATGTACGAACCCCAAATCTCTTACGCTTTGCTTTGGTTTATATTTTCTGTTTACATTATTTAAGGTGCCAGTAGTGCAAAGAAATAATGAATGTTTTATCATGAAATTATACCCAATAGTTCTGTGAAAGAGTTTGCATTTTCTAAATCCAAAAACCTACCAATCAAAATGTCTGTGTATCATAAACAGCATGGTGTTTTAAGACTCATTAACATCTTTATGATTAAAAGGAAATATAGACTGATGTCTATTTGTTATTTTGGAGTGGCAGTAATTTGTGAAGTAAATTTGCACAAAGTGTAAATTTTCCTTGAACATTAAAATCTGCAGTGCTCCCAGAAATGCCTGATGTATTCCGAGCAGAGAAACCCCAGGTAGCAGTAGCTGGCTGTAACACCGTTCAACCACTGTTCTGTCATGTTCTGCTCTGTGGCCAGACATCGAGCACGTAATCACACCAGAGCATGTGCGTGGGTGCATGCCCACTTTCACACACTTTTTGAAAAGTTCACACTGTGCAGGAGGATGTGGTGTGTGCATGTATGTTTTTTTTTTTCTTGTCCGTGGGCTGACCTTGTCAGTCTGTTCATCTGACATTGACAGATGAGTGGACAAAGCCTGAAAATAGAGGGGTGAATAGAGAGCAGGTACTGACTTCCTTCACACCTACTTCTAACTCTTTCGAAAAGCGGTTGACCTGTTCCACACTTATTTTAACCAGGTTTTTTTTATATATATATTTTTATGCACTGACTGTCAAAAGATTATTTTCCACAGTTACTTTGCAAAAGAAAACCATACATCAAATAAGCCAGGCTGCAAGTATGTTGTAGTGACAGTCCCCATTTCACTCTTCAGCTGGAAAATACAGTTTATAAAATTATGCAGCACAGTGTGCAACTATTAATGTGCAGTCACAATAGAGAAAAGCTATTGTTTTAGTTCATTAGTTATTTGTATTCTCCACAAGCCAAACACAGCAGTCATGTGGAACAAGGTGCACTAGAAAGTTGAGACCAAAGGTGGAATTTTTGCTTGCAAATTCTATGTATAGCAGAGAAAACATGAGCGTCTGTACATGACCCAGATGATACTATTTACATGGTAAAACGTGGTGGTGGTAAGATTATGCCATATGAAAAGAGGTGGCATGATGTATAGAGCTAAAGTTGGGGCAGTACTAGGGGGGAAATGCCTGCTAAAGGTTGCAAAAGACTTGAGACTATGGTCAAAGATTTACTTCCCTATGGGACAGAGACTTTAAGATAATAGCGCTAAAGTCTTCTCCTGAAAATGCCTCTTTATGTCCCTTAAAAGGGCAAAAGAGACATTTGCTCTTGCTTTCAACCTGCTGTACACACACAAGTGTGAAGTCCTACTGCGCAGACATTGGACTGAAAGCTGATAATGAGAGTTAATGGCTGAAATTGCATTCTGCCTAGCAGTCAATTGCAACGATTTCATGCTGAAATTATCGCAATTACAATTGGTGTTGTATTTCAAATGTATATCTAAACTCTTATTGGGTGATTCACTCGACTACACACTTTATGCAACTATAGCATAATCAAATTACTTTAATGCCACAAACTAACAAGATGTAAACTTTGCCATGACGACACCATGACCTGAATAGATGATCCATTAAACATAAACTATTCTCTTCTAAAACGTTGAGGGCACATTGGACAATGCCCAAGATAACTGAGCTGAGCCGGTGGCCTTCTTCATTCTAAGGACATCTGTCATGGTAGAGAAAATTGCCAGGTTTTCCATGAAAGAGAATTCAGTGATGCCTCTTCAGCATGCCTCTATGATTAATTCAAGAATGTCACTTGATGGGTAAATGCTCCTTTATTCTTGTGTTAGTGGTTAATATTAATAATGCATGGCTGGGTCTAAGTTCAACATCCGTCTTGGCAAAGTTTGACATGGAAAGGTTTCACCAGCTGTGCATGCTTGTCAACACATCCCTTCTTTCCCCCTCTGCTTCTCTTTCCACTTCAGGCTAACGACTCTATTGCTTTTCCTCCTCGACTGCTCCTGGCTCCGACACATACCCCTGATGGGAAGATGTGGGCCATCAGCAGTAATTGGAGGAGTTGTGCTGGGTGAATTTCTGTTGCAGGACCCTGCGACGTGATCGATTCGGAGAATGCTAGCGGTGGTTAGGCGGTCTGTAGACCCCCACAGCCCCATGACAGTTCAATGGAGCTCGTGCCACAGAGCGTAGGATATCCGTTTACAAGAACAATCGTCAACTGCAGGTCACCATTGAGCCCTGAGAGCTCCCAGCTATCCAGTTAAATCATAATTACCCATTTAGTCCATTATCATCTGGGAAGAGGTGCACTGAATTTAATGTTAGCATTTCATTATACTCACATTAAAGAATAAAGGAAATGTCAGAGGCTTAATGGCAGTGGTGTAATATAATTATCTCCAAGGTGATTTATTTGAAAGATTTTACTATGATAATCTCTTGACACCCTCATACGTTCTGCGAGATACACAATCTAATTGCACATACACAATGTTCAGCAGCACAATGAAATAGCATGAGATGTGACTGATGGGTGCAGTGAAGGCCTCACGCAGCCAACATGATTTGCATATTTGTGACAGTACACAGGCTTGTGTCTTCTCATCACAGCTTTGGAGAACAGCCTTTATTATTGTCCTCCTCTTTTTTGGGAAGGGGGTGGTTTTCTCTCAAGACTAAAACAACACTGCACTGAGCAGAAGCTGGTCGCTGGTTGTCATGGCAACACAAGGCAGCTGGGACTAGTGGTGTTTGAAAGAACAAAAAAAAAAAAGTCTTGGCAAAGGTTAAATCCAAAGAACAATTTATTTATACCACGCTGGTGCATTACCCTTTATCACTGCTGGGGTTTCATTACTTACTGTAAGGGACTCTTTTAACCACAAACAAAAAAAGACTTTAAAAGCTGAGAAGGAATTTATTTTCCAAGATCATTTTATTGAGAAAATTTTTAGTTTGGTGGTACAGCAGTACCACCAAACTAAAAAAAAAAAATAGTTGAACCAAAAACTGGTATATGATTCAAACGCAAGTTTTCCAGGAGTAGAAGAACATCCATCCATCCATACGTTCATATATCCATCCATATGTCCATCCACCCATACATTAAATGAGCACATTATTGAGAAATTACAACATTTCTCGAGAACTTAAGCTGATTGACCTCTAACACAAGCTCTAAGTACTTCAAGATTCATCATTATTTACCATGGACTGTTGTGTATGTTCTACAATTAAGCCCACAATTATTCATACCCATAGCAGAATTAGATTTAAAATTATGTTTATTCAACCAAAGATTTTAATTTGCTTGTGATACATAGACATGTCTTAAAACATCAAGATTCAAAGAGTTATTTCATTTTATCTACATGTTGTGAAAAAGTTGTGTGTTGAAATTTATTCATACCCTCCAATGAATCACTGATCAACGATCAATGAAAAGTCCAGTAATCAAACACTTCTAATGATTCTAAGTTAATGGATGGTTTGTCTTTGGTGATGAGCTCCACAAACAAAAACACTGTTCTTGCTAAACCTCCAACACACACAATCTTTAGAAATATGGTTTCTAAAATTCCAAACCCTGCACCTTCTCGCCACAAGGCAACAGCACTACCAACTTCATTACTGTGCAGTCTATCTCTCTAAAATCTTTTCCTTCAAACAGATGATCTCACTTCAGTTTTTAAATTGAAGTTAAGGTTTCTCTATTATAAGCCCATGACTGTTCATAAGTACAAAAAAGCATTGAAAACTTATGATGCCCTTGAAATCATGGTTGCAGAACTTCCTGTTGAGACCCCTTGAGGATTCACAGCCAAAAGACTGGGAGGAAGTCATGGGTTTAAAGGTAATCTCCTGTAAAATGACTTTGCTTCCCCATTCCCAGACTCAAACACACAAATTCAAAACTTACACAACTTCTGGAATATTCAGATCCCTGACTGAGAATTTCTTGCCTGAGCAAGAGCTGTGGAGCTGTACCAGAATAACGGCAGAAGCCTGAAGGTGCTTCAGCATGAATAAGTCAATCTCTGGGGTTTTAAACATGTAATAGCTGGTAGCTGTGTCCCGTAGAACATATCACTACTCTTCAGTCTGTTTTAAATGCCAGCGGGTGGAAATTCAGTTTCAGGCATAACATTTTTAAAATACCGTCAGTGAGGCAACAAAATTTTACACTGGAACAATATTGAATCTGTCAATATAATCTGCCAAGAGCTGCTGCTTTACTGTTTTCCTCTTCTGTAGTGCTTTATCCTTGGAGTGGCTGATATGGAAGACTAGTGTTGATATTTGGAATGCCATTACCCTAATAGTACATTCACTGCCAATGTGAAGCAACCACAACCTTTCTTTAGATGCCTTTCATCTTTGCAGCTATCGCTCAACTTTCCTGGGTCATTTTCAGTATGAGTGATGGTGCAAATCATCCCAGGGAAATAGTCAAGTAGGGGAGTAAGTGCTGTTGTTTGCCCCTGAAAACTCGGCCCATCATGTCTGATTTACAGCAATGCAATAGTATAAATGGGTATTGTATTGTATAGTATAAATGGTCAATGCCAGACACTTAAAGAAACTTTGAAGATGAAAGGATGCTTCAGGACTATAGCCTTCATGGGCTGGATACTTATCAGCTCTGCCAGTGGCTGCATAAAAGGAAATGCATGCAGACTGAAATCCTTATGACTTAGTTTCATTTGGTAAGGCTTTTCTTAGAAGTATTTTATTTCTAAGAAATAGTCCATGTCTAAAAAATAGTCTATTTAGAATCTATGTTCATCCTGACTGAGATATTGAAGACATATCAATGTAGTCGATTTATGTTCACTTTCAGATTTGTGTTACTTTTCAATATTAGGAGGGGGTCTTGGTTTTGGACTCAAAATTATCCCTCCATTCTTGTGTGAAATATTTAAACAAAATAAAAATAATGCCAGAGGAATTTTCTGAGTTTTCTTGTTTGTAACAAAAAGCTGGCAAATTCCTTCAGGATGCTGAAGGTTTCCCTCCACCTGTGTGCACTGACTGCCTTGAAGGCCATAGCTACTGGTGCAGTCAGGCAGACAATAAGAAAATCCCCCCAACATGCTCTCATGATTGAATTCTGCACAAGATGCAATTATATCGCTCCTCAAGGAGGACTCCTTGACACCCCTAAAAGGTAATACAATACCTTGGATTTATCAACACAATCACATGGTTCGTTCTTCTTGTTGTAATAATTACTGCAGCTAAGGGAAATTGAGGGGCTTTTGTTCTCATAAAACTGGGGTTTAAAAATATCTTACAGACAAGAGTACCACTGGGAGAAACGTCCTGAAAAGATCAGTGCTTCTGTGAAATATATGACACTATCTCTTACACTTCAGCCGCTTCTTCATTTGTCAAGTCTCATACTGACCATTTACTCTCTGTTTCTGTTCTAGCCCAGTTTGGAGCATTTCCTAACTGCCAAGGGTGTGACTATAGAGGGGAACATGGGTGGGCTGTTAGCGCACAGAGGCTGTGGTTGGCCCTTGAATTATGTTAGCAGTGACACTCAGCAATAGAGAACCTTGAGGTTGTAATTGTGATGGAGCAACCACAGATATTTTATTTTGTCTTACAGAAATTGATTGCTGGTCCAAACATACTACATATTAGTCATTTTCCCATACGTGTACACATATATATGTTGTGGCACTTATTTTTTTAAACATCTGTAACCCTTTGGATTAAGATAATACAATCAAAAGATGTAAAGAAAGATCCACACATGAACTTTAATTCAAAGAAAATTCCCACAAATGAATTATATGCACATCACACCAAACTAATATAACATAGTTTCAGAGTTTCCCACTAGAAGTTTTGTGCAATAACTTCTGTCTTATGACAGAACGCTAACCAGAGCTTCGCTGACCAGAACTAAAGTGAGCAGAGCTGCACTGCTTCTTGCTTCCTGATTGTGAGCCCAGACGAGCCCAGACGCGCTTCTTTGCAGGGCAGCGACATCATGGTCGCTCCACTCTGAAAGTCAACACCTGTGTGCTCAATATTAAACTCATAAGTACGCTCCTCCACAATTTGCAGCTCTTTGATAGCAGATGGCATGTTCATTGCTCCACTGTGGTGGTTGAAATGTTGTTTGGAGTTTACGTTCAACATTTCTACATGTCTGTCTGTCTTATTGATCTTATTTATCTAGTTATCTATCTTATAAATCGATTTATCTCATTCATTTATCTCATCTTTCTTATTTGTCTATCTTATTTATCTTCTTAGAAAGCAGTTGCATGTGTTTCTCAACAGAGGAATGTACTGACAGGTCAGATCAGAGCACAGATGAATGATGAAGCAGAGTCCTCCATCTGCCAGCGGCGAGCCGGACGCAGCTCTGTCTGCTTCACTCAGCCGTGTTTTTGTATTTTAAGAGTGAAATGTGAACTCTCCTGTCCTATTAGCACGATGCTTCCTCCTTAGTCACATCTAAATGGTGCCAACTCTGGTCATTGCGGAGGGTGTCATAAGATGAATCTGAGTTATTGAGGCAGTCCGTCTTGATTTGATGCAGCTATGGTCACTTGGAGAACGACGCTTATTCTCTCCGTTGACTGAAGATCAGGGAAAACCTTTTGCTCTGAGAAAATGAATATGTCTGAATCCATACGGGTACATTCTAGTCCACCGTACAGTCAATTTATCTGACAGAACCACAGGAGGCTGATGTGTCTATTCCAAAATGAGAACTTTTTAAAATGCACAGTCGAGCACATTTTGCGCTCCCCTGAGGCTCTATATGCTGAAAGCTCTAAAAAGCCCTCTACAAATGTGTCAAATGGATTTGTTCATTTCATTGCTAGACTGGGCCTCTGCTTAAGGCATTAACATTAAGGTTTTTTCCTCATACCCTTGGACTGTGAACTGTTATAGCATAGCTCAAAATGATCAAGGTGACAGGCCATGATTTGGACTTGAAAGAACTCTCCTCTGCTAGTTTCCCGTAAAAGCCTGCATGAGAAAATGAAATTATATCAGTTTCTTTGTTCCCGCCACTTAATGGCTGCCAAGGGGTTGATTTGTCAGCTCAGTCCAAGAGAAGACCCTCCCTCTGTCTAAATTGCAGGTTGGATTTTCCTCTCATACCAAAGATCCTCTTCTAATTGCCTCCTAAAAAGTGTCTTGTGAAACAGCTGCTTTAATGAAGAGAGAGAGAGACAAGCCGAGCTAGCAGAGCATGTTACAAACATCCAACTTGGAGGTGTGCTATAATTGCTGACCGCAAAAATGAACTTCTTTGAAGTATTTCAAAGGTCCAGAATCCGTCGGGAAACAGTTGATACTGGATGAGATAAATTCTCTGATCTGCATATTTCACTGCACAGATTAATTGCAGGACACATTCCAAGTCTGATTATCTTGCAGAATCTAATTACATCTCAGCTGTGCACTTCAGGTGCCTGTCTTGCTTTAATAATGAAGGTGTATCTGGCATCAATGGTTGTTTTTTTGGCACTAAACTTTAAATAAACAAGCACACAGAGCATCTGTGTGTGCACGCATATCTAAAAGTCTTCTATAACAATGTGCGGCTTCAGTGGCTAATTGATGTTGAAATAATTGCTGTTTGGGAACCAATTTGTCAAGCTTAGACTAGATGTTCACTCAGGCAGTGTATGCTCATGTGGAACACTTGCTGCAGGCAAAAAAAAAAAAAAAGCCAGTTTCCTGAAGTGAGTGATGGGATGTGCTGGAGCAACAAGACCTTCAATTTTTCACAGTGTTATCACAGAGAAACTTACATCTGTGAGGAAGCCTGACATTAAATTGGGGGTCACGAAGGTTTGATCTCAAAGAGACAGCTTTAAAATCTGTTCAGTATTTACTGCATTTAATCTGAGGAAAACAGGTTCCTCAAATAGAATTGGTTACTCAACTGCAAACTCAAAAATAAAACCTGACCCTTGATCTCTTAACATTATTATTTTCCAAAAGCAGTGAATTTACAAAGAAGAAGTAAGGAAGAACTTTGTCCCCATAAAAATGTTGGAAGTCAGACTGAAAAGAAACCCATCTGTAGGCTAGTTAGTGTTGCGGTAGCATAAATAAGACTAAGACCCTGATTTAGTCTGACCCAGGACATCTGGATTTAATTGTCTTCAATGTTTTTGTTCAAGCTTTTGTAACTGCAATAAAACAGCTTAAATATTACTGCTGTATGGGAGAAAACACTGCAGGATACCCTAAAATACTTTTTTCAGTTGTCTATTTTTGCCATTTTGAAAAATAGTGATTAATTTTCTACTATTCTTACTCATGTAGCACATTTCTAAGTAAGCTAGTGTGACAGTAGCCAAAGAAAAAGTAGCGTTCTGTTCCTTTTCTGTTTTCCTAAAAGCTCATTTAATTTTACATATTTATTTGTCTGCCATCTGCTTATACACCATTACTGAGACCATCACAATTCCTGGTTAATTTCAGACACTTTGGAAGCACTTGAAAAAAACATCTTAAATTGAAGAACATGTAATCAATTAGTTAATTATATCACCGAATTATAGGTTTTAACACAATTGTGTGATTTCTGTAGGTAACAAGCTTACTTTGAGAAGCAGAACCCTCCCCCCAAAACAAACTGCAGTAAACAAAGACTATAATGGAAAATCTGAATGTCTATGAGAAAATACAGCACATAAAATGAACCACTTGCACCCAACAGATGGCAGATTCTGAGAAAAAAATAATGATTAACATGAATGTTTTAATTAGCCTCAAATTTATAATTAGAGTAGGAGAAAAGGTGAGGATTTGTACAAGTTACAGAACACGGGATGTTTAACCTAAACACTAACAATTTAGAATAATTCTGAATTTAGAATTCAGAAGCAGGCATTAAAATTAATTTAAACTGAACATATTAGCAAAATCCAATACATTCCCAAATGAAGCTGCTTTGAGGACTAAACTGAGCAATTAAACAGCCCTGTCTCTGTAAACAAAGCTAAACTTGCATAGAATGCAATATCGTTTGTGATTGTTTACTATCCTGAGCACTCAGCAAAAAATCCCAGTAACACATGCAAACATCAAACTAGACAATATTTACAGAGATCTTCATAAGACAAATTTGGAAAAATATAAAACACTTTTGACTTCACCTTGAATTTATAATAGGATTTACGCTGGGTAGTTTGAAGCTTTAATGTGTTTTTTTTTTTTTTAGGATAGGGTCAATTTAAGCTTGAAATGAAAATCACAGTCAAAGGCAGTTTGCAATTAAGCTAACGCAAAGTGTGTGTTCGTGCATGTGTGCGGGTGTATGTGTGTCACAGAAAGCGAGCAAGAAAGCAGAAGTGTTTGTGTGAATAGGCACAGCTGATTACATTCCTTTTCTTTAAGCAAACTTATCATCTCAGGAAAAAGTAGACATTTTAAGCCTTCAAAATTAAAAGTACATCACTCAAAGATTTTTTTAAAATGACACTGGGTCACTTGTATTGTCAGAATAACCGGCGGCAATAGCAACTCCGTTTCATAGGAGCTTTCTAGCCTCTTTTCATCACTCAAGTTCTTTCATATCATGTCACATACTTCTCACAACCTCATACAAGATTTAGTGGGATTACTCAAAAAATCTAGCCATAATTATGCTGTCTAAAACTATAAAAAACATATATGCAGATGGTCGTGAGATGCCTCGTTTAAGCAGGTGAATAAGGACTTAAAACAATCTAATATTGAAGGCACAAATGAATGAAGGACAATTTCCAAATCAGATTGTGAGTATGACCATCAAAAGCAAAAGCAGAATCAAAATTTACCCCAAAGTAATCATAATCATAAGTTTGGCATAGGATGCTAAATGGACCAAGATCTTCCATTATTAGAGATGTAGTTTTTCTAGAGCACAATCAAGAGTTACTATTTGTTTTCATTTAATTAGAGAAAATGTTTTGAATCCAGCTTTTTACACAATCAAAGCACTTCAGCAATGATTATGGCTAACAGCTAATAAATATCCAACATTCAGTTTCTCAGAAAAAGTTGAATACAACCTCGGTGTCATGAACGAAGTATCTTTAAATCTAAAATGTTAGGCCAAGGTTTCTTCTTGAAATTACTGTGGAGATTCCTGATTTGATAGTTTCCCCAACAGAGAGTCACTGATTGAGGAGGTCATCACTGAAGAATCAGTTCAAACTGCAGTATCCAAGGTTATTAATGGAAAGTTGGGTGGAAGGAAAAAAAAGTGCATAAGAAGCAAGGTGTTGCTTAAGAGGAGCAACACAAAACCTAGTTCAGAGTTTAGGACTTACATGGCGAGTAGCTGGATTAAGAGGCTTAAGAGGCACTACACACACTAATTTAGGACAGTTGCTTCAGGTCCAGTGTGAAGTTTTCACTCTCAGTACAGATTTGATACGCTGTATGATATGTTGGTGTTTTGCACAGCCATCTACCACCATATTTTAAAGCATTTCTCATAATTCCCTCCCCTGATGGGTTTTATTGGAGATGCTGACTCCATTTTCCAGAGCGACTTGGCATCTGCCCACACTGGAAAGGTACCTCCTTTAATGCCCATGATTGATGAGATAAGACTAAAGCATTATTGTCCATAGAAATGTAAATTTGATTTACATAATCTGTCACACGTTTCTTCTGTAACAATGCACCATGAATGGCCTCTCAGATGGCAGAAGTTCAAATTCACCGCTCATCCCATGAGATTATGTCTGCCACTTCTTCAGCCTTCTTTTTGCACAGCTCAGTAAATTTGTTCTCCACTGAATGACTTACAATTGGCATGATTGGCCAGTAAACAAGCCTGATTGAACCTATGATTCTATGGGGGTAATGTCAAGATGAGGAATAAATGCAAATGTGGACCAAGGTCTTAGCATTCTATCAGAGCTACAGAATGATCAACCCCATGGCATGCTGCACTAATGCAGTCAGTAATGCAAACTGAGCCCTGATTAAGTAATGCATGCAACACATAAAATATACTTCAGCAAGCTTGCATTTCTGTATTGAAAGTCCTTTGAGTTTTCGGTGTTAGCTGTAAGCCATAAGCATCCCACTTGTAATTTAACACTCTGACTGCATATGTATATAATAAATTGCTTTCACCATTTTAATGGAATTGCTGCAATGAATTAAATTTTTCAAATATATTTAGCCTGTCGAAACAACTGAAAAGAGCACTGATGTAGTTGGACATAAGAGATGCTGCCTTACATACCAAAAAGACAGAAGATACCAACGTTCACAGGCTCTCACAACATAATATCTGAATGCTTGATGTTGGAGCTGAACACTGCTTTCTGTCTCTTTTGTTTTAGCTTCGAATGTATATTTTAACTTCTGACCAGTCAACAAGATTTAAACTCTTCAGCCATCAAGGCACACTCTTACTGACAGGATGAATGGTAGCTGCTCCTTCAGCACAGAAAGTGACTCTCGGGGAGGACAAAGATATATATACAACTATTAAGTCTGACTGATGGCTGAACAGTGACTTCTCTGCAGTCACAATCTGTTTGCGTATCAATGCATTAAAGGTGAATAAGACGTTTTTAAAAAAATGTCTTTTTTCAAATCTTAAGAATTTCAGTGATATCTGCATTCCTCATTCCTGCTGTTAGTACACCTTTTCTCCTCTGTGACCTTCAACCTTTTCCCGTTTTAAGTGATTTTTAACAGCTTCTGGGTAATACAGGCGCTGCCTCACAGATTCACATGCAAAGTGTCATTTAGGCTGACACGGGTCTGCGCAGCATCCTTCAAGCACTTCTGCCTCCTTCTCACTGCTCATTTTTAAATAACTACTTGGAGCCCTGCTGAGCACGGCCTACAGTGGACAGAGCGATTTATCATGCTGTTCATTGGTCACGACAAAACACTGAGTGCCTTTTTATAAGCCGTGAGACAAAGTTAGCAGCCAAAGAAGAAAATATAGCTTTAAAATAAGCACCTTTTTGCTCTAGCCGGGACTTTTTTCACTGTTCCTACCCTTTTCACACTGCAGAAAAGGTAGTGGTGCTCATTTTTCACAGAGGCCACCAGACTCCAACACGTTGTCTGCTTTTGATGAATAGCGTAAGGGTCTCTGTCCTTACTCTGCCATCCATCAGCTGCTGTGAATGTACAGCATCAAAGACAGACAACTCTTGCCAAAAAAACTACACAACTTCAAGAAAGGATCTGACAACCCATACCAAACTTAGCATCTTCTCGAAAAACCCCGGGTGGAGTTCTGGTTGAAAAGATTCAATTCTTTTGTCGATTTTTATTTTTTCGTTACTCTGACTGAACATACAAAGAAACTACTGATTTCTTTGTATGTTCTGCCTATTCAGCGTTTTGTGAGGTACACATTTGGAACGTTTTACATTTCATTATGTAGCAATCACAAATTTTCATCTATTTCACTGAGCTTGTATGTGGTAGAATGACAGAAACTTTGATGATTGTAAAGTGGAAGAAAAAAGGATACATTGATTTCTTGGTAGCTTTGGTGGTTACAGTAAATTTGGGAACATGTGCTCTGATCAGATTCGACCAACATTTATTTTATATCATGAGAGGTGAAAACAAACACTGCACATCACATTGAACACACTGTGTCATGTTGTGGGGACGCGCTTTTTTTCTGCAGCGACAGAGTTGCTAAGAAAATGAATGAACATGAACATAGAAATCCTTAAATAAAGCAGGTTAGTGACCCTAAACCCTACAACCAAAGCTGCTAGGAAAAAGTTTGGATTAAATTCCCTTGTGTTAGGTACATTTAGTTTTAGATTTGCTAATCTAAGACTAAAGCTCTCTTTATTCAGTCTGCTTCAGCTTAAGTTATTGTGAAGAGGAATGGGCAAAGAAATTTACTCTCTAGATGTCCAAAGCTAGAAAACAAAGTTTAAGCTTCTTAAAGCTGCTATTGCACAAAACAGGTGACCCTATAAAGAAATTACTAAACAAGACTGAATTTACATTTTACAAATAAATAAATAAAAATAGTATGAATGCTTTTCCAAGGTCCTCTAAAAGCCACTTAAGACTATGTCTTTTCATGCAATTCCAAAATGTATACTACTGATACATCATTTTCTGCTTTCAAGTAAGGCTGGCTCATACAAATGATAGTTTATGAATTAATGTCATGCAGTATACAAATCTCAACACAAAAAGCCAAAGTGCTGGATCCCTTTTAGGCTCTGCTTGATGTACTCTGCCGTTTTCTTTTTTTTTTTTTTTTCATCCGCAGCACAAAAGGTTCTGAGAGCATTTCACTTGTATGTATAATGTGAAAGCCCTGTCTTTTATTATTTTGTTCATTCTGCATCACAACCGCACACATGTTGTATTTTGAGCCGGATTGATTATCACAAGGAACCGTCACTCAAAAATATCTGTAAAACCAGCAGTGGCCCTCAGATAAAAAATAAATAAATAAAAAGAAGAAAATCAACACACAGAGGCTGTCTGTCCCCAGTCACTGGATGAAATCTTTTGACAGTTTACACTTTTTTGACAGCTCACTGTTTTTTCAGACTCAACACAAAATCTCTTTATTACAGAATTGACTGGTCCTCTGCTACATAGATAGACCACTCTGGATGCACATTTTGAAAACAATAACTTTTAAGCAGGTATTGAAAATACTTTTCATGAATCCATATTTCTGTTTAATAAAATGTCTTATTGATCTAATATAACGATCTAATCTATAAAATGTGTTTCACTTAGTTTGTAAAATTCCTGAAATTTTAGTAATATTCATATTTTTTGAATGAGTTTGGATGTCTTTACGTTTGGTACAAAGTAATCTGGCATGTAGCCTAATTTACAATATGGAACGTGTGAGACAATGATCTTTACAGTTTTGTTGGATTTACATTCACAGAAGCCTAGCTTCCGTGAATGTAACTCAATATTTCTTTCATAACACAATATGAAAGAGAAATATTTATGGGAATAATGAAAACTTTACTGCAGAGGTTAACTGCTAAAATGGACCATATCTGTCTGAACCTGGTCTATCTGTTTGCAGTAATGATCATGATTTAACGAATCTGGTGGCTGGAAAGGACGGCCATTTACATATCACTTTCCCATTTAGTCATAGATTATGCTACAGGGATGAGCAACAGACTGTAACAGAAAAAAATAAAAACCTTTAGATTTTAAAGTGACAGCATTACACCATCCGATTGCCTTGTTCGCCTCTATGTTGCCCTGTGAACATGTCAACCAGTTAAACCAGTTTACCACTTTGGATAGAGGCATGAGCCCCACTGCAACACTGTGGGTGAAGACCTGCCAACTCAGCAAGGCTTTCTAATACAGTTTCTACATTTAAAATACAAAATATAGAAATACATGAGGCTTTTTTAAGGGGAGCAGTGAATAGTTTTTGTTTTGAACAAAAAGAAATTTAATAATTTGTAAATGAGTCATTTGTTCAAGTATTATTACCATATTCTGGCATCCTAATATTGGTTTTGGAAAATGTAGAAAATCGAAACGGTCAACTTATATATTTTTTTTTCTTGGCATAGGTAGGAGAAATACAAGCCTGCATACACACACTGAATGAGCCTGTGTCTAACAACATAAAAAACAAGCCCTTATGTGTCTGCAGCTTGCAGCAGCTGCAGAAATCCTTACACATCACAGAAGTCTCACAGGAACAGGGAAGCTCAAATGAGCCTCTCATCCCGTCTTCTCCTTTCAGAAAGATGCTGAGTGTCCAGGTTCATGTTGCTTCTATCTAACACCTTTATAAAATGTATGCTAGCAGTGCAATATGTGATTAGTGTTAATGCAGTCTCATGCAACAGACACCAAGCATGGCAGGTCCTTCGTAACATAAAAAAATGCTAAATTAATTTTCCTCACCTTGTTATTGTGAATCCTCTGCAGCAGAGATTTACTGCAGGAGCCACTTAATTTTCAAATTGAGATGCATAAGCCTTCTTTTGGATTTCATGCATGTTCAATTAGCTATAAATCTTTAGACAAATTGCCTTTTACTCTCTGATGGCTCTGTCTACCAGATGAGACAGCAGAATGGAATCTGTCCATCATGACATTGCATTAACCTCCCACACACTGGAGGTTCAGCTGTAGATAAGCCTTCCATCACAGTGGATTCTCTATTTCCTTGCTCCCTACATCACACTCTGCCCCCATCCCCCACCTACTGATTGACTGCTTTCTCCATGCCTCTGTATTTCTAGTCCAATTAACATTAATGGAGTTTGGACGTCCAGTCCGTATCTCCTGCCAGTCCACCAGGAGATGCGGGACTCGGCCCCATTTCTTTAAAATCAGGCAATGTTGCAATTATGTTACAACCAAGTGGTGTCAGAGGCACCTGTGTCAAGGTGGTACCCTGTCAGAAAACACCTGTGTGTTCACTCCGACCTCCAACCAAAGGCATGGCTCCACAGCTGACACTGTGGCTCAAATTAACCTTGGTGCCTTTGGTAATAACAGCAGAACATATTTTCTTTGGGGAGATGAATAGAGATGAGGACCAGTGCCTGGAAGGAATAACAATAATAATTAAAAAAAAAAACAAGAGGATCAGGTGGTGTTAAGGAGGAGGTTGTGTTTCTGACAATAAAGATGTCAAGAATGTCTTCTCTTAACCTTGAGCTGTAACCTGGGGCAAACAGATTTGAGGTAACAAATACTGCCATAATTCAGTTGGGGGGAAAAAAAACAGCTTTTGTATTTAAGTGAACATTTGTGCAATGCATGACATTCTTAGTCAGTCTAAGATTTTTCTTTTCTTCCCCCTCTTTCACATCAACACGGATTGTGGAGGATGCAGATCTTCTCCTGCCGTTTTTGCACAGCATGTGTGGATTCAGTCACGGCTGGCAGAATCAAAGGCTTATTAGTTTCTATTGTCTTGATTAGGGTGTAGGTGTACATTTCGCAGCCTGCGTTTTGATTTTATCATCATTTATTATTTTGATCAGTTTGATTTGGGTGTTTGCAACGCCTCTTATAAAACAACTGATTGTACAAACAAAAGAGGAAACAAAAAATAAGAATATCCCATTAAAATCATAAGTCATCAATCAAAATAATCAAAAGATATGACTAATCTTTAAAGCCTTTGACCTCAAGATGTTAATCATGTTGTTAATGTTTTACAAAGTCATGAGATAAAATTATCCAGTCAAAGTCCAAGTTTATTTTAAAATCAGAATCTGTGGCAAGATTTGAAAACTATGGTTAACATATACTCTTATCTCATCTAAACTATCAATATTTAGGTTATTAGTCCAATGTCTCCTCTGGCAACTATTTAATCACAATTATTATTAAATCAATAGCATTCAGTTAAAGTTTGTGGCTGCAGTAAGACAAAATGTGAACAAGCTAAAATGATATGAATAGAGTTGCAAATACTGCATAAAATGTTAACAAGCTCTAATCCTTTAGGATACATCCAAACCCCCTTCCACAATTTTTGGGGAAAAATAAAGCATTACTTTTACATATCAATCTCTAAAGACATGCTGATGTTTGTGAGTTTACCTCCTGAGTGAAAGATGGATCCCTGCATGTCTGTCATTACCAATTTTGTTGATTAGGTAGGGCGACCAGCAGGTTATTAGTCCAATGTCTCCTCTGGCAACTATTTAATCACAATTATTATTAAATTATGATTGTCACATGAAGCTTTGCTGACTTAATGAGGACAACTTTAATTAATTTTCCTTGTAGTGACTGGTTTAGGAAGAGGCACATAGGGCAACTTTGCATAAAATGTGAAATCAGAAAATGGGCTCCATACCACATACCACATGCCATCTATAAAGGATAAAAACCTGTTTTTCTGTGGCTGAAAGAGTCTGGGACCTTTTCTGCCATCTAATTTAAACTGAAAAAAAAATATATATATCAAGATGTTTGATCTAAGTGAATATATTTTACCTTCTTTTTTTCCCCCATGTCGGTGTGTAAGGCTGGGCTCTTTGGAAACTGCATAAGATCAGAATAATCCTTATTGTCAATGAATAAGAAAATCCAGCAGCAATTTATTAATACTACTATTTCTTAAATGTGCCAGGAAGCCGTTCATATATCTTTGTAAAGCATCATGCTTAGTTGGAGTTGTGTTTCACATTTGTTGCACTGACCATATGTTGAGGTTTTTTAGCATTCTAACATAAGCTTTATGTTACAGGAAATATTCCAGATCAACTCAAAATAGAAGTGGAGGAAGCAGAATGAAGTGATAAATTGGTGGAGTGTAAGTGTCTTCACACTCAAAGGTGACTATGACAGTTTTGTGTCTGTGAGAATGGATAAGGCATATTAACAGTGTTAAAAAAGGGAAGAAAAACAAGCTTAAATTCTGTGTTTCACTTTCACAAAAAGAAAAAAAAACAATCCCAGAAATTTCTGGTTTGAAGAAAAGCATTCTTCATCTCTGTGGTGTCTTTTTGTGAAAATGAGAGATTGCTTGAGGAAAGCAAATTTATGAGAATTTCAAGATCAGCATCTGGATTCGATTTGTGGAAATAGTGTTGTGGAAGTTAGTTTTCAAAAGTTAATACCACATTTTAAAAAGCAAAAAATATTGGCATAGCAGTGATTCTGACCTGTTCTGACCTGTTGTCACACATCAGCAATTACTTTCTTTTCACTCTGCCTTCACTCTGGCTTTCCTCTTCCTCTGTTTCGTTGTGCTGTTCAGTGTCTGTTCCTTTCTGAGTCCTCCATCTTCAACTAATAATCCTCCCCCATATGTTTATATTGAATGATGCATATTGTACACTTGCAACAACGGTAGGGCTTTCAGAATTTAGGAGTTTCTGCTTTGCTGTTCAGCAAGTGTCATTCCTTCTGCATACAGACCATAACATCCAAAAAATACAAGGAACTGCAATTCTGCCATGAGTCATTGTGTGTAAGGACAGAGACAGCATGTACAAAGCAGATGTAAGAAATCTGAATGGGCTAGATGTAAGAGAATGATTGAATGAGATATCCAATCATTCTGGACTGGTGATGCGGCATACCGGGCATTTTCCCAATCACCAGTCTGACCCTGCACCTTAAGAAAATATGTAGGTTGAGTGTTTGATTGCGGAAAATCAGAGGCCCCAAGGCATCAGTGCATTGGCCAATTTTCAAATTGATTGGTAGGATCTCGAGAAGCTGATTTTGAACCTATTTTCAATCAGGGAACACAGCACTAATCAACACCATTTCACAGTAATAATATAATTTTTCAGTGTGGAAACATTTGCTAAGTGAAGAATGTTCAAAGTTTGAAATTGTCTTTGGATTTTTATGCACTTAGTTCCATCTGAAACATAAGATTACATGATTCTTATTGGAAGTTATCCAGAAGTAGCATATTTCTGCAATTCTGACCTTCAACTTTTTAGGTGTAGGCATGAAATGAGTCTGTGGATTTGGGGACGTTTGGCTCTTGCAATTCAATGAAATATTGTAAGGATTTTGACACCCAGTTCTTGCCAACTCAGCAACTTTCTTGATGTGCTTCAGGAACATTTCAGACAAGAAAAATTGGTATCGGCCAAAATGGAAAACGACAGGTTAAGCTTTTAAAAAGATCAGTAATCTGCGATCAACCCAAAAACTGCAATGTGTGCACCGATATTGTTAATTTTCTTTCCTCACTTTATTGTTTATGATCCCAAAAAGCAAAATATGTCACATCACCAGGGGAAAATAGAAAAAACAGAGAAGCACACATGTACTAAAATAATTAGCCAAGCAAATATTTAAGATCCAGCCCCGTGATTCTCACATGCAAACACACAAACTAGTCAAGCATGAAAGATTTTCACGCACAAAGGCACACCAGGAGGCCAGTTGCAGAGTGGGATTCTTGCTGATTACAAACAATAAGAGGCATCTCAAGGCTGCTATCCTGCTTCTCCCAGCAGGACAAATATTATGTTGCACTTTCTCTCTTTATTCCACACTGCCTTTCGCACTCAGGTATTTAACTTTCTCCCTGCATCTGAGCCACCACTTAAACAGGAGCCTGCGAGATCATCTGCATTCTGTATTCACCCGAGTCGACCCCTGACAGCTACAAATTACACAGGGAGTAAGAGCAGAGCATTCTGGGCCCTCCCTGCCCCTCCAAACCTGCTATCTTAAGCTGATTGAAATTAAAGAAACAGCCACTTCGGAAGAGCTCACTCAAAGCATAATAAGTGATTATTTTTGTGCCTCTTCACTAAAGCAGTCGATGAACTTCTAAGACACATTCTAACACACAGAAATACACCTCCACGCCATTAGGCCTCATCGGTCATCATATGTTGCAGTAGACACGGAGATCGGAGCGCTGCATGAGCATGAAACATGAGCCTTGGACCCAGAAATCCATATCCATTATTGTTGCATGCATGCTTTTCATTTGCACCAGGGCCGTATTGATTTCCTTCCCATTTCCCAGCTTTAAACAAGGTGTAAAAGCATGTTTTCTCTTTTGCTGCGGTTAAATTCATCATAATTGAGATCGTATGTGCACAGACTGTCAGACGGTGATAAACACCTAAAACAGGTAATAAAAGCTCAGTGAACTGAGTAACTTTTGATCATTTTTATAATTTAGTTGCATTAAACATTGGTGACATGTTTTTATCTAAACTCTGTCATAACCATTTATTGTACTGGAACTAATATTCAGACCAGTGCATGAACTGTTACAAATAGTTTTTATAACAAATGTTCTTTTCCTGACTGTCCCCCTGAATTACTAATGTAAAGCTGAGCAAAAGTTTAAGTAACTGTGATAAATTGTTACTACCTACATTTTTTACACTTTACCTTCAACTTTATAGTGAGGTTTAAAGTTTTTAGGGAAAATGTGAAAATGTTTTTAATTTGTTTCACAAATGAACCAAAACATATATGAAAAACATTAATATTAATGGCCCACTCAGCCCATGTTTCTCTCCATCTTTCATACACACACACACTTGCACACTTTTTGCATTTAATTGAAATGTCAGCCTTACAGAAAGCATGTAGAGGAGCTGTGCATGTGAAACCTCCATCCATTTTGGGACAGAAACCCTGGTTGCATAACTCTCGCCTCATTCAAAACCCTCTTAACACACAATAAAATACATGGCATTTTTGTATGCAGTTTAAAGTATTCCCCTTCCAAAACCTTTTGTAACACATGATTTAGACAGACATCTCTGTTCTCTTTGTCTGCTGTGTGTGCAAAAAAAAAAAAGACACTGCAATGCCAGATATTCCAGACCTGCAGCTCTCCTTCCCGAACAATCTGTCACAGATGACTCACTCCCAAATGTCCAGACCAGACTTGAGTCGATCACAGTCAATTAAATTCACCTCTTCTGAGAATCCAGCCCCTGATCTCATCATACCTCCCTCTGAGTTTGATAATCAGACAGCAGCAAACTCAAAATTTACCTGGTTTTATCAGCTTTCATCAAGCTGTGACAACATTCAAGTCATTGCACTTTGTTGCATTTTATTTACAGCTAAATTTAGTTAAGAAATGTTGGCATCATGATGATATTCCCATATAGAAATTCTTACTTAAGATGTATTTCTTTTTCCTTTGTGGACTGCTCATAAAGCATACAAATACAAAGGTTCTTTAAACAAGAATTTGGTGCACTAGATTAATTGTATTGTTGATTTTTGTCAGTTCAGACAGCATTACGCAACAAGAAAAATATGTGTGCATGCCAAACAAATATTTAGTTGAATAATCATTAGCAGTTTATTTGCAGACAAGAATATTTTATCGCCAATCTTTAAGCCTCTGGAGTTATTCCAGCTGGATAGTTGACTAGTTTTCATGGACTACTTGGAATAATGGATGTAAGCTATTGTCTGCAATGTTTAGGTCAGGGCTTTGGGAAGGCTTTACCTCAATGCTAACATCAACCTTCTTTATAGATTCAAAAGTCATTCTGGAAATAAAATAAATCTAACTTATTCCAATTCAGTTAGACCCAGATTACGTTACATGGAGTCCCATATCATCCAAATGATAACAATCAATCAAATAATAAGCAAAAAATAGGATTTTGTTGTTGTTTTTCTTGGAAGGTGGGGTCGAGAGATTAGGTTTATGCTTTTGTTAGTATGGCTAAATTGCTGATTTAAATGGAAGAAAATAATGAGATGTAAAATAAAACAACGTTAAAAATGTCTGGGACACAAAAATCCTCCTTTTAGCCCTGCACTGGATGTTTTTCAGTCACCCTGCACTGCAGCCCAGACGAGCTCAGCACTACACATGGCACCCTGCCCTGTTTATCCTCTTACAGTGATCCTGGTGAGGCGTAAAGGTTTTAATTAGTTAACCACAGCCTTTTTGGAATATCAGCCATTATCTGCCATTACCAAGTGAGCCAAACGGTTGCAGTAGCTCCACAAAGTAAGTCTGCAAGCAAGACTGACGGTCATCCACATTCTAACTGTGACATGCTTTATCACTAACTGCAGTTCAAAATGCTCTTTCATGCCCATCTGTTTGTTCACAGTTGCCTGCTACACACCACCCTTATCTTGTTTGTCTTTGACGAGAAAAAAGCTTTTCTTAGCAGTGATTGTTCAGCAGTAAGTACTCGGCTTGTCAGATCCCATCACAAGCGTTTGATTTGAGTCGCATCGACCCTGATTGCAGCGCTGGGCAAAGCGGCTCCATTCAGAGAGAAAGAGGACACAGCTCAGTTTTTTTTTTCCTGCCAAAACTGCAGCCTTCGGATTTCTTTCACTGGCTCTATGAATATGAGCGTGTCAATACAGTCACTGCAGACAGCTGCATATGCCCCTGTGGCTTGGTTCCTGCCCGACTGAATCGATTCAGGCTCTGTTTATCTCATTAGCTTGTAGCATGTCATAAATCACACAATGACATTTTGTTTCAGGCCTGCAGCCTGCTGTGTAATAAGACTCAAATCCTCCCCTCAATGTGAACATTATTCTGTCTACAGTTTTGCTCAGTGATGATGCAACACTGAGCTGATTGTAACTAAGGGCAGCCTCTTGGCTTACATCCCACTGATGCTTTTTCACCCTCTGACTTGATGTCCTCAGAGAATGGAGATAGAGGACACACTTCTGTGGTCTGCTTTAAAAAGAGCTCATAATCAGTCAGAGAAATTATTGAGATGTTAAATTGTGTGATTTGGTTCAGCATTATAAATTTAAGGAAAGCAACCTTTGTATGTATATATATAAAATAAGAAGAGGTTCACAATCACAGCAATTTTGAACATCAGGGACAACAGCTGTCTAAAGACTCAATCAGGACCGCTGAGTTCTGCCTAAAGTCCACCATCAAATTCTGCATCTCACAACATGGCTTCACATTGCCAGAGTCCACTTGTGGTTAACCACCCCATCATCATGTTGCACAGACATTCATTACACAGTCTTAGATTCTGAGATGGCTTTTTTTTTTCTTTTTATGACTATCCACTCAGCATAATATGGATTAATGAATTGTAACTATTCTAATAATGTATTTGCCCCAGTTCCTCTGCTTTGCAAAATGGAGACAGACATACAGAAGAAAAACCCTCCCAAAAGTAGCTCATGGAACAAAAGTGTCAGTGTCTGTCTCATAGAAATCTTCTCAAACTTCACTCTTTTTTTAAGAGGATACAGTACAGCAGCTCCCTAAAGTCCAGTTTATTTATATGTTAAAAGAAAAACAAACTAGATAAGATACTGTATTTAAAATCAGTTCCCTTATAGGGAAATCACTTACTCCAGTATCATGCAAAATGATCAATGTCCTTTGACCTTTTTTTCTATTTTGTCACATTGTAGCTCTTACCTTTATCTTTTTTTATTGGAATTTTATGTGATGCCCAAAAAAATATTATCTGTAGGATGATTGCGACGTTGAATGAAACTAGTTTTATAAGTTTTCCTAGACTTTCAAACAGCAAATCTAGTAGCATGTCAAAGTGATGTGGTGTTTTCAGGGTGATGTACAATGTTAGCATTTTATCATGATTTTTTACCCGTCAGCCAAGATGCCACCCTGGGAAGTTGCCCATTTCGCCCATTTCAGAAATTGTCACTGAACCTTTGAGTTTAGGTGAAACCGATGTCTTGTGAAGTTAGCAGGTTTCTATATACTTATAAGTTTTTGTTAATAAATTGGAAATTTGTAACTTTTTTCAATAATGTTCTCCAACAAACCTTCGCATAGCAGCTTTTAGTCACAGCAGGTAGGCTCTATTTATAATTGGTAAATAGGATTGTACTCAGGGAAAGAGAGCATAATGCATGCCAAACTTTACAAACTGGATATTTTTTTCTGGGTTTTTTTCCTAGACTTTTTGTGACCTTACTCACAAAGAACGGACAAAGAAGGGGAAGCAATGTGCAGCCATGGTCCCAAAATGTAAAAATATTGACTCTTTTCTTTCCAGTTGTGCACTATTTTGAGCTTATATTTACAGGTTTATGCTCAACATATAAGATTTCTAAATGAGCTTCTTAATCAAATGCATGGGAAGCCTTGGAAAAACCCATGCCTAACCCTCTACATATATTTTAACGCTACTTAAGAGTTTTATTAAGTTTTCACACTCGTGCTAAAGGCTGCTGGGAGAATCGCCTTAGGCTGCAACAACTCAGCCTTTCAAAACAACTGACTACAGATATGCCAATTAACACAAACCTGACTGATCTCAAAGCAAATGTTACACTCAAAATTAGAGTGAAAAAAATACTAGATCTGATTTTGATGTTTATTTTGCAAAATATAACTGTAAAGTGAACTCAAGAAGACAACTAAATAGAAAAATGTGTTTCAATGAATGCTTGGTGCCAACATTAGTTATTTAAGAAACAGACAGACTTTTAATAGAATCAAATCCTGCGTCTTAATTGTCACAAAATTTACCAGGATGTTTGGTTAGATGTTCAAAAAATATTACTCTTTATTTGAAAGTAAGATTTTCACAACTGGCATTTAATGTTAGAGCTACTGCAAGCTATGTCCTCCAGAAATAGGTAGGGGTATATATATATATATATATATATATATATATATATATATATATATATTATGCAATATTGTTGCATATCTGGCCATCTTATCTCTTCTGTTTAAAAGTCAAAGTCTGCTTTAGTAAAATTATAGAATAAATAGCTTTTGGCTCCTCATAGGCATGAAGAATTGTGAATGAGTGTATTAATATGGGAAAACGTTCAAACTATAACACTATTATGAGCTGCTTTTGTTTAGCTCGTTTTGAGACTGCATAATTTATGAAATGAAAAATTAAATATGGGATGGGAAAATGAAAAAATAATGACAATAAAGGCAATATGACCTATTTTGAATCTAGCTTATTCAGAACACTCAGTTGGTAAAGAAACCCTCATGAAATCATTATGGATATGAACAGTCTCAGCTCTTATTTTCTATCTACAAATTTAGAATTTGTTCGCTGTAATTAATTCCTGTATAGTCAAGAAGCTTACCAAATTAATGCTGGTGCAAAACAGGTCAGACTCACAGCTCACTGCTCTTATTAAACTATTAATTAAAGTCCAACGCAGAGAGGCGGTAAATGAGTGCGCTAGCTGCTCCTGCAGGTCACCTTGTCCTTTAAATGTTTTGACTTTCAGCAAATCGTAAAAAGAAATTGGATTTCTGACAGAAACACACAGCAAATATCATTAAAGAGAGCCGGAGAGTGGCAAAGCAATTTGAAGAAAATGTTTGTAATAAATAAGTTTGACCAAAATTACCATAGTTGTTTACCAGCAGCATTACCACAAGTTTTTCTGGATTTTTCACTGGACACTTTGTGGTTCAGACATATAACGCTGGGATTGGGAAAGAATTGGCACATTCTTTGAATGAAACACCAATAGGAAGAACAAAAACAACAAGCTTTAGTATAAGGGTTGTCATCATTTACTCCAAAGTTTGCTGTTTAGCACCACTTGACGTCTCTGAACTTGTCTCTTTGCGCAGGAACTTCTGCAGGCTTTTGCAACTCACACAGCAGCGTGTGTTTACATTTCTGATCAGCTTCTCTTTCTAATTTCAGTATTTGACAGGAGATGGATCATTTGGTGTCACACAATGACCTAATTTAACTGCGTAATGCAATTCAAATAGGTCCTCCTCCCCCCTTTGCTTTGACACATTTCCTTCATTATTTGCACTAGCTTGAATGTTACTGTTCTGGTTTTGTTGGTTTGGATCTGTAAATATCCTATGCATCAATATTTAATCTGTTTTTTTTTCTTTGTTTTTCATACTGTAAATAAGTGTGCACTCTGCATTCAGTCTTAAAAGTCACCAGTGCTTTGTATGTACATAAATCTATTTTTTATGAAAATTGATGTTTAAGCATTAAACATAAATTCATTCTAAAAAAAAAAAGAAAAAAAAAAACTTTTATTTCTATATATTTTTGATGGATTTGAGAATCAGCCACATCTCATCTAGAGAGAAAGTTAAGAACTGCAGCACGACTACTGGTGTGATATGCAAAAGGCATAATATAATTCTCATAGCTGTGAATAATCACTTGGTTTATTAGATCTTCAAATCATGAACTGAAGTAAAAAGCAATTGGACAGTAAATGGCCTCATAGTCAGTCATGCCTATAGGTGGTTTTGCCTGAAGTCTTTCCCTCAGCCACTACACCCATTTTAATGAAATCACAAGCCACACTGCCCAACTTTTTTTTTTTTTTTTCCTGGCTGCCTTTTAACATTTAATAGGGTTTGTAGCAATAAACAGCAGCTGAGTCAAGAGGGATGTGATACACCCAGTTCTATGACCTCAGCTTTAAATGACAACCCATACGGGTTTTCCCGTTCAGCTCAGACATGATTCATGTCGGACAAACATCCTGTTTGTTATTAACTCTGGAGATTAAGATCAGCAGAAAATGAGATTGCTTTTGTTGATGAATTCACAAGCCTGGCAGCACCATTAGCACTAACAATGGATCCGCAAGATACATCAAGGCTCTGCTTAATGATGAGCAAGTTGTTCGCGGGAGATAGCGCGGCATGTCAGCCTTCGTGCCATACATCGTGAAAACAAAAGCAAAGGATCAGAGGCAACACTGGTTAAATATCAAATTGATCAATGTAATCTATCAGATATGGTTTTTTTTTCAGGGAGGGCAAAAAGTGTTTTCCAAAGTTTTATTAAGTAAGATTATGTTTTTGTTTGCTATTTTTTGTTGTGTTACAATGTTTAAGTATCTTCTGTGGAATAGACTTATGGCATTCAGTCTGATTATGCAGAAATAATTGGATAATGCAGAAACCCGATAACAACAAAACTGCTTTTCCACAGCATCAGTCAGTGGAGGCTCATTTAATTTGCAGGAATGACTGAAATAAATGCTCAGTCAACTTTACAATTAGAACATATTAGTGTGTCAAATCAATTCTGCTGTAAAAGACTTATTTCCTTTAAGCTGGCTACAATTGATATGTTCTTGTTCTACAATTAACACAATGATAGTTTACCCATATAGTGCAAGTAGAGGTGCATGTAGTTCGCGCTTTCAAAAACTTTGATCTTCACCTCATTGCAGGTGAGGCATTCTCCACATGATCCAATAAACTGGAGCTCTGAGAAAGACATCAGCATTCTAAGGAATCTAAAGCGCATTGGACCTTAACCTGGATCGCAACTCCTCAAAACGTATAGTGTTTTCTTACATTTTTTTTTTTTTTTTTTTTTACTTGAATACAACCAAAATTAAATAAATAATGGCCGTCTTAAGCGTATGTGACAAAATTTTAAATAAAACAAACAATAACCTTTTTTTAACCAGAGAAGAACCTTCTTGAGATCTACAATCTCTGTGCAATGAAGGACCAGGCAAGATTGCTGCACCATCTCAAATAGTGTTGATAGAATTTTCATAACTGTAAAAATCAGAATGTTATTATTTTAGCAGCTGTAATGTCTCAAAAGGAAGCAACACTATTTTCTTTTAAATGTGAACAGAATTATACTCACATGAATGGTAACTAATTATGACTTGCTTGTGTGTAGTTCTCAATTTCTTTATAAAATTTAACTCAATCTGTCAACATATTTACAATAGGTAGAACCTCTGCCATGACTGGGTGAGGCCCATAAATTTGTGCATTTGTTCACTGAACAACTCTAGTTAATGTTGCTCTGGCAAGTGGAATAATCTCCCAACCTCTTTATACAGCAGTTCTTACCTCTGCAGAGGTGCACCAACCCTTGTTCTCATTAAAGCTGCGGATTTAGGTCAGAATCCTCAAGGATTTTCTTAAAAGAGTAACTTAGGGAGCTTGTTTGTGCCTCAGACCCCATACTCTGTTTTTCCTTGATCATCACAGTGTTTCCCTATCTGTCTTTAATTGCAGATGCTACATGTGCATCAAGGTGAATGTTTACCAAACTCATAAAAGTGCTTAAGCTTTGGAAGGTTCAGTACCACTGGCATTTATATTTGGCTCCTATTGTAAGAAGAGCTACACTAAGAAATCACCTGAGTTGAAATATATTCAATTTGACTGACTGGTTAGGGGACATTCTGAAACTCTGACTCTAACTGGATTATTTTCTTGCCTATCATCTCTGTCTCAGTGTTAGCTGATACAGCAAAAATTACTCAGAAAGTATCTTGGGTAACGCATTGAGTTTCACTACCAAAGCTATTATAACACTGTTTGTCGGAGGTTTGCTCTGCTTCCGTATAGGGGCGGAGCCAGTGTCATGTCAATTACTATTCTGCAGTCAAAACCAACACGCCTGCGGTATTCACCACCACTGTCAGGTCACATTATATTCACATGGTTAAGGGTGTCAGTAGGTCAATACCTCTGTCATCATGTGAAATTATCATCTCTTTCTGACACCTTCTGTTGTGCAGGACATATTAAACTAAATCTATGGCCCCACAGTCAGATAAATGCAACACCTCCTCCTGCTGGGTTTAACGCAATGCCAAATTGTCCGGACAGATATCAGAGGCGGGGCCTGTTTACTCCTCTTTTCTTTGTCCATATGAGGCCCATTTTTGGGGGTAAAGCTTGGAATTTAGATAAGAGTTTACATTTGTTGTTTTTGTGCCACGTGAATCTGTCATGTACATGTGATTATACATACCAAATGCCTCCAGTAGCATCTTCAAGCTTTTTCCTAATCTTCAGCAAGGCCTGATAAACGCGAGCAAAACAAGCGATTCCACACTGCCAGCTTGTCTGTAAGACGCCTCTCTTTCACAACACAGTAGCACCGCCCCAAGGGATCATCGGTTAACCTCAAACACACGTAGGGAGATTATGCTAAAAACATTTCATTAAGAAAAAGGGAAACTATTATAAATCACCCAGAAATAGTAGCTGAACATTTCTCACAAACCTTAGTGTTATAGATGTAAAACAAAATATTGTATTGTTTCATACATCTACCTGTTTAGGAGGTTATGAGCAGGATGAGTCATTTCAACAATAATATGCAGGCAAACTGAACACTCTCCAGTTTGCCCACAGAGCAAAACAAGACGTGGAGGATGCAAGCTCAACTATTTTAAACATAGTTATAACAAATATGGACTCTCCAATACCAAATACCCAGATTTATTTATGAACTTCTCTGCTTTTAATACTGTAAACATTAGCACTCTGTTGCATTGCCTCCAGAGCCTACAGATCCACTGAAGTTTGATCTTATCGAATGGTTTTCAAATGGTTTTCCAAGTGCACCGCTCACACACACTCCCTGGCTCTCTGCTATTCTAAGGCTGGTTCACCACAACATGACCTGCCACGAATGCTCAAATTAGTCTCATCTGTCTCACCTTCACATGTTGACTCTTTGAACAAACATGAAAAAACATATATCTGTAATAGTTACATATTGTGGTTGTAAGTCAAGTAAAATGGCTTTGAATACAGGGTTCCAACAAGGTTATGTTTTATACTCCATCCTGTTTTTTGTCCATACTAGTAGCGTTACTTTAACAGGGAGCCTTTGTAAATATACTGATGTACCTTTGCGGCATACATGGAAAGCATGGGTCTCTCACCAAGGATCAACTGGCCATCCATGACCTGGTCACTAAAGTTCAGTACAAAGACAAATAAGTTGTGTTGTGTTGGTGGAGACAGACCAGTGCTTTTTAAAACTCTGATTATTCAGGGAAGGTAGGTTTTCCAAGCTGAGTCCTTTCAGTATCTAGGAAAACAGATGGACAACTGTCTGTCCTTCCAAACACACTATAATATAATTTATAATAAAACGCTCCAGCACTCCGACATTTAAGGAAGCTGCAATATTTTGACGTTGGCAAAAAAGATTTTAATCGTGATTTACCACTCAGTTATAGATTGCAAATAATTGGCTCATCACAAACTTCTCTGTCCTATCCTGTGATCAGGAAAGCCATCCTACTCATGTTGCATCCTTCACTCCTCCCATCAAACAGAAGACACAAACTTCCACTGGCCAGGGAAGCAAAATGCAAAAAAGAAAATCATTCATCCAAACCACAATTATAGCCAACAATAGCAGAGGTATTTAATTACACATTTATATTTTTTATCTTATATATTTGTCTCTGTTGGATATTTTACATGTGTAAAATATTCAGAGAGCCCCGTTGAAGAAAACGTTTTTGTCAGACAAATAAGGTATTCTGTTCTATTTAAAAAAAATAAATAAAAAAAAATAAAAATAATGTGACTTTTCTGTCAGTAACAATAGCTTCTCAATTCCTAAGAACAAAATACAGGCTTTTATTTGACAGTGATGAAACATAATTGAGGTGGACACCTACTGATTCCGCTTACCTATAGCTGTGGAGCATGTCACCATCTATAAAGATAACGACCAAATCCAGGGGTCTACATTCTTAGCACTAGGAGCAGCTTGACACCGTTCTCTGCCGTCTTTACAGTCCGACTGGGAGTCTGGAGAGTCATTTCCAGAATCCGTCATAATCTTTGTTTTAGTTGTCACTTCTCTTTTGAGTTTTGTGTTTAACTGCTGTGCATTGATTTGATTTTTTTTCTGTTATATTTTTAATTTTAAGCTTGTTCTGAACTGGTGGTTCTCTTACTGCTGCTTTCCATCAGTCTAATTACTCTTCTTACTGTGTGGCTAAGGGATGGATTATGCAAAGTGAAGTTCATAGATTTTTTTTAAACATGCATACTTGTTATGAAATTATATCAGCGCTGCCTTTCTAGGATCACTACATGGAGCTCCATCCTGAAAATATGCACATGTGGGCACATAAGGCATGGGGAGATTTTCTTATGAAAGCATTTTTAAAGAACACAAGTCCAAATCAACATTTGGATGCTTTCTATAGGTTTTGGTGCAGATTATAATATTTTTATTTAAACTTGTTTAATTCTGCATTATTATGCCAAAAATTGTATTAGTGCTCCCCTCTTTGGGTTGAACGGTGGCTGCTGCAGTTTAATTTTTCTATTGGTAAGATCAGTACAGCTTGGTTGATATCTACATCACAGCTTCACTTTCAAGTAAAAAACTGTCTCACTCAAGCACGTACACATGGCAAGTCAGAAGTTGAAATTATGGCCATTGATCTTTCATGTTTGTACAAATATGATTCAGTTGCAATGTGAACCTGGAGTGGAATGAGTCTCTTCTCTGCTATGACTGCAAATGGGGTATACTGCAGGATGACTGGGAAACTGACCACAGTGCTTAAGAAGCAGGAGGGACTCGTGGCAGCATTCGCTTCTCCCTCAGAACTATGGCTACAGGGCAATTGGTGCTATGTGTTGTTGCCAAAATCTCCAATAACATGGAATAAAATTCCTAGATTTATCACTAGTCACTTAAAAAAAAAAAAATATTGGTATGTACAGTGACAAATGGCTAAGTCCACAGCTGCATGCAGTCAGACTGAATAGATATTTTCTGTCAGATGGCCTTCTTGATACAACCTCTCCTGATTATCCCTGGGGAAGGACTGGGATTCAAACCAGGAACCTCTGTGATAACCTGCTATATCCCCAGAGCCACTGCCGCAGAGTGAGAAGTGTGTTGAAGCAACACAGTGCAGGTGAGCTAACAAACAAATAGGTCAGTTATTTCTTAGTAATATCACCATGTTACACTACTGTTGTTACTTTAAGTAGAATAATATCAAGAAACAACATTAATGACATTCTGCACCATAAACAAGTTAAATTAAAAACTGGCATTTAATACTTGCACGCAAATTAAACTATTTTCACCATGTTTTGCTATAGTGTTTTTCAATTTTGTACAGTGGAGATTTAATGTTCCAATTTGATCTGTGAAGTTGAATGTGCTGGTCTTTATGGGCTCCATTGTTGTTGTTATTGCTGTTGTTTTGTTATTTATTTAAAAACTGCACATAAAAAAACATAATTACAAATTCCAAGTGATGTTCTTTTTTGTGAAGCACATCACAAAAAAAGGGGCTTTCAAGTGTATATATCTAGAAGTTAGAGCTTTAGCTAAAGAACATCCTTTGTGCAACTTTAAGGCTTTCTGCTATTATCCCTCTTAGATAGCATACCTTTCATATACTATAATCCTCACCTTTCAAACTCAATTTCCCATTTATGCGAGCAGCGGTGGCCTGCAGAGCAATCAAATCTGACAATCTTCCAGAAATTGCTGAAACAAGTGAAGGCGAATTCAACAGATCCAGCAGTTTGTAGGGAGTTGAGCATCTAATTATCTGATGCTGCTGGTCACTCCAAGCTGCTGTGATGTACCTCAGGCAAACAACTGCTGTCCCTGGAGAGAAAGGAAACTGCTGCAGAGATGGCTGAGAGTCTCTGCCAGCCAGACTGTGTGGAACACAGTTTATTCTAATTCCTCTATAGGACATTAATGAGCCACAATAGTGGCTGTTTTAATGGGCAGCCAGACAGATTTTTAAGAGCCTGATGGTTTGTAATCCAGCGAGGTACTGTTGCACTGCTGCAAGGCTGAAAACATTTGTTCTTAGTAGACATTTTACATTTACTGCTACACTGGCAGTACTCTGCCACTGTAGCAGTACTCTGGCAAAATTAGGCCCAAATCAAGCTATTAAACTGATATTAATTAAATACATCCTAACAAGGCCTATGGCACCATAAACCATAGGGACTTAATAAATTCCCTCTGGGGAATCTTGCTTGAAAAGCAAGCAATCTTTACCGACATTTAGAATTTGTTTGCTTCTTGTATGTACTTTTGCTTCACGTGAAGACAATCAAATAAGGCCCAATTCTTACAATTCAGAAATGTGAAAAGTATTTTTTCAGTCCAGTGAGCTAAGATATTTATAGCATAAAGTATTCATCTCCTGGAGTTCAAAACTCGTCCATAAAACACAAAAAACGTTACAGATTTACAGATATTTATGCTTAAATAGATGGCCAGCATAGAACTAGATGCTTGCATTAAAATTATGTGCTCTATCTTTATCTAATTATCATCTTGGTTTGTGCTATTTAAACTTTAATATTTCTTATTTTTATTACTTGGTTGGAAATCATGCACTTATACCAACCATTGGTTATTAATGGGACAGCAATTGTTAGCTTTCAAGGGGGGAAACTAGAAATACATTCTCTGGTGAATCGTACCTCTCAGGCCAGCTTTCACTCTCTTCTTTCATTAGGAATTCTCGACACTTTTGGTGATTCACTACTGTTCCTTCTTTGGTCCACTTTTGATAAATACCCATTACTGTAAGGAAGAAATGAACACTGCACAAAAGCTGCAGATTTTTATTGTTCTGATCCAGTCATCTAGCCATCAAAAGTTGTCCCTTTTCAAACAGTCAATTCTTTATATATATATATATATATATATATATATATATATATATATATATATATATATATATATATATATATATATATATATATTGCTAATTGGTCATTTTTGAGACCAATTAGCTCCCACTAACAGGAGCTATGATGTCAACACAATAAGTGTTATCACTGTACCTGTCAGGGGTTACTATGCCTTAATATTGTATTTTATCACTACTTATTCATCCTATGTTTTCATCCTGAATGAAAACAATTTTTCAGGTAATTCTCTCAATTGAGTGAATCATTTTAATAATACCTATTTGCAGACATTCAGTCGGTGGCCTGTTTCAAACGCAAACATGAAAATATTTTAACTAAATGGGCAAAAGCTGCACCTAACTAGGTACTGAACACTCGAACACTTGTCGTATAATGCTTTCTGTCCACTGTGGCCGATAAAAGCCCACCTATTCTTCTTGTCTCTTACATTTGCCCTGCTGGTACAGAGGATGGGGGACTCCACTGCTGAATCTGCAGAGATGCTCAGATACTTTCAAAGAGAAACCTGCACCACACACAAACAGACTTCAAACGGGGATGAATTCAGCCTGGTGAAGTGTATTTTCAGAACCTGTATCTGTGAGTTGTCCGTGTAGGTAGACATGGTTCACCTGCTCCCACATGCTTCTGAAACAACTGCACTGTTGCCGATAGCTAGCAAAACATTTGTTTAGTCTCACCCCTGTGTCCTGTCAGATCTTATACATATCATTACATCAAGAAATGATGTGTGAAATGATGACTGTATGGAACATGCTGAAGGAAAATCCTCCACTTGAATTCACAAACAAGTTCACCTATACAAAGAAATAATGACAGCTATTATTATCCACTCACTACTTCTTTCTCAGCATAGTGTGGGTTTTATATATATATATATATATATATATATATATGTATATATATATATATATATATATATATATATATATATGCTTTAAAATCTTTGTATCATGCTGTTTCAATCCATTTAATCCAAAAAAGGTATTGCGGTAAATGTGAAACTGCCTCACAGTTTTGTCCCTGCGATTAGCTTCCAAGCTTTTGTTATGTAAAGTCATATCTTTATTCTCAAAAATGACCAATTAGCTCATTCCTGCATTGTATCATAGTTATGATCAAATTGGATTGTAAGTGATTAAAAAGTCTAAAGTCTAAAGTCTAAATTAATTGTTTCTCCTCTTGTCTCAGATTCTCTCCAGTTGATTTTTGACTCGGCCAATCAGCAAACAGAAAGAGAAGTTGTGAAAGATAACGTTGATTTTATACGCTGCTTTACAATTGCAGTCTACCTGTAGTTATAGCAATGGCAGTGAAGGAAGTGATCAAAGCCATTCTGTCCATGTTGGCCACACTTCCAAATATTGAATTAACTTTTCCAGCTGCTTCATTCACATCTGTATTTCTTTCCAACAGTACAGAATGGTTGTTTATAATCCAGACAATTTCCAGAAAGCTTCTTAGCGTCAAACTGGCACTTTGCACATATCACGACCAAACTTCTATACAGTCCACACCTCAAGGGAGCAATCGTTTCTTTGTAGCTCAGCCCAGACTCTCTCTATGACACAAAGTGTACCACAAGGGGATGGTTTTAATCAGGCTACATTTGAAGTACATTATTAGTACATTATTACAAATAGTAAATCTACAAATGAAGTTATCTTAATTTTTATTATATTAAACACATATAATTACAAACTTGTGCATGTGCAGCTGTGTAATGTAGGAGTATCCTTTGTAATTCTGACCTGTCAGCACTCGGCTAGCTCCGCCAGAATAAGGGGTGCAACCTTGAACTGAGAGTGAAAAGACAAGCTGCCCATCTCCATAAAGGAGATCTGTGTCCTCCTTGCTTACATAGCGGGGCGAAGCAGAAACAGAATATGTACCCAGGGTCAAAGAGTGCAGTGCAGAGCCATGCCAGCACCCATGTGAGAAACAGCTGGGAACATGAACAGTATTGCAGTGTTGCTGCACTTTGCAGTGTGGGCTAAAAAAGCTAAGGCCAGGTGTTGTTTTGTTGTGTTAGCTCAGTTGTCTGTGGCTGAATATAAACCATTGCGTCTTCTGCTGTGTTTCTTAGTGTAAATAAATTGGGACATGGCAAAATACATTTTATTAATTCCTCAACATTATATCACAGATATACACTCATCTCTACTTGAATTTCATTGACTGAACATGAAGGATGTAACATATTTCTTAAACATTTAGAGAACAAAGCTGATTTTAAATGATGAATTATTCAAAAATGGTTCATATTTTTGAACTGGCTTAATGATTGTAAGTTATTCTGAATGTCTGGTGACAAATCTCAACTCATGACCCATCTACCAAATATACTTATCAGTTGGTATGAGGATTTTTTGAGCTATCCCTGTGTTTCATTTCTGAAAACAAGGTGCTGAGCATAACAACCATAATGTATCAACTCTGGTCTCATTGTTCAAAAGGATTCTTCTTATAGAGAAAGAAAAATATTCCCTTCAAAGCACTTTAAAATAGGACATATTAGTTCACTTTTTAATTTAGCTGTAATATAAAACCTATAGTGTCTGAATTGTAGCTTTTAGGTTTCTATTCACAGAACAAATAAAAATGAATTGTCTGGAACATTCGTTCCTGCGAGATCTTTAGTGTTTTTAAATGGTTTCCACTGGTAAAAAAAAAATAAATAAAAAAAATCTTCCTCACTGTGGAATAATGGATTTTAAATATTTTTCAACCGTTCTTTCAATACTTTCAATACTACATGAATTGGGTTAAGATCATTGCTGATGACTTTCCATCCCGGCATTGTACTCACATTTACCTGTCTGCTCCAGATCAACAAATTCCAAAAGCTGCTTTTATGAGACTAGTCTCACTTGATGAATATCAATCATTCAAGAGCATTTGATAAAAACACCTACCTGTAAATTTCACTCTTAATTACAAGCGCTTCAGCACTTGCATGACAGTGTAAACTCCATTGTGTGGTATTTTGTTTTGGAGCATATGAGGACTTAACCTGGCAAAGACCAAATCATTTTGCCCAGATATTTATTATTTCTGGGCTTGAAATAACATCTACTTATGACAAAATCATTTACACAATCTCTAAATTTAAATATTGCTCCTGCTTTCATTTTCACTCCCTCACTAGGATATATCTCTGATAATCTGCAGGTTTTTCATTATGTACCAAAAGTTCACAGGAGGTTGAAAAGAAAAGTTTGTGCACCTCTGTCGCCAAAGAAAACAACTATTTCTTTCATCTCGTCTTTAGTTTTCAGCTAAACTGAATGAAAGCTTCCCGTTTCATAATCCCAGTGCCTGGGTTTTCAATATTATCAGAATGTTGAAAATATCAACTGTGCAACCCACTTTACGATATGCCTCATAATTTATTCATTTCATAACACCTTCCTTCCCTTTTTGGAACACACACCATGGGATTTTCAGTTCATCCATTATGAAATAAAGAGTATTCGTGTTGCATTTACCCGTTGAACTCAGCTTAACTATATTCTCCGCTGGTCAGTTTGCAGAAAATCGCTCTCTTCCTGCCCTTCTGCCATCTCAGCACCCCTAGATTCTCATCAGAAGGATTATCACCAATTCTTTTTTCATCAGTCTGGTGCTCAACTCAGCTCGCAGAGCCTCTCTGCAACATGCAACACTGCAGCCTGTGTGGATTCTCCCTCACTTCCAATGAGCAAGACGGAGAACAACCTGGGGAGGAGGATGGCAATCTCCCGAACACGGCTCCAAACCTGATGAGCATGAAAATTGGTTCATTTTTGTCAAGCCCTTGTTCATGCTTTCAAGTGCCTCAGATTTTTATCTGATGGTGGCAGCCGGGGCAGAGCATAACAAGATACGATTGTGTGATATCATGATTTTTACCTCATTCAGAGACTTCAGCATGAGGCTCGTATTCCAAGCTCCCGAGTCGACTCCGAGTCATCCTAGAAATCCAGTTTGTGTCCCTGCTTTACACCGTCTCTCTCCCCCCGTTTCTCTTTCTTGCCCCTTGTCAAAAGAGAGACAGCCTTCAAAGCATCTCTTTCTTTTACTCTGCCGTGTTAGTAGGAGCTGCCTTCATTCATTGAATGAATTAAAAAAACCGAAGACAAAGAGATGTCAAGGTCCACGGATTTATTTTCCTCCCTCTTTTCTCTTCTCTTCTTGAGCTTTAACCATTGGGTCATGAGCAGAAACGATGTATGTGTTTCGCCTTCTCCTCTTCTTTCTCCTGCTCTCCCTCCTGCCCTTTTCCTTGCTGATTCTCTTTGAATCTCTTTCACTCTGTCCGGGGCTCACGCAGGAGCAGGCTGCCTTCTCATGATGGCTGAGACGCGTGCAGAGACATCTGTGAATTTGCTTATGGTGGGGGACTAAAGCAGCCGCTTAGCTGAGACTGAGACCACCCTCCCCTCCTCCCCTTCCAGAGATGGGCTTTCTAATGGCATGTACCATTGAAGCTCGGACAGGGTGGGCTGCAGCACTCACAAATGGAGGGGGGAGGATTGAGAATGCATGAAAAGGGAAAGTTCTTCAAGGAGAATGAAAGGAAGACAGAATAATATCAAGTTAAAGATTGAGAGACAAACGTAAAGGAGTGTGCTTTCTCATTTTCTGTTTAATATTTAGACTTGGTTTTGGGGACAGTCAACTCTTTATTCTCCTGTCTATCAGTTTAGTGATGCACAAATGACCTGAGTGAAATGACACTTCACTATAACAGCTTGGACCATTGCAAAATCGCTGTTTAAGACATGAGAACATATGCTGGTTTTGGCAGAGGAGACGACATTCTGGAAGAACTACAACTGTGTCACAGATAGATAAGACATTCACTTACGCTTGACTGACTGCACAATGCGTCAAATACAGAACCCTTTTCTGGAAAATGGCTTGAATTAACTCAATTATGGGTGCAGAGAAAACCATCACATTGTTTAAAAACTGAAGGGGAAGCCACTGCATTCATCTCCAGATGCTGTTTCTGCCATGGGTGATTGGCAGCCGCCCCCCTGATGCCAGTTCTGTCCCTACATTTCCATCCTCTCAAGAAGCCCGCCGTCTAATTTCAGGCGTCACTGAATAAAGAGTCTGTCTGTTGCCGAGGTGAGACAGCGTCTGGTGTGAACCTCAGGAAAAGCCATCCCACCTCCTCTGAGCCCAGAGAGCATAGCTGGCTTTCTGAAGAGTTGGAACCAGAGGAGGTGTCACAGCTCCATGGGAGCAGTGCGCTGGATGTCACCCCTGGAAAAAAAAAAACATGACCAACAGGAATAATAATGCTGAAAAAAAATGAGACAAGTCATAATTCTCCTCCAACTTATCACATGCACGCCAATAAAGAAACTCAAACAGAAGACGTCCCTACACATTTGTTTTTAATTACCGGTATGTCTTGTGTCGTATCTCATATTAAACACACAGGCTACTTTGCATTTTGCTGTCACGGTGTAATGAAAAAGGCAACAGGCAAGAAGAAATTCAAATCACTAAATTGCTGTTATGAGTGGAGCCACTGATGTGATGGTGTGTGCATCTGGAAGACTGGATAACCTGAAGAGAACAGAAGGGGAGAAAACATCAGATAATCTAGCGGCTGTGTACTACATTTCAACGCACAGTGTCATGCAGTATTTTCAGCTTTGGACTGTGTGTTGGCTCAAACTCCAGCGACTTCAGTAGCAAGGTTCAAATAACATAAGAATCTTCCTCCAATGTGCAGGGAAGAAAATTTGATTTTGAAAACCAGCCTTTTGAATATTGTAAGTCAGTGCTGGTTGTGGAAGTAAGATGGAATTGTGAATATTAGTAAAACACAGGTGAGAAACAGTTGTTATTTAGTACAAAACTATTTGCATGTGGTGACTCCAAGGTTGCATATTTATCAAATTTTTAAACTACAGAAAATATAAATCTGTTTTTAAAATAAATAATTAGGCTGTAAGAAGAAATTGAAAAAAAAACTAAACATTAAAAAACATTATTCTGCAGTTATTAAAAGTACAGTGCAGCTGAGAAGGTAAATTTCTAGAAGAAAATAATCATACAAGATGTGGATTGCTAGGCTATATGTACATATAAAACAATAAGAAGTAGAATGTTTAAAATAAGGAAGGAAAAACAGGGATGTACAAATCACAACTATTAAAGGGTTATTGAGTGTGTTTGAAGAAGGAGTTGCACTAATGCTCCTTTGTCGACTTAGGATGGAGAATATATTGTTTTGGAGGAGAGTTTGCCTCTATTTATATATATCTATGAACATTACAGAGTAAATCAATGTACATTTATCGTGTTCATCTATTTCTGATACACTAGAAATGTTCAGAACATGCAGACTGAGTTAAATAGAAATATTATCTGCTGAAACTGAGTAATTTTAGTTCAAGAATCAAAAATGGGAACTAAAGCTTCTCTGGCTGCTGTCCTTACAAAACACAAGGTGTGGAAATTATGTGAATTAAGTTTTCATTTTTGAAAATGTCTGGAATAAAATAAATTATCTTGGCTGTGTTACAAACTCTGTTGCTGCTTTCTTTTTTTTTAATTCTGAACTGAAACCTTATGATAATGGAACATTTCGATTTTGAATGCATTTCATATTTCCTATTAAAATGATTGCTTGTCAATAAAATGACTAACCTGTTTCATAACTTACTCTTTGTTTTGGAATAAGAATATATCTCTTTCTTGGAAACATAAGTCAAAAAATTTAAATGAAAACAGGAGAATGATGGTAAAACGAGACATCGCACACTATTCTAAATTTTCCTCGTTACGACTTCTGTGCAGTGGCTAATAATGACACAGTGATGGACATTGAAGAGATGCACAGAACAAGAACTTGTCTGAAATCAAAAACAAGTCTCATCACTGCGCTTTGAGAGTCAGTAGGGTAGCTTAGATGTTTCTTTTCTCTATATAATTTTGTATTCTGGTAAACTTTTTGTGTCTTCATGGACTACGGGTAAGGACGAGCTAGCTAATAAGGTAATAACACTCTTGAAAATTAATAAAACAATGTTAAAAAAATAATTAAAAGGAAAAAAAAGTAGAGCATCTTCTCAGTTCTAGTCTGGAATAGGCGTCAGGCAGCAGTGGCAGAGTTGTTTATATGGCTGGCAAGCCAGAGACATTGTCTTTATTGGGGGAACCACATTTCAAAGCTTCCTTCTTCAAAATTATGAATTCATCCAGCAGGAAATACAATTATCAGACACATAAAACTGTATATTAATTTTGAATCCCGAGCTCCTTGGTAGGAAGCAGGCCTTCCTCTGTCAGCAGGAAGAAAGGGGAGGTTCGTGCTTATCTCCCTGATAGCATCCCAATAGATGACGGATGCAGAAAAGAGGACAAGTTTGCTCCAGAGCTTGCTTTTGTTAACCTGGTATCACATCACACAACGAATCTCCTCCACTTCCTGTTGAACTGAAAGTAGGTTACTGCAGTGCATTGTGGGATTAATAGTTCTTCTACCAGCCTCCTGTAGTTCAGTCCTTTTAGGCATGAGGCAAAACACCCTTCTCAATAAATAATTAAGCATTTCTTCAATCTTTCATAGTTGCTTTTTTGAGAAGGATTTTCCCCCTTAAGCCATCTGCTGTGTCATTTCAACCCTAATAAGAATGAAACTGAGTTGCACTGGAGTTCAGCGGATGATAAAGACTAGGCCAAGGCCAAACAAACACACACTCACACAGGACAAGGACAGCAGATGGAAAGGGTCCCGTAATGGTGCCAATGCTGGAGCCAGGCCTAGTGGGCAAGGCCCAATGGCCTCATTGGATGTCCATTGATATGTGATGTTCTAACAGACTCTGGGCAGCGAATTTGAATTCAGACAATGTAGTCCAGCTTTGGCTGGCAAAATACAACTACTGTGGGAGTTGTTACACTAATGCCTTTTTTTTTGGTAAATGATAAGAAAATGTATATTTTTCTGGATCACATTCTTACAGAGACACACATACAAACACACACATATTTCAAATAACAAAATTATTACTCATCCATTTTTTTCAAATTGTATGCATTGAATGGTATAGAACATTTTTTTATTTGCATAACCCAATATATGGCAGTTTCATCTTATCCTAACTAATTTGGAAATTTCACTGTTGGCCCAGATGTCTGAATTTAGATTTTAATTTTACATGAGCCAAAATAATCCCACATTATTTTAAAATACTAATCTCAAAAATGCCCAACATTCATGTGAACATCATATGGACTCTTATTCATTACATAGCTCTGTAACAAGTATGCAAATATAAGGTGTCTGCTATTGGGTGTAGCTACAGATGTATACAAGCAAATTGTACAATTTTTAAAAACTTTACTGTAGTATGGTAAGAAGAAGTTACACATAATCATGGTTAAAATATATTTTCTGAGAGCTTTTGTAAGGAAACACTTGAGCTGTCAAAAGCTTTTTGACTACAGTCCGATGTGTATAAGTGCTCTACATAATTGTGTATTTTGATGTCATGTGAAACAGCCCACAGGCACATACTCACCGGGAGAGAGGAATGACAAAGTGAGAATGGAAAAGGGTCATGTCAGGGCTGTGTCACATGCAATTATGCTTCTCTGAGCTGCATGCAGGAGAGTGCAAAATGCATATCTGTGACTAATAAAACCACGAAGCCCATCTTTTCCTTGTATTCTAAAATGAATCACTCATGTTTCTTTTCTAACTCCATCTTTCCACAATAAGTCTCCCTGAAGTAGGTAACTGATGGTGTACTGGTGTGATATTTAAAAGCAATAATGGGCAGTAGATAATCTACTTTCAACAGGCTTCCTGTATCCTCAGTCTTAGGGGATGTTATCACTTGTGGAGGGGTACGTTGCTGGATGAATAAGGGTGTAATTGAATCCAATATTTCAGGGTTACATGCTTTAAAAGGAGGTGCATTATGCAAAACTGATTTTTTTTAGCTTTGAAATATCATTTTCTCATCAACACAGAGTGTTGCTTTGATTCTTTCATGCATTTTTGAGAAATCCTTGAAATGCTTGATGGTGCTTTTTAATGGTGATATGGACTAATCTCTGATTATCTATAAACAATATAGGAGCATTTCTTTTAGTCAGGCAACGCCTAGTACTGACCTCCCAACTACATTACCTTTTTTCATATTTGACCCTTTGACAACAGGAGGAATTAAACCTGTATACTGGTTTCTTATGCATCTCCCCTCTGAAATTTGGTGCTGCACTTCTAACATTTAAAAGAAGTCTCAATATCAAGTATAATAGGCTGCTCTAATAATTAGAGCACACTCCTTTTCCCTAAATATTATATCAATTGTTTGAATTGGAGAGAAAAAATAGTGGATCCTTATTTTTTTATTTTTGTTTTGTTTTATTTATTAAGTCTGCAGTTTGAAACACCTGCAATCCTTCATTGGTGACCTGCACAAGTTATTTCCCAGGATAGAAAATGTGCACAAGTCCTGTTGCTAGATAACAGGACCATATTGCACCAAATTTAGAGAAAGTTGTGGAAACTTGGGTTGTTTACATTTAGATACTCTTTTATTAAATAAGCAAGTACTCAAAGTTTCTAAAGGTAAAATTGAGAGTTAATAATAAAGCCTACATGTTGTGCTGTAGAGTTTTTCTCACAGGCATTGGGTGTATTATTTTTGCACCCAGTTGGATCTTTTTCATGCTTGCTTCACTCTTACGCAGGAAATTATGTAAAATGGGTTTATGTGGCTTTCAAACGATCCCTTGGTCACATTACATCACCCCCGACTCGTATGACACCAGCCTTGATGCAAATTATGTAACAACCTCAAAGATTTTCCAGAAACTGTAGCATTTTGAGTGCTTTTTTTATACCAATGAAGAAATAATGAAAACATAACTTATGGTGAAAACACCTTAAATCACCCCGCAATGGATTCATTCCTGACAGAAAAGTAGTTGACGGTGTTTTGAAAACCTCAGAGGGAGGTGGCAAGAGGCCCATCCTTTCCGCTCAGCAGCTGTTTCTGGGAACAGCAGGTAGGCTGAGGATGGACTGTATTTACACTGAATTAGGCCATCAGTTGGACAGCATCCTCGGCATACAAGCAACTCAGACAGCTCAGCAAACAGATGTCTAATGTCTGTGATTCAAGGGCAAATCCTTAGACAGCTACAAATCAGATCCTAACACTCTCTGTGGATGATGAAAACCCTTTCTAACAGGACACACTATTAGCCACTCCCATGCCCAACTATCCCAGCTCTCACTCTGAATGCTAAACTCGTAAGTCGCAACACCAGTAAAATCTGAATAATCTTCACAACACAGCAAAGGCTGCAACATTTAAATAGGTGAAAGAGGTGTGATGTTTTCAAAAAGAGATTAGCATCAACAGATAAAAAGTGGAAAACACATGGTCAACTACAGAATTAAGTTGCATTTGGGCTATAGAAGTTGAGGAATGAAAAAGAATCTTGACCAAATTCTGGTACAATATGAATGGAAGAAGCAGACTGAAAACCAAATATTGACTCTGTCTTTTACACAAGTGACAATTATTTCTCTATATTCTGTTGCTCTCATTAGATTTAACTAACACATCCCACATATTCTTTTCCGCGTTTTCTACGCCTTCCCTTATTGAGCTTCATATGCATTTCTGATGGTGATAGATATCAACAATAATGATTTTTGATAAGTTATCATTAAAAGTTTATACTTCAGACACTTTTATCACTTTTTTTGCACCTTTTACTGTAGCAGAGCCTGTTGCTTCTTGTTTACAGGCTATGTTTTTTGTGCGTGCTGTAAAAATAAATAAATACATGTTGCACCAGCAGCTGTTAGGTTTAGAGGGCCATTACTTCTTTTACATATGACTATATATATTTGTGCAGCTTTTTTTATCTCAACATATGGAATCATAATTGTAAGTCCACATTTAAATTTATGCACTTCTTAATCTCCAATAAAAATTTGGTTAATGATTAGAAACATGAAAACAAGATAAAACTAAAGAAAATTGTATTTGTTAGTTATGCTGGCCTGAGCTTGACCTTAAACACAAACACCTCTCTTTTTACCACAGAAAGTTGCATTAGAATTATGCATAATGATTAGGCCTGGACTTTAATTGGATCATTAAAACATTGCTGTGCATTTATCTGAATAATTTATTGGTAGCTCTAAGTGTTTGTTTAGAAATGTTGTCTGCTTGATGACGAACCTCTGCCACACTCCCAATGTTTTGCAGCATTTTGCAGATATTCTCATAGAATGTTAGCTTCACCCATATTTATATCACTTTGAACGGCTCCCGTACGCTGATGCTGCCACTACCGTAGTGATATAGTTTCATATGACCAGAGCACCCTACTTCATGTTTGCTTACTACATTACTTGAAGCAAGTAGTACTTAAGATGGCTTTATTGTAATAATAGTTTCTTTTTTCTACTCTTCCATATTTTATTGTTTTTATTTTTTGAGTGCACGACTAGCAATTCTCATGTCAACAAATATTTCCACCTGATCTGCGGATTTTTGCAATCCCTCCAAAGTTACCCTGGCCCCGGCAGTCCCTTTTGCTGGATGTCCATCTCTTGGCAGGTTTGTAGTTGTCCTTTAGGTTTTTCATTTGTGGATTGGACAGATGTCAACAAGGCATCTTGACTTGTTGACAAGATGTCTTATGACAATATGACAAGATATGAGCATATTTTTCATGTTCTGTAAAATATGTATAACATCTAGAATTATGTGAAAATTACAGTGCAAACAGGTGAACTTTGCGATGCACCAAATTTTATCACCTCGGGTTGTACAAATATTTGTGGCACTTTTTTCAGATTGTATTCCTACTTAACCTCTGCTTTTCACAAAAAATTACAATAAAAGTACTGTACATTGTAGCTGAAATGTGGAATTGAAGGAACTGGAATTGAATTATCTAACCTAGTCAAATAAATTCTTTATTAATGCTTCATTAAACTGGAAAGACACCAAACCATGCGATGATGTAGCAAGGAGAAACACAGTTTTAACTGCACTGGAAGCCTTGGCCATAGCCCATGCTTTTCCCCAACAATGTTTTCACACACGTAATTTAATGTAAGCATATGACCTCATGGTCTTTTCAGTGAGTGTTTGGTGATTTATTTCTTAGACACTAAAATGTTTTTTTTTCTGACCTTTTTCTCTGTTACTAAAGCTGACTGACAATCACTGGGCTGCTGAACTTCCACTGTTTTATTAAGAAATTTACTAACTCATTAGTCACTGTGGTAAAAGTCAGGGTAAGAGAAGACCTAGCAAAATAATCAACCTGCTAGCGATCCCTTGAGTAGATGATTGAGCTCTTTCTGGAAAAGGAAAGGCTGGTCAAAACAAGGAGAACTGTTAAATGTTTGTTCTGCATTGGTTTTCTCTTCACGATTAAATGAAATCAAATAAAAACAACTTTTGTCACTTCTCAAGTCATTTCATTTAATTAGAGTCCAATCAAGAATGTTTTCCAGATTCCACTGATTATGTAGATGTTTCCTTTTTCTTTTTACTCTAATTGCCATTCAGCGAAGCGTTTGCGCAGCTTGTTTTCACACGGCATCACAAATCAGAACAGAAACACATATATGGCGCAACCGCCCACGACACTTCTTTGAATTATGCAAAGCAACAAAGCAAGGTGTTTACTTGCAGCTGTGTTCATTCGGCTCTATAGCTAGATGCTACAATTTCACTGAGCAAATACTGGCTGATCTGTGAGAGTTGTGATTTCAGGCAATGATATATAGAGCAAAATTATGAAGATTACATGCAGTTTCGTCATCCATAGACATGGGGGTCCAAGTCAAATATGTTTATTTGCTGTTTGTGTTTTGAAAATTGAGGTATAAAGGTGGAAAAGAACAAAAGCAAATTGTGCTTATAAAATATGAGATGTCAAAAAAAATAATTGTGTACTGAGAAAGTAAAATCTTCTTAGTATCATTTTGTTTCTGGATAAAAGCGCCCCCACAACCCCTTTCCAACAGATGGGGACTAAAGGCAGCAATTTGCCATTTGAGTTTGTTGGTGAGGACATGCTTTCATTATTTAAAAACACATAACACATCCATCTTCTTTTTGAGGGCGTCATGGTTTTATAACTATAGAGGAACAGATGGTATAGATTAATTTTCTCTACCCATTTAAAAGATGAAAGGATTTGTGCATGAACAGATGTATCTTTATGATGGTGCTTCTGCGAACTAATTTTATGATGATTTTGACAACATTCATATTTTCCGACTTCTAGCTGAAGACTTCACCTGTTGCTTTGTGTTGGTTACCTTTAAACCATATTCTTACCCTTCAGTTGTAATAACTTTTGATAAAACTTAAACATATTCAGAAATCATAGTTTGTTAAATGGACAAGATGGCGTTAGGTTAAATTTGTCTCATTCAGGGTACAGATTCATTACTTTTTCACAAACATTTCTCCATTTACATTGCAAGTAATTTACACCCAAAGATGTGGAAATATTCCATCCCATCAGGCTGAGCTTAGAAATCTTTCTTTCTAAGATTTCCAACTTCAGCAAATGTTTCTGAACAGAAACTAAGAAAATCAGACTTCCAAGAACAAAAATACTGCGCAGTTTGATTTTGACAACTTTTATATCAAACAACTACAGCATTTAGACAAATTGATGTGAATGACATTGTGAAGTCATACCAACTGTAATTGACTCTAAAATCAAGTGTACCCTTTCACAGGAAAATAAGGGCATAAGCTGTCAAAGCTGTGGTCTGCAGCTTAAATACTGAGTTGCTTTCACTTGTCATTATATGAGACAAAGATGACTAATGAGACTCAAGTCCCAAACCACGAGTCTAGATCAAGTCTTTAAAGGGGTAAGGGACTCTACATAAAATCAACATTTTGCGCTACAATGCTATTCTATCAACAAAACCAAACCTGGAGTGTTGTTTTGATTTTTTAGCACACACCTGGTGGAACTGTGCATCTACTGAGCTCAACATATGAATTACTCAGTCCAAAGCTGGTAAGAATGGTTGTGAACAGCTGAATGGAAAAACATTCCTTTTTTGTAGGGATGATGTGCTGAAACATGTCAGACAGAGCAGGAGATCCTTAATGAGATCCTTAAATCTTGCGTGATCTGCCTGAAAAATATACAATTACATGCTTTTAATTTTATAGTGACTTTAGACCAAACTGGAAACTTGAGTCACCATCTCTGATCATTATTTATGAAAATATTGTGTGTAAATAATAGGTGGCATATGATTAGGAACCCACAGGCAAGTGCAGATATGACATTTACAAGTATTTCAGTCAAACTAGAGTAATTTATGTTTCTAAATCAATCTACTGCCAAAGAACACTCAATTGAAAGAGTGTATGGAGAGCAGGCGTGTGTCTTGACCTATTCCTAAAATTAAGATAACTCAAAGAAAACTGTATAGATGAGGTCTTTGTAAATTGTCAGCTAGTTTCACCAGAGTGTCACAGAATTATAATTGGGCTTAAATATCCAGAATCTCCACTTAAATATCATCAGATGATTGTACTTACTAAATTATTCAGTTTGATCCCTAAGTAGAGACATTCATGTTTTGCTATAAGTCCTGTAAGCAATAAATTGTATAGTAAAGCTTTTTGATTTTTCTTAGTGCCAGGAGCAAAGACTATAAAAACAACCACTCTCTTGCATTTGAATCATGTTTTCTCCTTGCTTGCATAGGAAATGCTTACACAGTAGATTTTCTTCAGCTGTAAAGAAGAGGTGCAGACACGCAAAACTGCAGTGAAATCCCAGTGAAAAAAGGGAAAAAAAGGAAACCCTAGATACCTTAAAGTCAGCGAGACAATCGATAAAGCACTGACCTCAAAGTAACTGCAAAATGTTCTTTTTTTAGTTCTCTGTAATGCAGCTAAAATACAAAAACATAAAATCTGTGATAATATGGTGGTGATGTCAAAGTACAACTTAGGACGAGTGAAAATGCACAGAGGACAGAGGAGGAATGCTCTGTCCATGGTTAAAGAACAGATTTTGACACATAACAGATATAGCTCCACCCAAAAACTCGCCGCTAATCCCTTGCTGTCCCATACTAGTATGGGATTTGTACAGTAACATTGGCAAATAACCTCTGAAGTCAGTCCATCTGTTTTCAAACAGATGAAACTCAAAGATTATAGTAACAGAAATTAGAATAATTCCTAGTCTGGCTGACTGGGTCTCGACACAAACTAGAACACTTGGTGATCCATTACAGTCAAACATTTCCCAATATCCATGCAAACAGGACTGTTCTTTGGCATCAGTTTAAAACCCAACGAGCCAAATGTATCTGTTCTGCTGTGTGTTTTTGGGTGAACTCAAAATGTTCTGTGGCTTCATTCACTTCAAGGTTAAGTAAGTAATTCTATCTACTTTATTGATGCAAGGACCAATTGTTCAGAGAACCATATCCATTTTTCAAAAGTGATGCAGCTGTCTGCACATTAAACACGATATGTCTTTGACCCAAAGCCAAGTTCTACAGGAGGTAGCATATCAAAACAAAATGAAAAAAGAAAGCCTCTATGAACAGTATGTCCACATTGTTCAAGACATCGACCTTCATTGAGGTCATTTGATGGTGCATGTCTTTTCCCCTCACTTCTTTCTTCATCTTGACATTAAACTGTACATAAGTTACGCGGCAAAGGAGAGAGCTGTTGAGGGAAATGTAAACCTGTTTTTCCAGATAGTCCAAGAATTTAAGTCTGTTTGCTTTGATAAGACATTGTCAGTCCCTGTCACTGATGTAAGACAATGCTCATCCCTCTTTTTTGTTTCTTTTCCACTGGCACAGTGGTGTTATTGTCATCTCTAAAAACAAGTGAATATCTAGATAAGCATCAGGAAGAGTCAGTGTTCAAAGATGATCAAGACTTTGGCAAAAGTTTTATTTTTGAAATCAAATACAATGAAATTAAGGATGATTTAAAGGTTTTGCTTGGTACTGTCCTGGGATTCCTGGAAGGTTAGGGCATATTTGCTATTCAAACACATTCTTCTCTAGGCAGAGGTTCAGATCCAACAGTGGTTATGGATGGCTTATTTTTTTAGCTTATTAATTAACTGTTTATTTAACCTTTTAAAGTGATTGCTTCGTCCTTGAAATGTAGCTATGCTGCTTTTACCTGCAAGGTATCCCATGAGGTGCCAAAATACTCTGAGCTTTAATATCTTCTTTCTTTGTCACATTGTTGAACCCCAACCTGCTGTCTGGTGGAGTGGTTATGTACAACGTTTGACTGTCAATGAACTGGATTTATTCTGCAGGTGTTTTATTTCAGGGGCTGACAGTGTGAGATGAAGTAAACCTGTTTTATATGAAAGCATTTGCATGGTTTTGGAAGAGATTAATTTGAGCTTACCATACAGTTTATTTTTGAATATCAATTTTAAGCATTACTAGCTGAATATTTGTAGTGGTGATGTTCAAAATATGATGAAGCATTTCATTTTATAAAAATGAGATGTTTGTTCCCTCCTCTCCACCATTTACTATATATTTTTTAATTCCATTAGCCCATCTTATCGAACATGCAATCACAACATGCAAACTAATACAATTGTTGGATCCTTAAGTCTTTTAGGCACCGCACCTCTTTTACAAAGGAACAGTTTTGTGGAAAAGCCGGTGCTTTGTGAGAGCAAATGTTTTGGTACTCTAGAATGGTTACCATGGGAGATTAAAGGATTTCTCAAAAATGCTGAAAAAAATCAAAGCAACACTAGATGCTCGAGGGCAAAGCAATTTTGCGCTTATATTCATTTCTGTTCTGACTTCATATAAAGATTCAGCCTAACTGGTCATGTATTGAAATTTTTAACTCTGATAATTTGCTGTTCCATATGCATTTCATGAACATCTCCTTAAGCTATGATGCTCACCAACGTCATTCTTTTCAGAGAAACTTGATTTGAGTTTTTGTCCTTGCAAATCTAAAACTTCACTGTTGCCAGCTCAGCACCGAAATGCTCAGCCATCCATGAAAACAAATCAACATGCAGCTGTGCTCATTTCCTTATTTATTCACGCTGCTCAGATGTTTGCTGCATTTTTTCTTCTCATTTGTTGTTAATATTAGGCCAGCTTTCAGAGTGAAACTCAGGAGAAATGAAATGATGAACACAAACGGTGGGCAATGAAACCATAAGTGTGGTCCCTGCAGTGTAGGATATATACATTAGTTTGGAGGTTGGAAAAAAAAAAAAAAAGCACTATTTCCTCTCGGTGATCTGTCATTTCAAAATTCAAAGTATCCTGGACTGTTCCTCTCTTTCCTCCCTACCACTGTGAGGTTAATAACGCTGCTGTGCCAGGTTGAGCTTATCATACTCTGGAAAAATGAGTGAAGCAGGGATTTTCAGAGATACCACTGAGACCACTGTTCATCCTTTGAGTTTATGGACAAATCACATTTCCTCTTCCATATGAGGGAGAATTGCTTCAATAAACTGCAGAAAGGAAGACCTTGTCAAACTTATTGTATATTGACCTGACCAAAAACTTCTAACTTTTATGGCCACATTGATTTTTTTCTTTTTTTCTGTTTTTTAGGTAGCCCAGATGAGGTCCAAATAACATGTAGGCAAAGTCTAAGAACTTATGGTGCCTGGATAACAAGCATCAATAATAGATTATGCCACTCATTAATCCAGCCAATGTTCCCCTACTTATATGGGTCTCCTTCTGTAAATCCTGAGGCATTGTGTAGCCATATTGTTCCTCCAGCTTTTACAGATTCTTTTTAGTTTGTTCTTTTTTATTGTTTTTTTCTGCTGGAGCTTTTATTGTTTTACATTTTTACATGTGTTTCTAAAAATCCAAAATTGTACTTCTATTAACCTACTAGAGACATTCAGAAATATCATTGATCTTTTAGAGTACATTAACTGATAAATGAATCAATGACTGTTCACTTCACTGTAAAATTGGCTCCACAGATGGTTGATTTTGTGTTTGTGGTGTTCTTTTTGACCTTGCTGCTACACTGATGTCAGTACAGGCACTCACCTCCTTTTCTCTACTTATGTATGCACATAAAAAGTATTGCGCATGTACAATTTATGCTTTAAAACATCAAACGGTTTGCAAAAAAAATAGAATGAGGAAAATCTCAATCATGGACTGACTCTATCTGTCTGTCTGTCTATCTCCAGTATAAGTAGGATCATGTTTTCTTACATAAGGATGATATTTTGCTATTTTACTTTGTACCACTTTTCTAACTATTTATCAACATATATTTACAGCCGAGTCATGAAGTCAAATATTTTTCACTGTATATGGAAAATCTTCAATAAGCTCAAAATGTACCACAAATGCTGTATATTAAAGAACAGCTTTCTCTCTGAAGATTGGCCTAGTTGCAGTCCTCTGTTTGCTATGCGTATTTTGTAGTCGAAACTACACTGCATGGTAGGGTATTTTTAGGATAATGAAAGATTATGAGGGTTTATTGAGATAGTGATTCTGTGTGTAAGATGTCCCTGTCACTCTTTGCTGGACGTAGAAAGTGACTAAGGTCGTCCCTTGCAAATCACTTTAACCATACCTTTAAATAACAATTTATGAATTGTTTATTAATTTCTCTCCAACAACTTTTAACAAAATATTGCCTTTAGTAAACAAAGGAATTGACTTGTTGACATGCCACAGGATAAATAAAATAATGTCATGGTTGCTTGAGTAATTCCTTCTTGACAGCTTGAAGGTTCTCTATAACCATATATAGAACATGGAATAATGTATGATTCTTTATCAAATGTTGATTTAAACATTTGAAATTACTGGTGAAGATGGACAAAGAAAAAAACAAATAAAAAAAGAAAAACATGGTGTGTTTGCAATGATCCTTGTTTCTCCTTCGGGCTCTGCAGCATCTCTCCCCTGCAGCTCCTGCCTTTTCACCTGGAAACTCACTGTCATTTTGTCCCTGTGGAAGTAATTTTAAATCCAGACCTTTAGCAGGATTGTCAGTCAAACCACCAGGACCTCTTTTGCCATTTCACTTTACTTTTGTTGGGTGTTTGAAAGTACAATATAGTAGTTTCAATATAGTGCCACTATATTGCAATATTTTCATTTCACCATGAAGACTTCTATTTGTGACTTTCTATTGAAGGATAAGTAACAAATGAGAATTCATTGTATCTTTTGGAAATACAGATGTCAGTTTTATGTTTGTCTTAAATGCTTTTCAAGCTATGCTGTGATTAGCAATAACAAAAGTAAGGAGGGATATCTAACATGGTAGATGTTTTTTAAACTATAACATTTGGATCATCAAACATAATCTATGACCTCCACTGTCATTCATCTGGTTCAACAGCATCAGTCTCAATAAGCCAGAAATATGCTTGTAATATCTCTCCGATAAAAGAAATAATAATTTCTAGATAAAAAAAAAAGAAATGTTTGTACCTGCTTTGAGAACATAATTTTGGTAAGATGTAAGTAGTTGTATTTGCATATCTTCGTCCTTTCTGATTTTCTCCTTATTAAAAACAAACCCTCCTCCCCATTCCAAGACATATATATATCAACATTACTGCTATGAAAACTGAAATGAAAAACTAATTTCTAAAACACAAGTTATGCAGTCAAGCGTATACAAAATCTGTGGAGGGGAAAGCGGTTTGAAAAAGTTGCACGCATCTGCTTTCTATCAATGCACATTTCATTTGGCAAGTCGGTCATAAAAGGCGTTCAGAACTTTTTTACACTTTGGTGATTTTATACGACTCTGCCCTCAGGCCCAACTCCCCAGCTCTTCAGATAGTGCTGACATAGCCAACCTGTATCCCTTAAATCTCTCTTTTTTCAGTCTCTGAAAAGGTCAGTCTGTCCCGCCCTCACTTCTCTTTCCAGAGCATCCTTCATAGCACATCCTTCAGTAACTCTCTACCCTTCCTCACATTCATTAGTGTAATGAGTTCAGCCACCAGCCAATGTCAGCCGACAGTCACACTTATGAGCCTTAAAGCCCTTATCCAAACAGCCACTCCCTCAGAATGTGATCTGCATCTTTGACCGGATCGATTTAACCTTCATCAAAGGATTCAAGGTAAAACTGAAGAAAAATAATATATTTTTTATCCTATATTGATGATAATAGCTGAATTAGTGGAAGTGATGTAATATATTAGCAGTTAAAAATGATCTTATACATGATGATGAAAAAATAGAAATTCCTGTGATGCATCAAGATTAAGGTTCTAATTATGCTTTCAAGGACTTTGGCGGTTAGATTTCAGCAGACAGCACAGTTTGGTTATGATCTGTCTGGGGAGGAGCGAGAGCTGATTGTGGGTTGCGTCTGTTGGGATTCTGTGTTCACAGATAAGATAGCCCTCGGAGACATGCTGCCTGCAAGCATATTGTCTTCTGTTTCCAAATCCAGTCGATCATATCTGGGTCACAGTATTTGACTAATTGGAGGTTAGAATAGTTTTTCATACTTCCATGGCAGTAAGATGTGCTACAATAAGCACGCATTTCAAAGACAATAGAACTGCGACTGGAAAAACCCTGATGGGCTTTTATACCTCCATTTATAACGACCTATCTTCTGCTCATCAGCACTATAATTTCCTGAAGAAATTGCATTTAGGCACTTGGTATTCAATAGAGGATGTTTATCAGATTATATGAGCCTGTGCAGTCTCATTTGCATGTTTCTGATGGGTTGGCTGGCATCATGACTTCAGTTCTTGCATTTGAAAGCAGGAAAGTCGAGAAAAAAAATCAGATTTTGAGAGCTGCGACTCTTGATCTACATCCCAATGTCAAAATGTGGAACTTCTGTGTCTGTACAATGCAAATTAAATGGAAAGGCCAAAAAATTATGTTAATTTTTATAGCAACAACCTGATTTATTCCATTTCTATCAGAAATGGTACTAACATAATAAATAAATACATAAATAAATAAATATCACTTTGGTCATTAACACATTTTTATACTATTTCATCACTATAACACTTTAAAATATAAGAGGAAAAAAAGGAAATGGAAAGAACAGAAACATGACCAACACAGATTGCTTTGTTTATTTTTCCATTGGTTTTGCTACAACCTTTGTAGACTACAAATCAAAATCAGCGCAGAAAATAGACATCAATCGTTCACAGCTCCTCCTTTTGTTCGCCGATTGGCCCAGTTGAAATTCAACCAGAGAACTCCAGCTAAATGGAAGAAATCCCAGACAAAGTACTGAATGGAGATGAGAATGGAACTGATTTGCGTGGGAAGGTCATAGCCAGGATACTACAATGCTGTTACACAGGCAAATTAAATGAGTAGGAGAGATCTTTATTCAATGCTTTTGTACATGAGAGTTGGCGGCCAGTTTTAAACGATATAAAATAATCCTTACAATATAACCAGCTTATGGATTTTCACTGCTTTCACTGATGCTGCTTGACTCCTTTGTTTTATTTTTATCACCTGTCCCCTCACATACAAGATGGTCAAGACATTTTGATAAAGTAAAAACTGTCACAACAATTTGATGCTTCAGGCATCGCCATCTGTTCTTGAAGATAAAGCGAATCACCTGTTTGAGAAGTCCAGATGGCAGCTGGAATAAATTGGACCCCTTCAGGTACAATACATTTCTCTTGTTTGTTAGAGTAAAGACCTTTATGAGAAGAAAGACCTCTTTTAAAAGTTGTTAAAATACTACTGGGCCTCTGAACTAGCAACAGTACAGGGTGATTTTTGTTTTTATAATTTAAAATGCTGTCAGAATGTGTAAAACTTAGATGATGTCTGTATGAAACATCATATTCTTGACAAAAGAGAAAAAATAGAAGGAGATCAAATGAACAGCATGAGGAACTGAAGCTCTTTTTTTCTTTTACAATCTTCCCTGAGATTACAGCGTAGCAGACATTGCTTTCATCTTTGAAAAAACTGATAATAAAAAAAATAACTTGATTGATAAAAATAACTTGATTGGTAAAAATAACTTGATTGATAAAAATAACTTGATTGATAACCCTATGTTTGGGATAACCCTAATTGTTGCCTCGATAACTCAGTGAAAATATAGTTTGTTTTTTGAACAACTTCATGTTGCATCACTTCCTTAATGTGGTGACACATCTGACAAAACTGGCATAGCTGGCAATATAAATGACAAACAGCATGTTAATAATTTTAAAATATTAAATTTAAAACTTATGTGCCAACTTAATTACAGTGGTAAATAACACAGTCTATTCCTTGGTATGAAGGTGACTTGTCCTTATAATCAATATTGCAATCTTGCTACAGAGAGCCTTATGCAGTATTTGTTGACGGATGGATGAGACAAATGTTGTCCCCTCGTTCTGCCCTGTCCTTGACTTCCCAGCTCTTATTGCTCTCTCGTGGTAACGACCAGTCATCACATTCAGTATAATGAAGAGATAAAAAACGAAATATCCAACTCATTTGGTGCCTGATCATCTCTTCATCCTTACACTGAGGATAGATTGGCTGCTCAAACTTAAATCTTGTGCTGTGAAACAAGCGGTCACAGTCACATCTCCAGTTTAAAACAGATAAAAACACTGAACTCAATGGCTGGTAAACTATGGAAATATTCAAATAACCAGGCTGATTTAATTTAAATTAATTAAATAAAATATATGACTATCATATTAAATTAAACATAAAATTTTCACAAAAAATAAATAATTGTGGAGCAGTGATGATGTGAGGCTAAAAAGTAAAGAATTAAAAAAATAGGCCAGATTTAAGTGTTTGAAGCATTTGAAATTTTCACTTATAACATCAGCAAGTTGCAAGTGCAAGCACAGCTGAACCCACAATGAACAATTCCCATGGCACAGTGGTTTTCTGCCCCCCCTATGGATTACAATAAAATTCCCCCAAAAAAGAAAAAAATCAAACAATTGGGGACACACATCGTTCAACCAGACATAAACCTATACACATATTTTGTTTTCAAACTCCACTGAAGTTTATTGCACATTTCAGGTTGCAACAAAACACACTACAAACCATCTTTACAGTGAAATGCTTTTGTGTAACTGATTTTTTTTTTTTTTCCATTCATCCATACCGTGTCTCATGACGCCCTGCAATAACAAATGACGGTCTATGGAAGTTATTTTATCAACATTTTTGTTTTGCTTGCAAGTAATATTAATGTCTTAGAGTGGCCTGGTCAGGGCCCCAGCTTGATTTGATGAGAAATTTAAGAAATTGTATATAATGGTATGCGCAGTAGGTAGCACTGTTGCCTTGCAGCAGGAAGGTCCTGGGTTCGATTCCCGACCCGGGGTCTTTCTGCACGGAGATGTTCTCCCTGTGCGTGTGTGGGTTCTCTCCGGGTACTCCGCCTTCCTCCCACAGTCCAAAAACATGACTGTCAGGTTGATTGGGCTTTCCAAATTCTCCCTAGGTGTGAGTGTGTGTGTATGGTTGTTTATCCTGTTTGTCTTTGTGTTGCCCTGTGACAGACTGGCGACCTGTCCAGGGTGTACCCCGCCTCTCGCCTGGAACACAGCTGGAGATAGGCACCAGCACCTCCCGACTCTGTTAGGGAGAAGGGTGACCGGAAAATGGATGGATGGCATGCCATTTTCTAATGAATGTAATTAAACATAGTTAATATTTTTTTCCCAAGCTGGTGCATTTTTTAAATTATTCTTTTAGAGAAGCCTCGCTCACTTTCCACCAATGCAAATTATATGTTGATAGAAGTTCAAAGAAATTGTAAAAACAAATCTTTCGGGCGTACAAATAATTTTTGAGCTCAAGTCTGTGTAAATTCAAATGAATATTAATAACACGTAGTGCAGTATCAGCTACTGCAAGCTCTCATATTCTCCTTCAAGCTAACATAGCAGAATGATGTGCTTATGAGTTGAAAAAGTAAAACCTGTTTAGGTGAGCACAAAACCAAAAACTGATTTTCATCTTGTCTGATCACAATGGTACTAATGTAGAAAGTTCCCTTGACTAAAACATGGTGTCTGCTCCGCCACTGTTCACCTCCTCCCCCAGATGTCGAGCCATATGTATAGTATCACCACTGCAAAGATAAAACCTCAGGATTTTGCGGCATTAGACCTGTTTTATCTCAGCTTTGCTGAGAGATTATGCTTCACAGAAGAAACCCACCATCTGTCTACTGGACCAGAAAATAAAAGACATTCCCCTACCTCTTTATGGATGAGGGGGATGTTGCAGAGCAACCGTAGAGCTGACACCTGCAATACTTCTTGGGTCAGCTAGTGTGGTTTCCTTTGAAATTGCTGCTACAAGATTTTATGTGCCATGGTAATACACAGTCTACGCACCGGAACAGATATATGCTCTCTGTGGTTGTCAGACTAAAATCTGACTTACATAGCAACATTTAGTTTCATTGATGCTTAATTTGCACAAAGTTTTAGAAAGCGCTAGTTTTTTAGCTGTTTTATTTATTTATGTATTTGGTTGTTTGTTTCTACCTTTGAGAAATAATCACATTCATAACACATTAAACAGACAATAATTAATTTTATTATTTTTTTATTTCTTACCCTTTTTACAGTAAGAAAATGTAAAAATTTTCAAAAAGATTATACTGAGAAAACAGGTCATCACTACTCTTCCTGTGGATTACCTTATGTGAACTATATCAGATTATAAAACTATGATAAAATGTATTCAATGCAAATATATGGTAAAGCTTGCAATTTTATATAAATTACAAAGATAGCTTCAGTACGGTTGTAGCTTGTTAGTTTCCCTTAATAGATAAAATAGTAGTCTTTGGTTTCTATCACAGTCACTGACTGTGCTTCTGAAAGATTTCTCACCTGTTTTTGTTAAGGCCTCAGTTTTCCATTTTTGTACCCTTGAGCCAAATTGCCGCTAGCTTTTGGCTAATAACATTTTTCCACCTGTGTGACACAAACGACTCTGGTCTTTTATAATCCAAAACTGTTTGGTTTTGGCTGTAACTTAGAGAAATATTAATACATGTAAGAAGTGTTTCCCATGGATGAATACATGAACTTAAATAGTGTCAACTCAGGGTGATGCTTCTTGTAAGTAAACAACACGCTATGGAAGCAGATTTTCACCAGCATTTTTTTGTAGCCTAAACCAAGCCAAAGACTGATATGACAATGTCTACTTTTGAAGCTCTATAGAAACATGATTAGTCATGAGAGATTTCATATGTAGTTGCCTGTTTATTGGTAAATATGTATATCTACAGTCTTTACAGAGACTATCTTGTGAATAAATGGCTTATTTCTGTGGCAGTCATCTCAATTTCCCCAACAAATCTTTCCTCCTTACAACAGTTTGACTTTTTTTTATTTGCATAAGTTTTTCAATATGAGGCAATTTACATTTTTGCAAATATACCTGAAGAATATATGCAGTAATTGCTCAAACAACATACAGGCTTTGTTCACACACACAAACAAACTCATATCTAACTTTTGACATCTCAACCTTTTAGTAACACAGAGGATCTATGTTACTAAAAGGCTCATTTGTAGCTTTTGTAATTAAATGGCATTGCAATATTTTTTTTCTTCCCAACTCAAAAAAAGTATTTACATATATTGCTATTTATGGCATTCAAAACAAAATCAATTTCAAGTAGTGCCAGAGAGTAATCATAAGCATATTCAGTGTAAATGTCACCTATGGTAGCAATCACATCTCCTAATTTGCTCTTCTTGCTGCTATATTTATAGAAACTCAGATCTCCATTCTGCATACGATCTGTGCATTTCCACTGAGCTGAGTCCATCACTTGAGTAACCAAGTGAAACTTACAGGTTTTTTTTTTTGGTTTTTTTTCTGGTCAGAGTTTCTATTCACTCACTGAATTGTTGTTTATTGCTTAATTCAACTCTATGTCCAGCTTCATAATGCGTTGTCACACTTACTAAGCCTTCAGTTGTGCTACTATCCAACTAACTTAGTTGGATAGTAGATCTCGAAGACCACATTGGGTATGATTGGCCTAAAAATTTTAAGTTTTCAAGCTTTCAGTTTGCTGTCTGACTGACTGTACTTTAAAACATTCATTCTGATCTCCTCATAGGGCATTGTTGATGTGACTGTGTTGCTCTCCCACCTTTATACTATCTACAAGTCAAGCCACGTTTGCAAAATCCAGCCCTCTCTGATGCAGTGCTCTCTGTGAATCTAAGTTCCCAAGTTGTTTCCTGTCATTCCTTACCTGAAGTTCAACCCACATCTTCAAAACATTGATTATATTGGTCCAAAATATTGATTATATTGGTGTCAAATCTGAATCGGTGTCAGATTGACTTTTGCATATTATGATCGACAGCTTAGTTTCAGATTTCCTCTTGAAATTTTACTTTGCAATATTTGTATGTAATGCAGTTTCACAGTTCTACCTAAAAAAAATATATATATTAAATCATGCTAATATGTTGCTAAAGTATTTTGTAGGCATAACTGATTGTCCTGGGTTTGAAGAAAATAACTCAAACGAAAAAAAAAACTGAAGGTCAGAAGTCTGATCATATGACAAATTTAAATAAAAAGTATCAGTATCAGTATCCATATCCGTATCGGTATTGGTATCAAGCAATGCTGGCCCTTTATAATTGCCAAACTAAGTACTATCGCACATCTCTATCAGCTAACCTCTTGGTAATGCTCAAATTGTGTCTTTTTAGCAACAGTTTTCAGTTTGAGTGCCCATAGTGGACTCATGCATGACATGAGTGACATCTATAAATATGACAGCATTAAAATCAGTTGTACACAAGAGACAGAATGACGGCCTGATTGTATGACCTAATAACACACCTGCAGCAGGAGCACATTCACAGAGAAATAGGAACATAAAAGAAGATTATTAGTAGTGAAACTATCTCACTTCAGAGGATTTACCCTTTTCTGCATCAAAAATCCATTGCATTATTTCATGTGGTAATGTGCAAAATAAGTGGGGTTTTTTTTACAGTCTCATGAGATTGGGAGTTTTATAACAAGCATTCAGCCTCGCCAAGAAAGAGTGACAGCATGCACATGTTAGACATGGCAATTATCTTGACTCATGCTTTATTCTGGCAAACATCTCTAGATGAGAGGTGAAGAACGAGGACCCAGAACTGTGAAGGAATCAACATTTTGCTGCTCTTTTATGGAAATAGGTTTGAGTCTATACACTGCTCCACAGAGTGATAACATTGTGTTTTTAACAAATCACTGCACCTTCACTTGTTCTGTAGATCTGACATCTCAAGGTATGGTGAAAATAAGATCATATTGGATTTGTATGTGCTTAAGTTCTTCTGATATGCAAGTTTACATTGTATTAATTGTCAATGTCAGTGTCAATTTTATTTATAAAACACTTTGAAACAGATATTAGCTGCACCAAAGTGTTGTACAGTATTCATAAAACAAAGATGAAACACATAAGAATAAAACACAAATGAAAACAGACAGGACAAGTAAAGAGTGAAAAGATACAGTACATCTTTCTCAATGTTTTCACTCTAAATTCATCTTCCAAACAAGTTTCCCAAGCTTCCATGTCCCCTCAGAATAAAAGCACAGCATGAAGCTTCTGTGTCACCATGGGGGACTGTGTGTTCAGGGAGTTGTGCAATGTTAGCTTTTTAGCAACACACTTGTGCTTTTAATGTAGGCCAGAAAAATTCAAATTTTATCATCTGGAGCAAAGACGTCTTGTGATTCCCTTTCAACATTGGCTTTCTTCTTGCACCATTTTTTCAGTAAAGGCCAGATTTGTGGAGTGCTTCAGCTATCTCTGGCTTTTATCAGACCTATTGTATCTTCGTATCCTCAAAGTCTTGGTAAATGAAAGGATTTTGTGAGATTAAATACCCACAAAGCAAGCAGCAGATGGACCTGACAGAGAACCAGATTCGGTGGTGGTACTGTCAGAGGAGAGGAAGTGAATCTGACATCACAGAGACGGACACAAAGGGAAGAAAAGGGAGACACGTGGAATGGAAAACGGAGAGACGGAGACAAGTGGGCGGTGTAGCTTGGTGACACGCGACAGACTGATTCACACAGGAAAGGGCATGTTAAATGAAAGCTGGGTCTGTGACAGCACCAGGGGCGTGCATTGCACTCTTGTCAAGCTCAGCTGCACCTCTTTCTCGTTTAAAGGCAACAAAGACACACACACTCATGCTTGAGCTGTCAGTATATTTCCTCCCAGATTCTTTTAAAAGTTGTGAACTTGTTGACAAAGATTTTCTTTCCTATTTGTAGCCATAAATCTTTCCCTTGCTGAGGTGGTGAAACATGTTTGCTATATTATAGAGGTATTCCTCTCTATTGCTTACAGTTTGATGATGCAAATCATTTGTTGTGTTTCTATTAAGATAAATTCCCACATTTAAACTGTGGTTTTTGTTATAAACCTAACAAAAAAAGACAGTGAGTCTTACACCCTGATTAAAATTCCAGGTTTTTGAGATTTAATAATTAATATCATGAAGTCTATTCAGTTGCTAAGAGTGTAAACCTTGTGGAATAATTTCCTATTGCCTGAAGGAGCCAAATTAGAAAACTTGGGCCATTATTCTAAAAAATATGTTTGCAACAAAAAGAGCATTGAGCATGATCCCAGAACACCACACCCACTGTTCAACATCAGGCAGCAGGGCTACTTTTCTGCAACTGGAAATTGAGTTTTTGGTCAAGGTTATATTTCAAAATAGTTACATTCACTGACTACATGGTAACCAGGAGACAAATAACCAGAAACTGAAATTACATCAGTGTGAAAAAATGGATTATGATAGCGAAAAAGCAAAGTGAGACTATATTTTGATTTTGTGAAATAAGCCACATTTTCCTCTTCTTTGGCTGCTGGTACAGTGAGTTATGCATGTAGAGCAGTGATAGTTATAAAGTTGGAAAGAGCAAAGGTTGGGCTTTAATTAAAAAGGTCTCTTGTGTGCGTAGGTCTGTGTTGCTCTGTTGTTTCCATCTTTTCCCACAGCAATGACATGTCTTTGATGTCAATTTAATTTTTGTTTCATGTATCTACTTAGTGTTGGAATTGGGTCTGTCATTTAGATGAGACATCTACTGGTTACATGGATTTGCTGCACGTACAGTATATTGATTAATGTATAGTGTTTTTGATTGATTTGTTGGCAGAAGCGCTGCTGCCCTCACTACCAGTTGTGAACTGGTTATAAAAAAACCTGTGCACATACGGTGACAATGTAGTTAGATATTTTTTTAATACTCAGCTACATGGATCTAATCATAATTGTTTGTTGTCTTATTTCGTGGCAGCATATAATGTCTTTGGATAATTTCCTGACCCACATGCAGAATCACTAAGGAGATAGAAAATGGAAAATAAAAGGTTTATTTAGAAAGAATAATATTTAAAAGCTGGAAAAGAAATCTGAAGTCGTAAATTGGCAGCGTTGAGAAGAAAAGAGGTTCCACAGTTTTTGTTGTTGTTTTTTTTTTTTCATTTTAATTTCATCTATGTAAGTCAATTGCAGTGCGGAATCTATGATGGGTTATGTTTTTAAAAAGTGAAAAGGACTTGCTAATGAATAAAACATTTCTAAAGGGCAAATTGTTCCGCAGTCTTAGAGCCACTGACGGAAAAGGCCTGTCATGCTTAGACTTCAACTGAACATGCAGAACATCCAGAAGACTCTGGGCTTTGGAACAAAGGCCACTATTAGTCGAGTGTATAGTAAGAAACTTACACAGACAATAAGGACCCCGATCATTCAGAGCCCTGTAGGTGAGCACCAGAACTTTGAAGCAGATTCTAGAATCCACTGGAAGTTAGTGTAGTTAAAAAAACAAAAAAACAAACAAACAGGGCGATGCGACTTTATTTAATAGATTTAATGAGACATGTGGTCGCTGAGTTCTCACTGTCTTCCAGAATTAGAGAAATATGTTGTCTAAACTGGTAAAAAGAGCATTACAATAGTCCAGGGTTGATGACATCACAATGTAAATAATTTTCTATGGCTCTGCTCTGGAATCCATAATTTGTTTTATGGAAATGCTTCTTAAATGAAAGAAAAAGAAATGGAAATTAGCTGTAATAGATGAATCAAACTCTAATAAGAAATCATATTTGACTCCTATCTTTTATATTTTGAATTTGGCTTCTGGGCAAAAAGAGGCAATTGTCTGACTAGATGATTTTCTGTCAGCCCTGAAGGATAAGGCAACACTGGTGACATCAATGCTGCAGGATATATATAGATATATCAAAAAATAAACGCTGAAAAGTTCTGGAAAGGAATTATTTTCACGTTTTAGGTCTTAAAATCTTATAATTTCACTAGGGGCATGTAGACTTTTGAGAGCCACTGTGAGTGTGCGGGTGTATGTGTGTGTGTGGGGGTGTGTGTGTGTGTGTGTGTGTGGGGGGGGTGCGTGCATGTGTGTGTGTGTGGGCTTTTTTTTTAACCTTGAGGGTGACACAGCAATCCGATATTACATATTAGTGACAAACAAACTTTTTATTCAACCCTCATTCTCTGCGCGAAACATAATTTATCTAATTAAACATGTAGCAGCTGGCAAATTATGCCCCAATTAGACTGTAAATCACAGCTGACTCTGCAGCATGACAGTGACTGCACACCATTGGAAAACTCTTCCCAAATCACCCAAGGATAGAGTAAGTGTCCCTTCACACAACAGGCAACTTGATTTAAACTTGAAACACACACACACACACACCCACGCACACACCTTGATCTGCAATACCCTGCTACATGAAATAGTACCCCTGAGTCCAGGCATCCATATTCCCCAGTCTATGCTTTACTCTGCTTGGCTGAGTTTTATTAATGCAATCCTTCCACATTATCCATCATTCCTCTCGGCTAAAGTCTTGACAGTTAATTAGATGCCACATTTGCTGGAACTATATTAGGCATTAAGCACAAAAAAAAAAGAAAGAAAACACACAGCGGTGACCTATGATAGAAAGGAAACAGACACATATATAAGGAGAAAGTCAGGCACACCACAACAAAATGTTTTAAACTCCTAAATCCTAAAGGGAAGGGATATTCAGAGAGCTCCATACATCACTGTGCCCGACTGTGTCCAGACTCACTGAGGTCAGACTCTGATGAATGACTCTCTTTGCTTATATTGGTATATCTATTAGGATGTTAACCATATATGTCAAACAATTTACAGTACTTTTAAATAACATGAAAACGACAACCAGGCCATTAAATATGTAAAGTCCATCAGCAGGAAAAATACTTCATCCAGAGTCCTGATGCTTTGGTTTAAATTAAATGTTACCGCTATATAATCCAACTGAAGCATGTGGGTTTTTTTAATGAAAAACCAAGCAGCATGTATGCAGCAGGAGGGCCAAACATTTTATGGTCAACATCTTATGTTGAAGATGTTCTTATATTGAAAATCTTCAACATTTCATGTTGAAGGATGTTGCATGAGGGAAGTATTTTAATAATTGACGTCCTAAACAGTATAAAAGAATGAGCTGTTGACTTTTTCCCCCTTTCATTAGAGTTAATTCAGAAGTTATTACTTCATATTTATATAATTACAATAATAAACCTTTACTATGTAAAAGGAAATTCATGACAGTTGGTTTGTCATAAAAAGAAAAGTATAATACTGCTGATCGTCTTTTTGTGTTGTGTAACAAAAAAATGCATTATACAAATGAATTAAATTGAGTTTAATTGATAAATAACAGATTGTTCATCATGCAAAATAGATTTTGGATTTCAAATTCAAGTAAACTGTTTTTTTAGGGCGGGTCATTTTTGACCAGCCGGACAAGAGGAGTAAACAGAACATTGATCTCATGAGGGTTAAACTAATTTGAAGGAGAAACTGAACTCAATGAGTTTGATAATTGGATCAAATGAAATGAATCAAATGATTACTGAAGGGACTTTTTTTTGCAAAGTGCTTGTGTGTGTTTTTATATAAATAAACTGAATGGAACTGAATTCAGTTTGAATACAGAAAAAACAGAAACTGCTATTCTTTTCGAAAGGAAATGTGTGTTTTTCTTGCTTCCATGGTTGCAGGTTAGGGACACTTAAATCATTTTTATTTTAAACATACTTTGTTTTTATTGAGTGTTAAAAATGAAAAACTCAACAAATAAGTAATTATTGGTGGGGGTGTTTCCACATAAAATGTGTTTAATTTAGAGTTTCTGAGCAAATTACTTGTACAAGAAGCATAAGTAGCTTCAGTGACACAACTGACCTGAACACCATTGAGAGTATTGAACAGTGTGTGTTTCTAACTCTTTGAGAAATAAAGCCTAAGAGGGCACTTACTTCTTGGGTATAATAGATTGAGTGCTAAATATATCACCCTTCTCTGCGCTTTTAACATCTCTCTATGAAATTATGACATATAGGTATAATGAATGTTCGCAGAGCATTACTTCTGTTTGGGTATAGAAATATTTCATCCTAAGAAATCAAACAGTCATCTTATTTGGCTGCTTTGTGAGGTATGCATAAAAGCAGCTCCCAGCAGTGAGACCTCTTGAGCACATGATTGATAGAAGACTTTTCCAGAAACGTGACAGCAGTATCCAGGGCTTTAGTGGAGTGCATATGAAAATTTCAGTGATGTTGTCTGCCTCTGATTAACAAACTGTGCAATCTGTGAGAGCACCTTAAAGGAATTATGAAATTTGTATTCCTTTAAAAGTACTTTGAGTATCCAGGAATAACAGTCATTTGTTTTGTTTTGGTTTTTTTCCCCCATTTTTTTCAAGTTTCCAAGCTGCGGCAGATACATGCACTCATAGAGATATACAGTCTCCAAGACATTTCCAATCATATTTTTGTAGAGCTGCAAAGAACCAACAGTCGTCATCTGTTTGCTCGATCAGTAGAGACACTCATATCAAACTCAATTATGAGTTAATTTATTTATGGATCGACGGTGATCGTAATCTCCATCTCCATTAATGTTGTTGTAAAATCTAAATCCTGCAGGGTTTGTTTGTCCTCCCAGAAATTGCTGACTTAATCAGTCGTCACCCAACAAAAACTCTCAGTCCTATTCTATTGGATTTCCTTCTTATATAAAATCCATTTATGAAGCCTCTTAGTATTCTGCAAAAGGTGTATCCCACGTTGTTTTGAATTGTTTCATCGTTGAGGAGAGCCTCACAGTCTGAGTAAGGATAATGATCAAAATTCAAAATAGCAGTTCTCAAAAAATTCCTTTCATGAAAAACAGTCAATTTTCATCAAAGCTGGTCGACTGAAGGTCGTTGATGATGTGAATATGCATAGCAGAGTATTTTGAGCACAGAAAAGTCACTTGGGAATGTGACTTTCAATCATTGTGAGCTTTGATTGATATTGGGCATACTTGTGGAAGGCTGTTTTTGGTATTTTCTTATTAAAAGGTTGCGATTCTGGTGTGCCAAACAACTGTGGCTTCATTTCACAATAGGTACTGTGTTTTTTATACTGGGTTTTTGAAAAACTAGTCAATAATCCTCTTAAAGAATGTTTACCAGCAGTTAATATCTTGTCATATTATCAGTCTGATTTTCAGAAACAGCATAGTTCAGCAGAATCTGAAGTTTTTTTTTTTTTCTAAAATTCCTTTAGGACAATTCAAATTTCTTTAAAGACAAAAAGAGACACTTTTTTTGTGCTGCTTCATTTACAACATTTACAATAAAGTCTGTAGTCACAATAATAATCAGATGGTACATAATAATAAATCTCAGGTAACTGAATACAAATTTTAGTTTGCCGGTTTCTTTCAACACCAGTTTTGAGATGGTTGTTGTTTGTTTTGTTCTATTTTGGGTTCTGATAATAATTATTTTAGTCCTCTTTGCTCATTGTTTTTTTCCTCACTATCCTCACTATCAAGTGCAAATGATTACATTCACTGAGGGGTGGAAACCCTCTTTTTGGATTCCCTGCTTAACTGAAACCTTTTTCTTCAACGTCACAGGAAATTGCAGGAGACTTTTCATTATAAAGGTGTCAGATTGTTGTGATTCACTTGAAGTTTAATGCTGGCAATAAGTGGGGGGAAGAAAAGATGAGGCTGAGGCAAATATTAACCCACTAAGTTAAATGGTGAAAACTACTTCAAGTTAAGAAACTTGGCTTACATTTTCACATGCAAGTACATGCAAAAGTTGGAGCATATATTAGTTTGCAGAAAGGAAAGAGAAAACAAACAAACAGCCAAATTAAAATAATTTGCTTTCAATAGCCCCAGTTAATTAGTCTTGACTTATGTGTTTGAAGTGGGTCAGACTGATCAATCAGACTAATGCAATCTGAAATGCAAATATACTCTGAGTCATACTCAATCAAACTGAAACACTGTTCACAACAACTCAAGAGTTTTTTTAATCTTTACACATCCACATTTTTAAACTGGAAAGACCTGCATGTTAGCCAGTAAGTATGAAATGTTTGTCTTGGATTTCCTTATGTCACATTCTTATAAATTTTATTTGGGTTGATACATCTCAGAATGGCAATCAATTTCTTATGATTTTTTTTTTATTACTTTAAAGGTGCAACCTTCATTAAAAAAGAATTGTGTACTGCATGTGTTCAGTTACACGTGTTTAAAGTGAAACTATGTGTCCCTGTGCCTTTACAGAAGCGTTCTCATTCTCTTAACATGCCTTTCATGGCTGTTATTAAGTTGGAGAACATGTTTCCATGGCAGCACTGTCTCACGCTCAGCCCCTTGTGACAGCTTCTAGCCTAGCACTCGCGCACACACCCACAAGCACACACACCTATATATATGCAGACACAAGCATATGGAGGAAGCGAGAGTGAGAGGAGAAGTGGGTGAAATATCTGCACATCAAAGAGAGGCATGCTGACCTGTCTGCTGCTGCTTTAACCACCAATAACTATCCTGCTGATGTCCGTCCGCATGGTGACGGGACCCACTTTTAACGCCCTCTCAACGCAGCAGAAGGTGAAAACCCAGTGCTTCTCTTTTATGGCCATGACATGAATCTTTGTAATGCCATCATGTTGCTCCAAAGGAGGCATCTTCCAAGAATGAGTCACTTGGCATTCATTCTTCATTGTTATGCTTTAGGTTACTGTAAAAATTAGTCATGCGGGGCTTTGTAATAAAACCCCACCAACCCCCGGCCTCCCGCGAACATTTCCTGAGCAGATTTGTGGCTTCATAGGCTGCGTTGTGCAGCTGCCATGCCATGCTGAGAATTTGGAGGTTTTATTTTGGTGTGAAGCACCATTGAGATTTGAAATGAATGAACAAAACCACACATTGTTCAACATTAAATGCCATAATTAGAATATTACCAGCAGAAGTCACACCATCTATTTGCTCAATTGTTGTTGTCCTGAATAGGCTATAAAGTGGCAGAACTCCAGAATACAATGCAATAAAATTAATACACATGTTTTTTGGATCTACTTCTGGGCAAATATAGATAATCTTTTTGTATGTTTATCAATTTAAACACGACTGTAAAATTCTATGGGGAACCTAAAATTATCCTTGTATTAAATAGATGTCATGACAAGGAATAATATTTCAAATTAACTTCTATTTTATCAATAGATAAATATTCTGTTGCATTGAGAGAAAAAGAAAACAAATGTCTAAATATATTTCTTTAATATGTCTGTGCTTCAAATGTATGTTTAAACTGTATTTTGTTTCCAAGGTTACACAATTTTGTTTCTTTGTTTTTGTGCTATGGTTTGATACCTAAAGAATAACATGCCAGGATCTGAATTTGTATTTCTGTAAACCATCATTCAATCAAGATGAATGATGGTAGTTCCTCTGTATTCACATTGTTAATGAATTCCTTCTTCAAAAGTATTCAACTGCAGCAATATGCTGCTCTGAATGGATTTTAGAAAAACCTAACAGAGACAAAACAAAAGGTATTGAGGATGGGGTGAGAAAGGAAAGGTAAGAATAATTTCCAAACAAGTGGTTACAGAACCTTGCAGTAAGGGTCAGGGGTTAATTTTTATGATTTTTATGCCACAACAACATTTCCTGCATAATCTGGTACATACAACTTTTACATTGTATGTAAGTTAAAAATTACACACAAGTCCAAACATGCATAGAGTTCCACCTATACAACTGACTTCATTCAAACCAATACGAGAGGGAAGAAGTAAGGCAAAAATCTAATTCCTCTGTATTAAAATAGTAAAATATTCTGCCCATTTGTACCTGCTCATCATCTTGATGGGGCTGGTACTTGTACCAGTTGAGATTTGGGGGACAACCATCTTCATGGTAATCATGGTGGCTTCAAGTTCCCCATCTACTGCTGCATCTTTTATAGCTAGATAGTCAAGCCCTCACTCAAAACACAGAAAATTGGTCAAAATCATGCTATTTATCGATGTTGATTACCTCCATTATTGTGTTTTTTTTTTTCTTTTCCCCAAACACAAAGCAGAAATTGCTCTCTATTCCTTTTTTCAAAAGGGTATGCATTTGTGTAGTCATGTGGAGAAAGTCCATACTCTACAATCCAGCTGTGGCTTTTATTGTCAGGCCCCATTTGTTACTAAAAAATATCGCCCTGCTTGGTAATATCTTATATCTACTGGATTGCGGAGGGTTAAGTAGACATTAAACAGATTGTGCTTCACAAGCATTAACACTAGCAACATTTCATGTTGTGTATTGCTTTTTTATCTGCTTTCCCCTTGTTTTCACTGAATTTTACTATATGTTTCACACACCTGTACTTACAGAAGCCCCTTTTTCCTCTTGGTCATGCTATAGCATCAGCAGCTACAATGAACTCCTTAGTTCTTGGCGATTTAATCTTTTTTTCCATTTATATGCTAAGTCTGCCGCAAAATGGTTTTGAGCCAACATCATCTTCAATTATCTTAATCTTCCAGACGCAAAATGAAAATACATTGTGTGCGTGTGTATGTGTGCGTGTGTCCTTCAACAGCCTGTGCTGCTCCTTAACCTGAGTAGGCAAGTGGTCAAAACCTTCCTGGCACAAAAGCACCTTGTCATATTAGCTCTAGACAAAGTGTGACAACTCCGAGGGAAGACTCTAGAGTGTAGAATGAAAGAGAATTGCTTCCAACATTGACCAAGAAGGGTCCAAACATTATTAAAGTCCCTGGGGATTTAGACAGAAATACATCACAGAGACAAATGAGAGTCTGGAAATTCAGACAAAATGTGAATTCTCCGGCCGCAGGACAAAACAATCGCATACCAAAATAAGTGTCTGAGCACAAACTATAGAGCCATAACTTCTAGTTGGAAAAAAACGCCCAAGGCTGGGAAAGCTGGCAGATGATGAAAGTCATTTCTAGGCCAATACCTTTATTTATTTGCTCTATACCTTTCCTGCAACAGAAATGGATCCACAATAAAAAAAAAAAGTATTTTGTTTTAACTCTATCTATTCTGTGCATGATTATACTGATATCTCAGTCGTTTAGTCTGATAAATCAAAACTCAGCTTGGAGGATTGATTTTTATTGAGCAAATATATACAAGTTTTAGGAAGAACCAGGCAGTCTGAATATTTCCCTTGTTTATTTTTCTCTTGGAAAAGAGTTCATAATGCAATCACTTTACAAGTAAGGGGATGTTTGTGGCTTCTAAATAAACTGATCCAAATCTAATGTATATAAAAATATAGGAATTTCTAAGGAGTCCAAGAAAAGCTTAATCTTCACCCTTAATTAATTGATTAATCTGAAAAAAGGAGGACTTCAAAGTCTCAGGATTACCTTTGCTCTGTCAGCTTTCAACAGCTGAGCCACCACAACAAAATAAATAAAAAGAGTATCTATGATAGTCCCAATGGATCCCTCTGGGTGTCCTGTTTCTACTGTCCCATCTCTGAGCTATGTTGATCAATTCAACACAGCTTCTCACTTTCAAGTCTATCCATAACCTGCCTCCTCCTTATCGCTCAGAACTCCTTCATATCACTACACACTCCAGCTCCCTTAGGTCGTCTTCAATCCATTCCACGGTGCCTCCTGCCTATTTCAGCACCAGGGGGATCATGGCCTCCAGCCACTCTGCTCCCCATTTTTGGAACACACTCCCCCCTTAATTCTTCAAAATTCACTCACTTTAAATTCAAATTTAAGACTCATTCTATTCAATAATAATGATTTTCTTATTATTTGATATTATTTCTATTGCATTGTTCAGCATCCTTTGTTCTGTATAAATTGCTTGCTTTTGTTGTATTGTTTTCAGTTTGTCTTTGAGTGTTGAGGAAAGTGGCTTTGAATAAAATTAAATAGTATTGCATATTCAACCAAACACTTTAATTCTGAGCACAGATAGACTTATGGACGATTAATAAGAAACATGTTTAGAGACGGTAGAGAGAGGGATTCATTTATAGAGTTTAGATTTGCTTTCAGCATGTTCTCCTTTTCCTTACAGTTTAAGGATGGAAACTATTATTTTCATGATTTAGATAAGTGTTCACAACACCTATTATGTTTATTTGATAGAGGGCTGATGGACCTTCAGTGTATGGTTTAAATCACAGGATTTAATAAATGAAAAGTTTTTTTGTTTTTTTTACTTGTGTCCAAAGTAAAAAAGAAACATTCTACAACTACCTGATTCTTTATAGATTTTCACTGAGCAGCAAAGGAGCCCCTTCTGTTTTATTCAGTCTTCTTAGGGTAATGCTGTTTGGTCTCAACTTGAGCTTGAAAGCATTTTCTGTTTTTGGTGTGTTTTAGTGTTACTACTGCATTCAAATATGAGTAATTAATTGTTCTTGTCACGGCAAGAATAGGCCACAAAGGATCTGATGTCTACATCATTAAACTTTGACGCTAATGTCTTACCAGAATGTTTGAGACTGTTTTTATCTTTTTCAGTTTATCAGTTTACATTAAGTTTAAAGAATAATCAGATAATATCAAATAGCTACAAAGTGAGTGAAAGTTCAATAGAATCTACCTACTTTATCTGGAGTCTTCTGATATACCAATTATTATTACAACAATCATTAAAGGAGAAATGTTCAAGAAAGTCTAGCAGTGAACTTTCTCCCAGTGAAGACTGAGGTTACTAACATTGCAGAGTTGCCATAGAATTGGTAACACACCTTTCAATGCCTGGTCAGGTTCATAAATCTTTTTTTAATCTATTAAAAAAAAAATTTAATAGATTTTGAAGCTTTTTTAAGTCTTTATTGGTAAATGTCAGCATATTGAAGAAACTTCACATCTGACCACAATGAAACAAATTACTTTAAACGTACTGGACCATAATAATGTGCTTCTACAAGAATGTCCTACAACTGAAGAGAAAACATTGAAGACCATGGAAACGGTTAAGAAAAGCTTCGCTCATCATTAACTGCTACCTGGCAACACTGCAAATCCTACTAAAATATTTAGAACACAGTCATGTTGGGATGTGTGAAGCTTCCTCCTGCCTCAAAGAGAGTGTTTTTATATATTAGGATACAATAATGGCTGAAGCTGCGGAAGCAGAAGCCCACGCATCTCATTAGTTATTCAGAAGGACTCAAATCTATCAAACTAGACTATTTTTGCTTCAGAAAAAACACATGTAGATGTTTCCTTTTTTTATTCATATTTCATGTGCCTGGGTTTGTGTGCTGACTTTACAAGCTGCATATTCAGTCCACTGAACTTCCTGTTCCGTGTGGAGAGCATGGTTTTCATTATGCACCAGTGAACATCAATAAAATGGCAAGATTTTAGTTGAAATAAAGCTTAAAAGTGTAGCAGTTGGATGTCAAATGGCTGCTCCAGTTTTTAGTTATTTATTCATTTTATATATTTTTTTGTATTAACAGATGATCAGTGAGTTCTCCATTCAGGAAAATCCACACTTCATTGAGTTTATAGCTTGTTAATTTAGTTAATCTTATAAAGCCATGATTTACAATCATCTGACCTCACAATTCGGTGACAGCATACCATGAGTGTTCACTTCACTGCTTTCTTCTCCCAAACCAATCAAAGAGCTGCTGTTGTTGAGGGCAAATGTATTGTTCAAGAGGATCACATGCTCGATTTTTCGCCACATTAAGTCTGTGAGAAATGTCTATGTTATGCTGGCTAGCTGAGAGACTAAATGAAAATCAGAGCTATTATTAGCAAGCTTGAGGCTATAATGTGTTTCCCATCTTTAATGTATGAAAATGCAAACAAACAATTGTCCCCGAAGAGTTATTGAAAAAGTTAATGAGGATCCTGTCAATTAAATGAAGCCGCAGCACTGATGATATTCTGTCTGTGTATCATCTGGCTTTGTTAAGTTGTAGTTAAACAGAATTACGCTGAATTTGTTGAGATGACGGTGATGCATGTTTCCAGGACTGCTCATTTCAGAGTGACCCTTTGCGTAGTGGCAGCTGTGGGGTTTGATCTTAGTTCTTAGACTTGTCTCACTTTGAAATGAGATACAAATAGACAGATCTGAGATTTGTCTATTAGGCGCAATCAAAGTTTTGAGGTTCAGGATGTTTATTCAACCTTCATCTGGCTTGAAGAAAACACACTTTCAGATCTCTAATAGTCAGTTAGAAAGTGTCATGAATAGCTTTGCACCTCTCCAGCAGCTTAGCTAGGTCTGGTGACTGTGACTCAAGGAGAATTGAGAAATAATAACAGAATAAATTAGCAATTGCTACAGAAATCAGAAGTTTGATGTATGATGTTCACTCTTTGCAGAACCACAGACTTCTTTTGATTTTACCCCCAGTAGCTTGTTCTCTGTTGAAGTTATTGTTATAACATTACCATATTAAGTACCATATTGTCAAGTTTATTGGCCATATTTGAGAACTGAAAAACAGTATGCAGTTTGTCTTATTACTGCATATTTTGATACAAAAAGAAAAAAACTAAAATAAGTGATCCAATTTATCAGTTTTTGGAAGCTGGGTAATCCTAAAATCTCCTAAATAAACACACCATTGTAGCAAATAGTGATTATCATCAGTCAAGTATTTTTATAGTTACAGTGATAACCAATGTTAAGAAGTCCAAACTTTATGCAAACTGGCAAACTTTTAAAGACAGCTTGTAGTGATGGAGCTCCTGGTGAGGTTAGTTTTATAACAAGTAATGAAGACACTATGAAAGCACTGTGAGCCGCCCACACAAAAGAAGAAATAATATATAGAATAAGGCTTGTCACACTGGTGTTTAAGGCAGCTCATATTATATTCACATTATATACACTTGATCTACCTGATTAAGATGATGTTCATATGATAAAAATCATCTAGTGAAGTCCTAAATCTGTTTTCTGCTCTTTTGTCTTTTCCATGATGTGTTCATTCCATATATCATTGTGTAAGTGTTATTTTCTTTATTCCGCATAAAGTCTGTGATCAGGAGATTGCACCCTGTGTTGTTGTGATTAAAGCTTTTTGAGCATTTACTGCTTTCTTTAGAAAATCTGACTCTTTATATTTTTGGTGGTGCATGCAGATCTGGCACCTTGGTACTTTAAAAGCATTTCTCTGCTTGTGGTGTAAGGAGAAAATTCTGATTAAGAGCAATCACAGACAGCAGGGTGGAAAAAGAGACTTAGCTCTGATTGCACTTTACATTTTAGGATATCTATGGATGGATGGATGGATGGATGGATGGATGGATGGATGGATGGATGGATGGATGGATGGATGGATGGATGGATGGATGGATGGATGGATGGATGGATGGATGGATGGATGGATGGATGGATGGATGGATGGATGCACATGTAGCCACCAATTGATATTTGTTGTTTTGTCGAAACCTCTTAAAACTTTTGCACATAAATAAATCAACAACATAAATTGGTATCAAACAGCGGAAATCAGCTTCGCAATGAGCTCTGGTCACACTAGCCATTAACTAAACTCTTTTTTTTAGGATTCATTATTGTTTTTCTTGGATTAACTTTTTAAATTGAGACTGATGTTGTGTTTTCAGTAATATTCTGATATTCAACATAATTTGTCCGAAGGACACATGACCCATTAAATGGTGGCTAGATTCAAGAAACAATGACCACAAACAGTGACATAGCAGTGTATCATCACTGTTTCTGTAAATTAGTGCCACTTTGATTCCCAGCATCTTCCTACAATTGAATTTTTTTGAAACATTGCTCTTTAAATAGTTCTCTGCTTTTATTTCACTGTTTTCGTAAGCCGATTGTTCTCTTCTCACTTCACTGCTTTGTTTATTGGAATCACAGGGAGCTCAAGGTGGTTCATTCACTCCATTAATTTGATGCAAAAAATTGTCATTTTGTACAAACCTTTTCACGATATGTAGTATATTAGATTTTCCCCTACACTTACATGACTTTAGTCAAGAGAGTCACGGCACAGTGAACTATGGGGAGAGAGGGCTTAACTACAAAACCAGTTGAAAACTGTCCTATTGCTAATCATCCCAGCTTTCCAAAAGAAAACTAATACAGACGCTTACAATTCATTATAGTTTGAATTCATGGTATGGCTTGAAATGAGTCTCATACTGTTATTGCGGAACCCAGTTATGGTTTCCAGACATGATAGAAATGTTGCAGTAAAACCTAGTTATATCAGGTTAGCGGAATGACCATACATTCAATTATTTTTAGTAATTTTCTTTCAAATTAATCTGCTACATCATGTACCTGAGCTCTTGTACTGAATTCATGACATTCTGTGGTAAAATCATTAGTTTGTTTTCTAACAACCATTCTGATCATTTATCATCTCAGTTTTGATTTGAAGACCATGTCTGTCTCTGATGAAGTCAGGACCATTTTGTTAAATCAGGGTTTTAAAAAAAGATATTTCTAGTTATAAACAGGAAAACATTCTGTTCTAGGTCAAAGTAATTAAGCATTAGCATATTAAGATTTTTATCCTAATATTGAGACATTTTATCCTCAGCTCTCTCTACTTTTGTGCAGAACATATGGTCAGGGACTGCAGGTTATCCATTTGCTTGTCTGCCAGCAAAAATTAGTGTTGGCCCACTTGGCAATATATGTAATTTCTATGGTCTACACTTAAACATTTGTCATAGTTAGATCAATATATAGTTGTGATTTACACTTTAATGTCAAGGTTTGGTCTGGTCCTAAGGTGGTCTAAGCTTAAATATCGGTAGGCTCTAATAAATGTGCACATTGTGCAAAAATACCCGAAACTTTGAGACAGCTTCATATAAACTATCATGAGAAATTTATTTCTATTTCAATAGAAGTATTTTGGCAACAATGTCACTTTACAGAAAAAGGGCAGTACTTGTGAATACATCAATATCACACTCACATCACCAGAAAAGCTGTTCAACATGAGTTGTAATGTCCAAAGAGAACTGCTGCAGACTCATTTAAGGACAACATCCCCTAACCAAATTGCTTAAAATACAGAAATAACACTTTGAGAACATCTTTCTAAAATATGATCAAAGCACCATTAACGTTGGATATTAGATGTTTTTTTGTATCTTAAAAAAAGTGAAAATACTGTGTTACCTCTTTTTTTAATAACTTCATCTCACTTATGTGTCTGCATCTTTTCTTTATTTAAATGCATGATGCTGGAACCCAGTAATTTCCCACTGGGATCAAAAGAGAATTTTCATCAAAAACCTGCCTCCCTCATTACTCTAAAGGACCGACTGAGTTTGCATGGACTGCATTCACCGCTTGGCACAAGCTAAGAAAGAAAAAATAAGCATGGTAAACTAAGCTACCCTTCACCTGACTACTCCATTTGCATTTTGGAAAGTACACAATAGGCTTGAAAATTAAATGTGCAGGAAGTTGTCCCTCTAATGAAATTCAAGAGCTCGATTGCTACACTCGACTTGCATCCCTTGATAAAAAAAACAGACACTGATGGGAAGGCGAAATAATGAACTTGGATGCCTAAGAGGTGCAACCTAATTGGTGCGGGCATATTCAATCAAAACACACTTGTGTTCAGTTTCTGCTCATGCAATCTTGCCGTACTTGTAATTGCTTTGATTGGCAATGGTCAGTGGAGGCAGGGAGTGCACCTTATTCTTTCCATGTAGAGGAGAGATATAGTCAGTAAGTGTCAGCATGAGTCAGACATCTCTACGGTGGACAAGATTTTAGCGCTTGGAAATTGCTAAATGTGCTCCTATTTTATTAGGCACATTAAACGCATTAATTAAAAAAAACAAAGTGCATTCAATTTTATGTACAGAAAAGTTACTGTTTCCAACAAGGTTCAAGTTAAAAAAAAGAGAAGAAAAAACATGAAAGCCATAGATGATTGTCTTCATTTTAAATGCATCTCTTCAATGCTATCTCTTGACTGTGTTGAGATAACAAAATGTTGAAAGAGCCATGTTGGACCAAACAAACAAAAAACAAATCTGGAGCTGTAAAAAATTTAAAGGCTTATATAAAGCTTATAATAAAGACAAAACAGGCTTTAAGAGTTTATATTAGCTATTTTAGCCTATTATCAAAACGACTAAGTGCATACATTCAGGATTAAATGTTTATTTTTGCAAACCTACCACTTTAAAATTTAAATATAAAAAATATAATTTATTGCTACTATGCGGACATTAGGAGATTTTTTTTCTTTTTCCCTACCTTGCAAAGACATTGCATTCACACGCAATACTTTTGCATTACCTCAAATTCTAATGTAATGCGTTTTGTAGTCCCTTGCAAAATAAAACATTGAAAAACCATTTCAATCCACTCAATCTAACTTTTTATTACTAGCTTTGTTCCAAAACAAATAATTCCAAGCTGTTATGGGAAAATAAAATTAAATGGCATCATCTTGACCATGCTTTCTTGCAGAAAAAGTTAGGGGAATTGTATTTTGCCTCTTCAACATTCCTTTTATTTACACTTTGTTTTGCATTTAAGCATTTCAGAACATCACACAAGTTTCAATAAGACATAGATAAGCTATGGCTATTTGCAAGTAGTCGTGGCCTATCCCAGCAGTCATCGGGTGGGAAGCTCACTGGAATCATATAGACAGCCAGTCCAAAGCTCAGCACAGTACCACCAATATGATAAACAATACATCACACTTCTTGCAACAGCGCTGAACCATCAGTACAATCTAGCTGTCATGTTGGCATGTATGTCATAGGTGGATACAATAAGAATCATTGGGATCTACTGGATTACAGTAAGATTACCTGTGTAGTCAGCAGTTTGAGAATGTGCTATCACTGCCCATTAAATTGATCCAAACAGGCCCTTAACATATTGTGCTCTGCTTTGAGGCACACTGAGAGGTCAAGAGGAAATCAATTGGCTCGAAAGAGTACTGATGAGATGGGATAGTGGGTGACTGGTTGATGACTGCCGTGTGGCAATCACTGTTTTATATGAAGGAGTACAGGAAATTGGCAAGCGAGTCAATATTCAATCCAATCAATATCAAGGCTTTTACAAAACCAAAGTGGCAAATTCTTTTAAAAAAAGTTTCTTTCAAATTATATCTGGTTGCTATAAAATGCCAAAAATTTGCCTTTCAGAGTGAAAGTTATGTGTATTGTTTGTTAGAGAGCACCAGAAGCTTAAAGTGAATTTTACACCTCAATCCAATGGGTGAACACTCTGCCTTTTCAGGGTATGTGTTCATCCTGCAAAAGAAGCAAAAATTGAACCAGGATTAAGAATTTCCTTAAAATCAACACAGACAATCACAGAGAATAACATTTCAGTTAAAAATGTTAAAATTGTTGAGAGTTGATAATCAGCGAAATCAGGAATGCATTTATTAATCAACACAAACTGAATAACTGATAAAAAATAAAAGAAAATCAAGAAATAATCAGCTAGCAAATAAGACAAACTCAGCTACACACAGTAACTACACACTGCTTATGAAAGTAAGTGACAAACACACACAAAAAAACTGTAGTGATTAAATTCATAAAAAAAATCTAAGAATTTCCAGGTACTTACAATTTGTTCAGGTGGTGAAACAAAAAGGGGAGTTCACTGCCTAATTTGGAGTTATTTCTCTGGTGGAAGAGCGCCTTTCCTGAGACTTGACCGGATAACACTCAAACAGGTTGGATTCACACCAACCCTGTTAAGCCCGATTTAATCAAACTGTATTTTGTTTGTCTATAAAGTCCAGTTCATTTCAGGAAATAGGAATTTCTAGTCAAACTCAACTGTGGACCAAAAAAGACAACTCTTGTCTATCTACAAACCGAGGTCTCGGTTCGGTTAACATGAACTCTGGCGTGGTTCGAACGTGTATGTTGATGGAAGGGCATCAGAGAGCGTTGCAAAAGAAGGAACCAAATTCTAAAGGAGGGTATTCTGGGTCAACAGAGCCAAAATAAATGCACGAGTCTAGAATTACAACCGCTAAATCTGACGCTAATCCATTTTTCTTATAATTTTGTGAAGAAGAAAGCTACTCTGGTCTTCTTTATATATAGTGTTTATATACTATATATATATGTACATGTTGAATTATGATATATTAATATATAAATGAATTTACATTTAAAATTTGTGAGTGTATATGTGCATGGTTGTGTGTCCTGTGTATCTCTGTTTCCCTGCGACAGACTGGGATAGGCACCAGCACCTCCTGACCCCACGAGGGAGAAGGGTGTAAGAAAGTGGATGTATGGAATTTGTACATTTTAATGAGTTTGAATGCTTTCCTCATTTTTGTAATACCAAAATAAGAATGTAAATCTTAATGAAATGGTTTATTTTCATCAAACAGAAACTTTCACATGTCCTGCTTTCAATATGACCTAAGTTCTGTGGTTCTGACTTGGATTAAGATCTGCTTGTGAAAGCTGTTTAAATTCTAATGCAACTATTTTTGGCCTAACTTAATATTTATTCTTAATCAAATAAATCTTAAGAATCTCAATGCATCACTCTGGAGCAAAGGAATCTTAATGCAAATGTGGTATGCCACTCATAGTTTGTTGTCTTGACTTAAGAAGTCAGCAAAGTGGAGCATGTATAATCACATTTTCCCCTTCACTTCATTCATAATTGCTTATCAAAGGTTGATTGGTATTAGATGCTGTCACTGGAGTCATTGGAGGGAGAGCAAAAGATGGCAAACATTTTAATTAGTTTGGGGGCACTGGGATGTGATGATTGTTTTGTCAGTATTTCTGTCAAGGAAGGTTCTGAACCAATATCGTGGCACGATGTTTTACAAATAAAAGAGATGTTGGACAAGTAAATGATTTAACCTGGGATCTTTATGAAGTGGGAGTGATCCTCCCATGGCTTAAACTTAACTGTGTATATGTCTGGATTGCTTTTCACTAAATTTGATTATCTAATTGGGGTGAGGACATTGCCAGCAACAGCAGATTTGTGGACATTTATTGATTGTTTCACTTTGCAGCACATTTTCTTTTATTTCATTTTGCACTTAGGCTTCCTAGCTCCTATTTGCATTGATTACTCTGCTTTTTGAAATGCTTTCAATTGTTACTTTGAGAATTGTTGTGAACAGATAGATCAAGCCTGTTTTATCTCAGCCCTAATCAATAAAGTAAGGGGAGCTGATTTAGGCAGTTGTGACCATCCAGTCGCCAAGGAACTGGACAGAAGGACCTACCGTACTACATGTTGCCAGAGAAGCATTCAACCACAAGTGTATCAGAGGCCAACATAAAGTGAAGCAACAGTTTTATTACTGGCAAGAGAAGAATTACAACCATCCTAAAGCAACTTGAAAGTTGCCATTGGATGCTATTGGATTTTCCGACACTCCTTCTTAAAATCAGTCACCAAAAACAGTCAAAATACTTAAGCAGAACCTGCAGGACAACTAAAAGACTTCAAACAACAACAAATGCAAATCAAATTCATAAATAGAGGAGAAACAAAGTTCCTCAACCTTCAGGACTCCAAAGATTTTATCTGGAGTTGAAACCATTATCCCCAAAAGGACAAAACATGGACAAGTGCCAAGCATTCCCTAAAGAGGCTGACCTACCAAAATTACTTCAAGACGCCAAAAAGATTACACAGCAACATTTAAAGCACTGCATGGCTCAGTTTCTTTGTTTAAGATCAATGATAAGAATTTCAACAGAAGCAAATAGTCTGATTGTCTGATTGGTACCACCTGATTGTGGTGTTAAGTCTAATTCTTCAGCTTGCCTAGCTAATATAAAACAGGTGTACAATAAAAAAATATAGTTGCAAATGATGATTTTCATGTATGCAGTTAATATAGAACAATAAAATACTTGACGGCTGTTGTGAAATCCAAAAATTTAATTTGGCCGCTTTTCTCCTTGTGATTTCCCCACTGAGTTAGATAAGCAGATGATTTGTTGATCTTTGAATTTGTTGTGGGATGAGCAGGCTCACAATTTTAATCATGTGCACAACAAATGTTCTCCAAAAGCTGATTTGATTTTTGCATTCAGTGTGGTATGTGAAGAGTGTCAGGAACAAATTCACAGGCACCCACACATTTTCAGACACTTCCAAAGCAAAACAGACAAGCTGTGAGTTATCATTTTTCTACTGGTATTTTGGATTCACAAACTATCTGTTCAGAACAGTACTTTTGATGCAAGAAAAAAAAAATGTCGCTTTTACTTCCTGCAGAACACCACATTAATGCTGAAACTCCAGACTTTGGAGAAAGCATGGAAAGTTTAGAAGCTCATGAACTTTTCTAATTTAATATATTTTTGCTCATCCTGCCTAAATTGATTCTGGTGTACAATGTTTAATCTGTCAAGTCAGACAGATGCTGAGCGAGACGATCGCATACCACCCACGTCAATATGATGCATCTGTTGAACCAAAAACTGCTCTGGTTTAAGAAACAGAATTTAGAGGGACATTTTAAGAGGTTAATGCACTTTATCTGTTGGCACAATGAGTTACCTTTACCAGCTTAATGCAACCTTTATTTGCATTTGTAGTGATCAAAAAGTGTAAGGACTAATTTTCAGCAGATTGGTAATATTTTGCATCTGTTTGGCATTTTGCACGAGGAACAAAGGTAGAGTATTTTCTTAATGAAGAAATACTCGTAAGACAATTTGGTACATGACAAGAATTGGCTAATGTCTCAAGAGTAAAGGAAACAAAAGGATTCTGACTAAGATACGAGAAGCGTAGATGGTATGCTCTGCAATACAACTTAAAACTTTTTACCTAACTCAGAGCTTTGATAACTGGCAATGCACCCATGTGGTTAATAAGGAAAAAAGATTTCATTTTCTAGCTGGCTGATTCTTTTTCACAAAACACTCGTATAAAAGCAAGGAGCCTCATCTGGGTTGGCTACTGTGTTGCATTTGATGTACAAATTAATCAAGTCTACACGACATAAATACTTACAGTAAAGCACCAGAACTGACAGCTGCATGTAAAACAGCACCCAGTAGATGTTCACAAAAAGTAACTAACTGCACAATTAAGGCGTAAATGAGTGACATTGGAGATGTTCTGAACATAATACCTGGTGTAAGATGCTGGAAAGCAAAGCCTGCACCATCTACACAAGAATGAGGATTGTAGCATAACAATGGAAGATGCTCTACCAATCATTCAGTTACATCAGTTCAAAAACTTTCATTTAACTGTTGCATCTAAGATCTAGCTTGACAATATCTTTTTTATAAAACAGGATTTTACAAAAAGGACTGATGCATATAAACTCATCCAACAAAGAATATCTGGTTATGTTGCTTCCCTCACAGCAAACTTAACAGAATAAAACTAGAGTGAAGTACAGTATATGTTTTTGGAGATATTGACACTACTCCACAGTTGGTAGCACTGTTGTCTTGCAACAAAATGGTCCTGGGTTCAATTCCCAGCCTGGGGTCTTTCTGCACAGAGTTTGCATGTTCTCCCTGTGCATGCATTGGGTTCTCTCTGGGTACTGTTTGTTTCTGTGTTGCTCTGCGACAGACTGGCGACCTGTCCAAGGTGTACCCTGCCTCTTGCTGGAGATAGGCACCAGAAACTCCTGACCCCACTAATGAAGTGATGGATGGATAAAGCTATTGAGCATTAGTGCTACTTTTATTGTGTCTGCAACATGCAATTAACCATATCTTAATAAATTACTCTTGTGTTGGTCAAATCAGCAAATATTCAAGTTTAATGGACATGTTTTGCAACGTTTAAAAAGTGATGGCCAATAACAGGGATGACATTTTAACCTGATCCCATATAAAAAAATTTAAAAAAGGCATGATAACAACAAGAGCTCTCAGAAATCTGAGATACCCAATAGAGAAACCGGAAAACGCATAAGTGTCAACAAGAGAGACTGAAGGCAGCAAAACCGTTTTGCAAATTTCTGGCTCCCAAAGTCATTACTGTGACAAATAAGTCTATCAACACATTACACTCAATGTCCCTAAACTAATTTTATCACGGACAAGACCAGGGACCAGCTGATGATGAGATTACGCATATGGCAGCATCTCTAGCACCTGCAAATATGCTGTTTGTCAACACGCTGTTTAGTTATCAAGTAATGCAGTTTGTTCTGACTTTCGCTTGAAGTGTTGTTCTGCCTGCCTGTCTGATCAGATTTGAACGGTGTCTGGGAGGACAGCCATTAAATTTGACTACAACAGTACCTAACAAGTTAAGATGGAAGTGGGAAAAGGGTTCTTTCACACTTGACAATATGATTACATTTACTTTTAAATCTACTTGCGCAAAACATGTCCAATAATTTAAAAAACTAATTCTATTAGGGTGTTTATGACGCAGCTGGGAATGTTCATATGGAATGTTATTTTTCTTCTTTATCTGCTGTCAAAAATTAATTTGTCTTAAGTCATGCTCATGCAACTATAAACCTTCTGTACATTTACACATTCTTTGTTAGGTTTTGTGTCCGCTTATTCTGAATAATGTCACCTAGCTTGAAAAATTGGATTGTGCAAGCTAGACAGAAGAGTTGGGCTTTTTTCTTCACTGTCTGTTTCACAAAGCTAGAGTCATTTGTCAAAAGGACGGTGATCTGGAGGCCCTGCCCCTACACCGTTTGTCTTGTATTGATCGCTCCTTTGTCACGCCTGTCATTCTTGAAGGTGAAAGCCACTCTCCTTTCTTTTATGCTTAACGAATTTGCTTCTAGGAGTTATAAGAAGGCCCAAGATGTTGAATTGTGGGTACTAACTACAGTCTGGTTGAGATTTAATCCATAATCTTGATCCAATTCCCATTGATAAATCAAAACAGAAGTTTGATTAACAATTGAGCCCAAAACATTTTAAAAATCTCAAAATGACAGGCGCAACAGAGTGGTGGCACCAGTGATTAGCCCGTTACCTAGCAGTGTGGAGTTTGTGTTCTTTCCACGCATGTGTGGGTTTTATTAGGTATGATTGGGTTGGACTAATTAAGCATAGTGGATTGTCGTCTGGTGAGGGGGTGTACAGGCATATGTGCTTGTCAACTTTTCACATCAACAAAAAAACAAATTTTTCTCATTCTGCCAACAAACCTGTGTGCAAAAAACAGATTGGGGATTATGTGTGTAATTTAAAGGTATCGGCATGATCCAGTTATGTAAATGTTTGAATGATTACCAGGCAGAACTGCAAAAACTATTTCCATATTAGAACAACCATAACTTCTATAAACCTGTTCTGATTTGCACTGTACTAATATTTGAATAAGACCTGTGAAAAAATAAGGTCTATAGTAATGGGAGAGGAAGCATTCTTTCATTTAATAGAATCTATCTGATAAGCAACATAAAAACACTGACATTAGTTGCCCCAAAGTTGGAAGACTTTGTTCTTCTTCCTTTTGGTTGTGTAATATATTATTTATGCAGATTCAACCTATTTAGACATTTTGTTGACATTTTGTTAAAGCATCCATGTTATTAACATAACAATTACACACTGAGCTCTCAAGACTAGGCAATATATAACATCTTGTCTCAACCAGATTTTTATAACAAGGATGAATGAGATTTTAGCAATTTTAACAAAACAAAGAAACTTTTTTTGTGATTATGTGATAATACAAAAAATAAAAGCTTAAGGAATCTTATACATTAAAGAGTATGTTTTAGATTATGTGTTCAGAGTAGAATTACCCAGATTTGGTCAATTAGTCATTTAGATTTTGAGTTTGAAATAGTCAAATATAGTTCAGGCTTACAAACAAGCTCAAATATTAATCTTCAAACTACATAGAAATATGGTATTGTTAATTAGCCAGTCGCTGCTCTCCCATGTTGCTTACAAATCAAGCATGTCATGTGTTTTTCTGTTATATGTTTATTTACTCTATCTTCACAAAAATAGCTTCTCTCTGAAATCAATTCATACCCTGAACTCTCACATCCACTAATTATATGGTGGCTATGCGAGTTTGTGTGCATGTGACCATAAATATATATATGTCATTGTAAACATCATATTTATGCTTATATTGTGTGGATTTCTTACATTATTTTTCTTTTTGTGCTGGCTTTTATCTCATTGAGATATGTGTACAGCGACAATGAACTCTAATTAAATCTAAATTCTAACTCTAGATTCAACCATCTTCTAAATTAATGGTGTTTTTGGTTCTTTAGAGTTAATTTATCCAAGAGACCTCAATTCATAATGAGAATCTCAAATACATATTTATAAGGTGACAAGCTTAAAATATGTTCCTCAACATCCTTTGTCCACCATAAAATCTTATTCATATATCACCTGGTAAAGTTGCATGCTGACAACAGCTGGAAAGGAAGAGAAACATTTGAGAGATCCCATTACTCTCCTTGCAAACAAAAACTCGAATGGCAGTGAAAAATGCTTTGCTCAAAGGCATCAACAAAGAATGGAGTACCTCAAAGAAAATTTGCTTCTTCTGAAACAACTTTCAGCTCTTATTCATATGGTCTCGATGTTTATGTTTGTCTTAAGTGAGAAAACTGCATAAATTAGTTTGTATCAGAATGTTTAAAGTTTAAATGTTGAAATTTATTCATAATATTTCTTTGTACATAATCATTCTCACATAATGAGTTTCCAGTCTGGTCAGTTCTGTTTATTTTTGAGATCCTTCATGAATTAACTTTGTTAGGACCTCTTGTCACTTAAGCTGCTACCAGCCACGACCCCTAACTTATCAATTACACTTGCACTACATACATGGAAATTGCTGCAAACAGATGTGCAATTGTACAACTGTACATCTATGACCTTCAGCCTGACCAGGAAGCAAATGAAATTGAGTCATTACACAATCACCAAGGATGCACCAACTTTTTCTATCTTTTCCAGCAATCATTGTACAGTGCATGCTGCGATAAAACCTGTTGCCAAAAATGCTTGCAGAGCTCCACTTGGTCTGAGTGTGATTGTAATGTGGCAGTGCCCACTGATTGCAACTTAATAATTAGGAGGTCTGTGAAACAGCTTAATTTCCTAACACCATAAAAGCATGAACCTATTACCCGAAAACAGCTGGGTTGTTTTTTTCTTAAGCACTTTGATTAGAAGCAATAGAAAGCCAGATGGAAATACAAAAAGATGCAAGAAGTGAATTTGGCTTTGTCGATTCCCTTCAAATTCTTTCTTATTAAAGACTCCTGGATTATTTTTACTGTCATGATCCCATGATTTTCTTGATTTACGTTTGTCTGCAGTTTGGATCTTTGTATTTTGAGTTATATCTGAACTTCTAATTTGGGCTCTGTTGAGTGTTCATTCCTCTTCAAGTTAGTCCATATTTCTGTGATGTCAGTCTAATCTCCTCAGTTCCTTAGCCTTGCTCCCCACTCAGCGGTCAGATGTTCTGTTTATTGTACTCACATGTCTTCCAAGTCGTAATCACATATTCTGGTGAATTCTACCCTTACTGTCGCGCTGGTTCCTTTATGTTCCCCTCATGTGTTATAAGTTTTTCCTTTATTAAATCTTTCATTTCACACTTGTGATCATTTCATGGTTGTGTTACCGTTTGGGTCCTCTTTCTTTACTGCTTTTACCCCTGGATTTCTCCTCTGTGGTACAATGAAAGATATTTCTTTTTGATTTTATTCTCACTACCTTACATGACATGTTGGCCTCCATGTTTGTTGGGTTAATGTATGCCTGTATTCAAATACCCTTCAGCTAGCTTCCCTGGGTAAATCTGAGAAGACATGATTGTGCCACTGAACTCTTTAAATCGCATATTCGCATCACTAATAAATAAATGATCAGTTTTCAGTTCAGGATAAGTATACAGTGTCTTTGGAAATGTGGTTTTTTTTTTGTTTTGTTTTTTTTTTACTCCGGCTTCAGCTGTTCTACTTTTAATCCTTCAGACATGTCAAGCATTCTTCCGGCTCTTTACTTCTACTGCTTCTTTGCATGGCACTCCCAACAACAATGTGCGACATTAGGGGGCTGCAGATAAAGTGAGGGGAGCTAATAGAAACATTGGAGAGTCCCTATCCTCTGTCCAGGATATCAGTAGGCGCTGCAGGAAGAAGGCATTGAGCACTGTCAGAGACTCCCGACTCCCTCTCAGATTACTGTTTGAATTAATGACATCAGACAAATGGTACTGCAACACAGACAGAAGTAACACAGTTTATGGGCAAATCAATGATTAATACTCACTTTTCTTCTTGTTGTTCCACTGGGTATACCACGTAAATGGACCATGTTAAAATATTGCTCAGTAAAGTTTTTGACCTTCATTTTCACAACAACTGAGAACTGCAGAATGACTCAGGAATACCTCAGCCCTTGGCAAATGCAAATGAAACTACTATCGCTGAAGGTTGCTTAGTCCATTTTGCAGATACAACATAAAATATATTTTAGAAAATAAATTGTAGCTCAAAAAAATATGGAGCATTTATTAACTTTTTTTGGGGAGGGAGAATGAAGAAGAAATGTGGAATCACTTTGTAATTTGTATTTCTACTCGGCTGCAAAGTAAGATATCTGAATGAACATTCTCTAGATATAACTATTATATCTGTTTGCAATTGACTACAGAATCAGTGGCTGATATTTCCATTATATATTGTTTTGTTTTTTCTCATAATCTTTTTCCATACATCAATATCGTTCATGAACAATATTTAGATCGTTCATGAAAAGTACAAGTTGATTTATCAATAATGATGAAGAAAATTGACAAAATAAAATATGATTTGGCAAGAAGGCCTCAGCAGCCAGCCACAATGAGGATGTGCAGTTAAAGTAAAGGCACATCAAATGCATCTCCGTGGTTGTGCATGTGTTGGTGCACGCAAATAAAATTTACAGACACATCAACGACAAGGCCATTAAAGGTTTATCAGAGGTTTGCAATGGCTTGGCATGAGCTACTCTCAATCACATGACTATGTTTTTGGGGGGGTAATATCATCAGCATCTACTTAAGCATTTTAGTAGTCGCCTGGCTTCCTTCCCGCATAATGGGAGGCAAATGTGCTCTTTGAAGGCAGCTGATAGAACGCTAAAAAGGCAGCCTTCCCGCTGGTTTTAGCATCAAGATGGCATCACCATGGTGACCCCGCATTGGTGTAAACTCCCGATAAGCCCCGGTCAGAAACAATAAGGTGTGGACATGACCCCCATTAAACTCCAGCAACACGTACATACAGGCAAGCACAGATCCCGTGTGGCTGTGGTTTTGTAGCCTCTCCCCTCACTGCAGCTCCTGCTGAAGGGGGCTCAGTTTGCACATGGCAGCACCAGCAGAGCTAAATCCCTCCAAATGTGCTGAGATGATCCAAAAAGAAAGGGTTTAATAGATGTTAAATGTAAAAAGGTCAACAGGCAATGGGCCAGAGAACTGTAAAGACTGTCAACAAGACCATGGATCACATCAAATAGAAATGATTCATATTTGATTCATCTTACTGGGAAGATCAAAATCGAAAAAAGAAAAAAAAATACATTTGTGTGCAGTTATATAATGAATTAACATTTGTCAGGAGAATTGTGTTTCACATCTCTCTGTGATAAAGTATGGACCCAGTTTCTAAAATAAGCAATGTATATTTCAAATGTATAGTGAGCATTTAAAGGGGGAGTGTAATGTATTTGCCAGGGCCAAAGTTGTCTGCCATTACAGATTAATAGAAAGTCCAAAATATTTGTAGTAAATGCAAATTTATCGTAATTGCAATGTGCTACAAATAAAACACAAAAAACTAAATGGAATGAATTACCCTAGCTAATTTTTTTTAGCTTAACCAGCATCAGTTTGCTCGAGGAAGAGAGAGAATAGAGCATTCTCATGGAGAATGTTCACCATGCCTCAAATGGTTTCATCTGTCTAAGAAAATTATTAACCCAATGAGATTATGTTTGCTCTGCATTTAGAAATGTTCTGCATTAGTAAAGGTTTCTGAACAACTGCTCTCTAAATCACAAAATAAGTTCATGGACTTAGTGAACAACTTTTATCAGCAACAAAAATGTTTCTTTTAGTTATAACAATTTGCTTATTTACCAGCTTTTGAGCAATTTTATACTGCACTGAAAAAAGGCTATGTTATGATGTTTAGCACCTCTAATGGATTGTGCACTCTCTAAGAGTGTATAAAAATTCAGAGTTTTTAATACAGTTAGCAATGTTAACCCTGATTTGCCTTGCCTCTTGGATTTGTTTAGTTTTCCTTCATCACAAATTAAAACCCATGACACAGTCAGACTTCAAACTAATAACTCATGATGACACACAAGGGTCGTCTGTAATCTCTGACAGCCAGTCTAATTTGTATATTCCCTTCAAAGGTTATATTTGACATTCTGGCAGCTTGACATATGCCACTGTCTAAGATGTTGAAAGTTTAAAGAAGCAGAAGTATGCAGGAGGAAGCACGCATGGCTCACTTAATTACTTTGAAAATAAATGTCAAAAGGATGACTTGCTTGCAGATGAAGTGAAAAGAGATGAAGAAAGAGCTTTATGCTCGAGTCATCCTTGTTTTGAAACAAATATCTACAAAGTTTAGATTATTTGACGCACAAGAGTGCAATACCTGATGTGCTTCAGAGAAGGCAACAGTTTATAAGATAAAATGTTAAATAATATTTTAGTTAATTACCAAAAATGTATTAGCAGTTTACCTAAATAATATCATTAAGGTGATTTTATGTAAACCACTGTTTACAAAATATAAGCAGTGGTTATTTTATGTCATTAAAGCACCTTAATGATATTGATATTTTGGAAAAGATTACTAAGTCTCAACTCTGACAGTAAAATAAATGTTGCATGTTTATAGGAGGTAACAAGATCTTTCCAGCAGAATGGAGTGTTGTCACTCATGGCTTCATACATAATGAAGATAGCTGCTGTTTTTATACACCACAATGGTGGGGTATAAAGAAGATAGAAGATAGCTGCAGTTAGATAACTGCTAGTAGCAGTTAAAATACTAATACCTGGACCTTTCTCTCCTGTGCCTTATTTACAAAATGTGTATATTATACTGAATCATTAGTCAGAAAAAGACTAGTGTTCTCCAAACAAAAATACTGTTCTTCTAAGATGAGCCTTAAATGAAAGAAAGAACTTCAACGTGCCCTTCAATTGTAACTCCACAACATCAGAGCACTTCAGATGGAGTGTGTTGAAGCCTAAAATGTCGTACTCTCTCTGTTCCTTTTGCACTGATAACCAGCTGCGGTTGACTGAAAGACAATGCCTAGAGGATTGTGTAAACAGCTGCTCCTGTGACACAGAGAATGACAAACACAACATGCCAGATTCTGCAATAGTGAAGATGCAGTTGCTACCTGAAAATGGCACAGTCATCAGCAAAGCGATTATTGTCCAATGTCTCATATGACTTGAAAACAGAAAGAAAAGATCATGAAATTATGCCTGGGGTGCACAGTTACGTACAAGCACAGAACAATACTGAGATAATCATGTTGAGAAACGTAAATTCCTAAGTCTCTGCATTTTCATATCCTTAAAACAAATATAACTAATATCTCTGTACATGTTATAAAATGATGTAGCTGTGCAGACATGTGTTGAAAGGCCAACTGGTAATGAAGAAGCCAGTTGGCCTAAAAGCAACATAAAGAAACAGGTTGCAGTTTGTAAAAGCATTTAACTGTTTTGCCATCATAATGTGTCACATTTCTGTGTTTGAATTGCAGCAATAATGTTAAGGATTAATCTTGATTAGTTATAAAGTCACATAAGAACAGCAACATTAAAGGTTTAAAGTTGCCTTTATGAAGCAGTTCCATAAAGAATTTGTGGACATAGCTGAAAAAGAACAAGGAGACCTACAAACCTGACTCACTTGCAAAAGTTCTGTCAGAACTGGGTCAAATGAGGAGCATACCAACAATATTTGACCACATCCAGTTAAGCTGTTCATACAATTCCACCAAATACTAAGGAAATGTATGTAAACTACAGAACGTAAGAAAGGAAAAATATTTAAAAAATCATGTCTTAACTGACATAAAAATGTAATTAGATTTAACTTCAAACATTGATGTAACTTTTAAAATACAGTGCATATAAGTATCTGGTTTCACTTGTTTACATGTAGCTGTACTATAAGCCAGAGTGCCTACAGATTATTCCCAAACAAAGTATATTTTGCTACCTCTGATTCCATATTCCAACTCCACATTTCCATAGAGTGGATAACCCATAGCTCTTCTGGGACACAGCTGACTTGATCTGCCCTGAAAAGGATGACGCTCAGATGAAGGCTAAGACTCACAAGCTTTGATCATAATAGTGCAGGTCAGACCTGCGAGCAAATCAAACTTGGAGTCTAACAGCAGGAGGGGATATGAGCTAAGCAATATAGCTCTGAACCAAGTGGGTTGTGTTTGAAGAACACATGGTTGCTTGTTAAAAGAATTTAGGATTGCATGTTGATTCCCTTTGATTTAATGGTGATTCCTTGGAAGTGTAAGATGAAAGATCAGTGTACAGAAACAGTGTAGTAATTGCTGTCACATACACAAATTGAACTCATGGATTGATCCATTGCAGGAAAAAGAGATCATTCTGCAACAGTGATGCAACAGTTAGGTTTCTCGGGAGCCGGGTCCAAACCTGGCCAAAGTGGCTGCAGGACAAACCATCCTCTGCCACAACAGAGACATTTCTTCTCTTTCCTAAGGCTGGAAGGACAAAATTATTCTGCTTTTGCAGCACTGGTTTAGGAGTTCTTACAGTTTAGTTTTTTTATATATATATTTGACCAGGACTGTTTCTTGTGTGGTGTCTAACAACTATTACATTTAAAAGCTTACAAGACTCCCCAAGAGTTTTTATGAAGTATAGAATTGCCAGAAAGCATTTTTTTATTGTTCTCACCATCTTCAGAAAAATTATGAAGATTGAAACTGTGGCACATGTTTGCATCTCTGAATTGTAATTTTTATGCCCCAAAGTTTTACTTCATGTACAAAACTATATAGTAGCAACATATGTCAAGAAAACATGCAAACATTTAAATACTAAACAGTTGATACTTAAGATAGCATAAATCAGCTATCAGTCTGACAACAAAAAAGTGAATCTTTGCAGATTTGCTGTAATAGTGGTTGCTTCAGGAGTGCTTGAGTGAAAATAATTTAAAAAAGTAGTCCATAATTTAAACAAATGTAAACTCATGAGAACAAGAGGGGAAAGAATGAAAATAACATTGCAATAATTAAGCAAAAACCCATGTTGAACAATTTAGGCTCATTGTATGCCATGATTATGGTTTCAGATATTTTCCCAAGTGATCTGCTGTAAGCACAGCGGATATTCATGTGCATTTGTTTAACCCATTATCATTTCATTCTGACATCATTAGAGTGGCATATCCTGCTATCTCACATTTTAGGTGCTGCCGTCGAAATTACATTTCCCTTTTGCTATGTTAAGCAACCATTATAGTGGTATACAAACACTGGCTGGATGATAAAAATGACTCAACAACTGCATTATTTCTGTTTTTATTACATTGAAATGTTTACTATTAGAAACCTGTTTTTAAAGCAATCATCAAAATGCATTAATGTTATAATCTACATGTCAGATGGGGTTTCTTACATAAGACTCTCATGATAACCTGTATCAGATCAAATACAATACACAGATGGATATCTTTTTCACAGGAAGGTGGGTTTGTACAGTCTTACCTAGCAGCTAGAAAGATACCTTGTACTTCATTGTTATATGTTACCTGGAGGTCTGAGAAGATGATGCTACTGATTCTATTTTAGGCCTCTGCACATAAACAGTGGTGGCTGGGAGGAGTGAGGAGACAAATAGCTGGCTGAACATAAAACAGCTTGGTTTCACACTTGGTCAGCATCCATCAACTCAGTTTAACAAGCCTTTGCTACCTAATAAGGACAGATGACGTGCTTCCTCTGCACAACATTACTATTAGAATTTCCTGATATGAGTTCAAAGGGAAAGAAAATACAGCCAGCGGTGCAAAGCTGTGTCGGCAGGCAGAGAAAGTGAATAGATGTGGGGATAGAATAGGTTGCTTGCGATGACAGAGCAGTCTGAGAATAGAAAATGGCAGGACAAGGTGATGAAGGACAAAACAGTGGAAGGAGAGGCAGCAGAAAAGAGAGCATGGAAACGAAATGCATAGACAGTGTAGAGAACAAGACTGAGTCATCATTATGGTAATAGAGAGACGCAGCGAACGCAGCAGCTGAGCTACGCTGACTCACTCAGACGCACTTTCAGTCGTACATGAAATGTCATAGTGTACTCCAGGGAGAACTCCAGCAGTCCAAGGTTAGGGATTCAACTTTGAGGCTGACCCTCCATTTTCACCCCAAAATAGATCTTGTCAACCACGTTGAGCCAAGAATTGAGTGAAGACCTATGATTTATTTGAAATGCTGTGTTTTTGTCATTGTTTATGCTGCAGGGGTACAGTTTAGTGTTATGCAATAAATCTACAATTTAAATGTAAATTGTTTTCCAGTTGACATTTATTGCACTCAAAAATGTTAGTCATGTCTCAGAATTTTGAAGACAAAGTTTAAGCCCAGTTTGAGATAAGAGATACCTCAAACTGGTGAGAGGTAAGTCCAAGTCAAGTTCTAAGTTTTTCAGAGCACGTCCAGGTCAATTCTAAAGTCCTTTACATCTGACTCCAAATGAAATGCTTTTGTGGGGTAAGTTTAAGTCAAGACTGAAGTTTCTGAGAGGCAAGTCAAGTCTAAGATTTTTAAATGGCAAGATGAACAAAGTCTGGTCTCAGCTCTTTGGAAGGCAACTCTCAGTCAAACCTATCTTGCACAATGCTCACCTTTCAGTTCTGATAACTTGCTGTTAGAATAATAAATGATATTATAAAAGTCTGAGACTTTTAATCTGTGACTGGTAATGTATGTCCTTGGAGCACAGGTCTGATGAAAGTCTAAAATCTTCTTTTCATTGCTTAAATGCAGGTTGCATCCAAGTCTAGGATTCAAGTCAATGACTCTAGATGCAGTTTCATCTAAAAACTTAATTTGTAAACTGCAACTATGTGATTATTATATCACACTGCATATGATGATATGTGAAGCTTAATGAGTATGAAATACTGTGTCAATAAGCACTGATGAAAAGTTGAATTATTTCACCCGATTTTTATTTATGCCACATATCAGTATCCATCTGATTTATTCCTGAATCAGACAAACACATGTAAACTGAGTTCAAGCTCAGAGTCTGAACTCTGAGTTCAGGGTCTGTTGCAATTCTGCATTTCTTTCAAAATGCACCTTAAAAATAAGTTAAATTTGGAAGCAGGGGTGAAGCTTAGATGTCTCATCTGTGCTGTATTTCTATAATATTTCCACGTGCTCAGATGATGAACCATCAGCACTCTTCTAATGAGCGGCTAATGAGTGTGAAACCGAGTGTGGAGTGCCAGATGCAGTGGCCCTTTAACCTAATAACTCTTAATTGTAGTGCATACTGTGAATTACTGCATCGCATAAACTGAGGATAAGTATCAATAAGAAGCCTTAAGGACTTTTCTATCCTCTGCTTTCAATTAGCATACCTGATTTCACAACTGTGGAATAATGTGAGACCAAGACCCTGGAGTGAATATTCATGACATTTATTAGGTAGAATAGAAATTCATCCTTGTACTTATTATACCCACCTGGCATTGAACAAGTCTATTCACATCCCCAGTCTTATGTCTCAGGGTAATTCTCCAAGTTAAGGCCATGTTTTATAATTAACTAATCAAATGAGGGTATCATTGAAGGCCTCGTGTTTCAGTTTTGAGATTTCATTGTTATCATCATCAAACATGTACATGTTAGAGAAAACTGTGTTTTCTATAATTTTACAAAATTATTATCAGAAGTTGCCTTTTTCATAGGCAAAATGTAATATGAAAGATACCTGTTTCACCAAGTGAAGTCAATGAATGTATGTGAGCAATAAGTTAAGTGTCAAACATTTCACTACTTATCGAATTAGTTGAAAATAAAATGAAATCTCAAAATATTACAGTCTGATGTGTAAAGTCAAAAAAGGTTGCTATACTTAGGATAATTCATACACCATCCCTCAGTTCAAACAACAGAAATTAATTACCAATAGTTTGAATGAATAAAGATTGCCATTTTAGTACCATACTGATGTAGCTGAAATGCTATAAACTGACAAATTATTACTTTCAAATCTAATAGTTAAAACCTATATAATAGTTAGTTCATAAGATTGTCTAAATTTGACGAATCAGAAAATATATATATTTATTTTGTATGCCTGCAACATTCAAGTTCATCAACTTGCTCTGTCTTGTTTTTGCACGTAGACAGTGTCAGTTCTGAGATTGTTTTTCACTGCTTGAGAAAATGGAGAGATGGTTAGAGAAAGTGTGAAAGGGGTTTATGTGTAAATCTCACTGCTATTCCGTGAGAAATGTCGGCTCTGTCTCTAACACTCAGATGGACACAAGATGTGTGACTTCCTGAATCTTCACTAAAGAGTGACTGAGCAATGAGTCATCATGAAATGATAACTTTTGAAAATGGCGCTAAGTAAGCCTGACAATTCATAAAGAAGTTAAACTTCTTTTAAAATTTATAGAATGTTTATGGATTTGCTAAATATGTAGTTTGCAGAGTTTAGTGGTTGTTATATTGGTTCATCTGTATCAAATTTGGATAGGACATTCATAAACATTCCCCTTGCTATTTCCTTTGACAATCACAGGCTTACCTCAGGGTAAGTCCTCAGTGGAGACGATTCTGATGTTTTTTTTGTTATTTTATGATGAAATTGTTGCTAGTGGTTGTCACTTGCAGCAATACAGTACTACATGAGAGAGTACTTGTGTGTGTTTGACCAGTCAGGGTGCAACAGTGTGTTGCAAAGAACTTCATATACTTACTCCAAGGAATATTTTGACACAAAATCATCTTGAAGGTGCATAAGGCTTTTATCACAACCAAGGGATGCAAAATCCCCCAAGGCTGGAAGAAGTTCAATATTCAAATGTCCTTTGATTGCTTGCAACATAAAATAGTATTCCCTTGAAGCATTTTCATGTACACTGGCCTCAGGTTTGGGAGCTACTTTTCCAGGACTTCAAAGTAGTAGTTGTGTGTTAGTTCACTGTTGTGTGTGACTTTAAGCGAACACAGGATATCTCAACCAACATCTGCTTTTATTGTAAAAAAAAAAAAAAATTAAAAATTAAAAAGTGAAATGGACGTAAAACCAACCACAGTCGATCTCCCGCTTTTGGGAGCTTGACGCTGCTCTGACAATATTCCTGACATCAAATGCATGTTGTGAAGAAAAGAATAATTTATCTTACATTGCAGGCTAGAGCAATAAAAGAAGCCTAAGACTTGACATCTCCATTTTCAATAACAGAGAGAGCCATCTGTAAGGTGGCTGAATGTCATTCTTCCTCTTCAAAAGTGGCTTGGCTCAGTAGTTTTAAAGAAAACTCTGCTGCAAAAATTGTCAAGATAGCTGACAGGTGTTCACTTTATTCTCCAGCATTTCTTTCATTGTTTTGTCAAGTTCGGATGATGTGGATAGTCCTGGACAAAATGGATGAACACTCTGAAAGTGGAACAGAAGGACAGAGATGAACAACTTTCTCATTTCAGTACACCAAGAGCCCTTGGTATAAATATTAATCAGAGTAATCCATTCAAAACATGAACAGAACATGGAAGCAAGACTGAGAACACCATCTCTACTGAGAAGTGGAAATGAGTCAGCATCAAGTTTTGAGGATGTGTTGCTGCAGAACAAGTTGGCACACTTCACAGGATAAATGACATCATGAGAGAAAAACATTATGTTATAGTTTCAAAAAAATGTTTTAAAATTGCTGGTTAGGGCTTCTTAAAAAGGTTTAATCAAATTAACAACACTCCAGCAAATTGTTAATGGAAATTCATGGGAGAATCTCATTCTGTTTCAGGAGGCCCAGAATAATGGATAAAGCAAGTGTTGACACAGATATACTGAAAACGTATCATTCATCACCTTTCAGGTATCATTCCTATGATACCTGTCTCTGACATGTCATCTAGTTAGGAAAATACTATTCATACTCGACCAGAAAAAAATAAAATTTGATTATTTAATTGCAATGCTTACGTGTGGCAGGATAGGCAAAGAGTGGCTTCTCTCTTTTTCTGTCAGAAAATTATCAAGCATGGCTTAGTCATCACCCATTCTCATTTACACAGACTGCCACAGTAATGGCCCCATTTGGCTTTTACTGCCCTCTCCTAAATGTGCCCAAATCTGTAAATTGATTTGGAATCTTTTGGTTTGTCGCTGCCTTTCATTATCAGCTAAGAGACACGGGCGCATTATCTAAGCAAGCACCCGCTCTTTCATTCCCCACCACCACCATCACCCCTCTGATAATCTACTTATCAGTCACTGATAGTGTGAGCTGGAATTGGCTCAGCTAATGGAAGCTACTCAAATAATGGTCTTTTCTGAACAATAACACTCAACAGTAGGTCGTTCTGACTGGAACATGTGCAGTGCATGGAATAGCTTAATAGGTTAAAAAAATATACAGAAAAGGTTCAACATTTCTTAGAAGCTCTTTCGCACAGTTTTTTTTTGTTTTTTGTTTTTTGTTTGTTCTGTGAATTTGTCAAAGTTGATGTGATGAATGCAAAAAGTAAGTTTAGATTCCAAATATATCAGATTCGGTTTGTTTGTGTACAAGATACTATTTACCTGGAAGAATGACAACTTCAAGTATGTATTTTTTTATTCACATAAAATATTTATTTGAAAGTTATTAAGATAATGAAACCACATTTTTCAAATGTAAATCTAGTTTTTCCAATGTTTAAAATGTTGTCATTTCAGCATTGTTTGAAAACGTCTTCCTGAAACATTTCTGTTTGTTTTGTACAGTGCACAGCAATCTCTAGTTGAACTCTATGGCTACTGAAAAAGTTACTGCATAAAGGTTCACCTCCTCTGCTTCCTAAGGCAGCTCAGCATGAATAAAAAAACAACCAAAAAAAACACGGCCTCAGGTTTGGGAGCCAATTAGACAATCAATGAAATTTAATATCTTTATTTTCAGATCCATCAAAGAGATGTACTTGTGTTTTAGATATGGATGAATCACTGATTACTCTAGTTGCCATAATCAGTTTCTTATTTTATGTCCTATAAATGTAATTTAGATCAGTTGTCCTCAAGCCCTGGGTTGCGGACCGATAACGGTCCGTGGTTTAATTGGTACTGGGCCGCACAAGAAATAATTAAAAATTTCCATTTTAAGAATTATCTGATTCTCTGGAGGATCTTTTATTTTGAAAATCCTTTAGCCGAATTCCAACATTGATCCCATAGGCAGCAAAATGAGTAAGAAACAGATCAGATGTCTTTGCAAACTTTTTTTGCGAAGAAGGAAAGGCCCAGAGAAGAGACAGGAGAATGGATTTACCCCGGACCGGCAGGTTATTCCCACATGCCAGGACCGCTCTGCTTGACACAAAAGCCTTCAAACTGTTTCGCTACTTACAAACCAAGCAGGCTGTGCATAAGCAACACCTCGGGTGTCATTGTCTCCCGTCAATCCCAGATGGAGCCGTGTTATTGCAGGGCTCAAACTCAGGGCTTGAGTTTGTTATCTGAGTTAAAATTTTCATTAAACTAAAGTGTTTTGTATTGCAACTGCATGTTTGTCTCCTTGATTAGCGGAAATGGAGACTATCTGCTATGATCTTTCATCTCAGGTCCAGCGGCCCTAGTGTTAACATTATCAGGGTATTTACTCATTCATGCATGGGCAGAATTTTGACCTGGTGTACTGGCTGCACCTTAGTGTAGCATCTTCATTGTACCTAATTGATTGAAAGATGTGATAAGAGGCTCCATTTTTGGATATTGTAACACTGTGTTGAACGTTTTATCTTTTTTTTTCATATGCTGAGATGCTGGGGTTGAAATGTATCCACAGGTGCTACATTCTCTGCCCAAAGCATTCACATTACTTTCTGTAATGTCAAAAGTTTTTCATTACAAATGTGACATTAACAAGACTGAAACCCTACAGAACCAGGTGAAAGACCTGAGTGGAGTTATCCGTTCCACCTTCTTCAAATCTAACAAAATTGGTGTCAAATATTTGTGCTGGTTTAAGCAGTAAAAAGTTTTTATTTGTGCTTCTATTATGTTAAAGATATTAATAAAAAAAGCTTTCAGAAGTCATCATCAATATATTAAATGCAAAAGTAGCACAAATCTGGGTTTATACTACATGAAGATGATAAGTGAGTGATCTACTCCTGGTAGATATAAGGAAAGTGGCAAAACCTACCTTTTAATTATCAAAATAGTGTCTTTAGATAAGTCGAAGAGACATAAAAGCAACGAATAATGATGTTTCAGTCACAATGCAAATCCATATTTAACATTATCTTATTGTTTCTTTTACAGTAGAACCGCAATCACCAAAGTTTCAAGGCAAGAGAAACAGTTTGTGACTGGTTTGTTTTTAACAGGAGATTCAGCTCAGAAAAAATGTTTATTTCTCTTAGAAAGTGAAGGAGAAAGACTTTCACCCGGATGCAAGGTTAACATAAAAATACTAAAGCTATACGTTTTTTTGTATGAAAAAACTCCATGTTCACGGAAGTCATGCGGCCTCAACTATTTAATACTAAGTAAGTCAGGGCGTGCTTTCTGCTTTTGGAAAACTGTTAACACCTTTTAGATCTTTGACTGAATATGAAGGAAATTACCAACTTGCCAAGAGCTGAAGAACATGCAAAGGGGTCAAGAGTCTATCTGACCCTGAGTCTTAACAGAGGAAGTTTAGATCCGAAGTAAAATTGGAAATGCTCTTAATACCTTCAGGTGCATGACCTCTGTCATCCCCGCAGCTTTCCTGCCTTTAACTCATCAAAGGTTTGAGCTGTAAGTAATTACTCCTGCTGATCCTGGCTCTTTGCTGGCATTCAGCTGCAGGATGGGAACTGGAGCAACATTTTCTCTGCGAACCGAGCTCCCTCATCAGTTTGTCCCTCATCTTTGCCAATGCCTGAGAGCAAACTGTTCATTAGATTGAGATGTGTTAGAGAAAGGACATGTCTACAAGTTACTGTAGGATAGTAGTTCTCCAGGACTGGGGAACCATGTTTATTCCTGGGAGTTCTCAAAATATTCTTCTCCACACTTTTTTTAGTTGTATATATTTGAAGCAAAAAACTGTATGCTTGAATAATTTCATTTTTGGCTGTTTCAGTTGATCATCTTTAAATATCACTCTTAATTATGTGTAGCTTGTGAATGACTGTCAAATATCTCCTGATTTCTGCATAATATAACCCAAGTACCATCACAGGTTGAAACCATAGTTTTAGAGGAACCAAATGTATTTGTATATATATATTGATTGATTGATTGAACAACAGGTAACTGTAACATAAATACTTATTCTGTTTTAGAAAATAGAAACTAATTAAAAAAACACATGATTAAAGTAAACCATAGGTGTTGGAACATATTTATCTAAACTCCTGCAGCTACAGCTGACAAATGTAGTGAAGAGATTTCTCACAGCTAGGCCTGGGATTTTATCCAGGCTTTTTTTTTTAAAAAAAACTACATTTACATCCCTGAACTCTTAAACACAGCACTCGACTATTAAATAACACTCACATGCCATTTTTCTGTAAAATGAAAAGAGCAAAATCCCTCTGTGTTGCTCAGATGTAGCTTATCTTTCAAACCCGATTGTCATAATCCCGATGACTGAAGTTGTCCTCACTGAAAGGCTTAAGGATAAACTAAAAGACGAACACATCACAGCACTCTTCCTCCACCTAAGCTTTCATCAGGCTGCATCTCAAGGAGGAAGAGTAAGAGGTCTGTTTTACTGTTGTGAGAGTGCCACCTGCTGATCTGAGACATGTTTGGCATCCATCTCATGTCTTCACTTTAATAGCCCCCATAAGTCAAAGTGAAAAAGATCACAAACTGTTACGGGTAAGCAGCAGCTTCAGCTGGTTTTACCACCGTTTGTCATTGTAATGCCCCAGGTATGCTGACTGCTTCCAAGAGCCAGTTTGTCATCCTAGAGGCGGGGAATTATGATATCAAAGGTAAAAAAGGACAGCTAAATACACAGACTATGAACTGGCTTGGATTTTATTGGATGGCAGAGATTGTCGGGATAAAGGTAAACTCTGCAAAGAACACATGGATGTGAAATTATTTTTTTCTTTTGAAAAAACTGCCAAGTGATGCAAAGAATCTGGATAATAGCAAAAGCAGGGAATCTGGCACATTTCAAATATGAAATCAAAGTCCTTTACAGTGAAATATATAAAAATACATTTCAAAATGATGCAATATTGCTAAAAAGAGTCATTTTAAAACAAAGGATGAAGACCACTGACATCAGAATCACATAAACATTATACCTTTATCTTCGACTACATCTGTCTATGAATAACAGAGGGATTTTAACTTGTTTTTAACTTGTATGCTGTCATTTAAATTGATAAATCTTTATTTTCTTTTTGAAATAAAGCACAAAACAGCTGAACTTAATGACAGCCCTATAATTTATGCTATTATCTTGTCTTATTTCTTATGTAAAGGCATTACTTTCTTTTGTTTCAGTGATAAGGGAAGAGTTGGTTGCTAGGTAATAAACTTTTATGTGTAAAAAACAAAATACATTTTTTTTTCTTACATAATCACAATGGGCTTCAGTTATGCATTTTAAATAGGAGCAAACCTATTCAGTGAAGTAAAATGAAAATAAAAAGTGAAAATTACTTAAAAGAGCAGCTTCCAATTTTATTTGAAAGAAACACTTTGTTTGTTGCCTTGAACTATTTTGCTTTACAGAAGGAAAATAAGAAAAGTTGATGAGGCAGATCCATTCATTTATTAAACTGACATTCAGTCTGTATTGTTCCTCCAGGGCTTGTAGCAATGTTTACTTTGGTTTATGATCAAATGGCTTGTCAGCATAATGGAATAGCTCATCAATAATGTTCCTATATTTGCATCTTTCTTTTCTGCTATCTACATACTGTCCTGCCTGCTGTTTATAACAGGAGTCTACCTATTTTAGTTTGGTTTGCAGAATGTATGTTTTTAAGTTCAGTTCACGTCAGCTCACTTACCAGGCATGACACAATGACCTCTGCACTGACTAATGGTGTGAATAACAATTAACATTACTTTGTTACATTACCTGTAGTGTGTAGCTAGTAAGTGAATCTTGTGTCATCAGAACTGATGAGTTTGATGCAGGAAAATTAGGATACAAAGGTTAAAAGGATAAAGTATGATTGCTAATTGCCTGGGTCAAGGCATCTCTGAAACGCCAGCACTTGCAGAGGCTTAATGCTATAGGATGGTTAGTGTCTTATGCTATAGAGTGGTTAGTATCAAACGATTAAGTTTGTCGGTTTGAGAGTAGGGGATGCTGAGGATGAAACAAAATGAAGACAGATGAATTGCTGTGGTAACCCCTGGAGAGAAGAGCCAAAAGAGAAGAAGAACCTTCTATCAAAAGTGCACCAACAGAAGAATGAGGGTGAACCAGTGACAAGATAATGTGTGACCAAGGCTCAAATTCAACTGGAGACCACAGGCTGGCCCATTCAGTTGGAAAATACAAGCCATTTGGAACGGTTCATTATATCTGGCATAAATCGAACGCAAGAACCTATCTTGATGAATTAAAACAATTTTGCAAAGAATACTCAAAATTCCCCCCACAATGATGTTAATTATCATAAAAAGGTTTGTGGCAAACCTTCCTGACACAATCAGTAATTTCATTTAGGGACAATTACTTTTCAAACAGGCCCCCTAATAAAAATATATTCTGGAGATCTACATTTTGTTTTATTTCATCAGGTTTCTTTTTTCACTTCAGCATTTGCTGATAATCCTAAACATTTACGTGTGACAAAAGAACAAAAACACAAACAAACTACAAGAGGACAGGTGTCCTAAATGTTGAGAACAAGTTGACATGCTACGTTCATTCACTTTGTGTTTTGATGCTGTGAAACATCTTAAACTTGCAAAAATTTCCTGCAATAGAAAAATTCCTGTTTTTGGCTGTTTGGTAAAACATAAGACTAATGTTTAGAATGTTAAACTTCATCCACCGCAGGAGTTTTGGGTTTCTCACCAGGACTTAACAAAATAAGCTTAATTAAAAAGAGCACTTTGTGTGATTTAGGATTTCTAATAGCCTTAAGATCTGTTTTTTTTTTTTTTTCATTTGTTTGCAAGATTTTTTGGCATCAAAAAGGGAAGGCAGTTTCGTGTATAAACTGATTTTGGTGTCAGTGGGTGTGAAAATGTTAAAGCACGATGCTGTGTGGGCTGCAGATATGATGCTTGGCCTCCTCTCATGCACCTAGTGGCTGCTGACTGATTTAAAGTAAAGCGATCTTCTGAGAGATTTATCACACATTGGATTGGAAATGATACATTAAGAAACTTATGAGGGGCTTGGACACCAGTCGTAAATTTTGGTTCTTGCATGAAACCACAAACACATTTGTGGAGCTCAATTTCAGGTCATGAAATTAGCTGTAAAACATGACAGAATAGATCATGAATCGTTCCATGAATTGGGGGTGGAGGACTATTTTCGACTCAAGTTCTTCAGTCTAATTTGAGAGCTGGCTCAGACTCTGAACTGCGACGTTAGTATTGAAGTACTACTTTAACAAAACATGTGGAGTAAATTATAGCTCACCTAAGATGTTCTTGTGTTCAGTGTATTTATCAAAAACTTTTAAAATCATCTCAAGGGCCATGTATGGATAAAACCACTCACCCAGACATACAGGCTGCTTCTACAAACATTTGTCCAAGAATGGGGGGCTCAGAGGAGCTCCCACAATTCCACCAAGGTGGTACCCAAGAAAGGTTGCTACAAATATGCATCTAGTCCAGTTTTGAAATTACCTTATAAAGTTAGCCAATCTGTGTTTATTCAATAGAGTCCAGTACAGAATGGATGCAAAGCAACCATGTCATCAACCCAGCATCCATTGCGGTGAAAAATTGGTGACCACCAGGGGTGAAAAATACAACTAAAGATATGCAATGTTTAAAGTAGTTGAGTTTTGACATATCACAAACAGCATTTTTTTTTTTTAGTTCTTAGGAAAATTACAACATATTTAGGCCAACATGTTCAACTAATCGTGGATCCCTTTAAAATGATAGTCTGTTAGAAAAGACCAGGCTTCTTGTAGTTTTTCTAAATTTTATATTCTGGGTTACCATTTTTGATCTAGCTAGTAAAAACTGTCTAATGGAGGTTCTAACAGCTTAATTTCGTAAGCTGCGAGATGCAGTGGCATTTGGAGTGATTACATAATCCAGCGGTTTTAAGGAGTGACTGACCTTTTTTTTTTTTTTAGCTCTATCTCTTAAAAGCTTTAGACAAATGTATAAAGTGGCCTTTCCGATTATGTTAAGTATTTGGTGTTTCCGGTATGTTCAGACATATCATAAACTGGTGAAATTGGAAAAAAAAAAGAAAAAAAATGCATGAAATATACCTAAATGACATTTCACATATGTATCTTTTAATTAACACATACAGTTGTAGGGAAGAGTTGTCTGATTTTTATTCCATTTAGATGCAGATGGATGTGTTTTAAGTTATTTTTGAGTTCCACATGTTAAAAAGATTTTTAATTGCTAAATGCTGTTTCATTATTATGAACTCTATGCGGCATCTTTCCAGTCTCAGAAAACTTGAGTTTTCTATTTATATTCTAAAATATATTTTTTAAGTAACATGTCAGCTGAACTCTGTGTGATCATTTGTCTTTACCACAGGCCAAAGCCTAAGAACCTTTTGTAAATAAACACCTGGCTAGTAAATTGTTGGGTAATTAATGTTACATCTGCTGTCATTTTTCATGCTGTTGTACTGGCCTTTGGATGGTAATTACTTTGGCCTATGTAAGGATTCACTGCACACACAGCCACTGGAAAGATTTGAGAAATTACCTAATTAATGTGGTTACGCTGTATATTTGATTATAGAAAAAGTCCACAATAATTAATAGTGTGCTTTGTGGGTAGAGAAGCCTTTCAAGGAAAGTTTGAGATCCAACTTAGGAACTCCTGCTCCTGCTAGCAATTAAAACCAAGAATTTTGGTTTTGTGTAGAGGTTCGACTGAAAGCTGGAATAAAAAAAAAAAAAGAGGAAAATAGATTGTTGTGTAATATTTACCTAGTTCCATTTTTGTAGATTCATTTGTGCACCATTTGTCAATTTGTCCTTCCTATTATAAGTTTTATACCCACTTTTACAACTGGTTGTTTAAAAAATGTAGTATTTACAAGGAGAAAGTCATTCACAACAACTGATTTGATTTGACATAATCCCACCATATTTTTTTATGAATCCAAAATGCTATCAGAGCCACAAACATCTAACTAGTTAAACAAAAATACTTAACTACCAGGTCCAGCAGAAGCAAACTAGTAAGTTGTGTTCAGAAAAACGTCCATAAAATAGTTGGATTGGACAATGTGTGGATATAAAAGATAAGTAGCAAAGATGTGAAATAAATGGTGGCTGAGAAAAAACTAGCATGTCAAAAATAAAACCAGTCTACAAAAAAGAAACATCATATTATCAATGAATTCTTGGCTCATTATTTAAAATGCACCAGTCTTAACCTTATAAGACCAATAAATGATGCTATTTGTTTAAATAAAGTTCATAGTTCCACTTTGGGATTTAATTGGTATAAAGGATTGACTGTTGACTGCACTATGAAAGAGACTTGATGCTCGACTTTCTTTCTACATTCAATTGCATAATATATTAACTTCGCAATGAAGTGTTCAAAAATGAACACAAACAGAATTTAAAACTCCAAAACTAGTTTTTTTATTACAACTATTTTTGTATGCAGTGCAAAACAAAAAATTATTTCCATTTTTGTTCGTTCATGCTTTTATTTTGAAAGTCCGCATTTACAGAACACTTTAGTGCCGCGTGACGCTCATTTAGTTTGGTAAATCACCTGACGTGTTTGAAGAAGTTTCGACTCAGTGGCAGGTCTCTGCACTGTACTATGCAATCTAACAACACAATTTAATGAAGTCGTGTTTTTAGATTGGAAAGAGCATTCGTCATTTCATAAACCGAACCGTCTTCAACTCATGGCTTTAATCTTTGTAGTCGTGATACTTTTAGCTGCTTTGCATGACGCCGGTGAGTACAGAGCGTCGGATGCCTTCCGCGTCTCTAGTTTATCAGCCTCATATTGTATGGGTGCCTGGAAAACTTGTCAACACAATACAAATCTCATTTGTTGGAGCTGTTAACCAACTCCTAGAAATACATGCAGTTCATTAAGTCGTGCTCCATTGTGATGTGAAGTCTTACTTCGATAAATATTGCCTTGTGGGTAAATGTATGGAGAGACAAAAATGCCACAATAGAAACAAATGCGTTGCTATTTTCTTCATACCTAAAACTTGAAACGCATTTAATGAACACATTTAATAAGTAGATGTGTTCAGAATTTTCTAAATATATTAACACTTTGATAATCTGTACTGTTGTTCTTTTAATTGCCTTGTTATTTCATGGCTGCTTGCTTTAGTGCACCAAAACTATGATAGAACAGTAGTCAACGTCATGAATTACAGATTGCTACCACAAGAAACGGTGAAACAATTATGCTCTTTTTATTGATAACATTGAACTGAATGTCTAATCAATTATCTATTTGTTTGCCTTTTCTAAAATTGATTTGATCTATTTTTATTTATTGACTTTTTGATATTTTTATGTCTCATTTTGTCTTTGATAAGATGGGACCTTACGCTTTGCTTCTTATTATGGAGACCACATGGTGCTGCAGAAGGCCCCACAGAAAGCTGTCCTGTGGGGATACTACGGCCATGAGAAGGAGCAGGTTGCGGTCTACCTGACAAGTTCTACAGTTCTACAGAAAGTCTTATCAGCCCCTGTGACAAATGGTAAATCCGGCACTTTTGTCTCTTGTTTTGTATGTGTCAACAGGAAAAGTTTATTTTTAATATCTGCTGGGGACAGGCTACAAACGGAGGTCATTCCTCAATTACGCCAATTATCATCAGATGTGAGGGAGGGATTTTCACCGTTTCCCTAATCAGAGTTAAATGAAGCGATGAAATGATTTTGTGAACAGCAGAGCCAGCAACCAACTTGAAATTATGATTATTAATTGGGTGGAATTACCGATGTTTTCATGAATGCTTCTTTACTGAAGTGCCACTTTTAAGAACTCACCAATGCCACATCAGAACTAATCAAGCTCAATCATGTTGGAGACATTTATGTATGTGATGATGTTGCTTACACTTTCAATTAAGACAATTACCTGGAACTCAAAACCAAAGCTTGTGTTTAGGAAACAGCCTATGAAACATAATTTTCTGCTCTTTAACTGGGTCTGCCTTATGTTATGACATATGGCATTTATGGATCCATAGGTTTGGAGCTTAAGTCAAATTTTCTGAAAACAAATATAGGAATAAATGAATCAACTCCATTTATCAAATTTAGGTAGTGTGTGTGATGGTCATTTTGCTTCAATATTGTTATATTCGAAGCATTTAACAATCTATGTTATACTCACTACAGCCTCATCATGATTTGATGAGGCTGTCAATGACATCTGGTATCTACAAATTACTGTGCCTTTTCTACATTCTTTCTACTTCATAGATGGTTGGACCTTGTTTTAATTTCTCTAAAAATAAAGTTATGTTTACAAATTACTAACTGAAACAAATAACCACTTCCTCTTTCACAATTCATTGTGGAAGTTGACCTTAACATGAAGTCCACAAAGTGAGTTTTGTTACATATTTTTATTTCAAACAGACTTATCCATAACATGGAAACATGTTTTCTTTCCAAACAGCAAACATGCATATATAGACATGCATGTCTATATATGCATATATAGACATGCATGTTTGCATGGACCATTGTGCATATCTACAAGTCCATTGGACCATTGTGCATATCTACAAGTTTTAAAAAAAGTTTGGCTTTAAAAGCTCTTTTTTTATTTTTTAATCAGTAAGATTTAAAATTATTTGCCTTCATTAACAAAAACAATAAGGCTGTTATGAGTTTTTTTGTGCTGCTCGCAGATTTTGCCAGGATTCTCCTGCAAAAGAGAATTTTAGTCTCAATAAAATGATTGTGGTGAAATAGAGTAATAATGATAGATTTTCCTCATTATGATAAGCACACGTCTAACTGCATTTTCTAAAGCAGGGATTTTCAAGTGCAGGCCTTGCGGTGGCCTACAATTTTTAGCTGTGTCTCAGCTTTAACACACCTTAGTCAAATAATGAGGTCATTAGCAAGACTCTGGAGAACCTGACTGCATAATGAGGAGATAATAAAACCATTTGATTTGGCTTGCATGTACACAGCTCAGAACAAAAATACCACACATCATTGTAATTCCATAGATGTTTTCTTATCACCACATTTATCAGTTGTTCTAAATAAAATGATGATAAATGTCTCGTAGACTTCAGCAGTTCAAGTCAGTACTGTAAAGGGGCAGAGCAGGTTAATAGCTTAGCTCAAATGATAGCCATAACAGTCACTCATCATTCATATTGGGAAATGAGTAATTTTACGAGCTTGTTTTCTGGTTTTGCAAAGCCTGTAAATTCCAAGTCAAAATGTGCAGTGTCAGGGTTTTAACTTCTGTCACAAGCTACTTCATGTGACAAGCCAATTTTACCCACTATTGCAAATAATCCAGAATCAAAACCAAAAAAGGTTTTGGTTTGATTGCATGCATTGATGATTTATTTTTCCTCCAACAGGCATTTGGCAAGTCACCCTTGAACCTGTTGACGCTGGTGGACCCTACAGCATATACGCTGTAGCTGAAAGTAACATATGTAGCCTGAAAGATGTGCTGTTTGGAGACATTTGGCTATGTGGAGGCCAGAGCAACATGTTATTCACAATGTCCCAGGTAAAGTTTGTGTACCTGGTTGTTTAAAGAACAGGTCTGACTGGACCTGAAGAAAAGAAACATTTAAATGTGCCATTTAAATCCATAATCATTGTTTGCCACTCACTCCTTTAGCATTGTTCATCTTTTCATGTCTCTGTAGGCTTGATTTAACTCCTGCTGTCCAGTCGCTGATGTAGATTAGAGTTGAGCTGATCAGGATTGTGAGGTGTTCATAAGTTCAAAACCACCGACAGTGCAGATAGCCTTAGTAAAATTAAAGTGAGAATATTCTCTCATCTGTTTGCGGAGACACTGGAATACAGAAAATCCCTGAAAGTTAGGATGGTGCAATACAAGGTCGAGTCTGAACTTCACAATTTACTTACTTTTTCTTTTTTTTATTCTCGTATAGATTTTCAATTCATCTGAGGAGCTTGCGGTCTCAACTAAATATCCTCATGTAAGGCCTTTTATGACGGCTTTGAACATGAGTAAAACTGAGCTGATTGATCTCATCCAAGTGGAAATACCCTGGTCTACTCCCAACAGCAGTAAGATTGTTTCTTTCGATAAACTGTTCAATGTTTTAGTTCTCTGTACTGAGCTATATGAGGGGAATGATTGCACAACAAACAGTGGTAATGTTTAATGTTTTAATCTAAAATCGGATGTACATGGATGGATTTACTGTGGATGTTCTCATTCCAACAGTATCAACGTTACATCTAAACTCTACCAATATTTTATAAAATGTTCCTTTGGAACATTCACACCAATGACATCCTTTTTGTATCCATCGGCTATTCAGCCAAAGATCAGCGAGGGTGTATGTAGAACTTTGAGTTGGTGTGTAATTTAGATTGCTGTAAGTATTTTTGAAAAACACAGTAAATTCAAACTCAAAAGTTCTAATTAGTAGCCAAAAATTTATCCAATATTCATTGTATGTAAACTTCTCACCTGAGCTTTACAGTATTTCTGATCTTACAGGTGTGCTGGCAAAGTTCTCTGGGTTGTGTTGGCTCTTTGGGCGTTACATGTATGAGAAGTTGAATTACCCCATTGGACTGGTGGAATCAAGTTGGGGAGGCACACCAGTAGAAGCCTGGTCGTCCACAAGAGCACTGAAGCAGTGTGGTCTGGTGCCAAGTGAGGACATGTATGAACTTAAAGACGACATAATCCAGCAAACTGGAAAGTATGTCTCCATATTGTTTAAAACCCTTTTAAACCCCCTAAGTTTCAAATCTCCACCTGGATATTTTTGCTTATTTTAATTGCAGTCTTGTGACTAAATATGTTTGCCCATTTCTCCATAATAACTGGAACTTTCAATGTCTAGCAGTTATTGCAATTTACCATCTGTTAAAAGTGTTTCATGAGATCAAACCAAAGAAAAACATGCGGGAGTAAAATTACCATAATAACCCAATATTGGCGGGAAAGTGCAACGTCTCCCCTTTAAGAAGCACAAAGTATCAGAAAGTTGGCATGTAAAAATGTATAGTCTGTGACACCTTGCGGCCGATAAAGGTTCATAATCTCTCCTCTCTGCTTGTTATAATCCCTCAGTTCTATGTTGAATAGCACCGTTTTGTGGAATGCAATGATCCATCCATTCCTCAATATGACCATCTATGGAGCCATCTGGTACCAAGGTAGCAAAGCCATGACATATGAAAGGTGTTTTGAAAAATGTATACTCCATGAAAATCCATAAAAATGTTTTCTCCTTTGCAGGTGAGGCGAATGCAGCGTACCATAGGGACAACTACAACTGCTCATTCCCTACAATGATAAATGACTGGAGGATGGCATTTCACCAGGGATCGGGGGGGCAGACTGCTCATGACTTCCCATTTGGATTTGTCCAAGTATGCAACACATTTGGCTCTTTAAATCTAAAAAAGAGCCAAACAAGCAGAAGACACAAGGAAATGTTCCTATTGCTACAGTTATTTTGCATCAGGTATATTATTTATTTGCATGTGCAGCTATCCACGTACAAAGAAAGTGCCACAGATGACGGCTTTCCAGACATTCGCTGGCACCAAACTGCGGATGTGGGATTTGTCCCAAACGTTAGGATGAAGAACACCTTTATGGCGGTTGCTTTCGACTTACCAGATAAAACTTCACCCTATGGCACGTAAGGATGCAAATTCTAAAAATGCTCTGCAGTTAGAATCTGTTCAAATTTTTAAGCTTTTCCTAAATGCACTTGCTTTGGACAGCAGTCATCCATGTTAGCAGAAATTGATGTAGCTGTGGTCTTTAGGAGCATAAATCAGCCAAAGTGTGGTCACAATAGAACAAAGAAGTGTGAGCTATGCTGTCAGTATGACAATATTTCAAGTGTTGAGGAGAAAAATGCACAAGTTCTTCTCCTCAACTGGAGAGAGATTTGTTTCTATATTTTACTGCACTGACCATCTTTAGTCTTCTTTGCTCATATTCTGTAGCAGTGTTATGGAGAAGAATTTTCTATTTCAGAATCCACCCTAGAGACAAACAAGATGTTGCCCACAGACTTGCACTGGGTGCCAGAGCTGTGGCATATGGGGAAAAAGGCCTCTCTTTCCAGGGACCTTTCCCCAAAGTAATTGTGCCTAGTGAAAGTACAATCAACGTCACCTATGACCAGAAGATCTCCGTTACCCCATCTAAAGACATATTTGAGGTGAGGCTCACAGCAGAATATTAAGTCATTTCAGTACGGTAATTCAATTCAAAGTTAACTTTGTATATCATGGAAGTCCTTTACACATAATATATTTCAAGCATTTATTGAGTGTAAGAAAAAATATTTGAAGAAATTCAAAAGCAACAAGGCATCTTTAGTCTTTTCAAAAGTTGAAAGTAGATTCTGCACTTATTCACTGTGTGAGAAAAGCTGGAGTCAGAACATCAACTGGGGTCGTTCCTTTAGCATTTTTTAAAGATGCAGCTCATTGCTCTGCTAATTTTATCAGGGATGGAATAAGAACAGAAAAGACAAGAATGTCATCATTTCTGCCCTGAATTACTTTGATAATCTGGAGCTGCAGATTTGCTCAAAGATCCCAAAATCCTGTCCATTATGTGTGTGGCACTTACACAAAGGAATCTGTCCATATTCTACAGGTTCATGCCTATGCATAAATAATGTAAATTAATTGTAAATGTAGTTTTAGATGGCACTAAGGGGTCAATGTTAGGATGAATATCATGGTGACAGTCATGTTTAGCCATTAGGGCATGACATCAAAGAATTTATGAACAGCAAATGGACTTTAAACGGCGAGGGCTGAGAACGACTTAATGAGTTTACCATGGCTTTCTTCTATGTTTATAGCTGGTAGTGAGAGTTTTTTCTGCTTTTATGGTATTATTAGGGCAAATTATGACCATTCTACTGCCATATATCATTAAGGAGGATGGTGCCTCAAATGCTAAAGTTAATATTTGAGGCGTTGGACTCTATCCGGGACTAAATTATAAGGCTTTCTTTTTTTTTTCCCCCTCTTTTTCAACCATATAGTCATTTTTCTATTTGTGAAAATTAAAACATGGTACTGGGTACTCAAAACTGGCTTTCCAAAAGCACACAGATGTTTAAAGTATAATTGTTGTATTTCTTGGGTTAAAACACTTCTGAACAAGAGAGAAAAGGTAGAAAGGTGACTCTTCCAAAGTTCTCCTTTCTATTGAAAGTAAATGTAAAATTTCATTAGAACATCAACGTCCAGGGGAAAAGAAAAGTGGCAAATTATCCAAGTTTGAGATCCAGTGTGAGTTTTCTACAGTCACTTTAGATTTGGGGAGCCAAGTTTTCTGTTGGAGTATGTTAGTTGACATAAGTTGACATGGTATTTAATCTTCCTTGAGGAAGATGAAACGCTAGATTCAATAATGCAGACGAGCTAAAGTAAACTTTTAAAGCAACCTCAGCAGAAGCACAGGGTGATCGCCTTCACCCCACATTGTTGCAGCAATTCACGCAAAATGAACTCTGACCTTGTATTATATTGTACATGGATATACTGCTCAATAGTCTATGTTGTGAAAATACTTTGAAAAAAGTCTTATGTAACATACAATACTACTACGCCTTGAGATGTTCATATTAATTTGACTGGAATAACAAAAAAAAAATCATCTTATAATTTTTGTTCTTTTTAATTAAAGATCTGTTGCTCAGAGAAGAATGCGTCATGTGAACCCGATTCCCTTTGGTCACCAGCTCCCGTTATGGTTTGGAATCAGACCACCATCCAGCTGTCTGCTTCTGCGTGCCCACCATCTAAAGTTGCTGCTCTTAGATATGGATGGAGAGATTGGCCCTGTGAATTTAAAGCATGTCCTGTTTATGATTCCAGTAAGAATTTACCTGCACCTCCTTTTATCACCAATCGATATGCAGGCAATTACATTTGGCAAAACATCTAAACTAGAAGGTGAGGGGGGGGGAAGGGATTTATTTTTATTCTTTTCTAATTAACAAAATCCACTATTTTTATGAGTAATAAAATGACTGGTAGAAGCGTACAATTATGCCCACAAAGGTGTCTAAGGTATGTTGAGTCTACTGGTTTTATGATGGCAATATTAAGTACTATGACAACTTTAGGTAATTTTCTCAGGATAAATGATCACTTAATGGTCATACATGGTTAAGAATGTCTAAACTTTGTTTATGCTGTAATGTGTGTCACCAAGTGATGCAATAAGTCTGATTTCTTGGTGCAATAAGGATTATGTTGTGAAAACCAGTCTCAATGTTTACCCATTTTAATTTTATATTTTTATGTAAAATTATTTTTCAGAATCAATTTTCTGTAGTTCTCTTTTGTATTTAATCTAAATTCGCTCAAAACAAAGTACTGTTAATTTATGAGTGGTATTTCTACTTAAGGTTTAAATATGGATCCTGTAAAAACAAGACTGAAATAGAGGGGAACGAATGAATGGGTGGGCAGAAAACAGAGAAAATGCAAAAGGATATTGGACAAACTGCAGATGAAAGCATACAAGTTGTACAAATGTTTGTCTGGGAAAATGTTTTTCAATGTTCTGTTTTTTCCCCAAGTAATTTCCCCCAAGACCTGGAAACTACAACAAAACTATAATGGATTATTATAAAAGTTGAAAATTTCCTGAAAAGGTGTAAAAAATGTAGTCAGATGTGCAGGGTTCCTAGAGAGTCTCAAACATATTTCTCTGAAGTATTTTCCATTAAATATTGGGGCTGTACTTTGACTGTATTTCTTATTGTTTAAATGTTAAATCCCTTTGTTTTTGTCTTTTAAACCACAATTTGATCAATGTTCCCATTTATTCATCCAGCCATATTACAGTCAACATTTATTGTAATGCTTGTTTGTATACTTTTGAAAATGAGAAATTGCACTAATTTGTGTCTGGAATGTCAAAACAAAAGTGTGGAAATGCTGATCCATTATTTTGTTATTTTTACAATGAAGCAAACAAACTTAAAATAAATCCATACTCTTGGGACAAAACATTTAAATGGCAGTTTAATTCTATATACAACTCTTCATCATGATTATACACAGCTATGCAATATTTGCTTCTGTAATCCATGTTGATAGACAAGATTGTACACTTTAAAAAAAATGGAACAGTATAAACTAAACTTGATTTCTACAACTGATATCAACCTTTATACTAACACAGATAAACCAGATATTTGACATTTTTTGAACGCAACAGCTCAGCCATGTTGAGCATGTAGACACTCTTAGGTATTTCATTGGAGAAATCCTGAAAGCTCACACACCAGAAATGTTTGAGTCAAACAAGGCTTGGATTTTTGAAATGGTGAGCTGAAGGGAAAAAAAAGATGTGATTTCAGAGTGGACTCTCAGGAGCCAAAATAAGAAGTGGAAGCCTTCATGGTGGGAGAGGTCTGGTGTTGCTGATGCGAGGAACTAGGAGATGGAGGCGATTGTCCTGAAGAAAAAAAATAAACGATGAGTGCATTCATTCAGTCAGCCGGCAGATATCCTAGGCAAAGTGAGGGCAAAGTTTATATATTCCCTGGAATAAGGAAGCCAGAAATGACTTGTCAAAGAGTTCTGACTTTATTAGAAGCCAAACAGTAATAAAAAAGCAGACAACAGGTTAGCTCTGAGAAATAAAAAAAAACTAGATTTCAGTGTTTTCTACAAGTTTGATGTGTTTATTCTTAAATCAAGGAGTTTGATTTCCAACCTGATCTGGTGATGTGCAAACTATGCCAATCTGGTAAACTGATTACAAATGGTGTGTGTCCAATGCCTCAAATAAGCAAACACCTAAGAGTATCTTTCTTTAAATGCAGAATTCACCAAAAAGCACTCCGTATTATGATTTAATGGCATTTCATATTCACCACAATAATAAGAGGGGGTTGGTATTTAGATGTACTAAACAAAGGTTCTGCTTCCCTCATGCAACAGAATTATTGTCAGTAAATTATTGAAGATAAAAATGAACAGCCAGCTGGTTAGATTTATGTAAACGTCTTCAGATACGCCACAGTTTTAAGGCATTTACAAAAAATAAACAATTGCCAATTGTTTATATTAATATAAAAAAAATAATCCTGTTGCTGCTACTTTGAATATTACTGTAGTTATGTCAATTTAAAAAAAAAATTATTTTCATATCTGACTGAATCAAAATGCAGTAATCGTCCACAAATGTTAGTAAGTTTAGAACTGCTTCTTAATCAGATGATTAAACTTTTGGTTTGCTCTATAGAAAAAAAAGACAAGTACAACCATATGGCAATAGAAATTGTCTGGGTAATAAGCATCTAACCACTATGTCTCAAAACAGAACTTTTTTTTTCTGTCCAAACAGCAGTTTGTCCTGTTGGCTGGTGGTACTCTAAGCGCCAAACAGCTGGTCACCCTGGCAGTTTCTCTGGAATCTTGTTAAATGACATTAACCTGTTTCAATGACTTGTTGGAACTTCTACCACTTTTGAAACTGTAACTTATTAAAATTTAAGTGGATTGTAACTCCACTGTGCTGAGGCTTTCATTGTTTAAAATGTAAACTTATATGAACCTCCATAAAAAGAGGTAATCTGCCATACTGCCAAGCACTAACATGCTATTGCACCTGTGATGTGCTCCATCTTGATGCTCCCATCCAGGCCTTGGTGTCTCAGGTAGGCCTCGAAGCTAATCGAGGCGTCATCTTCTGATAGGCTGCGAGGGAGCTGGCTATCACCATGACGACACACCTCGAAACGAATCCATCTGTAGCTAGGTGGTGAAAGCAAAATTGCACAGTTAAGAAAAAATACATGAAAAATACTGCTGAGCTGCAGCTGATTTTCTTAAATATTTGGTGCTTATCTAACCTCTGTAAATTTAGCGCATGTTTGCAACAGTTTTACAATTACTCTACAATAAATATGGACATGTATATTTTATCTCTTAAAGCTAAAATACATTTTTGGGGTGTTTTAAATTATTCAATATTAACATTTTCATATTGTTTGCATTATACCTTTTACTGCAATAATTTTATTTACTTAATTCAGCCTTTGTTTTATTGTTTGTTGCATGACTCTTTACTTTTCACATGTTAAATTCAAATTTGAAAAGTATTTAATAAACACAATGTGACTGAAACAGATCAGAAAACTAAGTGTGTAAGAAGGATTCTAGTTAATATGCAACAGGCTAAAATAACTTACTTGCTACATTTGCGAGCTCCAGGGCAGCTCTGGATGAGATTCTGAATAGTTGGATGAGAGAAGCCGAAGAAGTCGGCTCCTGATGGAATTATGGGTGCCAAGGCCTGGGAACTAAGAGAGGAAAATGTTAAAAGTAATCAGTATCAAGTATTTTAAGAATATCAACCATGTGCTTAGACTGAGACATGATTTTATTTTATTTATTTTTTTTTTTTTGTAAGTACCTCAGGAATAATTAGTAAGGCTTTTTGTGGTTAAACATTCTACCTGTTGGACGCAATAGCCTTCAGCAGATTTGAATGGCATGTCAGAGCAGAGGTGGCTACGATGGCATTCTGAGGATCTTCTTCAGGTACAATCTCAAACTAGCGATGGAAGGTAGAAAAAAAAAAAGATTAACCCACTATGCAACAAATCTGCTTATGTGTTTTGACCTCAGAAGACTTTATGTCAAAGCTGTGCTTTTAACATTTATAATGCATTTAAGAAGCTATTGTAAAACCTCCGTCTGTTTTCACCTGTGGACCTATCCCTCCGTCCTTGATTTGGCAGGTGTAGAGGCACTGCTGCTCAGGGTGTTTCATGCTGGCATAGACACGCGTGCTGCAGAAGCCAACTGGGTAGATGGCACACTCATCGTAAAACAACGTCCTGTCTGTGATTATCTGAAGAGCAGCCAAGAAGATTAGATTCAATAAACAGAGTTTAGTGTCAGCTTTAAAAATGTATATATATATATATGTTAAGACTTATTAACTTAATGCTATAACTATATTATTTTTGCTATGATATAAAGAGTCATCTCAGATGCTAACCTCTCCTAAGCTGTAGACCGTTAACCCTCCGAGTACGATGGGAAACACGGGACGGCCTGATGAATCCAGCGGAATGGGCTGTACCAGTCTGCGTGACCCGTCTGTCAGCTTCCTCTTCTTGGACATCTTCTTTGGAACTGGAGACACATTTTGTGACATTTACCAATCCTAACATGTCACACTTATATGTTCGCTTTCACACTTACATTCTTCCTTTCCGTTCTCCTTTCCCCGGTCTTTTCTTTCTTTCTTGGTTTTTTTAAAAAGACCCTCCTCTCCTATTGACACAAGCGACATTGGGTTATGTGCCAAAGACGAGCCTGAAGGCCCAGCAGCAGGAGCTGAAGTCAGTGCGGCAGGTGGAACAGAAGGAACGGAGCTGGAACTGGGTGTGGGCAGTAGCTCCCCCTCTGACAGAGTCTGGTACTGCAACAAGGACTTTAATAAGAACCTAGGAAACAAGGAAAGTAACCCAATTTACCACACAGCTTTGGAAATCTGCTTGAAAAAATTAAGTACAAAATATATATTTACTTACTTGCGTTCCTCTTTTGCTCTCAGAAACTTCTCTTCTGTGTGAGCAATTTCATCACAGAGTGCAGCATTTTCCTGAGGAATGGAGAGCAGTACAGTCAGGCTGCACGCCAAAAAGTTACATTTCTCATCACTTATATATGCTTCTCTGCAGTCAATGGAATAAAGTGCATAATAAAAAAAACATTGCTACTGATTACCTTTCAGATCTTTATATCAACATGTGAGTAATTAGTGCAGAAAATGGCTGCATCAAATAAACAATGCTAAGTTTAGATACAAAGTCTTTTTCAAAATGACTTTGTATTTATTTTACATACAATACCAGTGTGCTGTGCACTGCTGTACACTTGACGTTAGATTACAATTATGTTGGAATATTATAAGAATCAGATCAATTTTAATAATAGAGAAGAGTAAGTTTTCACTTGTCACTCAGTATTTGAGCACTAAAATGACACCATAAAGAAAACTTAGAACTGAACGAAAGTGTGCTTTTTTTTTCTCATGACCGTATGCACAAAGTTAATATGTAGCATTTAGCTAAATCCATTTTTGTTTTAAGGATGTAGCTCATTGTATTTATGAGAACTAAACCCTTGACAAACATGAATGCAAAGTTTCCTTACAAATATCATGGTGCGAGCAGCTTTGCGCAGCCTCTGGTACTTCAGTCTGTACTTCTCATTTTGGTTTTTTCGCTGGCCCCTCTTTATCTTTGGTTTCTGGTCACAGGAACTTGAGGGAGAGGGAAAAGCAGGCATCGAGGCCCCGGAGCCAGAGCTGGAGGCTCCGCTCTGAGGCGCCGGTGGCGGCGAGCTGAGGAAAGCCTGGGCTGTGAGGGCCTGCTGCCGCTCCTCATCAGTCTGCAAGGAGGCAGAGAGAGACAGGAAGGTGTTCACAGGATGTGAAGATGAGGCTGTGTTGCTTTCCACATTGGCGGAATGTGGACAATTAACACAAGATCTAACATGAAATGCTATAATGACAAACAAATAACAAAATATGCTCGGATTGTTGAAACTTTATATGGAACACTGAAATGTCTCCGAAGGCACAAGTGCCACAATTTGATACATCAAGAAGTCCTTAAATAAATATTTGCATCTCTAGTAATTTCTATAAAAATTTAAAAACATACATGTGAAAGAAACATTTCTCAATAACTATTCAAATGAAATATTTTATTTAGCAAAGGTGGAAATAATTCTGCAGACGTTCATTCCTTATATTTTATAATCATCTAATATAATCTGTTTATTTTATGTAATTTTATATTAGTCTATAATGCCTTAAGCATTAAAATTATCAGGTGGGATTCATTGCTCAACCTCAGGGTCTGCACTCTGAGTTGTTCAGGTTAACCACTCAGATGTTCAGGTTTTTTTGACGTTATGGAGAGGAAGTTTAAATCATTTCACAATGAATTACAGCTTAGGATTTGCAAAAAATAATACTTTATTATAATTAATTAATATCCATGAAATGTAATTGGATTACACTGCAGTTTAACAAGTTTCCTTTTAAATATTATTGATGCTTTAATTATTTATTTAATGTACAGTCACATTCCAATAATTAGGATATCATTGGAAAGTTCATGTATCTCAAGTAAAACACATTAATAAGACTAATTCCACAAAGACTGATGTTTTAAAGATTTTATTAAATGTGTCTAATATTTGCCTGTAGGTTGCTATTTTAAAAAGCTACTTTTAATCTGAAAAACAAGACACATTGGAACCCATACTTACTAAATATGACTAATTAATGTGTATTTAATTCAAATTATTACTTTAATAAATATTTAACTAATACTTCTTTAGATTGTGGTATGTACATATTTGTCCAAAAATAAATCTGTTGTGCATAGTAATCAAACTTTCCTACTTTGTATTCTACTTTCAGTATATTTATTGGAGAAAAGTAGAACTGACACAAACATCTAACATAGATCTTCTGTAAGTACGATGGCCTTAGTAGTAAACAGTACATCAGAAAATGTCTATGTACATTTTTGTAAATTAAATGTCATTTTTAGGTGTATAACAAATGTCAGTTTCCAGAAAACTCACCAGTAATGCAAAGACTCCATTTCTGTTTTCAATCCTCTTGAATCTCCTGCTGCCTTTTTGTGTCTGAAACATAGTGTGAGACTGAGGCCGAATGCATTGGGGGAGGAAATTTTATTTACCCTAAATCTGTTGGTCAGGTTTAGGTAAATTGCATCCTTACTAGCTACAGCAGTTTTAAGGATTATGCATGTTGGCTCTAAGCAACTCTTTGACATAATCAGAGTTAAAAAATCTTCATATATGATCAAATATGGTCAACAAAGCAGGATGGAAAAACATGGAGAAATGAAAAGACATTCACACAAACACAAGGGAGAACTTTAATAGTGTAGGAAAATAAACAATCCTTACCTCACGATACATGACTGCTTCCAGGCTCGATTTTGCACTGTTGAGAACATAATAATGAAATCACAGGTAGGTTTAGAAATCACTAACAAGAGTGTGACAGAACATCATACAAAATGTAGTTTTGTTCAAATCAATGCATGCAAACATCACCAATTACCAAAAGAGAAACTTTGAGTGTCAAAATGCACACAAGAACTTTGAGCATCAAATGAGAATGATTACAGTACTTGGATTGAACAAGTCCCCGGTCAATGATTCTCTGCTTAATCTCCTTTATGTGCATGGGACGGCCAGCTTCCTCCAGTACGATCTTACACCAGAAAAAGTAAAATTACCGCCATAGAAACCCAAATAAATGGCTCAAGCAGCAGATGCTGGCAGAATTAGGTGTAACAAATTTGTGAGTAATACCTGAGCGGCATCAAGCCATGTGAGATTTGGTTTCTCGGTAATTTCACTGGGTGGTTCACTGCAAACGGATAAACAAGCACATAAAACATAACAATAACGACTGAATCAAAATAAGATGACGCACTGAGAAACAGGCAACTGGTGACCAGAATACATTATGTCTACTTATCCTGATTCACTCTGAGCATGTGACTGAGACACAGCTGAAAACAAGATACAAAACATTGAAAACACAATGTACAAGAATTTCAAGCCTCTGGAGGGTGCAAACTACAGCCCCTCCTCACACTTCCTGAGACAAAGTTCAAATTCAGTGTGCAGTTAAGATCTTCATATAGCTAAATACAACAACTTGTGCATATACATAATATGTTTACCATTTAGGCTAATACAGAAAAAATACGTTCAGCAACAACTGCAGTATTTTGAACAGACCTCTCTAGATTTTCTGCTGCCCCAGACAGGCTTGCTATGTTGTCCAGAGCAGGAAAAAGAGAGTAGTGTGTCTGCCCATCAGGCTCCATTTCAGATTCAAACGTGTTGAGTGACTCCATTGACCACAGGGCAAATACTCTGCTGGGGGGAAATAGAAATATTCGAACAGTCACACTTAGACTTTCTGCATATGTATGAGCTAGCGTGTGGTAACAAAACTAAATACAGTAATCGTAATTTACGAATACCTGCAGCAATGCAGCAAAACGTTTTGTGCTCCTTTCTGTTATGTCCTGTGGCAAGCGGAACCTTTGTGTTGTTTACTCGCAGAGTGAGACTGAGACTGAGCGCTAATGCTAAGTAGCCGACATGTTAGTGATGCTCTATGTCTTCTTAGCAGTTAACCAACATGCTTTATTTTTATGAACACGCTTAAAAAAAAGAAGAAAAGAAATGGACAATGTTGTCATTCCGAGCATTTCATTCGTGAACACGTTTAAAGGATATCCGGGTTTAACCCAAAATGAATTAACAAATTAAGAGTTCCGTCATATATATATACGCTGTCACATTTCACTGCTTCGCTTAAGCAAAAATAGAAATTGTTTCGCACATGAAAGTAGTAATGGTAATATTGCATATAAACTATTTGCTGGCACTAATGATATGATTAAATTTGAATGCATGTAAAATAACATAAAAAAGACTAACATAAGTCTAACTTTATTTCCGCTGTTAAACGTTCTAAAATGGTTATATTTATGTTTTCGTGCATTATTTATTTATTTATTTTGTGTGCGTGCATATGTGTCCATTTGTTTAGTTCTGCAGTTTTTAACCTAAAAACCTCAAGGGGGCAGTTCTGGCAGGATGTCTAAAACTAAACAACCCTCTAACAAACTGATTAAATAATAGCCTACAAACGCATTATCTGCAGCCAATGAGAAAGAAAATGAAATATTTTTAACGTCTCTTCACACATCAGTATGTTTCATGTATTGTCAGTGAGACTGAACTTTTATTTGAATACATCGTCAAATGTTATTGTCCAATATTGTGTTGTTTCAATATTTTTTAAAGCTACCTAAAGTTTCCAGTCCATAAATAAAAATTATTATTTTTTTATAGTTGTACCATTTTCTATTTTGTGCCAGATCCAGGTGAGCAAATATAGACATTTTCAGAATTTCGAAGCCCACTAAGTTTTTTTGTATTTCTGCAGTACCAAATTATATACATACCAATTTGAATAATATTCTTCAGATGTAATTCTGGAGAAACAAAATAAATTCTGACAGTGTTGAAATGATCTGGATCTGTTGCACAATGCAACAATTTCCCCTTGAAGTCTGGAAAAACCTCGACAGATGTCTCAGGATTTGTTTCCATTCTCTCACTCTATGTATGTACTCAAACCTGTATAGTCATGGAATACCAATTTCTAATATCTGGTTTTAAGAGCAGTCACTCAGATATGGGCTATTATTTGTTCCTCTTCAGTGGCCAAACAAGCTTTATGACACCAACTCTGAAGATTGCCCCATCCAAACAAAGAAATCAACATTTCCCAACATAGTTTGTAGACAGGTCAACATTAACCAAATGATTTAAATACTTGGCTGTGTTACCCAAGCCTGCATTTGTACAAATCCATTTTACCATATCCTTGTACAGGAATGTGTAGTGAGAACTTTTAATCCAAAATTGTGAAATCTGGCTTTCCTGAAGCAGGTAAACATTTCAAGTGCCCCAGACAGAAAACAGAAGCTTATCCTACTGCATCAAGTATTGTCAAAATGGATGATATTCAGTTTAGTTCACCCACCTACATGTTTCCATCATTTCTGGAGAGCAAAGAAGAAATGTCTTCATGTGTTTCTTAAAAAATAAGCAAAACGTATGAACAAAGGATTTTATTGAGTTCAGTGACATAATTTGTATCTTGTTCATAAAAAAAATACATGTTTATGCAACTGTCATAGAAAATTTATTCTGACATTTGGTTATTACATTTAAGTGCATTTGGATGGGAACCCTCACAATGAGCTAAATTGGAAGAATACATAACTCTCAAAACATCCCATAAAAAGAACAACACATGCTAAACATGACTTTCATATTGCACAATAAACCTTTAACACAGTACAGCCTTACACAGTGGTCATCATAGACTGCTGTTCAGTCATGCAACAGTATAATCTGTGTTTAACAACTACATGTGTAGTTAGGTTTATTTTTTAGCTACATAAAGTGTGGGTTTCTGTAAGTTAGCATCCCAGCCAAGAATTTCCTGCAATTATGTTCACCACCCGCTTCTGTCTGAAGTCATATTGGTAGGATTTAGACCCACTGAGGAGGAAGATGTTGCCTGCAGGAGCAAAACAAACCCAGAACTCTTGTTTAGAACTATGAAAAACGAAAAAGATTTAAATGCAGCCTATATGTCCTTGTTGAAAAAGAAATCTTGCAGATTTTTTAAAAATATATGATTAAACAAAATAACAATTATACCACTGAGCAGTTTACGTATTTGTGTGTTTTTCTGGTAAACTCAATCTAAACATTGCAGAAAAAAATAGACATTTCTAGTTCCTATTTTAGTTCTGTTCTGTTTGTGTTATGCCACCCAGGCCGACATAAATTAAAGTTCTTGGGCTTACAGACAGAGTTTCTCTCAATTTACCATGCAACTTGAACGCAGCATCAACCTTTCCAGGGATTCCACGCCAGTCTGTCTGGATGAACCTGGGGAAGCCAGAATCCAACTGTCTCTTTTGCTCGTCATACCTGAAGTGAAAGAAAAATGCATTAGAAAGTTTATTGCTCAAAATGTCTGGCTGCACTGCAAGTCAAGCAGCAAAAGTGCAAAATTTATGTCAAACATTGTTTTATTGCTTCCCTGAAGTCATATTCTGTTTATCTGAAGAGTGTGTCGGAGAGAAATATAGATACAAATATAAATGCATTAACTTGGCTGCATACGTATACATTCCTTCAGTGGAGCACCTTTTCCAAACCTTTGAAAAAGTTTTTTAATTATGTTAGACAGTGAAGAAATCATTAGATTACAGTATTTCTTTCTTGTATATTTCTAAACTCTTGCCTGGCAATCTAAAATGTATCCTTCTGTCAGTGAAATCTTTCTTTTGTTAACTTGTTGAAGTTTATAAAAGAATTTTCTAGCAAATATTTGTAGATGTACAATCATATGTTATTGATTTTTGGAACTGTTCATAATTTCATTCAATTTGAAAAAAAACCCAGTTCCAGAAGAAGTCTGAATAAAAAAAGAAAAGCATTTTTTATCAAAACGTCTCGTACCTTCATCAGGGTTGCTATCAGCCTTTTTTCCAACATGCCACACCAGTTTCTGTCTTTTTTATATTAGAAGAAAATCTAATATTGTTGTTATTTAATATTGCCTCCAATTAACATTGACTTTCTTTACATTGCTGTTGTCTAAAGATAATGCTGCAGAATTTCTATGCTTTTCTCTATTTCTCTCTATTTATTTTGTATGATTAGATGCATTAACCCTTTCTAACCTCTCTTCAAAATGTTTTAGGTTGAGTAGATCCAATGTAGCTGATGGTAGGGATTATTTCACCTTTTCTTTTGTTTGTTTGTATTTTACGTTAAATGCAGGGGATCCATAACACAACAAATGTGGAAGGTGTTTAATGTCTTAAAGTAGCATTCTAACTAACAGAATTTAAATTGTACAAATCCACTGTATTGTAATTATAAAATCTCTATTTTGAGAATGAACAACTATTGTTTTTTTTTGGTTTGTTTTGTTTTTTTGTTTGTTTGTTTTTCTTTAATACAACTGCCTTACAAACATCACAAGTGGCAGACTTTCCCAACTAAGTACATTTTGTAGCATTTAATTGTTGGGAACTATGCTTTCAAATTGTGTCTCAGAAGAAGAACATTCCAAATGTAAAACATTTGATTAATTTACCTGTAATAAAACTGTCCGATGAAGAAGATGGTTTTCCCATATTCTGCAACATGAACGGCAGCATCAACCCGCCTTACACTGGACGGGAAACCAAACTCTGAGATGTTGCCAGCTGTGCCTCGTGTCTTTAACTGTTGCACCACCCAGTACTTATGACCTGAAAAAAACAACACAGCTGTGTGTATGCATTTCAAAAACACAATGAAAAACACCAACATACCACAGACACTGCCAAAATCGGCGAGCCTCTTGCATGAACTGCAACACTTAAGTTGCAAAAGGCTGTAATTTGGGCGTAACCCTGCCTTCTCCAGCTGGAAATCCAGCCATGTCATGATGACACGGGCTGAGCAAAGCGTTGCAGAGTGCCTTTTACTTTACCAGTGAATAGGTATGCCACGCCTTTGGCCGGGATGTCATAAGCGGCATCGATAGGAGAACCGATGTCGGGGAAATATGTGCTGATGTGGCCTTCCCTCAGCCGATTCCAGTAAGTCAACTTTGTTGTTCTCATCCATATGAATCTGGATTTATTACAAAAAAAAAAAAAAGAACTACATTTAAAACTTATTCAACACACTTTTCTGCAGTGTGATGCACAGGGTACCTGTTCTGAAAATAAACAATCTCTTTTTGGATCACCACAGCTGCATCAAAGAAAAACGTGGAATCACATTTATTTGGAACTTTAGGTCGATTTTCAGCTTCTGTCTTGGGTTTGCCTGAGTAACAGTGATAGAAACATTGTGTTTCATTTGCATCATTTATTGTTTTTAATGATAAAATATTCCATTGAGAGTAAAATGTGTTCCTCACCGTAAAGCATTTGGATCCCCAGGACATCATCTGTGGAAAGAGTGTACTGTTTGCTGCTCTGATGTCTGTAAGTGGGGAACATGACAGCAGAGGGGTCTCTGGAGTGAGTCAAACCAAGCGAGTGACCAAGTTCATGAGCTGCAACAGCAAACAGGCTGAAACCTGAAATTATACACCAACAAAAAATATCTGTGTTAGCTCAGATCTTCAATCTTCAAATGATTGCAAAAACCTGCTTTTGCACCGATTTGTGGGTTTAAAAAGATGCAATGCACCGCCAGATCATCGAGCGCCCATTTATCTGTATTTCCAGTTTGTCACAAATTGGTTTGTTGACCACGACATAGCGGCTGTAGTCACCTGATGTCTATCCAATAGGACACCTCTGAAATGAGGTGAATGAGAAAATTTGCATCATGGATGTGCAGCCAACAAATCTACAATAACTGTGTGATATTGTCATTTCAATGTTAACTAAATTCTACCAGTAAACAAGTGAGACAATTTTCAAAGGCAAAAGAGGGATCAACATGGTTCTAGGAAAGGGTTGTTGATAGAAAAGGCACTAGGTCACTTCATGCTTTGGTCATAATTGTTATTAATCTTTTTTGTGATCAAAAGTTCAGTACTAAGCTTAATTAAATGGATGTTGTTTTCTGAATACGACAAACCTTGCCCCCCTGTCATCCATGTTTCATCTTCATCAAAGTGTACGTCTCCACCCATCCCCTCTCCAGGCTGAAAGGCATGGGCCAGCACTCCTCCAGGTCCATCAAAGGGAGAGAAGTCCCCATGAGCTACAACAACATACAGAAATACTTCTGAATGAATGTCCTACGATTTAGATACTTTTTACACTGTTTGAAGCCAAGCAACTCCTCATAACTGTTTTCAGATTTACCTCTGTGTGCAAAGGTGAGGACAATATCAGCTTTGCCATGGTTGACCTTAACAAAATTCAGAGGAGCTGCGTCGCTCCACATCTTCAGGGCTAAACGAAAGGCGTTTTCCACATCCTCTCTACTCAGGTCTGGGGTATACTTTGCTATCCTGTACAAGGCATCAGAGAAAATTCCTGTGTGCAATAGAAATGAACAACTTTACAATATTTTTACTTGCTGAAGTAAAACAGTCTCACTTGTAGGAGATGGTACGATTCTTCCATTTGGGGTGATAAGGATAAAAACTATAGTTGTCGACATCAGGAACACCACACCTCGGCTTCTTCATGACATTCATGGTGTTGGAATCCAGGATTCCTGTTTCTCTCAGGCCAAAGAAGTTCTGCATTTGCCTGACCTTCTGCTCCATGGCTGATGGAGACCTGATCTTACGGGTTGAACCTCTGTAGTCTGTGCCTCCGAGTCTGAGACGATAGAACCTTCTTAGGTAACTCTGTTGAAATGCACAGGAAAATTCTTTGCACCCATTGAACATTTTCACATTTTGTCATGTTGCAACCTCACACTTTAAGATGTTACGCAATAGACATAAAGTTAAAACAGATTAGCTTAGTTTTTTTTTTTCTTTTGTTCTCGCATGTTAATGAAGCACATGTTTTCTGAGAGGCAGTCCAGGCAAAAACAAATTAACTAACAGAAGAAAAATCCTGCTCATATTATAGTTTAAATCTAATTTCCAATATTTGATCAACCAACCATCAAAAATTTCAAATAGATCACTATCTATCTATCTATCTATCTATCTATCTATCTATCTATCTATCTATCTATCTATCTATCTATCTATCTATCTATCTATCTATCTATCTATCTATCTATCTATCTATCTATCTATCCATCCATCCATCCATCCATCCATCCATCATCCATCCATCTATCTATCTATCTATCTATCTATCTATCTATCTATCTATCTATCTATCTATCTATCTATCTATCTATCTATCTATCTATCTATCTATCTATCTAATATGGTAATTATCAAGCCACCAGAATTTTTGTGGTAAATTTGTTAACTGTAATAAACTGTAATTCATCTCAACCAGACTTCAGTTTTAACAGCTTTGTTTTTTGTTAAACATGTTTTGTTTGGAGTCTAATTCTCCAAATGTCTTCTGACAAAAAACAATGAATATTTTCAAAATACAAAATTGTACCACAAAATGACTGAAATGCCTCTCCATAAACTAGGGCTTCATAATTTTTTGAGAACAATGTCTGTTTTGGTGAAAAGAAAAGAAATCCATTATTATCTTGTAGAAATATATTTTAAACAGAGAATTGTGCAAATCTGTTTTATATGTTTTATATGCAGTATTAATTTAAATTTAGGCAACTAAAATTAAATTAAATTAAATTAAATTAAATTAAATTAAATTAAATTAAATTAATATTTGTCATCACAATAATGACAAATATTATATGTAAAATGATTTTTTTAGAGAAATATATGAAGCCATACTGCAGTACAGCTATTTGCCAACAAACCTTAGCAAGCTCAAAATCATCAGGAGTCAGATGCTGATCTTCCTCAATGGGTCGAGTCCATGAGATTTCCACCAACATCAAAGAGCTCAAAATGAGTGTCCACATGCACACCAACTCCATTTTTCAATTTTCATTTCACCATCCTGAGCATCTGTTTTTATATGAGAACATTCATGAGGTAGTTGCAAAATCACGTGGTCTAAATCCTGACTGCTACGGTGAGACCTACCTGGAGGTTTGTGGTTACCCACCAATGTCTGGAATTTATGGAAAACTGTGTTTTTTATAGCATAGAAATTAGTGCTGAAAGCTCTTTTCTTTCTACTAAGTCATGCCTAAACCTGCAGCCATAGGTGAGGAACACATAAGTTGGTTTCTGATTGTCTGTGTTTCAGTCTACAGCACATACACATAGTAAAAATGAGAATTTATGACACCAACCACAGAGTAACCCAAGAACATTTCACTGATTCACATTCAAATGGCAAAGGTATTAAGGTGTTCAATTCTTTATTTTAAAAAAGACATGTAAAGACATTTCCCCCTAAAAAAATGTTTGCAGGTCTTTTTCCTTCTGTATCTGTTTCAATGATTTTCCTTCAACAGCCAAGCCAAGCATTAGCTGTTTCCACTCCGACAACAGATTTGTGGGTGTAGTCAAATTTGTACACTTGTGGTCCCACAAAGAAGTAGATGAAATCTAAAATGAGCATAAAAACAGACAAAAACAGATTTTTAGAACACAACATTCAGACAGAGTGATGTTCAACCTTTTTCAAATTGTTGTTGTCTAGACTTATGCAAGCCTTTTCTTGAAGATGTTTACAACCATGAATGTCTTAGGGACTTAAATGTCAATCTTTCTTACAACTAAAATTGCACTATGTCACATAAAAAATCCAAATGTCAAATTATACAGTGTAAATCATACACTACATATGCAAGCTGTAAAAAACCCAAATTCATGCTGCAGGTGATAGATGCAAATCCACATTCCAAATTAACAAGCCCCCAAGGCTACACACTCTTCTAAATGACTACATCATAAGTGGATGGGTACATTGGGCAATGTACTCACTTCTTTTATAGAAAGCTGCATTTATTGTGGCGTTGATTCCCGGGAAGTCATCACTGATGGATCTTGGGTAACCAAAATCCATCACCTTTCGGTTCTCGTTGTAACTGAAAAAAAACACAGGACACAGGACAAATTTAAAGTCACACTTATGTGATTTTCACTCTGAGAAAGATCAAAATTTGTATTTTGAGCATCAGCAAATAAAGCAGTCTTCTCCTGTATTGTAAACAAAAGAGTGTTGATTGATTGAAATTGTATGTCTAGTCAGTAAATCCGTGCTTTATGAATCAGTTTCTTTCTGCCAATGGCTGCCTGTATTATAATTATACTTGTATTTGACATAATTATGTAAAATACATCAACTTTGCGGGACGTCTCTGACATGAAAGTACGTGTGAATATGTTGACAAAGAGCTAGAAAATTCCTTTCGCAGTAGGAACATATTGTTTTTAAGTATTTCCTTACCTCCAGTAAATATCATGCATAAAGAAGAGGGTACGTCCTGTTTTAACAATGTGTACAGTTGCATCAACATCTTGAACCCAAGCTGGAAATCCAAAGAAGGAAAGTGATCTTGGCTTTCCCCTCACAACAGACCCTCTTACTGTCCAGAATGTGGACTCTGTTAACAGAAAAGGGTTTTGAATATGTTACAATTTTTTGACTGAAACTGAAGAAATCAAAATGTTTTTTCTTCCAATGCAGCAATTGAAAAGCAAAAATCCAATTAAGTCTGTTTAAACAATGAAGGCAGTATCACAGAGCAGAGCAACAGAAGTGTTGTTCACAACAATGACATGCTGCTCACTCTGCTCTCACACCAGCTCTTTAAATCAGCTCTGTGACCACCAGAGTTCCTCAGTCCTTATGTAAATCACACTAAGGAGAAAGGGCTTTTAGGTGTCATTTCTGCAATAAGATGCTCTAATATAACCTATGTCATTTAAAAACCATACTTACAAATGAATCCTGCATACTATTTCAACCAGGATTATTATTGTTAACTTTATACTGTTTGCAGGAGTCCCAAACTGCATTTGATTAAAAACCTGTTTAATCACATTTTTTTCCTCTACAAAATATTCATATTTTTATTTGCCACTGGTCCTGAAAAAGACAAAGAATTGATACAAAAATGACCAGCATTCGACTGGAGTCAGAGTCTTCCACAATAGGAGTAGGATATAAATGTGCTCAGCATACACAGAACCTAGATTCGTTTTGAAATAAGTGGTAGTTCAGTGAAACATTCTCGGCATGATGCAGGTTATATAGAAAGCAATGAGTCATAGTTACCATGAATAAGGTAAGCAGTTGATCTGCGTGGTATCCAGAAGGCAGCGTCGATTCTGGTTTCAATCATAGGCATAAAGTTTGATATGGGGCCTTCCTTTATGTCAAACTGTGCATTATGTTTAATCCAAAGATATCTAATGGAGTGAATACCCCAAGGTTAAAAACAGACATTGTTAGTAAATATGCCTTTCAAATATTATCGGATGAATGCGTATGCACTTCTTCTTTTTGTAAATATACACATACTTGTCTCTGAAAAAGAAGGTGGCATCCCCAAGAGTTGCTACAGCATCAAAGGTCATGTCTGGTGCACATTTGTCCTGCATGGGCCTCGGCCGCACCGGTCTGAAGAGCCAGTTTCTATTAACCCTGAGAGGAGCTGACACATCAAGACAATTTAGTGAGGTATTTAAGAATAAATAATGCATTTATAAGTAAAATATGCAGTAGCACATTCAAATATGATAAATAAAAGCAGCTTACTGTAAAGTGCTTGGATATTGGCTACATCTTCTCTGGACAGCAGGTTTGTTGGACGGAAGGCTTTGTAAGTTGGATACATCAGGGATTCTGGGTTTCTAGAGTGTCTAAGTCCCAAAGCATGGCCAAATTCATGAGCTGCTACTATAAACAAATTGTACCCTGAAACAGAACAGAGGCATTGAGAACCAATGTTGCTACACTTGCTGCAATTCTGCTCAGCCTCGTCTTGTATGACTGAGTTCAGCACCTGCACCTCCTGCTGTCCAGTGCTCATCATCATCAAAGTGTGTGTCTCCTCCAGTACCAATGCCTGGACCAAAGGCATGAGCCAGCGTGCCTCTGGGGCCATCAAAAGGATAAAAATCCCCATGCGCTTCAGAATATAATCCAGGCCAAACATGAAACAGAAACCACAGAGAAAAGCATTTTCCAAATTACAGCCGTCCGTTCACCTCATCTGAATGAGTTCAGCAGTGTTTATGTGATGACGCTGCCTCAGTTATCTGTTAAATTACTACTGTGGCTTCCTAAGTTGATACTCACTATGTTTATATTACATTCTGTTGATTTTCTGTCATCTACTGCCGCTGTCAACATGAGGCCAATGACAGACTTACCATAGGTTACAAACTCCACCATGATGTCAGCATTGTGACTGTGTGTCCTGACGAACGTCAGACCGCTGGTTCTGGCCCAAACACTGAAAGCTGACTCTATCAGAGAGTCCACAATGCTGCGCCGCAAATCTCTGGTGTATCTGCCTATACTATGAAGGGGAGAAAAAAATCAAAAGGTTTTAGTTTATTATGGCCAACTCATAATAAAATCACTAGTAGCACTTTTGTTTTTTCTTCAAGCCCTAGAAAGTACATGAAATAAGCCAAGATTTTAAAGAGTTACTTTTAAAGCCACAAAAATACATATGACTTGTCAATAGACTAGGAGTATTCAACTCCAGTCTTCAAGGGCCGGTGTTTTGTAGCTGTTAATCTGTCCCTGGTCAGAGGTAAATGCTGTGACCAGCGACCAGACTTATCTCCTCAATTTGCAGTCACATTCTCCAGAAAACTGACCTGATTATATGACTCAGGCATGTTGAAGCAGAGAGACATCTAAAAGCTCTAGGACACCAATCGTAGAGGCCGAGAGTTGAATATTCCTAACCTATCACATGTCTAGTTTTTGCGCCAATAAGGCAAGAAGAAATGACACCATAGAAATATAATGCTCTCACACCACCTTTCAAAGCATTTCACGCTGTAACATATACGATTGGACAAAGTAATCCCAGCCTGAAAAGCTGCAGTGATGTCGTAATAAGAACATTGTATAATCTCATCCTGAGCCAGATGATTCCCTCACCTCGGTATGAGGGAAGCTTGTAAGTGAAAATAAAAGTCTTGCTGTCCGATTAATGCAGTTTATAATTATCTGACTGTTTGGAGTTAGGTATTTGGAAACATTATATGGTTATGAAAAACATGAACAACATCCCAATCTTATGAAGGTGGCACTTAAAACAATGATTAGCAAGCTACCAACAGCATCACTGCAAACAAGCCAACAGGAAGCTGTAGTCAAACTGACCACCTACTTATCAACATTAGTTCAATAACTAATTGAAAACTTCTACTAAAATATGTGGGTCTACTTAGAAATTTCAGAATGACAAAAATCTGTTTTAATTGTAATAAAGAAATAACAGGTTCATCATATTCACTTCAGTTTAAAATGTAACACTGGGCCATGTCTATTCTTATATGATTAGACAAACATAATTAATCTTCCATAAATAAAATATAAAAAATGGTAAGATTTACAGGTTTCTTCTTAATTAAATGTTTATTTTGTGTGTAAATTACCAGGCCTCCAGTTATTTACTGGAACAGAGACAGTGTTACATAAGGCCATGGTCATGTTGACCCACAAGACATGTCAAAGTCATGAATCCAAAGCTAAAAATGTGCTACATGCTGTGAATTGTGACAACCGCTTCTGCCTATTTCTGCCAAAAATTTTATTGCCTGTTAGCCTCAAAGTATGCCTTAGGATTTGGTTTGGCTTGGCTATTTGGAGAAGACAGACTGATTTATTTTTTGACATGACAAAAAAACAGAAAATCAGTCTGAGCCACATGCAGTACCGGTATGTGAGGACATTCTTATTCCAGCGTGTGCCCTGGATATGACTGTACTCCTCCACATCTGGAACACCACAGCGGGGGCTCTGCATCACCTGGAGAGTTTCAGGGTCTAAAACGCCAGTCGAATTGAGCCCAAAGAACATCTGCATTTCTTTCACTTTGGAGATAAAGGAGGGCTCGCTCCTCTTCATGCGCACCAAATGGTCATTTTCCAGGTTGTAGTACTGATGAAGGTAGTCCTATGAACAGATTGAAGAAATACCATTTGTAAAACAGTAGAGACAGAAAAAGAAAACTGGTTCCAGCATGAGAGAAGCACAATCATATTGTTCAGGAAAGACTGGGATTTAGGAAGTACTGCAAAACTATATGATTCGTCTTTTAGCATGAGTTAAAACATAATATTTTAAGAAATAGCTTAATTTACAGCCCCTAAATGGTTAGATTCAAAAATACTTGAACTGAATTACAACCAGGCCAGCAGAAAAAGCATAATCACATATTAAAAAATGTTCTTGCAGCTTTGGGTAAAGGAATACATGTCTTTGTTCTAGTGACGTACACACTGACCAATTACTTTAAGCCCATCACTGAGATTTGTCATTGGTGGGAAAATTTAAACAAACTTTAGTTCAAAATTTGAAACCTAGTTTGTAGAGTAAAAGAAGTCAAAGCCTCATCATTATTTACAGTATTTCATGTTTTTACTATTCAACTATCAGACAGTAGAGAACCTCTTCAATAAATCAGAATAATTCACACCTCTTGTAGATTTGGATTTAAAATTATTTTCAGGTAGCCAAAAAGTTTGGTTTTGATAGGAAATGAGACAGGAATCTCTCACAAAATAATGAAGCATTCAAAAATGGCCTGTCAAAAAAATTTCTAGATATTTTTCAATAATCAGTGGCAAAGCCTTTAATTAGTATTATAGCCAACCCTTTTTAAAACTGCTGACCAGCTTTTTGGTGTTGCCACTATATTTGACCATGTGTTTTTGGTGATGAACTCCAAGAACTAGAGGTTGGAAGCTCTTCTTGTCATTGTCCTAATCCGCAGCTCTTTCAACATCAGAATCAAGCTGGAAATCTGGTGGGGGACCAGCAACAGTGTCAGCATCACTTTTAAGAAAATCTTTACAAACTTTCCAAGATGTTGATAGAAAATTTTTATCTGGAACTTTCACAGTGATTTGGCAGTCATATTGGCTATCAATCCTGCTAGTATCCTGCATTTTCAATTTCTAACTCTATAACGCTTTCTTATTGTATCTCCATTGTAAACATCCAACCTGATGAAAAGAGTGCACCTGTATACCAGTATATATTTTGTCGACCAAAGTCGACTGTCCATGACGTTCTTCATTTATAAATGACAAACTGTTTTAAAGCAGAAATAGAGTTTTAAAATAAATATCTACATGTCAATCTAAAGATCGCTTTTATATTGCAGGCTATGAGTTGTTCTTTTCATCACTCCCATTCATAGGCTTAATGATCATCATAAGATAGTCTGATTGATATGTAGATTTTTGAAAAACTATGCCAATTCTAGATTAAATCCATAACTCAAACCTGAACCCAAATACAGCTAACTGGCTTCTAAGATCTAATAAAGACAAAAAAAAAGGTTCTGCAAAAGCCAACGCAATTTCAATTAAGCACATATTTTTTTGTTTTTGATCGAAGAAAATATCTGCTCTAAAAGCAATCTGACTTACACATACTCCCTTCTCACATAGGTGTAAAACACAATTGAAGCAATGATGCACTTACTGTGGCTAGCTTCAAGTCGACCTCTGTTTCTGATGAAGAAGTGCTCTCTTCTTCTGGAACAGGTGTAGGAGCTGTGAAACCTGAATCAGTCAAGAGCAAGACCAGGATGCAGCAGGAGAGCAGCATGTCAAACATTTCAAACTTCCGTAGTGACCCACGATGGAGATAGAAGTTCTTGCTAATGAGAACGCCTTTTTAAATACTTATTGTGACTCATACTGCTTGCAAATCCAAGGAAAGCCTCATTTAGTCCTATGGAATTAGGGAGGGGTTTGCAGAGAGCAAGTGCAAGGGACAGCAAAAACCAGTCACTTGAACATTTTTCTCATCATGTGACAAACTTGTAGTGATTTGTGATTTAGATTGATGCAACTTTTGCTGCAAATTATGCGAGTTCTATGTGTTGGTAAATTCACTGGACACTGAAATAATATGTTTGACGGCCATTGAAGAATACAAGTCAGAGATTCACTCATCATCTTTCTTAGGGATGAAATTGCATATTTAAAGAACAAAATGTTTTAGGGCAAAAATTTTGCCATCAACAACAACATAGGATTTTTATTTCAAATGTTTCTTTAGCAGAAACTGTGGAGGAAACTCAAGCAAACTCTTTGCACACTGATGCTCACTGTGACCTGTTCATCCCACGCATTCTGAAGGCTCTCCCAAAATAACACCATAAAAGCCTTTTCTTGTCCAACTTAATTGCATGTACGAACATTTCAATAAGAAATGAAAAGGCAGTTGAAATTGCAGGGTGGACTTAGGGCCTTCGCAGAACAAAATGGCTACCAGCCAGATTGCCCAGTCTGGCAAGGGTGGTGCTGCAGCAAATTTGGGCCATAATTACAGTTGATTGGTCATTGTTAAGCTTTATGGGTCTGAGAGCATTCCTCGGCAGAAAAACCTGAGCTAACATTTCCAAGACACCATAAATTCGAGTTGTTGCGGTTTGGTGGCCTGAGCACAGACAAGGTTACGAAGTGGATATAAAGAGTGTTTTTGGCAGAGAGAACAGTATTGAACTGCCAGGTTACAAGAGGGGAGAGACCCTTCAGAACATTTGGGCATTTACATTCTCCGAACGGGGCAATGGCAACAAATGCAGAATGAAAATTAGTTTTTCTGTTCACATATATTAGTATACCAGGAAATTCCATTTATATTGTTTTGTTTTGGAGAAATATTGGTAGGTAAATGCTGTAAAATCAAAAATGCTTACATTATTTCGACTCGAACCTGAACCTACCATGCTGTGCATGCTGATTGAAGCAAAGTGAAGAGTAAAACTGTAATATGGTCGATTTTCCACATGGAATTAGGGAGGGGTTTGCAGAGAGCAAACTCCTCCCTGCCAGGAGCAGATTTATGATGTCTGCAATTTATGCTGTAAAAAATGAGTAAATATTTGATCTGCAGTGATGTGGCTTACCTTGCAGTTGATCTATATGGTGTGAATATGGGTGTGTTAAGTGTGTTAAGAGTTGTAGATATAGTAAACATATCCACACACATCTCCTCTTGTGAGTCCATTTGTCACATTAACTCTTCATCTGTTTCATGTCTTGGGGGCTTCTTCATCTCCTTTCATAGATTTTCTGTTGTATTGTAAGTAGAAAGACAATCTGGGCCTTCCACGACAACAGCAGTCTTTGTCTTTTGTCTCCACTCATAGTTAAAGACTCATTTGTGACTCATTTTCGGTGTTGTGGTTGAGTTTTTTGTCCAAGTTTGTAAAGGACATGTTTTATTGGTTTGTTGACACTGAAGGAAAGTAAAGTTGACTCGTGGCCTTTCCACAAAACCAGCCCGAAACCTCATATTTGGACCTGGGTGGTTGATGGAGGTGGAAACTCTGCATTGTTTGTGACTGCAGCACTTCCTCACTCTGTAAGTGAAGCACAGTTCAGTGCACATGCCCTCTATAGCAGGGGGCTTCTATGATTATGATCCATTTTATCATAGTGAGTTTGAGGTGATGTTTCCTGTGACTTTGGTTCCAGTGACAAGATCTGAGCAGCTGGTTTTGGATGGATATTTCAACTTTCACATTATCATCACCAAATAAGGCAGGTTCTTGGAGCTCCAGGCAGAAGAAAACTGACGGCCATTTTAAATTTTGTCCAAATTTAATTACATGAACAACTTTATTCTTTTCACTGAGCTTCTTGTTGATGGTTTTGCATCTGATCATAGTATTGTTCAGATCTACATGTCCATGATGTCTCTTGACATATTTTGATCTTGTTTATGTACATGAGAGATATGAAAAGAGGCAATAATTCAGTGGGCAGGTGTCAGAAGCATCTGTAGTTACTTTATTAGTTAATCTAGCAATGGGGGACAGATTTTTTTCAAGATAATTAAGTCCTCATTTTACTCAACTATATAACAAGAATATTTTCATTATATGCAAAGTGTCTTTTTTGGATTTCTACTATAAACATTAAAGACTTTTTTTATTTTGTTTCTGAGCAACATTATTAAATTTGAAGCCTGTGAAACAATCGTACCATAAAACTACTCTTACCTGAAATCTTGGCTCCTTTTTCATCATAATGTGGCAACTAACTTGCAAACACCAGCTCCAGTATGAATCATTCTTACACATTATAAAAGGCGAACCACCAACACTGTGGGACATGTGAGCTTGCAACTCATGTTGCTGCAATTGCAGAATCAAAGTAGCTTCTTACAACTTCCAGCCATCAGAGGATTTCCAAGGAATGAACTCTGTCACTATCAGTAAACCTCCATTGTCTATGCTATCGTATTTACCATGTACATATTTCTCAGATTAGATGTTGCACTTGCATGTGAACTCAACTGAGCAGCTGCAGCGTTGCTTTTACAACATGTCACTCATTCTATAATCCTCTATTAAATATCGCAGTCCTTAGTGATTGTGGGTTCATTACTATCTGCAGAGGATCTGGGCCATGACACTGGTTGGTCAACCGTTCCCCCCATTCAGGATCGGGGCCTTTTAATAAAAAATCTGAATGCACGGTAATCTGAAAGAGTCTCAGCTAAAAAAAAAAGAAAAAACTTTTCATTAAAAAAAAAAAAAATACGAATGATTTTTCTAAAATGAACAAGAGCTTAACTGATCATCTGAACTGGTAAACAGGAATTTGAATATTTACTCAATAAATAAATTTAGTCTGCAGCAGAAAGTTTAAACAGTCTCTGTCTGTTAAACAAAGTTCTGCAACATTTTGAGGGCAACATTAACTCAGTATTCACCAGTGAAAACTGAGTGAGATGTAAACACAGAAAACCACCAAGAAATGTTGCTCTCATAAAAAGTTGCTTTCTGGGAATCAACTGGCAGGAGCTTGACTTCCCAGTTTGACAATTATCACTGACAGACTGTCGATGCAGTAAAAAATAAAAAATAGATTTTATACCACTGGACCATCAATCACTATCTGAGCTATTATATCAACCACAGCAATCTGATTTGTGGTCCTGTAAACTTAGAACTGAACAAACATAAGTAATATTAAAAAAACTGTATTGTACTTTAAAAAACCTTGGAAACTCTTTCTAATTACTACATAATGAATATTTACGCAAAGTATGTGAGTAAATATTTGAGCAAACGTCTGTTTTTGTACCATACTACCTCCTCATTTCCATTTCTGTGGTAACTGAATCACCCACTTCCTGTTTCCTCCTCATGAATCTAACAGATGAATTACTTTAATAATAAGTAAGAGTAAGAAATTATAGCTTTATTCAAATTCTGAATACATTATCCTGAGTCTACATCCTGATCTTCACACTACAAATCATCACAGATACCGACATCTATGTCTCCCCTTAGTGGTGATACAAGGCTTTGTATTCCTGTTAAAATAAAGGTTGACTTAGATGAAGACTACACTGAATGTTCATAAATGTGTCAGAAAACCTTCAAGATTTTCACAAAGTTTCAAGAGCCTTTTTTACTATAATGTAGAAAGCATTCCTTTTCAATATATAATGACAGCAATGACAATTACAGGTCATGGATCATAAGGTCCAGCAAATTTTATTATGTAGAGAGTATTATGTAAAATCCTTGGTCCTCTAAATTGATCTGAATTGTGCAAACACTAGGTCATAAAGAGTCATTTACATTCAAGGTTTAAGCATTCAAAGCTTTTGCATCGAGTCTCTGCTGCCCTCTAGTGTTCGGAAATACTTTTTTTATTATTTACCTGACTGCGTGACGTCAGCTCAGCAGTTCTTGGTATTTCAACCTAAAACTTTACACATTTCTTAATTCTAAGCCTAAAGTATTGCATTATTTATTTATTTATTTATTTATTTATTTATTTATTTATTTATTTATAACTGTTTTTCTTGTTAGGTTTTGCTTGCACCCATGTAAATTAACTCATCCATTTTTTAAAGACTGAGCCTGACTGCTAAAACAGAATTAATTTAAAATAGGCTAAATTAAAGATTTCTACTTGAACATCTGTGTCTAAACAGTAACAGGTCTGTTTCGTAAATGTTTTCTAGACATCTCATTAGTGCCGAGCAAATTGAATGCACCTTTAGAAAGATATTCTACCATTGCATTGTTGCCTTTGAATCCAGTATAACAAAACACTTTTACACACCAATACCCTCAAAGGAATATTTTGCAGTCCAGTAGTGGTCTATATCTGCACCACTGGAATTAACATCTGTGAAAACCAAGTGGCTTTGGGTTTGTACAAAACTGCTGATTTGTCCTGTGATGACAAATCATCACAGGACAAAAATCAGCAACGCAGCATGTCAGTTAGATAAAGGATCATTTAAAGTTTGTTCAGTTTAAACTTTAATTTACTGTTAATTACCAAATTTTCGGGGATCGATAAAAGCAAAAATCGGTAAAATGTATTTCAGAGGGAACAAATATTGGATACAAAGAGTAAGTTGACTGACTCCCGTTAAAGTCCTTGAAATGGGCAGTGACTTAAAGGCATCGTGTTGTTTAGCACATGTCTTTTAGTCATTGCTTTCTGGTAGAAAACAAGTGTGTCCCCTGTCTTAGACAAAGTGTTCTCTCATCAAACTGCAAATGTGTTTATTTTGTTTACTTGAATGTTATATGTAATACTTTCTGTAACTTATGATTAGTAGATCACAATTTTCAAGGGTTTTGAACTGAGATACTGTTTGTGTGGGGTTGTTGTGGCTAAAATAACAGTAAAAACTCCCCTGGAGTCTAAGTTCCCCTTGCATGAATCAGACTCACTCTGTCAACCACCACCTAAACATCGATGCTGCTCCAAAAATATTTGTCTGCACAGGATGCTGCAACGCGTAGTCACATTATTAGACATGCATCATATTTCCGATAAAGTCCAGTTCAGCGGAACCTTTTCAAATCCCGAAGGTGGTTGTCTGTCTTTATACTTTCAAACATAATTGTTGTTATTTTTTTAAAATTGGACATAACGTTGTGAGTGTCAGCTTAGTTTAGAAAGTGTGAGCTTCAATCGAATAAATCAAGAATCATCACCTGGCCGATTTCAATTTATTGCTTGATCTTTATGCATTTCAGGCTGTTTTATAATAAACAGCTGTTTATGACAGACAACATGTATTGCATTCATACATTCTAACCAAAATATATTGTTTTCTGGTTGGTGTTTGATGTGATTACTGGTTGTTTTGGGTTGGTTATTGTTAGAATACCTCATTTTACATTTGAAAATAGTCGTAATCTGACAAACATTTTGTTAAAGAATCCTATTGTTGTGATGCAGTGAGTGGATAATGATATAGCTCTGCTGTTTTTCCCAGACAGTGATGGAATCGTAGCGTTAGTCGGCAGCAAGCCTTTACATGTCAGGACATCAAGTAGTGATATTCTTGCTTTGCTTTGAACCCCAGAGGGCCAATGGACTCTGTAGAAATCATATCGTTTAGTGAATATTTAAACTGATATGCTTTACAAATGTTCTCATTTCAGTTATTTGGAGTATTTAATTATTTTCAAATTGTGAACAATACTGTGTTGGAAGAAGTCGCTGAATCACAACTCTAAAAACAAATTTTGTTCCTGTAAAAAAAATCCTTATTTTTAAGAACTTATCTGACATTTTAAAAGTGAGGGTTTACATCATGTTGGCTAACAAGTTTCAGTGCTAAACAGCTTCTTCAGCAGTACTTGTGTCTGGTTTTAATCGTAACGTCAGAACATGAACTCTGGCTCAGTCTTGGCACTGGCTCTAATTCTGCAGCTGAAACATGAACTCCCTGGGCTTTAGTTGTAAAAACCATGGCGGTTTGATGTAGACTAACCTACAGTATGCACAATGTCAGGCTGCTTTTTCTCAAATTTATTTGAGCGTCGCCACAACTGAATCTATCACAGGTCTGTTGTGATAAATTTAATCTTAAAAATAACATTTATAAGGCCTTCTCTCTGTATTGTTTCTAAATCCAGCTCAGAGCATTGTAAAAACTGCACACAAATACTGAATACTGTTGAAAATAGCATTCATAGATTCAATATTATCTGTTTTCAGGAATACAATAACCGATTATGCGCTTTGTCAAGGTAAATTGCACGTCTGATAAACAGTGTTCCCTAAACACATCAAGGGATAATCAAGATCTTCTATGTTGTGCAAAACCAAATTATTTCTTTTGTTCAAACTTTTAGTGCTCAAAGCTTTTTTGAGACTTTTTAAAGCAGTTAGTTAAGCAGCAAGATTTTGAGTGAAAATTTGAATGTGAGAAAAATGTGAACTTAAACAGCTTAGTGAAAGGACTGATAAATAAATCAGAGTAAAACATTTTTAACTGTGCAAAAATTAAATCTCAAATTTAATAAATTTTTTTGTTTCAGATTAGATTTATGATGACCCACCGCCATCACCACTACTGTCATGAGACGTAAAGGCGAAAAGAAACGATTATAATTCATCATATTTATATTCATTTATTTACTTGAAACTTAAACACTAATACACATGGAAACATTTATATTAAGAGGATGTTGAACTATGACAGGAAACATTTGAATTAAATGGATGAGGCTGGATGGCTAATGTTTAAGCTATTGACCTAAATCTTTTTGTTGTGTTTCTTACTCATGTGTCACAGATTTTACTCTAAAATAAGAAAATAGACTCAAGACTATCATAAGACACACATGAAGGTAATTTCCCTTTTTTGCTAAAAGAAAAAAGAGGAAATTATCCTTATCCAAACAATTCTTCTATAAGTCACATCCACTGATGAGACATTTTTACTGAAGAAAACATCTGCTCTCAAATCACCTAAGTCAGTGCAATGGTTTATGTTCATCAAAGAGTTTTTGTGTTGAAGAAGTTCACTCAGTACAGTCACTCTTCTTTTGCAGATACATACACATTCCTGTACAACCAAAAAAAGGAAGTGGCTAGGTACTTTTGCGTGAATCACAGAGGTTTGGGGGGGGCAGCAGAGCAAAACACTTTAAATACCCCTCAGAGCTTCATGAATCCAGTGGCTTTTTTGGGCAACTCAGTGTCAACAATGTTTCCTTTGCTGGTGCTGCTGCTGCTGTCGGTGTTGGTTCAATACTCCTTTGCTCTGCCTCTGCCTACTGGGAAAAAAGAAAACCTTGTTACAGAAAAGGTCGACGATTTCTTGATAGCTGAGGTAAGATTCTTGTAAACCTTTTTTCTTTCGTATGCTTACTTCAGTGTTTACTTGTAATTTGGCATAAAATATGTTTGTTTTTTACACAGAAATACCTCCGTCACTACTATGGTCTTCCAACTGGTCTCCAAAGTAGACAGTCGTCATCAAGGGATTTTAAAAACAAGGTCCAGCAAATGCAAAGATTTTTCAACCTTGAGGTAATCAGAAGTATGCAATTGTTTATTTAGGCTTTTTTGTGGTTCTTTCCTATTCTCATCAGCATTTCAAGAGTAAATTGTATAGAAAATACTTTACATATGGAAGAAGTTCTCATCCTTTTAAAGTCTTTTGAAAAAGCAAAGTTTTGACATTGACACATCTTCCCAATTTTCTTGTGTTTCCACTTGCGAAGGTAACTGGAAATCTTGATGACAACACCCTGAAAGTGATGAAGCTGCCCAGATGTGGTGTACCAGATGTTGCAGCGTACACACACTTCCCTCGACACCTCAAATGGGAAACCAACAATGTCACATTCAGGTAACTATTAAATCCTTGAGAAGAGAATTTGAGTCAATTTTCTGAAAATGTTCTGATTGTCTCATGTTCCCCAATGTTTCAGGATTGTGAATTATACTCCCGATCTCAAGAAATCTGATGTAGACAGAGCGATCCGAAACGCGCTGAATGTTTGGGCGGATGTTACCCCTTTGAACTTCAAGAAGATCCATGATGGCAATGCAGACATTATGATCAGCTTTGGAAGTAAAGGTAATGAAGCACTGTGGCTTTTATAAAGTAAACATATTAAATAGTTCATGCTGAATACTTGTTTGTCTCTTGAACTGAAGAGCATGGTGACTACAATCCATTTGATGGACCTAATGGGCTGCTGGCTCATGCCTACCCTCCAGGCCCAGGCATTGGAGGAGACACTCACTTTGATGAGGATGAACATTGGACCAAAGATTCATCAGGTGACTATGATGCAGATATATAACTTAACAGCAGACCGAATTCTGTCACAAAAGAACAGTGGTTTTAATTCTATGTATTTTCTCTGCAGCATACAATCTGTTTATGGTAGCAGCCCATGAGTTAGGTCACGCACTTGGTATGGGCCATTCATCGGACGCAGGTGCCCTAATGTACCCGATCTACTCGTTTACCACTGGCTATCCACTGGCTGAAGATGACGTTGAAGGCATCCAAGCTCTCTATGGTGGGCAAATGGAAACTTTGGTTAGAAATTGTAATGTACAACTAATTGAGGAAAGTCTGTTCAGTCTGCTATTGTAAATGTCAATTTCAGGTCGCAACCCCAATCCCAGAAAAAGGAAGGTAAAACCCGATGCACCAAACAAATGCGATCCTGAGTTGAGTTTTGATGCCGTAACAGAACTTCGAGGAGAAACCATCATTTTCAAAGACAGGTAAAGTGAAGGCATGTCCGATTCATCGGATGCTTGTGCCCTGATGAATGGGCATCTGCGATAGCTAAAGCGAAGGCTGACATCGTCCTAATGGCTCACGTTAAAACCAAAACAAACAGTGGGGAAACTGGAAAATATAACAAAAATGACAAGAAGTCACTATCCAATGATGACTAACTCTTCGAAGTCAGAGTTTTTTTAAAAGTCACATGAAAGGTTTCATCTCGACCCATCAGAGTTTCATCTAATCCTGCGCTTCATTTGATGAACAGTCACAGTGGCAGCTTATAGATGACCTTGTCATTGCTGATTTATCACAGTTTTCTTGCTATGTAGGCTAATGTGCCTGGACAAAAATCCAGTTTTCATCTGAACCAGTTTCAATTATTCTCCGTCTCAATTTCCCCACCTGTAACATTTTTGTGAATGCTTGGCCAGTTTGCCTTCAGCACTGCTTCTTTTTGTAGGTTCTACTGGCGTCTCCATCCACAGATGGTAGAACCTGAGCAGACACTGATCAAGTCCACATGGCCCTCCCTGCCAAAAAAAGTGGATGCAGCATATGAGTACCCAGAGAAGGATTTAGTCTTCATATTTAGTGGTGGGTTAAATATAAATGGTTGATTATGTAACACATACCACACAGACCACATGTAACAAAAATACCTTGTTGTTTGTTCAACCAGGGGTCCGTGTGTGGGCCTTGAATGGATATTCAGTTGTGGACGGCTACCCGAAGTACATACACAAACTTGGTCTTCCCAAATCAGTTAGAAAGATTGATGCAGCTGTGCATATAAAAAACACAGGGAAAACTTTGCTCTTTGTCGATGAAGACTACTGGAGGTAAGATGTGTAAGATGTTACACAGAATGTGATATTAAAAAGGCAAGCATAGATTTTTTTTATGCTTCACAGCTCAGATTATGGACTCTTTATTGATTCTCTGTATTTCTGTGCATTTTGTGTTACTTACAGTTACGATGAAGCAACAGGCACCATGGACCCTGGTTTTCCGAAATATGTTGAGGATGATTTTCCAGGAATGCATGATGAGTTCGATGCTGTCACTTTTCGTGAGGGTAATATGCAAAACTCAGTATTCAGTACAGTTAATGATCCAATGTGTAATATTTACTGGTAGCAATGAAACACGAGACTCGAATTTGTTCATTTAGAACAAAGGATTCAAATTTATTTTTGACCTTCCTTCCATTAAATATTTGTGGCAATGATTTGAAATCTCAAAACACAGATCACAAAAACAGTTTAACAGAACACTTTAAAAAATGACTTACTGATGATGCAGCAACTATAAACGTTCAATGTAGAATCCTACAATAAGAATAAGTAGTTTTCCACTCATGCCTCTTTATTTAATAGATTAAATAAGGAGTCTATAGTCTTTCCAGTATAAACTAAATACACTAATACAATCACCAACAATTGCTTGTTACGTATTTCAGGAAATTAGCAGAAAATCTAATCTGCTGCATCTTTCAAATTTGAGAATGTGGAGTATTTTTTAAATTATTGCAGTTTCCAACCTTACCACTAGATGTTGCAAAAATACTTCACATGGCTCCTTTAAAGAAATTCCTGTGAATATTTGATGTTTTCTACATTCTGTCATTTTCTTACATTTGTTCATCTTTGTTCTCTTGCAGGCTACTTGTATTTCTTCCATGAAAATATGCAGTATGAGTTCAGCTACAGATTCAGGAAGGTGATCCGCATTATGAGGACCAACTCCTTCCTCAACTGCTAGAACTGTTATGTATAAATACAGCTGACGGTACGTGAACAGATGATAAACTGTCTAAACAAATTGGGATGAGACAAAACACACTAGGGTGTTAAAATAAACAGATTTGGGGTTTAAAAAAAATAAACGTAAAAGATTTGTGCTGGACACAGAATTCAATATGATGTTTTGGAATTTCATAAACTTATAATTTATTTTGCATGGGTTGCTTATTTATACAGGATGTTTTCTAATAGATATTCACCATAATGTCTGTAAGAATTTATTGACTGAATTCAACTTACATGGATTCACACATGTTCTAAATAAAGTGTCATGTTCTTTGTTGCATTCCTCATTGTTGTGGTTAATTGACTTCTGTAGTATCTAAAAATATGACAGGTTGGGGTGTTTTGTGTGTTTACTGCAGATGCACTTACTGCAGATGCGCTTACTGCCTGCCCTCACACTTTTCAAACTTTCATTTGTAGAAAGATATTAAAAGCTGTGTGTGTCATTGTTTGACTTAATAGCTAAGCAGGTGTTGGTCTGTCACATAAAGTCTTAATAAAATACATTGACATTTGAGACTGCAGCTTGAGAAAATATGAAAAACCTAAAGAGGAATCAACATTTTTGAAAGGCACCCTGAAAAAAAATATTTTACACATATTCAGATACTTTTGATTTGATTTTATTATACAATAGATGCACTACCAATACATTAGGTCTGTATAAATGTTGTACACATTTAGTTTGACTGGCTCAGAGCACACAAAGCAGGATAAGCAGAAGAGTCCTGCACAACAGCTCTCTTAATTGTAGATTTTCAATGAATTCATTTGCATAGTGTTACCACAAGAGGGCGCGAGAAATCTGCAGGTTGAGAAAAGCAGCGATCCTCTTGGAAGACACTCCTGATCCGGTCAGGTCAGAGTCCCTCAGAAAATTTTGGGAGAGGTTAATTGACATATACAACACCAGTGACCATAAAACGCTGCATCATTTCCACACAGACTTCTAAATTATGAAGTATTTCATGCCAAACAATAATTACATTTTTGCACTTTCAGCAGAAAAAGGCTTAGAAAAGTTTTTTGTTTTAAGTGTATCACCAAAATTTTAAGTGTATCACCTTACCTGAACCCTAACTACTTCAGTAAATAGTTTCTATGTGGTGACTGAGACAGTTAAAAGGAATGTGTTGAAAGAGAGACGTGAGATGAATTAAGATTTTTTGCGTCCACTAAAAAAACTGACCAAAGACCTTCCGTCAAAGTCCAGGAAATAGTGTTTCCTGAACCAAGAAGTCTAATCCACAGGCTCAGTCATGTGGATGTAATTAGAGAGCAGTGAAGCAATCACATCATTTGGCTATTTTTTTTTTTCTTTTTTTTTTAAGGTTTGGGGGGTTTTGTTGCGTCAACAGATCAGAAATTCTGTTTGTTCATCACTGTGCTGCCAGAAACACACACAAAATATCTGAAAAGTTGACCTTGGTAAATATGATATGCTTTTGGTGTGAGAACTGTTTCAGAGAAAAGCTGTTTGTAAAATCTCTTCTCCTCCAAAACTTTGTTTGCATCTTGTTGAGAGTTGAATGTCAGCAGCCAGAGAAACAGAGCTGCTGTTCGGTCTGAAGCCCTCATTTATCAATGGAAACTAAAAAGGGCATGCTCTTGTTTTTCCAGGTTTACAGACATGTTCTGACATGCTCATTTGTGGTTTACTCAAACCCACAAACTGTGGAAGACATTCACAAAATTGTCCAGGAAACAGAAAAACCTGGATACATAAATAAAATGCATCATCATTTCAGTCTTTGAAGGAGATTTTATAGTTCAAGTCTGCTTCACTCTTTTCATCTCATTAGAGCCCCAGCTGGACACCTCGTCCTGCTCTCTGCACCAGTCAGAACATATTACTGTAAGTCGCTCACAGACAAAAAGAAAGCATAAATTAGGAATTATGAGACAATAATCAACTCTGAATTTTAACGTCTTACCGGTCTGTAGGGTTTATAGAGTCAGGTGCGTTTTAAATCCTGCTGATGGTAATGAAACTAAAACTTGAGCCAGGATGACCAGGGCTGCAATGATCAGGATTTTAGGAGTCAGACTAGGATGAGCCAGTAAAAAAGCATGTTTCCCCATATCTTTAAATTATTATTATTTTATTTTTGTTATCATTATTCACTTTTTTACTCTTATTTTATTTGTAGTTCTGCCATAACTCCATTTTTACCTCCGTCTCAGAGGCTTTTGTAACAAACTAAGAAATAAAACGTGTTCTGAGGCCGGCCAGAAAACAAAAAGAAAGTGGGAGAGAATAAAGAGAAAAGCTTTGCAAAGCAGGAGCGCTTGATGGAAACCAGATGGAGAACAACAACAGGGAGGGCAACGAGCTCAGGATATAACCCGTTTCCTCTGGGAACCTCCACTCCCAGACCACCACTAGGAACGAGGTTACGCAAGACCCCCGCTCTACCTTTGCTGAGCTGCATGTTCAGAATGTAAGCAAACAGTGTGGGGTAGAGAGACATGGTTTCTTTGCTGGAACTAACAAGCATGCACACCTCATAACAAATTCATCTTTAGCAATTGTGTGGCACACAAGCTGTTTCATGGTGCCAGTGGCTACTGTTTGTACAAGTGCATTTTAAAATTTGCAAATAAAAGAAGGATCTAAGGTGTTTTTGGTGCAGAGTGTGCAACCCTCTTATTTCCTTCCCTAATGTTCAGTTTATTTACAGCAGGGGTTTTCTTTTTCTTGTCATCCTCCTGCATGTTGCTTTATTAACGAAGCCATGCTTGACTGAAGAGCTGCAACCTCTGTGCAGATTAACCCTTGAATCTAGAAAAGCTGGTTCTGCAGCTATTGATTGGTACAGGGGTGTACAAACCAAGATAACTGTCAGCACAGATAGATTTCAGAGATTGGTTCACCAGAGATCCAGTCTCAGTTTTATCAAAGGCTGAGAAAAAAGTATTAGAAAGTTAATAATGTTTTTTTCCTCCCTTTTCATGCAGAGGAGGAAAAATTAGTTTGATAAACATTTTTTTTTATGTCTGTCCTCAGGTTGGATTTCTTCGTTTATGACCTCTAGATGTCTGGAGAGTTTTGTGAACTGACCTCACAATTGACTCAGACATGTTGAACCTGGAATGACGCCTGAGCTCCGAATCATCATGGAAGCCATTGGGAGGGCCTCCTACATGTCTCAAAAGTAGTGAATCACACACTGCTCATTTCTCAACATTTACATCATTTCTTGTTTCAGTAATCTCCAACACCTACGAAATGTTGTCAGAATTTGCAGTAGTTTATCATTGAAACTTTTGGTTAGTTGAAAACAGTGTGTAACCCAGGGTACGATGAACTTTCAGGAGATTGTCACTAATCTAAATTCACCCTTTCAGACAATCGAATGACTGATTAAATTTTTAAATGAGCAGCATCTGTGACAAACACGGTTGGAAGACTCCACAAATTCATCTTCTCACCGGAAATAGTGAGATATTTGAAGTGGGACAATCTCAACACATGGCAGGACACCAAGCTGACATAACATAATTTTAAGGCATTTTTGCATATCTTAGTTGTGAGAGTATGTGTGTGCGTGTGTGTGTGTGTGTGTGTGTGTGTAAGGTTGTTTTGTCTTATATGTCTGTTGCCCAGTGATGGAGTGACAACCTGTCCAGGTTGCATCCTCTCCAAGCAATACAGGGTGAAGCAGCTCTAGCCTATGGATGGATGGATTAATGTTTTTGCCAAATATTCCTTTAACACTAATCATTTTTGTTCCTCTAGTGTTTGCTGACGGTATTTCTTGTTTACGCAATGCCAAATACTTAATAATTCTACACCAAGACTGCTGCAACTATAAAAGCCAAACTGGTCATTTTCTACAGAAATACAAACTTTGAAGGAAACAGTGGCTCGGAGAAAACAATTGAATCTTTGTGCTCTATAACAATCTGACCTGACGCATTGTTTTTCCTGACAAACAAAACCTTTGTGCTGCCCTGCAGTTCACTGAGTTCGATCAAATGGGGCATTTAAAGCAAGAACACAACATTTTAATTTTTTTTCTTTCATTGTTGTTTTTTGCAGAAAAAAAAAACTACGACTGCACAGTTTCTTTGGCAGTTGGTGCTCAGGGTTGAAGGAAAATGAATTAGCTTCTCCGGAGGATCTTTTCAGGAAGTCACAACACATTTGTCTGATGTCTGTTCAAGCAGGAACAATGTGTTTAATATAGATACCCTGGTTCTACTTGTCTGGACAAATTACACACAACCCAAAGCTTCCCTTAACTTTGAATTAATCACATCTTATTACTGGGTCACCACATAAAAGCAGTCCATTACCTTTCAAGTTCTGTGCTCACATCTTCTGCACCGCAGCAAATGCATGCTCAAATGCATGCTCAAATGCAGAGTGATATATTTTTGCATTGAAACCCCTCAACACAAGTAAAATACACTTCTTGTCATTAAAGAGATCTACCAGTTTTACACGTTTGGAACAACTTTCTTGTTGCATTGTTCTCTCTTGAATTTAGGTCAGGACTTTGGCTAGACCATCCTTCCACATGATTATGCTTCATTTAAGCTATTACTTTGTAGATCTGCTCCATAATCCTGCTGGAAGGTAAACTTCCTCTCCAGTCCAGATTTTCTACTGGGCTTCTCCACGATTAGATTCATCTAATATCTACCTGATCAAACTCAGTGATAAAGAAAAGTAGCCCACAGCATGATGTTGCCACTACCATGTCCTATGATGATCATCATATGTTCAGGCTGATTTGTTAATTTTCCACAACTCACAGTATTTTGCATAAATAAATATAACTTTCATTTTAGCCTCATTTGATCTGTTCTGACTTGTGGCAAAAAGCAAATGGGATTTCTTGGAGGTTTTTTTATTAACATTGTTTTTAATTTTGTCACTCTTTTCTAATGTTCCATATCTATGGTGTGCACAAATAATAATTGTGTGTTGACAGATTGATTTGCTTCTTGTCTGCTTTGCTTTTTTATGTTTTCCTTGCCCAATACAGTTGGCCGCGTCTTGGTAGGACTGCAGTTCTGCGAGATCATCAAGGCCAGATATATTGTTTTGTAACATAACCCTACTTTAAACTTATCTATAACATTATTTCTTGTTCTTCATGCTGTTTGTTTAATAATGTTAGAATGTGTTAATAGTTTGGGGTTTTTTATAATTTAAACTGTGTTTCAGTGTCTTTGCTCTTCACAGTTATCTTCTACTTAAGTTAGTCTGTCACATAAAACCCAAGAAATATGCAGTCAGTCAGGAAATCAACCTCTCATTCATAATGTTTTTATAACATCTTATGAATGAAACATCTTCTGGATGTCAGATTTTGTCTGTCAAGACAAGTTTTATGTTGCAAAATCTTTGATCCTTGAGAAAACAAAAGAAAGGCAAGATAACAGAACATGTTTGGATAAGTCTGTTCCTTTACTCCTGTGGGAAACGCAGAGGCAGCAGTTTGGCAAACAGTCTAATTAAACAACCCTGTCATTGTTAACAACTTCTGAAGCCAAACTTTCTGTGGGAATCTATAAGGAACACTTTTACTTCTCTTGCTTTTGATCTGCCTACTTTGCTTTGATGAATAGACTGACATTTATAATAGCAGCAAACTTTAAGAAACAGTTCCTTGCAAAACTGAAAACATGCATAATTACTTAATTTGAACACATTTAATAATTATATGACAATGTTAAGCATTTTTCACAGCAGCTACTATTGGCTTTGATTTCAGGTGTGCAATATCTGACTTTGCGCATGGGCTTTTCAAATTGTGCTATTAAATTATATATGCATGCAGTTTGAATGCTTTCAGCCATTTGGCATCTTTACTGGATTTGAACTATTCAATTAACAGAGAGACTGTGCACGAGACAACTGTAAAAAAATAAATAAAAGGAGTTTTCAGCAACTCATCATAACATGTGGAAGCAAAAATATCGCTGAACTTATCCTCCAGTATGATTTCGCAATATTTCCTTGTCTAATTCATTTTTTATTAGTTCAGTCACGTAATGGTTGTGTAAACATAGAAAGCCTTCATGAAAGACGTCTACCTGTGGCAATCCGATCCAAAACCTTGCTGGATTTGTGTTGCCTAAACTGGCCCATGCAGAGCAAAGGTGTGAATGGCAAATTTGAAAAAAATAGAAAAAAGGAACTGAGCAAAAATACGGAGGTGAAAATCTTATGATGAACAGGATCAGTGTTAATGTCAGGCAAGTTTTAGGAGGTAACAACTGAAGTGTTTGTTGACAATAACATCCAGAAATGTTTGGCGTCTTTATCCAAACCTCCCCTGCAGTTTGTGTTTTGCGTTGCATCACAGTTTGGGGTGGTTACTGGATTATATGCTAAAAAGGAAGTGAATCCCCAGACCAAATTCTGCTCAGAAAAATAGAATGGATTTATGTCAAGAATTGTACTATATGAAAATGCATCAGTTAGTAATTAGTGAGAGCCAAAACATCTGCAATATACAAATCGTAGCAACAGATGATCTAAACATAGTATTATATGTAATACGTTTAGCTGCTTTTTGTGATATTTAGTTCTGGTTTGGGTGAGATCAGCTGCATTGCTGAGGTACTCAGGAGAAAGAAAACAACTGAGCTGTCATGCAAACATTCTCCAAGTTATTTACTTGACGTCAGGACAATGAGATTTCTCACCAATGCCATTTCTAGAAATAGCACTGGTTATGCTAAAAAAGAAAGAAACCAAAACTTTCTTTCTTATTTTCATCGCCAAACAGTTTATTAATTGTTTGCCTGAAGATCATTTTAGTACAATGAGCATTATGTAATGATTTGCAAGAAGAAAAATCATGTCAGTGTCCGTTATATGCTATAAGTTTGAGTCAGGAGGGGTTGAAAGTCGAACAAGAAATGTTGACTGAAATGTGCAAAGAATACATGAACCAATTGCAAACAGTTTACGGTTTTTTCAAGGCAGGAACAACTGCCTTGAAAAAAATGGAGTAAGTGTAAACTAAAAAAAGGTCTCTATGGAGCTTTATTCTTTCAGTGTTAAAAGAAACCAATCCTGTACTAAAGGCAGCTGGATTCTGGTTTCTTGGCTTTACACAAGCTATTGTTTTACAAGAGACATAAAAAAAAAAAAAAATAGAAAAAAAATATCACAAGCATCTGGAAGTGTTTTGTGCATAGGATCAGTATTCTGAAGGCGTTCTGTCAGCCCGACACTGACTACCGGGGAATTGTAGTCACTTACAGTCAAACATACTGAAGAAAACTGCAAGCATTCAGGCTTTGTCAACACACTTAAAATCTGAAACCCCAATTTCAGGATGCAACAAGTACACCTACATTCTGATGCAATAGCTGAAAACCCTTTGGATCAGCTTGTCGTTTTGGCAGATTGTGAGAGCTTAAAAGAAAAAAAACGAAGAAATTTCCTCATCCTTACAAAGCAAACACTGTACTCATTGCCAAGGACACACAGGATGCCTGTTAGCTGCTGTGTCTGATATCTACCTTCCCCCCCCCCAGTTTTCCCTTTTCTCTGCTGGTGTTCTTCCCAATCACTTTACCAAGACACCGTGCTTAGTCCAGTATGATAACCAGCAGAACCTCAAGTCTCATATCACTTTACAGCCTTTCTTTAAGCTCAATTTAAAACAACTCTGCTGAGGTCCGAGTTTCTTGCCGTGTCCCGGAGAGAACCACACCCTGGTGTGATTCAAACCTCTGCATACACGAAATCACACAGTGCTGGAACTCCAGGAAAATGTTGACTTCAGTGCAGACGGTAGCACATTTTCCAAACCGTGGTTTTATTTTTAACTTGTTTATTTCTTTTTTCGCAGACAAGTCGCCTAGCGATTGTTGCCTGTGTGGACATCACACAGGATATGAATCAGACAAGTCACTGAGTTCACAGTGTGAGAGGGGTCAGTTTATTACACATAAGATTTACATATTAATATGGTTATGTACAGTTTACTTACATTCATACAAATATAGATCTTTAAACTAAAACGTCTGACATGATTAAAGTGGACAGTTTGAAGGCAGATTCCAGTCTCCATAAGCGTTCTTGAAACTGATTCGCCTCTTAATGCAAAAGGAAAATCAAGGCAAGTTTACAAATGTGCGTCATCACACAAAACAAAAATAAGTTGTATACAGAAAATGTGATAAACTATCAGTGGTCCTATTTGTCCAGGGAAATTAAACTTGGTCACTAAAGAGCAGGAGAGTAAATCAAGGCTTACATTTGGTCAACTAGTTCTGACCTTGTTTACGCCTGCTATGCCATTACAGTTTAAAAAAGGTAAGAGCAATAAGAACAGTGGCAAAGTAATCAGAGAAAATGGACTTCAAACAAAGCAAAAAATAAGTTTGGTCATTAAATCTAGAGTTTAATATTTGTTGGGGAAAAAATACAAAAGGCAGCTTGTGAGGCTTGAAATAAATTCTACACAGTGTAAAGTGTTACAAGTAAAAAAAAAAAAAACACGAAATTTGAAATAATAAATTTTAACAGGATGTTTGAGAAAGTGCCAGAGTTTTGAGCATGTAACCTCTTCAATTTTGAGATTTGACTGAATTCTGGTCAAAGTTAAAATAAATCATAAATCAAAATGAGTCATTTGATTAATTTGTGGGAGAGGAAATGGATTCAATTGGGATGTAATATATTCACGGGTCAGTTCCCAATTTTCTCCTGCAAAGCCAGCATTTGAAAATTACAAACTTGGAAGGTGTTTGTTAAATTAATGTTCAAGTTATCATTTGTAATATCTGTACTTGAATTTTTTGCATAAATACCAGGATTTGTAGTAGCTCAACAAAAGGTTATGAAATTGATCTTAAGCTGACCATGCCTACTGCAGAGGTTAGTTAAAGTCTTGAAATAGACCTCAACTGTTATATTACATTCAATAACATACATTCATTTAGAGGAAGGTTTTCATCCAAAGTGACTTACAATGTGGTGTTTAGTAGTTTAACAGTTCAGCATGTAAACTGGAATAATTAGGAACCAAAACATCAACCTCAACCAGAAGAGAAACACTTGACTGAACTTCCTTTAAGTCAGATCCTGTCAGTTTGCCCAGGTCAAACAAGGAACAACATTGTTTGTTGTAAGGCTATAACACTACAGCTGATTTTTTTTGTTCTTAATTTTAAAGATTTTTATACAATAGATATCCCGAAACACTGTGCATTGCTGCTTTAAGGCTCAACAGGGTAAGACGAAAAGTGGACAACCTTTCAGACATTACCTATTGTAGATTAAACCAACCAGAATGATTAAGCTAAATAACTGCTAAGCTAAACCAAGATAAGATATTAAGGTCTGGTGGCAACTTCAGTCAAACGATGCATTCAATTTGTCCTCGGATGTCAGAATTTCTGAGTTGTAAATACCAAATTCAGACCCAAAATAGTTGTTGGGAACAGAAAATATTTTGATAGTAGCAGGAATAAAATTATTTGCACTGTAGATGTTTTATATTTTACCAGCATGTACAATTTGCAATCGTATGCTCATTTTATTTTGAAATGCATAGAACAAAGAGAAATGTGTTTGTATGTTTTATATTGCTTAAAGTGGCCAGCCTGGTTTTTGGCTTCTAGCTAGAAAAGGCTAGCTCCATTATTGTAAAAAAAATTATTTAAGTTCTGAAATCCGAGGTAAATTGAACACAGCATACAAAAAAACAAATTAAGAAAAAAAAAAAGTCTAATCAAGTTAAAAATCGTCCCCTCATCCAGACATTCAAAGTCTTATGAGTACTCTTAGTGGTTAAATGGTAACAATGTTTGTCAATTTCTGACCTGTATAAGTACAATATTAAAGAAAATACCACAATAGGATTACGTTCAAGTAGATCTTAAGACAATCCAATGAAGTGAAAGATATGACTCCAACATATTAAAATTAATTCATGATGTGTTTTTTTATGAGTTTAAAAAGTGAAATATATTAAAACACTGAAAAAGTTGGCTTGTGCTGCTAAAAATACAGCAAGCATTATAAAGTGTCCAAAGATTTTTCAAAGCTACATAAAAATGAAAAGGTATGATCCACAGTATCACCAGAGAACAGATTTAACAGAGCGAGAGCGACTCAGACTGTTTTACATATGAGAGCAGACGACAAGCCTCAGCCCTGCAGTCGTGAATGATAGGAGTGGTTCATTTCCTGAGGCCCGGTCTCACAACACAATGCCGTCTACGTTACAGTGCAGCTCCTCGTTATGCTGGACCTGCCCCATCTGTCGGTGGAACTGTCCCTGTTTTTGCGTCCTCCAGCAGTGGATGCTTTGTCCAAGAGTGATACTCTTGATGCTGGGAAGGTGGCTCAACATGTTGGTTGGCAAAGAAGTCACACCAGAGCCAGACAAGTTGAGCTCCTGCAGAGATTCTAGTCCACAGAAGACTGCAGGGCTTAGATTCTTAAGTTTCAAGTTATTCGAGAGGTCCAGAACTTGGAGGTTCTGGAGATCGCTGAAGCTATGCGGCTCAATTTCATGAAGTCCACCGAGGCCACTGAGGGATAAATAAACCAAATCTTTCAGCTGAGCAAAGGCTCCCTTCTTGATTTTCAGGATTGGATTAGCATCCAGATTTAGGTACCTCAGCGGAAGTCCCGCCATGTTTGGTACGTTAACCAGCTGGTTCACTGACAAATTGACACTCTGAATATGTAAAGCTCTTCCATGCAAGGTGGCAGAGACTGACACAAGCTTGTTATGGGACAGATCCACAGTGACAGGTTCACCATTCACTTTAGCAGCGAACACAGCCATGTCAAACTCCTGGAAACTGTTGTGACTGAGGTCCACCTCGGCCAGAGGGAGGCCTGAGAAACAGCTTGGAGACAGACTCTCCAGACTGTTGTAGCTCAGATCCAAACTCTCCAGGTATCGCAGTTTAGACAATGCACTCGGGCTAACCTGAGAATCAGACAAGAGGACAGATATAAATATGGAGAAAAATAATTTGTTAATGTTCCTGCATCTAAATATTTTTTTATATTATGTTTTTGATCAAGATGGACGACTTTTTTAAATATCTAAATTGCTATTTACAATTTCAAGTAGGATTCAAGTAGGTTATTGTCTTTTTCATAACAGCATGTAGAGGTGGCAAGATGTTTAAAACGACTGCAAGGTGGCAGAAAAACTCCATTAAATAAGATGGACAACTAAAATTTACTCATGAATGTCTGTCATAATAACAGTCTTCATAACATGCAACATCAAGTCACTTCATGTCACAAATGGATCAGTTGTATTGAATTAATTCCAATATGCCCTGTTCACTTATTAATCCTCACACATTGTTGACATGGATATTCAAGGATGAACTTCCAGGAGATCATTTAACTAGATTAACTCAAGAGTTTCAGAATAGTTGAGAGGATATTTACAATCCAACAGTCGGATCCAATAACACGTAGTGCAATTTTATCTTGCTTAGAGAAGAGTACAAAGTGGTTATAGATCATAATATATACTGATCATTTAAACCCAGTAGGTAAAACGTTGCCTAAGGAAGCCCATCAGGATGAATTGAGTTTTTTTCCCACCAGCAAGCATGTAGCAACAATGAAGAGCAACCAATTCCTTCCTACAGGAGGAAATCTCCAGCAGAACCAGACTCAAGAGGTGCAGATAACAGCAACCCAAAAAGATGATACTTACAATGACCTCTGACTGTTAAATATGACAAGACTAGCATGTTTGCTCTCTTACTGATAAATCTCCTCAGAATATTTATTGATGCAATTCCATTTGAGTGCAATTAAAACGCCTCCTTTATTAAATTGCTGCTTTAAACATCATAAAATTTAATGGCTGTCATTTCAGCTGCTCTACTCACATAGACTGCTGTCTTTCTGCAGCACATGGAGCAGGTCACATAACTCACACAGAGAGCTGCAGCAGTCAACATTAATTTCTAATTAATTGATCAATAAAGGCTGCTATTATTAAGAATTTGTTTTTAAAATTTCGAACACTTAAAAAATATACTGTATAGAGTAACTATTATAAATACAATTTGAAGTTTATCGAACCACTAACCTTAGTAATTTTATTGCTGCTGAGGTCCAGACTAATTAGTGTAGTGTAGCCTGGACCAGCTAACATGGCATCGCTGAGAGGGCCCATATCATTGGACGACAGGTCCAGGTGGGCGGTGTCCAAAGGGATGGCAATAGGCATGGTGACGCTGGGGCCCATGCTTCTGCAGTCCACCCTGGTCAGGCTGAAGCTGTCGAACAGCCCGAAGCTTTCCACCTCACAGTGACAGCTGGGATGGCAGTTTCTGACCGCACCGGACTGGACAGCCAGCAGCAGCGACAGGCCGACCCACAAGAGCAGTGCCATGATGCTCTAGAGAAAGATGGAGAATACATTACATGTGGGACCTTTTGAAAATGGCTTCACTGCTATTCATACAAGAAAGATCATCACTCATTAAAAAAAAAAAAAAAAACTGCACAGCTTCGATTGGATCAGAACAGCTTGGTCAAACAAAGCACTCTGTTCAGTAACTTTAGACTTTCTGTGGCTTCTACAAATGGCATTTGCAAGGCTTTTGTAAAGTAAAAAAAAAAAAAAAAAAAAGATTTAAAGCTTTTATTTGGAGGAGTCCCATTTTTTCTCCTTATCCGCCTCCCAACGGGTGCGACCCAATTTCTCTGATCAATGAGTTCATTTGCATATTCTAGGTCTACGCACTACAATGAGCACAAAGTTCAGATTTAAGGGTATTGTAAATTTTCTTTTTGTCATAAAACTTGGAGAAAAAAAAAAGCGATGCTGCTGAGAGCACAAACGTAACATTATACAGATAGAAATTTAAAAATACTAAAAATAACTAAAGGAAAGGATCATACCCTTCTCCTGCTGGTGCTCTGTCCATCTGAAAAGAGCTCACTCATGCAGCTCATCTTAAGTAACCTTTGCACACACACACACACACGCACAGTATAAAACTGGACAGAGGTTGCAAGTTGTGTAACATGTAAATACGAACAGTCACTTTGAGGTCAACTGGGTGGTGATACAGCAGAGAAAGCACGTTAAAAGACGCTCTGCAATTCTACTGCACCACAGCTGCATGAGAATTTACATTACAGCTTTTAACTGAATCATGTGAGACCAGGTTGCAATTATCACTCCGTCTCCAACCCGGCACCATCTCTGAGAAAACTGCCGGAGTTTTACTTGTTCTTGTCCTGAAAGCCTTAAAGTGCAATACTTTCACTTCCTCTATAGAGTAACAGCTTCTTTAGAATTTCCATTAAAAAAAAACAAAAAAAAAATTATGCTGCTCAAGTTACAATTGTTCAATTGTTATCAAAAATATGTCAAAGGTGAGGTGTGCTTTCCTCAGGTTATGTAAGACGCCCAGGTCATTTTGCAGCTTTGTGCTGTACAGACTGGTTTTAAGTGCCTTGCCTTTAAACCCAGCTGTTTACCTTTGTGCAGCATTGCATCTGACCATTTCTCTCCATCCAGCCTTGACTCACATAAAGGCTTTTTATATGCACAACTTCAGCAAGACACTTATCTGGGAGTAAAGTGTGTTGAGGTGTGCTCTCCATGAAAGTTTGCGTCACTGCAGGTTCTGTGTTTGTCCAAACAGAAATGGATTAGCTCTACAAAAGTAAAAAATAACTGAATATGTGGCAAAATGTGACAAAAATGTTTCATTTTCTCACTCTTCAATTTTTCAGATCAATAAATAAGAAATTATGTTTTCTAGGCTGTATGATTGCTTTCTTTTCCAAGGTGTCAAATATATCAGCCTGAATTTTAGTATCAGTGCATCGCTAATGTTTGTACAAAATGTATATATTGAGGGGAAACAACACTTCAGTCACCTATTTGATCATGTGAAACATAAGCATAGCAAACACAGTTTAAAGTCTATTAGGGAGTAAATTAGTATATTACAGTACTATACAGTACAGTATACAGTACTATACCTGAACATAATTACACTGATCTTCAAGGATGGTGAACTTCAGTACCGTTTTCTTCATTCTCCTTCACCCTGAGTGAAGGTTGAACTCTCCTCACCTTGCGTTCCCCCACAGATCCTCAGCAGTAAATCCCACATAAACTCCAACTGACTTCAAGAGCAACAGATTCTACGGGTGCAATTAGCCTTGAGCAACAACAGGATGAAACAACGCCTTTGCTCCCTCCCCCAAGTGGGAAACCAGCAAAGGGGTGCAAACACACCCTCAGACACCTTCACAAGTCTCTTTGTGGCTTTATTATTTAAGCAAAAGCAGCAAAGCAACATCTGTTGGCTCCTAAAAACTTTTATTTATTCATCTTACCTAAAGTTAAAAGTTATTTTTAAATCTCAACTGATCATCTTACAATTACGTGCAAAGTTTAGAAGTTATCACCGTAATAATCTGACAATTAAAGTATGTCATCAGTTAGATCAGATTATTAAGTGTGTCAGAAGTCACAGCACTGTTAGATTTGTGCTATTGGTGTTTAAAGTATTTTCCCCCCGCAAGGGGAAAACACAGATAAGGCTTTTCTCTTATCTAAAGCCAAAAGATTCCCCATCAGCTGCCTCCTTTATTTCTGTGACAATGTGGTGATAGTTAAAGATAAAGAACCCAACACCCCATCTAGAGCAGCGTGCAGAGAGGAGCTTCAATCCCAGACGTCTGTTTGACTCTTTCATTTGCACCTACTTTAACACTTAACCAGAGCTCGGTTTCTTCGTCAACCATCTGCAGCGCTCTGATGCATCCTCTGTGTCACTGGGACCGCTCCGTCTCAATTTAATCTTCAAGTTGAAGGCATGATGAGTGTGTAATTAGAAGATGGATGCCACCCTAATCCCTCCAACCCAAATGAATGCGTGAAGCTGAGGAGACGGCAGGGATTTTAAATTAACTCCCCGGTTCTCGAGTGTTTTGAAACAATTAAGAATGGAAAGCCTCATCCTGAAAGATGAATGCTCTCTGTAAACTCATAAGCAAGGGGACTCATCATACTCAAACTTTATACCAATCCTTTCTTATAAAAATGAGATGCAGTACAAATCTTAATATTGTGCTATTGGTGTTTAAAGTGAAACTTTTTAGATTAAAACTGTGAAAAGTTACAGTAGTTGTTAAATTTACTGAGAAATTTCATGGGTCCTTTAGGGAACATTCCCTGAAGGTTCCCATATGGTTACGCAGTGAAATGTGGAGATAACCTTCAGGAAAGCTGCGGCTTTCCGAAGGTTTTCTAATGGCTACAGCAAGACTTGAAGTTAACCTTTAGGGAAACAATACATAAACCTGCAGGTTACAAAATCTGACATTCTTTCTAAGTTGTACACATTAGTTCTAGTAAGTTCAAGCATAAAAACCAAATGGCTTTAAGGTCGGCCAGGCCTTCTGGAACTGCAGTAGTGATCTTCATGTTGGCTTTCACACCACCTCGGGAACGCTCCGATTGCATAACAGCTGCTCGATAATCAACTCACCACATAACTGCCAGTGACATTGCCCAACAACAGCAATGAAGATGGTGAGTGAAATAAGGAGAGAAGTGCTTGATGTGCATTTTTGAATCAACGGTCACTGCAGAGCTGGATAACACAACACAACATTTAGTAGGACAAAGTTAGGATGACCTCAAAAGTCTAAGTGCAACTATGAGGATTCTGAGTACCTACTGTACAGCTAATGTAATCAAAATGCCACCTGGTTATGAGCACTAGTGGTCCTGGTCTAAAACCACCTTATGCTAGGTAGCTACTCTATATATTAATTATAGTTCAAAAATAATGGATGAAAGCAGAATGCCACTGAAAAGTTAAGGGACAAAAAAACTGTGCCAACTGGAAAACATTCTCTGAAGCGGCCATCAACTGATTTATGAAAATGTACCTTTCTTCCAACTCAGAAAATGGTTTAAAATGGAAGGGTACACCATGTATTTATTATGTGATAAATTCAGTTTACTAGAGTAGCTCTGTCCCTCCTTGCACAGACAATAAAAAAAGAAAAAAAAAAATCAACAAAGTACTAAAGTAATGAAGACACATCATAAATTGGTTGGGTTATTAAGTAGTAAAGCAGTCTGTTCAATTGCAGGAGCTTTGTCCAGAAGTACGTTGTAATTAGCAATTGATCAATTAAAATGACCTTCATAATTTCCAGGGCGATGGTTAATATTTTTGGAAGGGCAATTTTGTTTATAGACATCATAATTCTTTTTATTTATGGCTTCAATTGTAAGTGGCTTTTTATTTCCGTTTAATTTGTTTTTGGTTGCTGTGTTTTATTTTGGATATTTAAAATATCTTCCAGTTCCAGTGTGGCATGTTCTGCACAAAATTAATGTTTATTGGTCTTTGAGGGGGGGAAACTTGCACTATATTAGCAGTGTATTACTTGAAAATGGTCTCAATAATTGTTGGGACAATTCATCATCAAGCAAAATTTGCTATGATGACAGGCCTAATAAAGTACATTTTGCTTTACTTTATGTGAGAACTGTTCCATTTTATTTTGTTTAGTTGCTCCAAGTAAACTGACTTATCTTATACACGTTGTTATAAAACAACCCAAAGAAATTGCTATTGTCTCATCATTAAAAAAATAATAATAAAAAATGATAATAATTAAGAATCCCCCTTCACTACATGGGGTCAGCACATGCTAAAAGCAGTTTTAATTGTGGAACATTGGTCTCATCATTAAAGAAAATTGTACTTCCACGCTGCTCTGCGGTAATCCCAGCAGTTGTCCAAACCACAAGCAAACTCTTTACTCCAGATCCAAACGTCAGATCTGAAGTTTCTTTTAGGGCCTAATTAAGTGTAAGTAAACTCCCGCAGCTGTGTCTGCGTCAGCCCACAGTGAACCAGCACGCCGCTGGCCCCGGTGCGTTAACAGGGGAGGCGGGTACGAGCGCGGGCACCTCGGGAGATCAAATTTCCTGCAGCCCGTACGTGGCAAAGCTCCGGGAGCCGAAACATCTCCAACCACCATATTCCTCGGCATGTTTCTCCTCTCGGTACTGTTACTGTGAGCCCCGCCCCCCTCCATAGCTGTCACCGCAGCTGCGCGTCCTCTCCGCCCTGCGCGTGCATCACCACTCTTCAATCACATCAAAAAAGTTTTACTTCCCCCTCTTTCTTCGTCCGTTTTCTCCGTGATGCGATTATTTCAGCGTGGTCAGCCCCAGTGGGGACAACCAGAGGTGATTTCTGAAGCAAAGAGGGGGGGGGGACGTGAAATCTGATCTGACCAGAAGTCCCGCTGCGTTCCTGCCTCCGAGACCACAATGCTCTCACAGCTGCGGAGAATTATCACACTCTTCCAGGGCGAAATGCTCCCCGCCCCCAAATTAAAACGGCGGCACTTTTTATCAACTTCTAACGTCATAAACTCTATTCGGAAAACTTACTTTGGTGCCTTTTGATCCTGACACAGTAGGCGCTCTTGGACTCTTCTCACTTCACCGCTCCCATTAGCGCTCCCGTGTCCTGGTCGTCCGTCTCTCTTCTGGTCCTCATCGGCACTAATGGTTCTCCTCTGGGTGTTCTCACTTGCAATAAACTGTCACAGCCTGGAAACACTCGGAGGCACTGCTCTGTTCCCATCCCACGAAGCCCTGCCTGCTCTTAGCTTGGTTTTTATTTCACTGTAAAGCAAGTTGGCGGGCCAAACAACAGCACTTCCGAAGAAAGACTTTCAAATTAAAAGGTTTCAAATTCAATTTGAAACAAATGAACTGGAAGAAATCTGATTTAGAGAGTGATTTTTTTGTTTTTGCTATGAGGTTTTAACCTTCAAGAAAGTGTATTATCCGATAAATCTTAATGCAACATATTTTTCCAAAGCTGGTAGTAAGTAGCAGTCCCATTTCTTACTCCCTTCCAACTGTCGCTGTTTTTACTTTTAAAGCTCAGCTCGTACAACGTCCGGTCTTTGTCCGGGGGCTCTGGAGATGTTGCTGCCTTCTTCCGCCCCCTGGTGGAAATGTCTCAGAAAAAACGAGTTGCGCAACCAAATGACAGTTTATTCTAATTTCCCCTCAAGTTAACTTCTCTGATTGAAGTGATAAGAAATAATGTGAACGGAAACCGACATTTTCTGTGGCTACGCTGCCTTCTAGTTAATTCTAATTCTTAAGCTCACACAAAATCAGCCGAGATACACTTGCTTTGGTGTGCTCTACAACTGCTATGACTACTCTGCAGACTGCAAAATAATAGATGGGGTTATGGCTACAGCAAGCATTACTCATAGAACAGTGAACATAGTAACTAAGACAACTACTTCTAGCGGTCCTATGTTATTACAGCACACTCTTTAAGGGTAAAAGCCTCAAATTCAGGGGAATCTCATTATTAAATTTTTCCCAGCGGTGGAGGAGATTTTAACGTAGTTTAGTGCATTTCTTTGATCAGAAGTAAAGTTCTCACAAATGCTAATTTAATGATCTTAACACATTTGGTCATTTGTGTTCATCAAATGACCAAATGAACAGAATCAGTTCCTGATTTATTCTTAGAGATTCGCACATACATTAATTGTTTTCATGCGTTTCTCTGTTGGTTTTGGACATGTTTTTGTGTTCATGTCATGTCCCTCAAAATCATCTACTCTTTTGAGTGCTATGTAGACATTACCTGCACAACTGAAAGTCCTCACTTCATTGGTTGAGTCATTACATAAAAATATGCTGATCAGGTGATCAAATCTGTCAAGCTAATGATGCATTTTTAATATATATATTTTTATGCATCTTCCAAATTGAACAATTTCTCTCATGTGAATCTCACCTTTCACTGATGTGGAGCAGTGGGTGCATTGGTGCGTGCGTGTGAATCTCAGTGTGTGTGTGTGTGTGTGTGTGTGTGTGTGTGTGTGTGTGTGTGTGTGTGTGTGTGTGTGTGTGTGTGTGTGTGTGTGTGTGTGTGTGAATCATTAATTGTAATCAATGATGATCTAAGTGACATTGATTTTGGAGTGAAATAATGATTTTCAGTACTGTGTTGTAATTCAGTTCCATTATGACTGCAGTGTTTTATCTGTTCACAGATTCATTCATTTTGTTATAGCAAAAGCAATTTTCACAGCGTTGCTTTTGCACAATGCTATGAACAAATAAGGATCGTAACGAGTTTTCATCCTTCTATTCATTGTCTTCTGCTTATTCCAATAGACGGTAAGGTTGGCAGCCAAAGTAGAGAGCCTTTGACTTCCTTCTCTTCAGCTGCTTGGACCAGCTCCTCCTGAGGAATGCCAAGTCATTCCAGATCAGCTGAGAAACATAGCTCCTCTAGCATGTCCTGGATCCCCCTTTAGGTTTCCTCCTGGTGGGATATTTCCAAGACATCTGAGGATGGCAACCTGGAGGAGGCATCCTCACCAAATGCCTGAGCCACCTCAACTGGCTCCTCTCAATATGGAAAAGTAGCTGCTTGTCTCTGAGACCTGCCCAGATTACTCCATCTCTAAAGGAGAGTCTGAAAATGAGTGAATGAACTCATTTTGGCCATTTATATCTGCAGGCTTGTTATTTTGGTTAGACAGACAGACAGACAGACAGACAGACAGACAGACAGACAGACAGACAGACAGACAGACAGACAGACAGACAGACAGACAGACAGATAGATGCAGTAATTTAAGCATAAGGAGGCCCTACCAAGGATAAAAATGAGCATACTTTTTAGGACCCTCACATTTGTACTTAAAATGTCAACTTTTGAATAGTCTAATAATGTGATAATCTAATTTGCTTAACAGTAAGACATAGTCTTTGAAATTGGAAAAAAAATAAAAGCATGAGAGATTTTATTGTGTGATGAATCTCTATGAAATGACCGCCAGATGACTGGCAAGAAACATTGCACTCAGTGTACTCTCTTCTTCAACATTAGCCACAGATGTTCACAGATGTTCACCTGTTTCACTGTCCGCTAGGTGGCAGTAGATATAAAGCTATCATCACTAATGTGTTACTGAACGACAGAGAGGATGTACAGAGGCCTCAGACTTGGAGGCTTAAGATAAATGTACGATCCAAAAAAACCAATTTCTAGACACAATCTTGCTACCAAATTCTGCATTTAAATCAAAATTAAACAAAGTTTAGGAGAAATAATTATTCACTACTGACAATTGCAAAAAACAAATTATGAAGACTGTTATTATTGCGACAAAATTATTTATAAAGCTACTTGAATTTTTTTCCTATTTTTTGTTCAGAATGATTTTATATAGGTAAAAATAATGTTTATTCTATTCTATTCTATTCTATCACAAAAAAATCAAAGGTGTGTTCTAAGCAAATTGTCTGACAAGCACAACTATTTGAAAAGGACAAAAAAATTGAATATTCCCTGCATCTTTAGCATTTACTAATGTATTCCTTTCTATTCAAACCTTGCTCTGTTTTATTCTGTGGGCATGTCTATTCATTTTCTTCCCATTCACCTTTATTTTCCTTTGCTGTTTCTCTTCATAATATTAAATGATATTAAACAATTTTTTTCTATCAGAGGTTGATCACTTTTAGATATCCTTCTGCATTTGCTACGGAGCAGCACCGTGTTGTGTTTTGTTCTCTGCTCACAGTGTGCGACATCGCGCTGTGTCATCACTTCTATCCTCTATTCCTGGATGCGGGACATGGTTGTCAAGGTGTTATGTTTAAGAGGCTCTTCAGCTTATGAGGGATGTAGGTCATCAAAGGTGGCTTCACTTTACACCTGAAAGCTTTTATATGACAAATAATATTGCATGATATTAATATTTTCTGTTTAGAAAATGACAAGGCATTAGTTTAGATAGTCATATCTTTTGGATGTACACAAAGAATATTTTTTAAATATTTGAATACCTTAGAGACAGGGATGGGTTAGTCTTTCTCTGTCTCACTCGCACAGACAGTTGTAACCTGATGTTTGTTGGAATCACCTCTGGCTTATTTCCATCTTCCTGTTTCCTAATGATTATTACCGTTTAGTTTAAACGTCCCCTTTCTGATTCCATCTTTCAAAACTCTTTTGACAAGCCTTTGTTTTGTCCTTAATTTGCTGATCACATGATAAACAACTCCTCACATTGGGCTGACTGATTTTTTTTTAAAAGGATTCTAAAACTCTGATGCAAGCAAAACACAGCAGGGCTCTGGGATTTATGGGGATGGCCCCTTTGTTATCTCTAATTACTCCCTCTCTACCAGGAAACAAATTCATTTGATGTGTGGGACCTACTGTACTGTGGGCATATTAGGCCAATTAAATCACAGTGCTGCCGACTTGGTGCACTGTAGCTGACGCTTGTTTCCATGGCGAGAAACATGATCCCTGAATCCTTACACATTACAGTTGTTTATGAAGTGAATGAAGTGCTTTACAAGGCTATTTGTACCCCTTGAACTTTGCATTTTTACATGTTGTAACTACAAGCATCAACAGAAAAGGTGTGAACCCACTAAAACTTGGTCATTCAATCCCACCGGAAAGGCTGGATGATGTTAGGATTGACCAGAGAAAAATCCAAGAGATCCTTGATAATTCTAGAGAGAATGGAAGATGGAAGAAGCCACGCATGCACAGGGAGAATATGCAAACTTCTAACTCATGAGCTTGAGTCAGTCTACAAATTACAGACAGTAAATTTACAAAGTAGCTACAGACATAGACCAAAAGACAAATCTAAAAGTATGCCAGTTATTTTGGTCATTTTCTTTAAAAACTATTTGTATTTTCCTTCCATTTCATAACAAACTACTTTATCAAATAAAACCACAGTACAACACATTAACACATTGGTTGTAAAGTGAGCAAATGTGAACATTGTAAGGGATGCAAACAATTAGGCATCTGACTTCAACCCGCATAAAATGTATTCGCCTTTCCTCTCAAATTTATTATTGAACAAAACTAAATTTGAGTCTATATGTTTGAAGAAGGCCTCAGCGACAAGAGAAAAAGGCATTTAGACTAGACTAAGGCCTGCTGTCAATCCTCTTACATTGTACCTCATTCAAAATGGATTAGTGAGTAACACCTGCGTTTGGGCCCCCAGGTCACTTTGGTAGGATTTCACTGAATGGGCCTGACCGACGCAAGCCTCCCATGTAGATAATATCTTAACTCTCAACTTATTGTTTTCTTTTTATCATAAAAGGAATCTGAGGCTATTATTTCCCTACTTCTTCTACTTCTTCTTCCCTTTTTGTTTTTTACTGCGTATGGATTATCTGACACCGAAAGGAAATATAATATTTGTCGATTCTGAGACATGTTGTCTGCGGACTCTACTGTTTGTGGAAACGCACATGAGCCTTCAGAGACGCTGAAGGAAGAACGTAAGTAGCTCTCCAGGGTGCTGAAGTTGTCTCCAAACGCCCAGACGAGCCTCCTGAGCTCTACCTGTCACTTGCAGCCCATAATCCTAACGCAATGAGCGGGCTGCGTCTTCACCTCAGCGACTCCGGAGTGGATAGGTGAGGATCTGGGATGAAGAGAGACGCTCAGATCCGAGGAGGAACCCGTCAGTTTGCTTCAGCGGATCCCGGAAATGTTCAGATGGTAGGAAATACATAGTCGGTGCGCGAGGTGTCACTGAGGATAAAAGTTTATTTGGAAAGAAAACGTAAGTCTGATATCTGTTTATGTTTCCATTTGCAGGTATCATGGGTGTGAAAAAGACTTGAGTTAATAGTGAATAAGATTATTCACTACCTTGGACACCCTGGAAGGACAATGCAACATATTCCTCCAAATGGTTGGGACTCCAACCATCCATGTGTGCCCATAATAAAGAGCAGACAGACTTTACCGACGCTCCCCCTCTGTAACTTCCTGTTATGGGTTCTATTAGGGGTTCTCACCTTCCCCTGCTGCGTTCACTGTCTAATCTTCAAAGTGGGTATTTTGGGGCCTTGGAACTGCGACCCTGTTTACTACAGGGCCCTTCCCACCGCAGCGGCCAGGCTCGCTGTGAACAGGATCAACGGAGACCCCGGTCTGGATCTCGGTCTAACAATGGACTTTATTGTCCTGCAGGAGCCTTGCGAAACCTCCAAAGCCCTCACGGCTTATATTTACTACGATGCTTCAGCGCACGCGATTGTTGGCCCCACGAACCCGGGATACTGCATCGCTGCGTCCCTGCTGGCCAAGAACTGGGACAAGGCGCTGTTCTCCTTCAGCTGCGTCACCTACGAGCTGGAGCGCATGGCTGGATACCCAACTTTTGCACGGACAGTCCCATTTCCCGTGGACGTGTTGTTCACCGTGTTTAAACACTTCAGGTGGGCCAGCTCCGCGGTGGTCTCCTCCAACGAAGACATCTGGATAGACACCGCTGGGGGAGTGGCTGCTGGCTTAAGGAGGAAGGGGCTTCCCGTGGGTCTGGTCACAGCCATGGGTCTGAACGACACAGAGGTAGAAAGCACGTTGAGAAAGATCCAAAACGCAGGAGAAATAAGGGGTGAGTTTGGGGCTTTCAAAAGTATTTCACATTTTGCCACAATCTAAGTGCATTTTTTGGGGTGGGGGCAGGGGGGCTATGTGCTACAGTGAGGTACGATTCAAAATTGCACCTTACTAAATTCAGTTTACAGTTACTGCTGCAAGATTGAAACCCAGTCTTCCTGTAGCAAATGACCTGAAGCTTTGCTAAGTTGGCTGCAGTCCAAACATCATCACCTTTCATGCCCTGCAACGTTGGTAATTGGATTTTTGTCTAGACTTTGATTGGGTCACTCTAGCACATAGATATACTATGATCTAAATCCATCAATCTATATCAGTAGCTGTGCAGTTCCCATCTCTGCACAGCTACCATAACAGGATGTACTAAAACAACGTTTCACTGTGGAGATGTGTCTAGCATTTTGCATCGAAACAAAATGCTAGACCAAAAGTTTAATTTTGGTCAATTCACAAGAAGAGTTTCTCCCACATATTAGCTTTGTTCCCTACAGTAAAATTGTGATCAGTTAAGCTGAGATATCAAAAGCTCAACATTATCTTTTATAACCTAGAATTGCTTTTTATTTTTCACAATTTTCTTTCTTTTTTTTTTTGACTGCTCTTTTTCTTGAGCATTATGCTATGAGTCACTTATGATCTCTACCGAATAAAACAATATCATGAAGTCAGCGAAACAAAATATGAAAAAGTTTAATCAGTCACAATACTTTTGCAAGGCATCTTCTATATTTGTATTGGTCATATTTACAGGAGAAGTACACAGTAGGCCTATGATTCCACAAAATGCCAGTAAAATACTTTTTGTATTTTTACTCTAATCTTTACTCCAATCCTGATGTTCAATTACTTTGTACGAAGAATTATGTTCTTTTTTACTTCCATCATTGCCAGTTTGTCTTCTTCATAGTTTGTTTTATAGTGAGGTTATCGCAGCCATTGAAAAAATAAGAAATGGAAGAGTTATGTACAAAAAAGGTTGTCTCAATAATAAGCGTAGTGACTTGTACATTATAAGCAAACAGATCAATTAGATTACCTCTTCAAGTGATATCATATTTTCAGAGGTTAGACACATCTTGCTGAAATTGATAGAAATCATACATAAACCTACAGAAGCACAAACATAATGATACCACCATTATTTTTTTTCAGTGATCATAATGTGCATGCACTCGATCCTGGTTGGCGGAGAGTACCAGGCCACTTTTCTCACAAAGGCACACAAGATGGGCATGACTTCAGGAAAGTACGTGTTTGTGCCCTACGATACTCTCCACTACAGCGTTCCCTACAGCAATGTCTCCCACCTCGCTCTCCAAAACAACAGCCTTCTGAGGAAGGCCTACGACGCCGTCCTCACCATCACTGTGGCCTCTGAGCTGCTGTCTTTCAACGAGGCGTTCACTGCAGCCAAGAGGAGTCAGGAGGTGACATTGCCAGTGGAGGCTGAGCAGGTCGGGAATGTTTGAATGTCAGATCTACAGACATGTACACCTTTTTCTATTGCTTTCAAAACCCTGGCCGGGGTCTTTCTGCATGGAGTTTGCATGTTCTCCCTGTGCATGCGTGGGTTCTCGCCGGGTACTCCAGCTTCCTCCCACTGTCCAAAAACATGACTGTCAGGTTGATTGGGCTTTCCAGATTCTCCTTAGGTGTGTGTGTGTGTGTATGGTTGTTTGTCCTGTTTGTCTCTGTGTTGCCCTGCGACAGACTGGCGACCTGTCCAGGGTGTACCCCGCCTCTCGCCCGGAACGCAGCTGGAGATAGGCACCAGCACCTCCCGACCCCGTTAGGGAGAAGGGTGGAGAAGGGAAAATGGATGGATGGATGGATGGATGGATGGATGGATGGATGGATGGATGGATGGATGGATGGATGGATGGATGGATGGATGGATGGATGGATGGATGGATGGATGGATGGATGGATGGATGGATATACCATAAATGAAAGCATCTATAAAGCATCCAAAAGTCTTCCATATTCTGAATTCTAATCATTCAGAATGTGGTTTTGCCTTTCTGGCTGCAACATGACCTGACATATATTGACACTATTGCTTTCTCCTGCACTTGTAGTAAAGCATGTACTATACTTTACAGGTTAATCCTCTTTTTGGAACCGTCTACAACAGCATATATTTGCTGGCCAGGTCCATTCATAATGCCAGGAAAGCTGGCGTGCATCTGTCAGGCTCAAATCTGGCCTACTTCTCCAAGAACACAAGCTTCAATGGCTTCAACCAGAAGGTGCTGGTGGATACAAGCGGGGAGGTTAAGACCAACTATGTTATTTTGGACTCCGACAGCAGGAGCAGTCAGCTTTACCAGGCCTACATTGTGGACCTAAAGGCAGGAGAGCTTCGTTTTGCAGGAAGGTCTATCCATTTTCCAGGAGGATCCCCTCCAACGGCCGACTCCCGCTGCTGGTTTGATGAAAACGTCATCTGCACCGGAGGTACAAGGCCCTTTTAAGTTGGTGTTTGGTATCCACTCTTACTTTACTTGTCCACTACAAACACTGCCAACCCTGTCAAGTCATGTGCTCTCATTTTTAGGTGTGGAGGTGTCTTACATAATAATAGTATTGGCTGTGATCCTCAGTTTGGCTGTAGGAGGGCTCTTCATAACTCTTTACATCAGGTATGGTATGCCAAGATGGTTGCTTACTGATATATAGTGATCGGAACAATTACTTTCACGGAATGGCCTAATTAGAAAAAATATTTTCTGTGATCACTTGGCAGGAGGAGACTTCAACAAATCCAGCTGATCAAAGGACCTAATCGCATCCTGCTGACTTTAGAAGATCTCACTTTTATTAATCCTCAGCTTAGCAAAAAGGCAAGCTGCAACCAGTCATTACACAGAACTTCATCTTAACATCGTTTATCTACAAGCTATGTGAACAGCACATTTGCAAAGCTTGCTAATTTGTATAAAGAATAATGTAATAGATCAACAAACAAAGGAAGGTGTTTTTTAAGATTCTGCAAATCAATTTTAGTTTATTCAGAAAACTGAAACTTAGAAACTGGTGGCAGAAACACACTCATAGTGACAGGCGCATGGAAAAATGCAGAAATGCGGAAAAATGTATGCTTACAACATACAAAAACATATTCACAGCTATCAAAAGACCAAATTCAACTATAAAACAAATCTGAATAGGATAGTTACAAAAATATATTTGTGGCTCAAAAAGTAGTAAATTTTCCGTTATACTCCTCTTTAGAACTTCCTGTGTCTGACTTTGTCTTCCTTGTGTCGCTGATATAAATTACTGAAGGTTACATTATTATTTTATAACTGTATGATAAATGATAGTTTTCTGAATTTTTAAAATATTTTCTTTACATGGCTTAAATCTATTATGTTTGCTGTCATATAGAAAATTACTTTAGAGGATCTGAGTGAGTCACGAAGCGCTTTGGATGAGAAGTCTGCAGACCCATCCCACTCTGTCAACAGCATGCAGACAGCAACGCACGAGAATTCAAACGTTGCTGTGTATGAGGTGGGTCACAATGCTTTTGGACCTGATGGTATACAAACAGCAAGGATTTTAGACAGGTTTTAATTGATAGGATAATTGAAATTTTTAAATATCAGAGGGTTTTTTTATTATTAGATTATTTCTGATGAATGCATTCAAATTACTCAAGAGTTTCAACTTCTAAAGACAGTTTGGGAGAAAGCAACTGTGTTAAACACACAGAAGAGTTTAAGACCAGTTTTAAAATTACTTTTACGATTCTAAGATTATTTTTGTTATTTACTGTTTAATATATATGGTTTTTTTTGTTTGTTTTGTTTTAACTTAAAAATAGAATTTAGCATCCCTAAAGTAAAACATCTATTTCATCTTGTAGGGTGACTGGGTTTGGCTCAAGAAATTTGAAGAGGGCCAATTCAAGGAGATGAAACAAAGCACAGCAAAGATTTTCACAAAGGTAGGCCAGCACATCGACACTCATTGCAAATGAGTCAATGGTTTAACATGCTAAGAGCTTCTGTGAGTATTATAAGCTTGTTTTCTTAGATTAATGATAAACAGAACAGTAATCATTAAGGGACTTTGATAAATTTAGTACATATTCAATCAGTTCTAATTGAATTTATTACATGGTTCTTCTGTCATCTGCAGATGAAGGACTTGAGAAATGAGAATGTGAATCCCTTCCTGGGCTTCTTCCTGGACTGCTTCATGTTTGCTGTGGTGACAGAGCACTGCTCTCGGGGCAGTCTCCAGGATCTGCTAAGGAACGAAGACGTAAAATTAGACTGGATGTTTAAGTCATCACTTTTACTTGATCTTATCAAGGTAAACTCTAATGTCCTAGTCTTCCCTGGGAGAATGTGACTTTTCATTTTGGAATTTTAAGAAAAGTCACATCAACTTTGTAAATCTCCATTTTGTGTGTTGTCTGTTTACAACTAAACAACGATGTTGAACATGTTGTGTTTCCAGGGTATGAAATATCTCCACCATAGGGAGTTCCCCCACGGCAGACTTAAATCTCGAAACTGTGTGGTGGACGGGCGTTTTGTTCTGAAGATTACAGACTACGGCTTCAATGAGCTGCTGGAGTCTCAGAAAGCTTCCTTTGAAGAACCGCCACCTGAGGGTAACCTGACTTTTGTTTTTGAAAATACACATTGGTGCAAAGAATAGAAAAGTAACCTACTCAAGTTACAATTCAATGCAGTGTTAATATAGCAAAATTTTATGTCAGTTCAAGAGCAAATAACTGAGAAAAGTTCACTTAAGTGAAAAAAAAAAACCTAGTGAAATAAGCTCAGAGTAAAAATTACTTAGTGAAAATGACCATTTTGTTCAATAGAATAAATTAAAAACTAAGAGATTAAACAACAATGTGTGAAAATAAAAGACCTGATTACCCAAACTGTGAAATTACTGTGAAAAACTAGTATAACTGTTCCTCTTATATGAATAAATTTTTCCAATTTGTTAGATGATTCAGAACAGACAAGACACGTTCCTCTTTTCACTGTGAGTCTGACATGTAATAACTTGTGTAATAAGGCTTTTTCTATCACAACAAAATATGTCTTTGATTAACTGTGTTTTATGTGTTTTTCATACTGTTACTGTTACATAATTATGTATCTTTTGCAGAATATATTTATTCACTATTTACACATCAAAGATGCATGTTATAAAACCTTTATCTTAATTTTTAGGGTCTTTGGTCTAAATACATACTCAGTTACAGTAGCTTCAATCTCAGACAGTGAGAAAAATAATATATATGTATCTTTTTATGTGGTGTCTATAACAATCTGGTTTTAACTATTACTGCAATGACATATGAGTGTTTCTCTCTATTTCTTTTTTCTCAGAGCTATTCTGGACGGCCCCCGAGTTCCTGAGGGACCTTACAAATTTCCATAAAGGAACTTATAAAGGAGATGTTTATAGTTTTTCTATAATTCTTCAGGAGGTGGTAGTGAGAGGGCCACCGTACTGCATGCTGGATTTACCCCCAGAAGGTTTGTCCAAAGAGGAACCGACTGGCCATTACTGAACAACATATTTCTATCACATGTAATAGTTATGTGCATCAGTTTGGATATGTTGTGGTTCTACGCATCTTAACTGAATACAAGAATTTGAAAAATTTATTTCAACTGTAGATGTGTCTGTTTGCCCAACAAATTTTATCTTCACATTAGTTACTCCCAACTATTTAACTTTTTTTTAACAAAACAAAAGCTGCCTGACTGTACATGAAGCAAGATCTCAAGATCACAGTTTTTGACTGGGATGTTAGATATAATTTATCAACTAGAACTGAAGCTGGACATTTTACATTATACCATTTTTAGCAAAAATTAGTTACAAAACCACACCAAAACGAATGTGGAACTGTACCCTGCAAAATTACTGGTACCCTTGAAAAATATATTTTTTTTTGTTCCAGATATATTTTCACACTGATAAATTTAGAAAAATTGCACACATTATGTTTAAATTTACAAACTCATCTGTATCCATGAGCGCCTAACCATTACATATGAAATACATGAAGAACTTTAATTAAATGTTTTGCTTTTTAAAAATGTATCAATATTTGTGAACTTTTGCTTAGTAATTGCACATAGGATCTCATTTATATAAACTTTTTAAAAAGGGGAAACACAAAAGAGCATACCATTCAAAATAGGGAGATGTGCATTGATCTATAAATGACAGGAAAATTGCTACAAGCTACCCACCCCCTAAATTTGCTTATATTTACACTCAAGAGATTCAAATTAAAACGTTTAAGGTAAAAGATTGACAGAAAGCTGTTGAACAGGATTCAGCTGGTGTCTTTAGTAGAACTTTCCTAAATTAAAACAATGTTTGCATTTTGTTGCATCATATTTTCTACTGTTTTCAAATTGGTTTGATTGGCTGTGAAGTCACAGCACTGTGATTATTGATTTCATACTTTTCTTTCAAACTATCATTTAGTAGAATATTGCCTCTGATCAAAATACAACAAATGTGTCCCATTTCCTTATTTGTTGTGCCCAGAAATCATCCGTAAAGTAAAAAAACCTCCACCAATGTGCCGTCCCACAGTCGCACCGGATCAGGCTCCACTTGAATGTATTCAGCTAATGAAGCAGTGCTGGAGTGAACAGCCTGACCGCAGACCCACTTTTGACGAGATCTTTGACAGGGTGAATTTCTGCAAACCATCTTTTGCTCCAATAATCTCATCTCTCAACCTCACTAAACCCATTAAATACGTTTGATTTTTTATGTTGAACAGTTCAAGATCATTAACAAAGGCAAGAAGACCAATATCATTGACTCCATGCTGAGAATGCTGGAGCAGTACAGCTCTAATCTGGAGGATCTCATCAGAGAGCGAACGGAGGAGCTGGAGGTGGAAAAGCAGAGAACGGAGAAGCTGCTTTCTGAGATGCTTCCACCGTGAGTTAGCAAAGCGACACACTCATACACTGTAAGTGTTTGCCACCTTCCTTTAAATGTGTCTCTATGTCTTCTGTCCAGTTCTGTTGCTGAGGCTCTTAAAACGGGGGCCTTGGTGGAGCCAGAGTACTTTGACCAGGTGACAATCTACTTCAGTGACATAGTGGGTTTCACCACCATCTCATCGCTCAGTGACCCCATTGAAGTGGTTGACCTTCTGAATGACCTCTACACACTGTTTGATGCTGTACTCAGCAACCATGACGTTTACAAGGTCAGAGAATTATGTTGAGTTCGTTAGCGTCGTCTGCCTAAAGTTCCCTTGGAATGACACTGCAAACTTAACTAATATGTGAATTTGATCAGGTGGAGACCATCGGGGATGCTTACATGGTAGCATCGGGTCTGCCTAAGAGGAATGGCAACAAGCATGCCGCAGAGATAGCCAACATGTCTCTGAACATCCTCAGCTCAGTGGGCTCATTCCACATGCGACACATGCCAGACGTGCCCGTCAGGATACGGATAGGAATTCACTCAGGTAGTGAACATGACATAATCCTTATTTTCCAGACACTGAAAGATGTTTGGGTTTGACTTGATTAAGAAGTACTCAAGTTTGAACCAGTTTTTGTTTTCCAATAACAGGGCCATTAGACATTTATATGAAATCATCACGTACACTAATTTCATGTTAATTTTGGACTTTTACTGAACGATTTTAAAAGCTTTACGTTGGAATAATTATCCAACAATTTTAAAAACAAATGTAGAAGTTTGAACTAGTTGCTGTGGTCTACTCCACACAATGCCAGACTGTATTTACTGTAATGGTAGAGTGCATAAATTTCCTGTATGTATGGCTGATATTCGAGTTTTGGGAAGGCATTTCCAGAAGCTTGATATTAACCTGCTTTATCGATTCCAAAACATTCTTTATGGAACATCCAACAAAACAAAGGCAAGGCGTGCTTGAAACCAGGTGTGTCCAGGTTTCTAGCATTCAGCTGTTGATTTGAAATACGGTTGAAGGCAGTCAAAGTCCAGACTTCAATAGATTGAAATGTGCTTGCAGGACCTTGAAGTGGCAGTTCGTGCATGAAAAGTCTCCAGTGTATTTGAATTAAAATAGCAATGTGAAGAATAATGGATCCAAATTCCTTCCTAGCGATTTGAAACACTCATTGTCAGGTATCCCAAGACCTTGACAACAATGGCTGCCACCAACGGTAGAAAGCTTGATTTTAACTTTTAGGTCAATCGCTGTTTCAAACAGGTCCAGGGTTCATTTTAACTGTATTGTATGTGAGTACAGTATCTTTCTCTCTGCTGGTTTACCTTAGTTTAATATGTTGTCCATTTGTTCTTTTTGCTCAAGGGCCCTGTGTTGCTGGGGTTGTAGGACTGACCATGCCTCGGTACTGCCTTTTTGGAGACACCGTCAACACTGCCTCTCGTATGGAATCCACTGGGCTGCGTCAGTATCCCGTACACATTTACTCAACATTGTGCTGCTCTGTCATATGTCTCATTTACCTCAGTCTTTTAATGTCTTCTTCCCGTCTCAGCTTATAGAATCCATGTAAATTGTAGCACTGTGAAGATCCTCCGATCTCTTAATGACGGATATAAAATAGAAGTTAGAGGCAAGACAGAACTGAAGGTAACAAACATGGAAAATGTCACAGAATAATTATTTCTGTTGATTTTACAATAACCTGATCAGAGTGACTCTTTGTTCCTTACTTGCAGGGCAAAGGTATAGAGGAGACATACTGGCTTGTCGGGAAAACCAACTTTGCAAAACCTTTGCCAAAACCACCAGAAATAAGACCAGGGTAAGAGTTCTTACCTTATAGCACTGTTGTGCATTGCTTTATCAAAATGAGAAACATATAACATGAGCAAAAATGCCAGCAACATCTCAATGTAAACTTTCGCACTTTGTCATGCTACAATCCAAAACTGTAAAACATTTTAATGGGACGTTATGTGTTGCACTCCAATAAAGAGAAACAAAGATTGTGAACAGGAAAGAAAATGAAAACTGGTTGAAAAAAAAATTATTGGTAGACAAATATTAGGGGAAAAAATGGGGTACATTTGTATTCAGCTCCACAGAATCAGTGCTTCATAGAACCAGTTTTTGCTACAATTACAGTTGCCTTTTGCAGTATGTTTCCCTCAGCTTTTCACACATGTAGTAAAATATTGACCCATTCTTCTCTGTAGAAGAATGGGTAAGCTCAGTTTGATTAGTTTGAAAACATCAGTTCTCAAAGTAATCGAAGACCAGTCAAAGATTCTCAGTTGGTTTACGGTCCAGGCTTTGACATGTGGTTATGTTTTTGGGTTAATTTCCCTGCTTAACCCGAAAGATGGATCTTCACCTCCATGTCAAGTATTTTGCATGATTGCTCCAGGATTTTTCTTCTGAACAAAGGAATTCCCACAGCATGATTCTGGCACCCCTATGCTGTAACATAGGAATGATATGTTGGGGTGATGTGCAGTAATAGCTTTGCACAATAAATAATGTCTCCTTCTTTCATGTTTGCTGTGTCAGATTTCAGAGAGGACTGCCATGTAGTTTATGGCATAAATGTAAACAAGATTTCTTACAGCTTCCTTCAAATGTGTTTTTTTTCTCACTCTCCTTTAAAACCCAGATTTGGGAGGTTATGACTTAAAAAGCAGTTATCCTGTCTCTTGATTCTTCCCCCTGAGTTTTGGATCTGCATCTCTTTTATACAGTAGTTTCCATTGACTTTTTCTTCTGTAATTAATAGCCCCAATGACATTGGATGAATGTATTATTTTACTTCTAAATTATGATTGCATTGCATAATATCAAATGGTCTGAAGAAGTTGTTTGTGGTTGTAATGTGACATGGTGTGAACAAAACATTTAGGGGTATTGGTGAGTTCACAAAGCACTGTATTTTCATAACTGTCTCCGATAAACCTTGGACTGGCCCAAACTGCTGTTGTCAACAGGGAAGACAATCACGGGCTGAAACCTGAGGAAATAGCTGCGTACAGGAGAAAGAAAGCCGAGAAAAAGGCTTGACCGTCTCAGGTCAAATGCAGGAGGTATAGATCAGCATGCTGCCTGGTGTTGTGCTGTGTTTGTTTTACTGTTGCTTTAATATGATTGCATCCTCTGAGTCTCCACACCCACCACTTCCTGTTATTGATTTCCGAAGCTAGTTGATTGATAATCTCATTAATCTCTTGATCTTATCACCTTCCTCCTCTTCTCCTTGAGTGGATTGGGGAAAGCCCTGCTTGTTTACTGCATTCATTCTCTTTTGTGTTGGCTGAGAGATTTCCCCTTCACTTTTTTCATTTATTGTGTTTGTAATAGTACTTTATGTGTGTCCTATTTTCCCATCAATCTGTTTCCTAAAATAAGTTGGACTGTGCCACAGAGGCTTCAACTCTACATTTTCTGTTAAACTAGGGACAATTGGCAAGAGATGGTGACAGAAGAGATCAAGACTCATTTCCGCAAGGCCAACAGGCAGGTGGACAAAAAAATCTGAATCAATGAGAGGAAGAGGAGCAAATAAATCAAAGGACCTAAAGAGGAGCATGGGACGGAGGCATCTAGATGAAGAAAGAGAAGAAAAGCTGGGAAGGGAAAGCACAAGGCTGAAAGCAGCACCCAGCCTCTCAATGTGGCTTAATGCAGACTTGTTTAAGAGGATTGTTCATCGACTGGCTAATCTCCCTTCAGCCAGCACAGCAGAACATGACGGTGCTAATGTAATGAGAATGGTCACATCACCTGGCTGCCTACCTGCTGCCAACAAGTACTTGCTCTTTAACGAAGGTTGAACTTGTTCAATCCTCTCTGAAATCACTGGCCACTGCGTGGTCCTCTACTTCAGGGCAACCGGAGGTTCATCCATCCAAAGACTGAACGCCCCAAACGCCTATTTCAAACTGAAATGTTTCAGTGAAAGATGTTTTTAGTCAAGCTACAGAGTTGAGCCTATTATGTAGCAGTTTATATTATGTGTTGTTAGCCATTCAAAGCTCGAAGGCAACAGCTGCTATTGTGTAAAATCAAGTATTTAGAAAATATTTGTTTTTTTGTTTGTTTGTTTGTTTGCAATGGAGTGGACCAAGATTGAATTTGCACCCTCCAACAAGCTTTTTACAGTGACAACACTTATTATAGATTACAGTCAAGAAATGAGGTGAGCTTTTGGAAGACACTGAAAGAAAAGTAAAATAAAAAAATATTTTTTTCATAAAATAATGTTTACTGTGAAATCTTGAGGTCCCTTAATAAGACAAATGCTTTGCAAAGCTCAGCAATGATCTCCCAGAGAATGCTGGTATTGTAAGGCTTGGTGTCTGCACTTTAACTTTTCAGAAAAGGACCTAATTGTTTTAGTGTTATGCGATTCTGTAATTTTTAGGGGTTTTTTTCTTAAACTCTTGATAGATATTATCAGTGGTCCCAAGGAGTTTATTCTCAGATAAATCTCCTAAAATTACTTTGCCCAGTTAATTGATTGAAAAAAAAACAAACAAAAAAAAACAGTAATGCTGATTGGTGAGTTGCTTCTCCTCAAAATAATGGCCTGAGCCAACAGGAAAGCAAGGTTTGAAAAATTCTCCTCATTCTTCTCAAGGAGCAAATATGAAAATTTGCCAAAGTTAATAATCCATCTTTGAAAATTCTGTCCATAGTTGCAGTGAACTGGTTGCGTCAGTATAAAATCACTCCCCCTGCTGTTCACTGTTATTAAGAGTAACATTCCTGTTCAATTTGTATCAATCGTTTTTACATGCATTTGGAGAATGACAAATTTAAAATGTTTTGAAACAATGGTTCGGATTTAAAGTTTCAATAAGTTTCTCCCTTATGTCAGGAAAACATACAAATATAATTCAGTTAAATGTGTCATGCTTTCATAAGAGATTAGATGTCTTTTTATCGATGTTCTTCTATCTTCTTTTGTTGGTAAAAGAAAATCATTTTTAAATAAAAACAAAAATTAGTGATGAAAGAAGTAAAAAAAAGAGAGCATTCTTAAATATGTCGATTTGTCTATGCTCTAACCTTGCAGCAGATGTCTAACAATACCTTTAAAAAGATTTTTTTTTTAACCCCAACAATCCTTGTAGGCTGATGAGTTCCATGTGCTTTATTTAAAAAGATGACAGCAAAGTCTGTGATAAGTGTGTATAGTGTGTAATTATCTGAATGTTGTATGCCTGATCTATTATAACTGCAATACAAAGAAAAATATACATGTAAATAATTACCATACAAATAAACCATTGATTTGTATCACGTTGTCCACATAAATGAACAGTCTTTACCAATTATCACCACAAGGAGGTGCTATTGCATTTATAGTTGCAAGTTTGCTAATGCTTCTTTTTGATGGCAAAACTCATGCGCCAATCTTTTAAAGGAGTAAACTTTTCTCCTTGTTGCTGTGCGGTGGAAGAAAGGATTGAGTCACATGTTTATCTGGGGGAGTTATCAGACTTGTCGCACTGCTACAATCCCGTTTTGTCTTTGCTTGAACTCCCTGTGAGAAATTTGCCCAATCACCATGAGAGTCCTGCACTCCATATTATCATTTGCAGTGCATGAGTCTCTCTCCTCTATCTGGGACTTTCCCACAGAGTTCCCACTGAGTGTGCTGTTGGAGGTAGGAGTGGTTAGAAAGAAATCTATGTAGCTATGGTAGATTAGCTGGAGAGAGCCGTCATTGTTAAATCTCTGCATTCCAGACTAGAGAGGAATGTTTGACCTTTAGCCGACTGGAAGGATTGTTATCTCACATTTGGAGCATGCACACCGTGACTACACTTCAAAAAGATGCTCAGTGAGGAATTCAAAAAGCAGAACACACATGCTGAATCTTTTTTGCTTTTGTTTTATTGGAAAAAAAAAAAAAGGAAAAAAACACCAACAAATTATTATATAGTCACACTATTCCAACAGCTTCTTGTGGAAATACCTACAATGACACGATGACTGGGTATTGCTGGAAAATGATAATGAATACAGCACCACATATGACCACCTTTCAGTGCAAGATGGCGGCAAAATAAAGAAATGAATGACAGCTGAAAATCAAAAGTTGTGCAAAGATCTTTTTTTTTTCTTTAAACATTAAAGATAATGCAAGAAAAAGCACAGGGAACGTGGTAACACCATCAGTGGCAAAACAGGTTTGGAAATTTGAAAATAAAAATCGTCATACTTAATATAAGTATGTTGCCTTTTGAGCCAACTGATGCTGATTATTGTGTGTTTTGCCATCCTAAGCTCAACGTGTCAAAAATTAGTGTACTTAGATATCCGGTCCACAGATTGTGTATTGGAATGTGCTCCTGAGGTAACAATCACGCCAATAAAAACACATCCACACACTCATACATACAGTTTCCTGACAGAAATTCACAAATATTAAATCAAACATGATTCACAACCCTATCATTATAGCTCATCACGCATTTTATCCCCTTTGGGTCTAACGACTCTGCCGATGTACAGGATAGAGTTGGTCTTGTTGTCTTTCACCAGGAAGATGAAGGGGTGGTCTACATAGAAGAGCCTCGGGTTCTTCAGCTTATCTGTGCCGAAGATGCTTGTGTCATAAGGGTTTCCGTCCACGTCCAGCTCCAGGGCAGAAGCATGGAAGACGTTAGAGAGGTAGAGGTCCTTCTTCCCTGAGATGTTCGAGAGGTCTGCTTTGGATTTGTCCACCGCTTCAGTGAGGCCCAACTCAGCTAAATATTTCTACAGGAAGAAAAGACAACTGCTTAAGACTATATCGATTGCTTATTATATAACCCTCTGACTCAAATACCGACTGAAACATTTACCTGAAGGTTGTGACTGACTTCCAATGAGATCTTGGGAAGGGAAAGTGCCACGGCCCTGTTCTCCATCTTGCCCAGCCAAGTGTCTACCTGCTTCTTCGTCAGCAGTTTCTCCAGTCGATCCAGGGGCTCCAGATGGTAGGGCATGATAAGGATCATGGAGGCCTCCTTTTTGCCCAGAGGCATGTTCAGGATGTAGAGATTGTTCTCTTTGTCCTCATAGAAGTCATAGAGACCTGGAAGGAGACATCAGACATCTTATCAGATGTGAGGATACAGCTGGAAAGACATAACAACATCACAAGCAGAGATGGCAATGCTCACCTGTGCGATGCATCATAGGAACTCCAACAGTGAAGGAGCGGGTAACCAGGAACCCACGGTTGTCAACCATCTTTTCATGGAATCTCTCATCCCAGTGAGCTGTGGGTTAAAAACAAAATCAGTTTCTCTCCTGGGTAGGGTTTAGATGGAATCTGCTACCATGCCCTAACACTGTGTGCACTTACGCTTGAAAAACATGGCGTTGACAATCATGGCTCCGTCTGGGTTCTGCACATCCTTGGTGATCTCCGGCAGCTTGCCGTCCGTTGACTTAGCTGCCCACTCATTGATGGAGTTCACTGCGCTCCGCTTGTCCCTGAAGTTGATTTTTGAGTGGTCATAGTTGTAATGCTTCTTGCTGGTCTTCACAAAGTCATCGGCGAAGGAGACAGAGCTGGGTCCGTAGAGGCGGTTGTTGATCTTCCAGGTGGAGTTTCGGGTCTTTTGATTACTCACCTGGTAAAATGCAAAACGTGAACTCTTAATGCAAAAGTTTATTGACTCTGACCTCAAACACAACCTCATTTTGACTACGAGAAGTTAAAATTTGTGATGCTGTGCGCTGTTTACCTCAGAGAGGAGCTCTGACAGGCCTGCATGCAGGTGCTCGTCCTTGAGTTTGTCAGCACTGAGGACAGTTTTCACCTGGGAGGCAGTGGAGGCCTTACCACCGAGAGCAACCAGCCCCAGAGAGGATGCCACAACAACAGGAGAAACAACAATGTTGTCTGTATTTTTGTCCTGAGCCATCTTGTGGTACAAGCTGGATTGAAAGAACAGAAAAACACATTAATTGCATTTTATAGGAAAATGGCTAAGCAGCAATTTTGCTAATTTGTCTTGTGCCCTCATGTTGAATCATATAGCTAACCTGAAGGCCAAGTTGGCACTGTTGTCAGCTAGCGTGTTAGCATGGCTGCTCAGCTTCTTGTCTTCTGCAGAGGCCACGAAGGCCAGCAAACAGAGAAGGACAGCTCTGGTCATCCACATCCTGTTTCACTTTGAGTGTGACAACCTGCAAGCAGCAGAAGAAACAAGGAGAAGGTTAAAGGTAACCAAATGTAAGTTAGAAAACACATTTGATATCACGCTAAATCTCACAATTTGACTATTTTTTGGATTCTTCAGAGCATTAAAGTCAGATTGAACTGGGCCCTTGGTTCATAAGGTAGCTCTGCATACAATTCCAACTAGAAAAAAACCTGATCAAAGTTAGTCTATCTGCTAAAACTGTAAAATCTGCCTGGACTCACCCCAAAAAAATCAAAAGTCGATGTGTTGGAATACTTGTGGAACCTATCGATAACAAGACCCAAATTCTTTCAGTTTTACTGTTAAATGTTGTTTTCCAATCACAAGAAAATCATGAAAACTGTTGAGAAACCTGAAAAATGAGCAGGAAGCAATTAAGCTTCAGTGGAAAATCTGCACTTTGGAGTGAGGGAGGAAACTGGCGGCAGGGCTGGTTCAGCCCACAGAGAAGCTTTGGAAAGTCTCCAGACAGAAGCAGGCATGATCGGTGCCACGTCAGCAGCAATGAGGGGTACAGCTGAGAGCGGCGGCCCCTGAGAGTCATGTTTCTCTTTGATTGAAGGGTGAAATATGATGCCTCGCACTTTTCTGGATGAACTGCAATTAATGCAAACTGGTATGCCGTCGGTTAAATAGTCATAAATTACTTTTTCAGTCACCAAAGTCTGTGATTCTTTTACAGCTTCCTTCTCTGCCTTCTTCATTCTATCAGATACATAGCCTGAAGGTTTGAATAACCGGCTGCACTGGCATCCTGTTTCTTTTTACAGAGAGGTGTTTTCTGCATCTCTATGGTCTCACATTTATGGCATAACATGAATTAACTTCACTTATGGATACCTTGAGATGTTTTCATGTCTGCGATTTTCATTCTGAAAGACAAAAGGTTTATGCCGTAATCTCCACAGAGTAAAAAGTGGGACTTTTTCAGGCTCTTAGACAAACTGTGTTGATATGCATGCTTCATTTCCACTCCCAATTAATTTGTCTGTGACTTGATTTTTTTAATCAGAAATACACATTTTCTAAACTTCATTTCATCGAAACACTTTCATGTGCATAATTTGATTAAATGTGAAAAGATTGCATCATCATTTTCGGACAGATTGCATAAAAATATTAAGTTTTAAAGAGAGCAAACAGCTGAAAAGTAGGACAAACCCACTGCTGCACCGTTAACCCATGAAGACAAAGAAGTCGATTCACTGTCCATATTTCTTCCCTGGAAACAAACATGGTTATATTTTTCGATTCTCACCTGGCACAGATTCGCAGGGTCTCTCCGATCAGGTGTGTCCGGTGGGTAGCATAAAGGCACGACTCTCCCCGGCTCTATATATCCTTAGAGAGAATTTTCTGGAAGATGGGAATGGGATATTCAAATAAGGATGTCTATGTTTGCTCAGGAAGTTGGGACTGGGACGTCCCCCACTGAAATCACAGGGTGGATCTAGAGAGCTGGAAGGGCTGAAGTTAACTCCCCTGCACTGGTCTGGGATCAGCTTTGAAAAACTTTTTCCAAAGATATCTGTGGACACCAAGTGGATAGCTGCTGATCTGTTGGTACTAACGCAGTAAGATGACTCAATATTTCACCCTAATTTCATCACTGGGTGAAATTGTGAGAAAAAAAAAAGATTGGACTATTTTCTCCTGAATCAATCAACCTATTTTATACATGTGTGATATTAATTCAAGGAACCGAGTATCATTCCTGAACAATGCCTCTTTGTAGACATACACAGGAAGTTTCTGAATGGGCACATTCTGTTTCCAGATCAATGGGGAGAAAAAGTTGGAATTTTATTGCAGTTATTCTACTTATTTCTCTCTGGTTTCAAATGGAAATCTCTAGAACTTCAAAAGTTTCATTCAGTTGCACATTCCCCTCTGGGAAGCTGCAAAGACCTCTAGTCCTGCCCCCACCCCCACACTGCCACGTCTCTCCATCCCGGCTGCTGGCTGCAGGATGGGGGAGCAAATGGAGCAGCAGGCTGACGTGTCCTAAACCTGAGCCCCCATTTTTCATTGTATGCAATAAAACCTTTATGCAAAATGTGTTTATATCTTCTAACTTTATGTGTTATCTCAGTATTTATATCTACTTAAAGTTGACATAGGATCTTGCCACAGTTTTGTTCCTAATGTGTTTCATTCAGCTAAAAAAAGGCTTAAATATCAATCTAATGCAAAAAGAAACTCTGCACAGGCAACTTAAAATAATGTTCAAGTATTTTAATCACTGACACAAATGTTACCAATTTGCAAATGGTCTGGACATGCCAGTTGATGTCAGTGTGTTTTTTTCTTTCTCTCTCATAGTGATGTGTCTGGGGAGGTTCCAGAACATTCTGCAAAAGTTAGGGGAAGAAAATCGTCCCAGAGACAAGCTAAAAAAAAAAATCAGCCAGCATTGATTTTTTTTCACAAGATGCTGACACTAATAAAAGATCTTACAGTACTTGGCATGGGTAGGCTATTTAACAAATGAGGCCCCCTTAAACTAATCACCTCGCCTAATATAAATAGACACAGCACCCCCACCTGTGTGGGGAATGTGACAGAAAAAGGCTCACAGTTTGTACCAAAATTTCTCAGCTTACAGAGTGAAGGTAACACTTGTAAATTCAACCTCTTTTTGGACTGGATTTATTTGGTGGTGTGGAGTGTCTTGTGAGAAACAAACACACATAGCTATAAAAGAAAATGTACATGTTATTAATAGTTGAAATATATTAATGCTAGAAAAATGACACATTCCTCAAAGGACGACTTCAACTCAGAAGTCGAAGGCTTGGAGACGTTTAGGTTTTAAGGAAAATCTTCCTGTTGTAAGAGATTTTTCCAAACAAAATGTTTGGAAATGTTTTAGCAAAACATCCTTATGGTGAAGGTCATTCTCTGGGTCACTATAGCCGCTGTCATTTGAATGAATGGTTCACATATATATGTCTGTGGGAGAGTAACAATGTTTTTAGATCTACTTTGAGCCATAAATGTCAAAACTCTGATATACATAGTTTATATGATGTATGTAACATTTCTCTTTGAAACGTGCACTTTTTTTTTCAGAGGCAGAGGTTTATTGATGGTAGGAAAAGTCAGGCACGTGTCCTGCACGTTTTTCAGGAGTAGGGAGGAGCTACTTCTTACATAACTCTAAGAAAGAAATGCTGTTTGTGGAGAGGAGCTCATGCAACATCTGGGCGTCATTGCTCTATCCTCACTGCAAGGATCAGGAACTTTCTAAATGCTGGTTTTGATGTGATACTGAAAAACACAGACATATTTAGGAAAGTAAATGCATTTCTAAAAGTTCACGAGTTTTGATTCAGCCCTCCTTTAAACTTGTTCATTGTGTTTGAACTTCCTGTGGAGGACAAGAAGGATGTGGTGGTTAAAAACAATCAGGAGTTACAGAAAGGCTTTGTGAACTCTTTCCTACCTTCTTCTCTTTTCCATATGTGTTAGTCTATGACTTCCTGTGTATGAACCATAAACAGTATACATATTTCACCAAAACCTCAATCCAGAGATCTTTTAGAGAAGTGATGAAAGTTGTATGATATTTTTTTTTTACATATTGTAAATGCTTAAAACTTCTGTTGGTTCATCTGCTAAGATACTGAGTCTGCATTAAGTTAATGCAAAACATTCCATCTGGGAAGAGGAGCATAGCTGCCCAAACAGGCACCACAGACCAATAGGACAGAGACAGTGATGCAACTTCTGAAGTGGCATGTCTGGACAAACTTCATGAATGAGTAGCTTCATGAGTCTCTATGCTGCTTGTGTTTTGAGAAACACAAGCAGCATATACAAACACAGTTATGGTAGGGAACCTTGGTGAGTCTTTAAAAAAAAATGCAGAACATTTTAAAATAAGGAGTAAGTGGTTTCATTGAACTCTGCAACTGTGACTAATTAATTATAGATTTTGTTTTTTAGTCTGCAAGCATTTGAAGTGTTGGAATTGATAAAAGTGACTGCAATAAAAATGTTTTTTAATCCAGATTTTAGTTAGCATGCACATGACACAAAGCATAGAGTGAGTTTAATTTCCCTAGAAGTGACTTTTAGTTTCCTACCAGGCAGTGATTAACTCTCTCCAGTGCTTTTGCTTAAATATTTACAACTAGAACATGTTCTGTGTATAACTAGCACAGTAACAACCTTTTGTCCTTCAGCGCATCAATTATTTGCTGGATCAGTTCATAGTGTAACATTCAGCTCTGTGAAACTGAAGTCAGTAAATAAGAAGGAAGAACTTTATAGTGTTTGCATACATGATACCTCTATAAGGAGAATCATTTGACATGTTCAACGGTGCCAAATTATAGCTGAACATGTGATGCCAAAGTGTGTTTTTAATTTAGCTTGAGTTCTTATGCTTTATGGCTCTACTTAATACAAGCATCAGTTTACAGGCTTATGCAGGAGGGTAAATTTGAGTTTATCCACAAGAACACATTGTGTAAGTCGTGATGATGTGACTGTTGACTTTTGTTAGAAATTAACTTATTTTTCCAAAACATGGCCACTTAAGACATAACTTTGCAACCTAGAAATTGATTGGCACTCCAGGCAAAGACGTGTAAAATAAATCCCTCTCATAAAAGGTTGCAAGTTAAAGGAGTCTTTTTTGCCACAGTTCTAGTTGTTTGAAACTTTTCAAATATTGCTTTGAGAGTACATATTGCAAGCTACACGTCCTCTTTTATGAACTTGCATTGTCTAAAACTAAGGATGATACAAATACCTTGATATTTGAGACACGACTGTATCATATCAACTTTTATCTGTATTTTTAACTGCTTTCACAGTAAAAAGATATAATGTGATACTCAACACTGCTGAGAAAACTGCCAGTTCTTTGTGTATAGTGACCAAGGGTCAATAAAATATATAGTAAACAGACTGTGTCGAGAAGAAATACTACAACAATCAACCTTTGGGAAAAAAGTAAGTAGACACTGTGATGTCTTTATTTATTGGCTTTAAACAATGCATAACAAGATTTCAAAACATGAATGAATTGTTGATGGTTAGTCTATTTGTGTCTGATCCATTTTCAGTTCGTTTGAGTGTATTCCTAAAGTCAGGCAAAAGCTATTGAAAACTGTAAGGCAGTACAACCCCGCCCCCTGGTGGGAGAGATTTGACAATATCTTCACCAAGGCAAGTTATCAAAGTCATGTGCTAAATTACGTCGACAAAATCCATCTGCATCTGCTAACAAAGTGTGAATAAGCTCATCATTTATGTATTAGCCTTTAATTTGTCCATTAGATCAAGGTGATTTACTTAAACTTGAGCAAAATTGCTACTGGAAAAACAAACTGGCTTGAGCTGAAAATTAACAACCACTAGGTGATGCAAAAAGCAGTGGGATGAATCCCACCCCTCACAAGCATGGAGGTTTTTTGTTATCTTAGGGATAAAATAATGTCTAATTTTTCACCATACAGTAACATGTAAATTAAGTTAAAGATATTATTTTCAGAATTATTTTATATGGTTAAATTAGGGTTTTTCAGTTATTGATAAGATTCTCAGCCTATTCAGGTGGAATTACCTCGAGGCAGACACTCTAATGGACACTGCATAATGCATAATGTTTGATCTACGGATGGAGACCAAGCATGAAACCACATCCCTAAGAGTCTGATTAGACTGATTAGACTTTATTGCCCGGGTGAGAAGAAGCCATTGTAGAAAGAAAGCCACGGGAAGCCCTTTTTTTAAAAGATGAGCATAAGCTATGCAAGAACACAAAAGAGATGTGGAGAAAAATAATCTCCTGAGATAAATCCCAAATTATACCTTTTAGCCTCCATGCAAAAAATAATGTGTGGTGGAAACCTGGCAGTCTGATCCATTCTGTATACTTAATTGGCAGAATGAACAGGAGGAGCAGAGGGGATGTGAGATGGGGGGACGAGCAGCATCACACAGAGGGGTGACTGACAGTGCTAGGACCCGCCTTCTGGATCTGATTGGCTGCTTATAGCACTAGGAGAAGGCAGAGGTGATCCATTCTTTTTGCAAATTATTTGTCTCATACCATGACATAGAGTTTCATCAAATATGTAAAAAATAAATAAATAAAAATAAGTTTTTTTAAAAAAGTTACATGCTGCAACTGTAAGGGTGAGACTACATTTGTAGAGTAATGTGTGATTTTTCACACTCACTGACTGAAAGTTTGGCATCCAAAGGTTCCAGTCAATGCCTTCAGCAGACGAACATCTTAAAAAGGATATCTTTACCTCATTTTAAGCCTCAGGACATCTATGGACATCTATTCTTTCCTATGTTTTCCCCCTCAAGGAAAAATTCCTGCTTTTCTATCTTGTGTCTCCTTTCTGATAGCAGCAGGTGTAAGCTCTTTGCCCAGTTCTGTTGTGTTATGCTGCCTAACCTGCTGGGAGGACCCCTGCTGGCCATGCCACCCCTTCCTGTCTGTGGATGCTGTTTGGCATTTTAAAATGGGTGGAGTTCAAAACAAAGCTAAGCAGCTGGAGCCGCTGAGTAATGCCAGCCTGTAGGGAGAGGAGCAGGGAGGCCCGGGTCAGCCACATCAAATAGGGATATGTCACAGGAAGTCCACCTGAGAGGAACATTTCCCCTGCTCCCCTGCATGTAAATGCGCCTGTAGAGACAATGTCATGGTGTGTGTGTCTGAATTTATCTGACACACAGTTAACAATAATGATAGTGTAGCAAACTGATTAGGTGTTGTTTGATGATTTGGCACGACTATGATTATGACAAGGGTTTAAAATGAGTGTAAGCAAATCAGACATGCATATCTCCTGTATCTTTTCCTCTTCACAGAATCAACAGAAAGAATTAGCTTGATAAAGTCAGGCACCACAAATTCTTACATTTCAGTAGCTATAACTAGCCTTTTGGTTTCCTTGGTGATGTAAAATATGACTTGCTATGTCAAGTCAAGTCCTATAAAAAGAAAATTGGAAGTCTGGCAAGCTAAGTATTTGAATTAAAATCAATGATTCTATACGTCAGTGCTGGATATTATCTTGTTATCTTGGTACCAATTTGGTGAAAGCTGGGAGAGGGAGCAGGTTTAGTTGTCTAAATTGTGAACAAATCCTGCTCAAACACAAAGATAAGAATATTCTTCTTCAACATTTATTTAACCAGAATAAAACTGCTTGAGATCAGAAACTTATTTTACAAGAGTTGCCTGATAAGAATACAGTTAAACAGTTGGTTACAACAACACATTATAAAATAAACATCATTAAATTTGTAGCATCAGATTGTAACCATGTAATAATCTAACAATGAAGATTACTCTTTGCAATTTGACAAATTGAACTCACCAATTTTTAAAATATTAAATTGAAAACTAAAACTGTCTAAAATTTGTTTCTTTATATGTAGAGAAATTGGTAAATCAAATTTAATGATATTCTCATCCATCCAACCATCCATCCATCATCCACCCATCCATCCATTTTCTGTATATGCTTGTCCCTAGTGTGGTCGGGAGGTGCTAATTACTAAGAAATTCATGTTGAGATGTGCAAGAAGCCTTCTGCCTCCATTCATCTCCAAGTTTTTCCTTGGAGATGAATGTGAAAGGTTTTCTGTGATTCAACAGATTAATATATATTTTTTAAGTTTAATATGTGTCTATCTGCAAATTAACACTTTCACTAACTAGACACATGCCATTGTTCTAACTGATCAGCACAATACTCTCTTCTTTCCTGAATATTTTTTCATTGCTGGCTGAGAAACCATATCCAGAATAAAGGGGGAAATGACTGCTTATAGGAGAGACCATCCCAAATATTTAACCTTCAGCTTGTGGTAGAGCTTTTGTACAACAGTGTAAATTTCAAGACCAAATGGGGAACAAATTTTCCTGTTGGCTGAAAGACAACATGTCTTTCAGTTGCTTTTAAAGTACTGTTAATCCAAGAGATGATAGCAAAGTACCTGCAATTCTTTCTTCAATCCACAGAATATGTATTTATTTTTTTCAATTTTACTGAAAAATGTTCAATATAATCCATCAGTACAGTGGAACTAACAGAACAGAGAGGAGTTGATACATGTATCTTTTAATGACTGCTGACATTACAAGATATCTCTGATTCTAACAGCAGGTGGTGTATCTGCTACAAAAATCAATCCATCTGTGTTTCTTCATGAGCAATCCAGTGTACTTCAGGAGGACGGAAAACTCTGACTGGTCAAAAGCATCTGCAACTTTAATTTCTTTCCTCAGTACACTAAGCAATTAATATTGATGCAGTATTAACAGAGTACTTTTATTTCATGGACATTTCCCGAAAGAATTAATCTGTCTTCTGTAGCGACATTTAAATGGGTTACTTGGTATTTCGCTTTGAGCAGACACAGGAACAAAAAGTTAGATTTTCTTCATAAGCTGATGATTAAGAATATGAACACAATTATGGAAAAACAATTATTAACACTTGTATAGGGTCATGTAATTAGATTTAAGATGTGTCTCCTGGCTGCACAGCAGAACAAAAGTGAGGGAAGTCTGGCAGAAAGAGTGTTGTCTTGCCAAAAGAACTCAAGACCTGCTGGGTCTCATTGCAGGAAGCATATTTATTGCTACAACGCAAATGAAATCTCTTCATTAGATATGTTGCTATGAAACATATGCATGCTGAAGCAGGTGCTGGCTTTTGCACATTTTACAGAAAACATATTGAAGTGGTTTTCTCATCTTTGAATGTGTACTGAACCTATTCATCAGAAAAAAAATCTGAAACATTAGCTTACTAAATTATTCACTACCTGTCTGATTATCTTGCTTGATCTCAAATAGCTGTGTAGCATTTTGCCACTCAGTTCATTTGAAGTGCCAAAAGGTTTCCAGTTAAACTCTGGACAAAGATGCAAGCTAGAATGTTACTTAACTTGTATCATAAAAAACGTTGCTCATGCAGTATTCTCAGGGGCACATCCAGAGTATATTCATTCTTTTCCTTTAGGCAGTAAAATCTTTCCAGCCTTCTTTACATTTCCCCTGTAATTTTAGCAGTCATGATTGTGGAAACATTTTTCTTAACAGCTTTTCTGCAAGACATAATGGACACTTAGGAAACAGATTATTGCTGAACTGAGTATGGCAAAAATGTGTGAATGCCTTGCAGATGCTACTTTTATATATATATATAAAAAATAATAATAATAAAAAATATATAAAAAACTATTTGATGTTTTCTACAAAAAAATAAATATGTTCAGATAACCTTTTTTTAAAGAATGCTGATCCAATTACAATTTGGTTAATTTCTCCAATTATCCTAAATATTTTCAAAACTGTAGGTGCATTTCTCAAAACAATTCATACAAACAGCAAAACATCATGGCTATGCAAAAAATCTTTTCCTGACAAGTTAATCTGAAAATGGGAGATGTCACTGGAGTTACTGATACAGTGCTTTGCAAAAGTATGAGGAACCCTTTAGCCTTTTCACATTTTTGTCACATTATGACCGTAAACTTCAGCATAGATAGTTGGCATTTCAAATGACTAACACAAACCAGCACAACTATGGAGGAAAAATGACACAGAGCTTTCCATGTTTTTTTTTAACAAATGAAAAACTGAAAAGTGTGGGATACGTACTACATTCAGAACTTTTAACTTTGATATCCCCAAATAAAATTGTTTGCAACCCTTTGCGTACACAAGTCACCTAGTAATAGTCATCAAAGTCTCTTTGAAAAACTTTTTTTTATTGCCACTTGGCTGAGTGTGAGTTGACTTTTTACTGCCTCTTCTCTGTTTTATGACTGTTTGTTATGTATGGTGTAGTTTTATTTCTTTTGTTTATCTTATTTTCAAACAGCATTTTGGACAAACTTGTTTTTAAATGCGCTTTATAAATAAATTGGATTTGGATCTGTGTATAAATTGAGCTCAGTATAAATCCATGTCTAAGTGCATTCATGTGTTATAATGGCCAAATCAAAGTCCAGACATGAGAGTCTGTTATGAGACTTGAAAATTGGTAATCACAGTTGTTTACCATATAATCTGACTGAGCTGGAACTGAATCGCAAAGAACAATTTGCTAAGATTTCTACTCTTAATATGCAAAGTTGTTGAGATGTACTCCCATTTTCTTGCAGCTTGTATTATGACAGGAAGTGTACACACACACACACCACACACACACACACACACACACACACACACACACACACACACACACACACACACACACACACACACACACACACACACACACATACATACATACATACATACATACATACATACACAAAAAGTTCAAATAGTATACATATTTTTTTCTAGGCACTAATTTAACCATAATCCAGATGACAAGTGATGGAAAAATAATCACTTACTATCAAACAATAACAATCACAGGAAATGCTAACAGTATGTCAAACAACCCTTCGATCCTAGAAGATATAATGTGTTGCGTTCAAAACCATCAGATTTTTGACCAACTAACTCATGTCAACTTATTTTAACCGTTAGGACGTTGTATTTTTTTTTCTTCTTCATTTGTGTAGGAACTGTGTTGGCGATGAAAATGAACAGGTAGTGTATTTTTGAGCAAGTTTAAACTAATCTAAACAGCAACATTTCCGTTCTCTTAAACAACTGAACGTGCGTGTTTGCACAGCGGTCTGATTGTCGTGCATGTTACACGCGCCGTGAAGGGGCTGGAAAAAAAAGTCAACGGTGACGCTCCCTCACTATTACACCAGGCTGGAGATAAAATAGACCGACTAACTCTCCTCCCACCCTTCAGTACAGTGAACCACTCAGGCGGAGGACAGGACGTATCCCTGCTCAAGCCCACAACGAGTGAGAGACACGCAGGACTCAGTCACGCTGAAAACAGGACGTCTTTTAACTCGAGCCAATATCCATTCAGTCAGCTCGGTGCTTTCTCCTTTGCTTTCGGTGAAAAACTTCAGCTCTGTCAGCGTTTTGCCGTTTACTCCGCGCCTGTATCTCTGACTCAAACTGTGTCCCCGTTTGGGCTTGTCGGAGAGCTCAACTTTTACCGAACGGACAGAAACAAATGAAAGTGCCCTCAGACAGACAGGTGAGTGCGGGCTAACCGAAGCTATCTCTTTCACAGGTTTATGTTTTCAACAGTATATCGCATCAACATCTTCGTGTAGCTCAGGGAAATTCTTCATAACCATGGTAACACAGACTAACATTCCTGTAACTTTACTACTGCAGTCAGTAAAAAAAAAAGAAAGTCTTATGCAGGAGGTTTCAACCTCAAAGACCGCAGTCATATTTACACTGGTAACCCTAACATAACAATAACAAGTTTCACATGCAGGACTTCTAGCTCAGTGGTGCAGGCATGGACACAAACATCCATAATGGTGTATCCTCTGGAGGTGCTATCCCTTTAATCCACAGACAGTAAGAGCAACCATGCATTGTTTTTAACATGCTGCCCCTTACACTACATGTATATCATGATATAGTATTCCGCAAACAGCTTTTGCAGCGTTAAATACAGTTAGTTTATGCAATATTACATTACAGGATGTTGTTGGATCCAGGTAAGCTATGGTCACCAGTTTCATCTATGCCAAGGTCTAAATAGGGTCTTAATAGGTTAGGATTTCAAAACCGTAAATATTTCCTTGACACGACTCGAGGGTTAAAATTATTTTTTTTTCAGAGCAATTATTAGAGTTGGAGCAATGCTGCTTTGACCCTTTGTTACACGTTGCCTATTAGTTGGATGGAAAAATCCCCACAGTTTGATGGCATTTCCCTTCCACAAAAACAGCAGTGTTAAAGCTAAAGGAGTGCTTGTCATCCCTCTTATTATGTGAAACTCTGATTTAACTCTACAGTCGCTGATCTAGAAGCACATTTGCAATGGAAATCTAGTCATATTAAACAAGTTTTTTTTTATTCTATGTGTTAAAATCATCTGTAGATAAATGTAATATATGTCAAAGTATTTGAGCACCGGTAGGGATAATTTCTGATTTTTCTATTTTGAATGAATGCAGATTTTTTATTTTTTTGCTTCAAGTTGCTCCATAAAAACAGTGGAAGCATTCATTTTCACTTAAGGTTATCTCACCAGGAGAACCTTTTACAAGCCCATGACTCCTTCACGCCAACATCTAAACCGTTACAACTCCCATTTGTGAAGTAACACTCCACCCCATCTCTTCTCTAACTGCTTCACCCTCAGCTTGTTTGTTTTCATGCAGAGCTTGAGAGAGAAGGCGACTTTATCAGATGTTGCAAATCAACCTGAAGGCTGTAATTAATGACTTCTCGAGAGGTTCAAACGTGTTTAGTCAAGAGTTTTCTTTCGAGGGCGAGTTGAGAGCAGATCAAAATTTAGGAGACAAGGTTCCTCTTTTTTTTTTTTTTTAAATAAAATTTTCCTCAATATCTGTTAATTAACCAGATGGGCTATATATATATTTTTTTTTTTCTTTTTTCTTTCTTTTTTTTTAAGATTCTCCCCTACAGCATGTCTTATTGATTTAAGCTGAATGTGATTCTCTTAGTTAAAGGGCATTACATTTGGAGGGCAGGCGTGACAGGCCATGACATTTATCATGCATGCCATGTGGGAAAGTAAACATTTCACTGTGCATTTATGTTGAGTCTGCTACAGCTGAGCCACTTAGGAAATGATCCAGAGATGCACAGTAAATGTGGAATTGCTTTGAAAGTGCTGTAAAAATTGAGGCGACCCTTTAAAGGGGGAAAAGAAACAACTTTGCTTTTAAAGAACTTTATACGCCTTCCTTGATTTCAATTCCTGAATTCCTATAAATTCAGAGGACAGGGATGCAATTTTATGAGTTTCTAAATGGGTTTGCTGCTGATTAGACATCAAGGATCATTTAGAGAGCACAACCAGCCAGACTGTCTATTTAAGTCCAATATTGATGTTTGGGTCCAGCTGTTACTGGCACTACAACTGCCTACATGATTTTTCGTAAATACAGGCAGGACCCTACTTTGTTGGCTTAATATACCAGTGGAAACTCTCCTGGGGGATCTGTCAAACGAGTGCGAAGTTCTCCAGAGGGCGAATGAGTCAGAATGATTATTATAGGCGACTCTGAAGCTGCCGGGTCAAGTCATCCTCTCTCTGTCAATCACTGGTCACCACAAACATGACGACATGTTATTTGTACATACTTATTTCTGGTTTTACTTTTTGGATGAAAAATGAACCTAAAAATCATGTTTGTCTACTGGTTCCAGCAAAACTGCTCAACAGTGTAATATTTATTCTGCAATTGATGTCTGCTAGGTTTTTGGGCTTCAGAACGACACAAAAACGATTGATTGAGATTCTGTTATGTTTCTGATGATAATTGGACACAAGCACATTGTTTGAGAAAACAATGTTTGCAATTCACAACATAAAGACACAACAAGAGCTTTGTGATTAGTTCTTAATATCTGATTTTGTAAAGTTTTACAGCTGAATCCAATATATCTTAAATAAATATATTTAATAGCAATCAAAAGGTGACTTTACCACACATATAAATGGGATTAGCTGTAATTGACTACAGAATTTGTATTTTAAATTGTCTTTTTAACATCTGAAAGTGGATATAGTTCAGTATTCTTGACATTAAATATTTGTCAACCTATATTTTTTCTAAACAATGGTGGGACCTACGTTATTTTTTTTTATATAGTCAAATCCAGTGTTTTCTGTGGCAGACAGAGGTTGTCATGAAAAGCTCAAACTGAAAAAACAACTTTCCTGTACTCTGTTTGACCTGGTAGAATTAGACTTCCTATTTTAAAGCAGCAGTCTGAATGCACAGCAAACAGTCATGTATAAAATACAGCTTTTATATAGCTTACCTTTTGCCTTTCCCTGTGAGTCATTCTTAAGTCCTCCTCTCTCTAACACCTTCCACACTGAAGAGTGGTGTTAATGTACCACGTAAACTGCCAAGTATACTACTAAAATGTCTGCTTTATTGAAGGAACACAACTTTTGGTTTGCATGTGGGGCTTTCAGCTTTGCTCATAGGAGTTTCATTGACTACCAGCTGCTGCAGTGGTTTATTTTAGTAATGATTTTATAAGAATCAAATTGGCCAAATCAGGATCAGAATCAAAATCAGTTCAAATCTAGTGTAGTAGAACATTTTGAAGAATCGTTCAGTTTTTCAGTTTACATAAGTTGTGTACATAATTGGAACATTTATTCATCAAATTTATTTAATAACTTGGAAAATGAACGTGTTCCTCAGTGGTTAAATAAATGGGTAAAGAAGAGTTGTGTGAAATGGCAGGGCACTGCTGGCCTGGCCATTTGGTAGATGTATCAAAACAGTAACACCTCAAATAGTGATTTCAATATCTAACTATATACTATACAAGAAACAAAGATTCCCTTGCATTTGGAATGATGACTAGTTGTTCCAGTGCTGGATTGTCATAAAGTCAATAGGGATTTAGCAGCATGTCTGTATCCTTCCAGCCCAGAGAAGGTCACAGCTCTGCAGCTCCAATGTGATGCAACTGCATCCATTTCTGTTTTCAACCTATTATTTCCAAAGGCAGATCCTGTTTTTCCAAAGGCAGATCCTGTTGCAGACTTGATTGCTGATGACTTGTTAAATAGGAACCTGTGTTCAGAGGCGTGATGATACTGCTGTATCTCTACCTTAGCCTGTTTGCACTGGTTAACATTCCTCAGCTAAATGGTGGTAATTTTACTCAGAAGAACACTGGAGGCTTTGCTTTGGCAGCTTTGTTAGTTTGCAACTTGAACTCATTTCAAAGGAACACACTCAATAAAACTGTGGGGAGTTGTTATTTTGTGAGTGATCAAGTTACCTTTGAACGAAAGCTCATCATTTTTGTTTTCTATGTCATAAAACTAATTGGTTTTCGTTGATTCCCCGTTTTCACCCCTGATACACTCAGGGTCATAATGGCATCATCCTAGAATGATTCTGTTTAAAATGGCCAAATTTGAGCAAAGGGGAAAGCTTATTGCGAGCTCAGATGGCTGCATTGGTTACGGTGGCACCCACTTGTCTGTCCTTGCTTTCCAAGCTGCAGCGGAGGACAGAGATGAGTGTGATGTCAACACACAGATGGTGGTGCAGAGCCCTCATGTAGATGTACAGATGGCATCTTTTTCAGAATATCTTTGTCCAAACAGTTTTTCATTCCTTCTGGCCTTAAGGAGAACAAAACAGAGGGCACTGAAGTGAGATGATGATGTGACCAGTTTGCCCATGATACAAAAATTCAATTTCTGTCTGGCTACAGTACAATCATGTGACAAACTGTCTTCTGTTAATAGGCAATTATCAGTGATTGGTAGATGAAGCTTTATTTCTGAAGCTTGGCTACACTTTAAAGTAACAAGTTATAATGTCAAGACTCCATAGTAAAACTCATGTTGCTTTTCTCTGAGCAATCTGCTAGCTTAACTGTTTAGTGAACATTCCTCCAATATGGCTGATCATTGTGATCATATGGGAAAACAGAAGGTCAACATTGCCAAATTAAAGAAAGCTGGGCCTCATTTTTATTTTTGGCCAAGAGTAGTTATAAAAGTTAAGTCCCATCTTATAAAAAAATTTAGTGCATGAAATGAACATGCTTTATCTATAAACACACTTTTTTTTTTATTGTTTTGAGTTTATCAAAATTCAAGTAATGTTAGGAGGACAATCTTGTAATCCTTATGATTAAATTCAAAACTACTTTAACACTTTTTTAAAAATTTGGTTAGAATTGGTAATATTTAATTTTTGAATCTGAAAAAAAAAAAACCTAAATAAATGCAAATGAGTTTGAATTTGTTACAGTACTTTGAAAAGAGAGAAGTGGAGTTGTCCTCAGAGATACTTGAAAATGAGACCAGATTTGAACCATTTAAACTGCTACAACTTTCTGCAGCAAGATCCTGTTTATTTTCAGGCCAAAATAATGGTTACCACAGTCTCTTATCTCTATCCTTTTAACTTTGCACACTCCTAAAGGTCACTGAAGTGAGTTGAGCAGATGTTCTTGGGTGTACCATAGAGCAGATTACAGACCGGAGGAGACCAAGCTTTAAATCTTTGGGAACCTCACGATCAGTCCTGGGAAATTTCATTCTATTTTCCCAAAAGATTCAGACATCCATGATAACATCCTTGATCTAAGTTGTCTAGAGGGAATTCAAATGAAAATCGGTACATTTTATTCATTGGGTTATTAGCCCAATCCAACCATCATTAGCTTCCATAACATTGGCATGGTAGATCAAAAGTTTACTCTGTCATTTCACAACTGACCTTTCAGAGTGATGTGACATCAGACAAATATCCACCATCTGTTTTGCTCCTGTGCTGTTTCCTATTGGATGATGAATTAGCTGTTGTCACATTCGTGAGAAATTTGGCTCTTGCTTCACATGAAACGGAAGAAAATGTCCCCAGGGCCAATGTTCTTTTTTGTTTTTGTTTTTTTTTCCCATTTGTTCAAAGTGAGAAAGCAACATTTTAACACACAACACAGAAATTTACACTTTCATGGTTTTGCCCACATTAATACCGGTTTATGGGTTCTTCTTCCCCCATTTTTTGTGTCCACTTTTATGTTCCAATAATGGCAATAAATTACAGTAATGCTGTTTCCTCTTTTCTCTGTCAGTGTAGTAATCAAAAGACATTGATGGATTGTGGCTAAATTAATCTTTCTCGGATTATGGCTGACCCACATATTTTCAGATTGATTAGCAGTCAGTTTAGAAAGCAAACTGTCAGATTGTTTAATGTCCTCTTAACTCTACAAAAAAGGGCTCATTTCTCTGTCTTAAAGCAACCAGCTCCTTTACGATTCCTGCTATGACTTTTCAAGCAGATGTGACTAAAGAAATCAATCGGACAGCTGCATCTGATCCAGAACACTGCTGCTCATGTTCTCACTAAAACCAGGGAGATATAGCGCACGTCATCGCAGTTATAAAGTCGTAACGCCGGCTCCCTGTAGCCCAGAGAATAGACTCTAAAATGATGTTAGTTTATGAATCACTGAATGGCTTAGTTCCACAATACATCAAAGATCTGCTGTTGTTGTTTCCAGACTACACAGGTCTTCTGGTTCTGATCTGCTCTGCATCCCCAGAACCAGAATCAAATGAGGAAATGCAGCATTTAGCTTCTATGCTGATCCACAAATCTGGAACAAGCTTCCAGAAAACTGCAAAACAGCTAAAACCCTCAGTTCCTTTAAATCACATTGACCAATATATGTGATGTGTATTGATGATTTTGATGATGGCACCCCCAAATGTAATGCTTGTTTCCTAGTTTCCTAATTGGTGACTGTATGTTGTTTTTATGACTTTAAACTGCTTAAAACTGCTTTGTTGCTGAGATGCACTTCACAAATAAACTTTTATGATTGATTGGTCTTTATTGTTAAGAAAAAGTCCAGCACTGCCCAGAAACAGGTGGATGAGGGTTAACTCCATGCTAGTCATCCCCATGCCCTATTTAAACTGCTGATTTTAATAACTATAATATGAGAATCTAATCTATTCCTGGTATAAAGCCATAATTTCCATATGGCTTGTACCTTCCTAGCAATGGTTTTGTGTGTGTGTGTTTTTTTTTTTTTTTTTTTTAAGGAGGACCTTTATCTGACAGAATAGTGGGTTGACCTTTTCGTCTGAAGGGACTCTGGCGTTCACCTTTCCCACTGCTCTTGGGTCAGAATAAGTTTTCAAATGAGAAACTGCTGAAGCATTTCCTCCTCTACAGACAGATATTCTGTCTTTGCTTGTGATTGGAGGAAATGAGACAGCAGAAAAGAAGATGACAAAAGCTGTTTTAAGGGGCTTTCATGCACCCTCTATCTCCTGTTTTTCACCAAACTTCAAACACCTTCTGACTGAGGTGATAGGCGGGTTGCTGCCCTTGCTCTGCAAAGCGTCCATCAGTTGTTGACTTCTCCTGTTTTAATCTCACTGAGACACGAAAGGAGTTGATGGACAAGACAAAACAAGATCACAATAGTCAGGCTAACCCTCAGTAACTTTTTGCTAAATTAAAGCTTGTGGCTGAACATGAGGCGTGTTTTCTGATGATGAGGCTGAATGAGTAATCATAGCTTTAACTTTTGTGTCTCAGTTCTCGTCTTCAGTCTCACACACCCACACTGCTGCCGATGGTCATATTTCTCCACCTACTCTGGTCAGAGGTGCATCAGTCTTCTTGGGGAAAGAAATGACTGTGTAGATGGTAAACCTAGGATGTTTGATTAGACATGAGAAATTTTGTTCAACTTTATCCACTGAGTTATGCTTCACTGATTAGCTCTTGCTAAGACATCATGCTGATTAAAGGATTAATTCAGTGATTCGACTTGGGTCTTTAAGTATTTTTCTTGTGGGATAGACCTGATTAAAAAAGCACAATTTGTTTGACCCTTCAACTTCAGGGTGGTAAATCTGTAGCCTCAGTGCTACTCTGCTTAATTAGGATCATATCTCACATCGACTGGGTTCGTTTCTAGGTTTCTTTGATGTCCCACTCCACAGGATTAAAGATGACATTTGTGACTTTTACAGACACAGAAAGAAACTTTTGAAAGAGTTGAGACATATTCCTGAAAATGTTTGCTTTGTGGGTAAAAATGTACACCTGTGAGTCCAACGTCAAAGACACACTGAAATTTGTCCTTCTTGTGTTTTGCCAACTAGTTTAAATGTTTTAATAATGCACTACATGTGACTCTCTGATGTGCAGTCGAAAACACAACTTCAACCCCCATATTACCGGTCGTTTTGACTTTTTACAACATACAAGGCAGTCTGCTGAACTTAACCATGTTGGCTCCTATCTGCATGCACATAATCAAAGGGGCGTGGCTTCTCACTCGTAGCTTTGTCATCAATGCTGTTAGGAAGTTGTTGCGTTTTCTAAGTATGTACAAATTGTTTCCATCAGTCACTTTGCAAAAAATGAACAGCTCTATACACACAGTGCTTCTCATGGCTGCAGCATATTTAGATCTTAGGAGAAAAATGAAAACAGCACTTCTGAGTTCTCTTTAAACCTCTAGGTCAGGCAGTGATTTAGGGAGACATTGATTTGCTTGTGTTCAGGGTTCTGTTGGCAGAGGACTTGTTTTCAAGTTCAATCGATCTTGTTAATTTAATTCTGTGAACTCGGAGCCCCTCGGTGTAGCATGGAGGAAAACTAGCATTCAGTTCATTTTAACAGATGGACCATCATGGCTCAATTGGAGTTAAGAGCTTTGAGGTCTTTCCGGGGGGAGTCAGATTCATTATATGCCTTGGGTCAGGCCCACCTTCCTCAGAGCAGTTTTAGTAATAACAGGAAGCACAGCCACTGCTGCGCATGGTAATTAGCAGCTGTTTAGAACGTGAGACAGCCTGATTATAGCAGAAGCGGTTTACACACACATGCACCATTGCACTGAAAAATTACATGTCACAAAACTACATGTATAGTACCCTATTGTAGAATAAAACCACAAGCAAAGAGGGAATAGAAGTTCAAATGACTCGGGGAAAACATTTTTACACGTCTAATCATTATTGCATTTATCACGTGCCATTTATGTTTAAATTGACAAATGTTTTGTTGCCCCGGCAGCTGCAAAGCAGGCTCCGTCATGTCTGTGAAAAGTGAGGTAAAGTTTTGATAACAGTCTGCGTTGCTTTAATTGTTGTTATGGGTGATTATGGAGTGTTTGAGGTGAATCAACAGCAGATCGGTGGGGGAACAGTAAGAACTCAGGTAATTCACCAACACACCCTGGTACTTCCAACCATATTCACTAACGGCATCTATTTGAGTTCACCAGTGTACTGATGTTGTTCCTGCACAGTGACTGTGTTATTATATAGATTTACTCTATACTGAGAAGAGCCACAAACAGTCAAATAAAGAGTTCGATTTAATTTTTTTTTTATATTATATATTTTTGCCTTGTAACGACAACTCCGTGAACGTTACGCCTGAGATATAATGGTTGCTTTTACAGCAGAACCAAATTAATCATGTTGTATTCTGGGTTGTTAGTGTCACTTTTACCATGTTGGCCTGCAAAACGTAGTGTTAACATGGAGTTTGATAAATCCTACAGTTATCTTGTGTGGGGCTTTTTATGGTTATGACATAAAAGGAATAAATGGAGCAGACATCCACTGTCTATTCACTGTATTCACTGGATGACTTGTTCCTCTGAACAAATCACTTTTCTTTTTTCTGTTCTTGAACACATTGATGGAAGCTCGTTGCATTCTCAGTTGACAGTGAAAACAGGCCCTCTGAAACAAGGTCTTAATTTAATGTCAGCCTTTGTGGCAGAGACTTGATGCTTTTCAAACCAGCTCATGTTTTCCATCAAACTGACAGGCGTGTTCCTGTCGAGACGGCTTGTTGCACAACTTCTCCCACCCGCTTTATCATTGATGTTTCTATTTTTTTCTGCAGGAGCGTTGGGAGCCAATGGGATGTTAGCTGTGACAGCAGGAGCGACTGAAGGAGCATGGTGAAACACCAACCCCTCCAAGTCTATGAGCGTCAGCTGTGCTTGTCATGTATCACTGGGATCTATGGATGCAGGTGGAAGCGCTATCAGAGGTCACATGATAACACCACCAAGGTGAGAAGCAGCTTGCATTTTTATATTTCGTCATAGGTTCTGAGTTGGATTTACTCCTCTTACAAACCAATTAATAGGCTTTGATTGAAACTGGAGCTGTTGAGTGTTTTCTCTGCTTGAAGGTTAAATTTCTGCCCCAATCTTTGTTTTTTTCATCCTAGAACACATTTTCTTCCAGGAAAACCCTAAATTTAGTTCCATCCATCTTTCAATCAGCTTTGACCAGATTCCTTGTCCCTGCTGAAGACGCAGCACGATGCTTTCAACACCATGTTTGACAGAATCTGAAAAATGCTGTTCGTAACATTTTGCTTCAAAAAGTTTAACTTTGACCTCTAGTGAGTAGATCACTAGAGGTGATCCACTTTGACTGTGTCCCCTACATGGTTGCTGTAACTGCACAGTGGATTTCTTATTGTTTTTTTTTTTTTCATAACAAAGGATTTTTCTTTTCCAGTTATCCAAGATGGCAGGAGTAAAAAAATAATAATTATGTCAGCAGATAGTCTCACCCAGATTCTTATGCATCACTTAAAGAAGCAAATTGTGACTCCGGGCCAAAAGTGCTGTCTTTAGCTACCTTTATTTAGCATCATTCAAAATCTATTGTTACATAAATATTGATAGGAACAGCTAGTGTTTAGGGAGCATAGATTTTCCAAAAGTAGCTATAAACTGTCCTCTTCTAGTAAACTGTTGAGTCAGCATCATATTTACACCGCAAACCTTTTCATTCACTGACAATGTAACATGATTGACCTGTGTCATATGCATCAAGCATTTGGTTCCTATCAGATATGTTTTGTTTTTTTGTTTATGACGTAGTTGTGCACTTTCTGTGAGAGGCCCATCGCTGAATGATCAGTTCCATTATTGCTGTAATGACAAATGTCAGGAGAACAGTAGGAAAGAGGTGAAGCTGGATCTGTTTTCCAATGATTATCACTGAAGATAATTAGCTGTGTACACCCTCAGCAGTGTGCATCATGGGCTCACATCAGGTTAGGCATGAATGAGACCTGATTATGTTGCCAGGAGGCTTCGACCACAGTAGCTACACAGCCGGCCTCCAAGAGAGCTGTCGACTGATACAGCTGTTTGCATCTAATTACTGCTATTGAATACCTTGTTTTATTTTGTTCTATGTATATTTTACAAAATTGCTTAGAAAAAAAAATCTCTAAAAGCTACAAAGATTTGAAGTCATAGCAACATTAATAGAAGACGGAAATGGAAATGCAAAGTTGTATTGTTAAATAATTGCACACTTGGGATGGTCTGGATGTTGTGCCCATTTTTTATTTCACGTTAAAATTTTCATAAAGCAATGTTTCTCCTCTACAAATGATACTGATGATACAAATGACATTTCTTTGAATGTAAGAGCTGGAATGGACGACTAAAGGGCAAGAGCAATTTCTAAAAGGATTTGCCTGAGAAACGGGCCTGATTCTTTGGTCAGCAGTGTTTCTCCAACAGTTTGTGCCCATGGTCTCTTTGTTTGCCACTTGCTGTGTAGATCACAGCCAGTCTGCTCTAGCTCTTCCATTGCTATTTGGGGTTTTAATTTAGACTTCTGTCTAATCATTAGGTTAGAGGATGCAGCACACCTGCAGCAATGTGCACAGAATTTACAGTTGCATAATATTAGATGATCGTTGGCTGGAGATTAATATGGGTGAATCTTGTAATAATGAAAAAATGTGCAACATTTGCTAATTTTCTTTTGGCTCTTCCATCACTGTCTGACCGTTCGCATTTCGGACAATGTTCATGTCAGCTGTGAGCATCTGCTGCCACGGGATTCTATCCAACTGGCTAAATATTACATGGATATGAAAGGAAACAATTACTTCTTTCCTGAAATTCCTTTGGAATAGGAGTATTAGACACAATTTGTGATGTTCTCTGCTGGCCTGTACTCCTCTCTGTTATTTAGGGAATGAAAAACGAACCGTAGAATTGACTTTCTGCAAGTTATCTAGGTTACCTTCTCAGCTGATAGTTCAGCAGCCTAAACAAACCACATTCCACTCATTCTCACTTATGTCATTTGTTTTCTTCCATTTTTAAAGGTTGTTTTCATCTAAAGTAAAAAAAAAAAAAAAAAGACTACTCTTGTCTTGCATTTCTTTGCAAGAAATGCTTGCAAAACAAGAATGCATTTCTTATAGCAAGAGGAGTTGCTGTGAATGTAGTTTGCTGTTTGAATTTGTTTCTGTAAGTAGTTGGTTCAGGACTTTATGGAATTTGTAGCCTGCCAGTTTACCTTCTGCCACAGACACCTTGCCTATTTATCTATACACATTATAAACAAAAGGTAATTAATAATGACATTGATGGCAAATCCTTCTCAAGAATTTAAACAATTGAATCATTAAAGCTGAGACAAAAATGACATATTGCATATTGCATATCTGATTTATTCTTTAGATCACATTTGAAGGTTTGGATCCTTTGTGGTTGTATTTTCTGGTATTTGATGCTTGACAGGATCCAATATCCTTTTGTCCTGCCTTCTTCCTCTGCTATTTAGGAAAAGACAGACAGGTTATTTTGATGCAATAAACTCAATGTGTGCAGCAGTGGTGTCGTACTCGAGACTGGTCTTGGTCTCAAGACCGTTCTAGACAATTTTTTGATGGTCTCGGTCTGGTGTCGAACTCGGGCGCTGAGGACTCAGGATTTTATTTCAAGACCGCAACTGTGGAAGTATCACTAAACTTACAGCACAGTAGTTTATTTGTTAACTTGTTTGTTTTCAATGAATGCAAAATGTACCGTTTGAAAATCCAAACAATAATGTGATTAATTCCACGTTATTGTTGTCAATTACACTCTTGTCTTAGTCTCAGGTTAGGTGGTCTTGACTACAACACTGGAAGTAGGTTCGATTTCTTTTTTTCTTAAAGACAAAGAAAAAAAATACATGGCATATTTATTAGCCCACAATTATTTCAGACCAAAACGCATTGATATTGCAATGATAGTAGATTTGCGATACATCACACAGCTCTAACTCTAGGGATAGAAGTGCTCTCTTACTATACGGTTTGAGGTAAACATCCTAAAAACTGGATCACACCAGTGCTTCACACAGGCAAAATATAAAAAGACTTTCTAAAAAGAAATTAACACTAAAGTATGTTGAAGTAGTCAACTCTCAAAACCAAACGCTTACTTCAACTGCGGAAATTTAACACTGTCATAAACTTCTTTTATTAAAACAGAAGTTGTCTTGGCCTTACATTTTTAATCATGTCTAACAAAGTGATGCTTTAGGGTGGCTGGGACCCACAACAATACAGGACCACCAACATGATCATCTAATAAAATGCTACATGAGATTACTTTTATTCCTTGACTTCCTGTCGGAATATCTATTTGTCTTTTGTGACTCGGTCTAGTAGAGCAGATTGCAATACTGCATTTAATAAAGAAGCTTATTGGATTGGGGCGATGGGTCTGCAGCAATGCTCTTATGGTTTAGGAATCAGTCAACATGGAAACTCAAAGAACAAATCTTTTCTTATTTTAGGAGGAGATTTCAGCCGGAGCAGATCTGTGTTTGAGGTTACGCAGATCTCAAACACAGATCTGTGTAATGTGTGTTCTTCATAAAGAAGAAAAAGAACTGATAAGACGTTCACACTTCAACAGAGAATGATTAAAAGAAAAAGAGGACAATTCAACATGTGTTAGCACATGTTGTATTATTTATTTACTCTAATTTATTGTTGCTGTATTTAGCAGTAGTACTGTTTCTGGGTGCTCATCTCCACATCAATGCTTCTGATTCTAGGCTAGAACATTATTTCACACCAACAACAGGGTTTTATGTTCACCAAAAAGTTTATATTACAGATGAACATTTCCCCATTCATTGTAAAAAGATGCTAACTGTAGCCATCCTCTCTGATCATCTCATTTCAGTTCCCTTTCTGCTGCAGCACAAGAAGCAAACAGCAAGAAGCAAACAGCATGGCAGCTGTTTGCTGCCATGTTGTTTGGATTCTCTAACATGCAAACACCATGGGATGCCCTTGAATCTCAATTTATACAATACAGGCAGATAGTTTCTGTGAGGCAGAACGTCAGTCACTTGTCACATTCCTGAGCATATCCAGATTAGCCCCTGGTATCTTGAAAGCTGTCCTGCACGGCTGGATTTCTACTGCACAACTATGAACACAATGTAATCCGCTTCCCTTGCCATCTTAAAAAGGAAAAAAAATAAATAAAAACTCAACAACTTAAGACCCAACTTCACTTTAAAAAAAAAATATATTAAATATATTTCCCGTCACGCCACATATAAGAAAAGGTAATTGATTTGTGCATGGCATGGGGTAGAAGGAATCCAGGCCACATTCCAGACAAGATGCCAGAGTCAGCAGCTAAAAAGGCTGACCAACTCACTTTTCTAGCTCTTATTAGCAATAATAAATCTGGAAACAACAGCAGTAAAGTGAACCCATCTTCATTGTTTACAGTTGTTAGTGAATATTCATGCAGTAAGAATTTTTTAAGCTTAACTGAATATGTAGGTCCTGCAATCACAGGACTTTCCTTATGCTCAAAGTGAAGCTGTTATTTAATTACTGCTCAACACATGTATTACTGAGAATATCCAGGCCCTCAATGATGTTCAGATAAAGTTACAGCTTCCTGGGCTGACTTGATCCGCTCAAAGCAATACAAACCTGAACGGTACAATAGTTAAAATGGGTTTAACTATTTAATCCAAGTAATCACCTTTACTTGGATGTGGTAAAATAAGCTACAGTTTCAACACCTGCTAAAACATTTTGTTACATTATCTCATAACGTCAATTTATTTTATTAAAATGCCAGATGCAGAGCTGTAAAGGGCTCCTCTCATCTGCTGCTGCCTGCTGAAGCTGAGAAGGCTACAATACCTTTTCCTTGCTAAGAGAAAAGCTAAATTTTGACATTTCTAGTCATTCCAGAAATAGTCATTTTGTGGGAACTAAAGGAGCAAAACTTCTCAATCCTTATCTTATGTGCTTAGCTGACATAATATATCAGCTAAGCAGATACCCCAGCTAACGTACGAGCTAATTTCACTGGGGTATAGTTGTTACTCAATCAAAATGGTAAATATTATATTATAAGAATATAAACGTATTTTACCAGTAGTAGAAACAACTAATGATTTTCAGCTTTAAATGAAAGCAAATAGATGCTACTAAGCACTTAATTTATTGTGAAAACTTTGAACAATACCATTTTTTCACAACACCTTGTAGTTGTTATAGCAACAAACAAAAATCACAAAAGTAGCATGCATTTGAAAAAAATGGGTTAGAAATCTATTACTGCAGTCTATCAGAGTCATCCACCAGTTACATTAAGTAGTACAATTACAGTTTATGGTTACTACAACAAAGCTAAATCTTTATTATGATAATTTTCTCTACCAAAAGTGTAAGTCTTCTCATATGTTTCAATTGAAGTTACTGAATCACAATCTCTTTTGCAGAGTAGCTTCATGTTCAAGTGACAAAAAAGTATTGAAATTTCTCATTAAGTATCCTAATGTCATTGTAAAGCCACTTTACAACGATGCTACAACTGATGCAAAAGTTGCATAGGGTGACTTTCACAACAACAAAATAAGTAATAACTGATTGGACATCAATAAACACAGTGAATCAAAACCAGCTCAATGTTCACTGAAGGCTGGGAAACTTTGCTCCTATTTTTGAAGCCTTTGTGTGCCTAAATGGAAATTCTCTCAATTATTACTGAGAGGCCAGATCGGCTTGCACTGCATGACGTGAGCATTCTTCCTACAAAGCACCTTGGACACAGAAAGAAGCAGCACCACCGACACCTGCTCGGTCTGAATGTCTCACTACAGTGGACAGAGAGGGAGAGGGAGAGAGAGAGAGAGAAAAAAGACATTGTATGATCCACTTATAGATTATAAATGAGTCTAGCAGCAGTTTCAACACAAGGTTCTTGGTTCTCACGCCTCTGGGATTTTATCAGGTAGAGTTACATGTACATGATACCTCCCCTTGATTGGGGACAGTTTGCTTACCGGGTTGTTTAACCAATCTGTCCTGAATGACGTCACCTCAGCATGAGCCAAGACCCATTCTCAGAAGCAAGTCAGCCACTTCAACCAGAGAAATTCTCACAATTAACAGTTTTTAATTAATGCCATATTGGAATCAGCAGGTAACAGTTAATTTATAATTTCTTAAAGATCACTGAAAGCATCAAAACAAGACTAAAGTCCCTCTTGTGCGCTTTTAATGATTTTTACATGAAACACCGTTGGTTCACTGCAGGGCATGTAAACAAGACAAAGAAAAATCATTGTATTGAGTCTAGTGGAAAGAGAGCCTGCACTTTGTATGCGCTAGCTGACTGTTTGCTCTCTGCACTCCAGAAGACACATGCTGTCAAAGCAGAGGATGAGCACAAAAATGCTCACACAGCATCTTTCAGTTGGCCTGAAAGATAACCACTTGGGATAGGAAACAGATCTACATGGTGTCAGATTTCAACCGTAACGGAAGCAAATAATTTTTTTTTAATTTTTTTTACATTTGTTCTGAATTATAGTTGTTTCAAAAAGCCAGACCGAGTCAAGACCAAGACTAAGACCAGCGCTGCATGACGTAATAAAATGTGATATATGATCAAAATTTCTAATCAAATTGATCTGAAAGATTCACATTCCCATAAAAACACATAGATATTCAATACTTAAAGCTGAAACAAATTTAACCAATATTATCTAAAAAGATAATGCCCTGGGCATTTGCCCATATCGTTCATGTCAGAAATCACCATTTTCTCACCATTAAACATAGCAATTGAAGCTTTACAATGCCCTGACGGTAAACTACGCTCAACTATGAACACTGACCAAAGAGCAACAAGCAAGAAGTAACCAAGCACAAGGTGCTCACCATGACTGTTCTCATCCTCTCTCCCACCGCATGAAGCCTGGCAGCACAATGCTGTAATGTCTGCTGTCATTACAACTGCCACTTTGAACAAAAACAATCAAAGAGCAATGTGCATGCTCTGCATGCTCTTTCGTTCTTGTGTTTTATTTATTTGCTAATTAAATAAATATCAATGGCTGTTGCCATCGGCTTTCTCACAATTTATGCAACGCAATTCTATTACTGACGATTAGACAGACATCTTCTCCCGCTCAAAGAAAACTACTGCGCATGTCTCGGGGCGCCGTGTGCGGGTGAAAGGTGGGGAGTAGCTGGGGGGGGGAGTAAGGCAAACATTTAATTTTCACTTTATTGCTTGGATTTTAATTGGTGTGTTTTGCATCCATTGAAAACAAACATGTCAACAAATAAACTGTACAGTATGCTGTAATTTAGTGATATTTCCACAGTTGCGGACTTGACTGGTCTTGAAATAAAATCCCGAGTCCTCAGCGCCCGAGACCGAGACAAGACCGAGACCAAACGAGTCCGAGACCAGACCGAGAAAAATGGTTTTGAGACCAAGACTGTTCTCGAGTACTGCAACACTGCCTACTTCTTCGACATTCTAGTATTTGTGATTAATTTCTTATTTTTTGATTACCTGGATACAGTTCAATCCCATAATTTTGTTTAAAAATCAGAAACATGGCATAAACTCCTCTTTGCTGCTCAAATGCTTGATGCTCTAATAGATCTGTGTTGTCGCTCTGTCAGGGCCATGCACAAAGTCTTGTGCTGGAATAAAAGCCAGTCATGCAGAAAGTTGATGTGAAATCAGCAGGGCAGATCAAATTATGTCAGCCTGATCGAGCTTCACTGTAGAGTGTGGGACAAAAGAGGAACAGAGAACATGAGAGCACATCACACACAGCGAAGTGTTTGTGGTCATGCAGAAATTAAATAAAACTCCAAAATATCATCAGATTAATCTCACAGTTTTAACTCTTTGAGACCAAAAATTAAATTTTTTTTAAATATATAGATATTTTTTTCTTTTTATTTAACTTTTTATGTTGGGTCTTGATAAAATTATAAATGATCAGAATTTTCTGTGTAAATATGATCAGACGTGTTTGTATTTACAGCAGCATGAAGGTGAGGGAGGTTAAAAAACTCAGCAGCAAATCAACATTTTGGGATCACTTGTTCTTTATGATCATTTCAAAGCTTTGCATATATATTTTGTGGTGGGTACATCAATCATTTTGGAGGGTGCTTGATTATTGTAAAAATACCAGAAATGGCTTTCTGCGAAAGCCATTTTAGATCAGTTATTCAAATTCAAAAATAATTTATTGATCGCATAGGGAAGTTAACATTTTATGTAAAAAAATACATGAAACAGATATGCTTCAAATCCCAAAAATATAGCAAGAGGTCTAGAAAATGTTGGTATAATTTTGACTGGAGCAGCACAGTTCCCCAGGTGTCCTCTGTCTTTATCGAGAGGGATGCTGCAGTGGGGGGGAACCAGAGGACATCGTCCTCTACAGGCCAAGGTCAGCTGTCCCAGGTGTTTCCAGTAGTGATTAAGGATCGTGGGAACTGGTGTCGGTGCGTTCTCATCAGGGAGGTTGTCACTTGGTTTTGTGCCAACAGAGACCTTGGCAGTTTTCTGTAACAAAAAACTGATTTTCTTATCATGAGCCAGCCTTTCTTTGGAATGCAATGTCGGTATGATATTTTTTTTAAGCTTCTTTTTGAAAATAATTGCAAAATGTTCTTCCCAGAATGGACTTTTCTACAAAATTATTTTGGTAAGCAGGACCATGCAGCTTTATGATTATAGAAGGTATCAGCATAGCCTACAGGGTTAAAATTACCTTCTTTATGGGACAATTTATGGCATATCTTCAAAAAATCCCCTTCCTTACAAATGGGTTGTATTTCTTTTGTTTCCTTTTTTCCTATGAAACAGTTGCAACATTTAACCACAGATCTTCTCTCATTACCTTATCTAAAAGTGGAAGTGAGAGGAAAATATTTATTTATTTTACAATGAGATAAAAACATGATTAAACATGGATTAAGATTGTTCCAGAAAACCCTCAGATCTTTTATGACGTGAGATTTTTAATCGCAGTACTAGAAAAATGTATGAATTTTTTGTTTTAATAGTAACTCACTCTACTCACACAAAAACACACACAAAAACACGCACAGTATTAGTAGCAAAAAAAAAAAAAAAAAAGCGGGCTGGTTGGACTTTGTCACCTGGGAGTTTCCTCAGCTGTCTGAGGTGATAATGATCTGATCCCTGACTCTCAGTGTGACTTTTTTTTACACGGGTGCAGGGTTGTCCCCATAAACATGTAATCTGATAGGATTATAAATTAATTTGGCAGATTTCTGAATTCACTCTGAGTGCTCAGAGTGAAATGACAGGCTTTTTTTTCTGCTGGTGGAAAAGGTCAAAAGGTTACTGCATTATGCACATTATGTATTGTAAATAAATATGTCTGCCTTGTATGCAGGTATTCATTCTATCTTAACCCTCACCTTAGTCTTTTTTTCTTTTTACATTCGAAGATGTGGTCCATTTAAAGTTTTTCATGGTACAAGTACAAGACTGACAAGGACAGCAATTAGTCAGGGCAGCATGTGAAGTTATTAAAAGTTATTCCATCATAATGAGCAGAGCGTAGAGGGGAATACTCTCAGCAGAGGTCGGTTATCAGTCTGACTTCAGGTTCTAATCAGAAAAAGTTAATAATTTGAAGCCTGGCAATACCTCTGCTAAGTTTAGTTTTCTCTATGCACATCTCATTATATCATTTTTGCTATGGCTGGTTTTATTTTATTTTTTTCATTAACTGCATCATTCAGACATTTTTGTGGTTGATCTCCAATTGTAAAGTTTGTTGAAACTGTGACATGCAAATTTACTTTTGAATCTATAATTTTTTTTTTTTTTTAACTTTCTGCTGAAATTGAAAATTTACCTGATTGAACAGTGTTTTTATAAGGTGATGAAATGAAACTATTCTTCAACACAGCTGGTGTTTCAGAGTTGTCACTTTCTGTATTGCAATAAAGTTCTCCACATTAGATGGATAAATGTCTCTATACAGATAAAACCCAGACTAGGAGAATCACTGTGTCTTATTTACTTGAAAACATGAAAACTTTGCTTTTTTTCATACCTGAAAATGTACTGAATCAAAGGATATTCAGTATGTGTCCATTGAATATATTGAAAAGTAAGTAGAAGCTGTATTCAACTTTCCATTTGAGAGTAAGAAAACACTTTTATTTCTTTATCATAACACAGGAATATTTAGGAGGCTTACTGCCATGAATAATATGTACTTACATTGGGACTAGAATCAGAATCTAAAATGCCAGATTCCACATCGAGTGTGAAATTGGCAGATTCCAGTGACTGTCTGAATTTTTGAGGTACCTTCAGTAGCGTTTGTACGATAAATTACCATCCACTACATAAAGGACTGATTATGTGAGGGTTTGTTTCTGTTTGTCAAAATATAGTGGGAGTTGCTGTGGTCTATCATCCTCCTTTTTACCTTCTCTCTGCTGCTCATCTGGTCCTACTTCTGGTGGGAGGCAGACAACGACTACAATGAATTCAACTGGTGAGTACTGTGTCGACTCGGCGACCGCTGCTCCATGTTTACTAGGCTACCAGCATATTGCCATGACTGCGCACATTCTGGTCATACTTGTTGTGTTGTTGATTTCCTAAATCAGGAGTTTAATCTCTCCTCATCCTTAATCTGAGCAGAGACCACCGAGGCCTCCATAGATTACAACATTACATAAGAGAGACAGCTCATCCAACATTTCCTGTACTCAGTCCCACTTTCTATAAACACAAGTTTATAGGATGATATGTTTGTGCTTGTAACACAACATAAGCCTTTGTATTTAATAAAAAAATAACTTTATACTTTTTTTAGATGCATCTTGATGGTAAAATTTGTATATTATTAAATCTTCATATTCACAAAGTTACTGGAAGATTAAAAAACAAAAAAACAGGACAAATTCATTCAACTCCAGGCAGACTGGAAATTATATACTGATTTGTGGGATGTATATATTTTGTCTTATAACTGCAAATAGTTTATATTATTAGATATTTTTTTTATGGCATTGAATAATGGTTTCTGCTCCTACATCCTTTCCCATCACCCATGCTTCCACTCCCAGGGACATCTGCAAAGTCATTTCTAATAATGTCATTTCCCTGTATTGAATTCTTATGTATGCCACCTCATTGTTGTAGTTAAGTAATAATCTCACTATTTACCTTGTTTTTTTTTCTTATTTATTTTTTCTTGTTTCTGAGTTTCCCAAATTAATGCCAAGTGCACTTTCAACAGAACTAACTAGTTTGTTTACAGATACTTATCTAGCTTTTTAGCAATGTTACTTTCTTTTCTCTCTGAAGATAAGTAGAGCAATAACATCTCTGCTTCCTCATTATATGTTCTGATGATATGTTGCTGCAGGGAGACTCTGAGCCCATCTGCAGAACAAATGCATTCACAAGAGGCCTTGTACCTCCTAAATCACTGATAAGGCTTTACATGTGATTAATGCTTCTAGCTGATGTGGCAGAACTGCCGCCTGTGCCATTTCTTCTGCAGCTGGGTGTGTTTTTATATACAGTGTCACAAAATATGTGAGTAAAATGTGTTTATCCTATATGTATATTTGCATGTGTGAATAAGCAGGGATGGATGCAGACTAGTGCTGCTTTTTTGATCCCTAATTAAAGCTTTCAAAGTGACAAAAAATAGTTGTCAATTTTCCATGAAATTAATAATAACTGTGATTAAGCAATGGCCTCCTGAGTGTTATAATTTGCTTGTCAAAGTCTTAAATGAACCAATACCCCTCTAAAATGAGTCACTGAGTTTTTAGCACTATTTAAAATACATATAACTCTTTGATGGTATCCACTCACAGTCTCCAAAATCTTATTGAAATCTTATTATTATTATTATTGAAAGTGATTGTCGCTACATTCTTTGAGTCCAGGCTTATTTTATTTTTTCTTTATGGTTTATGAATGATCATCAGAAGAAATATTATGAAATCTCTTGTTTCTGCAGGTTCCTGTACAATAACTCTGGGGAGTGGACTGATGGAACCGTTCCCATCCTAGCAACAACTGCTGCTGGATTCACCTATATTGCATTTTTAATGGTCAGTATGTTCTCACAAAGAATGCTTTGAACTCATCATAAGGCCTAGCTAGGCACATTCAAATTACTGCATAATACTGATTTTGTACTTTGTGTGGGTGTGTCTTGTTTTTGGACTTTTCAGGTTTTAGCACTTTGCCATGTTGCACTTGGGCAACAGTTGAATTTGCACTGGCTTCATAAGGTAACATGCCAACAAAGTGAGACTCTGCGAGTGTGTGTTTGTGCAACTGCAAAAAGCTGTGAGGTGTAAGGGGCGGATGAATTTTGCATATGTTTATCTGAGTTGTAACTATCATAGGTTTGTGTGTGTTATCTTGTTTTTACAAATGTTTTCATTTACTGCTGGTCAGTTCAATTCATCCCGAACTTAAAACCTGCAGGCTGTTAACTGCAGGTTATCAGCCTAAATAAAGACTACAAACTAAATAAAGTTAGTAGTTCCACCATAAAATGTATCCCACTATATTGGGTTATTCTGTAATTTTACTAATAAAAGTGTTTTTTTGTTTTTTTTTCTTTATTTCTCTCTGAACAGATAGGAGTAACTGCTTCTTTACTCACCACTATTGTTGGGATAATATCAGTCAATCAAACATGGACACAAGAGTGGGCTATCATCCCCATCTCCTTGCAGGTTAGACACAAAATTTCCAAAGCCTTTGTTGATGATTAACGTAGAAGGGCTTACAGGTTTTAGTAGAGGCAAGTTTATGATGATCATTCTTTTATGCATGCAGCATTGCAATTAGTAATGTAACATAATACAGGATATTTAATGCATGTCAAAGTGATGTTTCTCTTTTTAATGTTTATCAGATTAATAAAAATCTGACTGGCTTAGTGTTGAAACCATAAGTTTATATACACCCAAATATAAATATTTTTTTTTCTTTCCCTGAAATTAAATCAGAACAAATGTCTCTTGTTTGAGGTGGATTAGAATAGGCAAAATTATTTAAATGTGCTACATTCCACAGTAATGTAAGAAATGTGGCAGACATATTGATATTATTATGACAGTCATAATAATTACTTTAAGCGATGAGGATGGTAATCTCATGACCTTGGAAACTTCTGATTAATGGACACATTTGGGTTAATTGGAGACACACCTGTAAAATAATTTCAATTCCATGCCAGGACACACTGCTTCTTTAACACAAGGAGAAAGTCAAAAGAAGCTTCACAGTTCCAAATCTGGTTTGTTCTTTGGAATAATTTCCAAAACGCTACAATTATGTTCAAGTATAAACATCATGAAATATCCAGTCATCGGACTGCTCAGATTAGTTCTGTGTCCCAGAGACGAATGTATTTTGATCCAAGTGCAAATCAACACAACACAGTCGATGTTAAAGATCAGTTATGGACCAATCTGAGAAAGTCTCCAAACCTGACCAAGTTGCATTTCTATTCTCACAATAGAAAACTATTGTGAGAAGTTTGTGGAAAGAAACTCAAAAGTTTTGATCCAGGCAAGGAAATACTATCTAATACCTCTGATTTTCAAGACATTTCTAAACACATACAGTAGTTGCCATATTATCCCTGTCGTTGCTGTGGTATTTAGCAAACAAGAAAATTTTTTTAAAATCCTAACTGACCCAGAACAAGAGAAATTAGGTCTGATTTCAACTTTATACGGTATGAAAAAAGGTGCTTAAGTCTTTTTATGTAATGTATGTAAACTTTTGCTTTCAACTGTATGAGTATATCCATGTCAGATTATGTACTACCAGTAACATTTGAAGTGGCTGCCAACACTCCTTAGTAACTGTGATCTTTTAAAATTGAATGTCTTTCCAAATAATAGGGTTTAGCGTTGGCAGACTGTGTCACTGGTGTCTTGGCTCGAGATAATGACCGTTATTTTGTGCCTGTGTATCTCCTTCAACTTGATTTCTTGTCCTTCTCTCTCTTACTTGTTTTGCCTCCATTTGTTTGTATCCTATTTTCCATTCAGGCTACAGGTCCATTCCTGCACATAGGGGCTCTTGCTGCAGCCTCAGCCTTGTCATGGATTGTTGCAGGACAAGTTGCCCGTGCAGAAAAAACAAGTACGTATGTTTTCCTTTGCTGCATGTGATTCAAGTTACATCACCTTCCACATGTATTAAACTCATAAAAATTTGAGTCATTCAATTCTGTAGCGCAGAATCCTTAAATCATAAAAGTGAGTCTAATTTAAATACCTTTTGTGAAGTAGCTAAGAATAAGGAATCACTTTTAGTGCTGCCAAGTGTGTTAGCAGCTAGCCGACGTTCTTTCTGCATGGAGTTTGCATTATTTTGCCCAGCCATGTACCTCTGGGTACTCCAGCTTCGTCTCACAGCTCAATGATATGCATTTTGCTTAGTTTTGTAAAATTGCCTTTGAGAATGTGACGCATGGTTGTTTATCCTGGGAATATATTTCTTTATTGAGAATCTTCACACATATTTTTACCGGAGGTGTCAGTACTTGTAGAGTTGCAATGTGTTTTAATGCAATAAAGTGATATGACAGTCTGAGTGCCTCTCACACACACACACACACACACACACACAAATGCTGGTGAAAGATTAATTAGGTAGACGGAGGCCAGGGCCTTCATTCATGGTGGGTGTGATAAACATTCCTCCAACCTCTTTTTCTCCCCAGAGATAGAGGTTGTTTTGTCCTTGAGTCTAGAACTCGTTTTGAAGACTTGCAGCTCTGCCAGTTCATTCCTAGCCTTGTTGTCATTGGTGCCTTTGGCATAAAACTTGCTGCTATTGCTGCTGAGATTTAGTGTAGCCTACGTAGCAACTTTCTAACTGATCGCCAAGTAGTATTGAAGGAAAACTTTCAACTTTAGTTTGTAACTTATACTCATTGGTTGCATGTTATCTATTTTGAGATGATTTCTTCTAACTCAATCACATTCTTAGCTTTTATGGACTAATTATACATTTCACATCCATAAAATAGAAAGCACCCATGATCAAAACGTACCAGAAGGTCATCTGAAAGGTACAAGTTCTAAAAAAGCGACTCATTAGTGTCACAATTGTTCAGGAGTAATGCCTTTTACTGTAATGACTTTCATACTTGCCAAATATTTACTTTCAGCTTTTTTAAGAGTACCTTCACATTAGACTTGATGGTTTCACTCAGACTCTATGAGAGAAATTAAAGACTAGTAAAATGGCTGTCGAGTCATTCTTTATTTTCCATGTTTTAAGGAAACATTAAGAACTTGGTTAGGTTATCTCACATGGAATCTGATGTAATGCACAGCAGTGTCTGAAAATCAAAGATGTGAGGGTGGATGAAGGTCATCCACGAGTCTCCTGTGTGTAATAGGAGTTGGCCACTCGACCCTGCCCCGGGCCTGACCTTGAAACAAATACATTCTCCTGTGCGTCTGTGTAGGTTTGTGTGGGAGCCCACATTCACAGCCTTAATCGCTCGCTCACTCACTCAGTGTTGGATCCTGAGTGCCATCATCTTGGCTGCTGTGTAGCTGCAGTATAATAGTCAATATTCACAGCAGCCTCTTCCTACAGTAGCTAATCTTGGCACATAACACACAGCAAAACTACAGAGTGTTGTTTCACTCTGGTTTCTGTGGAGACTGTGGAGAAATTTTTGCAGCATGCAAATCCGTACCTTTTGATGGTGAATACTGGTTTGTAGAGACAGTATCTTTCAATATACTGCACATGCCTCATACAACCACACTTTTTGAATCATTTTAGTGAGATTTTATGTGGAACAACACAAACATCCAAAATCATACATTTTCAAATCTTTATGCTAAGTGGGTCCAAAGCTCAGTACATTAAAATGTGTTATTGTAATGTGAAAAGGCTCAGAAGGTATACATGCCTTTATGATGCATTGTAGCTGTTCCCCTCCATGTCAACAAGCTATTTACTGTATCTTTATGCCTTTGTACAGATATCTGTGTCTTTATTAACGTGATAAATGCAAATATTCCATACCTCTAAAAATGATCTCTTTATAAGTACTTGTTATGCTGCCTGCCAGTCTTTCAGGTGGTAGTGGTTCTGCTGTACCTCAGTGTGTTACTGGGACTCTACGTTCTGCCACTTTATATCACCTCCCCCTGCATCATGGATCCCAGGACCCTTAAACCACGGCCAGAGGTGTTTGGCCACCAGGGAGCCCCCATGGTGAGTCCATTCAGTTTTGGTTTACAGAATGTGTTAAAAATAAAGCTAAACCCTTTTTTATCTATTTTTTTTATTTTTTTTTTTTGGTTTAGCTACATTAGCTTTTTAATTAAATAAAGTAGCCAACAAATATATAATAAGGAGTTTCTGATTTATTGAATAAATTGTTGTTATGCTGTATGATTGCTAGAGAAATGTCTAAGTGATTGTACATTTCTTGTGAACAGATTTAATATCCAGTGGGAATGTTTTTAAGATTATGTTGAAGGCTCATAATATCACAAAAACCTCATTTCAATTTCACTTTTGATACCTCATGGATTGATTTATTGCTGCTGAAAGATTTATGTGTCTGTCTTGCCATTGACTGCTCTGCAACACAAAAACAAGTTGCTAAAAGTAGCTCCTCACATTAGGACACACCCTGCTTTCTGTGGTATTTCTGCAAAAAGAGATCGATCCTCAGTGGAATCTAAAATTAGGAGCGCCTCTGCAGCCCTGGGAGATTAAAAAAAGACAGCTCACATCACAGGACTCAGTTTCCCAGAATGACTCATTATTGATTGCAGCGGCATTCCTGCCCTGTGCTTCATAGCCAGTAGCTGACTACTCCCAGGATCTCAAAGGGAGGGGCAGTTCTAAGTGATGTTTTAGTATCGATCAGAACATTGACCTGAGTTAAAGAGCAATCCACAGCACACATTCCCTTATGTTCACTGGAGGAAATGCATGGAATAGCATTGGAGCATTTAGATTTTCTATAGTTTTTTGCTCTATGCTGTAACTAAGACATGACCTACTTTAAATGACTTCATCTTTTTTGCCGACTCTGTGTCCAGCTTGCTCCAGAAAACACACTGTGGTCGTTTCAGCGAGCTCTGCAGATGAACGTCACTGGACTGGAGGCTGACGTAGCCATAAGGTACACACTCAAAATGATCGATACATAGCAGTAGAACGAAACCACCAAATAAATATCTGCTGAGATTCTTATTTAGGCTCCATACATGGTAAATGCCCTGTACTTTTACACTGCTGTATTTAGTTGGCAGGACTCCAAAGCTCTTCACACTACATTCAGGCATTCACCACAGAGGCGGTTAGCTACATAGTAGCCACAGCTGCCCTGGGGTACTTGTACAGAGGAAAGGCTGCCATGCACTTGGGCCATCAGCAGGCCAGGTGGATGAAATGCCTTACCCAAGGACACAACAACAGAGACAGATGAGAGTAGGGAGTTCGAACCAGCAGCCCTCCAGTTACAAACCCAAAAGAAATTATTATTATTTAAAAAAACATACATACGTGGCTCAAATTGATCATCTACCATACTTGTAGATGATCAAGTATCAGCAAAGCTTTAAAGAGTTAAATAATCCAAACTAGTTGAAATTTAATAGTGCTTCTGTGATCAGAATTACCTTAGATATCTATTAAAGATGTATATTTACCAGATTTGAAATTAATTTTCTTTGTGATTCTTACCAAGATCAGTCTCTCCATGTTAATATAACATTGTGTGTGTAGGGGAGCAGACATTAAATAAAAACGTTATAGTTTCTGAAATTTCTTTGCTTATTTTGACCAGCGAAAGAAAGTAACTATTTACATTTACTACAAGTAGAATTTGTCTGTAGTTAGTAATTTGTTTTAGATATTTCACAAAACCTCAACTTTTACTTGAGTACGTTGTGACAAAAGTATTTTACTTAGTTACATTTAAAATCATATCCGTGAATGAGTAGAAATTAAGGCATAAATAATAATTGATCTTTCTGCTGTTTATCAGCAGGTACAGTAATGGGGAGTGACTAGCTTCATATCTGGACTTTCTTTCCTTACCTGATTCCATTTATTCCCATTCAATATTTGAAATTCAAATTCTGGATAGAAAATAATACAGACCAGGAAGACCTGTTTGCAGTATGTAGTGCACCACCCTGAGCTTGAATGACATGACCTAAGTGGAAACATTTAGGTCATGTATAAGTTTCCACTTATTTTAAACATGTTTACTCATGTTCACCATCATATTGAAGCCTGTACACTGGAATTAGTTTATTTTTTCCTTAATCTTTACAATTGAGTGTTAATGGTTACTAAACTTTAATAAACTAAATCATATATGAAAAATATAATGATTAAAAGTATGGACAAAAAGTAGCATGTGTTATATTTGGGAATTTGTTAAAGTTTTGCATTTTTTATTCCTCGTCTGATGACCAGTGTGGACGGCGTACCTTTCCTAATGCATGACCTCACCCTGCGGAGAACCACAAACGTGGATGAGGTTTTTCCAGACAGAAAAACAACAGCAGCTTCCTGGTTCAACTGGACAGATCTGCAACAGCTCAACGCAGGAGAGTGGTTCCTCAAGGTACTTCCTGGTTTCTAATATACACTAAGCATTACTTATTTCTAAATTAATGAGAGTTTTATTTGTGTTTATTTTGTTGTGTGGTAAAAGCCATGAACCGTCTGTCTTTAGCACAGTGTGTTCTCACTCACTGATCCATCATGTTCCCCTTAGGGTTTGTGGAAATTCAGATATCTAGTTTAGCATGGATGCAGAACTAATTTAGGAGAACCGCTGCCTTGACCTCAGTAGATTTGAGGTTTACTATAGTTTTGGTACGGTAGCCAAGATGCATCAGTTACATTTTTCAAAGTGGTTTATGCCTTTTTTATTACTGTTCCTCATTCAAGAAAATTTAGCTGTATTCTGTTTAGTCTTTTTGTTTTGTGTTAGAAGTCTAATTCTCTGAGCCAACCACAAAATTGACATGTTATAGAAAATGCTCCTTCCTTTAAATTGCTCTTAAATCCATGTGCTTTTTCCATCTTCTTGTTTTAGAATGATCCCTTCTGGACTGCAAGCTCCATGTCCCAGAAGGAAAGGAATCTCACCTCCAAGCAGAGGGTGTGCAGCCTGGAACAGCTTTTAAAGATGGCTTCCGATCACAACATCACAGTAGTTGTCAGATTGCGGAGGCCTCCTCGCGATCACCCCTTCAACTCCACATGGATCAATGAGACGCTGCAAGTAGTGCAGAATTCTGGACTTCTTCAGAGTTTGGTACGAGGGAAATATCTGTAGCTTGGGAACAGTTTTCCTGATGCAATCTGTTTTAAAAATGCAATCTCTTGTGTTCCCCATCATTGTTCACATTAGGTGATGTGGACTCTGGATGATGAGAGAGAGCAGGTGAAGCAGTGGGCACCTGGCTTCGTCCAGACCTCGCTGGTGAAACACAGTCCAGAAAAGCTGCATAGCTCTGGCATCAGCGGGCTGCTGCTCAGATACAACCAAGTGAACACTGATGAAATCACGTAGGTCCACACACCTAGCCCTAATCGGTTATCACTTCCAGAGAAGATCTGACTGTTTGCCAGTGGAGCTTCTACGAATCTTGTTGTTGCCTGCAGAAACTTCTCCAAAAACAACATCAGCCTTACTCTCTACACTGTCAACGAGCCGTGGCTGTTCTCGATGCTCTGGTGCAGCGGCGTGTCAGCTGTCTCCTCAGAGGCCCCGCATATCCTCAGAAAGGTGCCTTATCCCATCTGGCTCATGGTAAGACAGTTCCCTTAGATATGAATATGGCATTGGGAGCCATTTCTTTAAGTCACTGATCTCTAGGCTGGCGCAGGACACAGATGGTCAGTCAAAAAACTGATTCTGAAGTTTATAATACAAACAACAAAAATTACATTTTTGCCAGGAAACTTTGAAATTATTCTCACTTAAGATACTTCCTCACAGCTTGGGGGAAAAAAAAGCATAGTATGAATGAAATGCATCTTATGAACAGCAGTCATAAGAGTCCTGTCAGATTGGATCTGCAAATCCCATTATATTTAATCTTTACTCAATATTTATTTTCAAATGACACATAGTTGGGTATATTTTTCTTGTAACACTTTTATGAGACAAATGTAGTGCACATCATTCCACTGAACATATTTATTTCCTGTTCTCCGTGCTGTCATTATCTGACTCGTTAAGAGTCCTAGAGAGGAAAATGCTCAGCTCCTGGGTTTCTGGATCATTCGTCCACCGAACCTTCCCTCCATGAGTACACTGTGTCTCTTTGACCCGCTTTCCTCCAGCTCCATGAATCCATAATGTTTGACTAGTCTTTCCATCTGGTTCAACATATGGACCCCTTGCATGACGTATTGTGCACATGACCCCTGACTTCCTGCTGTGGAGCTCAGGGTGAGTCAAGTCTGCTCTGGCATCTGCAGGGCTGTCTGTCAGTTTGAACCAAGATTAAAGCAGTTTTAAAAGCAACTCCTAAACCTCCTCTTCCTGTGTTCAAATGAAAATATGCAATGACAGGCACAAGAATTAATACCCCCTGAACTTTTTTTTGCATTTTCTTTCATTACAGCCACAGTTTTAAAAGCATTGTTATGGTTTTATGTGACAGACTAAAGCAGAGTAGTGCAGATTGTTACAAGTTGAGGTGAGAGGAAAAGAAAGTTTGTTTTTTCTTGCTCTTGTATTCCATCCTCCTTTCTCTAATACCTATAAGTAGCACATCTCTGAAGGCAACTATTTACCTGTAGACCGCACTTGAGACTCGACTGTTGCAATGCCAATAAAGCTAATGTAAGGTACCACAAGACTAAAATCAAACTTTCTGGCCTTCATGCAATGTATGAAGCAAAAAACAAACACGGCCCTCTCTGCTGTGAAAAATGGTGGCAGCATCATTCTGTGGGCATGCTTTTCTTAATCAGGGGCTGTTCAGAGTTGTAGGGAAGTTGGATTAAGCTAGATACAGGACAGTCCTGGTAGAAAAATCTGTTTAAAGAAAGCAAAAGACTTGAGACTGGACAATGTTATACATCCAGACCTACAATGAACCGGTTTATTTCAAAGCATATTCATGTTAGAATGACCCAGTCATACTATGGACATAAATCCAAGGGACAATTTACAGTAGGGCTGTATAATTATATCAGTTCTATGATATTTATCAATTTTTTATTTATTTTTTTTTCCTCCCACGGAAGGTATCGATTTTTCATCCTCCTCCTTCTTTTACTAAGTATGAAAAGATCCAAGTATACTATAATGTATCAATTTGAGGTTTTGATGTTGGTTCGCACGGATAAAATCTGTTTTGTAAATATGGCTCCATCTGGTGGTGGACTTTATAAAATTCAAGTTTATGATAACTGCATGTTTGTGTTTTCAGAGCGTAAGAAATTACCGGCTGATATGGGTGTCTGCAGACCTCATTTCCTTTGCTGTAGTCATAGGAATATTCATTTTGCAAAAGTAAGTACAAAGATGTAATGATCTGATTATTGTCAAAACAAGTGCACATACAAAAGTGAAGGTTTTTCCATTTTGCTGATAGGATTGTTTCCACATTTATAGCTTAGTCTGGTCCAATGTGTCACAGAGTTAACAGACAGACTGCCTGACTTGATTAGTATTTATTTTACATCATAGCTGCTAATATTCGTTTTTCAACTAATGACTGGAGAATGTTAACGCTAATTTACTTTGCCTGTTTTTTGGTTTATTAGCTGTTGTAGCTGCCTTCTTTCCTCGTGTTGATGGAAGCTTTAGATTAACCCTCAACACTCCTCCTGTGTTTGATTTTCTCTGAAAACTGATTTTGTTTGTTGTGGTGAAACATGTTGTCTCCCGGTTGGATGGAGAGCTTATTCACCCCACCCTCCCTCTCCGTCCTTGTAACCATCCGGTACAAGTGTGTTTTCTGCTTAGCTTCTGCCGGCATCTAAACTGACCTCTCTTTTCTCCCGTCTTCTTTTGTCCTTTTTTGTCTTTCTGCCTTGTTCTCTCTCTCCTTTTCTCTCCTCTGCCTGCCGTGCATGCTCTCCTCCTCTCCTGCTGCATTCTGGCATCTTCTGTCAGCTATCACATGATCAGGTAACCAGGTCACCTCCTCTGACCCACAGGTCTTCTCCACTTTGACCCTGTTTCTGTTTTCGCACACCCACATTTATTTTTGTTTGATGCATTTTTGACCTATTGGCACCTTGTTTTTCTATATTGTTGCTCTCCTTGTTTATATAAAATCAACGTCAGCGTTTTCTTACAATCTCCAATCCCACCATTTTTCTGTATTTATTGTCATCTTCATCAGCTCTACTACATCTGAGTCTTTGTTGTTGCTACCCGTTTTCTTAACCATTTGTTCCTCAAGGGAATGGAAAATTAATGTTCCCAAACCTCAAAATACTATTAGAAGGAACTATTTCATCAATATTAATGCATTGGAGAATATGATTAAGATTATCTTTTACCTATAAAAGCTACAAAACAAATAAATCCCACATCTAACTGCCTCTGCTCATTATTCAGACTTTATTGTGGGTTATGCTCTTTAAGTTAATGAAATTTGTTACAACGGTTGTTTTCATTAATGTAAAGGTCATGTTGTCCCACATTGACTAGTAATCCTCAATAAAACTGGGAAAACCGTAAACTGCAGCTGCACAGAAGGTCCGTTCATTAAAATGTGCAGTGCTGCTGAATAATGCAGCGTATTCTCAGCGGATGCGCGGCATTATTAATTGCTTCGCTTGCATAATGCCCTTTCCCTGATTGTTGTTTAATCAAGCATTAGTTCTGTAAATTAGGAACCATTGTGTGAAGGTCTTTGAGTCATGAAAAATCTCTTTGAAGAGCCTGAGAGCTTGTCCACTGAAAAGAAGCAACCCAGAACGTTCTAAAGAACGTATTTATTAGCAATAGCATGTATTAATTATTACCCTTTTGAAAACGAGGGGTTTTGTATTAATGGTGGTAAAAGTGTATTTCTAGAGTGTCTTCTTTACAGTTTAGTTATTGAAGTATGTGTTTGTCATCTTGTGTTTTTAATCCACCTTCATATCTCAGATTATCAAACTCATTTCGATATGAGATGAAGATATTACTTTAATCCATCGTCATGTTTAACAGACATGTCCTCAGACAACAGAGAACTTTTTCCAAGAACAAAATCTGACAGCCAAACTTGAACAAAAATGTAGAAATTATTTTAGAGTTTAATTTGAATATTTATTTGTTCCAGCCCAAATCATTTCCCTCATGTTCATGTACTTGGAGTTAAAACCAAACTTCTGCGTGATTTCTGACCAAACTTTGTGACCCGTGCAGGTATCGAATGAGTGGCATGCACAGCTACAATCCTGAACAGATCATGCTGAGCGCTGCGGTCAGGACGTCCAGTCGAGACATCAACGTCATGAAGGAGAAACTGATATTCTCTGGTAGGATTTCTGCTGCTAGCCTGAAAAATACTTGCCTACTTGTTGATTTGGGTTTCTGAACTGATTGATTTTTTTTATTTTAACTTTTTTTTTTTTTTCCCAAAAGAAATATTTAAATTCTTAACCTCGCCAGTAACAAATCAGTTGGAACCCCTGTCGACCTGCATGTGCGTGTTTGTGACTGTTGTCGCTGCTCTCCTTCCTCTCTTCCATGTCAAAGCTCAGCCTCAGTAATGGCTCCCCCGTCAGCATCCTTTGTGTGATGTATCGCCTCCTGACCATCCTACCTCATCCATTCTCTTCGCAAGCAGTGACTGTCTCCCCTTTCCACCACACATTTCCCCATCGCTCATTAAACCTCTCTGCCTACTTTGCCCTCCTCCCCTCCTCCTCATCCATCCATCCATCATTCCATCTCTTCACACTCATCTCCCCCCATAAACCTCCCACTGGGACATAAAGTAGGAGATCCTGTAGACCAGTTTGTCTAGACAACCTCTAGCCCTGGGGAGCTAAAGTAAGTCCATGGAGCGAGTAAATGCAAGTAGGAGTTAGGAAGTTGCAGGAGTTAATGAACGCTGACTTTTCTGTTATCCTTTGTCGCCCTCTAGAGGTGGGGAACGGTGGCAGTGCTGAGGAGCTGTATGAAGAGCAATGCTTTGACTCCTACACCAATCAGAGTATCAACCAGTGATTTTCTGCTCCGTCTGTCTGCTGTGGTGATGCAGGAAGCATCATTCCTGTTGACGAGAACTGTCAGCCTCCTGAGCTGCTGGAAACGCCCCGCTGGCCTCTGTACACTCTGTAAATAGTTTCTGTTTCTCCTCACAGACTTTACGGTTATTGCACAAGACTACACATACTTGTTTTAAGCTGAAGCTGATGATTTCTACTTTAATATCTAAATGTTCAGGGGCTCCCCATCACTTTTTAGCTATAGCTAAGTTTCCAAAGCAATGAATTATTATTATATTAGGATCTGTAAATGTTATGGCAGCATGATGGTCCTGCCTTCAGTCTCTGCTGTAGTTCATAAAATTAATATTTATATTTAAAGAGATAAAACTGTTTACAGATATTTTGCCTTCTCCTCCATGTTCACACGGTGCATGTAAAGTATTTTGATACTCCCCACCTGGCGTACTTCTGATCACTGGATCCAAGTGTTGGAAACTTCTGGACTTTGTGAGCAGTGCTCCCAGTAAAACCAGAAGAACTGGTGGAAAATGGTTTCTAGGGTTAAGATTTGCTTTTTCTTGGTTAATTGTTCGTGTTTCCTTTTGTAAAGTGTTCAATATAATGTATGGATTCTACTGGGTATATATTTTTTTTACCTTGTGTGCAGTGTTATGATGAATGTATAATCATAAGGATAACTTAATGTGACACTTTAATTATTACAAGATGAACAGGCTGGCCTTTGATTTAATGTCATTCTTTGGCATTCTCATGTTGGGAAACGTATTGCATGTGACGTATGGTGTAAATACTGTACTGGAAAATAAAGTGAAGCTGGTTGAAGGGATATTATATATAAACAGGGAGCACACCCTGGGAAACCAGTTGCCTTTTTTTCATTGCAAATGTTAGTTTGATTCCTGCGATGTGACAAAATAACATTCATCCTGATTTTTCTGCAGATAATCTCCAAAAGTTACCAATTTTATGAAATGTTCTAAGAAAATCTTGAGTTAAATTCAGTTATATTATTGACCCTTGGTTTTTATTGTTTATTTATTTTATTGTGAATAAAACCTCCAACCTTTCCATAAGGGATACAAACATGTTTTGATGAGAAAAGAATCTTAAGAATTCAAGAGGGAAAAGCATTGTGGGACTGGAAATAAAGTCTGGAAACACAAATATTTTGATAGGACAAACATTTGAGTACATCTATACAGACTGGTAACACTGCGTCACACTCCTAGGATTAAAGATGGACAAATGAAATTTATCTTAACTTAATGTTTATCTTTGAGGTAGCGCTGCCAGTGTGTGCACTACCACACACTGGCAGCGCAGAGAGCTGACAGTATGTGATAAGAATTGCATAGATTACAATATGGTTGAGGTTTTTGAGAAAAGGCCATTAGACTGAATGAGGAATGATATTTTAATGTGGAAAAACAGCGATTCACAGCAGTTTCCCTTCTTTATCAAGTAACTTCGGTTTGATCCTGAAAACGTCCAGTACAAAAATAGATCTTAGGTCTTGTATATAAGGGTGTATGTGATCTTTACAGTCTCTATATAGAAGCTTATTCAACATGACTTCAGGTTCTCTTTTTTTTTTTTTTTTTTTACAAATTAAGTTTGGCAAAAGATACAACGCTGTGATGTTTTACAGGAATGTTGGGTCCTTTGAGGTCATGGCTGAGACCTGATCCACAAGCAGAAAAGCTCAAATCTGGTTTGTAAAAAGATACATTAAACCACAGATGGATATTAGACATAATTTCACATAAATGTCTGTTAAACATTCTGCATTTAACAAACACATTTAACAACATTATACAAACAAGGCACTGATGAACAACACTTTGGACCCTATGGTGGACTGTCAGAACTGAGCTTCAGCCGCCAACGCAGACAGTCCAACACCAAGATGATGAGTTTACAGTGTGTTATTGCACAAAAGAAGGAGAAGAGTTAGCCAACGGGTATGAGTCAAAGTGCATCGAGTCTGTCTTTCCTATTATACTTAGCGGCAAATAAACCATGGGATTAAAACAGAAAGCATTCTGGGACAATCCCTCATTTGTTACCTGAAAAGTCTGGATCTTATCAGAACCCTTGAGTTATGAGTGAAGTAGTCCCCTCTGCAGAAAAAACTTTAAATGAACCTAAATACCATCATATTTTAGGTTCCAGTGATTTGCAGTAAACCAGTGGTATGAGAAGCGCTTTTCACACAGATTAGCAGCTTTCTGAAAAGGCACCGATACGCCATGTATCAGTTTGCAGACGGAAGAGCAAAGGTCCATTGAAAACACACACACAAGCACACACTCAGAGAAATGCAATAGGAATAAATAAATAAATAGATGAAAAATGTTCTGGCTAGTCTTCAAAGTTTAAATAAACTGCTTCCTGAATGGTCATAATACCTCCTGCTACAGAGCAGTGAACACATCTAAAACAGGTTGTTACTGCTGAAGCTGAGTGTGCAATAAAAGCAAGCATGTTTTTAAGTCACCTACACAGGAAAAGTGTTTCAACACACTTTGTTTGGAACTGACACATTTCTCAGTCAGAGAGGAAACAAAAGCAAGAAGCCTCACGTTTGGCTTCTTGCCGACTTGTGTCGGCCGTTTCTCTCCAACCACCAGGAGCGTCGCGGTGGACAGGAACAGGAACCAGCAGCCTCCCTCCTCCTGATTCAGGATCAGCTGAAATTTGTCTTGCGAAGGTGTTTGTTGGGGATTTCTATGGCGCTCACCTGCAGCGGCCAGGAGCCTCCCATGATGCCGGCCTGGATGGCCACGCCCGTGACCACAGCCAGGTCGGGGTCCACCGACGTGTTGGGATCTTTCCCAAAGTACTCGCTGATCAGCTTCCTGATGCGCGGTATCCTGGTGGACCCTCCCACCAGAACGATCTCGTCCACGTCCTCTTTCTGCAGGTGGCCCTCGGCCAGCACCGTCTTCACTGGGACCAGGATCTTCAGGAAGAGGTCCTGGTTGAGCTCTTCAAACAGATTGCGACTGACCTCCACCTGGAAGTGAACCGGAGGAGGAGCAGGATCCTCTGGGGACCCAGAGGCATCGTACGCGTGAAGGTGGAGGGGAAGGGAGATTAAGGCGGTGGGGTGGAGGGTGAGGTTGAGCTTGGCGGCTTCCACAGCCTGTCGGAGACGGTGGATGTCTTCCTTGAGGACGGGGGCGACGCCGAACTGCTGCCGGACTCGCTCGCTGGTGTACTGGAACAACCTCTGGCTGAAGTCCTGACCTCCCAGCTTGTTATTACCTGATAACATATTGTTAAAAACATCGAAGATATATTATTTCATATTGATTCTACAAGAAAAACAAAGTGGTATTGCTCCTTATTTCCACACTTTTGTGAAAATGAAACATTTTTATTTTCCATAAACAAACAATTATAAATACGTATGTGTCTACAGATTTTATCGATTTTGTTTTTTCCCCTCGTGTGTCAGATAATTACTGAATGACAAAGGACAAAGATCACCTGAGTAAAAACAAAGTTTGTACATTTTTTTCCCCACCATATAACTGCAGCATTTTTCAAGCATTTCCATGGTAACTTTTCAACCTTTTCCAGCACCACACTTTGGAAACAGAGCAACAGAGAATCCAGTTTCAATTTACCAATATATGACAATTTATTACTGTTCTTAATAAGGCTTTGTCGTAATATTCTGCACAGCAGGGACAATTCATCACACTGTATAAAATGGTATAAAGTAAATGGCCTCCATTGTTCCACATTTCTCCATTTGTGAATAACAGCTCTCTCGGTGGTCGACTGGATTCCCAAGAACAACAGAAATGGCTACAAAGTCAATGATTTTTATTCTCATCTGTTACTGAATTTCCTTCGATCAGACAATGCTTTATGAAATCTTTTAGCCCATTTCATGTTGTACGCTCTATTAAAGTGACGTGCTGATTCTACAGCACTGCAGTAAAAAGTCTTGAGTTAAACTTGTGAAACTGAATTCCTGGATAAAATAATTAAAATATGATTTAACGGAGAGGGTGATTATTTCCCCCCACACAACCAGGTAGGTTAGGAGAGCTTTTTCTCACAACAAATAAAATCTATCAATCGTGGAGCATGTAGGTATGAAAAAAAAAAAAGCTACATCATGGAGTGTTTTTATGATGCAATGTTTTTTCACAGCATTGCATGACTTTTACATGCCGTACAGTCGATTAGAAAAGCTGTAACCAATTACCTGCCATTGCCCTGGTGAGAAACATGCCTCCCTGTTTATTGAGCAGAGACACGTCCAGAGTCCCTCCCCCCAGGTCCACCACCAGCACATTGAACACTTCCACTTTGTGCAGGCCGTAGGCCATGGCTGCAGCCGTCGGCTCGTTGATCACCCGCAAGATCTCCAAACCTGTCAAGCCACGACCAGACAGTCAGTGTTGCAATTTCAGGCTGAAGATTACACAACTAGATACTTTAAGAAAAGAGCAACATCAGGCGCCTTGTGTGGCTTTAAACTGTCCTTCTGATCACCTGACCTGCGAGATTGGCGGCGCGGACCGTGTAGTTTCTCTGTCGCTCGTCGAACTCTGCAGGCACCGAGATGACGGCCTTCTGGATGGACACGCCCAGCTGTCGCTCAGCCATCTTCTTCAACCTCATCAGCAGCCTGGAGCCGATGAACTCTGGGCTCACGGTGAAGGTGCGGTTGGTGGAGATCACAAACTCTGCACTTCCATTGTTGTTTGCCACCTGGAAGACAAAGCGTGGGAAAGAGGAGGGAAAAAAAAAAAGCTTTTAGAAAGGAAGCAAAATGCAAAAGCTGTTCGAACTAAAGTCATCTGAACGATGACGGGAGCAACACCGAGCTGCTTTAGTACAGCTTTAAACTGAATTTATTTGATAATTACAGTGGATTTCAAAAATCTTCACGACTAATTGAACTTTTTCAGATTTTCACAAGTCCAAGCTATAAACTTTAACTATTCAGGTTTCATGAGGCAAACCAACACAAAGCAGCACAGAATATAGAAGTGTGCTGTGTTTTTTTCTAAACCTTCAAAAAATACATAAATACATGTAGCTATAAAAAAAAAAAAATAAAAAAAAAGCCTTCCCACATTATGATGCTGCCACTGTCGTTTTTTAAATACAGTATGGTGTGTCCAGCAGGTTTGGTCACGCATTGCTGTTTGCACATTGGCTAAAAACTTAAAGCTTTGCCTCACCTGACCAGAACATCTTGCACATGTTTGCTGTGCCCCCTTCAATCTCTAGCTAACAATTTTTTAAACTTTATCATAAAACATTATAAACCAATGCATGCATTATTATATTTTAAAATGACTAAGCTGTTAAAGTTCATGCACTTTGCTCCGGATTGACCCACCTGGAACGGGTACCTGGCACTCTCCTGCTCCAGGACACCCGGCTCAAATATCTTCCCAATGAACCTCTTGGCATCGTAGACGGTGTTCTGAGGGTTGCTGTCCGCCACATCCATGGCTTCGTACCCGGCTAGCACCGCGGTGCTAGTGAAGGAAACCGCGCTAGGGATGCTCTTCCGCCCCTCCTCATCTTCGATCACCTCCACCTCCCCGCTGCCCGGGAGGAAGACTCCCACCGAGCAGAAGGTGGTGCCCAGGTCCAGGCCGATCACTTTGGGTTTGGGGGGAGGCAAGTACTGCTGTCCCAGATACCCAGCCAGAAACAGGGCCAGGATCACTGAACCTGCGGCAACGAAACCGAAACGGGCATCAATCTCAAGAGGGACGAGAAGCCCAGCCTCTAATGGGTTTTAGCTGAAAAGGTTGTTTATTATTAAACTTACCGATCATAGAAATCTCCCCGGACATTGTCGCAAACAGCTGGACCTCACAGCAAAGTCCTAAAATGTCTCTAAAATGGAAACACCGGTTCAGACAACTGGACCAACTGAACTAAAACACACGTCAACATTTACTGCTCGCTGTGGGTTATGGGTAATGTAGTTTACAGTCATAACCACATATAAGGAGCGCTGCTCAGCTCATGACAGCTACTGACTACGACTTCCATCAGTAGTAGTGAGAAGTCAAAGCGCGTGACGTTTATCGCGCTCTCAGCCAATCATCTAGAGACATTGAAAGTTCACGCCCTTATGTTGCATTTATAAAACCTCGGAAATGAACATTTTATCTCAGAAACCTCTGAGATTCCGACGTCTTGATGCGCAAAGTGCATGCCGTTTTAATGTTCTACTTTAATTTCTAAAGATGTAAACTTAATCAATTAAGGAGGAAAATCTCAAAATACATTAGTAATAGTAGTAGCAGTGGTAGTAGTTATAGTAGAAAAGTTAGGCGTCAAACGACTTAAATAAGTTACAAACGGACGAAATAACCAGCAACCGTTTCACTGGTAAAGCCCAAGCTTTACTGAAAAAAGAAAGCGTGGGGGAAAGTAGGCTTTGAAATCTGAAAGTTATTTGTGTCGCGGTGTAACCTTTACTAGCAAACAAAATCTCTTAATTTAAAATATTTTACAGATGATGTAACAATCCCGCTGGAAGAATCTTGTTCCCAGTTAGTAACTGGGAAACTTTTCCATTTTAACGTGGAAATCCAATAATCAAAATCGGAATCCGAGTTTAATGGTAACTTCCTAGTTACCATTAAATGCAGCAATGTTAAGGAATTATCTTTAAACTGGATAAAATGTTACATACTGCAACTATAACTTGCACTCTACCTCTTCTTTTCCTTCTACAACCACTACTACTACTACTAATAATAATAATAATAGTAATAATAGTAATAAATATTTGCATTTATTTCTATGGTAATAATAAAAGTGTTTTTATTAATTGTGGATAAAAATACAGAACAAGGTTCAAGGTGAAATGAATGAAGGCTAAAATATAACTGTATATGTTTTATTGATTCATTTACAAAAGGTTGTGAAAACAGATAAATACATATGTACGTAGCGTAGGGTTTACTCTTGTACAAATACACAAACAGACACTCTCATTCAAACTCATGCTCAAAATAATACATGTATTATGTACAGTGTGTAATATAGACCATCAGCCAGACACATTCGCCAGAACCACCACATTCAGAGGAAAGAAGGACTGAATGCCGAAGACTGGCCTGGGCCTGGATGTGATGGGAAATATAAAAGTGATTCATCTCTGACAAGTAAAGGCTTAAAACAATAGCAGGCAAAACACTGGATCATTTGAAATATAATAAATATAACTGACTTCATATCAATAAACTGTAACTTTGACATCAAGAAAACTTTACTTTCATAATGCAACACAAGGATGAGATTACACGTTGAACGTCTGTTCTGTAACCCCCTCTTCAGTCATCTTTTAAAGCGTTCCCACATTATACAAGCTCCAGGCAGGTCAGAACACAAGGTGTAAACATTACATGCTGAGAGGATTTTTAGATTTCTTTTTTATCGAAATTGTTGGAAAAAAAAAGTGTGACTTTATATTCCAAATTTCTCGGAATCCTTCTGATAAGCCAAGCGCCTCATGCCTGCGCTGTGTCTGCGACTGGCTCTGTGTCTGCGACGGCCTCTGTGTCTGCGACGGCCTCTGTGTCTGCAACGGGCTCTGTGTCCTCCTTAGTGTCCGAACACTCAGACGGGATGAAGCAGCCTGAGTCTCTGGGACAGTCGCTGTCTTCCTCCTGCTGACCGTGGGAAGATCTGTGCTCCTCTGCATTGCTCGTATCATCACCTGCAGCCGCAAAGAAAAACAAATTTGATAAAAAAAAAAAAACGTGTTGAGAGATAAGGGCTTCTGCCTACACAGAAGAAGATAACATCATTTGTGACAAGTCAGTGGAAACTGATTGTTAATCTCTAATATTTCTTTTGATCTATTTCTGCTACAGGAACATGTTACTTCATGAGTAAGAAGTGCCTGCAAGAGGGGAGGTAGCTTTTTTTTTGATAGGCAAACGAATGCATCAGATCACTGTCTCCTTTCTGTTTTCCCCTCTACAAGCAGGGACCACTCCTCAGTTCTGTGGCCTGTCAGATGCTCCTAATCCCCCTGACCACAGCACTAGCCTAATGGAGCGCAGCTTGATTAAATTAGTGCCGTCTCATCCACGTCAACAGGCTTGGCAGCGTGGCTGCTGCAGCAGCTGCCATCTGTTGGGGCTCACGCTATCACCCAAACAAACAAACAATAATCAGTGGCCTCTCAATCACATTTTCTCTGAGTTGCTGGATGCAGCACAACCCCCACCGGTGCATGTCACAGTTCTCTGAATCACAACGAGCGCAAGTTTTGTTCTCATTCAGAGCTACATGATAACCAGCCCTCCTGGTTAGAGATGTTAGATTACAAGACTGCCTTCTGTCCTGGCTAGCACTTTCTGTTTGACTGACAGGAAATCACTGGTGAGCCGTAAGTGCGCAGTGGCACGCAGGCAGAGGCATGATTTCAGCTACAGGTAAAAAAAAAAATATATATATCGTTTCAGTTCTTATCCTGAAACAGTTTCTAAGGTAATGAGAAAGTCTCTGCAATGGCTAAAATAGATCAGTCTAGTGCTGATTCTGTTCTGTAACTTGGTTTGTTTTCTTAAGACTGGGTCACATGGAGAGGGTGACTGCTCAGGATGCTGCTGACCTTCTACATAGCGGAAGTCGGCGGCAGCGAGCAGCTTCTGTCTGTGCTCAGGATCCTTGACGTTCAGCTCTATCAGGTGTTTCTCCTGCAGGTGCAGCAGGTCCTCCACTGTCTGGTAGCCGTTCAGCAACAGGGCAGAGGTGTATTCCTGAAGCAAAACAATTCATGAGAGGGATTTTTAAGGTGAGGTTAAGTTATAAGTTGCTTTCATCTCACAGCAGACAATAACTCTATTTGCATATTTAGTGTAAATCCAGAAGGCTCAAGATAATGGCTAGTTGGAGAGGATTAAATTAGCCTGGACGTCTAATATAAGGACCACTAATCTCAAAAAACTCTCAGCTCTATATGCGATCACTGTTTTATAAAGCTTTAAACCTTCATCCTTCATTGTGTTTGAAATGGATCATTATTCACAGACTTTACAGAGAAGTCTACAGATTTATACTGTTATTCTATAGGACAGAATAAGAGAACCTGCTAGCAAGCAGGCAGCTGGCATTGACCAAAAGCAGATGTATGCTGTCTGAAATCAACTACAATCATAAACATTTGCCAAAGTTCCCAAACAGTGGCACTCAAAGATTTGAGTTGTAGACCCCTCATCTAAAAAAAATATTAAATATAAAGTAGCAGGACAATATTCAGCATTCATTGTTCTTAGATAGAATTAGTCTGCTTTGATCATAGCTAAAGCTAGATAACAGCTAGGTTGTTTTATTCCTGATTTTTAATCAGACATCTGAAAATGCCTGTAGACTCTGTAAATAACCTGACGGTGTAAACATGACAAAGGCTACTCAATAATTTTCAATATCATTTAATATCCTGCAGTAAAATGTTGTTGGTCTCTTCATTCAATATGATTCCAGATTTCTTTGACCCTGAGATTGATTCTTACATCAACTCTGAGAGAGGCTGAGATCAAAACAGATTTACACCATTCTCGTTTAAATTTCTAACTTGACAAAAATGCTTTGATTTTTCCTGGCTCCTGTCCTCACCTCCAGGTTCAGCCGCTTCAGTAACTCCAGCAGCGTTTTAGGTCGTGGCCTCTTGCACAGCTTCTGCTGTCTGATCTTTGGACTTTCCTCCTCTTCTTCGTTCTCCTTCTCCTCTGCCAAAACATCCACGTAGATAAACTTAAAGTTGCCAACTTTGTTGTTGAGCATGCCAGTCCAGATGCCCATCGGAGGTTTCCTGATGATGTGAATGATGTCGCCGACCTATGAAATCCAATTAAAGGTTGAAAAGTTATTTTCTGTCCAACTCTCCATTACTAGTAGGATAGTTTGGCTGGAAGTTACCTTCAGTTTCAGCGAGTCTGTGTCGTAAGGACTGGGAACGAAATCAGTGTGGACCCGAGCCCGGCCGCAGAACTGACCCAGGTAGGAGCCGTCCTCCTCCAGCTTCAGGCTGTCTCTCTGACTGGAACCGTTGGACTCGCTGGTGATACCACCTGAACCGGTAAATGAATCATAAATGCACAGTTCTGGTTCTTACACTTCACTGTGCTTGGATCGGATGTAAACACTCACTGGAGGAGCTCTGGCCGCTGTACAGGCTCTCCAAGGAGTTGCTCGTCTTTGCAGAGCTTTTCTCAACTGCTGGGCTGCTCTCCGTCTCTGCTTCTGGGTCTTTGTCTGTGTCATCCCCCTGGATCACATTCAAAGGCAAAAAAATATATAATAATCAACCAGTACATGAGAGGAAGCTGAAATATACAGTGTTGGGTAAGGATGGAAATTGCTAAACTTTCAAAGTTTACTATCTCTGAATCTCTGAATCTGTATGACAACAAAGTATAAACCTGCAGGAAGATGTTTTTTGTTTTTTTTTAATTCTTTACAGGTCAAAGTACAAAGCAGAATTGTGTTGTTGCTCAGGCCAGCGTCATGTGTGAGGATGTGGGTTTGTGTTAGATGAACGTGATAAAGGAAGAGCACAGGGCTGGAGTAGATGCTGTGACAAGTACTAAGGGGGCTTTTTGGTTATCTGTGTCAGCTGAACTGCGCGTCATGCAAAGTCAAGAGATTCATCCCGGTTAGTGAAGAAAGCATCTTAAAAATGACTCACCGTTTCCTCCGAAAGAGACTTGGCGTGCTTTTTGCACATCTTTCTCCGCATGGTCAGCGAGATCTCTTTCATCTTTTTGCCGAGTCCAGCTGGTCTGCCGGGATCTGGACTGTCGCACTCTTCTCTAACCTGAACAGATTAATGGTGGACAGACAAAAAGGTGGAATTAACTAAACCACTTGTTTTTCTGCTCCATAAATTTACATTAAAATGTTGTTGTTTTTTCAGTTAAAAGCCAATTTCAATGCACATGTTCAAAATTGTGCAAATATGAGCACTCTAGCGTGTCCACAAGACAAAGGTTTTATTACGCAACATGGAATTGATTTTTGTTACAAAACATGAATGCACGAAAAAAAAAACAAGCTTGTCCACCAACCGTAGTTGTCCCATTGTCCTCTATTTTGGCATGTGATGGGTGATGTCTGAGTCCCTCAAACCTGCCGAAGCTTGTGGAACGCTAAGAGAGACAAAAAATCAAAATTAAAATACGTCCTCTTACTTCACTTGAACAGTTTGTGGGTAAATTTCCTGTCACTGTCTGCTAACAAAAGACTGAGGAGTCTGGGTTATTTTATGGCAAATTCACAAAAAGCATCTATTCTTTTGCAAATAACCTGAGCAAACATATCAAACTTTCACTCTTTTTCATCATTTTCATTTATCTACATGTTTCCATGAAGCAGCACTGGCAGATTTAAATGACACTACTATATCCGCACAGAACTGGACGTGAACTCACAGCTTGCTTTTCTCTGGCACTCCCAATTTTTCATAAAACTAAAAGTCATCATAATCTCTCCCAAACCTAACCCCTCCAACCTCCACACACACATCATCCCCTGTGCAGAGCACCAAAAATAATTATATAAATGATTAATCCTCTGGAAATCCTGGTTAAATATGAGCTCTATGCTCCTAGACAGCCGCTGGGGAGATTGAGTTAATGTAGCAGAAACTGCTTGTGCGGCTCTTTGCCAACGATTACATGAACAGAAAATTGTTTTTATTCTAATTTTTAGTTCCAGAGTTTGGATGAATTTCTCATTTATTATTATTATTATTATTTTATTATTTTTTTGTTTTGCATATTTTAAACTATAAAACAGGGGCAATTTCATATAATTTACAGTTTAATTCATTAGGACAAGAATAACATGATACAAAGTTAATTTAAAGGAGTAAATTGTCCCACCAGCATTAGTTATATTTAGTTTTTTAACCTACCTTCGGTTTGTTGCTCCTGGTTTTGTCTGACACATTAGATGCTGCTCTTTGTAACATTTTCAGCTATGTGAATTCTCTTGCTGTTTTGGCCAGTTGCTGCTCTTTTCTTGCCTCTACCTCTCTGATCTGACAGTGATGTGTTAACTAACGCTCAGGCTGACTGTCTGACGAGCTGACTGGGCCACTTCCTCACAAACACAGGATGTGAGGCAATTGACTGTTTCTTGCTGCAGTATTGCTTTGAAAGGGAAAAACACAAATGCTTAAGTGTGCATTTTGTGGCCTTCTTGAAAAAAAAAAAAAAACACTTTCAGACACTTCCAGGAATGGTTCAGATTGGGGTTTCTAATTGCAGTGTTTTTTTTCTTTTTTTTTTTTCGATATTATCTCAGGCAACTTAATGAGAATGAGCTTTCGTCACGCCAGCTACCGGTGTTGTGTTGCTGTGGTTAATCCCCAGAGTTGGGCCAGTAATTTCACTAAGTAAAAGTCAGTCACGTAACCACTGTTGGTCGTGTTGTGGTATAATGCGATTAGTCCCTCACTGCCAATAAATCCTAACCAGTCTCATTTCAGTGAAAACAAAAAACACAAAATGTGTAAAAATGATTTTTCTTCCTAAACAATTTCCTTCTTTTAAACAACAATGGGGAAGTGGGTGATGGTAAATGATGCTGGAGTAATAAGTCATTTCTTAATGTGGGGTGAGAAATTTAGAGGAAGTGCTTAGGTATGACATAGAAACAGCTAAAAGTGGCAACTTTGCTGTGTTGTAACACTTTCCGGTTTTAAAGCAAGCTGCATATCCAACTTTGAAAAAAGATACAATCCTGATTTTAGATGTTCGGTTCAAAATATTAAAGTGACCAGACTCGAGGCCTTCATGGAGAACGTGATCACTCCAATGCCATCATGCGGGGATTTGTCGCCATGTTTATACCACAGCTGGTTTCATTTGGTCACTTGCACAAAAGAATTCAACAGACAAAACCTCTGCCTAATCCCGCTGAAATTCAATCAACCATGAACTCCTGGCTATTCAGATTAAGGCTTCTAATCTATGACTTCCCAGACCCCGGGCTCTGTGGTGAGACAGTTGTTCATCTTAGTTTGAAGAGGAAAACTTCTGTTTTGGAGAGGACTGTATTATATTGTATTTTACATACTTTTTAGTTAGGTACCCCCACACCTTTCTGCAATCCAAACATGCTTCCAGATCTTTAGTACACACAAGTAAAAGTATAATAATTCTCCATGAATTAATTGTTACACTAGTAGCAATGATGTTAATATGGAAGCTCAGAAAAAATGTTGACTTTTCTCACATTTGCAAAGATTTTAAGCTCGAATCACAACTGTGACTTCATCAGACATTAAAATTTAGTGAAACACTTTTCTCATCCACATGTTTTGTGTTCCAGACGGTCAGAAGTGATAGAATGAACATCTTCTAATCATATACAATATTCTGGGGTTTTTTTTGTTCTGAAACATTTTGACATATTTTCATTAAATAATTTTATTGCTTTCAAATTCTGACAAGAAAGACCTGTCAAAACATCACATCTGAAAGAGCATCTGAGCAAAACCATTTTTTTTCTCCCACATCCCTATAAAAATGTAAGCCATCACAAAAATAGATTTTTAGTTTCAACCTTTAAGCCTAATGTCATCTTAGCTCCATCTGTTACTAAGAACCAGTGTCCCTACTGCTCCATAGACAGCTCTAAATCTCTATGTAAGACCATTTTTTCATCTTTGATTGTTTCTCCCTCAATATGTTAAGCTTTGACTACTGCTCTGTGTGACACATGCTGAATCCTGCACGTGCTCTCTGACCAGCAGCAAGGGTTATGCTCTGAGAAATGCCAACTGTTCACCAGCGCAATGCCCCCTGGCTCTCTCTACACTATTGTAAAGTATTAGCACCAAGTAATCACTATGCAATAGAAAAATCCACAGTTAATGCTCAGTTCAAAATGGATTCATTTCCTATATGGTTACATCAAGTGAAAACACTGAACTCTAATTGCAGTCAATGAATCTTTTCACATTTCACATTTCAGTCTCAAAATTTCATGTATTCCTTTGGGAATACATGAGATGAAGACAATGTAGGACATAGTTTTGAAGGAAAATGAAAAACAGTCTACAGTGTTTTGAAAGACAACTCCTGTGTTCTACAGCATGATGCTGCTACCACCGTGTTTCATTGTTGGGATGTTTAAATGTGCAGTGTTTGGGGCTTTTAATATGCACTTTTGTTTTGTGTGTTGGCCAAAAAAAGCTAAATATTTGCTTAACCTGACCAAAAGAAATTCTACCAATTTTTTTTTCATTTGTCCCCTTTGTGGTTTGGAAGTCTTATGGTTTTCTTTCGAGTGTTTCATCCCTACTGTCTCCCATTTTAGCTGTGGATCTTCGCACTCCTGTTATTCAATGAGAACACCCCTCTGTCCATTTGTGCCAAGCTTCTCATTTTTGATGATATTACAATATTGTTTAATGAGACAACTTTATTCCTGACCTTTCTGCTGTGGTCCTTGGTCTTCATGATTAAGTTTATTTCATGTTTTCCAATAAAGCTTGACAGTTAGATTTGCACTGACATTAAAATACACACTGCAGCTCTCTAGTTACTAGTTATTTGAATTACGAAGGTTACCATTTCTCTGGTAATTTCAGTGGACAGGAACCAAAATACAGAAGGACGCAACATCTTCTAGTTTTGCATCATTTTCCTTCCCCATCACAATTATTTACTACCTTGTTTTCTCTATTCCTGATAACATACACAGATATTTTTCATCTAAAGAAATATTCTTAAAGTTGTTTGCATGGATTTCAAGATCCCGTAGTTTTCCTTTTTTTTTTCTTACTTATGTGTGGAAAATCTTCTGCTCTCCAGCACATCACACATTACTATTATCATGTATTTGACTGGTCCTCGATATTCTGATGGAAACAACTCCAAACATAAAGCCCCCAATAGATGGTAGCAGATACCTCATCTGGTCAGTAGTGGATTATGTTAAGACAGAGAGCAGAGGAAGAGCTCTGTTATCTGCGCGGAAGCTGTGGCAAACCATCACATGCGGTTACGTTCTTCTGCCTGTCTGCATACTTTGGTCAATATTTAAAGGACATTTTTTAATTGTATTTTGTTTGAAGCTTTATGAAGAATATAATTCATTGCTCACATTTGGCTCTGACAGATCCACCTCCGTGACAGACCGTGGCATCTTTGGTTGAAGCTGACAGCTCCGTTTTAGGCTTCCATTCTGGTCCATCACTGGTTGTTGCTTCCCATCCCATTCCTTCCCATGTATATTGGCAAATTCATGGGGGAGCATGTGGTACTCCGTGAGGGGCCGGCAGCAGGTGTGCTCTATGGTCCCCCAGGCAGGGCTGCTGTCCCCTGGGTTGCTCCACCAGCGCTGGTGGTGGGTGGGCGTCGCTCCTCCAGGTAGGCTGACCATGTCCATGCAGTGCCCCGGGTTTGAGTTGTCCGGGGTGGGGAGGGTGGAGGATTTGCCCAGGTACAACCTTCTATCTGATCTAGATGTGTATGGCACGTCCAAATACTGTGTTTCCAAGGGTGGACTCATTGTTTTTGGTGGGGAACTCACTGGAAAAGGAAGAGAGCCAAAGAAAAACCAAAGAACATTTGTGAAAAAAAAAGTATGAAGAACGAGGTGCACCATAGACACATCAGCAGAAAATTAAGGAGAAGTTTATCTCAGGGTCAGGTTATAAATACCCCAGCCGTTTTTTGAACATTCAGTCCATCATCTGAATATGACACACCTGCAAAACTACCAAAAACTACATGGCCATTTATACGAGAACAAAAGGCATCCAAGAAGAGCATGAATCATAGAAGGTGTTAAAAGATCTTGGTGTAACTCTGGAGGAGATGCAGAGATCCAAAGCTCAGGTTCATGATTTTATCCAAGCCACAGGTAGAGCAGAACTTTTACCTTGAAGTAAAACAGTCAAGAGGGAACTCATTGTTTTATCAAAGGCATAAGAAGTCCTCCTTACAGTTTACCAAAGTGTTTAATTGGACAAAGCAAACGAGTGACAGAATGTGTCCTGTCAGGTGACACCTCATGTGACTCCATAACCACATTCCTAAAGTGAAACATGATAGTCGCAGCATCATGGTGTGGAATGCGTTTCTTTAGCGGGGACGGGGAAGCTGAGCAAAGCTGACTGGAAATTGGATGGAGCTAAATATAGAGCAGAAGTGTAAGAAAGGTTGTTCCTCCATGACAACAACCCTGAACATACTGCCAGAGCTACAAGGGCTTGTTATTGATGAAAGCACTTTTTTATGTAACACTTAGATGCTTGAGAAACTCTAAGCTTGAGGTTTTGTCCCTAGATCAGCTGGTAGAGGCATGCGCAAAATACTTGCAGCCACACTTGCAGCAAAGGGTGTCTGAAAAAAAAAATGCACGCCACAGTTTTCTGAGATTTAGAAAAGGAGACATCTCTGTTGTGACACAGAGATGTAACTTTTCTATTCGAATGTAGAAAAGTTAAATGGGAATAAAAATTGTGATAACATACTCTGTATCAGAAAAGCAAGTCTAAAGGCTTCTGGAAATGGGTTTAGAGGGGAGACTCAGGAGGAGGACGGCTTCATAACCGCAAGCAACATCAAAAAGAGAAAAAGAGGAAATGTGGCAATGGTCAGTTGGATGAGTCAGTTTTTGCTGTGTTTTTGGTGGATGACTCCTTCTTCACTGAAAATGTGGTAACTTGTTAAAAGTCATGAACTCAAGTGACCCTGCTTGCACACACATGTTCTTGTGTCTTAAATTTGAGCAAAGAAGCTGAGTCATACAGGAATTTAGGACAATTGGGTCTATGGAGAACACAGAGAGAGAAAACCCTTTAGTAAGATTTTTTTTTCTACATTGCCTCACCTCTGTTGTTGTGACTTTTCTTGGACATATCTTTCCCACTCCTTCCTCCTGGTTTCTTTCCATTCTTTTGGTTCTTTTTGGCAGCAGATTTGGGTTCTGTTATCACTCCATAGCCATGAATACTCTGAAATGACAGAATCCATTACCTTCAAATATCCCACCTTGTCTTTTTGTTCGTGAACCAGTGTTTGTGCTTTCTTACTTTCAGCAAACAGCTAATTCTAAGGCACTCTTTGTGTGTTGTTATTGTTACATGAACAGTAGCAACGGAGCGCTATCAGTGCAGCCAGGCAGCCTCTTAGTGACGCACTGAAAACAGCATCTGATCCAGCCCTGGCAGGATCTGCTTTGTTTGCCCCTATGATGGGTATTAATCAGACTGGACACTGTCTGACCTGGTAGGAGGTCTGTAAACCTTCACCATGGCCACACACATCACTACAACGAGTCCAAGTCATTACAGTGAGAGCAGTACTTCAATTAGTACTATCTGCATTGCGTTAAACCTGATCAGACTCAGAAAATGGACTCACAAACAGATGGAAGTCCCTGTTAATGCAAATTGAACTGGTTTTTTGGTGTTGCTTCTTGGTTCCAGCACCAGAAGCAACACGTGACACAGCAGGCTGACACGGGGTCAGTAAAGATCTGTGATTGATTACTGCCGTATCAACATCAACAGTGCTTTCTCTGCTCACCTGATTTGTTTGTTGTTTTTCTTTTTTCTTTGTGCCGTTATGATGTCCTCCTTTTCCTCCCTTTTTGTCTGTCCGGTGCTTAGGCTTTCTCATCTCTAAAGAAACAAAACGTTTTGAGTTCACTTCAGGAGGTGGAAAGATGTAAACAAAACAAAACAAAAAGTTTCTAAAACTTCAGAAAGACACACAATCCTTGGAATTAAACTGCAATGCCAGTTCTGTGTCAGTAGGTGGTGAAAATATCGGTATTAACAGCATACAAGATCAAAAAAGAACTGGAGTGGCCAAGGCCAGTTCTTGGATTTGGGAAGCACGAAACTCTCAGGTTAGGTTCTAGTTCCAAGATGGAAAACCAGTAGGATTAGCTGAATGTTGTGTTGCTAACAATTTGCTAACTGCTTTTCTAGAAAGACACTGAAATTCATTAAATATGATGAAGCAGGGTACAAATCATGAAACCATAGACTTAAGTTTTGGTGCATTACAAAAAACTTAATGTGTTGTGTGTCTCCTTAGCATCTTTCTAAGTAATTTGTCAAACATAAACAAACATGAAATATCACAGTAAAACGTGAGTAAAATATAAGGGACTGAAAAGAAAAAGTGCCTTATCAGCTTTATTTTATTTTGGGAAACATTTGATATTTTTGATTGTTTTGAGGTATTGTAGATCTAAGGTTTTATTTCTCCAAATTCTTATGGAAAGAAACTATTCAGTTAGCTGGTTGTGTGGAGTTATTTATGTTGGTTTTCTGAACTTACTCAGTATATATAGATATACCTGTGTGATATCTACCAGAACTTAACAAACCCAAACAGCCCACCAGTGAGTTTTCCCAGTTACTAGTGGACAGAGCAGTGGGATGCTACATTAGATAGAATCAATAGAAATTGTTTTGGGGTTCTTTTTTCATGATTTTTGAAAGCCAACATCTAGCCAGATGAATGTTGAGATGCACCTTGGATGAGCTTAACCTACATTTTATTTTTACCTTCGTTGTGATTGTTGGTGATGTGGATTAAATCTTCTCGGCTCCCGGCGCGCTGCCACGCTGCATTACAGCCGGGGTTATCTGCGGGAGGCAGAGGCAAAGGCCAGGGATTTGATGTGAAAAGTGAGGCTGCGTCAGCCTGACTCAACAACAACTGGTTACAACTCTGCATGTTTGGTTTCAGCTCGGATAAGAGACGCTAATGTATTAAAGCTCGTCACACTTTTTCACACCCCTGGTAAAAATATGTTAGAATAATCTTTTTAGAATAATATTTTTAAAATCCAATCTTAAATTTGATTACATTCATTTAGTCTGCAAACAAATCTCAGACAAGAAATAATTGTGTTTTAATAAATCCCCAGTATGGTTCTGATTGGTAAGCCTGCTATCAATACTTTGCATGTCCTCTAATACTGATATGACAGTACTTAGTCTTCTCCTATCACATTTCTTTAATCCGAAGCCCATAGAGCCCTACTTTAATAATCTCTTGAGAGACGTTCGTCCTCTTTTATGCTCTATTCTTTTCAGCTCACATCACAGCTTTTCTGTAGGATTTAGGTGTGGAGACTGAAATAGTCATCCAGTCATAGCCTATTTTCAGCTTTCTGTCCGAGTGTTTTAAAAAGCTCAGCATGGTCTGAACTCTAACAAGGATCCCTGTGGAAGACAAAGAGGCCCACAGCATCACAGATCCACTGCCTTATTTAACAGTGGACATAAAGCGCTTGGTATTTGTTTTCAAAAGTTAAATCTTGGTCTCATCTGATCAAATTACACACTTCCAGTGGCATTTAGCAAATTTGACACTTTTACCTTCTAAAATTGTTTTCATTCTGGCAAGCATTTCAAACAACTGGTTAGCATGTACGTAACATCTAATAGTTTGATAGTTTAGAGTTTCAGAAACTCTCAAGAAAGCTCTCTCTGCTGCTGTTTACATCCCTGTGCACATTGGACAGAGAATCGTACATCCTCTTACAGCCTTGCTTGTCACTATTTTTAAATGTTTTGTTACTCTGACAGCAGAAATGAGCAGGGGTTTGAGTAGTAGAATTTTTTTAAAGGTTTTCTGGAACTAATAGTGGTTATTTCCAGTGTTCTGACAGGAAATGGGCTTGGGTTTATACCGCAGCAAAACAGGAAGTTCTGCTGTGGTATAAGCATAAATTAAAGCTCCTTAGATAACCTGGTCAAGATAAAGCACCAAAGTTTAATAGAAATGGGTTTCTTGCCATCCCTCAAATTGTTCAACAATTCATTAAGCAGTACTCACCCAGTGTTTCATTGTCTGACAGGGACTTTGATATGTGTGTCCTGAAAGGAAAGGACACAGGATATTATCCATGTCAACTCAGAGGATTTTTGTCATATTTTTACATTACATTGCTCACCCATGAGAATACAAAAACGATGAGCTTAAAACGTTGTCAAGAGAACATTCATGTTGTTGAAGATGTTGAACTGAATATGCTTTCAGACAGACAGTACTGTGAGAACAGAGTAAACCAGAGCCAAAGAAGTAAAGGTAATGTGGCAACCAGGACCTTGAATCCGCTTAGTTCAACTGGCCCAAAGCCCCATAATCTACCTCCTGCTGGCAAGACAATCTGCAGGACCTTTCTTCTGAAAAAAAAAAGGCAAAAGCTTCCTGTGAAGCTCAATAGAAAAAAAATACATTAAGCTTCCAACTGTGCCATCAATCCCTCATGTTAAAGTGGGACGATGCTTCAAATGGGGAGAATGAAGTGATGGAGGGGAGGACCCCTGCTGAGGATCTGATCTGTTTTTGCTACACAGAGGATTTACTGAATTAAGTCCTCAGTGAAAATAAACAGGGAGTATCTCAAGCCCTATTATTTCTTAATGAGAAGGCCCTTTCACTTGCAGGGAGGGCCTTTTTGGACTGACTGACATGTGCTTTTAAAAAGACTAGTGGAGTATAATTGATGTCATAGCAGGATTGTATAATTTTTAATCTAATTACATTCCCTGTGTATCTTGGAATGATATAAATATTATAAACTGAATTCAAGATATTAAAAAAGCATGCAGCATGCTTATTTTGATGAGCTTACCTTCTGTTCCTTTTACTGAAGTTGGCCCCGTGTGTCTGCGGCATATCCTGAATGAAAAAGAACGAAAAGCTTCAGTGTTTAAAAGTTACTTTCCAACAAAAAACCTTGTGAAGTGTGTACTGATATTTTGTCAATGAATTACTCCCCATGCAGTCTGTAAGGATCAGTTCATGGACATGAGGAGTGCTTGACTACAAGCTTAATTTATACATTAAAAAGGATCTGACTCTGTAGCAGCTGTCAGGATATGTTGGTCATTTCATAATCAGCTTTATTTTGTTGAGACATCGTGGGACTTTACAAAGACCAGTGATTCACAGATTCAACTGCAATCCTGACCAGCTGCATCCACCAGTCCTGTTGCAGACACGTTTGAAAAATTGTCCCGCTCACCATGGATATAGACCTCCCAGAGCCTCTCCACCTCGTGTTGTCATCCAGCAACACTGCTGGACTGCAGGAGCGGCTGCAGGAGCGACTGGATGAGCGGCTGGGGATGGGCGGGGCCGGGCCGTCGGTGGAGCTCTGCACCGCCTCGTACAGGCTGTCCATAGACCCCTCCTGATGACAGGTGGACATACAAGAGAAGAAAACGTTTTATTTTTACAAACATATCTTCTAGACTGTGGAATCTGATACATTTAGTAAATGTATCAGATTCACACAGGTAAAGCTTTTCAAAAGCTTCCCTTTTGAAAAACTTGTAATGGATGACTTGAAAATCAAATCAAATCAAATCACTTTTTATTGTCCTCGAATAAAAGGACAATAAGTGCCTTGGCAGTACTACAAACAATGCAACATAAATCAGTAAATCTACAATGTTGTTAACCCCTTTTATTACAATGTTGTAATAAAACTCACCTGGATGACGGTGCCAAGTCATTGCAACACCACCAATTTATTTTCTCGTTTCATCCCCGCCTCCTCCTTCAAGGAAACTAATTTGGATTCATGTATTGAACCTACAGCATATTTTTTTTCTGCTCATAAAAATCTCAGATATGATTTATTGTAATTGAAAACTTTTATAAATGTTTTCATTGAACATAGTTTCTTGTGTAAGCTAGTAATCGACTTCTTTGAAAGACAAGAGATACTGATCTCTAATACAAAGAAAATAATTCTCTGACTGATTGAAAATATTTGAATTCAAAACTATATTTTTTGTGACTTGAAGCAGATCATAGTCACAAAGTGACCCCTGGACAGGAACAATGAACTTTACAAAACATCTGATGGCAGACAGTTATTTTTTATGCCTCAGAAAGTTGAGTGTAGAACGAACAAAAGCACAAAAGTAGGAAACAGTCTAAAACCTTGATGACAGGTTTGGTTTGATAATGGAGCCTCATCCAAAACATGCATGGCTCTTCTGCTGAAAGCATCAAACTACTTACCTCTATGCTCTCCTCTCTAACTAAAACTGTCACTTTGTCAGTGATTCTCTAATTGTTATGATTACTTTTCCATTGTTAATCAAATGGGAGTATCAATCAATCAATGCTGTATTTACCTTCTGAAATATGAGGTTTCGGGGATCCAATGCTGATTGTTTTATGCCTTTGATGGCAGATTACAAACTCTAAAAACTAGAATTGGCTGCACACATGCACCCACAGCAGTTCTAAATTTAAATAATCCATAAGGTTACAACATGACACAAATCTGCATTTCAAATCCATGCATTAAAATAGTAGCCCTGAGGATCTGATGCATATAATCGACTCAAAGCAATTTTAAATATGCTTATCAATAATAAATGCAAGGAAGGATTGATTTTCCTTCAAGCAGATTTCAGATGGATTATAATTTGCTGGCCATGTTTGGATTCCTTCTAGGAACAAATATCAAATGCTGTTGTTCAGCTTCTTCTGACTGCGCAGCAATTTTGTATTAGTCATCTAGAAATGTTGACTGTTTTTTTTTTTTTTTGCATTTTTTTGTTGTTGTTTTCTGTGTCCTAAACTTTGTTTCGGTTTCCCTTTTACAAGCATTACACTTACATCAGCCGGTGCAAGTGTTTCATCAGTTGCACCATGACAGCTGGACGACCAGTGAGATCATATGATGGATGTGCTTTAACTAGAGAAACATTTTTTGGTATTTTCTCCTTTAAGAGTCACACATAAAGACCTCACCTAGATACACAAACACAGGGCTGTGGGTTCGTGCAAACATGTAATATTTCATTTTTAAAGAACAATGAAGACACCTGCTGGGAGTGAGCCAAAGGAAACAAATGAGCTTAAAGTGATATTTAAAACATCTCCGACAGCCAAGCCTAGGACTTAGCAGAAAGAGAAACTGACTTTTGTATTTACTGCATCTTCAACACGTCTGCCTTCGAATGAAAACCAGGACAGTTTTGTTGTCTCTGGAGTCACTGTGGGATTCCTTAACATGTCTAGCTTTGGTTAATGTTCACCAATAATTGCACATCACCCCTGCATGAAGTTTAACAGAGGAGTTCGGTTCTTCATGCCCATTCTCCCTGCTGCAGCACAACTTTTGCACATGACACGTCTCTGAGCAGAATATACACACAGAAAGTAAAGAGAGAGACTTACCAGTGAAAAGCAGAAAAGGTTCATACTGGTTGTAACGTGTCCTGTGTGCTTCAGGGAGTCAAATGGAGCAGAAACAGCCTGCTGACAGACAGCCAGAGGCTGAGAGACACAACAGCTCAGAGTGAGCACAGCCCGGGTCGCCTGCTGTCTTCACAGATTAATACCATGGAGAAATCCCTGCTCTAATCCAATAGATGGACCACCAGTACTCTGTCAGCTACGGCAGAACACACTCATGACAACCAGCCCCCCAACCCTTGCTACTGCTGGGGCAACAGATTAGGTCTTTGTTTTGAATCTTCTACCATTCATTCATCTTTTTTACATCTGGTTATATTATAGGAAGAAGAGGCTGCCAGTTTTTACTTATATCCATTATTTATTTTGCTGTCTACCACTGCCACAAGTACTACAGCATGTACAGTTATTAAATCAATCGCTCAATAATTGATTCATGCTTTCTAATAAATAAAACTGGAACTATTTTTCAAACTTGAATTGAAAATCAAACCACTTAATGTGCAAAACATGGTCTCGCTTCCAAAATACGTGCAGTATTTTCTGAGCAATGTTCTGATAAGTTCAGCGTTCTGCACATTTGCACTTGGAAAATGCTTTTAAATTGAGCAGGATTAAATTCAATTTTACATTTTTGCTAACTACATGTTTTAAAATAAAAATAAGTAGATAAATTAAATGTTATTTTAGCAGCGACGACATTACTGCTAAAATAAAATAAAAAGTGCTGCTTTACACTTTTTATTGCAGTTATTTAAAAGCTGTGAATCTGTGATATCTTGCTTTAGGTTTTCATACTATGAGAATCTCAGTCTGACTCATGTCTATGTGCAGTAGTGAAAAGTGACACTGGGATATAAATATATGATATAAATATATGACAGTAACAATTAACTGTGTCACTAAAACTGGGTCCAACATGACTTTGGGCTTTGAACTTGCTTGTAAAATAAAAAAATAAGACAAATAAAAATATATATTCAATGATAATCAACAGAGATTTCACACAATTTACAGTAAACAGCTCCATAATGTCAGAACATTCGTGGACTTTCAATTTCACAGCTTTTTCTACAACTTTTCCTCAGTTCTGAGAGTTATTCTTATTGGGTTTTAGTGTATGTATTTTCAGAGTGACCAAGCTCTTTTGAGTCCACAATGTGGGCCATTACCGTTATTATTTTACTTCAAGAAGTAAACACCTGTGGCACCATTTGGAAAGATTTGACAAGGATTTTTTCTCAAACTCCCTCTCAAGTGGAAAAGGACCGGTTGACAACACAGGTGGGTTGGTACTAATAAATTCAAGATATAAATGATTCCCTCTTGAATTTAAATCCTGGAAGCCTCCTCTGACTGAAGAAACACTTCAGATCAGAAAACAAATGCAGCGACACAAAGACAAAATGTACATTTGGTTTGGATTCCAGAATCTAGGATTTCAGCACGACAGACGGAGAGTCGCTTCACAGAGTAATCTAAAAAATGAATACACCCTCCAGTCTGGAAGGTTCATCAAACAAATGAGTGAAATGTTCAATCACTGTATTTAGCCTGGATTATTAGAAGGATATTACATAAACAGTGTTACACAATCAAGGCTCTTACCTGCAAATTAAATGACCAAATAATTTTAACTCTAAAATCTCTCTCAGAGAGCTCACTGCACTCTGAGAGAGACATATGACCATATTAATAACTGGTTCACCAGACAAAACCAATATATGCTCCCATTTGTTTCACTTAAAGAACATTTGAATATTATTAAGGCTTTCACACATCATAAAAATAAATAAAATAAAAAAAGTAATGGGGTCTATGAACACAAACTTGTTTTTTTCTGCATAGGAATTGTGTTTACCATTTACCTGCTTGAGAATGATGTACTATTATTTGCCCTGAACATGAATTTTACAGAACCATTATGTTTACATTTATTAGTTAAAGCTGTCAGATGAAGAGATTGTCAAAGGAGCATGAAAGAAAAACGTGTAAAATGAAGAAAATGCACTTGAGTCTCAAGTAAATATACCTGTATATCCAGTCAGACCAGCAGATGAGAAAATAGGTGGACTAATAATAAAAGCATGCACTTGCAGGAAACCATTCACCTTTGGCAGCCATATTTTTTTATCATGTGTCACAATCTTAACAAAGAACAAAACACCCTGAGCTACAGAGCACATTTGTTTGCACCTTCTCAGCCTCAGCTCTTTCCTGTGTGGGCAGCCTATGTGGGTAATATATTTTCCCCGACTTAAACTTGCGGCTCACTGTAGCTACTGACTTCCTCAGAAAACACAATAATTCCCTTACACAATGGAAACAAATGCTAAAGTTTGAAATAAAGCTCACACTGTGTTTGTTTTGTCAAACTGAGATGATGATGGCTTCCAGTTATTGGATCTGCTTTTTTTTTTTTCAGGAGAAGGTTGCTATATGAGTTCTTTGCTTGGCATCATATGCATTATATAGGTTCTACTCTTAATCCATCACCTCTGGAGAAAACATCTGGAGCGATTAATAAGCATGACCTAGATTTTCACACATATATGGTACATTACCATACAACTTAAGCCTCTTTCATTTTGTTTAGTTTCTGTATTCAGCTTCCGAAGTGTTTGGTATCTACATCTTAATATTTCTGGATATGCTTGTAGAGGTGATTAACTTTAAGAGAAAGAGCTTGCAGGATCACTTGTGGCTGCAATGCCACTTAGAGTATATGCAAAGACATTCAATTTGCTGAGTGAAACTCTGCTTTGCAGTTTTGATTTACAGGAAGCAGAGCTGTGCAGAACAGGGTGTGAAAACACCTTGAACACAAAGAACAATGTGGGAATGCTGCCAGGCAAGAGCTTACCAGTGCTGGTTGATGATTTCTGGGAAGCTTTGTCTCCATTGAGTAAAGCTTAAAGTTAAATGAAAGATTTAATGACTCGTAAGGGGGAATGACACCATAAATACATGAGCAGAGGTATTCATTAAACTACGGCAAACAATGCCTCTAAGAGTCCTAAGCTTCTCAGTGAACCTTTACCTTTTTCCATGATGAAAATAGCAAATGTGATGGTTTTCAAGTTTGAATTTACTTCAGATTAGAGACAGACTGTGACCCATATAGCTCCAGCCCGTCCCAGTGAACTGCTAAGTGACATCATGACAGGATTAAGAGGGAATGAGTGAGTGGCTGGTCTGCCTTTTCGCACTTGCTGTTGCTCAGTTTCCTGGAGAAAATGAATGAGGCTGAAAAACTTTTGGTCAACATGTGTGTATTTTTATTTAAAAGCAAGAAACAAGGACTGAAAATAAATCACAGAAGATTCTGATATGTAAAATCATCTTGTATGGCGGTAGAATTTATTTAATTTCTTTCATGATTGGGCTTTGTAGTAACACAGGAGTGAAAGCAGACTGAAGCTTCAGCTCTAGCAGAGGTCCTCCTGGCAGCAGACTGTGAAGAAGTCCTCAGCACAAAACTCCTCACAGCTTCGAGACAGTGCGTTGCCTGTCAATAAAACCTCCAGTCAGTAAAACTTCTCTTACATAAGACTGTCGCTTGTCTCTTGTACGTCAAACTGAATTTGAGCAGAACAAGTTCTACCTACCCTTTTGGTAGGTTTTGCAGTACTGGGTTGAACTGTGGCACACAGTCTCTGTCTTGCAGATGGTGTCATTCTCATCCTGGCAGGTGAAGCATTTGAGTGTGAGCACTAGAAAAGAACAGATCCAATTCAAAACCAAGACAAAAAAGGATTTTTCGGGGATGAAACATTGATTAATGCGTCACACATTAAATAAAAATACAAACTTCAGTAAGGATTTAATCTAAACAACATTTCAATCTGATTTCATGTCATAATACTGTATTTAAAGTAGGAGAAGGAGCCTTTGATTACCTTGTGTGCTGCACAGCAGCAGAACCACCATGGAGAGCAGCAGGACCTTCATGTTGTCGGATGCAATGTGGACAAACTTCCTGCTGCAGGACTTTTATAGTGCCAGACTGCCTCATACCAAGCCTCTCTTGAGGCATGCACTTCCTTGTTGATAATATTCCAGTAAATGATCTCCTTTCTTTCAACACCTGCACAGGGATTAAGCTGTATTTAACCCTTTCCTGATGGAAATCGCTGATGTTGATCAGATTAACCGTTAATTTCTTTGATAATCTGTGATATAATCTCCAATTTATCACACTCAGATTGTGTATGGAATTGGATAAAAGCTGAATTCCACAATCTCAGCAAAAAAGTTGGTATTTTTAATTTTTTAAACTTTGGGTGTAAGTCAGATCCACATATACCACTATGAGTCACTCAACAAGAATTTTTTTTATGTTTCACATTCTCTGCTTCTTGAGTCCTGCTTTTTCATAAAGCTGTCAATCTCTAAATGCCTGATGTATGGTGTGAGATTTGCACAAAACTGAGTGTCTTGTCACAAAGAGCCCAGTTTAGGAACTCTGTGAAGTTCTGCACAGAGAACTTGAACTATGAATAGCAGCATATGAATATGGTGAACTTTTAAATATTGCTTGGCTGACTTAAACACGTCAGGCAGGATTTCTTTGTATTCTGATGTGGGAGTGAGATGTAGATGCTTTCATTTCTATTACTGGTTCTGATGATGAGTCATATTTAAAACGCAGAGTGGCTGCTAGTCCTGTTTGTTTTAGGTAGGCCACGTGTTTTTGTCATTCCTTCTCAATTTTTTTTACCTGTGATAAACAATTTTGCCTTATTATTTCACATGAACACTGAGCAGTAGCTTCCTGAGGTCAGCTTGTTGATCAAGGAACTTTAGGTTAATGGAGGAGGCATTTAAGGTTCCTTGTCGTAATTCAGAAAGTATAGTTCGTGGAAGCAACGTTCTTTTTGTAAAATCAATATATATTTTATTAATTTTGCACTTATGGTAAGGATGAGTGTTATCGAAATGCTTTTTAAAATACTCCCTTCGACATAAATACAAAGAAATTTTAGATATATTTGATCAGTTTTTATCTTTTGTCAATTTAGAGAGATGTGTGTAGATCCACAATTATGCAGATCCACAATTAGGAGGCAGCTAAAATAATATAAAGGCAAAATAGAACTGATGCAAAGAGTAGCATTCTCACAACAATGAAGAACTAGAGATTCACACAAGTTGAGTTTCTGCATATGAAGAGCATTTTTAATAACATGAAAAAAAGGTAGAATAGAAACAACAGAAATTAAAGATAAGGAAAGTCAACACATAAAGTGGTCTACTAAATCATAGAATCCTAAATATTATGAACAGGCCAAAATGACTTGACAAAACCAAAAGTATCACAAACCCAGAGGATGCCACGTCACCGGGAATAAACAAATTCTGTGTGCCACATTGAAAGTAGAAGCCGATGAACGACACTGCACACAGAAAACCTGAACCAGTTTCACATTCCTTCACGTTACCTTTAGTCAGGATCAGGGAGTGGCAACACAATAGCAATGATGCTTAAAGTACAAGATTTAACCATGTGAAATGTTTTTATTGTTTCAACAAAGCAACTTGATGATGACTATTTTTATCTCATGAAACATCGAAGCAACGTATTTTGTGATTTGTATGAGTTTTAAAAACACACACAGAAAGCAACTGAATCACAGAGGAGAGTTTCTAACAAATGATTCTGTTGGTAGATGTGAAACATATCCAGAAAGAAAAGAACACGTTTCTCTGGAAAAGTTTCATCATAAATTAAATAGAAAACAATAATAGCTTGATATAACTATTATTATAAAGACATAATAATCTTATTATATTTTATAACATGTTGTTAACCCAAGGCTCAGTTCTTGCCACACATCTTTTTAATATATATTAAGATTTGCCATATTGTGCAGTTAAAATTCTTAATGTAGATGTAAATGGAATCTTGATCACAGAAGCAGTTCAAAATAAAAAAAAATTACCAATAAAGGAAATGTTCTGCTTTGCAGAACTAACTTGCCCAGTTGTGAAATCTGAAGCCAGACTGAAAAACAATACTGTATGATGTCATGCACTGTTACATTGCATTGATTCTTAAAGACTGCTGCACTTTTTCTCAGTTTTATATTTTAAAGAACTTTAAACATGAACTCTTCTTCTTATTTAAACATAACCAAAAGTAAAAACCAGGGTTGGGCGTTACAAGCTGCTCTATGCCGCACTTGCTAAACTGCATATTCACAAACAACTGTCCCTGTACAAATAGCTGTTCAAGTTTTAGAAGAGAGCTTTTGCAGACAAGAAAGTGTTGCATTACAGGAAACATTACCCCAACTTTTGAATGGTTCTATTGTCATTCAGAACAATCTCAAACTGTTTCAAGTTACTGCTACACTGATTGTGTCTTTCCCCACTGAGGGCAGAAATAAAACTTGGATCAGTTGAATTCCAAGCATAAAAATATATATTTAAGTGAAAATTTAAGTGTAGATTAAAACCTAGATGTGTCTTTATCTGGTGTCAAAGGACACAAAACTGAAAGCAAGACATGTTAAAAATAGAAAATGGAGAACAAAAGAAAAGAAAACAACCAGAAACCGGTTTTGTTGCTGTGAGGAACTTACTGTAATCTTAAAGTAATAAAAGTGATTTGCATGTTTAAAAGTGTAATGTGAGGCATTTACACATATTTGAAGAATTCTACCGTTTCATAATTAAAAATTTGATGAGGTGCTGACAAACAAACATATGATGCTGACTAAAAAACAACAACCACACATTTCTAAAGTCATGTGATGAGGAACTGTGTAAAGCAGCAATCTGCCAAAATGGAGACACGCTAGTATCAACCGCACAACCTGTGCAAACTGTTCTATTCTTCTAAACACGCACATCTATTTTGTTTTACTCCTTTTTCTCAATCTTTAAAAAACATCATTTTGAAGATCTCCATAATGTAAACTAACTTGTTAAGTTTTTGTATTTCAGGTATTCTATTAGAACATTAAACTCTTATGAACAATTAAAATCTTTTAAGATTTTATCTTGAAAGATAAAGTCTTTTAAGATAATTTGTTAATTTTGATGATTAAGGCATACAGCCAATAACCCCCAAAAAACTTTAGGACAGAAATGTTGTGTCATGACTGTGATATAGTCGAAACAATCAGTGCTTTACATTTTCTCTCTAACGGGGTAGAGCAAAGAAGTTGACAAAAAATGCTATTAAGTAGTCTTTGTGGAACAAATAGTATCTAGCACATTTTTTGGAAAATTTAGTGCAAGGAAAAAGATCCATGGACAAATAGGGTTGTGAAGCAGAATCAGTTTAAAAGTTTTGAGAAGATTAATAAAAAGTTATTGACTGCAGCTTATACAAGTGATGAACTACAGATTTCACATACATTATGTAAGGTCCTGAACCAAATAGAAGCACCTTCCCTGGGTTAGAGGATGAAACTTAAATACCTACAGAACCTTGCTGTATTAGAAATATGTTTTAGTGGCCATATGCAAAATGTAAAATTTCTGAGAAACTGAATTTTGGGTTTCACTGCCTGCAAGCCATAATTATCAAATTAAAATGATTAAATGTGTGAAATTTATCAATGTATAATGAATATAAATGGGAAGTGGCAGCAGGCAGGACGCAGGAAAACAAGGACAGAGAAGAAGAGAACCAGGAAACCAGCAGGGACTGACAGAGAATGATGCTGAGTTTGATTACTTGATAAAGAACAGGTTTCTGATTAGAAACAGGGTGCAGCTGGTAAGTCTATTCTTTCCAGTTTTTTCCCAGGACAAGACACAATTGTCTTGTAATTGTGGTGGTCAGAAAGGCTGACGGCACAAAATGACGGCCTAATATTTTGTCCGACTGCCCCAGGGCAGCATGGCTACAATGCAGAAGCTTCCCATCATTAGTGTGAATGCGACCTTACAGGTAAAATTTGAAATAAATTGCATTATAAATATTATTACTGTCCACCTAAATGTTTTTTTTTAAGGGATGTGTTTTTGCCCTCCTGGAAAGTTCCCTCATTCAATCATTGGAAAGCAGATTTATTGATGAGGTCAGGATGAAAATGCGTTTGGTCATCAGAGCAAAAAGAGGTCAATCGCTTTCTTATTGCAGCTGTATCCACTCAGTGTTCACTAGCAAACAGCTCAGATTCTTAATGTGATTGAAAAGCAAATCTTTTTTCCAATGTATGTTGAAATAAAAAAAAAATACAAATAAAGACATGGTTCTGTCCTCCACAACTCACGTGTCAAAGAAGGGAAATATGACCTCTGTGTGACGATATAATTATGCTCAAATATATATTTTAGTAGAGATTATAGTTGTTTTTCTGCTCTGATGAACTATTGACCTGTCCATAGGCCTTCTGTGGCCCAAGAGAGAATTAAAAGTGCATTGAAAGTTATGGCTGGAAACATATATATATATAAATAATAATAATAATAATTATTATTATTATTATTTTACATACTGTGTCCTGTGTCTCTTACATAGTGTAATGAGTAACTTACATTTAAGTTGCACTGCACCTGCTAAACTAAAACTCAGTTGTATGAGAACATTGTTGAAACACATTTAAGAACTGCATATCTACATACACCAAGTCATAAAGTATGTTATTCTATAAATAGTGCTGGGAAGTTTGCTCAGAAATAAAAGACTTAATAAAACAAGCAGCACTGACAGTAAACATCAATGGTAATTTCTTTCCTGCATACTTCAGATGTTTTACTGCTGCAGCTCACCTGCCAAGAACCAGTGCATGGTTGTTGGTAGGTTTTCATGAGCTTTTCATGAGCAATGCATGCTCACAAAAAGCTTTACAGAAGGTTGTCAGTCACCCATCGGTTTGAACTTGGCGTGGCAAAGCAGGAAACATCTAAATCCTGCAAGAAAACAAAAACATGCCTTGAGGAGCAGCAAACAGAAGCAAAACAGTTCATTATGGCACCTGAAGAAAGTGTGCAGTGGGTTTACAGTCTTCTAAATAACACTGTATGTAAAATAAATTAAAATCAGTGAACGTATCATTGTGAATTTAAGTCACTATCACCTGAAAACAAATATGAATATACAATGAAACAAAAAACTAATCCAAAAAAGTAAAAATGCTGAAAAAATTTAACAGGACAAAAGTCAAGCTGTATAAATTCAATGATAAAAATGTTAATAAACAGCTTTGAAAATTTCACTGCAGTTTGCTCTTGGCCTTGCTTTCTTTCCTGTTTTGCTTCTGAGGATATTTTAACCATACACAGATATATCCTGTTTTGGTCTCATCTAAATTTTGCCCTATCTTGATGAATTACCACAAAGACTCTCAGTCTAAGCATGCAGATCCCTGTGGCTGAGAAGTTGCACTTTTTGTGTTGGAGAAAACATATTAAATTACTATTTTTTGTTTTGTATCAGATAATTCATCTAAAATACAAGAACAGATGAACTAGTTTGTTTTCATAGTCAATGCCATAGCAGTACTGATCTTTGTATTTCACTGATGACACTTGTGAATGATAATGCTGCTGCTGGTTTTGTGCTAGTTGTCATTTTGGGGCCTCCTGCTGGGCAACTCTAGACATTACAGATATGAACTTTACTGCTGCTCTTCTATAAACCAAAATGGATGGGAAAACACTTAATAATCTTAAGAACACAGCACTTTAACACTAAATCTCATTTTAATATTCAGTACAGTCTTCAGTTTGAGGAGAATGAACAGTTTTAGTGTTTTATTGTTGTCACTGCATTTGTATCACAGTGACTCCCATACCTGGCTGCACAGTGGCGCAGTGGGTAGCGCTGTTGCCTTGCAGCAAGAAAGTCCTTGGTTCGATTCCCAGCCCGGAGTCTTTCTGCACAGAGTTTGCATGTTCTCCCTGTGGGTTCTCTCCGGGTTCTCCGGCTTCCTCCCATGGTCCAAAAACATGACTGTCAGGTTAATTGGGCTTTCCAGATTCTCCATAGGTGTGTATGGTTGTTTGTCCTGTTTTGTCTTTGTGTTGCCCTGCGACAGACTGGCGACCTGTCCAGGGTGTACCCCGCCTCTCGCCCGGGACGCAGCTGGAGATAGGCACCAGCACCTCCCGACCCCGTTAGGGAGAAGGGTGATGGAAAATGGATGGATGGATGACTCCCATACCACTGGTGCTGCATTAATACCACCATGTGGCAGTGTCTCCAATTTAATCATTTTCTGACACTCATGAAGAGCAGAGTGGAGTCAGCATCAGCCTGTCAGTCACAGTTAGAAAAAAATTAAGTCCAATACATGAAATGTTTCATTCAGTTCTGAGTGCCACACACGAGAGAATGGCTTGATCTAGGAACACACTGAAACGATACCACAAACAGACCAAAGAACCAGAATGAACTTAAAACTCGTCAGCAGTCAACCTTAGGACTTTATCTTTTAACATTTTAAGTCTACCCATGGAGAAACTTGGCTGAACTGTTTACAACTCTGAAGTGTGATACAACACACCCAAAAACTGCTGTAATGCAATTACCAGAGGAAACACCCGCAACTGTATAAACCAATATCCACAAATTTGCAAAGAATGATGGAAATACATGATATAAAATCAAACTTGTATGATGATGAAAGTGATAAATCGACAATTACTTTGACTTCTTGTGACTTTTACATGCTGCACAACTAGCATTTTTTTAATGCCACTTATGAACTAAGCATACATTTGGAATGCTGACAACATGTACATTGGTTGTTCATGGCTGATGCACTTTACTGATTTATTGAACATCTATTTCACTACACTAGTGTTAAAGATTATTAATGCAGACAAATACTATTTATCATTATCATGGTTCTCTAAAAAGCTTTAGACTGCATGTAAATTTGGACAGTCAGTGAAAGTATTTCCGTAAATTAAGTGTGGGCTGATTCTGGCTGACTTGTGGTTTACATGTGAGAGTATAAGCACCCCAGATGTGTTGCATGTATGTCACATTCATGAAGATACTGAGAATGTATTCAGACAAGTGGCTTATTCTTTTAGCCCTGTGGCTTACATCTGCTTCCTCAAGTAAGTCGTTTGTTAAGTTAAAATGTATTAGTAATATTGCCAGATGTAGATTCAACATCTTAAAATATTTTGTTATGAAATATACTTGTAATGTTCCCAATGTTCTTGATGTTGTTATATTGAGCTCTGATTAATTACCAAACATTTCTTAACCTTCCTGTTATGTTGCGGGTCAAATTGACTCGTTTTAAAGTTTTAAAAAATAGTTGGAAGTATTCTTTTTGCATAAAACTTTTTCTATTTGTTTTAATAGGTGCACTCTACATATAAATTGAAAATGTATTCATTTTACACATTTGTAACACATTTGTAGATAATATTCGGGTCTATTTGACCCGGGAGTCAAGTTGAAGGGTAAAAAAGACTTGAGCAGGTTGTTGTCATTAATCCTTAATTTCTGAGAAATAAAAAAGCATCATTGCACAAATATTGATTGAAATTGTTAGTATTAGAATTAATTGTCAGATACAAAAATGTTTTGGAGGAATCTTTTGGTTTTTGACACTATTGCATGATTAAACACTCCCCAGGTCAAATTGACCCACAAACATTATTGCTGTACCTCAGAAACGAACATAACAGGAGGTTAAAATTAAAGCGTTAAAGTATTTGCAATAATGGCTCAGATGGGTGGCTGTTTTTCTCAAACTCAGATACTTTAGAGAGCTTCTGGTTCACAGACCACAGTGTACGAAAGGCAGCGTAACATGATCTATATGCAACATAATCATAATAATGGGGACATGGAAGTGTTAGATTCCAGTTTCACAAGTGGACTGCGCAAATTGCATTTACCAGTAGTGATTGCCCCGGAGACAACACTAATAAGATAAGGAGACGACACTGATCACATTCCCAATGCATTATTGTGTTGTGGTAACAGTATATTTTAAAAATATAAAATATAAATAATCTTCACTTAATTGAAAAATCACAAATTTCTAACCCAATTTTATCATAATACTAATTCAAAAACAGTATTAAGAACAGATAGTGTGAATTAAAGGGAACCTTCCTTGTTTTAATCCCGTTCAGGAGGACATTTTATTAAGAATATTTGTAAACACATATTCTAATTTATTAAATTTGAGTTTATTTGACTAAAACTGATATTTGAGCAGGCTGTTCACCTGGAGAAACTTTCTCAAGGATATACACTTCTAAAATTCTTTTTTGGTTTTTTTTTTTAATGAAACTGTTGCAATTCATTCAGGTGAAGGAGCCTGTAAGACACATAAAGTCAGTGCTGCACTTGGCTCTTCTGTGGTCTTACCCTGCAACTTTTCATCAAATGACTCCAGCTGGGTTGAATGGACTCACGAAGATGGACAAAATGTGGACCTGGTTCGTCTCTCATCTAAGGGACGCATTGTTTATCTGGACCCCAGATCGGGGCGAGTGAAAACCTTTCCACTCCAAGTATCAGAGAGGAAATACTCCATCATCATTGATGAGCTCCAAAACTCTGATATAGGTTCTTACTACTGCAGGCAGAGCAATCAATGCTTTAAAGTGAAGTTATCCGAAGACAAAGGTATGTTACTTCTCTGTAAACTCTTTCCAAACATTTCTTGCCTCTTTCTTCTGGTAATATGAAACAAAAGGCCAAAAACAGCTGCTTTAAAACAAAAGTAATAAATAGTGAAAGAATAGAAAAGATACGTAGTTTAAAAAATTAAGGATAAAATGAATGCATTCTCATGTATTTTAACCTTACCTTGTGAATTTATTGGGCCTTTCTTGTTTTCCTACTATTTAGGTGAACATGATATTGGGAGCGTCTGTAAAATACATGAAGTCAGCGCTACTCTTGGCTCTTCTGTGCGCTTGCCCTGCAGCTTTTCATCAATGTACTCCAGCTGGGTTGAATGGACTCAGGCTAAGGAAGATGGACAAAATGTGGACCTGGTTCGTCTCTCAGATATGGGACGCATTGTTTACCAGGACCCCAGATCTGGCCGAGTGAAAACCTTTCCCCTCCAAGCTCCAAAGAGGAATTTCTCCATCATCATTGATGAGCTCCAAAACTCTGATTTAGGTTCTTACTACTGCAGGCAGAGCAATCAATGCTCTGAAGTGAAGTTGTCGACACTTCAGAAAGGTAAGCTGTTTCATTTCAGCCTTTACTGTTATTTCATATTGTTTACACATCAATTGTAATTTAGTAGGTTTCAAAACTGTCATGACAATATCAAACCAATATCTAAGAACTAGAGGTTTAAAGAATGAGAAATATTCTGGCCTTTTCCTTTTTGAATTTGTTTTTGAAATTGTTTAAGTGAGCAGTGGAAAATATTTTAAGCTTATGTTTATTAATGTGTTTTTCCTTCTGTCTATTGATGTGAGCAATGCCCTGAAGTCCCTGCAATACTTGACTCTTTTTTTGTAAGCACTATTCTCTTGTCACATCAACACCGTCATATCAGCCATCCAGGCTCGCATAAGTGAAGGAAAAATGGTCCATCTTTCCACGGGCAGACGTGTTAATTTTTTAAAACCCAAATCTGGCCTAGTCAAATCCTTTTCTAACCAGGTCTTACAGAAACGTGGTTAGAAACCTGGCAAAACGTTTTGCTGAAAAACTTAGACCTGTAGTTACTGCTGCAAACAGGGGACTAATTGTTTTCAGAGTGGAGTTGCTTGTAAGAAAAATATAGCCCTCCATTTTTAGTTTTCCCTGTGCAGGGGCTCATATTACCTCCTTTTCTATGGTTGCAGACCTCAAAGACTAAACACAAAACACAGGCCAATTGAATGCGTTATTGTTTCCTGTAAACCCATCTTTATAAAACCACATCTTGCTGTGCAGGTGAGCGGAGCTCAGCGACGCTTCATCTGATCTTCATCTGTACTGGTGCAGCTGCATTGATCCTCCTCAGCCTTTTTGGCTACTTCTGCTGTTTGAAATATAATTGTGAGTATTCTTCTTTTTTTTTTTTGTCACAATATCAAAACTTCAAACATCATCGTCAGATGAGGAAAATACTCCACACCATTTTTATTAACAGGTTCTTTCTTATTAGAAAGAAAAAATATTAACAACATGAGAGTGCTTATTAGTAAACTGTAAAATTTGCTGCAGTTTGACCTTAAGTAAATGAGCTGGAGTCACTTAAATGAAGTGGACCTGGTTCATGTATCATATTGGGCATGTAAAATTCCTGGACTCCAGTAAAGATCATCATTGATGATCATAAATACTCTGATCTGGCAAAATAATGAGATTTATTTTGAAGTGGAGTTATGCAAAGAAAGAAAGTGTTTTTTTTACGTATACAAAAGATAAGCCAATTCAAATGTATGCAACAATGTTTATACACCTTGAAAAAGCTAAAAACGTGAAATAAGCTACTTTGTCCAATAAAAATAATCTTTTTGCAGATGTTTCACCACTGAGATATGTCTTCCTTGGCATTTCTATTCTCATTTTTCTGAGTGCTGTTGTCTTCTTCATAAAATGTGAGTACCAGTCTGTCACTCTCAAAATTAAAAGTTGAAAAAAAGCAGGGGTTTTATTCTGCTGGTGTTTGATGTCGTTGATTAGCCTTTAAATATACTTTTCTATTATTTTTCAGGGTCCTGTAACAACAACACACAGGACAACACTGTTGATCCATCAGCAGAAATGCAGTAGGTAATTTGAGATCAAATGGCTTTCTTGTCTTATCAGGTTACATTAGTCACTTAAGTTGCACAATCTTCATGGTTGCAGTCTTCTTCTTATTGTTAGCTCCATCCACTCCAGTTCTGCTTTCCAAACTAAAAAACCTTAACAGAATTAAACTCTGACTTTGTTAATTTTCCAAATGAAATAATGCTAGCATATCTCCATGTGGGAAAAGACATATCATAAGGCAATGTAAATATGTTTATGCAAATTTACAATGCGTTCTTGGAAAATCCTACGCATTACTGTTAACTAAACAAAATTATCCTGCGACGAGTCTGTCTTAAAGTGAAGGCTGCTGCTCTTGATTTGGTTGGAGTATTTTGTTTGATGGCTTCTTGCTTCACCTGTTGGATTTATTTTTGATGTAATATTTTGTAGAGTGGTCTCACAGCCATAGGTTGTAACAGTAAAAGTGGAATTAATACAAATACAGAGTTTAATGTTTCTATTTATTTGCATCATCTGTCTTCTTGGAACTATGTTCCAAGAAGACATAGTTCTTCTTGGAACATAGAAGAACTATGTATCTCTGACCATGTTTTACATGGTCAGAGATACATCTTTATTGCATCCAGAAATATAATTTAAATTCAATGTATTTTCTTTTAAGAGCTGTCAGTTTTTGTTTTTCTAAGTTCAGAGACCACATCATGGTATTTCTGTAAGATCTGAGCCTAGAATAGGTCGAATGTTTACAAGAAAGTAAGTTGGAAGCCAAAGAAATTGCTAACAGCTACTATGTACAAATAGTACAAAAATGGGTCTATGCATTAGCTCACGTAAAAACTAACAAGAACAAGTTAACTAAATGTTTGGTACCATTTCATATTTACAGAGCAGATAAAAAAGGAATCTGTCAGTAGTCTTTCAAAATTTCTGCATCAGAAATTGGTTAGGCATTTTTTTTTATACCTTATCAAGTTTACTTGATAAGGTAACGACTTTTAGCGAGTCATGCGCTAAATATGTAAAAGAAACAGGGATGCAGTGCTTCGCTAATAGTTATCAACATCAGAACAACTAGAAATCCAGGTGAGACTATTACTTATCAATACTCACAAAATGAAAATCATGCTTGAAAACATGGTACTAGAATTTGTTTGGGAATTGATTTCATGTTTTTGCATGTAAGGTTGATACCTTAGTGGTGTTGCTGTTGTCAGTTGCCATGTCAGCAAATCTTTGTAGCATAGCCGAATAACGGGTGGCTTGGAGGGTTTTTTTCAATGATTTTTCAGTATAATTTTTTTCATTGTTGTGGTGTGTTGGACTAAATTAATGATAAAAGTTTTTTTTTTCAGGTGAAGAACTGGGGATGTTACTGTCTGAGCTCTGATGTCTTGGGGGAAGCCGAACCATCAGAAGGCAGAAGCAGAGATACTCAGGGTGATTCACACGTAGACAAATGCAGCAACTGATCCTAAGGAGGACTCTCCTGATGACCACAATCAAATACATAACAGGCTGGAGGATCCCTGACCTTATACAACCTCCTGAAGATGAGATGATTATTTTAGATGTATCTGCAAATCGGTCAGAAACCAACCAATGAGGAGAGCTATTTCCTCAAGAAAAAAAACAACAAACAAACAGGAAATTTGATGTTATGAACTATGATCATAACATCATAGTTCTCAACCTGTGGTTGCAATATTGCAATATTGCTCATTCGAAAGGTTTAAGCAAATTAACTCCCTTGTAATAGATAATGGTAAGCCATCAAACAGTGCTGGCAGCTACTTATGCTGAGCTCCATCACCTCTGAGGTTATAGTTTGACTCTGTGAAAGACATCCAACCAAACTCAACCATTTTTCAGTGAACTTCGCTTCAACATCCTGTAGGATTTGCTGATAAATGTCTTCAGTGACCAGGGTAACTGCTTCTAGCAAGACAAGCAAATAATGCATTTCTTTGCTCTTTATTTAATAGATTCTCGTGTACAGAGTGTGATTAATTTGAGAAATATGTTGCAGGAAAGCCAAATAAATAGTGTCTATGTGTGAATTCTTTGGACTGTGGGTTTCCCTTTAAATAATTTTAAGTTTTCCATGCAAAGCTGCCATATCGGTTAGTCAAAAATGTCCCTGATTTTCCCACTGAGAATTTGAATTTCTAGGGACCTCAGTTGTTTTGCCAACTTTCAGCTTGAGAATTACAACATTTAAAAATCTCCAGTGGGAACAAATATAACAATTCTTTGTTTAAATCAACAACAAAACAAAAAAAGTTCCTCTGACTTTTTTTGGTTTATGACATAATAGAACAAGACAAAACATCAAGGCTTTGTGGTTTTAAAAGTCTGCAAAGCTGCATTACTTGGAAATTCTTGTTATTAAAACAAACTTAGGAACAATATGCTGAATTATATGAAACTGAAATAATTATTTGGCAATTTTGTGTACAGATTTGTAAAACAACATTTCTCTGAGGAAAAGTTGTTCACTCAGATTGAGCAATGGTTGTGAGGTATCTGCACATACCCAGGCCTGCATCAATGCATCAGAGGAAACTATGGTTTGCTTTTAACTCGAATAACCACAACTCTGCCAAGGTCAGACAAGAGGATGCAGCAGTGGAAAAAGAGATTCTGTATTTAACTTTTAAGAAATGTATTTAAAAGTTTTTTTAACTGACTAACCAAGTGTTGCAGAGAAGCAATTGTTGTTCAGGTAAACTGTGGCAGAAAGGAATAAAGGACAGGAAAGCTGGCTAGAAATTGCACTTCTGTCTTATTTGGAGGTCTCTCACTCAGGAAATGTCAACAAGCTTCAACCGGATGTGGAGGCAGCTTTTGTCACGGTATGTCCTTTCTGCATTACCTGCTTAATTTAAATAGTAAACCGTAAAAAGTTTAAAGCCAAACGTGATCACCATCAAGTTTGAAAAGGTTAAAGTTCCGGTGTTCAGTTGACTGCTGTACAAAATGAAACCCTGCAGAAATATGCAGGTGACTAAGTGATGTAGTCGAGCTGCAGTGGTCTTGTGGTTTTGTCCCATGATGCACAGAGAAGTTAAAGCAGCCACGTCTTGCTGCTTTTAAACACTGTGTGAAATGGTGACAATGAAAGCAGACAAGTGGATTCCCTTTTTTGCCCTCTGGGTACTGAGTGTCTTTTCAAAAGGTAAGACCTTTGTTCCATTTAAACTGTGAGCAATGTTGAGCAGTGTTAAAATAGATGATCTATTTATAGCAATCACACTTTTATTGACTTTCAAGTTGTCCCTGAAATAATTCACATATCCAAGGCAGCATGTCCAGGACTATATTTGAACAGCAAACCTCAGGTCTTGGTTAAGAAATATATACTCTTGGATTTATCTCAGCTAACAAATTATTTCAATTGAAAGTCCTTTTGCGTTACATTGAATTCACAAGTCTTACGTGAAATTTAACAATTTCACTTAACACTAGTTGAGTGTGGGGGTTTCCACTGTTCACTGTTAACACCTTAAAAAGATTTTCAACGCTTCGTCATTTAGATTTCAGTTTCAGTGAATTGATAATCTCTGAGTTATTTTAATAAGAAAGAAGACGATTAGCATTTATCGCCAATTGCAGAGATTCGTTTAGTGCTCTATAAATAATCAAATAAAAAATGTTCACTCAAACATTAAAAAGGGCTTTTGACGGAGGGGATGAACACTGCCTAAACTACTCTGACCTGACTGATTAAAAACTGCCTAAAAGATAGACGTATAACACCATTTTGAAGGATTAAATGCTTTTTAGTGAAAAAACAGAACTAAAAATATTTGGCTGAATGGCTATAAAAAATATCCACATAGATTGTTGTTGTAATGTTTTGAAAAGTGAAAGGAAAAGTGTTTTTAAAAAAGACAAGTCAAGTTAAACAGCTACTTTAAGAAATGAATTAAAACAGAAGAAAACTCAGTCTGAACAATAAAGATTTAAAGAAAGAAAAAAGAGTGTGCTCTGATGGGTCCAGACAGCAGCAAGACAGTTCTCACCTCCACAATTGGTTATCACATTCTGCACCCACGCACTGCAGTTTTTTCTCTTCCTATTTCCATTTCATGAAGAAACCATTTCCTACACTTCTGCTTAAAGAATTGCATCATGGAGCTAAAATTCACATTAAAATGCAGACCACTACGACAGCTCTTTCCTGCCAACAGCCATCACTAACAACAATTTGAAGAATATGAACTAATATGATCTATGACAATTTTTAATTTGCCCCTGGGATCAATAGTGTATTTTGAATTTGAATCAGAATCTCACATGTTGGTTAACTAAATATGTAATAAATATTTTTTTTTTAAATCTTTACTTACAAATTTGGAGATGTAGTTTGATATATCGGGCTCAACAGAGACAAGTGGTATAAAGGCACAGTCAACACAATTAAAGCAATTAACATTTTCTTTTTCCTGCTTTTGAAACAACAGTTTATAAACAATCCCCATCCCAACGTCTGACCCAATCAGAAATCAAAGAACAAAAACAAAAAGAAAACATTCCCGTGGTGGTTACGCAAGGGGGGGAGCAGACCTTGAAAATAGTCAAGAAAAAAAGAAGAAGAAAAAAACACCACATGGTAAAGTGGAAAAAACAGAAAACATCTGTTCAGATTTACTTTTTCCCAGGATGATGCAGCCATTGGGGTTCGGATTCTGATTGTTTTTAAATGTTCAAGCCTGTGGAGTCATGGTCTCCTCTGGGGTTGATGTAGCTGATAACATCTTGGTCAGATGTGTCAAACTCCCGGCCCGGCGGCCGGCCTGCCGTAGATTTTTATGTGGCCCTCAAGACTCTAGTGGGCCACATGAAAAGAACCTTCAAAAAACAGTTGTGCGCTTTAATATTTTTTTAATCAGTCAAATCCAATGAGTTTTAATAATGCTCAATATTTCACAAGCTTTTTGTCAGCTAATTAGGACAATTTCCCACTAACACTAAAGAAAACACAATATTTATGATTAGATTTTTGATCTAATCATACAATGATAAAGGATGTAATACATAAATTTGGACTTTATCTAAATATGTTTATTTCCACAACATACTTTTCATGCGAAAAATGTGCCTCTTTCTACACACATATTCTTATTAATTAAATATGAGTTTATTTGACAAACTGAAACTGATAACTGAGCAGACTGTTCACCTGGAGCAAGTGTTCTCTGGGATGTACACTTCAAGAACTCATTTATTTATTGTTATTTATTTATTTGGGTTTTTTTTTATTAAATTGTTGCAATTCATTCAGGTGAAGGAGCCTGTAAGACACATAAAGTCAGTGCTGCACTTGGCTCTTCTGTGGTCTTACCCTGCAACTTTTCATCAAATGACTCCAGCTGGGTTGAATGGACTCACGAAGATGGACAAAATGTGGACCTGGTTCGTTTCTCATCTAAGGGACGCATTGTTTATCTGGACCCCAGATCGGGGCGAGTGAAAACCTTTCCAATCCAAGTGTCAGAGAGGAAATACTCCATCATCATTGATGAGCTCCAAAACTCTGATATAGGTTCTTACTACTGCAGGCAGAGCAATCAATGCTTTAAAGTGAAGTTATCCGAAGACAAAGGTATGCTGTTTCTCTTGGACCTTACATTTATTTGGGTTAAAGAATCAAAATATCTGCCATCAAATATTTTTATTTTCTACATTAGTGAATTGTATATTTGAGCAGTGGAAACTTATGTTTATGTGCTTCCTACTGTCTGTTCAGGACAACAATTCACTAAATAGTATTGCAGTAAAGTTTTTCCTAAACAAGGTTTTCAATATTTATGTTTTTGATTCAGTGAATTGATAACCTTTAAGCTATTCTAATATCTATCTCCAAAATGCAGAGAGTAGCTTAGTAGTTTGTAAATAACCAAATAAAAGTCCTTCTGTGGGAGAATGGGAGGAAAGAAGACTGCCCAAATTACAATGACCTGATTGTACCTAACGCATTATTAAAACATATAATGGCAGATTTGGCCACCATTTCTAAGGAGGAAATCTTGAGTGAACAAAACAGGAACTGAAAATATTTGGTTGAATTACTATTGAAAAAGATATACACATTGATTGTCGCCACAGTAATGTTTTTAATAATAAAAAGCAGATGTTTTAAATATATGCAATCAAAAGACAAGTCAAACTACACATCTGCCTCGAGAAATAAATATAGAAAAAACTGAAGAAAACGCCGTTTGAACAGTAAAAATTGAGCTTAAGGTGTGGAAGATAGAAAAGATATGTGTTCTGGTGGGCCCAGATAGCACTAGGACAGTTCTCACATTTGTCATTTGGTAACCACATTTTGCGCCGATGCACTGCAGTTGTCTCTCGCCCTACTTCCATTTCATACCTGTGAAGAAACCATTTTACACTTCTGCTTAAACAATGTCGTATGAACACATTTTCCTTAGTAATCAAGCTAAAACGACGTTAAAATGCACAAATCTCACATGTTAGTGAAATAAATATGTAAAGTACAAAATCTTTTAAAAGTCTTTACTTACAAATGTGGAGCTGTAGTTTAACATATGAGACTGAAGAGATACAGGTGATACAAAAGCACTATCAACACCATTCAAGCAATTAATATTTGTAATTTTTCCTCCCCTTTTGTTTGAAACTATAACTTATCATTAATCCCCACCACATCCCAAGGTCTGATCAAAACAGAAAAGTGACGAACAACAGAAAGTAAAACATTATAGAAAAGTTAATCTATTTCATGAACCACATTCACAGAGTAAAGCAATATACAGATTAATATTGCAGAATGTTTTTCAAGCTTTTTTTCAATTAATTATGGTGATTTCCCACTAACTCTAAAGTAGACAACATTTATGATTAGAATATTAGATCAGAATATAAAAAATAATACAGAAATGTGAAAAAGAAGTCACTTCATTGAAACATTTTTTTTTTTTAAATTGACAAACTGAGACTGATACAAGGATATAGAAGTTTATTATTATTTATTTCTTTGCTTTTTTTATGAAACTGTTATATTTCATTCAGGTGACAAAGACTAAAAAACTTATCAAATTAAGCACTATACTTGGCTCTTCTGTGCACTTTGTTTCATTTTCATGCCTTGTGAATTTATTGGGCCTTTCTTGTTTTCCTACTATTTAGGTGAACATGATATTGGGAACGTCTGTAAAATACATGAAGTCAGCGCTACTCTTGCCTCTTCTGTGCGCTTGCCCTGCAGCTTTTCATCAATGTACTCCAGCTGGGTTGAATGGACTCAGGCTAAGGAAGATGGACAAAATGTGGACCTGGTTCGTCTCTCAGATATGGGACGCATTGTTTACCAGGACCCCAGATCTGGCCGAGTGAAAACCTTTCCCATCCAAGCTCAAAAGAGGAATTTCTATATCATCATTGATGAGCTCCAAAACTCTGATTTAGGTTCTTATTACTGCAGGCAGAGCAATCAATGCATTCACAATGAAGTGAAGTTGTCCACACTTCAGAAAGGTAAGCTGTTTCATTTCAGCCTTTACTGTTATTTCATATTGTTTACACATCAATTGTAATTTAGTAGGTTTCAAAACTGTCATGACAATATCAAACCAATATCTAAGAACTAGAGGTTTAAAGAATGAGAAATATTCTGGCCTTTTCCTTTTTGAATTTGTTTTTGAAATTGTTTAAGTGAGCAGTGGAAAAGTATTTTAAGCTTATGTTTATTAATGTGTTTTTCCTTCTGTCTATTGATGTGAGCAATGCCCTGAAGTCCCTGCAATACTTGACTCTTTTTTGTAAGCACTTTTCTCCTGTCACATCACCACCGTCATATCAGCCATCCAGGCTCGCATAAGTGAAGGAAAATGGTCCATCTTTCCACGGGCAGACGTGTTAATTTTTTAAAATCCAAATCTGGCCTAATCAAAGCCTTTTCTAACCAGGTCTTACAGAAACGTGGTTAGAAACCTGGCAAAACGTTTTGCTGAAAAACTTAGATCTGTAGTTGTACTGCTGCAAACAGGGGACTAATTGTTTTCAGAGTGGAGTTGCTTGTAAGAAAAATATAGCCCTCCAGTTTCTTAGTCCCTGTGCAGGGGCTCATATTATCTCCTTTTCTATGGTTGCAGACCTCAAAGACTAAACACAAAACACAGGCCAATTGAATGCGTTATTGTTTCCTGTAAAGCCATCTTTATAAAACCACATCTTGCTGTGCAGGTGAGCGGAGCTCAGCGACGCTTCATCTGATCTTCATCTGTACTGGTGCAGCTGCATTGATCCTCCTCAGCCTTTTTGGCTACTTCTGCTGTTTGAAATATAATTGTGAGTATTTTTTCTTCTTTTTTTTTTTTTTTTGTCACAATATCAAAACTTCAAACATCATCGTCAGATGAGGAAAATACTCCACACCATTTTTATTAACATTTCTGAAGGCACAAGGTTCTTTCTTACTAGAAAGAAAAAATATTAACAACGTGAGAGTGCTTATAAGCAAACAGTAAAATTTGCTGCAGCTTGAAAGAGGTTTAGAAGTTACTGCTGAAAGAAGTGTGACTATTTGGGAAATGTGACTGGATCAATTTGTATTAATTTTGAGGTATATGTACATATAATTATTGAATATTTGTATATTTAAATTTTTTTGACAACTCTAATAACTGAATCTACTGTAATTTCAATTCTTAGAATAAGATATAAATATTTCATATTTAGCACATCTCTTTACATTACCTTTTTCTTTTTCAGGCCTTTCCAACAAGAGTGGGCCTGATGACGTGATCAATACAGTCAGTGAAACTGTAGGTATGTATGTTATAATGTCACAGAAAGTATAATCCCAAAAAATTCTGAAGTTTAGGATTAGTGTTTTGAAGTTTTAAAATACATGAAGTTAAAAAAAATCATTCAGATTTTCTTAATATGAATTTTATGGACTTTCTGTTTTGAATTAATACACGACTGCAATAGCAAAAAGTAAAAGATGCTTCAGTGAAGAAAATTAATATTAAGGAGGTACAATTTCCTTGAATGAAGTATTTTCATCCATCAAGGAAATCTGCTGGCATACGGTGGTCCAAATTTCACACTAAACTGAACAAAAAAACAGCTGAAAAGATTTCTACACCATAAAAAAATAGAACACAGTTAATGTAAAAATAATACATAACTTTCTGTTTCTATATTAAAGACATCAGACTTTTATGTTTAGGTGCTACAGGGATTCACAGGGATTCACATTTTTTTTTACAAAAGTTTAAAAAAATAACTAAACAGTAATTATTATTTTGTGGCCTACACGTACTTTACACTTGACAATTTGGCCTTACATTTCAGGAGTATGTTGCACAAAAAATGGAAAACAGTTTTCTAATAAGAACCAGAAGGTTAATAAAAAAATTACTCAAGGACGCAATGGAAAAACTTTGTATTTCTTCAAAAAAAAATAAAAAAGGAATAAATTTAGAACATATTTTGCACATCAGACATAAAGTAATGTTCATAGCACAGGAATTTAATAATTTCTTTGGAGCGACTGCTATGTCTATAATGTAATATATTTTTTTATTTACCAGTTGTGGAAGTCATGAAATTTGTGTAAACATTTCAAGCCTAAATAAATATATTCAAAGTTGCTCATTCCTAGTATAGCTAATTTGAAAAAAGATTTTTTTCTATCTTTGAAATGTGTTTTCAAAGATAGCAATGAAAATGGATCTATGACTTTCACATTTTTCAAAAATATTTTTCATCAACTAAATAAAGCTAAAATTGAAGCCTCAAATAGGCAATAAGGACCTTAGAATTGACTATTGTAGGCTTTCTTATAATTACAGTACACTGGATGATCTTACCAGATTTACATCCAAATAGTTGAGAATGAAAATAGATAAAAGATGTTTAAATTTTTTTATTGTTATTGAAATGAAAGGAGAGGGACAGAATGGGTATCTTTTTCCTATTTTCCCAGTTTTCGACGCTTTAAAATATTATGTTTATCTTATGTGATATAACATGTCACAGCAGGTCCCAGTGCTCCACCACACGAAGGCGGCAGAAACAGACCTCCAACAGGTAACACTGAACACAAGCACATGGTGACATTACATAATCTCTCTATTCATTTAAATTGCATCTAAACAGAAATGGTAGTATAATTATGTCTTTAAAAATATGGAGAAAGCACAAGCCTCACTACATTTGTGTGCTTCCCTTACCAGGAGGCAACAATCTTGACAATAATCTTGTTTATGGTGAGTTCACACGTATCTCCTTTCTTTATTCATTTTAGATATTTACATATTTTGCTGAGAAAGCCTCTGCAGACGTTAGCAGCCACTGACAACCTGAACAACTTGGTGACAATGTTTTCCTTTTTTTATCTTAAACAACAGAAAATGATGACCAGTACTTAACCGCATCCAGAAATCCAAGTGGCCAATCAGGAGCTGCACAGCGCCAGGACGGGAATCAGCCTGATCAGAGTGGGATTGGAATTTATCCAAATCTGGATGAGTTCAAGTTTCAAAGAGAGGAAAGTCAGAGGACAAAGCAGAGATTTCATTTAGGTGCTTCATTATTGTCACTTTTTATAGTGTTAATGACCTCTGAATTAATCTGCGATGGAGTAAATGTCTCCTCTCTCTGCAGAGCTCTTCAGCAGGTTAAGACAAGCCAGTATAAATCGCCATTTTTATGGTAATGCTAAAATGTGTGATCGCATTTTCTCTTTTTGTTTCTGTCGGGTGAGTGACTTATCTGTTTTCCTTCACAGCGAACCAGGGAGAGATCCGTAAGCAGCAAGCCATGGCAGCACAAGCAGAGAATAATAGAGGTATCCAGGGTTTCTAACAACATTGTATTGTTAATTACAATTCTACATAATTACAATGTAGAATTGGTGTGAAAACACACTACAGAACATATTAGCTCATCTGTGTTTTGTATTTGTCTGGTTGCACAGCAGGGAAGGGCAGGAGAAAACCCAAAGACTGTGAGTACTGACTTCATCTGTGCATCATGTTAGCAATGAAATCATTACGTGCACTGAACTGCTCTCCCACTTTTTCCACTCCTCCTCAGCGTGTGAATACAAGAACCCCATTTACAACAGGAGCACAGACCAACTCAACCGACTCTAGACGATTCAGGAATCTGCTTTTTTTTATACTGATGGATATTTACTGATGATGTTGTTTTTAAATCTAACTACAATGTATTTTTCTGTATCTTGTATCTTTAAAGCTTTTTAATAATAAAAAAAATACATAAGTCATAAATAAAAACTTGTTCTATACTGTCTTTTTTTGTCTCATGAAAGAATGGAGACGTAAAATAACACATGGCTTTCAGATGAATGGTATTTAGACACAGTGGTTGAAAGAAATCAAGGTTTATCTTTTGTCCATCTAATTTGAACAGGGTTATGTGAAAGGCTAAGAATGAAAAATCACCACCTGTCTAACATGAACATTTTGGAGAGAACGTAAATGAGTCTTTACAGAAAGTCACAACAAAGACTGTCCTCTTGTTTAAATATTTGAAGCTTGTTGGCTTCTGTGTCAAATATACAGTTCTTCCTGAAAGACTTGTAAGTTAAGTAGTTTAGGCGTAGCTTTGTACTATTTGTAGCTACACCACAAGGTGCAGAATCATTTTGTCCCTAGCTGTTTTTCTAGAGGTGAGAGAGGAATAATGAAAAAGATGCAGCACTTTCAGACAGCAAATAAAAAGTTCATATTCATTTAGAAACAATGCAGTTAATTAATTTAAAAAAAAAACTTGTATCTGCAGTCAGTTTGCAGTGGCAGAGATACAAATCTCCAACTTCCTAAAGAGCACTGACTTAGATTTGTCAGCCGTACTCCCTCTGGTGTATATAGTGACTTTTGTCTCCTGGGATCTATCGAAGTGAATGAGAACCACCTGCTCCACCTGTCACACAGAGGTTCAGCAACATCAACAAAAGAAGACAAAAAAAAAACACCCAATGAAGACCAACATCACAGACTTTATTTTGGTTGTATTGGCGTCTCTGTCGCTGCGTTACCTGAAACATGAAGCTCGCCACCAACGTTTCACATTACTGCCACCAACAATACACTGATTTGCCATGACAACTTCATGTCTGTATACATATCAAAGGAGAATTTTTTTTCCGTCTTCCATTCAGCATTTATGTGCTAGGTAAGTCAGACACTTTGCATTTACTGTGACACTTGGCCATGAAGCTCTTGTGGTTTTCTATGCACTTGTTTGTGTCACACAGATGAACAAAGCGGATATCACCAGGCTGTTGCTGTAGCATGACATTGTCACTATTTCCTCGGAGAAACAAACTCCTTCATCATCTTTATAGTAGCTTCCATTGGGTGTTTTGTGACAACACAAGTGAGTTTCTAACAAAATAATTTGCATTGATTTACATTAATTTGTCCTTCAGAAATTTTTTTTTTTTATTAATATCAATTTAACAGAAATCTGTGATTAGTTTCAAAGTGGTCATCATGGCACTACCAAAGATCATCCAGTCTGCAACAGGAAAATGGAAGGTGGAAAGTGCAGTAAATAGTGTTTTAATTATTCTTTTTTTTCTTCCATACAGATTCCTCTTACAGATCATTTTATTTCACCAGCACCACCCCTATGATAATGGAGTTGGGTCAGCCTGTGTATGTGGAGGTATTTATCGTCAAACATGACGACGTGGACTTATCCCTGCTGCTGAAGAACTGCTGGGTTACTCCAACCAAGGAGTCACATGACCTGCAGAGATGGAACCTCCTCGTTAAAGGGTAATTAGGGCTAATAAACAAGTTTGGGAGATACCTCAAATATTGCCAAAAAAAACCCCATAGTCAACTAAAACAGAACAAACTGTTCTTGGTTCATATTTAGGTGCCCCTTTGCCAGTGATGGCCACAGAACAGTTGTGTTGCCAGTTTCTGTTAAAGAAAGAGCAAATCCCTCCCGTCACAAATGGTTTGTTGACAAGCTCTTCTCATTTGTGAAACCTTCCATTTTCAAAAACCAGGCATGTCTCATACATACAGAAATTTGTAGGTTTAAAACTATTGCTTTATTATGACATTTTTATAAACATTTCCCCTGTTCTCCAACAGGTGCATTTCCACTGAAATATAGAGATCCGTAAGGGACCAAGTTGCTTACAACACTGTGGTAAGCAGACAAAAAATGTAATTTTAAAGGCACTCACTCAATATGGCTACTTTTCTTAAAATTATGAAACTCAAGTATGTTATTTATTGTTTGGCATGTTTGGATATACCTTGATGTCTTTAAGTTGTGTTCTAAAAATTTGTCTGGCTTGTGAATTAAATTACTTGGGCTTATGTATTGTATTTTATTTTGGTAGGTACTTCTGTGTCATGTGATCCAAGAAGAGCCAATGGCAGATTAGAAGAGGTGGGTTTACGGAAGTGTTCGAGGTATCGCGTCGTCTTTTCAACGCATGGTTTAAAATGTCGGGAAGTTTTATTCCCCGTCGGAGCTTATTTAGAAACTTTTACTTTGCTCGTGGAGCTTGAGGTCTTTCCGTGTGTCTCAGTTTGTTCTTCGGCAGTTAAAGTTCCCGGTTATGTCCAAACAAACGAGATGGACGCCCAAAGACTGCGAGCCGAAGCAGCTGCCAATATATCAGCACAAAAACAAGCTGATTCAGGCGGTCAGAAACAGCACTTTCTTCATAGTGACCGGAGAGACTGGAAGCGGGAAAACCACACAGCTCCCTCAGTACCTGCATCAGGCAGGTAAGATGTCGTTGGAACGAATAAACTCTATTTTAGTGTTAGAGAAACTCCTTCTTTGAGGGTTTGCTGTTCTAGTGGCCAATGATGCGATCGGGGTCCAGCTCAGATAACCTGTTTATGGGCACCAGAATAGCATTTCTGAATGGGCCCTTAAAACAGACCACTGTCATCAGGATAAGGCACCATTTTCCAAAGCTTAAATGAACTCCAGCTAATGTTAGGAATATGAATGTGAGTTCATTTTACCCCAGTGGTTTTCACGGTCACCAAATCTCAGATATGAAGAACTTTCCTGGGGTTTAGTGGTTTGAACTACTGCTTTCGAGAATAAAACAATCATGTGTGACAAGTGTTTGCATTTACAGGATTAATAAAACGTCCAAAATGAACAAATACAAGTCAAATATTTGTCTATAATAATGATTTATTTTCTTTCTATAACTTAATGATGAACTTTGTGTACGGAACAACGTGTATTTGCTTGACTCAAAAATACTTTTTTTAAACAATTTTCTCTAAATGTATGTAATAGAGCAGCTCCAATGTTTATGAACTGAGCCTATCTTTATAGCTATGTTTTTTGGTTAGTTTTATCAATATTTTTCTTGTTTTTTCAAGTTATATGTTTCACTTTTAATTCCTCTGTGTGAGTAGGTTTTTGTAAGGACGGTAAGATTGGCGTCACCCAGCCTCGTCGTGTGGCTGCCATCACCGTAGCTCAGAGGGTCGCTCAGGAGATGAAGTGCACTCTGGGCAGAGAGGTTGGATACCAAGTGCGATTTGATGACTGCACGTCACAAGTGAGTGATCACTATTGTCCTACATGCAAAATGAACTGAATAATTTCTGTTCAGTATGATTAAATCAACTGTTTGTGGCAGGACACTGTGCTGAAGTACATGACAGATGGATGTTTGCTCCGAGAAGTCCTGGCAGATCCGGCGCTTTCCCAGTACAGTGTTGTAATACTGGATGAAGTCCATGAACGCAGTCTGAATACGGTACATTTACATTACTGTGCAGGTGTATTTAATTGCTTTCTCCCTCTGTTGTACTGAGCTGCTGCGTTTTCTCATCACAGGACATTCTTCTGGGTTTATTAAAGAAGGTTTTCTCAAATCCCCGTGAGGCCACGAAGCGACGATCCTTTCCCCTTAAAGTGGTGGTGATGTCCGCCACGTTGGAAACCGATAAACTTTCTTCTTTCTTCAACAACTGTCCAGTTTTTGAGATTCCTGGGAGGGTTTTCCCTGTGGCATCCATGTTTGGCACGGCTGTAGGTCCAAAAGATCTTGAAAGCACCTTTTATGTCAAAGAGGTATTGTCTCATTTATGTGTAGTTTCAAATGTTTTTTTGTTTTTTTTATTGTGGTATTTAAGAACTTATTTAAGGACATTGTTTTGCTTTACAGGTGGTGAAAGTGGCCCTGGATGTGCACACCAGTGAAAAGGCTGGCGATATTCTGGTGTTTTTGACTGGTAAGTAGTGATAATTGTCATTATAGTAAGACTCCTGACAAAGTATTTGCTCACATTTTATTACAGTACTATCTCAACCTTCAAAATGTGGACAGGTTGTGTTAGAAGATCATTAATCAGTTGTGAGTTTGGAAAAGATGTAGACATCCACACCTGAGGGGGGGAAATCTTTTGACAGAAACTATTGTGCACTTATGGAAAAATATAAAGGGTCATAGAAAAAAATTAAGGTGAAGGGTAGTTTGCTGTTACCTACAACGTACCTACAACGTAGGTAACCCTACCTACATTGTAGGTAACCCTACATACACCTACACTGTTACCTACAGTGTAGGTGTAAAGGTGTATGTATCTACAATGTGATTCTACAAAAGTTCACCCAGACCTCACTTTTTAGATTATTATTTGTTCTCCGTTGTATTTTCCTTTTGCCTCACAATTCTGTGGAAATCAATCCTAATAAAAATCCCAATGAAATGCGCTGAGGTATTTAATTGTAATGTGACAAAATGTGAACATTTGGTTTGTCTTCACTTTGTCCTCTGTGCATTACAGGCCAGTCAGAGATTGAGCATGCCTGTGACTTGTTGTTCGAAAAAGCTGAAAATATAGACTATCGCTATGACGTGCAGGACCGGACCGTGGAGGGTCTTCTCATTTTACCTCTTTACGGATCCATGCCCACTGGTACGTCAGTCACCTCAAGTCGCTGTATGTTATCTGCGCTGATAAAGACGTCACTGATAACCGTCAATGGTGTTTTTGTTCTTGTTGCAGATCAGCAAAGGCAGATCTTTCAGGCTCCTCCTCCAGGAATCAGAAAGTGTGTGGTAGCAACAAATATTGCAGCAACATCCCTCACCATCGATGGTATTAAGTAAGTTGAGCTTGTCCTCCTGGAAGCGTGCCAAATAAATATGTGCCACAGGTTGAAACGTTTTTCTAAAATCTTTCAATATATTTGCTAATCCTTACATTCCTAACTGTTGTAATGTCTTTTTAGCGCAAGTTGCAGAGTAATGAGACATCTTACTAAATTAAACAATGCAGAAACACAGTTTTCATCTTAACTGTTTCCATTTACCTCATGATCTCACCCTGAAGAATTGTAGAAAAAAGACAACTTTTAATTTGGGTACATCTCTTAAGATAGAATAGAAAAACAAGCCTCTCATTATGAAATAGTTGTTTCTTTACAGGTTCAATCATAAGTCAAAGCCCATTAGTCTGTTGGTAGTTTGTCACTAAATTCTTTACCCCATTAACTTTAGTCGCTTTCCCTGCCGCTTGGAAGTAGGTCAAGTTTGCTAGGAATGTTAAGATTTTGTTTTTATACATATATATTTTCAATAGGGCTGCAAGTAAGCGTATACTTAAGGTACAATACTGGAGAGTTAACAGTAGAAGCACTGGAAGCTGGGTTTTGTGTTTTAAGTTATTCACTTTATTACTGACCTCTATTACAATGATCAAAAATTTAAAGGTGGCACAGAACTGTTTGTTTGAGGAAAGTGTTTTACTCTAGCCAGCACCGTTGGCTAGAGTAAAGGAATATAATTCCTTTAAATATAACTCCTCTCTGACAGGTTTCTGTTTCTCCTTTCTTTATTTCATGTAGGTACATCGTAGACAGCGGCTTTGTGAAGCAGCTCAATCACAACTCCAGGGTGGGCATGGACGTGTTGGAGGTTGTGCCGATTTCAAAGTAAATCCTAAGAGGAAACATTGCCTGAGACAGATCTTGTCAACGAGGAAAGAGATTGAACTGGGTATTGTGTGAATTGTCTCTGAACAGGAGCGAGGCTCAACAGAGAGCAGGCCGAGCTGGGAGAACCTCAGCGGGGAAGTGCTTTCGGATCTATACCAAGGAATTCTGGGAGAAATGCATGCCGGAATACACGATTCCTGAAATTCAGAGGACGAGTCTGACCGCTGTGATCCTCACACTGAAATGTCTCGGTGTTCATGATGTTATTAGGTACATGGTTTGTTTTGTGCTTTTGCTTCTCGGCCGCTTAAGGTTGATCAGTTATTCAGTGAGAAATGTTGATTTATTCCAGGTTTCCTTATTTGGACTGTCCAGAGGAAAGGTTTATTCTTGAAGCACTAAAACAGCTCTACCAGTTTGATGCAATAGACAGGTGAGGGTTGGAACACATTGATCCTCTGTTCTGCAGATCTCCCAGACATCTTATGAGCCGTTGTCTTTCTGATGTAGGAGAGGCAGGGTAACGAAGCTCGGGGAGCTTATGGTGGAGTTCCCGCTGCACCCGGGTCTCACCAGGGCTCTGCTTAAAGCCGCCTCACTGGGCTGCCAGGACCTGCTGCTCCCTGTGGCGGCCATGCTGTCTGTGGAGAACATCTTCATCAGGCCAGGTCGGTTGCTGAAGCTTCTTATAATATAAAAACTTCCAGTGCAAAAATAAAATATATCTTGGAGAACATGAGACGATCAAAAATGGCCTACGCGAATAGTTAGTAATGCCACTGTTTCGGTCTTTGGAAAATTATGTGCAGGAGTATAAAACCAGGAGTTTAATAAAGACATGAGAAATGTTTCTTATTGATTTCTCTATTTTTCCCCTGTAGGTCAACCTGACAAGCAAAAAGAGGCAGCAAAGAAGCATGGAGAACTGGCTGCTAAAACCGGCAGCATGAACGATTTCGCCACTCTTCTCAGTGTGTTCAACTCCTGCAAATCCAGGTAAGGAAAGGATATGGCAAGGTCCTGTGCAGCTAAAATGTCTGGCCATGTTTTACACTCACATTTCCCCTTTCTTCCCCTTTCTGCAGTGACAGGCCATCAGGCTGGTGCAAGGAGAACTGGATCCATTGGAGGGCGCTGAAGTCAGCTTTTAATGTGGAGACTCAGCTGAGAGAGATCCTCCTCCGCCTCCAGCAGGTACAACATCTACATCCTACTTCTTCATGTGGGATGAGAATCAAAATATTTTGTTGACTCTTGCAAGGAAACAACAATAGTAGGAAAACAAGAAAGTGTTGTATTATAGCATATCAAAGCAGATTATTAATTTGTACTCTATTGTTGATCATACATTACAGTTTATACCAATTTTGGTTATGTTTACATAATTTTGTCATTGTTATTGTGCATACAGCTACAGACTTTTAGCAGAATGTCAGCATTTTTACATATAATATGTAAATATACATCTTTATAATCACATTGCTCTATAATCTAGCTATACTTTATAAAAATTTAACTTAAAACTTATTTTTCAGAGGAGAGATTTTCCTGTTGAAACTTTTGACGGGAATAAAAGTGAACTCTTCAGACGGTGCCTTTGCACTGGATATTTCACCAATGTTGCCAGAAGGTATCACTAATATTAGCAAGATGTTGGGATTAATCTCAAATCGAACATATTGCTCTGATTTCTTTTAGCTGTGAATCAACCATATATATATATATATATATATATATATATATATATATATATATATATATATATTTTTTTTTTTTAAAGGTCTGTTGGAAAAGTGTTTTGCACAATGGACGGCCATGGATCTATGGTTCACATCCATCCGTCATCATCAGTAAGCATTCTTTTTCTATATTTCACTTTAAGACGGCAACAAAAAACCCACATCATTGTTTACATACCTGCCTAAGCGCTACTTGTTGTTTTAAGTTGTTTGAGCAGGACGTCGAGCTGAACTGGGTCATCTTCCATGATGTGCTGGTGACGTCCAAGATGTACATCAGGACGGTGTGTCCTATTCGCTACGAGTGGGTTAAAGATTTATTACCCAAACTCCATGAAGTGGACGTGTATGAGCTGAGCAGTGTGGCAAGACAAGAAGTTACAGAAGACGAGATGGTGAAATGGGAGAGCAGAGAAGCAGCGAAAAGACAACAAGGTGTCCAAAGTATTAATTTAGATGTTTAGATAATTGTGTTTTCTGTTTTATTTTATTTTTTTCTAATCTGTGATTAAATCTATTCATAAATTAACTAAAAACAAGATTGGAGAAGAAAAGTCCAAATTGTTTAAACTTTTTATAAAATTGTAGTTGGTAGTGTAAAACATCTCGTGGAGCATTGTGTTTTTTTAGGCCACATTCAACTCAGAATGCAAGCACTTTATTCCCCATATTATGTCATTCAGTGTAACAAACCGTAAACAAGGAGCCTTTCCTCTTGGCTCTATCACAGATTTGTGCAAAAAATCATAATCTGTTGACAAGAAAATTTGGAACAGATTAAAACATTTTAAAATGACGGCAATATATTAAGCAAAAGTCTTAATAGCAATGATCAGATTTGAATTGTTTGAGTCAAAAAGTGGTGTAGCAGTTTCTTTGTATTGGGATGCCATTTGCCGAATTGCAGAAGCGTAGAGAGCCACTTAGAAGTTAAAGCCTCTGCAATTACATATTCAGCTCCCTTCACTATCCTTTGCAGGGCCGTCTTGTAGGATACAGATAAAGAGCGATATGTGCTTTAGTTTAAAATTAAAGCACAGTTTCTGCTTGACCCCTTTCTCAGTCCTCAAGGTGATCTTTGATCAGGTGTGGCCAATATTTCTGTACTCTGAGGAACGGGATTGTGTAATTGGCCACTTGAAATATTGTTTCAGTAACTTGTTTTTGTCTGAAAAAGTAATTGTGAATAATTAATGTGTCCTTCCACAGAGGCTTCTGCTGAAGATGTCATGAAGAAACTGGAGAAACGCAACAATGAGGCCACAGTCAGCGAGGCTCGAGCTCGCTACCTGCAAAGGAAGCAACAAAGACGGCAAAATAAAGCTCTCTGAGCAAAATAGCTTATTTGATATAATCTGCACTTTTTAAGCAATTTTTAATAAAAAAATAAAAATACACTGCTCTGTATTTATTTCACAAAAACTTTCACAATACATAGAAAGGAAAAGAAATGACAGCTCATGTTAAATACTAGATTGTTGAGTTTTCTTTATATAATTTTTTTTTTCCAGCCAATGTGTCAGGAAATCTGCTCCAGCTTTGCATAGACGGCTTGAGGTTAAGGTCACACTGCAGTACGTGGTGTACTTTCACACCGACCGTTCAGGTACAGTGGACCCTCTGCTTGCTGGACGTCACTTCCCATTGTGTGCGTCTGCAGGGCTGTTGTAGTGACACTCAGACGGAGGGCTTCTGTGCTAAGCAAGCGACTAACCGCATTAAACCCGTAGAGAGAAGCGGCTTGTTTTGTCTTAAGTTACAAACTCGGTTCGGCCATCAATAAGGAACTCGGTTCCCACTCGAGTGGACTTTATACACCACTCTGCTTGCTTAGGTAAAAGAGTGCCGCAGCTTCTGACCGAGCACGCCGCCGCTCCTGTCCGTCTGCGCCGCTGCGAGAGAAGAAAACAAGCTCGGTGAGCAGTGCGCTAAAGCTGTGTGATCATTGACAGAGTTCAGTACACACAGGCTCCCAACCGTAACTTGTCGGCGCATCGTGCAGCTTAGCTCAGAGGTTCTTCGGAAAGCCACGGTTGCGGATATTTTTTGCCTCCGAAGTCGAGGTAAGGGTAGATATTAATGAGAACTAGCGCAGGTGGCTAACATGCTAACTAGCTGTTAGCTTAAAAAATATGTTTTGGCTAGATGCCTTGTTTGGTCTTAATGCGCCCTTGGTCAGTGTCGTGGTCTTTGCCGGTGTTTCTTTATGTTGTTTGAAATATATTTAAAGTTATATTAGTCATATATAGCTGTAAAACACACATTAAAAGCTGGAAGGTTGGTGACTATGTTAGCTAGCTACCACCCTCCAACGCTGTGGCTGTGTTTACGTTACTGTATTACAGTGGGCTGATTGTAGTAATGTATGGCTTTTGTATTAAAGCCATACATTACAGATAGACGCATTATTTGCTGTCTATCTGTGTTCAGTGTCTTTCTCTGCTCAGTTGTGGTTTTAAAGCCGCAAAACAAAATTGCGTAAACTTAAGCAACTGTCATGTGTGTTGTTTTTTTTCATTGCGAGGACAAACCTGTTTACAGTGAAAGGTTAGTTTTCTTATTTACTATCTCAAAAAGCAATTACCTAGTAGTACTCTGTGCACTCACAGCGTAGATAACTATGGGGAGCTATAAAAGGTCTGAAGTCGAGAGAAGCCTTATCTGTTTTTATCTTGGTAAACAAAGCAGTTCAAACAGCCTTTGCGGCTGTATGTTTTAAAAAAGAAATCTAAAAACGTGTCTGCTCAATATGGCTTTTAGGTGATTTTAATAGTTATTTTAATTCAACATTGGTCACCAAAAGGCATCAAGCAATATGTTGACATGTATGATTAGTTTTGGATTTCAATATTTTTATGTTTGCATGAAGTTTTTTCCTATTACAACTAAAAATGTTTTGAAACCTAACATATTGTCTTTTTATATTATATTGGGCTTTTGTTGTTGTCTTTATTTATTTATGACGTTCTCCACTGTACCTCTATATATTTTCTAATGTCTTTTCTTATGTCTGTTTTTAGCTCTGTAAAGCAAGTTCTGTTATTGTATCAGCTACAAACACTCAGCTCTGTAATTTTCACTGAATTTCCCCTGAAATTCTGGTAAACCTATTATCTAACTTAAGCTGTTGATTCTGGCCTGACCCTGGATCCGGGGCTGTCCACTAACATTTACCAGAATTAAAAAAGAAGACTGTTGCATTTTAAATGAAGAGCTTTGTATCTTTCTTTCTGTTTGATCATTGACTTGGAGCACCTTATAAGGTTTACATGGCACCACTGGAATTCAAAAACAGCAGCCATGTTTTTTTTGTAGATATACCATAAAGGTTAGAAGATCAAGGTTACGATATGCAGCTTTGCATGATCAACCCGACTGGTTTATGATGATGGTGTGCAGATTTCAGCAGTTTTCAGTGTTGTGGAGTTGTATTTCAGGACACCAGAGTGCTTAAGAAGGTGATTTATTTTCCAAGTAGGTTGGCTATGTTGACAGCTCTCAGAGACATGTGAGAGAAAATATGCTGCCTTCATACATTGCTTTCACTTTATGTCTTAACCTTTGTCTCAAAGGTTGTAGTTTTACTTCTTTTGGGTTCTGGGTCTTGTTTGTTTTTCTCTTCTCCTGTATGTCTCTATGGCCTGTGGCTATGTTTTCTGTTAGGTGTTTTCTAATGTCGACTACAAATACATGTGTAGAGTGCTCTCCTAATCTCTTTACTAGATGTTTTTTTTTTAATCAACAGTTTGTTTTTCTTCACAAGTCTTGTTTTTTTTTTGTTGTTGTTTTTTGTTTTGTCCTCCAGGTGTTGTATCATAAAATCTTAAGCTACTGTGAGGCACTTACCTAATAAGACCAGTTTCCATCAGCTTCCCTGCAGCCCCCTACCTACCCCAACAGTCTTCTGCCCCAGCATGGATGAAGTCACTGTTGTTAAAGAAGGATGGCTCCACAAGAGAGGTGAGAGGCTCTTTGTGTCCATCATAAAATATTTGAATATACAGTAGCAAAATATATTGGAAGTCATATGTGCTACATACGGCATGAAATGGTAGCCTAATGAAAACCAGCTCCTTGTTCTTCACTTCCATTCATACAGAGAGTCTGGAGCCTGTGCTTTTGAGAAACAATTTTTTTACTGGAGTTGAGCATATTAGTGAGTGGATTTGGGTGAATGTGATGAGTGTAGAGTGTTTTTAGTGGTCAATATGACTTTAAAAGCATTGTAAAAGTTAGTACGTTTTGCCATTTAGCTTTCTTTAAGTTTCTTGCAATTTTTTTCGTGATGAGTTTCAACAATTCCTTGATCTGTTTTGTCATGTGCATTGTGTTGTTTCCAACAAACAATCAAGAACTAAGCCTGACTATTAATACCGTAACAGTAAAATTATGAAAAAGCTCCATTAGTCTTTATTATAACAAAAAGGGTGCGAAAAACCTTTTAAATAATTTTGCTAATTTTGTGTGAAAAAAAACCTCAACAAATGTGTGAAACTTTATATTTATGAGTACTGTTGGGTGCATTGGGGCCATTTTCAACAAGCATATGTTAAAAACAAACTATAGATTGCTAAACAACCAATGACAGTGTAGTTCATGTCAAAAATATTAAGCCTGCTTCATTAGTCCCAAACTGTGATGGGATCCCACCATCACGATTTGGTAGCTCAGTGCCAAACTAAAGCTACTTTTTGAAGTTATTTTTCTGCTTGTGGTATTCATTATTAAAAGGCTGTTTTTCAGCTTTAATGTTTGAGCCGTCAGACACAAAAAGCAATGCTGTCTCTTTACAATGTTCTCCTTACAATGTAGTATAACTCTTAGCAGTACGCTGTCTGTCTTTATATTTCACAGTTTCTTCTCCGTCTGTTGGCATCATTGATGGGTTCACAATATTTGACAGTAAACTTCATGGCACACAGTGTACTGGGGCATATATAATATGTCATTATGACTCTCATCCCAGGAGAAAAGTTTCAATTTCCAGAAAAATAAATTTCTTCCACACCGCTCAATATAAGATGGGGAACTAGTATGAAGTGGGCTATGCAGACTTGCCTTGTCGAACCCCGTCCTTTCCCCATGGAAATGCTGACATGACTTGTTAATTGTGCTGAAACAAGGAGGGATCCCACCATTTAAAGACTCCAAACTTAAAGGGATACTTCTCAAACTTTTTTAAGAGAAATTTTGTGAAGCTAATAGCTTCAGTTACCTAACCTCTTGGAAAATAAAGCCATATGCTTCTTAGTAGGGTTGGAAATATCTAGATGAATTCATCCACTGATCACTTAAACTGATTCAACCATCAGTTGTCCGTCATGACCTTCTGTGACAAGATGGATGTTTTCGGCTTAGAGAAAGATGACAAACCTAAAGACAGTCTTTAGAGAGACTGGAACAATTAATATTCCCTTCTGTAGCCTTCCAGGATGTTGAGATGTATTTTTGTAATCATGGTCTAAAGTTACTGATTTTGCAGCACTTTTTTCAAAAAGTCGCTATCAAAATGTCACTTTTTCTAGCTTAAAAAAACAGTATCTTAACATAATTGAAATTTTAAGTGCAAATAAAGTTTTCAATTATCTTGTATACATTAACAATCCTGTTAAGTGGTTTCAATCTGTTTTTTGAGGGGAAGAAACTTGAATCTGACTGTAGTTGATGTTTTATTTTTTTTTTTTTTCCTACTTTGTAGCATTTTAAAACTACCTATTTCACATGAAGTGTGAAAGATTTGCCTGTATAAGCTACATTTTTGTGCTGGTCTTTCCACTGATGGATGTTTTCTGTTTTAAAATGAGCCAGTCCGTTAAACTTGAATTATGTCATTTGATGGTTGATTTTTAATAGCGCCCTTATTACCTTATTACCAATTGCATTGGTAATAAGGGCGCTATTAAAGTGTTAACAAATAATTGCATATTGGCCAATGACATTGACAAAATAAGTTTACATAGTATTTTTGCAAAAAAAAAAAAAGAAACGTTACAGTTTAGCATAAAACACACTTTCTTATTGCTGGCTCAGCTTTCTAGAGACATTGTGAGACAGAAAGTTAAGGAGTCTCAGGGATTGATCAAAATTCATCAGAGAATACGGGAAGGATTAACGTGATTGTCAGATTTGTGGAAAATTTACGAACTATGAGTGAAGGAGCAGTAATAGTTGGAATCACAATGCCACAACTTCCTGGAGGAACTGACGTAGTGATGCATCCCATGGAGAAACATTTTTAAGATACTAAAATGGTTGGTTCTTCTGACTAGCTGTTGGCCTTACACTCTTTTGAAGAGTTATTCACTTTTTTTAAACGTTAATGACTGTAAGACATTGTTCTGTCAGAGATGAGTGAACTATGATTGATACTTTCATGGAACTTCACTCTAAAGTCCAAACCATCCTTCTATTAAAGAAATATCAAGAGAAGAAGTGGTGAAACGCTGACTCACAATCTCGTGGTTTGTGTCCAGGTGAATATATCAAAACATGGCGACCTCGCTACTTCATCCTGAAGAGTGATGGATCCTTTATCGGATACAAAGACAAGCCGGAGGTGTCCAGTGACCTCAGCCTCCCACCGCTCAACAACTTCTCCGTCGCAGGTTGGCTTGGCGCCCAGCTGCCGTTGTGTTTTCATGTTTTGTCTGGAGTGTCTGATGTGTCTGTGCTCTGTAGAGTGCCAGCTGATGAAGACGGAGCGCCCAAAGCCCAACACATTTGTAATTCGATGTCTGCAGTGGACCACCGTCATAGAGCGGACTTTCCATGTGGAGACCAACAGCGAGAGGTAAGACTTGTCATAAATTTGACCTTAATGAAATGGGTAAAAAAAAAAAATTCTTAATTAAAATTCCAGTTCACAAATGCAAAAAAAATTAACCACACTGAACCAGCGGGGGGAAAAAACATTTTAAATATTAAAACATTTCTTCTGTTTCTGTGGTGAATTGAAACTGAAACCGGTCATGCTGAAACACAAACCAAATATTTGCATGTTATTAATTCACATATAAACATATATGCCAGCTGAAATCATTTAAAGAAGGAAACATCAGCTCTGTGAAACATTTGTAGGGATCTGGACTAGACGGCCTGTTATTACACACAGCCAACAAACATCATTTCTGAGCTCCTCACCACATGTATGAGAACGTAAACCACATGTTTACAGTGTCATTGCAGCACTATGTTTAACATGTTTGATTGTTGATGACTTTGACTTCTTTTAAAGGAAGTGAAGATAGAAAGACACAGAGCAAATTTAAACACACTGAAGTGGTTTTTGTTATGTAGAGATAAATCCTTATAGTTTATGAAAGTAGGAACGTCCATCCTGCTTAAAAGAGGATTCAGTGCCAGATTAGACCTGATTATTTAACTCCAACAGAAGAAATTGTTATTGGGTAGAAAATCCCAGAGGCTCCGTGCTGAAAAACACAAAGATTATCCTCTAAACTTAGCTTGATTGATCACATTTTAGCCCTGAATTTTGGACTGTTTAGTTTAACATTCATCTCACTAAAGATGTTTTGAAAGTACGTCACACACAGTCAATTGATTTCATTTCACTGAGTCATTTAGACATGGGATAAGATTCGATTTGACGAGGACGATATCTGCTTCCTTCCGGGTCAGGGAGGAATGGATGCAGGTGATCCAGACAGTAGCAAACAGCCTGAAGAGTCAGCAGCAGGACGAGGAGCCCATGGAGATCAAATTTGGCTCGCCCAGCGACAGCAGCGGCGCAGAGGAGATGGAGATTGCTATGTGCAAATCCCGTTCAAAAGTGGTTAGTATTTGCTCAAGCAGTGCCTGGCAGCCAATCGCTTGCTGTGTTTGTCCAGCTAAGCTCATCTTTATTGAGCAAGTTGTTCAAACTGTAAGCCTCTTTCTCAAAGCCTTTTTTGGTGGTGGTGGGGACATTCTTTAAATAAAAGAGGAGTAAAATGTTTTAGCTTTTTTATTTTTGCATTGATTATTGATCTGAAATTGACTTTGGTTTTATAGATTTTATTTATGGACTGATTGTCTTAGCTTTATACTTTTTGTTAAATATTTCTTAATCTCCCTTTCTACTAACGTTTACTCAAATTCTATTCTGTAATTGTTGCATCCAATGCAAACATAACCCGCTATATCAGAATGAAAAAAACATTCTAGCACACAGCTAGAACCATCAGACATCATCCAGTGTTTGAGATAATGTCCAGTTTATTGAGTCTGGTTGAAAATATATTAAAAAACAGAAAGTAGTTCAGGCTAGTTGGACAGTAAACGCATACATCTTTTCTCCTCCAGACTATGAGTGACTTTGACTACCTGAAGCTGCTGGGCAAAGGGACGTTTGGAAAAGTGATTTTGGTTAAGGAGAAAGCTACAGGGATGTACTACGCCATGAAAATCCTCCGCAAAGAAGTCATCATTGCTAAAGTAAATCCTGTCACATTAAAGCCTTTATTTTAAACTGTGTTGGAGAAGTAGTATGTTGTTTTTCTGTCACCACATGGGCCAAAATCATGTGTGTATGTGTTCATGTAGGATGAGGTGGCTCACACAGTTACAGAGAGCAGAGTTCTCCAAAACACACGGCATCCTTTTCTAACGGTGGGTCACCTGTGCTTGAGCTATTTGTAAGCATTAGACTGTTTTATCCTTCAAACCCAGTCACGCATTTTCCTCTCTTCTTCAGACACTAAAATATGCATTTCAAACACATGACCGGCTATGCTTCGTGATGGAGTATGCAAATGGAGGAGAAGTAAGGTTTCCTTTTCTGCCTTTTGTTATCATATCTCTATATTACTTTTGTGGAGGTTGAAATGAAAAGTATTGTCAGCTTTAAAATTGTAAAAAAAAAAAATTAGCAAATGTTGTGTTTGCTTTACTGTTTTGAAGACGGTGTTAAATGTTGAATATGCGTATTCTGACACTTGACTTGTAGATTATTATTATTATTTTTCAAATTGTTGTTTTTCTTGCAGCTCTTCTTTCACTTATCCCGGGACAGAATATTCACAGAAGATAGAGCACGGTTCTATGGTGCAGAAATAGTATCAGCACTGGAGTATCTACACTCACGCAATGTCGTTTACAGGGACTTAAAGGTAATTCGCTTCTTGATTTAATGATGCACAGATTTTGATAAACGGATGTAAACTGTTCAGAGTGATTGGACTGCTGTTGAGTTTCCAGTGGGAGGGAGTTTTTTTGCAGTGTGAAACCACAGCATTTTAAGCTGAAGCTCAGTTATTCCTCTTTCAGTTTGAACTTTGAGCAATATCTGAAACGGTCAAGTTTCAGGCAATAAATATCAACTCATTATGTTTGCTTATTTGATCTTTCTTCATATAAAACAAGCCTTATTGGGACTCATGGGCCCATTTCCAGCATAAGCTTTTAAATACAGTTGTGTAGTTTTATTTTGTAGAGCATGTTAAGGAAATATGCTTTTATTCTAGGAATACTCCTGCATCTCCTTAATTTTCTGTTAGAATCAAAGAGCCTGCAGCATATACCTTCTCTTAAGTGTTATAGTCCTCAGAAAGTCAAATCAGAAACAGCAAATCAGCCTTCAGAGAAACAGATATAGATGATCCAGGAGAAAAGCTTTCTCTAAGTTTTCCATTTCTCTGCCAGCCATACTGCTGAAGGAATTTAACTTTAAATTGAATCTTTTCATGCGCAGCTGGAGAACCTGATGTTGGACAAAGACGGCCACATAAAGATAACAGACTTTGGGCTGTGTAAGGAGGGAATTACAGACGGTGCCACCATGAAAACCTTCTGTGGAACTCCAGAGTACCTGGCGCCAGAGGTAAAGTCTTCATCATTCTGGTGCTCAGAAAAGAAATGGAAACGTGTTGGTAGGGTGACGTTTAAAAAATTACACCTTAAAAGCCCCCCCAAAAAAATGCTACATATAGAGCAACACTGAGTAAACATCATATCATTTAAATCCATTTGTGTCTTGTATTACTGTCTTTAAAAAAAAAGAATTTATATATTTTGCTTTGTGAGGCATCATAAACTCATAAACTGTGTTAGTAGTTAGCATTCATGTGTGTGTCTATTTTTAAATGATTAAGATTTGCTCTTTAACTTTATGTGAAGCGATTATATTTAAAGTGGCAACATAAACAGAGAACAAAAGATCTTCATGGCTACTTCCTTTTTTTTTTTAAAGTTTGTTTTCTTTCATAATTGAATGTTCCTTTTTTTTTCTGCTCTCCATCAGGTACTGGAGGACAACGACTACGGCCGCGCCGTGGACTGGTGGGGACTGGGAGTGGTGATGTATGAGATGATGTGTGGTCGGTTGCCATTCTACAACCAGGACCACGAGCGTCTGTTTGAACTCATCCTCATGGAGGAGATCCGCTTCCCGAAGACCCTGGCGCCGGAGGGCAAGGCCCTGCTGGCAGGCCTGCTGAAAAAAGATCCCAAACAAAGGTTGGTGATCTAATTCACTGTAGTTTATAACTCATAACAAATATTAACAAATAAAGGACATTTTGCAGGTATGATTTAAAACTAAGCTATTGCAACCATATATAAGTGTGTGTTACAGGAAGACTAATTGTGTTTGTGCTTCTATCTAAATAAAGCACATGCTTAAAGAAAGCTACAGCTTTGGAAGTGTTACCAAATTTTTTAAGAGATGTAACATCTGAATTATTAGGTTTTCCACTTGCCTGAGAGGCTTTTAGGTAGTTTGTCACTAAAAGTAATGACGAATTATGTAATTAGAAAGGCTCCAAATGTGATGAAAAAAGCCGTAATGTTCAACAATAAATCCCTAACTGAGCAATTTTGTTCCAGCTATTCCACTCCACATCTTTTAAAGACACCTTTCACCTTTTTTTAAATACATAACTGCTGTAGACTCCCTGTTTACATGCTTTTGGAGCAGAGAAGAAAAACGAATCGGCTCAGTTTGTGAGACTGGTTCATTTGGACCGACATGTCGCACTGAACCCACTTGCCCTTATGCAAGGTTTTTGTGGATGGTTTCAGAAACCCCGCGCATTCGCCGCACTCCTCTTCAGCGTCACACTAAAAGGATTAAAAGCCGATGTTCTATTGTCAAAATCTCCATTTATTGTTTTCATTTCTCATTGACACTTTGAAATGTTGGAAGAATCCCTTTAAATTTGGTATATTCACAGATTTAATAATTGTAGTCTGCACAACAAACCAATTCTGAGAAATTTCCAGGAACGTTTGAAAAACTGACTTTATTATGAAATTTGAATGTAAGAAAAACATTGAATTACTCTTGAAACAGGTTCTTGCAGTGGAAACACACCTCATGTAAACACCAGTGCATGTCCATACCAAACTCAGACATAATAAACATTGATAACTCCTTCTGAACGGCACTAAAGGTTGACCAATTAAAGCCATTGGTGCTTGTGCCACTGTGTTAAGATCCACGGTGCTACAGGAAACCAGACATAAAGCAAATGTTTTATTTTTATTTGAAAATGCTTTTTACTAGTCTATTTTATCATTTAAAATTCTGTCTCCATGTGTTATCATTTGTTTTGTTGGACTGCATAAGGAGGAGTAAATGTTCATGTCGGGATTTGGTGATTTAAAAATGTAAGAATAAAATTAGATTTGCTGTTTGTGCTTGTTCATCTGCTGATAGATTAATCTCCCAAAGAAAGCGCTGTAAAGCCTCAGAAAATGTTCTTTATTTGGGTTTGACACTTTGCTGCAGTTAATGCTTTGCTGAGTGTGCTTGGCAGCTCAGCTATAAACAAAGTAATAATGTTATTGCAGCCCATGTACCTCGCTGATTGTTTTTGGTTCTGGGTAATGGTTTTAAGCAGGCACATAATTGATTGTTGTTTTGATCAAGTCCCCATGTTTCTGCCAGTTGCAGGAGAACTGCTAATATTAGCACCCTGAGCTGTGCCCGCAGGCTTACTAAAAAACACGCACTAAATTTGTTTTGAAACCGGTCAGCGTCGCTCGCTGCTCGTTTCTGATAGCCATGTTTGCGTGTTTATTTATAGCCGGCACATACGTGGTGATAGTCATGTTGTTTTCCTTTAACAGGCTTGGAGGTGGACCAGACGATGCCAAAGATGTAATGACCCACAAGTTCTTTGCCTTGATAAACTGGCAGGACGTGATTGAAAAAAAAGTGAGAGGATTGAAACAGAAATACATAATGTGATATTTAACACAAGACGAGCGGTTTGTAAAGTGATTCTTTTGCTTTTTGTCTATGTTCTCAGCTTATCCCACCCTTCAAACCCCAAGTAACATCAGAGACAGACACCCGTTACTTCGATGATGAGTTCACAGCACAATCTATTACAATAACTCCTCCAGACAAGTGTAAGCAAATATACTTTGAATTTTTGAGTGTAACTCTGATCTTTTACATTTGGTTTTTAACTTCCAATGTTTCTCTCCTCCGCCTCTCTCTCTCTCTACTTCTCTCTCTCTCTCAATCTCTGTGTGTACACTCCAGATGACAGCTTAGATGTTGAGGATTCAGATCAGCGTACACACTTCCCTCAGTTCTCATACTCTGCCAGCATACGGGAATGATCACTAAGACTCATGAACAAGCAGGCAGGCTGGCACACAATCCCAATCCCACATGCACCCTCGCACTGGTGAGGAATAAAAAAATGACACAAAACAAACAAAAAAAAAAAAAGTGGCACAAGGCACATTTTTCATTCTGTCTTTGACACAATTAAAGGTAAATCATAGAGAAAAAAATATATAGTTTGTAAAGTATGAATTCAACACACGGCCCATGCCTGACCGAGCTCAGCAGGTTTGTTTGAATAGACTGGCAGCTTTGTCTCTGCACGTCCTGCTGGACCTCTGCAGCACCACATCAAAGCCTTTACACTTCAAACCAGGTTATGCCAGCAAAGTCCCTCATTTTTACCAGCTGTACCCAAGGTTCTCTCTCTCACACACACACACGCACACACACACACACAACAAATGACCCATGCTTAAACTACATATTTACATCAACAAACGTGGTAGAATTTTAAAAAGTGTAATTTGAATTTGGAAAATGAAAAATATTTGAGGGAGGGGAAAACATTTTTTTTTTTTTTTATCAGTTACGGTTTTAAATGTAAAGCCATATTACAAATTTTCTTCTGTTTTTTTCTTGATTAAAAAGAAAAATAACAAGTGCCCTTTCTGGAACTTGCTGTTACAAATCAAGTGTAGGGTTTTCCTACAGCGGGGGTGGGGGGGGACAAAGACACGGGGGACGATGAGGAGAGTTGCCATTACGGTGTTTGCACTGCACAGAGTGTATATGCGGATGGGCGAGAGGATATGAATGTATGCGTGTGTGCAGAGAGCGCGCAAGAGGAACGAGTGAACAACAGTTTGAATCGTCAGCCATCCATTTGTGTCGTTTTTATGCATGTTTTTAAACTAAACGTTTTGCTGGAACATGGGCGAGAGAGGACACACTACGCAACACACTCAGTGGGCTGTTTTTCATTTTGAAGCCGTGTAGTTTAAGATTGCTGTTCTGATTGCTGGCTGTTAAATTGTCTCAGTCAAGAGAAACAAACAGACCTTATTGCATGGCTTACCTTTGCTGTCGAAACTGCATTCGTTGTGATGCAGCGCTCCTTCACATGGAGTCCAGGTTTGTAAACTCAGATTCCAGATTCTGGTTTTGTAGAAAGAAGATCCAGGCTAGTTTCTCCATGTGTGCTTATTGATAAAGACTGAATAAAACTCTGACCCCAGTTTTCCTGGACCTGTCCAGAAAATGTCCTGTTTTAAGCATTTATTCTGTCTTTTGTTGTGTAAAACGTCCTCCCTTGCTGAGATGGTTATTCAGCAATATATTTTTTTTTAATATCAGTGCAACGTCTTGAAGTATTTTTAAACCTCACTTTTAATTGCTCCTTTCATTAAAAAAAAAAAAGAAAAAAAAAAAAAATCTAAATCATTCAAAGTGACTTTTCGGACATTTATCTCTTGATTTGATTTGACATTTCACATTTAGAACCTGATTTGTTTCCTTAAGTGTCCGAACACTTAAAATGTATGTAGTTGTATGTTTGACGCAACGGTGTGACCTGTTGGACCTGCCTTTAAGTCATCTGTAAAAAGGAGGAACTCCCCAAACATCAGCTGTATTAGTTCCAAGAGAAAACCTGCATACTTTTAGTCGTGAAGGCACATGATTGAGAGTAGCTGACTCAAACTTTTATGTCGTGATGCTGGAAGAGATCTCGCTTTATTCTTTTAAGTCGTGACAAAAGAACATCAAAACATTTTTTTTTTCTGTTTCCTGTTTTTGTTTGTTGAGTTTTCCTCCCTTTTTGTCCATCTATTTCTCAAATTTTGCAAGACAGATTGTCTGGTTTTAAGTACATTATATAAAATATGAATATATTAAAGTTTTTTTGAACTGCTTTCTTTATGTTTTTGTTTTTCTTAAGCTCTTTAACTTTTTAACTTCAAGGGGACACCATTAGAGAAATGATAGTTTAGGTCCATATTTAGCCAAAAAGCCCTTTTAAATTACAATTTAAAAATGTACATTGGAATGGAAAAATTGCAATTTATATTCTGCTTATATTACCTTAAATTCTTAAGGCATAGGTATCAACAAACTGCCCTAAATTTTACTAAACCTCATAAATCCTGAACTTAATTTTTCCCTGATAGTATTTGAGTTAAGAACAGCAGCAGCTAGTCGTAAACTCAGTAGCACTGACAATAAGAAAACTGTCCTTTAATGCTTTCTCCTACAGATATTGCAGAACATTGACTACTTACCGTGTTTGAAGGTTTCGCATGAACAAATTAGCGTCCTCTCAGATATCTCTCTTGTCACATTAATTTATGATTGTGTGATTTTTATTTGAGTTAGTTTTTATTTTGCTTGTTTGTTGGTGACTTTAAGTTTGTGTGCCTGATTGAGTGAAAGAGTGTGCCTGTTTAGATGCTTGAGTGAACGTAGTGATTCAACACAGGAAAAAAAAACAAAACAAAAAAAAAAAACAGCAGCTTTTCAACACAGCAAAGACCATGGGGTGGCCTCAGTTCCTGCAGACAATACCGTGATCAAATGGCTTTGATTTACGCTGAAACAACTCCAGCACCTCTTCTCACTGGCTCAGGCACAGTCATCATACTCTGTCCTGGAGTCCTGCTTTGGCAGGGCCCAATATCAGAACCATTGCACTGATGGACTCCACTGTGGATTTGCCTTCATTGCTATCATGGCCACAAGGGGATGCTGCCGGACTCTTTAAACTTGGTGGTGAAGCCATAGATTGAACCTCTCTGTTGGCCACGCTTTAAGCAATGCTTCACAGCTGAACATGCAAGTGAACACCCCTGACCTCTCCTGTAGGCGTACACTGGCACAACAAGTGCCTCTTCATTACTATGTAAATACCAAAAAAAAAAAGAAAAAAAGAAAAAGGAGCTTGTTGGTGAATGCAGCATTAGTAGAAGGGGAGGCCTGTAGCTTTGTAGTGTTTGATTTGCAGCTTTACCATGGTTAACATGTTGTTTCTCTGTATATCTGAATGTGATCAACGGTCAGGAATGTCATACCTGATTCTGGTGTTACAGAGACATTTTATTTCTCTTTTTTTTTTTTTTTTTAAATTGATGCTCAGAGGGCAATGAAAAAAAAAAAAAACAATCTTTAAAGGGAGGATGCTGTCCTAGCTGGAATTCCCTCCCCCTTTTAAGACTTTACAATGTAACGGGTGATACCTGCTACAGTATGGTAGCTTATATTTGCAACTATAATGTGCCAGTAAACCTTTTTACTGATCAGACCTGTGTCTGTGTCGTTTATGCTCTGCGTTCACTTAATGAGAAATCTGTTCGCTTTAAATGCTACTAAATTACAATAACTACAATCTCCAATCTTTCACCAAGTGTATTTTCTGTTTTTCACAAATGACATTTGAGGAATCTTGAAAATAATCCAGTCTCATTTAATGTTTTCTGAAAAAATACTGCCCTTGTTTTGGTTCTGATGCCTGTTGACTATCAAAATCAGACTGATTATGACTAATCAATGAAGTGACCTGCTTCTAGAGGTTAATTTCAGTTGAGTGCCAATTCACAACAAATGTCACCCTATGGCTTTTTATAAAACGTTTGTTCAATTCAGTCGCATTCCAACTGATCCTAGTTATCAAACCGTGCATCAAGTTCCGTTTATTATTCGAAATAGCTTCCAATGTTTTCTTAAGGAAGTCCATCAGATTGCATCGAGTCATTTCCTTGTATAATACAGCCCTCCTGGATGAGCATGAAGTGACAGTAGTAGACAAGTGGTTGCATTTTTAACTTTAGAGTAATCCCTCATACCAATCATGCATAGTGACAATAGAGGATAAACTCCCATTTAATAAGAAATGTCCAGAAAACCCTGGCTCAGTACGAGCGACCGCTTGCCAAGACTGAGTTCTTCATTGGGGTCATACATTCTTCACAGTAAACAATGAGTATCAGAGAAAATGACTAGAGTCAGATGTCCAAAGTTAGAATGCAACTTCCCTCTGATGGGTACAAATTGACATACTGCACAAAACAAGCAGTAGGTGGCGCAATTTAATACCTGAAAGAAGTCTGGTGAACAAATCTGCAAAGACAAAAAGGAAGTGAAATAAGCGGATAAGGAGGATCATTGATTTCTATGGAAATCTGGTGGTGCATTAACCTAAGTCCTGAATGCCAATGTGGATGGGAAATCTTTTTAACACCATCTTGTATTCTGCTTTTCATTTAGCATCTGTTGATTATCCCAATTAAATTTTTGCGCTTACCTGATTTCTGTGGAGGGGTGAACTTAAGTCGAATAATGCAAATAAAGGGGGGATACAAGGTGACATACTCGAAAGAAAATGCTAGAAAAAAAATTAAATGGAAATGATCGCATTTTCTGAAAGGGAAAATACATATATACATTTATATTAACACAAGTACTTTGTGGAGGATGCAGATTATACTTTAAGAAGCGTCAATTCTTTAATAAATGATCGCTTGTCTTAAACCCACCGGATGTTTACAGCCAATCAGTGTCTTCCAGCTGTGTTTATTAGCGTGGCTCCGGGCAGCGCGGCTTTTCCTCCGGTCGGGCCCCTGAACTCCGCGGTAAGTAGCTGCAGCGGCCCCGACACGAGGACTCCTGTCTCCGGCTGTCACTATGGCCAGGACCGGGTTCTGCGACTCCAAGGCCCTGTTGGACTTACACAAGAAGGTGAGCACTGTGTGCTCATCAGATCCAGATCTCATGGCGTCATCGAATATCATTTGCCAATCGCTATGAATACAACCCACTTGAGGTCGTTTTCTATGGACTATAAGCTTAGCAGTCTTCAATTTGGCAGGAAAAGGAAGGAAATATAACTGTTTCTAAATGTATGTGGTTTTCTTTTTCCATTTGGGTGAAATCCCAAGCTTAGATGGCTTCATTTTTAAATGAAAAGGGAAAAAAAAAAACCTTTTGTTTAGTTGATCTCAGGTGTTGGAGAGTCTCTGTTTAATATGGCCAGAGCAGAAACCAGCGTAAATTTCAGCAAACATACCGCAAAAGCTGCAAGGTGGTAGGCATTTAAAGAAATCTCCACGGTCATCAGCATGTGTGAGCAGAGGCAATCTGTTGTCCCCTCAGGCAGATGAGCGGAGAGCCCCACTCAGAACTTGGGCTAATGCCTGTGGGCCTATAGATCGCTGTCAGCCTGTAGAAGTGGAGGAGTCCAGAACCCTGTCAAAATGGAACCAGAGCGCAGATGGGTAGGCCTGCTGTCCCGTTTACCACCTTCATCCTAAAGCGGCTGATTTGTTTCTCTCCCCAACTCTTCTCCCACTCACCTTGTGCTTTGAACGAAACAAGCTGACAGCTTGGATATCTAAGCAGCCCAACTTCTGAATGTATCTTCCCTACAGGAAAGGAGGCCATCAATGCATACCAGTGAAGTCTTCATCATGGGTTTCCATGAGGATAGCAGGACATGCAAGGCTGGTAGTGTCTTCAGGTTTTAGGCACTTCCTGGTCTGTCCACTTTGAGATGTTTGTGCACTACAAATAATTAATGGGGGAGCATGATTCCAGCAGTATGTTTTCTGGTGATGTAAAAAGTTGTGATTTCAGTGGGCAATTTACACTTTTAATTGTAAAGGTTTCTTATAATAGGATTTTGCTATCTTTGTTTAAGCATGAAATGGCTTTTCTATGGTGTTTTTCTCCCTGTGCAGCAGATGGCTGTGTGGAGGCTCCGGTGCTCCTCTACCCGCACGGCATGCAGGGGCTTCACAGCCTACACACCCTGGTTCCCAGCTTACTGAGACATGAAGTCGAGATAGCACTGGAGAATCTGGACCTTATTTGGGATCGAACGTATGCCTGGGACATGTTCTTGGACATGATGGTGAGAAACATGAGGGCTGGAACAATTTGCTAAACAGCAACTGCTTCATTGAAAGATGTTTTTCCTGTTTTTGCTTCCTCCCCTCCACACACTGTAGAGAACTCAAATGCAATACTCCTTTCCCAATGCTGATCTCCCTCGCCATTTCACTGATGCTACTCGAGCTATCCTAGTAGAGTGGATCATTCAGGTTCATGTGAGTGGTGGTTTTCTTTGTCAGCATAAAAGCTCACTCAATCATTGTAGGGAACCTCCATCACATCAGCTTAAAGGCATGGCCACCAAACTGTGGGCCAGTATCAACAGTGGGCTGAAATTGGAAGGTATGTGGAAAATATTAATAATTTTCCAAGTGATTACTAGTGTATGTTTAACTAGAAAGTGTCGGTAATTGTACTGTTTTCATTTAACATTCAAATCCAGTCTTTGAGTTAGGAATAATATTGAATGAACTCTAACCTGAGTCCAAGTTATTAAACCAGCTTTGGACAATGAATGCACTCAATGACCAGACCTGCATTTACAATCCAAGCCAGGCTTATTTCACAATTCTGTACTTTGGTTTGTGCCACTGTTCTTATGGAGATGTAGTGCATCAGAAATATGACTTCAAAACTCCAGCTGTTGCGTATTGAAGGAGCTCTACACATGCAGAGGCTGTGGTTTTCATCACAGCCGTCCTCAGTTTCTCCTGAGCTTGAGGCCTTTGCTGTGTGTCTTCCCAATTCTTCCTTGAAGAATTTAGCAGAAAGGGTTTGAGGTTTGACAAAATCTATATTTACCACTGATCTTTAGTAATAAAGTCCATGCTTACTTCCTGTCAGGAGTTGCTACAGTTCCAGGAAGAGACTCTCTACCTAGCAATACACCTCCTCAACCACTCCCTGCGACAGCTGAAGGTGTCTGTAGCCAACCTCCAGCTCCTTGGCATGGTTTGCCTCTTTCTTGCTGCAAAGAAAGAGGAGAGCCTCCTTCCAGAGGTATGCTGCCTCACTCCTGCCCAACTATAGAAACTGGAGCTGGCTAGCATGTCTGAATAAATGGTCCATTCACTGTAAAACTCAGACAATGGGAATCAATGAGGCATGTTTTTGAAAAGCTTTTGTTCTAAAGTATTTTGTGACATTTCCAGGTGTCTGCACTCTGCAGCTTGATGGACCACACCTACACAAAGCATCAGCTTCTGCGAATGGAACGCAAAGTTTTGTGTGCGCTCAAGTTTGATCTGTCCTTCAGTCCCCCGCTGCACTTCCTCCTCCTTTTTGCCTCTGTTGCTCGCTGCAGTGCTACGGTAAATCCACATCGTGTGTCATTTTCCACCTGCTGCTGCAACGCTGGTGGAGTCTGAGCAGTCACTTGTGCCTATAGGTGGTGTGGATGGCTCGTTATCTACTAGAACTCTCTCTGCTAGAGGCCCAGTGTGTGGTGTTTCTGCCTGTACAGCTGGCTGGCGCAGCCCTCTGCTTGGCCCGCCAAGTTCTACAGGAATGTCCGACGCCAGAGGGAGAGGCTGCATGGTGTCTGGCTTCCAGCATCCATGTTGGCAGGTGTGCAATTTGTCAATCTTCTGTTTTTTCTGTTGTACTTCTTGTGACAATGGCACTTCATTATGTTCTGAACTTATTTGTTATGCTGCTTTTTCAGTGAGCCTACTCTGCTGAGGATCATGCATATTCTAGCTAGTGGCGCAGCCAAAGCCAGCTCCCAAGAGACCTCTGCTACTTTTATTAAATATTCATCCCCAAAGACATTGCAAGTCAGTAGACACCCAGGTCTGAATAATGCTGCAGGTCTGCTGAGTGTTTGCAGTTGACATCTCTGACTTGGACACATTGAGTTCTCTGTCTGTAAGCTCAATCTGAACTAATAGCACGTGTGTTTTATAAGGAGCTGCAGATAAAGGGTCAGAAGTGTGAGAAATTTCATGCTGAATGTTAACAAATTGGATGTTTCCTTGCATGGGATTTAGCCGAGATTGTAGCAAAGTTCGTTTTATAATAACTTGCAGCCAATTTAGAAAATACTTTAATTGTACTGGTGTGTTCTTGTCTTTTGTGGAGAGGATGTGGGTCGTCTGTCAACTTGTATGAAATTTTTTTAATGTAAAATAAAGTCTGCTGCAATGTTTTGTCATGGTATTGCCTTATTTACATACAGCTATACGCAAAACATATTCATTCCATTATTGGGCTTAAGTTTAATTTTATTTTTTGGCTTTATTTATTGCTTACTGGCAGTAATGTTGTTTTGATCTAGTATGGACAAGTGCACTACACAAAATGACTCGTGCCATGAGGAAAGAACATTTTTTATGGAAAACGGTTCTACCAAATTGTAACTAATTTTTATGTAAAAAGAAAAATCTGAATGCAGTATCTTGATGCAAACCTCTTGGGGCTTCTATCACTGTTGTTGTACATTTTACACTACATTTTCTTCCACTTAACTTTCCATTTTTATTCTTAAATACACTCTAAAAGGCAAGCTTCTTGAATTTTGTTTTGGCCTCTTCATAGAGAATGTCAGTAACTGTCTGCTGGACAACTGTCTGTTCAACAATCTTTTGTAGGCATTAATTTAAGATTTTACAATGTTTTAGGCCTTTGTTGAAGAGTAAATGCACAGAAAATAGAGGGAGTTTGCAATCAAGCCAGAAAAACTGTTCAGAGGACTACAGCCTCTGCATATTGTGAAAGGACTCAACCAAGTGAACAATGGTTTTTCAAAAATTCATTTATTTATTTTTAATTCCAATTTACTGAAAATTCAAGTTCAGGCCATTCACATAAAAGACCAGAAATAAAACCTTATCATTTTGTGTAATGAATGAGTTTCACTTTAATAGTTGTAGAAATAAACTTTTAAATGATGCTATAACACATTTATAAATAAAACAGTTCAGTATACTTGGAGTAACTCAATACTTTAAGTAAAAAAAAAAAAGAGATATTTGAAGAATAGAGTATATTTATTTCATGACAAGTCAATCCAGTTCTGAGTCTTGACCGTGGGGAGCTCTCCCAACTGTACGTGCACTATTATATGATTGGTTGTTGTGGTTGTCTCGTTGACCAATGAGCGCTGTGCTCCCGTAAAATCCGTCTTTGTTTTGCTTGGTATGTTGTCAAACTAGGGGAGTTAGTTGAGGGCACGCTGACAAAAACCGAGATGTAGTTCTGCTTCTGACAGTTTGTTTTCTTTTTTAAAATAAGAATGCTGAGTCCACGCATGATCGAATGACATAACATGCCACTTTTTCTCATCATGTGAAAACTGTCATCAAGCTCCCTGCAAGAGCGTCTGCATTTCAAAACAAAAGACGGAGACGTTCAGATTTTTTTTTAACGAACTCCTTACTGGACTCTAAAAACCCGCTGACCGTAATAATAAGCTGCACAGAAAAACGATCAAAAATAGTATTTTATCGCGAGATCCTCACGACTATTTTCATAGTTTGAGCTACTTGAGTCTTTTATTTTGAAGGTAATCGGATGTTGTTTTTGTTAGCCTCACTCGTTTGACAACAGATATTGCAGAATCTCAGCCCGTTTTTGTGTAGCTTATTACTTGGCGCAGCCAGTGTAACAAAGAACGATAAATGTATTTAATGCCGTGAATCCGTCGTGTTGCAGTTAACAGCTGCAGCATGGCGCTGCTGGCTTTGTGAAACTGTTCTGATGAAGGAGGAAACGACCGTTATCGTGACATAATCGACTCTTTTACATCTGAAGGTAAGTTCAGTCCTGCTTTTGGCAGAAGACGTGCTGCATTACCTATCTCCACAGATGCTTTTAATACTCTACTGCAACTTTTTTGTTGTTGTTTTCCACAAGGTTGCAAAGCCCATATCGGGGCTTCACTTTTAAATTCGGTCTGTCTAACGTGTTGATTTATGTTATACATGAGAGGAGCAGAGCGAAAGGAAGCGTCTGAGAGGGCTGGTCTTTAAAGTTGAATGTTACATAACAGGGGCAGGAAGGAGCGCTGTGGTGCGTTCACGGAACCACCGCCGCTGATTATGTCGGTAACACTACGAGTGGGAGAAAGCTTCGATAAATTAAATGCTCTAAATCCCGAGTGACAGGTAAAGATGGAATATATGAACAGCTGATTATTCTAATAGATTTTTGTTGTGTATTTCGACACCAAAATATAATAGGAAGGTACCAGATCATCTCCAACTGTTAGAGGATTAAATTAAGTTTTTTTTTGTTTGTTTTGAACTGAAAGCTATTCATTTAATTTTAACTTTAAAATTAAATGAATGGCTTTCAGTTCCACAGGGAAGTAATTGTCGAAACTTTAGAAAAGCTGTTGTTCTCTGTTTAGACCCTCAACATCACTGTAGCTATGAATGAAAGTAATAAAAAAATGCATGTTTAAAAAAAGGAAGTGTATTAATCAAATTAAAAAAGAGGACAACGACTGAGTAATCCCCCCCCACCCCCCAGCGCCTTGGTTTAGTCAGATAACAATGCTTTTTTTACCTTTGAAACTGTGCTATAATGACTTTTGAGATAATAGATTGAATAGTTCTTCATGAGATATTGATACTGCTTTAAACTCGACAGATTTAACTCAACTTGTCTTTTGTGCCCTTAGTCTTCCCGATGCTATTTCTTCATAACTATTCTCTTACAAACCTTAGAGGTCTTCACAGAACAGATATACTGAAATTCTACTAATTACTACTTATGTAACTTCCCAAAGCAGTTATTTCCACTGGACATTGACAAAGTAAAGGCACCTGAATACAAAAAAACTGAAATAGATATTTTCTCAGTGCATAAAAGCTTGTGGTTGCAACATGGCAAACTTGGTTAAGTTCCAGTGATATTAATACTATTGCGAGTAACTTTTTACCGAAATGTTTTGTCTTGTAGTAAATATCACATTTTTTTCAAGGGCCGTCATGCCGAAAGAGCAGCTTTGTTTCAGGGAAAACGGTCCCTGTGCACCATCAAGCAAGAATGCGAAAGATAAGAGCAACAGCAATACCTTGCTGGCAATACGTGACCTGAAGCATGCAGTTGATTCTAACAGAAGAGGCTCCAGCTGCAGCTCAGAAAAAGACTCCGGGTATTCTGGTGAGTTAAAGTGTCTGCGGTAAATGTGTGCATATAGCCTAATAAGCTATGTAAAAGTACATTAATGTACAAAAATGAGCCAACCTCACAATATATCAAAAAAATCTGTGTTAAAGATGTTTTCCTGTAGGCTACATCTACCGGAAATCTCAACAAAACAGACATTCTGGCCAGAAGATAACTCAGTGTGGAAGGCTGTTGGTTCAGATTTTGTCTGTCAGGCGTCTTGTATTTGGAGCTCTATGATACTAAGGAAAACAACATGCAAATGTTGCAGGACTTATGCTCCAAATAAACATGTATAGCACAAGCAGATAAGTTGATAAGACCTCATGGAGCCTTAGTCATCCAAACGTTTTTCCTCTTTTCTGTGCTTTAAAACCTTTGCTTAGCCTATCACATTAGACATCCAATCATAAAATCGATTCAGTTATTGAACAGAATTAAAAGCCAAATTGACATTCAAAGATTAATACATAAATCAAAGCTTAGACTTATTTTTTATCATTTATAAGCTTTTCCAAACTTCAAAATGAGATTTAAAATCCTTACACAAGCTCGCTGTAGCTCAAAGTATAGATTTTAAATATTGTTGTTAGTTTATAAATCACTGAATGGCTTAGCAACACAATACATTAAAGATCTGCTGTTGTTGTATCAACCCTCCGGATCTCTCAGCTGAAACACTGAGTGCCTTTAAAGCTAGACTAAAAACCGTCTGTTTAGAGTTGAGTTTGAACCACAATATAAGCAACATTGTCCAAGATATTTAATTGTTGACAATAATGATGTTTTTGATGTCCTTTTATGTTTTCACGACGTAAAGCACTTTGAGCTGCTGTGTATTTTGCTGCTATACAAAATACACTTAATTGATTGTGAAAACAAATTCATCATATAATTTGTTACAACTGGGCATTTTATAAAATGCAGAAGTTTTGAGGGTTTTTGTTCCAAGACGTCTCTTGACAAAGATTTGAACCCTGTCACCTCTTTCTGCGTTCTCTGATTCCCAGATGGTTCTGACTGGCAGCAGACAGATATTGAGGACCAGAGGAGCACCAAAAGCCAACTGAGATTAGTAGAACATGCAGAGGCTCCACAAACTGGTCAATCTAAAGTACATGGTGGCAGAAATACTGGAAATTCAGCTGTAAAGTCAACCAAACTGGTTCAACAACCCATCTACATCATCAAGGTAATCACACTAGTAAAGAGGTTTAGTCGCAGATACCCACATGGAAAACATAAAAATTGATTAAAACCTATAGGAAGCTGTTTTTGAGGTCAAGACTTTGTTTTAAAGTCTATCAATTCAAGTTCAATCTATGTGTAAAAATGTTTTCAGTTGTTCTTTGAACCAGTTTGGTACAGCCTTCTTACAACACATGTTTATTCCTGAATGATATAGCTGCTTTCTTCATTTCTCTGTTGTTTCACCCAACAGCCAGCCACAACCCTGAAAAGAAGTCAGTTGCATGTAAAAAGCAGCATGAGGACAAGCAACCATGTTGTTTCTCCACAAATGATCAGCCTGGATCAGCCAAGCTTTGTGCCAGCATCGATTCAGCTTATCAAGCCTTTCAAGTCCCAAAATTCAAGAGTCACAGTGAATAAAATAAACAACACCTACCTTCCAATTCTTAAGTCTTACCCTCGCATCGCACCGCATCCTATCAAGAAACCACCTGACAAGTCTTTATCAAACCAGGAATCCCAATATTTGAGCAAGAGGATGTGCACTGAACGCAAGACTGAAGACAATTCAGTAACTATAGATCCGTCGGAGGAACATCATCACAACCAACCGGCAGTCGCAAACTCTGTCCTGTTGAGTACCTTGTCAAGCAGAAACAGTTTGTCCTCTTCCACCTTCACTGTTTCGTCCACAAACCCAGGATCTCCATCCACCTCTAGTCTGCACACTGCGTCTTCTGATCACTCAGACGGAGGACGTCAAAGGAAAATCACCACTAGTCCTCACCATCGACGATTCCTCAACACGCTAGAACTTCTCAGACAGTCGGGTCTGTTGGACATTACCCTGCGTACAAAGGAGCTGCTTCGCCAGAGCAACAGCACTGACCAGGAGATTTCCCAGCTGCGTCAACACACAGAATTACTGTGCCAGGCTATCAGCAACCCACCCTCCAGCCTTAACTGTGTCACAGCCTGGGAAAATGTGTGTCAGGCCATGACAGAGTCTGGTAGCTATCCCAACCTCAACATGTCACACAAATCTCAGAAGCCATTACATCCAGATCCAATCAGTCAACCACAAAGTATTTCTTTAGGTAAAATACTACAAGCGGCTGAAGGCTCATGCCTTTCTAACACCAGCTCAGAGCAATCTCAGGTAAACCAAGATGAGAAAGTTGAGGTTAGAGAAAGGTCTCGAGGCAATGTGACCATAATGTCTCCTGACAGTTCCACTGGTTAGGATAATCTACAGTGCCTTCAAAAATTGAGATTACTAGCCTGGCTGCTGTGCCTTACCTAAATATTCACCTTCACTGACATTTTCTTCTTGCCTAAAACCTAGAATCAAAATGATTTTTTTGAGGAGTTTGGATAATTCGGCAGGCTAGAAATACTTATTGTGAAATATGTCTAGATCAGAAATCTTAAATAAGTTAAAAAAAACAACCAAAAACTAGTTTTTTCTAAGGTAAAAAGCATTGACTCTCCTCAAAAGTCAATGTCTTCTTGGGTGCTGTAATTAAAGCACATCTACTGCAGTAAATCTCTCAGATTAATTGTTGGTGGAAAAGGAAAAAAGGTGACTGAAATAATGGAGAACTGTTGCTCCTGAGCACTGAATGAATCACAATGTGCTTTTAGACTTGTGCACAGTACTTCCTGTCCCTTATTACCTGAAGTCACTATGAAGCATCGCTTTTAAAATCCAACATATTGAGTTTACTTGACTTTTGGAAACTGATTCAAAAATAATCCATTCAAACTCCAATTTAAAACTCATGAAATTCAACTCACGAAAAAGAGGAATAAAGTAAATATATTTGGAACAAGTGGGACAACGGTTCCATTTGGGTGCCTGTTTAAAAAAAAAGCAGTGCCAAAACTAGGTGATTCTGGAAACCTGCTTGGATTTCTGTGGTATTTTAAATAATGCTTTGATTTCTTTACTGTGTCAATTTCAAGCCACAGATATACTGTCAGTAGATAAGCAGAACCGTCCATCAATAAAATATAAGCTAAGCAGTTTAATATCAACCTTTATAAGCAACATTAGTTCATGTTAGTTCTTATAATGAATCACAGCTACATCTAATGTTGGTGTCAGTCTGTTACAGATGAAGACGGTGGGCAGTCTGGGCAGTGAAGATGTTAAAACTACTTCACTGTTTGTTTCTTTGCTCCAAGATACCAAGTATCTTGTCACTCAGTTGCTTAAGTAGTCTATAGCAAAGCGCCTTGTCAGGTATTTGTGTGTGTGTGTGTGTGTGTTGATGGTCTGAGCTTGGTTTGCTGTGTGTCATTGTGTATTGTAGGCTTTTATAATAACTCTACAAATGTGCTTCAAATAATATGTGATTATTTTGATTAACCTCTTTTTAAGACATGCACAGAATGAATGAGCAGCATTTCAAAATCATTTGATGAACCATACTCTTATGTAGCAGCTGTCATCTCTGTTGATTGTTTTTTGTGATTTTTCATAGTTTTTTCTTGTGGTTTTTGGACTTTTACTTCACTAATTTAAAACACTTTTCAGTGTAAGTTTGAAAGTTTGACTGTGTTTATCAGGGGTTAGTCTTGCAAGGACAAGCGGTTAGAAACAATGGATGGATGACCATTAAAACTCTCATTCTCCTACTTCCATTGAGTACTAAAGAGTATTGGAATTGGGTTAGAGTTGAGACTAAATGAATAAAAACCCATAAGATGCAAAAAATATTGTTTGGTTGTAACATGAATTATATTTATGCTATTTCTCTATTGCCTCTATTGTCCCCTTTTGTTAAATGATAGTAATAATGCTAATAATAAGTGTATCATAAACTGATACAAAAAGCTTTTACCTAAATAACGGTCAGTAATCATCTGGGAGTAACAGTGTCATTTGAGGATACAACAGGCAGGCCTGATGGTCAAAGTTTTAAAATTTCAAGTGGTTTTTGGAGAATTTTTCAGAATTGTAAGCTATTTAAATAAAGGAGTTTGTGAAAAGTTTCTCTAATGTTTGTGTATCTGTGTATATTTCTACAGCGTGTCTCAACTACTCATGAAGAAAAACTTTGTGGGCTCTAATAAATCACACATAGAAATACATTAAGTGGATAGATAAGGATACTGTTTTGCTGTTATTCAAAACAGTATCCTTATACATAATTTTATCCCAATTCCGTGTATTTTAAACGCACTAAAGCAAAGTTCTGCTGACTTTGAATAGAATTTCCCTTTCTTGTTGCCCTTTTCTGACTATGTACAAAAAAAAAAAAACAATCTCTGAATTACTTTGAAGACATTTGAAGCAGTGCTGTTAAAACATGGGTTTTTTCTAAAGGTGATGGTGCAAAGCGCATTTCATTTGTTGTACGCCACAGGAGAGCAACAAGTGAGGCTGGTTAACATGTTAAATTGTAATTTTAAGGAGTTCCAGGTACATCAGTCTGCTGTCAGTTGGCCATGAATGGCTGCATCAGGTCAACACCCTTGCTTTGCATCTCAGCTCCTCTTATTTGAGTTGATGAGTCACTTAGAGCAGGTCGGCACAAGTACTGGAGGCGCTGAAAAACAGTGAAGATTCACATCTGTAAGTTCAAAGGAACATATTTGCTAATAGACTATGCTTTTGCTGTGTTGTGCTGACTTTTGCCAAATCAGGATTAATATATAAATACATTCCTTAACATAAAGTGTTCATAGTTTAAAAAATGTACTTTGTAAAGTAACTTTACAGAATAGAAATGTAGATATATCCGAACATGTTTTCATCAAGGTTATCAGTATCTACAGGTAAATATGCAAAAAGTTATCATAGATTTTCAGAAAAAAATGAACCACTGTTCAGTCTATTAGTCTTTGGAACAAATGACTTGACATTCTGATTCACAATGCCATAGCAAATCTTTCTTTTTTTTAAGGATCCACATAGACATTCATTTTCATTTCATCAGTATTCTCCAAATCTTAACAGGATTTCTCCACAGTTTGGAAATTAAATGCTGTGTTTTCTTTACAATAAAAAAATCTCAAATGTACTTTGAATAAAATATTACAATGCTTTCTCACCTGTCTAGGTGTGCCACTTGCTGTCATCATCTTATAAAGTGCCCACCCAGGTACAAGCAGGATGGAGGAGAGAGCCAGCACCCAGCCCAACACGTAAGCCCAGGATGGGTAGACATACCAGCGATTAAAGGTCAGAGGCTGATACTCCACTAAGGAACATATGAAAGATCCCTGAAAGAGCAAACAGGATTGGTTTAGTTAGACTCTGGTTTGAAATTAAACATAAATAATTACTGAATTCAACAGTTCACATCACTCACCAGTGAGACCAGTGGCGTGAGGTAAAGCCAGCAGATTTTGAAGAAAGGGTTGGCCTTCACCCCCGTCATGTCCTCTATGATGCCGAACAACCGATCTGCCCCTAAATAATTACATATTGATGAGATTGGATTGCACTTGTTTGAAAGACATGTTGTAACATTTAACAGTTCAGTCACTTTTTTTTTTTATAGGTTTACAATGTTAAAATAACATTTTACAATTATTAAGACTCCAACTAAAGGCGTGTAAAATAAATCACTTCAAATGATGTAATCTTTCATTGTAGTAACATCATTTGAAATAATCACTATTGGCTCAACCTACAATTTGTGTATTCTTTTGTAGTGAGACAGCAAGGTTGAAAAATACTTTTTATATGAAATCAGGTGGTCTGCAATATTTCGTTTGTATATTCTTCTTTTGCCAATAGAACATCTTCTAGTCTCCTGTAGATTTTCACAAGCAACATTGTGGGAAAGAGGGATTTTTGACAATCTCTCTACATCATAGCTTTCCAATTTTGAAAATTCAAACATGTTAAAACATGCATAGCATCAGTGTACATACCAAACACCCAGCCCATTGACAGAGTTTCAAACACACAGAGGAAGAGGATGCAGGCTCCATTACATGCATAGTAGTCAAACAGCTGGAACACAAACATCCCTCCCTTGGAACAACAGCAAAAGAGAAAGAAAATCCTTTTCTTATTTTAAATTGATGAAAAATGATTTTTTTCCACACATCATGACCTCACACTTGTGACAAAAACAATTGTACAAGAACGATTCAGTATTGAAAGGTGTAAAACAGTAAAGTTTTAACGTTGAACACAGACTTCAGTAATCATGACGAGTTGCAAGAAGAAGCAAATCAGACAGAAGAACAGGAGGAAGCTCTCCCGGCGTCCTGCCCGTCGCATGACTCTGGGAAACATGTCAATGATGGACGTCATCACCACCTCCATGGCGACAAACTGAGCAGAGAGAAGATACTAACAGAATTACATTTTCAGATGAATACTTATGATCCTCCTTCAGTTGTCTGGGCAGCTTACTTGTGTGTCCAGACCCAAGAGGATGAGCATGACAAAGAAACAGATGGACCAGAGTTGGGGCAGAGGCATCATGGCCACCGCCTGAGGGTATGCGATGAATGCCAGGCCTGGACCTGGAACACAAAGCCAAAGTGATGATTTAATAATCTCCTCCTTTTAATATGCTTTTATTAATCCATCAACTGCCCTACCAGGTAAAAACCAAACTGATAACACTGCAGAATTGTATAGACTACCCAATGAATAAACAGACATTTTTTCAGACATAATTTTCTTTTTCTTTTTTTCCCAAGAAAACCTAATTGTTTAGGGCAATAACATTTGCTTCCTGGAATCAGTGAAAGTTTTAGAGCTTCATGTGTAAGATCAATTTGGAAGGTTGTCCCGTTACAACCACAAACAACTGGGGTTTTGTGTCACGGATCAACACCAGCTGGTGAATAATTCTGAGGGGTGGGAGAAAAACTGGGAAAAGTTCTAATTTTTAGTTTTGAAAATAAAAATATGCTAAACCTAACATGCACAATGTTTGTGTTTGGGCCCCTTTGATCAAACATATGTAGAGTCAAACCTTTGTTGCAGCTGCAAGTCTTTTTGGGTTTGTTTCAGCTTTTCACGGAGACAGCATGTTACTTTGACATGAACCATTCTATAATGATTCTTTAGTCCTACTAAGAAGGTTAGGCTTAGTCTCCAAGTTTTTGCAGTTTCTGAAATTAGGATTAGGGTAATCCTAATTTCAGAGGATTCCTGTCCCTGCTAAAAAATGAAAGAACGTCCCCACAGAACTTTCATAATATTACATATGACTGAAAATGTGAAAATATGCACCTGACTCGGCCACCTCTGCAATGGGAATGCCTTGCTGATGAGCCATGAATCCCAGCACAGAGAACACGGCGAACCCAGCTACCACACTGGTACCACTGTTCAGGAAACACAGCCACAGGCAGTCCCTAACAAAACAGAGCAATGTTACATTCATTGTACTTGATACATGGATAACATACTTCAGTAAAGATGCAGAAGGCCTATTGACACCAACAAGCTGTTCTACCTGTAGCAGTTGTTATTGTTTTTGTTGTAGCTGCCCAGCACAGTCAGAGAGCCCACCCCAACACTGTAGGAGAAGAAGATCTGCGCGCCTGCCTCCATCCACACCTGCCCCGACAACAACATCAGTAGACACAATTGTTTCAAAACCTAGCTGTCTTCAATCTTTCATCCCTCAGAGCCTACCTGAGGGTCAGTGAGTCGTGATGGTTCTGGAAGAAGATAAAAAACGACTCCTTCCAGGGCGCCGGGAAGAGTTAGTCCTCGAATCAAAAGGATTAACAACATGACATATGGGAAGGTGGCAGTGAAGTACACCACCTGAAAATAGGGAAAACACAAGCTCGCAATTTGAAACCAAACTTTGAGTAGCACCCTCTACATTTTTGGCATCGTTGGCAGTCATGTGTATTATGTAGTAGCAATAAGCTGTTGCATAATTTCACTGAAATTCTGAGAAGAGTTAAGCCAGGTTAACCTCCCTGAGTAGATTTTTTTCTGAGTTCTGAAAAGTCAATCTTGTTATTCTCTTAGCAAAACATATGGTTCTTTAAAGTCCAGTGTGATGTTGAGAAAAGATTTCTGAATGGCACCAGTGATTCTGTAAAAAAAGATCATCTGACCTTTCCTGTGGACTTAACTCCTTTCCAGATGCAGAAGTAGCAAATGATCCAGAGTACAATCAAGCACAACAGCACCTCCCACCTGATGCTGCCCACCTCCTCAATTCCCCCTGAGATGGCCAGGACACGCCGTCTAAAAATCAGAAACACATTTCATATCGGCCTCATAAGTAGCTGAGCAGCTTCCTTATCTTTACTTACTCCCAGAATTCTGTGGCCGCTGAGGTGGAATTAGTCCTGTTGGTCCACTGGACGGTGCTGTTTGTTGAAAAGTCCACACAGTCCTCTGAAAAGATGACGGTAAAAACGTTCTGTCACTATTCTGTGATTATGTTAAATCTGACAGCGAGGAACATTTTTAACACATTTGCATGCAACCTGTGTTCCAGGAGTTGTTGCAACTAGCCCAGGGGAGCTGGGAGCTGAAGGAGAAGACGAAATAGAGCAAAGCCCAGGACAGAATAATGATGTACGTCATGCAGCTGTAGAAGAGGATCAGCTGCCCTCCAAAGCCAATACCTGCAGCACAGAAAACAACAAAAGCCTTGATTTATCCAGTGACTGAAGTGAGATATTCCACTTAGACACAAATGTAGAGTTAGAAAAATGTTTCCATTAGGAAAGTCCTAGATATCAACAATCTTAACATTTGACAAGTGTGGGCGAACAATCTGAAAGGACTCATTTAAGACTGGATGAAATATTTCTAAATTTGCGGTTATTTTTCTAAACTTCTATTTATAGGAAAACCATCCATTTTATACTTTGACCTTATAAGTCAACAGCCCTGTTTACAATGTTTTACTTCCTCTGTTTCCAGAGAATAAAGTTCTGCAGGGGTTACCTTCTGCAAGCGGACACAGCTTCCTCCAGCAGGTGACGCCCCCCTCCTGTGTGTATTGGCCCATGGTTGTTTCCAGCAGGAACAGAGGTACGCCACATGTCAACACAAAAACCAGGTATGGCACCAAGAATGCCCCTGATTTTAAATGATAATCAGTTAATTGGCTTAGAGGATCAAAACAACAAATTAAGACACTGACTGGATTCTGATATTTGCATTGTACTGGAACCATTTTCTTTACTTTTTTGAACAGTAGCTTTGCAAAAATCTCATTGATATATTTTTCAACAGTTTTCCATGTTTCAATCAATAACGTATGAATTTTATTAGGCTTTTATGTAACATAAAATTATTGTGAGAGGATCATTGTGAAGAGGAAGGAAACCATGTATCATATTTCTTCCATTACTCAAATGTGCACTTGTTTGTGTTGGCCACAGAAGTAAAGTAAAGTAAAATAATTTACTAAAATATTTAGAATATAACAGTGCAGGAAACCATCTATAACGTCAAAGGTGAGCCACTGACATTGGATCCATTGCAACATAGTGTGCAGATCACTCTCACAGCTTGTTTCTCGTTACTGAAAAGTTGCATCCCTACATAGAGGAATACACAAGATTCCTTTGGAAGGTTTTAATATTTTAGGTTTCCATGAAAGATAATGTTCTCCTGGAAGAATTTGAACCTTGAGTTAAAAATCATTTAATGTTTCGACTGTTTCGACAATCATCAATTGGTCCTGAGAACAGGAATGTTGCACTTTGGCTCTTTGTTTGAACAAATCAGAAGATCCAAGGCATTTTTTCATTATTTATTTACTTTCAGTTTTTCAGTTTCTGAGAAAAGAAAAAATCTGCTCCAGTGGTTTCAATCAATCTCTAAAACTACGAGTTTCTCACAGAGATGATCTGAAAACACCACCTCAAGTTGACAAGAAAAAGTAATTTAAAACAGTTAAATCCCAGAAAGCATGGAACAAATCTCCTGCTTTGTTTTACCCTTCACTTTCATAGAGCTCATTGCTCTGGTATTTGCAGTGGAAAACAAATACAGCTTTTATCCCCAAATTTACAGCTTTGCAAAATATACTTTTTGTAAAATTGTTATTTAGCAGACTGATGCATCTCATCTCGCCTTTTATTTTTAAAAACCTCTATATACTGTATATTGTTTGAATTCGGGTGGCTGACCTGACTGATTTCTGACCTAACTGATTTCCACATAATTTTGTTCAGGTTTTTTTTACCATAAAGTAAAGTCATGATTATCAGTTAAGGTCCAACATCACCTTACCCCCTCCGTTTTTGTAGCAGAGGTAAGGAAACCTCCAGACGTTGCCGAGGCCGACAACATTTCCAGCCACGGCCAGGAGAAACTCCACCTTGCTCCCCCAGTGTCCTCTCTCCTCCACCTCAGGTGGAAGCTCTTTCTGGGCACATTTTTCATTCAACATACCAACGGGTTTTGGTCTAGACCCAGAGTTTCTCTTGATCTCTGAACTGTGTGTCTGGTTGTCTTTCTATGTACCACCGACATGTAATAAGCAACTATATCGACTGTTAATCAGTTTTCAGTGGAATTGTAAATTATTTCCAAGCTGATGGCGATGTTTTGTTTATGGAGCTTGTTGTAGAGCCCTGGAGAACTGGGAAACATGTAAATTAGTAATGGAAGAGTGAAACGTGCTGCTTAAAATATTGCTAATTCATTTCAACACACTTCAACAGGTAGACACATTTGAGATTGGGAGCCATGGCTTTATATTTCAGATAGAGATCTCATAAATCCTATTGTAATATTGGATGGATTTGTTTTGCCTTCAAAGAGAATTTGTGATGTGAAAGGATATTGCAGAGGGATGAAATCATGTTAATAGTTAATAATTATGTTGTTTGGCTGTTTGCACTAAGGTATGTTTTTATTAAAAGGAAATGTGTTGTTGCAAAATGCAAGTCAAGAGATCTGCATCAACTAAAGAACGAACTGGGCTGGTTGAGAATAACATACACGGACAGATTTGAGTATAAATACGCCCTGCTCTCAGTGGGCGGGGGATAGGGAGTGTGGCATGACGATTTGTTTTTATTAGCCAATTTCACTCCTTAACAATATTAACCAAACACACAGAAAGGCAAATATTACTTTGAAGTTTAGTTTATCTTGTGAATTTTGATGATGAACCTGTCTCCATCCTAACGGTGTGTGAGGCTCTTTGAAACACCTGAGTGTTTCTGAGACCCTGCCAGGCAAGTTAAGATCAGTAATCATTGGGTTCAAAATAGCTAAATCAAAAGAAAAGGTTTAACATAAACAAAACAAAAGTTCCATCACCATCTCAGTCCCTAAAGATACTAGAGAACATTTGTGGAGTGAGCTGAAGGCAAGAAAATACACATCTGGAATCTGGATGTACAGAGACATTGTATAAAGAGGAATGGAGAACTATCTCCCTTGCTCAGTGGGCTCCAATCTCTAGATGTAAAAAGAGTCTATTAAGTTCTAGTGGTAAAAGAATGAACAGGAGAGCCATCAGTAAGTGTGAAACCAGGAATTTTCTGAAATCATTACCTATTGTTTTCCCGTCCCACTAAATAAATCAATTCAAATGAAATATTACGTTCATTAAAAGTTTGCAGTGAGAGATCATGCTGTCGCAACAAAGTATTCTTGTATTTGGAGGCTCTTTCACATCTTTATCAGAGGTGCTGAAATTATTTGTCCATTTTCGTCTTCCTGCGCTGAACATTTCAGTGCTGCCCTACACTTTTCTCAGTAAAATGTACTGTCTATTGCTTTTAACATTCTTTTTTTTTTGCATAACCTAGTAGGAAATTTTATGATTTGTAGTTTCACATTAAAGCATTGGCAGCATTTATTTGAATTAAGTGCACTTCCTGTTATACTTTTCTCTATGTATGAAGTTAGCAGCAAAACATTTGTAATTACATAGATCTACATCAGTGGAGACCACAGCAGGCCCACCAGCAGGAAAACGATGCCTGTCAGTGCTGCTCGTCCACTTCCACTGGTTTCTGTGGTCGTGTCACTTTGTACCCTCTGCTGGTCAGACGTCAGAATGCAGCGCTTCATATTTCCAGCTTTGTCCCACACCAGCAGTTCGGCATGAGCTGAGCAGCAGCTGGACTTGTAGACGACCCACAGGGGCTGCGATGAACCCAGTCTCCACTCAGACACATTCAGAGGGGGATCCCCTGTCCGTAACCTGGCTCTGTGGTGGTGATGCTGATGGTGGCCTGTTGTTTTGTTTTTGTGTGAGTGTCGATGCTCCAGGTCGGGCAGGGGCTCCTCAAAGCTGTCCTCCGTGGGCGGCGGGTTGCGGAAAACTGTCAAATTACCGTCGCCTTTCTGCATCTGAAGGGCAGCGAGGCCAAAGGTCACATCATCAGACACGACCAGAGACACTCTCCAGCTGGACTTGGTGCAATCCGCCAAACAGTCAGAGTGGATCCGTGCAGCAGAGCAAGACGGTGGAGATCTGTCAGCATCCTGTCAGACAGCAATGACAATGACCATTGAAGGAAGAGTCTGTACTAAAGCTTGAAAATATGAATTAAATACTTTCTTTTGCTCACCAAAGGGACCACAGTTAAAAATGTCACTGCATAGTTGGATTCCAGTGAGTTCAGTGCGTGAACAGTGAGCGTGAGCGTCACAGTCGCTCCAGCCTGAGCCGTGGCAGGAGTGAGGAGGCTCACCTCTGCATCAAAAGAGTCTTGTTCCTCAACAAACAGCCTGATTAACAAAAAGTCCACACTCGCATTAACGTGAGTTACAATTTCTAACATAGAGTTAAAGAATCTCCTTAAAGCAGATTCATTTCTATTCTGTCTGCGTACCCGTGTGGCCCCCTCGTCAGAAGATAACCACAGTCATCATCAGCTGTTAGATTAAAAAGTTGAGCAGGACCGTGGTTGTAGACGGTGAAGATCACCACTGAGCGGTGGCCTGGCACGAGCCGGGGGGTCGACATCATCTGAGGAGATTAAGATGCACAAAGTGACTATTAAAACTGTAGAGTTAAATTACAGTAAATGGACAAAATTGGACACGTTTATTTACATGTCCATTTATTTGGTAATGGGTAGAAAAGGTCCCTAGATCGGCTTCCAATTAAAAGGTTATTTAGTGTCTATTGTGGAATCTTTGCAAGTTTTGATAATCTTGAACGTTTCTTTGACTGCTAAAACAAAAACAATTAAAATAAATGTTTTTTTACTTTTATCTGAACGCGAGTGGGCTGAATCTTCTCTGTGGAAACTCTCTCCAGCTTGTTCCCTCTGCTGTCCAAGCCTGCAAGTTGAACACTGAAGGGAACTGCAGGGACGTGGTCCACGAAGCCCACAAGCTCCTCCAAGTCGTGGGCGGGCGCAGACGAAGGCTGATTCAGCTTCACCTCCTGAAGACTCTCACCTTCAGCACCAAGCAGGGTCGCGTAAAGCGACCCCTTTTGAGATTGGCCTGTCACTGTGAGCACCAGGAAAGCTGGGGCACCTGAAATATGTATATATAATGTATATTAACCACGCATTAAAGTAGCAGAATTTTTAAAGATACGCATTAACACCCAATAAATAAGTAATGCTTCACCTGCCACAGGACTGCCCTCCACTCTGGCCAGACCTCCGTGTGTATCGTTGGTCACAGTAGCAAAGTAGTACAGGAAGTCTACACCACTGTCACCTGGAAGTATGAATCAGAAAACAAAGATTCCTTGGACTGACCTTTCACTTCCGGTCATATTAAATATACTATACATATATATGTTTTTGTTGTTTCTTTGTTTTTTTATTTGTTTACCTATCACAGTGAAGGTCAGGTGATTGTCACTCTTGGCTTGCAGCTTCCATTGACCAGCCTGAACAGGAGGCAAGAGTTTGATACGATACAAACCCCGGAAGTGCTCCAACTCTGCTAGATGGCCTTGCTCTCTCAATATAGATTGTCTTTTGTCTGAAAATTGAGAAGACAACAGATTACAGAACACTGCAACCAGATTTCAGACCAAATCACAGACGTTTTGTCACATCGCACTGCTACTCATCTCCCTGCATTGACTCCTCAACCACTCCAGAGTGCACTTTAGGATCTCGGGCTTTGAATGGCCAATCACCAGAATGCATGCTGGGACTTTCTAGCAGATCCCAAAGGTTATGTGACCACAGCCTGCTGTTTGTGCCACATACAGCGCTGGAAACTAAAAACCTTCTCAGCAGCAAAACAGGACTCTGCAATGCGCCCCCCTCTCCTTTGAGTTCAAAGCTAGTTTCACAATAGCTTTTAATTAACTATTCAAGGTCCTACATAAATAAAATTTTACATATTTATTTATTCAAAAAGAAATTCTAAGAAGGTAATGGTAAACTGAGTGTACTTTTAACTCAGAAGGAGAAGGAAAAAAATACTTTTGCTTTTTGATATAGAATTTCATATTCAGATACGTTCTCCTGACGTTGCATTGGATGACACATTTTTGGAAACCGTGCAAACATTACCTGACGGACTGGTAAGGATACACTCAGTCATGGTGCCGGTTATGTGTAGGATGATGTTTTTTACTGAACTGTCAACTCTGAAGGAATGCACAGACATTAACTCTGGATCGATTTTTGCACGAAAGAGGGTCACCTGAGAAGAAGAGAATGGTTTGCTATGCATTTTTGATTCACAAACTAAAAGTGCGATATGTTTAACAAAATATGGAGTTAACTATTTACCTTGCCCACAGCAGTGTTGTCTTCCACAATGGTGGAGACCTTGTGAATGTCAGAGTTGGTGGTGAACACAGCCATTCCTCCTGACACAACCGACAGGGAGGAGTAGAGAGAGAAACGATTGGGGGACAGAGGTTTCTTACTGCTCCTCTTCCTCCTACTCCTTCTCTGTGTCTGCTCTTCAGTGAGGAGAAATGTTATCTGCAGAAAGAGCAACCGCGAAGGTGACCACAAATACCTCTTCCTGTGTAGCAGTTTGTTTGTGATTTCTGTGCGTATGCCTTGCTGTTCGAGGCCTACACAGCAAGTGCATTAAAATATAATGCACTTTAAGTATTTATAATATTTCCATGATTATTTAAATATATTTTAATGTACAAATACTGAAATATTTAAATTATTTAATATCTGGATTATTATTTCGGTATTTGTTTGGATTTCCTAGGTTTTCTGTTCTGCAAATATGGAATAAATTAAACATTAGTCACTCCAGAGCTTTCTATTTTTCCTAACATTGGATTGGCTACCAAGGACAGCCATTTAATTTTCAACCACTCACATTGTCTCAAACGGTGTCAAGCCTGCAGAATGATTTTGAGCAAAAAGGTCAAATTATTTAAAAATAAAAAAGAAGAAAAAAATACAAATTTTATAATAATTGATTTTGATTTTTTTTTTTCACACACAGTCAGTTCAAATGTGAACAATTTTATAAAGAGTTAAATATTTTAGTTGTTATACATTTTCTTAGCTGTTGATCTCTATAACGCTTCCATCGCTGGGGAAATGTTAAAAAGTCTCTTCTTTAAAGTTGAACCCACCTTGCTCCGTTTCTCAAGCGCGAGCGCCTTCACAGCATCAAACAGATAAGCGTCTTTGGGCGAAGCGTCAGTGAACACAAAGATTTCAGACTCTGGCGGGCTGTGAGTGAGGGCCAGCTGTGAACACACATACAGGTCGTTTGCATGTACATGTTTTTCTGTTTTGTGCAGAACTCACTTCTTCTTCACAAGGCCTGTCAACTGAGTGTTGAGCAGAAACAAAACCACCAATCAAGCCACAATGGCAAACACTGCCATCATGTGGATAAAAAAGAGACCTCCAACTGTATTTCACAGACTTGTAGAAAGTCATTACTTATTACTAATACACTGTTTGGCACAAATAAAATGAATATATTTCAAAGTTTAAATATGAAAATTTATGCTAAATCAAAGTTTTGTGAAAGGCTGACATATTGGCTGAGAAAGGCAACAGTTGCTACTTGGCAATTTCCTCTCTAGCAGCAATGTCCTTGGCACTTCCTCTCTGCCAAGTAGCTCAAGCTCAGTCAGATTGGACAGAGAAGATTTAGATACAAATGACTGTCACACATGAGTTAGAGGAAAACTAGAGAATAGTTGGTCAGCTACTGCTTTGCACATCAGGTCTGTATCAGAATGTTCTCAAACTATGCCATAAAACATGATCTGCAAACAATTTTTTTGTTTAGTGTTGTCAAATTGTTACTGAATCTACATGTCCTTCAAAGAAGCATGAAAGAGTGACTTACAAAGAAAATTGCACATACAATTCATTTCTGACTTCACCTGTCGTTTTTTTTTTTTATTATTAAGATTGCCTGTATTCCTTTAGGATGTATTGTTACCATAAGTACAATTTCACCTATCGTGCTTCCACATTATAATAATGAGGAGGTTTATTTTTTTTTTTTACTCTGAATATTTTAGTTTCTAAATTTACCTGAATGGCAGAAAAACACATTTCTGGTTCATCTCCTCCTCCCAGAGCCATCAGGGCCTCCAGGTGCTGCATGAACTGGTTTGGATCTTCAGCTTCATAAACTGGTCCAAATTCTTCAAAATTAAAGAATTATATTATTGTGGAAATAATCAGATTGAAGTTATAAGAAAAGACTTTATAACAAATGCAATTCAAATGCTAAATTACTTTACACAATATGTTTGTTTCTGTATCTGTTGTTCTACGGAAGTTTAAAAAAAAGAAGTGTTATCCCAAGATAATAAAGACATGTATGCTGCAAGAATTTGCAAGATAATTTTATGGCAAACATTTACTTTCATGATTGGCCTTTTTCCTTGAAAAATAATAGGATAACTTGCAGGATAAAAAACTGCAACTAGAAGCTAGAAGGCCTGTGATGGATGATGCATTTTTATCTTTTACAGGAAAATGGAAGAACCTTGCTGATAAAACCCAGGCAAGTGGCGACAGATCAGTCCAACCCTTATATTTTATCTTGAATTTAATGAAATAAGGTAATCAGAAATTAAACTTTCTTTATTTTCAGTCATTCCCTTGCTTTTAGTTGTCCATTTGGAATATTTGATATAATTTTTATATTCTAAATATCTCAAAACAAGATTTTCATTAACATTATTCAATTAGAGTAGAAGTGCTTAGGTTTACATGCATGACAGACATGGCTATTCAAAGCTATTGGGACCCTTGATAATGTTTTTTTTTTTATCAGGGGTACATTTATTTTTTTATATAAAAAGAATAAATTAATTAATCTGTCTGTTATTTCATGGAATTAATCCCAAATTGAAAATGTCGCAGAAATTCTCGCACTGTGAAGCTTGGAGATTTTTACCACACTCGCCAACTTCCTCACTTTGGACAGGTTTAGATGTATTTTGTTGCAGATATTTAGGGTGATCAACACACAACTACCGTACTTAAGTTACAAGTTTTTCTACGTTTCCCTTTGAAACAAACCATGCCTACTTGTCATGCTGTAAAGCTGAGGAAAAGCTGAAGAAGTGAAGTGTTTGAAAGAATAAATTGCTGTGCTACTGCTCCATTTACTTGTGAAGGGGTGTCAACAAAAAGTGAAAGCAGGGTCACCTGGGTCATGGAAGGGCACCAGCAGAAAGGTGCCAGGCTGCTCTGCACGGCTGGCTCGGCTCTGGATGATGGAGTGAGCCCTGAGTCGGGCGGCGGTGATCTCCTCGAACATGCTGCCTGTGGTGTCCATGACAAACACCAAAGCAGGAGCCTGCCTCACGCTGAAAAGCCTGTGAGCAGATGTTTTTATTGATTCCTACAGTATTGCTGAGAGAACTGCATTAGGGGTTTGTAGCATTTCATAGGATTAGTCTCAACTTACTTGAGGAAGGCCTTGGGGCCCACAGTGTCTTTAAGATCTCTCAGGGCAGTCTGGGTAGCTATGGCAGCCAAACGTGCAGCTTCCATATGGAGGTAATGGTGAGGGGAGAACATTAATGAGGTGGTGTCTTTGTTGATCCCCCCTCTGGCGCTCACATGTCTGCTTTTGTCAAAAAAGCCTCCATGGCTGCATTTGCCTGTAAGAGAAAGGTTGGTTCTGCTGAGGTTCACAAGCTGAGCAGAAAGAATGAATAACAAAAAGTAGTAAAATAAAATAAACCAATGAACTGCTGGTGCATAAACGTTTACCTTTAGGCTTAAAGGGCAAAGAGCTGCTGGTGTACCCAGTGGTGAGCAGGTTTGAGTTTTTCAGCGTTGGTAGGAGATTGTTTGTGCAGGTAAAAGTGAAGCAGTCCTTACAGGTCTGTGTATCTTCTGCCAGCATAACAAACAAACACATTTTCAGATTTTAAGTTTTTATTCCTCATTATTCTAAAATAATTATTTAGTGCCTCTTTTTAATGCAACATCTGCTGTGAAGGAACTCTTTACTGATTCACAAAGTGGAATACTATGGTCTTTATATGTATTCAATAGAGAGTACCCTCAAGAAAAAGTGAAAAATTGCATTACCATGTGCACTTTTCAATTTTTCATTGTAAATTATATTTATTATATGTGCAGGATAAATAATAAAAAAAAACACCATACATTAGTATTTACAAATAGTATTAATAAAAGAAAAGTATCTTGATATCTTGACATTTTTATCATATTGAAGATCTGAACGATTTACCTTTAGCCAGAGGAAAAGCAGGCTCATCTGGCTGCAGGAGATGCAGGTAAATAGATTTTTTGCCCATCTCCACCCAGTTACTATGACTGTAGAAATCCTGATATAAAAAAAAATGTTCCACCATTAAGAAAAACAAACGTTTATTTTTCCAAATGCTAAGAATAAACAGCGATTAAGAAAAAAAATAAAAAATAGAAACTGTGAGGAGGACATTTTTATGATTGTTGTCAGATCTCAGATCCAGGTTCAGTTTGTACCTGCAAGGCATGGAACAGCTGGCCCAAGCTGCGACGGGCGCTGGTGTACTCTTTGGCTTGTACTGAGAGAATAATCTGAGTCCAGACCTCCCTAAGCTTCGCAATAGAGTCGTCAATTCTTTCTGAGTCAAAGTGGTAAACTGGGTCATCTTTGGTGGCACCATTAAAGTCCATGTTTGCGTTGGAGTTCACCACATCTTTCATGGCTCTTGAGAATCCACGGCCAAGGTAAATCTGTGAGTAAGAAAGATTTGGTGCCTTCTGGTGATTTGTAAGCTGATATATTGTTATCACAATCTGTTCTTATTTAAACACAATGCGATCCAGAAAATAAACAAAGTCAACATAACCTCACATTTTTCTCTCCTTGGAGGTCGTGCTGTTTTGTGGTGTCCCTCAGGACCTCCCGGGAAACATTGATGATGGCCTGTTCTGTGATATCCTGGTGTGTGTTTGAGTCAGAGGACATAATCAAAACTCTGGACCAGAAGTTGGGAAAGAACCCCATGCATGGTGACACCGGGAACAGAAGACAGAGCCACAAGGACCAGAACGTCTGTCTCTGACGTCTACCGCAGGTTCCTCTATCTTGTGACATAATGAGTCAGTAGGCAAGAAGGTCTAGACGCAAGGCTCAGAATTCATGCTCAACAAATTATCCATTGTCCAAAAAAGTGACTGGATCTGCAGTTTGGAAGAAGAACATCAAAAACAGGGTTTGCATCAACATGTTGACTATCACCAAACCATATTGTTTAATAAGATGTTATCTTTTTCTGTCTTCATCTTCCTTGTCCCACTTCCACTCATTCCTCCTCTTGTTCTCAGCCTCTTGTTCTCACTTTTTTCTTATTGTTCTCAATTTTTTTAACAAACACAATACGCTGGGATGTTCTCACAGTCACATGCTTTGTCTCAGTGTTTCCCAGTGACGATGAAACAAAGCATGTGGCCAATAAACAGCATCACCCTCCGTTCCACCAGTTTGTATTCAGCAGGTGTCAAACCGATGACTTGAGCGTATAAAACACTAGCATGTGGTCGCACTTCTTTTCTCTTCCTATCTTATCTTTTTTTCATTTTACCTTTACTGTTTTAACTAAAGATAAGCAAAATTTTACCTTCCACTCTACGTGAATATCTCTTTTCTGTAGTCTCTTCAGGGTCTGTCAAATCCGAACCATCTGTATCAGAGCTTAATCAAACCGCCTTACCTTAGTTCAGAGAGGATGTGTTGCAGTGTTCTGGCTTTTTTTTTTTTTGATAGCAAACTTTTATAGAGATGAAATGGTACAGAAACACAGCAAATCAGAGAGCGCATGGGAACACCGCAACCTGTGAAGCAGACGATTCTTTTGCTGGGTGAAACCACATATATCTGCCTGTGAAGAAAAAAAAAAACAAAAAAACAACAACTCTAATTTGTCTGTCCTTGGGTCCTTATTTCCAGCTGGTAGAGGAAAAATAACAAAGGAATGACAACCAAGATATCAACTTTGAAAAAACTTTGTTGCCCTTGGATAAGAGTCTGAATGGTGCTGCTGGGTCTTCACTTTGTTTCATACTGTTTCTTACCACGAGGGAAAAGATCTCATTTTGCAGCCTCCCCATTGTAGCCTCCTGCTCCTTCTAGCCCCCATTAATCCATGCTGCATTGATTCAATACAATAGGGTTGCATATATTACCAACTGGGGTGTTCAGGCTCGGCAAACCCCAACCCCCCTCCATGCCCTCCAACCATCACTCTCAATTTCCCTCACAAGATGAAAAAAACACTGCTTGTCAACTTTAACTCCCAGACATGTTTCTTCTCTCCCTGTTCACCAAGACTTTTGATTGATTCACAAAGCTGATGTCTAAGTTGTTCAAGTCAAAACAGAAAAGGATAATCCTTTTTGTCTTTCTTATCAGTCATCAGGAAGATTGGTTGATTTAAAAAAGAGAAGAAGGACCTCACAAATACTATTGCATTATGTGCAAAAAATAAAAAGGATTTCAGATGTTGTGAGTGAGGGAGGTGGAGTCTGCTAAACCCCAGACTTTACTGGAAATCGGCTGACAGTGATGGTTTCCTGTTCACCTGTTTTTTAATGTATGTCGTTTTCTTGTCGAGCTACTTTTATGTCTGTCTTGACAGTCAACTCAGATCAACCACTATATGGTTTCTGTAAGCCAGGAATTGCATATTTCAAATGTAACAGTTGATGCTATTCATTTTCTCAAAACAACAGGAACTTCAGGAGGTGTAAGAATACTTGCTACAATTCCTAGAGCACTCCATGTATTGTTTTCCTTAAGGAGATTGTCCTAAGTTCCCATTTATACTTACTTTTTTTTTTTTTTTCATTTTTGATGAAACAAAAAGTATTCCTCTGCCAGAAAAATGAACAATGAACAATTGTGAAAAAGAAATGTTCTGATTTTAGTAAAATATCCTGAAAAGTTCCTATGTCCAAAAATATTTCTGCCTTTGTTGCTGGTCCTCTGAAGAGCATTGATGCTGAGCTGGAGGTGAAGGACCATGTAGCTCAGAAAATTTGAATATCACATTAAATCAATCCAAAACAAATATCTTAAGCACAAATGTCAGGTTTCTCAATACTAGTACTATTTAGGGCCTCCTCTTGCTCTTGCATAAATTACTTTATTAGGGCTCCTTGACATAGAGGTGATCAGCCTGTTTGATCAGCTGAAATGTCACAACACAAATGAGCAGAACTTCTCAGAAATATGCTTGTGCAACAACACATTTGTGCAATGATTTACATTGAAGCTTGACTTGAGCAGTTTCCAGATTATATAGAGCCTGTACAAAAATGTAACTTATCTTGACTTATCTTTGAACACCCAAAATAGCAATTGTTTCTCTTTTCCTCAATTTCAGCATCGTCAAGGCAACAAAAGGAAAACAGACTTGTAAAGGTTTTTGAGCTGGGGTTGCTTGAAGATCTTAGTTTTCCATACCACACTAGGAATATGAAGTGACAAACAGTTTGGACAAACAAACTACTTTCCAATAGGAGCTAAACCCTCAGTCTGTTTTTTTATGAGGCATGTCTAATAATTACAGAGAAAAAGAAGTAAAAACAGCATATTTAAAAGCTGATTACTTAAAACACATGATGCCCCATCCTATAACCAAGCTGCAACAAAGAAGAGTGAAAGTGTTTATGCTTCATACTTTTAGTTTCTTAATCTCTTAGTGACGGTTAAGAAATGGGAAGTTATTCATGTGAACGCTGCAGCAGTATTGTTATAAATTCAGTCACTTTCCCAGCAATCTTTCAGTGATTGTGTTGAAGCAGGAAGTTCACTGTTGGGTTGCAGAGTGCAGAGAATCACTGTGGCTCTGAGGTTTTCTTTAGTGGCTTCAAGTTTGTTGATGAAACTGTTTATGAAAAAGGAAACTAATATGAACCCGCTTTGATCATGGGTTTGAAAATAGGTCAAACCTCCAGCTCCACCCACCTGCTGTCCTTTAATAAAGAAAAAAGAGAGGGTATTCTTTTATTCTGTTTGGTAACTCATGCTTTCTGGGTATGTCTCTTCTTTTCTCCTCTTTGACAATTTGGGTATCTGGTTCAGGATGCAACAGTAGTGGTATGTTTGGGTTAGGAAAAAATCATTTTTGTTTCTCTTAGAGGAAAGTTGTGGTTCCCTCGTCTTCTTGAAAGGGTGCCTGGGTTTATTTCTTTTCTGTTCTCTCGCTGCACTCAAGACTCACAAGTTTTCAGCCTCATCAGAATTAAACAAAAGGATTTACATGGTGCCTGTCTAATCATATGCAGTTTTTTTTTCCTATTTATTTTTTTGTAGTGAGACTTATTCCTACAGCAAAACATCATCAAGCTTCTTGTGGCACAGGTGTAATGATGAATCACTGTGGTCTGCTAGGAAAACAGAGAGAACCAGGTAAGAAAACAATTTTCAAATGTAGAGTGTCTGATTTAAGACAAAAAAAATATATATATTTAAGCTTGGAGAAAGACAAGCTGGTGTAAATGTGCAAAAGGATTTTCATAAATGTAACATTTTTATCAAATGCTTTGTCTGATATTAGCATCTAGATCACATAAGTTGGGCCAGGGTGTCTTCGGTCGATTCGTCAGCCTGTTCAGAAAACGTAAAGTTCAAGAGTCTCGGAGAGCCTGCACCCTGGAGGGTAGAAATCATATTTTTGTCATATTCATTTTCAGTAAATAATATAGCAATATAAATTTCTAAAAGTAATTAGGGTATTTTTGTATGCATTATAATGAGGAAAAATGTGTTTGTGGTGTTACTTAACCATTTTTAAAATATATGTGACCCCTGAGATACTTTTGTATTTTAGGGTTAGACATTTCACCAACAGGTATTATTCCAAATTTTGTTTCAAACTGCATAAGACATTAAATTGGTTTTTTAACTTGATTAAAATTTGGTTTTGGGTTTTGTTCATTTCTGTATTCTTTAGATCCATTAGATCTTTGATAATTTCTTGTTTAGTTATTTGTTGTTGTTGTTGTTACTCTGGCTTAATTGGTTTTTGATTATTCTTTAGTGTTAGATTTATTTTCTAGTGCCCTGTGAAATCTCTCTCTGCCCTTTATCACTCCTACATGCTTTCTTTCCTCAGCCTGCCACTACTCTATCCCTTCGTCTTTTGTTCAAATTCAATCTCGCTGTACAGAAGCCAGCTGCCCTTCAGTCTCAAACCTGCAGAGGATTCAGGGTAAAACTGCTTAGAAATAAAAAAAAATTGTTGGGGGTTAAAGTATGTAAAATTCAACAAAGAAGCCTTCATGGGTGCAATCAAAGATTTCAGCTCTGTTTCTCTCTGTCAGTTCCTCTGAAGAGCATTGACGCTCAACTGGAGGTGAAGGACCATGTAGCTACTCTGGTCTCCACTCTGAACTATGAGAACAAGGAGGACAAACCTCTAGAGGCTGTGTTTGTCTTCCCTCTGCCTGGAGATGCTGCTGTGTGTCATTTCAGTGCTCAGATTGGAGAAACACACATTGTAGCTGAGGTGAAGGAGAAACAGCAGGTGAGCTGGAACAAAGATGTCTTCTTTATAAAGAAGCTGAAACACAATAAAGTGAACATTGCTGACATGCTTCATGTGGACTGCAGGCTCAGGAGGAGTATGATGATGCCCTGAGCTCCGGTCAGCAGGCCTTCCTGTTGGAGGAGAGTGAGCAGAGTCCAGATATCTTCTCTCTGAAAGTGGGCAGTCTGCCTCCAGGAGAGAGCGCCTCCATCAGGCTGGAGTACGTCACTGAGCTGGCTGTGCAGGCTGATGATGGGTTGAGGTTCTGTCTGCCTGCTGTGCTCAACCCTCGATACCAACCTCAGGGTAGGAAAAGCAGCTGATAGATGGATGCACAAATATACATTTTAATTACAAACTAAGTGACTCCCAATTTTCTCTCATGTTGTTTCCAGGTAGTCAAGGTTCCAGTGTCCAGGTGACCTCAGTTCAAGCCTCTCTGGTGCCCTACAGTCTGTCCTTTTCTGCCCAAGTGTCCTCTCCTCGTCCAATCTCTAAAATAGAGTCCAGTTGTTCCCTGGAGCCTCTTCAGTACCTCAACGCTGATCAAACTCAGGCCACGGTGGGTAAAAAGTTTATGTTGCTGCTGGAGGTAGTTATTGCAAACCAGAAAATATATATATTTTTTCTGTCTTTCAACTGAAGGTTAAATTGGGTGAAGGACACAAGTTTGACAGAGACATTGAGCTACTGATTTATTACAAAGACGCCCACCAGCCCTCTGCTATAGTGGAGGCAGGACAGGCCTCTGCTAAACCTGGTGAGAACCGATTACTTAATCTGTTGCTGATTATTAAATGTTTGAATGTCAGAAAGTTTGTTTGTTTTTTTTTCTTCTCTCATACCTATTCCTATGCTCCAGGCTCTCTGATGGGTGATCCAGTGGTGATGGTCAGCCTGTACCCTGAGTTCCCCCAGTCAGTGATATCATCCTCTGGCGAGATTGTGTTCTTAATCGATCGATCAGGAAGTATGGACTGTCCCATAAACAACAGCACACCAGAAACTCGCATTAGCAGCGCACGGGTATTTATCCATGTTTTGAGACAATATTTGACATTATTATGTTTGGAAGATAGCAGCTCATCCTATAATAGAAAGGTTGCTTGTTCAAGCCCTGCTTCATCTGTCATTGTGTCCTGGGGTAAGACACTTCAGTCATCTTGCCAGCTGATGGTGGTCAGAGGACTCGGTGCCACTGGTCAAACTGCCCCAGGCCATGTGTAGGTAGATAGGCAGAGAACAAAGCAGGGAGAGAAAAGACGGAATGGGGGAAGCATTTCCTGAATCATATACATATCAAAATACATCTACTTTGTTGAACATTGTGCTCTCGTAAATTTTCGCCACTTTACCTTAACATTGTCAAAGTCTAATTTGATGGGATTTGAATGATCTGGATAAGGCATTGACTTGACTTGAGAGTTTCTATGTAATAAAACGAAATCTCAACTATTGCTTAATGTGAAAACATTTTCATCTCTTGGTTAATCTTCTTTTCTTCCTGTGTCTGTCTTTAGGACACTCTGCTGCTCCTGTTGAAGAGTTTACCAATGGGTTGCTACTTCAACATCTACAGTTTTGGATCCACCTTTGAGCACATCTTCCCGTGAGCGTCATCTAACCCATCATCACAACCTCTTCAAATAGAATTCTATTAGATTTTTTTTTTACTATCTATGTCCACAGCAAATTTTATGTAAAACTGGTGATTTGGGTATCATTTCAAGAGACAGTTACATGTTTTGTGGATTTTGATTTAGTCAAATGGTTTTCAATAACATGTTCCCTTAATTTTTACAGTACGAGTGTGGAGTACAGTGAGAAGACCATGAACGAGGCTCTTAATAAGGTCAAAAGGATGAAATCTGATCTTGGAGGAACAGAAATTCTTCAGCCTCTTAAACACATTTACAGTCAAGCCTGCATTCCCAAACACCCTCGACAGGTCAGCTCATTGCACTGACTTCAGAAGTTATATGAGTCATTACTCAGTGTTATAATTTCAAATTTTATGAAAATACTGCAGTTTTTCAGCACAACGGCTCTTTGTGCTCCTCCTTGTTATGGAATTAATAGGGTTTTTTTTAAAGTTCATATTTGTCACTTTAGTAAACTGTGATCCTAACGTAGCAGAGATAGACTCCTCTCGGACAGATTATCCATAAGACTTTCATCTCCTGTTTGGGTCTGAAACCTTTGGTGATTTCTCCTCCCTCAGTTGTTTGTCTTCACTGATGGAGAGGTGGGAAACACCAAAGAAGTTACTGATCTTGTTAAGAAGAATGCAGGCTCCCACAGGTGAAACCATGAACACACAGATCCCCAGTCTGCTTCATGTTCTGATGTTATTGTGAGTTTGAAATCAAACTCTTGTATCGTAGGTGTTTCTCTTTTGGGATTGGAGAAGGAGCCAGCTCTGCTCTCATCAACGGGATGGCCAAAGAGGGCGGAGGTCACGCTCAGTTCATCACTGGGACTGATAGGATGCAACCAAAGGTAAAACAAAATATCTGAAAAAAAAATTCACCATCTCAGCAGAATGTGATGATAGTAAAAGTAAATAATTTCACAACTATTGTTTGAATCACAGGTGATGCAGTCACTCAGGTTTGCACTGCAGCCAATTGTGGAGGACATTTCTGTGTCTTGGGATTTACCAAAGGGAGTGTCCGCCACCGTTCTCTCTCCACCCATTGCAGCTATATTTCAGGGTGAGAGATCGCTGATCTATGCTCAACTCACTGGACAGGTAGGGTCACAACTGTTTCTTTCCTGCTTAAGCATCAGTATGTCTTAATTGGTGTTATTTAAAACATTTCAAAGGCATTTTCCCTGTAAATACAATAATTTCTCAGAGTTCAGAGGAAGCAGATGGCAGTGTGACAGTGAAGTACAGCCTGGCAGGTCATCCCTCTCAGAGCCAGCTGCACTTCAGTCTCAAACCTGCAGAGGATTCTGGGTAAAACTGCTTAGATCATTGTTTTAAGGCAATAACTATATTGCAATTGTCACAGGATTGTCACAGAAACCAGGTAGTGTTTTAATGTTTCTATCTTGCTCACAAACATTGTCATTTGTCCTTTGTAATAGGAAATGAAAATGTTAGTTATAAAAAGTAGTATCCCTTCATAATTACTCTATGTAATTTTGTAGGGGGGATGAATGTCCTGATTCCCCATGTAATCATCTAGCATTTGGGACATTTGAAGTCTCTTCAATGAAAGAAAATTAGCAATAGTGGTGTGTGGAGCCAAGAATGACCAACAAATATTATGTTCAAAACTCAACTTCTTGTAGATCAATCAGACTATTTATTACTCTGGAGTTCCCTAAGCAGAGCATAGAGGGCAAGCTTCTGGCTAAGCACTGTGGTGTTTTTGTTGATCTCATTATGAATGAAAAAGCAAACTTGAGACAAATTCAACAACACTTGAAAAAAATGGGGAAAGGTGACTCAGAGTGAACTTGATGATTATGTTGAAAGAAATTCAGCTCTATATTTAGGTATTTCTCCTTCCTGTCTCCAGATTAACAGTCCACAAGTTGGCTGCTCGCACAGTGATTTGTACTCTGGAGTCTGAAAAGAGGATACAAGGAAGACAGAAAGATGATGAAATCAAGAAGAAGTTGGTGGAGTTCAGTGTCCAATCAGGAGTGTGCAGTTCCTTTACTGCCTTCATAGCTGTTAAGGACAACGGCCAGTCGGTTCAAGGACCTCTGGTGCGCAGAAATATTCCAACACCTGCCTGCAGAAGTGAGTCACTTATTTTTTCCCCTTTTTTATTTTAACCATTTAGCAAATTAAGACTCAGAAAATCTAGTATTATGATATCCACATCTAATTAGTGGACAGAAAATAGGAAAATATTTGGCTTTAGAGATTAGACCATATTCTGGCATAATCTGAATCAATCCAAATACATCAGTATTCACCAAATACTTGTGTACTTAGTGAATACATCAGCGATGTATTCACCAAAATAAAATAGAACTGTCTGAAAACGGTTATTTGGATGATATAACACAATAATACTACTTTTTTCTTTTTTATATAGGTTCAGATTTATATTTGGGGAGTCTAGGTGATTTCTCAGTGCTCAGAGGAAGCCTCCGTCTTTCAGAGGAGGCTGGTAAGTAAAACTCTAATGAGAAACAGCTCCATCAACAAGTAATCACTGCAATTGAAAAATACCATCACTATATACTTGGATATGTTTTCCATCAATAATAGTGTCCCACTTATCTTGATTGTAATTTAGCACAAATATATGTCACAGATTTCCTGCACAGGCACATTATTCACACTTTAATCATATCATTCAAATCAGTAGCATGTATTGCGCTTTCTACTTACACAATACATTATATTGGTTTCTGAAAAAGCTTTACCGAGTTATGTTTGCACAAATTAATAGTGAAATGACTGTATAGGTAGTTATCTTAACATTTTTTGGCAAGGGTAAAATCAAAGTTCAGGAAGTTTTTCAAGAAATTTAATTTCAGATTTTTTTATGGGAAAAAGATTAGTTTCTTTTGTATGTCTTCATGAATTGCTGCATACAATGAGATTTACTTGTACACTGATTTTTTTTTTTTCTTGAATGTCGACTTCTAATGCTCGTTTGACATTTTTCTTCAGCAAGCATACATTCTTTTGACGACTGTTGTGATTATGGAGGAGTTCTGGCAGAGTCAGGTAAATGTACTTTTATAGCCACATTTATTCACCCATTGTTTACACTAGTTTTTCCATGCATGACAGGGGGATCACCAGTGAATCACAGAACATCAAAGAGACACGATGGACAGTTAACCACGCAAGCATATATGCTTATACCTGGGGGGTAATTTAGAGAAATTATTTAGCCTGTCATTTTTTTGGGCTGTGAAAGTGGACTTCACAGCCCAAAAGTAGGTTTCTCAATACCTCTGAGAAACCCACATTAGCTGCAGTAAAGAGTAATGTTTTTGGTAATGGTTTGGAAGCCAACTTTCTGAGACTCTACTTTCTGGCGTATAACTTAATGAAATGATGCATACAGGGAAATTTACTTTTATTATTTTTTGATTGTCTGATTATCTCTAATGATCCATTAATTTTTTTCTTCAAACATTGGATGCTGTCCTTCCGATGATTCTTCTGAAGAAGAGACAGATTATTTAAACATAGACATGCCAGATTCATGTAAGTGCATTATTCATCCATTGTCTATACCAGCTTTGTTACGTTTGCTCACATGACTGTCCGAAAGGGCTTTGGTCCCACATCTTTATTGATAAATGTAATTTTTCTCTTTGCTCTGCATAGAATATAAAACCAATATAAATTCAGATTACCGGATTGCATGACAGGTCTTAATAGAGCAATTGTAACAAACCAGTTGCAATATAACTTTTCCCCTTTTCCTTTGTTGTTATGAGGTAGAATACAAAAGCATAAATGGTCATGAGTAGAAAAGGGGATTTAGGATCAAATGTTAAAATAAATTCTAAATAAGCTAAATTCGCAGTATATCATTCTAGTGATGGTATTACAGAATTTTGTGTCAGAAATATGACATTTCATTTGTGTGGTAATAACATCTATACACTGTGTAATGAAAAACCTCCTTTTCATTACATTCCAATATATTCTTAACCTCCACTTTTTTAGGAACCTTTAAGACAGTTTTTCTGAAAATAAGTGTTTATATGCTGTCAGACTGAACTTTGAATTGCAGAATGTTAAACTTAGAGTCCTCAGTGAAATGACGAGCTGTTTAGTTGGTTGTCATTTTCAGTTTTAGTTTAGTGTCAAAATGTTTTTTCATAGTAACAAACAACCTATTTTCTGGTACATGAACAGATGCATCCAGGGACATTTATTTATATGCTGTTTTTTGTTGCTATTGTATTTGTTGTTGTTTTTTAAGAAGTCTACCTCTGGTGCTCAATTTAAATTTGTCTTCAGCAAACATGGATTATGTCCGTGATGATTCTTCTGATGAAGACAGTATGTATATCGGAGACCTTCCAGATTCATGTGAGTGTACTTGGATAACCCCAATTATTCATCCACTTTCCATACCAGTTATGCTAACCATGGTGGTAGGGAGACACAGGGAGGTGCAGGAGAGTTACAGCTGACCAGAAACTCTACTGTATTTAGGGTCTCAACCAATAAGATTTTAAATCCTATCCTTTGCTAAAACAGGAAGCCCGTGAAGGGATTTAAGAGCTGATGCAATATAATTAATTTTCCATGTGTAAGTCAGAAAAAATTATGAGAGCAGAATTTCAGAATGGATGCAGCACATCCTGTACCTTGACTTGGTGGATCAGAGTATTGGAGAGACAAATCATGTAGGATAACTTTGGCTGTAAACAAGAACAACCATGGTTAAAAGTAATTGCAACTTCAATATGAGTATTTTCACAATAACAAAGCATGCAGTATTTGACAGAATATTATTTTTTTAGGTGCCATTTAAGCAAGTTCTACATGCCCGTAATATATTTGGCATGTTGGGTAGATTTTCATCATCCTCATTTCTACTTTTTGATGTACTGGGTGTTTTAAGTTGCTGAACTACTAACAGCTTGTATTAGTACAATATTCGGCAACAGTATTAAAATGATTTGTTTTGATAATTACTTGTGAGTGGAATTTACTGTAATAAAAATAGCTTGGGTTTCATTGACCAACACCAGTCAAGACTTGTGTTACTCTTTCGTTTTGCCACAGCTGGTTTGCCTCCACATGGGCTTCAAGAAAGCTCTGATGAAGAATCCAGTGAGCCAGAAGCTGTGGTACCCAGTAAAGACACTCTGCTGCAGCTGGTGTCCCTGCAGAAGGCATCTGGCTGCTGGATGCTTGATGCAAATCTGGCTGCTGTGCTGGGAAAGACCAAAGAGGAGGTGGAAAAGGCAAAGCCACAGTCGGTGAGTTCTAAGCTAATATTTAATATCAATTTTAAGGTGTTATGTTTCAAGAATTCCCACATGAAGAAAATGAGAAGTAAAATTGTAGGTAGTGCAAATGATCATCACTCTGACCATCAATTTTCAAAATCGGCTCAATAATGTTTATGGTTGCTTGCAGTTAGGGAAGTTTAAGATCGTTTGCAGAGGTAATGAGTAAAATGCAGGAAAAACAAACTTGCAGTCATTCACTCAGACCTGAGAACAACTTGAAGCCCATTTGTCTTACCATCCATGTATTTGCATTGTGGGAGATGCTGGAGTATCAAGAGAGACAGAGAAAATTCATGGAGAACATAGAAACTCAACACAGAAAGTCTCCAGGGATTTGAACCACGAACCCTGTGAGGCAAATGAGTCAACCACCATGTTTTAATGTTGAGCTGTAAACAAAGAGTTAATATGGAGTTAATCAACCGAACACACATAAAAAACAAAAATTCTTTCATAGACGTCATGATGTGAGAAAATAACCACCAAACTGAAAATAGCCAGCAAAATACAGAGTAACATAAGTATTGTTTTAATTAATTAATTATTTTCTTTTTGTTTTTGTCCATAGTAATAAATAATAATAAAATTAAGTGACAGTAATGGGATTTAATAAAAATACCTGCAATCCATCAAGCAACCTTTGGCATGATCTTGTTTTGTGTTTCTCATTTCTGTTAATTAGGTCAACAATGAAGTGTGGGCCTCCATTCTGGCTCTGATTTGGCTTCATGGTTCTAAGATGGATGCAAAGGAGGAGTGGGAGCTTCTGGCTATGAAGGCTGCATCATGGATTAAATCTCAGACAGGTAATGCACATTACAACAGTGTTGTGTGTTAAAAATAGAAGGCTATTCAGGTGCATAAAGAATCGTGAATGCTTTTATCCCTTTTTCTGCCCTTTCAGCTCCATCTGTGTCAGAGTGTGTTGAAGCTGGAAATACACTGTTGGGTTGCAGCATGAAGAGAGAAGCTCTGGGGCTCTGAGGTTTTCCGTATGAAAGTTGATGATCTAAAAGCAGATTTAATCTGTTTCTACAAGCTAATGACTTCACTCTGTTTTGGGAACAACATTGTTTGTATGAAAAGGAAACCAGAAGTAACACATAAATACATTTTATTTACAACTTTTTGCACATATGTGTTTTCAACTGTTTTAATGAAACAATGTTCATGTAATAAATAAGAAAAATGCTTTCAAACAAAAAAGAGACCAACAAAATGTTCCCACTATTCTTAAGTGATTTCCAAAATCACTTAAGAATTAATTTCCTGACAATTTTTCAGGTTAGTTTTGCTTTGGCTTCTGTTCAGTTTGAAAGAACGCAATTTGATTTAGGTAATTTATAGTTGATTCAAGTTGTGGAATAATCACTGGTGACCCAGGTTTATGAAGATAACTTGTTTAATGTGACCTACCTGGTAAGTTTTGTCATAGTAACCTGCCTTGTCACAGCATAAGATTATATAGAAGAGAGAACTTTTTTTTATATATATGAAAGCATTGAATTATGTAGTCAAGACAAGCTCCATCTTTGTCAGTGTGCTGAGCTGGAAATACATTGTTGGTTTATTTCCAACAGTGTATTGTTGGAAATATACATTGTTGGAAATGCATGCATTACCTTTAACTTGCATTAAAGGTAATGCAAGTTAGAAAGTTACATGGTTGCTGTTGTGAATTAGACTCCATCACTAAGAAGCCTATCCCCAAAGTTTCATTGTTGGGAAAAAGAAACGACATGTTTCTTGAAAGAACATGTTTCTGCCAAAGAACTGATTGGCTGATTTACAGAAGAAAATGATGCAATGCTTTACAGGCTGATGAAAGCAAAATTGTTTTTTTAGAATATTTTTCTTATGACTCATAAACACTGAATACAAGTCACAGCAAACTCTGAGGACACTAAAGCACTGAGGTGTCTTTCATACTATGGCATAAGATGTCTTGATCGCTCCCCAGCCATCATGGATTGGTTTGAGTACATCCAAATTATGTTCTATCATGTTGTCATGCTACTTTATGATGCAATCATGATGCAATCATGTTGAAACACACCAATAAGTAATTGGAAAATTAAGATTGTGGAGTGGTCATTCATATCCCTGAACTTTAATCTAATAAAAACCTAACTTAAATAAAACAAACACATGAAAACAAATGTAGAGGAACTATGGAATATATTTCAATCACCCTGGCCTGGTATTTGGTTGTAACACATATAAGAATGTCTCAGAAACAGTACCGTGTTTTCCAGACTATAAGTCGCATTTTTGGGGGAAATTTATTTGATAAAATTCAATACCAAGAACAGACAAGTCATCTTGAAAGGCAATACAAATACAATAGAGGCAACAACAGGCTGAATAATTGTACGGTATGCTAACGTTACATAACAAACAACGAACTGAAAACCTGCCTGGTAAGTTAGCATAACATATTAAGAGTTATTCAGATAACTATAGCATAAATAACATGCTAACATGTTTACCAAACCATCAGTCTCACTCCAAATCACTAAACGCAATGAAATCTTCATCTTCGGTGTCTCTTGTAAACAACTGTCAACTCCGAAAGTAGAATAACACAGGCCTAGAGCGCCCTCTTGCGGTTTAGTGTGGAAGTAACATGTGAGATGACATAATGATGTGTTAATTTCCACACATAAATCACATAAATCCGGAGAATAAATCGCACCCCCGACCAAACTAAGAAAAAAACTGCGACTTATAGTCCGGAAATATGGTAGTTATGCAATAAAATTTTGTGCAGTGATACACATAAAACCATCAGTAATTTACAATTTCCTCATGAAGAGGAAAATAAATGATCTCTTTTCACATGAACATGCCACTTTGAAATGCAACTTTGTACTTAGAAAATATGTAAATAACTACATTAATTATAAAAAAAAATACCATCGGCATGTTTAAGGATATGCAAAATAAATGAATAAAAATTACAGTCAGTCATATATGTCACAATATTTCTGCCTCTTGACAAAGTGAATGAAGAAGATTGTATTAAAACTGATGGAGAGAACAGAATTTATTGCCATTTGCGCAAATACACAATAAAAGCACTATGAAATTCTTGTGTTTTGCCAACTCAAGAAAGGTTTTTTAAAAGATAGGTTTTCTAATTAAAAACAAAACCTGAAGAACTTTAGATGTAATGTCTTTAAAACTAAAACATGAGCTCAATTTCAATGCTTTACTTTGTCTCACAATATTGTCATTTCATGTGAATCGGTTGTTGCAGTCCATGACACACTTAAAGGGAAAGAGGTACAGTCTGACCTGGAATAAGGAAATAAAAAAGTTGCAGCTGAAAGTAAATTTGCTCGAAATGTACGTCCGCACAGGGCTGGGCTTCACTGACAATGCTCCACCCACCCGGTGCGCTCTCATAACAAAACCGAGCGTTCCCGGTAGTGGAACAGCTGATGTCTTGTTTGAGCAGCAGGTCTTCAGATAACGCGCAGTAAATTCTGTATTTCTCCGTTAGAAGCGTCTGTCCTCACTGGTAAGCTCCCTTCACTTCTTTTCTGAGTTTATTTGAGCTGACGCACTTTGCTAGCACTTAGACCAACACAAACATGAGCAGCTGTGCTTTGGCCTGAAAGCAAATCCAATTGAGTCACCGCATTTCTAACAAAGTCTTCCATGTTTCCTGGTTTGCATGCAGTCAAGCCCACATTTTGACACACCCGGTCGAACTTTATACGTTTTCTTAAAGATTTTTAACTGATTATTTTAAAATAAAATAAAAAAATATATATTTATTTTGGTAGCAATATTTTGATCAATGTCTCTAACAAATTAAGAAAACTCTAATAAAAGTTTGTGCTCTTTTAAAATGTGATTCTGTTGTTTAAATGCGCAAAATTAATCTAAAGTCAGATTTTGAGATGCTTGTGGTGTGACACACTCTAAAGTACAAATATCAAAGTTCCACGATGTTTACTCTGAAGTTAGCAATGCAGTTCCTACTATGTGGTGCTTTTTGAGTTCCCACGCCATAATGTGGGATATTGGGGTAAAGGTGACCTGATATTTCTTATATCTATCTTCTCAAATATGACTTCCATGTGCCACAAAACACAACCATTTACAAGATTCATTTATTTAAAGTAATTCGATTTTTAAATGCAATGCTTACTTCACTGTCATGTCCCCTTTACAAGTGAAATTTTTTCCTGATTAATTTTCAGTGTTTTCTTTTCGTTTGCTTGTGATATCACAAAAAGTAGCTGCCTATTTTAAAGCTTTTTAACCCATTTCCCCCCCAAAGTTGTCTGCCTCACAGGAACAATGATGAACTGCTGTGGTCTGCTCACTGAAAAGAAGGAACCAGGTACTCATCTGTTGGAAAGCAAACTACACATGGTTTCTTCTCAGGAAGACTTTTAACCACAGAAATTGTGAAGTGTAATAAGACACTCAGATATATTTTTATGGTTCATTCATGTTTGTTTTTTTTTTGCTGATTTAGTTCCTCTGAAGAGCATTGATGCTCAACTGGAGGTGAAGGACCATGTAGCTACTCTGGTCTCCACTCTGAACTATGAGAACAAGGAGGACAAACCTCTAGAGGCTGTGTTTGTCTTCCCTCTGCCTGGAGATGCTGCTGTGTGTCATTTCAGTGCTCAGATTGGAGAAACACACATTGTAGCTGAGGTGAAGGAGAAACAGCAGGTGAGCTGGAACAAAGATGTCTTCTTTATAAAGAAGCTGAAACACAATAAAGTGAACATTGCTGACATGCTTCATGTGGACTGCAGGCTCAGGAGGAGTATGATGATGCCCTGAGCTCCGGTCAGCAGGCCTTCCTGTTGGAGGAGAGTGAGCAGAGTCCAGATATCTTCTCTCTGAAAGTGGGCAGGCTGCCTCCAGGAGAGAGCGCCTACATCAGGCTGGAGTACGTCACTGAGCTGGCTGTGCAGGCTGATGATGGGTTGAGGTTCTGTCTGCCTGCTGTGCTCAACCCTCGATACCAACCTCAGGGTAGGAAAACCAGCTGATAGATGGATGCACTCATATACATTTTAATTACAAACTAAGTGACTCCCAATTTTCTCTCATGTTGTTTCCAGGTAGTGAAGGTGCCAGTGTCCAGGTGACCTCAGTTCCAGCCTCTCTGGTGCCCTACAGTCTGTCCTTTTCTGCCCAAGTGTCCTCTGCTCGTCCAATCTCTAAAATAGAGTCCAGTTGTTCCCTGGAGCCTCTTCAGTACCTCAACGCTGATCAAACTCAGGCCACGGTGGGTAAAGAGTTTATGTTGCTGCTGGAGGTAGTTATTGCAAACAAGATAAATCACTTTAGTTTTCTTATTTTTGCTTTTGAATTGTAGGTTAAACTGGGTGGAGGACACAAGTTTGACAGGGACATTGAGCTACTGATTTATTACAAAGACGCCCACCAGCCCTCTGCTATAGTGGAGGCAGGACAGGCCTCTGCTAAACCTGGTGAGAACCGATTACTGATTATTAATTGTTGGAATATGAGAAGGTTTATGTATATTTTTATTTTTTCCATCTCCAACATGCAGGCTCTCTGATGGGTGATTCAGTGGTGATGGTTAGCCTTTACCCTGAGTTCCCCCAGTCAGTGATGTCCTCACTCGCCGTCTGTGGAGAGTTTGTGTTCTTGGTGGATCGATCAGGAAGTATGGGCTGCCCCATGAACCATAGAACACCGCAAGAAACTCGCATTAGCAGTGCACGGGTATTTATTCGTGTTTTAAAGGAATGTTTGAGGGGTTTTTTTTAACCCCTTAACTGTCACCCCAAAAGCGCTTAAATGCAATTAACTTGTTCATGAGGGTACCGGTGTCCTCATGCAGCTACGTTTCTGTGTAGAGTTGATGACTGTTCATTTTATTTAATACAGAAAATGTCTTAAGTTTGATTAATTAGAGTAAGATTTCCATTTAAAAGGACAACTTCCCTCATCTGAGAAGGGTTAGAACAAAATCAAGTTTTTGCGATATTGAAACAGTTGTCTCAAAAATGCTATCTTACCGAGTACCATTGTCAAAACCAGAAATCTAGCAATTTTGTCACTCGGTATTCTATAGACTTTTAAACAAGCAGTTATTTTCTCTGTTCAGACTTTCTTTATGAAGGTTTTATTTTTAGAGACTATGACCACCATCATCTTTGTCATTAAATAATTGGCACTCCTGATGTAAAAACAAACAAAAACAAACCCTTACAACTCCTGACATCTTGTCTTTATTTAGGACACTTTGCTGCTGCTGTTGAAGAGTTTACCAATGGGCTGCTACTTCAACATTTACAGTTTTGGATCCACCTTTGAGCACATCTTCCCGTAAGTGTCATCTAAGGCTTTCCTTCACCGACCACCACTCAAAAAAGGAAATATTTACTAGTCCCTAACTGTCCTTAATTTCTACTCAAGAGCTCATTTAAAAGTGTTTCTTTTCATTTTGTTCAGTATGATTATAATATATATTTTTTTAATTATTTGGAGTATTGGTTGTGTTGTTCTTAATGGCAGTAAGAGTGTGGAGTACAGTGAGAAGACCATGGAGGAGGCTCTGAATAAGGTTGAAAAGATGGAGTCTAATCTTGGAGGAACAGAGATTCTTCAACCTCTCAAACACATTTACAGCCAAACTTGCATTCCCAAACATCCTCGACAGGTCAGCAATGCACACTGATGTTGCACCAGCTCTAGAAGTTGCACCAGCAAATAATCAGCTTTATCACATCTATGTGAAATGAACAATGTGGTTGTTCACCACAATAACTCCTACTGCTGCACCCATTTCTGGAATGTTAGACAAACTTGTTTTCTCCAAAGCTCATTTACATCTCCTCCCTCAGTTGTTTGTTTTCACTGATGGAGAGGTGGGAAACACCAAAGAAGTTACTGATCTTGTTAAGAAGAATGCAGGCTCCCACAGGTGAAACCATGAACACACAGATCCCCAGTCTGCTTCATGTTCTGATGTTATTGTGAGTTTGAAATCAAACTCTTGTATCGTAGGTGTTTCTCTTTTGGGATTGGAGAAGGAGCCAGCTCTGCTCTCATCAACGGGATGGCCAAAGAGGGCGGAGGTCACGCTCAGTTCATCACTGGGGCTGACAGGATGCAACCAAAGGTAAAACAAAAAAAACTGTAAAAAATGAACCAACACATGAAAATGTGATTATAGTAAAAGTAAATAATTTCATAACTATTGTTTAAACCACAGGTGATGCAGTCACTCAGGTTTGCACTGCAGCCAGTTGTGGAAGACATTTCTGTCTCTTGGAATTTACCAAAGGGAGTGTCCGCCACCGTTCTCTCTCCACCCATTACAGCTATTTTTCAGGGTCAAAGGTCACTGATTTATGCTCAGCTAACTCTACAGGTGGGGACACACACACACACACACACACACACACACACATATATATATATATATATATATATATATATATATATATATATATATAAAAACACTGCTCAAAAAAATAAAGGGAACACTCAAATAACACATCCTAGATCTGAATGAATGAAATATTCTCATTGAATACTTTGTCCTGTACAAAGTTGAATGTGCTGACAACAAAATCATTGTTGATTGTCAATCAGTGTTGCTTCCTAAGTGGACAGTTTGATTTACTTGGAGTTATATTGTGTTGTTTGAGTGTTCCCTTTATTTTTTTGAGCAGTATATATATCTTTGTCCTAATCAAATAATTTTTACAGAGTTCAGAGGCAACAGATGGCAGTGTGACAGTGAGATACAGCCTGGCAGGTCATCCCTCTCAGAGCCAACTTCACTTCAATCTAAAACCTGCAGAGGATTCTGGGTAAGACTGCTTAATCATTGTTTCATGGCAATGACTGTGCTGTATTTGTGTAAGTCAGATGATTGTCATGGAAACCATGTGTTTTAATATTTCCCTGTTGCTCAAAAACTTTACAACATAAAGTGTTCCCTTTAAGTTATTTTTTAGAGGGCTCGATATCCCATGTCCTGGTGTAATCATAAGATTTTAGGACAGTTGGAATGTCTCTTAAATGGCAGAAAATGTTCAGCCAATGTGTATTGAAGAATTGTCAACTAGATGTTATTAGCAGAGGGGCTGCACAGTGGTGCAGTTGCTGGCTCTGTTGCCTTGCAACAAGACAGTCCTGGGGTCCTTCTGCATGGAGACATCTTCAGGGCTTTCACTTCAGATGTAGTTCTCCTGAACTGTGGCCTGAATTTCATTGGTGTCTGTTTAAGTCCAGTCTTTTAGAGCTACTGTTAAGTAAAACCTTGATGGTCAGGTAATCAAACCTGACAATCAGGTTTGCAGATGAGTTCTGTGGGTATCGAAGTTGCTATGGTGGGGAAACCCAGTGTGATCAGGAGTTGTCGATGTAGCGATGTTATTTATCTACAGTGCTGATTTTAATTTCCTCTCTTCTCCCTTTCTCTGTTTCTAAATTGGCCAGGTTATTTTATGTCATTTTAGTTTACAAAAATCTTTTGGAAGAATAAAGAAGATGCACGAGGAAATATAAGTGAAGATAGGATGCCCACTCTTTGCTTCATAAATCAGAAATTATTTTTGTTCATTTGATATATGTTGGTTTCACTCCAATGACGAATGGAAAATTAATCTTGACAGAAATCCAACCATACCCTAAAGGAAAAAAGGGGGATGTTACAGAAAAAAAAACAAATATAGTAGAGGGATTAATCTTTATGTTGAAAGAGATTGAGCTCCATCTTTAGATGTTTTTCCTTCTTATCTGCAGATTAACGGTCCACAGACTGGCTGCTCGCACTAGGATTCGCTCCCTGGAGTCGGAGGAGAGGACACAAAGTGAACAGAATGATGAAGAAATGAAGAAAAAGGTGGTGGAGCTCAGTGTCCAATCAGGAGTGAGCAGTTCTTTCACTGCCTTCATAGCTGTTAACAAAGACAGCGGCAAGTCCGTCGAAGGACCTCTGTTGCGCAGAAATATCCCAACACCTTTCTATGGAAGTGAGTGATTTTAATTTTAAATAGTTGTTAATAGGGAGTTATAATAGGTTTAAATGGTAAGTAAACCTCCTATTGACTGCAAATATCAACTGACTATGAACTGATATGACACGTCGATCAAATAAGTTTAAGTCTGAAATTCAGATGAAGAAGTAGAATTTCTCCCATGATACAGTGTTTATTAAAAATATTCACCCCTTTGGATATTTTATACTCTATCAGTGTTACAAATCAATTATGATCAACAATATTTAGCTTTGTTTGGTAATATTAAACACCATATATAATATGTTTGGACACTGCAGTAGCAAATTCTTTCTTAATCCAAATGTGGCAAAGGTCACTGGGACCGGGAGTCGAACCCGCAACGTCCGCGTCGAGGACTGAGGCCTCCAAACGCCACCACAGCACGCCCCAGTATATTTTAACAAATTATTAGAATTTTGGTGTAAAAATAATTTGGAAGCCGTAACTAATTTCAACAGTTCTTTTTGTATTGAAGATGTCAAATTTGTTAGTAAAAGCAAACTCTACATTTAGCATCAGATTTAATCTTTGTCTGAATCCATCCTCATGGCTTTTGAAAAGATATTTGTTTGTGTGCTCAAAAAGTCAGAATATAACCTTCTGAAAACAACTTTTGGAATAAAATGTATTAGTTTTTCTATCTTTTTTTTTTTTTTTAAACATGTTCATCTCCTTTGGTCTAGTGAACATGATGGCTGCAGCTTGTGTTCCACAAATGGCTAGTAAGTAAAACTCTAAGGAGGAACTGCTACAACTTAGAAACATAACTACTTTGTACTTGGAAACCATTTATCATCAATAATAATTTATTAAAAATTTTGGATACATTTTCACACAAATGGAAGAGAAATTAAACAGTCACAATAGCATGTATTGTACTTTTCATTGCTGTTTACATGATACCAAGTTATGCAAAAATTATACTGCAGCAAGTTTGTGTACTTTCATTTTAGTATTTTTTTTAGCATTTTGTTTTACATTTTGTTTTGACAGTTTTGATAAAGATAAAAGTAAGATCTTGGTGCATAATAATTTCAGTTTCATTTTCTTTGGTAAGAAGCATTATAAAATAATTATAACAAATAATATATCAGCTAATTCTTTGTTCACAAATTTTATGTCTGTTTCAAGCAATGTTTCAGGTTAAAAAAGAAAAAGTTAAAATAAATTTTACGGCATAAAGTGAATATTGACAACTGCATGTTGGAATAACACAAATGAGGAGTTCACCTATTCCAGTATTATTGGACATGTATCCTGCAAACCTGGCTACACTTATTGTGGTTTAAAGTGCATCCTTGTCCAGTTCATGTGTGAAAATAAAATCAGTACAACCTTAAAAACCTTTTTACCAGTGGTAAGTTTTGCCTCACCATTTCTCAACCAGAAACCCAGTAATGCCCCCTAGTTCACCAGCACTAACAGGGCCACTGACAGTCAGACACACAGTAAGCAGGTTATTGTTAAGCTCTAACTAAAGCATCAATCTGAACTTCACCAAGTTAACTAGTTTAATTAACATGTGGTAATCTGATACCACAGCTAATCTATTGATGTTTCTTTGCTGATGCTCACAGCATGGTCACACCCAAACAAATTGATCGACATGTCTCCATTAAATTACACTGCAAAAGCGCTTTATATGAAAAACTTTTAGTTTTTACAGATTTTTATTTACTTATGTTTTTAGATTTTTTTGATTTTTACCTCAATCTATGCAGTTATCCCAGCATAGATGGGATAACTCCATAGTTATCCCTAGACGGATATCATTTATCATCAATAAATGATATCTGTCTAGGCACACGGATGCAATTATCTGTCTGCAGAGACGGATGTAAAAATCAGAAAATGTTGAGACAACTGGAAAACTTAATAAAATGTGAGACGTGTTGATCAAAACAGGTTAAGTGAATTTTACATCTGGCATTAGAGATTCAATCTGAACATATTCTGAATACACACTAAACGTGTCTTAAGTAGTGTTCAGTGTCATATTCACCAAAATAAAAATAGAAGAGTCTGAAAACGGTTATTGGAATGAAATGTCAAAATCTTAGAACTCCATTTTTTTTTTAATGTCTCTCTATGTCTCCATGTAGGCATACAGTGTCTCAGAGCAGCTCCACCAATGCGTAAGTAAAAACTCTTAACTCACTGTTTCTTGAGGTTTTCACTATATACTTGGACCTCATTCACCATTAGTAATAATTTATGACAAATCTTGAATAACATTTGGCACAAATGAAACAGAAGTTAAACAATCGATGATTTGCTGCACAGCCACAGTATGTGCTTTAATTATATTGTCCAAATCAGCAGCATGTATTTTACTTGCTGTCGTTCACATGACACAAATTTCTTAAAAGATGTTACTGAAAAAGGTTTATGTATTTCAACACTGAGAATAACGTACACGCTCAGATTTCCTTAGTCATTTGTTTAAAGCGAAAATTGGAACTATATGTTATTTTTAGTTTACATTTAGTCATGTCGTTTTGGTAAAGATAAAATAAAGCCTGAAAGAAATTGTTAGAATGAAATGTCATAATCTTAGAACTCTATTTTTTTTAAATGTCTCTCTATGTCTCCATGTAGGCAAGCGTTGTCTCAGAGCAGCTCCACCAATGGGTACGTAAAAACTCTAACTCACTGTTTAAGGTTTTCACTATATACTTGCACCACATTTACCATTAGTAATAATTTATGACAAATCTTGAATAACATTTGGCACAAATGGAACAGAAGTCAAACAATCGATGATTTGCTGCACAGCCACAGTATGTGCTTTAATTATATTGTCCAAATCAGCAGCATGTATTTTACTTGCTGTCGTTCACATGACACAAATTTCTTAAAAGATGTTACTGAAAAAGGTTTGTGTATTTCAACACTGAGAATAACGTACACGCTCAGATTTCCTTAGTCATTTGTTTAAAGCAAAAATTGAAACTTTATAGGTTATTTTTAGTTTACATTTAGTCATGTTGTTTTGGTAAAGATAAAATGAAGCCTGAAAGAAATTGTAAGAATGAAATGTCACAATCTCTCTCTTTTTTTTATTTATTCTGATCTAGCTATGATGGATGTGCCTCCTTCCCCAGCAGTTTTTGGTAAGTAAAAAGAGCTGGACCATCAACAAATCATTGAAACTGCAAATGAAAAACACATTTGCTATATACTTGAATACCTTTTGCAATCAATTATAACTAAAAGCAAGCGTGTGCAAATTAACACAGAGATGCCCATATAGTTGTTTGGGAAAAGAATGATAAAGTTGTAGACTTCATAGATTATTTTTAACTTTTTTTTTTTTGTTTTTGTTAGGCTTAAATAAAAGTTTACCGACCAAATGTTTCATAACCTATTACTATTTGTTCAGTTTTACTATAAGCTTATATCTGATATTGTAAAAATGCACACATCTATAGACAAGCACACTATATAGAAAAAACTTTTGCTCCATTTTCACTTGATTCTGTAGAAATTGCTTTATTCCAATAAAGATTAGATAATTTTACTGCTCCATTTATTTTATTTAGTCTGTAAAGGCATAGTACCATTAGATGCATTAAATGTCATATGAAAATGAAGAGGCAGCCAGTATAAATACACCAAGGCCGAAGTGATGTGGTTATGCCTTTTGGTAACTGTATAAAGATGAGCAGCATCATTTTAGACCAACTGCAGGTGATAGGGAAACAAGTTACAAGTCAGTCAAGATGAGAGAGGGTTTTAGGAGGAATGTAAGATTTAGCTTTGACATAACTGATTAAAAACATCTCTTGACTACTCTTATCCATCCATCCATTTTCCGGTCACCCTTCTCCCTAACGGGGTCGGGAGGTGCTGGTGCCTATCTCCAGCTGCGTTCTAGGCGAGAGGCAGGGTTGACTACTCTTAATACTCTGTTAATCTCTCAAGGAATAGTCTAAAAATGCTTCAAGATTCCTGACAGTACAGGGTTCAAAAAATCTGTTTGCCCAGACCAAACACACTAATTTCAGTTTTGTTTTTATTCAGTTAGTTTAGAGTTAGCCATCCTATTAACATCCTGTAGACATTTTAACTGAGGCTGCAGTGGATCAGAGGATCAGATCAAAATTAAGTGAAATATATGTGGATGTTAAACTTTATAGGTTATTTTTAGTTCACATTTAGTCATGTCGTTTTGATAAAGATAAAATTAAGCCCTCAATAGGATCGGATCAAAATTAAGTGAAATATATGTGGATTTTGTTGGCAAAACGGTGGAAAAAATGAAAATCCCAGTTGCAGAAGATATGAAGGGAAACAATAAGACCCAAAATATTGATATTCTGTGGAGTACAAAGTAGGAGAAGATTCTTCAACAAACGCAGGCAGAACAAAACCTATCAAACGGATTAATAAAACTGCCTCTGTGACCTACAATGCACTCCAGTCTTGTTAAAAGTATACTTTGATCGACAGTATAACAACTTTAAGAACTAACAGAACTTCGTGGCTTGAATCAATAGTTAAGAAGAAACCGTTAAAAACACTCAAAGGTGCTGCTACTGTACAATGTCGGGATTTAAAACCAGAATAAAACTCCATTAGCATTTCTTTGAGAAATTCGCATGGGAATGGGCATTTATTGTATTGCTTATTGATGTGAAATATTTCTTAACTAGGACGATAATTTTGATCAAATTACGATTAATTTGAATTCCTTTCTTAGACCGGAACACCAGTTCCTCCACTATTATTATTATTATTAATAATATTATTATTATCATTGTCACAGTTCTGATTCCCGAAACAAATTATATTTCAGTATATTGGAAAATCTCCAAAAATGAGTGTCAGGATTAATTTAGCTAATTTCTCCAATGTTCAATGACAGTATCAATAAAGTAAAAATTATGATGTAATGCAACACTGTATACAATTTAACAATTAAAGAAAATACAATTTATGTCAAAGATATTTCAAAGAATCCTGTTTAGAAATTGGTATGTTTTTATTGGATTATTTATTTGTGGGGCTTGAACTGCAGTAATGTTATCACAGCCATACAATTGGTTAGAAAAGTGTAGCAAAACATTTTGTAAAATTATTAATATTATCACTTGTATTGATGCCACAATAAGTACCACAAAATATTGTGTAAATATGGTAAGTTCTTATTGTTCATTCTTGATGCTCAGAGTTGAATATTTAAGTTTTCAGGCTTGTTTTCAACTTTTTGAAGAATAAAAATATAAATATAATTGAGCCTCTTTCCGGCATACGTGTTAATGGAAATAACATCTCAGACACTTTTGATTTATTCTAAAGACCCTACTTCCTGGTCATGAATATATGCAAACAGGCCGATTTACTTGTACACTGAGTTTTTTTTTGTTTGTTTTTTTTTACTTTGAACATCTACCTTTATTTCTATTTTGTTTTTCAGCATGTATAGATTCTGTTTGTGATCAAGGTGCACTATACTCAGGTAAGTGTACTTTCATAACCATATCTATTCATTGTTTACACCAGTTTTACGATATATGGTCACAGAGGACACTGATGTCTATCTTGACTTGTCAGTGGGGTCACCAGTCAATCACACACCACACAGACACAATCAACAGAAACCATGCAAGCATACATGTATGGCTAAGGGGGAATTTTAGAAGAATTAATTAACCTACCATATTTCTGGGCTGTGAAAGGAATCTGGAATACTTGTCAAATATCCAGATGGACTGAAGTAAACAGTAATGTTTTCTGTCCTTGTCTGAGGTTCAATGGTTTTTGCACATCTCTTGTTGTAAGGTAATTGCACTGAGCAGCAAAAGAACTAATGCTGCCTCACCTCATTTAGTTCTGGTACCTAAGGTCACAATTCTTAAATGCTTTTCAGACAATACAACTTAAAATTAGATCCTTTGATAAACAGGGAGCAGTACAGCACTTTGAGATGCTGCTGGAGCTACAGGCGACGTAACAAAGTTACCCAAGTAACAAGGAAATAGGGTTCGGCTCATCTTTTTCCAGGACTTGTTGCATAAGAGTTTTGGAGAGACAAGTCATGGGAGATTTCTTAGGCTGTCAACAACAACAAATAAGGTTCAAATCACAGTCCTCATTGTGATCTTGGTAATTTTATTATCACAATAACAAAGGATGTAGTACTTGGCAGGATATTATTTTTTTAGGTGCCATCCATACAAATTTCACATGCCCATAATATAGTTGGCCTGCTGGGCCAGACTTTCACTGCCCACTACATTCACTTTTTGATGTACATTGTGTTTTTAGTTGCTGACATCCTCATACTCACAGAGGACATTGTTGTGAAGAAGAAAGAAAAGTGTCTTCAAAACGTTGTAATTTGCATTGTGACAATATTTGGCAACAGAATTGAAATGATTTGTTTTCATAAGTACTTGAGTGGAAATTACAGAACAATTGTAATAAAACTCACTTTGGTTCCATCATAAGACAAGAACTATGACTTTAATTGAACTTTTTCTATGCCACAGACGGCATGCTCGAAGAAGACTTGGAAGAATCCAGAAAGCCAGAAGAGCCAGAAGCTGTGGTACCCAGTAAAGATGCTCTGCTGCAACTGGTGTCCCTGCAGAAGGCATCTGGCTGCTGGATGCTTGATGCAAATCTGGCTGCTGTGCTGGGAAAGACCAAAGAGGAGGTGGAAAGGGCAAAGCCACAGTCGGTGGGTTCTAAGCTAATATTTAATATCAATTTTAAGGTGTTATGTTTCAAGAATTCCCACATGAAGAAAATGAGAAGTAAAATTGTAGGTAGTGCAAATGATCATCACTCTGACCATTTTCAAAATTGGCTTAATAATGTTTATGGTTGCTTGCAGTTAGGAAAGTTTAAAATCGTTTGCAGAGGTAATGAGTAAAATGCAGGAAAAAAAAACATGCAGTCATTCACTCACACCTAAGAACAACTTGAAGCCCATTTGTCTTACCATCCATGTATTTGCATTGTGGGAGATGCTGGAGTATCAAGAGAAACAGAGAAAACTCATGGAGAACATAGAAACTCAACACAGAAAGTCTCCAGGGATTTGAACCACGAACCCTGTGAGGCAAATGAGTCAACCACCATGTTTTAATGTTGAGCTGTAAAAGGGTACGGAGTTAATCAACTATATCAAGCATTTGAAACCACACTGGTAATCTTTAACACACACCATGACATGAGATTCAAAGAATAACTGCCAAACTGAAAATAGTCAGCAAAATGTAAAGTAGCATAAGTGTCTTTATTTTCTTGTTCAGTATAGTGTCATAGTATGAGACAGATAATCTGCCTCCTCCCATTGTTGCACTGCTTTGGGCCAAAAACATCCCAGCAGGGCCAGGAGAAAGATATTGGTGCTGTCAATCAACGTCATGTACTTGTTGCTCACATTTTCCAACTTGAGCAGCCAGCATAGTCCACAGCACTGATATCTTCCTCCTGGCTCCTATTGGTGTCTTTTTAACAGGAGCAATGCACTTTTACAGGTTTCTATAGTTGCATTGGAAGGAGCTTGATGTTATTTCTTTGACAAATGATCTATCTCATGCCATACTGTCATGGCATTGACAACTTTAACAATAATATAAATCACTTTTTCAAGTTGCATAATGTGGCTTTAATGCAATATCTGAAACAACTTGCAATTAAATATCATGTCAACATGGCATGATCCTGTTTTTTGTGTCGTCTCTCTTTGTTAATTAGGTCAACAATGAAGTGTGGGCCTCCATTCTGGCTCTGATTTGGCTTCATGGTTCTAAGATGGATGCAAAGGAGGAGTGGGAGCTTCTGGCTATGAAGGCTGCATCATGGATCAAAGCTCAAAACGGTAACATACATAATCAACAGGGAACTGTTACGTTTACTATAATGTGTTTAAAACAGAAGGTAAAACTACATGCAAAAATAATACTAGTGAATCTTTTTTTTTTTATCCAGCTCCATCTGTGTCAGAGTGTGTTGAAGCTGGAAATACACTGTTGGGTTGCAGTGTGAAGAAAGAAGCTCTGGGGCTCTGAGGTTTACCGACAGGCTTCAGCTCTACTATGGAAGGACCTCAGTCATCAACACTAAAGTTGTTGATGACCAAAAACAAGCTTAGGCCTTTATTTTCTTTTTGCAAAATTTAATCATGTATCTGCCAGCATGCCTTTAGATATTTGTAATCTATGCATTGAAAAGAAGCCATGGAATACAGCTTTATGCTTAACTTTCAGCATATGGGTTTTAATCAGTTTTACTGAAACAATATGATTATAAAATAAATGCATAAAAAAAAAAAATGCCATTCATTTTATTTGCCTTTGTTATTTTTTAAATCCTTTCTTAATCTTTTGGTACTTGAGTCCTATCAGACACTTGGATAGTGTACAGTGCTAAAGTTGCCCTTTTTCTTCTGGAGTAAAAAAAATCCCTTTTCAATTTTTTTCGAGAGTGTGTGTGACTGACCTAAGACGACATTTCTGGAATCTTACCAGTGATCCATATTTCTGTAATTTTGCTTGACAAGACTGACTGCAACTCCGCCTGCCACACACACATGAATTGCCCTGTCACACATACCACTCATGTGGAAAAACTATGCACGAAGCATGCAGTTGGATACCGGCCCCTGCTTTTTGCTTATTTAAAAGGATACAAGTGTTTACCATACATGATGCCAATCACTGTACCATTTATACCCTTAGCTAATTTGCAGTGCACATGCATATTGCCACGAGAGAGCGCTGTCATGGTGATGGGCGGGCAAACCATCCCAATAAGAAACCAGTGTATTTGCCTCCCAAACCTCAGATGTAAAAAGCAGTGCTGGCCAATCACAGAGGGGTTGTTTGGAGAAACCTTTGCCGCTTTCTCTGTGAAAGCGCCTCAAGGTAAAAGCAAAACAGAGGATGGAAGGAAGAAGTAATTCAATCTGAGCATGTCTTGATGTCTTAAGGGTAGGAAGAACTGATAGACTGGGAACCCTCAGAGCTAGGGGTTTTCTTTTTCTTTTTTTTTTCTGAGGTTTGAGCATAAAACCTGAAGAGTTTTATGAAATCTGTAAAAGATAGGACAAAGCTGAAATAAAAAGTAGTTGAAGGACATTACTACATTTTAAAGTTTGAATGTCGTTCCTACAGCTACAAGTACATGGAATGGGTTAGCTGTGAATTATGGCATGTTCCATTCCTTTCAAGATGATGACACAAAGCTGGGTATTTTTGTTGTCAGCCATAGAGCAGGGGTGCTCAATACGTGGATCACGGGAAGGTTTTGAGTTGATCTCGGCAGCAGGTGACAAACTGAAGGCCTCCAGGACGCTGAAACCAGCGATTCCTCTTCTGACGCGCTTATCAAAATAGGAGTTTAAATGAGCTAATCAACCCCCGCTGTGTTCAGGGGAGGCGCATCAATAATCGATAACTGAATATCAAGCCTGTAACGGACTGAATGTTATGTTTTTAACGTCATCTTTGCTTGGCTTGCGGGGCGCAGGCGGTTGTCGCGGCAACAGGTGTGTTTAAAACGATAAAGAGAGAAAAAGAGTCAAAAGGTGCGATGGTTTTGAGTTGATCACCTGTTCGGGTTATTTTACCTTCGCTGTGGTTCATCACAGCCGCTGGAGTTTCTGAACGATCAATAAACAACAAACCTGGACTAATAACCTCGTTCGTTTGCAGCAAACGTCTCAACGAACATCAAATAGGACAAATAAGCTATATTTGATTAAGTTTTAACAAACAAATGGCTTCTACCGCGATAATTAAATTAATAATATTCCAGATTCATAAGATTTGCCTTTACTTTAATAGTGTTCTTTGTTTCCTCCTATCTGTCTGTAGTTTCTCATATTAAAGTCATCAAACTAAATTTCAGATCTACCAGAACTGAATGACACCAGCTGGCCTCAGGTTTGCAACCAGCTTCTGACTGAGAAACCAGTAACCTGCTGCCAGTGTCAGAATCTCACTGAGGAAGAAACTGCATTAGGTTAATCTGTTACTTTATTATTTCTGATATAACTGATGTATATTTGCATATAAAATAAGTCAATAGAGTTTAATTTACAATTTCTATGTGTTCATGTCATGAGGTTGATCTCAGCCGGCTGCTGAGAGAAAAAGTAGATTTTGGTCTCAAAAAGTTTGAGCACCCCTGCTGTAGAAGATGTCAATACCAACATCCTCACAGTCTGAGAATGGTTCCCATGTCGAAGCCTTGACAAGTGGACACTAATGGCACCAGAACCAAGAGACTGCTATAGATCTGAAACCCCTCATTGTCAAAAACAACAGATACAGACTTCACTTTCATTTTACTGCTGTATGTGGTGTAAAGTTATTAAACTTTAAACAAACATTGAAGCTGTGAAGATGCCAGCCAGCTGATTCTGTTCTGTAAGCAGTTTAAAGTATTGATGCTCAGCAAGATATCCTGACATGATGGGTTCACTTAACAAAATTAAGTGTTTCTGTGTGTGATCCACATGAGCTGCTTATTCTTTGTATCAGAAACATCTTACCGTGACTCAGCACCTTATGGACTGGTGCCAACAGAACCGCCTCCTGGCTAATACCAAAGAGATCATGTTGGACTTCCACAAAGATCCGTAACACTGACATTGAGATTGTAGACCCTGTCTCTGGAAGGTTTCTTGACCCAGTGCTGGCGGGAGACAGAAGGACTTCACTATGCTAAGTGATGCTAAAATCACTTTATTGATGGACTGGAGGTGAGTCGTCCTGAAAATATGAAAGGCTTTTTGTCAATATATGAGTAAACTCATGAACAATTCTAAACATTCAGTTTTGACCCAAAGCCTTCAAGAGTCTGCTAGAGAAATAAAGAGGGACTTCGTCAGACCTGTCCAACAAATCAATCAAACAGATGCAGTTGATTCAGAACGCTGCTGCTCGCGTTCTCACTAAAACCAAGAAGATAGAGCACATAACACCAGTTTTAAAGTCCCTCCACTGGCTCCCTGTAGCTCAAAGAATAGATTTTAAAATACTGTTGTTAGTTTACAAATCACTGAACGGTTTAGCACCACAATATATTAAAGATCTGCTGTTGTTGTATCAACCTGCCAGACCTCTCAGGTCTTCTGGTTCTGGTCTGCTCTCTCAGAACCAGAACCACAAGAGGAGAAGCAACTTTCAGCATCTATGGACCAAAAATTTGGAACAAACTTCCAGAAAACTGTAAAACAGCGGAAACCCTGACTTCCTTTAAATCTCAACTAAAAACACACCTGTTTAGAACTGTATTTGAGACGTAATATGTAACAATGTACTTTTTTTTATTCTATGTTGCATGACTTTGTGTTTTGTGTTTATGATGTAAAGCACTTTGAAATGCCTTGTTGCTGAAATGTGCTATACAAATAAAATTTGATTGATTGGTTTTTCAGCTTGTGCGTAAAAGCATTTTTCAAAATCGACTATGGGGGAACTTCATGAAAAGAAAATTTAGGTTTGAATCTGATGGAAAGATGAAATGACTTATCTTTGCATATTTAGAATAAATTGGCTATTAATAAAGCATTTTTGCACTCGACGATGAAGGCCAAAAAATGATTCTATAAACTATTAGCAGGGTTCTAGTTTGAAAGCTTGATTTTAGAGATAAGTGAAAATTTTAATTAATGGACACGTATTTAATTAATCAAAATACAGGTTATACCGGCTTTTCACCAATTCATAATCTCTTAATTCATACTTAATTATCTCACAGGGACTGTGAGATAAAATTAGCATTTTTTTGATATGTGTTACAGCATCTTTCCTTTTAATAGTTAAACAGTCGAAAAGATTGATATTAAATGTAACCTAGTTTTTAGCTAAAACACCCTCTAAAGAACAAATACAAAGATTTGTAGTTTACATAATAATCAGTTACTTAGATGTTTCTGTTTTATAAACCATGCATTTATTGGGAAATAACTATTTCCAGGCAGTTTTTCTGTGATTGGTGTATTTCATATTTATTGGAAAATAAGTCTTATAGTATGACGTATGACATTTTATATATATATATATATATATATATATATATATATGAAACTGGGTAAATTGCAAATATGTTTATTGAAGTGAACAAAAAGCATTTTTGCTTTTGTTTACTCCATGAGTAAACATGACTCCATGAGTCATGACTTGCTCCATGACTTCTTTTTTATGCATCGAGTGCAAGTATTACAAGCCAAGCTGAACAGATGCATGATTAAATGTTACATAAAGGAAAAAAAAAATCCTAGACTAGGAATAAACAGAGTACATCTGCTTCTTGGTCATCATTAACTTCAGTGTTTTCTTTCCTTCCAGGTGCTTTCATAATAGAGCCAAAGGCTCAGAGCCCCAGAGCTTCTTTCTTCATGCTGCAACGCAGCAGTTTATTTCCAGCTTCAACGCACTCTGACACACATGGAGCTGAAGGAAAGAAAAGATTCACTGATATTATTTTTGCATCCAGTTTTAACATCACTTAAAAACAGGAGTTCCCTTATGATGATTCATTTTACCCTTCTGAGATTTAATCCATGATGCAGCCTTCATAGCCAGAAGCTCCCACTCCTCCTTTGCATCCATCTTAAAACCATGAAGCCAAATCAGAGCCAGAATGGAGGCCCACACTTCATTGTTGACCTAATCAACAGACAGAGATGTTGAAAAACGAAAAGGCGGCACAAGGAAGTATCTAGTGTTGCCTACTCGGAGCTTCGCGGTTACTAAGTATCTTTCATATACTTGATGGTTAGTTGATCAACTCCATTTTAACTTTGATTACAGTTTTGATCCTGAAATGTGATGTTAGTTCTGGGTTAAATTCACTAAATGGGCTCTTTCATGTTCTCCCTAAGTACATGTGTGTTGTCTCTGCGAACTATGGATTTTTTGTGTGAAAATAAGCATGTTAGGCTAATTGGTCAGATGGACTGGAAGTCAGTGTAAACCCTACTTCTAGTTAAATTCCCCTCTTTGGAAACTTGAATGTTAGTCTTTGTTGTTGTTAATCATATTAAATAATAATAATAATAATAATAATAATAATGGGCTGCACAGTAGTGCAGTGGGTAGCGCTGTTGCCTTGCAGCAAGAAGGTCCTGGGTTCGAATCCCGGCCCGGGGTCTTTCTGCACGGAGTTTGCATGCGTGGGTTCTCTCTGGGTACTCCGGCTTCCTCCCACAGTCAAGAAACATGACTGTCAGGTTGATTGGGCTTTCCAGATTCTCCTTAGGTGTGAGTGTGTGTGTATGGTTGTTTGTCCTGTTTGTCTTTGTGTTGCCCTGCGACAGACTGGCGACCTGTCCAGGGTGAACCCCGCCTCTCGCCCGGAACGCAGCTGGAGATAACTCCCGACCCCGTTAGGGAGAAGGGTGACAGGAAAATGGATGGATGGATAATAATAATAATAATCACTATTATGATGATTATTATAATACAAAACCTTATTCTTATTTATTATTTACAATATAAGATTTTTTTCATTATTGTTATTTTAGATTACAACCCACCAATTCTGGTTTTGCCTTTTCCACCTCCTCTTTTGTCTGTCCCAGCACAGCAGCCAGAGCTTCATCAAGCATCCAGCTGCCAGACGCTTTCTGCAGGGACACTAGCTGCAGCAGAGGGCCTTTATGGGGCAGTGGGGGTTCGGCGGCTGACCTTGCAGAGCGATTTAGTGACCTTTCTATTCCTAAATCACCATAACCTGTGAAGTGAAAAGAGCTTGACAAGTGGATACATGAGGTGTGCTTCAATAATCCACTGCATTCATAAATACTACTTACTCATAATGTCTTCTGCAGCTTTTGACCTATAAGAGCTCCACTTACTACGCAACCCTGGAATAAAAAGAAACTGAGTATTACTGAAGAACATTGTCCATCATCACAGTATATTTAATGTTTCTGCATGTGTATCTGAATAATACATCATTTAACTCTCCCACATTCTAAAAAGTGGTAAACAGTAAAGAGCTCCCCGCATGCGCTTTCTCAAGTTTTTTTGTCTGTGGTTTTGGGAACTGATGGTTTGACGGGACAACAGAGCTTTGCTCTTCTCCAAGCATTGCACTTATTGATTAAAATTTTAACTGCTGCAGTTATATTCATCAGTAATTTCAGGGCTTGGATATTGTTTTGCTTAGCAATGTCTGTGAGATGCTGGAGCCCAGAGTGACTCAGAGGATATTTCTGACTCAGTGTTTGAAAAAAAAAAAAAAACAGCGCCATCTAAAGGTTAGTTTCTTCTGCAAATTACTAGTATTTTAAATAATAGAATTCAACAATATATTTTAAATAATTTTAAAGTTATTCCACTTAAATAAACAATAAGATCAAATGATGTCATTGTCAGTTTCTCAGGACCAATAACAGATTAAGGACTGCTTAATGATGTTGTGCTTGTAACTCATTCATTGTTTTACTTACCAGAGAAAATTCTTCCACTTTTCAGCTTTTCATCTTAGATGGAGTATTCACATGCAAAGAAAACACATCAGAATGACTGTATATATATATATATATATATATATATATATATATATATATATATATATATATATATATATATATATATATATCTTTACTTACAAAGTTTTGCATCAGTTAAACAAGACATAGGGTCCTCTCCAAAAGTACAGAGGAAAAAGATTAATACATTTTTAACATATAAAATGTAAATCTTCTGAAATCTATTCTGATGAAGATCCTACAGTGAAATTCAAACCCCACTAATGCTGACAAGATGTCATTGAGCTTCTTCTCTGCTTGTGCCTTGTTTTGTTTTAGTGAACTAATTTACCAAAAACACATATTTTTGTAAAACTGTGGTTTTATGTTTGCAAAAGTATTCAAAGCCTTTCCACTTCATAGTTGTGTTTAATTTTCACAGTATATTCCAACAAATTTATTTCTGTTAGTGGTTGTAATGTGACAAAATATGGACATGTCTTTGGGGTATGAATATATTTGCAAGCTACCATATGAGAAACAGAGAGGATTTTACTGAAATTGAACCAATGAGGATATAAGAGATGAGATGTTTTGTTTAGGCCAAAAATTATCTTAAATTAAAAAGATTAAGTGAATAAAATTAAGAAAATTTCATTTCAAACAATTTGAAAATTCTAGTTTGAGAAAATCTGATCATAGCTTCATCCTTAAAATATTATTCTTCATTGCGGTTTAAGTCCAGAGACAATGTGATTTAACTGGGTAAAACCCACATTGAATGAGCTCTTCCAAAATATCTCAAAGTAAAAATTAAACCACAATTAAATAAAACTATTCATCATTTATAGGCAAGAGCATCTCATCACCATCCATATAATTAATGAGTTATAGTACTGAAATATATTTCAGAGTAATTTGTTTTTGAAGCATTTACTTACTAGCTCGTGGTGGAGCTGAACCCGTCATTAAAACAGAAAAGGAGAAAAAACAGGTGTCATTAAATTAATAAAAGCTGTCAATATGGGGAAAAAAAGTCATTAAAAAGTAATTACAGTAAAATAGGACAAAAATAACATAATAAAATGATAGAAATAATAATAATAATAATAATAATAATAATACTATATATATGTATCTATATATAGTATCAATCTGGTCTGTTGTGAAGACTGAATAATATAACCACAACATATGTGACAGTGTTAGCGCGGAAATACTTTTTATGGAGTTGTTTTTTGTGGGAAATATTCTAACGGCTGATCGGAACATTTTGACCTGATAGCCCTTCTCCCATCCGAGCAAAGGACAAAGTTGGACCGAAATATGATTTGCGAAGTAAGCTGTTTAGATAGATAAGAACAACAATTGTGATTAACTGACTTGTTTTGCAAATCTGAGATGGAACAGATGTTTCAAGTTCACGAGGTCGATTGCTCTAAAAAAAGGTCCAATACACACCCAGTGTAAGAGCTGCAAGTATGCTGACGTAAAACCAAAGCAATACGTGCACGGTCAAAACTTGCCAATGCTGACCAATGGGATAATAGGAAATATAAAAAGGAATTGAGGATAAGGAACGGAGAGATTTTGGGGAAAGACTTTTTGAACAATGATTTTGTTTTCATGCATCCGTGGTAGAAGTGATAACAAATCTCACCGACCCATTGGGGCTGGCAGTAAGGGACTCACCTATGAGTATTATTTGTTTACTTTTATAATCAAGAGTTTTGCACCTTCCAATTCTCCAACAATAGTGGAACAAATATTTAAAAACTCTCCTATTTCTGTTTGATTGGTATAAGATATTACCATCTACTTTGTTGTGGATTCTCAAAGTTATTTCAGAGTACTTTGTTTCTGAAGCATTTACTTACAAGTAAATAGTGAACGTGAACCCAAACGCCCACCTAAAACAGAAAAGGAGAAAAAACAGGTATATCACATTAATAAAAGCTGCCAATCTGGAAAAAAAAAAGATTAAAAAGTAATTATGGTAAAATAGGACAAAAAATAACAATAAAATGATAGAAATA